>CM077594.1:84086892-89086892 GCA_039654915.1 Aquilaria yunnanensis | reverse complement strand
GTCGATTGGTCATCTAAAATATGGTCTGCGAGAGTTCGGGGGTTCGGGAATACGGTTACGTTGAAACAACTTTGTTAAAACGCCCAAAAATTGGCACCTTAGTTGATTTTAATTTTGTTTTACTTTGCTTTTAAAAAAATTTCAGTTAATTTAGATATTTTAACTGAATTAGTCGAAAATGTGGATTTTTGGTAATTAAGTTGGATAAAATTTGATACTTCCGAACCATGGACTCTGCCGAGTCATTTGGACACGGAAGATTTTTTATTCCGAACCATGGACTCTGCCGAGTCATTTGGACACGGAATTTGGTGAAATTTTAAACAATTTTATCCATATTGTAAAAATATGGATTTTTATCTTTGTATTTAATTTATTTATTTTAAAAAAATTGATATTTTCCAAACCGTAGATCCTGCCGGATCATCCGGATATGGAAATTGATTTACTTAATCGTAATTATTTAATTCCTGAAATTAATTTTTTAAAAGGTAATGATTTTTAATACTAACTAAAAATTTGTCTTTATATTTTTACTTCTTTTTTTTTTCTTTCTTTTCTTTTCTTTTTTTTTTTTTTTTTATCTTTTATCTTATTTTTCTTATCTTCTTTTTTTTTTATTTCTTTTTTTATCTTTCTTTTATTTCTTTTTTTTTATCTTTCTTTTATTTTTATCTGATTTTTTTCTTAATTTATAAAAGAATTCAAAAGCAATTAATTTTTTTATTTAATAAGAAGTTAATTTAAAGGAATCAAAGAGTTTAAAAAAAAAAAAAAAATAAAATAAAAATCTTTGATCATGGTACGGGGCGTTGTTACTCAGCCAGACCCTCTTCACCAGGTGAAGCAGCTCAAAAGCGGGCACGAGACAGTTTCCAGCCAATATACCATGAACTAATTTTTTATTAAAATAATTATTTAATACCAAGATTTTATTTATTTACCAAAGAAAACAAAAGAGTTGAAAATAAAATCTTAATTCTCATGTATTTGATTTTTTATTTAAAAGATTAACCAAAATTAATTATTCAATAAAATAATAAAGAAAAGATTTATATAAAGAAAGTCTTGATATTTATACATATTTATTTTTTTAAGCTTATTTTTTTATTTGATAAAAGATGAACCAAGAAAGTAATTATTTAATCAAGGTTTTGTTTATTTAATGAAGAAAACTAAAGATTTATATGTATATTTTAAAAATAAAAGTGAAGCCTTAATATTTTATTTAATAAAAGGTAAATCAAAAAGTAAACAAAACTTTATTTATTTAATGATGAAACCAGAAATTTATATATATATTTCAAAAATAAAATAAAAATCTTAATATTTGTTTGTTTTATTTTTGATAAAAAAATTAAGCAAAAATGATTATTTAATAAGGAAAATAAAGGTAAAGTTTTGATATTTATATAATTTATTTTGAAAAAAGATTAAAGAAATCAAAGATTTATATGTATAAAAAGTTTTTGATATTTATATGATTTTTTTTATGTTCTTTTTGTTTGCTAAAAGATTTTTATTATTACCTTTATTTGAAATCATTTGAATAAAATTTTATTTAATAAAGGAAACAAAAACAAAAAAAAATATTATATCTTTTTTTTTATTATTTTGAAAGAAATAAGTAAAATATTAGCCCAAGAAAATTTTTACTCCTTTATTCTTTTTATTAATAAAGAAACCAAAAAAATTATATTTTATTATTTTGCTGGATAAAGAGATAAATAAAAAATATTAGTCCAAAGTTTTTTTTATTTTTTTTAATAATAAAGGAAAATTTATTTATATACTTTATTTAAAAAATATTTTCCAAGCCATGGATCCTGGCGGATCATTTGGACATGGAATTTAATTTCTTTTTTATATTTCATTATCAATTATTAATTAGAAAAAAAAAACATCACTTTTAAAGATGTATTTAAAAAAATAATTTGTATTTATTTATTTATTTATTTCATTATGTTTGTTTATTAAAAGGAATAAAAACTTTGTTTCAAAATAAAAAAAAAAATTTTATTAGCCTTTAGGAAATTATTCACATAAAATTCCTTTTTTTAATCTTTTAGTTAAAAAAAAATTAATAAAGTGGGGCTTTTTGGCCATCCACTTTAATAACACAATAATAAAAGTTAGCACAATTAATATAGTTAGTTGTTAATAACAATAAAAAAGTTAGTAAAGTTAGATTAACAATTAACAACAATAATAAAAATTAGCCAAGTTTAATTAAGTCAATTAATTAACAACAATAATAAAAGTTAGCCAAGTTTAATTAAGTTGATTAATTAACAACAATAATAAAAGTTAGCCAAGTTTAATTAAGTTAATTAATTAACAACAATAATAAAAAGTTAGCCAAGTTTAATTAAGTTAATTAATTAACAACAATAAATAAAAGTTAGCCAAGTTAATTAATTGATTAACAACAATAATAAAAAGTTAGTCAAGTTAATTAAATTAATTAACAATAATAATAAAAGTTAGCCAAATTAATTAATTGATTAACAAAGTTAATTAAATTAATTAATTAACAACAATAATAAAAAGTTACCCAAGTTTAATTAAATTAATTAACAAAGTTAATTAAATTAATTAATTAACAATAATAAAAGTTAGTAAGTTAGTTGTTAGTTGTTAGTTGTTAATAACAACAATAAAGAAAGGGTTAGTAATAAACAAATAATAAACAAATAAGTAAAAATTAAAAAAGGTTAATAATTAATTCTGCAAGAACAAAAGAAAAAGTTAGTAACCAAAGTGAAAAAGAATGAAAAGATAGAAGATTAAGTAGGGGTTTTACCCTAGCAGTTTAATTTTGAATCTGAAGAATGAAGAAGAACAGAGCAACAACGCGGGAGCAGGGGCAGGGAGTGGTTTTGGCGGCCAAGACGGTGCACGGCAGGGGAGAAGTGGACGGCGGCCAGGGGCGAAGGAGGAAGACGGCGTCACGGCGAGGAGGAAGGCACGGCGGCGGCGGACGGCGAGGGGCACGGCGGAGAGAGAGAGAGAGAGAGAGAGAGAGAGGGAACAGCAGTAAAAAAAAAAAATTTGGCTTTCTGGGGAAGAAGGGAAGAGGGCTGGGGCTAAGGGCTGTAATTTTCTCTTTTTTTAAAACGGAGCTCTAAGTTTTTTTGCTATTTTTTTTCTGTGTTCAGCACAAAATTTGGGGGGCTATTTATAGAGGAAGTTTAGCTGAACTGTTGATGGATAAATTAATAAAAAATTTCAAACTTATCTCTTAAATTGGTAAAATAACAATTTTAGTCCTTTACGTCTCTCAGCCTCTGGATAAGTTCCTGAAGCTTCTGATTTTGACAATTTTGTCGTTTTCTGTCAATTTGAGCAAAAAACGTCGGCAGGCTCAAAATTTTATGTGACAAACTGCCAAATGCTCCTGGAACTTTCAGAATTTGTCAATTTTGCCTGAAACTTCTTAATTTTGTCATTTTTACCTCAAACTTTTAAATTTTGTCATTTTTATGGAGTTTTCTTTTTTTCTTTCAAACATACACATATACACACATATATCAAATCTTAAAAAAATATATATATTTTAAACTAATTAAAAAAAAAATTAGTAATAATAATAACAATAATAATAATAATACATTTTTTTATTTAATTTTTTTTATTTAATTTTTTTTAAAATTATTTTAATGGCCGGACGAAATTGGGTGTCAACACAGGTGGCTCGGTAGCTCGCTACTAGCAGGAGGTGATAATAAGCGAGGGACGAGTCTCCCCCTGTCCTAAAAAAAGAATAACAAATATATATATTTTTTACTATCTAAAAAAAGATGAGCTATTTCTTTCATTGAAAATTTTTAATACCTAATTTACCTTATTATCCTTATTTAAACCCTCTCTACATAAAATTTAAAAACTACATAAAACACATAAAAGAATATTTTATGCCTAAATTACACAAATGGAAAATGAAAAATGAAAAAAATAACATAAATTAAACAAAATTTAATGGGGTAAAATCCACCTGTGGTACCCTAGTTTTTTTTTCTAATTGGATACTCTACCTTCAAGTTGTCCTAGCAAAGTACATTACTTATTATCGCGTATCCTATCTAAGTACTTTTTTTAATTTCAGAGTTATGTCAGATAGAAAATACTGATACGGTGTACAGAACATTAAAATAAATAGTAAAATAAAACTTCTGGTCTTTTAATTTTTTTCTATTAACAATTCTAAAACTAACATTTTAAATATAACCCACGGTCTCTAGTTCCTCTACTTCATTACCGCCACACCCCACTCGTCGCCGCAGTCGCAACTGCTCGCTCATCGCTCATCAGTTATCTCCGCCACTGCTGCCATTGCTTGCTCCTCGCTCCTCGCTCGTTACCCAAAGACCCAAACCCCTTAGTGCCACCATTCCTCTCCATTACTTCTTCGCGATTGCCTCCTATTCTAGCATCAAAATCGGCAAATTGAGATTTGGGATTGAAGGCTTACGCCTTGCTCGATGAATTGAAAGCAACGGGTCAAGGCAACGATTGAAGACAGCAATCGAAGGTGATGGGTAAAGGCAGCAATCAAATGTAGGGGCGACAGCAATGGGTCAAGGTGATTTGGGTTCAAGATGCGATGAGTTAACTGATTTGGGTTCAAGACGCGATTTATGGGTTGATGAGATTCTGTGGGTTTGTTACATTAGGAATGTAAGCAATAGATTTAAAATAATAAGGCTTAGAATTGTTGATAGACAAAATTAAAGAACCACTAGTGTTATTTATGATTTATTTTATTATTTTTTATGTCATATCAGTATTTTTTGTTAAATATAATTCTAAAATTAATGAAAATTACCCAAATAGGACGCATAATAAGAGGAAAGGTACCTCGTTATGACAATTTGAAGGTGGGGTACTCAAATAGGATTAAAAAAAATTGACTATGTGACCCCCGATGGATTTTGCCCATAGAGAAATATATCATCTAAAATGGGATGACTAGTAGAAGTTTATTTATTGGATAAGTTTGGACAAGATTTAAAATAAACTAATTAATTATACACAATTAAATTCTATATTTTGAAAATCTCTAAAAGCAAATTAAAAATAAATATATTTTTTATTTCGCAAGCTAAACATGGAAAAAAATCTTTAAAAAATTAAATAATTTCTAAATACGTTACTCCCAATATAGACTATTAGTAGTTAATAGTAATTAAACCCAATTGCATGCAATAGCCATTTATATCAAATTCATCTACAAACTGTTTGATAACAAAAAAAAAACATGCATTATTGGGTAAGACCACGGACATATATAGGGATGAAAACAAGATGAATCGGGTATGGTTAGCCATTCTATCACTCGTATTCAAGGTTTTTTCTTACCCATCAATCGCACTGTGATCTGCTAGCAATCCATATGTATGGGAGTATACTCTGTCATAAGCCATTTTTAGAACAACCCTTGTAATAAAATAATCCGATCAGCAAATCAACAGTGAATCAAAATTTAAAAAAAAAATTTAAAAAAGAAAAATGAAATACAAGTATAAATCTCCGTTTAGATCAATGAAACTTTGTTACCTAAATCAAATGAATTCTATAGCATCACTATGCTCTTAATTTACGGTGAATTCCTCTTAAAAGTTGTTCTCAGAGCGCCAACATGGAGTGATGGCTATAAAATCAATCAAATGAATGGTTCAGCAAGTCAGCAGCGGGTCAAAATCCGAAAACAAAAATTCTAGAAAATCAAACAAACTCTCGGAATGAGTACAAGAGAACTCGACTCCCATAGTTGATTTTGAATTTGATGTTGTTACTTTTTAAGAATAGGATTTTTTTTATTTATTTGACAGATTTAACAAATAGATAATACAGATTTATCCGTAACAGGCAAATTCCCGCAATTTTGCAGATTTTGTCCACTCTGCTGCCATCTCTAGACATTTAAAATTTTGGCAAAGCTCTGCCTGAGCTAACGAAAGCTAAGCCTGAAGGCAAGTCAAGATAAATTAAGTAGCAAACAAGTCAAAATTTGCTTAAAATATATTATGGGACTAACAATTTGTTAAAGTTTGAATTGACAAAACTATGAGTGAGTTATTAACGACCTTAAAAATTTAAAATCAAGTTGAGAAATTTAGCTACAGACTTTATATTTTACACTTGATAGCTAGCTAGATTCAGATTTTGATGATAAAAAACCATAGATTTTATATGGTAAGGCAAAAAAGGTTGCACATATATATCCATGTCTATGAACAAATCAACCTGAAACATATTTCGCATCGAGCTCGACTTGAAAGAAGTAACAATCGTTACACTTTGTTTAATATTGAATTGAAAATCTCATGAAGGAGATTTAAGTTAGTCCATCTCGAGCTAAACCTTAGCTATCTGTTTAACTTTCCCCTTCAAATGGAAGCCATACACGACTCTACTGGACGTAACAATTATAGGAATATTTTGCGTTTTTTATAAACATTGGGTCTCAGTTACAGGCTCGACCCAGTCCAGAGCTTGATGTGGGCTGCAAAAATCCTGGGGTGGTCAGCATGAAAGATCCAGCCTGCTTTTATCGTTACTTTGCGGTGGGATTCGGAAAGGGCGTCTCTGCTTTTGCATAATTTTCCGCGATTTCGAATAATTTTCCTAAACAGTTGGAATAATTTTCGGCTGGGAAAAAATAACAAATTAACCACTCATGTTTCCATTTTCCCCGATTTGGCCACTGTTATTTTTTTTAGATCAAATAAACTACTAAAGTTACTAAGTCAGCTCAAATCGGCCACTTAACGGCAATTCATTGGAATATTTCATTTTTTTATGAGATATTCCATTAGTTCTAAGGCAAAAAATAATGAATAAACTACTAAATTTTTTTTATTGGCTCGATTATACCACTTATGTTTGTTTTTTTAATATTTTTAAATGAATAAAATTACTTACTCTCCATTAAATTTAATATTTTATTCAATCTTTTATGGAGACCAGGGTTAGCATTTCATGGATAAAATTGGAAATATTGGAGGCACATTTTGTTTTTTATAGATAAAACTGATAAAATTAGTGATTCATTTCATTATTTTTTGTATTTTATTAAAATATGAGATATTCTATTTAAATGATTCTTAATAAATTTATTTTCTTATCAAAATAAGACAAAAGTTATAATACTCATAATTTGATTATTTTTGCTAACTAAGATTGAGAAATTGTCATCCTTAGCCACCACCATTGTCAAAGGAGACGGCTTAAACTTTGAGTTTGTTTTTTTATTCTTTAAGACATAGTACCATTGTTCATGTAAAATATGATATATTCAATGGCTTAGAGAATTATCAATAATGAGATTTCAAATATCAATTCTGGAATATGGAGAGAGAGAGAATGATGTACAATTAATCAAAATATTAGCAGATTTCTCACTACGACAATGAAAGTAATATTTTTGGACTATTTTAAACTGAAAGTATCAATTATACAAAACATCATAAAGATGGTAGAGAGTTTTATAATTTTTCATTGGATTTTAAAGTGTATTAAGTAAATTGGGTCATTTAAATTACGTTAGTGGTTTATTTAGTCATTTACATAACGTCAATGGTTTATTTGAGTCAAAAAAACATACATGGCTGATTTGATCCAAGTTAAAACGTAAGTGGTTCTTTTTATCATTTTTGCCTTTTCGGCTGCTTCGCCGTCCTTTCGCAATGTTGCTCCATACTGGCACGCAACCCAATTTGTCCCCCACTAATTTGGCCAAAGCAACTTTTTTCCGTATCCATTCTCCTTTCAGGCGCGTGTCTTGGACACGGATATACTTAGGTATCCAGAATCTATTTTTTATTGTTTGGGAAACTCAGCATGGTTATGACATCACCATTTAATTTTTTAAGATGTTATATTTTTTTTTTTGATAAAAAATACTTCATTTTAATTAAAAGTGAGGAAATAATATCTTATAAACTAACGATGACATAAGACTCTAAAAGACAATAAAAACATAAAACTGACAACTAAAAAACTACTCATGAAAAGAAAATAATAAAATCAAATTGAACCTTCCACTTAAATTAGTACAAATCTGAAATAGAAAATTCATAATTAACTAGAACAAACCCCGACCAAACAAACAATAACCAAACACTACTGTAATCAACCAGATATTAAAAACCTAAAAAAGGATATCTATAAAAGTAAAAAGACTATATATAAAACTTAAAACAAATGACTTTATTCTATATAATCGGTTCCATATCTGTTGTCAAGTATTGGGATACCCTACTTGTGCCAAGATTTTAATAAACTCAAGAGAAAACTTATATTCATTGTTACTCGCCTCGAATTGAAGATCCATTATTTGAGAGCCTCAAATTGCTTGCATCCATTATAAAATATGGTAGATAAAGTCAAATAAGGTCATTCAAACAATAAAATCATGGAAGAAAACCAGCCAGATCCAAACCGAAGTCTAAATCTGACAAAAAATGACCAATAAGGGAAGACAACAAATGAGAGTTTTGAAGGGGTAGCGTAGTTGATTGAAAGAAAGGTTTCAAAAAGTAAAGATGTTTGATGAGATGTTATCTTAAAGTTGTTTTAACTTTTGGGCTCAAATATCAATAAAGCAACTGCAACATCTATAGATTTCAGTTTGGTTGTTTGAGTCTTAGACGTTTGTAGCCCAATAGTTGGGTTTGAGTTTCGTCGAGCAAGACAATGTGCAACTGTTACTGCTAATTGTGGATTGACATATCTTAGGTTTTAAGAAACAAAAAAATTTCTTGCCTTAACTTTTGCTAAGTATCATCTAATATTGATATTGGGAAAATTTTCTCAATTGCCCATAACACATAAAGGAACAAAAAATAGAGTCAAACAAATGCATAACAATTTAATGTGGTTTAATTCTTAACTACCCCAAATCCATGGATGGGAAGAATTCCCTAAGACAAAATATGGAAATTACAATATGGTGTGTCCTTAATGTTCTCGTTGATCTATGGATCCCTTACACATTATTGATAACCTCATAATTTTTCACTTACACAATTACTCCCTCTGTCCTGGTCAAATTGCTCCATTTGACTTTGCATGGAGACCAAGAAACTTTAACTGTTTTGCTTTTTTTTCTTGATTTACCCTTCCCTTGCTCGCTGCCCTCTTCGCTTCCCCGCTCATTCGTACTCACCGACGTTGAAGTTGCCTGTCCTTACTCGTTGACCCAAATCGCCTCTTTTCTGTCTCTCTGCCCTTTCGTGTCGACAAGGATAAAATCAGAGCCCAAGACACGAACGGAACCACCTCAATCGTATCCGCCTATCCATTCATCTATTTCTTGATTCGTGTCTGACCATTCTTGATTTGCATCTATCCATTTATCCCTCATCGATTCACTTCACTTTGGCCTTGATTTGCATCGCCTTTCTGCCTTTAGCCCCGATTCGCGTCGCCACTCTTCTTCCAGCCTCGATTTGTATCTCCTCTCGGCCTCCAACCTCGATTCACACCGTCTCTTCGCCTCCAGCTCAATTCACGTTACATTTTCGCCTCCAACCTCGATTCACGTTACCTCTCCACCTTCATCCTCGATTCGCATTACTTCTCTTCCTCCTCGCATCATCTCATCGTAATCCATCTCTTCGAATGGCGTATTCATTCTCATCGATCGGGGTGGAACCTCACCAGAGGGAGAGAGAGATGAGTTGAAATGGACAGAGAGAGAGAGAGTATGTGTGAGGGAGGTCTAGGAAGGAGATAGAGATAAAGTTAAAATAGGTATAATAGTAAATAAGATGTGAAAAAGTTACTAGAAAATGAAATGGTGCAAAGTTTTGGGACTACCCAAAAAGAAAAATGGAGTAAAATATATGGGACGAAGGGAGTACAAGATATGAAAAATACAAAAGACTTCTCATCCTAACACTCTCTAACCTCCAAACCTCTATCTTATTATGAAATCCTTACATTTTGTCTCTTAAGAACAATTCTCTCATACTCAAAACCATAATACAAAATCCTTTTTATAGGCCACATACAAACCCAAAATCACATCAAAATGAAAAAATTAAATCCAAAACAAATAGAAAAATTTAAACCAAATATTAAATAAAACTAAAATCTTTAAACTTACTAGATTTGAGCCAACAAATCCAACAACCACCACCTTAGCTCAAATCATGCACCATGAACATGAACACTACAAAGATTAACATGAAGACAAGCACTACAAATATATCAACATGAGTACCACGAACATAACCAAAACACAAATATAACAATGAATGCAAATGACTATGAATATATCTCAAAAGAATAATATCACAAACATCAATACATACAAACACAGGCTCCATCATGCAAAGAACACATCATAAGATCCACCATGCTATGACCAAATCACAAGCTCTGATATCATTTATTGAAAAAAAAAATTCGTAGTCATCCATCATGCACGATCGAACAATGGACATAGTCAAACAAACACATAATAATTTAACGTGATTCTGCTATTAAGTAGCATATATTCACAAATAAGGGAAAATGGACTTGGACAAAATATAGAGATTATAATCAATGTATGTCCTTAGTGCTCAAGTTGGCCTATATATCTTCTACATACTACTGATAACTTATAATCTTGTTTTTACATAATTACAAGACATGAGAATTGCAAAAGGCTTTTCGCTTTAGCCTTCATTGGTCTCTGACCTCTCCTCCTTGATGAAACTTTCACATATTATGTTTTCATATTATTTTTCTCCTATACTTCAAACCATAATACAACAAGCCTTTTTATAAACCACACACAAACCTAAATAATATCAAAATAGGAAAATTAAATAACAAACAAATAAGAAAACTAAATCCAAATTCTAAATAAAATCAAAATCCTTTAACTTCTTGGATTTGAGACAACAAATCCAACAATCTTATACTTATACATGCTTATTAGTATTAAAAAAACAAACAAACCACTTGCAATTCCATGTTTTAATACATACACTAATTAGACTTTTAACTTTATGTAATAACATTGAATTTTAACTTTTGCATCTTCGTGGTTTTGGTCTGATAGCTAAAGCATTGGAATATAATGGGGAAGTCCAAGATTTGACCCTAGCCCCCTAATATCTTCAGGAAAATGTCACAAAAAGTTAGTTCGTTTGTCTTCCAGGTCACAAAAAACATGGTATCTTATAATATTGATACTTCTTCCCTTGTATACTTGTAAACATGCTTTTGAATATAAAAAATTATAGTTCTTGTATTTTGTATCCCCGCCTTTGGCATAGTGCTCGGGACATTAGGGCCACTTTATGTTACGTTCAATTTTTAGATGTGTTATCCTCTTCTTTTTCTTACTATAGTACATTAATACTCCAAAACACTTACTTGTAAATACTCTTGATTAAAAAAAAAAGAAAAATGTTTAATCTTTTTTGTTTTAGTATTACTAAGTTTAGATATGGATGGAAGATTTTATTTTTAAAACCATTGATTCATAGGCAAATATACTGATAAAAATGTCACATCGTAGTGAATTAAGGTTGAACTGTTTTAATTTTTAAAATATTTTTAACATCCAATTTATTTTACTACTTTTATTCAAAATTTTCTAGAGAAATTTACAAAGACCCGCTAAGTTGAATTTTAACATACACTCACACCCCAATACTTTGGGTTTTATACACTTTGCCCCCTCTAACCTTATCTTTGTAACTGCTTGTTAAGATAAAAGGAAACTCCTTGCTTTTGCTTGGCTAGCCTTCTTTACTTAAAATTTGTGTCCCCCAAAATTTTGCATCTAATAATCAAGCCCCATCCCTAGCTAGCTTTCTTCATTTTTTATTGACTGCTCTACCCTTCTCCTTCTAGATCTTTTCACCATGGAAATGAAAAGAGTATAATAGACAAATCATAGAAAATAAAGTTAAGGGAAAAACAAATAAGAAAATACTAAATGGGTCAAAGAAAAAATCTTATAAGAAAGACATGGTAAAAATATAAAAATAAAATAAAAATTTAAGAGATGCTAAAACATATGAACAAAATAAGTAAATACCCATATTTTGAAGAATTTGTAGATAATATAAAGATTGATGGAACTAAATTATAAATATTTAGGAGTTTAAATTATTGAGTAGAAATATAATTGAAAAATAATAACTTCTATAAAGCTATAATGAAATTACTATTTAGGAGCTAAACTGCGCAAATATGAAATCTAAAGAGCAATCAAAGCATTTGAGTCAATGATGTTAAAAGGCAACATGACAGAGTAGACAATGCAGGGGATTAAATGTAAGTATTTGAATATCATGACATGTAAGTGTATGACAGATTATATCTCAGGGGTTTTTTTTTAGATATCTTAAACTTTCAACATTTAAAACTCAAAAAATAATATATTTGTTTCGAATCTAACTTTATACTTAAAAATGAAAAGAATAATATAAACTACCCACACATATATGTTGGGTTTCGGGAGCCAAACAGTTCTGTGGAATTTAACCGAAACCCTCCAGGATCCAAGTGAAACAGGGTAAACCAGGTGTTCAAAAATTTTCATACCTAATTTTCGGTTGAGATCTCTCACTCAACTGTAGAGTCGAATCACAAAACCTAAACAGTTGACGTGTTCAGGCTCTCTATGGTATCCACACGAGCCTCTCGGGATCACCACGCTTCCACCACGTCCCGGCAGATGTGTTTCTCTTGCGCTGACAGTGCTGGCTTGCATCCTCCAAGGAATTGCAAGAGAAGAGTGCGGCTGTCCTTTTGGGAGACTAGGGCAAGGAGACCCACGAATTTCTCACTAAAAGTGGTATTTATAGTGAGACTCATCTTCCAGCCCTAATGGGTTTCAAATCCCTAATCCAATTAGGCTTTAATTTCGGGCTTAATAATGGCTCAACTCTTGGGCCCATTATTAATACGAAATTAAAGATAAACCATAACCCAAATAATTAGCCCATACACTCTAATGATCCAAATAGCTCTATGTGTGCGACCCAATAGGCTATTCCCAAGTTGGCAATGATCATAAATCACATTTATGATCATAAGTAATGAGTGGTGTCTAGCAACACATCATTGCTACCTAAGTGACAAGATTGTCGGTGATTCGACTAAACCTTCATGATCATCACCGATATATGCCATTGTCCCTTTATCCAAGATATCAAGACTAAGCACGAGACATGGAATGTGTCACTCTCATATAGCCCAATCTTTGGTTTCTTGATTTCCGAGTAGACTAACTTAAGCTGATGACATTGATATCGTATATCAACTCATCCGAGCATGGCCATGCATTTTCTAAGTCTCACTCTATCAAGGGGCCCGAAGATATTACTCCCGTTACATAGGATGGACAAATCCCATCTTGATCATACAAATCCCTCCGCATGATATGTGACATACCCAATGACCCCCTTCAAGTTCACTCAGTTACGAGCAACAAAGGAAAGTATTAAAGTATGTGACTCACATATAGGGAACCTTGATGATCTTAGGTCGAAGGACTACATATACCATAATCACTATGAGAATCACTTATGACACTCATATAACAATCCATGAAGTGTTCTCATGGTGGGTCGGTCCAGTACACAAGTTCTCCAACTTGTACCCATATGTAGACTACATATCTCATATTAATCTCCATATATGCTAGTCATTATGTATTATTGCAACCAGCTCCACAATAATACTAGACTAGGGACGTTTAAAAATATCATTATTCTAGGGTTACAATTATGTTTATTACGTCACGCAGAAACAAAACAACAAACATAATTGCTGAATTAATGCCTCAATAAAATATCATGACTCAATGTGCACAAATACAATCATCTCATGATTGGCTTTTTGGGCACAACACTAACAATATATCCAATACTTTTATTGGAGTTAGGGGTACTCATCTAACCTGCTCAATTGAAATACCATATGAACTGAACTGTACTAACCTAGTGACTATGCAGGTTTATAGGGGTTAGGATGCGGTTTGAGTTCTAAAAATAAAAAAATTGATGTATATGTGGTGCAGTTCAGATTTTAATTTTGAAATTGGTAAAAATCGAATCGAACTGCAGCATTTGCTAACCAATGAGAAAGTTAAGCCTGACCCCCTTTTACTGCTTTTGCAGGTTTGAATGAGTATGTATTTTACAATTTTGAAATATATTGTAAAAAGTATTATCTTGTAACTTGGGCTAACCATGAATCTTATAGTAGTGTAGTAAAACTACGTGGATAGCTTTAACAACCTTGTGTGGTAAAAAAGGAATTACGTATGAAAAGCTGAAGAATTTTAAAGTGGCAAAAACTTTGAACTCCAAATACTAGCTTTGTATTTTGTAATAGTAAGACTATTTTGTTCTTATAATATTTTAAAGTACGGAATTGTTGGTGTTTTATAAAACTATTTGATTTTAAGGACAATATATTAACATTAAGATAAGTGTTATGAATTAACCTAAATTATTTTATACGATAAAAAAGATAAACCATCCAAATTAAACTGACTTAAACTGCATTTTATACAGTTTACGTGTTAATCAAATTTTATAATATATAATTCAGTTAAATTTTATATTATGTAACTTGGTCATCTATGCAAAGACAGTTCAGATTTAGGACAAACGTGGTCAAACCCGGCCGTAAACACCTAATTTAAGTATGCTGGGCATGCGCGCAGGAGCAAGATGAGCCGTATCCGTATGGCTAGCGTCCATTCCTTAAACAGATTGGCCCTAGCCTCGTCGCAACTCCCAATGATGGACCAAATAAATGAAAAATCTTCTTATCTACGGAAGCTGTAGGATAAGACGGTTCAAATCACCGCCTAGCCTGCATTTCTATTTCTATTGCGACACCCCAACAAGCCTTCGAACTTCCCTTCTTTTCCATTCCCTCCTCACCTCGAAACAACAAAGGAGGCGCTAATTCCCATCGCTTTCGCTTCTCCCGCAACTTCAAATCCATGGAGAAAGCAATCAACAGGCAGCGAGTTCTGCTCCAGCACCTCAATCCCTCTTCCTCTTCTTCTGCTCACGCTAATGGATCAGTCCTCTCTGTAAGCTTTTCATTTTCTCGCCTTAATTTCGCTGTCTTCTCTTGGTTCGGTTCTATTGGCCTAAGTTGAGGCTGTGATTATAGCTCCTGACCTTGTCGCTCTTTGAGGTATTGAATCTAGGTTCCTCCATGTTCTTCGTTTTTCTGTTTCTCCCACTGGACGGTTGAGGTTTTTACCGACAGTGAGTCTGACGCTTGGTTTAGGATTTACTGAGTGTGAGAAACCGGGGACATGTCGCATGTAGTGGTTAGTCGCTGGATTGTGATTTTTTCTTTTGATGATACAGAAAGATTCGTAATCCCTCTTTTGAGCCGTTAGAGATGAAGATAGCTTTATTAATGCTGCATTTTGGTCAAGGTCCGAGTGATTTTCTGTTAGATTAAGCACTGCTGATCATGTCTTTACTGAGCGCACACGAGTCTTCGCTTATGAATCAGCAATTGCTTCTTCTAATTGTACTGGAAGATTTGGAATTAGTCCCTTTTTAGCTGTCATGCACGGGATAGCTTTAAGGAATGCTTTTTTCTAGTGTAGGTCTCTACGATGTTCTGTTGGATGGGAACTCCCTTGGCTGCATTCTCATATACTGCCCTTCGTTTTTGCTTGTGCTGCCCTTTGTTTTTATCTAAATTAACGAGTGCATTTGATAATTATAACCAGCCATCAGCTTGTTTAGCTGGAGATAGCGCTGCATATCACAGGTCTGCTTCATTTGGGGATGATGTGGTTGTTGTTGCGTAAGTAGCTCTAATGAGTGGATGGATTGCATTTGTTGATTGTATGACACATCTGATTCCTTACTAAATATATATATATATATATTTTTTGGGGCCGGGTTTGTGTGTGATTTTACAGGGCATACAGGACTCCCCAGTGCAAATCAAAGCGTGGTGGTTTCAAAGATACTTATCCTGATGATTTACTCGCACCTGTCCTGAAGGTGGGTTCTATATTATTTGGGCTTATTCATTTGAATTGAGATTTTTAGGAAGTCTGTAGTTTCTTTATTGGATGAATTTTATTTGGTTGTTCCTAGGCTGATTATGACTGTGATGCAGGCATTAATAGAGAGGACCAATCTAGACCCGAAAGAAGTGGGTGACATTGTTGTGGGAGCAGTTTTGGGTCCGGCATCTCAACGGGCAAGTGAATGTAGGATGGCTGCATTCTATGCAGGATTCCCTGGTATATGTTTCGCTTTGATATCTTTTGATGAACTAGGTGTCCACAATTGTTCTTTTGCTTATACATGGGAAAATTACATCGCTTTTCAGAAACTGTTCCTGTTAGAACTGTGAACAGGCAATGCTCGTCTGGACTTCAGGCTGTTGCTGATGTGGTTGCAGCTATAAGAGCAGGATTCTATGACATTGGTAAAGAAAGACTGTTTTGCACTTATTTTTTTTCCATCTAACTTTAAGTTTATACAGGATTTTATATAATGATATAATGTTCTTATGTAGGAATTGCCGCTGGTGTGGAATCTATGACAAGCAATCCTATGGCTTGGGAAGGATCAGTAAACCCAAGAGTACATATTACAACTCGCACTTATGGATCTGTTTTATATCAGAGAGTGAATAAAAGAGACTTGATCTTTTCTTGGAATGGCAGGTGAAGACCATGGAGCAGGCCCAGAACTGCCTCCTGCCTATGGGCGTTACTTCAGAGAATGTTGCACACCGTTTTAGTGTGACAAGGCAGGAGCAGGACCAGGCTGCAGTAAGTTTAGTAATTGAGTACTCCAATGGTGTGCTAGAGCTGAATCAAGACCTTATGCTCCAAAATAACTTTTCAGGTTGAGTCTCATGGAAAGGCAGCAGCTGCTACTGCTGCTGGTAAATTCAAGGATGAAATAATTCCAGTGGCCACTAAGGTAACTACTCTTTTAGTTTCAATGTAAGACTTGAACAGTGTTTGTTGTACCATTTTTTTTCTTTATATATATATATATATGTATGTATGTATGTATGTATGTATATGTCAACCAAGTGATATTTATGGTACATTATGAGACACATTTGTGCTTTCATGAAGATTGTGGATCCAAAAACTGGTGATGAAAAACCTGTTACAATCTCGATTGATGATGGGATCCGACCTGGTGCTTCATTGTCAGACTTGGCAAAGTTGAAGCCTGTGTTTAAGAAAGATGGGAGCACTACTGCTGGTATATTGTGGTGCAAAATATTTCCTGGAGTCCACTTCATCAATTGGTTCCAGTAAAAATAATGGCCAAATGTTTTGTAGGAAATTCTAGCCAAGTTAGTGACGGTGCTGGGGCTGTGTTGCTCATGAAGAGAAATGTTGCCATCCAGAAAGGGCTTCCCATCCTTGGGGTATTCAGGTATGTAATAAGATGCTATTCATATTTCTGGTGTCTGACAAATGAGAACTGCACTGAACTTTAAGACATGTTTATACAAGTCATCACACTCATCACAACTAAATTAATCTCTGAAGTGTGCAAGTTGTTAGAATCCTGAATGTCACAGGACAAAGTGTTTGCAATGTTTTTTAGTTGTACTGGTGAGGCTTTTATGTCGTCTCTTTTTGTATAAACCAGTCTTGATTTATTGGATTGACACCATATTTAGCGGACATCTATGACTACTGTTACAAGCTGTCAATTCTTTAGGGTTCATCTTGGGAGGAGTGAACTTCACTTTTTCCTTTTCTTCCCATTTTCATGATGAATCCTGACCATACATTTTCTCCTAATTCAAGCACTCAAGACTGGCTTCAGCCTGTTCTTTTTAATTACAAATATATATAAAAGGAAATTAGAATTGGTATTGCATGGGAAATTTTATTAACCTGTGGGAAAAAAAAGTAGCATCCGGAGGCATGCCCGACTAAAATGGCTCTTTGTGTAACCCTCTGTCTTAGATGAGTAACGAAGGATCAATCTTACCAGACATCCATTTGAAATGAGGGATGGTTTTTATGAATATGGTATTGAAAAGGTTTTTCCTTGAAAACATTCCCTCGTATATAATTATACCTACTTTCCGAAACACTAACGATATTAGTGAGTTCCAGTTACCTGCTCCATCCCAGAAAGAATATCATTTCCCTTTTTTAACAAGATTTGAGGATGTGCTGTGTCACTGTTTTTAGTGTGGATTGCATTAGTCTTCTTAGTCCATGTGTTTATATGTTGTATGATTCGTGCCTTGGTTGTTTAATAATATGATTATGTAAGACCATAAGTCGAAATTTAAGATTTTTCATCAGAAGACAAAAATATTTAATAAGCACCATTCTTTTTAGGACAATCTGTGAAGATTCCACCATCATTTTACTTCATGTTTATGGTTACAGGACCTTTGCTGCGGTAGGTGTGGATCCTGCCATCATGGGTGTTGGCCCAGCTGTTGCAATTCCAGCTGCAGTTAAAGCTGCTGGTCTCGAGCTTGATGATGTTGATCTTTTTGAGATAAATGAGGTTCACTTGTACAATTGTTCATCTATCTTGTTACAGTGTACTGTGTATGGCTATAGATGTATCGCATTGTATTAAATCTGCAGTTTTACATGCAGGCTTTTGCTTCCCAATTTGTCTACTGCCAGAAGAAGCTGGGACTTGATCCAGAAAGAATTAATGTCAATGGAGGTGCAATGGCCCTTGGGCATCCTCTCGGCGCAACAGGTACCAACTGCCTCAGTTCTATCAACATGAACTTTGTTCACCTGTTGGTATGCTGTTGTTGGTCATTGATAATAAAATGTGCTTAGAGAAATTACAGACATTGTTATGTCTAGTGGATGGTGCCGTTCTTTTGCACTTGAACTAGTGTTATCCCTTTAATCATACATACTGTGCTCTTGAAAATGCACAGTTAAGCGTTTTCAACTCAAGCCAGTCTTCATTGATGAGTATCTCATTTCAGTAAATTGTTGTGAGAACTTCACAATTGGGAGCGCCTGAGGGCCACGTAGTTTGAGCATCTCATATCTTCAAGTGTACTTGTTGGAACTTAAGATATCTTCAAGTGTCATGTATAGGAAGTTGAATTGTACTGATTTCTTATTCTTCTCGTATTTGCTGATTGTTGAATGTTGTTAAAGGTGCTCGCTGTGTTGCTACACTTTTGCATGAGATGAAGCGTCGTGGCAGAGACTGCCGCTTTGGAGTAATATCAATGTGCATAGGTATCCTCTCTACGTGGTGTTTCAGATATAGTTTGATAATAGAATGTTTGTGTAATGGATGGTCACAATGTCTTTCGATGATTCCTTGTAAACAGGTACTGGTATGGGTGCAGCAGCTGTTTTTGAGCGGGGTGACTGCACCGATGAACTATGCAATGCCCGCAAAGTCGAGAGCCACGGGTTCCTATCAAAGGATGCCCTGTAGATGGTTAAATTATTTTTCTTTGCTGCTGTGCTTAAATTCCTATTTATATCTGGGGTTTGGGATACCATAATAAAGCGCTGTAATAAGACCTTCTCCAAGCTGCAGGAATTTGGCTGCACCAAAACCACTTCGAAGATCAAAATTCAAATTTATTATTTGGTTGTACTTTCTACACTTATTTCTGTGGTGTAGGCGAGTTCTAAAAGAGACTGTTTCTCCTGTTTTAGTTTCCCTTAACTGTATCATTCATGAGAGAAAGCAAGGCTAGATCTTGACATTTTGATTTCAATACTAAAATATCCACGCAACTTCGAGCTAAAATAGGGGTAAACGAAAATGTGAAGCTAATGGAGACTAAGCCAGGATGCTGGACCTGGGACTGGGTGCTCAAAACCTCGCCATGAGAATTCTTAGTTTCTTATAGTAACAAGCAGATGGATCAATATCGATGAACAGAAGGAAATTGACCTGAATCTGTATTAGCCTCTTCACTTCGTTAAATCGAACATGTAACCCCTTAACTTTAACTCGGGTAAAACTAGCTGTTTAACTTTGGAAAGTGGGAAACATAATCCCTTCATCTAACGGTAACTATTTCCTGGTATTTGAGGCGTCCCAATCTAAATGAATTTGACACAAACCTTGGGCAGATTGAATTGTGTCGAATAGTTGGACGTTATTTCGGCTGTAGCAGTTAATCTTTCTTGTTCATCTCCGAGCAAGAAGACCACTGAATCGCCCTACTCCACTCGACTGAGGTTATCCAACACAGAGGTTACCAGATACGACGCCTCCTGATAGCGGCGTCCGCGGAGGACAAAGCCATTGGTGATTTTGAATACAGAAGCGAGCTGGCAGGTCTGCCCATCGGTCCCTCCTGCAATTCCCAGCACGCTTTGATTTCGGACAGTCCGATCACGTAATTGGATAAGAGTATCGGGTCAGGTCAAGTTGCTCGTCAAGAGGGAGGCTACCTCTCCAATTAGATAGCTAGCTCTGACCCGCCAAAGCCCAAAAAGTTCATAGCGGTCGCAGAGCGGAGTTATGGCTCTCCTCCAACTCCACGTCCACCACCTCGTTTCTCCGGCGATCGCTACCCGAACCGCATCTTCTATCCTCTTCTCCTCCTCTTTCGCTCCCAAATTCACTGCCAAATCCTCTTCTCTCTCCCTGTCCCTCATCCGGCCCAATTGCTTGAAGGTCTCTGGCCGCTCAAACTTCGACCCTTCATTTCTCTGCAATGCAGAAGACGAACAAGGAGACGAATTCGAGGACCTGGCGCCCGACAGCGTCGTTTTCCAGCGGACGCTCAGAATGGTGGAGTGCTCCATGTTCGCCGCCGTCACTGGTCTTGTCTACTTCTTGAGCAATTCTCTCGCAGTTGAGGTCTGGTTTTGGTCCTTACTTGGTTATTTTTTCCACGGAATTTCTTACATTTTGTTGACTATTTCAGCGGTGTATTCGCAGAACTACTTTGGTTGCTTCTTCTCATTGCCAATAGTTATCTCATCCTTAAGATGGGGTGTTGCAGCTGGGAGAAAGCAATTGGTTAGTGAACATTATGTACTTTGATTTGAGCTATGAAACAACTGTTAGATTTGTGATGTTTATTTGCTCTTTGATAGGTGGCAACCATTATGCTACTGTTTGTATTGTCTGGCCCTGTGAAAGCCTTAAACTATCTGGTGAGTACATGACTTCTGGATTATTGCATATAACTGCACGCCAAAATGCTAACAAGGCATCGACTTTTTTATGATTTCGGATGCTTTTGTATGAAAATACCAGGTAAACTAGCCGCAATTTCTGTAATTTTCATTGTCAGTGGATGCAGACTAGTGCTTAGGCTTGTAAAAGGACTTATTTTTGAAGATATTGGTGTTTTTCAGAGTAGAGAATATAAATAACAGAAAACTTACCAACTCTAGAAGTAATTCTGTTTAACATGAATCCTAGACATATAACTACAGTTGTTTTAGGTCATAGGTGCTGAACAGCTGAAGCTAAGATTTGTTATGAAGCTGGGGTAATTGATAAACTGAAATCCCTGCCTTCAATTTTTCTTTTGTGGTCAGTGATGGATGTCAAGATGCCTTTATTTAAGCTGCAGCTGAAATTATTAACTCTCTCTTGATAATTCTTGTGACAGCTGACACATGGCATGCTTGGTTTGGCAATGGGTATTTTATGGAGGTATGCTACAGACAATCAATATAAGTATTGATGGCATTGTTAATCTAAGTTATGTATTATCATATGGTTTCATGATGAAGTTGCTGCTACTTTGTTCCTGGTTAAATATCACTCTTTATCTAGAAAAGAAATACTAGTACATTTTAGAATTTTTTGTATCCCAAATGTATGTTACCACATTTTTTGCAAATTTTACCCTCAAGATGTGAACTCTATCTGCCAAGAAACAAATGATATGGCATACATAGACAGGCAACAAGGGTGTAGAGAGACTCACAGTAAGAATAATGATATAGCAGGTCTTTAAATTCTGTGAAAACTATAAAAGAAAAAGTATCTTTCTTTTTGTGACAGAAGGGAATAAAGGAGTTTAATGTTTCCTCATCCTCTAGAATCTAGGTTACACTGCCTCATTCCAGAATTCTGCAATCTGCAAACAGACATGGAACACTGATTTTTTATGATTTCAGGTTGGGAGCTGATTGGAGTCTATCAATTTTTTTGTGCACAATCGTAAAACCTTCTCCCCTTCACTCTGACTCAAAGCCCTTTTTTTTGTCCATAACTAGTTCTAAAAAGAGGCAAATCTTTTGAGTTGCAGGCTCGCTCAATGGGTGCTGTGGGCTATGTTTTGACATCTTCTTTCCTGATACGGGAGAATATACTGGCTCTGGTAATTGTTTATTCTTTCTCCCTTTTAACCTACTGGCTGAGCTTTTGAGGTGGTCCGCTTACAATTTTTTTCATATGAATGTAGATCACCGTAAACATTCATGCTTCTCTTACATTTGTTTTTGCTGCCTTGGGATTCAATACAATTCCCTCGATGAATTTCATTTATGCCTTATTTGGGATATTGGTAAGCTTAATTATCGTTTCATCCCTTCTAGACAATCTGTCCCACATCAAAAGCTGACTTATATTGGTAATTCAACAGGTTTTGCTGAATAGCGCATTCTTTGTCTTCTTGCTCCATGTACTGTATTCGCTGTTTCTTGCAAGGCTCGGAATGAAGGCTTCACTGAGAATGCCAAGATGGTTAGAGAAAGTTATCCAAATACAATAGCCACCATACATGGAGATATTAGACGTTAAAGTAGCTTTATAACCAAGTATTGAAGAAAGATGAGGTAGCTCTTTCAAGAGTCATAGCCAGCATCAATATCTGTCGGTCACGATGTAATTAAGTATCCCATGACAAGCTTCATGCCATTTACAGTCTCGCGCCCTCAGCTGCTGACCTTTTTCATGTACACGACTGTCTACAATAATCTGATATAACGAGCTCTTGCTGAAGTTGTATATAGTTTCTATTTTCTGGAATCATGAGTTCTTAGATGTATATCAAGCCCACGGACTTCACCTAACTAGACTTCGTTTAGTCTTTATTTCTTCTATTATTGTTGTTGTTATTTATCTCTGTTTTTTTTAACTATTTTTTATGTGTCATTTTATTTTTGTTAAACAAAAGAGTTTAATTTTATGTTTGTGTACTTCCTCAAAACTTCGATTTGATTCAGTTGCCTAGTTTGGTCAAGGGTTTCCCTTTGCAATATATGTGTTCAGAATTAGAATTAATCTAGGATGAATATGGCAACATGATCTCTAGGAGGAATGTTGTGACATTTCATAGTTTGAAGATGAATGGACAATAATTCTGGTACAATTGGTCTCATTTACCCGTAGTATAGCTTTGCACCAACTAGATGGTCACATGCTAAAAACATCATCAAACATGTAAATTGATGTACGCTAGGCTACCTGTCTTCCCACTGTCTAGATCTTTCTTTTTCCTCCCTCCTAAGGAAGGTCTTATTTTTTCTTTTTTTTTTCTTTTCCTTTTTTAATTTGTGGTAATTAATTAAGTGGAGAACAAACAACTGAAAAAGAGAGTAGAGCAGCAAGCACTTAGGCCATTAATCACAGAGGCAGCCTTGGGAGTGTGGTCGCCATCACTCATCCTGAAGCTTTTAGGCGAGAGAACGCCATCCACTCGTTTCCTCTCCCTCCATGTTAATGTGATTCCTTTCCTTGATTTTATTCTTGGTCTCGAAAAAGGGTAACACAAAAAATGTAAATGCGATTCGTTTCACTTTCTGATTTTTTCTTACTCTTTTCAAGGACAATATACTCGCAAAAATAAAAGGAAACTAAATTGTAATCCTGCTCCGTGTACCTATTCAACAGCTACTGGCAGCTTTATAGACAATGCTTGGTCAGTAACAACGTTAGCCATCATTAAAATGTGAAACAAATCATTTGAAGTAACTTCTAATTTCAGAAATTATTAGCGAATCTTATCTTTAGTATATTAAAATATTCTCAAATTCTCATGGCAATTACCAGAGTTACTGTTAAACGAAGCATTCAAAATTACTTTAGAGAGTTAAATCAAAATCTTAAATGCCAAATTACTATAGATTTAGCAAATGAAATCAATTAAAAATTACAAAATGAACCAAATTACATAATCACCTTGTGCAATTCCCAAAATTTATATACTCAGCATGCATTTTCAGAAGAGATAAAATGTGTTACACAACACACAGCTTGCTTAAACAAATATGCACTCTAACTAGATTCTTTATATTCCAATTGCCAAATGATCAAATTATTATCAATTTAGAGTCATTAACTTTTTCATATGTTAACAACAATCTATAGTCCTATAAAAATATCTCAAAATCTTCTTTGTAGCAACTTAATTGTTATTCCCAGGACAACTATACATACAACAATTCCTTGATGACAGTAAAATATGACACTAAGTTCTTGAAATACATGCCTTACTCAATTATTACCCTTAATGAGTAGCACATCTCAAGACTTGTCTTATAGCATATCCAAACTTTATAATATGCTTCTTTATGTATGATTCTTAAGAGATAAATACCAATAAATTTTGAGAATTTTCCAAATACCAAGAACAAATGATACTTCATCAAGGTCCTTTTATTTTAGGCATTAGGACAAAAATTACTTAACATTAGGCAGCATGCTTTAGCCATATTTTTCAAGTAAAATGTCATATATACAAAAGATGACAAATTAGCTCTCACTGATCTTGTGATATATACATATATTTGTTTAGGTATCCACAAGATGAAAAAACTTTTAGTACCAATAACAAGAGACTTTTTCTATTGGCCATCTTAAACTTTAAGACTATGTCGATGCAAAATTCTCTTTATGTTCCTATCTCAAAATAAGATTTTAATTTTTTTTCTTTTGTAAATCATGAACAAAATGAGTTACATGCACTAGGATCACTTCAAATGTATTCTAAAAGATACAAGAGAGATCAAATTAGCATTAATTTCTCCTAAACTGCATCCATTAGCAAGTAGTTTATATTAAAATCTCTTAGGTAACCATTTTAGTCTATACAACCTAAATGAAAAAATTGGGACCATACCCTTAAATAGCTCCATGAGTTCTTTTCTTTGGTTCATTACATAAATCACATATGTTCTTTCATTATATTCTATGTAGATCATTATGAGAACTAGATGAACTTCTGAATTTGGACTTGAAAAATGCCTAACTATTCTCATAATCGACCTTATACTAAAAAGAGTAAGCATACCTCTTTTACCATTTCAGACTTCTCAATGGAAACCAGCCTTTTGTGGCAACTTGATACCTTTACAACTTATGGTTGCATAGGTTTTCACTTTTTAATGAGAAGTAATACAAAATTTAGTTCAAGAGTGAAATTACCATATGGGTATAGGTGTATTCCTTAATGGTATGCTCATTCTTTTTTATAGTCTAAGAATGATCAAATTTAGAACTTTAGCTACTCCTATTCCAGAGTTCTAGATTGTAATTTAATGAAAGATCATCAACATAACAAGATTGTAATTTATTCATAATGAGATACAAACTTCCAAACGGTATTTCATAGTTAGGTTTGTTATATATCCACAGCTCAAAGATCAATTTATTCATATACAACTTTATGAGTCCTTTATTAGGACATTTAAAGGAATCCTTGATAGTCTCAACTCATTGTAGTTATGAGAATATACATACATATTGCTCATTAGTGTGTGATTCCACCTTTTAGCCACACAATTTGTTCAAACACATTTGACATAGTAAACTAAGTTACTTTTCCACAAAGTTTAAGTATTTGGCAAATAGACTTTATGGTCCATTTCTTCCCTATGTTTTCCATAATACTTATTTTAAGGTCGAATATTAAAAATTGCCTTCCACCTTAAATTGTTTCTCAATTTAAATGTTTGGCATCTTGAATTGATCAAGAATTTCAGAGTTGTCATATTGAGAAAACAACATTATAATGAGATAAATTATTAATAAAATGTAACAAATTCTAAAGGTTGTATTTTATGTACGTGCATGGTTTATTAATGTTAATATAAAGGATCTTTAGGAGGACTAAGTGGCTGATAGCATATTTTCCTTAATCTTGGTTAGCATATCTCTAAAGTAGTCAATATATGTCTCTAGGTCGCCATTATCAAGAATAAAGAAGATGTCATCCTTTCGCATCCATTTTTACTATTCTCTAGAGATGTGATTAAGTCCTCATGTCAAATATGAAAAACCACATCATTGTTATAGATAGTTTGGCAACAACATGTTTATTACTATATGAGATAACATATAAATCAAATAAAATGGTCAAAATGCACATTTGATCCCTCAATTTTGCTCACTCAAGCGAGTTAGTCCTTTAACTTTGACTTAGCACAACTTAGTCCCTCAACTTGAAAAAATTGAGCAAGTTAGTCCCTTATTGTACAGAATAACAAATGTCATTAGTTTTTCCTCCCCTCGCCACCACTTGCTGGCCATCTCCATCAAATCCGGCCTGCCTCCTCGCCATTGGCCTATTTTCCATCAAATTTAGCCTCACCCCTTGCCATTACCTCTCTCTTCGTCGAGCTTGACGTTGGATTTGTCTCTTCTTTTCTCTTTGTTAAATTCGACATCGCCTCTTCTCCTCGCCCCTCACCATCGAATTCAGCCTTGCCGTCGGCCTCTCTTCGTCGAACCCGCCGTCAGCCTCTTCTACTCCTTCTCCCAACATTGTTGCCTTCTTTTCTTCCCTCATTCATAGCCGTCACTTTTTCTTCATCAAATCCATCGCCTGTTGCCAGCCATCGCCATATCCAATTGTGCTCGCTAGTCGTCGCCAAATCCAATTGTGCTCATTAGTCGTCGCCATATCCTTCATCCGCTCGGCCTCCTTGCCATCACCTCTCTCTTCGTCGAGCCTGACATCAGATTCGTCTCTTCTTCTCTCTTTATTAAATCCGACATCGCCTTTTCTCCTTCCTCCTTACCGCAAATCTGCCTTTAACCTTTTCTACTCCTTCTCCCGACACCTTTGCCCTTTTCTCTTCCCTCGCTTCTAGCAGTTGCTTTTTCTTCATCAAATCCATATCCCATCGCTAGATCCGATTTCACTCGCCAATTGTCGCTAAATCTAATCGTGCTCGCTAGTTGCTGCTATATCCTTCATTCGCTTTGCCTTCTCCTACTTTAGCCCATTTTGCTCCACCGCCCGATTGCACGACAAACAGCCTTTACCAATGTCGTTTAGGTCACATGACTCCTCGTGCGCTCTTTTGGTCAACCAAGGGACCAAGTTGTATAGTTTCCCAAAGTTTGAGAATAAAGTAACATGGTTTATCAAAATTGAAGGACTAAGCTATACTGAGTTAAAGTTGAGAGACCAACTCGTGCGAGTTGACAAAGTTGAAGGATCAATAGTGCATTTAGGCCAATACAAATTGAACCCTGTTTGAAATCTACATCATCTCCATATCATTACCAATTATGAGCTCTAATTCCTTTATTTGGTTCCATCTTGTTTATGAATCCATAAAAAATTCAAAATAATTAATTGTTTTACATTATGACACCTAGATCCATATAGTGCTATAGATGGTTCATGTATAACAAGAACCAATGAGTTAATTTATGCTTACATTTTCTAACCAAGTTTCACTTAGAACACTCATATTCTTTATGATATTCCTTCTTCCAAATGCAACATCTTGACATTTTTCCTTAATGATCATTCATTACTTAATTTGACCTTTGAAAGTTTGAACATCTTAGGAGCACTAAATTAAACACATTTATCTTAATATTTGTTTGTGATTACTTAATACAAACAAGGCAGTTTGAGCATTTTCAATCTCATATCACCTATTTTATCCATATTCCTGAAAAAAAAAACAGATTATTAATCACCCATGATTTACAATGATGTTATGAGCTTACCTAAATAGCTCAAACTCAGAAGGTAAATTACTTCTTAACATGACATACTTTGAGCTTAAATTGGATGTGGACCATCCCAATTTTGTACAACCTAACTTGATTTTACTTCATTGCACTTTACAAAGTACAATCTCTCAAGTATGGTACCAATTTCCATATCAAAATACTTTATGTCTTTTAAAGCCCTTAATGGGCATTAAGTAGGTTTCCAAACACTATCTCTTTATGCATCGGTTGCATATATGATCAAACTAAGAGCAAGAAATATGATTCAAATGATCAAGTGATGTTATGACTAATGAAAGTTGGGCAATATTGATACTGAAAGCCATAACAGTATCTTTACCGAGGACTCGGACGTAACACTATAAAACACTTTTGGGCAGAATGCATAGCATGCAATCCCAAATCCTCACACATAAGAATGATATAGAGAATCCATTCCAATCCTCACCAAGTCTACCACCTTTGGGTGTATAGATTGCTTGGACTAGTCAAGTCTTAACCATATGTCTTATGTGCATCATCTCTAGATCTTATGCATAACCAACACCTTTGGGCTAAATAGTTATGCATTCAATAAAAGTCATCCTTAATCATGCAAGCATGAAATCTCACAAACATGGCAAATAGGCCACTTTGGTGACTATAATTTAACCAAATCTATGAAATTCTCCCACTACAGGATATACTTTATGTCCCCTCACATGCCATGGCATTTTTTAAAAATATGGGGATTGAAAAACAACTATATGACTTAACCTTAATGAGAGGATAAATTTTAGAAATATCTCTTTTCAGCCATAGGAAGCTGTGTCATTTGCATCTTGATCAAAATGTTAACGAATAAAATCTTTATTCGAAGGAAAATCGAGTAATCATACATAGTCACCATAATGACGATATTGAGATACTAAATCTTCTATGTATCACAATGATTAATTAGCTAAACTTTATAAGATATGAGATATTATATATCTAATTAGCTAATTAACATTTATGAGATATCAAAACCGTAAATATATTTCAATGATTAATTTACTAACACTTATGAGATATGAGACCATATATATCTCATTAGTTAATGATCCTTCATGAGATGTTAAAACTTCATATATCTTATTGATTATGGCAAAAATAAATTTGGTTGCATGAAAAATCTTTTAAATGGATCTATTTAAAAGTTTAGGGTCAATTGAGTTGCAATACAAGACTTTATGGACTAATTTTATGCAACTTCATAACATCTCCCTTAACTTCAGTTTAAAAATATATTAATCATGCATATTCACTTAAACTTTACCTTCATGAGGCATCATGACCATATGTATCTTTTCAATTAAAGTGAATTCAACTTTTATTACAAGAAAATAAATTTTAGTGTGGCTTTAATTAAAGGTTTGGGTTTACTTTTATGAAATCAGCAGCTTTAGGGTTCATTATGAAAGTCCAGAGACTAGAGAGCACAAAATAGAGAAAACCATGGGCAAACTAATTATTTCAGCAAGATTTGAGGTTATCACTAAAATGAATTATACTTTAGGGCCCAAGTTAGAACAAGTATAGAAAGTTGAGAGCTTAAGTTGTAATTTAGCCAACAACAGAAGAAATTGGCTTTCTATCTGTCTTCGCCAATTTGGCCTACAACTTTTAACACCCAAAGTCAATTTATTTTTAATGCACAATCAATTGATTTCAACCCCAAAACTGTAGGAAATTTAAATCTCATGATCTTCCTTTCAATATTCTAGCAGGATCTAGTGATAAAATTGCTTAAAAGGGAACCCAGAAACACTCCACAGTGGACTAGGGGTGGAAATGAGCGGAACTAAGCTCAGACACCACCAGGCTTTAAGCTTGGCTCGTGAAGGAATGACTCAGCTCAGGCTTAGGCTTGAGTGCGGCAAGCTCAGAAAATGAGGCTCAAAGCTCAGCTCAACAAAGTTCTGGTTCAGCTCGATAGCTTGATGAGCTTGAAACCTGATTCGAGACTCGGAGCTTGAATTAAAGAACCTATAAAAATTTTCATACCAAACAAAAAATATATTCATTTCAATATATTTATTCCACCAGAATCATGCTGTTTTTTTTCCTAGCAATTACTTCAATTTTTCAATGAACTATAATTAAAAAAAAATCAAGTACCATTTGGTCAAGCAAACCATAAACCATTTTTGTGATCAATGGTAATCCATTTAGGGGCTGATTTAAATCTAACCTAATTATACAAGATGCGATTGATTGATTGGCTGAGAGGAGCGACGAAGAGGTGGAGCAATCTAGTTCAGCTACAGTGGTAGAGCAGCAGAGGTCTGATTGTCTGAAGCAGCAACTGACGATCTCTTGATTGATGGTGATGGAGTTTCAAAGCAGCAGCGGCGATTGATTGTCTAAAGCAGTGGCGAGCGATGGAGTTCTGAAAATGCAGCGGAGCGATGGAGTTCTGGAATGGCGGCGATCGTCTCTCGAGTCTCGATTAATGGTGACGACGATGCTGCGATCATTGGCAGAGTAGAAAGTCAAGAGACTAAGGAGAGGCCGAGAGGGTAAGGAGTGTAAGGTGGGGCTGCGACGAAGATGGGGAATGGGGATAGTCCCGATAGGGTTTTTTTTTTGTTTTTAGATATATTAAAAATACACTTAATATTATTTTTATATTAAAATAACATTAAGCTAGTTAAGCTCCATAAGAGCCCAAGCCGAACAAACCTAGACCCGAAGCTCGGCTCATTAAGAGTTTGAGCCTAAAGTTCAGCTCGAAGCTTGCCTTGATAACAAAAAAATTGAATTTGAGTTTGAATTGTTTGATATGCAGTTAGGCTCGTTGCCACCCTTATAGTGGACCGTCTCTTTACAACCACAGCCGTCCATGTCCAAGCTTTCCCAGAATCAAGTTATAGTAGCAATGGTGCCGACCACAGATCTTGATGCGGCCTGTCATACCATCACTTTTCTCTGATGCGTCTGCAAAAGATCCTAATTCCAAGCTTGAGGAAGCCCGACCATGAATTTCTTTTTTTTTTTGTTTTATCAACAAAAGCAATAAAGCAAAACTAACATAAAAACACAATGAGACATGCACCGATCATATAAAGCCAAAAACCAATTATGTAATTAGAAAACCCCAAATTAATTCAATGTATTTTATGATCATGTAACAGGCTCTAATACCATATGTTAATCTTCTTAATGCCTAACAGAATCATACATGAAAGCATAGAATACAAAAATTAAACGTGCGGAAAAAGAATATTTGACCTCATTCGATCCATCGCGATATGCGGCAAAAATCAAAACAAGCAGTTGCACTTGGAGCTTCTCTTTTATTCATAGACCATAACATTTTTAATGGGTAGAGTTTCATTATGCTCATCACAATTAGGTTAAGGGAGAGACTTAGTACTCCTTTATATAGAAGTCTCATGGGTCCACCCATTAACAGCCACATAGACCTATAGCCCACACTAATATAACTGATATTTTGTTACATAATTAAAGTCACTAGTCCCAATAATCAGATCATAACCTTTATGAGCTCCATATGTCTTATAATTGATCAATTTAATCTTGAACTATTTTAATAGAACACACAATTAATGTTAAACCACATTAAAAATTTCTAACAGGACTAAGTCCATAGTTAAGCATTGGAAATGGTGCAAAGTTGAATCATGAATCTTGACTCAGCTTATCCTTTCCTAGTGGAGGCATTAAAGCCCGCCCAGTTGCCTGGGCTAGGAAAATGATGTATGCCAATTTAAAATCTAAGAGTTCCCAAATAATAGTTGCATTTGGGTGAATTAAAAAATATATTTGTTTTGTTAGATCCAAAAGTTTTAGGTGTGGTGTTGGGATGAAGATTCCAAATAGTTCATCTCTATTAGTTATAAAGTTAGGGCAGTGTTGGAGGTCTTATATTTTGCTCATCACAACCATTTGAAGTTATTACAATTCTTACTAACTATAGTGTTGAAGCTTAGAGGCCCTTGTCAAAGGATCAACCTATGTTGGTTGCCTGTGGGCTTGTTTATAAATTATACTTTCTAGTGCATAGAGCAAGAGTTCCTTAAGCTTTCTCTTTTGGTTGTCCCATGTGCTCAAGTTGAACCAACTTATGAGTCATGATCTAGCAACTGCTACTCTAGCCTTTATTAGATTCTTTTTAACTTTGTTTCTTAATTTTATTTCTGATTACAAAAAATGGGTTTCTATTCTAAAAAAAAAAAGATGAGTAATATAGGTATTTTTCACTTTCCGTTAATTGTTGAACTAATAGGGACGACTAGACAGGGGTTTAAGTATAGGTTTCCAGAACATGGGGGACATTTATAAAAAGCACAAAATTTATAGGGAAAAATGTAAATAGGGGATATCTATCGCAAGCAAAAGCGCAAACATGTGCTGAGATACCAACCCCAATGCTTATAACTGTGCTTTAACCCGATTTCACTCCTCTTTTTATTTAAATTTTATACTTAACTCCCCTTATTTCACAGATTGAACGTGAATGCCCATTGTTTCATTTTTTTTTTGTATTTAGATGCATGTTATATAAGGGGAAAATGTTAGTATTCTAAATAAGGAAAAAAGAATACCAACTTTTTTAGGACCTGTAAGGAAACCAAACTAGCTTTGTGTGATATCTTATGAGAAAGAGTCAGGAGGTCAGAGTTGAATCCTGGACCTTCCCATAATTTCCCAAACATTTTAGCCATTAGGCTAAAGGTGTGTGGATATTGATTCATATTTACCAGTACTAATCTTATAGGTTTGTTTAATCTTATGTAACATTGATGAAACATACTACCTATAAATTATATATATATATATATATATATATATATATAAGAAAAGGGTAAAAAAAAGAAAAGAGAATATTATAGGATGAACAAAGTACTTCACTTTTTATTGCAATTTACTCAAACTTTACATGGTTATATATCAAATTTTTTAAATTGTACTTCCTCCATCCCAAAATTATTGTAACATATTTTATTTTAGGTAGTCCCAAAATTTTGTAAGATTTTCATATTTAGTAAATTACTTCACTAATACTATCTTTCAAATTATTATTTTAATATTCAATTTTTATAACTTTTTCAATTTATGTGTAAAACATTAAGCACAAAAATATAAATAACATCTAACCTTTTTTTTTACTTTCTTAATTTTTGTGTCAAATTAAATGGTTGAATAGATATAGGAGGGAGGTAGCAAAAAGAATGAATTTCCAACTTTTCCTCTCTTTATCATTGATTAATATACATATAAGAGAAAATACTTACCTTTACAGAATATTCTGCACTACCCTTGAAGAAAATGGGGTAAAGTTATCCCCCCAATCTACACCATTGATCATGGCAAATGTCAGCATAGGGAAAAGGCTATATAGGGCGATTAGGTGAGGGGAGAGGAAGGAAAAAGAAAAAAAGATAGAGAATGGAGGAAAGAGAAGAGAATAGAGGGGGTAAAAAAAAAGAAAATGTGTTGATATATTGGAAGGAGGAGAGAGAATAAAATATAGGAAAAAGAAAAAAAATAGGGACAAAGGGGAGAAAAAGAAGAATGTATTTTACTAGATACAATATAATACATGACATCACAAGATTAAAGGAGAAAAATTGGGGAGTGGTACGTCTTTTGCATCTAGAGAGACTTAAACAATGGTCCTCAAGCTAGGGGTAACCCTGGTGCACCTTGAAGTGACCATTGGACCAACCCTTCAGATGCAAATTGTTAAAAATGAGGAAAATACTTTTTCAAATATTAGCGGTATAAAAAAATATTAATTGTTGAATAATACACTTAATAAAATATTATTTTATACATATGCCAATGGTACTCAAAATATAAAATTTATGCATACTGATCAACGTAGTAAAGAAAATGAAAAGTAATTTACAAAGTAATAGTAACATAGCAAGGAATTTAAAATTGAACACCTAATAGTATATGTGGTTGATGTTCAATTTTCAAAAAATAATAATAAATTTACTAGTGACCAATTTTGCAATTTTTGTGATGTAAAAAAATCAATAATTTAAAGATCGGGTACCTAAATCTGAGACATGTCTAAATTCAAGTATCTAATTGTCAGCAAAATAAGACACTTTGATATTTCTTTAAACCTTCAGTATTGTCACTAAAATGTCACTTATGATTCTAAAAAATATAGTTTAGCAGAAAATAAGGAAGATAACTGGGTGAGTCAGGTCAAGTTTAGGTCAGACCACTCAGGTTGAGATTTAATTGCATTAACATGAATTTGGATCTAGGTCATGTTAGTTGAGTTCATGTTGATTTTGAGTTGAGTAGATTTCGGGCTCAGGTTGAGTCGGTTTTATTTGGGCTTGGGTTCAAAATAGATAGGGTGAATTTCGGTTTTAGGTAATTTTAGGTCAAGTTATTCAGGTTTCAGGTCAAATTTGAGCTGGCAATCAGATTTACTTAAGATACCGGTGTATATGTCGAAATGATTTGATCGATTCTATTTTTTATATGATTTTTGTTAAACTATAAATTAAAAATTTTGGTTTTTATACAATTTGGTTTAGATTAATTTTCCTTCTTTTAGTATATTTAGTTAAAAAATTCATTAAAAAATTCTTAATTATGTTCTGACAAAATTGCTACAATTTCTAAATTTTACTATGAAATGTAACTCCACTCTACTATTGTCTTTAATGACTAAATTGTTAAATTTCAAAATTTTTGTGGTGAAAAACCATTTTATGTTTCTCTTCAATGTGACTTGATTACATTTTAGATACCATCAAGGTGATCAGGTCACTACTTCTAGCTAACTTCAAGATAACCGGGTTACCTTTTTAGGTTATCTTCAAGGTAACCTGATCATTTTTTAGGTACATTCAAGGTGATTGTGTTACCTTTTTACGTTACTTTCAAGGTCACTTGATAATCTTTTAAGTACCTACAAGGTGACCCGATTATCTTTTTAAGTTACTTTCAAGGTGACCTGGTCACTTTTTAGGTACCTTCAAGATGAGCTGGTCACAATTTTATGTTACCTTTAAGGTGACTAAGTCACTTTTCAAATACTTTCAAGGTGACCTGATCACCTTTTCATATTACCTTCAAAGTAACTGGGTTACCTTTTAAGTACATTCAAAGTGATTTGGTCACCTTTTCAAGTTACCTTTAAGGTGACTTAGTCATTTTTTAGATATCTTCAAAGTGACCCGGTTATCTTTTAGGTACTGTCAAAGTAACTGAGTCATCTAGCTATTTTTTAGATATCTACAACGTAACTGGGTCACCTTTTTAGGTTACCTTTACGGTGACTTGGTCATCTTTTTAGCTTTTCAAGTTACTTAACTGTCTTGGTCAAATCTGACTTGCTTGTGAATTGTAGATTAAGTTTGACATTCTCATAAAATTATGAATCAATTGTGACAAATTGCTAAGAATTGTTGGACTTGATTGAAATTTCACTCTAAAAGAGGGTATGCTTACTAACTGAAATTTGAGTCATCCGATGAGCCTAAGATGAATTAATAGAGCCGTTTGATCATCAACCTGCAACCAGTAAAATCGGTCAACAAAGGAATTGAATGTGGGTTTTCTAGATAATTACATCAAGTCAGATTCGGGTTAAAATTTGGCCTAGGTCATGAGGGTGGTTCTTCATCTCAATTCTCGCAATTCTCGACGGTGAGCTGCATATTAGGGCAGCCAGTGGGTTGGGTTAGTTACGATGGCAATGAATGACCTAGAAGATGGGGAATGCAAGCAGTAATGAACGATCGAGATCAGGTTCCATGCAGTGTCAATTTTGGATTTAAGGGCGAATGACAACGATTGGGATGGTGTTGGAATCCAGACAATGCAACATCAGTGGTGTAATGGGCAGTGAAGGGGGATGAGGAGGAAAAGCTGGGGTCTTGGGAGTAGGCACTATAAACTGAAGGGACTAAGAACATACATTCTCCCCTCTTTGACAGGGGGTATTGTAGCAAGGTCCGTATACCTCCTTTTAACGAATCCAAGTCGTCTGTCCCATTCTCTCTATCCCACATCATGCAGTACCACCAACAAAACGAATCGTTAATGGCCTATTTTCTTTTCTGTTAAGTCTTTTTGCCTAGGAATTGAGACACATTACTTGCCAGCCATCATATTTATCTACCCTCTCTCTCGCCGCCACATGCCGTCATCATCCACCTCTTCTGCTTATCCCGAATTGTATACCTGGGCTAGCTCACGCCCTCCTCTTAATTATGCCGCCTTCTTGGCCTATGATCCTTCCACGCTCAGCTCTTGGCTCTGAATCAACCAACCCCCAACCAACTGGCCTCGGTCCTCAGATCCTCCCACACCATGCTCTCCCCCTCCTTGTTCTCATTCTCCTTGGACCCATCTTGCTGGTGTCGCACCGAACCCGTCATTTCAGTCGTCCGCCGTCGTGTCGTCATCCCTGGCGGAAGTTTCGAGTTTAAAACATCCGTCAAATTTACCACCACGGCTATTGAGTTCTAAGCATCTCCTCCCCCTTTTAGCTTCCTCATCAATTCTTTCGGCACCAATCCAATCTCTCTAGAAATCTTCAAAGATTCACGGTCATCCAATTCCTACAATTTCACAACTCTGTTCTTCTATGTGCCCCCAAACAGACTTACTATAATTAAGTCGTGCCGGAAGAATTTAATGGTGAATAAGCAAGCGGCTGAGGTTACACAGGCCTGGCCATGTTTTATGTTGGAGAGTCGAGAAGGACGGAAAATATAACGCTACTAACAATCCATTTACCAGTTTTTAGGTATTGTACACATGGCATCATTTTATTAGTGGTACAGAAAAAATGGGACAGAAGATTTGGATTTGAAAATTTTGGGTACGAATCTGAATTTGTTTTCCGAAAAATATAATTAAGGCTATGAATGGTTTTTATTATGTGTAGAATTGGTTCACGTCCAGTGGTCTAGAGGATAGAGTTATAAAATCTAAATCTAATTACATCCAAGAACTTGGTTCATGGATTCCTTTTCATTTCAGTTCTGAAGTTTTTTTTCAAAAAAATAAAAAAGCTATAAAATTTTACAAGCATGTAAATAATTAACTCTAAAACTTTTGACTTCAAAAGATGAATACAAATAAGATATAAAATTTATTTAGATAATTGTCAAGTTGTTACCTAATTTGTTAATTAGCAGCTGTCACAGCTGATGTAATTTGGGCTGACGTAATTTGGGTGACGTTAAGGTGGGTTTGCCGGTTCGGAGTAAATTAGTTTCCGTTTGCGGCGTCATGCTTTTAATTTCTGCGCCATCCCCCTTTGCGGCGCCATGCGTTTGATTTCCGCGTGATTTGTGTGTCTATTCTTACACGAGGTTGTGGCGCAGCATTACTTATACTCAATGAGCCATCCGTTAAAAGAATCCAGTTTTCCGGTACTGTACACGTGGCATCATTTTATTGGTGGTACAGTGGTGGCACAGAAAAAATGGGGCCGAAAATTTGAATTCAAACTGTTACAGGCCCGAGCAACACCGGCATCTGGGTGTAAGAATAAAAAAGTGCGCCAGAAATTCTCACGTACAATTAAATTACCGCGGTACCACCTTCGCCTATAAATTAAAAGCCCCCCTCCCTCTCAACCCGTCCCACTCCAAGCCAACAGAAACTATAATAAAATGGAGTTCAAATTAGAATCCAGAACTAGAAAGCTAGGAGCTCACGTTGTTCTGGTCCCATATCCCAGCCAGGGCCACATCAACCCACTCCTTCAATTCGCCAAGCGCCTCGCCTCCAAAGGCCTCAAGGCCACTCTCGCCACAACCCGCTACACCGTCGCCTCCATCTGCGCCCCCGGCGTCTCCGTCGAGCCCATCTCCGACGGATTCGACAGCGGAGGCTACGCCCAGGCCGGCAGCGAGGCGCAATACATCGACTCCTTCAGAACCAACGGCTCCAAAACGCTGTCTCAGCTCCTCCAGAAATACCAAAACTCCGACTCGCCGGTCCGTTGCATCGTGTACGACTCGTTCCTCCCTTGGGCGCTGGACGTGGCGAAGCAGTATGGATTATATGGGGCCGCGTTTTTCACCAACTCCGTCGCCGTTTGCAGCATTTTCTGCCGCATCCACCGCGGCGAGCTAGCTCTGCCTCTAGACGCAGAGGAGACGCCGTTAGTTGTGCCCTATCTTCCTCCTTTGAATTTCAGAGACTTGCCCAGTTTCTTGAGGTTCCCAGATAGCTATCCGGCTTATTTGGCCATGAAACTGAGCCAATTTCCTAATGTGGACGACGCCGACTGGATTTTCAGCAACTCCTTTCAAGGATTAGAAGGCTCGGTAGGCTTCTTCATTTCTCATTCTCCAACTGAATGTTTTGTAGATTATCTAGTGGGTTGTTCGGCGTCTTCGGACTTCGGCGCCCCTTTTCCCTAAAAGCTAGTATTTCTCTTTCATAAAAAAGTGTTTTGCCAATATTTTATTGGATCTAAAGGTCAAAGTTTTTCTGCTTCCAAAATATTTGTATTTTGTTGAAACTCTATTATTTTAAATTAAACTTAAACCTCATTGATTTTAGACCCTGTAAAGTATTGGTTTTTAAAAACCACGTAAAGAACAAAGAAGTACTAATTGGGACAAAACGAGCCCCTTCACATGATTACGACAATTTCATTGTGGTTGGAAAAGGTGCTGCCGTGCCCGAATGGGTTGGGATAAAAAATATGGCCCGGCCCAACCCAAACCTATTAACCTTACTATGTTCAACGTAAAAAACAAAAAACAAGGAAAATTACTTCGTGCATTAACAATAGATTTTAAAGGTGGTTCTTTAATACTTTCATTAAAAAATTGGTGGATGTGTCACAGGAAGCAAAGGGGGTTAGGGAGCTATGGCCAGCGAAGCTTATAGGACCAATGGTTCCATCAGCCTACTTGGACGACCACATCAAGGGAGACAGAAGCTATGGCTCCAGTCTGTGGAAGCCTCTAAGTGAAGAGTGCCTCGAATGGCTTGAAACCAGGCCTCCAAGATCAGTCACCTACATTGCCTTCGGAAGCATGGTCACTTTCACACAGGAAGAAACAGAGGAGATAGCTTGGGGCTTGAAGGAAAGCAATATGAGCTTCCTCTGGGTGGTTCGGGAATCCGAAGCCAAGAACCTACCAGAGTGGTTCAAACAGTGGGCGGAACAAAAGGGTAAGGTGGTGAGCTGGTGCAACCAGCTGGAGGTGCTGGCTCACAGTGCGACAGGGTGTTTTATGACTCACTGTGGGTGGAACTCAACCCTGGAGGGGCTAAGCCTGGGGGTGCCTATGGTAGGTGTGCCAAAGTGGGCAGACCAGCTGACAGATGCCAAGTATCTGTCAGAGATATGGGGGGTTGGTGTTCGGGCAGCAGAGGATGAGGACGGGATTGTGAGGAGAGGAGAGGTTGTGAGGTGCTTGAAGGAAGTTATGGAGGGAGAGAGGTGTGTGGAGATCAGGAGGAATGCAGAGAAATGGAGAGAGGCCGCAAAGAAAGCTATAAGCGAAGGAGGTAGCTCCGATAATTGTATTAATGAATTCGTGGAGCATCTGGTGAGTACAAAAGAAGAAGGGTATTAGCCGAGTATGCCATCAGATTGAATAAAATTAGATCATAGATGTCGAACAACATGATTCATACAAGAGTAATAGATTGTGTACCGACCGAGATTCGGTCAAATGAAAATTGTCATCTCAAGGTAACTGCAATTGAAGATGACAACAATCCCTTGGAGAGATTCATTATGGTAAGAATTTACTCATCAAATTCAAGTATGAGACCAATGAATCAAAAGAATATGAGGCAAAACCAAAGCCTATGTGCTACCCTAGATAACTGCTCACGCCATCTGTTTATAAACAAAATAGGGAATCCCAGCCCAGGTTGCCATGTGAACTCCAGCTTTACCTCTTACTTAGAATTTCTTGTGACAGAAGACGTCAGAATCGATTTGAGTGGAAGGAAGTAGATAGCTTCCAATGCAAAGCATTAATAATGAGTGAATGCTGTAGAACGAAGGAAAAGAAAGTTGCAAGCTTTGAGGCAGACAACTCAAATACAAATCCTATCTACAGTTAAAAAACAAAACTCACGCAAACTTGCCATGACAAACATAATTAGACAAATTAGCAGCTGTATATTGATATAGGCTTAAGGAACTGCAATTGTTAGACTTCATTGTTTGTCCTGAATTAAAACATAGAAAAATATTCTATCCTAGTCATTATTCAACTAACAATCTCATGAAGAATAACAAACATCAGGTTGTTCTATCCTCTTATCAAATCTTTCTACTCAGAATATTAGCCATCTTCAAGATTTGGTTCCTTCCGCTTCGGGAAAATATTTCAATATAAACATCTCATTCACCAAGCAAGATGGACTAACAATATAACTGAGATCAACTAAAGAAATGCCTATTAGAACCTCACGTATTACATTGAAAGGAGAGTAGAAACAGGCTTTGCTGCTTGGTTTATTTATGATCAATGAAAATGCACCCCCACCTTGGTGTCCCCCCCTCCCAAAAAAAACAAGGAAACAGGAGGAAGGGTGGCCAAAAACCTGCATCCACACAAGCTTTGAGTCACCTCGAACAATGATCCCGGTATAACCCATTTGAAAAGCATATTTCAATCCCAAGAGTATAGCACGGTATTCAGCTACATTATTTGTTGCTGTACCCAAACCTTCACGCAACTTACAGATCTGCCAAATAGCATGTCAAAGAGAATCCAAACTGCTATTTACGAGATAGAACCTCTCTACCATGAAAATCTATACCAAATTTCCATCCTTGGTCCGCAGCACAGCTCCTGCACCAGCTCGTCCAGGATTGCCTTTGGATGCACCATCAAACTCAAGAATGCAAGACTGCTGCACAAATATGACATACCAGAGATCCTTACTGCATATCAAAATGTAGCCCCTATGTTCAACACTGAAACATAAATGGAAGTTCTTCAATTGCTAAATAATGAAATACGAGATATTTTATCCAGAGAAGGAAAAAGCACATAAAAATAGGCCTGTCACCACATTAACTAATTTCATGCCACATAATTGTGTGACATCACAGGGGCAAGAAAAACAGGAAGGGCATGCAGGGAGTTTTATCATCAAGCTACTTACATTAACAGAGGATGCCACTTGAACCTCAGCATTATGATTTAACTTGACATGTTTCCCCAGAAGGACACTAGAAACAGCAGGATGAAGTGCCCCCTGAGAAAGATGAGGAATACATAACACATAATATTGTGACTTTATGATGGTGCATGATATGCCTAAACACAAATATAATTGCAAAGCCAGAGAGAAAGTGGATGAGAAATTTATTGCTCTTTTGATGATGAAAAGTCATACAGTTGATGCCATATTTCTGTGACATTCAGATGCAATGACAGCAATATATGATCTCTAACTGACAACTCTTTTGTGAACGATTATAGGAGCTAGCACATGCATGCTCGATCTGAAGGGAACAGGAAAGAGGATAAATACCATCATGCTGAGACTCAGTCATTACTGAAACTAATCTAAATAAATCTAATGGATCCAATCTTATACTGGTTTTCTTTCTCAAGGATGCTGTCTTAATAAACTTAATAAGTATTGTGACTGCTAACATACAGCCTTGGGTCCAAAGCATGTCCTGTGATCTCTTGCTTGGCAAACTTTTAGCTGATGGTTCACCCTTAGATGAAGTAGGGTCCCGAAAAGAGAAAACAATAGGAATATCGGGAAGTCCGTTCCACCATAATTACAAGGTAATAATTTTGAACAGCCAAGATGAGGAACAGATATAAACACCTTTTAATCATGGAAAGGTTGAAAACTTTTTGCAGGTTTTGAGAAATTACACACGGAGCTTATAGTCTCTAGAAAAATAGACACATCAGAAATGATCAAATATTTCTGAAAAGCACAAATTTTAACTGTACCTCTTACTTGCAATGGACACGGGGTGAGAGAGCCAAAAAGGCCGTCTGTCAAATCCTCTGATAGCATACAGTGCATTTTTAAGCCCATGGGAGACAAGGTATTCTTCAGTCTCCTCAGAAAAAGAGTTACCTTTGTAAACACTGACTGGTGGGTCACGTATCTAACAATAAATAAATAAATAAGTTATGACAGAAATAGGTATGGAGATTGAACAGAAGGAAAAGCCACCAAACATCTCATCATTACCATGAAAATGCAGAAATAGAATAAGCAGAACTAAAGAGTAGAACATGCAAATCTCATAGACAAATGAAAACATTAGACTGTTATCAGTTTTATGTCCAAGCAACCTGCACACAAAATTCTGCTCCAGTCGTCGATTTCCTGATTTCGATGGCGGCATATGAAAAACATACTCTCACAATAATCAAGAGTATCTGCAAAAGGAAGTAAAGAAATGCAATTCTATTTGTTGAAAGACTCTCTAAATGATCAGCATTGCAAAAGCAGAAGATTTACACCACCAGTCTCCACTTGCACATTCAAAATTCTCTTTGTTTCAAATGACATTCGTAGTTATCTATAAAAACAAGCATCAATATATTCTCCGGGTGTCCAGAATGTTAAAGTCGATATCAACTTCTCACTTGGAGGACAACCAGAAAAAAGATAAAGCTCGACCAAGTATAAACAAAAACTAGCCCAGATTCAACACAACTTGACACTGACAATACCAAACATATTTTTCACCCACACATGAAACGAAGTGACAGGATGAAGCTAGAAAAGACTAAGGATTGTTTTCTTTTTGGCCACAAGAATAAACATTTCAACATAATAAACATGCAGTAGAGAAAAAGAATCACCGAGGAACCAACTTGGGCCTGGCAATCAGCCAAGCTCCTGTAAACACAGATAAGATCGCCCTTCCGCACAACAAAGAAACTATCATCGTCCTGTACCATTGGTGGCTGTTCGGGCACCCGTTTCCTCGAACGAGATTTTTTTCCTGCCGAACTCCCTTGCGAAGAATAACAGTGAACTCCGAATCGACTCAGCACCAGGTCCAAATTAACGCTCCTGATGGCCAAACTCTCAAAATTTGTCCTCCATGACGGAGCACAGCAACGATACAATGTCCTCCTGGCGACCAAATGAGTGGTCTTCTTAAGAATAGCCGCACCGAAAGAAGATACGTGCAACAAGCAGTTCATCACATAGAAGATGCCTCTAGAATGACAAAATCTCTAGGCAAACGCAAATAGATTGACAGGAATTGATCAAGTCCCTCCAAAAGGACCGACACAGAAAATAGAAAGAATTGCACGAACATATAGCTTACCAGTTATACGACTCGAACGAACGACCAAGATTTCGAAGACAAAGCCCGCTGCGGGCTGCTCAGCTGTTCACCACAGTATTTTTAAACTCGGACCGTCCACCAAACTGTGAGGGCTTGAGGTTCACGGTTTAACTGGTTTAACCGATTAGACCGTCAGGTGAAAGCTACTTCTATATTTTTGTTTCATGACTTATGAGTGTCTTTATTGTTCCTTGAAAAATATTATGGTTTATAAGAAAAAATTTTCATGGACTAACATTGTAAATTATCCACTGCAAATACCTAATCCTATATGCATCAAACTTTCATCCCCTTCATCTCTCTCCCCCCCAGTTTCATCCACTTCTTCCTCCCCTTTTGCCTCAACTTTCATCCTCTTCCCCTTGCTTTTTTTTAATCTTTCTCCTAACATTATTGTTATCGGATAACTACTACATTTCTTGATTTTAGAGGTTATTTTGCAAGCACAAACAACAAAAGCTGGTGTCATGTTATGCAAAAAATAAGAGGAACACTGAAAGAAGGGGTATGCTGGGATTTTTCAATCGTACGCAATCTCTTCTTGGCATGATTTCTTTTGCCTCAATTTTTTTCTCTGCCTTCTCTTTGATTTTTTTGGGTCTAAAATGGTTTATTGGTTCACGGTTTTACCGGTTTTAACCTTGATGTGTTTAGTCTGAATCCTAGACTGTTGAGGATGATAGTTGCCATTTAGACCGGTTGAACCGTCCAGTCCGGTCCAGTTTTTAAAACATTGGTTCACCATGAGAAGCAATGGGCATAGGGATTTGGGATTTTGGTTTAGAGTTTTGGTGGGTTTAGGTATGTGTAGGGGAGGATGCTGCTGAATCTAAAGTTAAAAATATACTACCTCCGTCTTATATTTTTTGCACTATTTGACTTTTTCAAATAGTTTAACTTAAATTTATTCATATTAGTATTTGTTAGAAAAAAAATTAAAAAATATATATATTTAAAAATTATATGTCTTGATTTATCGTTATTATATAAAAGTTCTTCATTTATATACTAAAATGTTGAAAATAAAAAATTATAGATTAACTGCTTAAAAATGAATGGTGCAAAGAATATGAGACGAAGAGAGTAATATTTTAGGAATTCGCAAATCACCAAGGTCTCCTGTTCGAGTGCAAGCGAGTCCATTTCGTTTTGCAATTTCTTTTTATTAAAATTTCTATGAAAATTGGAGGCTTAGCACTCAAAGCGGTGCCGTGGTGTAGTTGTTTATTACGTTAGTCTAACACACTGAAGGTCTTCAATTCGAGTTCGAGCGACGCCAAATCTTCCTTCTTGTCTTGGACTTTAGTACCAGTGCCCTAATTTTGTTGACCAAATTCACCAATTGTTGGTGGACCAAAATTTAGTATCCAACTCAACTAGGTTCCACTGTGTACCAGACCAGAGAAAATGAAAGCAAAATAATTTTGTAACCAATTAGAATTTGGAAATCAACACTATCCGATTTAGATTAACTATCATATTTTCATGGCAATAAAGTTTTCATATTCAAATTGTTCCTTACAGTACAAGTGCAGCATAAAAGCACGGAGTTGAATCATATATATTAATCCCTTCACCTTAAAATGGTTGACACTTTTCTTGTATATATGTGTTTGTGTCAAGTATGCATCATGTCAATGTAATATGTTACTCCTTATGACATTATTAATTATAGGTGATTAAAATTTGAAAATATAGAAGAAAGTACATATAAATAATAAAAAGTAAATAAAAATTGAATCTAAAAAAAATGAAAGGATAAGTAAAAAACCAATACATATAAATATATTTTATCATTTGATAAAAAAAACAAGTAATAAAGCAATTTATATGTTAATGAGAAAACATAAAAGAGAATTAAAAGTTGAGGTCTTAAAGTGTGATTAATCCATTGATTTTAAATTCCAAAAGAAGCAACAGAGGGATGAATGTAGGTTTCTTAAAATCACATAAGGCTTTTAAGAGACTTCTGAAATAGAAGGACAAAGTGTAATTCAGAATAAATATCAGGCGGCAAAATGTAATTCACCCTAAATAAATCTCAACGGTTGCAACAAATGGTATAAGTGAGTATATAGCTTAGAAGTATGGCTCACATTGGGAAAATACACATTATTTACAATTTACAAAAACTTTGGCTTTAGTGTCTCATGTGTTTAATATGCACTCTTGTTCTTGCCATGCGTTTAACTCTGTATCTTCCTTACAAAACCCAAAAAATAGCAAGTTTGTTACAACCCTCACACACAAAAACCTGTGTTTAACCAAATTAACAGTGGTGATAAATTAATTGTGGTCAGTCATGATGGGTTGTTCTCACAACTCCTCTAATTGTGCCCAATCTTATTGCAAACACCACATCTAACTATGTTTGACCTTGCTCATGAAGATTCTTCTCCAAACTCTATTCTCCTAACCTTTCGTGGCCTGCCTGGTAATCTTTTGAGTGGTGGAGGTAGTATGGCTTCACTTGGATTGGTTGATGATAAATCAACCTCAGGTAAAAGATAGATAATCTCGACATAAGCCTTCAGATAAGTCTCCACTGAGTATGCATCATCACAGTAGTCCCCTACATTCATTCTTTTGTATTTCAAGCAAGCAACAATATGTTTGCAAGGAATACCACTTAATGCTTACTAATTACATGTGCAGTTTTTTGTACCTAAATTCACAGCTTCCATTTCCAGCCTTATGAATACTTAAAACTCGTAATTTCCAACAGGTATAGCATTGCATACTCTTGACTCCTTAATTCGATCATCAAACTCTTTCATTGTAAATGAAGTCTGTTTGGATGTCCACGTGCAACTTATTCCATACCTTTTAGCAAACCTAGTCATGACTTTTAACCGTATCTTTTCAAGTAAAGTTAACACTGGCTTATCTCTAATTTTTCCAATCCAACTGTTAAAGCTTTCCATCATATTGTTTGTAACATTTTCTACCTTGTACCAGTAGTCATATCCTATTCTAAACCATGTTGTTGTTGGCTTCTCATTTAACCATTTAAATGCATGCCCATTCTTGTCATAATCACGAATGGATTGCATTGTAGCATTGAATTACATCCTATTATATGCCTTTGCAGCTTTCCAGAAATCATGCCTTAAAGCCAATCCACCAAATTTGGCTCTAAAATTAAAATGCAAGTATCTTGCATAAAATCAATGTCTTGCTTGTGGGTATGTATGGTCAACTGCCTCGATTAAGCTATGTGAATTAGATAAAAGCATATGTTAATTTGGAAATCACGTGCTAATGATCCAAACTTGTTTAACAGGAAAATAAAAGAAACAAAGTTAACAGGAAAATAAAAGAAACAAAGTTAACTAACAATTCTTCACGTGTTACATATGCAGCAAGTTTGACTGCAAGTTGACTTATTGGTAAACAAAATCATTTAATCTTAAGAGTTTGCCTCAAGTTATTAATATTGATTACAAACTTTTGAGAATAAACCAAATTTAAATAAATTATGTGTACAATATTTATGAAGCAAGAAAAGTTAATGCACATATTTTATGAGACAATTGGTTTTAATGCCCATGTCAAATTTGAGTTCTGAAACAAGTCATTCCCACAAGTCACAAAACAATTGGACTACCTAAATTTAAATTTTCAACAGAAAACAACAATGATTATTAGGAAGTCAATCTTAAGTCAACGTTGGTTCTATATATAGAAAAACTACAGTAGTCTCAGGATTTAAGCAAAAAATCATGTGCAATGTTATTCCTACATTCAAGACTTTAGTATGAAAACATATTGCAGGAAATATATAGACTTAAACCTCACAAAATGAAGCCTTGCTCCCTAAACCGAGTACTAAAACATAAAACCTTTAGATTTGCCAATTTGTTGCAAAACTCTTATAATGCAGCTGAAATTTAGGTTTTAGATTACAAGCATAATTTAAATACATATGTTGAGTTACACAACAAGTAGCAAGTTGAAACCATGGCTAATTCTTAAAGTCAAACTCAGAGTCAAACCAAAACAAATAAGAAAATAACAATAGAATTGGCCAGTCTACTATACCTTTCGCTTGTCGCTCATAAAGGTGAATCATCCATGACCAATAGCATGTTGCAAGCATTCTATAAAGAACATATAACTATCTTTATATTTCGCCTCTACTATAGCCACTGCCAATGGTAAAATCCCATTGTTGCCATTAATTGCAACTACCACCAAGCATATCCCTCTAAATGGACCTTTGAGAAAAACATTCATCTAGCCCAATAAACTGTCTGCAACCTCTCTGAAATCCTTTAATACACGCATCAAAGCACACAAACATGTGCTTAAAACTTGGCTACACTACCTTCAAGTCTAGCCCAGGAGAAAATTTCATCCTAACTACAGTTCCAGGGTTTATTTCCATTAACAACAATGCATAATTTTTTAGTTTCCCATAAGACTCGGCATGGTTGCCTTCATTTTGGTCCCTTGCCTTCCTCTTTACTCAATACAGATGCTGTTTATCTGGTTCAAGACCATACTGATTTGCCAAATGCGTAGGCATCAAATTAAAGCTCATGTCGGGATCGGCTTTTATACATGAGTCTAACATATTTGCTATCCATTTAGCATTAGCATTCAATTTTTTACTGGTATAATGCAGTTATGCTCACCGGCTAAAATTTTGATCATGAAAGTCTTATTGTTAGGCAGCCTCGAAGCATGAATAACCCAAGAACAGTCTTCATTTATACATTTTGTGCTCACTCTATAGGACTTATTCTTTATCCTTTTAAGTTCGTAACCTTCCTCGATTAAGTAGTCTTTCAGCACTTTTTTGAAATGGTACACATCTCTAAAGATACGAAACTGTCTCAAACATTATTTTCCCTTGTTCGGTTCTTTTGAACTCTTTGGCAAAAGTTCTCAAGTTGCTGTCAAATTTCTTGGTTGTCCTTTTTTAGTATCTTCCAGTATTCTCATCTGTCTTATGTCCATCATGGGAAGAATCTTTCCCATAATCACTTAATTTATACTCATCATCATCTTCATTTAAGACAATCTCAACTTCATCTTCATAGTCACCACCAAGCCCAAAATCTTCATCTTTCTTTCGTCACTTGCTGTGACTTATCCTATGAATCATGCCCTTGCCATTCTTGTACCCTCTGCCATTTCTTACATTATTTCTTGTGACTCAATCAGCATTTTTTGGTCGAAATTCCTTTACATTGCCTGCTGAAACTTTAAGAGCTACTTTTTTTTGTCTTAACATCGATCATCTTACTCCTATTATGATCCTTCATACCATGATTCAGTACAACTTACAAATCAATTTTTCTTGGGTTTTCAGCACCGCACAAGTAAGAAAAATGAGCACCCCCACATTTTACAAACACAGGAATTTTCTTTACGCCTTTATACATATTGAACATATTTGTTACATCATCATCATCATTACTATGTAGGCCATTATCAACACGAATTTCAATTTCCATAAAAGTTACATTCATCTTATTGAAAATCACTTCCAACATATCTAGGTAATCATAACAATCAGGATCAATTTTTTCCGAAACATGAATCAATGAGTGCCGTAGGATATCCCGGTCATCATAGAACACAATATTATGCAACATCACAAAAATGAAGAGGCAAATGCACATGAAAAAAACCGAAACAGAGTTCCTTTGAAATAATTTGTAGAAAAACATTTCAACAAAATCTTAGAAAAACATCACAGTAGTCTTACCCCACAAAACTTGTTCTCTTGATGAGATGAGATTAAAAACCTTCAGTGATCACTACCTAAAACTTGTTTTCTTCTTAAACCTCAATTGTCCAACCTATCGCTTTTTTGTCAATGGGTTGCTGCTTTCTGGAGGGAAAAGTTCGCTATTCTTTTGCGACTTTATGGTCAATTCTTCTTAGAGTAACCATAACATAGACGGCAATGATGTTTTGGGAGGGCATATTGAAGATTTTCCAAACAGAAAGAGGGGCAATTGAAGTTTCCTCCAAACCTCAGGGTGTTTTTTTAAATTTCCTCTTCCCAATTCCAAAGTCCTCTTATTTTGATATTTTGCGATATCTTCTCAAACATATACTTCCTCTATTTCATATTAATTAACTTTTTTACATTTTTTTACTGCAGTTTGACCTGAACATATTTATATTAATATGTATTGAAAATATTCTTAAAAATGATATTTAGAAACTATGATCTTTAGAGTTTCATTTTCATAAAAAATATTTATATTTTTATAATAAATTTTAAAAAATAAAAATAATAAATTAATTGCTATGAATAGTAAAAAGATAATTTTTGTGAAATGGAGGAAGTAACTGTTTTTTCTTCTGTGTGACTTGATTGGTGTCAGTCCAAATTGTTGGATTCATTCTAAAAAATAAAACCTCTAATTTTGCAGAGCCTTAGGTCTCCAATTAGCCATTGAACTATGACAAATATATCATTTTAACCCTTGACCATAACTCTCATACATTGATCTAATAGATCTAATTGAGGTTGTTGAACAAAATTATGACCAAATATGACAAGGTCAAGATTTAGCAAAGCTTATAGTCAAAACAACTTTCAAGGAGCCACCGTTTGTGGCTAGGGATTAGTTGAGCACAATTTTGAAAGTTCAAGGGCTACTTGGGACCGATTTTAAAGGTCAAATTTGTAATAGTTGCATTTGCCTTGAACAATAACCAAACATGCTCACCTTTGAGTTTGTTTTAGATGTGCATGAAGTAGGTGACACATGACAAGTAGTAGCATATATATATATATATATATATATATATATATATATATATATATATATATTCTTTCTGTCTTAGAAAAAGATGAACCATATTTCTTTCAGAGGTTGTTTCAAAGAGATTAAATTGTTTTCTTTTTAAAAAAATTTTAACATCAAATTTATTTTACTACGTTCATTGAAATTCTCATTATATAAAACTTAAAAAGAATTTTTTCTAATTTTAGTTTCAATGACTTATAAGTGTCAAGACAACTAAAAAAAACTAAGTTTAAATGTTTCTTCCTATCCATCAAGCTATGGACAGCCGTGTTAGCTAAATGCAAATAAGTCGGCATGCACATTACTAGATGCTCTACAATATGATTCCAAAGAAATTTTACACCAACATTTTTCCTTTTGCTTTTAGACATATGGAATTGCTATTCCCATGGTACATAATATAATAAGATGTGTTACACTCACACTTCCCACCCCATAAATCTTAAGGGAGGAAAACTCCACTTACATATTAGAAACCAAATTTAGAGCATTATATCAAACCGTACCACTACTAGAAACACATATAACAGCAGATATCATGTTAATAACCATGCATGCATGGAGTTTCATTAAACAACCCTGGTGTGTAGGACAACGGTCTCTATTGTGAGACCCGGCCCAAACCCAAATAACACACCCCATTCGAGCCCCTCTCCGGGGCTCTTCAACCCATCTGCCATGGACTTCTTCCTCATCTCATCCAAAATGAAAAACACACAAGCACTTGACATGTTCCCAAACTCCGCGAGCACATGTCTTGTGGCTCGTAACTTTTCAGCTTTCAAGCCCAATTTAGCCTCCACTTGATCGAGGATTGCAGGACCTCCTGGATGTGCGATCCAAAAAAGAGAGTTCCAATCCGAGATGCCCAAAGGCCCGAATGCCTCAACCAAGTTAGTCTCGATGTTTTTGGATATGAGGCCGGGAACATCCTTGAGGAGGTGGAACGTGAGCCCAGCTTCACGTAGGTGTCCATCGATGGCGCCATCACTATCGGGCACGATGGTCTGAGATGTTGAGACCAATTTGAACAATGGGTTCTCAACCCCCGGGATTGGGTCCGAGCCCACTATAACTGAAGATGCACCATCGCCAAATAGGGCTTGACCCACAAGGCTGTCCAAGTGGGTCTCATTAGGCCCACGAAACGTGATTGCCGTGATCTCCGAGCAAACGGCGAGGACGCGGGCGCCCTTGTTGTTCTCCGCGAGGTCCTTGGCGATGCGTAGCACTGTGCCGCCGGCGAAGCAGCCCTGCTGGTACATCATGAGGCGCTTGACGGAGGGACGGAGGCCGAGGAGCTTCGTGAGCTGGTAGTCGGCGCCGGGCATGTCGACGCCGCTGGTGGTGCAAAAGATCAAGTGGGTGATTTTGGACTTAGGTTGGCCCCATTCCTTCAAGGCTCTCGCCGCTGCCTCTTTCCCTAGCTTCGGCACCTCCACTACCACCATGTCCTGCCTAGCGTCTAGAGAAGGTTCCATGTATGCGCCGATGTTAGGGCTCTCCTTCAACAACTCCTCCGTCAAGTGCATGTAACGCTTGTTGATCATCGATTTTTCACCTGAAAATATTTAACTCACAAATTCTTAATCAAGCTAAATTAAAACAGCCCATGAACATATAGACTTCTCCGAATTCAGTTTCGTAGAATTGTTATAATTGTAACGCTGCTTTAATTTATTCAAGAGGCAGAAAATATATAAGTAACTGTTAAAATTTTGAGTATGTCTTACACATGCGCTTGAATTTCTCTTTGAGGTCAGTCTTGTGCTCGCTGTTGGTGACACGGAAGTAATAGTCGGGGTAGGAGCTCTGCCCAATACAATTGGGCGGGACCGCCGTGCCGATGGCCAAGATGGTGGCGGAGCCCTCCGCACGTTGGGCCTTGCGAACTTCATGGATGGTCACCATTTTCTCTAATGATAGAAACGATTAAGCGGCCGGTGGCTCGGTGGTGATGGACCAGGACGGGTTAATACTTAATAGCAGTACGTGACCGTGAGTTGGGGCGGGGACTGGGGAGGAGGAAGTTGGCTAGCAGTATAAATAGGACGAATTATGGAAGCGGCTCAGGGAAGGAGTCACGTGCGAGGGTGGGTCAAAGACGCCAACAACTTTCACTGGCTGAGGCACGTGCGACATGAGTTTGGTAATGGGACCTTGCTCGTATTTTCTTTTCTTGTAGCCAATACTCATGCAAAACGAAAGCTAGTGTTAACGTGTTCATTGTTGGGACAAAACTGAAAAAAAATAAACAAGTTGATTGGATTGAGCAAGATAATTTGGGTATTTAGTTCGTTTCGGTTTCAAAACTTATTTTCGTTTTCGATTATTGGTTTTTAACTTGAAATCTAACAATTTGAATATTATGCATTGGTTTTTAACTTGAAATCTAACAAAGTGAATATTATGCATGTCACCATTATCTCCAGGGAGATTATTTTTATACTATAAATATGGTGGATATATATCAAATTAGATATAGTAGTCTATTTTCAAATATATCTCTCCCTATTCTAGGTAATTTCAGCCACACCTTTATTCTAAATCAGGTTTTCAATGATCCTTCTAAAGCATTGATTCGTCATCCTTAATTGAGATTTTGGAGCGCCACTTGCTTGGCATACCAAACTTTGTTGCCATTGCTTCTTAGGGCATCAAACTTTACGAGACAGCGATGACCAAGATCCAATGATGATGGCAAGACATGAAGAGGATAATGATGACAGAGATAGCCTGTGAGAATAAAGCTGCAACAAAGAGCTTCAGATCTCCGATCGAGTCTTTGCTTTAGATCTCTACACCTTGGCTTGGCTTGAGAGGATAAGGCAGCATACCAGGCTTTGCAAGATAACAGCGACTAAGATCCGACAATAGTAGAGAGATGTGGTGATGATGACGGAGAGACCTTGTGAGGCCAAGGCAGTGATAAAGAGAGTTTTAGATCTTTAATCAAGTCTTGGCTTGGCTAGTGGCGATAAGATGTGGTTGGCTGATGGTAATCTTGGCCATTGGAAGGCTCTTGGGTAAGAAAAAGAGAGGTCAAAGAGAAAGGGAAAGTTGGCTGTTATTTGGTGTCCCAAAAAATAGATTTTATTTATTAGTTATTGTTTTATACACTTTTGTATTTTAGTTTTCACATTTTTAAATATTTATTTAGACATTTCTTATTTACACACCTCTATTTCTGATTAAAATAAATTATCTACATATTACTTCAAACATTTTTATATTTTTGTTGAGACACGTTTGCATATTCATTCAGACACTTCTTTTATTGTTTCAAATATTTTTTAAAGATAACAAATTGTTTATAAGTTTGGTTAGACACATTTGCATATTTTTTTAGACACTTTTAAATATTCGTTTAGACAATTTTCAATTATTTCAGACAATTAGTTTTTGAAGATAGCAAATTATTTATAAGTTGGTTCAGACATATTTCATATTTCTTTAGACACTTTATGATATTCACTCCGACACTTATTCTTATTGGTACAGACACTTTAAATTTTCTGATGTTAATAAATTATATTTATATTACTTTAGATACTTCTACATACTATACTAGACACTTTTACATATTATTGCAGACACTTTTACACACTATATCAAATATTTTTTCATATTTATCTTAGACAGTTCTGCAGGTTATTTCTACGAACAGTTTGATGGAGGAGACAAGGGAGGAGTGGCCTAGTAGAGGCATTAGGGAAGTGGTGACTATGGCAATATGGATGCAACGAGTGATGTGATTCGAAGGCAACAAGCAATGAGATCCAACAAGCGATAACACCGAGATCTGGAGGTCAATGACACTGCGAGATCCGAATGTGTGTCATTATTTGGATGTGCAATTGGGAGGAGAGTACGATAGTGCGATCAGCAGATAGGCAATAACATCACAATCGGAAGGCAACAATTGATCGGATAAGGTCAGAAATGGAGCATCAACCGGTGGAATGAGAGGAACAACAACTGGAGAAGTTCCAATATGGAGCATGAACCAGCGGAGCTAAAGAAACAACGGTAGGAGGGGCAGCGGCGAGATAGGGTTTTTTCTTTTTTGAGAAAGAGGGATAATTTGGTCAAAATATGGGCTGGGAGTGGCTTATATATGGAGAATTAAGGGTTAGATTAGTATGTCTAATTAGGCATATGTGTCTAATATAATAATTATTATTTTTCTCTAAGTTTGGCTTACGTGTTATGAATTGCTTCTTTAACCTTAGGTATGAAAATTATGATTTTATATTTTATTTTATTCTGAAAAATAATATTATTGTTAACAAATAATGTTGGAAAATAAATCCAATAATAAGAAAAGTAGCCTGTAAAATAAAACACAGGCAACCAAACAGACAAAAAAAAAAACCTTACATAAGACAAACTAGAACCCTAAAACAAAAAAAGGAATCAATATCTCCAAAGACATGAATTAGTCTCCATGGTCTTTTATCTAAATTATTAGCCTAAGAAATTGCATTGAATGAATTGCTCTCAATCTAGAAAATGAGATCTTGACTAAACTCATGAACCCTAATCATTCTCAAAGAATCATGAATGACAAGCACCTCGCCACATTAGAGTCTACTATGTACATTAGAATAGAAAAAAAATAGCTAAAACTAAGTGAAGATGATCCTTTAAAATACCTTCAATCCCTAATGGTTCCAGTTTGCTAACAGCCAAGCCATTAACATTGGAAACTAGCTCACCTATATCCGGATGAGAACACAATTTTTATGTATATTTCGAACTCAATAGACATTAACAGCCATAATGTTCATCAGAAATCTATAATTGGGAATGAACATAATGGCCAACATACTTTACACCAATGACTTCTCCTCAATTTCACCAAGTCCAACAACTAATGTGAACGAGGCAACTTATTCTCAAACACCACTTTATTACAATTCCATAATACCCAAATTCTAGAAAAAAAAACAAGTAAGACTTCGTTATGCTAAAACATCATTAGCAACATCTTTCCACCAACAAACAAAACATGTTCATTGGAATAACCTAAGAAAAACTCCAACAACTAATTAAATTGCATTAGGTACTCCAGGAAAATGGATAATGTAGAAATAGATGATCGAGGATATCTAAATCCAAGGAACATAATGGTCATATAGCGAACTTTTTTTTGTAATCAATTGATGATGTCGTATAACATCCTTAATAAGGATCTTTTGCTATAGCAACCGTCAACAAAACAACAAGATATTTTGAGAAGCCTTAAACCTCTGAATTAAGCATCACAAAAGATTTTTAGAGTTAGAAACATTTTCAACCTCATGATAGAAACCTTTTACAGAAAACTTGTCCCTGTTATCAAATCTCCAAATTACTTTATCACACATATTAATTGCCAATACCTTTGACTGCAAGGTTGCAAGGAAAACATTGAAGACCTCAATCTCCAAGTTGAACAAAGGCCTCCTGATTTGCACATTCCATCTCCAAAAACCATCTTCCTAAAAGCCAAAGTGCAAAGCTAGAATTAGATCAGATTTCTTGATTGATAATGCAAATATTTTTGGAAAAAAGTCCTTCAAAACAATGGTTTTAATCTAGTGGTCCTCCCAAAACCTTGTATTTTTCATCTATTCTTGACCAGAAAAAAATAAACCTTCCCTGCAACCTTGCCACAGTCACTGGAACTACAAAAATTTCCTCTAAATGAGTAAGATAAAAAGCTCCTTGACATATGAGGCATAAACTATGTTCCACATAACCATATCTAACATTAATCTCATGCCTTCACATTGCATTCTACTCATTGTTATAATGCTGAATCCATTTATAGAGAAGACCAGAATTCTTCATAGGCGACAAATCAATGCCAACTCTTTCATTTCTTTTACTTCAAGCAATGGAGGCCTAATCTACCAGAATTAATTTCTTGTGACCAGGTTAACAACTAGAAGAAATTGCTTGGAGCCTTTCCAATTCATTCACCACTTTAAAAAGAATTTGAAATAAAGAAAGAAAATAAAGTATGAAAGAGTTCAGCATAAATTTAATAAGAACAAACCCATCCCACTTTCGTTAAGAAAGATGGTTCTCATTTGGTCCCATTTTGCAAGACACTCCCTAAACCTCTCACTGATCGGAGCAGGAAAAGATTTTAAGAGAGAAGTAGCTCTGATAGGCAAACCAAGATATCGGAAAAGGAGATGCCCTAGTGAGCGACTGATTTCCTTACCCTACACCTCTACACATTCTCATGCAGACCTACGTTAATCATAGTACTCTTGGAGAAATTAGTTTTTAACTTAACTGACAACTGGAAACACCGTAACACCCATTTTACCTATTTCAAACTCTCATTATCTAATTTACACAAAATCAATTTATCATCTATGAATTGTAAATGATAAATCCTCAAAGATTGCACTCTCCCAACGTTGATGTCACTAAATAGGCCGACCTTTAATTCTTTGGAAATCAACACACTAAGGCCTTCATCAACAATATTAAAAAGAAAATGCGACAGTGGGTCACCTTGGTGTAAACGTCTCCTTATTGGAAAATGACCTGTTGAAGAACCATTGATAAAAATAGATACATTGATGTGCCCAAACACTACAAAATCAATCCCTTCCATTTTAAGCCAAAATGTATCTAATCCTTCATCTATTAAGGAAGTATTACCATACAGAATTGTAAGCCTTTTCAACATCAACCCTCAAAATAAATCCACCTTCTAATGACTTTAAAAGACTGTGAATCACACGTCATTTTCTATCAGAACATAGTCCAGGATCTAGCTCCCCTTCAAAAAACAAAACTAATGATCCCCAAAGCTAGCCCCATCATAAGCTTAAGTCTCTCAACCAATACCTCAGCCAAAATCTTGTACATATAACCAATAAGAAAAATTGGCCTAAAATCATTCAAGTTCTCCAAGAAAACCTTCTTGGGGATCAATGAGATAAAAGAATTGTTCAAAATTACCAAAAACTTATCAGGTTGATGAAATTTAACATAAGAAAAAAAAAAGGCTCACAACATCATCCTTAATATCAGACCAAAATTTTTTTAAGACTTTGAAGCTTAACCCATTTAGGCCAGGAGCTTTTGAATTGTCTCAAAATGGTACCTCAAGTGCTTGGCCTTCCCTATCAAATTGACACTTTAAGGCACCTTTCAAAAATCATAAGAATGGCCCATCAAACATGGAAAATTTTTTATTAAAAAATACCTGAATTGTTATTTTAGAATCTATTGGATTGGAGAACACTACATCATTAACACTAGTAGCTAACAAAGAGTTAGCATTAATTTGATTATTGATCAAAATATGGAAACACCTTGAATTACAACCCCTTAAATGCATGTATATGGATCTCAGTTTTTTATAAATGTTTGCCACCTCTTTCATTCTTAGAGCCCTAATCTTATCTTTTAGCTGAATACCCTTACTCCATAACTACTTGTCATATGGGTTTTGCTCTTGCCTTTTAGCACTGATCTCAGACTTTAATGAACTAATTGTGTTACTGAACTTATATTTAAAAACACTTCTAACTCGATTAACTTTCTCTACTAATGTAAAACCTGTTGACCAACAATGAGAAGACTTCGATCAAGTTTCCTGAAAATACTTCTTACAATCCAGATTCTCTAGCCACCAATTGAAAAATTTGAAGCTTTTAAGCCCCAATTAACTTCATCTATATAACAACAATCGTATAATAACAACATGTTAATGCACCGTTGAGGGGTATGAGGAAAATTTCAAAGCCAGTTTGGGGACAATAAAAACCTACCAATACGACTCATAAAGAGATTAGCTTGAAGATTAAACCAAGTAAACTTGGAACTAGTCATTGGAATGTCAACCAATTCCACCTCTGAAACAAAGTCCTAAAACAACCACAATTGGAAGAAATAATAGTTTCTCTAAGCTTTTTTTCAGTAAAAAGAACTTTATTCCAATCACCTTTAACCAACTAGAGGCCAACTAAAACATTGTTCAAAGTATATAAATCCTCTCACAAAGACTTTCTCAAAAGGGGAACATTAGGAGCATGCACACAACCAACCTAACCTGAAAAATTTAATTGTTTTAGTAACCTTTCAAAAGCATATAATAGTGAGATAGTTTAGATTCATCAACCTTGAAAGAAGTGTGCTTTCATATGATCAATAAGTGACCTGAAGCAACTTTTGACTTGCTACAAATAATGTCAAGCCCATTCCTATTCCAAAGCTGCCGAACCCATGTATTATCAAAAGGACGAAGTTTTATCTTTTGAACTAATGTCATCTCAGGATCTTCATAAACCAAGAATTATGCCAAATTCCACTACTTACTCACCCCACACAATCTATGAATATTAATGGAAAGGACCTTCATGGAGCAACTACACACATAAACTAGCCACCCATAAAAACATAGAGAAAATTATTATTTATCTAAGTCATCGATCTAGAAGATCATCTGTTGAACTTCTCAAGGAAAAGATTAACGCATCAATCCCTTGACGAATAAAAAGAGCATGATACCCCTTATTGTAATAGGATGATGATGATGGGGAATTCATCCCTAGCTGACCATTCACGAATGGAACAAGCAATAAGTTGCATATTGGTTATTTCTTTAATAAGTTATTGAAATAGCTACCCCCTTAATATTCATAATATAGGACTTTGGAAAACTTCTTTTAGATAAAATAACCAAAATTCTCATCACATCCAATCTCCTCATGTATAAAATTTCATCACCAACTGTGAAAAAATTGCCTTATATGTTTCCAAATTCCCTAAAGTAACCAATGCTAAAAACGTGAAGTATCAAACTCTCTACCTTGATCCATAAAACCCTTTTATCATCAATGTCATTGACATTCTACGGTTTGATCAAATGAAACCACTGATCAACAAAACCATAATATAACTCTAGAAAAGTATGAAATTTATCATATATAAAGTTCACAGAAGATGTTGATTATACTAAGCTCAGTAATGCAAGCTATCAAAAAATAGAAAAAAAAAATTAAGTCTCTTGAGCTTTGTAGGTTGCATTTTAATCTTGGAGGGCCTAAATGAGTAAAGAATAGAACTGGGGAAAAATTGGACAAAATGAAAAATTGGAGGAGCTGGGAGTAAAGAGGACCTGAAGAGTCAAAAAGTGCAACCGCACTTTGAAAAATACGATCACACTTTTGGAAGAGCAAAAAGAACCCAAGGAGTTAGAGTGCAATCGTACTTTAAAAATTGCAACTGCACTTAATCAGTTGAGGGAAAAATGCGACCACACTTCAAAAAATGTGATCGCACTTTTTATCCGGACAAATAAAGGATCACATTTTCAAATAAGCATTCTTGGAGCTTGAGGGCCCACTCTTACGAACCATGCTATTGGAGAATTAGAGGAAGTTGGAAAATGATAATAAAAAAGACACATTTTGTATGATTTTTAGCTAAGGTTTTAGAGATTCAAAATATAAAGCCCTTCATTTTGCTAGCCTTTATTTTAGAGAATAACCTAGTGTTCGTGAGTTTTCTCTCTTGTTTATCATCTTGGAATTCTTATTTTAGAGAATGAGCTAGGAGTACCTTGGAGATCAAGCCATTGCTTTTACAAAGGAATTTCTTGGTTATTTCTTTCATCTCTTTCTTTCTTTGATTCAGTGAATGTAGGGTTGAATCCAAGGAAGGTGTTTCTTCTACTTCTAGCCATGGAATAGTTTGTTTTATACTTTCTATAATTTTAGTTACTTGACAATGGTTTTGTTTGGATGAATTTATGAATGAGAGTTTAGTTTTTCCTCTCAATACTTGTTATTTATTCTCCTTATGTTATTGTTGTTTGATTGATTTGTAGCTATAATCAATTGGCTTTATAAATTCTCCTTTATGCTTAGGATAGTGAGAGGAATTGGACCTAGGAGAAAAAGATGGTAATCTTGGGTATGTTGGGAGACTTGTCTAGGTTGCTAGGATGATAGAAGAGTGTTCTCTATAATGCACCCTTTTGGATTAACAATTGTGATAAAAATCCTTGCTAATTTAAGCTTGAGAGAATGATCCTTGAATTGGGAAAGTGAAAGCCCATTTAGAATCATCACCAACAAGTAGGAGATTCTAAACCCAATGGGTAACTCACCTAACTAACCTAGTCAAGTAACAAAAACCATAAGAAGTGTGCTTATCTTAGTGTTAAGAAAACCTTTAGTTAGAAAGTGTTGCTTGTCTTTGTTTAGTCGTTGAGTACTTACATAGTCTTAGGAATTTAGGTTCTTCATTAGAAGTAGATTAATTAAGTAGAATAGAATTCCCCATTTATTGGTAGTTTAGCTAAAGCTAGTTGTGAAAGTGATGGTAATTATTCAATTTAGTCAACAATTTTCATGGGATTGATACTCACACTCCTACACTCCAAAACAATCCGTGCACTTGTAGGTAGAGTGTGGTTTTAAAGCATATTGTACACACACAATTAACCAGTTATACCAAACTCTAAAAGTTGGGATGTTTTTAGAATACTAGAATGTATGAATAACTTAAGCTTACTAATGACATGAAGGGTTTACAAAAAAAAAGATGCAACTAAAGGTTGGATGAAATGCAATTTATCTCAATAAAAGGGGTGAATTTACCATAAATATATTGGCTACAACATAACTTTGCCATTATAGTTTGTTTGCAATGAAATCTACCAGTAACTTTTTTATTTGAGTAGACATCTACCATTGTTATTAAAGTATTACGGTTAAAATAATGATATGGCAACTACAGATGGCAAGCTTATGTGAAAGGAAGAGCAATGTGTACATCAATATTAGAATAAAAGTGTCATAAACACATAATACATGAAAATATTGTTATTATAGGATTAAGAAAAACAAATTCAAGGGACTATGAGTAAAGTTTGAAATAAATCATGTAGGCCTCATTTGGGAAAATTTTTTGTAATTAGTGTTTGAACAATTTATTAATGATGGAGATCAAACTGTTGAACCTAAAAGTTAAAAACTACTCTTAAATAATTGTTTTCAAAACTCTAGTGTTAATCATTAATACTAATACCAAACTGGGCCATAATGAAGTCATGGTACACCTTTGCCATCTCTCCCACTTCCCTTCAATAATAATCGTCAATTTTCCATGATTTTATCTTCCTCAAATAGTGGCAGATGATGTATAATATATGAAAGTCCATGGATCCTCTTTTTCTTAAAAAAAATTGTTAATCAAAATATGTAATTAAATAATTATACTCCTTTTCATTTTTTAATGAATCCTCATAATTTTCATATTTATTAGAATAAAAAAATATGTCCTATTTTACCTTAAGAAATATATAAAATTGGTTAGTCTCTTCTCTTCACTGACAATTAGAATAATGGAAAAAGTTTTATACTAGCACTTTAACTTTCATACATTTTCCTATCTAGCCTAAAACTTTTTTTGCCAAGATCTTTTTTTTTTCTAATTCAAATATATGAAAAAAATTGTGGAGCTAATTGGGCACAAGATAAAATTAATGAGCAAAGTTGGAAGAAATGTATAAGTTTAAAGGTTAAACTAGAATTTTTTGTCTCTTTCATTCTATACAACCCGATTATCTGGTCCATGTTCTCCATATTTCATATATTTTTCTAGATATTCAACCAATTACACAAAAAAAAATTAAAATTAAAGCGATCTTAAGATTTTTTTTTCTAAAAAGTATTTTTTATCATTATATTATAGTATAGTATAGGTGAATGGTGGCTATGGTGGTGGCCGTTGGTGATGCAGATGGCAATGCCAGTAACAGAGCCAAGAGCGAGGTGGGTAGCAATACAAAAGCCATAAAAGCCATGAGAGGTTTTTGCCAACCTGCAGATTACTAAAAGATATGTAAGACGATAGCCTTAAAAAGATATTGGAAACTTGGCTAACAATAAAGAACTCACCTAAGTCTCATTCTGACTTGCCATGGAACAAATCACCATAGCAGCCAACAAACCAATTACACTTGTTGATTGGAGCATAACCTTAGGATGAAATCTGCTAAGGGTAATTGCAAGCAGTTGATGAATCTCCATTTTGAGCTTTAGAAATCCTCGACCAATGATGGTATGATGTTTGGATCAAATAACCAAATCTTCTACAAGCTCATAGGCAGTGGTTGATGGCTAGAGAAAACTTAATGTTTTAGGTAAAAATCTATCATCAATTAGGTCAGGAATTGAACTTCAAACCAAGAACTAGATTGCATGCTAGAGAATTGGGGAAAAAGATGCTTTTCATGCTATTTTTTTTAGTATAGGAATTGATGTGCATTATAGATTATAGTTTAGAGATAAAATGTACAATGCAATGAGGAGAGAAGTTTTATTTTTTGGCATGACCTTTTTTCCCTTTCTGAATCAACCATGTCATTACCACAAACCACATAATATTCCACAAGAAAATGGTATATTATCTACATTAGTCATGTAACCGGGCAATTGGTCTTGCATCAAATATCTTAATGACAAATTTTACTCAAGCAAAAACATTAATGGTAGATTTAACTATACAAAAATTATAGTGGTTGAATGCTATTAAAATGAAAACATTAGTACAAATATGCCCCTTCTGCCCAATTTGTCTCATTCTATTTTTTAGAAACTTATACATTACTTTTGAACTTGTACTATCTTTGACACTAATAAAGAAAGAAAAAGAGAGACAATCTCTACATCTAAATATATATAAAAAATTAATAATTTAAAGGAAAAACTATAAAACCCCTTGTCATTTGGTACAACTTATAGTTATAGTCCTTTTGACAAAAAACTCGCTAAGTAAGGTAATTCTATAAATCTCTAACTTAAATATCTTAATTAGAAGTTAATTAGCAAAATCAAGTAAGTTATTCAAGGGATAATTGGTTTTGAGTGGTTTATGGAACTAGGTTCACCTGAGGGTAAAGTAGTAATTTTACACCTCAGAGGGTCGGGATGAGTCCTAAAAGTCAAAATGTGTTTTAAAACCCAAGTCCCAAGTTAGTGAAAATTTTTCTAAATGTTGGAAAAGCTTAATTACTATTTGGAGAAGGGGTTCTTTTACAAAACTTGGAAAAGTTTGGGGAGGAAGAGCATTTATGTATAAAAACTTGTTGGGGATAGGGTTTTTGCTACTATTCACTCAGTCTTTCCATCTCATTTTTGTAGCTCACTCTCTCCGCCTCCATCTCTTTCTCAAATCTTCACGAAATCATGGTTTCTTAGTAAAATTGAATGTTTACATGATGCCCACGCAAGAAGAGGCTTGTTTTGCATGGTTTTAAAGCATTTGGGGTGTTTTTATGCTTGGGCATGGGTTGATTTCTGAGGTAACCTCTTGCCTATATTGTTTTCTTGTTTTTTAAGCTTTGTGGTGCTTAGGTTTTGCTTGGATTGCTTTAATTTAGTTCCATATTCCTTGTTTATGCCTTAGAACCTAGGAAACCTAGTGGAATCCCTTAAGACTTGAGTTTTATGGATTGTGGTAAGGGATTTATTATATTCATGTAATTGATGCTATTCACAATATGTTTGCTTGTTGGATTCAAGTAATTTGGTGAAAGACATTGATTGGTGGATAATATTGTTCATGATGGATAGGTGTTAAATTCAAGCTTAGTGTGGTCTTATAAGGCATCACAAGCTTGAAAGGAATGGTGCATTGTCGTCTAGAAATGTTGTTTTGTAGGTATGTGATGTGGGGAGGCATTCCAAGCATATTTGGAGGGGTTTGGAGGCCTCAAAAAATGCTTAGGGTGTCACTTTCGGGTGCAAGGCTTTGGGTGCCAAAGCCACAACCCTAAGAAGTGGGAGCTGCAGTGCTAAAGGAGCATATAGCTCTTGAGATGCCAGGGTTGCAACCTTAGAAAGTGGAAGCCACGGCCATAGGCACAAGGGCTAGAAAAAGAGGCTTTCTCTTGAATAGAGGCTTTGGGGGAGGGTTAAGGGAACGGTGCCTACGGTATCTAAGGGTGGATGAAGCCCGGTTGACATGGCCACCCTTGGCCCTACCCAGGAAACCTGTGAGAACAAATCTCACGGTGGTTGCAATTAGCTAGTTATATATGTGCGTGAATTAAAACTTCATAAAACTAGTTGAGTAACATAGAAAATGCAAGATGTATTCTCATTTAGCTTTGACTTGAGTGCATAGAAACCGTAAAACATTCCTTTGGCTAAGGCCCTTTTCATAAAAATCAAGTTCAAATAGTCAAAGCACAAATAATCAACATTTGTACTATCATTACTACACATAATAACCATGTGAGGCCATTCAACAAAAGTAGACTAATGACCCTCACCCAAGAGCAACCCTAGAGTCTAAAGCTCTAAACATAAGCACGGGAGGCAACTAGGCATAAACATGTACAACCCTCTACTGAGATCCTCCAATCTAACTCCCATATTGGAGATGAGTCCTAGTAGCGAGTTGCAGAAGTCTATCCACGTATTGCTAGCCTTTGCGGCCAAGAAAATACTATAGTTAGTACTATTACTTCATCGACAAGTAACAAAGAAAACTATAATCATAAAGATCCCCATAACGATATACCTTCGACAAAAGACTACCATGACAACCCTCAGCGGTTATCGGGCTCTATACGGTCAGAAACTGCACAACATAAGATAAGGGAGTGGGAATTTGTAATTTTCAGTAAGAGATCTTCACCTGCAAGAAAAATGCTAAGGACAACACATATATTATGATATGTAATTTGCTGTGAACTTCAAAGGAAAGGTCATATACTCGCGAGAATAAACCTTTGTACAAGAAAAAAATGGTTCAGATACTGGAAACTGTCATAAATGATAGGAATTTTGCACTTAAAAATAGAAGTTCAAATACTACTTGAAGCATGAGCAAAGAGGGAAATGCACATGAATGCTTAAACCTCAACTCAACCAACTTTGACAGTTGTAGCTCTGATAATTCTGATGCATCAGAGGCATGTGGTGCCTATTCATTAACTTTTTTGCATATCGGCGAGCAAGAAAAAGAAACATAGTTGAATTCTAGTCCATTAAACTTCAATGGTCTTAAGAACTCTTTAGCTGACCTCTCTGATCTAGAGGACAACAATTTAGGGAAAGGTTTCTGCTATGCCAAACCTCAGTTACCTGACATAGAAGGAACTAATACCAGAAACTCTCTAAGCTCAGGCCAATGTTCAACCAGCAGCAGTTCAAAGAAACAAGCATATTTGAGTAAAAGTGCAAACGGACAGAAATCTCTGGAAGGCCTAAGGAAATTACTGGGAGAAGACACACCCATGCTTCAAAGAGTCGCCACCATAATGCTTAAAAAGATGAGAGCCATGGTGCTTGCTGTTGGGGATGGGCTGCAAGCAGTAGAAGCCCTTAACTGTGCACTCGTTGGTGAAAATGATGATGGCAAAAGACCAGAAACAGAACCTCACACACTGCCTCCATATGACTTGATCCTAATGGACTGTCAAGTAAGAACCAAAACATAATAATGCTTACACATTTGATAGCTAGCATTACTTGTGTAGCACACTAGTGTAGCCTGACTCATCATCTTCTTGTTTTGTTGGAAAAACTAACACAGATGCCTAAGATGGATGGTTTTGAAGCAACAAAAGCTCTAAAGAGATCGGAAGAAGGAATCGGTTGGCATATCCCGATAGTTGCACTTATAGCGCATGCAATGTCCTCGGAAGAAGCCAAATGCTTGAAGGTAGGGATGGATGCTTACTTAACAAAACCTATTTACTACAAGCTGATGGTCTCTACCATACTTTCACTTACCAAAACAACAACTTGACATAGCAACCGGACAAATGTTAGTTATGAAAGTGGTTAAGTTGATAAGTTTCTTAAGTTGTACATCTATCTGCATGACTTTGCATTTTGAGACTAGTGTCCAACTCTTCCTTTTTGAATCCTGCGAGCTCAACTGTGTAAACCATATCACTTCTCTTGTGAAAAGATTTTTCATTTTTTGTACCTTTCTTGTTTGATTTACTTGGATGCTACACACCTTTGCACTAAGCCAAGTACTCCGCTTACAAGCGAAATATCACTTTCAGTCTTAAAAGTTCTAAGACTAAATACCCCATTCTCACCTAAACTAACGAACCCAAACTTTTCATTTTTGGCACAGTGTCTTAACATTCGAGGGCTAAAATGTAGATGTAATCACACTCATTAATTAGCCGTGACTTAAGAAAAAACAAAAAAGAAGAACTTATAAAGATTTATTGTCAAGCCAAACATTCAAGATGCAACCTACACCTTGATTAACCACAAGCATATGTATACTCATCTAGCCCCTCACAAAAACAAAAAACCTAAAAAGTAACATAACATAGACCGCGTGGAACCTATAGCTACGGACAGCCTAGATCCACTTGTCACGTCTGTAGTCTATTATCCTATCACCGTCATAAATACAAATGCACATATATAAGCACGTATATATTCCTTGGACTACCTATAGTAGGATGGGTGATGTAGTACTACGGATTTGGCGCCTCATCATCACCATCATCCTCAGCTCTTTCATCATCAGCTTCATAACCATTAATTGTTGGGAAACAACAACATATTCTCTTTCTTCTGGTCCCAATGCATCTTTCCTCTCCACTGGCGATATCGAGTGAATTGCACTGCTCATAACATAGATCGAAAGTACATGGTTGCATTGGTATTTCTTGAGCACAGTCTGCATCTACTTTTATCCCTGTACACATTATAAGGCAAAAGCATAAAAACAAACATACTATTGAATATGTAAAGAAAAAAAATTAATATCCAAATTTGTCCGGAATTTTTCTACAAAATATATTAAGAGGGGAAGGGAGGGAATTTTGTGAGAAAAAAAAAAGGAAATGATGGAAGTGGAAGATGAGGTTTGATGGAGAAATGATGGTTTTATAATGTTGGAGATAAAATTTTAAAATCAACTTTTTTGTACAAAATTCTCCTCTTTCCTCTCTAATGTATTTCTTTTATTTTTTTTGTTTTCCTCTTCTTCTACCCTCCCCTTTTCCTTGCCATCTCTTTCTTCTTCTTTCTTCCTCATCCTCTTTATTGCCATCTTCTTATTCCACCCTCCTTCTCTCTTTCTCTCTCCCCATGCCATCTTTTTCTTCTTCTTTTTTCGGTTTGTTTTCCTACCCTTCCATCTCTTTCCCGCCATATTCTTCATCCTTGTTCTTTCTCTTCTTCTTCTTCCTCTCTTTTCAATTTTTTTTACAAAATTTTTTTTTTCATCTACCACCCAAAAAAGAACATCATTCGTGACATCTTCTGATACCTGGATGTCAGAAATTCAACAGTGACATTCTCCAACAGCCGTCCATCGAAAATTCAGCAATGATGGTTAGAAATTTTCCAGTGACTTTTCCGGCAGCCAGCCATTGAAAACTTTTTTGACTGCAATCATCAAAGACTTTCTATCAATTATAACCATCAAAATTTCCAAGTGCAGAATTAGTCGATGGACAACTTCCTAATAGCTGGTTGTCAGAAGGCATTTTTCCACAACAGCCATTGGAAATGGCCATCGGATAATAGCCTATTTTCTAGTGGTGCATGTAAGCTTGCCAGCAAATTCAACAATAAAGAAAACTCAGCTCATGGTTTCCAAGGCCCACGCACTCGAGGCAGATTTCTACACCACCATCAATTGCCAGACAGAAATAGAATCAACTTGGAACCACCAAAGCTTATAACAGACAAAATCCCTCATAGATCAGAACATCCAGAAAAAAAAAAACCACAAAAATAATATTGGAAGAGTTTAAAGAATCACCATTAAGGATGAGAAGCAAAGAAAAGACTAAAACAAGTGCAATTGAAGGCCTTGATCGGGCAATTCTCTTGGTTGATATAGGACTGCTCATGTTGCCCCTTTCTGCAATCGTCGATTCACTAAACTTGATAATGATAAGTTATAATTGTTTAAGCCCTATATAAGCCAAGCACATATAAATATAGGGTTAATTACAATTTACCTCCATAGGTTTAGATGAAATTATACTTTACTATTTTTTATAATTAATTGAAATTTAAACGATACTATTTTATAAAACTAAAAGAAATACAAAAAGAAAAAACTGATATTTTAAAATATCAATTAACTGTAAAAAAAAATATATATTATACAAATTGAAATTATAGGAAGATAGCTACCATAATGTCTAAATTAAGATTTCAGAAATTACTATCAGATTGTATTAAAAAATAAGGGTGAAAAGTGTATATTTCTGAAATAGTTGGGGATAAAATGTAATTTACCTAAACCTCAGAGGGCAAATTGTAGTTAACCCATAAATATATTATGTACGTATAAATGGGCCCATCTATTCATTGTAAATACCATCATGTAAATTACACATATTGGGACATTTTTGTTGCTATTTTGTTGTAATCAACTAAGCCCTAAGTGAGCCAAGTGTATATAAATATATTATATACATGTAAATAGGCTCATATATTCCTTGTAAATACTTGCATGTAAAGTACACATATTGTGACAATATTGTTGCTATTTTCTAAATTTTGGTTTGTCATAATGAGCGTCGGATATCTCAATGCTCGCTATCACAATGTTTGAACAATCCTTCACTTAGACCCTGAATAACAAGGTTGCCATTTATTAGGAATTTGAACAAATAATCTCTGTAATAATAATATACGTAATAATGTAATTAAAATTTAATCTGAAACGAACAAACCAATACATGTGTTATACATATTGCTTGTCATCTTACTTGTCCGTAAATTGCAAATGTTACTTGCTCAATTTTTTAGATTTTTATTATCATGTATCTCCTAATTAATTTAAATTTGATATTTTTAGGTTACAAAAATCCTAGCTAATATATATATATATATATATATATATATATATATATATATATATACAAACATAAACTTATTCGCACTAAATATATTATTTTTTTTTTACATTTTTATGATAGACATGTTACTTGCTGATGTTTTGAATGTTGCTTCACTCTTACTTCAAGATTTTTCTTTTTATATATTTCAATATTAAAAATCTGGAAGACAAAGTTAAAAAAACTTAGCCATATTATTGCGTGCCTAGCTATGAATTTTTCCAAAAAACTAAAAGATTGTTGGATTTAAAGTTGTAATTCCAAGATTACATAGTTGTTATTTATGGCCGACCGGTTGTCTTTAGGCAAAAAGTTTGTTTTATTTATATTTTAACATAGTCTGTTTCATATTAATTTAGGGAACAACTGAAAATTCAAATCCTAGCGCTCCAACATAAATTATAACTAGTTTTAATACCCGGCATTATCTTAGGGGTAAATTGTAAAGAATATATGATTGAATTTAACATAGGAAGTATATGGATACTAAAAAAATAATTTAAATGCCTGACGTTGCCATGAGAAGCAAATAGTTAGAAATAATAAATAACATAATAAAAATTTTACATAAAATAATAGATAAAAATGTTATTCAAGGAAGTAACACTTTACAAGTAAAGTGACAATACTACATGTCTTCATATATATATATATGATAGTTCAAATAAAAAGATATGCATGATTATACACTTTAATAATCATGTTTTGTCAATTAATTTCATAAGAAATCATGTTCAAATAAACAAAATGTTCTACTAATATTACTTATTATTTTTATTTTTATACAGTTCATAGTAACAATAGAATATGAATTTGGTAATAAATAATTATAAAATGTTTAAATTAAGCCTCATAACCTCAGGTGGAATAAAAGGGGCATTGCCTAGCCATATCCTCGAACCCGATTCAAGACACCTTAGGCCTTTTCCTTTAAAAACTCTCTTTTACAGTGTAAAGAAGTCTAAATAGTAAAAAACATGTTTAAATTAAGATAATTATATAAAACATTACAAAAAAATTAATCGTTAACACTTTTTTTTAGTATAATTTGTGCATTACCACAAATTGTATAAAATTTTATCTTTTGACACTGTTTATAAAATTTTAGATTATTGATCGAAGAGAAGAGTATATATCAAAAAAACACTTTTATTGTGGAATGTTGCACTGCTAAAATGTATACAAAAAAAATGAAGATAAAAAAGGCCCGAATGAAAAAGAAACCTATATATTTAAGGGTTCACCATAGACAAATCTAATTTGTACAGCGTGAGGCTAAACCTATGTGCATACATTTCAGTCCCTTGGGACTTATCCTCTACCTAATCCTTGAACTACAAGGCATTGCCTTGTCCTCTAGTAAGCTTAGCTTGCCAGTCTAACTAGTGATAAATCACCAGTTGAAGCTCTCCCTTACGTTGTACAGGGGTACTATGGTGGGACTATTGTAGCCTAGGCCATAAAGACCTTGAAGACTAGGTACATTAAGGTCTCACCTTGCAACCTCGTGGCTTATTGCACGGCTAGGTCGCCAAGGGAACTGAACCCTTTTCACCTAATCTAGTGATACCTAGTTGTGATCCATTTAAAACTAATTTCCTTGATTATGGTGGAGGTAACCATAAGCTACATAAATTCAGGAAAACTTCTAGGTCTTGGAGGAGTTTTGGAAGACTCAGAGTACCCCCGGCATGATTAGACAACATGATACCCTAAGAACCCCGTTAGGCCTCCCCTTGAACTTTTTAGTAAAATTTGAAATTTTCAGTTACCATGCCTGTGGCAACACGTCTTCATAGTTGGTAACGAGCAGCCAATTTTCGTGGTAATGACAATACGTCATGGGAATTGGTGTCAATTGGCGACGCATCGCTAATATTGTGAAAACCAAGAAAACTTCAGGTTTTACTAGTATGAACTTTGGACACTTACCAAACATATCAAACATGCTTGGTTAGCATCCAAACTTCACATACATGTAAAACAAGTTGTATAGATCACAACCAACTATCACAAGTCATCCTATGATGCATTTAAGCATCATTCCAATCATCACAAACCTCAGAGTCCACCATTAACTAACCTTGCCCAAAAACTAATTCTATTGCTAGAATTACTTGCATTTATCAAGCAAACCCATTCCAATAATATCAATTAAGCTTGAAAATATATGTCTCTTACCTTAAATTCAAGCCACAAGCAAGATTGAAGCTACTCTTCCACACAAACCAAGTTCCAAAAGTTCTTCCTAAGTTCCAAGTAATCAAAGACATATAACACTAAATTACTAACTCTTAACCAAAACCCAAGCTTCCAAACAACTAATAAACAATAAATCACCAAGAACACACTTGTTACCTTATATCAAAAATAGGAGGTGGCTGGAAATGTGATTCCAAGCTTCAAAAACATAAAATTTCTCTTGAATCAAGCTCCCTTTAGCATATAAGCCCTTTATAGCTTCAAATTTCACCAAGAACACTTGATTTTGGGCATGAATTCATAAAAAAATGGTAGAGGGAAGGATGAACTCGGGTTTGAAGATGGAATGGCAACCATCCCTCACATTTACCAAGTTTTATATTCCTTTTTAAAACCAAGCCACCAAAGTATTGAAAAAGTCACAAATAAACCCCCCCCATTTTTAAGGTTGCCTTAGTCAACCTTTGTCAAATCTTATTTATTTCAACTAAGTTTAGGTTAAAGTTAAAATTTATGTTATAAAACCTCATTTTTAAATCTCGGGACATGGCCCGACACTTCCTGACACAAAAATTACTATACTCCTGACCTCTTTTTGGTGTCATAACTCCTTGGCACTTAGTGAGCTTGTCTAAAATGCTTAATTTTGCTTAGTTAACTTGAAATAAAGAATTAAACCATGAATTTAATAAATTTTACCTCCCTTAGCTGAGTTTTCCACTAGGAGGGCTGTAACATTCTCCCCTTCTTCTGAAATTTGGTCCTCCAAATTTCGCTGCAACTAAGGAAAATCACTAGGAAACCTTTTCAGCATATCTTGCTCCATCTCCCAATTAGCTTTCTCCTCACTATGGTTTGACCAAAGGATCTTAACCATTGGAATCCACTTGGTTCGGAGTTTCCTAACTTGCCTATCAAGGATTTTAACAGGTTTCTCCTGGATGGGAACTACTGATGGGTTAATTACTTGTCCCAGATCAACTATGCACTTCCTCAATAGACTAACGTGAAACACGTTGTGCACTTGGAACAAGTGAGGTGGTAACGCCAACCGATATGCAGCTTTCTCTACTTTTTCCAAGATCTGATAGGGTCCAATATACCTAGGGGCCAGCTTACCCTTCTGCCCAAACCGAGCTACTCCCTTCATAGGAGCTACTTTGAAAAGTATTTTATCGCCAACTTCAAAACTTATATCTCGTTTCCTCAAATATGTATACTTAGTCTATCGGTCATTTCTTGCTCTAATTCATTTCTGGATCAATCTAACTTTAGCTATGATGTTAGCTACGATCTCAGGACCAATGATTACCCTATCTATAGGGTCAGCCCAACAATGAGGCATCATGCATAGCCTATCATACAAAGCTTCGGATGGTGCTATACCTATAACAGTTTGGTGACTATTATTGTAAGCAAACTCAACAAATGGCAAGTGTTGATCTCAATCACCTTCCAAGTCTATGGCATACATACGTAATATGTCTTCTAAGGTTTGTATAACTCTCTTAGACTACCTGTCAGTCTGAGAATGAAAGGAGTACTAAGACTAACCTTACTTTCTAATGCCTCTTGGAAAGCATTCCAAAACCTTGATATAAACTAGGGATCCCTATCAGATATGATCTGATTTAGTATGCCATGTAGCCTTATAATCTCATTAATATACAACTAAGCTAACCTCTCCAATTTATAGGTAATCTTTATGGGTATGAAGTGCACCGATTTAGTCAACCTATCGACCACTACCCATATTGCATCGTGTTGATTCCGGGTATTTGGCAACCCAACTAGGAAGTCCATCATGATGGATCCCCACTTCCTCTCCGTAGAGGTAGACTTTGGAGAGCACTTATCGACTTCTGATGCTCAGCTTTTACCATTTGGCATGTCAAACATTTAGCTACGTGTTCAACTACATCCCTCTTGAGTCTCGGCCACCAAAAGTGTGTCTCCATATCATGGTACATCTTACTAACACCAGGATGGATACTTACTCTACTACTATGTGCCTCTTGCAAGACTTGCTGCCTAAGTCCATCTACATTTGGCACATAGAGTTGATCCCCATAGTGTAATATGTCATCTTTGTATCGAAACTCCTTCCTCATGACACCAAGTGTCTTATCTCCTGAAATCTTCTTCAATAATGGATCCTTACGTTGAGCCTCCTTGACCTTAGCCAACTAGGCTGACTAAATCTCCAATTGTAGACTAGGGACCTTTCTTGGTATTGCCAAAACTCATGTGAGGTGGAGAAACAATCCCCCAATATTCTTCCTAAGGAACTTGTAACCTGATCCTTGGATATGACCACTCCTGTGTACTTCCAACTAAGAGCATCTGCCACCACATTTCTTTTCCCCGCACAATACTCAATTGAGTAATCATAATGCTTTATGTACTCAATCTATCAACGTTGCCTCATGTTCAACACCTTTTGAGTGAACAAGTATTTCAAACTTTTATGGTCACTAAAAATCCTAAACGATTTTCCCATCAAGTAATGCCTCCATAGTTTGAGCGCGTAGACTATTCCCACTAATTCAAGGTCATGAATTGGGTAGTTCAACTCGTTAGGCCTCAACTACCTTGAGCCAAAGGCAATCACTTGATTCTCCTACATTAGTACATACCCCAAACCAGATCCTGATGCATTTGTGTATACTGTAAAAGCCTTGTTTGAGTTTAGCAGAATGAGTATCGGTGCACTTGTCAACCTCTTCTTCGACTCCATGTAAGCCTCCTCGCACTTCGGTGTCCAATCAAACTTTTGAGCCTTCTTGGTCAAGGTTGTCAATGGTGTTGCTATGATAGAAAATTTTTCTATGAACCTCCTGTAGTAGCCTACCAAGCCCAAGAAGCTCCTAATCTCTATAATTGTAGTTGGCCTCTTCCACTCGACTACTGTCTGAACCTTCTCTAGGTCAACTGACAACCCTTGGAAACTAATGATATACCCTGAAAACTATATCCTTTTGGACCAAAACTCACACTTAGACAACTTTGCATAGTATTGATTATCCTTTAATACTTGCAAAACTGTTCTAAGGTGCTTCTCATGCTCCTGGGTAGACAGTGAATATACCAAAATATCACCAATGAAGACTTTAACAAACTGATCCAAAAATGATTTGAAGATCCTATTCATGGCTTCCATGAATACTGTTGGGGCGTTGGTCACACCAAATGGCATAACTATATACTCGTAGTGCCTGTATCTTGTCTTGAAGGCGGTCTTTGGGATATCTTCCTCCTTAACTTTGATCTGGAAGTATCCAGACCGGAGGTCAATCCTGGAGAACACCTTCACTCCCCTCAGCCTATCAAACATATCATCGATCCTAGGAAGCGGATACTTATTCTTGACTGTTACTACATTCAACTTTTTGTAGTCAATGCACAGTCTCAAAGTTCCATCATTTTTCTTTACAAACAACACTAGGGCTCCCCACGGTGACACACTAGGCATTATAAAGCCTTTCTCTAGCAGTTCCTCCAACTGCTTCTTTAGCTCATCCATTTTAGGAGCTGATATTCGATAAGGATGTATTGAAATTGGTTCTACTCCAAGCTGTACGTGAATGGAAAACTCGGTGTCCCATTTGGGTGGTAACCCAGGCAAATCCACTAGGAACACCTCAGGAAATTGATTGGCTATAGAAATTTCCTTAAGTTCACCTTCTATGGCCACCCCATTCAAGGTAGAAAACACTTCTTCATCGACTATGAGGATGGAATCTATAAGTCTAAGGTGCAAACTTCTAAAACTAGTTGCTAAGCCTCTTGCGCAAATCACTCTAGCTCCCTGAGCATTAGTAACATCGACTAAGTGATTAGCACAATCAATTTATGCCTTATACTTACTTAGCCAATCCATTCCCAACACTAGGTTATATGACCTTAATTCTATAACCCATAATTCACAAGCGAAGTCATGGTTGCCTAACTGCAAAGGAGACTTACTAACTAACTTGTTGGCCATAATAAAACTCCATTAAATTCTAATGAGTTTCAACTTATTGGAGATATCACGCTGCAATTTCAATCTATCTACCAAGGTAGACGATCTCATAAAAAGAGTAGCACCAGTATCAAATAGTACTCTAACAGTACCATTTTGGAATGTAAAGTTACCTCGAACGGCTATTTGCTCTTTAATCACTTGACTAGCCAAGGTGAAAACCCTCGGCTCAATTACTGTTGTGGCCACACCAGGTCAATTTCCTATGGCAAGGAGTGTAAGGGGCAGATTCCTAAGCGGACCCGGCAAGGGTCAGGCTTGTGGGCATTTCCTAGCCCAATGATCACTTTGTCCATAATTGTTGCAAATGTTAGTTCCCAAAGTACATGGCTTAGAGCCACGAAATATTCTACACTTAGGGTATAAGCCCCTTTTCTTCCTCTTGGCTGACCATTAAGTCTCGACCACCTTTCTTTCCACTGGACATTTTCCAGCATTCTTTCCTAGGTTGGATGGCCCAACCTCTACCTTCTTACTTTGAATCTTTGAGTCTTCAAACTCCCTCTCCAGAGCTAATGCTTTTTGAACCATTTGGTGATAGCTCCGAATGTCCACCATTTCCATGCATCTCCGAAGCACAGGCTTAAGGCCTTGGATGAATTTTTTGGCCTTGAGCTCATCATTTTTAGCCATGTATGGAGCATACCGAATGAGCAAGTTGTAGCGCTGCTCATAGTCTCTTACAGACATCTCTCATTAGGTGAGATTTTCAAACTGAATCCTCATTTATTCTTGAGCTACCTCACTAATATACTCTTGTTGAAACGTCTTCTCGAAGTCTGACAACTTGAGTACCTTTCTCTTATGCTCTGGTCGATTTCCATTACTTTTCTTTAGCATTTCTAGAACTTCATCCCACCATAAGCTAGCCCTCCTTCTAAAAAAAAAAGTACTAAGGCCATTCTCCGCTCCGACTCATAACCTCCGCAAGTAAAGAGTTGATTCATCCTATTCAACCAATCCTCTGCCTTCACAAGGTCACCAAACCCATCAAAACTTGGTGGGTCAATCATCTTGAATTTCTCAAGCAATCTCATCTGATGTGGGGTTTCTCCGCCCCTTCGAGCTTCAATAACTTCCTGCTCCTCCCCATGCTCATAAACACGGTCTTGACTTTCATGAGCCTTAGGCATTTGCCGACGATCAGTGTACCTATCATGACCTTAGGGTGGATAATCCCCTTGGTCATCATCCTCCTGTGCAACCCCTCTATTCTCTTGGTCTTGAAATAATTCATTGATGATAGTGGTCATGCCTTGTGCCACTTGCACCAAGGTCTGTGTCATCCCTTGAAGCACTCTGGATATCTCATCTAACCTTGCCACAACTGGATCACTAGAACCTTCACCAGGTTCCCTAGCTCTTCCGGAAGCTCCTGACCTTGTGTCAACCATAGCAACCTGTAACCAAAGCCAGACGACATTCCATAAGTGTTGGTTAGTACTAATTATCCTAGCATTTGGACTTTAAATGAGATCTCAATCCTAGCCTCCAATGTCTATGAACCTGGCTCTAATACCAAACTGACATAGCCGCCCTTGGCTTTGCTTAGGAAGCCTGTGAGAACAAATCTCACGGTGGTTGTAATTGGCTAATTATATATGTGCACAAATTAAAGCTTCATGAAAATAGTTGATTAACCTAGAAAATTCAAGATGTATGCTCATTCAGCTTTGACTTGAGTACATAGAAACCGTAAAACATTTCCTTGGCCAAAGCTCTTTTCATAGAAATCAAGTTCAAATAGTCAAAGCACACATAATCAAAATTTGTATTATCATTACTACACATAATAACCATGTAAGGGCATTCAATAAAAGTAGACTAATGACCCTCATCCAAGAGCAACCCTTGAGTCTAAAGCTCTAAACATAGATATGGGAGGTAACTAAGCATAGACAGCTTCTACTGAGATCCTCTTATCTAACTCCCACCTTGAATATGAGTCCCAATGGCGAGTTGTAAAAGTCTTTCCATGTACTACTACTCTTTGTGGCCAAGAAAATACTATAGTTAGTACTGTTACTTCACCAAAAAATAACAAAGAAAACTAGAATCATCAAGATCCCCATAACAATATACCTGCGACAAAAGACTATCACGACAACCCTTAGCAGTTATCGAGCTCCATACGGTCAGAAACTGCACAACATAAGATAAGGGAGTGAGAATATTTGTAATTCTCAGTAAGAACTTCACTTGCAAGCAAAATGCTAAAGGCAACACATATATTATCATATGTAATCTGTTTTGAGCTCGTACAGCGTGAGGCTTAACCTATGTGCATACATTTCAGTCCCTTGGGACTTGTCCTCTACCTAGTCCTTGAACCACAAGGCATAGCCTTGTCCTCTAGCAAGCTTAGCTTGCTAGTGTAACTAGTGATAAATCACCAATTGGAGCTCTCCCTTATGTTGTACAGGGGCACTATGGTGGGACTATTTTACCCTAGGCCATAAAGACCTTGTAGAGTAGGTGCACTAAGGTCTCACCTTGCAACCTCATGCCTTATTGCACGGCTAGGTCGCCAAGGGTACTAAACCTCTTTACCTAACCTAGTGATACCTAGTTATGATCCATTGAAAACTAATTTCCTTGCTTATGGTGGAAGTAACCATAAGCTACATAAATTCAAAAAAAAACTTTTAGGTCTTGGAGGAGTTTTGGAAGACTCAGAGTACCCCCAGGATGATTAGACATCAAGGTACCCCAAGAACACCTTAGGCCTCCCCTCGACCTTCCTAGCAAAATTTAAAATTTTCAGTTACCATGCTAACGAGCTGTCAATTTTTATGGTAATGATGACACGTTGTGGAAATTAGTGTTTATTGGCGACGCGTCGCCAATATTGCGAAAACTAATAAAACTTCAAGTTTTGCTGCTATGAACTTCGGACACTTACCAAACATATCAAACATATTTAGTTAACCTCCAAACTTTACATACATATAAAACAAGTTGCATAGATCACAACCAACTATCACAAGTCATCCTATGATGCATTTAAGCATCATTCCAATCATCACAAACCTTATAGTCCACCATTAACTAACCTTGCCCAAAAACTAATGTTATTGCTAGAATTGCTTACATTCATCAAACAAACTCATTCCAATAGTATTAATTAAGCTTGAAAATATATCTCCCTTACCTCAAATTCAAGCCACAAGCAAGATTGAAGCTATTCTTCCACACAAACCAAGTTCCACAAGTTCTTCCTAAGTTCCAAGTAATCAAAGACATATAACACCAAATTATTAACTTTTAACCAAAACCCAAGCTTCTAAACAACTAATAAACAATAAATCACCAAGAACAAACTTGTTACCTCGTATCAAAAATAGGGGTGGGTGGAAACGTGATTCCAAGCTTAAAAAACATAAAATTCCTTTTGAATCAAGCTCCCTTTTGCATATAAATCCTTGGTAGCTTCAAATTTCACCAAGAATACTTGATTTTAGGCATGAATTCATAAAAAAATGGTAGAGGGAAGGATGAAATCGGGTTTAAAGATGGAATGGCAGTCATCCTTCACCTTTACCAAGTTTTATACCCCTTTTTAAAACCAAGCGACCAAAGTATTAAAAAAGTTACAAATAACCCCTATGGTTTTTTTAGGTTGCCTAAGTCAACCTTGGTAAAATCTTGTTTATCTCAACTAAGTTTGGGTAAAGTTAAAATTTATGTTATAAAACCTCATTTTTAACTCTCAAGACACGGCCCAACACTTTCAGACACAAAAATTACCATTTTGCCCCAAACCTCTTTTTGGTGCCATAACTCTTCGACACTTAGTGAGCTTGTCTAAAATGTTTAATCTTGCTTAGTTAACTTCAAATATGGTATTAAACCATGAATTTAATAAATTTTACCTCCCTCAGTTGAGTTTTCCACTAAGAGGGCCGTAACACCGGTAGTGCATTGGAATTTCCAGAACTCTACTATAAGCTAGGAGTTTCCTCAAGATTTTTGGATTACAAATATAACCATGGAGGAAATTAGTTTAACTGGTTACAATAGCACACCATTAATTCGTGTGTAGGGTTCAACACTATCAAGAGCCTAGCCAGGCCTTCAGATTCAAGGTCATAATATAGGAACCCTAGTGTACCTAGGTGGGTTCCATGGAACCTAGTGATTATAAGTCCAACCATGGCAATCGTTACTCCACTAGGGTGAACCAAGTAATGGTGGATAAGTGAGCACCGTGAGTGAAAATTTAGTGCACTTGTAGCCTAAGCAAATTTACTTGAGGCACAAGTGAAAACCTAGTGCACTTTTGGTAGGAATTAGAGGTAAAAGCCTAGCACACTAGTGGCCTAGGCAAATTTAAGGACTTGAGGTACTATGTGTAGGCTTAGTACACCTAGTGAGTTCTTGTAATTCAAGCAAGATGCATTCATTATGTTCACATGTACAACAATTAAGGAAAAGTTAAATGGTGAGCTAAGCTCACTAGGTCGACAAGCCAAGACTTGCTAGAAGAAAAATACAGGCCAGAACTCGCTAGGCATAAGGTGACATTCGTGTGAGGACTAAGTAAAGGACAAGTCCCAAAGGATTGAAACTAGTGCACATTGAGTTTAGCCTCATATTGTTTTGAGGTCACAATAGTTAAATATGTATGTGTGTCCTCAGGATTTTTTTTGCAGATTGAAGGATCCCTTAATAAGAATGGTTAACCCTCATTCCTTTAGTGTTTGTTGTGCAGATATTGATTCTGTAGAGCCGACAACTATTGAGAGTTGTTGAGCTAAGCTCATAAGTAGGTACTTAGTTGTTTAAATCTTTATGATTCTAAAATTGTGGTTTATTTGTTGGTCAAGTTATTATGCGAACTATAGCTCTGTTTGGCCAAAAGTGGCTAGTGTGGCTCAAGAGAGGACTATCAAGCTCGCACATTTTAGGTATGACCCTAAAGTGGGAGCTAGTTATGGATCTCAGTAATTTAGATTCAGTGTATAATTTTTTACACTAGTTTGCATCCAATGAGCATGTTTAAGTATTTAGACTCTAGAGTCGCTCTTGGGTGTGAGTATAGTCTTCTTTGTATGGATGCTCAAACACAATTGATTATGTGTAGTTATTCACATCTATTATATATGCTTTGACAATTTTAATGCTCGGTTTCTAATGAAATTCCATGGTGATGTTTTATACATTATTTCCTTATTTTATTGATTAAGTCAAAACATTTATTCATGAATGATTGCATAGTTGGTTAATTAAATAGAAGCATAAAGGTTTTAACTAGTGTACTTTTAATCAATTAGCCAATTATGACTAGTATGAGACATGTTCCCATACAATTCCTGAACAGGCCTACGAGGGCTGTCACACTTATACTTTACCCCCTTTATTAGCCTACACTTTACCCATACTTCTTTTATATTGTCTAATTGTAATTTTTAAAACTTTAATTTGAACTGTATAATAGTCATCTTCTAGTAATTTCATATCTTTAATATCTTTTTTAGAGTTAATAGATATTTTAAATTATCAATTTTTCTCTCTGTAAATGTAAAATAATCTTTTTTTAAATATCAGTTAACTGTAAAAAATATTAGACATCTTGAAATTATGAGAACATAATTACTAGACAGTTTGAATTAGGATTTCAGAAATTGATGTTTAACAGTATAAAAGAAGTACATGGTAAAATGTAGGTTTTTAAAAACAAAAGGGGCAAAGTGCAGGTTAGGCTAAATGGGTTTTGTAATTTCTCCTAATTTTCAATAATAACTAATAACTTTCAAACTATTTCTAGACAAACTTATGAGAAAATATGTGCCAGAAAGTTTAAATTAGTATTTGAAAAAAATTCATACGAACAATTAACTGACATTGTTAGAAAAAAGGTTCATCCAGAAGGGGTAAGTGTGACTTTTTGAAAGTATGAGTGGTAAAGAGTATTTTCGACTAAAGCTGATATCATTTTATAATTTAGCCTAATATGAACGGGTGAGAGGTCAACGTACGGTAGGAAACAAATTGAATTCGTTTGATTTGCAAATCTGGAAAACAAATTAGCAGAGACGCCTTGTGGCTTGTCATGCTTTATTTGATAGTTTAAAATGGCCGTACATACTTAGTAGCTAGTCTCGTCATGTTCCCACCTTGCTCCAAGTTTTGAGCTCCACTTGAATTCAGGTTGCTAGACTACATATGGAAAGATTATTGGGTTTGTCCAAGATTTGTAAGCTCACCAACTGCCCTCTCATCTGCTCACGGTCTTTAGATTCTACATTGTGTCGGGTAAATTTCAAATAAAAAGATTAAGATTTGGGTAAAATTACAGTTAGGAGTGGAAGTATGATTTTAGGTTAATGAAGCCGGAATTTAGAAATTTTTAATATAAAATTTATATATAAAAATAAATTTATTCATCCTATAGGAAAAAATATACTAAAGTAATAATTACAGCCTTATAGCTAAAAGCATTGAAACTTACTAATTTCAATTTCTACAGTTACGGAGCAACTTTAGCATGAAATCCACTAAAATCAACACAAAAAACTTATGAAAATTTGGTGTTGGGCAATGTGGATAATGGAGAAATTATAATTGTAAGTTTTAACTTGAAAAAATTGTTGTGGCAGTGGTGAAACCTTTTTTTGTCAAGCTTAATAATAGGGATTCTGTAATGTCTGGACAAAAAAAAAACACCATAAAATCCACTAGATAAAATCAATAAATATACAAGTGAAAAATCACAAAAAAAAAAAATGATACTTGATGCTTCATGATTCTTTGATACCATAAGCTCTTTTTTTCTCCTTTTGTTTTGTGAGATCTCTCCATCTCAATTTATTTCGCTAAAAAAAATAAAGCTAACTATGTGGCTTTTAGATGGGGGAAACTACCAAAATCTCACTGAGGTTTAGTTGAACATACACTTTTGTAACTATTGTTTCAAATAATACTACACTTACCCCCTTTAAAAATTAACATACCTACACTTACCCCCTTTAACATTAACTCTATTATTCACCATCACCACAAAAAAGATAAAATGCTTATTTTGCACTTCTAAGTTTTTTTAATAAATAATTTGCCCCTAAATTTTTTCATCTAATGAAAAAAAAGACCCATAAACAAAAATGAAATCAGAACAAAACTGATAAACAAGAACAAAAAATGGAACCAAAGATTCAAGAAACATGAAATTTAAAAAAAAAAAAAGGGAAGTATGAATAGAAGTGAAACCAAAATCTGAGAAACAAAATCAAAATTAAAAAATGAGATCAGAACAAAGACAAAAACAAGAGCAAACCCCTTCCTCTTCTACTCCAAAACTTCACTACCCTCTATGGCAACTTTAATAGCAGCCTATTCAAGGTGCAAATCAAGCCATCACAAGAATTTACGACCCAATCACACCAAATCAGATCCTTTAATGGATAATCAATATCTATAAAATCAGAAAACATTTCCTAATATATAGAGCTAAAGGGGTTTTCTAGTTTGCTACAACTGATGAAGAATCTACTTTTAGCAAATTGAAGATCTCTTTTTGACAATTCAAAGTGCCTTTTCATGAAAAATGAATCAATGATTAGGGAAAAAGAATCGGTTACTAGATTGACGTGTTTATTGTTATTCTAGGTGAATAGGAGTGAGTATTTAGTCTGTTCGGTTACAAACCGACCGAATAAGGTAAAATTGATCAATTTTCGGTTATCAATTCTTAAAACCAAATTAATCGAAGTACTCATGCAAACCGAAACCAAACCAACCGAAATAGAGTTTGGTTGGTTCAGTTTCTCTTATTCAGTTTCATAAAAAAAAAAAAAAGATGAATCAGAATTGAATACGAAACAAAGTAGATCTATTCCACCTTTGAAATCATCAAAAACTACAATGAAAAACAAAACAAATATGTTCTCTTTTTCCAGAAATCATAATAAGGTCAAGAACACTAAGCTAGATATATTCAAAAAATGGCAACTAATTCATATATAAGTTCGAAAAAGAGATAGGAAATAGCTAGAACAACCATGAGTAGATCTGAAATGAATCTAAACTGCTAAAGACACGAGATGGACAAAGAGGTTGGCTATCTCACTGATGACTAAAGAAATTAACTGAAGGCCGGAGAGCCATAAAGTTACGGCATGAGAAGTCATAGAAGAACCAAAAGCTTCTCGGTGGATTAGACCTTATTTTAAACAATGAAGATCATTCCTCCTCCAGCATTGACCAATCTTCCTCATACAGTGACTTGCCAGCAGTGAAAAGAAAACCTAGTAGCCATGATTTGTGGAGGCGCATCAATGAAAGCAAGGCTTGGTGGAAAAATCATGTACTTAGAGAAAGAATTAAGGAGGATTGTTGGATGAGGCTAAAGGTTTGAATGAAATTAGAGATGACTGGAGAAGGGAGTAGTCAAGACGAGGTTGAAGGGGGGAGATTGTCTACGCAAGGAGGCAAAAGAGTGCATTATATACCTAGGGTATGTAAATATCTCATAGATTCCCATAAAAAACTAATATTTACAATTTGTTCATTTCAGTTTTTTTGGGTTTCAATCATGACACCCGAGGCCGAACCATAAAACCGATTATACAATTTGGTTTTTGATCGAATCAAACTGAAAACCACAAAAACAAGAACCAAAATGTCCTAATTCAATTGGATAATTTAGTTTTTTTTTTGTTTTGTTTGAATAGTGCTCACCCCTATAGGTGACAAAGGTTGGCTTGCTTCTTCGTCGCCATAGGTAGCTCTTTGAAGGTTGTCACTCCAACACCGGCAAGGTTATTGTGGCAACAGATAGAACCTCAACTTGGTGTTCCTTGTGACCAATTTCTGGTTGATGACAAAAAATTTGGGTTGATCCTAAGCAATAACTGTGGCAACGTGCGGGTCTTTTTCGGGAGTCGCCACCAATCGGTTTTCGCTCAGGTCGATTGGTTACCTTAAAATCTGGTCTGCGAGAGTTCGGAGGTTCGGGAGTACGGTTACGTTAAAACAACTTTGTTAAAACGCCCAAAAATTGGCACCTTAGTTGATTTTAATTTTGTTTCGCTTTGCTTTTAAATAAATTTCAGTTAATTTTCAATCTAGAATTTTTAACTGAATTAATCGGATGTGGATTTTTGGTAATTAATTTGTATAGAATTTTATACTTCCGAACCATGGACTCTGCCGAGTCATTTGGACACGGAATTTGGTGAAATTTAAACAATTTAATCCATATTGTAAATATGGATTTTTTATTTTAATGGAAGCAATTACTATTTTTGTAAGTCTTTTAAAATTTTAGGTTTTTGTTAATGATTTTTAAAAGATCTTTCTTATTTCTTTTTATATTTTATTATTCTTTTCCTTCTTTCTTTTTATTCTTTTTATTTTATCTTTCTTTTCTTTTTCTTATTTTTCTTATCTTTCTTATTTTTTCTTTTCCTTTTGATTTTATCTTTCCTTTCTTTTCTCTTTCCTTGTTTAATGAAGGATATTTATTATTTAAATAATTACTCAATTTATAAAATAATTAAAAAGTAATTAATTTTTTATAAGAAAGTTAATTAATTAATCTTGAGATTTATTTTATGTTTATTAAAAATAAATTAATCAAGAAAGATTTATATTTGTTCTTTTTATTTAATCAAGATCTTTAATAAAGAAAACCAAAAAAAATATGTATGTTTTAAAAATAAAAGAAAAGTCTTAATAGTTTATTTGATAAATTAACCAAAAAAAAGATTAAGAAATCAAAGATTTTTATATATATTTTAAACATGAAAGAAGAATTTTGATATTTATATATTTTATTTTTATAAAAGATTAACTAAAAAGAAGTGATTATTTAACAAGGATCTTAAAAAATAAAATTTATATGTATATTTTAGAAAAATAAAGGAAAGTTTTGATATTTATATTTCATTTTTATGTTCTTTTTGTTTGATAAATAATTTTAATTAATAAGTCTAAGATATTTAAGAGATAATTTAATCCTTTTGAATTTATTCTATTTTTGAAATCATTTGCTAAGATTTTTATAAAGGAAACAAAAAGTTATATCTTTTCATTATTTTAAAAGAAATAAGCAAAATATTACTGAATAAAATATTAGCCCAAAAATTTTACCTTTTTTTGTTCTTTTTATTAATAAAGAAAACTAAAAAGTTATATTTTATTATTTTAATAAATAATTAATATATTAGTCCAAATTTTTTATTTTTAATAAAAAAATTTATTTATATACTTTATTTAAAAATAATATTTCCAAGCCATGGATCCTGGCGGATCATTTGGACATAGAGTTTAATTTTTATTAATTAATTATTTAATTAGTTACTAATTTAAATCATAATTTTATTGGATTTTTATTGTTGTTTTTATTAAATTTTAATTATTGCTACTTTTAAAGATATATTTAGAAAGAAATGATTTGTATTATTATTTTTTTTTTTGATTAATTACTTATGTTTATTTAATTTTAATAAAATGAATAAAAAGTTAATTAATTTTTTGTGCTTTTTAAAGAAATAAAAAAAGATAATTAGCTTTTTTTTAAAAAAAAAAAATTTATGTTAGTCTTAAAGAATAAAATTAATTATTCACATAAAAGGATTTTCTTTTAATTAGTTATCATTTACTTATTTATATTATTTTTTCTTTCATGATTAATTTCTTTTTTTTAAATCAAATAAAATTTTTGCATAAAGTAAATAAAGGAAAATGAATAAAGTGGAGGTTTTCTTTTTTTTTTTTTTTGGTTTAGACATCCATTTAAAAAGTAAAAGATGCATAAAATAAATAAACAAATAAAGAGAAAACACATAAAGAAATATTAAAAACAATTATTAAATAAATGATAAAAATGGGGCTTTTTGGCCATCCATTAAAAGAATTAAATAAATAGGAGGTATAACCTTCCATGAATTATAATAATTAGCAAAAGTTAGTAACAATAAAAATAAAAGTTAGTAAGTTAGTTGAGTTAATTGTTAGTAACAATAAAAATAAAAGTTAGTAATGTTAGATCAATTAATTGTTAATAACAATAAATATAAAAGTTAGATTAATCAATTTTTAACAACAATAAAACAAAAGGTTAGTGATAATAATAATGAATAAACAAGTCAAAATTAAAAAGGGTTAGTAATTAATTCTGCAAGAACAAAATAAAAAGTTAGTGACCAAAGTGAAAGAAATTGAAAAGATGAAGTATGAAATAGGGGTTTACCCTTAAAATTTTGAAATTGAATTTTTGCTGGGAAATAGACGCGACGCGGCGGCGTGGAGGGGGGGGGGCTGCTGGCGCAGAGGAGGAAGAGGAAGGGCAAGGCGGCGACGGCGGGCAGCGAGGGCGACGGCGGCCGGGACGACGGCGGCGAGGGCGCGGGCCGGCCGGAAAAGAAAAAAAAAAAAAAAAAGGGATGACGGAGCGCGGCGGCGGAATGGCTGGGCGGAGGGGCTGACGGTGGCGGGACGGCCGGACGACGGCTGCAGGACGGCTGGGTGGAGGAGTGGCGGCCGGCGGACGGCGGTGGCGGGCAACGTCGGAGAGAGAGAGAGAACGGAGATAAACGGGAGGAGGAAGACCGGAGCCAAGGCGTTAGAATAAAAAATTTTGAGATTTTCTGGAGAAAGGGAAGAGAGCCAGGGACAAGGGCTATAATTTTATCTTTTTTTAAAACAGAGCTCTAAGCTTTTTCTCTATTTTTTTCTGTGTTTAGCACTGAATTTGGGGGGGTATTTATAGAAGGAGCTTAGGTGAACTGTGGACGGATAAATTAATAAAAAATCTCAAACTTATCTTTTAAATTGGTAAAATAACAGTTTCAGTCCTTTACGTTACTCCAGCTCTGGATAAGCTCAGAAGCTTCTGATTTTGACAATTTTAACGTTTTCTGTCAATTTGGGCCAGAAACATCCGTTTAGGCCCAAAATTAACGCGAAAAATTACCCAAAGCTCCTGAAACTTTCAGAATTTGTCAATTTTGTCCGAAACTTCTCAATTTTGTCATTTTTACCTCAAACTTTTAATTTTTTGTCATTTTTTTCTGAAATTTTATTTTTATTTCAAACAGATACATATTCACACATATATTATTTTAAATCAAATCTTCTCAAAATAAAAATATATTTTAAACTAATTAGCATAATTAAAATTTTTTAGCAATAATAATAATAATAATAATAATTTTTTTAATTAGTTTTTTTTTTAAATTTTTTTAAAAAAAAGCCAGACGAAATTGGGTGTCAACAGCTGCCCCCCTTTGCATGCTTCATGGGACATGATGTATGCAAAGTAGTTACCAAATTTCGTCCGTCTTAGCTAGCCATTGAGAACCTTCTCGCCGCCTAAACTATGTCGTTAAGGAAAATTTTTTTAGAGCCTCTGCGATAAGAACTCTCCTATCGTTGAAGGGAAAATTTGATAATTTTGAGGTTAAGGGTCCTACCTTAGAACCTCGACAATAGGAACTCTTCTATCGTTTGAAGGAAAATTGATTGTTTTGAGGTTAAGGGTCCTACCTTAGAACCTCGACGATAGGAACTCTCCTATCGTTTGAAGGAAAATTGTTTGAATGAGGTTAAGGGTCCTACCTTAGAACCTCGACGATAGGAACTCTCCTATCGTTTGAAGGAAAATTAATTGTTTTTGAGGTTAAGGGTCCTACCTTAGAACCTCGACGATAGGAACTTTCCTATCGTTTGAAGTAAAATTGATTGTTTTGAGGTTAAGGGTCCTACCTTAGAACCTCGACGATAGGAACTCTCCTATCGTTTGAAGGAAAATTAATTGTTTTGAGATTAAGGGTCCTACCTTAGAACCTCGACGATAGGAACTCTCCTATCGTTTGAAGGAAAATTGATGATTTTGAGGTTAAGGGTCCTACCTTAGAACCTCGACGATAGGAACTCTCCTATCGTTTGAAGGAAAATTGATGATTTTGAGGTTAAGGGTCCTACCTTAGAACCTCGACGATAGGAACTCTCCTATCGTTTGAAGTAAAATTAATTGTTTTGAGGTTAAGGGTCCTACCTTAGAACCTCGACGATAGGAACTCTCCTATCGTTTGAAGGAAAATTGATGATTTTGAGGTTAAAGGTCCTACCTTAGAACCTCGACGATAGGAACTCTCCTATCGTTTGAAGTAAAATTGATTGTTTTGAGGTTAAGGGTCCTACCTTAGAACCTCGACGATAGGAACTCTCCTATCGTTTGAAGGAAAATTAATTGTTTTGAGATTAAGGGTCCTACCTTAGAACCTCGACGATAGGAACTCTCCTATCGTTTGAAGGAAAATTGATTGTTTTGAGGTTAAGGGTCCTACCTTAGAACCTCGACGATAGGAACTCTCCCATCGTTTGAAGGAAGATTGATGATTTTGAGGTTAAGGGTCCTACCTTAGAACCTCGACGATAGGAACTCTCCTATCGTTTGAAGTAAAATTAATTGTTTTGAGGTTAAGGGTCCTACCTTAGAACCTCGACGATAGGAACTCTCCTATCGTTTGAAGGAAAATTGATGATTTTGAGGTTAAAGGTCCTACCTTAGAACCTCGACGATAGGAACTCTCCTATCGTTTGAAGTAAAATTGATTGTTTTGAGGTTAAGGGTCCTACCTTAGAACCTTGACGATAGGAACTCTCCTATCGTTTGAAGGAAAATTGATGATTTTGAGGTTAGGGGTCCTACTTTAGAACCTCGACGATAGGAACTCTCCTATCGTTTGAAGGAAAATTGATTGTTTTGAGGTTAAGGGTCCTACCTTAGAACCTCGACGATAGGAACTCTCCCATCGTTTGAAGGAAGATTGATGATTTTGAGGTTAAGGGCCCTACCTTAGAACCTCGATGATAGGAACTCTCCTATCGTTTGAAGGAAAATTAATTGTTTTGAGGTTAAGGGTCCTACCTTAGAACCTCGACGATAGGAACTCTCCTATCGTTTGAAGGAAAATTGATGATTTTGAGGTTAAGGGTCGTACCTTAGAACCTCGACGATAGGAACTCTCCTATCGTTTGAAGGAAAATTGATGATTTTGAGGTTAAGGGTCCTACCTTAGAACCTCGACGATAGGAACTCTCCTATCGTTTGAAGTAAAATTGATTGTTTTGAGGTTAAGGGTCCTACCTTAGAACCTCGACGATAGGAACTCTCCTATCGTTTGAAGGAAAATTGATGATTTTGAGGTTAAGGGTCCTACCTTAGAACCTCGACGATAGGAACTCTCCTATCGTTTGAAGTAAAATTGATTGTTTTGAGGTTAAGGGTCCTACCTTAGAACCTTGACGATAGGAACTCTCCTATCGTTTGAAGGAAAATTGATGATTTTGAGGTTAAGGAAAATTCTTTTAACCTCGACGATAGGAACTTTCCTATCGTTTGAAAATTTGATTGAATGAGGTTAAGGAACTCTCCTTGAACCTCAAGCGAAATTTATATGAAAGCAATTAGAATTGGAATAATTTTCTTCGAAAGTGTGAATTTGCATAATAGGCGAGTGCGAAACTTTAGACTTCGATAAAATGAGTGAATCTTGATGATGACAATATCGCTAACAAATTATGTAAAGGGAACGGATGTTTGGAATCAATATCCAAGGTTCATCTAATATTTTCTTTAGTAAATATAGATTCGCTTGAGAGATATGTCATCCAAATAAGGTTGAAGCTTAACTATCCCAAAATGTTATGCCTAGTAGACCTAATAGGATGCGTCTCAAGAGCAATAAAAATTACTCTTTACTCAGCCATTCCAACCTAAAGGCATTGTCCTATGGTTTTAATATCAGCATGGACGAGACTATCTTATAAGATAAAAAAAGAAATTCCCTGAAAGAAAAACTAAAACACGAAAGAAAATGCTGATAATAAAACTAAAGGACAAGAAAAATGGATCAGATCGCTTCTTTCTTCCACAATACTTCAACAGGGTGAGTAGAGGACCGTTATGGGAGTGAACTGGTCGGGAAAGACTGTCGTGTCCAGTCTATCTGAATCATTGCTGGATCTGGTTCAGGAACAAAAGCTTGTATTTTATCTAGCAATTCTTCAGCAGTTGTTGCGGATATTATGATTCGCCGTGCCACTCTTGATATGAAATTCTTCTGCATAGCATAATCCATAAAAGCTATCAGACCTGTAAAGAAATTGTTAACATTCAAAAGCCCAATGGGTTTCTTATACAAATTAAGTTGGGCCATGGAAGCAATTTGAAAGACTTCTCCCAATGTGCCAAAACCGCCGGGTAGAGCGATGAAAGCATCAGCATTTAAAAGCATTTGTAGCACACGCTCTTGCAAATTTTTAACCACTAATTCTTCTCCAATCGTGCCCCCAGAAACAAATTTCAAAGGTCCAGGGATGATGCCCAAAACTTGACTTCCTCCTAAAGATGCTGCTGATGCTACACCTCCCATTAATCCGACACTACCTCCTCCATAAACTAAATGTATTTTCCGCTCAGCTAATACTCTACCCAAATGGTTGGCTGCCTTTAAATACTCTTCATCTTTTCCAGGAAAAGCCCCAGAAAATACACAAATACTTCAGGATTTACGAGTTGGGGTTTTCTCCATTCCTATCCTTATCCTTGTGAGAAAAGAGAATATATTTATAGAGATGAAGAGATAAGGCAATAATTTTATTTTCAAGAATGGATACATTATTGCCAGCTATTCACAGTAGTCACGAGTATGACTCTGGTCAGGTATGGGTACACTATCGTTAAAAGAGGAGGAAATTTTTCAAAATAGCTGCTAGCATGTACAGTAGTCACTACTGTAGCTTACGTCAGGAGTAGGTACGTGATTGTTGGAAGAGAAGGAAAATTTCAAAAGTGGCAGCTATATACAGTAGTCCGTGTCAGGAGTGGGTACATTATTGCCAAAGGAGAAGGAAAATTTCGAAAGCGACAGCTAGCATGTACAGTATCGTGACTATGGCTCATGTCAGGAGTGGATACATTATCGCCGAAAGGGGAGGAAAATTTCAAAAGCGACAGCTAGCACGTACAGTAATCGTGACTTTGGTTCACGTCAGGAGTGGATACATTATTACCAAAAGGGGAGTAAAATTTCAAAAGCGACAGCTAGCACGTACAGTAATCGTGACTTTGATCCTCGTCTTCCACTGGCTTTGCGTCCAGTAATGGCTTCAATGCTTTCTATGAATCGGTGATTTGCATCTCATCTAGCTTTCTCACAAACTGGCAAACAGGGTCGTTTAGGGTCAGATTCCCAAGACTGTAACGATCTCGTTTCTTTTTGGAAAATTATCCATAATCCAACAACCTCAAATTGCACTATTCCGCAAGAATGCGCTTCAAGAACCTCTCGAATATCTTCTAGAGATTTCTTACGCAAGCCATTCTTAATGAATCTTATTCTATCATTACGATTTCTGGTGATCACTCCTGGAGAACGACATTTATTGCCGCAAATCCACCATCCACAATTATGACAAACGCCTAGCCTCTTTGCTCTTCTTTTTTTGGCATAAGCGCTTTTACCAAAGCCGGGCATACGGGGAAAGAACGCTTCGGGAACTTCACCAGCTGAAAGAACCTTAGCTTCAATTAGCCACCGCACATTATCAGGAATGCCTTTGTGCATAAATACTCTGAATCATTCACATCTAGCTTGATAAATCTTTTTAAGAACATTTATTGGGAAGGAAGGAAAATACTTTCGTAGGGCGGAAAGAGAAGACTCCATTGATGAAGGAGGCAAAGAAAGAAATTAGTGATTGTAGGAAACGAAAATAACTAACACATATTTATAGTGATGAAAGGGATAATGTGTTAATTACACTTACAGAAGCAAGTACATTATTGTTAAAAGAAAAGAAAAATGACAGCTTATATGTACAGCAATCATGACTGTGGCTCTCATCTTCCACTTATTTATATCTAGTAATGGCTTCAATGCCTTCTATGAGTCGAGGACTTGCTTCCCATCCAGTTTTCTTACAAACTGACAAACAGGATCGTTTAAAGTCACATTCCCAAGACTGTAACGGTTTCGTTCTTTATGGTAAGTCCTCCATAAACTGATAATTTCACCTTGCACTTTTCCACAAGAATGCGTTTCAAGAGTCTCTTGGATATCTTCCAGAGATTCCTTACGCAGGCCATTCTTAATGAATTTTCTTTTATCTTCACGATTTATGGAGATGTATCCTAAAGAGCGACATTTAGTAATACAATTCCATCGCCCACATTTATAACACACGCCTAGTCTCTTTGCTCTTCGCCTTTTGGCATAACGGCTTTTACCTAAACCGGGCATGCGGGGCATAAATGCATCTGGAACTTCACCCGCCAGACGGACCTTAGCTTCAATTATCCACTGCACATTATCGGGAATGCCTTTGCGTGTAAAAACTCTGATTATTTCACATCTAGCAAGGTAGATCTTTTTAAGGACTTTTAGTGGGAGGGAAGGAAAGTATTTTCGCAGTACAGAAAGAGTAGAATCCATTGATGAGAGAAGAATTTGAGAGAAGAGGGAAATGAATCAGTTATTGCAGGAAACTGGAATAACCGACTTTAGAAGTCACGGGGTATCTTATCTGTTGTTTAATCAGAAGGAAGAACACGCATTTATAGTGATGAAAAGGGATAACATGTCGATTACACTTAGGGGAGCATGTACATCTGTCAAAAGAAAATGCAAATTTTTCCAAATATAACAAACTGTATGTACAGTAATTGTGACTGTGGCTCACATCTTCCACTGGTTTTACGTCCAGTAACGGCATTAACGGCTTCTATGAGTCGAGGATCTGCTTCCTATCCAGCTTTCTTACAAACCGGCAAACAGGGTCGTTTAAAGTCAGATTCCTGGGACTGTAACGGTCTCGTTCTTCATGAAAAATACTCCATAAATCAAGAATTTCACGTTGCACAGATCCACAAGAATGCGTCTCAAGAGTCAATTGGATATCATCCAATGAGTCCTTACTCAAGCCATTCTTGATGAACCGTATTTTATCTTCTCGATTATTGGAGATCATTCCTAACGAACGACACCTAGTTTTACAAGTCCACCTACCACATTTATGGCAGACTTGTAATCTTTTCGCTCTTCTTTTTCTGGCATAAGAACTTTTGCCAACACCAGGCATGTAAGATGCAAATGTCTCTGGGATTTCACCTGCCAGACGAACCTTGGCTTCGATTAACCACCGTACATCTTCAGGTATTCCTTTGTGCATCAGAGCTCTTAATCGTTCACAGCGAACTCGGTAGATCTTTTTTAGGATGTTCATTGGGAGAGAAGGGAAATACTTTCGCAAGGCGGAAAAAGTAGGATCCATTTTCTAGGAGGAAGTAAAAGAAAGAAGGGGTGAAGGTATCAGTTATTATGGGCAACTGAGAGAACCGACTTGAGAGTCACGGAGTACCGTATCCGCCGTTTAACCGGAAAAGTGGATCCTACTTTATTTTAGTATCATAGATATTTCTTATCTTTGATATCTCATCAGGCATGACATTGATCCAGTCCTTGATTATTGAATCCATTGTCTGCTTTCGACGACAATATTTCTCGATATCCGCGCTTATTTTTGACCATAGCTATTTCTTATCTTGGATACCGCTAAGCTGGCGTCAATTCTGTCCATCCCGGTGTAGCCTCGATTATTGAATTGATTACCAGGATTTTGACAATATTGTCTACTTTATCCTTGAATTGCTGATGGGGCTGGGTCCACTATATCAGCTGTGCATCCAGCGGTAGATTGGTAAAAACGGATGTCACTGAGACGTCAGCTTATACTGCTGTGACTGTGCGGTGGATACGCTTCCCATTTGATCCTTGTTCTGTATGCCATGCATGCATGATGTGAAATGCATGAATGCAGAGCATGTGTAACTGATGGATTTATTTTTTTATATCTTTGCTTTACTGGATCCTCTTTGTAATTGCCTTCTATCGTTGAATCTCTTTATGCTTTCCAACTGTTGTCCATTGTTTCACTTTCCAGCTGTTGTTCATTGTCTTGCTTTCCAGCTGTTGTTCATTGTCTCGCTTTCCAGCTATTGTCCATTGTCTCAAAAGCCTAACTCTTTTCAAAAATCTTCTTTCCTTGATTTGTTCTTAAATTTTGGCTTCAATTTCCTTAATGTCCGCCTCGTACTTTATGCCTCTCTGGATAATTGTCCCTGTTGAGATATTCGTGAGTATGATTCTTTCTTGCTGACATGGACGTGTTAAGACTTCTGAAGCGATCATTCAGGCTACCACCAAGGCTATCTCCCAAAGATTTGTTACTCCTTCTTCTTTGTTAGCCTATGTTCTGTGCCGCTCGCAAAGCAGGACCTCAATCTTACCTGTTTTAATTCATAAAGCTTATCAAAGTAATCTACGGTCTTTGTTTTTTCTAAGTTTTAATTATTACTATTCTTCCTTCAAAAGTCATAATTTATTGCACACTTAAGGCTAGTAGGAATGTGAGATTTGAAGGAAAAGAACTGGATAGAAGCGACTTTAGCATTTTGAACGTGAGAATCTAAGGTAAGTTAAAGAAAATTGGCTTTTTATTTATGGGTAATATGAAAATCTTGGGTACAGATAGATAATGAAAGTGTAAGAGAAGAAAGCTCACTTTGACAACTTTGGTAACCCTGTATCCACTTCTCCCATTCTGTTTGAAAATTTCTTCATTATGCAAAGTATTTCTTTACTGCATTCGAATTTACTGGCTTCGGTAATTCTCGTCCATCCATTTCTGTCAGAATTAGTGCCCCTCCTGAAAATGCTTTCTTCACGACATATGGCCCGTCATAATTTGGTGTCCATTTTCCTCTTGAATCATGTTGCATGGGTAAAATTTTCTTGAGCACTATGTCACCCTCGTGAAATTGTCGTGGGCGAACCTTTTTGTTGTAAGAACGAATCATCCTTCTTTGATAAAGTTGCCCATGGCAGAGGGCTATCATTCTTCTTTCATCAATTAGATTTAATTGCTCGTATCTAGCTTTGACCCATTCTGCTTCTCTTAATTGAGTATCCATTAGTACCCTTAATGAAGGAATTTCAACTTCGATGGGCAATACAGCCTCCATACCGTATACCAGAGAAAAAGGTGTTGCTCCAATAGAAGTATGGGTAGAAGTTCTATAAGCATGTAGTGCAAAAGGTAACATCTCATGCCAGTCCTTGTAAGTGACGATCATCTTTTCAACAATTCTCTTGATATTTTTATTGGCCGCTTCTACTGCACCATTCATCATTGGTCGATAAGGTGCCGAATTGAGATGTTTGATTTTGAACTGCCGGCACAAAGTCTGCATCATTGCATTGTTCAGGTTCGTGGCATTGTCTGAGATGATACATTCCGGCGGCCCATAGCGACAAATGATTTCTTTCTTAATGAGCCGGCATACCACCTTTTGAGTCACACTTGCATATGACATAGCTTCTACCCATTTAGTGAAGTAGTCAATTGCCACTAGGATGAATTTGTGACCATTGGAAGCTTTAGGGGTAATGGCTCCAATGACGTCAATTCCCCACATGGCAAAAGGCCAAGGTATTGCTGTTACATTAAGAGGGGTGGGTAGAGCTTGGATCTTGTTGGCATATATTTGACATTTGTGACATTTTCTCACGTGATTAATACAATCACTTTCCAATGTGAGCCAATAGTAGCCAGCCCTCATTATTTGTCTTGCCATGGTATGACCACTAGTGTGTGCTCCACATATTCCAGAATGAACTTCTTCCATGATCTTTCGTGCTTCATGAGTATCTACACAGCGAAGTAGCATCGAGTCTGGGGTTTTCTTGTAGAGTATGTCTAGGTTTAAAAGAAAACCCATTGACAATCTTCGTAGAAATTTCTTGTCATTTTCTGATGCTTCTAGTGGATATGTTCGTTCTTGGAGGTATTTCTTGATATCATGATACCAAGGCTTTCCATCCAATTCTTCTTCGATGCTCATGCAATAAGCTGGAGAATCTATTATTTTCATCTCGAACACAGGAGTATGCTCAGGGTCGCTTATCTTGTACATAGCAGCCAAAGTAGCTAAAGCGTCTGGGATTTGATTATCTTCCCTTAGAAGATGATGGAAACTTATACTGTTAAATCTTCGAGTCATGTCTAGTATAAGCTTTTGGTAAGGGATTAATTTTGAATCTCTTGTCTCCCATTCTCCATTGATTTGATATATGACTAATGCGGAATCCCCATAGACTCGGAGATCTCGCACTTTCAAATCCAATGCCATTTGGAGTCCCATAGCACATGCTTCATACTCTACTATATTGTTGGTACAAGGAAATGTAATTTTTGCTGTGAGGGGAAACTGCTCTCCGCTTGGAGAGATGAGTATAGCTCCGATCCCTTGTCCCAAAGCATTAGATGCTCCATCGAATGCCATTTTCCATGTTTCATTTTCTTCATCGACTTCCTGTTCTATTGTCATTATATCTCCATCAGGAAAGTCCATTCTCATGGGCTCATAATCCTCCAATGCTCTATCAGCTAGATATTCAGCGATCACACTTCCTTTTACGGCCTTTTGGGTGACATACTGTATGTCGTATTCAGATAACAGCATTTGCCATTTTGCAATCCTGCCTGATAAAGCGGGTTTCTCGAAAATGTACTTAATGGGATCAGTCTTAGAGATCAGCAATGTTGTGTTGTTGAGCATGTAGTGTCATAGTCGATGTGCTACCCATGCAAGGGCACAACAGGACTTTTCTACTATTGAGTATTTAGCTTCATATGTGGTAAGCTTTTTGCTCAAATAGTAAATTGCATGCTCCTTCTTGCTTGTCTCATCACGTTGACCCAATACGGATCCTAATAAAGAATCCTGTATGGATAAATATAGAATCAACGGTTCTCCGGATCGAGGTGGTATCAAGACTGGTGGATTTGATAGATATCGTTTGATTTTCTCGAACGCTTCTTGGCATTCGTTATTCCACTCAATCGGATTGTTCTTCTTTAGTGATTTGAAAAGCGGTTCACACTTGGACGTCAATTGTGATATGAACCTTGCTATGAAGTTGATTCTACCCAGAAAACTTCTTACTTGTTTTGGAGTCTTCGGGGGTTGCATTTCTTGTATCGCTTTGACTTTACTCGGGTCAACTCGAATCCCGTCCTTGCTGACCATGAAACCCAATAACTTTCCTGAAGAGGCTCCAAAAGTACATTTGGCAGGATTCAACTTCAATTGATATTTGCGAAGTCTATCGAATAGTTTTCTTAGCACTTTTAGATGCCCCCCAGCAGTGAAAGTTTTGGCGATCATGTCGTCCACATATACTTCAATTTCTTTATGCATCATGTCATGGAACAACGTGACCATGGCTCTTTGATATGTAGCACCAGCATTCTTTAACCCGAAAGGCATCACCTTATAGTAGAAGGTACCCCAAAGGGTAATAAAAGCAGTTTTTATCATGTCATCTGGATCAAGTTTGATTTGATTGTATCCAGAAAAACCATCCATGAAGGAAAAGTAGGAGTTTCCTGCGGTATTATCCACCAGTGTATCAATATGAGGAAGTGGGAAGTTATCTTTAGGACTGGCTTCGTTCAAAGGCCGGTAGTCCTGACAAACTCTTAGTTTCCCACTTTCTTTCTTTTCGACTGGGACAATGTTAACCACCCATTTTGTATATTCAGCGACCCCAAGGAATCCTGCATCCCACAGCTTTCGAATCTCGTCTTTTACTCTTAAGATTAACTCCGGCTTTAATCTTTGTAACTTCTGTCTGACAGGCTTCGCCCCAGGCTTCAAGGGTATTTTGTGTAGTACTATGTCTGAGCTTAAGCCGGGCAAATCTTGGTATGACCAGGCGAATACATCCACATATTCTTTCAATAAATGGACTAATTCTTCTTTTTCTTCAGGAGGGAATAAAGTGCCAATCTTGACTTCTTTTACATCCTGACTATCTCCCAGGTTGAATACCTCAGTTGATTCTTGACTTGTTGCTCTTTCTTTTTCATCTCGCTCAATCATTTTTAATAGCTCAGGAGATACTTGAAGATCTTCGTCATCCGAGTCGGTAGTGTTTACAGGATTATCAAAGTTCATTCTTTCATTGTCATCAAAGAGAGTTTTGGGTCTGCATTATCCAGAGAGAAAAGAAAGAGAAAAAAAAAATGGCACGAATGAGATGGATGCAAACTGGTACTTTATTTACAATGTGCATAAATCACAACTTTATTGGAATAAAAAGCAATAACTAAAAGGTTCACTTAAACAAAGACTACACCCTATTGATTGAACCTTTCTTTAGGAGGTTTTTACTATTAGATTACTTTGGAAAGCTTTCAATTATAACAGGCAGTTCTATCGCCTCCCAATTGTTCAGCACATCCCGTGGGCCACAAGGTTGAACGAGCTCCTCCTCTTCAGGTGAATCGCTGATGATTGCCTGAATAGAAAGACTTTCAAAAGACTTGTTGATGTTGATAGTCAGCTTGCCTTCATTGTCATTTTGCGGAATGAGACCACCACTCACGAACGTTTCGGTGATTTCAGGGATATCCAGATTTCTTTCCTGGAGAGGATGCCCTGTTAATCGTGCAATCCTCTTTTCTCTATTTTCAGCTATTGCCTTCATTTTATCATGTCTTGTCGGTGTGAAGCCTAGGCCGTATTTCCCTTCATTTGCGGATATTTTCAATGGCTCTGGGATTCCTTGTAAATCTTGTCCCAAACCTAACCCCGGTGAGTATCCTCCTTTTATCATGAGTTTGGCGACCATGCGACTTGTTTTAGAGATGTTAGGAACGGGTTCTTCTCCATATTCACTGACATAAGCAGCATTGACAATCTCAAAAGACCTGAAGGAGCAATCAGGTATATTTTCATTGACCTCAACATATTGAGCATCCGCAGGTCTAGATAGCAGAATGTCTTCTTCAGCAAAGACTGTGATTATCTTTCCTTCAATGATGAATTTCATTTTTTGATGTAATGAGGAAGGAATTGCTCCAGCCATATGGATCCATGGTCTTCCCAGTAGACAAGTATAAGATGGAGAAATGTCCATGACTTGGAATGTGATATGGAAAAGACAGGGACCAATCCCAATTGGTAGCTCTATTTCTCCAACCACATCTCTCTTTGTTCCGTCAAATGCTCGAACAACAATATGACTGTTGTTGAGGTGTGATGGGTCTAAACCGATCTTATGTAAAGTTTCTAATGGCATTACATTTAGAGCTGATCCATTGTCGATCAGAACTCTAGCCATAATCCGATCTTTGTATTTAATCGAAATATGTAGAGCCTTAGAGTGACCCCTTCCTTCTACTGGTATCTCATCGTCAGTGAATGTGATGAGATTTTGTGCCGTGATGTTGTTGACAAGGTGGTCAAAGTTGTTCACGGAGATATCTTGTTCAACATAAGCCTTATTCAGGACTTTGAGAAGAGCTTCTCGATGGGCATCAGAACTTAAGAGCAATGAAAGTATGGAGATCTTTGCTGGCAGACGGTTCAACTGCTCCACGATGCTGTATTCACTTTGCTTTATGAGTTTGAGAAACTCAGTAGCTTGTTCATCTGTTACTGCTCGAGGCATCTCTTGCTCTTTAGATGTGTTAATAGGTCCATTTGCTGGATCCGTAACATTCTTCTCTTGTTGGAGCTTGTTCATTTGCTCGGGAGAATAACACCGACCGCTTCTAGTCATGCCCCCAACTTCTAACGGAGTTGATGTGATGTTAGAAGTATAGCCATAGTTCCATGGAACAGTTTTGTCTGATTTGTACAGGAATGGCTTTGGAACTTGAATTCTTAAAGGCTTGAGAGCAGATTTTGAGATTGGAATGACTAGTGGCCTTGGCATGATATTGACTTCTTGTTCTTTAATTATCACATTCACGTCATCCTCTTTATCTGACATAAAAACGATGATTTGGGAGGAGTCCATGAGACTTTGTAGACTTTTACGGAATTCTGGGCATTCTTGGATAGAATGACTCTTACTGTTATGAAAGTTGCACCACTCCTCATGCTCGACTTCTTTATTTCCAGAAGACTTTCCTATGATAATCCCTTCTTTCACAAGGCATGAATATACATGCTTAAGAGGGGTTATGATATCATTGACTGTTTTCTTCATCGGCCAGTATTCTTCCATCATATTGACTGGTTTGGCTTGATGAGGAGGCAATGGATTATGAGTGACGTTTGGTTCATCGGAAAAGTCCAACCACTTTGACTCAATTAATTGTTGGACTATACGCTTCAATGCTATGCAATTTTTGAGTCCGTGGCCCACGGCACCATCATGATATGGGCAATTTAGTTTAGGGTCATACCATGTTGGATATGGGGGTTCGAATGGCCTTGTGGGAATTGGGCGAATGAGTTGGCTCTGGATGAGTTTTGGATATAACTCAGTATAAGTCATGGGAATCGGTGCGAAAATTTCTCTTGGTCTTGGTGCAGGTATTGGAGGAGTCGGAACAGGTGGCCGTAACTGATTAGGCCTGTTGAGAGGATAATTGTTGGGTCTATTGGGAAGATAATCACTGGGCCTATTTGGAGGATAATCATTGGGCCTATTGGTAGGATAATAATTGGGCCTGTTGGCAGAATAGGATAGGCGAGGTCCGGTAGCCACGATACCCACGAGGGGAATCCCTCTTCCTCGTCCGATTTGTTGTATTTCTTCATCTTTTCTTCTGGATGGTCCTCCTCTTTTCATAGGATCACTAAAGGACTCAGTAATCTTCCCGGTCCTGATACCATGCTCGATCCTTTCTCCAGACATGACTACGTCGGAGAAGTTAGTTGCCGCATTGCCAATAAGTTTGTCATAATATGGGTATTTCAGTGTCTAGACAAACAAAGTGACCATTTCTCTTTCTGTCATGGGTGGCTGTACTTGTGCAGCTAAGTCCCTCCATCGTTGGGCGTATTCCTTAAAAGTTTCTGTTTTTTTCTTCTCCATGTTTTGGAGAGTTTGGCGATCCGGAGCTAAGTCCATAACATGTTTATAGTTGCCGATGAAGGCCTGAGCAAGGTCATTCCAAGTTTTTATGTTTCTTGGACCTTGGCTTAGATACCACTGTAATGCTGATTTTGTGAGACTTTCCTGAAAAAGTGCGATCCACACCTTCTCATCTTTGGTAAGTGGTTGTAGTCTTCTGAGAAACAAAGTGATGTGAGTGATGGGATCACTCGTTCCATCGTATTTTACGAAATCTGGCACCTTAAAGTCCGAAGGGATTTCGACGTCTGGCACTAAGCAGAGATCATCTACTGAGAGAGATCCGAACATAGTACCTCCTTCAATGGCTCGCAGTCTCTTTTTTATCGTTTCGAGTTTTTGAGATTCTGCTTCTTCTTTTGGTAACATCTTCTTCTCTTCATGTACGGTGTCTTGTTTCAGGTGAACACTAGCAGACTGTCCTGGTTCTTGAAACAGGTTTTCTTAGACTGAGACTCGTTGCGGAGTGAATCCCGGAGGATAAGTGGGATCTTGTGCTTCTTTGATGGGGACTTGAGTTGCTTTCCCTTTGATTAATTCCATCAATTGTCTGATCTGTTCTGACATACTTTCAATCTTGGACTCCATCTCCATGAGACGTCCTTCGGCTTGTTCTGCCATTAATCTTGTTTGGAGTCGAGTTGAATATCGGTGTTGAGGTCCAATTTTACCCTTTTAAAGGAATATTTATTTTATTAGATTCTATGTGTGTATGATTGATGTGATGGATGCATGCATGAATATTGTAAATACTTGGTGAAAGAAGAACTATAATGGAATTTCTCAATTACATTCAGCAAAGGTTTGTTTAAAAGAAACGACCCAAAGTACAATACTGCTTTCTGGCCTTAGATATGAACTCCATCATTCTTTGAACATTTACTGATGGAGTAGGACAGCTCAGTTCTTCTAACTCCTTGGCTTCTTCGCCCATTAGTTGGGCTTGTTCTGTAACTTTTCTGACTTCTACCAAAAATGTTTGTAATTGATCTTGAGAAAATCTGTATTGATCTTCCCAGTATCTGACTCTCATCTCTTTTTGATCGGTTTCATCAACCAATTGGGAGATGACTTGTTTTTGGTATTCAACTTTCTCTTCGAGGAGTTGTGTTTTGTGACCGAGCTGTTGCATGTCAAGGAGCATCCTCTTGTTCTTCTCCTTTTCTTCCTCTAGTTCTTTCTCCAACTCTCTTTTCGCCAATTTTCTGATGACCTCTTCAGGTAGAACTATTCCTTCCTTCCGGTTATTTCTCCATTCATAATAAGCAGTGGGAGAAATAATAGGCCCCGACTTCAATATGAAAATTCTTTTCCACGCAACTGAAATACCCATTGCGAGCTTATTTGAATTTGGATCTTCGTGTGAAAATTCCAACTTACTCAGATTATGCGTCATGGGTATAAATTGCATGGACCTAAATTGTTTTCGTACTTGAGCTGGGGCATAACTTGTTCCTCCCCATATACCTAAGAGAGGAACCCACGGGCAATTACCGCAACGGTAGACAACGCGAGTGGAGATGGACCAGGGGGCTCTCCATTCAACTTGTAATTCAGTGATGTTCCTGAAGTAGTCAACCCATGCTTCCTTGCTGTCGTGATGAATGGTTTCACTTTTCAAAAAGGCTTCGATTGGGATGAAGTCCTTTGAAAAGCGATTTCCGAAGTGTTGCTTATCACAAGGAAGGTGGCTTTTGATCCAAATATAGAGAAGATGCGAACATCCCATGAATTTGCCCCCTCTTTGGCGACAGAAGTTTAATGCCCTGATGGTTTCACATAATATTACTGAAGTCGGATTTATTTGAGCATTGCAGATTTGCTCAAATAGTGTAATGATGTCTCCTTCAATGAATCCGACGATTCTTGGGAAGACTACCAGGCCATATATCGCCAAGGCGAAAAGCTTGCGTCGTTGATTTTTCTGAGGGAGAACGTGACTTAATTGTTTTAAGTCGATCCAACTGATAAATTTTTGAGATCCTTTTGTTGCAAACTTGGTTTGAAGACTGGAAGCTGGCATATCCAGTAATTTTGCCAGGGCTCGATGAGGCTCCGTTCTTCTGTCGTGTTGATACGTCTCAATTGGATAGTCGGAGGACCAACCCAAGAGGCTGTTGTATTCTTCAATGGTTGGAACCAGATCCATCTTGTCGAAAGAAAAGCATCGATAAAATGGATCCCAAAATTGTATTAGAGCCCGGACAAGTGATGCATCAATGGTAACTTTTAGTAGGCAAGCGATGTGACCATATTTTGCCGTAAAAGCTTTCCGATCAGCAGAGTTCCAACTATTCCAGACTTGCAATAATTCCGTGGTGTCGTTCTGATTTATCCGGACCGATACCTGGTCCTTAAGCTGTACGTGAGAGTGGGATGTCAGAGCATCTCCGTGAAGCTTTTGAGCCGTTTCGGAATATTCCATAGCTTCAGGCTGAGTTTCGATTACCGTGTCATTCCATGATCCAGTAACAGCCGTGGGAAGATAATCGAGAATATCCATGATAATAGTTCTTTCACCAAATACTTATCTTTAATGATGAAATGTATATGCCGGAAAAATAAGGAAAAATAGAGTTAGTAAAAAAATAACACATAGGATCAAACATATAGATAAAACAAAACCTATGGAAATGGGAACCGAGGTATGGGAAATTCTTAATGGCTGGTTCTAAGGTAGAGTAAGGAATTCTACATGCAGAAGGTGGTTTATCAAAAAGGCAAGGGATAGTTCCCGAATCCCGTCACTGAATCATAGTGACGGCCCGATTCCTTACCCTCTAGGGTTTATGTAAGGAATGGATTAATTCGAGTCGTAGCTTTTCGTGGGCTCATGCAGAGACTAACCGTCTCAGAAGGCAATACACTACTTTGCTACTTTGAAACCGGTGAAGGCTTGGAGACCGTGGCCTCACAAGGACAGCAACACCAATTCCGCTTAGAAAGAATCGTGTTTGATTTAAGGAAGCTCGGGTATAGAGCTTTATATTGTGAATGCATAATGCATATTTTTGCTAAGTAAATATAGCATATAAAAATCCACATAATAAGCAAAGTAAATCAAAACAAATCAACTTTAGGTTCGACTCACTAACGTCATGTCCCCAGTGGAGTCGCCAAGCTGTGGCAACGTGCGGGTCTTTTTCGGGAGTCGCCACCAATCGGTTTTCGCTCAGGTCGATTGGTTACCTTAAAATATGGTCTGCGAGAGTTCGGAGGTTCGGGAGTACGGTTACGTTAAAACAACTTTGTTAAAACGCCCAAAAATTGGCACCTTAGTTGATTTTAATTTTGTTTCGCTTTGCTTTTAAATAAATTTCAGTTAATTTTCAATCTAGAATTTTTAACTGAATTAATCGGATGTGGATTTTTGGTAATTAATTTGTATAGAATTTTATACTTCCGAACCATGGACTCTGCCGAGTCATTTGGGCACGGAAGATTTTTATTCCGAACCAAGGACTTTGCCGAGTCATTTGGACACGGAATTTGGTGAAATTTAAACAATTTAATCCATATTGTAAATATGGATTTTTTATTTTAATGGAAGCAATTACTATTTTTGTAAGTCTTTTAAAATTTTAGGTTTTTGTTAATGATTTTTAAAAGATCTTTCTTATTTCTTTTTATATTTTATTATTCTTTTCCTTCTTTCTTTTTATTCTTTTTATTTTATCTTTCTTTTCTTTTTCTTATTTTTCTTATCTTTCTTATTTTTTCTTTTCCTTTTGATTTTATCTTTCCTTTCTTTTCTCTTTCCTTGTTTAATGAAGGATATTTATTATTTAAATAATTACTCAATTTATAAAATAATTAAAAAGTAATTAATTTTTTATAAGAAAGTTAATTAATTAATCTTGACATTTATTTTATGTTTATTAAAAATAAATTAATCAAGAAAGATTTATATTTGTTCTTTTTATTTAATCAAGATCTTTAATAAAGAAAACCAAAAAAAATATGTATATTTTAAAAATAAAAGAAAAGTCTTAATAGTTTATTTGATAAAATAACCAAAAAAAAGATTAAGAAATCAAAGATTTTTATATATATTTTAAACATGAAAGAAGAATTTTGATATTTATATATTTTATTTTTATAAAAGATTAACTAAAAAGAAGTGATTATTTAACAAGGATCTTAAAAAATAAAATTTATATGTATATTTTAAAAAAATAAAGGAAAGTTTTGATATTTATATTTCATTTTTATGTTCTTTTTGTTTGATAAATAATTTTAATTAATAAGTCTAAGATATTTAAGAGATAATTTAATCCTTTTGAATTTATTCTATTTTTGAAATCATTTGCTAAGATTTTTATAAAGGAAACAAAAAGTTATATCTTTTCATTATTTTAAAAGAAATAAGCAAAATATTACTGAATAAAATATTAGCCCAAAAATTTTACCTTTTTTTGTTCTTTTTATTAATAAAGAAAACTAAAAAGTTATATTTTATTATTTTAATAAATAATTAATATATTAGTCCAAAGTTTTTATTTTTAATAAAAAAATTTATTTATATACTTTATTTAAAAATAATATTTCCAAGCCATGGATCCTGGCGGATCATTTGGACATGGAGTTTAATTTTTATTAATTAATTATTTAATTAGTTACTAATTTAAATCATAATTTTATTGGATTTTTATTGTTGTTTTTATTAAATTTTAATTATTGCTACTTTTAAAGATATATTTAGAAAGAAATGATTTGGATTATTATTTTTTTTTGATTAATTACTTATGTTTATTTAATTTTAATAAAAGGAATAAAAAGTTAATTAATTTTTTGTGCTTTTTAAAGAAATAATAAAAGATATCTTAAAAATAAAGGAAAGTTTTGATATTTATATTTCATTTTTATGTTCTTTTTGTTTGATAAATAATTTTAATTAATAAGTCTAAGATATTTAAGAGATAATTTAATCCTTTTGAATTTATTCTATTTTTGAAATCATTTGCTAAGATTTTTATAAAGGAAACAAAAAGTTATATCTTTTCATTATTTTAAAAGAAATAAGCAAAATATTACTGAATAAAATATTAGCCCAAAAATTTTACCTTTTTTTGTTCTTTTTATTAATAAAGAAAACTAAAAAGTTATATTTTATTATTTTAATAAATAATTAATATATTAGTCCAAAGTTTTTATTTTTAATAAAAAAATTTATTTATATACTTTATTTAAAAATAATATTTCCAAGCCATGGATCCTGGCGGATCATTTGGACATGGAGTTTAATTTTTATTAATTAATTATTTAATTAGTTACTAATTTAAATCATAATTTTATTGGATTTTTATTGTTGTTTTTATTAAATTTTAATTATTGCTACTTTTAAAGATATATTTAGAAAGAAATGATTTGTATTATTATTTTTTTTTGATTAATTACTTATGTTTATTTAATTTTAATAAAAGGAATAAAAAGTTAATTAATTTTTTGTGCTTTTTAAAGAAATAATAAAAGATAATTAGCTTTTTTTTAAAAAAAAAAATTTATGTTAGTCTTAAAGAATAAAATTAATTATTCACATAAAAGGATTTTCTTTTAATTAGTTATCATTTACTTATTTATATTATTTTTTCTTTCATGATTAATTTCTTTTTTTTAAATAAAATAAAATTTTTGCATAAAGTAAATAAAGGAAAATGAATAAAGTGGAGGTTTTCTTTTTTTTTTTGTTTTGGTTTAGACATCCATTTAAAAAGTAAAAGATGCATAAAATAAATAAACAAATAAAGAGAAAACACATAAAGAAATATTAAAAACAATTATTAAATAAATGATAAAAATGGGGCTTTTTGGCCATCCATTAAAAGAATTAAATAAATAGGAGGTATAACCTTCCATGAATTATAATAATTAGCAAAAGTTAGTAACAATAAAAATAAAAGTTAGTAAGTTAGTTGAGTTAATTGTTAGTAACAATAAAAATAAAAGTTAGTAATGTTAGATCAATTAATTGTTAATAACAATAAATATAAAAGTTAGATTAATCAATTGTTAACAACAATAAAACAAAAGGTTAGTGATAATAATAATGAATAAACAAGTAAAAATTAAAAAGGGTTAGTAATTAATTCTGCAAGAACAAAATAAAAAGTTAGTGACCAAAGTGAAAGAAATTGAAAAGATGAAGTATGAAATAGGCGCAGAGGAGGAAGAGGAAGGGCAAGGCGGCGACGGCGGGCAGCTAGGGCGACGCGGCAGCGAGGGCGACGGCGGCCGGGACGACGGCGACGAGGGCGCGGGCCGGCCGGAAAAAAAAAAAAAAAAAAGGGATGACGGAGCGCGGCGGCGGAACGGCTGGGCGGAGGGGCTGACGGCGGCGGGACGGCCGGACGACGGCGGCAGGACGGCTGGGTGGAGGAGTGGCGGCCGGCGGACAGCGGTGGCGGGCAACGTCGGAGAGAGAGAGAGAATGGAGATAAACGGGAGGAGGAAGACGGGGGCCAAGGCGTTAGAATAAAAAATTTTGAGATTTTCTGGAGAAAGGGAAGAGAGCCAGGGACAAGGACTATAATTTTATCTTTTTTTAAAACGGAGCTCTAAGCTTTTCCTCTATTTTTTTCTGTGTTCAGCACTGAATTTGGGGGGGTATTTATAGAAGGAGCTTAGGTGAACTGTGGACGGATAAATTAATAAAAAATCTCAAACTTATCTTTTAAATTGGTAAAATGACAGTTTCAGTCCTTTACGTTACTCCAGCTCTGGATAAGCTCAGAAGCTTCTGATTTTGACAATTTTAACGTTTTCTGTCAATTTGGGCCAGAAACGTCCGTTTAGGCCCAAAATTAACGCGAAAAATTACCCAAAGCTCCTGAAACTTTCAGAATTTGTCAATTTTGTCCGAAACTTCTCAATTTTGTCATTTTTACCTCAAACTTTTAATTTTTTGTCATTTTTTTCTGAAATTTTATTTTTATTTCAAACAGATACATATTCACACATATATTATTTTAAATCAAATCTTCTCAAAATAAAAATATATTTTAAACTAATTAGCATAATTAAAATTTTTTAGCAATAATAATAATAATAATAATAATTTTTTTAATTAGTTTTTTTTTTAAATTTTTTAAAAAAAAAAGCCAGACGAAATTGGGTGTCAACAATAACAAGAATAAAAAGATTATCAACTAAGGAAGCATAAGAAATCTTGTCCATTTCTAAACCTAGAAATAGAGGTTTTAAATTTTCATGGTAGAAATAGAAGTCTTCCAAATAGCTTTGAGATTCTTAGGTTTATATTGAAACCAAGAACAGGGTTATTTTTTAAGAGAATTGAGGATCTAGATCTGAGTCTTGATGGCTTTGATGATGACACTAAGTTATTCATAGCTGGGAGAAGAAGGCATTGCATGGGTTCTTTTGGGTAGTTTTCTGTGTTCTTCTTGGACAAGAAGGCTAATAATTTGGAAGTCACATCAATGATGGTAAGGACTCATTGAAGATATTTAGTGGACCTACTACAAGGAAGAAAGCTAAGGAGAGAGTTCAAGCATTTTATGCATTTGTCATTTGCTATTTCATGGAGGATGGACTTGGATCTTCACATAGAGCTGTTGGAACAGTTAAAGAGTCATATTGGAGAGATGGCATATCATGTTGCTCACTTTTAGAGTGTCAAGATACACAAAACCATAAAGGAGCTCAATAGCACATATGAGAATGCACTACCGGAGCCCTCTTGAAGTCCCACTCATGCCATTTTCTTCTACGACTTGAATTTATAAGCTCTAAAGCTTCAAAGCCCTTCTACATGTCCTAAAGGAAGGTCTCAAGCTAATGGAACTTAGATTTCAACTGGACCTAGGAAGCACAAGCACAAACCCTACATATGTCATAAAGTGCACCTACGAGCACCCTTAAGCGTTTATGGGGTTTATCTTGTGTTTCGGTTTGAATTTTCATTTAATTCCAGTTTATTTACATTATTTAGGATGTCTTTAGGCCTAGGATATAATTTTGGTCACATGGGATAATTGGCATACGGTTTCATACAAAAACAAGTAGAAACCGTATGTAAGAATCCTAATTTGACTAGGTTTTCTAAGTTCTTTAGGTTTAAGGTTTCTTGGCTAAACCTATGCCTTAGTTTACCCTAGTTTTGAACATATATAAAGGCCTCTAATATGCCTATAAAACTCAGATTTTATTAATTAATAATATTGCTTTTTTTTAGAGCTATTTTGTTGAGTTCTTGGTGAACTTACCTTGGTATACAAGGAAGTTGGTTTTTTTGTGTATTCTTTATACTTCTTGTTTCTAACCGCAAGTTAGTTAGGGGTAAGGGTTTTAAATTCAGTATTTGGTGTGTGTTTGTAGAACTTGTTAGTATCTTAGGGTGCATTTCTTGGTTCATATACCAAGGGGATCCGCATGAAGGCGCCGTAGGGAAATATGTATCAATGGACAATAGAGTGGCAGTTCTAGAAGGGGGCAAAGTTGGATATGGAGTTGATAGTGGTAGGAAGGGGATAGGTCTAATTAAAGATGGGGTAGATCATTAAATGCAGAAATTGGGGGGAAAGTTTTTGTTAAAGAACACAAAAATGGAAAAATAAGCATTTTCTCTTTTTGTGGAGGGGTAAGTGTAAGGAAGGGGGTAAACTCTACCATGGGTCCCTTAACTTATTATCATGTCCTCAAATAGTACCCTATCTTAAATTTATCATATCAAAATACCTTATCTCATTATCGGGTCTTAATTGGATCATTTTTGTCAATTTCAGTGTTAAATCATATAGAAATTACTGATGTGGCACTAATTAACATTAAAATAAATGAAAAATAACAATTTTGGTCCTCAGACTTTTCCAATCAATAATTCTAAACCTTCAAAACTTCCTGAACATCAATAATGAACCCAAAATTTTAAAATTTCTCTTTCCATCGACAAAAACATCAATAACCAACCCAAATTACAAAACAATTAACTCCAAATAGATAAAGAATCTAGGTTTTGCAACTAGATCTGGGTTCTGCCAAACTACATTTCTAACTATTCTCAAATTTCTCCCTTTCAAAATCCTCCTGATCCTTTCATGAACCGAGAATGTTGCCCTCGTTGTGACACCAAATTCTCATACGATAAAATCCTCCATCATACTCCTCGCTAATGCTCCACAGGACCGGCTTTGTTTGGGTTAAGAGCTCTATTCAAATCTACAAGACTTGATCTCTCTCTTTGAGTATAGGACACTTTGGGGGTTTGATTGAACATGCGATGACCTGAACAAAAACAACAGAGAAGCAACTCTGAAGAGCTTGATCAATGGTTACAATTACAGTAATTGGAATCACAATATCAACAACAATTACAAATAAACCAATTCAAAACAAGCCTAGAAAGTTTTAAATTTGAGGCAAGATTCTAATTAACAGCCATAAAAATTTTAAATCACACTGGAGAACAATACAATAAGAATATGAAATCAGTTATCGCCATGACCTAGAAAGACAAGAGGAGTAATGAACAAACATGAACTCATATTTACCTCAGCATCGACGTACGCGAGGACAACGGCCAAATAAATCGGGGCTCTAGTTATAACACGCTCTAAATGCCAACCTTTCTTGAGATAATGACTAATCCGACCAACTAGGAACTAAAGGCCGGCTTTGATAGAGCAAGCGACAAGCTTTTTCTGGGGGCCACCTCATTTCCTCCTAGTGACACCTTTCTTTAACTTTCATCCTATAGCCATACTAGTTTCAATGTCACTAATGTGGATATAGAATAAGACGGAAACAAAGGTAGATAAAATAAAAAAAAAAGGTATGAGGAGAAATCAAAAGTTAGTGTTTTCCTGAGAAACAATTACAGATTTAGGGTATGAGGAGAAATCAATGTCACTAATGTAGATATAGAATAAGACGGAAACAAAGGTAGATAAAATAAAAAAAAGGTATGAGGAGAAATCAAAAGTTAGTGTTTTCCCGAGAAACAATTACAGATTTATTTAGGATATGGATGAGAACAGTGGGAGGTGAAGAACATGAATTAGGATTTTGCCATTGGATTAGAAGTTTGAGGGATTTGGGAAAATTTAGGGTATAGATAGTTGATTTACAATTTTAAAGTTGAGAATTCTTTATTAGAAAAGCTTAAGGACTAAAATTGATATTTTAAATTTATTTAGCCTTAATTAAAGCCACATCAGTGATTTCTATCCAATTTAACAGTGAGATTAATAAAAATGACCCAATTAAGATGCGATAACAAGGTTGAGTGCTTCGATAGGATAAATTTAAGATAGGGTACCATTTTAGGACATGAAAGTAAGCTAAGTGTAACATTTTATATATGTTAACATTGAAGGAGGTAAGTGTTAAGTATGTTAGGCTTTTGAGATGGTAAGTATAGATATTTGAAATGACAAGTGACAAAAGTGTAGGTGCAACTAAACCTCAAAAGTTTTGGTAATTTTTCCCTTTTATATGTGAGCCAATATGACAATTATATTTTCCTCAATCCTTTAGGTAAGAGCCAATATTTTTCTACCTTCTTTGCTATTAATGTTGTTATATATATTTTTCTACTACTCCCTTCTCCAAAATTCTTTGCATAATTCATTTTTTAGTAATTAATCTATAATTTTTTATTTTTAACATTTTAGCATATAAATAAAAAGCCTTTATACATAAATGATAAATCAAAACCTATAGTTTCTAAATATATATATTTTTATTTTTTTAAACAAATAATAATATGAATAAATTCAAATTAAACTATTCAAAAAAGTCAAACGAAAAAAAGATAGTGGGATAGAGGGAGTATTTAATTGTCTGAATAACACACACAGAGAAAAGTGTATGGGCCAATTTTGCAAACTAGAGGGGAAGTCTGTTCTAACCCGTGCCATAACTCGACCTACTCACAAATAATGAGAATTCCTTAATGTGTATTAATTGGAAACAAACTCGTTGTACATTTTAAAACTTATGACTTAAGTTGGTAAAAGTGTCATTAAAGTCAGAATAAAAGTGAAGTGGAGAACGAGAATAAGAGTGACAACCTTCAACTAGAAGAATTATGTCATCTACTTATATATATAATTAAGAAAAATATTATGAGGGCAAGACACACTTCAGCCCCTTAGGTTCACCTTTGAATACAATATACTTTATTCTATTTTGATAATTTATACTGTACCTTCTATAGTTGTAATGCCATCAACACTAGTAAGAAAAAAAAAAGATTACTAACTATATAAATTTATTCTTCAGCAGCTTTTAAATTTAAGATTTTAAAAATTGACATCAACCACTAACAAAAATTATTAAGAAAACAAGTAATCATAGTTGAGGACAAATTATAGGTTTTTTTTAACCATATGGCGATAAATTGTATTTTTGCCCAAACTTTAAAAGGTTTTTCTCCTATTGTATTTGCTTAACCTTAACTTTAACCTTTCTAATTGTGGCGTTATTACACACATGCATACATATGTATGTATGTGTATGTGTGTGTGTGTGTGTGTGTTTATTTATTTATTTAAGTGGATGACATAATTCTTCTAGTTGAAGGCTGTCACTCTTATTCCTGTTTTCCATTTTTCTTTTATTCTGACTTTAGTGACACTTTTACTTACTTAAGTGATAAGTTTTAAAATGTACAACGAGTTTGTTTCCAATTAATACGCATTGGGGAACCTTCATTATTTGCAAGTAGGTTGAGTTATGGTGCAGATTAAAACAAACTACCCCTTTAGTTTGAAAAATTTGCCCATACATTTGCATTATTTACAATCCTCTGCCACCTAGCTATTAGCAAACTTCTGTCTCACACACCAACCATTCACTGACAACCCCCATAGTCGCTATGCCTTTTGTTGGCTGCCTAGCCAAGGCATTTCTAGCTTTGACCGCCGATTCCTAGCCTTGGATTTGGTGGTTGAAACATGTTGAAAGTTAGGAGAAGAAGGGGCAAGTTCAAGTGGAGATCTGTCTTGGTTGACAATACTGGCAGGTTGAAACAGAACCACCAAACTCGTAGATTGATTGGAACTTTACGTGGGAGCATCTTTCATTGATGTTTCATGGTTCACCATGCATGCATTGAGTCAAAGTATTAATGATCAGTTTGCCAATTCCAGTGACATTAATCCAACAGGCTACCTCCTGATCTGGTCTAGGGTTATATAAGGCAAGTTCAAATAAGGATGAAAGTCAAGTTAATTTTTCAGGTTTGAGTCAAAACCTGACCTAAATTATCCCTACTTTACTCTTATATGTTGGCCTGAACTTGATCAAATTTTATGTCTAGCCTAAACCAAACCAAACCCAAAAAAGTTCAATTTGGAATTAGGTAAATTGATTTGCCCAATTTTCTCTCATCAACCTGAAGAAAAAAAAAACAACAACAATAGGGTTCTAATAGTGAGGTTCTTGGTGGGAGACAATGGAGGGCAGGGCAAAAGAAGCTGTTAAGTGCTGTGCACGACACTTATGAGCACGCTAAAGAAACTATTACCAAGAAGACCTATGAGACAGCAGAATCTATGAAGCAAGGAGCAAAATTAGCCATGGAGAACACGAAGGAGGTGAAAGATTCCATGACAAAGAAGATGAAATAAATTCGATTACATAGTGGAGAGGGAAAAATAAAGTGGCGAAGGTGAAACAAGACAAGGTTGATTACACAGTGGAAAATGCGAAAGAAAAGGCGAGAAATAGGGGAGAGATTAAGAAAAGTGACGTGGCATTCTCTAGTGTAGGACAAAGAGGAATTACTAATTGCATTCTTGAATCCCTTACCTATCTTTTACCTGCCACTTAAGCCCTTATTATTTGTAATATCATATTCTTATGACCATCTCTCTCACATTGTCCGCGCCAAACAATTTCGAGTTTGTTAAGTTTAGCCTGACCCAAACCCAATATTTTTAATCAAGTTTGGGTTAATAATCAACTCTAGGGTTATTCTTTCAACCCTAAGTTCACACTTGATCAACGAAATTGAGTTAATTATATGGATGGCCATGGATGTTTCTTAAATGCATCATTAAAGTACCAATTTGAATAGTACAATGTCAATTAAGTCATTAGAGTTTATTTTCCTTTTTAGTTTGCATTGTCTTCTTCCAAGTTCATTTAAACTAAAAATTTGATTGAATTGCCTAAGACTCACTTCAGAAATTAAAGTTGCTTGGACTCTCCAGATCTAGTCCATTTGCTATCTTCTTATTGAACAAACTTTCCACCTAAATGGTTTTGGAATTGAATCATGCCTAGTTAAGCCTGAAGGTAATAGCTAGGTGGCATAAGATTGTAAATAATACAAATACATGGGTCATTTCTTGGGATGTCAATAGGTCAGGTTTGGGTTGAATAAGTGTATTCTCACATCTTACCCGTAACCTTGAATGCTTTACCCGCATCCTATCCATTACCTATCGGGTGGATAATTTTTACGTCCATATCTTACCCATTTTTAAACGGGTTGGGTCGAGTAAAACCCATCCACCCACCACACCTTCACAATTACAATTTTATTGAATCATGTTATGTGTAATCTTACATTTGTTACTATTAAAAACACTTATTATATCTTATATATTAAAGCAACTCATGCTTGTTTTTAATTCCATATAAATTATTCATTATACTTTTATTTTTATCACATAACTAATTCTAATATATTATACACACACACACATACACACATACATATGTATATGAGTCAGATATGAGGCGGATGAACCCCAAACCCACATCCTATCAAAACCCGATGGCAGGTTAAAAAGAAAAAAAATCATATCCAACCCAAACACGATCAATTGTGAAAAAATCTGACCTATTAAATTGGATACAATCGGATGCCCATCGGATTAAGGCTGAAAACGAGCCGAGGCAAGTAGTAGGTTGTTTATGTTCGGCTTGAATTAATTATCGAGCTTGATATTTTGTTCGTGTTTGGATTGAAAACAATATGAATGAGCTTTAAACAAACTTTTATCTAAATGAGCTCGAGTCGAGCTTGAGATGTTCATTTAAATTACGGAAAAATTCTAAAATAAAATCGAGTAGTAAGCAATTCAAACTTTGTTTGAATTATATATCAAGCTTTAAGCTTGTTAATTATTTGAACGAGTCACGAACGAGTTTTAAATCGAGCCGAGCTCAAACTGTTTATTCATTTTTTTTCCCCTACTTTGGATTGAACATCTAGCGACATTCCTAGTCATTTCACGAACTAGCACGACGGGTTGTTCTCACACCCGCCGTGAATAATGAGAGCTCCTTCGTGGCTATTAATTGGAAATGAACTCGCTTATAGCTTTTATTGTCTTTCTTTTCTTTCTCTTATGTTTTCCTAAGTACCTAAAAAATCTTATTACATTAGGTAACGTATAATTTAATGCTAAAAAATTAATTTCCACTTGATTTTTCAGGAATCAATCAAATGAAATTGCAACAAAATCGTAACAAGTATGATATAAGAGCTATCGTTTAATTAAAGCATCCCTAATAAGAGTAATTAACTCCTATTAAATGGAATTTTAAAATTCTAAAGTGTAACGGAAAAGCAAGTAGAATAATGGCAAAAAAGAATTGTAGGTTAGAAATTTTAAAAATTATTTAAATGTAATTTAGAGTTAGTTTTGGAGAAATAATCTAAATTTATTCTAAATTTTAGTACTAATAACACCCTATTCCCGTACAAATCCATTAACTATAATATAAAGCACAAAAAAAATGTACTGCATTATTATACTAATTTGTTTTTGTTGCAAAATTATTCGTTTCCTCTAAGATGTGTGCTCTCCAAAATTCGTTTTTCCCGGCTCACATGATACCTACCTCTCTCTGACTTTTCCTTTTGACCAAAGTACACTAAAGGCCCCTGAACTTTCCCATATCATACGAACTGGTCCTCTAACTTTAAATCAGTCAGCAGAAGCCCTCTAACATTGCCACTTGCCATTTGGTACATATGAGTCCAACTTGTTGACTTGACTCAATTTTTTAATGGCTTAAATATATGAAGAGGCCTCAAACTTTGACAACTCATCTAAGTTGGTCATCAAACTAGAACTTTGATTGCACCAGGCCTTAAACTTTACAATAAACAATGAGTACTATTAAAATTAATTAGAATTGATTTTTTTAGGTTTAGTAAAGAAAAAATTATGAAATTAATTAATTCATAAAAATTAATAAAAGTTTCTTTGGTTTAGTGCCCATTGCATGTCAAGATTGTCAATGAATTAACCTAATATTATGGCAACAAAGAAAAAGTAAAAAGAAAAGAATATTGGCATAATTCACTTGACTTTTAATAATTAGTGGTTATTAATAAACTTGCGAATAGAAACATACGTATGTTTTTATGACTCTAGAGTTGGAAACCGTGTTAAAACGCAGTACAAACATAAGATAGGTAGAAATGTGTAGAAACCGATTCTAGTTGTAGAAACGTAAAAACGTTTAAACTTTAAGACTTTAACTTATTAAGTTATTTAGGTTAAAAAATGAATGGAGCTAAAAATCTTCCACATTTTTTGGCCCAAGGTAGCTGGCCCAAGTCATCAAGGTAGCTGGCCCAAGTCGTCAAATCCAAAAAAAAATAAAAAACTATCTCTGTCTTTCTTATCGCATTAGCTCGCTCTCACGCATAATGACCCATTTGGCTATTCTTTTTTATTTTTTTGGCTTGATTCTTCATTTGTTGTAGCTGCTTCTTATGTTCTATCCTTCATCTTTCAAATATCTTCTCAATCTCATAAACACCAAGCAGTGTCAGTGCATAGATGCTTGATTATGAAACTTGGTTTCCTTATTTGTATATTCATGCATGAATGACAATATGACTATTTGTTTATGATATTGTTGGAGTTCTAATAAATGATAATATTGTAAAATATGAATTTTTTAAGATATTTAAATGGTTATAATTTTGTTATAATTTTTCTTCAAATTTTTTTTGTCTTTTTTGGTAGAATCTTATAATTTTACGACTCTATAAATCCAAAAGGACTCTAGGTAAAAACCTGATTTTAATAACCTTGATGCTAAGCATCTGAAAGAGAGCTAGAAAACATACATAAAATTAAATAAAATTAAAAATAAAAAAATAAAATTTATACTATAAGTGGCTATTTGCATTTTTCTTGGTATACCATTATGGTGGATGGAATAAGGGTGGTTATTGGTGAAACTTTGTCACAAATTTTTTGTTTCATATTTTTTATCAAACAATTTTTTTTTGTATTATGTTATTTTCTCATTATAGATAATACATTATTTTTATTTTTTTATCTAGGACCACCATCATTTTATAGCCAATTCTATATTTACCTTATAAGCACTTGAAAAATATTTTTTATGAATTAATTAATTTTAATAAATTTTTTTTTACACGACAAAAAAAAATCAATTTTAATTAATCTATAATGAACTTTAATTAATTTTTCATTAATTTTAATGATGCTCATTATTTATTGTAAAATTTAGGGCTTAGCATAATCCAAGTTCTAGTTTGATGACCAACTTAAATGATTTTTCAAAGTTTGATGGCTCTTGATGTATTTAAGTCATTAAAAAAAAGGAGCCAAGTCAATGAGTTGGACTAAAACGGACTGAGTTGCAAAGTTAAAGAGCTTTTACAGACGGAGCTAAAGTTTAAGGACCAATTCGTACTATTTGGAAAAGTTCAGGGGCTTCTAGTGTACTGTGGCGTGACCATTTCTAATTAATAATACACTTTGGTAAAAATAAACAATTAGAATTAACAAGTGGAACAAGAGATTGTTACTGTTGCCCAGTTCAATCAGCTTCACATAATCGCAATTTTTCTTCAGCTTCCGCCCTTCCTATTGATGTCTGCAAGAGTGAAAAGGAAAAACTCCATAGATGGAACCGCATTAGAGCTTCTGTTCTGTGCTTCGTCACTTGGATACTCACATTTTTTGGGGTTCTTTTACTTGCCCTTTTTCACACGTTGAACGATTCTTGGTCTTTTTGTTTTCTTCCATTGGTGGGTCTCGCTGCCTTTCTATTGTTACTCTTCCTTTCTTGATTCTCGCATCTCCTTCCCCAGATTCCCCACCCTGTTCCTCAACTTTCCTTTGTTTCCGTTTTTATTAAATATTCTTTTGGTTCGGTTCACGGCCTCACATGCATGTTCTTGGTTTGTCTGATCTGGATCCGATCAGTTGGATCTCTTGTTCTTTTTCGGTTTCCCAACTTGAACAGGATTTCTGAGGGAGACGAGAGAGAAACCAAGCCAAGGCCGTGAGGTAGATTCTCCGTCTCTTTCGCTTTCTCTCTGCTACCTGCAATTTTTGCCGTTTCTTTGTTCTGGATTTGTTTCTTGTGCTCCAATTGGGCCTGCTTTGTTTCTCTTCCTCTCTGTTAACTCAATCCTTAGCAACTAGCAACTAGCAACTAGCAGAGAGATGTATGATACTTTAGCAGGGACTCTGATTTTGTTCGCTTCAAGATTAATTTTTGGTGTTCTGAACTTGAAATCTTGTGTCTTTATGGTTTCTTTGAATGAAAAAGCACAGACCCAGTTGTTTAATTTTGTAGAATTTGCTTCTGATTTGGTGTGTTAGTCTTGGGTTCTAGGATATCATCTCCTGAGGCATGGCGGGTGTTGAGGTTTCCAAGTATGCTCACAGCCCTGTCCACAAGGCCATCGCCACCAGAGATTATGCCGGTCTCAGGAGGATAATTGGTGCTCTGCCACGACTCTCAGACCCTGCTGAAACTCGTACAGAAGCGGCCTCATTGGCCGAGGAAGAGAAAGCGGACGCCATCTCTGCTGTCATTGATAGGCGGGATGTTCCGAATCGTGATTCCCCACTTCATTTGGCTGTTAAAATCGGTGATGAAACGGCAACTGAAATGCTTATGGTTGCTGGGGCTGATTGGAGCTTGCAAAATGAACAGGGTTGGAGCGCACTCCAAGAAGCAATCTGTAATAGGCAAGAAGGGATTGCTATGATTATAGTTCGGCACTACCAGCCCCTGGCCTGGGCTAAATGGTGTCGAAGGCTGCCTCGTCTGATGGGCACCATGCGGAGGATGAGGGACTTTTACATGGAAATCACATTCCATTTTGAGAGTTCGGTGATACCCTTCATATCCAGGATTGCACCTTCAGATACATACAAGATATGGAAGAGGGGTGCCAACTTGAGAGCAGATATGACTTTGGCTGGATTTGATGGATTTAGAATTCAACGTGCAGACCAGAGCTTGTTTTTCTTCGGCGATGGTTCTGAGGATGGAAAGGTACCTCCAGGATCACTTTGCATGGTTTCACACAAGGATAAGGAGGTTATGAATGCTTTGGATGGTGCCGGTTCTCAAGCATCTGAGGAAGAGATTCGACAAGAAGTAGTTGCAATGTCTCAGACTAATATGTTCAGACCTGGGATTGATGTCACTCAGGCAGTTCTCTTACCACAACTGACATGGAGACGGCAGGAGAAAACAGAAGTGGTCAGCTCATGGAAGGCTAAGGTATATGAAATGCACAATGTAACAGTTAGCATTAAATCAAGGAGGGTGCCTGGAGCCATGACAGATGATGAGTTCTTTTCCTCTTCTAATGAAAATGAAACTGGGAGTGAAGAGCTTGATGACATCTTGACAGAAGAGGAGAGAAGACAACTTGAAGTTGCATTGAAGTTGGATTCTTCAGAAATGGCTGGAGAAAATGGTGACAACATTGTAGGGCATCGTCACAGTTGTTATGAGCACAGGGAAATACCCATCGAAGGCATGAATGGTTGTAAAAATGGAGAGATCAAATCAGACAAGAAAGGGTGGTTTGCTGGATGGAGAAAACGAGATGCAAAACCTGAAGCTCAGAAAAAAGTTGTGCCTCCAAGAAGTTCTCTCTGTGTAGATGAGAAAGTGAGTGACCTTCTCGGGGACTCTCCGGAGGGTCAGACCAAACCTGGTAGACATTCTGTGGAGATTGTGGTGAGGGATGAACATCGGAGAGCACGAGAACCCAAGACATCTACCTCTGTGAGTTCTGAGACGGTTAATCGACGCAAGGATGGCAGTCGTGAGAATGAGTATAAGAAAGGTTTAAGGCCTCTTCTTTGGCTTTCCCCAAATTTCCCTCTACAAACTGAAGAACTCTTACCTTTGCTAGACATTTTGGCTAACAAAGTTAAGGCAATCCGTAGACTGAGAGAACTACTGACAACAAAGCTCCCAGCAGGGACGTTCCCAGTTAAGGTAAGTTGCTTATATCCAACCAGCTGAATTTGTGGTCCTTACCTTCTCTTCTTGAAAACCATGCTTGCAAGCCTTCTGTAGTTTGCCTGCAAAACTAAAGCACGCCACTTCAATGCTTATGAGCACCATTATTTTGTACTAGTTCGATCTGCAGACATTATGTGATGTTCTAATTGCATGACATTGTGGATTCATCCTGTCAAAAACACGTAGGTGTTGGCATCATTAATTTTAAAGAGAAACTGTCATTCTTATGCATTTCCGTGTGAGGCACTTTGACATGTTTTAGCTCATTATTTAGGGCTCCCTTGACCTTTGTCAATCTTATCCTAGACTTCCCCAGATAACTGCTTTTTAAATACTGTAAAAGATTATTCTAATGCTGCTGTATCAATAGAATGTAGCATCTGTAGGATATTACCCTTATGAAATGACTGAGGTATGATAAAAACAAAGGGTGTGTTCTACTTCTAGTTCCAGTGATTATGCTGCATGCTTAAGTGAAAGTGGTGTGAGTGAACAATTCTGTACTGTGCTTGAAGCAGTCCTGAAGCAGTTTGGAGTTTTAATGCTTCGACTAAATTTCCAGGGTTTTCATTACAATTTTACTCATGTTTGATTGTCTTGCATCCACCATGCTGGTCCTTTTTGGTGCATCTGTAATCATTAAAAAGTAGTTGCACTCTCAACTCTCATTGTGGACAACATCATAGAGGGGACTGTAGAATGATAATGAAGCTGCAATGACTTTTACCCAGTGCTCCTTTTAGGGCCTGTATGAGTTTCCTTAATAGCCATTATATTTGCCTTCTGCTATATGGAATAATATATTTTAGTATACTATTTTTTATTAAATTATTAATTGCATTGTACTATTATATATTAATAATTTGATTTTTTGTTTCACTAATGTTTGACCTTCAATTTTGTTTAGTAAATTCTATGTATAAATATAATGAATAATATATTCGACAAGTAGATTGTTCAATGTTAACAGCAATACTAGTAAAGGATGCTCGTTCAATTTTTTCATTGGAGGAGAAAAAGTTTTCATTAAACAGAACTAATAGCAAAAGGGGACTACTATTATGGGATTGAGGGATAATTTATCCATTAATACTTTTGATTGCTGCACCCTCTTTCTTCATCAGACTTTTCTACCCTGTCTCCCTGTCCCCTCACCAGGCCACTCCAGGCCCCAATCCAAACCAATTTCTTCAGTTTCTCCTGGGATGCTGAAACTGTTGACATAATGAGAATTTCTGGGTCCAGGAGCAGTGGGTGGGCTCTGTGGGATTAATCTAACTGCTATAACTTGCTAAAGCTTGAACGAAGATCTGCTTTTCACCTGCTCAGCATGACCTGGCAATGTTGTTGTTGTTGCATATAGTTTCTCTTGATGGTCCTGTGGAGGGTTGACCTGGGGCTTTTGTAGTGCAACCACACTTTTGGTGCATATGGTACCATTGAAGTGGCCAAGTTACATTGTTGGTGCATTGGAGTGGCAAAGTGCAAACTAGTTGAGAGCTCTAATCCTGTCGATATATTATAACACAATTTTTTTCTGCATGCAATCTTTGAAGAATTATAGCTCACTGTTTTGCTGTTTTCTTTCCCTATGATTTTGTTTTCCTGCTTTAGAAATTTTAATTGAAAGTGAGAGGCTTAATTATCCATTATGAAGATCTCCTTGAAATTTTCTGCTGTATTACATTACATATGGATTAGATTTTTGTTTCTACATATTTACATCGAGTTGTGTCCTAAAACTAGCCATTGTATATTTTGTAAGGTGTTTTGCTTGGTAAAATACATGCTTAATTGCCCATCTGATGGGAGGATCTAACCATAGTCTTGCTGTGTTTCGTAACTCTGTTCCTTTCAGGTTGCCATTCCAGTTGTTCCAACAATCAGAGTATTGGTAACGTTCACGAAGTTTGAAGAATTGCAGCCGCTAGATGAATTCTCAACACCGCCAACAAGCCCAACTTCAGGACGAGAAAGCCCTGCAATAAAGCCCCCATCAAATTCTTCATGGTTCCAGTGGATTAAAGCTCCTTACCAGCGTTCTAGTCCATCCAACTCTGCATGTAGCAGTAGGATAGAGAACATTCAAGATCCATTCGTCATTCCGCCTGAATACAATTGGGTTACAGCGGAAGAAAAGAAAAAGAAGATGCAGGAGAAAAGCAAATCGAAGAAAGCCAAGAATCAGAACCAATGAAGGCAGGATACCGAGTAAGATCCAGCTGTAAAGAAGTCGTTGAGCTTTCAGAAAGGAGCTCAGCGGATGCAAAGTAAGGATCCGGTAGTGTTTTATTGATCGGTAAATTTAATTACCGTCAATGTTAAAAAGGAAAACTGGGGCCATTCTTCATGTCATATGGCGATTTGTCTCATTGTGGGGTTTGGGAAAGAAGAAAAGGTATATGGAGATTCTTGTGACAAAGTTGGTTTGGTGTTCTAGTGGGGTTTCTAGCTGTCGTTAGATTAGTGATTTGCTTCCTGATGTGTGACTAACTCTGGCTGACGGTTACTGACGGAATTGCTTCAACTTGAAGAACAGTTTTTTCCCTCGAAAGTATATAGTAATCATGAAGTGATTGCTTTTATCTCTTCAATTCAACGTGATGGAATTGTGTAATACTCCCTCCGTCCCGAAACTTTGTCCCGATAGGAATTTAACCTTTGAATAACAACTTCGAAGATTTGACAACAGATCATCTAAACTTGAACTACGATTTTGGAAAAAGGGAAGTCGGAACCAATTTAATCTGGAGCTCATGTTTGCATCTCATTACAAGGATAGAGATCATGCGGCTTTACTGGAGAAACAACAAAACTTGAAAGCTTAAGTGCCCGCTCTCTGGAAACAGGATCCGCAAGGCCATAAACCTGCATTTCCAATTCATGCACATGAGATTATGTATGCGTGTTATAAAATCATTTACATTATCAACCACAAACCTACAATTGCAATTCATGCACCTAAGTAGGGCCAATTTCTTAGTGGAACTGATCCAAACCAAAATATTCATGGTTCTAGAAAATATCTACCTAACTTAATAACTAAGAACTGAAAAGAACTGGACCCTATTGTTCAATTTTTCATGTTCCGGTTTCTCGGGTCTTTTCAGTTTTCACATACTTAGAGCAACTACAAAATCTAATAAAATCTCATCCAAATAATTGAAGAGCACAAAATAATTTAATCCGCCATTGTTCACTGTGCCGTATAAGAGATAAATAACACAATTCATAATTATATCAATAATTATATCAAAGTTTTGATCCACATATAATTAGTATTTTTTGCAAGAGTAACACATTAATTCAAGAAGGAAAAGGTTAAGTAAATACTTAGGGAAAATACGTAATGGCATAAATCTCATAATATATTTAAGCGCCCATTTTCGTATATATTTATGTATATATTTTCAATTTCGACACCATTTCGAGTTGGCTACATATTGAATCAAAACAAAGTCGAAAACCGATTGAGTTTTTCAGTAGCAATCCACGAGCCATTGCTAATTCACCGAACTTATGCCAACCCCACATAGATGGTTCAGATTGATTTCAGAAGTTTTACCAAATCCATGCTAACCGCTACACATATGATAAGACGCCGTCAGATGTACATTTCCAATGTTTGATGTCCAGAAACGATAAAATAAAAAGGACCTGGATCCTCTTTGGTCCACTGGATATTTCAGAGAGCTAAAATTTGTTTTTAACTTAACTCATTAGATTTAATTCATCAAATTAGATTATTTGATATAGTAGACGTTAATTCTAGGATAAACTCGACCACGAAACTTAGTTCAACGAATCAAATGCAAACCAACCAAGCAATTTCAGGTAAAAAGACAAATAACGCCGGCAAACAATCTGATCACAGGGTAGTATTCGGAGGAAAACAGCCTCCATGTAAAGATTAGATAGTAAATGATCTGTTAAGAGAAAGACATGTGCTTGCTATAGAACAATTACAATTTTTTTTTTTTTTTAAAGAAAGGTAAAAGACAGGATTTTGATGGGGGAAGAGCAGCATATTACCCGGCGTTGTGTGCTTGTCTCATTGAATTGTACAAACGCAGGAATTTCTTACGCCTTCAAGTTCTCGCTCTTCTGACACACTAATTAAAAATTTGTTGTGTAAGAATTTCTTTTGACTCGCATAAAATATCAATGTAAGGACACTAAAAAGTAATAAATAGCCGATTCGGTTATTGATATTTTTTTTACTGTGACGAATGACAATACTATATACCTAGGCTCGAATTCTCGAACATGAGCAATATCTTTGCCATGAGCATCCGGCCAACTCACTTTCCTCCCATCCCTTTTCGATCCGCTCTCCTCCAAAACCATAGCGCCTCTCCGAAGGCTACTCTTCCGTACGGCTGTCTCCGAGAGAGAACTATTGATGGGGGTGGACTCGCCGCCGCCGCTTTTGTTCGTCACTCGGCCTTCCCGGCATCCGACACAACGCTTCTCCTGCACTTGGGATTTCTTCCTGGAGAAATCGTCGATCTCGTCGCTTCCGTCGGAGAGGCTCTTCGATTGAACGTAGCATGCGCGCACTAGACCGGTGCACCTGTTCTGCGCCGACGCCGCCAGGAGTGCTGCGGGCAAACAACTTGAGTCACTTGGGCAATTGGGCTCTCTCAGCTGTTGCTACCATGAACGTAGCTGTGATGAATCGACCGAAAGAGGAGAAACAAAGACTGCGGGTGTTTTTGTTGTGGGTGGAGTGATGAGAGTGGGGCTGGGCAGACTATTTCAGACGTGCGATTCTGTTTCAACTTTCAGGCCCTTCTTTTTTCGTTTTCCCCTCGAAAAATAAAACAAAATTATTCGGTTCAACTAGAATCTCTCTCTCTCTCTCTTTTTTCTGATGGACAACTAGTATTATTTTATTGTCATATCGAGTTTTTTTTTCTCAGGCACACAAAGAATGGTGGAAATTCGAACATTGCACAGTTTTTTTTTAATGTTCAGATGAAGTACCTCTCATCCGCTGGATAAAATACCTTTTGATACATAAAATCAATAGTACAAAAGATAGGGTATAAGAAGTTGTAATCATAGTATAAAAGTAGGAAATGCTAACTTGTTCAACATTAAGTGACAACGGAACCCAATATTATGACATTATAAGAATATTGAAAAGGAAAGTGGAGGGGAAATTCTATCCTGGCCTATTTGTTTATCCACCTAAACTCAAGTAGGGGACACTGGACAAAAGATTTGGTTGCTTGGACAACTTGGTTTGGATAATCGCATGTGCCTTGGTTAAGGTATAAGAGATACTCAGTGCGGTCAAGAGTTTGAACCCATCTCTGTCACTTTTCCTTCTAATGTCGCATATGCTAACTTGATAGTCTTTTGAGTCTCAAAAGCATGCTCATCTTTGTCACTTTTCCTTTTAAGGTTGTATATGCTAGCTTGATAGTCTTCTGAGTCCCAAAAGCTTGCCTATCTTTGTTACTTTTTCCCTTTAATGTCACATATTCTAGCTCGATAGTTTTCCAAGTCCTGATAGCATGCCGCGTATGCTGGTTCGGCAGCCTTTTGTGTCTCAAAAAAGGCAAACATCTCCTTTTTCTTAGATATTTATATACTCTCAAGTGTTTCTAGTAAAAAAAAAAAAAAGGGCTGCGCAGTGCTTTATGTATGGAATGTTTTTTAAAATGTGCTTATTGAATGCTTCATCAAACCATTTATCTGACAATTTTACGTCTAATTCTGCATGCAGTCCGTATCTATCACATTATTTAGTAAGAGGAAATTCTGAAGAAACTCTTGGCATGTTTAATATTTTTGAATTAGTGTCGAATAAGTAGTGCAATTATTAAGTGGTAGGTTCCACTAGGAAAACAAATGCGTCGGGGGTCACCAGTACTCATTAGAGATGGGAAAGATTTGGAAGGGGGTGAAACCAACTGGGGTAGAGTGCGGGTACTCAATTGGACGGTTCCAGTTTTTTATGGCCATGATTTCGGCTTTTCATTGCACGAGAGCCAGGGCTAGCAATTATAGAGCAGCAGCAGCCAGCCAGCCAGCAGTTTATCTTTGTTTTCTTGTTAATTTATTTGGAAAAAAGATGAAAAAAGAAAAGTTGGGTGGAAACACAACAGAATTACTGCCAAACTTTCTTTTTGTTTGCAAGGTGTCCGTGCATGCTTCTGTTTATTTTTGGGGGAGTAGGGTAAGGGTCCCCTGATTCGTGCACCTAGAAAAAAATGCTTTGAACCTAGCTAAAGGCAAAGGTTAATCATCTCTCTTTCTTTTGCCTTCCCCTTCCCTTCAGATTTTCATGTCCCATTCCCTTTTTTTGATGTCATGAAATGGTGATACAAAGTTTCTTTATCTATCATCATGTCCCTTTCCATTTCCCCAAAAGTTTAAACAAATATCTAACTACAATATCCTTAGGTGCTTTTAGAATTTGTGCTTCTCTGTCATATTTTTTTTATTCATTTCATTTTTTGATTTATATTTGACTTAAATTTATTTATAGTATTATTGTTCAAAAATTTTAAAAAATTATATTTAGCAACTATAAATCTTTACTTATCATTTATATATAAGAATTAAAATTATAGATCAATTACTGTGAATAGTTGCAAAAAACTTGAAAACAAAGGAGTCTAATATCATTTTCAGGGGCTGTAAAGTTTCACTCCCAAGTTCATGGACTGCATCTAACCTTGCATCTAGAATTCTAGAGCTCGACGAAGCATAAAACCTTCCCTTCATAAAGTAACCCCATCATCATAGCTGTGCGCAAGCTCAGTTGTATGGTTCAAAATTCTTCTTATCCATGGAAGAGCGCGTGTTGTTTTACTGTTCATTGAACAGAACTCAAATGTTCTGTAGTCAATTGCTCATATTTTCCAATTATAGACGAATCACTAAATCGAAATTTGAAAGCTGATCGCTTATCACATTATCATTGATATGTATACGTATCGTACTGGGATCTATGTGTTGTGTCTGGATGAATTATGTACAAAGTTAGGTGAGATGGTAGTTGACTACAAAAATGTGTCTCGAATGAGTCGAGCTAATACCCTTGAGGATAGCCGGCTGAGTACATCAGGCAGAACTCTGGCTGATAAGCCTGGCAACACCGGGAGCAGCTCCTGGGCAACTTTAGCAAGATTTACATCCCCGTTTGATGTCCTCGACAGCGAACTTCCGGCTGTTAAGAAATCAACAATTTTTTCCACATTACTCAAGATCTTCCTATCCTCCTCTGTTATTGATGGCAGAAGCCCCGCTGGCTTGAATGGTCCAACTGCAGGAACCATGCTAAATACTGGTGCAACATTCCTGAATCCAAGGATGCCCATTATGCGGACCAACTGCTCCCTGGTAAGGGCATCAATGCCCTTCACTATCTGCTCGCCACAGAAGGAGAAAAAGTTAAAATTTGAGGCTGCAGGAAGGAAGCCCCAAATTAAACTACGGAATTCATGATGAAAACTATGATGAGCACCTCGTCGAGAAGGAATTCTCGGAAGAAATTCCCTTTATCTGACAGAAGAAATGCTAAGGCTGCCCTTGTTTGAGCAGGCTGCGTTGGTTGAAACACATTTGATGATAAACCAGGAAACGTAATAGCAGTTTGAGTTTGTAAGAGGCCAAGCTCAGCCATATTTCCACTCAAATTCTCTCCACCTCCACTTTTAGCTGCAGTAATGAAATTCTCGAAGGCTTGCATCACATCGATAAATCTTTCAGCGTCAAATACACCAGATCTCCCATATATGGTGTAACGTAAAGCAGTCCTTAACCGAGGGGATTCATCAGTTAGGAGCCTCTGTGAACAGAACAGTAAAAAAATTTAACATCAGCACTCATTCCAAACCAGAGTAAACTTCTCCGTTTCAAACACAGATCTGTATTACTAGAAAGCATGACGAAAACTTTAAGGTGTATACAAGTTTCATTACCAGCTGGGTCATGAAAATGAAGTTTCCATACCTGTGCAACATATGGATAGGCCTCATCCACAATTGCAAACTCAGGATTTCCCACTAAAGCTATTCCTTCAAGCACCCCAATTGCTCTGATTATAAGAGCAAAATATGGCGGTATTCTGAAGGGGTAATCAAACGTTATTTGTGCTAAATCCGATGCCAACTCTTGAAAGTTTATGTTTTTTGCTCCTCCACCTTCAAGTGCCTGGTCAAAAACCTTGGCCAGAACAGGTAGTATGGGTTCCAAATTAACACCTTCCGGTATGAAATCAAGTTTAACAAAATCTTTGACGATTGCTGGATAATCCCGATGGATCAGGTGAGCAATTGCTTCAATCATCCCATATTTCTGGTCATCAGTTAATTTTGTGACCAAACCTATTGAACAATAAGTCAGCTCAGAATCCAGATAAAGTGTGAGAAACTACTCCAGTCGTTAAGATAACAAGCACATCATCATTTTCCCAACAATTTTTCAAAGTTCCAACATATAAGTATTAGGTAAATCGAAGTCCAAGAATAGCTAAATCCAAAGAGGGCTAATTTGAACCATCAAACCACGATGTCAATAATGAAGGAAGATTGAAGCACATTTGATTCTCACGAATCGATTGTTACCAAAGTCAAGTATTGCTAATTTTCCATCTGGAGTGCGAATCAAATTTCCTGGATGAGGATCAGCATGAAAGAAGCCAGTATCGAGCAACTGGAAAAACACAGATTAAAAAAAAACCAGAAGAAATACTTTCAGAGTTTGAATACAACAACATATGAAGAATTGCATGAACAAGGACGCACAGATATAGATGATTGGTTATTTTCACAGTATTTATTCATTTTGATTGCATATTATTACACCACAGTAAGAGCAAGACAGAAGGTAGAAGGTCATGCCATAATCTGCCACTGGTCTTCATGATAAATGCACAAACGTGAAACATTTGGTGACACATTGTTGAAAGAAAAAGAAAAAGAATAAATCTCACCATGACACAATTAAGAACATGGATGAGCCCCTTGATCTTATCTTTGACAGTGGCTAATATATTTTTCTGAGTCCACAATTAAGTTTTATCAAAGTTGTAGGACTATAACCATTTAAATTATTGTTGCATAAGAGTAATCGCATGGGACTGAAAATAAACGCCTCAAAACTCCTTGTTAAAACCTACTACCGAATGTAGGCGATTACATATGTTACTAAATGAGCATATATCCAAATTCAACCACTTAAACCTTCAATGTTTCTTTATACCCAAATTAAGAGCATGCAAGGAAAGTTATCACTCGTGCATCTGGAAATAAAGGTCAAGTTAAGGCTAAAGAGTTAGCCATACCTGCTTTAGGTAGCATATAACTCCAACATTAACTAGTTCTCCCACATCACTTTCAGTGCTCTGTGATAACTTCTCTCCTTCAATCCACTCGGTTGTAAGAACCTTTCTTGAAGTATATTTATGATAGGTCTTTGGTATGACAACCTGCATCCAGATCATGGAAACCTTAGCAACTGAGAATACCCTGGTTTTATTGAAATAAACTGGGAAGCAAACTTGGAAAAGCAATAAACTTTCACATAAATTAGCTTAATGTAATACATGAGGAGAATGTGATGGCCTTGAAAGCACCACGGAAGCATGAATGTCTCATTGTCATACTCACTTGGGGAAGGTCCTTCCTCATCACTTCTGCAAAGAATGTTCCATTCTCACCCTCTTTAACATAATCTAGTTCTTCAAAAAATCGAGCAGCCCACTCATCAACCAAGCCAACAACGTCTACAGAAATCTGTTTAGCACAAAACCAACAAGGAAGCATGAGTAATAAAAATTTAGAGAGAAGATTTTTTCACAAGCAAAGAAAGAGTATCGAGTATATGTATTCAAACCTGTGGAAACTTTCTCAGAACCAGACCCAAATTCCTTATTATAAATAAATCAACTGTCACTGTCTCAAGAACAAAGGGCCTCTGCACCTTTACAGCCACCAGATCCCCATTTTCCTTTAAACGACCCTTATACACCTGCCCTAGAGAAGCTGCAATGGATATCCCACATTTGGAGTAAGCATCTCTAGACCTTTAGCTTCACATGCTAAATTAAAGGCTTTCTTAAAAAAGTATGTTCAACTCATGTTGAGCCTACCAGCAGCTATTGGTGATGGTGAAAGTTCAGAGTAGACGTTTTGCCACGGCTGACCAAGTTCCTCTTCAATAAGGGCCATTGCCATATCATCTGGAAATGAAGGGACCTTCAAATCATTGAACAAATGAATCAGATAAAAAGGAACAGCATAAGCTAGTTCACTGCCAAACCAATAAGTACGTGGCACCTGCTCTCAATAACCATATCTAATTACTTGAGTTCACACAGAATTTAAAAATGTTGAAGATGCATTGGAGAAGCATATCAGATAGTCCCATTGTTTTGGACAAATCAACATTGTCAGTACCCAAAACAAGTAAATAATAAGAGTCTAATATACTAATTCAGAACCATCAGAAACTATCAGATTCTCAAATTGTAGATTAGGTGATAATCACAATGGTGATAATTGCAGATTAGGTGATATTCTCAATGCTGAAAACTAAGAATCATTATCAATCCCCAAATTTTTTTTACTCCTCTTAATATAGTTTTTTCTTCAGGTCTTGGTGACTAGGAATCCATCTATAATCCTAGGTATATTCATAGCAACATACGAAGATTTATAAAACTTAAAAAAGATCGACTTTAATGGTGTCAGAGCAGGTTGCAGTTCTTTCTGTAAATGACTGTCTTTATGATGACAGCCTACTTCAGCACCCAGGCAAAACCATCAGATTAAAAACAAAACAAAACAAAAAAAAAAAAGTTGACCAGGAAAAAAGAAAAGAAAGGAGGTCCAACTTTCTTACCTTATCACAAAGCTTTTGCAGCTCTGTCATTGCAACAGGTGAAAGTATGTCTGGCCTAATACTTAGAGCCTGCCCAAGTTTTATATATGCTGGACCCAACGACGTAACAATTTCCCTTAATTCAATAGCTCTAGCTACTTCATTCTGGCAATTAGATAAACAAATCAGCCAACAGCCATAGCAGAAAAGACATCCATGAAAAGCACAACATTTCAAACTGAGAGAGAAGGTAATATGTTAATCGGAGTAATTCCACTTTCTCGCCAGTTTCCATTGCTAGAATAGATGAATGATCCACAATTAGAAAATACTGTAGACCTTCAAGGAGAACAGCGCTTATCATTTGCACAGACAGACCACAAGATGTAAAATGCAAGCTCATGCTTCTAATTTGTTAACATTCTCAAATTTTCAGTTAAAGATCCTAGAACAAGCAGACCAGGACTGGGGGAGACACAGGTTGAGGAAATGCACACTTTTACTATAATAAGATTATTCCAACAGAGTTTTTCTCATGTATAAAATGCTGCAAGGAGCACCATTGACATTATCCATGTTCAACATAGTTAAGTTTGTCACAAGGGAGTTCATGATCATAGCTACTAGTTACTAGCCATGGCTCAAAGTAATAAAGTAGAGCATGAGACCTCACCTCCTTAACTTTTTTGCTAATCACATCAAAAGCAATGCGTGAGAGGAAACCTCCGGCAACAGAAAGTAACTGGAAAATCCTTGTGGCCACAGCATGTGGCCGTTTTCCCCAGTATGCAGATATGCTAGCTGGATCATACACCAACGGTAAAAACTCACAACTTTCATCTACCTGCAGAAGCACATAAGCTCACATGACATCAGTACAATTATTATAATCAGAATGTGTTCAGCGGAGAACGAGAATAAAATACAAAAATCACAAGGTTTCACAGAAAATGCATAGAATAAACCAATTTAATAGTAGTACTCATAGTTCTTGAACAGGAATCTGGTCCATTCTCCTCCTTTCAGGTAGCAGCATTGGGATCATTATATGTTTTGTAATTTCCCCATGCCAACCAAGAAGTATGCAGCATGTAGCTGATTTACATGAGAATTCTCTCCATTCTATATGGGATGAGTCTTCCTTGATAAAAATTCTTCACAGCCATAGAGAAAGAACTGCCTTGAAAGTCTTTCTACACCAGTGAAGTTATAAATACAATCTGCAAGCTTTGAATGATGAACTTCTTACATCTTTGCACTGAGCATGGAGTTGGAGGAGGTTGGGAAAACTTGGAAACTATTCAGTCAATCAATCAATTAACTTAGCTTAACCGCAACAAGTTGGGGTAGCCACATGGATTATGTATCTCCATTATGCTTGGTAGCAAGGAAGCCCTAAAAGGAAAGATTCTTTTGTACTAAATATCCCCAAGAAAGTTTAGGTCTCTTCTTACCTCTTTTTTAGCCCCATCTTTATCTATTATGTCACTGTTGCGCACTAGCCTATTTATGGTATACTTTGGATATGCCCAAACCATCTGAGGCAATCCTCCTTGATTTTATCCTTAATTGGAGATACTCCAACCAAGGTTCTAGTATCTTTATTTCTAAATGAAATCCCTTAGCCTATGCCAACTTATCCACTGCAATATTCATTTTGTTTGCATGTTGTTTTTTCATTGTCTAACACTCAGGAACGTAAAGCATGACTGGTCAAATGGCAGTCCTACAATATTTACCGTTTAACTTGAGCACATTCTTCTCTAGTATAACTCAATTAGCATTTCACCTTTTTGACCAACCTCCTTTGATGTGGTGATTGACATCTTGTTTGAGGTCTCCCTCCCGATGAAGCCTTTAATCTGCTAGCAAAACCATATCATCTTGTCTACTTCTATATAAGTTAAACATACATTCCATGTATTCCATCTTATATCTACTTCTTCTAAAACCTCTAGATTCTAAGGTACTTCTCCACAATTCTAACTTAGGATTCACCCGACTCTTGGTTCCGTCAATTAAAACTATGTCATTCCCAAATAGCAAACGCCAGGGGACTTCATGATCTAGGTAAAACTACAATTTTCACACAATTGAGTGGCAAATTTTAAAAAGTGAAGGGCTTAACCAAACTAAGTTTAAGACCCAGAAAAGCACAGAACAGAGCAATAAAATCTCTAGTTCGATAAAAAATGAATACAGTACATTACCTCAACTAGTCTAAATGAATACACTACATTACCTCAACTAGTCTAAGCTTCACATTCTCATCAGCAAATTGAGCATCTTTCAGATTTTGGCCTCGAAGCCCCCGCATCAGTGTAGCCAACTGCTCGTTTTCCTCCATCTGCGCTCTCACTCTTTTGATCTCCTGTGAAACATCTCCGATCCTCTGTAATTTGAATCTCAAGTCAACACAACTTGTCCGTAATTCCATAAATTAAAAATCCCAAATAAGTTTACAATCCGAGAAGAATTTGGTTTTAGCAAAGTAAATGTCTCGCTCGTTTCTAAGCGTAGTGGTTACAGAAGTGAACTTCAGGATGTAATAGTAGTTTCCTCCAGTTCCTCGACAACCAATCGCACAGGAAAGTGACTCCGTTTAGTTGTATGAAACTAGAACACTAGAAAAAAAACTTCAGTGAACAATGTGAATTCAATCGTAGGAACCAACATATACCGTAGATACTCCATTGACGTCTCTAGTCGACGTTGACGCACCGTTGACAGATCCGCTCGAAGGCTTGGAACCAACCTTGTCGGTTGTGGTTGGCTTCGGATCGGTAGCGACGGCGAGAACCGGTCGGAGTCGAGAACGAAGGCGAATTGATCCAGCCAGGCGCGGAGACGCGAGGCGACCAGGGATGATTCTGCCGTGGACAAGCTGCGGCGCTGCTGCGTCCATGGCGGAATCGGAAGAGAATGAATTCTAGCGGCAAAAGAAGAAAGCGCAAGAAATGAAATAGCACTTTGTTAGTGAAAGGAAGAAGAAAGACGGATCTTTTGAGGAGAAAGGAGTAGAGATTCTGCTGAATCCATGGGAACGTGCTGGTTTTCTTGTGTCCTATGGAAGTCGATCAAGGTCCTGGCCGTTAATGCGAGACGTGGCAGAAAATGGTACAAGGAGGAGTCGGTTAACGTGAAGCACAAACACGTCGGACAGTACCAACTTGGATTTGAATAAACGAAAACCTTTATCACTGAATCGACCATTATCGAATGGTTTGGGATGCAATTGAGAATGTGTAAGTGGGGCTGGGCTACTGCTAGCTATTACGGAAAAAAGAGATCGTTTTACGTTTAAATAAAAACGGGTTCATAGCAGGTTTAGGAAATTAATTGTTAAGATTTGGAATTACTAAAATATGTGAATCAGACATCAAATTTTTATGATTATTAGTATAATTCGTACGTAGTTTTGTGGTTTCATTAGCTAGAAGCCACATAGAAATTTGCATTTTTTTCCCTTTTCCCAGTCTGGTACATAGGGAGCACAACATCAATTTCATCCATTTCTCTTTTCCCAATCTATGGATGTGGACGGTACCTGTTTAAAAGAGAGGAATGGGCAGCATAAAGAAGTATAATGGGCAACACCAATTTCGATAATTTCACCCATTTCTTGGGCAAAGCTGAACATCTTTAACTCGCCATATATGCAGTAGTCAAGATTTTCAACTCGGGCCACTTTGTAGTACGCATCCATGGGTAGAATAGAACCATTTGTGGTTCGGGAAATATTCCAAGAGCGTTGAAAAGATGCTGCAAATCAGAATCAGACATGAGGGGGAGAGCTTTCTGTTTAACTTTAGGTCAGTACTCTAGTATCGATCTCGAGTTTGTGCTAGCGGTTGCCCTTATTAGTCACTAGTCACTAGTCAGCCGTCTCTAGTCTTCCCCTTTTTCTGAAAACTGTTCTTGTCACGGCTTTTTGAACAATCGAGTAGAGAGAAAGTCGATCATATATAAATACGATACAAGTCTATAATGTTACAGTTGAACGTGGGCAGTACAGGACAGGCGAGGGCGCTCATGAAGCAACTCTCTAAACTTTACCTTATGAACAACACTAGGCGATTATTCTGGTGCATGATTTGGGCATATCAAACAAAACCCTTAGTTTAAGTATGGAATCCTGCAACCTCTATTCCTTTTGCTGGACAATCCGCAGGAGGATCATATCTGGTGAAGAGCTTGTACGAGGAAATCAGAGAAAGCACCGTGTAGCAAGCAAGTGCAAGGAACGTTATGATCACAGAAGCTGTAGCCTTGTGACAGTATCTGGCAAATGACCCGCACGCCGCACTCCATGTAACAGCCGCATCTCCCTCATGCGCCAGGTATAGCACCTCGGTGGACGCAGCAGCTGCGGCCAGAATTATATACGCAAGTAGCTGATCAAGGACGAACAAGGTCCAAGCTCGGTACAATGTGGAGGCGAGAGGCAGGGCTGCAACGATGGCCGAAAGAAGGGAATAGCCTGCACAAATGCCATTTGCGTGCACCAAGTACCTGCAAAGGGTTTCAACCGTCACGCTCCATCTGTTTGAAGAGCACAAAACATCGAGTAAATGCATGACAAAGTCAATTTTATTAGAACCTGAAAGCTCCAAGGTTGGAATAAGAAACAGAGCCAAAGTCATTGGACTGGGAGTTTTTGAGCATGAGGATAAGCGCTGCAATGCACAGGGTCATGGGCACCAGACGTAGAGTCGCCTCGGCTCGTAGCTTGCCCCTATTTTCCTCTTTATTCTCGCCTCTTGACCCCATCAGCGCCATTGGGGAGCTTGCAACAGTTTCTTTGTCTCTTTTCTCCATGTCTGAACAAGCACGGTTCCTTTTAGTTTGGCCCCCTTCTTCTAACATGTAAGACCAACCTGTTGCTGAGTACAAGAGGACAAGGAAGCACCAGATTTTCCGAGTTTAAAGACAGCAGTTCTTAAATGGTTTTATCATGAAGCTGGTGAAACCATTGAATGCCATTCATAGCGGGCTACACTTCCCAATGCGAACGGATGACTTTTACTTTTCTTCTCACTAAAAACCATTCATTATTTGTATTTTTTATTTTTTATTTTATCTTAGATTAATGTTATATAAAAGTTGATATCATATCTAATTGATGATCTCTTTAATAAAATATTTTTAAAAAATAATTAATTTTTTTATTAAGTTTTTCCATACTTAGCCAAGAAAAGTAAAAGGTAATAAAAAATTTTAATTTTTCAAAAAATGTTAAAAAAATATTTTTCAGACTTCTTTAAGTATAAAATTTTAATTAGTATACAAATAAAATGAATAATTACGATATACTAGTTAAACATGTCTATGCGATGCATGAGGCTAGTATTTTTTTAATATTTAAAGAGTTTATATTTATTTGATTTGTAGAATTTATCTTAATAATTAATTACTATAAAAGATTTAGAAATTAGGATAAAGTAAGGTTATTTTAGAGCACAATAAATTTTATTTTTTTCAAAAAACAACATATATATAGAGAAGACAACCATTTTATATATTAATACATTTTATAAAGTGGTGGTAAATATGGGCTTTGTTATGGAAAAAAATAAAAACTGAAGACGGACTATTATGGAAAAAGTATGAAAAAGAGAACGCTGCTATTTAAAACTATTGAATCAACAATGAGACTTGAGTTAATGAGTTCTTTTTAATCATTTTCTCACTAGCATCGTCAATTACTAATTTATAAACTGACACAATGAAGTAAAAGAACATTTTTACACTGTATTTACTATAGAATGACTAAAACTATGTTAAGAAGAAGCAAAGAATGCTCATTGCAAAAGTGAAAATATGACATCAAATTAAAGTAAAGGTTATTGTTGGTATTAGAGTTGTCTCGCGATGAAGGAAATACAAATGTAGAAACTATTTCCAACTTCAATCAATTAAGACCAATTGTAATAGTTAATTGTTTGTGGTTAAAAAGAAGAGAACATAGATGTTTGGAGAAATATAAGTTTATTATCTTTTTGAATGTTTTTTTGGAGTAAAAGGATTTTGGGGCATTCTCTTTGGGAGGAAAAAAAAATCTTGAAAGGAAATTACCAATGAAGCAATGTTGTAAAAGGAGAAAAACATGTTCTGCTCTCTTTAAATGAAAAGATATAATGATTGGTAGCTTTTATATTATTTTAGAAATAAGATAAATTGGTTAGTTAAGAGCAAAATTTTTATTCTTAGGCTATAAGATTTCGTTGCTTATTATATATATGCATACATTTGGGGATTTGTAAATATAATTTAAATTATCTATGTTGTTGCTTATAGAATAGTAAGATAATATTTGTAGTTTCACTATCAAGTTCATTTTACCATTCATTGAATATTAGGATAATATTTGTAGTACAACATTTTATTTTCTTTGTTCATTAAATATATAGAGATATACATGTATTGAAGATTCCTATATGATATTATATTTTCATTCTTGTCATATATATGTGGTACATGAAAATACCAAAAACCATTCAATTTGTACTGCACAGATAAAGAAAAACTAAAAATCAGTGATTGCATAATGTGGCATAAATACAAATAAAATTACAATTATAACGTCATCTACTTTATTTATCATTAAAATTAATAAAATTACAATTATAACATCATATACTTTATTTATCATTAAAATTTAAACTAATGTCTCTAGAAATTTAGTGAATATTTATAGAGTATAATATGAGATTTGGGAAATAATCAGTAAATTTTAAAATTGATATTTTATAGAATTATAATGTGTGATTCCATTTGGAAAGAAGCTAAAAGTGAAATAATTTTAATTAGTTTAGGACCAAAATAGACCAATTAATAGGTTAAAGGCTAAAACAGTATGATATTTAAAATTAAGAGATCATCCATGAATTTTATCTAGTATATAATAACTCTAGAAATTTAATTAATATTTATGAAGTATATTATGTTATTAGAGAAATAATTTTTAGGCAGCAAAAAAGAGAACAAGATTTTTTGAAAGTATAATATATGATTTTTATTTAGTAAGGAATCAAAGTAATAATTTTTTAATAGGTGTTGGTCTAAAAAAGAATAATTAATAAATTAGGACCAAAACAGTATGATATTTAAGATTAAAAAATTATTCATAAAGTTAGTTCGTCTAGCATATAAATGTTAGAACCCAACTTATATATATATATATATATATATATATATATATATAGAACAAAACAATCAATAATAACTCACTTTTTATAAAATCACTGGCAAGTGTGCGAGTAATGTGGCCATAAATATCTTACTTCGAACTTGGCCTCATTAGACTTGAAAGGTCTTTTGACAAGTTTGGTTCGTGAAACATTGTTGTTATATATTAAAGGGCGCAAGCTCTTCGCTGATCGCTGTTATTGAACGGTATCTCATTGTCTTTTGTTTATTTCTTTTTTTTTTTTGTCCTGCCCCTATTAAATTGACAGCCCCTGCTCCACTTCCTATATATTTTATATATATCGTTTTATTCCCTAAACTTCTCCATTTGATAAATGAATAGTCCCCATTTTAGGCACATACAGTTCCCATTTTGAATTCTTTGGTTCCATATTGTTGATGAACGATGAAAAAATGGAGCGTAATTAGTATTATTTGTTTAATGTAAATCTCATTAAAGATTGCTACACTTGGCATACAGGGGCAGATGAACAGCAAATCAAAACAAATCTAACAGTATAAAACCAAATTTAACCCAAGAATCCTTACTAACTCTAAATGGCTCCTACGCACAAAAGTATCAAAACAAACATTGTCAACAGCCTGTTAAACTGATAAACTCTTCTCCTTAAAGCATCGATTATTTCGCTCCTTCCAAATATGATAGACTATAGTTGCAAGGGTAGCCCTGCACACTTTCCCCAATGACTTCCTAGCTTTACATGAATTTTGAAACAAGTAGACTTCCTCTCTTCATTTCCGTGGCCTTCTATTCAGTCTTAACCATCTCATCGTTCTAGCAAAAATGTCATAAGCAAAAACTTTTATAACTCTTAACCACCATCGCTATCTTATAGCAGAGGATTGCTGCACTCTAGCAGTTATAACCTAAGTATAGGTTGTCGCAAGTAATAAAATCTCGGGAGTCCGAGTGTCGAACCACAAAGAAGTAAATTAAAAAATGCAAATTGTAGATTTGGTAATAAGGAAAGAATTTGGTGCAATGTGTGAACAGATGTTGATTAAAAATTCAAATTCAAATAAATTGCTAAGGTTAGGGGATGCATTTCTAATATATCGATTATGATTAATTTTAGCCTATTTTACCACTCAACTGGGATCCACACATAGAGAAAGTCCCAATCGGAGAATTTAGTTAGCATTAGCTTTCATTGATCTTAAAATACCAACACTTGCTAATGGGTTCAAATATCCATCATGCCAACCTTTGTCCATAATAACTCAAGATTCCAATATAGCCAGCTTAGCCATATTCTACAAAGGGAATCAAGCAGCTTTTGCGCTAATGATTTGATTATGATGAATCAAGGCTATCACTTAACAATGAGGGAAGTTAAATAGATTAAAAAAGAAAATACCGTTAACGTTGTGATCCATTCAAATCAATCATAATCTTTATACCAAAAGGTTCACCCTTTCACCTTAGCAAAAGGAAGATTAGTTAGCCATGATAAAAGTAAACAACATATAGAAAGATGAAATGAACATGGATTGAAAGATTAAAGAACGAACAAGAAGAAGAACAATAAGAAAACACTTAGACAAAGCTTCGGTATTGAAAAGAAGAACAAAAACAAAGGAGAAAAGCTAACTTTGATACAAAAACATAAATAAGGCCTAAAAAATGGCATGAACTCGTCCTCCTCCCAAGGTGCCTATTTATAGAGTTTTGGGGTGGGTGAAATGGTAAAATAGTAAAATGTAGGCAAATACAAATCAACAAAGATGGGCTGCAACTTCTTTTAATTTTTTGACCATCGTACACATCAGATTAGCCCTTTCTCAAAGCATGAGATTTGTAGATCATTTCTTTAGCTTCGAATCAATAGCTTGCTCATTCAAATTGGACATCCGTCGTTCAAGTTATGATTTTTCTATCGAAACTGCTCTTCAACACATGAAAGAACGAATGGTCTCATCTATAATCAGATTTCAGCAATAAAAATGATCAAACTAGTTCATGGAATGAAGTAGAGTTGAAGATCTATGTGTTAGATTTTAGATGAATTTAGAATCACTTAGTTCCGACATCTACAACTCCATATATGATTTTTCTCATAAAAGATCGCCAAGTGATGATTTTACCTAAAAAAAATAATTATTATTTAATATTAATGAATAGTGAAAATGCGTATGAACAGTAAATACGCATATGAACAGTGAAATATATGTATGAATAATAATTGGTGAATAGTAACTCAATGAATAGTAAAAAAGCGTAAATAGTAATCCGATGGAAAAATGCTCATAATAGAGAAATTAATCATACTCAAAGTGTATAATGATCATTTAAACCCTTAATAGCAATACACTTATGAGTATTCATCAAGAATAAAGGTATTATTTGCGTGAAAGAATTTGGAGTCAACTGTGAAGGCAAAATCTGATAGTGGTCACAAATATGTTCCACCAGCTAGTGAAGGGGGAATTGAAGCCCAAAGCCCCACTTATAGCTAATCAATGAAGATGGTGATGACATCAGATTTCTTATCCCCCTCAACAAGGCCCTGTCCTCCAGCGCTTGACTTCTACTAAAGGTAGCCACAACTTTATTTAGCCAAAAATACCACTTGAAATTGGTCGGGAAGGTCTCAACAATGAGCTATGTCCTCGCCCCCCTCACGATAGATAATTTTGGGTTGAACGGCTCTTTTGAAGTTTCGATGTCCCCTGGAGACAGAGGGACCTAGGCGGTGGTAACCCCTGATGACAATCTAGAAGATGTTATCTGGAAAGACTGACAGAAAGAAGGTAAGGGTTACCAACAGTATATGACGAGCAATGGATGAACAAAAACACCAGCAAATAAGAGCTGGACTAAAAATACAAAAAATAACAATTGAAATTATACCATAGAAATAGATAAAGGAAATTGAAGCTCATTATCTGATTACGAGTACTTGAAGGAAAGCAAGAAATGAACAGATAAGAAAAAGCCTGATGGCAATGAAACTTCGATCATGAACCTTGAAACAAAAGAAAAGCAAAGACAAGAGAAGGAGCAAGAAACAGAAAATTGTTAAACGGTGAAAAATAAGGTAACAAAACCCTACACCTTATATAGGGAAAAGGCGTGACTTTCAAGCGACCTTCTTGGAAACCGGCTCCATGATGGTAAACTCTTAAGCCATTAACAAGGGAACATATGGTAAAAACAGCTACCAAAGAACCACCCCTAATCATGTTTTTGGAAGGTGCATTTAATGAGTGTCACTTCATCTTCTCACCTGACCATTGAACTCACTATGTGCAGTGAAGATTTCGAAGTAGTAGGTACTTCTAGAAATGATGACATTTAAATCCCTTCCTTAAGAAGTTGCTAGAAGGGGCATTGTACCAACTATCTAAAACGATACCGCACAAGGCAGGAGAGCAGTGCAACAAGAGGCATGGGTCACACCCCCTCAAAAGAAGGATTAGCCATAAAAAACGTTTTGAAGGATATGACAGCGTTTTGACTTAATTTAGAAAATGTTGCGTCCCAACCCACATTTTCTTAAAATAAGGAGTTATTGGCAGGGCACAAGCCCAATGTTAGGCCTATAATGAACAAACCCACAATAGACGAATCACAATTAAATGGCCCAACAAGTCAAAGAGGCAATCCATCCAAAAAGGAGAGGAATCCCAAAATTACAAAATTAACCAAGGAATTTCCATTTATAAGTGATCCTATATCGGATCTTTCCTAAGGTAAATAAGCCCATCTTATTCACCAATCCTAAGGTATAAGATTTCTATCGGCCATTTTATCACTTCTCTACTCACCAAAAACTGAATTGACCATTGGATGATTTCTCCTGGGAAAATATTCTGGGGCTCTGACATTATTTTTGTGCACAGGATCTCTATTCATCATGAGCTGTTGGGCATGGTCCAAACAACCCCATCGACTATCAGATAACACAATATTTTATTTAATTGTAAAACAATCATTTCCTAGATTAAATTTTTAAGAGAGAAATTATCAAATAGTTTAAAATAATTTTAGAAAAGTGTTGTTACATAGACACAGATACTCTAAATTAATAGATTCCATCCAATCATGGGCTAATATGAAATATTTTAAAAAGCTAATAGGTTAAGGATGAAAATAGAGCATAAACTAGAAGTTAGGGACTATTTACAAAATTTACCATATTATTTATGTTAACAATATTTTAATTTGAATAAAATATAATATTATATATTTATTTAATTTTTTTTAAAATAAGGTTATATTTAACATTATATTGTTCTTTTTTATATCTTTGGTGTTTGTTTTTTTTATGCTTACTGTGTTTTATTATAAATTTATTAAAAAATTTAAATTTTGAAATATATTATTAATATTATTTATTTAATTAATAAAATTTTAATATATTTTTAATATTTAAAATGTTAAGTAGTTTTATACTAATTACATACATTTTATTTATGTTCGAATAACGTGTTAAATGAAGTAGTATATATGTGTGTGTGTGTGTGTATATATATATATATGTATATATTAACTTTTTTATTATCCTAATTGGGTATCCCACCTTCTTATCGTGTGTCCTATCTAAATATTTTTCATTAATTTCAAAGTTATATTTGACGGAAGATGTTGATGCGGCATAAAAATGTTAAAATAAATTGTACAATAACACTTATTGTCTTTTTATTTTGTCGATCAATAATTCTAAACCTTAACATTCTAAATCTAACCCTCGATTTCTAGTTTTTCTACTTCATCACCGCTGCACCTTGCTCCTCACTCGTCGCTACCACCACCACCACTGTTTAATGCTCACTCATCACTCACCGTTGGTGCTCGTTCCTCGTTAGCCGTCACTACTCACTACTCATTTCCTGTTCGTTGCTAGTGCTTGCTCCTCACTACTAATTCATCATCGTTCCTCGCTCACCTATCGCCCATCATCCCCTTGCATGATTCGATCTGGGAAACCTATCTGCTCATCATCACTCATCATCTATTGCACAATTTAACATTGGCATCAAAAACCCATCCTTGCGCGATTCAAGATTTAGGATTTGGGGAGAGAACAAGAATTGGGAAAGAGTGAGAGAATTAAAGAATCGAAAAGAGAGCGAACATCTGGCACCAATTTTTCACACAATTCTCGCACGATTGAAGGAGAATCAGAGAGTGTGTGAGAATTGAAGAGAATGGGATGATGAAGTAAGAGAGACCGAGAAAAGTAGGGCGAGAATCGGTGGTGAACTCGACTTGGCTTGGAGAAGTTCCTACTCTGGGCAAATAAGGGGTTGGCCGACAAATGAGGTGGCGAAGACAAGGGAGATGGAGAAGCTGTGGAGAGAGTTTGTGGGAAACGTTTAGGGTTTAAAATCATTGATAGAAAAAATCAAAGAACCACAAGTGTTATTTTATGATTTATTTTTATGTCTTTTATGCCACATTAGCATTTTCTATCAGACATAACTTTGAAATTAACGGAAAGTACTTAAATAGGACACACGATAAGAGGTAAGATATCTCTCTGGATAACTTGGAGGTAGGGTACCCAATTAGGACAAAAAAAAAACCTAGGATACCCATGGTAGATTTTATCCTATATATATATATACCCATTTGAAAAAATCCTGAATCTACCACTGTCTTTCAAGGAATCCTGAATTTGCCACCAACTTTCAAGGTCAATTGAAGACTTGGCTTTATTTTTGGACTCTAAGTGAAGTGGTCTCTTTGGTATCTCTCATTATATTGGGTCATTTTCATTTTTATGGACCTTGTTATACAGGGTTATATTGTCTACAACAGTGGCAACAACAAATACATATAGTCTAAATTGGTTATGTGTTCCGCATGGGGACACGAACAGGAACGACTTTTGGGTCACATTGCACTTCAGGATTGTCTCCATTAAGATTCACTTGGCAGAATACCTTGTTAAGGTAATCCTAATTGTTATTCAACTACAACATTATGAAAGGGAAGCTCCCTTGGAAAATCCTCCGACTTTGTATGGTTAAATGCCTTGGTAAGTAGTGCCCTTCCTATACTACATCTGTTTCAATGCTCATAAGTGCATTAAAGGTTGGATCCCAAGGAAATCTGTACGAGTTCATTGCTGTTATGCAGTTGTCCAGGGACACTGCTTGTCATTTGTGAAGGCAAGATTAGGTCCTAGGACCATGTTTCAACACCAAATATGTTAACAAGTTAGCAGGCAACTTACAGGAACCATTTTTATCCTCAGTAAAAAAACTAATAAACAACATTTTCAAGTCGTGCCTTTGTATCATATTAATGATTTGGTCATACAATAACTTGTACCTACACACGCAGACACTTATGTATGGATACATCGTACTTTTTCCATGTACAGAAAATAGATTCTTAGGTTAGTGTGCATAACCCCCAAAAATGTTGATATGATTGCTTGAGCTTAATCAATTCCCAAACATTAATTATTATACTTTGCATCTATGTTTAATTAGATATACTAACCCACCCTTAATTCTCTATATATAATTGACTTTCATCAAAAGAAGTTGACAAAATTGCCCTCCACCAAAACTCTCTCTTTTCTTTCAAAAATCTTACCTTCAATCCCGCAGTCGCCGCTGACGCCACCACTACCAGATTCCATCATTACTCGAATCTGTATAAGTGTTAAAAATAAAGATGCACAGTGTCTAAAGCAATTGAGAAAAGTGTGTGAACAAGTACGAATAAGTGTATGAAATAATATGCAGACTATTTGTTATCTTTAATAATATGTAAGCAATTTATTCTCTTTAATAAAATGTAAACGTGTAGAAGTGTCTATGTAAATATATTAAATTGTGTACAAAACATGTAAAAGTGTCTGAGTAATATATTAATAATTTATTATCTTAAAAAATGAAAGTGTTTAAATCAATAAGTAAAAATGTCTGAAGAATTATGTAAAAGTGTCTAAAGAAAAATTTTAAAATGACTGTAACGATAAATAAAAAATTTGTTATCTTCAAAATTAAAAGTGTCTAAAACAATAAGTCGAAGTATCTAAATGAATATATTAAAATGTCTAAACAGATGTACAAAAGTATATCACAAAAATATGTTTGAATAAATGTGTTAAAGTGTTTACAAAAATATGTTAAAGTGTCTGAATAATTAAAGTTGATTTTAATAGGGAAAGAAGTGGACAATTTTACCAAGTTAAAAGGACGAGTTGAACCGAGTTGATATTGAAGGGGTTAAGTGTCCGATTTATCCAAATTTGAGGGCTAAAAATGCATTTTCGCCTTCAAAAATTACGACTCAAATTGTCTAGTATAGTGCCACACTCATCTCATGGATGCAAATGTCTATGTCCATCTCTGGTTCCTCTTTTCAATTTACATTACATATAACATCTAGATCGAGTTCTCAGATTCTTGGCTTTCTCTTCTTACCTGAGCTCGATTAATTAGTTGAGCAACCTAGAGTAGAAACTAGAAACCCCAAAGCAGATTATCCTTTTTATTCAATTTCCGTCCTTAAAATACCGAATACGGCGGTCGGCTGCAATTTTCTTCTTCTTTTTGTTTTGCGATCGCGGCGGCCAATTGGAAGTGACAGTGGGTTGGCTCTGCTTCGAGGCATGTGGGGACGCTAGTGAGGCGACGGTGGGACTCCAGTGTGGCAGAAAGTGGCTGTAATTTGGGCATATAGGCAGCGGGATTCCGAGACGGGCCGTCACCCTTCCTTCTCCAATTCGCTGTGGTGGTGTTGCTTTCACACTTCCACTACTCGATTTTCTACTGCCAATTGATTGACGAACTGCTTCAAATACGACCCTGCTCGAGGACCTCGATCACGCTTCTTCAATATCCAGGTGGATATTCTTCATTTTAGTGTTCTTCAGAGGGGTTTCTAATGCTCAGTTTTATTGTTCGAACTCACCTCGCTCTCCTCTGTCAATCGTAATCGCTTCCGTTCTCAATATGCTTCCACCTCTCTCTTCATTAAGTGACTTCTTTACAGATTGGAAATTGTGCCGGATTATATGATTTTGATCATCTTTTATACTTTTTCAGAAGTTGAGGTTTAGTTTGGTGGTGATGGGAATCAGTAAAAACGAAGTTAATTTACGGAGGCTGCTTGCAGCTGCTCCCAATCAGCAGAATCGTGGGAAACTTATGCATGTATGCTCATTCATCTTGATTGCGCTTTCGTTTTTCTTTTCTTTTACTTTTTTGATGCTCGAAATGGTTTTTGCTGGCTTTTCAGAGGCATTGGTTACAGTTCTTGATCATAGTTTTTCGGTGACCTGATTAGTTTTAGTTTATTTGTTTTATATATTTTAGAAGTTGTGCGCCCTTTGTTTTGGTTATATGCCATTGAGGGATTTTGAATTAAACCTATAGTAGTGGAATTTTGCAGTATGTTGCTACTTTACGAGAACAATTGGAGCAGTTGGCTGAAGAGAGAACACCCGAAGGCTTACCCAGGTTGGCAACTTCATGTCACCATAGTCTTCCTTTCTTTCAGAGTTTATTGTTGTTTGTTTAACTCCGCAAGTTGGTTCTACAAAGAGTAAGAAAATTTGAACCTCCCTTAGATATCTGGTCAAGTCATCTTGTCCATGTTGTCAATGGATCAAGAAATAGATGGTGCTTCTCTTAACCGTTTAGAATGTCAGTGCATTTCTATGATGCTCTCTCTCCGTTATATACGTGAAGCATATTCTATTCCTTACCATGTTTATTTCAATGAACTATTGTTTTCTCCGCCAAGGATAATTTTATCGAGTTTGATTTATTTTATAAAAGATACAATCCTGCTGCATATTGGTATTTTCACCAACTAATGATGAGTGACAATGTGGCTTTCTGGAAGAATGTATTTGCTTTGTAATATTTGGAAGGAGAAGAAAATAGGACACCTGAGTTGCTCTCTGTTTGTGATATAGTTTCAGCTAGAAACATTATTTTGCCTCCACGTGGGCTTTTGCTACTGTTATTCAAAAGATTGTTAGTTTGTTGGTGTTCAACTTCTGATTTGGAGGCAGATGGTTCTTCTAATGTATTTGCTTTGTAATATTTGAAAGGAGCAGAAAATAGGATACCTGAGTTGCTCTCTGTTTGTGATATAGTTGCAGATAGAAACATTATTTTGCCTCCATGTGGGCTTTTTTGCTACTGTTATTCAAAAGATTGTTAGTTTGTTGATGTTCAACTTCTGATTTGGTGGCAGATGGTTCTTCTAATCAACGTACTCTTTGTCCTTCCATTTTTTACGAAAGACATATTACCTGCATGATATGGTGTTTAAATTTCAAATATTAGGTACTAGCTGAAGCAAAATCTTTCCTGATTCCTTTCTGATTGTAGCATCTTTTGAATTGAGTTGGGCCGTAGACCTGGAAAAGCTTGTTAGAGTTTTTATCTCCAGCCAGAAATTAGATATCTTGTGAAGAATTAGGGGCTCTACATATATAGCAATATGCATGTTCCCACTAGTAATGAGGTCTTCTTCGAATTGGTTAGGTATCTAGCTTTTGGAGAGAGCCTCTTGTACTTTGGTGTTATGCATCCTACGTGTATCTGTTGAAATTCAAGAGGTCTGTATGATGTTATGAATTTTAATATCAGAGTTCATCTTGCTAGTCATCCTTTATGTTTAGGTTATATTACCTGTTCATTGGCATAATCACATAACTTTCTGCTAATTTGTGTTACCTATCGAGATGCTTTATGACCTGTTAGCTTTTAACAGCTCCTGCTACATGGCTGCTTCTATGCTCACGATTGATGCTTCATGTTTGTTTAAGAACTCCAAATCTATCTTCTTGCTTGCATTTGAAAGTGCAGTTATTGTCAAAAACACTTGAAATGTTCTGCTGGTTTCTAATTGATTCTTGTATGATTTTCTATTCAAAATCATGTATTGTGACCATAGATGCTACTATTTCTCTTTTCAACTTTGAATTGCATGGAAAGAATTTTAGTTTGTGATCTATTTACTTTTTAATTTCCACCTTTATGCCTGGCTTCTCCACCTCCTAGATGTTCACAAAATATCCTGTTTGCTCAACTACTGTCAGCCTGTTTTCTTTGGTTGCTATATTGTCCTTAGTTTGTTCTGTCACAATAACATCACTCCCTTTGGAACATTTAATGCAGGGTGTCAAAAGCTAAGTTGAATGACTACTCAGAGAAGATTGAAGCAATTGCATCAAAAATAGCCAGTCCTATGGTGTGTCTATATATGAACTACAGATCCTTGGTTTCTGTTTGTATGCAGATCTGCCCTTTCCTTTTTTTTTTTTTGGGGGGGGTGTTAATATCAAGATACGATATTCATAACCTATAATCTTCATGTATAGGAATTGTAGTTTGTGTAAATGAATAAATAAAGAAATTTTGGAGTCTCTTCTGTTTTTTCGTAAATTATTGAGAAAATTAGAAAGAAGGTTCTCCAAATTTCAAGAATTAACAAATTATCTCCATTTTCATTATGAAATGCAAGATGACATTTGAAGATAGAAGATGGGGAAAAAAAGATGAAAGAAAGAAAGTTCTCTAGATCTGAACAGCATCTTCTTTCTTTTCCCTTGTGTATTTTCAGATTTGTTTGCTTTGTTTTGTTACATTATGATAATTAGTTTTTGAAAAAATAATTCAGCTTGTTCCCGCATAGATGCTGGTTTGGTTACAGATTCTGTTCTGGGATGCATAATTGGTATTTGTTTGCTCACCGTTTATCTTGGTGGTTGTCTCCAGCCCAACATTCAGGAGCCTGAGGAGTCTGTCGAGGATGCCCCTGGTGAGAACGAAGCAGACAGGCACACCTCCTCTCCTCCTGGATTAAGGAGGAGATTTGTGTAAGCGTACCTTTGTTACTGAACGTCAATATCGTTTTAGCATTTGTCTGGGAATTGCGTTGTATTGTTCTGTATTGTTTATTCCTGTATTGGTTGTTTATTAGGCCTGCATCAAGTACCAGAGGTCGAGCATATGATTCAAGTGAAGCAGACATGGCTGCTCCTGTAAAACTAGATGCTGCTGCACATGAACATATTGAAAAGCACAGGTATTGTTTTTTTTTTTTTCATCTTGCCTGTCAGAGTTCCATAATTCAAGTATGTGAGGAAGGGTGTATGGTTATGGTTCCATCCATCTGTTATCCATCCGTCTATCTATCCAGGCATGCATAAAATTTGTAGATTGAATGTAACAAATGGTGCTTATTTCAAAAAAATAAAATAAAATGATCTTGTTAATGTCCTACTTTACTAATTAATACTAATTTGCTATAGGTGAAGAGGCTAGAGTTATGAAAATAAGCTCAAAAACAATGAGTGGGGCCACAGAAACCTGGGCTCTAACACCATGTTAAAGCATCTAATGTATAGAAAACCCTTTGACTTAATCGTGTGGGATTATACCACATATGACATAACAAAAACCAAGGTGAATGTAAATAAAGGCTTACCCTTAGAGGCTCACTCTAATACATTTTCAGGACTGGTTATTGCATGTCCAACAAGTTTGGCTTCTGGCAATGCGTGCAGTACATGCAAAAGCTTCCTGTTACATTCCATATACTACAGTTTAATCTCTTAGCAGCCAGTGACTGCCTATGCATCTCCTTATACATAAATTAGAAGTTTACCATGATTGCTTTAGTCTGGTTAAGTTTTATGCCTTCAGTGATGGTTGGTCTTAGAGCTTGTTATGTGGAGGTTATGAACTAGAAGAAAAACCTTCATGTTATTTCTTTTTATGCACCTGAATTTAGCCTAAGCTTTTTCTTGTTGGTGAAGCACCACTTCCTCTCTGAATAACAGTTTGAACTTAGAGATATAGATTTTGAGTATACATATTCAAAGAATACATATTATAGTAGATGGATTTGTATTGATTTGAAAAATTTTTGGACATCTATTACTGTTGCATCTTTCTCCATCCTACTCATAGCTTACAACCCTATTGCACTTTTCCTAGTTGCTGTGATGTCTGTTTTGCTTTGTGTACAGAAAGCTTCAGGAAGACCTAACTGATGAGATGGTTGGATTGGCTAGACAACTAAAAGAGACTAGCCTCATGATGAGCCAGTCTGTACAGAACACTGAAAAGGTACATCAAAATGTGCATGGCTCAAAGATTTTTTAAAAGAATTATGGCCATCTGTGAATAAGCAATACATTAGAAGAGAAGAAAGATCTCAATGATACATAATCTAGATGGTATATCTTTCTTGTACGAAGCAAGTTATTAGTTTTGAGAAAATAGATTTCATGAATCATGTCCGTGAAACTGAAGAAAATAAAAATGTCTGGTAGTTGATGCGCATGTTCACTTAGTTCTTTCATATACATATTATTTTCACTTTTAGGTATTGACTGGACCTTTAAATTGCAAACGTTGAATGCAGTTACTTGATTCTACGGAGAATGCGATTGAGCATAGCCTGGCTAGCACTGGGCGTGCTAATGTGCGTGCCATGGAAATATATTCAGAGAGCTCCAAGACGACATGTTTCACTTGGCTTCTGATCTTTGTGATGACTTGTATTTTTGTGATGGTCGTACTCCTAATTCGGGTGACTTGATGTCTGTTGAAGCGTATCAATGATTCACGAAATCTGCATGTAGATGTAGTCTTCATTTTTGGAGTATGCCATTGGAGTAACCATTCTTGCTCTTACTATATTTCAGCAAATATCTTAAATAGAGCACTCTTTGCATGTATGGATCTTCAATGTACGCCAATGGCATCAAGCGGTTTTCTGTGCAAAACCGGTGCTCTCAGCAACTTGTGTCGGCTGAATGGTGAAAAGTTTAGGGATCAAATTGAACAAGCAGCCAAATAAAAAGGCCTGAAATAGATGAGTTTGGCCGACGATCATACTTGAGTCAAAGTCATGAATACTCCCTAAATTTTAATTATTATCCTGTCTAGTCACTAAAATGTTGGCTATTCTATTTTGGTTCTATTAAGAACCTTCCATTTTGTTTCTCACACTTTTAAAAAATATTTCATTTAGTCCATTATCTATTAAATAATAGTAACTATATAGCATCAATTTTTAAGATTTTATTTACAGTATTTGGTAACTATTTTCAAATAAATTAAAATGACATGATAATTTTTTACAATTAATGAATAATTTAAATTATTAGTTTTTTCTATCTGAAAATCAAGCTAACTCCATAAAAGTAATAATGTAAGTTTTCCATTAACAGTAAAAATTTATTATATAGTCTATATTTATTGAAAGACATTTATAGAACAATTCATATTGGCCTAAAACCACTTTTGGCCTTTGAACTCGGCCAACTAGGACACTTTACCCTTTCAACTTGGTCTAACTCAGTCCCTCAACTTTGTAAAGTGGGGCAGTCAAGCATTTTGACTACACATGACTATCAAATGCAGTCAAAAGCCTAACGTCGTTGTGTGTTCAATTGACTTCAGTTGCTTCCACCAGCCCTAATCACCATTTTTGCCACTCATCAAGCTACCACCGCCTCCCTCATCCAACCATCAACACCATCCATCACCACCGTCATAGTCATAGTTACCACCATAGACTCTAGTTTATAGTCCACCTTCTGTACTGGCACAATCACCATCCAAGCATTCACCATCGCCGTCACCAGTTTATACTCTACCCTTTGTACCTGCAAAGCCACCGATTGAGCATTTACAGTCGTCATTTCCAGTTTACATTCCATCGTCCATAACTGCACAACCACCAATCGAGCATTCACCTCCACCTCAACAAATGTCATTGTCACCGTTGCCACCTTTGCCACCATCACTATCACCGTCACTGCCACCACTGCCTTCTTAGGAGAACTCACCACTTTCACCAATAATAGGAGTATCATACACTTCTACTCCCTTTACCATCCCTTACTACTAATCCATTTGTTTCGGCCAAAGTTATGAGGAAAAGATTTGATTCTGATGTTCTGTTGCAGCAACAAAAAGCGAATTGCAATAAAAGCAAGTTACACATCAGTGTGTTTTTATCAATTCATGATTTAAAATATTATTTTTTTTTCTTGATTTGTTGTTTCAAATCACACTTAGTAGCAAAAATGTCTCCATTACTTTCATCCACATGTTCATTACTTCTTTGTATCAATGTCTTCGAATAGCTTGAAGACATTAATCACTGCCTAGAATTGAGCCAAAAATCCTCAAATCTCCTTTTCTCCACTCTAATTAGTCACCTCTTTAAATTAACCAGAGGTGGAATGACATTAGGCTTTCTGACCACATGTGACCATTACTTTACGAAGGTGAGGCGCTGAGTTAAACCGAGTTGAAGCTCAGAGGCAAAATGTCCTGGTTGCCTAAATTCAAAGGCCAAAAGTGGTTTTAGGCCATTTAAATTAAGGTTTTAAAAATTAAATTAGAAGACAATTACCTATGGATTCTATCGAGTGAGGAATCAAAATAAAATATTTTTAATAGGTTTAGGAGCAAAACAAAATGGTCAATAATTAAAGACTAAAAAAGACAATAAAATGTTAAGCACTGTCTGTAAATTTATAAACAATGAGATATACCTAAATGGGGGGGTTGGCCATGCTTGCCAATGTTTGTCCACTTGGTGATGCGAACCCCAATGGTATAAAGACCATGAAACACGCTCAAGATATTTTTCAAGCTCCATAAGACATTAAAGAGACTGGATTTAAACTCCCACCCTTAATAAACCTGTGATTAGAAACAAGAAGTATAAGAAAACCAAGAACACAAGTAACTTATGCACCAAGGTAGTTCATAAAGAACCAAAGAGAATTCTCTCCAAAGTAGCAATATTATTTCAGTTGAAAGCTGTGTTTTACATCCAGAATATGTGCCTATTTATAGGCCTAAATTGGGGTAAAAGACAAGCCAAAATTCGTAGCCCAAGTCACCTGGGAAACCTAGTTACAAAGGACTCAAGAAAACCTAGTCAAACTAGGACTCCTACATCCCTTCAACCTTGTTTTTGGTATGCAGCGTATGCCACTTGTCCTAAGTGACCTGAATTAATTCCATAGCCTAAATAACATCCTAAATAATGTAAATAATCATGAAATTAAAGAAAATAAAGTGCAAATACAAGTTTGGCCCTAAAAACCCCCAAATGGTCTTCTCGGGTGCACTTTGGGCTCTTTAGGGTTTTTGCTTGTATTTTTAGCTCCAAGCTTAAATATTTGAGTTCCAATGGCGTGATTATTCCTCTTAAATGTTGGAAAGAGGTCTTGAAAAGTTAGAGCTTAAAGATCCAGCTTGTAGAGGCAAAATGGCCTTGAAACACTTCAAGGTGGCTCCAAGAGTGCACTTAAGGGGTGCCCTTGGGGTTCCTTGCCTTGTGACTTGTCTAGGCACTCTAGGACTGAGCACCAAGCATAGCCATCATCCTCATATGGTGTCTTGAAAGTTTCAGCAACTCCTTGTGAAGTTCCATGTCCATTCTCCATGAAGAAGCTTGAAACAAAGGCTTGACATGCACTAGTGAGCTTTTTAGCTTTCTTCCTTTTCATTGGTCCACTATAAACCTTCAATGGGTCTTTGCCTTCCTTGGGTATGCCTTCTTTGATCATATCAACTCCCCCTCCTTAGAAGGATTTGTCCACGAATCTGCATGTTCAAACAAGGACAAATCAAAAACGTTGAAAGTAACATTCACATTGTACTCACCTGGCAAGTCTAACATGTATGCATTGTTATTGATCTTCTTAATGACTTTGAATGGACCATCTCCTCTTGGATGAAGCTTAGTTCTTCTTGTAGCTAGAAATTTCTCCTTCCTCATGTGCAACCAAACCCAATCTATAGGCTCAAAGATAACTCTCCTTCGGCCTTGGTTGGCTTTCTTAGCAACTTATTGATTTTTGTGCTCAATTTGTTGCTTAGCCATTTCATGCAACCTTTTGATGCTTTCGGCCCTTTTACTACCATCCAAACTAGAAACCTCATGAGTAGGTAATGGAAAAAGATCTAATAGGGTTAAAGGATTGAAACCATAAACAATCTCAAAAGGTGACAAACTAGGAGTAGAATGCATGGATCTATTGTAAGCAAACTCTACATGAGGCAAACAATTTTCCCAAGATTTCAAGTTTTTTCCAATGATAGCTTTAAGCATAAAACCTAAGGTCTTATTTGTTACCTCAGTTTGCCCATCAGTTTGTGGGTAGCAAGATGTAGAAAACAAAAGCTTAGTACCAAGCTTTCCCCATAAAGTCCTCCAAAAGTGGCTTAGAAACTTAGTGTCCTTATCCGAAACTATGGTTCTTGGAACCCCATGAAGCTTAACAACTTCCTTGAAAAATAATTCAGCAACATGTATAGCATCATTAGTCTTATTGCATGGAATATAGTGAGCCATCTTAGAAAATCTATCAACTGCAACAAAGATTGAGTCTCAGTTTCCTTTAGTCCTAGGCAATCCAATAATAAAATCCATTGAAGTATCAACCCATGGATGACTAGGTGTAGGAAGTGGTGTGCATAATCCTTATGAAGTATGAGTGGACTTAGCCTTCCTACATGCTATGCATTGATCACAAACCTTCCTTACATCCTTTACCATGTTTGGCCAATGATAATGCTCTTTCAAGGTAAGCAAGGATTTGGCTTGTCCAAAGTGTCCCATAAGTTCTCCACAATGAGCTTCCTTTGTGAGTAATTCCCTCAAAGATGTCTTGGGAATACACAACCTTTTTTATTTGAAAAGAAACCCATTAACTTGATAGAACTTCTCAAAAGCAAATTTTGAACATTTAGCATAAATCTCACCAAAATCATCATCAGAAGCATACAAATCTTTCAAGTGTTCAAAACCCAAAACTTTAGCATCTAAAGTCGAAAGTAAAGCATACCTTCTAGAAAGTGCATCCACCACTACATTATCCTTACCTTGCTTGTATTTGATAGCATATGGGAATGACTCAATGAATTCTACCCATTTAGTATGCCTCCTATTCAACTTACCTTGCCCATTAAGAAACTTAAGGGCTTGATGGTTAGTGTGGATAACAAACTCTTTCGGCCACAAGTAGTGTTGCCAAGTCTCCAAAGCTCTTATCAAAGCATAAAGCTCTTTGTCATAAGTAGGATAGTTCAAGGTAGCACCATTTAACTTCTCACTAAAGTATGCAATGGGTTGGCTTCCTTGCATCTACACAGCTCCAATGTCTATACCTGAAGCATCACATTCAACTTTAAAAGCATTAGCAAAATTAGGCAAAGTTAGAAGTGGTGCATTGCATAACCTTTTTTTTAGTAACCCGAAAGCCTCCTCTTGAGCTTTCCCCCATTTAAATCCAACATTCTTCTTTATAACTTCAGTTAAAGATGCAGCAATGGAAGAAAAATTCCTTACAAACCTCCTATAGAAGCTAGTTAACCCATGGAATGATCTTACCTCAGTTATGGAAGTTAGCGTCGGCCATTCTTGTGTGGCTTTTACATTCTCTTTATCCACCTCAATTCCATGTGAACTCACAACAAAACCACAACTTTATCAACACAAAAAAGAATACTTCTTCAAGTTAGCATACAACTTTTGACCTCTTAAAATGCTTAGTACTTGTGTGAGGTGTCCAACATGCTCTTCTAGGTTCTTGCTATATACTAAGATATCATCAAAATAAACAACAACAAACCTACCAATGAAGTCACGCAAGACATAGTTCATAAGTCTCATGAAAATACTAGGAGCATTAGTTAATCCAAAAGGAATAACTAACCATTCATAAAGTCCAAATTTTGTTTTAAAACAATTTTCCATTCATCCACTTCCCTCATCCAAATTTGATGGTACACACTTTTCAAATCAATCTTTGAAAACAAAGTAGAACTATACAACTCATCAAGCATGTCATCAAGTCTAGGGATAGGATGTCTATACTTTACAGTAATTTTGTTGACTGGCTTACAATCCATGCACATGCACCATGAACCATCCTCTTTAAGCACTAAAAGGATAGGTACGGCACAAGGACTCATGCTTTCCCTCACAAAGCCTTTAGCCAACAACTCATTCACTTGCTTCTCAATCTCCTTAGTCTCATTGGGATTGGTTCTATAAGCTGGCCTATTTGGAATAGGTGCACTTGGGACTAAGTCAATTTGATGCTCAATGTCTCTAATTAGAGGTAAACCTTTCGGGTCTTTAGGGAACACATCTTCAAAGTCTTTCAACAAAGACACAACAACACTAGGAAGATATGTTAGATCATTGATAACAAGAAAAGACTCTTTGTAAATTAAAAGAAGCACTGGTCTTTGTGCTTGAATGATTTTCCTCACATAATTCATTTTTTCAATATATCACTATTTGTTTCCACTTAACTTCCTCTCATTCTTTTCTCTCGTGAGCTCTTCACTCTTCTTCCCCTCATGTTCACTCTTCTCACTTTATCTCTCATTTGTTCTCTCGGTTTTCCCCTCTTCACTTTTGCCCTCAACTTTCCTCTCATTTACTTTTCTCTCAACCTTACTTTGAAGTTTCCTTTGATCTTCCAAGACTTGTTGTGGTGAAAGTGGAGTAAGTGTAACCGGTATTCCTTCATGAACAAATGAGTGCAAATTCTTCTCTCCATCATATGTGACTTTCTTATCAAATTGTCATGGCCTCCCAAGCAAAATGTGACAAGCTTGCATAGGAACAACATCACAAAGAACTTGATCATCTATATGGTTGTGGGTGCTTTTGTATAGGAAGCTTCAGCTTCTTCACTATGGTTGAGCTTGTTACATTGGGCAACTTCCTCCATCAATAATGAGGCTGCACACTTGGTCTTTGACTCGACACCTAGTGTGAATGATGCATTCTCTTTGATTGGTTTCCTCATTGGCTTGCACACTTAGAGCTCTCCTTGCCACAAATGCAAAATTTCCCTCATCGGGCTCAAGTGTGTTTTGCTCATCATCCTCCAAAGGTGGTGTCTCCTTCATGGCATCTTCATCCTCGGATGTGATCTCTCTATCATCCTTAAGAATCATAACCTTCTTGTTTGGCCAATCTCTCATATAGTGCCCCTTGCCTATACACTTGAAGCACTCAATTTCCCTTGTCTTAGGTGCTTTTTTAGTTAGAGCTTTGGACTTATCTTGTTAAGGCCGAGACAAGCCTCCTTTGGTGGCCTCTACTTTTGGCTTAGCTGCTTCTTTGCTCCATGCTCCCCTCTACGTAGAGCTTCCCCATTGAGACATTTTGGATTCCTTAGACCTTTTGATGATCCTCTCAACCTTAGTGGCATGGTGAAGCAAATCCTCCATGTTGACATATGGCACCATTTTCACTTTGTTGGCAATATCATGATTAAGGCCATTGATGAATCTAGTAATGGTGGCCTCTTCATCTTCAATGATATTGGCTCGGGTCAAGGTCATCTCCAAGTCCTTGTAGTAGTCCTCCACACTCCTTTGGCCTTGCACAAGCCTTTGAAGCTTGAGGTGTTGATCTCTATAGTATTAACTAGGCACAAATCTCATCCTCATCAATGCTTTAAGGGCTCTCCATGTATTGATGGGTTCCCCCTCATTCCTTCTCCTAGAAATGACAATCTGGTTCCATTATACAAGAGCATAATCAGTGAACTCAATAGTAGCCAATTTAACCTTCTTTTCTTCAGAATAGTGATGGCATTCAAACACCATCTCAATCTTTTGCTCCCATTCCCAATATGCATTCGGATCACTCCTCCCTTGGAAGGATGGAATGGTAAGTTTAATGGAGTTAAGATTATTGTCCTCCCTTGGCTCCCCCCTCATTGGAAGCCCATGGTCATGCCAAATTCCTTCTTCCTCCTTAGGTTCTTCTCTCCTTGGACCTCTTATTGGTTGCAAGATGGGATTAGGTCTCCTTGGCAATCTCAAGTCTATGCTTCAATTCTCCTTACAAGTCTATTGAGAGTTTCTTGAAGTTCTCTCATGGCAGGCTCCTTATTATGTCTCACTTCTATCCTCCTATCCTCCTGGCCCTCCATACTCCTGAAATCAAATATCCTTACACACACTCACTTCACGTGTTTCACTCAAAAGATGAACACTCAAACACTCAATTTGTTAATGAGAATATTGCTATTTAAAGAGTTCTCAAAAATTTTAAGAAAACTGTTCGTAAAGCACACAAGAAAACTTGAATTCTTGAAAACAATTTTGACTCCAAAAGAGGTGGGCTAAACAAGCTTTAAAAGACTCTAGGAAGCTCTTACAATTGATAATTACAAGAACCATAAAGAAAATCTTTAGGCTCAAAACAAAGGGATAGGGTTTGTGGGCGCAAAAAACCAAAACACTTTGTGCAAACTTCTTTTGCAAACTCCTTTCTTTTCCTTTCTTTCCTTTGTTCTTTATTTTTCTCCTTTTTTTTTTTTTTTTTTGCTTGCTGTTTGATGCTAAAACAACTTTCTTCTTGAAGTTCCTTGTTGCCAAAGAAAAAAAGTTAGATTTCCTTTTGGCCAAGACAAGAAACTATTGAAATTTTGCACAATTTGAAATAACTTTTTAATACTGAAACTTGCTGAACTTGGATCTTTCTTTTTTTAGTGTTTTCTTAACTCTAGGATGCTGGAAACAATGAAAACAAGAGAGATTAATAGGGCTGGACATGAAACAGAAAGATAAGAACAAAATAGAACAAACGGATTAAAACCTAGAACACAAGGTAACATGAATTGACTTCTTTTTGTTGTTTTTGGTTGTTTGATTGGAAACAAGGCTGGAAATAAAGAACACAGACTTGAAACAAGACAACAAAAGATTAAAACAGAGAATTAAAAAATGAAATTACTAGAAAAATTGAAAGAAAAATAAAGGTAAATAAGAACACAAAGATATGTCCTTCGGATAGAACTTGTGGCTCTGATACCAACTAATGTGAACCCCAATAGTATAAAGACCATGAAACGTGCTTAAGATATTTTTCAAGCTCTACAAGACATTTAAGAGACTGGATTTAAACTCCCACCCTTAATCAACCTGTGATTAGAAACAAGAAGTATAAGAAAACCAATAACACAAGTAACTTGTGCACCAAGGTAGTCCACAAAGAACCAAAGAGAATTCTCTCCAAAGTAGCAATATTATTTCAGTTGAAAGCTGTGTTTGACATCCAGAATATGTGCCTATTTATAGGCCTAAATTGGGGTAAAAGACAAGCCAAAATTCGCAGCCCAAGTCACCTAGGAAACCTAGTTACAAAGGACTCAAGAAAACCTAGTTACAAAGGACTCAAGAAAACCTAGTCAAATTAGGACTCCTACATCCCTTCAATCTTGTTTTAGGTGTGCAGCGTATGCCACTTGTCCTAAGTGACCTGAATTAATTCCATAGCCTAAATAACATCCTAAATAATGTAAATAATCATGAAATTAAAGAAAATAAAGTGCAAATACAAGTTTGGCCCTAAAAACCCCCAAATGGTATTCTCGGGTACACTTTGGGCTCTTTAGGATTTTTGCTTGTATCTTCAGCTCCAAGCTTGAATATTTGAGTTCCAATGACGTGATTATTCCTATTAAATGTTGAAAAGAGGTCTTGAAAAGGAAGAGCTCAAATATCCTGCTTGTAGAGGCAAAATGGCCTTGAAACACTTCAAGGAGGCTCCAAGAGTGCGCTTAAGGGGTGCCCTTGGGGTTCCGTGCCTTGTGACTTGTCTAGGCACTCTAGGACTGAGTACCAAGCATAGCCATCATCCTCATATGGTGTTTTGAAAGTTCCAGCAGCTCCTTGTGAAGTTCCATGTCCATTCTCTATGAAGAAGCTTGAAACAAAGGCTTGAAGTTCACTAGTAAGCTCTTTAGCTTTCTTCCTTGTCATTGGTCCACTAGAAACCTTCAATGGGTCCTTGCCTTCCTTGGGTATGCCTTCCTTGATCATGTCACTTGGACCTATATGGGCCAAGTGATGGCAGTCACTTGGCTAGAAGAGGTTGTTTTCACTCTTACTCCTTACTGAAAGCTTAGTAAGGAAGTCGCTAGACTGATTCTTTGTTTGAGTTGAATAATTTCTTTCAATAATTTTATGTATCCTGAAGGCCTTTTCCAATATTGAAAATAGACAACCTATTCTTCTTATCTGAAAGGATAATAAGTTGCAAGAGTCTTCTTCATCCGAATTAGGTAACAAGCCGTGGAACATGAAAGACTCCAGTCAACGAAAGACTAAGAGAAGAACATGAAGAAAACATATTACCAACAGAGGAAAGAGATAAGGCAGTCCCATCAGCAGTAAATATAGAAGAAAGAGGAGGGGGTAGACTTGGTGAGAAGAGAGACATTACCAGTCATATGGTTTGATGCCCTTGAATCGATCAACCAAGTAGAAAAAGAAGTACCTGAAGTTTGTTCCGTTACCTTTTAAGAAAGTAGACGAATCGCTCTCTTTCTCTATTAGAAAAATGGACTTTTTTTTCACAGCACGCGTATGCGGAAAACGAGAATCCTTACTTTTCTTTCTTTAGCCCGGGGGGCTATAGGTTCCGTTTTGTTTTCTCCCTCTCTATCCCTCTTTTTTTTTATTTGAAATCTTTTATGTTCGGCTATACCAACATGGGCCCTCCCTTTGAAGTGCATTTCTCAGATCAGCTTCCCGAGTCAGACGAAAGAGGGTGAAAGGCCCAACTTCTTCATTCATGGCCTCTTTTTTTGTTTTGTTTGATTGATCTTTCTTTCGCGACCTGAGACAAAAGAAAAGTCATACAAAGAAAGGTCATTTCATGTAATGCATAACGGGGGCGGGCCCCCTATGGATTTCTCAACGCAATGAATGAATGGAGGAAGGCCGGCTTTCTATATGAAAATTCAAACAAAAAGGAAAAGGGTAAAACCATATCTTACTGAAGAATCTGACTGAATGAGGAAGAGCTCTTTATGTGGTCTTACTTTACCACCATCTGAAATGTGCGAAACTTCGATTGGTGGAAGCCAGTCCATGAAGATTCTCCCTTTTCTTACGTACAATTCCCCTCTTTCGGTAAGCATCCAGTATCTCAGCAAATGAACATTTCTCTAAGCTTATCCTGTAGCTTATACGTCGTTTGAAAGCTGCTTCAAGGATCCAACGAATAGCTAAGGTTTGTTGACGATCCCTGGCTAAAATCCCAGGGACATCATAAATAGTACCTGCTACTCTTACTTTTTCCACTTCGCATATAGGCTTTATATTCTCTACGGCATCAACCATAAGTTTGATTACATCGCATTCAGTTCGAGCTGGGCGATGAAAAGTTTGATAAACAATAGCACGAACTCTCGTTCTTTTACCTTCCTTCATGCGAAAGTTGACCAACTTCTTGATCAATTGTTTTTGCTCACCATCCAAGCCCCCCATATAGCTGAGAATTTCCGAGCAATTGGAAGCCGCTTTCGAAGACGAGGCCGAAAAATTGAGATTACGCAATCGTTACTGTCCATCTTTATCAGCCAACTCCCCTGTTTCCATCTTTCCTTTGACCAACGAGTCCTCGAACCAACCTGTCCCTTATTGAACCTCTAAACAAGAAATCATCCCTAGATGGGGGAAGGCGCTGTAAAACATCAAAGAGCCAGTGCTCATTAATGTCATCTCCCCACTTCTAAGACTGTGAGTGATACCGCCTAATATAATTCCGGAGATTCTGGAGGGCGCTGACATTCGCCTCTGGAGATCTATAAAAAAATGAATTTGCGGCGATGTCATCTGCCGCTTCCAAAAAAGAAAAGCCCTGTCTTCTGCGGGAGCAATGCTTGCCGCAGAAGCCCATACCCTTACAATACCGGTCACAGAATTTTTGAAGGAGTCTCGCCATCGCCTTGCGGATTTGTTTGCGTAGACGCTCCTTTTCTGCGTCATCGTCCTACGGAGCGCCGCACTCGGCCGGCCCGCGTGGAACTGAGGTGCTGGCGACGTAAATCTGGTTACGCGGCCGAGTCATAAAGACTTTGACAAAAAACTTGAGTATAACTGTAACAAGGATAATAGGTAATATGACAATTAAGAATCAGTTACCGATCTTCCTGGAATGGCTTTTGAAATGCTGTTGGCTTATGGGATGTAGCAGAAAGGGGTGTAACAAAACTTGCAATGAGAATCACTGAAACAAACTCCAACTCAAAGATCCGGGAGGGAAACTATCCTCGCCTATTAGACTTCCTATCGAGGAAAAGGATTTGCTTGTATCCTATTCAACTCTAACTGAAACTTTCACTGGCTCACAGAAAAGCAAGCATACAGGGACGCCGTTGGCTTACTCGCTTTCTTATCAATTGGATTCTCTTTTTATATGATATTCTTTGAAGCTTGATACGCAGATGAGTCATTCAATAGAAAGATTTTTTGAGAAACTTTTTCTTCTATACTCGTTGACTCTTGGAAGTATGGTTTGCGAGCTGCCCGAGAAGAGATGCCTAAAGGACAGGGACAGGCCGGGAATGACTTGTATTGGAAGAAATTAAAGCCCCTCCAATCGTTAACCTCAGGAAACTTGGTAATTTCATGGGAAAGACAGATACTACTAGTAGCCCCATGACTGTTATACACCTTATACCTCTTATTATAGGTAGATCTATTAGGACTGGTATGACTATACATTATCCTTTTATCCAACAAGGTATCCCTATTCTCTCTTATGAGGTTTTGTTTTGGAAATCTCATTAAGTTGGGCAATCTCTGTCTTGCCTTCGTATACGAAACTAAGGAGAAAAAAGCACATTACTGATACAAAGGCGAACCCGACTATTTACAAGCACGGATGCCACTACATAAACTACTAGCAAGGATAAGAATGGTCTATCTTCTTTTTCTTACCCTCTCCTATGCACCTACCCTATTAACGTCCCAACTATAGAAGGCCATGGCAGCAAATGCAAGGTGCAAGGCCTTTTTTCGATTACTTGCAGGTATCCCCTCTCTCTGTATAGGGCTAGAAACTAAGAGGAAAAGAACTAATCACTCTTCGTACTGCTCAAAAGAGAAATCCTAGACTACCACTCACAGGAATAAAGACTGGTTTGATTCTAAAGCTAAAGAAAAGTACCTTTTTCTTTTCCAAAAAAAAGATGATAAACACTTTCAAAGGTCTTCAAAAGAAAAGATTGAGTTAGATTGCCCCTGCCCAAACAAGTGGGAGGCCCTTTTTATGACTAGCTACCTTTGTTTAGGGCTGTGCTTTTTATCTTTATTTTTTTTCTTTTTTTCTTGATGGCTTTTAAGCGGATTGCTTTCAAACTGGCCTTAACCTACTTGATTCAGTTTTCTCCCAGTGTATTGAACTCTTCCTCGAAAAAGTGTTTTCGATGGCTTACAGGACTTAGAAAAAAGAGCTTAAGCTTAGAAAAAGAAAAAAAAAAAGAATAGAAAGGCATTCGGTTACCTTTTCTTTTGTGGATCTCCGCCACCGAATTTTGCACTATTGTTACTTACATCTCTTCTCTGACGCAATTCCTGACTAGTCGTAGTTAGCTTAAGGACCGAAATAAGAGGTTTCGGGGGAGCTGCTAGGCTCATTTCTCATGGGAGGGGTTCGCATCCAACTCTTATATATACCCGGTCATTGGCAACATCTTCTAATTCGTTAAGCGCAAATAGCCTATATAAGATAACTCTGATCGTCTCCTACTTTTCACTCAAGTTATTAGCCCCCTACTGACTACCGGGGCATCCTCTAATCAGCAAGCACAAGCACTAGTACACACGCATTTGCCCGTTAGCAACTGTGACTCAGAAACCAGAGTCAAAGAGTAGTCGCCTCATTTTAGTCCCGAATGAGAAAAACCAGGATTTTCTAATTCAAAGCAAGCTCCCTACAATCGCACCCTAGGAGAGTGCAAATGGGAAGTTGAATGGTCTGGTTCCACTTAGCAGCCCAAATCCGCGTACCCCCTTTCACACGCAAGTAAGCAACACGCGCAAACAAGTACGCTTTAGCTACTAAGCTTCGAAACAACCAATAGGCTTACTTCGAAGTATGAGCTTGAACTCCAGTATTAGAATGAGTCTTATTAGTAATTCCCTGGGGGAAGGCTCCCCCGCCCGCCCCGACGCTGAGTCGCAACTCTTCCTGTAGAAACCTCCTTCAACTGATTCAAGTGATTCAGTCAGTAGGAGAATAAGTAAGAAAGTCAGATGCCTCTCCTGTAGGCCCACCTAAGAATAGAGAGGGTACTTTCTTTCTTATTTTGAAAAAGGGCGATGTATACGATGGGAGATATAAGAGGAAGAAAACAGGTTCTTCTCTTGAGCCTATTTTGTTTTGTTTGATTGATCTTGCCACTTAGAACTGGTAGGTAGGTCTGTTGTATTTATCGAGGATCCCCTTCACTAATAAAGAAGGCAAGAAAAGAGAAACAAATGAGGAAGAGTGCTTTATTTGAAATTAGGATTGGCCGAAGAAAATAAAGAGTGAAAAAAAAGGAATTTTTGATCGGTGGGAGTGGTGGATCTAGTTGATGTAACAGAGGAGCCTAGCCTAGAGAGGGCAGGGCTGTCGTACGGAGGATTTATATGACAGTGGTCTAGGGGAATCTTTGCGGAGCGGTCCCTCTGCATCAGGCGCTACGAGAAAAAGAAGTTGAGTCTCTTTTTTCCTTCTTTTGAAGAAAATAGTAGTACAACCCTCGAAAAAATCAATATTTTCGCAGAGTTTACATGCCACAGCTAGGAGAGCTATTGGGAGGTTCTTCCTATATGAAGACATAAGCTTTTATGCAGTTTGGGACAATTCATACTACCAGCCTCTGTTTATGCTGTAGCAGGTTGTGGTGCGAGCTTCAAAGGCCCCTCAACATTTGAGATGCGCACTACCATTAGGAGTTAGAAAGGAAGACCCCGAGAAGGAATTTTCAACTATCACAAACCTCACTTAAGAAGAAGTAGTTGGAGCTGGGCTCCGAACTATGAGAGTTTGCTTTGGTTTTCTGTTTCTAAGAGCGGTCTGATCCTTTATTTGATCAGACAGACCGCTCTTGGTGTTCGAACTAGTCATTAATGGTCGGCTTCTTTGGTATCCTTTCAGTATGCGTTGCGAACACTTTCATTTTTAGCGTCTTATCTTCTTTAGAGAAGTAAAACTCGAACGGATAGAACAGATGGTCCAACTACATAACTTTCTCTTTTTTATTATTTTTATGGTCGTGCCTCGTGGTACGGCAGCACCCGTACTATTGAAATGGTTCGTCAGTAGAGATGTTTCCACAGGTGCCCCTTTTTCCAATGGTACTATAATTCCTATTCCTATCTCTTCATTCCCTCTTTTGGTCTATCTACATTCCAGGAAATTCATACGCTCCATGGACGGAGCAAAAAGTGGAATCTTGGTCAAAGCAAGTCACCCTATTCTATTACCAGACATAATTGGGAGAAGCTCATCCGAAACTAGAGCTAGAAACGCCTCATTTCGTTTCGTTACCGTTCTTCATTTTCTTCTTCTCGAATCCAAGGGGGACTTCTCATATTGGTCACATCCCTCACGACATAAGATTGAAAGATCCAAACCTTCTTCTTCGGAGCGGAAACGGGCGTGGCCAAAACATATAAAGATCGACGTAGTCGCTCATAGGGACATCTCTATCCTGATTGAGGATAGTCTAGATCGATTCATAGATAGATTTCTATCCATATAGATAGGTATCCCCGTGGATAGAGATAAAGATAGAGATCCATCTAGATCTTGATTCACTATTTCCATTTTTTTTTATTGCCTTTTTTTGACAACAAGTTTTAAATCTTAATGCAGGCAAGGAAACATCGTTTTTCAATTATTACTTGCTGGTTCGGAGCGTAGACAAGCGAGCAGAGCCCAGGAAACAGGGAAGCCCGTCATAGAGCAGTCGACTAGAAGTAGAAGACTGCTGGCCTGAGAGAAGGCGGCCTCTCTCGGGAAACATGGCCCAATTTCTCTTCTTTTTGATTTTGGGTTTCTTTCTTTTTTCAGGGGCCCAGAACGCTAAAAGGTGGGGGAGAAGCAAGCTGAACCTCTGATCGACCTAGACACATAAATCATTCTCGGCGTCGAGAGAGATTTATGATTCCGTAACTAACTAAGTGAGTGCTTTCTAAGAAGGGCTTGGAAAAAGAAAATGAAATACGAACAACCGCGCTGGTCGTAATAGATCGACTTTCATGCTAGTTCTTGCTCCAGCATGAAAGTTCCATTTCAGGGAAGGACGACGTACCATGAGACTTTCTATTTTGTCGAGTCCTGCTTTGGTCTCTGGTTTGATGGTTGCCCATGCTAAAAATCCGGTACATTCTGTTTTGTTTCCCATCTTAGTCTTTCGCGACACTTCAGGTTTACTTCTTTTGTTAGGTCTCGACTTCTCCGCTATGATCTTCCCAGTAGTTCATATAGGAGCTATAGCCGTTTCATTCCCATTCATTGTTATGATGTTCCATATTCAAATAGTGGAGATTCACGAAGAAGTCTTGCACTATTTACCAGTGAGTGGTATTATTGGACTGATCTTTTGGTGGGAAATGTTCTTCATTTTAGATAATGAAACCATTCCATTACTACCAACCCAAAGAAATACGACCTCTCTAAGATATACGGTTTATGCCGGAAAGGTACAAAGTTGGACTAATCTGGAAACATTGGGCAATTTACTTTATACCTACTATTCCGTCTGGTTTTTGGTTCCTAGTCTTATTTTATTAGTAGCCATGATTGGGGTTATAGTACTGACTATGCATAGGACTACTAAGGTGAAAAGACAAGATGTATTTCGACGAAATGCTATTGATTTTAGGAGGACTATAATGAGGAGGACGACAGACCCACTCACGATCTACTAACAAGGAAAGTAGCTTGATATTGGTTCAAATCCAATTCGTGACCACATGGGTAACGAAGTCAGTATAAGTATAAGGCACTTACTTCTCTTTGTTATTTCGTAAAGAATCTGACTCTATCTCGTATTCTTTCTTTGCCGTGTATTCATTTCAAGATTGGATTGAGAAGCCGAGGAGCCAAAGATGCCCCCAATATAGGCACCTAAATAGGCCTTCGGAGCCGGTGATCTGTTCGGCCTAAGATCCTTTCTCTCACTTGACGAAGCGCGCAAGCCATTTTTCTTCTCTTTCTATTAGGGGTAGGAATTAGTGAACAGCCACCCAGGTCGGTGTGTGAGAATGGGTTAAGGCTTAAGAAAATTCCCTTTAGTTCTATGGATGACTAACAGGGTAGGATCAAAGCGGGTGACTGCCGAGCAGCAGCACTGCTCGCCCTGGCATAGCCATATGATTTCGTCACTGATTGTATTGTCTCGACTGTCTCATCCCGGCTTGTAATGACGAAGGCTAGATTTCATGGACCAGGTTGCCGTCCGTCGCACTTACGGTCATTAGTTTGGTTAGCTCTTCCTGATAGGCTAAAAAGGATGAAAGCCCGGGTCAGGAAAGCGACCTTAATCAGTCAATTTCCTCTCCTTTTATGGAATCGTTGATACATTTGTTACGATGCCTTCGGATGAAGGAGGCGAGAAAACCCTGAGAGCTTTGGTGGCAGGATATAACTCTCTTGATGGTGAGAATGGTCTCTTTAATAAGAAGAAAGCAAGCACTTCTTTCATATCTAACTTCCTTTATTTATTTGATCTTAGATGCTAAAGATGAAAGCTTATCGAAGCAGAACTGCGAGCCAACTCGATTGGATGGAGGCTAGAGAAGAGGAGGACACTCGCGCTTTAAAGAAAGGATTCTTGCATACGATTCGATAGCTTCTGGAAAAAGAATACGACTGGGAGTTGCCTTTTGGTCCGCGGCCAACGATTGTCTCCTTCGAAAGGAGTGGAGCACCCATGATTGACCCTCTTGCTTTTCTTCTAAGTACACTGGTGAAAATCTCTTTCTTCTTCTTCCGATTTACTTCAAAGAGGGGGCTTGGAGTCAAAACATTTTATTGTCTTCTTCGGCTTTTTCAATTGAGATTAAGAGCTATTAACTAAACTGACTTTCTCAGCTTTGAGAAAGAGCATTCAATGGGCGTAAAAGATGAAATGACTTCGATGGGGAGGGAAGGGAGAAATGCCACAGTTGATTCTTGAACAAGCCCTTGACGCAAAGATTGGTAATTCCTCATCTGCAGAGCCAAATCCTCAAGAGGCCCTCTGTGTACAGCTACACCCAATTCAAGTCTGATAGCAGATCAAAGCCCCTGGGATTCGCAAAGAGAAGGATCTCCTCCAAGAGATCCCGAAATGGGTAAGATTTAGTGGGCTGGGTGTGGAACACTGGTATGATGACGAGTTAAGCAGCATTGCAAGCTTCCTTCAAAGGGGGAGCCCATAAGCGCGAATACTCGGATTGGGCTTGAAAATACCCGCTGAGCGGTCTATCTATTGATGCACCGGATGCTTGTCCGAAAGCTCTGTTATCTCTATCTTCTGAATAATTGACTTATGGGTACTCTTCTCCAACCAATAGCTCGCTGGCCACTATCACTTCATTTGTTCGTTTCGTACACTCACTCCACTTGCTTTAGTGCTCGCTCCAGTACACTCTTGGGTTGGATATATTGAAAACAAAGATTTCAGACAGCATGAAAGATTCCCTTGAGAAGACCGATCTTCAAGCAGAGAATCATAACTCTAGCCTCATTTCTGTTTGGGGTCCCTCTTTATGGTAGAAAGATGCCCTAGATCTCTTGCGTCGTGCAGACATGCTGGATTCTCGTCCTTTTGATGGAATGTGCTCTATCTTCTCTTTCTTATCTCAGATGTATGGAAATTAGCCCTCTGGTGGCCCTGCCCCTGTTTTTGTACTTGCATATGCCTATTCTTCTACAATTATCCCTGGTCTTCGCTAAAGGCACCTAAGCTAATAAGATCTTTTCTTTTGTCGATGCGCTATCTATCCCATTGGACTGCGATGCGACATTACCACTGTTACAGAACAAGGCATTCTTGCACCAACAGCTTGGATTCGGATTTCCTCTTCTATTACTATGTTATGTCAGTTTCGTCACAAAGAAGTCATTCTTCCTCACTTGCCAACATCCTTTATTCTGTTTCCCCAACAAAGGGATTCTCAAACAGAAGATGGCGACAGAAGCTTTCGACAAGTGTTTTTTTGGAGCAGATGCGCCATTAGACTCCAAGAGGTTCGAAGTGGAGTCAGCCAAGAAACGGATTGTTCCAAGGGGAAGAGTCCGTTCATGGTAGATTTCCACTCAGAATGTCGACTTTCCTTAAACGATTGGAACTACCTCACCGAAGGAAGAGAAGAGTAAGCCCAAAATCCCGAGGTTATGGAATGGAATATTTGGGCTGTTGAGCTGAGGAACTTTCTCTTTTTTATCTCCATTGTTGAACTACTTCAACAAGTCTGCGCGTAAGGTATCCAGCATCTGATGTTCGTACAGCAGTATCTACAACTCCTTTTCTAGCTCTGTAGCAAGAAATGATATATTCCGCATTAAAGACAGTCCTTCGCGTAAATTGCTTTGAATGGGTAAATCAATCATTTGTCCTTGGGGATCCGCCATTAATCCTCTCATACCTACTAATTGGTGTACTTGAGATGCATTTCCTCTAGCTCATGAAAACGACATTATATGGACTGGATTAAACGGGTCAGTCATCCTAAAATTAAGATTCATTTCTTGTCGCAAATATTCACTTGTAGCATACCATATCTCGATAGATTGGCGTAATTTTTCTACCGCGTGTACATTCTCAGTGTTTTTCCAAAATCAAACTTTGTTGTTCAACATCTTGTACTAGCCATCCCTTAGAAGGTATTGTTAAAAGATCATCAATTCCTAATGAGATGGATATAGCAGTTGCTTGCTGGAAACCCAGAGTGTTTACTTGATCTAAGATATGTGATGTATATGCCATTCCAAAGTGATCTATTAATCTGCTAATAAGTCGTTTAATGGCAGTTCCGTCTATCATTTTATTGTGAAATACCAGATTGGTCCGTTCTGCCATACGTACCTCCCTATTTAAATGAGTTAGATTCGACAATGGATTTGAGTCAATGATTGGAAAAATTCCTTTTCTCGATCTTAAATTGCGCAGAAAGTCAGGTCAGGGACTCGAGTCCTAGTTGAACCAGAGAGACCCAAAGTCACCCCTGTGTCATAGAATTTTTGAACTTAGCTACCATAAGGTATAGGTATCAGATAAGCAGGCCCGACAAAAACCTTGTATAGCTTCTTCCATTTCTCGATAAAGAAAAATATGACCAATAGTGGTTCTGATGTATATCCAAAGAATTTCTTTTTTTACACGTCTTATTATCAGATAGTGTCCAAAAATCTCATGATAGGTACCACAAGATTCATAGTGAACTTCGATGGGAGATTCTCTTGAAGCAATAACGCGTTGATCTAGTCGCCATCGAAGCCATAAAGGACTATCTAAATGGATTCTTTTCCGCCGATAAGCTCCAATTGCATCATAGGAATTACAAAAAAAGGATTCTTTTGTATACTTATAGTTATTATCGTCAATTCTTTCATTTTGATAGTTTCTTCGATTACATGGATTATACCTATTTGCACAAATACCTCGCTGATTCCCACTTGTTAATATATCGAGCCCAATAAGCATATCTTGAGTCGGTACGGAAATAGGATCCCCAATAGCTGGAGACAAGAGATTCATATGAGAAAACATAAGTAAACGAACCTCCGCTTGAGCCTCTAAAGATAAAGGTACATGAACAGCCATTTGATCCCCATCAAAGTCTGCATGAAATCCCTTACAAACTAATGGGTGTAAACAAATAGCACGCCTTTCCACTAAAATGGGTTGGAATGCCTGTATCCCTAATCTATGCAGAGTAGGCGCTCTATTCAGCAATACAGGATGCCCCTGCATAACTTCTTGAAGTATTTTCCATACAATTGGCCCCTTTTCGCGAATTTGACTCTTAGCAAATCCTATGTTCAAAGCAAGATGTTGTCTAATTAGACCACGAATTACAAATGTCTGGAAAGCTCTATTGCCATTTTGCGAGGCAACCCACAGCGATGTAATGAAAGTGAGGGGCCAACAACAATGACAGAACGCCCCGAATAATCAACTCGTTTGCCAAGCAGAGTCTCGCGAAATCTTCCATCTTTGCCTTCAATTAGATCGGAAAACGACTTGTAAACCTTATTATGACCGTCCCTCACTGGTTGTCCGCGAATTCCATTATCAAGAAGTGTATCCACGGCTTCTTGTACCAATTTTTCCTGGCACATTACTAATTCCCCTGGTGTAGATCTACTTGTTGTTAATAGATCGGTAAGGGCGATAGATAACTTTTCTATAGAGTTCATTAATATTCATGAGTTTACCTCCATCCATCTGAATGATAGGTCTCAACTCGGGAGGAAGAACTGGTAATAGACATAAAACCATCCATTCTGGTTCTATATTTGTTCGAATAAAATGCTTTGCCAATTCCATGCGTCTAACTAAAAAATCCTTTCTTCTTCCAATTTTCTGATCTTTCCATTCATTACCCGTAAGCCCTTCTTCTCTTAATTCTTTCCATTCTACCAACGAATAATCTATAAGAATTCACAAATCTAGATCGGCTAATTATTCTCGAATAGCACCTGCTCCAGTAGACATTTCTCGATTTCAAAATGTATCAAAACCTTGGGTAGTAAAAAAAAGTGGAATACTATATTTCTAGGATTGGATTTCATATTCGAATAAACCTCGCAATTGTAAGAAAGTCGGTTTTTTAGTGCTGGGCCTAGCAAAAGCAAAATTAGGATAGGATCCTATGGGATCTCCCCCCTCAAAATCGGACATGAGAGTTTCTTCTCATCCGGCTCAAGTAGTTACACCAAATAAAGATAAAGAAAGGAATTCTCGCTTTCAAATTGTAGAAAACCCCCAAAAAAAAGGTCTACTCCTTACTCAAGTTCCCAGTGAAGACCAAGCAACATTTCATTGATTCATTCTTCTTTTCTCTAGATTTTCTGAATTCTTTATTCAATTAGAAATTATTATAAATTAGGACATAAATCAAATGTCAAATTCTTGAGTAGTCTACTTTCCTTCAAATCATGAATCCCTTTTTTTATTAAAATGAAAGGAATGTCTTGGAATTCATTCATAAGGGATTTACTTGTCTATGTACTGTTCCGCTCGATCTATTAGGTCCCACCTTACCTCGACGGTTATACCCCAATGCCCTTCCTTAAAGCCTATATGCGATGTATAGACTCCTGTAACCATGACATATTTGCTTACTTGAACATCATTTCATTTCTTTTAGAAAGAAATGGGAATGGCAAAAGAAAGAAGTCTTTTTTTTTCACGAGGTACAACTTTCAAATTCCTATTTCTTTTTTACTAACTCGACCATAGACCAATTCCCCTTTTATTTGGTGGTCTTGAATACACCCATAATTCTGAGCTTCATGTTACTCCTCCCAAGAAACATGTCAGATCTGGGGCATCCCAATTCAATTGAATGGGATGACAGTTTCTCATTCCTAATCTGTCAAATCATAATTTCGATCAAATCACACATCGCAGTATACTAGACTCTCTAATTCTTTAATAGGTTTATATAAAAGATTCGCAATATAACTAGGAAGACGTTTCAAATACCACACATGAGTTACTGGGCATGCCAGTTTTATGTATCCCATTTGATATCTTCGTATCCGAGAATCAACAAATTCAACTCCGCATTGTTCACAAAATTTAGGATCCTCTTTTTCATTTCCAATTATTCGATAATTTCAGAATGGAGACTCTTAGTACATGTGAGTATTTGTGGAGACAAATATTGAACAAGACCAAAGGTTAGAACTCTTAAACCTATAAATTGTCAAGAAAAAAGTTTGAGTTATATTAGTCCGTAGACCTGAGAATGTTATGAACATTATACGGTGGTTATGTGGTTTTGACATATCAACTAATAATGCCTATTATAAGATATACTTGGATATGTTAGATCACATAATTAACATAATAATGTTCATAGTCATTCAATAAAAGATTTATGACTCCTATAATAGGAGAGAATACTTGGAAAATATGTCTCTGTGATTTTGGATTAGAAATTCAACGGTGGACAATTTGGAAAATGTTTTATTAAATATTATTTTGATATATGAAATTATATATATGTGATATACATATTTCAAATGCTTTTTAAATTGTTTTATATCCAAATCACATGGAGATACAAGTAAATGAGTTTTTGAATGACAACGCTTTAACAGGAACTAGTAGGTCTAATTCGGAGCATATGTAAATATTGGTTGGTGAATAGAATAATATAAAGTGTAGGGTACTTGTGAGAAAGTCTTTAAACTCCTGGTTGATTTTGTAGGCTCGTCTAAAATAAAGTATTGACTTATAAATGATAAATTAGTCTGGGACTAATTTGACAGGATAAGGAGATCCTAATGGGTCCTCATGCCATATTTTAATATATTCCCATATTTCCTTATAAATAAGAGTTTTGAGAGTTGTAAATTGTTGAACTACAATACAACACAAGATACGTATGTGAGTTTTTCTCCACTAGAGAAATCATGTTTTAAGAGCAAATTAGGAAGAGTAAAGAATTTATGCATGTGATACTTGAAGATTCTATATTTGTAGAATTTGAAAACAAGGTACCCGTGAAATTATTCCTATGATCTGATCTTGGTACATGCTAATTGATAGCATGGAACTTCGTTAAAATCCCAACATTTCCGGCCTTCAGGTATTAAGTCTTGAGTGCCTCAAGGCGAAACCACTTTTCAATTTGTTCCAAGGAGGGTATATCTTCCTCAACAACCCTTTACCTTGATTGGAGGGCTTTTGGGATGAATGGTTAATCGACCCCACTACACCTTCAGGAAGGGCGAAGCCTTTAGTTAGAACTTTAACCAAGGTTGCACCCCCTACACTAAAAGAAAAAGTAAAACTGAATGAAATCATCCAAAAAAGAAAAAAAGGAAAAGTAACACTGGGAGAATGAGAATACTTGTACTAGATGAGCCTAGGTCATAAGTACCCACATGCCCAGTCTAGAGGACTGCTTCATTGACTGCCCTAACTTCCTTTGTTGGGGGCATCCTTAATAGGGTCAAGACCTCTAATGACCTAATGGTTGATGCCCAAATGGCTTGATAAGTTAATTCACTAAGTTGCTTGATTCAAGTTCATGGGAACTTGGAGAAGTAAGGCCACTGAGGTAACTACCCAGAAAAATAATTAAGAGGGAAGTCAAGTAAGGTTAAGCGAGTGATGACTTGTTCTAAGAACCCAAAAGAGATGGTTAAGGTTGAGTCAGTAACAACTTACTTTATGGACCTCTAAGCGGTAGGTAAGGTTTTGGAAATGATGATTTACACTAAAAGAGCTCGTAAAAGGACTTCATGGGTTAAGATTAAGTGGTAGCGTTGAATACAAAGACCAGTATCCTAAGTACCCCAGCCATATGAGCTCGTGGAAAAATGAACACTTTCAGGTTTAAGGAGTCTTAAATGCATATGCATCCCCTATCCATCAATTCATTACATTACTTATGTATTGTTATCTTTGTTGTTTGATTGTTTTTATATGTGCATGTATGTTTGTTTATGTATATGTTTGCATATATTTATTTGCATGCTTGCATTATGTTTTCCTTGCAGGTATTCCAAAATCCTTTATTAAGTGCTCACTCCTTTAGTCTTATTGTGCATATTAAAGGTGAGCGTGCCTAGTAGCGCCTAACAGCTATAGTGAGCTGCTATGCCAGGTGTTGTTTGCAGGTACTTCTTAGGTTGAACCTTGTTGGTTCTAAGTCGCACAAGGAAGGGTCCATGGGGCTTAATCTCAAAGTAGTTAATAAAATGGAATCATAGTGGAAAGATCTCAGTATATGTAAGTAGGCCTTATTAGAATACCTATGCACTAAGTGTCTTTAGTGTAGATTACTGAGCTAAGTTACATTTGGGTTGTACATAAGCATTAAGAAATGTACACACAGTTATTATGATGGGCAGTGCACTAAATAATTTCTAACTTTGGCTAGTGTTTTAAATTGGTTTTAAGTCCCATGGGCAATGTTTTTAAGTTATGTTTTTATTTATTATTTTTTGCATGGCCAAAGCTATTCATGCATATTTTCTTGCAGGATAGCTTAGTTGCATAAGTTTTTAGGCTTCTTGTAATAATTAGCCAATTATAACTAAGAGACTTGAGTTTGATGACTTAGGTTAATGCTTTTGCTGGACCTCAATCCATTGGCTGTCACAACGCAAACATCTATTGAAAATTCATTATCTTGTTGTTGAAGTGAAAAAAAAAAATGGATAAAAAAGTTTTATCGTACTTATAAGTTATACTTAATTTTTAAAAATTGAAGAAAATAAGGTGAAATTATACATTCCTTTTTTTCTAATTTATATATTGAATGACCTCTTTAGGAGGTGACATATATTCTTACTTAAAAAAGAAATAAATAATCAATAAATAAACTATAAATAAGTAATTAGAAAACAAGACTAACTATCGCATCTAAATATTAAAACATTATCTTATAACTCATTTTGATGTAAAATCTTAATTTTTTAGATAAATGATCCTATATAGTTACATTTTTAAGAATAAATTTTTTTTAAAATTTTTACACTTAATGTGGAGTCTTTGAGTGTGTTTTTTTATATATAATATATAGGGCAAAAAAGATGCAATAATGTTTATTATAATGAAAATTAGAGACACATGAGAGTAAAATACTTGAAACTAAATTCCACCAAATGAAATAGTGGAACATTAACACAATTTAAAAAATTGTGAAGCATTTTTCTAAAATAAAAATATTTAATATATTTTTTCGACATTGAATTCAAAAAATAGAAATAATAGATTGTATCTTTTCAATGCAATAAGCAAATAAAGTGTTGGTGTGAAAGTTTTTAGGAAAATTAAATAAGACATGTTTTTGTAAGAAGGAAGAAAAAACGTATAAATGTTATTTCATTTTTTTGACATTAGTAGATAAAAACTGACATAGTTAAGATTAAAGATATATATCTTGGCATTAACTAAAGTTTAGTTGTTTCACTAACTTTACCTTTATGAATTATATAAATGCAACCAAAGAACTAATAAAGTCTAATCAGTTAAAAAAAATTAATGGCTCTTAGTTTCATCTAATTTACAAAGAAGCTAGTATATAAGTAAGCTTCTTCTTGCAAGTTGTTATATCAATTCTCGTACTAAATTTCTTATCTTAAAACAATAAAGAAAAAAAATACCAAGGACATGACTAGTCCTAAGTACTTTGTGAGTTTTTTTGTGCTTCTTATTTTTGTTTCAATTTCTACAGCAAAAGATTACCGTATTATTATTAAAGAAAAACATTGTGATGCTACTATGAAGGTTCATTGTGCAGATGAGATTGTGGCAAACATTTTTAGGGCAGGATCTATCTCAAATGAATGTTGCAAGGAGCTAATAAAAATTGGATTCGAATGTCACGTGGCATTAGTGGCACGCCTGGTTCATATAGTGCCCAAATACAGAGTGAATGACTCAATTGAAGTTGCGATAAAGAGTGTGTTATCATGGTATCAATGTTCAGATATTGTGCACAACACTTTCTAAAACAAATTATTTATCTATTTATAAAATATCTTCCGTAAAATAATGAATCTCAATATAACAAGCTCTTATTTGACTTTTTTTTGTGGGATGACTATACTTTGGAGTTGTATGATTATCTATTGTTATTAATAATATCCTATATTGGCTAATAAAAAGTAGTTTTGCAATTTTATAGAATGTAATATACAAATTTTATTATTGTTTTAATAGCAGATTTTATTTTATGTTTTCAAGTTCATGATTTTTTTGCACTCCAGAATGAATTTTAGTTAAATACTAAAATAACTGATATGATTATGTTAGATTTAAAAACCATATAATATAAGACTAAAGCCATTTTTAACCCTTAAAGTTAGATGACCTGGACATTTAACTCCTTTAATTCGGAATTTGTTGAGCTCACCTTCTAAACTTGTAAACTTGGGGCACTTTAGCCCTTTCGACCCCATGTGCTTATCACATGCTTTTTTTACCCAAATGCCGCTTGCTCTGTTTGTTCCTTCTCGATCCCAGCAGTTTTAGAATCCTTGCATGCCACTCCTCCTGGAGTCCTCCATCTCTCAAACAAATTGGCCATGAAGTTAACTCCAACTCAACTGAAACCCAACAAAGCTCAAACTTATCCAACTGGGGTCTTTTGTTCTGGTTTCGACTCAAATTCTGGGAGGAATCCGGATCAAAAGCCAGAAGTGAGAAAGATAAGCGGGAAGGATGCTTATTGTTGAAGTCATAAGGTTTAAGTTTCAGCTTGTCACTAGAAAAGAATACTGAAGATCCAGTTTGGCTACACTAGCCTGCAATGAAAAATACAATTCATATCATATGTAGTGAAATGATGCCAACAACTGAATGAAGATGCTTAACAGCCACACAGACATTTTATATCATCAATCAAACAAGTGGCAAATGGAAACAAAAATGGAGCACAACTACAAAAGAGGTTTCACAAGTAGTTCTCATAGAACAAGGAAATTATGAGAAAACCTTGAAATACAATGATATGGAAAAACTTGATATATAATCTCATTTTGCTCATCTTTCAAAAGGTGTATAAATAGTTCAGCTAAGAGACAGTACTTCAAATTAGCACATGCCCCTTTTCAGATTAATCCAAAAATATGTGTTTGCGCGAGGACGCTTGAAGGTTCCATCAAGCTTGTGCCACAACTTCATCATTGGCTTATGATTTATACATACTAGAGAAAGTACAACAGCAGGATCAGGGGCCAAATTATCAACTCGAATGGAAAAGTGACTGCGAATAAATTCATTCTTGGTAGGTAGATGTAATTAAGTATAAATTAATGGAGGATCTTTCTACAATGTGATCAAAGAATGTGAAATATCCTCCTCTGTGTAATATGATCCATACCAAGGTTCAATTTGAAAACCTGAAAAAAAAAAAGCTTTTGAGTCAACTTGGTGATTATAACATCTGAAAAGCATGCAATAAATGAAAACAGAGGAATTCAATATATTCCCCTTGCAAGTTTTTAGTTGCACAGCAGAGAAAACTTGGCAAAAAGAAGCGGACATTGTCAAAATAGCAGTTCGGTAGCTTAAAATTATAAGATCAAAAAAGGAAAACTAACATTGGACAATAATGCTATTATTGTGAAATTAAATTTGTAGTGTAGTTTGTCATTACAAGTTCAATACTTTCCCTGGCATCTGAAAAACTCAGAATTAGAAAATGAATTTAATCGTAAAGCTTTAAGCTTTCAATGACAATGCTAGTTCCATGAACCATCGTCAACCTCACATTTGACGAAATTGAAGAATATTGTGAAGACATGATAAAAAATCATCTACTTTGCACAAACCTTGAACCAACTTTTAAATAAGGAGAACCCAAACACAAATTTTGCCCAAATCTTGCTCTGCTTTTGGGCTCTGTTCTGATTCATCAAAATCAGAGGTAAGTAAGCGGCACTTTAGAAAAAAAACCAGCATGTGATACACACACGAGACAAAAAGGGCCAAATTGTCCCAAGTTTACAAGTTTAGGGGTGAGTTAGACCGATTTTAAGTTAAGAGGATTAACAGCTTGCTCGGCAGACATTAACGCATTGGCATTAACATGTTTTTTCATAGTGGAACATGTGCTCAGCATGGGGCCAATGGTTTAGTCTCCAGATTGCCACTGAACTTGTTGATATTTACAATCATTTACTAGTGAGAGAGAGTTTCTCACAATAGTATTTCCAGCTATGTTAGCTTGAACCGAGGAGGGCTGAAAATTCGAACTAGCCTAGACAAGCTACCTTTGTATTGACTGCCTCCCAATTGGTTTCTCCATTGGCAACCTCGCAAACTTGCCTCCGTTTCTTTGCTTCTTGAGCTTCTGCTTTTGTTTCCATTTCTGAAATTTCCTCCTCATTCTTGCTCTTAGAATTTCCCTCTTCTTTGCACTCCAAGAGATGGGAGATTGGATTGGAGCAACAAAAGAAAATGATGAATCCTCCAAATTTTTTAGCTTAGATTTGAAAATTTCTGGTCATTTTGGCCTCTCGTTGACCATTGTAGGATTTCCTTTAAGGCTCCCAAAGGCTATAGAAGCCCTCGTTTTGTGAAGTTGAAAATGACATGGCGTGTCGATGTTCAGCGAAGAGGAACTGCCACCAGAAAGGGTAGCTGAGGGTTTAAAAATGGCCTTAAGAGCAGTGGTCGCGATGGAGAAAGTTAGAGATTTTCGAGAAGAAGAGCTGGTGGTAGGGGGAAAAGATGGGTCGAGGAGGGCAAGGCATTTGCAGGCATGCATGGCAGAAGCTATTGAAGTGCTTATCGTGGTGGCGGTCTCAAGAGATAAAGGGACGGTGGGGTTGTGGTCAGTGGCGAATCTAGGATTTTTGGTTCGGGGGGGCAAGCCCGGAGGAGAGTCGGCGGAGCCCGGAGGAGAGAGACGACGTCGCAATTAGGTAAAGCTGTAAATTGGGACTAATTCACACTAATTCAAAGATCAAGGAGCAAATCATACGAGTTTGAAACGTTTGAGGACTAATAGTGCATTTAGGCCATTTTAGAATATCCCCTTAATGTAAAGGGAATAACTACTCACTGGGTCCCTACTTTCTTCATAGCCTACCTTATTGCCCCACCATCTTTATATTTTTCCACAATATTTGGGGGGGAAAAATGCACACACAATCCTTAATTTTTAATAAAATCATCAAATTAATACCCCATATTTACGTTTTTTCAAAATTCCCACCCCAGCAACACGTAGCTTCGCCACTGGTTGTGGTGGAGGAAAAGGTTCGACTATGTTTGGCTGGTGGGACAGTCAAAACTGACAGCTTGGTTTGAGCTGTAAATAAAGCCAACTAAAGGAGCACTTAAAAACATTTCTCCACCCATAGCCCCACAAATAACATATTAATGAGTTTGTATTAACCCAAAATGAATTGGGCTAAGTGTTTTGACCATCCAAAATTAAGGGTTAAAAATGGCTTTAGAATAAACGAATAGTGTCAAAATTTTATTTACACGTGATATGCCTCAGAATTTTAAAGACATTACTATTGTAAAATGTCTTATTCTTGTTATTTACCCTATTGGAATTTGGCCAACTCGTTGAGCTCCCCGACCGCTGCTAGCGATCGCGAAAGTCGAAACCCTACGCGAGGAAGACGATGGATGCGCAGCCGGAACCAGTAACCTACATCTGCGGCGGTAAGTATTTGATTTCTCCGGTAAAATCTTTCTCTTTGCTGGAAAATTTATATTTCGACCTTGATGTAGATTGTGGGCATGAGAACACGCTGAAGCATGGGGACGTCATCCAGTGCCGAGAGTGCGGTTACCGTATTCTCTACAAGAAGCGAACCCGTAGAAGTAAGTTGCCGTGGTTTCTTCCAGTTGTATCTCTTAATTTCTACCCTTGGGTTTTAATTTTTCTCTGGTTTCTTTTTCTTGTTCCCTGGATCGTTCTGAAAGTATTGCAGCTTTCTTTTTGTGGATGGATACCTTAGGTTATGGCTTAAGCTCGAGTTTTTAAGTTCCATTTGAGCTTCACTACAACTTTGTACTTCAGGGATTAGAATATTGTTGAAAGAGTTCTTAGTTCATGATTTTCCTTAAAGCTAGTGCCTAGTGGGTTCTGGAAATAAAATTATCGCCGGATGAGGACAAAATTGACCGATTATCCATGAGTGTGTGTTAAGCACCTTGTTGGCATGGACTTGAATTGGAAAAGAGTGAGGGCTATTAAGTGGTAAATAACTTCAGGCGGCTATAGCCTCTATATTGCTTCTTTCTTCTACATCATGTGGCTTGGTTTGAAGATATGCTGGTATTAGCTTAAATAGGAGACAATTTACAGCCTTTGGTAATAATGAGGCAGCTTTGAGCTGCACATCTTCTAGAGGGACTTTCACACCCCACCCTGTACGGCACACACCTAACACTATGGGAACTAACCGAGCACGCATGACCATTGTCAGTGCTTGCACAACACAACTAGAGAATGAGTCTCTGTACCATTGTGGCATATATTCTGAGTGTGTAATGCCAGAGTGGTAAACAAGCTAGTTGTCCAAAACAGGTTTTGCAAACCTTCCGTTAGAAACTGCACATACCAGATTAAAATACTATATTAGAAGGGTTCATGAATTGAAAACATAACTAACTAGTAAAATCTGAAATCTGATCTTCCAATCAGAAAACCTGTCTAATGCTACCTGCTGAAACAGGTTTGTACTCTGATTTACTGAGTCTGAGCTGATCTTGCTAAAATCTGGCCTGGAACAGTGCGAACAGATTTAGATTGTCAAATGGGAGTTGTGGTAAACCAAGAAACATGATTTCCAAGCATATTATGAAATTTTCCCATCAAACCTGAAACCAGATATCAGGTTCTGCAGTATTGAATTCCAAACTGACCATAAAACCGTTCTCTGGTCTTTTATTTCAAAGTCAGGTGTACACCAAAGCTATGATCCTTTATAAGCTACGACACCTATACTTTAAAACAGTTCAGCATTGCTGCGAAGAAACTGAACCTGCCAGAATAACCCGAGCCACTACCCAACTAGACTAGCAGCCTCTTCTTCAGTTCCTGACAATGTAATTCCTAAGCTTCTCCAATTACTCTCGGGATTCCTGAAATCAGAAGCTGCTGTCTGAGACCATTGACAAATCTTGGTGATGAAGTGTCTTACTTGTGCAGCCCGAAGACAAAACTGTGACCAGCTGCTGCCTTCAGTTCATGGCATTGACTCTCCCAATTTCATCAATTCCAGAATGTCTGAAGTTCAGAAATGATGAAGAGACCATCATATGTTGCTCGTCGAAGAAACAGACAGCTTTTACTCTCTCATGCAACTAGTTGGGTTTCAACTCCAATCCAATCCCTTACTTTCTTAATTATTTCCAATTGAATCCATTATCTTCACTTCTATTCACTTAACTCCCTGAATTTGGTTTAACAAATTTCCTCACATGTAAAGTCAAGTCATTGCCCTTTGTCAATTAAATCCTCTATATTTCACTTTCTTTGCGGTTAAGTCACTTTGTTCACAATCAGTCCACAGCTCTTTTAATGTCATGCAGTTGAGTCCTTAACCTTATTAAGACTTACAATTAAGCCACTCCACAAAATAACTTAATCTGGGCTTGGCCACCATTGTCCATTAAGCCATCCATTTCCTCTGAACAACTTAACTGAATCACCTCAAATTCTATAACACAAAGGTACTACCTGTCTAGATTGACTCTTATATGGTGATTAAAAAAGGAAAGGTGTGACAGAGACACTGCAAGGAGTTGTAAGCTTGTATTAACTTGGTTTCTTACTGACTGGTTATCCTAATAGTCTGCTGCAATCGTAGTTGTTGGAGATCTTGTGCATTTTTCTTTTGGCAGCTTTGCTGATTTACATGCTCACAGATTAAACATTCTTCAGGGTTTCAATTTTCCTTCCATTTTAAGCCTCACAGATAGCTTGCTGTTTAGCTCCTTTTTCAGGATGCTGGCTGTTGGATAATGTCTGTTCACTTCATTAGTACTCTTGCTTTTGCCATTTTAGTTACTTTTATGGGAGGTTTGAAATCTTTGCCCAATGAAGAGAATCCACCCATATTATGCTTGGTACATTAGACGCACATGATTTTTTGACGAATCCCTCAAGGAGAATGACTTAGAATTGCCCAAATTATATCAGCCTGACAATATTGGTTTTAAGGATATTTATTTTATTGGATAGAACAATAATTTAAAAATCGAGAACTAAACATAAAATTTAGCCTTGGTTATCAGCAAATTGATTTGATGCATCACTATTCTTAAAGCTGGTGTATATTACTAACAAAGATAAAGTGTTCAGTGGATGAGAAGATATAGTTGACTGGAACAGGAGTACAAAGGCTAGAGAAGAAGTATCTCCAGCTGAGGACATGTTTATAATAGACCTTTAGACATTCATTGCCTAAGAGTGATAAATTTGGAAACATGAGGAGTAGAAAGAAGCAAGAATAGACGAAAACTTGCTCGCACATAAATATTATGAGAGGAATTTGCTCCTTAAGAGCTTATGGAGGAACTCACCTCCAACTGAATTAAATAGATATTGTAGATTCATGTAGTTGGATCAGCAAATTTCAGAGATACAAATTTTCATGATGATCTTTCTTACTTCAAATATGTTTGATCCCTTTTAGCGTTGATGTCTGAATCCTCTAACATGCAACTTTGGAAAATTTTCTTCCTTGATGCAGTTGTTCAGTATGAAGCACGCTAGAGTTGGATTGCAGTGATGAAAGAGGCTAAGCATATGTTGTGATTAGAAGTAGCTAATGAGTCATGCGCCACTTGTTGTCCGTGAACTATTGCCTTTGTGATTCTCATGGTCACATGTTGAAGATGCAATTCTCACATTATTTGTGCCCAAGCAGTTTTATTTGTTGAAGATATGATTCTCATGAACTATGAGTCATGGTCACATTGTTGAAGATGTGATTCTCATATTACTTGTGCCCAAGCAGTTCTAGTATAACAAATTTTAGCTATTTTCGTAACGCTGCAAATTCTATTTACATGTGATTCCCAGCAGTACGGTATTTGTGAGAATATTTGTTTGACTGCTAAGTTTAAATTGTTTCCCTCCATGTTTTTGTGAGAGTTTGACATGAACTTTTTCATAACTTGTCCCTCTCTAATATTATGGCTGTGTTGTGTTATTTGGTATTGTTTGTAAAACTTAATTTTCTATTTTAGTTCTTGAGCCTTGTGTAATTCTGTTGTATTGTGTATGTGGTTCTATTCTTGATATCTCAGACGTGATGTCTGTTATTATTTGCTAAATGGGGCAAAAACTACTGTTGTTTCATCATTTGTGCCACCGTTGAAACTTGTGGTAGCCTTAGTTGTTGGAGCATTCTTTCTATATAAAGAACTAAACTCTGTATTCTTATCTGGTTGTGTGCTTGCGGAGTTAGGACAGGAAACTGGAAAGCGCATGCTGTTGTACATCAATCTAAAATGAAAAAAACTATATATGCAATACGAGGTACATACGTGTCATTTGCTTGAGTCTGAGGACACTGCCGGAACCTGTAGGGGCTTGTTATTTTTGTGTATTGAAATGGAATTGTGTCGTACCTTTGAATGGAATTAGCCTTGATTGTTTTTGTTCTTTTTAGATAAAACTATTATGTTTAGTAGAAAATATGGTTATAGGCACCAAAACATGTAAAAGTTCAGTTCCTGATCATGTTTTTTCTTTACTCTCCAGCATTGACATAAACTTGTAGGTCTTCTATTTTTGGTGTCCAAAGGTGCCAAAGTCGGCATAAACATGTTCTAGGCTTGTTTTGTCTTTTTTGAGATCAAACTTACTTCCTCTTTGTTTTTGTTTGGTTCCTTTTGTCCCTTTGATTTTGAAGCAAAAAATAAAAAATGCCATACCATACAGGCAATTTAAGATCATCTAGATGTCTAATGTCGGTGTGCCTTTTAGCCTGCTTTATTTTGTCGAATCCTTGTCGACGTAAGCTTCTGGGATGAGATTAGATATGTCTACCATTTGTGGTTGGATGTTGTGGGTTGAGATGTTCAGCGGGCTGACTTGCCTGAAGGTGGGCTGGGCGGTGCTGGGTTTGACCTGGGCTGATGCGGGTCTGGACTTAGGCTGTGTTTTTTTAAAAAAAAAAAAAATTATTTAATTAGTTTTTCATTGCCATTTTTATTAAAGCGGGAAATACCACAACAAGATTAGATTTATTAATTAAAAGATAAATGACACAAAAATTAAATGACAATTTAAAAAAATTGGAATGTATAATTGTATATACATGAGAAATGATGAAACGTTCCAACAATTATTGGATAGCAATACCAGTAATCCTCATCGGATAAGGTCTCATCGTCGAAACTAAGAGTAACATTAGGTCAATCATGGTTGCACAAACACATCTCTTCAAATGGCAGTCATGGTCGTTTATCTGGTTTTTTCATTTTGTCGGAACTAAAACTAGTTTTGATTACAACGATTGATTGATACTTAGACATTAGCATTTTTTTGCAAAACTTGTACATTTTGGACCTCGCATCATTCTCAAAGTGAAATGTGAATTCCAGCTACGTTCAAGGTAGTCTTCCCTCATATTTTATAACTTGGATGCGGATGCTTTTGTTAGCCAGACAATATTTCTTACAGGAAAAAGACTCATTGTTGGTGGTGTAGGATGATAAGTCCACCACAGCCTTGCCTTTTCTTTTTCCTTTTGGTGCCATTAGTGGGAAAGTAATAGTAGGCATGAAGAAGAAATTTGGAAGAGAGATTGTAGATATTGATGTGAGAAAGTGTAGGAAATGAGTCATTGAAAGACCTTAGGGTATAATTTGCCAACTTTTTTTGAAGAATTTGAAAACTGCCATTCAAACTAACCCACCAAACTTTAATTTGGGCTGGGTTCACTTAAAACCCCCCTCCCTCAAACCCATAACTGTTCACCTTTCTCATGCATCTCTCCTGAACCAACCCAATGAACACCTCTAGTATGGGCATGTACTACATTTCCACATAGTTCATTTGACTCTAACAGATGAATACTATAAAGTGTCATTGTAGAACCTGCTTCCCCATGTGATCTAATGCAGTTCATACTACAGATCCTGAAGGGAATTATGATTCTTTTTCTGTTCTGTGCATCTGAAAAGTTAATGTGCCTCTGTTATACCTTTTTGTTTCCTTTGTGTGTCACGTTATATTATTATGTGGATACGTGTCTTTGTAATTGTGTAAGTGGGCGTATAACAGATTGTTGTCTACTTTTCTACTTTGACATCATTTCTTCCAAAATATCATGAGAAGATATTTTAGTTTTACTTGTTGATGTTTATATGCAAGTGATTCAGTTTAATGCTGTGAGAGTTGTTTTTTTTTTCTCTTGTTCGTGTTTGAAATGAAAGATAAATCAAAAGGTATTTATTCTTTGGTTGCCATAAGTGGCTTTTGCATAAGGAATGGAGAATCTATTGGTAATAAAGGGAGAACTTTATTACAAAAGAATAGCAAGTGAAAGGTTTTTGGTGGGATTTGATGCAACTGAGTTGTGAATTACGAGTTGAAAACTGTTTTGCATGTTTTGGTTGTTCTTGCTTAAATATTCTAGTTGTTGGCTTCATTCCTATAATATCATTAACCTGACAACAAATATAGAGTGAGTTACAATTACCCAGATGCTGGATCATTGAGTCGCAACTGGTGAAATTAATGTTTCCAAATCAAACTACTCAAGTAGGTGCATTTGTGATTCCTGTCATGACACATTAATTTTGTCAAATTGGCCCTTTGAAATAGTTCCCAAAAATTTGGTTCCTAAACTTTCAAATATCTATTCGTAAAACTTTTAAAAATTACAAAAAAAAGTTTGTCAAAAGTTACACATTTAGTCCCTAAATTTCACAAAAAATTTATAAATATGTCATTAATATTTGAAAAGTGACATTTTAGTCATTATATTGAAAGTTTATAGAAAAACACAACTTTAATGGGTCCTTAAAAATATCTAGTCCTGAGTTTTTTTAAAAATTATACAAAATAGTTCACTACTTCTAGTCAAATCATGACACACGCAACACCCAATCCCATATTCCTCTTATTAAAAATTGTTTTTGCACTCATAGAAAGTTAGACTTGTGCATTTTAATCCATAAACTATGAATTAGAACAACCCTATCCTTGAACTATAAACTGTTTCACACTTTGTCTAGTTGATTCATTAATTCGGTTCACTTACATTCGCATCACATTGACTCTATCAAATTGACCCTTAAAATAGTCCCTGAAAATTACAAATTTGGTCCCTAAACTTTCAAATATCTATTGCTAAACTTTTAAAATTTACAAAATAGTTCCAAAAAATTATAAAATTTGATCCTCGAACTTTTTTAAAGTTTGTAAGATCACTCCTAAAAATTACACATTCAGTCCCTAAATTTTAGTAAAATTTTAAATAAATTATTGCTATTTAAAAATGACATTTTAGTCATTGTACTAAAAGTTTAAAGAAAGGCCCGAATTTTGGTGTGTTTGATAATATTTCATGTTTCATGTTTTCTGTTTTTATTTTTAATTTTCTAAAGAAAACATATTTGGTAATTCTGGAATTAAAACTTACCATCACGTGACATTAACTCTAACAGATTTGCCCCTAAAACAGTCCTTGAAAATTATAGAATTTATCCCTAAAATTTTAAATTTCTATTCCTAAACTTTTAAAATTTTAAAAAATAGTTTCTTAAAATTATAAATTTGGTCTTTAAACTTTTTACAATTCACAAATAGTTCCAGAAAAATTAAACATTTATCCCCTAAATTTTAGTAAAATATATAAATACATTATTGATGTTTAAAAAGTGTCACATCCCTACCCTACGAGTTTCAGGATAATGACAAGATGCATACTCAAGAAAATAAATTTCTTTAGGCATGCAAGGCTACAACATTCCAAATAAATTCAAACTTCCATAAATAATAAACCGAATTTATAAAGTTCAACTTTTGAAATGAGTGATAGAGTAAGCATAATCCTTGAAATTGAAATATAAATAAAGTTTCCAACTCTTAACTATTTCATATCGCAACTAATCTTGGGGTTGCTCCTTCACTATAACTCGAACTACTCGTTATCTGTGTGATGAGGTGAAAATGGGATAAATATGAATACCCAGTAAGTAGCGGATTGTCTATTTCTCCAAAAAACAAATTTATCCAAAAAACAAAAATGCAATATAAAAAACTATAGAGATCAAGCAGAAATGATCCTTCTAAAATAATAACATAAACCTCATGCAAAAAATATTTGAAAAAATCAAATTATAATAAATGAAATGACAATTATAATAATTGAACAAATAATATTTGTGATAAAAATCATTAACCAAAATATAGCATTTTTAGAACGTAATGACAGGATAAATTAACAAAATAGAAAACCACAGCAGGGTGGGTAGGGTAATTATTGTGACTACACTTAAACCATTATAGTATGTCTAAAACTGGCTAAGAATCATAATCAATCGAGTACCTAGAAGGATTAATACTAAAAACAGATGTGAAACAAAGCAGAATACCCTACTTGAAGGGTCAAGAACTACATTCCCAGTAATACAAGTCAAAACCAAGATCCACCATAACAAAGTTGGAACAAAAAAATAAGAGTATTTCAATTATCATAAAAACTTCATGCAAAAATATCATAATCATAACATACTTGGTGCTAACTTAAATAATAGAACATAGTATATGCATAGTCAAACACAGAATGGTCTAGGTTTTGATAAAACTTTCTAAAGAGAAAACATGGTCTTCACTCTCATAATATAAGTTTAGAAGTAGGGCCTTAGCCTTCCGATGGCTATGATGAGTGCGAGGATTGCTCTAAATCATCGGGTACTGGGCTTTAGGGCATTAAAGTGTCTTACTGATGTAGTATACTAGCCATTGTTGATTTCTTTCCTCCCTCACCATGGCAACAATGATGGCCCATGAGGACATGACTAAATAAAAAAATAATGGTTCTTCAAGTTTTGGTTGCTTAAGTGTGGGAAGTGCCCAAAGGTAATCTTTAATGTGCTAGAATGCCAAACGACATTCACAATTTCACTAGAAAGCCTAATTCATTTCCAAAATATTAAAGAAGGGTTTGTACTTACTCTTACAATAGTCGTGCGGCTGACAAGCCTCTTGATATCCTTGTGGCTTTACAAGGTAGGCATATCCAATATCGTTTGCACTTTATCCAGGTTGGCATTGATCCATGATTTAGAGATCATGTGCTCCAATAACTTTCCTATCTTAGCAACAAAAAAACACTTCACCAGGTTTAGGCACATGTTATGTTTGCTAGAGGTATTGGAATATTTCCTTAAGGTCCTCCACATGCTACTCTTGGATCCTGCTCTTGACGATCATATCATCAATATATATTTCTATGTTTTTCCCAAGCTATTTCATAAAAATATTATTCATGAGTTGTTGATAAGTGGCTCCCATTTTTTAAGCCCCAAGGGCATCATAGTAGTACACACTTTCACCAATCATGAACAGTATTTTCCTCATCCTCAAGGCTTATTGAAATCTGGTGGTAACCATTAAAAGTTTTCATAAAACTCAAAATCTTAAACTCTACTATAGATTCCACCAAACGGTCAATTGGGGCAAAAAATATGGGTCATTTAGACATGCCCAATTGAGGTCCATGTAATCCATCCTCATCTTTTAGTTCCCATTTTGTTTTTTGGCCAAACAACATTGGCCAACCATTTAAGCATGACACATCCTGGATTATGTTAACTTTCAATAGTTTCTACAACTTTTTGCCCCCAAATTCCTATGCTCAGTACTCATAGACTTTTTTCTACTTTATCGGCTTGCCTTAAGACTAACTCATAACCTATGGAAGGTCATTTCAGGATTTTCCCCCCTTATTACTAGGAGACCATGAAAATATATCTAATTAGCTTATAAAAATGTAAGGGGGCCAACCCCATATCTTTAAGTTTTGTTACAATTATCAATATGATGGTTTCCCATTTTGGGGTGTCTCAGTCTACATTCCTCTCCAATATTTAGAGGTTTCCCCTTCTTTAGATTCGTTATCTGCTAAAAACCTAAGAGACTTGTTACACATATTTTTCTGTCAAACTTTTATGGTAAAAAGATATTTGCATATTCCTATAGGGTCCTGAATGTCAAGTAAGTAGCCTAATATCCATTTTAACATAAAATTGTACCCAGGCTAGCCTTTCAAAGATTGGATTATAAGTAAAAAGAACATCCATAATTGGGAATTCAACTATCTAGGAGTAATAAATTATTTACTCTGAAAGTACATCAATTTATTAGTGCAAGAGAATAACACTTAATACTCAAAAGGGCCATAGCATGGCTAAAGGTAATAGTCACATTAGACCCACCTTCACGTAGACTCTTTTAACATCATAGTTTACTACTTTGTAGTTATTAACAAGTGATTTGTATGAACCACCAAGATACAAGATTCATCTTCCCTTTCAATGGTTTGTTCAAGTTCTATGGTTTTTAGCTGGGTAATTTCACTAGTATTTTTCTTATGGTCAGAGGACCTTTCTATAACAATAATCATGTTGATGACCCCCACTCGCTTTCTAGGCTCTCAATTCATTCCTGTGAGGAATTCCCATTATCGTAGTCTGTACAGTTCTAGTCTTTGTCATCTCATTGGGGCTTTTGTGTTCCCTTTTGTTGAGGGGCATGTTTCTCATAGTCTTGAACAATTTTCTTTCCCTTATCATCCTCCAAGAATGCCTTAAATTCTTTATAATTCTCTATGTCATGTCCATAGTTCTCACGGTAGCTGCAGTACTTCTTATGCTCCTTCTGAAATTTGCTAACAATAGGTTATGGCCATTTTGTTGTCACATTCCTATATTTTGGTGCATAAAGAATATTCGCCTTAATCCTAGTTACCCTTTCCTTGATTCTTAAACTCGTCGTTTCTTAACCGATTATCCCCAATCAAGTAATTTTTATCCTCTACTTGGTTGTGCTAATATGAACAATTGAAAAACTCTTCCACACTTTGAGCAAAGTTCTCTTGTAACGACTAAGAGTAATAAGATTTCTTAAAGATCCTTTTTATAAGGCCAAGTGATTTCACATATGGGGAAAGGTCCAAAATAAGGAAAGTTCTGAGTTGAATTGCCTAAATTAATCTTGAAAGGGCCTCATTATTCCCTTATTTAACATTTTAGAGTTGATTAACTATTTTCTTTAAAGGGTGTTTTCCCATGAACTGTGGTAAGAACTTATTAGATACAAATTGTTGAATAAACTAAACCTTTTCGTCTTCAAGGTCCTAAACCAAGTTAAAGTTACCTCAGTAAGTGTCGATTTAAATTCCTTGCACATAATGGAATTACTAGCTAACTTGAGGTTCATTATGGTGATGTGCCTTTGGAAATGATTAATAGGATCATTTCAGCCATCATATAGGTCTTCTATCAGTATTTGAAACCCATGAGGAATTGATTACATTATGAATCTCATCAATAAAAAACTGAAGCCAAATGTAACTAATATCGAGTGAGGGCTTTTTGGCAGCTTTTAGCTCCTTCATCAGCCGCTTTTCCATTTTATCCAGTTGTTGAAGGATAATGATTATGTTATTGAGGCTCTTGAAGAATTTTGTCTTCTCTTAGCCAGTCCTCTAGTAGATCCACTATGCATTTTGCTATTAGTTTGCCTATGATAGTGTTATATTCCTTCATTTAATAGCCAAAGGAGAGCTATTTGAATCTACCATGGAAATTACTCACATAAATCCTTTAACAAAGAGTGCTTAAGGGCGGTGAATTAATCATTAGTTATAAGTGTAAGAGTAGTTTCTTTATCTTGATCTTCAAGGTGTTGGTTTTAATTTTTGAGGTCAATAGAGGGATTGCAATCCACCCATTTTCTGGAAAAATCCAAGACTTCCTTATGAGCAATTTTAGTGTGTAAATATGATTTCTGCATCTCAATGATCATTTGTTCCCATAGACAGCCAGTGCCAAATTGATATTCAATTGAGATTGGTGAGCTTGGAAAGTGGTACAAGATGAGGCAAACTTGTAGCTAAAAACAATATTAAGGGTCCCTGAAGTTGTATGTCCAGATAAAACACTTTGATGATTAAGAGAGAAAACACCCTGATGCTTAAGTGATCCAAGGATTAAGACAAAGCATATAGGGGATTTTAATAAGTAATGCTAACGCACCTAGAGTTTTCCATTAGCTCCTCTTTATAGGACTAATACCTTGATAGGTACAAGTGTTTTCCTTTGATCCAAATTGGAGATTGTGTATGTGGGTTTTTCGTTTCTTATTTGGCCTAAAACCCTTTTAATGCAGTCATGAATTTGTCTTCCCTAAACCCATGAACTTGACTTTAATAAGTGTGAATTATGGGTTTAATCTTATTATTGTATCAAATATAAATGTGTATAGATAAATAAATAAATAAATAAATGAGAAAAGATATAAGAGTAATTTATAGTATTGAATCCTCTTAGAGTTATCCTATAGTAGCTAGGTAAATGTGCATTCATCTTTTTCCAGATCCTTTGAAAGCATAAAAGAAATGAACGTAGCTTAAAAACAAAAATAACAAATAAATTACTAATGTTTTGGACCGATTCAAATCAGTCACTGATGTTTTTTTTTTGTCAAATAAACCACTGAAATTATCGAAACTAGCCAAAAAACCAACTAACATTATTCAAATTGTCCAATTTACCCACTCGACTTTTGAATTATTGCAAAACTCCCTCCATTATCTTTTTGAAATTGAAAAAATAAATCCATTTTGTTCAAAAAAATGCAAATAGGTTATCTTCCTCAATTACACAATTCTGTAACCAAATTCCCAAATTACAAAAAATCTTGTGCTCCTTCTTCATAGGCACTGCAAAGCCATTGGCAATGCTTCTAAGGATTTTCAAAAGCTCAGCATTCTAGTGTGCTTGTCCATCTCATATATGAATTTTTAGAATATATTATTTATAACCTTCTTGATGAAGGGATGATGATCCATAAACTTGCCATAAATTCTATGTAAAATAGTCTTCAAATACTCTCTTTGCCTAGGGTCCTCGTTATCAAACAAGTCAAGCAGCTTCAACAGAAAAAAATGATCAATGTACTTTTTTACAACTTTGGTATCGCCGAAAATGCCAAGTATATAAACAGTAGTTCATAACCAATATGTAAATGAAGCCAAGATGGCTCTGAATAAGCTCTTCCTCTTCCGGATGACCTAGTTCTTGTCCCGTGTTCTGATAATAAGTCGGAGGCAAGCACTTGAAAATATTCACACCAACCATTTTAATCATCACTTCTTGGCACACCACTGTGATCTTCCTAGACCTAGATTGTATGAAATCCACTAGCTCCAACAGAGTCCACCTCTTTATTTCCTTCTTCCATGCTTACTTCAGATTATCTAAGAAATCCAATAGGAAGCCACACAGCTGCAATTTTTTCGAAAATAAAGTTTGCCTTTTCGAAACAAGAATATCCTTGAGTAATGGCAGGGTTTCCAAAAAGGTCATTCACGACGGCAAGATGGTCTTGCTAGAAGTAGCAGTTGAGGAAGCTGATGCAGGTTTCGAGGATGTGACGGAGTGGAAAAAAGAGAAAACCTAAGGACTAAACAAAAGGAGAAGATGATATCAAATGAAGGCTTATGAAGGAGGATAATAAGTGGAGAATGTGATTAAAATATTAGACCTACAAATTTCAAAGGTGCTAAGAGTGAAAAAAGAAATCGTATGAACTAAATTTAATATTTTATGCTAAAATTTCATTTAATTTTACAGTAAAAATTAAGAGAGGGCCGATTTTAACGGACTAAGAAACGTTAGTTAATTTATTGGCATAAAACAACATTAATGTGTGAGTTGGCCAACGCAAAAACTAGTGATTTATTTGTTATTTTTCTGCTGTCGCTTAAACGAAAACTGGCACGTGTCAGCCCCTGGGTCGACAAGGAGGCGAATCCATTAAGGAACGTATCGCGCCGTGTCTTCGTCCAGGTTCAGCCCTCTCTCTCTCTCTCTCTCTCTCACTTTGCCCCCCGCGAAAGACAGCGGCAACTTATCTTCGCACCTCCAAAATATTGAACCTACCTACTAGTAGTTTTTTCCCCTGGATTTCTCTCTGCAATTCCACTCACGAACCTTCTGTTCCGTTGGGTTCCCGGAGCAAGCAAGGAAGATGAGAGAGAGGAAAACGGAAGGCGGCGACGACACAACGCCGTATCATGTGATTCACAAGCTTCCTCCCGGTGACAGCCCCTACGTTCGCGCCAAGCACGTCCAGGTGACGTAGTTGATCCTTTCCTTGTTATTTTCGGGTTTAGTCCCTAGTCTTAATCTATCGATGCCCATCCGGAAATTCGGTTCTTTATTTCGTTTCAGTTCCTGATCTGTGTTCTATATGGTTGATCTGGTGCAGTTGGTGGAGAAGAACCCGGAAGCCGCCATCGCTCTGTTCTGGAAGGCGATAAATGCCGGAGACAGAGTCGACAGCGCCCTCAAAGACATGGCGGTGGTTATGAAACAGCTCGACAGAGCTGAAGAGGCAATAGAAGCTGTCAGCTCTTTCAGGGATCGCTGCTCCAAGCAATCCCAGGAATCTCTCGATAATGTCCTTATTGACCTCTACAAGGTACCGTACTAAACACCTGTAAGAATTAAGTTTAACCAATCCAACATAAGATGAAACAGATTGCATTTCTGTGATCATGCCCATGTCTGATTAATTGTTGTAAGTTAATTTGGCAGAAATGCGGGAGAGTTGAGGAGCAGATTCAGCTGTTGAAGAGGAAGCTGAGAATGATTTATCAGGGAGAGGCCTTCAATGGTAAGCCAACCAAGACGGCTCGCTCCCATGGAAGGAAGTTCCAAGTCACAGTCAAGCAAGAGACCTCCAGGATTCTGGTACTAATTAGCTTGCACTTATATAACCCCTTCAATCGATCTTCCTATAGCAACCATGAGCTTAAACAAGTCTGGTCTGGCTACCGTGACACGCAGGGGAATTTGGGTTGGGCGTATATGCAACAAGGGAACTACTTATCAGCAGAGGTGGTTTATCGAAAAGCTCAAATCATAGAGCCTGATGCCAACAAAGCCTGCAACCTGTGCCAGTGTCTGATCAAGCAAAGTCGATACACAGAGGCACGGTGGGTTCTGGAGGAGGTAATGCAGGGCAAACTACAAGGATCAAGCGATCCCAAGTCACAAAATCGGGTGCTGGAGCTGCTGGAGGAACTAGATTCACAGCAAACACCAGCTCCAGCAACAGCAGCAGGCGTTGGATTGAGCCTGGAAGATGCTTTTATAGAGGGATTGGACCAGTTGCTGAGCCAATGGAACCCCTATAGATCCAAGAGGCTTCCCATATTTGAAGAGATTTCTCCTTTTAGAGACCAGTTGGCCTGTTGAGTAGTACTACGACATGCCCTGCTCCCCTCCCAAGCCGGCTTATTTGGTCCATCTTTTTTGGTGCCAGAGTTTGTGAAAGATGAGCTTGTACAAGTAAAAAGATACCTATATTGGTGTATGTAACAAACAACACTTAGCTTCGTGTAAAGGTATTTCTTTTCAAAGGTGAAACAGCTGATGAACTTCAAAATACAAACTGTACACAGAATCAAACACACCAACCCTCCCCCCTTTACTAGAAGGCTAGCAGCACAAATTTCTCCTCTTCGGGTATATAAATATTGCGTTTCTCAGAGAAACATGGCTGGCAGAGGGGAGATGCTTCAGCTAAGAAAACAAAAACAGAGAAAAACAAGAACTACAAAAGCATCACAGTGAGAGGAGTCAGAGGGATAAGTGGGAATATCCAGAGAATTTAGCAATGGGTGAGGCTATGGCAGACTGACAAAATGATTACTAGAATCAACGCCAGAACAATGGCCATAACAATCAACTTCAGCTTCATGTTCTGGACCCACATTTTCCTCTTAATCTTTGTGCCTTGTTGCCTAAAATCTTGTGCCTACAATCCAAAGCCAATTGGAAAATGTTGAGACACTTCAAATGCATGGTGCAGTACATTCACGGAATGAAACAGAAAAAGAAATAAACAAGAAGCCTTCGCGATTAAGATCTCAGAAAGATCTTACAGTTGACATGAAAAATAAAAATTTAGTTAGTATCACTAACCTGTGAGCGGAGGTTCTCAGTCTTGTCCACTAGCAGTTCAATCTTCTCACCACGGTCTAGAACCTGCACCAAGAGTCAAACTCGCTCATTCCCTGGAAAACATGATTGAGCTCCAAACTGTCCGCAAGTACCAGAACAGCTGCAAAAACCAACCGATGCTAATGGGCACACACCTTCTCAATGTTTTCCAGCATAACAGTCTTGACTTCTTTAACCTGTTGCTGCACCTTGGCTATTTTGCTGATCTCTTCAGGATGTTCGGAACAGTACTTCATGTGCTCCTTCAACTTGGGGCTATGGAACAGAGGATAGAACGTGATTGCCAGAGAAGCACACTGTGTAAACAAAGAAACAATAAGAAGTATACACACCCAAATTCTCTCTTAAGACCATTTGCAAGTGCAGTTGAAGCCTTCCCACCACCATATCTCTTGTTGAAATCTTCTTTCACCCGTTCCAGAAATGCAATTGGAATCTGCTTTCCAGCCGATTCAAGTGCAACTACACAGTACACTGCAGAATCCAAGACAGGTGAAGAATCAGCGCCATGGTTAAGAAACAAATGACCTTCATGGAATGGGTACGGTGTTCTGGATTATTCTTCCAACACGGTGTGAACTGGTTCAGTTTCAGCTACATACAGTGCTATGGACCTCCTTTTATTCTCAAGTAAGTTTACTTGCACAGGAAGTAGACACTAAAATGCACGGGAGCAGGGGCGGAAAATTTGGCCAGTGGGTGTAACTAATTATATGCAAAATACACATTACAAATTTGAAATCTATGAAATCAAATTGTGAAATTTACAAGAAATTGTAAACTATATCGATGGTTTTTCCAAAACCAAAACCAAGAGGGACCAATTGCCCTTGCTTAAATATATGTGGCGCCACCCCTGCGAAAAGGGAATGTTACTGGCCATACAAAAACAACAATGTCAATAAGATGGAAGGAAGAGAATTTAAAGTTTACAAGATATTAACACAAACGGTTCATAAACCTGAAACATGATTTTGGTCAATACAATCATCCGTGAGCTATTCAATCAAGCAAAGCAACTGAATAGAAACTAATATCATCAACCTAGCAGGAGGAAGAGGAATGCTTGCCCGCTACAATTATAATCTACAAATTTTGAATATATATTGCATCAAAACAATGCCACGAATAAGGCATATAACCAAAGCAATGACAAAACCGAATCTCTGATAATTCTTTCTTCCTTAGAGCTCATCCATTTACTTTATTCATGTTACATCTAGTAACATATAAACCAAATTGGACCCTGCCACACCCAAGGAATCAATATTCTAAGAACATTATGTATCACATTAAGCCATCATATCATCCGAAGCCATAATTCTTTAACATTTCATATCACAAGCCAAAATCTCGAAGAAGGCAAGCATTTATGAACAGATATAATTTCCATACCAACTCAAAACAATACCTGGAAAGACGTAAGATGACTTGATTCAGAAAGAAAAAGAAAAAACCGAATAACTAGAAAGTTTTAGATAATTGTTTCCTATTCTCTCTACATCCTTTCATTTTACTAAATCACATAAGCAAGAGTGGGTAAAAATTCCCTCTTAAAGAACTGTACCGACAGGAAACCAACATCTCTTCTCTAAATTAACTTAACCTGGCGAAACTTAATGCATCTAGATAACCAATTATCTAGAAAACCTTCAGTTTCGGTCCCCTCTCTAGGTAACCAGCTTCAATATATAAAACGAAACAAGAAGATACACCTTAATGATCACGTCAAAATTAAGCCGCGGCAGCAAACTTAAATCACAACGCCAGAGCAATAATGCAACCAGACGAAGGTCACGAAGAAACTCAAACACAAAGGTCTAAACAAAAACGAGAGAAAACCCAGATCGTAGCTGGCACACTGCCATCGGAAAAAGAAATCTTCTTCAAGAGAAAGACAAAGGGCCCTCACCGAAACCATTTTCGACGTTGTAATTGAAGGTGTGGCCGTCGCAGTTGTAGGAGAAGCGATTGCTGGAAGCGGGGAGCTTCTGGAGGCATTGGGTGGCGATGGAGGTGAAATTGCCGGTGAACTCAGTGTAGTCGGCGAGGATGACGGTGCCTCGAGCGACGAAGCTGTAGATGAGCATCGACTGCTGCCCCATTGCGGGAAAATAATGCAGGAATAGAAAAGAAAGATGGTGGGAAAAGAAAAGAAATTGATAAACGGGAATTAGAGGGCGAGGAGATGGGTGGTGTAACAGAAATCCAAGAAAAATTACTGGATTTGCGCTCTCCCAAAGGTGGTGGTCATTTTTTGTGTTCAGAGGTCTGTAGGTGTAGACCAATTTATTTGTTTGTGTCCCGACCACAGGAAAACAGAGCCTCACTTTGGCATTTTGCGAAAAAATGGAGGGAGGAGGCAATATGATTTTAGAGAAAGTACATTTTAAGTCCTAAGGCATTTTACATTTTAACAAATAAGTCCTAACACTTCTATATTTTCCAAACAAGTCCTAAAACTTATAGCCATTAATTCCTAGTCCTAAAAGTTTTACATTTTGCCAAACCAGTCCAAAAAATTTTAATTTTGATGGAAAATGCTAATGTGAGTAGGGGTGAAAAGGGGCTGGGTCTTTTTCGGGTAACTCGAGCTCAAGCTCGAATTAAGGCATTTTGAGTCGGGCCTATTCGAGTTTTAGCTCAAGTTCTAGTCAAAAATTGGGCTCGAGCAATTTTAAGGTCAAGGTCAAGCTTAAAGAAATCCGACCCTATAAGCTCGTAGGCCTAACAGGCCCAACCTTTTGTATCTTTCCCATCAAGCCCTAATTCTTAACCCCCAGTCACCCTCCCCCTTTTGCCTTACGACCTTACTTTACTCGCTCAACTAATCCACGCACTTGCATAGTTGGCCACCACTAGAGCGTGAAGGCATGAGTGCACGATGATGATGAGAACCTTGGAGCCAAGGTCAATGACAATTGCTTGATTCACCACCATTGATAGCCCCATAAAGGTCTAGCCTACGCATTAAACGTCGAAGACCAAAATCGACACCCTAAGTAGATGGCAACCAACTTACGCAGCAAACACTAGAGACCCAAGTCAGCAGCACCAACCTTTAGCCCTAGTTTGCAAGTCTTACTTGAGTTTTCAAGCTACAACCATTGTCGGACTTATTGCCGTTAAAACATTAACTACGAGCTCCTGAAAGTTAAACTAGGTATGGGATTGAGGGATAGTTGAGGACGTCTTTCTAAGCCTAGAAATCGATGCGGCAACCGTCAAAGGCTACGGCAGCTCCTAAAAAGATTAGAAAGTCTAGGATAGATTCAGTTATTTTTTCTTTTCTAGTTATCCATGTAGAAAATTATAGGTTTAGTTTCCATCTTTTATCTAAGTTGCAAGTATGGCACTAAAGATTTAAAAGTGTCATTTGAGCCTAACAAACCTACGGGCCGAGCTTAATCTTATCTCGAGCCGAGCTCGAGCCTAAAAAAATTGGTCTCAAGCATGGTAGTACCGAACGACAAAAGGACCAAGCTCTAGTTCAGTGGGCTTGGTCTCAACCCGGCCCATTTTCACTCATACATGTGATAGTTAATGTCGTTATTTTCAGTAACTAAACTCATACTTTTCTAAAGTTAGAGATTTTATTGAAAGTTTATCAAAGTTTAGGGATACTTTGCAAATTTTCAACAAAATCTAGAAAGCCATCCAACTCCTTATTCTACATTTTGGTCCCTAACTCTTGAAATATTCCAAAAAAGTAGCTAAAAAAAATGAAGCCCACCAAAATAACCACCCCAAGCAAGTAGGGAGAGTATAAGCTACCAGTAGCTACAACCCAACCCTAGCCTAGAACCTAAGAAGATATCCCTATCTTGGAAGAAAGTAAAACATTGGATGACTCTCCTGACCTTTTTTTTTATACCAATCTATCAAAGGAAGAAAAATCAAACCTCGCTTAACAAGCAAATTTTTCCTTATTGGGGCTCTCTTTCCTATTGTCGTAATTAATGCCACACTCCAAGCTTCTTATCTCCCAATTTACGGGCTCTTATTTCCCTTACACAGCTTGTTTACCTTAGTGTTAGACCTTTCAACAACTTTCTTTTCATGTTCACTTTCTTAACAATTTTAATGGCTAAATCTTCAAATTCTTCAAAGGTGAAGTTTGAGAGTTTGCAAACTCTTTCTAAAAGGAAAATTACCTTTACTTTGAGTCAATTTTTTCAATTGAGTCACTAGTTTTTCATTTTTTTTCAATTATATCACTAAATTTAATTTTTTTTCTATTAAATCACTATATCATATTGAGTTTATATATATATATATATATATATATATATATATATATATATATATTCCTTCCATCCCAGTGGTTGAAACATATTGGTTTGGTAAGGAAATTAAGAAAAATAAAAAAGTTTGTGCATTATTTTCACTTTTACCATTCATTTCTTACATATGAAACAAGAAAAATAGAAAAGGTACATATTGAATGGTTTATTTGGATTGAAAGAAGGGGAAGAAGGGGACAGGAAGGATAATTAGTATGACTCCTCCCTTATCTGGATAAGAGGAAATAAAGAAGAAGAGTGTTTATTCCATCACTTCTTTCCTTTATATATTATTTTTACTCTTTTAACGAAAGCAATGTCGCCGACTATAATGAGAGAAATGGTGGCAAGCCTAGTGGTTGGAGTAGGGGCCAAAACGAGCCAATCCTTTTATTGACTAGTTCAATCTCGAGTTCAATTTTCTGTTATTGAGTCGAGCATAACGAGAATTGTATTTTAAATTCGAACTCTTAACGAGCCAAAATATTGAGCCAACCTAGTACAGTTCGGCTTGAACTATTATCAAACCTAATATTTTTAAATATAAAAATAATATTAATTTTATTTTTAATGTTCAAAAGTCCTAAAATTTTAATTTCTATTCCTTAAATCAAACTTGAACCTCAAATTGAGCTTAAATCAAACTCAAACATTGAATTAAGCTTTAAGCTTATCTAGCCATCGAGCTGAACCTAAATATTTTTTTAGTTGAACTTTGAGTCTTGTTTCCTAAGCTCATTAAGCTTGAACCCGAGTGCAAGCTTTGAGCCTAGGGTATTCACCCTCAATTTTGCTTGTCTCTAGTGCTGAGAAACCCAAAGACGCTCTAGCTTTCTCTAGAGCTATCAACAAGATCGGCTCATCGCTCGACTAGCTAGCGACTCAGACCATGTCGTGCACTATGTCTATCTCTTCGCAATCTTTTGTTCCTTTCATAGTTCTTCACGTCTAGTTCTAATTTAACTAGTAACTGCTCATTTTAATTGATTCTTTAGTCATTAAGTAACTACAAAGACCAAGGGACCACATTGCTTCATTCTATGCGTTTGTTTAGAAAGAAATTATAAACGAAAAGTATTAGCTGCCCCATTCTAAAGAATCTGATACATCTAAGTATCAATCTAATTGTTATCTAGGATTTTATTGTTAGAGACTATAAGTAGGCAAACGTGCCATTCATTTCATAAAAAATGTCATTCTCTAAATAATATTGTTTAATTCAATAAAAAATGTTACTCATTCATATAAATTTGTTATTCTTTAAAATATTGTTGATTTTATAAAAACTGTTGCTTCATAAATAATGTTATTCTATTCAGTAAGAAATATTATTTTATTTATATAAATTGTTGTTTCATACAACAAAGTTCATTCCATTAGTAGGAAATGTTGTTCACTCATACAAATTTAGTGTTCTGTAAAATTTTGTTCTTTTTGTAAGAAATGCTATTCTAGAAATGCTGTTATTCCATTAAGTAAGAAAATGTCATTTTAGTCACACAAACTTAATATTATCTCATGTGATATGGGATTAGTTTGAGAATTGAATGATCCATATCAAGGATTGTACCCAGTTCGTTTTAACTTAAATCAATATAATTCTAAATGAATTATTTTTATTTTTATGCCTTTTTTACCCAGAACTAATTTTAATTAAAAGCCAACATTATATAGGTGTAATAATCTATTGAAAATATAATTTTTGTAATCTTACTAAATTTTATGAATTTTCTAGTTTTAGACATTAAAAAAAATTTATAAAAATTTAATAATATCATAAAAATTTACTTTCAAATGGATTATTGTATGTACATAATATTGAGTTTTAAATGAAATTGATTTTAGGTAAAAAAAAATATAAAAGTAAAAAGAAGTCAATTGAGTTAAATTAAAACGAATTGGCTCAAACTCTAGCACTACTGATGTAGTTGTAGTTGAATCCAATGAGCATGGGCGTTTTGCTGCATGCATTACTAACACACTCACTTTAATTCCTTCAATCTATTAGACATTAAGAGTTTGGTTAGTAGATACTCATCCAACTAATTATACTGACATAACTCATCAAAAGATCCCTAGAAATTAAAGAAAATGTACAAAGTAGTTTCATTATGTCATTACATTCTAGGTAATTAATTCTGCTCTTAATTAAACACTAGGATCTCCAAAGAATCTGCTGCTCTCTTTTATTTTACGGGTCCAAGACAAAACAATTCATTCTTTGGAACTAATTTCCATCTATCAAAGCCAAAATTTGTTTTTGTCCTTTTGCTTTTTGGCCTCTCCTATATGTTGATAGAGCCATTGGAAGCGCCACTGTTGGCGTCCGGCGGACTAACCGTGATCCAGAGCAGCGACACCGTGATCGAAACCAAGCCGGACCAAACCCAAACGATCGTCGGAACCTTCCCTCGTCTCCCCATCAACCCTTTCGCAAATGGGTACATGTGAGCCAGCACCCAGAAGCTGAAGAACAATCCTCCCATGAGCTTGCTCCACTGCGGAATCACGCTGTAAATTGTCCTCGAAAACCCGATTACGATCGCCACCAGGTTCACGACGATGATTGTTAGCGGCATCACGAATAAGCTTGTCCACTTCACGATGTAGAGGTCGGCGTAGATGTCGTCCTCGTCTTCGTTTGCCGATTTGGAGGTCAGCGTGAAGGAGATATCGATCCCGGCGAGCACTTTGAGGAGCCCCTGTATGACTGCCACTAAGTGAGCACTGGATCCGCCGATCACCCAGAATTGCTCGTTCCGCCACCATTCCTCGAGCTCGATTCCTGACCATTTGACTTCCAGGAGCGAGAGGAGGGTTAGGGTTATGGTGATGATGAGGAGGTAGAAGAGGAATGCCAGGTTGAGGGACTGGACGATGAATTGTCCAGTGAAAAGAGATAGCGCCGGGAGGAAACAGTAGATGACCAGGAAGATGGAGGTGAAGGGGTAGATTCCGACGTTGAGGTAAGCGATTCGCTGGAGGAACTTGAGGCGGCGCGTGGCTAATATTGGGTTATTCTTGGAGAAGAAGATCTCGACGGAGCCGGTTGCCCACCGCAGCACCTGGTGGAGCCGATCCGTCAAGTTAATCGGCGCCGTTCCCCGGAAAGCGTCTCTCTTCGTCACGCAATATACCGACCGCCAGCCACGGTTGTGCATCCGGTAGCCGGTCACCACATCCTCCGTTACAGAGCCGTAAATCCAACCTACCTTTTGTCCCCAGTCAGTCTTGTCTTCGTACCTGCGTTGTCTTCATATATTGTTTGTTTCATTTGTTTGAAATCTTCAAGTAGATGAATGTGAAATGAGAGACGAATTAAATTACCAGCAAGAAATAACAGCGACGGCCTCCGCGACGGTTGGAGCGTCTAGCGGTGGACGAGGCATAAGAAGAGCCCCGGGCGGGCGACCGTTCTTGACGGAGATGTGATCGGCCAGCGGCCGGGCTTGGAACTCAGCGACGGGGATGGACTCTTGGAACATGGTTGAATTTCCGAACCACTTGGGAATGTTCAAGTCAGGGTGCAGAGGCTGCGACTCTTCCGGTTCGTCATGCAGAGACTGAGAATCGGATCTTTGAAGATCGGCCGCAGGTTTCTTCACTTGCCCGAACATCCCCTGGTATTCATTCGCCCTCGGCGGGTGGAATCCGTACAGCGCATATCGCCGGAACATGCACCCTGTTCCGACGTACACCGGACCTTGAAGACCATCAAGCGCTCTCATACTTCCTGATCAGGGAAAAAAAAAAGGAATTTCTTCTTGACATAAACTAAAAGGAACAGAATATTGAAGAAACTACTTAGATTGAGCCGGTATTACCGTCGAAGAAGACGGTGTTATGATTGGCGTATCGATCAGACGGATCAATCCCTTCAAATCTCTGAGGAAATTGGACGTAACAGATCCGGTCGCCACCCCGGTCCATCATGAAGCACATTCCCTCTCGAATGGCCATGGAATTGTAGAAGTAATGGTCGCAATCCAAGTTGAGTATGAAAGGTCCGTTGGACAGAATCGCCGAAGCTCTAACCATGGCGTTCATGGCGCCGGCCTTCTTATTGTGGTCATAACCAGGACGCTTCTCGCGAGAAACGTAGGCGAACAGAGGCAACCTGATATCGACATCGGAAAAGTCCAGGTCTTTCTCATCCGAGTGACCCATAACAGGGTCACATTCTGCAACTTTGCTCATTACTTGCAAGATTCCAGCGTGGTCGCCTTTGGAGTGATCGGCGGTGGGGCAGAACCACGTGCCGGGCCAGTGGGTGCCGTCCGCCATCCACGTGGCTTTGGGGACTTTTACTCCTTGATCCGACGGTGAATTGTCGCCGGTGTTCTTCGATGCTTGTTTCTCTTTGGCTTCCTCTCTGGAATTGTGCATGTCACACCTCTTTCGTATCACCTCCGGCAAACCATTTATTCTGACCTTGAACTCGTCGTACTCTCTTTTGATCCACCGCCGATCCTTGACGAAATCCGGCCGCTTTTTCCCCTTGGTCGGATCAGTTTTCAGGTTAAAGTAGCTATCCGGATTTCTCGGCTCAATGTTGTGTTTCCGGCAGAATGGCACCCAAACCTATCAACATCCCGAACTCATAAATCAACAATTTTCGACTTCTAAAAACAAATTCAGTTGATTTTTAAAATATTCAACCTCCGCAAACCGAACGGCCTCAGCCATAGCTTCGAAAGTGAGAATGGAGCCACCGTCATCCGAAATGTAGGCGGACACTTTCTCCACCGGGTACTCGACGGCGAGAATCGACAGAATGGTGTTTGCAGTGACCAGCGGCGGTTCCTTGTCAGGGTCAGCCGTTGAGACGAAGATGTCGACGCCAGGGAGGTCGGAACGACCGGTGGGGTTAGACGGCGATGGCTGCTCGAACTTCTCGCGCAGGGCGGCGAGGTCGGTGGCTCTGTTAATGGGATTGAACTTGGGGAGAATATCGAGAAGCCAAGAAAAAGCGAACCAAGTCTCGCATAAGGTGGACAATCCCCATAGCCACATCGCATCCTCGTTAGGATTTCGCCATCGCCAGCCAAGGAAAAATATGAGGACTAATAAACGCATCCCAATCAGCAACCTGCCATAGAAGAGAAAACAGATTACCTTTCTTAATCACAAAATTAGTAAATAATACTAATGGAGGTAACTTATCGTGATTGAAATTACTTCATATTACCTGTAAGGGCTGAGAACGGCGGCGGGGACGTTGACTTTTCTGGTGAGAGGCTTCCATGGCTTGTCCAGAAAATCCGACATTTGAACTCCATTAGTTCCGCCATAAGGATCACTTTCGTCTTGCCAGAACGCGTTCCCGATCCCATATTTTCCTTTCGACTCGAAGAGCCACCGATTGTGATCGAAATCCCTCGTTTCGCTCCTCAACAACATGGATTTGTTGTTCGATTGCATCAACATTCGCCTGTCGGCTTCTCGCTGAGACTCTGGCCCTCTCTGCCCCGCCTTGGGATTCGACCCGGACGACGGCTGGTTGTCGGGCGTCGGAGGCATCAACACCGTGTAGTTTATGTAGTCGTTCTGCCCGGAGCCTTCACCAGACATGTCTAAGTCGTCGTCCCGCGAAATACTCCTGCCATGGCCGCCCGATGTCGGACGACCGAACTTCACTGCCTGAGGCGGCCGGCCACCCTTCGTCGGCGACGATGATTTCTTCGTGGGGCTCCTCGGCATTTTCTTCCTTATTCGTTACTGGGGGTTTTTTTTATCCTTTTTATTTGTCTTGCATACAAATTTTGCGAAAAATGGATATATTTCTCATTATTTCTGGTGCAGGGTAATGTGGGAAGAATTATGTTGGGGGAAAAAATGGAATCGAGGTTCAACCGCAGGTCGAAGAAGGAAGGGGAAGAGGACAAGATCGTTTCTGAATTCTGCGGCATCAACTTTGTTTCTAATTTTGGACTTCAGTTATTTTTCTATAGCTCGACAATTACACTTCCTTGGTTTAAGCTTTACCTCTGCTCAAACTTAATCATCATAAAATTTGACACATTTAGGTTTTTTTTTTTTCAATTTCATATGTGGATAAATATTAATGTGCATAAGCCCTCCAACTTTCCAATTCAATTTGTCTAAGTAAAGACTCAAACCCATTAGTATGCTAAATTGCATGCACTGCCCCCAACATTTAATTATTGTTCATATTTTAACCATAACATTCATTTTGCTCGTACGATACCCTAACTTTATTAAAATATTTCATTTTGACTCTTTTTTAGATGGAAATCGTTATATTGGATGGAAAATGTCATATTAGTACTGGATTATAAGAGAAAAACTAGTTTTAACTTCCTACAAACTTTCGCTTTCCCAAGGAGATCTAAAAATTTTGAAACTTAATAATTTGACTACCTCGTCACCACTTGAAAAAAAAAATTTAGAATTTTAATCGGCCTTCATGGTTTGATACCATTCTTCGTCCTCTTTAATTTCTCTTTTATCATTTCTTCCAAAGCTCAACTGACTTTGTAAATTGAGGTTCAAATATTCGGGTTTCACAATTTTAGATGAAGATATATGAAAATCTGATAAGATTTGAAAAAAATGATACAAGAGAAAGTTAAAGAGGATTAAATATGCTATCAAACCATGTACGCAAATTAGAATTCTGGAAATTTTTTTCTGGCAAAGTGGCTCCTTTGCGCTGATAAGTTTTCCGACAGCAGTGCCATCATGTCGGGAAAAAAAAATTTCTAGAATTTCGATCAGCCTATATAGTTTGGTATCTTTTTTCAACCTTGTTAACTTTTTCTTCTATCATTTCTTCCAAATATTAACGAATTTTCATAAATCAAGCTTCAAAGATTCAAATTTCAAAATTTTGAATATGGATATATTAAAATCCGCTATGATTTGAAAGAAATGATAGAAGATAAAATTAAAAATGATGAAAAATGCTATCAAACCATGTGAGTCAATAGATATTTTGGAATTTTTTTTTTTGGCATGGTGGCATTGCTACCTAAAAACTCATTGGCGTGGCGGCGCTACTGTGCTGGAAAATTTTTCTTTTCTAAAATTTTGATTAGTATACATGATTTGGTAGCATTTTTCATCCTTTTTAAATTTCTCTTCTATCATTTCTTTCAAATATCATCAGATTTTCATATATTTGCATCTAAAATTGTGAAACCCTGAATCTTTGAAGCTCGATTTACAAAAATCGATTGAGCTTTGAAAGAAATGATAGAAGAAAAAGTTAAAGAGGATGCAAAAAGGTATCAAACTGTTAAGGCCAATTAAAATTCTAAATTTTTTTCTTAGAGTGATGACGGGGGTGGTCGGATCGTTAGGTTCTTGAGTTTTTATTCTCTTTGGCAAAGAGAAAGCTTTTAGGGAGCTAAAACTAGCTTTTTATCTTATAATCCTATGCATGTGGTCTTTTCTATTCAACTTAACGATTCCATCCAAAAAGGGGGCCAAAATGAAGCTTTTTAATAAGGTTAGGGTATTGTACAAACAAAATGAAGGTTATGGTTAGAATAATAATAATTAAAGATTGGAGTAGTGTGTGCAATTTACCCGCCATTAGTAGCCTTCAAACTTTGACAACTCATCCAATTTGGCTATCAAACTAGGGCTTGTACGACACCAACCCCTTAATTTCACAATAAAAATGAGCAATAATACCATTTTTATTAATTTTTTTAGGCTAAGTAAGGGAAGAAATTCAATATAATTGATTATTTCAAAAAGGATTATTCAAGTTCTAGTTTGATAAATATAGAATAAGCTTTCAAGTAACGATGGTTCTGGTGAACCAAAAATAAAATAAAAACAATACATTATCTATACAATGAGAAAATAACATAGTAGAAAAATAATATATATGTTGACTAAAAAATATTGAATCATCAATTTGTGCCTAAATTCCACTAATAACCACCTTTTATCTCATCCACCAAAATGATGTCAATAGAAAAATAATTACTTATCACATAAAATGCATTATTTTTACTTTTACTTCTTTTTTAATGTATGGTGTAATGACACTACCAAAATAAAAAAATGTTAAATTAATCAAAAATTTGAAGAAAATAACTAATGTGGTTGAAAAGAATTTAGAGAATGTTGGTTCTTACGAAAATTTTGCATAGATATTAATTTCATATTTTTTAATCACAATAGGTTATTATTCTATTCTATTTAGGTTATTTTTATTTTTTTAATTGTACTTATTTTTGTCCAGAACTAACGAATTTGGTGGCTAACATTATATTTAACCCAATAGTCACTTGAATAATATTTTTTTTTGAAGTAATTAATTTTTAGGAATGTTTTCAAGCCTAACGTGCGAGAGCCCTCATTTTATTAGGTAATTAATTTATTTTATTTACATAATCTTTGATAAGATTATACTTACAAATTAGGTTGAAGTTAAGTCAATGAGTTAAATAATACTTGGGATTTATAGGATTAAAAATCTAGGGTAAATTGACCATAAGGGCAACTAGGGGAAAATTGGTAATTTGCCAAGTTAAAGGTCAAATGTGACCAAGAGAGATAGAATTAAGCTTCTAAAGGTGAAATAAACATCTCGATGAAATTTGAACTTAATTTGACCAAAGGTTGACTTTTTTTGCTAAGGACCTAAGGAAGGGTAAAATGGTAATTTTTAGGTTAAATATGGTCAAAATGGGTATGGGATGGTGAGAAATGGTATTTGAAACCATTTGGTGAAATTTATTAAGAAGGGCATTTTGGTAATTTTGGTTGGTCAAACTTGGTAAACTGGATTCAAACCTAGTCAAGGGTAGGAAAATACATGGTTGGAAGTGGAGGAAAGAAAATCTAAGATTTAAAATTCATTTGGAGACATAGTTGAAAAGTTTATGGAGGTAACATCCTTTTATCTAACAGTTTAAGGTTCTTTTCACCCATTCAACCTTTATGCACTTGTGGTAGGAAACAACCTGTTTATGGGGCAGAAAATCAGCGTAAAAAATATGAGTGAGCTCATTTTCCCTTGGTTAAGTAGCGTAAACCTCAATTAGCCATGTAAAAGCCTTAACCCTTTACCGCTTTAACCCTTTCACCCATTTTCCATCATTATTCATCCCAAACCCACAAACTCACTTTCTTCTTTTCTTATGCTCATTCATCATGTCTTAAATCCTCAAACATAGAGAAAGTCACCACAGAAATGAAAGAAAAATAAAAGAATGAGAGCTTGTAAGTGAAAAATCAAGCGAAGAGTGTACGTGTTGCAAATGAGGGCTTAAGAGTTTGGTTTTCTCCAAAAGGTGGCTATGGTTTTGGTATGTTTTTTAGATGAGAATGTGTTTTGGTTTCATCTTAGTTCATCTTGGTTTAGATTGGCCTTTGTGCTCATCAAAAACCCATGATTTTGTATGAGGTAAAGCTTGGGGAAATCAAGGAAAACCGGTGAGCTTCTAGGAAGAGAGCTACGAATTTAAGTGTTTGTTTTCTTAAGGTAAGGAGTATATTATTTTTTTATGGTTCTTATTTATTGATATTGTCCCTAGGCTAAAAAATATGTTGGTAATATGGTTAATTTACTATGATTAAACAAGGAACTCCGAAGGACTAAGACTGTGGGAAACACTATCTTAGTTTAATAAACTTAAGTGTTTTATTAGAACTAAGTAAATATTTTTCTTAACTTTCAAGTAAATACTAAATGCCCATTTAGTACTTTAATTAGGTTAGATCATTTCCAAGATATTTTGCTGAGATTTACTATGTAAATCCTAGCCACTTGCCTAGCATTTTGTATTTACTTGACAGTTAAGAAAAGCATTTACTTAGTTCCAATGAAACACCCAAGCTTATTAAACTAAGATAGTGGTTTGGAGGGATTTAAAAAAAAACATGAATAAAATATGTGCGGCTACGTAAGAAAACATTTTAATGCTCATGCATGCACAAGTAACATATCAAGTCCAACCATGGATGAAAACTACACTCATAGCAATTAAATACTATGACAACACAATATCTAAGTATTTTGCCTATCAACCTAAGCAAGTAATGTCATGGGTTGATAAGCCTAACCCGAAATAATGATAATACATGCCATGATTATCCTAAGTCAAAGTTAATTCCAGTAGATCTTCTACTAGTTACTACCACTGTACTACAAAATATTCATGATCCAAATGGTTGATAGGCCAACCTTTGCACACATTGTCATGCATGCATGAACCTTGCCCATAAACTATATGAGCATGCCATGAGCTTTTATGGCATGAAGTATTATATAATGATCATCATATCATGCCCAGGTGGGTACATGACTCCCCACACTTCTCATAGAAGCAAACAACCAACAAACCAACCAACCAAACAAACAAACAAAAGCACCTATTGGTCTATTTTTGCCCTTGAGCATGCATCCTTGCATTTGCCCTTGAGGTTATCAGCTTTTACTAGCTCAAAAACTCCCTTATTGTATGTAGTCGGGTTTGACTATATTTTGTGTAGGTCATAGTGCCCATGGATGTGTCTTGCTCTTTCTTGGGCCCTTTGGCCTGATATGCCCATGTGTATACTTACTTATGGCCCAAGTCATTTATTAGGCACAAGTATTGTTTGGGCCTTAGGGCTTTGCCTTGGGTTCCCTCTTGTGGATCATGCCCAAAGTGCAACCCAAGGCCCACAAGAAACCAAGGTCCCTGGGATGTGCCAATGCAACCCCTTGGGTGTGCAAGACATCAAGCTTGCAGGAGCATATGCACGGGCACCCCTTGGGCATATGCGGCTGTGTGTCCATTTGGGTATATATATGTGCACCTTAGTACACTAAACTCACCATGCTCTTAGGCACCCTAAAATACTCATACACCTAGGGACCTATGCCGCACACGCACACATACGTATTAAGCCCTTGAACTCGGTCACAACACATACACACCCAAACTGAGGCACATCTCTATTATGTTTGAACACTCATTTACCAAGGATCCAAGGCTTGGCCCATACACTATTTTACATCCCATGCACAAAGGACACCACCTATTGCCCAACCCTGGAGCTAGGTCCAACCTTAGTGCTACTTAAGCACACTTTGGTTCTATTGGTCACCTAGTTCCCTATTTGCCCTAGCTTTCACCAAGCTAAAACATGGCTAGAGCTTCTCAAAGAGAGAAGGCCTAGAACACCTTACCCTTGTGTAGATTTCGCACTTGCAAGCTTAAAGATCCACCTCCTACAAGCTCGGTCCTAGTCCTCTGCAGTTCTTTATATATTCATAGTAAATTAACCATATTACTAACATATTTTTGAGCCTAGGGGTAGTATCAATATTCAAGAACCAGAAAAAAACTGATATGCTCCTTACTTTAAGAAAACAAACACTTAAATTTGTACTTCTCTTCCTAGAAGCTTATCAGTTTTCTTTGTTTTTCCCAAACTTAGCCTTGCACAAAATCACGAGTTTTTATAAGCACAAAGGCCAATTTAAACAAGGATGAACTAAAATGAAACCAAAACACAATATCATCTAAAAAACATACCAAAATGGTAGCCACGTTTTGAATAAAAACTAGACTCTTAAGCCGTCCGTTGCAACACGTACACTCTCCGTTTGATTTTTCACTGACAAGCTTTCATTCTTTTATTTTTATTTTATTTCTTTGGTGATTTTTTGTGCGTTTGAGGTTTTAGGACATGATGAATGAGCATAGGAAGAGAAGAAAGTGAGTTTGTGGGTTTGGGGATGAATAAAGATGGAAAATGGGTAAAAGGGTTAAGACTTTTACATAATTAGTAGAGGTTTAGGCTACGTAACCAAGGGAAAATGGAGCTCACCCACGTTTTACCATGTATTTTTCAACCATTTATTTTCATAACCTTTAATAGGTTTGAATCTAGTTACAAGGTTTGACTCAGGTTTAACCAAGTTTGACCAACCAAAATTACCAAAATGTCATCTTAGTTTCTCCTACAAGAAAAGCTTCAAACTTGGTCAATTTAACTCCAAACTTTATCAAATTTCACAAAATGATTTCAAATATCATTTCTCACCTTTTCAGACCCATTTTGGCCATATTTGAACTAAAAATTACCATTTTACCCTTCTTTACTTAGCAAAAATAAGCCAATCTTTGGTCAAATTGAGTTCAAATTTCATCGACATATTCATTTCACCTCTAGAAGCTCAATTCTATCTCTCCTGGTCACATTTTCACCTTTGAATTTCCAAATTACCAATTTACCCCTTGCTGCCCTTATGGTTAATTTACTTTAGATTTTTAATCCTATGAACTCCAAGAACTATTTAACTCATAGACTTGACTTAAACCTAGCTTGCAAGTATAATTTTATCAAGGATTATGTAAATAAAATAAATAAATTACCTGATAAAATGAAGTTCTCACACAACCTAAATAATGAAAAGTTAATAAAAAATGGGTAAAATATATTTTTGGTCCATAATACTTTTTCCTTGTCCTAAATGGGTCCATAACATTTATTTTGTCTTCTTAAAGTCCTAAAATGTTTCAGATTTTATCTCAATCGTGATCATTCTGTCACTTTCATGGTTACCTTTGACTGAATTCTTATTGCCAATGCCAAATCTAGTTCATACATTTTTTTCCTCTCACTAAAAGCACCTTTAAGTCAGTTAATCATATAGATGCACTGTCACTATCCCTTTCCCTCTCGGATTTGACCACATCTAGCACTGTCATCCTTACACCAGTTGCCGCCTTCCATCTCACCCATGTCAGCACTCTCCTAATCACTTCTCAATCTGTATCATAAGCTGTCCACTTTCTATCTCCTTTTAAGAAAACTAACTGAAGAGGCCAGCAAAGCAACAAAAGCAAAAGCTTGTTATATCAAATTGCTTTGTTTACTTTTTATTATTTTCCTATACAATACTTGTGTTATGATATGAGCGACAAGAACAAATTCAATTCAGAAGAATTGATTGATACTTATAGAGAAAAGACTGAATGGAAGCAGGAAACTGATTGGGATTTGAGAACCTATATCATATTTGAGAACCTTATTTTATCTAATTGTAATTACCTGAATAAGAGAGTGCCATAATCACACTTGTACTATCTGGTACCACAAATCTTTAAATGAGTCTATGAAAATTTTGGTGGAGAATGTTTTTCACTGACTTTTGCATTGGTGTTCTAAGTGCATATACGAAACTGTGCAAGAGTTTGAAGTTATCTTGCACTAGGAGACCACTTAGCTTAGAGTACAAGTAATAATAGAATACTAACACTATTATGCTATACGAAACTGTATTCTAATATCGCCTCAAGTTTGTGCTTGGATGTTTCAAATGCCCAACTTGTCAGTAAGGTACAAGAATTTTTCTTGGCCCAAAGCTTTGGTAAGAACATCTGCAAATTGATGTTGACTGGTCGTATGAACAGTAAGAATGTCCTTGGGTTGAATCCTTTCCCTGACAAAATGATAGTTTATCTCAATGTGTTTTGTTCTCTCACGAAAAACTGGATTTTTTTGCAATATGTATGGCTACCAAGCTGTTATAATGGAAATTCATAGGGCTTGAATGCATAATAGTTAAGTCACTGAGTAAGCTTCTTAATCATACAAGCTCACCGGTAGCACATGCCATGGAACGATACTTGGCTTCAACTGATGACCTTGACATAGCAGGCTACTTTTTTGACTTCCAATATATTAGAGCACTATCAAGGAAGGTCAAATAACCATTTTTTGATCTTCGGTAATAGGGCAACTAGCCCAATCAGCATTGAAATAGGCATGGACATTAAGGTTTCCTTTTGCTAGAAAGAAGACACCACAACTTGAGGATCCCTTGAGATATCACAGAACATGCCTAACACCATCCAGATGAGCTTTAATGGTGTTTTGCATGAATTGAATCAGTAAATTCACTAAGTAATATCTGGTCTGGTTAAGGTACGGTATATACGCTTTCCTACAAGCCTGCCATAAGTTCCAAGTCCTTCAACAACTTGTCTGACTTTAATGCCAAATGACGTTATTGCTGCAAAGGAATCTTGGTAGGTTTGCAGCCTAAGATGCCTACTTCAGTAAGGATATCCAGCATATATTTTATTTGTGAGAGGAAAATACCTTCAGATGATCGAGTTACTTCTAATCCCATAAAGTATATGAGTTTTCCCAAGTTCTTAATGTGGAACTTGTAGTCCAAGTAAGACTTGAGTGTGCAAATCTAATTCTTGTTATTGCCAAAAATTATCATGTCATCAACATATAAGGGAATTGCTGTAAATTTTTCACCTTGTTTAAGTGTGAACAAGGAGTAATCAGCCTTTAACTGCTTGAAGCCAAACTGAAGTAGGGGGTTGAGAATTTCTCAAACCATTGCTTGGGCGCTTGTTTTAATCCATAAAGTGACTTTCTCAACCTACATACTCTTTTGTCTCCTACCTCAAGAATTCCAAGAGAATGAATCATATAGATCTCTTGATGTAAATCCCCTTGTGAGAAGGCATTGTGAATGTTCATTTGATATAGTTCCCAGTTTTTCTTTGATGCAACAATAAATAGGCATCTTACTGAAGTAAGTTTGGTGACAAGAGCAAAGGTTTCCATAAAATCAATGCCTTTTGTCTTACTATAACCTTTAGTAACCAACCTTGCTTCATATCTTTCTATGCTACCATCTACCTTGTATTTAATTCTGTATACCCATTTAGAGCGAATGGGTTTCTTGTCTTTAGGCAAGTGTTCCAGAGTCCAAGTCTTGTTCATTTCTAAAGCTTGTATCTCATTTTTCATAGCATCTTGCCACATAGAATCTTTGGCAGCCTACTCATAATTGTGTGGCTCAACCTGTGAAGATATAGCTGCTAAAAAGGACTTATATTTTGGTTGCAACCGACTATATGACAAGTAACTTGAGATTGGATGAACCTTACCTGAAGTTACTGAGTTGACAATAGATAAAGATTTTAATGAGCTTACTTTTAGGAACTCACAAATGTAATCTGTAAGGTATGATTGTTGTCTTCTTTCTCTCTGTGATTGGTTTTATGGTACCACATTGACAAGTTTTCATGACTCTTTTACTTGAGTTTCCTAATGCGAGGCAATGTCAGTTTCAAGCTCTTCGAAGAACTCAAGTAAGGCTGGTTGTAATAGAGGATCGGTTGACACATGTTCACCTATAGTTTTGTAGGAAAATTTGTTTCCATAAAAAATGACATCTCTAGACATGAATAGACGTGCCTCAAAATCTCACACTTTATAGCCTTTTTGACCAGAAGGGTAGATAATGAAGACACAAGGTTTAGACAAGGTTTCAAACTTATCACTGGTTTTGTTGTAGACATAACACAAGCATCCAAAAACTCTAAGATGCTCAAGAGAAATAGGCTTAGAGAAAATTTTTTCATATGGACTTTTTCCAGAAAGCTTTGGCGTATGAGTATGATTTATTAGATAGGCTACCATTTGTACACATATCCCTAGAACTTTATTGGTAAATTGGCTTAAAAATGCAATGCTCTTGCAACCTCTAGAAGATGCTTATGTTTTCTTTTAGAAATACCATTTTGTTGGGGTGTATTAACACAAGAAGTTTGAAGTGAGATACCTTTTTGTTGCAAAAAACTAAGCATTTAACCAGTTGTAAACTCTAGAGCATTGTCAGATGTTATCTTTTGTATGGTTTTGCCAAATTGATTTTATGCCAAAGCCTAAAACAAAGATAGATGAGTGTAAGCATCAGGTTTTCATTTAAATAGATAAATCCAAGTACACCTACTATGATCATTGACCAAGGTGAGGAAATGGTGTGTATATGATAGAGAAGCAGTTTTATAAGGCCCCCACACATCCATATGAACAAGTTCAAAAATAGAATTTGATTTATTCATGCCAAGAGGAAAAAGGCTTCCTTGTTTGCTTTGCACAATGACAAGCATCACATGGTTTGAGTTTATTATCCACAGATAAATTTGACAAGTGAGGAAAAGAAGAAAGCCTAGAAAAAGGTATATGTCCAAGTCTTTAATGCCAAACTTCAGAACTTGGTTGTTTTAAAATGGATGTTACAAATGGACTTTTGAGTTCTTAAAAGTAGTACAGGTCATCTCTAATCTTACCCTTACCAATCAGCTTCCTTGAGGTCAGGTCTTGAAGAACACAGTAAGTAGGAAAAAAATGTTATTGAACATTTTAATTGATATGTAATCTTGCTAACAGAGGGGAAGTTGCAAGTAAATAAAGCAATCAAAAGCACATCATTCAAGATAATGTCTGAAGATAAAGCTGCTTGTCTGAAAGAATGGAAGGTTAAATCAAGACTATTAGAAAGTTTTAATGAAGCTTGAGTAGTGATTGATTTTGCATTAAACAGAAACCATTTATGACAAACCATGTTCTTAGATGTGCCACCATCAAGGATCCAAAGTGAGGATTTTTTACAAATATAATTAGCATAGATTTCCTGTTTTTGATTAGATAGCAAGGCCATATGTTGTTCAATCTGTTCTTGTGTAAACGGAGACTCAACTCCATTGGTTGTGGAAGAATTGTTCATGCCTAATTGTCCCATTTTCCTAGCACCCTTGGAAGCATTTGATCCCGTATTTGATCCTTTTACCTTGTTAGGCCACCAGTCAGGATATCCAACAATTTTGAAGCATTTTTCTGCTTCATGTCCATTTTTCCCATAGTGTTTACATTGCACGTTCGTGTCTTTTTTGCATTGTGGTTTGTTTGCAACAAATGCTACTACTTCAGGTGCTAGAACACGATGAGTGACCAGCCTTTGTTAATTTTATTATTTGCTGATCAGAGCATATGCCTTGTTGAGAGAAGGCAGTGGCTCCATGTTTAAAATTTGAGATCGAATAACATTGAGTTGTTCATTCAACCCCATGAGAAACTGATGAAGTTTTTCAGATTCTCTCTCTGTTATCATCTTTTTGGCCACTCTACATGTACATGGCGGAACATTGCTATACGTAGCAAGTTCATCCCATAATTCCTTCAATTTCGTGTAATATGCAACTACGGGCAATTCTTTTTGTTGCATAAAGGCCACTTGTCTCTTAATCTCATGTATGTAAGGTAAATTGCTTTAGGAAAACTTGTTTTACAACTCAAGCCACATCTCTCTTACGATCTAAGAATAAGCAACACTACCATGGAACTTAGGAGAGAGAAAATTGAAGATCCATGAGATAACCATAGAGTTGCATTTTTCCCAGTTGTTGAATTGAGGATTGTCATCTCCAAGTTTCTATAAAGCTCCATTGATGAATGCAACCTTATTCTTTGCTTGTAATGCATTCAGTGTTGCCCTACACCAGGTGGGATAATTATCACCTTTTAACGGACAATTCATGAGCGTTGCTCTTGGAGTATCAGAAGGGCCCAGGTGAAAAGGAGAGTTAGGGTCATTAGGTGGAACAAGAGGGTTTTGTGATGATATTGTTGCAGTTGAGACTTTCTTCCCATCATCAACCATCTTGTTTAGGTTTGGAATGGTGTTTGGATATTTGGTTCTAGGCATAGAGCAAGCTTGCTCTGATACCTTGAGAATTTTGGTGGAGAATGATTTTCATTGACTTTTGCATTGGTGTTCTCAGTACATATGCGAAACTGTGCAAGAGTTTGAAGTTATCTTGCACTAAGAGACCACTTAGCTTAGAGTATAAGTAATAATAGAATACTAACACTACTAAGCTATATCAAACTATATTCTAATATACTTCCAAACATACTTGTGAAAAAGGGCAGCGTCTTCCTCTGCCTGACGGACCTTGCCATCGAGTCAAGCTCATAGGCATCTTGGAAACGCCAGAAGCAAACACCATTCTCCTGGCTAGCCCACAGTTGGAAGTTGGTGTAGGTAATGGTGCAGAGGAACTTGTTAACCTCAGTTTCATGGAGGGGGTGTGGACAGAGCTCGAGATAGGGCAGATGGGATGGATGACGCTATACTTGTGAAGACAGAAGACATCGGAGCCGCCACTAAAGCCCATGAACTTAGGGATAGAAGAAGTCAGGGTCATTGGAGTGGTCATTGGAGCTACTGGGAGTAGCAATGAATCTTGCCGTGGTGATGCTAAAAGACAAAGCTAAGGGTGGAATGAAGCAATGATGATCAAAGAATTGCCATTTTGGAATAAGCCTTCCAATCGGATTGAACTGCTTTAAAATCTTTGATCAAGCTTTGGAGTTGAAAGATCTAGAGAGGAGTTATGAATGTTCTAGAGGGAAGTTATGAAGAAGTGTTAAATTTAAAGGCTTGAGAGTGCTTTAAGTAGGAGGAAGAAAATGTAGGGACTAAAGTAGTCATTTTTTTCTGAGATCCCATCAAGTTTAACTGTGAAATTAATAGAAGGATGATGATTGAGGCACGATCTAACACGTTAAGGACTTTAAGATGACAAAACAAAGATCATGGACTCATTTAAGACAATGCATAAAGGTTAAAGATGACAAATGAATTTTATCCATAAAAAATACTATTTTTAGAAAAGTTATTTCAAAAATTATTTTATATATACAATGGGTATTCATATCCTCCACAATCTTCATTAAATTATCTACATCATATTTTTACTGCTATTTTTTTATTGCAAAGTTTAGTGGCTAACACTACTAAAAAACATGCATTTTTCAATGGTCAAATTTTTAACAGCTAAATTTTAAACTTGAAGAACCGTTGGAAATTGGGAGATAATTTTCCAATGGTCTTCACATTGAAAATTTTAAACAACTTAGTTTCCAACACCTTGCCGTTGGAATTTTCCAATGGGTTGAGTTGTTGGAAAGTTTGCAATGCGAAGGCCATTGGAAAAAAATGTTATCCATACAATAAATTTTAAAATTTTAGAAAGTAAAAAAATATTTTTGAAACATTTTATAATAATAATAATAATAATAATAATAATAATAATAATAATAATAATATATGATGTAATAATTTATATGATGTATATATATATATATATATATATACACACACATACACACAAAGACAAGCAGACTGACTGACAGACACATACACACACATGCACACATCATATATAAATATTTATATATCATATATATCATATAAAAACACATAAAAGCCCAACCCATAAAACCCTAACATAATCCATATAAAAACTCTCATCTTTCAACCCTCCTTCACTCTCTGCCCTAACGTAGGTGCCTTCCTCACTTCTACCTATCATTTTTCGCCTTCCATCCCTCCCATCTTGTCTCCCTCCACTGCCTCACCCTAACCATCTGTCCATTGTTCGCATCCATTGCCTTGCCTCACCTTGCCTTTTCCTCATTGTTCTTTGTCGCCCTCTACTGTTCCCTCCCGCCCTCCACACTCGCTCCACTATTCTTGCTCGCTTGCTGAACCATTCTTGCTCGCTCACTTGCTTTGCCATTCTCGCTCATTCTACTGTTCTTACTCGCTTTCCATTGTTCCCACTCCCTCGTCATCCACAGTTTTTTCTCACTCATCGTTAATGACGTCTTCACCATTCAGCTGCCATCACCATTCGTCCATTCGCCCATTTGTCGTTGCCTGTTCGTTTGCCTCTCGTTCGCTTCATCTTGCCATTCGTTTGCCATCATAATTTCGTCTGCCTCCTCACCTTCTTGGCTTGCCTTGCCTCCTTGCTTCGGTGCAGATTTGATTTTTGAAATTTTTGAGTTATTGTGTAAGTTTGATGATTATTTCTGTGTGGATTGTTGTGTGGATTTTTGTTTTGATGATTTTTGTGATTATATTGTCCTGAGTTTTGTGATTTTTTTGAATTTTGTGATTTTATGAATCTTTTGAATTTTTTGTGATTTTTTTATTGTGAATTTTGTAATTTTTTTTATTTTTAGTAAATAGAAAATATAATTTTAGTAATTATATTTTAGCAATAATAAATAATAATTTTTGTAAATATAAAATAATATATATTTTTACTAAATATAAATATAATTTCAGTAATATATAAAATATATTATCAGGATTTTTATTTATTTATTTTATTTTTTGAGCGTTTGAAATTTCCATTGGCCTGGCTATTGGAATTTTCTATTTATTTGAGCCGTTGACATATTTCCAATGGCCTAACCATTGCAAAACTGTTCAAAATTTCTCTATGAGATTTAGCCGTTAGAAATACTAACAGCCAACTTTTAAGCAGTTGGAAATTTTTTTCCAATGCATGATTTGCAAACACACCCTTGTTCCAATGGTCTCGCATTGGAAAATTGCTAGTGGCAATTTTTTGGGCTGTTGGAAAATTTTTTTCCAATGCAACGGCCTCACATTGGAAAAGCAAATTTTCCAATGCAAGGCTGTTGGAAAAGACCATTAGCAAAATGACATTTTTTTAGTAGTATAGTGCTTTTTAAGTACTTACTTGGCTGGTTGTCAAGGTTTTAGGGCTTTCAACATATTTAAGCCATTGAAAAAATAAATTCAAGTCAATGAGTTCAACTAGGACATAACCAGTTGGAATTTAAAGGACTAAGTTTTAATTCAAGGATCAACTTCTCAGACTTGGCAAAGTTCAGAAGTGCTCAAGTGTACTTTAACCTTTTCTTTCACAAAAAAAAAAATGATTGGAAAAAATTAAACTAAGTTTTGGGATACAACAATTAGGTATAAAAATTCCATTTTTATCAAGTTATTGTGTATTGATAAGAAACAATTGAGAAAGGCTTCTTCTTCAAATCCTGATATCACTATCAGTAGATTTATCTTTGATACTTTAAGTGCTCTGAAAAAGGGCTTAATGGCACTGGTGATCCCTGAATTATACGTCATGTTACAATTTGGTATTTAGACTAAGAAATATTGCAAATCACCTCTTAAACTTATATGTTGACCTAAAGCATATACTTCTATATACGGGTCCTTCTTTATCTTCTTTTTCACTATTGTGAGGTTTGCCTCTTACTAATAAATCTAGATTTCTTTATTAATGGGGAGATTTAGTATAATTTTTCAGATGTTCCTAGGGATTTATAGTACTTGAAAATTCTCCTAGTTTATGTTCTATTGTATGATATTTATATAAATGGTAGATGTTTTCTCCCATTATGATAATGATAGTATGGATTGGGTGATAAATAATTCACTTCTTGGTATTTGATCTCCTCCATCACTATGAGTGCGAATGTCAAAATATTCTTAATTTTTGTTCATGTCAAAGTGATAAAAAATAAACAATATCTTTTATGTACCCATCTACTGATTTCCATCTATTCCATAAGTGGTTTTTCCTTTTACTCCATCTGTATAATGTAGACAAAATACCATTTTTCATCCATTTATAAATTTTTTCTAACTAGAAAAAACTTTATTATAAGAGATAACAAATGACTGTAGAATATAGATCAATTCCAACAAGTGGTTGGATCCACCCAACATATCAAACTACACCTGCTTCAAATTACCCTTACTTCAAACAATCTCTTAATGCATAAACAAACTACTTACAAATTGATAAGAGCAAGATATGACACCATTCATACCAAGAACATTCTTCATTCTTGCATTAGGATGGAAACTCGAGTTAAGAACTTACTCAAGTTCAAGCACTTATATTCCAAAAATAAGATATGTAGTGAAAAATACACAATATATAGTTATCTAAGAAAATATCAATGGTGATAATAAGGAATAATCAAATAATTTATTGGTTCAATTTTGATTATTTAATCAAATTTCAAATGGATTGGCAAGCAACGATAACATATCATTCTTATAAGTTGTGAAGTCTTGGAAGGAGTGGCCGTCGCTATGTAGGTACATGAATTGAGACATCCTTGCAAGGTTCACAGTAACCCGGTGGAAGGTTTTGTTTGGCATAGTTAATGGTGATTCAAGGATTGCCTTGTTCATCTTCTTCCAAGTTGCTTCGATCAACCCTCTTACATGTTCACGAGCCTCATCCTCAGAACATCCATTATCGTGCACATAACATTCTATTGATTTTGGGACATCAGCTTGTCTAATTTTTGCCTGTTGGAACACCAAGAGTTATATATATTATTTAGACCAAAAGTGGTAGGACACATAAGACCAATGTCATAATGCTAAAACATATTGATTTTTTTTTTAAAAGAGTCAAATATATGTATTTAAACATAACATTTGGAAGGTATGAAATGTTTAATATATATAGTTTTAAAATATGGAAAGAACACCTCATTTTTTAGTCAAAATCTTGAAAATTGTTTGAAATGATAACCCAAAATTCAGATGAACTTTTTCAAACATATTATTTTCTTTCAATTAACTAGCCAATGTGATTTCTTCTATATATAAGACAGTACTTCATACAAGATTATGTGATAATTGGAAATGGGTGTAATGATTAACGCTAATAATTTTTTGCTTGAACTTCAATTAATTATACCTAGCTAGCTAACATTAGGTAAAACCCCATTTTATATCCAACCAAGATAAATACTTTAAGATCAGTGAGGTGTACATACCAGTGATGTTCCTAAGTCGTTGGTCAATCTTGTAATCAAAGATGGACAATGAGAAATAATAGAATACTGGTGAAAATTGTATAAGGTGTCCTTTGAAAGGGGATTTGATAGAAGGACATAAGCGTAGCATAAAGTAAGAGGAGCTGCAACTGAGATAGTAGCATTGTTTATGTACTCTTGCATTGTTGGCTCATACCCCGTGTTGTACCACTTGGCTTCCACCAAATAAGCTTCACTCAAATCTATCCACTGCAATATATTGTATCATATAGGCATTTTTAATTAGTCAATTAAAACAACTATAAGGACCCTAATTAACAAAGGGACAAGCTAACCATTATGTTCAACGAATTGATAATTTGAAACTTAAACAGAAAAGATGGTCCTAATTAATTTTGAAAATTTTACTTATTTGAATACTTTCTTTGTTATGTCAATAGTAACATCATTATAGAGTTTCGTTTAAATATTTGTTTCCAATTACAAACCATATTATGCGTTTTGTTATTTTACAAAAAATCACTGGTATTTAGAATCATTGAGTAAGTAACAATTAAAGTTCTCATCTACTCGTTAGAACTTGTGGTGGTTACCATGCTGTCTAAAGCTCAATTCCCCACTCCACCGCTTGGACTTCTCCTAATGTACCAAAAAATTAATTAAATAAATACATGAATTATGTGTGTGTATAATTTAATTTTCATCAAGTTATTTACAATCTTTTGAAATTTATATATAGTAAATAAAAGAATTAATAATTCGGATAAAAATTGAAAAATATAACAAGAAATTATAGTGTGTTAATATACACACACATAAAAAAGGGCGCCTGCACATAGACACATATGCATGCACACATAAATTTCGTGTATATGTTTGTAATACGTGTGATAATATATCAACATTTATATATGCTTTTAAATTCAAAGTCGTGTTAACTATTAAATTTATTAAATATCATATTTGGTGCTTATATATCAATGGTACTTGATTCGTTTTTTTTATAAATAATATTTGAAAATAATTACCTCTTAAAAAATTTATTTTTGAATTTAATTCTTCAAAAGAGTTCTAATATCAACTCTTATAATAATAATTTACTTGAACCTTTTTTGAATAATTAAAAGCAAACACATCTCACTTAAATTTTAAATATTATAATTTTTTTGTGAGTAACCGTTATATGGAAATGAAAAGAAATTTGATAGCCTAATAGTATGTTATGTGATGAGCTGATCCACTTCATTAACTAACAGCCCAGATTGGTCCATTATAATAATGGACTATTGGATCATCATTTTCCGAAGGAAAATATACAAGTAATAACATCACTAATTTATAAGCTAGAAAAAGCTTGAAAACTAATATAGTTGTTGCATTGTTGCATTCAACCAAAAATGATGAAATCAATTATTCAAAACAATTAATTTAATATTTATAATTATTTTTTTATAATGATTCTAAAGGGTTTAGGCATATATAAAGAAAATTCTACAGTTTAGATGTTTCATTCACTATGGAACTATTAATTTCATTGTTATTTTGCTTAGTTATAATATTTCTATGATTAATTCACTCATTTATACTAATGTGCCATCATTCATAAAAGGGGGGAAAATGGCCTCACAAACCATCATAGTGATCGATGTTAAAGGCAACATTATCCATTATAGAATAACTAAGCATAGCTAGGGAGCTTATATTTAAAAATATTATTACTAGAAAGACATTATAATAAAAAATTAAGTTATACCGCTTTCTTGATGAAAGGAAGCACATTAACTTCTTGATCCTTAAAATGTGCAGCCATTTCACACACTGAATTATGTAATGCAAAGAGACTCATCTTCATGTAGTTGTCTGACAGCCGGTCTACTTCATTAATGTCGAACCTAATATAAGTTACGACATGTTAGTCATTGTTTTCTTTTTCTATGTTATTCCACAATATCACAACACAAACTTTAAAAACTAGAAAATTTTCTTTATAACTATTACAAATTTACACAAAACAACTATTCAAATTCTATAAATATCAAAATTAGTAATTTAAAAATTTAAACAAACTCAAATAAGGTAAAATTGTTTTCAAATGCTTCATTTTGAAATTATTTTAACTTAAGATAACTAAGTTAATTAGTTACTTGGATTTTGTGTTAAAATTAGAAGAACTCAGCTAAAGAAATCATTAGGTCTAAAAAAGATCCAACTAAGGTCGAAATGATAAAAAAATATTTATATTATAATCAATTAATGTTCAATAAAAAAATAAAAATACTTAACATAATAGTTATTTTTCTATAATTTGAAATAAATATTTTGAATCACACTAAATGACAAGCACTCACCTTACTACTGCTTCAGTGAATAGTTGAAGTTGATCCAGGGTTCCATATGTATCATAGATGTCATCTATAGTGGTGATTAGGGCAACAAGTTGTGCAACCACTCTTCTAAAATACCCATGTTGCGGTTCATACATCAAACCGATTGTCCATAAGAAATGCTCAATCATTTTGTCCCTAATGAAGTTGATATTTTTGCCCAATCCAGTGTTCATCCACCATCTTTCAAGTAATTTACAAAGAAAAAAATAGTAAGAATTATCTGCCATAATATTTTATATTGATAAATAAATAAATAAATTCATATAACACACCAGCACGGAAATACTTTAGTTTTGTCAACTATATACTAAATAAAATGTAAGAATATTAAGCTTTTTTGTGATTAGCAATTCTTATATATTTTTCACTTATAAAAGCTATTTTAAGCATTTATTATTGTTTTTAATGAATAAGATTATATGCAGTGCCATATTTCACCTTTGCAAAGGAAAAGGAATGAGCAAGCAAATTATGGAAATTACAAACCTTGTGTGAAATCATTGTTTCAGCACATAATTTTAATCTCTTTAAACAAATTAAACTATAACAAAAAATTAAAAATTGATTAATTATAGTTGCTTATGTTAAACACTGAGTTTTCTTATTCTTCTTACACATTTAGATATTTTCAAAAGTGAAAGCATAAGTGCCCTAAACTAATTTTCTATAACAACTTATATTTTTTGTGATTTAATACAATATTAATTAATGTTTAATGCCTTATTGTAAATCGAAAACCTTGATAACATATTAATATAAAAATATAAGGTGAATACATTTGTTTTTGTTCATAAAAGCAACGCATTAATTATACGTTATCCATAAATGTGTTCGTATTTGATAAACTTTGAAGTTGATGCAATGTTAACAAGTTCAAGAACCTAGATTCAGGTGTTGGTAGAAGCAGTCTTGAACAAGCTTCCCTAAAACTTTTACATTCTCTTTCTTAACTCTTAAAGTTTTGTAATTATTTGATTATGAATATTGCTGTTAAAAAAATAATGATTCTGAATATTAGAAAAATAAATCTTTAAATTAGGAGTTACTAAAGGATCTCGTTACTATAGTTAATTAAAAGATGTGAACGAAGTGAGTTAGGACTTGCATGTCTAACTGAGTTTCTTACAAATCCAAAGTTTAAATGCACATGGCTAATGATGAGTTCATTTATATGAAGCAGTAATAGTTACTTCTTTAGTGGATGAAAATACGTTATGAGTGGTGACGCTAGAAAATACGTCATTAATCTCAAATTTTGTTGTTGAAATTTCAAACATTTTCAATCTTATTAAGTCTTTTATTATCATTGACACAAGGTTTGTTGGGAATTTCAATTAAATTTTCACTAAATATAAGTTAAGCATATAAAGTTCTTATCTAAATTGGAAAAAAAAAAAAGTTAATAGCGAAATTTTTAAAGAGATTGGCAAAGTGTAGGATAGTGGTGTAATTTTCAAAAAAATTGGTTAAATATCATAATAGAACCAATTTTCCATTCTCAATAGAACTTGGGGATCACTAAAAACCCAAAAAATAGGTTTGGGGTGAATTTGCAGCAAGAAATGAAGGTTTTAGACTTTTGGTGCAATTTAATCTAATAATAATATGAGGTAATTTACATTGTTAGACTAATAAAAAAAATTGTGATAGATGCTTTTATAATGTTTGTGATCTAGAAAAAAATTATAATTATTAGCCATTTAAAATATTTTTTTTGCTAATTAGAAAGATAATAGATAATAGTGTAGTGATATAATAAAAAAAATGATAATAAAATTCTGACACAAAAGTTATTTAAAAATCTAAGTGAAACATATAAGATCTGGTGAAAAAGGTTCATCTTATAGGTTTTTTCCTATTAATTGAGAAATGAATTTTGAGTACTAAAACTAGCCTGTTAAAAGGAGCATTTTTATGTCCTAGAAAATTTGTTTGGGAGTATTTTTTCTACATAAAAATTGAGTGAAAAAATGAAATGAATTTTAAGCTTTCTTAGAGTTCTATCTTTCCATATTATCTTTACATATTATAAATTAATATTATAATATTAGTTGCTTTTTCCATAATTATATCCTCACCTCTATATATATATTTCTATAATTTATTTTTTTCAAATGGCACCTCCTCGCACCCGTAACTATGCCATTGCTTGTGAGAAACAAAACAAAAAAAGTGTCTAAAGATATGCATCCTACATTCTTATAAATGGTATCTATTTTTTATTATTTCCCAGACACTCTTCATTGGCATTTCACATCTAAAAGTCCCCACCCTTCACGTAATGGCTGATAGTGGATGGATATGGGAGAGGTACACAAAGTTTGAACTTTGGCCTCCCCATCCTCTATATCATGCCATGACAAAGTTGGTTCAGTTGTCATTTTGATCCTAAAAAATTGACATATTCTTTTCCCTAACTTGTAATAGTCATATATCCCTCCTTTGAATACCAAAAAAAAAAAAAGGGAATAGTCTAAAAGTTCTTATGATTTACTTTTGTTCAGTGCTTAGGTAAAAAGTATTGTGTGCCAGAGTAACTGTTTTTTTCTTTTTTTTTTTTTTGTGTTCCTTAAGATTTCCAAATAATGAACATACTATTTTTCATATGAATACTCATTAAGAGTGTTGAAAAATAAATTTTTTTATTGAAATATGGACTGCTTCAACTTTAAATTGTTATATAAAATGCTAACAAATTTATTAAAAAAACATAATGATCAAAGAAAAACCGAAATGCATGCCCAATATTATTTTATAACTAAATGTGCACTGTAGTATAACATAATAAGAAAAAGAATATGAGTTTTCCAATTGATTAATATTACGAATATATAATAAATGATCAAAAAAAGCTTGATGATCTTTATTTTAGTAAATAAAATTAAAATTATTTAAGGATCATCATGAATTAATAATATTAGGTACCTAGAAACAAATTTTAGATCCTGTTGATGTGTTGCTTGCACTATGTTGAAATCCAATTTGGCAAAATGAAGTAGAATTGGGTTCATATATTGGCATTGCTCATATAAATCTATGAACCATCTAGCCTCCATCCTTGGCATCCTCCAATGCAATGGCAGCTCCAATGCATGTGCCACTAGTAGGGAAAGAAAAGTACCATCTTTCTTTTGCTTGGAGAGATATTTCTTACTGAAGCTTCTTGCTTCCTCCAATATGTTTTCTCCTTCTACTGCAAGAAATGATGCTTCATACAAATTCAATAGCCCCTTGCAATCCTTGCCAAGGCTTGCCTTAAACTGCCCACTTTTATCATCTTTGAAAGCTTTGAAAACATCTACATGCAAAATTATCAACTTCTCATTAATTAAATAGTATTTTATTTATTTCAAATCTTTGTAAAAAAATAATTAACATATAAATTGACTAGAAATACAAGAAAGAGTGTAAAATTAGTTTCTAATCTTTGTAAAAACTTTGATTATAGAGTGAAAGTAAAAGTAAAGCTAGTACTTGCCTGAACTAACTTTATACCCATGTTGCCTCAAAAGTTTGAATTCTAAAGATGTAGCATACAAGTCCTTGTAGTGAGTAGGCTTGCTACGAGCTTGTGATATTCTCTCCAAATTCTTTTGAATTTCATCCTCAAAGTGATATGAAATTCCAAGCCTCTCTAACAGATCAATTAGCTCAAGCTGACTAATTAGGGGCTCATCTTCTGCCTTCTTCAACATTGTCCTTGCATCCTCCTTTAGCTTGTTTATATGCTCTGTGATTGCCTCTCCCTAACAAAGAAGGAAAATAACTATGGAAGGGTTTATCTAATAAAGTTAATGGTCAGGGGCTCATTCCCTATCCTCTAGTTTTCTGTATCATTCCAATCAGATGTCGCAAAAGGACCTCCTGGCAAAATTTTGAATCGTGAATGATTTTTTTTCCCGGATATGTTTGGGAGGTGATTGTATTGAGATTTATTCTTGGATAAATTTTGTGTGCAAATGGTGTGAGCATGTACCCGGACATACATATTGGTTGTAATAGTAGTTTTATCGGATTCAAACATAAGTTTGAGATTGGCAGAATGGTAGCTGCGTGGAGAGCGGAGCTGTTAGTGAATGGCTTCGAGTTTTCCCTCCTTGCTACTGCACGCTTCTGTTTTTTTTTTGTTTTTTTTTTCTTGCCTGTTGATTTTTTCCTTCGCCCCCTTCACCCTTGTGTTTCCTTTTTTGTCTTACCTGTTTCATTTTTCTTTCCTTTTTTTTTTTTTTTCCTTGTTGTTTTCTTCTATCCTTTTTGTTTTCTTTTTCCATTTCTTATATTTATTACAATGACGAGGACAACAATAACAATAACAAATAATCGAGAAATCGAATAAGCAGTACCGAATATTTACTCCCCATGGACTGAATATAGTCGTTGCTCCATATGGAAGCCCGGTTATCATCAGCGGATTGCTGCACTAAATTTTTATCGTCGTACGACGTTTTCAAGGCGGCCACACTCCTGAGTTTGTGACGGCGGCCTCCTCCACAAGACGCACGAGCGACGGCATTTGTTGCCACCGAGCGGAGCGGCCTGGCCTGTGGAAGCGTGACTGCGACCGCGGCGACGGACACATGCGAGCAAATAGAGGGAGACATTAATGTCTTATTAATCTCATTTATGTCTCGCACGAGTCACTCGTACTGTTATTTATAGACACAAGGCATCATTAACATTTGGTTAAATGACACGCATCATCCCTAACCTATCCCCAATATTGCTTAATAGCTCTCAAACTATAAATTTTTGTATCTATAGTCCCTAAACTACCCAATTCTTACACCTATCATCCTGCCATTATACTTTATGTTAAAAGTGGTAGGAGTTGAAGGAAAAATTGTACAATCAATCCTAAGACTTAGGAAACTTTTTATTTGAGTCCTAAAACTTTACAAATTTCTAGTTCAGACCTAAAACATGTATACCTAATCCCAGCTACCTTCCATCCATCTCACCAACATCAAAGTTGTCATGTCTCCCGCACCATTATCCATGGGCGAACTGGAAAGTGACAAAAAATATCTAAGAGGCAGAGAAATACAGAGGCCAAAAAAGTCTTCAAACAAAAGACCACTTATTTGTTCTGCATGTAAGCTAATCATTTGCTCGTCCACAAGGACCCTAATTTTTACTACAACAAGCTAGTCTACAAGGACCACTAGACAAGAGTTTCTACTCTTGCTCTTTGCCTTGCCCACAAGAAACTCTTTAACATCACGAAGATGTGTGAAAGATACCTTCTTTCTTTCGTTACTTAGAAAGAACTTCACTTGCCTTCACCAGTTGAAAAGATCTTTATTTCTATTCTTGTTGCTACACACCATTGAACGCCACATCAAGATATGGTAGAGGGAGGAAGACTACTTTTCTTTAATATAGGTTTTTGGATAAATCAATAAAAAAAAATTCCCATGATGCAAGAATAAAAAAAAAAGATAAAAAAAAAACCTAAGAAAAAAAGACTTAAAAGTATTGAATAAAAAAGTTTGGAACTTAAATAATTTTTTTTTAAGTATTAGGATTAATTGTGTGATTTTTCCCTCAACTTCCGTTATTTTTTAACGTCAAGTATAATAGCAGGATGACAGGTGCAACAATTGAATAGTTTGAAGACAATTGATGTAACACTTTATAGTTTCGGGATGATTAAGCTATATTGAGAATATTGGGATAATTTAAGGACGATACGTGCCATAGTTTTTATGTGAACCAGACCTATGATATAAGCCACTTTCTTACTCTCTCTCTCTCTCTCTTTCTCTCTCTATATATATATATATCCTACCATCGAAAGTTGGTAAGGCAGAAATTTGAATGATGCATCGCCGGCACTAAGGCCATGCAATCCATCGAGTTATCATGAATCATCAGTGCAATAGGTATGAGCTTACATCGGCCTTTTATTTAATAAATACATCCTTTCCAAAAGTCAGGATTTGATGCACGTATTAGCTCTAGGATTAGTACAGTTATCCGAGTAGCAAATAACATCAAACAAACTATATATATATATATATATATATATATTCTAAACAACTTGAACTATAAAAAATGACAATCAGGCCATTTTGGCAGATATGCTATAAATCGCACAAAATTACCATTTATCAGACACTCTTATTTTTCGAAAGCCATCATGATTCTCCTCTCAAACATCCATCCACCGCCTACTATTTACGCATTGTGATTCTCTTCCGAGAGTCGTCAGTCATGATCGCCAACCACAGTTTACCCACAATGCCATGCCGAAAAGTCGCAAAACCCACACATCATCTCCGATTGTCATTTCTGATATCTTTGCTCCGATCTTCATCTCTGATCGCAATTAATCGGATTTGCAATTTTGTTCATTTTCTCTAATGGCTTATTGTATTCATGGTTTTTCTAATTTATGCGATTTTGCTTCAATTGTCTTTCTCTTTCCTCTACTCTGCATTTTCAGCATCATCGGCAATTTCTGCTATGATCGTATTCTCTAGCCTGCTTGTTCAATTTTTTGTGATTTATGCTCTAATATGTTCATTTTTTTCTTTCCTGTATGTTCTTTTTTTCACTCACGTTTGTTCTTTTACTGTTCCTTTATGTTCTTGTACACACACATATATAAAACAACATATGCAAATAAAGTGAAGAACATATGCTTACAAATAAAAGAACATATACTTTCACATACATATATAGAACAAATATAAAAAAAAATACATGATTGAGACTCATATGCAATTAAAGAAAAGAATATATGCATGTAAAGAAAAGAACATATATCTTCACATAAATATCTATATAGATTGGATATTAAAAAATATTACAAACAATCACATGTGTATAAGTGAACATATACATACATAAGGAAAAAAATATGTGCATGTAAATAAAAGAAAAACATGTGTTGAAAGAAAAGAACATATGCAAATAAATCAAATATATATATACATAGGAACATATGCATTAAAAAAAAGAACATATAGAAAAAGTGTTAGAGATACTCTAAATGTTGCGGAGATGTCATAGCGAGTGGGGTGCATGTGGCGATTGGTGATTCAAAGTTTTTTTGTGTTAGGGGAAGGATTAACACATATGATTAGAAATATCTATTTTAAACAAATATGCATGTATATGTGTATATTCATATACACATGTATAAAAGAACATATGCATAAAAAGAAAAGAACATATACAAATGAAGCAAGGAACATAAACATAGTTATATAAATTATAGTAAAAAGAATATACACATATGTATAAACAAGAAAAAACTTGAGAAGGTAAACTTTTGAGAAAATAAAAGGGAAAAAAGGTAAAAATGAGAAGAAAAAACAAGAAAAAAAAAAGAAAAAGAAAACTGAGAATATAAAAGGAAAAAAGATAAAAAAAAGAAAAGTATAAACAAAAGAAACAAAAAGGGAAGAAAAAAAATAAGAAAATAAAATGGAAAAAAGGTAAGAAAAGGAATACGGAGATTGGGGGTATCAAGTGTCGAAACTTTGGGGAAGGTAAAAATGAGTCCTATAACTTGTGCACCTTTTCTGTTTGAGTTCTATAACTGCATGAATTTCTATTTTAAGTCATATATGTTAAAAAAACGTCAGCAAGGTTAGTCCTATTGTTAATGGCCTTAACGAAAATCCTATATGGTAAGTAACAAACATTAAAAATCAAGGAAAAAGATCAAAATAAGTCATTTAACTTTTGTAACTTATCTAATTAAGTCCCAAAAGTTCATAAAAAACCTCATTTTCTCTCTTGACTCCAATTTCAGTCTTTTCTCTTCTGCTTTTACTAGCATTGACCGTTGCTCTTGCGCCTCCAATGCTCTCAGCCACGATTTACTCACTTCTAAAATTAAGGGAATAATTAATCATTACTTTCCCAGAAAACAACATGATTGTGACTAAATCTAGCCATAAGAATCAGTATGCTTCTCAGATGCTCAAGGTAGGGAATGGAAAGCTAGAGCGATCCTTCATTTTGCTAACTTTGTTATTGTCGGAGGAGCCGTCCACCTAAGAAAGCTCCAACATTGGTCTTCTAAATTTGTCAAAACACCCGAAGAGCAAAGCTATAATGGTGGAAAATGGGGGCTTGGAATTGATCTTAAATATTCTGAAAAACAGGCTCAAAGCTGAGAAAAAATAGCATCATAGACAAAGCCATCTTTTACCTTGCTTCTGTCGAGCAGTACAGAGCAAATATATGCTAGAAATCCTGTGACAATTCTAGCTCTAGTAGATTTGATCAAAAGCAAGAACGCACTAGTTACAATTTTCAGGCTTTTTTTCTGGATCCAAGAAACTAGTGCCGTGTACTTGCATCTAGGTTGGTCCTATTGTTGCTGGATTGGTTGAAAGACTATGAAAGAGAAAAGTTATTCACATATTCTCTTGTAGTCTTAGCTGCATTAGCCGAGAGAGTGGATGGGGGACAGTTCCCATTTTGTGTTGTCGAGTAGACCTAGAAGTATTCATGAGGATTTTGGAAACTTGATTATGTTGTTTTAAAGTCTTGATGGAGACTATTGACTCGGGTAAATGATGGGACAGAAAGGACAAATTCAGGAAAAAACTAGAAGTTTCATGGATTAAGACGAATTTGGGTGAACCCTTGTTCTTCATGCTAAGGGAGGAATGAGAAGAGAAAAACATAATTTTTTTTTCTAACTATGCCTCGAGTACCAATGATTTTGTGTTTGTGAAACCTTTTCATAAAACTTTTATTTTTTATAATTAAGTATACCTATATGTGCCAACTAAACAAGAATTAATGGCATTGAGTGTCATATAGGATTTTTTGTCAGCCCCATCTAACATAGGACTAATGTTGTTAACATTTTCTAACATATAGGACTTAAATAAAAACTTGTGTAGTTATAGGACTAAAATAGAAAAGTTGCCAAAGTTATAGGACTCATTTTGACCTTTTCCCTATACTACTTTCCATGTGTGTCAAAACTTTTAAAATTTAGCATAAATATCCCATGTTCTGTGGCGCACATAAGAATTATGTAAAAACAAAACCAAGAAAAGACGGGCTTGTTCACACTTGTTAATGATATGATGCATGTGAAAATGATTTGTCTTCGGCAGCTAATTAAGGGAATCGGCGCCCGAAGATACTGTCGGCAGTCGGCAGTAGGGCCCGGTTTCCTTTCACTTTTTTTTTTTTTTACTCAGAAGGTAATTCTTCTCGCCTACAAGTATTTACCAAGCCAGCTTTTGGTCACTGCCCATGAGTGTGGCCCCACGTTTTCCGTTGACCCCCATATTAGGCAAAATAACGATTTTGCCATTGCTATTATTGCCCAAGTCAGGGGCTCTCTCCCCGCACAACCGCCGTCGTCAACCTTTCCTCCGCCACCTCCACGACTCCTCGTCCGACGAAGAACCGCCGCAACGAAGGCCCTCGACATCGGCCTCTACTCCGAGGCTGTCTGCCACTTCTCCAAGATCGTGGATGGGCGCCGGCCCGCTCCCCAAGGCTTCATTGCCAAGTGCTACTTGCACCGTGCCTCCGCCTACGAGGCCTCCGGCCAAGTCACTGAGTCGATCACCGACTGCAACAGGCTTCCCCACGCACCCGATTACTCGGACCGGATCCTTAACCTTGTCGGCGTCATTTGCCGCGCTTGATTCCCTCTTCAACAGGCAACGATTCAATGAGGAAGATGGGCGCGTGCTCGCAATGGCGGATCCTGTTGATAATATGGGCCCATGGATCCTTTTTTTAAGAAAAATGTTGATAAGAAATGTATAATTAAATAATTAGATTTTTTCAAAATTTTTACTGGACTCTCATAATTTTTATAGTATTTATTAGAATAAAAATAATATATTCCTCTTGTCTTAATTAGATTTTTTAAATAATTAGAACAAAATAATTAGATTTTTAAAAATTTTTTAATGGAGATTCCATAATTTTCTAGTAATTATTAGACAAAATAATATGCTCCTCTTGCCTTAAGAAAGAAAAAAATTGGTCAGTTTCTTCTTTTTGCTAACAATTAATATAATGACCAAAGTCTTATACCGGCTCTTTAATTTTCACACGTTTTTTTTGTCTACGCCTTGAAGTCTTTTTTGCCTTTTTTTTTTCTAATTCAAACATTGGAAAAATTATAAAGTTAATCAGACGCAAGATAAAGTTAATAAGTTAAGTGGAAGATGTATATAAGGGCTAAAATCTCTTAGATTCTATAAAATATGAATATCTCACTCATTTTCTTCATAGTTTATATATTTTTTTAGTCGTTCGATCAACGGCAAAAAAAGAATATTAAATTAGGGCATGTTCTTAAACTTTCTTCTAAAAAATATGGTTTAAATGCACTATTGTTCCTCCAACTTTGACTTTGTATGACTTAGTCCTCCAACTTTGATAAAATATGTGACTTTGTTCTCAAATTTTGAGAAGCTATATGACTTGATCCCTTGGTTGACAGAACGAGCACAAAAGGAGTCACATGACATAACAATGTTGGTAAGGGGATGCTTGTCAAGCATCGGCCAATGGAGTAAAGTGGCCTAGCGTAGAAGAAGGACAAGTAGAGCAGAGGAAAAAGGTCTGTGTGAGGGTAGAGCGATGGTGGTGAGGCCTCTAGGTGTAGCAGCGAGGTTTGTCTACGAAGGACAAGACAAATCCAGCATCAGCGACGCCTATTCGTTTCGGACTGGTGCCAATTGGCGAAGGGCGACAGATTTGATGAAGATGCGATGGCTAGGAGCGAGGGTGGAGAAAAGGCCGAAGGCGGGGGTGAGGAGGAGGAGGAGGCCAACTGTGTAGGCTATGAGGAGGAGGAGGTTGATGAAGAGGAAGAGGTCGACGGTGTGGGCTTCAAGAAGGAGAAGGCTATCGGCCAAAGGCGAGGTCGAATTTGATGTAGAAGAGGCTGATGGCGAAGGGTGGAGCCAAAATCAGCGGAGAAGATGGCGGCAAGTGGTGGCGAGGGGAAGAGAAAGTAACGTTGTCTGTCATTCTGTACAATAAGTGACTAACTCGCTCAATTTTTCAAAATTGAGAGACTAAGTTACGTTGAGAAGTAACTCGTTTGAATAAGCAAAGTTTAAGGACCAAATGTGCATTTTGGCCAAAAAACATTTTTTCAACATTACATTTAGTATATTCGTATTTATAATCTTTGTTATTTAATATTGGGATTTAATAGTTATATATGTATAAGGACCCTCTTTGTAAAAATCCTGAATATCTGCCACTGCATGTTCGATGGTCGTGGTGGGAAGGTGAGTGGCGGTAGTGGCGACCAGGGTGATCAGCTGACGAAAACAAGCTGTAGGGGAGCAGGACAGGCGTGGTCTGTGGGTGTGGGAGAAAACAATCAAGGGATAATTACAATTTACCCCTTGTAGTTTAGGAGACTATTTCAAAAATATATACTTTGCCCCTCCATTTTTAATACAGTTCGACAGTAATTTCTGAAATCTTAATTTAAACATTATGGTTGTTATCTTCTGGTAATTTCAATCTGTATGATATTTTTTTACAGCTAATGGACATTTTAAATTATTAGTTTTTTCTTTTTGTCTTCCTTTCATTTTTTTAAAACAGTATTTTTTAAATGTCAATTAATTTTAAAAAATACTATACAAATTAAAATTACTAGATTGTATTAAAAAAATACAACCGTATAGTCTAAATGAAGATTTTAGAAGTTGTTGTTAGATTATATTAAAAAGATAGGAAGTAAAGTGTATATTTTTTAAACAAAGGGCAAAGTGTAATTTTACCTAAACTTCAAGAGAAAAATTTCATTAACACAAAAATCAGAGAGGGGTAGGCATCGTGGCACACATTGTAAATAGATGAAAAAGCATGACTTAATTGAATAATGGTGTGCAATAGTATTTGATAAATTAAAAAAAAAACACACACAAAGAAGGCAGCTTTCTTTAACACCTATTTACAGGTGTCTCTAATTGAGCTTGAGCTATAGAAAGGTAAAGCCTTATCCACCATGCTGAGAGCTTAGAAACCTTCAGCTTGGTTTTGAAATATTGGTTAATAGAGCTTGACGTCCAACTTTTCTGAAAGCAAATAAACTAGTCCCCAATTCTCACTAACACATACACTTGTCCTTTTCTTTAACTGTTTCTGAATGGTTAACAAAAAAAAAAAAAACAAGCTTATATTGGTACACTATTCCTTTCATCTCTTTGAATTTGTGAAAGTGTTAATTGCATGGATGGTCCATAACATTTAATTATCATTATATTTTAGTCATTAATCTTTTAATTGTTTTATTTTGGTTCTAAACATATTAAAGATATTTCATTTTGGTCTTAAATCTATTAAAAATGTCCCATTGTGGTCCCCCATTGAAAAAAAGTTGTTAACTCAAACTACTGTCTCATAGTAATTAACTTTAAGGGTAAATATTTTCAGTTGCTCCTAAACTATGCCTATGTTGCTTAATCATCCTCAAACTATCATGTGTTGCACTACTCGTCCTGAATCTATTTAATTGTTGCTATTTCATCTTGCCGTTAACTAAACTATTAAATATGGACAACAAAATGACATGGATGCTGATGTGGCATGGAAAAATGATATGGCTACTGATATGGTACCACTTTTCCGTCCATATTTAATGGTTTAGTTGATGGCAGGACGAAATAGCAACAATTAAATAGTTTTTGGACGAGTGGTGTAACACATGATAGTTTAGGGACGATTAAGCAACATGGGCATAGTTTAGGGACAACTGAAGATATTTACCATAACTTTAATCACAATTTAAACTATTCAATAACTATCTTATAGTAAATGCAATCTACAAAATATTTTTTTTGGATTTAATGGATACTTCAAATCACAAGTTTTCCTCTTAGAATGAACTTATCTCATTTAAGAAGAAAAAAAATAATGATTTAAATTGTCTCTTGATTGTTAAAAAAATATTATATAGTGTTAGGGTAGGAACTTTGTAATCCTTTCCACCTTCTTGCTGGTTCCGATTTAACGAATTTCTTTTCTGTTGCCGATAAAAAAGTTAGCTTGAATAATTTAAATGATTAGTTTTTATTTATATGTAAAGAAGTATTTTTTATTCATTAGTGCCAATGACGGTAAATAAAAGGGGTATTTTCACCTAAGCTTAGGTGTTTTTTAGAATTTACCCATTGTGAAAGGTTCATTTGTAGGTTTTATAAAATAAGAATGTTAAATTCGGAAAAATATATGTATAAGTATGAAAAACAGCCATAAAATTTTACTACTAGTCCCTAATCTTTATTTTTCAATTCATTTTTGTCCCTATTCTATTTTGGTCCTAAACCCATTAAAATTGTGCCATTTTAGTTTCTCACATGATGTACTGCATTAACTCGAGATAATTGTCCAGCACAAACTTCAAAAATTATATTTTAAATATTTAGTCATTGTCTTCTAGTAAATTTAAATGCTAAAGACCAACATCTAGAAGAAAGACAAGGGGTTTAAACACCACACATCAAAAGATGGGATAATTCAACCAAACATTTTTTAGATCCAAAAGAAAGAAAGAGCTTTGACCAAATAAATAATCTCAAGTGAAAAAGTAACCTTGTTGTTGGAGACTAAATTGTTTTAAGCATTCCAAAAAGTCTACAGCACTACTTTGATTATGGCATCCCATTAGAGGTGTAAAGAGGCTAGTCTGAGCTTCAGCCCATTAGGCTTGAGCTTGGCCTCTTAAGCTATAGGTACTATTTGGGTTCGAGCTCGAATTACTTGAGCCCAAAGTTTGAGGCTCAAGCTGGGCCCAAAAGCCTGTTCGGCTCAAATGAAGAGCCTTTTACATAATTTTTTATATTTAATTTAGTAATTTAAACCAATAACTTTTTTATTAGCTAGATAATTAAAGTATTATAAATGTTATTATTGAAGGCCCATTAGGCCCCTTAACAAAAGGGGTGAGTATTAGTTAGATAATTAAAGTATTATATATGCCATTTGAAGGCCCGTTAGGCCAAAAGGGGTCGGGTACTTACAAAGCTTGAGCTCGACCCTTTAAGGTATCGGGTGTGTTTTCAGGCTGGAGCTCAAGCTTGATAAGACTTGACTCAATAAACCTCAAATTGAGGTTGAGGTCGAGCCACTTGATAAAGGCCCAACCTTTTTACACCTTTACATCCCACGAGTTAATGAAGACTGTAGACTTGGATGAGAAGGCCGACTAAAGCAATAACTAAGAAAAATGTAAGAAGAGCAAGAGCAGCCTTAACAAGAAAAAATACCTTGCCACACTTAAACTGAAAGCTTGCATAAAACTGGCAAATGAGATGTAATTTTATTAGCTCCATTGTAGGATGGACAAGAAATATTGAGTTGATCAATGCCTCTATAACACTGATTACAAAATTATCATTGAAATTCTTGTCAACAGAATTAAACCTTTCATTTCCAGTCTTGTTAGCCCCTCTCAGTCTACCGTCATCTCTGGTAGACACAGCTTTAATAATGCCATTATTTTCCAAGAGCTATTGTATTCTTTCAACAAGAAACATGGGAAGAAACGTTTTATACTTATCAAAACTGACCTTAAAAAAGCTTTTGACAAAATTGAATGAAACTTGATCAAGAACACTATCTTTTATTTCAAGTTTGCTCTAACATAATCAATCTAGTCCTTAGCTGCATCTCCTCCTCAGAGTATTTTGTTACTCTTAACAGGTCACCATTAACTATTTTTACCCCTCTAAAGGCATTAGACATGGTGGCCCTATTTTCCCTTACCTCTTCCTCCTTTGTCTTGAAATGCTTGCTAGAATGATAAACTACCAGGTAGAGTAAAAAAAATTGGGAATGGTTCACAATGGGCAAAAATGGCCTTTGTAGAGCTTACCTCTTCTATGTTGATGACCTCATCCTTGTTGCCCAAGCAAATTCTCAAAATTCCTTCATTTCAAGCGCACTCTCAACACTTTCTGTGAGATCTGTGGCCAAAGTGTCAACCTTACAAAGTCCAAGATCCTACTCAGCAAAAATGTTGGCAATCACTATTCTCCTAACAACATATCCAACCAGACTATTCTCCTACCTTCAAACCTCCTCTTTGATATCCTCCATACTTTTTCAATAGGATCGTCAGTGATCTAAGTTGGATGAAATTGAAGCTTCATTCCATTATTGAGGCACCTGTTATCAGCCAAGACCTGGCTATATGATTTCCTAGGTTCACCTTTCTCCATCTGTTGCTGCTCAATCAGCTTATCCTCCTATTCCTGTTCCACTTGATCAGCCCACGCTAAGACAAGCTTAACTTCAACCTTAGCTGGCACCAACTCCTCATTCTTAGATTCATCTTCATTCAGATACTCCTTTACTTCCTAAAGCTGATTAAACACTTCTTGAGGAATTAGGCAAGATGAGGTCACCTTCTTTGACCTGCTCCGCTTTTGTGTCATCAAAACTAACCTCCAATTGGCTTTCTATCATAGCCTAGCGATGCAAAACCCTAGCACACACGAGTGCTCTCCCCCTATAACAAAGCTAAGGTATGCTTCTTTTTCTTTTTTCTAATAAATTCTTTTATTGCTAATAAAAAAAATGACATTAATTTTTTATAAAAATAAAAAAACAAAAAATAATGAATTATTTTTAATGAGCTAAGTATAGATTTGAACAAAAAAAATTATAATTTGGCCAAAATGTGATAGGTGTCCAGTGAGAAGCCTTTCTGAAGATGGAACCCACCACACCAAAAAAATCTCCAATTATTATAAATGTGATAAGCCTTTCTGATATGGAACATTAAATAAAGAGTAAATGTTTTCAGTTGTTCCTAAACTATGCCCAAGCTGCTTATTCATCTCCAAACTATCATATGTAATACCACTCGTCCTGAAACTATTTAATTGTCGTTATTTTTTCTTGCCGTTAACTAAATCATTAAATATGGACGAAAAAATGACATAGCCGCTGATGTGACATGAAAAACTGATGTGACTGCTGATGTGATAGCACTTTTCAGTCCATATTTAACGGTTTAGTTGACGGCATGACGAAATAGTAACAATTAAATAGTTTCAGGGCGAGTGGTACAATACATGATAGTTTGGGGATGAATAAGTAACATGGGCATAGTTTAGAGACAACTGAAAATATTTACCCTTAAATAAAAGAGTGTTCTTGATGAAGTTTCATTCAATTTTGTCAAAAGTTTTTTGTTAGCTGATGGATCAAACCACATTGAGTTGGAAAATTGGAGAGCTATTGCTAATAGAGTTTTAGTTCAAGGACCAGCCCATGTGATTTTAAAAACTTCGGGGGCTTCTACTGTAGTTTGGCCTAAACACTATTTTTTACTTTTTTTTAACCAATAGCTGTCTTTATTTCGTTTGTCGCCATCGTCAGAGCTTTTATTTGTTCTTGTTTTGGCCAATTGTCTCTATCGTCAGAGTCATCCTGAATTCTTGATTTCAACCTCTGTGTCCTAGCAGCTGTATTTATTTGAGTCGAATTCAAAGCACACTAGAAACGTGACAGAACGCCATTTTTTATTCTTCTTTTCGTTGTTGCTTTTATTATGTTCCTAAAATAAAAAAATAATTAAAGAAAAACAACAACAACGACGACATGGAGAAGCATGCGCTTGTTCTGGAAAATTTTTTTTAATGAATTGGATGACTGGCTGATTGTGTTTGCCACTTTTCCATAATTTAGATACATATGGTCTCAGCGATTTAACCTTGCAATTGTGAATTTATTCGAAATATTCTTATAAAAGGTTTTTCTATGTTTGAATGATTAAAACTAACTGATCTTGAGGTACCCTTTTTTGTTATGTCCTTCTTACTTATATATGTTACATGTCACAGTCCCACCTGCTCTGGACATTCTGCTCTTCTTAACCATTTCAAGTGCATCTAACTTCCTCTTCATTGCTAGTTTGATTGTCATTTTCTTTGTTAGAGGTGACATTAGCTTAGGGATTGAGGATTTCTTTTTTCACAAAAACTTTATTATAAGGGCTCGACGCATCATAAATGCATAAAAAAGTAAAACTTTATCCCTCTTATACAAATTATGAAGGTAATTCTTTGGTTCTTCCCCCTTAGAGCTTAAGGCACATATAACATGTCTATACGGGACACCAGTCAATTGCCAACTACCACACATGCATGTTTTTTACTCAACATCAATAACATATTTTTCATCTTTTTCCAAAATCTCATATCCACTTGCCCCATTCCACATAAATATACAACATCTACTGTCCCTTTTGTTACTCTCCAATTTTTTGTATATTGTACCCAAACTCTTTAGGCTATGTAGCAGGTGCTTTTTTTTGCTGATGTAACCTAACCATTATCTTAGTCCTAATCTCTTCAAACATTGTGTAAATTGTCTTATACCAATGTTCCAAGATCCAACCATTAAAACCTTCACATATATTGTTATGCATTATGTCACACTATACCGTGTAGTTGAAGAAGCCCTTACACCAATGTTGGGGTCCAGTTTGAAGCAGATTATCCTATCCTTCAAGTGTGATTTCTTTAATCTTTGACATATGAGCTTCAAAGCCTGTCATATTAGATGACTAATTTAAATACCTGGCGTTATCATGAGAACAAAAAAATTAATAACAAATTGGTATATGCCCAACTTATGTGATGTAAATTTAATTTTGGTTGCTAATGAAAATATACTTTATCTACCGACAAAAAAACAAAAGAAATTTTATTAAAGTTTGGGTTGAATTTAATTTTTTTTTTAAATATAAGGATTAAAATAAAAATATTTAAAAAGCATAAGGACCAAACTATACTTTTTTCATAAATCTGGAACTAATATTGTAACTCTGGAGTGATATTTGAAAATTGTGGTGATAATGTAAATTGAATTTAAAAAACTTAAAAAGCATGAAAATGATGTAAAAAATTGAGATGACCCTCAACAATAAATGTTGTTCTTCATATATATGTAACCACATTTTTTACACAAAATATTTGAATGTGTTAACTCATTTTTCATATACTTCGAAAGCTTCTTGAGAGTATTCATTTTCTACGAGAGCTGAACAACAAAATATTAGTTATGCATTGCCAGTGTAAATTAAGAACATGAGAATAATTTAAAGAAAAAGCTCATTTGAATCTCAAATAATTCATTTGAAGTCTTACATCGATGAAGAAATTGTATATAACATATAGGCAAACTCGATGTGAGTTGAGAACTGGTTTTTTCTCAAGCTTTTCACAAGACATTGTCCTCACCCTCTTAACTATTGAAATTCTCTAACGTGAATTTGGATGTCAAGGAAAAAAATAAAAACAAAACAAAACAAAACCTAACAAATGTCAAGTGTGGCAGGTTTCACAGAGAGCTTAAAGAATCCGAGTGGAAAAAATATATGATAGCTATCTACATTAATGTATGACTTTAGGACAAAAATAAAATAAAAACCAGATTAAAGAGAACAAAATGACTCGTTTTATCACTTGGGAACCATTAGACTTGATATGAACGTTGACCATCTCTAAACCTTTACCAGATCTCTGCACAATGTCCTAAACTAAACTTCTCATCTTCCTTCTTGTAATTGCCAATTTCTATTTTAGAGGTTCTCTCTTCTTGAGATTGGTTGCATACAACTTAAAGCTCCATTAACTCAGGAGGCTCAGACAAACCTGGCAAGGATGCATCACTCCTTTTGCTAGGTGCTGGAGTGTTCAGCAGAGACTGGTGTTTCATGGGGACTAAAACTAATACACTCTTATTTTCCCATTTAGTCTCAAATTCATCATCTTTAGGCCAGGTTTCAAATTAAAGCCAGGTTCCCTCACTTGCTCCAATATGTCATTTTTCATGGCCTCCTGAAAAGAAAGTCATGGTGTTTTATTAGGTTACAAAATTACTTCAAGCTATATCAAACTCAGGCTATGCAGATGAACAGAGTAATAATAGTTTGTCAGTAATGTACCTATGATCAATATTTAACAAAAGCGTATTCATATCGACCTTTGCAGAATCTATGGAACCATATCAACCACAAGAGCAACAAGGTACGACATTGACTACGCAACATGCCTTATACTCAATAAACCTATCAGAGCAACTTGAGAGACGATCAATGCGATTATAATTCATCAGGCAAGAATGTTGTACCACTTTCATACTCTTGACTGTACACATTGATTATCTACATGGAGAAACACATAACACAAATAAAAATGAAAAAAGAAAAAAGTAGACATTTTTTATTGTGACAAATAGCGGGATAACAATTTTAACTATGGATTTCTTGAAAACCAACAGATATGATGCATTGCATTATAAATGATAGACTATGTGAAGGTTAACATAACATGTAACTGTTTAAATTTGTGACCAGGTTCAAACTAATAACCAAGCATTTAAGCATAAGTTGCAATCTAACCATAAGCTCTTTACCTGATGATGGAAAACAACATAGGGCATCACAAAGAATATTGCTATTATGGGAGGAAAAAAAAGAGGTGTCACATCTGGCAGCAATATACACAAGACCAAGATGAAAAATACAGCTGAATATGAGGTTTTCTAGTATTGAAACCATAAAACTATCTAACTTTTAGCGTGAATAACTTTTGTACTTGAAGCAAGTGAATATTGACTAACAATCATAATAAAAATTTCCAATTATAAGACTTACATTCAAAAGCTTGCCAGTTGATCTGCAAAACTCAAAATAAATTAAAATCATTTCATCATCCTAAGGAACAGAATAAGTAATGAAGCCTATTAAGACCTTTTTGGGTCTCAAAGAAAGAAAAGGAATAAATTGATGATATAGTACATAATGTGATCTCTAGGATAAGGTAGAAGATTTTTTAATCTGTTTTTCTAAACACTTGACAATGAAAATAAAATGTTAAAACAAATACCTTCCCATGGTATGACAAATCATGTGTATAGGTCATAATAATATCCAGTAAAACAATTTTAAAGTTTTAGCCAGTTAGGCAAGTCAAAAGGTCCCACAGGGAGAAAATGTACTATTCAGAAGCATGGTTGTTGTACATGTATACTTATTCTAACAAAAAAGGTCCATGTAATTCTTGGTAAGCGTACATCAAGACAGTAAGACAAAAGATTTAATAGAGTATAATACAATATGTCCTTAGTGAAACTAAAGTTATACTTGGTAAAAATCAATCCCTACATAAGACATGATTTCTTTATTCTGCAGAATCGAATAAAGTATACTACACTGTAATGTTTTTATTGCAATTGCTCATCCGATGACTAAAGTAAAATGTAGTAAGTACAAGGAGGGGCAACCTTGTCTGAAGCAACATATACTCCAATTATTTATTCAAAATTAGAAACAGCATCACAAAAACATAAAAGTAGCTCCCCATTGGTTAATATTATATGCTTTTTCCAGGTGCTCTTTCATAACATGTTTCAGTACTTTTCCAATGTCTTAAGCAGCATCCTACAAGTTTACAACTCTCACAACAACCTTAAGCACAATATCAGTTTCAGAGTAGTTGTTCTGATAAACAATGCCAGGGTGGTCAAAGATCTTTGTAAGTGTTATATATTGCCAAACCTTTGTCTCACTAGGAATTAGAGGAACCTTGCAAACATTTTTTGCCAGGAGGGTGTTGATAACTGAAAATTTCCCAACATGTGGATATCCAACAAATCTGACTGACATCAATTTCTTGTCATTTTTTAAGCAGGAAAGTTGCCTGAACATGGATAAGATCAAACCCTTGCCAAAAAATGTAGTGATGCTTCAGCTATACCCTGTAAATACTAAAATATTCATAACTCAATAAAAGAATCACATTTATTGTGAAGCAAAAAGCTTTCAACTTGGGAAATATAGAAATTCTCAACGAGGATGGAACTTCAGGCAGTTTCCTAGTTCTATTTCATTTCTATTAGATGGTTTTTACTCATTTTACTGATTCATTCTTAAAATTCTGCAGCCATCAAAGCCTTCATAGTTGAAGCACTACAATCTCTAAAATACAAACAAAAATTGTATAGATAACTGAAAAAACCCATTACCCATGTTAAGAAAACTAACAAAGATCTATTTTTTCTAGTAAGATCCAATCATCATTAGCATTTGCTTTCTCATAATAATTTCATGTTAACTGAATTGACTACCAATATACATACAGGGAGTAGCCTACAACACTAAAGTTATTTAACAATAAAAGGATTCTCAACTTGTTTAAAAAAGCTTTAGGACAAGTCTAACACTAACCATATACAGAAATTTGTAGACTAATTATTATTAGCTGTCAGACCAAAAGAGCTAAGAAGTTAGGCAAAAGTGGATACCCTTTCTAGAATCTAAAATTGCCCTAATCCTCATAATATTTAGGGGTGTTCATCCAACCCGCTCAACCTGTGAAACTGCACAGACCGAACTAAATCAACCTGTTGATTATGTGGGTTTATGCGGCTTATGGTGTGGTTTGGATTCTAAAAATTAAAAATCGATATATATACAGTGTGGTTTGGGTTTTAATTTTAAAACCTGGTAAAACCAGACCAAACCCGCATCCTTAATAACTTGGTAGAAACTTAAGCCTATTTGCCCATCCCCTTTTCCAGTCCAAGCCTAAGTTCATCCCAGTTATATTAAGTTTGGCCCTTCCCTGTTGAGTGTTGGTTGTTGCCGCACAATCTGCCCAGCTACCCTTCCTTAGTTCCATTCTCAGATTCTCAGAATCTCAGCCTCTAAGCCCTTCACGCCTCTGCCACATGCCCCACATCCACGTCACACGCCCTTGCCTTCGTCTACTTTGTCTCAGTCTTACATCCACTATCTCAGCCTCTCACTCTTTCATTCTCAAGTCACAACCTCTCTCAGCTTGACATTTCCTCTCTCAGTCTTGCGTGGACACGTCAACACTTAGAGTCGCAGGTCACAGCTTATTACATCGGCATCACAGCCTCATATCTTTCAGGTTTTGGCCTTTCATCTCTTCCACTTGTAATGGCTGCAAAATGGAAGCTTTTCTCAAGGTTCGTCCTATTAAGTACCCATTTCATGAAAATAATCGATTTTGTTTGGATGTTTTGGGGTATTTGAATTAACTCTTCTGAAAAGAACTTAAGGTTGCTTCATTTATTTTGATTGATGTTGTTTGATCACTGTTTGCTTGATCTGTGTTTTTGACTGGTGCCACTTAAACATTTTTTAGCTGATCAAAACTGAGTCTAGCACAAGGACTTGGCAATGAGCTATGCCACTTGTCTATGCTCTTCCCATTTTCATGCTCATACCCCTTCTCAGCTGCAAGACGGAAACAAATAAGTAGAGAAAAAGAGAGCCAATTGATCAAATGAAAGGAATTGAATAGATTTGAGTAAAAGTAAACAAATCCATAATACTTATTCTGCTGTACTAGACTGGTCTATAGGTTTTATTGAGGCAAGTGCAGTGCTTATGGTATTTTGCAGAGTTCGTGGCTAGAGACTGTTGAGAAAGACCACCCATGCTCATGGCTCATGGCACTTTCTCACTCTTTATTGCAAACAAATTGTAGACAACAGACAAATTGGTATGTGATAAGAATAGTGGCCTAATTAAGCAAAATTAGGTATGTGATAAGAAATACCCCTAATTGTTTTAATTCACCAAAGAGTTATCATTAAATGTTGCAACCGAGCCTAAGTGCCGATTGTGAAGGATTCATGGAAAATTTGGATTTGAGTGCAAGTTGGTGTCTCGGGTATTTTGTATTTTGTAACAATCAGGCTATTTTGTACTTGTAATGTTCTAAAGTATGGAATTGTTGATGTTTTATAAAACTATTTAGTGTTCAGAACAATGTATTAACATTAAAACATGTGTTGTGAAGTAGCTTAAATTGTTTTACATGATAGAAAAGATAAACCGGCCAAACCGAACTGCACTGAACCGCATTTATACAATTTGGTTTTTAGTCGAAGTTTGTGATAAACGGTACGGTTTGATTTTATATTATGTAAACCGGGCACATATATTGTACGGTTTGGGTTTATGGTGAAACCGATTAAACCTACACCGTGAACACCTCTAATAATATTGGCCTAGAATCTAAAAATAAAGATATAAACTTACAATATGATATTCTTTATAGTTACTCAAGTTGGGTGGTTTTCCGGTTTCCATTTATATAGACAATATTGTAGCTGAGCATTAATTAAATAAATAGACATTAAATCATTAGTTTAGCCATCTACCGTATGATATTTGGTTTCTTGCCTTTTGTTATTTGTTCTTCAGCCTTTTCTACAGACTCCTGTGACACCAATCAAAGTAGGACAGCATCAAAAATAAATAAAAAAATCACCACTTAGTCTATTGTCAATAAAAGAAACCAAGACTCACGAAAGGTAGCCAGCCATTTATTTAAAATTTTCCATCAAAATTAGTCAAAAGGTGAAATGTAAGAAACAACATAATCCCTATCAAACCCAAAAAAAAAAAAAAAAAAAAAAATAACCGAAGATAAAGAAGAGAGAGATTGCAACCTGAATTATTGTCTTTGATCCAAAAGAATCTTCAAATGTTTTTTATTCACCATCCAATATAAGCAAAATGAAAGGGAATAACAATTTCAGATCCAATATTTCAATGGTAAAAAATTAAAATATGAAACTGCTATAGGAGATAAATATAAACTACTAAAACATAGAATAGTGGTCGACTTACTGTTTTAGCTATCTAATCCATCTCTTTGAGCTTAGGAAATCGCTCTCCATGTATGGATAAAAAGCACTCCTAATGAAACTATAAACTTCTGTTGTCAAAATATCTAGGAGAAACAAACAACAGTATGCAAGTGCTAGCATCTAATAAAAGAAAAATGATTAACTCGAGCACAAATGAGTTACCTCATGCCACAGGAACTTGCCTACCCTACAGTGGCAAGTCAATTGTTGCTAATGTCCCACCATTGCTTTCAGTGGCAGCAAAACTGTCATTCATCCTTTATATGGCCTCTAATTACAGCAGCTGAAATTATTGAGGCTGAATAATGAAGTAATTGCTAGAAATTTTCTTCAAGGGATTGGGGTACATCCAATAAAAATTCTCTTAAAATTAGTGCTAGACTAATAACCAAATGAAAATAAAAAGTTAAAGAAGAGCACAGATTTCCACAAGACATAAAAAACAGGGGCACAAACCAAATGAACACCTTATGAATGATGTCTCCGAGAAGAAAATGGTTTTACCAATCCAAAATATATAATCTGAAACCAAAAGTCACATAAATATATCCAAGTCTAATCAAACTTAAATTCTAGACTTACAGCTAAACAAATTGTTGTGAGGTTCTACGAACATCTGAACGAAATAAATAGAGAAAAGAACTTGAATTGGGTACCTGAGGCTCAAATTTTGCAATGAGTAGGAAAAAATAAGGCTTAATGCCACCCTTACTGTAAGGAAGATTGGTTCTTATTGCTGTTGTAATTATCCAATCAATCAGAGGCAAGTTATACTAAAAGCACGAAACAAATTGGCCATAAGAACATGTCATCAATTCTAAAACCCAGCAAACAAAACTAAATGAAGAGGGAAAAGCCGAAACTAACCATGAAGAATAGAAGCCATCAAGCCTCTCCAGGGAAAGCTAAAAATAAGATAAATGTATTCTTGATGCAGCACAAAACCGACATATTCGGGTAGCAAACCTAGCCAACTGTTTCAAATATCACACTAAAACCTACTCAGATACATGAGGGGAAATAACATCCACTGTGATAAAAATTACATATGATAAAGGATATATCATAAAATAAAATTCATAGAAAATAGGAAAAAATCAAAATAAAAAAGTGACCAAACCGTGAATCTAAAAAAGGTCAGAAAATTCAAGAACATAAATTACCAGCAGGTAGAAGAACAATCAAAATATAAGGAAAATAGGAAAACGAACCTAAGCTTGATAAAAATGTATAGAGTAGGAAAACCCATAAATCCACAATGAATCTCTAACCAGGTTTAGTTTTAGGACTGAAGAGAGAGGGGGGGCCACGGATGGGCGGAGAAATCAGCGATGGCTGGATGAGAGGAGAAATGAATGGATGAAAAATGTTTAATTGGTAAATGGATTCATGTCAATTTGTTAAGAAACAAAATGGAAAATAAATTAAAATGGAAACAGCATCAAAAGGGAAATCCTTATTGCTTGGACTATACTGGCATTTAGGGGTGTAAACGAACAGAACGTTCGGTGAATCGTTCGTGAACAGTTTGACGGGAGTTCGTTTATATTTGTTTATTTTCATTTATTTATTTGTTCATTTATGTTTGTTTATTTGTTTATCTATGTACTAGTTATACATTTATTGATATATATATATATATATATATATATATATATATATATATATATATATATATATATTATAACTTATTATAATATATGTTTATTATTACCTACCCTATGTATATCCTACACACCAGATTAGCACCCTAAATTAGTTTTTCTGGCTATCTTTGATTTTTCGGCCAGACATAGCTTTTTGGTCTTTGCCTTTGACTTTTAGTATTTCTCTATCATTGCCATTTTTTTTTCTTGCATTGATTTCTCTATCCTTTTTCGCCTCTTGCGATTGCCCTCCTCTTCTCCGATTCCTTTCTCCACCCTTTCCCATGCAAACCGTGGCCATAATTTCTACGATCAATCACCGTGCCCAACATCAAATCAAGGCACAGAAGCATTGAGGCAGGATTGAGGGATCTCTCTCTCTGTCTCTCTCACCGAACTCAATCAAACTCTCTATTTTCCAACCAAAATTTACATGACCTCAACAATCGCACAACCTCGCCGCCTGTTGCAACCTTCACCAATTGGACCCTCATTGGATCTCCGCTCTCCATCTCCATTTCTTTGCTAAAGCTTTTCAGTAAAGAGCGAAGATGCGGTAGTCGAGGCCGTTGGTGGAATTAGTAGTCGAGGCGATCATTCCAAGCCCCCACTGTATTCATTTATGTTCGTTTAAGCTCGTATAAAGGAATGAACAAAAATGAACACAAACACCTACTAAAACTAAACGAACGAACACGAACAAGGAAAATGTGTTCGTTTATTGTTCGTGTTCATGTTCGTGTTTGTCACTGAGGCGGGATTGAGGGATCTCTCTCTCTCTCTCTCTCTCTCTCTCTCTCTCTCTCTCTATCTCTCTCTCTTTCTCGCCGAACTTATTGAACTCAATTAAACTCTTTGTTTTCCGGCCAAAATTTACATGACCTCGACAATCGCACAACCCCGCCGTTTATTGCAACCCTCGCCAATCGGACCCTTATTGGATCTTCGCTCTCCATCTCCATTTCTTTGCTAAAGCTTTTCAGTAAAGAGCGAAGATCCGGTAGTCGATGCCGTTGGTGGAATCGGTAGTTGAGGCGATCATGCCAAGCTCCCACCGTGTTCGTTCAAGCTCGTATAAACGAACGAACAAAAATGAACATAAACATCTACTAAAACTAAACGAATGAACATGAACAAGGAAAATGTGTTCGTTTATTGTTCGTGTTCATCATTGAGGTGGGATTGAGGGATCTTTCTTTCTCTCTCGCCGAACTCATTGAACTCAATCAAACTCTCTGTTTTCCAGCCAAAATTTACATGACCTCGACAATCACACAACCCTGCTGTCTGTTGCAACCCTCGCCAATCGGACCCTCATTGGATCTTCGCTCTCCATCTCCATTTCTTTGCTAAAGCTTTTCAGTAAAGAGCAAAGATCTGGTAGTCGAGGCCATTGGCGGAATCAGTAGTCGAGGAGATCATGCCAAGCCCCCACTATGTTCGTTTATGTTCATTTAAGCTCGTATAAACGAACGAACAAGAATGAACACGAACACCTACTAAAACTAAATGAATGAACACGAACAAAAATGTGTTCGTTTATTGTTCGCGTTCGTTAAAAGTTAAATGAACGAACACGAAAAAAGTTTGTTTGTGTTCGTTTGGTTCGTTTATGGCCCTATTGGCATTCCTTTATGAATTCATTGACTGATGCCATACGACGAGATGAACCATTTCAATAAAGTTGGTTAACGGTGTAAACGTTTTCTGTCCATTTTCGTAAAGGGCATTGTAGATTTTTTTTTTATGTTTTTTGTAATGCTATCATTAAATAGAAATAGTGCCATATGGCAATTAGTCATGAACCGAATTAGGAAAAAGACGCAACAGTCTTCAAATGTGTCTTAATTTATATATAACTACTTTAAATACCCGGAATTGTCATGGAAACAAAAAAAAAAATGTAAATGAAGCAGCATAATAATTGGTTTAAATGAAATAATTAGTGAAAATGTTACTCACCGCAACTAAATAAAACAAATTGGTGCCGGTGCATATCTTGAGATTACATGAAACTATTTAAATAAATAAAATGAATATTTATATTTATATGAATGATACAATCAGAGATATTCCCTCAGTCTAAAAAATTTTGCTCCTTTTGACTTTTTATTGTATTTTGACTTGAATTTATTCATATTGTTGTTTGTTAGAAAAAATTAAAAAAGTATATTTAAAAACTACATGTCTTGATTTATTATTCATATATAAAATTTTTTCATTTATATATTAAAATGTTAAAAATAAAAAATCCTAGACTAATTTCCAAAAATAAATAGAGCAAAAGTTTTAGGACGAAGGGAGTATAAAAATATCTTACTCACACCTACCGTTTTGAACCCAAACCAGCAAAGTCTTGAGAAAGTATATGAGTTTAACTAATCCTACCAAAGACTACTTGCACCACTCCACAATTGGTATATTTACATTTAATAGAACTTTTATCACAAATTAAAGTCACATTATAACTTAAGGTTTCATATATTACTTTGTTTAATGATATAGTTATTTTTTCAACTATTTGTAAATGTCCATATTTTTATTAGAAATGTACATGAAAATATAAATAAAATAAAGATAAATAACATTATATAGATGTCTAATGGCTTGATAGATTGTATCTACTTGCCTATGAGGTGGGTATCAAAGTTACATAATTCTACTGTTTTGTGCCGCTGCTCCTACTCTTGCGTTCTTCCTCCCGCTTTCAATTGCTGCTCTTGCTTTCTTTTTCACAATAGTTTCATTTACTTAAATTTTAGGTAATGTTTTTCCGCTTTCGTTCCTCCTCTCACTCCTGCTTTTTAGATTGATTTGTGTAACTTAGGTGGATACTACCAAAACCCATTTACTCATAGTAGGGTATAAGTTTAGCTAACCTCACTTTGAACCCTAATCATTAACTTCTATAGGCCAATAAAAATGCAAAATCCATTGTAACAAATTTCATTCTTCAAATTCATTATAGGCGTTTATGTTTCAGATGGATGCTGTTAATTTTAAATTAAATAGGTTTTATTGTACATTATTCTTATATAAAGTCATTATTTATTTAAATTATATATCTATTGAAAAAACTTAAACAATAATTTGAGAATATTTTTCCTTGAAATAAAATATTTTTAATTATTTTTTCCTTTTTCGTTTGGATAATAAGTCAAAAATTAATGAAAAAATTATTTTTATAAAAAATATTTTGAGATTACATTTAAAATGAAATGCCCTTCCTACAATGTTAGTACCATAACATTGAGGAGGAAGGCTAGAATTGACACTCCTACCTTTGCTTTTGATTCCAATTATCCAACCTTTGAAACACCTAAATTGTTTTACAAGAGGTGGAAAAGGATATTCATCTAGTATTACAGGCTTATTATTCACTTAATCTATAATCCAATTACCCGTTAAAAGATTTTTTACCAGTTGTGATTGAAGGGCGGAAAATGAGAAGCTTCACCATGAGCATTAGCTCAATTTGTTTTATGAGCATCCATCTATTCTCAATCTAGAGGCCCTGGGAAGAATGGTCCAATACATCCACAACTAATAGTTAATTCATTTTAACTAAAGTTAATTCACTTATTTTTAGCTCTATACCTTTTTTTACCTGAAATCAATTTCATTTGAAAGTAAATATTATGTAGATGCAATAATCCATTTAAAAGTAAATTTTCATGATGTTAAATTTTTATAAATTTAGTAAGATTACAAAAATTGTATTTTCAATGAATTATTGCACCTACATAACATTGACTTTTAATTAAAATTAATTCTGGATAAAAAAGACGTAAAAATAAAAATAAATCATTTTAAAATCAATTGATTTAAATTAAAACAAACTTGCTCTAATTTTTAGCCCATTTTTTTTTATAGTCGCAAGTTCAACTTCTTTCCTACTAGTTTCTATATTTTTAATTTTATTTATTCTTCATTGCTTCCAATTACAAGATACTTTCTAGCTCCCGATGGCGTGATTTTATAAAAATACAAAAATTACATGCCTTTGTAAAAATAAAAAATAACTACAAACACGTTACAAGCACCTTTTGTGTCCTCCAGTTAGTCCACACATTAAGAAAAAAAAATATATACATCAAACAAACACTTCCCATTACTTTTCAAAGCTCCTCAACCTTAATCCGAAAATGAACTACCCAACTATTCCTAAATACATATAATACCATAAATTTTACAAGCTAACATATGAATACATTAAATTGTAGAAAAGCATTGATGACTATTCTTTTTTACCATCTTCAACATCTACGAGTTTTTCATAGCTAACATAAAAAACATTCTCAAAGCCAACCCCTTTCGGCTTAGTATGGGCTGATGCTATCTCACAGTGGACTCCACTTCAATATCTGTTTCATCATCTCACAAATTTAAAAATGAACCAATTGCTGTAAAATTATAAAGGGGAGCAGAGATTGAAGACAACCCAGTCGAGGAACTGGCCTGAAAACCATACTCAGATAATTAGAACCCAGAAATGTCCTCCCTAAGGTGCCAATTCACAACAACACCAAGGAAGCTACAGGTCCATTTCGGCAAATGTCATAAAATTTTTGAAAAGGGCTTGCCTTTATGCGATAGAAGAACAATTGCCTTGCTTTCTTCGAGTTTTTAATGATTTTTTTTTCTTTAGCTCTCATTTTTCTTTCTTTCTCCGCTTGTTGTAGGGCCAACTGAAAATTTTTCATTTACCAAATGATTAAGGAATATTATAGAAATATGTACATCAAAAACAAGGAAAGTGGAGGTTAATGCATGGCTTGGAGGGAAACATTTTACATCTAGATACATAACGGACACAGACCAGATTCTTTAATTGTCTTCCTCAATATGCTCGGCTTCTAGGAGCTTTTTGCCAACTCAAATCCTTTCCTTTTAAAAAGGGGATTTGCAAACTTGAGTTATAAATCCTAGAAGCATCCACCAGAAAGCTTCATTTAGAGCAAAGAAAATCAAGGCAAACTCTTGAACAGAAGACAATTTTATAAGCCTCAATAACAAATAAATGACATGGATATTTAACTTCACCAAGAATCAAATAGCGCACAAAAAGAGAGCGCTAGTTAGCATGGTTTTCACATCCTTCAATGCATTGCCCTACAAGATTATAGTTTACACGGGACTCATTAGGATTTGAAGTTAGCAAAACTGATACTCAACTCAAACAACACTATAAAAAAAAATCTAACCAAAAGGATACAAATACAACTACTTACCAAGTTATAATTAGATAAAATAAGAAATAGTCACACACAAGCACACAAAATATTTGTTACATACTCGACAAATAGAACATTTAACCATGTTTCACTGACCCCCACCCTCAACCTACCCAAAAGGGAAAAAAAATCTAAAAGTGAATGGTTAAACATGAGACTGCTGACATTTCACAACAGAAAGTCACTAACATCTACATTAAAGCAATGATGGAAATATGGATGTTTCAAGTAGACTCCAAAAATCTTGGGCAAGATTCTAGATCTACCTGACTTTAATATGCCTCCTATTAGTACCCCTAGAAAAAACTGGGATAATGGCTTCATTACTACACAGATGAGATTTGCTGCCTCTGATGAGTTTTAGAAGTCAAATGAGAATATGCAAAATAAACATACGGGCAATCTAAGTCCAACAATTGACAATTGAAAGACTCAAACATGCACTTCTGATGATGGAACTAACCATAAGACGCTTCAACTTACTTTTGATTTCAGCAAGCAAAAACACAATACTAACTTCCACTGTTTATTTCGTCTTTAAAATTCTGAGTCAATGTTATGGTTCTTTCTCAAAGCCTTATCTTGGATTTTGAAAGAAACCTATCTGGCACCTCAGTTTATTCAAGAATAAAAAATGACAAAATTATGAAATCCCTACCCAAGTAACTCCATGAATAACATCAAATCGAGATTAAACCAGGAGCTTAAAAACTAGCGATGCTTGTGCTTACAAAGACTAAACCAAACAACCTATATACATAAACAGAACAGAGCTGTGGAGAGAAGAAGATTCTAAAGGACCAAGAAAATTAGAACTCTAGACTCGAGAGCTCCAGAATAGAGAAGAAACTAAATATGCGAGGAATCAAATGGAAGGTATAGAAAGACCAAGAATTCAAATACTGAATCATAGTTCAAGGCCGATCCATTAATGCTCACATCTTCAATATCATCTTGACAAGTGGCTTTCCTCTTCATCTTTCTTTTTGCTCTCATTTCACTCTTCCACCAATTATTACAAAATCAACCACTCCTAGTTCACATATTGTTGCAGCAGCTACCTTGAGAAAAAAATGCTAAGTCAAATAGAGAAAAAAAATAAAATTTGAGTTAAGAATGAAAAGTAAAGAAACAAAGTAATTGTTTAGAGCTTATCCCTACTACATTAACTGTAAAAAGGCATCCTTCCAAACAACAAAGCAGAAGCACTAAGCACCAAGTCCATAAAACAAAACAAAGAAATATAAATGTGTACCTTTTTATGGTCTAGCTGCTCCTCCGTGCTCCACAAATCAGTATTGAGCATCCACCACAACCAGAGCCAACATCTTTACCATGTGAAATTCAAACACTTGTTGTTGCACATTATACCAGACATTAAAAAAAATATATAATGAGTAAATCTGAGAAATAAAATGAATAATATCATATCTTATTTTCTCCAACTCTAATCCCAAAAAAAAAATTAATAACTTAGTCGAAATTGATAAAAAAATCACCGTCCAATTCTTAATCATCTGCGGAATACAAAAAACAAACATTTAAATCCTCCATATTCACCCATGGATATATCAAAATCAATGACCAATTTCACATTGGTAGGGCTTGTCCTGATCTGTGTGAATGTTCCTAATAGCACAGATGCCTGAATTAGCTTTCTCGACGGCGTCGAACGACCAAGAACTTAACCTTGTTGATAGATTTATCGACCAGAGATGTCTCTTCGGTGACAATGTCGAGGGCCTCAACTGAAGCAACACGCACTTGAAATTGCTGGCGATGGCAACAGTTAAACCATAGTATCACTTCAAAATAAAACCAAAGGAAGAACTACATGATCAACATGGACATATAAAACCAAAGAAATAACTAATAAAAAAAATTTCATACGTGATCACAATCGTCTCCCTGTTTTTTCTCTTTCTATATTCTTTGTTTCTCCTTTCTTCTCGATTTGTTTAGTATGCCTTGCTTCTCCTTTCTTCTCGATCTATTTGGTGCCAAGAAATCGATTTTTATTTCCTCTCTTCACTATCAATTTCTTTAGAGACAAATCCATTAGCGGTAGATGAAGACAAATCCATTGGCTTCCCAGAACTGAATTGGGTGGCTGAAGGAAGACAAAGGAACAAGTCAGAGAGAAGAGACGATGAAGGTGGTTGCAGTGTCTATTTTGTAAGAACAAAGGCTTTATCTTGGAAAATAATATAAAGAAAATGAAATAACCGAATTGGAGGAGAAATTGATGAAAATTTGTTAATTAGGAAAGTAGGTTATTATGATTCATTCAAAATTGAATTGGAAAGTGGTGTCAGCATAGTTTGGATTTTCATTTTTCATCTAATAGTAAACAGTTTATTAAAAGATAAAAAAAACTATAAAAATAAACATATGACAATCAATGAAGGTGACCATTAAGGAAAAAACTATAACTTCCAAAGTGATTTTCCTATTATATATATATAATTAGATTTGGCGATATCCCAGAATAACTTCTCTAGCATTACATTTACGAAGAAAAATTCAGAACTAAGATAAGATCAATTCAAAAGCCTTCTAAAAACAAAATGAAAATTTTGGAAGTTGTTGGTTAATAAATTTGGTTAATAAAAAACATATATCAGAAGACTAATATAGTGGATTTGGGTTCTACAAAGACTGGGATTTGACTGTAACTCATGAAAATTTGGGGCCTAAATGCAAAAACCAAAACTTTAGGACGTGTTTTTTTATTTATCAAGACCTAGATATCATTATACACAAATAAATGACTTACTGTATAATTTGCTCAAAGGGCTGAAGCCCAAACAAGTATTGCAGCAAAGCAGGCAATTGTACTAATGTCCTGTCGAAGCCTCACGTATTAGTTTGATGCGTATGATTTTTTTTTATAATCAGAATCAAGAAAAACTGGAACAAGCTAAGTAGAATATTAAGATAGAAATGATGCAACTAAATGATGTGCTGGAGTAACACATTGGCAAGATATGACCCATCGAAACACAGTGATTCAAAGATTCCATATTTACCAAAGTGGATTGAGCTAGGCTTTCTAAAAGAGGCTGGACCATCATCTTGCCTCAAAGAACTGCAAGATAATGAGTACCGTGAGAACCGTGATGTTATGAATACCTAACTAATGAGTTGTTGAAACAGCCCTTAGATAGCATATAATTCTGCCTGAAGTACTGATCCACAATCTAACCAATGATGAGTGTCCTAAAACCTGGGAGAGGTGTTAGTACCCATCCATATCCAAACTGTAGCTCCTAATCCTGAATCCCTATGCCAGGCACCACCTACCATAAAGTTTTGGGGAGACCCTACTTGGGTGTTATGTTTATTGGCAACCCAAGTTTGGCATAAAGGATTGGGTAGATTAGCAAAACCGGCAATCGAAAGGCATTTAAAATCTTGAGCAGTATGAAGAAGATGGATTAATGCCTTTCTTTTATAAAAAAGAGAATGCACATTAAAGACAGAGTTTTGGAAGGCAAATTCATTCCTACCTAACAAGATAGTCCATGTAGTAGATACCAAAAAATAAAACCCGTCAAGCTACCATTTCCTTCAAGAATGAAGTGGAGAAGCCAAGCTTGAAATGTAAGGAAATTGCAAGACATGGGATTGGTGCAAAAATTTCCCTAAATGTCACTAAATTTAGGACAACCCCAAAAAAGGTGGAGCAAGGTTTGTTCTTTAGATTGACATCAGGAGCAAATAGCATTAGCATGCCCTTCATGAGCCACTAATGTTGCTACCGTGAGAAGTGCATTGATAAGGCACTTCCATAAGAAAATCTTGAATCTATAGAGGATATTTAGGCCACAAATACATTTCAAAACTATGGAAAAACCTAGGTTTCTAGAAATTCCATGACTACTTGAATCAACAGTATGAGTAGTACTCTGTTGAGAGAGTAAATGAAAAGCATAGCCTTTTTTGGATGAGTATTGGCTCGAAGAATCTCCTTTCCATTGCAGAATATCTACTCCAATAGAAAGATCAGGAGGCCTTACCTAAGTAATCACTCGAGGAATCATATCAGGGAGTATGGAACTAATAAGATCAGTATTCCAATTTTGGGCGTACCCAACTCCAAGGTCTGCAACTTTTAGAGATTTACTAGTAGCAAAAGACAGCATAAAAATCTTAGCATTTTGGGGGACAAATTTGGGATCCAGAAGTCATACCAAACCCACATAGCCGATCCATCCCTAATACACCAAGTCTGATTTGGACTAAGCAAAGCTCTTCCATGCAATAATCCTTACCAAATTGGGGAGAAATTACCCTTACTCTCAATTGGCCAGATAGATTGAAATGGACCATATTTAACCATAAGAACTCTAAAACCCAAGAAATTATGGGCTAGTTTGTTTCCCATTAAACGAATTAATGAGGTTTGATTAATTGTATGTTGTTCGTGGGTTGTGGGCGGGTTATTCTGACCTACTTGATAGTTTGTCTAATTAATCCAGAATTTCCCATTTATTACCGAACCTACCAAGGAGCCGGTCGTGTGCTCTCACACTAGGGCACACACCTATGGCTCATCTCGGTGACGCCGATCCTTCCTCAATCCCCATGACCCACCCTTAGCTGCCTTTGCCATCCACCATCAGCCTTCATCCAAGCTCCTCCACCTTCGTCCCATGCGAGAGAATACACGCAGTATGGAAGCATGATGGCGGAGCTTGTACATGACAGCGCTGCAGCAAGGAAGAGCCTCTGGTCCGAGTAGTTTGGATCCAGCATCTGCTAATTGGATTTTACGCTGGTAGGCTGTTGTAGGGCTAGAAGAAGTAGGGCAAGACCAGATTGGTTTATCCAAGCAACTACAGCAATGATATTGGCACCCGTTGTAAATAAACTAAAATTTGTGCCCTCTTTCATATTCAAAGCCCCAAGGCTCAAAGCAGCCCCTTTTGACCCGCGTTTACCATGGAAAAATGGGCTCCCATTAATTCATTTAAATTGATCTGAATTGGCCTATGATTACCAGCAAAAATGCGGTGAGGTCGGTTGCTCTATTAATAGGATTGAACTTGGGGAGAACATCGAGAAGCAAATAAAAAGCGAACCAACTCTCGCATATGGTGGACAATCCCCATACCCACATCGCATAGTTAGGATTTCGCCATCGCCAGCCAAGGAAAAATATGAGGACTACTAAACGGATCCCAACCAGTAACCTGCCATAGGAGAGAAAACAGATTACCTTTCTTAATCACAAAATTAGTAAATAATACTAATGGAGGTAACTTATCATGATCGAAATTACTCCATATTACCTGTAAGGGCTGAGAACGGCGGCGGGGACGTTGACTTTTGGGGTCAGAGGCTTCCATGGCTTGTCCAGAAAATCCGACATTTTAGTTCCGCCATAAGGATTACTTTCGTCTTGCCAGAACGCGTTCCCGATCCCATATTTCCCTTTCAACTCGAACAACCACCGATTGTGATCGAAATCCCTCGTTTCGCTCCTCAACAACATGGATCTGTTGTTCGATTGCATCAACATTCGCCTGCCGGCTTCTCGCTGAGACTCTGGCCCTCTCTGCCCCGCCTTGGGATTCGACCCGGACGACGGCTGGTTGTCGGGCGTCGGAGGCAACATCACCGTGTAGTTTATTTAGTCGTTCTGCCCGGAGCCTTCACCAGACATGTCTAAGTCGTCGTCCCGCGAGATACTCCTGCCATGGCCACCCGATGTCGGACGACCGAACTTCACTGCCTGAGGCGGGCGGCCACCCTTTGCCGGGGACGATGATTTCTTCATGGGGCTCCTCGGCATTTTCTTCCTTATTCGTTGCTGGGGTTTTTTTTATCCTTTTTATTTGTCTTGCATACAAATTTTGCGAAAGATGGGTATATTTCTCATTATTTCTGGTGCAGGGTAATGTGGGAAGAATTATGTTGGGGAAAAAAATGGAATCGAGGTTCAACCGCAGGTCGAAGAAGGAAGGGGAAGAGGACAAGATCGTTTCTGAATTCTGCGGCATCAACTTTGTTTCTAATTTTGGACTTCAGTTATTTTTCTATTGCTCGACAATTACACTTCCTTGGTTAAAGCTTTACCCCTGCTTAAACTTAATCATAAAAAAATTTGACACATTTAGGTTTTATTTTTCAATTTCATATGTGGATAAATATTAATGTGCATAAGCCCTCCAACTTTCCAATTCAATTTGTTTAAGTCAAGACTCAAACCCATTAGCAGGGTTAATTGCATGTACTATCCTCAACCTTTAATTATTATTTTTATTTTAACCCTAACATTTATTTTTCTCATACAATACCCTAACTTCTTTAAAATATTTCATTTTGACTCCCTTTTGAATGAAAATCATTATATTGGACGGAAAATGATTATAATAGAAAAACTAGTTTTAATTCCCTAAAAACTTTCTCTTTCCCAAGGAAACTTAAAAACTTTGAAACTTAATAATCTGACCACCTCGTCACCACCCGAAAAAAAAAATTTAGAACTTTAATCGGCATTCATGGTTTGATACCGTTCTTCATCATATTTAGTTTTCTTTTCTATCATTTCTTTCAAAGCTCAACTGACTTTTGTAAATTGAGGTTCAAATATTCAGGTTTCACAATTTCATATGTAAATATATGAAAATCTAATAAGATTTGAAAAAAATGATACAAGAGAAAGTTAAAGAGCATTAAATATGCTATCAAACCATGTAGGCCAATCAGAATTATGGAAAAAAAAATTCCGGCAAGGTGGCTCCTCCACACTGATGAGTTTTTCGGTAGCAATACCACCATATCAGGGAAAAAATTTTCTAGAATTTTGATCAACTTATATGATTTGGTATCTTTTTTCATCCTCATTAACTTTCTCTTCTATCATTTCTTCCAAATATCAATGGACTATCGTAAATCAACCTTTAAAGATTCAAATTTCAAAATTTTGAATATGGATGTTTAAAAATCCACTATGATTTGGAAAAAATGATAGAAGAAAAAGTTAAAAATGATGAAAATGCTATCAAACCATGTAAGTTGATCAAAATTCTATAATTTTGTTTTTTGCATGATGGCATCGTTGCCGGAAAACTCATATATCTGCATCTAAAATTGTGAAACCATAAATTTTTTAAGCTTGATTTACAAAAATTGGTTGAGCTTTGAAAGAAATGATAGAATAAAAAGTTAAAGATGATGAAAAAAGGTATCAAACCGTGAAGGCCGATTAAAATTCTAAATTTTTTCTTTGGGTGGTGACAAGAGTGGTCGGATCGTTAGGTTCCCGAGTTTTTATGTCTCTTTGGTAAAGAGAAAGCTTTTAGGGAGTTAAAACTAGCTTTTTATCTTATAATCCTATGCTAAGGTGGTCTTTTCTATCCAACTTAATGATTTCAGTCCAAAAAAGAGGCAAAAATGAAACTTTTTAATAAGGTTAGGGTATTGTACAAACAAAATGAAGGTTAGGATTTAAACAGGATTAATAATTAAAGGTTGGGTAGTGCGTGCAATTTACCCGCCATTTAGCAGCCTTCAAACTTTAACAACTCATCCAATTTGGCTATCAAGGGCCTATACAACACCAACCCCTTAATTTCACAATAAAACTGAGCAGTAATACCATTTTTATTCATTTTTTTAGGTTAAGCAATGGTAGAAATTCAATAGAATTGATTATTTTAAAAAGAATTATTCAAGTTCTAGTTTGATAAATATAGAATAAGCTTTCAAGTAACGATGGTTCTGATGAACAAAAAATAAAATAAAAATAATACATTACCTATACAATGAGAAAATAGCATAGTTGAAAAATAATATATATGTTGACTAAAAAATATTGAATCATCAATTTGTGCCTAAATTTCACTAATAACCACCTTTTATCTCATCCACCAAAATTATGTCAATAGAAAAATAATTACTTATTACATAAAATGCATTATTTTTACTTTTACTTCTTTTTTAATGTATGGTATAATCACACTGCCAAAATAAAAAAAATGTTAAATTAATCAAAAATTTGAAGAAAATAACTAATGTAGCCGAAAAGAATTTAGAGAATGTTGGTTCTTACGAAATTTTTGCATAGATATTAATTTCATATTTTTTAATCACAATAGGTTATTATTCTACTCTATTTAGGTTATTTTTATTTTTTAATTGTACTTATTTTTGTCTAAAACTAACGAATTTGGTGGCTAACATTATGTTTAACCCAAGAGTCACTTGAATGATATTTTTTTTGAAGTAATTAATTTTTAGGAATGTTTTCAAGCCTAACCTGTGAGAACCCTGATTTTATCAGGTAATTAATTTATTTTATTTACATAATCCATGATAAGATTACACTTGTAAGCTAGGTTTAAGTCAAGTTAATAAGTCAAATAGTCCTTAGAGTTCATAAAATTGAAAATCTAAGGTAAATTGGCCATAAGGGCAACTAGGGGAAAATTGGTAATTTGCTAAGTCAAAGGTCAAAATCTGACCAAGAGAGATAGAATTGAGCTTCTAGAGGTAAAATAAACACCTCGATGAAATTTGAATTCAATTTGACCAAAGATTGGCTTTTTCTTGCTAATGAAGCAATGAATGGAAAAATGATAATTTTTATGTTAAATATGGTCAAAATGGGTCTGGGAAGGTGAGAAATGGCATTTGAAACTATTTGATCAAATTTGGTAAGAAGGGCATTTTGGTAATTTTAGTTGGTCAAACTTGATAAATCGGATTAAAACCTGGTCAAGGGTAAGAAAATACATTGTTAGAAGTGGAGGAAATAAAATGTAAGATTTAAAGTTTATTTGGAGACATAGTTGAAAAGTTTAAGGAGGTGACATCATTTTATCCAATAGTTTAAACTTCTTTTCACCCATTCAACCTTTGTGCACCTGTGAGAGGGAAGTAATTTGTTTATAGGGCAGAAAATCAGCTTAAAAAATGTGGGTGAGCTCCATTTTCCTTTGGTTAAGTAACCGAAACCTTAACTAGTCATGTAAAAGTCTTAACCCTTTACCGCTTTAGCCCATTCACCCATTTTCCATCATTATTTATCCCAAACCTACAAACTTAATTTCTTCTCTTCTTATGCCCATTCATCAGGTCCTAAATCCTTAAACATACATAAAATCACCAAAGAAATGAAAGAAAAATAAGAGAAGAATAGCTTGTAAATGAGAAATTAAGTGGAGAGTGTACATGTTACAAGGGAAGGCTTAAGAGTTCAGTTTTCTCCAAAATATGGCTACAGTTTTGGTATTTTTTTTAGATGAGAATGTGTTTTGGTTTCATTTTAGTTCATCCTTGTTTAGATTGGCCTTTATACTAGTAAAAAACCCATGATTTTGTGTGAGGTTAAGCTTGGGGAAAACAAAGAAAACCGGTGAGCTTCTAGGAAGGGAGCTAGAAATTTAAGTGTTTGTTTTCTTAAGGTAAGGAGTATATCATTTTTTGTTATGGTTCTTGTATATTGATATTGCCCCTAGGGTAAAAAATATGTTAGTAATATGGTTAATTTATTATGATTAAACAAGGAGTTCCAAAAGAATAGGATTGTGGGAAACACTATCTTAGTTTAATAAACTTAAATGTTTTATTATAATTAAGTAAATTTTTTTCTTAACTCTCAAGTAAATCCTAAATGCTCATTTAGTACTTTAACTAGGCTAGATCATTTTGTTGCCTAATCCAAACTCTTAATTAGGCCAAAATCGTTCCTCATTTGTAGGATCTTTTGCCAATATTTACTATGTAAATCCTAGCTACTTGCCTAGCATTTTGTATTTACTTGAGAGTTAAGAAAAACATTTACTTAGTTCCAATAAAACACTTAAGCTTATTAAACTAAGATAGTGGTTTGGCGAGATTTAGAACAAATATGAATAAAATATGTGCAGCTGCATAAGAAAAGATTTTAATGCTCATGCATGCACAAATAATATATCATGCCAAATTGTGAACGAAAACTACACTCATAGCAAGTAAATACTACGACAACATAATATCTAAGTGTTTTGCCTATCAACATATGCAAGTAATGTCATAGGTTGATAAGCCTAACCTGAAATAATAATAATACATGCCATGATTATCCTAACTCAAAGTCAATACCAATAGACCTTCTACTAGCTACTATCACTATACTACAAAATATTCATGACCCAAATGGTCGATAGGCCTACCTTTACATACATTGTCATGCATGCATGAACCTTGCCCATAAACTATATGAGCATGCCATGAGCTCTTATAGCATGGAGTATTATATAATGGTCATCATATCATGCCCTGGTAGGTACATGACTCCCCACACTTCTCACACAAGCAAACAACCAACCAACCAACCAAAAACACCCATTGGTCCATTTTTGCCCTTGAACATGCATTTTTGCATTTGCCCTTGAGCTTGCCAGCTTTTGCTAGCTCAAAAACTCCCTTATTGTATACAGTGGAGTTTGACTATATTTTGTGTCAGTCATAGTGCCCATGGATGTGTCTTGCCTCTTCCAAGGCCCTTTGTCTGATATGCCCATGTGCATTCTTACTTATGGCCCAAGTCATTTATTGGGCACAAGTGTTGTTTGGGCCTTAGGGCTTTGCCTTGGGCTCCTTCTTGTGGGGTCATGCCTAACGTGCAACACAAGGCCCATAAGAAATCAAGGCAAGATGTGCCAATACGGCCCTCTAGGTTTGCACGGCCACGAGCCCACGGGAGCATGTGCATGCGTGCCCCTTGGGTGCCCATTGGGCATACATAGCTGCGTGTCCATTTAGGCACATATGTGTGCACCTTAGCACACCAAACTCACCATGCGCCTAGGTACCCCAAAATACTCATGCACTTAGGAACCTATGCTGCACACGCACACACACATACCAAGTCCTTGAACTCGGTCACAACACATACACACCCAAACCGATCCACATCTCTTTTGTGCTTGCACACTCATTTACCAAGAATCCAAGGCTTGGCCCATACACTATTTTACATCCCACGCACCAAGGACACCACCTATTGCCCAACCTTGGAGCTAGGTCCAGCCTTAGTGCCACTTGAGCTCTCTTTGGCTCTATTGGTCACCCCGTGCCCTATTTGCCCTACCATTTGCCCTAATTTTCACCAAGCTAAAACATGGCTATAGATTCTAAAAAATAGAAGGGCTAGAACACCTTACCCTTATGTAGATTTGGTACTTGCAAGCTCAAAGATCCACCTCCTATTAGCCCGGTTCTAGTCATTTGGAGTTCATTATTTAATCATAGTAAATTAACCATATTACTAACATATTTTTGAGCCTAGGGGTAGTATCAATATTCAAAAACCATAAAAAAATGATATATTCCTTACATTAAGAAAACAAACAGTTAAATTCATAGCTCCCTTCCTAGAAGCTCACCGGCTTTCATTGTTTTCCCCAATCTTAACTTTACACAAAATCACGAGTTTTTTTATAAGCACAAAGGCCAATTTAAACAACGATGAACTAAAATGAAACCAAAACATATTCAAATCTAAAAAAAATACCAAAATGGTAGCCGCCTTTTGAAGAAAATTGGACTCTGAAGCCCTCCTTTACACTCTCCACTTGATTTCTCACTTACAAGCTTTCAAGCTCTTATTTTTCTTTCATTTATTTGGTGATTTTCTATGTGTTTGAGGTTTTAAGATGTGATGAATGAGCATAGGAAAAGAAGAAAGTGAGTTTGTGGGTTTGGGGATGAATAAGGATGGAAAGTGGGTAAAGGGGTTAAAGTGGTAAAGGGTTAAAACTTTGACATAGTAGAAGTTTAGGCTACTTAACCAAGGGAAAATGCTCACCCACATTTGACCATGTATTTTCCTACCCTTTAACAGGTTTGAATCTGGTTTACAAGGTTTACTCATGTTTAACCAAGTTTGACTGACAAAAATAACCAAAATGCCCATTTTAGTTTCTCTTGCAAGAAAAGCTCCAAACTTGGTCAATTTAACTCCAAATTTCACCAAATTTCTTCAAATGGTTTTAAATACCATTTCTCACCTTATCTGACGCATTTTGGCTATATTTAACCTAAAAATTATCATTTAACCCTTCATTGCTTCATTAGCAAGAAAAAGCTAATCGTTAGTCAAATCGAGTTCAAATTTCATCAAGATGTTCATTTCATCTTTAGAAGATCATTTATATCTCTCTTAGTCACATTTTGAACTTTGAATTTCCAAATTACCAATTCACCCCTTGCTACCCATATTGTCAATTTACCTTAGATTTTTAATCCTATGAATTCCAATGACTATTTGATTCATTAACTTGACTTAAACCTAGCTTGCTAGTGTAATCTTATGAAGTATTATATAAATAAAATAAATTAATTAGTCAATAAAATGAAGGTTCTCACATAACCTAAATAATGAAAAGTCAATAAAAATGGATAAAATCTATTTATGGTCCCTAATATTTTTTCCTTGTCCTAAATGGGTCCATAAGCTTTATTTTGTCTTCTTAATGTCCTAAAATGTTCCAGATTTTATCTTAATCATGATTTTCCATTACTTTCATGGTTAACTTTGGCAAAATTTCTATGGCCAATGCCAAATCTAGTTCATACATTTTCTTCCTCTCATTAAAAGCACCCTTAAGTCAGTCAATCATACAGATGCACTGTCACTTTCCCTTTCCTTCTCGGATCTAACCACATCCACCACTGTCATCCTTACACCAGTTACCGTCCTCCATCTCACCTATATCAACATTCTCCCAATCACTTCTTAATATGTATCAGAACTTGTCGATTTTCTATCTTCTTTCAAGAAAACTAACTGAAGAGGCCAACAAAGCAAGAAAAGCAAAAGCTTGTCATTGTAGCAACGTGTTTTTAGGAGTCGCCACCAATCAGTTTCACCTAGTTTGATTAGATACCTGTTATAGCCTGCGAAAGATTCTAAGATAGTGAGTTGATTACGCTAAAATAACTTTATTGAAGCGCCCGAAAATTGATACCATGGGGTTCAGTTTTATCTTTTCGTAAATCTTTATTTCTTGACCTAATCTTTGATTGAAAATAATTTTTATGAATTTTATTTAATTTAATTCAAAACCGTGAATCTTATCAAACCAACTAGATATGGAATCCTAGATGTCCTTGAAATCTCGAGACTTTACCAAATCCACCAAGAATTTGAAAGGCGCACCTTGTGTAAACCGTTAATCTTATCAGACCAATCAGATTTGAACAAATAATTCATCTCAGGATTTTATTAAATCACCAAGAACGGATCTTTGAAATTTGTTATGTATTTAAAAAAAAATTATCTTCATTCTATTCTTTTTAATTTCTAGGAGAAGGATGAGGAAAAATTGAATTACCTAAAGAATTACATGACTGGGCTAACAAGTTATTTTTATGTGTTATCAATTTTAGATGCATTATGAAAACTAAATAAAGAAAACAAAATCAAACATCCTAAAAAGAAAATAAAGATAAATAGATTAATGGTCTAAGTTATGTTCCTAGGAGAATTTAATGGTTGTATTTAATGCATGGCCAAATAGACAAATAAATAAAGAAACAAAGAATAAATGCTTGCCATCAGTGACTAATCTGCAAAAGAAGAAACATGTTTGTGACTTAGATGGATAAAACAAAGAGAACCAGGTGCTAAAAGAGGGTTATACCATAAAATGAATGTTGATTGGGTCGGACGAGAAAACGGGTCGGGTTTGGATTTCCAGGAACGGTTCTGGATTCGATTCCTCTCGTGGTGGCGATGACTAGGCAATCAAACGGCCGGGCTAAGACGGGTGTTTCTCGCGCAAGCTGCGGGAGGGCTGACAGTGATCGGAGACGACGGCTGTGAGGGCGAGTGGAGCGAAGGTGAAGTCGCAGGGGCTCTTTCCCTTAGAATTCGGCGTCGACGACGAGGGTGCGATGGCCGGGGAGAAAGGACCGATGACGGCGTGAGGGAGAGGACCTGGTCACGGTGGCGGCGTGGCTGGCGGCCGCAGGAGCGGCGTCGGGTAGCAGAGACGAGCACCAGGGGTAACGGCAGTGATGGGGAAAGGATAGGTTTTTTTCGCTGAGGCTGCCAGAGGACCACGGACTTGAGGCTGCAGTTTTATCTTTTCTCGATGGAAGCTTAGGGTTTCGCATTTTCTTGAATAAATGACTCCAATTTATAGTGTCAGTGTCATGGAAGTGAATTTTGAGATGAAATCTTATTAAAAATTAAATTTTTAGAGGTTTAAATCAATTAGGACACAATCTGGTCTAAATACTAGTTTAAGTCCAATGAAATTCTCAATCTGTTCATTCAGCCCTATATTCTATGCGAATTTCAATTTGACCCAAAACTTCCACGATTATTCAAATTAGCCCAAAACTTTGCAAAAACCACCAGATTTTCCCAGGATTTCATAAAATGGCAGATTTAGCTCAAATTCTCTAAAATTGACAGATTTGCCTCAAACTTTTCAATTTCACCTAGAACTTTCTAAGAAACCTAGGCTTCCACCCAAACTTTTCCCTTTTGTCTAAATTGACCATACAAGACCTTTAGGACTCCCAAATTAGTACCTGAACTAAATTATGTAACCTAAATGTGACAAGACCAACTAATTATGCAAAACCCTAAAATGACAAAAATGACCAAAATTCCTAACAAATGACCAAATAGTCCTTAAAAATGAGAATACCCCCTAAACTAATTTTCCTAACCTAAAACTTAAACAAAAGTTGGTGCCCGGACAATTTTGGGTGTCAACAGTCATATCAAATTACTTTCTTTACTTTTTGATATTTTCCTGTACAATAGTTGGGTTCTGATTTGAGCTACAAGAACAAATGATTGATGCTTGTAAAGAAAAGAATGAATGGAAGCGAGAAACTGATTGGGATTTGAGAACCTTATTTTATCTAATTGTAATTACCTGGAGAAGGGAGTTCCATAATCGCACTTGTACTGTTTGGTACCACAAATCTTTAAATGAGCCTTTGAAAATTTTGGTGGAGAATGTTTTTCATTGACTTCTGCATTGGTGTTCTCGATACATATACGAAACTGTGCAAGAGTTTGAACTTATGGAGACCACTTAGCTTAGAGTATAAGTAATACTCTCTCCGTTTCATATTAGCTATCTATTTTACCTTTTTTTACTAAAGTTTGACTTGAATATATTTATATTAATATGAATTGAAAAAAAATTCTCAAAAATGATATTTAGAAACTAGAATCTTTAAAGTTTCATTTTCATGTAAAAAGTTCATATTTTTATGATAAATTTTAAAAGAAATAAAATCATAAATTAAATGCTGTGAATAGTAAAGAAGACAGCTTTTGTGAAACAGAGAGAGTAATAGAATATTAACACTACTATGCTATACGAAACTGTATTCTAATACCCCCATTAAGTTTGTGCATGGATGTTTCAAATGCCCAATTTGTCAGTAAGGCACAAGAATTTTTTTTTCCCTAAAGCTTTGGTAAGAACATCTGCAAGTTGATGTTGACTCGTCATATTACCAGCAAGAATGTCCTTGGATTGAATCATTTCCCTGACAAAATGATAGTTTATTTCAATGTGTTTTGTTCTTTGATGAAAAACTGGATTTTCTACAATATGTATGGATACCAAGCTGTCACAATGGAGCTTCATAAGGCTTGAATGCATAATAGTTAAGTCACTAAATAAGTTTCTTAATCATACAAGCTCACTAGTAATAGATGCCATGGAACAATACTCAGCTTCAACTGATGACCTTGACACAGTAGGTTGCTTCTTTGACTTCCAAGAGATTAAAGCACTATTAAGGAAGGTCACATAACCAGTTGTTGATCTTCGAGTAATAGAGCAACTAGCCCAATCAGCATTGAAATAGGCATGGACACTAATGTCTCCCTTTGCTAGAAAGAAGACACCATAGCCTGGGGTTCCCTTGAGATATCACAAAACATGCCTAACACCATCTAAATGAGCTTCAGTGGGGTTTTGCATGAATTGACTCAGGAAATTACTAAATAATATCTGGTCTGGTTAAGGTAAGGTATATAAGCTTTCCTACAAGCCTACGATAAGTTTCAGGTCCTTCAATAGTTTGTTTGACTTTAATGCAAAATGATGTTATTGCTACAAAAAAACCTTGGTAGGTTTGCAGCCTAACATGTCTGCTTCAGTAAGGATATTCAACGTATATTTTCTTTGTGAGAGGATAATACCTTCAAATGATCGAGTTAATTATAGTCCTAGAAAGTATATGAGCTTTCCCAAGTCCTTTAATGTGGAACTTGTAGTCCAAGTAAGACTTGAGTATGCAAATCTAATTCTTGTTATTACCAGCAATTATCATGTCATCAATATATAATATAATTTTTGTAAAATTTTCACTTTGTTTAAGTGTGAACAAGGAGTAATGAACCTTTGACTGCTTGAAGCCAAACTAAAGTAGGAAGGTTGAGAATTTCTAAAACTATTGCCTGGGTGTTTGGTTTAATCCATAAAGTGACTTTCTCAACCAACATACTCTTTTGTCTCCTGCCTCAAGAATTCCAGGAAAATGAATCATATAGATCTCTTGATGCCAATCCCCTTGTAAGAAGGCATTGTGAAATTCCATTTAATGTAGTTCTCAATTTTTCTTTGCTGCAACAGCAAGCAGGCATCTTACTGAAGTAAGTTTGGTGGCAGGAGCAAAGGTCTCCACATAATCGATGCCTTCTGTTTTACTATAACCTTTAGCAACTAGGCTTACTTTATATCTTTCTATGCTACCATCTGCCTTGTATTTAATTATGTATACCCATTTAAAGCCAATGGGTTTCTTGTCTTTAGGCAAGTGTTACAGAGTCCAAGTCTTGTTCCTTTCTAAAGCCTGTATCTCATTTTTCATAGCATTTTGCCACACAAAATCTTTGGCAACCTGCTCATAATTTTGTCGCTAAACTTGTAAAGATATAGTTGTGACAAAGGACTTATATTCTGGTTACAACTGAGTATATGACAAGTAACTTGAGATTGGATGAGCCTTACTAGAAGTTACTAAGTTGGCAACAGATGAAGATTCTAATGAGCTGCTTACCTTTGGGAACTCATAAACATAATCTGTATGGTATGATGGTTGTTTCTTTCTCTTCGTGGTCGGTTTTATGGTATCACATTCACAGGTTGTTATGACTCTTCTACCTGAGCTTCTTGATGCAAGACAATGTCAGTTTCAAGCTCTTCGAAGAACTCAAGTGAGGTTGGTTGTAATGGAGGATTAGTTAACACATGTTCACCTATAGTTTTATGGGGAAATTGATTTTCATAAAAAATGGCATCTCTAGACACGAACAGACGTGCCTCAAGATCCCATACTTTATAATCGTTTTGACCAGAGGGATAGATAAGGAAGACACAAGGTTTGGACTTGGTTTCAAACTTATCATTGGTTTTGTTGTAGATATAACACAAGCGTCCAAAAACTCTAAGATGTTCAAGAGAAATAGGCTTAGAGAAAAGTTCTTCATATAGACTTTTTCTAGAAAGCTTTGGCGTATGAGTATGATTTATTAGATAAGTTACCATTTGTACACACTCTCCCCATAATTTTATTGGTAAATTGGCTTGAAAACGCAATGCTCTTGCAACATCTAGAAGATGCCTATGTTTTCTTTCAGTAATACCATTTTGTTAAGGTGTATTAACACAAGGGGTTTGAAGTGAGATACTTTTTTATTGCAAAAAACTGAGCATTTGACTAGCTGTAAACTCTAGAGCATTGTCAAATCTTATCTTCTATATGGTTTTGCCAATTCGATTTTGTGCTAAGGTATCAAATGAAGATAGATGAATGTAAGCATCAGGTTTTCATTTCAATAGATAAATCTAAGTACACCTACTATGATCATCAACCAAGGTAAGGAAATAGTGTACACATGAGAGATAAGTAATTTTATAAGGCCCCACACATCCATATGAACAAGCACAAAAATAAAATCTTATTTATTCATGCCAAGAGGAAAAAGGCTTCCTTGTTTGCTTTGCACGATGACAAGCATCATATGGTTTGAGTTTATTATCCACAGATAAATTTGACAAGTGAGGAAAAGAAGAAAGCCTAGAAAAAGGTATATGTCCAAGTCTTTGATGCCAAACTTTAAAACTTGGTTGTTTTAAAATGGATGCTACAAATGGACTTTTGAGTTCCCGAAAGTAGTAACGGCCATCTTTCATCTCACCCTTACTAATTAGCTTCCTCGAGGTCAGGTCCTAAAAAACATAGTAAGTAGGAAAAAATGTTATTGAACATTTTAATTGCTGTGTAATCTTGCTAACAGAGGCCAAGTTGTAAGTAAACGAAGGAATCAAAAGCACGTCATTCAAGATAATGTCTAAAGATAAGGCTGCTTGTCCGAGAGAATTGGCAGTTAAATCAAGACCATTAGGAAGTTTTACTGAAGGTCAAGTAGTGATTGATTTTGTATTAAACAAAAGCCATTTGTGACAAACCATGTTCTCAGATGTGCTACTATCAAGGATCCAAAGTGAAGATTTTTTACCAACATAATTAACACAGGTTTCTTATTTTTGACTAGATAGCTAGGCCATAAGTTGTTCAATCTGTTCCTGTGCAAACGGAAACTCGACTCCATTGGTCATGTAAGCCTTGTTTGTGCCTAATTGTCCAATTTTCCTAGCACTCTTGGAAGCGTTTGATCCCTTATTTGATCCTGTTTGCCTTGTCAAGCCACCAGTCATGATATCCAATAATTTTGAAGCATTTTTTTGTATCATGTCCATTTTTCCCACAATGTTTACATTGCACGTTCATGTCTTTTGTGCGTTATGGTTTCTTCGTGACAAATGCTGCTGCTTCAGGTGCCGGAACACGATGAGTGACCAGACTTTATTGATTCTTTTTTTTGCTGATCAATGCATATGCCTTGTTAAGAGAGGGTAGTGTCTCCATGTTTAAAATTTGAGATCGAATGACACTGAATTGTTTATTCAACCCCATGAGAAACTGATGAAGTTTCTCACCTGCTTTCTTTATCATCATCTCCTTAGTTGCTCCACATGTACATGGCGGAACATTGCTATATGTAGCAAGTTCATCCCACAATTCCTTTAGTTTCGTGTAATATGCAACTACAGGTAATTCTTTTTGTTGCATAAGGGCTCTTCTCTCTTTATCTCACATATGCAAGGTATATTGCCTTAGGAAAACCTATCTTGCAACTCGAGCCACATCTCTATTGCGATCTCGGAATAAGCAACGCTACCATGGAACTTAGAAGAAAGAGAATTGAAGATCCACGAGATAACCATAGAGTTGTATTTTTCCTAGTTGTTGAATTGAGGATCGTCACCTCCGGGTTTCGATAAAGCTCCAACGACAAATGCAAACTTATTCTTTGCACGCAATGAATTCAGTGTTGCCCTACACCAAGTAGGATAATTCTCACCTTTTAACAGACAATTTACAAGTGTTGCTCTTGGAGTTTCAGAAGGGCAGAGGTGAAAAGGAGAGTTAGGGTCATTAGATGGAATAGAAGGGTTTTGCGATGATGTTGTTGCAACTGAGACTTTGTTCCCATCATCAACCATCTTGTTTACGTTTAGATTGTTGTTTGGGTATTTAGTTCAAGGCATAGAGCAAGCCTGCTCTAATAGCCTGAGAATTTTGGTGATGAATGTTTTTCATTAACTTTTACATCAGTGTTCTCAGTACATATGCGAAACTATGCAAAAGTTTAAAGTTATTTTGCACTAGGAGACTGCTTAGCTTAGAGTACATGTAATAATAGAATACTAACACTACTAAGCTATATTAAACTGTATTCTAATAGCCTTCCAATCATACTCGTGAAAAAGGGCGGCGTCTTCCTCTACCCGACGGACCTTGCCACCGAGTTAAGCTCGTTGGCATCTTGGAAATACTAGAAGCAAACACCATTCTCCTGGCTAGCCGACAGTTGGGAGTTGGTGTAGGTAATGGTGCAGAGGAACTTGCTGACTTGGGTCTCATGGAGGGGGTGTGGACAAAGCTCGAGACAGGGGTAGGTAGGGTGGATGACGCTATCCTTGTGAAGGTAGAAGACATCGAAGCCATCACTGAAGCCCATGAACTTAAGGATGGAAAAAGTTAGGGTCATTGGAGTCGTCGTTGGAGCTATTGGGAGTAGCAATGGATCTTGCTGTGATGAGGCAGAAGGATAGACCTGAAGGTGGAAGGAAGTAATGATGATCAAAGAATTGCCATTTTGGGATAAGCCTTCCAATCGAACTGAACTGCTTTAAAATCTTTGATCAAGCTTTAGAGTTGAAAGATCTAGATAGGAGTTATGAATGTTCTGGAAGGAAGTTATGAAGAAGTGTTAAATTTAAAGGCTTGAGAGTGCTTTAAGTGGGAAGAAGAAAATATAAGGACTAAAGTAGCCATTTTTTTCTGAGATTCCATCAAGTTTAACTATGAAATTAATAGAAGGATGATGATTGAGACATGATCTAATACATTGAGGACTTTAAGATGACAAAATAAAGATCATGGACTCATTTAAGACAATGCATAAAGGTTAAGGAAGACAAATGAATTTTATCCATAAAAAATACTCACTTTTTAGAAAATTTATTTTAAAAATTATTTTTATATATACAATGGGTATTCATATCCTCCATAATCTTCATTAAATTATCTACATTATGTTTTTATTGCTATTTTTTATTGCAAAGTTTAACGGCTAACACTACTAAAAAACATGCATTTTTCAATAATCAAATTTCCAACGGTTAAATTTTAAATGTGAAGAACCGTTGCAAAATTGGGAGACAATTTTCCAATGGTTTTCACATTGAAAATTTTAAACAACGTAGTTTCCAACACCTTGCCATTAGAAATTTTCAATGGGTTGAGCGGTTGGAAAGTTTTCAATGCGAATGCCATTGGAAATTTCAAAATTTCAAATTCTAATGCAAAGGCCATTGGAAAAGAGTGTTATTCATAGAATAAATTTTAAAATTTTAGAAAGTAAAATAGTATTTTTAAAACATGCTTTTACAAATAATAATAATAATAATAATAATAATAATAATAATTAAATAATTAATAATAATAATAATAATTTATTAATTAATTATTATTATTATTATTATTATTATTATTATTATTATTATTATTATACAATAATAATATATGATGTACACACACACACACATCATATATAAATATTTATATATCATATATATCATATAAAAATCCATAAAAAACACATAAAAGCCTAGCCCATAAAACACTAACCTAACCCATATAAAAACTCTCATCTCTCAACCCTTCCCCACTCTCTGCCCTAACCTAGGCCCCTTCCTTACTTCTCCTTCTCATATCTCATCTTTCATCCTTCACATCTTGTCTCTCTTCCTTGCCTCACCCTAACCATCTGTCCATCGTTCACATCCACTGCCTTGCCTCACCTTGCCTTTTCCTCATCGTTCTTTGTCGTCTTTTACTGTTCCCCCTCACCCTTCACCATTCTCTCTTGCTCCACCGTTCTTGCTCGTTTCCTAAACCATTCTTGCTCGCTGGCTTGCTCCACTGTTCCCGTTCATTCTACTATTCTTCCTCGCCATCCATAGTTTTTTCTCGCTCATCGTTGATGACATCCTCACCATTCAGCTGCTATCACCGTTCGTCCCTTTACCGATTTGTCGTCGCCCAATTGTCTACCTCTTGTTCACCTTATCCTGCCGTTTGTCTACCATCGAAAGTTCGTCTGCCTCCTCACCTTCTTGGCCCGCCTTGCCTCCTCGCCTCGGTGCAGATTTGATTTTTGAAATTTTTGAGTTGTTTTGTAAGTTTGATGATTATTATTGTGTGGATTGTTGTGTAGTTTTTTTTTTTTCTGATGATTTTTGTGATTATATTGTTTTGATTTTGCTGATTTTTTTAATTTTATAATTTTATGAATCTTTTGAATTTTTTGTGATTTTTTATTGTGAATTTTGTTAATTTTTTTATTTTTAGTAAATTGAAAATATAATTTTAGTAATTATATTTTAGCAATAATAAAAAATAATTTTTGAAAATATAAAATAATATATATTTTTACTATAATTTTAGTAATATATAAAATATATTATCAGAAGTTTTATTTATTTTTTTATTTTTTGGCCGTTGGAAATTTCCATTGACCTGACTGTTAGAATTTTCCATCTCCTTGAGCCGTTGACATATTTCCAATAGCCTAACCATTGCAAAACCGTTCAAAAGTTCAAAATTACTTTATGAGATTTAGCCATTAGTATTAACTTTTGACTAGTTGGAAATTTTTTTTCCAATGCATGATTTGCGAACATGCTCTTTTTCCAATAGCCTCGCGTTAGAAAATCGCTAATGGCAAACTTTTAGGCTATTGGAAATTTTTTTTCCAATGCACCTTTTTCCAATGGGCTCACATTGGAAAAGTGAATTTTTCAATGCAATGCTGTTGGAAAAGACCATTAGGAAATGACATTTTTTTAGTAGTATAGTGCTTTTTAAGGACTTACTTACTTGGCTGGTTGTCAAGGTTTTAGGGCTTTCAACATATTTAAGCCATTGAAAAAAAAAATTCAAGTCAATGAGTTCAACTAGGACATAACCAATTGGAATTTAAAGGACTAAGTTTTAATTCAAGGATCAACTTCTCAGACTTGGCAAAGTTCAGAAGTGTTTTAGTGTACGTACTTTAACCTTTTCTTTCACAAAAAAAAAATGATTGGAGAAAATTAAACTAAGTTTAGGGATACAACAATACAACAATTGGGTATAAAAATTCCATTTTTATCAAGTTATTGTGTATTGATAAGAAACAATTGAGAAAGGTTTCCCTATCAAATCCTGATATAATTGTCAGTAGATTTATCTTTGATACTTTAAGTGCTCTGAAAAAGGGCTTAATTGCATCGATGATGCCTAAATTATACCTCATGTTACAAATTGCTATTTAGAGTAAGAAATATTGCAAATCACCTCTTAAACTTATATGTTGACCTAAAGCATATACTTCTATATATGGGTCCTTCTTTATCTTCTTTTTCACTATTGTGAGGTTAGCCTCTCACTAATAAATCTAGATTTTCTTTATTAATAGGGATATCTAGTATCACTTTTCAGATGTCTCTAGAGATTTATAGTACTTTAAAATTCTCCTAGTTTATGTTCTATTGTATGATATTTATATAAATAGGCAAATGTTTTCTCCCATTATGATAATGATAGCATGGATTGGGTGATAAATAATTCACTTCTTGGTATTTGACTCCCTCTATCATTATGAATGCGAATGCCAAAATATTCTTAATTTTTGTAAATTTCAAAGTGATGAAAAAGAAACGATATCCTTTATGTATCTATTGATTTCCATCTATTCCATAAGTGGTTTTTCCTTCTTCTCCATTTGTATAATGTAGACAAAATACCATTTCTCATCCATTTATAAATTTTTTCTAACTAGAAAAAACTTTATTATGAGAGATAACAAATGACTGTACGTAGAATATAGATCAATTCCAACAAGTGCTTGGATCCACCCAACAAATCAAACTACACTTGCTTCAAATTACCCTTACTTCAAACCATCTCTTAATGCATAAACAAACTACTTACAAATTGATAAAAGCAAGATATGACACCATTCATACCAGGAATATTCTTTGTTCTTGCATTAGGATGGAAACTTGAGTGAAGCACTTACTCAAGTTCAAGCACTTATGTTCCAAAAACAAGATATGTAGTGAAAATACACAATATATAGTTATCTAGGAAAATATCAATGATGATGATAAGGAATAATCAAATAATTTATTGGTTCAATTTTGATTATTTAATCAAATTTCAAATGGATTGGCAAGCAATGATAGCATGTCATTCTTATAAGTTGTGAAGTCTTGGAATGAGTGGCCGTCGCTATGTAGGTACATGAATTGAGACATCCTTGCAAGGTTCACAGCAACCCGATGGAAAGTTTTGTTTGGCATGGTTAATGGTGATTCAAGGCTTGCCTTGTTCATCTTCTTCCATGTTGTTTCGATCAAGCCTCTTACATGTTCACGAGCCTCATCTTCAGAACATCCATTCTCGTGCACATAACATTCTATTGATTTTGGGACATCAGCTTGTCTAATTTTTGCCTGTTGGAACACCAAGAGTTATATATATTACATATCCTATTTGTTAGACCAAAGGTGGTAGGACACATAAGACCAATGTCATGACGCTCAAACATATTGATTTTTTCTTGAAAAGAGTCTAAATATATGTATTTAAATAAAACATTTGGAAGGTACGAAATGTTTAATATATATAGTTTTAAAATATGGAAAGAACACCTCATTTTTTAGTCAAAATATTGAAAATTGTTTGAAATGATAACCCAAAATTCAGATGAACTTTTTCACACATATTATTTTCTTTTAGTTAACTAGCCAATGTGATTTATTCTATAAAATAGTACATCATACAAGATTGTATGATAATTGGAAATGGGTGTAATAATTAATGCTAATAATTTTTTGTTTGAACCTCAATTAATTATGAAAAAATTACAAAACCCCCTGTAGTTTGGTCTAACATACACTTTGCCTTCTCTATTTTAAAAAACCTACAATTTACCGGTTATTTGCTTTACAGTGTCTAACAACAACATCTGAAACCCTAATTTAAAATACTTGGTAATAATGTTTTAGTAATTTCAAGATTTTTTATATTTTTTTATAGCCAATCGACCTTTAAAAAATACTGATATGTATTTACAAGGAGAAAAATATATTTACATAAAGAAAAAACTGATAATTTAAAATGTCTATTAACTATAAAAAAATATTAATAAAATTAAAATTATTGAAAGATAAATATCGTATAGTTTAAATGCAATTTCAGAAGTTGTTATCAGATAGTATAAAAAATATAGAAGGCAAAATGTAGGTTTCTAAAAATAGAGAGGGCAAACTATAAGTTGGGCATACTTTAGGGAGGAAATTGTAAGTTTCCCATTAAATATACCTAGCGAGCTAACATGAGGTAAAACCCCATTTTATATCTCCAACTAAGATAAATACTTTAAGATCAGTGAGTTGTACGTACCAGTGATGTTCCTAAGTCGTTGGTCAATCTTGTAATCAGAGATGGACAATGAGAAATAACAGAATACTCGTGAAAATTGTCTAAGATGTCCTTTGAGAGGGGATTCGATAGAAGGACATAAGCATAGCATAAAGCAAGAGGAGCTGCAACCGAGATAGTAGCATTGTTTATGTACTCTTGCATTGTTGGCACATACCCTGTGTTGTACCACTTGACTTCCACCAAATAAGCTTCACATAAATCTATCCACTGCAATATATTGTATCATATAGGCATTTTTAATCAATTGAAACAACTATAAGGACACTAATTAACAAAGGGACAAGCTAACCATTATGTTCAACGAATTGATAATTTGATACTTAAAGAGAAAAGAAGGTCCTAATCAACTTTGAAATTTTTATTTGTTTGAATGCTTTCTTTGTTACGTCAATAGTAACATCATTATAGAGTTTGGTTTAAATATTTGTTTCCAATTACAAACCATATTATGTGTTTTGTTATTCTACACAAAATCACTGGTATTTAGAATCCTTGAGTAAATAACAATTAAAGTTCTCCTCTACTCGTTTGAACTTGTGGTTGTTACCATGATGGCTAAAGTTCAATTCCCCACCACCCCGCTTGGACTTATCCCAATGTACCAAAAAAATACTTAAATAAATACATGAGTTATGTGTTTATAATTTTTCATCAAGTTATTTACAATCTTTTGAAATTTATATATAGTAAATAAAAGAATTAATAATTCGGGTAAAAAATTGAAAAATATAGCAAGAAATTATAGTGTGTTAATATACACACACATAAAAAAGTGCGCCTGCACATAGACACATATGCATGCACACATAAATTTTATGTATATGTTTGAAATACGTGTGATAATATATCAACATTTATATATTCTTTTTAATTCAAAGTCGTGTTAACTATTAAATTTATTAAGTATCATATTTGGTGCTTATATATCAATAGTACTTGATTCATTTTTTTATAAATAATATTTGAAAACAATTACCTCTTAAAAAATTTATTTTTGAATTTAATTCATTAAAAGAGTTCTAATATCAACTCTTATAATAATAATTTTTTTATTTTTTTGGCATAATTAAAAGCATACACATCTCACTTAAAATTTAAATATTATAATTTTTAGTCAGTAACCTTTATATGGAAATGAAAAGAAATTTGATAGCCTAATAGTAAGTTATGTGATGAGCTGATCCACTACATTAACTAACACCCAGATTGGTCCATTATAGTAATGGACCATTGGATCATCATTTTCCGAATGAAAATGTAAAAGTAATAACATCATTTATCAACTAAAAAAGCTTGAAAAATAAAATATTTGTTGCATTCAACCAAAAATGATGAAATCAATTATTGAAAATAATTAATTTAATAGTTATAATTATTTTTTATGATGATTCTAAATGGTTTAAGCATATATAAAGGAAATTCTACAGTTTAAATGTTTTATTCACTATGGAACTATTTATTTCATTATTATTTTGCCTAGTTATAATATTTCTATGATTAATTCACTCATTTATACTAATATACTATCATTTATAAATGGGAAAAATGGCCTCACAATCCACCATAGTGATCGATGTTAAAGCCAACATTATCCATTATAGAATAATTAAGCATAGCTAGGGAGAATATATTTAAATATATTATTACTAGAAAGACATTATAATAAAAAAAAAGTAAGTTATACCGCTTTCTTGATGAAAGGAAGCACATTAACTTCTTGATCCTTAAAATGTTTCGCAGCCATTTCACTCACTGAATTATGTAATGCAAAGAGACTCATCTTCATGTAGTTGTCTGACAGTCGGTCTACTTCATTGATGTCCAACCTAATATAAGTTACGACATATTAGTCGTTGTTTTCTTTTTCTATGTTATTACACAACATTACATTACAACCCAAACTTTAAAAACTATAAAATTTTCTACCTAACTATTACAAATATTCCAATTCTATAAATATCAAAATTAGTAATTTAAAAATTTAAACAAACTCAAGTAAGGTAAAATGGTTTTCAAATGCTTCATTTTGAAATTATTTTAACTTAAGATAACTATGACAATTAGTTACTTGGATTTTATGTTAAAAAAATAAAAATTTAGAAGAACTCAGCTTAAAGAAATCATTAGGTCTAAAAAAAGATCCAATTAAGGTCGAAATCATAAAAAAAAGCTTTATATTATAATCAATTAATGTTCAATAAAAAAAATACTTGACATACTAGTTATTTTTCTATAATTTAGAATAAATACTTTGAATCACACTAAATGATAAGCACTCACCTTACTACTGCATCAGTGAATAGTTGAAGTTGATCCAGGGTTCCGTATGTATCATAGATGTCATCTATGGTGGTGATTAGGGCAACAAGTTGTGCAACCACTCTTCTAAAATACCCATGTTGCGGTTCATAAATCAAACCAATTGTCCATAAGAAATGCTCAATCATTTTGTCCCTAATAAAGTTGAGATTTTCGCCCAATCCAGTGTTCATCCACCATCTTTCAAGTAATTTACAAAGAAAAAAATAGTAAAAATTATTTGCCATAATATTTTATATTGATAAATAAATAAATAAATTCATATAACAAACCAGCACGGAAATACTTTTTTTTTGTCAACTATATACTAAATAAAATGCAAGAATATTATCCTTTTAAGTGATTAGCAATTCTTATATATTTTTTACTTATAAAAGCTATTTTAAGCATTTATTATTTTTTTTATGAATAAGATTATATGCAGTACTATATTTCACCTTTGCAAAGGAAAAAGAATGAGCAAGCAAATTATGGAAATTACAAAACTTGTATGAAATCATTGTTTTAGCACATAATTTTAGTCTCTTTAAACAAATTAAACTATAAAAAAAATTAAAAATTGATTATAGTTGCTTATGTTAAACAGTGAACTTTCATTTTCTTCTTACACATTAAGATATTTTTCAAAATTGAAAGCATAAGTGCCCGAAACTAATTTTCTATAACAACTTATTTTTTTTTTATGTAATACAATATTAATTAATGTTTAATGGCTTATTGTAAATCGAAAACCTTGATAACATATTAATAAAAAAATATAAGGTGAATACATTTGTTTTTGTTCATAAAAGCAACGCATTAATTATAGTTATCCATAAATGTGTTCATATTTGATAAACTTTGAAGTACATGCAATGTTAACAAGTTCAAGAACCTAGACTCAGGTGTTGGTAGAAGCAGTCTTGAACAAGCTTCCCTTAAAACTTTTACATTCTCTTTCTTAACTCTTAAAGTTTTGTAATTATTTGATTATGAATATTGCTGTTAAAAAAATGATTCTGAATATTGGAAAAATAAATCTTTAAATTAGGAGTTACTAAAGGATCTCGTAACTATAGTTAATTAAAAGATGTGAACCAAGTTAGTTAGGACTTGTCTAACTGAGTTTCTTACAAATCCCAAGTTTAAATGCACATGGCTAATGATGAGTTCATTTATATGAAGCAGTAATAGTTACTTCTTTAGCGGATGAAAATACGTTATGAGTGGTGACGCTAGAAATTTGGGATTATGGTGCAAATTCGGTCATTAATCTCAAATTTTGTTGTTGAAATTTCAAACATTTTCAATCTTATTAAGTCTTTTATTATCATTGACACAAGGTTTGTTGGGAATTTCAATAAAATTTTCACTAAATATAAGTTAAGCATATAAAGTTCTTATCTAAATTGGGAAAAAAAAAAGTTAATAGCTAAATTTTTAAAGAGATTGGCAAAGTGTAGGATAGTGGTGTAATTTTCAAAAAAATTGGTTAAATATCATAATAGAACCAATTTGCCATTCTCAATAGAACTTGGGGATCACTAAAGACCCGAAAAATAGGTTTGGGGTGATTTTGCAGCAAGAAATGAAGGTTTTAGACTTTTGGTGCAATTTAATCTAATAATAATATGAGGTAATTTACATTGTTAGACTAAAAAAAATTGTGATAGATGCTTTTATAATGTTTCTGATCTAGAAAAAATTATAATTATTAGCCATTTAAAATGTTTTTTATTTGCTAATTAGAAAGATAATAGATAATAGTGTAGTGATATAATAAAAAAAAGTGATAATAAAATTCTAACACAAAAGTTATTTAAAAATCTAAGTGAAACATATAAAATCTGGTGAAAAAGGTTCATCTTATAGTCTTTTTCCAATTAATTGAGAAATGAATTTTGAGTACTAAAACTATAGCCTGTTAAAAGGAGCATTTTTATGTCCTAGAAAATTTGTTTGAGAGTATTTTTTTCTACATAAGAATTGAGTGAAAAAATGAAATGAATTTTAAGCTTTCTTAGAGTTCTATCTTTGCATATTATCTTTACATATTATAAATTAATATTATAATATTAGTAGCTTTTTTCATAGTTATATCCTCACCTATATATATATATATATATATATATATATATATATATATATATATATATATATATATATATATATATATATATATATATATTCTATAATTTATTTTTTTTCAAATGGCACCTCCTCGCACCCCTAACTATGCCGCTGCTTGTAAGAAACAAAAAAAACCAAAAAAAGAGTGTCTAAAGATATGCATCCTACATTCTTATAGTATCTATTTTTTATTATTTCCTAGACACTCTTCATTGGCATTTACATCTTAAAGTCCCCCACCCTTGACGTAATGGCTAAAATATTGGGTGGATATGGGAGAGGTCCAAAGTTTGAACTTTGGCCTCCCCACCCCCTATATCCTATCATAGAAAAGTTGGTTTAGTTGTTATTTTAATCCCAAAAAACTGACATGTTCTTTTCCCTAGCTTATAATAGCCATATATCCCTCCTTTGGATACCAAAAAAAAAAAGAATAGTCTAAAAATTCTTATGGTTTACTTTTGTTCAGTGCTTAGGTAAAAAGTATTGTGTGCCAATTTATTTAATCTAGAGTAATTGTTTTTTTTTTTTTTTGTGTTCCTTAAGATTTCCAAATAATGAACATATTATTTTTCATATGAATACTCATTTAAAGTGTTGAAAAAGAATTTTTTTTATTGAAATATGGACTGTTTCAACTTTAAATTGTTATATAAAATGCTAACAAACTTATTAAAAAAAACATAGTGATTCAAAGAAAAACCAAAATGCATGCCCAATATTATTTTATAACTAAATGTGCACTGTAGTATAACATAATAAGAAAAGGAATATGAGTTTGCCAATTGATTAATATTACGAATATATAATAAATGATCAAAAAAGCCTTGATGATCTTTATTTTAGTAAATAAAATTAAAATTATTTAAGGATCATCATGAATTAATAATATTAGGTACCTAGACACAAATTTAAGATCCTGTTGATGTGTTGCTTGCACTATGTTGAAATCCAATTTGGCAAAATGAAGTAGAACTGGGTTCATATATTGGCATTGCTCATATAAATCTATGAACCATCTAGCCTCCATCCTTGGCATCCTCCAGTGCAATGGCAGCTCCAGTGCATGTGCCACAAGTAGGGAAAGATACGTACCATCTTTCTTTTGCTTGGAGAGATATCTCTTGCTAAAGCTTCTTGCTTCCTCCAATATGTTTTCTCCTTCTACTGCAAGAAATGATGCTTCATACAAATTCAATAGCCCCTTGCAATCCTTGCCAAGGCTTGCTTTAAATTGCCCACTTTTATCATCTTTGAAAGCTTTGAAGACAGCTACAAAATTATCAACTTCTCATTAATTAATTAGTATTTTATTTATTTCAAATCTTTGTAAAAAAATAATTAACATATAAATTGACTAGAAATACAAGTAAGAGTATAAAATTAGTTTCTAATCTTTGTAAAAGTTTTGATTATAGAGTAAAAGTAAAGCTAGTACTTGCCTGAAGTAACATTATACCCATGTTGCCTCAAAAGTTTGAATTCTAAAGATGTAGCATACAAGTCCTTGTAGTGAGTAGGCTTGCTATGAGCTTGTGATATTCTCTCCAAATTCCTTTGAATTTCATCCTCAAAATGATATGAAATTCCAAGCCTCTCTAACAGATCAATTAGCTCAAGCTGATTAATTAGGGGCTCATCTTCTACCTTCTTCAACATTGTCCTTGCATCCTCCTTTAGCTTGTTTATATGCTCTGTGTTTGCTTCTTCCTAGATAACAAAGAAGGAAAATCACTATGGAAGGGTTTTTCTAATAAAGTTAATGATCAGGGGCTAATTCCCTAGCCTCTAGTTTTCTGTATCATTCCAATTTTATTAGATGTCTCAAAAGGCCCTCATAGCTTCTAGTTCTACTAACAAAATTTTGAATCGTGAATGATTTTTTTTCCTGGATATGTTTGGGAGGTGATTCTATTGAGATTTATTCTTGAATAAATTTTGTGTGCAAATGGTGTGAGCATGTACCCGGACACACATATTGGTAGTAATTGTAGTTGTGTCAGATTCAAATATAAGCTTGAGTTTGGCAGTATGGTAGATGCATGGAAAGCAGAGCTGTCAGTGCATGGCTTCGAGTCTTCCCTCCTTCGTGCACCCTTCTATTTACTTTTTGTTTTTATTTTCTTACCTGTTTCCTTTTGCCTCCCCCTCCCCCCTCAGGCCCTCACTCTTGTGCTTCCTTTTTTGTACTACTTGTTTCATTTTTCTTTCCTTTTTTCAGTTTTTTCTATCTTTTTTGTTTTCTTTTTTACGTTTCGTTTATTTCTTTTTTGTTTCTATTATTTATTTATTTGTGTATGTTCTTTTATTTATCTGCATATGCTCTTTTATTTGTCTACATAAATTCTTTTTATTTATGCATATGTTCTTTTATATATGTGTGTGTACATTATTTATGTTGACAATTGATCTATATAGATGTTTTTGAAGGCATGTGTTCTTTTTTCTTTTCATATGCATATATTCTTTCTTAATATACATATGTTTGTTTATACATGTGTATATGTTGATAATATTTCTTGATATTTGTTCTGTATAAATATTTATGAAGGCACATGTTCTTATTTTTTTTAACATGCAAATGAATTTATTTTAGCATACGTTCTTCTGTACATGTATATTTTGATATTTGTTTCTACATAGTTATTTCTGAAGTTATATGTTCCTTACTTTATACATACATATTTTTTCTTTATACGGATAATTTCTTTTATTTTCTTCTTTGTTTCATTCTTTTTTAATTGTTCCCATTTTTTACTTTTTTTTATGGAACATATAAAAACTTAAAAAGAACATATTTATAAAAGAACAAATAGCAGTGCATAAAAAATCATATAGGAACTGAAAAGGGAAACTTACAAAAACCCCCCAAGGGTTTTACCTAATCTACACTTGCCTCTCTCTATTTTCAAAAACCTCTACTTTGCCCCTAATAATAACCTCCATATTTTATGCTAGTGGAATCAAATGCATTAATTGCCCAAATGATTTCCAAATCATTCAAATCAACCACAAGATTTATCCCATATCATATCCAATCGAATTTTTCGGAAATATATACTCCCTCTATTTCATAAAGGATGAACATTTTACCTTTTTTTTTTTTACAAAATTTTCACTTAAATATATTCATACTAAATTGTATTATAAAAAAATTTACAAAATTATATTTATAAATTTGAGTCTTTAAGGCACAATTTTCATATAAAAATTTTATATTTCTATACAAAATTTTGAAAGAAAAATATCATGAATTAATTTCTATAGATAATAAAGAGGACAAACTTTATGAGACGAAATGAGTACCATACGTCTATAAATTTTATACTTCTGAATAATATCTATATTTATAAATTTACTAATAATTTTTAATCTATAATATATTTTCATTTTTATAAATCAAGTTTACATTTTTTTATTAATATTAATATTTACTTCATATTCGTTCATTTTGGTTAGTGAATAAAAATTCATGTTCATTTTAGCCAAATTAATAAAACTTGAATAACGTATTTTCTCATACATTCATAAACTTCTTATTTGGTGTTCGATTAAAGTTGATTTGTATCAGTTTTGTACTTTTGATTAGTTCATTTAATAATTAGTTATAAGAAAAAATTCATTTACACTTACTCCTACACTATCTTATAGTGATTTTTAAAGTGAATTATATATAATCAGCTTAATAACTAGGTTTTTTTTGTAAAGTATGTTCTATAAATTTATTATTAATATGCTTTATGTTGTGGCCATCCCTAAAGAATTTATAAATTGCCATTTTTACCTTGTGACATGGGTCAATACTTACATTATTTCTGTTTGACTTAGACAAACCTCCTTTTTTTTGCACAATTTTTTTTTCATTTTCTTCTGTCTCCATTAAAAATATTAATTTTTTTATTTTTTACTCATTTTTTATTTTTTCCAGATTTTTTTAAATTTTCCATTTTCATTTTTTTCATTTATCTTGCACATAATCAACTCATAATTTTTATGTGTTCTTTTGTCTATATTCTTTTCAAAATACTATGTGTTTCTTTTATGTATTACCGTTTATTCTTTTTGAGTTCCTACATATTCTCATTGATGTTTGATCTATTCTCATCTTTTCCATTATTCTATCGTCAAACAATATATGTTATTTCATTATGGACTGATTACTACTTGCTATTTGTCTAACATACCTTCATATATAGAAAGAATATATATACGTAGCCAAAAAGGAACATATATTTAGTGCCAAAGAATATGCTCAACACTCTATTTGTTCTTATACTACTGGCTCACATGCTCTTTTGTTTATATTCTTTATTAGTTCCAATATATTTTTTTTATATGTTGCTATTTGTTCTTTTATAAATATGTTTTTTCTATTCTTATATATTCAAAAAAAAATTAAAAAATGGGAACAATACAAAGAGGATGAAATAGAAAAAAACAATAGAACATATCCAATTAATGAAAAGAAAATATGCTTGTATAGAAAAGAATATATGCCTTCACAAATATCTATATAGAACAAATATAAAAATAGTATGAACATACACACATGTACAGATGAACATATATACATTAAGAAAAATATATATGCATATGAGGCAAAAAAATATATGCCTTCAGAAATATCTATATTTATTAAATGCCAAAACAAACAATGTACATACATGCATGTATAGAAGAACATATGTATATAAAAAAAATGGAAATAGAAAAGAAACACAAGAAACGGAAAAAGAAAAGAACGTATGCATATGCAGATAAATAATAAAACATATGCAGGTAAATGAAAAAATAGAAAAAAAAAACAAAAGAAACGGAAAAATAAAACAAAAAGACAGGAAAAATGAAAGGGGAAAGAAAACAAATAGGAAAAGGAAAAAAAAAAAAAAGAATTCCAAAAAAGAAAGAAAAATGAAACAGGTAAGAGAAAAAAAACAAAAAGGAAACACAAGGGTGAAGGAAGGAAGTAAAAACGAAACATGTAAGAGAAAAATAAATAGGAAACACAAGGCACCCTTGGAGGTAGATTCAAACCAATGCGCTGACAGCTCTATTCTCCGCACCTCTATTCCGACAAAACTGCTTTAATTATCAATGTTTATCACTCTGTTCAGGTGAGATTTATCTTTTGAACTTTGCCTTCACCTCAAAAAAACAAAAAAAACAAAACAAAACACAACACAACACAACACAAAAAAACAGTAAAAGTAATAAAAAAAGAAGAAGAAGAAGAAGAAGAAGAAGAAACTAATAAAAAAATATAAACGTTTAGGTTAAAAAATGTATAATTATTTTTTGTTACGAAAATGATTTATGTTCTTTTCTAAACTAACCACCAATTATTGATATGATTAATATGATTATCTGCGGCATCGTATATGAATATTAAACTTATAAGGCAAATGAATGTAAAGTTAAATAATATTTATTATAATGACGAAGAAAACAATAACAATAACAAATAATCGAGAAATCGAATAAGCAGTACCGAATATTTACTCTCCATGGACTGAATATAGTCGTTGCTCCATATGGAAGCCTGGTTATCATCAGCGGATTGCTGCACTAAATTTTTATCGTCGGACGACGTTTTCAAGGCGGCCACACTCCTGAGTTTGTGACGGCGGCCTCCTCCACAAGACGCACGAGCGACGGCATTTGTTGCCACCGAGCGGAGCGGCCTGGCCTGTGGAAGCGTGACTGCGACCGCGGCGACGGACACATGCGAGCAAATAGAGGGAGACATTAATGTCTTATTAATCTCATTTATGTCTCGCACGAGTCACTCGTACTGTTATTTATAGACACGACACGAGCCATCATGAACATTTGAGTAAATGACACGCATCAACCCTAACCTATCCCCAATGTTGCTTATTACTTCTTAAACTATGAATTGTTACATCTGTCATCCTTAAACTATTTAATTGTTATATCTGTCGTTCTGCCATTATACGAGATGTTAAAAAGTGACAGAAGTTGAAGGAGAAATAGCACAGTCAATTATAATACTGAGGAAACTTTATATTTGAATCCTAAAACTTTACAAATTTCTAATTCAAACCTAAAACATGTATACCTAATCTCCAGCTGCCTTCCATCCACCTCACCAACATCAAAGCTACCATGTCTCCCACACCACTATCCATGGCCAAACTGGAAAGTCACACAAAAAAATATCTAAAAGGCAAAGATATATACAAATACTGAAAAAGTCTTCAAATTGAAGACCATTTATTTGCTCTGCATGTAAATTGATCATTTGCTCATCCACAGGGACCCTGGTTTCTACTACAATGAGTCTACCTACAAGGATATCTAGAGAAAAGTTTCTACCCTTACTCTCTGCCTTGCCAACAAGTAGTTCTTTAACATCATTAAGATGTGTGAAAGATGTCTTCTTTCTTTTGTTACTGAAAAAGAACTTCACTTGCCTTAACTAGCTAGAAAGAAAGATCTTTATTTCAATTCTTGTTGTTGCACGCCATTGAAGGCAACATTAGGATATGGTAGACGGAGGAAGGTTGCTTTTCTTTCTTCTACTCCTGCTCCCTCCCTGTAAGCTTCAAACTTAATTTCTAAGAATGATCACAACACAAATCAATCCTTGTCCAATTTTAAACTTCCCAAGCTCAAGCTTGGAGAGAAAAATTTAGAGAATCAAGGGTATGCATGAGGAACCTACTTTAATGATCTTCAGTAAGGAAGGCAAGTTGAAACTTAAAAGCAATCACTTTTAACTTTCATTGCATCAAAATTATTTTATCTTTGTTTCATGTATTAGAATCCTGCCATTTGTTGCGGGTGGTTTAGCATTATGATTAATAAAATGCAACATTATGGGAGGAAATCAATTCCTGCTAAGAATTATTACTTTGAATTATTCACCTCCTTATTTTCTATTGATTCTATTTATTGCTTTTAAAAATTGAAAAATGTCCCATAAATCCTAGTAATGTTTAATATAGATTTTTGGATAAATCAACAAAAAAAATTCTCATGATGTAAGAATAATAAAAAGATTAAAAAAAGGCCTAAGAAAAAGAAAAAGACTTAAAAGTTTTGAATAAAAAATTTTAGAACTTAAATAAAATTTTTTTTCTAAGTGTTGGAACTGAATATGTAATTTTTTCCTCAACTTCTGTCACTTTTTAACGTTTAATATAATTGCAAAATAATGGGTACAATAATTGGATAATTTAAAAAAAATTGACGTAATAATTTATAATTTTAGAATAATTAAATAATATTGGAATAATTTAGGAATGATACGTGTCAGTTGCCCTTCATAGTCAACAATTAAAAGTTTCAAATAAAAACAAACAAGAAAAAGGGGCTCATGTCAGATTCACAGTTGATATGATGCATTTGAAAATGGTTTGCCTTCAGCAGCTCCCGAAGACAATGTCGGCACCGTCGGCCCCATTTTTGACTCAAAAGTTGCTTTCAGCATGCCAACTTTTGAACACTGTTCATGAGTGTGGCTCCACGTTTTTCCATTGAGCCCCATCTTAGCCAAAATAACGATTTTGCCATTGCTATTATTGCCCAAGTCAGGCCCTCTCTTACCCCGCACAACCGCCGTCAACCTTTCCTCCGCCACGTCCACAATTCCTCGTCTGACGAAGAACCGCCGCAATGACGGCCCTCGACACCGGCCTCTACTCCGAGGTAATGAAGCCTTGGGGAGCGGGCTGGTGCCCATCCACGATCTTGGAGAAGCAACGGATAGGTCCCGGACCCGATCCTTAACCTGTCGGAGTCATTTTCCGAGCTGGATTCCCTCTCCAACCGGCAACGATTCAATGAGGAAGTTGGGTGCGTGTTCGACAGTCGTGGTGGGAAGGTGTGTGGGGGCAACGGCGGCCGGCATGATCAGCCGACGAAAACGAGCTGCGGGGGAGCAGGGCAGGCGTGGTCTGTGGGTGTGAGGTCAAGGAATAATTACAATTTACCCCCGTGATTTAAATGAAATTACATTTCACTCCACTCTATTTCAGAAATAGACACTTTTCCCCTAGTCTTTTTAATACAGTCCTACAATAACTTCTAAAATTTTAATTTAGATACTATGGTAGCTATTTTCTAATAATTTTAATCTATATGGTATTTTTTTACAATTAATTGATATTTTAAATTATCAAATTTTTCTTTCTGCATTTTTTCAAAATTTTTAAAACGGTATTTTTTAAATGTCAATTAATTATAAAAATACTATATAAATTAAAATTACTTAAAGAAAACATCTGTATAATCTAAATTAAGATTTTAAAAATTACTATTAAATTATATTAAAAAGACAGAAGATAGATAAAAATTTAAAAAAAATGAAACTTTCTTTGACACCTATTCGCAGGTGTTTCCAGCCAAGGCCTTAGCTATAGAAAGGCAGAGCCTTATCTACCTTGATGAGAGTTTAGAAACTTTCTTCTTGGTTTTTAAATATTGGTTAATATAGCTTGACATCCAACTTTTCTGAAAACAAATAAACTAGCCCTCAATTCTCACTAACACATACACTTGTCCTTTTCTTTAATTGTTTTTGAATGCTGAAAAAAAAAACTTATATTGGTACACTACTCCTTTCATCTCTTTGAATTTGTGAAAGTGTTAATTGTATAGGTGGTCCATAACATTTAATTATCATTTTATTTAGTCCCTAATTTTTTAATTGTTCTATTTTGGGTTTAAACATATTAAAGATATTTCATTTTAATCCTAAATCTATTAGAAATGTCCCATTTATGGTCCCCCATTGAACAAAATTTGTTAACTCAAACTGATTGTCTCATAGTAATTAACTTTAATCACAATTTGAACTATTCGACAACTATCTTATAGTAAATGCAATCTATAAAATAATTTTTTTGGAGTTAATAGATACTTCGAATCACTAGTTTTCCTCTTAGTAAATTGAACTTATATCATTTAAGAACAAAAAATTACTGATTTAAATTGTCTCTTGCCTGTTAAAAAGTTATTATATACTTTAATTTTAATAGAAGACAGTGATTAAACATTTAAACTATAATTTTTGAAATTTGTGCTAGACAGTTATCTTGAGTTTAGGACCAAAATAAAACAGGGAAAAAAATGAATTCACAATTAAAAATTAGGGACTACTGGTAAAATTCTATGTCTCTTTTTCATACTTATACATATATTTTTCCAAATTTAACATTCTAATTTTATAAAACCTACAAATGCATATGTCACAATGGGTAAATTCTAAAAACCACCTAAGCTTAGGTGAAAACATGCCTTTTATTTTTCAGTCATTAGCACTACTGAATAAAAAAGATTGCTTAACATATAAATAAAAACTAATAATTTAAATTATTCAAGCTAATTTTTTTTTATCGACAAAAGAAAAGGAATTCGTCAAATTGGAACCACCAAGAAGTTGGAAAGGATTACAAAGTTCCTATCCTAAGTCTTAACACTAGTCACACAAGCCCAACTAAAGATCAACATCTTGAAGAAAGACAAGGGGTTTAAACACCAAACATCAAAAGATGGGATAATTCGCCCAAACCTTTTTGAGATTCGAAAGAAAGAAAGAGCTTTGACCAAGTAAATAATCTCTAGTTTAAAAGTAACCTTGTTGTTGATGACTAAATTGTTTTTAGCATTCCGAAGTGTCACGGCCCAAATGGACCATAACCCATTTATACTAAAATATTAATAGTGAACTAAGTCTTTCAGGTCACTTGGGTCACTATCGCAATATGCCCATGTGCCCTAGTAAGCCTACCTGTTCATGCAATAGGTTGGTGCATTAATGTGTCCTTGGTGTTGCCAAGGCACCTAGGGTGTATGCCCAAGGTGCTCTACCTATGTGCTGTGCTAGTATTTGGCACAGTCAAGGCGTGTCTACCAAGATTAGGTAATATCACCTGGGCGCTTAATAGCATGGCGGGTTTAGCCTGCACTATGTGCACATACGACTAAGTAGTGCTAGATTCATCAAGATCATACCATAATTACTCAATAACAATGCATGGAACCAGAGATTCAAATTTGGTTGAAAACATTCACGTAAACATGTCATGTCCAAAGTGCACATATACACACCATGGTATGCCCACCCTTGGCCTACCTAGCCCACTTGGCTATAAAAACATACATAACTTCACGTAGTCTTGAACAACCACACATAAGCATTAACTTAGTACTCCTTGGCATTGTTTCCCCATACATATATATAGCACCTAGTGTCTACACATAACAAACTAGTAACTTAACCATTAAGTTGCTACAGAAACATTTAGTATATTGAGCATTAGCATTAGTATTAGAGGTTACCTGCAAGATCAACCTCAAACAACCTACACAACCCTCTCAGCTAACTACTCCACACCCTTTCCTAAAATATACAAAGATAGGGCATGAGTTCTCAATAAAACTCAATAAAGATCACACAACTACCATAGCCTACACACTTATATTGTTAGTATGGTTACTATCATACCACAATCCCCATTGCCCTGCAAGGAAAACATAGAAAACAAGGAAAAGCCAAGAACATGTATATGCATGTATAAGTAATTCTAAAGGTTAACAAGTACAAACATAGCACAAAAGCACACAATACACACGCACACACCACTAGCTACACCTAAGTAGCCTACAGGGCCTAGAAAGCACACACATACACAACTCAATAGTTTCGGCCAAGTTAACATTTCTAGAACTAACATAGAGCTCCAGGCATCAATGATCTAAGTAGGCTTACCCCAAACCCAAGCCCTAGTGCTTGCCCATTTCATGGCTAATTAGCATTCCACATAATCACCTAAGTGATCATAGCCCCTAACAGTTTCATAGGATCATTTGACTCTTCGGTCATCCCCTAAGTGCCTAATAGTTTACTTGAATCATACATAAACACCAAACATTCAAGTGAATAGTTTCATAGTGACCCTTTCCTCTCTCGGTAGTTCTTGCCTTAAACACCAAATGTAGCTTACTTTTAGGCTTCCTAGGGTCACCTCACTCTGAAACTAGCTTTGCCAAGCTCAAGTTCACCCTTCTTCTACCTTAGTATCAACAATTGAGCTAGGATCAAGCCTCCACTACCATGGATGAGTTCCTTAGCTTCAATGGAGCTTCTAACCCAAAATTGGATCCAAGTTGGTGAATGGAAGCATGCATTGCATCTAGCCAACCCAAGTGGCACTAGAAATGGCTAAACCTAAGCCCTAGTAAGCCTACCCTCATTCATGAATCAAAGCACTACCTACACAAAAGATTCCTCCACATTTTTCACCTGAATACATTTCCAATTGAGTCCTGAATGTTTGTATTATTGCCATAACCTCCTTACTTCTCGGCTAAGCTACTAATGGACCTGAATAAGCCTAACTTCTATACACCCTTGATGCTACTTCCTTAACCTCATCTTATGGGTTCATATGCCACTTTCCCAGGTCTCCCAAACCATAATGACCCTTAACTCATCTTATCCCTCAGCTTATTTTATATAAATCTGATAGGCATGACACAAAGAGTCCATAGCATTGGTTTGATTGTGGCATCCTACTAAGAGTGTAACTAGGCTTGTGTTCAACTTCTTAAGCTATTAGAACTAACTAGCCTCGAGCTCGAATTGCTCAAACCCAAATTTTGAGGCTTGAGCTTAGCTTGAGGAGAACTCAAGCTCTGCCCGAAAGCTTATTAGGCTCGAATGAAATGCCTTTTATAGAATTTATTGTGTTTAATTTAGTGACTTAGACAAATAACGTTTTGATTAGTTAGATAGTTAAAGTATTATATATGTTATTTTTGAAGGCCCATTAGGTCATTTAACAAAAGGGGTGAGTATTAGCTAGATAATTAAAGTATTATATATTTTGAAGGCTCGTTATGCCCCTTAATAAAAGAAGCCGGGTATTTACAAGCTCGAGCTCATTCCTTTAAGGTATTGGGCTTGTTTTCAGGCTCGACCTTAAGCTCAATAAGGCTCGACTCAATAAACCTCAAATTGAGCTTGAGCTTGAGCCACCTGATAAAGACTTTATCCTTTTACACCCCTATATCCCACAAGTTGATGAAGTCTACAAACCTGGATCAGAAGGCCAACTAAAGCAGTAACTGAGAATGATGTAAGAAAAGAAAAAGCAGCCTCACCAAGAAAAAATACTTCACCATGCTTGAATTGAAATCTTGCACAAAACTAGAAAATGGGACACAGTATCCTCAGCATCATTGCAAAACGGACAAGAAAGACTGAGTTGATCAATGCCTCTATAGCACTGATTACAAAATTGCCATTGAAATTTTTGTCAACAGAATTAAACCTTTCATTTCTAGTCTTGTTAGCCCCTCTTAATCCACCTTCATCTTTGGTAGATGTAGCTTTGATAATGCCATTATTGTCCAAGAGCTACTATATTCTTTGAACAAGAAACATGGGAAGAAAGGTTTTATGCTTCTCAAAATCGACCTTAAAAAAGCTTTTGACAAAATTGAATGAAACTTCATCAAGAACACATTCTTTTATTTCAAGTTCCCTCTAACATAATCAATCTAATCCTTAGCTGCATCTCCTCCTTAGAGTATTTTGTAACTCTTAATGGGGCACCATTGACTATTTCTCCCCTTCTAAAAGCTCTAGATAGGGTGGCTCCATCTCTCATTACCTCTTCCTCCTTTGCCTTGAAATGCTTGCTAGAATGATAAACTATTAGGTAGAGTCAAAAACAATTAGGAGGGGTTCACAATGGGCAAAAATGGCCCTTGTAGAGCTCACCCCTTCTATGTTGATGACCTCATCCTTGTTGCTCAAGCAAACTCTTAAAATTCCTTTGTTGTCAAGCACACTCTTAACACTTTCTGTGAGATCTATGGCCAAAGTGTCAACCCTACAAAGTCCAAGATCCTACTCAGCAAAAATGTTCCTCATCACTATTCTCCCAACAGCATATCCAACTAAACTATTCTCCCACCTTTAAACCTCCTCTTCAATATCCTCAATACTTTTTCGATAAGATTGTTAATGGTCTAAGTTGGATGAAATTGAAGCTTCATTCCATTATTGAGGCACTTATTATTAGCCAAGACCTGGCTATATGATTTCCTAGGTTCACCCTTTTCCGTCCACTACTGTTAATCAGCATATCCTTTTATTCCTGTTCCACCTGATCAACCCATGCCATGACAAGCTCAAGTTCAGCCTTAGTTGGCACCATCTCCTCATTCTCAGATTTGTCCTCAATCATATACTCCTTTGCTTCCTAAAGCTAATCAAATACTTCCTAAGGAATCAGGCAAAATAAGGTCACCTTCTTTGACCTGCCCTACTTTTGTGTTATTGAAACTAACCTCCAATCAACTTTCTATTATAGCCTGGCGATGCAAAACTAGCACAGAGGATAACTCTCCTTATGTAATGGAGCTAATGTATGCTTTTTTTTTTTTTCTAATAAATTCTTTTATTGCTGATAAAAAATAACATTAATTTTAGATAAAAAAAATAATGAATTTTTTTTAATGAGCTAAGTATAGATTTGAACAAAAAATTATAATTTAGCCAAAACGTGATGGGTGTCCAGTGAGAACCTTTCTGAAGATGGAACCCAATTATTATAAATGTGATCAGCCTTTTTTACGATGGAACTTCCTCTCCGTGATTTCTAAACTCCAATTGGTTTTCTTTTTCAATTTGGCCTAAATATACAATTGGCCCTTGAACTTGAGTAACTCATGCAAGTTAGTCTACAACTCAATACTCTTTCAAAGTTAGCCCCCGAATTTTGCAAAAGTTAGCGAGTTCACCCATTCTCAACTGCTGTTGATTGATGCCGTTTGGAGATGAGGTGGTGAGGCCGTGGGATGTTTGTGTGGTTGTTCTTGGTCGTATTCCAAGTTTCATATATTTTTGCAGGTAATGTGCAACAATGTAGTGGCCAACCTTCTCCATCCTTGTGAATTTAAAGAAACGTCAGAAAGAAATAGAACAACCAGATTTGGAGAAACGTCGGTAAACGCATTGGAAGAAACATAAGTGAGCTGGATTTTCATAAACAATAAAACTGCATCAATGGTCTGTCCCAAACGCGCATAGTTGTCGATCATCGCTGTCCACGGAACAGAGTCTCACTTAGGCATTTGGTTGAACAGTTTACAAGAAAAGTCAATCCTTTCATCACAACTAAAATACATATGCACCATCGTGCTCTGAACATCCCCATTGTCATGAAAAACGAACTTTAACACGGACCCATGAACCAATTGGCCTAGATGAAGATACCAAAGGCCAGCACAGGCCTTAAATACAAATTGGTCTGTGAAATTAATAGGCAACGCCCCAATTTGAAGCATAAAATTATAGGTGGAAAGAGCTCTTCCCTTTTCCCAGTTTGTCCAGAGGCTCTAACCATTGTGTTATACAAGAAGGTATCATAGACACCTTGATTGGATTCGGTTTAGAATAAGAAAAAATGAGCCAAGTGAATGGAGTTGAGGTCGGAGGACTTGGAAGCGAACCTTGATTGGATTCGGTTTAGAATCTAATATGATATTTCTTATGCGAATAAAGCAAAAACCTTAAGAATACTTATTGTTAGCTATTTAAAGGGTTGAGTAAAATTACAGTTTATCATATTTGTTTTATAAATTTATACTTTGTCCGGTGGATGTTACAGTGTCTTAGATCAACTTTTGAAATTTAGTTTAAATTTTCCAATATTTATACTTTAATAAATTGAAAATATTTAATAATAATTTTATAACTATTTAAAAACTAAAATTAATAATTTTTCATTTATTTAAATGTAAAAAAATTGTTCGGTCGTGATAGGAGAAAAACATATATTTTTAACGTTAAAAAAATAAATTATAATTTTAACTAAAACCTTATCAACTTTTATTCCAAAAAAAGCATATATTTTTAATATTATATATATATAAGGACAAGATGAACATTTTTAACATTGTGAATGACAATACATACATACATACATACATACATACATACATATATGTATGTATGTATGTATGTATGTAAGGACAAGATGAACATTTTTAACATAATGAATTTGGCATTCACATGTGGCACACGTTTTATTTATAATAAGTTAACGATTTGAAAGTCTATTGATGATGATAGATTAGATTTTATTTGAATTAGTTATGGCAAATAGATATGTTTACTACAAATCACTTGCAATCAGATTGAATTGGGGCCTAACACTACAACACAAATTTCAATTCATAACAGAAAGTTTAGTCGCAGTTTAATTGTGATATTAGCTAGAAACGATTATTTTGTGACTGAGAATTGCAGTCGCATTTTTCCAAGTTACAATTTGTTTGTGACTAAATCTCAACTATAATAAGCGACTAAAACTTTCAGTCAAGAATCAGTTGAGAAACTTATGGGCAGACATAAATTTTGCGACTAACCACTTCAGTCGCTAATATAGCAACTGCCATACTCAGTCACTGCGTTAATAATGTTTTTTTAAATAGAATATATTTTAATTTAATATAATGGTTCTTTAATTAATATTATATAATCTAATTGGTTATTATTTCATTTTTTATTTAATTGATAGTTACATTAAATTTGTATGAATATTAACTTATTTAAATTATTATTAATAATAAAATATTCAAATAATAAAATTAAAATTCAAATAAAATACATTTAGATTAATATGAAAGTTAACATACATACCCAAATATAAAATTCAAAAAATCATAAAATTCAAAAATCACAATTCAAAAAATTTAAAACCTAGATCTAGAGGCGAATAAGGCTAAGGAGGCTAAGGGAGAGGCGGAGGAGACCAAGGTGATAACGGTGAGGCCGAGGCTGAGGTGGAGGAGACTATGCAACGGCGGCGAGGCCGAGGTGAAAGCAGAAGAGACCGAGGCGATGGTGGCGAGGCTGAAGAGGTGATCGAGTTAGTCAACGACCAGGCTGAAGAGGTCATGGAGGCGAGGTGGACGGGTGAGGAAAAAAATGGTGATGCGAACAACTAGGTGAGGTGAAAAATGGCCAAGGCAGACGACGACATGGATGGAGATGGCAAACAGCGGACTAGCAAGGTGAAGGAAAGTCACCGTAGATGGCCGTGGTGGTTGGCAGACGGAGATGAGAGACGAGAATGAGATAAGAATGAAAGGGTTGAGCGATATGAAAAACAATCAAGTAAAGAAAAGTGGAAATAGAAGAGAAGTGGCTGGAGCGACTGAAAAATGTCAGTCGAGGTTCAATCGGGTTGCAGTCGGAGTTCAGCAGCAAAAGTCATGAATGCAGTTGCCCAATACATGAGCTTAGTCAAAATTTAGTTGCTATGTTCATCATTTTTCCAGTTTTTTTACTTTAAATTTTCATAGACACAAACACACACACACACATAGTACAAATATAAATATACAAATATAATTATATATATAGTACAATCATAAATATGTGTATAAATATATGTGTGTGTATGTGTACATACATGAATATAATTACATATGTGGTACAGTCATAAATATATATAAGTTCATGAAATTTTGTCCATACACATAATTTCAAAAATTAAAATTAATAAAGAAATTATATCACATACAGGGAAGTAAAAACCATAAGAATAATTATCATATCTTAATAATTAATTGGATTCTAAACATGCAAACCCTAAATTAAACCCTAAGACATAAAACCCTAAACTCCCTAAGACCCTAAAACACGAAACCCTAATTCTGTATCCCTAAATTGCAAACCTTAAACCAAATTATATACCATTAACCCTAATCCCTAAGCCCTAAATACAAACCTTAAAACTCTAAATCCTAAATCCTAAACCATAATTAAACCCTAAAATATATGTAAACCCTAACTACATACATACACAAAAACCTTAACCCTAAATGCTAAACCATAATTATACACTAAACTCTAATTCCATACCCCCTAAACCCTAAACACTTAATACAAACCCTAATTAAACCCTAAAACCTAAACCCAACTACCATTAACCCTAAACCTTAAAGACAAACCCTATTAATTAAACCATAAACCCTAACTCTAACTACCATTAATCATAAACTCTAAACCCTAAATACAAACCCTAATTAAACCCTAAACCCTAAATACAAACCAAATTAAACCTTAAACCCTAAATAAAAACCCTAATTAAAACCTAAACCCTAAACCTAACTACCACTAACCCTAAACCCTAAATACAAGCCTTATTAATTAAACCCCAAACCCTAAACCCAACTACCACTAACCCTAAAACCTAAACCCTAAATACAAAGCCTAATTAAACCCTAAACCCTAATTAAAACCAAAACCTTAAATACAAACCTTAATTAAACCCTAAAAGCTAAACCTAATTTATACCATTAACCCTAAACTTAATATATACCATTAACTCTAAATCCTAAACCCTAAATGTAAATCCTATACCCTAAATTTCAATACTCTAATACTTAATTAAATACCCTTAAACCATCCTAATTCTATATATATCCTTAAACCCTAAAAAAATTCTCAAACCTTAAATCATAAAAAAACTCTAAATTAATCCTAAAATAAATCCCAAAACCCTAATATTAAATTGATTCAAGTAATACCCTGACTCTATATTAATTTCAAACCCTAAACCTGAAATAAAAATCCCAAACCCTAAATCTATGTCCAATACCCTTAATCCTTTAAAAACCATAAATCCTAATTCTATATCTCTAAACCTTAAAAAATTCCAAACCCTAAAACAAAAAAAAAAACAAAAGATCCTAATACATATATCCTAAACTCTAAAAAAACCCAAAACTTCTAAATCAACTTAGCCACTGAGAAGGCGAATGAGGCAAATTGGACACCTAGAAAATTGATTAAAGGGCGACTGTAGTCAAATCTATAAAAAGTTTTCTACTGAAAAGTGACAAATATGTGGGCAATTGAAACTTTCAATTGCCTATCAATCACAATTAAAAGTCCATCTTTTTACTTATAACTGCTTAGTGACTAAAACATCTAGCGATTGACTTTCAGTCACGATTTTTAGTCGCTATTTTGCATCTGTCTTGTAGTGTAAGTTGTATAATCTTTCTATTTTGGGTTGCTGCTCTTGCTTTCGTGCTCCCGCTTTTGCTCTCAATTGCCGCTCTTGCTCTCATTTTTACAACTTTTTACTTACTTGAATTTTAAAAAATAGCATTTTTCTGCTCTCACTCTCGCTTCCTGCTCCCGCTTACAAAATGTTTTATGCAACTTAGATTAGGGCCTAAAAATCCTATTTTCTTTCTCATCTATTCTTTCTTCTTGACTCATCTCTGTTCTTGCTCTACCTTTCCCCTTTTTGTTTTTTTTTATCTGCAACGAGAATTACTTTATTAACCAGTGAGGAGCTAGAGAATGAGAACAAGAAAAATGCTAATTTATTAGAAGCTTGTACAAAAATTTGTAAAAAACTTGTGTAGTAGAAATTGATTAGCCAATTCGTTTTAACTTAAATGAACTTACTTTAAAATAACTTATTTTTATGTTTACATATTTTTACTTGACACCAATTTTATTTGAAAGTCAATATTATTTAGGTGAAATAATTTATTGATTGTAAAATTTTTATAGTATTATTAATTTTTTATGAATTTTTATTTTTTAAACATTAAAAAAGAAAATTTCATAGAAATTTAATAACATGATAAAAATTTGTTTCAAGTGAATTATTACACCTATATAATATTGGCTTTCAAATGAAATTGGCTCTAGGTGGAAAAGATTTAAAAATAAAAATAAGTCATTTTAGATTAAATTGACTTAAGTTAAAACGAATTGGGTGGTTTTTCTCATTTATTTTTCAACTCTTAATCAAATTGTGTAATGCGAGATTTTGTAAGTTTTTAATAAAACTTTTTTAGCACATGTATCGTTATTAACAAAATTTAATTTTGGGGATTAACTATATACATATTGATTATTTGGTAAATTTGTATACCAATTGAAAACGGTACAAAATCATGTCTAGCAGAAATTGATTAATGCTATAAAGTTAATAAATTAAACTAATTATTTTTTAACTACCTGTTAAACTATATCATGCAAGATTTGATAAGTATTTTTTATACATCTATCACTATTTATGAAATAAAAAAAAAGTTTACTAAATTTATTAAAAATTGTGTGCAAAAAATTCATTAATCATACAATATCAGTATAATGTTGGATACGAAAAATTTAATTGGAGTCTCTTATTTTTTTAAAGAATAGTCAAATTGTGACATAGGGAAATATAGAATCTCTCTCTATATATATTTTTTTTGTCGCTTCCTGTTTCCAAAATCCTCCCATGTCACCTTTGCGTTAACCAAATGAAATGGTGCTTAAATCACCAGCGTCGACATGCGCTTTTTCGTCAGCTCATGGATCAAAGCGCATTGAGTTGGAAAATTGGGGTGCTATTGCTTATAGAGTTTTAGTTCAAGGACCAGCCCATGTGATTTGAAAAACTTCGGGCGCTTCTAATGTAGTTTGGCCTAAAAAATATTTTCTACTTTTTTTTTTCCCAATAGCTTTCTTTATTTCGTTTGCCACCACATTTTTTTTTTATCGCCAGAGCTTCTATTTGTTCTTTTTTTGGCCAATAGTCTCTATTTGTTTCCACGTAACAAACAAAGCTCCGATTCTGTTTCTTATTCAGATCTATGAAGTCTTAGAAGTTGGGCCGTGATGAGCTATCCTGAATTCTTGATTTCAACCTCTATGTCCTTGCAGCTGTATTTATTTGAATCGAATTCAAAGCACACTAGAAACGTGACAAAACGCCATTTTTTATTCTTCTTTTGGTTGTTGTTTTATGTTCCTAAAATAAAAAAACAATTAAAGAAAAACAACAACAACGAGGAGCATGTGTTTGTTTCTGGCAGAATTTTTTCATTGACTTGGATGACTGGCTTGTATTTTGCCACTTTTCAAGAATTTAGATATAAGAGTTGTCCCGCGTGCTGTGGCAGTTCAATTTGTAATAATATTTAACATAAATATAGCAAAACAATTATTGAATGACAAAGTCTAGGGATAAAAAGAGAAAAAATTAAAATTCTAGCATTTAAAGCTGAGTTTAATCATTGATGTAAAAAAAATTTCTGTGAAATAAAATAAAACCCCCAGATTTGGAGATAGCCTAAAATCATGATCTAATCTTTACAAAATGAAGTTTTGGGATTAATACGATAAATGGTGAGATTTTAGTAACTAAAAACGGTGTTTAACTATTGACATATAAAAAAATAAAGTAAAAAATAATACGAATTGTAGGTTTACACTGAAAAGTTCAAGCATAATCTAGGAATAGTCCAAGTCATGGCAGATAAATCACAATGACCAAATTTTTTTACTTAGAGGATAGAAATAACCATTCCACAAAACAAAAAAATATTTAAGCATTGACATAAAAATCAAAGTAAAGTTTTGATATCAGTAGTAAGGCTTAACAATGACTTAATAAAGATAAAAATAAATAAATAAAATTGCAAACCAATAAAATTTAGGGACTAAAATAAAACAATCGATAGCATAAGGACTAGAATGTATTATAAGTACAAAAATTTTGAGACACAAAATTTGGAGAAAGTCTTTGTAGTTATTTTATTTGATAGCTACAATTCCTAAACTTGCAGATTTATTGATCTTAGCACCAACCTGGTACCGTCTCACTCTTTCAAAATTTGATTTTGAGATGGAATAGTTTAGGAACCAAAATGGAAAGGAAGGAAATCTGCATGTGCTAAAAGATGGGTTAGACCATCACTCTGGGGAAAAGAAAAAAATGTAAAAAAAAAAAAAATTACTGTTCAGGAACGGTGATTTTGTTCCACAATTAACATATAGTATAATATTGGAATAGTTTAGGAACTAAAATGGAAAGAAAGGAAATCTACATGTGCTAGAAGATGAGTTAAACCGTCACTTGGGGAAAAAGAAAAAAAAATAAAGCAAAAAGAAAAAAGTTACTGTTCATAAACAGTGATTTTGTTCTACAATTAATATATAGTATAATATTGGAATAGTTTAGAAACCAAAAGGGAAAGAAAGGAAATTTGCATGTGCTAGAAGATGAGTTAAACCATCATTTGGGGAAAAGTAAAAAAAAAAATAACTGTTTATGAATAGTAATTTTGTTCCACAATTAATATATAGTATAATCTGATCTCAGCGATTTATCCTTGTAATTGTGAATTTATTTAAAATATTCTTATAAAAGGTTTTTCTATGCTTGATTGATTAACCTGTTATAGGATATTACCCGTACTTTCATTGCGGACTCTTACTGTACCTAAGTGTCTGACTAGACCTTGAGGCACCTCTTTCTATTGTGTCTTTCTTGTTTACATGTGTCCCACCTACCCTAATTATGTTCCTTTTAACCATTTCAAGTGCATATAACTTGTTCTTCTTTGCTAGTCTGATTGTCATTGTCTTTTGCTAGAGGTGACATTAGCTTAGGGATTGAGGATTTTTTTCGGAAAAACTTTATTATAGGGACTAGATGCATCACAAATGCATATGAAAGTAAAACCTTGTCCCTCTTATGGAAATTGTGAAGATAATCCTCTGGTTCTTCCCCCCTAAAGCTTAAGGCACATATAACATGTCTACATGGAACACTAGTCATTTACTAACTACCACGCATGCAGGTTTTTTCCTTAACATCAATAACATATTTTTCATCTTTCTCTAAAATCTTATATCCACTTGTCCCATTCCACCTATATATACAACATCTACTGTCCATTTTTTTACTCTCCAATTTTTTGTATATATTGTACCCAAACTCCCTAGGTCATGTAGCAGGTGCTTTTTTTGCTAGTGTAACTTAACGATTACCTTAGTCCTAATCTCCTCAAACATTGTGTAAATTGCCTTACACCAAGGTTCTAAGATCCAACCATTAAAACCTTCACATAGATTGTTATGCATTATGCCACACTTTACCGTGTAGTTGAAGAAGTCCTTACACCAATGCTGAGGTCTAGTTTGGAGCAGATTATCCTATCCTTTAAGTTTGATTTCTTTGATCTTTGACATATGAGCTTCAAAGTCTACCATATTAGTTGATTTGGCCATATCTCATAACAACTTATCTGTTATAAATTCAAAACTAAGCTAAGATTAATTCAAAAGTATTCAAAAAATTGAAAATTTTGGAAGTTTTCAATTAATAAATTTGGTACATATAAAACATACATCAAAATGCTAATATAGTGGATTTGGGTTTTGCAAAGATTGGGGTTTGACTATAACTCATGGAAGTTTGGGGTGAAAACCAAAACTTTAGGACATGTTTTTTTATTTATCGGGACAAAGTGGTGACCAAAAGATATCATTATACACAAATAAATGACTTATTGCATAGTTTGCTCAAAGGGCCAAAGCCCAAATAAGTATTGCAACAAAGCGGGCAATTGTACTAATGTCCTCTAAAAGCCTCACGGTTGATAAATGTAAATTTTGTGGTGAAATATGTTGACTTTTGGTCAACTTTGACAACCATTTCCTACCTCACCACTCAACATTTTTGGCCGATTCTTACTTTGATCCTTCATTTTATAGGTTGGAGAAGTGAACCGTAGAATTGAAATAGCACCGGGATGAGCGGAACAAAAAAGGGGCATGTGAAAGTTAAGGGAATTTATAACTGTGAGGCCTAGGCGCCACAGTTCAAAAGTGGGCTACCTGAAAAACGCACCCTGGAGGCCTAGAAGCCAGCTAAGGCCTAGGCCCCAGGCACCTGTGAGCCTGGAGGCCTAGGCGCCCAAGCACCCCCTCGTGGGGGCCTAGGTGCCAGAGTCACCCTCCAGCCTAGAGGCCTAGGCGCCAGAACACCCCCTCCTAGGGCCTAGGCACTAGGCACCCGAGAAAGTGATCCCTTACCTCAAATTTGAATTCAAGCTTATCATTGGCCAATGGTTTTTATCCAAATAGTTTGGTGAGTGAAAGGGACATCTCCAAGGAATAGAAGAACCTGGAACCTAGCAAAAGAATGGGAGCTTCAGCTTCATCTTCTCATTCTAGAACTAGTTTTTCCATATCCACCATAGTTTGTATTCTTGGCTTTTCTTGGTTTTTCTTGGTCACCATTGGAGCTAGCTTGGAAATTGCTTGGAGTGCTCAAAGGGGCTTGCTTGAAGACCTTGGAGACAAGCTCTTCTAGTCATCTTGGGTTTAATCTTTCATTTTCCTTGTAGTTCTCATGGATGATATAATGTTTATTTTCATAATTATGTTTTATTTAGTTATGGAGTAGTCTTCTTTAGCACTTTCTATGGATGTAACTACTTGGATTTATTATGTTGAGTGAATTCATGGTTATGTGATGTTGGTTTTCTACTAAATGTATATTTATTCTTCTCTTGAGATTATTGTTGTGTTAGCTAGTTAATGGCCACAATTAGTTGCACTATGAATTGCATATAAACTCTTAGAAAAGATTAGAAGCTATTAGACCTAGGAGAAGAATTTAATGGCTATGGGCTTGTTGGGAAATTAGTCTAAATCATTAGGTAAAAGTAAATTGAGCTCTAATGCCTCTTTCTAAACTTGTAATCGGATGGAAATCCTTATTAAGTTTAGATTAGATAGATTAATTCTTTCACTTGGAAAAGTAAGAATTCAATTGAACAACTTTACCAACATGCATTGGAAACTATGTCACTAACTTGAATTTATCACTTAATTAAAACAAATAGTGAACCCATAGGAAGTGTACTTTAGTAATTTGTCAAAAAACCCCACATTTTTATTGCATTCCTAGCATCTTAGTTTAGTGGCATCCCAATTAGGCTAGCTTAACTTAGACTCATTAATTTGCTTGTTTAGCTTTTTATTTGACATTGTTAGTTTAGCTAAAGTAGTCTTAAAGTAATGGTACTTGGCAAGTGAATTAATCAATCTTGGTAGGAATGGTACTCACTCACCCCATCTATACGTCCACCGTGCACTTGTGGGTTAGGGATTAAAAAATCAACAACAACGGTTTAGTATGATGCAATGATTATTTTTTTATTATTAAAATCAAGAAAAACAAAACCAAGCTAAGTAGAATATTGAGATAGAAAGGATGTGACTAAATGATGTGCTAGAGCAACACATTGGAAAGATATGACCACCAAATCATAGCGATCCAAAGACTCCATATCTGCCAAAGTGGATTTAGCTGGGCTTGCTAAGAGAGGCTGGACTGCTATCTTGCCTCGAAGAACTGTAAAAGCATAAACACAATCCGTGAGAATCGTGATGTTACAAAGACCTAACTGATGAGTTGCCAAAATAGCCCCTAGATGGCAGATAACTCAACCTGAAGTACTGATTCACAATCTAACCAACGATGAGTGTCCTGAAACCTAGGAAAAGCGTTAGTACCCATCTATAGCCAAGCTATGGCTCCTAATCCTGAATTCCTACACTAAGCACCATCTACCATAAAGATCTTGGGAGACTCTACTTGAGTGCTATGTTTATTGGCACTGCAAGTTTGGCATAAAGGGTTGGGTGGATTAGAAAAACTGGCAACCGAAAGGCATTTAAAATCTTGAGCAATTTGGAGCAGCTAGATTAATGTTTATCTTCTATAACAAAGAGAATGCACATTAAACATAGAGTTTTGGAAGACAAATTCATTCCTGCCTAATGAGATAGTCCACATAGTAGATACCAAAAAATAAAACTAGTCAACCTGCCATTTCCTTCAAGAATGAAGTAAGTGCAAAAACCAAGCTTGAAATGTAAGGAAATTGCAAGACATGGGATTGGTGCAAAAATTTCCCCAAATGTCACTAGATCCAAGATAACCTCAAAAGAGATGGAGCAAGGTTTCTTCTTCAGACTAACATCGGGAGCAAATGGGACTAACGTGCCCTCCATGAGCCACTAATGTTGCTGCTGTACGAAGTGCATTAATAAGGCACTTCCATAAGAAAATCTTGAATTTGTAAGGGATATTCAGGCCCTAAATACATCTCAAAACTAGGGAAAAACCTATGTTTCAAGAAAGTCCATGACTACTTGAATCAACAATATGAGCAGTACTCTGTTGAAAGATTAAATGAGAAGCATAGCCTTTTTTGGACAAGTATTGGCCTGAAAAATCTCCTTTCCATTGTAGAATATATACTCCCATTGAAGGATCATGAGGCCTTATATAACAACTCTAAAAAAATTTGGATTATAATTACTGAGGTAACGTTAGTTATATTTGTAATTTAATATGTTCAAAACATTTAATGCAAGCAAATTCTCGGTTTAATAAAATATAGTAACTTAAAAAGGACAAAAATTGGTCATTTAAGCAAACCGGACCAAGAAAGGCATTTTAGTAAGTTTATATAGTGACCCATTTTTATTTCACGATTAGGTAGAGGATGGAAAAATATTGAATTTAAGGTATCACGGTTTTTCGTGATTTCCGCTTTACCATTGTGAACTTATGACTTGACTAAATTGTATGTAAATGGTTTATGTGTAACCCTCAGACGTATCAGGCCTAACTTGCATGTCTGTAAAAGTTGAGGACTGGACGTGTAATTAAGGTGAAGCAGGATTGAGAGGCGGAATAGTTCCAATTTTGGTCCTAAGGTTTCTTTTCAGTTACAGATAAGTCCTTAATGTACTACTGAGTACAAAGAAGGAACCAACTGTGTGATAAATATGTGGCTTGCCAAAGTTGACTTAATTCTTTTATTTAATTATTGCCTTCTTCATTCATCTCCTGCCACCACCCGAAAGCTTCCTTCCCTCTTATTCGAACCTCCATAATCACACCATCCAAGCTCCAATCCACTAAATTAATCACAAATTCAAGAAAATTTTAGGAGAAAAGTTGGATTTCTTGCATAAATAGCTAAGTTTTGAACTCATTTTTGGTAAGCAAGCAATTATTTATTTTTCCTTAATTTCCTGGTTTATTTTGTTGGTGGAGGGGCTGTTATTGTTGATTAAATTGGTTCCATGTTTTGTTTGTTGAGAGAATCAAGCATGGAAGCTTGAATTAAGCATAAATTTTTATGAACCTAAAGCTACGGTTGAAGTTGGGGAGGTGAAGGAAACATTATATTTTATTTTATTTTCTTTGGTTGATTAGCTGGGAAGAAGCAATAAAATTGGAAAAATGGCCTTTTTGTTATTTAATTGTTAGTTTTGTTAAGCTAGGAATAAGAAATTAAAGAGGACCAAGAAACATTTTTTTTTTATGTATTTGTTGAGTAAATGGCCGGTTATTCTAACCACTTAATCCATAAGGATTATTGTGGTATTGTCCTAATTATTATTTATTTATGTAGCTAAATAATCAATTAAAAGAGAAATACTCAAGCTACTATAAAGGGTACAAAGAATGATACAAAATCGAGATCATAAGGACACTTAAGTTGGTGTTTGCTTACATTAATTATTCAAGGTAAGAGATTTTAAGTTCAAGTTTAAACTGATGCATTATGAATTTTACAATGCATTAATTAAGGGAGTAAGAGGTTGACAACAAGTGACTTAAGGACTAAATAATTAAATAGCCCTTAAGTAAGTATACAGGGTACTAAGTATTCAAGATGGGCTTCAATGCTCAAGAGTACCCCAGCTAAGCTATCAAGTTTGGTAAGAATGAGCCACCAAGTTGAAGAACTCTTGTATAGTGCGAGTAAGAGTAAGTAATGGCAAGCCAAGCTTGCTAAGATAAGAGTTAAACTCTTGTAAGAATGACTAGGTTGAGGATGGGTTCCCCGCCATAGAACCCGTACTAATTGCCATTAGTCAAGACCTTATAACGTTTTGAGCTCATGTTAAGATATGTATATATGTTATATATGCTGGGTCCTAAAGTTTATTTTACAGGTATTTAATTCCTTACTGAAAATTTATAATTCTTATTCCCATAAGTATCACATTGTGCAGATACTAATAGTGTGAAGCCTAACACCCACTGAAGGGTTGTTAAGCAAGATTTTGGTGCAAGTATTTAAAGTAAATAAATCATTAATGATTCTAAGTTATTGGTTAATAATATTAATGTACTAACTAAGTATTTGAAATAGCCTTGATAGATATAGATAAAGTACACAAGGAGAAGTTTGACCTCTCATTTATGAGGCTTCTATGCTCAGGTGGGAGTTATTTTGATAGTCTTAGACTTTGTACATATTAGGTACATAGGTACCAAGGAAATGCCTCTAGTTTGACAAGTGTGCATGGACTTATTTAGTGTATATGTCTGTATATACACTATGGTTGCTTATGGATATATATAAGTTAAGTGCTATGTGTACATAAGCTAATGCTTGGAAGTTTAAATAAATATATTTATATGACATCAGTATGTGTTTCAACTGTTTAACGAATGACATGGAAAGTATAAAGTTTTAAACAACGCAAGTATTAGGTTAGCCATTTGCAACTAAGAGCAGGATTACTAAATCCTGATTATCTTAAGATCCTGGGAACACCCTAGATTAGGGTAAGCGAGGTTCCCCCACACCTTACCTTAGTAATCAATCGATAAATCTGATCAGGGAATACAGAACTAATAAGATCAGTATTCCTGTTTTAGGCGTCACCAACTCCAAGGTCTGCAACTATTAGAGATTTATTGGCAGCAAAAGATGGGAATAAAAATCCTAGCATTTCAGGAGACAATTTTGGGATCCAGAAGTCATACCAAACCTAGATAGCCGATCCATCCTTAATACACCAAGTCTAACGTGGACTAAACAAAGCTTTTCCATGCAATAATCCTCACCAAATCGGGGAGAAATTACCCTTACTCTCAGCTGACCAAATAGATTGAGACTAACCATATTTAGCCATAAGAACTTTGAAAACCAAGAAATTATGATTACCAACAAAAATGCACCAAAATGTACCACGACCCCTCTTGGCCCTGCCCAAGAAGACTATGAGAAGGGGTCTCATACTAGTTACGATTGGCTAATTAATTATGTGCACCCTTGCTAAAACTTCATGCCACTAGTTGTTTAACCTAGAAATGCAAGTGTGCATGCAAGTGTTGCTTTGACTTGGACAAGTAAAAATACATAAAACATTTATATAGCCTAGGCATTTTCCATAAATCCAACATTCAAAGAGTCAAAGCACATTAAACTATCATAGTGTCAATGAAAATCCTACACATAATTAACCATGTATGGGCATCTTATACAAAAGAAGGCTAAGCTCAAACCTAAAGGCAACCGTAGAGTACATTGGTCTATCCATACACATTGGAGGCCGCTAGCATACGTAATGCATACACAGGGCGAGTACTTTTAAGATTCAATCAACTAGCTCCTACCTTAGATAGGAAATCTGAGTAATAAGCCTCAAAAGTCCTCCACGTGTTCACTAACCTCTATCGCCGAGAAGACTATAGTTAGTAATGTAGCTTAACCAACAAATAACCAATTAAGATAAAATATAAAGGATTCTAATAATAGAGTACTTGCAACAATAACTACCTTGACAACTCTCAATGATTGTCGAGTTCAATAATCTCAGTATCTGCACAACTAGAGGCATATTCATTTACAACATATAGGGATCCATGGACCACCCTTTTTCTAGAAATTTGTTGATAAAAGATATATGGTTAAGTAATTGGGCCCCTTAAATTTTTTAATAGACCCCCATAATTTTTATGATATCTATTGGAAAAAATAATATGCTCCTATTATCTCAAGAAAGAAAGAAAATGTGTCAATTTTTTCTCTCCGCTGACCATTAAAATAATGGAAAAGTCCTATCTTGGCCCTTTAACTTTCATACATTTTTTTATCTAGGGCTTGAACTTTTTTTGCCACTTTTTTTTTTCTACTTCAAACATAAGAAAATTTGTGAAACTAATTAGATACAATATAAAGTTAATAAGCTAAATGGAAGATATAGACAAGGGCTAAAATGAGACTTTTGTTTCTTATATTCTTATCTTCTCCATAGTTCATATATTTTTATAGTTGTTCAATTAATGATAGAAAAAAAACATTAAATTAGAAAATGTTTCATAGTTTATTCTAAAAAATAATTTTTCACTATTACATTATAGTACATGCAATTTTATGAGATTCATTATTTAATCTTGGAGTTTACTAGTTATGTGTATATGGACGCACATTTGCAATAATCCTAGATCCGCTACTGTCCACAACATGAAACTAAGGGAGTAAAAATCCATGATTCTTAATAAAGGATCTTCAACCGGCAAAGAAAACACTAAGAATAACATATATATATATATATATATATATATATATATGTTATCTATTGTGAGCTCATACAGCGTAAGCCTAAACATATGCACATAACATTTCAATTTATTGGGACTTGTTCTTTACCTAGTCCTTAACTATAAGGCAAAACCTTGTCTATTGGCAAGCATTGCTTACTAGCCTAACTAGTGAAGTTCATCACTAGTTTCAACCTCCCTTAGGTTGTATAAGTGAATATGGTGGATGTGCCTCGCTTGAGTTCTAATGACCTCACTAGGTATATTGAGCCTCCACATACTGCCGCAAGCTATTAAGCTTCCCTAAATCACTTGTGTATCAAGCTTCCACCTTAAAACCCTACCAAAAGTACACTAGGTTCTCACTTGTGCCTCAAGTAAACTTGCCTAGGCTACAAGGCCACTAAACCTTCATTCATGGCACTCACCTATCCACCATTACTTGATTCACTCAAGTGGAATAACACTTGTCATCGATGTACTTATATTCACTAGGTTCCATGAAAACCAACTAAGTGTGCTAGGGTTCCCAGACCAAAACTTCGCACCTAAAGGTATGGCTAAGTCCTCGATTGTACTAAACCTCACAATCAAGCTAGTAATGCTCCATTGTGGCCTTGTTTTTTCAACCTAACTTCTTTACTTGTAGTATGTGCAACCACAAAAACTCAAGAAAGCTCCTAAGACTTAGAGGAGTGCTGAAAGTCTTGGAGTACCATCGAGACACCTTAACCCTTAGAAACCCCAAACACCTCTTCTGCCCCCTTTCAAACCCTCTAGCAAAAGTTGGGTATGTGGTCGGTTATGACTGTGGCGACGCATCCTCAAGCTTGGCAAGTACACAACCATTATATGTAATTTTGAGGGTTGGTGACACATCCTCATTCTTAAATCTCCTACCTTAATTTCAAGCCACATGCAAAGATCAAGCAATCTTTCATCAATAAATAAGGCTCCACTAGGTTTGCATAGGTTCTAAGCAATCCATGGCATCAAAATAAGAACAATTAAACAAAACTCATGCATCAAAAGGCCAAACAAACAAGAAATCATCAAGGAATTAGGGTTACCTCATGTAAATATCAAGCCTAAGCAAAAAAAAAAAAAAGTGAAAACAACCTTCCAATGCACAAAACCCTTTGAAATGAGGTACCCAATACTTATGCACCTTTGGAACCTTCAATTTCCACCAAGAAAACTTGAAATTGAGAAGGAAGTGAAGGAGAAATGAAAAGGGCAAGGATGAGCTTACATTTGAAGAGAAGAAATGGTGAATAGTGGTGGCCATCCCATTTTTTACCAACTTATAAAGCTTTAATCCCACAAAGCCTCAAATTTTTATTAGTTTGTCAAAAAGCCCCTTCCCAAAATAGTAACCCAAGGTCAAAACTTGGTCAAACCTTCAACACTTAATGAAAATTTTGGGTGCTAAGTAAGGGTTAAAGTTTAAAACACATTTTTAACACCAAGGAATCATCCTGACACCTCAAGATGTAAAATTATCATTTTACCCCTGACCTCTTTTGATGCCATAAAATCCTTGAAACCTAGTAAACCTTGCCTAACTTACTTGACCTTGCTAGGTAAACTTAAAACGAAGGTTTCAAACTAGGAATTTAATCAACTTATTTCCCTTAGCCAAGCTTTTTGCTACGAGGGCTGTAATAAAATGTCTTTACAAGAAGGGCTTGATTGGAAAGTCACAAGTCCTTAACACCCAAACCTCTTATACCCTAGGGAGCATTGAAAGATTTTTATTTTTTAGATGGTAAGAATGCTTGTCCTAGGAGCCTGATCACCAGAATTTAATATACTTACTAGAAATCCTATTCGAGATTGTTAATGGCACTTTAAAAAGTAATAATGTAGATAGGTGACGAGGTCAGTGTGGATTGAATCAAAGTTAACCACTCAGCATTATTCAACAACTTCTTTTTCTAATTATTCAGTTGCTTTGTGATCTTTTCGAGTAGGAATTGGAAAGTTGAAGATTTGCCTAGGTTTTGACAGAAAGAAGCTCCCAGATAGTTTAAAATACTTGAATTCACTTGAAAATGAGTAATATTGCAATATTCCTGGATTGCATTTGGAAGAACATTCATACCAAACATCCATTTGGATTTAGAGAAATTAACTTCCTATCCCACTACCAGTTTAGAAAGCCTCAAAGTGTCTCTAATCTTTAAAACCAAATCCCTAAAAGATGAAAAAAATATCAAACAGTCTTCTGCAAATAATAAATGGTTAATAGTAGGATTCTCTTGACTTGCTTTAAGACCCACTAGGCTACTTGTTGATTGGAAAGTGGAAAGATAGCTTGAAAAAGCATCATCACATAAAATAAAAAAATAAGGTGACAGAAGGTCACCCTAATGCAAACCTGCCTGAGGATTAAACCACTCAATTGTGTTGTCGTTAAGTAAGAGAAACCCATGAACCAGGGAATAATAGGCATTGAAGAACCTTTCTAGAAAAGACTAACCGATCTTGTCATAGGCTTTTCAGAGGTCTAATTTCAAGACAGCTTTGTGAACTTGAGGCCCTCTTCTAAAATTCATGATCCTGATTGCCTATTGTGGCAACGTGCGGTTCGTTTTCGGGAGTCGCCACCAATCGGTTTTCGCTCAGGTCGATTGGATACCTAAAATATGGTCTGTGAGAGTTCGGGGGTTCGGGAGTACGGTTACGTTAAAACAACTTTGTTAAAACGCCCAAAAATTGGTACCTTAGTTGATTTTAATTTTGTTTCGCTTTGCTTTTAAATAAATTTCAGTTAATTTTCAATCTAGAATTTTTAACTGAATTAATCGGATGTGGATTTTTGGTAATTAATTTGTATAGAATTTTATACTTCCGAACCATGGACTCTGCCGAGTCATTTGGACATGGAAGATTTGATTCCGAACCATGGACTCTGCCGAGTCATTTGGACACGGAATTTGGTGAAATTTTAAACAATTTTATCCATATTGTGAATATGGATTTTTATCTTTATATTTATTTAATTTATTTAGTTAGAAAAAAGGTTGATATTTTCCAAACCGTAGATCCTGACGGATCATCCGGATATGGAAGTTAATTTAATTTACTTGAAATTTTATATTTCCAAACCATAGATCCTATCGGACCACCCGGATATGGAACAAATAATCCATCTTAGGACGGATTTCCAAAAATTTAAATATTGTTTAACCAATAATTTAATACAGATTAAATACATTAGAAGAATTAAAATTTAACCATTCTAGAAAATAAATAAATAAATATCCTAAATTACATCCTTAAGTGAATTTAAGGATTAAATCTAATACATGGTTAAATAATCAAAGAAAGAAAGAAAACAAAAAGAGAATAAATCTGCTGTCAGCGACTAATCTACAACCAAAATAAAAAATTAGTAGCTCATAGGAACAAATTAGAAAAATTGAAAGACTAAGTTAAAGTCCTTAAACTGAGAAGCCATAACTACCAAATAGATATTGTAGGCAGTCCATCAAAAACATATTATTATTAATCCTTGAGCAATGATGAGATAAAAACAAACTATTCCTAACATTAAGAAAAACATAAGAAACATAATATGTTGATCTCACAGAGATTCTTTGTCTATGACAACACCAGACCAATTAAGATGTTACAGATCTTGTTACATCGTTATCCGCACCGAACAACCACACAATAAATACTACAGTACATAAAATGTAAATCACATAAATCTGAACAAGTAGAGGATTGACTTATAATACCAAGAAGCAAGCAGTTTCACACAGAAACCAAGAATACCATGACTGCCAACTGCAAGAAACCACTTAGACTTTTAACCAGCTAAAGGGTCATAAGGGTACATAAAAAATATAGAAAACTAAAAATAGTCCAAGTAAAAAACAACAGTGAGAAGTCAATCACCTAAAATCTATAGTCTTTTATCGAATGCTAATATATGATATAAAATCACTGCATAAAACACTATCAAACATGTATAGAAATATATGGAATCAAAGAAGAAGCATTATTTCCCTTGGAAAACAAAGAAGCAAACCCTGTGCTTGCAAAGGACCGATGTTGCACATCTGAGAACATAGCACCATTAGAATTGGCAGTAACTGTTTCCACAGGCAACGGCTTCTGATCTACAACTGGAGGGGTAGAAAGTTCACCTTGGGATGGCGGAGCAAGATTTGGGGTGAATAGTCCACTGTTTGGAGCTTTCATATTTATCTCAGATGCAGAATGATTTTCAACCGAAGAATTTAACCCAATTACATGCCATAAAGCTGAGAAATTGTTTTTTTTTTTTAAACGAATCGAGACTTAATGGTCCCAAATCAGCCGTACTACTTATGATAACATCCATGACCTCTTTTGAGAGAATTGATTTAAGAGACTGCATTTAATGAGTGACCAAAACAAACAAAAATAAGAAAATTTACTGTCAATGCTCAATCTGCAAAGAAAATAAAGTTAGTGACTTAAATGTAAGAAAATAAGAAGATGGAGGATTGAATAAGAATTTTACCAATAAAATTAAATTTTTGAAACTTCTGAAACCGAGATCGTTGTGCACAGTTTCTCTTCTCCGTTCATTCGCAAGCGACAGTGGAGGAAGGAAAAGCTCAGGTTTAAACGATGAGGATGGTGTCGAGGAGCGCAAGCAACGGCGGCCGACGTGGAGCTGGAACCGGCGAGGCGCGAAAGACGGCGAGCTAGAAAACACTCCCGGCTGATCCGGAACAGAGCGTGTCGAGTCGGGAGACGGCCTTGGATGGTGTCGGCCCCTGTGTCGCCCTGGAAGGTGAAATTGTTGTAGAAGGTGACACCGGAGGCGTTGGCAGTGGAGTTCAGGTGGTCGACGCATGGCACCAGCTTCGACTTGCACGCCAGCTGCACTTCCGTCATGGTTACCGCCACACTTAGCATCAGAAGGATCGCTAGAATGCTAGTTTCGCCATGGCAGTTGCTTGGGCTATGCTTTGGGCTCCTTGGACCTTGCTGGGAAATTCTTCGGCCGTATATTACAGAGCCGGGAGGCTCAACCTTTGGAACCCTCTGAAACGGATACTTGGTAATCTGAGTCACCATCGATGCTCTCCATAACAGCTCATCGTCTTCCATGTCATGCATCGGCAGCAACGGCTTCAGATACTCACACAGCCCGACATGGCCACCGGAATCCAGCCGCGAGGTCAGAAAGGCGGAGACAGAGGAGGACTGGGATATGCAGAGGTCTAAGGAGAGGTTGCGGATAAGTGGTGGACGGCGGTGAAGCGAGAGCAAGGCGGCGGAGCCAATGAAATCCGAAGCGGTGATGTGCGAGACGAGGAGGGAAGAATAGGGTGGCGGAGCGACGCGAGCGCAGCGGAGGGCGTTGTGACAGAGAAGAAGCAGAAGGTTTCGACGTTGAAGGCGTAGAACAAGAAGTCGTCGTTGCTCGCGCTCACGGTCTCCTCGTCTTGACTCAACCGGTGGAGCTCACCGATGGATTGACTAAGTTGCTGGATGCTGTTGTGTTTGTAACGTAAAAGATGCAGGAGAGGATGAACAAGGGCAGAGCAAAGTTGAACTTGCTTTAATTGTCCGCAAAAGGGTCGCTGGAAGCTATGAACGAGGGAGACCAAGCAGGAGATGGCCAAGAGAGGAGAAATAAAAGACCCACACAGAAGAAGTCGCTTCCCCCCCGCCCCCAAGAAAGGATGGAATTTGAGAGAGAGATCCCATTTGGAAGCAGGTGAGAGTTCCCTCTTCAGCCGGAACCAGGAACCGGGAAGAAAAAGAGATAAGAAGATAAGATCCAATCTCTAGGCCAGCTGGGTGGAGAGAAAGTCTGAGAGCAGGTGTTGACATTTTTGTCGGTTCGTGCCGACAGTGAGAGAAAAAAAATGTTTTCCAGGGATTTCTTTTAAACTAAATTAATTAATTAATTTTTTTTAATTAATTGACTAATAATAAAATTTTTCTTAATTTTTAGTTTTCTCTTTTTTCTTAATTAATTTAATTTTAATTTTTGTTAACTTTTTAACCTGTTTTTTTTTTAAACACACATACTATAAAAATAAAAATAAACCCCTCTTAAAAAAATATATAATTTTTTTTAAAAAAAAATTTTAATTTTTAATTTTTAATTTTTTTTAATGGTCGGATGAAATTGGGTGTCAACAGCTGCCCCCCTTTGCATGCTTCATGGGACATGATGTATGCAAAGTCGTTACCAAATGTCGTCCGGGTTAGCTAGGCATTGAGAACCTTCTCGCCGCCTAAATTATGAGGTTAAGTAACTCTCCTTAGGACCTCGACGATAGGAACTTTCCTATCGTTGAAAGTAAAATTGATTGAATGAGGTTAAGGAACTCTCCTTGAACCTCGACGATAGGAACTTTCCTAACGTTGAAAGTAAAATTGATTGGATGTGGTTAAGGAACTCTCCTTGAACCTGGACGATAGGAACTTTCCTATCGTTGAAAGTAAAATTGATTGGATGAGGTTAGGGAATTCTCCTTGAACCTCGACGATAGGAAGTTTCCTATCGTTGAAAGTAAAATTGATTGGATGAGGTTAAGGAACTCTCCTTGAACCTCGACGATAGGAGCAGTCCTATCGTTAATTGAAAATTGATTTCGAGGCAAAGGTTTCATCCTTAAAACCTTGGATTGATTGATTGATCTCGAGGCAAAGGTTCCATCCTTAAAACCTCGAATTGATTGGTTGATCTCGAGGCAAAGGTTCCATCCTTAAAACCTCGAATTGATTGATTGATCTCGAGGCAAAGGTTCCATCCTTTACAACCTCGGATTGATTGATTGATCTCGAGGTAAAGGTTCCATCCTTAAAACCTCGGATTGATTGATTGATCTCGAGGCAAAGGTTCCATCCTTTACAACCTCGGATTGATTGATTGATCTCGAGGCAAAGGTTCCATCCTTTACAACCTCGGATTGATTGTTTGATCTCGAGGCAAAGGTTCCATCCTTTACAACCTCGGATTGATTGATTGATCTCGAGGTAAAGGTTCCATCCTTAAAACCTCGGATTGATTGATTGATCTCGAGGTAAAGGTTCCATCCTTTACAACCTCGGATTGTTTGTTTGATCTCGAGGCAAAGGTTCCATCCTTTACAACCTCGGATTGATTGATTGATCTCGAGGTAAAGGTTCCATCCTTAAAACCTCGGATTGATTGATTGATCTCGAGGTAAAGGTTCCATCCTTTACAACCTCGGATTGATTGTTTGATCTCGAGGCAAAAGGTTCCATCCTTAAAACCTCGGATTGATTGATTGATCTCGAGGCAAAGGTTCCATCCTTTACAACCTCGGATTGATTGATTGATCTCGAGGCAAAGGTTCCATCCTTTACAACCTCGGATTGATTGTTTGATCTCGAGGCAAAGGTTCCATCCTTTACAACCTCGGATTGATTGATTGATCTCGAGGTAAAGGTTCCATCCTTAAAATCTCGAATTGATTGATTGATCTCGAGGCAAAGGTTCCATCCTTTACAACCTTGGATTGATTGTTTGATCTCGAGGCAAAAGGTTCCATCCTTAAAACCTCGGATTGATTGATTGATCTCGAGGCAAAGGTTCCATCCTTTACAACCTCGGATTGATTGATTGATCTCGAGGCAAAGGTTCCATCCTTTACAACCTCGGATTGATTGTTTGATCTCGAGGCAAAGGTTCCATCCTTTACAACCTCGGATTGATTGATTGATCTCGAGGTAAAGGTTCCATCCTTAAAATCTCGAATTGATTGATTGATCTCGAGGCAAAGGTTCCATCCTTTACAACCTTGGATTGATTGTTTGATCTCGAGGCAAAAGGTTCCATCCTTAAAACCTCGGATTGATTGATTGATCTCGAGGCAAAGGTTCCATCCTTTACAACCTCGGATTGATTGATTGATCTCGAGGCAAAGGTTCCATCCTTTACAACCTCGGATTGATTGTTTGATCTCGAGGCAAAGGTTCCATCCTTTACAACCTCGGATTGATTGATTGATCTCGAGGTAAAGGTTCCATCCTTAAAACCTCGGATTGATTGATTGATCTCGAGGTAAAGGTTCCATCCTTTACAACCTCGGATTGATTGTTTGATCTCGAGGCAAAGGTTACATCCTTTACAACCTCGGATTGATTGATTGATCTCGAGGTAAAGGTTCCATCCTTAAAACCTCGGATTGATTGATTGATCTCGAGGTAAAGGTTCCATCCTTTACAACCTCGGATTGATTGTTTGATCTCGAGGCAAAGGTTCCATCCTTTACAACCTCGGATTGATTGATTGATCTCGAGGTAAAGGTTCCATCCTTAAAACCTCGGATTGATTGTTTGATCTCGAGGCAAAGGTTCCATCCTTTACAACCTCGGATTGATTGTTTGATCTCGAGGCAAAGGTTCCATCCTTTACAACCTCGGATTGATTGATTGATCTCGAGGTAAAGGTTCCATCCTTAAAATCTCGAATTGATTGATTGATCTCGAGGCAAAGGTTCCATCCTTTACAACCTTGGATTGATTGTTTGATCTCGAGGCAAAAGGTTCCATCCTTAAAACCTCGGATTGATTGATTGATCTCGAGGCAAAGGTTCCATCCTTTACAACCTCGGATTGATTGATTGATCTCGAGGCAAAGGTTCCATCCTTTACAACCTCGGATTGATTGTTTGATCTCGAGGCAAAGGTTCCATCCTTTACAACCTCGGATTGATTGATTGATCTCGAGGTAAAGGTTCCATCCTTAAAACCTCGGATTGATTGATTGATCTCGAGGTAAAGGTTCCATCCTTTACAACCTCGGATTGATTGTTTGATCTCGAGGCAAAGGTTCCATCCTTTACAACCTCGGATTGATTGATTGATCTCGAGGTAAAGGTTCCATCCTTAAAACCTCGGATTGATTGATTGATCTCGAGGTAAAGGTTCCATCCTTTACAACCTCGGATTGATTGTTTGATCTCGAGGCAAAGGTTCCATCCTTTACAACCTCGGATTGATTGATTGATCTCGAGGTAAAGGTTCCATCCTTAAAACCTCGGATTGATTGTTTGATCTCGAGGCAAAGGTTCCATCCTTTACAATCTCGGATTGATTGTTTGATCTCGAGGCAAAGGTTCCATCCTTTACAACCTCGGATTGATTGATTGATCTCGAGGTAAAGGTTCCATCCTTAAAATCTCGAATTGATTGATTGATCTCGAGGCAAAGGTTCCATCCTTTACAACCTTGGATTGATTGTTTGATCTCGAGGCAAAAGGTTCCATCCTTAAAACCTCGGATTGATTGATTGATCTCGAGGCAAAGGTTCCATCCTTTACAACCTCGGATTGATTGATTGATCTCGAGGCAAAGGTTCCATCCTTTACAACCTCGGATTGATTGTTTGATCTCGAGGCAAAGGTTCCATCCTTTACAACCTCGGATTGATTGATTGATCTCGAGGTAAAGGTTCCATCCTTAAAACCTCGGATTGATTGATTGATCTCGAGGTAAAGGTTCCATCCTTTACAACCTCGGATTGATTGTTTGATCTCGAGGCAAAGGTTCCATCCTTTACAACCTCGGATTGATTGATTGATCTCGAGGTAAAGGTTCCATCCTTAAAACCTCGGATTGATTGATTGATCTCGAGGTAAAGGTTCCATCCTTTACAACCTCGGATTGATTGTTTGATCTCGAGGCAAAGGTTCCATCCTTTACAACCTCGGATTGATTGATTGATCTCGAGGTAAAGGTTCCATCCTTAAAACCTCGGATTGATTGATTGATCTCGAGGCAAAGGTTCCATCCTTAAAACCTCGGATTGATTGATTAATGTCGAGGCAAAGGTTCTTTTCTTAGGACCTCGAGCGAAATTTATATGAAAGCAATTGAAATTGGAATAATTTTCTTCGAAAGTGTGAATTTTCATAATTGGCGAGCGCAAAGAATTAGGCTTCGATAAAACGAGTGAATCTTGATGATGACAATAACACTGACAAATTATGTAAATGGAACGGATGTTTGGAATCAATATTCAAGGTTCATCTAATATTTTCTTCAGTAAATATAGATTCCCTTATGAGATATGTCATCCGAATAAGGTTAAAGCTTAACTACCCCAAAATGTTATGCCTAGTAGACCTAATAGGATGCGTCTCAAGAGTAACAAAAATTACTCTTTACTCAGTGTGGCAACGTCGGGTTTTCTGGAGTCGCCACCAATCGGTTTCACCTAGGTCGATTGGTCACCTAAAATATGGTCTGCGAGAGTTCGGGGATCGGGAGTACGGTTACGTTAAAACAACTTTGTTAAAACGCCCAAAAATTGGCACCTTAGTTGATTTTAATTTTGTTTTACTTTGCTTTTAAAACTTTTCAGTTAATTTAGATATTTTACCTGAATTAGTCGAAAATGTGGATTTTGGTAATTAATTCGGATAAAATTTTATACTTCCGAACCATGGACTCTGCCGAGTCATTTGGACACGGAAGATTTTGATTCCGAACCATGGACTCTGCCGAGTCATTTGGACACGGAATTTGGTGAAATTTTAAACAATTTTATCCATATTGTAAAAAATATGGATTTTTATCTTTTTATTTAATTTATTTATTTTAAAAGTTTGATATTTTCCAAACCGTAGATCCTGCCGGATCATCCGGATATGGAAATTGATTTATCGTAATTATTTAATTCTTATTATTATGAAATTAATTTTTAAATGGTAATTCTTTTTGTTTATGAATGATTTTTAATACTAACTAAAAAATTTATCTTTATATTTTTACTTCTTTTTTTACTTTCTTTCTTTTTCTTCTTTTTTACTTATTTTTACTTTTTTTTTTTTTAATTTTCTTATAATTTCTTTTCTTTTCTTTCTTTTTTATTCTTTTCTTTCTTTCTTTTCTTTTTCTTTTTCTTTCTTTTATCTTTCTTTTCTTTCTTATCTTTCTTTTATTTTTCTTTCTTATCTTTCTTTTATTTTTCTTATCTTTCTTTTTTTTTTTCTTGTTTACTTTTTTTGTTTTCTTGTTTAATGAAAGATATTTATTATTTTAAAGGATTACTCAATTTATAAAAGAATTAAAAAAAATAATAATTAATTTTTATTTAATAAGAAGTTAATTTAAAAGAATTAAAGAGTTTAAAAATAAAAATTTTGATCATGGTACGGGGCGTTGTTACTCAGCCAGACCCTCTTCACTAGGTGAAGCAGCTCAAAAGCGGGCACGAGACAGTTTCCAGCCAATATACCATGAACTAAAATTTTTTTATTTTTTTATTTTTTTATTTTTTTATTATTTTTTTATTTTTTTTTTATAAAAGATTAACCAAAAGTAATTGTTTTATTAAGAGAATCAAAAATTTATATGTATATTTTAAACAAAAGAAGAAAAGTTTTGATATTTATTTAATTTATTTTGGAATAAAAGATTATTTAACCGAAAACTTATATGTATTTTAAAACAAAAGTCTTGATATTTTTATTTTTTATATTCTTCTTTGTTTGATGAAAGATTTTTTTTTTTAATTTTAATTTATATTTCTGAAAATATATCTAATCAATAAGTCAAAAATATTTAAGAGAAAATTCAATTATTTTTGTTTTATTTTGTATTATTTTGAAATTATTTGATTAAGATTTTTATAAAGGAAACAAAAAGTTATATCTTTTAATAAGTAAAATATTACTGAATAAAATATTAACCCAAAATTTTTATTCTTTTCATTAAAAAAAATTATATTTTAAAAGAAATAAATAAAATATTACTGAAAAATATTAACTCAAAATTTACTCTTTTTATTCTTTTTATTAATAAAGAAAACTAAAAAAAGTTATATTTTAAAAGAAATAAATAAAATATTACTGAAAAATATTAACCCAAAATTTACTCTTTTTATTCATTTTAATAAAGAAAACTAAAAAAAGTTATATTTTATTATTTTAAAAGAAATAAATTTTACTGAAAAATATTAACCCAAAAAAAAATTACTTTTTTTTATTCTTTTTACTAAAAAAAGTTATATTTTATTATCTTAAAAGAAATAAATAAAATATTACTGAAAAATATTAACCCAAAAATTTCACGCTTTTTATTCTTTTTATTAATAAAGAAAACTAAAAAAAATTATATATTAATAGATAATTAATATATTAGTCTAAAGTTTTTTTATTTTTTATAAAGAAAAAATTTATTTATATATTTTATTTAAAAATATTTTCAAGCCATGGATCCTGGCGGATCATTTGGTCATGAAGTTTTAATTTTTTTTTATTTCATTAATTATTAATTTTAAAGATGTATTAAAAGAATGATTTTATGTTTATTTATTTATTTATTTTATTTTTGAATTATTTCATTATGTTTGTTTATTAAAAGGAATAAAAACTTTGTTTCAAAATAAAAAAAAGTAATTTTTATTAGCCTTTAGAAAATTATTCACATAAAATTCCTTTTTTTATCTTTTAATCATAAAAAATTCAATTAATAAAGTGGGGCTTTTTGGCCATCCACTTTAATAACACAATAATAATAAAAGTTAGCACAATTAATATAGTTAGATTAGTTGGATTAGTTAGTTAATAACAATAAAAAAGGTTAGTAAAAGTTAGATTAAATTAATTAACGACAATAATAAAAATTAGCCAAGTTTAATTAAATTAATTGTTAACAACAATAATAAAAAGTTAGTCAAGTTAATTAAATTAATTAATTAACAACAATAATAAAATTTAGCCAAATTAATTAATTGTTAATTAACCAAGTTGATTAAATTAATTAACAATAATAAAAGTTAGTAATAATGCAAAAATTAAAAGGTTAGTAACAATAATAATGTTAAAAGTTAGTTGTTAGTAAGTTAGTTAACAAGTTAATAATAACAAAAAAAAAAAAAAGGGTTAGTAACAATAACAATAATAAACAAATAAATACACAAGTAAAAAAAATAAAGTTAGTAATTAATTCTGAAAAAAAAAACAAAATAAAAAGATTAGTGACCAAAATGAAAAGAATTGAAAAGATGAAGTATTAAAGTAGAATTTTACCTAAAGGTTGAAATTTTTGAATTTGCTGGGTACAGGCGCGACGCGAGCGCGAGGGGGAAAAGGGGCTGGCGGCCGGCGGCGGCTGGGCCAGGGGCAGGGGGGACGGCGGGGGTGGCGCGGCGGCACGGGCACGGGGCGGCGAGCGACGGCACGGCGGAAACAGCGGCCGGCGAGGGTAGGTTGACGCGGCGAGGGCGGCGCGGCGAGGCGGTATGGTGGCAGGACGGCGACGGGCGAGGCGGCACGGCGGCGGGACGGCAACGGGCGAGGCAGCACGGCGGCAGGAGGAGAAAGAGAGAGAAAACGAGAGGAGAGAGAGAGAGAACAACGAAGGAGATCAAACGAAAGAGATGGTCAAATCGTAGAAAAATAAAATTTTGAGACTTTCTGGCAGAAGGAGGAGAGGCTAGGGAATAAGGCTGTAATTTTCTCTATTTTTAAAACGGAGCTCTGAACTTTTTTCTCTAATTTTCTGTGTGTTCAGCACTGAATTTGGGGGGGTATTTATAGAAGGAGCTTAGCTGAACTGTGGACGGATAAATTAATAAAAAATATCAAACTTATCTTTTAAATTGGTAAAATGACAGTTTCAGTCCTTTACGTTACTCCAGCTCTGGATAAGCTCAGAAGCTTCTGATTTTGACAATTTTAACGTTTTCTGTCAATTTGGGCTAGAAACGTCCGTTTAGGCCCAAAATTGACGCGAAAAATTACCCAAAGCTCCTGAAACTTTCAGAATTTGTCAATTTTGTCCGAAACTTCTTAATTTTGTCATTTTTACCTCAAACTTTTAATTTTTTTGTCATTTTTTTCTGAAATTTTATTTTTATTCCAAACACATACATATTCGCACATATATTATTTTAAATCAAATCTTCTCAAAATAAAAATATATTTTAAACTAATTAACATAATTAAAATTTTTTAGCAATAATAATAATAATAATGATAATTTTTTTAATTAGTTTTTTTTTAAAAAAATTTTTTAAAAAAAAACCCGGACGAAATTGGGTGTCAACAGCTGCCCCCCTTTGCATGCTTCATGGGACATGATGTATGCAAAGTAGTTACCAAATTTCGTCCGTCTTAGCTAGCCATTGAGAACCTTCTCGCCGCCTAAACTATGTGGTTAAGGAAAATTTTTTTTAGAGCCTCTGCGATAAGAACTCTCCTATCGTTGAAGGGAAAATTTGATAATTTTGAGGTTAAGGGTCCTACCTTAGAACCTCGACGATAGGAACTCTCCTATCGTTTGAAGTAAAATTGATTGTTTTGAGGTTAAGGGTCCTACCTTAGAACTTCGACGATAGGAACTCTCCTATCGTTTGAAGGAAAATTGATGATTTTGAGGTTAAGGGTCCTACCTTAGAACCTCGACGATAGGAACTCTTCTATCGTTTGAAGTAAAATTGATTGTTTTGAGGTTAAGGGTCCTACCTTAGAACCTCGACGATAGGAACTCTCCTATCGTTTGAAGGAAAATTGATGATTTTGAGGTTAAGGGTCCTACCTTAGAACCTCGACGATAGGAACTCTCCTATCGTTTGAAGGAAAATTGTTTGAATGAGGTTAAGGGTCCTACCTTAGAACCTCGACGATAGGAACTCTCCTATCGTTTGAAGGAAAATTGATGATTTTGAGGTTAAGGGCCCTACCTTAGAACCTCGACGATAGGAACTCTCCTATCGTTTGAAGGAAAATTGATGATTTTGAGGTTAAGGGTCCTACCTTAGAACCTCGACGATAGGAACTCTCCTATCGTTTGAAGTAAAATTGATTGAACGAGGTTAAGGGTCCTACCTTAGAACCTCGACGATAGGAACTCTCCTATCGTTTGAAGGAAAATTGATGATTTTGAGGTTAAGGGCCCTACCTTAGAACCTCGACGATAGGAACTCTCCTATCGTTTGAAGGAAAATTGATGATTTTGAGGTTAAGGGTCCTACCTTAGAACCTCGACAATAGGAACTCTCCTATCGTTTGAAGGAAAATTGATGATTTTGATGTTAAGGGTCCTACCTTAGAACCTCGACGACAGGAACTCTCCTATCGTTTGAAGGAAAATTGTTTGAATGAGGTTAAGGGTCCTACCTTAGAACCTCGACGATAGGAACTCTCCTATCGTTTGAAGGAAAATTGATGATTTTGAGGTTAAGGGCCCTACCTTAGAACCTCGACGATAGGAACTCTCCTATCGTTTGAAGGAAAATTGATGATTTTGAGGTTAAGGGTCCTACCTTAGAACCTCGACAATAGGAACTCTCCTATCGTTTGAAGGAAAATTGATGATTTTGATGTTAAGGGTCCTACCTTAGAACCTCGACGACAGGAACTCTCCTATCGTTTGAAGGAAAATTGTTTGAATGAGGTTAAGGGTCCTACCTTAGAACCTCGACGATAGGAACTCTCCTATCGTTTGAAGGAAAATTGATGATTTTGAGGTTAAGGGCCCTACCTTAGAACCTCGACGATAGGAACTCTCCTATCGTTTGAAGAAAAATTGATGATTTGAGGTTAAGGGCCCTTCCTTAGAACCTCGACGATAGGAACTCTCCTATCGTTTGAGGGAAAATTGATGGAATGAGGTTAAGGAAATCTCCTTGAACCTCGAGCGAAATTTATATGAAAGCAATTAGAATTGGAATAATTTTCTTCGAAAGTGTGAATTTGCATAATAGGCGAGTGCGAAATTTTAGACTTCGATAAAATGAGTGAATCTTGATGATGACAATATCGCTAACAAATTATGTAAAGGGAACGGATGTTTGGAATCAATATCCAAGGTTCATCTAATATTTTCTTTAGTAAATATAGATTCGCTTGAGAGATATGTCATCCAAATAAGGTTGAAGCTTAACTATCCTAAAATGTTATGCCTAGTAGACCTAATAGGATGCGTCTCAAGAGCAATAAAAATTACTCTTTACTCAGCCATTCCAACCTAAAGTCATTGTCCTATGGTTTTAATATCAGCATGGACGAGACTATCTTATAAGATAAAAAAAGAAATTCCCTGAAAGAAAAACTAAAACACGAAAGAAAATGCTGATAATAAAACTAAAGGACAAGCAAAACGGATCGGATCACTTCTTCTTCCACAATATTTCAACAGGGTTAGTAGAGGACTATTATGGGATCGAACTGTTCGGGAAAGACTGTCGCGTCCAGTCTATCTGAATCATTGCTGGATCTGGTTCAGGAACAAAAGCTTGTATTTTATCTAGCAATTCTTCAGCAGTTGTTGCGGATATTATGATTCGCCGTGCCACTCTTGATATAAAATTCTTCTGCATAGCATAATCCATAAAAGCTATCAGACCTGTAAAGAAATTGTTAACATTTAAAAGCCCAATGGGTTTCTTATGCAAATTAAGTTGGGCCATGGAAGCAATTTGAAAGACTTCTCCCAATGTGCCAAAACCACCTGGTAGAGCGATAAAAGCATCAGCATTTAAAAGCATTTGTAACACACGCTCTTGTAAATTTTTAACCACTAATTCTTCTCCAATCGTGCCCCCAGAAATAAATTTCAGAGGTCCAGGGATAATGCCCAGAACTTGACTTCCTCCTAGAGATGCTGCTGATGCTACACCTCCCATTAATCCGACACTACCTCCTCCATAAACTAAATGTATTTTTCGCTCAGCTAATACTCTACCCAAATGGTTGGCTGCTTTTAAATACTCTTCATCTTTTCCTGGAAAAGCCCCAGAAAATACACAAATACTTCGGGATTTACGAGTTGGGGTTTTCTCCATTCCTATCCTTACCCTTGTGAGAAAAGAGGATATATTTATAGAGATGAAGAGATAAGGCAATAATTTTATTTTTCAAGAATGGATACATTATTGCCAGCTATTCATAGTAGTCACGGGTATGACTCTGGTCAGGTATGGGTACACTATCGTTAAAAGAGGAGGAAAATTTTCAAAATAGCTGCTAGCATGTACAGTAGTTGCGACTGTAGCTTATGTCAGGAGTAGGTACATGATTGTCGGATGAGAAGGAAAATTTCAAAAGTGGCAGGTATATACAGTAGTCATAATTATAGCTCATGTCAGGAGTGGGTACATTATGGGAGGAAAATTTCAAAAGCGTCAGCTAGCATGTACAGTATCGTGACTATGCCTTATGTCAAGAGTGGATACATTATTGCTGAAAGAGGAGGAAAATTTCAAAAGCGACAGCTAGCACGTACAGTAATCGTGACTTTGGTTCATGTCAGGAGTGGATACATTATTACCAAAAGGGGAGGAAAATTTCAAAAGCGACAGCTAGCACGTACAGTAATCGTGACCTTGTTCCGTCTTCTACTGGCTTTGCGTCCAGTAACGGCTTCAATGCTTTCTATGAATCAGTGATTTGCATCTCATCTAGCTTTTTCACAAACTGGCAAACAGGGTCGTTTAGGGTCAGATTCCCAAGACTGTAACGTTCTCGTTCTTTTTGGAGAATTATCCATAATCCAACAACCTCAAATTGCACTATTCCGCAAGAATGCGCTTCAAGAACCTCTCGGATATCTTCCAGAGATTCCTTACGCAAGCCATTCTTGATGAATTTTATTCTATCATTACGATTTCTGGTGATCACTCCTGGAGAACGACATTTATTGCCGCAAATCCACCATCCACAATTGTGACAGACGCCTAGCCTCTTTGCTCTTCTCTTTTTGGCATAAACGCTTTTACCAAAGCCGGGCATACGGGGAAAGAACGCATCTGGAACTTCACCAGCCGAACGAACTTTAGCTTCGATTAGCCATCGCACATTATCAGGAATGCCTTTGTGCATAAATAGTCGGAATCGTTCACATCTAGCTTGATAAACCTTTTTAAGAACATTTATTGGGAAAGAAGGGAAATATTTTCGTAGAGCGGAAAGAGAAGGCTCCATTGATGAATGAGGCATTTAAGAGAAAAAGAAAGAAATTAGTGATTGTAGGAAATGGAAATAACTGAATTTGGGAGTTATGGAGTACCGTATCCAGAAGGAAGAACACGCATTTATAGTGATGAAAGGATAATGCGTTTATTACACTTACGGAAGTAAGTACATTATTGCCAAAAGAAAAGACAAATGACAGCTTATATGTACAGCAATCATGACTGTGGCTCTCATCTTCCACTAATTCATGTCCAGTAATGGCTTCAATGCCTTCTATAAGTCGGGGATTTGCTTCCCATCTAGTTTTCTTACAAACTGACAAACGGGGTCGTTTAAAATCACATTCCCAAGACTGTAACGGTTTCGTTCTTTATGGTAAGTCCTCCATAAACCGATAATTTCACCTTGCACTTTTCCACAAGAATGCGTTTCAAGAGTCTCTCGGATATCTTTCAGAGACTCCTTACGCAGGCCATTCTTAATGAATTTTCTTTTATCTTCACGATTTATGGAGATGTATCCTAAAGAGCGACATTTAGTATTACAATTCCATCGCCCACATTTATAACACACGCCTAGTCTCTTTGCTCTTCGCCTTTTGGCATAACGGCTTTTACCTAAACCGGGCATGCGGGGCATAAATGCATCTGGAACTTCACCCGCCAAACGGACCTTAGCTTCAATTATCCACTGCACATTGTCGGGAATGCCTTTGCGTGTAAAAACTCTGATTCTTTCACATCTAGCAAGGTAGATCTTTTTAAGGACTTTTAGTGGGAGGGAAGGAAAGTATTTTCGCAGTACAGAAAGAGTAGAATCCATTGATGAGAGAAGAATTTGAGAGAAGAGGGAAATGAATCAGTTATTGCAGGAAACTGGAATAATCGACTTTAGAAGTCACAGGGTATCTTATCTGTTGTTTAATCAGAAGGAAGAACACGCATTTATAGTGATGAAAAGGGATAACGTGTCGATTACACTTAGGGGAGCATGTACATCTGTCAAAAGAAAATGCAAATTTTTCCAAATATAACAAACTGTATGTACAGTAATTGTGACTGTGGCTTACATCTTCCACTGGTTTTACGTCCAGTAACGGCATTAACGGCTTCTATGAGTCGAGGATCTGCTTCCCATCTAGCTTTCTTACAAGCCGGCAAACAGGGTCGTTTAAAGTCAGATTCCCGGGACTGTAACGGTCTCGTTCTTCATGAAAAATACTCCATAAATCAAGAATTTCACGTTGCACAGATCCACAAGAATGCGTCTCAAGAGTCAATTGGATATCATCCAATGAGTCCTTACTCAAGCCATTCTTGATGAACCGTATTTTATCTTCTCGATTATTGGAGATCATTCCTAAAGAACGACACCTAGTCTTACAAGTCCACCTACCACATTTATGGCAGACTTGTAATCTTTTCGCTCTTCTTTTTCTGGCATAAGAACTTTTGCCAACACCAGGCATGTAAGACACAAATGCCTCTGGGATTTCACCTGCCAGACGAACCTTAGCTTCAATTAACCACCGCACATCTTCAGGGATTCCTTTATGCATCAGAGCTCTTAATCGTTCACAGCGAACTTGGTAGATCTTTTTTAGGATGTTCATTGGGAGAGAAGGAAAATACTTTCGCAAGGCGGAAAAAGTAGGATCCATTTTCTAGGAGGAAGTAAAAGAAAGAAGGGGTGAAGGAATCAGTTATTATGGGCAACTGAGAGAACCGACTTGAGAGTCACGGAGTACCGTATCCGCCGTTTAACCGGAAAAGTGGATCCTACTTTATTTTAGTATCATAGATATTTCTTATCTTTGATATCTCATCAGGCATGACATTGATCCAGTCCTTGATTATTGAATCCATTGTCTGCTTTCGACGACAATATTTCTCGATATCCACGCTTATCTTTGACCATAGCTATTTCTTATCTTGGATACTGCTAAGCTGGCGTCAATTCTGTCCATCCCGGTGTAGCCTCGATTATTGAATTGATTACCAGGATTTTGACAATATTGTCTACTTTATCCTTGAATTGCTGATGGGGCTGGGTCCACTATATCAGCTGTGCATCCAGCGGTAGATTGGTAAAAACGGATGTCACTGAGACGTCAGCTTATACTGCTGTGACTGTGCGGTGGATACGCTTCCCATTTGATCCTTGTTCTGTATGCCATGCATGCATGATGTGAAATGCATGAATGCCGAGCATGTGTAACTGATGGATTTATTATTTTTTTATATCTTTGCTTTACTGGATCCTCTTTGTAATTGCCTTCTATCGTTGAATCTCTTTATGCTTTCCAACTGTTGTCCATTGTTTCACTTTCCAGCTGTTGTTCATTGTCTTGCTTTCCAGCTGTTGTTCATTGTCTCGCTTTCCAGCTGTTGTCCATTGTCTCAAAAGCCTAACTCTTTTCAAAAATCTTCTTTCCTTGATTTGTTCTTAAATTTTGGCTTCAATTTCCTTAATGTCCGCCTCGTACTTTATGCCTCTCTGGATAATTGTCCCTGTTGAGATATTCGTGAGTATGATTCTTTCTTGCTGACATGGACGTGTTAAGACTTCTGAAGCGATCATTCAGGCTACCACCAAGGCTATCTCCCAAAGATTTGTTACTCCTTCTTCTTTGTTAGCCTATGTTCTGTGCCGCTCGCAAAGCAGGACCTCAATCTTTCCTGTTTTAATTCATAAAGCTTATCAAAGTAATCTACGGTCTTTGTTTTTTCTAAGTTTTAATTATTACTATTCTTCCTTCAAAAGTCATAATTTATTGCACACTTAAGGCTAGTAAGAATGTGAGATTTGAAGGAAAAGAACTGGATAGAAGCGACTTTAGCATTTTGAACGTGAGAATCTAAGGTAAGTTAAAGAAAATCGGCTTTTTATTTATGGGTAATATGAAAATCTTGGGTACAGATAGATAATGAAAGTGTAAGAGAAGAAAGCTCTCTTTGACAACTTTGATCAAATAAACTTTGGTAACCCTGTATCCACTTCTCCGCTTCTGTTTGAAAATTTCTTCATTATGCAAAGTATTTCTTTACTGCATCCGAATTTACTGGCTTCGGTAATTCTCGTCCATCCATTTCTGTCAGAATTAGTGCCCCTCCTGAAAATGCTTTCTTCACGACATATGGCCCGTCATAATTTGGTGTCCATTTTCCTCTTGAATCATGTTGCATGGGTAAAATTTTCTTGAGCACTATGTCACCATCGTGAAATTGTCGTGGGCGAACCTTTTTGTTGTAAGAACGAATCATCCTTCTTTGATAAAGTTGCCCATGGCAGAGGGCTATCATTCTTCTTTCATCAATTAGATTTAATTGCTCGTATCTAGCTTTGACCCATTCTGCTTCTCTTAATTGAGTATCCATTAGTACCCTTAATGAAGGAATTTCAACTTCGATGGGCAATACAGCCTCCATACCGTATACCAGAGAAAAAGGTGTTGCTCCAGTAGAAGTACGGGTAGAAGTTCTATAAGCATGTAGTGCAAAAGGTAACATCTCATGCCAGTCCTTGTAAGTGACGATCATCTTTTCAACAATTCTCTTGATATTTTTATTGGCCGCTTCTACTGCACCATTCATCATTGGTCGATAAGGTGCCGAATTGAGATGTTTGATTTTGAACTGCCGGCACAAAGTCTGCATCATTGCATTGTTCAGGTTCGTGGCATTGTCTGAGATGATACATTCCGGCGGCCCATAACGACAAATGATTTCTTTCTTAATGAACCGGCATACCACCTTTTGAGTCACACTTGCATATGACATAGCTTCTACCCATTTAGTGAAGTAGTCAATTGCCACTAGGATGAATTTGTGACCATTGGAAGCTTTAGGGGTAATGGCTCCAATGACGTCAATTCCCCACATGGCAAAAGGCCAAGGTATTGCTGTTACATTAAGAGGGGTGGGTGGAGCTTGGATCTTGTTGGCATATATTTGACATTTGTGACATTTTCTCACGTGATTAATACAATCACTTTCCAATGTGAGCCAATAGTAGCCAGCCCTCATTATTTGTCTTGCCATGGTATGACCACTAGTGTGTGCTCCACATATTCCAGAATGAACTTCTTCCATAATCTTTCGTGCTTCATGAGTATCTACACAGCGAAGTAGCATCGAGTCTGGGGTTTTCTTATAGAGTATGTCTAGGTTTAAAAGAAAACCCATTGACAATCTTCGTAGAAATTTCTTGTCATTTTCTGATGCTTCTAGTGGATATGTTCGTTCTTGGAGGTATTTCTTGATATCATGATACCAAGGCTTTCCATCCAATTCTTCTTCGATGCTCATGCAATAAGCTGGAGAATCTATTATTTTCATCTCGAACACAGGAGTATGCTCAGGGTCGCTTATCTTGTACATAGCAGCCAAAGTAGCTAAAGCGTCTGGGATTTGATTATCTTCCCTTGGAAGATGATGGAAACTTATACTGTTAAATCTTCGAGTCATGTCTAGTATAAGCTTTTGGTAAGGGATTAATTTTGAATCTCTTGTCTCCCATTCTCCATTGATTTGATATATGACTAATGCGGAATCCCCATAGACTCGGAGATCTCGCACTTTCAAATCCAATGCCATTTGGAGTCCCATAGCACATGCTTCATACTCTACTATATTGTTGGTACAAGGAAATGTAATTTTTGCTGTGAGGGGAAACTGCTCTCCGCTTGGAGAGATGAGTATAGCTCCGATCCCTTGTCCCAAAGCATTAGATGCTCCATCGAATGCCATTTTCCATGTTTCATTTTCTTCATCGACTTCCTGTTCTATCGTCATTATATCTCCATCAGGAAAGTCCATTCTCATGGGCTCATAATCCTCCAATGCTCTATCAGCCAGATATTCAGCGATCACACTTCCTTTTACGGCCTTTTGGGTGACATACTGTATGTCGTATTCAGATAACAGCATTTGCCATTTTGCAATCCTGCCTGATAAAGCGGGTTTCTCGAAAATGTACTTAATGGGGTCAGTCTTGGAGATCAGTAATGTTGTGTTGTTGAGCATGTAGTGTCGTAGTCGATGTGCTACCCATGCAAGGGCACAACAGGACTTTTCTACTATTGAGTATTTAGCTTCATATGTGGTAAGCTTTTTGCTCAAATAGTAAATTGCATGCTCCTTCTTGCTTGTCTCATCACGTTGACCCAATACGGATCCTAATGAAGAATCCTGTATGGATAAATATAGAATCAACGGTTCTCCGGATCGAGGTGGTATCAAGACTGGTGGATTTGATAGATATCGTTTGATTTTCTCGAATGCTTCTTGGCATTCGTTATTCCACTCAATCGGATTGTTCTTCTTTAGTGATTTGAAAAGCGGTTCACACTTGGACGTCAATTGTGATATGAACCTTGCTATGAAGTTGATTCTACCCAGAAAACTTCTTACTTGTTTTGGAGTCTTCGGGGGTTGCATTTCTTGTATCGCTTTGACTTTACTCGGGTCAACTCGAATCCCGTCCTTGCTGACCATGAAACCCAATAACTTTCCTGAAGAGGCTCCAAAAGTACATTTGGCAGGATTCAACTTCAATTGATATTTGCGAAGTCTATCGAATAGTTTTCTTAGCACTTTTAGATGCCCCCCAGCAGTGAAAGTTTTGGCGATCATGTCGTCCACATATACTTCAATTTCTTTATGCATCATGTCATGGAACAACGTGACCATGGCTCTTTGATATGTAGCACCAGCATTCTTTAACCCGAAAGGCATCACCTTATAGTAGAAGGTACCCCAAAGGGTAATAAAAGCAGTTTTTATCATGTCATCTGGATCAAGTTTGATTTGATTGTATCCAGAAAAACCATCCATGAAGGAAAAGTAGGAGTTTCCTGCGGTATTATCCACCAGTGTATCAATATGAGGAAGTGGGAAGTTATCTTTAGGACTGGCTTCGTTCAAAGGCCGGTAGTCCTGACAAACTCTTAGTTTCCCACTTTCTTTCTTTTCGACTGGGACAATGTTAACCACCCATTCTGTATATTCAGCGACCCCAAGAAATCCTGCATCCCACAGCTTTCGAATCTCGTCTTTTACTCTTAAGATTAACTCCGGCTTTAATCTTCGTAACTTCTGTCTGACAGGCTTCGCCCCAGGCTTCAAGGGTATTTTGTGTAGTACTATGTCTGAGCTTAAGCCAGGCATATCTTGGTATGACCAAGCGAATACATCCACATATTCTTTCAATAAATGGACTAATTCTTCTTTTTCTTCAGGAGGGAATAAAGTGCCAATCTTGACTTCTTTTACATCCTGACTGTCTCCCAGGTTGAATACCTCAGTTGGTTCTTGACTTGTTGCTCTTTCTTTTTCATCTCGCTCAATCATTTTTAATAGCTCAGGAGATACTTGAAGATCTTCGTCATCCGAGTCGGTAGTGTTTACAGGATTATCAAAGTTCATTCTTTCATTGTCATCAAAGAGAGTTTTGGGTCTGCATTATCCAGAGAGAAAAGAAAGAGAAGAGAGAAAAAAAAATGGCACGAATGAGATGGATGCAAACTGGTACTTTATTTACAATGTGCATAAATCACAACTTTATTGGAATAAAAAGCAATAACTAAAAGGTTCACTTAAACAAAGACTACACCCTATTGATTGAACCTTTCTTTAGGAGGTTTTTACTATTAGATTACTTTGGAAAGCTTTCGATTATAACAGGAAGTTCTATCGCCTCCCAGTTGTTCAGCACATCCCGTGGGCCACAAGGTTGAATGAGCTCCTCCTCTTCAGGTGAATCGCTGATGATTGCCTGAATAGAAAGACTTTCAAAAGACTTGTTGATGTTGATAGTCAGCTTGCCTTCATTGTCATTTTTTGGAATGAGACCACCACTCACGAACGTTTCGGTGATTTCAGGGATATCCAGATTTCTTTCCTGGAGAGGATGCCCTGTTAATCGTGCAATCCTCTTTTCTCTCTTTTCAGCTATTGCCTTCATTTTATCATGTCTTGTCGGTGTGAAGCCTAGGCCGTATTTCCCTTCATTTGCGGATATTTTCAATGGCTCTGGGATTCCTTGTAAATCTTGTCCCAAACCTAACCCTGGTGAGTATCCTCCTTTTATCATGAGTTTGGCGACCATGCGACTTGTTTTAGAGATGTTAGGAACGGGTTCTTCTCCATATTCACTGACATAAGCAGCATTGACAATCTCAAAAGACCTGAAGGAGCAATCAGGTATATTTTCATTGACCTCAACATATTGAGCATCCGCAGGTCTAGATAGCAGAATGTCTTCTTCAGCAAAGACTGTGATTATCTTTCCTTCAATGATGAATTTCATTTTTTGATGTAATGAGGAAGGAATTGCTCCAGCCATATGGATCCATGGTCTTCCCAGCAGACAAGTATAAGATGGAGAAATGTCCATGACTTGGAATGTGATATGGAAAAGACAGGGACCAATCCCAATTGGTAGCTCTATTTCTCCAACCACATCTCTCTTTGTTCCGTCAAATGCTCGAACAACAATATGACTGTTGTTGAGGTGTGATGGGTCTAAACCGATCTTATGTAAAGTTTCTAATGGCATTACATTTAGAGCTGATCCATTGTCGATCAGAACTCTAGCCATAATCCGATCTTTGTATTTAATCGAAATATGTAGAGCCTTAGAGTGACCCCTTCCTTCTGCTGGTATCTCATCGTCAGTGAATGTGATGAGATTTTGTGCCGTGATGTTGTTGACAAGGTGGTCAAAGTTGTTCACGGAGATATCTTGTTCAACATAAGCCTTATTCAGGACTTTGAGAAGAGCTTCTCGATGGGCATCAGAACTTAAGAGTAATGAAAGTATGGAGATCTTTGCTGGCAGACGGTTCAACTGCTCCACGATACTGTATTCACTTTGCTTTATGAGTTTGAGAAACTCAGTAGCTTGTTCATCTGTTACTGCTCGAGGCATCTCTTGCTCTTTAGATGTGTTAATAGGTCCATTTGCTGGATCCGTAACATTCTTCTCTTGTTGGAGCTTGTTCATTTGCTCGGGAGAATAACACCGACCGCTTCTAGTCATGCCCCCAACTTCTAACGGAGTTGATGTGATGTTAGAAGTATAGCCATAGTTCCATGGAACAGTTTTGTCTGATTTGTACGGGAATGGCTTTGGAACTTGAATTCTTAAAGGCTTGAGAGCAGATTTTGAGATTGGAATGACTAGTGGTCTTGGCATGATATTGACTTCTTGTTCTTTAATTATCACATTCACGTCATCCTCTTTATCTGACATAAAAACGATGATTTGGGAGGAGTCCATGAGACTTTGTAGACTTTTACGGAATTCTGGGCATTCTTGGATAGAATGACTCTTACTGTTATGAAAGTTGCACCACTCCTCATCCTCGACTTCTTTATTTCCAGAAGACTTTCCTATGATAATCCCTTCTTTCACAAGGCATGAATATACATGCTTAAGAGGGGTTATGATATCATTGACTGTTTTCTTCATCGGCCAGTATTCTTCCATCATATTGACTGGTTTGGCTTGATGAGGAGGCAATGGATTATGAGTGACGTTTGGTTCATCGGAAAAGTCCAACCACTTTGACTCAATTAATTGTTGGACTATACGCTTCAATGCTATGCAATTTTCGAGTCCGTGGCCCACGGCACCATCATGATATGGGCAATTTAGTTTAGGGTCATACCATGTTGGATATGGGGGTTCGAATGGCCTTGTGGGAATTGGGTGAATGAGTTGGCTCTGGATGAGTTTTGGATATAACTCAGTATAAGTCATGGGAATCGGTGCGAAAATTTCTCTTGGTCTTGGTGCAGGCATTGGAGGAGTCGGAACAGGTGGCCGTAACTGATTAGGCCTGTTGAGAGGATAATTGTTGGGTCTATTGGGAAGATAATCACTGGGCCTATTTGGAGGATAATCATTGGGCCTATTGGTAGGATAATAATTGGGCCTGTTGGCAGAATAGGATAGGCGAGGTCCGGTAGCCACGGTACCCACGAGGGGAATCCCTCTTCCTCGTCCGATTTGTTGTATTTCTTCATCTTTTCTTCTGGATGGTCCTCCTCTTTTCATAGGATCACTAAAGGACTCAGTAATCTTCCCGGTTCTGATACCATGCTCGATCCTTTCTCCAGACATGACTACGTCGGAGAAGTTAGTTGCCGCATTGCCAATAAGTTTGTCATAATATGGGTATTTCAGTGTCTGGACAAACAAAGTGACCATTTCTCTTTCTGTCATGGGTGGCTGTACTTGTGCAGCTAAGTCCCTCCATCGTTGGGCGTATTCCTTAAAAGTTTCTGTTTTTTTCTTCTCCATGTTTTGGAGAGTTTGGCGATCCGGAGCTAAGTCCATAACATGTTTATAGTTGCCGATGAAGGCCTGAGCAAGGTCATTCCAAGTTTTTATGTTTCTTGGACCTTGGCTTAGATACCACTGTAATGCTGATTTTGTGAGACTTTCCTGAAAAAGTGCGATCCACACCTTCTCATCTTTGGTAAGTGGTTGTAGTCTTCTGAGAAACAAAGTGATGTGAGTGATGGGATCACTCGTTCCATCGTATTTTACGAAATCTGGCACCTTAAAATCTGAAGGGATTACGACGTCTGGCACTAAGCAGAGGTCATCCACTGAAAGGGATCCGAATATAGTGCCTCCTTCAATGGCTCTCAGTCTTTTCTCTATTGTCTCGATTTTTTGAGATTCTGCTTCATCTTTTGGTAATGTCTTCTTCTCTTCCTGTACAGTGTCTTGTTTCAGGTGAACACTAGCAGAGGGTCCTGATTCTTGAAACAGGTTTTCTTGGACTGAGACTCGTTGCGGGGTGAATCCCGGGGGATAAGTGGGATCTTGTACTTCTTTGATGGGGACTTGAGTTGCTTTCCCTTTGATTAATTCCATCAATTGTTTCATCTGTTCTGACATACTTTCAATCTTGGACTCCATCTCCATGAGACGTCCTTCGGCTTGTTCTGCCATTAATCTTGTTTGGAGTCGAGTTGAATATCGGTGTTGAGGTCCAATTTTACCCTTTTAAAGGAAATATTTATTTTATTAGATTCTATGTGTGTATGATTGATGTGATGGATGCATGCATGAATATTGTAAATACTTGGTGAAAGAAGAATTATAGTGGAATTTCTCAATTACATTCACCAAAAGCTTATTATTTTCAAAAGAAACGGCCCAAAGTACAGTATTGCTTTCTGGCCTTTGAAATAAACTCCATCATTTTTTGAATATTCACTGATGGAGTAGGGCAGCTCAATTCTTCTAACTCCTTGGCTTCTTCGCCCATTAGTTGGGCTTGCTCAGTCACTTTTCTGACTTCTGCCAAAAATATTTGAAGCTGTTCTTGAGAAAATCTGTATTGATCTTCCCAATATCTTGCTCTCATCTCTGTTTGATCGGTTTCATCAACTAATTCGGTGATGACTTGTTTTTGGCTTTCGATCTTTTCTTCGAGGAGTTGTGTTTTGTGACTGAGCTGTTGTATGTCGAAGAGCATCTTCTTGTTCTTCTCCTTTTCTTCCTCTAGCTCTTTCTCCAACTCTCTTTTTGCCAATTTTCTGATGACCTCTTCGGGAAGAACTATTCCTTCTTTCCGATTATTTCTCCATTCATAATACGCAGTAGGAGAAATAATAGGGCCTGACTTTAATATGAAAAGTCTTTTCCATGCAACTGAAATACCCATTGCAAGCTTATTTGAATTTGGATCTTCATGTGAAAACTCCAACTTGCTCAGGTTATGTGTCATGGGTATAAATTGCATGGACCCAAATTGTTTACGTACTTGGGCTGGAGCATAGCTTGTTCCTCCCGATATGCCTAAGAGAGGAACCCACGGGCAATTGCCGCAACGGTAAACTATGCGGGTGGTGGTGGACCAGGGTGCTCTCCATTCAATTTGGAATTCGCTGATGTTCTTGAAGTAGTCAACCCATGCTTCCTTGCTATCATGATTAGTGGTTTCACTTTTCAAAAAGGCTTCAATTGGGATGAAGTCCTTTGAAAAGCGATTTCCAAAATGTTGCTTCTCACAAGGAAGGTGGCTTTTGATCCAAACGTTGAGGAGATGTGAACATCCTATGAATTTGCCTCCTCTTTGGCGACAAAAGTTTAATGCCCTGATAGTTTCACATAATATCACTGAGGTCGGATTTACTTGGGCATTGCAGACTTGCTCAAATAATGTGATGACGTCTCCTTCAATAAATCCGACAATTCTTGGGAAGACTACCAGGCCATATATTGCCAAGGCGAACAACTTGCGTCGTTGATTCTTCTGAGGGAGGGTGTGACTTAGTTGTTTTAGATCGGTCCAGCTGATAAATTTCCGACACCCTTTTGTTGCAAATTTGGGTTGAAGACTGGAAGCTGGCATGTCCAATAATTTTGCTAGGGCTCGATGAGGCTCTGTTCTTCTATCATGTTGATAAGTCTCGATTGGATAGTCGGAGGACCAACCCAAGAGGCTGTTGTATTCTTCAATGGTTGGAACCAGATCCATCTTATCGAAAGAAAAGCATCGATAAAATGGATCCCAAAATTGTATTAGAGCCCGGACAAGTGATGCATCAACGGTAACCTTTAGTAGGCAAGTGATGTGACCATATTTTGCCGTAAAAGCTTCCCGATCAGCAGAATTCCAACTATTCCAGACTTGCAATAATTCCGTGGTGTCGTTCTGATTTATCCGGACCGATACCTGGTCCTTAAGCTGTACGTGAGAATGGGATGTCAGAGCATCTCCGTGAAGCTTTTGAGCCGTTTCGGAATATTCCATAGCTTCAGGCTGAGTTTCGATTACCGTGTCATTCCATGATCCAGTAACAGTCGTGGGAAGATAATCGAGAATATCCATGATAATAGTTCTTTCACCAAATACTTATCTTTAATGATGAAATGTATATGCCGGAAAAATAAGGAAAAATAGAGTTAGTAAAAAAAATAACACATAGGATCATACAAACATATAGATAAAACAAAACCTATGGAAATGGGAACCGAGGTATGGGAAATTCTTAATGGCTGGTTCTAAGGTAGAGTAAGGAATTCTACATGCAGAAGGTGGTTTATCAAAAAGGCAAGGGATAGTTCCCGAATCCCGTCACTGAATCATAGTGACGGCCCGATTCCTTACCCTCTAGGGTTTATGTAAGGAATGGATTAATTCGAGTCGTAGCTTTTCGTGGGCCCATGCAGAGACTAACCGTCTCAGAAGGCAATACACTACTTTGCTACTTTGAAACCGGTGAAGGCTTGGAGACCGTGGCCTCACAAGGACAGCAACACCAATTCCGCTTAGAAAGAATCGTGTTTGATTTAAGGAAGCTCGGGTATAGAGCTTCATTTTGTGAATGCGTTATGCATGTTTACTTAAGTAAATATAATATATAAATCCACATAATAGTAAAGCAAAGTAAATCAAAACAAATCAACTTTAGGCTCGACTCACTAACGTCGCATGTCCCCAGTGGAGTCGCCAAGCTGTGGCAACGTCGGGTTTTCTGGAGTCGCCACCAATCGGTTTCACCTAGGTCGATTGGTCACCTAAAATATGGTCTGCGAGAGTTCGGGGATCGGGAGTACGGTTACGTTAAAACAACTTTGTTAAAACGCCCAAAAATTGGCACCTTAGTTGATTTTAATTTTGTTTTACTTTGCTTTTAAAACTTTTCAGTTAATTTAGATATTTTACCTGAATTAGTCGAAAATGTGGATTTTGGTAATTAATTCGGATAAAATTTTATACTTCCGAACCATGGACTCTGCCGAGTCATTTGGACACGGAAGATTTTGATTCCGAACCATGGACTCTGCCGAGTCATTTGGACACGGAATTTGGTGAAATTTTAAACAATTTTATCCATATTGTAAAAAATATGGATTTTTATCTTTTTATTTAATTTATTTATTTTAAAAGTTTGATATTTTCCAAACCGTAGATCCTGCCGGATCATCCGGATATGGAAATTGATTTATCGTAATTATTTAATTCTTATTATTATGAAATTAATTTTTAAATGGTAATTCTTTTTGTTTATGAATGATTTTTAATACTAACTAAAAAATTTATCTTTATATTTTTACTTCTTTTTTTACTTTCTTTCTTTTTCTTCTTTTTTACTTATTTTTACTTTTTTTTTTTTTAATTTTCTTATAATTTCTTTTCTTTTCTTTCTTTTTTATTCTTTTCTTTCTTTCTTTTCTTTTTCTTTTTCTTTCTTTTATCTTTCTTTTCTTTCTTATCTTTCTTTTATTTTTCTTTCTTATCTTTCTTTTATTTTTCTTATCTTTCTTTTTTTTTTTCTTGTTTACTTTTTTTGTTTTCTTGTTTAATGAAAGATATTTATTATTTTAAAGGATTACTCAATTTATAAAAGAATTAAAAAAAATAATAATTAATTTTTATTTAATAAGAAGTTAATTTAAAAGAATTAAAGAGTTTAAAAATAAAAATTTTGATCATGGTACGGGGCGTTGTTACTCAGCCAGACCCTCTTCACTAGGTGAAGCAGCTCAAAAGCGGGCACGAGACAGTTTCCAGCCAATATACCATGAACTAAAATTTTTTTATTTTTTTATTTTTTTATTTTTTTATTATTTTTTTATTTTTTTTTTATAAAAGATTAACCAAAAGTAATTGTTTTATTAAGAGAATCAAAAATTTATATGTATATTTTAAACAAAAGAAGAAAAGTTTTGATATTTATTTAATTTATTTTGGAATAAAAGATTATTTAACCGAAAACTTATATGTATTTTAAAACAAAAGTCTTGATATTTTTATTTTTTATATTCTTCTTTGTTTGATGAAAGATTTTTTTTTTTAATTTTAATTTATATTTCTGAAAATATATCTAATCAATAAGTCAAAAATATTTAAGAGAAAATTCAATTATTTTTGTTTTATTTTGTATTATTTTGAAATTATTTGATTAAGATTTTTATAAAGGAAACAAAAAGTTATATCTTTTAATAAGTAAAATATTACTGAATAAAATATTAACCCAAAATTTTTATTCTTTTCATTAAAAAAAATTATATTTTAAAAGAAATAAATAAAATATTACTGAAAAATATTAACTCAAAATTTACTCTTTTTATTCTTTTTATTAATAAAGAAAACTAAAAAAAGTTATATTTTAAAAGAAATAAATAAAATATTACTGAAAAATATTAACCCAAAATTTACTCTTTTTATTCATTTTAATAAAGAAAACTAAAAAAAGTTATATTTTATTATTTTAAAAGAAATAAATTTTACTGAAAAATATTAACCCAAAAAAAAATTACTTTTTTTTATTCTTTTTACTAAAAAAAGTTATATTTTATTATCTTAAAAGAAATAAATAAAATATTACTGAAAAATATTAACCCAAAAATTTCACGCTTTTTATTCTTTTTATTAATAAAGAAAACTAAAAAAAATTATATATTAATAGATAATTAATATATTAGTCTAAAGTTTTTTTATTTTTTATAAAGAAAAAATTTATTTATATATTTTATTTAAAAATATTTTCAAGCCATGGATCCTGGCGGATCATTTGGTCATGAAGTTTTAATTTTTTTTTATTTCATTAATTATTAATTTTAAAGATGTATTAAAAGAATGATTTTATGTTTATTTATTTATTTATTTTATTTTTGAATTATTTCATTATGTTTGTTTATTAAAAGGAATAAAAACTTTGTTTCAAAATAAAAAAAAGTAATTTTTATTAGCCTTTAGAAAATTATTCACATAAAATTCCTTTTTTTATCTTTTAATCATAAAAAATTCAATTAATAAAGTGGGGCTTTTTGGCCATCCACTTTAATAACACAATAATAATAAAAGTTAGCACAATTAATATAGTTAGATTAGTTGGATTAGTTAGTTAATAACAATAAAAAAGGTTAGTAAAAGTTAGATTAAATTAATTAACGACAATAATAAAAATTAGCCAAGTTTAATTAAATTAATTGTTAACAACAATAATAAAAAGTTAGTCAAGTTAATTAAATTAATTAATTAACAACAATAATAAAATTTAGCCAAATTAATTAATTGTTAATTAACCAAGTTGATTAAATTAATTAACAATAATAAAAGTTAGTAATAATGCAAAAATTAAAAGGTTAGTAACAATAATAATGTTAAAAGTTAGTTGTTAGTAAGTTAGTTAACAAGTTAATAATAACAAAAAAAAAAAAAAGGGTTAGTAACAATAACAATAATAAACAAATAAATACACAAGTAAAAAAAATAAAGTTAGTAATTAATTCTGAAAAAAAAAACAAAATAAAAAGATTAGTGACCAAAATGAAAAGAATTGAAAAGATGAAGTATTAAAGTAGAATTTTACCTAAAGGTTGAAATTTTTGAATTTGCTGGGTACAGGCGCGACGCGAGCGCGAGGGGGAAAAGGGGCTGGCGGCCGGCGGCGGCTGGGCCAGGGGCAGGGGGGACGGCGGGGGTGGCGCGGCGGCACGGGCACGGGGCGGCGAGCGACGGCACGGCGGAAACAGCGGCCGGCGAGGGTAGGTTGACGCGGCGAGGGCGGCGCGGCGAGGCGGTATGGTGGCAGGACGGCGACGGGCGAGGCGGCACGGCGGCGGGACGGCAACGGGCGAGGCAGCACGGCGGCAGGAGGAGAAAGAGAGAGAAAACGAGAGGAGAGAGAGAGAGAACAACGAAGGAGATCAAACGAAAGAGATGGTCAAATCGTAGAAAAATAAAATTTTGAGACTTTCTGGCAGAAGGAGGAGAGGCTAGGGAATAAGGCTGTAATTTTCTCTATTTTTAAAACGGAGCTCTGAACTTTTTTCTCTAATTTTCTGTGTGTTCAGCACTGAATTTGGGGGGGTATTTATAGAAGGAGCTTAGCTGAACTGTGGACGGATAAATTAATAAAAAATATCAAACTTATCTTTTAAATTGGTAAAATGACAGTTTCAGTCCTTTACGTTACTCCAGCTCTGGATAAGCTCAGAAGCTTCTGATTTTGACAATTTTAACGTTTTCTGTCAATTTGGGCTAGAAACGTCCGTTTAGGCCCAAAATTGACGCGAAAAATTACCCAAAGCTCCTGAAACTTTCAGAATTTGTCAATTTTGTCCGAAACTTCTTAATTTTGTCATTTTTACCTCAAACTTTTAATTTTTTTGTCATTTTTTTCTGAAATTTTATTTTTATTCCAAACACATACATATTCGCACATATATTATTTTAAATCAAATCTTCTCAAAATAAAAATATATTTTAAACTAATTAACATAATTAAAATTTTTTAGCAATAATAATAATAATAATGATAATTTTTTTAATTAGTTTTTTTTTAAAAAAATTTTTTAAAAAAAAACCCGGACGAAATTGGGTGTCAACACTCAGCCATTCCAACCTAAAGGCATTGTCCTATGGTTTTAATATCAGCATGGACGAAACTATATTATAAAAAAAGAAATTCCCTGAAAAGAAAAACTGAAACGCGAAAGAAAATGCTGATAATAAAACTAAAGGACAAGAAAAACGGATCAGATCGCTTCTTTCTTCCACAATACTTCAACAGGGTGAGTAGAGGACCATTATGGGAGTGAACTGGTCGGGAAAGACTGTCGTGTCCAGTCTATCTGAATCATTGCTGGATCTGGTTCAGGAACAAAAGCTTGTATTTTATCTAGCAATTCTTCAGCAATTGTTGCGGATATTATGATTCGCCGTGCCACTCTTGATATGAAATTCTTCTGCATAGCATAATCCATAAAAGCTATCAGACCTGTAAAGAAATTGTTAACATTTAAAAGCCCAATGGGTTTCTTATGCAAATTAAGTTGGGCCATGGAAGCAATTTGAAAGACTTCTCCCAATGTGCCAAAACCACCTGGTAGAGCGATAAAAGCATCAGCATTTAAAAGCATTTGTAACACACGCTCTTGCAAATTTTTAACCACTAATTCTTCTCCAATCGTGCCCCCAGAAATAAATTTCAGAGGTCCAAGGATAATGCCCAGAACTTGACTTCCTCCTAGAGATGCTGCTGATGCTACACCTCCCATTAATCCGACACTACCTCCTCCATAAACTAAATGTATTTTTCGCTCAGCTAATACTCTACCCAAATGGTTGGCTGCTTTTAAATACTCTTCATCTTTTCCAGGAAAAGCCCCAGAAAATACACAAATACTTCGGGATTTACGAGTTGGGGTTTTCTCCATTCCTATCTTTACCCTTGTGAGAAAAGAGGATATATTTATAGAGATGAAGAGATAAGGCAATAATTTTATTTTTCAAGAATGGATACATTATTGCCAGCTATTCATAGTAGTCACGGGTATGACTCAGGTCGGGAGTGGGTACATTATCATCAAAAGAGGAGGAAAATTTCAAAAGCAACTAAAATATACAGTAGTCACTACTGTAGCTTACGTCAGGAGTAGGTACGTGATTGTTGGAAGAGAAGGAAAATTTTAAAAAGTGGCAGCTAGCATGTACAGTATCGTGACTATGGCTCATGTCAGGAGTTGATACATTATCGCCGAAAGGGGAGGAAGATTTCAAAAGCGACAGCTAGCACGTACAGTAATCGTGACTTTGGTTCACGTCAGGAGTGGATACATTATTACCAAAAGGGGAGGAAAATTTCCAAAAGCGACAGCTAGCACGTACAGTAATCGTGACTTTGATCCTCGTCTTTCACTGGCTTTGCGTCCAGTAATGGCTTCAATGCTTTCTATGAATCGGTGATTTGCATCCCATCCAGTTTTCTCACAAACTGGCAAACTGGGTCGTTTAAAGTCAGATTCCCAAGACTATAACGTTCTCGTTCTTTTTGGAAAATTATCCATAATCCAACAACCTCAAATTGCACTATTCCGCAAGAATGCGCTTCAAGAACCTCTCGAATATCTTCCAGAGATTCCTTACGCAAGCCATTCTTGATGAATTTTATTCTATCATTACGATTTCTGGTGATCACTCCTGGAGAACGACATTTATTGCCGCAGATCCACCATCCACAATTATGACAAACGCCTAGCCTCTTTGCTCTTCTCTTTTTGGCATAAGCGCTTTTACCAAAGCCGGGCATACGGGGAAAGAACGCTTCGGGAACTTCACCAGCTGAACGAACCTTAGCTTCAATTAGCCACCGCACATTATCAGGAATGCCTTTGTGCATAAATACTCTGAATCGTTCACATCTAGCTTGATAAATCTTTTTAAGAACATTTATTGGGAAGGAAGGAAAATACTTTCGTAGGGCGGAAAGAGAAGACTCCATTGATGAAGGAGGTATTTAAGAGAAGAAAGAAATTAGTGATTGTAGGAAATGGAAATAACTAACACATATTTATAGTGATGAAAGGGATAATGTGTTAATTACACTTGCAGAAGCAAGTTCTTTATTGTCAAAAGAAAAGACAAATGATAGCTTATATGTACAGCAATCATGACTGTGGCTCTCATCCTCCACTGATTTATGTCCAGTAACGGCATTAACGGCTTCTATGAGTCGAGGATTTGCTTCCCATCCAGTTTTCTTACAAGCTGGCAAACAGGGTTATTTACAGTCAGATTCCCGGGACTATAACGGTTTCGTTCTTCATGAAAAATGCTCCATAAACCAAGAAGTTCACGTTGCACAGATCCACAAGAATGCGTCTCAATAGTCAATTGGATATCATCCAACGAGTCCTTACTCAGGCCATTCTTAATGAATCGTCTTTTATCTTAACGATTTGTGGAGATGTATCCTAAAGAGCGACATTTAGTATTACAATTCCATCGCCCACATTTATAACACACGCCTAGTCTCTTTGCTCTTCGCCTTTTGGCATAACGGCTTTTACCTAAACCGGGCATGCGGGGCATAAATGCATCTGGAACTTCACCCGCCAGACGGACCTTAGCTTCAATTATCCACTGCACATTATCGGGAATGCCTTTGCGTGTAAAAACTCTGATTCTTTCACATCTAGCAAGGTAGATCTTTTTAAGGACTTTTATTGGAAGAGAAGGAAAGTATTTTCGCAGGGTAGAAAGAGTAGAATCCATTGATGAGAGAAGAATTTGAGAGATGATGGAAAGGAATTAGTTATTGAAGGAAACTTAGATAACCGACTGGAAGAACATGCATTTATAGCGATGAAATGGATAACGTGTCGATTACACTTACGGGAGCAAATACATTATTAAAAGAAAAATGGAAAATTTTAAATATGATAAATTGTACGTACAGTGATTGTGACTGTGGCTCACATCTTCTACTGGTTTTACGTCCAGTAACAGGATTAACGGCTTCTATGAGTCGAGGATTTGCTTCCCATCCAGTTTTCTTACAAGCTGGCAAATAGGGTCGTTTAACGTCAGATTCCCGGGACTGTATCGTTCTCGTTCTTCATGAAAAATGCTCCATAAATTGAGAAGTTCACGTTGCACGGATCCACAAGAATGCGTCTCAAGAGTCAATTGGATATCATCCAATGAGTCCTTACTCAGGCCATTCTTAATGAATCGTATTTTATCTTCTCGATTATCAGAGATCATCCCTAAAGAACGACATTTAGTATTACAGGTCCAGCGTCCGCATTTATGATAGACGCCTAGTCTCCTCGCTCTTCGCTTTTTGGCATAAGAGCTTTTGCCTACACCAGGCATGTGAGACACAAATGCCTCTGGGATTTCACCTGCCAGACGAACCTTAGCTTCAATTAACCACCGCACATCTTCAGGGATTCCTTTATGCATCAGAGCTCTTAATCGTTCACAGCGAACTTGGTAGATCTTTTTGAGGATGTTCATTGGGAGAGAAGGAAAATATTTTCGCAAGGCAGAAAAAGTAGGATCCATTTTCTAGGAGAAAGTAAAAGAAAGGAGGGAGGAAATGATCAGTTATTATGGGCAACTGAGAGAACCGACTTGAGAGTCACGGAGTACCGTATCCGCCGCTTAACCGGAAAAGTGGATCCTACTTTATTTTGATGTCATAGATATTTCTTATCTTTGATATCTCGTAAGGCATGACATTGATCCAGTCCTTAACTATTGAATCCATTGTCCGCTTTTGACAAATTTTCAACGACAATATTTCTTGATGTCTGCCTTATCTTTGACCACAGCTATCTCTTATCTTAGATGCTGCTAAGCTGGCATCAATCTTGTCCTTCCAGGTGTAGCCACGATTATTGAATCAATTGCCAGGCTTTTGACAATATTGTCTACTTTATCCTTTTTGATATCTGCCTTATCCTTGGCTATAGCTATCTCTTATCTTGGATACTACTAGCTGGCGTCAATCCTATCCTTCCAGGTGTAGCCTCGATTATTGAATCGGTAGCCAAGCTTTTGACAATATTGTCTACCTTATCCTTGAATTCCTGATGCGGGTTGGTCCCGCATATTAGCTGTGTATCCAGTGATAGATTGGTAAGAGCTGATGTTATTGAGATCTCGGCTTATACTGCTGTAGCTGTGCCGTGGATGTGCTTCCCATTTGATTCCTGTTCTGTATGCTATGTATGCATGATATGAAATGCATGAATGCAGAGCATGTGTAACTAATGGCTTTTTTTTTTTTTTTTGTATGGATCTAGTTCTTTATGTCTTTGTTTTACTGGATCCTCTTTTGTGATGGCCTTCTTGGACTATCATTGAATCTCTTTATGCTTTCCAGCTCTTGTCCATTGCCTCAAAAGCCCAACTCTTTTCAAAGTCCGTTTTCTTTGACTTGTTCTTGAATTTTGGCCTCAATTTCTTTAATGTTCGCTCGCCTCATACTTTATATCTCTTTGGGTACTCATCCTTTGTCATGGATTTCATAACATCAAAGGCTTAACTTTCAATGTCTGTCCTTTTTCTTGTGTCCGGGCTGACACATACTTATCCCCATGTTACAATCTGAATGATTGCTCTTCCTTGAACTCATGTTTTGATCCATAAGACTTGCCCCCTTGTCTATTGAACTTCTTTGTTGGCAGTACTCCTCTTACGCTTCGTAGAGACTACTTTGCCCCCCTAAATATGGTATTTATGTTGATAAAAGGTATCACCTCGCCTTTAACAGAAGGTCGAGCATTTCTAGACCTTTGTGATGGCACTTGATTGTAAATTTCTCTTACAAGAACCACATCTTATTAAAGAAAGACTCAAGCTATCTCCTCACTTTTAAGTCTACATACATTAATGAATAATGGTTTGGCCTTAAAGAAAAACTTTCATCAATTTGCAAAGCTTGACAAAGTAATTTACGGTCTTTGTTTTTAATTAAAATATCCTGCCATTCTTCCCTTTCCAACTCGAAGACATAAACTGTGCAAGGCAATAAGGTAGAAACATGATTCACAATAATAGCCTTTTAACTGAATGAGGATGATATCGAGAGGTAAATGTTAGGTGTGAGGAAAGTTAAGTTTGAGTGGTGTAAAAGAATTGTCTTTTAATACTACTCGTGAGCAGTATTAAATAAGGTAGAAACATGATTCACAATGATAGTCTTTAAACTGAATGAAGATGTTAGGTCTGAGGAAAGTTAAGTTTAAGTGATGTGAAAGAATGGTCTTTTAATACTACTCGTGAGCAGTATTAAATAAGGTAGAAACATGATTCACAATGATAGTCTTTAAACTGAATGAAGATGTTAGGTCTGAGGAAAGTTAAGTTTAAGTGATGTGAAAGAATGGTCTTTTAATACTACTCGTGAGCAGTATTAAATAAGGTAGAAACATGTTTCACAATGATAGTCTTTTAGCTGAATGAGGATGTTCAGTCTGAGGAAAGTTAAGTTTAAGTGGTGTGGGAGAAGGGTCTTTTAATACTACTCGTGAGCAAATTTGATTACGGTGAAAAATTCAATAGTGAAGACCTCAAACTTGCCACCTTTCCAGAAAGTTAAACCTCATCTGTTGCCCCCCAACTATCGTGGTCTTCATGTATGCTTGGCTTGAAAGTTGCTTTTGTGTTCTAAACCGCCTTTACAGGTTTTCAGTCTAGAATCCATAGCTCACTTTTTTTGCTTTTTCTTTTTTTGGCTCTAACTTGAGCTTCGTTTCTTTTCTTTTTTTTTCTTTTTTTTTTTTTTTTTTTGTGAGCTATGGTGATGACATACTTGATAACTCTCTTGAAGTGAGATGACTCAAGTGGCCTTGCTTGCTCGTGCTTGCTCTCGGTCTCTTTTTGTTTTTTTGAATTTTCCCTTAATGGATTCTGATAGAAGGGATGAACTTCTTTCATTTTTTGGAATTTGTGTTGCAGAGAACCGAGATCATAGCCGTCTTGAAGTGAGATGACTCAAGTGGCCTTACTTGCTCGTGTTTGCTCTCAGTCTCTTTTTGTTTTGGATTTGAATTTTCCCTTGTTGCCTTTTGATAAGGGATGAACTTCTTTTTTTTTTTTTTTTTTGGAATTTGTGTTGTGGAAAATTGAGAACCTTTTTTTTTTTTGTTGAGCATTTGTGAGAATTGGAAGGCCACTGAAGTCATTTAATATGAGAGCTACCTTCTTTGGAAACTAACCCCAGACTTCTTACAAGGGTGTTGATAACCACTGCGAATTCCCTTTTGAGAGTTGAGGTGCAACATTTGAAATCCTTCTTACTAGATTTGGCAGTACCTTGAAGATCACTACTATCAAATCTCTCTTAACTTTCATTTTCACCCACGAGTAGTATTGCTTACAAAGTAAAGTGTGATGGTAATAATGGATGGTGTAATGGCAAAGAGTGAGAGATAGATGGAATTTTTGGTAAAAAGTGGTAGAATATGTGGATGTAAAAATGGAATTTTTGGTAAAAAGTGGTAGAATGTGTAGGTGTAATGATGAAATTTTTGGTAAAAAGTGGTAGAATGCACACATTACATCTTTTTGTTAGACAAGAAAAAGAATACCAGGTGTCCATTTAACAAAGACTACACCCTAGATTCTGGACTAAATCTAGGAGATTTTTACTATTAATTTACTTTGACAAGCTCTCAAAGATGAAAGTTTAGTAAAAGGATTCCCTGTTATTCAAAAGTGTGTGCGAACTGTTAGGTCGGATCTGACTTGGAGCCCTTCCAAAATCAATGTAATTCTAGCTCGAAATATTCACTTTCAATTACCAATCACATCATGGTCTAGCAACTTGGACTCGACCAACTGTTGGACCTTGTTTTTCAGTACCACACAATTTTCACTTGAATGCCCAATTGAACATTTTTGGTAATCACATTTGGCATTTGGGTCATTCCAACTTCGAAGGGGAGGCTACTTGATCTTTGCTACCGTTGGTATGGGTGATAGCAGGTTTATTGCTTGTGGAAATTGAATCGACTTAAGTAGCTTTCTTCCCATGAGTGGTATTTGGTACTGATGAGGGAGCCTTGAGGATTACAGTCTCAATAGGATATCCTTTCACTCGTAACATGAGCGGTAGTGGACCATAGGACTTGGAGATGATGTTTTGGATAGCTCCGCTTCTTTCATTGAAACATCCTCCAATTGAAGAATCGACCAGCTTTCCTGTTTTGATTCCAAATTTGATCTTTTCTCCAGGTAATACCAAATTTGAAAAGTTACTCGAAGTGTTCCGAAGTAGTTTTTCATAAAATGGTCTATTTAGTGTTTGGATAAACAGGGTGATTAGTTCTTTTTCTATCATAGGTGGTTGAACTTGTGTGGCTAAGTCTCTCCACTTTTGTGCATATTCCTTAAAGGTCTTTTGTACCTTCTTCTCCATATTCTGGAGAGTTGGGCGATCCTGGGCCAAGTCCATAACATGCTTGTAATTATTGATGAAAGCTCGAGTGAGATCATTCCATGTTCTAATGTTCTTTGGGGCTTGACTTGGATACCATTGTAGCATTAACTTTGTAAGACTTTCTTGAAAAAGTGTTATCCACACCTTCTCTTCTTTTGTGAGTGATTGTACTTTTCTTATAAACAATGTAATGTGAGTGATGGGACAACTTATTCCATCATATTTCATAAAGTCTGGCATCAAGCAAAGATCGTTCACCGAAAGAGATCCAAATACAGTGTCTCATTCAATGGTCTGAAGTCTCTTTTCTATGGTCTCGAGTTTTTTTTTTTTTTAGTATCCTCTTCTTCTTTAAGCAGGGGCTTCTTCTTTTTTTTTTTTAAAAAAATGGATTGTGCCTTAGGTGAATGTTATCAGATGGGCCTGAGTCGTGAAAGGGCTTCTCTTGAACTAAGACCCGTTGTTGAGTGAATCCGGGAAGATAGGTGAGATCTTGTGGCTCTTTGACGGGGACTTGGATTTTTTTTTTTAATTAACTTCATTATTTTCTCGGCCATGCTTTCTATCTTGGACTCAATATCTATGAGACGTCATTCGGTCTGTTCTGCTATTAGTCTTGTTTGGAGCCGAGTTGGGTATCAATGTTGAGGTCCAATTTTACCGTTTTAAAGTAAGATTTATTTTATTAGACTTCATATGCACTTGATTGGTGTGATGGATGTATGTAATACAAAATGAAATTATGTTTTTATCAAAGTTTATATGTACATGATTAATGTAATGGAATGCATGCAATAGAAAACTGAGATTATGTTTTTATTAGACTTTATATGTATGTGATTGATGTAATGGATGCATGCAATGAGTGAGCTTGATTATTCACTATCGAGGAACTTCGAGATTTCTAGTTGTTATTAGAAAGATTAAAAAGTTATTATAGTTTGACGCGTGGTTTTGATGCATGAAGAATAATTGTATAGAACAGAAGTACAATAAAAGAAAAATAAGGTTATTAATAAGTTAAATAGCAATTAACAACTCATGAACTATTATGGAAAAACGAATTACAACCATAAATATAAGATACAAAGAAAATAAAAGTGTAGAGCAACAACATACAACAACATAGCATAACAAAGACATGCTTATGGCGTTGGTAAATGGGAGGAATACTATGGTCAGTTCTATGGTTAAGTGGGGAATTCTATATGCATAAGGTGGTTTATCAAAAAGGCTAGGGATAGTTCCCGAATCCCGTCACTAAATCATAGTGACGGCCCGATTCCTTACCCTCTAGGGTTAATGTAAGGAATGGATTAATTCGAGTCGTAGCTTTTCGTGGGCCCATGCAGAGACTAACCGTCTCAGAAGGCAATACACTACTTTGCTACTTTGAAACCGGTGAAGGCTTGGAGACCGTGGCCTCACAAGGACAGCAACACCAATTCCGCTTAGAAAGAATCGTGTTTGATTTAAGGAAGCTCGGGTATAGAGCTTCATTTTGTGAATGCATTATGCATGTTTAGAATAAGTAAATATAACATATAAATTCACATAAAAATAAACAAAACAGAACAAAATAAATCAACTTTTAGGCTTGACTCACTAACCAGGGTCCCCAGCGGAGTCGCCAAGCTGTGGCAACGTGCGGTTCGTTTTCGGGAGTCGCCACCAATCGGTTTTCGCTCAGGTCGATTGGATACCTAAAATATGGTCTGTGAGAGTTCGGGGGTTCGGGAGTACGGTTACGTTAAAACAACTTTGTTAAAACGCCCAAAAATTGGTACCTTAGTTGATTTTAATTTTGTTTCGCTTTGCTTTTAAATAAATTTCAGTTAATTTTCAATCTAGAATTTTTAACTGAATTAATCGGATGTGGATTTTTGGTAATTAATTTGTATAGAATTTTATACTTCCGAACCATGGACTCTGCCGAGTCATTTGGACATGGAAGATTTGATTCCGAACCATGGACTCTGCCGAGTCATTTGGACACGGAATTTGGTGAAATTTTAAACAATTTTATCCATATTGTGAATATGGATTTTTATCTTTATATTTATTTAATTTATTTAGTTAGAAAAAAGGTTGATATTTTCCAAACCGTAGATCCTGACGGATCATCCGGATATGGAAGTTAATTTAATTTACTTGAAATTTTATATTTCCAAACCATAGATCCTATCGGACCACCCGGATATGGAACAAATAATCCATCTTAGGACGGATTTCCAAAAATTTAAATATTGTTTAACCAATAATTTAATACAGATTAAATACATTAGAAGAATTAAAATTTAACCATTCTAGAAAATAAATAAATAAATATCCTAAATTACATCCTTAAGTGAATTTAAGGATTAAATCTAATACATGGTTAAATAATCAAAGAAAGAAAGAAAACAAAAAGAGAATAAATCTGCTGTCAGCGACTAATCTACAACCAAAATAAAAAATTAGTAGCTCATAGGAACAAATTAGAAAAATTGAAAGACTAAGTTAAAGTCCTTAAACTGAGAAGCCATAACTACCAAATAGATATTGTAGGCAGTCCATCAAAAACATATTATTATTAATCCTTAAGCAATGATGAGATAAAAACAAACTATTCCTAACATTAAGAAAAACATAAGAAACATAATATGTTGATCTCACAGAGATTCTTTGTCTATGACAACACCAGACCAATTAAGATGTTACAGATCTTGTTACATCGTTATCCGCACCGAACAACCACACAATAAATACTACAGTACATAAAATGTAAATCACATAAATCTGAACAAGTAGAGGATTGACTTATAATACCAAGAAGCAAGCAGTTTCACACAGAAACCAAGAATACCATGACTGCCAACTGCAAGAAACCACTTAGACTTTTAACCAGCTAAAGGGTCATAAGGGTACATAAAAAATATAGAAAACTAAAAATAGTCCAAGTAAAAAACAACAGTGAGAAGTCAATCACCTAAAATCTATAGTCTTTTATCGAATGCTAATATATGATATAAAATCACTGCATAAAACACTATCAAACATGTATAGAAATATATGGAATCAAAGAAGAAGCATTATTTCCCTTGGAAAACAAAGAAGCAAACCCTGTGCTTGCAAAGGACCGATGTTGCACATCTGAGAACATAGCACCATTAGAATTGGCAGTAACTGTTTCCACAGGCAACGGCTTCTGATCTACAACTGGAGGGGTAGAAAGTTCACCTTGGGATGGCGGAGCAAGATTTGGGGTGAATAGTCCACTGTTTGGAGCTTTCATATTTATCTCAGATGCAGAATGATTTTCAACCGAAGAATTTAACCCAATTACATGCCATAAAGCTGAGAAATTGTTTTTTTTTTTTAAACGAATCGAGACTTAATGGTCCCAAATCAGCCGTACTACTTATGATAACATCCATGACCTCTTTTGAGAGAATTGATTTAAGAGACTGCATTTAATGAGTGACCAAAACAAACAAAAATAAGAAAATTTACTGTCAATGCTCAATCTGCAAAGAAAATAAAGTTAGTGACTTAAATGTAAGAAAATAAGAAGATGGAGGATTGAATAAGAATTTTACCAATAAAATTAAATTTTTGAAACTTCTGAAACCGAGATCGTTGTGCACAGTTTCTCTTCTCCGTTCATTCGCAAGCGACAGTGGAGGAAGGAAAAGCTCAGGTTTAAACGATGAGGATGGTGTCGAGGAGCGCAAGCAACGGCGGCCGACGTGGAGCTGGAACCGGCGAGGCGCGAAAGACGGCGAGCTAGAAAACACTCCCGGCTGATCCGGAACAGAGCGTGTCGAGTCGGGAGACGGCCTTGGATGGTGTCGGCCCCTGTGTCGCCCTGGAAGGTGAAATTGTTGTAGAAGGTGACACCGGAGGCGTTGGCAGTGGAGTTCAGGTGGTCGACGCATGGCACCAGCTTCGACTTGCACGCCAGCTGCACTTCCGTCATGGTTACCGCCACACTTAGCATCAGAAGGATCGCTAGAATGCTAGTTTCGCCATGGCAGTTGCTTGGGCTATGCTTTGGGCTCCTTGGACCTTGCTGGGAAATTCTTCGGCCGTATATTACAGAGCCGGGAGGCTCAACCTTTGGAACCCTCTGAAACGGATACTTGGTAATCTGAGTCACCATCGATGCTCTCCATAACAGCTCATCGTCTTCCATGTCATGCATCGGCAGCAACGGCTTCAGATACTCACACAGCCCGACATGGCCACCGGAATCCAGCCGCGAGGTCAGAAAGGCGGAGACAGAGGAGGACTGGGATATGCAGAGGTCTAAGGAGAGGTTGCGGATAAGTGGTGGACGGCGGTGAAGCGAGAGCAAGGCGGCGGAGCCAATGAAATCCGAAGCGGTGATGTGCGAAACGAGGAGGGAAGAATAGGGTGGCGGAGCGACGCGAGCGCAGCGGAGGGCGTTGTGACAGAGAAGAAGCAGAAGGTTTCGACGTTGAAGGCGTAGAACAAGAAGTCGTCGTTGCTTGCGCTCACGGTCTCCTCGTCTTGACTCAACCGGTGGAGCTCACCGATGGATTGACTAAGTTGCTGGATGCTGTTGTGTTTGTAACGTAAAAGATGCAGGAGAGGATGAACAAGGGCAGAGCAAAGTTGAACTTGCTTTAATTGTCCGCAAAAGGGTCGCTGGAAGCTATGAACGAGGGAGACCAAGCAGAAGATGGCCAAGAGAGGAGAAATAAAAGACCCACACAGAAGAAGTCGCTTCCCCCCCGCCCCCAAGAAAGGATGGAATTTGAGAGAGAGATCCCATTTGGAAGCAGGTGAGAGTTCCCTCTTCAGCCGGAACCAGGAACCGGGAAGAAAAAGAGATAAGAAGATAAGATCCAATCTCTAGGCCAGCTGGGTGGAGAGAAAGTCTGAGAGCAGGTGTTGACATTTTTGTCGGTTCGTGCCGACAGTGAGAGAAAAAAAATGTTTTCCAGGGATTTCTTTTAAACTAAATTAATTAATTAATTTTTTTTAATTAATTGACTAATAATAAATTTTTTCTTAATTTTTAGTTTTCTCTTTTTTCTTAATTAATTTAATTTTAATTTTTGTTAACTTTTTAACCTGTTTTTTTTTTTAAACACACATACTATAAAAATAAAAATAAACCCCTCTTAAAAAAATATATAATTTTTTTTAAAAAAAAATTTTAATTTTTAATTTTTAATTTTTTTTTAATGGTCGGATGAAATTGGGTGTCAACACCTATATAATCTCATGTACAATTATAATATTGTCCTGAATATGTCAGCCTGGAATAAAAGAATTTTAATTCCCTAAAACCAGATAAGAAATCACAGGTTTTAATCAGTTGACCAGAATTTTCGCAATAACTTTGTAAATAGTATTATAAAGACTGATTGGCCGAAAGTCATCCACTCAATGGGCATATCTAATCTTTTGGATTAGAGTGATAAATGTATGGTTAAGTTGTCTCAACAGAAAGCCGCCATAGAGAATTAATAGAATAGCTTCCGAAATTGAATTTCCCCAAAATATGCCAATACTTTTTAAAAGCCAATAGGGGAGTTTATCTGGTCTAGACACCTTCATACTACCCGACTCAAATGTAGCCTTCCTAATCTCTTCCTTAGAGAAAGGAACCAAGAGAGTACGATGTCGTTGGTTTCATAGGACTCTTGAAATAAAAGGATAGAGGATAGACTAGGCACCTTCACAAGTCAGTGGTACTAAGTTGAAAAGCTGTACATAATAGGTATGAACGCTTGACCTAATAGAGTCCTCATCATAAACCCAAGAATCATCCTAAAGTTGTAAAACTGTAATTCTCAAATTTAATCTGAGACCAAGTAGTACGATGAAAGAAAGTGGCATTACAGTCACCAATTAGTGCCAACCATTGAACCCTGGATTTCTAGGCCCGTAAAAACTCTTCATCAGCTAGTAGGCGTATGTCTTTTCCTTAAGTCTACAATTCTAGAGTGGGTTAGCATAGGGTTTTGGGAAGAGTAAGCTTGTTCCAGTTGTTTCTCCACTAACTCAATTTCCTTTCGAAGAGGACCAATAGCAGACTTACTTCATTGTCTTAGAAAATGAACCAACTAGGCATATTTATTAGCCACCTGAAACATTTTTTAACCTCTAATGGGTTGAGACCAAATAGTCTTTATGATATCCTCACAATATGGATACTGAATTCAGAAAGCTTTGAATTGCCTAGGCCAATGATAAAAATTTCTATTTGGGGAAGAATCCATAAGCAGGGGAGCATGATCAAAATGTTGGATAGAAAGATTTAATAAATAAACATTAGGGAAATGAGAAAACCAATTCTCATTACAGGAAGATTTGTCTAACATTTCATTGATGAGACCTTCCCTTTCTCTGAAATTAGACCAAGTGTAGACAAGATCACCGCACGGGATTTGGAATTAATTGAGCTCTTGAATAAATGACCGTAAAAATTTAGCACCCAATAAAATATAAGAGTTCTTGCCAGTTTTCTCAAATGAAGACAAAACTTGATTGAAGTCACCAATTAAAAGAAGCAGCCCTGGATACTATTGAAGTACTGAATGGACATTAATTCAAGTTTGTTGTCAAAGCCGAATAACCGAATTACCATAAATATTGCCTAAATTCCAGGAATAACCATCCTCATCAACTACTTTTAGGAGCACTAAGTTCAGGTCGTTATAGTTACATGCACAATTAGAACCTAAAGTCCAACCCACCCAAACACCTCATTTATGGTCTACTAGATCCACAAAGTTTGAACTCAAAACCTAAATTTTCTAACTTCTTGGCGATGTCCAAACCCTTCATTCTAATTTTTGCCAAATACAAAATATGGGGCCGTTTAACCAATACTACAGACCGAAGGTGATGAATTGCTGTGGGACGCCCTAACCCACGGCAATTGAAACTCAGAATTTTCATGTCTGCTTTAGGGTTTGATTAGGTTCAACTAGAAAAGCCAGACAGCAGTCAAGTAATCTGCCCAAGCTCCAATTTGGTCAGCACAACAATGGTGCAAAAATTAGCAGGAAAAACCAACCCTACGTCCAAAATAACAAAAGAATTGTCCATTCCAGTGTAAGCCAATAAACAAGAATAAATGGCGATAAAGTGTGACCGTTTGTTAGGAGGAATCAGCAAAGGATCGAGATCAGACCAATCCGAAGGAGCCCTTTTCTTGGTCGATATTCCTAGTATCCCCATTATCTTTATTTTCTTGGTAGGGCGACCACGGTTGAGGGAGACTGGTCGAAGAAGTTTTTTTTGCTAATCACTTGGCCTCCCTTTCCCAACAAGTACAATGTCACATGGGACCATATTTAGCTTTTTTCCTTTAGCCAGTGGAGAATCCAAGTTAGGCTGTGAAGCAAGCTTTCTGGGCCCTACAATCATGAATTGATTAAGGGAAGTGTCAGTAGATTTTTCCGAAGATGAGTCCATTCCAACTTCTGCAGCCTCTGAAGATTCTAGGTTGGAGTCTAAGGAAGAGTCCAGAGTGGGCATGACCTTTGGTTCTGTAGGTTTAGCAATCTGAAGCTTAGCCTTGGCTTTAGAGTTTTCTTCCGGATCATCATCTGGGTTTGAAACTGGATCAACATTGTCAGCCCTATTCTGATCCTTATCCGGGATAATCGAACCGAACCAAATAGGCACCTAAATAATTCCGATAGCTCTCAATGTTAACATTAACTTCCTCATTGAATGGCTCATTGATTTTATATGCTATTATACAGTTGGAAATGTCATCTGAGGAAGATTGAAAGTAAAGAGCGTTGGCCTCCAATGCCCCGAGGCGGTTGAGAAACACCTAGTGGGTCTTTGTAGTTTGAGAAATAGTGGACTTCTATATCCACCAGAGTTTGTCCTTAAGAGCTTGAGCCACCTAGGATATTGATTTCTCGCAGTGACGCCTTGAGTGCACCACACAGCCACAATACCTGCAAATTTTGAACAATTTTTCATAATGGAAAGAAATCCTAGTTTTCTATCCATTAATGGTCTCCAAGTAGCAACCTGGCACCAATGGTTCTTCAATATTAGTAAAGGTCTTAAATCTTATGTATTTTCATCGGTGAGGAATAGAATTATCGAAATCCACCAGCCCCAACTTTTGAGCAATATCATATGTTGTTTCCGGATTAAGATACATGAAAGATAAATCATGCACTTGGACCCAAATGAGGACATTGGGAAAACCATGTTCTTTAGCTCTAAGATGGGGTTGGTCTCTTTGAACCAAAATAAGAGCCCCATCCATGTTCCACGGGGCTACTGCTTTCACCTTAAGAATGTCCACCCACAATGGCATAACATAGTAGGGGCAGGGGTGCCACTGGCCCCCCCCCCCCCCCCCTTCCCGAAAATTTTAGAAAGATTTAATGATTGGTACTTAATTGGTTAATTTAAGAGAAATTAGAAACTGGATATGTATTTTTGCCCCCCAAAATGATAGAAGAAAATAAAGACGAGGGTAGTGAGGTGGGCGCTAAAGAAAGTAGGGATTAAATGAGTAATTATTTCCTGTAGCCTTAAGCAAGATATTCTAACATGGCCTAAATGCACCATTAGTCCTCCAACCTTTCCAACTCGTACAGGTTGCTCCTTGAGCTTTGAATTAGTATGACTAAGTCCCAATCTCCAACTTTGCTTCGTTGCAATGTTGTCCCTCTCCTCTAGGCTCGCCCCCCAAACCAAAAATCTTGGTGCCGCCGTTGTCCACACAATTACTAAATCGAATGAAAAACAAATTATGCTCAACTTTACCCAATACAGATACTATACCTTCAGTCTTCCATGCATGCTTGAATGTAGGACTGAATAAAAGGAGCTAAAAATCTCCACTTGTTAATGGTTTTGATCAACAAAGACCTAGACAAATAATTCTGATTTTGGTCCAAAAGCTGTATACCAATAGAAAGGATAATACCATGCCTAAGGGGTAGTTCAATGAGACAAATGCCACTGAGTTTCCCCTCTGTGGTATAGTGTATTTCATTCTATTCTTTATGTAATCAACCAACAATAAGAGGACAAGATGTAGGGAAATTGCCACCAAAACAAGCCAACTATTCAATATCAAGAATCTAAGAAAAGAACCGTCCAGCCATCTTCTGTGACAAAAAAGATGAAACATCCCCAAGTAGTCAAATCAGTCAAAAGTATAGGAAAGCTTATGTGAATGAGCAACCAGGGCCAAATAATCCTGCCACTAACTACACTAAACCAAGGTAAAAAATAGTTAAACCCCAATAAGCCTTGATAACTCCATCAATGAACTAGAGAATATAGTTAAATGGAGCCTAAATTGAATCAAACCTAGAGAAACTACCGCAGACTTAAGCTACCTTACTGAAAACAAAAAAAGCCAACTTTCTCCATGAACCTAGGAAAAACTAAGCAAAACCAACAAATAGGCAGCAAAAATCATACAAGGAATAACAAAAGAACTCTTTCCTCTAAACCAGCAGCCGAAAACCAGACACTAGAGCTTCAACCAATGAAGAACTAGGGTTAGAGGAGAAGTTTAAGTTTCAAGCTCGAAGAATCCAACTTGCTTTTTGTAGGTAAAAAACCAAATCAAGGTAAGGAAATAGTAGAAATCCAACCCAAATCAATAAGGAAATCACAAATCAAGAGTTTGATGCATATGATTATTATTTTTTCTCTACCTTAGTAGCCTAAGATTATCCCATTAGTACCAATAAATTAGAGATTTGGAATAGAATGAGAAATAAAAACATGGATAAGTTGCACTTAAAAGAAAAAAAACATTCTATTATGGCCCTTTTTTAGATAAAGATGTTAAGTTGGATGGAAGAAATTGGGAAAAGCTAGTATTAATCCCTAAAAGCTTTATATTTACTATAAAAGCTTTGCAACTTTTTTAGTTAACGATCTAACTACCATATTTATGTTAGTAATACTCTCATCCTTCATTCTGGCCGGACTTAAGGGTTATCAGAATTCAAGGTCCAACAACTTAATAGCCACCTCCATCACATACGTTGGCAATCAAAGTAGGCCCAAATTCGGCAGCAAAGCATGCAAGTCACTATTCATGACCCGTAACAAGTCGAGGTTAGAAATGACGATCTCAATTGCCATTAACCATCGCCATTTGAAGGATTTGGCCACCCTTCACATGGTGACCCTAATCCACACATCCTATTCCTCCAATTCAACTTATAATCTTAATTTTGGATCCAATCCTCAAAAACCCTAATCCTAGTTTACGGGTAAAAATTGAAACTGATTTTCTAAAGACCAAATTGGTTCTTTAAACCATAAGGATATTGTAGATTGACCTTCACTCTACAAAGCATAATCATCCATAACAACAGTTGTTATTCCAATTAATAAAATTAATCTTGGTCCTAAATCGGGTCCAAACGCTTTAAGCAAAAAAATACAATTTAAGATATTTTCCATAAAAACTAAAGTTAAGGTTCCATTAAGATAAAAGAATAAGCTTAAGGAAGAAAAAATGTCATTAGCTTTATAATCCTAAGTTGATGCTACATTTTTTGTCAAATTTAATGCTTGCTATCAACAAAAAAGCTAAAATGTTTTTTTGAGGTTGTGGACTCTCTAAAAAAATTGAGGGTAGGATAAAAAATAGAACAACAACAACAACAACAACAAAAATATTAATAATAAGTTAGGGAGTTACAATTTACTCAAAAAAATTTATTTATGATGCAGTTTTAGCTAGACATTCAAGTAATTGTAATTTTTGAACCAATTAATTTTAGCTTAAGTCAACTAAATCCAAAATGAATTATCTTTATTTTTACATCATTTTTACTTGGAATCAATTTCATTTGAAAGTCAATATTATGTAGGTATAATAATCCATTTAAAATATATTTTTTATTATCTTATTAAATTTTTATGAGTTTTTATTTAGCTTTCAAATGAAATTGATTCCAAGAAAAAAAGACAAATAAATAAAATAAATTCATTTTAGGTTAAGCTAACTTAAGCTAAAAACAACTTCTGAGACTACAATTAAGGACTAGGACTCAGTTGCACTTACCCTCCTAGACTATGCATACTAAATGAGAGGTCTAGAGGTGGTGTAAGCACAAGTTTCTTTCTAATATATATCTAGCAATTTAAGTATGTTCTGTAACAACACCAATTCAATTAGTTACCTATCACCTTTTAGTCCTAATCAACTAGGTTATTTGTAGCTCTAATTTGAGTCCATAATAGTTAGGCCTTTATTCAACAACATGTCATTAAAGCAAGAGAAGATAAATTAATAATTTAAAGAGACACATAGATTTTAGCCTTCAAATAAATATAATTCATTCAAATTGAGAAGTTACAACTTTAGGAAGCTATGGCATTCTATTCTATGATCAACTGCAACATAACATTAAATTAAGTTGATGGAAAACATATATAATCAACAAATTTAAAATATAGGCTAGAATTTTTATATAAAGAGAGAAAAAGAAAAAGAGAGAGAGAGTTGAATTTTTGAAGCCATGTTCAGGCTCTTGTTATAGCTACTAGCAAGGCGTAGGCCCACAATAGACAAACCCACAATAAATAGGTCACAATTAAATGGCCTAACATGCCAAATAGGCAATCCACCTAAGAAATAAAGGAATCTCAAAATTAAGGGATTAACCAAGAGATTTCCATCTAAAAGTGATCCTCTCGGATCTTTCCTTAGTTATATATGCTCATCTCACTCGCTAATCTTGAAGTATGAGATTTCTGCCAAACATTTTGTCACTTCTCTACTTGCCAGAAACTAAATCAACCGTCAGAAGGTTTCTCCCAAAAAAATATTCCAGAACTCTAACGTCGTCCTTGTGCGCAAGATCTCCATTCACCACAAGCTACCAGGATTGGACCAAACAACACCATCGATTATCAATTTGGCGTCGCCTTTGGGAAGATGGTGAACACCTGGAGATCTCACATGAATACTCATGATCCGCTAGGGAACGAACATGAAAACTAGCATAAGGACAAGACCAATTGCCTCGTGAGGTCCGTAATACCTACAGCAAAAAATACCAGCCACAATGTTGAAGGAAAATAGCCCTTTGCACTCTAGAGGGACCCTTAAAAAAGGAAATGCAACACCATTGGACGACGAATAGTTTCAGGCCCTTCAGCATGCCCTCTTCGAACAATTGCAAATGACTATTCAATAATAAATCCGTAAAGTGCTACCCAAGGCACCAGAAAAAGTTGCAAAAAGCTGCTTGGTGCCCGACAAGCCCGAACAGGTCTATCATTTGTATTCACCATTGAGGGCTTATGCTGTCGATCCGCCTTTATCTCAAGGGCAATCTGAAGGCCTCCTAAAGGCCTCACTAGTAGCGATATAAATATAATTTTGTAAAGGCTCAATCAGATGTAACAATGTATGAGGGTGCCCAAACCCTACAGTAAGGGCTGGCTCTACCATTGATGTTGGCTACATGTGGATTCAACCTTTTGCAGATGAAATAATCAATGCCCCCACTCCCAAAAAATTTTGCATGCCCAAAATTGATCTTTATGATGGCATCAAAGATCCTGTCAATCATCTGAAGTCATACATTACCTCCATGAGATTTGAAAGGGTCTCGAATGTAATGATGTGTAGAGCTTTCAACTCGACCCTGATGGGTGTAGCTGTCTCTTAGTTTGGGACCAATAGGGGGCATTGTTTTCACTAGTTCAAACATATTTCTCAAGCATTTCTCTGCCACTTCTTAGGGAACAGGCCAACCCCTAAAGCAATGGCCTATTTATTGAAAATTTGGGAAAGCTAAGATGAGTCCTTAGGGAACTTTGTGTAAGGGTTCAACGCTAACGCTGTACAAGTATATGGTTTGTCTCTTGAATTACAATTGGCAGCCATCACCTAGGGCCTAGCATGCGATTCTAGGCTAGCTTGAGACCTCCATGAAAACCACATAAGGGACAGAAGAATTCTTTGACTGAGCTACTTGCTACATACACATGGAACTTAATTAGCCCATAACATGGAAGTAACAACCAAAAGCCAGAGAATGTGGCTTAACCTCTAGGAATAGAGGCATGGGAATGGAACCTTCACACCCAGATCTCATTGTACCACCCCTAAAAGAAACAATGTCAAACATTCTGTATGCACTAAAGAAAAAGAACAAAGTGCCCAGATGGCTGATCGATGTCATTTTATGTAGTCAAACTTGTTGACTTTTTAAGCTTTTTCTAGCCCATTTTTCTAAATCACCATACTGCATTTTATATTGTTTCTTGCTTTGGACTTTCATTTTACAAGATGGAGAAAAGAACCAATGAGCCGGATCGGATCAAAAGCTAGCATGGTGAAAAATGAAAAGTTCAGAACAATAGTTCATTGGGAAGTGGCGTTGCAGTGCCACAATTTAAAGGTTCTTAAAACTGTAATCATGTCTTGGACGTTGCAACGCCGGTGCCAAGTTAAGTCTTGGGCACTGTGGCTCTAGAGGCACTGCGGTGCCGGTGCGCATCGTGCTCTAGGCACTCTAGCGCCAAATGACCTTCTTGGGCGCCTCAGCGCCCCCTGTGTCCAGGTTTTGTGCTCCCCTGCATCTTATTTTGAACTTTGGCTTGCCATTGGTGGAGGGATTTTATCCTTTTAGTGGTAGGTGAAGATGGGAAAGATTATCCTTTAGAAAAATCTAGAACTTCGGAATTCTAGCTCCTTCCTCCAAGTTAGAGCTAGCTTTTCTTCTTCATCTTTTCTCTCAACTTTCATCATCTTGTGGAGGCATTTATGGAAAGTTGCTTGGAAGAGGCTTTGAGCTCTTAAGGATTTCTTGAAGACTTGAGGAGTCAAGTTCATTTAGTCCACTTTGGTTCCTTCTTTCCTTTTCCTTGTAGCTAGACATGAATGTAGTTTTGTGTACTTTCATGTTTATGTTTAGTTTGATTACGGAGTAGTTTTCTCTACACTTTCTATGGTTGTAGCTACTTGAATTGGTTATGTTGGTTAGATTAATGATTATTTATCTTTGAGTTTTCTCCCTTGCTTGTTCACTCCTCTCCTTGAGTTTATTGTTGTGTTGATTGATTAAGGGCTCTAGTCAATCGCACCTTAGATTTCTTTTAAACCCTCGGAAAAGCTTAAAATAAATTGGGATTAAAAGAGGAGTGTAATGGCCATGGGCTTGTTGGGAGACTAATATAGGACACTAGATGAAGGTAAATTGAACTTGTAATGCGCCTCTTGAACTAACAAATCAGATGGGAGTCAATTCTAGTGTAAAGCTTGGGAAAGTGACCTTTTTGCTTGGGAAAGTAAGGGCCCAATTAGTTAACTTCACCAACAAGTAGGAAAATCAAACCTTTAGCCTTAATTCACTAGCAAACCAAATTAAATAGTGAAAACCATAGGAAATGTATTTTGTTAATTCACTAGAAAACCCCTAATTTGTATTATGTTTGTTGTTCTTGTTTAATAGTAATTTAAGTAGAGTTGCAATTAGTTATTCTCCTAGTGAGTAAATCATCAATTGTTACTTGTTTAGCTAAAGTGAATCTCAAAGTAGTGGTAATTGTGAACAATACAAAGCAATCCTAGTGGGAATGATATCTTATTCACCCTATCTACACACGTCCCGTGCACTTGCGGTTAAGGTTTAAAAATCAACAACAATGGCCCCTATCAATACACCCTTCAAACAAGAAATATTTGAAGAAATATTGTTAGTATCATAAAGACAAAAGCCATGGCACTAAATACTGTTGGCAGCTAAGGAGACTTCTTGATGACATGATTCAAGCAAGAAAACTGAGGGAATACATAGCTAGACCATAATATCCTTACCGAAGACAGGAAGAAAACCTTGAAGGAGGGACGAAGAAGATGATCACTACTAAAGGCGATGGCTAGACAGACAGTGATCCTCAATGATGGGTCACAAAAATGCAGGACCACCTGTGGGGGTAGTACACATGATCACTAAGGGAGAATCTTCTGCGGTCCATAGGCAACAAAAGCATGAAATCACTCTGTTGGAGGTAGCAAACCACAGTAACGTCCTAATGAAGCCAAATGGGTCCGGCATTCTTGTACCCTATGTAGATCCAATCATCGTCACAGCTAGAATCAACAATTTTGATGTTAAAAGGGTTTACCTGGATACTGTTGCCAACTCTAATGTCCTCTTTGCTAGTTTTCTAGAAAAGATCATAGTCAAGAAATCTTCATTGGCCTTCATTCTAGGCCTACATTTAGAAAATGTAGAAAGAGGTCCCGAAGCTGGGGACAATTAAATTGTCCCTCATGTTGATGAGCATAGACAAGAATGGGAGAACCAACTACAGTTCTCATAGTTCAAAATTTTTGGCCTTCGATGTACCCCTACCATATAACACCATACTAGGCCCACCGGCCCAAGTATAGTTTCACATTATAGTAGATATTAAATGACTAATGATGGTTTTGTTACCCCTACTAGAGATGCTACTGTTTACATTGACCAAGCAGTAGTACAACAAAGTTACTTGACCAGCTTGATGGGACTTAAAGAAGAGAGACCTACTCCATTAGAGCCAAAGAGGAAAAAAGAACAGCCAAATAAGAACAAGCATGTCGTATCCTTGTCCAAAAGAGCTAAGGTGATAAAGACAACCCCTAGAAAAAATGTGAAAATCGGTAAAGACCTCCCCTAAGAGGTAAAGCAATCATTCATTTAATTCTTACAAGCCAGTATGGATGTTTTCACATGGTCTCCTAGTGATATGCCGGGGATAAACTCGAAAATCATCACTCACAAACTGCAAGTCAAACCCTTCGCTTAACTAATCCAACAAAAAAAGCATAATATGGCGCCTGAAAGATATGACTTTTTTAGAAAAGAGGTTGGGGGACTATTAAAGGCAGGTATTATTCAAGAGGTACGATACCTGAGTGGCTTGCTAATGTGGTCCTAGTAAAGAAAGAAAATGGAGAATGGTGTATGTGTATCAATAATATAAACCTGAATAATGCCTGCCCCAAGGATCCTTACCCGCCCCTTCCATAGATCAATTGGTTGATGCTACTTCGGAGTTCAAAACCTTGTCCTTTATGGATGGCTTTAGTGGGTACCATCAAATCCGCATGGACCATAAGAATGAAGAAAAAATAGCTTCCAGCATTGGGGGGGGCAGTACACTTATACTAAAGGATGCTTTCAGTTTGAAGAACGCCGGGGCTACTTACTAAAGGCTCATGAACAAGATCTTCATGGAATAGCTCAAGAAAAATAAGGAAGTCTATGTAGATGATATGATAGTTAAGAGTTGGATAATAAATCGCCACTTTGATGATTAGCGCAAAACCTTTCAAAGGATAAGACAATTCAATATGAGACTAAACCCCCAAAAATGAACTTTGGGGGTCAGGGCCAAAAAGTTTCTTGGCTATGGTATTAGAGAGGGGGATCAACGACAACCCTAACAAGATAGAGGTGATGATGGCAATGCCTAAGCCTTAGAACAATAAGGACATTCAAAAGCTAGCAGGAAGGCTGACAGCCCTTGGGTGATTCGTATCATGCTTTGGTGATAACTACCAACCTTTTTTCCAGATACTTAAGAAAGAAGCAGCATTCAAGTGGACCGAAGAATGTTGCAAAGCCTTTAAATGCATCAAGGACTACCTACAATGCCTCCCAATGCCAAAATAGTTAAAACCCGATGAACCCCTTGTCCTATATTTAGCTGTAACGAAAGGCTTCGTCAATACTGTGCTTATACACAAAGAAAGATCTGAACAGTGGTCTGTCCCTTACACTAGCCAAACCTTCCAAGGAGTGAAGTCTTGATATCCCATTCTCTAGAAAGTTGTCCTAACTCTCGTAGTAACTTCAATGCACTGAATTACTATCCACGTAAAATTATAACTTCGAGGCATTCCCCAAAAGCCCGATAAGTTGGGTAGATCAGCAAAGTGGTGCACAGAATTGAAAAAGTTCAATATCCCATATCAACTCTGCAAGGGAAATTAAGGAACAAGCCTTAGTGAATTTAATTCCAGAAATAAAACTAGGGGTGGCCAGGGAAAGTGAGCAGAAACACATAGGAAAGGCTCCACCTTAAGTGATATATGTGGATGGAGTATTTGGACCCGAGTACCAAGGTGCAAGCATCATATTACGAGGGCCCTTTGAGTATGGAAGCAAGCTCCAAATAAAGTTCCAATTCCTGGTTATGAACAATGTTGCAGAATATGAAACCCTCATAACAAGGCTACGAATGGCTGATTGAATAGGGTTACAAAGTCTACGAATATACAACGACTCCCAGTTGATAATGAGCCAAGTCGCCGGGCAGTAAGGGTTAAAGACCCTACCTTTCGTAAGTATTTGAATACAACTAAAAATTTAATTTAGACAATTGACTACGTACAGGTCCAGAAGATACCAAAAGGCCCAAAACATAAGAGTAAACGCTCTCTCAAAAGGCCAAGAAAAGGTTTGACGGAAGAACTTCTAGAGCCATCAATACTGCTGCTAGAACACCAAGCTCTTGAAGATGATTGGAGGAGCATGATTAGGCTCCACCTTGAGGCCGGGATCCTAAACGGGACTCCTAAGGAAAAAAGGAAGACCAAGATTCGGTTAGGAAGGTTCATCATCATTAGAAGAAAACTATACAGGAGGGGATTCACCTTCACCTTTATAATGATGCCTGACATCTCAAGAATGGAAAGAGGCACTTCAAGAAATTTACCAAGGAGACTATGGAGCACACATTCACGCCAACCACTTCACCCATAAGGTTTTGCTGCAAGGATATTTCTAGCCCATAGCCCAAGTGAATTCCTGATAGCTTGTCTGATGGTGCCACCTATACTAACTAAACTTTTGGAGTGCAAAAGTTACCATCCTCTAGAGCTTTATTGGCTGCCGACCCATGGCCCTTCATTATGTGGGACTAGATTTTATTGGAGGGCTTCCTATGGCCCCTAACCAAGTCAAATATTGCATTATAGCTGTGGATTACTTCACCAAGTAAGTTGAGGCAAAACCTTTGGCTTCAATAACGGCCCCCCAGATGATCAAGTTCTTGTGGAAGAATATAATTTTTTGATTCAGATGCCCCCTAGCCATCATTGTAGATAATAACATGCAATTTAACAAACAACTCGTCCGCCAATTTATAGAAACAAAAGGCATCCAACTTTATTTTGTGCCCGTAAACTATCCCTAGTCGAACAGACAAGTAGAAGTCACCAACCGAACCATCAATAAAGGTCTGAAGAAAAGGTTAGAATAAATGGACGGAACAGATGCACTCCTACCTGTGAAGTTCTTGTGGAGCAAAAGACAAAGCACTAAAAGGCCAATTGTGTCAAGACCCATTTCACCCCCACTTTAAACCTTCTAAGAGGCTTGAGATCAACCAGTTATTTTTAGCCACTCAGTTGATTTTCATATGGTGAATTAGGCTCTGACTCTTAGGATTCTTAATCCCAACTCTTTATTTACTTAGGTGAGAGTCTTAAACTTTTGAAGATCTAATAAGTTTTACCTAATTCACCCAATTGATTGAGTTTTACCCAATTGAATTTACTTAGGTGGTTTTGTGAATACATGTGGGGTTTAATGAAGCTAGGTGACTTATGTGTGTGCCCTGTGTCCTTAAGAGGATTATTGGCAGCCTACCTAGTGCACTGCCATAACATACACACATTCATGCATACATACAACCTAGATTAGTTAGTTACAGACCATGCATGCATTTTTCCTAGCTTGTTACATTTAGTGCCTTAAGGCTTTCCTAAGCCCAAAACACATACAAGGCACAAGCAATGTTCTACTCTAAGTCCCTTTACCAATAGTTAACTACAAGTATTTACATGCCAAAATTGGGCAGATGAAGACTATATGGCCCAAATTTTCATACAACCCAAAGTTGGTCCATTGGATGTCTATATTGCATAACTCACTGTCTCTATGCTCATTGTCACTTTAACTTCTACTTTCACTTGACACTTGGGCCATAGTTGCTTTATTATTCTTCTAGCACTAGCCCATAACAAGATGGATCCAAACACAACAATCTCACTACAGTCATTAGGGCCTACAAACCAACACACATAACACAACCATTAGTGAAATCTTATGATCTTTTCTATACTTCCTTTTCATATGCCATGAGTCCAAAGCATACCTCTATACATAGACCTCTCCAAGAGGTTCCCTAGCCCTTCATACTTGCACTTCCTTACTTGAAATGGGTAAAAAAGGGCATGAGTGCATAAGTACTCAGTAAGAACCCAAATTTAGCACCTAGTGCCTTCACAATGTTTATAACATTGCTATACACAAAAACCACCAATTTTGCTTAATATCCTATAACCAAAGACAAAGAATACACTAAAAGCAATATATACAAGATAATACAATATGCTTATATATAAAAATTAAAGGTTAGCACACGCAAACAATCAAGAAGCACACAAGCACACACACCACATGCACACGGTTTTCTTAACATAACAAGCATGATTTTATTTCAATTTCTTCAAGTGATCACTTTGATTTTAATCATTTAAGCCCTATGTAAAACATCAAATACATCCTTCCCGTTTAGCATTATTGTCATTTAAGTCCTTGTGAAACAAAAAAGAAACATTTCCATTAGCATGAGGGGTTATGTTTCCAGTTTACAAAGTGTCGTGGCTGAGTGCCCCGAGTCATAGTTAAAGGGTTATGTGTCCAAGTGAACAAAGTTTGGGGCAGAATTATGGATTTAGACCAAAACAAAAACAAAAATGAAATTGTTTCCAATTGTCATTTCTTGATCGAGAAAAGCGGTCTAAAAGTACTTTTACCCCTAAACTTTACCAACTCTGACTTTTACCCCTTTGAAATTCAATTGGGGTCAACTCATCCTTCAAACTTTACAAATTAGAATCTTTTATTCCCTCCAGCCATTTAAATAGAACAAATGTTGTCAAAGAACATATATTCTGTCACGGAAATGGGCCTTTCATGAATATGAGAACTAAAATAAAGATGAACGGAAAGATGAAAAGCTAACTCAATCAATTGTCCTAAGGTTTACTCTTATAAGCAAGCAATAAGCGCAAAGGCTTCAATTCAAAATATGAAAACGTGATCTATGTTTTCTTAACAGTTTTGCACTTAAGATAGCCCATCTTTCCCCTGTCTTCAACTATACCTTTTACGACGCTCCTCACTTACCTTTATGGTACACTAACCCTTTTTTCAGCCTTTTTAGTCATATGTTTCTTTTTTAAATAAGCACAAAGGCTTCAGTTCAAAATATGAATACATGATCTATGTTTTCTTAATAGTTTTTCATTTTAGATAGCCCATCTTTCCCCTGTCTTCAGCTATACGTTGTATGACGCTCCTCACTCACCTTCGTGGTACACTAACCCTTATTTCAGCCCTTTTAGTCAGATGTTTCTTTTTGAATGGTAGTGTTTAAGCCAACTTGTCTACTTCTTAGTGCCTCTTGTTAAGCAGTGAGTAACTCTTCCGTTTCTAGTTATCTTACTTGTACTTTGTTGATGAGAAAAACCGATCTATAGTTTTGACAAGTTGTGCAAAATAAAAGCTTGGATTCCCATTGGAGTTTCAAATATCTCCAGCCTCTTGACTTATGAGATGTATTGAATTATCTTCGCAATATTTGATGTGATTCGGGGGATAAAGGCTCTTTGATGTTTGTAGTCTATAGTCCTCATTTCAAGAATTGTGTTCACGGACTTATTTTGTTTTGAGTTGCTAATGACTGATAAGTTGCATGCTGAATTTCTTTTGTTGAGCTTTTAAGACCCTTGGATATGAAATTATCTTACTCTGTATTATTAAGTTAAATTGCACCAAAAGTCTAAAACCTTAATTTCTTGCTGCAAATTCACCCTAAACCTATTTTTCGTGTCTTTAGTGATCCCCAAGTTCTATTGAGAATTGCAAATTGGTTCTATTATGATATTTAACCAATTTTTTTGAAAAATTACACCACTATCAAACACTTTGCCAATCTCTTTAAAAATTTAGCTATTAATTTTTTTTCCAATTTAGATAAGAACTTTATATGCTTAACTTATATTTAGTGAAAATTTTATTGAAATTCCCAGCAAGCCTTGTGTCAATGATAATAAAAGACTTAACAAGATTGAAAATGGTTGAAATTTCAACAACAAATTTGAGATTAATGACCGAATTCGTACCATAATCCCAAATTTCTAACGTCACTACTCATAACGTATTTTCATCCACAAAAGAATTAACTATTACTGCTTCATATAAATGAACTCATCATTAGCCATGTGCATTTAAACTTGGGATTTGTAAGAAACTCAGTTAGACAACTCCTAAGTCACTTGGTTCACATCTTTTAACTATAGTAATGAGACCCTTTAGTAACTCGTAATTTAAAGATTTATTTTTCTAATATTTAGAATCATTTTTTTACCAGCAATATTCATAATCATATAATTACAAAACTGTAAGAGTTAAGAAAGAGAATGTAAAAGTTTTAAGGGAAGCTTGTTCAAGACTGCTTCTACCAACACTTGAACCTAGGTTCTTGAGCTTGTTAACATTGCATGTACTTCAAAGTTTATCAAATATGAAAAATTTATGGATAACTATAATGCATTCCTTTATTGAACAAAAACAAGTGTATTCACCTTATATTTTTATATTCATATGTTATCAAGGTTTTCGATTTACAATAAGCCACTAAACATTAATTAATATTGCATTATATCATAAAAATATAAGTAGTTATAGAAAATTAGTTTAGGGCACTTATGCTTTCACTTTTGAAAAATATCTTAATGTGTAAGAAGAAAAAGAAAGTTCAGTGTTTAACATAAGCAACTATAATCAATTTTTAATTTTTGTTATAGTTTAATTTGTTTAAAGAGACTAAAATTATGTGCTAAAACAATGATTTCACACAATTTTTTTAATTTCCATAATTTGCTTGCTCATTCTTTTTCCTTTGCAAAGGTGAAATATAGTACTGCATATAATCTTATTCATAAAAAAATAATAAATGATTAAAATAGCTTTTATAAGTAAAAATATATATAATAATTGGTAATCACATAAAAGCATAATATTCTTACATTTTATTTAGTATATAGTTAACAAAACTAAAGAATTTCCTTGCTTGTATGTTATATGAATTTATTTATTTATTTATTTATCAATATAAAATATTATGCCAAATAATTTTTACTATTTTTTTCTTTGTAAATTACTTGAAAGATGGTGGATGAACACAGGATTGGGCGAAAATCTCAACTTCATTAGGGACAAAATGATTGAGCATTTCTTATGGACAATTGATTTGATGTATGAACCGCAACATGGGTATTTTAGAAGAGTGGTTGCACAACTTGTTGCCCTCATCACCAATATAGATGACATTTATGATACATATGGAACCCTGTGTCAACTTCAACTATTCACTGATGCAGTAGTAAGGTGAGTGGTTATCATTTAGTGTGATTCAAAGTATTTATTTCAAATTATAGAAAAATAAATATTATGTCAAGTATTTTGTTTTTTTATTGATCATTAATTGCTTATAATATAAAGCTTTTTTTTTTATCATTTCGACCTTAATTTGATCTTTTTTAGACCTAATGATTTCTTTAAGCTGAGTTCTTCTAAATTTTTATTTTTTTTAACATAAAATCCAGTTAACTAATTACCATAGTTATCTTAAGTTAAAATAATTTCAAAATGCAGCATTTGAAAACCATTTTGCCTTATTTGAGTTTGTTTAAATTTTTAAATTACTAATTTTGATATTTATAGAATTTGAATAATTGTTTTGTGTAAATTTGCAATAGTTAGGTAGAAATTTTTTTTTAGTTTTTAAAGTTTGGGCTGTAATATTGTGTAATAACATAGAAAAAGAAAACAAAGACTAATATGTCGTAACTTATATTAGGTTGGACATCAATGAAGTAGACCGACTGTCAGACAACTACATGAAGATGAGTCTCTTTGCATTACATAATTCAGTGAGTGAAATGGCTGCGAAACATTTTAAGGATCAAGAAGTTAATGTGCTTCCTTTCATTAAGAAAGCGGTATAACTTACTTTTTTATTATAACGTCTTTCTAGTAATAATATTTTTAAATATAAGCTCCCTAGCTATGCTTAGTTATTCTATAATGGATAATGTTGGCTTTAAGATCGATCACTATGGTGGATTGTGAGGCCATTTTTCCCATTTATAAATGATAGTATATTGGTATAAATGAGTGAATTAATCATACAAATATTATAACTAGGCAAAATAACAATGAAATTAATTGTTCCATAGTGAATAAAACATATAAATTGTAGAATTTCCTTTATATATGCTCAAACCATTTATAATCATTATAAAAAATAATTATAACTATTATATTAATTATTTTCAATAATTGATTTCATCATTTTTGGTTGAATGCAACAACTATTTTATTTTTCAAGCTTTTTTAGTTGATAAATGATGTTATTACTTTTACATTTTCATTCTGAAAATGATGATCCAATAGTCCATTATTATAATGGACCAATCTCGGCTGTTAGTTAATGTAGTGGATCAACTCATCACATAACATACTATTAGGCTATCAAATTTCTTTTCATTTCCATATAAAGGTTACTGAATAAAAATTATACTATTTAAAATTGAAGTGAAATGTGTACACTTTTAATTATGCAAAAAATATTCAAAAAATTATTATTATAAGAGTTGATATTAGAACTCTTTTAAAGGGTTAAATTCAAAAATAAATTTTTTAAGAGGTAATTATTTTCAAATATTATTTACAAAACAAAAATGAATCAAGTACCATTGATATATAAGCACCAATTATGATATTTAATAAATTTAATAGTTAACACGACTTTGAATTAAAAAGAATATATAAATGTTGATATATTATCACACGTATTACAAACGTATACATAAAATTTATGCATGCATGCATATGTGTCTATGTGCAGGCGCACCTTTTTATGTGTGTATATTAACACACTATAATTTCTTCCTATATTTTTTAATTTTTATCCGAATTATTAATTATTTTATTTACTATATATAAATTTCAAAAGATTGTAAATAACTTGATGAAAGTTAAATTATACACACACATAATTCATGTATTTATTTTATTAATTTTTTGGTACATTAGGAGAAGTCCAAGCAAGGGAGTAGGGAATTAAGCTTTAGACATCATGGTAACCACCAAAAGTTCTAACAAGTAGAGGAGAACTTTAATTGTTATTTACTCAAGGATTCTAAATACTAGTGATTTTGTGTAGAATAACAAAACGCATAATATGGTGTAATTGGAAATGAATATTTAAACCAAACTCTATAATGATGTTACTATTGACGTAACAGAGAAAGAATTCAAATAATTAACAATTTCAAGATTGATTAGAACCATCTTTTCTGTTTTAAGTTTCAAATTATCAATTCGTTGAACATAATGGTTAGCTTGCCCCTTTGTTAATTAGGGTCCTCATAGTTGGTTGTTTCAATTGGTTAAAAATGCATATATGATACAATATATTGCAGTGGATAAGTTTGTGTGAAGCTTATTTGGTGGAAGCCAAATGGTACAACACAGGGTATGTGCCAACAATGCAAGAGTACATAAACAATGCTACTATCTTGGTTGCAGCTCCTCTTACTTTATGCTACGCTTATGTCCTTCTATCAAATCAACTCTCAAAGGACACCTTATACAATTTTCACCAGTATTCTGTTATTTCTCATTGTCCATCTCTGATTACAAGATTGACCAACGACTTAGGAACATCACTGGTACGTACACCTCATTGATCTTAAAGTATTTATCTTAGTTGGATATAAAATGGGATTTTACCCCAATGTTAGCTAGCTAGCTAGGTATAATTAATTGAAGTTCAAGCAAAAAATTATTAGCGTTAATTATTACACCCATTTCCAATTATCATATAATCTTGTATGAAGTACTATCTTATAGAAGAAATCACACTGGCCAATTAACTAAAAGAAGATTTAATGTTTGAAAAAGTTCATCTGTATTTTGGGTTATCATTTCAAGCAATTTTCAATATTTTGACTAAAAAATGAGGTGTTCTTTCCATATTTTAAAACTATATAAATTAAACATTTCATACCTTCCAAATGTTTTATTTAAATACATATATTTAGACTCTTTTCAAGAAAAAATCAATATGTTTGAGCATTATGACATTGATCTTATGTGTCCTACCACCTTTGGTCTAACAAATAGGATATGTAATATATATGACTCTTGGTGTTCCAACAAGTAGAAATTAGACAAGCTGATGTTCCAAAATCAATTATTAGGTTAAATTGATAATTTAAATAGACAAATAGATTTCAACCTCCAAATAAATATAATTCATTCAAACTGAGAAGTTGCAACATTAGAAAACTATGAAATTTTATTTTGTGACCAACTGCAACATAACATTAAATTAAGTTGATGGAAAACATATATAATCAACAAATTTAAAAAATAGTCTAGAAAACCCATTTTTATATATAGAGAGAAAGAAGGGGAGAGAATTGAATTTTTTAAGCCTTGTTCTGGCTCTTGTTATAGTTATTGGTAAGTTACAGGCCCACAATGGACAAACCCATAATAGATGGGTCATAGTTAAATGGCCTAACAAGCCAAAAAGGCAATCCACCCAAGAAGTAAAAGAATATCATAATTACAGGATTAACCAATAAATTTTCATCCAGAAGTGATCCTCCCGAATCTTCCCTCAACTATATAAGCTCACCTTTTTTGTCAATCCCGAGGTATGAGATTTCTACCAGACATTCTGTCACTTTTTTACTCACCAGAAACTAACTTGATCGTTGGAAGCTTTCCCTCAGGAAAATATCCCAAAGCTCTAACGTTGTCCTTGTGTACAGGATCTCCATTCACCACAAGCTACTGAGCTTGCACCAAACAACCCGTCGACTATCAATTTGGCATCGTCTATGGGAAAGTGGTGAACACCTGGAGATCTCATATAGATACTCAGGATCCATTAGGGAATAAGCATGAAAGCCAGCATGGGGACCAAACCAATCACCTTGCAGGGTCCGTGGCAGCCCCAGGAGAAAATACCATCTACAGTGCCAAAGGAAAAGAGCCTCAGCACTCCAGAGGGACCCTTGAAAAAGGAAAGATCCAACACCATTAGACGACAATCAGTTTCAGGCCTTCCAGCATGCCCTCTTCGAACAATTGCAAGTGATTGTTTAATAGGAGATCCGTAAAACGCCTGAAGAAGCCGTAGAGAGCTACTTGGTGCCCGAAGGGCCCTAATAAGTTCCTCTTTGGGATTTACCCTTAAGGGGCCCATGCTGTCAATCCCCTTCTATTTCTAGGGCAATCTGATGGCCCTACTAGTAGTGATAAGAATGCTATTTTGCAAAGGCTCAATCATATGGAACAGTATATGAAGGCGCCTAAACCCTCGAAGTGGGGGCTGGCTCTACCATTGATATTGACTACATGTGGATCAACCCTTTACGGATGAAATAATCAATGCCCCCATTCCCAATAGATTTCACAGAAAATTAATCCTTACGATGGCCTCAGAGATCCTGCCAATCATCTGTAATGGTCCATTACCTCCATGAGATTGGAAAGGGCCTCAGATGAAATAATGTATAGAGCTTTCAACTCACCCTAAGAAGGGTAGCTGCCTTTTGGTTTGGGACCAATAGGGGCATCATTTTTGCTCGTTCAAAGATTTTTTCAGGCATTTCTCTGCCACTTCTTAGGGAGTAAGTTGACCCCTAAAACGATGGCCCATTTATTAAAAGTTCAGTAAGGTTAAGATGATTCTTTAAGGGACTTTGTGTGAAGGTTCAACACTAAGGCTATAAAGGTATAGGGTTTCTCTCCTGAATTGCAATTGGTAGTCATCACCCAAGGCTTGGCGAGTGACTTTAGGCTAGCCTAGAACCACCATGAAAACCACAAAAGGGATGTAGAAGAATTCCTTGACCGAGCTACTCCCTACATGCACGCCAAAGAACTTAATTAGCCCATAGAGTAGAAGGAACAACCAAAAGCCAGAGAAAGTGGTTCAGCCTCTAGGAAGAGAAACATGGGAATGGAACCTTCACACCCAGATATCATTCTACTACCCCTAAAAGAAACAAAGTCAAACATCCTATTTGCACTAGAGAAAAGAAACCAGGTGCCTAGATGGCCTCCACCAATGCACCTTTTAAATAAGAAAGATTTGAAGAAATATTGTCAGTATCAGAAAGATAAAGGCCATGACACAAAGGACTGTTGGTAGCTAAAGAAACTTCTAGATGACATGATTCACCTAGGAAAACTAAAGGAATACTTAGCTAGACCACAATCCCCTTACCAAAGATAAAAAGAATGACCTCAAAGGAAGGATGAGGAAGACGATCATGACTGAAGGCAATGGTCGGACGGACAATGATTCCCCTTGAGGGATCACAGAAATCTAAGACCGCCCACGGGGATAGTACACATGGTCACCAAGGGAGAATCTTTTGTTGTCTACAAGCGATAGGAGCATAAAATCATTTAGTTTGAGGTAACAAACCACAGTAATGTCCTAATGAGGCCAGATAAGTCTAGTGTTTTTGTACCCCATGTAGATCCAATCATTGTCACCACTAGAATCAACAATTTTCTATATTGAAAGGGTTTACCTGGATACTGCTGCCAACTCCAACGTCCTCTTCGCTAGTTTGCTAGAAACTATCATAGTGAAGAAATATTCATTGGCTATCATTCTAAGGCCTAAATTCAGCATAGGTAAAGAAGAAGTCCCGTTGTCTAGGAAAATCAAATTGCCCTTCATGTTGATGGGCACAAACAATAATGGGAGAACCATCTACGACTCTCATAGCTCAGAATTTTTGGTCCTAAATGTACCTTCACCATATAACACCATACTTGGATGGCCAACCCAGGTACAGTTTCACATTAAAGTAGATATTAAATGGCTAATGATGATTTTTTAGACTGCTATCAAAGATGCTACTATTTACATAGACCAGACAGCTGTACGATGAAGTTACTTGGCCAGCTTAAAAAAGGACTTAGAAAGGAGAGACCTACTTCTTTGGAGCCAAAAAGGAAAAAAGAATAGCCAAATGGGAACAAGCCCGGTGTATCGCTGTCCAAAAGAGCTGAAGTGATATAAATAGCCCCTAGAAAAAATGTGATGATATGTAAAGACCTCCCCTAAGAGGAAAATCAATCATTTATTTAATTCTTACATGCTAATATGAATGTTTTCGTATGGTCTCCTAGTGATAACCAGGGATAAACCCAGAAATCATCACCCATAAGCTGCAAGTCAAACCCTCTGCTTAACCAATCCAACAAAATAAGTGGAATATAGCGCCTGAAAAATGGGACTTTGTTAAAGAAAAGGTTGAGAGACTATTGAAGGTAGGTATTATTCGAGATGTACGATACACTGAATGGCTTGCTAATGTGGTCCTAGTAAAAAAAAAACGAAGAATGGTGTATGTGTATCAGTAATACAAACTTGAATGATGTCTGCCCTAAGAATCCCTACCCGCTACCCTCCATAGAATGCCACTTCAAAGTTTAAAATCTTGTTCTTTATGGATCCCTTTAATGGGTACCATCAGATCCACAAGGATCATAAGAACTAAGAAAAAATAGCTTTTACCATTAGGAAGGCCGTATATTACTACTGGATCATGCCTTTTGGTTAGAAGAATGCTGGAACTACTTACCAAAGGCTCGTGAACAAGATCTTCGTCGAAAAACTCGATAGAAATATGGAGGTCTATATAGACAATATGATAATTAAGAGTTGGATGATAGATCGCCACTTTGATGATTAGCATAAGACCTTTTAAAGGATGAGACAATTCAATATGAGACTAAACCCCCAAAAATGTACTTTTAGGGTTAGAGCCAGAAAGTTTCTCAGCTATATCATTTCAGATAGGGGGATCGACGCCAACCATAACAAGATCAAGGCAATCATGGCGATGCCTAAGCCTCGGAACAATAAGGACATTTAGAAGGTAGCAGGAAGGCTGACAACCCTTAAGCAATTTATATCATGTTTTGGCGATCACTGCCGACCATTTTTCTAGATACTTAAGAAAGAAGCAACATTCAAGTGGACCAAAGAATGTTACAAGGCCTTAAAATGCATCAAGGATTACCTACAGTACCTCTCAACACTAAAACAATCAAAACCTGATGACCCCTTTGTCCTATATTTAGCCATAACAGAGGGCTCCGTCAACACTATGGTTATATGTAAAGAAGAATCTGAGTAATGACCTGTCTATTACAATAGTTGAACCTTTCAATGAATGGAGTCTCGATATCCCATTCTCTAGAAAGTTATCCTAGCTCTCATAACAACCTCACGAAAGCTAAGATCATACTTCAAAGTGCATTGAATTATTATCCATACAGAATTACAACTTTCGGGTATTATCCAGAAACCCAATAAGTCAGGGTGGTTAGCAAAGTGGTGCATAGAATTAAGAGAGTTTGATGTCCATTATGAACCCTACAAGGGCAATTAAGGCATATGCCTTAGCAGATTTCATTACGGAAATGACACTAGTAAGGGTGGCAATGAAAGCAACCAGAAACACATAAGAAAGGCTTGACCTTAGGAAATATACATGGATGGAGCGTTTGGACCCCAGTACTATGGTGTTGGCATTCTACTACGAGGGCCCCTTGGTAGAGAAGTTATGCTCTGAACAAAGTTCCAATTCCCGATCACGAATAATGTTGCAGAATATAAGGCCTTCCTAGTAGGGCTACAGATGGCCGGTCGAGTAGGGGTATGAAGCCTATGAATATGCAACGACCCGTAGTTGATCGTGAGCCAAGTCACTGGGGCAGCAAGGGTTAAAGACCCTACTCTTCATAAGTATTTGAATATGGCTAAAAATTTAATGCAGACATTTGACTACTTGTAGATCCAAAAGATATCAAGGGCCTAGAACACAATAGTAGAAGCTCTCTTGAAAGACCAAGAAGAGGCCTTGACAAAAAAACTTCTAGAGTCATCGATATAGCTGCTACAACACCAGGCTCTCAAAGATGATTGGAGAAGGCTAATTAGGCTCTACCTTGAGGTCGAGATCTTGAGCGAAACCCCCGAGGGAAGAAGGAAAGCCAGGATTTGGTCAAGATAGTTCATTGTTATTAGAATAGAACTATATAGGTAGGGATTTGCTTCCCCCTTACAATGATGTCTAACATCTCAATAATGGAAAGAGGTGCTTCGAGAAATTCACCAAGGGGACTATGGAGCACGCATTGGCGCCAAGTCCTTGCCCATATGATTTTGTGACAAAGACTTTTTTGGGCCACAACCCTAGTGGATTCATCAAAGTTCGTGTGATGATGCCACCCTTGTCAACTAAACTCCCAAGTATAAAGATTACGGTCCTCTAGAGCTTCATTGGCTGCTGACCTATGGCCTTTTGCTATGTGGGATTAGATCTTATTGGAGCGTTTCCTATGGCCCATAGCCAAGTCAAATATTGCATTATAGCCATGGATTACTTCATCAAGCAGGTTGCAGCAGAACCTTTGGCTTTAATAACAACCCCCTAAATGATCAAGTTCTAATGGAAGAACATAATTTTTCAATTCGGATGCCCTCAGGCCATCGTTACAAATAATGAAAGACAATTTAACAACTAGTAAGTCTGTCAATTTATAGAAATGAAAGCCATCTGACTTTATTTTACGGATCCTATCCTCAATCGAATAGACAATTAAAAGTCACCAATTGGACCATCAATGAAGGTTTGAAGAAAAGGTTGGGAGAAGCCAAGGGAAAGTGGACAAAATAATTACCCAGTATCCTGTGGGATTATAGGACGACATCACGAAGGCCCACCAAGGAATCCTCCTTCACCCTAGCCTATGGAACAGATGCACTCATACGGGTCCAAGCATTCAACTTAAGAGAGAATGACAAAGCACTAAAAGGCCAATTAGACTTACTAGAAAAGCTAAGAGAATACACTAGAATCTATACGATGACCTTTAAACAGTGAGTTACCTTGACTCATGATAAAAGGGTCAAGATGAGGGACATTAAAGCAGGGAGTATAACCCTTATTAAAGTTGAACTGACAGGCAGAAATCCTGGTCATTGCGCGTTAATGCCTAATTGGGATGGATCCTACATAGTCAACAATAAGGTTAAAGACGGAGTTTTCCAACTAATAGAAGCTGAAGGAAGAATGATGCCTGAGACCTACCACATAGATGATTTGTTACATTACATTGCATGATAATAATGTTATTTACCCTTATGAAGTAAAATGAAGGCTCTCGCCTTATTTACATTTTTGGCATAAAACTATAATTCACCCCCAAACTTTGTTGACTAGGACACTTAACCCCTTCAACTATGACTCGAGGTAACTCAGCCCCCAAACTTTGTAAATTGGGACACATAACCTCCTCTAATTGATGGAAATGTTCTTTTTTAATTTTTAGGGGCTTAAATGACAATAACATTAAACAAGAAGGCCAAATTTGATGTTTTAGCATACTATTGTTTGGCAGGTTGTCTTCTTTTACAGTTTTAATTGGGACGCCAAGGATGTTCCCAATTTCTCAATGAACTCTCTGACCTCCTATATGCGAAGCTATAGAAGAAAACGGCCTCTCAAACGGTAATATGCTGAAATGCTAAGTTCAGTCTCCTTGTTCAATGTTCTTGTCATCTAAGTCCCATAGAAATTAAAAAAAAAAACATTTCCATTAGGTAGAAGGGGTTATGTGTCCCAGTTTACAAAGTTTAAGGGTTGAGTTGCCCCGAGTCATAATTAAAGCGGTTAAGTGTCTAAGTCAGCAAAGTTTGGGTGTGAATTATGGATTTAGGCCTACCTTTTTTGATGGGCCAACTTGTCTCTTAGAGTGTGATTATTTTCTAAACATAGTTAATGAAGGTCTCCATTATTTTGAACTTATCTCCTCGATGGATCATCTTATAAGGCCCTAGTTTGGTCACTGAATCGATAAAAAAAAAAGTATCGATAAATTGATGGTTAGCCATTGAAGGAACAATCCATTAATATGTCTAATACTAACTTGAACCTATCAAAGGCAATGAAATCTGAAATAATGAAGGCAATAAATATGGCTCGCCACTTATAGCAAACGATCCTTAAAGTGCATGACTACCAAAAAAATAAATTTAGATAAATGTGATGGGCGAGTTTGAAATCTATGCATTAGAAATAAACAATGACTATTTTATTAATATAACCCTTAAAATTTTTTACAAAAGCAATTTGACATACAAAAAATCATGAAATGAACATTATGACACCAATGCTGAAGGTAACACGTAGTCCTGCAGGATTGTACGGGTTAAAGGGTTAAAGGACTTGAATGAGATACTATACTAAGCCATCAAATGATTAAAGGAGTTTAAGGGAATACTGGACAACATTCACAGATCATACGAAGGCCTTAAGGTCAAAATGCACTTTGTTGATGCCCTTTCACTACTGTTGGTGCCTTCCCTTAAAAACAATTATGGGGGGGTACCTCTGTTCAGCGTCTTGGATACTTCATTGGCGCCCCCTTTATGAGAAGAACCATGGACAAGGTCACCTAGAATCCATCATCAAAGGGCACTGCCTGAGTGTCCGTTGCTAACAATTCTTCATTGAAAAAAGTTACTCCTGCTTTCTTGATCTTTGGCCATACATTATAGTCTGAAACTAGCTCTTCATAAGCCGATAAAAAGGATACATCTAGGTTCAGATACCCTCGCTCAACCTAAAAGAGGTAGGCAAGGAAGCCCTCTTTGAATTCATCGAAGGCCTCCTTACCTAGCTTCTTCCGGCTTTCAGATAAGCAAGATGAGCACATTCATGCAGGCGTTGGCCTTTGCCTGAAGCCTCTAATATGCTTCATATCCCTGATGTCCGATGAAGCCAAGCCTCATAATCTGCTCCACAATGAGCATTGTAGTGGCGGTTGGCTTAAGCTAGTTTCGCCCTAAACAGTTAAAAGACCCATCGAAACTAGTTGGTCTATCGGTAGAGTTAGCTACATGACCCATATTTTGTCTTTCGCGGCCTGCAAGAAAGAACTCAACCAATGGACCTTAGCCTTATGAAGGGTCTTCCTCTCCAAAGCCTTCTCAAAGGGCCTCTACCGATTCCTTTAACTTCAACTTCATATCCTAGAAACTAGCTTCAGCTTTCCCCTTATCTACCTTTAGATGCTATACTTTTCTCGCCAACCCCCCTAGTGGCACACTCACTCTTCAACTCATTCCTCAAGGACTCATTCAAAGACTTCAGGCTTTTAACCTGAGAGCTCAATGGCTAAATGTTCATATTATAAGCAATACACCTCTCCTTAATGGAGAAAGTGATGACGGCTTTCTATATATGCGACTGGTTAGTACCTTAACATGTACCCCCTTCCCAGTATAAAATAACAAGGAATATACTTGAAGAAACTTGGAGGCGATGCCGATCAACTAAGACCCATTATTCAAGTAGGATGGGTAATGAGTTGTTGGTCCCTCAGAGTATTTAACCCCTCTAAGATGCAGAAGGAAATGTCTGTACAATCTTCTATAATCGACTCGGCGATAACCACCGCCCACTAGGGATCAAACAAGTGGTCTAGCTTAATCCCCTTAAGCACTAGACTTTGCTTTGAGCCTGGTTCTACTCATGAACCAGGTTACAGGGCTAGAGATGCTCATCCACCTCGAGCTCAGGGAGGCCTTGGCGAGTCAGTGCCCTCTCGGGAACAACCCTGGCAGGAATGCTAGTAAGAGGATGAAAAAGAAAGCTAGATGCCTTCTACTTCTAAACTGCCACATCCCTAGTTGTCTTTTGCTTTTTCAATGCCTCCCAAGGCGCCTTTTACTTCTAGGATACCACCAGTGGCCTAAGGTCTCCACCGGAGGAGGGCTTGCTCCCCTTAAATCATTTCACGTGGGAAGCTAGATGAAAAGACCTACAATCAGCATAAAATAATGTCAAATCAACAAAACTAATGCCATGAAAGGTAAAATCATCAAAAAGGGTCATGCAGTCGCTCCCGCCTTGAGAGGTTTCAGTCTCCTATGGCATCAAAGAGCGTGACCTCTTCAAAACCAACTGAGCGTCCACTTGTATCACCTAGAACACATCCTTGGGAATCAAGGAATTCTCAACCTCAGGTAAGAGAATTGTTCTGACTAGTAAGATCGAGAGCTTACGGGCATCAGCTAACCTGCCAACAATGTTCTTCCATCATTTTAGGAACTCCTTAGCCCAATTGCCCATTTCTACAAAAGAAGAAAGATGAAGAATAAAGTTAGAACCATCTTAATAAGTGAAAGGCAAGACAAATGACTACATGCAAAGTATGCCTCTTAGGATTTAATGGCCCTTGTTGGCCATAGAAGGCTATTTCAAACAAATCCATCAGCTGCCTTTTTTTTCTCTGAGGCCCAGTTAGTAGGGTGCAGCATAGCTAGGTAGGTCATGTGGGTTCTGCTAATTCCTGCCCACCTAAGTGAAGTCTTTCCAATCTCCGTGTAATGGAGGGGGAATAAGTTCATGAAGTTTTCATTCCTCACCACTGACTCCAGCCAAGTAAAGAGCCCAGTTTATGCTCGATAGCCATCGGAGTCTTTGTATAATGACGGTCGCTCAACCAAGGCTTGTTAGGGGGCCTTGGCAAACTCACAGAGGAAGGTCCACGATGACTCCCTTTGCATATAGAAGAAACACTCCTTCTATTATGAATTCAAAAGTTTTTCAATTTATAACCCTTAATTACCCGCAAGCGCATGGAATTGTTGTGTACTTTAAAGTAAGTATGGGTATCATCCCAAGGGAAATTGGTGTTTTTACCAAGAATCAAAAATCTAATTACTCAAGTTTCTTAATTGAAAATGGGAAGGAATTAAAACAAGAGAAGGTAATTGTTCCTAGTAAGGCACTTAAAGGAATTAAACTAGAAGAGTTCACTAAATGCTAAATGAAACTTGTTAAAAAAGGCTAGAAATAAGAAAACTATCTCCCTAGGACTCCACCTCTTCCCCTTGCTACCCAAGTAACCTTAACCCCTAGATTGGTTTCCCTTATGTGGTAATAAGGATCTAACTTCAAAAACTCCTTTCTCAAGTTGAGTCCTTACTCACCCTTAATTAAATTAGGCATTACTCAAGCTCTAATGTTAATCTAAGGTGGGTTAAGGGTTGAACCTCTTTTAAATACCTAATGACTATCTAGATTACCTCTAATCTAGATTGCCACTATGCCCCCTACTTCTTTTCACTCACCTATTGATCCTCTCTTAAAGACTAAGTGAATTAGATCATTATGTATGGTGGCCTACCATCACTCAACATTAAGCTCAAGCAAAGGGCAACACAAGATGAAACACATCCATAATCATAAAATAAATTCATCCTAGAGAGATAAAGCAAACTACTCACAATCCATAATATGCATCATCAACAATCCCATAACAAATGTATCCATAAACATCCAACAAATAAAAAGGGGGGAAAAAAAGAAAACCCAGAAAAACCCTTAGAAGACTAAGTTTCCTAGATTGATGACACCTTCTTCAAGCTTCAACACCTCCTTTAATGGTGGAAAACCTCCAAAAGTGATGATGGAAGAAAGTGGCAAAGTAGGTCTTTTTTTGCTCCTCCTTCCTCTTTTCTATTTATACCCCAGTGCTTTATCCCTTTTGTTCCTCTTCCTAAAACCCTAAAGGGATAAGAATCCATCTCCAATGCCAGGTCACCAGGTGGAGAGTGTGGGGGACCATCAAAATTTTGAGTTTTCGGTGAAACAGGACAAGCGCTGGCGACGCGTCGCCAATCTGGTCGAATTGCTGGCAATGCCAGCTGATGAAAATTTTGACAGAACGTTAGCAATGTGGGCGACGCATCGCCAACTGATACCCCATTCTGGCGATGCGTCGCCAGCCTAGATTTCAACTTCCACCACTTTAGTTGCCAAAACTCCGTCTCGCTCAATCCCGCTCCAGTCCATGATGTCTTCAACACCACCCAACCTGTAGAAAGCCTATGAAAACATGAAAAACTTAGAAAAACAAGAAGAAATGCAAGAAATTGTCGATCAAAGTTGCCAAAATGTCAACAACTTTGACCGTGGATTTATGCACTTAACACTTTCCATGCCACCCAAAACCCCTTGTAGGTGGTAAATTTGAAGGATTTGTTCTCCCCTCGGTTGATGAAGGCAATATGGAAGAACAGGTAACCTTTCTTCAGGTCCAGCATATAGAATTGAAGGAAGACCTCCAGCAAGGGGACCATCATTGCCATCTTGCAACAAAGGATGAAAGGCATTTATTTGCATGAAGAAATTTAGGGTTAATTGTGAAGACGAAACCTGATAGTGGTGACAGATCTATTCCACCAGCAGTTGAAAAAGGAACCAAAACCCTGCTTGTAGCTGATTGACAAAGATGGTGAGAACGTAAGATCTCTTATCCCCCCAGTAAGGTCCTTTTCCTCTAGTGCCTTGCTTCTACTAATGGCAGCCATAACCTTATTTGTCCAAAAATGCCACTTAAAATTGGTCAAAAGGGTCTCTAAAGTAAGCTGTGTCTTTGCTCTCTACATGATAGACAAATTGGGGGTGACGAACAACCTCTTTGAAGTTTTGACATCTGCTGGAGATAAAAAGACCTAGTCGACGACAGCCTTTGAGGGTGATCTTAAAGATGCCATCTGAAAAGACCAACTGAAAAATGTAAGGGTTGCCGTCAGTATATAATGGTCAACGGAAAAACAAAAACACCAGTAAATAAGACCCATATCGAAGATATGAAAAATAACAACTGAAATTATACTACAGAAATAGATAGCAAAAATTGAAATTCGTTACCCAACTATAAGTATAAAAACCCAACGGTGGCAAAACTTTAAACATAAGTAAACTTTGAACCAAAAGAAAAGCAAAATCAGGGGAATAAGCAATAAACAGAGAATGGTTAAACAGTGAAAAAGAAGGCTAACAAAACCCTTCCCTTTATATAGGGGAAAAAGTGACTTTTAGGCAACCTCCTCAAAAACTGTCAACATGGTGGTAAACCCTCAAGCCACTAAAAAGAGAATATGTGGCAAAAACTAGCCGCCAAAGAACCAACCCAAGTCACATATCTAAGAAGTGCATCTAATTGGTATCATTTCATCTCCTCACCCAACCATTGAACTCGCCACATGCAGCAAGGATTACGGAGTAGTGGGCACTTCCTTGGGAACAATTATGTTTAAACACCTTCCTTAAGAAGTTGCTGGTGGGGGCATCGTACCAATCCTTTGAAATGGCACCGCACAAGGCAGGGCTTGTAACCTCTTCATAAAAAGGATTAATCGTAAAAAAATGCTTTGAGTGATACGACAGCATTTCGGTTTAATTCAGAAAATGTCTTGTCCCAGTCCATATTTTCTTAAAGATAGAGAGTTATTAGTAGAGTACATGCCCAATGTCAGGCCCACAACGGACAAATCCACAATAAACAGGTCAGTTAAATGGCCCAACGGGCCAAAGAAGCAATCCACCCAAGGAGGAAAGAAATCCCAGAATTACTGGATTAACCAAGAGACTTTCACCTATAAGCGATCCTCTCAGATCTTCCCTTAGCTATATAAGCCCATCTCATTAGCCAATCCCATGATATAAGATTTCTACCAGATATTCTTCACTTCTCTTCTCGCCGGGGATTAACTTGACCTCCAAAGGGTTTCCTCAAGAAAATATCTTGGGGCTTTGATATTGTCTTTATGTGTAGGATCTCCATTCACCACAAGCTACTAAGCTTGGACCAAATAACCTTGTCAACTATCAGCTATTATTCAAAAGCTCTAAGATCAACATTACTCTTGTTAAAAATTCCTTTAGGAAGTCTTGGCGTACATGGTAAGCGCCCTTTGTTCGTATTCTCAAATCTATCAAATCCTGTTAAGCTTTTGATTCAATATTGGTTCCTTTTTAGAACAACTTTATGATTAGTGGTAAAGTTTTAGAAAATTTATTAATGATTGAGATGAAACTATTGAGAATAAAAGTTAAAAGTTACACTTAGGTAGTTTTTTTAAAATTTTAATATTAATCATTGACGTCAATACCAAATGGGGCCATTGTGATATTATATATGATAGCCAAAGGCTGTCGCCTCAATCTGGCCGAATACCCTGCCACAACAACGGCCAGAAGAACTGGCGCTTCCCGGGAATAGGTGGAATCATGCACCTCGGGAGATAGCCTGAGAGCTCCGAGCCTCGGCACGCCAGTAAAACTTGAGGACTCCATTCGCCCCCCAAGGTTGTGAACAACGCGCCTTCGGAAAAGTGGCACCAGACATTGCTGCCCGAATATGATATCCCCGAAGGCGGAACCCCCTGGAACTGGGAACCCCCGAACTGAGGGTAGGCTTCCCGAAGAGGCTCTGTCCGAACTAGAGGACGACCTCGCCCAGGGACCCCGGGAGTACGGCAGGCGCATTTAAGGAAGCATTTAAGGAAGCCTCTGACACGTCCCACCACAGACGTAAAAAGTCGCCCTGACGCGCAGACGCCATCAGAATCATATCATGGCCCGTCTCAGCACAAGGCTCGAGGCCATCTAGTTACCAACTATCTGTCCCCTACGCCCAGACGTTCAGGAGCATCCGACCGCACACGTGTCATGATCTGAACGGGCTAGGTATTCCTATATATACAGGAAATAAATACTTGACAGGAGGTTGGCAGGCCGGAGATACAGCTCCCATACTCTGAGAAAAGACCAGGCGAGACTTTTCTGCCTTTCTCTTTGAGCTAGTGACTTTCTCCTTCTTCCGGCCACCACTGACTTGGGCGTCGGAGGCTCCCCCCCCGGAAAAACACTCCGGGGGCCTCCTAACCCTGTTTCCCAGTTTTCCAGGTACTCTCCTAGAGGCGATCCACCTTCCAGGCGTTCTTCCTCCTAGAAGTCTCCTCAACAGTCATCATGACTCACAACGATGAGGCCCTGGGCCATCATTTGGCGCCGTCTGTGGGAACCCGCTCGCAGATTGCCGTCGTTGAGACTCGGCGTTCTAAGGACAAGGGACTCCCAAGGTCCTCGTCCGCGCCTGAGATACAACCGGCTGCTGAGCAGACACTCCCAGAGACTTCTACGCCCGAGGAGGACCGCCCTCTGGTAATCACCATGAGCTTCTTGAGGGACTTTCAGCGCTCGGTCATTGCTGAAATGACTCAGCAGATCGACCGAAGATGGCCACAGCAGTCGCAGGCCCAGAAACCCTCCTCATCAACACACCCTCGGGAGAGAAGCCCCAAGTCTACACACCGCAGTTCAGAAAGTGGAGATCCTCGCGGAGAATCATCCACAGAAGATATAGCCCTCGGGAAACGGCCTGTGGGACAAACCGGGTCCAAGCGACCGAGAGTCTCACAGCGAAGCAGTTCGTCGCCTGAGGTGAGGGCCCTGACCCCTCCGCGCCGAACTCGCTCCCCGAAAAGGCGCCGTCGATCACCCTCCCGCGAAAATGGTCCTAGCGCCACTGCGCTTATGGAAAGGATATTGGCACGGCTGGACAGAGTGGAAAAGCAAGTGACCAGAAAACCCGTTTGGGACAGGCTGTCGGGGGCGTTATGCGAAGATGGCTCCCCGTTTATTCGCACCGTCGTTGAGGCAGCTATGCCAGGCGACTTCAGAGTGCCTAGGCTGGAGATCTATGATGGCCGGACTGATCCACAGGCCCATCTGACGAAGTACAGGCGGAGCATGATAATGCACGGAGCTGATGACGCTACCATGTGCAAATGCTTTGAAGTCACCCTCACGGGCCCAGCAACAGCATGGTACAATTCGTTGCCCCCAGGGACTATCACTGAGTTTCAGGAGTTGTCCACAGCCTTTACCCAGCAGTTCATTGGGAGCAGGCCGACGGCCAAAATACCTGTACAGATGTTCGACATAGAGCAGAGAAACGGAGAGACGATCCGAGACTATGTCGAACGATTCAACAGGGAAGCACTCAGCGTCCCGGACTTCCGGCCCGAAATCCGCATCCTCGCTATGACACGGGGCCTTCGGCGTGACTCACAGCTGTTCTACGAGTTCTCAAAGGACCCCCCGGAGACCCTCGGAGAATTTTACCGAAGGGCAGAACAGCACATGACAGCCGAGGAATTGAGGATGGCGGGGCCGAAGTCTGATCATCACCGCGCCGAAGGGTCCAGCCAGCAAGCTCGGTATCTTTCTGAACACACAGGTCGACCACGGCGAATGCGAGGAAAGAAACCTCAAAGTTTCACACCCTTGAGCATGACACGGACCAACATTCTCATGGCGCTGGAAAGGCAAGGGACGCAGATTCGGCGGCCAAAGGCCATGGCCGCCGATAATAAGAAGAATGCCAAGAAGTTCTGCCAGTTTCATCGCGACCACGGTCATGACACCGAAGACTGCTTCCAGCTGAAGAAGTACATAGAGTCGCTGATCAAACAGGGCCAACTTCGCAAGTATCTGCGGATGCCCTCCCCTAAAGGCAGAAAAGAGGAGGAAGAGAGGGCCGAAAACGAGGACTATGACTCCGACAGGCGGAGAAACAGAAGTCCAAAAAGGCGCCTTCCACCTCCAGTAGGGGTCATCCAAACCATCACCACGGGGCTCCCATCCTCGGAAAGAAAGCGGAAGGCCAGAGAAATTGCTGTTATGGAGTATCAAAGTCCATCAAAGAAATTGGCTCGCAAAGATGGCTCCACTGTCGTCTTCCCCCACGACGACCCGCTGCTGATAATGGCGAGAATAGGGAACTGGGACGTCAAGAGAGTGTTGCTTGATGATGGCTCAAATGCTGACGTCCTATTCTCGCACTTACTGCCGAGCCTGGGCATCACCAGCAGCGAGCTGAAACCTGTCACCACGCCCACCTTCGGCGTTGGGCCATCCGAACTACCCGTTCTCGGATGGATCGACCTCCCTTTGATGATGAAAGGCACTTCGGTAGACGGAGCAGCTGAGTTGTACGCGTCTACAATGACAAGATTCATCGTCATGGATGTCCCGTCTTCGTACAACGCCATCCTTGGAAGGCAGACTCAGGGGAACCTGCACATTCGCCCCGATGTGAAGTACTTGACTGTCACATTCGCCACCAAGGATGGAGATGCAGAGGTCTTCATCGACCAAGCCGAGGTAAGAAAGGTGTTTGTAAAAACACGAAAGGCTCCGGCAAACAGCTCTACACAAACGGTGGAGGCAAAGGCGCAAGAGAAAGGCAAAGAAGGAGATCCCCCAGAAGCAGAAACGGAAGCAGTAGATCTTGTCCCAGGACAATCTACCCGAATAGGGAAGAGCTTGGCCAAAGGTGATAAGGAAAATCTTGTATCCTTTCTGCTAAAAAATAAAGATCTGTTTGCCTACTCGCCGAAAGACATGCCAGGAGTGAACCCTGGCATAATACAGCACAGCCTCAAAGTAAGCCCGGAAGCAAAACCTGTCAGGCAAAAGAAACGAAGCATCTCAGCCCACAAAAGCAACTTTGTAAAAACCGAAGTCCAGCGCCTATTGGATGCTGAAGTTATCAGGGAGGTCAAATACCCCGAATGGTTAAGCAACGTGGTCATCGCCACAAAAGAAGGTAGCAGCAAACTCCGGATGTGCATTGATTTCAGAAACTTGAACGATGCTTGCCCGAAAGACTCATTTCCCCTCCCGCCAATAGATCAACTGGTAGATTCAACGGCCGAATACGGGCTCCTGAGCTTCCTAGATGCCTTCAGCGGCTTCCATCAGATAAGGATGGACCCGGAAGATGAAGAGAAAACTGCCTTCATCACCGAGGGAGGAACGTACTGCTATATAAGAATGCCCTTCGGGCTGAAAAATGCAGGAGCCACCTACCAGAGACTGATGAACAAGGTCTTTAAAGACCAAATGGGGAGAAACATGGAAGTATATGTTGACGATATGATAGTAAAAAGCAAGCTGCCCGGCTACCACGTTGCAGATTTGGAGGAAACCTTCCAAAAGCTCAGAGCCTTCGGGATTCGCCTTAACCCCGAGAAGTGTATGTTCGGGGTGACCTCGGGAAAATTCCTTGGGTACATGGTATCCGAAAGAGGCATCGACGCCAATCCTGAGAAGATTAAGGCTCTGCTTGAGTTCCGAACTCCTGCCACAGTGAAAGACGTGCAGAGACTAACCGGAAGAATAACCTCTCTGAGCAGGTTTATTTCCAGGTACGGAGATAGGTGTCGACCTTTCTTCAAAGTCCTCACAAAGGCAGCAAAGATGGAAGGCGACCTCGGAAGAAACAATCATCTCTGGGAAGGAGATTGCCAAAAGGCCTGGGAAGAACTCAAAGTCTACCTGGCCAGCCTGCCGACTCTGCGGCAACCTCGGGAGGGAGAACCCCTCGTACTATACCTCGCCGTCACAGAAAAGGCCGTGAGCTCGGTCCTGATAAAAGAAGAAGGGCCGAAACAATGGCCGGTCTACTATGTCAGCAAGTCCCTGCATGGCGCCGAAGTCAGGTACCCTTTGCTTCAAAAAGCTATATACGCCATGGTGCTTGCAGGAAGAAGACTACGACCATATTTCCAGGCTCACCCCATCATCGTCCGAAGTAGTCTACCACTACGGGATGTCATGAAGAGAGTTGATCATTCGGGAAGGCTCTCCAAGTGGTGCATAGAGCTTGGCGAACACGAAATCACGTATGAGCCTCGAAAGGCCATAAAAGCCCAAGCATTGGCAGATTTTATCGCCGAAATACCCACCACTGAGGAGAACCACTCAGATCCGAAAGAAGGGGAGCCAGAATGGACCTTGCATGTTGACGGAGCCTCGGGGTCCGAACACCAGGGAGCTGGAATAGTTATCAGAGGACCCGAAGGCCTAGAGGTGATGAAGGCTATCAAGTTCAGCTTCAACGTCACCAATAATGTGGCTGAGTATGAAGCCCTCATAGCGGGATTACGCTTGGCCAGAAAGATTGGTGTGAGAAGCTTAAGGGCTCACAGCGATTCCCAGCTGGTAGTTCGGCAGACGGCAGGAGATTATGGGGCGAAGGACCCCATCTTGGCAAAATACCACGAGCTGGTAAGAAATCTCATCCAAGAGTTTGACGCCGTACGGATCGAAAATGTACCCCGGCGGAATAACACTGAGGCAGATTGCTTAGCAAAGTCCAAAACATACACCGAGGTGCTAGACCATCCAAGCATCTCCGTGCTAAGCGTAACGACCTCGGGAATGGGGTGGAAGGACCCCATAAAGAGATACCTCGCAGAGAATGAGCTTCCCGAAGACGCCGGCAATGCTGCAAGACTGCGAAGACGTGCCGGAAGATTCTTCCTGATTGGTGAAGAGTTATATCGGCAAGGATATGCAAATCCGCTGCAGAGATGTGTGGGCGAAGAGGATACTGAGATGGTCCTCGAAGAAGTCCACGAAGGCATGTGCGGCTCGCACGTTGGAACTGATGCCCTTGCAGCAGTGATACTCCGCCAAGGATACTTCTGGCCTACCCTGAGAAAGGACGCAAGGCAGTTCGTCCAGAAGTGCGGTAGTTGCCAGAGACATGCAAAAATCCAGAGGATACCCTCGGAAATGGTAACGTCGGCAGACTATCCTTGGCCCTTCGCAATCTGGGGTATAGACCTCATTGGGCCACTCCCCACAGCGCCCGGAGGCGTGAAATTCTGCGTGGTAGCAGTGGACTATTTCTCAAAGTGGGTAGAGGCAGAACCACTAGCAACTATCTTGGCAAAAGAAGTGCAGAAGTTCGTGTGGAAAAACATCGTATGCAGATTTGGCATACCGAGGGTACTAGTAGCTGATAATGGATCCCAGTTCATAGACAAAGGATTCCAGGAATTCATCAGCGACCTCGGAATAAAGATGCACTTCGCCCCAGTAGCTCACCCCCAAAGCAATGGGCAGGTGGAAGTATCAAACAGGACCATAAAAGATGGCCTGAAAAAGAGACTTGGGGAAGCCAAGGGGAAATGGCCAGGAGAACTCCAAAGTGTATTGTGGAGCTACCGAACGACGCCACGAAGAGCCACAGGGGAAACTCCCTTCTCACTCGTCTTCGGAACAGAGGCCATTATCCCAATAGAGATAGTTCAGCCTTCAATACGGGTGCAAGTATTTGATGAAGGCGGAAACGACCTCGGCCTGAGAACCAAGCTCGACCTTGTCGCCGAACACAGAGAAATAGCCGAGCTGAGAAGAAAAGCTTTCCAGCAAAGAGTGGCCGCGGCTATCAACTTAAAAGCCAGGCCAAAAGAAATCAAAAAAGGAGACCTCGTTCTCCGAAAGGCCGACTTCGCACCCCGAAGGCCAGCTCACGGAGTACTTCGCGCAAATTGGGAAGGACCTTATCTGGTTCTCGCCGAAGTACGAAAAGGCGTGTACAAGCTTGGCGACGCCGAAGGCGTAGAATTGAAAAACACTTGGCATTCAGATGCCTTGAAAAAATTCTACGCCTAAGGTTGAGCGGAAGAAGTATGTTGTACAAGAAATATTCTAAGTACAGAATGGTCTAGAGAAGAATGGTCTTGAGAAAAATTTTCAAGTATACCAAAATTGTCCAAGACAGATTTCCGCGAAGGTGCTCGCCACGAAAAAAGCGGTTGTGACTTCCCGAAGCCCCTTGAGCCACTATGCTCGGGAAAAATGGGAAACAAGAATCTTGCAAAGGTACTCAGCATAATCAGTGCAGAGAAAATTTTCCGAACACCCTTGAGCAAACATGCTCGGGAGAAAGGGAAAGCAAGAATCTCGCAAAAATACACGCCAAAACAAAAGCAGAGGTAATTTCCGAACACCCTTGAGCGAACGTGCTCGGGAAAAAGGGAATGAGCAATCTCGTGAAGATTTTCCTAAGTCCCTTGAGCAAATATGCTCGGGACAATAGGAAGACAGAAAAATTTGGCTAAAAATTTTCCGAAGGCCCTTGAGCGAACATGTTCGGGATAAAAGGAAACAAAAAGCCTGCAAAAGACTTAGCCAAATTTTTGCAAATTTTCCAGAAAGTCTCTTGAGCGAGCACGCTTGGGACAAAGGAAGGTAAAAAGTTTCTTTGGTTGCAGGTTTTCCAAAAGTCTCTTGAAGCGAACGTGTTCGGGACAGTGGAAATGAAGAAACTTGCAAGAAAGGACTTAGCCGAAAAGATTGTTCATTTAGAGCAAACGCTGCCTTACAAAAGAAGTGTCCAAAGAAGGAGCACGAAGGAGAAAAATAAGAGGAGCCCTAAAGCAAACTAGGGAGAGCCGGGTGGACGAAGACCAGGAAGCTTCAGATGCTCGACCCTGGACCACTGCCACCGAGGTCCCTCAGGAATATTTAGGCCCTCCAGAAAAGAGAGGTCCAAATCTGGGAACCTCTGCAGCACCTGGTGCCGAGCGAGGCAGAAGCCGTCCTGAAAGGCGACCTTGGCCATGTCGTCAGAAGTACGTTTTTGAATGCCAAGGACATTGACCTCGTCCCGCAGCTCAGCAACCTCCTCTTCGAGCTCGCTTATCCCCAGCATCTCTCCGGACTCCTTCTTCAGAGCCTCGACCTCGGCTTGAAGAGCAGTGTTCTCGTCCGTCAACCTCGACGCAAGACTGTCGGAAACAGCCTTGTCCTTGACAAGATCTTCATTGGCGGCAAGCAGCTCCTTTACTTGGTCGCCGAGGTCGGAAATCTTCCGGGAGGAGTCCTTTTCAAGTTCTTCTCTTTTCTTCGAGAACTCCTCCCGAACGGCAGCAAGTTGCTAAGAACAATCCGCTGTCAGCTGCTGGTTGCTGGCGATCACCTTCGCAAGCGAAGCCTTCGCTTCAGTGAGTTCCCGCGAAGTCGCATCCTTGGAGGCAGCCTGTCTGGCCACCCGAACTCGGAGATAACCAGCGTACTCCAGCAGCTACGGCAGGGCAAAAGTCCAGGTTAGTACAAGTCTAAACACTTAGAAAATTGAGGAAAAAAGTGTAAAGACTATACCTGAGCAGCATGCTCGGTGACTTTTGCGGCGAGGGTATTATCCCCCGGGTGAGCCGCCGCAATGGCCCGGAAGGAGGCATCAGTGGTCATCCCCTTCCAAATCTCTTTGGTCATCTTCGGACAATCGTCGGAGAACAGATTCATATCCTCCGTAATTGTCCAAAAGGGCTCCAAGGGGATCTTCCCCTCAGGGATTGTGGCATCACGCAGGGCCCGTTTCCTCTCATGAATGGCCCTCCAGCCAACAGTAAGAGGCTCCCCTGAAAGTGAGAAGGAAGTTAGGAGCAAAAGAAAAATTCGCGAAAGGAAAAGGAGCTGAACTTCGGCTAAAGACATACCTGGAGGAACCTCGGAGACAGTGTCCTCGGAATCCTCGGGCCCCTCGGAAGAAAGACCCTTACCCTTCTGCCGGTACCGCTCCTCGGCGGTGGGTACTTCTACCACTATAGTGTTTCTGGGGGCCTCGAGGTCGGGAAGAGGCACCTCGGCGGAAGTAGCGGGGACCTCGGCCGGTGGAATTTCAACAAGACCAGCGTCTTCGCCAGCTTCTTCTTCCAAAAGCTCTGGCTGAGGAGACTGGAGAGTTTTCCTAACTCGCTTCGCCGAGGGTCCCGCCCCTGTCGTCTTCCTTCTTCGGGAAGCCGCCTTCTTTGTCTGCTCCCCCTTCTCCACCTGGCCAGAAAAGAGGGCCTTGTAATAAGCGGCAGCCCCATCGCCCATCTCTGAAAAAGAGAAGAAATATCAGCGTAAGTCCGAGGAAAAAGTATAAAGGGATGGAAGATTACTCACTTTCGGCAAAAGTTTCGAAAGAAGTCTCCCCCTTAAGGAGCTTGACCAGCCAGGAGTCTTTCCCGGCGATGGCGGGAGCGGGCATATTGAGGTCAGTCACGTGCTCCTTAACCACTTTCAGCTCCCGAAGGACTTCTTCTGTCATCAACCTCCAGTTGATAGGAAAGGGGTAAAGAGCACGAGGAGAGACCTCGGGAGCCCAGTCAGCGACTGCCCGAATGCGGGCGTCGAAATCCGCGAACACGGAAGCCAACGGTGGGGTCAGCAGCATCCTCGGATCGACGACGTCTGCGTTCAGCACTCCCTGAGCCCACCTGGTCGGGACATCAGACCAGTTCTTATCCACCTTGAGGAAAAAGAACTTAGGCTGCCACCCCCGCCAGCTGTCCTTCGTGTCGAAGGTGAAGGTGAATTTTTTGCTCCCGGATCCCCGAGGTAGCAGGAAATAGAAGCCACCCTTCGGGACCACATAGAGCTTGTAGTACTGCATGAAAATAATGAAGTGGGGCTCTATCCCGAACACGCTACACATGCAGAGGTAGGCGTTAAAGTAGCAGTACGCGTTCGGGGGAAGCTGGTTCACAGCAATGCCATGGAATTGGCAGAACTCGCAAACCACCTTCGGGGGAGGATACCGAAGACCGGCCTTCAGTTGGGCTCGGAAGACGGTAACCTCGTCGCCACGGTTTGAAAAAGCAAAATGGCTAGAACGAGGCAGTCTGGTCACAGCGTAAGACGGAAGAAAGAATTTTTTCTTCCACCTCTCTAGTTTTTCGGGGGTGGTACAGCAAGGATGGGCCAGAAGAGGTTTCCAGCTCTCGGGAACAGGCATCGCAGACATGAAAAAGAGTTTGAGATGGAAAAGAAAATAGTTTCCAGAAAAAACTCAGAAGACGAGTTTGGAAAAAACAGCAGTTTTCCAGAAAAACTCAGAAAAACAGAGGAATCAAGTACTCTGGAAATCAAAACCCACCAAAAGATTTGCCGGAGGACGCCGTCGTGAAAGTTGGTTGGAAAAAGCTCTGATTAAAGAAGCTCCGCCACAGAAAGCAAGATAAAACGCAAGAACAGAGGGCAGAGCAGAAAAAGAGCAGAAAAACAGTAAGTGGGACTTATGATAGAATGGGCTATTTATAGGCCAAAGGTGGGTAACCGAAAAAACATCATAAGTACCCATTGGAGGCGAACCGTCGCCGTAACTGCCCGCTGCACCCGAAAAGGCGCGCCCTCTGTAAATGACGCGCCTCTCCTCCAATGGCAAGAAGCCACGTGTCAACCGCTGCGCAGAAATGGGGGACGTGCCTCCCCAAACGTGCCTGGAAAACCGGGACACGCCTCCTGATTGGGACACGTCGTTTGACATCCCTGAGAAATGGAGACGCGCCGCTCAGTCTGACACGCTTGGCCATCAGACCTGCAGAAATAAAAAAGCAGGCCACCTCGAGGACACCAAGAGACAGGCTATGGCTGAACAGCCCATGACTTTTGGGCAAGAGGTGTATCTTCGGTACAGGCTTTGCCTCGGAGACACCAAAGAAAAGGCCAAGGCCGAACAGCCCAGACCCTCGGGCAAAAGGTGCGACCTCGGAACAGGTTATGCTTCCCAACAAGACTCCCAACGGCAACCTCGGAAAGAGATGCAAACCGAAGTCTTCACTTCGGCTTTCCAGAGGGGGGCATGTGATAGCCAAAGGCTGTCGCCTCAATCTGGCCGAATACCCTGCCACAACAACGGCCAGAAGAACTGGCGCTTCCCGGGAATAGGTGGAATCATGCACCTCGGGAGATAGCCTGAGAGCTCCGAGCCTCGGCACGCCAGTAAAACTTGAGGACTCCATTCGCCCCCCAAGGTTGTGAACAACGCGCCTTCGGAAAAGTGGCACCAGACATTGCTGCCCGAATATGATATCCCCGAAGGCGGAACCCCCTGGAACTGGGAACCCCCGAACTGAGGGTAGGCTTCCCGAAGAGGCTCTGTCCGAACTAGAGGACGACCTCGCCCAGGGACCCCGGGAGTACGGCAGGCGCATTTAAGGAAGCATTTAAGGAAGCCTCTGACACGTCCCACCACAGACGTAAAAAGTCGCCCTGACGCGCAGACGTCATCAGAATCATATCATGGCCCGTCTCAGCACAAGGCTCGAGGCCATCTAGTTACCAACTATCTGTCCCCTACGCCCAGACGTTCAGGAGCATCCGACCGCACACGTGTCATGATCTGAACGGGCTAGGTATTCCTATATATACAGGAAATAAATACTTGACAGGAGGTTGGCAGGCCGGAGATACAGCTCCCATACTCTGAGAAAAGACCAGGCGAGACTTTTCTGCCTTTCTCTTTGAGCTAGTGACTTTCTCCTTCTTCCGGCCACCACTGACTTGGGCGTCGGAGGCTCCCCCCCCGGAAAAACACTCCGGGGGCCTCCTAACCCTGTTTCCCAGTTTTCCAGGTACTCTCCTAGAGGCGATCCACCTTCCAGGCGTTCTTCCTCCTAGAAGTCTCCTCAACAGTCATCATGACTCACAACGATGAGGCCCTGGGCCATCAATATATGTAATTTTTCCATTTAATAGTCTGCATTAGTCAATGTCTGCTCATCCTTGCTCATCATTGCGCATTAGGCCCAATAATCTGTGGTTTTATTCATTCTGGCCGTCATCTTGGTCCTCATCCTTGTATTTACTATTTCTTCCATCCGTGCAATTAATCATGCCAAGGTTTTTTCCGCATCACATCACCATTACTTTTCTTACTGCATAATTTTATTTTCCTTTTGAAAACATTCTCAGCTATCCCAACTAACTCACTCTTGTTTTCTTTTTTTTTTTTCTTTTTAAAAATCTCAACAAAAGTCCGCTTGATTTACACATCATATTTCTAGGGTTTTTGGTTTTTTAATACTTAAGATTGTTGATTCAAGGCGCTACAGCTTTACTCCTTTTTTCAATCCTACATCCAGGGATGAAGCTATATAAGGATGAGCAGGGGCTACCACGCCCCCTAGATTTTTCAAACTTTTTTTTACTATTATTAGTTAATATAATATAAAATTGTAAAAGTTTTAAAGTTAGGTACTTATTTCTAAATTATAAAATTAATGATAAGCTTTAGTGGATTTTATCCTTTTTAAATGTTTTAACACAAACTTTCTTCTCCTTTGCAACACAAATCGGAAACTTCAGCAGAGCTCTGTAGGGAAGAAACACGTGAACGGCAAGTGAACTAGCCCTAATTTATCTCTTTGCCTCACATCTATCTCCACAAAAACTTTAGCGATAAGATATTGGCTCGCCGATAGAGACACAGCTTCTTTTCTCTATCACCGATCACCATCTGTCCATCTTCGCATTCTTGTTGAGTTTTTGGAAAAGCGACGATAACCTGGCAGGTTGGGTGTTTTCTGAATTTTTCTTTCTTTTCCTCTAATTATTAGTTTTTCTATCAATCACTTGCTTAAATTGTAAATAAGGTGCACTAATATGTGAAGCTAAGATCTTATATATGTATCTAAAGATTTAAACGAATGTCATGTTAGATTTTGAGTTATAAATTTTTGAATTAAACTAAATTATTGTAAACTTTCAAATTTTATGAGTTTATATATAATATTATTTGATGTTTTCTAATATTGATCATAAATTTATACATATTAACAATATGTCCACACCCACGCCATCGCACCGGCCCTCTAGGCACAATTCCTAATCACGTCCGTACCTACATCCACCTTGTTCGCATCACCAGCACAAGTCGTTATTTTTTTTTTATTCCAACAGTAAGTTCTTGGTTCAATTTGTCTTCATACTTTAAAGGGTGTACTATTTTGTTTGGGAAGTGTGTGCCTGACATAGTGTTAAATACCGTAGTATATCATTTACTGCAGGTACGTGCTATGCGGTACAAATGTTTTTGCGTTTGTCATTTTACAGCACGGTATTTCATGGTATACCGCATACCGCTCACTTTTTGTATGCATTTTGTTAAAAAACTGCGGTATACCGCAAATACCATATGGTACATACCGTGGTATTTAATTTTTACAGCTATTTTTTTTCCATTTTACATAAAAAAATATCATAAATATATAAAACATTAAAATATAAATAATACACATATCATAAAATAAGCATTACTTTTTTTTTTTTACTTTTCTTAATTAATATAAAAATTTAATGGATGGTAGCAGCTTAAAGGTCCCTGTGATGTTGAACAATATCTCCCAATTGAATTTCTGGTGCATACTATCCCAACTAAATATCTTTTATCATATATATTTTATTTATATTTGACAAATTATGATGAGAAAAATTAGAATACATATAAAATGTGTAAAAATAAATTATTAAATAAATTATGTCATCTTAAAATAATGTTCTAACATTTAATTTTTTTGTGAAAATGGTAATAGTATGCAACGTAGTATATCATGCAATATACCTTAAAAATTCATGGTGCGATATACCTAGCAGGAACAATATTTAGCACCTTGATAGTGATAGTCATCCAAATGCTTTTGGTTTCTAGGTCGTGGCGAGATTACTGGTGGAATCTTTGAATAATATATTGCTTTTTTTTTTAAATCTAAATCCAACAATGGACATTAATAAAGATCAGAACCAAGAACTGCTGACAACCAATTCGAAAGATGATTATATATATGATTTTACCCCTCTCTACTAATTCATGGGAAACATTACCACTTTTTTTATTTGGGAAACTTACAATTATCCTCTAAGTATGCCCTAACCTACAGTTTGTCTCATTTATTTTTAAAAATCTATACTTTACCCTCAATGTTTTTTATATTGTCCGATAACAACTTCTGAAACTGTATTTAAACTATACAATGATAATCTTCCAGTAATTTCAATCTTTTGAATTTTTTTATAATTAATAAATATTTTAAATGTTCAAATTTTCCTTTCTGTAAATATATTTTCCTTCTTATAAATCCATATCCGTATCTTTTAAAGGTCGGTTAGCTATGTGAAAATATCAAAAGTCTGAAAATGATTGGAATATAGTTATCAGACAGTTTAAATTAGGGTTTCAGAATTTGTTTTTGAACACTGTAAAGGAAATAAGAGATAAAGTGTAGATTTTTTAAAATAGAGGAGACAATATATAGGTTGGACTAAATTATAGGGGGGTTTTGTAATTTTCCCTTTTTATTTTTCATTCATTCATAATTTGGGCCTCAAGCCCGCAGAGGCCACTATTTAGGCTTCGTCAAACATCGTTCAATCGAGTCCAGCCTTCTCTTCCCATTCTTCAACACAGTATGCAACTTCTTCTTTTCTTTTTCCAAAGACTCAAGTTCGCTATTGATCATGACAAAGGAAGAAGCTTCCTGTTAGCAGGGTTGGACACGGGGAGTAGCTAGGCCTGTCTGGCCCCTAATATTTTTCATACCGTATATATTTTCTGAAATATTTTATAAAATTAAAAAATAAAAAATATATACCGCAGGATAAATAGTAAACAAAGTAAAAATTCTTTTAACTTTTTTTTCATGTAAAAGTTTATAATCTCATGTGTATCAAAAGATCTTAAAAATATATTTTAAAAAGTTTACCTTCAAACATCAACCTCTTTCTCTCTCTCTCTCTCTCTCTCTCTCGATTTTATCTTTCTCATTTAAAATCTCCACCACTAATCCGCACCTCATATCCAACAAGTAACAGTCACCACCTGACTGCAAATCACTCACAACAACTATTTGCAAGTTGAAAGTTACAATTATTTACAACTTCTCCAATCTCCAAGCTGACCACCCTTTATTTTCATGAGTTCCTTTTTATTTTTTAGTCTTATTTCTACTTGATAAAAGAAATGCAAAGATGACTTCAATTTCATAAAGTATATATTTAACCTTTTTAGACTATAACTTTAAACCATATATATTTTCTTAAATCTTAACTATTTTTAATAGATGGGGAAGCTCATGATATAATATGGAGCGGATGCTTCAAATTACTACATGATTATGGAGATAAATATAAATAAGTTTTAACATTTTTTAACCATGAAGACTCAAATTATAATTTTAATATTTTTTCATGTAGTTTAAATAAAGTTATTCTTATATACTCTCTTCGTCCCAAATTCTTTATATCATTTGCTTTTCAATAATTTAGCACATAAATGAAAAACCTTTATATATGAATAATAAATCAAGACCTATAATTTCTAAATTTATTTATTTATTTTTTTAACAAATAATAATATAAATCAATTCAAGTCAAACTAGCTAAAAAAAATCAAATATAGCCAAGAAAGTGGAACAGAGAGAGGAAATTTTATATTAAAATGCCTTAAGTTTGTCCTCCTAACCCAAAATTCTAGCTCCACCTCTATGTATTAGTACATACTTTATTCATCTCATAATAGTTGACATCTCTTAAAATTGTTTTATCTTAAACTAAATAATACTTTATCCCATCTCATACTTTCTGAACACAGTTTGCACTTGAGGGTAAAATATTGGCCAAGCAAAATATGGTCAAACTTTCCATTTGGTCCATAAACCTAGCCAACTCACACAAGTTGGTCAACAACTCAATATTTCAAAACTATTAGCTCTTGAACTTTGAAAAATTAAAAAGTTATTCCATTAGATCAGATATATTAATGGAAATATTACAAGAGCAGCTACAGTATCTTTTAGTCTGACACAAGAAGTACTCTTAGTTTAAAAGCATCAAGTTGCAGCTCTTCCTCACCTATCTTTACTTCCATCCCTTTGTTTTTGCTCAATTTCAACCACCCAGGAGGAAAAATATTAAAATACTAAAAATAAAAAAAAAACAACAAATTAAGAACAAGTCACACATTTGTCCTCTAGTACTGTGACAAAAGAGAGAGGGCTGGGAGAAAAAAAACAACACCTGCAACTTAGGATAGGCCGAATTCGAAATCGAAAACGATCAGTGACAAGTATCTGAAAAAAATTCAGAAAAAAAGTGATAAAACCTTGCATAATTTGTACTTGAACTGGGAGAGTTTGCCTCAAATTCAGAAGTTGGATTGCCATGAGAAATGAACCTCTATTTGAGAAGACAAAAGGAGGTGACAGCTTCTAAAAATTACAGGCACCGGACCGGCACTGTTCTTATGCAATGAAAAAGACAGTATTAGTTCAATAATCATGATTAAGTTTGGGTCCCCATTATACTATATACTAAAAACCGTGTTTGGCTACTGTTTTAATGAACTGTAAAAAACAGTGCCTTTACCATTTTGCCCCTTATCACTTTTTTTTTTTTTGCTTTCGTCGTTTTTTTTTTGTTTTTGTTTTTCCGGATACGATTTTCTTTTTTTAGAGTTTGATCCTCTTTTTGCAAGGCGCTGAATTTCCTGAGGATCTGTGCTGAAATTTTACGCTTTCAATCTGTCTCATGTGTTGTTTCGGTGAAAACACGGTTTCAGTCCCCAACTTTCTAATGCTTCCATTTTAGGCTCGAATTTACATCAGTATTATATTTTGATCTCCAAATTTTATAACTATTAATCTACCTCTTCTATTTGCTCTCTTCGTCCCAACCTTTTTTTTGTTATTATTTTATGTGCTATTTTCTAAGAAAAGACATTGGTGAGCATAATTTATTCTCTTTATCTCTAATTTTTTGTTATTTATTTATTTATTACCTTCTAAAGCAAAATCTTAGTAATCATGGTTTATTTCTTTAGCTTGAAGAAATAACTTTTGACATTAAGGTTTTAATAATTGACTTAATAAAGGTTAAAAAAAGATAAATAAATTAAAGATGGATTTTTCTAAATAAATTTATAAAGAATATTAAAATTTGAAATTTTAGTTAATAGGAGATAAAAATTTTTAGTGAATTAATTTTTAATGAAAAATTTTATCCATCATTTCAAAACATGTACAATGTTATGTTTCATATTCATTTTCAATTTTAACAATTATGGATCGATGGATCAAATTACTTTATTAAACTCTAAAGCTTTTAGTGAATTTTACTAAATAAATTTCTTATCGATATTAAAAATTGAAATTTAAATTAATAAGAGATGAAACTTTTTAGTGAATTATTTTTTTATGACAAAAAATATTTATCATTTCGAAGCACATGTAGTGTTATGTTTTATAGAATTATGTTTTGATCACAATTAATCATTTTAATAATAAGAACATAACATAAAGAAAACCCAACCCAAAATTAAAATGAAGCAAAATTTAATTGATTAACATTCATTTATGAATGAGAATTTTTTAATTATTTATTATTGGCATTTGTTTTAATGTCAAAATTTATATTAAAAAAATGTTTACTACAAAGTGCGCTTAAAAAAACTCTCTATATTTTAACCAACATTTTATCTACAATAAACTATAGTTTCTTTTTGTTTTTGCCATTCAGTATTGGGCTGAGTTGTGACCCGCTCTGTTGCCTGTCCTTTCCTTTTTTTTCTTTTTTTTTTTTATGTTGGGTTGGGTTGCTTCTTTTGAAAGGTTAGTGAAATTTTTGAATTAAAATATCTTTTCGAGGATCAATCTCGCTATTCTCCTACTTTCATTTTTCTTTTTTATGAAACACATTTCCAGCCCCTATATTATTTCCGTTTCTGATATTAGACCCTGAGTTTAATAAATTATAGTGTTTTTGTTTAATTTTTTGGTTCTTTTTTTTATGTTTTATTTTCTAAACTAAAATATTAGTCACCATGGTTTATTTATTTTTTTAGTGAAATAAGACTTTTTTTTTCTTAACTTTTCCTAAGTCAATTGTTAAACTCTTAATGCCTAAAGTTTTTACATTTTCTCTCTTGGTCTCCAAATTATTTTTATTATTTTATTTAATATTGTGACGTTATATGATCGCCGCAACGCGCGGGTCTTCCATATCTCGTGTTCAACTAAAAATGATCAATGATAATTCACACCCTTTCCTTTCGACCTCGTTTCAAATGTATAATTAACAATATTTATATACCTTAGTCCATAATTGATATCAGAGCTAGTTTTGGTTTTCTTTTTTTAACAAGTAGAACCAATTGTATCTTCCTTCTAGGTATGTGGGTGAAGTTAAGCCGAAAAAAGGAAGCAAAGAAAGGCAAAAGAATAGTAGCAACTAGATGAGGAGGCTTGGATATTGAGATAGAAGATAGCATATTTGGATTATTTTGACACAACAGTACTTCTTTTAAAAATATTTAAGGAGATCATGAGGACTTTTGTAATTTTTTCATTAATATATCTGAGTTAATGGACTAACTTACATAATTTTTTAAAATTCAAGAACTGATACTTGCTGAGGGTTAAATTGTGAGCCAACTCATGCAAGTTGAATAATTTCAGGAGCCAAATTCATAGTTTGAATAGGATAAACGTTGCCTCTATCTAAGGGTGAAATGTCTTTTCACCACGTATTCAATATTTCACATAAAATTAACACCCAATTCGTTTTAACTTTAGTCAATTGACTATAAAATGACTTATTTTTATTTTCACATCTTTTGTATTTGAAACTAATTTTAATTAAAAGCCAATATTATGTAGTTATAATAATTAATTGAAAATACAATTTTTATAATCTTACTAAATTTTTATGAATTTTTCTAGTTTCAAGCCTTAAAAAAGAAAAATTTATAAAAATTTAACAACATCATAAAAATTTACTTTCAAATTGATTATTGTATCTAAATAACATTAGCTTTTAAATAAAATTGGTTTCAGGTAAAAAAGATGTAAAAATTAAAAAAAATTAGTTGCCTTTAGCTCAAATCAATTGGGCCTAACTTTTGACCAACATCAGACTAAAGCCAAAGGGAAAGATAAAACTTTTTTTTAATCAGAAATAAAAAAGAGAAAAAAATGAAACAAAGCTACGGAAGAAATGAAGCAACAATACGGTGAGGAGCTGCTTCTTTCTCTTTGGGCACGACTAGGGGTGAAAATGGGCCGGGCCGAGCTCGAGCCCACTGAGCTCGAGCTCGGCCCTTTTGCTATTCGGTACTACTCGAGCTCGAGCTCGAATTGCTCGAGCCCAATTTTTTTAGGCTCGAGCTCGGCTCGAAATAAGCTCGAGCTTGGCCCGAAGGCTTATTGGGCTCGAATAGCACATATAAAACGTTAGCACAATACTTGCAGATTAGATAAAAGATAGGGACTAAACCTGTAATTTTCGATAGAGATAACTAAACAAGAGAAAATGACAAAATCTATCCTAGACTTTCTAATCCTTTGCCAGTTTACCCTAATTTTGTAAACATTATCAGAACATCATCTAACGATTTTATCGATTTTTTTTCACATCCTTATGACGAGAAGTACGAAATCAAGAGCATAATCGAGTCAAGGAACACGATGAACATTAGAAGAAGCAATTAATCTGAAAAAAAAAAGCTACTAAAACTTGTTCAAATCAAGCCAAGGAAATCGCGTACGATCAACAAAATTGAAACGCGAACACATATCCAGTTTTCAAAATACCAGGTGAGACGAGGCGGAGCCGACCACAATCGATTCTGAAGCGTCGGCGTCGTAGAGTGGAAGCGTTGGTCCGTTGGAGACAAGAGGGAATCGGAATCCACTGCAAAGTACGAAGGCGACTAGGCGAGGCCGCGAGAGAGAGTGCGACGGCGCTAATGAATCCGACGGGGAGACTGACGGTCTGAAACTGATCTGAATGAAGGCACTGACGACGGCCTAACGCTGATGAATCCGATTCCGACAGGAGAAGCGACGAAACCCGATAGGCCCAGCCACTGGAGTCTGCGTCTGCGAGAGCGAGAGAGAGGCCGAGACTCGAGAGGGAGTGGGGGCGGAGTAGGGACTAAGGGGAAGGGGTGAAGGGCCGAAACTGGCGAAGGTAAGTGGGTTTACTGGGCTGGGACTAAGGGAAGGCCCAATAATATAAATAGGTGGCCTGGTAAGCTCGAGGGCCTAAAGGGCCGAATATGTGTGGGCTCGAGCTCGGCTCGAAAATAACTCGAGCCCAATTTTCGGCTCGAGCTCGAGCTCGAGCTCGAAAATACCCGACTCGAAAATCTCTTACTCGAGCTCGAGCTCGAGCTACCCAAATAAAGCCCGGCCCATTTTCAGCCCTAGGCACGACCACGACCGAGCATCTTGATGCAGTCTCGAACGTCGATGTGATTAGATGAACCATATGCTTCATTTGTGGCGATAAAAGGATTGCTCTTCTAATGGTCAATTTATTTTAATTTAAATTAATTAATTTATTATTATTATTATATTTTTTATATAAAATTAATTTTATTTAAAAGTTAATATTATGTAGATTTAATAATTTATTTAAAAGTGAATTTTTATGATTTTTTTTAAATTTTTTATGAATTTTTTTTAATACCTAAAACTAGAAAAATTTATAAAAATTTAGTAAGATTATAAAGATTATATTTTTAATGGACTATTGCACCTACAAAATGTTAGCTTTTAATTAAAATGAGTTTATGATAAAAAAAAATTATATAAAAATAAAAATAAATTATTTAAAATTTAACTAAATTAAATTAAAATGAATTGAGTGTAAGTATTTAAAATACAACAATATGAGAGGAAGGTGGTATTTGAGATACACAAGGTGCCTGTTGCTTTTGTCGCTTCTAGAAGAACAAAAAGGCAGGCGGAACGCGGAAGCATTGTGCAATTTGATCTGACCAGTGACCACTCACTCCTTGCCAAATCCAAAGCTACAACTCCCAAAAGCAAAACTTTTGGACGACAAGTATTTGATTGTAACTATAACCATACCCTTTGAGAGGTTTCCGGAGAAAGGACATTTTTAGTCCTAAAACATAACATAATTTTTTACTTCAGTTTCTAAAATTTTTCATTATTCTGATTGAGTCCTTAAACTTTGCAATGATAAATAGTTAGTCTTAAAATTAATTATTTTTTAAATCAATTGTTTTTAAAATTATAATTGAAAATATTATATAACTATATTCCAATAAATTTAAACTATAAAATATTATTTTTCTTAAATTTACGGACCATGTAAATTATCAATTTTACTTACCTGTAAAGTATATTCCTATTCATTAATTATCTTTCAATAAATATAGAAGAAACATTTTTATCAAAATTTTAGGACTAATTATAAAAATTTTAGGATTCAAACAAAAAAAATTGATAGGTTTTAGTACTTAAAAAAGTATTTCCCTGAGTTTCTGCACCTCGGGAGCGTTTATGTTCTCATACAAACTTAAACGTTAGTTTTTGATTAAAAGAGAAGGTCATATATATATATAAAGTAGGATACATCTAAGGGTGTTTATATCTTTTCCTTAATGAAAGTAATTGGGTAAAATTCACCATGGGTCACCTAGCTTATTTTTTTGTCCTATTCGGGTACCTTACCTTTATTTTGTCCTAGCGAGATACCTTTCCTCTTATTGCGCATCCTGTTCAGCTACTTTCTGTCAAATTGATCGTTAAATTGGATGGAAAATGATGAAGTGGCATTAAATAATACTAAAATAAACTTAAAATAACAACTTCAGTCCTCAAACTATTTCAATTACTAATTCTAACCCTTAAACTTTGCCCCACAGAAACTTTGCCCCACAAACTTCTTCATCTAATAGCCGAACCCTTATACAGTCAGTCCCAGATTTGTCTCCCCGTCCTCTGTCTTCAATCCACCGTCGGCCTCCCTCCATACCTCTCCTCTTCCTCCTCCTCCTCCTCCACCTCCCTCCTCCGCCTCCGCCTCTATCCCCACCCCCGCAGCCCCCTCCTCCTTCACCAATCGCTCCTGCAAATCACCAGCCACAACCGCCTTCCTCTGCCTCATTCCTGCAAATCACCAGCTACAAACGCGCCTGCAAATCACTACCCACAACCTCCCTCCTCACGCCGGCAAATCGCGCTGCCAACTGCGGCGCCCCCTCATCCTCCGCCTCTCCCTCCACCTCCGCCTCTCCCTCCACCTCCGCCGCCCCCTTCCTCCTCTACCAATCACGCCAGCCATGCCCAACCTCCGTAGCGAGATTGATTCCAGCCTTCGATCCCAGCCGTAACCAGCAGCGATTCCCACAGAAGCTTGCAATCGGGGTATGGCACGACGGCGTCAATCGACAAGTGGGTTCGCCTGACTCCGATCGCCTCCGGCAAGTGGGCGTATCGACTAAGAGACCGCCCTCCGCACTCCTCCCCACGTTTCGTCTTCCTTCCCCCCCCTCTCTTTGCCTTTCGACCGCCTTCGTCCCCGTTGCCGTCCACGACTCGCCCATCGCCATCGATTCGGTTCCGATCGACTCAACCAGTCACCGTCCACAACTCTCCACCACTTCTCCACCGCCCATAAGCCCAGCACTAATCGAAGACGGATCGGCACCAAAACGCGCTTGTGACGCCGCAACAGAACGCGAGGAAACCAGACGGCAAGGCGACCATCGGCACCAATCGAAGACAAATCGCCGCACCAGAACGCGAGGTGACCATTGGCACCAATCGAAGATAATCGCAGCCACCCCATCGAGGATGAAGAATCGAGCCTCCGTCGAGAGATGAATATCCGTCACCCATTTTGCTTCAATTTCGTTTATCAAAATTCGCCGAGGAATCGTTTCAGTCCATTGCCTCATTGCAGAGTCTTCGATAGCGACAAGTTGGGTGGGCGGCGTGTCTGAGGGGAAAGAGGAAGAGGGGACGATATGTGGCATGGCTGAGGAGAGGGAAAGGTGTTAGATTTATATTGTTAGGGTTTAGAATTGTTGATAGAAAAAAAATTGAAGGACCATAAGTGTTATTTTATGATTTATTTTAATTTTTTTTATGCCATGTAGTCAATTTCCGTTAGATATAACTCTGAAATTAACGGAAAGTAGTCAAACAGGACACGCGATAAGACGTAAGGTACCTCGGTAGGACAATTTGAAGGTAAGGTACCCGTTTAGGACAAAAAAATAAGCTAGGTGACCTCCGATGGATTTTACCCGAAAGTAATTATAGAGTTGGCATGTGGCATACTTTCCTTTTTTAGTAAGTTAACTATAAATTTTTAAACACGGTTTACTAAATATATCCCTGATCTTCTGATGCAATACAGTAGTGACATATAGCAGTCAAAGTTGCAATTGTTGACTTACATTTAAATTTTAAATTTAGATAGATAAATACAGGATTAAATTCAAATTAATCCTGATTTTGCTAAACCTTGAATTTTTAATTAATGTGGCTAGAAATAGTTAAATCAATTTCCTAAATAATTTTTTAATCATAAAATTTAATTATAATAATATTATATTAATTTATCTCATACAAAAAGTGATTTACCATTCTTTTGGTACCAAGAGAATAAAACTTACCAAGTTGGTTGTTACGATATAATTTAATCTACTGTCAATATCAATGTATAAAATGGCACTTTTTTAGGGGTAATATCATCTTCTTGTAAATGGTATATTTAGAATTAATTGAAAACGGTATTAGACATGATATATTTCGAAATAATATTGATAACAAAGAGATTGCACTATTAATTTCCATTTATTTTGTTTTGTTCAAAAATTAAAGAATTAGTAATATAATCCCTAATTATCTTATTACCTGCTTCCAATTCCTCATTTTTAAACACAACATCCACTTAATTTTTAACCACTCTCTTTGCCCACCTCTCTTTTGCATCTCTCTATAATCAGTCAAGATCTTTTGCATCTGTTTTCTTACTATTATGAGCTATATTGAAAAATTTTATTAAAAATTTTATTAATTTAATTTACAAAAATTATTATTAATTTAAAACTCTAATATTATTAATTAATACTATAATCATTACTAATTTAAGGCATATATTAGCTTCGGTTTATTTTATTCTTGTAAAGTGTCATTGCAGTTAACATTTTTATCGATTATTTTATTTAAACTAGATATTACATTATTTTTTATTTTTTATTTTACTATAATATATATATATATATATATATATATATATATATATATATATATATATATATATATATATATATATATATAGTATTACACTGAATCCAGACCAGCCTCAAATAAAATACGCAGAAGATGGCGATTTGTTGACTTGAATTTTTGTGATTTTCAATACAAATGTGCAACATTAATAGTTATATTTGTTGATGACACTCAAGACCATGTTGTGATCAGGGTGGCACTTTTTAAATTTTAAATTTAATGAAAACAGATTTCTCAATAGTATTTACTTAGCAATGAAATATATGTTATTCTATCACACTCAATGCAATTTGGAATTCCGTATGTGACAAATTAAACCAAGTATGTTCAATTTTTTATGTTCATTTTTTTATTCTACATTAATTCATCTTTCCCTCTCCTTTTTTTTTAGTTCTTCATTGTAATTCCTAACGTTTTCTTATCTCTCTTATCCCCCGCACTGCAATTTCTATTGTTTTTGGTAGGTAACTGTTGTGGTCTTGCATTGAGCATAGTCTTTCTGTAATCATCTTAATTTTAGTCCTTAATAGCTCTAGATAATATTGTTCATCGTTCTATTATAGTCACCTACTTTATTTGTAACATAACAAAACAAAAATGCTAATGTAGTTGTTTATGTAAATGCAATTTGGCATGTAATCATATCTTATGTTATAGTCCCGCAGCCCTGTGGCAATGCTTACGCATGTATACTCCCATTTTTTTTTTCAAACTTCGCTTATTATCTCAAAACCTATATCTATATTAAGTTTATTTTAGTTATAAAGTGTTCACAAGCATTCATTCTTATAGATTTTCTTGAACTGATTATTACATTATTCCCATCTTTATAACTGTGGTATAGTCATATATTTTAAAAAAAGATATATTGATTCAAGCTTCCATCGCATAATGTTGAAAATATATATGTAGTTTGGGTATGCCTACTATTTATTATATTCATTAGGTATATTTGAGCGATCTATTTTTACTTGTAAAGCCTTAATTGTGGTGAATAACATTCTTATTGACTTTTTAAATTGATATTTACATTATTTTCTATTTTAAACTTCTTAGACCTATGACAATGCTGGGTATTTTCTATTTTAAACTTTTTGGAGAAGAACACATTACTCATTCTATCTTAAAAAAGATGATAAATATTCTTTTTTGGGTTGTCCAAAAAATTATAATTTGTTTCCTTTTTTGAAGAATTTTTATTGTCTAATTTACCTTAGAATCATCATTTAAACACTCTCCTACAAAACTAAAAAACTTCAAAAAACTTCAAAAAGAATCTTTACTTTTTCTAATCATCATTTAAATTCTCATTATACATAACCCAAGAGCTCATTTTTTTTTTAATTTCAGGGGTAAAAATGAAAAGAATAACATAAATTGCACATATCTTAATTCTTGTACCCAAAGAAATGCATTATAAAAAATGGGATTGAGTGACTATGATAAATTGATACTTTTTGGATTTTTGTTTTGATAATGATTTTCTTAATAATATTTGTATAGCTTTTTAGGGTTAATTACAATTTATCCCTCAAGGTTTAGATAATATTAGACTTTGCCCCTCCTATTTCAGAAATGTACATTTTGCCCCTGCCTTACGTTTTACACCCTTAAAAACTGTTTTACATTTACAGAAGTAAAACAATAATAATTTAAAATATTCATTAACTATAAAAAAGTCTTATCCTAATTGAAATTATTGAGGGATGAGAAATATACAGTTTAAATAAAGATTTCAAAAGTTACTATCGGCAATGCAAAGAAAATAGAGGCAAAGTGTATATTTATAAAACAGAAGAGGGCAAAGTGTAATATTACCTAAACTTTGGGGTAAGTTGTAATTAACTAGCTTTTAAATATGTATTATTTTGTGGTACTATTATATAATTTCAAATCCCGTGACAACGTTGAGTATGTAAACTAGTTTTGATAAAAGCCAAAAAAAAGAAAAATATTTCTATTTCTTCCTTGCTCTTTATGGGTACATTTTATATATTAGGGATATTAAAATTTGTTTCCTAAGGTTTAAGTGAAATTACACTTTTTCCCTTCTATTTAAGAAATTTACACTTTGCCCCTGCCCTTTTTAATACAATCTAACAATAACTTCTAAAATCTTAATTTAGACATTATAGTAGCCATCTTCTAGTAATTTCAATCAGTATGACATTTTTTTACAGTTAATGAACATTTTAAATTATCAGTTTTTTCTTTTTATATTTCTTTCAGTTTTTTAAAAAAATACTTTTTAAATGTTAATTAATTATTAAAAAAAGTACTATACAGATTGAAATTACTTGAAAGTGAAAAATTTATAGTCTAAATTAATATTTCAGAAGTTACTATTGAACTGTATTAAAAATGCAATGAGTAAAATGTATATTTTTTAAATAGGAAGGGCAAAGTGTATTTCACCAAAACCTTAAGGGGCAAACTAAAGTTAACCCTATAGATTATCCTTAAAAATTATGCACTATAATTTCATTTTTACCCTCAAACTACAAAATATTGCATGCTTGTCCTTAGACTACCATATAATTTGCACTTTCATTCCTCTGTCTTTAATCAAAACTGATGGTCAGAGATTTGCATTCAATTGAATGACATCCATGATAGCTCGGGCCATAGTTTACAAAGTACAAACTACATGTCCTTACAAAACAAGAGATGTATAACTCTCAAAACAATTCACATGAACCTCGGTGATACTCATACTTAAAAGAATTGAGCCTCATAATTCATATTGAGCTGTCAAGCCTAGCAACCTACACTCATAAAAGGATAAACACAAAGTAGATCCAACAAGGGATAGTTGTCCCTCTAATCCAATGACTACTAAGCTATGAAGATCCACCACCTCGTTTATTGTAGAGGACTTTTACTTCAAGGCCTATATAAAGGCATCACTATTTATAAATGAGGCTATGAATCCTTTCATTGGAGCTCTTACATTGAAACCATACTTATTTGAGAGTCAGAGTATTTTTCGGCAAATACCTTTGTCAACCATGGTTCAAGACTTAACTCATTGGTCCCGAGGTCAAGATATGAAGTCGAAGCATCCTAAAACTGTAATAATAATTACTTGCCCTAATTAACAGTTAAGCATTTGAGAATCAATTGTTGATTTCAAAGGACAATGTTGAGTAGAAAAGAAGGAATTTACCTTGATTACCAAGGAGTTCAATGGTCACTTCATCCACCCATCTTTTTGCCATGTAGTCCCCCAATATGCCGCATCATTTGGATATTAAATCATTAGGAGACCAATTGAGCTCCAAAAAGGAAAAAGAAGAATAGTGGAGCTTAGAGTTTCTAACTACCTATATATAACTCACTCATCCCCTTGTGATCTTCACATCTTGAACAATAAAGTTTTGCACTGTTGCCATTTTTTTATAGTTTTTCACCTCACTAGGAAGCCATACTAGTTTCCTGTCGTCAATGGACCAAGTTGGTGGGAGGATGGAATGCAACATATGTTAGTTTTGGATTATTTTAAAATAATTTTTAAGTTAAGGACCAAGGTGTAAAATATTACACAGTTTAAGGGCAATATGTTCATAATTCCTTTTTCTTATAAATAAACAAGTTGCAGGGTTTGGTCAATTTCTTTTTTCACCAAAAAAAAAAAAAGCTTCTGCAACGTTCGGTTCGATTGCTTCGAAGAAAGCGAAAAGTTCTAGATTCTTGTGCGTCTTTTTTACTCAATCGAGACCAGTCTCATCGTCGCCGATTCGAAATTTCCAGGAGAAAGATGCGACATGACGCCAATTAAGCTAAAAACAACGAGATCGCGAACTGGATTTGGCTCGATCCTTGGATTGCCGGAAGAGTGCTTGTCCTTCATCATCTCCCTCACCTCGCCTCGAGATGCCTGCAGATCGGCCCTCGTTTCCCTGTTCTTCAGGTCGGCGGCGGATTCCGACGGCGCCTGGGAGAAGTTTCTGCCGCCCGATTGCGAGAGCATCGTCGCCCGATCGTCTTCCTCGTCCTCGTTGCTGAGCTTGACCAAGAAGCGTCTCTATCTGCATCTCTGCGATTGCCCTGTTCTTATCGAAGACGGTAATATGGTAAGGTTTAGATATTTAGCTCTACGGTTTTAGTTGCTTGATTCATATCTTGGTTTTGACTTAATTTCGGGTCACCAATCTGCAAGAAACGGTCTTTCTTGGAGATTGCTTGATTTTGATCATCATCAGATTATTACTTGTATATGTAATGTAATGATTCTTGAAATGTTTAGTTAGATGAATTTAATGTTGTATTCTTGTTATGTAGCAATATGTAGCAAATAGGATTTGTGGTTGCGATGCTGTTAGACGCTAATAACTGGGCACGTGATGCCTTTTTTTGGGGGCAAGATTTGATTGTTGGAAGTGTAATTATGAATTAGGCTGAGTTCCTGGTCATTAGTTTTCAAGTGATGGTTTGCATGAGCATGACAGACATCTTCCTCTGAAAAAAGAAAGCGTCTGATGATGTTTAGATGGGGTGTTGTCTTTCAGATGTGTAATCTTCTGTTTTATGTTGTTTTGTCTCTCAATCTAAGCCATAGTCGATGCGTGTGGATTATTTATTGATGGCTAAGAAGTGGTTTTTCAGAGCTTTCAACTGGAGAGACATAGTGGGAAAAAATGTTACATGCTAAGCGCAAGAGCACTTTCAATTAAACGGGCATTTTCGATTGCACGGGGAGATAGACCTCAACGCTGGAGGTTGCAATCTTCTCCAGAGTCTAGGTTTGTTACCTCGACTTATACTAAACTTCGTATTTTTATTCTTTCTCATGTTGTAGTGTAGCTTAATATCGACAATTAGTTTTGTTTTGCTTACCTCAATGCTGGAGATAGCAATCATCTCCAGAGTCTAGGTTTGTTAGCTAGAATTATACTAAACCTCGTATTTTCATTCTTACTCATGTTGCAGTGTAGCTTAATATCCAACAATTAGTTTGTGTTTTTTGTGCTTTCCGAGGACAACATGATCTGATAAAATATTGCAGATGCTGAAATCTGCCTTGCGGTATCATTCCTCTTCATGATGCCTGGATTTCATCATTAGAATCATTAATACACTGCATTAACAGGTTTTCAGTAGTGGCTGAAATCAAGCTTCGGTGGTGCGTTGAGGTGAAAGGTGAAATATCATCCAAAATTTTATCCTCTCGAACAACTTATACTGCATACCTGGTGTATAGAATTATTAAACCCGGAGATGGATTCAGAGAAAGCCCTATTCAATTGTGTGTAAGTGTTGGAACTGGGGAAGCAAGAATATATCGAGTGTTCCTAGAACCACCTGCAAATGTGCAGCAGTTTGTCCAATTGAGACAGGATGGTTGGATGGAGGTAAAGATGGGTGATTTCTTTAATGAGCATGGGGATGATGGCCCAGTATCTTGCAGCGCAACGATAGACAACAGTGCGAAGGATAGCCTTCTTATTGAAGGAATTGAGCTGAGGCCTAATGTTTAGTGGTTTGGCAGAATAGCTCATCACCATATAGCTGGTCTTGGATTCTCCAAATACTCATGCTTCTGCAACAAGCAAATGCTGTTCTAGGTTTGGATTGGTTCTTTGCTCTTTTGTAAATAATGAGAGGAAAAAAAAAAAACAAAAAAAAAAGAAGAAGAGGGTAGTAGCTTTGTTTTACAAGGCGGATGCATTGCTGGGAATGGCAATGCTTACACATATCGATCCCAACCGTCCGCAGGACATATGGCTTCAGTCAACTGGGAGGCCCACCTGCTGGGAATGGCTAGGATTTGCTTGTCACAGACTGTTACCGAGCTAAACTCATCATTCTATTGTATCTGTCCCATAAACAGTTTCTTAAAATGTGGATTGTATCGTCGGGGTGTAATTTCATGGATGTACCATGAATGAGTCTCAAAACTGTAACTTCTAAAAGTTGGATTTTTTTACTTCTAAAAATTGGATTTCTTTTCTTTTCTTTTATTTTTTTAGGTACATTGGAAGACGGCCAAGATGGAAGTGACAAATTGAATCACGGACCTCATATAATAACCAAAACAAGTTTTAAATGCCAGGTAAGGTTTTGGTTTGCAGAAGTGGGGAGCTATACTGGACCATGATAGGCAAACTACCAATATTAAGAGTGGTTGAATCGGATTTTTAACTAGCTAAACTTGAGAACCTGCGATTAAAAACAACATTAGAGAAAATCTTTTGACAATTAAGTTGACTCCTTGAATAATGAGCGAAGTAGATACGAATTTAGGGTAGTATAGAGTGCATGCTTGAATATATACCATCGGATCCTCTTTTATAGACATGGGCGTTGAATCATGGCTCCCTTAAGAGTGTTGAATCATGGCCCCTTTGGAGTGTAGTTGTTGGGGGGATTCTCCTAACCCGGGAGATTCTTTCCTATTAATATATCTCCTTTAATTAGGACTCTTCCTAGATTAGGATTTTTCGTGAACTAGTCTCTTGTGTGGGCTGAATCTGAATATTGAACCATAGCAGGTTAGGCCCAAAATGGTTACAACATGTCCCGCTCCCCTTTAGGAAAGCGGGATGGGCTCCTGCAATGGCTCTTAGCATTGAAACAATGCATAATTAATGTGACCTTTGTCATGCCTGCATGCACACAAAAATCACGACAATCAAGGTCATATAGCCCCTTCTTGTTGAGTCGTTCCTCTACCATAATGATTGTGGGATATCAATTACCGAGACATGAGAGGTGAAGAAACCTTGCGGGGGTATAAATATACTTCTGTTGTTGTTCTTTTTTTACCACGTCACTATTTGCTTTAAAATCATCTAAAGTCTTTGTGCTCTCTATTCTTTTTGTGCTTTTCATTCTTATTCTCCCACTATCAAGTTCTTTGTCATTTACTGGTTCTTCCTTCGCCATTTCATCATAAAAACTTTCGTACTCAATATAATTTTTCATCCTCCATCTCCTTAATTTGGTTTTACTCTTTTTGTTTTCTTTTTCTTCCACCGTTACCTAGTGGTGTTAGCGATAAAGGTTGCTTGAGCTAGAAGATAGCCCCATCTAGTTTAAGCTTTATCATGTGTATATAAGTATTATCTTGTATAATTATCTTTTATTGTAAGTATATCCATTATCTACACTCTACGCTATAAATACATGAAAGAAGAAGTAAGTTGTACGCTGCAAATTACCTAGTTTTGCATGGTATCGGAGCCTGAAAGACCAACGTTATTATGTCTGCCGAAAACTCCTTAACCTTATCTTTTCCACAAAACTCCTTCAACTCAAACAACTCTCCTGGCCTTCTCCTAACTTCTTCGGTCAGCCTCAGCCACCTAATCCATATTCAACTTATCAGAGATAACTTTCTCCTTTGGAAGGCTTAGCTCCTGTCGTACCTAGGAAGCCAACAATTGCTGGGATACGTTGATGGTACCATTCCATGCTTAACGAAAACTATCCCTAATCCTGAAGATGGAGGAAAAAGCCCAAGGTTGATCTCCAATCCAACTTTTCAGAATTGGAACCAACAGGATCAAATGATCTTGAACGCTATAATATCTTCACTTTCAGAAGAAATATTGGCACATGTTGTCAATTTATCAATAGCCCATAAGGTATGAAATGTTTTACCAAAATTGTTTGAGGCTTAATCAACTGCTCATGTTATCCAGATACAATACCGGCTGTTGAAAATAGAGAAAAAAGACCTATCAGTTGCTGACTACTTTTAGAAAGTCAAAAGCCTTGCAAACACTTTGGCAGCCATAGGTTAGCCATTTCAAGACTATGAGGTCATTTCATACATCCTTGCAGGTTTGAACTCAAAGTATGATACATTAGCTATGAGCTACACCTGGAACAACACAAAACTTTGTCATCAGCAAGCACTGAAGGCATCACCTCTATCAACGTAGCCACCAGAAATCCCTTCTCTAACCAAAGAGGCCATGGATGCAACAATAACAATTGTGGTAGAGGTCGAGGCCGAGGAAGATCAGGACCAGAACCTTTTTATCAGCAAAATTCAAGTAATCGCAATAATTTTCAAGTGGTATGCCAAGTATATAACAAACCTGTCCATGTGGCGATTCAGTGCTTTCGTCATTTGATCATTCCTATCAATGAGACACTAATCATGTTGCAGCAGTAACAACAACTCCATTTTATCAGATTGACACAAATTGGTATACAAACTCAGGAGCCAATGACCACATTATAGCAGATTTTAATAATCTATCATTCACAAAAAAATATAGTGGCTCAGATCGAGTTCAGGTTGGCAATGGAGCAAGTTTGTTAATACATCACATTGGCTCTTCAAAAATTCCTACTGATTTGAAACCTTTGCATCTAAAAAAAATACTTTATGTTCCAAGTATCAAGAAGAATCTTGTTTCAGTTAACAAATTAACTCAAGATAATGATGTTTCTATTAAGTTTTATGTTGATCATTTTGTTGTTAAAGGTCAAACAACAAAGAAAATGATGATACAAGGGCCATATGAAAATGGGCTCTACGTGTTTCTAAGAACAGGATACGGTTATCACAATTCCTCTGCATTTCATGGAGTCTATGTCAGCACAGATCAGTGGCATAGAAGGTTAGGGCATTCTGCTGATCAAGTTGTGCACCAAGTGCTTTGCCAAAGTAATCTTCCATTTGTTAAGAATAATGACTCACCAGTTTGTGATGCATGTCAACAAGTAAAGAGTCACTAGTTGCCATTTTATTCGTCTAATTTCTTTTCACAAGAACCTTTAGAAGTTGTTTACTCGGATGTCTGGGGCCCTACACCCAAATCAGTTAATGGCTATTGTTACTATGTAATTTTCATTGATGACTTCAATAAGTTTACCTGGATATATCCATTGGTATGTAAGTCTGAAGTAATTAATGTTTTCCTCAAGTTTTAGAAATGGGTTGAACGAATACTGAATAAGAAAATTAAAGTTGTTCAGACCAATTAAGGAAGTGAGTATCAAAGACTTCGTACATTCTTTGCCTCAGTAGGTATTGAACATCACATATCATGCCCTTACGCGCATCAACAAAATGGATCTGCTAAACGAAAGCACTACCACATCATTGAAACAGGGAAGTCACTATTGGCTCACGCTCACATATTGTTAAAATTCTAGGATAATACTTTCCTAACTGCTGTTTTTCTAATAAATCGCCTGCCTAGTCAAGTTACTCATAACAAAGCACCTATTGAGTGTTCATATGGAAGGAAACCAAATTATTCGTTCTTAAAGGTGTTTGGTTGTACTTGTTGGCCACATCTCCAAGGTTACACTTCACAAAAATTTGATTATCGGTCAAAACAATGTGTATTCATTGGATACAGCCCTTCGTATAAGGGCTACAAATACCTTCACATTCCTACTGGACAAATATTTATTTTAAGAGATGTTGTGTTTGATGATAAGGTTTTCCCATTTTCTCATGTTTCGAATGTAGGCTCAAAACATATTGTCACCCCAAAACAAAGTATCCAAAACAAAGTATTCCACTACCTATGCTTCAGGTCACACCAATTGCAATTGGCAATATCAACAACACTGAACCAACTTCACCAGAAATTAATAGCGTCAAATCACTTTCACCTGGAGACAGTGCAGCCATATCCAACTCTAATGCCCTAGTTGAACCAACATCCTTTGTAGCTGAACCAGTCCGTCACCCAATGCGAACCCATCTTAGTGATAATATCAGCAAGCCTAAACAATTCACCGACGGCACTATTCGATACTCTTTCTTTCAAGCTCTCGTTGTTACCATTCCTTCCGGAAATGAAGTCGAGCCTTCCAACATTGGCATTGCAATATCTCAACCAAAATGGAAAAGAGTCATGGATGACGAGTTCACTGTTCTCATAAAAAAAATGATACTTGGACACTTGTTCATCCTCGGAAAAACATGAACATCATTGACTGTAAGTGGGTGTTCAAATTAAAGTGCAAAGCTAATGGCAGAATAGAACGACATAAGGCAAGGTTGGTAGCTAAGGGGTTTCAACAACAACAATGCATTGACTACCATGACACCTATAGTCTTGTCATTAAGCCTACTACCATTTGACTTATGTTAATTCTTGCAACCTATTGGGGTTGGAGCATTAAGCAAATTGATATTCAGAATTCCTTTTTACATGGCTTTTTCAATGAAAAAGTCTATATGTCTCAACCTCCTAGATACACTCATTCTCGGTTTCCTCATTATGTTTGTAGGTTGAAGAAAACATTATATGGCCTCAAACAAACTCCTAGAGCTTAGTATTCTCGATTGAGCAATAGACTTTCCGAACTTGGCTTCGTTGCTTCAAAGGTTGACGCATCATTGTTCATCTTTAACCAAAGTGGTGTTAAGATATATATTCTCATTTATGTTGATGATATTTTAATTATAGGCTCTTGTCAGGTTATTGTAACAACATTACTAAAGTTGCTATAAGTGGACTTTACAGTTAAAGACTTGGGCAATCTTCATTACTGTCTCGGGATAGAAATAGTTCTGTCAACTTTTGGTTATGTTTTGTCATGGTAGAAATACATTATGGATCTTCTAACCAAGACACGCATGTTTCATGCCAAGCCTATATCGACTCTATTCTCCACCACCAATAAATTGTCCAAGGAAGGGGGCACACCATTGCAAGGTCCTTCAGAATATAGGAATGTTGTTAGAGCACTTCAATACATTACTCTCACACGTCCTGATATCTCATTCATTGTCAATCGAGTATGCCAATTCATGCACTCCCCCACTTCGCTTCATTGGTCGGCTGTAAAAAGAATATTGTGGTACCTCAAGCATACTATTTCAATGGGACTATACTTCAGACAAACCAACGACTATACCTTGATTGCATTCTCTGATGTTGATTGGGTTGGATGTCCCGATGATCATCGCTCAACTAATGGCAACACAGTGTTCTTTAGATCAAATCTGATTTCATGGAGCTCCTGCAAACAACAAACAATGTCATGATCAAGTACAAAAGCTAAATATATGTCACTTACGAATGTTACATCTGAAGTAATTTGGATATAAGCTCTTTTATCTGAACTTGGAATCTTTCTACCTATGGCACCTGTGGTATGGTGTGACAAGCTTAGGGCCACTAATCTTACAAAGAACCCTATATTCCATGCCCGTACCAAACTTATAGAAATGGACTTTCACTTTGTTCATGAGAAAATAGCTCACAAAGACTTGGATGTTCAGTTCATTTCTACAAATGATCAAGTAGCCGACGTGGTCACCAAGCCATTGCCCTCTTTCAGTCATGAACACTTTTGGTACAATCTCAATGTTTACCCACGATAATTGAGATTAAGGGAGCATGTTCGCGATAAAGGCTGCTTGAGCTAGAAGATAGCCCCATCTAGTTTAAGTCTTATCATGTGTATATAAGTATTATCTTGTATAATTATCTTTTGATGTAAATATATCCCCTATGTACACTCTACGCTATAAATACATGAAAAAAGAAGTAAGTTGTACACTGCAAATTACCTAGTTTTACAAGTGGTCCGTCATTGTTCCCCAAATCAACTTGGTGATTTCTATTTATTTTTCTCAAATGGATCAAAAAAAAGCCATGGGGAGTGGCAGCCCGTGCAAAATTCCAAGTAGGCATCAAGGTCGCGGCTATAGGAGGTGGTGGCCATCACCAACTGCCAATTGAGCTTTGACTCTAATTTCATAGCTTATAGGTGTATTATGCACTAGTTCCCTTTAATTATAACAAGGAATTGGATTATCTCTCAACTAATCCCTTAGGCCTTCTTTCTTTCTTGCCCAACCTAAACATGTTCTTTCAAAACATGCTTAGATCTATGATGGGCTTGCAAGTTACGGCCACAAAATCTATAAACCAACAATGAACGTAAGAGAAAAATGGCGACAAGCACCAAGAGAGCTTTAAGTAAACACTACTTCAATTAAGCATATATTATCCAGCTCACAATAGCTACATCCTAATAAGTAAAATAGATCTACCGTACACAATACATATATACAAGCTCAGTTCAAAAACTTCACCAATAAGTAATGAAATTACAAAAGAGAAAGTAAAGATGAAACCTAAAAGAATAGGCATTGTGGTGTTAGAAACAAGCCTTACTAATCTTTAAGCTCATTGAGCCCTCATTTTTAAAGCTCCAATCGTCTCTTTTTAAGGCAATAAAAATAATATGGGAGTTTTTGTAAAGAGAGTACAAATATTTAAGGCTAAGCTAAGATAATATGAGAGTTAAGTAAAATGAATCTAGATCTAGGATATGAAATGTAGGCCAAATGAAACTAGGGTCTTATATGGGTAGCGATTGGATTACTGGACAATGGAAAGCTTGGATCAAAAGCAAGTGGGGGACCATTTTCACAAGTTTAGGAGGCCGAGGTATAAGGGTTCTAGTTGCATTGTAATTGGGGGAGTGCTGTGTCTTGGTGGCTCAAGCTGCATCCCGAGCTAGGAGCACACCTTCCTTGTGCTATACCTTAGCCTCTCATGTTATTGGCTGAACTATTGAGTTGCGCTTTGAGGGTTGGGTGCAGGCACTGTTTGTCTTTCAAGTCGCGACTTGACAAGTCATCTAACCCTGAAAAAGATTCCTATTTGACTTCCCTCTCCTTCCGTTGTGTTCCCAATCCGTTGCATCCAGTAGCTTCTTTCAATTACAAAATGAATAATTAAAAATCTAAAAATTAGTAAAATAATGATGAATTGAGTCCAGAGTTTGATGTCAAAGGAAGATATTTTAATCAACAAATCACATGTTATGAGAGTTACCAACTTTTTATACCATACAACAATTCCTTATTTGTTTTAAACATAGTTGATATAACTGTTAGATGAAATACTTCAATCATGATGATCATGGAAATATGTTTTAACCTTGATTTGATGTATAGCTTTTTGTCAACTTCTCGGATAAAATTTAAACTGTTAATACATATGGATAAAAATGATTTTCTTAAAAAAAGCTTAAGATATTTAAATCCAACAGATAATTTAAATATAATTTTGATTAAATATAAAACTATGAAATAATTTTACGTTGATCTAAATGTATCATCACTCTTATATGTATATTATCATGCCAAGGTATATATATAGGAAATAATGGATAATTCAACGGTGCCAATATGGTCAATTAATAGGGTGAAAGTGGATTTGACTAACAAAATTTGGACTAGGAAGAGTATCGGACAAGAAATTTGTAAATGGTGGCAACTCTTTTTTTACTTCATTTGTGTAGGTGTGAGGCATCGACACACAGAATAAGGAGAATGTTAACAGGCTTCATTTTAAGGAAAATTTCTTGTACTGGACACTAGGGTCTTTTCTGTGTAAGAGGGAAAAATTTGATCAGATGATGGAGGACAGTTAGCTCAATGACTGTTTTATAATAACCAAGTCTTTCCAATCTTTAAGAAAAATATATGATTATTCTCTACGAAATAAAAATTGAGGGGAAATATTATTTTTATTTTAAGCTGAAATTTACATGTTGAAAAAAATTTATCTGTTAAGTAGTAATTATTAGATAGTTCAACATTGCATGGACAAAACTTTACTTCCATCCTAGTTTTCTGTATTATATTTGTAAATATACTTTTTCTAAAATGTTGGTAATTTTATGGCTACTATTCTAAAGTTATAAGACCAACACTTGCTAACCAATTATGTAGAATTTTCACTTTCCACTTCATGGCTGCCTTCTTGAAGGGATGCCGGTAGCTTGGGCATGAAAATTAAGGCAACACCAGGTGTATGATGCCGTTAAGCATTCTGGGCAACCCATTACACTATTTTTATTATATCCAACGAGTCTATGACTTTTGCTGGCATAGCCTGGTCCTGGTGACCCTTTTAAATTTTAGTCACAAGGCAAGCATTTAAGCCAAAAATATGTATAAAATTGTTGGATTACCTTCAATAGACCAGGAAATTTTAATGATTTCTCAAATTTATGATTAGATGGTCTCTGTTGTTTCCTTTGCAGTAGTCAACTCAATCTTAAATGCTATGAAATAAAGTTGAACGATTGAAGACGCTGGCGATGATTTCGCCCTACAATATTGGGACAACTATAGGAGATAAAGAAACAAATATCAAAAGATTGGAGATTTTACTACTTTTTTTTTTTTGTTTCATGTTTTGTGGGAGAAGAATTCCTTTACTTAAATCTATCCAGATTATAGAGTTTATCAGAAGGGGAAAAAAATTCCGGAGATTGAATCTGCTTGACCAGTGTTACTAAAGGTTGTGTCTTTTAACTTGTAGGAAACGAAACCATCATTCAACTCGGCTCTACGATTTCCTGCCTACAGATGGACTACCTTTCTTGCGTTGCGCGAAGAACTCGTCGGCGGATAGATTTGTACTATCTCTACTTACATAAATCAGGCCGACTTAGAGACAACGCCATTGAAGACTCAGAGAAGATAGGGGAAGCGGGGGGGGAAGACGGCGGTCCTTCTCCTTGTGATCTGAGATCAAGGAAACGATTTTCGGGCAGAGATTTGGGCAAGAGAGAGCAGAGAACTGAGACCACTTGTTCGATGGACAAGGTTGAAGTTGGGCGAGAGAAAGCAAAGAACCTGGAAACCCTCTCCTCAAACAAATGCAGCCAAGTTAAAGAGAACAACTTTAAAGCTTCAGAGGGAATCATAGTCATAGAGGATGTGGAAGAGGAAGAAGCCGTTCCTTGTCCTCATGATTTGGGAAGCAAACGATTTGGGGGCAGAGATTTAAGCGAGAAAAGGCCAAGAACTGAGGTTAATAATTTGACGGAGAATGTCGAAGACAGGCGAGAAAAAGCAAAGAACTTGGAAGTTAAAGAGAACGAAATTGAAGCTTCAGAGGAGCTTATAGTCATAGAGGATGTGGGGGAGGAAAATTCTGGTCCTTCTAGTTCAAATTTGAGAAGGAAACCATTTGGGGGCAGAAAGAGAAAGCGAAGAGCGGAGACTGGTTCGACGGAAAATGTTGGTGGCTTCGAGGGTTTTAATGTTGAGACCAATTTGTCCAATGCCAGGTCTACAGACGATGGATTGGAACAGCCCTTCACGGCAAGGAAGGAGCCACCGCAACAGACTGCTTCTAAACGTCCTCTGGAATTCAGGTTTTGGTTCAATGAGGCTGATTCGGTTAAGAAACCGAAATCCGGAACTGGGTTGGCAGATCTGTGGGCTGAGATGAACTTCGCAATGGAATCTACTGGAATTGAGTCGTCCTCTGGTACTTCTGAGGTAAGCTCTAGCTTCTTGTTCTCTTCTTAATTTTGCAACTTTATCTCCTTTGTATGTACAAGAGGCTAACCCTTATGTTGTTAGTGTTAAAACTTGTTTCCTTGAGACGAAATTCATTTGAATTAAGAGAAGTTATTAAGAGACTAAATTCATTTCAGATTGGAGAACCCATGCCTGTCGGACTAAATCAGATTGGCGAACCCATGCCTGTCATGAAGGAGTCATCGGAACAGACTGCTCATAAACTTCCTCTGGCATTTGGACTTGGGGCCAACGAGTCTGAGTCAGTTCAGAAGCCAAAATCCCAAACCGAGTTGGATGATTTGTGGGCTGAGATGAACTTTGCCATCAAATCTACTCAAATTGGGTCAGCCGTTTCTTCTGATGTAAGCTCTAGCTTCTTGTTTCTTCTGACCCTGTTGGTCAACTAGAATTCTTTGATTTGTTAATGTTACAACTTATTTGATAGAGATTAGAATTGCTTTAAGAAATTTACGCTACACGAGCAACAATATTTAACATTGCAGCTATGGGCTATTCAGGTTGATGATGAAGCGGGAGAGAGTGAGAAGTCTGCCATAATCTGTCCTGCTGCGAACCATGATATCGTACTTGATGAAGAAATCGGTCTGATATGCCGCATATGCGGCCATGTACTGCTTGAGATCAGATATGTGTTGTCTCCTATGCTGGTGAGTATTGGCTTCCATGCTTAGTATTTTGGTATGAAACAGTTGGGCTTGCTTCTGCTCCAAGTCAGTGCAATTGTTTATCTTTCTGCAGGAAAGGCATACCCGATCGCAATTTACTGAATCAAATCAATTGTGTTTCGAGGAGGTTGATTCTCCACTTGATGGAGTTAAGTTTCCTCAACCAGGAAATAATGCAGATGACTTGTGCAGCCCGGTTGAAGGTTCAGTTTGGGAAATGCTACCGAACGTGAGGGAGACTATGTTTCCTCACCAACGAGAAGCTTTTGAGTTCATTTGGAAGAATCTAGCTGGAACAATTGACTTCGCCAAGTTGAAGGGCTTGACCTGTGACAAGGCTGGTGGGTGTATAATTTCACATGCCCCGGGGACTGGTAAAACCCGTTTAGCCATGGTTTTCCTCCAGGCATACTTAGAAGTCTTCCCAGATTGCCGGCCTCTTATTGTTGCTCCTGCTAGCATACTTCTCACTTGGGAGAATGAGTTCAAAAAATGGAACTTTAGAGTTCCATTTTATAATTTAAACAGCTTGGAGTTGACAGAAGAAGAAAGAGAGGCTGCTAAGGAAAAATTGAAGGAACTTAGGAGTAGAAACCCAGATAAGAACTCGATTCGCCTGTTGAAATTGTCCTTGTGGATGCAGAGTAAAAGCGTTTTGGGAATCAGCTACAGTTTGTATGGGAAGCTTGCAGGAGAAAAGTCCACAAATAAGAAAAAAGTAGGGCGAAAAAACAAGAAAGCTGAGCGGATGAAGGAGATTCTGGTTCAGTTACCTGGTTTGTTGGTTCTTGATGAAGGCCATACACCACGGAATCAAAGGAGTGGGATCTGGAAGGTTCTGTTGAACGTTAAGACAGAAAAAAGGATTATACTTTCCGGGACCCCTTTCCAGAACAATTTCCTGGAGCTCTGCAACACATTGTGCATCGCAAGACCATCTTTTCCAAAGACAATCCCGTCGAGTTTCAAAAAGCTGTGGCAAAAGGGGCCAGGACCCGCAAAAGGCTGTGGTAGAAGGCGCAAGTTTGCTAAGGCCTGGTTCTGCAGCTCAGTTGAAAAACTTGACTTCCAAGAAATCGAAGAGCTGAAATCTTTAATGGCTCCATTTGTTCACGTTCACAAAGGTTGCATCCTACAGAAGAGCCTTCCGGGACTAATAAACAGTGTCCTAGTGCTAAATCCACCTGATTTGCAGAGGGAACTTTTGAAGATAATCGAATGCACTCGAACATCGTTCGAGTTTGAGCACAAGCTAGCACTCTGCTCTCTGCACCCATCCTTGTTTAAGGACAGTTCTTTGTCCGAGAAAGAAGTATCAGCCATCATGCAGGTTGAGTCAGAATTGAGGAAGGTGAAACCGGAGGTGGAATCCAAAAGAAAGCCTCACAATTTGTTGGATGGAGAGGATTTCAGACTCTCTGATGGTGTGAAGACAAGATTTCTCCTGGAGTTCATTCAGCTAACTCAAGCACTTGGTGAGAAAGTTCTGGTCTTCAGCCAGTACATTGACCCCCTAAAGTTCCTTGTAGAGAAGATATGCTCCTTTTTCCGATGGAGTGAGGGAAAAGAAATCTTGCATATGCATGGAAAGCTAGAGCAGAAACAGAGGCAATCTCTGATAAACAATTTCAACGACCCAAAGAGCGAGGCTGTGGTATTACTGGCTTCAACAAGGGCCTGTTCCGAGGGGATTCATCTGGTCGGCGCATCAAGAGTTGTTCTGCTGGATGTTGTTTGGAACCCATCGGTAGAAAGACAGGCCATAAGTAGAGCGTACAGACTTGGACAGAAGAGAGTTGTGTACACCTACCATTTGATGATACAAGGGACTCAGGAATGTGACAAGTACTGCAAACAAGCGGAGAAGAATCGGCTTTCCGAACTGGTCTTCTCATCCACAGAGGAAGACGGTCAGAAAACAAACCCGGTCACAGTTTCTGAAGATAAAATCTTGGATGAAATGGTTCACCATGACAAGCTGAAAGATATTTTCAGAAAGATAATTTATCAGCCTAAAGAGACAGATCTGTTGGAGAGCTTCAGTTCTTTAGGCTGATAAATGATCTTCCTGAATATACGTTTCAGCTTGTCATGATTTTCCAGCCCCTGAGAGCAAATTCACAAGTGCTCCTTAATGGTGTTGATTCAAATAATGCATAATTTCTGATCATCTCAACCCAGTAGCATGGATTGGCTTCCGCCTCAACTAAAACTTTTTGTGTATTTGTTGGTCCCCAACTGATATGTAGATCAAGAACAAGCATTAAAGTTTTGTAAGATTTATGTGTCCGTCATGTGATGGATTCAGCTATTATGGAAACAATTTCAGCTATTAAGGAAATAGTTGAAGTGAGATCCTTGGTAGATAATTCAAGATTAATTTCCATAACAATATATTATTGGACAAAAAGAAAAATTACAGTATCTGTGCATAGGATAAGTAGACAATGCACTGGCGTTGCAATTTTTTATCCCCCGCTGCGCCTTATAAAACAATTTCAGCTACTTTGAAAATTGCTAACGTGAGATCCTTGGTGGTAGCTTTTTTTCTTGGATGAACCTTGGTAGTTAATTTAGGATTTGTTTCCATAACAAGACAATGGCGAAGCAAAAAAAAAAAACCAAAATTACACTTTTGCTGCACTACGGTATTAATGCAAGATTTGTTTTCTTTGCCAGGACTACTGATTAAAAATCTGTATGCTTAGAATTCTGCAGGAACGCCAGCAGAATTTTTTTCTGACATGAAGAAGGAATGTGACTACAAATCCACTCACGGACAGGAACGCCTTACATTATGAGTGATTTATGTTGCGGCTTCGCAAGCTCACTTGCATTTTCATGTCTTCTCTTTTACAGTCTCTCTTTTGGAGCAAAGAATAGGAGCCTGCATATGGCTGTGCCTTTGTAAGTTGGCGCGCCTATTTTCTTATTTTGCCTCTTTTTCCCCATTCCACATATAGGCACACAGCCGCGGCATCAAGTGGTTCTGTCCCAACCTGGATCGAGTGATAGAAGTTTCAAGAATTCAAGAGAAGGCCGCAGTGGTATTCAGTGTAAGAGAAAAAAGATGAAATCTTGTGACTGAATTGTCGTAGAAGAAGTTGATGGTTGACCTGCTAAGAGCTGTTTGAACCTGCTCTGGTACAATGTGGAGATTTCAGCCAAGAGATAAATTCATTGACAAAATGGCTGTAGTATTAATACTGCTTAGTCAAAGTAGTTCAATTGAATGATGTTAATTACATCATGTTATAATTGAGTGATTCGCTATGTTGCAACAGACGTGACCAACAAGTAAACAGATGCTCAGCGAGTTGTCCCAAGAAAAGAAGACATTAGTGGGTAGTAATTTCCTCTTTTTCACTAAATTGTAGTTTGTAGCAACTGTCAAGCAACCTATGTCCACTAAATGCATCTTCTTATAAGAGAATGATCAACCATGTTTAGCAGTTAAGGTGCAAGTTCAGTCTTTGCGCCAAATATCAAACCCGCAAAGGCTTCATTCACAAGGAAATCGGTTGCAGCATCGGTACATATTCATTCTTAAGCTTCTTGAAATCTCAAGCATGAAGCATTATAAGCAATTTAAGCAGCATTCCCTTCACCGGAGACACAAACACATTACAAAAACTAATTGCTACTATCATCATAACAACAAAGCACATACTACTTTTAATTACAACACATACTTTAACTATATAGAACTTTTGCTCGGGAATTTCTAAATTGTCAAGAATCAACTCATCAAGCTTCCCAATTCAATGGTTTGATCCCTCGCCGTCAAGAATGGTGATCAAACAAATGGGTAGACGGTCCTAGTGTTCCAAGTTTTGAGGGCTGTGTTCAATTCAGGCTAAGGGGGTTGAATGTACAAGATGGTCAAGTTTGAAGGGCCAAGATGTGAATTTAGGGCAACATAATAACTAGAGAGGATTCTGGGAATAGGACCAGGAACACGAAAAAGTTCAAAATTTGGCGCCCAAACTAAAATTAACATAAAACAAACCTTTCTTTTCGTTAGAAACCTTTCATCGAAGAACTGGAAATGAATAATCCGGGTCGAACTCCTCCGTTCAGAGCTTTCGGGCAGCGATCTATTTCGCACTTCTGCTCTTCCAATTCGTAATTCTATCGCTCCTTTTCTTTTCGTTGATTTGAGCAATTATTCATGTTGTTATTCTGGATTTAATTTCTTTGCCCCCCTTTCTTTCTGTTCCCCAAATTAGAGCAAAGGGTTCAAAGGGAAGTGTAGCTAGTAAAAGTTCGCGCGAATCGTTCTCGGATTTCCTGGATCGCAAGCTGCAAACAACCTCCCCGTCGCCCAAAGTTGTTCAGGTTTCTTCCTTCAACTTGTTTTTAGCTAGTGTCAGTGGTTGGTTGTTGATGATATTGATGGAAGGGACAGGAATTGACGATCTAGCAAGGAGGAGAAAGTTGCACTTTCTTCGTTTCGGAGAAATTAGGCTTTCAGGAATTGCCTGGGATTTGGATATTCTCAGCGGTTAATTTGATAGGTTATTTGTAATAATAAGTGTATCTAAAGGTTGATTCAGAATGTTTCAACTATTGACAGGAGAAGTCCAGGCCTTTCTCTTCCCCAGTGGTTCCGATTCCAGAGAAAGCGGGCTGTTCTGTGAATGGGCAGACCATGGAGATGAGAGAGGAAAGAGAGAATGGTTCTGTTCTTGGTACGGATGCCTTCAAACTATTCAGGCAGAATAGTTCTGCGAAAACTGATCCTGTAGGCTTAGATAATGTCTGTGAAGAAGAGACTCCTGGCGTGACTCATGAAGGGAAAAATTCAAGAAAAAGAAAGGATCCGTTTGAAGGTATGTAATCCGGTGCCTGCTCCATCCCCTTATCCGTTTTTTTTCTTCTTTTTGATACTTCAAATCTTTGCAAGTATAAGAGTTATAAAGGTTAGAGGGACATTTAGGAAAGTTTGGGGTGAAATGTTTTCTGCACAGAATCTTGGAGGACTCTAGCTGCAATTTGACTTACGGTGCCTCTCGAATTCAGGGCTTCTACCCAGGATGTCTTCTTGCACTGTCAGCTGAGTTAGGAACGCTAGACATCCATTCTTCTTTGTTTTCATTTTCCCATTGTCATTTAGATTACACTACGTGCTGTATGTGGCAGTCATCTGAAATTGCAGATCTCGGGCTGCTCTCGTTGAGTTGTGTTGTGCCTTTCTGTTTGTCTTTCTTACTTGGTGTCTGGGAAGCAGGTAAACGAGATGACCTGCTTTTTGGTGGATTATTTTCTCCCTGCAATGGAATTTAGAAATACAATTTTTACACTCTTAACTAAATAACCATAAGGTCTTCTATTTGCATATGGAATGTTATGTCCCTTGCTAGATTGAACTAAGTCTTAGTAAGGTCCAGGCTAAAAGAAATTTTCTGGTATATTTATCTTTATCTAAACTTCTGATGCAATGGCAAGTTATGTCATATTTTCGATCCTCTTAGGAGTTCGGTTAAGTGGGGAGGGATGAGGTTCACAAGAATTAAGGAAAAAACTTGTTTATAATTTTCTTTAAGGTTTCTTACGATTAATGTGGATATAGGTCTAACGAAAACTGTTTTGCCCGTCTTTAGTTTTGGGATGTGCAAGTTTACTTCTTGTTCTACAGAAAGATGAGAGTTGCTACCAGCTGTTAGTTGTTGATTGTCTCTTAGGTGCTCGATCGATTGGTCTTCTCTCTTGTTACTTGTTCTAAGCTTGCATCATATGATGTGAACTAGTGGATGCAGAGGAGGAGCCGAGAAGGCGAAAGCCCTATCTTGTTTTAGGGGGCGATACAGAATCCAAAAGAGAGCGATCTAGGATAGGTTGTTTTTCCAGAAATAACGAATCAAAGCCTCAATACAACCACTGTAAGAGTTCCTTCTGTTAGTATGCTCTCTGCTTTTGACTTGATTATTGAAAAGATTTGACGGTTGTTAGCTGTGCTGGCAGATGCAAGTGGCAGTGGCTGGTGGGATGGCGACATGGAGGGTGTTGACGGTGAAGAAGTCGGCTACAGCGAAGTATGGGAAGGTGTCGGCTCTTCCACATTCGGCGATATAATAGACTGGCATTAAGGTAACTTGGGTGGAGACAGCAAAAGTTAACAAAATGTTGCCCTACATGTCTTATTGTTCTGTAGTAGTTCCTTTAACCTGAAACTTGTCTCCTTAACTTGCTTGTTGCTTCGCAGCATGGGTTGAAATCGCAGCCTTGTAAATTAAAGAGCTAGGAATCTGAACTTGGTTTTCTTTTTCTTTTGTTTTTCCTCCCCTGATTCCTATGAGAAACTGCAGCTAGTCTTTGTATCTAGGTAATTCACTATGCAGGGGTGATGATCGTCATGCATCAACTTTAAGAAGTGACTAAAAGCCAGTGTTTTCTCTAGTTAATTCACTAACCACAATTAGCCTAATTTTTCAAGTGGTGAAAACGGCAGAGTACTTGTAGTCATAGGTTTTGGCTTGCCAGAACGTTTAATTTAAGATAAGTATTAACTGAACTTAGAATTTTTGCTTTATTTTGGGATCTTTTGCGGAATGTGGTCATAATATATGAACACTAGCAACATGTGACTACTATCGCCATATGTGATGGGGCCATGTGAAGCTTGCGCCCACATGTTTGTGGGGTCCCTTTTTTTTTTCAAAAAAATAACAAAAATTACCTTGAGGTTTTGTTGAACCTACAATTTTGTCTTTGCTATTTTAAATACCTACATTTCTCCCTTGTCAAGTTAACACCATGATTAATTTACAACAAAAATGAGAAAATGCCAAACTTTGGCCTCCTAATCTTCTTCCTTAGAAACTTTGCACTCCTCAACAACTAAAATCCATTCAAACTAAGGCAGTTAATCTAAAAAAAAAATACCTAGAAAATAACCCATAAATCCAAGACTTGGAAACCTAGAAAACACCCACAAACACATGTTGACGATGAAGACTTTGTTATGGTGGATGCTCTCTGTTGCCCTCCATCGCATCCCAACCCACGATCGAAGACAACCTCGCATTCATCTCCTCCTACAAGCTTCATGCTGCTTTTTGTGCCCAAGCTATTGCTTGCTGCATCACCAAGACTGGCAACTGGATTGTTGCTTAACTCTCATACTCGTCTTCTATCTCTTCTGCAAGCAACAGATCAAGGTTAATTTCCTTATACCGCTCTCGCTCCTGCCTCCTCCTTCCATATCTTTTTCTTTGTTCTTTGCTCTCAAATCCCATCCAATCTGATCTACTGCCTCCACCACTACATGATTTCCCTTTGTTGTTGATCGAAGATTTGATTCATGGGATGTGACTTGCTAACATCACTTGCTCCTAGGTTTTGATTCCACCTAACTAATGAAGAACTTGTCCGCTGCTATTTGGGAATTCTTCGATTTTCACTAGTTCTCTCCATCGGACCTAATTGGAATGCCTGCTCGATAGGACTTGAGAAGAATTGTAATGCCCTTCAAAACCATTGTATATAGGCCATGGGTTAGGAGAAATAAGGTGTATCAAGCTAGGAATAGTATGAAAAAGCTCTATGAACTTAGAAAATGAAGTTTTGAAAGAAGCATGTTGGTAATTTAAGTGTTTGAACCTTTCAAGTTCATATGTTGCTTGGCCGAGAAGGAAGAATGCAAATAATGATTTAAAGAGATAAGGGCTCAATTGAAGATATATTCGAGTGGCTAAATTAAAAGGATATTTTATGTATGGCTTGGAGTGTTTCATGCAAAGTTATAAGCGCACTTAAGCTAGCGTTAGACCATTTCTAATGCCACTTGTCAAACTCCGGCCACACACATGCTTCCACTACCCCATGTCACCTTCATCCGATTGCAAACTCCATTGATGAAGGCTTAAGTTGAGCTCTTGAAGGTTTCATGGTGTTATTAAGCTTCTAAGAGCAAACCGAGGCAAAATCAAGTGGAAAACTTGTGGGAAGTCAGGTTTCTTGAGCAAAATGGGCCAAGGAAAAGGATTCTAACTATAAGGAGCTAAGGAAGGGTGTGTTTTGAGCTTTTGGAGCTTCGAGCAACAAGATTGCTAAGTAAGGTAAAGACCTTAAGTCAATTCACTAAGCATTCATAGTTGGACTATGTGTTTAAGTGGATTACTAGGCACTTACGTGATAGCTAGCATGCTAAAGGACCCTAAGAAGCTGTAGGGGCTAAGGTTGCTTCGGCAACTAAGTTGAATTGCTAATTAGCTATGTTATGGCAAGTATTAGGGCCTAGAATTTAGTAGGGGCCACCTCAATTCATAAGCTTGTGAGCTCTCAGGTAGTGTAGGATAAACATAAGAGGTTAATCGAATTGACCATAGTACTTGGACTACGCTTGTTAGGCCCTATAGGCTGTGAATTGAAGTTGGTGTTTATGGTGTGTGAGTTGTGCGATTCTATGATTGTTTGTGCATGCCGACCCCTCTTAGATTACTTATATTGTTATGTATATGTATTGCCCTTTTTGTCTTAGTGTTTTTTTTACAAGGCTTGGAATGTGTTTCGGTTAAGTGCTAACTTAACCTATGTATAGGCCTTAGAGGCCATATAGGGCCCTTACTGAGTTATATACTCATGCCCTGTCTCTTATATTATAAAAAAAGGTTTGCTTGGGAAGTAAGAGACTAAGTGTTTTATGTGTGCTTTCTCTCGGGTTTGGTAAGGTAATGTGCTAGTTTATGTTAATTGCTCAATATTCTAAGATATAGATTTTACTTGTGTGGCAAGCTAATGTGTGGAATCCATTACTTGGAGGCTTTAGAAGCTAAGTATGTGTGGGAACAAGGCCTTAGTTTGGATGGTGTTGCTTAGGATGTAAATTTGTGAAGTATGTATGTGTATGTATACTTTTGGGTCTAATAAGAATTAAGGTGGCCTATGGTAGGCTTATCGAGACATGTGTATGTTCATGTGCATGTAAAACTTGTGATTTCAAAACTTGATGTTGGTGTTTTGGTTGTCATGCATATTATGAAGGAATGAATGATTGCTATGTTGTTCCTAGCATGAATCCATCCTAGGTACTTAGCTTGTTTCAGGTAAGCATGAGTTTTTGGTTTGTATAACAAGCTAGTACTACTAAGTGTCTTGGGTGTGAGCCCATGTGTCTTGGCAGTGTCTAGGCATGTGCCTTGGTGCCCCTACCTTCTGCCTAGGTGCATTAACGCTAAATCTCTATGCACCTAAAAGGCGCCAAAGGTGCAAGGCCTATGTGTCTAGCCTATGTTAGCTACTTAGAACTGGTTGTAAGGAATTAAACCCGATAGAGATATTTGAATACCTTGGCCACTCATTATTGGTATCAAGGCCTACAAATGGGCTAAGGACGACGTTGGGCATGACAAGAACCATTGTCACCTCGCTCGCGTGGTAGATGCCTTCTCCTAGTATAGCCTCCTTCAATTTCTGCAGCACTCCATCATTAGTACTAAGGCTCATGGTCCTCTCGCTGGGAAGGAGTTCTACGAACGATGACCTATTCTTTCTACATTTTGTTTTGCAACTTCGATTCCAGCAGCATTTTTTAAGAGAACTCATTTCAAGCTTTTTACATTTTAGCAAGGGTTTGATTTGATTTGAACAGAGATGAGTTAGATTTTTTTTTTTTCAAATTACTTGGTTTGACTTAAATAGGTTTTAGTAGTTGGGAGCAAAGTTTCTGTGATTGAAAGCTAGGAGTGCAAAGTCAAACATTTTCACTTTTTTGTTGTAACGGTGAGTAATAGTGTTAAATTTTAAGTGAGGTAAATGTATGTATTTAAAATAATAAGGATAAAATAGTAAGTTCGACCAAAATTTAAAGGGATTTTATATCTTTTTCTATTTTTTTATGTAACAATAGAAATTTGTGTAAGGAAATCAAGCTTATGTTTAAATTCAGACATAGTGACACAACATATGAAACTAACCTAAATAAACATTTTACTAGAGATCTAGTAATAGAACAGCAGGCTTACACAATAAAGATTAAATTCAATTTGTTTAGATATAAGCCTCATAAAATCTAAAATAATTTAGTTTTTTTTTATCTCTTTTCTTTAGATGGAATATTATTCAATAATCAATGGGTATAATAATCTATTGAATAAGTTATTTTATATTAATTTGACTTAATATTAAATAAACTGACTTTTAGTTTTTTTTTTCTGATGCCATTAACATTCCATTTTAGAGTTTAATAGGCTAACGTTGCTTTTAAATTGATTTGATGGATTCAGCTAATGTGGTTGTTGGTTAGCGAAAAATCATGAAGAAAAAGCTCCTTTTTGCTCCATCGTCTTTTGAAAATTGAAAAAGTTGTCTTTAAGAAGGGTAGATGACAGCTTTTATGTTCTGGTGACTCAGGTGCGTGCGAACCCTACTAGTTTTGTCCTTTTTAAGGTTTGAAATGTACTGGCATGGGTCTATTTTGGAGGGCTGCGAGGAAATATTACCAGGCAATTGATAAAGCATAACTGGGAAACCCATGTCCTTCTCGAGAAGTTTTGGTTTATTTCCCTCCAGCAGCAGCCAGAACTAGAAAAGCCTGCCTGTTTGACCTTCCACCGCGTCGCCGTTCTTCCTTTTTTTTTTTCTTTTTTTTGGGTACTCCACCGTTCTTACTTGGTAAAGGAAATTTGTTTGTACTGTAAATAACGTAGAACATTGATTTTCTGTCATTATTTAGCTACTCTTTTTTTTTTCCTCTTTTTCTTTTTGGCTGTTCATCGGAGGATCCAATAGGTCTGACCATGGTGATCTCTGAAATTTAATTTTTAGATTTTAGTTTTAACAGCAAAAACTTTTATTTGTCAATTAAGTAATTCAACTATTCTTAACAGTTGGTTTGGCAAAAATTTACACAATGGCATTAATGTCTGACCTACCTATAGGCAAAATAAAACCCCCTTCAAGTGCTCATTATTTACGTGATACCAAAATCAAATTTTGTAGGAATTTAATGGGAAACTTATAATTATTTTCTTGAGGTTTATCCTAACCTATAGTTTGCACCATTCTTTTTGAAAAACCTATGCTTTTTTTTTTATTTTTTTTATACTGTCCAACAACAACTTCTAAAATTATATTTAAACTATATGATAATCATCTTCCAGTAATTTCAATTTTTCTAATATTTTTTTAATAATTAATAGATATTTTAAATTATCACTTTTTTATTTCTATAAATACATATCAGTATTTTTTAAAAATTTGCTAGTTATAAAAAAAATATAAAAAATCTTAAAATTACTAGAATATAGTTATCAAATAGTTTAAAATAGGATTTCAAGAATTGTTATCAAACACTATAAAAGATATAAGGGGTAAAGTATAGGTTTCTAAAAATAGATAAGGCAAAGTGTATGTTAAACCAAACCATAGGGAGGGTTTTGTAATTTTCCCAAATCTAATTTGTACTTCGCTCTGCTGCTGGGTTGTTTCGCCAATGCTTCACGCGTTGCCATTTCCTCCTTCTCAACCTTTACGTCATTGAAACAACTATTACTTTGCACATTGTTGTGCTCATAGGAGAACGCCCCCTCTGAAGTTGATCCAGGAAGTTAGTCATAAGAGATCACAAGTAAGGGTAGGTTATGTAGTTGTTAATATGGTTGTTCAGATTGTAATCGAACCTGCAATGGTTGAAGTTAAAATCGTGAACCTGGGAATAAGCAATTGGTGGGTTCAAATTAGGGGCATTTGGGTGGAGGTTGTTGAGTTTAAACTGGGTGGCAAATAGTGGCCTTGTTTAGGAACAACTTTTGTTACTAGTGTCAAATTTTTGAACAATTTATCCAATGGTTAAGATGAAACCACTGAAACTAAAAGTTAAAAGCTACATTTAGATAGTTTTATCAAAACTCTAACGCTAATAACCAACACTAATGCCAAATGGGGCTAGCATATTGAACATCGAACCTAACATTAGGACTAGGTTTTTCAAAGCTTCCGATGAATGAGTCAAGGCCTTAAATTGCCAGATTAGACTTAGCTAGGTCAAAGCCCAAGTATTCCTACTTGTCCTAAGCTTATTACTTGTTTCTGTTTGTAGAGTAAACTTTAAGTAAAATTGATTTAAGCAAGGGCGGTACAAGTGGCAGAAGCATGGTGTAGTGTGGAACCTTTGTGGTGTGAGCTTGGGAAGTTCCAATTAATTTGGACTTGAGTTAGGGTAAAAAATGAGCAGAGTCTCTTATCAAATAGTTCGAGCTCAAGCTCAATTTTTTTTGTTATCAAGCCGAACTTAATCAATTTCGAGCTTCATTTTAAGTTCAAAATCTTAACGAGCAAAATTTCAAGCTTGGTATTGTTCAGCTATAATTCTTCTTGAGTCTAACGAGTCTAATATTTTTTAATATAAAAAATTAATTTTATTTTTAATATATCTTAACCCTAAAATTCTAATTTTTATTCTTTAGATTAAGCTCAAACCTCAAATTGAGTTTGAATCGAGCTTTGAGCCTGTCGAGCCATCAAGTCAAGTTCGAACCTTTTCGAGTTGAGCTTAAAGCCCTATTTTGTAAGCTTGTTGAACTCGAGCTCGAGCCTGAGCTGAGCTATTGTTTAATGACCCGAACTTTGAGCTTGAGGTGTTCGAGCTCGGTTCGGTTCGTTTCCACCACTAATTGGGGTATAATTAAAATTGTTAGCAACTTTAGGGGGTGGTTTCTAACTTATCTATAAGCTGATCATGCTAGGCTTATTATTAATGCATTAGCACCATTGTGTTAGGGGAAGTTCAGATAGAATTAATTAGATTAATTGGTCAACCAACAAGAATGGCCAAAGGATGGCATGTGGGAAGGGTAAGAAAAAAAGGCCTAACTTGGTCAAATTTACAGTTCTCTACCATTGGTAATTTTCTCCCTTTTCACCGCGAGATACTAGCCTTGCTTACCTGTGCTTGTCCTCCGCCGAGCATGAAGTTGCTACCCATTACGTAGGCTCTTTTGCCGACCACCAATAGCTTTGGATCTAGTTTACCTTAGCACCCTTCACTTTTGGTAACTCCTGTTAAAGACTTTGGTGGCTTCAATTTTTAGGAGCGTTGTACATATGCCTTCCGTCGTTTGTCGTTGCTGCCATAAGCTGAGATAATGGCCTTTTGAAGTTGTGCTCTTGTCCGATTTTTCCCTTGGAGAACCATTCGCCCAAAAGGAGCCCGTTGGAGTACCATCCACATATGGAAGGAGAACGGGAGCTAAAGCTAGAAAAAAAAAGTCTAGTGTTGAATTTGACAGAGCTGAGACGGGGAGTTCAGGGATGTTGATGAGGAGTAACAGCTAGGGTTTTGATGGAAATCACCTTCATTGTGGCTCACAGACGCACGAATCTAGGCCGACCCAATCTGCCATTAATGGTCGCTCAGCTGCGATAGCAAAGGATGTAATAACGGCCAAAATTAGGAACTTTTTCATACTTACTCAACATACTATCCATGACCCATGAGAAACCCAAACTGAAATAGTATTAATGGAGCCTCATTAATTTTATTTAATTTGAAACGAACTCGCCCTTAATTTTGATTAAACTACCCTAAATTATTCTTTCATTTCAAGACTTGAATATCTAATTTTAAGGGTGGGAGTGGAAGCATGTACCTAACCAATTAAATCACCTATCTATTATATATTATAAAAGCAGGATACACATAAGGGTGAAAATGACTTTCCACTTAACAGACGTGATACAGAGATGACATGTGGCAAATTTATTATTTTCGGTAAGACTTTTGAAAAATTTTACACTTGTATTCCAAAACTGCCCTTAATTGTATTCCTTAAAATTTGACCCTTTTAATTTTGGAAGCTTTTGAATACTAATTTGACCTTTAATTTCTTGAATAAATTTTAATTCAAGCTTGACTAATTGCCTTATATACTATTTTCCTTGAATTTTTTTCTAAACTGTGATCCCTACGACGAAACCCCTAAATTAAATCATCTCGCGAACTCACGTCATACCCCCAACACCGGCCATTCACAATCTCCTTCTTCCTATTGTTCATGATCACCACCTGCCAGCCATTTACGGTCGCTGCCGCCGCCCACCCAAGGGCGAGGCCAGAAAAAATTGTCAGTGGGGGCAATGATAATTTTTTTATAATATATACATGTAAACTTTAAAATTTATGGGATCAAGTTACAAATTTTATTAAAGATATAATACTAACTATGTAATTTTGCCAAAATTCAGTGGGGGCAATTGCCCCCTCTCACGTGAACGTGGCTCCGCCACTGCGCCCACCATCATCTCTCTCTTTTCTCATACTCCAGTCATCGTCTTTCTCATACGTTACTCATCAGTTGCGAGACCCCTCAACTTTCACTCACCGTGAGCACAACCGTGTGTTTGTCTTTGCAGCTTAGGTTTTTACCTTTCTGATCTCAGATGTTGTCATTCCGTTTTGTCAAGTTGTTTATTAGAATGTTAATTGTGTTGTAGGAATAGCCATAAGTTTTGGAGGATATTTGGTTCTAGTACTTCTCATATCGATTAGAGGCTGCTTTGTTGTTTCATCCGATATCTGATGGCAATCAGTCTGTGGCTCTAGGTTTTTTACGTCTGTCGATGGCTCCTTCAACAGGTTTAATCTTAACCCTTGTGTATCTACTTGACTCGTGTAAATTTTACATTTTACATTCCCTGCCTGGACAACTATGCTTACATGTGAGACCACTTTTAGTTGTTGGGATTTTTCTCTCAAGGATTTTTTTTTCTTTATCTTCTTGATTATTTTTGGGTGAAAAAATGTTAGTGTCGTGGATGAGAACATGAAGGAAGACAATTGCTTTGTTGTCATTGTTTTTGTTAGCATTTTTTCATGTAGCACCTCCTGTACACATATTTTCTTGTGTTGCCCCTTTTAATGCTTCAAGATGGTAGATTTTCTATACAAGGCAGAGTAACATGCTAACATCATGATATACTTTCATTGGGTTAAAAGTTTACCAGGATTTTCTTTTCTACCTAATTAACACGGGTGGAATCTTAAACAAAATTCTTTCTGTTTGTCTATATATGATGTATCTTGATGCCCATATGCGTATTCTTTTTATCAGACTTGCAAAGGTGGCAATGAAGGGAGATTTGTGCATGTTCTTTCAATTTCTCTTAGTCTTTATCAGCAATAAAGCGTAGTTGCTTTTGATAGTAAGCACTTTTAGATGATTCTTATGGTTATTTCTTTTCAAATCCATTACGTTGGTTTTTATCTGTGATACTTTGTAGAGGATATTAAGTCTTCACTTGGTGACTTATCAAAAAGCGTTTTCCATCTTACAGAGGATTGTTAAACCAAATAGCAGACAGATAACTAAACTGTATCCTTGAATATTTTTTATATGTTCTATCTTATTATATGATCTTTATAGGCTCTAGTAAGAAGGTTTAGTTGCATGGTATGATTATCTGTATATTTGATGCTGTCATGTTTCAAAGAAATATGTCTTCTTTACAAGTATTTCATCCTTAACCACATACTACAGAAATTTCAGGATTATGGATGTGTCAAGAGCTTGGGTATAAACCTCTGGAGGCAATTCTATGTTGTCAAAATGCCATTTCAATTTGCAAGTCTAAGGTGCATAGGCTTACAAATGAAACAAACATTTCATTATTAGCCACCTCTGCAATAGATAATGGTATCCAGCAGTCCTCAAACAGTTCTAAGACTTCTAAATTAGGGGCAGATAAAGAAGCATAAATTGCAACACTGAATGTGCTCTTTGGAGGCATGGGAAAAAAGCTAGTGCAACCGTAGATTTCTTCTCTTCTGTTTTCCAAGGATGTAATGGTGAAAGTCACATCATTTTCTCAACATGGACCTTGGGCTATTTCTATCTTATCAGCTATAGAAACTAATAAATTTAGTACTTTTTAAGATATTTGTACAATATGATATTGGAAGAATTTGTTATTTTTTAAATTGTTCATTTTATTATAATATTTCTATAACATTTAAATATGCATATATTTTTCAAGAACTAAATATAATTTGAAATCCCGTGACAATGCCGAATACGTAAACTAGTTACTATGGTATGAGCAACATTTGCTACTGAACTCATTCCTGGGCAAGATCTAGGTTTTTTTTCAAAAAAAAAAAAATAAATGGTATCCGCTCAACTGTAAAACATGTTAATATTGCATAGATAAAATTCCCTTCAAATAGACATTGTATCCTTTCCATGATATGGGGGCACTTAATTCTCCTGCAATCAATCCTAACCTCCCATTCATTTGGGGAATTCCAATCTGTACTTCTACAACATTGTTTATGAATACCTACTCTACTTGAATATGCTTTAAGCAACCCAAATTGGGGGATCAATGCCCACTTTCAAATCCAACAGTACTAAGCAGGAACCTTAGAATACACTCTCAAATAAAAGTTAACATAATTAAGTAAATCATTAGTTCATTACTGAACAAGAAAAGAAGAAGAACAAAAAAAGGCCAGAGAAAACGAAGTGAGCGGATCCCACCCACAGCTATCATCCGAACTCAAATTCAAAGTCTACGCAGTAGAAATTTAAGGGAAAAAAAAAAGAGCGAGAGAGAGAGAGAGAGAGACAGATTTCTTTCTCCGCTCCACGCACAAGACCGGGCGCAACCTCTACAGCGGAACAGAAAAGTAGACCCTGGGAATCAAAATACATTTCTAGACGTTTGAATTATAAATAAAAAAAAACGAAGGATCCTGGCGATCTCGGGACTGAGGCGAGCTCAAAAACCTGCCTTACAGGGCCAGGCGGCTCTTCTTTTCCTCGCCACGCCTTCCATTTCTGTTTCCACCACTACAATTTAATAATCATTCTTGGAGTCCTTTAATGCTTAACGTCCTCTCGAGTTGGGAGATTCCCCGAGAATCTGCTTCGTCATCTTTCTCTCGTCTGAAATAGAACTTTGGCGGTCTACGATTTGGTCTTCCACTTGCCAGCTACTTCGATTCAGAGCGTGTGCAAATTCTGCTGCAGTTTGGAGCTGAGTACTAATTCTGATCGGTCCCCTGGTAGGTAGCGAAGGGAGAAAACAGAAAGTAGGCACGAGCTGTTGCTAGCTATACTAGCGAGGATTGGAGTCGAGGATAAAACTTGTAATTGGTCGACATGGTGGTTAGTGGGAATTTGTTCCACTCCAGGAAGCATTCATGGCCGGCCGAGGAATATATCAACAAGTTGACTCTGCAGTTGGTAAGCCAAAAGCAACCTTCATAAAAGTTTGCTCTATTTCCAGATTTTCCTGGCCAGTGTGTGGGACTATATGTTCCTGAAACCACCCATTTTTTTGCACTAGTCTGTTTAACGAATTTGGGCAGAAATCTTGGGGAAAAAAAGCGCTTAGCCAGTGCCTTTTATATAGCTAGTGATCATTTATGAGTATGCGGTGCTAATGTCCTGTTCTTCTTCCTTCTGATCACGACTTTACAGTTTGATTATGATAGTGCTGCACCACCTGAACATGCTTGGAGGAGGAGACTGAATAGCCATGCCAATATTCTTAAAGAATTTAGTGTTAGTTTTAGGGAAGCGGTAAAGATGGTGAGTATAACTTCAAACCCCCTACAATTGGCTCCGCCCTCTTGCTTCTAGCTCTGACTGCAGATCTCTGATTATTGGTATTCGAAATTTCAGGTGAGATTAGGCATACGTCTCTGGTCCTATGTCAGGGAAGAGGCTTCTTATGGAAGGGTAAGTGTTCAACCATCTTCATGTTAGACATATTCACATTTTCTTTTCTTTCAGATATAATTCGGTCTTCAATACTACAGTGCAAAACCTTTTTTCCCTCCTTTCTCCCTCAAGCAATGTTGTCTTATCATACGTACAGAAAGCTCCAATTGACCCTTTCACAAGGGAAAGTTGCAGACCATCTGCATCTCAAGGGGTTCCACTAGGAGGAATGGGGTAAATGATACCTCGGAATTCCCATTTTCATTTTTCTTCTCCGTTTAAAAATTGTGTATCCAATTTTCAGTAATGTCTGCGTATGCTACAGAAGTGGCAGCATATCCAGAGGTTTCAGAGGGGAGTTTAGGCAATGGCAAATTGTTCCCGGCACTTGTGATGCTTCGCCCATCATGGCCAATCAATTTTCAGTTAGCTCCTCTTTGAAAAATATTTTTTTTAGTCTTTTGTAGTTTTTTTCTGCTGTCTTCCTTCAGCCAAGATGACAATATAAGACTCACTTTTGCTTCTGTAGATTTTTATATCTCGTGATGGTGGGAATAAAAAGTACGCATCTGTTTTGGCTCCTGGACAACATGAAGGTTTAGGGTAAGAAGAGAAAGTTCTGAATGATTGAATAAAGACTATTAATTTTACAATTTTAATGGAAATGTTATGTCAAAATCAGCTTAAGTTCTTTGATAAGATGTTTAGTTGAATGACTGGTTCATATGTGTGGTACCACTAACCTTTTTCAAACTTGTACCTGTGGTCTCATGGGGCATACAAATACATGTTGCATGATGATAGTCATCTTAAGTGAACATTCTTCAACAGATGAACTGTGGGCCCATAATGCTTATTTTATGGCGAGTTCAATTGTGTGCATTTTTTAACTTTTGATCAAGTTCCTTTATGTGCATGTTTGTTTGTCTTACGATAGTGTCTAGTATTGGCAGCGATATTGGGTATCCTGACTAGTTATTTGGAATAAAATGCAATAGACAACCTTTAAAATGTGAGTTTTGTGGGTCTTCAAAAGTAGCAGAAAATTTAATCTTCAGTTTGGACACATTATGTTTCATCTGACCAGGTTCATCTGACCAGGTTCACTATGTTCTTGGAAATCTTGATATTGAGTATGAAAATTTTTTAGCTCGTCAGTTGATAGATCCCAGGTCTTCATTTTTTTTTGTTTATCACTGTGAGGGAATTCAACTCTAGGTGACTGATAACAGGAACTGACAAAATTGAGTCATTGCCTCGTGTTTTATGCTGCTTTCACCGCCTGTGTATATGGAGAATGCTTTTTCCATATGGGGTTTTTATTATGAGTTGAAGGTTTCTTCCAGTTGCATCCTCCTTTGAGAAGAATAACTAGTGAACTGATTTGTTAGTTTTTTTTATTTGAAAAAGAAAAGTGGCCCAACTGCTGTTTCTTCTGGATGATTGGTTGTTACGATATTTTTTATGGTAACACTAGCGCTAGTTGCATGACATTACAGGAAGCCCACTGATCAAGGTATCTCATCATGGGGCTGGAATCTCGGTGGCCAGCATTCCACATATCATGCTCTGTTTCCCAGGGCTTGGACAATTTATGATGGTACTATACATTTTAGCTGTACTGCATTGTTGGTTGACACTTCTGTTTACTATTAATTTATTTACAATAAATTTCCTTTTGAGTTTATGATGGTAATACTCTTTTACCTTTTCCAGTTTGTTGGTAATGCTTCTGTTTATTTATTTTATTTATTTATTCGTTTATTTATTTTCAATAGAAGTCCTTTAAATTTCCAGGTGAACCAGACCCTGAGTTGAAAGTGTCCTGCCGGCAAATATCACCATTCATACCTCATAATTATAGAGATAGCAGTCTTCCTACAGCTGTGTTTGTGTACACGGTATGTATATTTTTGTGTGCGTCTTTGTGCAATCAAGAAAATGAAACCTGGATCAAGTGATTGCCCAAATACATTGTACGGGATATGCAAGAAGTATCTCAACCATCTCAGCCTCACTAAATGCTGAACTTCTTATGTTGAGGCATCTAATTCAATGAACCGGTGATAGGGGAGAGTCCAACTATAATATTAGCCCATGTGGAACCTCTTAATTTTGGGCGATATAACCTTTTTACTCATGCTGTAACATGTAGACCCTGAAACAACTAAAAATGGGCTATACATGGCTGACGGAAATGGGGCCATCAATAAACTAGCTAGACAACTTGCTCTGGTCCATTGCAAGTATTGAACTTGGAGCCAATTTGGAATGAGGGAATAGCTCCAACCAAAACTAGGCCCACAGGTTACCAACCTAATCCTGTCATTTGCATCATTAAAAAATAATGAATAAGAGTACAAGACTCAGGCATCCCAATTATATTTTTTCCCCAGTTTAGGAATCTGAAGTGTCCTTTATATAGGTTTTCTTTTCCTTTTCCTTTGTTTCTTATCATATCATATTTGTTTGTGTAGTTGGTTAATACAGGGAAAGAAAGGGCAAAAGTCAGCCTTCTATTCACCTGGGCGGTAAGTTTATTTTCTGTCAGCTGAGATATGCAAATGATGGTTGGATATTCAGTAATCTTGTACTATATTTTTTGTAGAATTCAATTGGAGGGGTTTCACATTTATCGGGAGATCATGTGAATGAACCCTTTGTGTGAGTAGATGCTTGTTTAAGTGCATATCTTGCAATATATGTTCATGTTTCCTCTTCTGCTTGACAGAGGTAATTCATGTTTTCTCTTTTGCTTGACAGAAGTGAAGATGGCGTCTCCGGTGTACTTCTACATCACAAGCAAGTTATCAATCCCTACTAGCTATATTTGACGGTTGGTTTGCATATTTCTCTTAGCCATTTGAATGTTTAAGAGCTGAACATGAACAAAGGTTTTGTAACATTAAGTACCCACCCAAGGGGAAGAAAAGAAACCAAATCCATCTGAAGAAATCTGATAATGACGAGTGAAGAAGAAAGGAAGAGAGATGCCTGGAGGAATTCATTTCATATTAGTAGATTGGAATAAGGAATTTCCAGCTATTTGGTGTGCATAATGTATTTAAGGACATAACAGGCCTAGAAAAATACCATAAAGAATGAGAGCACCTTGCTTATTGTCTCCTAACATTAAAAGAGCTTAAGCTTCGTAATCTGACAACATCAATCTCAGTTGAACATATTTGTGAGGATAGCTTCTTTTTTTTTTTTGTGTTCCCGTTTTATATGCACATGATAGTGAATGTAGGTAACTTATCTTACTACTTGTTCTCTGAATAAACAACTCGCTGGGAATGCCTTATTTTCATTTTTTTTTTTCCTGTTAAAAAGTTGTTTGATTTTAGTTGCCTTGGCAATGTTGCAACTCTCCAGTGGAGATCTCATATTATGAGCTTATACTCTATCTGTTCATTTATGAACTCATAGACTTTTATGTCACAGCAATACACTCCATACAGGGCAATTCATTCAACATTTTTAACTGTTTCTGCATCAGTCTTCTAAAACCAGAAAAATGCCTTTTTTTCAGGACAGCAAAAGGAAATCCTCCTGTTACTTTTGCAATAGCAGCATGTGAAACTCAAAATGTGAATGTCACTGTTCTACCATGTTTTGGACTGTCTGAAGATAGTTTTGTAACAGCAAAGAACATGTGGGACACTATGGCGCAGGTATTAGTTTTGGTCGTTTAATTTGCTTGCATTCATTATCCTGAGACATATTCCTTTTAATTTACTTCATGATACCACATTTGTGAATCCCAAAGCATTGCTAGCATATTCCTGAATGCATTATCAAGTAAATGAATACCTGTTGTCGAAAAAGTTGTTGGCATACTAGGTTACTGCATATTTTCCCTTGTTACACTTATTGTATAACTGTTGAGTTTTTATATTAAGGATGGACAATTTGATCCCGAGAACTTCAATTCTGGTGCAAGCATGCCTTCATCGGGTGGAGAGGCAATTTGCGCTGCAGTTTCAGCATCTGCATGGGTGGAACCACATGGAAAATGTACTATTGCATTTGCTCTTGCATGGTCATCTCCAAAGATAAAATTTGTGAAGGGATGTTCATACCCTAGGTAAGTTGTAATTCCTTCTGTCTCGCACTGTTCTACCTCAGGAGTTTGTTTTCGTGTTCATTAGTTTATGATTTCACTACTGCTTTTGGCAAAAAACTTGAAGTTATGGAATAGACATTTTTCTTCTTTTCCTTTTTCATTTTTCCAATACAATTGTTAGAGTGTAAATGACACTTTTTACAGACAAAAGATTTGCCATGTAGGTATGCCAAAGAGTAATTGTTGGTTGAGTTAGTTATGCTTCATCATTCATTATTGTTTGTTCCCATTTTCTTTCCACACTGTTTGTTGGATTTAGGGCATATTAGGTTATTAATGTTCTTTTGCAAGCAAAATACATGAGCCCACTCAAACAGGCAAGCAACTTTTTGTTGTTTCTCAAGGTGGCAATTTAGTGTCTGTATTGCATGGTTAACGTATCTTCTTTCAGGAGGTACACCAAATTCTATGGCACTTCTGAGCTAGCAGCTGCTGATTTGGCCCATGATGCATTGACCAGTATGTTTACTGTTTGATGTGTTTCCATTTCTTCTCAGTTTTTCTTTTGTATATATTTTAATTTGTTTGAATCACTTAATAAATTCTAACTTCCATGAAAACAAATTTTGACTTTGTTTTTTGTTCTCATTGGGCTCTGTTAAATCCCATTGTGATGATGATCAGATTATAAACTTTGGGAAGAAGAAATTGAGAAATGGCAAAGTCCTGTCCTCAAGAATGAAAGACTTCCAGAATGGTAATGTCTATAATGTCTATGTAATCCATAACTTTTGCTTCTTGCATACTCCCCTTATAGCGGCCAAGTTAACTAGCACAAAGAAAAGTAAGACTTACTGGTTGAGTGAATCTCATAAGTCATGGCAAATAGCCTATCTAGAGAAACTGCATGCTGGTTGTGTTTTGTCCACTAACATTATCTAGAGATATGTCTATGTATATTTTTTTAAGCATCATATAGCTAAACTTCTTCGCGCTCAAGTTGTCACTGCCATGGACTAGTGGAAGAGGGCTGGTGGTTTGTCTACCTTTAAAAGTGCCCTATAAGACTTCTCCTCCTCCCTAGTATTTTGGTGCTTGCTTCCTGGTGTGATATGATGACCAATTCGTAGTAGATTTACTTCACCCTCCTAACTTTTGCCCCTTCTCCTGTATCTGTATATCTCACACTAGCATGAGTTGGTACCCGTTGTGAAACTTGAGCCAGATATGTGGCCTCTATAGTGGCTGGTGTATGGTTCTGCCTGGTTGGCTATGTTATGGGGTTCTGCAAAACGAAGACACTTAAATACTCATCATCTTTCCATCCTTTTGGTATTAGTCATGACTAACTGTAACAGGCACAAGCTCTGTCCAAATAAAAGGGGCTTGCTTAGTTGTTAGTAACTTTGACACTTGAGCATTATATATTGTCTTTTTATTTCCTCATATTGCATTGAGCATTCTTTTGGATCATGGTCCAACTATCTTACCCATGCAGAACATGGGTGTATCTCAAGTCTCTTCCTCATTCTAGTCAGAAGTCAAAAGATGTGAGGTTTTGCATCTGCTGAGTGGTTGTGCTGGTCCTTATGTGTATGGGTCTCTTTTCATAGTACCTAGTTAGTTACACATGAATGTAAACAATTTTTTAGCTATTATATATTTAACTTTTATCAAGCTCGCCATTCACTTTACTATGTTATCTGCCGGTTAATTTTCATTCTTTCCTTCATAATATTTTTTTTTTCCTCAGGTATAAGTTCACACTATTCAATGAGCTCTATTTTTTGGTCGCTGGTGGAACAGTTTGGATTGGTAATAAATGTAGTTACAAAAGTTCCTCCCTTTTTTAGCAACTACAAGCAGATATGTGCTATGTGTCGTGCTTTCTGTAACATTTACTATCATCTGACTGGCAATATCTTTTCTCATTTAAGAAAATTATAATGTGTCATTTATGCAGACTCATCCTTGCCGACCACTGAGGGGAGTAATTATTCACAGGAAGATGATGAATCAGGAAACATAGAGGTCCAACTAAGAGAAGCTGATGTGGACTGCAGGACAATCTCATTTCCAGAAAAGACTGATACTGCTTCTGATTATAATCATGTAGCTGATGCTGGTCTGAAAGGTAGTGGTGGTTCAGCACTTTATCTGAAAAAAAGAGAGAGCCATATTGGGAAGAGATCAAAACTTTCAGGGTTGGTGGATGATGGTGATGATGTGGGTAGGTTTCTGTACTTGGAAGGAGTAGAATACGTCATGTGGTGCACATATGACGTGCACTTCTATGCATCTTTTGCTCTTCTTGAGCTTTTCCCTAAAATTGAGTTGAACATTCAGCGTGACTTTGCCAAAGCTGTTCTATCCGAGGATGGGAGGAAAGTAAAGTTTTTGGCGGAAGGTAACTATGGAATCCGCAAGGCTAGAGGGGCAATTCCTCATGATCTAGGGACTCATGATCCTTGGCATGAGATGAATGCATATAATATACATGACACGAGCCAATGGAAGGACCTGAACCCAAAGTTTGTCCTTCAGGTGTACAGAGATTTTGCTGCAACAGGGGATATGTCATTCGGTGTTGAAGTATGGCCTGCTGTGCGTACTGCAATGGAGTATATGGAGCAATTTGATAGAGATAATGATGGACTGATCGAAAATGATGGATTCCCTGATCAAACGTATGATACATGGACTGTTCATGGCATTAGTGCCTATTGTGGTTGCTTATGGCTGGCAGCACTAGAAGCAGCTGCTGCAATGGCCTTCCAACTAGGAGACAAATTTTTTGCTGAAACTTGCAAAAGCAAATTTTCAAGTGCAAAATCAGCATTTGAAGCAAAACTGTGGAATGGTTCATATTTTAATTATGACAGCGGGACAAGCGGTAATAGTAAGTCTATACAAGCAGATCAACTAGCAGGGCAATGGTACGTGGCATCTTCTGGCTTGCCCCCTCTTTTTGATGATCACAAAATAAGATCAGCTCTTCGAAAAATATATGATTTTAATGTAATGAAAGTTAAAGGCGGCCAGATGGGTGCTGTAAATGGGATGCATGACAATGGGAAGGTAGATGAGACATGTATGCAGTCACGTGAAATATGGACTGGTGTTACTTATGGAGTGGCAGCTACCATGATCCTTACTGGAATGGTAGATGAAGCATTCACTACAGCTGAAGGTATTTTTACTGCCGGCTGGTCAGAAGAGGGGTTTGGGTAAGTTTCGATCAATTTACCAGTATTATGCTAACCTAGTCAAGTGCAAGGTATTGTACGTGTGGCATAAGTATGTGATCTTTTCATTACGATGTCTTAGACTAATCTGAATCATGAGTTTGCATCTGGGTAATATTCTTTCCTTGTGTAAGCAAAAGGCTTTACCAGTATTATCCAAGTTGTCTTGGAGCTTCCCGATTTGTTGGGAGGTTCGTGCTTCCTTTGAAGTAAGAGATAGGCGCTCTCTAATCTTTAGGATTTAGGAAGATTTATGTCTAGCGTTGTCCTTGGATGGATCAGCTTTACCTTTATTGGTTGTAAAGGTGATATGAAGATAATTAATCGTCTTCCCTATCATGCGCAGATACTGGTTCCAGACCCCAGAAGCATGGACAGTTGATGGGCATTACCGGTCTCTTATGTACATGAGGCCGCTTGCAATATGGGGCATGCAGTGGGCCCTTTCTATGCCTAGGGTTATTCTGGAAGCTCCCAAAGTCAGTATAATGGATAGACTCCGCATTTCTCCGGCCAGCGCTCGATTCTCCCTGACTGACACCGGAGTTCAGAAGATTGCCGAGAAAACCAAGCGGTTAGGCCGTTTCGTGAAGCAATGTACATGCTGAACTATTGCCGCATTGCTGGTGAAGGAACGATGATCGAGTTCTCACTAAAGTACTTGATGTGTGTATGTAATAGAACGGTACGAGATCGCCGAGAAGCGGCCAGTAATGCCTGGCTGTTGCTTGGCGTCAATGTACATGCTGAACTATTGGCGCATTGCTGGTGAAGGAACGATGATCGAGTTCTCACTACAGTACTTGATGTGTATGTAATAGAACGGTATGAGAACAGCCAAGAAGCGGCCAGTAATGCCTGGCTGTTGCTTGGCGTCAAAGTTTACCCAACAGTTTTTCTTTTTCTTTTTTTTTAATATCTGTGAACATATTAGTCTGCGGTAGTGCCTATTTTTTCATTTGAGAATGAAACCATAAAATGTTGGTGAAGTGCAACAGGAGATGTAACTCCTCATACGTCTCTAAAAAATTATTCCCCTTTTCCAAATTTTTTGTATCATTCATTTTTTAATAATTAATATATAATTTTTTATTTTCATAAATTTTTATATATGAATGATGAATTAAGATATATAGTTTTTAAATATATATTTTTTAATTTTTTTAATAAATAAATTCAAATCAAACTGATGAAAAAAGTCAAATTGAATAAAGAAAGTGGTATGGAGAGAGTCAAAGAGTACATAATTTATTTTTTTTTCTTTTGTCCTCCTGGATCTACTAATCTAATGCAATATATTTCTGGTATCTTTTTTTATGAATAAATAACTACGCTCTAGATTTTGTTTCCCCCGTATAGAACTAATAGTTCAAAATCGTGCATCAATATGAAAAAGCGAAGTTATGCTTCCTTTTTGCATACCATACGAAATACACATTAATATAGCTAGAACCAACACTGTACGTTTCCTCCCAAAAAATACTACTATTTCAGTACTCATCAAAACAAAAGCCCAATAAATCTAATAATATCAGCAGAAAAATCACAATCTGGCACTATATATATCACAGCTGCTTGAGAGCGTTTTTAACTGCAGGTGTAGACCAAATAGCAGCCCAACCAGCTTGCGTAGGGTGCGCCCCATCCCAGAAGAAGCTCGAGCTTGGGTCCTTGCATAGCGTGTACTTCTGCACCCCAAGGTCGTCCACTGTCCCGCAATAAGACTCGCTGTCCACTCCATAGCAACATGGCTTATATGGTTCCTTGAAAGTTCCACTACCTGTAAATCAAACAGCACAAAATTCATCATACCAAAAAATGTAAAATACATAAAAGAAAAACAGGTTTTATAAAGAGACTTTTGATCAGTTACCTTTGTCAGCCCCTTCTTGGTTGAGTACGTCCATAAAGGCGGAGTAGAGATCAAGAAACAAAAAAGATCCGTTCTGAGTTTCCTTGTTGAGCTTGGTCACAGTATCATTCAATAAATCATTGTGGATGCCGACGAGGGTGTTCTGGGTATCGTTACACTGTTTAAATGAATTACTAGCGGTGCTTCTTGGTAGACACCCCAAAGGTTGAAGACCAGTCACCACCACTTTCTTCACTCCAGTTGCATAGATCCGCTTCAAGTTCTCTTCGATCTCGCCCACCACTTTGGGTATGAAGGACAGAAGACCCTTTCGAAATTTCGAAACCAAACTCATCATATTAACTTGCGTCACAAGTTACACTTATAGAACAAAAAACAGGTACATGTCTGCGAGATTTGATTTTACCAGTGCAGAATTGTTCTTGGTGATGAAAGTAGAGTAGTCATTGCCGACGACGCTGACAAGGGCCATGGAAGTTTTAAGGTCGTCCTTGCTGTAGAAACGTGTTTTGACAACATCTTGGAAGTTGTCGATTTGGACTGTCATGTTGGGACCGGGATACATCGTATTAAAGACTCCTGTCCCTCCAACGGCGAAGTTCATCCCACTTTTCAGCAGGAGAAATCCTAAAAGCATCTGCTTGTAGGACACAGGCGAAGTAATCTTCAAGAAGTCGGCTGCAACAAAGGAAAATAATTAAGTCATTAAAACGATTGGTGATTTCTTTTGTTTTGTTTTGTTTTGTTTTGTTCTACAGAGAGGTAGTGGTGGGGTTGGGTGCTAATTTTACCAAAGTAATCGGTGAGGACGCGGCCGTCTGAGAAACGGCCGGAAGGTATGCCGGGATAGGTGACGCCGTAGGGATACTTCCACGATTCGGAGTCCAATACGTCATTGTTTCCGGCAGCTGCATAAGAGTCCCCAAACACGAACAGTCTACTCTGGGGAAACAAGAACCCCAAATCAAACCCAAGCAGCTTCCTTGAACCTGCAGCTTCCACCAACTGGCCGTGGAAAAAAGAAAGGAAGAGAAAGATGCAGAGGAAATGGAAGAGGAGAGTTTTGAACGCCATAATCGGAAGCTTTACTTTTTTTAACAAGTAAAAAATTGGATTTGAAATATAATGAAAACTTTGAGTGGATTATATAGTGGTTTAAGTGAGCCAAATGGATATTTAAGATAATTATCAGAAGCTTAAGTGATAAATATAAATGATTATTTGTAGATTTGTGATAAATACACATTAACCCATATATCTGGATGGATTATTATGTCAATATACATAATTTCTACAGATAAAATTCAGATATTGTTTTATAACTTCTCCGATTTTGAAAATTTGAGATTTGAACTTGGGTTTAACAATTTTAATGCTTTGATCACAGGTTACAATGCCCAAAGTTTTACAACTTGTTTCATAATGATAATTTTCATTTCTATCTGATGAGAAAATATGTGGCATCACAACAAAATATAGAACTTTTAATGGCTATATTTAGTAATAGCTAACTGCTTATAACACACTTAGAACAACTGTTATCACTAACATATAAGGGTCAGCTGTCACAAAATTGGCCTTGGCTATTTTTCCTGTACTATATATTAACAACTATTAGTTACTAAAATTTTTCTGCTAATACTGAGCTTTTTGTACCTGCGGGCAAGACTATGCTTATTTTTATTATGTGCTACTCACTAAATGAAGTATTGGAAACCACAAATTTTCAAAAAAGAAAACAAAAAAGAAAAAGAAACTTTTTATCTCGGTAGTATTGATTTCGGTGAAATGGAAAATCAGAGAGACATAGTTGAAAACTTTACTCTTGTAACAAGTGAAAAATTGGATTTGAAATATAATGAAAACTTTGAGTGGATTATATAGTGGTTTAAGTGAAGCCGAATGGATATTTAAGATAATTATCAGCAGCTTAAGTGATAAATATAGATGATTATTTTGTAGATTTGTGATAAATACACATTAACCCATATATCTGGATGGAATATTCCGTCAATATACATAATTTCTATAGATAAAATTTAGATATTTGTTTTATAACTTATCCGATTTGGAAAATTTGAGATTTGAACTTGAGTTTAACAATTTTAAAGCTTTGATCACGGGGTACAATGCTCAAAGTTTTACAACTTGTTTCATAATGATAATTTTCATTTCTATTTGATGAGAAAATATGTGGCATCACAACAAAATATAGAACTTTTAATGACTATGTTTAGTAATAGCTAACTGTTTATAACACACATAGTAACAACTGTCATCACTAATATATAATGGTTGGCTGTCACAAAATTGACATTGGCTATTTTTCTTATACTATTAACAAGTATTCATTACTAAATTTTTTCTGCTAATACTGAGCTTCTTGTACCTGCGGGCAAGAATGTGCCTACTATTATTATGTGCTACTCACTTAATGAAGTATGGGAAAATAGAAATTTCCAAAAAAAAAAAAAAAAACAAAGAAATTTCTTATCTAGGCAATATTGATTTCGGTGAAATGAAAAATGGGAAAGATATAGTTGGAAGCTTTACTTTTTGTAACAAGTGAAAGATTGGATTTGAAATATAATGAAAACTTTTAGTGGATTATATAGTGGTTTAGGTGAAGCCGAATGGATATTTAAGATAATTATAAGTAGCCTAAGTGATAAATGTAGCCTAAGTTATTTGTAGATTTGTGATAAATACACATTAACCCATATATTTGGATGGAATATTCCATCAATATACATAATTTCTACAGATGAAATTCAGATATTGTTTTATAACTTCTCCAATTTGGAAAATTTGAGATTTGAACTTGGGTTTAACAATTTTAATGCTTTAATCACAGGTTACAATGCTCAAAGTTTTACAACTTCTTTCATAATGATAATTTTCATTTCTATCTGATGAGAAAATATGTGGCATCATAACAAAATATAGAACTTTTAATGACTGTAATTAGTAATAGCTAATTGCTTATAACACACATAGCAATAACTGTCATTACTAACATATAACAATCGGCTGTCACAAAATTGCCCTTATCTATTTTTCCTGTACTATTAACAACTATTAGTTACTAAATTTTTTCTACTAATATTGAGCTTCTTGTACCTATGGGCAAGAATGTGTTTACTTTTATTATGTGCTACTCACATAATAAAGTTTTGGAAAACAAAAATTTCCAACAAAAAAGAAAAAGAAAAAGAAATTTCTTATCTCAGTAGTGTTGATTTCGGTGAAATGGAAAATGGGAGAGACATAGTTGGAAGCTTTACTTTTTGTAACAAGTGAAAAATTGGATTTGGCATATAATGAAAACTTTGAGTGGATTATATAGTGGTTTAGGTGAAGCCGAATGGATATTTAAGATAATTATTAGTAGCCTAAGTGATAAATGTAGACGACGTACATTTATTTGTAGATTTATGATAAATACACATTAACCCATATATTTGGATGGAATAGTCTTTCAATATACATAATCTATAGATAAAATTCAGATATTGTTTTATAACTTCTCCGATTTGGAAAATTTGAGATTTGAACTTAGGTTTAACAATTTTAATGCTTTGATCATGGGGTACAATGCTCAAAGTTTTACAACTTGTTTCATAATGATAATTTTCATTTCTATCTGATAAGAAAATATGTGGCATCACAACAAAATATAGTACTTTTAATGACTGTAATTAGTAATAACTAATTGCTTATAACACACTTAGCAACAACTGTCATCACTAACATATAACGGTCGGCTATCACAAAATCGGCTTTGGCTATTTTTTCTTGTATTATTAACAACTATTCGTTACTAAATTTTTTCTGTTAATACTGAGCTTCTTGTACCTACGGGTAAGAATGTGCTTACTTTTATTATGTGCTGCCTACTAAATGAAGTACTGGAAAATAGAAATTTCTAAAAAAATTGAAAATGAAAAAGAAATTTTTTATCTCAATAGTATTGATTTTGGTGAAATGGAAAATGGGAGAGACACAAAGGAGGGACAGATGTTGAGTATATCACTCCAACATATTAAAGATTGGGAAAATTACAATGCCCCCCTCCCCCCAGCGAGCCTACAGTTTATCATAACTGTTTTAAATACCTACAGTTATCTCTTTGTCAAGTTAATTCCATCATTCACCATTAACACCAAAAAAAAAAAAAATTGACTGACTTTGCACTCCTAACCTTCTTCGTTAAAAACTTTGCCTCCTAACCACTAAAATCTGTTTAAATCAAACCAATTAATCTAAAAATATTAACCAAAAATCAAACGATTTGTTCCTCAGTTCTGAAACCCAAAACATAACCGGAGACGAAATCGGCATGGCCTGGTTGTGCCGTCGTGGGTCTCCGCCGCCGTACTTTATCTTCGCTGCCTAAGACGCCTCCAATTCCTTGCTTATCTGGGCGATTACACTCCAGCAGGTCCGATTCATTTCCTGCTCGATTTTTTTGTTTGTGAGCGTGTTGAACATGGCATTATCCTCCTCGCCACAGTGTTGCTCATTTCTTTTCCCCACACAGCTCTCGCTCCTGCCTTCTCCTCCCCCCCCCCCCCCCCCCTCTCAAAATCTCCCCTCTCTCTGCTCTCTGCTCCCAGCTCTCTGTTCTCTCCCCAATTAGAACGCCTACTCTATTGGACCTGAGAAAACCCGAGACTCGTGGTCCTCTCACCTACATTCGCAACTTCGCTCTCTACCTCAATGATGGCCTCGACTTCATCCTCATCGGAAAGCTTTAGCAAATACGTGACCTTGAGCGAAGAAGCGGCAGTTCATGCGAAGAGGAGACCAATTCATTGCAGCGGAGAGGAGACGGAGTTCCTGCGATCTAGGTGCAAAACTCCTCGATGGTCGCTTCAATTGCATCCTTACCTGTTCAAGTTAAACAAATTTGAACAAAGAGGAGTTGGAGCAAGGGTTTGATTTGATTTGAATAGAGGGAAGTTTATTTTTTTTTTTTTTTCAGATTAGTTGGTTTAACTTGAACGGATTTTAGTAGTTAGGAGGCAAAGTTTATGTGATTAAAGGTTAGGAGTGCAAAGTTTTGCATTTTTTCTTTTTTGGGTAATAACGATTAATGGTCTTAACTTTTAAAGAGATAAATATAGGTATTTGAAATAATAAAAATAAAACTGTAGGTTCACTCATGCAGCTGAAACTATCTCAGGAAAGCAATCTTTACTTATATTAAATAAGGTTCTACTTTGTACTTATATTTTCTATTTGAACACTACAAAAGCAGGCTCAGACCATAATACCATATTTCACATACAATACAATATAATACAATACATCCACATACATAAAATCTGATTTAAGCGTTAGAAGCATTACTTGAATTTTCGTTTGTCTACATTATTGCAGTGAGTCACAGACAATAAATTAAGGCAAGTGAAGCTATGAACAAATTGAGTTAATATATAAAAACCATTTGAAAAAATGTTGTAGGACATGAGATGGAAGTTTAGGGTTTAACTCTAGTCTTCACCCATTTTTTCTCTAATATCAATATTGCTGGTTTAGTAGCCTTTGGATAAGATGACACCATTAATTCTTCCACCAACAGTATAGAAATCGGAAATAAAATGAAGATCAAAAGCCCGCCACAGTTAGAGGCATGCAGCAACATGCCCTGGTCTAGTGGTGAAACAACCTTTGCTTATGAAGGCGTTCAGCTAGTCTACACCCAAAATAAAACTCTTCAAAGGAACCAAGACAAACAAAAAAAAAAAAAAGCAACCCAAAACCAATAAATCAAATATATATATATATATATGGTTTTAAAATTTTAAATCTCAATTTATAAAAATTGGTTGGAATTTTAGAAAAGTGGCTTTATAATAAAGATGAGAACAAGAGGATCAAAATCATGTAAACAAATCAAATTTCTCAAAAAAAAAAAAATGAACCCGAAACTTTGAGCAACATAAAAATTAGGTTTTTAAATAAATGATTTTAGAAAAAGTTAAAGAGAAGGAAACAAACAATCAAATCATCTAAATAAAAAAAAAATCTAAATTCTTTTTTTTTTCTCCAGCAAGGCAGTACTGCTACTAGAAAACACAGTGTTTTTAGCGAGAAAAAGGAGTGAGATAGAGAGAAGAGAAGTGTAAGATGACTTGGCTAGTGTGATGATAAAATGGGGATTATACTGGAGAGAAGGAAATTCCCTTGCTAGTTCCTCAGTTCCATTTGTGTTTCAAACTGGTCCCTGATTTTGATTTTCAAATGCTTAATTCTAATAGCCTTGCACATCGGAAGGTTCTAGTAAGCAAGGCCGACAGAAAATTCCTAACGGGCTATGTTGTTTGAACCTGTGTTTGATGGACTTTACAAAATATTTCCAATACGAGGTCCTTAGTGTTGACTTCCCAGCCGCAAGTGGGCCTTCAATTTTTTATTATTTTTCTTCTCTTCTCTCTTTCCATTTTTTTTCTTGTTTTGGTCAAAAACTTCGGCTGGCAGTTGGAGTAATTTCAATGATTGACAGTAAAAGATTGAAATCAAATGTGGATACAGGTTAGAGATGGTGGAAAAATTGCCACAATTATGCCAAAATTAATAGAGTGAAGCAGTACATCAGCTATAAATAGTCATTTCATTTTCTTAGTTTCTGCATCCAATAGAAGCTTGCTAAATTGTGAGAGCAAAAGAAAAATAGAGAGAGAGAGATTTATTTTTGGGGAGTGATAAAATAGTGATATAATTTTTGAGGTGCTTAGAAAACACTTGAGTGCCACTATTTTGGGTTTATCTCATACCTCTAGAATTTTTTATCTAGAGAAGATTCTCTCTGTAAGGCTACTATTTTTATAGTGGAAGAAAAGCTCGAAGTTTGTCCCGTGGACGTAGCCTTAAAATTAAAAGTGAACCACGTAAATTTTTTGGTGCCATCTTTACTAATCATCTTGCTCCCAAAGTTATCATCCGCTGTGCGGTCCCAACATTTAGATTTTTCTTTTTCTCCCAAAAGGCATAATGCGTTAGAAATTTATATGGCACAAGCATATTAAAAAATTACGTGAGTTTGAAAATCCATTTTTTAGTAGTGCTATTCTTAAACTTCCTTTGGCACTTAGGATCCGGTGCCTATGAGTTTAAGCCGAAATCCAAAATCGAGTTGAATGATTTGTTGGTTGAGATGAACTTTACCATCAAATTTAGCCAAATTGTGTCATCTATTTTTTTAATGTAATCTCTAAAGCTTCGTGTGTTCAATGTTTTTTTCATACATACAAGAGTTCATGTGTATGGAAATCGTTGAAGCTCTAGAGCCTAGGGGTGTAAATTCGTGTCTCTAGGTCAAGTTCAGGTCAGAACCCAACTTTTACAAACTATTTGAACCGTGAAAATTTTTGCCCAAATTGACCCTGTCTTGCTGGCCAACCCAAACTGATCCTACCCCTAATTTTGTCAAGTTCAATTTCAGGGTTTTCAAGTTTAGGCCTTACCAGTGCAATGTCACATGAAACATGTTTTCTGATACTAGTTGTGTCGGTAAAGAGAGATAGTTGAGGGGAATGCAAGGGATGACTATAGTGAGGAGGGGGAAGGAGTGGAGCTTAATCTTGCAAAAATAAGGGAAGAAGGACTGGTGGACAAGGGAGGGCAAAGGTCCATGGATCATGGCGGCAACGGCGGCTAGCTTGTCCTCTATATGAAAAAGGTTATGTTTTATGCTTGTTTTTTAACTAATAATAGTAAAGAGAGAAAAGAGAATATTTAAGTCAAAGGAACCATGAAAAGTTATAGAGAGATGGACTTATAATCTAGATATGAGAAGAGAGAAAAAGAGGAGATGATGAGATTGAGAGGATGGGGCAATGAGGGGTGAGAAGAATTGCAAGAGATGGATAATTGTGGGCTAGAGTTTGTATTATTGTTGAGTTAGGAGTAATATAGAATGTGCCTAGTACGTGGGTAAGTGAAAAGGAGTATTGGATAAGGGGTGATGGGATAAGTTATTATGGGTACTGAGCTTGAGCTAGGCTTATTTAATTTTGTGTATAATTAGGGTTAGGTGAGTTATTTCGGGTTTGACCTAACCCTAACTTAAAATTTTATGATTAATCAAGTTGGTTTTGGGTCAATGCCAATATAGCTATTTTAATATTTAATCTGACTCATATCTGACCCAAATTGTCAAGTTAGGGTCAAGTAGCTCAGTGTTTCCCTTTCACTCCTGCTGGACCCGTGGATCAACTAGAAAACTTCGAGTGCCTAATGTTACAGCCTCTTTGATAGAGGTACAAGTTTGTTTGAGTTAAGAGGGGAAAGAAAATTTCGTGATTTTTACATGCAAAATCCGTTGGATTTTTACGTACGAACTGCAATATAAGGTTCAACCTTACCTGGTAATTGACTCTATAGCCGGTTAATTACTTGGCAGGAAATCAACTCCAAAGATCCCGTTCCCTTTGAGGTACTCTTCTTCCTTCATCTGGAAGGCAAAGAAATGGCTTTACAACTCCATTAGAATTAGTCCAGGACCATGCCAGAAGACAAAAGTGGAAGCCTCCATGGTACTATTAAATAATAACATTGGAATAAATATCTCCTCTTCTCCTCGGTGTTATGCCAAATGGAACAAAACAGCAGCTAAACTTCATAGGTTTTGACCTTTCATGGGGAAGGTCTTGTCTGATCCCATCAGCACATGAGACACAGATTTTGCGCTACCAAGTCATAACAAGTGTCACGGCACAGCAATCCGTTCTTTCTTTTCAGAAGCTTGATAAGGAAAAAAAATAATAATGTGACGCACAAACGCATCCAAAAAGTTAGTCTCGAAAGAGGGTGCTTAACACACATTAAGACTGAAGTGAAATCACCCAATAATTGTTTTGACACATAAATTATAAGTTCGTAGAATCAGATATTTTGTAAAAGAACAAAAAAACCAAATTTGAAGCATAGGACTACTGAAGGAAACGTTTGTGCATTTTTTAAAATAATACTTTAGGGAAAAATTATCTTCAATTCTTATTCTCCTGTAATTTTTTTATTTAAGTCTTAAAATTTTATAAATATTTATTTGAGTTCTATAACTTGTAAAATATGTAAATAGTTACTCCTAAACTATTAGCCAGTAGTCACTTATTTTATAATTAACTTTAGGGACTAACTGTTTACATCTTTTACAAATGTTAGAGCTTAAATAAAAAGTTTGCAAAGTTTTAGTAATTCAATTAAAAAGTTAGAAAAAAATTTAGAATTTATAGTGGTTTTTGGCCTAATTACACAGTTAATATACCCAAGCGGCCAGCCAAGCCTATATATAGAACCCCCACAAGACGATTCAACTCACAGCCTGCAACAAGAATCAATAATCAGAATGGGACTGACCAACTTTTTCATTGCCCTCATCGTTCTTCACGCTCTTCTTCTCTCCCAAGCATCAACCGGAGAGGTACAGGCGAACTCCAACCTCTTCCGGGAATACATAGGAGCAGAGTTCAAGAACGTTAGGTTCACCGACGTTCCCATCAATCGGAACGTCGAGTTCCACTTCATTCTCTCCTTCGCCATAGACTACGACACCTCAAGCTCCCCTTCTCCTACAAATGGCAAATTCAACGTCTTCTGGGACACAAAAAACCTCACCCCATCTGAAGTTTCTTCCATCAAACGCCAGTACTCGAACGTGAAAGTGGCCTTAAGTCTAGGAGGCAATAGCGCGCAAGGAGGCAGCTGCTATTTCGCCCCTTCCTCGGTAGATTCTTGGGTTTCGAACGCCGTCTCTTCTCTCAGTCATATTATCAAACAGTTTAACCTCGACGGCATAGACATCGATTACGAGCATTTCCACGCCGACCCAGAAACCTTCGCCCAGTGCATCGGGCGTCTGATCCAAACCCTTAAGAGCAAGGGCTTGATCTCTTTCGCTTCCATAGCTCCATACGCCGACGACGAAGTTCAGAGCCATTACGTGGCCCTGTGGAAGAGCTACGGGCACCTGATCGATTACGTCAACTTCCAGTTCTACGCTTACGATTCGGGGACCAGCTTGTCGCAGTTCATGGACTACTTCAAGACACAGACATCGAACTACGAAGGAGGCAAGGTGCTGGTGAGCTTCGCGACCGACGGAACCAGCGGTGGTTTGTCGCCGGAAGATGGGTTTTTCACCGCCTGCAGAGAGCTCAGCAGCAGGAAACAGCTTCATGGGATCTTTATTTGGTCAGCGGATGATTCTATGGCGAATGGGTTCCGTTATGAGAAGCAATCGCAAGCTTTGCTTGCAATTTCTCACTAGTGGCAATACATGAAATGTATAATAAAATCTATTATTTTTATTTGCTGTATTTCATTATCTTATGAATACTTGCTGTAAAAACTACTTAATGATGATGATGATGATGATGATAATAATGATAATAATAACAATAATAAGACCTGCGTCTTGCTTGGTTTCATATATAATTAATTTCCTCCTTTAAAAAAATTAATGACTGTTTTTATTTGTTCAATTTTAAAATTAAATGACAAGTATATACATGGTATCAATTTTATATGATACATAACATCGATCAGTAGTCCTTTGACAATATTATTTTTTAAAATTTTTAATAGATATATATTAAGAGAGAATTAATTCTTCTCTAAAATATTAAACATACAAAATTTTGATTCAAGGTAAGTTAAGGATTTTTTTTAACGAAGAACCATTGTCTTTTAGTCTCAGGGGCACATCACCCTTTCTTCCGTATGAAGCACCCTCATCATAAATTCGTTGGCACTTGGCAATGTAAACTCCAAAATATTGATGTAGCCGGTTGAAGAACGCATGAAGAGGTGAAGAAATCACAACGATAATATTTATCTAATTCTTTTGGAAGGAGTTTTAATTATCTGGTGGGGATAGAATAAATCACGAAGAAGTGGAGAAATCACAAAGACGTGAACCATTTTAGATGTACAACTCAAATTAAATGGTGGGTTAACACTACAAGAAGGAGGCAAAAGCTATGATCATCTGCCACAATTTAAAGTGACGCAAAAGGTAATCATATGTCGCTAGGGCTGGATATTTGGTTAATTTGGTTTGGATCAAATTAAATTAGTTAGTTTAATTGGTTTTCATTTTTTAATATTATAAAGTGAACTAACTGAACTATTTGAAAAAAATTGACTCAAACCGAACCAAAATATTTTGATTTGGTTCAGTTTGGAACTGAAATAACCGAAAAAAATAAAGGGATTATCCTCCTTGATTCAGCACTTGTTGCTGCTAGCTATATAAGTGTGTGTTTGTGTACGATTATAATCTGCTACATTTATTCCCCCAGCAAAGAAGCCATGAGAACAAAGGCAGAAAATAGAGAAGTCTTTTAAGAATTAAAGCCCCCAAAAACTGAAACTCCCATGAAAAGAAGGAAAAGTATCGAAGAATAAATGGGAAGGAGCCTTTTCTTTTCTTCCCTTTTTCCTTAATGGTCTAAGAAGAAACTTTGCATTAAGATGAATTGAAACAAAGATGAAAACAGAACAAATCAACAAAGGAAAAGCAATCCCTAGCAATAGCACTCATATTAGATGAATTGAAACAAAGATCGAGCCTAAAAAAGCACCTAAAGATGTTATGATCCTCAGAACCCAATGTAAATATGCCATGGGTTAGGAGGAATAAAGGAGTATCAAGCCTAGGAAACCTAGGGACGTACTTCTATGAACTTGGAAAATGAATTTAAAAAGGAAGCATAAAGGTGGCTTGGATGGTACGCTTGCCTGGGTTCATAGATTGCCTGGGCAAGAAATAGGATGCATATGGTGCAAAAACAATATTGGGGGCTCATTTAGAAAGACATTCGGGTGGCTTAAGTGAAGGAATCTTTTGTACTAGGGGTGTTATGCTCCATGCAAAAAGGTGGCTTACCCGGGCTAGCATTAAGTCACTATTAACACCACTTGGCTTATTCGGGTTAATCACATGCTTCCATTAAGCATTGTCACCTTAATTCGGTTGGAACCTCCATTGTTGGATGCTTGGATAAGTTCTTGAACATGTGTCTTGAAGAGTTCATGAACTTCCAAGTACAACTCGAAGCAAATTGAGGAAGAAACTTGAAGGAGAAGGTGGATTCATGAGCAAATGAGGCTAAGGAAGTGGGTTTTGACTACAAAGAGCTAAGGGAAAGACGTGGTTTAAGCTTTAGAAGCTATGGGCAACAAGGTTGCCAAAAGAGGTAAGGACCATATGTGTATTTCACTAAGCATTCATAGCCATCTATGTTATTTTAGTGGAATGCTAGACACTTAGGTAATGGTAAGCTTACCAAGGGATCCTAAAAGCCTGTAGGGGCTAGGGTTGCTTCGGCAACTATGTACTTGTGCTAATTAGATATGTGGAAGGCAAGCATTAGGACTCATGGTTGAGTAGGCCAACTCAATTTTTGAGTTTGTGAGCGCTCGGATAGACTTGGATCACATAAGGAGGTTAACCGAAATGAACTTAGACTAAGGACATGCTTGTTAGGCCTTGTTGGCTATTAGATTAAGTTGGGGTATGTGGTGTGTGTACTGTGTGCTTCTAAGCTTGTTTGTGTTTGCTAACCCCATATATTGATTCATTGTTATGTATATGTATTGCATTGTCTTTATGTCTTTATGTCTTCTTTGCAGGTGCTTGGAATTGGTTCGGTTAAGTTTGGAACTTAACCTATGTTTAGGCCTTAGAGGCTATATAAGGTTCTTATTAAGTGTAAAACTAATGCCCTGCCTCTATATGTTACAAGGAAAAGTTTGTAAGAAAAGCAAAGAGACTAAGTGTTCTTTGTGTGTTCTCAATTTTGGCAAGGTAGTGTGCTAAACTTTGTGTATTGCTCAATATTACATGTTCTAAATCTTACTTGTATGGCAAGTTAATGAGTAAACTTCATTGCTTGTAGGCTTTTAAGGCTAGGTGTGCATGGGAACAAGCCATATTATGGATGGTAGTGCTTAGGTTTTGCGTTGAGTGTTGATATGTGTATATGTGTGTTTTCGGGTCCAATGAGGACTGGGGTGGCCTTAGGTAGGCCTACCAAGACTTTTAACCTTCATGTGCATGTAAAACTTGATGTTTTGAAAATAAATGCTGGAGGTTTTGGTTGTCATGCATGATATGATGAATGGAATGGATGTTATAAGGTTTTAAGCATGATTCCATCATAGGCACTTAACTTATTTTCATTTGAGCTTAAAACTTAGTATGAATAGCAAGTTAGGTGCTGGTAAGCATCTTGGGGCATGCCTTATGTGTCCTGGTAGTGTCCTGGGTGCACCCTAATGCCCATGTTGTGTGCCTTTGTGCATTTAGCGCTAAACCTTCATGTGCCTAGGAGGCGCCAAGGGTGCATTGCCCATATGTCCAACCTATGTTGGACACTTAGAAATTCTTGTAATGAACTAAATTGATAGTGATCTATTGAGTACCAATGCTACATTTCATGGGTTTTAATACCTACAAATGGGCTATGGTCGATGTTGGGTGTGACAAAAAAAGTAATGATTGAGCGGGGTAGGTCAAATTGAAGGATTAGCGAGGGAGCGATAGGTGGCTAGCGGCAAAAGAGAGGAGGTCACAGACGAAGGGCTTGGCATGTGGTGGGGGCTAAGGTCACAGACGTTATAGGCAAAGGGCATTGCGGTAGTAGTGGGCCAGTGATAACGTGTGGTGATGCTGATGAAGGTTTGCGCTGTCCAAGTAGATAAGAGAGTGGAGTACTGAAGGGGGGCAAAGAACGTAGAAGAATGGATGAGTGACTAACGATTGACAAGTAGGGATTGGGCCATTTAGGCTAGGGGTAGTAGCAGCTAGTAGGGCACCAATTGCAAAAGCCCAAATATGTTTAAAAAAATTGGTTAATTTGGTTACCGAATTAACAAACCCTTCCAACTAAAACTGAACGAAAACCAATGTTTAGAATTTTGGTTTTAACTAAAAGCAAATCGAAAAACTAAATGAACCGAACTGAAAAATTAAATTCATTTGGTTTTTTTATCTTTTCTATTTCGGTCAAATAATGCACACTCCTAATTGTAGTCAAACCGTCGCTTAAAGAAATGTTGACCAGTCAAAGGTAGTGATGATTTTTTTATGATACTATTTCCTATGATTATAATTGCCGCTTGGCTAGACAAACACCGACAACTTTGCTATGGTTCTGAGCCAATGATTTAAATCATCTCAAATCCAAAAAATTTGTGACAATTTTGCTATGACAATAATCATAGCAGAATAATGTAGAAAAGTTGTAGCAACTACAGCTACAATTTTGTCATGGAAATCCAAACGAATTACTATCATAATATACCACAAATTTTTCACCATTTAATTGTTTTATAATTTGAGAAATACTTATGAAAATTCTAAATAAATAATTCTTCAAAGAGACTTATTAATACTTACATAAAAATTCACTATCATCACATAAATTCAACACATTACAACTAAAAGTATAGAAATAAGGAAGGATAAATCATGGGAAAAAAAATAATAAATTGAGGTAAAATCGTAGGAAAAGTTAAACGAAAGCAAAGGGTATCTAGGCAGGATTTGAAATTCTTTTTGAGGAAATTTGGGCGGGACATAAAATTTTTCCGGAGAAATTTAAGCGGGCTAATCGCTCCACTAGTAACTATAATAAAAGGGAAAGTTATAATTACTGCCCTGAAATATGTCATAGCCTACAATTTGTTCTATTTATTTTTAAAAACCTAGACTTTGCCCATATATTTTTTACACTGTCTGATAACAACTTCTAAAACTGTACTTAAACTATACGATAGTCATCTTCTAGTAATTTCAATCTCTCAAAATTTTTTTATAGTTAATAGACAATTTAAATTATCAATTTTTTCTTTCTATAAATGTATTTTTCTCTTTGTAAATACATATCAGTATTTTTTAAAGGTCAGTTGGCTGTGAAAAAATAAATAAAAAATATTAAAATTATTAGAACATTATTGTCAGATAGTTTAAATTAGGATTTCAAAAGTTATTATTATACATTATAAAACAAACAGGAGATAAAGTGTAAGTTTTTGAAAATAAAAAGGACAAAGTGTAGGTTAGATCAAACCACAAAAGAGTTTTTGTAATTTTTTCATACTAAAATCGTCGCCCTTTTAGAGATATCAGACTCCTTTCTGTGCTTTCCCTAATTCAACTCATTTTTCTTTATATCCCCATTTCATCTCTCTCACTGTCTCTGCTGTCACAAACTAGCAGGTTGGAGTCGAAGGGGTTGGTGCTGCAATTGAAACCCCTCATCCACGAACTTGCCAGCCTCCACAGAATCCACCGCCTGACCCACTCCTCCACATTATGGCACGGACCCTACCTTCAAATCAAAGCTGCAGAGTAGCAGTTTCAAGAGCTTGAAGCCCAGCGTAAGGTCTAGCATAAAGCTTCTATTATTTACCATGAAAGTGAAATTGAAGCTCTAGGAGGTTGGGATGGCACGAAGGTTGAGATGGGGATGGAGGCGGGGGCGAAGACGGGGATGGAGATGCAAATGGAGGCTGAGAGGATAAGACGGAGGGCTGGTGGCGTCGCCAGAGAAAATCAAGCATCTTTGTAGTAAAATTACAGCATAGTCCTTAATATAGTGGAGATTGGGGACGTAGGTTCCTATAGTTTCGTTTGTTGCACTTTATGTATTTATGTATTTATAAGACAATTTTATGCAAATTATTGATGTTTATATTAATAATATTTTGTTATTTAGCTATAATAGTTTAATATAATGTGCCATAATATACTAATTTAATTAATTATGTACACTAAAATCGGTAATAAAAAACAGAAAAACTAGAAATTGTAGCAGTATCGTCATTCTTTTTCCGTGCCAAAATTGTCACTCTTAATCCAAGGCAAAATTGTGGCTTGATGTCACTCAAATGCCTAGGGAAAATCGTCGCCCTCCATCATTGCATGATCATCACTTTTTGGGTGATGATAAACATCGTTGCTCTTCTGCTACGATATGACGATAATTTTTTTATTAACAACAATGATTTTTACGATGAAATTTGCAATGATTTTTATTAGCTACCATTTTTCGGGTGCCTAATGGTTAGTTTTCTTGTAATGTGAAAAAGATTGCTAACATGGATCATTGGAGGAGACCAGCTAGCAACTGTTTTTTAAAACGGCGACCATCTGGCGGCCAACTAGCCACCAAATTATAGGACCCATAAAAAGCAGAAGTTAAAATAGCCGCAATTATTTTTCAGTATTCAAATTATCTAAATTATATATCGAAATTAATCAAAACTATCCAAATTATATTTTAGTTTATTCAATTCTCTTTCTAAGACGTAAACACATAGTAAATGAAAAAAAAATTAAGATAAATGTTAAAACTTTAACCTCTCATACCCAAAATTAAAAAAGGATGGCTATCATATTGTAAAAAATTAGTAGAAATTTTTTTATATATTTATAGTCAATATAGATAATGATAAAAATTAGTAGGAAATAACTTTATATATGTAATGTCATTATGAGTATTGGGAAAATATTTGTTACTATTCATCCTATTTGGTTTATTTGGGTCTCTTCCTAATACATAGAAACATGGTAAATGAAAAAAAAATAAGATAAATGTTAAAACTTTAACCTCTCATGCCCAAAATTAAAGAAAGATGGACTATATATTGTCCAAAATTAGTAAAAAGCCTATATATATATATATGTTAAAAATTAGTATAAAATAACTTTATATATGTAATGCCATTATGGATATTAGTAAAATATTTATTACTATTCGGTTATTTCGGTTTATTCAATTTTAAGTATATAATCTAAAACCAAATATAAAATTTAATTTTATTACATACTGACTGAACTAGAAAAAGAACTGAATTATTTTATTTGAATATAATCAATCTTTTTAATTTTTTTTAGTTTTATCTAAATAATATTCACTGCTAACTTTTTTTTTTTATTATCATAACAACTGTTCCAACAACCGAATAAAAATGCTGACAAGACAATCGCCGCAGACATCACACAGCTTTCGACGACGGTTTGGGTCACTATTTTTCGGCAACCACAGAAAGGTTCATGATTCCTCGAGCTCGTTTGTGTTTGGCTAATATATTTGCTGGATTTTGGGTAGTTCCTTAGTTAGGGGTGTAAACGAACAGAACGTTCAGTGAACCGTTTGTGAACGATTCGGCGGGAATTTGTTTATTGTTCGTGTTCGTTAAACACTAAATACACGAACAAGGCTTGTTCGTGTTCGTTTACAGCCCTATCCTTAGTTTTGGTTGGCCTTTCGATAAAATTGTTCGCTTTTGCTGATAAAATAGAAGTTAAAATATATTGAAATCGCATATTCAAAAATTAACTTACATCACGGTTAGAATTTCCTTATCACCGTAACCGTTGGATGACATTCCACTTTGAAATATTTTATACGTCAACCTTTTAATAGATAATTTACCCCTACTCTAATACATTTACATAGGCTACAATTCACGATGGGTCATCTAACTTATTTCTTTGTTCTAATTAGGTACCTGATCTTAAGATTGTCCTATTAAGCAACTTTTCTTCTTGTTGCACGACCTATCCAAATACTTTTCGTCAATTTCACAATGAAATCAGATGGAAAATGATGATGTGATATTAAACAATACTAAACTAATCTTAAAATGACAACTTTAGTTCTCAAACTATTTTAATCACTAATTATAACACCTAAATTTTCACCAAAATTAATTATACCCCAAAATCCTAATCTTTTATCTCTACTACCATAGCCTCCAGCCGCCAAGCTAACCTACCAACCATCGACCGCCTTCCATCCACTAACCCTGTCACTAACCCCACCGTTGGCTGCCCTCTAGCCTGAAGAACGCCCAACCGCCACCTTCAAAACAACCAAAATCCCCAGCTACAAGCCACTAACCGCCATAATCGATACCCCTTTTTTTCTCTCAAGCATCTTCAGCGGCGAATCGGAAAGTCTAACGGAAAACCCAAGCGAATCGGTGGTGAGTCACGATGATATGGGTTGGTGTGGAAAACCCAGGTGAGTTGCGATGAATCCTCAGAAAAACATACAATCACAAACCCAAATGAACCACACTGAATTTTGATTTAAACCTGCATCAGAAATCATAGCGCCCAAATGATGACCAAATTAGATCACCTGATCATGGAAATGACAAATTGTGGCATTAATTGAAATTGTGGATATGATGGATTGTAACATCAATCGACTTCTCGGAGATCTGTTCAGCAAACATCTATTCAGCGAAGCCTAGTGGTAAGAAGAGGGATCAGGGGGAGCGCAATGTAGGATGAAGAGTAGGGCAGCGACATCTTGCTAGGAATCAGATCTTGCAAGCTTGGAGGTGGCCATGGCAAAGAAGAGCGAAGTCTAGCGGCGTGACATACACTTAGGTTTGGTTTTCGGTAGCTTGAATGGTGACACAATCTATTCAAAATGTTAAGGTTTAAAATTATTGATAAAAAAGTTAAAAGGACTACAAGTGTTATTATACAATTTATTTTAATATTTTTTAATGCCACATCAGCATTTTTCGTTAGGCTTAATGCTGTAATTAATGAAAAGTAGCTTATTAGAACACGCAATAGGAGGAAATGTACCTCGCTAAAAAAATTGAAGATAAGATACCCATTTAGGACAAAAAAAATAAGCGAAGTGACTCCCGATAAACTTTATCTCAAGAGAGTAAATTAGAGGATGACTTTTCCGTATGGCTTAAAATGAGTGCTACATTAATTTGCCCATTAGCCATTTATATTTTCATATAGTTTTCCTCTTAACTATGAATTTCTTAGAATTATATGATACTTTTCGTACTCATTCGTTACTTTTTATGAATTGGGATTAGTTTTTGCACTTATACGACGTTTATATGCTTTATGCATTGCGGCAATTTAATTTGTGGTAACATTTAATATAAATATAATAAAATAATCAGTAAATAATAAAATTTAAAGACAAAGAGAGAAAAATTAGAGTTTTTAGTGGGTTTAACCTTTCATGAAAAGAATTTTTATAAAAATAAAAAAATTGAGATTTGGAGTTGATCTAAGGTTATGGTATAATATCTATGCAATAAAGTTTTGAGATTAATAAGGTAAATGGTGGAATACTTTAGCAATTAAAACTGTTGTTTAACCATTGAAAAAAATAAGTAACATAAAATTGTACGAATTGGTGATTTAAATCGACAAGTTCATGCAAAATCTCAAAATAGTTCGAGTTATAGCCAAAATCAAAAAAACTATATGGCCAAAGTTTTCTATTAGAAAATAAAAATAACCTCATTATAAAAATGATATTTAAGCATTGGCAACAAATTCAAAGTAAAGTTTTGGGATCAATAGAAAAAATAGAAACACTATGGGTGTAGCAACGTGATTTTTAGGAGTCGCCACCAATCAGTTTTCCTAGGTCAATTGGATACCTGAAAAATGGTCTGCGAGAGATTATAAGATCGTGAGTCAGTTACGCTAAAATAACTCTATTAAAGCGCCCGGGAATTGGTACCATGGGGTTCAGTTTTACCTTTTCCTAACCATTTATTTCTTGATCTAATCTTTGATTTAAAGTGATTTTTATGAATTTTTATCTAATTTTTAATTCCAAACCGGGGATCTTATCAGACCAACCGAATATGGAACAAATAATCCGTCTCGGGATTTTATCAAACCAACGAGAATGAACATCCTGAAAAATAAATGTCAAATACTAAAAATAAAAAAAAGAGTTATCTTCATTTGATTTCTTGCTAATGTCTAGATAATAAGAAAAATAAAAAAAACTAAGCAATAAAAAAAAACTAATTATTATTTATTCTAAGACACATTATGAGATCCTAAAACCAAATTGCATAATCCCAAAGTTAGTTAATAAAAATAAAAGATGACTGAGGTAATTTAACAAAATAAAATAAAATAAAATAAACAAAAACATGCTAGGTGAAATTAATGACTAAATTTAATGGGTGTCCAAAACAAACAAACAAAAAACAAGAAAACAAAGAAAATAAAAACTTGCTGTCAGTGATTGATCTGCAAATAGAAGAACGTTAGTGACTTTTATGAATGAAATAAAAAGATGAAGGGTTAAGGAGGGGTTTTACCGAAAAGTTGACTGGGCGGGTCGAATCTGGGTTCTGAAACGGGTCTGATTTCGGATCCTCCTCGATTCGGCGGTCAGACGATGAGCAGCTGGCGGCGGAGGGAGCACCGGCGCTCGGGCGATTGGGGAGGACGACGAGACGAGGCGGCGATGGCGGCGACGACGCGAACGGCTGGCCGACGATGGATGGTGACGCGACGGGTGGCCGGGGAGCCCAGTGCAAGGGACGGCGGCGTCGGGCTAGGAGGGGTTGACGGAGAGACGACGGAGAAGGGTGGTCGACGAACGGGAGAGGAAGACGAAGGCTTGAGACTGGAAGACGACAAGTGACGGAGGGGAAGTACCAAGGGTGGCGGCGCAATGGGGGAGAAGCTTAGGGTTTCTGGGAAGAAGGGAGGAAAGGCAGGGTTTAGAGTTGCAGTTTTTGCTTTTTCGGGACTGGGAGCTTAGGGCTTCGTCTCTCTCCATTTTTCGAGCCACTAGTGTCACATATTTATATTAGAGAGTCCTAGTCAAGATTAACTAGGTTTTCCTTGTTTAAAACTGGCCCAAATTCAATTTTTAAGATTTTTGGAAAAATGATGATTCAAGTCCTAAATTCTGTGAGAATTTCACTCTGACCCCAAAACTTTCAGAAATCGTCAGATTAGCCCAAAACTTTGCAAAAAGTCCCAGATTTTCCTGAAATCCCGCAAAATCGCCAGATTTGACTAAAACTCTTCAAACTTGATAGATTTGCCCCAAACCTTTGAATTTTGCTCAAAACTTTCTAAAAATCTCCCATTTTCTCCCAAACTTTCTCTTTTCCCAAATTGACCCCACAACACTTTTAAGACTCCAAATTAGTACCTAAACTAAATTAACTCCTATTTCTACCCTAGATGACCACTTTAAACTCCCAAAAATCGACAATTACCTAAAAAGACTAAAATGCCCCTATAAAAATCAAAATACTCCTAAACTAATTTTCCCAGCCTAAAACTTAAACAAAAGTCAGTGCCCGGACAAAATTGGGTGTCAATAGCTGCCCCCCTTTGCATGTCTTATAGAATATGACGCATGCAAAGCCATTACCAAGTTTTGTCCGGCCTTACCTAGACGATGAGAGCCTTTTCACCGCCGAAACCTTGAGGAGAAAGAACCTTCCTCTCCTCCCCTTTGAGGTTAAGGAACTTTCCTTATTACCTCTATGATAGAAACTTTCCTATCATTTGGGAATCCAAGGAGCAAAACTTTTTGCTCCTTGATTACCAAGCCTAGGAACTTTCCTAGCCTTTTGCAATAAGAACCTTCCTACTGCTTCCAAACCTAAGAAGAAAAACCTTTTTCTTCTTTGTGAGGTTAAGGAACCTTCCTTAGTATCTCTACGATAAAAACCTTCCTATCGTCTAAGAATTTAAGGAGAAAAACTCTTTCCTCCCCGTCTACCAAGCCTAGGAACTTTCCTAGGCTTTTCGCAATAAGAACTTTCCTATTGCTCCAAAACCTAAGAGGAAAACTTTTTCCTCTTTTCTTGACGGGTTAAGGAACCTTCCTCACCCTTGTCCCTATAGAAACCTTTCTACAGAAGAGAGAAACTTTTCTCTCAATCTTAACTTTGGTAGAGAACTCTCTCACACCATGCTCTAAGAAATAGAAAACCTTCTCTTTACCACCTCTTGTAGTCTTCGAGGTAAAGAACACTGTCTCTTACAACCTCTAAATTTCTTTGAGGTAGAATACCCTGACTCTTTACCACCTCCAAATTCTTTTGAGGTAGAGCACCCTGACTCTTTACCACATCTGACGACTTTTGAGGTAGAGAACCCTGTCTCTTTACAACCTCTAAATATTTGAGGTAGAGCATCCTGACTCTTTTCCACCTCTGTAACTTGCCTATCTTCTTCTCTTATTGCTTTGATTGTTATCAATGAGAATTTGAGTGGGCTTGTGTAAGACGTACCTCATTACTCACCTGAAGCCCTTGTTTGTGCTTAGTAGTGCCATAGTTACCTCCTGGATGTGCTTTCCCTTTTGATTCCTGTTATGTAAATGCTGTGCATGCATAATGTGAGATGTAATGAATGCAAAACATGCACGACTGATGACTCTCTTTATTATCTTGACTTCCTTCTGTTTGTGTTTTGCTGTCCTCGCCTACTTGGTCGGATTGATCTAGTTCTTCTTGTCTCTGGCTTCTCTCTTGCTGACTGCCCCCTTGGATTATCGTTGAACTTCTTTTATGCTTCCCAGTTCTTTTTCTCTTGTCTCAGAAACTCACTTTTTGAAACTCTCTTCGAAGGAACTTTCTTAGCCTGGTCTCGGATCTTTATCTCAACTTTCTTATCATATGCTTGCCTCATGCCTTCGTCCCGTTGGATACTTATCCTTGTTGTTATGCTTATGAAACTTTTGTGAGTACGCTTTCTTTTTGTTGATATTGGCCATGTCCCGATTTTTCGACTATAATACTTTTGAAGCAACCATCCAGATGACTACCAAGGTATCACCCGAAGACTTGTTACTCATTCTTCCCTGTTAGCCAATGTTTTGCACCTTTCGCAAGGCAGGACCTCGATCTTACCCGTGTTAACCCGTAGAGCTTATCAGAGTAATTTACGGTCTTTGCTTTTTCCAAGTTTTAATTATTACTACCCTTTCTACAAAGTCATAATTTGTAGCACACTTAGAAACTGGCAGTAACATGGTATTTGAAGAAAAGAACTAGAGAGAAATGGCTTTTTATTTATGAATAGTGGGATACAAAAAGTCTTGGGTGTGAACAAAGAACAACGAAGGTGTGAAAGAAGAACGTTCTTTTTGACAACTTTGATTGAACAAACCCTCATAACCCTACATCCACTCCTTTCTCTTCATCCGAAGAACTCCACCATCATGCGTAGTAATTCTTTACTGAATCTGAGTTCACCGGCTTCGGCAACTCTCGTCCGTCCATCTCTGTTAGAATCAAAGCTCCTCCTGAAAAGGCTTTCTTCACTACGTATGGTCCATCATAGTTCGGTGTCCATTTTCCTCTAGAATCATGCTGGATGGGTAAAATCTTTTTGAGGACGATGTCACCTTCCTGAAATTGTGTTGGGCGAACCTTCTTATTGTAAGCTCGCGCCATTCTCCTTTGATAAAGTTGCCCATGGCAGAGGGCAGTCATTCTCTTCTCATCGATCAGATTCAATTGCTCGTATCTAGCCCTGACCCATTCTGCTTCTTCCAATTGAGTATCCAACAATACCCTCAGTGAAGGAATCTCGACTTCAATGGGCAATATGGCCTCCATACCATATACTAAAGAAAAAGGTGTAGCCCCAGTAGAAGTGCAAACAGAAGTCCTGTATGCATGTAGCGCGAAGGGTAACATCTCATGCCAATCCTTATAACTGACAGTCATCTTTTCTATGATTCTCTTGATATTCTTATTGGCTGCCTCGACTGCACCACTCATCATCGGCCGATAAGGTGTTGAATTGTGATGTTTGATCTTGAACTGTTGGCATAGATTCTGCATTATTTCGTTGTTCAAATTTGTGGCATTGTCAGAGATGATACATTCTGGCAACCCATATCGACAAATAATCTCTCTCTTGATAAACCAGCATACCACCTTTTGAGTCACGCTCGCATAAGATGCTGCTTCTACCCTTTTAGTGAAATAATCGATCGCCACAAGAATGAATTTGTGACCATTGGAAGCTTTAGGAGTGATTGCTCCAATAACATCCCCATATAGCAAAAGGCCAGGGTATTGCAGTTACATTGAGGGGAGCAGGAGGAACCTGAATCTTGTTGGCATATATCTGACACTTGTGACACTTCCTCACAAAATTGATACAATTAGTCTCCAATGTGAGCCAATAATAACCAGCCCTCATTATCTGTCTCGCCATGGTATGGCCGCTAGTATGCGCCCCACATACTCCAGTATGAACTTTTTTTATGATTCTTCTTGCTTCAGGTGCATCTACACAATAGAGTAACACCAAATCCGGGCTCTTCTTATAAAGTATGTTCGCATCTAAGAGGAAACCTATTGATAGTCTTCGTAAGAACCTCTTGTCATTTTCTGATGCTTCGGGTGGGTATACTCGTTCTTGGAGGTATCTCTTGATATCATGATACCATGGTTTCCCGTCCAGTTCTTCTTCTACGTTCATGCAATAGGCCGGGGAATCCAGTACTTTCATCTCAAAGACAGGAGTGTGTTCATGGCTACTTATCTTGTACATAGCAGCTAAAGTAGCTAAGGCATCCGGGATTTGATTATCTTCCCTTGGAAGATGATGAAAGCTTATCCTTTCAAATTGTCCTGCCAAGTCGAGTATGAGTTTTTGGTAAGGAGTCAATTTTGAATCCCTAGTCTCCCAGTCACCTCTAATTTGATATATGACCAACGCTGAATCTCCACAAACTTGGAGATCTCGTACCTTCAATCTCAATGCCATTTGGAGTCCCATAGCGCATGCTTCGTATTCTGTTACGTTGTTGGTACAAGGAAATGTGATTTTTGCTGTGAGAGGGTACTGTTCTCCACTTGGAGAGATGAGTATAGCTCCAATCCCATGTCCTAAGGCATTAGATGCTCCATCGAATGCCATCTTCCATGTCTTGTCTTCATCTTGTGCTTCATGTTCTACTATCATTATGTCTCCATCGGGAAAATCCATCTTCATCGGCTCATAGTCCTCCAATGCTCTATCGGCCAAATATTCAGCAATTGCACTCCCTTTTATGGCCTTTTGAGTGACATACTGTATGTCGTACTCAGACAGAAGCATTTGCCACTTCGCGATCCTTCCTGATAAAGCGGGCTTCTCGAAGATATACTTAATAGGATCCGTCTTAGAGATTAGCAATGTGGTGTTGTTGAGCATATAATGCCGCAACCGGCTTGCTACCCATGCAAGGGCACAATAGGTCTTCTCTACTACTGAGTATTTCTCTTCATACGTGGTAAGCTTCTTGCTTAAATAGTAAACTGCATGCTCTTTCTTGCCAGTCTCATCGCATTGACCCAATACAGATCCTAATGAAGAATCCTGCACTGACAAGTATAGGATCAATGGTTCTCCAGGTCGGGGTGGTACCAAAACCGGTGGATTAGACAGATATTGTTTGATTTTCTCAAATGCCTTTTGGCACTCATCATTCCACTCGATTGGATTGCTCTTCTTTAGTGACTTGAACAGAGGTTCGCATTTGGATGTCAACTGCGATATGAATCTTGCTATAAAGTTGATTTTGCCTAGGAAACTTTTTACTTCTTTTGGTGTCCTCGGAGGAGGCATGTCTTGAATCGCCTTGGTCTTGCTTGGATCAATTCGGATTCCATCTTTGCTCACCATAAATCCCAGTAATTTACCTGAAGAAGCCCCAAAGGTACATTTAGCGGGATTCAATTTTAGCTAGTACTTGCGAAGTCTACCGAACAACCTTTTGAGTACGTCTAGATGCCCCCTAGCGGTGTAGGATTTAGCAATCATATCGTCTACATAGACCTCAATCTCCTTGTGCATCATGTCATGGAACAAGGCAACCATCGCTCTTTGATAGGTAGCACCTGCATTCTTCAGCCCAAAGGGCATTACTTTATAGTAGAATGTCCCCCAGAGGGTAACGAAGGCCGTCTTTATCATATCTTCTGGATCAAGCTTGATCTGATTATACCCAGAAAAACCATCCATGAAGGAGAAATATGAGTTCCCAGCAGTATTATCCACTAGCGTATCGATATGAGAAAGTGGGAAATTGTCCTTAGGACTGGTTTCATTCAGGGGTCGATAGTCTTGACAGACTCTTAGTTTCCCACTTTCCTTCTTTTCCACATGGACTATGTTGACAACCCACTCCGTGTATTCAGCAACTCCCAGAAATCCTGCATCCCATAGCTTTTGAATTTCATCTTTGACTCTTAAGATTAGCTCCGACTTCAATCTTCGTAGCTTATGTCGAACAGGCTTTGCCCCGGGCTTCAATGGTATCTTGTGCACTACTATATCCGAGCTTAGGCCTGACATATCTTGATATGACCAAGCGAATACATCCACATGTTCTTTTAATAAAAGTATCAACTCTTCCTTCTCCTTAGAAGGAAAGAGAGTGCCGATTTTAACTTCTCTCACATTCTGATCATCTCCGAGGTTGACTATTTCAGTCGGTTCCTGGCTTGTGGCTCTTTCCTTTTCATTTTGCTCAATCAATTTCAGTAACTCTGAAGATGTTTGGAGATCTTCGTCGTCCGAGTCAGCGGTGTTTATAGGATTATCGAAATTCATTCTTTCATTATCATCAAAAAGAATTTCAGGTCTGCAGTGATAAGAAAGAAGAAAAGAAAGAAGAAGGAAATGGCGAGAATGAGATGAATGCGAAACTGACGTTTTATTGATAGTGTGCATAAATCACAACTTTATTGAAATGAATAGCAATAACTAAAAAGTCCACCTAAGCAAAGACTACACCCTATTGATTGGACCTATCTCTAGGAGGTTTTTACTGTTAAATTACTTTGGAAAGCTCTCGATTACAACAGGTAGATCTATCACCCCCCAATTGTCCAGCACATCCCACGAGCTACAGGGTTGCACGAGCTTCTCATCGTCGGGTGAATCGTTGGTTATCACCTGAATCGAAAGATCTTCAAGAGATTTGTGGACGTCTATGATTAGTGTGCCATTGTCATCACATATCGGGATCAAGCCACCACTCACGAACATTTCAGTTATGTAGGGGATGCTCAGATTTCCTCCATCTAGAGTGTATCCCTTCAGTCGCGCAATCCTCATTTCCCTATTTTCGGCTATCATCTTCATCTTGTCTTGTCTTGTTGGTGTGAAGCCCAGGCCATACCTTCCTTCATTTGAAGGGATCTCCAGGGGTTTTGAAATCCCTTGTAAGGCTTGTCCCAAGCCTAGTCCTGGCGAATATCCTCCTTTCATCATGAGCTTTACCACCATTCGACTTGTTTTAGAAATGCTAGGGATGGGCTCATCTCCATATTCCCCAACATATGTAGCATTGACAACCTCAAAGGACCTGAATGAGCAATCCGGCGTATCTTCGTTGATCTCTACATGTTGAGCATCGGCTGGCCTAGACAGTAGAATATCTTCTTCAGCAAACACAGTTATCAGCTTTCCTTCGATAATGAACTTCAACCTTTGATGCAGTGAAAATGGAACCGCTCCAGCCATGTGGATCCATGGTCTTCCCAGTAGACAACTATAAGAAGGCTTGATGTCCATCACTTGAAATGCAATATGGAAGATACATAGGCCAATTGCTATCGGCAACTCTATGTTCCCTATAACATCTTTCCTCGTCCCATCGAATGCTCGAACGACTACATGGCTGATGGTGATGTAAGATGGGTCCATGCCTAATTTGTGCAAAGTTTCCAGAGGCAATACATTCAAAGCTGACCCATTGTCAATGAGGACCCTAGCCATGATCCGATCTTGGTATTTGGTTGAGATGTGTAGAGCCTTCGAATGTCCTCTCCCTTCCATCGGTATCTCATCATCGGTGAATGAAATAAGATTCTGAGCTGTGATATTGTTGACAAGGTGATCGAAGCTATTCACTGAGATATCTTGTGCAACATAGGCCTTGTTCAAAATTTTGAGGAGAGTTTCTCGATGAACATCAGAATTTAGAAGTAACGAGAGTATGGAAATCTTTACCGGCAGACGGCTCAACTGCTGTACGACACTATATTCACTTTGCTTGATAAGCTTGAGAAATTCGCATGTCTGTTCATCCGTCACCACTCGAGGGGTTCCTTGCTCTTGCTTTATATCTGTAGTGGTGGGTGCTAACTTCGGGTCGATGCCATCCTTATGTTGGGGCTTGCCCATTGGCTCTGATGAGCATAAACAACCATTTCGAGTCATGCCCTTGACCTCAGGCAGGGTCGATGTGATGTTGGAAGTACAATCGTATCTCCATGGCACTGCCTTGTCCGACTTGTAAGGGAATGGAGTTGGGACTTGGATTCTTAAAGGCCTAATGGTAGGCCTTGGAACTGTTATGACTAATGGCCTTGGCCCAGCGTCGACCTCCCCTTCTTTGGTGATTACATTTGTGCTAACTTCCCTTCCTGGCGTAGAAATGATAAGTTGGGATGAGTCCATGAGTCCTTGCAGGAGTTCACGAAATTTTGGACAAGTTTGAATAGAGTGACTTTCATTATCGTGAAAAGTACACCACTTTCCATCCTTGTTCTCTATATGCTCACGTGAATGTTTTTCAATGATGACTCTTTCTTTTACGAGCCATGAATATATGAACTCGAGAGGAGTTGTAACATCATCAACTGATGTCTTTATGAGGCGATCTTCTTCTTCTATCATGTTCACAGGCCCAGCTTGATGGGATGGTAATGGGTTGTGTGTGACATTTGGCTCTTCAGAAAAGTCTAGCCACTTTGATTCAATTAGCTGTTGGACCACCCGTTTTAATGCCAGGCAGTTTTCGATACCATGACCCACAGCACCATCGTGATATGGGCAAGTTACATTGGGATCATACCACTTCGGATATAGTGGTTCCATTGGCCTTGTGGGAATTGGGCGAATAAGCTAGCTCTCAATGAGTTTAGGATATAACTCCGCATAAGTCATAGGGATTGATGCGAATGTTTCCCTTCGCCTTTGCACGGCCATTGGTGGAGCTTGAGCAGATGGTCGCGATTCAGTGAGCTTAGCGGCGGGATAACACGGGCGAGGCCCAGTTGCTAAGGCACCCACTAGGGGGACTCCTCTTCCTCGGCTTACGTGTTGTATCTTCTCATCTTTTCTTCTAGGCATTCCCCCTCTTTTTGTTCCCTCACTGTAAGTCTCAATGATTTTCCCAGTTTTGATCCCATGCTAAATTCTTTCCCTGGATAGGACAATGTCAGAGAAATTACTTGCCGAGTTGCCAATGAGCTTGTCATAGTATGGGTATTTCAATGTTTGGATGAACAAGGTCACCATTTCTTTTTCCGTTATAGGGGGTTGAACTTGCGCTGCCGAGTCCCTCCATCTTTGAGCATATTCTTTAAAAGTTTCTTGCTTCCTCTTCTCCATGTTCTGAAGAGTTTGACGATCAGGAGCTAAGTCCATGACATGCTTATAATTGTTGATAAAAGCTTGAGCGAAGTCGCTCCAAGTCTTGATGTTCCTCGGGCCTTGGCTCAGATACCACTGCAGCGCAGATTTTGTAAGACTTTCTTGAAAGAGAGCCATCCACACCTTCTCATCCTTTGTGAGTGGTTGTATCTTTCTCAAGAACAGAGTGATGTGAGTGATGGGGCAGCTTGTTCCATCGTACTTCACGAAATCTGGCACTTTGAAATCTGAGGGAATTACCACATCGGGCACCAAACAAAGGTCATCCACAGAGAGAGATCCAAATATCGTGCCCCCTTCAACAGCTCGGAGCCTCTTCTCAATTGTTTCGAGCTTTTGAGTGTCGTCTTCTTCTTTTGTTATTGTCCTCCTTTCAGAGACGGGATTGTGCCTATAGTGAAAACCATCGCACGGACCTGAGTCTTGAAAAGGCATTTCTTGGACCGGGGCCCGTTGCGGGGTGAATCCAGGAGGGTAGATAGCATCCTGTGGGTCTTTGATGGGGGTTTGGATCATTTTTCCTTTGATCAACTCCATCAACAGCCTCATCTGTTCTGCCATATTTTTTATTTTTGACTCCATGTCAGCAAGACGTCCTTCCATTTGTTCTGCCATAAGTCTCGCTTGCAACCGAGTTGAATATGGATGTCGAATTCCAATCTTTCACTCCTTTTCTTAAAAGTGAGAATTCTTTTATTAGACTTTATGTATGAATTGGTAAATGATGTATGATGCGTATGCTATTTTTATTAATGTGATTAGAGAAGTTGAGTTGAACGGCTACTATCGTAGCACTTTTAAACTCCAATGACTGTTTATGACTAAACATTTAGCGCAACATTAAATCACCGAAAGAATCCTAAAACCAAATAAAAGAAGCCATAGTGGGTCAGCCCACTTTATTACATTAAGGACTAAAAGAATTTTCCAAGATGGTTGTATTGCTTGCGGGCCTTCTTGATGTAGCTGATCATCTCCTGCTGTCCTGGGAATGAATTAGGCCAAGTACCAGCAATTATGTCATCAGCTTCTTCACTCATCTCTCTTGCAACCCAGGTGACCTTCCGTACTTCTTCTACGAAGTCTTCTACTTGACATGCAGACTGGATGTACTTTTGCTTCCAGTTCTCTTTATCTCATTCATTCTTATCGTAATCCTCAACTAACTGCTTAATGATGGCTTGCTTGTCTTCCAACTTTCCTTGCAAGAGTAAGTTTTCTTTTCTTAGTGCTTCTAGTTCAGAGTTTTTCTCATCTATCTCGGCTCGGATCTTCTTCATCTTGCCTTTTTCTTCCCTAAGCTCTTCCTCGAGATCCTTTTTAGTAGTGCAGCTAGGCCCATCCAGTGGGAGAATACCTTCCCTTCGATTTTGCCTCTACTCTGGATACCTTTTTGAAGACACTAAGGTTCTAGGCTTTATTAGGTAAACCTTCTTCCATGCTATTGCCATTCCAGAAATGAGACGGTGGCATTGCGGATCATCATAAGAGAACTCGAGCTCACACAATCGATGTGTCATTGGCACAAACTGCTGGGACCCAAACTGCCGGCGAGCCAAAGCCGGGGCGTAGCTTGTTCCACCCCATATTCCGAGGAGAGGAACCCATGGAAGCTTCCCACATCGATAAAGTACTGGTCTTGCCGAGATGAAAGGTGCCCTCCATGTAATCTGAGAGTCTGGCAGGCCTTTAAGGAAATCTCTCAACTCCTCTTTACTCCCTTTTTCTATCCAAATGCTGTCTATGAAAGCTTTGATCGGAATAAAATCCTGGAAAAAGCGACGACCAAATTCCCTCTTTAGGCATGGCAGGTGACTCTTAATCCAGATGTGTAGTAACGGCGCACAACCTATGAACCATCCCCCATTGCGTCTACAGAAGTTGAGGGAGCGAATGGTCTCAGCCAGAATAGCAGGAAGAGGGCTCATGTGTTTCCTTTGCATTTGATCCAATAGCTTGATTACCCCTTCATCAATGTGTGATAACGCTCTTGGAAATATGACGAGCCCATAGATTGCTAGTGCAAACATCTTCCTCTTTTGTGCCTTTGATGTCAATGTCTCCATAAGATGTTTGAGAGTACTTCATGCTATGCTTTTTCCACCCTTCTTAGTAGCTTGCTGCTTAAGATCCATAACTTGCATGTTCAGGAAGCGAGATAGACATCGTAACACATCACTATTCGGATTGGGAGAATATGCCTCAGTCGGGAAGTCAAGAGAAATGTTCAAAAAGATACCATACTCTTCGATAGTTGGAGTCAAGTCCATCTTGTTGATAAAAAAACAATGATAATATGGGTCCCAGAATGATATCAGTGTTCGAAACAAAGCCTCGTCGATCTTGACGTCCAAAAGATAGGCAATGTGCCCGAATTCACTATCGAAGATCTCTCTTTCAGTAGAGGACCAAGCTTTCCATATTTGTGATAACTCTTTCACGGAATTCTGTTCCAGTTGAAAATGAATCTGGCTTTTCAAGTCAATCTCGCTTCCAGGTGATAGGCAATCTCCATGTACTGACTGCGACTCTTCAGAGAGGTCCATGGCTTCTGGTTGACCTTCTTCTATAGTGGATGCCCAAGTCTCGTTGTAATCTGTCGGAAGTAGGTCAAGAATGTCCATGGTGATGGAGGTTGCGCTAAATGCTTTCCTATAGTGCAATGCATGCAAAGAGAACAATAACTTGAAGAGAGTTAGTAACATAGCAAAATAATGAGCTACTGTGGAAAGATAAATCAATGTTATAAAGAAAGCAAGTGTACTAACAAAGCACAAAGTGGTTAGTTTGACAAAAGAGTTAGCAATAAATAGGCTGTGTTTTATTACGGTAGTCCTAGTGGATAGATCTGTGGCCGCTATATGCGTGGGTAGTTTTTGAAAAGAATGGTTATGGGTTGGTTCTCGAATCCCTCTTACTAAGTCCTATCGGACTAGAAAATGTTCAATTCCTCACCCACAAGGGTTACGTAAGGAAGGATTAATTCAATTCGTAGTTTTCATGGTCACATGGGGTGACTATTGTCACACTCGGGCAACACTACTTACTACTACGGATTAGAAAAAGCGTGGAAACTATCGTCTCACACGACTAGCCTAACCCGGGTATTTTGCAAAACTTGGTTGGAGTGAGCTTGGGTATTGAGCTCATTATGCATGCCGAAGTGTGTGCATGCACCAACCTAAAAAGACAACACAGCACATCGAATCAGTATATCGAGAGACAAACAAGGCAGAAAAAGAAACAAAACTAAACCTTTATGGCTAGACTCGTCCCCAATGGAGTCGCCAAGCTGTAGCAACGTGATTTTTAGGAGTCGCCACCAATCAATTTTCCTAGGTCGATTGGATACCTGAAAAATGGTCTGCGAGAGATTCTACGATCGTGAGTCGGTTACGCTAAAATAACTCTATTAAAGCGCCCGGGAATTGGTACCATGGGGTTCAGTTTTACCTTTTCCTAACCATTTATTTCTTGATCTAATCTTTGATTTAAAGTGATTTTTATGAATTTTTATCTAATTTTTAATTCCAAACCGGGGATCTTATCAGACCAACCGAATATGGAACAAATAATCCGTCTCGGGATTTTATCAAACCAACGAGAACGAACATCCTAAAAAATAAATGTCAAATACTAAAAATAAAAAAAAGAGTTATCTTCATTTGATTTCTTGCTAATGTCTAGATAATAAGAAAAATAAAAAAAAAACTAAGCAATAAAAAAAAATTAATTATTATTTATTCTAAGACACATTATGAGATCCTAAAACCAAATTGCATAATCCCAAAGTTAGTTAATAAAAATAAAAGATGACTGAGGTAATTTAACAAAATAAAATAAACAAAAACATGCTAGGTGAAATTAATGACTAAATTTAATGGGTGTCCAAAACAAACAAACAAAAAACAAGAAAACAAAGAAAATAAAAACTTGCTGTCAATGATTGATCTGCAAATAGAAGAACGTTAGTGACTTTTATGAATGAAATAAAAAGATGAAGGGTTAAGGAGGGGTTTTACCGAAAAGTTGACTGGGCGGGTCGAATCTGGGTTCTGAAACGGGTCTGATTTCGGATCCTCTTCGATTCGGCGGTCAGACGATGAGCAGCTGGCGGCGGAGGGAGCACCGGCGCTCGGGCGGTTGGGGAGGACGACGGCGACGACGAGACGAGGCGGCGATGGCGGCGACGACGCGAACGGCTGGCCGACGATGGATGGTGACGCGACGGGTGGCCGGGGAGCCCAGTGCAAGGGACGGCGGCGTCGGGCTAGGAGGGGTTGACGGAGAGACGACGGAGAAGGGTGGTCGACGAACGGGAGAGGAAGACGAAGGCTTGAGACTGGAAGACGACAACTGACGGAGGGGAAGTACCAAGGGTGGCGGCGCAATGGGGGAGAAGCATAGGGTTTCTGGGAAGAAGGGAGGAGAGGCAGGGTTTAGAGTTGCAGTTTTCCCTTTTTCGGGACTGGGAGCTTAGGGCTTCGTCTCTCTCCGTTTTTCGAGCCACTAGTGTCACATGTTTATATTAGAGAGTCCTAGTCGAGATTAACTAGGTTTTCCTTGTTTAAAACTGGCCCAAATTCAATTTTTAAGATTTTTGGGAAAAATGCTGATTCAAGTCCTAAATTCTGTGCGAATTTCACTCTGAACCCTATACTTTCAGAAATCGTCAGATTAGCCCAAAACTTTGCAAAAAGTCCCAGATTTTCCTGAAATCCCTCAAAATCGCCAGATTTGACTAAAACTCTTCAAACTTGACAGATTTGCCCCAAACCTTTGAATTTTGCTCAAAACTTTCTAAAAATCTCCCATTTTCTCCCAAACTTTCTCTTTTCCCAAATTGACCCCACAACACTTTTAAGACTCCAAATTAGTACCTAAACTAAATTAACTCCTATTTCTACCCTAAATGACCACTTTAAACTCCCAAAAATCGATAATTACCTAAAAAGACTAAAATGCCCCTATAAAAATCAAAATACTCCTAAACTAATTTTCCCAGCCTAAAACTTAAACAAAAGTCAGTGCCCGGATAAAATTGGGTGTCAACAATGGGTAATAAAAGTTTAACATTGAATTAATAAATACAAAAAAAAAGGAAAAGAAAAAGGTAAGAAAATAACCAAAATGACAAACATAAATAATTTTCGGACAGAAATTAAAAACATCAATGGCCCAGGGAATGAAATGGATTGAAAAAGAAAAATGCCAAAAAGACAAAAACTGAAAAAAGCCTTTATAGTTTTTATTTTTGACAGATGAAGTCCTCAAACTTGCATATCTGTTGACATTGCCAGTACCTTCATATTCTCTCAAGGTCTAGTGGTTAGATGGAATAATTTAAGGACTAAAATAATTTAAAAAAAAATCTACAGGGACTCAGAAGGTGGTAGACCATGACCTAAGGAAAAGCAAAAAAAAAAAAAAAGGCAAAAAATGTATTGGTCAGGATCAGTAATCCAAGCCAGCAACTGGTACATAGTTTTAATTTCTAAATTGTGTGCTCATTTTCAGGTTCATTTATCTTGAATTACATGTTATTTAGTCATAACTAGCTTTAATACCCGACGTTCTCGGGAGTAAAAATATAAACCAATGCACTTGTAATTAAAAAATAAAATGTTAAAATAGAAGACCCAGCACAGCAATATACAATTTAACAAAAAATGTTATTACTTTATAACATATTCAAAGGGGCAAACATCTATCAGTCTAACATATTGTTTATTATATTTTTGTGATTAGATTGCGTACTCAAGTTGACTCAAAATAGTTAGCACTTGGCACATCCCTTTTTTGTGAATTATACCAAATTAAGAATACACACATACACACATATAACAAATTTCACTTTCTAAATAAATTAATTTCCAATTTCAAGTGTTTGCTAAAATTTTTCTAGCATATAACTTAAGTTGCGCAAGTAGAAAGTAGAAATTCTGAATTCATTAATTAATTATGGATTGGAATTAACCATAGGAATTCCACAATAAATGGCATAATTCAATTTGGAAGCTAAGCAATGCAAACACATTTTCTTTTTGGAAGTATAAATGCAATTAGCTATTACCATAAGTAAGAGATTCTTAAATAGAGAATATGAAATGCTTTGTTTCTTTCATCGAACCAGGCCTATCAAAGATTTTGACCTTTAATATGCTGATTGTGGCATTTTTGTAGATTGTTAAAGAGCATATTGTTTGAATTATATTCCAAAAAATAGACATTTTCTTTTCAAATAAAGGATGATTAACATTGTTTCCTTTATTTTTACAAATAAATACTAATTATTTCTTTCGTTTAAACCAAAAAATGCAGAATCCAATGAACTAGTTCATACAAGTTTACCATGTAAACTATTGTGAGCATCTTTTGGTTAAATTACACCCTTCCCTCCCATAAACTTAGTAGTAATTAATTAACAACCCATGGTTTAAAAACCTACAAGTTAATGATGAAAAGAGCAATAAAACTTCCATATATGACATATCATCTTCTTATTAAGATATCCTTCTCTAATACAGTATTGAGTTTTCTATTAAAAAAAAACAATAGTAACAGTAAGCAAGTAACCATCCCATTAACAATGAAGGCCATATGGATTAAGTATCGACTGAAGGTGCATATGCCCTCAATTTCTTTTCTCTTATCTTTTTTTTTTTTTCCCAAGTACTCTGTTTCCATATCATTTTCTTGACTTGACCTATAAACCTTCAATATGATATACCAAGACAAATAAAAACATAGATCTCTGAGTTTAAATTAATTTTACCGGCTTGACAACCCATAAATACTTAGCATAATTCTGTAACTTGGAGATAAGAAGAAACAGGTAAAATATATAAAATTGTATATCCAAAATGGTATTTTACCAGACAAGAAAGAAGGTGTGAATCTATTTATGTTTTATAAAAGACAAACCTTGTTTTCAATTGAGATGAACAAAATGGTACAAAATGCTCCTAGAAGAGAAAGAGGCAAAAAAAAAAAAAACACAACACAGAAACATCAATGATTAGTTCTATAGTTAACTAGGGTAAATGAAGTAAGGATATGTAGAATAGTACTTTTCAAAAATCAAGATGTTAAAGGAAAAAATATGTTTATTACAACTATAAAAAACTGATGCAAGACTACTGCATGTGAACATATTGCTCAATAATTTCTTGAAACAGATAAAGAATTATATTAGCAGAGTATAAAAATAAATAAATTTTAAGACATGCTATCAGATATCAGTTCCTTAAATTTCAATTACTTAAAATGAACACACAATTTTATAGTCATTATTTAGAAAGCTCACTACCTTAGCAATCTGGTTCAATCCTCAAGAATAATACTCATCCCTGTCACATGATCAAATGTAGCAAATTGATTTAGATAAACTTAAAAGATCACCAGGAAAACAAACTCTTTTTTTCATTCTTTTATTTTGTACTATCATAAGCTAAAACCATTTTTTTTTTAAAAAAAGTATCAGATCATTCATCCAATTAGCTGGAATCAAATAATTTTCAAAAAACATTAAACTACATAAATGATATGAATTCAACCATAATTCTGATGCATTCTGTTTATAGATATTAAAATGCAACTGAGAACATAATATTCATGATTTACTACATTGAGGCTAACACTGAAATTTATTCTAGCTCTATTACTTAGCCAATCCTTACATATTTTTGTAATGAATTAAAAATAAAACTCTATTTTTGAATTAAGATTAAAAACCCATTGCAATTCAGAAACCTTTTTTAAAGATCTTGATCATTGAAAAAATAAAATAAAATAAAATAGAAAAAATCCACAGCCCACATAAGTTAAGACAGATGCTAAAGCACTCACCTTAGTAGATGCAAAAGATTTTTTAGTTTTATTAAAAATGAGAGAGAGAGAAAATACTAGGTCCATTGGTTAACAACCCAGGCAATTTCGAGAAAATAACTGCATAAGCTAGCAACATGTAGAAAACAGCACATGAACAAACTTATATGCTGCCAATTCTAAACCATTGCTTTTGGTGCAAACAACTAAATATCAAATATTAAGGTAACTTTGCTTATGTACCTTTGTGTACCTTTTAAGCCTAGTTCTTTGATCTTTACAGAGAGCGGCATAACAGGTTCTCTAACAATGTATATGGCATATTTTATAGTAGAACCATCAAGAGCTTCAACCTCAGTACTATGAAGAAATGATAAAATCTTGGGATGCCTAACCTATAAAGGAGAAAACAGAGCTAAGTGTGAAAAACAAAATAAGGGTCAACTTATCCTTTTTTATGAAAAGGTTTAAAGATATATCTTGACTCCTGAGCAGAACTCAATAACAATTTTATCTCACTGCGGTTCGACCAAAACCTAGACATGATCCATTTGTCTTAAATATTTATTACCTTAAAAAAAAACTACCATTCTAAGCAGTGTATGCAAAACCTTCTTAATGTGAGGAGAGAACTCAACCAAGTTCATGTTTCAAAACACACACCCTGATTATCTAAGAAACACATCTTATCAAAACCAATACTGAATCTAACTGTTAATTTCTACTAGCAGGAATTAAGAGAAATAATCCATTGTCACTTTTCACATTAGACAAATCTAAGGTTGTTATGCCATATCACCATTTTTAATATATAGTTCAAGTCTTCAATTGTCTAGTGTGTATACATAAATTTTAGATGAATGATGCCTTAATCATTTTTATATTGCTGATAAAGTTGGTAAATCATATGATAAGTGCATGTTAGTATCGTTCATTTTGGAAGAAATCAAGTAGTACTATGTTAAACAGCATCTAACTCTAGGACTACAGACCATGAACTAGGAAGAAATCTCCATGAAATGGCAACAAAATAGTATTATAGAGATTGCAACGGCTTATAGTATAGAGACACTTGACTTCATTTCTACCAACAACCAAGTGCCCATCTTACGGAGTATTACCAGAAAGAGAAAACACAAATACCGAAGATCCATCGTCCTACCAAAACAACGAACAACCATGTGAGAAAATGTCTATCCATATCAAAGCAGCGACAAATCAACAAAAAAACACAATGAAAAGAAAAATCAGAAGCAATATAAATGATTTGTATATTAGCAATGTAATTCTCTTTACATACGAGGAATATTAGAGAAAGAGAAGCCTTAATATCCTTTATACACATAATATGCAACCCAAGTAGCATAAAAAACATCCTTGAATCATGACAAAAAAAAAACAAACAAAAAAACAAATCAATTAGAAAAATCTATTAAGTTCATCGGATGAAGAAGAAGAAAAATAAGAGGGTCAGGAGAAGTAATTACCAAAGGCTTTATCGTCACTAATTTTATTGTAAGACATGAAAATTTCCCCTGAAAATTTGGAGTCCAGAAAAAAGTTAAAATGGATGAAACAAAATTGAGAAAGATAATAAAATTATTGTCATGGGGAGAAAGAAGGGAAATAGTACCCGACATCATTGTGATAGAGTCAATTAATAAGAAGATCGCCCTGGAGATTTAAAAAGTAGATGGTAGAAGCAACCAATGGCATCTTCAATCCAATGCATCAAATCCCAAATGAAATAAAAATGATCTTAGGTATGAAATAATGATGACATGATCTGATTAGGGTCAGTAAGACGATCGACAAAGGAAAAAAGAATTAAGGAAGAATGGAGCAAGAAGAGCTATGAAATTAGCAATGGCGACGTTGGCAAACGACGTTCATGGTGACAACTGCAGGAAGTTGACCAATTCAAAACTAATCAAGGCACAGGCTACAGCTTATTTGCCTTTACTGGGAACAATGAAAGAATTGCGTGCTTGATTTATATATACAGATAGTCAACCATAATTTATGTATATGAGATTGTGATTGAACACTCTTTTCATAAACAAAATGAAATAGAAGTGGGAATTGATTTATTTCCAATTAATTGATTGATCAATTTTCCAAATTCAAAATTTGTCAGTTGTCATACCAGTTAAAAGCTAGGGCAGGGACAATATAGGAAGTGTGAACCTTTTCCAAATACAAATGTAACAAAAATGCCATGTGGCGCCTCTTGGTTAATTACACATAAGTAGGATTAAGGAAAAGACATGTCTATCCATAAATATGGTCCTGTTTTATATATTAATAGTAGATTACATATCATTTATTTAAGAGTTTACACATTTTTTGGGTGATGATTTTTTCTTTGTTATTATGCATAATTTTTCTATGAAATTATGTACTTCAAATTGTTTTTTCAAGAAACAACTAATTTAAATACTCAATGTTGTCATATACTATGGATATCATGGACCTATGTCTAATTAGGCATAGTGGTTACTTTATTTTACCTCAAAAATTACCCTTCTCAAAAGAGGTCTCTCTTTCTCTCATCATCGTAGCCATTTTGCCCTTTTTATTCTACTGATTGCCACCAACCCGCTGATCTTTGATCTCTCGCCGTGGGCATGTTGATATCTAATCTCTCGCTTTGAGCCGTTCTAATCTCCATTATCTGAGATGGATGCCTATCAAAAAATGGAGAGATTTGGGATGAAGAACGATTTCAATGATGGACAGTGGATAGGTTGTGAGTTTGACTACATGAAGCGGAAAGAAAAGCACTCACAGACAAAAGGATGACATTCTATATGAATTTTTCACTAATGATTCTGACTTCAATAGTGATAGTTCCCGATCTCTAATCTCCAATCTAATCAAATTTCTTTTCTATCGTTGTGATCTCACGATCTCTGATTGTCGCGGCCTCGCTTGGGAAATTCAACATGGTGGAGAAGGCACTACAAGAGAAAAGTATATTAGCGATTAAAGAAACAGTCGCTGTCGACTGAATTGTTCAGTAGCAAAATCATTAGTCACTAGTTGTTAGCGACTGAATACATCAGTCGCTAAAATTTTGAACTTTATTAAAATAGAAACTAAAAGTTCAGTCACTAATACATTCAATTCAGTTGCTAGCTATTTTTAAATTCAGTCACTAAGCCTATCATTTCAGTCATTAATTATTAGATTAAATTCAAGTTTAAGTTATAATTTTCAAATTAATGATATATTTTATATAACATTATGTATATTTTAAGTATATATATAAGTACAAATATATTATTATAACCAAAACATCTCCAGCTTCTTCATCGTTTGAATTTTCAACTTCACCCATGGTATCAACTATTGAAAAAGAAGTACAATCTCATTGTGTAACTACTCCACCGATCACATTAAGATCAATCACAGCTTCAATTTTCTTGACAGTGGCGCTTTCAAGACAATCGAGCACAAGGCTCAGGTGGCGATGGTAGCAGTAACTCTTGGAGGTGCAGACAGAACGCGACAGTGGCGCGTGGAGGTTGACTGAAACAATGAAAGAAACAAAGAAGGAAGAAGGAGAAATAATGAGAGAAATAGAGAAGGAAAGAAGGAGAAAGAAGAATGAGAAATAGGGAAAGAGAGGGCGAAGGTTTTAATTTGATTTAGCAACTGAAGTAAACTAGCGATTGATTTTCAAAAATATTATAAAATGTGAGACTAACTAGCGACTGAAGTTTAAAACTAGTAATTAAAACTAACGACTGAATATTTCAGTCGCTAGTCAGTCATAATAATTTTCATGACCCACAAGTTAACGATTGACTAGTGATTGAACTAACTAACAACTAAAATTTAGTCGCTAGTTTCAATCGCTCTATCTCTTTCCTCTTGTAGTAAGGCTTGAAAAGCCTGCTTGTAACAAAGTGGCTTACACCATGAGATCTGGCTAGAGGAGTATCTCATGGCAGCCGACACCTTTTCTACTGCATCAAGTTCTTCAACCAAGCCTTCTATCCTATTTTTGCAATTTTTTTAGTTTACATATTCATTTACATTTTTTGTTCATTTGTGAAGATAATTTTACAATTCATTAAGACACTTTGCCTTGTTCTTTTAGGCATCTCATTTAGACATTTATTTTTTATTATTTGTGCATACATTTATTTATGAAGGAAACAAATTATTTGTATATTGCTTTTGACATTTCTTAATTTTTCTTTAGATACTTTTATACATTTATTCAGATATTTTTTATTGTTTCAAATATTTATTTTTAAAATTAATAAATTATTTACATATTAGCTAAAACACTTTTAAATAGTTGTTTATACACTTTTAATATCCAATCAGACAGTTTCTTATTGCTTAGAACATGTCTCATTTTTTGATAATAATAAATTATTTGTAAATTAATTCAAATACTATCACATACTACATTAGACATTTTTACATATTATTTTTAGACATATTTACTCATTACTTCAAACACTTTTACTCATCATTTTGGTAGATAACAAATAGTTTGTATGTTATTGAAAAGAACAAATAGTCTATATATTATTTCAGACATTTATACATATTTGTTCACACTCTTTTCATGATTTCTTTAGACACTTTATATTATTGTCTTTGACACTTATGTAGATGCGAGTAATGACGAAAGATCTGTTGGCAGTGGCACATCAGTGACAATGAGTTTGAGGTCAGATTTTTGAAGGGAGAAAGAGAGTTTTGGTGATAGGTAATTTTGTTAATTTCTTTTGCTGGAAGTGGATTATATATTGAGAGTTAAGGATGTGTTAGTATATCTAATTAGACATAGATGCATAGTATAATAATTAGTTGCCATATGATTCATAGTTGTATTGAGTACTAAAAACAATCTATATTTAAATGTTATACAAATATTATCAAGAAAATTATTAACATGAAAATAATAAAATAATATATATTGAAATATTATACAAATATTATCAAGAACGTTACTATAATTAAAACAACAATTTTAAAAGTACCAATTCATCATAACATGGTATCCAACAACATCAACAACTTTTTTCATTAATGTTGAAAATAAGAATAATTCAAGTGGATAGGGCATCATCCTTTGCATGTGTTGTAATTCAAGTGTATAGAGCATCATCCTTTGCATGTGTTGCTTAAGCCTAATCTTTAATTCAGTGAACTACAATAATGATGATTCATATATACAAATGTGTTTTTAAATTTTGTGAATGTGAAGGTGAATAGATAAGAAATCTTTTATAGGAAATAACCTACAACCTGTGTGGAGACTCAATAAAATATATATAAGCAATTCGTGATAGCAACTATAAAATGACTGCAGAATTCTATACCGTTGAAACACAGAGCAATTCAATTTACAGCACATAGTTAATGGGAAAAAAAACAAGAAAACAAATTGCACTATATTGGGCATATATTGAAATTGAAGAGTAAAAACAGGAAAAAAGAAAAAAGAAAAAAGATACAGGGCCTGCACTCCACCTGACCCAACTGGGGCCCATCCCCGTGGACGGCTAATCATGTACCGGGTCGTTTTTCCCTCTGAATTCCCTCCCTCGTAAAAAACCTTGGCGCAAAAGCAGAGCCGGATCGGGACGGAACTCGGGAGTCCGGTCCACGCATAGACCTCCCCCGGCCAGTCAAATTCAAAACACCAAGCCACATTCGCCCATCGTGGCTCTTTCTCCATCGTAGTTTCTATTTTCTCCTCTAAACCCTCGCTCCATCATCGTTTCTGCTTCCTTTTCCAGCTTCAAGCTGGTACTTATGGTTTCTTCTGTCGCTATTTTCTTTGTTTAATCAGTCTGCGATCGTAGCGTACCTTTTGATCTTTTTGTCGTCTTTTACGGGGACCGCTGATAGGTTCCTTTTTTCTCTTTTCTTTTATTTTTTATTGTCTTCATGCATTTGTCATCAAATTTGGTGCGAATTGTGGATTTCTTTTCTCATTTTATCCTCGTAATTTTCTCTTGTTTGTGGACTTTGCTTTAGTGGTTGTCTGCGATCATGGCGACGAAGATGCACATTGACGGGGAACTGAACCAGTCTAACGAGGCAGAGGTTCAGTATGACTTTGACTTGTTTGTCATCGGCGCTGGGAGCGGAGGTGTTCGAGCTTCTAGGTTCTCTGCTCAGTATGGAGCAGAGGTATGCTCCCCTACAAGGACATGGCAGGCTTGATCGCTTTTTTACATGTCTGTGCGTGTTTAATATGCTTGAAGTTAGTAACTGCTAGTTGTTGAGAGGAAGGACTGGTTTATTTTCAAGATGAACTGTAATTAATTTTGACTGGTTTAATTTTGATTATTTTGACCAAGAATGAGAAAATCATAATCTATGATACCACATAGTGTCTGAGATCCAATGTTATTCAATTAGCTGACCATATTCGCCTGATAATCTAGATTTATTCTTATCTGATTCTTTTATATTGTGTTTTCCTTCTCCGTGCTGCTCTCCATCATTATTTCTTCTTTCTTGCTTCTCCATTCTTTTGTTATGACCTTTTGTTTCTCTACTCGGATTCTGGATTCCTGCCCCCCTGCCCCCAAAATTTGTTAACCATCTTCAACTTCTTTTCTTATAGAAGGTTGCAATATGCGAACTTCCTTTTCATCCAATCAGCTCAGAAGTAATTGGCGGAGTTGGTGGGACGTAAGTTCATCATTCTTAATTTTATTTTTGTTTTCAAGTATGCTTTCTGTTGAATACTTATGCTTTTTAAGAAAAAAAGTCTGCAATAATATGATAGTGGGAAATCATTGTCATATAATCATGATGTTCCAACCAGGTGCGTTATTCGTGGTTGTGTACCAAAAAAGATTTTGGTGTATGGAGCAGCTTTTCGAGGTGAAACTGAGGTGACTAAGTGATATGACAAGGATTATAAGTGATTGCTTCCTAGTGCTTCAGTGAACATTATGGTGTTTTCTGGCTATTTTTTCTAGACTTTGTAATTTTTGCTTCGTAGGATGCAAGGGCTTATGGATGGGAGGTGGCCGAGAAAGTTGACTTCAACTGGAAGAAGCTTCTGCAGAAAAAGGTATGTTCTCTCTGTGTCTCCCCATCCTTTTTCTACTAATTAGGTTCTTATTCTTATGTTTGTGCGATTACCCTTATATCTCTAATCTAATGCGTCTTACTATTATTCTTGGCTCTCTCTTCAACGATAACTTTGAAAGGCTTTATAATTGCTTGGAAGGAAAGGCATTCTAATTAGTATTATGTAAAACAAAGTTAAAGCAACATTAGCAAAAAAAAAAAAAAACTGTTGAATGTTAAGTTTGGTCATTATTTACTTGGTTCTTTATATTATTAATCTTAGCCAAGGGATCGGCTCGTCTTACTTCAGTAAATTGTTTTTGCTGTGATTGTGAGGTAATCTATTTAAGTATTCAGTTTCTAGCATGATCCTTTCTGCATGGATTTGGCAGTGGTCATTACCTGGAAAGGCATGAGTGGCTGGAAATCTTTGGTGTCAAAGCAAATAGCTTTGGGAGTTTTAATCTATTTTTGTTTCTCTTTTTCCTCTTTCAGATTTACTTCTAGTTTGGATTCAAATTATGTTCTCTTTTCTCTCGTTATTGTTATCATCCTTGGTGTCGGAGCTTATTTGCTCACTTTCCAAACTTTTCGTGGGTACATTGCAGACAGATGAAATACTTCGGTTGAGTGGAATTAACAAGCGACTGTTATCAAATGCTGGGGTTAAATTATTTGAAGGGGAAGGAAGGATTGTTGGTCCAAATGAAGTTGAGGTCATACAACAAGATGGTACTAAGTTGTCCTACTCAGCAAAGCATATCCTGATCGCAACTGGTAGCCGGGCCCAGCGTCCCCCTATTCCTGGGCAGGTGGCTGTTTAGTTTTTTGCTAATTGGTTGGAAATTGGTGCAATGTGATAACTTTGTATTTCTCTATGAAGCTTGTGATTCTCAGATGTTATGATAACTCAGCATCCTTTTTCCTTTAACAAGAGAAACTCTATTGAACCAAAATGAGGGGAAAAAAACGAGAATCTATGGTCTTCTAGAAAGGTTACATGATAAAACAATGCAATTGCACTGCATGTCAGCTAAACTAAACTCACATGCTTTCCTTTTGTGTTTACAAGTCAATACTTTAGCTGTAGCTGAAATATGTTTGATAAGATTCGTCTGTTACTTTGCTGTTATTACTGTGGTGACAGCTTGTGAAATGAAATTGAATAAATATATATGAATAGAGTATATCAGATTCTAGTTGCTTAAATAGGCTGTTGTTGGTATGCTTATGGGTTTTTCCTTCTTGTTCTCTTTGATGTTTTAGGACTTGGGTATAACCTCTGATGAAGCATTGAGTTTGGAGGAGTTCCCGAAGCGTGCTGTTATTCTTGGAGGAGGGTATAAGAAATATCCTATATTGCAGTCTCTATGCTTCATTTGTTAATGTACGTAAACTAATTCTCTCACTTATGTTATGTAGGTATATTGCCGTTGAATTTGCTTCAATATGGCGAGGAATGGGTGCTACTGTAGATCTTTTTTACAGAAAGGAACTTCCGTTGAGGTAAATATTCAGAATTTGATGCTAAAATGCGTTCCTTTTGCGGGTGTTTGATATGGAATCCATTTATTGGAACCTTCGTAAAAGTTAAAATAATTCCAGATCCAAGTATTCTGCGCTTGTTAAAATAATTCCAGATCCAAGTATTCTGCTCTTTTTTGTTTCTTTCTTTATCTTTTCTTTTGTTATGCCTGATGTTATTAGAGGTGTTTGTGGCTTAACTGTCATTGCCTGTGCTTCTGGCTGCTGTCGAAAAATTTTAAGAAATCTTTCAAGGCATCAAAGAAATAAATATGGTTTCCCATCATAATCAACCCTAGACAGTGGTGGAAAATCCCTAATTCAATTTTAGCTGTGGTGCAGAGGTTTTGATGAGGAGATGAGGGAAGTGGTCGCAAAAAACTTGAAGGGAAGGGGCATTAATTTGCATCCAGGGACAAATTTGAAGGAGGTGTTCACTACGAGTTTTCTTTCACTTGCCTTATTTATGTTTTCGTGGAATTCAACCAGATCTTGTGGTTGACTTTTTGCTGCGGTTCACTTGAACTTATCCTAGTATTATCCATGATTCAGTTGATTAAAACAGGGAATGGTATAAAAGTTACTACTGATCATGGTCAAGAGTTGATGGCAGATGTTGTACTTTTTGCTACAGGTAATTAGCTCCTTTTTACATTGAAAGGTTATTTTTTCCAAAAGGAATTGAGGTCCAAATACCACTTCCATTTATTTTGCATTCATCAATCTTTGTTATTGTAATCTTGCAGGCAGGGTCCCCAATTCAAAAAGATTGAATTTGGAAGCAGTAGGTGTTGAAGTTGATCGGGCAGGAGCAGTGAAGGTAATACTCTTACTTGCTCTATTTGCATCAGTATATCCGTTCATGAGTTCATATCTAGTTTTTGCTATTGAAGAAAAAAATGTGTGTACAGAATCCCACTTCTCTGCTCCTTAAAGGAGTACAAAAGATTGAAATGGAAATTAAGGAGAAGAGTTGTTCTCATTTTTATCTTGACAAGCATATGATGAAATCAGGCATCACATTCAATACTGCCAGCAACAGCCAAGATAAAAGTCACTCTCCCATATTTCTCTTGCCCCAGGATAATATAGGAGAAGAGCATGAAACCTCTACATACTAATACTTACGCTCTCTTTAGTAAATTTCAATGGCAAGAATCCTCTCTGGTGTTGCTTCCTAAGCAAAATACTTCATTTTAGTAGGCACCGGTTTTTCCAAATGGCCTTCAGAGGACTAATATCTTTCCATCTGCCTGAACGTAGTGGTTGGAGAAACAACTGTCCCAAAAAAAAAAATCAAAAGAACTTTTCAGGGACTCATGGAGGATGTTTGACTTGAACATCAATATTTAGTGAGTGCAGAGAAGATATACGTTTCAGATCCCAGTTATTCAAGTTTCAGATGATTGAAAGTTCCAAGCCAGCTGCCAATTAACTGTTCATGATAGTACTAACCAGCGTGAGTCTGTCTGCTATTATCATAATGGATCATGAAACATTTCCAACTGAGAATTGCGCTGCACAAACATCTTCCCTGTACAGGCTCAAAGTGCCCTCTCTCTCCTGATACCGAATGAGCTTAAAGAAAGAGTCTCCAAACTTAATGAAAAATGGCCTGAAAAGAACCTGACCCATGCCCATCATTGACCTTCCATATCTCACTAAAATAATCCGACTTTTTTAATGTCTTGATGTCTGGTAGTTTGGGAGTAAATAAATTAGAGCTGTGCTAAAACAATCTGGTGGTCTTTTTCAACCTTTAAGATGGGATTGCTTTATGTTATGAAGTAGATAAAGATGGGCTTTATGGATTACTTTCAGGTAGATGAGTACTCACGAACCAACGTACCAAGCATCTGGGCTCTTGGAGATGTTACAAATCGAATTAATCTTACCCCTGTTGCCTTGATGGAGGGCACCTGCTTTGCAGTATGTTTATATCTGGGAACCATTTTTTTCTCTCCTTACAATCACATTCCTATTTCAGTTTCAGCTGCATTGGTTAAATAACTACAGATGAGCTCATATTTAGGGTTCATTTTTCCTAATTGTCTGCAGAAAACTGTTTTTGGTGGACAACCTTCCCAGCCAGATTACACCAATGTACCTTGTGCTGTTTTCAGGTGACTGTTTAGGAAAACTCTTGTTTGCTTCCATTCCAATTTCATTATAATTTATCATGGTAATCCAAAGTTGTGCTGGAGCAGTCAACAGAAGTATGTTTGACATTGGTTCTTCAAATGATTAGTCAAACTATTACTCCTTCCTTCCAATAATGTTTGCACTTTTGAATCACTTTTTTTTTTTTTTTTTTTGCAAATATTGTGGATGTTGTGCCACATAAGCATATTAGGCATGTTTCTCCAAGATTACACTTGGATAAATAGTATAATTACAACGGCTTTACATAATGGGAAGGATACATTTGGAAAGATGCACAGTTATGAAAAGTGACATATTTTGGGACACAAAAGTGGCAAACTTAATGGGACAGAGGAAGCGGTTAATTTTCCTCCTTTTCTGATGCAGGGGTCTTTTGAACACTCCTATACTATTCACTACCTATAAAGAGCTCACCTCTCTAGCTGTGACAGTTAAAGGAAATTGTTTAGAATGTTCACATATTCACACTCTAGCATTGGGAATGGTACTTTTGATCCTTATGTTTTATACAGCCTTTCAGTGAGATATTAGATTCAGTTTCCTGGGTTCCCCAGTTAGGTTTCCTGATCTTATACCAATTCAACGTCTGGGTCTGGCACAGTTTTTGGTTTGAAATGAACGGGTTAAAACCTTGCAGCTTATGTTGCCATTGAACCTGGAAGGGAAGGAGACAAGGAGAACATATTATATCTCTCATTTTTGACCTTGTACTAGCACCATCTTATCTCAACTCATGCAGTGAGAAAGTTATAACAACCATGTATGGTTTGATAATAATTTAGGCATATCGATGCTCCTGTTGTTGAAAAAGTATGATTTAAAACTTGGCTGCTTACCTAATTGCAAAAGAATGTTCATGTGATAGATGATAGGTTGTTTTATATTGGAAATAGTCATAAGTTTTTTTCATAGGGTGGCAGTATGTAATGTTTTCTTAAATCTCTGACATGCTTTTCCAAATAATAGGGAGTTTAGATGTTAATATGTCTGTTATTCGGATGAAATTATGAAGCTTTAGTTATCTCTATCTTGGAATATCTGGCAAATGTAAAGTAAACCTAGGTGGCCACTAAGTTGGGGTATATCTTTAGCTGTCCTATAATCACCCCTGTCATATCTTTGCATGCTAACTTCTTCAATTGTTTGCTTTATCTTTTGTTGGACATGAATACATACACACAACAATACAATGTAGAAGCTGTAAAAAGTGTGTTACTCAACTCTTAACTCACTTCTATTTGCCTACAGGCTGCCACTATATGGATACTTCCCTTTCACCTTGTCTTTCTTCATTTTCTGTTCTTTCACCCCTCAGAAAATTTTCCTTCTTAAGTGTGTAAGTAATTTCTGCTAAAGTAGTGCGTATTGTTTTGCTATTTTGTAGCATTCCACCACTATCTGTTGTTGGTCTCAGTGAAGAGGAAGCAGTACAGCAATCAAATGGCGATATTTTAGTTTTCACTTCAACCTTCAACCCAATGAAGAATACTGTATCTGGGTACGTATGATATGGTACTTTGAAACTTATTTCATTAGGTTAGCACTTGAATTGTTAAAAATGAGATGATTCACTGTGAACTGGCAACTCTTTTGTGCCTCAATAATGAAGGTTTTACTTATGTAGTGGATTATGAAAAATAACCAGGTTTAGAAAGAAACTGGCTTAGCATTGTGGTTTATGGAGACGACAAAGAAAATACATAACATAGCAAATGCCTACCCAGCCCTGGTTAGTCGGGACTTGTGAACCAATTCTTGTTTTATCATTGCTCGTCTCTTCAAAGAATTGAAGCAGCTGTGGAGTTTCTTAATTACATTGAACACCAGAGCATGTTTTGAACTTTCAGTTAATTTTTAATTTGAACAATGAACTGGAAGGACAGAGCCCTAGGGGAATTATAGCGATGTCTACATTCTTATTGTTTTAGTGATTCTCCTGGTGTTTAGATTAGTAAGACCCTATGCTTCTGTCCCAATAACTAGGCTGTTTGTTGTCATGAAAAAGATGACCCCTGATCATGGACCAGTATCCATGATTGTATCATGAAATGAAGACTGATTTAGCTATTTCACTTGATTTGGCATTTGGCCTATACTCAATTTAGATGACGGAAACAATTATACATGAATCTATATGACCTGTCATGTTCTAGATATTTTAGAATTTGAAATATCCTTGTGTTTCCATTCTTGGATGAGACTTCCTATCTCTTGCATACAGCATTTGAATATTTCGTAGCCTTCTGCTTCTTATATATCTTGTACTTCAAGGCGGCAAGAAAAATCAATGATGAAACTAATTGTTGATGCTGAAACCGATAAAGTTCTTGGGGCAGCTATGTGTGGTCCAGATGCTCCTGAAATTATACAGGTACTTAACATGTTAGTCGGTGCATTTTCTAGCATTCTCTGCAACTCATGTGCTAGCATACCTTATTTTTACGTTCTTGCATTCATTATATGGATTTTTACCTGTTTGGAACTATGATGACAATCATGCCTTATACTGCACATGAACTTGATGACCTATGTTTCTTGAGCGACAAAGTAGTGAAAGGTGGAAGCACACTCAAGGAACAGTGGCAACTATGCCTTGTACTGTGTATTGAAAATTTGATGAGACAAGTTTCTTGACTCACAAGATAGTCAAACACGAAAAGCACACTCAAGGCTCAATACGCTTGTATTGCATGAGGCACAACTCAAAAAAGGCACTAACCTGAGTCAGGCACCTGACTAAAGATGGATGCATGCCTCAGTGCCTAGGCAGTAGAGATGTGCACCTGGTTAAATAAGTGTCGCCCGGGGCCAAGCAATGTGCTCTGGGCTCACCCTGCATTGCTTGGGAGCCTAGGAATTTGGCTGATGCACTTTGAACTATCTCGAGGAATCCAGCTGATGCACTTTAAGCTACCTTGAGGAGCTATCACTTTGCATTCCTCATCCTTAGGGGGGGTGATAAATTAATTTCCTTTCCCACTTAACCCCAGGTGACAATATATGTATGCAGAGAAAAAATTGCAGCAGATACAATATCTGTTTTCTGCTTGTATTTCTGCATAATGTTGCCCCCTTTACAATGTCCACCTATCCAAAGATCCAAGTTTTTGACATTTAAAATGAGTAAATACAATGAGTGGTTGAGTTGGGTGTGTGTCCATAAAACAATTGGTAAGATTGGAGATGATGTTATATTGCATGAAGAGGAAAGAGTCCCAATTGAGAATAAAATGTGGATAACTTGGATGATTTGGGAAAATATGCGACATAGGCCAAGACATGTTCTGTAGCCCCTGGAAGTAAAATTATTATGCTTGTTGCTGGAGTTGAATGTTGGCCTAATCTCAGAAGTAATTGGGCATGTTCACTTAGTTTCACTGCATTGAATTTCATCAAATTGAATTCCATGATGTGTTTGATCTAGTAAATGTAGAGATAATGTTAATGTCACAAGGAGTTAGGCAGGTTTACTTGGTTTCATTGCATTGAATTCATTGAATTGAATTGAACCAAGACTGTGTCCTTATAAAGCACTCTCTAAAACACTACTTTTGAGCATATTTTAGTATTTGTGCATGTATGAATTTATCTTTTATTACCTCGTAGCTTGCTTTTATTCGTTCTGTTATTTGGATGCTTTCAATCCCCTGCTCTGACAGAATGAGGTTTTTTACAGGGCATTGCTGTTGCTCTGAAATGTGGAGCAACCAAGGCACAGTTTGACAGCACGGTAAGTTAACCTTTTGTCCCTTTACGCATTGACAACCTTAGATATTTTTTATGCTCCTCTAAGCCCTTCCATCATGTTGTTACGGCAACTGATCGAAATGTTAGCCATTTAACTTGTTATGATCTAGTATGCCCAGCAAAAATACATCGCGTAACTGGTAGAGTTGATTTTGACATCCAAACTCGTGATGATGCTTGGTAACATGTAACTCGGTGATTTACCAATAGTCATCAGCTAAAGTTAAATCCACATATCTGCAATTCCTGTGGATATCATCCTTGACCAGAACTCATGTCCCTGAACGATTAACCAAACACAAGAAACAATTCGTTGCAAAACTTGTGTGTTTAATTGTTTATTGCTTTTCTGTGGTAAATTTTACAGCACTTTAAGGTAGTGAAACATGCAATAGCTGTTAGGGTTATACATGTTGATACTACTTCCTTGAGCATATCAAAGGTATTTACTGCTGATATGAATACAATAGACTGCCTCACTACTACTGCATGAATTTTTTTTAATCTTTTATTAAGAGATGATTTTTTATAGCAAAAAGGATTAAGCAAGTTTTTGTTGAATTCCTCAACAGGTCGGGATCCATCCTTCTGCTGCTGAGGAGTTCGTGACAATGCGGTCTGTAACAAGGCGTGTATCTGGAGCTGGTAAAACTAAAGCAAAGCACATAAGAGACATAGGCTTGGTTTATCCCAAGTTGAAAACAATACATGAGTAAATAAGAGAGGTAGATTACTGTGGATCACAACCAATTGACGAAGATTATTATGAACTTAAGTATAGGTCCTATGATTCATGTTTATCCCATTTAAAGTGAATTACCAAGGTTCCCCATATAATAAGGATCAAATACTGGCATTCAGTTTCAATGGTTGATTTAAATGTAGATCTGCAATTATTTGTTTGGGTTTCTAATCGTCACTCCACTTAAATTGCTACTGAGTGGGCACTGGAAATTTTCATAGATGACGATATTATCAGAAATAAGCCTTCTCTATGTTCTCTTGTTTTGACTTTAAGACAACTTCGAAACTAATTATCAAATAATTCAAACCTCAAGACGAAGACATAATGGCAAGATTATACATAAAATCACTTGACAAGTTTTTCAATCAATTCTAGAATTTCATAGTTCTGATTGAAAGAAATGGTTACGAACTACAGCAGCCTGTATGTGTCGGTATATCCAATAGAGATCAATATACAAAATGGCATGAGATTTCACTATTTGATATTGTTTTGAATACATAATAATAAAATTTTATCAGGAACTCACAGCGGACTACGTCATAGAATTATCGATGTCAATGAAACTTGACCTTATTTTCTCTGAGAGGGAAAACTTATTCTATCCAGAGAGAGAGGGAGAGGGAGAGAGAGAGAGGGAAAGAGAGACTTGCAGGAGTAGTATGGTGCAAATCTTTTAAACTTTGATGACTTCTTAGCAAGAAACCAAAGTTAAGTGGTGATTCTGAAAAAAAAAATTATATTTCAGTGACTAATTGAGCACTTCCCAAATAAATCGATTGTCCAACCGTTGAGACAACCCAATGCAGTGGTGACTCAGTTGTTACCTCTCCCGCCACCTGTGTGGCTGATAAGCTTGAGAAAGAAGAGAAGAACAAATCAAAATATCCGCTTCTCATTCTTCCCCGATTTCACTTCACAGTCTCGGCTCCTTCGTCTCAGCTACAGAGCAATGAATTCCTATTTCCTTCTGCCTACTCATCCTCTGCTCGTCCAATGCAAGCTCATCTCGTTTCCCTTCAAACCCTCGTTCCTTTCGCACTCCCACTCCAGAAGCTTCCTCTGCTTCTCCTCCGACACCGGCCCCCAGAGCTTTGACCGCGAGGAGTCCCGCTGGCTCCGAGAGGAGCAACGCTGGCAGCGGGAAGAGCAAAGGTGGTCGCGCGAGGAGCAACGCTGGCTCCGTGAACGGGACTCACTTCTCCGTCAGATTTCCGAACTTAAGCTTCGAATTGAAGCCCTAGAGCGGGCGAGTTCCGTCCAAGGAGCTTCAAATTTCGATACTAACGCCAATGTCGGGGCTCTGCTGCAAGTATTGAAGGAGAGGAGCCTGATTGCGGAGAGCGGAGAGAGCGCTAGAGATCTGGCTCTGGGGGAGGAGGAGGAGAAGAAGGTGGTTGTGGAGGAGGGAGTTAGGGTTTTGGGAACGCCGCAGGGAGAAGATTCTGGGAAGACGAAGAGGAAAGCGTTGAGGATGGGCAGTGAAGGAGAGGAGGTTCGAGAGATGCAGGTCTGCTCGCAATTTCATGTTTAACCAAAGGCGAGTTTTTTTGTGGTTTTTCTTCCCTGAATCATTTGCATTCCCTTGATTTTTATAGAACCATGCTCAGAGGTAAAGCTCGCAGAAATTTTTATTGTATATGTTCTATAACATAAGAAATGGCTATGAACATGGATCGCAAGAACGGGAGAAAATTTAAGACTGCTTCAGCCTCAAAGGTCTCGAATTAGTATTAGAGCTAGTGGCAGTTTAGGCTTTATCAGTAAGTTGTTCTTATACTGCCACCGTTTTTGATTGTCATACCAAATAATAGCTTTAGATTCTGTTTATAAGATGAAAGCGGACAGTTCCAAACCTTTTTGTTACTCCGCTCCATGGGGGATGGTTCAGGCAACACGTGATATATCTGATCGTTTCTTGTATTATGATTCAGAAATCATGTTTTTTTTTTAATTTTTTTGTTTCTGGATATGTGCCGTGTCAAAGCTAGAATTCATATCTATAAAAATAAACAAAATCCGTGGCTAAAAGTGTTCAATACTATGTAATATTCATTGACCTTATTATCTTGCTCCTTTATGTAAGTTGACATCTTTGTTCAGCTTATCAATTTTGCATTTCTTCTGGTAGCAAAGAGCTTAAAGCTCCAGCCAACAAGAAATCTAGTACCTTACATGCGATCACAGAATTTAATTTGTTTATATCATGCAATTTAACATTTCAGGAAGCATTGCAAAAATTGGGATTTTACTCTGGCGAGGAGGAAATGGAATATTCCAGCTTCTCAAGTGGGACTGAGCGTGCAGTGAAGACTTGGCAGGCAAGCAGCAATTTATGTTATGTTTTAGTTGCATGGCACAGAAGTCCTTATGAGTACAGCGAATCATTTTGCAGATAACCCATAATATCAGTTGTTCGCTTATCTTGTCTTCATCTGTTACTTGTATTTCTCATTGGCAAATGATCCTCTTCACAGGCAACTATTGGAGTCCCTGAAAATGGCGTAATGACAGCTGAACTCCTTGAGGTTTTGTATGTAGAAAAGCAAGTAGAGACACCTGTTTCAGGCAGGATGGGTCAGAAAGGAGATGTTCCTGCTTCCAAAGAGGAGGTATGTTCAGATCTTACAGTGAGGGTTGCCATCAATCAACATTTTCAGCAACATTTTTTTTGCCTTTTTGGGTTACATGGGAGGGAGACCAAGGGTGAAGTAGTGAACCTTGGACTTCCAAGTAACAACCACAAGCCTTAACCACTAGTCCATTCCTTTTGGTTGTTTAAGCATGTAGCAGTACTAGTTTTCTGAGCTTGAGGACAGCCTTCAAATGGAGAGACAGAGTGGGGGGGGGGGGGGGGGGGGGGTGGAACTGAGGCCAAAGGAGGAGGGACAGCTCAAACTCCTTTCTTCAGGATAGTCCATGCGTGTCTCTAACTGGTAGCCACGATTGTATTTTCTTCTCTATTCTGTAGCCAGTGGCAAATGGAGCTCCAGTTGCTTCACCAACCAAAACCTCGGAAACAAAGAATTTGTCTCAAGCACGAGTTTTTCTTCTAGGAGAAAATCGATGGGAAGAGCCCTCCCGGCTTGTTGGCAGAGACCATCAAGTTGCTGGAAGCAAAACCAGTGAGGTCACAACCAAGTGCCTCACTTGTCGGGGGGAGGGTCGCTTGATGTGCACAGGTACATGATTAATACTTACTGATTTTATCTTGTTTTATATCATCTTCTGCAAAACCTATATGCTGAAGTTGTAAGGATTGTTCTCTCAAGATGGATGATTTTGGCATCTATGGAAGAATAGTTGATAGTTGACAATGCTTCCTGTGTTTTTTGAAATTGGTAACCTGCTTTAAACATGTAGTAAATGCAGATTCCAATACTATGAAAAGCTCTTCTGTTTTGGAAAAATAATAACTACAAGTTGAGGCAGTAAATTTGTCAACAGCTTGAGCTATAAATTGCATATTTTGTCGCTGAAGCATGAATTGTCGATGTGTTGCGTGCTCCTTCCTAACTATAAAGGGTTGCTTTGACTTCAAGTGTTGATATTTTGTTCCGGTGTTAGTTTTGAGTTAAGAGACCAGAAATAGACTTTAGGATCTTCCATATCAGCATCTAATTAATCTCCTCAAGGTAAAAAGTTATAAATAATTTGTCAGCTAGAGATGAGGCCTAGATGATAAATTGTTGATTTTAGTCAAAATAAAACATGATCTCAAACAAAAATCATAAAGTGTCACCACCATCTGCTGAGAATGATTTCAAATCACTTTTCTGTCAACCCTAGTGCCCCAATTTGATGGAAAGATGAAAATTGCAACACTTCATATGCTTAAGGGATGGTATGCAACATTCACCAGTTTAGGGGCTCCTATGCGACAATTTGTATAGCTTGGGGAGCAATTATGCTGTGTACGTACAATGATAATAGTAGAAAAGTATGGGGAACTTCTAAATCTGGTTATTGGTTTAAGTCGGTAGAATCTTTTTAGATCAAGTTCTTGTCATTTATGGTTATAGTAGCCCAAGCTGTTGGCCAAATTTGTGAACCATATGGTATGATGGAGAGATTGGAGGCAGTGTCTTGGCAGGTTAGTGTGGATTATAGACAAGTTCTCCTATTTTCATTGTATGTACATAATGTCATCGTCAATCCAAACTGTGTTTCTTACGAGTTTATGACTTTTCCAGGGGAATAAGGAGTTCTGGTATATTCGAGTCTTGAGATTAATATGGAGATAAAATCTTTCTTCATATTTGTATTTGCTCACCTTCATACTATATTGAAACCAGACCCTTGTGTGCCTGCTACATGTTATTTTGTAGCTCAAGTTGGCTTCATCAATTCTATCTTCTACACTTGAATCTGGTTACTGATATGTGTCTGAATGCAGAATGTGATGGAACAGGAGAGCCTAATGTTGAGCCACAGGTACGAAGTTTTTTCAGTTGTTCATCATATTTTATGACTATGGTTGACAGTTATAAGCGAGCCTGTTCTTGCAGTTTTTGGAGTGGGTGGATGAAGGGGCAAAATGTCCCTACTGTGAAGGTCTTGGATATACGACGTGTGACGTTTGTGATGGAAAAACAGTCGTATAGCAGGTTATATCATTCCTCTTACAAAGAAGACGATACAAGTGTTTCATTCCGTTTCAGTTAGTAAATAGTACATATTTTGTGCATGAGTGTTGTTCGCTTTCTGTGAAGAATTTTGTTATTGACATTGTACAGCTACTGGAGGAGCTAAATACAGAAGGACAAGTAAGATATAGAACTTGATGCCAACAAAAAAAAAATGCTACAAATCTATTAGTTACACACACAAAGCCACAAGCACAAACAGTGTGAGAACTACTACTACTCCAAGGATAAGGCCCTTGCTGAAAGTGCATTAAATCTTTTTGGCAACCAAATTAATATGCAGCAGAACCAAGCAGTACCTTGGCAGACAGTTTTGTTTTCTTAATTGTTTTTTTTCCTTTTTAAATCTTGTTTCTTGAATTAGATGACGTACGTTGCCGCTAGACCGTTAAAGATGAATGACGATGATATACGCAAGTGAGAGAGCCGAGTTTCCTCTTTTGTTTTCTTAGTACCATTATTCTTTAATTTTGCCTCCCTGTTCTTTTCATTTTATGGAAGGGTTCATATTCGTTTGAGGCAATCTAACAAATGAGCATAATTGTTGACAGCAAGAACAGTCTTCGGAAAGTTCATACGCATGTTTCTCTAATATATTCATAAACATGGTCGCAAAACTTCTCGGTTTTTTGTGTGAAATTTCGTTACTACAGGTATGTAATACGCAGCATAAATTTTTTTGTAATTTATCATTTTTTCGCTTTAAATACCATAATACTTCATTGCATTTTGCATACAGCTGAGCGTTACATATATGTGCACGGTGTGCGATTTACCATGGTATATAAGTGAGGTAATTTTTGTTTTATCCTTTTACATCAAATTATCATATATATAAATATGTAAAATAACAAAAATATAATTAATACGCATATTTTGACATAAATATTAATTTAATTTTTAAATTTATAAACAAAATTTAATTGGTATAGAACATGCTAGGGGTCATAAATAAGTTACTTTTGTGGAACAAGTTAGAATGGGGGCATCATATTTCAAGCTACCTAGAAAATTGATGTGGTATTAGAAAATATATTATTATTAATAGAATATTTTTTTCTTTTTCCTCGTGTATCGATAAATTAATTTTTTTTGCTGAACAATATTTATTTTGTTCTATATATTACATTTTTAATGATTTCTGAATAAAAAATATTGAAGTTCTAATTTGTGTTTTTTACAAAACCAATAATAGTATGTGGTGCAGTTTATTATATAATATACCTGTAATTTATGGGGTGTAGTGATGGTATTTAATAACTTGTTCACAAGCACAACAGGCACAAGTTGTCAAAAAGTATCCTTCTTTTTACCTTCAAGCTATATTAACATAGTTATTTCCGTCCTTGAATTGTAACTCGGTTCAACTCAATCCGTAAATGATGAAGAGTGGGGTATTTTGCTCCTTGACTCATTAACTCGATCGTTAGTCCAGAGGTAGGGTGCCCCGATTAAAGAAAATTTACAATTTTCTCCTGAAGTTTTCCATAACTTATAATTTACTTTCATTTACTTTTGAAAATCTACACTTTACTCACTATTTCTTTTACATTATCCAATAATAACTTTTAAAATTGTAATTTAAATTATATGATAGTTATTTTTCAGTAATTTCAAGATCTCTAATATTTTTTTATTGTTAATAGATATTGTAAATTATCAAATTTTTTCTGTAAATACAATTTTCTTCCTCTAAATGCATATTAGTATTTTTTAAAGGTCAATTAGCTGTGAAAAAAATATTTAAAAAGTATTAAAATTTCTGGAGGATGAATATTAGCTAATTTAAATTAGAGTTTCAGAAGTTGTTGTCAGACACTATAAAGAAATGAGGGGGCAAAGTGTAGGTTTTTCAAATAGATGGGACAAAGTGTAGGTTAAACCAAACCACTGAGGGGTTTCGTAATTTCCCCCTTATTAAATGGGCAAGCTATCCTAGTTTTCACAGGTAGAGTGGTGCGTCAGTCTAAGTCACCGCTTAGGTGTTAAAGTGTATGAATCATTAAAGTTCGGGGATGCAAAAAGGGTTTAGCGTAAAGACGCACTTTCCCTTTTTCTTGATTTGAGATGTGCTAGTGAGGCCGGAGAGCCACTCCCATGTTCCGCCGCTTCCACAGCAGCCACCATGACAACCACCGTTGCACTGGCATGTCTTCTCTCTGGTGCCTCCCCATGCTCTGCCGCTTTACCTGCAGCTTTGACCGGACTCTGTTGCGTCTCCTGCGTTGTTGGCTTTCCTAAAGATCCATCCGCTTTTTCTGTTTTTTGTAAATTTGAATAAATAAGTAAATAAACAAACCATCCAGCCACTGAAATCTAAAACATGGGAGCCTCACTAAACTACATATATTTTTTTAGCATCATTGTTCAGAACGTTATTACTTCTCCATCTGTCTCTGGCTCTCTCTCTCCGAACGCTCCCCCACCCGCAGCCTTAAGAAACCTCTCCGTTTTTGTGTGTTATCTTAATCACAAGTTGATCGAATCACTGGACGATGATTCCATCCACCTCTTTCGGGTTTCTTTCCTTCTCACGCTACCCTGAATGTTGTTTCATAAACAAGTTAATTTGGGCAACCTGGACATCCGGATAAGATTTGGAGAAGATAGCTCGGCGAAGAATGCGCCACTCTTCTCACCTTTCGCTCCTCTCAAAACGACAGCCACTTATCTATTCAATCACGTCACTAGTTTTGGTTCTGTGATTTCCCTGTTTTGTGGAAACGGTGAGAGAAAGATAGAGAGCGAATGCACGCAAAATGGGTCCTTCTGGATATTCCAAAGCTGATGGATTCAGTTGTGAATTGCGAAGGTTGTTGTGGGATAAACATGCAAAGATTCAGGGTCTCCTGACTCAGTCCACAAAATGCCGAACTCAGCATCATTCTTGCTTCTCCTAATTGCAGGTTTCTCTGTTGAAATTTACCCAACAACATGAACAAAAATGAGCCCCAAATAAAAACTAACCCTTCCGTTACTTAAGACTCAAACAGCTTCAAAATTGTCCGTAACCCAGCACTTTTGTTCTGACAAAACCCAGAAATTTAGAGCAGCATCCAATTTACGGTGACGGATTTTGGGATTTAGTTTGGTTTTTGGTCTAGGTGCTTAATCCTGAATGTTTTGGCCTTTTGGTTCGAATTGGAAGAAAATCAGGGAATGCAGGAAGAGCCCGCGTGGGCTGATTTTAAAATGTTCATGGTTTATTTAGCCAAAAAAAACAACTCAGTCGTGAACAATTTTTATGATTAGTTTAAGAATATTAAATAATTTATTAACGATGAAGATTAAACTGATAAAATTAAAAATTAACATCAAATTTATTTTAACTTAAGTCAATTAATTAAAAAAATTTATTGTTATTTTACATTTTTTTATCTGAAATTAATTTTAATTAAAAGGTAATATTATGTAACTGTAATAATCTATTGAAAATATAAGTTTTTTAATCTTACTAAATTTTTATGAATTTTTTTAGTTTAAGGTATTGAAAAAGAAATTTTCATAAAAATTTAACAATACCATAAAAATTTACTTTTAAATGAATTATTGTATCTACATAATATTCGCTTTCAAATAAAATTAATTTTAAATAAAAATAAAAATAAGTGAGTTAAATTAAATTAAAACTAGTTGGCTCTAAAACTTATTTATATATATGTATTTTAAATTAATACTAATAGCTGATTCAAATGTCAACCGGCACTAGTGGCCCATATATATGTCAGTTTTGCCGAATAAATAAATAATTCAAATGTAGTATTGGAGCCTGTCCTATTTATCAGCACCACTCGTCAAACCGATTTGCGGATATTTTAACCAAGAGTGGCCTATTCGGCCCCACGTTTGCGTGTTGCCCCCAGATACTGCCAGAAAAGGAAGTACAGTGGCAAATTGACTCCAAACACAAACATAAATGGCTTTTTTTTTTATATTAGCAACCAATCATCTCAAAAGACAATTTCAAGCTTGGGCCGGATGGTAATGCTCGCAATCGAATATTCGCCCAAATTGTTATGGAATAATTATGGAGGCACTCGTTGATCCAATATTGTTTTCACTTTGATACTTAACCTATCAACTATTCTCTTCCCATCCAAAACCTTTTTCCAACTATTTTCTTTACTTCCTAAACCTTTTTAAAAAAGTTTCCTATAGTTATCTAATGAATTGAATTTGTAAACACATAATTACTATAACTTTAAATATAGACCATCTACAAACTGTTTTTCAATCAATATAAGCTATGCAATAATTTTAGAACTATTAGTAAAACATTTAAATTATCAATTTTTGCAATTTGTATATTAGGCCTTGTTTGTCATGTTTATATGGCAAACTTACGTATGAGTTAATAGATTTCATTCGTGAGGACTAATATGAAACATTTAAAAAAAATTTAAAAGATAGAAGAAAATATTTAATATGCTAGAGATAAAAATTAAAAGTGAATAGGTCAGAAATCTCTATAAAATTTACTCCAATGCTATGTTATATGGTACAGATAATATCCTCTGTTTGGGTGGTGTAGTTCTTTATGCCCCCACAAGCATCATATTCCCTACGCTCACAATAATGTACACGTTTCTTGGTAGTTACATATCAGCATCACTCATGAAAGAGTAAAAAAAATCATGTGAAATAATAGATCACCGCTCTTACTCTCACTTTCACTCTTTTTTTTTATTATAATATTTTACTTACTTTCATTCTAAAATATGACATTTAACAAGTAAATAATTTATATAAGTGAATTTTACTTTTTTCTAACTTTTGTTTTCTATGTTTCCTTATAGGTTCACTTTTTTTTTTAACCATTTACATTTGCTAATTCAAAATGTCTTATATAAAACTTAACAAAATAATCTTAAAGTTTTAGGTATTTCTTCTAACATTTTAAAACATTTAGAACTTAAATGTTAGAAAATACCTCAACATTAAGGAATCATAGCGCATTTATCCCTATAATTAACAGTTAAATAAATAATTTGATCTATTACTATTGTATCGAATTATGTTATTCGCTGCTCATTAATTACATAAGCTGTTTGTTTGAATGGTTTAGTAGTTGGTTGCTAGAATTTAAAATTCGGGGACTACATCAAATAAAATTAAAGATGAGAAAAGTGATATTTCTGTCAACGCTTGACGGGAGAAAGAAAACTGAAGGATCAATTGAATTGATGCAACCGATAGGCAGTTCATAGACTAATTTGCAAGGTTTATTAGTTTAGAGATGATTTTACAAGAAAGGATATAGTTTAGGGACAACAGATGCAATTGCTGAACATAGTAAGCGCCTTAGGAGCAAAGCGAAAGGGCACGTACATTGAACCTGGACACATTAGCTAAAGGCCTATAAAGCCAGTCCAGCAATCATCACACTTCTGATCAATCAGACGCCTCACCTTCTCGATCTTTACACCAAATCAAAACGTCCAACGCCCGAAAAAAGTGGGGAGATGGCCCCGTCAGTGGAAGTAGCGGATCACAGATCAGCAGTTACGGATGGAGAAGAACTGAGGAAGAGGAACCAGGAGCTGGAGAGTGCGCTGAAGGAGAGCCAGGAGAGGGAGGATCGGATGAGGATGGAGCTGCGGCAGGCGTGTGAGCGCCTGCGGGTGGCGGAGGAGGCAGAGGAGAGGCTCTGCACCCAGCTGGGAGAGCTGGAGGCAGAGTCCGTCAGCCTGGCGCGCGCGTACAACGCTCAGATTCTGGCCCTCATGGACCAGCTCTCCAAGGCTCACCATCTCATCGACGGCAACTAGTCCAGTCGCCGTCTCTAGTCGGTGGAATTCTAGATCAGCCTTATTTCTATTTGTGATTCTTGGAACTGTTCAATTTTTGTGGGAGATGGTTCTTTCCCATTGGCTTGGGTTAGTAAGTATATAAAGCTGTACTGATTGATGAATAAAATAATTGTCATGTCATATAATCCGTATGTAAAGATGATCGCTTCTTGTGATCCAGTTGAAAGCGTTAATATGTAATTGTAACATGCTTTTTCTGGTTCTGGTATTTTCTGGGTGGAGTTCCAAAATCATCGGAGTTACCTTGAAGGCTACGGCCCGCGGAGATTTGAAAAAGCAGCAACACAGAACTCTATATATTTTCCATGGGTTAAGAAGGACGCAACTTGTCGCTTGCTAGAAACGTAGGGCATGCCGTATAAACTTTTTTGCATTTTATCATTTTATCGGACAGTATATTATGGTATATCGTGGTATTTTACTATATTTTATATATTATATATTTTTTATGTATATTTTATCTGAAAATAGGGGTATACCGTAAATACTGCAAAGTATGTATAATTATATCTTCTTTCTTTCGGATGTGTGTGTGATATTTTTTTTTTGTCATTTTATATTAAAATATTATAAATATATAAAAAATTAAAATATAGTTAATACACATACCATAAAATAAATATTTATTTTTCTTCTTTTGGTTACTTTTCTTAATTAATATAAAAATTTAATTGTTACTTTGAGTCATTTAGGAACTCAATGTTATATTAGAAAATGTTTTATTATTATTAAAGTAGTATTTTTTCTCTTATATCAATAAATCAGTTTCTTTTTTAGTATTATTTATTTTGCAATATATATATATATATAATTTTTTTTATGCTTTTTGTAATAAAAATTATTTTCTATCATACATATTTTATTTATATTTGATAAATTATGATGAGAAAAATTAAAATACATGTAAAACGTGTAAGAATTTATTGAATTTATGTTATCTTAAAATAATATTTTAATATTTATTTTTTTATAAAAATGATAACAATATACGGTACCGTATATTATGCAGTATACCTTAAAAATTTAGGATGCAGTATACCTAACGGTAATAATATTTAACACCTTAGGAGCAACAGACTCGATCCAAAAAATCAGACAAGGAACAGAAACAGCTCAATATATATATAGTGACGTGATTCATGTGAAGAACAGACTAATCAGCTGGGAGCGCTGCCATGGTTAATTACGGAGCTGGGCTTGATAATTCTATTCCAAAATCATCGTCGTTGAAGAGAAACTGGTGATGATTTAGGCTCTTTTTCTTTTTGTTCACCCCTTTTGGGTCTAACCGGTATATTAATATGTAGTTTAAAACAATATTCAAACACTACCACAACATAATAGGAAAAATATGCTTGTATCAAAGAATAAACTTATTTTATACATATCAATAACCACAGTTAGTCATATGATAATAGAAAATTAATTTATCCATGTCACCAAGCCGAATTGTGTATATATAATTTGTGTTCTGACATTTGTGTTTACTTGAAAAACGATAGAGAATTTCATAACATTAGCTCAATAAGAAAAGAGTTAAGTCAATAAAAGAAAGCAAATTGTATACTCAACTAATTCTTTTGAATTTCCAAAAACATTAATTTCTCATAGTTTCCTCCCATTGTTTAGGCATGCCAAGATAAATAATACTTCCTCCGTCCTGTTTATTTTGCACCATTTGTTTTGCACGTAGTTTTAGGCATTTCACTGTTTTTCTCGCATTTGACAATTTTGCCCTTCCAGCTTCCTTCATTCTGGTCTGATCTAGTTTGTGGTGCTCTGCAGATAAGGAGGTCTATTACAGTGAAGGAGGGCAAGGGAGAGCCAGCGACAGTGGAGGATGGTGAAGGCGAGGGGCAATGGTGAAATCCACCCCAATAGTCCCATCGGAACCAGCTTCATCCTTGATTCGCCTCAATTGAGGCTTCGATTTGCCTTCGTCGGCCATCCCTCCATCAATTCGCATCTATTGATTCGCCTTCATCGGTCACCCATCTGTCGCTTATGCATCCACCGGTTGATCGCACACCCATGGGTCATCCCTTTGTCGATCACATATCCCATTAGTCACATCTCCACTATAGATCGTGCATCCATCGATCGACCCTCCATCGATCGTGCATTTATCAATTGCGCCTCTATTGATCATGTATCTGTTGTCGATCGCCTTCATCTGCCACGCTTCCACGCTTCTATCGCTGATTCATAGTGCCACCATAGAGAGAGAGATAGTAGAAATTGGGGAAACGAAAGAGAGTCAGAGACATAGTGGACCGGTCGGGAGGGGAAGGAGAGAGATGAGTTAAATCAGGGGCACAATAGTAAATGAGATGTAAAAAGTTACTAAAAATGAAAATTGTGCAAGAGTTTTGGGACTATAAAAAAAAAAAATAGAGCAAAATATATGTGACGGAGGGAGTACTATTGTAACTACTTATACAAATACTATTATTAACATTAGTATTATAATTCAATAAACATATTATTTTTTTCTTTTACTAATGGTTGAGTCTAAAATATTTTTTTTATGTTTTCCACTTTAATTTTGTCTCATTTTAATTAATTTTCATATATTTAGACTTATTGGCAAAAAGATTTGAACAATTAAACTCGTACATAGAATCGAACAAATCAACAATAGTTTTTAGAACTTTATTTATACATGTCTCACATGATTTGAATATCTTCTTTGTATATCAAGTTTATAAATATTTGTCATCTATTTTGTATATATATATCTTATTTTAGTGGGAAGTATGCTCTGACATATTAAGGAAGCGAGTTTCGACATGTTCACATTTTTTTTAATATTTTTTTAAAGAATGGTCTCTTAATATATAAGACGAAATTCGTCATAACAAATTCTTTTTTAATCTCAAATTAGAATATTATTGGATGTATTATGATATTTTATTTACTTTGACAAATCGGTCATAGTGTTCATAATTTTATTTATATATATACATATATCTAATTTTAGTGGAATTTTTTTTTTTAAAATTTTTTCATTTTCTTGTTTAATCGAGTCACGAGCTTCTTTAACAAACATTGATTCTCATTAATACCATTGCATAAAAACCAGTACCAACAATAAAAAGTAAATTACTTCCAAACATAAAACATAAATAAATTACGTCTGAATGCATAAATAAATCAATAAATAATCCTCACTCCATCTCAAGTTCCTCTTGCATCATTTCAGTTTTTTTAACTTGAATTTATTTATATTAGTATTTACTAAATTTTCTTAAAAAAATTATATTTAAAAACTAAAAGGTTTATAGTTTTTAAATATGAGTTTTTTTCAAAGGTTTTTTTAATAAATATTAATATAAATAAATTTAAACCAAACTTAAGTAAAGCATTGAAATGGTTAAATGAATTTGGACGGATGTAGTAACTATCTAATGTTAATTTGATTATAGGACCTTTTTATCCACAAAAACCAAACACCATCCAAAAACCGATATTTGGCTACAGAGGAAAGTCTCTTGGGACATATATGGTGCCAGGAAACAGCAAAACGCAACAGAGAAAAAGAGGAAAAAAACACAAAGAAAAAGAAAGAAAGAAAGAAAGAAAGAAGTAGAGAAGCTTCTTGATAAACGACTCCTCCTCAAGGAAGCCCCAAACCTTACTCGAGTACTTTTTTTGGTGGGACAAGAACCGAACCGTGTTTTTGCATATAGAGAAAGCCAAACCCCGCCTTCTTCAACAGCGAAGCTACACAGCATACTACGGCCCTGTTTCGTATTAGTTTTAAAAGACCAATACTAGGGTTTTAAAAAGGCTTCAATGCGTCATTCATCCCTCAAATTTAGTGACTCGCTTGAGTTAGTCTCTAAAGTGTGACATATCACGACATAGTCCTTCTCCCTTGATAATTGTTGCGACTTGGTGTTTGAGTGGATGGAAAGTCTGATGGTGTGACCTCTATAGTTGACATGGAAAAGTCTGTTTGGGGTTATGCTGAGGTGGAAGAAAAGGCAAAAAAATAGGAGGAAGAATGGTGCCAAGTGGGCAGGGAATAAACAAAAATAAAAGAAAAAAAGAAAAGCCTCTCTTTTTTCTTCACTATCCTTTTTCTCTGTTTAGCTTTGGACTAGAGTTCGTACAGCTTCAAGCTTCGGACCAGAGTTCGTAATTTCCAATTAGAGCAAAGCTACCCCACAGTCGTCCCTATCTCTCTCCTCCTCTGCCATTGGTCACCAATGTACCGTCACCTCCAAATCTACCATCATCACCGCATTGAGCTCCGGCATTGATCGACCTGATTTGCTTCCTTTTGCTCTTCGCAAACCAAGAAAGGTATGTACGCCTGTAAGAACGATGACCTATGGTGGCGGTGATCATCCACTGCAAGACCTGCTCTGCCGCCCTCAACACCTTCCGCTGAATTGTCCGCCTCTTTCTCGAATCATGTCCTTCCATGTCATGTATTGCTTCATCGGCAACTCGCGTTCTTGGTGTTCACCGGCCAACTCGACATTTTCCGGCAACCCCTTTTATCCACATAACCCCCAATTTAACGTTGTTAGGGTCATGTGACAGCCTGTGACCATGGAAGACCCTCACTCGCCTACACTTTCCAAGTTTTAGGACCAAGTCACAACAATTATCAAAGAAAAAGGATTAACTAGTGATGAGTCACACTTTAGGGATTAACTTGCTTGATTCACCAAACTTCAGGGACGGATGGCGCATTTAAGCCTTTTAAAAAAATTAGGCCGAAATGCGTGGTTGGCCCTCCAACTTGGCAAACTCGCACGAGTTAGTCCTTTATCTTTTATTCAATGCGAGTTTGTCCTCTAACTTAGCAAATTAATCATTTTGGTCCCCCAACTTTGCTAAATTAGGCGAATTAGTCCTATATTGGATGTAAAGCTTCAACGTAAGATAAACGGAGTATGTGCCGGCTATGAGGTAACCCCCGATGGCTGATTCTGCCGCAGGTCGCCAATTTCCGAATCGACAATCACCAAAACAATTCAGGCGGTGTCGAGAAGAGAGGATGTCAAATCGTTGTGAGGATACGAGATCATATGTGCATTTCGGCTGTTCATCAAGTGAATGGAAGTCTCGATGGAATGCAGCAAAGGAAGGAGGTTGGTGCGAGGGGTGAGCGACGTTGTTGACGCCTCTAGGTGCAGCGGCGAGGTTTGGGAGATAAGACAAATCCGGCGTCAGCGAGGCCTGTTCATTTTGAATCTGGTGACAATTGACGAGAGGCCGAAGGTGGGGGTGAGGAGGAGGAGGCCGATGAAGAGGAAGCAGCCGAAGGTGTGGGCTTTGCAGAGGAGGAGGTCAATGAAGAGGAAGCGGCCGAAGGTGTGGGTTTTGCGGAGGAGGAGGCCGACGATGTCGGATTCGATGAAGGAGAGACCGATAGCCAAGGGTGAGGCCGGATTTGATGTAGAAGCGGTCGACAGCGAGGGGTGTGGCCAGAATCGGCGGAGAAGATGGCAGCAAGTGGGGGCGAGGGGAAGAGCGAGTAACGCCGTTTTTCATTCCGTACAATAAGGGACTAACTCGCTCAATTTTTCAAAGTTAAGGGACTAACTCGCACTGAGTCAAAGATAAAGGACTAACTCGTTAGAGTTAGCCAAGTTAGGGGACCAAATGCGCATTTTGGCCAAAAAATTATTCAAGTTTTTAACTTTTAACTTCAATTTTTTTATCCCAACACTTAAATAAATTATAAAAAATTCTAACGCTAATCATATAAATTGTTCCCAAATGAAGCCCATATCATTCTTCATTTAGAATTAATATGGGTAAAAAGCATGATTGGACCTAAACTTTAATTTTTATTGCAAATCGGTCCCCAACCATCATTTCTTTGCAAATTGGTATCAAACCTTTATAATTCATTGCATATTGATTTTTAACCCTAAGCAGTCATAGAAACTCATTTTATAGAAAAGAAAAACTAATAATTTAAATCATCCATTAACTATTAAAAAATTATAGCACAATTTAAATTTATAAAAAAACAGTTACCGAACAATTTAAATTAGAATTAAAAAAGTTAATGTCAAATAAATCCTAAGAGTTAATGAATTCAAATTGTTCGATAGTTATCTTTCAATAAATTCAAATTGTATTATAATTTTCTCACAATTAATTAACAATTTAAATCATTAGTTTTTTTTTGGTAAATTGAGTTTATATCTACCTAGGTCTAGAGACTAATATGCAATGAATTATAAAGCTTTATGGCCAATTTATAATAAAATGAAGGTTGGGAACCGATTTGCAATGAAAATTAAAGGTTTAGGATCATTGGTGCTGTTTACCCAATTTAAGTTCATCAAACTAAATTAGCACATTAAAACATATCATGTTTCAGTGAACAAGAACTGAAATCTGCAATCAATTAGATGCATCCACACAAAGCATCGGGTCCTGATGGCTTTTTACCTGTATTCTTCCAAACACCATAGCCAATTGTGGGAAAGGATAATATCGAATTGTCTATTGCATATTCTAAATGATGCTGACATAGCATCTGGTTTGGGCAATACTTTTATTGTGTTAATCCTAAAGGTTTCTGATCCTAAGTGAGTGCCAAGGTCAAGGTCGATCAACCTATGTGTAACGGCTCTCCTAAATAATATCTTAGATTATTTAGGTAATCTTGGTTATTTTCATAATTTTATATATTTAGAATATTTATTACAAGCAAAATCTTCATTTAATGAGGTATAGTAGCTTAAATAGGATAAAAATTAGTCATTTAAGCAAATCAGACAAAAAAGGGTATTTTGACCATTTTAATTTGTGGTCCATTTTTATTGCTTAGTTGAATAGAGGATGGGAAAATATTGTGTTTGAGATATCATGATTTTTCGTGATTCTTGCTCTATCCCCGTGAAATTATGACTTGGTTATGTTGCCCCTAGGTAGTTTAAAATGAAACCTAGAATTTGTTTACAACTAAAAAATAATTCAGAAAGCATGAGGCAAAATTGTGTAATTAAGTTAAGAAGGAACTGAACTAGGAAAAATGATTGAATTGGTCCTAAATTTTTATCTTTGTTGCACCAAAGGGCTAAGAGTCAAAGATTGTGCACTTGAGCCTTAACATGTGCAAGGCACATGCTAGCTTAATATTTAAGCTAGCTGTCGGTCAACACATTATGAAACTTTATCTTCAACTCCAGCCAAGCCTGAAACGTCTCTTCTCCTTCGACCCACCATGGCTAATGGCTAGCCAAGCTCAATCCACCCAAATTCAAGCTTGATTAAGCAAGATTTTGAAGAAAAAGTAAATATGGAACAATCCCAAGCTTTTCCTAAGTCACTTGTTCAAGTAATTTTAATTTCATTTTACCCTCTTCCTAAGCTTCAGATCAGTCCTGAAGTTGCTGGAAAATGATATTTAAATTAGGCTCTTGGATGCTTGTTAGGAGAAAACAGGCAAAAGAAGCTTGGAAACCAAGCTTGGATCAAAGGCACCTAAGTTACGGTTTTGTTTTGGGTGGTAAGAAATGTTTCGGTTCCTTATTATTCTTCTTCATTGGTTCCAGTTTTTCTGAGTTTAATTGAGCTGGAATAAGTGTAATTAAGTTAGTTTTTGCTAGCTTGTACAGAGAAAAGGGTGATTAAACTTAATTCGAACCCACTTGTTGAAAGAAGGTTAAAACCGTAGGTTTGTGTGTACATGTGTTGATGTGGTTCGGCCCTGTCTAGTTTTTCTGGGTTATTGAGCTGGAAAGAAGCTGAGTTTGCTCTGGTTAAAGTGGTTCTTACTTGCTTGTAAAAGAAGCAATCAATAGGAACCAAGGTGGATTAAAGTTGAGATAAACAAATACTAGTAACCGAATGTGTAGTTGTGTACATGTGTGTGCTCGGTTGTTCCAGTTTTTTTTTTCCTGGAATTAATGAATGCTGGAGGTGTTGATTTAGTGCTGTTTCTTACTTATTTGAGGTAAGAAGAATTGGTTCAAAACATGTCTAATTTGGTTACACAAGAGACAACTTGAAACCCAAGAAACCTAATAACTAAGGTTCATGTGCATGAGTGCATTTAAAGCACTAAGTAAATCCATATTTTCCCACAAGCTTAAAGTTCCTATTTAAACTGATTTAGGCTCTATAAATATGAAATTTTAACTCATGAATGATCAATTTAGGTTTGATAAATAAGCTACTATAAAGAGTATAAAGTGGGACACAAGACCAAGACTTATAAGGACATTAGGACTTGGTGTTTGCTTGCATAAATTATTCTAGGTAAGAGATAGTTTAATTGATGAATTAAAGCTTGGTATGGTTATGACACTTACCATATGTATGTGATTTACTATACAGAAGCTTTGATTTAGTAAGTTATGTGGTTGGCTTAGTGAACCGTGGCAAAGGTGCACATGCGCCTTAATGCTTGGTTAGTGTGGTACTTGGGTTCTAGGCATTGCTGCAGCTAGTAGCTCAGGATTTGAGCAATGGGACATGGTTCCTAAGGTGCCTAATATGGCATAGGAGCTGCAGTAGGACAACCAAGAACAAGCGAAGCCAATTAAAGGGTACAAAAATCTCACAGTGCAAGTAGTTGTACATGTGGGCAGCATGTTGCATCCAAATTCTAAGGGGGTTCTACGAGGGTCCAGGGCGCAGGGCATGTTCCTAAAAGGCCAAAGTCATGCCTAAGAAAGGTATTGGTGCCTAGGAATCAAAATCTCTAAGCTTATTCTGGGTATACAAGTAGTAGCTTGCTTATGAACTAAGTTACTAGGACACAAATAATACCTTAAGTAGTAAAGTGGCAGAAGCTACTTAGTTGAATTTGAAGTTATGTATTGTGTTAGAAATGAATTCAACATACCTAAAATAAGCTTAGGTACAAATTGAGGCTAGTTGCTTTAAGTGCAATAAGTGCCAAGTTATGGGTGAAGGTTTAGTAACTAATGATGACCTATGAAAGTTCATGGGCTTGAGGCAATAATATGGGAATCTTAGTACGCACGAGTTAAGTTCCAAGGAACTCAATAAAGTGAGCTAAACCATAGTTACTCCTATACAATAAGAAAGGGAAAGTTTCATTTGTACGCATTAGCTTACTAGTAACCAGACTCAGTCCTGTAAAGAGAACTAGCTTGAGGGTGTTCCATTGAACGCCAAGCTATGGCCATATACTTAGACCCTTGAATGTATGAGATCGCAGTAGTATTGCATCATATATATGTATATGTATGATGCTCTTTAGTTGTTTTTTTACGAGTACAATCCCTTATTAAGAAACTAGTATTCTCATTCATTTAGTTTATTATGCAGATACAGAGACTATTGAGCCTAGTGGCCACTAGTTGGTTGCTAAGCTAGTGTTATACATAGTGTACAGGTATTCTATTTGAATATGATAATTCTAGTTCTTTGCTAGTCATATAAAATTCTTGGTACTAATTACAATGTTATGTGTTGACATACCAGGACTTAAGGAGGCACAAATAGAGACTCCTAGCTCATGTACACTTGAGGCAGTTTATGCTCAGGTGTGGGCTTAGAGTACCAATCTTAATGTATGCAAGTTTTGAGTACTTTATGTACTAGATGCCTTTGGTAGTTATGTGTATCAGTTTGACTGGACATAAAGTTTGCTTTTGGATGTACATAGGGTTAATCATGTACATACAGTTGTTATTTATAGTTTAAGTAATTAACTTTTTTTAGTTTTGGCTTGTTTATATAAACTTAAATGAAATGCTGGTAGGTTTTTATATGTTTTAATTTCTATTTAAGTTTCTTCTAAACAAAGCTTCTCATGCATCTTACCTCATGCTAGGCTAAATAACTAGTAGCATGGAAAATTTTAAGATACTCATAAGTGACGACTAGCCTACTACAAACTGTAAAAGGATTAAATTCCTAAGTGGCTTGTAAATCAAGCTAGTCTTCCTTGGAGTAGCCCTCAGGGGGTAGGTTCCTTAACACTATGCAATGCTATATATAAAATTTTATCAAAGCTAATAGCAAATAGATTGAAAAATATTCTTCCTTCTATTATTTTGGAAGAACAAAGTGCTTTTGTCCTAGGCAAAATTTTATTTGACAATGTAGTGATTGCCCTTGAGACATGTCATCATATGCATTCATCTACTAATTCCACTTATGGTTCCATGGCTTTGAAATTTGATATAACTAAAGCATATGATCATGTTGAATGGAAGTTTTTGGAAGAAATGATAGCTGCTTTGGGTCTTGCTACTTCATGGATACACCTGGTAATGAAATGTGTTAGCACTATTCAGTATTCAGTTCTGGTTAACGACTTTCCAATTGATACTTTCTCTCCATCATGTGGTTTTGGGCAAGGAGATCCTATATCTCCATATTTGTTCTTGCTATGTGTTTAAGGCATGTTGTCTATATTCCATCGTGCTTCTACTTTAGGATTGTTGCATGGGGTTTTGACATGTGTTACCAGCCCCTTTATCACACATCTTCTATTTGCAGATGATTCTTTTCTATTTGCACGGGCAACAGTAAAAGATGGACAACTCATTCTAACTTTTCTAGTATTATCCAAGAGCCTCAAGACAACTTATGAATTTAGCAAAATCATATATTTTTTTTAGTGTTAATGTTTTTATAGAGAATTTAGCAAGATTGAGACCAGTTTTGGGGATACATGAGGAATTAGTAGAAGACAAATATTTGGGACTACCGATCATCTTGGGTCAGAAAAAGATTCAACAATATTCAAGTTTTTATTTGATAAAGTACAACAGAAATTGAAGTTGTGGAAGGCCAAATTATTGTCTCTAGCAAGAAGACAGGTTTTGTTAAAATCAGTATTACAAGCTATCCTATTTTTTGTGATGAGTTGTCTTCCTATTCTAAAGACAATTATCAAAATATTGCATTCTCACCTGGGCAATTTTTTCAGGCGACATCGGTTAGAACAGTGCACTATCCACTGGTGTTATTGGTCTCATGTGAGTCACTTGAAATTAAATGGTGGGTGTGGTTTCCGAGATCTTGAAGCATTTAACATTGCCTTTTTTGCCAATCAATGTTGGCATTTAATTAACTAGCCTGGCTCGCTTATTTCTCATGTTATAAAGGGCAAATATCATCCAAATTTAGAGTTGTTTTACTGTTTCGATCTCTCAGGCTCGTCTATGTCTAGCAAGCCATCATTGCAAGCTGTACTTTATTACATGCTAAAGGGTTATAGAAGATTGTCGATAGATCATCAGTAAGTATCTAGTTTAATGGATGGGTTGCCCTTGCTCCTGATTTTTTTTCTTCTAATTATGGCTTTCTTTCCCGTGAATGAAAATTGGACTGTGGTGAACCTGTTGCTCCCTAATAGATTCAATTGGAACACTGCCATGCTTCTGTATTTTTTCCACCTACAGGAAGTATCTAGCATAATCCAAATCCCCATTAGCTTCAATTATACATCTGATGTATTCATATGGGGGGCCAAGACTAATGGCATTCATTCTGGTGGATGAAACTTCCACCAAAACTACATAATTTTTTGTGGCGAGCTTTCTTTCTCAGGTTACCAACCTACTACAATTTATGGTCTCGTAATATCCTCATCAATTGTTTCTGTCCTGTTTGTGGTTCAGAAAAAGAATCGATTAAACATGTATTGTTTTACTGCCATTATATGCAACTGGTGCTCAAGAAATTTGGTTTACACATGCTTCATGTTGACAATAATCCACATATATCCAACATCTTCAGTATCACACATGGCGCTTTGGGTAAAGTAGATTGGCACACTTTCCTTACTTTTGGCTGGCATACATGGAGGAACAGAAATCATTGTGTCTTTGACAGATACTGCCACACTATGATCTTCATCGCTCATCAAGTTCGGTCATGGCTATATAGTAAGGGTTCCTCTTTCGATTCTGTTTGACAACTACCATTGGTTTTTAAGTCGGCACAATGGCCTCCTTCACCAGAATCAACCATGGCTACGAATATAAAATTGATGCAGGATAGTTCGCCGCCTATTTAATTAAGGTCATTAGGTATCGGTGTTTTTGCTTGGAACTCTTCCTCGATAGTACTAAATACTGTTTCTTATACCCTTCCTTATGTGCATGACAAATCATATCTGGAGACATTGGCTATCTAGAAAAGTATGCTTGAAGCACGTTCACGAGGTTGGCACAACATTATTATTCAGTCCGTTTCTTTGGTTGCAGTCTCTACTTTCAAGAACTATAGCAAACCTTTCCTATATGCATATAGAGTTGTTCATAATGATATTGTTTCTTTAGCAAGTTGCTTTGTTTTGTTGATATCCCTCGCTCTATGAATTCAATTGCACATAATCTTGTATCTATGTCTAAAGGCCTTTCTAGCCATCTAGAGTGGATACCTGTACCCACATCAATTACAAGATGCTCTTCAGACTAACTATGATTCTTAATGAAGCATACATAACCTCATTTGAAAAAAAAAAAAAAACATTTCAGGTTGGGTCACGCATTTCAAAAAAATTGAAATTGTCGATGAAGTTTACACTAATTATGCTCACACTTTAATTTAACTATTTGAAAGATAATTTCAACTTTTTGGAACCGGGCCCATTTCATTGAATTAAATATCATGTTATACCATTTACCATTGGTAAGTGGTACGTAGTACAAATGTTTTCACATTTTTTCATATTTTTTCGTGTAAAATATTACGATATACAACAGTATTTTGTGATATTTTGCATATTACTCATTTTTATATACATTTTGTGAAAAAACCTTGGAATTCCACAAATACCATGATGTATGTACCATGGTATTCTATTTTTTGTAGATATATGTGAGATATTTGTTTGGTCAATTTACATCAAAATATCATACTTTAAGCCACATAGGAACTCAATGTGGTATTATAAAATGTATTGTTAATATTAAAGTATTGTTTTTTCTTTTCTTTTGTATCAATAAATTATTTTTTTTATTGAGTAATCTTTATTTTGCTCTATATATAATATTTTTTAATTTTTTTTTATAAAAAAATATCTTTTATCATATATATTTTGTTTATATTTTACAAATTATATGAGAAATTAAAATGCATATAAAAAATATACAAAAAATTATTTAATTTATTTTATCTTAAAATAATATTTTTTTAAAAAAAAATGATAATAATATGCAACATAATATACCATATGATATACCTTAAAAATATAAGTTACAATATAACTAATAGTAATGGAATTAATCACCTCCATCCATATGTAATCTACCTGACCCAGATGCGTGGGTTGTGTTAATGCTGCTATGTTAAATTATTTGGGATTGGGCCAAATTAAGGCACTATTCGTATGACAATATACATCACATCAAACAGCGTAACAGTATCTATAGAGTGTGGAAAAGATTGGTACAATTTTTGTAGTGATTTGGATCAAGAGTCTGAAGTTTCAATTCTTGTTTAGAGACATCTTTAGCACCATATTTACTGCTGCCTTCGGCTTAACTTAACTATTGTATTACCATTTATTTTCAATATTTGATTTTTTATTTACATAGAATCAATATCATTTTAAATCCTTTCACAAAATAATTAAATTTTCTAATTTTTTCCTTTTTATGTTTTAAACAATGAAAATTAAAAAAACTTACTTTTTTGAAAAATTGTTTTAAAAGTAGTTTATGGTCTTCTTAAATAGTTAGATTTTAATTAATACACAAATTGAGTACATAACCGCTATATTTAAAAATAGTCATTAATAATAATTTTTCAATAATGTATTTCAAATGCAATCTCTATAGCACCATGTCATGTGGATGCCATCGAAGGGTATTGTAATAACTTTCCTCAAATACGTCAAATCACACACAGTTTAAAAAAAACGAAAATGAAAAAAATCTCACCATGTATACCACCTATGAGTGGCGTAGAGAAGGGGTGCGGAAAGATGCGGCGGTATCCCAATAATTTTTTAAGAAATAAACTTTAGTGTACATTTGTAAAAAATTATTTATAAAAAAATTATTAATGTTATTAAATTATTTTATTTTATTTTTCGATCTTTATATAGTTTCTTTTATTCCTAACAACATTGGAGCAATTTACTTATAACATAATAAGTAAAGGGTAATTCCACTCAACTGTTATATAGAACAAAATATTCTTAAATAATTTTTCTGAAATATGTATAAAAATGCCCTCAATTAATGTATTTGTTTAACTACTCATATGTCAAATTTATTTCTTGAGTAATAGAAAAATATATAAGATAAATCTTTTACACCCTATTCTATATTTTTCACATACATTTTTAAAGAACTTCCATGTCATAGTTTATTATCATATTATTATGAAATTAGTACACTACTTTATATTATTCTACTAATTAGCAAACAAAAAATTTGGTGTGGTTATAATTATTTTTCTATATAGCAAACATTATAAAAAAATCTATTACAAATTTAATATTATTTTAATGATATAAAATTATTACATGCTATTATTAGGTAAATTGTGCAAGAAGTCCATAACCTTTATTTTTTATTGTAAATCCATCTCAAACTTATTTTTATGCATTTAATGATTTCCAACTTCTGCTAAGAATGGTGTGTTGACTCTTTTTGTTATATTTCACCAAATTTTTTAAAAAATTCATCACTATCCTACACTTTTCTAATTTCTTTACAAATTTAGTTATTAGTTTTTGTTTCTACATAAATAAAACCTCTATATGATTAACTTATATATATGTGGTGAAAATTTTATTGAAATTCTCATCAAATCTGGTGGCTAAAGGTAACAAACAAACTTAATAATGTTAAAAATGGTTGAAAACTATCAAGTAACAAATGAAAAAATAAAGATTAATTTCACACTTCTAATCCCAAATTTCTAGCCACGCTACTACACTATCTACTTCTACACTTGTCGGATATGAACATAAGAAACATCCTGTTTCATGGGGCCAACTATATATGCAAAAGAGTTTGAAGTTTCAGTTGTTGTTTTTAAAGTATGGAAAGGTTTCATACTTAGAAACAAGAACGAAAAGTAATCATATTAGAGGTGAAGTAAATGTAAAACATATATAGGCAGGGTGCAGATAATAGCGATTTCTTAATTTGTATCAATCCCACCAAAACTAACCCGTAAATTAGAGAAACGTACAAATGCATTTGTTAGATAAGATTTCTGTTTGATCCACCTGCCACGGGAACAGTAGAAACTTCATCAGGTGGGCATTTTGTCACATCAGCAACCTATGTGTTATCCAAAGATATAGATTTTCATTCTATTCATTTTAATTTAAGTTAATTTCATTTAAAATGATATTTTTTATTTTTATATTTTTATATGAAATCAATTTCATTTGAAACTTAATATTATATAGATATAATAATTTACTTAAAATAAAATTTTTGTGATATTTTTTAATTTTTATGACTTTTTAATGCCTAAAAATTCATAAAAACTTAATATATCATCATAAAAGGTTTTCTTTCAATGGATTCTAAACACATATTATTTACTTTCAAACGAAATTCAGGTAAAACAAGATGTAATAATAAAAATAATTTATTTTTAGTTAAATAAAATGAATATAGGTGTGAGGTTTTCTAAACACGTATTTTGATACATAAGTTAGTAGATTAAGTTATTAATCTATTAATTAAAGTGCTTGGAATTCTTCCACTCAAACGTAATATTAATGCGCGTCACACCAAAATATTGAACAGAAATTATAATGAACCTGATGGCCATAAAATGGTTGATTCAACTCTTGATATCTTTGTCACTGATATGAGTTCATCCACACAAACTACCATGGTATATTTCGTTTCCATTAAAATTATTTTTATTTTTTATTTAAAATTAATATCATTGAAAGTTAACACTATATATATAGAGACATAATAATTGCTTGAATAATATTTTTTTTTAAAGTAATTAGATTTAAATTAATATTTTAACTTACTCATCTAGAAAAATAAAAATAATAAAATTCATTTTCTTTTTACAAAAAATATTTTAAAAGTGTCTTTATTACAAGTACTATTAATGAATTTAGTCTATATGTAAAACAATTTGTACCTAGGACTTCATCTTATTCTGGTTCAAAACTCAAAGCAGATCTTTTAATTTTTGAGTCTAGGCTTCTCAAATCCTTCAAAAGTTTAAAATCTTTTTGTGAAAATGTTTGTCAAAAGCCACGCCCTGTCAACTACAGTAAACATTACTACTCATGGCGGGCAAGCAGATCCTTTATGTTCTTGCTGCCATGGCACTCCTGAAACAATGTTTAATTTCACATGTTTTGGGAATGTACAGGACCACATGAAAGATGAGGTAACTTTTATTTCACACACCTTCACCCAATCTATACCATTCATTTGAGTCATGGCTTTGCTTCATTGCTTGCAAATTAGAAACCTTGCCTCTTGACTGGTTTAGATTCTTAGTATCAACTCTATGGCTTATTTGGCTTGGACAAAATGAATGCGTTTACTGGTATACTATGTTTCATCCTCAGTCAATTATTGCAAATCAGGATGATCTCCATCACCAGCTAAGTGTACGTTGCATGGCAATACTGAATAAAGCTATCATTTATTTCATTTAATCCACCATGCTATTTATGTTGTACTTGGGGAAACTGCAAGCATTAATGGATTAATGTTCAACTAGAAATGTTTGTAACAAAAGGATATCGGAGGAGATCTTCTGGATTAGGTCTTGCAGCTTGGGTATCAACACGTCTCCACAACTATGACATGATGAACTCATTTCAAGGTGTAAACTCTTACTACTAAAAAAACTGATTTTTTCATTTCCGTTTGCCCTTTAACCTCAAGAGCATCTCAGATGGGTCCTAAACTTAGCAAATGGTTTCATCTCACATTAGTCCTTTTTATTCCAACTCATTGTGGGCAGCCTATCTAGGCCGTGAGCCGTGCCGACGCCGGCAGAGCAGAGAAGCTTAAAAAATCCTTGCGAACAGTATTCTGACATTACTTTAGAATATTTTTGTAATGAGAATTCTGTGAGAAAAAATACACTATCTTGCATGGAAAACCGAAATATTTTTAGTGAGGTCAGTCACGCGTAAGGCCCCCTTTCCGGTGAAGGACACAAGCACTAACTATTTAAATAGTTAATGCAGGAAAGGTTGATAATATGTAGGTTTAGCAATAATCTTTTATGCCGGATTGCGATGGATTTGCTGACATATAACCACGTTTGCATGGACTAATTATGATCTTCCTGTCTTGTCTTTGATTATTGAATCATTACATTCTACTACCAACTCATGCACATTTTTTAAGACGAGAAAGAAAACTTTATTGCTCCCCCTAAAAAGAAAGAACTGCAACTTTTACTTAAAAACGAATCATTACTATAGGGTTTAAGAAGACATGTTTGTACTATAAGCCATAAGAAAAATATCTGATTTTTAGAGATCCAAATGTAACTCAAAAATTAACATTAAAGGTGTTGTTTGACACGGATAGAGGGGATAGAGGCTTGAAAGTGGGTGGTCTCCAAGTCAAATGTCCCATTTGCTACCCTAATTGGGTGGGTGAGACATGAGAGGACTAGTTAAATGATTAATTTTATTTAAGGGTTATGTAGTGCTACTTCTATCGCTCTAAATGAATACAAATAATAAATGAACATATTTCTTTGTTAATATTTGTGCATTATAAATGAATGGATTTGTGTTTGTTTATGTTGATTTATTAGTAATAACATTATCATGAATCAAATGAATACGTTCTTGAACACTAACATTTTAATGAACAATAAGAATAAATATGTTTGTGAAAAATGTAGTAAACATAAATGAATAAACGAAAAAAAGTAGACAAACAAACAGATAAATGGACAAATAAGTTACCGAATATAAATGAATATTAACTGAACTATTCATGAATATAAACAAATGAACGAAACTTTGTTTGTGTTCGTCTTTTTAACTTAAATGAATATAAAATTTTATTCGCATTCGTTTATTTAACTCAACAAACAAATATAAATGAATTCCTGTCTAACTGTTAATAATCAATTCACTGAATATTCTGTTCATTTACAGCCCAAGCAAGTGCTGTGGACATCTGCGAATTAGATTCTTTGATATTGTCATCAACAACCTTCAGCAAGGCCTACCAATCCTCAAGGCTCCTTGTTTCTTCATCTCGAGTGTTGTACAATTCATGAGATTTTGGCTTGTTTAGTTTTGACTTGGTTTGCTGTTGGAGTGTGTCACATGCATGATCTAATGGTGCTTTGTCCTTGGGAACAAGCCTTAGGTATAGTAAGATGAGCTTTGAACAACGAGCACGAAATAATGGTATAATTGTCTGCAAAAGATACTTATATACTCGAGTAATTATAAATTTGAGATTTTCGTATATGACAAGGGTATAATATCTTATATTATGAATAAAGATGAACTTTATATAGGACTTGGAATTGGTGCCCCTCAACTTAAGGATTATTAGATTAGGTGATAACATTTTTGCAGCTTGAGCATCAATTCGATTAAAGAACACCTGTAATTTTATGGAACCCGCTTAAAGAATATCTTCTCTTTGCTGGGCTTTGAAAGGAATGTAAAGATTATGAGACCTTATGATCAGTTGTAGGACTTGCCGGGCATAATAAGCCTAAGGGTTCATAGCACATTTTAGAGGCCTGATTTGTTTGAGTATAGAATCATGGTCAATATTAATCAATAGTCAACATCCTATTTGTGAAGTTTTAAGTCTCAATTTCATTATCATAACTACTCCTTAACATGTTGCATGTTTTTAGTCTTTTCACCAACTTGGGCATAGAACGCTGTGGTAAAATCGCCATGTAGTTCATTAATTAAGTTGATGGATAGGTTAAAATTATTAGCATATAATGAGGTCTCTCTCTATATTTTGGACCAAAGAGAACTTTTTATTTTGGTCTCAAATGAACCTAAATCGATTATTAATCCGGTTTTGTAAAAGGGCTTTCTGTTGACCCGTTATGTTTAGTATCAGTTAGCATCAAACTTTGTCCTTTAACTTTAATTTTCTAATAATGATTATAAATTCTAAATATTGATTAAAAGCTAGCTTGGATTAATTAATAAATTAATATATACATAGTATTATATTTATTCATAATATATTCAAACACTATAAATAAGTTCATAACATGTATGCATAAATAACTTCCAAGAGAAAAGAAATAAACCGACTGAATTTCAGTCGCTAAGCATATTCAGTCATCCTTCAATCTCTATTTAGTAGGGCTTGCTTTTTAAGTGATTAAATAGCAACTGAAATCTTTAGTCACCCAAATTTAGCCACTCCCCAACCGCTTTTCAGCAACAATAATTTCTTAGTTAGTCACCTTTTAGTGGCTATCTCAATTTAAAACACTCATTAGTTGCCCCTAGCAAAAATAACATCATCTTCATTTCTCATTCTTCCTCATTTTCTCATTTTCCATCTCTCTACCACAACATTCTATCATCTTCCTCTACTTCTTGCCCTCTCTCATCTTTATTTTTTCTTCTTCTTCAACCAAGCCCATCTTCTTCTCCAACCACCATGACCAGTATGCCTCTACCATTTCTGTTGGTGACTCCCTCCTCCACTCCTACTCCACCATATTCCACGACTTTGCAATCTCCCTAGACTTTGTTCTCTCTCTCTTACATGATTTTTTGTGTGATTTGCTCGATTGAGATTTGGCAAAGAAGAAAATTAATGGCACCAAAGACATAATTTGGGATAGAACTGGCCAAAGAAAATTGAGACAAAGACAGGGACAGAGGCGAGAGTTAAGACGATGGTGAAGCCAAAGGAGTGAAGAGCAGCGACGATAGAAAATCAAAGGACAAAACTGGAAAAAATTGTAAAATAGTAAAACACCTTAAATACCTATAAATTGAAATTACAAAAAAACAAAATGAAAAAATGGGAGTTATTAGAGCTTTTATTCGTTCCTATCTAGCCTATTCCTAAAGGAGCGATTGAACATTTCAGTCACTCGAAATAGTTGCTCTGAACTAGTGACTAAGGTATTCATAACTAAATATTTTAATTGCTATTTAGTCACTCTGTGCGACTGATTATGACTATTTCTTTAGTCACTTTTATATATCTATCTTGTAGTATTATAAGTATTCAGCAATGGATATGGTGAAGATATTGGTGTTTTTTTGTTACTTAGAAACAGAAACATAGCTAAATAGTAATGGAGAAAAAGTAAAAATACAATAGCTTTATGAGCTAGAGTTGCACGCTACCAAGGCACACTACCAACGAGAAATGATCTAAGGGCTCTATCATGAGCGAAAGGCCTTGGGCTAGCCTAGCCAAAGGTGTGCTAAGATCCGCATTTCCTCATAAAGTCATTAAAATTTAAGAACAATCCATTAAAATGGTAATATTATATATATAAACAAGTCAACAAAGCTAGTTGTATAGCCTTTTAAATATCAACGAACTCATCCTTTAGAGCCAGCAATAATTTTGCCATATTTGGCCCTTTTAAAATCTCAAAGGACATTGGCACCTATTTAGAACCACGACATTGCTCCAAGCCTAGATGGCTTACGCCAAATGCCATTCACCAACAAATATTTGCGTAATAGCATGCTAACGACCTCACTTGCTTATGCCCCAAGTATGATATATGAGGTTCAAAGGGTTGGCTTTAAATGTCGACAATTGTATAATATAATCTCTTGTAAAAGCTAGCAACTAAATAAGAGCCTTTCTATGGGAGATAAAAGAATTGAAATTAAAACGTTCATTTTGGAATACTTCCTTATTTCTCCCTAACTAGATTGCCCAGAGCATGGAAACTAGAAAATGGAGCTAGTCCACATGCCATTTTTTCTGGGAAGGACGAAGGCTCAATAATTATCCCTTAAATGAAAGGGCATTTGTTGCCAACGGGTTAGCACAAAAGTGTCCCCAAATTTCTTTAGAACCTGGCAATCCCAGAACAAATAAATGGAGGTGTCTTCCTACAAGTTGCACTTGGACCAAATAGAGTTAACAAAGTCATAAGATGCTAGATTTATTGTAGTTAGGAGAGTGTCCAAGAGGCACTTCTAAAGGAAGACCTTAAACTTTTCAGGAAGATTTGAACCTTAAAGTATTTTGAGAAAACCAAAAAAATAAGGATCCCAAAATGTCCATTGTTACTAGCCATACCCCTCTAAATGTTAGTTGTATTAGGCAAATAAACCGCATAACCCTTCTTCAACATATATTGACTTGATGAACTTCTTTCCCAAAGAACTATGCCTTTTCTAGAAATGGTCAACAGAGACGTTAGATTAAGAATGAGATGCAAAATCTAGTTTGGGAAGAAAGTACTAAAAAGTTTCTTATTTTGACCCTAAACTAGCCAAGAGAAAAGGTCTAAGATTTTGGAGACTTTTTGGCTTAGAAAAGTTAGACTAATAGCTCTAAGCAGGTCTAGGAAAATGCCCACGATCTAGTAATCATACCAAATCCAAATGGAGTTATTATTTTCAATAATCTAATGGTAAGCTTGACCAAGTACATATGGTCATACAATAAACCACTTCAGATAAAGGTATTACCCCTTTTTTTAACATACTATATTGATTAGGAGCTACCATATTTGGCTATGAAAACTCTATATACTAACTTATTCATATTTCTAGTAAAACCTTTTAGAAGTTCTACCAAGAAGTACCTGGTTGAACAAGCTTGTATCCTTATTGCCCAAACCACCTAGCCTTTTAGGTAACGAGAACAATTGTTTATTCTGGAGATGAAGACCTTGTTTATCCGATGAGCCAAACCACCAAAACCTAGCAAATTTGTTGGAGATCATATATAAAACAATTACCAAAATTTTAAATATGGACATAATATAGACCAACTGGGAAGTTAAGGTAAACTTTATTTAGGATAGCCTACCTGTATCGTTTAACAACTTTTATTTCTAGTTTTCTAGTTGATTAATGATCTTGTTTTATGAGAAATTGAAGAATGAAGTCTTTGATCGGTCTTGGCATCATAGAGCTCACAAGCAGTTCACAATACCATAATTGATTGAGAAATGGAAAATCCTGTGGAAATCTCAAACCTCCCTACGAAGAACATTGTAGCTAAACACCCATTATGATTTGGAAAACTTAATTTCCTGATCAACCACCAACTAATACAAATGCAAAGAGTTCTAGATAGTCTAATTGCTTTTTTAGATGGTGAAAAAAATATCAGACAATCATCCACAAAAAATAAATAATTAATTATGATACCATTGCAACTAGCTTTCATATTCAAAATCTTTCCCCTTGATTGAAACTTTTCCATATGGCTCAAAAGCCCTTCCACACAAAGGATATTGGTGTTTTAGTAGCATGGTTAACAAACAAGATTAAAAAAATTGGATGGAAGTATAAATATGAAAAAATATTATATTTTTAGACTTCTAAGTAAGGAATATAGGTGAAAAAATGAACGAACAAATTGGTTCAAGCTTGACTCAATTTAAAACTAGTTCTTGGCTTGTTTAAATTAATATTAATCGAAATCTGAACAAAAATTTCAAACTTGAAAGCAATTTAAACAAAGCTTGTGTTACCTACAACTTGAGTCATTTTAATTTATTCATTTTATTTAAGCAAATAGCCCAACAAAAGTTTAATCAATTTAAAACTTAGTTATAGTTCATTCATATTGTTTTCAATTCAAACATAATTAAAACTTTGAGGTTAATAAATATTTTAAGCAACACTTAATTTACCTACCATTCAACTTAACTTGGATTTTTTTCAACCTTAAACTAATAAAAGTTGCAAAATGAGGAAAAGTGAGTTTTGAAAAAAAAAAAAAACTAACCATAGGAGCTTGTAATCCAAAGTACAAAATTTCTCCCCATCGAAGAGTGAGCTAAACTAGTTAGTAGTTATAATAAATTCAAGCAAATTTGAACTAATGTAGTATAAGAATTTTTTTAATTACTGAAAGTCTTTACCTTTTACTTGTAACCAATGCCTCATATAGTGCACTATATTGTGGTATACCATGTGCAAAATACTACTTATCATAGACATTTGATATTCAGTAGATAAATTTTCATGATTTATTGGGTTATCATTCAAAATATTATGATATTTGGTATACAAATGCTTTTTTTATAAGTTTTTTCAGTTTACCATGATATAATATGTGGTATGCTCATGGTATACTGTGGGTTAGAGAATTTTTTTCCTTATACATTTTACATTAATATGCCACATACCTATATATACAAAGAGATAAAATATAGTTAATACACACATTTAGACATAAATATATATTTTATTTTATTTTATTTTTTATTTAAAAACTAAAATTAATTGGTAAACGATGTTAGCATAATTGAAATTTAGACATTACTAAGTCCTTTCTTTCAATTTAATTTATAGTATGAAAATTATGATCAAAATCGTTAGAATACATATAAAAATGTGAAAAAAAATATTATATTTAATGTTTTTCATCTTAAAATAATGTGTTAATATATATCATCTTGCAAAATTAATAAGGGCAAATGGCATGATATACCATATAGTATACATATCGGGTCAGAGTCTTGGGTTTTTGGGCACTGATTCATTCATCTTCTCCTCTAGGATAAGGATGACAATTGGGAGGTTTGGGTCAAATTTCAGTTTCGGGTAATTTTAGGTTAAGTTTCAGACCAAACATAAGTTGACCAGTTGGGGTTTGTTTGGGTTACTAGCGCATATGTTGAAATCACTTAACCAATCAATTTTTTTGTTCAATTTTTGTTAAAATTTAAATTAAATAATTTAATTTTTTTGCAATTAATTTATGTTAATTTTTATTTTTTTAAATTAGAAAATTCATAAAAATTTTCTTCATTATGTTTCAAATTTTTTTTTGTGATATCCAACTTTATTGTGAAATTGCTACAAAATATAACTCTAGTTCACCATTACTCTATAGGTGACAAAACTGCAAAATTTTAAAAATTTTAAGGGAAAATGTAAATATTTGAAAAGTTTAAGGATCCATGTTATAATTATTATGGTGACCAAAGTGAAAATTTTTAAAATTAGATATCTTATTGCACTATACTTAAAAGTTTAAGGATCAATATTGTAATTTGACAATTTCCTGTCAAGATCATCAAACTTAGTAAATATGAAAATTACTTATTTTAGAAGAATCCAAATATAGAACTTATTAAATTTGGAAGTCTTTGAATATGAGACTTACTAATTATGAATGTTCCTAAAAAAGAGAAGTTATTAAATATGGAAGTCCTCAAATATGAGACTTATTAAATATGAAATGTAATAAAAGAAGAAAGTTAAGGTTTAGGATAAATGTTAGAATTAATTGTTAAGGGTTAGGAATAAAATTAAGTGTTAAGGTTTAGGGTTTAAGGTTTCAAGATTAGAGTTTAAGGTTATGATTGATGGCTTGTGGTTAAGGTTTGGATTTAGGTTTATGGTAAAGGTTAAGATTTCAATTATATTTAAGGGTTAGGGTTTAGGGTTTATGTGTAGGTATAGTACTTATGGCTTGGATTGAGGGCTTATGGTCTAAGTTAGAGTAAATGATTAGGGTTTCAGGGTTTTGCGATTAGGTTTAGGGTTTATGATAAATTAGATTTAAATTCAAAGATAAACAATTAAAGACTAATTTTGTATTTACCATTTTTACAAGTATAAGATAAAAATATTAATAATATGAGACAGGGCGAGAATGTTAAAACTAGTGGAAGAAAAAATTATTAAAAAATTTAATTTGACTACACATAAAATACTATAATTTGAAACATTTGAAATCAATTAAATCAAATTTCAAACAAAGAAGAGAACCATATTAATTAAATCAAATTTCAAATACCTTGATTTAAAAAAATTATATATTAAATTAATATTATATTTACCAATTAAAGTTTATATGACAAACTTGAAATTTAAAACCCAAATAACAAATCCAAGTATTCAACAATTCAACAAATTTATGTCGGATTAAAAAAAAAAGAAAAAAGAAAAAGAAAAAGAAAAATTTTATGCGGCAAATGAAGTTTTCCCTAAGTGGACCTACTACTATTTGATATGAATTAGTCAACGTCCAATTTAACAACTAGATTAGATCCAATGTGTTAGTTACATGCTTCAAAAAAATGTATAAACAAATCCTTAAAGTATTAAATTCCATAAGGTCCCTATGTAATGCATATTATTTTATTAATTTTTTCTTCAAAGAATCCCAAATCAAAAATATTTTCTATAGCATTTTGAAGTTTCTTAAATAGTATGGTCATAATTGATATGTAATTTAGATAAATAAGCAATATATAAAAATCACAATTTTTTAAATCTCTGGCATCCATATATTTTGGTTGATTTAGGTTAAAATCGAGTTATGTTGGGTCTAGTTATCGGGTCATTTAAGGTTCAAGTTATGTCAGTCTCAGGTTTGGATCATTTTGGGTTCAGGTCATTTCAGGTTCGGATATTTCAAGTTTGGGCAATTTAGGTTCAAGTTTGGGTCGTTGATTTTTTCTCGTTAAATCGGGTTGGGTCAGCCCTACACTCTAGTGGGTTAAGCCTACACTCGAATAGGTCAGGTGAGGTCAGATTTTACTATCCTTACTCTAAGATTAAGTTTATATATCTCTTTTTTAATTAATAATTTTTCTTTGTTATTAAAAAAAAGAATAATATACATATGATTTACAGGATGTGATATATCTTGCAATAATATAATTGAAAATTGTGACTGGTTGCAATGGTTGGTTGGTGACAAAATTGGAATGGAAAATTATATAAACCTAATTGTGGTCTGGCCTAATATATATTTTCTCATCTCTATTTTTAAAAAACCTATACTCACTTTATTGACATTGTCTCATAGCAATTTATGAAACTTTAATTTAACTAACTGGTAATTATATTCTAGTAATTTTTTTTAATTTTTTTTATAGTTAATAGTTATTTAAAAAACATTGTTGCATTTACAATGAAAAAATTAACAATTTAAAATATTTATTTTCTATAAAAAAATATTAGAACCATTGAAATTATGAAATATGACTGTTCGTTTATTTTAAATTAAAAGTTGTGTTCGAAAAGCGTATAAGAAATAGGAGCCTAGGAGGCAAAGCAAAATACAAATTTTGAAAAATAGATAGATGAAGGAGTAGGTTATCTGACTGTAGGTTTCCCAAATTCCGACTTATTACTAATTGCTTTATTCTCAGCTTTATCGGGAAATGCGCAGTTGAATGAAAGTCATCATGAGAGAAAAATGATTATGCCTGTAACTCTTCTCCATAGGATTGGGGTCGAAAAAGCATCAGAACTAATCAATCAATCTTCCTATAAAAAATGCCAAAAATCACTAAACTGACCACTTCCACTTTTTTTGTTAACAGCGTTATTTACTTGTGCTAGAAGTTGGAATTTACCCTGTTTCAGGGAAACTATCCATCGATCAGTTATTTGCAAATTATCACAAATTTTCCAAAGCTAATTATCATAGACATTATTCACAAACAAAACATATATGGGACATTTTAGGGTACATTACACTATTGATCCATAAACTATACATATTTCGCATCGTCATCCCTAAACCAAAAAAGCTCCAAAATGTCTTTAAATTGTGATTTTGTAACATATTTGGTACGGCATTAGCATCCAACTGTCAGTTTTTGGCTGGTATTAATTATTATGTGGCACTTCACTGGTGCCCAAGTAGGATCCTAATAAAATACAAAATTGCCTTGTCGATGGATGACTCTCTCTATCCATGATTTTTAGGTATGAGTATGAGTTTGGTAGATTAGTTTGGAATACGTAAAAATTGATGATGGGTAGCCGGGTTGGTTCCATAATTGAAAAATTCGTCGGTTTTTGAGTTGATTCCAGTTCTATGTTGAACAAACTCAAGATGAAACTGAAGTGAAAAGTATACATTTAAAAATATTATATGATTTATGGCTTTACATATTTACCCATAGATCTATATTTATTAAGGTGTTTTTGTAACTTAAAACAGATGGTGATCATTTCCTTAAATGAACTTTGTAACTTAATGTGCTTCTTTTCTAAATGTGTATTTAAACTTGGGCGTAGAATTGCATTACGCTAAATGTTTCGTATACAGAGAATGTTGATGAATTTAGTTGTTCTCTACTTTTCAAATGTTGCTTTTTATGGACTTCTGTTGAATTTTGTAACCGTTATAAATATATGATGTAAATTGAAAAGAACCAAAACTAGAATTGGAAAAGCGAAACCAATGGTATTGGTTTCTTCTAGTTCTCAATTCTCGGGTTAGGTCTAATTTATGTAGAATTATGATTATTTTGGATTTATTCAATTCCATAAAAAAGCTAACACAACCCAACCCATACTTACCCTTATTGATCTTATGCTTTAGACTAGTGCGACCAAGTGCTTTCCTCCACTATCCAATAGGTGGCTAGGAGAAAACCCGAAATTGGCTCATGCACTAGATCAATCTAGACTCGATTAATGCCCTCTATATATGACCTTCAATTCATAGACCACTTTGCAGCAATTTTTTTGTTTAGGGGAACCATTGAAACATTGTGTATAGTTGAGAACCAAATCGTGCAACTTAATTTGCCAAACCTTTCATACATATGAGTAATGGAATTTTCATGAAGTTTTTCTTGGTCATGTTAGGCTATATATGTATGGGAAAGAAAGTGGGGACGTGTGCATGATATAATGGAGACAAAGCTGTGGACTTTCACAAGGGCAGCGGTTGAAGATATGAAATGAATAACGATACTTTGCTTTCTTTAACTTTCTCTCTCCCCTGAAATAAGAGCTTTACCATTCAGCTATATACTTTTATTAATTTGATTAAAAAAAAAAGGCAATTACAAGACACAATACCAACTCCTAATCTATAAGTGTAGTAATCTAGCTTTTTAATTTGCTGGGCCTAACCCTAGAGTCAAATAACCCATTTCTTGCAGAAGCAGCCAAGCAAACATAAAGCAACCACTCTTCCGTTTCCTACCTTCTCCCTTTTGTCCTCCAGATTCCTTCTCTCACCATTTTACCCTTTTCTCTAGCTACTTCGTACACATATATATGCCTTTCTTCTTCTCTTCCGCATCACAGTTCACACCATAGTATGGGTAGGATTGGTATTTGACCCCCAGGTCATGTCACTATTGCACCGAGTTTATAAAAGTTAAAGCCTTTACAGGGACACACAGGGACACCAACAAAATCAAAACCACTGTCCTTGAGTTCTGAAACCAAAAACCAAACCTCTGATCCTGTCCCCAACAGCAAACGTTATTTGATCATCTGTTAATAATTGGCGTTGCAATCGGTTCATGGATTTTGATCCCTTGTGGATAACTGGGGGGCGGTTTCTTCGAGCTTATTCTTTCATGGCAGCTACACAAACACCGGCAGCAGCAACCAAATCTACCACCCTCTCCTGCGACAAGACTGGTTCACGAAGATCCCAACCTCTCCTGCTCGTCTTGTTCTTGGTGCTTCTCTTGATCGCTCCGCTCTTCGCTCGCCCGGCTTACTTCTCCTCCAAGGCACACATCAGACAGCTTCTCTCTGCTTCTCCCTCGGCTAAGCAGGCATTCCATCCTCAACCAACGTCGTCTTCTTCAACTCCTGCTGCTGCTTCTACATCTCGCCACAAGGATAAGGGCCGACCCTTCAAAGCAGCGGCTCACGAGGTTCCTAGCGGTCCCAACCCCGAATCCAACTAGTAAGCTAAAGTTGCAAGCATACTACCAGAAGCACCAAATTAAACCCTAGTATTATACTCTATTTTAATTTATGGCTTGTTGTGTGGTTAAATTATATAGATCTAGGATTTTGAATACTGTTTGTTATGTACTTCTTTGAAGTAATTTTCTACGGAAAAATATGTGTATATAAAGAACATACTAAATATTTTCAGTTTATACTTTGATACTATAGAGCCTCTCTGCTTGCATCTTATTTGGTATTTACTTATTGCTGGTATTGACCTATTTTTTAGTTATTTATTATTACTATCACAAAATTTGAGATTAAGTTTTGCGTTTTATACCTACAATACATTCAAGTTATAAGTTTTCAAGCGGTGAGAAGATGAGAATAATCCGTGAAGGCATATCAATTGGGTGAGTTTTTCTCTCTCTCTCTCCCTCTATCTCTTTTTTTTTTTTTTTAATCTCTTTGGAGAGTTAAATCTTGGCTCTTCCATTAAGGATAACATTGTTTTTATTCATAAACATACTTATAAGTATTTGAAGAAAGAAGCATTAGTATTCTAAATAATAGAAGGAAAATGTTAACCTTTTTTTTTTGTACCAGAATCAATTATATGTTGAGGGACATTTATATATTATAAGGGATGTCTAACATGCATTTGAAACCTTTTAAAAGGTGACTAATTAAAGTAGCATTAAAGATGTTGGTAGAATTTGGTAGGGGATTTGAACCAAAGTCAATTTTTTTTAACCTGAAGCGCAACCGAACTAAAGATAATATTTCTAGTACACTTGCAAGTTGCGTATTAGACTGAATTTTTGTCAAGTAAAAAAAAAGAAAAAGAAAAAGAAAAAGTTTTGTGCTGATTTTTCTAGGGTTGCATGGATATTTGTTTATGAACTTGGGATGAATCTGATTCGGGTGCATGAAGTTAGTCAAAGATGAAGGCGCTCAGATGCAAAGAGAGATTTGAAAATGGTGTCAGATGACTCAGATCTGGCCATCTGCAAAACACTGATAGTGCTTTTTTGGCTTTTTGGCCTTTTGCTTTATAATTATACTATACAAATAATATAATACCTTGCTTCTGGGAATTATTCCACCGATATTGCATGGTAAGGAATATATTCATATCTATGCATTATATTAGTATTTTCATTTAGTTGTACGAGTAGTCTTGTCAAACACATGGCCCAAGAAATCCTGCACGACCATAAAGTAGAAAGATATGATTTGTTAATCAATAAAGGAGAAATCTGAATAATTGAAAGGTTGGCTTTCGATTACTGGTCGATTTAGGGGTCATTATAATCTTTAATTTTTTAGCTAATTACGTTATTAATTGCGTGTTTGTTTCTTCAATTATTTTTTTACTCGGAAACATTTTGCAACTACTACCTATGAAAGTTTATGAAAAATATCAATTACTTGCATATTTCTAAAAATCACATTTAACATCCCATCATTTTTCACGGAAAAAAAAATATTTTGAGAGGATTCGAAATCGGGCCGCAGCCCACCAGTGTCCCTCGCTCACTGTCAAGCCTGTTTGGTAGGCTTTAATGTACACACATTTTCAGAGGTATTTCGGCCGAATTATTGGGTAAGATGATGCCCTTTAAGTTCCAACATATTACGGTCTTACCCCGGTCAATGAAACATGGTAAATCAAAGCTCATCCATAGCCCTCCATCTACCCAGCGCTCGTTCAGCCAGTCCTCGGTGAATTAGGAGCTGGCTGTGGCTCGCTCTACCCCTCACACTCTGCCATCTCCCAATGCCTGATCTGAGATATGATATTGTCTGCCAAGGCGGACATCCACCACTAATGAAAAAATTAACACCATTAGTATCTAACCATAGATAAATAATGTCCATCTTAAAATATCAGAAACTAGATTGCTAGTGTCTGCGTTTGGTGTTTAAGTGTCTGCTTCTAATATGTGAATGTCTACAAGTTGTTTTCCTAGTAATGAAGATAAATTACTTTAATTATTCAAATTTTACCTTTAATTGAGAGTATAGTAATGTTATTTTAAAGGATATTTAACTGAAAAATTATGTCATACTTTTATAGCTTCCTACATGGTTGGATTTTGTCTATATGTAGATGAATTTAAATACTCACTCTGTTTCACAAAAGTTGTCCTCTTTACTATTCACAGCAATTAATCTATGATTTTATTTCTTTTAAAATTTATCATAAAAATATGAACTTTTTACATGAAATGAAACTTTAAATATTTTAATTTCTAAATATCATTTTTGAGAATTTTTTTTCAATTCATATTAATATAAATATATTCAAATCAAACTTTAGCCAAAAAAGGTAAAACGGACAGCTAATATGAAACGGAGGGAGTACATTTTATATAAACTAAACACCATGTAAATATAGTTTGACATTTTATCGTTGAATTAGATATCTCATATATAAAAAATGACATTGAATCATTGATTTTTATTCTAAGTACATGGTATGTAACTCCATTTTCTTTTATTTTTATAGTGTCCAAGTACCTAAATGTAGTGGTTTGATGTCTAGATAATTTAAATGTTTGAATATGTTAAAAAGGTGTCTTATCTACCAGTTTGAGTTTGGTGTTTCAAGTGTTGGATTGAAGTATCTAAATGTCTTATTATGGTGGTTGAATATCTAGTATAATGAGTTAAGTATCTAAATCTGATAAAAATTTTCATTTTTAAAAAAAAAAACATGACAACCATTTTATATTTTTATGCAAACAAATTATGTACTGGTGCCTAACATAGTCTATAAGAGTATCTAATTTTATCTACGATGATGTCCAATGTTACATATTGTAGTGTCAAATTTCTAATGAAAAATAAAAACATAGATACTAGTTTTTCTTTTTATATTATCTCAGTCTGTGTATTAGTTAAAATATTAATATTTTAGTGTGAAAATATTTTTAAAAAAAATTGTAACTGATTTGGATCCTAACAATAGGAATAATAAAAAGATTTTGTAAAATAAAAAAATTGTTTGATGTTAAAAATAAAAAATGGTAATTGATTTAATTCCTTAAAATATGAAAGAAAAACTCTCCAAAATAAATTTTTCATAAAACTATATATAGAAAAAATAAAATTATTTTTAATTAATTCTAAAATTAAAAACAATAATTAGATTTGAAAAAAAAAAAAAAAAGAAAACAAACAGAGTTACGCATTCCATCCCTGGTGTACGTTCGCCTGAGAATTGTCCCCTGATTTCGATCCAATTCAACCGTTAACCTTGCGATTTTGATCCAAAGCATCAATCTTTGATGGTTATAAATTGTGTTAGATGCAGCAATAGCTCACCTTGCAATACAAGAAGTGAGATTTTTCTTACGTGATACAAGAAGTTTTTTTTAATTAATGATTAATACTGGTGTAATATGATGCACAGGAGAGGGCGAAGGGGACTTCACTGGTAATGAGAGGTCAGCTATGTGGGATATAGGCCATTGGTGCTATTGTGGTGAGATGAGTGAAGTTGAAGAACGTTGGACGAGGCTGTGATGATGGTAGCCGATCAACCCTCATGATGGAAAAGGAAAGCTGGGCGAGGATATGATGTCATCAAAATCGAAACAAGCTGTTAAACGATAAAGAGCTTGAGGTGAGCTAAGAGACTGACTTGTAAACACTTAAGATGCTATTGGACTATAAATATTGATAACTTATAAGGTTTATTTGCAAGTACATATTAACATAGAGTGACAAATCAGGTTAACGGGTCGGGTTCAAGTGGAAACCTAATTTTTGCAGCATGCTCATAACCTTAGAAAAACTAAACCTGACCCAACCCTAATTATACAGGAAAACCGAACCAACCCTAACCCGGCAATTTTAGGGTTAGGGAGGGTTGGGCCTTCCTCCTTCCTCGCTCACGTTCTCTGTTCGGTGTTTCCCTTCTCCGTCGCTGCTCCCTCCTTATCCTCGCCACAAGATCTTCTGCCACACCACTTTATCTTCACCGCAAAGGACCAAAGGTAATTGTCTATGATGACCAAAAGAGGGAGAATGACAGCTGTGGCAACGTCGGGTTTTCTGGAGTCGCCACCAATCGGTTTACCTAGGTCGATTGGACACCTAAAATATGGTCTGCGAGAGTTCGGGGGTTCGGGAGTACGGTTACGCTAAAACAATATTGTTATAGCGCCCAAAATTGGCACCTTAGTTGATTTTAATTTTATTTTGCTTTGCTTTTAAAGAACTTCAGTTAATTTTCAAAATTAGGAATTTTAACTGAATTATTTAGTCGGATGTGGATTTTTGGTAATTAATTTGTATAAAATTTGATACTTCCGAACCATGGACTCTGCCGAGTCATCCGGACACGGAAGGTTTATTTCCGAACCATGGACTCTGCCGAGTCACCCGGACACGGAATTTAATGAAAATTTATATAATTCAATATTTTAATCCATATCATAAATCCTAATGAATATGGATTTTTATCTTTGTATTTAATTTTTATTCAATTAAAATTTGATGATAAAAATTTATTTTTTGTTAAAAATCTTTAATTTATTATTCATTATTTAATTAATTATTTTTTTTTTGTCATAGAATTTTGGATTTTTAATGATCTTAAAAAAATATTGTCTAAAATTTTATTTTCTATTCTTTTTTTTTTTTTTGAAATATTTTTTTTAAAATAATTATCTAATCTTTGGGTTTAACAATATACTTAAAAAAAATTGATTGTTTTTTTCTGGAATCGTTTGATTATGATTTTTATTTATTTAATAAAAGAATTAAAAAGTTATATTTTTTATTATTTTGAAAGAAAATAAGTAAAATATAAAAGTTTAATTTTCATATATTTATTTTAAAAAAAAAATTTCTTTGTTTTTATTACTAAATAAAATAAACTATTTAAAAATTACTTTTATTTTATACTTTATTAAAAAAAATTTGGTTTTCCAAACCATGTATCCTAGCGGATCATTTAGACATGAAATTTAATTTAAAATTTAATTATTCAATTAATTGTTAAATAGCACACACAGCCTGAATTTTTCTAAGTGTGATTTTTTTAATTATGTCAAACTAATTCCATATTAATTATTAAAAAGTCTATCCAAATCTAATTATGTTTAATATTAATTCCTAAACTAATTCATACTTATCCAAACAAAACTATAAAAGGAAAACATAAGTAAAACAATGACCAATTTGTAAATCAGAACAACATTAGAGGCTCAATTAGACAAATCAAATAAATTCAGGGGTAAATTATTTATTAAAAATATTTATCTAAACTAATCACACAATTATGTTTAATATTAATTTCTTTAAGTTTATTCATACTCTTAATCAAATGAACAAACAAAAACATAAAAGAAAATAAACATTAGTGACCAAATTGTAAATCGAAACAACCTAAAAGTCTCAGATGAACAAATCAAATAAATCCAGGGAGTAAATTATTTATTAAAATCACCAATCTAACATAATCATATAATTAAACTTAATGTAAATTCCTAAGTTAATTTATGCCTTTAATTAACTGAACAAACAAAAAAAAACACAAAAAGAAAATAAGTAAATCAGCGACTAAATTATGAATCAAAACAACATTGGAGTCTCGATTAGATAAATCAAATAAATCCAGGGGTAAAACTAGAATTATGCCGAACTTATGACTTTCAGATCAGATCCGGGTCGACAACAGGTTGGTTTGCGATCTGGTTTTCATTATTTAATTTTAATTAATTTTTTTTTTGTTTTGTTTGTTTTAAATAATTTCAATTAATATCCAAACCATGGATTCTAACCGAACCACCTGGATATGGACGAAGGATTGATTTCGGATTTTATTAATTACTAAGGACGGATCTCTGAAATTTGCCATGTGTTATAAAATTGATCTCTTATTAAATCTCTTCCTAATTTCTAGATGATGAGAAAAGTAAGCATACTTGAGCAATTAATTTACTAATTATTCTTATATCCTATTAATATTTTTTATTTTCAAGATGCATTATGAGATCTAAATTACAATTATAAGAACCAGAAAATATAAAAATGAATTAAACATTCCAAATGATATGCCTATATAGATTTAATGACTTAATTTTATAGATGACAAACCAAACAAAACCAAGAAAGAAAATAAATAAAGAAGTAAATAAATAATAAATAAAATGAATAGTAAGTAAGTAAGTAAATAATTCGACGAGTAAATAAAGAGAACAAATAAAAAGAAAACAAACAAAACAAAAATACAACAGTCAACATGAAGTAAAATATTTAAGACATATTTTATATAAATTTAATAGTTAAGGTTAATGCAAAGTTCAAACAGACAGAACAAATAAAATAAAAAGAAATCAATGAAAATCCAGCTGTCAGTGACTGATCTGCAAGATAAAATGAAGTTAGTGGCTTAAATGGATAAAATAAAAAGAACTAGGGGCTAAAATGAGAATTTTACCCAAAAAAAATGAATTTTGACTTGGTCAAAACGAAAACGCGTGTTTCTGTTTTCATTTCTTCTTGGTCTGGCGTCGACACGGCGGCGTCGTTACAGGCAGCTGCGGAGGATGGCGACGGAACGGCGGGGAGCGATGGGCAGCTACCGGCGCGAGTGCAGGGGCGGTGCTGTCGCGGCGGAACACGAACGGGAGGGAAGGCGGTGGCGGCGTCGGCTGGAGCGGAGGCACGCGGAAGCGTCGGGCAGCAGGGAGGCGGCGAAGGGAAGAGTTAAGGGCGCGGCGGAGTGAAGAACAGGGCGGCAGAGCACGAGAGCAGCAGGGGACGGCGAGCGAGCAGCTGAGGGAGAGGTTTCGCGCGACGTGGACTGGGCGAGGCGAAGCGGAGGGTGGGCGAGCAGCGAAAAAAAAAAAACAGCAGGGGAGGCGACGGGCGGTGACTGAGCAGAGAGGGAGAGAAAGAAAGTGAAGAAGAACTCTCTGAGATAAGGAGAGTGAGAGCCAAAGAGAGCTCGGGCTAGGAGAGAGAGAGAGAGGGAGCAGCTGGGAGAGCTTAGAGAGTGAGAGGGAGAGCGTTGTTGCGAGAGGGAGAGAGAGAAAGATAGAAACCGAGAGGGAGAAGAAACAAAGAGGGAGAAGGTGAAAGATAGAAACAGAGAGGGAGAAGAAACAAAGAGGGAGAAGAAACAGAGAGGGAGAGAGAGAGAAAGATAACTCAGAAAGGGAGAGAGAGAGAGAGGGAGAGCGTGCATGAGAAGGAGAGGTCTGTCGGCCGAGATAAGGAAGAAAGAAGTCCAGAGCCTTCCAAATTGAAATGCTAGCCGGGGAAGGCTTAGCTGGGGGAGGATTTTTTTTGTTTTCTTCTTCTTTTTTTTTTTTTTTTTTTTAAATCTTTTTAATTAATTAATTAATAAATAATTACTAATTAATCAATATTTTTAATAAACACGTAAAGATATATATGTATACCTATGTATATATTTTAACTAACACTATATGAAAAAAAAAAAAAAAAAAATGCCCCCCTTTAAACTAATAATATGTATATATTATTAATAATCTAATTTAATGAAAGTCGGACGAAATTGGGTGTGAACAGCTGCCCCCCTTTGCATACTTCATGGGACATGATGTATGCAAAGTCGTTACCAAATTTCGCCCGGCTTAGCTAGGCATTAAGAACCTTCTCGCTGCCTAAATTATGAGGTTAAGAAACTTTTCTTAGAACCTCTGCGATAGGAATTCTCCTATCGTTAAATAAAAATTGATTGATTGATCGAGGTTAAGGGCCCTACCTTAGAACCTCTACGATAGGAACCTTCCTACCGTCGAAAAGAAATTGATTTGGTTGGTTTTGAGGTTTAAGGAAATGTCCTTAGAACCTCTATGATAGGAAAGCTCCTATCGTTGTAAGATGGACTGATTGATTGATTGTTTGAGGTTAAGGAAAGGTCCTTAGAACCTCTAACGATAGGAAAGGTTCTATCGTTGTAAGATGGACTGAATGATTGATTGTTTGTTTGAGGTTAAGGAAAGGTCCTTAGAACCTCTAACGATAGGAAAGGTTCTATCGTTATAAGATGGACTGAATGATTGATTGTTTGTTTGTTTGAGGTTTAAGGAAAGGTCCTTAGAACCTCTAACGATAGGAAAGGTTCTATCGTTGTAAGATGGACTGAATGATTGATTGTTTGTTTGAGGTTTAAGGAAAGGTCCTTAGAACCTCTAACGATAGGAAAGGTTCTATCGTTGTAAGATGGACTGAATGATTGATTGTTTGTTTGAGGTTAAGGAAAGGTCCTTAGAACCTCTAACGATAGGAAAGGTTCTATCGTTGTAAGATGGACTGAATGATTGATTGTTTGTTTGAGGTTTAAGGAAAGGTCCTTAGAACCTCTAACGATAGGAAAGGTTCTATCGTTGTAAGATGGACTGAATGATTGATTGTTTGTTTGAGGTTTAAGGAAAGGTCCTTAGAACCTCTAACGATAGGAAAGGTTCTATCGTTGTAAGATGGACTGAATGATTGATTGTTTGTTTGAGGTTAAGGAAAGGTCCTTAGAACCTCTAACGATAGGAAAGGTTCTATCGTTGTAAGATGAACTGAATGATTGATTGTTTGTTTGAGGTTTAAGGAAAGGTCCTTAGAACCTCTAACGATAGGAAAGGTTCTATCGTTGTAAGATGGACTGAATGATTGATTGTTTGTTTGAGGTTTAAGGAAAGGTCCTTAGAACCTCTGCGATAAGAACTCTCTTATCGTTTAAGAAAAATTGATGATTGATTGTTTGAGGTTTAAGGAACTCTCCTTAGAACCTTGACGATAGGAACTCTTCTATCGTTGAAAGTTTGAGGTTAAGGGCCCTACCTTAGAACCTCTGCGATAAGAACTCTCTTATCGTTTAAGAAAAATTGATGATTGGTTGTTTTCGAGGCAAAAGTTCCATCCTTAAAACCCCGATGATGAAAATTGATTGTTTTCGAGGCAAATATTCCATCCTGAAAACCCCGATGATGAAAATTGATTGTTTTCGAGGCCAAGGTTCCATCCTTAAAACCCCGATGATGAAAATTGATTGTTTTCGAGGCAAAGGTTCTATCCTTAAAACCCCGATGATGAAAATTGATTGTTTTCGAGGTAAAGGTTCCATCCTTAAAACCTCGATGAAAATTGATTGTTTTCGAGGCAAAGGTTCCATCCTTAAAACCCCGATGATGAAAATTGATTATTTTCGAGGCAAAGGTTCCATCCTTAAAACCCCGATGATGAAAATTGATTATTTTCGAGGCAAAGGTTCCATCCTTAAAACCCCGATGATGAAAATTGATTGTTTTCGAGGCAAAGGTTCCATCCTTAAAACCCCGATGATGAAAATTGATTGTTTTCGAGGCAAAGGTTCCATCCTTAAAACCCCGATGATGAAAATTGATTATTTTCGAGGCAAAGGTTCCATCCTTAAAACCCCGATGATGAAAATTGATTATTTTCGAGGCAAAGGTTCCATCCTTAAAACCCCGATGATGAAAATTGATTATTTTCGAGGCAAAGGTTCCATCCTTAAAACCCCGATGATGAAAATTGATTGTTTTCGAGGCAAAGGTTCCATCCTTAAAACCCCGATGATGAAAATTGATTATTTTCGAGTCAAAGGTTCCATCCTTAAAACCCCGATGATGAAAATTGATTAATTTCGAGGCAAAGGTTCCATCCTTAAAACCCCGATGATGAAAATTGATTATGAGGCTAAGGAGCTTTCCTTAGGACCTCGAGCGAAATTTATATGAAAGCAATTGAAATTGGAATAATTTTCTTCGAAAGTGTGAATTTTCATAATAGGCGAGTGCAAAAATTTAAACTTCGATAAGATGAGTGAATCTTGATGATGACAATAACACTGACAAATTATGTAAAGGGAACGGATGTTTGGAATCAATATCCAAGGTTCATCTAATATTTTCTTCAGTAAATATAGATTTCCTTGTAAGATATGTCATCCAAATAAGGTTAAAGCTTAACTACCCTAAAATGTTATGCCTAGTAGACCTAATAGGATGCGTCTCAAGAGTAACAAAAATTACTTTTTACTCAGCCATTCCAACCTAAAGGCATTGTCCTATGGTTTTAATATCAGCATTGACGAAACTATCTTCTAAAAAAAGAAATTCCCTGAAAAGAAAAACTGAAACGCGAAAGAAAATACTGATAATAAAACTAAAGGACAAGAAAAACGGATCAGATCGCTTCTTTCTTCCACAATACTTCAACAGGGTGAGTAGAGGACCATTATGGGAGTGAACTGGTCGGGAAAGACTGTCGTGTCCAATCTATCTGAATCATTGCTGGATCAGGTTTAGGAACAAAAGCTTGTATTTTATCTAGCAATTCTTCAGCAGTTGTTGCGGATATTATGATTCGCCGTGCCACTTTTGATATGAAATTCTTCTGCATAGCATAATCCATAAAAGCTATCAGACCTGTAAAGAAATTGTTAACATTTAAAAGCCCAATGGGTTTCTTATGCAAATTAAGTTGGGCCATGGAAGCGATTTGGAAGACTTCTCCTAATGTACCAAAACCGCCGGGTAGAGCGATGAAAGCATCAGCATTTAAAAGCATTTGTAGCACACGTTCTTGCAGATTTTTGACCACTAGCTCCTCTCCGATCGTGCCCCCAGAAATAAACTTCAAAGGTCCTGGGATAATGCCTAGAACTTGACTTCCTCCTAAAGATGCTGCTGATGCTACGCCTCCCATTAATCCGACACTACCTCCTCCATAAACTAAATGTATTTTTCGCTCAGCTAATACTCTACCCAAATGGTTGGCTGCCTTTAAATACTCTTCATCTTTTCCAGGAAAAGCCCCAGAAAATACACAAATACTTCGGGATTTACGAGTTGGGGTTTTCTCCATTCCTATGCTTACCCTTGTGAGAAAAGAGGATATATTTATAGAGATGAAGAGATAAGGCAATAATTTTATTTTCAAGAATGGATACATTATTGCCAGCTATTCACAGTAGTCACGAGTATGACTCTGGTCAGGTATAGGTACACTATCGTTAAAAGAGGAGGAAAATTTTCAAAATAGCTGCTAGCATGTACAGTAGTCACTACTGTAGCTTACATCAGGAGTAGGTACATGATTGTTGGAAGAGAAGGAAAATTTTAAAAAGTGGCAGCTATATACAGTAATCATAACTATATCTCATGTCAGGAGTGGGTACATTATTGCCAAAGGAGAAGGAAAATTTCAAAAGCGACAGCTAGCATGTACAGTATCGTGACTATGGCTCATGTCAGGAGTGGATACATTATCGCCGAAAGGGGAGGAAAATTTCAAAAGCGACAGCTAGCACGTACAGTAATTGTGACTTTGGTTCATGTCAGGAGTGGATACATTATTACCAAAAAGGGAGGAAAATTTCAAAAGCGACAACTAGCACGTACAGTAATCGTGACTTTGGTTCACGTCAGGAGTGGATACATTATTACCAAAAGGGGAGGAAAATTTCAAAAGCGACAGCTAGCACGTACAATAATCGTGACTTTGATCCTCATCTTCCACTGGCTTTGCGTCCAGTAATGGCTTCAATGCTTTCTATGAATCGGTGATTTACATCTCATCTAGCTTTCTCACAAACTGGCAAACAGGGTCGTTTAGGGTCAGATTCCCAAGACTGTAACGATCTCGTTCTTTTTGGAAAATTATCCATAATCCAACAACCTCAAATTGCACTATTCCGCAAGAATGCGCTTCAAGAACCTCTCGAATATCTTCTAGAGATTCCTTACGCAAGCCATTCTTAATGAATCTTATTCTATCATTACGATTTCTGGTGATCACTCCTGGAGAACGACATTTATTGCCGCAAATCCACCATCCACAATTATGACAAATGCCTAGCCTCTTTGCTCTTCTTTTTTTGGCATAAGCGCTTTTACCAAAGCCGGGCATACGGGGAAAGAACGCTTCTGGAACTTCACCAGCTGAACGAACCTTAGCTTCGATTAGCCACCGCACATTATCAGGAATGCCTTTGTGCATAAATACTCTGAATCGTTCACATCTAGCTTGATAAATCTTTTTAAGAACATTTATTGGGAAGGAAGGAAAATACTTTCGTAGGGCGGAAAGAGAAGACTCCATTGATGAAGGAGGTATTTAAGAGAAGAAAGAAATTAGTGATTGTAGGAAATGGAAATAACTAACACATATTTATAGTGATGAAAGGGATAATGTGTTAATTACACTTGCAGAAGCAAGTTCATTATTGTCAAAATAAAAGACAAATGATAGCTTATATGTACAGCAATCATGACTGTGGCTCTCATCCTCCACTGATTTATGTCCAGTAACGGCTTTAACGGCTTCTATGAGTCGAGGATTTGCTTCCCATCCAGTTTTCTTACAAGCTGGCAAACAGGGTTATTTACAGTCAGATTCCCGGGACTGTAACGGTTTCGTTCTTCATGAAAAATACTCCATAAACCAAGAATTTCACGTTGCACAGATCCACAAGAATGCGTCTCAAGAGTCAATTGGATATCATCCAATGAGTCCTTACTCAAGCCATTCTTGATGAACCGTATTTTATCTTCTCGATTATTGGAGATCATTCCTAAAGAATGACACCTAGTCTTACAAGTCCACCTACCACATTTATGGCAGACTTGTAATCTTTTCGCTCTTCTTTTTCTAGCATAAGAACTTTTGCCAACACCAGGCATGTAAGACGCAAATGTCTCTGGGATTTCACCTGCCAGACGAACCTTGGCTTCGATTAACCACCGTACATCTTCAGGTATTCCGTTATGCATCAGAGCTCTTAATTGTTCACAGCGAACTCGGTAGATCTTTTTGAGGATGTTCATTGGGAGAGAAGGAAAATATTTTCGTAAGACAGAAAGAGTAGGATCCATTTTCTAGAGGGAAGTAAAAGAAAGAAGAGAGGAAAGAATCAGTTATTATGGGCAACTGAGAGAACCGACTTGAGAGTCACGGAGTACTGTATTCGCCGTTTAACCGGAAAAGTGGATCCTACTTCATTTTGATGTGATAGATATTTTTTTATCTTAGATATTCCATCGAGCTGACGTCGATCCAGTCCTCGATTATTGAATCCATTGTCCGCTTTTGACAAATTTTCAACGACAATATTTCTTAATGTCTGTCTTATCTTTGACCACAGCTATCTCTTATCTTGGATGCTGCTAAGCTGGCATCAATCCTGTCCTTCCAGGTGTAGCCTCGATTATTGAATCAATTGCCAGGCTTTTGACAATATTGTCTACTTTATCCTTTTTGATATGTGTCTTATCCTCGGCTATAGCTATCTCTTATCTTGGATACTACTAGCTGACGTCAATCCTGTCCTTCCAGGTGTAGTCTCGATTATTGAATCGATTGCCATGCTTTTGACATATTGTCTACCTTATCCTTGAATTCCTGATGCGGGTTGGTCCCGCATATTAGCTGTGTATCCAGTGATAGATTAGTAAGAGCTGATGACATTGAGATCTCAGCTTATATTGCTGTAACTGTGCTGTGAATGTGATTCCCGTTTGGTCCTTGTTATGTAAAGGCTATGTATGCATGATATGAAATGCATGAATGCAGAGCATGTGTAACTAATGGCTTTTTTTTGTATGGATCTAGTTCTTTATGTCTTTGCTTTACTGGATCCTCTTTGTGATGGCCTTCTTGGACTATCATTGAATCTCTTTATGTTTCCCCGCTCTTGTCCATTGCCTCAAAAGCCCAACTCTTTTCAAAGTCCGCTTTCTTTGACTTGTTCTTGAATTTTGGCCTCAATTTCTTTAATGTTCGCTCGCCTCATACTTTATATCTCTTCAAATACTCATCCCTTGTCATGGATTTCATACTATCAAAGGCTTAACTTTCAATGTTTCATTGTCCCTTTTCTTGTGGTCGTGTCGACACTTGTTTACCCCCATGTTACAGTCCGAATGATTGCTCTTCCTTAGACTCAGGTTCTGATCCATAAGACTTGCCCCCTTGTCTATTGAGCTTCTTTGTTGGCCGTACTCTTTTTAAGCTTCGTAGAGACTACTTTGCCCCCCTGAATACGGTGTTTATGTAGATAAAAGGTATCACCTCGCCTTTAACAGAAGGTCGAGCATTTCTAGACTTTTGTGATGGTACTTGATCGTAAATTTCTCTTACAAGAACCACATCTTCTTAAAGAAAGTCTCAAGCTATCTCCTCACTTTTAAATCTACACACATTAATGAATAATGGTTTGGCCTTAAAGAAAAACTTTCATCAATTTGCAAAGCTTGACAAAGTAATTTACGGTCTTTGTTTTTAATTAAAATATCCTGCCATTCTTCCCTTTCCAACTCGAAGACATAAACTGTGCAAGGCAATAAGGTAGAAACATGATTCACAAGGATAGCCTTTTAGCTGAATGAGGATGATATCGAGAGGTAACTGTTAGGCGTGAGGAAAATTAAGTTTGAATATTTTTTTTTGTTTTGTTGCAGTCTTTTAGCTGAATGAGAATAATATTAAGAGGTAAATATTAGGTCTAAGTAAAGTTAAGTTTGAGTGGTGTGAAAGAAGGGTCTTTTAATACTACTCGTGAGCAGTATTAAACAAGGTAGAAACATGATTCACAATGATAGTCTTTAAACTGAATGAGGATGATAAGTCTGAGGAAAGTTAAGTTTAAGTGGTTTGAAAGAAGGGTCTTTTAATACTACTCGTGAGCAAATTTGATTATGATGAAAAACTCAATAGTGATGACCTCAAACTTGCCACTCTTTCCAGAAAGTAAAACCTCATATGTTGCCCCCCAACTATCGTAATCTTTATGTACGCTTGGTTTGAGGGTTGCTTTTGTCTTCTAGACCGCCTTTGCAGGTTTTTAGTTTAGAATCCATAGCTCACTTGTTTTCTTTTTTTTCTTTTGCTCTAGTTTGAGCCCTTTTTCCTTTTTTTTTTTTTTGTTTTTTTTTTGTTTCCCCCCCCTTTTTTTTTTTGTGAGCTATGGTGATGACATACTTGATAACTCTCTTGAAGTGAGATGACTCAAGTGGCCTTGCTTGCTCGTGCTTGTTCTCAGTTCTTTTTGATTTTGAATTTTCCCTTGTTGGCTTTTTGATGGAAGGGATGAACTTTTTCCTTTTCGGAGTTTTTTTTTTTTTTTGTTACAGAGAACCGAGATCATAGCCTTCTTGAAATGAGATGATTCAAGTGGCCTTAGTTGCTTGTGTTTGCTCTCAGTCTCTTTTTTTTGTTTTGGATTTTCCCTTTAATGGCTTTTGATGGGAGGGATAAACTTCTTTCCTTTGTTGGAATTTGTGTTGCGGAAAACTGAGAATCTTTTTTTTTTGTATTGAGCATTTGTGAGAATTGGGAGGCCACTGAGGTCATTTAATATGAGAGCTACCTTGTTTGGAAGCTAACCCCAGACTTCTTGCAAGGATGTTGATAACCACTATGAATTCTTTTTTTTTTAGAGTTGGGGTGCAACATATGAAATCCTTCTTACTAGATTTGACAACACTTTCAAGATCGCCACTATTAAATCTCCCTTAACTTTTTATTTTCACCCACGAGTAATATCATTTAGAAAGCAAAGTATGATAGCAATAATGGATAGTATAATGGAAAGGAGTGAGAGATGGATGTAAAAATGGAATTTTTGGTAAGAAGTGGTAGAATGTGTAGGTGTAATAATTGAATTTTTGGTAAAAATTGGTAGAATGTGTAGATGTAATAATGGAATTAAAAAAGGTGGTAGAATGCACACATAACATCTTTTTGTTGGAGAACAAAAAGAATTACCGGTTGTCAAAAAGTAAAGTGTGATGGCTATAATGGATAGTATAATGGCAAAGAGTGTAAAAATGGAAAGTAGTAGAATGCACGCATTACATCTTTTTGTTGTACCAGAAAAAGAATAGCAGGTGTCCATTTAACAAAGACTACACCCCAGATTCTGGACTAAATCTAGGAGATTTTTACTATTAAATTACTTTTGCAAGCTTTCAAAGATACAAGTTTATTCAAAGGATTCCCTGTCATTCAAAAGTGTGTGCGGACTGTTAGGTCAGATCTGACTTGGAGCCCTTCCAAAATTAATGTAATTCCAGCTCAAAATCTTCACTTTCAATTACCAATCACATCGGGCCTAGCAACTTGGACTCGACCAACTGTTGGACCTTGAATTTCAATATGACAAAATTTTCAGTTACATTTGGGATTTGGGTCACACCAACTTGGAAGAGAAGGTCACTTGGTCTTTACTACTATTGATATAGATGATAGCAGAATGCCTTCTTCAGCAAAGACTGTGATTAACTTTCCTTCAAAAATGAATTTCATTTTTTGGTGTAATGAGGAGGGAATTGCTCCGGCCATATTTTCTATCTTGGACTTTATATCTATGAGACGTCCTTCGGTTTGTTCTGTCATTAGTCTTGTTTGGAGCCGAGTTGGATATCGGTGTTGAGGTCCAATTTTACCTTTTTAAAGTGAGATTCATTTTATTAGATTTTACATGTATATGATTGATGCAATGGATGCATGCAATACATAATGAGATTATGTTTTTTATCAAAATTTATATGCACGTGATTGATGTAATGGAATACATGCAATGAGATTATTTTTATCAGATTTTATATGCATGTGATTGATGTAATGGATGCATGCGATGAGTGAGTTTGCTTATCCATTATCGTGGAACTTCAAAACTTTTAGTTGTCATTATAAAGACCAAAAAGTTAGCATAATTTGATGCGTGGTTTTGATGCATGAAGAATAATTGCACAAGAAAGATAAGGTTATTAATAAGTTAAATAGCAATTAACAACTCATGAAGTATTATGGATAAACAAGTTAAAACCATACGAAGAAAAGTGTAGAGTAACAACACAGCGTAACAAGGATATGCTTATGGCGTTGGTAAAATGGTAGAAATTCTATGGTCAGTTCTATGGTTAAGTGGGGAGTTCTATATGCATAAGGTGGCTTATCAAAAAGGCAAGGGATAGTTCCCGAATCCCGTCACTAAATTATAGTGACAGTCCGATTCCTTACCCTCTAGGGTTTATGTAAGGAATGGATTAATTCGAGTCGTAGCTTTTCGTGGGCCCATGCAGAGACTAACCGTCTCAGAAGGCAATACACTACTTTGCTACTTTGAAACCGGTGAAGGCTTGGAGACCATGGCCTCACAAGGACAACAACACCAATTCCGCTTAGAAAGAATTGTGTTCGATTTGAGGAAGCTCGGGTATAGAGCTTCATTTTGTGAATGCATTATGCATGTTTAGAATAAGTAAATATAACATATAAATCCACATAAAAATAAACAAAACAGAACAAATAAATCAACTTTTAGGCTTGACTCACTAACCAGGGTCCCCAGTGGAGTCGCCATAGCTGTGGCAACGTCGGGTTTTCTGGAGTCGCCACCAATCGGTTTACCTAGGTCGATTGGACACCTAAAATATGGTCTGCGAGAGTTCGGGGGTTCGGGAGTACGGTTACGCTAAAACAATATTGTTATAGCGCCCAAAATTGGCACCTTAGTTGATTTTAATTTTATTTTGCTTTGCTTTTAAAGAACTTCAGTTAATTTTCAAAATTAGGAATTTTAACTGAATTATTTAGTCGGATGTGGATTTTTGGTAATTAATTTGTATAAAATTTGATACTTCCGAACCATGGACTCTGCCGAGTCATCCGGACACGGAAGGTTTATTTCCGAACCATGGACTCTGCCGAGTCACCCGGACACGGAATTTAATGAAAATTTATATAATTCAATATTTTAATCCATATCATAAATCCTAATGAATATGGATTTTTATCTTTGTATTTAATTTTTATTCAATTAAAATTTGATGATAAAAATTTATTTTTTGTTAAAAATCTTTAATTTATTATTCATTATTTAATTAATTATTTTTTTTTTGTCATAGAATTTTGGATTTTTAATGATCTTAAAAAAATATTGTCTAAAATTTTATTTTCTATTCTTTTTTTTTTTTTTGAAATATTTTTTTTAAAATAATTATCTAATCTTTGGGTTTAACAATATACTTAAAAAAAATTGATTGTTTTTTTCTGGAATCGTTTGATTATGATTTTTATTTATTTAATAAAAGAATTAAAAAGTTATATTTTTTATTATTTTGAAAGAAAATAAGTAAAATATAAAAGTTTAATTTTCATATATTTATTTTAAAAAAAAAATTTCTTTGTTTTTATTACTAAATAAAATAAACTATTTAAAAATTACTTTTATTTTATACTTTATTAAAAAAAATTTGGTTTTCCAAACCATGTATCCTAGCGGATCATTTAGACATGAAATTTAATTTAAAATTTAATTATTCAATTAATTGTTAAATAGCACACACAGCCTGAATTTTTCTAAGTGTGATTTTTTTAATTATGTCAAACTAATTCCATATTAATTATTAAAAAGTCTATCCAAATCTAATTATGTTTAATATTAATTCCTAAACTAATTCATACTTATCCAAACAAAACTATAAAAGGAAAACATAAGTAAAACAATGACCAATTTGTAAATCAGAACAACATTAGAGGCTCAATTAGACAAATCAAATAAATTCAGGGGTAAATTATTTATTAAAAATATTTATCTAAACTAATCACACAATTATGTTTAATATTAATTTCTTTAAGTTTATTCATACTCTTAATCAAATGAACAAACAAAAACATAAAAGAAAATAAACATTAGTGACCAAATTGTAAATCGAAACAACCTAAAAGTCTCAGATGAACAAATCAAATAAATCCAGGGAGTAAATTATTTATTAAAATCACCAATCTAACATAATCATATAATTAAACTTAATGTAAATTCCTAAGTTAATTTATGCCTTTAATTAACTGAACAAACAAAAAAAAACACAAAAAGAAAATAAGTAAATCAGCGACTAAATTATGAATCAAAACAACATTGGAGTCTCGATTAGATAAATCAAATAAATCCAGGGGTAAAACTAGAATTATGCCGAACTTATGACTTTCAGATCAGATCCGGGTCGACAACAGGTTGGTTTGCGATCTGGTTTTCATTATTTAATTTTAATTAATTTTTTTTTTGTTTTGTTTGTTTTAAATAATTTCAATTAATATCCAAACCATGGATTCTAACCGAACCACCTGGATATGGACGAAGGATTGATTTCGGATTTTATTAATTACTAAGGACGGATCTCTGAAATTTGCCATGTGTTATAAAATTGATCTCTTATTAAATCTCTTCCTAATTTCTAGATGATGAGAAAAGTAAGCATACTTGAGCAATTAATTTACTAATTATTCTTATATCCTATTAATATTTTTTATTTTCAAGATGCATTATGAGATCTAAATTACAATTATAAGAACCAGAAAATATAAAAATGAATTAAACATTCCAAATGATATGCCTATATAGATTTAATGACTTAATTTTATAGATGACAAACCAAACAAAACCAAGAAAGAAAATAAATAAAGAAGTAAATAAATAATAAATAAAATGAATAGTAAGTAAGTAAGTAAATAATTCGACGAGTAAATAAAGAGAACAAATAAAAAGAAAACAAACAAAACAAAAATACAACAGTCAACATGAAGTAAAATATTTAAGACATATTTTATATAAATTTAATAGTTAAGGTTAATGCAAAGTTCAAACAGACAGAACAAATAAAATAAAAAGAAATCAATGAAAATCCAGCTGTCAGTGACTGATCTGCAAGATAAAATGAAGTTAGTGGCTTAAATGGATAAAATAAAAAGAACTAGGGGCTAAAATGAGAATTTTACCCAAAAAAAATGAATTTTGACTTGGTCAAAACGAAAACGCGTGTTTCTGTTTTCATTTCTTCTTGGTCTGGCGTCGACACGGCGGCGTCGTTACAGGCAGCTGCGGAGGATGGCGACGGAACGGCGGGGAGCGATGGGCAGCTACCGGCGCGAGTGCAGGGGCGGTGCTGTCGCGGCGGAACACGAACGGGAGGGAAGGCGGTGGCGGCGTCGGCTGGAGCGGAGGCACGCGGAAGCGTCGGGCAGCAGGGAGGCGGCGAAGGGAAGAGTTAAGGGCGCGGCGGAGTGAAGAACAGGGCGGCAGAGCACGAGAGCAGCAGGGGACGGCGAGCGAGCAGCTGAGGGAGAGGTTTCGCGCGACGTGGACTGGGCGAGGCGAAGCGGAGGGTGGGCGAGCAGCGAAAAAAAAAAAACAGCAGGGGAGGCGACGGGCGGTGACTGAGCAGAGAGGGAGAGAAAGAAAGTGAAGAAGAACTCTCTGAGATAAGGAGAGTGAGAGCCAAAGAGAGCTCGGGCTAGGAGAGAGAGAGAGAGGGAGCAGCTGGGAGAGCTTAGAGAGTGAGAGGGAGAGCGTTGTTGCGAGAGGGAGAGAGAGAAAGATAGAAACCGAGAGGGAGAAGAAACAAAGAGGGAGAAGGTGAAAGATAGAAACAGAGAGGGAGAAGAAACAAAGAGGGAGAAGAAACAGAGAGGGAGAGAGAGAGAAAGATAACTCAGAAAGGGAGAGAGAGAGAGAGGGAGAGCGTGCATGAGAAGGAGAGGTCTGTCGGCCGAGATAAGGAAGAAAGAAGTCCAGAGCCTTCCAAATTGAAATGCTAGCCGGGGAAGGCTTAGCTGGGGGAGGATTTTTTTTGTTTTCTTCTTCTTTTTTTTTTTTTTTTTTTTTAAATCTTTTTAATTAATTAATTAATAAATAATTACTAATTAATCAATATTTTTAATAAACACGTAAAGATATATATGTATACCTATGTATATATTTTAACTAACACTATATGAAAAAAAAAAAAAAAAAAATGCCCCCCTTTAAACTAATAATATGTATATATTATTAATAATCTAATTTAATGAAAGTCGGACGAAATTGGGTGTGAACAACAGCCAAGGAAGAGATGCGAATAAGTGAAGGTGGAGAGAAGGAGAGTGATGGTCGAGAGTGGGAGGCGAGGTGAGAGAGAAAGGCGGCTAAAAATAAGGCGAGCTAAGAGAGAGAGAAGCGGCCAAGGGAGAGAGGGATGCATGGTGAGAAAAAAAAGTCGAGAGAGGGAGGTCAGTGGATAGAGAGAGGCAGTAGCAAGGAAGAACTGTGCCAACAATGAAGTGAACTCTTAATGTTAAAAATATAATAGTGGCTAAGTGAGTTGGGTTAGTCGGGGGATAAGTGAATTGCATATGTTATGATTATGTAATGGGCTGAGGGTTAGATAGGATAATGTGTGGGGTAGTGGGCTGGGCTAGGTATGAAAAATGGCCCATAAACATATACAAAATTGAGTTAAATCAGGTTATTTCGGGTCAACCCTACTCAACCCAATTTCAAAGATCTTAAAATTGGATCAAATTGAGTTAGCTCGAACTCACATTTTTCAATCTTGTGGCTCAACCCTAACCCAAAAAGTTGGGTCAGGTTAAAGTTCAAATTGGAACTTACACCCCTAAATTAACAGTGTCAGACCCATGTCTAAAAACATAATAACATAATCCTAAGGTTTTCACCCAAGTGGTTATGACTTAGGGCATTAATGTGGATGTCAAAAGTTTGAACCTATTTCCATCAAATATCCATAAAATATGAGTTATATTGTTTTAACGAACTTTTAAATTATAGAAAAAAAAAACGGGTATTCACTTATTCCTTAATTATAATATACCTCTTAATCTATAATATATAGATGCTTCATATAACTAAAAAAACTGATAACATAGGTCAGATAATTAGCTGGCGGGGGTAGTGTGTCCCCAATTATAAGCAAACATCTGCCAAAAAGAAGTACGGGGCCTACGGGCCATGAGCTTATTAATTGACCCTTGTCTACGCCAAACTTTGTCTAGCAATTATGGCATGCATAAAGAAAGCAAATATTGGGCGTTTACCATCTCTTTTTAAGTACTAATAATTTTTCTTTTCTTTTTTTTGTAGAAGTACTAATCATTGAAACACGCAAAATATAATAGTTTTTGATTGACCACCAATGTTTTTTTATAGGAAGACGTAAATAAAGCGTGTTTTGACCCAAATAAGTTGTGCGGCAGAAAAAGAAATAAATCCACAATTTTCATGAAATATAAACTAGTTGTCAGCCGCTACAGGGACAGATCGGGAGTGAGCTATAAAATTCTTTGAAAATATTTTTGTGAAAACCAGCGAAAATAGTAGTTGATGCATTTTTAAATTTTCCGTAAAAAATAATGTAAACAAAATTAAGTCAAAATTAAGCACAAAAATTTGAACTAGCGGAAAAAATTGTAAATTTTAGAATTCAAATAGAAATTTACAAATTTTTTGTATTTAAATAAAAATTCATAAATTTTTAGGATTTAAATAAAAATGTTGCAAAAAAATTAGAATTGAAATACTAATTTGTCTTTCACTTTTTTTTTCTTCCAAATTACTTTTAAAATTAATCCACAATTTGCCTTTTCAATTTTTTCCAAACAAGATACAATATTTTTTCTATTTATACATCGAATGATAAAAATTACACTTTGTGGAAGATTTCTGTGTTGTCATCATTTAAATTGATGTGATGCCAACTTGGCATGGAGCGTACTTGACATATAAAATTGGTTATTGTTCAACGAGTCTCACTAATATTCTTTTTCCAGTTTAAAAAAATTATTATCTTATTTATATTTTTAGAAAGTTTCTAAACCCATTAATAAGTTTCTTATTTCTGTATAAGTTCAGTGAAGATTACTTTTTAAAGACTAACAATATTTATTTTGAGATATTTTTGTTTTTTAAAAATTCAAATCATCTTTTAAGATCTTTAAAAAAGTATTTTTAATTTTTATTTTTAAAAAAATTATATATTTTTTACCTATTTTAATTTGAAAAATGTAAAAAATCATAAATAGAAAAACTAATCAAACAAAAATTAAAAAAATATAAGAAATTTTTACTTCTAAAAAAATTATTTTCAAGTTGGAGGAGAAAAGACAACTTCCAGTCCTAACTTTTTTGCAGCTTTTCCATGTAAAACTTTGCAAATTTTTATTTAGATCCTAAAAATTTGCAAATTAGTGTTTTGTCTCCTAAAACTTACAAAACGTATAAACAGTTAGTCCTAAAGTTAACTCCAAAATAGTGGCTAACGATATAGGACTAACTATTTGGGTAAAATTCACCATAAGTCACCTAGCTTATTATTTTTTTTGTCCTAAACAGGTACTTTACCTTTAAATTCTCCTATTGAAGTACCTTTTCCCTTATTGCGCGTCCCATTCAACTATTTTCCATTAATTTTTCTATTAAATTAAATGAAAAATGCTTATGTGGCAGTAAATAATCCCAAAATAAATTTAAAATGTCAACTTTAGTCCTCAAACTGTTTCAATCACTAATTATAACCCTAAAACTTCTACTTAATTTAATTTTACCCCTAAAACCCTAATCTTTCATATCCACTACTACCACCTCAAAACTGCCAACCAGCTACTGTCGTCGACGACCCTCCAGCCACCAACCTAGTCGCTGGCCGACCGCCCAGCCTTGCAACTGACTGCCCGAATCCCTTAGCCTAAAGACCCGAACCTCTTAATACTGCTATTCATTTCTGTTACTTCTCCGAGACCACCTTTTATTCTAGTATCAGAATCGGCGAATCGAGATATGGGATTCAATGATGAATCAATATTTGGGATTCGAAGCATGCACCTGATGCAACAAATTGAAGAAGAATCCATGAAGGTCTGGCGATTCTTCAATTACCCATTATCAATGCTGATTGAGCCAAGGAAATCAAACCCAAGTGAAGATCGAGATGAGAGCGATTTGGGTTCAAGATGCAATTTGTAGTCATCGTGGTGATTATGATTTGGGTTCGAAATGCCAGCTTTGCCTTTCACTTATAGTTGCCATTGTTCCATGGTTCGTCATAGCTTCAATCACCCTCTTGTGGTTGATTTGTTGATTTCGGGTTGATGAAATGGGTTAAAAAGTTTGATAGTTGATGAAATTTGGTGGTAGCATTGCCGACGTCAACAATGTTGACAGTAACGAACGAATGGCAACAAGGAGTGGCGGTGATGATGGGCAAAGCAACTAGAGTCCTCGAGGGTTTATTACATTAGGAATATAAACAATAGATTTAAAATGTTATGGTTTAAAATTATTGTTAGACAAAATTAAAGGACTATTAGTGTTATTTTGTGATTAATTTTATTATTTTTATGTCACATCAGTATTTTTCATAAAAAATAACTCTAAAATTAATAGAAAGTACCTAAATAAAATAGCAATAAAAGATAAGCCACCTCACTAGGACAATTTGAAGATAGGGTACCGAATTAAGACAAAAAAATAAGTTATATAACCCCCGGTGGATTTTACCCCTCACTGTTTGTACATTTTGAAAGTTTAAGAACTTAAATAGAAATTTGTAAAATTTTAAGACTTAAATAAAAAAGCAATCAAATAAGGGAAGGGGGTAAAGAGCGATCATTAAAATAAAATAATGTAAAAGAGCATCATGGGGTTTTTCTATGGGTAAAGTCCATGGGGGTACCATTGTTTATTTTTTTGTCCTAAATGAGCATCTGACCTTTATATTTGTTCTATCAAAGTATACATGCCTATATAGTGTGTCTTAATAGGGCATTTTCTATCAATTTGATTGTGAGATAGAGGAGAGCAAACAAAAGAAGAAAAAGGTGGAGTTTTCTAGATCTTTGGATGGAGAAACAAATAATGCGGATCAAAGTTCGAGCAAGACCCAAAATCCCAACCACAATGTCACCTTGAAACCCACCATCTTAGGGTGGTGGTGGAAGCGGTAATGATAGGATGTACGTGAGTAGAAAGTGAATCAAGGGTTTAGGTCATTCCTTGGTTGTCAGAATACGGGTTGTGAGTTTAAACCTGATATGAAAAGTACCAGAGATGAAAGAAATTGGAAATCTAGCTCCAGTGGCGGAATCAGGAATTTTAGGTTGGGAGGTGAGCCTGAAGAAGAGTAATGGCGTCGCAGTGAAACAAAGCTGGAGATTAGGACCAAATCGTACTAATTCAAAGATAAGGGAACAACTTATATGAGTTGAAAAAGTTAGAGGACTAATGGTGCATTTAGACCATATTAGAATATTTGCCTAAGTCTAGAGGGAATAATTACTTATTTGATCCCTACTTTCTTTAGATTCTACCTTACTGCCTCTCATCTTTATATTTTTTCATCATTTTTTGGGGAAAATAATGTATATTTAACCCCTGATTTCTATTGAATTGACCAATTAAGTACCTATTATTTAAAAATTTTTAGAGCAACAGCACCCCCTGCCCCAAGGGTGGTCCGCCACTATTTCCCAATATTGGTCACCTGTATGTAGCTCCTCTATGGTTTTGGATCTACAAACCTCTTATTTATCTGGGTGTGTTATGCTTAATTCAACTGCTTAATGTCTTTCAAAGTTAAACTAACATGAATGACTTAAAGTTTCAAGACATATTTGGTTTACTAATTATTGGGTACGTTTTTGCTGTCATCATTTCAAATTTTTGGTAACATATGAGCAACAAAAGACTAGTTTTCCATGAATTAGGAAAGAAATTGTGTACTAACGCTATCATCTCAGGGAGACATCAGTTTTTGCCAAAATAATTAGGTGTCAGTAAGAAGGTTGAACTAGTATTCAACATCTACAATTTTTAATGTGGTTGTGTATAATGCAATTTGATTACTCACTGTTAAAAAATTGAGAATCTTAAACAAAATAGTTCCTGATTAATCCTAGGAAATGCTGGAAGGTATGAAGAAAGAGATGGAAAACCTGATGATGGATCTAGCAAGGAAGCAAATGAAGAGCAGAAAGATCAAACTATGTGGCTTGATTTAAAAGCTGGAAACCCAGTCCTCTCCACCACCCGCAACCCACAAGTGGCGTGCTCTAACAGAGCCATCACCTTCACAGACAAATCGATGATCCTGTTCTTGTGCCTTCTCCCTCACCTGCAAAAAAATTCACCTGTGTACTCATAGACGAAGTCCAAGATGATATTTGAAAGAATCTCAATAGAAGAACACGAGATTTGGAAGAAGAATATGATGAAATCAGGGGTGTCCAACGGTAGATTTAAAGATTTACAAATGTTTAAAAATATTGATTGAAAATGTTTAAGAACCAAAGTTATTATTTTAAATTTATTTTATTGTTATTTAATGACATGTTAGTATTTTTTATTTAATGTAATGATAAAATTGATGAAAAATATCCTATTAAGACATGTTATAGGAGTTTATGTAATTCAATAGGACAAATTTAAATATCAAATAGCTATTTAGAACCCATGAATAAATAAAATTACCTCTAATAGTCCCATGGGATTCACCATTTTTACATGTAATCAGTATCCGACAAGTGGCAATTTACACGTGGCAGCACATAAGGAGCAACTGTTGGAAGGTGTCTGTTGGAGGGCCTCACGCTAGCATTGCCCATTAATAAATGATGGCTGAAATCCAACATGAGAGCTGAGCTTATCCTGGTCCCTGATCCTCCCCAGTCGACAGCTTCTCAGTCTTGAAGGTTTTCAGAAGTCTGAGACAAGTAGTAATAAATGAGGGGGGTCTTTGGTTGGAGGCAGTCTTTAATCCCTGGCGTTGCTTTTCCTACAGGCTACAGCAACTTCTACCGCATTGAATTCTTCAACTCAAGTTTTTAATTTGTCCATTATGGATTAGGACCATATTAGAGCTAGTACAAATTTACTTAATTTAGATGATTAATGAATTTGTTCTTATCATGGAACTAATCAAGAGAATAACTAGCTTTTAATGATATTCACCTTTTTAAGTAATGAAAAGATAATTTAATTGACCCATAGAAAAAAATGAATACAAATACTAGTAGAGGAACATATTATTCATAGTGGCTTTCACGCGCATGCGCCAGAAATAATACGAAGAACAAATTAACTTACTTACACACACCTAACCTAAGCATAAGAGTCACATGAAAAATAATTTCAGAGTTGCAGTAATCGAAAGGAGCAAGAATCAGAACACTTCACTTCATTATGAGCATTAGGGCTCTCTTAATTATATCATCATGATCTTAATTAAGGTGATTAGTTAGCACATGGATTGACTTAATCAACTTGCAAGCTAGCTACGTGCTGATGAACATTGATGGTTGACGTCGAGTTGTAGTGGATGCTCACTACCTCCTTCCACCACCCCCACCACCGAATCCTCCTCCTCCGCCGAACCCACCGCCACCACCCACTCCGAATCCTCCACCTCCTCCAAACCCACCTCCTACACCGCCGCCTAGTCCGCCAGCTTTTCCGAAGCCACCACCAGCACCAAAACCTCCACCGCCCCCTCCGATACCACCTCCCCCACCTGCTCCACCACCTCCACCAAACCCTCCCCCTCCGCCTGCACCACCCCCAATTCCACCGCCACCTCCCCCACCTGCTCCACCACCTCCACCAAGTCCTCCCCCTCCGCCTGCACCACCCCCAAGGCCACCTCCTCCTCCAATCCCCCCTCCCGCACCTCCCCCAAGTCCATGACCGCCACCTACACCTCCACCTAATCCATGACCTCCTCCCAAGCCACCACCTGCTCCTCCACCCACTCCACCGCCTAGTCCACCACCAGCACCCCCACCTAAGCCACCTCCCCCTCCAATGCCCCCTCCCGCACCTCCGCCAAGTCCATGACCGCCACCTGCACCTCCACCTAATCCATGACCTCCTCCCAAGCCACCACCTGCTCCTGCACCCACTCCACCGCCTAGTCCACCACCAGCACGCCCACCCAAGCCACCTCCGCCTCCTACCCCATGACCACCGCCCAAGCCACCTCCACCGCCAGCACCACCACCCAAGCCGCCTCCACCGCCAGCACCACCACCCAAGCCGCCTCCTCCACCTAGACCATGGCCACCACCTAATCCACCTCCTGCACCACCACCTAAGCCACCTCCTGCACCACCCCCGCCACCTAGCCCATGACCACCACCCAAGCCGCCTCCACCTCCTAAACCCCCTCCGCCACCTAGTCCATGACCACCACCCAAGCCACCTCCGCCTCCCAGTCCATGACCGCCACCCAAGCCACCTCCACCTCCTAAGCCGCCTCCGCCACCAAGTCCATGATGACCACCACCTAATCCACCTTCCCCTCCTAAGCCACCTCCCCCTCCTAGTCCATGACCACCACCTAAACCACCTCCTGCTCCACCACCTAAGCCACCGCCAGCACCTCCACCAAGACCACCCCCACCACCTAAGCCACCGCCTGCACCGCCACCAAAGCCGCCTCCACCACCTGCCCCACCTCCAAGACCACCCCCACCACCTAAACCACCTCCTGCACCACCACCAAAGCCACCTCCACCACCTGCCCCACCTCCAACACCACCGCCGCCACCTAAACCACCACCGAAACCCCCACCAGCACCTCCACCAAAACCTCCACCTCCACCAATGCCGCCACCAATACCACGGTGAAGAGGCCCTTTAAATGGAAATGGCCGATGGTGAATAAACGGCAAGTGTTTCTCGTCACCATAATCCGTCCCACCCAAATGAGGACGAGCCAAAGCCGGAACACTTGCAAGCAAGACGAACAGCAGGAAAGTGACCTGAACAGACCTAGCTACAGCCTCCATTGTCATAGACGAGAAGCTAGCCGTAGAAGAAGCACGGCTTCTATGATAGGAGGATTAATGAAGAGGCACATGCACATGCAATTTATAGAAGGAAAAGGAGTGAGTTCGGCTGGCACTTATCATTATTACAATTAGTAAACTACAAGGAGATGCGCCCCAACTGTTAAAGCTTGCGCGAGTAAATGAGGCTCATCCGCCATGGGAGAAGCAATTTACTGCCCCAACTGTACTGTTCGGTCACGCTTCTTTTTGCAATTTGCATTGACTCCCCCAACCTAGTTTCTCTTCGTCTTCTCCTTCGTCTTTCTTCTTTTTTGGGGTCTCGGATTTTCTCCTCTTTCCCTTCTCGACCAAACAATCGTTATGTAGAATAATAGAATACAGGGTAGCTATCCCATATTTAGTTCCTAATGCTTTCTTACATATTGAATGCATGAATGTTCTAGACTAATGAACCAGCACCTGCAAGAAAATTAAGATACACGTACATTAAGAGCCTCCAACGACTTTTTTCTTTTACATTTTTTTTTACATAAATCAATACTATTTAAAAGTTAATAATATAAAATATTATATAAGTGTAATAATACTAAATTTTTATAATTTTTTCTCTAAACCTTAAAGTAAATGGGTCTTACATCATTTGGGTTTAAATGCGAGTTCTAGTTTTGTTAGAAAAGAATAATTTTAATGGGAAAAGGTGAAAGTGAAGCATTAATTGTACTTGTACGTAATTGGTGATTATTACTACCAAACCAACCTAAGATTGACATCAAAAAAATTCAATCCAATTTAAGAATTGTGAACCAAATATAACCACAACTATTGATCTGGGTTTTTCTATTCTAATTTTTAATTTTTTTGATTTCTAAAAGAATTTCAACTAAAGACATATTTCTCCAGCAATTAAGGTATTCAGAACTTTATAAATCAATCATCACAAGCTCCCACTTTCATCATCTCATCAATTGGCTGGCCACCTAGCACATTTCCACGCTTGTTTTCAAACCCAATGCATTACATGGAAAAACCAATTTTGTAATGGCTAAATTTCTAATAGCCAATAGTTGTCAGATTTTTACTTTTCCAGTCAACTTTCTTTTTTTTTTTTGTAGTTGTTAATTGAAAAATTGTTACCGAGGGACTGCTGTTAGAAAAGTTCCGACAGTGACCCGCTGGAAGACTTTCAATTGGCTTTACAGTGGTTTACTACTAAAATAATGGAGTTTACCAATACGCATCTCCAACGGCTGCGCGTTGGTAAATTTAAATTTTCAACAAAACGTTGGAAATTCAATTACCAACGTACAAAATATTAATTATTCGTTGGTAATTTTCAACGTGCATGCATTGGTAAAACGCACGTTAGTAATTACCAACGGTCATGCACTAGCTCTATTTTCCAATGGGCGACAAAATTACCAACGTGCTTGCACGTTATTACCAATGTGCAAGCGCGTTGGTATTTTCCAACATGCACGCACGTTGATAAATATCAAGGTTTCCAATGAGAAGCCGTTGGTAATTAAGTTATTTTTAAAAAAAAATTAAAGCATTTTCCAACGAGGAGCCGTTGGAAACTTCTTTTTTTTTTAAAAAATAATAAAATAATTAATATTAAATTATACATTATATTAACTAAAAATTATATTTAGTGACCTTTTATAACTAAATTTTTATTAGTACACAAAAATTTTAATAATGCAGTAAAAATTTAAAAATATATAATTTCAAAAAAAGTAACTAAAAATTCATATAATTGAAAAAAAATTACTGAAATTCATAAGATCTTATTGAAAATTTAAAAAAATTAATAGAAAATTTGGTATAAAATTGAAACTTGAAAAATAAAAAATATCACAAAAAGTAATTTAAAAATCACAAAATTTTAAGAAATTGATGAAGTTAATAAATATTTGCCCTAAATCAACAAGCAAACAACAGTTCTGCAAAATCAAACAAACAAATCAGGTAATCGGACAATAAATCTAATAAATCAAATACAAATTCAGAAAACAACAAAATGAACAAAATCGAAACCGAAATCAGGGAGTCGGGGTGGCAAGGAGGCGAGGAGATGGGGCGCGAGGCGGGGCGAGGAGGCGAGGTGCAGACACGAGGAGGAGATCTGGCATCGAGCGCAAGCGGCAAGGCACGGAGGCTAAGGCGACGACGCAGCAAAGAGGGAGGAAAAGGGGGAGAAGCAGACGAGAGCAGAGGGAAGAGAGACGAAGCGGCAAAGGGGGGGAAATGGTATGGTATTTATTTATATTTATTTAGGGTTATGGGTCTGTTTTGGGCTTTTTGGGCTTTTATATATATATTTATATTTATAATAATAATAATAATAATAATAATAATAATAATAATAATAATAATAATAATAATAATAATAATAATATATAAATATGATACATATGATAAATTATTTGATGTATGTATGTATGTCTGTATCATATATTTAATGTATATATATGATATATCTTAAGTACATATTCTCATATATGATGCATTATACTATTATTATTATTATTATTATTATTATTATTATTATTATATAAGTGTATGAGAATATATATTTTAAATTATAATTATTATTTTGAAACCTTTACTTTCTAAAATATATAATTTTATATATGATAAATATCATTATACATTATAATATATATGATATATTTTTATCTATATTATTATATTTTTAATAATAGTAATAATTATAAGTATAATAATAATAATAATAATAATAATAATAATAATAATAATAATAATAATAATAATAGTAATAATATCACATATAATTGTTACCAACGGTCGAACACGTTGGTAATTACTAACGCATAAGCACGTTGGTAATTATCAACTGTCTGACGCATTGATAATTTGCATGTTGGTAATTACCAATTGTCTTACGCGTTGGTAATTATCAACGCGCAAACGCATTGGTAATTACCAACGCGCAAGCCGTGCGTAACTTGCCCGTTGGAAAACATGACTTTTTTAGTAGTGGTTACTCGTCGAAAATGTTTTGGCAGCTCTCCGTTGGAAGAACTTCAATAGTCCTTTTAATAGTGGCCCATCGAAAATGTTTCAATGACACTCCGCCGGAAGAACTTTGGTGGTGTTTTCGCCTGTCACCAGTCAGAAGCATTCATATGGCGCTCTGCCGAAAGCCATCATGTGGTCCTTCGAGTGGTGGCCGATTAATGTGTGTTAATGGAAAGTACCAAATGACGCACATTTTGGGTGACCATTAGGTTAAAACCCCTCCCTCCTTCCCTTCCTTACCAGTTCAAGTTTAATCCCTATCTCCTAAAAAATCCCCAACCTCATCGTGGCCCTCATCATCAATCTACAAATTCACTACCCCCTTTATTTTCTCCCATATTTCTTGAGATTTCAAGCAATGAGCTCCACAAAATTGTTTATCCATGCAAATAGAATGTATTTTCTTATGTTTCATCTTGTTTAGGGTTTATGTTTTTAAGAACAAATTTGAATTTGGAAACTTTTAATTTGATATAAAGCTTAGCGTTTTATAGGCAATACAAGTTGTAAGGTAGTACGACTTTTGTTAGCTAAAAACACTCAACAACTAAACAACTTAACTGTAACAAGATCACTTTCAACAGAAAGAAACTCTTAACAAATTTGATTGTTGAAAGACTTTTCAATCATTCTTCAACACTCCCCCTTGAATAAAAATCCATGACTCCAAGCTTCATCTAGAACATGTTGTGCTTTGTTTGAGGAAGAGACTTTGTAAACAGATCAACTACTTATTCATCATTCTTGTAATATATCAACCTAATTTTTTCTTTGGCCACTAACTCCTGTATGAAATGATGCTTGATCTCAATATACTTTGTTCTTCCATGAAAGACTGGATTTTTTTAACATAGAAACTGCTGACCAACTGTCATAATAAATTTTTATTGCCTCTTTTTGCTTTTGATTAAGATCAGTGAGTATTCTCTTTAGCCAAACAGCCTAACAGGCTGAAGTGTTTGTTGCGGCATACTCAGCTTCTGTGAAAGATAAGGCCACTATAGCTTGCTTCTTTGAAGTCTAAGAAATTGCACCTGAGCCAAAAGAAAAGTAATTCCCAGAAATGCTCTTCCTATCATCGACAGACCATGTTCAATTACAGTCAATGAAACTAGTTAGCTTGAAATTCAAGACTTGACGATACCAAATTCTGAAATCTTTTGTTCCAACAATGTAGCGAAGAATTCTTTTGGCTGCTCCAAAATGATGTTTTGATGGGTTGTGCATGAATGTCAAAATTACTTATACAGAGAATGCAATATATGGCCTTGTGTGTGTCAAATAAATCAATCTTCCAACTAAGCCTTTGATCATACTTGCATCTTCCATTTCTGTGCCATCTTTAATCTTTAATTGTTCGTTTACATTCATAGGAGTGGCAGCCACTTTGCAATCTACCATCTTGAACTTTTCTAGTAAGTCAGCTGTGTATTTCTTTTGTGAAACAAAAATTCCTTCTGTAATTTGCTTAATTTCAAGCCTAAGAAAATAATGCAACTTCCCCAAATCAGACATGTTAAACATATTCATCATGGAAGCTTTGAATTCCAACAAAAGATGAGATGAAGAACTAGTATAGATAATATCATCGACATACAGACTAACTATAATGAAGTCTGTCATGCCTTGCTTTTTTAGATAAAGTGTTGGCTTATTTTTGGATCTCTTAAAGCCATTTTGATGAAAGAACTTATCAATCTTGCTATACGAAGCTCTAGGGGCCTGTTTTAACCCGTAGAGAGCCTTCTTCAATATATATATTTTTTGTTCTTCACCTGGAATTTTGATACCTTGTGGTTGTGAGACATACGCATCCTTTTTTAATTCTCCATTAAAGAAGGTGACTTGACGTCAAACTGATAAACACACCACTTCTATTGTGCTGTCAATGTAAGGATAACTCTCACTATTTTGAATCAAGCTACAGAAGAGAACGTGTCATCAAAGTCTACCCCTTGCTGCTGTGAATAACCTGTTGGGTTTTGGGAGCCAAACAGCGCAGCGGAATTTAACCGAAACCCTCCAGGATCCAAGTGAAACAGGGTAAACCGGGTGTTCGAAAATTTCATACCTAATTTTCGGTTGAGATCTCTCACTCAACTGTAGAGTCGAATCACAAAACCTGAACAGTTGACGTGTTCAGGCTCTCTATGGTATCCACACGAGCCTCTCGGGATCACCACGCTTCCACCACGTCCCGGCAGATGCGTTTCTCTTGCGCTCGCAGTGCTAGCTTGCGTCCTCCAAGGAATTGCAAGAGAAGAGTGTGGCTGTCCTTTTGGGAGGCTAGGGCAAGGAGACCTGCGAATTTCTCACTTAAAAGTTGTATTTATAGTGAGACTCAACTTCCAGGCCTAATGGGTTTCAAAGCCCTAATCCAATTAGGATTTAATTTCGGGCTTAATAATGGCTCAACTCCTTGGCCCATTATTAATACGAAATTAAAGTGAAACCATAACCCAAATAATTAGCCCATGCATTCTAATGATCCAAATAGCTCTATGTGTGCGACCCAATAGGCTCTTGCCATGTTGGCAATGATCATAAATCACATTTATGATCATAAGCAATGAGCGGTGTCTAGCAACACATCATTGCTACCCAAGTGACAAGATTGTCGGTGAATCGACTAAACCTTTATGATCATCACCGATATATGCCATTGTCCCTTTGTCCAAGATATCAAGACTAAGCACGAGACATGGAATGTGTCACTCTCGTATAGCCCAATCTTTGGTTTCTTGATTACCGAATAGACTAACTTAAACTGATGACATTGATATCATATATCAACTCATCGGAGCATGGCCATGCATTTTCTAAGTCTCACTCTATCAAGGGGCCCAAAGATATCACTCCCGTTACATAGGAGGGACAAATCCCATCTTGATCATACAAATCCCTCCGCATGATATGTGACATACCCAATGACCTCCTTCAAGTTCACTCAGTTACGAGCAACAAAGGAAAGTATCAAAGTATGTGACTCACATGTAGGGAACCTTGATGATCTTAGGTCGAAGGACTACATATACCATGATCACTATGAGAATCACTTATGACACTCATATAACGATCCATGAAGTGTTCTCATGGTGGGTCGGTCCAGTACACAAGTTCTCCAACTTGTACCCATATGTAGACTACATATCTCATATTAGTCTCCACATATGCTAGTCATTATGTATTATTGTAACCCGCTCCACAATAATACTAGACTAGGGATGTTTAAGAATATCATTATTCTAGGGTTACAATTATGTTTATTACGTTACGCAGAAACAAAACAACAAACAAAATTGCTGGATTAATGCCTTAATAAAATATCATGACTTAATTTGCAAAAATACAATCATCTCATGATTGGCTTTTTGGGCACAACACTAACAATCTCCCACTTGCACTAAAAGCCAATCATCTATGTATCTAATACCGATGGATCTAGAATGGCTATCATGCTTCTGCTGCGTAAGGGGCTTTGTCAGTGGATCAGCAATGTTGCTGTCTGTCGAAGTCCTGCATATCCTTACATCACCCCTCTCGATGATCTCCCTGATGAGATGATAGCGTCGGAGTATGTGTTTGGATCACTGGTGAGATCGAGGTTCCTTAGCCTGTGCGATTGCTCCATTGTTGTCACAATAGAGCTCTATCGGGTCAACAATGCTTGGAACCACTCCAAGTTCAGTGATGAACTTCTTGATCCAAACTGCCTCCTTCGCAGCATCAGAGGCGGCAATGTACTCAGATTCTGTTGTAGAGTCAGCTACTGTCTCTTGCTTTGAACTCTTCCAGCTTACAGCACCACCACCAATACAAAACACATAACCAGATTGCGATCTAAAATCATCCTTATCGGATTGGAAGCTTGCATCGATGTAACCCCTTACAACGAGCTCATCTTCACCTCCAAAGACCAAGAATGCATCCTTAGTCCTTCGTAAGTACTTAAGGATGTTCTTAACAGCTGTCCAGTGACTTTCACCGGGGTTCGATTGGTACCTACTCGTCATGCTCAAAGCATATGAGACATCGGGACGAGTACATATCATGGCATACATGATAGATCCAATTGCTGAGGCATATGGAATCTTACTCATGCGCTCTCTCTCCTCGGTTGTACTCGGACACTGAGATCTAGAAAGAGTGATACCATGTGACATGGGCAAGAATCCTTTCTTGGAATCTTGCATGCTAAACCTCTTTAGCACCTTGTCAATATATGTACTTTGACTTAGGCCAAGAAGCTTTCTAGATCTATCTCTATAGATCCTGATGCCTAACACATAGGCTGCTTCACCCAAGTCCTTCATAGAGAAACATTTCCTTAGCCAAGTCTTCACAGACTGTAGCTCAGGAATGTCATTCCCGATGAGTAGTATGTCATCTACATACAACACCAAGAAGGCAATAGCGCTCCCACTAACCTTCTTGTAGACACAAGGTTCATCTTCATTTTTGATAAAACCAAACTCTTTGATTGCATCATCAAAACGAAGATTCCAACTTCGAGAAGCTTGCTTCAGTCCATAAATGGACCTTTGCAATTTGCACACTTTATTGGTATTCCCAGGAGTGACAAAACCCTCAGGCTGTGTCATGTACACATCCTCAAGTAGCTTTCCATTTAGGAATGCAGTTTTGACATCCATTTGCCATATCTCATAATCATAGTGTGCAGCAGTAGCAAACAAAATTCGGATGGATTTAAGCATAGCAACTGGTGAAAAAGTTTCATCATAGTCAATACCATGAATTTGCTTAAAACCTTTTGCAACCAATCTTCCCTTAAAGGTAATCACATTACCATCCATGTCAGTTTTCTTCTTGAAAACCCATTTGCACCCTATAGGTTTTACCCCTTCAGGTGGGTCAACCAAAGTCCATACTTGGTTTTCATACATGGATTCCATCTCGGATTTCATGGCCTTTAGCCACTTCTCAGAGTCAGGCCCCGACATAGCTTGTTGGTAGGTTGTGGGCTCATCTTGATCCATGAGCATCACATCACCGGTGTGAGTCACGAGAAATCCATATCTCTCGGGCTCACGCCGAATCCTACCAGTCCTACGTGGGCTTTGTGCTACAGGAACAGACTCTTGAACCACAACATCTTGTGGTGTCTGTTCAGGTTCCATTTCAGGTTCGATGTCTTCTTGTTGTTCTTGAATTTCTTCAAGTTCTACTTTCCTCCCACTAGTTCCTTTAGAGATAAACTCTTTCTCCAAAAAGACACCAGTTCGAGCAACAAACACTTTTTGCTCAGAGGGATTGTAGAAATAGTAACCCTTTGTTTCTTTGGGATACCCAACAAAAAGACATTTTTGAGATTTGGGCCCTAGTTTGTTAGAGTATTGACGTTTTACATAAACATCACAGCCCCAAATCTTCATAAAAGACAAATTGGGACGCCTCCCACTCCATATCTCATATGGTGTCTTTTGAACCGATTTAGATGGAACTCGGTTTAGTGTAAAAGCGGCTGTCTCTAGAGCATGTCCCCAAAAGGAGTTTGGAAGGTCAGCTTGACTCATCATGGAGCGAACCATGTCTAACAGAGTTCGATTTCTCCTTTCAGAAACACCATTCCATTGAGGTGTACCTGGCGGAGTGAGTTGTGATATTATACCACACTCTTTCAGATAGTCAAGGAATTCTCGATCCAAGTACTCTCCACCTCGATCTGATCGAAGCACTTTGATACTCTTCCCGAGTTGATTCTCTACTTCATTCTTGAATTCTTTGAACTTTTCAAAGGATTCTGACTTGTGTCTCATAAGATACACATAGCCATATCTGCTGAAGTCATCAGTGAAAGTAATGAAGTATTGGGAACCTCCTCTAGCTTGTGTAGACATAGGGCCACATACATCACTATGTATGAGTCCTAGTAAGTCATTAGCCCTTTCACTTTGCCCTGTGAATGGGGCTTTGGTCATCTTGCCCAACAAACATGACTCACATGTCTCATATGATTCAAAATCAAATGAGTCCAAGAGTCCATCCTTATGGAGCTTGGATATGCGGGTCTCATTTATATGGCCCAAGCGACAGTGCCAGAGATAGGTCAAGTTTGAATCATTTAATCTGACCTTCTTGGTATTCACATTATAGATTGGATCTTCAAGGTCTAGAACATACAACCCATTGCTAAGTTGAGCACTACCATAAAAGATTTCATTCAAATAAATAGAACAACATTGGTCCTTTATTATAAATGAAAAACCTTTCTTGTCCAAACAAGAAACAGAAATCAAATTTCTCCTAATAGTAGGCACAAAGTAGCAGTTGTCTAATTCTAAAACTAATCCACTAGGTAAAGTGAGAACATAAGTCCCTACGGCTAAGGCAACAACCCTTGCTCCATTTCCAACACGTAGGTCCACTTCACCTCGGGCCAATCTTCTACTTCTACTTAGATCCTGCACATTTGCACAAATGTGAGATCCACATCCAGTATCCAATACCCAAGATGAGGAAGTAGAAAAGTTAGCCTCTATAACAAAAATACCTGAAGTGGAAGTTTTACTTCCCTTTTCCTTAGCAAGTTCTTCAAGATAGAGCTTGCAGTTGCGCTTCCAGTGTCCAGGTTGCTTACAATGGAAGCACTCCCCTTCCTTTGCCACACCACCCTTTGGTTTCAGTGCAGCTGAAGAAGAACTAGCATTGGACTTTCCATTAGCTTTATCCTTCTTCTTGTTGGCTTTTCCCTTTCCCTTGCCCTTTTGAACCATCAAAATGGGCTTAGCCTTCTTAAGGTTTTGCTCAGCAGTTCTCAACATGTTGAGCAATTCAGGGAGGGACTTGTCAAGGTCATTCATGTTATAGTTCATGACGAACTGACTGTAGCTTTCAGGCAACGATTGCAAGACTACATCAATAGCCAACTCTTTCTGAAGAGCAAATCCCAAATTCTCAAGATTCTCAATGTACCCAATCATCTTGAGCACATGAGGACCCACGGGACTTCCTTCAGACATCTTGCACTGAAACAATGCCTTAGAGGTCTCAAACCTCTCATGCCTAGCTTGCTCTTGGAAAAGCATTTTGAGATGTTCGATCATATCGAACGCCCCCATGTTCTCATGTTGCTTCTGAAGCTCAGATTCCATGGTAATAAGCATGAGGCATGCAACATCCAAAGCATCATCAGAATGCCTCTTGTGAGCATCCCTTTCAGCTCTTGGAGCAGTGGCAGCAGGCTCATTCGGAATGGGCTGCTCTAGGACATATGCCTTTCTCTCTTGTTTGAGGACTATCCTCAAGTTTCGGTACCATTTGAGAAAGTTGGTCCCATTCAGTTTTTCCTTCTCAAGGATCGATCGCAATGAAAGTGTCGATGTGTTTTGTGCCATGGTTATCTACAACAGTAAATATGCAGTGTAAGAGTCATGTATTTTAATTCATTTAATAAGGACTTTTATTAAACGATACTCCCACTATTTTCCTCAAAATAATAACCCTCGATATTATTTCGGAACACCTCGGCGCTAAGGTATTCTAGTGGGCCAAGATCCATATTTGACCACAACCTGAGTCAGCTTTGGCTTTTCTCTCAAGTTATAGCTATTTAGGTAGACAACTCCTTGCCAATTGCATCTTATGCAACTCTTGGATAGTTGGGTGAACAACACTTGTCCAAGCTCATCTCATGAACTTAAGCCCAACTCTATGCCTCTAAGTCCCTAATCCTATTAGGATGACTTAGTTAAGTCAAACCCAAAGTTAGCAGTTTGGATATCACTATTATCCCATCGCGCCTTACCAAGATGAACATAGGTACTTTGCTTTGGCAAACCCACATAATGTTGATCAAAGTCTTGACGAGTGCCAACATTTGGAAGGCATCACATTTAATGACTTAATATTTGTTTGAGGGATTTTATCTTTTGATCTCACCAATTTGTTATCTCCGGTTGTTTTATACATGCATCACATACAAATATAAAACATGCATCTCATGCTTACAAGAAATAAACGTGACATGGTTATAGCCCAAACTATGCGATATTCTCAAGCCAATGAGAATATCATAAAAGCCTAAGAAAAGAAAAGAGTCTTTACAAGCTCCTTCTCTTCCTTTCTTGGCTGCCCTTTTGTTGTCACCTCCTTGGACATACCTCCTTGCATGAGCCCATAATGCACCATTACATCAATAATAGAAACCTCGAGTTACATTCGAGGGGAGTAAGGTGAGAAGAGAATGTACAATGAGAGTGATAAGAAAAGGCACGACTCGCAGGCCGTATTTACAAGTACAACCAATCAAGGGCTATAACCATGCACCATGCTTCAAACACTAATCAGCATATCATGTCAAATCTCATTCAACAAAGATGCATGCCAATTTTCACGTGTTGATTAACCAGTTTTTATTTATGTGGCGCTTCGCATACGGCGGTCCCGCTGGCCGGTCAGCGGGCGGTGGTTCCGCTGACCGGTCAGCGGACGGGGTCAAGGGGAGCCGCCCTTGCGGGGGGCGTGGGGGGCAACGCCCCCCGGCGCAAAAAATTGTCTTACAATTGCTTAGCCCGAAATCTTCTATTTCGAGAAAGTAGGAACCCGAGACTCCTCCATTCGAGCCACCAAAAATACCTTACTTTCGGTGCCCGAACAGGCCGAATCCGAACAAACCTAGGGTTTTTGCAACTATTGCAAGAATCCTAATCCATATAGGTATCTCATACCTATCAATTTCGGTTAATCTCATTAACCAATTTGTGTCGTTTCTTCATATATCTCATATGTTCATTACGAATTCCGGTTTCATGCATCATGAATCAATCTAATTAATCATGGCCGAAAACCAATCGAACACATAGCATCATGCGATTCAACACTCAATCCCGATTTAGGGTTTCACCAGTAGCTCTGATACCACTGTTGGGTTTTGGGAGCCAAACAGCGCAGCGGAATTTAACCGAAACCCTCCAGGATCCAAGTGAAACGGGGTAAACCGGGTGTTCGAAAATTTCATACCTAATTTTCGGTTGAGATCTCTCACTCAACTGTAGAGTCGAATCACAAAACCTGAACAGTTGACGTGTTCAGGCTCTCTATGGTATCCACACGAGCCTCTCGGGATCACCACGCTTCCACCACGTCCCGGCAGATGCGTTTCTCTTGCGCTCGCAGTGCTAGCTTGCGTCCTCTAAGGAATTGCAAGAGAAGAGTGTGGCTGTCCTTTTGGGAGGCTAGGGCAAGGAGACCTGCGAATTTCTCACTTAAAAGTTGTATTTATAGTGAGACTCAACTTCCAGGCCTAATGGGTTTCAAAGCCCTAATCCAATTAGGATTTAATTTCGGGCTTAATAATGGCTCAACTCCTTGGCCCATTATTAATACGAAATTAAAGTGAAACCATAACCCAAATAATTAGCCCATGCACTCTAATGATCCAAATAGCTCTATGTGTGCGACCCAATAGGCTCTTGCCATGTTGGCAATGATCATAAATCACATTTATGATCATAAGCAATGAGCGGTGTCTAGCAACACATCATTGCTACCCAAGTGACAAGATTGTCGGTGAATCGACTAAACCTTTATGATCATCACCGATATATGCCATTGTCCCTTTGTCCAAGATATCAAGACTAAGCACGAGACATGGAATGTGTCACTCTCGTATAGCCCAATCTTTGGTTTCTTGATTACCGAATAGACTAACTTAAACTGATGACATTGATATCATATATCAACTCATCGGAGCATGGCCATGCATTTTCTAAGTCTCACTCTATCAAGGGGCCCAAAGATATCACTCCCGTTACATAGGAGGGACAAATCCCATCTTGATCATACAAATCCCTCCGCATGATATGTGACATACCCAATGACCTCCTTCAAGTTCACTCAGTTACGAGCAACAAAGGAAAGTATCAAAGTATGTGACTCACATGTAGGGAACCTTGATGATCTTAGGTCGAAGGACTACATATACCATGATCACTATGAGAATCACTTATGACACTCATATAACGATCCATGAAGTGTTCTCATGGTGGGTCGGTCCAGTACACAAGTTCTCCAACTTGTACCCATATGTAGACTACATATCTCATATTAGTCTCCACATATGCTAGTCATTATGTATTATTGTAACCCGCTCCACAATAATACTAGACTAGGGATGTTTAAGAATATCATTATTCTAGGGTTACAATTATGTTTATTACGTTACGCAGAAACAAAACAACAAACAAAATTGCTGGATTAATGCCTCAATAAAATATCATGACTTAATTTGCAAAAATACAATCATCTCATGATTGGCTTTTTGGGCACAACACTAACATAACCTCTGGCAACTAAACGTGCCTTATATCTTTGTATGCTTTCATTTGTATGATATTTTGTCTTAAATATCCATTTCAGCCCAATGACATGTTTTCCTTTAAGTAGCTCCATTAGTTTCCAAGTTTCATTTTTTCTATATTGCCTTGATTTCTTTTTTCATGGCATTACATCATTCTTTCTTCACCATTGCTTCTTCCACACATAATGGCTTTCCAGAAAATAAGGCATAAGTTGATGCATAGACCTCACCCAAAAATCTAAATTTTCTGGGATGTGATTTAGGAGATGATTCTTCAGAAGTTGAAGGACTACTTCTTGCTGGTGACAATGCTTAAGAGCTTAAAGGAGTGGACTTGTAACATTCATCTACAAAAACCTCTTCATTTTCGGGTTGCATTTGAACATTCTGATCTTTAAGTGTAACATCCCATCTCTAACTTAGGTTTTCATCAAATGCAACATTCCTGCTAATAATTGCTTTTCTACTTGTCGGGTTCTAGAAATGATAAGCCTTGGATTGTGAACAACATCCAATAAATATACATTTTTATAATTTTTCGTCAAGCTTATGTCTTTCTAACATGATCAAGGTAAAACAAATGCAACCAAAGACTCTTGGATGACTTACCCATATTTTTATGCCACTTCATGCTTCAAATAGAGTCTAATTTTGAACTACATTTATTGGTGAAATATTCAACAAGTTTACAGCTGCTACAACAGCTTCGGCCTAAAATGTGTCTGGTAATTCTTTGGCTTTAAGCATGCATCTTGCCATTTCAATGATGGTACGATTTTTTCGCTCAACTATTCTATTTTGCTCCAGTGTGTTGCTCATCACAAAAGTTGCTAAATTCTTGAGAAAGAAACTCTTCACCTTTGTCAATTTGCAGAACTTTTAGGCTCATTCCACTTTGCTTCTCAACCATGGCTTTGAACTTTCTGAAGTTCTCAAATGATTCTGACTTCAGCTTTAAGAAATAAACCTAACTCATTCAACTGCAATCATTAGTAAACAATAAGAAGTACCTGCTTCCAACAAGTAATTCTGTCTTCATAGGACCACATAAATCAACATGCACTAAATCAAAATTAGCTGAAGCTCTTCTAGATTTTCCTATTGGAAAAAAGCCTTTTTGTTTGTTTTTCATAGACACATCCTTCACGTACATGTTCCAGCGATTTAATATTTGGAAGTCCATACACTAATTCTTTATTATTCAACAATTACAGTCCTTTAATGTTTAAATGCCCATACCTCAAATGTCATAGTTTAGTTTCATTCACACCAACAGTCATCAAGGCATTGTTTGTGTTCTCAGAGAATACAAGTGGAAACATCTTGTTTACTGTCATGCGAACATGGACTAATACTTCATTTCTGGTTTTATCTCTGACAACACAAGCTCTATCATCAAATAATACCGCAAATCATTTTTTACCAGCTGTCCAACACTAAGTAGATTGTGAGCTAAGGTAGGAGCATAATGACCATCTTTCAATAATTTTTCCTTAACATGGCTGACTTTGATGGCCACTGTACCTTTTTCTTCCACCTGTATTTATTTCTCATCACCAAGTCTAACTTGTACTTTCTTTGATTTGTCCAATTCTTTGAACATCTTTTTCGCTCTAGTCATGTGGTGAGAATAATCACTGTCAAGGAACCATATGTCTTTTGTCTCCATGTTTGATTTTTCGTATGTCGTGAACAAGTAATCTTCTTGCTCCACATCTTCTTCAGCGTATCTTGCTTAAGCTTTCTTATTCCAACAATCATCTTCATGGAGCCCAAATTTCATGCAATAGGTGCACTATATAGAGCTTGCTTGGCCACTGCCTTTGCCATGAAAACCTCATCTAGCTCTTCTTCCATTCTTTTGTATAGAGAATTTTCGCTCCCTCTTGACTTGAAAAGCTTTTTCTTCTTCTCTGCTAGTTGACCTATTTATTCTTGCTTCATGTGCTTGTAAAGAACCTATTAGCTCATCAAACGAAAATATAGACAGGTCTTTTGACTCCTCTATTGCAGCAACTACATGATCAAACCTAGGTGTAAGGCTACTCAAAACTTTTACAACAATTATTTCATCACCAAGTTTATTGCCATATGATCTCATTCGACTCATTATTGTAGAGACTCTAGCCAAATTTTCTTGCACTATTTCATTGTTTTTCACACACATTGTTTCAAAATCACCCTGAAAAGATTGAAGTTTGACAGCGATTACCTTTGATGAGCCTTGGTATTCTGTTTTGAGTTTTGACCACGCTTGCTTTGTCGTGGTTGCTGCAACAATTTGGGAGAATATTGTTTCATGCACTGCCTGCTGAATGAAAAACAATGCCTTGGAGTTTTTCTTTTTGTCCTCCTCATGCTTGTTGTCATCGCTAGATTCTTCATATCCTTTTTCAATAACATTCCAAAGCCCTTGGGACTTGCACAACTTTTTCATCTTGATACTCTAGAATTCATAGTTGTTGCCTTTGAAGATTGGTATTTGTTGCTGGGCAACATTAAAAGTGCTGTCATTGGTCGTCATTCTTGCTTGCACGAGTATCCCAATGTTTTAAAGGAACCTCGCTCTGATACCACAATGTTAGGTAAATGGCAAAGCAAAATTTTGAATTAAAGAAGAGAACTGCTAGAACTTATGCATTTTATTGAATGGAAGCTTAGCATTTTATAGGCGGTACAAGTTGTAATGTAGTAGGACTTTAGCTAAAAACACTCAAACAACTAAACAACTTAACGGTAACAAGATTCACTTGCAACAGAAAGAAAATTCTAACAAATTTGATTGTTGAGAGACTTTTGAATCATCCAACACAAATCGTGCCGTTCTCAGGTAAGAAACCGACAAAACCTACATTTCTAGCGTTCGCGTCCACCTCCAGTCACTTAAGTTTTTTATTTTTTATTTCCTCTATTTCATTCCTTTATGAGCATTCGTCTTGTAGTGTTTGTCTATCCCAATTTGCTGACTTGCAGGGATGATTTTCTTGGTACGCGAGCATCTGAACAGAAGCCGAGCTCGACACTACCTTGCTTGCAATGCGTAATTCTTTGTTCAAAGTAGCGTCTGAGCTTGTTGGCGCAGTAAGTATTTCTTATCCTTTCGGTATTTATTGTTTTTTTATTCTTTTAGGCATTGTGGCAGCTACTTTGGGCAAATGAAATTGGGAAGTGGATGCTGCAATTTACTTTGGCCAAAATTCAGCAATGATTGGTTTGTTCCGGTGCCCTTTTCATCTAGAGGTAATGTCTCATATTTTTTAATCTTACCTAGAGTACGCTGTAGCAAAATAAGAAGTGCTGTTTCTACTACTGTTTCAATATGTGGGGGTGGTTTGTTATATTATATGGTTTCTTGTTGGGTTTTATTGGTCCTTTATATTTGCTAGTCATTTACACGTTTGAAGAATGTGAATAAAGTACATGTAATTAGTATAAATTTATTTAATAATATATTTTGAAATAAATTTTTCTAATAAGTTTATTAAAACATAATAGGCATAAAAAAATATAACTTAACATCTATATACCCTTTGTTTTTATTTGAAATAAAATATATAGTATTATAGTTTATACAAGTTTTTAAAAAATTGGTAACATAAAAAATAGGGTAAATTTTATAGATAGTCCATTGCCTTTGACTTATGCTTCCTTGTCATTCTTAACCTATTAAGCATTCTCTTTTTGTTCTAAATTTTTTGAAAATATTCTATATTAATCCCCAATTAGATGAAATCTATTAATTCAAAGTAACTATGTTTATGTAACATCAATTTTTTAAATTATTTTAAACTTTTTAATAATTGTTCTATGAGGAATTTGAACTGACAAATAGTTTTTTTTACAATTAAAAAATTTTTCATTATCAAATTTTCCCATATATGAAATAGTTATTGTACACAATGTATACACTTATTGTGTAACAATGTTTTGTTAGGTTAACAAATTACACCTAGTGGGGACAAATTAAAATGTTTTTAAATGGTTCAAAATGAAAAAAAAATAATAAAAAGTTTAGGATGGAATTTAGCTCACATAGGATATTGATGAAGGAGATTAGCTTTCCAATGTTAGTTGCATATTTTAATAGTATATTTTATCTAAGTTAAAAGAAAAACAAACAAAATGAAGATTGTATTTGGGTTTCATTGGGCACCTTATATCTATTTGTTTTTTGTTTTATCTTGCTTATATTAGCTGTCATGTCCTCTTGGGAATAATTTTTACAATTAGCATTAGAACTTTAGGTAATTTATTGAAAGTGAAAAATAAACTGTCAAAGCAAAAAGTTAAAAACTACCTTTAGATAGATTTTTTCTAAATTCTAATGCCAAATTGCTAATGAAAATGCCAAATGAGGCCTCTAGGAGAATAAAGAATAAAACCCCACAAAATTTACATTTATATTTATTTCAATAAATCATTTTAATTTTCAAAGTGGTTATTTCCCCAAAAAAATATTAAAAGTATATTAATTTTTTTTAATAATTAAATAAATAATACTTAATAATATATTTCAAATTTTAATTTTTTAATAAAATTATAAAAAAAAAACAATAGGCATAATTAGAAAAAAATAAAAAACAAACACCATGCAAATAAAAAGTATAACTTAATCTTAAATATGCCATTATTTTTTATTTGTAATAAAAATAAATAGTATTATTTTTTTTGCAAGTTAAAAAAATCGCTAACATAAAAAATAGGGCAAATTTTTTAGATAGCCCTTAACCTTCAATTATACTTCCTTTTCATTCTTAACCTACTATTATTCTCTTTTGGTTCTAAACATTTTAAAATATTTCATACAAATCCCCAGTTAGATGAAATCTACTAACTCAAAGTAACTGTATCTATGTAATATTAATTTTTTTGAAATTATTTTAATTTGTTTGATAATTTCTCCCTTATAAATTTTAATTGAGAAATAATTTTTTAAAAAATTAAATAAAATATTGTATTCTCATTTTTTTTCATATATGAAATAGTTATTATGTACAACGTATGCACTTATTATGTAACAAATTTTAGTTTAGTTAATAAATCAAACTACTGAAATAAATTAAAATATTTTTTTTTATTTTAGAATCAAAAGATAACAGACAAAACTTTAGGATAAAATTTAGCTTAGATAAGTCATAGGTATTAAAGGAGATTAACTTTTTAGTAATTTGACTGCATATTTTAATGGTATATTTTATCTAAGTTAAAAGGCAAACGAATTGAACATTATATTTGGGGTAATTCTCATGGGGTCACCTTACATATAATTTTATTTTTAGTTTCATCTTAAATGTAGGCCCTAATTAAATAGGCAAATAAAATATTTATCCACGAATATATTTTAAGTGTTAACAAAAATATTTCTTTGAACTTAAAGGGTAATGAAATTGATAAAACTTTCCAAACATAAATAAAGTACATGTAATTAGTTCAAATTTATTTAATAATATATTTCAAAATACAATTTTTAATAAGTTTATAAAAAAACACATAATAGGCATAAAAAATGCAACTTAATGTAAATATACCCTAAGTTTTTGTTTGGAATAAAATATATAATATTATAGTTTATCCAAGTTTAAAAGAATGGGTAACATAAAAAATAGGGTAAATTTTGTAGATAGTCCATAACCTTTAATTCATGATTTCATGTCATTCTTAATCTATTAAGTACTACCTTTTGGTTCTAAGTTTTTTAAAATATTCTATATTAGTTTCCAATTGAATGAAATCTATTAATTCAAACTAATTGTGTTTACGTAACATCAATTTTTTAGATTATTTTAAACTATTTAATAATTGATTTCTAAGAAATTTGAATTGACAAATAGTTTTTTTACAATTAAAGAAAATTTTTCATTATCAATTTTTTTTCCATAGAGGAAATGGTTATTATGCACAATGTGTGCACTTATTAAGTTATTATATAATAATTTTTTGTTGGGTTAACGAGTTGAACACAGTGGCGACAAATTAAAATGTTTTTAAAATGAAAAAAGAGAACAATCAAAAGTTTAGGACAACATTTAGCTCACATAGGATATTGATCGAGGAGAATAACTTTTCTAGTATTAATTGCATATTTTAATAGTATATTTTATCAAAGTTAAAAAACAAACAAATTGAAGGTTATATTTGAGTAATTTTCATGAGGCACCTTATATCTATTTCTTATTTTATCTTGAATATATTAGCTATCATGTTCTTGTTTAGGAACAATTTTTTATGATTAGCATTAGAGCTTTAGGTAATTTATTAAAATTGGAAATTAAACTACTAAAAAAAATTAGAAGCTACTTTTATATAGTTTCTTCAAATTTTTGTTACTAATTATTAACTTTAATGCCAAATAGGGTCACTAGTGGATTAAAAAATAAAGTCCCCACAAAAAATAAAGTCCCCACAAAATGTATATTTATACTTATTTCAATAAATTAATTTAATTTTTGAAGTAGTTATTTCTCCAAACAATGTAAAAATTATATTAGATTTTTTAATTAATAAAACAATATTTAATAATATATTTCAAAATAAATTTATCAAAAAACACAATAGGCATAAATAGAAACAAGAAAAACACACACACACACACACACACACACCATAGATATGAAGAAAGAACAACTTAATGTTAAATATACTGTTATTTTGTATTTAAAATTAAATATGTAGTCCTATATTTTACCCACGTTAAAAAATTTGCTAACAAAAAGAATAGGGTAAATTTTGTAGATAGTCCCTAAACTTTCATTATGTTTCTTGTTCATTCTTAACCTATTAGTATTCTCTTTTGGTTCTAAATTTTTTAAAATATTTCATCTTACTCCCCGATTATATGAAATCTAAATTTTACTTTAAAAAGTTTAGGAAGCTAATTAATAAAATGTATAATTTATGTACTTTGAAAATTCATGTTTGTAATTTATTGAACTACACACATAGAGCTATTCATGTAAATTTTAGTTCACCTTCGTGCTTTCATGCTTATTGTTTAATTAATTTCTTCCTAATTTTTATTTTTAATTTATTATTAATTATTTATTAATTCTTTTCAGTTATAGTTATCCTTTTAAATTAACCTTAATGTTGTTAGCAAAGCTTTGCGACTTAAAAGCAAACTAAAATATAGATGAATGACTTAAGTATAATCAATAAGGAAATATTTTAAAAACTACACTTAGTTGCAAAAATAACTTTTAACAGTATACGGGTTTGCTCAAAAACTTAATTTCCTATCTTAGATGTCAAAGTAAATAGATCCATAGTTTAATCCTCAAATAATAAGAAGGGGGACAAAAAAAAAAAAAGAAGAATAAGAAGAAGAAATAAGTCCATGGTGCCTGGGACACCTAGTGTAAACGCCTTACAAATATTTTCCATATCTCGGATGTCAAGGTAAGTAGATCTAAAGTTTAATCCTCAAATAAGTGTGTTATTTTTAAAATTATTTTTAAAACATTTCATGCCAATCCCCTATTAGATGAAATGTACAAGCCTTAAGTAACTGTGTTTATATAACATCAATATTTTAAAATTATTTTAAATTATTTGATAATTTATCTCATAGAAATTTAAAGTGAGAAATAATTTTTTACCAATTAAATAAACTCTTGCATTATCAATTTTGTTATATATGAAATAGTTATTATGTACAATGTATACACTTATTATGTAACAACTTTTGGTTTGGTTAACAAACTGAACTTATTGGGACAAATTAAAATATTTTTATTTTTATTTAGAATGTAAAGATAACAAACAAATTTTAGGATGAAATTTAGCTCATATAAATCATAGATATTCATGAAAATTAATTTTCAATAATTTGATTGTATATTTTAATAGTATATTTTATTGAAGTTAAAAATAAAAAAATTGAAGATTATATCTGGGATAATTTTCATGCTTTTTGGCTTCATCTTTAGTATAGTCACTAATTAAAAAGACAAAAAAAAGATTTATCCATAAATAAACTTTGAAACATTAACAAAAATATTTCGTTGAAGTTAAAGGGTAATGAAATTGATAAAACCTTGTGTGTAATGTCTTATTTAATGAGAATATGAAATCAATGAGAAGTTTGTTCAAAAATTAAACTTTAACATCTCAATTATGGATAAAAATTTAATTTGATAGCTTAATGAAAAATTTTAAATCTCTAGTATCTAGTACCTAAAAAGATTATTTTCCAACAGGCAAATGCATATGGCCGTTGGATAGTATGGATGAACTTTTTCAATAGTATTGCATTGGAAAGTATAATAGATTAAAATATGAGGTATTGAATAAAAAGGTATTGAAAGATAGATGTATTTTAAAGAATTTAGTCTTTGTCATAAAATAGTGTGATTACAATAATATGTTTGTTTAATTTATTACAATATATTAAATTTTAATGGCAAAAAAGTCATTCAACATTTGTGTACATTCATACTTTTTATAGTATAAGATAAGATATTTAATTAGAATATGAAATCAATGAGAATTTTGTTCCAAAATTAAACTTTAACATCATAGTCATGGATAAAAATTTAATTTGATAGTTTAATGAAAAATTTTAAACCTCTAGTATCCAATATCTAAAAAGATTATTTTCCAACGGGCAAATGCATGAAGCCGTTGAATAGTAGGGATGAACTTTTCCACAACTCATGCATTGGAAAGTGCAATAGATTAAAATATGAGGTCTTAAATGAAAAAGAGCTAAAAGATGGATGTATTTTTTAAGAATTTAGTTATTGTCCTAAAATGGTGTAATCAGTGGCGGAGCTACGCTTTGCTGGGGGGGGGGGGGGGCCGTTGCCCCCCCGGAAATTTTGAAAAAACGTAAATATGGGGTAGTAATTTGATGATTTTGTCAAAAGTTAAGGATTGTGTGTGCATTTTGCCCCCCCAAATATTGTGGAAAAATATAAAGATGGGGGGGCAATAAGGTAGGCGCTGAAGAAAGTAGGGACCCAGTGAGTAGTTATTCCCTGTACATTAAGAGGATATTCTAACATGGCCTAAATGCACTATTAGTCCTCAAACGTTTCCAACTCGTACGATTTGCTCCTTGAGCTTTGAATTAGTGTGAATTAGTCCCAATTTACAGCTTTACCTAACCGCGACGTCGTCTCTCTCCTCCGGGCTCCACCGACTCTCCTCCGGGCTTGCCCCCCCCGAACCAAAAATCCTGGTTCCGCCACTAGGTGTAATTACAATAATAGGTTTATTTAATGTATTACAATATATTAAATTTTAAGGATAAAAAATTCGTTCAATATTTGTGCACTTTCATACTTTTTATAATATAAGATATGATAAGATAAAATGTGTGTGTTTGGTATATAGCTAAAAAAATCTTTTCTCACACTGACATGTTTTTCTTGGACATAGTCGTGTTAGAGATGTGGGTGGATAGATACTCAAAGATTTAATGGAATCGATTATCAGGATAATGCATTTGTTTGTGTGGTTGTGAAGTAGCTCCAGCTTGTAACGTTCTTTTAAGTTCTGATCATTTTATAATTGAATAGAGGTGTTGCAATTGAGGCATTGATATGATAAGAGTGGTAGGATTAATACAAGTCTTCGAAGCTATTTAGATAATTTCTGCATTTTGTGTCCAATATTTCTGATCAAGAATTCATCTTACTAACTTTGATTCTTTTTGCAGGAATGGCTTTTAAGATAGAAATTTGAAGAAGGGATTGGTAGAACAAGAAAAGAAGCACAGTGCCACGATGGTGAAGGTTCCATAAAACACTTAGCTAGTAAGATGTTCTAGTACTCTTGGCTGTTTTTTTTTGCTATGTCTATGTCACAGGCATGTACCATGCCAAAGCTATTGTTACCACTTGGAAGTTGCTAAAAGTTCAAGGTGTATGGGTGAAGAATTGAAGTTGATATTTCTTATATCTTTTTGTAACGCTATAGCCTATAGGCCCTCTGTTATATTGAGCAAATCTTTTTGTAACCTCAGTTGATATTAAGCAAGATTTTGTTGTCTATACTAGCCATGTACATGAACTATAAGCATTCCTGAGTTCCCTTATTTTTTAAAAAATAAGTACGTGCCTTTCCAGTAGTCAACCGTCGGAAAACCTCTGGCAAGTTTTCCAGCAGCTGCCCATGAAAGACCCTCGGCATTTTTTTTCGACTGCCAGCCATCAAAAGACCTTTCGCACCGTTTTCTAGCAATCGGCTATTGAAATACCTCCAGTACTTTTTCCGGTGGCTCACTGTCAGAATACCTCCGGTAATGCTTTCTGGCGGCCAACTATCAAAAGACTGTCATCCCCAAAGGCCTCATTGAACCTTACGGTCCTTTTGCTAATGGTACAATTGGAACTTCAGATAGTAAACTGTCAGAATTTTTTTTTTCCCAATAAACAAAAACCCAATGGGCCTCTTTCAATGGTCTGCCTTTAGAATTTCACTTTTTCCAACGGTCGGTCGTTAGTATTGGCTATTGGAAAAAAGCCCTTTTCTTGTAGTGGTAGTAATACACTAGTTTCACTGCTTGTTTTGTTCATAGCCCATTTCACTCTACCCCCTTACAGTTATTCTCATAAAAAATACATGAGCAATTCAGTAATATCATAAATCTTATAAAATATTTATACATATATATTTTGGTTGTTTTTTATATGAAATAAGTGTTGTCAAGTATTCCAAAAGATATATTCCACATGGCTTGGATAATGAGAGCTTCTAGACTTTATAAGTTACCATGCCCAAGTGGGCTAGGTAAGAAAGAAAGTAGTAATGGGCTCGCACGCACGCGCAAGATGGGCCAAAACAGTGGAAAGAGCCTGATTTGCCCCCCCTGCGTGCAAAGTATCACGAGGCCCAGTCTAAGTCAGTTTTTACATTTTCCTAAATTTACTTTTTTACCCTTACCCGGAAAACTTGTTTTTCATATGTTGGAAATCAAAACGAGCTCAACGTACAAAATCATAACCAATATTAATTTTGTAACTCCTAATATTACTACCCCAACGTTCAAATTCGGATCACTACTACCTATAAATACCCACTCCCACTCCCACTCCCACTCCCACTCCACTCTCAGATTACCTCGCTTTTGAGCTCTCTTTTTTTTCCCCATCCTGCTCTGATCCTCGCTGGTTCTTGTGTTTTTGCTGATTCCTAGAGTATCCCGGGTGTGAGTGCACACTTTCTGGAAAACCTGTTATATCTTGGGAGATTTTCGAAGACCTGTTCTCCTGCACATTTTGGAGTATCACGACCTATAATCCTTGAGGACAATGTATACACACTTCGGGTCGCTGGTGGTTCGTGATTATTGCAACTCAATTATTCCAACAATAAGAACCAACACGAAACCATCTAAACACTCACCCTTACTTGTACACGTGACATAACATATATTGTTCCTCATGGATGAGCTGAAACCCTGGAAACGGATAAGACTCACGGAAGTCTCCAATTTTGGAAGTGCGACATTAATTCATTCCGAAGCTTCCCTTCTTTCTTTTTCCTTTATTGGGTTGTTCAAGAGCTTCTGTCATTTTATTGGCGTCCCTATGTTTCCCTGGGCCACTGGGCAAGCAAGACTGGTAGGCTACTCACACCCACGGAATTCATGCAAATTTTAATAAATTATTTATTTTATTTTTTAATATGTGAAATGGCCATCCGGTACGAGAACATTATACATATACGTAAATATAAAATATGGTTCTCATACCAAAATCGTGAATTCGAACATCAAACGATGTTGTTATTATATATGTATCAAATTAAGAGATGTAATTTACATATATGCTAATTCTGAATGTTTTTGTGCATAAAAAATATTCATAGATTATTCACCAATATTCGGTGAATACGTTAATTGGCTTATAATTAGTGCGTGAAGTATGAAATCTAGTTATTTCTCATACCAGAATAATGTTTTCACATGCGAGATGGTGTGTAGGTCGCATATGGATGGAGGGGGGACCATTACTTGCATGTTGAAATAATGTATAAAGAATCAGAATCCAGTGCAGTCGACCAGCCCGTGTAGATGTTAGCAAAGTACAAGGCTGGGCTTATTAAGGCCCGGCTCCCACCCCAAGTTGAAAGCCTGAAACCGCCGGGAAAGCCAGAATCTGACGAGCCCATACATGTCCCGGGCGCAGCGAGAATTAGCATATGCGTAAGAGTACTGCTAAGGACAACCGGTTGAACAGCTGCCCATTGGCACTCGCTCAACAATGTCGCCACGTCAAATCACTTATTTAAGTAGAAACCGACAACCGGTTGAATATGTTTTCAAAGAAGATGTCTCTTTTGCTAGAGATTGAAAGAAAATTTTTTTATTCAAGCAATGTGGATGCCTGGTTTTCAATTTTATAATCTTTTTATATTTTGTTAATGTGGCTCCATCATCTATGCTACCATCTCTATAGATTTCTAGGCAAAACATGAATCATTTTTTTCTATCTTAATATTTTCTTTTAATTTTCAGGTGGGAAATTAAAAAATTAAGGAAAACATAACAAATAAATTGCTAGCTGGAAATTCTCCAAAAAGTAAATATAGAAAAAGGGCGGAAACTTAAGTCGCAATATCAATGATGAGAGCTTAGCCGAAAATCACTGAGTAGACATCATAGATATTAGGGGAGACGGAAGAATAATTTCAGGGATGAACAAAGGAGAAAAAAAAAAGAAAAAAATTGCTCCAATTAAAATACTCAATTCTTAAGAGGAAGAGAGAAAGCGTCATCAAAGTTTCTACTATTTTAATGAGAGAAAATAACTGGATTTGTATGAAATCTAAAATAGTAGATAGGATGAAACAAAATTACTTAAGAGTTTCTAAACAATTTGAAAATTGAAGACGGAGAGCGCTGTGCTATTTTCTGGTTTTTTGAGTTTGGATGGTGAGTTGAAGAACAGGTGAAAGAAAGAGAGGGGTATAGAGAGAGAGAGAGAGAGTGCTGAAATACTCTAGAAAAATATCACGGATTTTTCCGGGTAGCAGATATCCGCCAAGTAACAACTCACACGTGGCAGCACAAGGAGAGCAACTGTTGAAAAAAGACTGTTTAAGCTCTTGTCACTAGCATTCCCCTATGCATAAATATACATGTCCCGAGTAGAGGTGGGACATGGGCTGGGTTGGCCCGGACCGAACCGGGACCGCCCCTCAGTCAAACCCGCCCCGCCCCGCCCCGCAAGAGGCCCGCAATTTTATGGGCCCAATAGGAGGAGGGGGACGCAAAAAAGACCGGCTCGGACCGGACCGCCCTGCCCCGCCGACCCGCGCGCAACGGCTCCTGCATATCGTAAACCTGCAGAAATTTTTTCAAAAAAAAGGGCTAATTACACAGCAGGCCCTCTAACGGTTTTCTGCTCCATTTCAGCCCCCAAGATTTCATTTTTGCCCCTCCCAACAACTAAATTTCAAGGACTTTTTGGTCAAACTAATTTTTCCCCTCCCCCTATAAATACCAATGCCATTTTCACTCAATCCTTACACAATCACTCAACCTCTCTTCTTCATCTACTATATTCTCTCAACCATTCTCCTTATTTTCTTAATTTCTTCCAAATTTGTTTCTAATCTCTCCCTAATATCTTCATAATCCTCTCTTGATTTTGCATTAATCACTACTATTAGTACGTGAGTCATGGCTTCAAAAGGAAAGGGCAAGTCAACAGATAGTTCATCTTCTCGCAACACCGGCCTCCGAGCCTTGTTCCGTCGCCGATCTCGGCCCGCCGATAAAGGCATTTCAATTCAAGAGTTTCACGACGATGATGCCGGAATCGATATGACGAATTACGATTTGGGTCTCGACGATCAATTATCCGATGATGAAGTGGAAGAGTTGGATGCGATGGCGTATGGGAATCCGTCAACAGAACCGACGCCTACAAGTCATGCACCCGGCGTGGAGGGAACTCAAGCACAAGGTAAATCCACGAGACTAACTGCTTGGGTTTGGGAGCATTATGAGCTCATAAACGAAGGGGAGTTGAGGTACGGAAAATGCAAACATTGCGGGAAAAATTTTGTGCATAGAAAGAATTCCGGCACTGGAACGCTGAAGAGGCATATTGAAAATCAACATGCTAACGTCCTCCCTAGTACCAGGACTAGTTCTGGAGGACAAACACAACTTGGGTCTACAACCGGCACCGGCGGACCAGGTATATTTCGTTTTAACCAACAATCTTGTAGAGAAGGTATGGTAAATTGGATGATGCTTACCAAAAAACCTTTTTCACAAGCTGAAGATGTCCACCTAGAATCTTGGATAAAATCACAATTAAATCCTGCATTTAGAAAAGTATCTAGGAAAACTGCTAGGAAAGAAAGCTTTAGACAATTTGAAACCGGAAAATCAGATTTGCAAGCATATTTTTCTGCTCTTAATCATTGTGTGGCATTTACTTCTGATATGTGGACATCACCTATAGGTCAATCATTCTATTGTGTTACTTCTCATTGGATTGATTCTGATTGGATAATGCAAAAACGAATTTTGTCATTTAAGGTTATTGAAACAGATCATACTGGTTTTCAAATATTTAATTGTATCTTAGAAACTTTACGTCATTATTTTTGTACTGATAAAGTTCTGTGCATTTCATTTGATAATGCTTTAAATAATGATGTTGCCGCTCGTCTTTTGAGTCAAAACTTGCAACCACCGCTCAACGGTGCATTTTTTCACGTTAGATGCATGTGCCATATTTTAAACATTTGTGTGCAAAAAGGTTTAGAAGTTCTCCAAAATGAGATTTTGCCTATTCGAAACTCATTAAAATATTTGATGTCCAGACCTGCTATTTTTCGTGAATTTAAAAGCTTTTGTATTGAAAATCAAAAACCATTTTCTTGGAAACGGTTTAAATTGGATTTCCCAACCCGCTGGAACTCCACATTTTTTATGTTGCAAGATGCATTACCGTATGCAAATTTGTTGTCACATTTCATGAATTTAAAAATGGTTTCTGAATTTCTTACGACTGAAATTTGGGAGAAATGTTCCAAAACCGGTGAATTGCTTAAATTTTTTTACGAGGCAACTGAATTTTTCTCTGGTGTTTACTACCCAACAAGTCATCTAGTTTTGTTTCATTTAGTGAACATCACATATACTTTACATCAATTTAAAAATGATGAGTTGTTAAAACCGACTGTCGAAGCCATGCGGGCTAAGTGGCTTCAATATTTCTCAAACATTCCACCTATCTTTTTAGTCGCTTCTTTACTTGACCCGTATGTAAAATTAACGGACACAACAACACTGCTTGAAGGAATTTTTCATACTTATTTAGAAATGTCTCATATAAATGTTTTGGCTATGTCTGCTTCTGCTTCCGAGTACTTGCATTCTTTATACAAGTTATATTGTGAGCGGCATTCGGATAAGGTAAGATCCGAAGCTTCTCAAACTGAGCCTCCAAGGAGATCAATCTCCTCAAGATTCAACCCAGCGCTCCAAATGCTCAAACGACCTCGACCGATGACATCGGGATTAGCTGAGGTCGATGACTATCTTAACACATCATTCGAGACAAGCGACCTCGACATCTTGGAGTGGTGGAAACAAAAGAGATCAAGATTTTCGATCTTGTCAATAATCGCACAAGAAATTCTTGCCGTTCCAATATCGACCGTCTCATCTGAGGCAGCGTTTAGTGCCGGAAAACGGGTGATAACAGAAAAACGGTCAAGATTGACACCCGACGCGGTAGAAGTATGCGTGTGCAACCGAGATTGGGGCCTCGCAGCACTCCGGCATCAAGACCAAAAGAGTTCGGATGATGAGGTAATATCCGATACCGAGAGTTAAATTTTTTTCTTTCAATCATACATATAGTTTGTATTTGATCTGATTATGCTGTTCAGCACAGATCATAGGTTTCTATTATTTATCATTTTTGGAACGTTTTTGCCATTTTAAAATGTAATGCACGTTCCGATTATTTGTAAGTGCCGTTGGGCTTTTTAACTTAATAAAACTTACACCGGAGGTAGTGTTTTTTCTTAAAAATATTTATGACTTATATAATTAATAATTGTTCTATTTTATATATATATATTTTTTAACAAAAAAAATTTGAAACCCGCCCCACCGTCGCCCCGCCCCGCCTAGAGCCGGTCCGTGCCCGGGCCTCAGAACCCAGGCCCAGGACCGGCCGGGCCCGGGCCGGTCCGACCCGGTTCCCACCTCTAGTCCCGAGCACCTTAGCCTAGTGGTTAAGGCGTGAGGGAACATATGGCAGAGGTTTGGGTTTAAATCTCACCTTTTTCACTTTAAACTAGTTTGGTGCCCTTGTATGTCTCGGAAAAAAAGTACATTTTTCCCCCCTAGATAATTATATACTTTCTCAATTGTATACACTTGTAGAGGTGTTTTTGAGTACTAAAATAAAAAGTAGTTATGTGGTTTGGTCTTTGACTGTGATGTTGTTAAGACCAACGGAAGTAGTCACTTATTGCTGGTACAATACAAACACTGTCTAACGACATTATTTCTACTTGCAATTTCACATGAAACAGGGGAAGGCAGGGCCATCCAGCTAGGTTCACTTGAAAAGCACAAAACTCGAGATTATGTGCCTCATCTGGTGATGAGTTCACCGATCACGACCACCACCTCAATATTCCGGTGGCGAAAATTGCCGTAGTTTGCTTGCTTTCCGTCCGAGATTCCCAGGTCTCTAGGTTACCGGTAGACGGTATACAAGGTGATGTTACTTGTCAACAATGTCTATGGTGTGATTGTGATATTTACCTGTCATCTTCTTTTTATTAACGCTAGTAACCAGCAAGCATGTTGGGTTTTCATCATTCTGACTTGGTTCCCATTTATGATCAATTTTCCACCCCACTCCTTAATCATCCACCTTCAAATAGATCTAAGCTTTAGCTTATACCCCTTTTGGCAAAGACAAACTTAGACGCTCATTTTTTAAACGCTGGACGACAATTCTTCACCATGCTAAGAGAAACCAACTTGGTTGTCTGGTAACTAATGACTTGCCTCCTCTCAGCCATATCTAAACATCTTCAACACATTTTTCTTGTCCTGTTGATATTGAGTTCCTCCACTGCTTATGCTTCGATTTTAGTACACACCGGTAACCAACTCGGCGATGGCAAAGCGCTTAGTATTCATTGCGTGAGGCTCCACTACAAGGTGGACTTGGGGGAGCACCAAGTCCCCAGTGGACAATCCTACACATGGGTTTTTGAACTGAACAACTTCCACACCACCCAACTCAGCTGCCAGGTGAAGCTCGACGGGTCCCCCGATCTGCAGTTCGATGCCTATGTACAGAGGAGGGACTCGTGTACCCGAGACTGCGATTGGGTGTTCACGAAGCATGGGGTTTTCAATCTCCGGGATAGGGTTTGGACCTTTAGGTATGCCTGGCCTGACGGCTAAACACAACAATTCAATAATCCAGGTTTCTTCCTTTTGCTGCTTGATGTTGGAAGTGGAGAGATGAAGAATCCTGGGGTCTCTGCTTTTCCAGGTAAAATGTAAGTCACTGTGTATGAACAGAGTTTGGTTCCAATCCATGGCAGGAGGAGGACAGAGCACGAGGAAAACATATATAGTCCGAGATGATCTGTCGGTAAAGAAAATTGCATGGTTGATGTTGAACTACGACGATTTTATGTAAGATGCTACGGTTTTTGTATTATCTACTGAATTTATGAACACCCTCGGGGCGCCAGCTCCAACTAGCTCGTGAACTATTATCACTTGTTTCAGAAGTTGCTGTTACTTTTCTTACGAGGAAAACAATGAGCGTCGAAACACGATTGCTTTGCTTATTGGCGTTGATGAATCATGCCATTATATGTCTTTAGCGACAATCAACTTAAATTTGCTCCTTTTGTCCCACATGAACTCTAATTCTAGTGATCAGCAGAAACAGAGGTTGTTTCTGGCTGGGATCTTGGAGGTAGATAGATTGGTCCGTGAAAATTTTGTTATGTTTCAAGTTGAAAAATAAAGCTCCTAAGCAAGTGCATAAAATGGAGGTTGAGCAACGATCTGCAATGACAATTAGATGTTAAGTACCATTGGTGCTATTTAGTCAGAAAAAATAAAAAAAAATAAAAAAAGTGGAGGAAGAAGCATGGACGCAGCTATTGAGGGACAAGGAGGACCCGCTACCCTTAGAATATTTGAAACTTTTGATTAATAGTAACTAAATATGATATAAAATTGTAAAAGCATTAAAGTTAGGTCTTTATTTGTAAATTGTATAATTAATAATAAGCTTTAGTGTATTTTATCCTTTCTAAATGTTTTAACTTGCAATAACACTGACAGATAGGGGTGTAAGTGAGAGCCTGCAACCCGAATCCAAACTCGAACCCGACCCTAGATTTCGGGTTCAGATAAGGTTACAATGTAGGAAAATGCTAATTCAGGTTAATCCGATTCGACCCGATTCTAGGAGTTCTAAAATTGAATTGGGTCGGGTTAACCCTAAACAAGCCGAAATAACCCGATTTTAATATTTTTTGGTATGTTTTTTCTGCCCAGCCCAGTGAGCCCACCATCCCACAACTTGTCCTACCTAATCCTAAGTCCATTGCGTAACATGACCAAGCCCACTTCTCCTAAACTAACCCAAGTCACCCAACCCACTTGGCACCTTATTATAACCCTAATTTTTGTATGCGTTGTCTATCTCTGTTCTCTTCAGCCTCTCTTCTTCTTTGGTATCTTTTATTTCCTCTCAACCACTACCTTTTCTCTTCGCATCTCCATCGTAACTTTTGCCCTCACTTTTTCATTGTCATTCTCCTTGCTCTTTTGCCGTCATTCTCCTCACTGTTTTGGTTCGCCACTTTGACTCACCTTTTCGCCTTTTTCTCTTGTCTTCCTTCTCAACCCGCCACCCTCACTTTCAGTCTCTCAGCAGACAATCTCTCACCCTCTATCCCTCAACCATCACTCTCATCACATTGACCTTTTTAATGTGGTGAAGGCAAAGGCGGTGCAGTATGAGTGGTTATTAGGTTGTGGGGTGCGAGGAGCAGTGGCATACAAGCTGCGGAAGGGAGCACGAGCGGAGGAGAAAGGAAGAAGAAACCTGACCCTAACCCGAAAATTTTTTGGTTAGGATCAGTTCAGTTTGCACGTACAATTAAGGTCAGATCGGGTTAGAATTTTTCGAGTTAAAGACAAGCTGTGAAAAATCAGGTTTCAACCCAAACTCGATTCTTTAACTTGAACTTTCACCCCTACCAACAGAGGTGCCAACTTGGAAAACAAAAACTTACAATGACAGGAACAGAAGCACTAACTTTTACCTCTTACGGGTTTTAATCACAAATTTCTGAGAACCCTAGAAATAGAAACACAAGCATGCATCGCCAACAATGCCAAAAAAAGCAACATGACAATATCAAGAAGAAATTTCAAAGCAAAAGGAAGGAAAAAAAAACTTCTCGGTAAGTGTCTAAAACATGATTTTCTAGGTTTAGTGATGATTTGGGGTTTTTCTTTTCATTGCTAGAAGCTGTTTGTTTGAATTGTTTCTCGAGAAAATGAAGGAAAAGACAACATGTTTATTTGAATTTATTGGATTTTGGTTTGCATATGTTCCTGCATTCTTGTGATGTGGTATGTATTGTTGGGGAATTGACTAGATTTTTGTGATGTGTTATGTATTGTTAAGTATGTTACATGTAAGCAAGCTCATGTCATCAATTACTTTTGAAAAATCTAGTACAAATTTGATAGTTTCTATGTCACCATTATAGTGGATCATATTGAAATTGGCAAGAAAGAATCATATCATGACACCTAGAGAAGGATACAAGAGAAAAGAATTAAAAGACTAAGGGGATTCATCCCTTTAACAAACAATGCAGCATGCACAACCTCATCCTAGTGCAACAGCCACAAACTTACACTCCCTTAGTTATTATTCAAAACTGAACAAGAACAATAGAAGAGTGCAAGCAAGAAAGTTAAAAGTAGGAAACAAAAATTAATAACTTTGAATAAGGAAAGTAAATGCAAAGACTAGAAACATCTAACAAAACCTTTCGCACAATATACTTTTTTGGTAGAGCAAGTAGACCTTTATAATCAACTAAAATGAAAAAAAAAACTTAACATACAAATTTATAGCACAAAAAAACAATAGGTAAGTCTATTCAGCTGGAGATAACACGCCTAAGTTAACATGTTCTTTGCAAGATCTTTATATTTGAATATAGGGGCCATGGCTAAGTTTATTTATATGCCCTTAATGCCTCCCTTGAGTATTATCAAATGTAATTATGTAAATAAGGGAAAATTACAAAAACTTCCTTATGATTTAGTCTAACACACACTTTGTCCTTTTTATTTTAAAAAACCTACATTTTACTCTCTATTTTCTTTACAGTGTCCGACAACAATTTTTGAAATCCTAATTTAAACTGTCTGATAATCATGTTCCAATAATTTCAAGATTTTTTATATTTTTTCACATTTAACCGACTTTTAAAAGATACTAATATGTATTTATAAAAAGAAAAATGCATTTACAAAAAGTAAAAATTGATAATCTAAAATATTTATTAATTATAAAAAAATATTTTAGAGATTGAAATTATTGAAAGATGATTATCATATAGTTTAAATACAGTTTCACAAGTTATTAACGGACAGTGTAAAAAATATAAGGGCAAAGTGTAAGGTTTTTAAAATAGATGAACAAATTATAGGTTAGGGCATACTTTAGGGGGTAATTGTAAGTTCTCTTGTAAGTAAACCCCAACCACCTTTAGTGACGGTGATTCTGGAAGGATAAGCTAGGAAGGATTTCAGAGGGATAACTCGGGAGGGAATGGAGTAAATGCATAGGAAGTGGGATATTCCTCTTGAAGACGAGGGTTCGGAAGGATCACACCGGAGCCAATGAAGTAGACAGTGGGCTAAGACTGAACATTACTCTGGTATTTGTTGTCTTCAACACCAGTGTGCCATTCACCATGTCCTATGTCATCCCGTAAATCCGGTTCCTCTCTTGAAGCCTCTTTACAATCTTATGTTTGTGATCTGTAAACCTAGATGTAGGATTTGATGGCTTCAATCACTCAAAAACCCAAAAATCATTTAAATGAAATAGGAATGTTGGAAATATCATGGATCACAACCTAGTGGGCATGGATTTCAATGGTGACAAAGTAAGATCGATCTTGCCTCTAGACTGCAAAGCAAATCAAATCAATAAAATATCTGGGTTTGAACTTTTTGAAGAAAAAGATGATGAAGAAGGAGAAGGGATGATAGGGATTTTAGCAGAGTAGAAGGAGTGTCGATTGATGATGACGGTGGTGGGTTAGGTTTTGTCAAGGAATGGAGACTACGTATTTTTGTCGAGGAAGGGTGGAGGATGTAATTTATCTTGAACTTTAGGGGCAAATGTTTGGACAAAATTATGTGGGCTAGACCCACTAGCCCAAAACATATTAACTTATGTGAGTTAAATTGAAACAAAGTAGGCCTTAGTTTGCCAAAACTACAAATAAACATAATCCTAGTAAAGCCCAATTTAATATGTTTGATATTAACTCTTTATGTGTTAGCTATCACTTCAAAACATGTTTTTTTTTCGACTATAAAAATTGTAAAGATTAGATTGTGAAATAAGATGAATAATGATTTTCTTGCTGATAATCAACTTTTATATATTGAAAAGGACCTTACAGAGACTTTTAGTTTAGATACAATATTTGATAATTTTAGAGACTTAAAGTAGGATTACATGCTCTCCGTCTTATATGTTTTGCATGATTTTGTATTTTGAAATGTCTCAAATTATGTTTAGTAAGTTTTTTACTTCAACTTTACAATGTTACCCATTTTTATAACCTCATTTGAAAAAACAAACTTGTCTAATCAGATTTTTGTCAAAATAATCTAAAATCTTTGTTCTTTTGTTACATACCCAACAAAAGCCTAAAAACTTAACAGAATAAGTCGCCAAACAAGTTGAAAAGAAAAAGGGGCTACAAACAAAACAATTAGTAAAATTAAGTTAATAGAGACACAACCAAGGTTGTCAAAATCGCGATTCAGATCGTAGGATTGTGTGATCCTATGATCCGAATCCTACAAAACTTGTTAAATCATAGTAAGATCACGGACAGTATAAGATTGTATAGGATCGCTTCTAGGATCATAAGATTAATAGGATCATTCGATCCCACTGATCTTAATTTCAAGTCGTTCTGTCTTTACATGCTTCTTCACTCATCTGCTTACAGTGTCGTTGATGTCTGAAAAATACATCTTGACTGTCTCATTGTCTCAGCCAAATAAGTAATGGGTGGTTCATGACAATGAAGAGAAAATTAAAAATTGAAAGAAAAAAAAATCAATCATAAAGGAGAGAGATGAAGAAGACGATGGGGAAGAGATCAAGAATATGATGAAGGATAAAGAGCCCAGATGCCAAAAAATGCCTATTTTAGGTGACAATTTCTTAAAAAATCATGACTTCAGAGAAGATAATGTAAGATGAGAGAAGGACAGAGAAGAAAAAATAGGGGAGAGAGAGAGATGGAGAAATAGAGAGAGAGATGAGAGAGAAAAAATAAGTCTGGTGATTAGAAAATGGAAGAAGATAGAGAGGGAGAGATATGGGAGCAATAGAGCTAAAGATATGTGAAAATGAGGGAGAATCAGAGACAAAGGACAAGAAATCGATCAAACGGAGGAAGAGAGAGAAGACAATGGGATAATACAAAAAAAATTAAATTTCAATTGAATATAAATAAAAAAATTATTAAAAAAACAAATAAAATATTACTACTAGTTTCGAATGGTAATTTTGTATAGAGGTAGCATAGGCGTAACTAAAGGAAGAAATAAAAAATACTTTGGGAAAGGCAAAATTTTTTTAATAAATGGCAAGCATATGTACTGTTTTTTTTTATGAAAAAATTGTTTCTTTTTCCGTTTATATTAAATTTTGTCTCAATTATAATTTTTTTGTTTACCTTTAAAAATTAAAATTGGAATTTTTAAAGTGGTAATATGTAGTATATTTATTATTGTCATGACACTTAAAAACTTTATTTGAGTTTCCAAAATAATTGACCTTTTACATGAATTATATTGTTTAGACAATAAACTTTAGGTTTTTGTAGGATTTTATGATCCACGATCTGATCTTACGATCTCGATCTTGCAATGTGAAAAACGATCCAAGGTAGGAGCCCGATCTTGACAAACTTAGACACAACCATTGATCGATTAATTCATTGCTAAAAATCAGAAAATCCAATAAAAAAAATAAGCCCATCACAAATCCAACCTAAAGCCACCTCAAAGCTCTAGTGCCATTGATATTAATCCCAACTTTCTTCATGTTGAACACCAACATTAGCAACGAACTCCATAATGGTGATAAAAGAAGCCCGAGTTCATGAAGAAGACAGAGATATCTTGGCTTTCATCTTGTTGAGCTAAATTTTGGTCTACACAAACCCTGAATCTAGTTTACAATGTCGAGATCTAGAGGTTCTTCATTGTTAGGCCTAAAGTCACCTATGAAATAAGAGATCTACTTCTTTTAGGAGTAAGTTAGCTTCTTTCCAGCTTGATAGTGATTGATTCTTTCAACTCCGATTTGTGATTCTTTTGTTGTTTCATTAACAAATGAGAAAATAACCTTAAACCATTGAACAAATTCTGAAGCAATCATTGTACTTGAGAAATAAAGAAAGGTGTGGTAAGGGCAAAAGTGAATAAGATATGCAAAATTTGTAATTTCCTAAAACCACGTGCCAAAATGAAATGAAGCAGATAAAATGGAATGGAGGGAATGTTAAATTCTAGTTATAAACTTTTAAATTGAACTTTATTATTATAAATTTTCAAATTTTATACATTTATATGCTACATTATTTGACATTTATATGCTACATTATTTGATGTTTTCTTTTATTGATTGTAACTTTTAACATGTCAACAATTCGCCTTTAACCCCCTGACTCATATCTTGGCTATGTCCTTGGCAAGAAGGGTGACCTTGCCATCGATGATGAGCCAAACAGTCCTTAAGGTTATTGTGTTCAGAGACTTGATTCAAAGTGAAGACTTTCTTCTTCTTACCATTCGCATTCATTTTCTCAACTTCTCAGTGTATTTTCTTTCTATTGTTAGAGAAGTAAAAACAAGAACAAGCGAGGCACAAGAAAAAGTATTGCCTTTGTGGCACTACTTTAAATTGGAGAAGTAGCTAAGAAGTATCTTCGGTGGTAGGTAAAAAAAACTTTGAAGAAAATCACTAGATAAAATATCCGTAGGCTACAAAAAAAAAAAACTATGGATTGCATTAGTGCTACTGTTGGCACTTGCCTGGTTTATTTCTTTTTTTTTTTCTTAACTCATAAAGCACATACAAAAGAAATTAAAGAATATCCCTAGGAATGATGACCACAGGTGCTTCTGTAGCTAGCTTTGACATTTATGGTAATCAATGTGTTAAATACTACTACTGTTAGGCATATTGCATACCATATTTTTAAGATATACTGCATAGTATATCGTGCCATATACCTTTACTGTTTTCACAAAAAAATGATAGAATATTAATTTAAGATGAAATAAATTAAATAAATCATTTTTTTCACATTTTTATATATATTCTAATCTTTCTCATCATAAGTAGTCAAACATAAAAATATATAAATGATACAAGATATTTTTTTATACAAAAATCATAAAAAATGTTATATAAAAAGCAAAATAAATATTACCTAGGAAAAAAACTAGTTTATTGATACAAGAAGAAAAAAAATAAAAAATAATTTAATAATAAAAATATATTTTTTAATACCATATTAAGTTCTAGGTGGCTCAAAATATGATATCCCATACATGTCCGTGAAAAATAAAATATAGCGGTATGTACGTTACGGTATTTGTGGTATACTATAGTTTTTTTTAATAAAATGTACATAAAAAATGACTGGTATGCAAAATATCGCTATACCACAGTATTTTGTGTGATAAAATGATAAAACGTGAAAACATTTGTACTGCATACCGCTTACCCATAGTAAATGATATATGGTGCGGTATACCGTGGTATTTAATTCAATAATAATAATTTGCTGGACTATGTGTAAGATAGTTGGAGTAGTTGGAATAGATCCTCTTAGCACCTGGAGAACTTGGACACAATCAGATACAAATGTGATAGTTCCATAGCTTCAGAGTTCTACTTTTAGAGCTAAGAATCAACATAGGAGAAGTATTCTTTTTTGCAACTTTAGAGGTCAACTGACTTTCTTGTAGACCTAACCTGCAGCTTCCAAATCTAGAGATTGTTTCCAAGCACCATTAATTAGAAATATTTTTAGGTTTTGATACATGACTTGTAGTTTCCTAGAGCCACATGTATGGCATAAACAGTGTGGCTGATTGTCAAAGGATTTAAGGTGCTAGGATTGGTATTCCCTAGATTTAAGGATTTGGTGTCTAATGTCATCTCATCTTGCTCTAATTGATTAAGGGTGAAATGAGCCTTTTTGGAAGGTCCACTCATTTTTACTTAACCAAATAAGCCATAATGTTGAGATTAGAAAAGATAGCTACTATAATTCCTATTTTTTGGGAACCACAAAGAAATAGAAAAACCATGATTCAAATGATGGAAAAGATGATGGTAAAAGGATTAGGCAAAATTTTCCTTCAACCTTAGCATTCCTAGAATAAGTTTAATGATGTCTTAGGTTTGGCTTTGCATCTAGTGCACAAATAGGTTTGATAGGCCGCCATGAGAAACTAGGTTAGTGGTGGTTAAAAAAGCATTAATCAAACACTTCCAAATAAAGACTTTAAATTTCTGTAGAATGCCAAAAACCTATATATATATTTTTTTAAGAATTTGAAATAGAGTAAGATATGTAGATAAGGAAAAAGATTTTTCTATTAGAATAAGGAAAGCAGTTGAGTATATGTAGAAAACCTCTATGTGCTATTATAAAAGGAAATTGAGAAAATTAAAATCAATATAATGCAAGAACTCTAATAGTAACTTGAAAATTTGACAATTAAGCTTTTAACAACAAACTCACATCAAAGTAATTAATCAATAAAAAATTGGAAGGAAAATTTATGGTCTTTACAAATGGGTGCCGAAAGGAAAATTTTTCTTTATTTGGTAAAATATGCCACTTCTTTATCAAATTCTTTGCAATGTTTCACTTTTTCCTTAAGTTATATTTGAATTTTTTATCTTATATTTAGAATTATAAATTTGTATTAATCATTTATACATTAAAATTTTACATCTATATACCAAAAATATTAAAAATAAAAATTATAGATTAATTACTTGAAATGGATGAAGAAAGTACTTTTCTCATTAATGATTTGGAAAGTATTCAATTTGATCCCTAAGTGGTCTAGTGAGCCTAATTGCCTAATTTAAAAGAGTTTGGTGGACTTATAGAAATGAAAAAAGTTTGGTGCTTGATGCACATAAATGGGGAAGTATTTACTATTTGGTATTTGTTGAAAAGAGTGAATTTGTCAAACTGTAAAGGGTAGAACAATTTTACCACTACAATTTTTTTACAAGCAAATTTGTCATTAACATTTTCATTGCAGAGAATTTTGTCACTGATCGTTAAATGGTAAGAATATTTCATTTGTTAAGAGAATATTATTATATGACATAACACTTAAACTAGTTTTTGAAAGTTTTCTTCTTAACCCTTAGCTACATAAATTTTTCACAACACCTAAATGACTCAAAACCCGTTATTTGACCACACGCTCCCATTGTTGAGCCTTATTGTTTTCACCTTCTTCCTTGTTGTCGAGCAGTCCTCCATCGCTCTTGCCATCAATTCTTTATTTTAGAACTACAGTGCTTTGAGTTTAATCCCATTTGTATTAGTCGAACTGCATTTGATCAGGGCTTGTTCTAATAAGCGTTTCTGGGGACGCTGTCAAGATATATGGAAGAGTGGAAGTAACACCTATGGTGGAAAGGGTGGAGGATAGGGCACAGTACAAGGGTTTGCTGGAGAGAGGATGATGGTTAACATTTGCCATGTTAAGCAATTTTAATGATTAGTGATAGATTTGTTAGCTTTCCTAATACAAAAAACATTGATATCAAATTTGCACCTTTTGAAAACATTAATGACAAATTTGAATGTAAAAAAAGTTTAATAGCAAAATTACTATACCCTCTATAATTTAGTGGCAAATTTGCTCATTTTGACATCTTTTTTTTTTTATAAATATTTTGATATCTTTTTTTTTTTTATAAATATTTTCAGACCTAAAATGATTTTCAGATATTGGAAATCCTACACATAAAATAATAATCATTTTAAATAATGTAAATTTCCTAAAAAATTGAACCAAATCCATCACAACTTCAACCAAATGTAATTCTACATACATGCATTGTGAAAAACAATTGAACATACCAACATTTGTATCCATGCGTACATATGTTATTTAGTAGTACACTAAATTGCAACCGGTATTTTATTGCAACCTGGTTGACAAATATATAAATTTTTCATGTCGATTAGATTTATAGACGAAAAAGTGCTAAAATAAAGTTATAAATTCAAATATAGGTTATGATCAATTCAAAAGAGTGAATTTGGTAAATAAAAAATATATGATGTGAGATCAATGTAGCGAATTTGGAATTTTAGGAAAAATCGAGACCTTATGTGTTATTCATGAAAGTTAGACCTAAAAATAAAAACCAAAAGTTTAGGATGAAGTAGTAAAAATGCACAGTTTCAAAGTTTAAGGACCAGAAAACATCATAAAAAAGAAAGAAATAACCAATTTTGCAATTTACTCTTTTTGGGCAAAAAACCACCCAAAAAAATGCAATAATTGTAGCAGCTTCGGCACTATTTATAAGCATAGTGCCATCCCTTAGGTAATTAGTATATACAATGATAAAGTATGACAAAAGATGAAACCTATGACAAAAAATTCTGCAATAATTTTTATTTGTATTATTAAATACTTCATCTGTTTTAAATTATTTGCATTATTTACTATCTAGAGTAATTAATATATAATTTTTTATCTTCAGCATTTAGCATATGGATAGTAAAAGTTTTATAAATAAATGATCAATGAAAATTTGTAATTTCTAAATATAATTTTTTGAATTTTTATGGGAATAATAAAATAGATAAATTCAAATCAAACTTAAGTGAACTAAATGAAAAAAGAAAAGAATATGAGATAAATGTAGTAGTTAATTGATTTTTTAAACTTAAATGGATCATGCATAAAATTTTAGATCATATTATTCTTTGTGACTGTGAAAGAAAAAATTGTAAGGCTATGTGCATATATTGGTAGAGTGACCATTTATTGTTAGAGAATAAGAAAAATTAGTATTTGTGTGTGTGTGTGTATATAGTGATTACTCTTGTAAACTATATACTAATTCAAATCTTTAAAACTTCAAAAAATATTTTTAAGACATTATTCGTGAAAACTAAGAATTTTTTAAATTTTTTTAAGGATAATGGGAAAAGATTAATATAGAGTTATTTATTTTAAAGAAAAATTCTATTTAAATAATTATTAGGCAGTGAGATATTAACTTTAAATATACAAAAGATATTTATAATGCGAAAGCTACCTTTGAGATAAAAATCGCAAATTATGTCATTTAATTTAACATTTACTAATGACTTTTTTTTTTTTTTTAAAAATGCCTCTCAATTCTCATTTCCTAACTTATGGCCCAAATATAAGTTTTTTTTTATTCAATTTAGAGTACCCTCCACCTAGGGATGACAATTGGGTGGATCAGGTCAGATTTGGGTCAAGTTATTCAGGTTCGGGTCTAGTCGGGTTAACATGAATTCGGGTTCAGGTCAGGTCATTTGGGTTTGGGTTGATTTCAGGGTGACTTGATTCAGGTTCGGGTTGGGTTGGGCCGGGTTTATTTGGGTTCGGGTTCATTTCAGGTCGGGTCAATTTTAGTCTCGGGTAACTTCAGGCCAGCTTTCAGGTTAAATTCAGGTCAACCTTTGTGTTCACGTGAATTACTGATGTGAAGTCAAAACGATTGAATCGATTCAATTTTTTAAAAATTTAAATCAAATAATTTAATTTTTTGTGTGATTTAATTTAAATTAAATTTTTATTTTTTAGTATATTTAATTAAAATATTCATAAAAATCTTCTTCATTGTAGTTTAGTACATATTTAAGTAATTTAATATTGTTAGTAATATTTGATTATTTTTCTAAACCCATAAGTTTTAACTATCATTGTACAGATTATTCAGATCTTCACCAAGCTATCACCTAGCCATACACAATGACAATTTTGTTATGTTTATGTTTTAATGAATTTTCTTTGAAATTATAACGAAATGCAAATCAAGTTAATTATCAGTGACTAAATTATAAAATTATAAGATTTTAAAAATTTTAAGATCCATGTTGTAATTATTATGGGTGACTAAAATAAAATTTATTAAAATTTAGGTACATTATTGCACTATACTTAAAAGTTTAGGGAGAAATATTGTAATTTTAATAATTGCCTATTAAGATCATTAAACTTACTAAATATAAAAATTACTTATGTTGGAAAAATCCAAATATGGGATTCACTAAATATGGATGTTTTTTCCCCAAATAAGATACTTGCAATATATAGAAGTCCTAAAAAAATAGAAGTTACTAAATATGAAAATCCTTTCTCAAAATATGAAAATTATTAAACATGAATATCTTAAAAAATGAAATGAAACTACTAAATATGAAAGTCTCATTTCTTAAAATGAGACTTACTAAATATGGAAGTACCAAAAAATAGAAGTTACTAATAACGGAAGTCACCATTCCTAAATATAAGACATACTGAATATGAAAGTCTCAAGAAATATAAGATATTAAACATGGAAACCTCCATATTTAGGACTGACTTAATATGAAAAATAATGAAAAAAGAAAATTAAGGTTTAGGGTGAGGGTTAAAATCGGGTCTTGTCGGGCTTAGTTATCGGGTCATCTAGGGTTCAGGTCAGGTCAGTTTCGGGTTTGAGTCATTTCAGGTTTAGGTTAATTCAGGTTCGGGTCATTTCGGGTTCGGGTATGGGTCATTTGGGTTCGGGTTTTCTCGGGTTTCCCTTTAATCGAGTTCGGGTTCAGGTCGGGTTGGGCACAGTCGGGTTCAGGTCGTTGACTTTTTTAGTTAAATCGAGTCAGGTTAGGCTTGGGTTCGGGTGGGTTGGGCTAGGTCATCGGGTCGGGCCCGATTTTGCCATCCCTACCTCCACCAGGCTGCATCCATGCAAAAACGCTCTTGCATATACGGAAAAAAAAAAAAAAAACCAAAAAGCCTAATAACGGGTAAATTGCACAAAAAATCACAGACCTTTGATTGCCATTGCAAATTGGTCCTAAAAACTACATTACCTTGCATATTGGTCACAAGTCTTTAGTCTTTGTTGCAAATTAGTTCATAACCTTAGTCAAAACTGAATTAACATGGAAACTCGATTTATAAAGGAAAAAAATTAATAGTCTAAATAATTTATTAACTATAAAAAATTATGACATATTGAATTTATACTTGTTACCAAACATTTTAAATTAGAATTTAAAAAGTTGATATTAGATGGATGCGTGAAGGTTAGAATTCAAACTGTTTAGTAATTGTCTTCTCATAAGTTTAATATATATATCATAAATTTTTTAATAGTTAACAAACAGTTCAAATTATTAGTTTTTCTTTTATATAAATCAGAATTTTGTACCAATTCATTTTTTTAAGGCTAAGGAATAATATGCAATAAATTATAAAGGTTGGACTAATATGTTATAGAATGGAGGTTGAGAAACAATTTGTAATGAAAATTAAAGATTTAGGAGTTTTAGTGTAGGGGTAAAATCCAAATTTGGTCCTTTAACTATTCAGTTTATCCTAAAATGATCTCATAACTCTAAAAGTAACTGTTAAAATCTTTTAACTCAAACAATTCATTTAATTTGAGTCCTATTCATCAGTTGAGCATTTATTTTTTATGGAACTTACCTGTGTGGTGCTTAATACCCTCTTCTTGGTCCCACAATGTGACGTGACATGACAATAAGTAACAAGATTAGGAGAATATTAAATCTTAGGCTCGAATTGACAAAAAATATAATTTTAGGTACTTAAAAATTAAAAAACCAAATCTTCCCCAATTTCAACCGGAAGCCCTCGATCGACCCTCTCCTCGGCCCTCTAGTCTGACGGCATACGTCTGGCAGGTGGCAAGGCGCCTCGAAAGCCACGCAAATTGGCCACCAGCTGAGGACTATGAACGGAAATCGACGAAGATGAATGGACTAAAATTAAAGGAAATCGACGGGCCACCTCTCTGCCGCCCGTTGACCACCATCTCGCTGCCGCGCCCTCCGACCATGGTCACTTCCTCTTCTTCAGTGGTTCCACCTTTTTTACCTCCACGACCGGCGAGCCTCTCTTCGTTTCAATCGCATCTCTTAGCCTTCCTCCCACCCTTCTCCGTTTCGCTCACATTTTGATCCCCACTCAAGCCTCTCTCCTAGAAGCTAGTTTCATTGATTTCATCGTCGATTTTGCTCCGAGAACCCTTGATTTTGCCGCTGATTTCCTTTTCCAGTCATCAGCCTCCGTCTTCAATTTCCTCCTTCAGCTGTCGGCCTCCATCTGCCTTCGTCACGTCCATCTCTATCTCCAATCATTCGCCTCTACCCTCAAATCCAACAACGGTTAATCTCTGATGTCTTCAATTTTGACGATTGGGGTTAGCTTATGTTTTAAGTTTTAACATTTTGTATTTATGTTAGGTTGAGTTTTAATTTTTATTTTTGTACAAAATAGTCATCATTTTAGTTAAAGAGAAAGTCATGTGGCATTATGGCTGCTATGTAGGCAAAGTTTCATTTAAATTAACTGCTCAACTGACAGATGAGGCTCAAATTAAAAATATTATTTGAGTCAAGAAATTTTAATAGTCACTTTTAGAGTTAGAAGACTATTTAAGACAAATTAAATAGTTAAGATACCAAATTTGGAGTTTACCCCTTAGTGCAGTTTACCCGTCTAATAAGCCTAATAAGCTAATTGCTCTAAATGTTGACCCATCGCTGCTATTTCTTTGGTCCGCGACTGCCAATTGCCCCGCCGTTCGCCCCCTCTTCGCGCCTGAACGTCGTCTCACAGTCACCTGTGCGACGCTGCCGTTGGCCAGCGAAGCGGGAGGAATCTTAGATTCCGAGGCGAGAAGAAAACTAGCGTCCTCCGGTGCTGACCCGATCCGCTCTTGACCGACCCATACTTTGTTCGAGCCGGCCCAGATCCAACTCAGACCCCAACCCACTTTTCCACTCCCTGACTTGCTGGGTAAGTCTACAAGATTCAACTTTAACATAAAACCAGAAATATAATTAAAATATCAATACTACCATTAACTTTCTCTCTCCGCCTCCCTCTCGAATTCACCTCTGCTAGTTTTCGCTGTTCCCCGGATAGTTGAATCGGGCGTCTGCTAGGGTTTACGAGTCGTTCGCAGTTCCGTTCTTGTGTTGGAACAGCTCAACCCTTCGATACTCGAAGCGGAGACGGATCGTTGAATCGATTCGGAAACCCTAGGCTTTCCGCAGCACCAGCCATGGCGGCCGCGATGGTGAGTTCGGCAGGAGGCTTACTGGCGATGCTGAACGAGAGCCACCCCCAATTGAAGCTGCACGCTCTCTCCAACCTCAACAGTTTCGTTGACCAGTTTTGGCCTGAGATCTCCACAAGCGTGCCCATCATGTACTCTATCTCAACTCTTCTGTTGAATTTTGGGTTTTTGCTTTCTGTTGTTTCTATTTGGGGTATTCTTTGTTGTAGCCTTCGATGCGGCTCCTCTCTTAGTCAATCACTAGTAAGATAACCGGAAAGAATTTTGCTTTCTTGAGTCGCGAAGGTTGTTTAAGTTTTAGGAAGGAGAAATTTTGAGGGCAGGCGACTGTTTAGCTTATATAGTGTTGACGATTTTAAATATTGATTCTTGCTACCAAAACCTGGCTGATCTATTGAATTGTGCATTCCGTGGGTTGGGATAAAGTTCCAATGGCTTATAAGGTTCCTAACGGTTAGTGAAGTAGAGTAGGAGTTGCGAATTGTGAATTTTACTGCACATTAGCAATGTCATCCATGAAGTTTTCTTCATAATTTTGTTTCCTTTTCATGCTTTCGGATATTAAATTGCTTCAAAATAGCTGCATTGAGAATCAGAGAAGTCTTAAGGTGCAAAGAGTTGATTTTTAAAGGTCATGGAAACTGAAAATTTTCACTGTTTGCAGTAATAAAGTTAGACTGTAGGTTTGGATTTCCCTATGACATCTTAGATTCATGCAGCTCAATATCCTATGACCAGAATAGCTTGGCTGTGTTATTGACCTAAGACAATTTTGAAGCAAGTTACCTAGATGGCAACATCATACAACTGGCAGCAAAGCTGTACGGTTGGCCAATTTATTTCAGATGGCTTGAGGTCATTGCCATCGCTGTTAAAGTGATATTGATATGAACTCTAGTGTGAGTGCTGGAGATATATTCTAGGTTGCTTGGTGTCCTGGTTGACTGAAGCTCACTGGTGCTTAAAAACTTTTGAAGAGTGTTTGTTCATAATGTGGATTGACAGAGTGAGCTTCCGCTTCCTTGGTTTTGAGGTTTCATCATCTTTTCCTTTTCGAAACTATGAACCCTTTGGATTTAGAGGTGGCTTGTCTTGGCTTTCTCCTTTTTTTTTTTTCCTACAGTAAGCTAACTCATTGCATGGATAAGATTATTTTTTTTCATGCTCCTCCATTATTTTTTTTTCATGCTCCTCCTAAAGTTTTGTTAGGTGATCTGAGTATTATGTTAGAGTGCTGATAAAAACTGAACAAGTGAAAACTAACTGTGTCTAGGTTCCAGAGTTCTCATGTTAACATTTTCTGCTTTCTGGATTACAGCTTTGTTCAACTCTTGATAATTTCTTGCTATCAACCTTTTTACCGAGTTCACCTCATGTGTTCTGATACCTGATGAGGTGTTTTAATATAGCTTCTTTTTGATTCAGAGAAAGTGTATACGAGGATGAAGAATTTGATCAACATCAGAGACAGCTTGCTGCTCTGCTGGTCTCAAAGGTCTGTTGCCTTCTTCTTGTCTCTCTCAATTTCGAAAAGTGAAAAGCGCACTAAGGTACCATGGCTCCCAAAGTGTGAAGTGCTTAGCACAAAGTGAAAGCACACGCTTTAATGAAGTAGTGCTACTCTATAAATAAGCTCTATTGTATGTGAACTAGCTAATTCTAGACATAAAGTATACCAAAATCAACTGTCGAATAGCTTTAGCATTAGCTAAAAAACACAAAATCATCCATATAAATGTGCTAAAATATTAATAAAAGTATAAAAAATACTAGCTAAGTCTAACTCCCAAGTCACATCTCATCATCTTCAAGAGTAGCAAGTCTTCAAAGTCACAATTAGGACCAGACTTATAGCTGCTTCAGTGCTGCTCTATGGCTTGTTGCTCAGCTTGTCTCCTCCATTTTTCTATTTTTTTTTTCAATTTCCTGGTGTAAGCAACGGCTTGTTTCCTTCACTTCCCTCTCAGCTTTTAATGTTTGATTGACTAGGACTAGGGTTTTCTTTGTGGAAACCGATGGGTCCAATAATTCTTTTAAAAGAAAACAATGAAATTTTTTTTTGAAACACATGTTTTTTTGGTTCAATCAATGCCTTACGTTTTATCTGAATCGTGCACTTCATGTGTGTAAAGCGTGCTTTCTTTATGGGCATTGTGTTAGCGGCAAATAGCCCAAAGGCCCAAGCGCTAGGTGCTATGTGCTTTAGCATGCTTTTAATAACCATGGTCTCTGTCACTCACTTCCTCCATCCCGCTTACTCCCATCATTTTATGCCTGATTCAGGAATTGTATATTAGAATAGCATATGTGGTCATGGAAGTGATTGAAATGGATTCTTAATGTGAGCCGCTGATGGAGAAGTCGAGTATCCATATAGTCATAAGATTTTCCCATTGACTTTTTCATTTTGTGCGTTTTTGTCATTACCCATCAGCAAATATCTCTCAAATGTGAATGGACTATATGGAGCTTTTCTATTGATAGAGCTGTTTCTATGAAACTGATCATCAAATGGAAAAATGTTCTGCAGACAGCATGTTGTTAAGTTTATTTAGTGTATTTCATGGTTCTTTGATGCTAGTTTTCTTTTTTTAGTTCTGTTTATGCATATATTTTCTTAAATGCAAGATATATTTTACATTCACAGCCTTGTGCATTTGATATGTAGCTATTTGTGTTTTTTATTCAGGTCTTCTACTATTTGGGTGAACTCAATGATTCTCTGTCTTATGCCCTTGGAGCTGGTTCACTGTTTGATGTTTCAGAGGATTCTGATTACGTCCATATTCTTCTTGGTATTGATGATCTTAACTTGATCTGTAGGATTCATTGTACTCCTTGGTCTGTGTTCTTTGTATGACTTGTCATCTGTAAGAGTTGTGAATTTTCTTTTGTCCGCCCCTCCCCACCAACTGAGAAAGAAGTGTTTGTGATTTACTTTGGTACCTTCATACAAATGTGCAAATAGCTCATGGCAACCTAAATATTTGTTTGGCACAGTGCTTGGGTGGATTTTTCCTGTGTTAAAAATAAACATTTATTTCATTTTTTATTTTTGGGTTAAACGTCTAACATTTGGAAATTATTCTCTTATCTTTCCAATTATGACTTGAATACATTTTTTTTTTATATAAAAAATTTCCGCATGTTCCATTGTAAAAAAAAAGGAAAATTTATAAAAGAAATACATATTTCTGGCAAAATGGAAGTGCTTTTTGGGATATCTTTACTTGTTGTCTTTCATTTAGTTCACAAGTTTCCAAGAAATTGAAATATATATCTAAGTAAACACTTCTAATCACTTAAATTGATGTCAGCCTAACCCATCCCAAGAGTAAAAAAAAAAAATAATTAGGTTTTCCAAAGATGCAGATCATTTTGTGGAGTATAGCTTTCAGCACTCAGATGACTCATAAGCTGACTACATTTGCCTCTTGATTGTGCTATCACTTTCAGCCAAGGCAATAGATGAATATGCAAGCCTCAGATCAAAGGCAGCGGAATCAAGTGACGAAGCAGCAAAAGTGGATCCTCGTTTAGAGGCAATTGTAGAGAGAATGTTGGATAAGTATGTAGATAAAAGTGATTTCTTGATGAGAGTCTATTGTTCTTCTAGCTATCTGACCATACTATTTTCTTAAGGTGCATCATGGATGGGAAGTATCAACAGGCTATGGGAACTGCAATTGAGTGCCGAAGATTGGATAAGCTTGAGGAAGCCATAATAAAGAGCAACAATGTTCATGGGGCATTGCAGTATTGCAATAACGTCTCTAATTCATTTGTTAATCTCCGTGAATATCGTCAAGAGGTAGTGTAATACGATAGCTTTTTCTTTTTTTCTTTTTCTGTTTAGATTGAGTGCCTTCGAATTTTTAGCAGTTCTATTGTTTACACTTGGCTCAGCTGCTTGGGGTTGATCTTATAACTACTTTTTTCTTCGTGAAAGGAATTAAGAATCTGTAGTTTCACCGTAAGTGGGTTTTACAATTTTATGCTTTAGGAATCTTAGCACTGTAATTTATGTAGAATACCATCAGAGGCAACCTTAATATGCATGTTGATTTATTTGCTTAGTTCTCGTTGTTTGATGGGTGTGACTTTTTGGCTCTTTAAAACAGTCATATATATTCAAGTATCTATCATGTAATTGTCTGAATGGTTGTTTTCTGAGGAAGTGTCTGCTTGTGTTTGCTTTGCTGATTGGTTTCATTACATCAAAAGTTCACAAGATTTGAGTGTTCTTTGACTCTTCATGCAGGTGCTCCGTCTTCTTGTTAAAGTATATCAGAAGCTGCCTTCTCCTGATTACTGGAGCATTTGCCAGTGTTTCATGGTCTTGGATGAACCTGAAGGTTGTGCAGCTATATTGGAAAAGCTCCTTCGCTCTGAAAACAAGGATGACACACTACTGGCATTTCAAATTGCCTTTGACCTTGTTGAGAATGAGCGTCAGGCTTTTTTGCTAAATGTGAGAGATCGCCTCCCGAACCCCAAAACTCGACCTTTGGAACCAGTGCAATCAGGATCCAGTGACCCAGCTTCTGGTCAAAATGAAAACCCTTCTGCATCTACGGATGTTCAGATGACAGATGGATCTTCTGCTGCTACCATGAGTGCATCCGAGATAGATCCAATTGAAGCCATTTATGCAGAGAGGCTAACGAAGATCAGAGGAATATTATCAGGACAGACATCAATAGAGTTGACTCTACAATTCCTTTACAGTCATAACAAGTGAGATAGTGAAACCCACTTGCATGTTTTATTGAGTAATTAATTCACAGGCAAGTTCCTCCTGTACTTTTTTGACTTTTTGCACTCATAATTTTGACTTGATAATAGGTCGGATCTTCTTATTTTAAAGACAATCAAGCAGTCTGTTGAAATGAGGAATAGTGTATGCCATAGCGCGACAATTTATGCAAATGCGATAATGCATGCTGGAACAACTGTTGACACCTTCCTTAGAGATAACTTGGTATGTTTTACATCTTGTTTGTGGTTTTCTTTGTCTTGTGTTGCAAGTTCTGCTGTGTGTAATTGCTTTTCTGTTTTATATTATCAGGATTGGTTGAGTAGAGCCACCAATTGGGCTAAGTTCAGTGCAACAGCTGGACTCGGTGTTATTCATAGAGGTCACTTGCAGCAGGGCAGGTCCTTAATGGCCCCTTACCTACCCCAGGGTGGGGCTGGAGGTGGTGGCAGTCCCTATTCTGAAGGTGGCGCACTTTATGCACTGGGTTTGATTCATGCCAACCATGGTGAGGGCATTAAGCAATTTCTTCGTGATAGCTTACGGAGTACTACTGTAGAGGTATGTATTTTGTTTTTTGGAAAGTTCAATTTTGTGTACTATGGTTTTCTAAATTGACAGGTGGCCCTTGAAACTTTCTGTGCAGGTTATCCAACATGGTGCATGCTTAGGTCTAGGGTTAGCAGCTCTAGGAACTGCTGATGAGGAGATCTATGATGACATAAAAAGTGTTCTTTACACTGACAGTGCTGTTGCTGGTGAAGCCGCTGGAATTAGTATGGGTCTGCTAATGGTTGGAACCGCGAGTGAAAAGGCAGGCGAGATGCTTGCTTATGCACATGAGACCCAACATGAGAAGATTATAAGGTAATGTCAGCATTTTGCCATTTGTTTGATGGATTTACTTTCCCTCTTCTGCATGGTCTTATTTTGTTTTTTCCTCCATGCTTGATAATTGTTGCAGGGGTTTAGCATTGGGGATAGCTCTTACGGTGTATGGGAGGGAAGAAGAAGCTGATACACTGATCGAGCAAATGACTCGAGATCAAGATCCTATTTTGCGTTATGGTGGTATGTATGCATTGGCCTTGGCATATAGTGGAACAGCAAACAACAAGGCTATACGTCAGCTGCTACACTTCGCTGTATCAGATGTGAGTGATGATGTTAGAAGAACTGCTGTTCTTGCACTGGGATTTGTCCTCTATTCTGAGCCAGAGCAGGTTGGTGCATTAATAAGTTTAATTTTTTTTTTCTGAACTGTTTTTATCAGGGTTATGGGAAATGACTGTGGCAACTGTTTTGAATTTTCACTGATCCCATTTTTTGTTTTCCAATTCACAGACTCCTCGAATTGTCTCCTTGCTATCCGAGTCGTACAACCCTCATGTTCGATATGGTGCTGCACTTGCTGTAGGGATATCATGTGCAGGCACTGGCCTCAGTGAGGCTGTATCTTTGCTAGAGCCTTTAACATCAGATGTTGTAGATTTTGTTCGTCAAGGTGCTCTTATTGCAATGGCCATGGTTTTGGTGCAGATAAATGAAGCCAGTGACTCTCGTGTTGGAACTTTCAGGTATTTGTTATGTATAGCTGTCTTTGGTGTCTTAGAAATTGTTTCACGTAGTTCTGGTGTTGGTATCACTTTGCTAAGCCAACTTTTACCCATGCAGACGGCAACTTGAGAAAATAGTACTTGATAAGCATGAAGACACAATGAGTAAGATGGGTGCAATTTTGGCCTCCGGTATTCTGGATGCTGGTGGGAGGAACGTGACAATAAGATTGCTGTCTAAAACAAAGCATGATAAAATTACTGCAGTTGTTGGTCTTGCTGTGTTTAGTCAGTTTTGGTATTGGTATCCCCTAATCTACTTCATAAGTTTGTCATTCTCACCCACTGCTTTTATCGGACTGAATTATGACCTGAAGGTTCCAAAATTTGAATTCTTATCACACGCAAAACCTTCATTGTTTGAGTACCCAAAACCAACGACTGTGCCCACTACTACTTCGGCTGTAAAACTACCGACTGCTGTTCTGTCAACCTCTGCAAAGGCTAAAGCAAGGGCCAAAAAAGAGGCAGAACAAAAGGCTAATGCTGAAAAGTCATCTGGGCCAGAGTCCTCTCAGAATGCTGGAAAGGGGAAGTCATCAAGTGAGAAGGATGGTGATTCCATGCAGGTCAGATAATGAGATAAACACAACATGCCCTGTTTTTCGGTACTTGTGCCTTAATACTGTTGTTGGATTTAATGTTGTTGTCATAGTGCTTCTAGGGGTTGCCTGGTCGGTCTTCCAGTGTATGTAGAACTGCTTTAGGTGTTAACTAGTCGGGTTAAAGGTTGGGGCTTTGAGGGTTTCTCTTCATAACTAAGATCTGATGTTGTTTTGGGTACCTCAAATTAATGGCAATACTAAAACTTCATTTTCACTGACAAGAAGTGTTATTGACCGAATGTGTGTTCCGCAGGTTGACAATCCCTCTGAAAAGAAATCAGAGCCTGAGCCTGCTTTTGAGATGTTGACAAATCCGGCAAGAGTAGTGCCGTCCCAGGAGAAATATATAAAGTTCTTGGAAGAGAGCAGATATGTGCCGGTGAAGTTAGCACCATCTGGGTTTGTTCTTCTGAGAGATCTGCGCCCGGCAGAGCCCGAGGTGCTTTCACTAACTGACGCACCTACATCGGCATCCTCTGCAGGTGCGGCAGCTTCAGGCCAACAGAGCACTGCATCCGCCATGGCTGTTGATGAGGAGCCTCAGCCACCTCAGCCTTTCGAGTACACTTCATGATAGGGATCGTTTTAACCCTTGGATCAGTGTGTTTTTTCACTTTTTTTGTCTTTTCGTTTCGTTTCTTTTCTTGGTATCCATAGTTGATAGAACTCTGGAAAAGCAATGTTGAACAATCCAAATGTTGTTATTCAATTTGTTGATCAGACATGTTTATTTTTGGATCTGCAGCGTAGAACCTCTGATTTGTTTCCCACACTTCAAAACTTATTGTTTAGACTTGTGCTGCTTATTTTGGTTTAGAACAGTCGAGCATTTGGTTACATATCTGACAAAAAGCTCTGCTAGCTCTCCAACATTTATTTTATTTATTTATTTCTACCCTCTGGATTTTTTTGTAATTAATACTGGCGATTAGTTTTATTGTTTTAAAAAGTTTAGTTTTAAATTTAGTAGTTTGATTTTCATTATTTATAAATTATTTAAAAATTTAGCCTAATTATAAAAATCATTCTAAATGGATTTGTGTTATCTTTCGTTTAGCGTTGAAGGGTACTTTTGGTTTTAGACATACTAGTTGACGATTGGTATTTTAAGAAGGGAAAAATTTTCGAATGGTATTCTTCAAAGCATTTGGGCCGCATGAATATCTAAAAGTACCTGTTAAATCAATGTGATCCACCTTATTATGCAATGCATTACGAGAGTGTCATATTTTCCCTTGGCCAACGAATGTACTATTCATTGGTTTTCCCCTTCAGCGGAAATTTGTTAGGGTGATCCAGTATCTTCTTATATATTTATTTTGTGTTGTGACATTTTTTTGTAGACTCCAAAAACTGTAAAATTATGGAGTTCTTTAGGTTCTCAAGACAAGTAGGTACGGACCGGAAATAAGTCACTTGTTTTCTGTGGATGATTGCTTGGTCTATTTATATTCCATAGTGGTGGTAGTTAGTGCTATAATTTTTGGGTTTCAGGTTGTCCAAACTCCATTTTTTAAGCCCATAATTAGATGTTATTTCCTCGCTTGAATTGACCTTAACCCAAAGAAAAAAAGATTTGGGTCAGTTTGGATCGGTTTTTGCCCGATCTGGGCATCTCCTCCCTCTTTGACCTTTCAACTCAACCTCCATGCTAGATTAGATCTACTGTTTCTCTTTTCCAGCCATCTTCACACAAATTCCAGGCAAATCATAAATCATTTGGATGAGATTCATTTGGGAGAAAGAAGAAATTTAGAAATGGCAATCACAAATCACGCCGAGAATAACATACGTAGATCGGGAAAGGGAGGGCAGCGGCTAGGCAGGACAGTGACGGAGCAACGAGCGACAAACGCAAGGCCAACGAAAAGGCTAACATTAGAGCAACAGGCCTAAGGCTGAAGAGGAGGGCGATGAGCGAGAGCGCAAAGCTGGTGAGGGCCGACAACGTCATGATGAACTCTGGGTGGAACAAGTTGCTACGAGTTGGGATGAGGATTGAGAGTCTGGTAACTTATCTAGGGTTAGGTTTTACTCTACAATAGGATAGCAGCTTACGTGTAACAGGCCCAAATAGTGTCATTAGACTGGGCTGAGATTGGGGGTTTGAGTTTAGGGCCTAATATTCTGGTCAATTGGGTGGTTTCGGGTGTAACCCAAACCAACCTAATTTTATAACTCTTTGAACAAGGTCAAGTTCGGGTTAGCCAGAATACTCATTTTTCACTCCATTGACCAGGCCCTAACCCTAACCCTAACCCGACCCTATGTGTCAGGTTTCGGGTTAGGGTTGAAAGCTTTCACCCCTAACAGCAGTTCAGGCTCTAAGTTAGGCACTTAAGGATTTAACAATAGCTGCAAGACTACATGTTAATCCCCAAAAGTCTAAATGGTATTTTAGTCACAACATAACAGGCCTTTCAAACACGGTATTCTTGAGATACTTCTTTTCTTGATAAGTCAAGGTATTTATACCTATTTTGATATGCCTTTTTGCCAAGATTTGTCTCATTAGTCATCGTTCTAATTTCTTGTTGATAAAGTGCATAAGCATTTGGAAAATTAGAATGGCAACCTCCTCAATTCCATAAGTTAGCTCACACTGATTCAATCAACTTTGTCTTCCATTCCCCTTTATGTGATGTCAATTTTAAAGATTCCAATGACTTTATCAGATAAACTCTCACAACGCTTTATCCAGTTTTGGTGGTTTGGTAGTCAATCTAAAAGGGGGATGCATATGAAACACCAAGGTATTCTTCATCTCTTTAAACGTGTTGGGGGTTTTAGGATTAAGGATCTGTGGCTATTTAATTAAGTACTTCTGGCAAAAACATTTTGGAGGGTATTTATGGGTGACAGTAATAAATTGGTTTATAAAGTCTTGATGACTAAATATGCGCGTAATCACTTGGTATGAAATACTAAGGCACTTGGAAATATCTCCCCGGTTTGGCATAGCCTCCTTTATGGTAGTAAGGAATTATTGAAGAATCATATTCAATGGTCGATTGGGGATGGCTTTACACTTCAGGTTTAGGAGGATCCATGGCTTCCAGTCATTAATCCTTCTCATTTATGTAATATGATTAGGGATGTCTGTATAGATCCTATGCTTTGAGTTTTGGATTTATATGAACGACAAAAGCGATGCTGGAATCAACCACTACTCTAGCTTCAGTTTCCCTTCTCAAGTTATTGATTGGGCATTGCAAATGGCTCCCCCATACCCACCTGATATACAAGATACTACTGTATGGTTAGGCAACTTTTCTGGGTTTATGGTAAAATAGGGATACAATCTAGAGCTATGAAAGAAATTGACCATGTTATTAAATGCTGCAGGTAATTCCATTGGTATGTTGCCGCACCCAGATTTTACTTCGATCCTAAAGGCTATATAGGCTTCTTCGATACCTCAGATGTTTAAAATATTCTTATGAAAATGCCTATCACAACTTCTTCCAACCAAATCCAACATTGCAATACATGGCGGTTTTGCGGACTATTTGTGCCCATGTTTCCACTTAGCTCCAGAAATAATGTTTCACCTTTTCTGGGAATGTTCAGGGTCACAGGACTTATGGGGAATTTTTTGTTCTCACCGTTCGCCCACCATCTATGACTCCTTCAAAGAGTGGTTGGCTTCCATCCTTTCTCATCAAAAGCATTGGCATCAAGATTGGTTTTGATTTCTTGTAGCCACTTTATAGATTATCTGGATTGGTCAGAATGAATACGCCTCAAGAATGCTCCGTTTCATACTTCTTCTCTTATATTTAGACCAGATGATATTTTCTTGCAGTTATTGATGGCAAATGATTTTTGGTGAAAAAACTCTTATTTCTCTCATGATCCTCTGTCTTCCTTATGTCAATCTTAGGGCCAGCATCAGGCACCGTTTGAGTTTTGGCATCTAGAAATTTTTGTGACTGATGGGGCATGGGGTTGCTCATAAGGTTACGGTGCAGCTTTTTTGCTATTTTTGAAGCAATTTCTTTTGTAATGAATTAAAATATGAGAACAGTAACTATACTGACTGATTATTTGTAGACTATGCAGGCAATATCGGGCAAACTTTCAATTCCCACGAGGCTTCACCAGCTTACTCACCAAATTAGAAATGTCTTTGAATCAGTGTAGCGCTGTTCAATGCTGGTTGTGCCTAGGCAAAAAGTCATTCTTGCCCGCCAACTTGGTCACTTTATTTTTTCTTAACCTCATATTGTATTTTTTATTACAAAAAAAAACATGTTAAAGGTACATGCCTAATTGTAATATTGGCGGACAAGTTTTTCATAACCAATGTTTTCGGTAACTCAGATGGGTTGGATGAGTGGTATAGACACCGTTGAATGTTCAAGAGATTGCCTGCATAGTCTACAAATATTGCCCCCTCAAATAACTATAATCTAAGGTGTTTTTTGTCCATCCAAAATTTGGCCTCCTATGAATAGGCCATTTTCACTCTATCCTCACACAAAAATTCAATCTCTTTTCTTCCCTGCTACATTTTCTCAAGCATTTTTTTCCTATTTTCATTAGCTTTTTTGCTAATCTTTTTCTAATCTCTAATTTTTTTTCCTAAATCACTACTATTATTTTGTCACTCGTGGTTTCAAGAGAAAAGGACAAGTCTGTGGAGACTTCCTCATCCTGTACCATTAGTCTCCGAAGCTTGTTTTGTCACCAATCCCGACCGAATGATAAAGACATCTCAATTGAAGAGTTGCATGACGATAACCAAATTGACACAAAAAATTATGATTTGGGTCTTAATGATCAGTTATCAGACGACGATGTTGAAGAGGTTAATGAGACATTCGCCGGGGATCCATCAACTCAATGGACGTCGACAAGCCGTCAACCCGATGTTGAGGATACACAAGCACAAAGTAAATCATTGAGGTTACCGGCTTGGGTTTAGGAGCATTATAAGGTCAAATAAGAAGGGGATTACAGGTACGGAGAGTGCAAATATTGCGGGAAAAAGTTGGTACACAAAAACAATTTTGACACAGAAAATGTTATGGCACCATATAGAAAATCAAAATGCCAATATCCTTTCTAGTACCAAAAAACCTTTTTCACAAGCTAAAGATGTGCACCTAGAATCTTAAATTAGATCATAATTAAACCCTGCATTTAGAAAATTTTTTAGGAAAACAGCTAAGAATGAGAACTTCAAATTATTTGAAGCTAGTAAATCAAATTTACAAGCCTATTTTTCTGCTCTTGATCATTGTTTGACATTTACTTCTAACATGTATACATCACCTGTATACATCAGTTTAAAGATGATGAGTTTTCGAAACTGATGGTCAAAGCCATGTGGGCTAAATGACTTCAGTATTTTGAAAACATTCCCTTAATCTTTTTAGTTGCTTCTTTGCTTGATTCATATGTGAAAATGACGGGGCATGACCACATTACTTGAAGGCATTTATCACACTTAATTAGAAATAGCCCATGTAAATGTTTTGACTATGTTTGCTACTGCTTCCAAGCACTTGCATTCTTTGTATAAGTTATATTGTGAGAAGCTCCTTAAACCGAGTCTTGTAGGAGATCAATCTCGTCAAGATTCAACTCAGCCCTCCAAATGCTCAAATGTCCCCGATCGATGACTTTGGGTTTAACTAAGGTCGATGACTTCCTTAACACATTGTTCGAGCCAAGCAATATTGACATATTGGAGTAGTGGAAGCAAAAGAGATTGAAGTAGTATTGTTGATAATCACCCAAAAGATTCTCGCAATTCTGGTCTCAACTGTGGCATCCAAAGTAACATTTAGTTCAGGAAAACGGGTAATATTGAATAAATGAACAAGATTGACATTGGAGGCAGTTGAAGTCTACGTATGCAAACAAGATTTGGTTCTTGCTGCATTTCGAAAACAAAACCAAAAAAGCTCCAATGACGAGGCTTGAATTTTTTTTTCCTTGTTACATTTAGTTTGTATTTAATCTAACTATATTGCTAAACACAGATCATAGGTCTTAATTTTGGGTAATTTTTGGAATGTTTTGTTATTTTAAGATATAAGGCATATTCTAGTTAGTTGTAGGTGCCGTTTGGCTTTTTGGAAAACACTGATGGGTGATGTTTTTTTTTTAGAAAAATAAATATTAAATACAAAATTAAGTCATTAAAGTACTTTTTTTAAAAAAATCGACCTAGCCTAGCCTGGCATGGAACCAACCCAGGACCGGCTTAGGATAAGACTGCTTGAACCTAATCTGTGCCCGACCATCTAGACCCAGCCGATTCGTGTCGGGTCGACCTGTCACCCACAATAGCTTTTATTGAAACATGGATCTTGAGAGAGGCGTGTCTACATTATATATATGGATCTTTAGAAAATATGTTAAAAAGAGATGTAATTTAAAAATTGGATCTCTTTAAATTTTTTAGTGGGCCACCATAATTTTTATAATATTCATTGGAATAAAATAATGATCATCTTTTACTTTAAGAAAGACAAAAAAAAGTCCATCTTTTTGTATTTTCTAATGGAAAAAATTCTAACTAGCCCCCTGAACTTTTATATATTTCTTAACTAGACCTTGAACATTTTTTTTACTCTTTTTCTATTTAAACCTATGAAAAAAATTAATGAGCTACTCATACAAGATAAAATCTAAGAGCCAAGTGGTAAGAAATGTATAAGTTTAGGGGCTATAAAAAGGACATTTTTCTTTTACATTCTATACATCATACACATCTCACCATCTTCTCCACAATTCATATATAATTTGATAATTTATATTGTAGTTGTTCGGCTAATGACAAAAAAAAAAAAAATAGATGCTAAATTTGAGCATTTTCAAATTTTATGCGAAAAATTTTCATTATTATGTTATATATGAGTTTAGATTTTATGTTACATATGTCAATTTATAAGCTTTATTGCTTAATTTTTAGTTTAATATTTCTTTATGTATACGGACCCCTTCCTCCTAAAATTTTTGGATCCACCACCGGATGTTGGTTGCTTATGAGCTAGGATCAAGTCTTCTCACCTTTAGCTGGAAAAAATTTAGACAGTGGCTCAAGTCTAAAATCCACTTGTTCAATAATTTATTATATATATATATATGTGTGTAGCCAAAGCTTTACCCTCATGACTGAGACTTGTATTTGTTACAAGAAGGTCCAAGGTTCAATCCCTACTTATTCTTGAAGCTTAAATGCGCCTAGAGCTCCTTAATATGTCCAAGAGCTAAATATTGGTATATAAAAATATTTAACTTTAACTTTCACTTAGAATATTTATTTACACTATTTTCAAAGAATATTTACATAGTAATTAAAGTTTACAAAATTTAGAGATGCATCACGAAATTACTGGTCTTACTAATTTGTTATAACTTGGCTCCTTATAATGTCACATCATCTATTTGTTGGGCTTAGGATGGAATTTATTAAAGATATTTTCTCTATTCCACAATACATATCTCATTCTTCTTCCAAATACATCATTCTTCTTATGCAAAGTCCACAAATTTATCATGTTGTAAATATGCTATTTAGTATAATGTAACTGACATGCTAATGCGACATAATATCCATAATTTCTATAAAAACAAATAAAATAGACATATTATGTGATAGATTGAGTAATTGACACTAGGGCTAGTTATAGTTTGCCCCTCAAGGTTTAAGTAAAATTAAAAATTTTTCATTTTGTTTAAAAAATATACATTTTGCCCCATGAACTAAAGGGGAAATTTTCTCTTCACTCATGCGAGCTTTTTCTCCTCTATAAGTGTTCCTGACGGTCCTACTCTGTTTCCCACCATAACTTCATCAAGCTTGTCTGATGCAACTTTGCCACAGCATTCTTGTGTCGACTTCATCATCAAAAGTACTAATGGCAATCAATGGTTAGCTCAAAGGCTTTTTGCATTTTTGTGACTGGGACTCTGGATTCCTATTCTTGGTTTTGTTATTTTGATTGGTGAGATTCCAATTGCTGAGATACAATTTCCAATTGTTTCTTTCCTCCCTCTTTCTTGCTATCTTTTTATCCTTTCCTTTTCTTGGCTCTCTGTCTAATGGGCTTTTCTTTTTTTCTTGGTGCTTGTGCTCTGGGATTTGTGTTTCAGCGTTCTGTGTTGGTTTTCTATGCTTTGTTTCTAATTTTGGTAATTGATTTAGGTTATTGTCCAAAGATCAAAAGTTTGGAATGTGATGGTTGAAGGTGATGTTTTCCCCAATTTCTCTTTTGAAAGTGATGGCGAATTCACACTAGATCTTTCTCAGGATTTGTTGGCTCAGTAGCGTCCTTCAGTGTTGCTTGGGTGTATCTTGTCTAGCAAATGAATAATTGAAATGGTTGTTGTGAACATTTTATCAAGAGCATGGAAGCGATTTAGGATCAAAATTGTCCACCTTATTGAAGATAAGATGATACAATGTTCTTTCCTTGATGAGAATCAGATTGAGGCTATTATTAAAGAAGGTCTATAATTTTTTATGGGAAGTAATATGGTGTTGTGCAAATGGAGGTCTAATAAGGTATTAGTTGATTTGGATTTCAGTTAACTACCTATCTGGGTTCAGTTATATGGTTTACCTCTTTAATGGATGAATGTGGAGAATGCTAAGAATAATAGAAGATAGGCAATTTGTTTGTACTGTTCTGTCGATTGATGAAGAATGGATTAATAATAGAGGTTGCTTGAGAATCAAGGTTCCTATTGATGTCCAAGAACCACTTAAGCTTGGATTCTGGTTTCGTAAAAGTCCATTTACCAAGTCCTGGATTGCTGCTAAATATGAAAGACTTAAAGATATTTGCTACCAGTGTAGCAGAATTTGACATTTGGAAGGAGCTTGTAGAAATTATGGTAGTTTGACTATTTTAAGCACAAGGCAACCTAAGTATGGGAATTTGCTTCAGACCTCAACACCTAAACTAGTGAAAAATCATGAGTTAGAAACAAGTGCTAAGCCAAGGGGAATACTTCCAGGGCACACTTTCCTTAAACTCATTTTGTCTTCTCAAATACCTCATCTTGCACCCCATTTGGAGACTCATACTAAAAATACAATCCTCGTGACTAGAAAATCATATATCACATGCCCTACCCCCTTTTATTCCTAATATTCTACCATTTCCTCAAAGCCCTTTTCATCTTGAACCCTTATTAAACTCCTTAGCTACCTTTGCAAATAACTTCTACCCTAGTTTTGATCTACATCATAACTCTAAAACCTTAGCCCTTGCTAAACCTTTACCTTAAATTCATACTTCTGCTACTCATTCTCCCCATATTGTTGAGCTTTTTGCTAAAATTGATCACCCATATAAAGCTATGTGTTTGGCTAGAAAGGTTAAGAAAAATGAGGTAAACCTCCAAATAAAAAAAAAAAAGTCTATATAGTACAAATGCATATGGAAAAAGGATTTGGTAACTGCCCTCAAGAAGCCACCCAAGCACCATGATTTTTTTAAGCTAAAATTGTTAGGGTTTGGGTGGTCCTCTAACAATTCATCATCTAGAGAAGCTGACCAGGAAATTTAAACCCCAAATTTGCTTTATCATGGAGACTAGAAATAAGAAAAAGAAGGCTAATCTATACAGAAGGAAATAGAAGTTTGACAAAGGCTTTTATGTTGTTCCAATAGGGCTTTCTGGTGCCAAGACTCTTGTCATATTGAAATATGTAGTAATAGCATACATATTATTAACACTATAGTTAAAAATCTTCATCAATCAAGAAGAGTAAAAAAATTTTGAATTTATGCTTCACTTGTATTTGAGGATAGAAGGAATAATTGGATGGAGATTCAGTAGCTTGCTTTAACTCACAATAGTGAACCATGGCCATGCTTAGGAAATCTAAATGAAATTTTGCATTTAGAAGAAAAATGGATGGAATGAGTGATTGGATGGAGATTTGATGGCTTGCTTTAACTTACAATAGTGAACCATGACCATACTTGGGAGATCTACATGAAAGTTGGTATCAAGAAGAAAAATGGGGAGGTAATAAGAAGGTTCTGAGGAAATTTTGGAGCTCTAGGCTCTATTTCAGGGCATAAAACTTATGGATTTGGGTTTTCAAGGCCAGCCATTTACTTGGTTTAATAAGATAAAAAAAGATCCAGTAAAAGAAAGACTGGACATAGCTCTCATTAATTATAATTAACGATCGATGCTCCCGAATTGTCAACTTTTGCATCAGGCAAGAGTAGGTTCTGACCATATCCCTCTAATCCTAAACACTGAAACACCTAAAGGAAATTCAAGTTTGAAGCCGCATGCATCAAAGAGCCATAGTGTCGTAAGATTGTTGATTAGTCTTGACATTACCATGATCATATTCATGATAAAGTGATAGTTTCAGCCAAATTGCAAACCTGCAACATAGCTCTTTCCAAGTGGAGTAAGTCCCATTTCCAAAATAACTAGAAACAGATGGACCATATTTTGTAGTAAATTGAAGCTCTACAATATCATGGTAAGGATTATAACCTGAACTTGGAAAAAATATGGCTAAACTACTAGAAGAGCTATGGATCAGAGAGGAAATACATTGGCATCAAAGAAGTCATTTTAATTGGCTTTAATTGGGAGATAAAAATACTCAATTTTTTCATGCTACTATTGTGCAGATAAGAGCTTTGAACAAAATCTATAGAACTAAATATGAGAATGAAATGTGGATAGAAGATGAGATTTATATTGGGGTAGCCTTCAAAAGATTTTATCAAAATTTATTTTCTACTGAAGAAGAAAGGAACATGGATGTTGTTTAACCATACATTCAAAAGACGGTTTCAGACGATTTGAATATATTGCTTACTTATAAGGTTACTATTGAAGAAGTAAAGACAGTAGCATTTTAAATCAGAGGCTTCCAAATGGATTTTTTGGTGTATTCGTCCACACTTTCTAGTTAGAAATAGAGGAAAACATCATTGATGTTGTAAAAAACTTTTTCAGCCAAGGAACCTTTGATCCTTTTTATAATCTAACTTCTATTATCCTAATACCTAAAGTTCAAAGTCTTGGGTCAGTATTTCTGTATAGACTTATTAGTCTTTGCAATTTTTTATGTAAAATCATTTCTAAGGTCTTAGTAAATAGCTTAAAACCATATCTGAATTCTCTTATCTTGCCATATTAGAATGTTTTTATTAAGGGTAGGTTAATCCAGGATAACATCATATTGGCTCATAAAGCTTTCCATTATATCAGAAACAAAATAAAGGGTAAAGTTGGTGATATGGCTATAAAAATTGATATGAAAAAGACTTATGATAGGGTTGAATGGCACTTATTAACAGTTGCCTTATGAAAACTGGGCTTTTGTGAAACAAGGATGTGCTGGATAATGACTCTTGTCTTTTATAAAATTCTATACAATGAAAAAGAAACAGATAGTTTTTACCCTTCTGAGGCCTTAGGTAGGGAGATCCCATCTCTTATTATTTGTTTTTATTTGTTATAGAAGCTTTATCTTTTATGCTTTTGACTGCTGAAAGGAGAAAAAATCTCTCTTCAGTAAAAACACATCGCAAAACCCGAAATAGGAAGTTAGTCAAATTTTGGGCATCCATAACAATGGAAATTCAGGAAAATATCTAAGATTACCTACCATCTGGGCCAAAAAAAGTTTGAAGTCATGGCAGCTGCTAGAGACAATTTGCCTAATAAGCTACAAGGGTGGAAGGAAATTTTTTTGTCATTTGCTGGTAAGGAAATTCTTATAAAAGTTGTAGCTTTTGCTATCCTTGTCTACTTTATGGCTGCCTTCAAGTTTACAAAGAAGGGCTGTCAATCTTTGAATGCATTAATTGCTAATTTCTAGTGGGGTCATTTTGATAAAGGAAACAAAATTCATTGGAGAAGTTGGAATACATTGACACTTCTAAAAGAAAAAGGAAGGCTTGATTTAAGGACTTGGGGAACATTAATAAAGCTCATTTTGTCAAAGTTGGCTTGGAGAATTATCAAAAATCTTGAGGCTTCATGGGTAACAATATTGAAAGGTCTCTACTTCATAACCAGAATTTTATGAATGTTGAAAGAGGTCATAATACATCTTGGGGATGGTCAAGCATATTATATGGTAGAGATAACATTAAAGAATAAGTTTTTTGACAAGTCAGGAATGGAAAAAGCATAAATATCTAGAAGGATCTATGGGTTCCTAATATTCAGAGCCATAGATTGCATCCTATTGAACCAGTTCCACAACAGCTACTAGATTTTAAATTTCATTCTTTAATGAGGATTGATACTTACACCTAGGATCTCAGGATGATTCAGATTTCATTATAGAGGATGAAAAATGAGCCATACAACAAATCCCTATCACTAACACTGCTGAATCGAATGCTATTATCTAGCCCCATGAGAAGACTGGTTCTTTAACTATAAAATTAGCTTATTGTATTCACAAAGTGTCCATTATGCATACTGATTTATCTTTATCTTATTAGGTGGACCAAACTATTTAGAAATGCCTCTGGCAAATTAACTGCCCTCAAAAAATTTCTTAACTTCCTGTGGAGGCTTTGTCAGAATTGTGTAACAATTAAGGCTAACCTGGTAAAGAGGTGTAAGAAAGTTGAGCCTACCTATCCTTCCTGTTTACTTCCTGAAATTGGTGAGCATGCCATCTTATTGTGTGATTGGGCTGAACTCATATGTTTAGTTGTCTTGACTACAAGATAAATAAGCAACCAATCTCTATTTTTTATTCTTGGATTCTTGCTACCTAGAAAGACCTGGAGCATAATCTGGATGTTAAAGATTTTATTATGTTAAAGGCTGCTTATGTTTGTTGGCATATTTAGATTGCTAGGAATGAGGCCATCTTTGATAAGAAATATTTTTGCCCAATTAGTGTTGTGTAGAAAATTGATAAGGCCTTTTCTGAGTTTTATACAACAAAACCTTTCCTTCCAGGAATGAGGCCATTTTTGATAAAAAAAAACATTTGTGCCTAATCAATGTTATTTAGAAAATTGATAAGGCTTTTTCTAAGTTTTGTATAAGAAAACTCTTTCCTAACACTATCATCAAGCAGAAATAGCCTAGGTGCTACTAGAAAAGACCTCAGTTGAGCTATTGCAAAGTTAACGCGAATGGTGCTTAGGACCTTGACTCAGGTGTTGCTAGAGCTAAAGTTCTTCTAAAAAAATTCACTGGGACAGTTGGTAGCTATGAAAGATAAGTATTTTTCTGCTACAAGTGCTTTGATATCTAAAGCTATGGTTGTTCAAGAAGGTTTGCTTGTTGCTATTGAGTTCCGACAGTTAAAGGTTAAAGTTGAAACTAATTGTCTTGAGCTAGTTAATGCAATCCAAGTGAAGCAAACTGATAGGCGGATAGATCCTTTGGTGGCTGAGATTAAACAATTGAGGGTTTAATTCTTAGATTGCAAGATGACTCATGTTCCTAGAATAGCTAATATGCATGCTAACCACATTACCTTTTTTGTGTAAAAAATAGATGTAAAATGTAGATTGGACTTCGGTTCCCCATCTTCTTTTAGGTCTCTTCTTATATTGGACTTGTTGTATGATCCTCGTTGATCATTATTAAAGATCCTTATTTTTTGGTTAAAAAAAACTAAAAGGAAAAAAATATTTTGCATTTAGATATAAAAAAAATGGTATGAATGATTAAATGATTATCAAACTATTATCAAATGGTATGAATTTAATCTATGATAGCCACTGTGCAATTTAAAATAGAATTTGAAAAGTTGATCTCAAACAAAATGAAATGTTAAAAAAAAAAATGCCACATCCTGAAGGTAAAGTATATATTTTTAAAATAGAATGACTAAAGTGTAAATTTACCTAAAATTCAAATGATAAGCTATGATTATCTATTGCCATTATCATGCCAATTATTAGGAGTAAATTTGAAATAGTTAACTAAATGCATACATGGTCTTGCTATGTTATAAATTTAACTCTACAAACAAAAATTTTTTTACTCTACTACTGACCTCCCTAGCATTGAAAGGATTTCCTATATCTCCAAGTAAAATCCAAGCATTCTAAAACTACACGTACTATTTTCTGAAGTACAATCATTAACAATTTGCAAGAATAACACTTACTTTGTTCAAACATTCTTTAAATATTATTTACTAGCTACTTTTTTGGTTTTTTTAAATTTTTTACACAATTTTTATATTTTTATAAATTCTTTATAGTTAATTTATCATATTACCCTCATTCCAACCATCACTTAAAACTTGTAATATAGTTCCTCATTTTTTAGTAAATTACAATTTTTTTTAACAAAATCTCAAGGAAATATATTAAAAGAGTTAAATCCACCGGAGGTCACATAGCTTTTTTTTTTTGTCTTAAACTAGTACTTGAGCTTAAGATTGTTCTATCAAGGTACCTTTACTCTTATTATGTATCTCAATTAGATACATTATGTCAATTTTAGTGTTAACCCTAATGGAAAAAGCTGATGTGTCATTAATTAACTCTAAAATAATCATAAAATAACATTCTAAGTCCCCTGACTTTTCCAGTCAACAATTCTAGACTTTTAAACTTTTAAATTTACTATTTATGCTTCTCTTTCCTCCTCATCCTCCACCTCTTGCTCCAACCTCAACAGGATCATGTCTTCTCGCCTTCTCCTCCACATTCGATCAAAGCCCAAAAATGGCTTCCCATTCTTCATCAGCCACCCTTTGCTCGTCTTCTCTTCTACCTCAAATCTATTGGCTATATCTACACCTTAAATCTATCGCCATCCACCCAAATCCAGTTGTCTTCGTCTCCTTCATCATACACCTCCGATTTGATCTCACCTGTCGAATTCAATCTTTGCTGATCACCTCCGATTCAATCTTTGTAGCACCTCTCCAACTTTGGGTTTATGGGCTCAATTTGTCAATTAAGCTCTTGAAGCCGCCTAGTGATCCACCACTCCCTTGAAGCTGCCACCTACCATCAATCAAGGATTCATGGACAAGGACGATCTCCAGAAACCCAAAGGACAGTGATGTTCATCCTCGCTCATCATGCCTCGGAAACCCAGAGAACAATGATGTTATTTTTCATGCATATTCTCGAAAACCCAGATCTGGCTAATGATGGTGGGTACCAAGGCAATTGATTTAGGCATGGAATTGAAGTCCAAACAGTGGCGTTAGAGCCGTTGTAAGGCAGAGGCCACCTGAGGAGAGGAGCTGGAGGGGCCCGTCAGAATAGACAATCGTGACGTCACCACCGGCTGTCCAGACGTGATGCCGCCAAAGTAGGAGAATGAGGTGGAGGTGGAGGAGGAGAGAGGAGCATAAACAGTAGATTTAAAAGTTTAAGGGTCTAGAATTGTTGACTGGAAAACTTAGAGGACTTAGAATGTTATTTTATTATTATTTTAGAGTTAATTAATGGCACATCAACTTTTTTTGTTAGGGTTAACGCTAAAATTGATGGAGAGTACCTAATTGAGACGTGCAATAAGAGTAAAAGTACCTTGATAGAACAATCTTAAGCTCAGGTACCCGTTTAGGATAAAAAACTAAAATAGGTGACCTTCAGTGGATTTTACCCTATATTAAAAACCAACAAGAAACTGGAGAAGAATAACAAAGATACAATCTACACCAGACCAAGAAACAACACCTTGTCAATATTAAAATAGTCATACTCTGACTTTTAAAAGAAACTAAACTAAAGCCAATTAGCTCATGCTAACAAGGGATTAGAGCACCACTCATAAAAAGGGAGCTGTGTTTTTTTTCACCCCTGTACAAAATCTAAAAATGGGAAAAGAATTTGATTTAAAAACAATATCATGAACTAGGATCACCATCCCATTCAATATTCTATTGTTCATTGTCTTCCAAACAGCCCAAATGGTTACCAGTATAACAACTTTCCATGCCATCCAAGCTTGTTTAGAAGATAATTTCATTGGCCATTGTATTATGAAACCAGACATGGTAGAGCAATTAACTGAGAAGAAATTCCACCACTTGTAAATGCAAGACCAACTTTGAGAAATGAAGTCATATAACAGCAAAAGGTGATCTCCATTCTCGACAAAACACATGCAGAAAGGGTCTTTCTAAACTCTATATATTAATGCCTTTAGATGCCAAGTTAAATCCAGTAGGTAACTGGTGTTGGAAAGCTTTCCAGGAAAACAAGTTAACTTTCAGAGGCACCCACTGATAGCCGAATGACTATCTCCTCTCCCAGTGCATACTTCCTGCCGAAAGTATGATCAGGAAGCCCGACGTCACCCGAAAGAGACACCATCACTGACCTCAGAAGGAATGAAGCCAAGCACCCCGAACTTGGAACTTCGGCAAGAACGCCAGGGATTGCAAAGATGGTGCCGGCTCCCTTTGGGGACCGAACGGATCACCTTCGGATACAGAGAATTAGCTATCGCAAACAGAAGGGAATCTCCTCGAAGGTGGAACCTCTGAACAAGGGAACCCCCCAAAAGCACGAGCATAACTCCCGAAGAAGGGCGACCGTGTCAAAGAACGGCCTCGCCCAGAGGACCTCGGGAGTATGGCATGAGCATTTAAGGAGCCTCTGACATGCCGCCCACAGACGCTACATGTCACCTCAAATGGTGATTTGACACGCCAACGCCGTCCAGGTCTTGTCACGACCTGTCTCAATTCAAGACTCAAGGAGCCTGTCACCAGCTACTCGCCCCCCACGCCCAAAAACTCAGAGAACATTCAACCGAACACGTGTCATCATCTGAATGGGCTGGGCTTCTCTATAAATAGCAGGGAACAGACCCTGGCAAACGGTTCGACTCCTCCTCCTCGAGAAAATACAGGCAAGCCCACTAAAAACTTTAGTGCTTCCCCCTTACCTTCTCAGGAAACTGACTTGGGCGTCGGAGGCTCCTCCCCGGAAAAGCTCCCCGGGGACTTCCTAACCCTCTTCTCTGAGCTTTTCAGGCACATTCCCCTGGGAAACCTCAACTCCAGACGCTCTCCCTCACAGGAAGTCCTCCCGGTAGTCACCATGCCTTCCAGTGAAAATGTCTCAAGGCATCACCCACTTGCACCATGTGAATTCAGTAAAGACCGGCACATCTGAAGCTATTTTTCGAATCCACTAGCCTTGAAATTGAATGAACAATGAAGTCACCAGAGTTGTACAAACTCCAATATAATGCATCAGAAGAGTCAGCAACAATTTGCATGCCATCCAACACCTGTAAAAAGACATCCAATCTCACACTTTCTTTTCCCTTAGGCTCTCTTCTCCAGCTATATATCTAGACCCAGTGACCATCTACCCAAGAACCCATATCAATGATCTTAACATCTTTCACTAAGCACAATTGAAAAAACCTAGGGAAAAAAACCTAGGAAAAACTTGTATCTTTTCTACTGACAAATAAAGATCTGTTTGCCTACTCGCCGAAAGACATGCCAGGAGTAAACCTTGACATAATTCAACATAGCCTCAAAGTAAGTCCGGAAGCAAAGCTTGTCCGGCAAAAGAAGCGAGGTATCTCAGTTTATAAAAGTAACTTTGTCAAAACTGAAGTCCAACGACTGTTAGAAGCCGATGTCATTAGGGAGGTCAAGTACCCTGAATGGTTAAGCAATGTGGTAGTTGCCACAAAAGAAGGAAGCGGCAAACTCCGGATGTGCATCGACTTCAGAAACTTGAACGATGCTTGCCCGAAAGATTCATACCCTCTCCCATCGATAGACTAATTGATAGACTCAACTGCTGAATACGGGCTCCTAACTTTCTTAGACGCCTTTAGTGGGTATCATCAAATAAGGATGGACCCTGAAGATGAAGAAAAAACCGCCTTCATCACCGAATGAGGAACATACTGCTACATCAGGATGCCCTTCGGGCTAAAAAACGCAGGAGTCACCTACCAGAGGTTGATGAGCAAGGTCTTCAACGACCAAATAGGGAGAACCATGGAAGTATATGTGGACGACATGATAGTCAAAAGCAAACTGCCTGGCGACCACGTCGCAGATCTAAAGGAAACTTTCCACCAGCTCAGAGCCTTCGGGATCCGCCTTAATCCCAAAAAATGCATCTTCGGAGTAACCTCGGGAAAGTTCCTTGGGTACATGGTATCAGAAAAAGGCATTGATGCCAACCCAGAAAAAATTAAGGCTCTACTCGAGGTCCGAACTCCTGCCACAATAAAAGATGTGCAGAGGTTCACTGGAAGGATAACCTCCCTCAGTAGGTTTATTTCCAGATATGGAGACCGGTGTCGACCATTCTTCAAATTCCTCACTAAGGCAGCAAACAATGAGGACAACCTCGAGAGTAATGACCATCCTTGGGGTGAAGATTGCCAAAAGGCCTGGGAGGAACTCAAAATCTACTTAGCCGGTCTGCCCACTTTGTGGCAACCTTGCGAGGGAGAGCCCCTCGTGTTATACCTCGCCGTCATAGAAAAAGCCGTAAGCTCGGTCCTTATGAAAGAAGAGGGGGCGAAACAATGGCCAGTCTACTACGTAAGCAAGTCCCTGCATAGCGCCGAAGTCAGGTACCCTCTGTTGCAAAAAGCTATATATGCCTTGGTGCTAGCAGGAAGAAGGCTGCGACCATATTTTCAGGCTCACCCTATCACCGTCCGAAGCAGTCTACCTCTGCGCGATGTCATGAGAAAAGTTGATCATTCTGGAAGGCTTTCCAAATGGTGCATAGAGCTTGGCGAACACGACATCACTTATGAACCTCGAAAAGCCATAAAAGCTCAAGCTCTGGTAGACTTCATTGCCGAAGTACCCACCACCGAAGATAGCCATCTAGATCCAAGTGAAGGTGAGCCAGAGTGGACTTTGTATGTCGATGGAACCTCGGGGTCCGAACACCAGGGAACTGGGGTAATTATCAAAGGTCCCGAAGGCCTTGAAGTAATGAAGGCTATTAAGTTCAGCTTTAACATCACCAACAATGTGGCTGAGTATGAAGCCCTCATAGCAGGATTGCGCCTAGCCAGAAGAATTGGCGTGCGAAATCTAAAAGCCCACAGTGATTCCCAGCTAGTAGTTCGAAAAACGGCAGGAGACTATGGGGCGAAGGACCCAATCTTGGCAAAATATCACAAACTGGTGACAAAGCTCATTCGAGAGTTCGACACCATACGGATCGAAAACGTACCTCGACGGGATAACGCCGAAGCAGACTGCTTGTCGAAGTCAAAAACATACACCGAGGTGCTAAGCCGCCCGAGCATAGTAACTTCGGAAAAAGGCTGGAAAGACCCGATAAAAAGGTATCTTGCGAACAACGCGCTCCCCAAAGACCCCATCGAAGCTGCAAAAGTGCAAAGACGCTCCGGGCGATTCTTCCTAATAGGCGAAGAACTGTATCGGCAGGGATATGCAAATCCTTTACAGAGGTGTGTTGGCGAAGAGGATACTGAAATGATCCGCGAAGAAGTCCACGAAGGCGCTTGTGGTTCACACATTGGAACCGACGCCCTGACGGCAGTAATACTGCGCCAAGGATACTTTTGGCCTACCCTGAGAAAGGACGCTAGGCAGTTCGTCCGAAAATGTGGTAACTGCCAAAAACACGCAAATATCCAGAGGACACCCTCGGAAATGGTGACTTCGGCTGACTATCCCTGGCTCTTCGTAGTCTGGGGCATAGACCTCATAGGACCACTCCCAACAGCGCCTAGAGGCGTGAAATTCTGCGTAGTAGCAGTAGACTATTTCTCCAAATGGGTCGAGGCGGAACCGTTGGCTACTATCTCGGCAAAAGAAGTGCAGAAGTTCGTATGGAAGAACATCGTATGGAGATTTGGCATACCAAGGGTACTAGTAGCTGATAATGGATCCCAGTTTATAGACAAAGGGTTCTAGGAATTTATCGGTGACCTCGGAACAAAAACGCACTTCGCCCCAGTAGCTCACCCCCAAAGCAATGGACAGGTAGAAGTATCTAACAGGACCATAAAAGATGGTCTGAAAAAGAGGCTGGGGGAAGCAAAAGGGAAATGGCCCCGAAGAGCAACAGGGGAAACGCCTTTTTCACTCGTTTTCAGTACAGAGGCCATTATCCCAATCGAGGTAGTGCAACCATCAATCCAAGTACAAGTTTTTGATGAAAGTAGAAATGACCTCGGCCTAAGAACCAAGCTCGACCTCATCGGCAAACACAGAGAAATAGCGGAGCTGAAAAGAAAAGCTTTTCAGCAGAGAGTGGCCACGGCTATAAACTTGCGTGCCAGGCCAAAAGGAATAAAGAAAGGAGACCTCGTTCTCCGAAAGGCTGAATTTGCACCTCGTAGGCCACCCCACGGGGTATTTCGCGCGAACTGGGAAGGTCCCTATCTGATCCTTGCCGAAGTATGAAAAGGGGTGTACAAGCTCGGCGATTCCGAATGTATAGAATTAAAAAATACGTGGCATTCGGACGCCTTGAGAAAATTCTATACTTAGGATCTCGGCGAAGAAGATTGTGCTGTACAAGTTGAAAAAATTCTCTAAGTACGAAAGTTTCTTAGCCAAAAAGTCTTAAGCATAAGAGGTGCAAATTCCGCAAAAGTGGCCGACCAGATAAGGTTTTCCGAAATCTCTTGTGCGAACGTGTTCGGGACAATGGAGAAAACCTGGCAAAAGACTTAGCCAAAATTCTTGGGCATAAGTTGTACAAGTCAAGATTTCGCGAAGAAGGTCGCCATGCTAAGCACAGATAAGGTTTTCCGAAGTCTCTTGAGCGAATGAGTTCGGGACAAAGGGAAACGAAAAATCTCGCAAAGATACTTAGACAAATTTTCTTTAAAAGTCTTTTATTAAGATAAATTTGCTTACAAAGAAGGAAGATTGCCAGAAGAAGAAGTACAAAAGAGAAGGAAAATAAGGCAAAGGGCCCTAGAACAAACTAAGGATTCTCGGCGTCCCGGGAGCCACCAGCTCCTACGTCCTTCTCCACAACCTTTGGCGCCAAAACCGAAGGGGGCAGGTTCAGATGCTCAATCTTGGACCAAGACCATCGAGGCCCCTCGGAAATGTTCAGAGCCTCCAAAAAAGAAAGGTCCAATACTGGGAACCTTTGAAGAACTTGATACCGAGCGAGGCAAAACCCGTCCTGAAAACCAACTTTGGTCATCTGGTCGGATTTGTCCTTCTTGACACCGAGGTCTTCAAGGTCCTCATTCAGATCCGCGACCTTCTTCTTCAGCGCCTTCATCTTCTTCTTCTCCGGCTCCTTCTTCAAAGACTCGACCTCGGCTTGAAGCATGGCCTTCTCATCAAGCACCTTCGCTAGGAGAGCCTCAGATTCTGACTTCTCCTTTTGAACTGCCTCGTTCACCGAAATCAGCTCCGCCACCTGGGAGCCGAGGTCAGAAATCTTTTGGGAGGAATCCTTCAAAAGTTCTTCCTTTTCCTTCAAGAACTCTTTTCGAACGACAGCAACTTTCTTTTCTGCAGCTTAAGCCAGCTGCGCGTTCTGTGTGGCCAGTTCCAAGCACTTGGCCTTATATTGGTCTATGGTGCCTAAGGCCGAGGCTCGGAACAGCGCCTGCCTCGCCACCCGAACTTTGAGGAAACCGGCGTACGCCAGCAGCTACAGAGAAACAAAGACAAAGTTAGTAAGGCAAAGAAGAAGAGGCAGACATTTAGAGGAAATCAAAAGGAAAAACATAAAGGCAAGAGCGCGTACCTGGGCAGCGTGCTCAGAGACCTTCGCGGCAAGGGAGTCATCGTCAGGGTGAGCCTCAGCGATGGCCTTGAAGGAGGCCTCGGTTAGCACCCCTTTTGAGATCTCCTTAGACATTTGCTGGTAGTCTCCAGAGTACAAATTCATGTCCTCCGTAAACGTCCAAAAAGGCTCATTCAGGACCTTCCCCTTCGGGATATGGGCATCCCGAAGGGCCCGCTTTCGGGCGTGCTCGGCCACCCAACCCGGAGATGATATCTCCCCTACATGGCAAAAATAAAAAATTGGTCAAGGCAAGAAAATCTCAAAGCCCACAAAAAAATAGGCACCACAGTTTGTTAGAAAAACAAACCTGCTGGCACCTCTGCGACGTCGTCGTCGGAAGCCCGAGCCTCCTCGGTAGAAATCCCCTTGCCCTTGCTTTTACGTCGCTCTTCGGCAAAAGGGGCCTCTACCAAAGCATCCAGAAGAGTCGCCGAAGGAGTGGGACTCTGAGCAGTGAGGTCAGCAATGACCTCGGCCGGCGGGACAGCAGCAGCTTCGGGCTCTTAGCCCACCTCCTTGGGAATCTCTGGGAGAGGAGGGGGCGCATCCTTCTTCGCCCGTTTGGCCACAGATGGCCCAGCCCCAGACGTTTTTCGTCTTCGAGAGACGGCCTTCTTCGTCTGCTCACCTTTCTCGGATTGCCCGAGGAAAAATGATTTGTATAAGGCAGCAGTGTCGTCGCCCATCTCTGAAAAGGAAAGAAGACATCAATGTGAGTCTAGGGTGAAAATATAGAAAAGGGATTTGGAGATAACTTACTTTCATAAAAACTTTTGTAAAACTTTTCCTTCCGAAGAAGCTTCACCAGCCAGGAGTCTTTCCCGGCAATGGCAGGAGCCGGCATCCCGAGGTCCGTCTTGTGCTCCTTTACCACCTTTAGCTCCCGAAGGACCTCTTCGGTCATCAACTTCCAGTTAATGGGAAAGGGGTAAAGAGGGCGTGAAGGGACCTCGGAATCCCAGTCGGAGACTGCTCGGTTCCGTCTGTCGAAGTCCGCGAAGATAGGTGCCAACTCGGGAGTCAGCAATATCCTCGAGTCAACGACGTCCATCTCCAGCTTTCCTCGAGCCCATTTGGTCGGAACATGCGACCAGGCCTCCTCCTTCTTCAGAAAAAAGAACTTTTGTTGCCACCCTCGCCAGCTGTCCTTGTTGGCAAAGGTGAACTTATATTTTTTGCTCCCTGATCCCCGAGGTAGCATAAAGTAGAAGCCACCCTTCGAGACCACGAAGAGCTTATAGTACTGCAGAAAAAGAATGAAGTGGGGTTCTATTTTGAAAATGCCATACATACAAAGAAAGGCGTTGAAGTAGCAGTACGAGTTCGGTGGAAGTTGGTTTACGGCAATGCCATGGAAATCGCAAAACTCGCAAACCATCTTCGGCGGAGGGTACTGAAGTCCGGCCTTCAGCTGGGCTCGGAAAACGGTAACCTCGTCACTACGGTTTGAAAAACTGAATTGGTCAGAACATCGCAACCTCGTAGTGGCATAGGAGGGAAGGAAGAACTTCTTCTTCCATTTCTCTAGTTTTGCAGGAGTGGTGCAACAAGGGTGAGAAAGAAGAGGCTGCCAGCTCTCGGGGATAGGCATGATTGGCTGAAAAATGAGTTCGGAAAAGCTTGAAAAAGCAAAAATCAGAGGACTCTGGAGATCAAAAACCCACCGAATGATTTGCCAAAATCTGGATTTGACTCCTCCTCCTCGAGAAAATACAGGCAAGCCCACTAAAAACTCTAGTGCTTCCCCCTTACCTTCTCAGTAAACTGACTTGGGCATCGGAGGCTCCTCCCCGGAAAAGCTCCCCGGGGACCTCCTAACCCTCTTCTCTGAGCTTTTCAGGCACATTCCCCTGGGAAACCTCAACTCCAGACGTTCTCCCTCACAGGAAGTCCTCCCGGAAGTCACCATGTCTTCCAGTGAAGATGTCTCAGGGCATCACCCACTTGCACCATGTGAATTCAGTAAAGTTCGGCACATCTGAAGCTATTTTTCGAATCCACTAGCCTTGAAATTGAATGAACAATGAAGTCACCAGAGTTGTACAAACTCCAATATAATGCATCAGAAGAGTCAGCAACAATTTGCATGTCATCCAACACCTGTAAAAAGACATCCAATCTTACACTTTCTTTTCCCTTAGGCTCTCTTCTCCAGCTATATATCTAGACCCAGTGACCATCTACCCAAGAACCCATATCAATGATCTTAACATCTTTCACTAAGCACAATTGAAAAAACTTAGGGAAAAGATCTTTTAAAGCCACAATCCCTACCCACTTGTCTAACCAAAACCTAATTTTTTCACCTTTCCTAAACTTCCACTTAAAGCAATCATTAATATTAATTTCCAAATCTAGTAAATCATTTTTAATCTTAATAATATGCCCTTCCCCCAAACTGAGGAATGACTACTTGTAGACATTCCCCCATCCAACCCACCATTAGACCCATAAATAAAAATGATCATTCTTTTCCACAAACCCTTATTTTCAAATCTAAATCAACACCACTATTTAGCCAACAACCCAAGATTTTTACTAAGTAAACTGCCCATACTCAAACTCCCAAGGTCTTTAGTCATTACTATATTTCTTCAACTAACCCAACGTATTTTTCTACCCTCCCCAAAACAACTTTTTCTTAGTTTTTCAATTGTTTGTAACACTCCAAATGGGGCTCAAAACAATGAAAAATAGAACAATGGTAAGCTAGAAAGTCTGGCCTTTAGAAGAGTTAATCTACCTCTTTGTGAAAGATGTTTACATCTCCACTCCGAAAGCCTTTTTTTTCATCTTTTCCACCACAACTCTCCAAGAAGACTTCCCAAAGATACTACCGCCAATTAGCAGGCCCAAATAAGTTATAGGCAACTCACTTTTCTGACATTCAACTAACTTAGAAATTTTTTCCACTTTTGGTTCTGCCACATTAACTCTTATTAAAGAGCTTTTGGCCATATTGACTTTTAGTCCTTAAACCATTTGAAAATACTTCAAGATTCACTTCATAAGTAAAATATTTTGCTATAACCATTCACCAAGCAATAGAGTGTGGTCAGCATATTAGAGATGGGAAAGAGCCAACCCATTAAAACCTACAGGAACTCCCTTATACAGATTCAAATTCATAGCCTTGGACACCATACAATACAAATCTTCAATCACAACAAGGAAAAGAAAAGGTGAAAACAGGTCTACTTGTCATAGCTTTTTTGTAGTTAAAATTCCTTCATCGAACTGCCATTAACAAGGGTGGACATCGAAGCAACAGAAACACAATTATGGATCCAAAAAATCCACTTCTGGCCAAAATCCATTTGCCAAAGAATTGAACATAAGAAGTCCCAGTTAACTAAGTCAAACGCCTTTTTGAAATCTACTTTAAACATGGCCATCTTCATTTTTTTCCTTTTAGCATAGCTAACCAATTCATTTGCAACAAGTACAACATCTAAAATTTGTCGACCACTAATAAAATCCATCTAAAATTCACTAATCACCAAGTGAATTACCTTCCAAAGCTTGTTAGCAAGCAACTTGGCTATAATCTCATAAATAGAGCTGATCAAACTAATAGGTCTGTAATCAGCAAGGCCAATTAGGTTTGGCTTTTTAGGGACTAATGTATTAAAGCCTAAATTGCAACCATGAATAGGGGTGTAAGTTTCCGTTTGAAACCCAAATTCGAACCCTAAGCCGATCCGAATTTTTGGGTTAGGGTTGGGTTATAAGACTGGGAAACGTGAGTTCAGGCCAACCCGATCCAATCAAATTCTAAGATCTCTAAAATTGGGTTGAGTTTGGTTGACTCGAAATAACCCAATTTTGTAATGTTCCTTATATCCAACCCAGCCCACTACCCCACACCCCATCCTATCTAACCCCTAGGCCCAGTCCATTATATAATAGTAACATATAACCCAACCCACTTAACCACCCTTATATCTCAAACCCTAGGTAACTCCCTAGCCCTATTTAGTAACCAATTCCTTCTGCCATTGCTGCCTCTCTCCTTCTTCTCGAAACCTAACTGCCGTCTACCGCTTTCCTGCTCTATCCGCTGGACCACCGGCCTCCCTTTCTTGACTCTCTTTCTCACCATCACCACCGCGCCACGCTTCCCTCCTTCTCTTCGCCGTCTTTCTCTCTCTCACCTCGCCTCCCTATTGGGCCGTCAGTCGCCTCTTATTCGCATAATCACACGTCACCTCCCTCTTGGCTGTCACTCTCCTTCTCTCCACCTTCCCTCATTCGCATCTCTCTATTGGCCGTCACTCCCCCATTCTCGACTATTACTCTTGTCACAAATTATGACCTTTGATCCTTTGCGGAGAAGGCGAAGTGGTGTGGTGAAAGATCTTGCAGCGAAGACGAGGAAGGAGCAACAACAAAGAAAGGGAACACCAAACGAAGGAGGAGGCAGGACAACCCGCCCAAAGCCGACCCTAACCCGAAAATTGTCAGTTACGGTCGGTTTGGGTTTTTTGTACATTTAGGGTCAGTTCGGGTTTCTTTTTTGTGTTATGAACAAGCTGCAAAAAATTGGATTTTCATCTGAACCCAACCCGTTAACCTAAACTTACACCCTTAACCATGAACAAAATTTCCAAACTCTTGAAATTCTTGAACCATATTTACAGCATCATCTTTTATAATATCCCAACAATTCTTGTAGAATTTAAAGTTGAAGCCATCCGAACCTAGAGCCTTTGAGCTTCCACAACTCCATACAACATCCTTTATCTCTTCCAAAACTGAATTGTCTTTTTAACTCCAGCATTTTTTACTGAAGGCCTGTTGATTTTAGAGATTTTTAAAATTTATTGAAGGCCTGTTGATTTTTTCTTCAAAGAAAATTTTACTAAAATTCTTAAAAACTTTTTCTTTTATAGCCTAAAGATTCTCCAGCCAAACACTGTTGCGCATGATACCACAGATTTTATTTTTGCGTACCCTACTGCTCACCAAAGAATGAAAATATTTGGAGTTCTCATCACCTTCAGAAAACCATTTTGATCTAGATTGTTGTCTTAGCAGTGACTCCTTGATTTCCATTAGTCTCCACATATTTTAAAAAATTTGTATTTTAACTTATATTTTTCAAAAAATTGACAAATTGAACCTAAAAATTTGATAAAATTTCAAGTATGTTGCTAAAGTGATAAGTGAAAGTTTAGTCATTAGGAAAAATTAGCAAAATTTATCACATCTTAATTTCTGTGCTAAGTCCAAATGGTTTGAAGAATTTGCGATTGATGGAGAACTTCATTTAAATAAGAATGCAAATTATATGAAACACAATTATTCTATTAGTGTTTTTTTTTTCGAGGTAGATAGAATATACACTTTGAAATAGTATTAGAATTGGGGAATAAAGATAATTATTCTATGCATCAACAGTGTCATTTTTCTATCTCTCTATCGATATTATATAATAAAATAATTTCAATTACCAAAGAACTACTGTTAGTGTTACGTGCTTGGTTAGTGAAGAAAAAAAAAACATCAATGCATAATTTTTCTTTTTTACAAAAGATACTCTACTTTGATTAAAAGTGAATCAAACGACATCTTATAGACTACCAATCGTATAAGACTCTAATGGATAACATGAACATAAAATTGGCTATTAAAAGGCCACTTGTTCATGCGACATTGAATCAAAGGAAGATAGTCAAATCAAACTAAACCTTCCCTATAAGTCAGGCTAAATTTGGAGTAGAGAATTTACTAATAACTGGAAATTAAAAGCTGAGACAAAACATACAATAACCAAACAGTGAAGTTGGAACCAACTAGACATCAAAAACCTGAAAAATACTACTCCCTTCATCTCAAGTTCTTTGTAACATTCACTATTTAGTAATTAATATATAATTTTTTATTTACAACATTTTAATATATAGATGAAAAAAAATTTATATATAAGTGATAGAAAAGACCTATAGTTTTCAAATATATTTTTTAATTTTTTTTCTAAAAAATAATAATATAAACAAATTAAAGTCAAATCATTCAAAAAAATTAAATATTTCAAATAATATGGGACGAATGGAGTAGGCATAAAATAAAAAACTACCTATAAAACTTAAAAGAATAAAGATTGAATTTGCAATAGCATTCATATCTATTGTCAAGCGTTGATATGCACCATTAGGGTTGAGATTTCACTGAATTAAAAAAAAAACCTAAATTCATCATTGTCTACCTCAAATTGAAAATGTACCGTATAAGAATCTCAAGTTGCTTGTGCATTTCGAGATTTGAAAGAAATTACATCCACCATAAAATTTGATAAGTAATGCGGATAAAGTGAGTCAAGCAATAAAAGAAATGAAAATTAATTAGTCAGATCCATACCAAAGTCCATGTGTGGCTGGAAACGACAAATATATATTAAGAGTGAGGAAGATGATAAATGAGAAATTTTGAGAAAAAAGAGAGAGGTGGGTAGGTTAATGGCCTCAATATTTACTGTTTTTAACGCATAAAATTTTTTACAGTTGGCAATTCATATATATAGTGCATAGAACTTGCAAATATTGCAAAAAAGGGTGTGGTGTATGAATAAAGGGCCTAAAATTAAAGGTCTATAAACTAATTGACGGTCTATAATAACTCATAATCGTTACAGACCATGAAGCGTGACTTTTTCATGAATAAACAATAAAGTAAATCTCACAAAGACAAACCGGAGTACTTTTCAAAACTTCGATGAAAACCTTCTCTTGCTTTCAGAGCCATTCACATGTGCACCGGTTTTAAATACTGACAAATTTATCATACTTCAAAAAATTTAACAATAATAATAATAATAATAATTTATTAGTACTCCCAGAAAAAGAAATTGAAATTGTAGTAGTGAGTCTAATGAGAATTAATAATATTCAAAGTAGAAAATCCAGAGGATGAAATCCCAGCAGCGGCCTGAAGGCGGCTGGCTTGAGGGGTGTTAATTAGGGTCATGAGAAGAAGTGGTAAAGCAAAAGGTGAAGAGCGTTGCTTGCCTGTGACCCGCATAAATAATTGGAGGTGAACCTGTGAGGCCTACATTAATCCACCCAGGCTCCTCTCCTCTCCTCTCCTCTCTCTTATACAAACCTCTCTGATCTAAGTAATAATAAGTCAAACCCATCTCCAGTTCCCAGCAACAATCCAAACCTTTCCTTTAACCTTTTCTTCCATGGTGGGGACCCATCTTTTCTTCTGCTAATATTTCAATCTCCATACCTCACCACTTCATTTTTTTTCTTCACTTAGTTTGGTTTTTCTTAATCCATGAATCTATATATATCAACTGAGTCTTATACTAACTGATCATTAGGGTCCACGTTGTTTTCTTGGATGTTGTAACCTGGTAGGTGCCCTCCTACATACGTATGGAGATTATTATTTACTGGCTGTAAGTTGCAAGAATTTTTGTACTATTTCAGGTGGACAGTGGGAGCTGGAAATTTTTACCAGGGGCTTGTCCTTACTTGGAGGATTGAGCTGAATTAGGTTTTTTGATTTCCCGAATAAGTCCGTAAGTCGGGATATAAAGGTGATGGAGAAAGACGAAAACTTCTCGGTACTTGATTCTTCAGCTCTCCTCCGCTGTTTCTTTATTTCCATTGATAAATCTTTTCATCCCACCATGTCGATCAACTTGTTGTTTTCTTCCTTGCAGGAGAGTGGTTTTACCAGAATAGATCACTATTCGCACCACCACCACCAACACCTCCAGGATCATCTGATGAAGTCTCGTGCTGGCCAGACTTCTGATAATGATAACAACAACAACATCGACAACAACCATGAAATGATTGATTATACCTTAAGTATTTTTCCTCCTCGGCAACAACAGCAACTACTGCCTTCTGGTTTCTGCGCTTCCACCTCATTAGATAAGTTAAGCTTCGCCGATGTCATGCAGTTTGCAGATTTCGGGCCCAAGCTGGCGCTGAACCAGACCAAGATACCGGAGGAAGAACCCGGGATCGACCCGGGTTTCTTCCTTAGGTTTCCAGTTTTGAACCAGAAGCTGGACGACCAAGTTCAGCCGTTGATGGTTGGCGATGAGAACGAGGACATGCGGCTAAAAGGAATTGTTATTGGATCGGAGGAACAAGGGGAGTGCCGGGAAGATGAAGAAGCTAGGGTTTCAGACAACACCTCGGTGCAGCTTCGGTTTCTCAGCGACGAAGTTGAGAACAAGATAATTGGCTCATCATCAGCTGGACCAGAGGTGAAGAACAAGAGGAAGCGGCCGAGGACGGTAAAGACGAGCGAAGAGGTCGAGAGCCAGAGAATGACTCATATCGCCGTCGAACGCAACCGCCGGAAGCAAATGAACGAACACCTCAGAGTCTTACGCTCCCTCATGCCTGGATCTTACGTACAAAGGGTACACAATAAACTAACTCTCTTAAACTGAACTTAAATTTCGATTCAATACACATATTTACTTGATCGTATTATATTTTGATGATTTATTTTGAAACCATAAGGTAGTTAATTAATAAGTTAGTGTTTCAAATTGATTAATGAAGGGCGACCAAGCTTCGATCATTGGAGGAGCCATAGAGTTTGTGAGGGAGCTGGAGCAGCTGCTTCAGTGCTTGGAGTCGCAGAAGCGGCGGAGGATGTTGGGAGATTCCTCCTCGTTGGCGGCGGTGCAACAGCCGCAGCAACCTCCCTTCTTCGGGGGGGACCAAAGCATGAAGTTGGTGGGCTTCGACGGCGGGCTGCGGGAGGAGAGGGCGGAGAACAAGTCGTGCGTGGCGGATGTGGAGGTGAAGCTTCTAGGGTTCGACGCCATGATAAAGGTTCTGTCGAGAAGAAGGCCAGGGCAGCTGATAAAAGCCATTGCAGCTCTGGAGGATCTGCAGCTAAATATTCTTCACACCAACATCACCACCATTGAGCAGACCGTTCTCTATTCCTTCAATGTTAAGGTAAAGGAACTAGCTACTTAGAGTTGTACTCCCTTTGTCTAAAGTTGTCTGCGTAATCCTCTATTCAATATTGGAATTAATCTATATATAATTTTTTAGGTTCAACATTTTAGTATTTAAATGTAATTAAAATTTGTATGAAAAATCATAATTTTAAATATTTTTTTAAAAAATAATAACATAAATAAATTTAAGTTAGACTTAAGTGAAAAAAAAAGTATAACTAATGTGGGAAAAAACATGGACAAAGCTAGTAATTGATTTATCAATTAGGTCCTGAGCCACTAGTTCAAGTGGCAAGGGAGACGAGGCAGAAAAAGGAGATTGAGGTCTCGACTCCCACCTCCTTCAATTCCTGTCATTTACATCAAATTTGGCTATTTGCTAAATCTTGAAAAGACAGACATTTCCCTTGTTATCTACATATAAATAACTCTTAAATTTTTTATGTAGTAGTAATTGCTTCTAATTATTATTAAAAAAAACTTTCAATGAGAAAAACATTATTCCTTTTATTATTATATGGCAATTTTGTGATCAGGGATTTTATTACTGTGATATGTGCAGGTTGGGAGTGAAACTAGGTGCAGTGCTGAAGATATAGCTACTTCTGTTCAACAAATATTCACTTTCATCCATGCAAACACTAGCACTATGTGATCGATGATACATAACGAGTCATGGGGAGACAAATTCTCTGGCCAGTCAAAGATGCCTTGTGGATTTTCTTTTCATTTTTTTTTTCTTACTTTCTAGTTTTGGGGATACCTTTCACTATATATAATTGCTCTATTATTTGGCACAAGAGAAAAAGAAAATTGAATCTTTTAGGTTCTTGAATTGTTTCTTTTTATTCATGCATAAGTGAAACCATTTTCTGAGTTAATAATGGGTTAATAGTGAAAGTTGTATGTGTTGATGCTACAAGAATATTGTGCCCAAGCTCTCCCTGAGTAGCTCTAAGCATAAACATATCTTTGCGAATATGAACAATGACATCAAAATAGAAGAGAATTATCTTATACGCCAATTGTAGTACATATAGATGACTGAAAAAATTTAGATCAGATTAAGAAGATATATGTACAAAGAACACAAGAATATATTTGGAAACAAAAACAACAACAAAAAAGTAGAAGAATACCAGGAGATGCATGTATATATATCATTGGAAACACAAAGGAAAAATAGTGCTGGCGAATTAACAAGATTCAATTATGAACCGAGACATGCAAATGTTGCCTTTAATTACTAGGGTTTGTAACTATAAGATGATCGATCATCTAAACAAATTAACAAATTAATTTACAAGTTGATCAGAAAACCTATATATATATATATATATATATATTGCAAATAATACTTTTATTGGAAACGTGGAGACAAAATTCTGCAATGAAATAGACCAGCCGGGTTGAAATGATGTGGATACGATATAGTACTACAATAATGAGAGGAAGGTCAACGACTCCCGTAACTTGTAGGCCTCGGTACGTTGACCCCTCAGAGATCAGATGAAGCTACCCCACCTTTTGGTTGTATCCGGATACCTCCCGACGTACAAATTAACTCATATTGATCACAATATTATTCGGATGGACACAAAACAATACAAAATATCTATTTATAAGTTGTGGTAAAGAATTTTTTTTCTCCATATGAAATAAAGTATTGAATCCAACCATCAAATTGCTTTAATTTAACTCAACTTAATTTGAAATAACTTATTTTTATTTTTTATATTTTTTTTACTTGAAACTAATATTATTTAAATTTTAATATTATGTAGATATAATAATATATTAAAAATACATTTTGTGATCTTATAAAGTTTTTATGAGCTTTTTATTGCTAAAAAAGAAAATTTTATAGAATTTAATAACACCATAAAAACTTCCTTTCAAATAGATTATTACATTTATATAATATTATATTTTAAATAAAATTGATTCCAAATAAAAAATAAAAAAAATAAATTAATTTGTATCAAATTAACTTAAAGTAAAACAAAGCAGATCTAAGTTTCATAAATGAAGAAACAGACTTTAAATTCTTAAGGAAGATTCAACCTGACTCGTCTCTTGAGTAATCCTTGTCTAAATGTAGCTATATATTATGAGTCCTGGAATTTTTTTTTTTCTCAAGAAAAGTGAAACTAACCAAGCCAGTCTTTTAGGTATAAACCTGCCTGCCATTCGTTGGATCATGGACCGGACCGATTTGGGAATAGCCCGCTTGGTAGGTTTCATCAATATCATTCGATCACGTAATTCGCTTGCCGCCTCTTTATAGCTTTTCTCCTCTGTTTCCCCATTCTCTGCTCTTCTTTTACCTTTTGTTAACAAAATGTTTCACCATGTGGGCCTCCTTCCCTCTCTCTTTATCTCTCTTGTCTACCAATTTAACTATTTAAGGAGTTATAACAAAGAATTTTACTATTTTTTCCATCTCAAATATTATGATCAACTTTCTATTTTGGAATATTTTGAAAGGATTAACTATTTTTTCTATAAAAAAAAAAGGTAAATAGTATTAAATTTTTAATATTGTCTTCAAAATGTTGATGTATGATATGTAATAAATGCTTTTTTTAGGATAAGATTTAGAAAGTTATTACAAAGTCAGAAGTTGCATGCATAAAACTGCATGAAAAAACCAAATGAATATGGGAATTGGCATGTAGGGAGTAAAACTTATACAAAATCTCGTGTGATGGGAAATTATTTGATGCAGAAAAAATAATAAATTCCACTTATTTTCAATTATCAATCAAACTGTGTCATGTAGGTTTTGTGATACTTTAGCACAAAATTATTAGTACATAGAGATATCAACGGATATCCAGTGGTTATCCATTTGCTTCAATCTAATGGGTTAGAGGTTCAAATCAAATGTCATTTTTTCACCAGCTAGCGGGTTTGGGCATGATGTGAGTTTGGGGTTCACCTACCCCATATCCGATCCATATATATCTATATTGTCTTTGTGTGGATAAGTTATATGGATTTAGGAACAAGTTAGAGTTGATTTAATAGATAAGATGTAATGGATGTTTTTAATAGTAACAAATATATGGCTAGGTATGACATGAATTAATAAAAATTATGTGTGGTTGATGAGTTTTACCTGATCCAACCAGTTTAAAATTAGATAAGATGTGAATGTAAAAATTGTTTATCTGACGGGCAAAGAATAAGATGCATGTACGACGTCCAACAAAATAAATAAATTGTGAGAATACTCTCATCTAACCTAAAATCAACCTAAACAAAGTGTTATCGGACCAAAGAGGCCACTAGAAATAAAGAACACAAAATTAATCAAGGTCTTTTCTTTTGGTCACTATTTTGCGGTTACTGTATCCTGTGCTCGATTACTTGGACCAGTTTGAGCCATGTTCGATTGTTAGCCTTTATCATCTGTCTTAAAACTTACGTCCTTAGGTTGTTCTTTCGGTCTATATGTTTGGGCTTCTAAAGTAAAATGTTATTGGACATATCAATCCAGAATTCGGCCCAAACAGGTCCCAATTAAGTGACACCTTCAATTTTCTTCTAGACCCCAGGACCCTCGCTTTTCTTTTTCTTTTTTTTTTTTTTTTGGTGCAACCCAGGAGCCCAAAGAGGCCCTGAATTACCCTCTGCTTGGTGAGTGGATGCTTTTCTCGAAGTATTATTGTGCACTAAAACACATATTGTGTCTAGTTAGTCTTTTCTTCATTTCCTAAACCTCTTACTTAATGTGTTAAAGGTCCCTCCAGTCTTCTTGGATTAATTTGTATTAGACTATTAGTTGATGATGCAGATGGTGCTTCTTTGTTGGAACTGAAACTGAAACAACTAATATGATAGAATTGAAATAGTGCTCATTCTATTTTTTAAATTTATTTTTTGGCGTGATACAGATATACGTTTATGAGTAGCTCAATATTTAAATGAAGAATCTCTTCAATTATTGTCCTTACTGTTAGATTCATGACCTTGGCCAAATTTGGTATTTGTTCATTTATGAGTTAGTCTCTTAGCTCCATCCTAACCTATTTCAACTTGAAAAGATCATGAGATCCCACATGAGCACAATACAAGAAAAACAAGTCGAGTGACAACAACACTCGATTGTACATTTTAGTCACATAATCATTTCTGTAAAATATTTTTTAATATGCCAAGAATTTCTAGGAGTAAGCAAAGTAGTTTATTCAAAGAATTCTCTTATGCTAGATTATGTAAAATACTAGATGCTTTTGTTCGCGAAAAAGAAATCACTTATTTCCCAATAAGAAAAATATACCAAAAATAATTTTGGAACAAACGAGAAAAAACACATCACAAGTTTATTCGCGAGAATAACATTGCTGTAATCACATGGGATTGCATGACACTACATCCCCTCGCAACAAACAAGACGGATCACATGACTGCTCCCTCCATGCGCTTGAAACCTTTTGTAAATTTGAGGGGTGAAATTTACCGATATGGAATTTAAGGGGCTAATTCCACCAATTCAATCAAGTTTAAGGCCGTTTTGCACTTGGGCCAAATGAAAAGTTAAACATTACGTATTAACTTCCCTTCCCATTTTCTGTTGACATTGCTCACGTTTCTTCCCACTCTTTATTTTCTCATTGTAACTGCCTAATTAGCTAGCTAACATTACAAGCAGAAAATCAATACCAATTCCATTATTTCGACGGAATGGAGATGGACAATTTTAAATGCTGATGGAAAAGTAACTGATTTCTCATTTCTGGATGCAGAATATGGAAAGCCAGAATTTCTGATTTCCAAAGAAATCGAACCCAAAAAGGATTAGTATTAAGTATTAACACTAAAACAAGATGGCAACAAATCAACCAAATATCAGACCCATTCAATGGAAAGAATTTTAATTTCCAAGCCGTGAAATGATTTTTTTGATTTGAACAATCTTCTTCCATAAGGAGATCATTGACTTTCCCTCCAAAATCTTGTTCACGGACCAGACAAAACCATGTTCTTGTGAATTGATTCATTCATCTTCTTTAAAGTTGAGCCCTGTGGTTCCAAGTTTAAACCAAGAAGAAATTTTGTTCCAGCAGAGTCTGAGTTCGACCAGTCAAATGTCTGTCTCCCTGTGGACGGCCCTCTTGTTGGGTCTGTTCTGTTTCAGCCATGGAACAGAGCATTACAGAACAGTACTACATGTCGACAAGGATGGTTATGGGAATTTCACCAGCATCCAATCGGCAATAGATTACGTCCCCAGTGACAACAATAACTGGGTTTGCATCCGAATCTCTGGAGGAACATATAGGTATGTAAGATGTTGAACTTGCCGGAGGATTAGAGAGAAAAACATAGAAAATCGTTTAGTTATTGTTTGTTTGGTTTTGGATGCAGAGAAAAGGTGACAATCCCCTACAATAAGCCGTACATAGTACTCAAAGGAGCTGCAAAACGAAGGACTGTTGTTGTTTGGGGAGATTATGTGTCACTTGCCCAGAGCCCTACCTTCTCTTCTTTTGCTGATAATATTGTCGTCAAATCCATCACCTTTGTGGTAATTAATGACTTCCAAGGTCTCTCTTTTTTTCCCCCCCGAAAAGTTTACGTCTTTGGCTGAGTTTTGCTACATACGGTTGTTGCCCAGAACTCTTACAACAGTCCCGGAAGCAACAACCCTCGTAGGCCGGCGGTGGCTTCCCTGATCGCCGGGGACAAGTCGTCGTTCTACCGGTGCGGCTTCTCCAGCGTGCAGGACACGCTGTGGGACGCTGGAGGCCGGCATTACTTCTACCGCTGCACCATTCAGGGGGCTGTTGATTTCATCTTTGGTAGTGGCCAGTCTCTTTATGAGGTACATACATAGATAAACTATTTAATTTCTCCAAAATCTGATCTGAACAAAATTCCTAAAGTTTCAATCTTTTTAGCCTGTTCTTACAATTACTAATGTTCATGTAGAGTTGTGGGATAAATGTGATTGGTGGAGAACTGGAGAACGGTCTGGCGGGATTCATAACAGCCCAGGGAAGAGACAACCCAAATGAAGCAAATGGGTTTGTGTTCAAGAGTTGCAGAGTATTTGGGAGTGGGTCAACTTTTCTGGGCAGGCCATGGAGAGCCTATTCAAGGGTCTTGTTCTACAACTCCAATTTCTCAGAGGTCATCCAACCTAAGGGATGGCAAGCTTGGACTTTTGCTGGCCATGAGTAAGCCTCATCACTCACTACTATTAGTATACAACGTTCATTTTATATCCTAAATGAATGTTGCGTCACATACGTATGATGAAAAATATCGAAACTTTACGGTAGTCCATAGTCAAAGAGAGGGTATGTGCCCTGTCTTCTGTTGCTGTTGGCATAGGAGTTGCATTTTGTCAAACAATTCATTATTGTTGAGTTTTGTAATACGACGTCGTATCACAAAAGTGGCATGAGGTCTTAAAAATTTGAAAATTGTTCACTAACACGGTTGATCAAAATGGGCAGGAAGGAGCTAACTTTTGCCGAGCACAGCAACTTCGGACCGGGATCGGATACGTCGCAGCGGGTGAGTTGGGAGAAGCAGCTGAGCCAGGATGAGGTACAGAAACTAACCAGCTTCAGTTTTATTGATGGCGAAGGGTGGCTCCAGAGCCAACCCAACTAGTTCCTGTTTTGCTTCTCCTTGCTCCCTTCCTCGTTCAAAGTACAGCCTCCAATATGATTTTATTTCTTTTTTCTGAGGTCTCTTTTTTGTCATGTAAAGGTTCTGTTGGGTCTATCAATCTTATATTATGTAACCGCATTGATACATGTCTGTTTTCTACCATTAATTTCACGTGCTACAACTTGGGAGTTTGTTTGTATTTTTATTCTATCTTATCTTGCAAACACTTATACTCTGTTTTTCATCTGCAATTTTTTGTTTTCCTATGAAGTTTTAGTAGCATAATTTCTTATCTAAATTTTGACTCATAAGAATTAAGCAATAATTTAGCATAGAGGCAACCCGGGCGAAGCAAAATATCAAGTAGCTAAAGTGGTAGTTCTAAAGACTAATCACAGACTTATCTCATATGACCCATCAAAATGTTTAATCCTCGAACAGGCCCTAAGTGGGTTTTTTATTACCAAGGATTATGTTATCATTTAATCAAGTTTAAAAAAAAAGTTTTCCATTAACTTTTCAACACATAAAATAATCAATCTGTTTTTCGTTTTCTTTACAACCGAATACAAATCAGATTTATCGTGTATATACTTAACAAATAAATAAATAAACACTCCTGCTTAGACGACTGCAACTCAAAGCCTACTGTGCGGCCCATGTGACTGGTTGGTCATTGGGCCCCAGCTGGATATCCATTATGCAAAGCAGAATTGCCCGATCAATATTGAAGAAGATCAGTGGGCTGACAAATAAAAAATGACAGTTGTCGGCCCAGAATGCGGAGAACTCATAAAATGGAAATAATACCAAAATTGGTCCCTAATATGTCGTATTTTGCTTTTGTTGTCATCAAACTTTCATTTTATTAAATGACTCCCCTAATTAATTAATTTAGGGGTGTTCATGGTGCGGTTTTATACGGTTTAGGGTCAAACCCGCAACCGCCCCGCTTAGAAACCAGTTTTACAATTGAAAAATTATAATTACACCGATTTGTATATAAATAAAAAAAAAACCGCACATAAAAGTGGTTCAGTTGTAGTTTTTTTCATGTCACAAATTCATTACACTAAATCCAAATAAATTAATACAAGCACATAATATTGAAAACAAAAATAAAAATACAATCAAATCCATAAACCAACACATATAAGAAATAAAAATATTACAATAAAAGAAGAGAAGAAAAGAAAAGTAATTTTATATTTGTATTATTAGATAGCCGAATTAGGAAAGAAACAAAGGGAGAAAGAGATGACACTTTATGAAAATAATGAGACACGAACAATAAATAAGGGTGATAAGCGATTTAGTGATTCTAAATTTCTTTTTCTCCGTTCTCCATCTTCCCCACTCTCGCTCTCCATCTCAGTCTAATGGTCTTGCTCAACAACGAACAGTAAGGCTAGGACAGCAAAGCAAACAAACATAGCAATATGTTATATGTTGGATTGGGTCTTCATTTACAAAGCAATATCGACTTCTAGTGCCTCCATGGACTTTAATTCTAGACTTAGGAAATTATTATTAATGGATAACAAATAGCACACAAGGGAAGGAGAATTTTAAGCATATATTTTATATTGGATTATACCTCTCTTATTGGACCGGTGTAATTTTTTACCAGTTATAGCGTTAAAAAATCACAATCACACCATATGATATTTGGTTTTAAGATTTTTAAACTTGGATTATATCTGAAATCACATACCGTTTGATTTGGTGCAAATCGGTTTATGCAGTTTTGTGAATCGTTTATACAGTTTTATGGGTTAATCGGGTTCAATACACACCCCTACCTAATTATGAACTCTTTGTCCTCTTAGTCCTTAAACTTTACTTCTCATAATCGGACCCCCGTATAACAAATTAGTGCAGCAACGTGAGATCTATCCACCTACTTATCTTCTAATTTTGTATTTTAACTTGCCGAACGGTGTTATATTGCCCTTCTCTTGATCTTTACTTTTTCTCAGATTCCAATTTGTTTCCTTAGCTATTTTCGTAGTTTTAACTCCGTCACAAGTACTCAACCAAATGTACACCTATGTATAAAAAATGTTTTCTTATTGGTCTTATTTCAATTTGAAAATGCGCTTAAAAACAAATTTCCTAACTAAGAGAGGTCGCGTTCCGTATATGCCCATTTTATTATACTTTCCTGATTGGCTCGGAGTCTCTTTTATTTTGTATGTTTTGTTTTCTGTTCCTTCCTTTGATTTGGGTTGTAAGTTGTTTATAAAGGCGTTTGTATCTCTTTCCTTTTTGTTTGTAATTAATAAATTCTTTTTTTTGCCATTAAAAAAAAAAGTATACTTTCCTCGTCTCTGGTGAAAAATCATTATACTTGATTTCTATAAAAACATTCATATATATATCAATCTTCTATGCATTGCTAAATTGCACTTTTTTTACAAGAATTTTTTTATACTCAAAGCATGTTACAACTTACAAGTAATGGTAGTAGGAGTAGTAGTTGGAGTGGTAGTAGTATGTTAGAAAACATAACAGTTCAATTACCCATTTCTTAGAAACTAGAGAACCTTTGAGTCATATTAACAATTGTGGTCATTATACTTTGACAATGACTAATTTCAAACCTAAGTCACTTATGTGACGGGTGTCCCTTCTTGTCATTTTGCTATAATGAAGGAGACTTTTTTTATAAGAACACTTTACCTATATTTAATACTAATTACATTTTTACCCCATAACTAAAACCTCCTTATATTACACCCCGCTTTTTTCAATTCATAGAAAAAGGCTTACCTGTATTTTACAGAAAAATGATAACTTATTACTAAATAAATTAAATTAGAGTCCTAAAATTTATAGCAAAAACTTGAAAAGTTCACATGATTGAGAGCAGATTTTTAAAAAGTGGAAGTTTTATTGGTATCAAATCTCAAGGAGGAAATTCATTATTGAATTGAAGGTAGACATTTTGCACAACCTATGACTAATAGCAAAGGAAAAAACCGAAGATGGTAGCCTAATCATTAGAGATCACAACTGCGCATAACTCCTACCCCATTAATAATCTTAAAAAAATTCATCACTCCTTTAATAGTAATACTGAATTATTCTAAATTGCTTTTTTGTAGTGAACAATATAAAATATGCGGGGTTACTTAGTAAGCATGACCCTTGAACTATCGCAAAAAAATCATTGGTAGGCCTTCCGATCATTTCATAATTCTGTCATCCAACCCTGAGATGAATCATATATCTTTTTGGTTATCTGAAAAATGTTGATTTTTTTTTTTCAGGAAGTGTTTAATATTAATGTATCTCACTATCATTGTTTAAATTATCACAGTACAAAACCAAAAAACATATACATTTTTTTAATCTTTATTTAAATTATCACGGCACAAAAGTTAGAAAGAAATATTTTTTTAATTTTAATTTCAAAAGTAAGAGATAGAAATAAAAATGAAAATTACATTCACCTTGATCTATGTGTTCAAACAAATAGTTTTTTTGAAAGTTAATTAGGAAACTACATAATAGCTATAGCTGTTTTTTTTTTTCTTTTCGCGTCCTAACCAGGTCATGCACCTTTATTCTGTCTTAATGATGTCTTATATTTCATATAATGTGTCTTATCTGAATTCATTCCATAATTTAGGCCATCAACTTTGATAGAATCTTAATAAAAATGCCCACTCTATCCCTTAAATTCCTTTATTCTACTCTTAATACCCTAAAACTTATAAATCTAATACTTCAACCACCATCTTCGTATCACTTTCACAATGTTTTCCCTCTCCCCTACCCACATCATCAAAGCCCCTCCGCGCCGCCGTCCATTACGCAGCAGCATAATTCTTCCTTTGACAACAATGGCTTAGGTATGCTCTGGCTTACTTTAGAACCTTGATCGTAGTCGAGGCCTTCTCAACGGCCTCCGCAGAGTTCGAAATGACGACCGGCATTTGGGGAACATTCTCAATTTGGTGGCCACGATTTGTCTTAACATTAAAAACCTTGCACTTCAAAAAATTTAAGCCACTCTCCAACTACCCCCCTTGTCATTATTACTACCCGTTTCCTCTCCTTCGTCAAGTCGGAGCTCCACACCCACTTCACCTGCCTTGCCCATGACTGCGTCCCCATCTTCAAGCTCCACCTTAAAAGTGAAATTGTCATCATTGCAACCTCCTTGCGAGATCCTCAAAGATAAGGATGTCACCTTCGCCAATCGCAACATCCCACCCACCGATCGTGCTGCATCATACGGAGGATACGATATTGTCTAATTGAGTACGACTAGCAGTTGTTGTTGGAGATGTTGCCATGGACGTAAGTGACGGTGTCAGGTCTGATCGACACTGTCATGACATTCGGGAGGCGATGGTTGGATGATGTTCGTTCGGCTGGTTATGATCCAGGAAAAGATTCTTTTTGCCTGTTCTAGATATGTGGCAGGGATTTATGGAGATGCCTAATTTTCACCGATTCGCACTAGCATTGCTGATAGCCGACGATGGTGCTTGTTGATGCTGCACAAATGCAGTAGGAAGAGAAAGCAGGCGGGTGAATGCTGGTGGTAAAGAGAGAAATTGTTCTTGACTAATGTGGGGAGAGCGGTTGAAGTGTTAGATCCAATTTAGGGTCATGAGAATAGAGTCAATAAAATTTAAGGACTAGAGTGATCATTTGTACCCTATATACTATCAAAGTTAATAGGCCAAATACCGGAATGAACTCAAGAACGGAATTTTAAGTTAATGTGCTGATTTCATTTTGAAAATATTAAAAGATTAACGAACTATAATAGGGATAATGAAATTTCTTAACCTTTATCTTTATTTGTACACTAGTAGATACATACGTGCGTTGCATGTGAAGCAAACTATTAAGTTATTTTTAACTCAATAACTATAAGTCTAATTATTTTTATAAAAATAAATAATAGCAATAATAATTTCACTTTTTTATTTTAGTTTAGATATATTTCTTATCAGTTTTTTTTTATTTTTTATGATTTTTTAATATAATATTTTTATCATAATTGTCCTCGTTTGTGCCATCCATTTTAAAACATTGCTAATTGTATTTGTTTTCTATTTAATAATAATAATAATAATACAATATAGAATATGCTACAAGCCATACTGGTTACAAAAAAGCTAACATAATTTTTTTTTTTATTATTTGCGATGGTAGAATACTTATAAAAATTCCTTCCTCATACTTTTAATATCTTATCAAAGCTGTCAAAAAAAAATTTTCTCCTACATATAAACCTCCAAACTTTTTCTCCTACATATACTTAATCATAGATAAAGTAAAAACTTGCAATCACTACATAAAATAATTTAACTTCATCTCTTAATGACTCCAAACTACTTCTAGGATATGAGTTTTTGTCATGAAATCCAATACTCAAACAAAATCTACTTTTAATTTTTTTGAATAACTTGCAAGATTAGGTTGGCTCTAAAAAATTAAAAATGTTAACAATATTTTAATATTATTTAGTATGTAAAAAGAGTTAATTGCTAAAAATAAAAATTTATGTTACAATATTAAAAGGGATGACCATGTGGGGAAAATAATTATTATAATTTTTATGATATTTCAAAATATTAGAAGTTGTAATAAAATTGTTATTAAAAGTCCCCTTATTATAATATAACAACTAATTCTGACAGCTAAGAACTTTTTTTTCCTAAAATTTTTCCTAATGACCTTTATTGCAATGCTTATTTTTTTATTTTTATAATAAGTGCTTGAATCATACTTGAATTATATTATTACTTTAAGATAGACCAAATATGTAAGCTTTCATACTTGAATTATACTTGTGATTGTTTATTAATACTTATTAAGTTAAAATTTTAAGTTTTATAAAATATTTATTGAACTTGATATATTATTTGATAGTAATATAGAACCAATGAAAACATGTTTGGTGCAAAAAATAAAAAATAAAAAAATTTTGTGGACATCTATGAGTTTTTTGTTATAATATTTCATCATAACTATTGATATTTGCTCTATCCATTATAATAGATAGCTCATTGTATTAGATTTTTTAATAATAATAATAATAATAATAATAATAATAATAATACAATGTGGAATATAATATAGATAATACTGGCCACAAAAACTATAGAAGCTTCTTTTATAGTACCTATAAATTACTCCCTAGTACTTTTAATATCTCATCAAAGATGTCAAAATTCCTCTCCTCAGTTTAAAATATTAATAGTATACAATTTTTAAATAAAATGTCTTAATTAAATATATTAATAATATGATATATTTAGAAATTTTATTGAAAATTAAGTTTGTAAATTTTATCTTAAGTTATTTACTTTAGATTCAAAAAAATAATAATAAAAATGAAGATGTTATGAACAAATTATACATATTTACCATTAATGTGTTATCATAAGTTTGACTTTTTAAAGAGACATAAGCTAATTTTTTAATAATTTTTTCGAGGTTCTATTTGAAATTGAAAAAAAGATATAAGCTAAGTCTACATGTGAGACATTCAATAAGAAACTCAAGCAAAAATAAATTTATTTTAAGAAATATGACACAAATATATGTTATGATGTCGAAGTAAAAACTTAGTAAATAAACAATGAATTTTTTCAAAGATATGTAAATATAAGTAACTATACATTATTAAAAAACCTGAGTTACCCTACTCTTGACTTTTAATCAAAATACACTTACCCCGAGGTTTCAAAATCTACATTTCTTTATTTTATGACTGATTCAATGTGAGTGTTCCAAATACTAATTTTTTTTGCTATTTTTTTCTTTTCAAATACTAATCTTGTTTTCCTAATATGAAGCATAAGAGCTTGCCATCACTTTGCTTTACTTATTATTTTTTTCCCTTCCATAATTTTAGTGTTTTAAAATCTAATAAATAGCAAAAAGGAAATTTGGATCTCATTAACAAAGGAAAATAAAATAAAAATTAAGGATAAAAAAGATGTCCAACGCTTTGACCTGTTTGTACTTTTTATGAGTTTTATCATATTAAATCATTGATTCAAATAGACATAATTATGAGGGTTTTGTAACTTTTAAGTTCCAATTAAAATACTTTGAGGAAATTTCCCAAAAATATATATAAATTAATTAAGGACATATTTGTTGCAAAATTTTAACTTGTTACGGCTATTTATGATTTTTTTCATGATTAAAATTAAATTTTAATATATAACTTTAAATAAATGTAAGAAAGCTAAACAATAGAATCACGCTTTTTTTTTGTTCTTTACTCTCTTTCTATGAAAATTAGTAGGACATAGTAAAAGTCTCATACTTTCTCAATATATGTCAAAAGAATTTATTTATATTTTTCTAGGTAGATAAAAATGTTAGGGTGAAAAAAAATTATAATTAAGTAAAAAAAGCCTCAACTACAATTTGAGTATATGTCAACGATTCTTGGCATATAAAACTAACTTGTAAGAAGAGAATTGAAATATAGAACATCAACCAAAAATAGCTTGAACCCAAGCATTAAGATAAAGATCTAATTCATTTAGCATTAAGTTAAATTAATCCAAATATATTTTTATGGTTTTTTTTGTCCGGAATCAATATTATTTGAAGTTAATACTATATCATAATAATAATAATAATAATAATAATAATAATAATAATAATAATAATAATAATAATAATAATAATAATAATAATAACAACAACAACAATAATCTATTGAATAACATTTTTATGGAGTAATTAAATAACAACAACTCATAGTAATTACACTATATAAAAATGTTATTCAACAAATTGTCATCCATATATAGAATTAGTTTTTAAATGATATTAGTTTCATATAAAAATCTCATAAAACTAAAAATAAGTTATTTTGGATTAAATAACTTCAACAACCTTCTATTTTTTTTTCAAGTGTATCATTTATACCCCAAAGCTTCAAGATAGAGCCTTCATGAAGCCTTATAACTCTTTAATAAGTAGGGCAGGTCAACTATATAACTTTAATTCACTTGATAATATGAGGACCCAATTGGTATAGATGAAGTCAATGGTTGAAATTACTATAAGGCTTTCTAGTGCAAAAAAGATTCTTGTTTAAATTTTTATTTTTTATATATAGAATTAAAACATTAGAATATTATTATTATTATTTAATGTATAAATAACTACCGATTAAAAATTATAAGTTTTAAGTATTATCATTAATGTAGTTTGAATGGCAACCAAAGGAAAGAGGAATTTAATTGACCCAACAATAATGTTCAAAAGCATTTATCAAAAATTGTGGGCATATTTGTTAAAATTAACTAAATTTGGTGGTTAAAGTAATGATTTTCATGAAAAATTAAAGCGTAAAAACAATTCATGCATAATGTCACTTTGATACAACTCGTAAAATTTGATTAGCTCTAAAAAATAATAAAAATGGAAACAATACTTTAATATTATTTAGTATAAAAAAAGAGTTATTAGTTACTAAGAATAAAAATTTGTGTTACAATATTAAAAGGTATGACCATGTGGGAAAAATAAATCTTATAATTTTTCCAATATTTTAAAACATTGGAAAATGAGAGAAAAAATTGCTGCTAAAATTCATCTTTATTATAATATAAGCAACTAATCCTGGGAGCTAAGAATTTTTTCCTAAAATTTTTTACAATGACCTTTGCTACAATAATAATTTATTTTTGTTTTCTTTTAATATTAGTTTGAGTCATACAATAATCATATAATTACTTTAAGATTGACCAAATACTTAAGCTTTCAAAGTATATATTGATCCAAGTTGGAAAAAAACTTAATTGATAAAAATTTTATATTTAAAGATATTTTTTATAGTGGAACAAATTTAGGCCATACTTGTTAAAATTAACTAAGTTTAGTGGACAAAGTAAGTTCAGTAGTTAAAATAGTAAATTTCTTAAAAACTAAAGGTTAAAAACCTACAACTTTGCATTTTTTCTCTCTTATTATATTTCTAGTATTTTAATACTACTAAATATCTAATTAAATAGGCAACCACATATTTAGATATCTATCAATTGATTATTTTCTTTTGCCATTTTTAGAATCCTAATACTAACATAAATTTAAGTAAATAGAAAATATAAAATTTATAACACCCCAATATCTCATATAAGAGAAATGTGGGAAGTCTTATATGAATATATAACTTCAAGTACCATAGCATACGCATCTAATGTTTATCCTTTTCTAAATAATAGCCCAAATGATATGGGCAGGTGTTTCGTTGGCTGATTATGAATTTGAGTTGTTACAGATTATATCAGAGTTGGCCCAAGACCACGATAATGTGACATACAGGGTGTACACATGCATTGTCTATCGAAGCTGATTTCATTAGCAAAGAACTTACAGTTTTAGGGTAAAGAAAAGACTATAGTAGAATTACTATACAATGTTCACTTACATAAATTTTATATTTTTTTATACATAAAAATATTTTTTATTATCTAGTACTTATAGATTTTCATATGAAACATTAGCAAGAGTTTTATCAGATAATAAGCTTTCATGGTATATGCTTATTTAAGTTGCAAAACTAAAAAAATTTAATTGAAAAAAAATTTCTATTCAAAGGTAGTTTTTATAGTGGTTCAAACTTTAGCATGATTTTTACCTTATATTTAAATCTTTTATCAAATAAAAGAATTAGCTCTAAAGGTTTTTTAAATGCTAAGTTGAAATTTTAAGTTTCATAAAATATTTAGTAGCACCAACTTTAGCATAAGTTTTACCGTATATTTAAATCTTGTATTCAAACAAAAGATTTGGCTATGAAAGTTTTTGAAATGCTAAATTAAAATTTTAAGTTCTATAAAATATTTATTGTACTTGAGGTATTGTTTCATAGTAATATAGAACCGAGTGAAATATTTGGTGCAAAAAAAAAAATTTAATGGAAATTTAAGAATTTTAGATAAGATTAACACAAAAACATCATATATAATACTTAATTTTATTAAGGAATGATAAGTTTATAGCAAAAAGTAAAAGTTAATGACGACTTAAGAGTTTCTTTTAGTGTTTTAGTACTAATATAACTCAAATTAAATAGACAATGACAAAATAGAATTTCATTAAAAGAATAAAATAACTTGTAATGTAATGATAAAAAAAGTTGGTTTAACATCTGTATATCTTCAGACTTTTTATAATATAAGATAAGATATAAATGATATACATATGACTGATATAGAGCACGTTATAAGAGGTATGGGATCTGATTAGGAAAAACTAAAGGTCAATAATCCCGATACAGATAAACAAAAAGTAGACATGAAACCCAGAATGCAGTTTACAGAAATTAGTTATATTCAAAAACTGTTTTAGAATTTGCCAAAAGACTTCAGTATTTTGCACTCGAGTTCCGGTAATCGGCAATAAATTCCAGAGGAGACAAGACCACCTTGAATCGGACCAGAGAAACAAAGGGTAGGGCCTACAGGACCCAAATTCAACATGTTTAGCTGTAATAAATGCGTAAAGGCTGGTAATAAATGTTCAAAGTTTTGGTACAGAACTTGGAAATAGGTTGCGGTGTCATTTCGATGTTGCTACAGGCTACACCAACGCGCAATGATCACGGTCCCTAGACCGTACGTTGCAAGCCCGGACAACTAAGAGAGTGATTGCTCCATTTTTCCATTGTTTTAAAGCTGTCCCCGAGCTGCCAAGCAAACTGGTAAAGAATTGGGGACATTGAAATTGAACCAAGCATTTCCAATTTTACAACAATATTACTGGTTCCACTTTGGTTATCTTTGGAGATTTTAAATGCACATTAAATATCATCCTTCTTATAATATATAAAATTTTTCTATAATTCTGTAGTTTTGTATGGTTGATTCTGAGTGTTGAGAAAAAAAAAAGATTGCGAGCTAGTTTTCTAATTTCAAATTCACCTTATTAAGCTCAATAGTACTTCTTACTCTCAAAATTATCTTAATGATTATAATAAAATGTAGTTGAGCTCAATTAGACCTAAACTCACAATGTTATTTGACAAAAGGCTTAAGCCTTCTCTCTCTTCTAACCCTCAAATGCATCATATGCACTGGCATGAGATATTTAATAAGTCAAAACGAGTCTAACTTCAAACATGAGATATTCAATCTCGAGTCGAGTCAATTTTTAATAAGTCAAAATTTAAATTTAAGATGTTTAAGTTCGGCTTAGCTCATTTTTATCCTTAGGAGTTGAAGCAATTTGTGGAAAACCATAACAGGAAAAAAAAAAATTAACCCCAACAATTGTATAATATGTTATACCTGTCAATGTCAGATGTTGTCATTAGATTGTTAGATTTTATTTTGAAAATATTTTAGTAATTACAATTAGAGTTTTTAAATAATTTATTAATGTAAAAAAATAATTTTTAAATTGCTAAAACTAAACCTATCATATGATAACGTTTTCAAAATTCTAAAGCATCAGCTAATGTTAATATATCAAACAAGCCATTTTCTTGTACTCTACCACTTATTGGTAATATTGTTGTCAAATAGAACATTAACAAATTCGGATGCTCCTCCGAAGTGCAACTCTCCCCTTCAATTTACTTGTAAATAAAAAAGAAATTTGGAAACGTTACAGTTGTTGTAAAACGGAAAATGTTTTCTGGAAAGTGCAACGATTACCTTTAATCCTCCAAAGCCAAGCGTACCACTCCCAAAACATGTAACAAACCCACATTTAAGTTAACTTAATCTAAAATGATTTATTTTTGCTATATATTTTTATATATAATTAATTTTTTAAAAAATATTATATAAATATAATAATTTATTTAAAATAAAATTTTTATGATGTTATTAAATTTTTATGAATTTTTCCTTTTCATGACTAAAAAATAAAAATTTAATAATATAATAAAAACATTACTGTCAATGAATTATTACACCTAAATAATACTGATTTTCAAATAAAATTGGTTTCATGGAAGAAAAGATATAAAATAAAAATAAATCATTTTGCATCAAGCTTACTTAAGTTAAAACGAATTGATTTACATTACCATCAATTAGTCAACTGTGACACCAAACCAAATGACTAAGTCATGCTAATTTGAGGGCATATGAACCAAGGTTGTCAAAATTGAAATTCTACATAGAATCAATTTTTAGCCTCTTATGAAACATAGTAGTAGAATCGGATCAGAATACTAATTATAGTTGTAGAATATATTTAAATTATTTTTCATATTTCAATTCATAAAATTATAAAATTCTAATTTTTAAATCGGGACTTTGATAACCTTGCTAGGAATACTAATTCGAAGTTCAAGGGCAAATTTTATGTAAGTTTAGGTATAGCATTTGATAAGGTTGAACAAGAGCATAAAAGTGCATAATTCCTCAAATATCAATTTTTGTTGTTTCCTTTGTATGCGATGACAGGGTAATTTCTCTTACAATGTTTTATCAATGGTTACAAACTTCTTCTAACTGTAAGTAATTATTGATCAGTCTGCTATATGTTAATGATCTTACTTTAACTTACTACTTTTTTTAACTTAATAATGTATTTTATAATAAATACTCGCCTTAGGTAATAGTTCAGCAGCAATCTTAATAGCAAACTTTAATTATTTGGAGGTTGAACTACTTTAAACTTTATCTAAGCCTAGATTCAAAGAAATAAGAATAAAGAATAAATTTTAGGAACTAGAATGTAAAAAGAGTAAACTTTAAAAAACTAGGCTGCTAATAAGCCAGCTAAAAATTTAAAGGAAGCGGCCCAGTTGTTTTAGTGGTGGAAAACGTCTGTAATTGCTTTTGGTAATCTCGGTCCGTCATGCACCTATTTTCCGATTTTATTTTACTAAATTTTAAGAATTCACCAACCAAACTTGCTAAAAGGCAAAGAAATTACTAGGAAGTGATTGATATTATCTGCCATCAAGTATCAACAAAAATATTTGGAAGATCACAAAAAAGCTATTCTCTTAACTTTTTAGGAGTAAAGGTAAGAGGCTTATACAATTTAGAGTTTCTAAATTAGAGGGCTTTAATTTTACTGACTCAAGCATCAAAACTGTGTTTCTTTATTTTTCTACTCTAGTATTTTCTTTATGTTTCTTCTCAAAACCTGCAGGCTGCACAAAAGTAATTGTCATTTTTCAATGTTGAATATAGACATTTCCTTTCCACATCATTTGCATCCCTAGAGCAATGATAGTGATTTTAGCACTTTTTCTCAGCTAATAATTTTTCAAAGAGTTCGTTTTATTGACGAAGTATTTGATTTAGTTCATAAGAAAACAAGGAATTTCTTAAAGATTACGTCATAACCCGCGACTTGATTTTTAGTGTAAATTATCGTTCTATTTAATCCCTAACCTATTATCTATTTTATGTTGGCTGAAAATTTATTAAAATTATTTCATTTTTTTTTATCTCGTTACATGAATCCATTGAATATCAGAGTAACTGTTTGACCAAAAATAAATAAATTTTAATTTAAAATATTTGATAATTGTCTTCTAGTAAATTTAAGCCGTTTAACAATCTTTTAATGGTCAATAAAAAGTTTAGATTAGTAGTTTTTTTGCTAAATATACAAATGGTCCATTAACTCCAAAACTCAATACTCATTAAAAGTTAGTCCTCAAACTTTGTAAAAGTTAGCAAGTTAGTCCATTCTCCATTGTTGTTAAGTGATGTCATTTGGGCTAACTTGATTGGGTGGGTGACCTTGCTGAGATGGTAGAGGCTTAGTGATGTGGAGGTCAAATTACGCTATTAGCACAAACATTGAGTTGAACTTTCGAAATATAGAACGAACCCAATTTGGGCAATCAATAACTAGTTTTCACTATCTTTCCTATCCATGCTTTGATCCCCAACCATCTGTTATAGATTGAAGTAGGGTAGGGTTATCTCTAGTCCAAGCCAAGGAGCGATGCCACCCGCTTTTCATCGACCTCAATCGCAACATGCTTGTTCATGGATCTTGCTTTCAAGCTGGAGATCCTACTCCCCATGGGAATTGGATTGGTTATTCATCCAACCATGAAGGCTTCAGCCCAACAATTCAATGCTACTTGCCCGAGCTCCCATTTGTGAGTCCATCGTTATTCCCGATTTGGAGAAGTTGACATATACTTTTGTTGGTTATATACAATACTGGTCCTTTATTTTACACCTTATGGTCGTTTTAGCAACTAATTTTTTAATTTGTTCCAATTTCGAGTTTCTAGACATTAACAAATATTTGTATTCCATTTCTAATATCACTGCTTACATTGCATATATATATATATATATATAAATTTATGTTTCTCCCTTGAAAAAAAAGTTAAGACATGTAACAGAATCACCATGGTCATGAAGATTCGGGTAGAATTCAATTTAAGAATTAGGTAAGGATTAATTGCATAGTTTATGCCATAATTTGATCAAAATAAAACAATCAATAACTTCTGTAAGTTTATTTTTTTGGACTTAATAAAGTTGTGGGAAAATTTTATTATTCATGTCCAAACGGTCTAATTAATAAAACACGCGATTTGAGCAATTTTTTTTTTAATTCCTGATGAATTTGATGAGATTTCGAGATGAATTTAAGAACATTTGACAAATCCAATTGCTCTATAAAGGTTTATGGGTTGGATAAAAAGAAGTTCTTAAAATTAATTTCATCAAAGATTAGATATGAAACAAAACCAATAATCAATTAGGCAGAGATATAATTGAGCACTTAAGGTACCAATTGTAGACATCTAAAATGGTGAATAATCTTTCCTTAGCATAACCGACCCATGACCCACGTACTCTAGAATTTCTCCATAGACAATAAATATGTATCTAATCAATCTTGTTGTAAGTGTAAATCAATAACAAGATCTGTTAATGACTAAACTGACGAGAAATATACATTAGTTACTAAAGCGGGCTTGAGGCTCAAAATAAAGGATCAATATTGGAACATTGTTCGTAAAAGTCTATCTTCTTCTCTGACGAGAGGATGTGTTGAATTGTAGGGGCCAGGAAAACGAAAAGGTCCAACAGCCACCTCGCTTCAGTTTAGAACACCATCTGTCAATAATAGTGGAAAGTGGACTAACTCGCTAACTTTTGTAAAGTTTAGGAACTAACTTTTAATGAGTAGTGAGTTTTGGACTAACTTGCATGCGTTAATCAAGTTTAAGGGCCATTTGTATATTTAAGTCTAGTTTTTTTTATCCTTAACTGAAATAACTCTATCAACTGTAAACAAGCTTTTGTACATATTAAATTTATTAGAAAACAATTATCAAATAATTTAAATTATGATATAAAAATTTTATAATCAAATAGTTTGTCTGAGTTAACATATTTCACCTAATTGGGGATCAGAATGGCTTTAGTAAATTTATGATCAAAATGGTTGTTTTTAGTAGGCTTATGACCTAAACAAGACAATCAAAAGGTTAAGGACTAAAATAGAATGACAATTAAATATTAAAAGACTATCAATGGAATTTGCCCTAAATTTTTTAAACAATAATGATACTTTCATATTTGAGCATGAGCTACGAAAACATTTTCCAATGTGTCTTCTACAATATTGGTATCAGAAAATAAAGCGGGTTCTAAATACAATTCTGCTTCAACCAATCTCGTGGTCTACAATCCCTTTTAATCAGAAAAAGTTTGTATTTTTAGCATTATTTATACATAAAAGAGACTTGAAGTCAGCAACTAATTAGTTAAGAATTTTACTTCTTTGTCCGGATAAGGATTTATTATCAATCAAAGTTTCTCAAAAAAAAAAAAAAGAAAAAAAGAATAATTTTTTGCCTAAATTGGCAAGATATATTTCGAGGAAAAAACCAAGAAACAGGAGGAGGGAGGAATCATTATAAGCTGAGAGCATATAGATTGTGTAACTAATATAGAAATTAAAGGCACTGTTTTTTAAGAGTAATAAAGTACCACCCGTTGAATTCTCATTTTTTTTCTTATTTTATTCTAGCAAAATGACAAGAGAGCCACGTTCGAAGCATGGCTACATGTTCCAAGAAACATGTAATTGATCTCATACATTTCGTAAGAAATAATTACCACTCTTCTTACTATTTGTATCTATAACAGCCTTCTGAATATAAAAAAAAATGATTCTAAATAAGTGTGCATTCATTTAATAATTAAAAAACCAAGATTAGGATGTCGAAATACAAATGTAAGCCCATATGGCTTACCTAAAAAGATCTCCAGACGTACAATATCAACTACAAAAAATGTAATATTGAGGAACAAAAAACAATCGGCTTAATTGTAGGCTTAGACATTTTGCAGCTCTTGTGATACTGTAGTGTAGAGTAAATAACTAGGACATATTTGGTGCTCGTACCTATAGCTTAATAGAGTTAGACTAAGAAAATAAACAGAATAATAAATTAACATGATAACAAATCAATACTCTATTGGACTAACTTACAAGCACATAATTAGATTAACAACCATCTTCTAAGTAAAAAAAATAGTTGATGACTCAAATAAATGAAAAAAAAAAATAAAAAAAACACTATCTCCACTTCCTTATTTAAAGATGTCTCACCACCTAACCTCGTCACTTTTCACACTCTACTTGATCCACTAACAATATAACATGTTATCTAAATATATCCATTGTAAAACATCCGATAAGCCAAATAATACTTTTTTGCTAATGGTGATAAAAAAGTTTTGTGAATGAGTAAGAGGAAGAAAAGTGATGAAGGAAAATGTGAGATTATCAGCTACTTGAACTGGAATCCAAACCCGGGCAAATGTATGAAAAAAAGATGAGCAAGTTAATGCACTGAATTTAGAAGGAAAGAGAGAACTAGATTATTCTTGCAATTAGAAAACATGTACCGCTTTATTTATTATAAAAAACCTAAATAATTTCTATTTAAATCCAAATAACCGATGGATTAGCGTTAAAGCCAGTTTTCTACTTAATTACTCTCTAATCTCTGATTGGTGCAGGATCAGAAAAATAAGCATTGAGAAACGTAAAAGTGGTTTAATTCAGTAGGTGCCTTCAAAAAAGTTGTTTAACAAGTTATCTTTTTTATATTTCTTATGAAAGATCCGTATTTAAATGACATCGAAATTGAACTTTTGGTGGGCAAAGGAACATATCATCGTTTAGTAGTAAATTAATAAGTTTAGTTTCTTCAACTTAAATTGCAACACAAGTATCCAGTTACAAGGTTTGAAATATCATTAATGGACTATAGCGGCTCAAGAAGTTTGATCATAGAGTTGGGCGCCAACTTACAGCGAACTTGCTTTGACTTAAGTTAAGTTAATTTAAAATGGTTTATTTTTAATTTATATTTTTTTACCCATAATCAATTTTATTTAAAATTTAATATTAATTAAATGTAATTATCTAATGAAAGAAAATTTTTTATAATGTTAATAAGATTTAATGTTTTTTAATGCTAAATAAAGAAAAATTTTAATTTTTAATTTAATAAATTATTGCACCTATATAATTTAACTTTTTGATGAAATTGATTTCTAGTAAAAAATATAAAAAATAGAAATAAATTATCTTAAATTTAGCTAACGTAAATTAAAATGAATTGAGTGGAACATTTTGTTAGTCTTTGGCTTTTACCTCACCAATGAATACTGTTGTGCATTTATGAGAATTTAAACATCTAATCTTAAAATTTGGGTACACTACTAAAATATAGGACTTTACCAATTGCCATTTACCAACTGCTGCATGTTGGTAAATGGCAGTTGGTATTCGATACGTTGGAAAATTTTTTACCAACGCGCAACTAATAACACGTTGGTAAATTCCAATATGTAGACGTTGGTAAAATACACGTTGATAATTACCAACGGTCATGAAAAGGACTTGGTTTCCATCACGTAGTTGTAGTTACCAACGGGTAGCAGTTGGTAACTATAACTGCTACCAACTGCTGCCTGTTGGTAACTTGGCAGTTGGTAAGGTAGTTGTTATGAAGCCATTGGTAATTAACAACGCGCGCAAGTTGGTAAGTTCCCCATTTCCGCGTTGGTAATGTATATTAAACGTTCCATGGCTCAGTTGTTTCGTATTTTTCCCCGTTTCAATCCACATTCAAAATGAAAATACCAATTCAAAAGTACGCCTGGCTTTAGTCAGCAATAAACATTACACAGCTATGCCAACGTTATTAAAATAAAATATTCTCAAATACAGCATAATTAAAACAATAATAGATATGTCTGAAAGAAAACATTCAACATTCAACGCCTTACACATTTCAGAAATATCAAGTCAGTCTGATTTAGGTCTAAAAATTATTATGTCTAGGGCTCTAACACAAGAACTTTGGAAATGCGCTAACCTGTTGATGACGCCCATCACGGAGTCCCGACTATCTCCTCATCCTCTGAGTCCGAGTCATCAGGATAATGTGGAATTGGTTGTGCCGGCGGGCACGGAAGGTTTAGCGAACGACAAATAATCTCCAATTGAGCCCGGTTTGCCTCCAATGCGGCTCTCTGAGCCTCCATCTCTGCTTTCTGTCTCCTCTTAATTCTCTCGAGCTTCCTCTCATACTCCGCATCCCTTCGCGCATTCTCCTCCGCCATCATCTTCTGTACTTGCTCGTTGAATTGCGGTGTCTATGTGATGTCGATAGGCAGGATGGAACCTGGCTGTCGGCGTCCTGGTATAACACACTGCTCAGATCCTAATCCAAATACACTGCCTCTCCTTCTACCGCCAGATGCAGTACTAATGATTGCTAGTTCATCAATGGCCTCTATTCCATCCTCTTGCTGTGTTTGCTCTTTAATCTCTACACTGATACGAGTCTACAGAAATGTCATAAAATACATTTAGTCATGTCATAATTTGTAAAACATAGTAATTAACTTAAGAATATTCTGCGACCAAACAGTTTTACTACTTACAGCAACTTCTTCACATCATTTACTAACATATTTCCCATTCTTCATTTTATGTGTCGCCTGAAGGACTTTAAACAACTCAGGGTCCTTCTTCTCAGCATATATCTCTCTCTAATTGAATGAAACGTAACATTAATATGTAATTTAATTTCATTAGTATCTGAACTGTTGTTTGAAAGAACATTAGCAAGATACATACCATTTGCTCTCGATGTGCAGACATCAAGATAGATCCCCCAGCATATGTCGCGCTGCAAGAGCCAGACTGTGAATCCTCGTCAGTCATTGTTACTCACATTGCCTTGAACTTAGCGGACTTCTGAATGAACTCCGGACTCGCCCAATATGCCTCCATTTCAACATATGCAGCATCTAACATAAAGTTTGCCTTCGCTCGATGTTTAACCGGATCTTTCACACGCCGAATTTCTGACATCATGCTTCTGTAATGCTGTGCTCCCAATATATTCCACACCCGATACACCTCATTATGGTGTATGGGATCCCACTCACAGCTCCTCTGTACAGGTTAATATGTTTAAACTATTAGCATGGGAAAATATAATTCCATATCTTATAACATTATTACATCATTAACATAGTAATATTATTGTCATACCTCAAAAACACGCTACCATTGCTGCAGGTCTGATGGAGAGACGGAGGACCAATCAGAATATGGTTTGAAATGTGTGGTGAAACATGGTGTTACTAACGGTGTCGCCGCAGCTGGAATGAATCTGTGACGTTGAAATTATATGACTTAAGTTTCAAAGAATGATTCCAATTAAAGTATTTACTCTTACTAATATTAATACGTGTGTCTGGTATTTATCACTTACGTGTTACCATGTGGGGATATCCTCATTCGCGGTTGGCCTGCTGTCTGTGACATTGATGATGGGATGTCATCAATATGTATATCATCATCTGAGGGATGAGTCGTCACTATGGGGTGCCTCAGGTGGCGCGCACCAGATCCATGTCCAGATGGCGTGCCTCCACCGCCGTCAGATTGGTGCTCATGTGAAGGGACCTGCATGGCTGGCACTGTTGTTCCCTGCGTCTCTACACCGACATCCTCCTGTGCCCGGGATGAAGAACCCATCCTATGTCGTTCATTAAGTATTAGCTCCATTACCTCCTTAAACTGCGCAAATGGTCCTTTCCCAGGTCGGCGTTTATAGGTGTTATCCCCTTTCCGAGGCATATGCATTTATTTTTAGGTAAGTTGGTAAATTAAACATAACATATATTTACTGACATATATTGTGCAGTATTAGGGGTACATAAATGTACTCAAATATTTTCTACACATTACTTAGAAATTACAGGTTATCATTATTCCTAGTACATGTTATCTAATCATTCATTCGACCCACTGCTATCATTCGACTCAAACTCCTCGGACTCTTCAGGGTCACTGTCATCGAATATAAACTCCTCATCATCCTCTGTCTCGCCATTAGATCCCCCATCCTCAAGTACATCTTCTTCAATATCATCAACGACACCCGGGTCAGCTAACTCCTCAATTGGGTCATCTTCAATTCTTTGACAATTAACGGATCCACTGTCTTGATACACGTCATCCGTGTCCAAAATTGCAGCCTGTATTTCGATCGAGGTTTTATCTTTATAACAGCTGACCACCCGTTTCTTTCACGTGACTTACTCGGATATTGTGTGTAGTAAACTTGGTCAGCCTGTGATGCTAGAATGAAAGGATCAAACTTCTGACATCTGCGGCTATTCCAGATCTCAACTAACCCAAACTGTTTATGCATTCGAGTTCCACGTTCAGGTGTTGGGTCAAACCAGTTGCACCTAAACAAGACAACATTCTTATGCGGAAAGCCGGGATATTCGAGTTGAATGACTTCTTCTAATATACCATAAAAATCACATTCAACTTCACTTGCACCCATGCTGTGTATGCAGACTCCACTATTAAATGTTGATTTGTCCTTCCCCCATTCACTTATGTGAAACTTGTACCCATTTGTGAAATACACCAGCCATGTCTGAACTCGCCGTGAGGGCCCACATGCAACATCCCACAAGATGTTATCGACAATATTGTTACCTGGGTCATCAACTTATGTAAAACATATTTCAATTTAGGATAATATATATGGAGACTTTTATAACTTAACTTATTGCAATACATTCTGTCCTAAAAGCACACGTACATATTGTCGGAGCCAGGCTGAGAAATTGTTTTCAATGTGTATGTCCATCTCGGACATTGTTATCTCGGGTTCAGTTTCCCTGACCATGTCCACAAACATATTGTCGCCAATAACAAAAACAATAAAAATATGTTAGTTTTGTTTGATGAGTAGTACTGAATTTCAACATAATCACAGTTGGAATGCCTTTACATGAACGATGACTTACTTTAGGTATGGCCTGATCTGAACACAGTTTAGAAGAACGTATGTGGTTGCAAGTCTGAGTTCATCGTCCGTGAGGAATCTATATCGGCATACACCATATGGTCGTCCCGGAAAAGTGAATATGGACCACAAGTCACCATTACATTGGACAGGACCACCATCATCATTTCTCGGTACTTGGTTCATCATGGAGGGAACATGGGACTCAAAGTAATGAGAGCAAAAGATGGAAGTCTCCTCTATAAGGTATGCTTCACATATCAATCCCTCAACATGAGCAGTATTATAAACCTTCATTTTTAGGTCATGCATGCACCGCTCAAATTTATACATCCATCGGTATTGAACAGGTCCTCCAACCCTTGCTTCAAAGGGCAAGTGAACTGGGAGATGCTCCATGACATCAAAAAACCCTGGAGGGAAAATTCTCTCAAGCTTACAAATTATAATTGGAATATTGGCCTCCAACGCAAACAAGTGATTTTCATGCAACTCTGGAGAGCACAAGTCTCTAAAGAATAGGATTAACTCCGTTAATGGCTTCCAAATAATGTTGGGTAGCGCTTCGAGGGCAATGGGGAGAAGCCTTTGCATCATAACATGGCAATCATGACTCTTCATACCATACATATTGCAACCAGCTGTATCAACACATCTCCCAAGATTCGAGGCATATCCATCAGGGAGTCGTAAAGATTTTACCCAGGCGATCACATCTTGCCTTTGGTTAACATCCAATGTGAACCTCGCCTTTGGTTTGAACGAACGACCATCATCAAGTGGAATCATGTTTAACTTCGGCCGATTACAATAAATTTTCAGGTCCTTCCGTGCTTTCACATTATCTTTCATTTTGTTCTTAACATCCATCACAGTATTCCATATATTCTCAAACACGTTCTTCTCAATATGCATAACATCAAGATTATGTCATATTAAGTTCGTGGCCCAATATGGTAACTCCCAAAAAATGCTTCGCTTTGTCCAATTATGTGATTTCCCATAATCACACGGTCGATTTTGTGGACCATCGTTACCAACTGATGGAATCCATGAGATTCTTTCAAATATATCTTCACCTGATAAGCGCGGAGGAGGCAATGACTTTTCTGATTTCCCTTTTTTAAAGCAAGTACAATTCCTTCTATATGGGTGGTTCCGGGGGAGGAATTGCCGATGACAGTTGAAAAAAGAAATTTTCCCGCCATACTTAAGTTGGAATGCCTTACTTTCACCCATACAAATAGGGCAAGACAATCGCCCATGTGTCATCCACCCTGATAGCATGCCATAAGCCGGAAAGTCATTTATGGTCCACATTAATGCTGCTCGCAGAATAAAATTTTGTTTCAATGACACATCCCATGTTTCAACGCCATCAAACCACAGATGCCGTAACTCGTCTATGAGAGGTTGTAGATAAACATCAATCTTATGATTTGGGCTACGTGGACCTGGAATCAGCAACAAAAGGAACATATAGGGTTTTTTCATGCACATCCAAGGGGGCAAATTATACGGAGTAACGATCATAGGCCAACAAGAGTATTGTTTCCCAGATGCTCCAAAAGGTGTAAATCCATCGGCACACAACCCCAATCTGACATTTCGTGGTTCCGAAACAAACCATGGGTAGGTCTGATCAAAATGTTTCCAAGCTTCACCATCTGATGGATGTTTTAACACACCTGAGACCTGTGTTTGCTCCTTATGCCACCTCATCTGCTCAGCTGTTGCCAATGACGCAAATAAGCGTTGCAGACGAGGGCTTACTAGTAAATAATGCATGGTTTTCCTCGATCGATCTTTACCACGACCTCCCTTTTTTGGCTTATATCTCTCAGACCCACAGTACTTACAAATACGATCGGTACTGTCATCTTTCCAGAACAACATACAATCATTCACACAGACGTCAATCTTCTCGTGAGACAGACCCAACTGGGAAACTAATTTTTTAGTTTCATACCAATTTGATGGCATCTTACTATCTGTTGGTTGAGTCTCCTTCATCAGTTGGGCAATGCCATTAAAACATCCTCGTGACATGTGATACTCAGACTTAAGGTTGAGAAGGCGGACAGCAGCAGATAACTCAGAATGACTTTCGCACCCATCCCATAAAGGAGTTGATGCTGAATTCAAAAGATTAAAAAAATTTTGAGCACTTTCATTCGGCTCCATAACATTGTCTTCCAGAAATTGTGAGTAACTAGGGCCAACGGCATCTAATACCATCCTCTCATATGGATTCGTCGAACACCCCTGGTCAAACTCCCTAAACCCACCCACACCCTAAGCCGTATCTGATGCTTCATTAAATGGCTCACCATGAGCGGTCCAATTCAAGTAAAAAGGCTTAAACCCCCATTTGTACAGATGAACTCTGACCTCATCAGCCTGATTAAACTGCAAATTCTTACACTTCCGACAAGGACAGCGAATGCATAACCCGCTCATAGTTTCAGGGTGGGATACAGCAAATGATATAAATTCTTCCACCCCGGACTCCCACTATTGTGTGTAACCAGTTCGGCCAGGCAAGAAACGGTTACTGTACATCCAACTACAGGCGGATTCCATTATACAAAAAATCTGTTCGTAATCATAAACACCTCAATCTATTAAATGATATACGTACTCAAGTTTTATATTGAGTTAGTAAAAATAACAAAAGTATGCTTCAATGTTTACGTACTCAAGTTTACAGTATTTTTTTATAGACAAAGTTTATTCTCAATCTAGTTGTTCTTATAATTAACGTACGGTCATCATTATTGTTCTTATTACTGTCATTGTTCTTAGTACTTAAATTAATAATTTTCAAAGGATATTTTATTACATATAGGCTTTACTAACTACAAAAGGTAATGAATAAAGAAAGTTAATGTTTACCTTAAGGGTTTAAAACTGTTCTGATTATTCCTTTAATGGTTGAGAGTTTTAAGGTTAGAGTTTGATGGTTTATGATTTGAATTACGAGCTTATAGTTAAGGTTAAGGTTAAGGTTAAAGTCTTGGGTTTATGGGGATTATTTTGGTTCAGATTTATTGTATAGCGTTTATGGTAAAGTACAAATTATTGTTAAGATTAGGGTCTAAGTTTATGTCTATTAGAGTTTAGACTTAGGTATAGGGTTTATACTGCTACGATATACGACTTAGAGTTTAGGTTAGATTTTGTCGTATTTAGGGTTTACAAGTTTAGGTTGACGGTGTTGGGTTTAAGTTTAGATTTATGGTCTAAGGTAAAGGTTATGGTTAGGAAGAAGTATGCGTTCAAGTCATGTTTGGTACAATCAGGCTACCTGGATTTGTTCGAATGACAGTGACTCCTCCTTTTCAGTGGTCGTAATTTATTTGTTTTCATATTTTCTCTATTGGTCTCCAAATTAATTGTTTTATTTTTTCTGCATTATTATTGTCATATATATGGCAATGAGTTTGAGTTTTTCGAACTGGCTTTTCTTAATCGCTTATTAATATCAAGTTTGTTTAAGTTTTGAGATCATTGTTTGAAACTAAAGTAGGTTTAAACCATATAATCTGTTTTTTAATGGTTTTTTTTATTTTGTATTCACCACAAAACAAATACGAAATCACGATTGAAAGTGGTGATTTTTAGGTCAGTCCTTATTCTTGCCAGTTCTGATTCAATTGGAAACAAAAAGGTATTCTTTTTTTTTTTTTTTTTACGACTGTTGGGTGACTCATTGTTTCAGTAGCCTACTTCGCAATCAACTCTCAGACGTGAATTTTTTTTAAATTAGATTTCAGTCACTTTTTAGTCATTTTTTTTCCTAATTAGAATTTGGGTTTAGGGTTTTACGGTTTATGCTTTAATTAGGCTCTAGGGTTATGATTTAGAGTTAATGTTTGTGTATTTAGGGTTTTAGGGTTTACATTTAATTAACAAGGGTTTAGGTTTAACGGGTTGTACTTAGGGTTTAGGGTTTTAGGTGTTAGTGTTTAATTTATGGTTACGGGTTTGTGTATTTTGGGTTTAATTTAGGATTTTAGGGTTTTGGGGACAGTATTTAGGGTTTGGGATTTAAGGTTAATTAATGGTATATCAAGTTTAGGGTTTTACATCTTTGGGTTTAATTAAGGGTTTAGGGATATAGAATGTGGATTTAGGGTTTAATTAATTATTAAGGTTTGAGATTTATTCTTATGATTCTTACTTCCTTGTATATGATATCATGTCTTTATTAAATTTAATTTTTGAAATTATGTTTATAGAGAAAATTTCATGAACTTATATATATTTATGATTGTACCAAATATATAATTATATTCATGTGTGTGTGTGTGTGTGTGTGTGTATTTATATATTTATATGTACGGGGAATGCTGGTTATATAACAAGGATAATTCAATTAAAAAAATTAAATGATGGACGATGAATAAGTAATTATTCATGACACTTTTGTTAAGGTATTAAAGTAAATGGTAGAACTATAATTTTGTTAAGGATGCAGGATTGAGTGTAAATTAAGTTTAGGTATTGAAAAACTATGTCTAATTACACATATGTCTACAATATAATAATTATTAACCAACCTAGTGCCATTTCAGCGAGACATTATTCAATTTCATTTCTTTTTTTTTCACACATTCTTTGTTTGTTTTTGTTATTTTCCCTATTTTTTGGCACATAATAAATATTTTTATTTATCCTTTTAAAATACATGAATAAAAAAATAGACAAATAAATCAACAACAAAAAATGTACAAATGAACATTACAAATTATTTACTATTTTAAATTATACTAAATAATTGCGCACATAAATATACTACCTAAAAAAATCACTTAAAACTAATAATTTCATACTTTCTAATTAATCTCGAAAATAAACAAAATATTGTAAGAAAATGCACATAAATTTGCAATTGTAATGGGTAACCTAAAAACTAAATCTCCAACCAAATACAACACAAACTAAATTTCCATATCCAGAGTTGCTTTTCCTTCTAATTAAAGATTTAAAAAGTTAGAAATGGATGCTCTATATAATTCATTTTAATTTAAGTGAACTAACTTATTTTTATTTTTATATTTTTTTAGCTAATTTATTTTTATTTTTATAGTTTTTATCTGAAATTAATTTTATTTGAAAATTAATATTATATAGATACAATAATCTATTTAAAAGTAATTTTTTATGATATTGTTAAATATTTATAAATTTTTCTTTTTTAATTCCTTAAATTTTAAAAAGTTCATAAAAATTTAGTAAGATTACAAAAATTATATCTTCAATAGATTATTTCAACTATATAATATGGACTTTTAATTAAAATTAATTTTGAGTAAAAAAATATAAAAATAAAAATACATCATTTTAAAGTTAATTAATTTAAATTAAAAAGAATTGGATGTAAGTACATAAACCCCCTTGCAATTTTATGGCGAAATAGGTTGAACACCCTAACCTTACTGCCGTCGAGTTTGCTAATATTCTCTTCCTTTCCTTTCTTAGTCTGCCTTTGCCCTGTGGGAATTGCCAAAGGCAAACATTTTAACGAGGGCATGAAAAGAACAAGAGAGTTATTCATAGGTTGCTATGCCCACTTGCATTTTTTACAAACAATCTAAGGGAAAGTTGCAAAAACCACATTATGTTTAACCTAATCTACACTTACTCCTCTATTTTAGAAACCTACACTTTGCCCCTGGAGTAGACACATCATTCTAGTTCAATACTATGCAAGTGGGCCAAATGTCATGATTACACAATAAGATCTGTAAATTGTGTAAATCACCAACAATATTTATTTCATACCACATCCAATCCATTTTCTCTAAATATATAATATATTTATAATAAATTTTATATTTCTAAATAATTTATATCTTTGTAAATTTACTAATAATTTCTATATCTATAATGGATTTTTATATTTATAAACCAATAGTTAATGCTTGTGATTAATATTAATATTTACTTGTTTAACATTTTATTCATTTTTCAATTAGTTCAAATAGAGAATTATCATTTTTTTTTAAATATATTTTAGCTAATCTCATTTTATTTTAAAAATTATTTTTCACCATATGAAAAAAATATAAATATTCTACAATATTTTGTCATTGCAAAATGTAAATATACTACCTAAACAAATCACTTAAAACTAATAATTTCATAATTTCTAATTAATCCCGAAAATAAACAAAAAATTGTAAGAAAATGCACATAAATTTGCAATTGTAATAGGTAACCTAAAAACTAAATCTCCAACCAAATACAACACAAAATAACAAATATTGCACATATTTCAAACCAAATTAACACTATATAATCCGAAAATGCGTATTTATTGGGGGAAAAATTGAAAAAATTCGAAATAAACGCGGTTACCTCGAATCAAAATGTTAACTTCCTTCAAACACCTCCAAATAACTTCAATCCTGCAATAAAAACCAAAATCTTCAACCCATTATCAACCAAGAAGCTCAAATAGGGAGAAATACCTCAAAAAATTTGAAAAATTCTCGAAAAAAAAGTTAACTAACCTTCAGATCGTGGTAAATGACAGCAGATCCATGCATTTCCGATCTCGAAGAAGCTGTTTCGGGCCCCAATCGACGACGCCACGTGAATGTGTGTGCTGTGCGAAGAGGTCGTTTGCAGGGGAGAGAGAGATGCAAATCTATCGCGATGAGGAAGACGACCTACGCTGGGGGGGGCAATTTAAAAACATATTTTCCAACGACCTTAGCCGTTGGAAACCTAAGGCCGAAACGCACCGTTTCATTAATCAGCTTCCAACGGTTGAAGCCGTTGGTAAATATACAGGACCTTTTTTCACACGCATTTTCCTAATTATTGTATATATTTTCCAACGCGTGATAGTAGGAACCCAATTCCAACGGTCACAACCGTTGCTAACTACCAACGGCTTAGCCATTGGTAACAAAAAAAAAAAAAAAACACCAACGTGTGCACGTTGGAAGATTTTTACCAACGGTTCTACATGTTTGTAATTACCAACGGCTTGACTATTGGTAATAAAACAGTTGGAAAAGACGGATTTTTTAGTAGTGGTATACATACATTTAACAGTTAATTAAACTCCATGAATACAAATTTAAACATCTAATCTTAAATTTGGCCTAATACTTTTATTTAAACTCTCATTATACAAATTAAGAAATTTTTTATTCATATTTAACTCTCATTACAGAAAGGTCAATTTTTTAAAAATTTTAATTCCACTAGTAGTAAATAAAAAAATAATATAAATTACACACATTTTAATTTTGATAGTTGCTACTCCATCTGTCCTGCTTTGACTGAAACATTTGACCTAACTTGATTTTTTAGGCGAGCAACAATTTTTAACTCTCGAACAAGTTTACCTTTTTAACTCTTTTTCTTTTGAAGCTGACTGTAAGTTATAGGAGGCAGCAAATCTCTGGTGCCAATGTCACCATCTTATCCGGTGCCAACATTTGTGTCCTCTCTGGCGAGCGCCTCAATCACCCCATCGTCGATTCACTGATCATCTTCAACCGCCAACAATTCTAGAGTGCCCTTGATTCCAGTAGTGCCCCCAATTATTTTTTATTGCCTTTGCCGTAAAATCACGGTTAGGGGTGAAAAGGTTTTAACCCTAACTCGAAACCCGACCCTAAATATCGAGTTAGGATTGGGTCAATGTATAGTATTAATGAGAGTCAGGTTGACTTGAAACCTGCATCAATTTTGTGAAGTCAAAATCAGGTTGGTTCTGATTAAACCTAAATCAACCTAGTTTAACTCGATTTCCAGCCTAATAATCCATTCCTTGCACATTCCATTTTCAGCCCATTCGCATCCCAGCCTAATCCACCAACCCATAATATAAATACCTAACCTCTTTAACCCTAAATCCCTTACACTTAGACGTCACACTAATATCATGTTTTGCTCCTTTTCGTCCTTCATTCTTCATAGTTTCACTGGCACTTACATGGCTTACATCGCACTGCCTTCCATTGTCCTGACCTCCATCGCCCCACCCTTTATTGCCCCGAGCACCCTGATTTGGTCTCGAGACTTTTGGCTGCCCGACCTAGCTTTTGCTTGCCTTCACCCTTGCCCCTATTGGCTGCCTTTGTTTGCCTTGCCCTCACGCCATTGACAACCTTTATTTGCCTCGTAAACAAATGTGAAAAAAAATTCGAGTAAACCCAAACCAACCCAACCTTAATCTAATGTTTTTGGGTTGGCAGTCTAAATTGGTTCAGGTACGGGACAGTAAATAATAGTTGTTTATGGGCTCAAGAAAAATCAAGGGTTTAGGTTCAAACCTAACCCGAAACCCAAAAGTTACAGCCCTAATCACTGCTCTTGCATTAAGCCTTATTCTTCCACAAAATCGCCTGCTTGATTCCTTTGAATCGCCAATCGAATCTTTGATCGAATTCACCATGAACTTCCCTTGATGACTTTAAAGTAAGGCCCTGATTTTGCGCACTCCTGGCTTGTTCTTTTCATCGAATTTGTCATGAACTTCATCAAATACTTCATTGTCTGGCTTGCCATCAGCAGCATCGCCACCCAAGATTTGGATAATGTGCGTTTGCTTGATGTTGGGTCTCAATTTCCAATAGGGGAAAGGAGAAATGCACGATTCCAAAGGAGAATGAGGGAGAAAAGTAATTGAAACCCAGACTTTTGGCCATTTAGGTTGATTTGAAGTTGATGATTAATTTAAACCATTTTTCTGAGGCACCCATTTTAGTAAACCTGTCATCAGAGAAAGTGATTTGTGGTGAAGGTGATTTGTGGAATGTGGTAGCCTTGCTGGCGAAGATGGAGGTAATTTTTATTGGCGATGGTGGCAATGATTGTATAGGGGAGGACTGGAGATAGGGAATCACAAATGATGCATGCAAGAGATAAGGGAGAGCACATATGCATGAAAAAGATTATAAAGACAAAATAGAAAATTGAGTATAAAAGGTTGCTAAAGAGTAAAATGATTCATTCTTTTTGGACAGCCTAAAAAGAAATTACGTTCTTTTTGGGATGAAAAGAGTATAATTCTATTCTTTAACAGTTTTTCCATCATTTTATAGCAAAGCGCTATAGAAAAATAATTAGTGTATTGTATCTCTAATTGTTTTTTATATGACTACAACATTAATAGTCAATTGAAAACTAACTGATATAACCCTTCTATTTAGATGCTGTTTTCGCATACACGCTTCTACTTCCACTTTTATTTTTATAATATTTTTATGGAAAAGTTACAATTACCCTTTAAGGTTTACCATAACCTACAGTTTGCTCTGTTTCTTTTGGAAAACCTACACCTTGCCCTTTGGTTCTTTTATATTGTCTGATAACAACTTTTGAAACTGTAATTTAAATTGTACGATAGTTATCTTCTAGTAATATCAGTCTCTCTAATATATTCTTTTATAATTAATAGGTATTTTAAATTATCAGTTTTTCTTTTCTGTAAATGCATTTTTCTTCCTGTAAATGCATATCAATATTTTTTAAAGGTTGGTTAGCTATGAAAAAAATATTAAAAATTTTGAAATTCCTAGAGTATGGTTATTAGATAGTTTAATTTATGATTTTAGATATTGTTGTCAGACACTATAAAAGAAACATGAGGCAAACTATAGGTTTTTTAAAATAGATCAGGCAAATTGTAGGTTAGATCAAACCACAATAAGGCTTAGTAATTTACCCTATTTTTATTTACTTGAGTTTTAAAATGTGATACTTATGCCGTGTTTTTCGTTCTTCATAGGCAAAAATATTAAATTTTCCACTAATTTTTTTTGTTAGGAGCAGATATGCCACTGTAGTTTTTTTTGCCCAGTCTACCACTAATGTTTTAAAATATGCCGAATATGCCACTAAGGTTTTAAATTAAGATTGGACATGCCACTGGCCGTTAAATATTTAACAAAAAATGTTAAAAAACTAACAAAAAATGTTAAAAATAACAAGTTTTGAAAGTTTATGATGATAATGTAAATTTTAACAAATTTCAAATACTTTTTGTAATTAGATTCTCTCAAATGCCAATGAGGAGATTAGATAGCAGAAACAGAGGGAGGGTGGCGATTAGGCTAAGACGCTAGTAATGGAGACAGTGATAAGGCTGAAATACTGATGGCAAAGATCAGATCCATTTTTAGTAAAAATCTCAAAGGTACTAATATGTTTTTAAAGATGTATAATAACCCTAAGATTTCAAAACCTGTGTTTTTTTACATTTTTTGTTATTTTTTAACTGGTAGTGGCATATTCGAATCATTTTAAGGGCAAGTTCGATATAAATTAATGTGGATTAAAGAGTCAAAATTATTTGCTGAAGTCAAAAGGTTGTAAGTGGGGTAGGGATGGATTTAATGTGGGGATGTTAACAAAATTACTAAACTAACTCACATTATTTGTTTTCCTCTCTGTTGGCTTATATTTTCCCATTTGGATAAAAGCCGCTGGTACTAAGCTCATCACCGTTCGCCATGTCCTGCCCACCTCCCCATGGTGTTTCACGTACTCTAGCGGGCCTGTTCATCGAATCTAACTCCCCTTAGCTCTATGAATCTATTCCCAGCTTCAATCAACAACAACCTGAGCCATCTGCCTTCTACAGAGTCTTCTCCAAATCACCCTCTGCCGCTGCCGTCTTCAATTGCCCTTCGGTAAGTTCTTGATATTTTTTCGACTACTTACGTATGCCATTGCATAATATATACCCTATTTTACTGCCGATTTAATTACTTCTAATCTTAATTAATTTAATACATATAGCTCTTGTACGCATAAAAACAAAAAAGCCACACCCAAATTTGATTTTTGGACATTTTTTGCAGCACAATTTGTTCTCTCTTTTTCAGTGGTCATCTTTGCCTCTTCACATCTTCCTCTGTCGTAGGTGCGCATTTCTCTCTCTCTTATCCTTTTTCTTTATCTAGAATCTATAGTTCAGCATGAATTGTCACTTACTTAAATGATAAATGTATGTGCCTCCTAGAGCTGTCTATGCTTTCTTTTTGAAAAGGAAAGTTTTTTTCTACTCCTTATAGAGTTGATGTTTTTCTCGACTTTTTTTATATATATATTTGCGACAAATATGGATTCAGCCGATAACCTTTTTTAATCTACCCCCATCGCTTTGATTTAAAATTGTGAAGAAGAGTAATTTGTTTTCCTCTCCATTTTTTTTCTCCTTGGCATTGGACAAAACAATCTGGTTCCCCTTAGCTCCGTGAATCTTTCCCAAGCTCCATTTGATGCCCACCATGGCCATCTTCCACCTACAGCTTCTTCTACAATCTCCCATTTGTCGTCTGCCATCTTCAACCACCCGCCGGTAAGTTTTTTATATTTTTTTCGAACACAGCCAAATGCCATTTCATAAAATTTCAAGTTTATTTTCCTATTGACCCATTATTTTCCATTATAATTTATCCTTATGTTACGGCCACTTACTTGTTGTTGTTTAGTATTTTTGTTTTTCGTGTTTTGTAAACCTTGTGTCATGGGCATTGATCCATTTAAGGGGAGTTTTAATTCCTATGGTAGCAAGTGATTGGTTGATGTTAATGTGATGTAAAAGGTTAGAAACACAATTGTTGACATGTAGCTATAATGACGCCCACCACTGCCATCTTCCACCTATAGCTTTTTCTTCAATCTCCCATTTGCCGTCGGCATCTTCAACCACCTACCGGTAAGTTCTTCATATTTTTTCCGAACACAGCCAAATGCCATTTCATAAAATTTCAAGTTTGTTTTCCTATCGACCCATTATTTTCATCCTTATGTTACGGCCAATTACTTGTTGTTGTTTAGTATTTTTGTTTTTTGTGTTTTGTAAACCTTGTGTCATGGGCATTGATCCATTTGAGGGGAGTTTTAATTCTTATGATAGCAAATGATTGGTTGATGTTAATGTGATGTAAAAGGTTAGAAACACAATTGTTGACATGTAGCTATAATGACAAATGCCTATCCAAGAAAACTGAACCTGAACTCTGGGTAAATAATTTTACCCAAATTAGTGCTCTTTAATTATGTGGTACCATGGTTCTGAATGTCGGTTCACATATAGGAATGGATAGGGGAAAAAAAAGTGAATGGCATGATGACCCCATATACAGTTATCTGGGATAGGTTTAAACCTACACACCCACTTTTCTTGACCAAAGTTGGATGAAAATGAGAAAATGAGAGTACGATGACTGGATCACTGTGCTTAGGCCACATGATGAATAGAAATAGAATATAGAGACTGGGTATATAATCGCCGACAATGATTGGTGGGTTCATCATATCGAGGTATTATAATAGTCTATTATGGTCGATGTTTGCATGTACTATGCAACAGGTTGGATATTGTAATTCATTATTAGAAGGGTAACATGTGTTACTATATAATGGTTTATGTAAGTCGTTCTTTTTAGGATAACCCAGAAGCAGCTAAACTGCGGACAAAATGGTTCCCTGACCTCCGCGAAATGGAGCTCTATTTGTGGAATCCCCGCATGCATCCCAAAATAATAGGATTGACTTTTTTCCAATAACGGACCCCGTGCCGGCCGATGACAATGTTATCCAGATCTTGTCAAACGACTCCACCATGCAATTCCCTCGTTAGCGTGTATGTGTTTATGGAAGCGAGAAATCTAGTGCAACAACATCATCTGCTGCTTCTGTTGGTGTTGAGTCGACAAGCATAGGTTATGTGATGCAAGTTATTGGTTAGTTGCCTGGGGTTAGAGAGAGTGATTCATTCTGGTTGTGTGCAATCGCTTTCCTGATTCGAAATGACAAAGCATGCGAGATGTTTATTAATGGTACCAAGGATTTGAAGGTACGCTTGGTATGGCTTCAGATGGAGCTGGGCCTACCATTACGATAATCGTGTTTACTTATCCAGTTTGGATATGTTTGTGTACACGTTATGTTTGTGTATTTGTTGAACAATTGATGGAATGATGTGTCTTTTTTGCACTGCCCGCAATGTATGTCCTTGTCTATCATTAGCCACTTAGTTTGGTTTCAAGTGGCAATGTACTTATGCAATGTTGTTATATCGTCAATATTGTGTTTGCGGAGGCAGTTATGTATTTTTGGAACTCATATGGTTGGCTGTTAATCGTTATAACTTTTTTGAAGTGTTGCTGCTTGAGTTGAATACTTGTTCTGCCATAATTGTTACTAGTGTATTCTTACATTTGTATATACAAATTCTACATTCATAGGCAATTGTTCCATACAGACCTAGCAATGTTAACAAATTTTTAGCTCGATTACTATTAACAATAAGAGTAGTTAGTACATGCACCTATCCTCCAATTAAGCATGGTTGTCACAACTATTCATTTTCCCTATTTTTTTATTAGATTTTTCTCAGTTTTTTATTCATTTTTGTAAGTTTTTCTTTGTTTACATTACTTCGCGTCATTTTAGATGTGTTTTTTCAAATCTCAATTGTTTTTCTGTTCCTTTTGTTTTCGCATATTTTCCTTTTGCTTTTCTTTTTGTTTGTCAACATTGTCAGTTTTTTTTTACTTTTTTTTGCTTCCTTTTTTTATCTCGCCATTTAAGTTTCCTTTCTCTTTCTTCCTGGTAACTAATCACTAATAGTAGTTCAAAAAACTTCAACAATTTGTTTTCCTATTTGCTCCTTCATTTTACAGGACTTGCTTGCAATGTGTTGTATGTTTTTTTGTTAATAAGTATTTGTTCTTATACCAGTTCATAATTGTTCATTTAGATATACTATGTTGTTCTTTGATGGTTGTTGTTTTATATTTAACCAAAACCAAATTTAAAGATGTTGAAATTAGCCCTTTCATTTTGTTGTTGTTCCATGTTAATATATTATTTTCACTGTAACTCATTATTTCAATGTAGGTATTCATTTTTTTATCAACATGTGTTTTGTCTTTTATTTCTGCATGTTTGTTTTCTATATGAACTAGTTGTTATTTATTTTTTAGTAGACTTTTTTATTTGTAGTATGAGCACTTTGCACTTTTACAGTAACTGTTCTTGAATTGTCGTTTCTTTTTCATAGGTAGCTCATTCTATTTGTATTAGTACCATTTTATTAGTATTAATTGTTATTCATCTCCATAGCCATATGTCAAAATTTTGTAGGTTGATTATTTTACTCCGTATATAGATAAAAATTAAAATAGTACGTACTTTGCACTTTAAATTAAAATTACATTAGCATATGTATCATGAATTCATGTAATTGTGAAAAAATTTAGAAAACAAATTGAAAAAGTTTGATAAATGGTTTAACAATATTGAGAAAGGAAGATAGGACAAAAAACAGAGAAAGTTACAAACAAAAAAAAAAAAGGATTCCCACAATCGAAAAATTTGAGACATAAAATTTAGGAAAATTAAAAAATGATGATTAAAAATAAAGGAAAAATTTAGGGACTGAGGAAAAAAAGGTGAAATGGAAATTAATAGGGAGAAGGCACAATTGAAAAGAAAAAAAATCAACAATAAAAAACTGAGCATAGTATCAAATTATGGAAAGGACAACTAAAATTTAAAAATTGTGAAAAAAAAATGGAAACATTCGGGTACATATCAGCCAGACGCATGCAAGTTTTATCATAACAATAAAACAATAATAGTTCATCAAATTGATTTGAACATCAAATCCAAAATATAACATTAGGTGTCGGCCCCAAATTATGCGTCACGGTCGAGAACCCTATGACGAGCAAAATGCTGTAGTTATTTCATCACGTGTGCGTACAATCGACACTGTCTCAGCTTGCAAGTCTTCCTTTTGCAATTGTGTCTACTCCCGAAAACGCACTGTTAGGAACATAATAACTATGTGTGTCGTACATAACTTGATCTAGGTCCTTACTTTCATGACATCTTATGTAGTTGTACAATGCACAGCATGTGATAACTATATTTTTTTTATATGTCTAGGTCAAACTGTCATAATCGTCGTAGAATTGGGAAATTTCCTTTCATACCCTCGATAACACGTTCAGCCACATTGCGCAACAATACATATGCCCAGTTGAAAATTTCACATGCACCACTTGGCTTCAATCCACGAAAGTCATTATGGTGGTACCGTTCACTTCCATATGGGGCCGAAAACCCTTCCATATTCGGGTGCCCTAAGTCCACCAAACAGTAGTGTCCTAAATGGAAAAAGCCTATCAATAAATTTTTCATGGCACCAACTAGTTTAGTGAAAGAATTTCATAATCACATTTGGAATCTTATCGTGTGGAGCTTTTGGGAAATTAGAACTTGGCTGGCCAACGCAAGTACACAGCACTAAACTGTCATAAGCACTCCCGGACATCCCGGTAAATACATGTGTGAAGTACATATCAAAGTCAACTGTAATTGGTACGTTCTATGATGTGTGACTTGACCTGCCCCGATAATGCTCTCTATCTAGGCCTGCATATATCCCATATACATGTGTACCGTCAACTGCACCTATTGCACCCAAGAATGCCCGATTCCAACGCCTTAAAACAATCGAGTGTGGGCTTCTAAAATCCGGAAATTTGGTAGAACAATTTTCTCTGCTAATGACACAACCGACCTCAATACCTTCCTAAACCATCTGTATATCATATCCATCGAATGCTCAAATACTTGCCGAACATCATGGTACTTCCATCCTTATGCCAACACAGTAAAAAATAAGGCAAGGCCTTCATACACAGCTATCCTACGAGAGCCACGGAGATTATGGTTATCCCACAAGTAAGTATGCAGGTCCCAAAAATATTCCTGGGTTATACGCATGCGGGACTAAAATTCATTTTCACTCTCCATCAAATGCAACAAATATTGAGTACCAGTGATTAGCTTCTTACGCTGAACTAGTGCCCGATGGTAGAATGCTGGATTCTGTGATGATTGTGCCCATGCAAGCAAAGTTAGAACTCCAGACATCATAACCAAATGATGAGGTGGGTGTTGCATCTGAAGCACAACTAGTGGTATTAGTTGTGACCTTGGGGGTATGGTGGGGACTGTGTCTGGCAGGGAGTCCCACGGTATATTGACATCAATTTCAACTGCATTTGGGCTCAACTGTGTCTCGGTATCTCTATCACCTACTTCACCGTCTATACCCTATTCATATGTGAATCCATAAGTTGGAATTAAATTTAGGACATACTAAAGTAATATCATAAAGGAACAATGCACTATGCATTTTGATCATTCACTCTACAACTGTCAGTATGCATTGCCAACCCAAATAAAATCATTCACCTCTTAATACTTAAACAAATAGGTATGTGGAGTATACACCTCCACATAGGCAGAATAATAGTACACATGACATAGGGACAAGCTAACATCAAATAATGACAACACAAAGTCGTGACACACTGGCTATTCATAGGGCAGATATTTCAAAGCTTCCCAAGTCACTTCCTATGCATAATCTCTGCCCGCAGCCAATTAACCTTGATCTCTAGTGTCCGACAACCATTGATGAAACACTTTTGAAGACCCTCTTCTGACACAAACATGGATGATGCATTAAGCTAGGTTTCATCGCCTTCAGTTATGCCTGGTAACGAAGTCACTACCTCCAAGCATTTAGTTATGTTGGTGTTATGTGTGTATTATTTGGAGGTGGCAGATGCAGAATCCAGTCACTCTTAACTATCCCGTAACATATATATCAACTCAGTAACAGTCGTTGTATGGTTGGGGGTACTTCTTCGTGGCTGTTTCCCCGACGAACTGTGCCCGTGCTACTTGGTAAGAACATACCCCTCAAGCTGTGCAAATCGGCCCACAGATTGACACAGTGTTATATATTGTGATCCAATATGAGGTGAAGTCGGAGGTGAGTTGTTCAGGTCCGGCGCATGACCATCTGCTTGAGCTGCCCTTCTGGCAGCGTGCAATGACCAATGACTCACATGTACTTACTGCGACATGAGTGTACTAGAAGATCTGACACGGGGGGAACGCCTAGGTGGAGTGAATGTTGACAATGGATGTTGCCCACCACCAGCAAAAGATGACTATGAAATATCAGTAAGTGGCTGTGAAGACAACGAACGTCATGAGAAATCTTTGATTAGACCAAACACGCTCTCCAAATCTTGCCAATTTGTCGTCTTCTTAAACCTAATCGCAGCAACCTCAAGATTTGTTCTACAAGAATAGAAACAAAAAACATTCTATTAACACATGCATGGTTAGAGTCCCAAAAAAAGTGAGCATGTATTTGAATCTACCAACGATTACCTGTATACGGCTTTCCCACCACTCATTATTTGTAACAATTGTACCAGTGCCTAGGTCCCATCCAAGCATTGTCGTTGAACCCAATAGCCACTTCCATGTACTATACTGTCGTTTTAGATGTAACCACTTGTTCTTGAATTAACCTACAGTGTATGACTGATCGGTCTCTCAATGAAATAGGTCTTCAATTATGCTCCAACCTATCCTCGTTGGATGTCTGCCTTTAACAAGGCCACGTTGGACAACATCAGCAGCTATCCGACAAAAGACAACGGTGGTCGCGTGATCCCACAAAGCGCAATCCCGTTTGGCTGCGTCACTAGCCATGGATAACTCACTTGACATATGTGAATATCCCTGCCTACTCATAACTATTGGAACAAAAAATAGCCATCTCGCATTATATGGGCAGAAATCATCTCATTGAAGTACAATAAAGCATTACACTGACAATCATTTCAAACACCATAGAAGGCCAACCAAGTAATGGAATGATTTATCAATTTTGAAGCAATGCATACCTACAATTGTATGTACTGTAATGCTTTATAGTGAAAATACAGCTAGAATGAATACTAACACCATATATAGAGGTTAGAAAAACAAATTCATACCTCACCCAAATCAAGTCCAAGAGATGATGAGAAAAATGATTTTCTTACAATAATAACTAAGCCTCCAACTGGCAATTTCCTATTACCCAAGCTAAAACATAGATCACATTTTCAAATTAACAACCATAGCCTTGTAGTTGTCCGTCTAAACACGCCTTATAGGGAAGTAAACTACATTTGTATAACGATGAAGTTGAAACTAAAGTGAACAGATATACAACATATATAAAATGAATCGTCAGTAAAACAGGGTATATATTATGCAATGGCGTATGTACGTGATTGGAAAATATGAATAACTTATCAGAGGGTGGTTTAAGACGGCCGACGGCGGAAGGGAGTTCGAAGAAGAGGCTGTAGCTGGACGATGGTAGCGCGGAGGGTGAGTCGGAGAAGACTCTGTAGGGGGGCAAACAGTTTGGGCTGTCGTCGATTGGAGTTGGAAATAGATTCACAGGGCTAAAAGGAACCAGATCCGATGGACAGGCCGGCTGGAGGACCCGAAAAACTGTGGGGAGGTGAGCAGGACATGGCGAACGGTGATGAGCTTGGTACCAGCGGCTTCTGTCTGAATGGGAAAAGAGAAGCTAACGGAAAGGAATATAAATGATGCGGGTCAGTTTAGTAATTTTGTTAACATCCCTATTTTAAATCCATCCTTACTCTACTTATAGCCTTCTGACTACAGCAAATAATTTTGACTCTTTAATCCACATTAATTTATACCGAACTCGCCCTAAAACATTATTGGGAGATTGAGTAAAAAAAAAACTATAATGATATGTTCGCTCCCTACCCAAAACATTAGTGGTAAATTTGATATTTTTACCTTCTCTATATCTTAAAAGTTGAAAATAAACAGTTGAAAATATTTGTTTCACTCATAGAGTACAGACTGGGAGACCAGTCCAGGTGGGCCATTTTCCGGCCACGGTTAAAAATATACAACGCACATACACTTGCCCTGTACCTAGAGAGAGAGAGAGAGCACAGCGACACATCGCTGTCCAGAGACCTGCATGCCTCGATTTTCCACTCACTTTCTAGCTTTATATCTCTCTCTCTCTCTTGCTTGCTCGGATAATTCTCATCCTCCTCTGCCTGCTCCAGCCGTTTAGTTTCCTTCCAACTGTCTGATTCGGGGCTCCGTCCCCCGAACTCGGACACCCAGTTCCGATCTGCAGCATTTCCTCCCGTTATGTACTCCGCCATACGCTCCCTGCCCTTGGACGGCAGCTTGAGCGTCGCCCGCGGCGGCGACTTTCAGGCCTCACTCGACGGCACCAATCTGCCCGGCGACGCCTGCTTGGTTCTCACCACGGATCCGAAGCCCCGCCTCCGGTGGACGGCTGAGCTCCACGAGCGCTTCGTAGACGCTGTCACCCAGCTCGGAGGACCTGACAGTTAGTCTCTTCTTCCTTTTGCCAACTCCTCTTCCTCCCTCCCCCCCCCCCCCCCCGGGGTATTTGCTTATTTCTGTACTTTTTGGGTTCTTTTTTTTTTTTTCTTTCATTTTGTTCATTTGCGTACGTTGACCGGTTTATTTGGTGTTCTTTTGGGTTTATTTTGTTTTTATCTCAAGCACCAAACTTCGTCATTTGTTTGGATTCATTTATTACATTTGTTCTTATTGTCAAGGCATTTATTTGTATGTCAATCCGTTTAATTATGTGATGGGATATGGGTTTTGATAAATTTAGTACTGATCACAGAAATCATAATCAATGGTCTAACAACCCTTTGTTTTTTTTTTGTTTTTCAACGTCTTTAGTTTCCTCTGTTCTGGTTTTATATTTTTTTTCCTTTTTAACTTCCTTTAAGCCTTCAGTCATGGCAATTCTCGTCCTCGTTATATTCAGAACTCTGTGGTTCTTCTGTAAAAAGAAAAAAAAAACAAAGGATTTTGTGGTTATTGGTTCTAGCCTTTTTGTGTGGCTCAAAAGTTGAAACTGCTATTTAGTGGCCAATGACCAACTATGGTTGACAAAAAAGAAATTCCTATTTTCTTTAGCTTCCCTTGTCACTTTCACCGGCCATTCTCTTCCACTAGTTTCTCATATGCTCTCTCTGTATTGTCTTTAGCAGGTCAATTTATTTGATCGCACTGCATCGTAATCAATTCCTTGGTAGTTTGTTATGGAGCTTAAATGAACCATCTAGGAGTTGCTATTTGAAGCAATTAAGTAAACACCGGTCTTTGTTTCTCTACATGTTAATTTTGAAGTTAAACAAATATTACTCTTTGGATATGGAAGACCAATTTTGATGTGACTCCTGCTATGGATTCGGTTGATGGTGCTAATAGACAAGACAGCATAAGAGTTAATACTTAATAGGCTGCAAATGTCATTTACTTTGCATAGTATATATGTGCGAGCCGGTTTACTTTGCAAATGGTTTAAAATTCCAGTCTCTTCTTTTGTTTCCTTAGAATTTAGTAGTCCATGTTTTTGCCAGCTTGCAATTTGATTTGATGTTTGTATACATACCATTATATTGTATGTACCCTTCTGTTTGATATATGCTGGTGCACGCTTGCAGAGCGCTTGACCAACGCTTTCATGGACCAGTCTTGTCTGTTTCTTATTGTTGTTCTTTCAGGTCAACATTCAACCATGGACATTATTGATAAGGACAAATTATTGCTTTGGAACCATTGTGCTCAATGATGTTCTATAATCATAGTTTAACACTTCAGCTGCAAGACAAATTGTTGAAATCGTGATACCTTGTTTCAGTCTCTGAGGGAATATTCTTAGTGGTAGTGTTTGTTCATGAGGATATGTCATTGTGTTGGAATTTCAATAAGATTTTCTGTTCACAGTTGTTGGCCTAGTGAAATTAAGGAGTGGATGGGCTTATACTACCATTTCAAAACTGTTTATGTGTTCCTGCAATCTGCATAAGCCATACTCAGTTTTAACTAATGCACTCCATAGAACCTGCTGTAAAGTGTCTCCACTTTGCTTTTGCACGAACTTGTAATATCAACTAAAAATAGTTAATGGCACTGCAAATTTCATGCCACTGACCACAACATAATCAGGATTAAGGTGCAGTATGATGATGATGCACTTTATGAAATCTAACAACCAATTCGTTTTAACTTAAGTCAACTTAATCTGAAAGGACTTATCTTTATTCTTACTTCTTTTTTACCCAGTACTAGTTTTATTTAAAAGCCAATATTATATAAATATAATAATCCATTGAAAATATAGTTTTTATAATCTTATTATTTTTTTAATGAATTTTCTAGTTTTAGGCATTAAAAATGAAAAATTCATAAAAATTTACTTTCAAATGTATTATTATATCTACATAATATTAGCTTTTAAATGAAATTAGTTTTAGTTAAAAAAATATGTAAAAATAAAAATAAGCTATTTTGAATTAAGTTTGAGAATTCCATCGTGCATCTTTGAGCTATGCTATGTATTTTCACTTGATTGCACCAAATATGGTTTTCCCATACACGCTCAGCAGTGGCTAACTAGGTGATTTCCACTTTGGACATGTGCTGGAAAAATATTTGCTGTCTTGTCGCTGTATATTGCTAGAAGTAGCATTTTTTGAGATGATTTTAACTGACTGAAATTGGCTCTGCTAGGAACTGTAATAATTTAGTTCTGTGGATAGACTTTTCTTGTACTTAGTTTCAACTTTTGACTTGAACAGGTTTAGTAATGTCTGTTGCCTGAACATTGTTCTAGTCTTTGCTTGACGTAGGCAAACTAGGGATATAGCTGATCCAACTAAACTTGGTTACTTGTAGTTATATATGAATCACTTCACCTAGCTTCTCTTTTCTGCTTGACAACCCAGCACCAAATTTCTTGTCCTTCTTGGAGCCAGCCCTATCAAACTTGTCATAAACTTTTGCGACCATATGCTTATGGCTGAATGTGGACACCGAAAACCACAAAATGTTCTTATTCTGAAGGTCATACCTAACTTCATTTCTTTTCTGCTTTGTGTATTGTAGAAGCCACCCCCAAGACCATTATGAGAACAATGGGAGTGAAGGGACTTACACTTTATCACTTGAAATCACATCTTCAGGTGTGTTTGCCAGCTTTCTCTAGATGAATGCTATTGTAAATATCCCATTCTTCTTTTATTCGCAAACTAGTGAAATGCAATTGCTGAGGAAAAAGTTAATCATGTAACACGGCATCTTGTATGAGATTAAATGAATATGCAAATATATGTCGTTTGCACTTTTTAATAGTTGTTAAGTCTTGGATGTGGTCTTCCTTGGTTTCCGCCTGATGCCAAAAACTGGTCTGAAAGAGATTAAACAACTATCGAGATATGTGCATGTTACGCATTATAATAGTTGTTTAGACACATTCCTTATGTTGAATTTAAGCTAAAAAATGCCCTATCAAGTTTCACATGGTTCCGTGATATGGTCTCTAATAGGTTGAAGCTCATATTTTAAACTTCTCAGCATTTCACCTTAAACTCTGATAGTCGATGTTTTGCATATCTGTGTTTTCTATTTATTCATTGCACTCCTTTTTGTTTGCAGAAATACCGGCTGGGAAGGCAATCCTACAAGGACTCAATTGATAATTCAAAGGATGGTAACTTCTAGGTGTCTTAATTCTATAAAGTTTTCAGCTTTCAGTTGTCCATCTGGACGCCCTTCCTATTTATGATCTTGATCTTGCTCCTTTCCAATCTCCTTTAAATCCAGCAATATCTCACAGTAATGTAGAAGAAAAGCGACATGCTAAAATACCCAGTTTAATAGTTCTATAACCTGTTGAGAAAGAAGATTTCTTTCAGTTATTTCTTCTATTCTATGGTTCAAATAAGAAAAGAGTTGTTGCCCTTGTTTAAAGGTTGACCTATCTCAATACGCTTATGTATTACTAGCTGTTCTCATTCGTTAAATCTCTGCATTATATGTGCTGATTATAATGACTATTAGCTTCAGTCGACTGATAGTAACCCGAGTAAAACCTCAACAAACTTCAGACTTGCTGGTTATGACTCTGCCTTGGTTGTCTTTTCAGCCCCTTGTGCTGCAGAGAGTCAGGATACTGGTTCATCTACTACTTCGTCATCAATAATGCTTGCACAGGATGTGAATGAGTATGTTATTTCCGATAAGCTAAAGCCTATAAAAAGTTCAACATCCCCGACTTTGCAGGCTCACTGAGTTTTGTCTTCCTGACAGTGGTTACCAGGTTACCGAGGCTCTGCGAGCGCAGATGGAAGTGCAACGGAGACTGCATGAGCAATTGGAGGTTGGTTTCCCATGCTAATGCTGCTTTAGCTTCTGACTGGTGCCTGTTCAAGTTGGTTTTCTACCTGTTAAAATCTGAACTACCATACAAAAAGTTGATATTGCATAAGCCACTAGCTGGTTATATGAAGAATATCCTCGAGAACCCAGTAGCTGGTCATGTGAAGAATGTCCTCAAGGGCTCTTCAATCTTGGCAGTTTATGATGTTCTAATTCATTGGTGTTTTAGAGTTGCGCTCACTATTATGTACACCATGCAGATACAGCGCCGTCTTCAACTGCGGATTGAAGCACAAAGCAAGTACTTACAAACAATACTTGAGAGAGCATGTAAAGCCCTCAGTGACCAGGCAGCTGCTACTGCTGGCCTTGAAGCCGCTAGGGAAGAGCTCTCTGAGCTGGCTATCAAGGTTTCCAATGACTCTCAAGTCATGGTTCCACGCGGAACCATAAGACTACCTCCTCTTTCCGAGCTTGCTGTTGCTCTGGAAAACCGAAATACTTCCGGTACCAATATCCCGACTCGGGTCACAGATTCGGTTGAAAGCTGTTTGACTTCGGCTGGAAGTCCTGCCTCTCCCATGGGCACGGGCTCACAAGTCACCACGATGAAGAAGAGGGCATGGGCGCCATTTTTCAGCAACGGAGACTCTTTGCCGCTGGATGACAACATGAGGCAAGAAGTAGAATGGGTTATGTCGAATATTGGATGAACGGTAGGAAGCTTCTTCCACCATGTACATGGAAGGGAGAGTTTGTTTTTTGCTTACTGTTTTTAGCCATTTTTCTTGTTGATCTAAGGTTCTTAAGGAGTGAGTATATTAGCAGTATCTTGTATATTTTAGAGTATAAACGCCTGGTTTCTTTGACTTCGCAGCTTGGTATTACGTTTGGCATATCACGGTCAGGGTTATTCCTGTTCGGTCAATTAAACAACATGTGAATTACAAGTTCTGTTGTGGCCATTAATGTACCTCTCCATTGTAGGAAGTCTAGAAGAAATTTTTTATTTCTTGCTACTCACAATTGTCTATATATTACTAAAGTTGAGGGTTTTAAGAATTAAAAGGAGTGTCTCAAACATCGGCCTATGCAACAATGCGGTAATAATTCTAAAAGAATTTACTTCCTTTGCCTCGTAATGTTGATTAACACTTTCAAACCTTCTAATCTGAGATCGACTTTTCAATTTCTACGCTGCAAAGATTAACCCATTTCATTTTTTGCATCCATGCCTTGTATTATCTGAACATTACTATTATTTTTTTGGATATCTCAAATTACTTATTCATTTCTCTTAAAAAAAAGCACCAAAAACAAAAACTTTCTTCATTTTCATATAAAGTCAAAGGGGTTAACAAATATGAGACAAAGCAAGTGAACATTAATGATGTTGTATCACATAAACATAGTCGGTATACCATGTTATGATTTCCCTTAACTAATTCATAGTACAATACAATGAAATATTATTCTAAATGGGCATATGACTTAGTAGCATGGGTAAACTTGAAAATAAAACTGTATAAATATGAGAGAGTACCATTCATTATGGGCAAAAATAACAAATAAACCACTAATGTTTTTGTGCTGGCCGATTCACCCACTAAGGTTTTTTTGGGGCCAAATAAACCACTGACGTTTCTGAGTCAGCTCAAATCGGCCACTCTCGTAACTTTTTCCGTTAAGTCTAACGGAATCTTAGCATAAAATACCAAGCTTAATCCCTACATTTTATACTTTTGCTCTAACACCTATAAAGTTTATTAATCTGACTTTTATACCACCTTTTTTAAGCCGGTGTCAATCTTTGGACTCTGTTTGTGAGTAGTAATTGAGATTCTCCTGAACTTGTTGATAGTGACAACAATGTTCGTCCTTTTACTCTGCCTTATATTGTACCTTAATCTTGCGTTAAATACTAATATGAATGAGACATCATTCGGAAGTGACAGTGTGAGGCTAAAGGCATTTTATCTTGGGCAACGAAAATTGTACATTTTGAAGGAGCTTGAAGCAGCAATGAAAAGGCTGTGCCCAAAAAATGTAATTGTGGAAGGTGATTATGGAATTTTATAAATGATAAAGGTAGCCTATTTGAATTGTTTTAAACCAAGTGGACCTATTTAGTTAATTTTAAAAAGTTAATGATGGAGTTTTGTAATATTTCAAGAGTCGAGTGGGTAAATTGGCCTATTTCAATAACGTTGGTGGTTTATTTGGCTATCTTTAATAACGTCAGTAATTTATTTGGCCGAAAAAAAACATTAGTGGCCGATTCGAGCTAGGTCCAAAACGTTAGTGGTTTATTTATTATTTTTGGCTTCATTATGTAAAGCTATAATTTTGAAAGAGATAATTAGAATTTTCCCCCTGAGGTTTAGATAAAATTACACTTTGCCCCTCCTTTTTAGAAATATATACTTTGCCCCGACCTTTTTAATACATTTCGATAGCATCTTCTAAAATCTTAATTTAGATATTATGATAGTCATCTTCCAGTAATTTTAATCTATATAGTATTTTTTTTACAGTTAATAGACATTTTAAATTATCAAAATTTTCTTTTTGTATTTCTTTTAGTTTTTAAAATAGTATTTTTAAATGTCAATTAATTGTACAAAAAAATTACTATACAGGTTGAAATTATTTTATAACAATCATATGGTCTAAATTAAGATTTTAGAAGTTGTTATTGGATTGTATTAAAAGGGTAGGGGATAAAGTGTATATTTCTAAAATAATAGGGGCAAAGTGTAACTTTATCTAAACCTCAGGGGGGGGGGAATTGTAATTAAGCCATTTTGAAAAGTGTCAATTATTGAACAGAAGTAGTAATATTGAACTTGGTTCAAGTTAAAAGACTAAGTCGACCAATTCAACAAAGTTTGAGGATTCCTGATGATTTCATTTCTTTCCAAAGTTGGTTTCCCATCATGTTCAAGCTTGTCGCGACGAAGGCTCTCCCAGTATCAAACACTTGAGCGGGAAGAACCTGAAATGTTTCCTTTCACTTGATGTGACAGGGCATCCGTCATTCGTCGAATCGAAGTGAGATGTGAAGCAGGAAGAAACCCAAATCGATTCTTGGCGTTAAGAATCTCTGGGGAGAGAGAATGGAGAAAGGTATCGGCATTGGCTGTTTGTTCTCTGCGGCCATCGTGATTTTGGTATCCTCCCTTCCCCCTCCATCTATATTAAGCTTCTAAGACCTCTGATCACAAGACTGATCGCTGTGCCTTATTTTCACTCTTTGCACTATACCCATTTTACACATCCATTTATTTTCCTGTCCAAAGATTCAATTCCATGGGTATGGCCTGGCCTTGCTTCTTTTCCGATTGTTTGTTGTTTCTCTGTTTGTGGGTGTCTATTAACTGATGCAACTGGTGTCACTGTGGTAATGGTTGTGTCTACTGTTCTGTCTTTAGCTTTTGGGTATCTCATTCCTCTGTTTTCCTTTGTGCTTTTGGCCATTCATGGGCAGGGAATTCTTGTGAATGAGCTTTGGACTTGTGTTCTTGCAAATTAGAGTTGTTTAGTCTGGTTCAGCCTCAACGAGTAATGTTTTATCCGTTATATTAAAGTTGGTTGTTTAATGTTCTGGCATTTAGATTGATGAATTGCAAAGATTATATGGGAGTGGACTGACTGATTAGCTTCTTTCTTGCCTCTCTACTGTCAACCTCTAGTGTGTTCTTGTCCTTCTCTTAACCCTTTATCTTACAAAGTGGGAAGAATGCTATGCCGTTGTGGTTCAACAAACAAGTATGAGAGGTTGGACTCAAAGCTTCGTAGCAAAATAATCGAACTTCAGAGAAGTGCAAGACGACGAATGAATTTTAAATCAATTGACGGCATAGTTCTAAGGTTCCCTCAATACAGAGAAGGACTGGGGCATCTCAGAGCTGTATTTGAACAGTTTGGTGGGTAGGATAAGTGGTTAGCTCTCTAAATTAGAATATGATATTTAGACCAAATTCGCTCCCTCTTTCCCTCTCAGATGAAGACTCCAATGGAATCATTGATCGTGAAGAAGTCAAAAAGTGTCTGGAGGATCTGCAACTCCATCTAACTGGAGAGGAGGTTGAGGATTTGTTCCATTCTTGTGATATTGATGGGAGCCGAGGAATACAATTTAGAGAGTTTATTGTTCTTCTTTGCCTCGTCTGTCTTCTGATGCAACCTTCCTCCTCAGCCAGAATTGCATCTGCAGTAATCATTTCAGTTTCTTTGTTTTTCTTTATTGTGATCTCTTAGGCAATAAATGCTAGTCGGTGTACTTGACCTGGTTATTGTTTCACACAGCTGGGCTCACATGAGATTGCAGCCACTTTTGACACTATTATCGAAGCATTCTTATTTCTTGATAAGAATGGCGACGGCAAATTGAACAAAAAGGATGTTGTTAAGGCATTAAACGAGTCTTTTACCTGGGAAAGATCCCCTGCACACGTAATCAGAAGTAGATTCAGTATGACCTACTTCACCTACTATCTTATATCCTGAGTTTTAAGTCATATCTCTTCTGAGTTCACTCACTGTTTGCTTTTATTTTTTTTCCTTTCCTTTTTTCTTTATTTCCCCCTTTGTATAATGCAGAAGAAATTGACTGGAATAGGAAAGGAAATGTCAGCTTCAGGGAGTTCGTCTTTGCTTTCGTTAGCTGGGTTGGAATTGAGAGTGAAGAAGAAATACCAATATCAGGAAGTGAGCTCAATGATGGTGCAAGTTGAGTTCAGATAAGTGAAATTTGATAAAGCGTCAAGTAATCCATATGCAGAAGTGTTGCTTCTCTATCATTTAGTTGTGATGAGTGTCACCTGATTATTATTTGTGTGTCTATGCGAGCGCATAAGAGTTCAGAGAAGTTAGTGTGCCAAAAAGTTGCTAAGACCAGAGCTACAAAATGTTTTCATTTGTACATAGTGAGAACTGGTACATCCTAGGATGTTCTCCACTCATTACACATATCACTCTGAATATTGTACAAGATATTACAAGGGTACATGACCAAATAAAGACTACTAGAAAAATTATTTCAACCAGATGTAACTTGAACTGACATGGCATGTTTGTCCTTGTGCTGCTTACATCAATTTTAATGTATTCCTAGTGCATGCATTCTCCCAACTAGTGATAGAGAAGATGCATTTCTTTTAACCCAATCTTCCCTATTCTCCTTCTGTTTCCCTTCATCTGCGAGATAATCATCATGCCCATCGAGTATTCTCACAATCTGTCCCATGGATGGCCTTAACTCTGGATTAGAGCGTGTGCAAACAATTCCCAGTTTAATCAGCCTCAACAGCTCCCTGTTATTGTACTCCCCATTCAACCTCATATCAACTAATTCCTTAAGTGGCCTTCTATTTGCTTCAAATTTATGGGCTCTCTTCACCAGTAGTGCATCAGGATGCCGGAAGTCAACTGCCATTTGACCTGTGACCACTTCAAGCACTACCACTCCAAAGCTATAAACATCAGTCATTGGAGTTGCTTCACCAGATTCTATGTATTCAGGTGCCATGTAACCAAAAATGCCACAAACTGATTTGCTCCTCTTTCTAGCTGCTTGATGAGCTTGGTCATTTCTTGCCAAGAATTCAGCAAGTGCAAAACTGCCTAGCCGGGGATTCATTCCTGGATCGAGAACAACTGCTGAGGAGGTAATGTTTCTGTGGATAACTTGTTCATCCCATTCCTCATGAAGATATAGGATGGCAGAAGCAAGAGATTTGATGATGCTATACCTGTAATGCCATGGCAGGATAGAATGACCGATCCTGTTATCATGATGGAAAAGAAGATGACTTAATACCCTATTTGCTGAGTAGTCATAAACCACCAGCATCTCTCCTTGTTCAGTGCACCATCCACGGAGCTGAACCAGATTGCGGTGGCGGAGCTTTGCCAGGTTTTGAAGCTCATTTGAGAATCTTGTTACGAGTGCAGGGCATTTGGTCATGCCAAGTCTCTTGATGACAACATGATGCTGGTTCTCAAGGAATCCGTAATAGGCAGTTCCGAAGTCGACCTCTGCTATTCTGTGCGAATCTGAGAAATTTTTGGTGGCAGAAATGATTTCTTTAAATGATATTTCCCGTGGAGTTTCAACCCCATAGAAACCAGTTGGTCTCCGAGAGCTTTTACTAGAGAAGCTCTTATCACCGCTTTCAACTTCAGCAGTTGCGTATATGCTTTCTCCAATGGCTGTTACATAGTCTGATGCGGCAGATGAAACTGTGGTATTGGTGGTGGTACTGACGTTGGATCTTGTTGCGGTGCTGTTTGCACTAGTGCTTGATTGGGAAGAAGACAGAGAGATATACAGAGGATGTGACTGAAATGAAGGCAAATCTGGCAATGCTCCAGCATCCTTTTCACAGAGCACTTCCAAGACCCATTTCATACTTGGCCTCAGCTGTGGATTATGGACCGTGCAGAGGAGTCCTACATGGAGCAAGCGCTTCATATCAGCAAGACTGTAAGTCCCATCTGTGAGCCGTGTATCCCCTGCTTGCAAAAGCCTTCCTTCATCTGACAGCCTGCGGATCCAGTCAAGCAAAATGATCTGATCATCTGGAAAGGTCAGATCCACAGTGCGCCTGCCAGACACCACCTCAAGCACTACTATACCAAAACTGAAAACATCTGATTTAGCCGTAGCCACACCGCGTTTCTGGAAGCTCTCTGGTGGGAGATAACCAATTGTGCCACCAATTTTGGTTGTATCAGCCAATCGAAACTGGTTCTTTATTGTTGGTGGTGACTTGTATTGGTACTCAAGTTCGTGCTCAAGCCACCGAGCTAGGCCAAAGTCACCGAGTCTTGCATTGTATTGGGAATCGAGCATCACATTGCTGGTCTTCACGTCCCTGTGTATAATCTGCGTCTCCAGTTGTTCATGGAGGTAGAACAGAGCAGCTGCCAAACCTCTAACTATGTTTCTGCGCGTGTCCCAACCAAGAGTTGCTGCCCCTGGGTTTTCAGGCCTTCTAAAGAGCACCCTGTCGAGGCTGCGGTTGGGCATGTAGTCGTAAACCAGGAGCAGCTGGTCTTCATGCACACACCAACCCCTTAACCGGACGAGATTTCTGTGGCGCAGATGGGCTACCGCCACCAGCTCCGCCGCGAAGGTCTTCTCGAACCTCTCCCCTTTCTCTGCCAGGCATTTCACAGCAACAACGGTACCATCGCTAGGTAAAACTGCTCTGTACACTTTCCCGAAACCCCCACTCCCAAGAACCTCATCCTCACTAAACCCTTTAGATCCAATATAAAGCTCAGAATAACTGAAAATCCTCGGGTTGTCCCCTCCAACCTTGTCCAACATCTGCACCCCTGCCAGGTCATGAAATAGGGTAGACCCCTGTCTTCTTGCTGCACCATAGTGGCAGAAAAATGACCATCTCGCGGCATATAACCGGCGAAATGAACTGCCCAAGAAAGCCAAAACCTGCCTCCCACAGCCCCCATGTGGCTGCTTGTTGCTCTTATTCCTTGCAGGCTTTCCATCTCTCAAATAGCCCGACGGAAGGATCTCATCGGTTTCGGCGGGTAAAACGTAGCAAATCCGGCTGAGCTTCATGGTGAGAATGAGCAGCAGTAGAATTAAGGCATTGGGAGGAGAAAGAATGGAGCTTTTCTGGGTGGTGATGGAAAGAAGGGAACTTTTCTGGGTGGTGATGGATACTACAATCGAAACTCAGATAAAAGGTAGGTACTTTTGGGTCTGTGCCTCATATTTCAACAGTGGTAGGTTGCATGGTTTGAATTGGATTTGCCGAGAACTTCCCAACATGGAACCTACCTATCTTGGAGATATCATATAAAGGGGAAGATTCTGTCTTCTTTTCAGTTTATTATGCTTTTGATTTTGATTTTTTTCAAATTTTAAAATGTTTCTGGAATGTTTTAAAATTCATCATTCTCTAGGTGATTGGTGTTCCCATGAGGAAGTAGCTGGTCCATAACGCGTGGCGGCGTTCCTGATTGAAGCGCGTCGTCTATTTGTTGTTTCTGGAGACAGTTGTGGTACGGTTGCTTGTCGCTGTTAAGTAGCAACTGCTACCTGATCGGTTGACATTTGAAATTTGGGTTGGCCAACCTAAACTCATACATCACAGAATTTCCTCTTCCCATCGAAATTTGTTTTGATTTAACTTAGCATTAGTTTCAATAATTTGTTTAATGGCTTTTTTTTTTTTGTGAAAACTAATTTCAATAATTAATTTCATAAGTTATGAGCCTTGTGCACAGGGGAGAGGGAGAGTTAGAGGAAAATATCAAATGTTAAAACTTAACACACAATTCTTTATAATCTAAAATGGTTCATTTTCATTTTTATATCTTTTTTATTTGTAGCCAATTTCATTTTAAAGCTGATATTTTGTAGATATATTAATCAACTTAAACTAAGATTTGAATAAAATTAATAAATTTGTATGAAAATTTCATTTTTAATGCCTGAAAAATAAAATTTCATAAAAATAAGTAAAAGTTAAAAGTAAGAGGGAAGCAGTGACTCCTAAGTAGAAAGAATCATATCATCTAGTTTTAAAGAAGAATCTCCGTAACCAGGAAGTGGCCAAACGTGACGGGGACCAGGTTTTCGACTTTTACCCGGCAAAACGGGGCTAAGTGAAGCTTCAGAATGGAGTGTTCCAATCCAATATAGAAGGGAAAGATTAGCAGTTTGAATGGTGAAATCCAACTTCGAAATTCATTTTGGTCAAGCGGCGCCACTCTCCTTTTTCCCTCTGAATTCCAATCTTTGAACATGAGAGGAACAAGTCGAGAATTTTGAAGTTGTTGCCCATGCTGGGCGGTGGTGGATCTGTGCACACCAAACTGGCGTATACATACCTAATTACTACTATATTAATATAATTGGTGTTTGATTTGTTCAACTAGAGGCTACTTTAGTCAACTTAAACTATAGAGTGGGAGGCATCATTTTTGTTTTTGCTTTTGTTTTTGGGCCTAAATTAACATTTCATCCTCAAACTTTGGTGACTTAGACATGTGACCCCTTCAATTATTACTCGGTACCACTGAGCTCTCAAACTTTGTAAATTGAGACACACAAGCATCTTAACCGATAGAAATGTTACTTTTACTTCTTTTTTTTTTTTTTTTGACTCAAATAGAAATGAGAGTGAACATGAAGTACCTTGCATGCATTCTATTGTAATGATGCCTAAGAAAGGTTTGAGGGTTTTGCGCACACTTGAAATGTGTCTGATTCTCCATTTCCTGCAACCCATTAATTGCCATTTGAGATGATATTGAATTATATAGCCTTCATAATTTCTTTAATTTGAGCTTCACCTCTTATGGAGATTAATCACTATGGATCAAGAAAAATTTCATTTTATTTCATTTGAGATCACATATATCAAGGGTTATAATTACATTTTTCCCTTCAAGGTTTAGCTGATATTGCATTTTGTCCATTCCTGTGTTAGAAATATATATTTTGCTCTTATCTTTTTACATTGTCCGATAACAACTTCTGAATCTTAATTTAAATTATATGATAGTTATTTCTAAGTAACTTCAATCTCTATTAAACCTTTTTTACATTTAATAGACATTTAAAATTATAAGTTTTTTCTTTCTGTAAATGAAAAACAGTTTTTTTTAGAGAGCAAAGTGTAATGCGTGGGTAAAATATATATTTCTGAAATTGGAGAGGACAAAATGTAATATTATCTAAACCTTGGGGGCATATTATAAACCCTATATATCAATGTACCATATGCTCATGTATAAAATGAAAAAATGGAAATTGGTACATATATTTTAATATAAATATTGATGTTGTTTCATTTTTTTATTTTAAGAAAAAAATTTCAATTGGTAAATGTTTACGTGAATATTTATACTATTCTATACAAAATTCAACATAAATGTCAACATAAAAGTCTCCATAAGATATGGAGCTAGAATTGGAGATATCATCAAGGGCATCGGGTCTCAATATAATCTCCAAAAGGCCATTACTGGGTTGCAAAAGGAAATGGAGAATCATACTTGTTTCTGCCATGGGTAAAACTTTCGACCTTCTTATGCATTATGATAGTAGAACACCGACATGTTCTTCATTATCACTCTCATTTCTATTTGGGTCCTAAAACAAGTAAAAGTAACATTTCCGTTATTTGAGGGGGCTTATGTGTCTTAATTTGTAAAGTTTGAGGGCTAATTGATATCGACTCATAGTTAGAGAGGTTATGTGTTTGAGCCTAAAAAATTTAAGGGTGACATGTAAATTTAGGCCTCTATTTTTAAGGATGGAAAATGAAGAAAAAGAATAATACAACCTACTAAACAACAACACTGGAATGGGTGACCCTTGCTTGATTGCTCTTAATGGTAGAACTAACCAACTTGGCAGATGGGTGTCTAAAAGGAAGAGATAATACCTCCAATTTCTAATTAGCAATTGTTTGCACAACTTGATAAAAGTACAAGTTGCGGAAGACTTCATGACAACCAGGGTTGAACTAAAGGTGTCTAGTAAGGGTCCAAGCTGGCCCTTAAAATTGTAATGTTTTTAGAATTTAAAAGTAAATGCATTTTGGCCCCTCACTAAAATTAATCAAATTTTCTTATAAGGACTATATTTAAAAAAATATTTGTTTTGACCCTTCATTTATAAAAAAAACCTGGGTGCACCCCTGATGATAGCCACAAAGTGTAAGCCCTACCCAATCCCCTTCAGCTTCCTAAGAACAAGATCTTAAGCAATCAATGGAACTTTAATAATTGGGAACAATTATATCTTATCTTATATTATAAAAAGTATGAAGCTGCAGAAATGTTGAATGACCCTTTTACCCTTAAAGTTTAATATATTATAATACCTTAAATAAACCTATTATTGTAATTTAAATATTTTAGAAAAATTGCTAAATTCTTTAAAACACCTCCACGTTTCATTTTTTTTTCATTTGACACCTCATATTTTAAACTATTGGATTTGACAATGCCAGACCATTGAAAAAGTTTGCCAATTGGATATATATATATATATATATATATATATATATATATATATATATATATATATATATATATATATATATATATATATATATATATATTTATTTATTTATCACATACTAGCCTTTTTTAAGGTTTAAAATTTTTCATTAAACTATCAAATTACATTTTTATCAATCATTAAGGTGTTAAAGTTTAATTTTGTAACAAACTTTTCCTTTATTTCATATTATTATTAAATAATATGAGACCAAAAAGGGAATTAGATGTGAGGTGGCCCCATGAAAATTACCCCAAATATAATCTTCAATTTGTTTTCTCTTTAACTTAGATAAAATATAACATTAAAATATACAATCAAATTTCTCAGAAAATTAATCTCTTTCAATCTATGATTTATACGAGCTAAATTTTATCCTAAACTTTTGTCCTAAGATGTAATAAAATGCAACTTTTGATGCACTATTCAATGAAATAGTGAATAGCCTTATGTATTTAGTATATACGATGTTTGTGGTGCATGCACGTTGCGGTGGTTTAATCTGTGCATTAAACATGAATATAAAAAATAGTGATCATTGACAAAGAAAAGAGTTTCATAAAAATGAAAAAAGAATAGCAAAAACAAGGATAAAAAGTCAAGGTAAAGTTTTAGGACTAAGAGAGTGAAAAAAAAAATTCTAAGTATCAAGAGATAAACAGTGGAGTGTAATTTTTTTTTTAAAAGAGAAATAATATGAAAAAGTTAATAATATTAGATAAAGAGTGAAATTTTAGTGATAAAAAGTGGGGTTTAACGATTAATAAATAAAAACTAGCAAAAAATGGTCTTCAGGCCAAGAGAATAAATGTAAAGATTTTAGGAATTAAATGCTTAATCATCAACTTAATAAAGAAAAAAAATAAAATACATGAAAATATTAGCTAAAATGAATTAGCTTGAACCATACAAAAAAGTAGATAAGTCACAGTGACTAAAGTCTTTTTTTAAAAAAATAATAATAATAAAATAAAAAAAAAGGTTAAACAGAGTCACTATGGTTGATTGAAAAGAAAAAAACAAAACATGGCTACTAAGGTTTTGCTTTAGAGCATAATAAATCAAAAAACAACAAAAAAAAATTAGAGATCAAGAGAAGAAATAGAGAGATTTGGTGACTCGCACATCGTACCAGGTATTTTTTGTAATAAATTTTAATAATAACGGTGCAAAATAAAACATAGTACATGTTTCAAAATAATGTATATTTTTTTGTTAATTAAAAAGCAATTCACTAAAAATTTTCATCTCTTATTAACTCAAAATATATTTTTTATTATTGATGAAAAATTTATCTAGAAAAATTCACTTTCAAATTTAACAATTATAGACCAAATTATTTTATTAAACTATAGAGTTTGAAGTAAATAATTGATACTACTAAACTTAATAATTAATAATGATAAAAAATGACTGAAATACAAAACTATGTTTAATATATATTAATCAATTAACAGTCTAACCATTAACTTAATAAAGATAAAAAGAAAAGAAATTAAAAAAAATTAACTAAAGCTGAATCAACCTGAATCAGGTCAAAAGTAGGCAAATTATAATGAGTAAAGTTTCATTTTAGAAAAAAATAATAAATAAAATCAATAAAAAAAGTTAGGATTAAGACAAAAAAAAAATGAAAACTTTAGGTAATAAAGATTTAACAATTGACTCATTGAAGATAAAAAATGGTTTACCTAAAAAATAAACAAATTATGGTTACCAATGTCTTACCTTAGAAGATAGTACATAAAAACAATAAAAAGAATTTCTTTGGGGCCAACAGAGCAAATAGAAGATCTAAGTAAATAGTTATAAAATTTGGTAACTACAACATAACACGGACATGACTCAGAGCCTACAATAAAAAAAATTAGAAAGTTAGGGATTGAAATTTTGTTTTAACCTAAACAAAAGTGAGACAGACTAAAACCGAGCCCTTAAAAAGGCAAGCGCCTTGCAAAAAGACAATCAAACTTAAAAAAGACAAATTGCATCATAAAAAAGCCACACACAAAAAAAATAAAAAATAAATAAGATGTGGAACGGTTCATCTACAGTAATTACTGTTGATGAACAGTAAAATATTTTCCTCTTTTATAATATAGTATAATATATAATGGTATTAAATATTTTATTTCAAATAAAAACTAATGGTATATTTAAAATTAAGTTGGGCTTTTTATATTTATAGTATGTGTTTTTTTCTTTTTCTTCTGTTTATGCTTATTGTGTTTTTCATAAATTTATTAAAAAATTTAAAATTTGAAATATATTATTAAAAGTTTTTTATTTAATTAATAAAATTTTTTAATATGCTTTTAACATTAGATAATTTTACATACACTTTATTTTCGAAGAATGTATTAAATACTAGTTTTCAAAATAATAGCTTCATCAATCCTCCCAGAATCGTAGTACTCCCTTCGTTCAATTATTATATTGTTCCATTTTAATGTGCATAAAGTTTATTAGTTTAAGAAAGTTGTTTGTCTTTTAGTGTTACTTTTTTTTTTTTTTCTGGAACTGTCCTAAAAAAAGTTGTTGCGCGAATTTGAAGAACCAAAAAAAAAAAGCACAAGCATAACTGAAAAGATATTTCAATATTAAAAAATGAATTTAGGGGCAGTCAAAAAGCAAAAAAGTGGAACAATAACAAGGTTGAAATTCGAAAGTTGCAACAACTTGAGAGCTACGGCTTCTAAACTCATTTTTTCTAGAAGTTGGACAAGAGTCTCGCACTAAAAGTTAGGATTTGTCAGGATTTAGGGGCGTAATGGAAGTTGCAAATTGCGATCCGTAGGTCGGAGACTTTTCTTGCGCAAATATCTAGCTGGGACGATAACGCCGAGAAAAAGATTATAAAGGCAGGTATAGACAAAGTATAGTAGCACGCACCTTTTTTAAACTCTGCGTTCGGTGACATGGGTTGGCCACCTGCGTCGACTCCGTGTCAGTGTCAGTGTCACGTCCCAACCAGGTGAATCCATCCACAACAAATTAATTAGTGGGGTTTCATTTTGACTTTTTGCAAGAATTTGGTGGTCCACCTGATTAATTTCTCCTCTCTTCCAACGTATGCTGCCCTTGTAATTTTCATTTTTTCTCCTTTTTCATAGCGGAACCCTCCAATCGGTGGCGGGATCAGTTCAAACTTCAAGCGTTTGAAACTCACAAACTAAATTGGGAGCCGGAGGTTGGAGTTCAAAATTCTCTACAGTTTTTTAGTAGTATAAAAAATACTTCGAGATCAATAACAACTAGACTCATGTGTAGAGTAAATTGCACCCGTGACTCCTACCATTTTATTATTGTATCATTTTGGACTTTAATCTATATCTTTTTTATATAGAACATCTTTAATCTCTTCTAAATGTTCTATTTAAGATCTTTTGACAATGAAAAATGTTAGTATGGATGGAAAATGCCATGTGGCATGCCAACATAGGTGATTTGCCACAATAACACTTTTGTCACATCAGAACTGGCCTGCAATTAGCTAGTTGCACAAGAATTGAAAAAATTGAAAAAAATTAGGACTTATGTGACAAAAAATGAAGAAATGTAGGGCTTATGTGGGGTTAGCCCAAAACCACACATGCCCCTTCACTCTCCTTCAGATTGTCTGACCTTAATAGTTGTAGTTCCTCCTATCAACCATCATTGTCGCCTAAGGTTCTAATCGACATTGCCGTTATGAGATTTATGCATTATCACTCGATTTGAGTGTTGTCAAATTAAATTTTATCAGTGTTATTGATTGATTTCTTAAAGCATCTGACCTTTTCCCTTCACGATTTCCAGGGAATGGCCAATCGATTTCCAAAATTGTTCCCTGTCGAATCTACCACCATCCGCTCCCTTTGATCACCATCTGCTTCTCTAGAGGACGCCCTTTCCATCACTGTCTGAGCTCAGTCCCTTAGTCACCTTGAAAGCAGTGCCACCCAAAAAACCAGGTAGAGATCCAGGTACTTCATCGCAACCTGTCACCACCTCGTTCCAATGGATTCAACTTCGTCTCTCTCTCTTGTCTAGTGTTGTCAACGACAGCAAGGGTCGCATAAGAAAGGTGGCTTGACTTGCAGTGAAGCAGAGATGGCGGGCTAGGATCGTCGGCGACGTCAGGGTTGGTAGCTAGAATGACATCATTCAAAGGGAGCGATAGTCCAAGAGTGGTGGTGGCAATTGAGGAAAAATTAGGGTTTTGGGGGAAGGAAGCAAAAAATCAGAGACCTAGGCTGTTGTTTTTACATTTATTCTTTTTTTGTTCCTTTCATTTTCCGCATCATTGCTATAGTTGATTCATTGTGCCTCAATGGCAAATTGCTCTACGTTAGCGTGTCATGTGGTCAATTCTGTCCATTTTAATGTTTTTCATCATCCAAAGGTCTAAAATAGAATAATAAATTGAGGTTAAAGACATCTTATGCAAGATTTTGAGGTTAAGGTCTAAAAGGGTAAAATAATAAAAGATTAAGGGCCACAGGTGCAATTTAATCCTTATATGGGTTAATTACAATTTGTCTCTTGAGGTTTAAATAAAATTATAGTTTGCCCTGCTATTTCAGAAATATACACTTTGCCCCATTTTGTTTTTAATATAGTCTAACAGTAACTTTTGAAGTCGTAATTTGGATTATATGGTAATCATCTTTAAGTAATTTCAATCTATATGGTACTTTTTTTATAGTTAATTGACACTTAAAAAAATATTATTTTACATTTATAGAAAGAAAAAATAAGTAATTTAAAATGATCATTAACTATAAAAAAACGTACCATATATATTGAGATTACTGGAAGATAGTTACCACAATATCTAATTTATGATTTTAAAAGTTACTATTAAATTATATTAAAAATGCAGAGATAATTGTATATTTTTAAAACAGGAGAGATAAAATATAATTTCACTTAAATTTTAGAGCAAATTATAACTAACCATTTATATTATTCTGATCCATGAAACTTATATACAACACCTCATGGTAATAGAAGAAGAAACATTGAAAATCTTAAACTCATACAGGTAACGGCCCCCTTTATGATTGAAGCGTAAAGCTTGACTTGAATTTCTGTTGGCTGTTTACAAATTTGTCAGGCATCATCATCATCATCATCATCATCACCTACTAAAATGACGGAAAGAGACTTTATCATTTCCTCACCAAAAACACCGGCAAACCAATCCTGTTGCAGGGTTGGTGCGCGCCGTCTTTTCTGTTGAAAATTGGATTACATTAAAAGATTTTGAACATCCAAAGTTCTTCCAAAAAGTAAATTGCACCAACCAATTTCAATGCCATCTTCAAACATACAAAAAACAAATATTGCTGCAGTTTCATCCTCTAAGAGTAGAATGAGATCTTATATCATGCTCCCTTTGCTTTGTATTGTTTGATATATCTAAGATGTTAAATACTGTTACCATTAAGTATATTATATCCTAAATTTTTAAAGTATATCACATGACATATAACGCCGCATACTGTTACTATTTTTGTAAAAAAAATAAACATTAAAATATTATTTAATATTATTTTAAGATGACATAAATTTAATAATTTTTTTTCATATTTTATATGTATTTTAATTGTTCTCATCATAATTTTTTAAATATAAATAAAACATATACGATAGAAGATATTTTTTAATACAAAAAACATAAAAAATGTTATATATATAGAGAAAAATAAATAATACTCAGAAAGAAACTAATTTATTGATATAAGAGAAAAATAATACTTTAATAATAACAATACATTTTCTAATATCACATTGAGTTCATAGGTGGCTTAAGGTAACCATTAAATTTTTATATTAATTAAGAAAAATAACCAAAAGAATAAAAATAAATATTTATTTTATGATTCGTGTATTAATTATATTTTAATTTTTTATATATTTATGATATTTTTTTATAAAATGACAAAAGGAAAATATCTTACACGTATTTGTGAAAAATAAAATAACGTGATACGTACCTCACGATATTTGCGGTATACCACGGTTTTCTGACAAAATGTATACATAAAAAATTATCGTTATATGAAATACCGCGATATACTGTGTGATAAAATGATAAAATATAAAAAAATTTGTACCGCATACCACTTACTCGCCGTAGGCGATATACTGCTGTATTTAACTCTATGGATATATCCAAGTTCTGCACTAAGAATGAAAAAGAAAGATAAATTTGCTTTTTTAATTAACTTTTACCATTTTACTTTCATATAAATAAAAAAATAAAAAAATAAATATTAAAATGATGGTTTTAAGAATAATATAGTGTAACAACTTATTAAATATACAATTGGTGCAAAGATTTTGAACGAAGGGAGTAATGATGTTGCGTCTAAGGATATCATTCTCAATGTAATAATAATAATAATAATAATAATTGACCTTATGATTGTATTCCCGTTCTCTAGCCTTCTTAATAATAATAATAATAATAATAATAATAATAATAATAATAATAAGACAGTGATAAATTTCGACACTATTTATCCTACTAAAAAATGGTTGTGTCGACAAGATCACCATCAAATAACCAATTTAATTATGCTACATAAGATTTTTTGCCAATTATTGATGAATATGGAAGGACAACATTCAAACTAGCAGTGATTGTTAAGCCGAGTTTGAACCCTTAGAGCTCAAACTCGACTTGTTTCATTTGGGCTCGGTGGGCTCAATGAACCTTGGAATCTACGCTTGAAATTAGCTTCATAGGCTCGTTAGATTATAAGGCTAATAGCTTTTTAATTTGAGTAAGTTTCACGTGAGTCTGGCTTATGCCACATGTCATCCTTCTAGGGTATAGAAATTGATAATTTGGCCCATATTTTTATAAATCAGTCAGTTGCAACACCAATCCACAAAAATCCTAAGAGTTTTTTGGCTTTTTAACTTTTGTCTCTGTCTGTTATTTTCTTTTGTTTTACTTTCCATCAAGCAATAACCCCTTTCACACTTTTCTATCGCTCTTTTTCCCATTTCTTTCTTCTTGGAACAAAAAAAATCTCTCTTTCTTTTTCTTACACCATTTTCTTTTTGCCATTGCTTACATTTAGTTATGCATTCTCTTCTTTTGTTAGTTTGCTATTATTTAAGTTGTTCACTTAGATTTTAGTTTTGCTCTGGTTTCAATTGTTTGTACTAATTTAGAATTTTATTATAATTTCATTTTTTAGTTTGATTTAGATTTTTTTCTTTGATTTCATTCTTTGCTCTAGTTTGTTCTTTCCTCTAATATGCCCTAAAAATTTTGTGAAATTTAATAAAGAAAGTCTAAAAAAAGAAGAAATTAAGCAGCTAATACTAAAAAGTTGAGACCTTATTTGTTCTTTTATCAGTTTCTATTTATTTTTTATTAGCAGTTTTTGTTCTTTTGTAAGTAATATTTTGTTATTTTACAAGTAGTTGTTTATTCTTTCATTAATTCCTAATTGTTCTTTAAGTAGACTAGTTATTTGTTCATTTATTAGTAGTTATTTATTTTTTTATGGGTAGTTGTTTGTTCTTTTGTCAATTCATGTTTATTCTTCAGATAAACCAATTGTTTGTTTTTTTATTAGTAGTTATTTATTTATTTTTATCAGTGATTGTTTGTTCTTTTACTAGCAGTTATATATTCTTTTATCAATTCCTATCTGTTCTCTAGATAAACTAGTCGTCTGTTTTGTTATCAATAATTATTCATTCTTTTAACTGTAGTTATTTATTCTTTTATTAGTTTATGCTTGTTTTTTAATTAAATTAGTTTTCTGTTACTTTATTAGTAGTCTTTTATTCTTTTATTAGTAGTTGTTTGTTCTTTCATTAATTCTTATTTATTTTTTAAATAAACTAGTTGTCTGTTCTTTTGTTAATGATTATTTGTTCTTTTATTAATATTTATTTATTCTTTTATTAATTTATGCTTATTTTTTAGATAAATTAGCTATTGATTTATTTATTAGAAGTAGTTGTTTTTTTATCAGTAGTTGTTTATTCTTTTATTAGTAACTTTTTGTTTTTTTATTAGTAGATATTTATTCTTTTATTAGCAATTATATGTTCTCTTATCAGTTCATGCTTATTCTTTAAGATAAACTAGCTATTTATTATTTTACTAATAGTTATTTATTTTTTTTACTAGTACCTGTTTGTGCTAAGAAAAATATTATCATTGAAACAATAATTAAAAAGTACCATGAAAACATGGTAAGAACAAAGACAAAATAAAATAAAAGCTATAGTGGGCTGGAAAAAGAAAACGAAAGAACATTTTGGCTGGGCTAAAAAGAACCATGATAAATGGTAAACAAAGTTGAGGAGAAGAAGAAGAAATCAGGATAATACAAAAAAAAAAAAGAAGGAAAAAAAAGCTCTCCGCAAGTTACTTGGAGAGTTGGAGTAATTAATATGTTTAATTAAAATGACGTTAGAGAAAAGAAAAATAATATAACAAGGTAAAATAAAAAAAAGTAAATGGCATGGCAAAATGAAAATAGGAAAGTAAAAAAAGATAAAGAAAGAAAAACTGGGTAAAAGAAATGCTAGTTGGGGAGGAGGTGCGGAAATTGTTGTTGGTATGTCTCGAACGCCAATCATCATGAAAAATAAGTTGCACATTTAACCGTCTGACAACCTCAAAGCTATTTGTTGCTAAACCGCTGCGGTCAAAAAATATTTAGATGATTGATACGGACCTTCTCCCATCCTTCGCTTTTATACCTTCTCTCCGTAAGTTTGCCACATGTCCTCATATTTACCAAACAACGCTGGCAACCTATTCTCCCCCTAGTCTCTTTATAAACTATTTTCCATGAGATTTTTGTACAATAAAAATTTGTTTGTCTTGTGCAACTACAGACTACCATTGCTGCAGACTAAGAATCAAAATTTTATTTTCCTAATAAAATATAAATTATTTATGAAAATAAATACCATGAAATTTATAAAGTAAATTTTAATATTCCAATTTTTTTAATTTTAATATATTTTTACAATTTTTGGGTTAGGTTATTTCTTGTTTACTTTCCCAAATCATCACCTTTTTCTTTGCGCAATTGAGGTAAAATAAAATTAATATAAAATATATGAATAGATATGTTTAACGCTAATATCCAAATTAACATACACAAAAGATATACAATATACAAGTATCATCTTGTTTCACCCAAAAGAATATTATATTTTTGTATGAACAACAAATCTACCACATTAGAAAGGCTAAAAGCTTCATCTCCTATTTAAGGTTGTCAATCAATCCCTGTACATATTAAGAATAATTTTATTAAAAACCTCTTGTCATTAATTTTGGGAAATATGGGGTATTTATTATGGTAATTATATAGACATACACATATATTGAAATCATACTTCTTTCCTTAACCATTGCAGCAAAAAATTTACCTAGGTGTACTCCAATAGCATGTAAATTGTCAATGTTACTCTTATTAGTCTCTGAAACTTGTCTGTGGCATTGAAACAAATAAGCTTCATTGGGAAATAATTCATGATTCTGATTTTTAACAAAGTTTTGAACAACCCATTTGCTACTAAAACTTTTCTTCACGTGAAGACCAGCCATACAACCAATTTTCAAACTATTTTCAAACTAGAGCTTGTGTTGACAGTAGTAGTTTTACACTTAAGGCCGTATCTTGTGCACACAAAATTGGCATCAATGAGATCAATAGATATTTTTTTAGCAACGACTAGCAAATTTTGATGTGCCAAAACCAACAGATTTTGCATACTCCAAATAGAATTGATGCAGCTTCATGAGTATTGAAATACATACTGATAAATGGCTCTTTTGGTGAAACTTGATCAATATCATTGCTCTGTATCTTCTTTGAGTGTTCAACAGCATCGTTGAAATGAATTGGGGTTGAATTCTCTTCAATTTCACTTGAATTCAAATTGACATCCAGCCCCATAACGAACTCCCTACAAACATAAAAATGGGTGCGGTAAATTCTAATTTTTAGGTTGTTATTGAATTTCTCAAAAAAATAAAATAAAATCAGAACAACAAGATTTTACTCAGAATCTTAATCCAGGCCCATAGTGACTTCTCTTTTCTTTGTTTTCCTTTCTCAGAATCAAATTAAAATCAGAACAGTAAGAATGATGTCTCTTTGTGCTAATCTTTGTCTTCAGCCTTCAATTGTTCGTCTTCTGCCTCATTGTTGATGTCGCAAACAGCAGAGAGGCAGAGCAAATAGATTTCGATCTCATCACCAATGTCGTGAACGATAGAAAGGCAAGGCAGAGAGAGTTCAATTACTTCACATTTTGTCCATGCTATGGCTCGACACCTACTACCAAGAAATCCACCGTTGCTGCTCCAAGAATACTTGTTGCAAACGAGGAAGTTTCAGGGCAAAGACTTTTTAGTTTTGTTACTGCTGCTTTACTTTAGGTTTTGTTTCGTTATTTTATTCTTTTTATTTTAGAGGACCCACTCTCACTTTTACCTAATGGGCTTAAAGCTCATAAAAATAACATATTTTCCATGAAACTTTCATTTTCCAGTTATAAGTTATGCATAAAAAATAAAGGACATGTGTCCAATTTATAGAGAGAAAGTGTAAAAGAAGAGGTATGAGCGAAGATGTGTATTAGTCTTCAAATATTTATTAGGCATTTGTCCTGGTGCACCAAGTAGACAGATGAATTAGCCTTTTAATTTTATAGGTGTTTTAGGTAGTTATGATATTATAACTTTAAGAAGTAAATGTAATGAATTAATCCTATACATATTGGTACTATTTCAGCCATGGGTAATGGTGAGTTTTGATAATATTTGAGGGGTGTAAGTGTTATTATGAACAAACTAGAGTTGTAAGTGCGATTCCAAAATTGACAAAAGTACGAGAAACTCAATAGGGATCAAGCTAGGATTCCCCCTTACCCCGAACCCAAGGCTCAGCTTGACTATAGTTCAAAGTTATATTCTGGCTAGAACTCAAGTCCAAACTCAACAACGTTCAATTCGATGTGGCTTGAACCATACTCAACTTGAAACTACCTGTAAGACAATTGGTATATTGCTGCTCCTAGTTCATGCGTGCAACATATCCATACTTTCAATGATGTTATCACACAATTTCTCTCTATTCATGGATGAGATGCAATTTCACGTATAGTTCTAGGACTAGTTGTACAATTATTTTTTTCAGCAGATTCTTTAAAACCTGCGTGCAAAACTATGGTAAGAGTGTTCTAAACTTATTAGAAAACAAAAAAGTTTAGAAGTTTCTCAAGTTTCAAATTATTTGGCATTTATTATTATAAAACAAAAAAATTAGGATGTTCTACTATGTTTTATACATTAATTGCCTCCAAAGTTGAACAGTTCAAATTTTTATTTTTGGGGAATAAATCTTACTTAGCTACATGGTTGCTATTTGGTACATTATTTTATGCTTGCACAGTTTCAAACATTTGTCTATATTTCATTTGGTATAATTTTGACTTTTAAATTTTGATCAGTACTAGAATTTTTCCCTTAATAATCTTAAAATTTGAAACTCAAGTTACACAGCCCATGTTCACCCAAAATATTCACCATATTCCCTAGGTTTTCAAATTAGTGGCATAATTGTCCTTGATTTTAGTAGCATAGGATATTCCACAACTCCACTCACCTATTCTAATTCAATTATAAAATTGATAAACCCACAAGGCATAATTTACTTTTCTTTTTCGACATTTATTACAGAAACATTCCTATAAGAGAGTACCCTCACGTTCTTTGTGTTATTCACCTTTAAAATGGTCTGCATCAAGTGCTAAAAATCCCATCATCAACCAATGGAAGTCTCACCGTTGAAGCTGTGGAAAGGAAAAACACTAGAAAACATGCTAAAAAGGATAAAAGTGTAGTGAATCACTCAAAACATGAAAATTATTTTTATAACTGTCTACTTCATTTGTATACAGTATAATGTTTTCATTCACCAACATCAGCATTTCAAACCTATACTACCAATTCAAGTACCAGTATTAGCTTGAGTCATGATTACATGACAAATCACAACCATAACAACTCCATCTGGGTCATTCAGAACTAATCTGTAAAAATTATCATTACTTTTCTGTCAAAAGTGCAATGTGCTTGAATGCTTGTTTGGATTAATTCTTTATATATATATATGGTTATATACTATTTTTGGATTACTGTAAATATACTTTTACATTCTTAGTACCAGGGGTACACATGTTATTCATGTTTTTATTATGTATTTGAAAAAATATTGGTAATTGTTTTTATTGTGACAAATATGTTTTAGATGTTTCTATTTGTCTAACACATATAGCTATATACTATTTTTGCATTGGTGAAAACATAGTGTTGTATTCTTAGTACCAGTTGCACACATATTGTGCATGTTTCATTAAATATATATTTTAAAAATGTTATTAACTGGTTTTTTACAAACTGTGACTTAAGCATTTTAATTATTCTTATTTGTCTAACAAGTTAACATATGTTTTCATTTCCAGTATTCGTCTGACATTAACATTAATAAAGAGTAGGAGTCCTACATGCATTATGCATTAGTATTTACATGGAGGTCAGAACAATTAATATCTATTGAAAATAAATGACTGAAAATCTAAACCTTTTTCCTTTGCTGATCCGGGCCACTTCACTTTAGACAATTAGTCGGGGCTTACTTTATTATAGTAGTCCCAAAACTACCACAACTTATAGTTACCACAAATGATTAAAAAAAAAATAATAAATGTGAAGGTGGGACCCACCTCTGAGTTTGAAGTTTGAGCACACCTAATTGCTTTCATAAAACTCACTAGCTAAATCCAATCATGTCGCCTAAGCCAAAGTATTGTAACTGTAACCTTCTCTCCATTCATTTTTCTTTCAACTCATACCAGTTGATCATTGATATTATACTTCAATTTGTTAGTTGATTGATATCCAAAAGGTTGGAAGGAAAAGTTGTTTTCATCACCAGCGTTGCCAACAAAATCGGGTAGTAGACAGCTAGATTATTTACCGATCATGGTTTTTTAATCGTCATTGCTGATGTCCAGGATGAACTTGGGAGCCAAATTGCCACTCAATTGGCCACGACATCACCACCTATTAGCACTATGATGTCTATGATGAGAAACAAGTGGAAGAGATGATAAACTTGGTCATAAAAAAGCACGCAAGCTCGACATCCTTTTTAGTAAAGTTGGCATCATCGGTGAAAGATTAGTGACATTTAATTGGAAGTGTGAGTTTGAAGTTTGAAGTTTATGCAATTGAGCCTAGTAATCTAGAAAAGAGCATCCTTCACTTAGAAAAATGTTACCTTTATAAGAAAAAACAATTAGACTTCAATAAAAATGATTAGGCTTTAATAAAAGTGAATGCATTTCTACCATCCTCCTTGCTTTTGTAGAAAGATGAATGCTTTTCTTCGTTGCTCTTTGCTTTTTTGCAAAACACCAATTTTCCAACACGAAGTTGTTGAAAAATGCCATTAGAAAACATTAATTTTCAATTATATCGCTTTAGGGCCTTAATAATACCAAATTAGTATCAATTAGGGCCTTCATGGTACTAGTTGGTATTTTTTAAGGCCTTTATGGTACCATGTGTTACTTTTTAAGGCCTTCATGGTACTAATTGGTATTTTTAAGGGCCTTTATGGTACCAATTAATACTTTTGAAGGTTTTTATAATGCAATTTTGCTACTTGTAGGGCCTTACTGGTACTAAGTGGTGCTATTGAAGGACTTTAAGGCATAATTTGGGTACTTTTAAGGGCCTTATTAGTACCGATTCATATTTCTAATGGCATTCATATTAATAATTGGTATTTTAAATGGCCTTCATGGTACCAATTGGTATTTTGAGAGCCTTCATGGTACCATTTTGGTACTTTTAAGGGCCTTATTCATATCATTTGGTACTTTTTAGGGTATTCATGGTACAAATTGGTACTTTTAAGGGCCTTAATGGTATTATTTTTATACTTTTTAAGACTTTATTCGTACCAAGTGGTACTATTGAGGGCGTCAAGGTACTATTTTTTTATTTTTAAGGGCCTTATTAGTACTAATTGATAGTTTTAAAGGCGTTCATGGTACTAATTGATACTTTTAAGGGTCTTTATAGTATTAATTGGTATTTTGAAGGCCTTCATGGTACCATTTTAGTACTGTTAAGGGCCTTTATGGTACCAATTAATGCTTTTAAAGGCCTTCATAGTACAAATTGGCATTTTTAAGGTATTTAATGGTACTATTTTGGTACTTTTTAGTAGGGATCAAATAAGTTGGCTCTAACCCAAAACCCGGCCCTATTTTACGGGTTAGGGTCGTGTTGAAGAGATGAATTAAGGGAATTCAGGTCAACCCAAACCCGAACTGTTTGGAAGGCCTGAAATCATGTTGGTTCGGTTATTACCCGAAACCACCCGAATCCAACCTGAAAAAAGGCCCAATCCCTACTAGCCTACCATTGACTTTAGAAATTGGGCAGAATTAAGTACATTCTTTTCTGCCAAGCTATCAGCCCAGCCCATTAATAATTAACCCTTAACTAAGTCCTAAATCCCTAATCCCAGCCAGGCAGATGAAATCACGATTCACGTAGGCATAGGCAGCAGTGAGCCAGTAAGCAACAACAGACGGTAGACCAGGACCAGCGACAGCAAGCGTCGAGCATCGACGCCGTCAAGAAAAGGCTAGACCAGTAAGCTCCGCCTTCATGACCACTGCAACCGTTGCAGCGCTGCTCATTTTCTCTCGCCAGCTTGAGCTCGATGTCAGCCTCACTTCTCAGCCCGTCACGCACGCTTGCTGAACTCAATTATGACGAACGTGTGGCTGTTGTGGACTCGCGGCGTTCATCATCTTAGTCAAGTGTCAGCAAGAATCGGTTACCGATGTCGACGCTACGTCTCTATTGATTTTCAATTGCAAATTAGGTTTAGGGCAAATTATCCAGATAAGTTCTCCCTCAATTTCAGTAGCAACGTTTTGTTTGATGATTAATGAATATTAACTTAGATTTAATTTGATTAATTGATTGGATATTAGCTTTATTGAGAATTGAAAGTGATGGCCGAATGGCCGAAGCTGTCTGCCCATTTGTTTTGTTTGATTAATTGCTGGGTGTTGAGTCTGCCTATTTGTTTGTTTAATTGATTAAGTTAAATGCGCTAGACACTAGTTATTGAAAATCTTGAATGTTAATCAAATTATGTTGGATTTATTTTTATATGGCAAGTAATGTTGGTGGGGAAGATATTGATGGTAGTGACGAAACAAGCTTGGCCTAAATGTGAACTTCTTCAACTGTAGGTTTGCAATGCATAAATAGGATACATATTTTTTTTTTCATTTTCTCAAGTTTCAGACCTGACCCAATCCATTTTTTTAGGCTTAAGGTCGATTCGGGTTGGGGAGGTAAATTGGGTCAGTTCGGGTTTTAAATTTCAGATGGATATCTTGGTTGTGATTTTTGGGACTCGACCCTAACCCGAAAATTACATCTATACTTTTTAGGGCCTTACTAGTACCAAATGGTATTATTGAATGCCTTTAAGGTACAATTTTAATACTTTTAGTGGTTTTATTGGTACCAATTGGTACTTTTAAGGGCTTTCATGGTACCAATGGTGCTTTTGAGGGCTTTCATGGTATCGTTTCGATACTTTTTTAGGTCTTACTAGTACCAATTCGTACTATTTAAAGATTTTTATGGTACCATTTTGGTACTTTTAAGGGTGTTATTGGTAACAATTAGTACTTTTAAGGGATTTCATGGTCCCATTTGGTACTTTTAAAGACCTTCATGGTATGGTACTTCATAGGCCCTTATTTGTATCAATTGATATTATTGAGGGCCTTCAAGATACCATTTTCATACTGGTTGAGCACAAATTCATGAAATTACATCATTTGGTGTCAATTTGACACCATCAAGTGACTTTTGTATTATGTTTTCATCAATACATTAGTGCTTTATACAAATTATGGAAATAGTATCTTGACTTCTCTAGAAAAGCTAATGGCCATATACAAAGGTGATTGCTTTTACAGAAAAAATAGTTTCAAATTATGGAAATAGTATCTTTGCCTCCGTCACTGCATTAACAATAATGTAATTTCACATTAGCAAATTACGTCATCAAAAAATTTTTAGAAATGACAAACGTAACGCCTTTCTTAAACAACGCTATAACATATCACCTTTCTAGAACGTACAATCACTTTAACAGAATAGCATAAAATGTGAATCATTTTTTTAACTTGTGTAGCATTCAGAGTTCAACTTCTATGTTTTTTTATCCAATGCTTTTGTTCATAAATTTATCGCTGTTCTGGATGCATTCATCATTTCTTTTTTGTTCATCACTTTATCACACATTTTATTTCAAAACCCTATCCTACAAAAACAATTTTGTACAAACGAAAAGCATTTTAGTACGATCCAAAAGCATTTGTTTGTTAATAAAAGCATGTTTGCCCCCAAATTAGCAATAAACAATGTTTTCAAAGTGTTTCTTTCTTTTAACCCAAAAACTTTTAAACACTTATAAACAAATCATCAAATCACTGAACTCTACAATTCTTTCTTTGCTCTTGCTTGCGAATGCCTCCTTGCAATCACATTTCACAACACAACTCTAATATTGTCTTCTTCACATCCACAAGAACCAAACATGTGCCATGTTTCTCAATTTGTTTCTAATTGAACATAAAATGTTTCTCAATTTGTTTCTTACATCTCCCAAACCTCTCTTTCATTGACTACTCACATTAACGCTAACAACCATTTCTCAATTAACTCCAACCACCCCTTACCCATATTGAGCAAGTTCATTACTTCAACAACACCAACTCTAGCCATTCTCTTTCAATAGTTTATCCTTAAATTCTTTTTGCATGCAACTACTTGATTTATTACTAATTCTCATATTTATTACCCTTCTCAGCATTTCTAATTCACTATTTACTTATATTATACAATTTTTTCCACTTTTTTATACCATTTTCCTATTATGCTATATTTTTATGTACTTTACCGTTTCCTTTTAATCGGTTAATAATTCCCTTCAATTTTTACTATGAAGAAGTAAGGCTTACACTTTTTTCATAGCTTCACTTTAAACAATTAAGATTTACATTTTTGTCCAATTTGACTTAATCGCACACATATCATGTTTTGTGACTCATCTGAGCTTCTTTGTCAATTGAGTACTAAACTGTCATTTGACTATTTTTTGTGCGATTATCTAACTTACGAGCTCTTCATCCCTCTAACCCGAGTCCTAGTCTCTCATACTCCATTTCCCTTAACCCTTGAACTTATAATACCTGATTTTTTTGTGTAACAAAAAAAAAACACCGACTGTTAGTGATTGAAACAAGCATGCAAACCCTTAACAAATAAAATAAGGACGACATAAACAACAATAAACAGAATCAAAACGTCCGAAAAAAGTACTTTAATCGATTCGCCTTTGCTGAAAAAGGCAAGTGGCTCTCACACGTAGCCGCAGTAGGGGGAACCTCTCGCCAACGGAGTAGTTTGCCAGCTCTCCAATTCAGGAATAAAACATTTCACACAGACCAACTCGGAAAAGCAACTGAAAGAACCTAGAAACCAAAAAAAAACAAAATAGGGTTTTCAAAGTTTTTAAACTTCATGGTTGGAAATAGTTGGAAATTTCATGGTTGTGGCAACGTCGCCGCCAGAAAATTCATCGGTGGAGGCGGCTCCGCCGCTAAAACTGGAAACTGGCCACACGTGTTCAGAGAGAGGAGAGCACGCAAGAAGAGAGAGAGAGAGAGGAGTCAAATGCTTTTGCGTGAAAAAAAGTATACTTATAGTGATTATAATTAGGCTGTCCCTCCTTTCTCATCCTGATTGCATTAAGCACCCTGACGTTAAAAAACTCACATTTATCGTAATCATTTACTATTCTCTTCCATCTAACCGCCCGTTGTGCACTTGGCCATAGTTCCATTTTTTTAATTCATGACCTTTTTTGGGCATTGAGCCATAGTGCTTCCAAATTGGGTCAGATATTCTTTGGGCAACTTTTATTTTCTTCATTAACTCTCTTTTTCAATTATATTGGGTCAAATTCCTTTGGGCCATATCCATATAAAACTGGTCACATCTCTTTAACTATATTAGGCTAGATTTCCCTTTTTCCACCTTGCGTCGTGGACTGGACCCTATGTGTTAGTCTTGTATGTGTATCCTGGGCTTCAAAGTATGACCTGTTTTTGTTTTCTCTGTAATTAATAATAAAATTTATTTTCAATATTTTTTTACAAGTCTATGGTGATTCATTTTAAAATTGTTTTTAGTTTTTTCTATTTCAACAGGCTATATATTTTTTAAGATTGTGAAGTTGTAACAGAATTCCCAAATACCAATTACCATTTTGCTATACAATATCATTTAGTCATATATCATGTAAAGTAACTTCATTTTACAGTATTTACCCATCTATTTGACGTGTTATGAAATAGTTTAAAATTAAATGTAATAAGGGGTAGGATCATTCAAGGTTTTAGGGTGAAAGCTCCTCCTTGCTAGGGGTGGCCACTTAGGAGTCTAGGAGGACGCTGTTAAAAGTTGACATAGGGTTATGAATTAACTTTTGTTTTTGGGGGTTGTTGGCTAGATCTTTAAATTTCACAGACTAAATCGGAGTTTTAGCCATTCGATTATAATTAATAAATATTTGATTTTATGGAATATAAAAAAATCATGTAGAATATCTCGTTAAATTCTAGTTAGAATCACACTGCATTGATTATTATTACTTTTACCAGAAGCAAATTACATAAATCAAGAAAACAAAAAGCTAGAAGCAAATTGGAGGGAAGAGAGAGAGAGCGATCATAGAGAATTCAGAATATAAAGACACATTTATTGTTGCAATCTATAAATGTTGTTCCACTTGTATCTCTAACATTCACTTTATTCCAATCCCATCTCTGGCGCTATTAAAATGATCTACTCTCTTCCTTAACATCTTTAAAATGTTTCTTTATTTCTGCCCTGCTTTGGACAAGAGGATGTCACCTCACTATAAGATCGTAGAAAAATCTCAATTTTGACCCTTAAAAACTTATCCTCTCACCAAAAAATCTTAAAATTTACCCATATAACAGTATAGCAACCATTAATCTCTTGTCCTCCCTCTTACCCACGCCCTCCCCGAAACACAACCACACCCCACCACCTCCTCAAACGGAGTTCCTCCTCATTTGCCACTCATTTGCACCCCGGCCATGGCCGTCACAGCCAACTCCCCCTCCTCCTCTCCCATGGGTGGCTCCTTTCCCGTTGTTTCCCTCTACTTCGACACCGGAAGTGAACTCGTCCCAATTCCGCTGCTCTGATTCCACTTCTAGTTCCGCCCCTTACCATCCCCACGGCATCACTTTTCTCTATCTCCCGTGACGCTAGTCCTCACTTCCTCCGGCTAGGGACCCGCTGACGACATCCCCTGTAAATGGATTGGTGTCCATTGCAATGCCTTTCAAGTCGTCGTCTCTCTCACCCTCTCTAGTGATGGAATTTCTGGCCAACTCAGACCTGAAATCGGCCACTTGATTAGTCTGAAAGCCTCGATTTGAGCTTGAAAATTTTCACCGGTTGGTGACTGCTCGACAATGTCAAAGCCAGATGAAATCTCATTTAACCCATAAAAGAGTACAAATTAATCAAACAAACTAATAACACCAATCGCCTGAAATCACTTGTTTATGATTTGGAAAATGAAATGGGTTTCTTTTCATTTGTGGGATTTCGAGCAGAGATTGCTGGAGCAGATGCTGCAGACTAGCATTTCGCTTAACCCTACTATGCAAATTCATTTGGGGAAACTGTGAATTTTGATTGATTCAATGGGGTTTTAAATTCAGTGAGTCGGAGGAGAGATCTAGAGCTTACTTGTTTGTTTCTAGAGAGGAAGGAGTTCGTTCAAAATCAGAGAGGGGGAGATGGTGATCAAAATAACATATAATAAAGTTTTAGCATTTATGGGATAGAGATAGAATTTTTCAAGGGTTAAAATTGTGATTTTCTTTGAATTTTAGGCCGATGTGACATTTTTTCATCCAAAAAGGAAAAAAATGAAACGTTTTAATGATGTTAGACACAATAGTGAAACAAAGTGGATGTTGGGAATGCAAGTTGAATAACATTTATTGGTTGGAGACCATATATGCATTTAACCCTAGTTCCCGGACATTTACCAAGTGGCCAATTGGACCTATAGATTTTTAATAAGCTTAAATGCACCATTCGTCATCAACAGGTAAATAGCGCATAGGGTCTCAAACCTTTACTTTTTGTTGCAAATTTTTTCCAAACCTCTTTGCATGGTGTTGCAAATTTATCACTTGGCCAACGGTGAACATAGTCAATGACAAATTTGGGATGGATATGCAATATTTGAGAGGTTAGGTGTGAATTTATAATAAAGAGAAAAAGTTTGGGAACCCTGACGCTACTTATTTCTTTTATTTTTCCTCTTTTTCTCTCTCCTAGGGTTTTAACGTCGCTTCTCTTTTACGTCTCACCATCTCTCACTATTTACCTTTTTTCTTTTATTTAAATAGTTTTTTTAAAAAATAATTAATTTTTTATGTATTTGTTCTCCTACTTATGTCTATGAAAAGAAAAATAAAAAAAAATGTTTACTTTTCTTTGAAAAATATTTCAGAATACATTTTGAGTTTCTTTGAAAAATAAAATAAAATAATACAACATCCTTCTCAAAATCTTTGCAACATAATTTATGTTTGATCGTCATAAATCTTCACAACAGTTTAATATTTAATAAATCAATTTGCCATATTTTAGGTACTGACTACAAAATTCATTGCTAGGTAATCTAAGTTTCAATAAAAAAAATTGGTAGTACGTCTAATATAACTCTTTTTGTAATAATTTCAAATTTTGTCACATTTTACTTTTTTTTTTTCACACAAATTTATCCTGTGTTTGTATGGTAATTACTTAGAAGTTAGAACTCAGAACTATTTAATAACGTTGCAATGCTAGCAAAAGGCATACGATAACATTAATCAACGTAATTTACTTTATTTTTTTTCTTCTCAACGTCATATAATAGTCTGATTGTAACTAGTTCTTTCAACTCAAAAAATATTTACCAAAATAAATTGAAGTTTTTTTCCAAAAGAAAATTTTTTTGACATGATATATTGCAAATGCCTTGGAAGGATGTAATATATATATTTACTCTCAAATAATGTCATATGTGTAAATGAAAGTACAATTTCTACTTAGTGCCGATTTTAGAAAAAATAATAAAATTTATACGAAGTGCCAACATTTGAAATGTTATACTAATTGATTGTAGAAGTATGGATCCTATTGAATTTGAGTAGAATCACATATACTTAAAATTGTGTATAAGGTCATAAAAATTCTTAAATGATACAATTTGGTTGATAATTAAAAAATTAAGTAGTATTATTAACTTTTCTACAATTAATCAATTTTTCTCACATAATTAGATTTTGTAAAATTTTTTATATATGATTATTTTACATTTACCGAAATTTTTTGAGTTTTGAGTAAGCTACCAATACTCCTAATTATTTACCCTATAGGCTGTTGTCTTACTTATATGTATTAAAAAGAAAATAAAAAAAATGTTGATTGGCTCAAAAAATAAAAAGAGAAATATCCGCTAGCTGCTGTAGGAGGTTTTTTTTTAGGCCTAGTTGTTTTGTCATTTTGTTCTCCCCGGTGAAAAAAGTAAAAAATTAAGTAAATAGCTTCAAGAGTCACCAAACCTTTTCCTTTTGTCGCAAATCTGACCCTAACCTCTCAAACATTGCATATCTATCCCAATTTTATCATTGACTATGTTGACTGTTGGTCAATAGACGAATTTGCAATATCAGGCAAAGGTTTGGGATGGATTTGCAATAGTGGAGAGGTTAGAGATGAATTCACAATGAAAAGCAAAAGTCTGGGACCCTTGGCGTTATTTACCTTGTCATCAACTTTGTCAACTTTGCCCCACTTTAACTTAACTTAGTCCTCCAATTTTGAGAAACAACGAGCTATGGTTCTTTGGATAATGGATTAAGTTACAACCAAGGATGTAAATTTACACATATACCCACAAGTACTTTACCCTACCTTACTCAATGGGTAGAGGTTCCCCCCCCCCCCTAATTGTGCATGTTTGAGCTGAATTCGGGTAATTTTTATTTTTGTTTCTGTCGTGCATGGGAAGGGTACATGTTTAAGGGTCTATCCTCCTTGAACTAGGCCTGTACCCTATCCGCATAATATATATAGTATTTAAATATCTAAAATATTACATATATATTATATACATACATAATTCTAATCCTATACAATACAAATATGTTTACGGTTTGGTTTCTATGTTTATTGTTTATTGCTTAATGTAGTCTAATGAACTGTTTTTAGTTTCTATATTTACTATTTAATGTAGCCTAATTAATATTTTAGATTAATTGTGTTTGTATAATCATGTGCCGAGCGAATTCTCTATTATGTGAATCATTTGTGCAGGTATTGTGGATATAATACTCGACCTATCCAACCTAATGTATGAAGTGTTTGGGCAAATAAACCTTATCCACTATGGATTACAGGGAGAGTTTGGGAATAACTCTACTCTCCTCAAACCCAACCGTGGACATCCCTAGCTATGGCGTTACTAGCTTGTAGTGGTAAAATCATGTTATTAGATACTGAACTTTTTTTTAGTTGTTTACATTTGTGTCAAGATATTTTATACGTGCAACCTAGTCACGAAACCAATCGGAAGGTTAGCTTTTTTAACCCTCCCTTGCCATTTCCTAGCCACCACCACCATTGCCATCTGGGCTGCTTCCGGGCTCCCTTTCTACTGTCACTCACCCACTCTCATACACAAGTACTCTCTCTGTAGTGCGAGCGTCAAATTGACCAACTCTGGCTTCCATGGAGGTTGCTAGTGGCTGTTCTTCATTAACCAAAACAGTCGTCGAACGAACCGGCTTCTGTCCATGTCCACTCCTTTCGATGTGATCCGTCCTGCTTCACCGTCGCCGCCATCATCCAATGCCAGTAATGGCCGAAGCCGGCAACAACGAGCACAACTATGTCACCGTTGTCCCTGTTTCTTCCTCGACTCCTCGCTGCCGCTGACTTATCCCTGTTTCTGCATGAACTCTTCGAGATCTCCGAACTGTCTCGGTTTCCTCCCCCGGCCATCTCGCGACAGCATCGTGAAGCCAAATCCAGAATCTCCAAAATCGAGTCCTGATGCGAAGAAAAACAAAAGAACAATCTTAGTTTCTTCCCCAGTTCATCTGGCAACAACACCATGAATCAAATCCCATCTCCCAAATTAAGTCCGATATAAAGACAAGAAGAAAAGTAACAATAGCAAAGTTCAAAAGAAAAAGAAACTCAAAGGATGAACTCGTTTCAGTCACAAAAGCTTGAGGACCATTGGCGAATTTAGGCGTCCCCCTAAACCAAAAGCGGGAACAAGAATAGGAACATTCGTGTGTTTGGTAAATTCGGTTTGCTTCCTCCTTGAAACTTGGCCAACCCTTGAATGCCCAAATGGAAATTTTGGGTTTTCCCAATCAATCATTTGATGGGTGTTGGAGTGGGCTCGGTGACGATACGGTGACCCGCTTCTTCTTTTCCCATCTTGTTGTTTATCAGATTTTCGTTTATAATTGTTGGTTCGTGTGTTTGATGTCTGCAAACAAGGAGATCGCAATCAAACGAGAACGAGTGAAAAAGAAAGATAAAGAAAATGATTTATGGGCTTTGATATGGTGGTAGCATCGCTTCAACCCTTCGATTAAGAACTACTAGTGTTCATGGAATTATTGGGACTTTTTTTTTGGTCATCTTTTTACTACTGTGAACATTTGAAGAGGAATTTAAATTGATTCCCGAAGAGTCTATTTGATTGCAGCAGGAAATGCCTGGCGGAGCAATATGTTTGTGGACATTAAGGGGGCTTGTGAGTGCCTTTTCTGATCTTGCATTAGCTTATTTCCTGCTTTCTGGGGCAGCTCTTGCATATTTTGCTTCAATTTTTCTGAGAATTTTTGGGTTGGGCTTACCATGCCCTTGCCATCAATTTTTTGGGTATCCTGCTCTAGACAGATGCTGGAAAGGGACTTTAGTCAGTGGCCCCTTAAACAAAATATCTGGTGTTCAATTGTCTGTTAAGAACAAGTTCCCTTTCGATTCTGTATGGAGTGATCATGACCTTGATTGCCGACCGAATGCAAAGTCACTCAAGCGGATATACATAGGTGACAAATGTGATGTGGGATTGAAAAGTGAAGTGTCTCCTAGATCATGGAACGAAGAGATAGGTGATAGGACTAACCTGGTAGGTGTCGAAGAAGCAGCATTTGGGCTTAAATCAAAAGCAGCAAGTCCGGGGGACAGATATCTCAAGTTGTGCAGAAATGGAGCAGTTCATCTTAAAAAGATTGCACTGGATGATCCTTTGAAATCACTTGCATCAGCTGTTCCACCTCCAAATGATGATGGTAATGGAGAGAATGATGGCTTAGAAAGCACCAAACTTTCTGTTAAACCAAGAGGTAAAATGCTCATGATATTGAAGTACTTTTCCCCGTTTTAGTATCTCTCTTCATTTGGATGGATATGGTCGATGAACAAGTTATTGCTGATTACAGATGCAAAGCCAAGTTCAGAGGACTTTGATTTGCCTAAAAGCACTTCTCGTTGTGAGGAAAAGGTTGAACCTTTGACTGAGAACATACCTACTGTAAAGGATCCAGCAGCTGGTATGTTCAAAAGTTCCTCACTGCCAGACCTGGCTTGTTGTGATGGCAACCAAGAAAGTTTAATTCAAATCTTGGAGAAGGCACTGGAGAAGGAGTACAATGCTCGGACTGCTTTGTATCTGGAACTTGAGAATGAAAGAAGTGCTGCAGCTACTGCCGCTGATGAGGCCATGGCCATGATTTTACGTTTGCAAGAGGAAAAGGCTGAGATAGAGATGAACGTAAGGCAATACCAAAGGGTCATTGAGGAAAAATCTGCATACGACATCGAAGAAATGAATATTCTTAAGGAAATACTGATAAGGCGGGAGAGGGAGAAGCATTTTTTGGAGAAGGAGGTTGAAGGTTATCGGCAAATGCTTCTTGAAAGAGAACAATGGGATGTTGATGGTTACGGACAAAGGGCTTCATCAGTCTATTCCAGTGAGGATTTTGGGCTAATGTCACCAAAGATTAGTGAATTAGTTGGTGATCAGAAGGAGAAAGAAGCAAATGTGGATGACTATATTAATCAAGGACTTCAAGAGAAGGGAAGGACATCCACGGAACAAGATGTGTTGGGTAAGGAGGGGCATTTACCTATACCTATTCAGACAACTGGTCCTCAGGGGGTGGAAGTGTCTGAAGACCCTCTCCTGGTTGTGAAAGAAGGGGAACAATCAAAGGACACTAAGGCTTCTGATGAACCTAAGATCATTTTGGCATATGACAATCATACTGTTGTAAAGCAGAGAAGATCCATGTCCGCTTTTGATTATGAAAGGTCAAAAATTGACAATGAAGTAGGGTGGCTTAGGGAAGGGTTAAAGAGTGTGGCTACCAGAGCAAATGGAAATAAAAATCAAAGCATGCAAAGAAATAGTCCAGTTTTACACAGGCAGACAAGTGATTCAGAAAGAATTGTTGGACTACGACCATTGTGTTCCTCTCCTGGGAGTGCTGCTATGGATTTTCAGAGGAAGTCCATGTCTGCATTTGATAATGAGAGATCAAAAATCTACAGTGAAGTTGGGTGGCTTAGGGAAAGGCTAAAGCATGTTCAAGAGGGGAGAGGTAAGCTAAAGCTCTCTGGGGGACTAAAGGGAAGGGAGAAATCTCAGATGCAAATTCTTGATGATATTGCAAGCCAACTTCGGGAGATTCGTCACTTAACGGAGCCTGGCAAGGTCTTGAAGAAGGCTGCTTTGCCCCCTTTGTCATCCAAGGTACATCAACGAGTCTATCTTTCACTTCTACACTTTCACATACTACAATATCTAGTTCCAATTACACTGAGTGCATGCCATTTTAAATTTTATTGCATTTCATGGAGAAAGAACAAAACCAACAGACCTTGTTAATTAGCCAAACTTTTTCTGTTTTAGGCTATGCAAAAGAGAAGACCAAACAGAAGCACTTCATTAGAAGTGGGGAAGATCCTATAAGTTCATTTACCTATACTGGCGGTATTTCACATGAAGTTGTATTTTCCTGGATGGTGCTTTGAAGGTTTTCGAACATGGGATCTCTTGTGAATAAGCCTTTGTGCAACAAAGCTGACTAGTGTTTCCATGCAAAGTTCAGTTCCCAATTCAGCAGTCTTATGGTACATAGAGAAGCTATAGACATAACGAATTAAATATCCTGGTATCACAGGAGAGTTCTTGGTTAATCTGTATTGAGCTTTTGCTGATTATCATCTTCTTATTTGGGTTATCTTCCATTATTGGATTATGTTGTAAAGAGCCAGTGGCTTTGTCGCTTAATCCTGTATTCATAGAAATATATTGTACGGAGAAGTGTATGTATGAAATTTTCAACCTTCGGTTCCTTGATCATTTTGAATGCTAGAGCTGTGTTTTAAGCGTTGGAAGAAGGGTGTTTTTTAAGAATCCAACCAATTCATGCAAAAATCTCGTAGTAAAACTTGTGAATAAGTTGAGCAGGGGCGGAGCCAGGCTTACGTTGTATTCGAAGGTTTTCTCAAACTTGAAAATCTTGATATATATCAATAATACATGTTAGCTCAAGTCGAAACCGCTTAAGTACATTTAGGAAGAGATTATACGTTTAATTTAGAGACTTGAGTACAGAAAAAAACTTATTCCCAAACTATACACTACACTCAGATTTTTACCATATTTACGAACCTGCCATCGTATCTTAAACAACACATTTATTTGGAGGGAATAACACCTCACAGATCAGCATATTTGCTTGGAGGAAATAACATTCCTTGATGAATCAAGCAATATTATTTATAAAACTGTTGTCGCAATTTGAATAGCACATTTATATGGCGGGAACAGCACCTCGCAAAATAACACATTTGTTTAAAGGGAACAATATTTATTAATGAATCAAACAATATTATTTATGAAATGTATTTCTTCCGCAATTAATAATATTTTACATAACATCACAATTGTAAAAATGAAACAACACTTTTTACTGAATGAAATATTGTTTATGAACAGCACATTTTACAAAATGAACAGTATACTACTGAACAACATATTTGTCTAAATTGAACAATATTATGTATGAAAATATTTACATTATTTACGTACATCCCACTTTCATATTATTCATAAAATGTCATCACATTTGAACAGCATATCCTAAAAAAATGAACAATATTTCTTATTGAACAGAACAATATACGACAATACTTCTTACTATTCATAAATAATATTCCATTCAGTAAAAAAAATTGTTCTATTCATAAAAATGTGATGTTTTTTAATATGCTATTCATTCAGTAAAATGTGTTGTTTTGTGATATGTTGTAGATAATTTGATAGTAATAACGCGTTTTCAGTTTGAAAATATGCAGGTATAAATTAGTATTCAGGTTAGTATAATGTGGTGTTCTTTTGTACGGGAATGTCCTATTTGATGTAGCGGTATTCATTTTATAAAGGGTAAATGCCACCAGTTGTCCCTAAACTATATCTCATGTTACTTAATCGTCATGAAATTATCAAATGTTGCTTAATGGTCCCTACACTATATCCAATATTGCTTAAACGTCCTGCTGTCAACTAAATCGTTAAAGATTGATAGAAAAATAACGTAACTGCTGATGTTGCATAAAAAAATGATATGACTGCTGATGTAACACCATTTTTCTATCCATCGTTAATGATTTACTTGACAGAATAACGAAATAACAACAATTAAATAGTTTGAAGACAATTGATGCAACGCCTGATAGTTTTAGAACAATTAAGTAACATTTGTATAGTTTAAGGACAATTGGTGTTATTTACCCTTTTATAAGATATGTTGTCCAAGATGTAATGATTGTCTCACATGGGTTGTATTTGTTTCTCTATTTGTGTTATTCAAGACACGGTAGTAGTTTTGTAAATACCACAAAAATATTGGTGTAACACATAAATCAAGTTCATTGTATAGGAACTCCATTTTTTTTTTATCAATGTAAGATTAGGAACATAGTATTGGATCATAAATTGTAAGATCTAACTAAAAGCTCAAAAATATTGTAACAACAAAAGTTTACTTTAAGCTTCAATAGAGAACACACATAACCAGTACAAGTCTGAAAGTTTCATTCATAAATAAATACATTAAAATGAACAAGTTGTGAAGCTTTGTTTTTTTGTTTACTTAATCTCTTGGAGCTTGTTGTTTGTTTTTGCTTTCTTCTGTCTCTCATAGGTGAATTGAAATCAGTCATGAATTGGGTAATTAGATAATTGGGCAATACCAGTTATTAGGCTGCTAAAGTTGGGCTACTCTGTCACAGGCCTTGAACCTTAATCCTATTTAAGTCATATAGGATCCCAGGAACCTTACACTTGTTCAGTGTTAGGCCTATGTAAATTTGTCTTTAGTGGCCTTGCTAATTAATTAAATCCTTAATGCAATACTGTTTTATATTATGCCTTACTATGACTGTAGGTCAATGACCATAAAAATAATATATAATCGATGCAGCTGGCCAGCATATCAAACATGCATTTATATAAAACATACTATTATGCATTGTGAATCCATACAAACTATTAGGGAACACAACTACTAGTTCCATAGCATTTACCAGAGGCATAACTTCTGCACACATATATATACATCATACACAAAAGTGTCATACATATGCTGCACACTGAGAATCTGGGAATCTGATCCCACCTGAGTTACACTGCCAAAAGGGGTCACTACAGTATTCAGGTATTCCCTATTCCTTACCTCTGTACAATAAATGCTAGTAAGTTAGTATTCCAGTAATTAGAAACCTGTAAGAAGGAAACTTAGCAACAATGTACAATATTAATTAACTTTTGCACACCTGGTATTAAAATACTAATAACCAGTTCTTTTATTGGTTATTAGCTCTAGATCCACCAGTATCTGCACACAAAATATGTAAGGGATGTGAGAACTAAAAGTTCCCAGTAAGGGTTACAACCTGCAACAAAATCAACAATATAGGACCATGCATATTATCCATAAGGATGTCGATATATGCCTAGAGCACTTGAGCTCAAATCGTAGTACTAGGAATTCGTATTATTGGCCAATAATTATGGGAGTAGCTAGTTCCCACAATTCCTTTACCCATTTGTCCTGCAATTGACAAGTCCAACTTGTCCATACAAATACTACTTTGAAAGCTTCTTAGTATTTGCCAATATCCCTTATTTTATGTACATGAGTGAACTATTTGCTTATTTAGTGCATGTGTTAGTGCTACCTTTATAAGGTTTCGTGAGTGGTTAAGGACACCTCCCCCTCTTAGGTCCATCCAGGTCTTAGCCCATCATTGTGACCTTAGGTATCGTAGGTTCCTAACCTGTCATACTCATCGTAAATTAGACCATATTAGACTATATTAAGGTCCATTTTGCTTTTAGGTACAAGTTTACAAATATGCACTTACACACTTCATATGCACTTCATAGTTTAGTTTCTTACTAAACCCAATCATAGAAGCTTTTTAATAGTCATCAATACTCAATTTACATGCTTGTTAAATTCATCAATAATTCAGCCACTTGATATACAAGTATCTTAGCCAAATTTATTTAGCACATAAGCACATAAAATAAATAACTCTTACCTTAGATAACTTAGTTTGCAAAGTTTCAAGCACTTAGCCTTTTTGTCTCGGTTTTAACCCAAACTTAGGTCATCTTTTAGTAGCTTATTCCCAGCACCTATACTGATCATTTTAAGCACAATTTATCAATTTTAACACTTGAAAACAGCCCCTGAAACAACCATCAACTGCCCAAAATTTACTGTCTCCAGTTTGCCTATCTTTTGGTTCTTTACACTTTTAATAGTATAAATGCAGCCTAAATCTTGCTCTCTTATTTTTTATGCCTTGTATACTAGTGTATAAGCAAGATTATCACCACCAAAATCCACCAAAAATACTGTAATAATACAGTTTATTCTTGGAAGTAACTACAATTACAGCAACCCCAAAACTTCACCTTAATGCACATTCATGGCATTCATGGGCGATTCACTTCCAAATAAATGTTCTCTTGCTTCTTAGCTTTTAAACATCAAATCATAAGCAAGATAACATCATTTAGAATTAATTTAAACCATTAAAACCAACAGCTCATAGCTGGAACAAAATTAATAACACAAGCTCTTAACTAATGCACCTTAAATGCACAACGTGGTTTCTATGTGTATTTCACTGCCCAACACCTATTCTCCCACTTCTTGGCCTTCAAATACCAGTTCATAAGTAAAAAAAAACAACCTTATTGAGCTACCAAAACCCCTGGAACACGAAATTATGGCTGGTTATAAAAGAATTAAACCATACTTAGCTCAACACTCACGGTTTCGGCTACACAAAAATTCTAGCCTTAGTTCTTTTTGGGTTTTAGCTCATTAGCATCTCAAATTACTTCTTAAAGCTAGGAAACATATCAAACAACAATCCCAGCCATGATTTCTGCCATAAAAATAGTATGAACAGTACCAAATATCCAAAGGTGATGAAATCTACACCATAGGAACAAAACTAACCATGGATGAGCTCATGAATGCCTATAAACATGTTGAGCACCTTTGATTTCTCTTAACAACCAAGTCTAACATTAATTCCCAGAATTTACAGACCTAAACTGTAGCTCAAAAATAGGGGAAATAGTAGAACCAAACTTACTCGAACAAGAAGCAAGAAATCCTAGCTTAGGATAGCACAAAACTTGATTTTTCTTCAAAGTCTTGATTATTTGTGCTTGAATTTGATGGATTAAGCTTGGATTTTGTGTTAGCTGTGGTGTTTGGAGAGAAATAGAGGTTTTGGTGGTCTAGAGACGAAGGTGGAAGAAGATGGCCGTGCAATTAGTGGGAGGTCAACTTATGTAGGCTTTAATTGCACATGCCATGCACATGGTGCTGTCTTTGTACTCTCTAAGAAATATGGGTTTATTCGTAACACGCTTAGAAATTGAGGACCAAAGTTGGTATTACGCCGCGTCTGGTTCCTTCACAGATATAATTACACGGCCAGTCTCATACTTTCATTTATATTCAATTTTGACCCTACCTTTATCAGGATTACATATAAACCACTTATAAAGAATCTAGTCAATTCATAAATTCACGATGATAGAACAGGAATCACGAAAAACCGTGATACCTCAAATTTAATAATTTCTCATGCTCTATTCAACCGTGTAATAAAAATGGGTCATTATGTGAAATGACCAAAATACTCTTCTTGGCTTGGCTTGCTTAAATGATCAATTTTTACTCATTTTTAACTATTGGACCCTAAATTACCGAGACTTAACTTGCAAATAAATTATCTAAAGTGTAATTTATTAAATTAACTAATTACCTGGCTGATTAGACTTATAGCTCCGAGGGCCGTCACACACTCACTTAATTTAGGCTAAAATAGAAATATACCCAATAGAAATCAATATTAATTAGGATCTTGCAATCATACTATCAATCTTATGATCCTAGTCACAATCCTACTCCAATATTAGTACCTTACCATATCATCAATCTTACCATACTTTGACAAGATTTTCTGGATCTAAATTGTAGAATTGTGGATTTTATGATTCGGATAGTGTTCTTAATAGCCTTGCTTTGGACATAAGAGGGAAAAAAAGGAACAAAGACAAAATCTTAATATGTAAGGGCTTAAAGTCATTTTTAGCGCTTGAAGTCAGATGACATGGAAATTTAACCCCCATGAATATTAACTTAATTAAACTCGCCTTATCAACTTAGTAAAATGGTGCACTTAAGCTCTTTAATTTCCTTTCCCATATCAATCACTTTACTCTTAAAACTATTAATGTCGTTTCTATTATGTTAGGTAAAATGTGTTGAAAGTCCCCTAGATTTTTTTTTCATTTTTATCCCTAATGTAACAAGCTTCATGATTCTTTCATGATTCTTTCCCCAATCTTTCAAGAAAGCCCAAAAGTTCTTTCCTTATTTATATTATAGCTACATTTTCTCACTACTTGTTGAAAGGATTATATGGGCCTAACATAAAGGTGTGGTGAACTCTAAAAAAGGAGTTCTATGCATAAAGACAACATTAAAAGCCCGGGATATTTTCCTAGGAGAAACACTCAAACGATCAAGTTAGATTTCTGGTGAACAGAGAGGAACAAAGGAAGTGAAGAGTCAGAATGTCATATTTAGGGATTGGTGATTGGATGAGTTTATATAGCTAAGGATAGTTCGAGTAAATAGCTCATGGATAGGAATCTCCCATGTAATCTCATAATTTTAGGATCTGAAATAAGGTTTCCCTTACTAGCTCATTGGGCTTGCTATTGTTGAAAGAGTTAAAAGTTGAACCATATCCCAGAGGAAAGAGTTTTACTTTCAACCATGAACTTCGTGCTAACAGAAATGATAAAAATAAGAGAAGGGCAAGGTTGATAAAAACTAACATGTTACGCAAAGTACTGGGCCACATTTAGCAAATTCTTAAGACCAAGTACTCAATTCTTAATAGTTTTTTTCTCATTATTGTTTTTCATCAAGATTTGTTGGGTCTGTCCTACTTCTTAGTATAGCTAGAAAAAAAACTTTGTTACTTCTCTGTCTAGTTGTTATTAGTCGTTAAAGTGGGTAAAATGGTAATTTGAGGTCAAAAAGTAAGCTGGAGCTGTTTGAAGGTCATAAAATGTGATTTGCCCATTTTTTACAAAATTTTAAATATATTATCTAGGTAAACCCGGCCAGGCTGGGCCTATGCAACACCTCTTTTCCCTTCAAGCCCGTAACCAGCCCCCTTCCACCCATGCTCTCCCTTGAGCTTAGGCTAGTAAGGCCTTGACCAGGTTAGGCCGAGTTTGACCCTGAGCCAGACCCGGTCTAGGCTAGGCCGACCCAGCCCTTTGCCAACCTTTAGGTGAGTATGAGTTGGATAGAATTGAAACTTAACCCAGACCACCCATATTAGATTAATTTGTATGGATAAAATTTGATGATCAGTAGCAGGTTGTTTCCACTTCTAAAAAACTCATTCTTGGATTGGTTATGGTTTCACATGGAATTAATTCAAGATGGAACCAAACCGAAAGTATATGCTTAAATAGATTATAATATTAATTAATTACATATTTACTCATAGATTCATTTATTCAAAACTATATTATGTTAGCATTTTTGTAAATTAAAACATATGATGATTGCCTCTTTAATGAAATTTGTAACTTAACGTGCTACTCTTCTAATTTGTACCAATTAAATGTGTATTTAAATTTGGATATTGTGGTGAGTTGTGCTAAATATTTCATAATATAGAGAATGTTGATGGATGTATTTATTTTTTCCTCTTTAATTGTTGTTTCGGATAAAATTTTATTAGACTTTATAGTTATTACAATATATTATGCAAACCCCAAAAAAACCAAGAACTATAACAAACGAAATCAGACCCATGATTTTTACTCCTTTTAGTTTTCGATTCTTAGGTTGAGTTGAACTTTTTCTGAAACCAATGTATTTTGGAATTAATTTAATTCCACAAAAAACTTGACTCAACCAAAACTTACACTCACCCAAACTCTTATTTTCATTCCAAATAACAATGTTAACAAATGCATTAGAGTCCTTACAAAAGAAAAAGAAAAACCATTTATTGAATTGTTTCCTTTTTTTTTTTTTTGGGGGTATCCAGAAGTAGTATTGATTATTGAACAGCCGCTGGCTTTATAATTTCAACAAAAATGACGTACACCCATGTTATCACAATAATAAAAGAAAACAAAAGAAAATTTGTTGAAAAAAATACAAAAAATATAAATACGACGGAGGAATAGATATTTCTTGAAACAATGGTAAAGTGAGACAATCAATAATTTACTAGTATCATGCATGCTTATTATTAGGGGGTGAGCATGGGTCGGGTTGGTTCGGTTTTATGGTGGAACCGAACCAACTGGAAATGACATCGATTCCAAAAATTTTCTACCAAACCCAGAACCGAGAATCGAACAGAACCAGAATCATGGTTCTGGGTTTCTCGGTTCTAGTTTTTGGGTTTTTCGGTTTATACCATATACCTATAACAACACCAAAATTCAATAAATCTACATCCATACTCAGTTTTATGACATATTCAACATAATATACAATTAAATTAATATTTAAATATATGTACTTACATACATTCAAAAAAGTTTAAAATGTTGTTCTTACAAAAATGGTTCAAAAGAGTTGCTTGTGGGGTATCTTTTATCTCAACTAGTTTAGTTTATTCCAGTAATTCTAATATTGGTATGACATTCAATATGGAAAATTGAGCCTTTAAGACCATCTTCTTCAGTATCAAAACCTAAAATATGTTGATGTCATAAATTTTTAATTTTACATGACTCAAATGAAAAAAATATTATAATTGTGTCATAAAGAGTAGTCTGGAATGAAAGATCGAAAACAAAATCACTTAGGAGTGGTGGGTCTATGAAGCAAAGTGATTTAAGTAAATATGGAGAAATTTCGTAAATGATCCCACAACTTCTATACTGTTTCAATTTGGAACATCAGTTTAAGAGTTTAATATGAAAATACAAAATAACCATCATAATACTTCAAAGAACTATGTGTGTATGTGTTTGTGTGTGTGTGTGTGTGTATGGATATATTAGTAATACTATAATTTTTATTATATAATTATATATATATCTCGGGTTCGGTTCCACCTCGGGTTGGTTTCATATGGAACCAGAACCAACCCAAAAACCGTCGGTTCTCTTATATGTGGAACCAACCCGAGAATCATAATCAATTTTTACCCAACCCAACCCAACCCAACCCAATGAGAGTGGTTCGGTTTCGGTTTCGGGTTTACCCAATCCATGCTCACCCCTACTTATTATGCATGCGTTATGAGTTGTCTAACTTGTAAAAGTTCTTAATACTCACATCCAGTCTGTTTTAACCAGTGGCGTAGCTTCTTAGGGGCGGGAGGGCCAGGCCCCCTAGAATTTTAAAAAATCTTATTGGCTTGTTAGATATGTGATAAAATTGTAGAAAAACTAAAATTAGGTATTTATCTGTAAGTTTTGTAATTAATAAAGGGCTATGGTATATTTAATTCTTTCTTCCTGGTACGTGGCATTGTTACACAGCCAGACCCTCTACAGAGATTTTTGAAAAATTGCTCTGTAGTACGGATTACCGTGGTACGAGGCAGTTTCTAGCTCACTTTCTTATTAAGCAAATTACGTGGTAGTCCCTAATATTTAATTAGTATTTTGTTTTACCCCCTGTCCTATTAAACATTCTGTTTTGGCTCCAAATGTATTAAAAATATTTCATTTTGGCCCTAAATCTATTAAAAATGTTTCATTTTAGTTCTATTGCATGAAATTTGTTAACTCAAAAGTATTTGTCTAATAACAATTTGTTAGATCATAATTTGAACTATCTAGTAAGTGTTGCATAATAAATTTAATTTGTATAATAATTTTTTTATAATTAATAGAAAATTCAAATAACCATTTTTACTCTGTAAATTGAACTTATTTCATTCACAAAAAAAACCACTAAATTTAAATTAAATTTTTCAATTGAACTTAATTATTGTAAACTTTCAAATTTCATGTTTTTATATATGTAAACTGTCTATTGAATTTTGAGTTGTAAACTTTTGAAATGAACTTATTATTATAAACTCTCAAATTTCTTGTGCCTATATATAATATTATTTAGTGTTTTCTACTATTGATTATAAATTTATACATTCTAATAACCCAGTTCACACCATGACCCCCCCTGCCCCTAGGTTGAATTTCTGGCCACACCCCTGGTTTTAACTTAAGTCAATTAACTTTAAAATGATTTTTTTTTATTCTTACATCTTTTTTACTTAAAATTAATTTTAATTAAAAGCCAATATTATGTAGTTATAATAATCTATTAAAAATATAATTTTTATAATCTTACTAAATTTTCATAATTTTTTTTAGTTTAAGGTATTAAAAAAGAAAAAAATTATAAAAATTTAACAACATAATGAAAATTCAATTTCAAATGGATTATTAGATCTACGTAATATTAACTTTCAAATGAATAGATATAAAAATAAAAATAAATCAGTTGATTTAAATTAAAATGAATTGACTATTAGACACCTCGAAAAAAACACATAACAAGTTGTCTTTGTTATCGTTTTTCAAATATGATTAGTTCCCTTTCATATTATTTTCAATATTTATTATTTTGAGTAGTCTAAAATTTTTTTTAGTGTTTTCGTATCTAATAAATTATTTTACCATATTTCTGTTCAAATTATTATTTTAAAATTTATTTTTTCTATTTTTTTATTTACGTAAAAAATAAAAGCGAAAAATAAAAAATATTGTATATATTGTTTCTCGTTCTTTATTTCCGTGTCAATTCAAATGTTATAAAAAATGTGAGTATTTCTAAAAAAAATATACAAATCACAGAGATGCTATCATGGACGTAAAATATCGAAATGGAGCCCTTTGGGATTGGGGACATCTGGGTGGTAACGCAGGAAGATGGATAATATATTTTTTCGCAGAGGTAAGCGTAAGATCCTCACTGTATCTGTGATGGGGTTTTTTTGTTTTTTTGTTTTTGTTGTGGGGAGGGATATTGTCCAACAAAATTTATAATTATAAAAGAACTTCAAAGAAAATAATGGAGAATTCATTTTAGTTTAAGTTATATTAATTTAAAGTGACTTATGATTACTTTATAATTTCATCCAAAATTAAATATCACCTAAAAGCTAATATTATATTGATATAATAATTCAAAAAAATATTTTTTATCATGATCTAATTAAATTTTTATGATAACTTACCAAACCTAAAAAATAAAAATTTAATTACATTAAAAAATGTATTTCAATGGATTATTATATCTATATAGTATTAGACCATTAAATTTTAAATGACATTTATTCTAAATAAAATCATTATCCAGTTGGTCTTGGTTTTCCATGCATGACATTCGAGTGTTCACCATATTTCCCACAAACGGTACCAAGTTGATAGTTGAAGGGATCATATGGGCTTGACCCAGAGGTGTGGTGAACTCTGAAAAGGGGATCCTGCGTACAAAGATAATGTCAGAGTCTCAGAATGTTTTTTTCAAGAAAAACTCTCCAACGATCAAGTTATAATTCTAGTGAATGGAGAGAAATAAGGAAGTGAAAAGTTAAAGTGTCGATGAAAAGTCAAAATGTTATATATTGGGACTGGCGATTGGATGAGTTTATGTAGCTAAGGGAGGTCTAAGTAAATAACTCATAAATAGGAATTCTCTAACTAATCCCGTAATTTAAGGATTTGAAATGAGTTCCCTTATTAGCTCATTAGGTCTGCTTTTGATAATCCATCTGATAGGGATTTGTTTGCTTTGCCCCGTGTTAAGCCTTTTTCTTACCACTCACCAAACAAACAAAAGAAGAAAGAACCAAACTTTTAGAATCCTCAACAATTACCCAAGTAGGCATGGGTTCCGTTGATTTTTCTTTGCATTGTTGGAAGTATAAAATGCTCATGGGCTTCAAATTGTTAGAATCCATGTCGACCTGGTTGGATCAAACTTTTAGAAGCTTCAAATCACAAACAACATCCAGCATTTCTAGGAACATTTTGAGTGAGCGTCTGGGCTTCCCCAAGTGAAGATACCCTGAACTCATTGATGTCCATAAGATTGAATCTTTCACAAACAAATCATAGAAAACCCATCAGGTCTCTCTAAATTCAGAGCCCAATTTGAAGTATAGTGCCAGCAAATGGTTACCACCCAACGATCTATCTTAAGACCATATTTTTTCTGCGTGGGCATGGATTTGGAACCCAAGGCCGAAAGATTGGACATTGGTGCATGTTTGCAAAAACAGAGCGTATACAATGGATTTGATGGAGAACTCAGTGAAGGCGTCTATGGAGTTGGAGTGATGAATTGTAGGGAGAAGAACACCGGAGTGAAAGAGGCGAAGGAGCTTGGACTCTTTGCTCAATGGGTTTCTGGTGGTGACAATGCGTAGTAGAGGCGCAGCAAAGCTAGTCTTGTTTTAAGAAAAGAAGAGAAAGATAATCTAAAAAAATACCAAAAAATTAATCTCAACAATTTTTTTTTTAAAAGATAAGCATTTTTATTATTTTTTAGTTCAAGGAAAAAATTTCAAAAAAACTAACAATTGTATAAAAAATATAAATAAACGATTATTAAGTAAATAAAGTATTAAATTTGAAATGATATTGAGTCTAAAAAAACATGTATAATTTGCAAAAATTAATTATTTTATTTTTTATTTTAGTTCCTGCAACGGGAGCCATAAATGGTGACATAAACAATACTACACCTTTCCATTGTTCCCCACACTTTTTTAGGCTCAAAATTGGCAAAATATAAAAGTTGAATAGGTTGGGATACATACATTTGGGGCTAAGTTTGAGTTAGGACAAAAAAATTTGGACTTTTTCAAAAGGCTGGTGAAAGAACCCTAACACTTATTAGGGTAGAGATGAAAATGAATGAAAAATAAATTTAATTGTACAAGTGGGTTAATGGTTCTAAGAGGCATGTGATTGGTACAATAATCAAGGAAAAGGATTTAAAGTATTATTTTACTGAGCTAAGGGGATGAGTTGAATTAAGTCGATGTTAGGCGGTTTAATTGTCTGAGTTACTTGAGTTCAATAGCCAAAACTTCCTGTTAGCCATATGTATAATTAACAACTCCAGCTAAGACAAAGAGCTAAAATTATTCTTGGAGATACAAGAGTCGACTCTCATACATATTATTCTTGTTTTTTAATTTGTCATCGTGAAGTTTCTTACCTTATTAAGCGCATGCTAATTAGTTCTCTCCCACTAGTTTCAATGTTTAACTCTGATGAAAATGTTGATGTGATGAAAAACAATGCTAAAGTAGATCTTAAAATAACAACATTAATGCCCAAACATTTTCCATTAACAATTCTAAACCTTAAAACTACTAATACAAGCTATAGTTGGTCATAATTCTCCTATCCTCTCCTCTATGATTCACAAATTTTTATGGTCGTTGAAAGGTGGCAAGGCTTGGGCTTGGCGGAGTTTGAACCAATTGAAGGTGAATTTGGAGAAATCACTAACCTAAGTGCTACTATGTCCACTAAGATTCACATGCTTTTTGGCCCATCTACTGCCACCGCCAATGACAACAATTTGTCTTCTTAGGTTCCTTTTGATTGAGATGAAAATCCTAAAATAAGCAAGAAATAATGATCATGATGAAGGAAAAGATGATGATGATTTTGAGTTCAATTTCAGTAGCTAGTTGAAAGAGCATCGTTGTCAGCAAAAGAGCTATTGGATAGTGGCAATTTCAGCCCCTCAAACCACCATTGGGCTAAAATCGATTCTGTTCCCACTTCATCCTTAAATTGCCCCAAATCTCCTAGATATAGAGTTTCAAAGAAGAAAGAATTCGATCCATTTGTAGTAGCTAAAATAAACTCCAAAAGGTGTTAGATTGAGTTTTCCCAGCGATTGAACTGCTAGTAATTCCAGTGGTGGCAATGGCGAAGGCCCAATGCAAGAGAAAAAGCTTGTTATTGAACAACAACCTAGAAAATAAATGAGGCTTGAGGAAGAATGCGATTATAAAGTAAAGGAGAATTGGCTTCCTTGTGGAGAAAAATCTAGAAATCGCACCACTGGAAGAAAAACTTATGAAAAATTACCTAGACCCCCCTTAGGTATACCCTAACATACAGTTGTATACCCATATTTCAAATACCTATAATTACCCCTCTAAAGCTAACTCTGTTAATGACCATTATATTAAAAAAAAAAGAAAAAAATGCCCGAACTTGCCATCATATCCTTCTTTATTAGAAACTTTGGCTCCAAACTTTGCAATTCTATTTTCTCAACCAAGTTAAATGCTTTGCTCTCTACTAAAAATCCCATCCTTGGTATTCGATTTTGTGAGTGATGTGCGACGCTAAAGTTATGCAACAGCATCAGAAAACAACGGGTTTGGGCCGGGAACCAAGCCGGAAAACGACAGGTCTTGGCCGAATTGAAGTCCTCAACGGCTATTAAGCCGGAACGTCAACACTTTGTCAGCTTCGATCATCGAGCCGACGTCCAAGATGGTTTTCTGATCAAGATCTAGTAGCGAATTCTGCCATCCACGCACGTCACCGAAGCATGCCATTGGAATCCGTCGCCGACTTGAAGAAGAGGGAAACGAGGGCCGATCTGCAGGCATGTCATCCTCTCTTTATCTATCTATTCGCATTTGCTGCCGGAAAGCCTCTGAAATCCATTGCGATAAGGCAGAGCTGGCATCTCGCTCGACTTGAGTCACGACAACATAGGGCAAATAGATTGATGGGGAAAAAGGAGAAAGGGAAGAGAGAGCAAAAAGGAAGAAGAAATGGAAAAGAAGCGGAGAAGAGGAATCGGAATCGAGCAGCGGATCTGGGCATATTGAATCGAGTAATGGAATCGAGCATCGGTTTACGGCTGTAGAATGGAAGACAATTCTGTGGTTGATGGATTGAACTGGGACTGGGAGTTGCAAAGACGGGAAGAAAGTTTTGGATGAGATTTATTTGAGGATAAGGCTTAGGTTATTAGATGCAGAAGTAAAGAAGGTTAGGGGGGTAAAATCAGATTTTTCCCGTTTTCAGTCTAACGGTAAATTATGGTGCTAATTTTGTAGGGGTAAGTGTAGATCTTTTAAGTATGGGGGTGTAAGTGTAGATCGTTTAAATAGGGGGCATAAATGTAGGTTCGACCAAACTTTAGGGGTTTTTTGGTGATTTCCTAAAAACTTAATCAGCTTTCGTGGGCTTGATGCATTATAGAGAATTGGGGTATCTTCGAAACCTGAAAATCCCAAAAAAGGGGGGAAAAAAAAAGAATGATGTACAGTTCACTTTTTCAAATGGAAACCATAATCTATAGCAACATTTGAATAATGAGAAGAGAAAATGTGAAATTGTACCTGCACACTAGTACTGATAAAGAATGAAGATCAAGAAGAATTTTGTTTGAGGCAATGATTTTGGAATAAAATTATTAGGGGGTGAAATTGGTAGATTTTAAAGTTTAAAGTTTAGAACTATTAAAGGGAAATATTTGAGGTACTAAAGCTGTTACTTTAAGATTTATTTTACTGTTTTTTTTTGCCACAAAAGTATTTTTCATTAGAGTTAACACTAAAACCAATGGAAATAATGTAATTAATTTTTTTAAGTTGAGTAAGTAAACAGTTCATAAAATTTTAATTATGTTATGAAAAATCTTATTTAATGGATTATTGTACTAGTTTGGTATTGAATTTCAAATAACATAGGTTTTAGGTATAAAACGTTGTAGAAATGAAAACAAATCATTTTCGATTAATTTAAATTTTTTATGGAATGTCATACATCTCACTACTTGTAGGCTATAAGGCATCTATAATATAAATAAAACACTAAGGTATGGATGACAGTAGGCTAACTTGTAGGTTTTATAATGCACCATGAAGATGCCATATTGTGAAGAAAATTTCCATGAATTATTTGCCTAATTCTAGTACTCATACCTACATATTTGAATAGATAGATTGAAAGAACAAAAAGACAAACAAACTGTTAAACTAATTAGATATACCAACACACTGGCAGAAACCAACATATGGGTGAATGAACATACAACGCTCCAAATATAACTCTCAACTGAGTGTTATAGAAAACAAAAACATAAAACTAAAAATAAAAATAAAAACAAAACACAAAACCCTTGGTCTATTATTCAGAGATCGCTCAATGCCACTAACAAACTTTATGTCATATTCTTCGGGTATAGTTAAACTATCATCGATGAAATGATGAATCATAATCGATTACTAAGTCAGCCAGAATATTTGATGTCTGCCAATGAGTTCATCTTTAGAAAGAAATGAATTGCCAGAAGAAAACACAAATACAAAGAAAACATTAATTCAACTTAATGCTAAACGAACAGGGTGTAACTATAGTGTTAGGAGCCTAAGAAAATAATCCTACCTAGATGTGATATTGATTTTGATAATTGTTAATTATATCATGTTGCAATGGACTAAAATGAACCCTGCCAATTAATTAACATGATTCAACTTTTTATTAGCACCTTATTTTCAAATCATTTTTCTTTAAGCATCTTGTTTACGGTATGAGAAACTCAAATTTTTGCGAAGAGAATATGCTAATGGTAAATGAATTTTTTATTGAAAAATTAATATTATTATCTCATCGGCAACCAAATTGTTAACAACAGTAATTTCAAATGCTAATTTGTCACAACTAAACTATAGGTTGTCATTTGCTACCGAAAATAAATAAATAAATAAATAAATAAATAAGTTGCCATTTAGGAAAGCATTCAAATATAGATTGTCTTTTGCACTCTTCCCGGAATAATGGTATGATCACACACATGTCTTTCTATCACATTTTGGGCTAGCTCAGTGTTGAGTTTGTAAGTCCGAGGACTTCTGGCCTCCAAGTTTAAGTTGGAAGATCAACTCAACCAAATTGGCAAAATTTGAGGGCTTTTACTATACTTAAGTAAATTGCTCTTATGAGGGTGAGCACAGTGGTGGGCAACCGGCGGACTAGGTCTAGGACCGGCCCAGCCTGGCTTGGCTTGGTTCTGGGTTGGCAAGTCCCAGGCACAGCCAGGGTTTAGGCAAGCCTAGGCCATGTTGGGCCGAGGTGGTGTTGGGCCTGGCCTAAGGATGAGTGTTTTTTTTTTTAAAAGTATTTTGTTTTAAAAATAAGTTTGACTTACTTTTTTTTTTCTTGAAACGAAAACACTATCACTGGTGCAACTTTTATTAGCTAAAAAGTCAAATAACATTGATAATTAACTGGAACATAGCTTACAGGAGAAAATGATGAAGTGATTTACTAAATTATTATTATTACTTACTAGAAGGAGTTTTACTAAATTATTATTATGATATGATGTAAAGGTTGAAGTGACCAGAATTCAAAATATGAACCTATCATATATATTGAAACATTCCTAAAAGTTGAACTATATACTAGAGGAAAGAGTTTTACTTTTAACTATGAACTTGGTGGTAACAGAAACAATAAAAACAAGAGAATGACAAAGTTGGTAAAAACTAACACATTACATAGAGTACTGGGTCATGTTTAGCAAATCTTTAAGACCAATTACTTAGTTCTTAATAGTTTTCTTCCTATTATTTCTTTTTATCTAAATTTGCTGGGCTTCTCCTACTTCTTGGTATGACTAAAAAAAAGGTTTTGTTATTTCTCTATCTAGTTGTTAGTAGTTGTTGAAGTAGATAAAATGATAATTTGAGATAAAAAAGTAAGTTGGAGTTGTTAGAAGGCTATAAGATGTAATTTGCTCACTTTTTACAAAATTTTAATTATATTGTTTAGGCAAACTTAGCCGAGCCCACCGTGCCGGGCCTACACAACACCTCTTCCTTCCCCAAGGCCATTACTAGCCCACCTCCACCTGTGCTCTCCTCGGCCTGGGCAGAGCTGGGTCTTGACCAGGTTGGGTTGAGTTTGACCCCTGACCAACTCGGCCCAGCCTGGGCCGGGATTGCCTACCTTTAGGTGAGCATAAGTTTGGTAGAACTGAAACTCAACTCAAACCAACCATGTTAGATTGATTTGTGTGGATAAAATTTGATGATGGGTAGCAGGTTGTTTTCACTGCTAAAAAGCTCATTCTTGGCTTCGTTTTGGTTTCACATGGAATTAATTCAAGATGAAACCAAACCGAAAGTATATGTTTAAATATATATTATAGTATTTATTAATTACATATTTACCCATAAATTCATTTATTCAAAACTATATTATGATAGTGTTTTTGTAAATCAAAACATATGACAATTATCCACTACTAAAAAAACCTATTTTTCCAACTGCCATTTCCAACTGCTGGCAGTTGGAAATTTTATGTTTCCAACGGCTGGCAGTTGGAAATAAGGCAGTTGGAAATCCTTTCGTTGGAAATTTTACTTCCAACGGCCCAGGTTTTAGCAGTTGGAATTTCCAACTGTCAGCCGTTGGAAAATAAGCAGTTGGAGAATTTCCAACTGCTGTACTGATTTATTTTTTTTTTTTGTGTTCCAACTGCCTCAGCCGTTGGAAAATATGAAAATTTTCCAACTGCTCAGGCAGTTGGAGAATTTCCATATTTTCCAACTGCTCAGGCAGTTGGAGAATTTCCATATTTTCCAACTGCCTCAGCCGTTGGAAATCAGGCCTGGCCAGTTGGAAAAAAATAATAATAATTATTATTATTGGATTTATTATTATTAGTCTTATTGGATTTATTATGCAAATAATAATAATATTGACAATAAAACCTCCATAATTACTATTTTCTTTGTAACAATAATTATTATTATAATTATTATTACTCTTATTGGATTAATTATTTGTATAATTATTATAATAATTATTATTATTATTACATTTACTAGTGCTACTAACTATACTATTGTTAATATTATAATAATAATAATAATAATAATAATTATTATTATTATTATAATTATTATTAGTTACTCTTATTGGATTTATTATTACTGTAATAATAATTATCATTATTATTATTATTACTATTACTTTAGTACTACTCTTACAATAATATTTATTCTTTCACTAATAATATATTATTACTATTATTATTAGTATTATTATTATTATTATTATTATTATTAGATTTATTAATCAATTTAAATAATAATAATAATGATAATATTTATTATTAATGTTACTGTGACTTTACTGCAATTCTTACAATAATAATTATTCTTTGAAGTATTATATATTATTACTATTATTATTATTATTGACATATATTATTATTCAAGGGCAAACTTAATTAACTACACTTACTTAAATAGAAATATTTTGTACGTTTATATTAATTCCAATATGTATTACCTAAACAATTGACAATCAACAAAAGATTTCATATTTTTAAAAATGAAAACTGCTTTCAGATCACTAACTAATTTTAAATATCACTAATTAAATATTACTTTTAAATATACTAACTAATTTTACACATAAATATACTACCTAAGCAAATTACTTAAAACTAATTATTAACTATTTTCAATTATACTAACTAATTTCACACATAAATATACTTCCTAAATAATTTACTTAAAACTAAGTATTTTTTATTTTTTAATTAATCCCGAAATTAATAAAAAAAGTAAGAAAATGGAAAAAAATGTTAAATTATAATGGGTAACCCAAATACTTCACATCCAACCATCAACAACTACAAATCACATACTAATCACATATTTCAAACCAAATTACCATGAAATAATCCCGATTTTAACTAATTTTTAGAAAAAAAATAAAAAATTCGGATTAAACAAACTTACCTCAAATCCAACAGATTACTTGCTTCAAATGCCTCGAAATAGCTTCAAATCAGCTACAATAAGCAAAATCAAAACCCATTAGTCAACAAACAACAGCAAAGAACGCAAAACCGCCAAAAAAATTGAAGAAAAATAAAAAAAAATGCAAACTAACCTACAGATCAAGAAAAATGAGACCAGATCCACGTCAAAATAAGCTCCAGGAAGTTGATTAACCCCTTAATCGAACAAACGAAGGTGCTGTGTGTGCGTGTGGGAGGAAGAAAAATATCAGAGACGAGAGAGACGAAACTGGAGAAGAAACGCAGGAAGAAGACGACACGCCAGTGGGGGGGAATTTAAATTCGCAATTTAGCCGTTGGAAAAAAAATTCCAAAACGCACCGTTTAATTAAATGAACTTCCAACTGTTCAGACCGTTGGAAGATGTGGATTTTTTAGTAGTGACCATTTTCCAACGGCTTTAGCCGTTGGAAATATTAAAAATTAAACAATAATAATTTTTTCACTTCAAAACCAATTATTTCACCATTTTCCAACGGCTAAAGCCGTTGGACATATTAAAAATTAAACAATAATATTTTTTTGCTTCAAAACACAATTAGTTCACCATTTTCCAACGGCTTCGGCCGTTGGAAATATTAAAAATTAAACACTAATATTTTTTCGCTTCAAAAACCAATTATTTCACCATTTTCCAACGGCTTCAGCCGTTGGAAATATTAAAAATTAAACAATAATATTTTTTTCCCTTCAAAAACCAATTATTTCAGCATTTTCCAACGGCTAAAGCCGTTGGAAATATTAAAAATTAAACAATAATATTTTTTTCCCTTGAAAAACCAATTATTTCACCATTTCCAACGGCGTTAGCCGTTGGAAATATTAAAAATCAAACACTAATATTTTTTCAATTCAAAAACCAATTATTTCATCATTTTCCAACGGCCTAAGCCGTTGGAAATATTAAAAATTAAACAATAATATGTTTTTCACGTCAAAAACCAATTATTTCACCATTTCCAACGGCTTTAGCCGTTGGAAATATTAAAAATTAAACAATAATATTTTTTTCGCCTCAAAACCCAATTATTTTAGCATTTTCCAACGGCTTTAGCCGTTGGAAATATTAAAAATTAAACAATAATATATTTTTCCCTTAAAAAAACAATTATTTAACCATTTTCCAACGGTTTTAGCCGTTGGAAATATCAAATATTAAACAATATAATTTTTTTGCTTTAAAAATGCAATAATTTCACATTTTCCAACGGCTAAAGCCGTTGGAAATACTAAGTATTAAACAATAATATTTTTTTTCGTTCCGAATGCAATAATTTCAACATTTTCCAACGGCTCAAGCCGTTGGAAAATACTAAATATTAAACCTCAATATTTTTTTTCGTTTCAAATGCAATAATGTCACCATTTTCCAACGGCTTAAGCCGTTGGAAATATTTTTCAAATTTAGTTTCTTAAAATTCCAACTGCTAGGCCGTTGGAAATTAATTTATGTTCCTTCCAACGGCTCGGGCAGTTGGAAATTTCCAACGGCTTTAGCGTTGGAAATAATGGCAGTTGGAAATTCATGGTTTTTTAGTAGTGATCTCTTTAATGAAATTTGTCACTTAATGTGCTACTCTTCTAAATTATACTAATTAAATATGTATTTAAATTTGGACGTGGTGGTGATTTGTGCTAAATATTTCATAATATAGAGAATGTTGATGGATGTATTTATTTTCTCCTCTTTAATTGTTGTTTCCGATATAATTTTATTGGACCGGTTTTCAATTTTTAGGTTGAGTTGAACTTTTTTTGAAACCAATATTATTAGGAATTAATTTAATTCCACAAAAAACTTAACTTAACCAAAACCTACACTCACCCTAACTCCTATATTCATTCCAAATAACAATGTTAACAAATGCATTATAGTCCTTAAAAAAGAAAAAGAAAAACCACTCACTGAATTGTTCCTTTTGGGGGGGGGGGGGGGAGGGTATCCAGAAGTAGTATTGATTATTGAACAGCCGCTGGCTTTATAATTTCAACAAAAATGACGAACACTTATGTTATCACAATAATAAAAGAAAAAAAAAAGGAATTTCGTTGAACAAAATACAAAAAATAGAAATACGAGGGAGGAATAGACACTCTTGAGACAAATGGTTATCATAATTATATTTTTTTAAAACATATAAAGTGAGACAATCAATTATTTACTCGTATCATGCATGCTTATTATGCATTCGTTATGATTATGAGTTGTCGAATTTGTAAAAGCTCAAGACACCTCCAAAAAAACACATAACAAGTTGTCTTTGTTATCGTTTTTCAAATATGATTAGTTCCCTTTCATATTATTTTCAATATTTATTATTTTGAGTAGCCTAAAATTTTTTTTTAGTGTTTTCATTTCTAATAAATTATTTTACTATATTTCTGTTTAAATTATTATTTTAATATTTATTTTTCAATTTTTTTGATTTACGGAAAAAATAAAAGCAAAAAATAAAAAAATATTGTATATATTTTTTCTCGTTCTTTATCTCCATATCAATTCAAAAGTTTGAAAAAATGTGAGTATTTCTAAACAAAATGTACAAATCACAGAGATGCAATTATGGATGTAAAATATCAAAATAGAGCCAAGGTTTGGGGACATCTGGGTGGTAACGCAGGAAGATGGATAATATATTTTTTCGCAGAGGTAAGCGTAAGATCCTACCTGTATCTGTGATGTTTTTTTTTTCTTTTTTTATATTGTGGGGAGGAATATTGTCCAACAAAATTTATAATTATAAAAGAACTTCATAAAAAACAATGGTCAATTTATTTTAGTTTAAGTTTTATTAATTTAAAATGACTTATGATTAGTTTATAATTTCATCCAGAATTAATATAACCTAAAAGCTAATATTATATAGATATAATAATTCAAAAAAAATATTTTTTTATCATGATCTAATTAAATTTTATGATAACTTACCCAATCTAAAAAATAAAAATTTAATTACATTAAAAAATATATTTTAATGAATTATTATATCTATATATTAGACTATTAGCTTTTAAATGATATTTATTCTAAGCAAAAAAGATACAAAAATATTTTAAATTAATCTAATTTAAGTTAAATTGAACTGAGACGTATTATAAATGGGAAAAAAAACGCTGACAGAACTTCTGTGGAAGTGATATAATATGTACGATAATACCAATCTTAAACTCATCATTAATTACCAACCACCAACTTCAGTACACGCATATTAAACAGTGACCAGCCAAATTCACGTTCTTAACCACACCTTCACAAGATTTAGGAAATCTGCAGCAAAGTGAATTGGCCATGTGTGATTGCTATTCACCACAAATAATTAATAACCCTAATCATACTTTAAATATGTATTTTAATGCGTTTGAAGTTTTATTTCAATAACAAATGCGACATGAAAAGGACTTAAAAGAAATAAATTCAATGGCTGATAGAAACATACCATCAAGTTTTTCCTTAAAAATAATCATTCTTTCTTCCTTTTCTAAAGAGCCTTCTAATACAGCTACGAGTATAAAAAGAATATGTTAGTTTATGGACCTAGCTTCAACCTCCCCAACAGAATAATACCCACATGTCAAAGTATAATAGCAACCATAGAAAAAAAATTCTGGCTTTTAGCATAAAACATATATAGATATTAAAAGAAAATTTAAATAAAGATGAAAAGAATACTAGTATTTGTCTTTTTTGTAATGAGAGGACTTATTCTAAAGTGTGTTAAAACGGGTAAATTAAATAGGTAACTAAAGTTGCCTTTCTACGGCACCCACATCTCTCTCTCTCCCTCTCTCCCTCTCCTGTGGTTCTCTTTCCCCTTCTCCCTCTTCGTTTTTCAGATGTGCCGTTTCAAACGGGCAAGGTCAATGGGACACGTTTTGCTTCCTCCAACATTTCTACCTCCATCCTTTAACCCACTTTCCATTAATGCTAATTTTCTCTCGTAAAAAACGTAATAAAGTAGTACTAGTAATTTTTTTCCTCATAATAATTACTGTTAGGTGAAATAAATAAACAGAAAAAATATGCTTCTGCATTTATGTATAAACAGCCAATATAGGGATGGTGCTGAAAACCCAAAGTGCCCATCGTTGGTTGTGAGGGAAGGACAAACTGAGGGTGCCTGATTTGTCTTTTCACTTGGTGAATATTTATAGGGTTAGTTTTTCTTTTCCCTCGCCTATTATCATCAAGGTTCAGAAAAAGAAAAAAAGAAATCTAGAGATAGGGATAATTAAGCGTCATTATCCAAAATAAATAGAAACAAAAAGAAAAGGTAAATAAATGGCATGCCTCATTTTAGATACAACTCAAAGGTTCACCCCGTTTAAGCCTTTTCTCTGGTAATATCAATAATCATTTCATTTCATTTTGCAAGCTCCAATTCTCCCCATCTCTTACATTTTTTTTGGTAAGTTTTAGTTTGGCTTATTTTTTAACCTCTTTCATCTGTCATTTCTTCATCTGGGTTTCTATTTTATTTTCCATTTGGTTAACAAGCATCAATAAAGTGTATACAAAAATGATGGATAAAATAATGGGATCTTGTGTTCTTTTCTGGATGATTCGTCTCCTGCAAATTTCGTTAAATATATTTCATTGTTCTCCATGAGAAAGAAAGCAAGGGCAAGTCCAACGTCTCTATTTGATTATTCATGGACAATGGGACTTTTGAACAATGGTGAGATTTTTGCTTCATTTTATTTTTGGGTATGGGGGGTTTAAAGCCACCCCCTTTCTTTTGGTGCTGCCCCACAATAACCCCACCCCCGCCACTGCACAGTGTCAATGGTATTGTATCTTCCAAGCCTTAACCTTTTTCTCCAGACAGTGTCAGAGAAGAGAACGGAGCAAAGGAGACGCTGAGAAAAAAAGAACCCTTTTTTTATTCCACATCGCCGTATCTTATCAGTATGTAATTGTAGTCCTGTGACAGGAATTCTGGCTCTCGAAGCTTGAACCTTGCGTAAAGATAGAGGGGCTAGAAGGGTTTCTCTTTGATAGGCTCTTGTTGGTCAATTCACTTTCCTCTCAGAGAATTCATGGCTGTGACAGCTGCACTGGCTCTCTCTAGTTACTGGGAGTTATTACATCGACTCTTTAAATCAACATCCTGGACTTGTCTGTGTTGTAATTTCGGTTCTGAATCTCCTGATACCGATATGCTAGGTGATTTTAATGACACTTCCTTCTGGGGAATAAGTAGACCCAGTCCCTAGGCATCAGCTATGGTGCTACCTAGAATCATAGCTCTGTTTCCTGTTCTTTGTTTTGCTTCAAATTGTCTGTAATGTTTACTGGTAGCCAGCCAGCGAGATATTAATATCTTTCATTTGATTTTGGTTTCCACAGTGGAGAGGAATTGGCCATGGCTTCTACCTCTTGTGCCAAGCAGGGTCCAGTGGCCATGAAGGAAGCACCATCTAGCTATTATCCATATCCAGCACCTATTGCCACATATGAAGATGTTGTAGCAAGTCCAAAGCTTTTTATGGATTCTCTCGAGACCCTCCATGCTACTATGGGTACTAAGTTCATGTAGGTCTTCTATTTGTATTTATTCTTCAAGTTTCTCCATGAAGGGAAACAAACAACCTTTTTTTATGTTGCCGTTTCTTAACTGTGAAGAGAAAAAAGTTTGCTCTCGTTTAGGAAGCAGGTATTTGTGTTACATGTTTATGCTAAATGCAGAGATTTGTGATGTTGTGCATTTTTTTTTCTTAGTCCCAGCAGTGTTGTTTACACCTTTGCCTTCTCAGGTCAACTTATTGTTATGGATTGGTGCTTTCTTTTTAGGATCCCGATTATTGGTGGCCGGGAATTGGATTTGCATCGCCTTTTTATAGAGGTAACATCTCGGGGTGGCCTTGAGAAGGTTGGTTGGATTTACAAGTCCTTGACTTTTTTAACTTTATTTCTAGTGAACATGAAAAACAGTTTGTGGCTTTCTGCAGATTTTGTATATTTTGTCTAAATGGTTGTCTGATATTAGTTGGTTTCCAAAATACTTTCCTGTCAACATTTCAAATGCATGGCAGTCACTTGCTGTCTCATAATTAGGTAGTTTTGGTTAGAACATAATGAGCAGCGACCCTTCTTGGGCAGTCCCTTATTATTTTCCAAACTGAGTTCTCAGATCATGAGAGACCGAAGATGGAAAGAAGTTACTGCTGTTTTCAACTTCCCATCAACTGCAACAAATGCTTCTTTCGTGCTGCGCAAGTACTATGGATCTCTGCTTCACCACTATGAGCAGATTTATTTCTTTAAAGCAAGGGGTTGGACCCCAACTGCTGGTACTCACATTACCCGAACCCAACTTCTTGCAATACCAAGGCAATGTTCCTAATTGTTGCAGGATTTCTGTTGCAGATTCCTTGCATCGACCATCCATTTCTTTACCTGCTGCGCGTGGAGCAGTGCTGCCTCAGCCTGGAATTCATGCGGCTCCAAGCCAGCGGCCCACAGTCAATGCTGCTGAGTCCCATGGAGGTGCATTCTTATTCACCATATGATTGTCTTCAAGACTTAAATTTAGTGTTTGGTTTAGTTAAGGCACATGAATGTGTCTGTAACTATTGGGCAGTGTTCTTTAGTTGCTTTGTTTGATGTTCTTTAGATTTTACTAACTCTTCTGAATCAGTTTCTTGTTTTCCATTTGGTCACTGAAGTTTTTCTGTTTATATTTTATCCTTTAGCAGTGAGACATACCTCATCAACTGGTTCACCTGTGATTGGGGTAATTGATGGGAAATTTGAGAGTGGCTATTTAGTTACTGTCACGATAGGCTCGGAGAAGCTAAAAGGTGTTTTGTATGAAGCTCCACAAGGTTTTGGACAACAGATGCAACAGCAGTATAGTGTGTTCACTGCCAAGGATGACAATGTCCGCCCAGGCACTGGCATCCAACGCAGGCGACGCAGAAAGAAATGTGAGATAAAAAGGAGAGATCCTGCTCATCCAAAGCCCAACAGAAGTGGGTACAACTTCTTTTTTGCTGAGCAACACGCAAGGCTGAAACCACTTCACCCCGGAAAGGACAGAGAAATTAGTAGGATGATTGGTGAACGGTGGAACAAGCTGACCGAACCAGAAAGAGTGGTATGGGCTAATCTTATGTCTTTGTTCAAACAACTTAGGCTTATCTCACATGGCATATTGCACTGACTTGCATTAGTTTGTAATGTTCAGATATACCAAGAGAAAGCTCGCAAAGATAAGGAAAGATACAGATTAGAGATGGAAGACTACAGGGAAAGGTTAAGGACTGGTCAAGTTATAAGTGATGCTGTCCCACTACAACAGAGGCTTCCTGCACCTGATGTGGATATATTGGAAGCAAAAGTGAAGTTTGAAGAAAATGAAGGTGGCTATTCTCCTGAAACTCCAGAAATTGAAAGCTGCTCCAGCGAAAGTGGTTTCGAAGATGACAAAACTGCTGAGAGGGATACAGGCATTCAGGAATCTGCGAGACCAGTTGAGGTTAAAACTTCAGAAAATGATATAGGCACAAAAGATCCTCTTAGAGTGGGTATAAAGATACCTGCAGAGATGGATTTAGATACGGAGATGTCGCTTGGGGTGGGAGTAAATCGCAGATCTACTGGTGCTGCTGATGTAGGGGCTGCACCGGAACAGCTGAATTTGGAACAGGTCAGTGATGAAGTTGTTGAGAAGGGTGGAGTTGAGGGTGAAAAGGGATTGTTAACTTGGGCAGGGGTAGAACAGCAACCTGTGACAGGTGACATGAGCTAGAAAGTAGAGTTATAGTATTTCTTTGTTGATTATTCAGTTTCTCTTCTAAATTCTATTTGTAAATGAAATTCTGTGTCCCAATGGTCTTGGAGGGTTTTCTAATGGGTAAAACTTACTAGGGTCACTTAGCTTATTTTTGTGTCCAAAATAGGTACTTGTTCTTTATTTTGTCTTAATGAGGTATCTTTTATCTTATTATGCAGATAGAAATTGTTGATGTGATATTAATTAACATTAAAATAAATCTTAAATAACAAGTTTTGACCTAAAACTTTTCCATCAACAATTCTAAGACTTAAATTTCTAAATTTACAATTTAGACGAATTCCAGACATCTCTTCAAATTCAAGATTTCTAAATTTCTAATTCTGTCTACCCTTGAAATCCAATATTTCTCTCTTTAACAATCGCCTGGAGATCAATGGCACAATTGCTAGTTCTTCGGATGCTCGATGGTAAAGGAGGTTGTGGTGGTGAATGACAGTGGCGACACATCCCAATTGTTGGAGAAACAGCGGAGAGGAGTGGCAGCGGGCCTTTGGGTAAGGGGATTTGGGCAAAGAGAGCACGTCATTGCCAGTTGGCCTGCATAGTTCAACATTATCATCTGTGAGGCTATCCACGGGTTCAAATCTTCGTGGCGTCATCACGATTGAAATCAGCCAATCTCACGGTTTCAAAATCTTCAAATTGGGGTTGCTGGGTAGGGAGGAGGGAGGAGGGTCTCATTAGGGGTGAATTTTGTGTCGGATTTGGCCAATTGGTCAGGGGTACTGCTGCAAAGGGGGAGCTGTTATAGTTTGCGCAAGCGAGGAAGATAGAAAAGGCAGAGGATTCTTTATTATTATTATTATTATTATTTGGATTTGCTTATTGTTTTTAGCAAAATCTGTGGCTTTTTGGGAGGGGAATGGTGATGGTGATGGTGGAGCGGTTGATTGGGAGAACGGAGATTACGGAATAGTTGTTGGTGAGGATTGCGACGGTGAGGGAGTGAGCTGAAAGTGTGGTTGGTTGTTGATTTTTTGTTAATAGATTTCTGGGTTGTTCGATTTTATGGTTGGTTAACTGTTGGTTGAATTCGCTGCAAGTGTCATACTGAATTTCTAGTTGAAGTTCGCTTGGAAGGGTGGGGAAATTGCATGTGTGGATGATGATGGGAAAGGATCGGACAAGGAGCAGACGAGATGAAAGAGTTTGGGTCGTCTCCTAGGGGAAGGTTGGACAAAGGTCAGTTGTTTAGACAGTGGCGTACGTGATGGTGTGGGTGGCGGGGAAGGGACAATACAAACAGGGTAAATGGCGGCAAGGAAGGGGCGAACAGAGAGCCAGGGAGGTTTAGTTACATTAGGAGCATAAATAATGACTTTAAAAGTTTAATGTTTATAAATGTTGATAGGAAAAATCAGAGAACTATAAGTGTTATTTTAATTATTTATTTAATGTTTTTTATGCCATATCAATAATTTCAGTAGGAGGAAAGGTATTTTAATAGGACAAGATAAACGCATGTACCTATTTAAGACATGAAAATAAGCTACATAATCCCTAATAAATTTTACTCGTTTTTTAATATTTTAGAGAAATGGAAAACAAAATAGAGTGATTTAACTATGTAGATAAGGGGTATTGTAAGTTTGTTTTTTTAATGTGAGATCTTTGATACTCGGTAATTATATTGGGTTCACATAAATCCGGCTTACGCTGCGTTGGCCCTATTATGGCAAAGCATTTGAAAAATCTATGTTTTGATTACTAAGGTTTGAACTCAGCACCTCACTTGAACTTAGTTTATGTTATTCTTCTAAACTTTGCTCATGTTAATCTTTTAACTTTATAATTTACCATAAGTTAGTTCAGCTATCTATATAGTCATAAAGTCATTATCCCTTTGGAATGTTTAGGAATATTGGGGGCTAATACAAAATAAGGAAAATAATATGAATTAACACAACATTTAGCAAAAACAAAAAGGCCAATAGTGATGGTTTTTTTTTATTTTTATTTTTTCAAATCAAGCTAGAAAAGAAAACTACAATAGTGTCTGAATGTAGGCCCGTTATAGTTAATTATGTAATTTCCTTTATTGTTTTTAATCCAAAGCTAAATATATATATTTTTTTCATAATTCACTTTAATTCAAACAACCCTTTTCCTACTTAGGTAACGAAAAGAGTTTATAAAACCTTTAATTCAAAACTAACATTTTCCAACCAACTAAAGATTTTTCCATTTTACCTTACGCTACGCTTATGATAATAATATTAATATATTTTTTTTGATTCATGATGACAATAATACTCTCTATTTCAAAGCTTTGCAACATTCACTTTTTATAGCAATTTTTTTTTATTTTTTTTATCTCTAACATGTTGGTATATAAATGCATAATTTTTATATACAGATGAGGAATGAACATTTATAATTTCTATTTTTTAAAAAGAAATTTCTGTCAAATAATAACATAAATAAATTTAAGTCAAAGTTAAGTAAAAAAGGGTGCAATGTAGCAAAGAAAATGAAACAAAGTTAATAATAATTAGGTTTAAATGCATCAACAACCCCTGAACTTTGAAAACTCGATGAGTTGGTCAATGAATTATAACTCGGTCAGTAGCAACCCTTCAACTTTGCAACTCAGTATGTTTTAGTCCAACTCGTTAACTTAGCACTCATTTTTAATGGCTAAAATATACTAAAAGCCCTCAAACTTTGGCAACTCATTTAAGTTGGTCATCAAACTATAATATGGTTTGCATTATGCCCTAAACTTTATGATAAACAACAAACATTATAAACATTAATTGAAATTAATTAAAATTGATTTTTTTAGGTTAAGTAAAAAAAAGTCTTTAAAATTAATTAATTCATAAAAAATATTATTCAAGTACTTACCTAGTAAATATAGAATTAGCTATAAAAATGATCTTGGTTTTCAATAAAAAAGGTAAAAACAAAAATAATGTATCAGTTTTGCCAGTGGGAAGTGGAGTGCTGAGACCCGATGGAGCAGTCGATTTCACCAGAGCTAGGAGACGTCATTAGTGGTTGCCATCAATTTTGCCGCATCTAGCGTCGTTTTCCAACATTGCTTCATTGTCTCTTTTTCGCAATTGGGTTGATTGGGTCAATTTCTCTTTGTCTATTGGGTCAATTTTGCCAACCTTTGTCTTGCCTTGCTCACCGGCGATTGTTCCTCGAGATTCACTTCGCTCTCGTCGCCTCTTCTCCCACCTCATCCAAATCGCCAAACTCAAAGGTGACCTCTTGGACTCATTCTTGCTCGATTCATCCCATCTATTCATCTTTTACTTCCTTGATTCATCCCATCAATTCACTGCTTTCATCCCATTGATTCATCTTTTTGTACCTCAAGCGTGGGAGATGTGCGAGGAGGACACAACGGTTCATGTTAATCAATGTTGTTTTGTTTCTTTCGAGAATAGAGGAAGATTAGAGATTTGGGATATAAACATTAGCTTTAGAATTCCATGGTCTAGAATAATTAATTGGAAAATTTTGAGGATTAAAATTGTTGTTTTATATTTATTTTAATGTTAATTAATACCACATCAGCAATTTTTGTCTGATTTAAAGATAAAAATGATGGAAATGGCTTAATTGAGATGGGAAAATGAAGGAGGGTACTTTAATATGACAATACATTTTCTAGGTATTATGTTATTTTCTCATTATAGATAATACATTTTGTTATTTCTACTTTTTTTTAATCTAGGATCAAGATCATTTTATAGCCAATCCTATATCTACCTGACAAGCACTTGGATAATAGTTTTTATGTAGTAATTAATTTTTATGATTTTTTTCTTTACCCAACCTAAAAAATCAATTTTAATTTTCTATAATGAATTCGAATTAATTTTAATGAATTTTTATAATACTTATTGTTTATTCTAAATTTTAGGGTCTAGTGCAATCCAAATTCTAGTATGATGACCAGCTTAAATGAGTTGTAAAAGTTTGAGGGCTCTTCATATATTTAAGCCATTAAAAAAAGAGTCAAGTCAATGAGTTGGACTAAAATATACCAAGTTGCAAAGTTGGAGAGCTTCTACTAGCTAAGTTAAAGTTTAAGGAGCAACTCATGTGAGTTGGGAAGGTTCGGGCTGTTGGTGCATTTAGGCGTAATAATTACCTTGAAAAGAAGATTATCTGTCTTGCATTCTTTGCTTTTTCATTTAGGATGAAGAAAGTAGTATTTGTTGTATATAATTATTTACACCTTTCATATCATTACTTAATAATTATATTTTTTAGGACTATAAAAATTATTTATTGGTTTTGGGATATGTAATTATATATATATATATATATATATATATATATATATATATATATATATATATATATATATATATTTGTATCTATGATTATAATTAACATTATTATTATTATTACTGTAAAAAATTTAAAAAATAATAATAGGAACAAATTGCTTAAAGTATATGTTCTAGTTTTTTTTTTTTCTAACAAGCAACTAATCAATTGTTGAGTACCCATGAAAAATTACGTATTTTGCTTTCATAAAAAAAAATTACATATTTTAAGCAAGAAAACCCTATTCGGAAAAAATAAAAAGAATAAATAAATACCTCTCATGGTAAAAGAAAAAAACAAGTGTATCATGCTAACACCAGTGACCCGTCACCTGCCACATATTTTGTTAAATGCTCTAGGAATTCATCTTGTTTCTATTATTGTGCATTTCAGACACCAGTGCTACTAAACATTCAAAAATAAAAATTTATTGTGTTGTGGAAAATTAGGTTATTGGACTAACTCGTGATGAGTTACGAAGTTAGAGGATAAATTTAAACTTGAGTTCAATTTAAGTGACTAACTTGTATGAGACAGCCAAGTTAAGGGGCTCCTGGGTAATTAGGCCTTTACTTTTTCAATGTTTCTTGTTTTTTTTTTTTGGCCAAAAGAGATGAATTGCATGGTAAAAATAAACATTGACACTACATTTGACATAGGTTTATTGAAGGCTGATATTGGCATTGTGATGAGGGATAGTGAGGGCTGGCTAGTTATGGTGGGTGGCTTTTATAGTTTGATCTTGATTCAAGTTCTGTTGCAATAGCTGAGGCCTTAGCTATTCATGAAGCCCTGGAGAAAACATTGCACTTGAAGCTGCTAAAGGTTGATACAGAGTCAGATTCTTTGGTCTTTGTGGATGCTTTCAACAAAGGAGGAAGAACCGTGGGAGATCAAAGGAGAGGTAACAGATGCTCACAAGCTTCATAAGAAGTTTACACATTGTAGGATATCTCATGTTCCTAGGGCTGTAAACGTTTGTGCAGATGTTTTAGCAACTTGATGTAAAAAGGAGATGATATTTTATGAGTGGGCAATTTGTCTCTAATCTCCTTTTAAGGTTGCTTGTTGAGAGAATTGGTGTATGTTTCCCCTTGATTTGGTTATTGCAATACCTTTTCAATGTTTCAATTGAAAAAAATGGTAAATAACGCAGTTAAGCCTAATTTTCAACAACTCTGGTCACCCGGGAAGGCCGGCTAACTTTGTAATGCCCTCTATTCTCATAATTCTGGACTACTGCCTAGAAAGGGCCCAAAACACTTGGGACAGGAAAGAAGTAAGAAAAATAAGAGGCATAAATTACCGAGGACTAAACAGATGCTCTGCTCCGTCAAGAATAAAATTGGAAAAAAAAAACACCTAAAAAAATAATTAAGAAAAAAAAAACAGATGCTGTGACATATATCAAGATAGTGAAATGACCAACCCAAAAGTCTTCTCACTCAAAAAACTTGGGCTAAATGTTCTGAAACTAGAAACGTAGATGAAACAGTTCAATCCCAAGAACTGCAAAATATCAGTAATTTTTTCTAATCAAAACTATGGGGAAAAAGGGAAAAGAAAAAGATGAGTTCAAAAGTCATGATTGGTCCGAGACCAAAAGAGCATCCCAGATCATGTCCATGTCCAAAGAAGGCATCCTACTCAATTGTACACCATCCCCTTCTGACAAGGAAACCTCCTGATGATTTCTTTTGCTCTCAATATTATCAGTCCTCACCTGCCAATCTCTATCTTCTGCAATTTGATTCAAATCCTCTAGTTTTTCTGATTCTTTTGATGGCTCATTATTATTTTCCTGCTTCTTGTTCGACTGTGAGATTGCCTGTAACTTGGCCTCCAGGAGGGCAGCTGTCGTGCCGTTCAAGGCATTGGTCTTGAGCTGATGCTTGAGGTCAGGGAAGTTCAAATGCGCATAGTCTCCTCGCAGCATGTAGGCAGCTGTGTCATATGCCGTTGCAGCCTCCTCTGCGGTATCAAAAGTCCCTAACCAAACCCTTGTTCGCTTCCTTGGTAATCTTATCTCTGCCACCCATTTGCCCCAGTGTCTCTGCCTGACTCCTCTGAACAGCTTTCTCTGTGACAAATCTGGCACCAGGAACGTGTCCTTTTGATGCTGATTCTGTCCTGGCCTTCTTCCGGTGAACTTCATCCGCTGTGTCTTGGTTGCGCTTAGCCAGTAGTCATCGAAACCTCTGGATGGATAATGGATCAGACTCGGATTCATTCTGAGCCACTCACTAGCTTGTTGATACCTAGCCTGGCCTAACTGAGGTGAATGGTGAAGCAAATTTGAGGAAGCTTCTGGCTTCTGGCTCTTGCCTGGTGAACCATAAAGTCTTCTGTGTTGATCTAGCGTTGCCGGTTCCTGCAAGAAAAGATTCAAATTCGGGGAGTTTGAAGGAGAAGCTGGTTCAGGACCTTGTGATTGGTTTAGCTTTGGGAAGTACTCGAAGAAATTCACAGGCACATAGCTGCTGTTGACATTAGAAACTGAGCATCCATGTGGATGGAGAGGATCTGCAGAATTCACTACTGAAGTGAATGGAATTGCTTCCTGATGGCTCAGAGCTTTCTGTTTAGTAATTGCAGGAATGTAGCTGATCAAGTTGGGCAATGAAGACTCTTCTACTGGAAAACTGGAGTTGGAAGTTGAAAGCAACCTCTCAGGTAGAGTAGATGTTGATGTTGATCTTGCTCCAGTTTCACTGCCATCATTTCGATCGGTTAGGACACCCCAAATGATTGGATCCCCATGAAACTTTGATCCTGTTGTTGCCATTCCATACATGTATGGAGGTACTTGCTTGCTCAGAAAGGTTTCTATTTTTGGAAACTGATCTTCCATTGCTCACAATATTTTAGGTGTGGAAATGAGAGCAAGCAGGTGGAGAGCAGAAATGATGCAAAATCATGGCAATTTATGCTTTATATATTGAACCAAAAGCAAGAAGGAACCTACTTAATTACAAAGCAAAAGTTATCATCTGAGTCAGATCTGCTTGCTCAAAAGATTAAGGTCACCACCACCTTCCAAATTTCCAAGCGACCAAATTAGTGCTTGCCCATTTTCTAATGTTCTTGTGGGTAGCCAATCAAAACCCGACAGCTCAGATCCCCTAGGCTTGCCTGTCATGTAGGACTCCTTTATATTCTTACATGAAAATGACAGCAGAGAACCTCAAAGCCTTAAATTCCCTGGCTTGGTTTGGTAGTGCCTTTTGTCAATGATCATGTGTTTTTCCCAAACACTCACATGACTTATTCCCCCCTTTTACTTTTGCGAGTCAATTTCTTAACACAAGAACATTAGTTAGTTATAAATATCATCAAGCCTGTTAATAGGAGAAGCATTATTAGTTAAACATTGGTCAACCTAATCTTGATAAGAGCTGCTAATCAGCACCCCCAGATTAGACCTGGGCTTAATAATACTTAATTATGCTAATGAATCTATTTAAAAATCACCCTTAGCTTTAGACCTCAAATGTCAAATATAGAATAATTAATTAAAGGGCACCACAGCTATGGTGATGAAAGAAATACCTTATTTGGCTTTTGTTGAAGCATCCTGACTGTATTTTGGAGTGGTTTTGAGACACTTAAAAAGTGAGCTTTATCAGAAAAATAAGAATGTGACCAAGAAGGGCATAACCAATAAGGCAGCCCCACAATTCCCAAAATTAGGGTACCCAAATGATTAGAATCCCCATCTGTTACTTTCCTTTGCCCTCATCTTAAGATGCCTCCCTAGGTCATTGCCACTTGGAGGAACCACTTCCATGGAAAGATGATTGGAAAATAAGTATCATTGAGGGAAGAAAAAAGAGAAAGATTCCCTCATAAAACCCTTACTAATATCACTTTTTGGCACCTAATGATTAAACTATACCATGACAAAGTTCTTGTTTCTGTTTCTGTTGTTTTGTAAAGGAGGCAGCACATGGTTTTTGGCTAACACATCAGGTAATACATGTCTGCTTGATGATTAGAGAGATGATCAAGACGCACGAGAGGCCATGTTTCTAAGTGTTTTGCTTTTTTGCCTTTTCTTCTTTTGCATGCTTATCAAGCACAGTTCTTTATTCTGGGTCTCAGACGCAAGAAAGCAAAAACAGAATATGAGTTGCATCTCTATCTGCTCAATCTACATCACTTATGCTTTAGTGTTGGAAAAGAAGGATTAGGCATGTGAAACTGACTTGGCCAACCATCAAACCCTCTTCGCAAATCATGCTTTGAGTTTTAAGTACCTTCACAAAAATATTGTTTCAGCTTTAAGATTTTCTTTCTTGGTTAAGGTATCAATGAAGGAGAAAAAGGAAAATTTTGTTCTCCCCAATATTCATTACATACTCCATATACCTACTGATTTTTCTTTTTTGTGAAAAATACTTGACTTTGTAATTTTGGAGATTTTATTTCAAATGGCCCAGAAAGTGAAAAGGGCAACAACAAAACAAAAAAAGAAAGAGGAAGAAGAAAGGAACTAATCTAATAATAGTTGTGGTACATTCCACAGGAAGCAGATCTAGTCTGCCCTTTTTGTTTTTCTATAGTGGTGAATATTTTATGTATGTGGTGTGATGTATGAGAGAGGGAGGGGTTGGCTTTTGTCCCTTCTAACAGTTCTCAAAAGATTTTGGCTCCTCAGCCTTCACAACGGGTCACAACTACCCCTCCTTTTAAAACCCTAATTTGCTTAAAAAGTGGTGATTATTTATACTTATCCAACATTAATTAACTAATATTTCTATTTTCTACTACTTGGCATATATAGCTAGCTAGCTAGCTGGCTACATATTTAATATTGTCACTTTGCTAGGCTCTCATATCTGCTTATCAAGCTACAGATACAAAGCAACATTCACATTGTCTGGTGCTACCACTGCCTCTTCTGCTTTTGTTTTACAATTCATATATTAGTAACTATGTTCAGAAACCTTTAATATACACATACATACATACATATGGGAACTACCTCCTGCCTTCCCTTTAGTTTTTGCATCAGTTACTGATCTTATCCTTCGTGTTATTGTCTAAGAGCCCATTAAATTAACTCTAATTAAGATTAATAGTTATAGTAATTGGTGTCCAAGTTTGAGAGAATAATTAATCAACATTTGAAAAACCTTTCAATTTTTTGATCGTAAAAGCTATTTTGCCTAACCTGTAATTAATCAATGTTAGTGCTGTGACAAATACACCCATCATAGGGTGATGGTACAAATTTAAAATCTACACATTCCTCTAACTATTTTAACCCCATTACTCAGTCCATTAATTAGTTAAAATCTAGAAAAGACTATTTAAATTCTCATTGAATACGGAAAATAACTGTGGAAGTGTTAGTCATTTTTGTATAAAATTAAATGGACAGTTTTTCACATGAATTTTAAGATTCTACCAGTTGTTTATATTTCTAGTAAAGTGTTGTGATTGTTCAGTCGTTAGATAATTTAACTTGAACTGGACGGTCTTTGTCTTTGGTTAACGAATGATTTTATAACATTTTCAGGAAATTAAAGCTGAGAAAAATCAAGATGTAATAATCCTCTTCAAATATGAATCTATCTTCTTTTGTCTTTTTTTTTTTCCTTTTTCTTTTCGCCTTTCAATATATATGCATGTGAGGATGCTACTGGCTGAAAAAAATAAAACCACCCACGTAAATAACAAGAGCATGCTGTTTTATCATGTTTGTTATTTTGTAAATAATATTCGTTCTTTTATCATTTTTTATCTTTTATTTACTCTTATTTGTTTGTCTTGAATTTGATTTTGATAATCAACCCCTAAAAAATACGCTTCTCATTTGTCATTCTTCTGGTACAGCAACAAAATCCATAATTCTAAATGAAATCTGTGATTCTTCTAGGTTCTCATGCTCTTTTGTTACTATTGTTTTTAGTTCTCAAATGTTTTTTTTATAAATTGTTGTTTGTTTCCTTTTAGCTCTTATATGTTCTCCTTAATGTCTGATTTGCAATTCCATTGTTCTGTTATTGAATAGTATCTGTTGTTTTGTTCTATATTGATTATTAGCTATTATTTGTTCAACATACCTTCATTTGTAAAGACCATTTGTGTAGTTCAAAAGAACACATACTTAGTGCAAAAGAATATATTAAATATTCTTATATTTGTTCTTAAATTACTGGTTCTTATGCCCTTTTGTTTCTGTCCTGTTTTTTAGTGCCTTTTTGTTCTTTTGTATATTGTTATTTGTTTTTTTATTAAATCTGTTCCTTATTTATTTCTCTTTGTTATTTTATCAGTTAATATTTGTCTTATTTATGAATTATTTGCTTTTTTTTATATATTTTAGTTTGATTTACTATTAAGTATATGTTCTTTGATAGAGAGGCAGATCTATGTTATATATATATGGGGGCCATGGATCTCCTTTTTCACAAAAATGTCAATAAGAGATATATAATTTAACAATTAAAACCCCTTTGAATATTTTAGTGGACCCACATAATTTTCATATCTTTTGGAATAAAATAATGAGCATCTCTTACTTTAAAAACTCAAAAAAGGGATCAGTGTCTTTTATGTATTTACAATTTTTTAATACAAAAATTCTATACTGGCTTCTAAACTTTTATGCATTTTCTTACATAGACCTTAAAAAAAATTTAACTCTTATTTTGTTTAAATATATAGAAAAATTAAGGGGCTATTCAAACACAAGCTAAAATCTAAGAACCATGTGGTAAGAAATGTATAAGTTTAAGGGCTAAAAAAACATTTTTCTTTTATATTCTATACAGCATGCAACTCTCGATCATCTTGTCCACAATTCATATATAATTTTTAATTTGTGTTGGAGTTATTTGACCAATGAAAATAAAAAAAAAGATGCTCAGTTCAAGCATTTTTCAAATTTTATCTAAAAAAAATTTCATCATTAAGTTGTATGAGTTTAAATTTTATGTTACATATACAAATTTATAAGCTTTATTATTTAAAGTTGAGTTTAATATTTGTATATGTTTATGAACCATTCTTTATAAAATTCCTAGATCCGCCACTACTTTGATAAGTTTTTATTTGTTTTATTGGAATGTAAAGTTATATGTTCTTATTTATTCTTTAAGATGAAATATCTATTATTTTATCTTTTTTTCCTGTTCTTTTCAAGAATTTTCTTTCTTTCCCATGATTTTTTTTAGTAGTTTCATACCCGTTCTTTTAAACTTTCCTGATTGTTCTTTTGGGCTAGTTTGTTCTTTTAAATACTAGTTGGTTCTTATGCTCTAATTTATTCCAACTCTTTCCAGTTTTCATATGTTATTGGGTTAATTACAATTTGTCCCTAAGATTTAGGTAAAATTACACTTTACTCCCTTATATTTTAGAAATATACACTTTGCCTCTTTCTTTTTAATATAGTCTGACAACACCTTCTGAAAATTTTAATTTAGACATTGTGGTAGCTATTTTCTTGTAATTCCAATCTGTATGATATTATTTTTAAAGTTAATGGATATTTTAAGTTATCAATTTTTTTATTTTTGTATTTCTTTTAGTTTTTAAAATAATATTTTTTTTAAATTTCAATTAATTATAAAAAAATACCATATAAATTGAAAGTACTTGAAAATGGCAAGATTTAAAAAATTACTTTTAGAATGTATTAAAAAAGCAAGGGCTAAAGTATATATTTTTAAACAAGAGGAGGCAAAGTGTAATTTTACTTAAATCTCAAGGGGCAAACTGTAATTAACCCTATTTTATTTCATGCGATGAATTTGGTTTTTTGGCTTGAACTCCCTTCTCTTTGTTCACAAGGGAAGAAAAAAGGTTTAAAAAAAAACAGAGAGAAAAAAAACAAAACATAAGTGTGTATATGCAAGCATTTGAACTCTTCCCTTTCTCCTTCAACTACATTCTTGCCACTTTGAAAAGGCTCCATTATTTACAAAAGTTCATTAGAAAATATATTTGAATATCTGTGCGTTGTCCCTTATTCTTGCATGCTCATGCTTCCAGCGCACACAAAGTTCTTCCAAATAACAATATTTATTCTATAGGAAATTTATTTTACCTAATTACATGTTGTAAACAAAAAAAAAACTTTTTCTTATCGTGGTTAAACAAATTACCATTTTCAAGACAGATTTGAGCATGAATAATAAAGCATGCAAATGCGAATTGGGTAAATCTTAGATAGACAGCAAAGTGCGTATGATTCTTGAAATAGGAAATATTATCCTATCCTATCCTAACTTCTGAAAACTATGTTGTACTTGCCTATTCCATCATAATGACTCCCACCCACCAAAGATTCATGAATACTAATTTAAAATTCTAAACCCTTAATTAGGATTCTAATTACACTTATATACCAAAGACTTTGTGTGATAATTAGGCTTACTAAAACTTTTTGGGAAAATCACACCCAGATAATCTGTCATGTTAATGGAACGATTTGGGTCATTCACATAAATCCAATTTTTGTGTATAAAAAAATTAAAAGTATTGGTATATTAGGTTATGAAATAGATAATTAAAATTCAAATAAATTTTGCACAAATTTTGCACAAATTCATATGATCAACGTCCTCACCTTTGTCATCATTGTCTGATTAGTTTAATCTTGCGGAAGCAGACAATGTTAATTGGGGGTTGGGCTAAGATTAGATTAGAGCAAAATTATTATTAATTAGTAGCAGTCCTTATTAGTAAAATTGTTTTGTGCCGACAATGCAATGGGGTTCTTCCACGTGTTGAAATGTGTCTGGTGAATGATTTCTGACCACCAATTTTCTTCCTATGACAGTTAGTATTAACCTAATTAATTTAATCGAAGTTAATTAATTTAATTAATCATTCTCTTAATAGTATTATCAGCCCTGCACTCCCCATTAATTAATCCCTTGACCTGGAAATTAGTCCCGAAATAAGTTTGTGTAGTTCGTAACCCAAATGATAAGAAAAGAAAAAAGAAAAAAGAAATCCTAGCTTGGCTAATTGACAGGTTGGGAGTTTCTAATATTATTAGGGATGACAATTGAATGCGTCAGGTTGGGTTTAAATTGGGCCATTCAGGTTTGGGTTTAGTCGAATTAATATCAATTCGGGTTCAGGTCGTATTATTTGGGTTCAGGTTAATTTCAAGTTGAGTAGATTTTGGATTCGAATTGAGTTCGAGTCAATCTTGTTTGGGTTTGAGTTTAATTCAAGTCAGGTCAATTTCAATCTCAGGTTATTTGGGTTTCAGTTTGATATTCGGGTCTAATTGGGTTATTGGTGCATAAGCTAGAATAACTAGATTAATTCAATTTTTTATTTAGATTTTGCTAAAATTTAAATTAAAGAATTTAATTTTTGGTGCAAATATTTGAAAGTTTAGAGACTCATGTTGCAATTTTTATGAGTGACTAAAATAAAAATTTCAAAATTTAGGTACCTCATAACTAAAAAATTATTAGGTATAAAAATTAATCTATAAAATTTAATTTAACTAGATATAAACATATTAATATATAATTATTTTAATAAAAATATCTAATTAAAAACTTTACAAATTCTATTCATGAAACTATAAACTTGGTCATTTTAGAACTTAAGAAGTTAGTAGGATTAGATGCATTTAAATTATGTTATTACTTCGAGTTATAATTTTTTAGGAATTTAGAATCATTATTTAGGATAAAAATAGGAATTAATTTAGTTTAGGTGCTAATTTGGAGCTCTAGAGGTCGTTGGAGGTCAATGTAGGTGAAATGGAAAAATTTTGGTGTGAATTGAAGATTTTTAAAAAGTTCTAGGCAAAATTGAAAATTTTGGAGTAAATGTGTCAACTCCAGAGAGTTTGAGGTAAAGCTGGCAATTTTTTAAGGCAAAATTTGATGATCTCATAAAATTATGGGCTAATTCAATAAATTCTAGAAATCAGGTCTTGTCGGGTTTAAACTCTGGTCTTTTCGGATTTAGGTTAGGTCAGTCTCGGGTTTTGGTCATTTTTTGTTCAGATTATTTTTGGGTTCAGGTCAATTCGGTTTATTCCAAATTGGGTTCGGGTATTTGGGGTTTGGGTCATTCAGGTTTTGGGCTTTTTCGGGCTTCGCTTTAATCAGGTTTGGGTTTTGGTCGGATTTGGTACAACCAGGTTTAAGTCATTGCCTTTTCTGATCAAATTAGGGTAGATCGAGTTTGGATTCGGATGAATCGATCTAGATTTCTAGGTTGGGTTAAATTTTACTGTCCCAAAATATTATCTTATAAAGTATCCCAAGCAAATAAACAGAAAATAAATAACTCCATTAAACGCTTATTAACTTATGGGAATTAGTATTTAATATACTATAGTTTGTTCTTTTGCTTTTGTTTTATTAGAGTTGTATGCGCATGCCCACGCATGAAAAACAAATCTGATAAGGATAATAGTGTTATCATTTATTTTATGCCAAATAAAGAGAAGTAACAAAAAAAATATGCCAAATATAGGGGTATTTGTTTGGTTGGATCAATTTGGAATTGATACGAATTGAACAATTCAATTTGTTTTTTTTTAATAAATTTGATTCAAACTATCCAAATTACATTTTAAAATAGATCTGAACAATCGAAATTATAATTCCATTTTTTGTTTTTTTATCTAAACCATCCATTTATAATTTAGTTTATCCAATTTTTATAATTTGATTTTTTTTAAGAATCAAACACATGACAATTGAAAAAAATATAACTTGAAAAGATATGAAAAAAATTAATAATATTCCATTTTATACCTAAAGCTGAGTGTTGATTCACAATATATAGTCTAAAATTCAACAAAAATGACCTTATATATGTAGAATTGACGAGTATAATTGCAAAATATGTATTACTTTTTGGGTTATTCGATTTTAAGTTTAGAAACCAATAACCAATCTGATAATCACATAAGAAATTTGGTTTTGGTCCAATTCGAACTAAATAACTGAACAATCAAACTATTTTATTCAATCCAAATAATCCATTAGGACTATTTAGTTTTATTTAAATAATGAATGGCCCTACTAATTTGTTTTTGGATTGTTATTTTAATGTTCTATCATCATTTCATCCTAACTTAAAAATGAAGAAAATTCTTAAGCAATGTTTCTTGTGGCTAAGAAATATTAAGGGCCGTCAAATTTTATGAGTCCCGAATTCATTTGATGAACTGTCAAGTTAATGGAGCCATATAAAATGTTCAATTTCACTTTTTGTTTGTTATGCAAATTCTGGGTTTGTATTGCTTCAGTCTTATATATATATATATAAGCATTACAAGTATAGGGATCTGTTGACACCCAATTTCGTCCGGCCATTAAAATAATTTTAAAAAAAATTAAATAAAAAAAATTAAATAAAAAAATGTATTATTATTATTATTGTTATTATTATTACTAAATTTTTTTTAATTAGTTTAAAATATATATATTTTTTTAAGATTTGATATATGTGTGTATATGTGTATGTTTGAAAGAAAAAAAGAAAACTCCATAAAAATGACAAAATTTAAAAGTTTGAGGTAAAAATGACAAAATTAAGAAGTTTCAGGCAAAATTGACAAATTCTGAAAGTTCCAGGAGCATTTGGCAGTTTGTCACATAAAATTTTGAGCCTGCCGACGTTTTTGGCTCAAATTGACAGGAAACGACAAAATTGTCAAAATCAGAAGCTTCAGGAACTTATCCAGAGGCTGAGAGACGTAAAGGACTAAAATTGTCATTTTACCAATTTAAGAGATAAGTTTGAAATTTTTTATTAATTTATCCATCAACAGTTCAGCTAAACTTCCTCTATAAATAGCCCCCCAAATTTTGTGCTGAACACAGAAAAAAATAGCACAAAAACTTAGAGCTCCGTTTTAAAAAAAGATAAAATTACATCCCTTAGACCTAGCCCTCTTCCCTTCTTCCCCAGAAAGCCAAAACTTTTTTTCTCTGTTCCGTCTCTCTTTCTCTCTCTCTCTCTGTCTCTCTCTCTCGCCGTGCCCACCACCGCCGTCCGCCGGCCACCACGCCTCCGCCCAACCGTCCTGCCGCCGTCGTCCGGCCGTCCCGACGCCGTCGCCGTCGTGCCTAACTCCCGCCGCCGCGCCGCCCGCGTTCTTCTTTCTCTCCTTTTTCCTCCGCCGGACACCTCCGCCGCGCCGCCTTGCCCGTCGCCGTCGCCCTACCCCCGCCGCCGTCACCGTGCCGTCCGCCCTCGCCGACGGTCGCCCGTCGCCCCCTGCCCTTCCCCTCGCCGCCAGCGCCACCCCCCTGCCTCACGCCGTCATCGTTTCCTGGGATTCAAAATTCAAAACTAAAAGGGTAAACCCTTGTTTCACCCATCATCTTTTCAATTTCTTTCTATTAGGTCACTAACCTTTTTATTTTGTCTTTGCAGAAAATTAATTAACTAACTCATTTATTTTTTTTTACTTGTTTATTTGTTTATTATTGTTATTATTACTAACCCTTTTTTTTTTTTTTTTGTTATTAGCAACTAACAACTAACTTGCTAATTTTTACTAACCTTTATTATTATTGTTGTTAATAATTAATTAAATTGTCTAACTTTTATTTTTGTTGTAATTAATTAACTTAATTAAACTTGGCTAACTTTTATTTATTGTTGTTAATTAATTAACTTAATTAAACTTGGCTAATTTTTATTTATTGTTGTTAATTAATTAACTTAATTAAACTTGGCTAATTTTTATTTATTGTTGTTAATTAATTAACTTAATTAAACTTGGCTAACTTTTATTATTGTTGTTAATTAATTAAATTAATTAAATTGTCTAACTTTTATTTTTGTTGTAATTAATTAATTTAATTAACTTGACTAACTTTTTATTATTGTTGTTAACAATTAATTTAATTAAACTTGGCTAATTTTTATTATTGTTGTTAATTAATTTAATCTAACTTTTACTAACCTTTTTATTGTTATTAACTAACTAATCCAACTAATCTAACTATATTAATTGTGCTAACTTTTATTATTATTGTGTTATTAAAGTGGATGGCCAAAAAACCCCACTTTATTAATTGAATTTTTTTATGATTAAAAGATAAAAAAAGGAATTTTACGTGAATAATTTTCTAAAGGCTAATAAAAATTACTTTTTTTATTTTGAAACAAAGTTTTTATTCCTTTTAATAAACAAACATAATGAAATAATTCAAAAATAAAATAAATAAATAAATAAACATAAAATCATTCTTTTAATACATCTTTAAAATTAATAATTAATGAAATAAAAAAAAATTAAAACTCCATGACCAAATGATCCGCCAGGATCCATGGCTCGGAAATATTTTTAAATAAAATAAATAAATAAATTTTTTCTTTATAAAAAATAAAAAAAAACTTTAGACTAATATATTAATTATCTATTAATATATAATTTTTTTTTAGTTTTCTTTATTAATAAAAAGAATAAAAAGCGTAAAAATTTTGGGTTAATATTTTATTCAGTAATATTTTACTTATTAAATTATATAACTTTTTGTTTCTTTTATAAAAATCTTAATCAAATAATTTCAAAATAATACAAAATAAAACAAAAATAATTGAATTTTCTCTTAAATATTTTTGACTTATTGATTAGATATATTTTCAGAAATATAAATTAAAATTAAAAAAAAAATCTTTCATCAAACAAAGAAGAATATAAAAATAAAAATATCAAGACTTTTGTTTTAAAATACATATAAGTTTTCGGTTAAATAATCTTTTATTCCAAAATAAATTAAATAAATATCAAAAATTTTCTTCTTTTGTTTAAAATTTTTGATTCTCTTAATAAAAAAAATAATAAAAAAATAATAAAAAAAAATAAAAAAAAATAAAAAATTTTTAGTTCATGGTATATTGGCTGGAAACTGTCTCGTGCCCGCTTTTGAGCTGCTTCACCTGGTGAAGAGGGTCTGGCTGAGTAACAACGCCCCGTACCATGATCAAAATTTTTATTTTTAAACTCTTTAATTCTTTTAAATTAACTTCTTATTAAATAAAAATTAATTATTATTTTTTTTTAATTCTTTTATAAATTGAGTAATCCTTTAAAATAATAAATATCTTTCATTAAACAAGAAAACAAAAAAAGTAAACAAGAAAAAAAAAGAAAGATAAGAAAAATAAAAGAAAGATAAGAAAGAAAAATAAAAGAAAGATAAGAAAGAAAAGAAAGATAAAAAAAATAAAAGAAAAGATAAGAAAAAGAAAAGAAAGAAAGAAAAGACAAGAAAAATAAAAGAAAGATAAGAAAGAAAAATAAAAGAAAGATAAGATAAAGAAAAGAAAGGAAAGATAAGAAAAAGAAAAGAAAGATAAAAGAAAGAAAAAGAAAAAGAAAAGAAAGAAAGAAAAGAATAAAAAAAGAAAGAAAAGAAAAGAAATTAAAAGAAATTAAAAAAAAGAAGTAAAAATAAGTAAAAAAGAAGAAAAAGAAAGAAAGTAAAAAAAGAAGTAAAAATATAAAGATAAATTTTTTTAGTCATTCATAAACAAAAAGAATTACCATTTAAAAATTAATTTCATAATAATAAGAATTAAATAATTACGATAAATCAATTTCCATATCCGGATGATCCGGCAGGATCTACGGTTTGGAAAATATCAAACTTTTTAAAATAAATAAATTAAATAAATACAAAGATAAAAATCCATGTTTACAATATGGATTAAATTATTTAAAATTTCACCAAATTCCGTGTCCAAATGACTCGGCAGAGTCCATGGTTCGGAATCAAATCTTCCGTGTCCAAATGACTCGGCAGAGTCCATGGTTCGGAAGTATAAAATTTCATACAAATTAATTAATTTAAAAATCCACATTTCGACTAATCCAGTTAAAATTTCTAATTTTGAAAATTAACTGAGAATTATTTAAAAGCAAAGCAAAACAAAATTAAAATCAACTAAGGTGCCAATTTTTGGGCGTTTTAACAAAGTTGTTTTAACGTAACCGTACTCCCGATCCTCGAACTCTCGCAGACCAATTTTAAGGTGACCAATCGACCTAAGAAAACTGATTGGTGGCGACTCCCGAAAACGATCCGCACGTTGCCACAGCTTGGCGACTCCGCTGGGGAACTCGACGTTAGTGAGTCGAGCCTAAAGTTGATTTGTTTTTATTTACTTTGCTTTACTATTATGTGGATTTATATATTATATTTACTTAAGTAAACATGCATAATGCATTCACAAAATGAAGCTCTATACCCGAGCTTCCTTAAATCAAACACGATTCTTTCTAAGCGGAATTGGTGTTGCTGTCCTTGTGAGGCCACGGTCTCCAAGCCTTCACCGGTTTCAAAGTAGCAAAGTAGTGTATTGCCTTCTGAGACGGTTAGTCTCTGCATGGGCCCACGAAAAGCTACGACTCGAATTAATCCATTCCTTACATAAACCCTAGAGGGTAAGGAATCGGGCCGTCACTATGATTCAGTGACGGGATTCGGGAACTATCCCTTGCCTTTTTGATAAACCACCTTCTGCATGTAGAATTCCTTACTCCACCTTAGAACCAGCCATTAAGAATTTCCCATACCTCGGTTCCTATTTCCATAGGTTTTGTTTTATCTATATGTTTGTATGATCCTATGTGTTATTTTTTTTACTAACTCTATTTTTCCTTATTTTTCCGGCATATACATTTCATCATTAAAGATAAGTATTTGGTGAAAGAACTATTATCATGGATATTCTCGATTATCTTCCCACGGCTGTTACTGGATCATGGAATGACACGGTAATCGAAACTCAGCCTGAAGCTATGGAATATTCCGAAACGGCTCAAAAGCTTCACGGAGATGCTCTGACATCCCATTCTCACGTACAGCTTAAGGACCAGGTATCGGTCCGGATAAATCAGAACGACACCACGGAATTATTGCAAGTCTGGAATAGTTGGAATTCTACTGATCGGGAAGCTTTTACGGCAAAATATGGTCACATCACTTGCCTACTAAAGGTTACCGTTGATGCATCACTTGTCCGGGCTCTAATACAATTTTGGGATCCATTTTATCGATGCTTTTCTTTCGATAAGATGGATCTGGTTCCAACCATTGAAGAATACAACAGCCTCTTGGGTTGGTCCTCCGACTATCCAATCGAGACTTATCAACATGATAGAAGAACGGAGCCTCATCGAGCCCTAGCAAAATTATTGGATATGCCAGCTTCCAGTCTTCAAACCAAGTTTGCAACAAAAGGATCTCGAAAATTTATCAGTTGGATCGACTTAAAACAATTAAGTCACGTTCTCCCTCAGAAAAATCAACGACGCAAGCTTTTCGCCTTGGCGATATATGGCCTGGTAGTCTTCCCAAGAATTGTCGGATTCATTGAAGGAGACATCATTACACTATTTGAGCAAATCTGCAATGCTCAAATAAATCCGACCTCAGTAATATTATGTGAAACTATCAGGGCATTAAACTTTTGTCGCCAAAGAGGGGGCAAATTCATAGGATGTTCACATCTCCTCAACATTTGGATCAAAAGCCACCTTCCTTGTGAGAAGCAACATTTTGGAAATCGCTTTTCAAAGGACTTCATCCCAATCGAAGCCTTTTTGAAAAGTGAAACCATTCATCACGACAGCAAGGAAGCATGGGTTGATTATTTCAAGAACATCACCGAATTCCAAATTGAATGGAGAGCCCCCTGGTCTACCTCCACCCGCGTTGTCTACCATTGCGGCAATTGCCCGTGGGTTCCTCTCTTAGGTATATGGGGAGGAACAAGTTATGCCCCAGCTCAAGTACGAAAACAATTTGGGTCCATGCAATTTATACCCATGACGCATAATCTGAGTAAGTTGGAATTTTCACACGAAGATCCAAATTCAAATAAGCTCGCAATGGGTATTTCAGTTGCGTGGAAAAGAATTTTCATATTGAAGTCGGGGCCTATTATTTCTCCCACTGCTTATTATGAATGGAGAAATAACCGGAAGGAAGGAATAGTTCTATCTGAAGAGGTCATCAGAAAATTGGCGAAAAGAGAGTTGGAGAAAGAACTAGAGGAAGAAAAGGAGAAGAACAAGAGGATGCTCCTTGACATGCAACAGCTCGGTCACAAAACACAACTCCTCGAAGAGAAAGTTGAATACCAAAAACAAGTCATCTCCCAATTGGTTGATGAAACCGATCAAAAAGAGATGAGAGTCAGATACTGGGAAGATCAATACAGATTTTCTCAAGATCAATTACAAACATTTTTGGTAGAAGTCAGAAAAGTTACAGAACAAGCCCAACTAATGGGCGAAGAAGCCAAGGAGTTAGAAGAACTGAGCTGTCCTACTTCATCAGTAAATGTTCAAAGAATGATGGAGTTCATATCTAAGGCCAGAAAGCAGTATTGTACTTTGGGTCGTTTCTTTTAAACAAACCTTTTGCTGAATGTAATTGAGAAATTCCATTATAGTTTTTCTTTCACCAAGTATTTACAATATTCATGCATGCATCCATCACATCAATCATACACACATAGAATCTAATAAAATAAATATTCCTTTAAAAGGGTAAAATTGGACCTCAACACCGATATTCAACTCGACTCCAAACAAGATTAATGGCAGAACAAGCCGAAGGACGTCTCATGGAGATGGAGTCCAAGATTGAAAGTATGTCAGAACAGATGAGACAATTGATGGAATTAATCAAAGGGAAAGCAACTCAAGTCCCCATCAAAGAAGTACAAGATCCCACTTATCCCCCGGGATTCACCCCGCAACGAGTCTCAGTCCAAGAAAACCTGTTTCAAGAATCAGGACCGTCTGCTAGTGTTCACCTGAAACAAGACACTGTACAGGAAGAGAAGAAGACATTACCAAAAGAAGAAGCAGAATCTCAAAAACTCGAAACAATAGAAAAGCGACTGCGAGCCATTGAAGGAGGCACTATATTCGGATCTCTCTCGGTGGATGACCTCTGCTTAGTGCCAGACGTCGTAATCCCTTCAGATTTTAAGGTGCCAGATTTCGTGAAATACAATGGAACGAGTGATCCCATCACTCACATCACATTGTTCCTAAGGAGACTACAACCACTCACAAAAGATGAAAAGGTGTGGATCGCACTTTTTCAGGAAAGTCTCACAAAATCAGCATTACAGTGGTATCTAAGCCAAGGTCCAAGGAACATAAAAACTTGGAATGACCTTACTCAGGCCTTCATCGGCAACTATAAACACGTTATGGACTTGGCTCCGGATCGCCAAACTCTCCAAAACATGGAGAAGAAAAAGCCAGAAACTTTCAAGGAATATGCGCAGCGGTGGAGGGACTTAGCTGCACAGGTTCAGCCACCCATGACAGAAAGAGAAATGGTCACTTTATTTGTCCAGACACTGAAATACCCATATTATGACAAACTTATTGGCAATGCGGCAACTAACTTCTCCGACGTAGTAATGTCTGGAGAAAGGATCGAGCATGGTATCAGGACTGGGAAGATTACTGAATCCTTTAGCGATCCTATGAAAAGAGGAGGACCTTCCAGAAGAAAAGATGAAGAAATACAACAAATAGGAAGAGGAAGAGGGATTCCCTTCGTGGGCACTGTGGCCACCGGACCTCGCCTATCCTATTCTGCCAATAAGCCCAATTATTATCCTACCAATAGGCCCAATGATTATCCTCCCAATAGGCCCAATGATTATCTTCCCAATAGACCCAACAATTATCCTCCCAACAGACCTAATCAGTTACGGCCACCTGTTCCAACTCCTCCAGTACCTGCACCAAGACCAAGAGAAATCTTCGCACCAATTCCCATGACTTACACTGAGCTGTATCCAAAACTCATCGAAAGTCAACTTATTCGCCCAATCCCTACAAGGCCATTGGAACCCCCGTATCCAAGGTGGTATGACCCTAACATAAATTGCCCATATCATGATGGTACCGTGGGCCACGGACTGGAAAATTGCATAGCATTGAAGCGTATAGTCCAACAATTAATTGAGTCAAAGTGGTTGAACTTTTCCGATGAACCAAACGTCACTCATAATCCATTGCCTCCTCATCAAGCCAAACCAGTCAATATGATGGAAGAATACTGGCCGATGAAGAAAACAGTCAATGATATCATAACCCCTCTTAAGCATGTATATTCATGCCTTGTGAAAGAAGGGATTATCATAGGAAAGTCTTCTGGAAATAAAGAAGTCGAGGATGAGGAGTGGTGCAACTTTCATAACAGTAAAAGTCATTCTATCCAAGAATGCCCAGAATTCCGTAAAAGTCTACAAAGTCTTATGGACTCCTCCCAAATCATCGTTTTTATGTCAGATAAAGAGGATGACGTGAATGTGATAATTAAAGAACAAGAAGTCAATATCATGCCAAGACCACTAGTCATTCCAATATCAAAATCTGCTCTCAAGCCTTTAAGAATTCAAGTTCCAAAGCCATTCCCGTACAAATCAGACAAAACTGTTCCATGGAACTATGGCTATACTTCTAACATCACATCAACTCCGTTAGAAGTTGGGGGCATGACTAGAAGCGGTCGGTGTTATTCTCCCGAGCAAATGAACAAGCTCCAACAAGAGAAGAATGTTACGGATCCAGCAAATGGACCTATTAACACATCTAAAGAGCAAGAGATGCCTCGAGCAGTAACAGATGAACAAGCTACTGAGTTTCTCAAACTCATAAAGCAAAGTGAATACAGTATCGTGGAGCAGTTGAACCGTCTGCCAGCAAAGATCTCCATACTTTCATTACTCTTAAGTTCTGATGCCCATCGAGAAGCTCTTCTCAAAGTCCTGAATAAGGCTTATGTTGAACAAGATATCTCCGTGAACAACTTTGACCACCTTGTCAACAACATCACGGCACAAAATCTCATCACATTCACTGACGATGAGATACCAGCAGAAGGAAGAGGTCACTCTAAGGCTCTGCATATTTCGATTAAATACAAAGATCGGATTATGGCCAGAGTTCTTATCGACAATGGGTCAGCTCTAAATGTAATGCCACTCGAAACCTTACATAAGATTGGTTTAGACCCATCATACCTCAACAACAGTCATATTGTTGTTCGAGCATTTGACGGAACGAAGAGAGATGTTGTTGGAGAAATAGAGCTACCAATAGGGATTGGTCCCTGTCTTTTCCACATCACATTCCAAGTCATGGATATTTGTCCATCTTATACCTGCCTGCTGGGAAGACCATGGATCCATATGGCCGGAGCAATTCCTTCTTCATTACACCAGAAAATGAAATTCATTATTGAAGGAAAGATAATCACGGTCTTCGCTGAAGAAGACATCCTGCTATCAAGACCTGCGGATGCTCAATATGTCGAAGTCAATGAAAATGTACCTGATTGCTCATTCAGATCTTTTGAGATTGTCAATGCTGCTTATGTCAGCGAATATGAAGAAGAACCCATTCCTAGCATCTCTAAAACAAGTCGCATGGTTGCCAAACTCATGATAAAAGGAGGATACTCACCGGGGTTAGGACTGGGACAAGATTTACAAGGAATCACAGAACCATTGAAAATCACCACAAATGAAGGGAAATACGGCCTAGGCTTCACACCGACAAGACATGATAAAATGAAGGCAATAGCTGAAAAGAGAGAAAAGAGGATTGCACGATTAACAGGGCATCCTCTCCAGGAAAGAAATCTGGATATCCCTGAAATCACCGAAACGTTCGTGAGTGGTGGTCTCATTCCAAAAAATGACAATGAAGGCAAGCTGACTATCAACATCAACAAGTCTTTTGAAAGTCTTTCTATTCAGGCAATCATCAGCGATTCACCTGAAGAGGAGGAGCTTGTTCAACCTTGTGGCCCACGGGATGTGCTGAACAATTGGGAGGCGATAGAACTGCCTGTTATAATCGAAAGCTTTCCAAAGTAATCTAATAGTAAAAACCTCCTAAAGAAAGGTTCAATCAATAGGGTGTAGTCTTTGTTTAAGTGAACCTTTTAGTTATTGCTTTTTATTCCAATAAAGTTGTGATTTATGCACATTGTAAATAAAGTACCAGTTTGCATCCATCTCATTCGTGCCATTTTTTTTTTCTTCTCTTTCTTTTCTCTCTGGATAATGCAGACCCAAAACTCTCTTTGATGACAATGAAAGAATGAACTTTGATAATCCTGTAAACACTACCGACTCGGATGACGAAGATCTTCAAGTATCTCCTGAGCTATTAAAAATGATTGAGCGAGATGAAAAAGAAAGGGCAACAAGTCAAGAACCAACTGAGGTATTCAACCTGGGAGACAGTCAGGATGTAAAAGAAGTCAAGATTGGCACTTTATTCCCTCCTGAAGAAAAAGAAGAATTAGTCCATTTATTGAAAGAATATGTGGATGTGTTTGCTTGGTCATACCAAGATATGCCTGGCTTAAGCTCAGACATAGTACTACACAAAATACCCTTGAAACCTGGGGCGAAGCCTGTCAGACAAAAGTTACGAAGATTAAAGCCGGATCTAATCTTAAGAGTGAAAGATGAGATTCGAAAGCTGTGGGATGCAGGATTCCTTGGGGTCGCTGAATATACAGAATGGGTGGTTAACATTGTTCCAGTCGAAAAGAAAGAAAGCGGGAAACTAAGAGTTTGTCAGGACTACCGGCCATTGAACGAAGCCAGTCCTAAAGATAACTTCCCACTTCCTCACATTGATACGCTGGTGGATAATACCGCAGGAAACTCCTATTTTTCCTTCATGGATGGCTTCTCTGGATACAATCAAATCAAACTTGATCCAGATGATATGATAAAAACTGCCTTTATAACCCTTTGGGGTACCTTCTACTACAAGGTGATGCCTTTTGGGTTAAAGAATGCTGGTGCTACATATCAAAGAGCCATGGTTGCATTATTCCATGACATGATGCATAAAGAAATTGAAGTATATGTAGACGACATGATCGCCAAAACTTTCACTGCTATGGGGCATCTAAAAGTGCTAAGAAAACTATTCGATAGACTTCGCAAATATCAACTGAAGTTGAATCCTGCCAAATGTATTTTTGGAGCCTCTTCAGGAAAGTTATTGGGTTTCATGGTCAGCAAGGATGGGATTCGAGTTGACCCGAGTAAAGTCAAAGCAATACAAGAAATGCAACCCCCGAAGACTCCAAAACAAGTAAGAAGTTTTCTGGGCAGAATCAACTTCATAGCAAGGTTCATTTCACAATTGACATCCAAGTGTGAACCTCTTTTCAAATCACTGAAGAAGAACAATCCGATCGAGTGGAATAACGAATGCCAAGAAGCATTCGAGAAAATCAAGCAATATCTATCAAATCCACCAGTCTTGGTACCACCCCGATCTGGAGAATCGTTGATTCTATATTTATCCATACAGGATTCTTCATTAGGATCCGTATTAGGTCAACGTGATGAGACAGGCAAGAAAGAGCATGCAATTTACTATTTGAGCAAGAAGCTTACCACATATGAAGCGAAATACTCAATAGTAGAAAAGTCCTGTTGTGCCCTTGCATGGGTAGCACACCGACTACGACACTACATGCTCAACAACACCACATTGCTAATCTCCAAGACTGATCCCATTAAGTACATTTTTGAAAAACCAGCTTTATCAGGCAGGATCGCAAAATGGCAAATGTTGTTGTCTGAATACGACATACAGTATGTCACCCAAAAGGCTGTAAAAGGGAGTGTGATTGCTGAATATCTGGCTGATAGAGCATTGGATGATTATGAGCCAATGAAAATGGAGTTTCCTGATGGAGATATAATGACAATAGAACAAGAAGTCTCTAAAGATGATGAAACATGGAAAATGGCATTCGATGGAGCATCTAATGCTTTGGGACAAGGGATTGGAGCCATACTCATCTCTCCAAGTGGAGAGCAATTCCCTCTTACAGCAAAAATTACATTTCCTTGTACCAACAATATAGTAGAGTATGAGGCATGTGCTATGGGACTCCAAATGGCACTGGAATTGAAAGTGCGAGATCTCCGAGTTTATGGGGATTCCGCATTAGTCATATATCAAATCAACGGAGAATGGGAGACAAGGGATTCAAAATTGATCCCTTACCAAAAGCTCATACTAGACTTGGCTCGAAAATTCAACAGTATAAGCTTCCATCATCTTCCAAGGGAAGATAATCAAATACCGGATGCTTTAGCTACTTTGGCTGTTATGTACAAGATCAGTGACCCCGAGCATACTCCTGTGTTCGAGATGAGAATAATAGATTCTCCAGCTTATTGCATGAGCATCGAAGAAGAATTGGATGGAAAGCCTTGGTATCACGATATCAAGAAATACCTCCAAGAAAGAGTATATCCACCAGAAGCATCAGAAAATGACAAGAAATTTCTACGAAGATTGTCAATGGGTTTTCTTTTAAACCTAGACATACTTTACAAGAAAACCCCAGACTCGATGCTACTTCGCTGTGTAGATACTCATGAAGCACGAAAGATCATGGAAGAAGTTCATTCTGGAATATGTGGAGCACACACTAGTGGTCATACCATGGCAAGACAAATAATGAGGGCTGGTTACTATTGGCTCACATTGGAAAGTGATTGCGTCAATCACGTAAGAAAATGTCACAAATGCCAAATATATGCCAACAAGATCCAAGCTCCACCTGTTCCTCTTAATGTAACAGCAATACCTTGGCCTTTTGCCATGTGGGGAATCGATGTTATTGGAGCGATTACCCCTAAAGCTTCCAATGGTCACAAATTCATCCTAGTTGCAATTGACTACTTTACTAAATGGGTAGAAGCTGTGTCTTATGCAAGCGTAACTCAAAAGGTGGTATGCCGGTTCATTAAGAAAGAAATCATTTGTCGCTATGGACCGCCAGAGTGTATCATCTCAGACAATGCCACGAACCTGAATAATGCAATGATGCAGACTTTGTGCCGGCAATTCAAAATCAAGCATCTCAATTCAGCACCTTATCGACCGATGATGAATGGTGCAGTAGAAGCGGCCAATAAAAATATCAAGAGAATTGTTGAAAAGATGATCGTCACTTACAAGGACTGGCATGAGATGTTACCTTTTGCATTGCATGCTTATAGAACTTCTACCCGTACTTCTACTGGAGCAACACCTTTTTCTCTGGTATACGGTATGGAGGCTGTATTGCCCATCGAAGTTGAAATTCCTTCATTAAGGGTACTAATGGATACTCAATTAGGAGAAGCAGAATGGGTCAAAGCTAGATACGAGCAATTAAATCTAATTGATGAAAGAAGAATGATAGCCCTCTGCCATGGGCAACTTTATCAAAGAATGATGATTCGTGCTTACAACAAAAAGGTTCGCCCACGACAATTTCACGAAGGCGACATAGTGCTCAAGAAAATTTTACCCATGCAACATGATTCAAGAGGAAAATGGACACCAAATTATGACGGGCCATATGTCGTGAAGAAAGCATTTTCAGGAGGGGCACTAATTCTGACAGAAATGGATGGACGAGAATTACCGAAGCCAGTAAATTCGGATGCAGTAAAGAAATACTTTGCATAATGAAGAAATTTTCGAACAGAAGGGGAGAAGTGGATACAGGGTTACCAAAGTTTATTTGATCAAAGTTGTCAAAGAGAGCTTTCTTCCCTTACACTTTCATTATCTATCTGTACCCAAGATTTTCATATTCTTTTACCCATAAATAAAAGCCAATTCTCTTTAACTTACCTTAGATTCTCACGTTCAAAATGCTAAAGTCGCTTCTATCCAGTTCTTTTCCTTTAAATCTCACATTCCTACTAGCCTTAAGTGTGCAATAAATTGTGACTTTTGAAGGAAGAATAGTAATAATTAAAACTTAGAAAAAAACAAAGACCGTAGATTACTTTGATAAGCTTTGTGAATTAAAACAGGTAAGATTGAGGTCCTGCTTTGCGAGCAGCACAGAACATAGGCTAACAAAGAAGAAGGAGTAACAAATCTTTGGGAGATAGCCTTGGTGGTAGCCTGAATGATCATTTCAGAAGTCTTAACATGTCTATGTCAGCAGGAAAGAATCATGCTCACGAATATTTCAACAGGGACAATTATCCAGAGAAGCATAAAATATGAGGCGGGCATTAAAGAAAATTGAGGTCAAAATTCAAAAATAAGGCAAGGAAAGAGGATTTTTGAACAGAGTTGGGCTTTTGAGACAATGGACAACAGCTGGAAAGCATAAAGAGATTCAATAATAGTCCGAGAAGGAAATCACAAAGAAGATCCAGTAAAGTAAAGCAAAGACATGAAGAGCTAGATTAAAAAAAAAAAAAAAACATCAGTTACACATGCCTTGCATTCATGCATTTCACATCATGCATGCATGGCTTTTACATAACAGGGATCAAATGAAAAGCATGTCCGCAGCATGATTGCAGCAGTATAAGCTGAGATCTTAATGACATCAGCTCTTACTAATTGGACGCATAGCTAATACGCTGGACCCAGCCCCATCAGGAATCCAAGGATAAAGCATACAATATCGTCAAAAGCCTGGCAATTGAGGCTACACCTAAAAGAACAGAATTGATGCCAGCTTAGCAGCATCCAAGATGAGTGATAGCTATCGTCAAAGATAAGGCAGACATCAAGAAATATTGTCGTTGAAAATTCGTCAAAAGCGGACAATGGATTCAATAATCAAGGACTAAATCGACGTCAGCTGGATGGAATATCTATCACATCAAAATAAAGTAGGATTCACTTTTCCGGTTAAGCGGCGGATACGATACTCCGTGACTCTCAAGTCGGTTCTCTCAGTTGCCCATAATAACTGATCATTTCCTCCCTCCTTTCTTTTACTTTCTCCTAGAAAATGGATCCTACTTTTTCTGCCTTGCGAAAATATTTTCCTTCTCTCCCAATGAACATCCTCAAAAAGATCTACCAAGTTCGCTGTGAACGATTAAGAGCTCTGATGCATAAAGGAATCCCTGAAGATGTGCGGTGGTTAATTGAAGCTAAGGTTCGTCTGGCAGGTGAAATCCCAGAGGCATTTGTGTCTCACATGCCTGGTGTAGGCAAAAGCTCTTATGCCAAAAAACGAAGAGCGAGGAGACTAGGCGTCTGTCATAAATGCGGACGCTGGACCTGTAATACTAAATGTCGTTCTTTAGGGATGATCTCTGATAATCGAGAAGATAAAATACGATTCATTAAGAATGGCCTGAGTAAGGACTCATTGGATGATATCCAATTGACTCTTGAGACGCATTCTTGTGGATCCGTGCAACGTGAACTTCTCGATTTATGGAGCATTTTTCATGAAGAACGAGAACGATACAGTCCCGGGAATCTGACATTAAACGACCCTATTTGTCAGCTTGTAAGAAAACTGGATGGGAAGCAAATCCTCGACTCATAGAAGCCATTAATCCCGTTACTGGACGTAAAACCAGTGGAAGATGTGAGCCACAGTCACAATCACTGTACATACAATTTATCATATTTAAAATTTTTCATTTTTCTTTTAATAATGTATTTGCTCCCGTAAGTGTAATCGACACGTTATCCATTTCATCGCTATAAATGCATGTTCTTCCAGTCGGTTATCTAAGTTTCCTTCAATAACTGATTCATTTCCCTCTTCTCTCAAATTCTTCTCTCATCAATGGATTCTACTCTTTCTGCACTGCGAAAATACTTTCCTTCCTTTCCAATAAAAGTCCTTAAAAAGATCTACCTTGCTAGATGTGAAAGAATCAGAGTTTTTACACGCAAAGGCATTCCCGATAATGTGCAGTGGATAATTGAAGCTAAGGTCCGTCTGGCGGGTGAAGTTCCAGATGCATTTATGCCCCGCATGCCCGGTTTAGGTAAAAGCCGTTATGCCAAAAGGCGAAGAGCAAAGAGACTAGGCGTGTGTTATAAATGTGGGCGATGGAATTGTATTACTAAATGTCGCTCTTTAGGATACATCTCCATAAATCGTGAAGATAAAAGAAAATTCATTAAGAATGGCCTGCGTAAGGAATCTCTGGAAGATATCCGAGAGACTCTTGAAACGCATTCTTGTGGAAAAGTGCAAGGTGAAATTATCAGTTTATGGAGGACTTACCATAAAGAACGAAACCGTTACAGTCTTGGGAATGTGACTTTAAACGATCCTGTTTGTCAGTTTGTAAGAAAACTGGATGGGAAGCAAATCCCCGACTTATAGATGGCATTGAAGCCATTACTGGACATAAATCAGGGGAAGATGAGAGCCACGGTCATGATTCCTGTACATATAAGCTGTCATTTGTCTTTTCTTTTGACAATAATATACTTGTTCCTGTAAGCGTAATTAACACGTTATCCTTTCATCGCTATAAATGCGTGTTCTTCTTTCCGGTTAAGTAGCGGATGCAATACTCTCTGACTCTCATAATCGGTTATTTCAGTTTCCTACAATAACTGATTTCTTCATCTCTTCTCTCAAATTCTTCTTTTATCAATGGATTCTACTTTTTCCGCCATGCGAAAATACTTTCCTTCCATCCCAATAAATGTTCTTAAAATGATTTACCAAGCTAGATGTGAAAGGATTAGAGTCTTTATGCACAAAGGCATTCCTGACAATGTGCGGTGGCTAATTGAAGCTAAGGTTCGTTCAGCTGGTGAAGTTCCAGAAGCGTTCTTTCCCCGTATGCCCGGCTTTGGTAAAAGCGCTTATGCCAAAAAGCGAAGAGCAAAGAGGCTAGGTGTCTGTCATAAATGTGGACGATGGAATTGTAATACTAAATGTCGCTTTTTAGGATACATCTCCAGAAATCATGAAGATAAAAGAAAATTCATCAAGAATGGCCTGCGTAAGGAATCTTTGGATGATATCCTATTAACTTTTGAAACACATTTTTGTGAAATAGTGCAATGGGAAATTATGGATTTATGGTGGACTTTCCGTAAAGAACAGGATCGTTACAGTCTTGGAAATCTAACTTTTAATGACCCTGTTTGCCAGTTTGTAATAAAACTGGATGGGAAGCAAATCCCCGACTTATAGAAGGCATTGAAGCCGTTACTAGACATAAATCAGTGGAAGATGAGAGCCACAGTCATGATTGCTGTACATATAAGCTGTCATTTGTCTTTTCTTTTGACAATAATGTACTTGCTTCTGTAAGTGTAATAAACGCATTATCCCTTTCATCACTATAAATATGTGTTAGTTATGTTCGTTTCCTACAATCACTAATTTCTTTCTTTGCCTCCTTCATCAATGGAGTCTTCTCTTTCCGCCCTACGAAAGTATTTTCCTTCCTTCCCAATAAATGTTCTTAAAAAGATTTATCAAGCTAGATGTGAACGATTCAGAGTATTTATGCACAAAGGCATTCCTGATAATGTGCGGTGGCTAATTGAAGCTAAGGTTCGTTCAGCTGGTGAAGTTCCCGAAGCGTTCTTTCCCCGTATGCCCGGCTTTGGTAAAAGCGCTTATGCCAAAAAAAGAAGAGCAAAGAGGCTAGGCGTTTGTCATAATTGTGGATGGTGGATTTGCGGCAATAAATGTCGTGCTCCAGGAGTGATCACCAGAAATCGTAATGATAGAATAAGATTCATTAAGAATGGCTTGCGTAAGGAATCTCTAGAAGATATTCGAGAGGTTCTTGAAGCGCATTCTTGTGGAATAGTGCAATTTGAGGTTGTTGGATTATGGATAATTTTCCAAAAAGAACGAGATCGTTACAGTCTTGGGAATCTGACCCTAAACGACCCTGTTTGCCAGTTTGTGAGAAAGCTAGATGAGATGCAAATCACCGATTCATAGAAAGCATTGAAGCCATTACTGGACGCAAAGCCAGTGGAAGACGAGGATCAAAGTCATGATTACTGTACGTGCTAGCTGTCGCTTTTGAAATTTTCCTCCCCTTTTGATAATAATGTATCCACTCCTGACGTGAACCAAAGTCACGATTACTGTACGTACTAGCTGTCGCTTTTGAAATTTTCCTCCCCTTTCAGCGATAATGTATCCACTCCTGACATGAGCCATAGTTACGATTACTGTACGTGCTAGCTGTCGCTTTTGAAATTTTCCTCCCCTTTGGCAATAATGTACCCACTCCTGACACGGACTACTGTATATAGCTGCCACTTTTGAAATTTTCCTTCCCTTCCAACAATCACATACCTACTCCTGACGTAAACTACAGTAGTGACTACTGTACATGCTAGCAGCTATTTTGAAAATTTTCCTCCTCTTTTAACGATAGTGTACCCATACCTGACCAGAGTCATACTCGTGACTACTGTGTATAGCTGGCAATAATGTATCCACTCTTGAAAATAAAATTATTGTCTTATCTCTTCATCTCTATAAATATATCCTCTTTTCTCACAAGGATAAGGATAGGAATGGAGAAAACCCCAACTCGTAAATCCCGAAGTATTTGTGTATTTTCTGGGGCTTTTCCTGGAAAAGATGAAGAGTATTTAAAGGCAGCCAACCATTTGGGTAGAGTATTAGCTGAGCGAAAAATACATTTAGTTTATGGAGGAGGTAGTGTCGGATTAATGGGAGGTGTAGCATCAGCAGCATCTTTAGGAGGAAGTCAAGTTTTGGGTATCATCCCTGGACCTTTGAAATTTGTTTCTGGGGGCACGATTGGAGAAGAATTAGTGGTTAAAAATTTGCAAGAGCGTGTGTTACAAATGCTTTTAAATGCTGATGCTTTTATCGCTCTACCAGGTGGTTTTGGCACGTTGGGAGAAGTCTTTCAAATTGCTTCCATGGCCCAACTTAATTTGCATAAGAAACCCATTGGGCTTTTAAATGTTAACAATTTCTTTACAGGTCTGATAGCTTTTATGGATTATGCTATGCAGAAGAATTTCATATCAAGAGTGGCACGGCGAATCATAATATCCGCAACAACTGCTGAAGAATTGCTAGATAAAATACAAGCTTTTGTTCCTGAACCAGATCCAGCAATGATTCAGATAGACTGGACACGACAGTCTTTCCCGACCAGTTCACTCCCATAATGGTCCTCTACTCACCCTGTTGAAGTATTGTGGAAGAAAGAAGCGATCTGATCCGTTTTTCTTGTCCTTTAGTTTTATTATCAGCATTTTCTTTCGCGTTTCAGTTTTTCTTTTCAAGGAATTTCTTTTCTTATAAGATAGTTTCGTCCATGCTGATATTAAAACCATGGGACAATGCCTTTAGGTTGGAATGGCTGAGTAAAGAGTAATTTTTATTACTCTTGAGACGCATCCTATTAGGTCTACTAGGCATAACATTTCGGGGTAGTTAAGCTTTAACCTTATTTGGATGACATATCTCACAAGGGAATCTATATTTACTGAAGAAAATATTAGATGAACCTTGGATATTGATTCCAAACATCCGTTCCCTTTACATAATTTGTCAGTGTTATTGTCATCATCAAGATTCACTCATCTTATCGAAGTTTAAATTTTTGCACTCACCTATTATGAAAATTCACACTTTCGAAGAAAATTATTCCAATTTCAATTGCTTTCATATAAATTTCACTCGAGGTCCTAAGGAAAGCTCTTTAGCCTCAAAATCAATCAATCCGGAGTTTTAAGGATGGAACCTTTGCCTCGAGATCAATCAATCAATTCGAGGTTTTAAGGATGAAACCTTTGCCTCGACATCAATCAATCAATCCGAGGTTTTAAGGATGGAACCTTTGCCTCGACATCAATCATTCAGTCCATCTTACAACGATAGAACCTTTCCTATCGTTAGAGGTTCTAAGGACCTTTCCTTAACCTCAAACAAACAATCAATCATTCAGTCCATCTTACAACGATAGAACCTTTCCTATCGTTAGAGGTTCTAAGGACCTTTCCTTAAACCTCAAACAAACAATCAATCATCCAGTCCATCTTACAACGATAGAACCTTTCCTATCGTTAGAGGTTCTAAGGACCTTTCCTTAAACCTCAAACAAACAATCAATCATTCAGTCTATCTTACAACGATAGAACCTTTCCTATCGTTAGAGGTTCTAAGGACCTTTCCTTAAACCTCAAACAAACAATCAATCATTCAGTCCATCTTACAACGATAGAACCTTTCCTATCGTTAGAGGTTCTAAGGACCTTTCCTTAACCTCAAATAAACAATCAATCATTCAGTCCATCTTACAACGATAGAACCTTTCCTATCGTTAGAGGTTCTAAGGACCTTTCCTTAAACCTCAAACAAACAATCAATCATTCAGTCCATCTTACAACGATAGAACCTTTCCTATCGTTAGAGGTTCTAAGGACCTTTCCTTAACCTCAAACAAACAATCAATCATTCAGTCCATCTTACAACGATAGAACCTTTCCTATCGTTAGAGGTTCTAAGGACCTTTCCTTAAACCTCAAACAAACAATCAATCATTCAGTCCATCTTACAACGATAGAACCTTTCCTATCGTTAGAGGTTCTAAGGACCTTTCCTTAAACCTCAAACAAACAATCAATCATTCAGTCCATCTTACAACGATAGAACCTTTCCTATCGTTAGAGGTTCTAAGGACCTTTCCTTAAACCTCAAACAAACAATCAATCATTCAGTCCATCTTACAACGATAGAACCTTTCCTATCGTTAGAGGTTCCAAGGACCTTTCCTTAAACCTCAAACAAACAATCAATCATTCAGTCCATCTTACAACGATAGAACCTTTCCTATCATTAGAGGTTCTAAGGACCTTTCCTTAAACCTCAAACAAACAATCAATCATTCAGTCCATCTTACAACGATAGAACCTTTCCTATCGTTAGAGGTTCTAAGGACCTTTCCTTAACCTCAAACAAACAATCAATCATTCAGTCCATCTTACAACGATAGAACCTTTCCTATCGTTAGAGGTTCTAAGGACCTTTCCTTAAACCTCAAACAAACAATCAATCATTCAGTCCATCTTACAACGATAGAACCTTTCCTATCGTTAGAGGTTCTAAGGACCTTTCCTTAAACCTCAAACAAACAATCAATCATTCAGTCCATCTTACAACGATAGAACCTTTCCTATCGTTAGAGGTTCTAAGGACCTTTCCTTAAACCTCAAACAAACAATCAATCATTCAGTCCATCTTACAACGATAGAACCTTTCCTATCGTTAGAGGTTCTAAGGACCTTTCCTTAAACCTCAAACAAACAATCAATCATTCAGTCCATCTTACAACGATAGAACCTTTCCTATCGTTAGAGGTTCTAAGGACCTTTCCTTAAACCTCAAACAAACAATCAATCATTCAGTCCATCTTACAACGATAGAACCTTTCCTATCGTTAGAGGTTCCAAGGACCTTTCCTTAAACCTCAAACAAACAATCAATCATTCAGTCCATCTTACAACGATAGAACCTTTCCTATCGTTAGAGGTTCCAAGGACCTTTCCTTAAACCTCAAACAAACAATCAATCATTCAGTCCATCTTACAACGATAGAACCTTTCCTATCGTTAGAGGTTCTAAGGACCTTTCCTTAACCTCAAACAAACAATCAATCATTCAGTCCATCTTACAACGATAGAACCTTTCCTATCGTTAGAGGTTCTAAGGACCTTTCCTTAAACCTCAAACAAACAATCAATCATTCAGTCCATCTTACAACGATAGAACCTTTCCTATCGTTAGAGGTTCTAAGGACCTTTCCTTAAACCTCAAACAAACAATCAATCATTCAGTCCATCTTACAACGATAGAACCTTTCCTATCGTTAGAGGTTCTAAGGACCTTTCCTTAAACCTCAAACAAACAATCAATCATTCAGTCCATCTTACAACGATAGAACCTTTCCTATCGTTAGAGGTTCTAAGGACCTTTCCTTAAACCTCAAACAAACAATCAATCATTCAGTCCATCTTACAACGATAGAACCTTTCCTATCGTTAGAGGTTCTAAGGACCTTTCCTTAAACCTCAAACAAACAATCAATCATTCAGTCCATCTTACAACGATAGAACCTTTCCTATCGTTAGAGGTTCCAAGGACCTTTCCTTAAACCTCAAACAAACAATCAATCATTCAGTCCATCTTACAACGATAGAACCTTTCCTATCGTTAGAGGTTCTAAGGACCTTTCCTTAAACCTCAAACAAACAATCAATCATTCAGTCCATCTTACAACGATAGAACCTTTCCTATCGTTAGAGGTTCTAAGGACCTTTCCTTAACCTCAAACAAACAATCAATCATTCAGTCCATCTTACAACGATAGAACCTTTCCTATCGTTAGAGGTTCTAAGGACCTTTCCTTAAACCTCAAACAAACAATCAATCATTCAGTCCATCTTACAACGATAGAACCTTTCCTATCGTTAGAGGTTCTAAGGACCTTTCCTTAAACCTCAAACAAACAATCAATCATTCAGTCCATCTTACAACGATAGAACCTTTCCTATCGTTAGAGGTTCTAAGGACCTTTCCTTAAACCTCAAACAAACAATCAATCATTCAGTCCATCTTACAACGATAGAACCTTTCCTATCGTTAGAGGTTCTAAGGACCTTTCCTTAAACCTCAAACAAACAATCAATCATTCAGTCCATCTTACAACGATAGAACCTTTCCTATCGTTAGAGGTTCTAAGGACCTTTCCTTAAACCTCAAACAAACAATCAATCATTCAGTCCATCTTACAACGATAGAACCTTTCCTATCGTTAGAGGTTCTAAGGACCTTTCCTTAAACCTCAAACAAACAATCAATCATTCAGTCCATCTTACAACGATAGAACCTTTCCTATCGTTAGAGGTTCTAAGGATTTTTCCTTAACCTCAAACAAACAATCAATCATTCAGTCCATCTTACAACGATAGAACCTTTCCTATCGTTAGGGGTTCTAAGGACCTTTCCTTAAACCTCAAACAAACAATCAATCATTCAGTCCATCTTACAACGATAGAACCTTTCCTATCGTTAGAGGTTCTAAGGACCTTTCCTTAAACGTCAAACAAACAATCAATCATTCAGTCCATCTTACAACGATAGAACCTTTCCTATCGTTAGAGGTTCTAAGGACCTTTCCTTAAACCTCAGAGTTTAGGCGGCGAGAAGGTTTTCAATGCCTAGCTAAGCTGGACGAAATTTGGTAACTAACTTTGCATACATCATGTCCCATGAAGCATGCAAAGGGGGGCAGCTGTTGACACCCAATTTCGTCCGGCCATTAAAATAATTTTAAAAAAAATTAAATAAAAAAAATTAAATAAAAAAATGTATTATTATTATTATTGTTATTATTATTACTAAATTTTTTTTAATTAGTTTAAAATATATATATTTTTTTAAGATTTGATATATGTGTGTATATGTGTATGTTTGAAAGAAAAAAAGAAAACTCCATAAAAATGACAAAATTTAAAAGTTTGAGGTAAAAATGACAAAATTAAGAAGTTTCAGGCAAAATTGACAAATTCTGAAAGTTCCAGGAGCATTTGGCAGTTTGTCACATAAAATTTTGAGCCTGCCGACGTTTTTGGCTCAAATTGACAGAAAACGACAAAATTGTCAAAATCAGAAGCTTCAGGAACTTATCCAGAGGCTGAGAGACGTAAAGGACTAAAATTGTCATTTTACCAATTTAAGAGATAAGTTTGAAATTTTTTATTAATTTATCCATCAACAGTTCAGCTAAACTTCCTCTATAAATAGCCCCCCAAATTTTGTGCTGAACACAGAAAAAAATAGCACAAAAACTTAGAGCTCCGTTTTAAAAAAAGATAAAATTACATCCCTTAGACCTAGCCCTCTTCCCTTCTTCCCCAGAAAGCCAAAACTTTTTTTCTCTGTTCCGTCTCTCTTTCTCTCTCTCTCTCTGTCTCTCTCTCTCGCCGTGCCCACCACCGCCGTCCGCCGGCCACCACGCCTCCGCCCAACCGTCCTGCCGCCGTCGTCCGGCCGTCCCGACGCCGTCGCCGTCGTGCCTAACTCCCGCCGCCGCGCCGCCCGCATTCTTCTTTCTCTCCTTTTTCCTCCGCCGGACACCTCCGCCGCGCCGCCTTGCCCGTCGCCGTCGCCCTACCCCCGCCGCCGTCACCGTGCCGTCCGCCCTCGCCGACGGTCGCCCGTCGCCCCCTGCCCTTCCCCTCGCCGCCAGCGCCACCCCCCTGCCTCACGCCGTCATCGTTTCCTGGGATTCAAAATTCAAAACTAAAAGGGTAAACCCTTGTTTCACCCATCATCTTTTCAATTTCTTTCTATTAGGTCACTAACCTTTTTATTTTGTCTTTGCAGAAAATTAATTAACTAACTCATTTATTTTTTTTTACTTGTTTATTTGTTTATTATTGTTATTATTACTAACCCTTTTTTTTTTTTTTGTTATTAGCAACTAACAACTAACTTGCTAATTTTTACTAACCTTTATTATTATTGTTGTTAATAATTAATTAAATTGTCTAACTTTTATTTTTGTTGTAATTAATTAACTTAATTAAACTTGGCTAACTTTTATTTATTGTTGTTAATTAATTAACTTAATTAAACTTGGCTAATTTTTATTTATTGTTGTTAATTAATTAACTTAATTAAACTTGGCTAATTTTTATTTATTGTTGTTAATTAATTAACTTAATTAAACTTGGCTAACTTTTATTATTGTTGTTAATTAATTAAATTAATTAAATTGTCTAACTTTTATTTTTGTTGTAATTAATTAATTTAATTAACTTGACTAACTTTTTATTATTGTTGTTAACAATTAATTTAATTAAACTTGGCTAATTTTTATTATTGTTGTTAATTAATTTAATCTAACTTTTACTAACCTTTTTATTGTTATTAACTAACTAATCCAACTAATCTAACTATATTAATTGTGCTAACTTTTATTATTATTGTGTTATTAAAGTGGATGGCCAAAAAACCCCACTTTATTAATTGAATTTTTTTATGATTAAAAGATAAAAAAAGGAATTTTACGTGAATAATTTTCTAAAGGCTAATAAAAATTACTTTTTTTATTTTGAAACAAAGTTTTTATTCCTTTTAATAAACAAACATAATGAAATAATTCAAAAATAAAATAAATAAATAAATAAACATAAAATCATTCTTTTAATACATCTTTAAAATTAATAATTAATGAAATAAAAAAAAAATTAAAACTCCATGACCAAATGATCCGCCAGGATCCATGGCTCGGAAATATTTTTAAATAAAATAAATAAATAAATTTTTTCTTTATAAAAAATAAAAAAAAACTTTAGACTAATATATTAATTATCTATTAATATATAATTTTTTTTTAGTTTTCTTTATTAATAAAAAGAATAAAAAGCGTAAAAATTTTGGGTTAATATTTTATTCAGTAATATTTTACTTATTAAATTATATAACTTTTTGTTTCTTTTATAAAAATCTTAATCAAATAATTTCAAAATAATACAAAATAAAACAAAAATAATTGAATTTTCTCTTAAATATTTTTGACTTATTGATTAGATATATTTTCAGAAATATAAATTAAAATTAAAAAAAAAATCTTTCATCAAACAAAGAAGAATATAAAAATAAAAATATCAAGACTTTTGTTTTAAAATACATATAAGTTTTCGGTTAAATAATCTTTTATTCCAAAATAAATTAAATAAATATCAAAAATTTTCTTCTTTTGTTTAAAATTTTTGATTCTCTTAATAAAAAAAATAATAAAAAAATAATAAAAAAAAATAAAAAAAAATAAAAAATTTTTAGTTCATGGTATATTGGCTGGAAACTGTCTCGTGCCCGCTTTTGAGCTGCTTCACCTGGTGAAGAGGGTCTGGCTGAGTAACAACGCCCCGTACCATGATCAAAATTTTTATTTTTAAACTCTTTAATTCTTTTAAATTAACTTCTTATTAAATAAAAATTAATTATTATTTTTTTTAATTCTTTTATAAATTGAGTAATCCTTTAAAATAATAAATATCTTTCATTAAACAAGAAAACAAAAAAAGTAAACAAGAAAAAAAAAGAAAGATAAGAAAAATAAAAGAAAGATAAGAAAGAAAAATAAAAGAAAGATAAGAAAGAAAAGAAAGATAAAAAAAATAAAAGAAAAGATAAGAAAAAGAAAAGAAAGAAAGAAAAGACAAGAAAAATAAAAGAAAGATAAGAAAGAAAAATAAAAGAAAGATAAGATAAAGAAAAGAAAGGAAAGATAAGAAAAAGAAAAGAAAGATAAAAGAAAGAAAAAGAAAAAGAAAAGAAAGAAAGAAAAGAATAAAAAAAGAAAGAAAAGAAAAGAAATTAAAAGAAATTAAAAAAAAGAAGTAAAAATAAGTAAAAAAGAAGAAAAAGAAAGAAAGTAAAAAAAGAAGTAAAAATATAAAGATAAATTTTTTTAGTCATTCATAAACAAAAAGAATTACCATTTAAAAATTAATTTCATAATAATAAGAATTAAATAATTACGATAAATCAATTTCCATATCCGGATGATCCGGCAGGATCTACGGTTTGGAAAATATCAAACTTTTTAAAATAAATAAATTAAATAAATACAAAGATAAAAATCCATGTTTACAATATGGATTAAATTATTTAAAATTTTACCAAATTCCGTGTCCAAATGACTCGGCAGAGTCCATGGTTCGGAATCAAATCTTCCGTGTCCAAATGACTCGGCAGAGTCCATGGTTCGGAAGTATAAAATTTCATACAAATTAATTAATTTAAAAATCCACATTTCGACTAATCCAGTTAAAATTTCTAATTTTGAAAATTAACTGAGAATTATTTAAAAGCAAAGCAAAACAAAATTAAAATCAACTAAGGTGCCAATTTTTGGGCGTTTTAACAAAGTTGTTTTAACGTAACCGTACTCCCGATCCTCGAACTCTCGCAGACCAATTTTAAGGTGACCAATCGACCTAAGAAAACTGATTGGTGGCGACTCCCGAAAACGATCCGCACGTTGCCACAGGATCTAGATAGTACATTAGGAAAGTTAGGGAGAAAATGGTTGCTGCATGAAAGCTGGAGGACCTTGGCCGCATTTTGTCACTATAGGGAGCCAAAGCTGGATGAGAATGCAACCCCGCCACTACTCGAACCCTGGCATTTCCTAGAATGTTTCTTGCACTTTACCAGTTAAGCTAGTTGTGTAGAACATTTCTTCAGTATTTTAAAGATGGTATTTGAAAACTATATCAACAAATACTCCTTGGTCTATTGGTCCTTGTGCTTCTAAAGATTTTTTAAAATTAGATATTCACAAGACTTATGATAGCCTAGATTGGTCTTTTATTGAGCGAGTTCTTTGTGCCATGAAGTTCTTGGAGAAATGGGTCTATCTTATTATGTAATGTGTGACGACAATATCATATTCCATTTTAATTAATGGATGTACTGCTAAATGATTCTCTCCATCAACAGGAATTCATTAAGGTGACCAGTTATCCCCGTATATCTTTATTTTCTGTGCGGAAGCCTTTTTTGGTCGATTCCAAAGGCTTCAATCTTCTAGGGTTATTGAAGGGCTTCATGGTAGTAGAAATGGATCGACAACTAATCATTTGTTCTTTATGGATGACTATCTTGTGGGCTTTAAGCCATCTGGTTCAATTGTTCAAGCTTTCCATCAAACTATCATGGATTTTTTAAGATGCGGCTGGTCAAAGAATTAATTTTTCAAAAGTTAGAAAAGTTCTTCAATTGTAATTTTTCAGTCATTCAGCGTGATGATATTGTGTGAATTCTACCATTTTTAGTTAGCGAAAGAATTCCAAATTATCTGGGCCTTCGGTTCTCGCGGGATTTATCTCGATGTTCATCTTTCTAATTTTTAACGAATAAAGTCCGCCGTCATCTTTCAAACTTGAAGTGGAATCTTTTAAATCTTGCCAGGCATTTTAACCTCATTCAATTCACCTTATCTTATATTCTCATTTATGTTATGTCTTTATTTAAAGTTCATGTGACCTTAGCAGATAATTTAATTGCTCAATTTCTCTAATTCTGGTGGTCAGGTTCTGGAGAGAAAAATAATGTTCACTTTCGATACCAAGGACTTTTACAACTTTAAAAAGGACTTGGGGGACTTGGTATTTAGAATATGTGTTTTCTTAACCAAATTCTGCTCGCTAAAACCTTTTGGCGTATTTTCACTACAAGTAGTGGCTCTTTAGTTTATAAGGTTCTTTCAGCAAAATATGGCGAATCTCATTTTGTCTAGATTGCAAAAGCCGGGGTAACTCATCTCCTATTTGGCATAGTCTCCTGCATGGTTGGGCCATTCTCTAAGACCATATCTAGTGGACGGTGGGCAATGGGGTCTACGATCAAGGTTTGGGAAGATGCTTGGATCCCATGGATATCTCCAGCACACTTGAACCTCCTAGTGGGTTATGGGGACAAGGATTCCAATCTCCGTGTTGCAGATCTATTTGACCCTCATTGGCTGAGCTAGAACATCCCTCTTCTACAAAATTTGTTCCCGTCACAAATTGTTGAATTAATTTGCAATATTTCAATACTAGACAACATGGATGCTTCAGACTCCATTCATTGGCTTGACAATTCCACAGGACTTTTTATAGTTGAACATGGCTATGCCCTTGAGCTTTGAAAAAAGTCAGCTCATCTCCTAAACGCTACAGGTATGTCTCTCCAATGTCCTTCGCATCAAGATTTCTATATTGTTGTCAAATCTTTATGTGCCTTTAATATTCCTTAGAAGTTCAAAATATTTCTTTAGAAGTGTTTATCATGGTCTCTACCAATGATAGCAAATCTTGCTAACCATGGTGTCTTTATTAATCCAATTTGTTCCTGCTGTCAATCTTCTCCGGAAATGATGTTTCAACTTTTTTAGGAGTGTCGTGGATCAAAGGACCTATGGGGCAATTTTTGTTCTTCACCTTCATCTACTCTGTATCCATCTTTTGAAGCTTGGCTTTCTAACCTCTTGAGTCATAAGCAACACTATTCGCTTAACCGGTTTTGCTTTCTTCTCTTCACCCTTTGGATTATTTGGAACAATCGAAATGGATGCGTATTCCACAATGCGACTTTTCATGTTTTATCATTACTTCCTCGAATGGAGGATTTACTTGCTCAGCTTTCTCTATTCAAGGAATTCCACAACAAATGGACTATTGACCTTTACAATCCCCTTCCCAAGTTATGTATTTTGTGGGATAATAACTTGAATATAAACGCCCTTAGTTGGCCAGATTTTATTTATTACTGATGAGGCATGGTGTCAAACGTCAAGCCTAGGCACTACTGCTTGGGTATGGATGGGATCTGAGAGTCCTCATCGGATTCGCCAAGGAACTTTACTTCCTCATTTTGATTCAGCCATTAAAGCCAAAGTTCGAGCTATTTATGGAGCTTTATCTCTAGCAGCTAATCACCACATTCGTTTTATTACATTACTGACAGAATGCTCACAAGTTTTGCAAGTTCTATTAGGTAGACTTGATACAGCTTTAATTCTCCATCCAATTGTTCAACACACCTTATGACTTCTACATTCTTTTTAGCGATACTCGATAATGGTGGTCCCTAGATGTAGAGTGATGATAGCTTACCAATTAGCAGCTTTCTTTCTGCCTTAATTTTTCTTCTTCTTATTTGTATTTTTAAGTATTAAAAAAAAACAAATACTCTTACCCATTTAAGTTCATTTTCTCTTTTGACATTTTAATTATTTATAATTGAAGGGAAAAAAATCTAGAATTTATGATTGAAGAAGCGAATGTCTTGGCTGATATAGATTTCCCGGGGTCTGAAAATCCCAAGTATGTCGTTGGTATTATTTTTATTTACCAACCAGAAGAAAAACGGTAATATTATCTCTATCTCAAAATAATACTTTTCCCATGTCTCCCATATATGTGAAAGTGTTAAGAATCAAAAGAGAAGAAACATGAAAACTTAAATTGGATTTCAAACTCCCAAGTTGATTGAAACTTATTATTTCTAAAATATGCATTATTAGGCATAGTTTGGACTTTCCATTTGAAATTAATGAGATCGTGACTGAATTTTCAGAACGATTCAAAAGTAATTGTATTATCTGCTAATGAAAATTTTAAAAATAATATATAATATACTTATATGCCTTAATATTTATAATTTTTCTTAAAATATTGAAAATTGAATAAGATATTTTAATTTTTAGGAATGAGAGTGATGTGGAGGAATAGTGGGGAGGGGGAGCTGAATCCAAAAAAGGCATGCTCTTGACATGGAATTGAAATTTGTTTATGGACTCGATCAACAGGACACAAGCGGCGTGGATGGCACGTAATAATACATGAAATTTCTTAGAAGATGACAACACAAACTAGTTTTATTTATAGTTATATTTCTCTACAAGATAATTATAATAAAGCGAAAAGATTAAATATATATGTAGGATATCAAACTATAGAAGTACAATATTTGTTCGTCGATTAGAATTATTGATTTTCAATATTTTTTAATTGGCAATAAAAAAATTATTGAAAATAAGTGAATAAATAAGAGAAACATACGTCATCTTAAAGAGAAAGATGATCGAAACACCCTAATACCTAATGAGACAAACAACATAAAAATCTCAAAAATCAAAACCCTACAACCAAGACAACCTAAGCCCAATATTAAGCAAGAACCTAATCAGATTACCAACTCAAAACCAAAGTGTTGAACCAATGAAAAAATCCTATAATGGAGGAAAGTGAAAAACAAGCCGGATCTCACAATTCTTTTTTTTGCGAATTATCCCCCATTTTGATTTTTTTAGCTCACATTTCAAAGCAAAACTTTTTGGCTTGAAGTTCAACTTTTTATGCCTCCTCCTCTAAACCTTTACTTTGTTAAAATTCTCAAAATTACTCGGTTCATATTTTTTACATTCATCTAATTACTCATTAAGATTGGACGCTTTATATCTATTATTATTGACACAGAGATCCTTCGCTCTTAAGTTGTCCACACTTTTATCAAGTCCATGAAGATTAGAAGGCCCACCAATCTCAAACCCACTAGCACAATTAAAGGCCCATTAGCAGCCCTACTTTCCTTTTTCCCTAAAATCCCGCTGCCTCCTAAATGTTGCTCCGCTTTTTTTGCACTGCAAACCCATACATTCCTCTTTCCTTAGAAACACGCCTTCATCTTCCCATGCATTAGTTTGACTGCTCCATTGAAAGACCACACATTCCCGAGACAACTTGCCATCTTCAACGCATTTAATTCTACTCTGCCATGCCTCACCACCCTCTCCAACTACTAATCTTGTCTTGAACCACCTCCAGGTCCAAGACTGCCTAAGCCATCACTACCTCCTGGAAAACAACCAATACAATTTGAAAGCTAACATTCTATCAACTTTTTTTTTTTTTCTGAATGGCAATGAAAGAAATTTATTAATGAAAAAGAAGAACAGACTCGATTCTTAGATTGAAAGATGAAGAAAACTCAAACCCAAGCACCTAACACCATTAGAGGAACAACAAGAATGATCCCAAGATCCCACCCAAAAAGAACTTGAAAATAGCTAAATCAACCAATAAAATACAACCCAAGACACAAAGAGAACCACCCCCACATTCAAACCCCTACTCCAAAACTACACAATATCCCTATCTCGGTGGGAAATAGAATACTGGTCATCTCTCCTGTTTCCTTTTTGAAATTGAACTCTCTTGCGAAAAAGGAATAGACCCAGTAAAACATGCAATATTCTCCTTACCAGGATCCCCCTTTTTATCATAATTTATATTGCACTCAAATCTCTTTAGCTCCCAATCAACGGCCGCTTCTTTCTTTTGCACAACCTGCATATTTAGAATGACCTCTTAAATATTTCACTATTCTTGTCTACTTCCTTTGGAAATTTAATAGCAAAATCCCCAAATTCTTCAAATGTGAACCCTGCAATCTTACAAACCCTTTTCAGAAATCTATCAGCCCAAGTGGAAAAACTCAACTACCCCAATTCAACAACATTACCAACACAATTATCCTCATGTGGAAAAACTACACATAAAGGATCCAGCGCCTTATCAACTTGCAAATCTGAAACTGGTACCAAATCCAAGAGAATATTCTTTTGAAACTGAGAAATGACAGCTTCTTCCACAACCTCATTAGGACACAAAGTACATGAATTAGCTGAGAAATTATCTGGTGACAAAATAAGGGGACCCCTGGAGAATTAACACTGCCAACACCTGAAGAACTATCAGTGTCTCCACCAAGCTCATTAACATCAGATGATCTGCAACACCCACGCAAATTTTCACCTGGGCTCTCAGAATTAAAGGGTTTATTGTGCCAGCCCGCAGCCTTCTTTTCTGACTCCTGAATCAATAAAAGCCCATCACCTGGCCTAGAGTCACGAACTGGACCTACAGGGGCCCAACTCTATTGACCCAAACCTTTGTTTTGTAGCCTCCTTCTCCAAATCAGAACCCTTCGCTGTCGCTTTGAGTCCTTTGACTGCCTTAGCCAGCATCGTCTTCACCGAAACCCTCTCTGCCGCCTGCAACGGCTTCGCTTTGGCTGACTTAACTTCAACTCCGGCATGGTCGTTTAAATCACCGACCGAAGACACAGATATCTCAAGTAAGCCAAAGCAACAAGGATAAGAAATCTGGGACTTACTGATTACTCTCCTATACCCACCATCTCCATCGAATTGAGACAATTCTCTTCCCCAGTAATGACAAGCAAGATCTACGAGGGCAGAACTCACAGCCACCAACCTCCAGCTTCATTTCCTTCCGGAATAATCACCTTTCTGTGCTCTGTTCCTGAGATCACCGATAATTGAAGAAAACGGCTCGAATCGTTTCATCCCAACTAGAATAATTTTTTTTTAAAGAAAATATTTAGTTTTTTTATGTACTTTTTCATACCCAATTTGAACAAATAAAATTTTATAAAAAAAATACTTAATTTTCTTAAAAAGTATTTTAAAAATGCTTTTTGGACTTGTTAAATTATAGTGATTATTGTTGTACAGTTGAGTGAAAAATCAATAAAATTAAGAATAATGCATTAAGTAACTCATTATTTAATTACTCTCAAATAAGTTTTACTTCATAATATGAATATAAAAAATGTACTTATTGAAGGGAGAGGCAGGTAAGTCGAACAAGGCAAAAAGCACTAGCACTTATAGAGCTATATTTTTTAGGAGGCCCTTCCCTGCTCACTTAAGGGCACTTGGGGGCGCCTTCCTTGGTCTTGATGTTGTTGTAGCAAGGGCACTCTTCCCTGCGGCCATAAGTTCCAGAAGGGACACACAGACACTTCTGGCAGCAATAGTTGCAGAAGAAGAGGCATGGCTTCTTGTGACTTGTCTCCGAGCATCTGTAGTCGCATGCCCTTGAGCATTCTGCATCTCCAAAAAGTATCCCATCAACACATACACACACATACACATATTTTTTCCAAAAAAAAATAAAATTACGATGTAATAATCTAGTGATCTTGATTTTACTTACGTTCAGGTTTAAGAGATCCCTCAGGACCAGCCTGCGAATATCAGACAAAAAAGAGAGATTAATTAAATTCTTTCTTGAAAAAAGATTTTAATTATGTAAATACATATGTATTAGTTTGTGTGCACGTGCATGTGTATGAACAAGAAAACAACACCAAAGATAGAATATTACATGTAAGATCTGAAAAGCGAAAGCAGAAACGAGAGCAACCAAGACGAGTACAGCAAAAGGGAGCCTGGCCATTGTGCAAAACTTAACAACTTTTGGTAATTGCAAAAGACACTGGTAGAATTAACCAAGTGTGTGTGTCTAATGTCCTGTGTTGTGCCCAGCTATATGTATAAGATCCCGGGTGTCAGACCGTTTATTTACATATTAGTTCACTAGTTAATGCGAACCAATTCATCTCTTTGTTTGGTAGGTGACCCAACGCAGGCCTGTGTGAAATCTGCTCTTGTATGTAATGTCTGGAAACTCTCTGCCAACATTCTTTTCTTGGAGAAATCAAAGTAAATGCCTTGCCATATATTTGTTTCACAGCTCAACTAGTTGTGCTCATGGTCTTTAACATGGTGCTATGACACGGTATTCCACTAATCTACGATAAGAATTATGCGATATAAATATTTTCATATTTTGTCATTTTTTTTTTTTGTATATGGTATGCTGTATTTCTTGCACAAGTCATTTTTTTGTGTACATTTTGTCAAAACACTGTGATCAGAGGTGGTTATTGGGCAAGGTTGACTTGGACCTGGCATAGGTCAGAGTTGGCCCGGCCAGGTCAAACCTGAGCTCGGCTAGGGACAGAGGAGGCTCAGATAGGCACGGGGTGAATATGGCCCAAAAGGAGAAGGGAGGCCCAAAATAGCACAACCCAGCCCAACCCACCAGCATGACTAACCTAGATCGGATCGGATCGGACCGGCCCAAGACTCGGCCAGGCCAATCGTTTTCCAAACCATTAGAAAATTCAAAAACAAGGAGAAAATGCCAGCCTACCCCCTAATGGCTTTAGAAGTTTTTTTTTTTGCCCTAGTCTTTTTTACCATAGCCAACAGCCATTAACGGCTAGTTTTTAAGGACTTTTTGGGCAAACAATAATTTTCTTTCTCCTATAAATATGCAGTCATCTTCCCACACTTCCTCACACCAAAGTTCTCTTCTACAACCTCCTTCTACAATATTCTCTCATTCTCTCTATTAACTCACTTTAATTTTCTTAATCATCCACTAATATTTTCTTAATCTCCTCCTAATCTTCTCTCCATCTACAATTTTTTTCGGTCACTCATGGCTTCATGAGGAAAGAACTCTGGCAAGGGAAAGGGTGTCGCTAGCTCCTCATCCGGCATTGGGTTAGTTCATTTTTCTGTGGATGTCTCTTTGCAAAAGCCGATGCCTGCAAATCCAAGAGGTTGCCGACGATGACACCAACATTGACATGATGAACTATGAGTTGGATTTAAATAATCAACTTTCTGATGATAACATTGAGGAGGTTCCACTGACCCAAGTTAATGTTGAGGATTCCCAAACGATGCCATAAAGCATACAACATGAGGCGACCCAAGGGAAAATTGGTAACTTGAAGGCATCCGTTTGGGCACATTTTGAGTAAGTGTGGGAAAGGGATACGAGGTATGCAAAGTGTAACCATTGCGGAAGCAAGTTCACCCATAAGTTGAATTTTGGGATTGACACTCTCACTCGACATTTAAACAAAGTCCATGGAGATTTGGTCGGTACTTCCGGTAGACAAATACAATTGACAAGCATTAGGAGCTCCGGTGATCCAGGTATTATATTTTCCAATATAATTAAAAAACTACCAGACAAAGACTAATTAATTGGATGATGATTACAAAAAAACTATTTAAACAATAGCTAAGGATGAACACTTAGAAAGATTTATTGTAGAAAATCTAAATCTTGCTTATAAAAAAAAAGTCTAGGCAAACGACTAGAAGAGAAAACTTTAAATTGTACGAAGTTAGGAGAAGTGATTTATAATCATATTTTTCTACTCTTGATTATTGTCTGTCATTTACATCTGATATATGGACATCTCCAGTAGAACAAAATTACTATTTTATTACTGCTTATTGGATAGATGATGATTGAGTTATTCAAAAACACATCATTACTTTTAAATATATGAAATCTGATAATATGGGTTGGAACATTTTCAACTACATTATTGAAAGTCTGTGGGAATTTTTTATTGCCAATAAAGTTTTGTCCATTTCTTTTAATAATGTTTCAAATAATGATTTAGCGGGAGAGAATTGATAAAAGAAATAAAACCACCACTTGATGAAATTTTTTTCCATGTTTGTTACTTGTGTCATATTTTAAATTTATGTGTTCAAAATGGTTTATAACAATTGTAAAATGAAATTGGACCAATTCAGAATGCTTTAGTTTTTGTTAAAACAAGAAAAAAAGAATTAGCTCATGATTTTAAAATGTTTTGTATTGAAAATGGGGTAAATTTTTCTTGGAAAAGGTTTAAAATATATTGTTTCACTCAATGGAACTTAATTTTTGAAATGTTAAATGATGCCCAACCATGGGCAAATTTTTCACTCGATTTGTAAACTCAAGAATACAAGACAAATGACTAATTGACGATGTTTGAGAAAAATGTTTTAAGTTGGTTGAGTTGCTTAGATATTTTTTATAAGACAACAAACATTTTTTCTGAGGTTTATTATCCAACTGTACACCAAACAATATTATATTTTGTAAAGACCATCTATGTTTTCAACTAATACAAGAACAATGAGTTTTTACAACCAACTATTGAGGCAACAAACATTTTTTCTGAGGTTTATTATCCAACTGTACACCAAGCAATGTTATATTTTGTAAATACCATTTATGTTTTCAACTAATACAAGAACGATGAGTTTTTACAACCAATTATTGAAGCAATGCAGACTTGATTATTTTCAAAAGATCCTGCCAATTTATTTGTTGCATGTGCATTAGATCCCAATGTCAAAATTACAAGTTGTCTATAATTGGTAGAAGCATATTATTATACATACTTAGGACTGTTACAAGTTTTTGCTCTTGTTATTTTTGCTAAAGTTGACCAAAATTTCAGAAAATTATACAAACTCTACTCCGTTTAGCATTCTGATAAGGTTAAGTCATCCAATCCATCACTTGCCCGATAGTCCACCTCCTCCTCATCATCAAGGTTTAACTCGGTGGCACATATTCTCAAACAATTGAGACCTGCAAACCCGAGATTGGCGGAATGGGATGATTACCTCCCCACTTCATTTGAAAACAATGAGAAAGACATCATCGAATGGTGGAAGAACAAGAGAGATAGATTTCCGATCTTGTCAATATTCGCGCAAGAGATCTTGACAGTTCTAGTCTCTATCGTCGCCTTTAAGATGACTTTTAGTGCGGGAAAAATAGTCATCTCGAATAAGGATTGCAAACGAACGGATCGGGTACAGATTCACCACATTAGTCACCTGCTCGCTAGAACTGATGGGAGAAAAATGACATCCATGCTTGCCACCCGGCGGGTCATAGGTGTCCATGTATAACCCACGAAGACAACAACCCCCACTACTCCTTGGAAAAATAGCTAGAAATAGTTGAAATCTTGCCTCCCAAAACCACCGATGAAGTGAGTCACAGATCAAAACGCATTACCGGTTGAAGCTGAAACACCAACCGACTTAAGATAAATAGAGTCGGGGAGGTTCATCGCTGGGCGGGTTTCCGGCAATGATGGAGAGATTGGTATCGGGTTCATTGGTTGATTGGGCGGCGGATTGTCAGAGCTATAGACAAGTGGATTTAAAGAGAAAAACCCAGTGGAAAGTTAAAGGAAACAAAGTGAAGATTAAGAAGCCAAGTAAGAATATTGTGGTTATGGAGGAAAAGGTCACAAAAATTGAGGACGACACAAAGATGAAAGAACAAGATTGGCGGCAGTGGCTGTTTGGGGGATAAAATTTTAGGGGTTAGGATTGTATTAGTTGTTTAAGTGTATTTTTAGTCCTATAGTTTTATTAGCTTTTACAAAAAAAAAATGTCAGTTAGATTGAAATTTAACAAGTCACTCACTCTTGAATAATAATAAATCTTGTGGGTCACAGCTTTGCGGGTGTGGATAGCTCTAAATCCATACCTGCTAAATGGGTGAATTTTCAGCCAAATATCCGTGACCCACAAGGCAAGTATCTATGGTTTATGGGTTTTAACTGATCCATTGCCATCCCTAATCTTGAATAAATGGGCAAAGCTCACACCAAAGGCCGTTGAGGTTTGCATTTGTAACCTGGATTGGGCTCTTGCTGCTTTAAGTAAACAAAACATGAAGAGCTCAGATAACGAAGTCTCTTTTGATGACGAGACACAAGAGTAGATTGTAGGTTTTATCGCAATTTTAGATTGTAATCGATCTAATTATGTTGTGAAACACAAATTTTAGGTTTTACTTTTCAATTTTTTTTTTTGAACATTTGGTCATTTTCAAGTGTAAGGCACGTTCCAAATGATGTAAGTGCCATTTGGCTTTTTCATTAATAAAATTTACAATAGCAAAGGTGTTTTTCCTTAAATAAAAACATATTTGATCAAATTACACTTGAATAATATTTCAAAACATGTTTAAACATTTTTTGCACAAATCAGGACAACTCGGCCTAGCTCGAGCCGTGCTTGGGTCCATGAATCCTAACCCAAGCATGATCGGGCTGGGTTGTCCCACCGGCCACCATTAATTGTGGTATACTTCAAAATACCATAAAGTATGTATCGGGGCATTTTGTTTTTCATAGGACATGCGTGAGATATGTTTTTGGGTCATTTTACATCAAAATATCATACATAAATATGTAAAATAGTAAAATATAATTAATGTTATTATCTTTGACTGAAGGTTCATCATCATCGGCTCTAATCTTTTTCAATAATATATTTGGTGATGATTATTTTTTTTTCCCACCCCAATATGGTGTTGCAGTAACGTGTTTTTTGGAGTTGCCACCAATCTATTTACATCTAGGTTGATTGAACACCTAAAAATGGTATACGATAGTTCGAAGGGTTTGGGAGTACAGTTATGCTAAAATAACTTTATTCTAGCGCCCAAAATTGGCGCTTTATTTTGATTTTAATTTTTGTTTTGCTTACTTTAAATAATTTCAATTAATATCCAAACCATGGATTTTAACCGAACCACCCGGATATGGATTCATAAACCTTACTACTTGATTTTATTTATATTTTATAAAATTTTGATATTTCCAAACCATAGATTCTATCGGACCACCACCCAGATGTGGAATCTAAAAACTTAACCTATCTTTATTTATCTTTTAAATATTTTAGTTGATCATCAATCCAAACCATAAATCCTATCAGATCATCCGGATATGGATCTTAAAATTTATTGTTATCCTAAATTCATTCTAGGTTTTATCAAATCCACGCGGAATGAAAATTTTTTTCCAAGAGTGATTTTTTTTAGATTCTTTATGTGAATGAATTTTAAATTTTGTGCTAGCTAAAAAAAAGAAAATAAAATAAATAAAATCTGATCTAACCTAAACCTGCCATTCTATGTAATATTAATTACCAAAACTAATTCATGATTCTAAAAGTAGCAAAACAAACAATCAAAGCCAGAAAATGAACAAAAATAATGCTGTCAGTGACTAATCTGAAAAATAAAAGAAAGCTAGTAATCTAGATGAATGGAATAAAAAGAATGGGGGACTAATCGAGGTTTATACCTAAAAGAAAAACTTGACTGGTTAGATTCGGGTGAAAACGAATCGGGTTCGCGGGTCGTTGCTTGAGCGATCGGCGGCCTGAGATTTGCTCGGGCAGAGACGCGCGACCTGTAGGAAGGATGAACGGTGGCTGGCAACGTCGAGAACGGCGGGACAGAGGAGGGGACGATGGCTCCGGTGCTCGGGCTTCACTAAATCGGTGACGGGAACAGCGATGGGAGTGGCACCGGGCACGGTTGCGCGACGTCGAGGGAGCAGGGACGACTAGCAGCGGTGGAAGGAGGCTGGAGGCGTCGGGCAGCAAAGGGGAAAACCAGGGGTGGCGACGGAGATCAGGAAAAGCTTAGGGTTTTTGGGTAGGCTAGCGGAAAGTAAGGGACCTAAGGCTGCAGTTCTCTTTTTTTCTGGCTAGGAGCTTAGGGTTACGAATTTTCTCCCCCTTTTCATCAATTAAAGGCCCACACTTATACTAAGAGAGGCTGGGCGAGATTAGCTTAGGTTTAACAGAGTTTAAACCTGATCTAAATTCAATTTGACGAGATTTGGATATAATCTGGTAAAGTATCAGTTCAAGTCCAACAAAACTCTCAAGTAGCTGATATTGCACTAAATTTTGTGTGAATTTCAATTTGACCCAAAACTTTAAAGATTTGTCAATTGAGCCCAAAACTTCCTAAAATTTTTCAGATTTCCTTAAAATTTCAGGATCTCAACAGATTTGGCCCCAAACTCTCCATTTCTGACAAATTTACCTCAATCTTTCCAATTTTTCCCTAAAATCCTCTAAAAATTCATAGTTTTTATCCAAACTTTCCCGTTTTCCCTAAATTGACCATACAAGACCTTTAGGACTCCAAATTAGTACCTAAACTAAATTAACTCCTATTTCTACCCTAGATGACCACTTAAAATTCCTAAAGATTTGTAGACCAAAATAACAATGCAACCTAAATGTGACTAGACTAACTAATTATACAAAACCCTAAAATGATAAAAAAGACCCAAACTCCTAACAAATGACCAAATAGTCCCCAAAAATGAAAATTCTCCCTAAACTAATTTTCCTAACCTAAAACTTAAGCAAAATTTAGTGCCCGAACAAAATTGGGTGTCAACAGGTGTTGTTCAATATCCCCTAGTTAAACTTATGGTGCATGCTACTCTAACTAAATATTACTCTCTTTTACAGAATTTCTTAACTGAAAACCAAAACTCTATGACATGGAATGAATATGAAACTTTTACAGAACAAGTTAAGACAGAAAGCGTTATACTTTGAGCCACCTAGGAACTTAATGTGGTATTAGAAAATGAATTGTTATTATTAAAGTATTGTTTATTTTTTTTCTCATTTATCAATAATTTTTTTATAGAGAAATATTTATTTTGCTATATATATATATATATATATATATATAGTATTTTTTATGTTTTTTGTGTAAAAAAAAATATTATCTTTCATATATATTTTATTAATAGTTGATAAATAATGATAAGGAAAATTAGAATATGATGGAGTCCCGAGATCACCCTAGACCCAAGCCCTCTTGGAGCACCACCCAGGAGGCCCTAACTTATACTCGAGAGCACCTTATGGAGCATATCTTTGTTGCTTGTGCCCATGACCGGGCACATGTATCATTTTTTAGCCAACAAATATTTTTCACAAAGAATTGGTAATATTTATACTAAATGGATGGCCCAAGACCAAAAGGAGCCAATATGATGAAACATTTGTTTCAACATGCTCAAATGAAGCCCAAAAAGAAATTAGTTAAAGGAGCAATGTTTGTACTGCCTCCAAAGAATGCAAGGACATGTTTTCCAACCTTTTTCAAGGTGAAATAAGTCTGGAATATGGCCAGGGACAGCTAAAAAATGCATGAAAATAATCTGCCTTCTAGAACATGTACACAACACATTTAATGTGCTTATGAGTGTGAAATAATGTGTTTGCCAAGTTAGGATTTGAGTCCAGCATCCATATTTCGTATTTTACTCTATTTTAGGTAGGAATTCTAGTTTTATTATTATTTCTAAGTGTTTCTAAGTGTTTAGAATTGATATTTCTAGTTATTCTATATTCTGTCCAACTAGAAGTCCTAGTTACATTAGACTTAGTGTCTTGGTTTGCCTTGTTTAAATTTTTTGGCCCAATAAAGAAGGCATTCTTCTCTTGTATGCATAGAACAACAGATTATGGATTAATTTTTCAAAGAGAAATCTCCTCTCTTGAATTATTTGGAACGTATCTATCTTGAATGAAGTTAAAAAGATTTTATTAGTGTAGTTCTTCAAATTTCTTCTATATTCACTTCTACAATTCTTTTCTTTTGTTTCTAGCTTCTTTTCTTTCTTCTCAATTCCATTTCTTGGACCCAATTTGGGGAGTTGGTGATGCCTATTGGAGCATGCAGAAGATCATAGAATCGGCCACCCATCAGTTATTAGTATTAGAGCTACAAGCTTCATTAATTAGGATCCATTTATCTTTTTCAATCTTATTCTTTTTAATTCTATTTTGCTTATTTTGTTCTAGTCCTTCCTAATCCATTTTGTCTTTGTTTTCCAGATTAAAAGAAGAAAAAAAATCAAAGTGTTTCATTGATTTCTTGTACAAAAAAAAAAAGCATTTCCAGCCAAGTTTGTTCATGTCTTTCACTTGTTTTTGTTCCAACCCTCTTATACCCCATCCTTACTTATTTTTTTTCATTCAAGTTCTGATTTCCTTGTCTTATTTCATTTAGGTTTTTCTAGATTTCTTCTTATCTCAACTTTATGTCATTTATTTGGTTTTTTTACACCCTAACTGGTTCGTGTTCCTTAGTGCAGCAAAATTCTAATTTGTTCATCTTCATAAGTTTTGTTCCTTGTGTCTTCTTAATTTTAGTATCAATTTTCTTCATTTTTGTTCCATTGTGCTTTGCTTCTATCTTTTGAGTCTAGTGGTAACCCTTGTCTTGTTCCATTCATTTTGTTCTTACAAATTTTTGGTGCAGATTTCTTTTGTTTCCAACCCTAAAAATTTCATGTTTCTTATTTTTCCAGTAGCCCTAATTCTTTGTTTTCACTAATATTTTTAAATTTGGCTTTGTTTGAGAAAGATTTGGTTCAAGAGGACTTAAAAGGATTGATTGTCTCAAAAGTTTTCACTAACAAATTGAGAGAGAGAGATAAAGAAAAAGAGAGAATTTTTTAGAGATCTTTAGATTTTTTATCATGGAAGTATTTTTAAGGGATTTCATAGGGTGCTACAATCTTTAGAAGAGTATGTGGAGAGACAAAGTAAGAGTATGGATAAGCTTGATCAATTCATGAGTGATATTTGTCAAGAAAGGGAGGTTCAACATGATAAGCAAAGTAAGAGGTCAAGAGGAAAATCAAGCTTCTATGAAAGTTGGTCTAGCTGAGATTATTATGCAAGATTAAGGAGCACCACTGAAGGCCTTACATGAGAGCACATAAGGAGAAGTGTTTCACAATGGTAACCCCCTACAAGACCCTTAACCTCTCCATTCCTAGCCTAACCCTAGCTTCTAAACTTGTTTATACCTGAAACCCCATGGCCAAAGCTTCCCCAAAACCATGATCCTGCCATCCTAGCCCCTAAGCCCTAATGCCCAAGATAGCCCAAGACAAGTTTCTCTTTCTACCCACACTTGTCCTACCCAAGACATCCTTACACAACCTACCAAAAATCATGCCCATAAACCAACGCCTTTGGGATATAGCAAGATTCAAGCCTTCATGTCCAAAAAGGAACCAAAAGAGGTTGAGTCAAGTTCCAAGAAGGAGGAAGTTCCAATTGAAGAGAAAGTAGGGGATTCCATCCAACCTAAGCACAATGAAGGAGCTTTACCATGGAATTATCCAAGGAGAATATATCCAAGCCTAAGAGCGATAATCTGACTTTTATTAGACCCAAGAGTATGTTGCCAATACAAGAGATTCAGCACTAGCACATAGTAGCAAAAACTAAAGAGATGGAGGAGAATGTGCTTAAGCTTGTACAAGTGAGACTATGAGCATTGTACCACCCAGTCATCAAAAGGAGGATCCATGGAAGGTCGAACTAGCCACTACTCAGATTTGAGGATGAATCCTCTTGAAAAATGAGGGAGTAATGGAGTTCGAAGTTCACCCTACAACCAAGCCCCCTTGGAGCACCACTTTAAAGACTCTAGCTCACACTTGAGAGCACCTTATGTAGCATATCTGTGTTTCTTGCACCCATGACCGAGCACATGGATCATTTTTAAGCTAACAAATACTCCCTTTGTTTCACAAAAGCTGTCCTCTTTACTATTCACAGTAATTAATCTATAATTTTATTTCTCATAAAATTTATCGTAAAAATATAAACTTTTTACATGAAAATGAAACTTTAAAGATTCTAGTTTTTAAATATCATTTTTTAGAATTTTTTTGAATTCATATTAATATAAATATATTTAAGTCAAACTTTAGTCAAAAAAGGTAAAAGGGCCAACTAATATGAAACGGAGGGAGTATATTTTATGGATAATTGGCAGTATTTGAGCTTAATAGACTGCCTAAGACTAAAAAGAGCCAACATGATGAAACAAATCATCATGCTCACATGAAGCCTAAAGAAAAGTTAGTCAAAGGAGCAATGTTTTTGCTGCCTCCAAAGGATGCAAAAACATGTTTTCCAACCTTTTTCAAGATAAAATAAGTTTGGAATATGGCCAGGAACAACTGGAATTCACATGGAAACAATCTTCATTTTAGAACAAGTATGCATCACATTTTATGTGCTTATGAGTGTGAATAGCGTGTTTGCCAAGTTAGGGTTTAAGTCCAGCAGCCATATTTCATATTTTCTCTATTTTAGGTAGGAATTCTAGTTTTATAGAATTAATATTCCTAGTTATTCTATGTTTTGTCCAATTAGGATTCCTAGTTACATTAAACTTAGTGTCTTGGTTTGTCTTGTTCAAATTTTTTAGCCCAATAAAGAGGGCATTCTGCTCTTGTATGCATAGAACAAACATGTTATGAATTAATTCTCTAATGGGAAATCTCCTATCTTGAGTTCTTTGGAATGTATCTATCTTGAATGAAGCTAAGAAGATTTTTTTAGTATAGTTCTTCAAATTTCGTCTGCCTTCATTTCTACAATTATTTTCTCAATCCAATATATTTTTAGCTTCTTTTCTTTCTTCCTAATTCAATTTCTTAGACCCAATTTGGGGAGTTGGTGGTGTCTGTTAGAGCTTGCAAAAAATCCTGGCATCAGTTATCCATTTGATACATATAAAAAAGTGTAAAAAAATTTTATTTAATTTATTTCATTTTAAAATAATATTTTAACATATTTTTAATGTGGTAACAGTATACAGGGTGATATACTATGCAGTATACCTTAAAATCACGGGATATTATATACATAACGGTAACAGTATTTAATACTTTGGTTGTGCTATTATTTGCTGCACTTCTATTTCAAATTAGAGTATTTGGCATGGAAATTAAATGGGGTAACTTCATGGATCTAGATGTTCATCCTTTTTGTTTGAGCACTCGAGCCAACCCAACGTGAACGGCCCAATGATTTCTTATGAATACAAGTAAGAATAGATTCTCTGACGAAACTAATAGCCTTTAAGCCCAATTAGGATCGCAAAACCAAATGGTTTGGGATCCATTTTCTTTTTGTGAAATAATGACATTGTTGATATTGTCGTATCAAAGTTTGCAACTTGATCTGTAAAAGTTTTAGAAATCTTATGCTACTTAAATTTCACAAATTCTATTGTGGACATAAAACCCTTTAAGGGGAAAAGGTATTTTCAAGCCAAACCAAACCCTTATTGTTTTTGTGTTTTTGCATTCTAGTCCCTAAAATTTATTCTCTATCTTATCTCCTTGATTTAAAAGTTAAAAAAATTTCAAAAGGTTTGGTTCTTTTAATCATTAAAGATTATTGTTAAGATCTTTTCAAACTATCACCCAAGTCACGTATCAACCGTAATACCTGTTGTTGAAATGAAAAGACAATAAGATCGAGTAAAACATTGAAAAATAGCTAATAAAGATATTATCACTAATCAATAGTTACTGATGGATGAAATCTTTAGAACTTTGTCTAGGTCTTCTTTAAAAAGACAAGAGGAACAAGAAATTATGGTGAATAGAAAAGTTAAGAACTAATAAGCTGTTTTGATCAGAGATATTGAGAAAAAAAATTAGAAAATTTAAATGTTCCTAAGATTGATAAATGAAATGTTTATTAAAAAGAAACTTTTGAGCTCAGAATGACTTATACCATTAAAATAGTAAAAAAAACTATTCAAATAATGGAAGAAGACCATAAATTTGAATTTTTTTCAAAATACATTATCAAGGATTATCTAGAAAATCATTATAATTATGTGCATGTTGGTCTTGCACAAATTGCTTTGAAACCTTTGACAAGAAATTATTTGAATATTTTTATAATCATTGCCTTAAGAGATTGTGGGCATAATACATTTTCTAATTCTCTATTAGGTATAGTAAAATTAAGTTTGGTGATAGACCAATTTATTTCAACTGCCATCCAAATTTCACTGTTTCTTTTAAAGATCCTCATATCATGAAAGTCTTTATTGTAAATATCATGACATCTAATTTTGATATGTTTGAAGGATCTTAGAATTTTGCTATTGTTTATAAAATTTGTTACAAAGTAATGATAATGCAAATTGAGCCTAAAGCTTTAGAATTTGATATACGATGAGAGACTTTGTTGTTGAAAGCTAATACAAAAAAAAAATCACGTTGTTATCCCAAAGCTAATTAAATGGGTAGACATTAAGCTTCCAAAAAAATGGATCTTCTAAAATGAAAAACCAATAAAATCTTTGAAACCTTAAGAGTTAGAAAGAATTGTTGAATATGAAAATGGAGAGATTGAAATAAGATTTAGCAAAGATAGAAGTAAAAAAATTGATTTTTCAAAATTAGAACAAAAAGGGTTTCTATCAAGAATTTCTTATAAACCATCAAGAGCTTCATGTTCTTATGTGCTAGAGTCTAAACATGAAAAACTAGTAAGAGGAGTTAAGGAATCCATAGAATAAGTTTTACATAATGCTTGAAAAATTGACCCAGTTGTCTTAGAAAAATGTCAAAATTCTAGATAGTAAGAAGAGGAAACAAAATCTGTATCTATAGGATCACCCAATCCTAGTTTTTCAAACTTTTATCTGAATGTGTTAACAGACCATTTATATTTGATAGTCCAAGTATAAATGGAAATTTTTTGAAAGAAAAGAATGAGATTAAAAGAAAATAATTTTTTTTATGCATATGCCAAAGAGGATAGAAATGAAACAAAACACCTTTAGTATAAAAGAATTATGAGAACTAAAAAGAATTTGAAATTTTTGAATGGTTTATCCTTACCATAGTTTTTTATGAGGAAACCACATTAGAAGTATTAGAAGAAATTTGATCTACATACAAGACCAAAGATGAAAAAGAAATTACAGCTCCACATCCACCTAATACAATAGTCATAGTGGAAATAAGAAACAAAAACATCTACTTCACCCTTTAAGCTTTCGATGCACAAAATCCTAAGATTGCCAAGAAGCCTGTAGATAAGAAAAATCTCTAGAATACTATGGAACAGAATAATTATACAAATCTTTACCTACAATCCATAGGTAAGCAAATGAATAAAATTGAAACATCCTTGGGCAAGCATAAGTTTGGTCTTATAAAGACATCAGTCTTTAAGCCAAAGTTTTTGCCAAAAACCTCAAGATCCTGAATAAGTTTTCAAAAAAAAAAACTTTAAAAATTTAAATTAAAGCCAAATGATAGAATTTCTGATTTTACTTATCAAATAGCCAAACTAACAATTTGATCCAAAGATTTAAAAGTGTCTGTAAATAAAAAAATAGAAAGGTCATCAAAAAAATGTTATTAAATAAAATGTATATATTCAAGAACTTCTTGATTCTCATCAAATATGAAAGTTTAGAATTAAATCATCTTCATTTTGAAGGGGGGGTAGGAGGTCCAATAAGAGATGTATAAAAAACTTGGAATGTACCCTATCTCTATACTTTAAAATCTCTCCAGTGGATATAAGATTAAATAATTATTCTAAGCTACTTGCCTTTACAGAATATAAAGGAAATTCCATAAAAGAATTGAATATAGATGGTTTATCATAATACCAAATCATAAACACTATCCAACATATGATTATGTTTGGAATAAATGCAAAAAAAAAAAAAAGTTGATAACTTAAATCTAGGTGTAACAGAAATGATTATAATTAGACCTACAGGATAATTAAGAAATTGGTGGGAAAAGTTGTTTAATTGAATAAGCAAGACAAGAAATAAAAAAATGCAAGAAAAATACTTACAGTGCAGCATGGAGCACAATTAATACAAACAAGTGAACCTGATGTGGTAAATACTTTATTGTGTACTATTTACTCTCATTTTGTTGGTGATGCAGCAAGTAAAGAAAGTAGAAATGGAGAATTACTGTTAAGTTTGAGGTGTAGAACTTTATCAGATTTAGAATGGTATAAAGATACTTTCCTTATAAGAGTTTATAAAAGAGAAGCTTATAGATCCATAATCTGGAAATAAAAGTTTGTACAAGGACTGCTAAAACATTTTCGTTGATTAGTTAAAGACCATATTAAAAAAAAAACCAAGGTCATCCCAACTTAAAAAATTATACTTATGGACAAATTACAGCAGAAATTAAAAAAGTTTGTCTTAGAATGTGTCATGAGATGAAATGACAAAAACATGTTAAAAGAGAAACATTAGCAGAGTGAAAAGAAATGGAAAGGTTTTGTGCTGTACTCTAGCAGTTGTAATCCAAGTGTAGGTTGTCGCAAGTAATAAAATCTCAGGAATCCGAGTGTCGAACCACAGGGAAGTAAATTAAGAAATACAAATTACCGATTTTTAATAAAGAAAGTTTTGGAGCAAGGTGTGAACAGATGTAAATTAAAATTAAAATTCAAATAAAATAGCTAAGGTTAGGGGATCCACTTTTAGTATATCGGTTATGATTAATTTTAGCCCATTTTACCACTCAATTGAGATGCACACATAAAGGAGGTCCAAATCGGGAAATTTAGTTAGTATTAACTTTCATTGATCTTAAAACGCCAATGCTTACTAATGGATTCAAGTATCCATCATGCCAACCTTTGTCGATAATAACTTAAGATTCCAATATAGCCGGCAGAGCCCTATTCTATAGAAGGAATCAAACAGCTTTTGTACCAATGATTGACTATGATGAATCACGACTCCTACTTAACAAGGAGGGAAGTTAAATAGATGAATGAAGAAAATACCATTAACGTTGTGATCAATTCAAATCAATCATAACCTTTATACCAAAAACTTTACCCTTTCACCTTAACAAAAGGAAGATTAGTTAGCCATGATAAAAGTAAACAACATGTAAAAAGATGAAATAAATATGGATTGAAAGATCAAAGGAAGAACAAGAAGAAGAATGAGAAAACACTTGGACAGAACTTCGGTATTGAAAACTAAAACAAAACTGAAGAAGAAAAGCTAAAGATGATATAAGAGCATAAAAGAGGCCTAAGAAAGGGCATGAATTTGTCCCCCCCCCCAAGGTACCTATTTATAGAGTTTTGGGGTGGGTGAAATAGTAAATGATAGGCTAGAATAGTCAAGGTAGGTAAATACAAATCAACAAAGGCGGGCTACAACGTATTTTAATTTTTTTACCATTATAAACATTAAATTAGCTCTTTCTCAAAGCACAAAACTTGTAGATCTCTTATTTAGCTTCAAATCAATAGCTTGCTCATTTAAATCGGAGATCCGTAGCTCAAGTTATGATTTTTCTACTAAAACTGCTCTTCAGCACATGAAAGAACGAATGGTCTTATCTATAATCAGATTTCAGCAATGAAAATGATTAAAAATGATTAAACTAGCTCGCGGAATGAAGCAGAGTTGAAGATCTATGTGTTAGCTTTCATATGAATTCAGAATCACTCAGTTCCGATATCTACAACTCTAGATATGATTTTTCTCGTGAAGGGTCGTCCAGTGATGATTTTACTTACATAAAAAAAATAAAAAAAAGTATTATTTAATATATATATTTTAATATTAATGAATAGTAAACCGTGTATGAACAGTAAATACGCATATGAACAGTGAGTCAGTGAATGGTGACTATGGATAGTAGAAATGCGTGTGAATAGTAAAAATGTGTGAATAGTAACCCGGTGGAAAAATGCTCAAAATATATAAATTAATCATACTCAAAGTGTATAATGATTATTTAAACCCTTAATAGCAATACACTTATAAGTATTCATCACACCCCCCAACCAGGTTCTTGCTAGTCTCTAGCAAGTGTAACCTAAGAAAATAAACAAAATACATAATCTAACAGCTAACAACAGATCATGCTATGAATATATGACACTTATAAACTTGACTTACAAGTAATTAATGAAAGGAAAAAAAATTTAAGTCTTTGTTACCAATGGTAGAGGATCACTCCCTAAGTATTTACACTTATTTTAAGGTGGGTTTGTGAACAGCTTACTTTGTGTTTCTCAACTCAGAGCTTGCAAGGGGATCTAACTTCACCCTCACTAGATTTCCAAAAGGGACTGTATGTAAATTTAAATCTAATGGTCTTTATACAAGGTTATAATGAGGCTGAGTTTGGTGAAAACAGAAATCGGATGGAAGCTTTTTAATGGTAGAGTTTAAGAGAACTAGTAATGCAATAAACAATAAATATAGGCACCTAAAACACTAAATACCCAAAGTCTCCCAAATCAACTCTAGTCTCTTAGTCCTCTCCAAAACATAACTTCTTATCAACACATGAGTTTAGAAAACAAATATGGTTGACTTTTAAACTTATTGAATTTAACACTTTTTTTTTTTACCTCTCTCTGTTTCAAAATAGCTGGTCTCATTTGACTTGCACAAATATTAAGGCTAAATTTGTGTTTTTTTTTTAAATTGTCCCCCATGATTATGCATTTATCTATCCGAAAAAGATAAAATAAGGTGTATTTCATCTTTATTTTAGTATGGATTCACATGGGTTTGAGCATATATAATTTTATTTGAAAGGGAAAGAGAACAATTTTTTTTTAGACTGCCATTAAAGAAAAAGAGGCCAAGTATTATGAAACGAAAGAGTTTTTTTTATTAATATTTTTCTAACTTTATTTTGCAAAGGCTTTTTCTTATGGTCTCACTTTTGCCTTTTTCTATCATAAATAAAAATTCAACATTTGTTTAAAACTCAACCATCCAATAATACATACTTAATTTTTATGATTCAAGTTCAACTTATCTCAATTTTTCCACTATGACAAATTAAGCACAAGGTAACAGAACATATTCTAAAGTACACCCCACACTTTTCCTTTATTTTACCAAAAATAAAACACTTATTTTAATTCTCTAAGCCCATAATCACATAAATAAGGCTATAAGGCTCAAAGGGGCTCACTAAGGGATAATGTACAAGGTTAGCCTTTTGGTAAGTGGTTGGCCCGAAAATGCCATTTTCTTCTTTAAATTTACATACAAGAAGTGAGGTTGCATGGACCCTTAAGATCACTTATCTAAGCAAGGTCTAGCTCAAAACATAAAGTGAGCACTCTTAACAAAGAAATTCATACATCCTAATAAATACTAAGGGCTCAAAAGTGCCCACCGGTAATTTATTTTTCTTAGGTAACAAATAACATACTTTAACTATTTTAAAAAATTAACAACCATTTCGAATTTACAAGGTATACATCCAATGATGATATTTCCATGATTTGGGTTCCTAAATGTAAACAAACAACCTAAATTCATGCTAAATGTTCCTACATGCAACTATCTATGCTTGCAAGAAATAAAAAAAATGTTATGCATGTCACACAAAATAGGATACGTCTTAAGAGTGAAAAATTACTCTTTACTCAGCCATCATAAATTGAGTGCTTTGTCTAATGGTTTTAATATCAGGATGAGAAAAACTAAACTAAAAAAAATCAAATATCAACTATCCCTCCCCCCAACCAGATTAAGACATTGTCCCTAATGTCAAAATATAAATAAGAAGAGGGAAGAATAAGTTACCTGAAATGGTATTGAAAATGAAAAACCTGAAATAACTTAAACCAAAATAAAACAAATGCTGGTAGTAAAACTAAAAGACAAGATAAACACATCCACAAGTCTGATTGCTCTCTTCCACAGTACTTCATCACTCGTTAAGGATTGATAACCTGTAAAGAAAAAATAAAATAAAATAACAATAATGTACAGTAGTTGTGATTGTGGCTCACATCTTCCACTGGTTTTACGTCTAGTAACGGCTTCAACTCCTTCTATGACTCGGAGATATGCTTCCCATCCAGTTTTCTTACAAACTGACAAACAGGGTCATTTAAAGTAAGATTCCTAAGACTGTAACGCTCTCGTTCTCTATGAAAAGCCCTCCATAAAACAAGAATTTCACGTTGCACTAATCCACAAGAATGCGTTTCAAGAGTCAATCGGATATCATCCAAAGATTCATTGTGCATGTCATTCTTAATGAATTTTCTTTTATCTTTTCGATTATTGGACATCATCCCTAAAGAACAACATTTAGTATCATATTTCCATCGATCACATTTGTGACAGACGCGTAACCTTTTTGCTTTTCACTTTTTGGCATAAACGCTTTTTTCTAAGCCAGGCATGCAAGGCACAAATGCATTTGAAATTTCACCAGCCAAACGGACCTTAGGTTCAATAAACCACCGCACATTTTCAGGAGTGCCTTTGTGCATCAAAACTCTGAATCTTTCACATGTAGCTTGATAAATCATTTTAAGAACATTTATTGGGAGAGAAGGAAAGTATTTTCGCAAAGCAGGAAGAACATAATCCATTGGTGAGAAAAAATTGAGAGAGGAGAGAAAGAAATCAGTTATTATGGGAAACTAAGATAACCGACTTGAAAGTCATGGAGTACCGTATCCTCTACTTAATCGGGAAGAAATGGATCCTAATTTTTGAAAATTTTCAAAGGCTTTGCAGAATGCATGTGCGTCTTTAAACAAAGAGGGCCAGTAAAATTCAGACTACAAAATCTTTACAGCTATTTTCTTTGACAAAAAAGGCTCTCTGCACATTTTAAAATGAAAAAATTTAAGACACTTTTTACCTCATCCACAGACATGCATCTCGTACATATCTGGCCAGGACAGTATCTCAAAAGATAAGAGTCATCCTAATAAATATTTTTCACTTCATGTAGAAATTTCTTCTTATCTTGGTTACTCCATTGAGCTGGCATCCGTCCTGTCATAAAAAATTTGACGATGTTAGCAAACCAAGGTACTGTAGTGACAAAGAATAAAAATTCATCAAGAAAACAATTATTTATAGGTGTAGCCTTAATTGATGAATCCGTTGTCAGTCTTGACAAATAGTCAGCGACAACATTTTTTGTGCCATTCTTATCCTTGATCACAGTGTTGAACTCTTGAAATAATACAATCCAGCGTATCAGCCTTGGTTTAGCATCTTTATCTGACATTAGGTACTTTAATTGTTTGGGTAAAAGCTTCAACTCAATTGTGTGAATTTTATTTTGCTCTTCAATTTTTGATTTCCAACATGTGTTTCCCTTCACCTGTGAAAAATCAAACAATGAACATATGTTAGATGTATCCTGATATATTTGTATAATCAATTTAAATGAATTAACCAGATAATTTTTTTGAGGATCAGAGATACTCTCTTCTTCAATGTGGTTTTTCCTAATAGTGTCAATGAGACAAACTTCTTCACTTTCATCTTTTTTTTTTCAAGTGGTTGCTTAAACAAATTGAAAATATTTAATGCCAATGTCATATTCCTAAATGTTAGCTTCATCAATCCATTCATGCAATTAATCAAAGCGTTAAAGGTTGCTAAAAATGGACGTCCCAAGATAACAAGTATTGAATTCTTGATTTCCACTGGTGGTGTATCCAGAACAATAAAATTTATCAACTTGGACTAACACATCTTCAATGACTCCTCAAGGCACTTTCACTGATTTGTTAGCAAGCAAACGAGTTACTTCAGTTGGTTTTAACTCACCAAAATTTAGTTTTTGGAAAACTGAATATGGAAGTAAGTTCACACTAGCCCCAAGATCAAGTAATACTTGCTTAATTTTATGTTCTCCAATGAAACATGAAATTATTGGACAACCAGGATCTTTGTATTTCAAAACAATATTATTTTGAATAACAGAACTTACCTGCTCGGCCAAGAAGGCTTTCTTTTTCACATTTAGTTTTCTTTTAATGGTGCAAAAATCCTTTAAAAATTTGGCATAAGAGGGTACTTGTTTGATCGCATCCAATAAAGGGATATTGATATTTACCTGCTTGAAAATATCCAAAATTTTAGGATTTCGGCTCACTTTCTTAGGAACACTTAATGCCTGTGGAAATGGAGGTGCTGGTGGAGATTCAATTTATTCTTCGCTTAGTAAGGTTTAACTCATTCTTTACTCTTAGAAGTCGACTCATCGTCTCTTCACAAGGATCAAGAATGGATTTTTCAACAACCTTAGCGCTACCGAGTGTAATGATTGACTTCACTTGATCCATGGTTTGACCTTTGGGATTTGCTTATGGTTGAGAAGGAAATTTTCCTTTCTCCTGAATTTTAAGTGCAGATGCAAATTTTGCAAAAGTATTTTTCAAATCAATCAGATTTTGACTTGTTTGAGCATTGATGAACTCTTGCTTCTCAAGAAATGAATGCAATGTATCTTCAAAATTTTTCCTAAAATCAGTAACATATGGTGCATACACTTGAGATTATTGAAAATTTTGTTGAGTGTGCAAAGGTGGTTGTGATGGTTGAGCATGATTATCTCATCTCCAACTGAAGTTCGGATGATTCCTCAAACCAGGATTGTAAGTTTCCGAGTATAAATTTTGGGTTGGTCTCTCAAAGTTGTTCAATGCATTGACTTGTTCATGGAGACATTCTTTGAAAGAGGGCAAGGTTGGGCAATTGCTAGTGGAATGGTCATTGGTCTCACAAATGTGACAAATAATTTCTTCAACAGATTTTAAATGATCGATTTTCTTTATTTCCAATGCCTCAATCTTTCTAGTTAGAGATGTAAACTTTACTTGAAGGTTATTATATTCCTTAAGATGATATATGCCTCCACTAGATACAAGAGTTTGAGTCTTAGCTAGGGCCTCATAGGTACCAGCGGTGTCCCAATTCTATGCATTCTCTACTAACATGTCTAGATAATTCATTGCCTCATCAAGATCTTTATCCTCAAATGTTCCATTATACATCATTTCCACCATTTGTCTTTCCCTAGGTGTCAAACGTTCATAAAAATATGAGACTAATCTTCAAGTTTCAAAACCATGGTGTGGGCATATGTTAAGTAAATCCTTGTATCTATCCCAACATTGGTAAAAAGTTACTTTCTGGTTTTTGTGTGAAAGTGGTGATTTACCTTTTGAAAGAATTTGTTCCATGGGCAGGAGAATTTTTTTTAAAAAATTGTTGTTGCAATTCATCCCATGAATTAACGGAGCTTGACCTAAGATTCTGTAGCTAAGTTTTAGCTTTATCTTTTAAAGAAAAAGGAAAAAACTTAAGCATGATGGTGTTCATGCTACAGTTTAGGTTGTTATATGTGTGACAAACTTCCTCAAATTCTCTCAGATGCAAGTAAGGATTTTCGGAATCAAAGCCATGAAAAGTTGGTAAAAATTGAATAATACATGGCTTAAAGTTGAAGTGACATCATCAGCAGGAGAAATTAAATATGATGGAGTGCTATTTCTTATGGGGTTCATGTATTCTCTAAGAGTCCTGGGTTGATCTTGATAATTATGCAGAGAATTATTATCTTATTGTTCATTAATGTGTTCAGCCATGTTTGAAGAAAATGAAAATTCTCTTACCAGTCTACAACTTAATGTACACCAAGCTTTCATGCATTAATAAAATAACAACAAGAAAAATAAATATCAATAACAAGTTAGGTAGGAGGCTCAGCCTTCCATTTAATAATAAGAAAAAAAATAAACAAAAAGAAAGCAATGTGAACAAAAAATAAAAGATAAGAGGCTCAGCCTTCCATTCAACAATAAAAAAAATTAAGAAATATAAGATTAACAGAAATTAAAAGGTAGGAGGCTCAGTCTTCCATATGATGACAAAAAATGAAACAACATAAAAAGGAACAAAAAAAAAATTGAACATGTACTCTAATTTTACTTTATCGACAACGGTGCCAAAAACTTGTTGTACTTTAGCAATTGTAACATAAGTGTAGGTTGTCACAAGTAATAAAATCTCAGGAGTCCAAATGTCGAACCATAGGGAAGTGAATTAAGAAATACAAATTACCGATTTTTCATAAAGGAAGTTTTGGTGCAAGGTGTAAACAGGTGTAAATTAAAATTTAAATTCAATTAAAATAGCTAAGGTTAGGGGATCCACTTTTAGTATATCGGTTATGATTAATTTTAGCCTATCTTACCACTCAATTGAGATCTACACATAAAGGAGATCTCAATCGGAGAATTTAGTTAGTATTAACTTTTATTGATCTTAAAACGCCAACACTTGCTAATGGGTTCAAGTATCCATCATGCCAACCTTTGTCGACAATAACTCAAGATTCCAATATAACCGGCAGAGCCATGTTCTATAAAAGGAATCAAGCAACTTTTGTGCCAATGATTGACTATGATGAATCAAGACTCCCACTTAATAAGGAGGGAAGTTAAATAGATTAAGGAAGAAAATACTGTTAACGTTGTGATCCATTCAAGTCAATCATAACCTTTATACCAAAAGCTTTACCCTTTCACCTTAACAAAAGGAAGATTAGTTAGTCATGATAAAAATAAATAACATGTAGAAAGATGAAATGAACATGGATTGAAAGATCAAAGGAAGAACAAGAAGAAGAATGAGAAAATACTTGGACAGAATTTCAGTATTGAAAACTAAAACAAAACTAAAGAAGAAAAGCTAAAGATGATACAAAAGCATAAATGAGGCCTAAGAAAGGGCATGAATTTGTCCTCCCCCCCCCCAAGGTACCTATTTATAGAGTTTTGGGGTGAGTGAAATAGTAAATGGTAGGCTAGAATAGTAAAGGTAGGTAAATACAAATTAACAAGGGCGGGCTGCAACTTCTTTTAATTTTTTGACCATTATAGAAATCGAATCAGCTCTTTCTCAAAGCATAGAACTTGTAGATCTCTTATTTAGCTTCGAATCAATAACTTACTCATTCAAATCGAAGATCCATAGCTCAAGTTATGATTTTTCTACTGAAACTGCTCTTCAGTACATGAAAGAACGAATGGTCCTATCTATAATTAGATTTCGGCAATAAAAACGATCAAACTAGCTCGTAGAATAAAGCAAAGTTGAAGATCTATATGTTGGCTTTCATGTGAATTCAGAATCACTTAGTTCCAATGTCTACAGCTCAAGATATGATTTTTCTCGTGAAGGATCGCCAAGTGATGATTTTACCTACATAAAAAAATTTATTTAATATAGATATTAATATTAATGAACAGTAAACCACATATGTACAGTAAATACGCGTATGAATAGTGAGTCGGTGAATAGTGACTGTGAATAGTAAAAAATTATGAATAGTAACCCAGTGAAAAAATGCTCAGAATATAGAAATTAATTATACTTAAAGTATATAATGATGATTTAAACCCTTAATAACAATACACTTATGAGTATTCATCATTTTGCAAAAAAGGTTTGAAAAATTAGAAGAAAAACCTAGGCCATCTAAAAGGTTTACGAAAAGAAAGTTTGGAAAAAATCAGAAGGTTTGTTGGAAATATGGAAAACCAAGACACTTTGCAAATAAGTGTAAAATAAGACAAAAGATAAACTCTTTAGAGATAGATGAAGCTCTTAAGAAGAGTTTAATCAAATCTTGTTAAATGGTGACAGTGAACCTAAGGGAGAACAAGAAGAGATAACTTCTAAAGAAAGTTCTGAAGAAGTAAATATCATTGGTCTTATAGATAGCCCAAATCTGAATCAGAAAGAAGCTATAGTTCTAATTGTGGTTGTGATTCATACCAATTGCAGAATACATTTAATAATGTGCAATTAAATATGATATAGGTTAATGCTACCACTGAAGAAGATGAAAGAATTTTAGAATTTGCTAAACAAATTGATGACATAGAACTAAGAAAAAAACCATTTAAATATTTTGATAAGGTTGGAAAGTAGGAACACCAATCAGATCAAAGTGGAAGAAATTTAAAGAAAAATGTTGACATACAAGAATTGATTATGCCTCTAGTTTATAGTATTAATGAAATTCATATGAAAATAGATGAGGCATAGAAATTTCACAAAGAACCAACAATAGTAGAATTGAAAGGAGAAATTTCAAAAATAAAAATAGAAATAAAATATCTTAGAAATAGAATTGAGATTTTAGAACTTAAAATTTTTTAGGGATGTTATCAAAATATTCCAGAACATGAATTAATTATGGAAGATGTGGAAGAACTCAACTTTAAGGCAAAGCAAAAAGAAAAAGATAAAAATATTCTAGAAGTGAGTTTGGAAAATAAAAAAAATAAATCTTTCCCAAGAAAAATCACTGCAAATTAATGAAGTTTATTCTATTCCAAATCAAACATTTACTAGTATAACAATTTTGTTAATTGAAAATCAATTTAGATTTATAATAGTAGTCTTGGTAGACTTAGGAACTTATAGAAATTGCATCAAAGAAGGTATCGTTCCTTATCAATATCTTGATAATTTTTTTGGATCAATTACTATTACTAATAAGGAAACTTTATCAATAAGGTTTACGCTGACAAATGTCGATATTTGTAATGAAGACATTTGTATCGAACAATATTTTACAGTCCTAAACATAAATTAGGAAATAATCTAAGGAATTTCATTCCTAGCTATAATCATTCCTTTAAAGGTAAGCATATGTAGAATTTATACTAAGAAATTTAGGAAGAAAATAACATTTAAATTCACTAAATCTCCTAGAAAATCATGGTTAGAAGAACTTACTATAGATCTAGAAAAGAAGTAGAATGTACTGATGTGTTTGCAAGAAGAAGTAAAAAGTAAAAGTGTTGAAGAAAAATTGGAAAATCCAGAATTAAAACAAAAGATTGGAAAATCTAGAATTAAAACAAAAGATTGAACACTTTCAGGGAGTTTTAACAAGTAAGGTTTGTGTAGATATTCCTAATACTTTTTAGGAAAGAAAAAGACAAATTGTAAACCTCCCATATGAACCAAGTTTCAATGAGAAAAATATTCCTATAAGATCTAGAGCTATTCAAATGAATGAGAAATTAATGACTCATTATATGAAAGAAATTCAAGACTTACTAAACAAAAGATTGATTAAAAATAGTCCCTCGTCATGAAGCTGTTCTACTTTTCATGATTAAAAATTCAAAAATTGAGAGAGGAGTGTCAAAATTGATAATCAATTATAAGCCTCTGAATAAAGTTCTTAGATGGATTAGGTATCCAATATCTAACAAGAAAGATTTATTATCTAAACTTCACAATGTTGTTATGCTTTCTAAATTTGATATAAAATTAGGATATTGGCATATTCAAATTGCCAAAAAAGATAATTATAAAATAGGTTTTAATGTTTCTTTTGGTTACTATGAGTAGAACGTTATACCTTTTGGATTGAAAAATGCTCCAATAGAATTTCAGAGAATTATAAATGAAATTTTTAATCCTTATAATTCTTTTACTATTATTTACATTGATGATGTTATTGTGTTCTCTCAATCGATTGATCAACACTGGAAACACTCGAACAAATTTGTAAACATAGTAAAAGACACAGGACTTGTAGCATCAGAAAAAAAGATGGAATTATTTCAAACAAGAATTGGATTTTTGGGCTATATAATTCATAAAGGAAAAATCAAACCTATTGATAGATCAATAAATTTTGCGGATAAATTTCCTAATGAGATTAAGGATAAGAAATAATCACAAAGATTTTTAAGAAATCTAAATTATATTGCAGATTTCTATAAAGATCTTGCCAAGGACTGTAAACCTTTGCTTGATAGGTTGAAGAAAAATCTTCTGAATTGGAGTGAAGAACAGATAAAAGTTGTTCAATTAGTCAAAAGAAGAATAAAAGAAATCCACTGTGTTAACATTTCTAATCCAAAAACCTTTAAGATAGTCAAGACTGATGCTAGTGATATTGGTTATGGAGGGATATTCAAACAGAAAATTGGTGAGAAAGAATAATTGTTAAATTTACTTCAACAGTTTAGAATCAAGCTCAGAAGAATTATTTTCTATTATCTATTTTCATTTTCAGTACCCCATTATCTAAAGCCAAAATGAGTATATTTGCCATTAATATTTTTATTTCGCTACATGTTTTTAACTAAGTGAAAATTTGCTGCTAATGTTTTAGGTTAAGAGATAGTGTTAACGTTTGCAATACGGCACAATTAACCCACTAACTCCCTTCTATCGCCCTTCTGCCAAAAGTGACAACCATTATCCTCACTGCTGATTGGCATTTACCACCAGACAGCGACCTTCATCATTGCCTTCTCTTTTGCCATGCCATCTCCTTTAGCCTTTATTAACCACCAACAACAATGACTAAAGGAGAATTAAAGAAGAGAAGAAGAACTTGATCTACCATTTACAAACAACTACCTATATTGTGTTTTAGCCCTAAACCCGACACTGTTGGTGATCACCGTAGGCCGTCAAGCCTTCACTGATGTCGTCAACATTATGATGCACAAGACATAATCCACAATTCGTTTGCAGAAAAATGGCTACTATAAAAAAGGTTCATATTTGATCCTAAAATGGGTAAGGATTAAATGATCAAACCTGATTATCGTTTCCTTAATTATTTTTTGCTAATGGTGCTTTAAGTTTGGTTATTACTTTTGCTGCTCCACTAGTGACGGCAATGGTAACAGTAGGCTCTCAATGTTGGTTCTATTGTGGAACTGGTTGAAAAAAAGAAACGTGAGGATAAGCTTTTCTATTTTCTTCTTAAGGAAGAGATTGAAGAAGATCTCATGGGGATTATTCATTTGAAGCAAAATAAGAAGGTTAAGAAGAAGTCAATAAAAGTTTAGAAAATAATGGATTTGAACCTGAATCTGAATACGTAATTACCTGATTAAACCTAAATTTGAATGATCTGATTCAAACCCAATCTAAACCACCAACTCTCATCCTTATTCTTATTTTGAACACTTAGGAGTTGTATATATGATGATGACACAATTGATGACTATAATAATGGGTTAAGAAGAATAAAAGAATGGAAAGAAATTGCAGCAACCAATCTTTTTGAGCAAAGGACTATTGATAATATGGTTATGATAAATTGGTTGGTGAGTTAGGGATGGTGATTTAACAGTGCAAAGACAATTTATCTGTTTGTTAATTCGATTGGATTCCAAAATGTAAATTTATTTGTAACTTTTGTTGAGTCTTTTACACAAAATAAAACATTAATGACATATTTACTGTAAAAGAACTATAGCAGCAAATATATTCTAAAGCATAAATGTTAGAAGAAAATGTACTCCTTTTGTGTTTAGAAAACATGTTTAATTTCCAATCAAATGCACAAACACTTTTCTATAAAAATCATGATTTAGATAGTAGAATCACACAATTCACAATCTAAACACCAGAAATCGATCCGAATCGCTTTAGAATTACGCAAAATAGTAGTATTGTGGAATCAAATCGAATCATTTCACTTTTCTAAATGAATTTTATGACATTTCAACTATGTAAACAATTAGCCCTAAAACCTTTTGATTTTCTAAATGAGCCCTAAAGCTTTCCAATTGTTTATACAATATGGCCTAAAACTTTTCACTTTGTAGACATTAACTTCTTTTAAATTTTAATTCAAACTATTTTTTACAGTTAATAGATTGTTTAAATTATTAGTTTTTTCTCTGTGTAAATCATGTTTCTGTTCAATAACTGTTTTTCAATACTTTTTTTTATATTCAGAATTTGTTACAAGTATAAGGTGAAGGAAGTTATTATTGGGAAGTGAAGTACCTCTTGCACAAAAATAAGAGAGCTTGGGCTACAATTGTAAAACTTTTTAATTAACCTTTGGGGAAAGGGCATTTTCAGTCCTATAGCTTTTTTAATTTTTCCAAGCAAATCCTAAAAATACTTGAGTTACCGAATGAGTATTATAATGTTTAATCCTTTAACTCTGTTCATCCTACAACTTGTTTGTTGATGAATACTAACATAGTACTTAATGTTGTTCGGTTCATTGACTAAGCTGACACTTTTCAAACATTGGTTACTTATTTGAATTTTTTTTTCAAAAATTGATGGTCATTTTATTATTTTTTTTAATAATAAAATTTATCCACTTGACCTTAGACTTTCTTCGATCATGCAAATTGACTCATCAACTTTCAGTTGGTTCAACAATGCCACCTTTTCAAATAGATTATATTCATAGATTCACCACCACTAGGGTCGACATGTTGCCCAAAAAATCCAAGCCTAAATCATGACAAGAAACTTGGGGGCATAAGGACATGACAACACTGTCATGCCATTGATAAGGTAACTAAAGAACACCAGGGAATTGCTAACGGTAATGTAGAAGCAGCAACACGGAACAAAGAACATGATATTAAAGCTAAGGGTGAAGTAGCTAGTGAAGGTAAAGTAGGGGAAGCTCTTAATGGAAGTGAAGTGTTATGTGAGGTGCTTTGTTATAGTTAATGTTGAGAAACACAAGATTTTTTAAATTTATACCTCCATTCATCCGCAACTGTACGGTGTTGTTGAGTACAAATGGTGAATATGAGTGTCGTCGCAAGAGATAGAGAGGATTTTACCTAGAGCCATGTCCTAGTTACTAACTAACAAAATTAAGATAAAAAGGGGCTAATGCTAAATTTAAGTCCAAGCTAAGTGAATTCTAAGTACTAAATGAATGTAAGTGTCACAAGTGAAATTGAAGTGCAAAAAAAAAAAAAAAGTAACCAAACTAGAGTTAGCTAATTTAACTACAATGAAGATGACTTAGTTGTGAAGGCTATCTCCGTAGGATTTTACTCTTTTACTTGTTAACTAAGTCAAATGAAGTTTCAAGGATATTAACTTGTGAGAATTTGACGATCAAAACTCTCTTTCTCAAAACCAAGTTTTGCTTACCTAAGATTAACTATGACATTTCTCAAGCTCATACATTAATATAAGATGGATTAAGACCTAACCTCATTTTAATCACTTAATGGGTTCATAGATTACCTCTAATCCATAAGATCCATCATGCTCTACCATTCATTTCCACTTTCATTCTTTTTTTCTCAAGAAAAAAAATGAGATTGTAAGTTGTGTAAAGTGGCCAATCAACACACAATCATTAAACACAAGAATAAGCAACACAAGAGAATCAATACACATGTAAAATCTCAAATAAACATTAGATAACAAGTATTAAGAGTTTCATTATAGAGAGATAACAAGTATTAACAGTTTCATTATAGAGAGATATAAAAATCTACTCCATGTCTAAAACATCCATAGACAAAGTACTAGAGTTTAATCCAAACATAAAAGTGAAAAAACAAAGAAAAAAAGGAATAAAAGAACCAAATAAAAACCCCCAGAAGCTCAAGCCTCCTTGTGCTCCAAGAATTCCTTTGGCACCTTCAAACTAAGCTCCAAGCTCAAGTCTCAAATGGTGACTCTAAAAGAAGGAAGGAAGAAGAGTATGGTTGATGAAAGAATAACAAAACCTTTCTTGGAGAAGTTGTTGTTCAAAAACCCTCTAAAATTTTGTCTTATGCTTCACCTAACTTAAGAAATAAAATCTCCTAGCCAATGGAGAGCTAGGATTAAAAAATGAAGTAGGGGACCACAAAGATCTAAAGACCGAGTTAATGCATTGCTAGAACGGTGGAAATGGTGGCACCGCGTCGCCACAGTGTTGAACGGTGGCGACACCATTTGGCGATGCGCCACCAATGGTAACAAAAAATGGCAATGAGTTGATAATGTTGGTGATGCATCGCCGAAAGTTTCTTTTTGTTTTGACCCGTGCATGACCAACTTTGGCTCTACTTGACCCTACTTAATTTTGATGCATCCACAATGCTCCCCAACTTGCATGATAAAGGAACAAAGCAAGAAATACTAAGAAATGTGATATAAAGTGATAAAAATTGATGGTTAAAGTTGCTAAAAAATTAACTACTTTGACCGTCACAATATATACTTATTAGTTGATTTTCTATCTGCCAACAGCATTAACATTCAAAGTAGTGTTACAAGTTCAAGTTGTGGCTTCAGGACTGGATTTTTATGCTACAGTTTGTCCCTGGCTCTACTCCGGTTGAAAGATCATTTATTGCTCGTATCGTGATTATTTTATACTCAATTATTTTTTTCCTCTATTTTCCATTATACATATTGAATACATGAGTTTACATGTACTGTAGTGTTAATTTTATTGAGAATTTATTATTATTATTATTACCACCATTGTGGAGCGCTCCAAACCAAACTTGGATTAGGGAATGTCAACAGCTTGCCAGCTTAGGGTATATTTGTGGAGCTGAATTTGATTATAGATTATACTAATGAAAAGAATACTAAAAAACTCTTGCTACATGAAATGATAATTAATGAATAGATGTGGAATTATGCTTTGGTAAATTGTTGTTGAATTTGCTAAATCTTAGTTGCATTTTATGTTTTGTAGGTTGCATTGCATATCTTGAGAGCTAAGTGGTCATCAACATAAATTTGGGACACATTTGGAAGAAGAAGCAAAGGTGGAGGGTTGAAAAAATGAAGACAAGGAAAGCTTAGGAGAGAGGTATCTTGGAAGCCAATTTTAGACTTTTTATTGATAGATTTCAAGCTTTGATCAAGGAATGAAGGTTGAGCGCTTCTTTTTAGCTTCGTGTGGGTTTTTTAATCGTCTCAATCAGACATATGTAGTAAAAGTTATGCTCAAAATACTAAAGGATGCTGAAACTGTCAAAACGAACAAAAAGAAAATCAACCCTATAGGTGGAGATGTGATAGCACTTCCAATAGTGCGATCGCACTTTGTCCAAATGTGAAAGAGAGGACCATTTTAAGACTTGGGAGCATTTCTACATCAAGTGGGCCTTAATTCTCACCTATATACTTTACAATTAACCATCTACAAGGTGACAAAGGTCATAACTTCTTAAAGATGGGTAGAATGCTAGGATTAAAAAGAAGAAACACATCTTTTGAATCTAAGAAGAGGAGAGCATAGCTTCTTCATTATCTTATTTTTTCTCATGGAGGAGACTATCATTGGAGACCTCACTTGGAAGAGGCTTGAAGTGCTCAAGGAGGCTTGCTTGGAAACCTGAGGGATCAAGCTCTACTAAGTATATTTTGGTTATTTCTTTTCTTTTCCTTTTAGCTAGCCGTGAATGGTACTTCTTCTATTTTGGCAAAGAGGGAAATCGGTGGGTGGGTGAAGGCAGCTGGTAAATTTTTTTGTTAGCCAAATAGTAGGCTTAGTCAAATATGGGGCAAAACATTAAATGCAAAAGTTATGGACAAAGTTTTTATGAGAGAAGGCTATGAGGGTAAAACAAGTATTTTTCTCTTTTCTGTAGAGGGGTAAGTGTACGTTAGTTTAGATGTTTTAACAGATGTTAGCGGTGGAAGGGCTTTAACGTAGATTTTATTGAACCTTGGGGGGTTTGGGTAGGCTTCTAAAAAATGGGGGATGAAACTGTAGGTTCGGTTAAACCACAGGAAGGGTTTTGGTAATTTTCCCATTTAAGTTTGAGTTATTGTTCTTTTGATCAATTAGATTTCATTTTTTGTTTATAAGTTTTGTTTTTACTAAGTTGGGGGGTAAAGTGTCCATGATTGAAGGCTAAGAAGGAAATATCATGTATTTTTACCTTTTTTTTTCTAACGTTGAATGATGGTGTTAATTTTTTAAGAGGGTAATTATAGGTATTTTAAATATGGAGGACACAAGTATAGGTTTGATCTAATCTCAGGAGGGTCTTGGTAATTTTTCCATTGATTTATTAAACCATAGAACTTTCAAAGTAAATAACTCAAGCTACAAAACTTAATCATTAAGAAAGAATGACATAACCTAAACAAAAAATTGTGTTTAATTTATATTAATAAATTACGGTTTAACCATTAACTTAACAAATACAAAAGAAGCAAAAAATAATAAATTGACCAAAGCCAAATGTTCGGAACTATACACAAACGTGGAAAATCATAGTGACTAGGACTAATCATGGTACGGGTTGGTGCAGGTTAAGGATAGAACCGAACCAAATCAAAATACCATCAGTTTCTCAAAATTCCTACCCAACCCAAGAACCAAACAGAACTAAAGCCATGGTTCTAGGTTTTCGGTTCTTGGTTATCGGCTTTTTCAGTTCCAACACATACATTGCCATTATATGATATATAATATATAATATACTAATTCATAATATATAATATATAACATATAATATGCATATAGCATGACCATTAGGTTTTGTTCAAAAAGACATAAACAGCCCTCAACTTAATCTACTATTTCATGTTTACCGTTATATAATATATAGTTTATAACTTATAAATTTTAAAATGTATTAATATACCTTACTTCGATTCTATTTCAAGTTGGTTCCATATGGAACAGGAACCGACCCGAAAACCGATGGTTTTTAATAGATGGAACTAACCCACGAACCACAATCAATTCTTACCCAACTTAACCTTACCCACCCCTATTGGGTTGGGTAAACCCATGGCTCTACTCAATCCGTGTTCACCCTTAATAATGACTGAAAGTTTTGTTTGAGAAAACAATAATGATGGAAATGAGCAAAAATAGTTTAGGGAACAAGAGTGGAAATGGAAAAAAAACTTTAGATATTAAGGTTTTAGGGTAAATTCCACCAGTCGTCTCTAAACTATATCCAATGTTGCTTATTCGTTCCTAAACTTTTAAATGTTGCTTAATCATTCATAAATCATATCCAGTGTTGCTTAATCGTCCCGTCGTCCATCTTATCGTTAAAGATGGATGAAAAAGTGATCCCACATCAGCAGTCATGTTATTTTTCATACCACATTAGCAGCCACATCATTTTTCCATTCATCCTTGACAATTGTGATGGACGGCATAATGATTAAGCAACACTGGATATAATTTAGAGATGATTAAACAACATTTAATAGTTTAGAGATGAATAAACAATGTTGGATATAGTTTAGGGATAACCGGTGGAGTTTACCTTAAGGGTTTGACAATTGACTTAGTAATAGAGAGAGAGAGAGAGAGAGAGAGAGAGAGAGAGAGAGAGAGAGATAGATAGATGGTTTTGCTAAAAAAACAAACAAACTATGGTCACCAAGTTTTGCTTTAAAAGATAATACATAAAAAAATAAAGAGTAAAAAAGTTTGGGATAAAAAAAGCAAATAGAAAGACTATAATTAAGTAATTATTAAGTTCAGGACCAAAACATTACACAGATCAAATATAGGGACTGAAATGGGAAATAAAAGCAAATCAGCGATTTTGGTTTAGCAAAAAGAAATGTGAAACAAAATGAAAATGGAGAAGTAGCAACATAGGCTCTTAGAATTCTATCATCTTTCAAAAAGATGATCGATCTTCCAAAAGAAGCTATTGCTTCTCAAAAGAAAATAGGGAAAAAAAAGGCGACACATATTGTTTATCACTATAAATGATTCAAAAAGTGTTTTAGTAAAAAAGAAACATGAAACAAAATGAAAATGGAGAAATAGCAACATAGGCTCTCAAGAATATCATTGTCTTTCAAAAAGATGACCGATCTTCTCAAAGAAGCAATTGCATCTCAAAAGAAAATAGGGAAAAGAAAACCGACGCACATTGTTTATCATTGTAGATGAATAGTGCACACCTCAGCTTGGACTGTTGTATTGGCAGTTTGCTGGTGTTGCATGAACAATATCTCCTTTTGGCAAAGTTTGGAGACCAAAGTGGAAAGAAAAGAAATTAGTAGGGGCTGTAAGAGAGTTAGACCATTACTTTGGAAAAAGTCAAAAAAAAAAAAAAAAGAGAGAGAAAGAGAGCGATGCACATTGTTTATGAGCAGTCACTATTGTCCGCAATTAGTATATGGTATGATAACTACGCACCAAACCGTAAGAATTTGACAATTTGTTGATAAAAGAAAAAAAATGAGACATACTAAAAAAGATTCAGTGTCAGATTAGCACAAGTTTGAGATGCAAGAGACCAAAATAATATTTACAGATTAGGGACCAGAAAGGGGTTATTCCTTTTTCCCATTTCCAGAGACACAGCAGAGTTGCTGCTGCTTCACCTGTGATTCATCTAAAATTCCAGTAACATTTTTCCTGTCCAGAGAAGAATTTGATTAGCTAGCTCAAGAAACTGCAAGTCCCAGTCCTTGATTTTTCTTGTCAGAGCGATTGATGGAGCAAAATCTGCGGCCGAGCGCCTCTGCCGAACCCTTCACGAGGGCGACCCTAGGGCTGGCCGCCGGAGCGGCCCTTCCGTAGATCCTAGTCTTCTCTTTTGCTTCCCATGTAAATATCCCTTATCGTTTGCCGTTCTTCGGATTTCCAGGTAACTTAATTTTTTTTTTTTCTGTTTTTCTGGTGCTCATCTGAGTCTTTGTTGAAGTGTTATGTAGTAGAAACCTAGGAAATGGTTCCTCTCGTTTCTGAATCGAGTAGATGTTGTTGTCTTAGACTGATAGTTTTGAGTCCTTGTGCTGGTTTCTGCTATAGATTTTGTTGGTGTTCACGTTTACTATGTTTGGATTCGTTTTAGGAGCCAATGGGGAAAAAGGTTAAGAAGAACCGAAGAGCACCTCAAAAGGATAAACGGGTGATTTCCCACGCCCCCAAAATAGTAACAGAAGAGAAGAAGAATGCTGGCAGTGAGAGCGTTGGAGATGTAGTTCCAATGGTAAAAGAGAGGAGATTATGTCCCCATATCGACAAGGGTGTTGATTTGGTTAAATTGTCAGCTAAGCTTGGTTCTTCAGGTCCTATTAGGTGTGAGGATTGTCGGGAAGGTGCGAGTGACAGGCGACTGAGTAAAGGGAAGAGTAAACCTGGGAAGAAGAAAGCAAGTGCATCCGTTGATTCAAAATCCAATTCGAAGGCTATTTGGGTCTGTTTGGATTGTGGGCATTATGCTTGTGGTGGTGTTGGATTACCAACTGCTTCTCAAAGCCATGTTCTTCGCCACTTTAGGCAAACACATCACAGCTTGATAATCCAGTGGGACAATCCTCAGCTGCGATGGTGCTTCCCATGCAGTACACTTCTTCCTGCTGAGAAACCTCAGGAGAATGGTGAAATTAAGGACATTTTAGCTGATGTTGTGAAACTGATCAAGGAGCACTCATCTGAACCATCAAAAGTGGATGTTGAGGAAGTTTGGTTTGGAAGTGGCAGTGTCCTGAGTGAAAGCAAAGCAGAAGTTGCTGCATCAGTTGGTTCAGATGGAGGTGGTTATGTCGCACGAGGTCTGATTAATCTTGGGAACACTTGTTTCTTTAATTCTATCATGCAGAACCTTCTAGCCCTGGAACGGTTAAGAGACTATTACCTGAATCAGGATCCTGCCATGGGACCTCTTAACATTTCTTTGAAGAAGCTCTTTACTGAAACAAAAGCAGGGATGGGCTCTAAAAATGCTATAAATCCTAGGGCTTTTTTTGGGTCCATTTGTTCTAAAGCTCCTCAGTTTAGGGGTTATCAACAACATGACAGTCATGAACTGCTACATTGCTTACTTGATGGGCTGTGTACTGAAGAGTTAGTTTCAAAGAAGCAGCTAACTATCTCTGAGGAAGATAGGGCATCTAAAGATAAGGATCCTACCTTTATAGATGCTGTATTTGGGGGGCAAATTTCGAGTACAGTATGTTGCATGGAATGTGGGCACTTGTCAATAGTGTATGAACCCTTTTTAGATCTATCTCTTCCTGTTCCAACTAAGAAACCCTCATATCAAAAAGTTCAACCAACGTCTCGATCAAAGAAAATGAAGGCATTGCCCAAAAAAGGTGGCAGCAGGACTCGACCAAAATTGTACAAGAATGTAGATTTAGTGCCAGGTCAAAAGATATCAAAGCCATCAACTAGCAGCGTGCATTCTAATGAAGGACATTCTACCATTTATGAGGCAGATAATAATCGAGCTTCCTCAGGTGATATGGGATCTGATGGCCGAAATACTGAAGTTGATCAGACTAGTTCTGTTTCAGAGAGTCTTCCAGGTCTTGCCAAGGCTGGTAGTGAACAAACAAATACGAATATAATGCAGCCAGTAGTGGAGCATGATCTCTCATGGTTAGATTATGTTGGATCTGAGAATCCTACTTCTGATGAGAACTATTTTATTTGTCAAGATAATGATTTTGCTTTTCTTGAAGGGTCTGGGAACAATGAAAATATTGTTGATGAAGCTTCAATCAAGAATGCTCAGGCATGTGCTGTTGATGGGGAGTCAAACATAAAGCTAAATAACTCTTCTGGGGATCTTTTGGAAGAGGATCACCCTTTACTACTTCAAGAATCTGAGGTTCTATTGCTTCCTTATAAAGAAGAAAGTTCTACAGTGTGCGAGGTGGCAAAGGAGGCTGAGGCATTTTCGTTGAGTGTTGGCTGTGGAGAAGAGGACACAGACTTTTATGGATTTGGTGACATGTTTGATGAGCCTGAAACTGTAGAAGGACCTGTTCTTGGACCCACTTTGCCTAATGAAATTGTGGCAGGAAACAGCAGTGATTCTGAGCCTGAAGAAGTTGATAATTCAGATTCTCCAGTGTCTGTTGAGAGCTGTTTGGCTCATTTCACAAAGCCTGAGCTTTTATCTGATGATAATGCCTGGTATTGTGAAAACTGTTCAAGGGTTCTGCAACGCCAGAAGTTAGAAGCTAAAAAGCAGTTTAATAGGCCCACATCCTTGATGAATGGAGTTGAGCTAAATGTTGGATCAGAGCATCTAGAGAAGGATTCATCTTCTCCTGTCAGTGGTGGGAAGGTTAATAATGGTCATCCCTGTAACAGAATTGCTGGTGATAATTTGGTTACTAGTAATCAGGTAAATGATAGCTCCGGTCAGAACTGCACACAAGTTGGAAATGGCCAAACAGGTGAGCTGACTCCTGTGGTATCTAATATTGGAGAAGGGAGGCCAGAGATTGGAGATGCAGATCTGGATAAACCAAACTCTATTGCCTACCATGAATCTTATAGCCAAGAGAAAGGTGGTGCTACTGGTAATGTTGAAGGACATAGTGGTTCTCATAAATGTCAGAAGACTGATTCAAATAAAGCTGAAAGCAGTCAATCAAAAGAAAGTGAAAATGAGCAGTTGAATTGCAAAAGCATGAAAGTGAAAAGAAATGCAACTAAGAGGTTCCTCATACACAAGATCCCACCCATTCTTACCATTCATTTGAAGAGGTTCAGCCAAGACATTCGGGGCCGGTTAAATAAATTGAATGGACGTGTTGATTTCAGAGAAACTGTTGACCTTCGGTCATATTTGGATCCTAGGTACTTTCTAGGTTCCTTGACCTCTCAAAATTTGTTTCTTACCCTGCCTTGTTAATTTGTATCTGCTAGAGAGTGTGGAGAACTGCAGTTCTGGATAGTTATTTCTTAACTTTGGAGATCCCTTTAATTCTTTTTGAATTTGTTGTCTTCCATTCTGATTTACAGTGTGGGGTGGCATATTTGCCTAGGGTTGCTCAAATAGTTTTGCTCTTTATTTGCACTTCCTTTTTCAATGGGCATACTTTGGATAAAACATTATTGACTTCCTCTTGGAATTTGAAGGATTGCCTTACATTAGGCTGTTATATATGCCATTTAAAATCTAGGAGTGGAGACATTATAATATTTCTGAAGAAAAGGCGCGCATATTATGTTCAATTATTGTCAATGTCTAAACCAGTATTAGATCTGCTAGGTTCATTATGGTTACTTGTGGAGGCTGAAATACTTCATAAATGCATGAAATCATTTGATTTTTCTTTTTAAAATATTTGTTCCTTCTATAAGCTTATCCTTTGGTGTCTTTTTATGCTTTATAGTTACTACGTTAGGTGAATGAGGAGTTTTTAAGAGATCTTGCTTGTTTCTTTTCTCCCTTATCACGTAAAATCATTCATCTTGTCATTGATTGATTTAAAGAATGTTTTCCCTTTCATGAACTTGCTTGTCATACATTAATATGTTATATCACTGTGGTTTTAAATCTCTTTTGTACCTTATTCCAAAGGGTACTCTATTTCTGGTTGGTGTCCAACGGAGATCAACGGTGACAAATGTAATTTGAGCCTTATTGATATTCCTCTGGTCTGATTGTTCCTGATGCCTTCTACAGTGACTTCCACTCTGATGTCTGCGAGTGGTTTTGCTGTTTAAATCATCTAAAGCGACTTTGGTGGCTGTGTGATTTACAGGAGTCAGGATATGGAGAAATGTGTTTACCGTCTTGTTGGGGTAGTAGAGCATCAAGGGACAATGAGAGGAGGCCACTATGTCGCATATGTTCGAGGAGACGAGAAAAGAAAAGGGTATATGGAGGCTGAGAAAGGGGGATCTGTTTGGTACCATGCCACTGATGCCTATGTACGACAAGCTTCAATGGAAGAAGTACTTCGATCTGAGGCATACATTTTGTTTTACGAAAGGATTTGAAATCACGGGCCAATGATATTTCTTAGCAAAGCAGGGGGTTGGAGAATTGACCTGACCAGCCCCCCAAGAGAGACACAGAATACATGAAACCCAAAAGTGAGTGTACACCATTATTACGTTACTTTTGATACCCATTTTTGCCCACATATGGTAATTTCCTTGTCCTTTGATGTAACACGATTAAGTTTCATTCTGAGAAAAGTTCCGGTCTTTCTTCTTGCTCTCTGTTGTCCCGTGTCTTTGCTTCCTCAACAAGTTAGGGTTTGTTTTTTAAGCCAGCTCTCTGTTTGGAAGAGAAAAGGATAGGGTGGTATGGTTGGAAAATGCTGGGGAATCGTTGTTCCCTTATTATCAGCACGCATTGCCATGGAAGTCTGTTTTTCGTCGCTCTTTTTTTTTGACCTCCTTCCTCGTCTTGTTTCGAACCGCCAACCTTTATGTGGGTCTTTTTAATTCTGTTATTGTTTCATTTATTGGATAAAAAGGAAATTATCTTCCATTTTAATATATTCGATAAACAAGCATGTCTTAACTTGGACGTAAATCAATTCTATTAATCACTTGCCTTAATATGCAAGCCAGGAGAATCCTGTTCTATTAATGTTTTCACAACAGAAAATCTTGCATCATAATCACAGGGCATTCAAACTAAATTCGTATGTCGATCTTAATGCCAAAAGGAAAACGAAGAAGTTCCCTATAATTACAACTCTCCCTTTTGAGCTCAAGGGAAACAAATAAAAAGAAAACAGAAGACGGAGAGAGTTGGAAATAAATAACCTCATATTTTCTCTCGTCTCTACCGTCATCATGAACTTGTTAACTCGTACTAAACCATACCCGCTTCAATCGTCTACAATCTCTATGGCAGTTGCAGCAGTCACATTGGCCATTTTCACAGCACTAGTATGCAGCAGCTTTGTTGGAGGGCAGGCTGCAGCTTGGTGTGTGGCAGGGAACGTTGCAAGCAAAGACGAGCTGCTGGCAGCCCTGAACTATGCCTGCGGTCATGGTGCTGACTGCTCCCCCATCTTGTCTGGCGGGGCCTGCTATCATCCAGACACCATCTCAGCACATGCCTCCTACGCCTTCAACAGCTACTACCAACGCTCGACTAAAGCCCCAGAGTCTTGTGATTTTTCCGGCACTGCCATCATTATCAATGTTGACCCCAGTTAGTTCTGTTTATTTCACCACTACTGTCCACCCTCTAATCTCCCTCTCTTCTCCTTTAAGGTTTTGTTTGGTAATAATCTTTAGATTTGCTGTAGCTTGTAGGTGAAGAAAAGTTTCACCAATCTTTGAAGACAGCTTTATGAGTTCTCAAATGCTAACCACACATTTTCCTAATTCGGCATGCGTGTTCTTATATGCCTCTTCCTTTTTTGTGCATTTTCTTGTGTAGGTTATGGTTCTTGTGTTTACCCATCTTATTCTTTCCAAAGGTACATGCTTTCACTCTATATTGTATATACTTCCGTAATGCTTCATAAAGTTTTTGAAGCCTAAAGCAAAGTGTTGTGAAATTTCCAGTCCTGCAAGGGGGGAGATCACACCAATTGCAGCGCCCGGGAGACATGCTGCTAACATCTCACCCGCACCAGCTGCACCAGCTGCAGCGGCCCCAATTGCAGCATCCCCTACTGCAGCAGGCGTTCCTGGAGGTGGAGACACAAACAAGCCGGATGAAGAAGAGTGGCCAGTAACTTCTTCACCAGTGAAATCTATAGCTAATTCATCCAAATTCGTGCTCACTACCAGCTTGATGCTTCTGATCTTGCCACTGGTTGTTCTCTAGTCAACTCATCACCCGCTCCTGTCCTTTAAACCAGTAGCTTCATTCATATATAGTCCGAGGATAGAAATAGACATTTTTATTGGAAGATAGAGGGTAACCCTTTTATCAATTTTTATATGGCTTCACTCTAGCAAGAAAGCCTTACATATGTTATATGGACAAAGACCAATTTTGTGGCTCTGATGAAGTACTACATAATTTAAGATCCCAAAAGTTTGCAGGACGAAAGGAAGGGGTGCTTATTCTGGAATACCTCAATCTTCTGATGCTGCTTCTCTTGTCAACAATGTCCAATGGCCTTCAGAAAAATCATTTGTTTGAAGCAATGTTACAAACTAAGTATAGCTATTGATCTCAGTAAAATCTTGCATCCAATATCACAGATATTGTACCAATGTGTCCCATTTTTGACTTAAAAACTGTGTATCGATCTAACTGACTAGCTTGTTCCCAGCGGCCTTTGCAAAGAGCAACCACCTTGAGATTTTGCGTTCAGTGGGGGGCACAGATCAGGCTGTCTCACTATATAAATTTGATCACCAGCAGTTCCATATAAATCTTGATTGCGGTACCAAGTCCACAGAGCATGAGTCTCGTTTTTTACCTGTAATCACATTTTGGTCCCTTAGTTTACAGTTAAATGTTATGTTACAGATCATAGAAAGACACAACACTCCAACAGAAGCCCAGCTGCCTACTGATTCATTTAGCTGCTATAATTGATTTCCTTTTAGTCAGTTTCGAACACGTAGTGAGCATTAGTATAAGACCTGAGTTTTATAAATTGTGTGTGCGCGTCTAGTAATGGGTTCATGTTTCCATACATGCTCAAGAAACTATACCTCAAGAATTCCATGGCCGAAGCTACTTTCCCTATAAGCACTGTAATCTGGCTGTTGGTCCCAGCAAAATTTACCAGCTGCAGGGCCTGATGTAAAGTTAAATGCACAAAATCCACCCATAAATTGGTCAGGGGTTGAAGCAGGATCAGGGCAATTCCCAGGTTCATCAGCGTGTGTGATTGCCATTTTCTCCCTGTTACCACCATCACCTACTGCTATATGGACAGGGCCACAAGGATCCAAGGTGTAGTTGTAAACTCTATTTGACCTCTCATAGGCATGCACCTGTAAGTTAATCCAAGTAACTGTTTATAAACTCTGTTTGCTTTAAGAAAATAAAAATTTCATTGATTGAGAATTATTGCAAAATTACGTGTCCATTGAAGATGACGTCAACTCCATGCTTGTAGAGCAATTCCTCCAACGCTACTCTCATGCACTCCACTTCTCTGTAGTGTGCTTTATAGGTGCTGTACCATGGAGGATGCCATGTCGCAACCAGCCATGGAGTCACTTGTCTGTTGACTTCAGCTAGGTCCTTCTCCAGCCACTTGAATTGTTCTCCTACAACACCCCGTCCAAGAAAATGAATATTCTGACATTCAAGTTTGTGTTTGCTTCATTTGGATTCTAAAAACTTACCAATCAAGTAAAGATAATAAGGCGCAAGGCACAAGTTCAGAGGAACGACATTCGCTTGGAGATGAATGAAATGCATGCAGTTTAAAGCTATGGTAAAGAGGTGAAACAAAATTGGCAGACCTGATTTATTATAGTCAGTGTAGGCTCCAAGCATCACAAAATGGATTCCACCTGCATTGAATGAGTAGTAGAATGTAGAAGATGATCCACTCTCTTTGGAAGGGAAAGCAAATCGAGAACTATAAGCTGCAAAAGTTTTGTTTCCAATCTGTTCTTCTATCTCGTGGTTCCCTTCTATTACCATCATTGGAACCTTAGACACCAAAGCCTGCAGATATCTGAGAAACATATACCCAAAATGAGAAATGACTTCATGAAATACCAAGTTCCTGTGACATCTGACATAAAACTGAAATCCTATGGTATATATGGAGCCAGACATGACCAACACAGAGTTACGAATCAAGGTCTTGGTTCTCACCTGCCCCAGTAGTCCCAACGGGGCTGATAGGTTTCATGTATGGGTGTATCTGCGAAGGAGCAAGAGTAGCAATCTGCACCAGTTCCATTTGTAAGATACAAGTTTGCATAAGTTACGTCACCAATGAGGAGGACGAGATCAGGATGGTTGCTCATCAAGTGATCAATTGTTGAAGTTGTGTTGTACGTTAGTCCCAAGTCTCCAACAATAGCTATTCTTCCTGGATAACTCCTTGCTCCGGAAACAGGCATTGTCCTGAAGGAGTAAACATCACTCATTGCCTGGATGGAAGGATCCCCACATCTGTAATAATACAATGTGTTTGGTTTCAGCCCTGAAAGTTTCACACAGTATCTTATGTCAAGGGTTTCATAAATCACATGTAAAGACAGAAGCCTTTGTGTTCTTTGTTTCGTATCTGGATAATCCATAACGAACTTGTACAAATACAATCAATTCTTACCAGTGAGACGAACGTGATGTATGATTCCGGAGCTATAATTGTGAAGGCCTTGGAATGGATAGAGCTGGCTGTACACAAGGGCGTAACCCTTTGCCTTGTGACCCAGGGATGAGTTGGAAGTACCATACAGAACAACACTCGCCACTGATTTTGGATCCAGTGGTTTGATGTTGTCACCAATTTGGAATTCCCCTACAATTTCACCCACATAATAAAATTATAACATTGTGTCCACGCAGGTTGTAGATGAAATTAACATTTTAAAAGATATTTGAAGACATTTATATTTCTTTTTTAGAGGAACTATTTATACTTCATTCGTCCCAAAATTTTTGCTTTATTTGACTTTTTGTTATATTTTGACTTAAATTTATTTATATTATTATTTATTAGAAAAAATTTAAAAAAATATATTTAGAAATTTATTTATATTATTGTTTATTAGAAAAAATTTTAAAAAATATATTTAGAAATTACATGTCTTGATTTATCATTCATATGTAAGGATTTTTCATTTATATATTAAAATATTGAAAATAAAAAAACCTAGAATAATTGCCGAAAATAAATGGAGTAAAAATTTTGGGACAGAGGGAGTATTTAATACTATCTTTTAAAATATATAATCTAAATCTATTTATAATTTCAAATATGTAGATCATAAATAAAGGTATTTTAATTTATAATTCCTAATATATTTGAATAATATAAAATATTATTTTTCTTTTTTACATAAAAATAATATAATAACTATGAATATGTAGCCCATAAAATTATTTAATATAAAAATATTTGAAATTGATACTGTCCATAAATTTAATATTTATTTCAACTATTTTATCTAGAAAGTGAGAAATACAATTATCCAGGTTATTACTGTTTACTTATTCATTTTTTCAAAAGAGATAGCATTATTTATTATTAACTATTTATTTTTTTTCTATTTTCTCCAAAGTAGTATTAAGAAACAATAAAAATCGTGAATAAATATGGAAAAAAATTATCAAATTAGTTAATAATTTTGTAAGTCTTTAAACAATAAAAAGACAACAATTATTAAATATACTGCTACGTTAACTGATATAATTAGTTGTTATCTAACTCCCCAAATTGAATGAAGCGTAATTTAGTTAGTTGGCAAAACCTCATTAGTTTTAGAGACTAAAAACAAATACCGTAATTCATCAGGAAAAATATAGATAAAGGAGCAAAGTATATGTTTTTGAAAATAGAGGTGGTAAACAGTAGGATTTTGAAAATAAAGGGAGTAAATTATAGGTAATGCTAAACTAGAGGGAATTTCTGCAATTTTCCCTACAGTATATCATAAATGCCGTTTATTGGAATATTCTGCGGCGCGAGGAGGGGTCCCAGGAAAGCAAGTGAACTGGATACGTTTTTCAAAGGACGAAAAAAAAAAACAAGGAAAGGTAGCTAAAGAACAAGGGAAACAGAGGTGGCGAGAGAAAGAGACCTGTGACCCAAGAAACCCAAAGCGAGTCATGGGTGGCGGAGAGAGACAGCGAGATTTGCTCTGGCTCTAAGCCTTGAACGGTCCTCTGAACCCGGGGGTCGGTATCCGGCAAGTCGACGGCGTTTCCTCGGAAGCTCTTGTCCAGCGGCACCGTCACCGGCTTGAACGGTCCCTCCAGCGTCGTCGGGATATTGTGGCCGTCGACCATAGCCACAATAACGAGGTTGATGATGACCAGAGAAAAGAGCACAATCGATGCTGCCGAAGCCAGACCCATATGGATCGTCCCTGTCTCGATTCTTTTGATGTTGCGATTCGGAGGGTGAAGATTGAAACTGAGATTGATCAGGGCTTCATAGGATCAGCGGATGCCTGCGCTTAAGGTTAGGGGAAATAAGAAGTTTAAAACTGGGAGGGCAGGGGAGGGGAGGGGAATTTCCAGAACAAGGCCGGAAATGGGATCTAGATGACCCCGGCTAGCTTTTTATTTATTCGTTTCCTTTGTTGAGTAGAATTTATCTACTAAATACTTTTATAAAATTTTCTTGGGAAAGGATATGAGTAATAAGTTTGAAATTATTCTTTTTTATTTTGGGCGTTGGATTAAATTAATTTTAGATTGCGCTTTTCCCAAGCGGGGGATAAACCCTCCACCATCCATTGGAGGACATCATTTTCTTCTAATCTCCCCTGTATTCTTTTCAGATGCAAGTCGTTCTATGAAACAGTTGATGAAATTTTTTCGCATTCACTGTTTGAGGAGATTTTAAATTCTTTAAAAGAATTTATATATTCAATAAGTAAGGCTGAAGTCTAAGAACGAAGAAATAAAATTTAGGGAAATTCCCACCTTCCATGTATCCTGATAGTCAAACTATCAAATATCAAGGAGAGTAGTTGAATCCGAACTTCCAAATGGTTAACTCGGGTGAACTAGGACATGAGAACTTGCAATCGAATACACCGTTAAAGCTGTGAAGAGTATTTTCGTGGAAACCTTTAACGTCAAGTTAGCTCCTCAAATAATGAGTAAAGTGGCTATGGATTTAGAATGGTCTACTGGTGTGTACTTGAAAAGTGTCTGTGGCGGTCTCATTTTATATACATGGATGTCAAATTGAAGCCCTTTATGAGTGTACTTGATGGGAGATTCTCTTGACCCTCAAAATCTTCTTTTGTTAAATACCTCCCTTGATTAGAACTCTTTCTTAATTAGGCTTTTTCATGAACCATCCTCCTGTATGAGTCAGATTCGAATACTGAATCCAAGCGGGTCAGGCTCAGCATGGTAACAATATGTCCCTCCCTTTAAAAATGCGGGATATGAACTCCTTCATTTTTTTTATGCCTATACATGATGTAATGGCTCCTGGCCTCGAAATGATGCTTAATTAATTTGGCATTCAACACACTTGCACACATGCAAGAATCACGACAGTCGGGGGCCATGTTGCCTTTCGTTGTTAATTCATTTCTCTCCACCATCATGATTGTGGGCTATTGGTTACTAAGACATGAGAGGAGAAGAGACCTCATGGGGTATGAGTATACTTTTGTCATTGTCCTTCTCTTTTCACTGCTTCACTATTTGCTTCAAAACCATCTAAAGTCCTTTTGCTCTCTTTGCTCTTATTCTCCCACCACCACGTTCTTCGTTGCTTGTTGGTTCTTCCTCCATAGCTTTATTTATTCAAATTTTTCATACTCAAGGTAAGTTATCGTCCTTCGCCTCTCTAATTTGGTTTTTAGTTTTTTTTTTTCTTCTTCTTCTCCTACTATTACTTAGTCGTTGGTCATCATTCCCTACACCAACTGATGGTGATTTCTATTTCTTTTTCACAGATGGATTGCAAATTAGCCACAAGAAGATGGCCATTAGTTCACTATCCCAATAAGGCGTTAAGCCCATGGCTAAAGATGTGATGGTCATTGCCAACACCCTTTTGGTGCAGACCATGGGCATCACCACCAAAAAATTTTCTGGCTAGCAGGGGTTGGGGCCTACATAAAAGCTATCTAGCACGTATAAAGCCCATCAACCCAAAGATGATTACATCTTTGTATACATTGTTTAGGGGTAAAATCCAAATTTATACCCCTAACTTTAAGGGTCATCTTAAATGCTCCCTTAACTTAAAAAGTAACTATTAAGGTCTCCTAACTTAACTCACATCCCTTATTCTGGTCTCAACCATCAATTTAGGCGTTAGTTTGGACAGAAATTACTTACATGGCACCACAATTGCCATGTGGTATCCCTTTTTATGACAATAAGTGATAAGACTGGAAGAATAATAAATCTTAGGGTAGAATAGCCATAGACATATAATCCTAAAGACATAAAATGTACATTAACCCAATATTCTTCTCCTTCCCAGAATCTTCCCCGATTTGCAGGTAGCGGTGGCGATGTCCGAGTTTGCTGGGCAAGGCAAAGGTCGACGAGGCAAAATTAGAGGAACGAGAGGACTAGTGAAATTGAAAGAATGTGGTGAAATCGGAGGACCAAGAGGATGAGCAAAATTGAAGGAAGGAAAAATTGGAGGACAGAAATTGGGACAGGGAAGAGGGGAAATTGGGGACAGGAAAAGGGGATCGAGATGGGGACGAAGATGGGCACGGGCGAATGGGAGAAATAGAGGAGAGGGGAGGGCAGGGACCGACATGGAGGAGGACGTGAGCGACGGACGGGCGGGTGGGAGAAATAGAAGAGAGGGGAGGGTAGAGACTTGATGGGTTTTGGGAGCCAAACAGCGCAACGAAATTTAACCGAAACCCTCCAGGATCCAAGTGAAAACGGGGTAAACCCGGTGTTTGAAAATTTTCATACCTAATTTTCGGTTGAGATCTCTCACTCAACTATAGAGTCGAATTACAAAACCTGAACAGTTGACGTGTTTAGGCTCTCTATGGTATCCACACGAGCCTCTCGGGATCACCACGCTTCCACCACGTCCCAGCAGATGCGTTTCTCTTGCGCTCGCAGTGCTAGCTTGCGTCCTCCAAGGAATTGCAAGAGAAGAGTGCGGCTGTCCTTTTGGGAGGCTAGGGCAAGAAGACCTGCGAATTTCTCACTAGAAGTTGTATTTATAGTGAGACTCAACTTCCATGCCTAATAGGTTTCAAAGCCCTAATCCAATTAGGCTTTAATTTCGGGCTTAATAATGGCTCAACTATTGGGCCCATTATTAATACGAAATTATTGTGAAACCAAAACCCAAATTATTAGCCCATGCACTCTAATGATCCAAATAGTTTTATGTGTACGACCCAATAGGCTCTTACCACGTTGGCAATTATCATAAATCACATTTATGATCATAAGCAATGAGTGGTGTCTAGCAACACATCATTGCTACCCAAGTGACAAGATTGTCGATGATTTGACTAAACTTTTATGATCATCACCGATATATGCTATTGTCCCTTTGTCCAATATATCAAGACTAAGCACGAGACATGGAATGTGTCACTCTCGTATAGCCCAATCTTTGGTTTCTTGATTACCGAGTAGACCAACTTAAACTGATGATATTGATATCGTTTATCAACTTATCCGAGCATGCCCATGCATTTTTCTAAGTCTTACTCTATCAAGGGGCCTGAAGATATTACTCCCGTTACATATGAGGGACAAATCCCATCTTGATCATACAAATCCCTCCGCATGATATGTGACATACCCAATGACATCCTTCAAGTTCACTCAGTTACGAGCAACAAAGGAAAGAATCAAAGTATGTGACTCACATGTAGGGAACCTTGATGATCTTAGGTCGAAAGACTACATATACCATGATCACTATGAGAATCACTTATGACACTCATATAACGATCCATGTAGTGTTCTCATGGTGGGTCGGTCCAGTACACAAGTTCTCCAACTTGTACCCATATGTAGACTACATATCTCATATTAGTTTCCACATATGCTAGTCGTTATGTATTATTGCAACCCGCTCCACAATAATACTAGACCAGGGATGTTTAAGAATATCATTATTCTAGGGTTACAATTATGTTTGTTAAGTTACGCAGAAACAAAACAACAAACATAATTGCTGGATTAATGCCTTAACAAAGTATCATGACTCAATGTGCAAAAATACAATCATCTCATGATTGGCTTTTGGGCACAACACTAACAAGACCGACGTGGAGGAGGACGTGAGAGGTGGACAGGAGTGGAGGAGGACGTAAGCAGCAGACGGGCGTGGGCAAGCAAGAGAAATAGAGGAGAAATGAGGGTAAGGACTAGCGTGGAGGAGGACGCAAAAGGCGAATGGACGTGGAAGAAGACGTGAGTGGCAAACGGGCATGGATGGGTAGGAAAAATAGAGGAGAGAATAAGGCAAGGATCAACGTAGAGGAAGACGCGAGAAGCGGACGAGAGTGGAGGAGGATGCAAACGGCGGACTGGCGTAGGTGGGCAGAAAAAATCAAGACGAGAATAGGGGATAGGGATCAAGACGGGGACGGACATGGGCGAGCAAGAGAAATAAAGAAAAGGAGAGGTCAAGGACCGACATGGATGAGGATGCGAGCAGTGGTGGGAGTAGGGGCGGCGAGATGGTTACCGACGTGGGTGGGTAGGCATAGCGAGAGGTGCACGGTGAGAGGGTTAGAAGAGAATAAATTTTAGATTAATCAATCTTTTCACTCTTAAAAACTATTTGTTTATGTCAATTCTACTCTAAGATTTATTATTCTTTCAGTCTTATCACTTATTGTTATAAAAGATGATGTCATGTGGCTGTTGGGGCGCCACATAGGCAATTTTCATTTGAACTAACGCCTAAACTGATGATAGGGACTAAAATAGGACATGTGAGTTGAGTTAAGGGACTTTAATAGTAACTTTTTGAGTTAAGGGATCATATTAGGATAACCGTTAAAGTTAAGGGACTAAATTTGGATTTTACCCCATTGTTCAGCTTTAGGCTGGCCTCCATTTCTCCATGCACCCCCCTCCCTGGTTCTATAGCCATGCAAGCACTACCACTTTCTTTTTCTCAGCTCACCTAAAATTCTTTTATTCATCATAATGCCTTTATCCTTGCATGTCACATGGCAAGGTTTGCCCCCATATTAGAGGCCTTCATTTACTTCTACACTCTCACCATTGTCTCAGAATCTGCATTCTTTCACTTTATCTTTTGCCCTTGATGTTGCCAAAGATTCTTAGGGGAGTTGGAAAGACAGGTTTTTCTTTGCTTTCAGCGACCCCTTTTGACAATAACCATGCAGGTGGATAGGCTTTTTCCATGCATGAACTCCACATTAGGCCTAGCTGATCAAGAATTCTATAGGTGAAAGGATTTAATGGCGGCTAGTTACATGGTTGGAAGACTTTTTAGTGAACGCAAATCACAAAAAAGTGTTCCCGTTTTCCTATCAACAATTTGATGGAATGGCCCTATGATACATCAAACTCATCTGGGCCAACCTAAGTTATATCGGGGTAAAAAATCCCCCCAAATAGGTTTCAGGAGCTAAGGGCTTATTGATCATGAACCTTGAGGTTACTACCAAGTTACAAGAATTATGCTTCTTCTTGTTCTTTTTTGTACACTGACCATCTTCATTTTGTGTGAAGACATGGGTCATGCCACCGCCATCCCAAGCAAAAGAAAAAGACTTTGAGAGGGTTTTTCTAAGGCTCAGAAATAAAGTTTGCTTCACTGGTGGTAGGACATCTCTCATTGGATTTTTCTAGGGAGTCATTGGCCCCATTGGCAACTGAGCTTCCAACCCTTTTACCTCATCCTGCCACACCTCAAGCTTCTCCTTGCCCTTGATAGACCTTGATACTGAAGAGGTCAGGCCCGTGCCCAAGTCTGAGTAGGAGCCTAAACTTATGCACCAGAGGCAAAAAGGCCTAGTTTGATCTTTCAAAGCGAGGGACTTGTGAAGGGAAGGGGAGGACAATTTTCCTTGCACAAACTTGGCATGTAAATCCTTAACTTACCTTAATTTCTACATTTTTCCTTAGCATATACACTAACTTATATTTTGTCCTCTTTTGGCAAGGGAAGTGCTCGACCTACAAGGGCTGATAAGGCAAAGGATTTAACCCCTCCTAGGGAGCCCTGGATTAATGAAAACATCGGCATAAGCATATGTTTCCAATGTGATCGAATGTACTTCCTCATGTTATCTTGTACAACTTTAATCTCAATCATTGTCTCGACAAGTTAAGTCTCCATTTGCTACACCCTTCTTTAATTTCATCATCATTCAATTCAATCACTTCCTTCTTATCTTCCTCCTTACCAACTCAAAATTAGTGGGGTGACATACCTTCAAACAGTCCTTCTCCCATTCATTTCCTCATTCTCCCGCTTCAATAACCTGTAGTGATGGAACCTTCATTAAATCTGGATCTTCAAATTGTTCCTCTGATTTAGATCCATCCATGCTCAAATGGCTTGTCATGCTCCGCCCTAAATCACGAGCTTCCCTCACCTCAGATTTCCTTCCTCCCTAACTATGCCCACAACATGATCCATGCTTAGTTTGCCCATTATGCCTACTCCTAAGGTTCATATCAACTCAATGTCAGTAGAAAACCTTAGTCTCTAGAGAGGAAATTATGTATTAAGAATACTGAACTCCGTCAACCAAAATCGCATTTCACATTTTCTAAAGTTTTATGCATTTGAAAATATGTATTAGAAATATTGTACTTCCTTCGTTAAAAAAAATCATATCCCTATTGAGGTTGTCCTAAAAAAATTGAGTTGTTTTCTTGTTAAAATTTTTTAATATTTAATTTACCTTACTACTATCATTTAAAATCCAACTATACAAGACCTCAAAATGAATCTTTCATTTTTTTTTCTTTGAACATCCAATTTACAGTCTTCCATTTTTTTTTTTGAATTTTAGTTTCAATGATTAAAAAAGAACAACATAAAAGTATACATAGGTTAATCTCAAAAGTGCTTCAAGTACATAGAAATTTAGGTCTATCTAAAACCTTTTTATATATTAAACATCTGGACAAATAAAATATATAAATAACTTGCACACAAACCATTACCCGTAATATACTACTTTCTTCGTCTCACTTTCTTTGCTCTATTTGACTTTTTGGGCTAGTTTGATTTAAATTTATTTATATTATTGTTTGTTAGACAAAAAAATTTAAAAATATATATTTAGAAACTATAGGTTTTGATTTATCATTTACACATAAAGGTTTTTCATTTATATGTTAAAATATTAAAAATAAAAAATTATAAATTAATTACTGAAAAGTCAATGATGCAAAGAATTTTGGACAAATAAAGTATTTGAGAATCACTTTTTTGTATTTGTTTTTGTAAGTTTGCGATAATGCAACAGTAAAAAGTGTCATCACCAAAAAGAAACAACGAATCCATGGATATGGTACATAACGTGGTGACCCCAAAATTTTATGAATTTATCCAAATTAGCCCCAGGGCTAGAGAAATTCATGAAGTTGGTTGGTAAGGCCAAATCTCCACCCAAGCTAGCACCGAATCAATTCTCCATTAGAATTAGTCTTTCTCAAATAAAGAACAAGATGTAAATAGACCTTTCAAATGGTTGTAGATTAACTTTGATGGAGGGAGATTAATGGTTCCATTTCTTTTCACCTAACTATACAAATATCCCTTCAACTTATCCAACTCACATGAGACGGTATGTGACTCAAAACTCATTAAATTTAAGACCCTGAACTTTGTACATATAAAGGGTTTCTCCATTAACTCGAAAACCCTAATGAAAATATTAAAAAATTCCTTCACTATCTTTCTAAATTTGTTAAAAGAGGTTCTTTCAGTTGAAAAACATCCAAATTTCCTATCTCCTAGTTCAACCCCAAACAATTTTAGCCCAGACACAACTCTCTCTTTCTTGTTCCTTTGGCATTTTGCACCATGGCGTGGGCTTCTTCTCAAGGCTGTGGAACTTGGTGCGGACTAGCAAGGAACATGTAATAGAAGACCGACCCACTAGTGGAACCTAACGTAGACCAATGCCAGTACCTAGATTCAACAACAAAACTAGTCACTGGTCACCAAATTTTGGGATCACCCACCTCTAGATTAAAACCAAAAACTCCAACTCATGCAAAAACCTAAAGGAACCCTGATTCAGAACATTGCCAGAGAAAGACCATCAAAGCATGGACTAATTTAAAATTTTTTAAGGAAAAACAACATGAGGTAGGCTAAAGATTTAGATCATTATTGGAAATAAAGCAGGTGAAAAACTTGACTTCCAAGTGAGAAAAAGTATGTCTAGTGAGGGAAAATGCAAAAAGAGCAGGAGATAGTAGGAGATGAATTAGCTAAATCGTGTAGAGTTTTCTTCAAATTCTACCACCAACAATTAAACAAAGGATGGTGAACTTTGTTGGTTGGCTGAGACTACTTGAGGTTAAGGGAGGTGATGGTGAATTTAGATTTCTTTTTAACTAAGATGGCCTATCTAACAGATTTAGATAAATAATGCGGTGCTTTTACATATTTTCATCAAGGCTTCTGAGCTGGTGGACTAACTCATAACATTTTACAGAGTTTAGGGGCTCAAATTTATTGAGTTATGAGTTATGGATTAACTCGTGCGAGTTGAGTAAGTTGAGGGACCATTTATATAGTTAAGCCTTTTCTTTTTTATGTTTCTCTTTAGTGAGAAAAGCACAATTTTCTCGCCCCTAAATTGTCACATTTGCTGCCAGTTGAGTCGGTGGTGCGGCTTTCTCATCTATATTTTATGAGTTTCGCAGCCCAAGCACCAATTAAAAGTTTGAGGTTGATAAATAACAAAGTATAGATGTAGGTAGCTGAAAATGAACTGAACCGACTCAAGTATTGAGCCAATTTGTTTTAACCTAAATCAATTAATTTATTTTTATTTGTATGTTTTTTTTATCTAAAATTAATTTTATTTGAAATTTAATATTATATAAATATAATAATTTACTTAAAATTAAGTTTTTATGATGTTATTAAATTTTTATTAATTTTTACTTTTAAGGCTTTAAACTAGAAAAAATTCATAAAAATTTAGTAAGATTATAAAAAATGTATTTTCAATAGATTACTGTAACTATATAATATTAAATTTTAATTAAAATTAGTTCTAGATAAAAAAAATGTAAGAATAAAAATAAGTTATTTTATAATCAATTGATTTAAGTTAAGATGAACTGAGTGTAAATTGATTATACTTAGTTTAAAATGCATACTGGGCTGATGTTTCGTTCGTGTTTAGATCATAAGGAATATGAACAAATCATCATAAATGAGTTTTAAAAGGTCACGAGCTGTTCATTAAAATTAATGGAATAAGGTAAAATAGAGTTGAGTCAAGATGAAAAATAGGTAAATTGAACTTAAAAAATCCACAAAAAATAAAACCCGAATTGATCGTTAGATTTTTAGGGGAAAAAATTTGCAACTACGTTAAAGATGTGGGACGAACTTCACAATTTAGGTGATAAAAATAAAAGTAAGCGAGAAAACACGTGACAACTTGGGACCACCGCGCATCTGAGGAAGTTTCATATCACCGTTTTTAATATAATTAAAAAAATCATTTTAGTACAATAATGAAATGTTTTTTTTTTTAAATCCAGATTTTTCCCAGGAAGCATAGAAAAGGAAATAGCTTTTGTTTAATTTTGTGGTAACACCAGTAAAGTGAACAGTAAATGCCAAAGCTGCTATATTGATGATCATCCGCGATCATGTAAACGAATCACTAATTGTCCTATTGAGGTGGATAAATAACAGTTTTTCTAATGCTTATATTAAGTGAAACATTTAATGATACTTGAACAATCAATCAAATAAATTGCATGATCTGCAATGGTTTAGTGAGAAATATTATTTTCTTTTCACAGTCGAATAGGTTTTATGATGACTTTTAGATAATTTATTGGAGACAATGTTTTTAAAACTCAACTGAACTTGGGTCTTTGGATTACAGTGAACCGTCGTTAATTGCTCTTTTGCATTTATATTGTATAAGTGCTAAGTGACATAATAAAAAATGACAAGAATGAAACTAAAATGAAATTTTATTCATAAAATAAGGATTATGTATTTTACCTAAAATATTAAATTACAAACTCTAAATATAAATAGACTCTCTTTTACCTTCCCACAAAGTTACAGATCTGCTCTCTCTGTCTCTTTCATCTTCTTCTTTATTGCTTTCTCAATCATTAGAGTAGAATAATATTTTAAAAACTCTAATACTGAGTGTTGATAGTTTTCCAAATGCGTTCAGCCGGTCATCATGTTAGTTTATTATTATTATTTTTTAGTATATAAGAAAGATGGCAAAAGGAATGAAAGATAAAAGTTCAACTCATCTGCACATTTATATTGGCCTAAATTTATATTTCACCCTTAAACTTTATGACTCACACACATAGCTTTCATAACTATAATTTGGTACCACTCAACTTTCAAATTTTACAAATTGGGACACAGAAGCCCCTTAACATATGGAAATATAACATTTGCTTAATTTAGGACACTACACTAATAGAAGAAGAGTGAACATGAAGGACATAGTTGAAGTTCTACCATGAGAGGGCTCCAAGGAGCTGGACTGTTATTGCTCATTAAAGAAACAACCAATAATCTACACAATAATTTGAAATTTTTTTATGAGATTAATTTTTTTTCCTTTTGTGCTTATCTAACATTCTTAAATAATTATAAAAATGAGTTTATAATTGATTATAAAATTGTCAATTGTAGCAATTTTTTCTCCTATTGTACGTGTTTCACTTCCTAATAAATAAAAATCAAACCTCTTGAATATAGGAAAAAGAAAGTGAATATTAAATTCTTATAAAATGAATTAAAAACCATTAAGTAATTAGGCAAATTAAGGTCAAGTTTGTTTTAGATTATTAATAGCAAGCTAAATTTTTCTATATATAATAATTATTCATCTAAATTATCTACAAGATGGCAAAGCATTAGCGACTGAAGAAACAGTCACAGTCAGTTGTATTGTGCGATTGAACATGAATAATAGTCGCTTGAACATGTATGACTGAGTTGCGATTGAACATGACAACTGACACTAGTAGTCTTGCCTCTTCTGACACGCATTAAATTAAGCGACTACTGATATTAGTCGCAAGAAGCAACGGAAATTCAATCACATCATGCGATTGAAAGTCAATCGCATAGATTTGTTTATACTCCCTCCGTCCTACTTCTTTTGCACCAATTGAGTTTTCACGTAGTTTTAGGCATTTTATTGTTACTCACACATTTTTCAATTTTGCCCTTTCTCCTTCCTCATTCTAATCTGATCTGGATCTAGTTTAGCATTATCTTCAATAAAGGTTGTGGCTGGCGACGGTGGAGGAGGGTGAGGGCAAAAGGCGAGAGGCGATGATGGAACCCACCTCAACAGTCCTGCCCGAGCCTGCTCTGTCATTGATTCGTCTCCTCGAATGCAACCTTGATTCGCCGTCTTTGATTTACAGGCCTTGATTCGTTGGCGTCGATTCACTGTCCTCATTTGCACTGTCCTCTCTGCTTCAATCTAGCCCCTCTTTGTCTTTTTCTTGTCCCTCATGCCTCAAATCGGAGCTCCATTAAGTTAGGGGTATAAGTGTAAATGGGGGTGTAAAAAGTTATTTAAAAAGAAAATGGTGCAAAAATTATAGAACTACCTAAAAATGAAAATTGAGCAAAAGACATGAGACAGAGAGAGTATTTATTTATTTATAGTTATTTAATTTCTCCTTAATTTTGGATTTTCAAATTTGAAGATTGTTCCACAGTTATTGATTAAAGGCTACTGTAAATATTTTACGTTTGACTCCTATCCTAATTTTATATTCACTGTTAAGATCCCTGTAAAAGTACAATGAAAATAAACTGGAATAAAACAATTAACATATGGATTCTATAACAGTTCGTTCTAGCTACCACTTACAATTTGGCATTTTACATTCACATCATGGGGGCGAGCACAATTGAATCGAGCAATCATGTTGGTGAGTTTTCTGGCGCTTGAAGGAATTTCTGGTGGAGAGCAATATATGATCACCTTCCTGCTCGTGTTAATTTATGGTACCGATCGATGAGTTGTCAATCATCGCCTATGTCCGGTATATGGTATTGGTAACAAATCAATTGAACACATATTGTTTTTCCCTCAGTCACGCAAAGCCTTGCTTAGAGCGTTTGACCGACATGAACTATGAGTTGCCAATTCGAATATTTGGGACATTTTCCATACTACACATGGGGCCCTTATTGAATCAAATTGGTATTGTTTCCTTGTCATTGGCTAGCACGTTTGGAGGAACCGGAACAACTGTCTTTTCGATGAAACATGCCTCAAAGTCACAAAGATGGTCCAAAATATCCAAATTTGGTTACGGACTGAAGGGGAAATGCTGAGATCCGATGTTATAGCCTGGCTGCCTTGCCCTATTGTTCCTTGGTCACCAACTCCAGAAGGCTCTATATTAATCATTGTTGATACATGGTTTGTTTGCTTCACATCGTTTGGCAAGTATTGGTATAGTTGCACAATTTCGTTCATAAGGGATATCACATGTTTGGAGACTTTGGCAATATGGAAAGAACCTTTTGAAGCTTGAGCGCGTGGATGGGAGAATATTATTGTTCAATTTGACTCTCACATTACAGTCATAGTGTTAAATACTGCGGTATATCATTTACTACAGGTACGCGGTATGCGATATAAATATTTTTACGTTTTGTCATTAGTATTTCATGGTATACAGCATACCGCTCATTTTTTATATGCATTTTGTTAAAAAAATACGGTATACCACAAATAAATACCGCGTGGTACGTATTGTAATATTTTATTTTTTGTGGATATTTTTTTCATTTTACATATAAAATATCATAAATATATAAAATATTAAAATATAAATAATACACATATCATAAAACAAACATTTACTTTTATTTTTTTGTTAGTTTTCTTAATTAATATAAAAATTTAATAAATGGTAGCAGGTTGAAAGTCCCTGTGGTGTTGAATAATATCTCCCAATTGGATTTCTGGTGCATGCTACCCCAATTGAATATCTTCTATCATATATATTTTATTTATATTTAAAAAATTATGATGAGAAAAGTTAAAATACATATAAAATGTGTAAAAAGAAATTATTAAACAAATTATATCATCTTAAAATAATATTTTAACATTTATTTTTGTGAAAACGGTAACGGTATGCGACGTGCTATACCTTAAAAATTTGGAGTATAATATATCTAACGGTAACAATATTTAACACCTTAGTTACAATGGCTTCTCTTCGCCATTACTCGAAGCCGTCTCTTTACACATATGTGGTGGTTCTTAATGATATAATTAATCTCGCTTGCGCTTTCATTTTATGCAATTTTGTTCATATTCCCAGATCTGCAAATTCAGTTGCTCACAATCTTGTATCTTTATCAAAATAGTTAACTAGACACATGAAATGAGGGCATCCTTACCCATGATGCCTGGATGAAGCTCTGTTTTTTTTTTTTTTTTTTTAATTCTTAATAAGGCTATTATGCATACTTTTTAAAAATCCTTAACATATCATAGAAGGTATAACTTTACGGCCTCTTCTTAATTTCTTATGTCACCATGTTTAAATGAACCTGCACAATGGTCAACTCCTTCAACTAGATTTATAACTATCAATATTAACCTGTTTGCTTCTCTTAAATTTGTTGGTATTGGTGTGGTTGCAAGAGATTCACTCGATTATGTAAGTTTAGTATTTTCTCACATAATTCCATATGTTTGTGATATAATGAAGGCCTCGTATATTTTTTAAGAGCATTAATTGTAATGCATCACCACTCAAACGAGCGTGCCTCGCCTGTCTGCAGCCCTTGAGTCTAATTCTTAATGATATACCTATGATTATTTTGGAAAAAAAAAACATACCTATGATTACTTTGGGAAAAAAAAAACATCACTAGGTAGATAGATAAAACCAGAAATTAGTATTTTCTCCCAGTTTACTGCCCTACCTCCTTTTACACGGATGTTACAGCAAATATACAACTTGGATAATAGTTACATATAAAAACATTTGCATCAGGCTTTAAATCACTAACTATAGGGCACTCTTCAAATTTGAAAATCCAAAATTAAGGAGAAAATAACTGAAAATAAATTTCACAGATTAAACTAAAAATGTTTTTAAGAGTTTGGGGTGGCAGAGAAGTTTTTTTCAAAATTCGATTATTTTAGTATATTTATATATAATTTGTAACATTATATGTTAAGTAGTTTGAAAAGTATTTTTAAAATATTATTAATTATTCTAAAAAATATCATTCTAATAATTATTAAGCAAATGAAGTATTAATTTAGTATTAATTTTCAAATAATATTAGTTCTAAATAAAAACGAAGTAAAAAAATACTATAAATAACACATTTTATAGTTTTTGTTTGGAAGGGTTTTGTCGCTTTCAAAATATTTTGTTTTTGAAAAATGAAAATGGTGAAATGGGGAAAGGGCAGGACATTAATAACAAGCCAAGGCAACTTCAACAAGGTACCTGTTTTTGGAAAGGAGAAGAGAGAGAAAGAGAGCGAGAGAGCGAGAGAGGGAGAGGAGTGTAGACTGTAGTTGTACTTCAACTTTGAAATTGGAGACCTCTTTACTTGCTTTTCCTCCTAAACTCAGTGCTGATTTGACTCATAAAGAGAGTGGACAGGACAAGTGAGAAGGAGAACGAGAGAAAGAATAAAGCTTGGCTTGGTCTGGTACGGTCTGGATTCTGTAGTTGGAAGCCATTGAAGCAAAATGCCTTCTAAGAGGCCTTTGGAAGAACAAGAGTCTCAGCAGCAAATCATTCTCTATATAAAAAGCCAGGTTCTTCTTCTTCTTCTTCTTCTTCTCTCTTATGTCTTCAAACTAAACCTCTCATGAAGGTGCATCTTGCGTTTTCTTTTTTGTTTGACATTTTCTATAGTAGCTACGGATCTGTTACTTTCTTCTTCTCCCAATGCTTGAATCAACCTCCGTTATTTTCGTTTTGAACTTTTCGTGTGTGCTCTGTAATTTTCTGCAAATTAAAACTCTATTCATGTTCATCCAGGCTGATCTGTATAAGTATCTGAATCTTGGGTTGGTGGTTGTAGGAAGGTAACAGGCTGGGTTTCAGGATCAAGCCTTGGTCACCCATTAAGAGGCTTCTGATCGCTTATTGTGAGAGGAGAATCCTGCCTTACCGGGGTGTTCGATTTCTCATCGACGGCGAACGTTTCCCTCATGGGAGTAGTCCCCAACAAGTAATCTTCTTTCATTTCATTTTTCTGAATTCACTTCTCGCTTCATGCTCTCAGAAACCAACAACTCCACATGGAAAAGAAAAGAAGGTTCTTTCTTCTTGTTGTTTGCTGTATGATTTCCTTCCATGATCGATAATCTTTTTTTCTGTTGCTTGCTGGCGCCTGCCTCTAAGATTTGCCCATATATTTAGAGGGAAACAAGTAATAGCTACCCTTCCTCCCATGTACCCAGAAGAACAAAAATCTTTGTTTTATGATCGATCTTCATCGAGTTGATTTGATGCTAATTGTTGTTGCTTTTGTAGCTTGGATTGAAAGATGGAGATTACATAGAGGCATTCATGGAGTACGGTGGAGGCGGTGGCCGGAGCCTCCCCTGTGAGTGAAGTTGCTTGGATGGTGAAGGGACACTGTTCGGAACCTGGGAGCAGGGGGTAGTTAAATAAATAGTACTACTAATTTCCTAGAATAATTTAGGATATGATTAGTCTAGACCACTGTACGAATTGTGGCCTTAAAACTCTTTTTTTTCCCTCTATTTTAGTACTTCAATTTACTAGAGCTCAGAACATTCCAGCCCTAATTCAATTAAGCTTTTCTGTTTCTCTCTATTTTTTGGTATAATTAGTTCTTCATACTGCGCAATTTCCTTTTCAGTTCCTTCCTGTTACTTGCTTCATCTGGTTCTTGTTTTTTTAAATTCCTTGCTCTTCAAGTTTCATGGACAGCTCTGGTTCTTCTTCCACGTTCCCTCCCAATAACAAGCCTAACTCGTCACTCCACCTCATGGATCCAAATCCTGTCAATAATCTTCAGCTCCTTTTTACAAACTTCGGCCTGACCAACAACGGAAGGGTTGAACTCGAAAGCAATGGCGCCGCTACTTCTCTTCAGATAAAATATCCTCCTCCAGGCTCGGGTTCAGTTCCCAGAACCCAGCAATTACAAGAACAAGGTTCTTTTTTTTATTTCACTAAGAATCAGAAACGCGGGTTGGCAATTCTGAATCCAACCCCACTGTACCCGCAGAGCATGTGGTTTTTTTTTTTTTGAACGGCTCAGAGCATCTGGTTTGATATTGGAAATCCTCTGGCCTGGAACCAAAACCTGCAATATACACGCAGAACGATTATGTGATGGAGCAGTTGCAGAAGGCTCTCAGAATCTGCGGTCTCTTCTGTCTCGTGGGGGTACGAGTGCCGTAAACAAGCTAACGTGGGTCGCCTGATTCGAAGGGCTTGTCGGATCTGTACTCGATCTGATGACCCACGAGCGCGGGCGTTACGTGTTGTGGAAGCTGATCACACTCTTGTGTCAGAATCCGGTGATAATGATTGCACAGAAATTGACCCAGCAGAAAGGGGAGCCCAGAATGGGGGCATCAATGGACAAGAACGGTTCACAGTCGCTGCAGAGGCTGATGAAATGGCTGGTTCGCTGGAACATGACGGCTCCCATGGTTGCTGTACCCACCACCGAGTCTTGCTGGCTGATGAAGGACAACTGGTTGAGCAATGTCGTGGTGAAGTGCGCCGAAAACTTGTGCCTGCGAGGCAGAGTGACTCGCTGTACAGGGCAGACAGAGAGAACTGGTTACTGGCCAGGCACCAAACGGGGTGTGCCTCACTCAACGGTTTCATCGAACACGTAAAAGGCCCGGCGAGGGACGAGTTTCTGGACAAGATTTCGGACCACAGCGTGTTCCTGGCTCAGAACCTGACAAGGAATCACGTTCTCCAGAAAGTTGTGGAACTGGAACACCCGAGAATCACGGAGAAGATATGCAGGCTGCTGATGGGAGAATACGCGAACCTGGCAATGCAGAAGATGGGAAGCTTCGTGGTGAAGTGTTTGAAGTTCTCGGGGTGGGCTTATGCAGTGGACGATCTGTTGATGGGCGATGAGCTAGTGCAAGTCACCAAGAATCAGTACGGGAACTATGTGGTGAAGAAAGCGCTCCAAGTGAGCAAGTCCAGATCTCCTGTCCTGTCCATCGGCACCTCAAGCTTCTGGAGAAACTGGAAAATATCTTGTCGTTGTGATCTGGGTACGCCAAAAACGTGCTTCTTGAGATGGCCAGTTTGAAGTCCATGGACGACCAACACATGACTTTCTGATTCATTTGTTGTTAATCTGATGTGCCCAACAAGCTCACTTTTGGCTTTACTTGTTGCTTCCCCGTTCTAGGCAGATTAGACTAGGTACCATGCATTAGAATCTGTTGCTCATTAGTACTATATTTGTAGGAGATTTAAGCCTTGCCTTGGAACAGTTCTTTGATTCAAGAAAATCAATTATAAAGTGTGAACTAGCTTCCTAATATAATCTCCTTGGTCTGTCTTGTTGCTGAAAGTTTGGTTTCTTCAACATAATTATTGGCCCAGGAACTGAGGAACAGCCGATAATTGCATGTGTCAATAAACCTTTACTATAATCTGAAAGTTACAGAAGGTGTTAAGCTCTAAGCTTTCCTATATGCAACATGGCAGACTAACATGATAACGGAACCTAAAATGAAAAAATTGGGACATAAATGTAATACTAATAATCACCCTATTGTCTATCTGTCGTAAGTTAGTGTTTCCTCCAGCCCTCTGGTTGGTTATTTCCTCTAAGGTTACCTCAGGAAGCTCTCCCATGACCTTACCTGTCCTTCAATTGTATGTCTTGTTCATGAAGCAATGTCAACGAGTTCTGACATTCATCTGACTACTGTATCAAGGAACACCCCAGGAGGCTCTCCTCCAGCCAATAAGTGAGAAATTACAGCTCTCAGCTGCTAGCTGCATTCTGGTCATGACAGCAGCCAGGATCATGCATCAGAATGAAAAATGTCTGGACCGATCCCAGGGCGGTAGATGAGAAATATTGTCCAGCTTAGGATTTGACGGAGAAATCATTACGCTGCTTTGGCATCAAAACAACTAACTGCAGTTTCCCCTGCTGACAGAGTTTAACAGGGTTCCTGTACAATGTGAGCCTAGCCTCCTTATCACTTGACAACAAAACATGAATGATAATGAATGACTCGCCCATCTCTGCAGCAACCTGCCACTCTCTTGTTGATATATTGAACCAGTCCTTCCTTGCAGACCTAGTAGCTTTAACTTCAACAAACTCCTGGTATTCTCCATCATCTCCAATAACCAAGTCATAGGGTAGTCCAGTTTCACTATCTTTATTGACCCATCTCACCTTTGTCCTACCTAGAGTTTCAGTATAGTACTTGAAAGCAGCGAGTTCACCTAGTTTGCCAGTTAGCAGCGCCTGCACTTGACTGGGAGTGCCAGTGTGAAGCTGATCTCGTGTACTGAAGCCCGATGAAACAGAGCCAAAATTGTGTTCATCTCTCCCACTCACTTCAAATGAACCAAGTTCAGTGGGATTGGGTGCAAGACTTAGATCAACAGAATCAATTATCATTTTCACATTGGAATCAGTCTGATTGCTGACCTTGTCATGCTGCAAATCCACATTTTCAGGCTCGGGAAAAATTAGTACAGTTGAGTCCACCACATAACCATCTCCAACATCTGCCTTAGCATCTAAAGTTTCCTCGCCTGAACCACCACTTAATGCTGGAACAGAAGCAGGTGTTTTGGTAAACCCATTTGCACGAGCATCGCCAAAGCCAGGGGCACTCTTCCAATCTATAGGTGGCCAGCTGGAAACTTCTTGTCTCCTGCTGGGCCTTAAAGTACCTTTCCCATCTGTCAAAGCTAACGGGGAATTTGACTGAGGCATCTCGCTACCCTCTTCTGAAGACTGCAAAGAAGAAAGCTGCCAAACAGATTCATCAGCAGGAAGCTTTGGCATCTTTTGGCTATTCAAAATGAAAAACTCCGTCTGCTCCTCAGTGGAACCTGATTCGACCATGGTTGTGATCATGTGAAGGAAATTTGCAAAGTGCAAATCTGGAGTGCCATCAAATAATAAGCGAGAAAGTTCCAGAAACAAGGCATGAGAATCAGAACCAGAAGTTGTATACAGGACATCACCCTGTAAAAGCAATGGTGAAAAATTATAATACATAAGTTGGCAAAAAGTGAAAATTGTGGCCGCAATTACCCTGTAAAAAACAATGCAAAAATAGAATAATACTTGAGAACTTAAAAGCAGAGACCAGTAAGCATCTCCCCTAAAGGCCAAAAAATGGAAAAGAAACATCATAGATATTTGGCTTTCAGACGTAGAGGGGATGATATTTTTACTGAACAGAAGCTATTTTGATAAATGTATACTATACAGCCAGCTGACAAGGACATATATACATGAGTAAAAATAGAAGTAGCATCAAAGGCTCAAAGCTGGCAGCTTCAACTTTAAAAAAACAAGAAACAATTCACCCCCACCTGCAAAAGGCAGCTGGATTCAATTCTCTTCTTGGATGCAATGCCACAGCTTTTTATGACATTCTGGTAATACAACTTCTCCACAACAATAACTTGTATATTACATATATTAGCAAACCCAGAATGCTTCATGCGAAGATATTTCTCAGGGTGAACACTGTATAAGTAGCGTTGTGCAAAAGGAAGAGCCCAGTTCACCAAGGAAGATTTGAAGCCATTACTGACAGCTCCATCATAAATTGCTTCACGACTGACCACCTGTAACAAAGCAGAGGTAACAGGGTAAAGAAAGGGGATTTGTGCAGCACCTTTTTTTTCCTTTACTTTTTCCTTTTTTTTAATCCTTTTTTCCCTTTTTTTTTTTTTGGGAGTGGAGGAGGTGGTTGAGGTGAAGTCTTCACAATGCATGTCAAGTAGTTAAACTTTTATGTCAAAGACATGCGGATGAGTTGGACTAGAAAAACGAAGATGAGTTGCTTGTAGAATAGCTTCTATTTATGCAAAGAAACAGTTAATTTTAAGTAGAAAAAGGATCAAGTATGCAGTCATTATTATTATTTTTTGAAAACTAAAGAAGAACAGTTCTCAACCCATAAGTTCTTAGAGGAAGAGATGCAAAACAAGTTGCTTGGGAACTGGATTTTAGTGGGCAGCCATCAATTACACTTGTCCACAGAGGCTGGATATTAATAAAACACAAAAGTTGGTCTATTAAATTTTAAAAGCAACCACAAACATTTTTGCAACTGCAAACAACATAGGGTAAAGCGTGCGCACACACACACACACACAAGACCACCACCAAAGTACAGGAATCTAAAAGCAGACCAGCCAGGTGGATGGCACATACACCACACCTACATGAAAACAATAGCATAGAAAGACACATTCACGTAAATTAAAAAGTGAACATGTACCAAAAAACACAACAATCAGTTTGGAAAAAAAATCAACAGGAAATTATATGACATTCTACATGGATGCATCCAGATTCTCAAGCAATCAAAAAGAGACAAAACTTTACTCAAAGAACAGGTCCCCAAAAATATGAAAGATCTGAAAAACTACCTGTCCAAAATTCTTTGAAACGTTTTGGTTTGGCACAGAGATTTAGAGGAAAAAGTTGGGTATAGTTTCCACTTTTACCCTTCACTTTTGCACGTAAATCAATAAAACTGGAAAAGATAATTATTGAAATGATGGTTTGAAGGGTAATATAGTAAAGTAACTTACTAAATAATGAACTGCTGTAAAGATTTGGAACAACCCAAAATAGTAAATGTTGCCAAGAATGTGGGACCAAGGGAGTAGTTAAAGATGAGAGAGAACTTACATCTGAGAGAACTGGTACCCCAAGGGCTTGTAGCAATGCAGAAACCTTAGTATTAAGCAACTCTTGTTTGTGTTTGTCAAGATTGCCAAAGTATAGAAAATCAATAGTATCCAAATTTTTAAATTCCTTCCTCAACTTTTTGTTGTCACACCAGCATACAAGACCAAAGGATGGGTGCAGTGAGGCCCACTTGTCTACCAGAGTGGGAAGCACGGTAAACTCCTGTTTAGTAAGATACTCCCTTATGCGAGTTATATCCTCTGAACCAAGTACACCAGATTTGAGTCCTTCAGCCCACTTCAGAAAAACTTGAAAAACCTGGAACATCAAAGGAACATTTAAACATTCAAGTCACAGAAAATTCCTAGAAAGCACAAATTAAAATTTTTTTCTGTCACTTACAGAATCAGCAGCTTGTGAAGGCAAAGCAATAGCTGACAGTTGTGATATCATCTGAAGATAATCATGGAAAGAAGGCTGCTCTGGTACTCCACACTCTCTAACAAAAAATGCACGCAGACCTGGATAAACATTGCACAAGGACCTGTCTAAAGGATGCTGACTTACAGCAGCTGCAGCAAAGTTATGTCTTGCCTGCATACATTCAGTGGTGCCAGTTGAGTCGTGCCAATACACTTCCTTGGCAGATAAGAAAGCACCTCCAACAACATCCTCAGGCCCAGAACCAGACTTGTAAGGAACAAATATAAAGGGCACTGAATAAAAATCTATTATATTTGTCTGCTTCACAGTGTGAATCTCACTCCAAATAAATGAGTACAATCTAGACATCTGTGCAATACTGACACACCAAATAGATAAGTATTAATTGAGAAACTGAGAAATGAAAACATAGCAAATGTCTAAGGCAAATAATGTATACTAATACGATAATGATACCTGGCCCTGAAAAAGGTTTGGGATCTCCATAATTTTAGAACTTCAAGTACATCATACATAGAGACATGACTCCTAAAGTCTAGATCCTCTATCAATTTTCTACTTGCCACCTGAGAAGATGCACAAGGTTTGGTTAGAAAGTCAGCTGAATACTGTCCTCCCAAAGAAAACGTCGGTAAGCTATAGAAAAAGTAAATTGGTAACAGATTTTACTTAATCAGTCTTACATAATGATCAAGCACCACTCTATTTTTCTACATGCACTAATTTGTTACTTCAGCTTAGACTCTAAATATAAAAATTTTAATGTTGAAAGCCATACAAGACTAGTTCCTTCTCTCATTGAGCAAGAAGATCACACTGACCTTAGGGACAACAAAAGGGGCAGATGCACCAAGGATGGAACGCACAGAGTCACAGTCATGAAATAAATCTTTTGGGAGGTGAAGTTTATTATCCATGCTTGATGCTACCCACTGGACCTCAGAGAGCTTGCACAGAAATGATGACTTTACATGTCTACTACCAATAGACTTGGAATTGAAACAAATCTTTGTTTTTTCACTAAAATAATCATCCCAAAGTCTATCTAGAACCTCTAGGAGGTATATACAACCCTCTATATTGCTACTCTCAGACAACAAGGACAACAACAGAACTAATTCATGGGACTCCCAATCTCTAACAAAGGACCCTTTTGACACCAAATCTAAATCCAACATGAATTGCTCAACAAGGGTAGGCATGCTAGCTAAGCTTTTGTCAACATGAACCACTTGCACAAAATCCGTCACGCCAATTTCTTGGAAGAATTCCCTCCACTTGTTCAGTACTGATGAAAGCGATTTGGATGCTGGATGCTGCAAATATGCAATATCCACCTCAAGCCATTTCATATTGCCATTACTAATCATCCTTTTGATATCAATAGGGTTACCAAATTCTTTTCCAAAATGTACTGATACCTCAGTTAATCGTTTTAACCCATAATTTGTCAGAATCAAAGCTTTGTTTTGTAATTCAGCTATAATATGAGCCCTATCAGCGCAACAACTAGGACAGTTGGATTGCAGGTGAATCATCACGAAGCAGAGGTAATCTATCATCAAAGCTTTGTCTCTATCCTCAGTGTCGCCATTAGACAGAGCTGGCAAGATGTGCACCTTTAGAATATCATGTGCAGATAACTGTTGCACGCCAATGCTATGAAGCAACCTAGTTATGTTCCCTACAAAACTCATGTCCATGCAGGATACACCGACATCTGACAAGGAAAACAGAGCAGGGCTCACAATTCGTAATTTACCACTCAAGTTTGGGAATGCTTCAAGTCCAAGCCCGGTATCAAACCCGCCATTCATCATCTCCAAATGTACCCAAACTGGACCTTCATTCACTGAGGTATATGTACCATTAGAAAGAAGAATGAATGGAATATTTTTAAGCTTGTTTATGAGACCTGTATCAATTCCTGAGTGAAGCAAAACATGGTGAGATGACCGAAATGACAGAAGAAAAAACTCATTTAGCCAAGAGGACAACCAACTGACCCCCATTGAACTGAGCCCATTCGTTAAACACATGGATGACAAAATTTGAACCATAATTCTGGGACCGTACTCTTCTATTCCCAGTGCGCTTGCCAATGCATCGGACAGAACAATATCTTTGTCAAGAAATCCAAGACCAAGATGCTCATGGAGCAAGTCATCGGAAAATAATCTGCGAGCCTCTTCAGTCCAGCATCGAAGAACTTTGCAGGGAGGAACCCATTCTTTTTTGTCTCCTTCCACTAGCAAGCAGTTAGAAACCCGTAACTTGGAAATGATCATCCGAGGAAGAGAGGAAAAAAAACCATGCACCTCTCCCACAAGTGGGACAAAGCTCATGAAAGCTGCCACAGCTTTTCCAGGCATTTCTCTAAAGCATGGAAGAGCGCAAAAGGATTTTTCTGCACTAACAAACAAACCAGGAAACTCAGACAATAGCCACTGGTTCCAGGCGCTATTTCCATCAACTTCCTCTCTTGAAGATGGAAGGATGAAGTCACCCTGAAGAATAAATTTCAAGCCATAAGCTCTTAGGGGAAGAAAAGCAAAAACAGGCTGTTGGTCCAGAACTGGACTGCAATAGCCATCCAATGACTCATGTAATGTAAATGCTATAGCAATTTCAGTCATTTGCAGATCGCGACGGACAGCATCAGCCTGTAGCTTTTGAGATGCTACAAACCATGTCATTTTATCTTTACCAAGAGAAACCTTTACAAGACCATTTCCTACAACCTTTTTCTTCATAACAGTCAGAGAATCATTAACGACATTCCGAAACACAATACAGTCAAGCCGGTGAAGAAAGAGTAACAATGATGGATGAAGATCTGAAAACATGGCCAAAATATTGCCCATATCAATTCTTGACGCAAAAGGAAGTATTATGCAAGTCTTCCAGCATTTATCATCCAATTCATTTGTGCCCCATCTTAACAATTCTCTAAAGTACTCAATGTTACAAGGAGGTACTTGTGTTGGCAGCACAAAGCCTATCTGGCCATCAGTTATATCAAACTTGACATGAAACCCATTCGAATGAATCTCTGGAGCATCTGTGACCTGCAAAATGACCAAAAATAGAAATAAAATGAATGCATATTACACATGTTTTTATTTTTCTATCAATCTCATCACATATGCACAGAGAAGAACACATCAAAATGAAATATGACTGGTTTTAAAAAATTATACATATTAAAAAAAAGGCTGAATTGCCTTTTTTATTGTTTTTGTTTGAAGAAGTGCAAGAAGCAACGGCAGAATTACAACCAGACAGAAAGGCATTTCTGATGAACATAAGTCTTCACCGAGATAATGAATCCATCAGTCACATTTTGAGTATGAGGTTGGCAAAAACTGGGCCGTCCTACACTATTTTTTATGTACTTCATAAAATTGTTTTTTAGTTAAAGAGCTACCTGAAGACTAGCTCAGAGCTGTTCGTAGAATAAATGAAAAAAAGCACCAAGAACCAGTCATATTTTGCAGGATATTTTGTGAAGCAAGGGAAACAAAAACCAGAATGATCAACAACTTATGGGAAAGACAGGGTAAAACAAGTTTCTAATATAATCCAGCAGCTTGCTCTAAGTTTTTCTATTACATTCCACATTGTCATGTGCAATCTAGTACACTTAGCTGAAACTAATGTCAAGGTGAATCATCAACTAGAAATGTTCAGGAACATTCAGATTAATATCTCGAGATTTTAGGCTAAGCAGGAGTAAGCCTAAGCTCAAGGATTTCGAATTTGAAAAATGAGAGATGATGCCATTGTGAGACATAAAAATTCAAACGTAACCAAAAACTAAGGTAATTATTCTTGGGTCATTTGATCCATAGGGAGGAAGAATAGAACATATAAACATAAAAATAAGGGTGGATGTTTTATCAGAAGAAGAGAACTAGGATAGCTGAATGAAAGAGAGAAGCTGAAAGACTCTACTCAGAAGAAGACGCCCATAATGTCAAAAGAGAACTCTACAAAACAGCTACAGATCAGCTATTCAGGAACCAAACACAAGAATTCATCAAGAAAATAAAGAACAAAGAGAAGATAAAAAAAAAATTTATGACAAACCCGAAATACTGATTTGAAGCCAATGCCTTTCTTGCCAATGTACCCTACACCTCCACATTTTGTTGAGCTTCCAACATCACAAAGGGCTCTAATGTTCTGAGCAGAAAATCCCTCTTCATTGTTCAAAACAGTGATACCAGACTCTTGAAGAATGAACGTAAGTGTTGGCTCGACGGTTTGGGAATAGATATTATCATCAGCATTTTGAATCTGAAAAAGAAGACAAACCAAAAGCAATTCATCCAAATCTTGCAGTTGAAACAGATAATACACAATAAGAATTTCAGACACTAAGAACATCAGGACAAGAAGTTGAACATCAGGAACACAAACCATACAATTGAAGAGAGAAAATTTAATTAAGAACGAAGACTAATAGAAAGAGCAAAATGGAGTAAGATCCTACAAAAAGGTCCCAACAATTATGTTAAAGCGTCCAACCTAAAACCAATTGGCAATAGGTGGAGAGGCCCCATCATTATATAAAGCATTGACTTAATGCCTTTTCTTGGCCATGTGGGATTTTCCCACTTAACACACCCCCTCACGTGTAGGCCACTTCGGCTCTATCACGTGGGTTATTTTCGACAATGGTTGGGTCAATTTTGAACCTGCTCTGATACCATGTTAAAGCGTCCAACCTAAAACCAATTGGCAATAGGTGAAGAGGCCCCATCATTATATAAAGCATTGACTTAATGCCTTTTCTTGGCCATGTGGGATTTTCCCACTTAACAAATTAGGACAGTTGAGGATACAAAATCATCTCAAACAAAACCTTCATCTGAACTCTAGAATCATTCCTTCTCTGAGCTTGAGTTACGGAAATGAGAACAAGGGATCAGTTAATTAGGGCCATAACAAATTTTGCTTCTCAATTTTGCCTATGCATTGAGGCGTATGTGCTAAGGCCAGGCTTTAACTTAATGGAACTAGCAAAAACAGAAAGCTAAAGTAGCAAATCCAACCTTATGGCTTGTACTTTGACCCTACTAAATGCTGAATTATGTCGATTGTTATTCTATTTATGTTATGGCGGACTTTAGAGAATCATCACCTATCAACCCATTTGCAAAAATGCCTATCACTAGTTATTTCTGCATCAGCTTCATCATACTGCAGCTTAAACCCAACTCTGTTGGGGCCGGTGCAATGAAGCTCAGAAATATCAATTAACTATCGGAATTCACATTAACGCCTTAAATTCATGCAAAAGCAAATTAGCAATTTTTTTACACCAGATCTCTCCCAAATGGAACACTATTGTGAGGAAATAATAGGATGAAACACCACACCATAGGTTCTCTTCACTTGAATGGACAAGAATCATGAGATGGCAATGATTGAACATGATTGCTATAGTCATGACTATAAGGTTGATATCATGCAATCAACATGTGCAACATGGAAAACAACTCTTAACTGGTTGTTTCTTCTGCTAGTTTGAATTGGATCTTACTTTACAGGATAGAGATATACATTAAACCTAGTTGAAGCTCAAGGTCCACATCGAACATCTTTATTAAATGGAGAAACTTAAAATTTAAATGAAGCTACACAGCCCCTTGTTAAAATGCATGAGCACCTTAGTAGCCCTGCCTCTAGTGTCAGCAGATTGAGATGATTTAAAATTTAGCCAATTCTCTCTAAACAAACGCACCCACTTAAACTACACTATCTCATGCATAATACAGTTAAAGTACATGAAGGCACAAACTTACAAGCTCAAGAAGAAAATGCGAATCTTGAGAATACAACTCCTGTGAGAGACATTGAAGTGCTCTCCCCAAACGAGCATGCTGCTTTTTCAGCATACAATTTTCAACATCAGAAATATTTGAATCCAGACCAAATTCCTCCCTCCTGATTGATTCAATAACTAGTGCTGCATCAGTGAGTTCACTGATGTCTGATTTTTCCTCACAAGCATTACTCATCCCGCTATTTGAACCTTCTGCAATATCCACTGAACCACATTCTCTGAGCCTCCTGTCTGTCCCACCATGAATAATGATTTCTCCTTCAGTTGATGATGGGTTCAGCATTGCACTTTGCAAATTTGAACCCAAATGTGACTTGAACTGAACAGTTTTCATGTCTGTTACCTTACTAGACAGGTTTAGGTCAGCAGAATTAGTGGCAGAAAATGCATGGTGATCTTGCACCCACTCCATTATGCCAAGTGTCAAACCCAAATCATGGAGCATAAGTCGCTCTTCCAGGTTGTTGCATTCACTCAAGATAACTGAAGGGGCACTTTTGGTGGTAGACCGGAGCCCGTAAAGCAAAATATCAGCAGCAAAACCATGGAACTCTAAGGGTAGAAGACTAAGACAATCAAGGACAAATCTTGAAATAAGATTCACAGCTTTATCAATTGTTACTGGCTTTATCTCTCTAGTAATATCAAGAGTATGGATCTGCTGTCCATGTAGGTCTGCAATATGAGCATCAGCAATAACCATATCCTCAAGATAATTTTTCACATTGACTTTCACTGCCCGTTCTGCATAGCATTTTAACAGGGACGAAGGGAAGTGATCCGAACCCCCAGATACTGAAAACAAAGACAAAAGTTGTACTGATGTTTCGAAGGAGGATCCTTTAAGGGCAGCCTCTAAAAATTTATCAGGAGTGGCTGAATGGTCTAAACGAATCACTCTACCATCTCTGGTAACCAAGCACAATAACTCTCTAGTGCGGACCTCATTCAACAACCATGGTACAATAGGACCCAATGAGGGGGCAAACACAAAATCCCAGTGTGACCATAAACATAGATCTGCCATCATTGGTGCCCTAAGCAGAACATCAATAGCATCCTTAGACATTACAAACGTGGCCATCACACTTTCCTCACTGGAGTAAGGTCCTGAAAGTGAAGCTAAAGAATGACAGATTTTGTTTGTCCCAAATAATGATGCTGAAAATAAGACATGCTTAGATACTATGTCATTCTTATGCTTCTCCACAGTTTTTAGGAAATTTTCCATGTGACTGTTTTCCGTTAATGTGAAACAGAGCAACGGAAATTGCCTCATAAATAGCAACTGGATCATCTCTTTGGTAATACTCTCATTCTGCCATACATTCTGTGAAGCTTGTGCTACAAATACAGTCAACAGCTGCTGGAGCACACAAACTTCCAAAGGAGACTTTTCAGATACTCCACTAGCTAAAAAGTTCTGCAATTCAATAGGTAACAGGGAAAAATGTCTTCCCAGAAACATGAAGAACTCCCCAAAGCCAAGGGACTTGAATTCCCTAACAGAAAATTGCTCAGACAACCAATACTCACATTCACAGAGCCTCTTGAGGAAAATAAGTTTCTGCTCTTGAAGTGTTTTACCATTCTGAATTTCATGATTATTCCCAAGATAAGCACCGATTTTCCTGACAATTTCTTCAACTGTCACACCTACGAAGAAAATTATGTTTCAGTCTTCAAAACATACTACTCATATTAGTATTCATTATTGTTGTTGTTGCTGCTGCTGCTACTGCAGCTGTTTTTGTTAGTCAGACAATTGTGAAACTTTATTATTTGAAAATAACTAAGCAAACCTCTGCAAAAAGAAATTACTCACTCTTCACATGCTGCAGGGAACGATCACTTTTGACATCCTTCTCAGTGGGATCAACATTGATAGTTTCATATGCTGTATCACTATCAGACTGATTATTTTGATTGCATTGGGCAGTGTCTTGGATAGCATCATACATGCTATCCCACATTCCATTTTTTATAGACATCACCTGTAATACACAAGGGGAAAGCATATTCAGGACATGAATGAGGAAAGCATGGGTAAACTTCTTTGAGATTAGAAAACATTCATATTTGAAGAATAGAACAAATACCATATAAATAGCAATTGAATTCCAAATTAGAAGTAAAAAGGACAAAGCATTTGTGCAAAATTGACAAGCTGCATATATTTAACGCAATCAGGAAATCAAGAATCTTTCTGTAAGAAAGGAAGATGATTAGGAAAGTAACAGAAAATTAATCACAACTTATGAGATAGGTTTGGAATCAATTTCGTCAAATAATTGGCCACTTGATTGTTGAAATGCCAATAGTACCAACTTTGTCTGAGACATACTCAAATGATCTATTTCTTATGAAAGAGGAAGACAGAAGAAAATTGATAAATGAATGAAAATAGAATTATAACATGATAACCAATAGTCCTTCAAACATCATACAAGTGCATCTAAATAGTCATGGCAGCAGATTATAAATCAGGAAAACTTCTGAAAAGTTAAGCCAAAGCCAACAAAATGAAAATTTTAAATCTTTCCTGGCATGTAGGGCAGTGGATGATTGAAGGTTCAGAAGAATATACTAACCCTCTCTTATAAGATAATCAAAATCCATAAACTTTTGAAAATTCTAACATTACTCATATTTTTTCAGGATGAAAGCTCATGACCATAATATGACTTCGCTTCTGTCTCTTAGATGCTTCATGTTCATTTTCTAACGTACCAAGAATATTTTCAGCACAAAATTAAGCATAGCAGAGGTGACAAAGTGTTAGGTTAATATTTTCAATTTCTGAACAAAAGGATAAGCAGAAAAATCGTAATTCAGAAGCAAGTGAAGTACCTAAAACCTCAACCTTTTGCAATAAGATAACATCATAAAGTATAAACAGATTTCATAGCAATTAACAAGTCCAAGTGGATAATACTTGGATGATTAAAAAAAGAAGTCAATACTATTTGATGCAGTAACCAAAAGAGTAACATATTAAACTTACAGCGACATTTAACAGTCCAACAATTGGATATGCTTTCATCAATTGCACCCTCTTAAATTTGTGACCAGGAAGTGCATAAAAGTGGAGCATTCTCTTGAGAACCTAAAAATCAAAGTGTAACCCAACTTGAGCAATCCATCTCGCATGTAGTACAAGATAAGAACAGTAAAATGCCAGCCACATACAGTAGCAAACATTCAGAATCAGTATGCTCCTTTTAGGGAAACTATACAAAAGAGAGAAATTTGTGTGCTATATGATTCCTTACCAACCAACCTTCATAACTCCATGGCAAAACCATGGCCATTTAAGCCAGAACCCAAAGGAAGCTCAGAATGGAAATAATTATCTATCAACTAATAATTGGCAAAACCAAAGCGGAGATCAACTGGTAGCACACCTCTATGATTTAGTCATTGTTTAAGTGAAAACAAAGTAGCCATGTCCTTTTGAAAACAAAGTAGCCATGTCCTTTTCTCATATCAACATATGTTGATTGTCTTCCAAATTTCCACCTCCAAATGAGAGGAAAAAGAAAAGTACAGACATACAAGAAAAGATTTTCCTGAATGAATTTTGTCTGACAGACTAAAGAAAAATTATAACACATGATGACCAGGTTCCTCATCTGAGTATTGTGGGATCTGCCAACAAATATCAGTCACATAGTTTTCATTAAGTGCACTTTTAGACAACAGATTAAGAAAGTATAAGGTTCCCAGTGCAGGAAGATGCAAAAATTCATTAGCCGTTTCCAGAATACTTATGAAGATATCAATCAGTAACTGCTTCATCTTCAAGAAGGTAGTAAAGTCCACCATACGATTCCTCATCCAAATAATGTGGAAACAGTCAACAAACATCTTTCATGCAGTTTACATCGAGTGCACTTCTAGACACCAACATCCTCTAATACATTCCAATTTTCATTGTTACAGCAACATCCAAAGTCCAAGACTATGAGCACACCTCAGAGCTATAACCTCTATTAAAACAAAAGTACTTTAAGCTTTTCAAACCATCTTTTCATTGAAAGCAAATGGAATCCTTATGACCCAGCTGATCCCAACTAGTTTAGAATGTGACCTTAGTTCATTGATTGACTCAATCCCTATAAAAAAATGTACAATCTACATATTAAGTACAGAATTCTAGCAAACTTGCTAGCATTCAGAATAAATATGATGGATGAAGTGGTTGTCTTCATTGAGGAATTCATTGCAGAAAGTATGCTTGAATGAATCTGAATCTGTACTATTAGGAAAATAAACATTTCAAGCAAAAAATTAATTCACAAAGCAAAGCAGTAATACGTCACTCGTATTACTTTTCCTCCATCTTACTTGGGAATTGGCTTACCTCAGGCCTATTATGAACAGATGAAAAATGAAAGAAAGAAAGGAAAAAAAGACAAAGAGAATACCTCTGTCAGACATTGCTCCTTGCATGCCTCTTTCCACGTTGTGATGAATGTCCTCATAGAATTGGTAGAAAGTGAGAAATCAACTTCATCTAGATCATTTACCTTCTTCCCCTCATTTTCTTTTTGGATTGGGAGGACATTTGGCTTCACACCATCTCTTTTAAGCAAATTACCAAAGCTAGAGATAGAAAAACTAATACTGTCAATTTTTCTCTTCTTTTTTGGCACAGGCTCCGAGTTGCAGCTTTGGGAATCAATTTTTCTACTTCTCTTATTCAATTTCTTATTATGTCTTGAGCTACCACTAGCACGAGACAATCTGTTATCCATTTCAGCACTCAACCCAAGCCGGGTCAACTCTTCAGCTGCAGAGGGGTAAGGACAGCTGCTCACTTGTTCAGAACTATTTGCTGTTTTCACAGGCAACTTAGGAACATTATTCCTTTCATTCTCACTTTTACGCTCATTTATATCTCTCTCCTCAGAGCCAGATGACTCATCTACATCTTCATGCTCTGAGCTTGACTCAAATCTTATATGCTTACCACAAAATTCTTTGTTTACAGAGTTAAATGTCTCAACGCGTTCAGTAACAGCAATATATCGTTCCTTAAGCTTCATCACACGACGCCATTTCCTTTTTGTAAAATCCTGTAGCTTCTTAGCGTCCTTAAGCAACTGTACATACATCCTACAATCATATCATTTGTGAAATAAATTTCATCAACATCAATTCAAATTCAGTTAATGCCATTACTGAGTTCTAAATCAAATCAGTAGCAAGCATCTGATCGCTTGAGAAGAAGCGGCCTCATAAGTATATCTCAATTCCCAAATTATTTAAAAACAATAAGAAATTACATAGTCCCTCCCCTGCCTGCCTCCACAACCCATGGCACCCCTCCCCACCATAGAAAAGAGAAAATAAAATTTAATAAAGTTATATTCCAAAAAAATAGAAAATGGAAGAGAAAAATGACTAACAAGGCTCCAGTTAAAGTTTCAGTTTCCAAATAACTTTATTGCACCAAAAGAAATAAATGGCTTGAAAATATCACACATTTGACCAAAGACACAAGTTTTTAACTATCATAAGGAACTCCCGTCAGCAGTACATAGAATACATACCCCAAACTCTGAATCCGGACACCAAGCTTTTCCCTGCTGGCGACAGAGAGCTTTTTAGCAACAAAATCCAGAAATTCATTGACACTTATCGTTTCATTTCCTTTCTCATCTATAAGGGCACTAAGGTAAGCAATTATATGTTCACTTTTTAGTTTGCACACACCAGAAGCATCACCACTTGGCAGAAAGTATTGAAGGACCAAGGGATGACTCAGTAAAGGGCCCATGTGCAAATCTTCGAACGTTTTCACCCCTTCGTTCTTGCATATTGCCATCTCCAGCTCATGCAACGTAGCGATCTTTTGCACCACCATAAAACAATGTATAAATGCAGTTATCTGTAAGCAGAAAATGTAACTCGTCAGAATCACCAAAAACAAAATCCAGGAGAAGAAGAAGAAGAAGACATCAAAAGATTCCAATACGGTTCTATTCATTATTACCCCTCCTTCAGCGTCCATAAGCTTCCGCAAAGACGGGATGTCCTGCATTTGGAACCCCAAATCGCTCCAGGAACCAAACTGCAGAGCCCGAAGCACGGTTTGCGCCACCTTCCATGAAGACACACTCTCCCCTGCTGAGGCAATATCACTCCGCGCCCTAACCACAGCTTCCTCAGCTCTCTGAACAAGTTCATTGCAGTTCTCGGTGGACAGCCCCTCCGCTAGGACAGTATATTGATTCCTGGGCTCATTAAAAACCTGTTGCCGATGAACACTCGAGTTTTGGTGTTGAAATTTTGAGCCCTCCCCCTGCGTATGATACTGATTTCTGGCATCATGGAAGACCTGTTGCGGAGGAAGGCTTGAGCTTTGGCTCCCATGTCTTGCACCTGCTTGGGCCTGCGAATGATTGTAAGCCAAGTTGGTGATATCTTGCCGGGGAATGAAGCTAGGGGTCATTGGAACAAAGCTAGGGTTTTGCGGAACGAAAAAATTAGGGTTGTGCATAGGGAAGTTGGAGTAAGGAGCACTGTTTGCAATGGATTGATGAAACTGGAAGAAGCTAGGGTCTTGGTGACCGAAATTGGAATTAAACGAGTGGTTCGGCGGCTGCGTAGGAGGGCCGCCGTGGGGCGGGCCGTACGGCCTGCGGGGGTTGCGATGACGACCCGCCATGGAAGAGGGGAAAAGAGGCGGGAGAAGAAACCTTGGTTATGAAACAAAGGTTTTCTTTTTTCACTTCGGAACCATTGATTTTCTATGCTAATTGCGAAGTAGATCGGTTTGTGTTTTAACTGGGGAGGACCATCAGGGTTCAATCACAACAATAAATAAAATAAATACGGATTTATTTTTAATTCTCTGCCCGGCTAGTTTGATCTTATTTACCTAATGGCGGTTATTCTAATGTCACTTGACCAAACGGAAAATTTGACAAAATGTTAATTAAAATCCACAACTTATAAAAAATAAAAGGTCAGATAAGTCACGATTTCTTTTCTTTTAGAATAATTCTATATTATGTGAACACAATGTTATAGAACATTAATAAAAACTTGCAAAGTATTTCAGTTTCGAAAATAATTTTCTATGAATCATTTTGGATCATTTTTTAAATAAAAAATATCCTTTTCAAGAAAAAATTAATAATGACTTTCAAAGATTTGACCTTTTGAATAATATAAAATATATAGGAAAAAAGTTTAAAATATGAGACAAACACTCATGGAATAAATTGTATAATTGAATATTACATTAGGAATGTGAGTCCAATTTCATCTTTAACAAATTGTTCATTGTGTATAAAAGAGTTCCGGAAAATGCATATGACTACCTTTGAATACGCCACCTTACCAATAGAAATGTTACTGGGGTAGATTTAGGACAAGTTTAGCTAATCCTTCCATCTTCATTGGATTTGATAAAATCCGTATCTTCCTCATGTGCAAGTAGGTTCAGATGTTGTAAAATCCATTACGTTTTAAATTTTTTTTTATTTTATATTAAGTAGTTAATCCCGGTAGTAGCAGCATTTTATACAACTGACCCACGGTTGCATATCTTGCATTGCAGCACAATTACCCCCAAAAGTATTTCAAGTACTTAACTGACCTTGCAATTGGCTTGCTCCGGGCGTTCACCCACATCAACAAGATGGGAACGTGATTTTGCGTTCTCATGTGGCAGGGCGACTTCAAGGGCCGGGTTAGAATGAAGGCCACCTTAACCGGACCGGAGGCATGGATGGCCGAAAACTAGCCTCCAAAACGCTGCCATCATCTCAAACAGCTGGACGGCTATGGACCTTCGTTTTACAAGCCAACTCACAGGAAAGCAACAGCTGATGCTTTACATGTACCACCGAGAAAGAAGTGTTCCACATATTTGATGCCTGACTGACCAATTTATGATCTAATGATCATTCTGGTGGGAGATTTGCCCTTGCAGACGTTGGAGGCAAATTTGCAACAGAAAATAATGCAGTGACATGCTCAAAGCCTTCAATATCAGTAATGCAAAAAAGAATGAAGAATGAGGGCGTATTCAATCTCACTAACCACTAAACAATAAGGTAAAGGTAAAGGTAAGGGGGCTATCTCTACAAACATCAGCATGTCCACTCTAATCAATTTACAGCAACAATTTACAAGTGTAATATTTTGAAGCAGCTTCAAAAAAAATAAAAAATAAAAAGAGAGAGGAAAGGGCATTAATTAGAGAAATTAGTCGCAAAATGTTGCTCGTAACTTGTTGGCGACATAGAGCAACTGGCTGATGTTCGTTGGGGGATAATTCTGCAGGAGCTTAAGGTTCGAAATGAAATCCCCAGCTAGCAACCTCCTGCGAATCAGGATCAGCATTGCACAGCATATACGAAGCAACATCTCCTGCAATGACATTGACACCTTGGTTTCAGCTTAAGAATTTGCAACATACAGGCAGAGCTATATAACTCATCTTGGTCAGCTAGCAACAGTCCAAGATTCGTGGATTTATAATATGAACTGGGTTCCCTTATCCTACCTATTCTCTGTGTGTGTTCATGTGTGTGTTTGTTTTCATTTTTTCCTTAAGATGCAAAAGTAACAATCTACTTTGACCACTTCAACAATTTGATCTTCAAACTTTCTTCTTCAGAATGTTTCTCTTGTTAATGATGCGGTTAACTTTTCCTTCTCTAGTTGGATATATAGATGAATGAAAGCCAGGTCATAATGAAAGACATCTGCCTAAACTTGCCCTTCCCTTGATTTGTCCCCTTTCTGTTACAACTACTACCCCATGCTCATAAGAAAAGCCCACACTTCAGCCAAAATAAGTATTGTATTTGTACAAGCTGAACTAGTTCCTACCTTGGGACCCTCAGGGTCACTCAGGAGCGCATCCCAAATGTGAAGACTGTCAGTGAAGTTGAACTCCCGAGTCAAAAGCAGGGTGATCCACCTAAATGCATAAAACTGAGGGTTGATCTGCAATTTCCATAAATAGGCCTTTTAGACATTCAGATGAAGCAAAGATTAGGAAGGACCCAAATGAGAGCACTAAATAATCAATCAACTAAGCCTCAACCAAAACTAGTTCAGTCAGCCACATGAATCTTGCATCTTCATTCTTTTCATTGGGGGGCAAGCTCTTTCATGAACTCTAAAAGACCAAGATCCTTTTGTGCTATTTCTGCCAAAGTAATTTAGGTCTACCTCTCACACTTTTTTCCCCTGCTATACCTAAGCTTATCACTCTTACTCACTGGCGTATCTATTGGTCCACCAAACCATCTAGTGTGGCCTTCCTTCCTTTTCCCCTCAATCAAACCCCTTTAATTCTCCTTTTCAATTTTATATCCTTATCTATTTATTTATAATAAATAATGAACTCTTCTTCCCTTCAAAAGCTCTTCACTTTTGCTGCCACCAAACTGTCAAAGAAACCAAGTGGCGCCAAGGAAAGAATTTCCCTATTATTCTTTTCAATGCCCAGGCTCAAATTTCATCTTCAACAGACCCAGCCACTACCCAAGAGACCACCATAAGTTTGGTCCTCTTCTTGCCTGCAAAATACCTATGGACAAGAAATTTCCCCTTTCTCTGCAGGTTATAAATCGTTAAAATGCTGCTCACTTCTAAGCAAAAGATTTTAATTTTTCAGCTTCCCTTTTCCAAATTTGCTCCAAGGGATCTCCCTGCTGGGACATCAGAATAGAGAAGAAGTACACAAAAGGAATTTACAGAAAAATCATGCAGACTTGGAAATGACAAGAGAACTTTGTATCAACCCTTCCAATTTACAGGAATTGAAGAAAGCTGACCACTGAAGTAATGTAACAATAATTGACATTCCTGTTCAACCAGACTTTCCACAAAAGACCAACACTATTCACGGTAAAACAATCACTTCCTGTTGGTGGTTTATTGACTGCCAAAAGGAAAAACTTCTCGAAAGACTACTGTTCCCCAGACCATACATCATTCCAGAACTGAACATTTGTACCATCACCTACTGCGGAATGAATAAGTGACCATACTATCCCAACTTTTCTGACTTCATTTACAAACGCCCATGCCATGAGGGTCCTGTGATGGCCTAGTTACCATGCTCAACTCACTCAACTCTGCCATCAAAATCAATGCCAAAAAGCTTCATGCTCAATTATAAACCACTGGAGCCATATATACAGGAGCTGAGTCTGTCCACTACAGTGGTTTCAAACCCAAGCCCCTAAACTCAGAGGCTGCTGAATAGTGGACCAACCATGTAATATTTGCAATCATTCATTGATCCTCCCCATAGGAATCTGGCTTGAATGGCTTATAGCAGCTATTTTTGCTGGAATTGAGAATGACGTAAAATAAATAGATAAAGCCAAAGTGCACTGATCAAAGTCAACCCTACCCCTCTACACAGATACTTCATCTCAAAACTATTGCAACATATTCTATTTTGGACAGTCCCAAATCTTTCCACCATTTCCATGTTTAGTGAATTACTTTACCATACCACCCTTCAAACTATCATTTCAATATTCACTTCTTCCAACTTTCTCAATTTACGTGAAAAAAAAGTTAAAGGCAAAAGTGGAACAACACAAAATTTTTCCACTTTCTTAATCTCCACACCAAACTAAATGGTTCAATAGATATGAGACGGAGGGAGTATTTGCTTTTCCAGCTAGCATGTTACCTCACATATTTTCCCCCTAACTATGTTCCCCTTTTAGCATATTTTTCCCTCAATTCTATCTCTTCACACATTCTCTCCTCCACTACATTCATTTTGTTGACATGTCTCTTCATTGCCTAACACTCGATAGAGCAAGATTTGACTAAAAGGCTCTCCCATAGTATTTCCCTTCAAGTTAAGTGGCCCATTCTTATCGAATATAACTAATCAATGACCAGGTAAGTGCTGTTAACTGAGGCCTCAAACAATGGCGCATTTGTGCAACAGCTACAAATCGAAAAGCATAATAGTGAAACTTACAAGGTAAGGACAATATAAGAAACATGATCCTTGTAATAAAAAGCAACACATTGCATGAATCTGGAATTCCGAAAGCTTGCCTTGCCTTTGTTGTGACCTCAAGATGACGCCAAAGCTCTTCATCATGTTCCTTAAGAAGCTCTGACAACCTATTAATTGCGGAACGAATTCCCTCAGCACTGTTGTCAAGTTGCTGACAGAAATTATCACGAAATCCACTCAGCAGCTCAACAAAACAGAAAAACGTATCTGCTTCAGCAGCCTGCAATACATTTGAGTAAAAAATCAACAAAAATGAAACAAAGAGAAAGAAAAAAAAAAGGAATATAATTGATCTAAAACCATGCTTATACAGCTAGCAAACTGAGTTGGGCTCTGTTTTGGTAGGCTCATACTCCCACAGCACACATGAAACTAGTGTAAAGTTATCACAGAAATTATGCAAGAAAGGTACTTGTCGGAAGAAAATTGAAGTTAATACAGCAGTCCGGTCTGATCATTTCTAGGCCTGATCTATTTATTAGTTTGTTTGTTTTTCCTTTTTTTCCCTAATAGGGTCTGATAATTTATCTGTTACAAGCAAGCAGGAAAATATTGGAAATGAGAGTGTGCACGTATCCTTTTGCTGCATGACAATTATTTATCTCTGGAGTTGTAGAAATAAGATATAGACAGAGGGAGAACATGGTAGGGGGTTTTACAGGGATCAACAGTGCTTGTCATCAAGGTAGGAGAATGAGAAAGTACTGAAGTCAGATCTTTTACTCTAGTTCTCATGCATCTGAACATTTGAAGAGTAGCGGATAACTATACAAGGCAAACTCAAATTTCAACAAATGAAGTACTGATTAAGAGCAGTATTCCTTTGGACACCCACAGCTAAAGACAGTGTTCACACCTAATACTGTTTGATATCCTTCTGCCTTTGTTTTTTTTTGTTTGTTTATTGAGAAAGATTTCCTTCAACTTATTTCTACTGGTATCTTTCTTTCATTCCATTATGTATCAGAGAAAGTTCTTGTAGATGAGTAAGACTAAATATTGTAATAAAAGAGAAAGTTTTAAATAGTGATGGTTCGTTTGAGTCTTGCTTTCATTTTTTTTTCCCTATGTCATGTAATTTTCATATTGTCCACTTGATCAGCTCAAACTTATGGCAGTTCCAGCGGAAGCAATATGTTACATGACATTCCAAATTCACCATGAAAAGTTAAAGCATCACTAAAGCCAGGTAATATGTGCAATTGAGATCAGAATAATAATATAAAGAGGAAAAGAAAAACTACTTACTGCCACTTCCTCATTTGGTTCATTTCTGAACACATAGAAAATAGGTGCTAAAACTTCATTCATCCCTTGAACATATCTTATGCTTGGATTCAACTTCGCAAAAACAACTAATATGTTTTTCAGAGCCTCCTGAATAGGCAGAATATGTATCAACAAAATGATTCACTTTAGAAATCGTCAAAGCCTCATGAATAGGCAGAAAATGCATAAAAAAAATGATTCACTTTATCAGTCATCAAGTTGAGAAGGGCAAATAAATGCATTTGGGAGGGGGGCGAACCTGATTAGATTTTGAAAACTGTGAGTCTCCAGAGAAAAAATGAATGTCAGGATGAGTGCGCCTTACATCTCGGTCAATCTGTTCCATAATCTCCATGTCCTAAAGAATCACAAAATAGTTATCAGAAATGTTAGAAAAATAGTTATCAGAAATATTAGAAGGAAAGACATTAATGATCAACAGAAAAACATTTATTTTCAAGTTATTGATAGGTGGATGAATAGCCAAATACCACATTCAGAATAAACTAATACCATAAAACAACACCTGAAAGAACTTATTCCACATGCTTGTCTTCACGAGACTCAGAGGATGCTCTCCATGAGTTATTTCTGACCTTGATAGCATAACGCCATGATCAGATTGAAACTCATCATTCTTACAAGCTGCCGACTTCTCCAACCTTCGTATCATTTCTGACTAGCAATAGAAACACTCAGAAATCTAAAACTCTTATCAGGTTTTTTTTCCTATAAAAAGAAAAACTTAACTAAATAAACAAAAAAGAATCCAACTTAAGTCTATAACAATATCTAATGTAAAATCAGCACTATCTTGCAGATTCTAAAATGGCACGAGGAAATAACACCACTGACATGTGTTAAGCATGACATTGGATAAGCTTGAAGGCTCAACGTGACACTAAAAACAATGGGAATAGACAAACAAAGTATATGAAGAGAACATGGCACAACTTATGCAAGGATCAGACTCAAGCTAACCATTGAATGTTGATTATATGGCTTCTAAGTTCATAGATCTATTTTATTAGTTTTATTTGAGATGCTAAGAATTCTTCCAATAAGATATAGTCACAATTTACGATTCACAGTAACCTAAAAATGAATTGCTTATGTTACAAGAGAATTAACAACTTCTGTAAATAAAACAGCTCATGCCCTTTCTCCAGCTACCGTGCATACCTAAACGAATCACAGTGCATTAGTAAGACAGCAAACATACAGGATTCATCAAGAGGTCTTCCTTAAGATGCTTGTATTGAGCTCTCTTCCTAGTCAATTCAGATGACCACAGAGCTCGATCTGGTGGCAAATATCCGAGCAAAAGCTGAGACAATGAATAAGCAGCTCTATCTTAGCATTGTTTGAGAAAATAAGACCTGAACTAGAAGTAAAACTCCATGGTAGGATGGCAAAAATTGTAACTCCCATGTGTGAAAACCAGAACCATGGTCAACGTGCATTCCTCACACAGTTACAGACACAGAAGGCCCTAATGCTCTGCAGTGATCTGGAACTCTCTCTTCTAAGAAAAATAATAACTATCATAGTCTTCTCATCAGAAATACTTAAAGTATGACCAACCTTCCACACTTTGGACCTAATCCCAGCACCCTCCGGAACACTTTGCAACGCAATCCTCCTCAGTTCCCGCATATTTATCACCTTCTTGGATAACTGCACACAGAAACTCGATTGTTGAGACGTAGAAATAGATTCGCGCAAAAGCAGCATGTCCCCAGGTACATAAAAACCAAAAACAGATACATAAGAAGTAGAGAAATGCGGGAAAGTTTCATGTGACCTCGGTCAAAAGCTGAGCTTGCAGAGAGATTTCCTCCTCTGGGTCTCGGGAGGGGCCGCCGCTTGGACCATTACCGCCAGTAATATCATTATGACCGTTGCCGCTTCGTAGATTCGTGGTTTCATGACTCCCCGTCGTCCGAGTTGGCTCGGACCTGTCAGTGGCGGGTGGAGTCGCGGACACCGTGTCCTCCGTCTGGGAGGAGGGGGTGGCCGAGGAGTAGCGGAGGAGGCGATCGTCGTTGGGGGAGACGGACCAGAGAGGACTATTGAGCCAATCGGGCAGGCGCTTCTTCGCCATTGTAAGGTTAGTCGGTACGTGAGTCTGTGAGTTCTTCTCACATCGCCCGCATACCCAGGCGTAATTTTAACGATGTTTCGCCAATTCAATGGAACGCATCTCAAGGCCTTCGAAGAGAGAGCTTTGAGCAACTGGAGAAGGCTTCCCTATGTTATGTCCTCTCTGCCCCTAGCAAATCTTCTAATACCATACCTATCTATCTTAAGCTAACCATGTCTGTTTTCGAATTCATTATACCATTTTATGCCAAGTTGCCAACCCTTCTGCTTCAAATGAAAATTAGGTCCGCCGCCTCTGGCGGGGATCAGGAGTTCGAACTTCATCTATGCCAATTTTTCTTTAAATGTCATATACACTGGTTTAATTATTTTCCATATACATCCCCTTATCCTTTTCCTTAAATGTCATATATATATATGTTAGATACTCTGAATCAATTTACAATAATGAAGAAACTAATAAAGGGAGAAGCTACATGGAAGGCTAAGCTATCTACCAGTTACAACTGATCAGAACAAGCTCTGTTGCTGTTTTTATTATTTATTTATTTATTATGGCCAGAAATAGAACAAGCTCAAAACACTAGTGGGTCTGTACAATAGATCCTGAAGCAACTGCTTGCTTGAGGAAGATGGGGACTTGAAGTCCACTCTTGGCATCTCATCTCCTTGTTGCATTGCTTGGCAAGTCGGCACAAGAATTGACTAATCTAGGAATGTAACTAAATTTACATGAGACGAATTTAGTACACTCCCGGATTCAGCTATGATAGGGCCCATTTGCCAATCTGTCTGCTGCCCCTTAAAAGCCATAACTATGTCTTTCCTACCTGTTTCAATCTCCACTCGAGTAATCTTCAACTGATGCTTTGTTTGCGACTGCCTCTCTGACTGCAAGGGTTTCAACAACTGATGCTTTCTTTGCTTCAAACTGCTGGTCTCCTACAACAATGAGATTTCCTTCATCATCTCGAAGGATAACACCTATTCCAGCATTACAGGCTTGTGGATCCCAGGCCCCATCCAAGTTAGGTTTTACAAAGTCACGCTCTGGCTTAAACCACTGAATAGTAATCTGGCCGGGTCACAATTGCGGCTGCTATGTTTCCTGTGCTTCCCAAGACTCGGAGAATGCCTTGTTGATTCTGCAGAAGGCTCCATAGGGTTTAATGACTCATGTTGGAAGACTGCCTCATTCCTAGTAAGCCATATAATCCAGCAAAGGAAGCCAATTTTTTTAGGCCAAGCCAGTGATATCACCAGACTTATTCCCCACATCACTTTGAATTTTAGAGAGACAAGAATCAGAAGTGGTGACTGCTGCCTTGTCAACTTTATAATCCAAACATCCGAACCAAACAGCTTCAGTCCAAGGACAAAGCAGGAAACCATGCTCCTCAGTTTCTGGACAAAGACAAAACGGACATGAAGTTCAGTGCTTGGTTCCTCTTCAGCAAATTATATCTTGTTGCGTCAGATTGATCAGGTTGATGGGATGAAGAGGCTATAAGAAGTTGATCCTCCTTCTTCTGCACACGGTAAGCAGATTTGACAGTAAGGTACCAGATTTCTCTAATGGCCAACCCCAAGAGTCTCTTGAGGACTTTTTTAGCATTCAAGAAGTCACCTTCTGGGAAGTATATTGCTTTCAGGAGGCTCTTTTGTTGCTAACACTCTTGTGGAAAGTGAGGCCTCTTATCAGTTGTCAGGAACATTCTTGACAGGTCTTGCATGTCATGGCAAGTAACCATAACAGGTACCTGGTAAGGTGACAGCAGCGGAAGGCCAAAAATTGTTTGCCAGAAACATAATGCAATTTGGGCAATGGCTCCACTCTTCAACAGGTTGGTGATGGTAGAGAAGCTAAACCACAAAAATAGAAATTAATCTAGTGATTTATGCCTGTTTGATCTTTTACACAAAATCCTTGGAACCAATGAAAGCAACGGCTAAACAGGCAACTGCAAGACCTTGTTTTGAGAGATTAAGCATTGACACAACTAATACAGTAACGGTGAATGAATGAGGACAAAAACCTGTCATCATGATACTGACAGAAGTTTGCGATGATGGCTTAGCGTGGACTTAATCACCAATAATCTCTGCATGAGCAGGCCCCCTGCTTAAAATGATGAAACCGCTTTATATCTCTCAATATGATCTCCCTGTTAAAAACATAACTAACATATTTCATCAAAGCATGGCAGTCTCCACAGACTCTCAGGTTCTTCACTATTCTAATGGTTGTACCAGAGGTTGTACTGATTAAACCGAAAGCAAGTGCTAACTTTTCACTATGAGCTCCCAAAGCATCTTCCTTTTCTTCTTCTTCAATATTGTGAAGTACCCATCCAGTTTCAGGCATGTATCCCTGTTCTCTTGCAGCAGCTACTATTTCATCCAACTTTGCATATATCTCATTGGAATTCATGTGCGTATGGTCACCAGCCACAAAATTATGTACTCGTCCACCGGCCTCAATAAAACTCCATCCTGGATCTTTCTGAATGCCTCTATTATACATTTGGATTCTCACTCGCTCCACATCATCCCATCTCCCAACAGCAGCATAGACATTTGACAAGAAAACATAGCTACCGGGATGAGTAGGTTCAAGCTGCAGGAGCTTCTTTGAGACTAGTTCAGCCATTCTGATATTTTTATGGGCCCTGCAAGCACAAAATAGTGCTCCCCAAATTACAATATCAGGGCTTATGGGCATCCTTTCGATGAACCTGAAAGCTTCATCTAGCCTTCCTGCTTTACATAACATGTCAGCAACTAATGCATAATGCTTCATTGTGGGATCAATGGAATAATCAAGCCTCATGCTATCGAAGAAGTTAAGCCCGAGATTGACTTGCCCGGAATGTGAGCAAGCTGTCAGGAGTGCAAGAAATATAACACCATCTGGTTTAATCCCTGAAAGCATTGCAATTGTTTTACCATTGGTTCCATCCAAACATAAGTGTGAAGGATGAAAACTTTGAAAACTAAGGCAACAGATAAGCATAAGGGAGAAAAAAAATAAAAGGAAAAATTTGCACCTGAATACATCATCTGTTTGAAGCACTGAATGGCTTTTTGTGAATCCCCATGAATTGCCCAACCCCATATCATAACACTCCAAGTAAGGATGCTCTTCTCTTTAATCTCACTAAAAACCCTACAGGCTGACTCCACACTCCCACATTTCGAATACATATCCACCAGAGCAGGACCAACTTCTTTATTTAATTGGAAGCGGTTAGCTGACAAGTAATCGTTAATACGTACTCCAGCTTCAAGCGCACCAATTTTGGCACAAGCTGATAGACTAGAAACGATAGTCTTATCATTTGGCCTCACACCGTCCTCTAGCATTCTGAAAAAAATTGATAACGCCTTTTCATGATCTCCATTTTGAGAAAACCCATTAACCATTGTGGTCCATGAGACGACGTCCTTTTCTTTCATTCGCTCAAAAAATTGCATGGCTCTAGTCAGATCCCCGTTTTTCATGAACCCATTTATCAAACAATTCCAAGAACCGGCATTTCTTTCCGGCATCGCCTCAAACAACCCCACAGCCTTCCCCATATCTCCCACTTTACAGAATCCATTAATCAGCACATTCCACAGCAGAATACTCCCATTCTTGTTTTGATCAGGACTTTCGTCGAACACTTGCAGCGCCGAACCCAATTCCTCGAGTTTAACATACATATCCACCAAGTAAGTCCGAACGAAAGAATCAAACTCAACCCCGCATTTCACAGTTCTGCCATGAAGAGCTCTAGACAACCAAGAAAGAGACAATCCGGCGGCAGAACGGAGCACAAATGGGTAGGTAAGCCTATCTGGTCTGGCTCTGAGACTCAACATGAGAACGAAATGGGAAACGCAGCTCTCGAAACAAGAATTCTCGGCCAGCCCACGAATCAAGGCGTTGAAAAGGAACAAGCTCTTGTGGTGGAAATGGCGGAAGACAGAAAGCGCGTAATCGATGGACCTGAGAGAACAAAGCGAAGAAATAAACTGGGTGGCGACGTTGGAGCTGGAGAAGAGATTGCGGCGGAAGACTTGCGCGTGGATTTGGCGGAGTTGGCGGGTGGTCTTGGCGGCGTGGATGAGAGAAACGAAACGGGATTTCCATCGATCTCGAGACGGCGAGCCATTAGGCCTAGGGCTGACTCGTTTGGCAGGAGAGGCGGGAAAGAACTTTTGTTCAAAGAGGAGCCGGAGGCTCTTCATTGGTGCCTGTGTTATAGCAGCAACAGGTCAAGCATCGAACGGACGAATTGTATAGGTAAAGCTCTCGGGATGAATTCAGTAACACGTCCCTAGACTATTGATTTCTTTGCTCATTAGCCCTTAAACTATGATTTGTTTTCTTAAAATTCTCTTAACTTCTACCAAGGCAGGATAGATGAATTTAGTATATCAACAAGTGTGTCGAAAATTTCAATCTATGTTGCACAATTCTTTTATTTTGGGTTACCACTCTCATTTTCTCGCTCCTGCTCCCGCTCTCTTAACTGTCATTTTTACTCTTGTTTTTACAATCTTTTTACTTAAATTTTACTTCGCTTTTACTTTCTGCTCTCATTTATTAAACGCTCTATGCAACTTAGATTTCAATTAATGGAGAGTTGGTATTACATATATAAACGAAATTAAAATGCCAAAAGCTCGAATCTCTTACAGAATTAGAACTGCAGCTGATGCTACAACTTAATACAGAAACAGATTCCACTGTCTAGTCTAATACACTGTTGAATAAACAGGTCAAAATTTCGGACATTAAATCAACAAGATTTGTACCGGTCGTCCAAGGACTTCAACCTGACTATCTCAAGGAGGACGTTTTTGCCGTACCCAGATCGCAGGGGCAAGAGATTGCTTTCCAGTTTCTGAAGAAGCTTCCGATGTCGATCTTCTGGAGATTTGTACTTGGATACCCTCAGCGCTTTCTGCACCACATAGTTGCCGTATTGATTCTTGGCGATGTGCACCAGCTGATCGTTATCGGTTTCCACCAGATCGTCGACGGCGTATGCCCAGTTCTCCGACGACGTCAACTCCAAGCACTTCTCCACCACGTAGCTACCCGCCTTCTGCACTGCCAGGTTCCGGTATTCTCCCTTCAGCAGCCGGCATATTTTCTCCGTGATTATTGGGTCCTGGAGCTTCACCACTTTCTGGAGAACGTGATTCGCCGTCGGGTCCTGCGCAAGGAACACGGAATGGTCCGAAATCTTTTCCAGAAGCTCCTTCCTAAGCGGGCCTTTTACGTGTTCGATGAAGTTATTCAATGAGACGCATCCCGTTGCATCCGTAGCCAATTCGAGCCAGCTCTCTATGCCTGCCCTGTACAGGGTCTCGCTCTGCTCCGGCGGCACAATCTCGACGAACTTCAACACAACAGCGCGCGCCGTCGGGTCTTTCATTAGCCGGCAGAACTCGTCGGCGAGTGCAGCCGCCAAGGGACCCGCCATGTCCCAACGAACCAGCGGTTTCATCAGTCTCTGCAGCGAATGCGAACCGTTCGAATTGAACGAGGCATCGATTATGGGCTTCCCGTCTTGCTGGCTCAACATCTGGGAGATCTTTTCCACCTGAGCCTGCCCCAAGAGTGGGATTAGCTTCCAGAACACGTAATGCCCGTGCTCGTGGGTCATTAGACTGAGAAGAGACCCAATAACCCCATTAAATATCTGGTCTACAATCCTCTGATCACCACGAGACAGAAGGCTCTGGAGATAGTGAGAGCCATCTGAAGTAGTCGCCTGCTCCATCACATAATTGTACTGCTGCCAGTTCATATAATTGAGCGACGAGAAAGGAACAGAGCTTGTGTAATACGGGTTTAAGTCTGAGGCCGGAGGGCTTTCAAGATCACGCCAGATGCTTTTCGGATACAGTGGCTTTGGGTTTGGGATTCCAGAGCCGGATACCTGATTCGTGCTGAAAGAAGGTAGTTCTTGATCTTTCTGTGTTATTGGGTCGGCGCCGAAACCAGGAGGAGGATTGATGCGCAGAGAAGCAGAGGCGCCTTTGCTTTCGAGTTCAACCCTTCCATTGTTGTTCAGGCCGAAGTTTGCGAAGAGAAGCTGAAGTTTGTTAATGGAGGGGGAAGGAGGAGGTAAGCTGTCCATGACGCTTGCAGGGGAAGGCACAGCGAGAACAGCAACCTGACGACAGAGCAATTAACAAGAATCAGAACAACAGAAAATCTGATACCGAATAGAAGATTTGCAGTGCGTAATTGAAGCCAGAACCCTCTAATATATAGAGCTCCGAGAATGCAAGATTGCGATTCCTGTTCAAATTCGGAATCACATTGAGATTTGGAATTGAAGTACCGGTCGAAGAAGAAATAAAGCGAAACCCTAATTGATTTTTTTTGGAGTTCTAATCGTTGCAGTATTCGTCGTACAAGGTGATTTGGGAGTCCCTCTTGAACCGTTGGGTTCCTTGGAGCAAAAGTTTCGAGGCCCCCAATTCTGCAAACCCTATAACGTTAAGGGAAAACTAGTAAGACAAAAGAACTTGTAAAGGAAAGGGATTCTTATATGCTAGTTGACCAACTAGTTTTGTGTTTCATACAAGGCATGGACAAGAGAAGATATTCCAAACGAAATTGCATAATTTGAAATTTTTTTTCTGAACATTAACATACACACACTAAACGTGGAACAATTTGTAATTCTACAAGTTCCTGAACATTTAGTATTACTACTTGTTTGGAAAATACTAAACGTGGGAATACTTTAAATATTCGAAAACCTATAGAATTACAACTTGTTCCACGTTTAGTATATATACTAGAATGTGGTCCGCACTTCGTTGTGGATTAATTAAACATATATATTTGTTATACTACTAATATTTATGGAGAAAAAAATGTTAAACAAAAATTATGAACGATTAATAAAAATTAATTAATGATCAATTCAAAACTTTTGCAAAATTGACATGTTTCAAAGTTGTTGGTGACCAATTTGTTAAATATAAACCATATGGCATAGGATTAAACTAGTGAATTTCGGAGTTTAACACAAACTGGGGCCTCAATTGTAAATCCTGAAAGTTCGGGAGCCAAAAAAGCAAAAGCCAAAGATTTTAAGACATCTTTGGCACATCTGGCCGTAGAGTGGCAAAAGTGGCTGATTTAAAAGTTTGAGGATCAAATGCTATACTTGCACACAAACTACAGACACACTATGTAATTTTCCATTTTCTTGCTTCTGAACATAATTCTTGGCCCTAGCAGAAAATGGATTGAAAGTCAAAATTCTATTAGGGATGCTACTATTCATAAGGTGGGACTAAAGCTTATTGCTTTAGTATATACTAGTAATCGGCCAGCATTTCACTATGGATCAATCAACAAAAATATATCTTTTTCTAAAGGAATAAATATTAAAAAAACTTCATGAATTCAAAACTAAGTCATGATTAATTTAAAATATTTCAAGGTTGTTTGCAACCAATTCGGTAAAATATAAAATGTACAACATAAGACCAATATAGTGGATTAGGAATTTCAAGATATACTAGGGTCTTAACTGTAACTCACAAAAGTTTAGAAGCCTAGAATACAAAAACCAAAAACTTAGAATATTTTTTTTGCTTATTAAGATAGAATAGCAAAAATGTCTAATTCCAGAGGTTTAAGGACCAAAAGATATCACTACACACAAAGAGAGAACCAACTATTTAATTGACCCATTTTTAAATTTGGACATCTTGTAGGCCAGAAGTATAAAAAAAAAAAACTGGCTTCAGACCAAACAAAAACTGTAGTAGCTAATGAATACTGTTTGTAGTGTCACATCAAGCCCTTGTGACTTTAGTTAATATAATACTCCCTCCGTCCTAAAAGTTTTGCTCCATTTGTTTTTTACAATTAATCAAGGATTTTTTATTTTCAACATTTTAATATATAAATAAAAAAAATTTGTATGTGAATGATGATTCAAGATATGTAGTTTCTAAATATATTTTTTTTATTTTTTTTAACAAATAATAATATTAATAAAATTAAGTCAAAATACAACAAAAAGTCAAATGTATCAAAACTTCTAGGACGAAGGGAGTAATACACTAAACATAGAACAAGTCGTAATTCTAACCCGTTATGTCTCTAGGTCAGGTCAAAGCATAAGTTAAATAGACCTGCCTAAGGCTAATCATTCTATTTTATTTAGTTAAAATTGAATATAATTTTTTTTTCAATTTTTTATTATTAGAAACCAAATTAATGAATTAAGGGTTCAAATTGAAGTAAAATTGAAATAACCAAAATCAAAGTCTCATCCATATTTATTGATGAAACCGAAACATTTAGAAAAATAGATGACCTAAAAAATTGTACATAAAGAAATGAAGGACTAACTTTGTAGATTACCCACATAACTTCTCAAACTCTTCTCTTTGTTGAATTAAAACGCAAATAAAATTATATAGTAGCCCTTGACTTTATTGGTGACGAATCATTACCCATGACTAGCACCTAAATTCTATTATCACTGTCGGGAGCCCAGGGCACTTGTCTAACATGTGTCCACTAAAGAATGTTAATATTGTTGATAAGAAGGATGATAAGAAGATTGCTTGTGGACCTGACAGGAAAAAGGAAGAATATAAGAACCAAGAGGAAAACAGTGATGAGCGAGAGAATTATGTGGTGCAGAAGTTGTTGTTGGCCCCTAAACAAGAAGACTAAACCCAACACCATCAGTTTGTTTCATACCCGATGCACAATAATTGATTGGTTATTTGACCTGATTATTGACGGCGAGAGTTACAAAAATATGATTAGCAATGATGTAGTGCGGCATTTGGGATTGAAGACGAAGAAGCATTCAGAACCTTACACTATTAGGTGGATTAAATTGGCAGACAAAATTCAAGTGATTGAACGGTGTAAGGTACCTTTTTTTATTTGATAGTATCAAGATGAGACTTATTTTTTATGTACTGGATATGGATGCTGGTCACTTGTTATTCGGTAGACCATGGCAATTTGATGTTGTAGCTCAGCATAATGGGCGAGACAACATGTACAAGTTGGAGAAAAGAGGAACGAAATTTATGCTCTGTCCACAACAGCAGAAAAGCTCCTAGTCCCAAATTTCTAAAATAAAGAGACAGACTTTTCTTACCCTTACACAGCCTAATGAGAGGTGCTGGCAACAATAATGGAAGCCAAGAGATTTTATGCATTGGTAGTGAGACAAGTCCTCCCTATTTCTAGGTATCAAGCAGAAAAGATTTTGGAAGCAATTCAAGCACTATTACAAGAATTTCGAGATGTGATGTCGAAAGAGTTGCCAAACGGCCTTCTACCCCTGAAAAACATTCAGCATCATATTGACTTGGTTCCTGGAGCAAGTCTGCCTAACTTGCCCCATTATCAGATGAGCCCCAAGGAATGTGAGGTTCTGTGGGAAAAAGTGGAGGAGTTGCTGCAAAAAAAATATATCCACGAGAGCACGAATCTGTGTGCGATACTAGCTTTGTTGACACCTAAGTTGGATAGGAATTTGAGAATGTGTACTAACAGCCGGGCCATCAATAAGATTACTGTTGGCTACAGATTTCTGATACCCCAGTTGGATGACATGCTAGACCAGTTACATGGTTCGATGATGTCTTCCAAAATTGATCTCAGAAGTGGATATCATCATATCAAAATTTGACAAAGAGATGAATGGAAAAACAACGTTCAAAACCAAGGATGGGTTGTATGAATGGCTAGTTATGCCATTCAGCCTCACCAATGCACAAAGAACATTTATAAGTGTGATAAACTAGGTACTGAAACCATTTATCAGAAGTTTCGTTATTGTATATTTTGATACTATCCTAATTTATAGTCATTCAGAAAAAGAACATGTTTCACACCTGTGCCAAGTACTCATAGTCTTGCAGGCGAATAAGCCATATATGAACCTGAAGAAGTGTAACTTTATGACAAGCAAAATATTATTCTTGGGTTATGTAATCGGTGCAGAGGGGATTCCGGTGGATGAACCCAAGGTTCGGGCCATCAAAGAATGGCTTACGCTGAAGACAATTTTTTAAGTTTGGAGTTTCCATGAGTTGGCTACTTTCTACAAGCGGTTTATTTGAGATTTTAGTAGCATTGCTGCCCCTATTACAGAGTGGCTGAAGAAAGGAAAATTTCACTGGTTGAGGAAGAAAATGTGAGTTTTTCCTTGCTGAAGGAGAACCTATGCTTCACACTAATTCTCGTCTTACCAGATTTTGAGGCTCCTTTTAAGGTAAAGTGTGATGCTAGTGGTGTGAGAATTAATGTTATCTTTTCTCAATGGCACAGGTCGGTTTCTTTCTACAACGAGAAGCTTCTAGTGCAAGGCAAAAATGGACCACTTATGATAAAGAGTTCTATTCTATTGTGCATGCTCTTAAGTCAAAAGAGGATTAGTAAGGATATGCATGTGATGTGATCCTAGTTTTTGCAGAAACTCCCTTTCAAGCTTAAGCACAGAGTGGGAGTTCAGAACAACATTGCAGATGCCTTAAGTCAGAATGCAAATTTACTAGTAACTTTGAGGTGGCAAATTGTTGGCTTTGACTTTTACATTCATGATGATTTTCTCTTATGAGATAATTAACTCTGTATTCCTGAGACTTCATTAAGAGAAAAGATAATTCAAGATTTGTATAATTGAGGTCTAGCAAGTTATATGGGCAGTGATAAAACTTTTACAGGAGTAGAGGAGTGTTATTATTAGCCACATATGCAAAGGGATGTTTCAAAATCCGTACAAAGAAGTTATGTGTGCCACACTGCAAAGGGGTAGTCTCAGAATTTAGGTTTGTATATGACTTTACCTGTTCCTCATAATATTTAGGAAGATTTGTCCATTGATTTATTCTTGGGTTACCTCAAACCCAAAGAGGGGTAGATTCTGTGTTTGTTGTGGTGGATGGGTTTTCCAAGATAACACAGTTTATTACTTGCAAAAAGACATTAGATGCCAACGGGATTGCAAATTTTTTTTTCAAGAAAGTTGTTCACTTGCATGGAGTGCCCAAAACAATAACATTAGATTGAGACAATAAGTTTTTGGAGCACTTCTGAAGGAATTTATGGAGGATGTTTAATTCTTCCTTGAATTATAGCATCATTGCCCATCCCCAAACAGACGAACATATGAAAATGGTGAATCAAATGTTGGGAAACTTGATATGCAGCATTTGTGGAGACCGGTTTAAGCAGTGAGATCTTGCATTAGCTCAAGTAAAGCTTGCCAACAATAGTGTTGTTCATTAGATTAAGTGAAGCTTGCCAACAATAATGTTGTTCATAGTGCCATAGGAAAAGTCTCCCTTTTCAGTGGTTTACACCAAACCTCTTCAACATACTCTTGATCTAGTTAAGGCTGGAATTTGAGTGAATAAGGCTACAGAAATTATGGTAGAGTAATGGCAAAATATTCAGGCTGAAGTTAAATAAAAGTTAGAGCAAGCATATAGGCAATATAAACAGGCTGCTGATGAACATCGTCATGAGTAAATTTTTTAGATAGGTGATGGAATGATGATGTTTTTGAGAAATGAGAGGTTCCTAGTTGGTACTTATATCAAGCTGCAGCCATGCAAATATGGTTTGTATAAGGTTTCGAAAAAGATTAACAATAATGTCTATGTGATTGATCTGTCAACTAGTATGGAAATTTATAAGACATTTAATGTGGCGGATATTTTCCCTTACTACTCTTCTAATGAACCTTTGTATCTAGGCATTCCGAGCAATTCAAGGCCAAGTTTTTCTCAAGTAGAGGGGACTAACAGAGTGTTTAGTGGATTAGTTCATAGAAAGAGTTGATCGGATGAAACTGAAGAAGAAATATCGAAAATAGGCCTCACGTGAAACCAAACTTCCAGAGGCCATAACTTCTACTACAGTTGTTAGAATGATTATTATAATATGTCATTTCAAAGGAAATTTCATACTCTATAGGTGTCACAAGAGCTTTGCTCTCCATGTCGCATTTTTCAGATAAAAAATCCATAATTTTGAAGGGTATTTGTGACTCTGAAGTTTTTGTCAATTTTGTTTCCTAGTTATTTTCTGTTTTTTTAATTAATTTGGTTTAAGATTTCTTTATAGGCTTATAAATAGGCTTTCTTTTGTTATTATAGGCAGTCTAGTAATAATATTGAAGTATTTTCAGAGCCTTTTGCTTTCTTATACTAATAGATTCTCATTTTCTCTTTAATTAAGTGTATTGCTTAATGAATTTTTATTTTTCGCTACGTCACCAACCCTAACCCACATTGCTATTGGTACGGTTCAATCCAAGGCAATCAATTTTGCTGGTAGACAAGATTAGATGAACGCCCCTTAGGAGTTAGCTAACTTAGGAATAATTTTGGGTAAAAGATGTATGTGGCCCAAAAAAAATATGAGTGTATTTGCAATAAGTTTTCTGGGCTACTAGGAGTCCAAGTATCAGAAATAAAAATTCAGTTTATTCGACTACTAAAATAATTGATACTTGTAACCGAAACCAGCCAAAACCGTTTTCACCTCCTACGATTTCAACCAAAACCAAATCGAAGAAACGAACTCACCGAAGTGATCATCCTTAGACGGAGCGTTCTAAAATACACGGCCTGTACCGTACAGGCCAGCTCTTCACCGTCCGATCAAAAAGATTTGGTTTTTTGTTAAATGATTCTTAAGAATTGTATTTTTATATTTTTTTCGTTCTACTCCCAAACATTTATTTTCTTCCCAGTAGGCCATTAGATTGAAATCAAATAAAAGGGTGTTCGGTGGCAACGCCATGTAGCCGGTTACAGGTTTCTTCTTTATCTTCTTCCTTAAATATTGACGTCTTTCTCTTTTCGGCCCTGAGTCAATCTCTTCTTCTCATCTTGCTCTGTCTCTCGTCTCTCTCTTTTGTTCTTCTTCCTCGAATCAATCTAGGGTTCCTTTACTTAGGTTCAGGCATGTGTGCCGGCTTCTTCCCAGCAATGATGCCGTCGTCTTCGGTCCTTCCACCGACACTTTGCGCCAGATCCGTTTCAATTCTCTGGAATCGGAGGTTCAGTCCCTTGATTCGTCAGCCATTGATGCCGTCAAGACCGACAACGAGAACAAATCAGACGTTGTAGAGATCAATAACGATTACCTTCTTAGATCTTATATTGAAGACAACAAAAAGGTATGCCGAAACTTAAAAAGGATAAATGTTATACTATTACTATTGACCGATTTAGAGTTTTATGTGTCAGTATTTGCATGTGAAACAATGTGGTGCTGGTAACTAATGAGAGTGTAAAAAGAAAGCCTTCAACAGATTTTTTTTTACATTTATAAAAAAGAGGGGTAAAGAATTAAAAAGCGCTTTGAGTTGAAAATTCTCATAAAGTTGGAAAGGGTGTTCACAATAAGATGGAAATTTGACAAAAACACTGCATTGATTCCTTTTGTCCTCCATACTTTGTAATGTTAGTTGCTTTGTGAATGCAATGTAGCATCCACATGGTCTTTTTGCCACTTCTCTCTCTTATATTTTTATGATTATGCTGCAATGGCTACTTTCCTTGTGTATGTGTACCTATTTTTTTAACTTCTTTTGAGTCACGCTTCATGGTCACTTTCTCCTGCCTTTTTGAAAATAACTAGATTGCTGTAAATAATGCCAAGATATCTTTGTACATTTCCCCCTGAGGAAGACTGTTGGTCAATGATGCTTCGTGGATTTCATGCTATTATTCATATGCACGTAGATGTTTGTATCTAGATCGAGTATTAATTCATTTTCTTATACTTTGTCTTAAAAGTCTTTTTTTTCTTTATATACTGCTAGGCCAAGTGGTGCCCTGCTCCAGGGTGCGAGTATGCTGTTGATTTTGCTACAAGTGGAAGTTTTGATGTGTCATGCCGCTGTTCGTACAGCTTTTGCTGGAATGTGAGTTGCCTTTTTCTTTTTTCCTTTTTTGGTGAAGCAAAGCTTCATGTTATTGGATCTGTGGTATCTAACTTGTGCTGGAGTTCTCGTGAATTGTTGTTGCAGTGTACTGAGGAAGCTCATCGTCTAGTAGATTGTGTCACTGTGTCAAAGTGGATTTTGAAGAACAGTGCTGAGTCAGAAAACATGAATTGGCAAGTATCTATGGATCTGGAATCCCTCAATTAATCAGCATTCTAGTAGTCATGCTCTCATTTTTTTTTATTGCTAAATATTGCCGGGAAAGCACAGGAATTAATGGCTGCCCTTATGAGGTGTCCCCCCCCTCCTCTCCTCCCCCAGGGAAAAATTGGCACCAGTTAATGTCTGTATTACATGTATTGCCAACAGCAGTCAAGATGTTTGATATTAATTGACAGTTATGCCACTAGTCTCTGAAGTCTTCAGTATAATCAGTGTCCTGAATTTCTGATAGCAATGCTGCTCTCCTAAATTTGTTGGTATTAATTGATAGTTGACACTGCAGATAATTGATCAGGTGAAGCACTATATCAATATGGACCTAGAAGTTGACATATCTGATAAGATTTTTTCCTTAATTGATTTTTTGTGGAATTTTTCCCTTATAGAAAGAGGGTGAGGTGGAGAGGCCTAGGTGGAATGTCAGAGAGCATTTTATTTGCTAAGTTTTTTTTATTCTGAGATTCCGAAACCAGTTATTATTCTAATTTTTAAGATTAAACATCAAAACTTCACATGTGATTAACGTCAAAGGCTATCTGAACTGGAATGGAATTAGTCCTTTCAGCTGAACTGTGAAATTACCCTAGGCCTACAAAAGTTATTTCTATCTGTCTTGCTTCAGTTAATTTATGCCGAACAGTTGATATTGTGATGTTTATTCTTATGCATTGAGAATATGCAGGATATTGGCTAACTCAAAGCCTTGTCCTAAGTGCAAGCGGCCAATCGAGAAGAACCACGGTTGCATGCACATGACATGTACACCACCTTGTAGATTTGAGTTCTGCTAGTAACCATTGGATCTTAGTCTGAATATGGTATTAATCGTGTGTATGTGTGCATGTGTGTGTGTGTGTGTGTGTGTGTGTGTGTGTGTGTGTGTGTGTGTGTGTGTGTGTGAAAGAGTATGGGCATGCCATGTACATGGCATACCCCTCTGTGAGTGTTTGTATTGTGGTTACTAATTTTCATGTCTGGAAGTATGTAGCTCATACTTGTTATCGACTTGAATGTTAAATGTCCAGGCTATGCCTTGGTCGATGGGCAGAACATGGTGAAAAAATTGGTGGTTTCTATGCTTGTAACCGTTATGAAAGAGCAAAGCAAGAAGAAGTTTTACGAATTGAAATCTTGTTCATTTATGAATGATCCTGGTAGTGGATTTGGTTTGAGACTCATGCAATTTATTTTGCTGCTTGTAGCATGATGAGACAGAGAGAATGAGAGAGATGACAAAGAATTCATTGGAGAGATATACTCATTATTATGAACGCTGGGCAAGCAATCAATCTGTACGTAGAAGTTGTAGTTCAATGTAGTTTGCTTCTATTGTCTTTTTTTGTTCTTTTCTTATCCTGTACGATTTCATTATTTTAGCTTCATAAGTAAATCTGGTTGCTGGAAATATTATTCTTTTAGTATCTCCTTGATCATAATTTGCTTGTGATGGTCCATGATTGCCCTGGGTAGATTGGGTGAGGTTGAGGAAGTTCTGAACTTCCCCCCTGCAACCATGCCAGAGGGTTCAGTTTAGATAGTTGATTTGTTGATGTTAAATTCTTTCTAGCTTGTGATATTGTGATCTGAATTATAGTGAATGGATGCCTAAAAAACTTTAGATTCTACCATTGTCAACCTACATTACAATTTGAAATTTCTGTCATGGGGGATTTATTTTTTCTTTCTTTCAATTTTTTTAAGGGGGGGGGGGCTTTGTTGTGTGAAGCATGCTTTGATTTTTTTTTTTTTTAAAAACAGAGAAAGAGATAGAGAGAGACAAAAAAAAAAGTCTTGAGAAGCTAGAACTAACAAATCAAACACCTAGGCCAATTATTCTTTATGAATGCATCAACAGCAATCCCAGCCACTTTTTTGCAGCATCTTCTGTTTATTGGCATTGATACTGAACTTTGGTCTCTTTTATATAATTCGTCCGTGCCTTAGAATTTTCTTTGCCCCTGTTGGATTAATAAAATATTGAATTTCCTCTCATTTTTTTATACGGATTACAAATATGTTAACTTAATTGGTTTGGGTTGTCTCATTTGCAGTCTAGACAAAAGGCTCTTTCAGATTTGCATCAGATGGAGACTGTACAGGTAGTGTTTTTTATGATATCTCACTTCCTCTCCCCCAGTTACTTATTGTTGAAGTAATTAGTCCATCCCAAAGTTGGTCTGGCTAATCGAGCCAGAATGGCTTATTTCTTCAGATTGTAGTGTTAATATTCTGATTTGTTGGAAATATAAGCAGCATTTGGGTTTTCTTCATTGCTATCTGCATCTAATAGTTGAAGCAGACAACCTGTACTAACTGGCAATTGGTGGAGTGGCCTTAATATGAAGCACAGACAAATCCTTAAACTTAAAATCCCCTCACCACATGAAAAACGATACATGGGGAGTTACTAACCTTGTGCTTTGATACAACTCAAATGTCCAACCCTACTACCAGCTAACAATTGGTGGAGAAGCCTCACAACAACATAAGGCCCCAAGAAACACTTAATGTAGCAATGTTGGACGTGGTTTAAAATGTTAGATAAGTTGAGATTAGTTAGAGTAACTTATACGACTGAATATATGGAAGTGATTGGTGGAGAGTAATTGGTTGATTGAGGTGTTTCTCGATGGTAGCAATTTACAAATTTGAAGATTTGGTTGCTGTTTCATGTGTTTTTCTAGCATAAATAGGTTATGGTACTCGTATAATCAATAAGAAAAATTCATGAAGTCCTTAACTATCATTGCTCTCTTCTCTCCGTTTAGTTAGTTAGTTATTTTTTTTTTTTGGTCTAATATTTAGCTCACAGTAATTTTAAGGTGCGATTGGACTGAGATGATTGTTACATAGCTTCTTAATAACCTTGGTCATGGTGGTTTATTCCCTTTTTGTTTTGCACTCAAAGTTGACAGCATCCTTTTCTCCCCCTGATTTTGCCAGCTTGAGAAGCTAAGTGATTCACAGTGTACACCTGAAACTCAGCTGAAGTTCATAACAGAAGCGTGGCTCCAGGTAAATTAGGATTTCAGTGTTTCCTAATGTCCAAAGTTTTTAATCTTATTTTTCCTGTTTGTGTAAGGTTCAGTGTTAATTTGATCCAATGATTTTGAGTTTCAGATAGTTGAATGTAGACGAGTGTTGAAGTGGACCTATGCCTATGGGTATTATCTGCCAGAGGATGAGCATGCTAAGAGACAGTTCTTCGAGTATTTACAAGGGAAATATGATAAGTTCTCAAAGATATAAAAAGGAGGAAATGGACATGATTGGTATGAACATCCTTTGCACGCGTAATATAACTTCTCTTCAGTTTGCTTGTTATGAAATTTATGATAATTTGTGTGCTTTGTATCTTTAGCTGTAAATTAGTATGAAGATGGCTATTTATTCTGAACAATATGACTTTGAGGTGCTGAAATACTGGTGTTTGGAAAGAAGACTGACGCTTCATGTTATGGTGCAAATTCTGCAGCGAACTCTCTGCTGCCACCAAGCTGCTAGACAGCAGCAGGGTGTGAATTTGGAGCACAATTAATCAAGGGTAGAAAAATGAGGTTTAAGGCTTCAAATCATTGTAAGTGAAACCTCATACATTCCTTGTATATTGATGCAAAATATTGGGTAAAGTTTATATGGATGATGTATCTGAAGCTGCATTGCTTCATTGCTAGAAGATATGTTATTGTGACTGGTTTAGTTGATCATTGCACTTGGAAAATGTATCATAATTTGTGTGTTGTGCTTCTAAATTTGCCAACTTATATGGTGATAGGCATATGTCTCTAATTTATCCATAATTTCATGGATTTGGATTTGGAGTTGTTGTTGATTTTTTATAGGTTTTTTACTGATGTGTATTTTGTCTAAAATTTCTACCAGGAATCCTATCTATGTGGCTTGTTTCAAAATCCATGATAAATTGTATGATATGTATCTACTAATGAAATTCTGCATAATGGTAGTTACATGTGTCTAATGTGTCTCTAATTTCACAGAATACAAATTAGATATTTCTATGATTTTATATAATTGTTTCAGTGGATACTAGTTTCTATGGATATTGGTTCTGTAAGTTTGCCGAAGGCTTGATTCAGAGATTTATGATATTTTGTGTGGTCTATAACTTTGGTTGAAAATTAGTATTGAAATAGCTATGTGTTTAGCTTGTCAATGTTTTGCATAATCCTGTGATTTTTTATATTTATTTTGATGAAGCTTAGCTTGCTTGAAAATTGTACATGTTGCCAAGACATAGCTATTATCCTGCTTTTTGAAAAAGAACAAACTACTTGTTCCTGCTGGGTGTTGTGATTTTTGAGATGTTCTTAGCCAAGGGCTATATAAATTGTTGTATGTGTGTGTGTTTTTTTTTCCTGATCTTAGAAATTGCAAGTAGTTTTGTTACTAGTAAAGACACCATGACAAACTGAAAACGGTCAATTTTTTTTGCAGCTTGAAGTTCGGGTTGGTGCCTATTTTCGTTCACTTAGCTGGGATACGACTTCATTTTGGTTATGATTTTGTTAGCTTTTTCTATTTGTATTTGGGTACTCAGATGGTTGCTGTATTTGATTTGTTGTATTTGCTGGTTTTCATTTTTTATTGCCACCCTTTATTTTATAATAGATTTGTATTTGATGGTTGGCTTTGAATTTTATAGATATTGATTTTTCAATTTTTGAGAAATTAAATTGAATGAAATTGACTTATTTTTAGTTCTTTAAAAGGAAAGTATAGCTCATGAAGAGTATATTCTATTTTCTTAATAAATTTATTGGTTTTTTATTATCAAGGATGAAAATATAATAATAACATATCCATCATGGATAGCAACGGAAATAATGAAAATACTTTGTCGAGGTTTAGAAATATAACCTTTTCCTTGTACTTTTTTCTATACTATTTGGGAAATTTTCTAAAATCTTAATTCACGTTTTAATTTACCAATCTTGCTGTAATTTGGCGTTTATAGTTATTTTTTATATTTACTTGATAGAAAAAGAAATAATCCAAATTGACCATTAACTATTAAAATCTAACAATAGATTGCAATTATTTAAGTATTTTTTTGTACTAAAAATTCTCAAAGTGTTTTTCTAGTTCTGGTTTTTTAATTTTGTTAGCTTAGATTTAGGTTTTGTACTTGTATTTAGCTACCTATATAGTTGTTTTACTTTGCAGAAAAAATAATTTAAATTGTTTAATAATTATGTAAATACTACCAACAGACTAAATTACTTAAGGATATTTTTCTAGTAAAATTTCCCAGTGTACTAATGTTTTGGATTCTCTAAGTAAAACTTCTTAAATATGTCTGCTAAAAAAAAATATTATGCCAGAAAAGTTTTTATGTTCGCAGAATAGGCACTAACAACATTTGTAATTTGTATTTTTTTAATTGTGCTTGTTGGGAATTGGCAAAGCTCTTATGTAGATTTATTAAGGTGCTAAATTGCTTAATAAATAAATTGCCAAAAAAAAAATATAAGCAAATGTCTAATTTTTTTAATATTTTTTAAAAAAATTATTGGTTTTCATTTTTAAGAGAAATATGTGGATTGGCATGGTAACCCTAAACCCTAAATCGTAAATCCTAAAACCCTAACCCTTAACCCTAACTCTAAAAGTGTAACTCCAAATGATAAACCTAAATCTTAAATCCTAACCCTAATCCATAAATCCTAACCCTAATTCGTAACCTTAATCCCTATCTCTAAACCCTAACACTTAACACTAATCTCTAACCCTAACATTAATTCCTACCTCAATCCCTAACACTTAAAAAGTATAACCTTAACCCTAACCATAAATCCTATACCCTAAACATAAAACTAACCCTAATCCATAAGTCTAAACCCTAATTCTAATCTCTAATCCTTAAAACTAATCCTAATCCTAATCCTAATCTCTAGCCCAAATCTTACTATACATTTCAACCCCTAACCTTATTTAACATTAACCCTAAACCTTGATCCTTAATGTTATTCCCTAAACCTTAATCTTTAACCCTATTCCCTAAACCTTAACCTAACCATTCCCTAATCCTTAACCTTAAACCCTATTCCCTAATCCTAAACCGTAACATTAAATATTTAACCCTAAACGTAATCCTCATCCTAAATCCTTAATCCTTAACCCTAATCCTAAACCCTAACCATAACCCCATTCCCTAAACTTTAACCTTAACCTTAATCCCTAAACTCTAATCTTAATCTCTAATCCCTGACTCTAATTCCTAATCAATAACCCTAAACCCTAACAATTAATCCTAAACCCTAATCCTTAATCCTAAACCTTGATCCTTAACACTAAACCCTACCTTAACCTAACCTTAATCCCTAATCCCAAAACATTAAACCATAATCCATAATCCTAAACCCTAACATTAAATCTCTAACCCTAAACATAATCTTAATTCTAACCCATTAATTCAAAACCCTAACCATAACCTTAACATTAAATCTCATTCCCTAAACGTAATCCTAATCCTAATCTTTTAATCCTAAACCCTAACCCTAACCCTAAACCCTAAACCCTAATCTCCAATCCCTAACCCAAAAATCTAATCTTAATCCCTAATCCTAAACCCTAATATTAAATCCTAAACCAAAATCCCTAATCCTAATCCTAAACCATAACCCTAAACCCTAATCCTTAACCCTAACCATAACTTTATTCCTTAAATCCTAATCCCTACTCCTAAACCCTAACAAAACATAATCCTAATTCTCAATCTCATACCACTTAATCTGAATATCATACCATAATAACCTGAATCTCACGTCACACTAACCTCATTATCATATCATAATAACCTTAATCTCATACCAAATGAATCTAAATCTCATACCACATGAACCTGAATCTCATACCACTTAACCTAAACCTAATACCATTTAACCTGAATCTCATACCAGTAAACCTTAATGTCATACCATTTAACCTGAATCCTATACCATAACCTGAATCTCATACCAGTTAACCTGAATCTCAAACCACTTAACCTGAATCCTATACCACGACAACTTAATTATCATACCATAATAACCTTAATCTCATACCATTTAACCTGAATCTGATACCATTTGACCTGAATCTCATACCATTTAACCTCAATCGCATACCACTTAACCTGAATCCTATACCACACTAAGCTAATTATCATACCAGAATAACCTTAATCCCATACCAAATGAACCTAAATATCATACCACTTGAACCTGAATCTCATACCACTTAACCTAAACCTCATACCATTTAACCTGAATCTTATACCATTAAACCTTAATATGATGCCATTTAACCTCAATCCTATACCATAATCTGAATCTCATACCATTTAACCTGAATCTCATACCAGTTAACTTGAATCGCATACCACTTAACCTGAATCCTATACCGCAAAAACCTAATTATCATACCAAAATACCCTGATTCCCATACCATATCAACCTAAATCTCATACCACATGAACCCGAATCTCATACCACTTAACATTAACCTCATACCGTTGAACCTGAATCTCATACCAGTACACCTGAATATCATACCATTTAACCTCAATCCTATACCATAACCTCAATCTCATACCATTTGACCTGAATCTCATACCAGTTAACCCGAATCGGATACCACTTAACCTCAATCCTATACCGCAAAAACCTAATTATCATACCACACTAACCTTAATCTCATACCAGTTAACCTGAATTTGATACCATTTAACCTGAATCTCATACCAGTTAACCTGAATCGCATACCACTTAATCTGAATTCTATACCACAGTAACCTAATTATCATACCAAAATACCCTGATTCCCATACCATATCAACCTAAATCTCATACCACATGAACCCGAATCTCATACCACTTAACCTTAACCTCATACCGTTGAACCTGAATCTCATACCAGTACACCTGAATATCATACCATTTAACCTCAATCCTATACCATAACCTAAATCTCATACTATTTGACCTGAATCTCATACCAGTTAATCCGAATCGTATACCACTTAACCTCAATCCTATACCGCAATAACCTAATTATCATACCACACTAACCTTAATCTCATACCAGTTAACCTGAATTTGATACCATTTAACCTGAATCTCATACCAGTTAACCTGAATCGCATACCACTTAACCTGAATTCTATACCACAGTAACCTAATTATCATACCAAAATACCCTGATTCCCATACCATATCAACCTAAATCTCATACCACATGAACCCGAATCTCATACCACTTAACATTAACCTCATACCGTTGAACCTGAATCTCATACCAATACACCTGAATATCATACCATTTAACCTCAATCCTATACCATAACCTCAATCTCATACCATTTGACCTGAATCTCATACCAGTTAACCCGAATCGTATACCAGTTAACCTCAATCCTATACCGCAAAAACCTAATTATCATACCACACTAACCTTAATTTCATACCAGTTAACCTGAATTTGATACCATTTAACCTGAATCTCATACCAGTTAACCTGAATCGCATACCACTTAACCTGAATTCTATACCACAGTAACCTAATTATCATACCAAAATACCCTGATTCCCATACCATATCAATCTAAATCTCATACCACATGAACCTGAATCTCATACCACTTAACCTTAACCTCATACCGTTGAACCTGAATCTCATACCAGTACACCTGAATATCATACCATTTAACCTCAATCCTATACCATAACCTAAATCTCATACCATTTGACCTGAATCTCATACCAGTTAACGCGAATCGTATATCACTTAACCTCAATCCTATACCGCAATAACCTAATTATCATACCACACTAACCTTAATCTCATACCAGTTAACCTGAATTCGATACCATTTAACCTGAATCTCATACCAGTTAACCTCAATCATATACCACTTAACCTGAATTCTATACCACAGTAACCTAATTATCATACCAAAATACCCTGATTCCCATACCATATCAACCTAAATCTCATACCACATGAACCCGAATCTCATACCACTTAACATTAACCTCATACCGTTGAACCTGAATCTCATACCAGTACACCTGAATATCATACCATTTAACCTCAATCCTATATCATAACCTCAATCTCATACCATTTGACCTGAATCTCATACCAATTAACCCGAATCGCATACCACTTAACCTCAATCCTATACCGCAAAAACCTAATTATCATACCACACTAACCTTAATCTCATACCAGTTAACCTGAATTTGATACCATTTAACCTGAATCTCATACCAGTTAACCTGAATCGCATACCACTTAACCTGAATTCTATACTACAGTAACCTAATTATCATACCAAAATACCCTAATTTCCATACCATATCAACCTAAATCTCATACCACATGAACCCGAATCTCATACCACTTAACCTTAACCTCATACCGTTGAACCTGAATCTCATACCAGTACACCTGAATATCATACCATATTAACCTAATTTTCATACCATCTACATTTTATATCACATGAACCTGAATCTAATACCATTTAACCTAAATCAATTACCACCTAACCTAATTATTATACCGTTTAGCCTTAATTACATACCGTATAACCTATAACCTGAACAACAGGTTACAGTTTCATTTTCTTAATTTGTATACTCTTGTGATATTTCTAAACTTGAGTCCTTAATTGATCAAAGACCAAAAGTTGGGGGATGAGTCAGGAAAAGGGGGGTATTGGTACAACCCCCCGTATTTTAGAAGCTCCCTCCTTAGACCCGTCCCATTGTCAATGAATTCACAAGCAGCAGCTTCTGAGACACTGAAGCACCGTACCAGTTGTGCATTCAAAATGTCAGAGTCAACTATTGCAGGCATTTCAATTATGACTTCAATTGTAAGTCATCCCAAGAGTTTGATTCAAATCAGTAGAATAATTAGCAACAAAACAAAAGAAGAATAGAGGATTCATCAGAAGCAAAAAGGTTGTATGACCTCCATCATGGTTCAATCTTCTTGTAATCGAAGATCACATCATCCAGTTTCTCTTCATCTTTTTCATTATTTGAAAAATAAAACTATTTTCTTAAAAAAATATTTTAAAGTTTGAGAAAAGAAAAAGTGGCCTAGGAAGATCCACATTCCTTATATTAGCAAAATCGGAGTAGAGAAATTTCTCCACAAGAACTCGCAAGGTGCTGCGATCTGGATATGAACTTTTTAATTTATCACATAAAATTAACAAAAAAAGACATATAATTTTTTTTTGGAGGAAGATCACCACATATATTAAAACAAAAAGGATATAGCTTGCAAGAAGAGTAAATAATTAAAGAAAAACACACATAATTTGGGGGGGGGGGGAATGAACACTTCTGTTGATAGTATCGCTCACACATTTCATTTTGAGCAAACTTTAATCACAACAAGTGCCATTTATATTGCTAGTTCCACATTTTTCATATTTTTAAGGTTAACTAAAGGTTGATATTTTACACTCTTTTTTGTTGTGTTTAGAATTTATTACAAATTTTGAGTTTGAGGTGAATGAAATGGAAAAGGGGTTGGGTGAGTTTTTTATTCAAATTATATTATGGACATACATGCAATTACACATACCTATATTTTTGGTAAAATATTAGACATATATTCATAATATACTACTACCTTTTTTATGCGTTGAATTTTGACACAGTGCTATGTCACAAAAATATATACGACTTGTATAGAGAGTATATCATAAATTTTAATATATTATCAGCAGGAAGCTCTTACAAAGAAAAGACTGCAGCTGAAGCTACAAATACAAAAATATTGAGCGACACATTCTACGCCATCAGGTGATTCAAAATTGAGCAGCTACGCCGGCTGGGCTACCATGAAGAAGATGAATCAAAAAGAATTGTGTCGGTCGTCCATGGAACTCAACCTCGCCATCTCAAGGAGGACGTTTTTGCCGTACCCAGATCGCAAAGACAAGAAATTTGCTTCCAGTTTCTCCTGAAGCCTCGGATGCCGGTCACCTGGAGATTGAGCCTTGCTCACCCGCAGCGCTTCCTGCACCACGTAGTTCCCGTACTGGTTCTTGGCGACTTTTACGAGCTCATCGCTTTCGCTTTTCAACAGATCGTCGACAGCGTACGCCCAACCCGACGACCTGAGACACTTCTCCACCACGTAGCTTCCGGCCTTCTGCACCGCCAGGTTCGCGTATTCTCCCTCCAGCAGCCGGCATATTTTCTCCGTGATTCTCGGGTCCTGGAGCCTCACCACTTTCTGGAGAAGGTGATTCGCCGTCGGGTCCTGAGCCAGGAAGACGGCATAATCCGAGATCTTGTCTAGAAGCTCCTTCCTCAACTGGCCCTTTACGTGTTCGATGAAACTATTCAGTGACACGCATCCCGTTGCGTCCTGGGCCAATTCGAACCAGCTCTCTATGGCTGCCCTGTACAGCGACTCGCTCTTCTCCGGTGGCTCCAGTTCGACGCACTTCAACACAACAGCGCGTGCCGTCGGGTCTTTCATCAGCCGGCTGAACTCGTTGGCGAGTGCAGCCACCATGGGACCTGCCATGTCCCAACGAACCAGCGGTTTCATCAGCCTCTGCAGCGAATGCGAACCGTTGGAATTGAACGATGCGTCGATTATGGGCTTCCCGTTTTGCTGGCTCAACATCTGGGCGATCCTCAGCGACTGACTCTGACCCAACAGAGGGATTAGCTTCAAGAACACGTAATGCCCGTGCTCGTGGGTCATCAGACTGGGAATAGAGCCGATAACCCCATTGAATACCTGGTCTACGATTCTCGGATCCCTTAGAGACAGAAGGCTCTGGAGATTCTGAGAGCCTTCTGAAGTTGTGGCCTGCTCCATCACATAATTGAAGGAAGAGGATGGAACAGAGCTCCTGTAGTACGGATTTGAGTCCAAGGCTCCGAAATCACGCCAGATGCTTTGCGGATACAGTGGCGTTGGTTTTAGATTTCCAAAGCCGGATTTTGGATTCTGATTGAAATTGGTGAAAGGAGGTTTGTCTTGTTCTTGCTGGGTTCTTGGTTCCGAGCGGGAACAGGGAGGCGGATTGATGCCGAGAGAGGTGGGCGCTCCATTGCTTCTGAATTCGAGGCTTCCATTGTTGGCCAGGCCAAAGTTTGAGAAAAGAAGGTGAAGATTATTGATAGAGGGGGAAGAAGAAGCTAAGCAGTCCATGAAGCTTGAAGTGGAAGGAGCAGGTGAGGTGAGAACAACAACGACACGACAACAGGAAGGAAGAGACGAAAATTTTACGCGGTACGTACCAAGTTGTAACTTGCACTGCATAATATTATTATATATAGGCTTGAGAATATAAGAATGCAATTCCTGTTCGGCTCCGGAATTACGTTGAGATTTGGAATAGATCTTCATGGAACAAATAAAATGAACGAATTCCTAAATGAACTAGGAATTACTCAAAAGCTCACTTTCTGGGTGTTTAAGGAACGGATGGACTTCACTGATGTTTAAGAAGTACCGGCAGTATATTGTACTTCGAGATGTTTGTTTCGTTGGTGGTGCAATATATCTAAAAGCTATGAAGTTTGGCTCGTAAGTTGAACTTCAACTCAACCAATATATTTGAACATTGGTCTCCCTTTGTATACAGGGCTTTAAACCTTCAAAACAGAAGTCAATTTGATCCTCCCATAACCTTATTTAACTTATACCCTCCCAATTTTTAGTGAAAATTTGAAATCCTATTTAGAAGTTCGCCTAGATTAAAAATAGAACAAGAAGAATAAAAAAGGACAGTTTTGTGAAATTCTTTTAGAAATCAGAGAAACCAAAGATGGAGACAAATACGAGCCACAGAGCTCTATTCGGACTATATATTGTTGGAAACAAGATTGTTTTTCTATCAGTAATCCTCCTAATTCTTAAACCAAAGAAAAAAACCGTATATAGCCAATCATTAATTCTCTTTTTTGTAATTAAGGACCTAATGTTTATCATTGTATGATTTCACCCCATATTTATACACTACCAGCAAAAGATTTTAGAATCCTAGAGGCCCCTAGGTCATACGCCAAAAATTTTCCTTGAACATTAAAATACACCAAAGCCCGTTATTAGTTCAAAAATTTAAAGCTAAGGAACTAACTTTTATAATTCTACACTTTTATCTCATATTTAGCTACCCTCAATGAAAATTTATAGAATTCTAGGAGGTTGACTGCCACCCCTTCCCCATGGCAACGCCTCTGTACTAGCGTAGTGTGGCCATCGATTATTGAGGTCGTGCAATCTTTCCTAAATGGGGGCTACCTACTGAAACAGTTGAATTGAACCTACATTACTTTAATTCCATAGACTTTTCATCCAAAATCAGTAAATGAATTGCGAACGATCAGCCAGTACAACATAGTATCCAATATCATTTTGAAAGTCCTTGTCAATAGGCTGAAGCTTATGTTAAATCCTTTGGTATCTGAGTATCACAATTCATTTATCCTTGAGAGATCTATATAAAATATCATTTTCATTGCTCATGAAATGTTCAGAGCTATCCAATGGACAAACAAGCATGCAAATTGGGCTAAGAGGATACAAAGTAGCTTTGAAATTGGATATGTAAAAGTCCCATGACAAACTAGGGGTGAAAGAAGTTGGCCCTAACCCGAAACCCGACCCTATTTTACGGGTTAGGGTCGGGTTGGAGATATGAATTAAGTGGATTCGGGTCAACCCGACCCAAACTGTTTTGCCAGATTTAAAATCGGGTTGGTTCGGTTATAACCCAAAACCACCCGATTCAACCCGAAAAAGCCCAGCCCCTTAAGCCCAAAGTCCTACCCCTAAGCCCAAAGTGAGCCCATCCAATCCGGCAATCCCTAATTAGTTACGTTTTGCAGCTTTCCTCTGCTCGACAGGCTGCTCCTAGGCTCCTAGCGCTCGCACAGGCGCACAGCGGCAGCAGCACCCAAACGAAATCGCGATTTGCGATTCAGGCTTCAGCAGCAGTGAAATCGCGACTGCGCGATTGGATCAGCCGCCTACTAGCACGCTGCTCTTCATCTTCAGCTTGCCCACCATTAACGGTACTCTCTCGATTCTCTCCTGTCCCTCCCTTCGGACCCGTCCCCTGTGAGCTTTACTGAAGGATTGGAATTTATTTAAAACCTAAAATCATGGGAGCAATCACTTTTACAGGCTATATTGATGGTCTTGGAGATGCTGTTGAACAGGGCGTTGTGATATGGCATACGGGTACTTGCCCACATTTTCAGAGTCCGGATTGTCTCCAGTCCACTAGAGCCTAGAGGTTTTCAATGGTATAATTTCCATGTTAACTAAGTATTGAAGTAAAAAGAAACTTGTGAAAAAACAACATTGGCGTGCAATTATGCCACTGCTAGCTAGATCCTCCAGACCCGATCCAACCCGACCCGATCCGTTTTTTTCGGGTTAGGGTCGGTTCGGGTTGGGGATCCAAATCGGGTCGGTTCGGGTCATAAATATCGGATGTCCATCTTAGTTGATTTTTTCGGGACCCGACCCTAACCCGAAAATTACACCCCTATGACAAACTATAATGGGGTTTTATCTAGAATGTTCTTAGAGCAGTGAATTTTCCAAAGAAATAGATTCACATTATCATGTAGTGTGTGACCACTATTTCCAATTTTGTCCATATCAATGAATGCACTACTCTATGGTTTTCCTTAAAGGTTAGAAATAAGTAAGGTGATCCATTATCTCCATATTTTTTATTATGTGCGATGAGGCATTATAAAGTTACTTTGTCCATCTACATAACTCAAGTAACTTAATGGGGATTCAAACTAGTCGATTAGGCCCTATGATCAATCATTCTTTTGTTTTTGTTGATGATTGTTTTATTTTATTTTCAAAGCTACCTCATCACGCCCCAAAACCTAACGCAACACGACTATGCCACTTTAATCAATGCTTGGGTGACACGAAACCTTCTTTGGCAATATAACATAGCATATAGAGTACTTCATATCGCATACTCTTCATTAGAAAAAATATGAAACCAAAATGGTCACATAACTAAATCCAATATCTAAATTTCAGTTATTGAATACTATACTCATAGTTCTAAATAAAAGGTCATTGACAAGTCTAACTATAAATAAATAAGCCTTCAAATCCTCAAGTGCTAGCTATAATGAGTCTGATTTCCATCTCCTCTAATTTGCCTTATACATCTGGAAAAAAATATTAAGGGGTTGACTTTAAAACCCAGTAAGCTACACCTCACACATTTTACCGAATCAAGCACAAGTTTTTTATAGGTAAAATATAAATCAGGAAAATTAAACTATTGTGAGAAAAACATTCACATGTTTATAAAAATGCATGTATCATTCATATAAGAAAACATGTGCCCTTCATTCATAGCATTATACTTGAAAACATTTATAGCTCATAAGTTTTTTGAAGGGTCACTATTATTCTCGTTATAGGATTAAAGCTATGATCATTATTATTGTGGTGACATTGGTCATATTGATGTTTCATATTTCATCCCTTTATTACAACTATTATTCCCATCGGTAAGGTTATAGAACTAATTTTGGGTGTCAATGTGACATATCTTTCGCTAATTTAATAGTCGGACTATGAGCTCTCTCTATTCATAAATTATTCATAGATCCATGATAAAAATAGGTCACAAAAATCATATTTTTATTGTCAAGTCACAAATACATCGTTAATCAAATAAAATTACACAAATCATCTCATGTTTAATCCTTGGGTAAGACAAACATAAACCATTCATAAAAACAAGAAATTAATAATAAATCATCACAAAACAACAATCTTTTTATGAAATTTAAACAATCAAAATCATATTTAACTCAAGTAAAGTGTGAGTAGAAAACAAGTAAGGTATATAAGATGTCACTTACCTTATTTGGATCCTAGAATCGATCCAATAATCACTCAAGTTCAAGAACCTAATCAAAAGAGTATGAACTATCATCAAAGCCTAATTTAATCTCTAAAAGTCTTGGTTCGAATTAAATACCATAACATTCATCTTAAAGCCACCACCAATAAAACTAATAGAATTGCGCACTCTCACGAGAATGACCATAACTCTTTGTAGAAAACTTTAAATTGTAATTTGTAAAATTATTATGAAAGTAGACTTCTCAGGCTATAATATATATTTTATTCACAATTTTTGGTTCATCCAATCGATACAATTTATTGTTCAAATTTCAGATTCATTCTAAGCTTACCACTTTGGCGATGTCTTGCGAGAATTAATATAACGCCTTACTTAGGTCTCCAAATTAATTTTCATTTCTTCTATGTTAAAGTAGACTTTTAGATCTTTCTAATGATATATTATAACCCTAGGTTCTATTCACAGTTTAGTATATAACCAACAAAAATATTTTGATCTACTGTTGGAATTCCTCAAACTACATTGGTGCATGAAAATTTCCATCCTTTCTTAATTTCCTAGCAATCTAATCCCTTCAAATCATCAAGATGCACCCTTATCATGGTCTTTCACCTTTATGAGCATTACCCAATTAATAATTCTCCATAAACAACTCATAAACAATTACATTGTAGGAACTAGGTTAGTGTTTTACCTTGAATTTTAACTAGCGATTGTATCTTCTTCTCCTCCATTTTATTCCTCGCTCTTCCCTTCATTTGCTATGTGGCTATAGCTGTTGTACAAGCCAGGGAAACATTTAGGTTTAGTGGCTTTCTAGCAATAAAAGAAGTGAACTACATCACAGTCTTCTTTCTTTATTTTCTTATACACTTAAACCCCAATTTCATTTTCCATTACATTTAGGTCCTTTATTGAAGTTTTTGGGTATTACATATCTTGTACTCAATCCTATCACTAAAACAAGCCCTTTGGCTTAATGATCAAGCAGCTAATTAGGAGACTAACTTCCACAAGTCAGAGTAGACCTTTAGTGCTAATATTCTAGTACCTTACATCAAAATTTTAAGAAGAGTCCTTTTCGCATTAACTCAAGTATCTTTAAATATCTAGGTCTACAAATGGGGATTGATATGCCAAAATCAGCATTCTTCAATTTTTTAGTGGAAAAGTTCTAATCTCTGTTATCAATATGGAAATGAAAGCTATTGAATGGTGTTGGACAACTCATCCTTTTAGCTCTTTTATATCATGCTTGTTAGTTTTATTAAGTCTTTGTTTTAGATTCTTGTCAACCTGGCAAATTTATATTTTATATATAAATGAGAAACTTAGACAATAGGTTGTGTTGGATTTGTTCCAAGAAAATATTTAATTTTGATGATGACAGGTGTATTGTTTTAGTGTGGTTAATCTCATTTTATCTGATCAAAATAAAATTTGTTAAACTTGTGCTTAATTTCCAAGTATTTCAAGTGTTATTCAAAAAAATATGTTTTAAGGTTATTAAGGAAAATTATTTTTTAAGAGAAGTTAATAGGTCATCAAAATATGTTAGTGTTTGAATCAAGTTTGATTATCAAATAACAAGTTTTCTAAGTTATTTATTGCTTAATCTATTAAAAAACAGTTTAACATGTTTTTTTATCACCCAAATCTGCCCAACTTCTAAGTGTATGTTTTAATGCATTAAAATGCTTTAATTTGTAGTCTAGAGCTGCTAGTTATTTTCTGAGATATTAAGTAACGTGTTAAACTCTGAGTTTAACCTGTTATTCGCAAGTCTGAAGACTTCCGCCCAAATTTCTCAGCTGGCGTGATTTTAACTTAAATTTGAAATATGACTTTGCCGAATTAAAGGAAGCCACTTGGACAGTATGACATGTCTCTAGCTGTTTTTAACCATTGAAGAATGAAATTGAGTTTAATATGTTAAACCCAGAACATAACACGAAATCTGGAACTTTTTTTACATAAAAGACGGAGTAACAGTCACCAGTTTTTCAAGATCTTTTCCAAACATCTCCAGCAAGATTTCAACATCTCTTTAGCTCCCAAATGAGTATAAAAACATAGAGAAACACTTTGGAAAGAAACTCTTGGCAACTAGAAAAAAGATTTCATCTTCAAAGAGCTTAAGTTTGAGAAATGCCAAGAGATTAAATTATCACTTGCTTATCTAGCTTTGAGAGCTTCTATTGTTCTTACTACCTTGTAACCTTATAAACACCACTTGGTGAGATTGAGTTAGTGAGGTTTTTAGTTAGCCTTTAGAAAAACTAGTAAGGGAAAGGGTATTGGTGACGTTTCTAGTTAGCCTCTAAGAAAACTAGTGAAAGGTTGAGATAAAGGGAACTACCAAAGGAGTGTGTGCTCTCGAGTGGTGAACTTGAGGAAAAGAGTAGGCTCTCAAGAGGAGAGATCGATGTACGCACAAATTTTGCGTGTAAAAAAAATTACACCTTGAAATTAATTGTAACATAAATTACAATATTAAAATTTAGAACAGAGATTTTGGGGGATTGACTCTCTAGCGTGCTTCTCCCATACACAATCCTTTGATTAACACTTCAAATTTTTGGTGGAGACATGAATGGCTTCTTCGTAAACACGGACTCCGGATTTGTCTTACACAAACACGAACCGAGATCCCTGCCGCTTCTTTCAGTTTGAGATTTTTTGTTGTACTCCTTGGACTTAGGGGGCTTCGGGCAATGTCCGCCGCTTCCTTGCCACTTTCCTTAGAGTTTGACTTGACGCAACACAGAAACGAATCTTTCACCTTCCTTACCGCTTTCGCTGGATCTGGACTTGAACTTGATACAGCGTTGTCCCGCGTTCTTCGCATTCCTCGCTGTATTTTTCAAATCTGGCCTCGAAACTGGGATTTGATCTTCTTTGGAGTTGATTTCTTCTTTCGCCGGGCATTTGTGCCTGATCAGCTTGAAGAATAAGAGAAAACTTCTTATAAAGAGATTTTTCTTCCTCTCTAAGTTTTTGCTTCTCCAATTTCTTCTCTTTCTCCTCCTATTTTCTTCTTTGGCCTTAAGAGCCTATTTATAGGTATAGAAATGAGGTGGTTTAGTTCAACAAAACTACATGTGACAATTCTCATGTATTTATCTATTGTATTTTCTTAAGAGAAAATAAATATGATAATTAGCTCTCATTAATTATCCAATTTATTTAATTTAAAAGGATAATTAATGGACCATTCTAGAATGTTCTAGAATATTTGAGCTAAATCATGGGCTTTAATCATTTTGGATTTTGAGGCCCATTTCACCGAAAGTGGACTTTAGCTAAGATAGCATAATGAGTCCTCATTCGAGGCCTCCGTTGCGTGCTTTTAGGCTCCCAAAAATTGGATTTCTAGAATTTGTAGTTTTCCAAAATTGATTGACTTTTGAATTTTGGACATCAATTTTGAGATGGGCTAGACAATTTAAATTAGGTTTTTTTTTTTACCCAATGAAATTTTGATGTCTATAAATGCCCCCTCAATATTATTTATTTATACCCTTTTTTTTGTGGTGTAACAAATAAAATAATCTTGATTTTTTTTATGAGAATTTGTTGTGTCCTTCAAGATGTGAGGAGAATTTTGCCGTGGGGTATGTGCTTGGTTGCACCAACTTTGGTCTCCTCCATGAACTATATTTCCAATTTGGGTAGGAAATAATATTTGAGTTGAGCTCTTCACCCATCCCAACATCAAATAAACTTGATTTGAAGTAGGAGTTAAATTTACCTTTTATTTTGTGACAAATTCATGAGTTAAAGTAGACCTTTAATTCCATTAGAATTTGATCTCCTAGTTCAATTAGATTTTACAAACCCAATTGAACCAAACTAGAGGAGATTATAAATTCAGGCATCATCTGTTGCAATTCTTTAACTAGCCAGGTACGCTTCGTTTTTTTTTTTCCGTGCTATTTGCTTCATTGCCTGATTCCTTTTAATTCTTCTTTCTCCTGTACAGTCAAACAAGCTTCAGATTTCTCGCTTTTCCAGGTCAAGTACATCCACCATCTTTGACCAAGGTTTAGATTTTCTCCCTGTGTCCATTTTTCTTTAGTACGGGACTTTTGACTTTCATGCTTATGGAAGCTTTACTGCTTTGCATGTATCTTGCGCATGCACTTGTCTCATGCATAATTTGACTTATTCCATGCCTATATACATGCTGCCATTAACCATGATAGGCCAAGCTGGTTTGTTTGCCCTTTTTTTGTGTGCTGGAGTTCGTCCTATTCTCTCTCTATTTTTTTTAAGACTAACAAAGCCTTTTTTTTTTGTTGGAGTTCATCATTTTCTATTTTTTTCTTTTCTTTTTTCTTTTACATGCAAAATTGCTGGAGCTCATTTTGTTTCTTCCATTTTTTTTTTTTTGCTGGAGTTTGTCCTCTTCTCTCTCTCTCTCTCTCTCTCTCTCTCTTTTTCATTTTCTTTGACATGCAAAATTACTAGAGCTGACCTTGTTTCTTCCTCTCTTTTTTTTTAGGACTTCTTTGTGTGCTTGAGTTCGTGATTCTCGAATGTCGTGAGGAGCTGAGGGTTTAGGTATAGATAATTTCCAAACTTTGATTTTGGATTTTTTTATCTTTCCAGATCCCAAGGACGCAGACAACCCTTTTAGGTTTTAAGGCGAATCTTTTTAGCCTTGTCTTTGTGCCTCATTTTGGATCATAGACCATCTAAGTCCTGTTGCTGTGGAGTGATTGCCACTGCTTTTGCTGCTGCACCAAGTTTTTTTATCTGAGTAGAGTATTTTGTTGCAAGATGGCAACCCCGAAACTGCATTTAGAAGTTGTACCAGCTTTCAAGCTTGTGAAAATTGATTGGATTGCTGAGTCTAACAATGGAAAGTATTTGATACTTCCAAAGGCCACCGTGAAGTCACGTTCTGGAGGTGATGTTGGCCCACTCAAGGTTGTCGTTCACTATCCTTCTATTGGTTCTTATGCCGTGGAGCACCTACACCGCGTTGAAAAATCAAGCATGCTTAGGCTTAGTGAGTATCCTTTGGAGAAGGATATGATTCCTAGAGATGTTGTCTTGCCAGATCATCGACCATCCTTGTGCTTTCCCCTGTCTTATGTGAATGTTCATGATGTTCTAAGGCCACATGTTGCTGAGCTCATTTCCTGTCATCAACTGAAGTGGGGCTCTTCCCTTGATTTGAGTGGTGAGATTTAATATTTGCATGGTTTTAGGGAATGGACTGTTGACACTTGTGGTTTGCTGCAGGTGAACGGGCTTACTGACTTGGCTTCTGCCGTCAGAGCTATGAGTTTTGACTACTATCGGCCGAATGGGATATATCGTGCTTTGTTTGAAGCATGGTTTCCTAGCAAAAATACTTTCATTACTTCAGAAGGTGAAATTGGCATGTTGCTTGGGGAGTTACATGAGATCAGCGGCCTTTCCATCCAAGGAGAGTATTATGAAGAGGTTGTACCAAGCTACACGGAGCTCATGGATCGTACTGCAGATGGTTTGCCAGAGACTTGTATGTACCTCTTCAAGGCTTTCTCAGAGATCTATTCTAACAAGAACAAAGATAGGCTTTCACATGCTGATTGGATTGATTTTTTGTTTAAAGTGAAAATCATATGCCCAATTCTCATGCCTCTAAGCAATATTAGGTGGCGACTCAAGTGAAGTATGATCGTAGCGGCCGATGCACTAAAAGTCCACAAATCAAGTGACCATTTATGATGGCTTCCCAGAACTTTGATTTTTCATTTGATTTGCCGACTTTCCCTAAGCTTGGGTGTCCTACTTCTCCAAAATTTCGTGATGAGCTCAAAATTGCTGCTTACTTGGCTTTATGGCTTTGCCGCTACATTCTCCCTTTCAACGATGACTTACGGCCTGGAACTTTCAAAGCTACATCAAAGATGGCACAATGAGTCACCTTTAGTTTGGTACCTCCTATCCTAGCATGCATTTATAAGGGGCTCTCTGAGACTAGGCAGTTTGAAAGAGAGTCTCATGAACTTGACAGGGTGAAAGTATCATTTCCTGATCATTTCCTTTATGCTTGGGCTGGCTTGTATTTTCCACGGGGAGTTTATGACACCATGAGCAAAGATTTTACTCATTCTCTAATCCAACAGATTCATGAAACCTTAAATGCTTATCAATATTTGGAAGATTCTACTACTGACTGTAGGTCTTTATTACATGATGGACTTCCTATACCGTCTTCAATCAATCTAAAGGAGTGTGTTGATGATGGGAAAAAAGGGCAAGATACCGTGGAGTTCATAATGAGCCTCCGTCCCGAGTACTTGACATATCGTTGGAACAATACCTTTATCTCAGAGTACTATAATCCTCATCGATTTCCTCGGCAGCATGGTTTTCTTCAGAGGCTTCCTGGAAACCAAAAGCTCATTACTCTTCCTTATCGGCTTGACTTCTTATATGAAGCGTGGTTGTCTTTGACTCGGACTAGTACAGGTGCTAAGTTCCACATCCCTAAGTCTTCTTCTACCATTGGCTTACAGGTTGACCTAAACTATACAAATTAGTGGAAAAATGAGGTACTCCCTACTTTAGAGAAAATTTCAATTTCTATATTGTTGAAGAGCGAGAAACCAAGTTTCAAGTTATCTCTTGTCAAAGTTCCACCAACCTTAGCTACGAAGCAAAGCCTAGATCCAAAGAAGCGTTTGGTGATGGGAGCATCAGTGGCTCCTATAGGAAAGAGGATCAAGTTGAAACCTCGTGAGTAGATTTTGCCAAAACCTAGTATGCAAGCTTCAAGTAACAAATGTTCTTTTTCTTGTCTAAGCTTAGGGAACAGTCTTGGCATGTCCCTAAAGTCTCTTAACAAGGGTAAATATCTCCCTTTTGTTTTGATTCAAAAAAATTTTTTTGTTTCTTCATTTTAATTTATCTAATCTTCTCCTAGTTATAATCTTCCCTAATGTACCAGAATCAAAACACTTTCTCTCTAAAGAGGACCTGGTACATGGCATTAAGATGATTGGAGCTCTAGATGGTTTATCTGATTATCCTATAGAAGATAATTCAAATGAGAAGGATGAAGTGGAAGTTGTGTCGAATGGCTAAGTCATAGCTTCTCCATGCAAGACACCTATCATTGATACAATCTCGACGCCTCTTTCTCTGAAGGGAAACTCACAAATTATGCTAATACTCTCTTGTGCTTTCAGCATACCAAAGGAGTCTTTTGCTTCAATGGATCTCATTAAAGAGATTATTTACCGTGGCCTCATAGACTACTTGAAGAAGAAAGATGATGCTGCTTTGTAAAATGGATTTTCTTCACTACAAGATTGGTGGCATTGCAAGAAGGATGAAATTCCTAGTCTCCTGAAAAAATGTTTCTTTGTGGATTGCTCCCATTTATTTGAAAAATGGATTCTCCAATTAAAGAAACTGAGGTGTACCTTTCACAGCGACAAGAAACCATGCAGTCATTGGACCCAGGGATGAATAAGAGGGAGCTTGCTTCTATTAAGGCAGAATCTGGCATTCATACTTCACGAGTGGCGACTTTTGCTGAGAAGATAGATTCACATGTTAATATCATAGAGAATGCTAATGCCCAGATAGAGAAGCTTTAACAGCAAGTGGCTGATTCATCAACTGCCATTGATATGTTCCAAGATGAGAGTCAAAAATCTCTTGAAGCACTCAGTTCCTTGGATGCAAGGTGCGAAAAAATCAAAGATCGCTTAGGTACAAAGGGATCTAGGATTGAAGCAGTAAATCGGTGAAGGTAAGAACTTGAGAATGAGCTTTTAGACATTTTTTCTGGGGGTTGGGCCATTATTGTAGCTTTATTTTCTTTTCCTTTTTTAGGATTAGGTAGGCTGTAGTAGGATTCTAAAGTGCAACGAAGATGTTTCTTTTATTTTTTGAATCTTATCGTCTTACTTATTCCCAACCTTCAAATAACATCTCAACTTTAATAATAAGGATGTACTTGAACTAAGTGACAAGCAAAACATAGCTCAAAAGGGAAATTTTCATTTAATTTACCCGTTTACAGTTTATACACGTATAGGCCAGGAATATTACATTTTTTTTTAGGATTTTTCCATACACAGTTTATACTCATGCGAGCCATGAGTATTACATTTTTTTGAAGGATTTCACCATACACAATTTATACTCGTGCAGGTCAGGAGTATTACATTTTTTTTGTAGGATTTCGCCATATGCAGTTTATACTCGTGTGGACCAGGAGTATTACATTTTTTTTTTTATTTTTTCATACAGTTTAGGCTCTTATGACAAGGAACATGCCCCCAAGCCTTCCTGCATAGAACTTCTTTAAGAATTTCCCATTGATAGGGCCAATTCTTACACCATTTTTGTTCACTATCTTGTAAGCACCGTTGGTGTAGACTTCAGTCACCATGTACGGGTCATCCCACTTTGACATGAACTTTCCTCTAGCACGCTTCGTCATGATGATTGGTCTACTAATGGCTAACACCAAGTCTCCAACTTGGAAAGTCTTCAGGCGCACTTTCTTGTTGAAAGCTTTTGCCATACGAGCTTGATAGCACTCTAAGTGTTGTTGAGCTTCAAGTCTTTGCTTGTCTAAAGTGTCCAGCTTCTCTAGCCGCAACTTGGCATTTTCCTCGTTGGTCAATCCTTCTTGTAAAACTATCCTTAAAGAAAAGATTTTGCATTCTAACGGGAGGACTGCTTCCACGCCACAAACCAAGGAATATGGAGTTGCTTGAGTAAAAGTTCGATGTGTTGTTCGATATGCCCAAAGGGCTTCTCCAACTTTCTCATGCCAATCTCTCTTTGATCATGAGATGACCTTTTTCACAAGGTTGCACAGCGTTTTATTAAAGGCTTTGGCTAATCCGTTTAATGTAGCGTTGCACATAGATGAGTTATGTTTGACAAACTTGAACTTGGCACAAAGTTTATCTATCAATTTATTGTAGAATGGCCTTTCATTGTCGGTGATGATGTAGCTGGGAACTCTATATCGGTAAATGATATTTATTTTGATGAATTCCACTACATTCTCCTTCTTGACTTCCTTCAATGGGATAACTTCTGCCCATTCTGAGAAATAATCTGTAGCAGCTAAGATGAATGGGTACCCAACTGATGACTTAGGAGTGATTGGCCCGATGATGTTAAGCCCCCAAGCATCAAAAGGTAAAGAAGCCATTATGGGATGTAACAGCTCTAGAGGTTGATAAATGAGGTTGGCATGGAACTGGCAGGCTTGACATATTTTGGAGTAACTCATGCAATCCTTCACCATAGTTGGCCAATAATACTCCATTCTTTTGATACAATGGTAAAGTTTTGGTCCAGATTGATGAGCTCCACAAATTCCAGAATGAGCTTCTTCTGCAACTTGGTCAGCTTCTTCATAACTTAGGCATCTGAGGATGACTCCTTTGATAAAGCAGTGATAAAGAACTTTCTTGAAGTGGATGAACCTCGGTGCTCTTCGGCCAATATCAACTCGACGGCGATGGTTTTCAAGTAGGTTACCATGTTCCAAATAACTAATAAATGGTTGTCGTCAATCCTCTTTTGGTTCAATGATTGAGGTAGTATGACTGCACCCATATTTCTCGACTAACATTTACGATACCACCCATCTTTTGTGTACTTAAACCGAGGCTTCTTGCTCGGTTGAATTTGTTAGAATGGTTGCCAAGTTGGTTAAAGTATCGGCATGTCGATTATGCCCCCAAGCAACATGATGGATGCTTACTTGATCTAGCCACTCCAGTAAATACCTTGCATATTCAAATAAAGGGAGTAGCTCAAGTTTTCGAACATCATATTCTTGAAGAAGTTGATTGAACACCATCTTATAATCTCCAAAGATCTCCAATTCTTGGATTTACATGTCCAAGGCTGCTTCCAATCCAATTAGCAAAGTTTGGTACTTTGCTACATTATTCGAGCACTTCTCGAGTAAGCTGAAAGAGTATGGTAAAACTTCATTGTAAGGAGAGACAAACACCACACCTGCCCCACCTTCATATTCTTAATATGCACCATCAAAGAACATCTTCCAGGTCAGAATGATTTGTGCAAAGAAGACTTCCTCATCTGGTAAGTCTTCTGGGAGTTCCTATTCTGTTGGTATAGGGTGATCGGCCAGAAAGTCTTCCAGTGCTTGTTTTTTTATTGCCTTTTGTGAGATAAACACTATGTCAAATTCAGACAGAAGAAGAGCCCACTTAGCCAACCTTCCCGAAAGCACCAGTCTTGACATGAAGTACTTCAGTGGATCAGCCCTTGACACAAGATGGACTACATGGCCTAACATATAATGTCTTAACTTCTTTATAGCAAAGATCAGTGCATGAAATATCTTCTCAATGGGAGAATAGTTAGCCTCTGCCCCCACTAGCCTTCAACTCAAGTAGTAGAGTGCATTTTCCTTCCCTTTATCATTTTGTTGAACAAGAAGTGCCCCTAAGGAGTGTTCTTGGGTAGCTATGTACAATATTAAAGGCCTTCCTTGAATTGGAGCAGTAAGAACGAGTGGATGGAGTAGGTAGTCCTTTATACTTTGAAATGTATTCTTGTAAGTGTCATCCCATATAAAAGGCGTATCCTTTTTTAGAAGCCTACTAAACGGGCGGCATCGTCCTGCTAGGTTGGAGATAAATTGCCTTATGTATGTTAATCTTCTTTGCAAGCTTTTAAGCTCACGAGTGTTACTTGGCTCAGGCATTTTCAGGATTGCATCTATCTTTGATCGGCCAACCTTGATGCCATGATGACGGGCAATGAATCCTAAAAACTTTCCAGACGTAACACCGAAAGAACATTTGAGATGATTCATCTTTAGTTGGTATTTGCTGAGTCGGCCAAAGACGTTACACAAGTCCTTTAGGTACTCTGACTTGTTCTTCGTCTTCACCACCAACTCATCGACATAGCATTCTACTTTCTTGTGCAACATGTCATCAAAGATTCTTTGCATCGCTCGTTGGTAAATTGCACCGGCATTCTTGAGTCCAAACGGCATAATTTTGTAGCACTAGATCCCCTTTGGAGTATGAAAGGCTGTAAACTCATTTTTTGAATACATGCGAATTTGGTTGTAACCAAAGAACCCATCAATGACAGACAAAGCTTCGTGCCCTGTCGTTGAGTCAACCATCAATTTTGTTATTGGCAAGGGGAAGTCATCCTTTGGGCAGGCTAGATTCAGATCTCGAAAGTCTATGCAGATTCTGATTTGGCCATTCTTCTTCCTCACAACCACAATATTTAAAATCCAGGTGGGGTACTTAACTTTTCGAATGAAACCCGCATCAATAAGCTTATCTACTTCAACCTCAATTTGAGGAATAAGTTCTAGTCGAAATCTCCGTTGAGCCTGTTTGATGGGGCAAGATCTATGCTTCATGGCAAGGTGATGGACAACAATTTTTGGATCTAATCCGGGTATTTCCCTATAGGACCAAGCAAAGACATTTTCATATTCTTTCAATAGCTTAGAGTACCTCGCCTCCTCTTTAAGACTCAGCAAGGTGGTCATAAACACCGGCTTTAGATGATCCGACGTCCCTAAGTTTAGTTCCTTCAAGTCTTCAACAGTTGCTTGCCCCATTTCCTCAAAGGCTTCAGGTGTAGGGCTTGGTTCAACTTCCTCGACTACTTTTTCTATGCTCGGCTCATCTTGATCTCGCCATTCAAGTGTGATATTATTGCAGGAGGCTACTTCCTCTTGAGGATCATCATCTTCGTGAGATGTTTGGTGGTGACGCCTTTGTCTCCTTTGCCTCTGACGCTTGGCCTTTACTTGTGCTTTTGAATGAGCTCCACTTGGCCCGAGCCGTGCAAAAACTGAGGTCCTTTGTATATTATTGGTTGGGGCTTTTGGTCCTAAGCATTTAAATACGGAGAATCGAACATTCTCACGGGTTTCTTTTTCCTCTTAGTTAACCTGCAACTTTACTTGGTCTTCATCATACTCGTAAATCTAAATCATCACCAAGTTGTATGACGCATTCTTTGCGAGGTTAGATGATTGATATCCTAAACCATGCTTTTCTCCAAGTTGCTTCTTTCCAAGGATTGCATCCAAATCACCAAGTTGCCGAGGTTCACCCTTACCATATCCTGCATTTTGAAACAATTTTTCAACCTTGGGACCAAATCATGCATTTGCTTTCAAGCTTTGAAATTCTTTCATTTTCTTTACAGGTTTATTAGACACCGCCAATTTAGAGAGCGAGGAAATTGGTAGGACCAAGTTTTTTTTAGCACTTTAGCATCTTGTTTAGAAAAGTGAGGTTTGCTGGTCGAGGTAAGGATGTTTCCTTTGGTGCTTTTTGCTTTAGGGAGTATTATGGAGAAAACCTTGGTCTTTGTATCTTGGCAGTCCTCTAGGTAGAACTTGACATTGGCAAAATGGGTTTCCTCGATGTCAAAAGGGGCAGTTTATGCCACGACACGCTTGATGCTTCCATCATTATCAACATACTTGAAGCATTAGTATGAAGTTGATGGTACAACTCCATTTTCATACATCCAAGCATGCCCGAGCAGCAAGTCATATGAAGTATTTACGTCAATAACATGGAACAAAACGGAGGTTTTCAATTTTTTTATCTCCATTGTAAGCTAAATTTTCCCTACAAAGCATTGCCCCTTTTAGTTAAAACCTTGGATGATCAACTTGCTACTTGAAAGATCCTTTATGGATAGCCCGACCTTCTTGAGTGTTCAAATAGGCATGATATTCACAGCAGAGCCACCATCAATTAAAATCCTCTCCATCCGGTGTTCGCGAACATATCCATTTACATAAAAAGGTCGATTATGCTGACGATGGCCCAATTGTAAGTCTTTGTCATAAAAAGATATTGTAGCCATGCAGGTGACACGCTTATCATTTGCCTTTTTGTGAAACACCTTTCCTTCATAAGCTTCTGGGTTAATGAGCACTTAAAGCAATGCTAGTCGAACATCTTCCGGTAACTTGAGGACCTCATTTATGATCATGGTTGCAAGGAAATCTTTGAGTTTGGAGGTAATGCCAGCCTTTACCACATCAACTTCATCTCCAATGCTTACTTTGTTGGGTCCCTTTTGGCTACAACTTGATTTGCTACCTCTGTGAATGCCTGTGGTGTTCACCTCTACATTATGTTTTATAAAGTATGACTTTGAGAAATATTTAAGCAGTGTCACAGGCCTCCTAACCACCTGTAGTGATTCTGCACCTGTTGGATGTAGTGGTTTCCAAACTTTCCTAGGCGTTTGAGGATACACTCTTATTGGGGTTACACCCTTCCAGTTTTTCGTCTTTTAGAGTTTCTAGTAAGGGATAGTGTGGTGGTTGATTCCTTCTTCGTCTTCGGTCCTCACCATTGTCCATTCACCATCTTGCTTATCCAACGAACTGGAACTTGTTAAATCTCCCCACCCAGTTGGCTTTTCTGCTCGGTAGCTCATCGGGTCGAATACTTTTGAAGGACTTGGGATGCTTACCCTTCTTGTCCAAGAATATTTTTCTTTCTTACTTATGAACGTTGACCATCCATCACCGACTTCATCTTCCGACTCAGATGAAGACACCCATGTATCTAAGTCATCGACCATGACTTCATAGAAGCTTGGGGCATTTGGGTCTTTAGAGTATTTTGACATCTCAGGGTATGCATAAATAGTTGTTACCTTGCCATCAACCTCAACTTTCACAAGGACAACATCTTTTAGGATACATGTGAGTACTTCAAGTGTATTTTCTTTCTCTGTAAAGTCTTGAGTAGAGATCTTGACTTCATCCTCATGTTTTTCTACGAACTTCAGGGAAGTCGCTCCAAAGCATATCTCGGCAACATTGGCAACCAATGTTTCCTCGAAATTATCGAATTTGATATGCCTTTCATTTTCCATGCAAACTATAAGATCTTTCAACACAAAGCATTTCTCGATGGGATGGCCAATGATACGTTGGAATCGGCAATACTTGGGGTCATCCACTCTTCCAACCTCCTTCGGTCTCTTTGGGTTTGGCAATTCTATCAAGTTCATTTCTAGCAACTGGTCCAAGATTGCCTGTACATCCGAATCTACAAATAGGTATTGCTTTGCTTCAAGTTCTTTGAGTGTCAATCTTGTCTTTACATCTGGTTGGCCTTTCACAAATTTAGTATCAAGACTTGAGCTCCCTTTGGAGATCTTCATTGGAGTAGTAGCTACAGCCATGGTTTCCTTTGTCTTCACAACCTTTTCTTCATTGTCTTTCTTGCCATCTTTCTTTTAAGAGGAATTGCTTAGAGTATAACTCTCATGCCTTGCAATCTGGATCTCCAAGTCGTGAATCCTTGTTACAAGTTCTTCAAATAAGTGTGGCAAGTTTCCTTTCAAGCTATAGAGTATTCCCCAGTGCATCCTTTGCGCACACATATCGATGGAAGAGGCTTCATTTATTCGCTCATTGCAGTTGAGGACGTTGGCTTTCCATCGTTCTATATATTCTATCACTGGCTTGTCCTTACTTTGTTTGATCGCTACCAGCTCCGGGAAGCTGACCGTCTTTCTCGTGCTGTAGAAATGTGACAAAAACTCTCTTTCAAGTTGGTCTCATCAATCAATGGATCCAGCAGGAATATCCGTGTTCCAATCAAAAGCAGCTTCTTTCAATGATCGTACAAATTGCTTCACCATAAGATCACCATAGGTCTCGGCATTGTTGTAGGTTTCAATGAAGTGAGCCATATGTTGCTTCGGATTGCCCTTACCATCAAATTGTTGGAATTTTGGTGGTTGATAGCATAACGGCATTCTCAGCTCATCGATCCTCCTTGAGTACGGCTTTGCATACACGAAGGATGATTGTGGAGCCACTCCAGATTGAGCTTAAATGGTATCAATGATCATGTGTTGCAGTTGCTGCACAGACAATAAGGCTACTGACCTTTGGGCTATGTCGTTCAAAGCACTTTGCATGACCGTATGATCATATTGGCTTTGCTTTTGCTGCTTTTCCATGTTCTCAAACTTTTCTGCAATAGGATCAACGGCTTGCTTAGTGCCACTTGTAGTTGCTTCCTCGAGCAAATGTTGAGCTTCTAATTTACTCATCAACAACGTAATCTGGGCATCTTTCTCTTCAAGTTTGGTTGTCAACCTTTCGATGGAAAATGTCATTTGCTCAAGATGATCCTTAGGATTTCTAGAATTTGCTAACAAGGCTAGTAACTTTGACTCTGAGGATGAAGGGTAATCTACCCACATTTTTTTTTGGAAAGTCACAGATCTAGTTTTAGATTCTTCACTTGTGGTGGCCTTCTTCATTGATGTCTTGGAAGATGAGCGAGCCCTTATCTTCTCAATGGAAACTTCCGCTTCCTTGCTCCTACTTGAGTGGTTGGAGTGGCTTGAAGGATAGGATCTCTCTTTTATTAGTTGAACTCCTTACTTCTCTACAGCAACTTCTTCTTTCTTTCTTTTGCAAGAAAATTGCATTAGTGGAGACGCCAATTGAGATCTTTCAGCACGAGCTTTTGCGCAAGTGACCGGTGCGCCTTCATTTTCCTTTGCCGCAGATTTCTCAGTGTTGATAGTAGCACTTCGGGCTTCCATGATCTTTACTTGAGTTTCTTCAAAGCTTTCTCGATGTGAGAGATGAAAAGTAGAGAAGGTCCCTAATGGAGTCTCCAAAAATTTGTACGCACAAATTTCGCGTGTAAAAAAAATTATACCTTGAAATTAATTGTAGCACAAATTATAATATTAAAATTTAGAACAAAGATTTTGGGGGATTGACCCTCTAGCATGCTTCTCCCGTGCATAATCCTCTGATTAACGCTTTGAGCTTTTAGTGGAGACACGAACGGTTTCTTCACAAACACGGACTCCGGATTTGTCTTGCATGAACACGAACCGAGGTCCCTGCCACTTCTTTCGGTTTGAGATTTTCTGTTGTACTCTTTGGACTTAGGTGGCTTTGGGCAATGTCCGCCGCTTTCTTTGGAGTTTGACTTAATACAGCACAGAAACGAATCATTCACATTCCTTACCACTTCTGCCGAATTTGGACTTGAACTTGATGCAGGGCTGTCCTGTGTTCTTCACGTTCCTTGCTGCGTTCTTCAAATCTGGCTTTGAAACTGGGATTTTAACTTCTTTGGAGTTGATTTCTCCTATCGCCAAGCATTTGTGTTTGATCGGCTTGAAAAATAAGAGAAAACTTCTTGTAGAGAGACTTTTCTTTCTCTCTAAGTTTTTGCTTCTCCAATTTCTTCTCTTCTTCCTCCTCTTTTCTTCTTTGGCCTTGGGGGACCTATTTATAGGTGTAGAAAGGAGATGGTTTCGTTCAAGAAAACTACATGTGACAATTATCATATATTTATCTCTTGTATTTTCTTAAGAGAAGATAAATATAATAATTATCTCTCATTAATTATTCAATTTATTAATTTAAAAGGACAATTAGTGGACCATTCTAGAATGTTCTAGAATATTTGAGCTAAATCATGGGCTTTAATCATTTTGGATTTTGAGGCCCAATTCACTGAAAGTGGACTTTGGCTAAGATAGCATAATGAGTTTTCATTCGGGGCATCCGTTGCGTGCTTTGAGCTCCTAAAAATTGGGTTTCTTGAATTTGTAGTTTCTCAAAATTGATTGACTTTTGAACTTTGGACATCAATTTTGAGATGGGCTAGGCAATTTAAATTGGGTTTTTTTTTTTTTGACCCGATGAAATTTTGATGTGTACAATTGAACTTCTATAACAATTTCCTTTATTCTCTACATACTTGATCATTGGTTGGTGTCTTATGCTTACTATCTTGGTTGAATTTGTTTGTTTTCAAAAATACTTCAAATGTAGCTTTCAAAGCAAAATTTAGGTGGATTGTGATAATCATTTTCTTGTTAGAATAGGGTTATTTATTGCTCCTTGGATTAAATTTTAGTTTAAAGGTTTAAGAACCCAATTTCGGTTTGTTTTAGAACTCAACCAATTCACCCCCCTCTTGGTTGCATTTGGGCCAACAGGTTGTAATCATTAATTATGAAGCTTTTTTCATCTTTTTAAAGTCTTTTGACTCACTCTTTAATGCCAAAATATTTTAAGGACCTTCTAACTATACTCTATTATTTAGATTTTTATTGCATTAGCATCCACATAAATCTTCGTTAAGTTATAATTTGGCCCTCATATTCTATTTCTACCTATCTTAAATATAATTCTATGTATTAAAATATACCAATAAATTTATAGTTAATTATTTACTCATATGGCCTATCAATTTAATTATTGATATAATTAGACTCTTTATGAGGTTTTTTTAGAGTTATTTTTACCAATTAGAGTATTATGGTAGTAATGCTATTACAATTATTTATTATTTTATTCAATGTTTCGGTTACTAACATTTATTAGGTAATGATTTTGATCCACTAATCATACCAAATTTATTTATTAAATGTGTAATTTAATTATTTAAAATAAAAATATTTATAAAGTAATTAGAGAATAAATTAGCCTAACAATGTTAGTTAGAGGAAGGAACAAAATAATTTAAAGTTTATATAATGTCAAAATGGTTAGGCTTTGGATATATAACTTCAGATAATTCTAATTCTATCCACAATCATTTCAATCTTTTATTTTTCTTATTTTATTTTTTAATTGAAAAAAATTTCTCATACTATCTAATCCTTATATCTTTTTTGAATTAATGGTGATAGATATGTACTTTTTTATATAATAGTTTCAGTTTTTTATAAAATTATTTGAGATATTGTTAGATGCAATTAATTGTATTGTTTTGAATTTAACTACACTAATTTTTTCCTTTTTTTTTTAAGCTAAAAAAATTAATCTATTTTTACAATTTCTATTTTCCTATTAATTCTCTTTGCCTACTAACAACTGCCTTAAGTAATTTTTCTATTAAATACATATTAATATGAAAAATATAAAATATCATATTTATTTTACATATTTTCCTTCTCTTGTAAGTTTGAAGAATTAATTGAAATTTTTAGTTAAAAGTTTGATTATTAGGAATTAATATTTTATTCTTTATTTGGTTTTGGGGGAACTTAAGAAAGAAAAATGTTAAAGATCGAACTCATCTTTTAGATTTTAAACAAAACATTATTCTTTAATTATTACATTCATTTCTTTAAAAAAATTAAAAATAGCTAAATTTTATTAAATATATGAAACATAGATTTATTTTTAATCTCTTACATATTATTATTATTATAAAAAATAATTAGGCAACTATAAATATGCAATTAAAATATATAAAATAAACCCGTACATGGTACGGGCAAAAAAAACTAGTAATTTTTCTAAGACTTTTATCAATTTTTGAGTTTATGTCACCTTAACAGATAATATCTCAAACCGAAGATTCAATTCGTGAAATGATAGTGGAGGTGGCAAAAGCTATCATTTGGACAAACACTTCTTTAATTAGGTAATTTTGAGACAAAGAATGGGAATTCTTTAACTCAAACAGAGAATTATGCAGATGCCTAGGGATCACCATCTACGCATGTCTCTGTTGATTCTGAAGAGAATCTGGGCTATGGAATATTCAATCACCCAATACATTCAAATTTTTTAGAAACGTTTTTAAGAATTACAAATCTATCAGATTGGAACAGCAAACTAATAAAAAGGGGAAAAAGCAAAAAAACGTGGACCGTGATAGTAGTGGGGGATGAAATCAGGATCGTAAGAGATGTTCCAAGTTTTTTTTCCCAGAGAAGAATTTCAAGAGAAATTAATATTAATTATTTGAAACAACCAGAACTTTATCTAATGGTTAAAGCTTAAAGATGTTATATATGAGGAGGTTTAAATTTCAATCAAGTAGTCCTTCTGACCTCCCTCCCATGTAACCAGAATAACATTAATTATTTAATTATTTGAATTTTTCGATTTAATGTTATAATCATCTAGCTATAATTCCTAGATTTAAAAGCATCATAATGTGAGTAGTTTGATTACCTTCTTTATAGCAAATTAGTGACTAGTTATAAGTACCTCATGTCCTGTTTTCACACATAAGATTTTGTTAATCTTGAGCGTGTCAATATATCTCGTGCCATAAATTTATAGTTAATCTCTTCCATTACATATAAAACACTGGTCCGACATGTGTTCTTCTCAACCAACCTCTAGGAATTAAGACCGTCTTATTTTGAGTATTGAGAAGAAAAAGTATTTCTCTTAGTCCTGAATTTTCGAGATGTTGAAGCAAGGAATCACGTCGAGTCGTAAACTCTTAAAACTTATGGCCTGCTGGTTCATATTCATGAGCTTGGTGCTGATTTTAGTGGCTACAAATGGTACTGCAAGCGGGTGCGGAGCACAAGGTGTTGGTGGTGGTAGCACCGGTGGTGTCGTTGGACCGGTCGGTGGTGGGCAAGGTGGCACAGGTGGTGGCGGCATTGTGGCTGGTGGTGGAAGCAGCACAGGGGGTATGGGCGGTGTGGCCGGTGGTGGGACATTCGGACCTCCTTCACCTTACTCACCTTGCATTGGAGGCTTGTGTTACACATACAGCAAGGCTTCTGGCTCTTCCCCCGCACTGTGGTTTTGCTTAATGAGCCTGCTGTTTTATTTTGGCTTTCTCTTGTTGCTCAATCTGCAAATGTGAGTTTGAGTCGTACCAAATTGCTCAACTTACCCATATATATGTTGCTATTAATAAGATCTAAAGCATCTGTCAAGAGACTTGGATGTTTCGTCCACTAAATAAATGAACGGATAAAATCCACCGAAGGTCCCTTAACTTATTTTTTTATTTCATATGAATACCTTATCTTAAGATTATCCTATTAAAATCCTTTTAACTCATATTGCATGTGTGGCAACGTCGGGTTTTCTGGAGTCGCCACCAATCAGTTTACTTAGGTCGATTGGTCACCTAAAATATGGTCTGCGAGAGTTCGGTGGTTCGGGAGTACGGTTACGTTGAAACAACTTTGTTAAAACGCCCAAAAATTGGCACCTTAGTTGATTTTAATTTTGTTTTACTTTGCTTTTAAAAAAAATTTCAGTTAATTTAGATATTTTAACTGAATTAGTCGAAAATGTGGATTTTTGGTAATTAAGTTGGATAAAAATTTGATACTTCCGAACCATGGACTCTGCCGAGTCATTTGGACACGGAAGATTTTTGATTCCGAACCATGGACTCTGCCGAGTCATTTGGACACGGAATTTGGTGAAATTTTAAACAATTTTATCCATATTGTAAAAATATGGATTTTTATCTTTTTATTTAATTTATTTATTTTAAAAAAAATTGATATTTTCCAAACCGTAGATCCTGCCGGATCATCCGGATATGGAAATTGATTTACTTAATCGTAATTATTTAATTCCTGAAATTAATTTTTTAAAAGGTAATGATTTTTAATACTAACTAAAAATTTGTCTTTATATTTTTACTTCTTTTTTTTTCTTTCTTTTCTTTTCTTTTTTTTTTATCTTTTATCTTATTTTTCTTATCTTTTTTTTATTTCTTTTTTTATTTCTTTTTTTATCTTTCTTTTGTTTCTTTTTTTATCTTTCTTTTATTTTTATCTGATTTTTTTCTTAATTTATAAAAGAATTCAAAAGCAATTAATTTTTTTATTTAATAAGAAGTTAATTTAAAGGAATCAAAGAGTTTAAAAAAATAAAATAAAAAAAATCTTTGATCATGATACGGGGCGTTGTTACTCAGCCAGACCCTCTTCACCAGGTGAAGCAGCTCAAAAGCGGGCACGAGACAGTTTCCAGCCAATATACCATGAACTAATTTTTTATAAAAATAATTATTTAATACCAGGATTTTATTTATTTACCAAAGAAAACAAAAGAGTTGAAAATAAAATCTTAATTCTCATGTATTTGATTTTTTATTTAAAAGATTAACCAAAATTAATTATTCAATAAAATAATAAAGAAAAGATTTATATAAAGAAAGTCTTGATATTTATACATATTTATTTTTTTAAGCTTATTTTTTTTGATTTGATAAAAGATGAACCAAGAAAGTAATTATTTGATCAAGGTTTTGTTTATTTAATGAAGAAAACTAAAGATTTATATGTATATTTTAAAAATAAAAGTGAAGCCTTAATATTTTATTTAATAAAAGGTGAATCAAAAAGTAAACAAAACTTTATTTATTTAATGATGAAACCAGAAATTTATATATATATTTCAAAAATAAAATAAAAATCTTAATATTTGTTTGTTTTATTTTTGATAAATAAATTAAGCAAAAATGATTATTTAATAAGGAAAATAAAGGTAAAGTTTTGATATTTATATAATTTATTTTAAAAAAAGATTAAAGAAATCAAAGATTTATATGTATAAAAAGTTTTTGATATTTATATGATTTTTTTTTTATGTTCTTTTTGTTTGCTAAAAGATTTTTATTATTACCTTTATTTGAAATCATTTGAATAAAATTTTATTTAATAAAGGAAACAAAAAAAAACAAAAAAAAAATGTTATATCTTTTTTTTATTATTTTGAAAGAAATAAGTAAAATATTAGCCCAAGAAAATTTTTACTCCTTTATTCTTTTTATTAATAAAGAAACCAAAAAAATTATATTTTATTATTTTGCTGGATAAAGAGATAAATAAAAAATATTAGTCCAAAGTTTTTTTTTTATTTTTTTAATAATAAAGGAAAATTTATTTATATACTTTATTTAAAAAATATTTTCCAAGCCATGGATCCTGGCGGATCATTTGGACATGGAATTTAATTTCTTTTTTTATATTTCATTATTAATTATTAATTAGAAAAAAAAACATTACTTTTAAAGATGTATTTAAAAAAATAATTTGTATTTATTTATTTATTTATTTATGTCATTATGTTTGTTTATTAAAAGGAATAAAAACTTTGTTTCAAAATAAAAAAAAAAATAATTTTTATTAGCCTTTAGGAAATTATTCACATAAAATTCCTTTTTTTAATCTTTTAGTTAAAAAAAAAATTAATAAAGTGGGGCTTTTTGGCCATCCACTTTAATAACACAATAATAAAAGTTAGCACAATTAATATACTTAGTTGTTAATAACAATAAAAAAAGTTAGTAAAGTTAGATTAACAATTAACAACAATAATAAAAATTAGCCAAGTTTAATTAAGTCAATTAATTAACAACAATAATAAAAGTTAGCCAAGTTTAATTAAGTTGATTAATTAACAACAATAAATAAAAGTTAGCCAAGTTTAATTAAGTTAATTAATTAACAACAATAATAAAAGTTAGCCAAGTTTAATTAAGTTAATTAATTAACAACAATAAATAAAAGTTAGCCAAGTTTAATTAAAGTTAGATGTTAATAACAAAAAATAAAAGTTAGCAAGTTAGTTGTTAGTAACAATAAAAATAAAAGTTAGTTATGTTAACAATTAATAATAATAATAATAATAACAATAAAAGTTAGATGGTTAGTAAGTTAGATGGATTAGTTGTTAATAACAACAATAAAAAAGAAGGTTAGTAATAATAACAATAATAAACAAATAAATAAATAAATAAATAATTAAAAGAGTTAATTAGTTTTCTGCAAAGACAAAAGAAAAAGGTTAGTGATCAAAGTGAAACAGATTGAAAAGTTAATGAACTAAATAGGGATTTTACCCTAAATATTGGATTTTGAACTCTCAGGAAGACGGACGCGTCGGGCGCAAAGGGGGGGGGGGGCTGGCTGTGCACAGAGGAGGAAGAGGAAGGGCTGGGGGCTGCAGGCGCGGTGGCGACGGCGGCGCTGGCGCGGCGGCTGGAGCGGCGACGGGCAGGGCGGCGGACGGCGAGCACGGCGGGGGCGGAGGGAGAGAAAAAGAAGGAGAGAAAAGGAAGGGACGGCGGCGGGCAGGGCGGCGGACGACGGCGTGGGGCACGGCGGCGGCGGTGAGGCAGCACGGCGACGGGAGGGCGGCAGGCGGCGACGGCGTGGGGCACGGCGGCGGCGGCGTGGGGGTGAGGAGAGAGAGAGAGACGGAATCAGAAGAGAAAAATTTTGGCTTTCTGGGGAAGAAATGAAGAGGGCTAGGGGCTAAGGGCTGTAATTTTATTTTTTTTTAAAACGGAGCTCTAAGTTTTTTTCTATTTTTTTCTGTGTTCAACACAAAATTTGGGGGGCTATTTATAGAGGAAGTTTAGCTGAACTGTTGATGGATAAATTAATAAAAAATTTCAAACTTATCTCTTAAATTGGTAAAATGACAGTTTTAGTCCTTTACGTCTCTCAGCCTCTGGATAAGTTCCTGAAGCTTCTGATTTTTACAATTTTGTCGTTTTCTGTCAATTTGAGCCAAAAACGTCGGCAGGCTCAAAATTTTATGTGACAAACTGCCAAATGCTCCTGGAACTTTTAGAATTTGTCAATTTTGCCTGAAACTTCTTAATTTTTTCATTTTTACCTCAAACTTTTAAATTTTATCATTTTTATGGAGTTTTCTTTTTTTTCTTTCAAACATACACATATACACACATATATCAAATCTTCACAAAACAAAACAAAAAAAAAATATATATATATTTTAAACTAATTAAAAAAAATTTAGTAATAATAATAACAATAATAATAATAATACATTTTTTTATTTAATTTTTTTATTTATTTTTTTTAAAATTATTTTAATGGCCGGACGAAATTGGGTGTCAACAGCTGCCCCCTTTGCATGCTTCATGGGACATGATGTATGCAAAGTTAGTTACAAAATTTCGTCCAGCTTAGCTAGGCATTGAAAACCTTCTCGCCGCCTAAACTCTGAGATTTAAGGAAAGGTCCTTAGAACCTCTAACGATAGGAAAGGTTCTATCGTTGTAAGATGGACTGAATGATTGATTGTTTGTTTGAGGTTTAAGGAAAGGTCCTTAGAACCTCTAACGATAGGAAAGGTTCTATCGTTGTAAGATGGACTGAATGACTGATTGTTTGTTTGAGGTTAAGGAAAGGTCCTTAGAACCTCTAACGATAGGAAAGGTTCTATCGTTGTAAGATGGACTGAATGATTGATTGTTTGTTTGAGGTTTAAGGAAAGGTCCTTAGAACCTCTAACGATAGGAAAGGTTCTATCGTCGTAAGATGAACTGAATGATTGATTGTTTGTTTGAGGTTTAAGGAAAGGTCCTTAGAACCTCTAACGATAGGAAAGGTTCTATCGTTGTAAGATGGACTGAATGATTGATTGTTTTTTTTGAGGTTTAAGGAAAGGTCCTTAGAACCTCTAACGATAGGAAAGGTTCTATCGTTGTAAGATGGACTGAATGATTGATTGTTTGTTTGAGGTTAAGGAAAGGTCCTTAGAACCTCTAACGATAGGAAAGGTTCTATCGTTGTAAGATGGACTGAATGATTGATTGTTTTTTTTTTAGGTTTAAGGAAAGGTCGTTAGAACCTCTAACGATAGGAAAGGTTCTATCGTTGTAAGATGGACTGAATGATTGATTGTTTGTTTGAGGTTTAAGGAAATGTCCTTAGAACCTCTAACGATAGGAAAGGTTCTATCGTTGTAAGATGGACTGAATGATTGATTGTTTGTTTGAGGTTTAAGGAAAGGTCCTTAGAACCTCTAACGATAGGAAAGGTTCTATCGTTGTAAGATGGACTGAATGATTGATTGTTTGTTTGAGGTTTAAGGAAAGGTCCTTAGAACCTCTAACGATAGGAAAAGTTCTATCGTTGTAAGATGGACTGAATGATTGATTGTTTGTTTGAGGTTAAGGAAAGGTCCTTAGAACCTCTAACGATAGGAAAGGTTCTATCGTCGTAAGATGGACTGAATGATTGATTGTTTGTTTGAGGTTTAAGGAAAGGTCCTTAAAACCTCTAACGATAGGAAATGTTCTATCGTTGTAAGATGGACTGAATGATTGATTGTTTGTTTGAGGTTAAGGAAAGGTCCTTAGAACCTCTAACGATAGGAAAGGTTCTATCGTTGTAAGATGGACTGAATGATTGATTGTTTTTTTTTAGGTTTAAGGAAAGGTCCTTAGAACCTCTAACGATAGGAAAGGTTCTATCGTTGTAAGATGGACTGAATGATTGATTGTTTGTTTGAGGTTTAAGGAAATGTCCTTAGAACCTCTAACGATAGGAAAGGTTCTATCGTTGTAAGATGGACTGAATGATTGATTGTTTGTTTGAGGTTAAGGAAAGGTCCTTAGAACCTCTAACGATAGGAAAGGTTCTATCGTTGTAAGATGGACTGAATGATTGATTGTTTGTTTGAGGTTTAAGGAAATGTCCTTAGAACCTCTAACGATAGGAAAGGTTCTATCGTTGTAAGATGGACTGAATGATTGATTGTTTGTTTGAGGTTTAAGGAAAGGTCCTTAGAACCTCTAACGATAGGAAAGGTTCTATCGTTGTAAGATGGACTGAATGATTGATTGTTTTTTTGAGGTTTAAGGAAAGGTCCTTAGAACCTCTAACGATAGGAAAGGTTCTATCGTTGTAAGATGGACTGAATGATTGATTGTTTGTTTGAGGTTTAAGGAAAGGTCCTTAGAACCTCTAACGATAGGAAAGGTTCTATCGTTGTAAGATGGACTGAATGATTGATTGTTTGTTTGAGGTTTAAGGAAAGGTCCTTAGAATCTCTAACGATAGGAAAGGTTCTATCGTTGTAAGATGGACTGAATGATTGATTGTTTGTTTGAGGTTAAGGAAAGGTCCTTAGAACCTCTAACGATAGGAAAGGTTCTATCGTTGTAAGATGGACTGAATGATTGATTGTTTGTTTGAGGTTTAAGGAAAGGTCCTTAGAACCTCTAACGATAGGAAAGGTTCTATCGTTGTAAGATGGACTGAATGATTGATTGTTTGTTTGAGGTTTAAGGAAAGGTCCTTAGAACCTCTAACGATAGGAAAGGTTCTATCATTGTAAGATGGACTGAATGATTGATTGTTTGTTTGAGGTTTAAGGAAAGGTCCTTAGAACCTCTAACGATAGGAAATGTTCTATCGTTGTAAGATGGACTGAATGATTGATTGTTCTCGAGGCAAAGGTTCCATCCTTAAAACCTCGGATTGATTGATTGATTTCGAGGCAAAGGTTCCATCCTTAAAACCCCGATGATGAAAATTGATTGTTTTCGAGGCAAAGGTTCCATCCTTAAAACCCCGATGATTAAAATTGATTTTGAGGCTAAGGAGCTTTTCTTAGGACCTCGAGCGAAATTTATATGAAAACAATTGAAATTGGAATAATTTTCTTCGAAAGTATGAATTTTCATAATAGGTGAGTGCAAAAATTTACACTTCGATAAGATGAGTGAATCTTGATGATGACAATAACACTGACAAATTATGTAAAGGGAACGGATGTTTGGAATCAATATTCAAGGTTCATCTAATATTTTCTTCAGTAAATATAGATTCCCTTGTGAGATATGTCATCCGAATAAGGTTAAAACTTAACTACCCCAAAATGTTATGCCTAGTAGATCTAATAGGATGCGTCTCAAGAGTAACAAAAATTACTCTTTACTCAACCATTCCAACCTAAAGGCATTGTCCTATGGTTCTAATATCAGCATGGACGAAACTATCTTATAAAAAATGAAATTCCTTGAAAAGAAAAACTGAAACGCGAAAGAAAATGCTGATAATAAAACTAAAGGACAAGAAAAACGGATCAGATCGCTTCTTTCTTCCACAATACTTCAACAGGGTGAGTAGAGGACCATTATGGGAGTGAACTGGTCGGGAAAGACTGTCGTGTCCAGTCTATCTGAATCATTGCTGGATCTGGTTCAGGAACAAAAGCTTGTATTTTATCTAGCAATTCTTCAGCAGTTGTTGCGGATATTATGATTCGCCGTGCCACTCTTGATATGAAATTCTTCTGCATAGCATAATCCATAAAAGCTATCAGACCTGTAAAGAAATTGTTAACATTTAAAAGCCCAATGGGTTTCTTATGTAAATTAAGTTGGGCCATGGAAGCAATTTGAAAGACTTCTCCCAACGTGCCAAAACCACCTGGTAGAGCGATAAAAGCATCAGCATTTAAAAGCATTTGTAACACACGCTCTTGCAAATTTTTAACCACTAATTCTTCTCCAATCGTGCCCCCAGAAACAAATTTCAAAGGTCCAGGGATGATGCCCAAAACTTGACTTCCTCCTAAAGATGCTGCTGATGCTACACCTCCCATTAATCCGACACTACCTCCTCCATAAACTAAATGTATTTTTCGCTCAGCTAATACTCTACCCAAATGGTTGGCTGCCTTTAAATACTCTTCATCTTTTCCAGGAAAAGCCCCAGAAAATACACAAATACTTCGGGATTTACGAGTTGGGGTTTTCTCCATTCCTATCCTTATCCTTGTGAGAAAAGAGGATATATTTATAGAGATGAAGAGATAAGGCAATAATTTTATTTTCAAGAGTGGATACATTATTGCCAGCTATACACAGTAGTCACGAGTATGACTCTGGTCAGGTATGGGTACACTATCGTTAAAAGAGGAGGAAAATTTTCAAAATAGCTGCTAGCATGTACAGTAGTCACTACTGTAGCTTACGTCAGGAGTAGGTATGTGATTGTTGGAAGGGAAGGAAAATTTCAAAAGTGGCAGCTATATACAGTAGTCCGTGTCAGGAGTGGGTACATTATTGCCAAAGGGGAGGAAAATTTCAAAAGCGACAACTAGCACGTACAGTAATCGTAACTATGGCTCATGTCAGGAGTGGATACATTATCGCTGAAAGGGGAGGAAAATTTCAAAAGCGACAGCTAGTACGTACAGTAATCGTGACTTTGGTTCACGTCAGGAGTGGATACATTATTACCAAAAGGGGAGGAAAATTTCAAAAGCGACAGCTAGCACGTACAGTAATCATGACTTTGATCCTCGTCTTCCACTGGCTTTGCGTCCAGTAATGGCTTCAATGCTTTCTATGAATCGGTGATTTGCATCTCATCTAGCTTTCTCACAAACTGGCAAACAGGGTCGTTTAGGGTCAGATTCCCAAGACTGTAACGATCTCGTTCTTTTTGGAAAATTATCCATAATCCAACAACCTCAAATTGCACTATTCCGCAAGAATGCGCTTCAAGAACCTCTCGAATATCTTCTAGAGATTCCTTACGCAAGCCATTCTTAATAAATCTTATTCTATCATTACGATTTCTGGTGATCACTCCTGGAGCACGACATTTATTGCCGCAAATCCACCATCCACAATTATGACAAACGCCTAGCCTCTTTGCTCTTCTTTTTTTGGCATAAGCGCTTTTACCAAAGCCGGGCATACGGGGAAAGAACGCTTCGGGAACTTCACCAGCTGAACGAACCTTAGCTTCAATTAGCCACCGCACATTATCAGGAATGCCTTTGTGCATAAATACTCTGAATCGTTCACATCTAGCTTGATAAATCTTTTTAAGAACATTTATTGGGAAGGAAGGAAAATACTTTCGTAGGGCGGAAAGAGAAGACTCCATTGATGAAGGAGGCAAAGAAAGAAATTAGTGATTGTAGGAAACGAACATAACTAACACATATTTATAGTGATGAAAGGGATAATGCGTTTATTACACTTACAGAAGCAAGTACATTATTGTCAAAAGAAAAGACAAATGACAGCTTATATGTACAGCAATCATGACTGTGGCTCTCATCTTCCACTGATTTATGTCTAGTAACGGCTTCAATGCCTTCTATAAGTCGGGGATTTGCTTCCCATCCAGTTTTCTCACAAACTGGCAAACAGGGTCATTAAAAGTTAGATTTCCAAGACTGTAACGATCCTGTTCTTTACGGAAAGTCCACCATAAATCCATAATTTCCCATTGCACTATTTCACAAGAATGTGTTTCAAAAGTTAATAGGATATCATCCAAAGATTCCTTACACAGGCCATTCTTGATGAATTTTCTTTTATCTTCATGATTTCTGGAGATGTATCCTAAAAAGCGACATTTAGTATTACAATTCCATCGTCCACATTTATGACAGACACCTAGCCTCTTTGCTCTTCGCTTTTTGGCATAAGCGCTTTTACCAAAGCCGGGCATACGGGGAAAGAACGCTTCTGGAACTTCACCAGCTGAACGAACCTTAGCTTCAATTAGCCACCGCACATTGTCAGGAATGCCTTTGTGCATAAAGACTCTAATCCTTTCACATCTAGCTTGGTAAATCATTTTAAGAACATTTATTGGGATGGAAGGAAAGTATTTTCGCATGGCGGAAAGAGTAGAATCCATTGATAAAAGAAGAATTTAAGAGAAGAGATGAAGAAATCAGTTATTGTAGGAAACTGAAATAACCGATTATGAGAGTCAGAGAGTATTGCATCCGCTACTTAACCGGAAAGAAGAACACGCATTTATAGCGATGAAAGGATAACGTGTTAATTATGCTTACAGGAACAAGTATATTATTGTCAAAAGAAAAGACAAATGACAGCTTATATGTACAGGAATCATGACCGTGGCTCTCATCTTCCCCTGATTTATGTCCAGTAATGGCTTCAATGCCATCTATAAGTCGGGGATTTGCTTCCCATCCAGTTTTCTTACAAACTGACAAACAGGATCGTTTAAAGTCACATTCCCAAGACTGTAACGGTTTCATTCTTTATGGTAAGTCCTCCATAAACTGATAATTTCACCTTGCACTTTTCCACAAGAATGCGTTTCAAGAGTCTCTCGGATATCTTCCAGAGATTCCTTACGCAGGCCATTCTTAATGAATTTTCTTTTATCTTCACGATTTATGGAGATGTATCCTAAAGAGCGACATTTAGTAATACAATTCCATCGCCCACATTTATAACACACGCCTAGTCTCTTTGCTCTTCGCCTTTTGGCATAACGGCTTTTACCTAAACCGGGCATGCGAGGCATAAATGCATCTGGAACTTCACCCGCCAGACGGACCTTAGCTTCAATTATCCACTGCACATTATCGGGAATGCCTTTGCGTGTAAAAACTCTGATTCTTTCACATCTAGCAAGGTAGATCTTTTTAAGGACTTTTATTGGAAAGGAAGGAAAGTATTTTCGCAGTGCAGAAAGAGTAGAATCCATTGATGAGAGAAGAATTTGAGAGAAGAGGGAAATGAATCAGTTATTGAAGGAAACTTAGATAACCGACTGGAAGAACATGCATTTATAGCGATGAAATGGATAACGTGTCGATTACACTTACGGGAGCAAATACATTATTAAAAGAAAAATGGAAAATTTTAAATATGATAAATTGTATGTACAGTGATTGTGACTGTGGCTCACATCTTCCACTGGTTTTACGTCCAGTAACGGGATTAATGGCTTCTATGAGTCGAGGATTTGCTTCCCATCCAGTTTTCTTACAAGCTGACAAATAGGGTCGTTTAACGTCAGATTCCCGGGACTGTATCGTTCTCGTTCTTCATGAAAAATGCTCCATAAATCGAGAAGTTCACGTTGCACGGATCCACAAGAATGCGTCTCAAGAGTCAATTGGATATCATCCAATGAGTCCTTACTCAGGCCATTCTTAATGAATCGTATTTTATCTTCTCGATTATCAGAGATCATCCCTAAAGAACGACATTTAGTATTACAGGTCCAGCGTCCGCATTTATGACAGACGCCTAGTCTCCTCGCTCTTCGCTTTTTGGCATAAGAGCTTTTGCCTACACCAGGCATGTGAGACACAAATGCCTCTGGGATTTCACCTGCCAGACGAACCTTAGCTTCAATTAACCACCGCACATCTTCAGGGATTCCTTTATGCATCAGAGCTCTTAATCGTTCACAGCGAACTTGGTAGATCTTTTTGAGGATGTTCATTGGGAGAGAAGGAAAATATTTTCGCAAGGCAGAAAAAGTAGGATCCATTTTCTAGGAGAAAGTAAAAGAAAGGAGGGAGGAAATGATCAGTTATTATGGGCAACTGAGAGAACCGACTTGAGAGTCACGGAGTACCGTATCCGCCGCTTAACCGGAAAAGTGAATCCTACTTTATTTTGATGTGATAGATATTCCATCCAGCTGACGTCGATTCAGTCCTTGATTATTGAATCCATTGTCCGCTTTTGACGAATTTTCAACGACAATATTTCTTGATGTCTGCCTTATCTTTGACGATAGCTATCACTCATCTTGGATGCTGCTAAGCTGGCATCAATTCTGTTCTTTTAGGTGTAGCCTCAATTGCCAGGCTTTTGACGATATTGTATGCTTTATCCTTGGATTCCTGATGGGGCTGGGTCCAGCGTATTAGCTATGCGTCCAATTAGTAAGAGCTGATGTCATTAAGATCTCAGCTTATACTGCTGCAATCATGCTGCGGACATGCTTTCCATTTGATCCCTGTTATGTAAAAGCCATGCATGTGTGATGTGAAATGCATGAATGCAAGGCATGTGTAACTGATAATTTTTTTTTTTTTAATCTAGCTCTTCATGTCTTTGCTTTACTTTACTGGATCTTCTTTGTGATTTCCTTCTCGGACTATTATTGAATCTCTTTATGCTTTCCAGCTGTTGTCCATTGTCTCAAAAGCCCAACTCTGTTCAAAAATCCTCTTTCCTTGCCTTATTTTTGAATTTTGATCTCAATTTTCTTTAATGCCCGCCTCATATTTTATGCTTCTCTGGATAATTGTCCCTGTTGAAATATTCGTGAGCATGATTCTTTCCTGCTGACATGGACATGTTAAGACTTCTGAAATGATCATTCAGGCTACCACCAAGGCTATCTCCCAAAGATTTGTTACTCCTTCTTCTTTGTTAGCCTATGTTCTGTGCTGCTCGCAAAGCAGGACCTCAATCTTACCTGTTTTAATTCATAAAGCTTATCAAAGTAATCTACGGTCTTTGTTTTTTTCTAAGTTTTAATTATTACTATTCTTCCTTCAAAAGTCACAATTTATTGCACACTTAAGGCTAGTAGGAATGTGAGATTTGAAGGAAAAGAACTGGATAGAAGCGACTTTAGCATTTTGAACGTGAGAATCTAAGGTAAGTTAAAGAGAATTGGCTTTTATTTATGGGTAAAAGAATATGAAAATCTTGGGTACAGATAGATAATGAAAGTGTAAGGGAAGAAAGCTCTCTTTGACAACTTTGATCAAATAAACTTTGGTAACCCTGTATCCACTTCTCCCCTTCTGTTCGAAAATTTCTTCATTATGCAAAGTATTTCTTTACTGCATCCGAATTTACTGGCTTCAGTAATTCTCGTCCATCCATTTCTGTCAGAATTAGTGCCCCTCCTGAAAATGCTTTCTTCACGACATATGGCCCGTCATAATTTGGTGTCCATTTTCCTCTTGAATCATGTTGCATGGGTAAAATTTTCTTGAGCACTATGTCACCTTCGTGAAATTGTCGTGGGCGAACCTTTTTGTTGTAAGCACGAATCATCCTTCTTTGATAAAGTTGCCCACGGCAGAGGGCTATCATTCTTCTTTCATCAATTAGATTTAATTGCTCGTATCTAGCTTTGACCCATTCTGCTTCTCCTAATTGAGTATCCATTAGTACCCTTAATGAAGGAATTTCAACTTCGATGGGCAATACAGCCTCCATACCGTATACCAGAGAAAAAGGTGTTGCTCCAGTAGAAGTACGGGTAGAAGTTCTATAAGCATGCAGTGCAAAAGGTAACATCTCATGCCAGTCCTTGTAAGTGACGATCATCTTTTCAACAATTCTCTTGATATTTTTATTGGCCGCTTCTACTGCACCATTCATCATCGGTCGATAAGGTGCTGAATTGAGATGCTTGATTTTGAATTGCCGGCATAAAGTCTGCATCATTGCATTATTCAGGTTCGTGGCATTGTCTGAGATGATACACTCTGGCGGTCCATAGCGACAAATGATTTCTTTCTTAATGAACCGGCATACCACCTTTTGAGTTACGCTTGCATAAGACACAGCTTCTACCCATTTAGTAAAGTAGTCAATTGCAACTAGGATGAATTTGTGACCATTGGAAGCTTTAGGGGTAATCGCTCCAATGACATCGATTCCCCACATGGCAAAAGGCCAAGGTATTGCTGTTACATTAAGAGGAGCAGGTGGGGCTTGGATCTTGTTGGCATATATTTGGCATTTGTGACATTTTCTTACGTGATTGACGCAATCACTTTCCAATGTGAGCCAATAGTAACCAGCCCTCATTATTTATCTTGCCATGGTATGACCACTAGTGTGTGCTCCACATATTCCAGAATGAACTTCTTCCATGATCTTTCGTGCTTCATGAGTATCTACACAGCGAAGTAGCATCGAGTCTGGGGTTTTCTTGTAAAGTATGTCTAGGTTTAAAAGAAAACCCATTGACAATCTTCGTAGAAATTTCTTGTCATTTTCTGATGCTTCTGGTGGATATACTCTTTCTTGGAGGTATTTCTTGATATCGTGATACCAAGGCTTTCCATCCAATTCTTCTTCGATGCTCATGCAATAAGCTGGAGAATCTATTATTCTCATCTCGAACACAGGAGTATGCTCGGGGTCACTGATCTTGTACATAGCAGCCAAAGTAGCTAAAGCATCCGGTATTTGATTATCTTCCCTTGGAAGATGATGGAAGCTTATACTGTTGAATTTTCGAGCCAAGTCTAGTATGAGTTTTTGGTAAGGGATCAATTTTGAATCCCTTGTCTCCCATTCTCCGTTGATTTGATATATGACTAATGCGGAATCCCCATAAACTCGGAGATCTCGCACTTTCAATTCCAGTGCCATTTGGAGTCCCATAGCACATGCCTCATACTCTACTATATTGTTGGTACAAGGAAATGTAATTTTTGCTGTAAGAGGGAATTGTTCTCCACTTGGAGAGATGAGTATGGCTCCAATCCCTTGTCCCAAAGCATTAGATGCTCCATCGAATGCCATTTTCCATGTTTCATCATCTTTAGAGACTTCCTGTTCTATCGTCATTATATCTCCATCAGGAAACTCCATTTTCATTGGCTCATAATCATCCAATGCTCTATCAGCCAGATATTCAGCAATCATACTCCCTTTTACAGCCTTTTGGGTGACATACTGTATGTCGTATTCAGACAACAGCATTTGCCATTTTGCGATCCTGCCTGATAAAGCTGGTTTCTCAAAAATGTACTTAATGGGATAAGTCTTGGAGATTAGCAATGTGGTGTTGTTGAGCATATAGTGTCGTAGTCGGTGTGCTACCCATGCAAGGGCACAATAGGACTTTTCTACTATTGAGTATTTCGCTTCATATGTGGTAAGCTTCTTGCTCAAATAGTAAATTGCATGCTCTTTCTTGCCTGTCTCATCACGTTGACCCAATACGGATCCTAATGAAGAATCCTGTATGGATAAATATAGAATCAACGATTCTCCAGATCGGGGTGGTACCAAGACTGGTGGATTTGATAGATATTGCTTGATTTTCTCGAATGCTTCTTGGCATTCGTTATTCCACTCGATCGGATTGTTCTTCTTCAGTGATTTGAAAAGAGGTTCACACTTGGATGTCAATTGTGAAATGAACCTTGCTATGAAGTTGATTCTGCCCAGAAAACTTCTTACTTGTTTTGGAGTCTTCGGGGGTTGCATTTCTTGTATTGCTTTGACTTTACTCGGGTCAACTCGAATCCCATCCTTGCTGACCATGAAACCCAATAACTTTCCTGAAGAGGCTCCAAAAATACATTTGGCAGGATTCAACTTCAGTTGATATTTGCGAAGTCTATCGAATAGTTTTCTTAGCACTTTTAGATGCCCCTTAGCAGTGAAAGTTTTGGCGATCATGTCGTCTACATATACTTCAATTTCTTTATGCATCATGTCATGGAATAATGCAACCATGGCTCTTTGATATGTAGCACCAGCATTCTTTAACCCAAAAGGCATCACCTTGTAGTAGAAGGTACCCCAAAGGGTTATAAAGGCAGTTTTTATCATATCATCTGGATCAAGTTTGATTTGATTGTATCCAGAGAAGCCATCCATGAAGGAAAAATAGGAGTTTCCTGCGGTATTATCCACCAGCGTATCAATGTGAGGAAGTGGGAAGTTATCTTTAGGACTGGCTTCGTTCAATGGCCGGTAGTCCTGACAAACTCTTAGTTTCCCGCTTTCTTTCTTTTCGACTGGAACAATGTTAACCACCCATTCTGTATATTCAGCGACCCCAAGGAATCCTGCATCCCACAGCTTTCGAATCTCATCTTTTACTCTTAAGATTAGATCCGGCTTTAATCTTCGTAACTTTTGTTTGACAGGCTTCGCCCCAGGTTTCAAGGGTATTTTGTGTAGTACTATGTCTGAGCTTAAGCCAGGCATATCTTGGTATGACCAAGCAAACACATCCATATATTCTTTCAATAAGTGGACTAATTCTTCTTTTTCTTCAGGAGGGAATAGAGTGCCAATCTTGACTTCTTTTACATTCTGACTGTCTCCCAAGTTAAATGCCTCAGTTGGTTCTTGACTTGTTGCTCTTTCTTTTTCATCTCGCTCGATCATTTTTAATAGCTCAGGAGATATTTGAAGATCTTCGTCATCCGAGTCGGTAGTGTTTACAGGATTATCAAAGTTCATTCTTTTATTGTCATCAAAGAGAGTTTCAGGTCTGCATTATTCAGAGGAAAAAAAAATGGCAAGAATAAGATGGATGCAAACTGGTACTTTATTTATAGTGTGCATAAATCACAACTTTATTGGAATAAAAAGCAATAACTAAAAGGTTCACTTAAACAAAGACTACACCCTATTGATTGAACCTTTCTTTAGGAGGTTTTTACTATTGGATTACTTTGGAAAGCTTTCGATTATAACAGGCAGTTCTATCGCCTCCCAATTGTTCAGCACATCCCGTGGGCCACAAGGTTGAATGAGCTCCTCATCTTCAGGTGAATCACTGATGATTGCTTGAATAGAAAGACTTTCAAAAGACTTGTTGATGTTGATGGTCAGCGCGCCTTCATTGTTATTTTTCGAAATCAAACCACCACTCACGAACGTTTCGGTGATCTCTGGGACATCCAGATTTCTTTCCTGGAGAGGATGCCCTGTTAATCGTGCAATCCTCTTTTCTCTCTTTTCAGCTATTGCCTTCATTTTGTCATGTCTTGTCGGTGTGAAGCCTAGGCCGTATTTCCCTTCATTTGTGGTGATTTTCAATGGTTCTGTGATTCCTTGTAAATCTTGTCCCAGTCCTAACCCCGGTGAGTATCCTCCTTTTATCATGAGTTTGGCAACCATGCGACTTGTTTTAGAGATGCTAGGAATGGGTTCTTCTCCATATTCGCTGACATAAGCAGCATTGACAATCTCAAAAGACCTGAAGGAGCAATCAGGTATATTTTCATTGACTTCGACATATTGAGCATCCGCAGGTCTTGATAGCAGGATGTCTTCTTCAGCGAAGACCGTGATTATCTTTCCTTCAATAATGAATTTCATTTTCTGGTGTAATGAAGAAGGAATTGCTCCGGCCATATGGATCCATGGTCTTCCCAGCAGGCAGGTATAAGATGGACAAATATCCATGACTTGGAATGTGATGTGGAAAAGACAGGGACCAATCCCTATTGGTAGCTCTATTTCTCCAACAACATCTCTCTTCGTTCCGTCAAATGCTCGAACAACAATATGACTGTTGTTGAGGTATGATGGGTCTAAACCAATCTTATGTAAGGTTTCGAGTGGCATTACATTTAGAGCTGACCCATTGTCGATAAGAACTCTGGCCATAATCCGATCTTTGTATTTGACCGAAATATGTAGGGCCTTAGAGTGACCCCTTCCTTCTGCTGGTATCTCATCGTCAGTGAATGTGATGAGATTTTGTGCCGTGATGTTGTTGACGAGGTGGTCAAAATTGTTCACGGAGATATCTTGTTCAACATAAGCCTTATTCAGGACTTTGAGAAGAGCTTCTCGATGAGCATCAGAGCTTAGGAGTAATGAAAGTATGGAAATTTTCGCTGGCAGGCGGTTTAACTGCTCAACGATGCTGTATTCACTTTGCTTTATGAGTTTGAGAAACTCAGTAGCTTGCTCATCTGTTACTGCTCGAGGCGTCTCTTGCTCTTTAGATGTATTTGTATCAAGAGATCCACTCGTCGTAACATTCTTATCTTGTTGGAGCTTGTTCATTTGCTCCGGAGAATAACACCGACCACTTCTAGTCATGCTTCCAACTTCTAACGGGGTTGATGTGATGTTAGAAGTGTAATCATAGCTCCATGGAACAGTTTTGTCCGATTTGTATGGGAATGGTTTTGGGACTTGAATTTTTAAAGGCTTAAGAGCAGGTTTTGAAATTGGTATGACCAGTGGTCTTGGCATAGCATTGAATTCTTGTTCTTTAATGATCACATTCACATCATCATCTTTATCTGACATAAAAACGATGAGTTGGGAGGAGTCGATGAGACTTTGCAGTCTTTCACGAAATTCTGAGCATTTTTGGATAGAATGACTCTTACTGTCATGGAAGTTGCACCACTCTTCATTCTCGACTTCTCCATTTCCAAAAGAAGGCTTTCCCATGATAATCCCTTCTTTCACAAGGCATGAATATACATGCTTAAGAGGGGTTATGATATCGTTGACTGACTTCTTTGTCGGCCAGTGTTTTTCTATCATATTGACTGGTTTTGCTTGATGAGGCGGCAACGGATTGTGAGTGACGTTTGGCTCATCGGAAAAGTCCAACCACTTTGATTCGATTAATTGTTGGATTATACGTTTCAATGCTATGCAATTTTCTAGTCCGTGGCCCACGGTACCATCATGATATGGGCAATTTATGTTAGGGTCATACCACCTTGGATACGGGGGTTCCAATGGCCTTGTAGGGATTGGGCGAATAAGTTGACTTTCGATGAGTTTTGGATACAGCTCAGTGTAAGTCATGGGAATTGGTGCGAAGATTTCTCTTGGTCTTGGTGCAGGTACTGGAGGAGTTGGAACAGGTGGCCGTAACTGATTAGGTCTGTTGGGAGGATAATTGTTGGGTCTATTGGGAAGATAATCATTGGGCCTATTGGGAGGATAATCATTGGGCCTATTGGTAGGATAATAATTGGGCTTATTGGCAGAATAGGATAGGCGAGGTCCGGTGGCCACAGTGCCCACGAAGGGAATCCCTCTTCCTCTTCCTATTTGTTGTATTTCTTCATCTTTTCTTCTGGAAGGTCCTCCTCTTTTCATAGGATCGCTAAAGGATTCAGTAATCTTCCCAGTCCTGATACCATGCTCGATCCTTTCTCCAGACATTACTACGTCGGAGAAGTTAGTTGCCGCATTGCCAATAAGTTTGTCATAATATGGGTATTTCAGTGTCTGGACAAACAAAGTGACCATTTCTCTTTCTGTCATGGGTGGCTGAACCTGTGCAGCTAAGTCCCTCCACCGCTGCGCATATTCCTTGAAAGTTTCTGGCTTTTTCTTCTCCATGTTTTGGAGAGTTTGGCGATCCGGAGCCAAGTCCATAACGTGTTTATAGTTGCCGATGAAGGCCTGAGCAAGGTCATTCCAAGTTTTTATGTTCCTTGGACCTTGGCTTAGATACCACTGTAATGCTAATTTTGTGAGACTTTCCTGAAAAAGTGCGATCCACACCTTTTCATCTTTTGTGAGTGGTTGTAGTCTCCTTAGGAACAATGTGATGTGAGTGATGGGATCACTCGTTCCATCGTATTTCACGAAATCTGGCACCTTAAAATCTGAAGGGATTACGACGTCTGGCACTAAGCAGAGGTCATCCACCGAGAGAGATCCGAATATAGTGCCTCCTTCAATGGCTCGCAGTCTCTTTTCTATTGTTTCGAGTTTTTGAGATTCTGCTTCTTCTTTTGGTAATGTCTTCTTCTCTTCCTGTACAGTGTCTTGTTTCAGGTGAACACTAGCAGACGGTCCTGATTCTTGAAACAGGTTTTCTTGGACTGAGACTCGTTGCGGGGTGAATCCCGGGGGATAAGTGGGATCTTGTACTTCTTTGATGGGGACTTGAGTTGCTTTTCCTTTGATTAATTCCATCAATTGTCTCATCTGTTCTGACATACTTTCAATCTTGGACTCCATCTCCATGAGACGTCCTTCGGCTTGTTCTGCCATTAATCTTGTTTGGAGTCGAGTTGAATATCGGTGTTGAGGTCCAATTTTACCCTTTTAAAGGAATATTTATTTTATTAGATTCTATGTGTGTATGATTGATGTGATGGATGCATGCATGAATATTGTAAATACTTGGTGAAAGAAGAACTATAATGGAATTTCTCAATTACATTCAGCAAAAGGTTTGTTTAAAAGAAACGACCCAAAGTACAATACTGCTTTCTGGCCTTAGATATGAACTCCATCATTCTTTGAACATTTACTGATGGAGTAGGACAGCTCAGTTCTTCTAACTCCTTGGCTTCTTCGCCCATTAGTTGGGCTTGTTCTGTAACTTTTCTGACTTCTACAAAAAATGTTTGCAATTGATCTTGAGAAAATCTGTATTGATCTTCCCAGTATCTGACTCTCATCTCTTTTTGATCGGTTTCATCAACCAATTGGGAGATGACTTGTTTTTGGTATTCAACTTTCTCTTCGAGGAGTTGTGTTTTGTGACCGAGCTGTTGCATGTCAAGGAGCATCCTCTTGTTCTTCTCCTTTTCTTCCTCTAGTTCTTTCTCCAACTCTCTTTTCGCCAATTTTCTGATGACCTCTTCAGGTAGAACTATTCCTTCCTTCCGGTTATTTCTCCATTCATAACAAGCAGTGGGAGAAATAATAGGCCCCGACTTCAATATGAAAATTCTTTTCCACGCAACTGAAATACCCATTGCGAGCTTATTTGAATTTGGATCTTCGTGTGAAAATTCCAACTTACTCAGATTATGCGTCATGGGTATAAATTGCATGGACCCAAATTGTTTTCGTACTTGAGCTGGGGCATAACTTGTTCCTCCCCATATACCTAAGAGAGGAACCCACGGGCAATTGCCGCAACGGTAGACAACGCGGGTGGAGGTAGACCAGGGGGCTCTCCATTCAATTTGGAATTCGGTGATGTTCTTGAAATAATCAACCCATGCTTCCTTGCTGTCGTGATGAATGGTTTCACTTTTCAAAAAGGCTTCGATTGGGATGAAGTCCTTTGAAAAGCGATTTCCAAAATGTTGCTTCTCACAAGGAAGGTGGCTTTTGATCCAAATGTTGAGGAGATGTGAACATCCTATGAATTTGCCCCCTCTTTGGCGACAAAAGTTTAATGCCCTGATAGTTTCACATAATATTACTGAGGTCGGATTTATTTGAGCATTGCAGATTTGCTCAAATAGTGTAATGATGTCTCCTTCAATGAATCTGACGATTCTTGGGAAGACTACCAGGCCATATATCGCCAAGGCGAAAAGCTTGCGTCGTTGATTTTTCTGAGGGAGAACATGACTTAATTGTTTTAAGTCGATCCAACTGATAAATTTTCGAGATCCTTTTGTTGCAAACTTGGTTTGAAGACTGGAAGCTGGCATATCCAATAATTTTGCTAGGGCTCGATGAGGCTCCGTTCTTCTATCATGTTGATAAGTCTCGATTGGATAGTCGGAGGACCAACCCAAGAGGCTGTTGTATTCTTCAATGGTTGGAACCAGATCCATCTTATCGAAAGAAAAGCATCGATAAAATGGATCCCAAAATTGTATTAGAGCCCGGACAAGTGATGCATCAACGGTAACCTTTAGTAGGCAAGTGATGTGACCATATTTTGCCGTAAAAGCTTCCCGATCAGCAGAATTCCAACTATTCCAGACTTGCAATAATTCCGTGGTGTCGTTCTGATTTATCCGGACCGATACCTGGTCCTTAAGCTGTACGTGAGAGTGGGATGTCAGAGCATCTCCGTGAAGCTTTTGAGTCGTTTCGGAATATTCCATAGCTTCAGGCTGAGTTTCGATTACCGTGTCATTCCATGATCCAGTAACAGCCGTGGGAAGATAATCGAGAATATCCATGATAATAGTTCTTTCACCAAATACTTATCTTTAATGATGAAATGTATATGCCGGAAAAATAAGGAAAAATAGAGTTAGTAAAAAAAAATAACATATAGGATCAAACATATAGATAAAACAAAACCTATGGAAATGGGAACCGAGGTATGGGAAATTCTTAATGGCTGGTTCTAAGGTAGAGTAAGGAATTCTACATGTAGAAGGTGGTTTATCAAAAAGGCAAGGGATAGTTCCCGAATCCCGTCATTGAATCATAGTGACGGCCCGATTCCTTACCCTCTAGGGTTTATGTGAGGAATGGATTAATTCGAGTCGTAGCTTTTCGTGGGCCCATGCAGAGACTAACCGTCTCAGAAGGCAATACACTATTTTGCTACTTTGAAACCGGTGAAGGCTTGGAGACCGTGGCCTCACAAGGACAGCAACACCAATTCTGCTTAGAAAGAATCGTGTTTGATTTAAGGAAGCTCGGGTATAGAGCTTCATTTTGTGAATGCATTATGCATGTTTACTTAAGTAAATATAATATATAAATCCACATAATAGTAAAGCAAAGTAAATAAAAACAAATCAACTTTAGGCTCGACTCACTAACGTCTCATCCCCAGTGGAGTCGCCAAGCTGTGGCAACGTCGGGTTTTCTGGAGTCGCCACCAATCAGTTTACTTAGGTCGATTGGTCACCTAAAATATGGTCTGCGAGAGTTCGGGGGTTCGGGAGTACGGTTACGTTGAAACAACTTTGTTAAAACGCCAAAAAATTGGCACCTTGGTTGATTTTAATTTTGTTTTACTTTGCTTTTAAAAAAAATTTCAGTTAATTTAGATATTTTAACTGAATTAGTCGAAAATGTGGACTTTTGGTAATTAAGTTGGATAAAAATTTGATACTTCCGAACCATGGACTCTGCCGAGTCATTTGGACACGGAAGATTTTTGATTCCGAACCATGGACTTTGCCGAGTCATTTGGACACGGAATTTGGTGAAATTTTAAACAATTTTATCCATATTGTAAAAATATGGATTTTTATCTTTTTATTTAATTTATTTATTTTAAAAAAAATTGATATTTTTCAAACCGTAGATCCTGCCGGATCATCCGGATATGGAAATTGATTTACTTAATCGTAATTATTTAATTCCTGAAATTAATTTTTTAAAAGGTAATGATTTTTAATACTAACTAAAAATTTGTCTTTATATTTTTACTTCTTTTTTTTTCTTTCTTTTCTTTTCTTTTTTTTTATCTTTTATCTTATTTTTCTTATCTTTTTTTTATTTCTTTTTTTATTTCTTTTTTTATCTTTCTTTTGTTTCTTTTTTTATCTTTCTTTTATTTTTATCTGATTTTTTTCTTAATTTATAAAAGAATTCAAAAGCAATTAATTTTTTTATTTAATAAGAAGTTAATTTAAAGGAATCAAAGAGTTTAAAAAAATAAAATAAAAAAAATCTTTGATCATGATACGGGGCGTTGTTACTCAGCCAGACCCTCTTCACCAGGTGAAGCAGCTCAAAAGCGGGCACGAGACAGTTTCCAGCCAATATACCATGAACTAATTTTTTATAAAAATAATTATTTAATACCAGGATTTTATTTATTTACCAAAGAAAACAAAAGAGTTGAAAATAAAATCTTAATTCTCATGTATTTGATTTTTTATTTAAAAGATTAACCAAAATTAATTATTCAATAAAATAATAAAGAAAAGATTTATATAAAGAAAGTCTTGATATTTATACATATTTATTTTTTTAAGCTTATTTTTTTTGATTTGATAAAAGATGAACCAAGAAAGTAATTATTTGATCAAGGTTTGTTTATTTAATGAAGAAAACTAAAGATTTATATGTATATTTTAAAAATAAAAGTGAAGCCTTAATATTTTATTTAATAAAAGGTGAATCAAAAAGTAAACAAAACTTTATTTATTTAATGATGAAACCAGAAATTTATATATATATTTCAAAAATAAAATAAAAATCTTAATATTTGTTTGTTTTATTTTTGATAAATAAATTAAGCAAAAATGATTATTTAATAAGGAAAATAAAGGTAAAGTTTTGATATTTATATAATTTATTTTAAAAAAAGATTAAAGAAATCAAAGATTTATATGTATAAAAAGTTTTTGATATTTATATGATTTTTTTTTTATGTTCTTTTTGTTTGCTAAAAGATTTTTATTATTACCTTTATTTGAAATCATTTGAATAAAATTTTATTTAATAAAGGAAACAAAAAAAAACAAAAAAAAAAATGTTATATCTTTTTTTTATTATTTTGAAAGAAATAAGTAAAATATTAGCCCAAGAAAATTTTTACTCCTTTATTCTTTTTATTAATAAAGAAACCAAAAAAATTATATTTTATTATTTTGCTGGATAAAGAGATAAATAAAAAATTTTAGTCCAAAGTTTTTTTTTTATTTTTTTAATAATAAAGGAAAATTTATTTATATACTTTATTTAAAAAATATTTTCCAAGCCATGGATCCTGGCGGATCATTTGGACATGGAATTTAATTTCTTTTTTTATATTTCATTATTAATTATTAATTAGAAAAAAAAACATTACTTTTAAAGATGTATTTAAAAAAATAATTTGTATTTATTTATTTATTTATTTCATTATGTTTGTTTATTAAAAGGAATAAAAACTTTGTTTCAAAATAAAAAAAAAATAATTTTTATTAGCCTTTAGGAAATTATTCACATAAAATTCCTTTTTTTAATCTTTTAGTTAAAAAAAAAATTAATAAAGTGGGGCTTTTTGGCCATCCACTTTAATAACACAATAATAAAAGTTAGCACAATTAATATACTTAGTTGTTAATAACAATAAAAAAAGTTAGTAAAGTTAGATTAACAATTAACAACAATAATAAAAATTAGCCAAGTTTAATTAAGTCAATTAATTAACAACAATAATAAAAGTTAGCCAAGTTTAATTAAGTTGATTAATTAACAACAATAAATAAAAGTTAGCCAAGTTTAATTAAGTTAATTAATTAACAACAATAATAAAAGTTAGCCAAGTTTAATTAAGTTGATTAATTAACAACAATAAATAAAAGTTAGCCAAGTTTAATTAAGTTAATTAATTAACAACAATAAATAAAAGTTAGCCAAGTTTAATTAAAGTTAGATGTTAATAACAAAAAATAAAAGTTAGCAAGTTAGTTGTTAGTAACAATAAAAATAAAAGTTAGTTATGTTAACAATTAATAATAATAATAATAATAACAATAAAAGTTAGATGGTTAGTAAGTTAGATGGATTAGTTGTTAATAACAACAATAAAAAAGAAGGTTAGTAATAATAACAATAATAAACAAATAAATAAATAAATAAATAATTAAAAGAGTTAATTAGTTTTCTGCAAAGACAAAAGAAAAAGGTTAGTGATCAAAGTGAAACAGATTGAAAAGTTAATGAACTAAATAGGGATTTTACCCTAAAAATTGGATTTTGAACTCTCAGGAAGACGGACGCGTCGGGCGCAAAGGGGGGGGGCTGGCTGTGCACAGAGGAGGAAGAGGAAGGGCTGGGGGCTGCAGGCGCGGTGGCGACGGCGGCGCTGGCGCGGCGGCTGGAGCGGCGACGGGCAGGGCGGCGGACGGCGAGCACGGCGGGGGCGGAGGGAGAGAAAAAGAAGGAGAGAAAAGGAAGGGACGGCGGCGGGCAGGGCGGCGGACGACGGCGTGGGGCACGGCGGCGGCGGTGAGGCAACACGGCGACGGGACAGCGGCAGGCGGCGACGGCGTGGGGCACGGCGGCGGCGGCGTGGGGGTGAGGAGAGAGAGAGAGACGGAATCAGAAGAGAAAAATTTTGGCTTTCTGGGGAAGAAGTGAAGAGGGCTAGGGGCTAAGGGCTGTAATTTTATTTTTTTTTAAAACGGAGCTCTAAGTTTTTTTTCTATTTTTTTCTGTGTTTAGCACAAAATTTGGGGGGCTATTTATAGAGGAAGTTTAGCTGAACTGTTGATGGATAAATTAATAAAAAATTTCAAACTTATCTCTTAAATTGGTAAAATGACAGTTTTAGTCCTTTATGTCTCTCAGCCTCTGGATAAGTTCCTGAAGCTTCTGATTTTTACAATTTTGTCGTTTTCTGTCAATTTGAGCCAAAAACGTCGGCAGGCTCAAAATTTTATGTGACAAACTGCCAAATGCTCCTGGAACTTTCAGAATTTGTCAATTTTGCCTGAAACTTCTTAATTTTTTCATTTTTACCTCAAACTTTTAAATTTTATCATTTTTATGGAGTTTTCTTTTTTTTCTTTCAAACATACACATATACACACATATATCAAATCTTCACAAAACAAAACAAAAAAATATATATATATATTTTAAACTAATTAAAAAATATTTAGTAATAATAATAACAATAATAATAATAATACATTTTTTTATTTAATTTTTTTATTTAATTTTTTTAAAATTATTTTAATGGCCGGACGAAATTGGGTGTCAACAGCATGTCTCAATTAAGTCCTTTCCGTCAATTACACAGTTAAGTTGGATGAAAATGCTGACATAACATTAATTAATACTAAAATAAATATAATATAACAACTTTGGTCCTTAAAACTTTTTAATTAATAATTTTAGACCTTCAATTTCTATATTTACTGTTTACACCCAATTTTAATTCTTCTTGATCTGAATTGTTCCTCAATCTCCTAGATCCAAGCCAATATCTCAAATCCCTAATCTTTGCTCTAAGAACTTTCCTTACATTTTGTCCTCTTTCCTTAATTTTGAATCTTTGCATCTTTTTTAAAGAAGAAACAATACTCGAAACCTTCTACCCGATTCATCAACCATCAAATTTGCCCAGATCTTTTACCTGATTCATATATCCGATTAATCAACCATCAATTTAGATTGGGTGTTTCAGATTCAAAATATTTGGATTTGTCACTTTTTTCAGGAAGAAACAAAACTCGAGATCTCCTACCCGATTCATCAACCATCGGATTTGCCTAGTTCTCTTGTCTGATTCATCTACTTGATTCATCAACCATTGGCTTTGCTATTCTATTCACAATTTTTGGCACAAAAAAGACGGCAAAAACATGCGAAAGGAAGGCCGATTTACTTAGATTCGAAGTCTCGGTAGGCTTAAGTAATTGTGAACCACCTAGCGATGGCACGACAAAAGGTCGGTGTGTTGACAAAATGAACGACATGGACATTCTAGATGGTTCCAACAAGTCCGGAGGTCGGAAATGCACAGAAGAAGGCACAGTCCATCATTAGCAACGTAGGCAATGAGGTGGAGAGGATGCACTGACAGCAATAGAAATGGTGGAGATGATGGCAATGGGTTTGAGGTCATTAGAATCTGGCTTTGGCGTCTAGCTTCATTGTTCTTGGTTCATGCCATCGATTAGAAAAGTTTGTTGGTGTCAATTTTGCCAGCCATCAATTTCACTCGTCTTCTCAGCTGTTTTGGCGATGGTAGAGCTCTAGCGAGCGGAGATCGTTAGAATCGTGCTCGGCAGAGGAGCAGAGTTAAAGACTGGCGGGGGTTTGAAAGGAAGGGTGTAAATAGTACATGCCCAAGTATAAGGCTCTGTTTTTTGGTGAAAACAAATTCAAAAAAATGAGTTAATTCAAAAATGACGGCAGTCAGCTTTAGAATCCGGGTAAGGGGAGACGGGTCGGGTAAAATGGGGCGAGTGGTTAGTTGGAGCGTATTTACTATTGTGTTTTAATGGCCGGACGAAATTGGGTGTCAACAGCATGTCTCAATTAAGTCCTTTCCGTCAATTACACAGTTAAGTTGGATGAAAATGCTGACATAACATTAATTAATACTAAAATAAATATAATATAACAACTTTGGTCCTTAAAACTTTTTAATTAATAATTTTAGACCTTCAATTTCTATATTTACTGTTTACACCCAATTTTAATTCTTCTTGATCTGAATTGTTCCTCAATCTCCTAGATCCAAGCCAATATCTCAAATCCCTAATCTTTGCTCTAAGAACTTTCCTTACATTTTGTCCTCTTTCCTTAATTTTGAATCTTTGCATCTTTTTTAAAGAAGAAACAATACTCGAAACCTTCTACCCGATTCATCAACCATCAAATTTGCCCAGATCTTTTACCTGATTCATATATCCGATTAATCAACCATCAATTTAGATTGGGTGTTTCAGATTCAAAATATTTGGATTTGTCACTTTTTTCAGGAAGAAACAAAACTCGAGATCTCCTACCCGATTCATCAACCATCGGATTTGCCTAGTTCTCTTGTCTGATTCATCTACTTGATTCATCAACCATTGGCTTTGCTATTCTATTCACAATTTTTGGCACAAAAAAGACGGCAAAAACATGCGAAAGGAAGGCCGATTTACTTAGATTCGAAGTCTCGGTAGGCTTAAGTAATTGTGAACCACCTAGCGATGGCACGACAAAAGGTCGGTGTGTTGACAAAATGAACGACATGGACATTCTAGATGGTTCCAACAAGTCCGGAGGTCGGAAATGCACAGAAGAAGGCACAGTCCATCATTAGCAACGTAGGCAATGAGGTGGAGAGGATGCACTGACAGCAATAGAAATGGTGGAGATGATGGCAATGGGTTTGAGGTCATTAGAATCTGGCTTTGGCGTCTAGCTTCATTGTTCTTGGTTCATGCCATCGATTAGAAAAGTTTGTTGGTGTCAATTTTGCCAGCCATCAATTTCACTCGTCTTCTCAGCTGTTTTGGCGATGGTAGAGCTCTAGCGAGCGGAGATCGTTAGAATCGTGCTCGGCAGAGGAGCAGAGTTAAAGACTGGCGGGGGTTTGAAAGGAAGGGTGTAAATAGTACATGCCCAAGTATAAGGCTCTGTTTTTTGGTGAAAACAAATTCAAAAAAATGAGTTAATTCAAAAATGACGGCAGTCAGCTTTAGAATCCGGGTAAGGGGAGACGGGTCGGGTAAAATGGGGCGAGTGGTTAGTTGGAGCGTATTTACTATTGTGCCACCCAGTAAAACGTAAAGGGAACCTTTGGTTTGTCTCGATCATCCCTGCCGGCACACCTTCGTCTGAGCCACCTCCGTAGCTCCTCCGCCTCCGCTCCATCGCGTCCCTGTATCCAGCGTGGCTGACCTTCGTGGAGCTATCGCCGACCACCCGATTGCTCATATCGTTTCCTAAGGTCAGTAATTGATTACCCCAAATCGTATTTGATACTATTCTCTTCTCCCATCTCTGATTTCCATTTTATCTTCTGGCAATCGGTGTCGGCGTCCCAGTCCCCGTTCCCACCTAGTCGCATTCGGTGGTTTCTTGGCCGGTTCCATCCTGTGGAGAGCTTCTGCCGGAAAGCCGTGACCTTGAACTTCCTCACGCCCCATTTTACCCGACCCGTCTCCCCTTACCCGGATTCTAAAGCTAACCGTCGTCATTTTTGAATTAACTCATTTTTTCGAATTTGTTTTCGCCAAAAAACAGAGCCTAAGTGTTAAAATTATTGGTAGAAAAAATTTAGGAACTAAATTTATTATTTTACATTTCTTTTAGTATGAAACAATGCAATGCCAGCATTTTTCATTCAACTTAACAATGAAGCTGACAAAAAATATCTAATTAAGATACACAATACGAAATAAAGGACTTCAATATAACAATGTTAAGGTAGAGTACTCATTTGAGATAAAAAAAATATAAGCTAAAGGACCCCAATGAATTTTACTCATAAATGAACCCATAGATATGGCCGCTATACGTTCAAACAACATCAATATAGACATTGACAAGAGATGATGATCAGATGAGGGATAACTGGTAAAAGAAGAAAAATATGTCACATGAAGAATCAAACCTTTAAATACGCCACTACAACAAAAAGTACCTATTATAACATTTGGCTATGCCCTAATAAATTTAAAAATGTCATAATAAATAAAAATCAATATAATAATACTAAATTCTAAATAGAAAATTTATATTTTATTTTGGATCATTATCCTTTAACTAACTAACTATATAACCTATAGTGCGCACGCGCACACATACACACATATATATATATGCTTGAGCTAATTTCCCATTCCATCATAATTTCATGGTTTTGCCCATCATATATGCTTGAATTTGTGCTAATACAAACTTAATCAAAATTCAAAGAAAATGGAACAAGCAATTTTGAGTTTTGTGAATCGAACCTCAGGCCATTGCCAGGTCTTCCAATGCCGCTGCCATCTTAACTAAATTAGTGCTTATTGATAAAATTACAATTTTAATTAATTTAGAAATTAGATGAAGAGAACGTGGCTAGGCAACCGAAAGTCTCAAAACGATTGTGGCAAGCAGAAAAGAACGTGGAGAAGGGTGCTTGGGTGTTATGGATAGTTAAATAATTTCTTTTTAAAATATATAATCAATTTAATATTTTTAATTATTTTTATTTCTCAAGAACATAAATATCCTTTCCATTTTCTGCAGAATTACTTAAACTTGATTGAAATAAGTAAATGTCATAATAAATTATATTATTAGTTACAGTTTAGCAGATGACAAACAAATGTTACAAAAAATGTGAAATTAAGTGATATTTGCGTCAAACGTCATTTTCAAGCATTTTTTAACTATTTTTAGTGGCAATTGTAAAAATTGTTACAAAGGAGATTTCACAATAAATCTTTTCTGTTGTAGTGGCCCGTCTGAGGAGCAAAAGAAATCTATTGTTACAATCAAAATTGATAAATGCACCCTTGGTAACACTAGTAGCAAACCTGTGAATCCTCATTTACATTCATTTCGATGACAGGGAAAGGAAAAGGGAACTTCCGAAACCTATGATATTCTCTTGTCCTGCCAAAAAATATCAAACATCTCAATTATAGAGCCTGAACCTGTTTTCAGGAGGTGAGGCCATCATCTCATTGGCTTTTTGGTTTCTCAATCTTCACACAAGGGAAGCCCATGAAGTGAAACCACTTTTGGATTCCATCCTCGCTGCTGGGCACAACAAAACATCAAGAACGTGTTTGCAAAATATGAATTAAAGCCCATCAAGATGTGCCACAGAGCATGACCCTGAGGGTTGAAGTACCAGCTAGAAATTTTGTTACATAAAAGTCAGTCACAAAGCTAGCAAATGGTTGCCAGGAATATGGTGACCAAGTAAAACTTAGCAAGCCACTTAGCCTTGATATCATTTGTGTGGATGTAGTACTTGTATGTCCAAGGAATGCATAGAAGGCAGAGAATGACATAGTGGATCTTAAACACTGTTCCAAAGCGGAAAAGTGCATGCGCTACTGTAAATCTAGTTCCATATAAGAACAGGAAGGTAGGCATTGTACTGCAATAATGCCAATCTAGTGAGTAGAGGATATAAAGATATAGTAGTATTTCCCATACCATCAGGGTCTTATCACCTTGCTGTTGCCTAAAAAATGAAATGTTACATGTTTATATTCAATAAACACTTTTAATTAAGTGTTTAGGTTTCAATATCCAAACTTCAATCTGTTGCAATCATAATACATAGGTGAAAAGGTTCCATAGATTTACCACTCTCCTTAGGTCATAAAACTTTCTTTGCCTGAATCACACGGTTTAAAGAATAAGAAGGCAGACAAAATAATGAAGCTTAATACTCACCTGAGGAAACGAAGGAAAACAAGCACTTACATGCTCTGTAGAGTGGCATGGTACATCATGCTCCCAATGGCAAGTATCATATTTGATATGTGAAGAACACTAAATCTCTTCTCAAACCATTGCCTCAATGCATTTATTAGCCCAATGAATGCCAACATAAAGCCATGAGTGTTTAATATTGTGTTGAAAAACTCAGCAATGTATGGTGAATGAACATAATTTTTCTTACACCACTCAGTGGTTGTGACAGATCCCCAAAAGTTTAACAATCCATCATCCATCCTCCAATCAATACTCCTACTGAGATATTCAAAGAAATTGCCCTCTTGCTATAATTCAGAGTTCACGAAACCTGCAAATTATGATTAACGTGAGCTTTATTACAAAAGCAAACAAAGATGCATAACCTATAATTTTCACATTATTTTATTAATACACACACACACATATGCACTTGGAACAAGAATTAATACACATAGCAATCTACTTAAGAGTTACCATTCTCAACCACTTGAGATGATAATAGAACAATGGTTCATGAAAATCCTCACAGGATAACATAGAGAAGAAAAGGAGAAACAATGCTGCATCACATGAGGACATGAAAGAGTTGCAGTAAGAGAATCTGAGAGCTAGATCAATACTATAGACCTATTATTTTCCAAGGTAAGAAATCCACCAAAATGGTGGGTCAAAAATCAGAGCTCATTGTAAATGCAAAAACCATGCCTGATAATGTGTGATAATTTTTTTGTTTACAACAAAAAAAAAACACATAACACCCCTTTATTGCAAGCTCCATTGCCACCACACAAAACTAGTACGTAGAAGGAAGATAGCAACTACAACTCTCAGGAAATATAAGCTAGAACTGAAACTAGTATTCCTATCACAAAACAGGATTGTCCTTCTGAACTTAAACATTGCCACTCAACAATAACAAATAAAACAAACCTAGCCAAATCATCACCTGATTTCCAACATGCAATTCTTATCTTGAATTAGAATGTTCAAATATTGAGACCATGAAGTCCATGTTAAGAATAGTACAAACTTTCAAAGCACTCGATGTCAGTTCTACTTATATATCATGCCAAGATCAAACAAGAAATTTAGGATTCAACCCACTTAACTTCAGTTTTTCTAAAGCCTTATTATCCAAATCATGGCACCCTCCCCACTCATATTCCAATCAGATGAAACCCTAACCAATCTACAGACAAAGTATAATGACAAATTAGGCAGAACAAAAGCCATACTAGTCAACTAGAAAACCAACTGCATCCTAACAATATGTTACAAATCAATGTCATTTCGTGCAAGGTACCATAAACTACAACTGAAGAAGTTGAATTTTATCCAAGAAACATAGACATTGGACTAATCCAAATGAATCAACAAGTGTCTGTCCTCATTGAAATGTTGTCAAACTCAAAATCCAGACAATGGAGTTGCTAATGATCTTCACTACAAAGCGCCAAAGTCATTACATTACCACCCAACAAATCACCATTCAATTATACTCATAAAAAATTTCTCAACCCATCAACACAATTCTGAGAAAAACAAAAATAGATTCCAGAAAACATGAACTAGAAGCAGTTCATTCTGAAAATTGACAATCTACGCGACCAAAGGAAGAAGCAAGAAACACTTAATGTAAACAGAAAAAGAATTCAAATTTTAAAAACTAACCTTCCAACAATCGGATCTATTGCTTCACTCCAAAACCAATCCTCTCTCTCTCTCTTTCTCTCTCTCTGCCTCTTCTTTCATCCCACGGAGGGAAAAAAATGGTAGAGGCAAAGAAGAGAATATTACCGGGAGCAGATTCGAGGAGGGAACGTAGCAAATAAAGCATATGTAAGCGCGTAGCTTCGATTTTAAACTTCTTTCGAGGAAAAATAATGTCCGTCAAATATCACAGTTTGTTTATATCAACGGTGAGATAGATTTTGGTAAAAACAAGTACGCTCTGTGGGAATCATCATTACACTCTCTTCAGCACATGTTCGCCATACGCATGGCTAGCTCTTGCTGGAAAAATATTCATGTATAGATTACTTCAATAACTGCTATTAAAGGGTAAATGCTCATAAAAAAAAATTGCTACATCCCTATAATATCTTGCAAATTACAATTCTTTTTCCTATTTTTTTAGGTCAAAATGCATTATTCAATCCCTCAACTTTGATGACTCAAGCAAGTTAGTCCTTTAGTTTTGATTCAGTGCAACTTAGTCTCTTAACTTCAAAAATTTGAGCGAGTTAACCCTTGTTGTACGGAATAGTAAATGGTGTAAGTTTTTCTGTTGATACCTGAACCATCACTTTTTTTCTGCTATCACCATCGGCTTCTCTTCCCTAGAACCATTAGTGTGACTGTGTCCTCTTCTCCCATTAAATACCATAGAAATCTTTATCGTGAAACCACAAAACTAAATCTAAAGATCAATTTGTCATCAATTATAACGATATGCGTGATCAATTTGCTCATGACTAAAGCGATAAATGACCTTGGTCCCGATTGCTTTTTCATTCTCCTAATCATCGCCGCTATCACAAAACTTCCCCAAACACCTTACATTAATGCAAACTAGAGATAAGCTCATAGGAATCTTGCCAAAAAATGGGTGGGGAATTTTGCCCAAACCAAAATGGCATCGTTGAAAGGCTCAAAAAATTCAAACAAAGAGCTAAGGCTTTTGGGAAGCTAATGCCTTTATTTGTTGGGGCTATGATATTACAACAATATAGTGAGAAAAAAAAGATGATATAGCAATGAGAGAGAGTGAGTGAAAAACAAAGAAGTTCAATTAAGTTTAGAAACTATGGCGGGGTTGAAGTGGAAGAACACCTTAAAGCTTTGTCTACTACTTTAAATTTTTATATTTGCTAGCCAACAACTTCAATTTGGATGTTTTCCAAAATTACGTAGCTTTGCTTGCTACTGCATCTTATCACCATTCTTACTACACCGCCTTAAAATAAAGGGGACAAAATGAGGAAAATTTACCAAGATGATAGAAGCAACTATGATGGTTCAATAGTGGCCAAAGGAGGAATTGGTGACGAAGGCTGGCACCTAAAGAGGCAAAAGTGACGCCTTTTCTAACCACACATTGACATTTTCCACTGCAACAATCGTGGACAAACTTAGAGGCCGTGTCAGGTAAGTGATGAAATTTGAGCTAATTCCATAGTACATAAACGTCTCTGCTACCTCAATGTTTGTAGGAGAAAAAATATGAAGTTGTTAAAAGATCAGTTAAACCAGAAGAATTTCTAGATTTGATGTTGCTTCAAGGGTGGGTAGGAGGGTTATCTACGATGAATGAGGCAAATATCTAAAGCCACCGAAGCTAGATTAATAGACAAGCAGGCCTTTGTGGTCTTGGCCCCTAACAAATGTTGTTTAGGTCATGTGTGCACTTGTATTCATTTCCCGTCAAGCAAGGGATGAGCTTGCATAGTTTATCAAAATTTGAAGACTAAGTTACATAGTTTATTAATGTGTAAGGGCTAAGCCACTATGCGTCAAAGTTAAAGGACTAATTCATGGGAGTTTGCAAAGTCGAGGGACCAATCATGCATTTATGCTTCAAAAATATTATTAAAATAATCACATCAACCAGTGTTTTTCATATAGTATAAGATACCATATTCTTTGGTATATAGATTCATCTTTACACGTTTAAGTAAGGTAATATATATTATAAAACATAGGAAAAAGAAAATTACCTGCCTTTTAAAAATCTAAAAGACACTTAAACCAACTTAAATTATATTGTACCCCTTCCATCCCATATTCTTTGCACTATTTACTTTTTAACAATTAATCTATAATTTTTTATTTTCAACATTTTAGTATATAAATGAAGAATTTTTATATAAGAATGATAAATCAAGACATATAGTTTCTAAATATATTTTTTTAAAATATTATATTAAATCTAAAATTTCTTCTTAAATCTTTTTTGAATGAAATAAGTTTGTGCTAACTAATCATTTTAAAAAGGCTTAACTATACAAATAGCACCTCAACTTGTCAAACTCGTATGAGTTAGTCTGTGACTTAGGACTCAATAAATTTAAATCCCTAAACTTTGCAAAATGTCACAAGTTGGTCCATCCACTCAAATGCTTTGATGGAAATATTAAAAAAGCCTATATTATCTATTTTAATTCATCAAAAGAGGCCATCTTAGTTCATAAACATCTAAATACACTATCTTCTCCCTTAACCTCTAGCGATCTCAAGACAATCACAAATCATCTCTTCTTTCTACATTTGGCTTCAAGTTGGAGAGCCAACACATGTTTAGGCCCTCCCCTTTCAACAAAAAAAAAAGATGTTCTTTTCTAAAAACCAAAAAAAAAAAAAAGAGAAAGAAATAAAGAAAGAAAATAGACGTGCATTAAAGATAGTAAAGATATTTTTTGTTTCATTAATTCTGGCAAGACTTTGAAGTAAAGTTTTTGTTCCAATCCATTTTGGTATTTTTTTATGTGTGTTTTCCATCACTAGACTATATTTTTTGTGGGCAAAAATTTGACTTTCATCAGCTAGTTTATTTATGATAATAATCTGAATCTCTAGCTTACACTTGTGCTCAAGCATTGTTCCCCTTTAGCAATTTTGATTTAGTTCATTATTCGAAGGCACTTTCTCTAGTAGGTTCTAAATCAATATTGTTCTAGGTTTCTACCTTTAAATGGTTCTAGTTTCATCTGGTGGTGGTGATGTAGGATTTCAATGGTTGGTTTTGCAATCTAGCTCTAGATCTTGATTTGCATCAAGTTCCATATGTGGTCAAGGTTCTTAACTTGTTTTTTATTAGTATGCATTAGGTTTCAAAGCAATGGGAAGAAATCCATAACATGAAATGTATAAGGATTAAATATTTTATATATTGGCTGAGATTGTCTGAGGTTGATGGAAGATATAACATATTTGTACACTTTAGAACAAAAATGGACTCTTATAAAAAATAATAAGAGATAATGGAAGCTTTTGTAATATTTACATATAGGCCTTGAAGTTGATGGATTAACTCATGACATTTTGAAAAGTTCAGGGACTTGAATTTACTGAGTTATAAGTCATGGACAAACTCGTGTGAGTTAAGTAAGTTTAGGAGCTATATGTATAGTTAAGCCTTTTAAAAAAGAATAAAAACTCACATTATCTCATGGTTTATGTTGACACCCAATTTCGTCCCGGTGTTTTAAAATTTTGAAAAAAATTTTATTAAAAAAAATATATTACTATTATTATTAAAAAAAATTTAATTAGTTTAAAATATATTTTTGTTTTGTGAAAATTTGATTTAAAATGATATATGTGTGAATATGTGTATGTTTGAAATAAAATAAAATTTCATGAAAAAAATGACAAAAAATTAAAAGTTTGAGGTAAAAATGACAAAATTGAGAAGTTTCGGAAAAAATTGACAAATTCTAAAAGTTCCAGGAGCATTTGGTAGTTTGTCACATAAAATTTTGAGCCTGCCGACGTTTTTGGCTCAAATTGACAGAAAACGACAAAATTGTCAAAATCAGAAGCTTCAGGAACTTATCCTGAGGCTGAGAGACGTAAAGTACTAAAATTGTCATTTTACCAATTTAAAAGATAAGTTTGAAATTTTTTATTAATTTATCCATCAACAGTTCAGCCAAACTTCCTCTATAAATAGCCCCCCAAATTTTGTGCTGAACACAGAGAAAAATAGAAAGAAAAGCTTAGAGCTCCGTTTTTAAAATAGAAAAAATTACAGCCTTAGTCCCTAGCTCTCCTTCCTTTCCTCAGAAAATCTCAAAACTTTTCATTTTGACGATTAAGCCATCTTCTTCCCCCCGTCGCGCGCCCTCTGTTTCCATTTCTCAGAATTCAGAATTTAAAATCAAGGGTACAACTCTCATTTAATCCTTCATCTTTTCAATTTCTTTCACTTTGGTCACTAACTTTGTATTTTATTCTTGCAGAATTAATTACTAACCCTTTTAATTTTTACTTGTTTGTTTATTATTTGTTTATTACTAACCCCTTTTTTTTATTGTTGTTATTAACTTACTAACAACTAACTTTTAATACTATTATTGTTACTAACCTTTTAATTTTTGCATTATTACTAACTTTTATAATTGTTGTTAACAATTAATTAACTTTTATTTATTGTTGTTAATTAATTTAATTAATTTGGCTAACTTTTTATTTATTGTTGTTAATTAATTTAATTAATTTGGCTAACTTTTTATTATTGTTGTTAATTAATTAATTTAATTAACTTGGCTAACTTTTTATTATTGTTGTTAATTAATTAATTTAATTAACTTGGCTAACTTTTTGTTATTGTTGTTAATTAATTAATTTAATTAACTTGACTAAATTTTTATTATTGTTGTTTAACAATTAATTTAATTAACTTTGCTAACATTTATTATTATTTTTAAAGTGGATGGCCAAAAAGCCCCACTTTATTATTATTAATTTTTTTTCTTTATATAATTTTTTTATTTAATTCACCTTTACCCTTTACTAATTAATAAATAAATGAAAATTAAAAGAAGATTATTTTGTAATTAATTATTAAGGCTAATAAAAATCATTTTTAAAAAAGCCAATTATTTTTATTTTTATATACATGTTTTTAATTCTTTAAAGATAACAAAAAGTTAAAATTAATTTTAATAGTTATTTTTATCCAGTAAAAATAATAAAAAAATAAAAATAAAACCTGTTTAAAAAAAATACATGAAAATTAAGACTTTATATTTTACTGATTTATTTAAAATATAACTTTTAAATCCACTAAAATAATAAATATTTTTCATTAAACAAGAAAACAAAAAGAAAATTAAAACAAGATAAGAAAAAGATAAGAAAGACAAGAAAAAGAAAAGAAAAGAAAGATAAGAAAAAGATAAGAAAGATAAGAAAAAGAAAAGAAAGAAAAGAAAGAAAAGAAAGGAAAGATTAAATCAAAAAGAAAAGAAAAATATAAGAAAGAAAAGAGAGAAAAGAAAAGAAAGAAAATAAAAAATAAAATTTTTTTATCTAAAAATTCTATAACAAAAAGAATTACGAATTAGTAATTAAACTAATAATTAATTCCATAAAAGTAATAATTATATAACTAACAATAAATTAAATTTAATTTCCATATCCGGATGATCCGGCAGGATCTACGGTTTGGAAAATATCAAACTTTTTAAAATAAATAAATTAAATAAAAAGATAAAAAAAATCCATATTTTTACAATATGGATAAAATTGTTTAAAATTTCACCAAATTCCGTGTCCAAATGACTCGGCAGAGTCCATGGTTCGGAATCAAAATCTTCCGTGTCCAAATGACTCGGCAGAGTCCATGGTTCGGAAGTATAAAATTTTATACAAATTAACTTAAAAATCCACATTTCGATTAATTCAGTTAAAAATTCTAGATTGAAAATTAACTGAAATTTATTTAAAAGCAAAGTGAAACAAAATTAAAATCAACTAAGGTGCCAATTTTGGGCGTTATAACAAAGTTGTTTTAGCGTAACCGTACTCCCGATCCCCGAACTCTCGCAGACCAATTTTAAGGTGACCAATCGACCTAAGAAAACTGATTGGTGGCGACTCCCGAAAACGGCCCGCACGTTGCCACAGCTTGGCGACTCCGCTGGGGACTCCACGTTAGTGAGTCGAGCCTAAAGTTGATTTGTTTTGATTTACTTTGCTTATTATGTGGATTTATATGTTATATTTACTTATTCTAAACATGCATAATGCATTCACAATATGAAGCTCTATACCCGAGCTTCCTTAAATCAAACACGATTCTTTCTAAGCGGAATTGGTGTTGCTGTCCTTGTGAGGCCACGGTCTCCAAGCCTTCACCGGTTTCAAAGTAGCAAAGTAGTGTATTGCCTTCTGAGACGGTTAGTCTCTGCATGGGCCCACGAAAAGCTACGACTCGAATTAATCCATTCCTTACATTAACCTTAGAGGGTAAGGAATCGGGCCGTCACTATGATTTAGTGATGGGATTCGGGAACTATCCCTTGCCTTTTTTATAAGCCACCTTATGCATATAGAACTCCCCACTTAACCATAGAACTGACCATAGAATTTCTACCATTTTTACCAACACCATAAGCATATCCTTGTTATGCTGTGTTGTTACTATACACTTTCCTTCGTATGGTTTTAACTTGTTTATCCATAATACTTTATGAGTTGTTAATTGCTATTTAACTTATTAATAACCTTATCTTTCTTGTGCAATTATTCTTCATGCATCAAAACCACGCATCAAATTATGCTAACTTTTTGGTCTTTATAATGACAACTAAAAGTTTTGAAGTTCCACAATAGTGGATAAGCAAACTCACTCATCGCATGCATGCATTACATTAATCACGTTCATATAAAGTCTGATAAAAACATAATCTCACTTTATATTGCATGCATCCATTACATCAATCACGTGCATACAAAGTCTGATAAAAACATAATCTCACATTGCATGCATGCATTCATTGCATCAATCACATACATGTAGAGTCTAATAAAATAAATCTTACTTTAAAAAGGGGTAAAATTGGACCTCAACACCGATATCCAACTCGGCTCCAAACAAGATTAATGGCAGAACAAGCTGAAGGACGTCTCATGGAGATGGAGTCCAAGATTGAAAGTATGGCAGAACAAATGAGACAATTGATGGAAATAATCAAAAGGAAAGCAACTCAAGTTCCCATCAAAGAAGCACAAGATCCCACTTATCCTCCGGGAATCACCCCACAACGAGTCTCAGTCCAAGAAAACCTGTTTCAGGAACCAGGACAGTCTGCTAGTGTTCACCTAAAACAAGACACTGTGTATGAAGAGAAGAAGACACCACCAAAGGAAGAAGGAGAATCTCAAAAACTCGAAACAATAGAGAAGAGACTGCGAGCCATTGAAGGAGGTAATATATTCGGATCTCTCTCAGTGGATGACCTCTGCTTAGTGCCAGACGTCATAATCCCTTCGGACTTTAAAGTACCGGATTTCGTAAAATACGACGGAACGAGTGATCCCATCACTCACATCACACTGTTCCTAAGGAGACTACAACCACTCACAAAAGATGAAAATGTGTGGATTGCACTTTTTCAGGAAAGTCTCACAAAATCAGCATTGCAGTGGTATCTAAGTCAAGGACCAAGAAACATCAAAACTTGGAATGACCTTGCTCAGGCCTTCATCGGCAACTATAAACATATTATGGACTTGGCTCCGGATCGCCAAACTCTCCAAAACATGGAGAAGAAAAAGCCAGAAACTTTCAAGGAATATGCCCAACGGTGGAGGGACTTAGCTGCACAAGTTCAGCCACCCATGACAGAAAAAGAAATGGTCACTTTGTTTGTCCAGACACTGAAATACCCATATTATGACAAACTCATTGGCAATTCGGCAACTAATTTCTTCGATGTTGTCATGTCTGGAGAAAGGATCGAGCATGGGATTAGGACTGGGAAGATTGCTGAGTCCTTTAGTGATCCTATGAAAAGAGGAGGACCATCCAGAACAAAAGATGAAGAAGTACAACAAATAGGACGCGAAAGAGGGATTCCCCTCATAGGTACTGTGGCTACCGGTCCTCGCCTATCCTATTCTGCCAAAAGGCCCAATTATTATCCTACCAATAGGCCCAATGACTATCCTCCCAATATGCCCAATGATTATCCTTCCAATAGGCCTAATGATTATCCTCCCAATAGGCCCAACAATTATCCTCTCAATAGGCCTAATCAGTTACGGCCACCTGTTCCGACTCCTTCAGTACCCACACGAAGACCAAAAGAAGTTTTTGCACCAATTCCCATGACTTACACTGAGTTGTATCCAAAACTCATTGAAAGTCAACTTATCCGTCCAATTCCTACAAATCCATTTGGACCCCCATATCCAACGTGGTATGACCCCAACATAACTTGCCCATATCATGATGGCGTTCCAGGCCATGGCTTGGAAAATTGCACAGCATTGAAACGTATAGTCCAACAATTAATCGAATCAAAGTGGTTGGACTTTTCCGATGAACCGAACGTCACTCACAATCCATTGCCGCCTCATCAAGAAAAACCAGTCAATATGATAGAAGAACACCGGCTGATGAAAAAGTCAGTCAATGATATCATAACCCCTCTTAAGCATGTATATTCATGCCTTGTGAAAGAAGGGATTATCATGGGAAAGCCTTCTTTTGGACATGAAGAAGTTGAAGATGAGGAATGGTGCAACTTTCATGACAGTAAGAGTCATTCTATCCAAGAATGCTCAGAATTCCGTAAGAATCTGCAAAGACTCATAGACTCATCCCAACTTATCATTTTTATGTCAGATAAAGATGATGATGTGAATGTGATCATTAAAGAACAAGAAGTCAATGCTATACCAATCTCAAAACCTACTCTTAAGCCGTCAAGTCCCGAGGCCATTGCTCTACAAATCAAACAAAACCGAGGTCAAGCTGCTAGGCCCGATGTGATTGGTAATTGAAAGTGAAGATTTTGAGCTGGAATTACATTGATTTTAGAAGGGCTCCAAGTCAGATCTGACCTAACAGTCCGCATACATTTTCGAATGACAGGGAATCCTTTGAATAAACTTGTATCTTTGAAAGCTTGCAAAAGTAATTTAATAGTAAAAATCTCCTAGATTTAGTCCAGAATCTAGGGTGTAGTCTTTGTTAAATGGACACCTGCTATTCTTTTTCTGGTACAACAAAAAGATGTTGCGTGTGCATTCTACCACTTTTTAATCCCATTATTACTTCTACACATTCTACCAATTTTTACCAAAAATTCAATTATTACACCTACACATTCTACCACTTCTTACCAAAAATTCCGTTTTTATATCCATCTCTCACTCCTTTCCATTATACTATCCATTATTGCTATCACACTTTACTTTGAAAACGATACTACTCGTGGGTGAAAATAAAAAGTTAAGTGAGATTTAATAGTGGCAATCTTGAAAGTGCTGTCAAATCTAGTAAGAAGGATTTCATATGTTGCACCCCAACTCTAAAAAAAAAGAATTCATAGTGGTTATCAACATCCTTGCAAGAAGTTTGGGGTTAGTTTCCAAACAAGGTAGCTCTCATATTAAATGACTTCAGTGGCCTCCCAATTCTCACAAATGCTCAATACAAAAAAAAAAAAAAAAAGATTCTCAGTTTTCCGCAACACAAATTCCAACAAAGGAAAGAAGTTCATCCCTTCCATCAAAAGCCATTAAAGGGAAAATTCAAAAACAAAAAAAAGAGACAGAGAGCAAACACAAGCAACTAAAGCCACTTTAATCATTTCACTTCAAGAGGGCTATGATCTCAGTTCTTTGCAACACAAACTCCGAAAAGAGAAATTCATCCTTTCCATCAAAAGACAACAAGGGAAAATTCAAAACCAAAAAGGACTGAGAACAAGCATGAGCAAGCAAGGCCACTTGAGTCATCTCACTTCAAGAGAGTTATCAAGTATGTCATCACCATAGCTCACAAAAAAAAAAAAAGGGAAACAAAAAAAAAACAAAAAAAAAAAAGAGGAAAAAGGGCTCAAACTAGAAAAAAAAAAAAAGAAAAAAAGTGAGCTATGGATTCTAGACTGAAAACCTGCAAAGGCAGTTTAGAATACAAAAGCAACCCTCAAACCAAGCATGCATAAAGATCACAATAGTTGGGGGGCAACAGATGAGGTCTAACTTTCTGGAAAGAGTGGCAAGTTTGAGGTCATCACTATTGAGTTTTTCACCATAATCAAATTTGCTCACGAGTAGTATTAAAAGACCCTTCTTTCACACCACTCAAACTTAACTTTATTCAGACCTAATATTTACCTCTTAATATCATTCTCATTCAGCTAAAAGACTGCCACAAAAAAAAAAAAACATTCAAACTTAACTTTCCTCACACCTAACATTTACCTCTCGATATCATCCTCATTCAGTTAAAAGGCTATTATTGTGAATCATGTTTCTACCTTATTGTCTTGCACAGTTTATGTCTTCGAGTTGGAAAGGGAAGAATGGCAGGACATTTTAATTGAAAACAAAGACCGTAAATTACTTTGTCAAGCTTTGAAAATTGATGAAAGTTTTTCTTTAAGGCCAAACCATTATTCATTAATGTATGTAGACTTAAAAGTAAGGAGATAGCTTGAGTCTTTCTTTAATAAGATGTGGTTCTTGTAAGAGAAATTTACGATCAAGTGCCATCACAAAGGTCTAGAAATCCTCAACCTTCTGTTAAATCAAAGGCGAGATGATATCTCTTTCCACATAAACACCATAATCAAGGGGGCAAAGTAGTCTCTACTAAGCGCAAGAAAAGTACTGCCAAGAAAGAAGCTCAATAGACAAGGGGGCAAGTCTTATGGATCAGAACCTGAGTCTAAGGAAGAGCAATCATTCGGACTGTAACATGGGGGTAAACAAGTGTCCGCACGGCCAGAAGAAAATGGGCAAAGCAGACATTGAAAGTAAAGCCTTTGATGGTATCAAATCCATGACAATGGATGAGTACCCGAAAGAGATATAAATTATGAGGCGGGCCAACTTTAAAGAAATTGAGGCCAAAATTCAAGAACAAGTCAAAGAAAGGGGATTTTGAAAAGAGTTGGGCTTTTGAGGCAGTGAACAAAAGCTGGAAAGCATAAAGAGATTCAATGATAATCCAAGAAGACAATTATAAAGAGGATCCAGTAAAGCAAAGATATGAAGAACTAGATCAATCCAAAAAAAATAAAAAATAAAAAAATAAATATAAAAATAAATAAAAAAAAAAAGAACCATCAATTACACATGCTTTGCATTCATGCATTTCACATCATGCATGCATGATTTTTACACGATAGGAATCAAATGGGAAACACATCCACCGCACCGTTACAGCAGTATAAGCTGAGATCTCAATAATATCAGCTCTTACCAATCTATCACTGGATACACAGCTAATATGCGGGACCAACCCGCATCAGGAATTCAAGGATAAGGTAGACAATATGTCAAAAGCCTGGCAATTGATTCAATAATCGAGACTACACCTGGAAGGACAGGATTGACATCAGCTAGTAGTATCCAAAATAAGAGATAGCTATAGCCAAGGATAAGGCAGATATCAAAAAGGATAAAGTAGACAATATTGTCAAAAGCTTGGCAATTGATTCAATAATCGAGGCTACACCTGGAAGGACAGGATTGATGCCAGCTTAGCAGCATCCAAGATAAGAGATAGCTGTGGTCAAAGATAAGGCAGACATCAAGAAATATTGTCGTTGAAACTTTGTCAAAAGCGGACAATGGATTCAATAATCGAGGACTGGATCAACGGATAAAAAAAAAAAATATCTATCAAAATGAAGTAGGATCTACTTTTCCGGTTAAACGGCGGATACGGTACTCCGTGACTCTCAAGTCGGTTCTCTCAGTTGCCCATAATAACTGATTCCTTCACCCCTTCTTTCTTTTACTTCCTCCTAGAAAATGGATCCTACTTTTTCCGCCTTGCGAAAGTATTTCCCTTCTCTCCCAATGAACATCCTCAAAAAGATCTACCAAGTTCGCTGTGAACGATTAAGAGTTCTGATGCACAAAGGAATCCCTGAAGATGTGCGGTGGTTAATCGAAGCCAAGGTTCGTCTGGCAGGTGAAATCCCAGAGGCATTTGTGTCTCACATGCCTGGTATAGGCAAAAGCTCTTATGCCAAAAAGCGAAGAGCGAAAAGGTTACAAGTCTGCCATAAATGTGGACGGTGGACTTGTAATACTAAATGTCGTTCTTTAGGGATGATCTCCGATAATCGAGAAGATAAAATACGATTCATTAAGAATGGCCTGAGTAAAGACTCGCTGGATGATATCCAATTGACTCTTGAGACGCATTCTTGTGGATCTGTGCAACGTGAACTACTTGGTTTGTGGAGCATTTTTCATGAAGAACGAAACCGTTACAGTCCCGGGAATCTAACTGTAAATGACCCTGTTTGCCAGCTTGTAAGAAAACTGGATGGGAAGCACATCCTCGACTCATAGAAGCCGTTAATGCCGTTACTGGACGAAAAACCAGTGGAAGATGTGAGCCACAGTCACAATTACTGTACATACAGTTTGTTATATTTGGAAAAGTTTGCATTTTCTTTTGACAGATGTACACGCTCCCCTAAGTGTAATCGACACGTTATCTCTTTTCATCACTATAAATGCGTGTTCTTCCTTCTGATTAAGCAGCGGATAAGATACCCCGTGACTTCTAAATTCGGTTATTCCAGTCTCCTACAATAACTGATTCATTTCCCTCTTCTCTCAAATTCTTCTCTCATCAATGGATTCTACTCTTTCTGCACTGCGAAAATACTTTCCTTCCCTTCCAATAAAAGTCCTTAAAAAGATCTACCTGGCTAGATGTGAAAGAATCAGAGTTTTACACGCAAAGGCATTCCCGATAATGTGCAGTGGATAATTGAAGCTAAGGTCCGTTTGGCGGGTGAAGTTCCAGATGCATTTATGCCCCGCATGCCCGGTTTAGGTAAAAGCCGTTATGCCAAAAGGCGAAGAGCAAAGAGACTAGGCGTGTGTTATAAATGTGGGCGATGGAATTGTATTACTAAATGTCGCTCTTTAGGATACATCTCCATAAATCGTGAAGATAAAAGAAAATTCATTAAGAATGGCCTGCGTAAGGAATCTCTGGAAGATATCCGAGAGACTCTTGAAACGCATTCTTGTGGAAAAGTGCAAGGTGAAATTATCAGTTTATGGAGGACTTACCATAAAGAACGAAACCGTTACAGTCTTGGGAATGTGGTTTTAAACGACCCTGTTTGTCAGTTTGTAAGGAAACTGGATGGGAAGCAAATCCCCGACTTATAGAAGGCATTGAAGCCATTACTGGACATAAATCAGTGGAAGATGAGAGCCACGGTCATGATTCCTGTACATATAAGCTGTCATTTGGCTTTTCTTTTGACAATAATGTACTTGCTTCTATACGTGTAATTAACGCATTATCCCTTTCATCACTATAAATATGTGTTAGTTATTATCGTTTCCTACAATCACTAATTTCTTTCTTTGCCTCCTTCATCAATGGAGTCTTCTCTTTCCGCCCAACGAAAGTATTTTCCTTCCTTCCCAATAAATGTTCTTAAAAAGATTTATCAAGCTAGATGTGAACGATTCCGACTATTTATGCACAAAGGCATTCCTGATAATGTGCGATGGCTAATCGAAGCTAAAGTTCGTTCGGCTGGTGAAGTTCCAGATGCGTTCTTTCCCCGTATGTCCGGCTTTGGTAAAAGCGCTTATGCCAAAAAGAGAAGAGCAAAGAGGCTAGGCGTCTGTCACAATTGTGGATGGTGGATTTGCGGTGCTAAATGTCGTTCTCCAGGAGTGATTACCAGAAATCGTGAAGATAGAATAAAATTCATCAAGAATGGCTTGCGTAAGGAATCTCTGGAAGATATCCGAGAGGTTCTTGAAGCGCATTCTTGCGGAATAGTGCAATTTGAGGTTGTTGGATTATGGATAATTCTCCAAAAAGAACGAGAACGTTACAGTCTTGGGAATCTGACCTTAAACGACCCTGTTTGCCAGTTTGTGAGAAAGCTAGATGAGATGCAAATCACCGATTCATAGAAAGCATTGAAGCCATTACTGGACGCAAAGCCAGTGGAAGACGAGGATCAAAGTCACGATTACTGTACATGCTAGCTGTCGCTTTTGAAATTTTCCTCCCCTTTTGGTAATAATGTATCCACTCCTGACGTGAACCAAAGTCACGATTACTGTACACGCTAGCTGTCGCTTTTGAAATTTTCCTCCCCTTTTGGTAATAATGTATTCACTCCTGACGTGAACCAAAGTCACGATTACTGTACATGCTAGCTGTCGCTTTTGAAATTATCCTCCCAATAATGTACCCACTTCTGACATGAGATACAGTTATGATTACTGTATATAGCTGCCACTTTTTAAAATTTTCCTTCTCTTCCAACAATCACGTACCTACTCCTGACGTAAGCTACAGTAGTGACTACTGTACATGCTAGCAGCTATTTTGAAAATTTTCCTCCTCTTTTAACGATAGTGTACCCATACCTGACCAGAGTTATACTCGTGACTACTGTGAATAGCTGGCAATAATGTCTCCATTCTTGAAAATAAAATTATTGCCTTATCTCTTCATCTCTATAAATATATCCTCTTTTCTCACAAAGGTAAGGATAGAAATGGAGAAAACCCCAACTCGTAAATCCCGAAGTATTTGTGTATTTTCTGGGGCTTTTCCTGGAAAAGATGAAGAGTATTTAAAAGCAGCCAACCATTTGGGAAGAGTATTAGCTGAGCGAAAAATACATTTAGTTTATGGAGGAGGTAGTGTCGGATTAATGGGAGGTGTAGCATCAGCAGCATCTCTAGGAGGAAGTCAAGTTCTGGGTATTATCCCTGGACCTCTGAAATTTATTTCTGGGGGCACGATTGGAGAAGAATTAGTGGTTAAAAATTTGCAAGAGCGTGTGTTACAAATGCTTTTAAATGCTGATGCTTTTATCGCTCTACCAGGTGGTTTTGGCACATTGAGAGAAGTCTTTCAAATTGCTTCCATAGCCCAACTTAATTTGCATGAGAAACCCATTGGGCTTTTGAATGTTAACAATTTCTTTACAGGTCTGATAGCTTTTATGGATTATGCTATGCAGAAGAATTTCATATCAAGAGTGGCACGGCGAATCATAATATCCGCAACAACTGCTGAAGAATTGCTAGATAAAATACAAGCTTTTGTTCCTGAACCAGATCCAGCAATGATTCAGATAGACTGGACACGACAGTCTTTCCCGACCAGTTCACTCCCATAATGGTCCTCTACTCACCCTGTTGAAGTATTGTGGAAGAAAGAAGCGATCTGATCCGTTTTTCTTGTCCTTTAGTTTTATTATCAGCATTTTCTTTCGCGTTTCAGTTTTTCTTTTCAGGAAATTTCTTTTTATAAGATAGTTTCGTCCATGCTGATATTAAAACCATGCGACAATGCCTTTAGGTTGGAATGGCTGAGTAAAGAGTAATTTTTATTACTCTTGAGACGCATCCTATTAGGTCTACTAGGCATAACATTTTGGGGTAGTTAAGCTTTAACCTTATTCGGATGACATATCTCACAAGGGAATCTATATTTATTGAAGAAAATATTAGATGAACCTTGAATATTGATTCCAAACATCCACTCCATTTACATAATTTGTCAGTGTTATTGTCATCATCAAGATTCACTCGTTTTAGCGAAGCCTAATTCTTTGCGCTCGCCAATTATGAAAATTCACACTTTCAAAGAAAATTATTCCAATTTCAATTGCTTTTATATAAATTTCGCTCGAGGTCCTAAGGAAAGCTCCTTAGCCTCAAAATCAATTTTCATCATCGGGGTTTTAAGGATGGAACCTTTGCCTCGAAAATAATCAATTTTCATCATCGGGGTTTTAAGGATGGAACCTTTGCCTCGAAAACAATCAATTTTCATCATCGGGGTTTTAAGGATGGAACCTTTGCCTCGAAAACAATCAATTTTCATCATCGGGGTTTTAAGGATGGAACCTTTGCCTCGAAAACAATCAATTTTCATCATCGGGGTTTTAAGGATGGAACCTTTGCCTCGAAAACAATCAATTTTCATCAGGGTTGTAAGGATGGAACCTTTGCCTCGAAAATAATCAATTTTCATCATCAGGGTTTTAAGGATGGAACCTTTGCCTTGAAAAGAATCAATTTTCATCATCGGGGTTTTAAGGATGGAACCTTTGCTTCGAAAACAATCAATTTTCATCAATTCGGGGTTTTAAGGATGGAACCTTTGCCTCGAAAACAATCAATTTTCATCATCGGGGTTGTAAGGATGGAACCTTTGCCTCGAAAATAATCAATTTTCATCATCAGGGTTTTAAGGATGGAACCTTTGCCTTGAAAAGAATCAATTTTCATCATCGGGGTTTTAAGGATGGAACCTTTGCCTCGAAAACAATCAATTTTCATCATCGAGGTTTTAAGGATGGAACCTTTGCCTCGAAAACAATCAATTTTCATCATCGGGGTTTTAAGGATGGAACCTTTGCCTCGAAAATAATCAATTTTCATCATCGGGGTTTTAAGGATGGAACCTTTGACTCGAAAACAATCAATTTTCATCGGGGTTGTAAGGATGGAACCTTTGCCTCGAAAATAATCAATTTTCATCATCGGGGTTTTAAGGATGGAACCTTTGCCTTGAAAAGAATCAATTTTCATCATCGGGGTTTTAAGGATGGAACCTTTGCCTCGAAAACAATCAATTTTCATCAATTCGGGGTTTTAAGGATGGAACCTTTGCCTCGAAAACAATCAATTTTCATCATCGGGGTTTTAAGGATGGAACCTTTGCCTCGAAAATAATCAATTTTCATCATCGGGGTTTTAAGGATGGAACCTTTGACTCGAAAACAATCAATTTTCATCGGGGTTGTAAGGATGGAACCTTTGCCTCGAAAATAATCAATTTTCATCATCGGGGTTTTAAGGATGGAACCTTTGCCTTGAAAAGAATCAATTTTCATCATCGGGGTTTTAAGGATGGAACCTTTGCCTCGAAAACAATCAATTTTCATCAATTCGGGGTTTTAAGGATGGAACCTTTGCCTCGAAAACAATCAATTTTCATCATCGGGGTTTTAAGGATGGAACCTTTGCCTCGAAAATAATCAATTTTCATCATCAAGGTTTTAAGGATGGAACCTTTGCCTCGAAAACAATCAATCAATTCGAGGCTTTAAGGATGGAACCTTTACCTCGACATCAATCAATCAATTCGAGGTTTTAAGGATGGAACCTTTGCCTCGACATCAATCAATCAATCCGGGGTTTTAAGGATGGAACCTTTGCCTCGAGATCAATCAATCAATCCGAGGTTTTAAGGATAGAACCTTTGCCTCGAGATCAATCAATCAATCCGGGGTTTTAAGGATGGAACCTTTGCCTCGAGATCAATTATCAATCCGAGGTTTTAAGGATGGAACATTTGCCTCGACATCAATCAATCAATTCGAGGTTTTAAGGATGGAACCTTTGCCTCGATATCAATCAATCAATCCGGGGTTTTAAGGATGGAACCTTTGCCTCGAGATCAATCAATCAATCCGAGGTTTTAAGGATGGAACCTTTGCCTCGAAAACAAATAATCAATCAATCAGTCCATCTTACAACGATAGGAGCTTTCCTATCGTTAGAGGTTCTAAGGACATTTCCTTAACCTAAAACAAACAATCAATCCATCAGTCCATCTTACAACGATAGGAGCTTTCCTATCGTTAGAGGTTCTAAGGACCTTTCCTTAACCTCAAACAAATAATCAATCAATCAGTCCATCTTACAACAATAGGAGCTTTCCTATCGTTAGAGGTTTTAAGGACCTTTCCTTAAACCTTACTGTTTGGGCGGCGAGAACATTCTCAATGCCTACCTAAGCCGGACGAAATTTGGTAACGACTTTGCATACATCATGTCCCATGAAGCATGCAAAGGGGGGCAACTGTTGACACCCAATTTCGTCCGGGTGTTTTAAAATTTTGAAAAAAATTTTATTAAAAAAAATTAATATAAAAAAAATATATTACTATTATTATTAAAAAAAATTTAATTAGTTTAAAATATATTTTTGTTTTGTGAAAATTTGATTTAAAATGATATATGTGTGAATATGTGTATGTTTGAAATAAAATAAAATTTCATGAAAAAAATGACAAAAAATTAAAAGTTTGAGGTAAAAATGACAAAATTGAGAAGTTTCGGAAAAAATTGACAAATTCTAAAAGTTCCAGGAGCATTTGGTAGTTTGTCACATAAAATTTTGAGCCTGCCGACGTTTTTGGCTCAAATTGACAGAAAACGACAAAATTGTCAAAATCAGAAGCTTCAGGAACTTATCCTGAGGCTGAGAGACGTAAAGGACTAAAATTGTCATTTTACCAATTTAAAAGATAAGTTTGAAATTTTTTATTAATTTATCCATCAACAGTTCAGCCAAACTTCCTCTATAAATAGCCCCCCAAATTTTGTGCTGAACACAGAGAAAAATAGAAAGAAAAGCTTAGAGCTCCGTTTTTAAAATAGAAAAAATTACAGCCTTAGTCCCTAGCTCTCCTTCCTTTCCTCAGAAAATCTCAAAACTTTTCATTTTGACGATTAAGCCATCTTCTTCCCCCCGTCGCGCGCCCTCTGTTTCCATTTCTCAGAATTCAGAATTTAAAATCAAGGGTACAACTCTCATTTAATCCTTCATCTTTTCAATTTCTTTCACTTTGGTCACTAACTTTGTATTTTATTCTTGCAGAATTAATTACTAACCCTTTTAATTTTTACTTGTTTGTTTATTATTTGTTTATTACTAACCCCTTTTTTTTATTGTTGTTATTAACTTACTAACAACTAACTTTTAATACTATTATTGTTACTAACCTTTTAATTTTTGCATTATTACTAACTTTTATAATTGTTGTTAACAATTAATTAACTTTTATTTATTGTTGTTAATTAATTTAATTAATTTGGCTAACTTTTTATTTATTGTTGTTAATTAATTTAATTAATTTGGCTAACTTTTTATTATTGTTGTTAATTAATTAATTTAATTAACTTGGCTAACTTTTTATTATTGTTGTTAATTAATTAATTTAATTAACTTGGCTAACTTTTTGTTATTGTTGTTAATTAATTAATTTAATTAACTTGACTAAATTTTTATTATTGTTGTTTAACAATTAATTTAATTAACTTTGCTAACATTTATTATTATTTTTAAAGTGGATGGCCAAAAAGCCCCACTTTATTATTATTAATTTTTTTTCTTTATATAATTTTTTTATTTAATTCACCTTTACCCTTTACTAATTAATAAATAAATGAAAATTAAAAGAAGATTATTTTGTAATTAATTATTAAGGCTAATAAAAATCATTTTTAAAAAAGCCAATTATTTTTATTTTTATATACATGTTTTTAATTCTTTAAAGATAACAAAAAGTTAAAATTAATTTTAATAGTTATTTTTATCCAGTAAAAATAATAAAAAAATAAAAATAAAACCTGTTTAAAAAAAATACATGAAAATTAAGACTTTATATTTTACTGATTTATTTAAAATATAACTTTTAAATCCACTAAAATAATAAATATTTTTCATTAAACAAGAAAACAAAAAGAAAATTAAAACAAGATAAGAAAAAGATAAGAAAGACAAGAAAAAGAAAAGAAAAGAAAGATAAGAAAAAGATAAGAAAGATAAGAAAAAGAAAAGAAAGAAAAGAAAGAAAAGAAAGGAAAGATTAAATCAAAAAGAAAAGAAAAATATAAGAAAGAAAAGAGAGAAAAGAAAAGAAAGAAAATAAAAAATAAAATTTTTTTATCTAAAAATTCTATAACAAAAAGAATTACGAATTAGTAATTAAACTAATAATTAATTCCATAAAAGTAATAATTATATAACTAACAATAAATTAAATTTAATTTCCATATCCGGATGATCCGGCAGGATCTACGGTTTGGAAAATATCAAACTTTTTAAAATAAATAAATTAAATAAAAAGATAAAAAAAATCCATATTTTTACAATATGGATAAAATTGTTTAAAATTTCACCAAATTCCGTGTCCAAATGACTCGGCAGAGTCCATGGTTCGGAATCAAAATCTTCCGTGTCCAAATGACTCGGCAGAGTCCATGGTTCGGAAGTATAAAATTTTATACAAATTAACTTAAAAATCCACATTTCGATTAATTCAGTTAAAAATTCTAGATTGAAAATTAACTGAAATTTATTTAAAAGCAAAGTGAAACAAAATTAAAATCAACTAAGGTGCCAATTTTGGGCGCTATAACAAAGTTGTTTTAGCGTAACCGTACTCCCGATCCCCGAACTCTCGCAGACCAATTTTAAGGTGACCAATCGACCTAAGAAAACTGATTGGTGGCGACTCCCGAAAACGGCCCGCACGTTGCCACAGTTTATATATGCTCAAAGTATACAATTAGCCTCTAAACTTTCACATCTTGAGCGAGTTAGTCCACAACTCGAAACTCATTAAGTATTAGCCCTTGAACTTTGCAAAAATTGGTGACTTAGTCCAATTGTCACTATAGTTGACTAATGGTATTTTTCTTCAGGATAAGGTGACTGAAGATTGCTGATGTGGAGGGTGGTGGGAAAAGTAAAGCAAAAACTGGTGACAGTGGCAAAAACCTAGAAGGCGCAACACAATGAAACATGGCTTGGGTTTGTGGCGGGTTGATTTTATCTACGACGCGGTGGCAACTTCATTGCTCGTGCTATCAATACTCATCGGGGACTCACAACATCGATTGGCAATGGAGTGGTGTGAAGGTGAGCCAACTCTAATATTTCATTTTTTGTGGTCAGCCATGCTAGGCACAAGTGCTAGGAGCATGAACGATGCTGACGCACTTCTCTAAAAGGCTAGCAACCACTAAACAATGCTAATGGTGGCGAGTTGGAACTATGCAGTGGAGTGTGGCAGGGAAGAAAAGCTAGGGTGTTGGGAGTAAGAATAACGAAACAAAAAGGATTGAGAAAAGCCATCTTCGCCTTTTTTATCATAAATTTCAATCAAGTCCAACACTTTAAAGATTTGTCACATTGACACAAATATATTTCAAAATGTCAAGCCCATCCTCTCAACACTCCAACAAAATGTACTTGTTCCTCCACATCAGCATTTTATTGGCAAGTTTTGGCTTTACTTTTCCCTCTACCCTCCACATTAACAATCTTTAGCCACATCATCCTAAAGACAAACACCATCAGTCAACTACAATGACAATTAGACTAAATCGCCAACTTTTACAAAGTTTAAAGGCTATATTTAATGAGTTCCGAGTGGTGGACTAACTCGCTCGAGTTGAGAAAGTTCAGTCGCCAATTGTATAGTTTGGCCTTTACATATTTGTTAAACTATTAGTACTTAACAATTAGGGTAAATTGCGTCCGTGGCTCCAAACATTTAATTATTGTACCATTTTGGACCCTAACTTCAATTTCTTACATGAAAAATCTCTAATCTCGATTAAATGCTCCATTTTGGGTTTTTTGTGGATGAAAAACATTAGTGTAGATGGAAAATGTTATGTGGCATGCCACATGGATGTTTTGACAAGGTGGCACACTAAATCAATTTGTCATGGATGACGTGAAAAAGTAAGAAAAAATTAAAAAAATTAAGAAGTTGGACAAAATAAAAATAAAAAATGAGAGAATCAGATCACTGCCGCCTTGACACGCTCCGTCCCCATCATTGCCCCCGTTCACCTTTGTCACTCTCATCATTCCCGTCATTCCCTCGTTCACCTCCCCATTCACATCCGTCGTTGTCGTCATTTCATCGTTTGTCATCCTCAACTGCCACCTCCCTCCACGAACTTTGATCTTGCCTTGATTTGAAAAATTGGCATCCTCTTGTCTCCTTCAATGGGCTGAATTGTGGGCAGTGCACGACTGGGCTTAAAGGCGTGAGATAACTCTGGCGGTTTGCACGATTGATCAAGGGACGACTTACACAATCAATGAAGGGATGCTTGCACAGTGGGTGATGGTTTGCGCGATGGAAAGATGAGAATGGCAGCTCTATGGGCTTCTTGTGTGCGACAATGTCGTGGATTATCGACAACCAATTGTTGGAAGCATCAGCCAATAGTGGCGAAGCCCTAGGGGTGGCGGTAGCAAGTGGGGAAGTTTATGGTTTCTCAGGATGAGGATGGTGAGATAGATGACTAAGGGTGCAATTTCACCCCTTTTCAAAGAACTTAAGGTTTTGCTAATTAATTTATTATGTCACCATTGCAAATTATCCATGTTGGCATGTCATGTGGTATTTTCCATCAGCACTAACATTTTTCATCCACAAAAGGTTAAAAATGGGACACTTAAACGAAGTTAGAGATTTTTTATGCACAAAATTGATGTTAGGGCCTAAAATAGTACAATAATTAAAGATTAAGGGTCATAGATGCAATTTGCTACAACAATTAAAATAATATCTTCCCATAGTGTTACGGAATAGCTTTATAGTAGCACTTTAGGTTTTACAAGAACTTTTTTTTTGTTTTTCTTGAATACTAGTATTTAAAAAATTCAACCATCTGGAAGAAACAAGCCAGTTATAAAGCTTCTTGATATGAAAACAGGGTCAAATTTTGGTGTAACCCGGAGGTTTAATATTTAGTCTTTCCTACGAACGGAGAGTAGTATTTTTATTTATTCATCATTAGAAATAACATGAGATGTTGTTGATTAATTAAGGGGCAATTTGCATTTGGTATGTCATAAGATAAAATTGACTTAGAACATTCATTGTAATGCGAAGAACTTGTAGTTTTATAATAATTGTTTCTTTTTTGTGGAAAGTAATTTTTTAAAAAAATTTAAGTATAATTTGAGATTTTAGAAGTTAGAAAAAGAAAAAGAAAAAAATTCACAATAACTTCAAATCAAATCAATGACTAAAAAAAGAAGCAATAATCTATTTATACTGGTATAAGAATTAACTATTACATCATTTCATATCTTTAAACAGAATGAAAATTATGTTAACTCAGTCATTAAATTTAAAAGTTTATTCATGTAAAATATGTTTTTCAATTTTTTCGTTAATTACGATGCATTTTTATTAAAAGATCTCCAATTTTTAAACTCTAATTTGGAAGGTTACAAACAAAAATGTATTGAACTTATGGGATTAAAGAAAAAAAACAAAACAAAAGTTATCATGTAACTAGAACATTCAATTAAATCCTACTGTTGAATTGACGGTTGGATTATGCATGGAAATTTCACAGTTGGGTTGAATGTTCTAAACATGTACATTATGCATGGAAATACTTAATTTGATTCACCTAGTTGTAAGTTATCCAATTAAATGGTTGAAACTTATGAATAAAAATGCACATTTTAAATGAAAATGTTAGAGACATCTCTAACCAGCTTAAAAAATTAGCATTTATATAAATAAATTGGTAAAAATGATGAATTAACCACTAATGTTTTTGAGTTGACCCGATTCGTTGACTAATGTTTTCTTTTTGGCAAATAAACAACTAATACTTTAAAATTAGCCCAAATAGGTCATTGGTCGTTAACTTACCGAATATTATGTTTCAAAATGGAGAATATTTCATTAAAATTTATCATTTTAGTCCTTAAATTTTTTTAAGTTTCCTATATTAGTCCATAACTTTATGTCCCATCCATGAAGAACCAAGCACCATTTGTGAAAACCAAGCATCAAAAGCAAAATCTTAAGGAACAAGTCATGATCATTGTTGTCCCAGTTCCTAGGCCTACCCAATCCATCTCCATTGCACCCACCTTCGCCTCGGAAACAAATCGGCACCAATCAATGACCGCTGGCACCAATCGAAGATGAATCAACGACTGCCTTTCATGCCTACATCTCCACCATTTGTAAGCCGCCACAAGATCTTGCCCGAGCTCTCCACCACCCATCCATGATTCATCCGTTTGCAAGAAAGACGATGCTAAGGCAGGCAAGCTCAAGGACAACATCAGGGATAAAGGGCTTCAATCAATTGCATTTGTTCTCTTTTTGTGACTCAGAGGCAAGGTCAATTCAAGGAAGGCTTGAATCAGCATGAATGAGGAGGTGGAATTGTGTAGCTAGAAATGAATTGGCGTGAACAAAGAGGTGAAATCGTGTGGCAGTGGAGGCAGAACCATGTGATGGTCACACAGGGATGACGAACCATATATGTTCAAAATCATTGGACCTAGTTTGAACAAAACCCACAACCCAGATTGAACAAAACACAAAACCCGATTGAACTCCCATGCCCCAATTGAAGGAGAGTAAGTCAAACCCGCTTCTAAAACTCATAGTTCAAAATCGATGAATTGGGTAACTGAGATATGTGGCATTAGAGGGCATGAATTGGGTAACTGTTGGAATTGGGTAACTGTTGGAATGAAATAAAAAAGTTAGCAAAGTTTTAGGACTAAAAATTAATTAATCTTAATGGCAGTGGGTGAATCGGCCTAACTCAATGGTTATTTGGCCCAAAAAAACATTAGTGGCCAAATCGGGCCAACCCAAAAACTTTAGTGTTTTTGCCATAAATATTGATGGTGGAATTCAGAGTCAACAGTCGTAGCACTTCGACCCTGTTCATTGGCCTGGACTTGGAAATGGAAAGTAAAGTGGACGACAAAGTTCACATCCACATTCCACAAATCGCTAAAGCCAGTACGCAAATTTTTATAAGTTGCGACCTTACGGTTACGGATGGCCAACTGATCCGAGTAACTTCCGCAAAAAAATTTCCTTTCAACCAGTTTTCACGAGAAAGCAAAACTTATCATTTTTTTTTATCAAAGCAAAACTTATCATTCATCCACGCGAAAATTTATAAGTATTTTTTAAGCCAGCAAACTACTCATCTGTCGCATATTTTTTATTTTAGGTGCTCATAAATTCAATGCAATATTTTCATTTTTCAGTAAATTTTAGAGGTAAATTACAAAAGCTCCATTGTAGTTTGATTTAACTTATATTTTACCCTCTCTATTTTAAAAAACTATACTTTACCTCTACTTTCTTTATAGTGTCCGATAATAACTTATAAAGCCATATATTAAACTGTCTGATAACAATGTTCTAGCAATTTCAAGTTTTTTGATATTTCTTTCATAGCTAACCAACTTTTAAAAAATATTGATATGCATTTATAGGAAGAAAATTAAATTTACAGAATGAAAAAATTGATAATTTAAAATATCTATTAATATAAAAAAAATATTGGAGAGACCAACATTACTAGAAGATGGCTATCGTATAGCTTAAATTACAGTTTTAGAGGTTGTTATAAGATAATATAAAAAAATAGTGGGTAAAATGTAAGGTTTCAAAAATTAAAAAAGCAAATTATAGTTTAAGATAAACCTTATATGATAATTGTAACTTTCCTTAAATTTCACTGAGCAACTTTACCATTATACCGATTATTATACTCTCTGTTTTGTTCTTTTCCTCCACCCTCTTGGTCACCTACCCTAAAAACATGATCAGACCTCCCAATAAATTGCAATTTCTCTCTCAATTTCCATTACCCAACTAAACAACTATGAGAAATGATAGATTCTGGTTGTAAATCGAACATGACCGAGTCTGAAATCACAAAGAAATCCACACAGCTGTGTGTCTCGATTCCGACGCCGTGTCCCATCCCCGCTTCAGTATCTCCAGCTTCATTGTTAAAATCCGCTTGCCCTGCCTATGGTTACTATCTCTGTCTACCGGAGCTCCCAAAGTTATGGACCGCAAAAACTAAAAGAACCAAGTACAAACAACAGTACCAAGTTGTAGGCCATGTATGTATCTATCCAATTGAACCATTATTAATGGAAGAAACCTTGTAAACGCCTGCCGATGTGGTAAAAGGGATGGCTTTGTAGCAAGCCACCAGCTTGTCATCAGTTTGTAAATCCACTTGCAATATCTCCTAAACCTTCTTCTTAGGGTTCAAGACATCATCAAACTCCCCCTCAAAAGTCAAAACTTGGGAAGTTTACTCTTTCTCCAACACTAGCTGCCTGCCATAGGCGGTTCAACCAATTCAACCTGGAAGACAACAGAGTGTTGCAGTCAGCGCAGACAACAACCAAGATCATGGCTACATGCTCGTGACATTAAAAATGCATATAACTGAAGACTATAAAATTATTCATGAGAAAATTGCAAGTTAGATTACTTTAACCAGAATATCGCAGCTTAAACTCCAAACAAGCAAGCATATAGATACACACGTCTTGTGAATTCCTTACCTTGGTATAATCAGTATTGGAAGCAGCAAGAACCATCGCCTGAGACTTAATTTCCTTCATGGTTGCAGACTCCAGATTACAAAGAACATACCATTTGGTTTTGCACAAAAAAAAATAACTATATATGCAGGCGAGTTCGGCTGGGAATAATGGGTTTAATGGGACTCTATTTTCCTTGTGATCAACAGAGGATGGCAGAGTGGGATGGTGCATAAGGGCTGGTTTTAGGGAGATTTACAAGGTATGCCACTTGTTTTTATTTTGTCAATTACCCACTGTCTCTCTTATCTATCTCGTCCCACTCTCACCAGCTACCCCAACTATTCCCCATTTGTACATCGGGCACCTATTTACTATGCATCCACTCTTCTCCGGCCATCCTCTGTATGGGGTCTGGTTCCATCAGCCGGATCCCACCCACATTTGCTCCGTCCTGCCAATAGCTTTATCTACTCCACCTTCTCCGGCCTCCTTTCGTGTGTTTTCTGCCACCGCATCATCCACCGAGGTAGTGTCCACCCCCGCCTGATTTCTTTCTTCCCCTTCTCCTTTATTCTTCTTATTCCTTAATGAGCTACTAGCAACCACCAAAATTGGGCAGCTCATAGGTGCATTGATTCATTTTTTTCCTTTTGTTTCCAACTTATTAGAATAATTTTGGTGCATTTTTCCAACTGTTATTTCCAGCTGCTCATTTGGTATTTGGTGTTGTGAATTGTTTTCTTAGGCATGTAATGGGTAGCTGGTGAGAATGGGACAAGAGAAAGGAAAGAGACAGTAGGCAATTGACAAAATAAAGGCAAGTGATACTTTCTGTAATTCTCCCCAAAACCAACCTTTATGCACCATCTCACTAGGTCACACTCTATTGACCACATGAAAAAAAGGTCTCATTAAACCAATTAATCCCAACTGAACTCGCTGTAAATAAGCAGCATTCAGAGATTATCCTATTTCGGACACCCACATTTGCCTCTTGTTTTAGATCCAAGGAAGAGATAAAAGTAACCTACATCTCTTCCAAAGGTACATATTTCACCAACATTAATTTCCTCAACATACAGGGAATCAGTATCAGGATGCCTCTTGACGTTCAAAATCTTCCCTACTCGGATATTTAGCCTTATTATGGCAATTTCTGGTTTAGCAGTAGGCTTAGCCTTGTTTTGAGTGACAGGTTTTTTTTTGTTGTTTCTTGTCACCTATAAAATTTCATAGTTTTATGAAAACGTATGCTCTAAAGTCAAACAAAAAAGTACATGCATGTCTAACACAGAAATGAAAAAAAAAAAAAAGACTTAGAAATCTATATAAGCTTTGTCAAACAGAATTTCATTCTTACACAAAAGCTTATGAAGTTAAGCATTTTTCACGTTAGAAATAAGCACACCCTCATTCCACAATATGGATAAATCAGGTCAATCATATAAAGCCTTAGCTATGTCTTTATGAACCCATATCACTCGGCCCAATAGAAAGATGTCTTTGCAACAACACTCATGAGTTGTAGAATGCATCCAAAATATATTTTTTATAACTATGACTATTATTTTGCTAGAAAGTTTTCTTTTGCTCAACAGCCCAGCAACCTTTGTTGCTTTAGCTTCTGCTTCTGCTTCTGCCCTATGAATCCTATCAGCTTTGCTTTCATTGTACTTTAGTTTCAGTTCATTAACTATTTCCTTTTTGTGAGGATTAATTAATTTCAAAAATAGCACTGAAAGTACGGGCCTAGATATCAAGTGCAAAGCAAAGCCTACAGAGTGGGAGAAAAGAAAAAAAATGTATAGTCAAGACTAAGGTGAGTACCAATTCCTCAAACAGTGACTTTGGTTCTCCTCAGCTATCGATGCTGCTTCTTGGTTGCGGATGGGATTCAATGCCCTTTTCAGGTTTAGGAATGACGTCTATAGGAGTGGTGTTCTTTTGCTATGGAAGCTGAAATTTTTGCAATCTCTAGAGCAATACAAGTCATTATTTGACTATAACTTCGTTTTGTTACTATCCTAACTAATTGGTCCAAGATTATGAGGCAATCAAGACACTAGTCCACATTTGATAAGTTTGGCCTATCAAACTACTACTGACATGTAGTAGTTGGATAACTATTTGATGATTGTAATGTCTTGGTAGCGTGTTTCTCCAACTCATTATGTTCCCCAGTACTTAGTATTCTATGTTTTGTTCCGAGTATAGGAAAAAACCACATGAGTTGAAGACTAGGGCCAAAATAGTTACATCAGTCCCATGTTCGGCTAAACAAAACATTGATGAAATAATCGGCAAAATGAAGTAACATTGGTGTCACATTTATCATTAAAGCCATGAGAGAAGAACTGGAGCAACTGAAAAAGTTCCTCATTAGTGATCGGCTTTCGTGCACTAGACTCTACACAGAATAGAACAATGAAATTACTGGCTTTTAGTTCCCTCAATTTAACCTGATTATGAAAGTGTTGGAGATACTGTGTGAAGGTTTAGGATTCAACTTTAATCTCTCTACTTCTCAAAATATGTCACATAAAATTGATCTAGTTGTCCTCTAAATCTTAAAAAGTTTGCATTTTTTTCCCTTACTTAAAATATTAATACTTCTTCTATTATATATTTGTAAATATGTTTTTGAATACCAAAAAAAAATACTAATTTTTAAATTTCGAAATCATGATAAATTGTCTGTTATTCTATACTTTCATTTCATGTATAAACTAAGTAAAACTTATAACTCATAGCCCATCATCGTATCAGCTATTGTAGGATCTGTGTCAGTTTCTAAACTACCAGAAGCCCACACTGATTCAAGGCAAGAATCACACATAAACTACTATTATTTGTAATTTGGACCAAATTGGACAATATTATTTTTTAGCTCAAATATATCACTCATTTTTAAATGGTTCAAATTCATCACTCTATTAAATAGTGAGAATATTTGTGTGTGAAATGACTATATTCTATAAAATGAAAAGTTATGCATGATAATATTTAGAGTAATGTGAGCATGTTTTGTTATAAATTGAGAAAATATTAGAGATCTACAACTCATTAAATGGGTTAGTACTTGGGCAAAAATTGGGCAATGATATAAAAATTAGCATGTAGGAAATGCAAGAAATGCATTGTAGGAGTGATCATTACTATCACACATTAGTAGCATCAGTTTAATGTTGAATTGATCACTAAATTTAATAGAGAGTGGCTAATTTGGCTGATTTAAAAGTATAAGTAGTATATTTGAGCTGAAAAATCGGTGGTGATCAATTGGACCAAATCATAAACATTGATGCTTTGGTTGTGATTTTTGCCTCGATTCGATGGTGCTCCGCTCGTCGCAACTCGCATGTAATTAATCAAGACTCTTATAATTCAAGTGTTTCATAAAATTAACATTATTATGGCAGAAGTCAGTTAATACTTTTTTGGGTGCTTGTTATACTAATTATTTAAACATCATAATCATATAAAAAGAAAAACATTTATCAAGATCAAGACTAAGTCACATAATTATTTTATTTTGAGTCATCACTTTTATTCCTATTTTTAACTATTGCTTTTGTTCTTAACTATCACTCTTGTTCTTATTTTTATAACATTTTTTTAAAAATTTTTAAAATTGACACTTCCTCACTTTCAATTCTACTTCCCGCTCCCACTTTGTGTGACTTTGGATCAAAATTGTGCAATTGAATCATGTGTTTATCAGCTTATGTACAGTACCTACGAGATTTTCCACTAAGCTTAACTCACTTCACAGCAAAAAGGGAATGGCCCGATTATCTGTAGGTGAAAGAGCCCGAATATCTGTAGTGGGATTCTGGCACATTCTTCTTTGCATCAAAATCATGCCCTCTCATATTTCTTCGCCCCTTCTTCTCTTTCTTTTTTTTTTTCTTTTATTTTTTACTAGAAACATAATAAGTATATAAGAGATAGATATAGTAATTAGGGGCGGAGCCAGTAGTGTGACTAGGGGTGCCTAGCCCCCAACAATTTTGCAAATTAAGTATATTATTTATATGTATATGCAAACATAAAGGTCAAGAAATCTCATTATCTTTCCTGCAACCTTCCATAATCTTTTAATTGTTAACATAACAATAATTTTCAGAAGAAAAAATATAAAATAGTAAATAATTTTCCCTCTCTTTGAAATTTTTCATATATAAATGCATGTGGTTGATTTATGTAAAAGAGATAGGAAAAGTCCAACATCAAACAATTCATACTTATAACATTTTAATAGATTTCAAGTTATTTTGCTATTTTTTTTTACATTATAAAAATAACTTTATTTCTCCAATGTTTTCAATATTAAGTTCAACCCCTCCAACTTAAAATTTTGGCTCCGCTTGATAGTATTATTATAAGTTAGATAAATAGATATGTCAATTTTTTTTTTGACCAAACTGACAACTAAACAAGCTCAATCCATAATATTACAAGTTACAGAAAAAAACGTACAAACATTTTTGGGATCAAAATGACCATATAACCAGTTTTGTTGCTGCATAATATAGGAGATTCTTTCTTCGCATTGTCCATACCAAAGTAATTAGTGGAACAAATCCATACCTTCGAGTCAACAACTCTACTTGCTCAGAAGCACTCCCACAACATATTCTTTTTTCGTTAATTACAATGCATTTTTATTATAAGAGCTCCAATTGTTAAACTCTAATTTGGAAGGTTACACACAAAAATGTATTGAACTTATGGGATTAAAGAAAAAAACAAAACAAAAATTATCATGTAACTAGAACATTCAATTAAATCCTACTATTGAATTGACGGTTGGATTATGCATGGAAATTTCACAGTTGGGTTGAATGTTCTAAACATGTACATTACGCATGGAAATACTTAATTTGATTCACCTAGTTGTAAATTATCCAATTAAATGGTTGAGACTTATGAATAAAAATGCACATTTTAAATGAAAATGTTAGAGACACCTCTAACAAGCTTAAAAAATTAGCATTTATATAAATAAATTGGTAAAAATAATAAATAAACCACTAAAGTTTCTGAGTTGACTCGATTTGTCGACTAATGTTTTTTTTTTTTTTTGGCAAATAAACAACTAATACTTTAAAATCAACCCAAATAGGTCATTGGTCGTTAACTTACCGAATATTCTATTTTAAAATGGAGAATATTTCGTTAAAATTTATCATTTTAGTCCTTAAATTTTTTAAATTTTCTATATTAGTCCATAACTTTATGTCCCATCCATGAAGAACTAAGCACCATTTGTGAAAACCAAGCAACAAAAGCAAATCTTGAAGAACAGACCATGATCACCGTCACACCCATCTTCGTTGCACCCACCTTCGCCTAAAAAATGAATTGGCACCAATCGACGACCGCTAGCACCAATCGAAGATGAATCGACAACCACCTCTCATGCCTACGTCTCCACTACTTGTAAGCCGCCACAAGATCTTGCCCGATCTCTCCACCACCCATCCATGATTCATCCGTCTGCGCGATAACGATGCTAAGGCAGGCAAGCTCGAGGATGACATCAGGGATGAAGGGCTTCAATCAATCGTATTTGTTCTCTCTTCGTAACCCTGTGGCAAGGTCAATTCAAGGAAGGCTTGAATCAGCATGAATGATGAGGTGGAATTGCGTAACTAGAGACGAATCAGCGTGAACAAAGAGGTGAAATCATGCGGCGGTGGAGGCAGAATCATGCGATGGTCATACAGGGATGACGAATCATCGGATGTTCAAAATCATCGGACCTAGCTTGAACAAAACCCACAACCCAGAATGAACAAAACACAAAACCCGATTGAATTCCCATGCCCCAATTGAAGGAGAACAAGTCAAACCCGCTTCTGAAACCCATAGTTCAGAATCGATGAATTGGGTAACTGAGATATATGGCATTAGAGGGCATGAATTGAGTAACTGTTGGAATGAAATAGAAAAGTTAGCAAAGTTTTATGACTAAAAATTAATTAATCTTAATGACAATGGATGAATCGGACTAACTCAATGGTTATTTAGCCCAAAAAAATATTAGTGGCTAAATCGGTTCAACTCAAAAACTTTAGTGGTTTATTCGTTATTTTTTCCATAAATATTGATGGTGGAATTCAGAGTCAACAGTCACAGCACTTCGACCCTATTCCTTGGCTTGGACTTGGAAATGGAAAGTAAAGTAGACGGCAAAGTTCACATCCACACTCCACAAATCGCTAAAGCCAGTAGGCAAATTTTGAAAAGTTGCAACCTTACGGTTACGGATGGCCAACTGATCCGAGTAACTTCCGCAAAGAAATTTCCTTTCAACGAATTTTCACAAGAAAGCAAAACTTATCATTTTTTTTTTATCAAAGCAAAACTTATCATTCATCCATGAGAAAATTTATTAAGTATTTTTTAAGCCAGCAAACTACTCATCTGTCGCATATTTTTTGAATCATTTTCTATTTTAGTTGCTCATAAATTTAATGCACCATTTTCATTTTTCAATAAATTTTATAGGTAAATTACAAAAGCTTTCTTATGGTTTGATCTAACTTACACTTTATCCCATCTATTTAAAAAAACTATATTTTACCCTTACTTTCTTTATAGTGTCTGACAATAACTTATAAAACCCTAAATTAAACTGTCTGATAACAATATTCCAACAATTTTAAGTTTTTTTATATTTCTTTCATAGCTAACCAACTTTTAAAAAATACTGGTATGCATTTACAGGAAGAAAAATAAATTTACAAAAAGAAAAAACTGATAATTTAAAATATCTATTAATATAAAAAAATATTGGAGAGATCGACATTGTTGGAAAATAATTATCATACAATTTAAATTATAATTTCAAAAGTTGTTATCGGATAATATAAAAGAATATGGGGCAAAGTGTAGGTTTTCAAAAATAAAGCAGGCAACTATAGGTTAAGGTAAACCTTATAGGATAATTGTAACTTCCCTAAATTTCACTGAGCAACTTTACCATTATACCCATTATTATACTCTCTGTTTTGTTCTTTTCCACAAGCTCTACGCCTCCACCCTCTTGGTCACTTACCCTAAAAACATGATCAGACCTCCCAATAAATTGCAATTTCTCTCTCAATTTCCATTACCCAACTAAACAACTATGAGAAATGATAGATTCTAGTTGTAAATTGAACATGACCAAGTCTGAAATCATAAAGAAATCCACACAGTTGTGTGTCTCGATTCCGACGCCGTTTCCCACCCTCGCTTCAGTGTCTCTAGCTTCACTGTTAAACTCCGCTTGCCCTGCCTATGGTTACTATCTCTGTCTACAGGAGCTCCCAAAGTTATGGACCACAAAAACTAAAAGAACCAAGTACAAACAACAGGACCAAGTTGTAGGCCATGTATGTATCTATCCAATTGAACCATTATTAATGGAAGAAACCTTGTAAACACCTGCCGATGTGGTAAAAGGGATGCCTTTGTAACAAGCTACCAGCTTGTCATCAGTTTGTAAATCCACTTGCAATATCTCCTAAACCTTCTTCTTAGGGTTCAAGACATCATCAAACTCCCCCTTAAAAGTAAAAACTTGGGAAGTTTAGGGCCAGTTCGTTACAATTTAATTAGGTCAAATTAATGTGTTATTGGACCTGGGTATGACTCAACTTCAAAAGCAATTATTATTTTCCACTGAAGTTGCAAGTATTTACGGTCAAAACTAGTCAACTAGCTTTTCTTCCACCCTCACTTCATCAGAGCTTTGTCGTCCGCAGCTATCCTCCACTGCGATGCCCCCCCCAAGAAATGTCCCTACTTAGCTGAAGGCGTCCCCAGCACCGTCCTACTCCTCTGAATCATGCATCCCAACCTCGTAACACCTCCAATTTCGCTAACCAGAAAACCAATTGAAAGGGGCAACAACATATCATTCAATCAAAACAACATGAGGCATACTATGGCTAAATTGGGCCGATTAGACTGAGAGTTAAGATCAGCACACCGAGGCTTTGCACAAGGGTACCGATGGGGAAAACCAAGCAAGGGCAACTAGGTTGGTGTAGATTGGCTCTGCACATGAAGCACTAACAAGCCATCGGAGGCTATGGCGGTGGTGGATGGTGCCACTACGGTTATTGTGGTTATGGCCACCTACTGTGAGAGAGGTTACAGGTGTTGTGCGGTGAGGCGACAAAAGTTATGCGGAACAGAAAAGGAGGGGACTTTACATGAGATCAACCACGATGCCAAACCAGATTGAGAGGCTCGTGAAAGTTGTGACAGCAATTGTAGACAATGTAATTTTTCAAAAATTGGATGTCAAATTCAGTGTAATTAGAAGGACGTCACATCTTTTTCCTAAACCATGTTTAAAACTGCATTAACATGACTACATTAAACCAAAACGAACAACCTGTTAAGGCGAGTTCGGTTGGGATTAATGGGTTTAATAGGACTCTATTTTCCTTGTGATCAACAGAGGATGGCCCAGTGGGATGGTGCATAACGGGCTGGTTTTAGGGAGATTTACAAGGTATGCCACTTGTTTTTATTTTGTCAATTACCCACTGTCTCTCTCATCTATCTCGTCCTACTCTCACCAGCTACCCCAACTATTCCCCATTTGTACATCGGGCTCCTATTTACTATGCATCCACTCTCCTCCGGCCATCCTCTGTATGGGGTTTGGTTCCGTCAGCCGGTCCCACCCACATTTGCTCCGTCCCGCCAATAGCTTTATCTACTCTACCTTATCCGGCCTCCTTTCGTGTGTTTTTTGCCGCCGCATCATCCACCAAGGTAATGTCCACCTCCCGCCTGATTTCTTTCTTCCCCTTCTCCTTTGGTTTTTTTATTCCTCAGTGAGCTACTAGCAACCACTAAAATTGGGCAGCTCATAGATGCATTGATTCATTTTTTTCCTTTTGTTTCCAACTTATTAGAATAATTTTGGTACATTTTTCTAACTGATATTTCCAGCTGCTCATTTGGTATTTGGTGTTATGAATTGCTTTCTTAAGTATGTAATAGGTAGCTGGTGAGAATGGGATGAGAGAGAGAGGAGAGAGACAATAGGCAATTGACAAAATAAAGGCAAGTGACACTTCCTGTAATTCTTCCTTAAACCAGCCCTTATGCATCATCTCACTAGCCCACCCTCTGTTGACCACGTGAAAAAAAGGGTTTCATTAAACTAATTAATCTCAACTAAACTCGCTGTAAATGAGCAGCATTCAGAGATTATCCTATTCCGGACACCCACATTTGCCTCTTGTTTTAGATCCAAGGAAGACATAAAAGGAACCTACATCTCTTCCAAAGGTACATATTTCACCAACATCAAGTTCCTCAACATACAGGGAATCAGTATTAGGATGCCTCTTGACGTTCAAAATCTTCCCTACTCGGATATTTAGCCTTATTATGGAAATTTCTGGTTTAGCAATAGGCTTAGCCTTGTTTTGAGTGGCAGGTTTTTTTTTGTTGTTGTTTCTTGTCACTTATAAAATTTCATAGTTTTATGAAAACGTATGCTCTAAAGCCAAACAAAAAATTACATGCATGTCTAACACAGAAATGCAAAAAAAAAAAATGACTTAGAAATCTATATAGGCTTTGTCAAACAGAATTTCATTCTTACACGAGACCTTATGAAGTTGAGCAATTCTCACATTAGAAATAAGCACACCCTCATTCCATAATATGGATAAATCAGTTCAATCATAGAAAGCCTTAGCTATGTCTTTATGAACCTATATCACTCGGCCTAATAGAAAGATGTCTTTGCAACAACACTCATGAGTTGTAGAATGCATCCAAAATATATTTTTTATGACCATGAATATTATTTTGCTAGAAAGTTTTCTTTTGCTCAACAGCCCAGCAACCTTTGTTGCTTTAGCTTCTGCTTCTGCTTCTGCCCTATGAATCCTATTAGCTTTGTTTTCATTGTACTTTAGTTTCAGTTCATTAACTATTTCCTTTTTTTTAGGATTGATTAATTTCAAAAATAGCACTGAAAATACTGGCCTAGATATCAAGTGCAAACCAAAGCCTACAGAGTGGGAGAAAAGAATAAATATGTATAGTCAAAGCTAAGGTGAGTACCAATTCCTCGAACAGTGACTTTGGTTCTCCTCAGCTATCGATGTTGCTTCTTAGTTGCGGATTGGATTCAATGCCCTTTTTCAGGTTTAGGGATGACATCTCTGGGAGCGGTGTTCTTCTGCCCAAGAAGTTGAAATTGTTGCAATCTCTAGAGCAATACAAGTCATTATTTGACTATAACTTCATTTTGTTACTATCCTAACTAATTGTTTCCCGATTACGAGGCAATCAAGACACTAGTCCACATTTGATAAGTTTGGCCTACCAGACTACTACTGACATGGAGTAGTTGGATAACTACTCGATGATTATAATGTCTTGGTAGCATGTTTCTCCAACTCATTATGTTCCCGAGTACTTAGTATTCTATGTTTTGTTCTGAGTATAGGAAAAAACCACATGAGTTGAAGACTAGGGCCAAAATAGTTACATCAGTCCCATGTTCGGCTAAACAAAACATTGATGAAATAATAAGCAAAATGAAGTAACATTGGTGTCACATTTATCATTAAAGCCGTTAAAGAAACGTAGCTAAGAACTGGAACAACTGAACAAGTTCCTCATCAGCAATCGGCTTTTGTGCACTACATTCTACACAGAATAGAACAATGAAATTACTGGCTTTTAGTTCCCTTAGTTTAACCTGATTGTGAAAGTATTAGACACACTATGTGGAGGTTCAGGATTTAACTTTAATCTCTCCATTTCTCAATTTATGTCATATAAAATTGATCCGGTTGTCCTTTAAATCCTAAAAAATTTGCATTTTTCTTCCCTTACTTAAAATATTAGTACTTCTTTTCTTATATATTTGTAAGAATGTTTTTTAATATAAAAAAAATTCTAATTTTTAAATTTTGAAATCATGATAAATTGTCTATTATTCCATACTTTCATGTATAAACTAAGTAAAACTCATAACTCATAGTCCATCATCGCATCAACTATTGTAGGATCTGTGTTAGTTTCTAAACTACTAGAAGCCCACACTGATTCAAGCCAAGCATCACACATAAACCGCTATTATTTGTAATTTGGACCAAATTGGACAATATTATTTTTTAGCTCAAATATATCACTCATTGAGTCATTGTTAAATGGTTCAAATTCATCACTCTATATTAAATAGTGAGAATATTTATGTGTGAAATGAGTATATTCTATAAAAAGAAAAGCTATGCATGATAATATTCAGAGTAATGTGAGTATGTTTTGTTATAAATTGAGAAAATATTATAGATCTATGATTCATTAAATGGGTTAGTACTTCAGCTAAAGTTGGGCAATGATGTAGAAATTAGCATGTAGGCAATGCAAGAAATGCATTGTAGGAGTGATCATTACTATCACACATTAGTAGCATCAGTTTAACACTGAATTGATCACTAAATTTAATAGAGGGTAGGGGTGGAAATGAGCCGAGCCGAGCCCGAACACCCATAGGCTCGAAGCTCGGCTAGTTAAGAACTGGCTCGGCTCGAAGCTCGGCTCGAGCTCGACGAGCTCGAAAAATAAGGCTCGAAGCTCGGCTCGAAAAAGTTTGAGTTCAGCTCGGTAGCTCGATAGGCTCGAAGCTCGAATCGAGCTCGTTTTGAGAAACACATAGATCTTAATTTAACATTCATATATAAAGGTTTTTCATTTATATGTTAAAATGTTGAAAATAAAAAATCATAGATTAATTGCTAAAAAGTGAATGGTGCAAAGAATTTGGGATAGAGGGAGTATTATATTAATTTTCTTACCAGGCTCGTTAGGCTCGATAAGGATTCGAGCCGAACACTACCTGGCTCGAAGCTCGGCTCGTTAAGGATTCGAACTTATCTTACGGCTCAAAGCTCGGCTCGAGGCTCGTTAGGCTCGGCTCGAGGCTCGTTAGGCTCGGCTCGATAAGAAAAAAACCGAGCTCGAGCCCGAACTGTTTGATAAAGGCTCGGCTCGTTTCCACCCCTAATAGAGGGTGGCTAATTTAGCCGATTTAAAAGTATAAGTAGTATATTTGAGTTGAAAAATCAGTGGCGATCAATTGAACCAAATCATAAACATTGATGCTTTCGTTGTGATTTTTGCCTCGATTCGATGGTGCTCCGCTCGTCGCAACGCGAATGTAACTAATCAAGACTCTTATAATTCAAGTGTTTCATAAAATTAACATTATTATGGCAGAAGTCATTTAATACTTTTTTTTGTGCTCGTTATACTAATTATTTAAACATCATAATCATATAAAAGGAAAAACATTTACCGAGATCAAGACTAAGTCACATAATTATTTTATTTTGAGTCACCATTTTTATTCTTATTTTTAATTATCGCTTTTGTTCTTAATTGCTACTCTTATTCTTCTTTTGTAACATTTTTTTTAAAATTTTTAAAATTGACATTTTATCACTCTCACCTTTACTCTCCACTCCCACTTTGCATGATGTAGGATCAAAATTGTGCAATTGAATCATGTGTTTATCAGCTTGTGTACAGTACCTACGAGATTTTCCACTCAGCTTAGCTCATTTCACAGAAAAAAGGGAATGGCCCGATTATCTGTATGGGGAAGAGTCCGAATTTCTGTAGTGGGATTCTGGCACATTCTTCTTTGCATCAAAATCATGCCCTCTCATATTTCTTCGCTCCTTCTTCTCTTTTTTTTTTTTTTCTTTTATTTTTGACTGGAAACATAATTCAAGTATATAAGAGATAGATATAATAATTAGGGGCGGAGCCAGTAGTGTGACGAGGGGGGTGCCTAGCCCAATAATTTTGCAAATTAAGTATATTATTTATATGTATATGCAAAAATAAAGGTAAAAAAATCTCATTATCTTTCCTGCAGCCTTCCATAATCTTTTAATTATTAACATAATAATAATTTTAAGAAGAAAAAATATAAAATAGTAAATAATTTTCCCTCTTTGAAATTTTTCATATATAAATGCATGTGATTGATTTATGTGAAAGAGATAGGAAAAGTCTAACATCAAATAATTGATAATTATAACATTTTAATAGATTTTAAGTTATTTTTCTATTTTCTTTTTGCATTATAAAAATACCTTTATTTCATGAATGTTTTCAATATTAAGTTCAGCCCCTCTCCAACTTAAAATCTTGGCTCTGTCTGATAGTATTATTACAAGTTAGAGAAATAGACATATCAATTTTTTTCGTGACCAGAATGACAACTGAACAAGCTCTATAATATTACAAGTTACAGAAAAAAAACATACAAACATTTTCAGGATCAAAATGACCATATAACCAGTTTTGTTGCTGCATAGTATAGGAGATTCTTTCTTCGCATTGTCTATACCAACGTCATTAGTGGAACAAATCCACACCTTCGACTCAACAACTCTACTTGCCGAGAAGCACTCCCACAACATATTCTTTAGTAGGTTTTTATTTTTTTTCCCCAATATTTTATCTCCTATCCGTTTTCTGAACTTTTTGGTTACTTATTGTTATTGTACCCTTTTTCCCGTGCAGATCCTTTCCTCCATAGGACTATAAGAAAAAAAAAAAATAGGGCAATAGGCCAAGTTCGTGCACAATACAGCATAAGAATCCAAACTGACTTTCACCTGCAAATGTAATTGTCTGCTACAAATACTTGCAAGTGCTTCAGCACAAGCTAGACATTTATATACAGTAAAAGCAATCCTCCAAGACCTTTATGATCCTATACAAGACCTTTAGAGAGTGGCACCCCATATTCAACCTGCAACGGTACCATTTCTTCTAAAGACTTGCTCTGGACAGCTTCTTGAGAGCCTCAGCAATCTCCTCGGCTTGCACTGCACCGCTGATGGAGGTGATCAAGGGGCTCTCGGAAGGGACAATGTCATCCCTCATGTCCGTTCTTCTTAGCAACTCCTCTGAACCCTTTTCCACCACTCCTTTCATGATTATGGTTTTGTGAGTCCCAGATATCAGCTCTTCATGATCAGTGTCCCCACATTCACCAAGAATCACAAACATGCTTGCAACATTCACTCTCCATCGGACAAAGAAGTACCTACACATAAGAGACAACTGGTTTACACGAATATCACCTTCATCGTTTCATCTCAGAGGAAATTGTAATAGATCATTATATACCTGAGAGCCTGTGATCGCGATGCAAGGAGAGGGACAACTTGCATTCTAGTTGAGTTCCTGCAATACATGGGATGGCAGCGGAGGCCACGCATCCGAAGCTTCTGCCTCAAGTCATCTACTTTCTTTACCTGGAAAATAAGGCAACATATAAACCAAGCAGGAAAAACAATAGCCTACAGTTTTACCATGAATCATATCAATCTATCTACCTTGCTTGGATCTTTTATCAAGTATGCAACACAATGTGCATTGCTTGAATTCACATCCTCTTCAATGGGACTGGAAGAGGGCTTGGAATTTTCCTCTCCTTCAGGAGTGTTCATCAGTTTCCAAATAGTGCTCCGTAGACCTTCACGACCCCAACGATAATCGATGTGTGAGGCATAGTCAGGATCTGGAACAAGTTTACCATTTTCTTCTGCATAAGATCCTGGGTAATACACTTCACTGCCGCTGCTACAGATCAGAGCATCGAACTCATTTACTTGAATCTTTGCTGACTTCAAGAATTCTATTGTTTCTGATAATGGCATGGCTGTTGATATCACAACACCCGAGAATTTTGCATATTGAGAGTCCAGTCGAATAGCCTTAAGTACATTTTGTACGATGTGAATCATCTTCTTTTCAGGCATTCCCTCACTGTCATAGCAGTCAAGTGCAATTACCATTAATCGACGGCGCCTCCTCAACATTGGATACTTGCTTGATACAGTATCAGGCTTCACATTTTCACCATCCTTTGGGTTAGGCTCTGGTTTCTTTATCTTGCTCAGGACATTTTTCACTGGGTCCGGTGTGTCGGACCCAAAATTAACTGAAGCATCAAGGGACCCTTTTTCTCCATCGAGTGACAGCCTGAGGGACATATCTTGCACGTCCTTGAGTGAGTCATTGAAAGACATTTCTTCCGCTGCCATTTCATCATCCAATGGAGTATCTGTTTGCCACTGTGGGTGTCGCATTCGGCATGCTGCCACCCTTGTCAAGTAGGTCCGACAATGTTCAGGCCATGAATATAGATGAATGTTCTTCCAGCCATTCTTTCTGCAGTCATGCCATAAAATCTTCTCTGATACCAACTTGAGTAGAGCGTCAGCAATTGCTTGCTGATCATGAGGGTCAATTAGAAGGCCATTGTTTAGTGCCTGTTATTCCAAAAAAGATGAAAACAAAGATTTAAAATTAAAGAAATAATTTTTCATCAACATCTTGAAATAAAAGAGAGCATTTAGATTCTAAAGCAATAGAAAGAAATAACGATAATAATTCAGCTTATGATGTACTTAATTCTTACCTTCTGGATGTCAACTGGCCCACCATTTTTAGTGGCAACCATTGGAAGCCCATGTGCTGCTGCCTGCATCATTAAGATAAAAATTGTTCAATATACCATTCCCTGTGCTAAATAAAATAACATCTTACTGATGATAGTTGAATGCACTCACCTCAATCAAAGTAAGACCAAAAGGCTCCACAAGTGCAGGATTTATGAAAACTCCCTGACATTTGTTTATTCACATTGGTTAGTGATTCATGCACAGCTACAAAGAATACACCAAGATTGGGAAATAGCAAAGAGTCATGAACCTTTGTTTTCGCTGCAAGTCGATATATCTCTGCAACTTCATACTGTTTGTGATGCTTTGGATAGGCCACCAACCCATAGAGGTCATACTTATCAATTAGTTTTAACACAGTGGTCAGCACACTAGCATTTCCAGCAGGCATTTCTTCAATATCATCCCTATTTCCCATGATCAATGTCTGCATGGATACAAAACAAATTACTTTATTTTTCTTCTGAAAACTAGCCAATAAAGTTATCATGAACGACTTACAAGATTAGCAAGCTCCCTCAATGAACGACACTCTCCAAATGCCTTAACAAGGGTTGTTATGTTCTTCTTCGGATCAGGCCTTGATAAAGCCAAGATCATTGGTTTGTGGGGGTTTGTTAGGAAGCGCATTAGCTGTCAAATAATGTGAATCAATGACATCTAGTGCTACAATTTTTTGATAGAAAAAACTATGGCTAATATTATGAATTGCTTACTTCTGACCATATCGGTGGAAGTGCTTTCGGAGATGATCCATCTGCACCACCTGTAAGTGCTGAAAGTTCGCCATCATCAGATACATCTTCTTGAGCCACAACATTGCTGAAGTCCATCCCAGGAGGAATTACCTGCAAGAAGTTAATTAGTATGGAACATCCTATGTCCAAACAATATCAGTTAAAAGAAGATATTCTTATAGCTTATAAAGCGTTCCTAAGTAGGTTTCTCCAGAAGACAGAAAATTGAGCGTAGTGAGATTAGAAAAACAACATGGGTATGTGAGTCATACCACCATCCTTGGCATGTATCGACCGTGACAGCTAACACCACGTCTAGCTCGGGCACGTAAAACTTTCTCAAGCTTGACATCAAACCCATCGTAGAGTCCCCACTGCTCATCAATTTCCTGTTTGGTACTTGTGATAACAAGTTCTGCAGCATCGAGGGAAAGCTCTTCTCCTTCAATCCTTCTCATGATCTTGTACATGGAGTTAATATCCTCCTTAGATTGTCGTCCCTGTTTAAGAAGCTGCTCGAGTTTGTTTCTACCTAGAGAGTGCCCTGTTAAAACCATTGGTACATTCAAAGCACCCGAGAGAAGGGCAGCACTGTCCCCTGCATCAGCATAGTGTCCATGGATTACATAGGGCCACACAGGTCTTCCCTCGCCAATTTGTTCACCCAACACCTTCGACATGTTAAGTATATGAGTTAAAGCTCCATCCACAAATTCCTGAACGTAAGGCCACAATAACTCTTTGCGCAGGTACTTCTCGCGGGGACCAAAGGGAATCCTTATAATATAGGCTCCGCTGCTCTCCCCAACGTCACCATCACAATCATCAGTTCCTGCAGTTAGCATCTCCGTAGGCTCACCATAACTCCAATCAACTTCAGGTGAGCAAATTTGGCGTGTAAAAAGATCTACCCTGTACACTCCTGGCATATTCGCGAGTGCCCTTGCAAGCTCAACAACATATTTGACCTGAGAACTGTCAAATATCAGATGACTTTCAAAAGAGGTGAAGGTGCAGAACAAGCATTTAGTTGTGATAATATTCAAATACCTGTCCACCAGTGTCAGAATCACAACCAAGCTCCATGTTGTCTCCCCGGACCAGACCATGCAAGCTAGTGATCAAGAAGGGTTACAATGAATATTTAAGTTAGGATCATAACACGAATATTTTGTTTCAGGAGCAACTAGAACATTGGGAAGAAAGATATTGCCTGACAAGAACAATGTAAAGTTTCTTTTCCCTTTTGTCATCCAACCATACTTCCAAGTTGGAATTGCTCCGCTGGAACTTCTTCACTGAGGCATCACTCTGCACCATCTCACCGAGCACATCTCCCTTTTCTCCTTCAGACAAGTCCTCTGACATGTCATCTGTGACATCCTTGCGTCCTTGTTCTCTTTCCCATCTCCGCTTCGCCAATCGTTGCAGTCCTTCGGATTCCAGCTGCGTAAACAAACCCATAAAAACCCACATATATAATATATACAGCGAGTCATTTCTTCCAGACCTCAACACCAACTGTGTCTAGCTTCAAACAGGTGAAAAAAAACTCTAAAATCCTATTGATATGTTGCTTTCAGAACACAATCTGATTCTGGCACACTTTCTGACCGAAAACGACTATTCTCACAATCCATTATGCCGGAATAAAGCAGCCGAGATGACCAGATCTTCATGGACCATTTAGTTGAGAAAAAATGTTGAATCATTTTCGAAACTTCCTTGTATAGATATAGTGACACAAAATACTACCAAACATAAACATGAAAAAATGAGTAATTGTAATTAAAAACCTGCTTCTTCTTGCGAGTGAGATGCCAAATGCGCCAACACATGTTCTCGAGCCTAGAGCTACGCTCGCGAGCGTTGCGAGTGGCGACCACCTTAATCCACGTCCGATACAGATCGGACTCATCGACGCCCGTCACAACTTCCTCCACAAAATACTTGGTCGGGTTAAAATGCACCCCTCGCTCCCTCAGATTCGCCTGTGGCGCCGGCAACGACTTCTGCTCGTCGATCGTCGTCGCCCCGGAGTGCAAAATCGCCTCCAAATACCCATTTATCCACTCGTTCCCGGCCATTGCGACAACTCACCTGTTAATTCCTCCACAAGAAACAACGACTGGCGCAGACTCTCGTCCGAACACAGATGACTCCAGTAAGAACTCGAGAAACAGAGTGAAACAATCTTGCTAAAAGAAGACAGAGTCGAGATATGTATGATTCTTCATGCGAATGATAGCAGTTTGATTCCTGAGAATTTGAGTGAGAAAATTGCAAAAGAGAGAAGAGAGGGAAAAAATAAAGAAAACGAAGAGAGACGTAGGAGAGAGCGGAATTGGTTACATGGGTGGAGGAGGGAGAAGCAGAGGAGTGGGAGGAGAGGGAGAGAGATAAAAGCGGAAGGTTTGGAGAGGAAGGCCACATGTCGGAGAATGGTGAGGGCCATCCATGGGGTGACACGTGTAGCGATTGAAACTGATTTCGTTTCTACCTTCTACGAGGATTGTCCGCTTCCCAATGCGCGCTTGGTGGCTTCTCTCCCGCCCACCCCTCACTACCCTCGCCAGGTTCTTGTCCTTGTGCGCAATCTGACTCTAGAGTGACAGGTTTGTAACTTTGAACAACACGGGCACCGAATTATATTCGAATTGAGAAATGGAGGACTTTTCTTCGATGCTGTTATTGTACTCTTAGCTTTATGAACAATGACATCCTTCAGTTATTAGTATTTGAGCGGTTAGGCCCCATATTTTGAAATGTGCTGATATGAAGACCTAAACCGCTTTACGGTTGAACGATGCTGCTATCCTGTGACACGGCCTTCTTCATTTTTTGACATAACGGCTTTCTACATCATTATTTATGTAGAACATACCAAGGTACATTTCCCGTGGTCGAATATACATAAATTAATTAAATGTATTAGCTAGATATTTTTAGAGATTTATTATTAGTCCCACGACCCGAGCTCGGGTAAAAAAGGGGCACACGGGCCCCAGCCTCGCTCCGAGATCAGTTCGCCTCCGATCTCCCCAATATTTCATATTCGCTATTAATATTGATTCAGTTGTATCTAGTTCCCGAAAATGTTGATATTTCTGATATCTTTTCTAATCTGAATGTATCTTCTCAAAACCTTATACCTTATAATGTTGATTTTAAGTGCAAAAAAAAAATGTTGATTGTTCATAATTATTATTATAAACTGTCACCATTTACTCAAAAAAATATTTTAATTGTAACTCTGTATTTTAGCAATGTCATTTTTAAAACAGCTTTTGTAAAAGCAAGTGTGATTGATTAATTTTTACTGTATGTTGATAATGAAAAATATAAAGTAATTATTAGGTAAAATGAATATTAGCATACTGATAATTTTTTGATGTACCTTTCAAGACAATATTAATTTTGAATCAAAAAATAAGTAAAACTGAAAAAAAAAAAAAGGTATTTTAGAAAATGAAAGATGAAGGAGCTGAAATATCATTTACATCACTGAAGATTGACAATAGAAAATCAGTGGCCCTCAAAGCGTATCATTGTTATATTTGATAAAATCTATAAAATTTCCATATATTATACCATGTTTTTATATCTGGAAGATTGATGAAGATGTATGTGGCAGCAGAGGCATCATCTCCGCTAGCTTGTTGTAGCCACCAGTCCATCGACCGAACAAATTATCTCCTCATCTTCTTTTTTAGCTGTGTCTCTTTTATATGTATGTAGCATTTTGTCCCGCGGGCCGAGTACAATGGCTGAAAGGGTTCGATGCCTTCCTATTCCTCATTCTCAAACAATGTTATTTAAATATATGTTTAGTTGTGTCTGAGTCTTAAAAAAATAAGTATTTTCTCTGTTTTTTGTACTCCTTAAATCCTATATATGTATACCTAATTCTGAATATTAAAAAAAAGTATTATGTTATTGGTTTCTAATTAGGGGTGAAAATTTGGTTCATTGGGATAGGTTTGGGGTTAAACCTACATTTATGAAGCTCATTTACAGCTTCCGAGTCATAACTTGAACCAACCTAAATTGAGGCCCCAACTCGAACCGACCCCTAATAAAAAAATAATTTGAGTCAAAGTCGAGTTGGTTCAGTTATTTGTGCATTGTGCCTATAAAGAAGGACCGATGGGAATGAGTAGGTGAAGCAACCTTTTTCTTTTTTTTTTGTACACATAATTTAATATAATCTATTATAAGAGTATGGGTGAGATTGAACAATCTTAAACCTTATAAACATTTGAGAACCTCGGTACCAACTACTCCATTTTCTGAGTGCCTGTTTTATATAGATTGTGGCGCCACTTCTCAAACTCTAACCTTATCTGTGTGTGCCATTTGTGTTATCATTTTACTAGTCAACACAGAACACAACAACTTAATTGTAGAGCAACTTTCAAAGATATATCCTTAAACTCAAAATCCCACATCAACCAAACGAGAATTAATCCAAACTTGTTACAATCTATAGGAATTTTGTTATAAATGTTACAGTCCATATTTATCCAAATTTTGAAATCACTTGTTACAATCTATATTAATCCAAATTTTGGCCAAGAATCTTGCTTAGTTGGAGGCAAATTCCTTTGCAAGCACCAAAAGAGCAAAATCTAGTTTTAATCCTGTTAATAAAATGAGAAAAATCCAAGCTATGAAACAATCCTTCAATTGACAATTACAATGGAAGTTGATGACTTCATCCTGTGACACGGCCGTCCTTGGCCCCTGCCCAAGAAGCCTTGTGAGAGCTGGTCTCACGATGGATTGCAATTGACTAGTTGTGTATGTGTGCGGATTAAATCCCATGATACTAGTTGATTATCCTAGAATATGCAATATGCATGCTCTTCATGCTTTGACTCGGTTTATTAAAACCATAAAACATTAACTTGGCCAAGTAATTTCTACACAAAATAAATAGAAATAGCCAAAGCATACAAAAATCAACATTTGTGTGAGTTTACTACACATAACAACTCGTGAGAACATTCATACATAAAGTAGACTAATGCCCTCACCCAAAAGCAACCGTAGAGTCGAGGACTCCTCATAACATAGACTATGGAGGCAAGTAAAAGTACTATATAAATTCAAGCCTCTACTAAGATCTCTTTGACTTAACTCCCACCTTGGATACACGTTCCAGTGGCGAGTCTCAAAAGTCCTTGCCAAGTGCTACTAGGCTTTGCAGCAAAAGGAAAACACTAGTTAGTACTGTTACTTGACCAACAAGCCAACTAAATATACCAATGTAGACTAGAATCACAAGGATTCTTAAATGTCATACCTGTACACACAAAAGAGCACTACCGCGATAATCCTCAATGATTACCTGGTCCAACAGCTTCAGTCTCTACATAACATAACTAGGGAATAAGAATTCGACAATTCTCAATAAGGGGTCTTCAGTGTACCTACAAGAAAATTTCTAGGACTAAACATATCATAAACATATGTAAACTTGCTGCGAGCTCACACAGCATAAGGGTCTGATATATGCACATATAACTAGGCCATTAAGACCTCTCCTTAACTAGTCCTCCTCATGGCGCATCACTCCGTGCCTAGCGACTTCTGATCACTAACCCGCTCCTAGCAAGCCATAGCTTACTTGATGCAATCATGTAGCCTTCCCTTAGTCGTTATGCAGGGGAATTATGGTGGAACTTTGTAGACTAGGCCATAAGACCTCATTGTAGACTAGATGAATAAGGTTTCACCTTGCAACCTCGTGGCTACGGCACGGCTAGGTCGACAAGGGTTCTAAACCTTTCACCTGAGCTAGTGGTACTTAGTTATGCTCATTTGCAACATAGTTTACTTGCTTGTTGCACAAACAACCATTAAGCCTCACAAAACTCAAGGAAACTCTTACATTTTGTGGGACTTTTGGAAGTATCGGAGTATCCCCGGAATCCTTGGACCCCAAGGTACCCTAAGAACCCCCTTAGGTCTCACTTGGATCAAGCTAGCAAAATGTGAAAATTTTAGCATTTCTATCTGTGGCGACACGTCGCCATAATTGGTAACGTTCTGTGAACTTTCGTTGGATTGGCGACGCATCGCTAGCATCAACCTGTAATTGGCGACGCGTCATCAATCTGCAGAAATGTAGAATTTGGCGCATTTTGCTGCTATGAACTTTGGACGACTCCTACACATATCAAAATGCATGGAATGCCTCCAAATTTCATACACTCATAGAACATGTTGCATAGAACATAACCAACTATCACAAGCTAATCTATGATGTCTTGTAACATTAATCCAATCCTCCCAAATCCTCTAGTCCACCATAATTCAACTAAAACTTTTAACTAATGTCACAGCTAAAACCACTCAAATTCTTCAAGCAAACTCAAGCTAATGACATTAAATGAACTTAAAAACACATCTCCCTTACCTCAACTCGAAATAACACGCAAGAATCAAGCTCCCTTTCAATCAACCAAGTTCACCAAAGTTCTACATAAGTTCCAATCCAAAAACAAAGTACTAATCACTAAAACTTCACTCTCTAACCAAAACCCAAGCTTCAAACTAACTAATAAACATGAATTCAATCAAGAACACTTTGCTTACCTTGCTCAAAAACAGGGGATGTGGAAAAATGCCCTTCCAAGCTTCAAAATCATGGTTTCAAGCTTGAAATGCACTCCTTCAAGCTTATATACTTTGATAACCTCTTGTTCCACCAAGAATTTCTTGATTCCAAGGAGAATTGGATGGAGAAATGAGAGTGGAAGGGATGAACACGAAAATATGGCAGCCACTCTCACTTTCCCCTTCTTAAACCCTCCCTTAACACACAAGCCATCAAAGTATTAAGCTTAATACAATTAAGCCCCTATCTTTGTAACTTAGTCATTCTTGATTAAATTCTTGTTTATTCTTCAAGTTTGAGTTAAGGTTGAATGTTAAGTTATAAAAATTTATTTTAAAACACTCGGGACTCGTCCCAGCTATTCAGAATGTAAAATTACCATTTTACCCCTGAACCTCGTTTAGTGCCTTATTCTTCTCGGAACTTAGTGAACTTTGCTGAACTTCTCTATTCTTGCTATGTAAACTTGAATTAAGGTTCTAAACTTAATTTAAAACACTTTACCTTCCGCGATTACACTTTCCACTAGAAGGGCCATAACATCCTGGCTTATCAAACACATAAGCAAGGAGAGCTTGAAGTAGCCATCACGAGGTTGTAGCATGTTCTACCAGTGGTTCTTGGCCGTAGTTGCAACTTGCAATGTAAGGGTTGGAGGGTGATTGGCGAGGTATAGAGGTAGGGTAGGGTTAGGGAGAGAGTTTAAAAATGGTCCAGAGTCCAAATGGAGGAGTGAAGGTGAGGTTCTGGTGCATGAGTAAGGGTGGGGTAAAGGTGGGGGCTGAAGGGGTTTGGGAGTTAAGGTTAAGGATACATACATGGATTGGGCTGGGCCTAGGATGATATTCGAGTTAATTTGGGTATATTCGGGTTGGGCTTGAACGAACCTTTTTTTTTACTTCCTTAGAATGGGTTGGGTTTAGGTTAAATGAAATACAATTTCTGACGTCCTGACCAAACCCAAACCTGACATTTTGGGTCAATTCCATTTTCAGGTTTCAAGTTCAAGTATTTTCATTTACCAATATTTGTTTATGCTATAGCACAAATCGTCCATTATGGTTTTTTTTACAGTTAAATCAATCATTAAATTCCTTATTGAGGGATATTTGCAAATAAAGATTTCGATGTAGGGCAAATTAGTCACTTATGGAAGTAATGACCAAAATATACCATTATATCATGTAATATTCTATTAAATATGGTCATGATATAAGTGATTAATGGTAAATTACACAATTCATCTTTGAACTATACGCTCTTATGTACGCCAATCCCTAAACTAAATAAATAAAGCACAAAAATCATCTTCTTCCCAAACTCTCTAACCTACAAATGTTCTAATTTTAAGTTTAAAGCTTGATTCCAGCTGAATTGGCATAAGATTTTTGCCTAAAATGTAAGGTTATCTCTACCCATGAACCAGTAACATGTTGAGATTATTAGTGTTGTGCCCAAAAAGCCAATCATGAGATGATTGTATTTTTGCAAATTGAGTCATGATATTTTATTGAGGCATTAATCCAGCAATTTTGTTTGTTGTTTTGTTTCTGCGTAACATAATAAACATAATTGTAACCCTAGAATAATGATATTCTTAAACGTCCCTAGTCTAGTATTATTGTGGAGCGGGTTGCAATAATACATAATGACTAGCATATGTGGAGACTAATATGAGATATGTAGTCTACATATGGGTACAAGTTGGAGAACTTGTGTACTGGACCGACCCACCATGAGAACACTTCATGGATCGTTATATGAGTGTCATAAGTGATTCTCATAGTGATCATGGTATATGTAGTCCTTCGACCTAAGATCATCAAGGTTCCCTACATGTGAGTCACATACTTTGATACTTTCCTTTGTTGCTCGTAACTGAGTGAACTTGAAGGAGGTCATTGGGTATGTCACATATCATGCGGAGGGATTTGTATGATCAAGATGGGATTTATCCCTCCTATGTAACGGGAGTGATATCTTTGGGCCCCTTGATAGAGTGAGACTTAGAAAATGCATGGCCATGCTCCGATGAGTTGATATATGATATCAATGTCGTCAGTTTAATTTGGTCTACTCGGTAATCAAGAAACCAAAGATTGGGCTATACGAGAGTGACACATTCCATGTCTTGTGCTTAGTCTTGATATCTTGGACAAAGGGACAATGGCATATATCGGTGATGATCATAAAGGTTTAGTCGATTCACCGACAATCTTGTCACTTGGGTAGCAATGATGTGTTGCTAGACACCGCTCATTGCTTATGATCATAAATGTGATTTATGATCATTGCCAACATGGCAAGAGCCTATTGGGTTGCACACATAGAGCTATTTGGATTATTAGAGTGCATGGGCTAATTATTTGGGTTATGGTTTCACTTTAATTTCGTATTAATAATGGGCCAAGGAGTTGAGCCATTATTAAGCCCGAAATTAAATCATAATTGGATTAGGGCTTTGAAACCCATTAGGCCTGGAAGTTGAGTCTCACTATAAATACAACTTTTAAGTGAGAAATTCGCAGGTCTCCTTGCCCTAGCCTCCCAAAAGGACAGCCACACTCTTCTCTTGCAATTCCTTGGAGGACGCAAGCTATCACTGCGAGCGCAAGAGAAACGCATCTGCCGGGACGTGGTGGAAGCGTGGTGATCCCGAGAGGCTCGTGTGGATACCATAGAGAGCCTGAACACGTCAACTGTTCAGGTTTTGTGATTCGACTCTACAGTTGAGTGAGAGATCTCAACCGAAAATTAGGTATGAAATTTTCGAACACCCGGTTTACCCCGTTTCACTTGGATCCTGGAGGGTTTCGGTTAAATTCCGCTGCGCTGTTTGGCTCCCGAAACCCAACAGAGATAACCCACCATTCGTCATTTTGTACCAATCAGGAATGTACAAGATTTTTCCCATTTCCATTTTAGATTGAAGAATTTAGCCAAAGGGCAATAGGTAGGCCTTCCCGTTAAAGCAATTACAATGACTACATCTCTCTGCCTATGTGGGTGCTGCCTCTCCTACTATAAATAACCAACCAAGCTCCAAGATTTGCCATGCCAAAATGTACCACTCTCTTTATTGATTGAGATGAATTTTATTATATTGAAGTTTGTATTTATGTTTTTATACTTTCGTTGATGTTCAGTGTTAAAAAAAAATTACAATTACTATGACTACATAAAATGGAGGATGACATCAAGAGCGATGCAAGCTTTGACTTATTTAAAAATCATCATCACTCACGGCCTTGGCAAGGGGTAGAATGATGCTAAATTGTCAGATGCAAAAATTTATGGAGGGCTTTACAATGTTGAACAAAACTTTAGAGACTAAGGGCCAGTTCTGATAAACTTAATTAGATTAATGAGCTTTCATTATTCATTGTTTAAATGTGGGTCAAAGGTTGGTCCAAATGGGCATATTATTTTTTTATATATTTGGTGCTTAGCTTGGTCTTATTTACATTTCTCTGCCACTCACCATAATTGGTGAAGATCCAAGGTAAGAACACCCCCTCCAGAGATAATTATAGGACCGATCCTATCTAATTACTACAAATTTCCAAAATAAAAACATAAAATTGTAATAATTTTCATCTCCCCCTTCATTTCACATGAGAGCCACCAAATCCCACTTACTTCTTCATTGTCGCTTTCTTTCTCACCAACGATTTCATGTTCTTGAACTGGTACCATCCACCTTTCTCAACTATGCGACACCCAGCTCCTTCTACCCTCGTCGGTGCCAATCCAGCCTCACCCAGCTTCTTTTACCCCCGTCAGTGCCTGCCGGCGTCAAATCCAGTTTGTAGAGGTCCGATCCGAGTTACTTGCTCTAGAGAATCCTCCCTGCTGCACTGTCGAGCTTGGGTTGGCTTCAGAACAAATCGATAGGTGGAATCGAAGGTGGCAAGGGGATACGGACCCAAGGGACGACATAGCCAGCTAGGGGTGGGTCACGAGGCTCGAGGAAGGAACGACAAAGGCAGCTGGGGTGGGTCATGAGGCTTGGGGGAGGATTGACGTCGCAGAGGATAGGTCATAGGTGTGTGCTCCTCTATGAGAGAGCACGCTGCCAGAAACAGTGGGATTTTCGGTGTTGGCAGGGGACCGGGCTCTAGAGGAATCACCATTGATCTTCGAGTTTATGACGAGCTGGTTGGGCATCGAAGAGATCGGAGGGCAAATTTGTTTAGAGGAAAGCGAGTCAATTTTGACCCGTATTTTTACCCCAACCAGCATGTGAAAAACTCATTAATGAGCGCCAATTAAATTTAAACGAACTGCCTCTAAGTTTGTTTTTTTTTTTCTTACACATGCCTACCAAGAATAAATGTCACATCAATCGCTACTTGATCAGTTACTATACGATAGTTACTAATTTGCCTTTAATTTTTTTTATTAGGCATTAATGATCAGTTCACTAAAAATGTTCCCATTTGTTCTAATACCATATAAACCTAGTGGCTACTTAAAGGGTCGACTTTGGCAGATTATTAACGAAAACAGTAAACGGAAAAAGGCATGTTTGAGTTTGGCTAATCAGGGAAAGGAAAAAGACAGACAAGTCATCGTGTCATTTCATTTTTATTTTCTGCTCTCGCTTCATCGACCGCCTATTCCATTATACGTGATCTGTTAGGAAGATGACATTTGAAAGGGGCAAGTGTCTAGAGCCTGTGCTAGATCTTTCTCTTTCACATATCTGTCCCTCTCAAATGTTTCTGGTTAGCTAGTTAATTTTTTGTTACGATTTAGACCATTTGGAGGAAAGGGGTTGCCCTTTTTCTAGATTGGGAACATATCTTTTGAATTTGATTTGACGCATGTCCAACTATATTAGAATTTTTCTGGAAGATTTTTTTTTTCTGAGTTTTTAGAATTGTATGTTTTACTCCTTATAATTATTTTTTATTTTTTTAATACGGAAGCATTTAACACTCGCACATGGATATATTCTAGAGAGTATAGATTTATGAAGAAATTTATGTGCGCCGGCAAGTCAAGGCAGCTAACAACCCACTTGAACAAAATTGTAGCAACTGATAGTTTATTTGAATATTAGTATGAATTGATAAAAGAATAAATAATAATTTATAAAAAAATAGATAGTTCCTTTAAAGACTAGTAGTAACTAATAAAAGAACAAAATATTGAGTAAAAAAAAATATTAATAAAATAAGAGGTAGTTTTGTCTATAAGAATAATCATAAACTGATAAAAGAACAAGAAACTGAGTGAAAAATAACTACTAATAAAATAATATATTTTATCTAAAAGAATAAGCAAGAAGTTGAGTGAAAGAAAACAACGACTAATAAAAGAATATATTTTATCTAAAAAAAAAGCAAGAACTACTTAAAGAATGACAAATTGAAATCAAAGAAGAAACAACTACTAATAGAAAGACAACTAGTATGAACTTCTCTTTCCTTTTTTTTTTTGGTGCAATACTTCTTGGTCTGGCATTGTGAAAATAACATACTGTTGCAAAAATGCATGAGGAATAGAAGAACAAAGGACTAACCAAAATATACAAAAAAAAAAAAAAGAGCCAAAAGAACAATAGCCTAAAACAATTAATGAGAGAACAAATGAGCACAACTTAAATTAATATAGTTAAATTGAGATCAAAATATAGAAAAGGAAAAATAAAAAAAAATTCAAAACAAGAAAGACGTTAATGGGGAAAAAAATACAATAGTAGGAGGAAAGAAGATTCGCGTTAAAACACAAGTATAAAGAGAAGTAGCTAACATTAAGAGAAAACTGGGAAAAGTTAATGCAAAAAGCAAAAAAGGGAAAAAAAAAACTTAAAAAAAAAGCATATGAAGAAAAAGGGTTTCAAAATCCAAACAAAATTAAAAGCAAAATCCAAACAAAATTAAAAGAGAGAGAGAGAGAGAGAGAGAGGAGAAACGACATGGAAAAGTTGGAGAGGGAGAGAAGTTCATGTTATGTTTAGTTATGGAAAATTTTCTTATTTTTTTTTTTAAATTTCTTTGATGTGAAAAATATTGTTTTCTAAATTTTGTGAAACTCATGTTACAAAATAGAAAATCTTATTTTTGATGTTTTTCATTTTAATACATAAGTTATAGAAAACAATGTTTTTCACATAATTAACATAAGAGAAAATTACAAAAACCTCTCCATGGTTTGATTTAACCTATATATTACTCCATCTATTTTTAAAAACTTACATTTTACCCCTTCTTTGGTTTATAGTGTTTAACAATAACTTCTGAAACCTTAATTTAAATTGTTTGATAATAATGTTTCAGGAATTTCACAGCCAACTGACTTTTAAAAAATACTGATATGTATTTACAGGGAGAAAAATACGTTTATAGAAAGAAAAAATTGATAATTTAAAATGCCTATTAACTATAAAAAATATTAAAGAGATTAAAATTATTGGAATATGACTATCATATAGTTTAAATATAATTTCAAAAATTGTTATTGGACAGTGTTAAAAACACAAGGGCAAAGTGTACGTTTCTAAAAATAAAGAAGGTAAACTGTAAGTTATGACATACTTTAGAGGATAATTGTAAGTTTCTTTTAGCACAAGCTATGCACTCAAACATTTATCAAAGAAAATTTAGAAAATAAAAATAAGAAAATTTTTCATATCCAAACCACACCTAAGCAATGAAAAGAAAAAAGGAAAAATAATGTGTGGCAGGATCTGAACTCCTTGACCATTGGATGAGTAATACACCAATTGTCAACCAACCGATTATAATTTCCAGTATTTATCTGTGGATCATTCATATATATCCGTATCATGTTTGAGTTAGACTCGTGCATACACCAGAGGCTAGGCTTAGGTAAGATAGACTCACTCACATAGGAACCTAAGATGTGTCCATGATTCAAATAGAAGTAAGAGCATCTCCAATGATTTTCTCATTTTGTAAATCTTCTCTGTTAAAGGGAATATTGAGTACTTTTTCACTTCAATAACATCTTCATTACATTTTCTAAAATAGAGAATGAGATGAAAGAGAAGAATCAATTTCTTATATCTATAGAAAATCTAAAATTTATTATTCTTCATCATCTATCATTTCAATTTACTTTTGGGCCATTTTCTCATCTACTTTCTGACTTTTCTCACTTGCCCTTAATATTGTTGTTTAAATATATAATATTTAATTATTTTAACAACTAAATTAGCCATTAAGTTGAAATTGCTTTAAATGCATAATATTTAATTGTTACATAATAAACATAAGATTCTAACAAATGGGGAAGATGTTGGAGATTTTAATTTTTGATTTCCTATTTTATAGAAATTATAGGAAGAAGTTAAAGATCCTCTAACAAACTGTCAACTTGCTCATTTTCATTATGACAATTACGCTACTTAGGTGCTCAATAGGGGTGAAAGTTTTGGGTTTCGGGTCGGGTTCGGGCCGAAACCCGAAATAAGTTGACTATTTCACCATCTGAAAATTATAACCCGAACCGACCCAAAATCAAACAAAAACCCAAACCGACCCTAACCCTAAATTTTTGGTTAGTCGGGTTTACCCGACACTAGCCGTCAGTCTTGATCGATGGCATCTCGAATGACGGTGGGGCGTTAATTGAGCGAGGAAAGGGAGGGAGGTTGCAGTGCGAAGAAGGCGAGGGTGTTGATTGATTTGGATCTGGTGGCCCGTGGCAGCGTGGTGCGTTGACGACAAAGATGGACAGGGGGACGATGACGGTGAACACCAAAAGAGCAACGAGGGAGGTCAGCGGGGGAGACTGGCGCGAGGTGAGGGAAAGCGGCGGGGGCTATTGGCACTAGGTGAGGGAGGACAGCAGGGGCGACTGGCGCGAGGGGAGGGGGGACGGCGAAGGCAATTGGCACGAGGGGCAACTGGTGAGGTGAGGGAGGGCGGTGGGAGGAGATTGACAAGGCAAGGGAGGGCGACTGGCGAGGCTAGGGAGGGCAGCGGAAGGCAACTGGCTAGGCCGGAGACGGCGGTGGAAGGGCGGCTGGAGAGCAGAGACCGTGTAGGAGGGAAGGATGGCTAGGCAGCCTAGGCAAGGTGAAAAGGGACGTGAGTGAGGGCGGCAGCCAGCAAATGCGAATACAGCTAGGCATAAAAATAGGATTAGGGGATGCTAGGGTTAGGACTTGGGAGAGTTGGGCTTAGAAATGGGCCTTGGGTTCAGGTTATTTGGTAGAAAGTTTGTATAATGATTGGGCTTAGATGGGCTGGGGATGAATTTCGGGTTATTCGGGCAAATTCAGGTTGGACCCGAACCAAACTTATTTTTTTGTCTTTTTATCAGGTCGGGTTCGGGTTGGCCTGAAGTATCAATTTCCTACTTCCTAACCCGACCCTAATCCAATATTTTGGATCGATTTCAGGTCAGGTTTCAGGTATTTACTTACATCCCTAGTACTCAAGTAGGGATGTCAATTTGCATCCACATCAGTGAGTACTCCATCCTACCCTACCTAATGGGTAGGTTTTTAATTTTTAGTCGTGTTGATTTGGGCAACATTTGGGTAATTTTTTTTTTTTTTTGTACTTGTTGGATCCAGGAAAGGTATAAGTTTAAGGGTCTATCTTCCCCGAACTCGGCATGTACCCTACCCGCATGTTATATATAGTATTTAAGTATCTAAAATATTACATATATTATATACCTACCCAATTCTAATCTCATACAATACAAATATGTTTATTGTTTGATTTCTGTGTTTATTGTTTAATATAGCCTAATGAACTATTTTTTTTTGTTTCGATGTTTAATGTTTAATGTAGATTAATTGATGTTTTAGATTTATTGTATTTGTATAATTATGTGCTGAGTGAATTATTTGTTATGTGGATTTTTTATGCTAGTATTACAGGTATAATACCCGATCCTACAAGTCTTAATGCTAGAAGGGTTTGGGCAAAGAAACTTTACTCAATGTAAGTTGTGGGAAGGATTTGAGTAGAGCTATTACATTACAGGTAAGGTTTCGAAATGTCTCTACCCTCCCCGAACCCGCCCTGTTGACATTGTTATACTCGAGTAGTTATGGATATACATTTTCTTATTTGCGTTTCATCTTGTGGTTCTCCAGTTGTGTAATAATTTTATGTATTTAGTAATTATTTTATCATATTATCTTCAAGTTATCATTTTAATATTTATTTTTATTTTTTAATTTATTTGAAAAAAAAATGAAGAATAAAAGTGATGATAATACATAAATTTTTCTTCTCTTAATTTCCATGCAAAAAACTTTCCATGATAAGTACCCTAACTTTCATTATGGATGGACGGAGACGATACAGATCCAGTACGCTGCACGCTGTAAGCACTGATGGAGTGAGTGCAATTGACAGAAATTAAAGTTAGAAGATTCATTTGAAAGGGATCCGTGAGTTTGTTCCCTGTAGTGCATTTGATTCCAACTTCCCAAAACCCTGGTCCCGTAAACCCTTCCCAAACACACACACAGGCTTCGGTGGAACAGCCATTGAAATGGGGAAGAAGAAGAACCCTCAGTCGTCGTCATCCTCGGGTGACCTCCTCAAAACCCTGGGAGACTTTACCAGCAAAGAAAATTGGGACAGTTTCTTCACCATCCGAGGGTCCGACGACTCGTTCGAATGGTATGCCGAGTGGCCCCAGCTCCAAGACTCACTCCTCCGACTCCTCAATCAAGCTGCTTCTTCCTCTTCTCCTTCAGCTTTGCAAATACTTGTCCCTGGTTGTGGCAACTCCCGCCTCTCCGAGCACCTCTACGACGCCGGCTTTCATGCCATCACCAATATCGACTTCTCCAAGGTTGTCATCTCCGACATGCTTCGCCGGAACGTCAGGAAGCGGCCTCTCATGCGCTGGCGCGTCATGGACATGACTCAGATGCAGGTTGTTGTCGCATTTTCCAGCTCTGTGACTGTATTATGTTGAATTTGATTTTATCTATTCTGCATTGTTGGCTTGGTGTCTCCCAGTGCATGATATAAATCATGATTCAGTCGTAGGTTTGTGGATGAGTGATGTGAGGAACACACTTGTGCTAATGATAACTGTTAGCTGCTTGTCTGGCTTGCCAAGGCTTGGAATTTGAATTTCTGGTTACTCAGTTACTGCTGGTAATGCTTCTCATATAATGACAAGTAGGTGGTTCCTGTGGTTTGGGTTCGTATTCAGAGATTAATGCTCTTTAGAATCATAAGTTTAGTGCGTGATTGCTCTTTTACAATGAGTATACACATAGGAAACGGTAAAGTTGTATCTTTTTCTGACTAGCCTCGAGTTTCAATTTGGTCCAACAGTTTCTAATGTTAGAAATTGGGAAACTTCTATTGTTGCATCCCTTCATGTGCCTATGGGTGCTGCAATATCCACAGAAACTAACTTCTGTCAGTGCTGATGTAATTCTGAATGGCTTCCTATGTCATTCCCTATATTTTTTTGGCTGTCACCGTGTTGTCATCCATTATTGAAGCCTTGAATCATAATGCATATATGAATATTGGAAAAGTAAGTTAGTTTTATATCATCTGTTGTTACTTCTAACCTCATTTTTAGTTCATATATGCAATTTGTCAATAGTATTGACTGTCAGTCCAACTACTTTTGCCAGTTTGCCGATGAGACGTATGATATTGTCCTTGACAAAGGTGGCTTGGATGCTTTGATGGAGCCGGAGTTTGGTCCTCGGCTTGGAGATTACTATTTATCAGAGGTCTATTTAAATCTGATTTGATTTCGGCACATTGAATTACTGGTGCATGGATGGATCTTCAAACATTTCTTTTTTTATCATTGGACTAACTTAAGTTATGGTTTCAATAGGTAAAAAGAGTTCTGAAACATGGAGGGAAGTTCTTTTGTCTTACATTGGCAGAATCACATGTTTTAGGTATCTTCCATGTCTGCTCAATGTCGGCAACAGGAAAAGATAATCTGGTGTTTTATATTTTGGTGGCTCCATTTTGATTGCTTGCTTAGCTTTTTTTCCTTTTTCACTTTCAGCCTAGAGTTATTTGTTTCTCTGCCTTCAGTTACTCCTGCTGATGAGATGCTTACTGCTTTCCCCTTTTCTTTTAGGGTTGCTTTTTCAGAAACTCCGATTTGGATGGAATATTATTGTTCATGCCATTCCTGCAGCATTATCTAGTAACGTTAAACTCCAGACTTTTATGGTGGTTGCTGAGAAAGAGAATTCTGCTGTATTGAATCTAATAACTTCATCTTTCAACCAATCTTCACTTGATTCTAGTGGCAGTCAGGTATCATGATTGGACGGACAGTTATATATGATTTTGGTTTTCTTTCTCCGTTGGGACTTAGGAAGTTTTTTCTAAAATACAGAGTGAGTTTCAACCATAAGCTGCAGCACATGTCACTGTAATGTGTCTCTGATTTTTATTGATGTTTGTTTCCGGAAAAAGGTTTTCTTAGTTATTCATGACTCATGCTGTTATTTAGATCATGAAGGATAACATGTTGAAGGTCTGATGCTAAATTTTCAATGCTTCTGTAGGCTTTGGGTCTTCAGGAAGCCCTTAAAAATGAAAACAAACTTCGTACAGAGTATTTGGATGGCTATGATATGCTTTACACACTTGAAGATTTGCAAATAGGAGCTAAAGGAGATTTCAAGAAACTAAACCCAGGGCAACGGTTTCAGATGAATTTGGGAGGATTAGGGGAGCATGCATATAATTACAGAGCTATATTGATGGATGCTAAACAAGACTCTGGTCCATTCTCTTATCATTGTGCAGTCTTCATCGTGCCGAAGGTATACCTGAACGCAAAGTGAAGAAAATTTCTAATTTTGAAGTTGAGATGATAAATTACTACTTCATGGTTGTCATCATGATTATCGCATTGCACATTAGTTCCAATTGATTGAATTGAAAGGTGGGCACCCTTTCTTTTGAAAGAACAAAGGTAAGGAACAAAAAGCAAGATATGAAAAATTGTGAAGAGAAACCAATTGATTATCCTTAGTTTTTGGATCATTCACATCTCTATATTCTGCAAAAGTTGTTATTAGTATAGATGGGCATCTCTGGTTGACTACTTTACTTGGGGTTATTTCTAGTGGCTGGTCATTAGATACCCCCCCCCCCCCCTCTCCCCCAAATAAAAAAACTTACATTTGCTCCCCCTATTGTTGTCAAAATTTTAGTCCTTTTTATTCGGCAGAATCCAACATGGTTAAGTCAAGGGTTTACTTAAGGTATTACATTTGTGGTGAGGCCTCTCCACTCATTGCAAATTAGTGTTGGGGTTGGATGCTTTATCATGGTATTAGAGCCCAAGGCTTATCAGTACCCTGTCTATCATGTTGCGAGCCTAGATGTCATGGTCACAGTTTAGGTAACAAGCCCATTTTTAGTTGTCTCACTAGCCTACACGTGAAGGTGCACGTTCTAACATGCACATGGTTAAGTCAAGGGTCACTTAAGGCATTATATCATGGTGTGGCCTTTGCAATTATTGCTAGTTGGTTTCCTGGCGGATGCTCTAACATTGTATCAGAGCCAATGGTGGCTAGGAACGACTCAGTTGTTCCAGAGAACAACGTTGCTTCCTCATGGTTAAGGACAATGGGAGAGGTTGATACTCGTCTGTGGCAACACAAGTTTTCTTGATGTCATGTGTTGGCACCTTCCACATGATTAGCAAGTGCAAGAGCATATGGCTATTAGATTAGCACCTTGGGAATTAATTTTTCAGGACAAAATTATTTTGAGCATAAAACAATTTTCTTTCCCAGCTTCCTTGTTATTTCTGAGACTTACATTGCATTTTCTTTGTTATGCGTGCTACTAAACAATGTCTTTCAGAATCGAGCTCATGAGTGGTTATTCTCTTCTGAAGAAGGGCAATGGCAATTAGTTGAGAGCATAAAGACTGCTCGTCTAGTATTGGTATGTTTTTGCTCTGGCCGTTTATAGTTCCATGTGAACTCCTCAGCATGGTTCAACATATCTGAACACTGTTTTAAATGCTAAATGAAGGTCATATTAGACACCACCCTTGCAAATACTAACATGGAAGATCTCCAGGTATTAATTTTGGTGTTATTTTTTCTAATGTCTCTTTTTCTGGAATATATCATATTTAATTTCCAAATAATATTGCATAATTAGTTTGGCATGTAATGTGGTTGTATATTTCAGAAAGACTTGGATCCGCTGGTCAAACAGTTAGCACCTGTGGACAATCTTGGAGCTCAAATTCCGTATGTTACGTTCTTTTCCAGATAAAATATCTCTTTTAGCGTCATTTCCCATATTACCCATCATAGTAGTCTCACGTGTGAGCTGGTATTGGATTTTTTCATATAATATGATTTCATGTAGACATTGGCATTTTCTGCAATATGAATATGCAAAGGAATTTATCATGGTATTTTGATGGATTACTTCGGAAGCAATTTCAGGATTTGAGTTCAATATCCGTTGTTTTCATTCTTTTCTTCTACATGGTTTGTTTGTTTACTTCATTATTTCTTATATTCGCTGATAGTTGAACTTTGAAACTTTATGATTACTTGTACATCACAATTCCAGCTATTGGGGCTAGACAAGTCTCCTATTTCTTTTGTTGGGGGGGGGGGGGGGGGGTGTTGGGCATCAGTTCTGTAATATGTATATGGCTCTGTTTTGCTTCTTATGTGTACGTGTGGGGCCACATCCAGGCTTGTATTCTCCATTCTTATGGGCATTGATATTTCAAGCAGGAAAAATTAGTGATACTTTCCATAAAATCAGCTGTATCTCTTATTATTCTTGTTATTATTGGTATTGGCGTTGGTATAGCATTATCAAAAGAATTAGCGATATTGGTCTTGTTATTGGTATTGGTACAACTATACAACCTGTAGTGCTGTTGGTGTTGGTATTGGTATTGGTATGGCAATAACAACAGCAACGGTAATGGTATTGTTATTGGCATAGCAATTGCAACAGCATTGCCATTGATATTGGTGTTGTTATAGCTATAGCAATAGAAATACTAACCAGCATTTCTATTGCTATTATGGTGAAAGCAGAATGGATGAATATCTACCCTTTCAAAACATTAATAATGACTTCTTTTATATGCTTAATTTAGCACTGTGATGGAGGAACTCAAGCATCCGCCATATAGTCCTTGTTTATCTTATTTATCTTATTGGTAACAGGTACATGAAGGCGACTGATGGAATTAAACAGCGAAATGTTGTTAAAGAGGTTAATAACTCTCAAATTGTTAATCTCTATGAAAAGTTTTTGCTCAATTTATTTTTCTTGTGGCATTGGCAAGATGATAGCATTGTGTGCGGGTTTGGGGGGGGGGGGGGGGGGGGGTTGGGAACTCTACATCTCTGTTGATGCCTAGGGAGAATTTTCTCTTTATTTCATCACATATGCATGCATTTTTCTCGGGCTTAAGACTCTTTCTGGTAATGTCGTAGGGATTTTTCCCCAGCGAAGAGTAGATTAATTTAGAGCCTGATAGCTGAAACAAAATTGATTCAACTTCACGTGTTTGTTTTGCATGAAGCAATGTTTTTGAACCATACGTGAGCTTAAGATACTTTAATTCACTGGTTTGAATCATACATGAATGAGTCTAATTTGTTCAACATATGTGAAGAATGTAATTTGGATCTTAGGTGTCCTATGTTGGCCTGTTTTGGATTCTATATATCTGCATTCTAACTGTTTTATTCATTCATACTTCAGTTGCATGCCGCATTATGTTTGTTTTATTTATCTTCATATATTGGCCCTGTTTTGGATTCTTTATATTTGCATTCTAACTGTTTTATTCATTCATACTTCAGTTGCATGCCGCATTATATTTTTTTTTATTTATCTGCATATATTTTGATAGGAACTAGTCTTGTTTTATGGTTGGTGTATTATATTACCCTGAATTATTTCGTCCTCTTTTGTAGATCACTTCTTCCTTGAGTGGTTCTGTGGTGGTTGAAGATGTGACTTATGAAGATAATAATATCACTTATTGGTCTTTTTCGATTCAAGATCCAATCTACAGACGCCTTGTCTTCCTAAGGGCTGAGGGTCTGGTGCAATCTGAAGCTCTGCTCATCAGTCATGAGTCTCATGACAAAATTGTACCAGAATCAAAGCATATGAAAGATAATTCATCTTCTAAATCCAACCAAAAGGGAACTAAGAAGAAAAAAACTGGTACTATTTTTTTCCCAATGTCCCAAGGCCTTAATTCTACATGATGTCTTTCCAAGCATCAATTGAGGTTGAATAACTGCTTGAATGTTGAATATTGTTTCCATAATAAGCTCTGAGTACTTGATCTGGAGTTATTGGTAGCTATAATTATTATAGAGAGTATTTGTGTATGCATGTGCACATACGCGTGTAATGAGTGTGTTCTTTATACTACAGTGCCAAGCAGCCAGATGGAGGTGCATCATGGTTTTTTAGCCAGTACATACCATATTGGGATAATCTCAGGTTTTACATTGATCTCTTCCTACTTGGAGGGCATTGCAATAGCTGGAAATAGAGTAAGGAGACTGTTTTCTATTTGGGGATTCTAGGTGTATGTTGCACTCTGAGAGTTTCACTGCTTTTTAATTCTTTTAGTTGATCTGGAAAATGTATAGCTTCTTGATCTGCAATTGACACAATCATAGAAAATTAAAGTTTAATATAATTGGTCACAATGATATGTGTAATAGATAGTTTGACATTCCTTTGGTACTTGAGCAAATTTCGTTCATGCTTTTGCTTTCTAACTTCGTGTCTTGTTGACCTTCATGTCCCTGTTTCTGTACATGGCAGGCTAAGGTAGTTGTCATAGGTCTTGGTGCTGGTTTGCTTCCTATGTTCCTCTGTCGTTGTGTGCCATTTGTGTACACAGAGGTAATGTTGTTCTTTTGCACTAACGAGGTTGTTCTTCTATAAAGTGGCCAAGAGAATATTTCATGACACTGCAAAGTTTGCTTTGCTGCTTACTTCTCAAGCTGGAACTGATTTGATTTGGCACTTTGGTTGAATGTGTAGGTGGTGGAGTTAGATCCTGTGATGCTTGATCTTGCAAGAGAATATTTTGGCTTTAATGAAGATAGAAACCTTAAGGTGATTCTGAATGAATGTTAGTGCTTATCATGTTACACATATTTTATCTTTTTTCCTTGTTATGTCAAGAGTCAAGGTCATTTCTTCAATAAGAGACAGCATTATGTCATGCAAATATGTATATCATTAAGAATTGTGAGATGTCAATGGAAACAGAGTTTCCATGGACATGATTTAGGTTATGATAGCATACATCCTAAAAATGGAGCTGCCATATTATTATCGTTTGGGAAGTTATTACACTTGTTTAGAATTCGGAGCTGTGCTCCTGGAGAGTAGCCAATTAATCAAACAATGAACTAATAAAGTCATAATCCTGATTCCTAACTTGTTGGGCTGGCTATTGGGGAGTTGCTAATGTAAAATTTTTTTTTTCCTACTCGTCCTCGATAACTTTCTTGTGAATAGTTGTATTATATAGAGCTGAAAAAAGATGATGGTGGTCCAATTTTGGATGAGTTGGAAAGCACGAAACGTGCGTGTGCCCACACAGATAGATGAAGGTTATATTGAAGATTAGAAGTTAATGTCAAAGTAACAAAGCCTACTACTGTTTTTAAGACCAATATCTTATGTGCAATGCATAGAAGTTGCTGCGCCTTTTGTTGTTAAAGGGCCTTCAGAGAAGACCATGGTGAAGATCTAACCTCTTGACAGGATTCTAGGCATTGATCTTATGGAAGTGTTTGCTAGAAATTGCTGTTTCTTGGTGGCAAAAATTGGAACACACTTTCTCCTACCTAGACCTCATGAGGTAGAACAGAAATTGTACCAAATGTGAGAAGTCATAGAAGAACTTGCTAAGCTGCAAAAATAAGTTGGGTGGAGAAGTCTAAACACTGCAAAAAGAAAGTTCCGTTTCGTCACTTCAATGATGTGCAAAAACGATCCCAGATGTATGGTCTTTCTGATTTTCTAATTGAAGTAAGAGCTTAAGTACCTGTTCTTCTCAGGTACATATTGCTGATGGTGTCTGGTTTGTCCGAGGGTACAAAAGCTCTGTTACTGCTGGTGAAGTGTCTGTGGAAGAAACTGACAGCAGTTCCTGCAATGGAGTGAAACTTTCCTCCAGTGGAAATGTTTTAGACCATGCAGAACGCATTAGTACCAGAATAGACATACTTGTTATTGATGTGGACTCTTCAGACCAGAGGTGAACGCAGATGGTTTCAGCACCAGTTACTTGTTTAGAACATGTCATTGTTATATGATGTTCTGAAGAGCCGGGTATTTCTACAATTGAAGTCTTCTCATTATGTCGTAATTGGGTTGTTACTGCAGCTCTGGAATGACCTGTCCTGATTCGGCTTTTGTGGAAGAGTCATTTCTCATAGCTGTAAGAGATGTCCTTTCTGAGCAGGGTCTCTTTGCTGTTAACCTGGTCTCAAGGTCTGCAAGCATTAGAGAAATGGTTGTTTCAAGGATGAAAAAGGTAAGAATAAATAAGTATTACATGGCGTGTGGATATTGCATTACTCCTATCTTAGGCTAAATCTGAATAGGGATCCTGCTTTTGTCTAGGTTTTCAGGCACCTGTTTTGTCTTCAACTTGAAGAAGACCTGAACTTCGTCATCTTTGGTTTGAATTGGGAGTCCCATACCAGAGAAGATAGCATCCTGCCAGCTGCCCGTGAACTCGTAAAGTTAATGAAGTTGGACAACTCTGAAGTAAACGAAGTTGTCAGAGAAAACGCAGAAAAGATCAGATGTTTGAAATGATGGCTGAGAAGAGAGAACTTTTCCCCTTCATTGTTTATCTTGATCATCGAGCTTTCAATATTGTACACACTCCAAGCACTGGGAAGCCTTCTGGGGGTATCAGAAATTCAGAACTGGAGGCTGGAGCAAAGCAATGTAACGCTGTGCACACTTCATTTTTAGCGTGTAACGCAAGCCACCCACAAAGTCTTCACAAGCTCCTGCTAGAACCTCGGGTTTCCATCGCCAATATGTAATTTTCATCCAATTAAGTGATAGCCTGAAAATTCTGGGTGAGAATTCTTGTTTTCCATTTTGATCTATGATGTTTAACGAACATTAAGCAACACTTGACAGTGAATTCCATGACGTTGAATCGGTTGTTCATAAGGAGGCGTTGGCTTTAAGAGCTTAGTGGATGGCAAGATGTTGATACTGTCTTCTTTACAATTTTTCCATCTTCTCCCGGGGCCATTTAAGAAGTTTGAGTTTGTTCCTTGAATATGTATAATCGTTCGTCCAAGCATCTAGAGAGTTGCCCTAATCCTGACATTTTTCTCTTACGCTCATTGAAAATTAAAAATCTCAAGCATGCAACCTTTACCACCTGCCGCTGGCCTCTAGCCTCGGGCGATGCCGAAAATGAAAAATAAGGTTCCACTTTTTAGTTGGTACAGGAAAAAAAAAAATAAAAAATTGATTACTTTTTTAAAATATTTCATTTAAATTTAAGCTTTCAAATGATGTTAGTTTAGACAAAAAAAAAGGTATAATTTACCCCTTGAGGTTTAGATGAAATTGTATCTTACCCCCTCTTGTTTAAAAAAAAACACTTTGCCCCTGTTTTTTTTATACAATTTGACAATAATTTCTGAAATCTTAATTTAAATTATATGATAGTCATCCTTAAGTAATTTCAATATGTATAATAATTTTTTTTACAATTAATTGACAACTAAAAAATATGTTTTTTTAAAAAATGAAAGAAATATAGAAAAAAATTGATAATTTAAAATATCTATTAAATATAACAAAAGTATCATACAGATTAAAATTACTAAAAAATAGCTACTGTAATGTCTAAATTAAGATTTCAGAAATTACTATTAGATTGTGTTAAAATGGTAGGACAAAGTGTATATTTCTTAAACAGAAAGGAGGTAAAATATAATTTCATGTGAATCTTAGGGGTAAATTGTAATTATTCTAAAAAATTAATCTTGGGAAAAGTACATGTTTACTTCCTTTCATGGAGTTAGTACTCATTTAACACATGGTTGTCATGAAGCTGATTATACACATTACAGGCAAAAAGAAAGATTGATTGGCAACAAAAATGGAAACGGGTATCTAGAATATCCGCATGCGTCTCAAGCTCTTGGAAGAAGCTTTAGAAACCAAGTAGCCCACTCCTAAACACAAGACCCAAATTCCCACGTCCACGGCCCAACCCACTCCTTCCATCTCCGCCATCTCGCCGCCCTCGCTCTCTCCCTCTGCCTCTTCCGCCCTCTCTCCGCACGAACAACACCCGCCCTCACATTCAGTTTCCCTTTCTCTCTCCTCCGGTATCTCCTCCAGCTTCGCATCGAAACTCGTCCCCCCATTCTTTCTCCTCCTCCGCCTCTTCATCTCCACCCGCTCTGTCATTGGAGCATGTCCCTCCACCGCCACGCAAACCTCCACCGCCGCCGTCTCGCTTCTTTCGGTCTGCAGCGCACACTTACATTCCACTTTCCACGTCATCCCATTCCCGTCGTCGCCTCTCCTGATAGTCCCCTTCAACAGCTTATCCTCCCAAGAATACACTTCGAACCGGATCCCGTCCCCAGCACGCACCCACTCTCTGCTGCCGTAAATCGCGTCGGTCTGTCCCACGACGCGGTGGAGGGTCACAAAGGCTGGAGAATCTGGTCGGATCTTCAACCCGGAGACTTCCAAAGCGGCCTCACTAATCCGAGGGAGGTAGAGGAGTGTGAGGGATTCCGGCAACGGCCCTGGCCAACCCGATAACCGGACGAAGAAAGATTTGATCTTTAAGGAGTAGAAATCGTAGTAATCCGTAGATCTACACATTGTTGATGTTGAATGGGAAAGAGTTGAGCAGGGCATGATTGAAGCTGGAGTCTTTTATATTGAGGAAGCCGAATCAATGGGTGGCCGTCGCACAAGGTTTAATAGTCGACACCAGTATATTTCCCAAACAGGCGGCGGGAAAACCTTCGGCCGCGTGTCTAGGTGGCAGGCTGCGTTTTTGTCTTGTTCACTGCCAGCTACAGTTTCATGGATCCTTAAACTTCAGTAAGTATTACGAACTAGTCCGTGTTGTTTTAATTACCTCCGTACCTACCAATGATGAACTTTGAATATAAATATGAAAACTTGTGATCAAAATATTTGAATCATTAGATATAATTCACTCTAAATTTGTATACAGATAGGGAGTTATTGTTCCACGTTCTCAACTCAGCTGGTAACATAATGAGACATCTCATATTTGAGTAGTATTGCACTTCAAAATACCAAGTATCTTGAAGTGGTTAATTTGCAGCTAGAGTTTTCTAAGATTTTGCATAACAAACACTTCACATTTTTATTTTTTCTATATTTATTTTTTCTATAGTACATTATAACCTTGGTACTTGTAATGATTTTAAGTAGTATTACAAATAAATTAAATAAGAAAATAATTCAAGAAATTTCACAAACGTAAGTATGATTGAAAAATGTAATCGTTGTATCTATATATATAGCACTAATGAACAATCATTTACGGGAATCATACTTCATAAATTGAAATTTGAAAATTATAATTTTAAATCAATACTTTCTCCACAGTTGCCACTATTCCTGAGACACTGAATAGAAAATATATATTAAAAAATCAATCAGAAAAGAAGGGGCTAACAGGCATGAAAACAACAACCAAGCCTTAGCACGGTGGTTACATATTTGTAATTATTATAGGAAGATTCAAACTTTAAACCTCCACCATCTAGTCTTGTGATATATATATAGACCCAAAAATATAAAACCACGCACATAAACGTTCACAGTTTCACACACACTGAGCCTGGGGACTGAGGAGGCCAAAAACCAAGGGATTTGGGTTTGACATGAAACAAATAGAAAGAGTGAGGACTAAAATGGAAGCTTCCTGGCATTTTCTCGACGCCTGCATGGGGTGATGACTGATGGGTGATGAGCGTGTGGAATTCGGAGTCGCAGAGTTGGATCATTGGATGGATGGATGGATAGATGCATAGATGTAATATTTGTGTGATCGTTAGAATAAATAATGGGTGTCTTTTGGACGGACTCCTGTCCCTACTTTAAGCATCTTTGCCCGGAAAAGATACGCCTAACGTAACGTTCCCCGGAACCCCGGTCATCATTTGGTTGTCCGATCGTACCCAAGTTTGTTCTTTTTAAAGTCGCATAACGGATTTTTGTAAGGTGGGATATAGGTTGATAAAGCAATATGATAATTTTTGTATAATTTATTAGGTCGAGGCACTATAATCGATGCATGACTTACACCTCGACCAAACTTTCATTTAGATGAAAGTGACAAATGGCATATGCCAGACTCTGTCACTTCAGTCCATTAAAACTTCTTTACATGACTGCGCTCGTTGGCAGATTGAGGATGCCAGTTTTATTGGAAAAGTTTGCTGGATAACCGCATAAAAAGATCATTGAAAAATAATAGAAGAAGATTAGCATAGAACAATATAAGATCTACAGTGAACCAACCGTTATTAGAGGGCAATCAAGAGATAAAAGATGGTGGTATGTATTGTAAACAACAAACTGTTGTGGCACGGTATATGCAAAGGCAGAAATATCAAATTTATCATTAATGTTTAGAGTATGGAGTGAATCTGTTATTATAGTTTTTTTTTTATCCAATCTCCCACTAATGTTTTAAAATGGGCTGAATATGCCATTGACAGTTATAAAATAACAGAAAATGATAAAAATAGTAGATTTTAAAATCTTGGGGTTATTTTTCTATCTTTAAAAAAAATCAGAACTTTTAAGATTTTTGTCAAAAAGAAAGTCTGATCTCCGCCTTCAACTCTTCAGTCTTATCGTTGTCTCCATCACCAATACCTTAGCCTCATCGCCGCCTTCCCTCTATCTTTGCTATCTAATCTCCTCGCCGGCATTCAAGAAAGAGAGAGATAGAAAAAGTTTAATTACAAAAAGTCTTTGAGGTTTGTTAAAACTTGTATTGTTATCATAAAATTTTAAAAAATATTATTTTTAATATTTTTCATTAGTTTTTTAATGGCTAGTGGCATATACACTCTTAATTTGAAACTTCAGTGACATATTCAGCCTATTTTAAAACATTAGTGGGAGATTAAGCGAAAAAAAAAAACTATAGTGGCATATCTACTCCCAACCTAAAATATTAGTGGCAAATTTGATATTTTTGCCTCATGCAAATATAAGAATTATAGGGTGTTGCCCTATAATTAGGCATGAAAAAAGAAACAATCCATGACGTAAAGCAACTAAAAATTAAAACAAAATTATCACGGTCAGCTGTGCGTGAAATGCATTTGTGGAGCTTGGATGGGTGGGAGTGAATTTGCTTGGTTGGCATTTCCAACTAATTTTAATATTAAATTATTAGGCACTTTATTTTTGACAAGGAGTTGGTGGCTGAGTGGCTGCAGCTAGAGGTGGGACATGAGCTGGGTTGAACTGGCCTAAATCGGGGTTAACTTGCAAGTCAAACCCGCCCCGGCACGGGACGTCAGAAACCCGATGAATTGTGGGCTGAATATGGGCCTGAAGAAAGAGGAGGCAAATTGATCCGGCCTACCCCAGTAACCCAAGCCGGCTCGGGCTGGCCCAAGACCAGCTGGTTTGGTCCGGGCCCAGAACCTCTAATGGCTCCTTTAACAGCCACCTACAAAAATAAATAAATAAATAACAAAATGGATTAATTACACATTAATTCCTCTAACGGTTTTCTACTTCATTTTAGCCCCTAAAATTCCATTTTCACCTATTCCAACAACCAAATTTGAAGGACTTTTGTTGTCCAAATATTTTTTAGCCCTCCCCTATAAATACCAATGCCATTTCCACTCTCCCCTCACACCAAAACTCAATCTCTCTTCTTCCTCTACTACATTTTCTCAAGTCTTAAAGTATTTGAGGCTTTTTCATAATCTCTTTTAAATTTTTTACTAATCTCGACCTAATATCATCATAATCTCCTCATAATTTTACATTGATCACTACTATTACTTTGTGAGTGATGGCTTCAAGAGGAAAGGCAATGGAGACTTCATCTTCTTACATCACCGGCCTCCGAGGCTTGTTCCGTTGTCGTTTTCAGCCGGTCGACAAAGGCATCTTCATCGAGGAGTTGCGTGACGATGACCCCAATATCGATATGATGAATTACGATTTGGATCTCGACAATCAATTATCCAATGATGATGTTGAAGAGGTAGATGCTATGCCGGGCGAGGATCCATCAATACAAAAAATGTTGACAAGTTATGGGCCCGTTGTAGAGGAAACTCAAACAGAAGGTAAATCCTCGAGATTAACTGCTTGGGTTTGGGAGTGTTATGAGCTTGTACATGAAGGAGGGTGGACTACAGGAAATACAAACATTGCAGGAAAAAGTTTGTGCATAAAAAAAATTTCGGCATTGGAATGCTGAAGCGCCATATTGAAAATCAACATGCTAATGTCCTTACCACTATTTTTGGAGGAGAAACACAATCTGGAATACAACCAACGCCGACGGGGTCAAGTATATTTCATTTTAACCAATAATCTTGTAAAGAATGCATGATAAATTTGATGATGCTTACTGAAAAATCTTTTTCACAACTTGAAGATATGCATCTAGAATCTTGGATTAAATCATAATTAAATCTCGCATTTAAAAAAGTGTCTAGCAAAACCGCTAGAAAGGAAAGCTTTAAACTATTTAAAGTCGGAAAATCAAATTTGCAAGCCTATTTTTTTGCTTTTGATTGTTGTGTGGCATTTACTTCTGATATGTGGATATCACCTGTAGGTCAATCATTTTATTGTGTTACTTCTCATTGGATTGATTCTAATTGGGTTATGCAAAAATAAATTTTATCATTTAGGGTTATTGAAACTAATCATACTAGTTATCACATATTCAATTGCATCTTAGAAATTTTACGTGATTATTTTTGTGTTGATAAAGTTCTGTGCATTTCATTTGATAATGCTCCAAACGATGATGTTGCCGCCCGCCTTTTGAGCCAAGCATTGAAACCAACTCTCAACGATACATTCTTTCATGTTAGATGCATGTGTTATATTTTGAACCTTTGTGTGCAAAAAGGTTTAGAAGTTCTCCAAAATGAAAATTTGCCTATTCAGAACTCTATTGATGTATTTGAAATCAAGACCCGCTGTGTTTAGTGAATTTAAAAGGTTTTGTTTTGAAAATTAAAAATCATTTTCTTGAAAAATGTTTAAATTGGATTGCCCAACCCGCTGGAACTCCACATATTTGATGTTGCAAAATGCATACCCGTATGTAAATTTATTGATGCATTTCATGAACTTTAAAATAAGTTGTGAATTCTTTACGACTGAAGTATGGGGAAAATGTTCTAAAATCGTTAACTTGCTTAAGTTTTTTTATGAGGCTACTGAATTTTTCTCTAGTGTTTACTATCTAACTATTCATCAAGTTTTGTTTCATTTAGTGAATATTACATATGCTTTACATCATTTTAAAGATGATGAGTTGTTAAAACTGACGGTCGAAACCATACGGGCTAAGTGGCTTCAATATTTCGAACACATTCGACTTATCTTTTTAGTTGCTTCTTTGCTTGACCCATATGTCAAATTAACAGGCACAATCACATTGCTTGAAGGAATTTATCATACTTATTTAGAAATGTCTCATACAAATGTTTTGGCTATGTCTGCTATTGCTTTCGAGTACTTGCATTATTTGCACAAGTTATATTGTGAGCGGCATTTGGATAACGTAAGATCCAAAGCTTTTTAACCTGTGCCTCCAAGGAGATCAATTTCATCAAGATTCAACCCAACCCTCAAAATGCTTAAGCATCCCTGACCGACAACATCGGGATTAACTGAAGTCGATGACTATTTCAACATTGTTCAAGCGAAGCGACGTTGACATATTGGAGTAGTGGAAACAAAAGAGATCAAGGTTTTCGATCTTGTCAATAATTACACAGGAGATTCTTGCCATTTCAGTTTCCACTTTAGCATTTGAGGCAGCGTTTAGTGTAGAAAAACAGGTGATATCAGAGAAATGATCAAGATTGACACTTGAGGCAGTGGAAGTATGCGTGTGCAACCGAGATTGAGGCCTCACAGCACTCCGGCAACAAGACCAAAAGAGTTCGGATGACGAGGTAATATCCGATACTGAGATTTGAACATTTTTTTTTGCTATCATACATATAGTTTCTATTTGATCTAACTATTTTGTTAAGCACATATCATAGGATTTTACTTTTCATCATTTTTAGAACATTTTTGTCATTTCAAAATATAAGACCCGTTCCAATTATTTGTAAGTGTCGTTTGACTTTTTTACTTAATAAAACTTACACCATATGTTGTGTTTTTTTCTTAAAAATATTTATTACATATATAATTAATTATGTTTTTAAATTTTTTTTTAAAAAAAAACTACAAACCTACCCCGGGACAAGCTTGGAACTGTCCTGCCTGAGATCGATCCATGCCTGGTCCTACTAGATGCAGAACCAGGCTCGACCGGTCTGGGCCGTCCCGAGTCAGGTTGACCCAGCGCCCATCTTTGACTACAGCATCGTTAGCATTCCAACATTAATATTAATTAATCAAGGCTAAAAGCCCATGGGTTTTTATTTTCAGAAACCGAACTAATTAATCATTGGGTTTTTGGGTTTGCAAGTTTTCAATTCAGATTGCTACTTTTCTATATTCTTCTCTTATCCCATTTGTTCAAGGATTTGGGCCATAAATAAAACACAAAAGTGACACGTGTGGCTTATATTCTTAATCTAACATATACTCCTTCTATCTCGGGTTTTCTGTTCCATTTGTATATGCCACGGAGATTAAGAAATGTTGAAAGTATGTAATTTCTTCCAACTTTACCCTTGAAGAAAAAAAAGTAGAAAACAAGTTGATAAAGTGGAAAGGACTCGAACATTGGGAGATGTTGGCGGGAAGAACTAAAATAATTAAATAACTTACTTTTGCGTGAATAGAAAAACTTATGTGGGAATAGAAAGCTTCTCTCGATCAATTTTATTTGGATAAACCTAGCAAAATGGAAGCTCTCAGCGCAACAATTACAACTTCTTTCTTAGCCTCCCCATTAAAATTAATGGTTTCCTAATCAATTGATCAAATTGAGAAGAAGCAATAGAATGTGTTGAGGAAGGAAGAAAAAGAAGCAATTTGTGTGGCTTTATTAAAGGAATGCAACAACAAAGGAAAAATCAAGCACTAATTAATTTCAATTGTCGGCAATTTGTTTTTCATCAGTCGACATACGGTTTAGAAAATTTGGAAGTAGGCGGAGGAACAAATTGCCAATAACAAACCCATAATATTGAGTAAAAACTTATAAAGCCCAAACAAATTGAAGTTGGTCCTAGTATGCTGATGAAACTTCCTCTACATCGTTGAACAACCATCAAAACAATGGAAACTAAGTTGAATATGTCCAAATCCACTCTTCATTGATGATTCAAAGAAGGAATTTTACAGTGCCACTCGAATGCCATTAGGCCATAACTGATAGAACATAATAAGAAAGATAGAGTGAGGTTTTGTCTAAGTATGATTGAGAAGGACTCTATTATGCATAATCCTGTGTTTATTGATATGTATGATTATATCCATGTAGATGAAAAATGCTTTTACTTAACCAAAGGATCAGAGAAGTATTATCTCTTACCTAATGAGCCAGATCCGATACACAGCTATAAAAGTAAACAGTTCATAACAAAAGTGATGTTTTTTGCTGTTGTTGCTAGACCGAGATATGATCCAGTAAAAGGGACAAAATTCTCAAGAAAGCTTGGAATTTTCCCTTTCATGTATAAAGAGCTTGCAATAAGGAGAAGTGAAAATAGAGTAGTTGGAACAATGGAGACCAAAGTTATAATTTCTGTCACTAAAGAAGTTGTTAAAACTTGTTTAATTGAGAATGTTTTACCTACTATTCAAGATAAATGGCCTGTTACAACCTTTGGGAGAACAATATATATTTAGTAGCATAATGCCAAACCACATATTAAGGCTGATGATTTTGATTTCCAAGAAGCTGCAAGAAGAAATGGGCTTACTGTTGAATTAGTATGTCCTGACTTGAATATCTTAGATTTTGGCTTTTTATAAGCCATACAATCTCTTTAACATCAAGAGTTGCTGAAGAATATTGATGATTTAGTCAGTGCTGTTGAGAAAGCCTTTTATGATTTCCTATCAACGAGGTTGAATCATGTGTTTGTTACTTTATAATTATGTATGATAGAGATGATGAAGGAAAATAGTTGCAGTGGGAATAAGATACTACATATGAATAAGAATTGATTGGAGCAATAAAGTAATCTTCCAACACAACTTTTTGTGCTTGCTGAACTGGTTGAAGCAACAAAAACACATTTGTTAGATTAAAGAAAATTGTGTCTTGTATGGAAATGGTACATAACAGTAATGGTTATCCTAGTATATTTTGAATGTGTGCAAATAGGGCAAACAAAAGGTTATTTGACTTGAAAATGTCTTTAGGTTTTGTTTGTAAATAATGTAGAGCACACGTTCTGTGTTATGGTTTTTGTATAATGATATTCCTGTGTGTATATAAACCAATAAACCAAGTATGCATATAAGTTGTAGTATGCCCAAATGGTTGTGTTGTTTCAACATTGAATGTTAACTTCTTTTGATTGTTTTAAACAACTATTGTAATTACTTAAAAATTTATCTTAAGTTTATCTATCTATTCAGTATCGACTGTTATTGAGGGAAAAAAAAATGAATCAAGAATTTACTGGTTCTTATGAAAACCAGTTTCATTGACATCAAGTCAAACTGAGATTTGACTTTCAGAGTTTCATGGACTATTGCTCTTAAACTTGAAAGTTTGGTTCAATTAAGCATTTTTTCAAAAGAAGTATAAAAAATTTTGTTCTAGCGCCCAAATCTTGATGTTCTGCTATTTTTTTTGTTAAACTAAGAGTTGAGGTAGTTTGGTCAAACTTGGGGTTGACTTTCTTGTTTCCTTCTTATTTTGTTTCTAAACTTGGAGGTTGGACTAATTTTTTAATAGAGAAAGTGTTAGATATACAACTTTAGTCCCTTTGGCAATATATGAGAGTCTTGGTGTCAATGGCAACAAAAACTGATAATGGATAACTTCAGAGCAAATATGTCCATGTATGTGTTATACAATCTTGGTTTCAAGTCATACTTGGCTTGGACATAACGGATGCATGGATAATTTGATCATAGATTGTTGGTCTAATCTCTAATAATATCGTTATGAGTTGGATTGGCTATAAATTCTGATGTGCTTGGATATAAATTAGAAATTTGTCACCAATGTTCAATGGTATGTTTATAAAGACTAATTAGCTTTTGCTAAAGGTTTGCAGAGAAATCATTTCAACAAATAAATATCAGTATTTGCTATGTAAATATAAGTCCTCTATATGCAAATAGAATTGTTATCCTTTAATCCCAAAACATCGTTAAGAAACCTGCCACAGGCAAGCTCAAAAATGGTTTTTTAGTAACTTGAGTACTCTAAGACCTAAAAAATAGTTTTAAAGCTTCCAACAAGTTTCAAATATGAATTTCAACCTACCAGCAAAGGTTTAGGTCAAAAGGACTTTTGTATAAAAAAGTCAACATAGAGGTCAAACATGCAAAACAATACAAATTCTACAGGTTTTCTAAAAAAATTCCAGCAATAATATCTCAAATTTGTTTCTAATAAGTAGTAAATACCATACACAAGATAAAGAAACCAGTTGCTTAACTAGTCTTCCAAGAAGTTTTAAAAAACCACATGTAAGAGAAAGAAAGCTCAAAAAATGGTTTTTTAGTAACTTGAGTACTCTAAGACTTAAAAACTAGGCTTAAAACTTCCAACAAGTTTTAAATATAAATTTCAAACTACCAGGAAAAGTTCAGCTCAAAAGGACTTTTGTATCAAAAAGTCAACATAGAGGTCAAACATGCAAAACAATACAAATTCTACAAGTTTTCTAACAAATTCTAGCAATAATATCTCAATTTTATTTTTAATCAGTAGTAAATACCATATGCAGGAGAAAGAAACCAGTTGCTTAACTAGTTTAAAGCTTCCAGCAAGTTTAAAGAAACTATATATAGGAGAAAGAAAGTTAAAAAAGTAGTTTTTTAGTAACTTGAATACTCTAAGACTTAAAAATTAGGTTTACAGCTTCCAACAAGTTTCAAAAATGAATTTCAACCTGCTAGTAAAGGTTCGGCTGAAAAGGACTTTTGTATCAAAAAAGCCAACATAGAGGTCAAACATGCAAAACAATACAAATTCTACAAGTTTTCTAAAAAATTCCAACAATAACATCTCAATTTTCTTTCTAATCAGTAGTAAATACCATATGTAAGAGAAAAAAACCAATTGCTTAACTAGTAAATGTGTTTTTACATAAAATCAGTTATGAACCAAAGCATTAAAGAGCAACACATAATAACTTTGCCATAAGTCTAAAGCTGCAAAATAGGTTTTCTGTAGAAAATGAACATTAAATCGAGTTTTTTCAATTGAATTTGTTTCCTTAAACACCAAAAAATCTGTAAAAAAACTTGCAATAGTTAGAAGTGTTGTGTTTTCTTCGTTGCTTATGCTCTTTTACTACAAAACCCTACTAACAAGTCTCAAATAAGACTATAAATACATACCTAAAGTTTTAGACCAAAATATATTCTATAGCAAAAAGTCAAAGAAAAGGTCAAACTATCTCATAAGGAGTTCTTTTCTCTAGGAAACGAAACTATGCATTATTTTGAACATTAAACCCTTATTTTCCTGGAAAAACAATGCCAACATATTACAATTAAGTTTAAGAATACGCTCACAAAGTTTCAGATTAAAACTAATTTCATAGTAGAAAGTCAAACCTTTGTTTGACCATCCAAAGATTTTTTTTACAAGAATGCAACATTTGATAAAAAAAACCACAATCAATCCAAGTTCATGTCTTGTAAACACCTTTGATACATTTTGCAACTGATATGTCAACAATTTTTTAAAAAGCATTCCTAAAAAAACAAACATCCCTAATTTAACAAGCACTAGAAAAAGAATAAAAAGACCACTAATTACACAGTCAATGTAACATAACTGAATACTTTTTCATTAGCTCATTAACACCAATTACATATTCTGTAGGTGACATGAATAACATATTCATGAACAGCCTAGTTGACATAAAAAAAGTACAAGGGTTGAAGCATTACAATTCAGTTTAGTAGCACTAGTCTCCAGAATTTAGCTTAAGTACAAATTGAAAGTTAGCTACTTAGGACAAACATAGTATATATACACTATTGCGCACTACAAAACAAAACTTTTACTACATGGTTCGACACTAATGATGTACACTACTTTTTGAGCATTTGCACTTCACAACATAGTTATTTCAGCTTCAGGTCTGGACATATGGCTTTATAAGCTACAAACTCTCTAGCACCCTTTGATTTCACCAAATAGGTTGCAGCGTCCATAAAAAAATCATCTGCTGCCACTACACTCAGAAGGGTAGAAAGTATGATCATAACATTGCCCATGTTACTCGGCTTCACTTGGGATGGAACAAAAGGCCTAAGCAGAGAAGATATGGAGGAATCCGATGAAGTAGGACAAATGAAGGTATCTTTTGTTACATTGTGCTTAGAAGAAATAACAAGTAACTCAATTGCCTATTGTGATGAAATATCTAGCAACTCTGTCGTCGTATGTAGGCTATGGGGTATGTTATTTGCTCCTAAATCAAATGACCTCAATTTTCTTAGGGTATTCATAGTGGTACTTAACCTACCACAACATCCACAAGGATGATAACGTAAAAACATCCAACATTTATTTAGTTAGGCCAACCATATATCGTTAAAGGTAGAGAGTGATAAAAATAAGAAAATCAGCCATAAATTTTAACACATACACCAGCAAAATTTTGATTTTAAGACCCATTTGAGCCAATGTTTGCAGTAGTAAAAGCCAAGTTTTTATATAATTTAAGCATAGCTGATAACAACTAATTTATGAAACCAACCACATAAAAAAAACCGTTCAATACCATTTGCCTAACCAAATTATACCTTGTAATTTAAGTAACACCCAGACCAAATACCAACTGCATTCGTAAAATCATGTTCCATTTCCAGTAGATTCTAAAAAGACTAATGGCTAATAATACTTGTAACTTGATTGACCCTGTTGAACAATTTTAGGAACAATAAGTATAGGCTCAAAATCTACTTCATGTACAATGTAGTATTTCTTCATAGCCTTGTTCACTAGTGTGATTTAGGTCGGTTCTAGAACTGTGGTTTATACTTGGTTGGAACTGAGCTTCAAGGATGAGCCATAATTCTTTTTATTTAAAAAAAAAAAAATAGAACCACTCTTCTCAAGCTACACCAAAGTCACCCTATCACAAGATGATTTATACTCATGTTTCATCAGTTGTTGACACCCAATTTCGTCCGGCTTAAAAATAAAAAAAATTAATTAAATTAAAAATTAAAAAAAAAATTATTGAATTAGTTAATTAATTGATTACTTAATTAAAAAAAATAATAATAGTAATAATGGCAATATTATTTTAGGGGCATTCTTTTTTAGTTTGTATGTTAAAAAAAAAAAAAGGGGGGGAAGAAGAAGAAAAATAATAATAAGAATAAATTAAATCTAAATTAATTAAAAATAAAAATTATTAATTAATTAATTAATTAAAAAGAAAAAGAAGAAAAAAAACAAAAATAATAATAAAAAATGGGGAGGGTGGCCGACAGAGGCTCCCCCTCCCCTTATCCCTTATCTTCTCTCGCACTCTCAATCTTCATCTATTCTCTCCCTCTCACTCAACGCAGACAACGCACACACACAGAAAAAAAAAAAATCTTCTCTCTCTTTTTCCTCTCCCTCTGGCAGAGCACGCTTCGCTCTTCTTCTTCTTCATCTCGCTAGAGAACTAACTCCTGCTGCTCTCCCTTCTTGGCAGCACCCAAATCTCTCTCCTTTTCTTCTCCCCGCTTCCGCTTACACTGCCACTGTCTCCGTTCCCTTCTCAGACTCCGCGCTCAGATCAAGGTCTCTGCCACGACGTCCTCCCCTGTTTGCGTCGCAAACGCAGCCTCCAGCTCTGGCAGCCGCGCACGCCGTCGTCTCCAGCCCCTGCCGACGCTTTGCTCCCATTCTCCAGTTTCCTCCGTCGCACCAGCTTCCCCTCCGTTCGCCGGCAGCCTCGCGACGCACATACCTCCTCGCGCACGGTGCCGCTGACCGCTCGCTCGCCGAGACGCTGCCCTCACCTTCCTCCTCCCGTCGCGACCTCCTCCTCGCGCCGTCGCCTAGCCCACCCGCTCGCTCGCCGTTCCCTTGTTGCCTTGCTCCTCGCGCCGTTGTCTGCTCCAGCTACGTAGCCCCCCCTCGTCGCGCCTGAAAAGAAGAAGAAGAAGTAAAAAACGAAAACAGACGCGTTTCTCGTCTTTGACCAAGTCAAAATTATTTGTCTTTTGGATAAAATTCTTATTTAGCCCTTAGTTATTTTTATTTTATCCATCCAAGTCATTAACTTTATTTTCTGTGCAGATTGAGCATGGACAGCAAGGTTTCGTTTATATTTATTGTTTGTCTTTCCTTTGTTTGTCCTTTAGTTTGTTTTGGCCCCTCCATTAATCGGAATTACTTTTATAGTTTTAACGCCCGACTGAAGTGCTATCAGCATTGATGAAAATAAATAATATTTCTCCTTATAAACTTGAGTGATTCAGAATAATAAAATAAATAAATAATTATATTGCTGTGAAACATACATACTTGTGTAGTAATATGGACCATCTACATGCCTACGCTGCTGTCCATGGACTGATATGCGAGCTAGATTACAACGAGGTAAAAAGGTACAAGTGTCTCAACCCGTGAGTTTGCTGTTAGTTCTATTGATCCGTGGACTTTGAAATTGCACTATAAATCATGTGTTTTGTTGCTGGACAAACCAATCTTTATGATAATATCCTTATGAGTCTAGTTTATACAGGATTTTTATAGGATTGGATTTCGAGCCGTGGTTGAATTTATATGCATTTTTTACTGAACTCCATTGAATATGGAATAGGCATCAGAAGGCTTGTCTTTGTTGCTTGTTATAAAATCTATGATAAATTGTATGCTCTGCATCTAGGGATGTCATTTCTTATGCTAATAGCCATTTGTGTCTAGTCTATTTCTACTTTTACAAAAATGCAAATTGGATGTTTCTTTTATTTTATATAATCGTTGAAGTTGAGACTAGTTTGTCTCACAACTGGTTCTTTAAGTTTAACAGGAGTCCTTGATTTCAAAATTTATAGTAATTTGTGTGTTGCATGTTTGAATTTGGTAAATTTAATAAATGTTCATATGGATGTCTAGTGTCAGTACCGGTTCATGAACTTCCATTTGCATTTATAAATGATTTTGTCTAATTTCTGGAGTGAAGAGTACTTATCTGTGATTCTACCTGAGGTCTTGTCTGATGGGCTAACTTGCATTTTTTTTATAATTTATGTGCTGTCAACCACAACTTGATATTGCATTTGTGAATTTTATGTATGTGCCTAAGTTATGTATATAGATAGTTTTATATAATGGTTTGGATAACTTGATGGTTTTTTTTTTTTTTTATATAGATTTGTGAATAAAGATAGGTCGATTTGAAATTCTGGGCAGCAGATATACAACTAGAAGGTTTATCTCCCACTTCAGTTCAGATACTATGGTCTTACTGGTGTAATGTATATATTGTAGATCTACTTATGCCTTTTGATATAGTCAACTAATCCTATTTTCTGAATGCTTATTATTGACACCCAATTAATCAGTTCCTTTTGGGTATAACTTCATCTTAGTTATCCAACTTTCTATTTTGTTCCTATGAGCCACTAACTATTTCTTTTTTTGTTGCAGATTAGTCCCTGACAGTAGATTTATTTCTTTGTTCTCTTTTTGTTTTCTTTCTTTCTTTGATTATCTAGCCATGTATTAGATTTAATCATTAAATTCACATAAGGATGTAACTTAAGATATTCATTTTTTTATTTTATTTATTTTTATTTTTAGAGTAGTTTAATTTTAATCCTTGTAATACATCTAATGTGTACCAAATGATTGGTTAAGAAGCATTCAAATGTTTGTGAATCCGTTCTTAGTAGGTTTGATAAAATCCTAAGACGGATCATATCCATGTCCAGATGATTCGGTTAGAATCCATGGCTTGGATATTAACTAAAATTATTAAAAATAAAATTAAATTAAATAACGAAATCCTAAGACAGATCATATCCATGTCCAAATGATTCGGTTAGAATCCATGGCTTGGATATTAAATTTCATATCCGAATGATCCGGCAGGATCTACGGTTTGGAAAATATCAACCTTTTAAACTAAATAAATTAAATAAATAAAAAGATAAAAATCCATATTGATGATATGGATTAAATTGTTTAAAATTTCACCAAATTCCGTGTCCAAATGACTCGCCAGAGTCCATGGTTCGGAATCAAATCTTCCGTGTCCAAATGACTCGGCAGAGTCCATGGTTCGGAAGTATAAAATTCTATACAAATTAATTACCAAAAATCCACATCCGATTAATTCAGTTAAAAATTCTAGATTGAAAATTAACTAAAATTTATTTAAAAGCAAAGCAAAACAAAATTAAAATCAACTAAGGTGCCAATTTTTGGGCGTTTTAACAAAGTTGTTTTAACGTAACCGTACTCCCGAACCCCCGAACTCTCGCAGACCAATTTTAAGGTGACCAATCGACCTAGGTAAACGGATTGGTGGCGACTCCAGAAAACCCGACGTTGCCACAGCTTGGCGACTCCACTGGGGACCCTGGTTAGTGAGTCGAACCTACAAGTTGATTTGTTTTGATTTGCTTTGTTTATTTTTATGTGGATTTATATGTTACATTTACTTATTCTAAACATGCATAATGCATTCACAAAATGAAGCTCTATACCCAAGCTTCCTTAAATCAAACACGATTCTTTCTAAGCGGAATTGGTGTTGCTGTTCTTGTGAGGCCACGGTCTCCAAGCCTTCACCGGTTTCAAAGTAGCAAAGTAGTGTATTGCCTTCTGAGACGGTTAGTCTCTGCATGGGCCCACGAAAAGCTACGACTCGAATTAATCCATTCCTTACATTAACCCTAGAGGGTAAGGAATCGGGCCGTCACTATGATTTAGTGATGGGATTCGGGAACTATCCCTGGTCTTTTTGATAAGCCACCTTATGCATATAGAATTCCCCACTTAACCATAGAACTGACCATAGAATTTCTACCATTTACCAACACTATAAGCATGTTATTGTTATGCCATTTTTGTTACCTTATCCTTGGTTTTCTTTGTGTTTTATATTTATGGCTCAGACTTCTTTTCGTAATAGTTAATGTGTTATTAATTGATATCTAACTCGTTGTTAACCTTGTTATTCTTTTGTTATACTTCTGTTTTGTACAATTTTTCGTCATGCATCAAAACCACGCACCAAACTGTAATAACTTTTGATCTTTCTAAATGACAACTAGAAATCTCGAAGTTCCACGATAGTTGATAATCAAACTCACTTATTGCACGCATCCATTACATTAAATACATGCATACAAAGTCTGATAAAAACATAATCTCATTTTGTATTACATACATCCATCACATCAATCAATTGCATATAAAGTTTAATAAAATGAATCTCACTTTAGAAACTGTAAAATTGGCCATCAACACCGATATCCAGCTCGGCTCCAAATAAGATTAATGGCAGAACAAACCAAAGGACGTCTCATAGATATGAAGTCCAATATAGAAAGTATGGCTGAGCAAATGAAACAGTTAATGGAGTTAGCGACCCAAGTCCCCGTCAATGACCCACAAGATCTAACCTATCCTCCCCAATTCACTCAGAACAGGTCTCAGTTCAAGAGAAGCTCTTTCATGACTCAGGTCCATCTGATATCATTCATCTAAGGCACAGTCCAATTTTTGAAGAAAAGAAGCTCCTGCTTAAAGAAGAAGAGAATACTAAAAAAACTTGAGATCATAGAAAAGAGACTGCGGACCATTAAAAGAGGCACTTTATCTCTTTTGATGAACAATCTTTGCTTGATACCAGATGTTGTGATTCCCTCATACTTTAAGCTACCTGACTTTGTGAAATATGATGGAACAAGTTATCCCATCAATTATATTACGCTGTTTCTAAGGAAAATACAACCACTCACAAGAGACGAGAAAGTGTTGATAGCACTTTTTCAAGAAAATCTTACAAAGTCAGCGCTACAATGGTATCTAAGTCAAGGTCTGAGAAACATCAAAGCCTGGAATGACCTCGTTTAAGCTCTCAATCAGTAACTGTGAGCATGTTATAGACTTACCCCCTAGATCACCAAATTCTCCAGAATATAGAGAAGAAGGAACAAGAGACCTTTAAGGAATACGCATAAAGGTGGAGACACTTAGCCGCACAAGTTCAACCATCTATGATAGAAAGAGAATTGATCACCCTGTTTACCCAAGCATTAAATAGACCATTTTATGAAAAACTAGTTGGGAACACTTCAAGTAGCTTTTCAAATGTGGTCTTATCTGGAGAAAAGATCGAATTTGGAATCAAAACAGAAAAGCTGGTCGATTCTTCAATTGAAGGATGTTTCAATGAAAGAACCGGAGCTATCCAAAACATCATCTCCAAGTCCTATGATCCAATACCACTCAAGTTACAAGTGAAAGGATATCCTATTGAGACTGTAATCTTCAAGGCTCCCTCATCAGTGCCACATACCACTCATGGGAAGAAATGCTACTCAAGTCGATTCAATTTTCACAAGTTACAAACCTGCTACCACCCATACCAACGGTAGCAAAGATCAAGTAGCATCCTCTTCCAAGTGGGAATGACCCAAACGCCAAATACAAAATGTTCAATCGGGCATTTAATTGAAAATTGTGTGGCACTAAAACTCAAGGTCCAATAGTTGGTCGAATTTAAATTCCTAGGCCATGATGTGATTGGTAATTGAAAGTGAAGATTTTGAGCTGGAATTACATTGATTTTGGAAGGACTCTAAGTCAGATCCGATCTAACAGTTCGCACACACTTTTGAATAACAGGGAATCCTTTTACTAAGCTTGCATCTTTGAAAGCTTGCAAAAGTAATCTAATAGTAAAAATCTCCTAGATTTAGTCCAGAATCTAGGGTGTAGTCTTTGTTAAATGGACACCTGCTATTCTTTTTCTGGTACAACAAAAAGATGTAATGCGTGCATTTTACTACTTTCCATTTTTACACTCTTTGCCATTATACTATCCATTATAGCCATCACCCTTTACTTTTTGACAACCGGTAATTCTTTTTGTTCTCCAACAAAAAGATGTTATGTGTGCATTCTACCACTTTTTAATTCCATTATTACATCTACACATTCTACCAATTTTTACCAAAAATTCAATTATTACACCTACACATTCCACCACTTCTTACTAAAAATTCCGTTTTTACATCCATCTCTCACTCCTTTCCATTATACTATCCATTATTGCCATCATACTTTGCTTTCTAAATGATACTACTCGTGGGTGAAAATAAAAAGTTAAGGAAAATTTGATAGTAGTGATCTTGAAAGTGCTGCCAAATCTAGTAAGAAGGATTTCATTGCACCTCAACCCTAAAAAAGAATTCACAGTGGTTATCAACATCCTTGCAATAAGTTTGGGGTTAGTTTCCAAACAAGGTAGCTCTCATATTAAATGACTTCAGTGGCCTCCCAATTCTCATAAATGCTCAAAACAAAAAGAAAAAAAAAGGTTCTCAGTTTTCCGCAACACAAACTCCGAAAAGAAAAAGTTCATCCCTTCCATCAAAAAGCCATTAAAGGGAAAATCCAAAAAAAAAAAAAAAAAGAGAGACTGAGAAGCAAATAAAGCCACTTGAATCATCTCATTTCAAGAAGGCTATGATCTCGGTTCTCTGTAACAAAAACTTCGAAAAGGAAAAAGTTCATCCCTTTCATCAAAAAGCTAACAAGGGAAAATTTAAAACCAAAAAGAACTGAGAACAAACACGAGCAAGCAAGGCCACTTGAGTCATCTCACTTCAAGAGAGTTATCAAGTATGTCATCACCATAGCTCACAAAAAAAAGGGAAACAAAAAAAAAACAAAAAAAAAAAAAGAGGAAAAAGGGCTCAAACTAGAAAAAAAAAAAAGAAAAAAGAAAAAAAGTGAGCTATGGATTCTAGACTGAAAACCTGCAAAGGCGGTTTAGAACACAAAAGCAACCCTCAAACCAAGCATGCATAAAGATCACAATAGTCGGGGGGCAACAGATGAGGTCTAACTTTCTGGAAAGAGTGGCAAGTTGAGGACATCACTATTGATTTTTTTTCACCATAATCAAATTTGCTCACGAGTAGTATTAAAAGACCCTTCTTCCACACCACTTAAATTTAACTTTTCTCAAACCGAACATCCTCATTCAGTTAAAAGACTATTATTGTGAATCATGTTTCTACCTTATTGCCTTGTACAGTTTATGTCTTCGAGTTGGAAAGGGAAGAGTGGCAGAATATTTTAATTAAAAACAAAGACCGTAAATTACTTTGTCAAGCTTTGCAAATTGATGAAAGTTTTTCTTTAAGGCCAAACCATTATTCATTAATGTGTGTAAATTTAAAAGTGAGGAGATAGCTTGAGACTTTCTTTAAGAAGATGTGGTTCTTGTAAGAGAAATTCATGATCAAGGACCATCACAAAGGTCTAGAAATGCTCAACCTTCTGTTAAATCAAAGATGAGATGATACCTTTTATCCACATAAACACCATATTCAAGGGGGCAAAGTAGTCTCTACGAAGCGTAAGAGCAGTACTGCCAACAAAGAAGTTTAATAGACAAGGGGGCAAGTCTTATGGATCAAAACATGAGTTCAAGGAAGAGCAATTATTCAGATTATAACATGGGGATAAGTAAGTGTTGGCACGGTCACAAGAAAAGGGGCAAAGCAGACATTGAAAGTAAAACCTTTGATGGTATCAAATCCATGACAATGGATGAGTACCCGAAAGAGATATAAATTATGAGGCGGGCCAACTTTAAAGAAATTGAGGCCAAAAATTCAAGAACAAGTCAAAGAAAGGGGATTTTGAAAAGATTTGGGCTTTTGAGGCAGCGAACAAAAGCTGGAAAGCATAAAGAGATTCAATAATAGTCCAAGAAGGCCATCACAAAGAGGATCCAGTAAAACAAAGACATAAAGAACTAGATCCATACAAAAAAAAGCCATTAGTTACACATGCTCTGCATTCATGCATTTCATATCATGCATACATAGCCTTTACATAACAAGGACCAAACGGGAATCACATTCACAGCACAGTTACAGCAATATAAGCTGAGATCTCAATGTCATCAGCTCTTAACAATCTATCACTGGATACACAGCTAATATGCGGGACCAACCCGCATCAGGAATTCAAGGATAAGGTAGACAATATGTCAAAAGCCTGGAAATCGATTCAATAATCGAGGCTACACCTGGAAGGATAGGATTGACGCCAGCTAGTAGTATCCAAGATAAGAGATAGCTATAGCCAAGGATAAGGCAGATATCAAAAAAATATAAAGTAGACAATATTGTCAAAAGCCTGGCAATTGATTCAATAATCGATGCTACACCTGGATGGACAGAATTGACGCCAGCTTAGTGGTATCCAAGATAAGAAATAGCTATGGTCAAAGATAAGCGCGGATATCGAGAAATATTGTCGTCGAAAGCAGACAATGGATTCAATAATCAAGGACTGGATCAATGTCATGCCTGACGAGATATCAAAGATAAGAAATATCTATGATACCAAAATAAAGTAGGATCCACTTTTCCGGTTAAACGGCGGATACGGTACTCCGTGACTCTCAAGTCGGTTCTCTCAGTTGCCCATAATAACTGATCATTTCCTCCCTCCTTTCTTTTACTTTCTCCTAGAAAATGGATCCTACTTTTTCTGCCTTGCGAAAATATTTTCCTTCTCTCCCAATGAACATCCTCAAAAAGATCTACCAAGTTCGCTGTGAACGATTAAGAGCTCTGATGCATAAAGGAATCCCTGAAGATGTGCGGTGGTTAATTGAAGCTAAGGTTCGTCTGGCAGGTGAAATCCCAGAGGCATTTGTGTCTCACATGCCTGGTGTAGGCAAAAGCTCTTATGCCAAAAAGCGAAGAGCGAGGAGACTAGGCGTCTGTCATAAATGCGGACGCTGGACCTGTAATACTAAATGTCGTTCTTTAGGGATGATCTCTGATAATCGAGAAGATAAAATACGATTCATTAAGAATGGCCTGAGTAAGGACTCATTGGAAGATATCCGAGAGACTCTTGAAACGCATTCTTGTGAAAAAGTGCAAGGTGAAATTATCGGTTTATGGAGGACTTACCATAAAGAACGAAACCGTTACAGTCTTGGGAATGTGATTTTAAACGACCCCGTTTGTCAGTTTGTAAGAAAACTAGATGGGAAGCAAATCCCCGACTTATAGAAGGCATTGAAGCCATTACTGGACATGAATTAGTGGAAGATGAGAGCCACAGTCATGATTGCTGTACATATAAGCTGTCATTTGTCTTTTCTTTTGGCAATAATGTACTTACTTCCGTAAGTGTAATAAACGCATTATCCTTTCATCACTATAAATGCGTGTTCTTCCTTCTGGATACGGTACTCCATAACTCCCAAATTCAGTTATTTCCATTTCCTACAATCACTAATTTCTTTCTTTTTCTCTTAAATGCCTCATTCATCAATGGAGCCTTCTCTTTCCGCTCTACGAAAATATTTCCCTTCTTTCCCAATAAATGTTCTTAAAAAGGTTTATCAAGCTAGATGTGAACGATTCCGACTATTTATGCACAAAGGCATTCCTGATAATGTGCGATGGCTAATCGAAGCTAAAGTTCGTTCGGCTGGTGAAGTTCCAGATGCGTTCTTTCCCCGTATGCCCGGCTTTGGTAAAAGCGCTTATGCCAAAAAGAGAAGAGCAAAGAGGCTAAGCGTCTGTCACAATTGTGGATGGTGGATTTGCGGTGCTAAATGTCGTTCTTCAGGAGTGATTACCAGAAATCGTGAAGATAGAATAAAATTCATCAAGAATGGCTTGCGTAAGGAATCTCTGGAAGATATCCGAGAGGTTCTTGAAGCGCATTCTTGCGGAATAGTGCAATTTGAGGTTGTTGGATTATGGATAATTCTCCAAAAAGAACGAGAACGTTACAGTCTTGGGAATCTGACCCTAAACGACACTGTTTGCCAGTTTGTGAAAAAGCTAGATGAGATGCAAATCACCGATTCATAGAAAGCATTGAAGCCGTTACTGGACGCAAAGCCAGTAGAAGACGGAACAAGGTCACGATTACTGTACGTGCTAGCTGTCGCTTTTGAAATTTTCCTTCCCTTTTGGTAATAATGTATCCACTCCTGACATGAACCAAAGTCACGATTACTGTACGTGCTAGCTGTCGCTTTTGAAATTTTCCTCCTCTTTCAGCGATAATGTATCCACTCTTGACATAAGCCATAGTCACGATACTGTACATGCTAGCTGACGCTTTTGAAATTTTCCTCCCATAATGTACCCACTCCTGACATGAGCTATAATTATGACTACTGTATATACCTGCCACTTTTGAAATTTTCCTTCTCATCCGACAATCATGTACCTACTCCTGACATAAGCTACAGTAGTGACTACTGTACATGCTAGCAGCTATTTTGAAAATTTTCCTCCTCTTTTAACGATAGTGTACCCATACCTGACCAGAGTCATACTCGTGACTACTGTGAATAGCTGGCAATAATGTATCCATTCTTGAAAATAAAATTATTGCCTTATCTCTTCATCTCTATAAATATATCCTCTTTTCTCACAAGGGTAAGGATAGGAATGGAGAAAACCCCAACTCGTAAATCCCGAAGTATTTGTGTATTTTCTGGGGCTTTTCCTGGAAAAGATGAAGAGTATTTAAAAGCAGCCAACCATTTGGGTAGAGTATTAGCTGAGCGAAAAATACATTTAGTTTATGGAGGAGGTAGTGTCGGATTAATGCGAGGTGTAGCATCAGCAGCATCTCTAGGAGGAAGTCAAGTTCTGGGCATTATCCCTGGACCTCTGAAATTTATTTCTGGGGGCACGATTGGAGAAGAATTAGTGGTTAAAAATTTACAAGAGCGTGTGTTACAAATGCTTTTAAATGCTGATGCTTTTATCGCTCTACCAGGTGGTTTTGGCACATTGGGAGAAGTCTTTCAAATTGCTTCCATGGCCCAACTTAATTTGCATAAGAAACCCATTGGGCTTTTAAATGTTAACAATTTCTTTACAGGTCTGATAGCTTTTATGGATTATGCTATGCAGAAGAATTTTATATCAAGAGTGGCACGGCGAATCATAATATCCGCAACAACTGCTGAAGAATTGCTAGATAAAATACAAGCTTTTGTTCCTGAACCAGATCCAGCAATGATTCAGATAGACTGGACGCGACAGTCTTTCCCGAACAGTTCGATCCCATAATAGTCCTCTACTAACCCTGTTGAAATATTGTGGAAGAAGAAGTGATCCGATCCGTTTTGCTTGTCCTTTAGTTTTATTATCAGCATTTTCTTTCGTGTTTTAGTTTTTCTTTCAGGGAATTTCTTTTTTTATCTTATAAGATAGTCTCGTCCATGCTGATATTAAAACCATAGGACAATGCCTTTAGGTTGGAATGGCTGAGTAAAGAGTAATTTTTATTGCTCTTGAGACGCATCCTATTAGGTCTACTAGGCATAACATTTTAGGATAGTTAAGCTTCAACCTTATTTGGATGACATATCTCTCAAGCGAATCTATATTTACTAAAGAAAATATTAGATGAACCTTGGATATTGATTCCAAACATCCGTTCCCTTTACATAATTTGTTAGCGATATTGTCATCATCAAGATTCACTCATTTTATCGAAGTCTAAAATTTCGCACTCGCCTATTATGCAAATTCACACTTTCGAAGAAAATTATTCCAATTCTAATTGCTTTCATATAAATTTCGCTCGAGGTTCAAGGAGATTTCCTTAACCTCATTCCATCAATTTTCCTTCAAACGATAGGAGAGTTCCTATCGTCGAGGTTCTAAGGAAGGGCCCTTAACCTCAAATCATCAATTTTTCTTCAAACGATAGGAGAGTTCCTATCGTCGAGGTTCTAAGGTAGGGCCCTTAACCTCAAAATCATCAATTTTCCTTCAAACGATAGGAGAGTTCCTATCGTCGAGGTTCTAAGGTAGGACCCTTAACCTCATTCAAACAATTTTCCTTCAAACGATAGGAGAGTTCCTGTCGTCGAGGTTCTAAGGTAGGACCCTTAACCTCAAAATCATCAATTTTTCTTCAAACGATAAGAGAGTTCTTATCGCAGAGGTTCTAAGGTAGGGCCCTTAACCTCAAACTTGCAACGATAGGAGAGTTCCTATCGTTGAGGTTCTAAGGAAAGTTCCTTAAACCTCAAACAATCAATCATCAATTTTTCTTCAAACGATAAGAGAGTTCTTATCGCAGAGGTTCTAAGGTAGGGCCCTTAACCTCAAACTTGCAACGATAGGAGAGTTCCTATCGTCAAGGTTCTAAGGAGAGTTCCTTAAACCTCAAACAATCAATCATCAATTTTTCTTAAACGATAAGAGAGTTCTTATCGCAGAGGTTCTAAGGTAGGGCCCTTAACCTCAAACTTTCAATGATAGGAGAGTTCCTATTGTCGAGGTTCTAAGGAGAGTTCCTTAACCTCAAACAATCAATCATTCAGTCCATCTTACAACGATAGAACCTTTCCTATCGTTAGAGGTTCTAAGGACCTTTCCTTAAACCTCAAACAAACAATCAATCATTCAGTCCATCTTACAACGATGGAACCTTTCCTATCGTTAGAGGTTCTAAGGACCTTTCCTTAAACCTCAAACAAACAATCAATCATTCAGTCCATCTTACAACGATAGAACCTTTCCTATCGTTAGAGGTTCTAAGGACCTTTCCTTAAACCTCAAACAAACAATCAATCATTCAGTCCATCTTACAACGATAGAACCTTTCCTATCGTTAGAGGTTCTAAGGACCTTTCCTTAAACCTCAAACAAACAATCAATCATTCAGTCCATCTTACAACGATAGAACCTTTCCTATCGTTAGAGGTTCTAAGGACCTTTCCTTAACCTCAAACAAACAATCAATCATTCAGTCCATCTTACAACGATAGAACCTTTCCTATCGTTAGAGGTTCTAAGGACCTTTCCTTAAACCTCAAACAAACAATCAATCATTCAGTCCATCTTACAACGATAGAACCTTTCCTATCGTTAGAGGTTCTAAGGACCTTTCCTTAAACCTCAAACAAACAATCAATCATTCAGTCCATCTTACAACGATAGAACCTTTCCTATCGTTAGAGGTTCTAAGGACCTTTCCTTAACCTCAAACAAACAATCAATCATTCAGTCCATCTTACAACGATAGAACCTTTCCTATCGTTAGAGGTTCTAAGGACCTTTCCTGAACCTCAAACAAACAATCAATCTTTCAGTCCATCTTACAACGATAGAACCTTTTCTATTGTTAGAGGTTCTAAGGATCTTTCCTTAAACCTCAGAGTTTAGGCGGCGAGAAGGTTTTCAATGCCTAGCTAAGCTGGACGAAATTTGGTAACTAACTTTGCATACATCATGTCCCATGAAGCATGCAAAGGGGGGCAGCTGTTGACACCCAATTTCGTCCGGCTTAAAAATAAAAAAAAATTAATTAAATTAAAAATTAAAAAAAAAATTATTGAATTAGTTAATTAATTGATTACTTAATTAAAAAAAATAATAATAGTAATAATGGCAATATTATTTTAGGGGCATTCTTTTTTAGTTTGTATGTTAAAAAAAAAAAAAAGGGGGGAAGAAGAAGAAAAATAATAATAAGAATAAATTAAATCTAAATTAATTAAAAATAAAAATTATTAATTAATTAATTAATTAAAAAGAAAAAGAAGAAAAAAAACAAAAATAATAATAAAAAATGGGGAGGGTGGCCGACAGAGGCTCCCCCTCCCCATATCCCTTATCTTCTCTCGCACTCTCAATCTTCATCTATTCTCTCCCTCTCACTCAACGCAGACAACGCACACACACAGAAAAAAAAAAAATCTTCTCTCTCTTTTTCCTCTCCCTCTGGCAGAGCACGCTTCGCTCTTCTTCTTCTTCATCTCGCTAGAGAACTAACTCCTGCTGCTCTCCCTTCTTGGCAGCACCCAAATCTCTCTCCTTTTCTTCTCCCCGCTTCCGCTTACACTGCCACTGTCTCCGTTCCCTTCTCAGACTCCGCGCTCAGATCAAGGTCTCTGCCACGACGTCCTCCCCTGTTTGCGTCGCAAACGCAGCCTCCAGCTCTGGCAGCCGCGCACGCCGTCGTCTCCAGCCCCTGCCGACGCTTTGCTCCCATTCTCCAGTTTCCTCCGTCGCACCAGCTTCCCCTCCGTTCGCCGGCAGCCTCGCGACGCACATACCTCCTCGCGCACGGTGCCGCTGACCGCTCGCTCGCCGAGACGCTGCCCTCACCTTCCTCCTCCCGTCGCGACCTCCTCCTCACGCCGTCGCCTAGCCCACCCGCTCGCTCGCCGTTCCCTTGTTGCCTTGCTCCTCGCGCCGTTGTCTGCTCCAGCTACGTAGCCCCCCCTCGTCGCGCCTGAAAAGAAGAAGAAGAAGTAAAAAACGAAAACAGACGCGTTTCTCGTCTTTGACCAAGTCAAAATTATTTGTCTTTTGGATAAAATTCTTATTTAGCCCTTAGTTATTTTTATTTTATCCATCCAAGTCATTAACTTTATTTTCTGTGCAGATTGAGCATGGACAGCAAGGTTTCGTTTATATTTATTGTTTGTCTTTCCTTTGTTTGTCCTTTAGTTTGTTTTGGCCCCTCCATTAATCGGAATTACTTTTATAGTTTTAACGCCCGACTGAAGTGCTATCAGCATTGATGAAAATAAATAATATTTCTCCTTATAAACTTGAGTGATTCAGAATAATAAAATAAATAAATAATTATATTGCTGTGAAACATACATACTTGTGTAGTAATATGGACCATCTACATGCCTACGCTGCTGTCCATGGACTGATATGCGAGCTAGATTACAACGAGGTAAAAAGGTACAAGTGTCTCAACCCGTGAGTTTGCTGTTAGTTCTATTGATCCGTGGACTTTGAAATTGCACTATAAATCATGTGTTTTGTTGCTGGACAAACCAATCTTTATGATAATATCCTTATGAGTCTAGTTTATACAGGATTTTTATAGGATTGGATTTCGAGCCGTGGTTGAATTTATATGCATTTTTTACTGAACTCCATTGAATATGGAATAGGCATCAGAAGGCTTGTCTTTGTTGCTTGTTATAAAATCTATGATAAATTGTATGCTCTGCATCTAGGGATGTCATTTCTTATGCTAATAGCCATTTGTGTCTAGTCTATTTCTACTTTTACAAAAATGCAAATTGGATGTTTCTTTTATTTTATATAATCGTTGAAGTTGAGACTAGTTTGTCTCACAACTGGTTCTTTAAGTTTAACAGGAGTCCTTGATTTCAAAATTTATAGTAATTTGTGTGTTGCATGTTTGAATTTGGTAAATTTAATAAATGTTCATATGGATGTCTAGTGTCAGTACCGGTTCATGAACTTCCATTTGCATTTATAAATGATTTTGTCTAATTTCTGGAGTGAAGAGTACTTATCTGTGATTCTACCTGAGGTCTTGTCTGATGGGCTAACTTGCATTTTTTTTATAATTTATGTGCTGTCAACCACAACTTGATATTGCATTTGTGAATTTTATGTATGTGCCTAAGTTATGTATATAGATAGTTTTATATAATGGTTTGGATAACTCGATGGTTTTTTTTTTTTTTTATATAGATTTGTGAATAAAGATAGGTCGATTTGAAATTCTGGGCAGCAGATATACAACTAGAAGGTTTATCTCCCACTTCAGTTCAGATACTATGGTCTTACTGGTGTAATGTATATATTGTAGATCTACTTATGCCTTTTGATATAGTCAACTAATCCTATTTTCTGAATGCTTATTATTGACACCCAATTAATCAGTTCCTTTTGGGTATAACTTCATCTTAGTTATCCAACTTTCTATTTTGTTCCTATGAGCCACTAACTATTTCTTTTTTTGTTGCAGATTAGTCCCTGACAGTAGATTTATTTCTTTGTTCTCTTTTTGTTTTCTTTCTTTCTTTGATTATCTAGCCATGTATTAGATTTAATCATTAAATTCACATAAGGATGTAACTTAAGATATTCATTTTTTTATTTTATTTATTTTTATTTTTAGAGTAGTTTAATTTTAATCCTTGTAATACATCTAATGTGTACCAAATGATTGGTTAAGAAGCATTCAAATGTTTGTGAATCCGTTCTTAGTAGGTTTGATAAAATCCTAAGACGGATCATATCCATGTCCAGATGATTCGGTTAGAATCCATGGCTTGAATATTAACTAAAATTATTAAAAATAAAATAAAATTAAATAACGAAATCCTAAGACAGATCATATCCATGTCCAAATGATTCGGTTAGAATCCATGGCTTGGATATTAAATTTCATATCCGAATGATCCGGCAGGATCTACGGTTTGGAAAATATCAACCTTTTAAACTAAATAAATTAAATAAATAAAAAGATAAAAATCCATATTGATGATATGGATTAAATTGTTTAAAATTTCACCAAATTCCGTGTCCAAATGACTCGCCAGAGTCCATGGTTCGGAATCAAATCTTCCGTGTCCAAATGACTCGGCAGAGTCCATGGTTCGGAAGTATAAAATTCTATACAAATTAATTACCAAAAATCCACATCCGATTAATTCAGTTAAAAATTCTAGATTGAAAATTAACTAAAATTTATTTAAAAGCAAAGCAAAACAAAATTAAAATCAACTAAGGTGCCAATTTTTGGGCGTTTTAACAAAGTTGTTTTAACGTAACCGTACTCCCGAACCCCCGAACTCTCGCAGACCAATTTTAAGGTGACCAATCGACCTAGGTAAACGGATTGGTGGCGACTCCAGAAAACCCGACGTTGCCACATCAGTATTAAGGAAATCCCATCATGTTATTCCTGAGTTAGAAAACCTAATCCTTAATTTCATCCATAATTGACTACAAAACAACAAGTACTAGAAAATTTCCAAGCACAATAAATACCACAAACAATCACAACTAGGCTACAAGATAAAACTAGAAGCGAAGGCACTGATAAAAGTGTGGCCATCGTTAACTGAAAAGCAATAGGGCAAGTCAGAGCAGAGGAAACTTACTATTCCTTGGTGTTTATATGCCTTCCTATTCACCGCAGTGTCCAAAGTTTCTATCTCGGGCTGTTGTTGGTGACAATCGATGAAGAATTTGAGGTCGGTGTCGATAATCGCTTTAGTTGTAGAGGGAAGAAGGCTGAGTTAAGGATTTCATGCGAGCTTTGATTGCATAGCGAGGGAGATTAGGCTTACAATTTCAATCGAGTTGCCTAGGGTGCATGTTTGTAAATTGTGTTAAGTGTAAGGATTTTCTTGATTTGTATAGTTAAATTTTAGAGTAAAACTTAAAATGAGGGTATAATAGTAAATTAAATGTAAAAAACTTATTAAATAAGAAAATGTTACAAAGAATTTAGGACGGTCCAAAATAGAAAATAGTGCAAAGAAAATAAGGCGAATGCAATATAAGTTATAACAGCTCCAGCTCAAGAAAAGAAAACTCATGGGCCTTTCATCACTTGCAAGGCCTCGTGTCTTAGGATTAGATCTTTTAGTTAGTAATTGTTAAAACTGAATTATTAGTAATTATCCACCCAATTCCTTTTCTTTTTTGTACTGAGAAATCAAAATGTTACAGGAGATATTCTATAATTTACTCTATAATACATCATACTCCACTCAACCTAAACTCACCTATTCAAACCCTGGCCGAGCACATGATATTGTGGTCTACTTGCCAACTAGGCTAAGACTCAATTGGTTATCCACTAATTTATATATCAACTGGAACTTTATAATTAAAGAAGTCAAAAAATATAATTAGTTTTTTTATTATTTTTTGGCAACCTGGGGAAAAAAGTTCATAAAAAATTATTTAAGTAATTACTCCCCCATCTCAAATGGATGAAGCATTTCTATGTGAGGGAGATTAATGTGTGTAATCTTTTTATGCTATCCGTTTCATTTTTATCTCAGAAATTAGAACTTAAAAAGAAATTTTTTTTGGGTTTTATGTAATGAGAATTTAAATGGGCATTTAAAAAAATTATTTTTGGGATTCTGGGTGGTGAGATTTTCAATTTAATAATGGTAGTAGAGCAATTGAATGTTAAAAACTTTAAAAAAAGAAAATGAGACACTATTAATGTTAATAGAAAGAAAATAAGTAAAAGTAAAAATAATTAGTGTTTTTGAGCAACCTTCATCGCGTCTCTGCCAATTGCCAGCCCCCATCAGACCCTCGTGGCCAAAATATATTACAAGCTCAGCTCACGGGCCACGGCTGTGCGTATCAAAATGATTCTGTTAATCTCATTTACGTTTTGCTAAACATTCTGAGCAGAAGCAACAGCCAACTCGCCGTCCATTTCCTCCTCCTCGTTCTCACCGCTTAGCTCCTCCAACGACTTCCCTTTCGACTCCGGCACCAACAGAGTGAAAAATATACCCAAAAGGTTGACGCACCCCAGCACAATTAGCGTGTTCTTCACTCCAATACCCGGCGGGTAACCCTCATCTGTCTGCGTCGGGTCCTGGCTCTGAGCCGCGTACAAGAATCCGAATGCGCCAACAATTGCCCCTGCTTTCCCTGCCGCCGCCGATATCCCGTGGCAGGTCGACCTCAGTCGCGCCGGGAATATCTCCGCCGGCACCACGAACGTCGTCGCATTGGGTCCGAAGTTTGCGAAGAAAAACGTCAGCGAATACATTATCAGGAACCCGATCCGGTGGGACTTCTGCGTCCAGTGGTGGTAAGGGAAGGCCAGAGCGAACATGAAGACGGTCATGAAGAAGAAGCCCATTAACTGGATCACGAATCTTCCCAAGTAATCGATGAAAGCCACCGTGAACCAGTACCCAGGAATGGTGCCGCATAGGGCGATGAGGGTCTGCGCTCTTGCCACCATGTAAAGGTCGTGAATTGCGTTCATGGTCGCGGCTTTTGGAAGCCACCCAATCGCGCTGAAAATGTCTTTCTGGAAGAGATTGTTGCTGTAGTAGGCGATGTCTAGCAAGAACCAACAGACGCTTGTGCCAACTAAGTGAAGGCCGTGCTTGCGCGCAAACTGCTTGCTGAAAAGCCCGTAAGAGTTGGAGTCCGAAGTTCCTTGCTTTTCTTCCTCAGCGATGAGATTTACTTGCAACACTTTGGACATGTCTTCAGCGGCTTGCTTGGCGTTCCGAGCCACAAGCGCCGTGTACCGGGCTGTTTCAGGCATCTTCATCCGCCAGTAGTAAGTCAAAATAGCTGGCACCGCCCCGAACATGAGAATTATGCGCCAGACATAGTCCGCTTGTGGTACAGTGGAGGCTGCAGGGTCGACGGAGTATGATGGGGCAGGGAAGGCGTGATTAAAGGCACTGGCAACGATGAGAGCGACGATCCCACCAGTCAAGATGCCGAATCCTTGCATGGCGAAAACAGCGGCAATGAAAGCCCCTCGAGTCTTCTTGTTGGCGTATTCAGACATGATGGTGGCAGAGAGAGGGTAGTCACCGCCAATGCCAAAACCAAGCCAAAACCTGAAGAAACAGAGCGTGGCCATGACCCCGGAGGAGGGGTGGCCGAAGGAGAGGCCGGAGGCGATTGCACAGACAACCATGAGCATGAGGGTGAGCCCATAGACGCGTTTGCGTCCCATCTTGTCGCCCAACCAACCAAAAAAGAGCTGCCCTGCTAGAGTCCCGCAGAAGGCCACCCCAGTAACGGCTGCGGCTACATTTGGAGGTAAAGTTCCTGGCTTTGCAGATTTCGGATCATAGTAGTATATTCTGCCCAGAAGTCTTGTGACTAGAGAGATGCTGAATAGATCGTAGGCGTCGGTGAAGAAACCCATCCCCGCTATTATAATTGCTGTGAAATGGTACCATTGTGTCTTTGCTGAATCAAGTGCATCTAGAACTTTGTTCTCTCTAGCCATAGCTGGACTGATTCTAAGCACTTAGCTCCTCCTGCTCCCCTCAAAATGGTATGATTCCTGAGATTTCCCTGCTTGAAAAGAATGAGTTAGTGATTCATTCGACCAGGTTTGGTGTGAATTTTGATAAGAGTCCTTTAATTTCGAGAAATTTCACCACTAAACAAATCCAGAAGCTTTCTGTTCCAAGGAGGCAAGGACTCATATGCTGTATCATCATGGAATATTCTATTACAATACATAGAAACAGAATAGTAGATACTAATACTAGTAATCACTGCTTAGGTAAAAGAAGACGACGTATATTTATCTGGTGGGTTTCAGTAATAATTGAAGCTTACCAAGGAAAACAGCTTAGGAAGAGTCCAAATCTTGGTGTTGCGACTTAGAATGTGTCCTATATATAGTTGCCGACAGAGTTGGCTGATTTTTCTTCGGAATCTTCAATGTTCTATGAATCCCAGAAGGGTCAATAGTTGTAGTAAAGTTGGTTTTTTTCTTGCGGCTAGAAATTCTGAGATAGATAGTTTGGAGGAAAAGAGTGGGGATGAGGGAAGATGTGAAGTTGTGATTATAGTTTAGTGGATGATCAAAGTGGGGTTTATTTGGGGCCTCTATTTAAATGCCCTTACGAGTCTAATGAAACCTGGAATCAGCTCCCGCATCTAGTGGCATATACCATTTGTTTTACCTTTTAATAGTCTCTCAAGTCAAATGACTTGAGCCACCTTACTTCTTTCTCTGTCCTCACATGAGTTCCGTTTCCCCTATGTCTATTCGCCCAGCACGGCAACGCCCAGTACAAATTCCAAATTCTTAATTCTAAGCCCCCCATTTTTTTTTCATATCTTATTCGTTCTGCTTTCCGCAATATGTCTGCAGGAAGATTAGAAGTTGAAAGGCTCTTGATCAGCAACACAGCGCTGAGCTGGTGTGTGTGGAAGCAAAATTATTGTAAGTTGTAGCTGAATTTTGATTGAGTCGTTTAAATTATGATAATCGAGAATTTCATTCTTCCCCCAGTTGAACACTAATTGCAGGTGGATAGGTAATTAAGGTTGTTAATTTGTTCCAACCCCCCATCATCAATAAATAAACAAAACAAGCATTTTCTTAATTACATCACTCTTCTCCCAACTACAGTCAAAAGCGAAGGAATGGCATATACGTGTCGAGGGTGATGTAAGGTACTAATATTCCCAGCTTTTTTTTTTTCCCATAAAATTCTAGACAATTATTAACTTTTAAGCATATTTCTGAAAATAATCATTACTTGTCATACATTTAAAAATAAAATAAGAAATGTAGAAGTAAATTACTACTCCATTGAATTAGGGAAATAGTTCGTTATTTTGTGACACCATACTAATAAAACTTGCTCAAAGAAATGAGAATTGAGTGAAGATTATGGAAAAAAAAAAAAAATAGTGTAACAGTGTCATCTTGTAAAGTGAGTAGTCGTTTTAACTTAATTATCTTTAAAGTTTGTCGATTCAATTCTCATCCTTTTTACAACGTCTGATTTTAATTATTTTTTGTTAATGATGTTCGACCTAAGAAAAACATTGTCATGTTCGCACTACTATGATGCCTCGTACCTTAAGTTGGAATTACCTTTACCCTTCAAAATCTACATTTATCTGTTTTTTTTTTTAATTTTTCATATTATCTAATAATAATTTTAAAAATTTTAATTTGAACATGATAATAATTATCATCCAATAAATTTAAAATGTCTAATTTTTTTTGTAATCACAAACAGGTTACACTGAATTTCGATTGCGACGGGCAACCAATCGGACGCAGACAGAGAATTTCACTGTAGAGATCGTGGCGGCAGTTATAAATGGCTCTCACGTAATTTATTAATTTTAGATCCTTGTACTACTCGTTCATGAATCATAAAATTTGATTTATGTCATCCTTGAGAACAGGAGCCAGTGCAGATCAAATCAACAAACGTCACTGATATAGAAGAAATCTTCCCTTTCCGTTGAAAAATAAAACCATTTGTACACAAGGCATTGTGGAAATAAAAATGGTTCTTTTAGAAAGTAAATACTGCATTAATTAATTAATTAACTAATTCAAATGTTTGCGTATACAAGTTCCTCACCAGCATTCCTGATTCCTAAAACCATGAGAAGATGATGAGATTTTTAAAAGATTTTTTTGTTTCAGCATCCGCGTGCGTGGACACCCAACTAACATTACTAACCATCCGGTCAAGTGGACCAGCTCCACCTCGTTCTCGTACCTTGCATATATTGGGCTGAAAAATAGAACCAGTCCAAAAAATTAACAACTCAACTGCTCCAATCCGTTCAAAACTCTCGGCCTTTATTGTTTGCTAAGCCCAACCCAACCCCACCTTTTAGGGATGACAATTGGGTGGATCGGGTCAGGTTTGGGTCAGATCATTCAGGTTCGGGTCTAGTCGGGTTAACATGAATTCGGGTCCAGGTTGAGTTCAGGTCAGGTCATTTGGGTTCGGGTGATTTCAGGTTGAGTTAATTTCGGGTTCAGGTTGAGTTGGGCCAGGTTTATTTGGGTTTGGGTTCACTTCAGGTTGGGTCAATTTTAGTCTTAGGTAATTTCATACCAACTTTCAGGTCAAATTCGGGTCAACCTTTGTATTCACGTGGGTTAGTGGGATGAAGTCAAAACGATTGAATCTATTCAATTTTTTTAAAAAATTTAAATCAAATAATTTGATTTTTTGTGTGATTTAATTTAACTTAAATTTTCATTTTTTAGTATATTTAATTAAAATATTCATAAAAATCTTTTTCATTATAGTTTAGTACATATTTAAGTAATTTAACATTGTTAGTAATATTTGATTGTTTTTCTAAACCCATACCCTTTAACTATTATTGTACAGATTATTCAAACCTTTACTCAGCTATCACTCAGACATACATAATGACAATTTTATTATACTTATGTTTCAATGAATTTTCTTTGAAATTACAACGATATGCAAATTAAGTTCATTATTAATGACTAAATTGTAAAATTTAAAAAATTTTGGGTGAAAGTGCAAAATTTTCAAAAATTTTAGGATCCATGTTGTAATTATTATGGGTGACTAAAATAAAATTTTTTAAAATTTAGGTACCTTATTGCACTATACTTAAAAGTATAGGGATAAATGTTGTAATTTTAATAATTGCCTATTAAAGATCATTAAACTTACTAAATATAAAAATTACTTCTGTTGGAAAAATCCAAACATGAGATTCATTAAATATGGACGTTTTTCCCCAAATAAGATACTTGTAATATATAGAAGTCCTAAAAAAATAGAAGTTACTAAATATGAAAATTTTTTCTCAAAATATGAAAATTATTAAACATGAATATCTTAAAAAAGAAATGAAACTACTAAATATGAAAGTTTCATCTTCAAATATGAGACTTAAGTACTAAAAAATGGAAGTTACTAATAACGGAAGTCGCTATTCCTAAATATAAGGCATACTGAATATGAAAAGTCTTAAAAAATGGAAATTACTAAACATGAAACTTTCATATTTAGGACGGACTTAATATGGAAAATAATGAGAGGGGAAAATTAAGGTTTAGGGTAAGGGTTAAAATCGGGTATTGTCGAGTTTAGTTATCAGGTCATCTCGGGTTCAGATCAGGTCAGTCTCGGGTTTAGGTCATTTCGGATTCGGGTCAATTTAGGCTCGGGTCATTTTGGGTTCGGGTATTTCGGGTTTGGGTTTTCTCGGGTTTCTCTTTAATCGAGTTTAGGTTCAGGTCAGGTTGGGCACAGTCAAGTTCATGTCGTTAACTTTTTTAGTCAAATCAGGTCAGGTCAGACTTGGCTTCGGATGGGTTGAGCCAGGCATCGGGTCGGGTCTCATTTTGCCATCCCTACCACCTTCCCTCACAAACCCTCGCCGCGCAAACACGGCGTGACGGGTTTGAAACTCACAAAGCGGCGGCGACGACCTTCGAAGTTCGAAGCCGGAATCGAGTTCTGGAATGGCTGCGGCGACGACAGGTTAGGTGACTGCCGCAGACGAATCCTGTCAATATATTCCAACTATTTAGGCAAAACCGATTCACCATCGAGGCGGATTTTGAATATCTTCTTCGTTAACTATGGCGGAATCGAGCGAGCCTCAACAATCTGATCAGGTCTGCAATTTCTTCAGGAAACCGACCAAGAACAAGAACATCAGGAAGAGGACGATAGACGATGAGGCAGACGAGGATTCTAAAACAGAGCCTTCTCTCTTGCAATCTCAGAAGAAAGCCACGAAACCCGACAGTAAGCTTTTCTTCTCAACAGGGTCTTCCAAATCCTCTGCCGCCGACTCGGACGCGGAACCCGAGAAACCCATTTTCCAATTCGAGTCTTCCAAGGATATCCAAGTTCAACACGACAGCAAAGCCACGGCATCCTTAGAAACTGAGACTGAGTTCACCAAGGACGCACGGGCTATTCGCGAGAAGGTTCTTAAGCGAGCGGAGGAAGCTCTGAAAGGGAAAAGCTCGGCTTCCGGGGATGACAAGCTCTACACTGGGATGCATGGATATGTCGATCATAAAGCAGGGTTTCGAAGGGAACAAACAGTTGCAAGCGAAAAAGCTGGTGGAGCACATGGGCCTTTAAGGGCCTCAGCTCACATTAGGGTGTCGGCGAGATTTGATTATCAGCCTGACATTTGTAAAGATTACAAAGAAACTGGTTATTGTGGCTATGGAGATTCGTGTAAGTTCATGCATGATAGAGGGGATTACAAGTCGGGATGGCAGTTGGAGAAGGAGTGGGAGGAGACTGAGAAGGCAAGGAGGAGGAATATGGCTCTGGGAGGGGATGAAGAGGATGAAGCAGGGGCCATCCCGAGTGATGATGACGATGAAGATGAATTACCTTTTGCTTGTTTCATTTGCAGGCAGCCCTTTGTAGATCCGGTTGTTACCAACTGCAAACACTACTTCTGCGAGCATTGTGCTTTAAAGGTACACTTATGATCATGGCTATGCTCTTTCTGCTATCTGTTCGTCATAAGTATATAATTATAATTGGTTGTCATCTGATACTCGTTCGTTTGATGTTTGTCTTCCTATGAACATGATACAAATACAATACTTTGCTTATGTTGAACCCATCTAGAATATCTTCAACTCTACTGCAGTTGCTATTCTGCGGCAACTTTATTGCATATACTCTACTTTAGACATCAATAGGTGTTATGCATAACGAGTTAGGTTGTGGGTGCACCATCAATGCAGCTTTTGGTCAGTTATTATGCATGCACCTAGTGTGTTTATAAATCTTTTATAGTGAGAATTGGTTCCAGGCATGATTAGTCACAGATGTTAAGAGTATTGATTTGTTCATTTGGGAAAAATAAGTGAATTATATTAAGGGAAGTCAAATGAACTGTCTTCAGTGAGTCAGGTTCTGGCAAACTGTCATTTCAATAACCTTATGATTAAAAGGGAAGCAAGTCTCTTGTTTTGGGGCAAATCCATATACATAAGAACTGAAGATTGGATTCTGAACTAGATATTTCTTTCTTCGGAGGGGTATGTGCTTCAGCTTGAAGTTTTACAACAATTCTTGTAGGAAAATAAGAGTAGATTTCACATCATAAGCTAAGAACTTGGTGCCAAAATCACAACTTGATATCTGGGTATTAAGAAATTGTACATGAACAAGTAGAGGAAGCTTTGGTAATTGAAGACGTAACTGTCTGGTGACTCTTTGGAAATGCAAGGCCTTGAGATGCGTGATATATTAGGAAACAACTGAGATAAAATCAGGTATTTGGTTCCCATTTAGGTTGTAAAGGTCCATAATCAAATTCAATCACTGGAGAGCATGCCTACTGCCATGTCATAATTGTGTTGATCAAAGAAAGGATTCTTTGTAAACTTCATATTTGGTTGAATCGTTTAGGGCTAGACTTTGTTCTTTGTTTGTTCTCTAGGTATGCAGCTTACAAATCCAACTATTTGTTCCCTAAATAAACATTTCTTGATGTGACCATGTTCCGAATATTTTTCTCATGCTGAAGCAAACTAGCTACTGATATAACATTTCTATTGAGTTTCAGCATCATGCGAAGAACAAGAAGTGCTTCGTGTGCAATAAGCCCACCTTGGGAATTTTCAATGCTGCCCATGAGATACGCAAGAAAATGGCTGAAGAAAGGAAACCCTAGTTTGTCATGGCTTCTCTGATCTGTTGTTTCAAATTTGCATGTACGGTTTACAGGCAACACGCGTGAAACAGCAAATGAGGTTTAAGCGATTCACTCGTGTTTTAATATATTCTCACCTCAATTAATGATCGTTGATAAATAGCTGTTTATCCGTCGCTGGCACCAGTGTCTAGGGACTCTGATCAGAAATGAAATGATATGACATGATAGGTGCTTCACAGCCTTGATTATGGAATGAGTAGAGTAATCAGAACTAAGGTTCCTGCTCGAATATAGTTGAGTAAGGACCTGCCTGAGCAAAAATCAGCTGCATTTATGTGCCCATAACAAGTGAATTCAGAGAACCAATATGTTACTGATTACTTGGTTTGTGACAATGTCAAAATCCATGCATACCTCTGCCTTGTCACATATACAATTTCCACATATAAGACGGAAGCTTGAACTTGTAAAACTTGTGCTCGAATGTGATTTCAAGTAAATAATGGTACACAGTTCTCTATATCTGTTATCGACAATCCCCATTCTAGGAAAAAATTTGGGGGAAAATTTAGATCTAATGAGGGGCCATTCCCCCAGAGGCCCTACAGTGTTATATCACAGTACGGCAGTACCCATGAGAGAGCTTTCTCGTCAGACATTTGCAGATTCTGGGGCGGACAACATTTGCACCGGACACGGAACCGAGTTCTGATGGATTTTTCAGAACCATGCGAGTGCTTTCTCGTCACGCATTTGCAGATTCTGTGGTGGACAACATTTGCACCGGACATGGCACGGAGTTCTGATGGATTTTTGAGAACCATGAGGAATAGAGATAAAAGTTGCTTATCAAGATTCTAACGCATCCACCTTTCCATCTTTAATGTCATAATCCTCCTTTTCTTCTGTGCACGATGCTTTGCTGCAACCCTCATCTTTCTTTTGGCATTTCGGGTTGGGTTGACAACTGCCATAACCTTCTCCTCTCGCTTCCTCTTCTCTCTCTTGGTTTTGATCTTCTTCTGGATATCACTGTAAATCTGCATAAAGTTCTGGCTACCTATTGAGTTTCTTATCGTATCACAAACTTTTTCTGCAAATTGCTTCATGTCATCTGAAAATCAGTGGAAAAAACATGGATCAAATCAATGCAGCAACAAAGACAGATGCCTAACAATGTATCAGATTAGATCAGCACTGAACAAACTTTCATATGCATTTTCTTCCATGTACAATAATAGTTCTAAAATAAGAGAGGAGGCCATAAACGGGAAGGACTACAGTGCCAAGATGTTCATTGTCTCCATGTAGAGGAGGTAACAATGTTAATGTTTAGGTGCCACCTAGGGCCGGTAAAACTGTAGAAAGCTTCTCATTTTCATTTTCCGATGTATGTTCCAAATTTTCTAGTGAATGCATAGTAATACCACAGTATGTCATCATATTTTGAAGATTTTGGATTCTTCTGTTTTTTATATTTCTAGAATATCAGAAGTGTCTTTAAATGATCTCCATGTCATCAAAAACAAGGAGAAAGAAATGAAAAAAAAATCACATGCTACAAAAGGTCCTTCATATCTCAGAAAGGTTCTGCAGTTGTTAAATTTTTTCTTCCGTAAAAGGATGTCAGGATGTTAATAATTTGGAGACCCACAAGTCTTGAAAAGACAACAGTTCTAACACTTTTGAAAACATATGTTTACAGATCTACAAAATAAACTACTTCCTCCGTCCCAAATTCTCCGCTTCATTTCAGTTTTTTTACTTGAGTTTGACTTGAATTTATTTTTATTATTATTTGATAAATTTTTAAAAAAATTATATTTAAAAACAATAAGCCTTATAGTTTCTAATATAATTTTTTAGAAAAATTTTTTAGCAAATAAAAGTATAAATAAATTCAAGTCAACCTTTAATAACAAGACTGAAATGGGGCAGAGAATTTCTGATGGAGGCAGTATTATGTAATCTTTAAGAAAGTTAATGCAGATAGCAATTACTTCTTCATACTTGCCCTCATATTCTCATTTGCAAATATGTGGCATGATAGTCCAATTCAAAGTAAATTGTGCATTCAAACTTACCAGAAATCACTTTCCCAGCAAGTCCTTCACATACTTTATACAATGGCAACAACATTTCACCCACAATCCGCTGGAGATCAACCTGAGAGATCTTCTGCGAGATCCTCTGGAAACTACCAAAGGCAACTTTCATCTGCATGCACCACAAGCTTTATAAGCACCTGAAAGCGTTACGAAAAACTTCTACAGACTAAGTAATGAAAGCAAGACGGTAGCTGCATTTCTAAGACCTCATAGATTACCAACCTGATTAGCTTCACCTTCAAGAGCAAGTTCTCCCATCTCCCTGATCAATGTAGAGATGAGTAGATATGGAAAATCCTCTACCTGGTCTCTTGAAATCTGATCATCAACCCCAGAGGTAACAGCAAAAATTACTGCCCTTGCTCTTCTTGAGTTTAGCAATTTAAAAGCGTTAAGAAACAAGCCTTGCTCGTCCTGTTCCAGACTAGACCAAAACCTGGCCGGTTCTGTATTTACACACTTCCAGGTAGCAGAGTGCAAACCACATATTGCAAACACAAGATTCTCAGTAATCTTCTTGTCAGCATCATCATTTCTCGTCTCTTGTGCTTTCAACTGGCAGCAGAGAGAAACAGCTATTGTGAAAAGTCTACTTGGCCTTGTCAGCATAAAAGAATCCAGTGACTTCTCTGGATGTTCTCTGATAGCATTTGCTGCTGTTGTGAAGTAAAGGCAAACTAAGCGTCCTGATATACTGTGCAACCATGCATGTGGGTGCAATAGCAACTCACATATTGCTATCCACATGTCCTGGAGGCCAGAGGCAAAAGAGAGGAAAAAGAAAAAAGCAAATTATGTACAAGAACTTGGTATTTTCAATGAACACATCTATATAGCTTTTGCTGATCCAATTCAACAGGACGGTTATTATATTTGGGAAGGAGACAGCAAGAGCAGTAGGAGAAGGGGAAAAAGGGGGGTGGTACCTCAGTTTCTCTATCCAAGATTAAATCCCTGGAATCTAAGAGTATCTTCTCCAGCATAATTAACGTATAGTATGATTCTCTCCACAGAGGAATTGCAGGTCGACCTGAAAGGTCTAGCTGCATGTTACAAGAATCCTTGACAGCAGATTTAAGGATGTGCCTAGCCACTGGGAAAACCCTATGGCCATGCTTCCGAAAGTTTTTCTTCATTACTTCAACTAATAAACCCAAAACCTGTTTCACAAGAGCAAATCTCGTTAAATATGTGCAGAGATCATTAAGAAGTGGGAAGTTAACATATAATAAAATAAAATAAAAAATGGGAAATAAAGAGGAAGATCAAAATACCAAAACTGAACCAAGAGACGACCAAGCAATAAGCATCAGCTGAATTTGATACAACCAAGGGTGTAAGTATACAAAACCATGAAAGTACTACTCTCGTGCAAAAGGATTTCGAACATCAATTTAAATTCCTCACAAGGTCGCATCAGAATGGCAATCAAAGAAAAAATTTGCCACTTTGATTTTTATTGTTCTTAGACATTAATTGCATGATGAATTTTGTACCAACAACACTGACATATTTGAGATCACAATTTTTGATGATGATGACCAATTAAACAGTGCTAAGGATGAGTGACTATTCAAGTGAATCACCCCCAGAGAATGAATGATAATGCAGTGCAGAAAATAAACAGGGCCAAACAAGGAGGCTCGAACATAACATGGGGCAACACAAAACCCTACTGAAAACCATTTGGACATTGCCATTGAACAAGACCCTCTATAATAGAACAGCTGAAAATAAGTCTATTATGTGGACCAGGAAAATGGAAAAATCTGTAACAACAAACCTGAAGCTCTAGAACCATCTTAAAAATTTCAAATCAAAACCCAAAATTAGCGGAAAGGCCCAACAAAATACAAGGCAACATTTGAACCAAAATCAAAACCATGTTCGACATAATCACAAAATAATGGTAATTGAACATGCAACAAGACTCATGAAAGGAACATAACAAAAAGATATGTATTCTGACAGATAAAAAAAAGCATGAACAGACAAGTCCATGCTCTAACAATATTTTATTTCTACTCTTGAGCAAAAGAACAGCAGGCTGCTGCTTCATCCTTGGTAATTGTTGAACACAGATGTTTTGTGTTTATTAGAGCATACATCTAGTTAAATAGCCATCTAATCTCACCTGCGCACTTGAGCTCCATAGTTGTTGCTTCTCGCCTGAATACCATAATAGACAGCATTCAAGAACAAAATTGAGTGATTGTTGGCTAATGCGTCCAACTAGAAGTTTTATTACCCCAGCAGTCATAGAACGGACTCTGTTATCACCATCATTAGCCAAACATTCCACCAAATGAATAAATATTGTCTGTGATTGGCTGTTCACTTTGTTTTCCGAGAACTTAACTATAATTGCATGGAGCATTTCGAGAACAGCTTCCCTGCCGGCTGGATGCTCATATCTGCTAGAAATAGAAATAATATTAGAGATTACATATTAAAAATGCAGTAAAGAACACTGAAATACTTGTACAATTCATGCCTTAGCTGTGCAAGAAGAAAATCCAAATGCTGCTGCCAACGCTTCTCAGAAAGGATATAACTAGCAAAGAATTGTAACAAAATCTGACTACATTTCCTGCGTATAGACTCCGATTGGCTAGTTATCATCAGCTCTGAAACTCTAACAGCTAGATCATAGATCTCGGGAACAACCAGTTTACGCCCAACAATTGCTTTCAGAAGTGACAAGGCAACAATTGAGGATTGCCTTCCAAGGTCAACAAACACTGGGAACTGGATTAAAAGGCGTAGCTGATCTGAGGATAATGTAATTTTGGTGCTTCGTAAGAGGACAGTTAACAACTTAAAGCATGATTCCGTTAATGGACTGTGATGATCTACAGAACCCTGGGCAATATCTAACAGCAGCACCTTTAATTTATCAGCCTCTGATCCCAGGGATGGCAGTGGTAGCCTCACCAATGGAATTAAGCATCTAAGGCATACTGACAAAATATCTTCATATTTAGAATTCAAGCAGTTCCCAAGCAATTTGATGAATGGGTCCAACATGGACAACATCTGCTCATCATTGTTCATTTTGATGTGTTTTACTCTATTAACAAAAACCCCCAAAGCAAACACTACTACGATGTGTGAATTCACTTTTATACTACCAGCATCACTTCTCTGAAGCTTATCTTCCTGTATACCACACAATGAACTCTTATCCAAACTTATTCTTTCATTTAACCCGTCCTCTATAAGGCCATAAAGAAAGATGAACAGGTCAGTTTGATCTACAGCGGGATTGCATTCAATACCAGCAGCTATATGATTCAACATATTCTCCAATTTAGCTTTAACTTTTTGTCCAAAATGCTTCTGCAACTGCTTAGTAACGGGAGAAAGAAGCTTTGATGCATAATCTTTGAATTTTATGTTTTCGGCTATTAGCTTGAGGGTTTCAAATGACTTGCACTTCTTAGTTTCTTTCATTTTTGAAGCAATTTTTTCCACCTCCTTCTCCTCAGCAACATCCCCAAGAATATCATTCTCTACCACATCGAGGAGATCATCCAGGCAGTAATCAAGCTTCCCAGTAGCTGAATGTGGAAGAACTTTATATAGTAGGAAATGAAGTGTGAACCCCAGAACATGCAACTCAAATCCACGCTTCAAGGTTGATTGCAGAACGCGAACTATAAATTGAAGATATTCAAGTCCAAGCTCTTTCAAGCAATCAGCCAACACAGACCTTGCCTCATCACGGGTACTTTCAACCCGACTCCTCAAAAAGTTAGAAATGCGATGTACAAGGCTTGAGAGATGCATGTCCATTGCATCACCTGGAAGCAATTTTAATAGTTTCAAGGCAGCAAGATTTATATTGACATCAATCTTATCAGAGCCGGAGTTCAATAATTTGAGCATCTTTGGGAGAATAACTTTGTCAAGAAATGTCTGGATCTCAACAACAGTTGAAGAGCTATCATGTTTCCGCACCAGAGCTTGAGAATTTGAACCAACAGTTTCCCCACCTCGTGAGGAACCTTCGGCCTCTTCACCACCATGTATTAGTGAGAAGTGAAAATGGTCCAAGACGGAACAAACCAAACGCATCAAGACATTCTGCTTTTCTGTATTTTTTTTCATCTCTTGGAAGCATCGCATCAACAGGGAAGAATATGACTTCCACTCCATGCAAGCAGAAACTGTAGCAAGTGCTTGTAAGCATGCACTTCTCACATGTTCATCCTTACCATGTTTTAAGTCATACAATATATTGAAAAAGAGTGGAGTAAACAGGTTATTTGCAATCTCCTGAAATTTCAGAAGTAAATGCAAGTCTTAGTAGCTGGTTTAGGGGGAGGGGGCTATGAAATAAACATACAAACTTAAACCAAGTACCTCCGGCATGCTGGTACTGCACATAACATCTCTGAAGTGCAGCAAAGCCTTAGCTCTCCTATGCTTCTGCAAGGATTACCAATAATCTACTTATGAATCTCTTAAAAGCTCTTCTATTGGATAATATTCAGTACAAATAGTTCATAAAGTCATCAATTAAAGCAAAAGAAACTGAGCACGACATTCTACTTAATTTCGATCATAAGCAGCAGCCTTGCCTCCTGCAGTGAAAAAGCTAAAACCATGCATGAACTCCACAACATTCCCATATTGAAAAAAAGTTACAAACATAGAACATATGATGAAATTCATGCATGAATTCTGCAACATTCCAATCTTTGAACTTCACATGTAAAGATATACAGCATAATAGTTCTCATTTTTTAAATAAGAAAAAAAAGTGAACGCTTGCAAGCAGAGAGAAGTATACACAAGGGATTACCTGTAAGTGCATGATATTAGTGAAGAAATCCTGATCAGCATCTTCAGAGCAAAGAGCTCGTAATTTACTGAAACTCAGTGCATCTGGAAGCCTCATCACCATTTCACGTAACAGATCAATCCACTCCTGCCACCATGTCAAGAAGACGTGATGCAGCATAAGTTGTTAGGATATAGAAATTGTAAAATGTCATATAGTTTTCCCCATGTAAGATCTTTCAAGTTTAAAACCCCATCCCCAAGAGAAATATTCTTCAGCCCAAAAGTATCTGTCAAGCCCTAAATTGAGCAATACACAAAACACACAAGCACATTGTTTCTTCTGAATGCGCATGATATCAATCAATCGAAAAATTCTCAAGTCCATCTATTTATAAAGCAAGATTCTTTTTTCATTACTATTTCTACGCAAGAGCGTTTCAGAAAACTGGCTGGCACAAACCAAGCAGATTCTGTAAAATTTGAATAACTTCTGTTATGCTCTATCCTGGACATGCCTAAACCATTTAAGGCAACCACCTCTGATTTTGCTCCCCACCAAGACTACTTTTACCTTCCCTTCATATTCTCATAAGTAACTTCTTTGCCACACAGAACCAGCAAGCAGCCATTAGTCATAAAAAATGAATAGATCTCATTTCCTTACTTTTTTACCAGATGATCCCCGGCTTACAGCATCCCCCATATATTTCAAGAGAATCTTGTTCATTACACGGAGAATTGTTGTCCTTGTCCAACTAGCATGAGCATTCCTGATGACTTGTGCATATCTAGAAGTACCTTCAACTACCCCACCAAGAAATTGAGTAGCAAAATCAAGCAAAGTGAGCAAAGACCTATAGGCACTATGCCTTATGATTAATTCCTCAGATGACATATCATGAACACATTGCGACAGTATAACCATAGCATGTTCCACATGGATATTGCTGAATAATTCAACTCCAATTTCTTCATATGCAACAACTATGGTATCATAATCAAGTCCACCAATCTCCACATCTGAGGATGCATTCAATTTGCTAATAATTCCAGCCTGCAGTCCAAAAATATAATTTTTTTTCATTATGGTTGTTATGGAAATTTATAGAACTGAAAAGCTCAGGAGGCAATATCCAGATCTAGGAAAAAATGTATTACATCTACACATATCATAGAACTAAAATATTTAGAAATTTTTTACTCCCTCCAACCCACATTTTTTGCAACATTTACTATTTTAGGCAAAAGTGGAAACAACACACAAACTTCTCCTCTTTCTTCCTCTTTCTTAATCTCCATGCTAAAAACCTAAAAGTTTCAAAGAAATTGGGATGGACATGGTAATTATGTATTATGTATGTGAGCATGAATGTGATAGAATTTTTTTAATTATGCTCTTAATGAAATATATAGAAATGGAAAAGATCAGGAAACTATATAGGTGGAGGGAAAGAAAATAAATGCATGTATGTGTGTATGCATGTAATTTCTAGCAAAAGTTTCAAGAAGTACCAGCACAGCTACAGAAGTATCTGTTCTAGCAAGTGTTTCAAGAAGAGAGCATATGCACAATCGCATGTCATGTTCAGCTGATATAAGAAGTGGAGAGACTGCATTAAGTATCTTTGTGGTACTATTGGTTTCCAATACTGGTACAATCTCTTTGAGGACCTGAATAGCTTCAGTACAGATATCTGCAACACCAACACCACTCATTTCCAAACAAATGGGGAAAAGATATTCAATTACTAATAGAAGCTTAATAATACCACTACCTGAACTTTGAACTCTTTTCTTTGATATGAGTGCAAGCAGGATGTCACCAAGTTTTTGCCCCAGTGCCAGATCATTCATGTACCTCGATAGTGATTTTAAAATCCTGATTTCAGTCTCCAGAGGGAATCTCACCAGCTTTCTGTCAAACAAACAATAATTCAACTGAGAAGGTAAAATAAGTATGTGTAACATCCAAAAGGAATATGTGAAGGGCAATAACTTGCAATGAATGTATGGATACAAACTGATGAATTCAGGATTACTAGGAATGCTGATTTTCGTTTTCTTATCTCTGTTTTTTTTTTTTTTGTCTTTTTTTTTTCTTTTGCAGATACCATCCAGCATTTCTCTTCATATTTAACTCGGTGCTTGGTTTGCACCTGTTTGGTGCATTCAATGACATTTTCTGCTCAATTGAAGTTCTGTAAGAAATCAGTTATATTGGAGTAGAAGTGGTTATTGTCTGCAGAGTCTCATTCCTTCTTGACAAAAAGAAAAAGCCATATCACTCTTCGATCATAGAGGCCACAAAGTACTCTCACTCATAATTTCATTGAAAAGAAAAATATCATGAGTACCCATACTCACCAACTATATGCCTACATGCCAACCAGTAAAACAGAAAGCATACTCGTGCTGGTATTTTATCAAAGCTTTATGCTTGGGGAGACAAACTGGAAGAGCCAAGCTCTTCTGCACTATCATCCATTTATTAGACCAAGAAAAAAGGGAATTCTACCTTTTATATGATCGTCCCTAACACTAAAGACCAAATTGTTAGCTTTCTAAAGTTACGTTATGGTTTCCATCAGATCTTTACTTCCTCAATTTTGCATTTTACGTTATGGTTTCCATCAGAGTAAAGTCAATTTTGCATTTTCCTTTCATGCATGTATCTTTATCATAAAGAGATCTTAATCTTAAATGCATTTTGCGAAGAGACTTCACATAATTCCCAGATTAAAAATTTCTCCAATGATAAATTTTTCTGCATATAATCAGAAGTATGGGCGAAACTAATGCAAAACCAAACAAGCATACCTTCTGGATGCACCATCACTCAGATATAGACAGTGTAGACTGCAGATCAATGTCTCCATATTTTGATGCAAAACTCCCTTGATAAGACTGTTTTCATCATCCAGCTCGCTATCGAGATTGAACAGATTCTCAATGAAAGCCATCACACAAGATATAATAGCCTCTGAAGCCGATGTTACACTTAGGATAGAAAATATATCAGGAACAAGATTCCCATTCTTGCAGAGTAAAGAAACAAGTCTGTGGCTTCTACTCATGGCCAGAAAGCAAGAGAACAGAGAGCTTGGCTTTTCACTACTAGAACCCTCTTGCTTGAAAGCATTGATCAAGGATTCAACTGAATTAAAAAATAGGTCCCAGAACTCGTTTCCAAATTCATGATCTTCATACTTGTTGAGAACAAGTGAAAGAATTTTTAGGCATAAAGACCGTAACTCCTTCAACTGCTTCACATCAGCAGCAGTCTGCACATGAATCAATATAAAGAGCTTCCAGTAAACATTCAAGTCTTGACATTGATGTGATTAAATATTCATACTGACAGAAAAGAAGAACAGAATGATTAAGATGCTCTTCTTTCACAAGCTCATGCTGAATTAGAAGGATTAGAAAACAGCACATATATCTAAGCATAGAGACATGTTAACTCTCTCTTGATGCCTGACCGAATCTTTCTCATGAGAAAGAAAAACAACAAATATTTACACCTGTTAAACCCAGATATTGCTGAACTGTGTAGATCAAAAGGGACCTGTATGGCTTCCTAAGGGACACAGTCTTATTTTAATGAACAGACTTTATCGACTTAGATTAAATATAAAAAAATTATTTTTCTGAAAGAGAAAAAAACCAATCTCAAACAAAGGAAATATGAAAAGCAGCATTTCTAGAGTAAAAAATATTACCAGCATGCAATTGGTGCTAGCCTGATTCTCATGTGAAGTTGCTTCAACAATGTTATGTCCCACTGAATAGGATTCAACCCCTCTTGCAGCATCAATACCAGAGGCAGAGCTTCTTAGTAACCGAACAACACATCCCATTACTAGATCAAGAAAAGGCCTGATGTGCAATTCATCAAAACTGCCAAGGACATCTTTAATTACATGCAAAAAACCATGTTTCCTCTTCAATGGTAAGGCTGTCACATTTTCTGGTATAAAGTACTGCAGATATTTTACATCTAGAAATTCTATGGCATCTAGAAATTCAGCCATAGAATTTCTAGAACATGTCCGGAACAAAGTAGTGCTTTCATCAGCTCCATTGGGTACAATATGAATGGACTTCATCAACAACACAAAGAAAAGAGGAAGTTCTTCAACTTCAACTTGGGCAATGAATCCAAGAATGGCTTTCCGATGATGCACACTTGTGTGCTGTCAAAAATTAAACGAAGCAGGTGAGGAGATGCTCTCAAATTTGAGTGAATATTGAGCAGGTGAAGAAACAAAGTCAAATACAAATTAATTAAAGTAGCAAAACCACAAACAGAGGGAAAAAGAGCCCCAAGTGAATAAATATACAAATCTGTTGCAGCAACCTTTCGAGAAGCAAGTGTTTTTAATTTTCTGACTTTGGGCATCAAGAGACGAATAACCAAGGGAATAAGATGTACTCTATGGCTTTCTTCAATTGCACATGACTCTTTGGATAAACTCCAAGTTGTAAGTTCTTCTCTAAGAGTTTTTGCAATGATTAGATTTCTCAGATGCTGATCATAAGGTGTCAAGAACTCATCTTTCCATAACAGCAGGCAATCAAGAACCCTCATCTGTAATTCCGGATCATACTCATCCAAAAGTCTGCAAAAGAATCCCCCAAATCCCAAGAGGGAAAAGACCAGGAAAACACAAAACTTAACTGATTGTCCCAGAAATAAAAAGACAAAAGGAAAAAGGAAAAGAAAACATGGAAACTTAATATCATATTTTTTAAGAAATAAGCTATAAGTGAAAGCAAATCAAAAGCATGGCTTAACAATGTAGAACCTATTTTGCAGAACATCCTTTAGGAAATGATTTTGGTATGATGACTTCAGGTTTCGCATCACCCTCAGCAATTTTAGCCATTCTTTGAGGATGTCCTTCCACTGTTTACCTTTACAAATACTTGAATTGTATGCACCCACACTGTAGGAACAAATTCATAAGGAAATATGAAGTACCAAGAATGACAATTTTCCTGTTTAGATTGCTAAATTGAAATTTCTTATCAACAGGTCTAGAAGATAACCTTTCAAGATTATCTGTATCATAGCCCAAAAACCTCAAGAACAATGTCGTGATCTGCCGGGATCGAGACTCAACAACAGAAGGAACTTTTTGTAAAGATAGGAGCAAAGAGGACAGAACAGTTGCGCAAGGTGTACTGTCATATGCAGGAGTAGCAAACAAATTGAACTTCGCATCCAGATCTACATCAAAAGGGAAAATTAATTAGACAACTATGTGGAAGGAAAAGTTTTGTTTAGATTTCAAAAGAAAGCATCAGATTCAACATTTGGAAGTCAAAACCGAAAATGGGGCAGATGGGAGGAGCAAATAGAATGAGAAAAATTAAAAAAAATGAAGGAGAAAAATTAACTGAGAAGACTCCACTAACCGCTATATGATTCTGGGACACTAGAACTGGCTCTATCAACCTGATCTCTGGAGGTCAGGAAAGAGGACTGGCATTTTTCAAAATAAAAGATGAAGTCATCCCAAACAAGTCCAACATGTTTGCTGATCAGAACCGCAAGGCACTCAGTCACTGCAGTCCATAAATAACTAAAACGATTATGAAAAATGCCAATTATTCCATTCAAGAGAAGAGGAGCATATGCCCCAGAAATTCTCCTGCCAGAGATTCCCATCTGTATTTTGGATATCAGTAGAGTGGCTCTCCTGCTTGTAGAAACTGAAAGAGGAGTCTCCTCAATTGTGAGGAGAAGCTTAAGCACCTGCAGTTAAGAGTATAAAACAGTAACTGCTTATCAATCAATCAGTATAAATTTTAGGCAATGAAAGCTTTGGAAGATGGAAGGCGCATACAGGGCTTTTGTCATCCTCCAGCTCGGAAGCTTGAGAAACTGCTGTTCTCGATTTCTTCTCAAGCAGCTCATCCTGAGCAGAAACTTCACAATCAAAGGGTTCATAATGACATAAAATTCGCAGAGTAGCAACACGTATGGACTTCTCTGAGCAGCTCAAATTATTTCCCAGTTCAGCAACTGCATCAACAGCCTTCTCCTTTGTAAGCTCAGGATGATATGTTTTGGCCCCATCATCAGCTTGCAATCCACATTGGTTGCTGTGTGACACACATTCCAGCATAAAAGGTATCACTTCATCAAACAAGGAGAGAAAAAAATGCAAACAATTTTTTTACATAAGATATATTAATATGTACAAATACCTACCTTTTAACAAGATCCAAGTAATCAGCAACAGCAACCAACACTTGCGGAGATGATTTGTGAGTCTTGGCAAGATGCAGTACTTTGCTCATTTCTAGGAAGATAAATTCTCCATCACATGGACACAAGTTATGGGAATGTAAAGCAGCCCCAATCAAACTTTGCCACATGTATCTGGATATGCCAGCAATACTCTCTGCAATATAGCAAGGGAGTATGCAGTGAATATGACTTTCTAATATAGTATCACTCATTATTCTTGTGAAAAAAAATTGGGCAAGAAAATATTTCAACTTGTGAATATAATACAGTCATTAGACCATAAGTGACCATGAGTATGAATTGAGTATGGATTTGCACTGGAGAAGTAAAGAAATTGAGATTTTCTCCCAAATATTTTCTAAACCCATCCCTTAACATTAAAGATACACCATACTCCTCTCACCTAGGTGGGTTCGGCCTTATCCTGATAGTTCAGTAACCCACACCAGGGCAAATATAACAGATTAACAGAAAGATGCGGCCATTTTTCCCTTTCCAAAAAAATCTTTAGAACTGATTGAGGAAATGTCATGACAACAATTCCCATATTTCAGTACATGTACAAAAATAGTCAGCAGCCAAATCAATTCTACTGAAAAGATAAACCAGAATGGCACAAAAATTGACCCAATACCAGCAAACTTATGTAAGACCCTAAACCTACCATCATGACCTGACCACTGAGTACATAATCACAGCCAATGACAACATGCACAAGCTGGACATATGTAATGACAAGTGAACCATCCCCAGTAGCGCTAACAGATAAGGGAAGCCATAAAAGTATGCTACTCTAGATATAAGAAACATATACCCTTTGTATGCAGAAGTAATTGAAAATGAAAATTACCTTCTTTGACCATAAGAAGATGATCAAGTGCATCAATCAAATCAATAACCTTTGATATTTTTGCCGATGAATCCATAACATGGGGATAGCATTTGATGATTACCCACAACACAGCTAACTTCATTTCACCAAGTTGGGCAGAAGACAGTTTCCCAAGAACAATATCATTTATAAACCGGATCCAGCCGACAAAAGATTCTTGCATAAAAGAACGGATGTCTAAAAGTGCCCCTTCAGCATCTCCTTTTAGAAAGCATGAACTATCAGGCCTTATGTGCATCTTCTCACAGAAGCTCAACAACAGAGGTAGAACTTCTTCAGTTGAAGATTTTACCATACTGCTGATTGTACTGGAATTTCCATTGTAAGAATTTCAAATAAGAATTATTTTATTTAAAAGAAAAACACTGCTTATATCCACAATAAAACAACCAGAACCCAGCTGCAATAATACCTTAATATCAGATCCCTGAACATATATACCACAGATGGATCCCTGTGCAGCAACTCTGCAACAAAATCCAGGAATCTGGAAATTTAAAGCATATCAAGTTCAGGAAATATGAAGTAAGAAAGATTAAAAGCAATACGAATAATGAAGGGGTAGTACCTCAAATTCCTTAACTCAAAAATAGGAGCCCAGCGTAGTACAAAACCCGCAATAGTGGACATATTGTTGGTCTTGTGCAGCCCATCAATCATATGTAGCACTAATCGCAAAAGCTTGTCAACAATTCCAGATAACTGCTCTTCTGGGATTATAGAAGGTGGTGTTAATTTTTGCACAAGTGAGTCAACAAGCTTGAGCATTTCTTGATAATCTACAGCACAGAACATCAGAAATATTACTTCCAGTGATCAAATAGATTAACATGTGATACAGGAGCTCACAGAAATCAGAAAGGTCATCTGAAGTTCTAGACTAACCAGAAACATTGAGGTCGCCATTAAACTGAACAGTAGAAACAAAAAGTGATAGAAGACGACTTAGATGCAGGAAAGACCCATTAGATAAGCAATTGCGTATTTCCTGATATATGCAATCCCAAATCAGTGTTAATTCTTTCGGCTGTAACTCCTCTGATAACCTTTGCAAAATACTGATTACAACTTCAAGGATAATATCCGGGCCTACAAAAGGAAAAGGGATGAAAAATGTTCGTAGAATACCAAAATTCATGTCAGCAAGACAATCATCCAGTAATCTAATGCATATGATACAAAATAAATATAAAGAGTGTCGAGAGCTGCTAAACACAGGAACAAAACAGTTGCTCAAAATAAAGTACCATCCGGAAGTATGAGAATAAATCTGACCTGCAACACAGGATAAAGCTTAGAAGGTGGATCCAGGATATAAAAAGTCATCTCATTCAATCTAAACAACATGTCCTAATAAATCGCATACAGAAATCCATGTACGTGTGTACTTTTGGAGGGTGATGCATGATTTGTTCTCACATGCAGCCATTCGATGGTGCATCTATCCAGAAGAGATAAGGTAGACCAACATTTACTTTGTCAGAAGTCATAAGAAGAGATCTTGCTCTTTTAGAGCTTAAGAAGGAAGTAGCCTCCAACCAAGCAGAATGGAGACATAATATGCAGTTGATCTCAACTAGATCATCTAGGCTTAGTTGATTGATTGGTCGGCTGGTTGGTTGTTCATATGCTACGGCACCCTCTAGTACACCTTCAAAGTTATGAAATGGTATGGTCCCAGGACAAAGGTTTAATCTCTAGAAAGATAAAAACTAAAACTAAATGAATAACTTACTCTCATGAAATTGCTGTTTTTGGTATCTAACAAACAGAACATTAAGAAGTAACAAAACATATGAAGCATTCTTCTCCCACTAAATAAAGATTATCACTAGTTCTTCAAAAAAGACCTGCCTCCAGCAAATTTATAGCCAACAGAATATAGAGAACTGTCCAACACCAACCGCAGAACTCGCTCAGCCCCCGAGTGAAATCTAGATGAGTTTCCCAACATAGCATAACATAACAGAGCAGCAACTCCAGTTTTCCTCATAGACGACGGCTTTTTCATGACTTCAAGAATAACCTTCCTAGTCCCTGTTTCAATCAAGTTACAGAACTGTGCATCATTTACTGGGAAAGTTACCCCGACCACAACAAAGCAACCAGCATGAGATTTACTTTGCTCCAAGGAAAGACAAACCACCTAACACCTGAAAAGACAGACTATAACATACCAAGAAGGGTCCACCAATACAATCATCTAATTGAAATTAATAACTCCAAGGCCAACTCAGAAGACACGACGTAAAACCAAAAAAGTATCATAGCTCACAAAGAACATGAATATGAAAGGGGTGTGTTTTTGTTCCAATTTTATTTCTCACCACTTTCCTACACAAATCACTTGTGGATGAGAAAAGCATCAAGTTGTTTCCTAATAATCATCATATCAACACCAGTAACACCAAAATACATTTTTCTTTCACAAGATTAGAGCTAGAAGTTATCTTCCACTATAAATCAAACAATACTAACTTCTCCAAAAAAAAAAAAACCAGAAAATTTTCTTCCCCAAAATTTGCATGAAACAAATAAAAAGGCCGTAAGAACTTTATGCCATAGCATATTAGTACCTCTAATTAGCTGTTCAAGGGGAGAATTCCTAAGTAAGAATGAAGTAGATTCTGCCATGAACTCTTGGATGTAATCCTTCGGATAATACCTTAATTTCACAGTAACCCTTGGAAAAAGATTGAACACAAAAAAAATAAGCATAAAAGGGAGAGAACTTAAGAAATAAAATCTAGAGTTAGTGTACCGAACCAGATACAAAATATACTGCCACACAATAAATAGGCATGAAAGAGACCAATGATTAGCTTATGTAAGTGATACTATTTCTTTCAACGATTGTAAAAATTTGCTGCTCCACCTATAAGCATATAATAGGTGACTCTCGGATAGATTTAGTATCAAAAGATCTTGCCCTTTTAGGGCATCAGAGGAGCTTGATACTAACTGAGCAACGCAGAGACACAAGATTCCTGTAGCCCACCTCAACTGGTTTGGATTAAGGCTTAATTGATTGATTGACCGCTAGATTGATAAATAAGCATACAATAGAAAACTTGAGTGTTGAAATCTACTTCCGGGCAATCCCAAAGTATCTAAGAGCAAGGTAGTCAAAGGAAAGTTGCACTTAAGACACAAGGAACCATTTTGGCATGAGGGGCAAGGCATACAGAAAACACAAGACATAAACAAAAAGGCCATCTCCTTAACCTCTTTTGCGATTTTTTCGCTAATTTGGAGAGCAATGAACTTGAGTGCGTTCGAGGGTAAAAAAAGGCCCCTGCCTTATCTAATATTACAACGCCCAGATTTCCCCGGATTACAGGTGTTAGGGAAGTTATTTTTCAAAAATTTAGAAGTTGTAGATTTTCTAGAGCTATTATTGTGTCCCTGATTTTACGACAACAACAACCCTTGTTGGGCACAAGGCACATTAAATAGCGATGCCCGAGTGAAGGGGGTGCACTAGAAAAAACATATAGTAGTAAGGTAGAAACAAAAAGAAATGAGGAAAAGAAAGCCATGTGCAGGTGAAGGTGGACCGTGGCCCATGAAAATAAAAAAATAGCAAAGCAAAGATTTAAAAAGAAAAAAGGAAAAAAAAGTATCTTCTGCAAGGACAAAAGTTGTTGAGCTTCTCCGTGGTTGCTTGTCTTCTTCTGTCCTTTTAAGATGGCTGCAAGACCTAGAGGTCGCCAATGGCCTGACCAAGACCAGCCCAGTCAAAGCCCAGCTTGGCCCAGCCAGGGGGAGGTGCAGAAAATTCAAAAAGAAAAAATTGGAAAACTTGCAAAAAAGGACCCCAACAGCTCCTAACAGTTTTTTTAGCCCAAAAGCCCATTTTAGTTACATCTGCACTTGACCTGAATGTACGGGTACCTTACAGTCACTTGAGGCATATTATCACACATTCTTAGAGCAAGCTCATATTTCTGCACTTAATTATTCTGCTACTACAGACCACCAATTGCGTAAGTTGTACAAAATATATTGTATGACCCATTCAAATAAGGTAAGAACAGCCGCACCTCAGCCAAGCTGTGTTTCAACATCATCAGCCTCATCTTCATCACGTTTCAACCCTACAGCCAAAATCCTGAAGCACCCACGAGCCACCCTTTGGCTGGGCTGTGCTGAGGTCTCCCAGATCTAGACCCAGGCCCGGTTGGCCTGTTGATCACCACTAGAAAGACCTACTCTTTTTCTACAATACCTAATTTATATATAGAGAGACCTAGAAGCTAGGTAAAAGACAATATACCATTAAAAACCCACTTTCTTAAGGGCAAAGTGGTACAAAAACACAGCCAAGCAATTCACCCAACAGTTCAACAGCCACCGCCAGAAGGCCAAAGGTAGGGGTGACAAAAATTGACCAAACCTGAAAACCTAAACCGACCTACCCAAACTCAAACCCGACTTGACCCGATTTGAACAAAAAAGTCAATGACCCGGACCTGGTTGTAACCAACTCAATCTAAACCTGAACTCAATTAAAGTGAAACCCAAAAAAACCCAATACCCGAATACCCGAACCCAAATTGGCATGAACCCGAATCGACCCAAACCCGAAATGACCCAAACCTGAGACTGACTTAATCAAAACCCGAAAAGACCCAAGTCTAATAGGATTTGTTGAATTAGCCCATAGCTTTATGAGATCATCAGATTTTGCCTCATAAAATTGCCAAATTTACTTCAAACTCTCGAGAGTTGACAGATTTGCCCTAAAATTTTTAATTTTCCCTAGAACTTTCTAAAAATTTTCAATTTACACCCAAACTCTTCCATTTTGCCTACATTGACCTCAAACGACCTCTAGGGCTTCAAATTAGTACCTGAAGTAAATTAATTCCTATTTTGACCCTAAATAATGATTCTAAATTCCTAAAAAATTATAACTCAAAGTGATAACATAATTTCGATGCATCTAATCCTACCAAATTCTTAAGTTCTAAAATGACAGAGTTTATAGTTTCATGAATCGAATTTGTAAAGTTTTGAATTAGGTATTTTTATTAAAATAACTCTATATTAATAAAGTTTTTAGATTATTTTTTATGCTTAGTAATTTTTTAGTTATGAGGTACCTAAATTTTAAATTTTTCATTTTAGTCACTCATAAAAATTACAACATAGGTCTCTAAACTTTTCAAATATTTGCATGAAAAATCAAATTCTTTAATTTATATTTTAGCAAAATCTAAATAAAAAATTGAATTAATACAGTTATTCCAACTTATGCACCAATAATCCAATTAGACCAGCATATCAACGCGAATATGACCCGGAACCCAAATAACCGACTTAAAGTTACCCGAGACTGAAATTGAACCAACCTGAATTAAACCCGAACCCGAATAAGACTATCCCAAACCCAATCCGAACCCGCAATCTACTCAACCCAAACCCAAATAACCCGACTTGAATCCGAATTGATGCTAACCTGACTAAACCCGAACCTGAATGACCTGATCCAAACCCAACCTAACCCACCCAAATGCCATCCCTAGCCAAAGGAAAGTGCCTGTTCAAAACTGCTAGGCCTCCTGCTAAGGCGGTCCAACGGTGCCTAGGTGCGCCTCTACACCTAGGCAAGCACATCATGCGCCTCTTAACAACATTGACAACAACAACAACAATAATAACAAAGAAATTTCTCATTTGAGGGAAGCAAGACCTTCACTACAATGTACAACATTGGAATTAAATTCTATGGTAGTGATGATGATTGTGGTAGTTGAACGTCTAGAGTACTCACTTTAGAACATAAGTGACATCCTTTACAAGATACTTTTGTAAATGCATCAAGATGGATGACCAAGAAGTAAAAATCTGCAAGAAAACAAATCCAACTATTGAAGACAAAACAAAAGCAAAAGATAATATGAATTTTAAACCCACATCAAGTATTGCTTAAAATGAGAAAGATAATATACATTTCAAACTGTATATCAGACCTGCTCAACAATCTCGGGCTCCCTGTCTCCACCACTTTCTAGGAGAGACACTAAAGAATCAGAAATTTTAGGCAACAATCTGGCCAAAAAGAAAAAAGAAAGAAGAAACAAAATGAAACAAGTCAATTCATTCATGGAACAACCGTCAAGTCGTCCATAAAGAAGAATAATAGAAGGACGAAATGTAAATAAATAGCTTCCTGAAAATTGATTCAGTTATATCTGAAATTAGCAAACCAGTGCTTTAAAAAATGGAAGGCAGTTGCAGAAGGAGAGTGGGAAAAAAACAAAACAGAACTCACGGTATGAAGTCTTGAAGGAGATCTCTAGACAAAGAGGCCAATAATCTGCAAAAAGAAAAAAAGAGCACGTTTTTATCTTGCCACTAGCCAATGAGAGTAGGACATGGAACTTCACAATATAAAAATGAGCAAATTTCAAAATGTAAGGACTAAAGAGTCTAGTCAAGCAAACCTGAGAATGGCCTCAAGCGATAACCTTGCTTTCATATGCAATCTGGAAATAAGATTGGAGAATATCAGTTCCTTGTGCAATAAAACCAAGGGTAGAGTCTGTACAAAGGGCATAATTTCCGAGTAGAAAGAGATGAAATCCTCTGCAGTGTTCAATTCCTGTTAAAGAAAAACAATGCAGACAGCTTACTTTAGGGGAAAAAAAAAAAAGAACAACGAAGAGAGATAAATTCATATGGTACCAATAAATGAATCGAATGTATTGAGGTAACATAAACATATAAGAAAAGGCATACCCTCCATTCAATAAGACAATCCCTAAAAAAAGATCCCTCTGAAGGCTCAGACTTGATTTTTTCAAGGCTCCGGAAGACATTAATATCAATTCCCTCTATCCTCTCCGAAAATGACTTGAACTGAAAAAGAAGCAACACTTACAATCAGGAACATAAAGTTCAATACCATACAGAAACAAAATATGACTGAAAATTCTGAACAGTTTTTTGGCCGGCTTAAAACAAAAGCAACAGTTATGAGCTAGGAACAAGTCTGCTATTTTGCTAGTAATAGTCATTCTATGTCATTCTCACATTTCTCTGCACAATACAACAACTTGGAAGAGAAATATTTGACCGAAAGCCCAGAACCCAGAGACTAAGTTCAACACCCATAGAGCAATGGGCAAAACAAAAAAGCAAGAGCAAACTATGAGAAATAGAACATACAACAAACCGCCTCCGGCCAGGAGATGTGTTAAGGGACTTGACAGCTTGAGCATGTGCAGGCGTCGCCATTATACAGAGGCTTCTTTCTTTATTCTGTAGCTGGAAATTACGTAGCTATTCTCTGAGAGAAGCAAACAGATAGAGTAAACCAAACATGAAACTGGAGCAACCAATGATCAAGCAAAACGAATTCAGAATATAAATTGATCAAAAGCTTAGGGTTAAATACATGCAAGTTAAATTCGTGAGCTCGGAACTACGTTCTGATCACAGAAACGCCCATGTTCCACTGAGCGAGAGTGAGGGAGAAAGTGAGAGGTAACTGAAACGGCGCAGGCCGACTTAGCAGAGAAGGATATATTAATCAAGAGGAGGTGGAGAAGGAGGAGGCGAAAGGCGTGCCGCTGGTTGGGTGGTACCGCCAACTCCCGTAAAGAGAAGGAATTTCACCGTTCACGCAGCTAATTAACCGCCATGAACAATTAAACCCTAAACCCTAGCTTCGCGCATTGGGGTGGAACGGTTCATTTAAACCGATTCATATTAAATACGTTCGGTTCTCGGTTATCGGGTTACTAAACCGAATTAACCAAACATCCTCAAAATTACAACTGAGCCGAAATTGGCCCCACGTTTTTGTGGCCTCCAGACAACTTTGAACCCCTGAATTAAGTCATACCAGATACATTGGCCCCTAAACTAAAAAGTGGCGCATTTCTCCTCCGAACTTGACAGATGGTATACTTTGCTTCATTAACTCAGGATAGCTCACGGATGACAATAGCTTTCATCATTTATTTACTTCGAAAAAATATCTCCGCAATAAACAATTTTATTAAAACATATCCAATTATTATAATTTTTTTTACTAAGAAATATAATTCAAGTTGTTCTTATCTTATTTGTCTATTGTAGTGATGGATGTACATTGTTTGCACTCACTGAAATTCTAAATTTCCTTTTTTAGATTATAGGTATATTGTAGTAGGACCCATTAAAATTTGTAAGAGGAATCCATTAATCTCACACTCGGAAAATTTGCCCTCAAATTAAATTTTTATATATGCAAATAAAACAATACTTCTGACACTTTTTACCTAACTATTTACGTAACCATCCCCTCATCCTCTTCCTTGCTTCATTTGTACCCAAAACTTAAGTATTAAATTTATTCTACATTAAATTATCTTCTTCTACCTTAAACCTCCAACTAAGATTTTATATTCGTTTACTATTTTACCTCAAATATGAAATTCATAAATACATATTTTATTACTATTTTACTATCATATCTGCTAGTTGCTATAGCAACCGTCAAGTAAATCTTTTTTGTAATGAAGTTTTAAAAAAAAGCTACAAAATGAGATGGGCGACGAGTGGTTAAATAATTATTTGTATTGAAAACAGCATATGTGACAGTATCAGTAATGATGAGAACTCGGCACATGGTATACTTTGCTTCATAAACTTAGGAAAGCTTACGTTCATCATTTATTTACTTCAAAAAAACATCTCGGCAATAAATAATTATATTAAAACATATCCAATTATTACAATTATTATTTTTTACTAAAAGATGTCATTCAAGTTGTCATTATCTTATTTGTCTATTGTAGGGATTAGGGGTGAGCACGGGTCGGGTAGAACCATGGGTTTACCCAACCCAATAGGGGTGGGTTGGGTAAAAATTGTTCATGGTTCGTGGGTTGGCTCCATCTGTCAAAAAACCATCGATTTTTGGGTTGGTTTTGGTTCCATGTGGAACCAAACCGAAGGGGAACCGAACCGAGCTTAATTATACGTTAGTTTACATGTATATTATATATTATGTAGAATGTTAGGGTAAATATGAAAGTTTAGAAAGTATAGGGGTTTGAATATCCTTTTAAACAAAAATGAATGGTCCACATTGGGTATTACCATTTTTTAATTTAATATCGTCTAATCTGTCACTCCATTTCCATTTCTCAGCTACCGATTCCGCGATTCGTCTCTCTTCAACTGTTCTTCAAAGTTCGAAACAGAGAAAGGGTTAGGGTTTCAAGTAGAGTGCCAAATTCTTCAAGAGATAGATGAAAAAGATGAGGCAATGAGAAAGATTGTAAAGTTCTTGCTGTATATGTTGATTTGTTGTATCAGAGTCTTACTCATTCTTGCTGTATATGTTGATCTATTGAGTTGGAAGAGATCTGATGTGGAACCGTCAGACCCGAGGACCCAGAACCGAAAACCCAGAACCATGGTTCTGGTTTTGGTCGGTTCTCGGTTCTCGGGTTGGTTCGCATTTTTGCAGAACCGAAGGATTTTCGGTTTGGTGCGGTTCCGCTACTAACCCGCACCAAACCGAACCATGCTCAGCCCTAGTAGGGATAGATGTATACTGTTTGCACTAACTAAAAAAACACTTCCGACACTTTTTACCTAACTAAGACCTTCATCTGCTATTTGCGTGCCATCTCCCAATCTCATGTCCATCCCCGCATCCCCTTCCTTGCCTCATTTGTACTGGAACCTTAGATCTTAAATTTATTTTACATTAAATTAGATTCTTCTGCCTCAAACTTCCAACCAAGATTTTACAAATGTTTACTATTTTACCTCATATATGAAATTTGTAACTACATGTTTTATTACTATTTTATTATTATATTCAGGGGCGGACCCGGGTTTTTAATAAAGGAGATGTCAAAATAAATTTTATCCTAAACTATAGTTTTTATAATAGAATTCAACCAATTTTAAGGAGGGCCCAAAATACATTTTCCTTTAAATTTTAAAGGAAATTAAAGATATTTTACAATTTTAGAGGAGGTCGAGGCTCCTACTAGTCCCCCTCTGGTTCTGCCATTAATTATATTTACTAGTTGCTACAGCAACCATCAAGCAAACATTTTCTACAAATGAAGTTGAAAAAATAAAGTTACAAAATAATATAGGTGATGAGTGATTAAACACTTACTTATATTGAAAAAGACATAATTGATAACGTTGGTAATGTTGAGATCTTGAACTACTTCAGAAAAAAAAAAAAAACCCCCCAGTCCATGTAAGCTATAAACTTTATTTCTAGTTTATTTTTTATCAAACAAACAATTTTTTTTATTTGAATGTATTTATTTACAAATTTGCCATCATATCTTCTTCTTCTTTTTCACAATCTTATTCTCACATAAATTGGAAAATCAAAAGTTTAGAGCATTTTTAATAGATTCTCTATTTTAGGGAGCATTGAATCATTTTTTATTCTAACAGTTTCGTCATTTCATTCTTTAAAATAGGGAATGAGATGAAAGAGACAAGTTAATTTCCTATATCTATAGAAAAATTAAAAATTAATGGATGCGTGAAGAACTAGAGAAATATTATTATATTCTCTATTTAATTGCATTGTAGTTTGAATTTCCTTTAAATGCATAATATTTAATTGTTATATAATAAATGCAAGATTCAAAAAAATAGGAAAATTGTTAGAGTTGGAGCAAAAAATTTATGGAGATTTTGGTTTTTACTTCCCTATATTGTAATAATTATAGGGAAACTATTAGAGTTGCTCCAAAGTTTATGAATACCAATAAAAAAATCCATCCAATTTTTTAAAGTAAAAATGATGTTCTTAATTAAAGGTAATTAATAAAATTAAAAATATAAAAATAAAAAATATGAAATCCAATAAAAAGTAAATAAAAATTATATTATAGGGAAAATAATTTAAAAAATAGTAAACTAAAAAGAAACAATGTAATGAAAATATATTATGTTGTTTGAAAAATACAATTAACTAAACAATTTATATGTTAACGAAAAAATTTAAACAAGAACTAAAAAGTTAAGGTCTCAAGCTGTAATTAATTTATTGGTTTTAACCTCCAAAATAGCAACAGGAAGTAAGTGTATATTTGTTAAAATCTCATGAGACTGTTAAGAAATTTTTGAATCAGAAAGACTAGCTTGTTTGTAGTTCTCCCTCAAAAGATTTTATACTTTTTTTTTTATTTTTATCATGCCTTAAAATTATGGTTTTATGCCCTAAACACTCTTAGTTAATTCAAATTTTACTATGCCCAAGTAACACTTTCAAAAACTAATGGTTGATATGCTCTCTATGTTGTATGTTGTATTTATATATATGTAATTTCATATAAATACATAAATTTATTGTGAATAATGTATACAAAATAGTATGATACTGGTCCCAGTGCCATACAACACCATTAAAAAAACAGTGCGAGATTTAAAATCGTCCTTCTCAATGCCAAATTTGTCCCTAAATTTTATTGACTTAAGCTTTATGTAGGAACATTGTGTAGAATTAGTGTACGAGGCTACAATAACTTATCAATTGTTACGATGACTTTTCCAAACCTCTACACAAAAAGCTAAGTTGGATTCTTCTGCAACCTCTAATACTAAATGCTATCGTTGTCCATATATAAATTCTCAAATGATTTTGTTCGCCTGGAATAAACTACATAATTCATCCCTCAACTAGTACTATTGTTGCAATATGATCCTCAAGCTACAAAAAGGTATACGGTGACTAGGTCGGTTCATTTTCGATGAAGGCCAATATCAGCAAAGCAACATGGGATCGAGGTTTGCTTTCTTCGAGCTTCTGAGCGCATACCGGAATCTTGGACGTTGCTGGAGATCAAGCAGGTGACAAGCCTGTGCGGAGGTACCACACAAGTTCAATAATGGAGTGATTCATCTAGTTTATTCATGACTTGCTGCCTCTGTTCAAAAGTTGCTGATGTATTGAACTCTTGAGTCCCCTTGCTTATCAACTGTCAACTTCATGAACAATTGATTAGTTCTTCTACCAGGAATTGGAGATGAGAGGTGAATTCAGAGCTTGCTTTCAAGCTCAACTGATAAAGCATAAGAGGAAACATGAATGAGGACGCCGATGCAAGAGGAAACATGTCATGTCATTAGGAGCTCAAACTTTCAGAAGAATGATCCAGCCGCATTCTTGACCTATCGAACATAATTGCCATCTAAGTAAGCACCCTAACACAGCCTTTCTTTTTTTTCCTTCCTAATCCTTGTATATATGACATTTCCTTTTGTGAAAATGAAATAAGGATGCTGTTGGGTTAGCACTTGGCAGCTAGAATTTATGTGCCAACTGAACACCTGTTGACTTGCGATGATATGTTGCTTCCTAGCTTACACTAATTTTTTTCACATATTTTGTTAATAAAATTTTAGGGCTAATCTTTATGCTTCATTAGTTCATTTCCGTTGGATTGTTTCTGGCTGTTCTTCCAGTAACAACCATTCAACCTTTCTATTATCAGAAAAATTAATGTCTTTATGTTATTGATAGGACAGAAAACAAGAAACATCATTTCTATAGCTATAATTAGTTAACCACACTGAGTGAATTTTCTAAGTTGAATAACAATGGAAACTTAAAGAGAGAAGGGTCATACGATATGAAAGCTGATTGAAACTCTGAGCAACTTGCTGGCAAGTATATGCCATAGAAATCAACATCCAAACATGGCATTGTGTCACAGAAACCAATATCCAAACCAAACACACGCGCGCACACATATAACATATACAAAACTAAACCCTCATTGCACAAATTCACTCCTCTAACGCTAAAATTACTGTCGCCAGCCCTATAGTCGTGGAAAGGACTTGTTGACTCATTCAACAAGCTCATTTTCAAGCAACATACCGCTCCTCTTAAGCTCAGACTTCAACCCAAACACCTCATTCTCTGGCAAAGTGATGCTAACCAACCTTCCTTGTCCAGTATTTGAGATTGCAGTTCCTTTTGCCCCTGGAAGCACCAAAACAGCTCCTCCATCTCCAACACCTTGGATTTTATAATATGCAAATCTAGGCTCGTGTCCGTTTAGACCAAGTTCATAGAAGCCCGCATCTTCCAAGTTCACAAAGGTCAAATTGCTTCCATACAAAACAAAATCAGACACCCAGTTGTCTTTCTCCACCAGTTCTTCAATCTGGCTTCTCTCGTCCACAGATTTGTCGATGAGCAGCATAGCCAACTCCTTCACATCAGCTTCTGCAACCAAGAAGCTTGCTTCCACTGAGTTTATAATCTGGGAGTTTCTTGGGAGGATGTTCTTCTGATTGTTGGGATTCTTCCTGCAGATTGTAATTGTTTTCGGCTCGGACCCGTCTCCTCGCCGTACTCTTGCGACGCACTGCCAAATAACGGCGCAGATTGATTCAAACGGCTTCCCGCTGGATGCAGTTGCTTGTAGGTGGGAGATCTGTGCTTCATTCAGCTGGAGTGAAAACGTTTCCATCTTGGCGTTGTTGGCAGGTACCCAGAGGTCCCCGACCGAGTCGACCCGTTTGACGGAAAGGGGCTGCTTGCTAAGTTGGGTCGGGTCGGAAGGCCTCTCAGTGGAAGTGGATGATCTTGTAACAGTTGGTGGCGGCTTGGGCATGACATTGATGGGCTTGCGCCCATTCATGAAGTGGCCCCATTCGTTCATGAAATCTGAAGCTGAAAAAGCATCTCCCAGGACATGGGTCCAGCTGAAGCCCATTGAAAATCCCCCACACTTGAATTTAGTCCACTGCAAACGGTATCGAATATTCTTTGTCCGTAGCTCAGGAAAGAAGCAAAATGAAAAACAGGCAAAAATCACAAATAAGCTCGTTAGCTTTTTTTTTTTTGCTCGTTAGGCCCCTGAACTTTTATTTAAGAGCCCCCAGCTCAGGCCATCGGACCGGACGTTCCAAGATTTACAGTAGGAGAAAGGAAATAAAAAATAAAAATGTAAACAAATTGTTATTTAGCAGTAAATCTTTTTATTTCAATGATTAGCCTTGATTTCAATGACCCTTCTCGAGAACAATATAGAAGCAATGAATGAAGCTCTTTGAAGGCAGGCAACCTGTCATTTGGCCTAGTTACTTACACTTGGCACTGGTTTTAGGGATATCAATTTGAATCCTGTCTTATAGATACTTGATCCTACTTATCCAATGAGTAGGATTTTTTTTTCAATTAAACAGATTTAAGGCAGATCCAAGTTTTTTCTATAATAAAACCCGTTGGGTGTAGGTAGGATGCAAGTTTAGTTAATAACCCGATCCACTAAATGGCGTATATTATGTATGTCAGTATGTGTGTGTGTCTCTCTCTCTCTATATATATATATTCATTAAAATTACTGACACATGCCATAAATAAATGTGAAATAACTTGACAGACACAGTTCACATTTTATTTATATTTGACTAATTGATATTAATGAGGATTGTATTACTAGAATTAATTGTTGTTTGGATATGGTTATTTATTATTTTTTGTTTTATTTGAACATATTTATTGTTATTGTGTGAGAAATTTATCATAGTTTACATATTAGATTTCTCTTAATCTCATATATATTTTTCTTAATCTCATATATAATAATTTGACAGGTTTTCGGGTCAAGAACCCGCATCTTACCCGCTAGTGCAAGGGTAGGATACGGGTTTAAAAAACTTTGCCTGATGCAGGTTATGTGTAGGATTCAGGTTATATTGATTATATCACAGGATAGGTTCAAGAATTACACAACCCTACCCAAACCCATCCCATTGACATCTTTAACTGATCCTTTTGTTCTGTCCTAAATCTAATGATCTAGTGACACAAGTCACATTCTTCCCCAAATCGAAACATTTAATTTGAACGGGGGTGGTGGGACTCACTGATGGTTACTGAAACTAACAAACTGAAGCCTATTTCCTATTCAGTAAGGTGGAGCCTTGGAGGTAAATGGAAAGCAAGTGCATAATTTCGTTGTCTAACCAAATTTAAATGCACATGTGATGACGGATTTTAAGTTTAACAAATATGCAGTGGCGGAGCCACGTTTAACCCAGAGGGGCACTCAATTTTAGAAATTTTGAAAAAATTACATATTTAATATTATCTCTTTAATAAAATTTATAATTTGACCCCACAGGTTTTAAATTTTATAGTTACATATTGTAAAAGAATTATCTGTTGCCCTCACCAATAATTTTTTCTGGCTCCGCCCCTGCAAATATGTCGTCATTTATTATGAGATTAATTCATCTGAGTTCAAAACAACCAATAAAAAGTCCATTCGTCTCAAAATGTTATATATTCTAACACTTTTCAAATACAAAACATATTAGAAAGCCAAGTAAAAAATGATCATATAATCCATTCGTTATAGAATTATTATTAAGCCGAGTCCACTAGTTTGACACAATGAAAATTGCTTATTTTTGTACAAGTTATCTGACTTTTCTCTTCCGATTTGCCTGGGCTCATTAATTTGAAGATGTTCGTTTCCAGCCTTTTTGGGTCTCTCTTGATTTCCACAAACCTCCTAATTCAGATTATTTTTGCTAATAATTTATTGGAAGCGGGTAAATCAAGACTCTGTCTAAAACAATATATAGTTTACAATATAAATAAAAATCTGTTAATTTGTGAACAAAATGCATGAATATTGCACATGGTTAAGAGTATTAACAAAGTTGATAGATTAATTCAAATCCTTACAAAACAAGCATTTTGCTTTCGAAAAAAAAAAACAAACATTTATCTTTTTGTTTTCTACTACTTTAATTTTATACTTGGCGAATTTGTTTCTATGTTTGTTTTTGTTAAATTTTCCTGCTTCGACGGAATTGTTTTGTATAAAAACAATTTCTACAAAACAAATTCAAATATAAGACATCCTGGCAGGTACGAATATTGTGATTGCGAGCTTGTCTCATTAGAACATCTTCTAATTGAATTTTTATAATTACCTGAAAGAAAATTTGAGGAGAGAAGGTGATTTCAGGGCCAACAGGCTGATGGTAAATCAACAAATCTTGAACCGAGTCGTCTCCCATCCCGAGCCATTCCTCGACCGTTTTGTCGCACCGGGCCTCGATGAACCGAGCCCCGCAATCGTTGCACTTGATGTAGAGCTGGCCGGAGTTGGACCGCCTGAACCGGCCGCAAGTCATGTAGTACGCATTGAGCCACCAAAACATCACTTCCTTGATCCCCTTTACCGTCACATCTTCAACCCCTTCACCGCTGAAGAAGTAGACACCCTTTATGTAATGGAGCTTCATGGCGAGGTCCAGCAGGCTCGGCTCGTAAACCGCGTCTGTACCGGTCATCCGGGCCGGGCCGACTGACGAGAGCCGGAGGTCGTAAACCAAGCCGCTTCCTCTATCGGAAACCATTATCGACAAAGATAAGAAAAGAAACAAAATAATATTACGCCTATGAGACTCGGTGTAGTTGTTGCAGAAGCGTCAAAGCTTTGGCTTATGTAATTATATAGAGTGGAGTGCCCATCAACGGAGTGGGTGATAAATTGGATAAGCTTACGTGGGCAGCTGCCACTGGCTGAAAGGGTAGAGACAGTTGGGGAAGTTTGGGCTCAGTATTTAAAGCTCGGTGCTTAATTTCCAACTTCGACGGCCTGATCTCACCATTCCATAAAGGGGTTTGACTTGCTGCCCTGGCTTACTAGTTAAGTGTACAAAATGTGTACAAGTGATTTATCGGAATTTCTTGTTTTTTTTTTTAACAAAAGAAACGTGACATTAATCAATGAGAGAATTGATTTAAAAGGAACTCCTCAACTCCCAAGAAATAAATGCTCATTCTAGTAAGGACATGAATTACTTCATTTGTAGAACGTTTAGTAAAAGTAAAAGAACATGGCTCAAAAGTACTAACTAAGAGCCTAAGACCCAGGTTCTTATGGGAATTAGATAATTTGTTTTCCTATTATTTTAAATTTTTCAGAACAAATGTAAGATAATTATTATATATATGATACTATCTCATATTTTAGATACTTTTTCAAATGGAAATGCTCAGATATTTTATATATTTGGAGTCATTGTATAAGTAAGGGTACAATATATAAAATTAAGTTAGACAAGTATATTTATTACTTATAGAAAACCTTTATTAGCCAAACAAAACAGCCGGGAACAATGGCTTCGTATTTAAAGTTTGGTTAAAGTACCAACTTCGAAGCCCGTGAGCTCACCGATCATCATACTATAATAAAGGGATTGGGCTCGCTGGCTGGCTTAATTCGAATAATGTATATATACAACGTTCCTGGTTTTTATAAGAATGTATGAAAGTGATTTTGTTGTATTCTTTTGTTTCATCGTTTATGTTTTATTTTTCATATTCTACAATACATTTTATTTTTTTTATTTAAATTTGACTTGAATTTATTCATATTATTATTTATTAGAAAATTTTTAAAAAAATATATTTAGAAATTATAAGTCTCCATTTATCATTTACATATTAAAATATTAAAGATAAAAAATCATAAATTAATTATTGTGAATAGTAAATGGTACAAAAAAAAAGCTTTGGATAATATTATATGTGATATATTACTTGGTGATGGTTCATAATTTCCAAAAATTTTATATATATTTGGAAACAATACAGGAGTTAGTTTAGATAAAACTACAGGCAAGCTCGTGCATTGTCGAGGGATATGCATTATTTTACTGCAATGAAGAAAGACTTTTCATAATTAATTTACTTTTCAGACTTATGAGTTAATCAATCTCAAAGGAATATAACCGATAGTGAAAATATACAGAATGGTTAATTTAAATATGCATGAAAGATGTATGGATATATGAGCAAATGTTGCATAAAGCATGTATTTCGTTGCGAGTTGATCAACAAAGATACAAATATTTCATACAAAATACATCTATACTCTATAGTGAAAAAAGTATTACTCTCTCCGTTTCACATTAACTGACCCATTTATTTTTTTTACTAAAATTTGACTTGAACATATTCATAGTAATATATATTGGAAAAAATTCTTAAAAATGATATTTAGAAACTATAATTTTTAAAGTTTCATTTTCATATAAAAAAAATTCATATTTTTATTATAAATGTTGAAAGAAATAAAATTATAAATTAATTGTGGTGACTAGTAAAAGGATCAGTTTTTATGAAACAGAGGAAGTAAAAAATTATGAATTCAAAATTAAGTCATAATCAATTTAAATATTTTGGAATTTTTGAAACATTTGAATGTTACTAATAACTAATTTGTAGGGTCCGAAAACGTAAAAATTGAAAGTTTAGAATATCTTTTGTACTCATTAGACTTAGAGTAGAGTATAAAAATACCTAATTTTAAAATTTGAGGACCAAAAGATATTATTATACATAAATGTGATATCCATTGTGTAGTATTACCCTTTTTTTACTTTGGACATATTTTAGCCTAACAGAAAAAAACCGAACAGGCAACCCAAAAAAATACTGTAGGAGACGTGCTACTGGAAAGATGATGGTGAGTATACAACTTTTCATGTCTATTTTTTTTAGGGAAAAAAATAGTAAAAAATTTTGAATCCAAAAATAAGATATGATCAATTTAAAAGAGGTAAAAATTTAAATGATTGGATGGTATTGGAAATAAATTTGGTAAATAGAAAAAAAAAACTAAGGCAGAAAACCCAAATACAAAAAAAAAAAAAGGAAAAAAACAATCTAGATGTAAAAAAAGGGCTTCAGCCAAAAAGAAAAAAGAAAAACCAGCCCAAATGTAAAAAAAAAAAGAAACAAAAACAAAAAATTGGCTTCAGCAAAAAAAAAAAAACAACAACAACAACAAGAACTGTAGCAGCAAAGTGAGGGGGAAAACAATCCAAATATGCAAAAAAGCTCTAGCACAAAAATCAACCCAATTTTTTTTTTTAAAAAAAGGGCTTTAGCCCACAAAAAAAAAAAAAACAAAAGGAATAAAATATAAAATTTAGCAAAAAAGAAAAAACAAAAGTACCGTATGAGAGGATGGTATTGTTACTTACGTCACTTTCAAGCCTACTGCTTTAGTATATATAATTAAGTCAAACACATTGAATTGTGACCTATGGAAGACTTTTATCACAATCGGCGATCCTTAAGGATTAAAAAGTTGGAGAAGAGGAATATATAAAGTTTGCATATTTAACGAAGCCATGAGCTCACCATGTGATAAAAGGGATTTTATTCCTAGTTGGTGGGCTAATCAAATGACATGGCCTATTATGGTCGGCCCAAGAATCCTATAAGAATGTGTCTTATGCTAGTTACAATTAGCTAATTAATTATGTGTACTTTTATTAAAACCTTATACTTCTAGTTATTTAACTTAAAAATTCAAATACGCATGCAAGTGTTGCCTTGACTTGGACAGGTGAAAATCCATAAAATATTTACATAACCTAGGCATTTTTCTTAAAACTGATATTTAAATAGTCAAAGCATACCAAACCATTGTAGTGTCATCATGATCCTACACATAATTAACCATGTGAGGGCATCCAAACAAAAAAAGACTATGCCCTTCACTAAAAGCAACCCTAGAGTTCATTATTTTATCCATATTATTGGAGCCTTTCAATTCCTAGGCTACAGCTTTGGTGCTCTCGTGTGCACCAGAGCGCCCTTAAGGCTACAGCTTTCATTTTCAAGGTTGCAACCCTCTTGCTTTCAGGCCCTGCACTTGTTCTTATGTGCTTTAGGCACTTTGTAGGGCCTTCAATGCCTCCTAATGGCCCTAGGAATGTCCTCCAATACCTCAAACTTGTACGTACATATCCAATAGATCACAACACACCATCCAAACTAAGTTTATGATGCACACAGACATCACACTAAGCAAGGATTTAACACTAGTCCACCATGAACATAACCACCCTCTAACTAATGCCATTCACTAAGCTATTTGCATTCAACAAGTAATCAAGATATAAATAGCACTAATTGAGCAACACAACCAATCTTTTACCGTAATTTCAAGCTACAAGCAAAGATAAGCAATCCCTTACCAATATATGGCTCCACTAGGTTTTTACCTAGGTTCCAAGCAATCCAAGATACATGACGTCAAAACAGAACCAATCAAGCAAAACCCATGCATCAAAAGGCCAAACAAATAAGCAATCATCAAGGTTTTCAATTTACCTTATGTACATATCAAGCCCAAGCAAGAAAACATGTCCAACAGCTTCCAATGCACAAATTTTACTTGAAACAAGCTACCCAATACTTATACACCTTTGGAACCTTCAATTTTCACTAAGAAAAGAAGGATTTGTGAAGAAATTGAGGTGGAATTGAAGAGGACAAGAGAGCACTCAGGTTTGAAGACAAGAAATGGATGAATAATGGCAGCCATCCCCTTCTCCTACAAGCTTAAAGCCCATAATTCAATAAACCCTCAAACTTTCTTTATTTTATCAAAAAACCCTTTCCTAAAATAGTAACTTCTCTTACTTTTTTCCAATACTAAGTGAAATTTTAGGGTACCAAGTATGGGTTAAATTTAAAAAAATATTTTTTTAACGCTCGGGACATGACTTGACATCCCATATGCCAAATTACCATTTTGCCCCTAACTGTTTTGATGTCATTAACTCATCGGAACCTAGTAAACCTTGCCTAACTTACTTAACCTTGCTAAGTAAACTTAAAATAAGGTATTAAGCTAAGAATTTATTAATTTACCTCCCTTGGCCGAATTTTCCACTATAAGGGTCATAACATTCTTCCTTCCATATGAAATTTGGTCCCCTAAATTTTCCTGCAACTAAAGGAATTCATTAGGATACCTTTTTTAGCATATCTTGCTCTGACTCATAAGTGGCTTCCTCTTTGCTACGGTTCGGCCAAATAATTTTAACCATTTAAATCCACTTAGTTTAGAGTTTTCTAACGTACCTATCAAGGATTTTGATGGGTCCCTCCTCATAGGTCAAGTCCTCTTTGATGAGGATCACCGATGGAGTAACTACTTATTTCAGGTTAACCATACATTTCTTTAGAAGACTAACATGGAACACGTTGTGTACTTAGGACAAGTTGGGCAGTAGTGCCAACTGATAAACCACCCACCCTACCCTCTCCAAATTCTCATAGGGTCCAATATACCTCAGGGCTAACTTACCCCTCTGTCCGAACCAAGCTACTCCATTCATAGGAGAAACTTTGAGAAGCACTTTATCTCGAACATCGAAACTCAACTCTCGTCTTCTGAGGCTATCATACTTAGTCTAACAGTCATTTGTTACCCTAATTCATTTCTAGATTAATCATGGTATCAACTATGATCTTAAGGACCGACAATTACCCTATCCGAAGGATCTGCCTAACAATGGATCGTCATTCATCGCTTACCATACAATGCCTCTTATAGTGTCATTCCTATAACAACTTGGTGACTGTTATTACAAGAAAACTCGATAAATGGTAAGTGTTGGTCTCAATCGCCTTAAAAGTCCATAACACACATACATAACATATTTGCCGATCTTTTGACAAAATCTCATGTAGTACATCATTTTGTTACCTAATATCCAAACTCTAGATGATTCAACTCGAATCATCATGGGCTTGAGGAGGGATGTTAGTTAATAATTTAGACTAATATTTAGGATTTCTTTTAAGGAAATTATTTAATTCTTTTCCATATATTTTATTTTCTTTATAAGCCTAAACAACTACTTCTTTGTTTTGTTCTTGAATATGAAACAACTACTTTTTCCTTGTGTATAAATAGGGTGCTCAATCCATTATGTAAATAAGAGATATTTTTCACCTTTGATTGTTTTGTTCAATAGATTGATGCATGATGCTAGATTTTTTTTTTAGGGAAAAATACTCTTTTTTAACACAGAATCATGTCAAAGTCAATAGGGATAAAAACATTGCCTAATGGATGAAAGGGCACATGAAAACCTCTTAAATACCCTAGAATCATGATTTTGATAGGAGCCAAGGCCCAGTAGGTTCTTATAAAGATCCGGTCCTTGCTAAAATGCGGGGCCTATACGAATACATGCATAATCACAGCCATCCATATAGTTTGGTAAAATTACTCATCTAAAATGTACTTTTTATTTTTTTGTCATTATAGTCCCAAATGTTTATTATCTTCTTATTAGGTCATCAAATTGAGATTAGAAATGAGGTTTGGTGGGAGCATGCTTCTTCCGGTCACAGGTCTTCTTCTACTACTTCCTTGAATCTCATTCTCTCCCATCCTTCTCCAGATTTTATTTTCTTCTCTTTGTCTTTATTCTTCCTACTCCAATCTGGTCTTCGATTCATGAATAAGGCTCCAATTAAATCAACCTTTTAGCTGGTGAGTGAGACGGCTAATTTCATCATTCTATTAGGGTTTCCATTTTTTGTTGCATTTCTGATCCAACGAGTTTTGAACTCAGTTCAATTGTTCAACAATCAATTGCCTTTTATTCAAAATTGCTTCCGATTGTTGTAGATTAGATTTTGAAACCCACAAGGTTTTTTTCCATGTCTGGGTTCAATTATAATTTTTTAGCTTACTTTTTTTCAAGAGTTTTGTCATCCCAGTGGAGACGATTCTAATGCTTCATTCAGTGATGGATGCTCCTTTTTTCCTTTCTTGTTTGTCCTATAATTTTTTGGCAATAAAACAGTTTACAAGGCTCTGGTTTGATTCTTGTTTGTGTTGTGTTATGTTGGTACGTTTTACCCAGTATTGTGTTCTGTTTTGGGCTGTGAGAAAGATGATGAGGAAAGAAAAATAATGATCTTTATGTGATTAGAGAACTAGTGGAAATGCCAATAACATTGAAAGATAAGGTTATAAAAATTCTAGGCTTTATGACGTCCGTCAAAGGTGAAGAAGAATCAAGGTTTGGGGAAAAAAATTATGGGCCTTAATGGATTTATACTTTCTCTTTTCTTTTTTAATTTTTACTCCTGAGAATGTCTGTTACAAGTTTGTTTTTAAATGACAGTAGTTTCTATTCAGTGTGCTTTTTGCTTCCAATATTGAGTCAAATAATGATGGAGATTGATGGTTGCAAAGTCTTGGCTTCCTATGGTTGTATAAAGCTGTAAATTTTTTGCAGTCATAACACAAATGTATGGTTTGAAGTGTATCTTAGAAGTAATGCCCAGGGGCAATCTAGGTTTCCTTAAGCTTATGTTTCTAATGGTAAAATCCTGTAATAACAAGTTACAAATTACCAGATTAAGTTGATTCTAGAGAAAAGAAAGGGTGTTAAATATAATAATTGTTTCTTTTAGCTTGTTATACCAGTCTAAATCTTCTTCTGAAGGTTGTATTTTTCCTTCATTTCTTGTATGAGTTATAATAGTTAATTAAGCTATATTCTGCTCATAAAAATTAGGCTTTTGATAAATATTTTATTTTATGCACAGAGAGAACAATTTTACTTTCCAAATGACAAATCAAGCTTTTTCAGTTTTTTGAATATTAGGTGCTAAAATACTGGTGTTTGAAAAGAAGGTTGATGCTCCATCTTGTGGAGCAAATTCTGCAGCAAACTATCTACTGCCACCAAGTTGCTGGATGGCAACAGGGTGTGAATTTGGAGCACAATTAATCAAGGGTAGCAAAGTGAGGTTTAAGGCTTCAAATCATTGTAAATGAAACTTCATACATTCCTTTTGTATTGATGCAAAAAATTTTGGTAAACTTCATACATTCCTTGTGTCTATCTTCATTGCTAGAAGATATTCCATATGTTCTAGTGTTGATCAGTGCACTTAGAAAATGTATCATAATTTATGTGTTGTGATTATGAATGTGCCAACTTATTTGGTGATAAGCCTATGTCTCCAATTTATCTATAATTTTATGGATTTGGTTTTAGAGTTTTTGTTGATTTTTTATAGGTTTTTTACTGATATGTATTTTGTCGTGGCTTGTTTCGAAATCCATGATAAATTGTATGCTATGTATCTACTGATGAAATTTTGTATAATGGTAGCTACATGTGTCTAGTGTATCCCTAATTTCACAAAATGCAATTTAGATGTTTCTATGATTTTATATAATTTTTTTAATGGAAACTAGTTTCTTTGGAAATTGGTTCTATAAGTTTGTCGATGGCTTGATTCTAAGATTTATGATAATTTGTGTGCTCAGTAACTTTGGCCTAAAATTAGTATTGAAATAGCTATATGTGTTTAGCTTGTCTATGATTTTATAGATATTGTTTTGCATAATCCTGTGATTTTATATATTTATTTTGATGAAGCTTAGCCTGCCTGAAAACTATACTTGTTGCCAACACATAGCTATTATCTTGCTTTTCGGAAAAGAAAAAACTTGTTGTTCGTACTAGGTGTTGTGATTTTTGAGATGTCCTTATCCATACCATTCTAAAATACTTGTTGTGTAATCGTGCACCCTTCTTCTTCACCGTTGAATTGGAAAAAGAAGAATTTGGATAAAATATTTGTGTTACATCTACACTTTTATCTTTTGCTATACAAGGGATAAGGGTTTAGTTTTTTTTATCATAAAGTCCTTCACACTAAAGAACAAAGCCAAGTAACTGGTTAAACCATTTAGTCGGTTATTCCATAAGGTGCAGATAGAGTTGAAGGAAGAAAGAGGGGTTTCGGTTGCATTAGGGCAACAGTATCAATAACGGAGAATAGGACCATTGGGAGGCCTCTACAAGTCTAGCTGATTATGAAGTTATAAGTAGGTTCATCATCTATCATGAATAACATAATCTCGATCCACTCCGGTTCGTAGGTTGGCATTGAAGGATAATCATTCTTCTTTTCTTCCCCCTTGATTGATTTTGTACATAGGGGAAGCAAGTCAGAATAGATTTCCTCTGTTGTTCAAGTGGGAAGACGTACGTTTGGGTTGGCCTTACAATAGGAGGTTTTGTACTGAGCATCCTTGCGTCGTGCCCTCAGTGTTAGAGATGTGAAGGTGGTTCGATCAGATGTGAAAAATTGGAATTAATCTATAGAGTAGCTTTGATTAACGGTATGAACCTAAAATATTACTATGCATAATTCATCCCATATAGTATGGTTCAATGTCTTCTTCTGATTCAGTGTATTCGTTCATGGGTTTTGACATTGTTCTTCCAGATCAGCAGATCGATTTAGGGTTTTTAAAGTGATATTACACATAGAAGTTTTAAAGAATTTTAAGAGAAGGTTGAATCTCTTGCTTTATTAAATAGAGGTTTGAAAGAGTTTGAGTATAGTTTTGTCAGTGACAAGTTTTATCTGAAGTTGGTTAATTTCTACAGCGAAAGGTAAATTTGGGCAATAGTGTTAGTTATTGTGTTACCAGTTTTCCATTTGGCCATTTTGTTAATGGTATAAGTAGCTGGGCATCGTTGTATTGGTTATGATCAAAAGAGTTTGGTGTTAACAGACAACGAATAGGAATGTGTTAGATGGTTTTGAAAGCTGAAAGTGTGGAAATAGACATTGATTTGAGTCATGGTAAATCAAGACTTGTTATATAATAGGAGTCTGTTAAGTGCATGTACGCAGGTATATAATGACAAAGATTTTAATTGTAGTGCAAAAAAATAAAAATTATTATTCTCGTCTTGTTATGTGTATCTGTTGGTATTCAGAGGTATTGTAAGTGTGGATAAAATAGGGGCATGATATAATTAAACATCCAAGATATGTTTAATGATTCATTTGTATTAATTTTATGAAGTTATGTTGTCCAGAATTATACAGGCTTGAAATGGTGAATTATAATGGCATGTACCAATTTGAAATGCATGTGTTTTTTAGTTTTTTTTTTAATTTTTTTGGTATGTTATGAAGAAGTTAATATGCTTACTTTGGTACCTTGGTTTAATTGTTCTCAGTTAGCTATAGTGTTGTAAAATATCTTATGCTTGTGGTTCATATATCATGTCATTGCTAAGTTGGTTTGTGTGTTGGATACCACTGAATCAGTTTGTGTGTCAACACCTATTCTATAGGGGTGGAGAACCTTAGCTATAAGGTAGAACTCAGTTTTTGCGTTCTTCGATTGTTAGATTAATGGCAAAGAAGGATAGCCCCGAAGAGGTAGGCAATACTTTGGTTAGGCTGATATGGTTACATCAATAGCAGGAGTTGGAAATTTACTTTAAATTATTTTTTGTTTTAGGGCACATAATATTTTAGCTCATAATATTTTAGCTTGTTGGACATTGCAGGCTGACCTTGTTTGTCCTTGTTGTTTGAGGTCAATATTATTTTGTAATGAATTAAAAATGTAGAACATTATACATGCTTTATACCTGTAGTCCTTCTATGTTGTATTGTATGGTGCAAGAGGAAAGCGAGTTTGGTAGTGGAAAGGTAGATAATGGATTAGAAGTAGGCCATGAGAAAGCTAAGTTGAAAAACACATATAATAACTATATGTGAGGTTTGTTCCATTTGCGTAAGATATAAGTTACGCATAGGGCGGAATGGTTTATTTTGCTATTCATGTTCTAACCAATTGTTGTCCGATTTAATGAATGTTGTAATGGTGAAAAACAACAGTTTATGGAGAAGAATAACTATGTGATGACTCATTAAGTACATGGTACCTAACCATCCCCTTTTTTGCTAGTTCAGAACAAGTCATTTTGCTGTGTTTAGTGCTTGATAATTAACATGTAGGAGTGGGCTGATACAAACAAACATTGGAAGATGATGGATTTCCAACAAAAGATCCAATTTGCAGATGCTGTTGCTGTGCATAAGGCTGATGACACTGAAGGTGATCAGTGTGCTATCATGTGTAGGCCTACTCACTTTGCTAGGCAAGTCTAGCATGTTAGTGGGGATCAAAGGGTATGGGCTCAATAAACTAGATTAGGGAGCTTATTGGATATTAGTGGACCCAACTGTATCCATATTTGATTTTTGTGGCTGGTGTGTTCATTTGATTCTAATACCCGTACTTTATGTTTGAATGGGAAGAGGTACATAATAGCAACAGATGATGTTACCTCAGTTTTGGGCATAGTTAAAGGGAGGGCCAGTTTTCACTTTCATCATAAGTCTCCGTTGGTTAGTTAGTTTTGCAGGCGATCAAACAGGCATACAGTTGTTGATATTATGCCTGTTCTACAACAGTTTCCCAATAATCTTGGGGATGAATTCAAACGACTATATGTACTGTTAGCACTTTCAACTGTAATTTACCCATCCACTAGACAATACTTAGGGCCGCAGTTTATTTGACAATGTAAACATATTAGCTGATTGTCAGTAGGCAACACTCACACTTGAGCAGCTGGTTTTTTCAATTAAAATGGTTTCAGATTACGGTGTCCGTAACCTTAGGGGCTGTGCTCTATTTTTGCAAGTTAGTATTTTCACAATTAATTGACATTATTTTGATTAGTAATGATGCATCAATGTTTTAAGTATCATCATACTTGCTGATGTCTCTGTGGCATTGCAGTTGTACTACTTATGGTACATTCTTCTAGGTGCCTACCCTCCTAGTGAAGTCACTCTTCCTCTTTCTTTCTTAAGTAACAATGTAACAAAAAAATTGTTGCCGAAACAGACATTTCATAGGGTTATAGATGTAAATTCCAATAACTAAACCCATGCATTTTCAATTAAGATATCAGAGTTGTGCACACAAGTTGGTTGAACCTGATTTTAATTGCTTGATGGTGTAGGAGCCCGTTGATATGGTTGTTAAGCATCCCAAAACAAACAAGGAAGCTTGTAAGGGTCCCGCATCAAATCTTCTTGCATTTGTCCCATCGAAGGGCCATAGTCCGTTGGAGGAGAATGAGAGCGGTCATGTTCATATGGAAGGAAATGAGAAGCGTAATTCCGCTAAATCATTAAATAGACTCAAACAAGTTGTTCAACTTGTGCAGTCCTTGTGTGGAATTATGGGTAATTTGTTGTCCGACGTACGTGACATTAAAGAGGATCGTAAATTCCTACATAAAATTAATTCTAAAGTTGGAACCTTGGTTGAAGCATTAAACGCGAATTGGCCAAAGGATCCACCAATTGGCAAAAAGCCTAGAGAAAATGAGACATTTGGGTTAAATGTACCGTTGCTCCCGATTCTTCCATTTCCACAGTCTGCACAAAGAACCCTAGTTCATGTAGCGAAACGTCTTTGTGGTGTTGGTGATAGTATAGTTGTGTCCGATGATAATGATCGAGATGAGGAAGATGGTGTCGGTGAGGACCCAATTGATAGTCCTGATAAGAGGATGGTAAAAAAGGTTAGGGATGCAACTGCATGCCTCACCTTCAGGGTACCGGTTCTAGTACATTCGGCTGACAAAACCAAAGATGGTAAGGCACAAGCGGATGTAGTTGTTTTGAATTTTGACAAAACTGAAAGAAGTTCAGTAGATGTAGTTTCTGATTGTGTGGATGTGGGTTATCGTGTAGCCCAAGTATGTCCATTGGGCTGTATGGTTCCTAAATCCATCACCATAACTCTGGTTATGTTACTGCTCCTACTAATGTTTACCCATTTTCATTGTTTGGTATTTTAGGGGAAGCGAAAGGTTAGAAGGAATTTTATTTTAATTCTAGATGATCATGCAGTAAAAATCCTTAAGCTCTCTTGTGTGCAAACTTCTCCTTTCACCATTTTAGACTTGAAAAAGGGTCCAAAAGGACCAGGGTTTTGCGGCCGGCCCATTTGGGGTACTCCATCCGGTGTCCCCAAAGGAGCACCATGTCATTATGTGAGTTTTCTATGGTCCAAGTGATGACAAGTTAGTGTCTTTTGTCATCTTGCCATCAACTTTCTTAGAATAGGTGTCACGATATATGTGAAAACTTTGTTTTATTTCCTTCAATTACTGACGCATGCTAATCGACCATATTTACTCATCCTCCATTACCATATGGTGCAGTGACATTCTGGTTCAACCTGGAGGTCCATATGATATAATGCGGCACAATATACATCTACTATTTCTAGGGAAGTGGAACATATGGGCCATTATACTTACAAATTGAGCCAGGGCACAAGTATCCGCTGCTCGGAGTTGGTACATGACTCTTGACTTCACTATATGTTTGCCCTTTTCTTCCTATTAATTTCTTCCTAGGTTATTGTTTGCTTCTTCACTACAGTATCTCTTTGAAGTGGGTTAAGGGTGTAGACCTTAATTTATGCTTTCTAGTTCATGGTGTCCTAGCCGGCTGTATACATGAACCACATGATGACTAACCAAAGGTTAAGGCCTCTTCTCATGGATGATATCGATAACTATGACAGGGTAACATATGGTTTGTTATCCATTTTCTTTTACTGGCTATTCTTTTATTTTGGCATAACTTGTTATGATGTTAATTGTGATTTATTATTGTGCTGCTTTAGATTTTCCTTCCCATGCATGATCCAGGCCATTTTTATCTCTTTGTTGTCAACATTATGCTTTGGACTATCTCCATGTGGGACATTCTTGGGAAAAACTACTCGATTGACTACTATATGGCTGCATTAGATGTGCAAATAACCGGTGGGGTGCACCATTAAAACATTTGCGTTTCTCATGTATGTCGTGCAGGCTTTCCATTGGTAACCTTATGCCTCATTTTAGAGTGCTGCATTGGACCTTGTGATTGCACCGCAAAATTTAAAGTTTATTGAGTTTGATAAGGTTAAGTGTTCCCCCTTCCCTATTCAGCCGAACTGTGATGACTACGAATTGTTTGTTATGTACTTCATGGAACACCCCATGAAGGTTACAATGAAGCCGAAGAATGAGGTAACCTTTGTTCCTTTGTTCCTTATGTCTAAATCTATGTTAAATTTTTTTATGGATGCTTCATTTTAGTCACAGTGATGTGTGTTATATATGGTGGACCAGTTTTATGCATTAGGTGCTTATGATGTGCATTATATCTATTTCATTTTCTTGGTTTTTTTTTTAGTGGAATACAGAAGAACGTTGATGCCAGTTTTTGTTAGATCTTATACTGTGTGAGCAGAACCAATTGAAGGGGGCCATCCAACAAAATGTAACTACTTGGTTCAAGGAGCATTACAAAGACTCTAGTGGTGTTGATGTCTGAAAGGAACAAATCTTCTCTGTTGATGAGGAAAGTGCTTATCCTAAATGCAAGCCCAAACCTAAAAGGCAGGCCAAGAAAGGGGGAAGCAAACTATATTCTCATGTGTAGAGTAGGCTTTTTGTATAAATATTGATGGAACGCCACCATATACATTGACGTGATGTTTATGTTCCTGATTATGCTTCATCAGCCATACAGGCAGCTATATCACAAATGGTTAAGTTAAAATTCACCGTTTAACCATCTGCCATAATTTTTTGTATCTAGGATATTTTGTCATATTTATGGTAGGTTGGCAATTCAGTATGGGACATTCACTGTTTTGTTGTCTTATTTGATTATACCATTTTTATATTATCTAAAGCGCTAAGTGCTGATGTGACATTTTCAACAATAATGTTGCTTGCTATAATATTTTATTTTTTTTGTTTTAGCTTTTTTTTAGGATGATTTTTTTAAATTGGGTTTTTTTTTCATTTGAGATTTCTTTGAGCCTGGGTGTGTTAGCTATTGTACCCACTCTACTTTAGTAATGTTTTTTCTATGTGTCTATTTTTATTTTTATTTTTATGGTTGAGTTTTTTTTTCATTTAGGTTTTTTTTTTAAATTTGGGTTTTATTTGGACTTGGGACATATTAGCTACAGTACCTACTTTGTTACAGTAACTATTTTTGTCCATCTGTTTTTTTTTCCGTTTGGGTTTTTTTTTTAGTTTGGGACATTGTGAACAGCACCACACGCTACTTCAGTTTTTTTAGTTTTTTTTCCTTATGCTCAGTTTTCTTTTTATTTGGATTTTTTTTTCCATTTGCGTTGTTTTTTTTATCTTATATTTATTCTTCACATTTGATTTTTTCCATTTGATGTTTTTCTTTTTTTTTTTTCCCTTTGTTCCGCAAACTTGGTTGTTTTTCAAGCCTGTTGAGAATACAAATGGTCAAATTACACAATAAGTCTTTTGTTTATTTTAGATGACATTTTTTCTCTCAAATTTTAAAATCAGTCATTTTTTTCCCTCAACACTTGACAGTACTCACATTGTTGTAAAGCTATAGGGTATCCAAGTATGCAATAAATCCTCTGTTTGTCTATAATGATATCTTTTCATCTTTAAATTTTAAAACAATACATTTTTGCCACGTTGTTCCAACAAACATAAACAATGTCCTAAATTTTTTTTTCACATTAAACTCCTTAATATGCATTAGTTATAGTCAAAACCTCAGTTTGTGCTTAAATCCTAGACCTAATTGGTTATTAACAATTTTAAAACATTTCTATTTTTTATTAAAATTTTTAAATTAATCATGACTTGGTTTAAATTAACACATTTTAAACTCTTTTTTCACTTTATATCAATGTAGTCAATATAAAAAATTTATTTCTTCATTGATCGACCTGCAATGAAGTGTGGGTCGCTTACTAGTACTATGTAATGTTGTGGGTTTAAGTGAACACTCTATCGTAATATGGAAGAGATATGAAGGATAAACATAGACCTTTTACACAAAAAAGTCAACATCATTCTACATCTTGTCACTTCCACTTACACAACTATTGTCATTATCCAATTTGTCCTCGCATACAAAAAACAACGTTAACATAGGCCACCATCATACACTTACAGACTCAAACCTAATGAGCCACCATGGACGATTTATGCAATGACATCATATTACTTTTACATTGCATAAATAACATATTTACCATAGAAAAGAAAAGTGTAGATGCATTCACGTAATCAATGATGGTTATCTACTACGTCATACCAAATCAAAGGGTTATTGGCCTAGTCTTTATCAAACATGTACACCTACATCGTTGGACAGTGCTCCAGTTATAACGTCATTGTAAATGCACCATCATACAATGTGGTACATTAACCATGGTCTCAAAGCACCTAACTATCAATGTTATTAAAGGTACCTTTTGATGTGATAGTAGGCGGGGCCATCATGTATGAGTGAAGCAAATCTTGGAAGCCGCCTTCATTCCACCCAAAAGGCAAATAAGGTATACTGTCGGTTAATGGTTGCCTGTACGAGAACTCTAATAGCATTTCTCTTATGACATCAAATTCGAAGTTGCCTGGGTGTCCGATACCGTCAGTAATGCCTCTTCCTTGGCTGATGACGAAGCTGGTTTACCCATCTACAACATTGTTTGCCTCTGCTTGCTCCGCTTTAACATGTGAGTTTTGGATATTGCCCATAATTTCTTCACTGGAAGATCATTCTTTCATCACACATGCCTTCTTTACGGGCAGTTTCTTACTTTTCTTGGGTGATTTTTTTTTCCCCATAACTTTGATCGGATCCCAGATGATGCTCCCTTGTACAGCGTCATGGGCACTACCATCGAGCTCTGATTGTTGCTGTTCTAACATATCACTTGCTTTCACAACCAGTTGTCCAGCCTCACCCTTAAGATGTATGAACTCCTCTTCCTTACACCGTGTCATGAAGTAAATGAACTTGGACATCATGTTGTTCAGTTGTGCACGTCTACATGCATATATAACTTCTAATCCATTGGGACATACACAGGACTTGTAGGTCGCATTTTTTTTTTGCGTCAGTCATCCATCTCTTCAATATCAAATGCGTAGGAATGCTAACTATATTCTCAGTCTTGAAGACACAAAACATATGGTTGTAGGGAATACCTGAAAAGAAATCGAGTAAAATGAGCACTAAGTATATGTCATAATAATTTTTATGCAACTAATTGTCACAGAGCGTAAGGTTGTGCAGCACTTGTATAAGTGAGAAGCTTATAGCTGCATTCCCACATCTGCGTTGATTCATGAAAGGTTAGAATGAAAGGGACTAGTGTGCTAACATATTTTCAGACAAAATAAAACCTTCTCCCATATCATTGGTCTGGTCCCCATGACGGCATAATAATTAGACTTACCAAATATTTGATGTTGTACATGGACCAACATCTTGGGTTTATAAACTGTGCCCGCATACTTCTCTAGCTGCTTCAAATATGTAACCATTTGCAGTACTGTGTGTCAACCGGTAAAGTGCTGATAAATTTCTGATTCACCTAATCAGTCAAGGGCAACATTAAGCCGTTGAACAAAGTCATACAACTTCAATGTCAAGCTGAGGAATCTCTTTTGGAATGAATGCATGCCCTCTACCCTCTGTGTGCTTGTCATGTCGGTGAAGAATGTATTTTTCAAGTGGAAAATGGCCCAACTGCCCCGCTTTTCCTACATCTCTTGAACCTACTTATTACTCTCAAGCTCGTGCTCTATCACTGCAGCTTTCCATAACCTTCAGGGTTGTCAACAGCTAACATCATGTGAACAAACTTCCCAGAAAATTTGACTACTTCTTTAACATTTGCCTTGCAATTCCAAAGTAAGTTCCACGAGCATAAGTGGCTGTTGACATCTCTACCTCAATTATGAGCTTGAATCCAGGTGCCCTATATATTATGACTGATGTTGGCTTCTTTCCCCCACACAGTCAATAAACTAGCTCAGCAGCCACTTGGAGCATTCTTCCGACTCATTTGTCACAAGGCCACAGCCGAACACAGTAGTCATGAAGTGGTGGTTAACCCCAAAACCAGGACATAAGGCAATCTATAACCATTGTTGTTGCAAGCCACGTTAAAGAGAATGACATCTCCAAAACATGTGTAATCCTTCCTCATCTCTCTATCTGCCCAAAATAGGTACTGTAATGTGTCAGACCCATTAACTGCATACCTATAGTAAAATTCTGGATCACATTGTTCCCTTAATGTGAGTTGGGCTATAGCTTTCTCAAAATTTGTCCCTAGCTCACATGTCCTTCTATCAAAGTCAACCTAATTATATAGATCCTTCCTAGTAAAGCTGACATTTCTGTACCCACCCTAGGTGACAACCATATAGTCCATAACAATGGATGTCCCGACCCCAACCCTCTGCATGTCATTCTGAATGTGTTTTGTTGCTGTCCTTATGAATCTTCGACACTGTAGATAATGTGCCTCATGCTCAGACGCCAACATATGGTTATGATTCACCTCAAATTCATGAACTTGGTACCTTTGAGATGTAACGATGTAATGGACACGGAATGCAGCTTTGCATCTGTACCGCGACATCCGTCGAGGTCCCTGTGCCCTGCTTTCCAAAAATGATACCTTTAAGTACTGTCTTCTCTTGCCTTGCACAAACCCATCATCTTCGCTGCGAGAGTATATGCCGTGAACTCATCCTGATATCATCCTACCTGATAGAAAACCCATCAGAAATGCATACTTCCGGTAAAACTTCTCAGCATCTAACATGGTCTCAAACTCAACAACCTCAAGGTCCTTAAATATCCATGTATGAACAGGTTTTCGAATGCTATCCACGATCTCTGGCCAATTATAGTTAATATAGTCATTAATTGATTTCTGACCATATGCGGACTACGCTTTATAATTTCCTTTCATGTGTGCAGCCGTGTTGGTATGCGGCCTTTCAATACTACTAATAGCATCGATTGACATATCTGCAAAACACATCAACCATGCAAACACTTCCATACTTTATTAATGTCAGTTAACTTGTATTTTGATCTAATTGTATACCAAAACATCATCAACATTAGCAACAATTTAAGTTAACCAATAACCTGAATCCAATATGAACTCTTAGGAAGTAACTTCTTACATTCATTTCATAACGTCAAATACAATTTATAGTGGAGGATATGACAGTCGTAAAGTTATAATTATCTTACGCATGGCCTACATTCCCATCCATCCCACTTATAATATACTCATGCTTGGCCCATACACATCTAGATGTCATAAGATGCACATATCCTAAACTTAAACAAAACAACACCAGACTGGTTTAAATTTTGGATATGGGCATATTATAACCCTTAGATATGTCGAGGCCACGTATGAACATGAGGGAAGTCAATGGATGAAGTTGCTAACATGCCCATATTGAACATACAACACAGGTGTATCCTCCATATGCTCTTAAACAAACACAACAGTCTCTACTGAAACCAACGCAAAGTGATTATGTACATATGATAAAGTAAGGGTAAGTATCGATGGACATCAGAGTTTGGTAGTACTGTGGCTAGGCACTCCCTGACATATAGTAATCAATGCATTGACATGCCCTTAGGACCTCGTACACTATAATCAGCAACATAAAATGATACAATTCATAATGACCTTTGCAGATGAATCATGTGAAGGTTTGTCAGTTGAAATGTGTGCGGACCAATTACCCAAATCAAGTTATAAAATTTTTAAATGCTTTCTTACATTTCTCACGGGGAAACCGACAAACAATTGGTGTGCGTGACTTGAATACATGCATATGCATGGTGGGCAGCAGACGCTAAAGTGCAAACCCCAAATAAGCGAAGGTCAAAAAGCCGAAAGGATCAATGATGGAAGTAGGGACGATGAATTCGTGGCCTCAAGTTTGAACTTCGAGTCTACATTCTTTGTCGGCCACTGTCTCGACTAGTAGTGAAGGAGGATGATTCTATGATGGCAAAACGAAATAAAGAAGTGGAGCTAAGGGGCAAACTCGGCTAAGATAGTCATGGAGCTCCAATGCTTCCTGGAGGAGATGCGTACTGGAGTTCAGGTTTTGCTATAAGTAGGAATAAAAATATATAAATTTATTATCAGGTAATATATATATCGAGTAATATATATGCGTATTGTATTTTAGAAGGGCCCATAGTATTGTGTTATATATTATAGCTATATATTAATTGTTGACTTGGGTTAATGTTCATGAATAGTGCCGTGTTTTTTTTACTATATTGACTATTTTTAAGTTCAGTCCCATTTTTGCAAGCGGATAGAGTCCTGAGGGCCCGTATTGCAATTTTTCAATTTCTGCCTGCTTTACTTTTTGCTGTAGTTAAATGCATTTTCAGTCCCAGAATTTTTAACTTTTACCGTTTAAGTCACTAATTTCAACCCTTCTTACGTTTTGGTCCCCAAACTTAAGAATTGCTTAATATTCTTTCCATTTACTCTCTTACTCCCCAAAATTTTTTTTATGTATAATTTTCTAAAGCAAATTATAACTATATATTAATTGCTGACTTTTTTTTTGTTTTTTATGTACAATTTTCTAAAGTAAAATAAATTAAACACAATTTTTCTATTTCCATCATATCTTTTCATTATTGATAATTGAGTTTTGTAGCATGAGTTATTTAATTCCAAAGCTTTAAGGTTTAATGAACTAATTTGGTCCACAGTTGCTAAAATTGAAAGTGAACTTTTCTACACAAATTTCCTACCAATATTCAAAATTAGAATTTGAGTTAATAAGACAAACTTTTAGTTAATTATTCTTTAATGAGAAAAAAATATCCATTATTTTTAAACATGTACAATACTACTTTTCGATCATGACTAATCATTTTAATGATAAGAATATAATATAAAGAAAACTCAATTCCAAATTAAAATGAAGTAAAATTTTAATTGACATTTATTTTAATGGATTATTTTTTCTATACAAATGCTATACTTTTAAAATTTTTTAACTTAATGTAGTATTTTGACACATTAATTAGTTAAATGAAAGATCATCATTACCATGATCCCGCCACGGAGCGCGGGTCAATTGAACCTTGTATACATTTACAGATATATATATATATATATATATATATATATATATATATATATATATATATATATATATATAGTCACAAATAATATATACATATATTTAGACATTATAGCTACATAACATATGCCACATTTTTGGCAATTTAATATGTAATGATGACTTTACACATATTAACGCAGTAAAGTAGTCAATAAATCTTTAGGTAAATTGTTAATGATCGTGGTGATCATGGTAAAGTGCCAAGACATTTTTTTGGTTGACTTTCGATTGGGCTCATACACTATATATTTGTCGAATCAGTTTACGAAAATTGATTACTTACTACCGACTCTTAGAAATGATTACATCATATAACTGTCAAATCGCTAACGCCAATCCTTAATTAATAATCTGCAACCTTAATCTTAACCCCAACCCTAAACCTTAATCCTTAACCCTAACCATAACCTTATTCCCTAAACCTTAACCTAACTTTAATCTCTAATCCCTAACCTTAAACCCTAATCCCTAATCCCTAATCCTAAACACAAACTCTAAACGAAATCCTAATCCTAACCCCTTAACCTTAAACCCTAAGCCTTAATGCTAACCCTATTCCCTAAACTCTAATGTAACCTTAATCCCTAATCCCTAACGCTAAATCCTAATTCCCAATCCTAAACCCTAACATTAAATCCTTAACCCTAAATGTAATCCTAATCCTAACCCCTTAATCCTAAACCCTAACCATAACCCTATTATCTAATCTTTAACCTAACCTTAATCCCTAATCCCTAACCCTAAATCCTAATCCCTAATTCTAAACCCTAACATTAAATCCCTAACCCAAAATGCAATCCTAATCCTAACCCCTTAATCCTTAACCCTAACCATAACCATATTCCCTGAACCTTAATCCCTAATCCTTAACCTTAAACCCTAAACCTTAATCCTTAATCCTAAACCCTAACCCTAAACGTAATTCTAATCTTAACCCCTAAATCCTAATCCTTAACCCTAATCATAACTCTTTTCCTTAAACCTTAACCTTAACCTTAATCCCTAATCATTAACCCTAAACCCTAATCCCAATCTCTAATCCTAAACCCTAACATTAAATCCTTAACCCTAACCTGAATCTGATACTACTTATCCTGAATCCTATACCGCAACAACCCAAATGACATACCACTTAACCTAATTTCTACACCATAACAACCTAAATCTCATATAAATTAACCTTAATAATATACCACAGTAATTAGAATCTCATATCACTTTACCTCAAACCTATACCACAACAACCAGAACATTATACCATTTAACCTGAATTGTATACCACTTAACTTGATTCCTATACCACAACAACTCGAATCTTATACCACTTAACCTTAATAATATACCATAACAACGAGAATCTCATACCATTTAACTTGAATAATATACAACAACAACCAGAATCTCATACCACTTAACCTGAATCCTATATCACAACAACTAGAATCTCATACCACTTAACCTAAATCCTATGCCACAACAACCAGAATCTCATATCACTTAACCTAATTCCTATACCACAACAACCTGAATCTTATACCACTTAACCTTAATAATATACCATAACAACCTGAATCTCATACCACTTAACTTAAAACCTATACCACAATAACCTGAATCTTATACCAGTTATCCTCAATTGCATAGCACTTAACTTGAATTCTATACCATAATAACCACAATCTCATACCAGTTAACCTGAATAACATACCACTTAACTTGAATCATATACCACAACAATCATAATCTCATACCATTTAACCTTAATTACATACCATTTAACTTGAATCCTATACCACAACAACCATAATGACATACCACTTAACCTAAATCCTATACTACAACAACCATAATGGCATACAACTTAAGTTGATTCATATACCATAACAACCTGAATCTCATACCACAACAACCAAAATCTCATACCACTTAACCTGAATCCTATAACACAACAACCAGAATCTCATATCACTTAACCTGATTCGTATATCATAATAACCTGAATCTCATACCACTTAACCTTAATAATATACCACAACAACCTGAATCTCATACCATTTAACCTGAATCATATACCACAACAACCAAACTTTCTGTACCACAATAACTAAAATCTCATACCACTTAACCTGATTCCTATACCACAACAACATGAATCTCATACCACTTAACCTTAATAATATACCATAACAGCTTGAAACTCATACCACTTAACCTGAATCCTATACCACAATAACCTGAATCTCATACCACTTAACTTGAATTATATACCACAACAACCAGAATCTCATACCATTTAACCTTAATTGCATACCACTTAACCTGAATTCTATACGACAACAACCAAAATCTCATACCACTTAACATCAATCCTATAACACAAGAACCAGATTCTTATACCAGTTAACCTAAATCTTATACCACTTAACCTGAATCCTATACCATAACCTGAATCTCATACCACTTAACGTGAATCTCATAATACTTAACCTAAAATCAATACTCGAACAACCAGAATGTCATACCACTTCACCTGAATGTCATACCATTTTACTTGAATCATATACCATAACTTGAATCTCATACCATTTAACCTCAATCGCATACCATAATAACCTGAATCTCATACCATAAATATACCACATAGACCTCAATCTTATACCGATTAATCTTATTCTAATACCACATGAACTTGAATCTAATACCACATATATATCATATAACCTAATTTTTATACCATACTACATATATACCACATAACCTAAATCTCATACCACATCAACCTAATACTACATAACCCTCAATCTCATGCCACATCAACTTGATTCTCATACCAATTGACTTTTATATCACATTAACCTTAATCTTATGCCATTTAACTTAAATCCAATACTATTTAACCTAAATCTCAAACTATTTAACCTGAATTACATATCACACAACCTGTAACCTGCTGTTCAGGCTACAATTCAATTCTTTTATTTTGTAAACTTTTTTTGTCTTTCTAAACTGAGGTCCTTATCTGATCAAAACACAAGAGTTTGGGGATGAGCCATGAAAGGGGGTATTGGTAAACAACAAGTAATTTAGAAGGGTTCGAAAGATCCACCACTGGAGGCCCAACATCTCAAGCCCTGACAAAAAAAAAAACAAAAGAAAAAAATGGGTTACTACGGACCTATAAAGTCGAAAAAATTTTGTTTTTTCCCCAGGTCCTTCACCTTCCTTGATAGAACTGAGCATTTGGCTATTTTGATTATAACCGAAACCGAAATAATGAATTTTTTTAGTTTTCGGTTTGGGACACTGGTAACCGAAATACCTGATTATGTCCCCAAAACAAAAAAAAACTGAAACCAAAATGTAAATTCGGTTTTTCAGTTTTAAACCAAAAAAATTGAATTTCATATGAATCCCTTGCTACACCATGTATATGAATGGAATTGGCTTAAAAATCATCATGCAACATCAAAAGATTCAGAACATCAACACAACATACATTGTCCATAAATTCATCATGCTATGGAATATAAATTGTTTCAGAGTACAATATAAATAAAACACATATTAAAGCACACATAGGAAAGTCCAACTTTTTTGTCTTCAAAGTTCAAACCGGCAACTAAGTTAAAAAGACAAGAGTATTGCTTTGCCACAAAATATGCCACAAACGGCCAAGCTAAAATGCACTAGCCATCCCATTCTAATATGCTTACAAGAAAACAATGTGAGAAGTGATGAGTTACTTGAATAGAAAAGAAGTAAATCTCAAAATAAACTACTTCTCGGGTTTATGAACAATTTAATTAACAACTAAAGAACATACTTGCCTGGAATAAGTGTTAGTCTCCCACAAGCAACTAACCAAATCTCTTTTTCAAATATCTATAATCGAATTAGCCAATGCATTTTTTGACAAATCTGAGGGAAAAAAAATAAAGATATAAACAAAAGAATTATCACAAGTATATTAAACAAAAAAAATATGTTAGATTACTAAATATCTACAATTGTACCTTCCTTTAATTTTTCAATCTCCTCCAAATCTTCCTCAATACTAACAGGATGCATTAATCTCCTAAGCCAATCTTGACAATATATGAGAGCCTACACCATCTTAGGAGTCAATAAACTCCTAAATGCATCAAGAACCTTTCCTCCGATGCTAAATGCAGATTCAGATATAACTGTGGAGATAGGAGTAGCCAAGACATCACGACCCATTTGACTAAGGAAAAAAAAACACCCATTATTCATTTTCCACCACTATAACACATCTAAATCATCCTTATCAGATTCACACTCCTCATTTAAATACTTAATCAAATTGGACTTACTTTCATCACTCCCAATGAGTGACCTAAACTTCTTTTTTCTTTCCTTTAAAATTTGACCTCTTATCTTTTTTGTTTCAGATTGTGGCATGAATGAAGCTTGGTTAATTTCACTTGATTGGCAACAATTTTGTGGTTGCAACATTTTCTCATACCAACTGAACAACTCATTCAAAGCATCTTTGGCCTTTTGTGCTAACTTAATTCCTAGATCTTTTTTTGACTGATACATCTCATTCAGTGCAAACTCAACATACTTCAGTTTATGTCGTAGATCAAGGATCACAGCAACATATATCAACATATTCATCTTCTCGACATTACCCCAATATTTTTCATATTTTCTTTCATCTTTCTAGCCATAAAAACAAATTCCAAGTCATCACTAGTTCTCCACTCATGCAAAAGACCATCAACTTCGGAAATCTCATGAAAAAAGGTATTGGAGGTAACATATAAAGAGCATGAAATCCTACAAGTCAGGTCATAAAAATTCTCAATAAAAGTGACCAATCTTCTCACATTCTCCCAATCATCAGATGTAAGTATTCCACCAGTCAACTCATTTAATTTATGTTCAAAATGAGGATCATCAGTAGCATATGTCTCAAAGGCTTTTTTAAATTTTTGGGCAGCATTCAACATTAAATAGGTGAAATTCCACCTAGTGCTAACATCTAAGCACAACAAAGACTTACTCTCAATCTTCTCCCTCTCAATACATTTTTTTAAAATTAGCACATCTTGTTGGAGATTGTTTTACAAATTTAACTGCAGCTCTAACACGAGCCACTAAATCATGCATCTATTTTAATCCATTAGCAATAACAAGATTGATGATATGTGCAATACATCTCATATGCAAGTACTTACAACCAATAACACCCGTTCCCCAATTGCTGATTTTTTTTTCAAGAAGTCAATTGCCACATCGTTAGAACTAGCATTGTCTACTGTAATTGTGAATATCCTATCAATACTCCAATTAATAAGGCAATTTTCTATTGCCCTACCAATGATCTCACCTCTATAACCAGTTATTGGACAAAAGTTCAAAATCTTTTTATGCAATTTTCAATTTTCATCTATGACATGTGCAGTAAGACACATGTGGTTGACTTTCTATAAAGAAGTCCATGTATCTATGGTGAGGCAAACCTGTTGGCCTGTATTCTTAAAATATTATTTCAGTTTCTTCTTCTTAATTAAATACTGCTCAAAGCAATATCTAGCAATTGTATGTCATGAAGGAACATGAAATCTAGGACAAGCAATAGCCAGGAGGTGCCTAAATCATTCATTCTCTACAAACTTAAAAGGCAATTTATCCACAATAATCATGAAACTTAACTATTTTCTTATTGATTCTTGATCAAACTTCCAACATCCTAGTCCCTTATCCCCTTCTTCATTTCCAGCAACAAATACTAATTCACTTTTCTTAGATTCTAAAGTAATACGTGCAAGACAAGAATTGTAATGAAATTTCAGAGAACTAGTGCCATTATCCTTTAGATGACTTGCTAGCAAAGCTCTTACAGTATTTACATTTAGCTTTATGTTCCCCTTTTTCATTTATTACCTTTTCAAATTGAAGCCACACAGTTGACCTTGGTGCCATTGTTTTTCTCTTTGCTTGGTCACGACTCTTACATTTTTCAGGTTTCAAACTTGAAACAGAGGTTGCTGTTGCTATAGAGTCTACTGCTGCTACTTATGGTTGGGGAGGGATCATTCCATTATTCATGGCACTGGGTTGAGATGAAGCATCATCACCACCACCACTATGTCATTGACATTCAAACTACATGAGTAATGGATAACAAGTCAATAAATAAGGTGACAAACATAACGTACATGTACTCTTTTAAATCTTATACCAATCATCCACTAAGGATCCAAGAGTTCTACTCTAACCGAAGCACAATAAATACAGAGACAACAATCTCATGAATATTTATGCTGCCTTATGTTCATTCCCACAAAGAACATAAATTGCACCTAGAAATGCACACAAGGAAAAAGGGAAAACACAACTCTTCCATCACTATTAATATGTCAGACAATATCTAGCAAGAACAATTTGAAAATGCAAGTTTCAGATAAAGACATATTAAGTTTCCAAAACCTTTTTCTTTCATCTCAATTGAAGGAGAGAACAAACTAATAGGAAAGCTTTGTTTTTCTCCTGTTTGTTGCCTCCACGTTTTTGTTGCTAATTAACATAATGAACTTCATGCCATTGACTCAATGTAGTCAAGATTAAAGTCTAGTATGATGAGGCATGTTCATGCCTGCTAATTTGATCATTAATAATCCTACCGGATGTGTTCTTGTACAGTTGTTCATCCAATTAGAAAAAAAAAGATTTTCGCTATTTGGACTATTTATAAAAGGGATGTTTTTTTTCTGGACAAGGAACGTCTGGTAGAAAGTGTTCAACATATTTACTAAATAACTATAGCTACAAGAAACGGGCACATACATTTTTTCATTAATCGGGTTTACTTGTTATTCATTTCCATCTATCTTGACTGTTCTACTCACAAAATCACAATCAAACACATAAATTTAATCAACAAACTTGCTTACATTTTCTTCCATCTCGTGCTCCTCCTGTTGCGGTGCTAGCTCTGACAAGTTTGACAACCTTTGTCTTTGTTGTCACTAGTCGCTGTCAGTGCGCTATATCACTGACTTGCCTCGCTCATGACTATCGCTTGTCGCCTTCCCTTGCTTGCCTCGCTCACTGCCCTACCTCGCTCACGACTGCTTCACTCATTGCCCTACCTTGCTCAATAGTCACGACTGCTTCGCTCACTGCCCTGCCACGCTCACTTTTGCTTCACTGCCGCCTTCCCTTGCCTGTCTGGTTCACTCGATTCCCCAGTGTTTCTTTGCTAAGATTTACAATTATAGCTGAAGGAGAACTGGTGAAAGCTTGAAAGAGGTCGACTAATCTGTTCATTTTTGTCTACCATTTTACTTGCTATTGGATTAGGCTACTAGTAAGGGGAATGAGGGTTGGGCTACACTAAGATTATGAGAAGTGGGGTGAGTTGGGCTTCTGAGTTAAGGATAAAATGGGCTAATGTATAAAATAACTGAGGGCCTGAGGCCTGTAAACCTATATCTAATTTGGTTATTACGGTCACCAAATTTGCCACTTATAAAAATAAACACCGAACTGAAAACCAATATAAAAGTTCAGTTATCACTAAAACTGAACCGAAAACCGAATAACCACAACCGAAAAAACTGAAAAAATTTGATTTTTCGGTTTTATCAATTAAAACTGGATAGCTGCTTACCCTTGTTCCTTGACGTCGACCGGTCCCTATCCTCTTGTCTTGGGAATTGGGTTAATTAGTTAATCTACCTGCTGTTAATTATTAAATACCCGTTGTTAATTAGATGGTTCTAACTCTTAATTAAGTATCCGTTATTAAGTGTTCATCTCGCTTTCTCAGGTCTCGCCAACCCAGTCTAGTGGCAGGCTAGAGTGAGCACCAAAACCGACGAGTCGAGAGACGAAACGCAACGAGCTGGTTTTCTCCTCTGATTTTCCTTCGGAAATGGAAAGAAGCAGCATGTAGGTAATATGTTCCAGTTCTTCTCATCTTTTCTTACGTCAACGGAGGTCGCTGAATCGTTATGATTCTCCTAGTACCATGTAATGTGAGTTGCTTAACCAGAATCCTTGCCTTCGAATCGGTTCGCTGCGTGTGTTTTTTTTTCCCGATTCTTGCAGAGAAAGGTTCTTCATGTTCTTCTTCTGAATGGTTTACAAGTTTCAAACATGTTGGCGACTGCTGCTTCTGTATCCGGTTGTTCTGGTTGTTTCTTTAATATGCTTTTCCTGCTCATGAATAAGGTCCAAATGTTTGTCTTATATTTTCACTCCTTAGTATATACTGAAATCACCATGGCTTCTTAGAAATCTAACGTAACTTTGGTTTTATCCTTGATTAATACTACTAGGTCGGAAACAAACGTGTAGCTTCTCTCTCTGGTGTCTTGTTTTTGTCTTTTGGGGACAATGAAATTGGCCATGACTTGATTTTTATATGACTGCCTTCTTATCATGTGTTTGAATTCCTAAATTTTAGGTAAGGAACCAGTTCCCTTCAGAGTAACTAATTGGTTGAAACTTGTTTAGCCATGTTATTTTGTTTGATTGACTTGACATGGTTTGTTTCAGTGTCTTAGGAAACGGAACCATTTGTGAATGAAACTACTTCACTCTGCAATCTAAGCTGATTTTCTCCTCTGATTTTCCATAGCAAACAATCAGTGCTTGGGTATGTTTCAGTTCTTCTCATCATTTCTTATGTTAGTGAAGCTCCTTGAATCACTATCATTCTTGTAGTATCATGTGAAAGTGAGTTGCATAACCTGGATCTTTGTCGTTGAATCAGTTTGCTGTGTCTTTCTTTTTTATTCATGCAGATAAACGTTCTTTGATTTCATGTTCTTCTGCTGAATGGTTTATAGGTTCCAAACATGTTGGTGATTCTTGGTTATTTATCTGGTTGTTTGATTGTTTCTTTAACCTGTTTTTATTCCTCATAAATAAGTTTCAAAGGTTTTAGTTATATTTCCACTCCTTCCTATATATTGAAATCACCATGGGTTCTTACAAATCTAACTTACCTTTGGTTTTATCCTAGCTTAATACTAATGGTTTGGGAACAAACGATGTAGCTTCTCTCTCAGGTGTATCGTTTTAATCTTTTGGGGACAATGAGATTGGCCTTGACCTGATTTTTTATATGACTGTCTTCTTATCATGTCTTTGGAGTCTTAAATTTTTGTCAAGGTACCAGTCCCTTCAGAGTAACTAATTGGTTGAAACTCTTTCAGCATTTTATTTTGTTTGATTGATTTACATGGTTTTAGCTCAGAGTAATGGGAATCAGAACCATTTGCGAACGTAACTACTTCAGTCTGCAATCTAAGCTGAGTACTTGTGGAAGTAGGATACATTTTCTTTACTGATTTTGACGTCATACTTAACATTAATGGACTTGCCAGCTGGTTTTCGAAGATGACAAATAAAGACAAGCATTGTTCTTTAACAAAGGTTTCTGGGTTGTCTCCCACGTTTGGTGCTATTTTCATGTCCAATGTCTCTACACTTCAAGAGTGTATGAAGAGAAAGCTCTTTGGCCTTCCAAGCTCTCATGCTGATTTTGTTGGAAGGGTAAAGGCTGGAATGATACTGTTTGTCTTTGAATATGAAAAGAGAGAACTTTGGGGTGTTTTCAAAGCAGTTTCAAATGGTGCGATGAACATTTGTCCCCATGCATATAGTTCATCTGGAAAGCGATTCCCTTCACAGGTACTCTCATATGTTTTTGTTTAGGCAGCCCAGTTAATTTTCAGTTTCCCCTAGATATTTCTGGTTAATCTATATTTTTGTTGATCATCTTTGCAACCTTTTTGTGGTAGTGGCCACCTTACATTTCAGGCTGTTAATTTGCCCTCACTTCATTTTTTCCCCTATGTTCTTTTTTTTTTATTCTTTTTGTCCAGGTTAGATTTACTACCATCTGGCGCAGCAGGCCTCTTTCTGAAAATGAATTTCGTGAAGCTATTAGGGATAATTACTTTGCCCAATACAAATTCAACTTTGGTCTGTCTAAATATCAGGTCTGATTCATATATCGGCTTCTTTTAAGGTTAAATTTGTACTACTAAAAGTATAGCTTTATATGGCATAGTTCGTATGCAGGTCCACAAGCTTCTGCAACTGTATTCAGGAAAGATTACTGCAAAAGTTATCCCATCTCCAAGTTCTGGAAAGAAAGAAGCCAGGAAAAGATACCTGCTGGATGAGAATAGAGGGGTTCATGATGACTCAAATCATCCTAGGGATGCTGGAAAGAAACCTCGCCTGGCTCTTCACCCCGTCATCATTCATCCTTGTTTGGAGCCTCGAGGATTTTCTGCTGAATTATCTTTGGAAGAGGATGATTCCCAACATTTTGTTTCCAGAGGTTTAGATGAGGAATCTGAGAACTTGGTCCCTCAGCATGCATCAGAGCCCCGTTCTTCCTGCATTGAATACAATCAGCCACCTAATTTCTCAGAAACGCCTATGGAACCATCTAAAACTGATGACTTCAAAGTGGCAATGGTTTCTTTGAACTTGTTAGATTCTGCTGGTAGTTCAGATGATACATGCGAGAAACCTGGAAGCTTTGCTACGGGACATGAATCAGTATCACATTCCAATACTGCTGTGAAAGATCGTCCCTGTGTTTCTGTGGAAGAACCTATAAACTCAAACCTTTCTACTGAAGGTTCTATTATGGAACTTGGAGATTTCATACCGTTGGTCCCTGATGATCTGGAGCCTACGGATACTGCAACTCCAGTCTGTGAGCTTGATTGTTTTCCTTACTTCAGGCCTTCTGAAGACCTGCCCTCTTCTGAATACATACCTCTCATACCAAAGTTGCTAATAGAGAGATCGAAAGAGGAATATGTGGATCATCACCCTTCTGCTGCTTCCGTTCAAGATAGGTCCCAATCTTCCTCTCCTGGACTAAGTTCGCATGAATACCAAGAGAATGGTGGTTTAGTAAACAGGGGCTGTAGTCAATTTGTTAAGGGTCTTTATTCTGATGCAGCAAATAACCAAACCAGTGTGTTTTCCCGCCTGAAATTCCCTTCCAAAGCTCAGGAGGCAGAGTATGAGACCAGGGTAAGAATGCACAAGAGCAAACCGCAGAAAGGGAACACTACCACTGCACACCAGTCAATTGAAGATATCATGGCTGAGTTGCAACAGAGTTGGGACACCTGGAAAAGGGCAAAACGAACTTGTAAGTCTCCGGAAGTGCAAGAAGTAGCTGAAAGGAGAACCAATGTATTTTTGCGCCTGAGTTGGGGAAATCAAATGCAGCAGCAAAAGCAGCGCAGCAGGTACATATAGAGACCTCGCTATTGCGAAATCTGAAAGCTGCGTGGCTTGTCCTTTGAATGCATGAATGTGAATACCTTGCTAATTGTCATAGGTAGGAGTTATGAGTGGAGGTGGTCATATTTTGCGTTTCTGTTTGGTAAAGCCTGTGTTGCTATTGGGCTTGGCTAGAAAATTACGGAGGAGCCTTTTTGTTTCCTTTTGTTAACGGTGCTCCCAGGAAGAAATCCACTTCCAAAGCTGAAGAGGCAGAGGGTAAGTTCTTGTTTGGAAGAAAATGACAATTGAGACAAGAATTCTCTGTGCTGCATCTTGGTGTTTGCGAGAAAAATATACAAGAATCTTTTTTTGTTTTGGTTTCTTAGAAGTTCCTGTGCACTCCAATGGGGACATAGTCTTGCTTTTCGGAGGCCAACTTGACAGACTTGGATGACTGGAACAGTTGAACTTGTATGAATTTGTCAATTGTCAATGTACTGACCGCAAAACAAGAATATTCAGTAATGCGTCAATTTGTTGTTGTTTTAAGGGGGGAAACTGAACTGTTGGTCTCTAACTGTACACTTCGTTTTTATGTGGTCCCCAACAAAAAATGGCCAACTTTTTTCCTCAAAGATCGCTGGAATTATTGTTGGAGGCTCTAGCCAAAATGAATGTGATGGAGATATTATCATGGAGTTCAATGGATATTTCAAAGCATAAAAACTTGAGTATAAAAAGGGGCACAAAAGGCGAAAGAATAACAATCCTGATGCCTAAACTTTACGGGTCAAACTCTGCTCAAGAGAGAGAAGCTATTAGAGCTGTTTATAGTTGATGTCTTTTTATGAGCTGAAGAGAAAAAAGATTAGCTTATATAAAAAGAGATTATAATGAACTATTATTGGAAAAATTTTAAGGCAGTAAAAACCTGGAAGCAAAGATGACATTGACGGTGAAGCGGTAGGAAGATGGACAATCCTTTTATTAAGTTTCTCTAGAAGCATGGGTAGAACTTTTTAAGCGGTAAGGCGTCATGAGACCTCTCAAGATTAATTAAATGTCATTTATACCCCTAACGATTTATGGTATAAACAGGATAAAATTGGTGGTCACTGGAGAAGATACGCATTCTATTAAGTGAAGTATATGTGCATGTGTGTAAGTATTATACTATAGATATATGTCTAACTAGATATACTAATCCATCCCATAATTTCCCTATACATAACCCACAACCCAATAGAAAATTGATTAATTTGTCCATTAACTAAAACTCATCCTCACATCTTGAAACTCTACCTCATTACTATTGTCACTTCTGCTATCTCCTCTGACAAATTGTCATCACCTCTAGATATTATTGTTATCATCTGCCTCCAAATCTTGCAATCACTCGCCTCCCAATCTCGTCGTTGCTCGCCACCCTGTGCCTTATGATGGCATTGCCACTCGCATTCAGATCTTGCACCATCACTCACTTCCAGATCTCAGCATTATCGTTTGTCGGATCACGTTGTTCATTGCCTTCGGGTCACATTGCTCGTTGCCCCATTTCATAGCAATAGCCTGCAGAACTATCGAAGACAAATATGAAAAAATGTCTGACATAGTGTACAAAAGTATCTACAAAAAATGTAAATGTGTCTAATACAATATGTGGGAGTATCTACAAAGTAATATAAAAATAATTTAGTATAATGAGAAATTAAAAGTGCCTGAATCTATAAAAATAAGTATTTAATTGAATATTAAAAAATGTCTAAAGAAATATGTAAAAGTGTCTGAACCAATTTGTGAACAATTTTCAAAAAATAACTATTTAAAATAATAATACTAAGTATTTGAATAAATATGTAAAAGTGTTTAAACAAAAATATAATATGCCTGAAACAATATAGATAAATAAAGGTGTATGAATAAATGAATAAAAAATGTCTAAAGTAAAATAAAAAAGTGTCTTAACAATAACTAATAAATAATAACAATAACTAATAAATCAAATTTACTTTTATTTAGGAAGACAAATCCCAAACAGTCTTCGCCTCTTTTGTCGCTTTGCACAAATAACACTCAGACTTCCTCAACTCCCTTTTTTTCGCTCGCTGATCTCTCTTTCTTTCACCGTTGATCTCTCTTTCTTTCTTCATCGCCACCTTGTCCTGCTCTTAGGTGCCCCTTCTCAAGCAATCTTCATTTTGCATCATGTTGCCACCGTCGTATCCATACTGCACCATTGTTGTCATCTTATCGTTATTGCACAACCTTCTGGCTTTGCCTCTGCCATAGCCGCTCCTCTTTCTCCTCTTTGGTTGCCGCTCTTGGATTTGCCTTCGCAACTCATCATCTTTGATCGTCTTCCACAGTCTTCTTGTCTGGCTTCGCCTCGTATCTCCGACGTCCTCGGCTTGAATCACCTCGGATGTTCGGTAATCCTTGGCTCGAATTGCCACGGATTTCAGGTGATCCATACCTTGCATGGTGCCGTCACTACTGCATCCATACCACACCATCACCGTCGTGTCATTGTCATAGCGCCATCTTTCATCTTCTCTAATCTTGTCTGGAACTCAATAGGCTGCTGGAGAAGATAGAATTGTAAAAAATTGTTTTCCAATAATAAGGGGTAAAATTGTAAAATTAGCACTATGTCTAATTAGACTTATGTGCATTATATCCATTCATGTGTGTGTGTGTGTGTGTTTTTTTTTTTACATGCTGTTTGTGCTAGTGTTGGGCTAATTCGTACCCAACTCAAAATTTACCCTCCAAATTGAGTTGGATCAAGCCTTTCATAAAATCTGGTCGAGTTTGGACCACAATGTGAAAGGTAGAGTAGGTTGAAGCAAAAAATTTGACTTGATTTCCGTGACTAATTAGGTCCTATCCATTTGTGATTTTTGGAGAAAAGGCATTTTTTGTCTTTTAATTTTGTTACTTTTTCCACTTCAGTCCTAAAGTTACTTGAGTTGCAAATGGAGTTCTCTAACATTTATTCCATAGTACTCTTAGTCCTATGCCTTGCGAAACTGGCATGTGTCTGACAGAACAGCTGGATGCACTTGATGCTGTTTAACTTACAACATATTAGGGTTTTTTTTACTACCTTTAAGAAGTGAGGGGCCGATAGAGAACAAAGAGAAAGATGTGGACACATAGGGGAGTTAAGCCATACTTGAACCTAAATCTGCCACACCTAAATCCCCAATGATGCCGCCACCCTCAATCTCTGCTGCCGACACCCTTAATCGCCTACCTAATGTCGCCGCCACCCTCAATTGCCTGACCTGACATCACCTCTACCTTCAATCACCTGGAGAAGCAAACCGATAATCACCATTAATCTCCACCTCCCTACATCAATCACCTTCGCCATCTCCTTCACGAAACCTAAGGGTTGGTGGTGATTCAAACGACCTTTAGAGATTCAGCTGGTCGAAGGAGATTTGGGTAATAGAATCAAGCGATCTTGGCTAATTGAATCAGACCAATCGAGCGATTTTGTGAGTTCGGCCAATTGGGCAATTAAACCTGGAGGAGAGGCAGGCGGCTGTAAAAGGGGCCCATTAACCCTAACATCACCGCATCACAATCTGTATCTTCTTCACATGCCGTTGCCATAAGTCCTCATTGACCACTACACGCTCGGTTGTGAGGTGGGCCTTACATCCCCACCTCACTTATTATGTGTTGTGAGTTAAATGATATTTGGTTGTTCCCTCAGACACATGGTACTTTCACAAGTTATAGGACTAACAGTGCTTATAGAATAAACGTTGGAGGAACCATTGGCAACTTGAGTAATTTTAGGACTGAAGTGGCAAAAATGAAAAAATTAAAAGTGTCATGGCCCAAATCACCCCCCACCTTATGCCTATTCCTTATTCTTTAGGAGGTTTGCAAGGTAGTGTATCATTTCAAACTCACTGGGGTGACTTAGAACATGACAACTAGGATACTTAGCCAAATATATGCTTAGTTTTCAAATTTTAGTTAAGAAGTCACTAAGCAAGGTTAACTAAGCATTAGGGGTCTATTTTGTGTCTCATTGCTTGGTTATATGCATGATCAAGGCGAAGATGAGTGGACCCCAAATTACTTAACTAAACATGCAAAATTATTGAAGTTGGAAGTTGGTGGGTTTGAGTATGTGTAGGTGTCTGTGTGTGTGCAAGTTAGTGTGTGCACGTGTGTCTAAGTAGGCCTACTTTTGAGCCTACCAGATGTACATACAAACATGCATCAACACTAATATACTGCTTTGTTTACAAGCCAAAAATGATGAACACATGCTTGAAAGTAGTCATACATAAGCCAAGATTCACAAACCCACCTAGTGCCTCGATATGCCTACCTAAAGCCCTCCTATATACTATCGAGACACATGTCAACTTGAACTTCAATGTTAACATGCCATTGTTATATACACATATTTACTTGTCAAAAAGTAAGCATTACTGAGGTTACATGGGCAAAATTATAAGTACAATGTTAGGTAAAACTAGGCATCATGCAAGCTACATGCACTAGAAAGCCACCCTGAAGTCCTCCTACTTGGTCTTCATACCCATGCACACACATATTTCCATTTTTACATGCCATTTAGGAATCCATTGTCTTACATATCTTCTAGCTTTTACAAAGACCAAAACAAAACTGAAAGCGACTAATCCCACTGCGGCATGATAGCCTACATTCATAAACCATTAGGTTATAACAAGAGCAACATTGGTTATCAAGAATTTCTAATGCACTTGAGCCATACCTGTTTATTCATATACCTCAAACAAGTATTAGAATCATTTATTCTTCCACTTCTTTCCTTGAAAAGTGGAGAAAATAGGGTGTGAATACTTAGTATTCAATAAGGGTTCAAACTGCCACCTAGTGCCTACAATGTCCAAGACATTGTCATAAACGTATATACTTAGTTCTTTCTCCAAGCACCTGCAAAATAAGACAAAAAAGATACTAGAAAACACAAAACTATACAATATAATCATAGGGAATATAACAAGCGTTAGCACACGCATCCAAACAACCAAGCACGCAAACACACACTCCACAACACACGACTTCATAACTTTGGTTTAGTCAATTTAATTAATTTAAGCATGTGATAACTTTGGTTTAGTTAATTTGATTAATTTACAGAGAGCTCTAGGTTTTGTACAAGTTTGGCCAAGCTTGAAACAAGACCCTACTTGCCTTAACATAGGCTAACTAGTAACCATAGTGCACACGACACACATAGCCCCTACATAGCTCTTAGGTTCCCTTAGCTTCTAGCCATCGCCTAGGGTAGCTTCTTCCCCATGAAAACTCATATTTAGATTTGGAATTCAAGTGAAAGAATGTATTTGGAACTTTTTTCAAGTAAACGCAGCAACTGGTTGGCCGAAACCCACCAAGGCACCACCGTAATACTACCTAGGCCACCATGCTCGATTTTATCTCATTAGCTCTTGGAACTCTTCTCAGCTTTAGCAAAATTTTGGCCCTATATTTCCTAGATTTTGCAGCTACAATAAATTGCTTAGAAGCTACCTTAGTCTGGCCTTAATTCCAAGAAGTGGAAGGGTCCAATCTGGTTCCACCTTGGTGACCAAGTTTTGACTACTTTTGGCCTTAACCTCCTAGTAAGGCACCTATTTGCTTTGGTCATTTGGTCAACCTGTTTAGCCTAGTTTGTGTGTCATTTTCAACGCCCATTTTGCCTTTTAATTCAGCCAACTAAGGTACTAAATTCTCACACAAACACACAAACCCCGTAAAGCCATTTGAAGGCCTCCTAGTACACCCGATAGTGCACATTGCCTTTTCTATGTACTCTTTACCCCTTTTTCACTTACTTTACTTTTCTAAGCCTTATTTATAAACTAGGAATTAAGCCCCATAAAGTTTTTATTAAGGATATTTGGCCTTAAACTTCTTATTCACATAGGTGCACATGGGTGCTTGCCTGTGAGCACCTAGTGCCCCTCCCATGGTGCACCTGGGTGCTCTTGGGTTTTTTTAACCAAGTTTCTCTTGGTCCTAACCCTCACTTCAAGACCCATATTGGAATTCAATTTTAGCAACTTTTTGCCTTTAAAAAATAGCACCACCACACATGCCACTTAAGTGCACATAGGGGCACTCTTGGGCACCCTTTCGGGCACCTAACTTTGTTTGTCTTTTTTAGCAATTTTCTTGACTTGTATCTTATTTAAATACTTCTTAGCTAAAATTTATGTAAAATTTAGGCACAGCCCATGGTCTATAGAAGTCACAAGCATGACAAGAGGACAAAAATGGCCTTTCCTCGTGATTTTTTTGTGAGGAATTCAAGTTAGTGGTAATTCTAGAAAAATAAGTTGAACGTTAGTGACCTATAGTGGGGTTTTTCACACCCGCTAGAAATCTCTTATACCCCAGCCGTGTTCGCTCGCCCTCCAGAACAAAGCTCTCCTCTGTCAGGTAATGATTCTAGGATTTTTACCTGCGAAAATCTTGTACTTTCTTCGTTTTACTCTTTTGCTTTCGCTTATGCCTCTGCTTATTCGAGCTTTCTAATTGCTACTGCTTGCTGATTTTTTTTTTTTGCCTCCTTTTTCTCGCTTTCTGGTGCGACTTTGTTTTATCTGCTTGATAAGAGAGACGTGAAATTTTTTTTCTCAATTCTACTTGTTGCTGCAAAGATTGCAACTTTAGCCATTTGGGTGCTAAATTTTGTACGTATAAATGATTGCGAGTTATGAGAAATCACCTGGCGAGAAACTCGAGCTGATTGTGCCAGGAAAAAAAAATGCATGCTTTATCTTCCATCGACTGGAAAATTGTTAGTTTATTAATGAACTAAACGCCATATCATTTAATTAGGGGTCAAGTTTGTAGAGGAGCTTTCTGCATATACTAGATGTTCTGATAACTAGATTTTCTTTTAATTGATGATTGTAACATCTGAGTTTGGATGGCAGTTTGAAATCAAAATGGCACTCTTGACTGGAGTCGGAAATCTTCTTAAACAAAATGTTCGAGTTCCATTGAACTCAATGCTGAACTCTGTTCGCTTGATGTCTGTCTCAAGTACAAAGCTTTTTATTGGAGGTAATCTAATTCTTACAAAGCTGTGCTATTGGAATATATTTGCTGATCTGTTATCTGTGGTGTATAGGCCTTTCTTTTGGAACTGATGACCAGTCTCTCCGCAATGCATTTTCCAACTTTGGAGATGTTGTCGAAGGTGAGTTCTGAAGTGAATGATTTCTGTTGAATGTTCAGGACACAATTTCCTACCTAGCTGTAATGTTGATTCTCACCGAATAGCATCTTTATGTTTATGTTTCTTTTTAATGAGTTTGGAGTAGTATAACTGGATAGTGAGGTGCGATTTTTGTTAGTTGTAAAACGTACAATCATAATGGAGCTTGATTGATAGTTATATAGGAGAAGTTAGAATTTCTCAATCATTATCTATGGCAATTAAATTCCATCTTTTGTGAGTGTGTGACATACTCATTCCGTGCTCTTCATTTGCAAATCATCAGCGAAGATAATCACAGATAGGGACAGTGGAAGGTCCAGAGGCTTTGGTTTTGTTACCTTTGCATCTGGTGATGCTGCGAGTGATGCTTTGGATGCAATGGATGGCAAGGTTGTGCAGGGATATATTTTGATACACTCTTTGTACCCCACAAAACAAACATAAAAGAAATCCTTGATCTGTTCATGTCCTTTTTTATTGAGTTATTTGTTGATAAAGCCACATTTTGCACTGCAGGAACTGAATGGGAGAAATATTAGAATAAGCTTTGCCAATGAAAGACAACCCGGTCCGCAATCTTTTGGTGATAATAGTGGTGTCCGCAGGGGTAAAGGAGGCTTTGGTGGTGATGATGGCTTCTAGGCAGCACCTCTGGCTACAGTTGTTGGAGTTTTTGTTTAGTGATTTGGTAACTGTTGCTTAGCAGATTTATGGGTCTTCTCATATCTGGTTCATTATGTTGAATACAAAATAGCTTATGTTGGTAAAATCCCTCTCATTTTCATGACTGCTATGTAGGTAAGTATTTGGTGAATGTGGATATCTGAGTGATGATTGTTCAAGGATGTCTGTACGTCGTTGATGCCGGAATTATGCATGTTGGGACAATGGGGTGTTGCATCTATAGGAATTCATAGCCGTATATGGAAGTAACCAGAAATGCAGAGGTTACGAGTCCATCACCAGATGCAATCATCCTATGGTCGCTAGACTTTCCAACTAGTCAAGTCAAGGGTGAACAAATTGCTTTCCTGCTATCCAGTTCACGCCTGTTGGTTGTGTTGGGAGCTATGGTGGCAAATCTGGTGCTTGTGGCATTGCTAGTAGGAAAAAGCTAACGTAACAGTTGGAGACAAATGAACATATACGCTTAAGTTCCTGAATTGTCATAGGGGTCTCTCACAATGAACGGTTAAGATTTGTCTGTAAAACAACAGTAGTTTGTGAATCAAAGCCACGAATCAGGATGCTAGCCAAACACTTCCAAATACCAAAATTTCTTAATAAGTGTGACCTTACAAATTTACCTGTTCAACAATAGACGTTCTCTGGGGAAAAAATGGCCCAAAGATCAGCTAATACAACATTCTTTGGGGAAAAACAAAAGCAAAAATGAAATTGTTTCCAATGGTTATTTCTTGACCGAGAAAAACAGTCTAAAGCTCTTTTTATCCCTTAATTTTGCCAACTCGAATTTTTTACTCTTTGAACTTCAACTCAAGTCAACTCACCTCTTAAACTTTGCAAATTGGGGCTTTTTACCACTTGACCTAGTTAAATGATGCACATGCTGTCAAGTGTGTATCTTCGATCACGGAAATGGATATTTCACTAGTATGAGAACCGAAACAACGGTAAAAGGAAAGATGAAGTGCTAACTCAATCAATTGTCCCATGGTTGACTTTTGTGAGGAAACAATAAGAGCAAAGACTTTTGTTCAAAGTATGAATACCTAATCTATGTTTTCTTAACAATATTGCATTTGAGATTGTCTGTCTTTCTCTTGTCTTCGCCTATAAGTTGTGCAACGCTCCCATCTCACTATAGTGGTACGTTGACCCTTCTTTCATTCTTTTCAGTCGAATGTTTCTTTTCAATTGCAGTATCCAAGTCAACTCGTCTATTTCGCTCTTAGCTCCTCCTGTTGTTCAGCTAGTACCTCTTCCACTTCTCAACCAACTTACTTGTACTTTGCTGAAGAGAAACTGCTGGTATACAGTTTTGACGAGTTGTGCAAAATATAAGCCTTGGTTCCTATTGGAGCATCCAATATCTCCAAGCTCTTGACTTCTGAGATATATCAAATTCTCTGCGTAGGATTTGATCTTAATTGGGGCTTTTATGATGCTTGCAGCCCATCCTTATTTCAAGCAATGTAAGGAAACACATGTTCTTGCCTGATGCTATTTCTTTTGAGTACTTCACTTCACAATCCATATTAGCTGGGTAACAATATTGAGACAGTAGCAGTATATGTTACTCTTGTTGTTTCTAGAACAAAACTACAAATGAATCACTTGAGGATCATGATCTATTCTAGGGTGGAATCAACATCACTTAAAAATTAGCATGCTTACCAAATAGTACATATAATTTGATGTCTATTCATGTCGAGACTAAAAAAGAATTAACAATTATTGATCATTTTGCTTCAATTGATAGCGATCTATGGATTTTTGGTTGAAGTCATTAGGTTGGCAAAGCTTCGATATGCTCTGGCAACTTATGCAGATAGTTTTATATATTATCTTCTATGTCAGCCGCATGTAGCATTTAACAATTACAATCCACCGAAGAGTATGATTTGTTTTGTATTTGCTTGCTGGTTTTGATATTCCTTCCTCCCATTCCAAATTGTCAATTTTTACATTAACTTTGATTGCAGGAACCTAACGCTATTCGTCCTCTATAACCTATGTTATTTATCTTCTAGCAATAGGAAATGGATTAGTTAGCCTTTGTCGTTCCTCTTATCTTTATTTCCATCCTCATATAAGTTAAATTAGTTTACATACCCAACGTTATCTCGGGATTATATTTTGTATTCCACATTGCAAAATAATATATATTTTAATACCAAACAAATAATATTAAGAAAGCTGTTATTGTCAAAACAGAAATTAAAAAATAACCAAATTGATCCCAATATGAGCTTTAGTATTATCAACAAAACTAAGCATTAATATCGAACATTTATGCTAATAATATTAAGTGATAAAATAATGACCATTACTTTCTGAGCGATGAAAATGTAAAAGCACCAAAAAAGCTAACAGACTCTACATATATCTTCATAACTTGATATTCCACTACGAAACCCATCCTAAAACATGACAAAAGCAACTAAGGTAACAAATAGGGGGAAATTCCATTAGAATCCAACTCAAAAAAGGCAGGCTTTCCTTCCTGTGGTTGCAAGTAATCTTAAAATCTCTTATAAACCAGAGAAAAACTAAATGTCAAAGAATAGATACTGCAAAACTTTTAACTAGAAACATAATTTTCACCAACTCATTAGGCTTTTATATTGTAAGCTTTATTTTATTTCAGATATATATTAATTTCAATAAATCACATTTTTGGACTCCAATTCACTTGTATGTGTTTGTTTATTGTTTATGCCAAAAAGAAAAGCACATACCAACCTAGTTTATGCGGAAAGAATACTGATGAGAATGCCTAAATTGTGTTTCCAAAAATGAAATGAAAATGCTATCCAGTACCAACCCAATTTAATAAGAAAAAAAATCACATACCAAAGAAGGAATAATACTAAACTAAAAAATGATAAAAGAGTGAATTAAGTGCATTTAGATGAAATTTAAAAAAAAAAAACACCATTGCAGCCGATATCATTTATATGATCAATGAAATTGAGAAATTTTGAAATTATAAGAACTCATGGTGATTTATAAAGCAATGTACCACACAAAATTAGCAGAAAATTTCTCATACTAGACTTAGTAACAAAGAATTAGCAAAGCGCAATGAACAAACAATTGCAAACAAATTAACAAACACCCAAACAAAGCTAGCAACACAAGGCAAATGCCTACAAGCAGATGGTTTTGAGTTATGACTCAATTCTTAAGTGAAAAAAAATTAGAACATGCAACACTCAACTTTCACATTTTGCCTAATCCCTAAAGTTAAATAAGCAAAGACAGATTTCTAAATCTTACTGCATTTTCAATATGATAGAAGCAGGTACCTAAAATATAACAAACCAAAGGGTGTACCTGTGCACTAAGTCTATATGTCATGAGATTAAAAGACCTATCAAGTGGTATAAAGGATATGGTACGATCACTTTTTACTCGAGCCAACCTCACACACTTGAATGAAACATGAAAATTTATAGAAAGAAAAAGAAAAATTTCCAACATCAAATCACATGAAAAAAGTTCTTACACGCCCCATTTACATAGACCCCTGCAGCTCTTTAGCCAACTTTTATTCCACCGAAAAGGTAACCCCCAATTTTCAAGACAAGGAAACAGGTGCACAGCATATTGGTGAAATTTTATATCCTCTAAATCAATTGCCCTTCCCTTTGTTGCTCTACCTTGTGCCCCTAGTAATACTGTATCATTTAAACCAAGTTTACATTTTTGGCATATCGCTGAAGCAATTACAAAATAAAGAATTATACAAAAGAAGCAGTAAAAACTTCAGCAAAAATCAAAATTCAACAACAATAAAAAAAAAAAAAGGAAAGCCACATGATTCTACTTGGCTGGTAGTTGGACGTTTTATCCTATTTGTGGTGACGCTCATTATTCTTCCATTTTAGCCTAATCTCCTCCTCAAGCACACTTTTCACTCTGAATCCATAAGACATCAGAAATGATATCAGTAGATTTCTAGAAGCCAAATAGAAAAATCTAAAAGGTCAGGATGTACTTTAGAAAAATCAAAATTCACCAAGAGTAGTCAGATTCATTGTCAAGCTAAAATGACATAGACTACTTTCGACTCTTTCTCAACCGGGGCTCCTAGAAATATACAACAACAACTTTAGACCTTAAATTTGGTGAACAAAGAGAATTCCATGGAGGTTTGAGTAGGCTCATGATGTAGGTTTGTAAGTTTTAAAGGGTGGGTTTTTGTCACAAAAAAAAAATGAAGCAAAAAAAGAAACCAATTGACCTCAATCTTCATTGCTTGATGTCAAAGATGAAAACCAGCACAAATAATGGCCTAAACTTTTTGTTCCATCTTTGCACAAATAAGACCATTGTATGTCATTGACTCACTGCTGATGATATCCTCGTGTGGTGATTTTTAGCCTAGGCCTAAAGCATTGATCCGCCGCAATTAAAGCTCTATCTCCTTTTGAGCGTTGTCTTATGCAGTCATGGAAATTATTCATAATTGATTCCATGTTTAGCTTAAAAAATGAAGGAAAAGAAAATTGATGAGAAATATGTGGTTATTTTCAAAGCATGAGGTGTTTATTCTTTCCAGTTTATTGAGAGAAGAAAACGAAGAAGAAGATTCAAAGAAGAAGATAAAAAAAATGATGACTAGAGGAAAGGAAGTTGTGGGATGTTAGCCCTATTTCGAATCAAAATGAGCAATTAAGGAAATTAAAATACTACTGACTAGGTATGGCAATTGGGTGGGTCAGTCAGGTTTAGGTCAGGTCATTCAAGTTCAGGTCTAGTCAGGTTACCAGGAATTCAAGTTTAGGTTGGGTTATTTGAATTCGGGTTGATTTCGGGTTCAGGTTGGGTTGAGCTTAGGGCTGAAAATGGGCCAGGCCGAGCCCGAGTCCACTAGGCTCGAGCTCGGCCCCTTCACTGTTCGGCACTACCCGGGCTCGAGCTCGAATTGCTCGAGCCCAATTTTTTTAGGCTCAAGCTCGGCTCGAAAAGGGCTCGAGCTCGGATCGAAAGGCTGCTAGGCTCGAATAACTCATAAATCCTTAGTACCCTAACAGCAATTTAGATGAAAAATGGGGACTGAATATGTAATTTTTCTTACATAGATGTTGGATTTGTTCCATTCATGACTCACATTTATTTGATTTTGATGATAACAAAACATATTTGTTTTATGTGTTTTAAAGCTTTACCTAAAGATTTATACATTGCTCTTTTATTGATAAAGTTTTGATCTTTGTAAGGAAAATTATTTCATAAGTATATTTGAAGTATTTATATTGATTCAAGCATTGCTTGTGAAGGAAGAAATCATTTTGGAGAAAAATTCATTGAAGTTTGAAAGTTTGGAAGTAAGAAAATCCTGGAACTGTAATTTCATTTGAGTGAAATGTTTTCAACCGAGTGAAACTGGAGTCAGTTTTCGAACCCGAGAGAATTTTATTTCTGGACAAGAAAATCATTCGAGTGAAATTTTTTCAACCGGGTGAAACTGGACTCAGTTTTCGCACCCGAGAGGATTTTATTTCTGGACAAGAAAATCATTCGAGTGAAATTTTTTCAACCGGGTGAAACTGGACTCAGTTTTCACACCCGAGAGGATTTTATTTCTGGACAAGAAAATCATTCGAATGAAAAATTTTCAACCGGGTGAAACTTGGATTCCAGACCTGCTCGCAAGTTTCCGGTTCGAAAAATCTTTGAAAAATAATTATAAATTTATGCCACGTCAGATTCCACGTGTATAAAGTGCTGACAACTCATTAATTACAAATATAACCGTTGGAGGTCAAACCTTGACCTTCGTTATTAGACAGAATTTTCAACCGAGTGAAAATATTTCACCCGAGTGAAACTGGGCGACAGACGCAAAACCTGTCAAATTTGACAGCAACGGTCACCTGCTTTCTTGGAGACATTTCTGACCTTCCCAACGGTTCTTCAACGTCTCTTTGGCCCCCAAATGAGCATAAATACATGGAGAAACACCTTGGAGATAACTCTTGGCCATTAGAAGTGAAGATTCATCATCTACTCATCAAAGTGTTCATCATTTGAGAAAAGAGCCAAGAGTTGTGCTTTCACTTGTATATCTAGCTTAAGTGCTATTGTGTGAGCTTGTGAGTTTGTAAACATTCAAAGTCTTAGAATCTCTTGAGTGTAGAGTGGTTTCTAGTGAGCCTTGAAGAAAACTAGGGAGTGGTTTCTAGTGAGCCTTGGAGAAAACTAGAGATTGGTTTGGTGTGAACCTTGAAGAAAACACCATTGTAATTTTGATCAAGACATAGTGGAGGAAATCTCAAGTGGGCAAGCTTGAGGAGAGGACGTAGACTCCGGTTGGTGGAGTTGAACCTCTATAAATCTCGGTGCACTCTTTTCCTTATCCTCATTTATTTACTTGCTTTATTTGAGCTTAACATTACTTGGTTGTTCTTGATCTTTGGTTGAGAAAATTTAGTTGTAAAATTTGATTTTGCTAAAGTTTTTAATACAACCAATTCACCCCCCCTCTTGGTTGCATTTGGGCCAACAATAGATAACCAAATAAGGGAAAATTTAAAAACCTATCCTAAACTTTCTAATTGTTTGCAATTCTACCTTGATTTTGTGTACTTCACAAATAAGGCATCGTTTTCCTTCTTTTGAGTCTTCGACAGTGGAACTGGAGGCACCGTAGTCCGTCTCCATCCTCGAGCTATCGATCTAGGTCTCCGACATCTGCTAGGAATGTCGGCTGCAACGGCAGTGGCGATCTTGGTGAGGCTATCGTTGGTTGTCACCGAACCATGGGTGGGGCTATCGTCGGCAGCGATTGTTTTCGATCTCGGGGTTGTTGTCGTTGTCGCTTATCGTCATGCATTTCAAAGTTTACACAAACAAAGATCAAGCAAGGACCAATTTAACAAATAGAGAACAAACCGGAAAAGGCCAAGAAATTGAAAAAGAATCTGACCTTAACGGTGAAATCATGAATCGACCCCTTGGTAGATTGGCCAGCCATAGAGTGATCGGACCTCAAAGACGCCAACAAATGCCGCGAAAGCCGAGCTCGGGATGATGGAAAACGCGAAGAAGAAGGTGAAATACAAGGAGGAATGAAGAGGGGTCGCTTCGAAATCGAAGAGAAACGCTTCCCTAGTAAAATCGAGTAAGATACTGCTATGAAGCCTAGATTCCGTCAAAGTATCCTTCCCGGTCGACGGCAAGGGTGGAGGCGTCAGGTTCGCAAGGCTGAAAGTGCGATCCTTCCTGGTCGACGACGGCGTGGTGCGAATGGGTGGCCGACTGGGTGGGTGGTGCGAATGGGATTTAATTAGGCACGAAGCTCGGGCGCTTGGGGGAGGAAGGAAGTGATACGGGTTTGGGCCTGCTGGGAAAGAAACAAAGGGCAAGGCTTGTTAGGTCCACGAGTTTATAGGGCCGGATACGTTCAAGCTCGAGCTCAGCCCCTTTTAGAGTTCGAGCCCATTTTTTGGCTCGAGCTCGAATAAGCCCGGCTTGAAATGCCTCAACTCGAGCTCGAGCTCGAGCTACCCGAAAAAAGCCCGGCCTCTTTTCACCCCTACTTGACCTGGGTCTATTTAGGTTTTGGTTCACTATAGGTGGGGTCAATTTTAATCTCGGATAACTTCATGTTAAGTTTTAGTCGACCTTTATGTTCACTCGGGTTACTGGTGCACAGGCCAAAATGATTAAATCGATTTATTTTTTTCAATTATTGTTAAAATTTAAATCAAAGATTTGATTTTTTGTGTGATTTAATTTAAGTTAAAATTTATTTTTTAGTATATTTAATCAAAATATTCATAAAAATCTTCTTCATTATAGTTTAGTGCATATTTAGGTAATTTAACATTATTGGGAATACTTGATTATTTTTCGAGACCCATACACTTCAATTATCACCATATAGACCATACGAATTATCACCCAATTATCACCCAAACATATATTACGATAATTTTGCTATGTTTATGTTCCGATGAATTTTGTTTAAAATTACTACAAAATGCATCTCAAGTTCACTATTAGTGATTTAACTGTAAAATTTGGAAAATTTTAGGTAAAAGTACAAAGATTTTAAAAGTTCAGGGACCCATGTTATAATTGTTAAGGATGATTGAAATGAAATTTTCAAAATTTAGATACTTTATTGAACTATACTTAAAAGTTTAGGAATGAATGCCATAATTTTAACAATTACCTATCAAAATCATTAAACTTACTAAATACACAAGTTACTTGTTTTTGAAGAATTTAAATATGAGACTTATTAAATATGGAAGTACCTTCCCCAAACATGAGACTTACAATAATATAGAAGTCTTCAAAAAATGAAAGTTACTAAATATAGAAGTTTCTTCCCCAAATATGAGACTTACTAAATATGGAAGTTACTAATTATGGAAATCAGTTTCCCTAAATATGAGGCATATTGAATATGATAAGCAATTGTCAAAATTTAGGTACCTTATTGCACTATACTTAAAAGTTTAGGTATGAATGTCATAATTTTGACAATTTCTTATCAAAATCATTAAACTTACTAAATATACAAGTTACTTGCTTTTGAACAATTCAAATATGAGACTTACTAAATATGGAAATGTAGCAACGTGATTTTTAGGAGTCGCCACCAATCGGTTTACCTAGGTCGATTGGATACTTATTATGGTCTGCGAGAAATTCTAAGATCGTGAGTCGATTACGCTAAAATAACCTTATTAAAGTGCCCGGGAATTGGTACCATGGGGTTTAGTTTTATCTTTTCCTAACTCTTTATTTCTTAACCTAATCTTTGATTAAAAATCATTTTAATGAATTTTATTTAATTTAATTTTAAACCGTGAATCTTATCAGACCAACCGGATATGGAATCTTAGATGTCCTAGAAATCTTGGAACTTTATCAAATCCATCAAGAATTTGAAAGGAACATCTTGTTCTAGCCCGTAAGTCTTATCAGACCAATCGGATTCGAACGAATAATCTGTCTCGGGATTTTATCAAATCACCAAGAACGGGTATTTAAAAATTTATTAAATGTCTTGTAATTTTCCTTGATTTAATCTTTTTCTAATCTCTAAGAACTTAAATTACCTAGCATAACAAATAATTCTTTATGGGTTATCAAATTTTTAAGATGCATTTTGTAAATCAAAAATAAAAATAAGATGAGACTATTCTAAGAAAACTTAAGAGGAAATAAAAGAGAAACAAAGAAAGAAAAAATAAAAATAAATAAATAAATAAAGTAAATAAATAAATATCCTAAGTTACATCCTTATGTGAATTTAATGGTTAAATCTAATGGATGGTTAAACAAAACAAAGAAAGAAAGAAACGAAAGGAAAACAAAGAAATAAACTTGCTGTTAGTGACTAATCTACAACAAAAGAAAAGTTAGTGACTTGTATGAACAAAAAATAAAATCAGAAGGGCTAAAGGGGAGTTACACCGATAGAGGTTAAGGATTGACTGGGCACACGGGTCGGGTTCGCGGGTCGCGATCCGGGTCACGATGGGATTGTATCTGATTCTCTTCTTCGCCGACGACGGAGGAGCGGTTGGCGGCCTGGGCTTTACTCGTGGGCGGCTGTGTGGCTGTTGGCAGCGTGGAGGGCGACGGCGAAGGCAGCGGTTCGGAGCAGCTGATGGAGACGGTGGCGCAAAGTCGGTCGAGAGGGACCCGAGACGACAGGGGAGCAGCGGTGATGGGCTGGCGGCTTCGGAGAAGGGAAGACGGATCGTCGGGCGAGAGGGACGCCTGAGACGGCAGGGGAGCAGCTAAAGAGGGCCTGAGGCGGCGGTAACGGGGAGGCGAAGCGCTGGCTGGGAAAAAGGGAAGGTGAAGCGTCGGCTGGGAGGGAGACAGGGGTGGCGGTGGCGCTGGACCGACGGCGCGGGTGGAGATGTCCGGGACACGTCAAGCAGCTGGAAGTAACTCCAGAGGGCGGCAGCAGCAGCTGGAGGAACTCAGGGTTTTTAGAAGAGGCTGCTAAAGAACCAGGGACTAAGGCTGTAGTTTGACCTTTTCCTCACTGCAGCTTAGGGTTGCAAAAATTCTTCCCCTCTGCTCTAAAATCTGACTTATATTTATACTAGAGGGTCTTTAAAGCGTGATTAACAATTTTTTTAGAGTTTAAACTTCATCCAAATCAAATTTGAAGAAGTTTAAATCAATTAGGCTATAATCTGGTAAAATTACTAGTTTCAGTCCAATAAAACTCTCAATCTGCCGATTCCGCCCTAAGTTCTGTACGAATTTTAATTTGACCCAAAACTTTGCAAAAACCCCAGATTTTTCTTGAAATTTCATAAAATCGCCAGATTTAGCTCAAACTCTCTAAAATGGACAGATTTGCCCCAAACTTTCGAATTTTGCTCAAAACTTTCTAAAAATCTCCAGTTTCCTCCCAAACTTTTTCTTTTTACCCAAATTGACCCTACAAGACTTTTAGGACTCCAAATTAAAACCTAAACTAAATAACCTCCTATTTCTACCCTAGATGATCACTTTAACAAAAAATAACAATGTAAATCTAAATGTGACCAGACCCATTAATTATGCAGAACCCTAAAATGACAAGAATTACCCAAACTCCTAACAAATGATCAAATAGCCCCTAAAAATAAAAATGCCCCATAAACTAATTTTCTTAACCTAAAACTTAAGCAAAAAGTCAGTGTCCGGACAAAATTAGGTATCAACAGGAAGTCTCTTTCCCAAACATGAGACTTACATAATATAGAAGTCCTCAAAAAATAAAAGTTACTAAATATGGAAGTCATTTTCCTAAATATGAGATTTACTAAATATGGAAGTTTCAAAAAATGGAAATTACTGATTATGGAAGTCAGCTTCCCTAAATATGAGGCATATTAAATATAAAAGTCCAAAAAAATGATAGTTACTAATTACGGAAGTCAACTTTCCTAAATATGGGACAAACTGAATATGAAAGTCCTAACAATGGAAGTTACTAAACATGGAAGCCACGATATTTAGAACTTATTAAATATGAAAGATAATGAAAGAGGAAAGTTAAAGTTTAGGACGATGGTTAAAATCAAGTCCTGTCAAATTTAGTCATTGGGTTATCTTGGGTTCTGCTTAGGTCAATATTGGGTTTAGGTCATTTGGGGTTTGGGTCAATTCAAACTCGGGCCATTTTGATTTTGGGTCATTTTGGGTCAGGTTTCCTTTCAATCGAGTTCAGGTTCATGTTAGGTTGAGTACACATGAGTTCGGGTTGTTGAATTTTTTTTGTTAAATCGAGTCAAGTTGGATTTGGTTTCGGGTGTGTTGTGTCAGGTCATCGGGTCAGGTTAGATTTACTATCCCTAATACTGACACTAAATTTTTTAAAATTGTTTTAAAAACATAAATTTAAATTTTAACTGTAACATTTTCTGTTTCCTATAGTTGTATGACAAGGTTGACTATATAGTTTGGAATTCAAAAAGGAATTAATTAAGAGATAATTATAATATCAAAACTAATAAGTAGAAGGAATTAATTCAAATCAATCAAACCTTCTAAATTAAAAGGGTTAAAATTGAGATAATATAATTAACGGTACTTTTGGAACTCAAGTGTTAAAATTTTCTAATTCCTCACTTTAAATAAAAAATTTGCCATATGTCACCTTTATATCGCATTTGTTAAGTGAAAAGACACTATTACCTTGAAGTATATCCTGCTTTTATAATATATAACTTGACTCAATTTCACTCATATTAAGTGCAGTTAAAGAAATCCTGGAAATAATTATAGGATTAGAAACGACAAGACTGCAAGTTTCCTAGCAGTAGTTGCCATGGGATAATAATACAATTAGCATAGTTCTTGTATGTGCCTGGTGTACTTGTGCACTAGGACAAACATAACACGAGATAAATATGCTAAGTTTTGAAAGCCTTGACAAATATGGGGAAGTAGTCTAGGTGGTTGAAACACTTTCATGTGAATTAAGGTGCTATGGTTCAACACTTGATACCTACAATTTTTATCTCCCTTTCCTTACCTTTTTCCCTTTTTCTTTTCTCAGTTTTGTTCTTCTCTTTTTGTTCTTTTCATTTTTAGTTTTCCTTTTTACTCTTTTCCTTTTATATTCTCAATTTTTTTTATTGTTTTTCTTTTTCATTTTTACTTTTTTTCCTTTTATTTTCTCAATTTTTTACCTTCTCCAGTTTTTTCTTGTTTATACATGCGTGTATATTCTTTTCACTATAATTTATATAACTTTGTTTATGTTCCTTACTTTATTTTTATATTTTCTTTTCTTTTTTCACATAAGTTCTTTTATACATGTGTGTATGTATATAGACATATACATGCAAATTTGTTCAAAATAGATATTTCTGATCATATGTGTTCTTTTGTTACAAGCATATGTTCTTTTCTTCATGCATATATGTTCATTTATACCTTTATGAATGTTCATAATGTGTTTTGATATTTGGTCTATATAGATATAAGCGAATGTATTTGTTTTTTTTTTAATTCATATGTTCCTTGTTATAAATGCATATGTTCCTATGTACATATGTATTTGATATATTTGTATATGTTCTTTTCTTTCTGCACATATGTTCTTTTATTTATATGCACATGTTCTTTTCCTTATGTGTATATATTCATGTATACACGTGTATATGTTTGTAATATTTAGTGATATTACGTCTGTATAGATATATGTGAAGATATATGTTCTTTTATTTACATGCATTTGTTTTTTTCTTTAGTTGCATATGTTCCTCTGTACATATATATATATTTATATTTGTTATGTATATATGTCTATGAAAGTATGTGTTCTTTTATATGTAGGCATATATTCTTTTCTTTATATGGATATGGTCCTTCATATATGTATATATTTTCTTTTCACTATAATTTATGTAATTGAGCATATGTTTTTTGCTTTATTTGCACATGTTCTTTTATATATGTGCACACACACACACACACACACAGAGATATATATGCATAGTTGTTCTAAATAAATATTTAACATATGTTTTCTTTTATTCACATGCACATGTTTTTTTTCTCAACATTTATATGTTCCTTTCTTCATTTACATATCTTTTTTTTATATGCAAATGTTTTTTTAAACTATGTAGATGTTCTTTTAAAGTAACTATTTATTGATCTATAAATAAAAAAAAAAAAAGAGAGAAACAATGTGCACTGGAACATATAGGAACTTTAAAAGAACAAACATTAATGAAAAAAAGAACATACAGGAAAGTTAAAAAGGAACATATCAGAGAAAAAATCATAGAAAATAAAAAAAGTATGCTAGAGAAGATGATGAGAGCAAAAATTGTTGAAGACACTGAAAATGCAAAACAAAGGAGGGAGAAGATAATTAAAGCAAAATCACAGAAATCAAAAAATTTGTAGCAACGTGTTTTTGGGAGTCGCCACCAATCGGTTTCGCCTAGGTCAATTGGACACCTTGAAATGGTCTACGAGAGTTCGAGGGGTTCGGGAGTACAGTTACGCTAAAACAACTTTATTTTAGCGCCCAAAATTGGTACCTTAGTTCGATTTTAATTTTGTTTTGTTTGCTTTAAATAATTTCAATTAATATCCAAACCATGGATTCTAACCGAACCACCCAGATATAGATTTCTCAACCTTCCTATTTGATTTTATTTTATTTTATGAAATTTTGATATTTCCAAACCATAGATCCTATCGGATCACCTGGATGTGGAACCTAAAAACTTAACCTATCCTTATTTATTTTTATTTATCTTTTAAATATTTTAGTTGATTATCAATCTAAACCATGGATCCTATCGAATTAGCCGGATATGGACTTTTAACTTTACTACTTGACTTTTTTATTTAGTTTTATGAAATTTTTATATTTCCAAACCATGGATCTTATTGGATCACCCGAATATGGAACAAATAATCCATCTCAAAATTTTATCAAATCACCAAGAATAGATATTTTGAAAGATAAACGTCAAGTACTAAAAGAAAAAAAAAATTGTCTTCATTTAATTTCTTGCTAATATCTGGATAATGAGGAAAATAAATAATAAAAAAATATGAGCAATTAAACAACTAATTATTATTTTAAGACACATTATGAGATCCTAATTAGAGAAAAACAAAATTGCATGATCCTAAAGTTAGTTAATAAATAAAATAATAGTAATTTAAGAAAAACAAAATAAAATAAACAAAACACATTAGGTTATGTTTTAACGAAGATTTAATGACTGTATTTAATGCATGGTAAAAAAAAAACAAACAAATAAGAAGAGAAACAAAGAAGAATAAAAAAAACCTTGGTGTCAGTGACTGATCTGAAAAAAAAGAAAAGAATTAGCGACTTAATGAACAAAATAAAAACTCAGAGGGCTAGACTGAGGTTATACCAAAAGTGATGGGCATTGGGTCGGTTCTGGGTTTGAAAACGGGTCAGTCTCGTTTCTCTCTCTCGATTCGGCGTTTCACCGGCGATGACGGCGTCTGGCGAGGCGGCGATGGCTGGGGAGCTGCGGACGGTGATGGCTGGCCTGGAGCGACGGGCGATGGCTGCTCGGGATGATGGAGACGGAGCTGCTGGCAGGCGACGCTGGCGGCGTTTGGCCTGGCGTTGCGACGAAAGCTGGCGGGAGATGAGAGAGGGAGGCGTCAGGGCTGCGACGGCGTCTGGCGACGCGACGGGGCTAGGAGGCTGACGGCGGCTGGAGCGGCGTCGGGTAGCAAGGCGACGTCACGACGGCACAGGGGTGGCGGCGTCAGTTGGGCAGAACTCAGGGTTTTAGGGAAGAAGGGTGCTGAGACAGGGGGGCTAAACAGCAGTTTCCTCTTTTTTTCGAAACTAGAGCTTAGGGCTTTTTTCTCCCCCTTTCTCTCGAAATCTGAACCCATAATTATACTAGTGGGACTTTAAAACGTGATTAACACTGTTTTTAGAGTTTAAACTTCACCCAAATCAAATTTGAAGAAGTTTAAATCAATTAGGATGCAATCTGGTAAAATTACTAGTTTCAGCCAATAAAACTCTCAATCTGCCTATTCTGCCTTAAATTCTGTGAGAATTTCAATTTGACCCAAAACTTTCAGGAATTGTCAGGTTAGCCCAAAACTTTGCAAAAACCCCAGATTTTTCCTGAAATTTCATAAATCGCCAGATTTGGCTCAAACTCTCTAAAATTGACAGATTTACCCCAAACTTTTGAATTATGATCAAAACTTTCTAAAAATCGCCAGTTTTCTCCCAAACTTTTTATTTTTACCCAAGTTAACCCTACAAGACTTTTAAGACTCCAAATTAGTACCTAAACTAAATTAATTCCTATTTCTACCCTAGATGAACACTTAAAATGCCTAAAGATTTGTAGACCAAAATAACAACATAACCTAAATGTGAATAGACTAACTAATTATGCAAAACCCTAAAAATGATAAAAATGACCCAAATTCCTAACAAATGACCAAATAATCCCTAAAAATGTAAAATGCCCCCATAAATTATTTTTTCTAATCTAAAGCTTAAGTAAAAGTCAATGCCCGGACAAAATTGGATGTCAACAAAATTCACGACTACAAAAAGCCACCGAAGAAGATAATCGGAATGACAAATCTGATAAATCGAGATTGGAGAAAAAGATCATAGCATAGTTGCAGAAAATCATCATTAGAGATTATGCATGAGTTTGGCGACTTTCCAGCATGGCGTTGCGGTAAATTGTGGTTGATGATCGCAACGAATGGCTATCGAAGGAAAATCATGACTCATAAATGGTAGGTGGTGGATGTAGGTTTTGGGAGGAGAATCGCGATGACATTCAGAAGAGAAGCACGTATGATAAAATGGTAATTTTGTGCGATTTTTAGTGCATTTGCCAAAATTGGCTGATTGTCAGTTTTCATAGTTCAAGTTGTTTAGAATACATACATACATACATACATACATACATACATACATACATACATACATATATATATCATAAGCCTAGTTCACATAAAATTACTCATTCAATTATTTCCTATTATTATCTTACTAATTATCCTATCTTTGTCAAGTAAGGGCATTATCTTAGTAATTACCAATTTGCGGTGATAATTTAAAAAATATTCCATATTTGTAAAAAATTATAGTGTGACACGTATAAGAAAATTGATAAACATAGAAAAACTTTAGGATAAACAATGTTTTATTACAATTGATAAACATAAAAACCTTTCAGAAAAATATTAATTTTAATGTGAAGAATTTAGGTAACATAATCATTTTATTTTGGGTCGCTGTTCAAGATCTCATGATCTAACCCTCAACTACCACTTCCATTCTTGTTTTTACAACACTTTTACTTAAAAGTGACACTTTCTTGCTCTTACTCTTGCTTCCACTATTGGCTCTTGTTTTCAGGATGCTTTGCATCACTTAGGGTAAAATATTGGGCCGAATTTAAATTTGCTAGCAAGGCACTATTTTGTTACATTTAACTTATTTTTGCCCATGATAACTCAAGTAGGTCAATGAATTGGGAAACACTTTTGAACAGAAAATAATCAACTAAATAGATCTATAAATATTCCAGACTATAGCAAGGTGAAAAAAATAGGCCCCTCTACCAATTTGTGAAAGAAAAATCAAAATAATTACATTCTTTATGTTTTTCTCTTCACCTCTCCCTTTCTTTCATTTTGACCAAGAGAATCTAAATTCAACATGACATATTATGCTTCTCTTTTTCTCCCTTGAACTTAATTCATTTGTTAAGTAGTGAAGGTCGAGAACAGTAAAACTTACGCTATATTAACTACTCATTCCTTTTCCTAAAGAGCAAGAGCCATAACTTGCAAAAAGAAGCCTGAACTCTGGAACTGTTAATTAGACATAGAAATGATGATTTCTAAAAAAAATATATATTCATAGCCACAACACCAGAAGTGTAATCCAAGATAACAAACCATGTAATGCCTAGCCATATATTCAGGCGTTGCACCAAATTGGCACTTGCTCAATGGATCTAAGTTTATTCTATCGAACATCAGTTTGATCAAGTTTATAAATCTAGGAAAAAATACCAGATGTAAAAAAGTTGTGGTTTTCATTCCCCCAACCAATTGATCATGTCCTTCAAGTTGCACACTGCTTTCTACCATATCATTTCAAAAGAAGTTTTACCATAACATTTCTCTAGTTTTTTTTTAATAGGTATGTAATTGATTCAGTTAGGAAATCCTGAATAGTCATTGGTTCAGTTTGCGTGTAGTAATCTATTGTTCTTCCTAATATACTTAACTTATATAAGACTTATTTTATTCTTCTATATGAATAAATTATGAATAGATGAAAATTAAATATGAAAACAATAAATAGGTAATTGATGATGAAGAAAAAATCTCAGTAAAAATTCAAATTAGCCTAATTTTTATTATCTAAAATATATATTTTTACTTGTGTAATAAAAAAGAAAAATATACTAGGAATATTCTTAATTTTAAATAAAAGAAAAAAAATAAAAAAATATTTTGAATTCGCCTTACATTGTCTCTTTAATTAAGTCGATAGAATAGATTCGGCAATCTCACAATTCTTCAATTCAAGTACTAACTAAGGACTTCTAAAAAATCAATATAAATAAATAAATATTGAATTGAAAAAAAATGTTTTTCCTATTTTACTTGAATAAAGTTTGACCAATAAATTATATTTGATCATCATAAGAGAGAGAAATTCATACATATTGATATTCAAATTGAACCGTAGACAATTTAAAAAGGATAGTTAGATTGAAAAAAAAATCAATTTTTTTTCGATTGAATTGAATAAAAAAAGACTGATAAAGGATAAAGTTGAATTTAACCGTTTTTCTTTTATTTCATTCTAAAATAGAAAACCAAAATCATAAAGTATAGAAAATTTTCGTATCTAACAGGTAGGCTGAACAATTCAATTATACTAATTGGAAGTAATTATACATATTATGTGTTAAATATTTAGTTTCTATTTAGTTTAATATCTATAATTAAGGTAAGGACTTAGAAACAAATAATAATATTTAAAAAAATTGCAACAGGAGCTATTAAGTTAGCAATCCTTGTATATAAACCTTCATTTTTTGTAAGGCTTCTTTGGCTTGAGGCTCAACTAATCTTTCCCAAAAGTAAAGCAGATGAGGTGTATGAATCACACCCATGTCAATTATTAATGGAATTACAATTATTCATTAGAATCAAACATCAGATAACCTAAGAGATTTTAAGAGAAAACATATTTTCATATGCAATTTGATTTTTTATTAGTGAGATTTGGACTGGACATAGATCAATATTCAAATTGATATCTTATATTACTGATTAACTTCTATCTCCTCTCCTAATTGAATTTTATGGGAATGATGAATCATAAAAAGAGAATATCCAATATTTGATTGACTCTTATTCTTCTATTTTTATCTTAGAAGGTAGTTAAGAAATATTCATTTTTTTCATTTATTTTATCTTTATTCTAATATAGAAAACGAGTATTCTTTGGGTTGGAAGAATTCAAAGCCTTACCACTTGGTCACACTCCATTTTGATTTTTGTTTGAAACTATTGAAGAGTAATATGAGGATTCCTTTTTCGTCAATTCTAGTTCCTAAAATGTATGAAATGAATTAGTTTTTTGTTAGGATTTTGACACGTCTAGATATAGAATTCAACCAAATTTATTGATCGTTACATAGAATTCAATTAAGATATTGTATGAAAGTCTCACTATAGAATTCAATTAAGATATTGTATGAAAGTCTCACTTTTTCAATTATCTTCTAAAAAAAAAAAAGGAAAATGGAAGGGCTTTTTTGATTGGATGAGTTCAATGAAATATGTTTTTTTGAATCAAACTTATTTTCCATTCTTCATTTTTTCCTAATCTCAAAGACATATTAATAACTCTATCAAAATAATCTCGTAGAATTTTTTTTTTGTTATGCTTAATATCTTTTATTTGATCAATATTTGTTTGAATTATGCACCATTTTCGAGTAGGTTTTTATTTGCCAAATTGCCCAAAGCCTATGCTTTTTTTAATCCAATCATCGATGTTATGCCAATTATACCTTCTCTTTTTTCTCTTAGCCTTTGTTTGGAAAGGCGCTATAAGTTTTCGATGAATCCTTAACACTGGCCTAGAAAAATTTATGATTTATTCAAGAAAAAAATGATAATAATTGAAAAAATCAAATAAGTATAAGTCTTATAGTATGAAGGAACCCTGAATTCAAACTTTGAAATTTTTGGATAGTCATGAAAAATTTAGATTACCCCATTTCCTCATTCTGACTCTTTTTTGATCGAAAATACTACTTAGACTTAGAGTGCACCATAATATATCTAAGTATGCAAGAAATTCTTTTGTAATGAAAGATTCAACTCTTATTGCAAATCAAATTTTGAAATCTTTTTCCCACAATTTCTAAAAAGAAAGCACTTGATTTATTGGTGTCAAGGTCAACAAAATAGGATATGTGGTCTAAAAACATGGAATCTCTTCTCTCTCTCTTTTTTTTTTGAAAAAATAAAATGATCTTGGAGATTGTGCAATGCTTATGCTCAAATTCTTGTTTATATAGTAGTAATATTCTTTGTTTCACTCTTCATCTTCAGATTCCTATCTAATGATCCAGGACATAATCCTTTATGTGAAGAATAAAACAAAAAAGTGGGGTTCTCCCTTCATTTTTATAAATGGCATTAGGATTTGATTGATTCTATTATAAAAAAACAAAACAAAAAGAAAGGGTTTCGAACCCTTGGTACGAATAACTCGCATGATGGATTAGCAATCCGATGCTTTAGTTCACTTAGCCGTCTCTTCTAATTGAAAAAAGGATAATTACTATGTTATACTCCTTCTTTCGTCCCAAAATTTTTGCTCCATTTATTTTAGCAATTAATTCATAATTTTTTATTTTTAAAATTTTAATATATAAATAAAAATATTTATATATGAATGATAAATCAAGACATGTAGTTTCTAAATATATTTTTTTAATTTTTTCTAACAAACAATAATATAAATAAATTCAAGTTAAAATATAACAAAAAGTCAAATGGAGCAAAAAATTTGGGACAGAGGCTGTAGTTCACAAAAAGGAATGATAATGCTTGAAACAAAAAAGCCCTACTTTCATTTTCATTTTATTTGATTCTTTCTTTTTTTATTTTTATATATATAGATTTTATCTAATATATTTGAAATGGAAATTCAAATAAATAGATTATTATATACTTACCCCTTTTATGAATAATTTCATTCCACATATTTTTTATAGAAATATAAAAAATAAAAAATAAAGAAAGAGTTCTATAGTCTATAAAGATATTTCAAATAAAAAAATATCATGGGGCTTTTTTTATTTCAAATTTCCCCTGCTTGGCTTGGTCAAATCGTAATGGTTGGGCTTTTTTTTTTTTTTGAAATCAAATCCATTTTTTTTTATCTATGATTATCTATGATTCTTATAATTCTGCAATTTGCTCATTTTTTATCAGAAGCTTGTGATTTAGTTTTTGATGCAGCAAGTAAGTGAAAACAATTTTTAATTGTTAGTGTAAAAAATATTGCAGCAGATTCCATAACACGGGTTGCAATAAGGGCTTGGTGTCATTATGTTAATAAAAAATGGTCTAGTGGTATGTTAATAAATTGGTCCACTATAGAAATGCGGCTTCATAAGTTCAAGGACTTAGAATGGAACAAAAGACAGGGAGACTAAACTGTCTTCTGAAAAGAGATGCAGCTATGTTGAAGAGAAAATTATCTCATTTGCAAACATATCTAGGTGGGATTCAATATATGACGGGATTGCTTGATATTGTAATCATAGTTGAGCAGCAAAAAGAATATACGGCTCTTTGGGAGTGTATCACTTTGGGAATTCCAACAATTTATTTAATTGATACAAATTGTGATCCCGATCTCGTAGATATTTCGATTCTTGCAAATGATGATGCTTTAGCTTCAATTTGATTAATTCTTAACAAATTAGTATTCGCAATTTGCAAGGGTTGTTCTAGCTATATACAAAATTTGAGATTAATAATTCATAATAAGATAAAGAAATTATTAGATTTTTGAACTCCATAGATATAGATTCAAGGAGTTGGTTATTATTTATTATTTCCAAATAGCACAAAATAGATAAAAAAAATATTGTGTGGATATTGTGTGATTAGTTTAGTTGGTATACAAAATATACAATTCGAGTGGTCAAGTCCAAAAGGAAGTGGTTGAATCAAAATAAGTCTTTATTATTTAAAGTAAAGCTATATTTTTGTCAGAGGACAAAATGAATGCTATATCATGTTCCATCAACACACTAACAGGGTTATATGATATCTTTAGTGTAGAAGTCGGCCAACATTTTTATTGGCAAATAAGGGGTTTCCAAGTCCATGCCCAAGCACTTATTACTTATTGGGTTGTAATTGCTATCTTATTAGGTTTTTTCGTTATCGCTATTTAGAATCCACAAACTATTCCAACCGATGGTCAAAATTTCTTTGACTATTCTTGAATTGGAGAAGCATATGCATGGTCCATGGGTTTCTTTTATTGGAACTATTTTTCTATTTATTTTTGTTTCTAATTGGTCGGGTGCTCTTTTACCCTGGAAAATCATAGAATTACCTCAAGGACAGTTAGCCGCACCCATAAATGATATAAATACTACTGTTTCTTTAGTTTTACTCATGTCACTAGCATATTTCTATGCGGGTCTTTCAAAAAAATGATTAAGGTATTTTGGTAAATACATTCAACCAACTCCAATTCTTTTACCCATTAATGTTTTAGAAGATTTCACAAAACCCTTATCACTTAGTTTTCAATTTTTTAGGAATATATTAGCCAATGACTTAGTTGTTCTTGTTCTTGTTTCTTTAGTACATTTAATAGTTCCTATACCTGTGATGTTCCTTGGATTATTTATAGGTGGGATTCAAGCTCTTATTTTTTCAACTTTAGTTACAGCTTATATAGGCAAGTCTATGGAGGATCATCATTGATGAGTTTTTGAAATAGTCTAGTTTTTTTTTAAACTTAAATTGAGCTCTTCCAACCAAGCAATGGATGCGCAACTCAACAAGATAATTTGTTTATACCTAGGCAACATAAATATATAAATACAACAATCTAGAATAATAGAAAAAAAATTCAAATATTAGCAAATGATGTTAGTTCTAAAGTCTAATAATAAAAAAAGAAAGAGATCAAAGAGATCTTTTTCCTAAAACCCGGATTTGGTCCATTTTGATTCGTTTATATCATATCTCCCTCCAATGCAAACTATCTCTTTACATTGATTGTTTTGTTAGTTCAATTTCAATATTTTGAAATTTTTTGCGATATCAATTTATGGTATGTGAATTTAAAAAAGCTGTTCTATAGAATTATTCCCATTTTAGTCGATTTCATTCAATTCAATGATTGACTAAAATCTAATTTTTATAAATAAAAAATTGCATGAACTTAGCTCAATTAAATACTGTTGTTTGTTATTTTTTATTTCTATGCAATGATTCAGCCTAATGAATTCATTAATTTAGATTAGATCCATGTGAGATAATGATTAAAAAAAAAGAATAGACGAATTTACAAAGAACAAGATTAAAAAAACGTGATTTTTTAGGAAAAGGTTTAGAATTAGGTATATGTAAGTTAATGGCTATACACAAACTTTTGTGCATCCTTTGAAGAAAAATTTTAGAATCCAATTGAATCTAAGATAGGAGTAGAGTAGTCGGTTTCCATTATAAAAGAAAGATGCGTATGTGATAGTAGATATATATTAGTTACATTTAAACCCAAAATATATCTAATCTATTGCATTGGATTGCTGTGAATTTAGATAGGGATTCCAATAGGAGTTCTTTTTGTTTCATCTTTGATTTGAAATTGAATTAATAAATAGATGAAATGAACTAAAGACAAATAATGAGAAATTCAAATAATGGGTTGGAAAATAGAAGTGAATGAACAAATATTGTATGTATGGTTTCAGAAAAATCCTATGGATAGGAACTAAAAAATAGATATGGAAATAGTTCTTCTTGAGGGTTCAATAATTAATATTATTACTTCAATTTTCAATTCCAAGTTTTAAGTTACTTTAGCTGGTTGAATCTTAGCGATGAAATAATTAACTTAAAACTTATTGGATGATTGTATCATTAACCATTTCTTTATTTTGGTGTGAGGAACTTACCATGAATCCATTGATTTCTGCTACTTTCGTTATTAATGCTGGGTTACCTGTCAGACTTGCTTCTATTGGATCGGGGATTGGTCAAGGCACTACTGTGGGCCAAGTTGTAGAAGGTATTGCAAGATAACCTGAGGCGGAGGGAAAAATATAAGGTGCTTTATTGCTTAGTTTGGCTTTTATGGAAGCCTTAACAAGTTATGGTCTGGTTGTAGCATTAGCCCTTTTATTTGCCAATCCCTTTGTTTAGCCCCTAGAATTCTGTATTTTTTTTTTTTATGGATTAAGACTTACCCTTTGCTTTTTCAAAGTATACCAAGATTTCACTCCTACAATTACTGACTTGCTTCTTCCTTCCCCTTTTATCTTAGTTCAAAGGAAATTCTTTTTAGTTTATTTAAGGAGTATTGTAAGAAGTGAGGTTTTTTGCCATTGACAAGAGACCCGGTCCCTACATCTAATGATGATAATTATTTTTAGGAATTTTTTTAATTGAAATAAAAAAAATATTTCTATGGAAATAGAATCTTTTTTTGATTCTATATAGGTAAATTAGAATTAACAAAATAAATACTAAAATAAATAAAAAATCAATCATCAATATAGAAATATACATGAAAAATTAAAAAAAAAGAGTTGAAAGTGATATAATACAAAAAGGGGTAGAGTTTTTTTTTTAAGTCCATCTAAAAGAAAATAGGAGTTCATATGAAAAAAAAATGTAACTGATTCTTTCGTTTCCTTAGGTCACTGGCCATTTGCCAGGAGTGTTGGGTTAAATACTGATATTTTAGCAACAAATCCAATAAATCTAAGTGTAGTGCTTGGTGTATTGATATTTTTGGGAAAGGGAGTGTGTGCAAGTTGTTTATTTCAAGAATATGCTATATCCACCCAGCTGTACTTTTTTTTTTTTGTTAGAACTAGGAAAGAGTGCATGGCCCCATGAATTACTTCTAAATAAATTTAAAAATCATATTTAAGAACCATAGCATTTCGTGATTTATTCATTGGTATATCAACTTTGATTCCCTATTAACCAATAATCTGAAACCATTAATATGGTTAAAGCCAAACTATTTGAAGTTCATATGCATTATAGTACTCTTTCTACTACTATATTTAGTTTATAAATACGTAGGTTATAAAGAATTTCTACTACTTTATAACCTACGTATTTATAAACATATATATATATGTGTGTGTGTGTGTGTGTGTGTGTGAAACTCTAAATGTGTGTGTGTGTGTGTGTGTGTATATATATATATTATATATATACATATGTGTGTGTGTGTGTGAAACTGTAAATGTACCTTTAAAGTGTTGGTTAAACAAATAGGTCTAGGCTTTTCAAACGCTTCAATGAGCTCCACAAGTTCAAAACTGGAAACATCTGTTGTCGATAGTTAAAATTTGCAGAAATGAGGAAAGAACATACATTTCTCCTCCGAATTAGACTTTTCACGATAAAAGACAATAAGTCAGCAAATGCTAGTTTTTTTGTATACATGAAGCAGAAGATTTGAGCGTCACCTCTATGAGAGCCCAATTGAAAACTCATTGTAGCTTATGAAGCCAAATCCATCTTCAGTTACTCAATGTAATCCATCCTTGAATAAGTGCTTTCCTTGGGCCTTACGTTATTGAAATCGGAAAACACTCGGACAGCTGCAATCTGCAAATAAGGAATTTCATTTAAATACGAAATACTAAGTAAATTCTTTCTCAAACATGTAATTAATAAAAGAGAAAGATAATCAAAATTGTACAGAGTGTCTTTTATCCTCATTTGAAGACTTGGAAGGTTAGGAGGACCTTGTGGCTTCGCTTCAAGTTCCTGGATCATTTATAGAGCAAAATTAAGAACATAACAAACTTTTCCAATCTCAAACCAATTCCCATTTCACTAAATTCAAATAAAACCTCTTGATCTCGTATAGGAAGATTCGAGGAGAATAATAGGGGTGCTTGAAATATGCCGTTTTTTTTCTTCTAAGAAATATTGACTTCTTTTTTTTCTAGTGAGACCTATTTAAATGCAAAATTATTGCTGACCATTCACAATTAAAAATTATTGTAATTTAAAGGTATCTTTTTAAGTTTAAAATTTAAAATTTGAATTTGTTTTTAACCAGCCAAATTGGAAGATGGGCATTATTGAAACATTAGTGTAAATAATATTATATTTCTTTCCTAGATTAAAAAAACTGCCACATGTCATCACCTTGTTGACTCTGTTAAGTGAAAAGATCATATAATCCTAAAATGTATCATACTTTTATAATATATATTAGATATCCATTTTTGTGATGAAAGACACGCACGTGACCGCGTATGCTTCATTTATCTGGGCTTAAAAAAAGGAAAAAGGTTCTAATTTGCAAAATTTGAGGTTCAGTCAATCTACCATGGATAATATGAACATATGTCTAATTAGACATAGTATTGAGATTACAATTTTACCCCTTACCCTAACTGTTTCTCTCTCTCTCCTACCGCCGCTCCGCAGATTGTTTTTCTTTCTCCCCCTCTCATCGCCGCAGCCACCGACCACCGCTCCGAACTTTGATCTCCTTCGCGCATCGATCTCTGTCGCACACCGACCTCCATTGCACACTGATTTCCGTCGAGCACCAGCATCTTTCTCTCCCCCTCTCATCGCCGCAGCAACCGACCGCTGCTCCGAACTCTAATCTCCTTCGCGCGTCGATCTCTGTCGCGCACCGATCTCCGTTGTACACTGATTTTCGTCGAGCACCAGCATCCTAGCCGAGATGACGACGCCGTAGTATTGCCAGAAATCTAACGTGATGACAAGACGATGGGATGATTAACCGACGCGATGACGCAATGCCAGAGATCTGATGATGATGTTCGACGAAGGCAGTCCAGGAGCGGCGGCAGCTACAGATCTAAAAGGGGCAGCTGTGGATTGCTTTAGACATTTTGTCACTTTTCTTTAGACACTTTTACACATTCATTCAGACACTTTTTTATTGTTTCAATTAGTTATTTTTTAAGAGAGTAAATTGTTTGCGTATTGGTCAGACACTTCTAAATATTTATTTAGACACTTTTACACATTCATTCAGACACTTTTTTATTGTTTCAATTAGTTATTTTTTAAGAGAGTAAATTGTTTGCGTATTGGTCAAACACTTCTAAATATTTATTTAGACACTTTTACACATTCATTCAGACACTTTTTTATTTTTTCAATTAGTTATTTTTTAAGAGAGTAAATTATCTACGTATTCGTCAGACACTTCTAAATATTTCTTTAGACACTTTTCGGTATCCATTCAGACACTTTTATATTACTTTGTAGACACTTCCACATACTATATTAGACACACACTTCTAAATATTTCTTTAGACACTTTTCGGTATCCATTCAGACACTTTTATATTACGTTGTAGACACTTCCACATACTATATTAGACACATTTATATTTTATTGCAGACATTTTTGTTGTTCAGAAGCAACAAAGATGCGACTTGGAGGCAACGATCGAAAGCAAGATCTGGAGGTGATGACAAGATCCAACGAGAGATGCTGAGATCCGGCGAGTAATGGCGAGATCCGACGGAGACGACGAGATCCGACGAGAGATCTCGATGAGTGATGACGAGATCCAGTGAGAGACGACTATCCGGCGAGTGATGACGAGAGACGATGAGAGATCTCGGCGAGTAACGACGAGATCCAGTGAGAGACGACGAGGTCTGGCGGCTGGCGACGAGATTCGGCAAGAGATCTTGGCGAGTGATGACAAGATCTGACGAGATCCGGTGACTTGCGACGAAATCTGACGACAGCCGGAAGCAAACAGCTGTGAGATCTGGATGCGGATGATGACTACAATATTTGGAGGCGGTGACGGTTCATCGGAGGAGGTGGCAGCGACGGTGGCGGCGACGGCAACGGCAGAAGTGGTGACAGAGGCAGATTTCAAGGTTGAGAGTGACTTTTGGTCTAGGGGTAGATTAGTCAATTTATTTACTGGATTATAGGCTATTTATAAGAAATTAGGACTAGATTAGTATGTCTAATTAGACATATGTCTACAATATAATATCTACAATCTGCTTCAAAGTTTAACAGGTTCAAGTTGTCAAAAGTTCAGCGGGCAAAAGTGGTTTTAGGCCCGAGAAAAAGCTAGGCGAGTGTTGAAGCTCACTCTCAGTCCATTCATCTTCATCTTCAATCAAAGCTAATGCTCCGGCGGCAACGATCAAACTTTTCCTCTCCGTTCATCAATAAATGCTTTTCAAGTCTCAGTCTTCCACAAAGTCATCTCATAAATTGGCAGTGGCGGGAAAAACAGTTAAAGATTGGGTGGTTAATTTAAACAGCATCCGGTTCACCGATGAAGTACTTGCTTTGGTGGGTGGCCTCGGTTCAGGTATGTCAATTCTTGGTTGTCTAGATCATAAATAAATCATTTGTTTGTTCGTTCGTTGCTTAGGATGAGTTTTGACATTTCACGGTTTTGAGCTAAAAATAGGAGGAATTGCAATGGAATACTAGGGAAATTTCCTGGGTTCTGGTGGTAAGTGAGCCATTTCTATCTGGATGTCCAGGCATTCTTTGTTGCATCTTTGGTCGAGTAAGTAAAGCATCCTCGAGTTACCAGATATTTAAGTTGCGCTTTGACTTGTTTATGGTCATACATGTTGATTTATAGCATCTGTTTGAATAGCTTGCTCAATCTCACGTTTGCAGTTTCCCAACAGATAAGTTCCTCCATTTTCTCTCTGCAGAAAGAAGTGCTTGGTTGCTGTTGATGTGGTGAAGTGCATAGTGGCAACCATTTCAATGTGAGGTAAAACAAACAATTCTTTTTTCAAATAAGCTTGTTAATATTTGATCTTGCCATTCTTAGTGAAAACAAATCAGCCTAGCATCATAATCCGAAACTGCATGCCTTGTTTTGCATATTTTTGCTCTATCATGGTCTATAATGATGCATTTTTATTAGCAGGTTATAAGGAATAATAATAGTCGGACAGGATTCTGGGAAATTGTTGCTTGTTGTTCAAAGAAGTATCTGACTACTGGTACAATCTTCTATTGCACCCATTGTCACGGATCTAAATGCCTAGGCATATCCAGTATATTGATGTGAAAAGATTTTTCTTTTTCTACTTCTAGAGTAGTGCAGGCTTTTACATGCTTATTCTAGAGAGTGGATCTTTAGTTGATCAAATCAATGCTAGTGAGTGGATTCAATAAAAGAAACTAAAAAAACCCTCTTCACTTCTTCACTATTTTAATTTACAGTTTCTACAGAGGTTTAGTGTTTAAGTTTTTATTTTTATGGTGTTTGTAAATAATTTGTCAGTTTGGCCAATTATTTAAACAATTTTGATATTTTAGGGTATAAGATGTGATGAAAGATTGCACAGAGTACCTAAGAAGTCATCTATCACTGATCTGGAATTATTTGGCATTGTGCCTGACATCTTTGGTTGGTACGCTTATTTAGGATGTGCTTGTATTTTCATTCTTGTCATCTGTGCTTTAAAGTATCTGGTTTGAGTACTTATTCATAATGCTTGTGCAATTTGGGCATTGTATATTTACTGTTTTTTTTCTCTACAACAGAGCTTGATTGCTGCTGTGTGGAAAGCCTATACTGGTCATAAATTCCCTGGAATGTCCTTCAAGAATTCATAAAAGCTTTATCGTTGATGTTTGCCAATAAATTGCTGATGCCTAACTACCTCAAGAGTCTACTAAGATTCTGCAAACCAATAAACTGATGTCTAAAAGGTAAGAGCACAAAAATAAATGCATACATTTAGAAATGTACTCGGTATTTCAGTATTTCTAGAGAATGCATATCTGATACATAATCTTTTCTGTCCAGTGCCTCTAGCTTGTTTGAAAGTTGCTTCAAAATTACCATGAACATTAAAACTTGGATAGAATACTTGAGGCTACTGTGGTTGGTCAAATATGAAACTTGATACATGTTCTTCTATCCTTTGTTGCCTTCATTTAGCCCCCCATCTTTTGGCTAATGTCCATGAGTCATAGGGTATCCAGCTTTTTTGCTGGACTGCAATGTAAGAACTAAGGATGTTAGGTCCAACACTGCTGGCATTCCTTTTTCCCTTAATCAATAAGAACGATGTGCTATTTTGTTCTGCCCATTGTTCTTGTTGTTTGAATGTATGGCATGAAGAGTAGCTTTGTTTTAGCCCTTAAAAGCTCAACCTTCGAGTTTTTCTCCTAAGATATTTCTACTGGGATCTTAAAGAGAACATTGATGGAAGTTGTATCCAGTTTGTAAATTGTATTTTTTGTGCAGGTTTTTAGCTTCTTTCAGGTTTTTGTTTCAAGTTGTTAAAAGTGTCTGGAGAAACGTTTTTTTTTTTCACTATTTTTTGTTACAAATTAAGTCTTCAGGTGTAAGCTTGTATAAGTTACTGGGATTATAATCTCTTTTTTTTTCCCATTATTTTCATTGATGATGCTTTCTTTAGTTTCACATAGATAAGAGTGGCACTCAAGTTTGGTACCTTTGAATGTTGTTGCGTTTTGTCGAGGGGGTTCAGATTACTTGGGAATAGGTTACAGGATCGTGTCAAAGCAACAGTTGTTGCTGATAGGTGGTTTAGATCATTTCACAATAATATATGGCATTTTGCAGAGCAGCTCTATGTACATTTAGTGATGGAGAAGGTTTCAAGTGGACTGTCCAATTTTCTTCTTTGTTCACCATGGAGGTAACTTCTTCTTTAAAACTGTTCTGAACAGGTTGTGGTGATTCTTTCTTTGGAAGTAAACTTTTTATTTTGGAAATGTGGAGCATCTGAAGTGTGTAGTATTGTGGAAATGGGAGTAAAAACTTCTTTAAGTATATGTATCTGCATGCCATTGGACTCAATTATTAGATCTTTTCCTTTATTTCACACCATGCTTGTGTATGCGGCCTTTAAACTTCCTTTTCATTGCTGTAGGGTTCTGGCTGTAGGAACTTAAAACATTTGGCGGACTCCTTTTCAATTTATTCTATTATATCTTTTGATTTACTCTAAATTATGGCTGGCTACGTGGCATTTTCTTTAAACCTTTAATCGTTTGATATAATATTCCTGTAACATTTGGCAAATGTAGGCTTCTGCCTCATGGTAATATGTCCTTATTTTAATGAAATCACTTCATTTCTGGTTGTGAATTTCAGGTTTTGTTACCAGTTGGGCGTGAGATCCATGGTTGAACATAACATATTCAACTCAAATGCTGGTGATAAGCTGAGTTTGATTTCCAGAAGCATGGACCCACTTCTATAAAATATAAACGAGCTGTTACTGGGGAAGGTATGATTTTCTTTTTTCCCTTTCTTCTGGTATTTTCATTATATTATATCATAAAGTTCTAGCTAATTGGCATGTGGAATGTGGTTGCCCACTTCCTATTGATCAACTTTTTAGTGTTCTTAATGACTGCTCTTGACATGTGAATTCTTGATTACTATTTCCTTATTGATTGCTTGCTTTCTACCACATCATATCAAGACTTTGGAAAATCTCACAAAACCATAATGAATAATACGCTATGTGATGGGTAAATAGCACCAATGGTCCCAAAACTTTAACTGCCATTGCAAATCGGTCCTTAACCTTCATTTCATTGCAAATTGAGCCCAAACCTTTATAATTGATTATATATTGATCCCTAGCCCTATGCAGACACAGATCCCCGATTTATAGAGAAAGAAAATTGATAGTTTAAATTGTCCATTAATTGTCAAAAAATTATGACACAGTTTGAATTTATTTTAGAAGACAGCTACTAAACAGTTTGAAATTGTTAACTCTCATGAACTATATGAGATCAACTTTTTGAAAGTTTTATGAATTGTTTGATGAATGTTTTTTCATAAATTTAGACTGTGCCATAATTTTCTAACAATTAATGGACCATTTAAATTATCAATTTTTCTTCTTTGTAAATCGGATTTCTATGCCTATATGGGGCTAGGAATCAATATGTGATATATTATAAAAGTTGGGACCAATTTGCAATGAAATGGAGGTTGATGACTGATTTATAATTGGCAGTTCAAAGTTTGGGACCGTTGGTGCTTGTTACCCTTATGTGAGTACTGTAAGAATATCCCACTGGAGGACTGTCCAGGAATCGATGGGCAGAGAAAGGCCCCCCTATCGGTGTTACATTCATGATGAATTTCTATGAAGGTTCCAAGGAAAACTCTTAAATATGTTACATTATGGATAAATTGTGTGGTAGATAATGCAAGTGGAGAGTGAAATTGAAACTTGGAGTATGTGAAAGTCACAAAATTTTAACTACAAATACCTGATGCTAAAGTTGGTTACCAACTTCTCTCATTATCCTTCTGCCCTACTAAAAATAATAACAACAGTAAATTGCACAAGAAATCCCAAACCTTCTTGAAAATCCATCCCTCGCCTCTCAATTGTTGCTTGATGGTCCCAAATCTTTTCAATTCATTGCAAATTCATCCCTCTGAATTAACTATCCAAAAATTATGTGAGTTACAAAAAAACTGATTAATAGAGAAGAAAAATTGATAATTTACACATTCCATTAACTATCAAAAAATTATGATACACTCTAAATTAATGAGGACACAGTTATCGAATACTTTAAATTAGAATTTAAAAAGTTAATGTTAGATTGTTACGTGAGCGTTAATAAATTTAAATTATTTGTAAACTATTTTTTAGTAAATTCAAACTCTGACTATAATTTGTTTATAGTTAATGGACCATGTAATGATGCAAATTATTTGTTTTTTGTCTCTATAAATTGGTTTTTTGTACTTACTTGGTCGAGCCTGGGGCCAAGTTCGAATTTGCAATGGAGGGAAAATTTTTAGAGCAATTAAGCAACAATTGAGAGGTTAGGTAAAGATTTGTAACCCAAATTAAAGGTTTGGAACTTTTTATGTAATTTACCCTAATGCTGACACTTTACGAGTACAGGGTGTGGGGGGTTTTATCTAAGTCACACAAAGCGTCCCGAAAACAAGACTGGGTCATCACTTTAAGTAGGTAAAAGTGTTGTAAAAATGAGAGAGGGAGCGGCGATCCAAAATAGGAGGATTATGTGACTTAGAGATTTATCATCTGCATCTTGATAGAAAATAATTAACTTTGCTGCTTCTATATAGTCACCACCAAATTTTATCAACTTTTTACTTTTTTTTTAAATATTATTATGATTATTGATTAGTCACAGAAAGTAACTCAAATGATTTTCTTCAATTTTTTTAATACCATGATTAATCCCAGAAAGTTATTCAGTGAGCTTTGAATACATTTTTCATTTACTTTGTACACTCCATATTATCCAAATGATGTAAAATGAAAGAGTATACCATCGAGGATATTAATGTGTCATCTGTCATGTGAGAAATCTCGACATCCACTTGTATTGTAATTTTTATTGATTGACGTTATCTTACATTTTATAAAATAGTGACACTGTCATCCACGTAATCTTTTGAGGTTTTCCAGTTGAAAAGAGTGTGGAATAAGTGAACATATGAAAGAGAGAAGAAAATAATAAAAAAAATCTAGCTATCTACTGGTGTGGAACTAAACTGACCGGTGACAATATGGAGAAGTCTTCTACCCAGAAAAAGAAAATAAAAGAAAAGAAGAAAAGACAAAACTTCCCAAGTCTTGCTCGGTTAAGGTGCTTTTCCAAAATAACAAATTGATACTTAAGATTATGATGATGATAAGAACAACAACAACAACTATAATAATAGTAATAATAACAATAACAATAATAATAATAATTATAAGTTATGCATGTACACCGCTCTAGGATATTACAAGCAAAAAATTACATTTAGAACTTCACAAATTGATTTGTCCGAAATGAGTAACATTAAAAGTAATTAAATCAAAGTCTTAACCTAGTGGTTAAGACTTGTGGTTGTTATCGAGAGATCCAAATGTTCAATCCCAAACTCACCCCCCCTCTCCTATGTACCAAAAAGAAAAAAGCTAATTAAACTAGGTTCTTAAGTAATGATATGAGTCTTCCGCTTGAAAAAATAAAAGTAATCAAGGTTGTTTTTTATGGGATTTTTTTTTGTTAACTTTTATTTCACGAGGTTACAATTGGTAGAACCCCAAAGGAACAAGGATTTTGACTATCAGCATGAATGATGTAACATGATCTTTGGAATATTAGCAGCACAGAGAAGCCGATTGACTTGTTCTGCTGCTGCTCTTTTTACAAGTTTGCGCGGCCTTAGTTCCCTTTCCTTCCTTGTTCCAAATTTCAAACCACCTAAAAGAAAAAGGGCTGTTGAAGGGAGGGTGAGAGAGAAAATGGTTCCTGTTCCTGTTTGTAACTTGTGGGTTGCAATTGCTGGTTTCTTTAACGCGCTTGTCCCTGCCTCTGTAAGGGAGAAGCCGGTAGATTTCATTAAACGTGAATATGGTTACTTCTTCAAGCATGAGAAGAAAGTGAAAAAGCTGAATGAGCAGATGGGAAAGCTGAAGATGGCAAAACTAAGAGTTGAGAATAAAGTTGAACATGCTCTGAGGGATAGGGAGATAGTGTATGAAGAGGTGCACAAGTGGTTGGAAGCCTCAAGTGTGAAGCTTAATCCTGAAAAGACTGAGGAATTCAATGATGCTGTCGAGAATGTGAGGGTCCAGCATTTTCTGGGCCTCTGTCCCAATTTGTGGTCCCGACGCTGGTTGAGCAAGAAAGCTGAGAAGGAGGGCAAAGACATGGAGAAACTCTTGAAGGAATACGCTGATGCCAAGAACTTTGAGCGAGTGGGTGACCCCCGAGCTTTGCGAGGAATAAGGCCTGAACTGGTCCAAGAGTTTGAAGCCTTTGAGTCAAGGCACAGTATTTTTGAAGGCATCATGGCAGCATTAAAAGATCCGACTGTTAGTAGAATTGGGGTTTACGGCATGCCTGGTGTTGGCAAGACCATGCTTGTGAGCGAAATTGGATACGAAGCAAGGCAAGATGGCTTGTTTGATGAGGTTGTCGTCACTGCTGTTAACGAAAATCCAGAAATAAGAAAAATTCAAGGAGACATAGCAGATGGCTTAGGCTTGAAGTTAAGAAGCGAGAATGAGTCAGGAAGAGCAACTGAGATAAGTGATCGGCTGAACAATGGTCAAAGGATTCTCATCATTTTAGACAACATCTGGGATGAGCTAAAATTAGGAGAAATTGGAATCTCAACCCAGGGAGACAGGACTGTTAGAGGCCGCAAGATGCTCCTCTCCAACACTGTCAGTAATTGCAAGCTGCTGATGGCATCCAGAAGCCAAGGTGTGCTTAATGTAATGAAGTCTAACAAGAACTTTGAAGTTGCTATTTTGACTTTTGAAGAGTCGAAGGTTCTGTTTACAAAAAAAGCTGGGAATGTCGCAACTCAACCCAATTATGAGCCTGTTGCGGATGCGATTATAAATAAGTGTGTTGGTTTACCACTTGTTATTGAGGCTGTGGCAAAGGCATTGCTGAACACTGAAAATACTAGTGTATATGCTTGGAAGGACTTGCGCCAAAAACTAGAAAGGTCGGGGCCCAGAAAAATAAATGAGGTGGATGAAAGTGTCTACACCGCATTGAAGCTAAGTTATAAAATGTTGAAGGACAAAGAGGCACAGCAATTGTTCCTACTCTGTGGCATGCATTCTCAAGGTGCTAACATTTATATCGTTGACTTGTTACAGTATAGTGCAGGATTGGGACTATTTAGTGATGTTCACACTTTAGACGAAGCAAGAACTAGAGTGAATGCATTGCTTCATAAGCTCAAATCTTCTAGTTTGCTCCTCAAAGGTGATAAAGATGAAACAGTGAAAATGCATGACCTTTTTCGAGATGTTGCCATCACTATTGCAGAAGGAGATAGGATGTTGGTGATCAAGGATGAAATTGATTTCAAGTCACCGTCAACAAAGCAAAAACTCTTCAATAGCACACATATATCATTGCTATATGGAATTCATGAGCTTCCCGACACTTTAGAATGTTCTAAACTAGAGTTTCTCATCCTTGTAAATGATTATCCATCTCTAAGGGTCCCGGATAATTTTTTTCGACATATGGCCGAGCTAAAAGTGCTTGATTTGACAAATCTGGAAAAATTATCTGCACTTCCGGAGTCATTAATGTCTCTAGTGAACCTTAAGACCTTGTGTTTGTATTGGTGCTCTGGTATGCAGGATATATCAAGTATAGGTAAACTTCAGCGATTAGATATCCTGAGCCTTCGTGGTTCTGATATTGAGGAACTTCCAGAAGATATGAAGAAACTGAGACAACTCAGGGTGCTAAATTTGAGTGAGTGCCACAATCTCAGAGTGATTCCAGCAAATATCATCTCAAACTTGACCAGATTAGAGGAGCTCTATATGGGTAACAGTTTTTCGCGATGGGATGTTGAGGAAAATGCTAGCCTTTATGAGTTGAAAGACTTGCCTCATCTTAAAATCTTAGAGTTTCATATTTTTTCGATGCAAATGATACCACATGACCTGTATTTTGAAAATCTTATAGCATACAAAATATTTATAGGTGATGGGTGGAAGTGGTCTGGCAAGTGCCACAACTTAAGACAATTGAAGGTCAAGCCGGACACCGGTGCTCATTTACCTTACAATATTAAACAACTGTTGCAGAACACTGAAGACTTGCATCTGGATAAACTTGGTGTTAGGGATTTGCTTAACGAGTTAGATAGTGAAGGGTTTCTGCAGTTGAAGGATCTTAAGATAAAAAATAGCTCGTGTATTCATTATCTCATCGACTTTGAGGAAGTTATTTCTTGCTGTAAAGCTTTTCCCTCCTTGGAGTCCCTGATTCTCAATGGGCTGAGTAATTTGGAGAAGATATGTCATGGCCAACCTGTAGTAGAAGCCTTTGTCAAATTAAAGACTGTGAAAGTAGAGGATTGTGGTAAATTGAGGAATCTCTTCACGTGTTCTATGGTTAAGTACCTTCTCCAACTTGAAGAGATTGAAGTAAATGATTGTGACAACCTCGTAGAAATTCTTGGTGGGGAAATGGTGGATGGCTTTGATGCTGCTGAATCAATTGGCTATGATATGGAGCTCCTTAAAAATGTGCAGTCCTTAACATTGCGATGGCTACCAAAATTTGTTAGCTTATTGCCACAAGGCCTCATGCAATCACTTTTCAATGGAAAGGTAAAGCTTATGCATGCTCTTGTACCACTTGCAAATTTTTAGCAGAGTAATCTTGTTTACAAACAAGTCATGCATCTGGAGGTTACAGTGATCTAATTAAACATATAACTAGCTACTGGAGTCAATTGAATCAACTTCACTATAAATGTTCTTTAGAAACCCAAAAAACTAAAACTACCTCTATCCCATAAACTATGTCACTTATGACTTTTGAAAAATGAGTATGATTTGATACTTCTTTTTGTATGTGACAAACACAAGCAAATTTATATGCAAATGTTATTGGAACCTTGTACTTTCGAGATAGCAATTTCTAAGAATTTTTATCAACAATCAATAAATTGAGTCAAACTCAATTTCAAAAAGTAAAAAAAGTAAACGAAGTGAGAAACATTACGGGACATATGGAGCAATAGTGATCCATTTTAGTACTGATGAAAAAAGGGTAAGCCCTAACCAACTCTTCATATGTTTGGTAAGTCATTGCTTTGGCTCCGCTTTTAATTCAGTATGCTAAAACTAACTGCTCATGTTTGTGGTGTGCAGGTACTGTTGCCTCAGTTAGAGAAGTTGCAGTTATCAATGCTTAATGTGAAACAGATATGGCAGGATAGGATGCCATCAGAAGTTTCTAGCAGTCTTGGAAATCTGACCAATTTGATAATTGAAAACTGCAACCATTTAGAGCACCTGTTCTCCTTCTCAGTCGCAAGAGGCTTAGAGCGGCTCAAGCAACTCCAAGTGAGTGGATGTGAAAACATGATAGTGATTGTAGTCAGAGAGGAAAGAGAAGCAACAAATGAGTTGGATGACAGGATTTCATTCCCTCAGTTGAACTTTTTGAAGCTTAAAGGCCTTAAGAACCTGATTGGATTCTGCTCAGGAAATCATGATCTTGACTTCCCTTGCCTAAAGGAGCTGGAGATAACATTGTGCTCTAATTTTGAGGGATTTTCACCCATGTCTTGTATTGGTTTGAAGCCTCTTTTCGACAAGAAAGTGAGTTCTTCTATATTCTTTTCTCTCTATTATCTTAACTCTGGGTTACAATCTCTAACACATTCATTTTATACACAGGTTGCCCTGCCCAAAGTGGAGACTATAACAATCTCTCACATTAAAAGTGATACGTTACTAATGGATGATGAACTTGTTGAAAATGCCTTTTTAAAGCTAAAAGAATTGAAAGTAAAATTTTGTGAGAATTTGGAGATTCTATTTGCAGTCAATTTGGTGCATAAATTTAAGGGATTAGAGAGGCTTTATGTTGAGAATTGTAATGCTCTGGAAGCCATATTTGAAATCCAGAGGTGGCGGGTGACTAGTACCATCACAGAGGCCCAACTGAAAGTTCTGCGGTGTATGTGTCTCCCAAAACTGAAGCATGTGTGGAGCATTGATCCCCATGGTGTGGCAGCTTTTCACGAGATAGATGATGTGATTGTTTCGAATTGTGAAGAACTAGGACACTTATTGCCAGCTTCTGTGGCCAGGGGTCTTCGTCAACTTGTCAGACTAATAGTTTGCAAATGTGAGAAGATGGAGGATATTGTGGCATCAACAATGGAGAGAGGAGACGGAGAAAGGAGCATCAGGTTTGAATTCCCAAGGGCATCCATTCTACAATTATGGGATTTGCCAAACCTCAAATCCTTCTACCGAGGGAAGCATACAACAAACTGGCCCATGTTAAAAAAATTGCAAACACGTCACTGTGGTCAGTTGAAGATATTTAGCTTCACCCAAGAAATGCACCAAACTGATGCACCATGTGGTACGTCTGTATGGCAGCAGCCGCTTTTCTCCTCTCAACAGGTATCTCATCCCACACCCTTTAAAGGATATTTAGATTTTCTCAACGTATATTCAAGTGCTATCAGTAATTATAAGTTTGGACAAATAATTCTCTGCTAACACTTAAACAAATAACCATACATAATGTCCTGAGGCCTAGAAAGTGAGGCTGAAGGAACACCTGGAGTGCCCTTTCACCAAAATTTGAAAAACTTAATCTAGATAAATAAAAGCGAAATGAAAAACAAATAAGAACCATTGCATTGAGTTGGCACGGAGGTGATCGTAATTTAACATTTGAACATTTGTGTTTGCAGGTGATATCTGGACTTGAAGAATTGCTAGTCGAAGATGTGAACATGATTAAGTGCATATCCGAAGGAGGACTCAGAAATGTGCACATGGACAATGTGAAAGCTCTGATTGTGTGTGAGTCCGACCACTCTCATGCTAATGAAGTGGCTAATTTAATGCCTAAATTTTTAAAGAAGTTTCCCAATTTGCAAGATCTTCAGTTGACTGATTGCATAGGTGTAACACTAGTCCCTCAGGTAGCAATCCCACATCTCAAGAGACTGGCGCTATACCAGTTGCCCAACCTTGAGCAATCATGGAGCCAAGACTGCAATAGTCTCCTAAATGGCCTGGAAACTTTTGATGTCATTGAATGCCACGGACTAATTACTATGTCACACTCTTGGGCCTCTTTTCAAAGTCTCACCACCCTGTTTTTGTGTCGATGTGACCAAGTAGCACATGTTTTTTCAACCTCCACAGCTTCAACTCTGGTGCAGCTAAAAAAAATGACTATAAGAGGGTGTAAAATGTTGACGCATGTGATTTCAGGGGAGGAAAAAGGTGAAATATCAAAGAGATCAGATAGATCAGTCACTTTTAAGATGTTGAAAATTTTGAGACTTAAGTATCTTCCGAGCCTCACATGCTTCTCTGCTACGACTGACACTCTATCCCACAGTTTTCCTTCTCTAGAGACTCTGACTGTTAAGCGTTGCCCCAAGCTTAGGATATTTTGTCAGGGACCACTTCATACACCGGTGCTGAAGGGCATGCGATTAGTTGATACTGACATTGATGAAGCCGATGATAGACCCTACTGGTTTGGCGACATCAACACAACGGTCCAAAAGGTAAAATCAATCATCTAATTTCCCATTTATGACTAAAAAATAATTTGACACCATATATATCTGCTCGAAACTGACAGTATTTCTTGTCCTTTCTGATTGGGTTAGGTAAAATTGGGATGAACAAACCATCTAAAGTCTTACCTCTAAGTATATAAATTCAAGTCAGATTAATGGAGGATCTAAAAATAAAACTTATATTTCAAAGGTGGACTATCTTTAGCAAACAAATAGTTCGAGTTAGCTTTGAGTTGTAGTAGAACATGAACACGTATGAATTAGTTGATTTGTAACATAATGCCTACAATCAGCAATTGTTGGATAAGAAATTAGTTCATCCGCTGTCCACGAGAAATATTTTGTAATAAGTTTGTGGTTCAAGTGTGTGCATACATGCTACATCATCATTTTTTTCATCAAAATAGTCACAGTATTCATCAATTTCACATTTTAGACGTATATGCTATATTTCGCAAGCATTTCATATTTAAGTTTTGAGTTCATAATCAAATAATAACTTTAATTTTAAATTCTAGTAGTTGAGACTATTATCGAAGCAAATGAAAATTTTTAAGCCATACGATGTTCTGATTTAATTAGTTAGTCTTCTTTTCCACAAAATAAAAGTTGGTGTCGTTAATTGTTGTCATCTTTTTTTAATTTAACTCATGTTCCACTTGCATATCTGGCTTAATTTGCATTAGATTCGATGCCTTCGCTCAAGAGCTTCTCAAGTCAATTAAGTGCCAACCAATATTGAAGGGGAGCTGGCACAACTCATGGAACAACTAACCCAGTTTCAGATGGAGTTTCTAGATCTCGATATCAGGTATATCAATCCCAAGTTTGAGTAACCTTCACAAACTCTACCTAGACGTGATTCTATCTGAATTACAATGGATTTTTGTTTTCCAAAATGTTCATCATGTGATAATGTTCATGCTTGAACAGCCCCGTAATTTCATTAAATCATTACACCGGCAACGCTAACATGCTATATAATACTCATCAGTCATATGCTATTTTTGCCCTCTTTTGGGTGATGTTTGTGTCCCAACAAAACGAAAACACTGTTGATCCTTTATGTGGTTAACTAAATTATTGATGAGATTGTATATCTGTTAATTTGCATGTCATTCCAATTTCATTATTCATCCCAATGCCTCCCGTTTGAAATGATACAATCTTAGTTGTTATATGAACCAATTTAGAACTAATTTCAATTGTTATATATGGAGAAATTATTCAAATCAGAATTGAGCATAATTTAATAGTTTAAGAACTAGCAGTTTGGGAGTCTAGCTAGGTTTCATAGCCTCTGAAAAGGTAATTAGGTTTCATAGCCTCTGAAGAAGTGGTTAGGTATTTTTATTGGAGGTAGGGGAGGGCCGGTAACCAAAGTCAGAAACGGTATCAGTTGACAGTGCATAGAAATGCATGTTATAAGATTTAAACAAGTTAAAACATCTAAAATATCATTATTAATTTTAACAAATGAATTGAGAGAAAACAAGGTATTCTACATCCTTGAAACAATTTAGATACTCGTGCCTTTATGCTTATGCCAGAAATGCTTTGGATGCAATGGACAGCAAGGTTGTGGAAGGACATACATTCCTTGATACGTTAATTGCGCGCGCGCGCACACACACACAATAAGAGAAGAAAAAAAGATTCGCTTCATGTCATGTCTGATCAAGTAGTTATTTCTTGATAGAGCCATGATTTGCATTGCAGGAACTTAATAGCAGAAATATCAGAAGAAATATCGGAATAAGCTTTGCCAATGAAAGATTGCCTGGTCCGCGGTCTTCTGGTGGCAACAGTGGTTTCGACGGGGATAGAGGCTGCATGTGGAAATGATTTGGGAGGTAGTGATGGGTTCTAGGGAATCACACGTTTTGGCTCCGGCCATTGAAGTTTTCCTTTACCGACTACTTAGCTGTTGGCTAGCAGATTTATGCATGTGCATTGCACTTAAATTAAATACTAAGTTATTTTTTACTTTAATAATTATAATTTTTATTAGTTTATTCAAAATAAATAATTATAATACTCCCTCTGTCCCATTTTAGTTGAAATATTTTTCTGGGCACAGAGATTAAGATGTGTGTAATTTGTGTTATGTTTTTCAATTTTACTCATGAAACTAAAATTATTTTTTTTTAGATTTTATGTAGTGAAAGTTTAAATAATGATTAAAAAATAAAAGATTCTTTTTTCAGGTTTTGTATAGAGAGAGATTGAGTGAAGATTAAAAATAATTTTTATTAGATTTTGTGTGGTGAGAGTTTAAATGGGATTAAGATAGTAAATTGATTGTTTAAAATTTTTTTAAAGAGGAAACGTTTCAACCTTTTTGGAACATCTTAAAAAGGAATATGTTTTAACTAAAATGGGACGGAGGGAGTAATAATTTACTTTTTTAAGTTTAAATATATTTCTTATTAATTTTTTTGTCTCTTATGTAGTAGTTTTTTTATTATAATATTTTATCATAACTATCCTCATTTGTGTAATTCATTATAGCAAATAGCTCATTGAATTAGATTTCTATTTCATATAAATAACAACAACATCAACAACAACAACAACAATAACAACAATAATAATATAATGTAGAATACGCTATAGGTAATATTTATTATAAAAAAATTGATAGAAATTTTTTTATTTGTGATGGTAGAGTACTTATAAAATTACTACTTGATATTTTTAAAATTTAATCAAAGAGGTCAAAATTCCTTTTATTAGTGTAAAATTTAAAAATGATATTCAATCTATTAGGAAAAGGTCTTAATTTTAATACCTTAATAGTATTATGTATTTATAAATTTTATTAAAAGTTAAGTTAGTAAATTTTATTTAAACTAATATGCTTTAGATTCAAAAAGCTAATTATTAAAATGGGGATTATATATATATTACTCGGCTTAAATAATTAAATAGATTTTCCATTAATGTGTTATCATAACTTTGACTTTTTAAAAAGGCATAAGTTAAACTTTTAATAATTTTTTTGATGTTATATTTAAAATTGAAAAGGACATAATATAGATGGGACATTTAATAAAAAACTCAAGTAAAAATAAATTTCTTTTAAGAAGTGTGGCATAAATATAGGCAATGATGTTAAAGTATAAACCTAGTAAGTAAACACTGAGTTTTTTTCAAAGACTTGTAACTATAAGTAACTATACATTACTTAAAAAGCTTAATTAATCTACTATTGATTTTTTATCAAAATATACTTACCTCTAAGGTTTCTGTAATACCCCCATATCCCACATTGGTGAATTGTGGGAAGCCTTATGTGGATATATAGGCTCTAATTCCAGAACATAAGTACCTAGCGCTTATCCTTTTTCAAAGGATAGCCCATGTGGTGTGGGCAGGTGTTCCGTTGACCGGTTCTAGACTTGGGCCATTACAGATGGTATCATTTTGTATTTCCGTTGACCTCACTACCTTGAGGAACAACAATCCTTTATAAAATTTGAGGAAGGCAGCGACCTCACTCAGTAAGTATGCTTCTTGTTTGTTTGCTAAGTTAGAGACCTTGGATAGGTTTCAAAAAGTTTCCATAATTCAGCATAATATATTAGCAATGTTTCAAACAAAAGTTAACAACTCGGCTTTTTGTAAAGGGACTCGTAAAACAATACACTAATTAATTTAGTGACAAATGATATAGGAGATACCTTGAGCCCCATCTAATGCTATAATTTAAAAGTTACCTCCAAAATTAGTTGCCTGCTCTAGACTAAACCTTTTCCTTTTTAGGTTATGGACTTACATGAACATCCTACTCTTTCGGCTAATGAATTCACCCAAAGGTTTCATAGATTTTATAAATAGGGTGTTCCAACAATACCTAGGTTAGTTTGTCATTGTTCTCTTAAAAGATATTCTGATTTACTCACCAAATGCTGAAAGTCATAGAGAACATTTAAAGATTATGCTCCAAACATTGAAGGAAAATTAGTCGTATGCTAAACTAAGGAAGTGCGAGTTTTGGTTGAACAGTGTCACCTTTTAGAGGTCACATGATAATTATGGATGGAATTTCAATGGATCCTAGCAAGGTTGAAGCTGTAATGATTGGCAACAACTGAAGACTGTATCTGAGATTCGGAGTTTCTTTGGCTTGGAAGGTTATTATAGATGTTTTTGTATAGGGTTATCCAAATTTCACATGTCCCTTAACCTAACTAACTAAGAAAGATCAACCATTCCAGTAGACCAAGGAGCATAAAAATAGTTTCTAGGACTTAAAGAAACAATTAGTCTCTACAGTTGTTCTTACTTTCCCTGATGGTCGAAGTTGCTTTGTAGTTTATACAGATGCATCACATTAGGGGCTCGGTGGTGTATTGATGTAGGTGGGGAAGGTGATTATGGATCCAGGTAGTTGAAGCCTTATGAGCTAATTACCCAACTCATGATCTGGAGTTAGCAGCTATCATACATGTGTTAAAGCTTTGGTGACATTATTTTTATGGAAAAGAGTTTAAGGTCTTCACCGACCATAAAAGCCTACATTATCTATTGCAAAAAAAAAAAAAAAAAAAGGAACTCAATAATCGATTGCGTCGTTGGGTTGAATATCTCTCTTATTATAATTGCACTATTCAGTATCACCCAAGCAAGGCTAACCTGGTCGCTGATGCTTTGAGTAGAAAAACATGTGCTAAACTGGGTGCTATGGTGGTTTCTAAGTGGAAACTGCTAGAAGAGTTCAGACACATGAGCTTAGGCATTCAACTGAAAGGAGACCCCAGGTTCTCATGGCCAGTTTTCATATGGAGCCTACACTTGTGGCAAGGGTCAAAGAGGCTCAAATGGAGGATCCACAATGCCGAGAATGGTCAGTTTTAGGGTAGAAAAGATTCAGTGTGGATGTGCATGGTACCCTAAAATTTCAAAACAGATTTGTTGTTCCCCAAGGCAGTGAGATGAAGTATGAAGTTTTATCGGCGGCACATGCATCTTGGTTTACCATCCACTCGGGGGGGCACCAAGATGTACCATGATTTGAAGAAAAGCTTTTGGTGGGGTGGCATAAAGAAGGATATTGAAGAGTTTGTATCTAGATGTCTGACTTGTCAGAAGGTCAAAGTAAAACACCAGAGACCTGGATGACTGCTACAGCCATTAGAGATTCCTCAATGGAAGTGGGATGACATTGCAATGGATTTCATAGTTGGGCTACTCGCTACTTGTCGTCAACATGATGCAATATGGGTTCTAGTTGATCGGTTAACCAAGTCAGTCCACTTTTTGGTAATCCAAAAGACTTGGCCTGTAGCTAGATTAGTTTAATTATACATATCTAAGATAGCTCATCTTCAAGGAGTACCGAGGAGCATTGTTTCTGGTAGGGATCCACGATTCACATCACAGTTTTGGCAGGCTTTATAAGAACAGTAGGGTACTGTGACATTAATGAGCACTCCTTATCATCCACAAAGAGATGGGCAATCAGAGAGGACTATACAAACTATTGAGGATATAATTAGAGCTTGTGCACTAGATTACAAGAACTTCTGGGATAATGACCCACCATTAGTGGAGTTTGCTTATAATAATAGCCGTCACTCCAGCATTCAGATGGCCCCATATGAGGCTTTGTATGGACGTAGTTGTCGTACTCCGGTGTGTTGGGAAGAAGTAGGTGACAGGCCTTTATTAGGACCAGATTTGCTACAACAAACTTCAGATAAGGTGAAAATAATCAAACAACGATTGGTAGCGGCTCAAGATAGGCAGTGGAGTTATGCAAACCAGAGGCGTCGTCCCTTGGAGTTTTCTGTTGGTGATCAAGTGTTCCTAAAGGTGTCACCGACCAAGGGAGTTCAACGCTTTGGAGTGAGAGGAAAGTTAGCCCCGCGGTTTGTTGGACCTTTTGAAGTTTTAGAACGGGTTAGAGAGGTGGCTTATAGAGTAGCTTTACCACCTAACTTGGCTAGAATTCATAACGTGTTCCATGTGAGTAATATTCGAAAGTATTAGCCAGATCCAGCACATGTTATTCCGTGGGAGCCGTTGCAGTTATGCGAGGATTTGACTTACGTCGAGGAGCCTTTGGCCATTGTGGATCGTAGAGAAAAGGTTCTGCGCAACAAAGTCATTCAATTGGTAAAGGTTATTTGGAAAAATCATGGAGAACAAGAAGCGACTTGGGAAGTTGAGGATGAGCTTCAGAAGAAGTATCCACATTTTTTTTAGGTACTTCTTAACACTTTTTTTTTAAATTTGGGGACAAATTTCTTTTAAGGGGAGGAGGCTGTAACAATCCTAAAAATTAAGGAAAAGAAAATTACCACACTACCCTAAAAATATATATATATAATAAGTAAAATAAATAAATAAATAAATGAAAGTAAATTAATTAACATTTTTTCCTCAAGGGTATTTTTGTAATTTTACCTACCAATTTAGAAAATCAATATAAAATTAAGAATCTTGATCCTTAGATAATTCCTTTAGTAGTTATTAAGTCAAATTCCAAACTGGGAACTCATAGTCATTTTCTTTAGGCTAGGGACATTTTTGTCATTTCCAACTGAGCATCAGATGGAAAATCTGGGAGCACCATTGGATTCTTCTCGCAAAAATGAGTCAAGAGAAATTTGTCTCACTCAATTCTGAATCCGTTTGCTTAGATTTCCAAAAATTTAGCTTACGCGTGTGTAGGGTTTAAACCGGGTTCGTGCTTTTGTTGTATACAATAATTTCCCAACTAATCCTAATTTCTTTCTTATAAAACACCCAGCCGCAACACCTCCTGGAATATATATATTTTTTTAAAAAAAAATTAATTATTCTATTTTATCTCCTTATCTTCTTTATTTATCATATTAAACATTAATTACCCTTTTATTATTCCTTCTCTCCATTTTTATTTTGTTCCCGTATGTCTCCTAGGTCAAAAACAAAAGGAATTCCAGTTCGGCACCAAGGCTTGCTGCCGCTTCCTTTCTTTTCTAGTCCATGCGCAACATCCACTTAAGCAACAACAATGGGAAAAACACCAATGATCATTATGTTTCACCTTGCCATTCTAGCCGCCTCCTTCAACCTTCGTGTATATTTCTCTTTTTCATTCCTTTATTCCATGTAGATAGCCTCCTACTTCCACCATTGTTCAGCGACTTGCATGGTAGAGTGGAGAAGAAATTATCACACCAAAGGATTGTCATCACACTCTCCGCTCCGTTACCGGCTTGATCGTGATCTTTGTCGAACCGGCGTAAGTCCAGCCCTTTGGGCTTTTATTTCTCCATCATCCAACCAATTCTGAATTCTATTTAATTCCCTATTATTGCTTAGGTTCATTAAGTTGAAGGGAAACCACATCCGGATACCAAAAGTGATCCTACGAGTACCGATGATTTCGATTTGATTCGCGTGAGCCAAAATTCTTCGGTATTACTCTTTTAATTTTTTTTTCTTTTTTCTTTTCTTCCAGCACCTAAAGTCCTAATAATTTTTTTCTGTAAATTCTTGGTAGATCATTGTTAATCCAAGTTTTGGGTTTGTACTTATTTCCGGTGCAATCGGGTCCATACTTGCTCCTAAACCCCGGTAAGCCACCGTAGTCTTTTTAAAATTCTTTCGGCTGTCAATTTCAAATCTTACAGCCCTAACAATTATCTTATCTTTGCTGTCCATGTTGTTATAAAGGGTTATAAAATCCTTACTTGAAGGTTTGGTGCTTTGTTGGACTCCCGGAGCGTCAGAGATCCCGGAAACACATCGGTAACCAAAATAAAAATTTTTCCTTCCTGGATCAGTTTTTATAGCCATTAAATGAGCTTATAAGTTAGTGTATGGCCGCTGCAATTTTTAGGATCAATATCAAGAAGGCTCCCGGCACGATCCCGAATAGGCACGAGGCCACTGAAGACACCCCGAGACCCTTTTTGCCCACTAGGTAAAATTTCAGCCTAGATGCCATGAACATGATACTTCCAAGTACCATTTAGGAAATTTCCTATTTTTAGTATATTTTTCTGATTTTCTACCTTACTAACATTTTGTAGGACCGTCCTAGGAAGTCGCCCCTTTCGCTGTATTATTCCGAACTAGGTAAGGGGGAAGAGCGGGTTAGTTCTCGTGGGCCCTCTTAGGCCCAAAATAAGCATAAACCTGAATAATAAATTTTAAGTAAACAATTGGGCTAAATAAAATCTTTAAATGCGTGGGCAACATGGGTAGGGTAATTAATTAGTTCTCTAGAATTTTATTTTATTTCTCTTCCATTGAGATGTAATTTTGGTTGGTTGGTTGTATGGTTGTAATGATGTGATGTATGATGTATGTTTGGCGCTAGTATCATATTAGGACCGCTTATAACAAGAATTAAATTAGAAATATGTTAGGACCGCCTAAATAAACACCGCTAGTAGCATGTTTAGGGCCGATGAGACAAATACCGCTAGTACCATGTTTAGGGCCGACAAGCTCATTAGCAACATGATAAGATTGGAAGGAACCGTTAGTGGCATGTTAGGGCCGTAATAAATTATTATAAGCCGATAGATAAAGGATTAGGAGCGTAAATACTAAATGACCAATTTAGAAAGAATTCACGAGAAATGAGATGAACATTTATCACAAATACACTTAAAAGATATCATTGATTTTCATGACATCATGTAACACTAAACTAAGATAACATGATAAAAGAAATAGGATGCACTAGAATCATGGCATTATACTAAAAAGAGCTAAAATAAAATGAGCTACAGTCATGCATCAATTGGTTGTTGCATATGATTGATGTTTGTCATACACAAGATTGCATTAAGTAAAAGATTTAAAGAGTAAGATAAAATACGAGGCATGCAAGGTTGGTGACGAACCATATCTACATGACCTAACAAGCCGTAAATTTAGACGAGAGGTTCGGAACGGACGATTCGAACCCGAGAGGCATGTTAGGGTGGCGGCGGACCGTCCCTAGTAATGACCTAATATTGACACGGAGTATGGAGATATGATTTGTGCGCTGTCAGACCATAGCTGGCGAGGGACCATGTTTATGGCTGTTATCACGAGAGGCTCTACCTCGGCGTAGGTATCCCGAGAGGCTCTGGCTTGGTGGCATCCCTAGTGGCACTGCCTAAGAGTTATCTCGAGAGTGGGTGATGTACACACTCACCACCCTAGGTTCGTCCGACGGCAATTAAGTATTGGATTAAGTGATCGATCAAGAAGATATTATTTAATCGGTAAAAAGAATTATGCATAGGCATGATAGTTCAAGCATGCTAGTAGGATTTTGATTTTGTTGTTATGATGTTGTATAGAATTGTTCTTTAATTAAATTGCTACAGCTTAAAGTTTATTATTCGTTGTTGTTTATTACGGGAATATTAGGACCCACGTGATGGGCCTGATACTTCCCCTTACTGAGCAAGTTGTGCTCATCCCTCCTCTTAACATGTTTTTTCTAGGTGAGTACTATGAGGAGACAGAGTACACTGAACCATATAACGAGGTTCAAGATGTGGAGAAGACTGAGTGAGGGTACGCTGTAGCCCCTCGAAAGTAGAACTGGCTGGGACTGGGTTTTAACTTTGTGTTATTTGATTTCTAAATAAACATATGGCTTGTTTAAATTGACACATTATGCGCATATTAGTTTTCCTGGGATTATCACTTAACTACTTTGATTTCATTTAATACTCTCATTGTTTGGAAAATGATTTAAATAAAATGTTTTACCTCATATTTCTTAAATTATTTTTAATTAAATGCTTTATAATTCTGGGAATTTAAGATATCTTTTAAAATCAAGGTTTATAAAATTGAAGGTACTTATGTTCTGGAATTGGAGCCTATATATCCACATAAGGCTTCCCACAATTCACCCATGTGGGATATGGGGGTGTTACAAACTCCCCCCCTTATGTACCCAACGTCCCGGTTGGGGTTAATCGGATTACTTGGTTCCTCAGACCAAGTAACCTATCTAATCGGACTACTTAGCCCCTAGCCAAGTAGCCTCTCGAATTTGGGATCAGTCCCGGTAGACGATGCATGTGCATACCCACTATGCCACACCATCATGGTCCCGAGTCGGCTCTGATACCATCTGTAATGGCCCAAGTCTAGAACCGGTCAACGGAACACCTGCCTACACTACATGGGCTATCCTTTGGAAAAGGATAAGCGCTAGGTATTTAGGAATGGACTCTCAGTATAAGGAGGTTCTCCCGTCCCATACCAGCAGACTCAACCATATACTTTGAACCAAACCTGGCTCTGATACCATCTGTAACGACCCAAGTCCAGAACCGGTCAACGAAACACCTGCCCACACCACATGGGCTATCCTTTGGAAAAGGATAAGTGCTAGGTACTTATGTTTTGGAATTGGAGCCTATATATCCACATAAGGCTTCCCACAATTCACCCATGTGGGATATGGGGGTGTTACAGTTTCAAAATCTACACTTACCTTATATTTTATGGCTAATTCAATGTGATTGTTTCAAATCAAGGTAAAATCTTGCATAGTTTTTTATATTTTTGGATAATTAATGCTTACACATTAATATAGAAATTATGCTCACATTACTGAAGCTTGAAAACATTGTCATACCCATTGTTCTTATAATATAATTAGTCAGTCATAGGAAAATAAAATTATTAAAGTAGAATAGAGTCTTAATACCTAAAAGGAAAACTAAAAACTTATAATTTAAGGTTTAGTCATTTTATATATCTGTGAACTTTTTATTACATATAGATATAAATGGATATTAAGTTGTTGTAACAACCTAAGTTTAGAACTGGTCAACGAAACATCTGTCCACACCACATCGGCTATCCTTTATAAAAAGGATAAGTGCTAGATGATTGTGCTATAGAACTTAAGCCTATATATTCACATAAAGCTTCCCATATTTCACCTATGTAGGATACGGGGTGTTACAAACTCCCCCCCCTTTATGTACCCAACATCCCTATTGGGGTCACTCGGATTACTTAGTCGCCTGGACCAGTAACGTCTCTACTCGGACTATTTAGCCCCTGGCAAAGTAATCTCTCTAATCCAAGATTAATCCTGGTAGACGATGCATGTGCACACCTACTATGTCACACCATCGTGGTCCCGGGTCAGCTCTGATACCATCTATAACGACTCAAATCTAAAACCGGTCAATAGAATACCCGCTCACATCACATAAGTTATCCTTTGTGAAAAGATAAGCGTTAGGTGCTTGTGATCTGGAACTTGAGCCTATATATCCACATATGACTTCCCACATTTTGCTCATGTGAGATATGGGAGTATTTCAATTGCACTTTTAAGTTCTGATGAATACATTCTAAGTTTAAAAAGTAAATAAATTGATAAACACTATGTTTTTAGGCATATTTAAGATCATATAAATCAAACACATGTATGTTGCAAAATTTTAAATTTAGTGCCATTTTTTAATTTTTTGCCATAAAAAACTTATAGAAAACATACAAACCATTCGGTAATTCTTTTTTCTATTTTTCCTTTTCAAATCCTAATCTTATTTTCCTAATATAAATCCTAAGAGCTTGTCATCACTTTGTTCTATTTTTTTTTCTTCCTTTCCATAATTTTATTTTTTCAAAATCTAATAAATAGGAAATGATCCAATTTGAGTATCATTAAAATGGGAAATAAATAAAAATTAAGGTTAAAAAGGTCTTCCAAAATTTTTAACATATTTAGGGTTTTTATCGTTGATTCAAATAGATATTATTATGAGGTTTTTGAAAATTTTAAATTCCAAGTAAAATACTTCATTCAAGTGTAAGGGTACAAAAAATTGATAACTTATTTTTAAGGACATGTCCCAAAAATATATAATTTAATTAAGGACATATTTGTTACAAAATTTTAACTTATTATGGCTATTTAAGATTTTTGTTTCCATTAAAAGTTATACTTAATATATAAATTTAAGAAAATGTACTAAAGAAAAAAAGGACATGTAGATTCCTCTCTTTTGTTTTTTAGAAAATAAACATTGGACTTCTATTTTTTTTCTTTTTCTTTTAGATTCCTATTGCTAATTATACCTTTAATAAATATACAACACCAAATTAATTTGGATCTCATTAAAAAAATAAAACACCACATACGTTAGGGGTATAAAAATCAATAAATTTTTTTTCACTTTTATACTTTCCTGATACTGATAATAGAACACTACGTTGCATGAAAGTATAATGTTTATAATGAAATTAAAAAAATCTATCATTAAAAGAGGGAAATACAATAAAAATTATGGATAAAAAGGTCCAACATTTGACATATTCATACCTTTTATGAGTTTTATTATATTTAAATATTCAAATATACATAATTAAGAGGTTTTTGAAATTTTTAAGTTCCAATTAAAATACTTCATTCAGGTTTAAGAGTACAAAAAATTGATAAAATTTTATGTTTAAGGCCATGCCCAAAAAATATATATAATTTAATTAAGGATATATTTGTTACAAAAGTTTAACTTATTATGGCTATTTAAAATTTTTTTTGCCATCAAAATTTATACTTAATATATAACTTTAAGTAATTGTATTAAAGCTAAGAAAAGACATACGGATTCCTCTTTTTTGTTTTTTAAAAACTGCACATATGAGACTTTGATTTTTTCTCTCTTTCCCTTTTAGATTGTTAGTGCTAATTATAATTATAATAAATATACAACACCAAATTAATTTCTCTATTGCCATATTTGTTATTATCGAACCATCATTGACTTTTGTTATTATTCAAACCCCATTTTTTTTAACTTGGAGCCGAAATCAACTTTGGAGCAAAAAGAAAAAAAAAATCACTTACCACTTTAGAGCAATTACTTATTAATCTCATAATCCATGTCCGGTTCTTACTTCTTTTTTTTTTTTTTTTAAATTCAACTTTCTCTTTTCTAACTTACTTTCATATAAAATTGGTATGTTCCAAATTTTGGTATAATTGTAATTAAAAGTGACCATATTATGACTAATGTGTTTTGGAAACTAAAAATTTCCTTTAAAATTTACCTCTATATATAGCACATGGTAAACACATAAAACCTACACAAAGGTAACTTACTTTTATTTTCTCCATTTAAAATTTTGATTCTTCTTCTTTTCCTCATTCATGGTGTATTAGTTTTATTAGTTAGTTGTCATGACATGGATGTTTTCATGTGTTAAATTCTATTTGTAGGAAATATACTTTGGATGACATTGACACGCATGAAGATAACTAAAATCATGGTGAAGCCAGGATTCTAGGTGGTTCAAAAAGAAGATGCATTTCCACCCTGTCCTATCCGATTAATGTTACTGTTAGAGCAATTAAAGTGAAGACAAATTATATGATGCAACTTCCCAAAAGCCCTATCAACTATATCAATCGGAATGTATAAATCTATGTATTTCTTTTTACTATTGAAATTTAGTATGACCACATTTATTTTATTTTACCTTCTATGACATCCTAATTTATTATATCTATTATATTATTATAAAGGGAAAACAAAGGAGATTTCTGTAATTGTATCAATTATTAGAGTCCAATTAAGTGATACCTCATATTTGCCTCCACAAATGATAAAATTCCCCTAAAATGAAAATATAAACCCATAAATGTCCCTTAGAGGTCCTTCCCAATTTTGATTGAGGTTTGACCTTTGATCTAAAATTCACAAGTTTTTCTTTTTAGAATGTGTTTATAGTTCACAACACATCAACAATGCTTTTTATGGCAATTTGTTATTCGGTCAATTATACAATATTTGTTTTAAAAAAATATAAGGTAATATTCAATACTTTTTTTACACCTCAAATTTTTTGACAATTATTGCCGTTCCTATTATACAAAAGACGCATTTTGTGTGTGTGCGTGTGTGTTCACTAAGGCATTATCAACTTAGTTATTTTACTATTTTAATAAATATATTATGATAAACATGCAGTAATGGAGAATAATTTTTAAGAATTTTTTGGGACATGATTAGTGATTGAGATTTTACTAACCAACTACTCGCTCCTTTGTAACAACCCTAAACTTTATTTAGTTTAGTTTATTTAAGTTAATGATTAAAAAAAAGCTAATTTAAAATATTAATAATTTTCATAGACTTGGTTGGTTATTAATGGGTAAGAATAAGTAATAAGAATAAAAGTAAAAGAAACGAAAACAAAATAAAAGAAATAAAAGAAAGCCGCCCCTGGAAGAGAGAATATGGGAGAGAACGTGGAAGGGAAAAGAAATAAAAGAAGAAAAAAAATAATAAGGAACGAAAAGAAGAGAAGTAGGGCAAAAGAAGGAAAAGAGAAAAAAAAATAAAAATAAAAATAGAGTTATAAATATAATAGGGGAGGGTTAACATATATATATATACCATTGTATAAAAAAAAATAGGGTTTAATTTTCTACTCTTACACCGTTGTGGTTCTCTTCAAGAAGGGGAAGAAACACGGATTGAAGATCAAGGCCAAGTACAATTGGTAAGTTTAATTTAGTATTCTTTTGTATGTCAATATCAAGGGTGTTTATCAATATTTATGAAGAGATAATATTTTTAGAATAAAATTTTAATAGATTTTAGAAATTGGAAGAGATAATTGATAGTTGAAATTATTTAGATGAATTGGGGACAAGTTTGGTGAGGTTTTGACCGGGTAATTGTGAAATTCGGCAAGTTACAGGAGGATTTCGAAGAAAAAAAAACGAAGAACATAAATTCTGGGCAAGAATCGGGTGAACAATAATGTTGGTACCTACAGTTTTTGGACGGGTGTATCGACATCCTTAGATTTAAAACATTACAGTTTCATCACTGAGAGTTTTGGCTTGTACAATTAACCGGGTTAATAATCACATCAATCCCTGGGCCTTTTAGCACTAGTTCAGCGACTTCTTAGGTTCCAGAAATATTCGTTTAAGCCACTGACAGAGGATAATTTTAGGTTATTCCTTATATTTATTTGGTTTTGACATAGACTTTTACACAATTATTTTAAGAGCCTAAACCATTGTTTTGGGAGTTGAAAAGTTCCATTTTGAGGTAAGTGGCTGTCCACCATTTTAAACTAAATTATTATTTTGCTATATGGATTATTGATTTTAAAGCATTGAATTATATTAAACTATAGTTCTCTGAAGCTTTGGTTTTAAAGTATGAATGCTTATTCTTTAAACTTCTTCTATGAATTTCATCTTTATTATTTGAAAGTTTATTCTAAAGTTTTGTTGTTTAAATATATTGAAAATAATTACATGTGTATTATGTATGTTTCTAAGTATGTAATTTATATTTTAATGATTATGGGATAAGTGTGTTTTACTTATGTTATTATGACAATATGATTTTCTGATTTTTATAGACCTTTGGATTCTGAAAGTTAATGGATATGAATATATATGTTTTCATTCTGCTTTAGTAGGTGTTGGTTCTGTGCCTGACTACTGAGAAAGTGTAGTTCATGGCCCTTCTTACAGGGTATTACGTAAGTATAATTCATAGCGCACTGTTCAGGACATGTCCTCCTGGGCGCTCCACTGATGGCGATTCTTAGTCGGTCTATAACGTACTATAACGGTTAAGTATAGTTATTATGACATGACGTACTACAGCGGTTAAGTGCAGTTATTATGATAAGACGCACTACAGCGGTTAAGTGTAGTTATTATGACTTGACGTACTATAGTGATTAAGTGTAGTTATTTTGACATGACATACTACAACGGTTAAAGTGTAGTCACAGTTATTGCCCCACTTACTATGTTAAGAAATATTATGTTTTTTTATCTATTTAAAACTGCTATGTTTTGACTAATAAATTTAATGTATGAATTTCATATTTATTTTGTCATGATTTATGATAAAGCTAATTGTATTTGTTTTTGGCACTTATGTGACTATTAATTTTTATGAGTACGATTTTCCAGCAAATGAATATTCTGAGATATTTATATGTTTATTATATTTTCTAATTAATATTGGATTTATAATATTTTTTAGTAAGATTGTTTTATACTTGATCTCTATGTTATATAAGTTATATAAATTATTTTCATATTTTATGGATGGTGGACATCCCGCCGCTAACTAGGCATTCATGCTTATCTCTTCTTTTCCCACTCACGCAGATAGCAAGTAACACAAGGTTGACTAGTTTGAGAGTGACTACAAGAGCCCAAAGTTTGGGATAGCATTAAAGTGGAATGTAATAGACACTCTTAGGTTAGAGATATTTTGTATGAGATTTTAAATTGTAGTCACTCTACCACTCAATGTCAAATGTTAAGTAATAAGTTTGGGTTATAAGTTATGATTATTTGAATTTTATTTGAAATATTTTTAGCTTTGCATGTTCGAGGAAATATTATTTCTTCAAATGTGTGGCGTGTCATTGTCCCGAAACTCCTATGGTGGGTTTCAGGGTGTGACACTCTGTCTCATAAAATCTGTCTTTTTTAATAATGCACGTAAATTAAGACTTATCTACTTTTTACTTCTGTTTTTTAATATAAAATTATTATTTTATTTATTTGTATATAAAGTACATGTACTTATCCAAAAAAGTTATAAGCATTTGTACTTTTTAATGAGCCCTATGTACTTTTACTCTTTAATTTTCTCAACTTCTCTCTCCTTTCAATGATTGATATAATAATAATAATAATAATAATAATAATAAAAATAAAGTTACCTTATTTGGAAAGATAAGAAGGAGACAACTACTTTGAAACACCAAAAAAGGAATATAAGCCAACTATTGTGAAACGGAGGGAGTATATTATAAAATAACAATAAATATTTTAGTAAAAGTATATTATCAAGCAATAATTTATAGTAATATTTTTTGGATAAAATTAACAATTCTAATAAAAATGTGTTATTTTTCCGTTTCAATTTAAAGTGTATTTTGGAAAACAAAAAAAAAAAGCATAGTTATTGTGGGAAGATCCATTTTCCATTGATACATTTAATAAGATTATTCAACCAAAAAATTATTTAAGGATATAAGTAATATTAAAAATGAATACAAATATGCAAAGAACAAAACAATAAACTTCTTTAAGTGAAAAACTAATGTGTAATAAAAAATTCATTCATTTTTCATTTTTACGGATGAATAGCATAGGGAAATTCATAAAAAAAAAAAAAAAAGTCAACCACAAGAATTGAATAATCAACATTTGATTCTATTTCCATTTAAGTCTCAATTTCTTTCATTTGATTTCCAATTAATAATCTCACAAAGAAGGCAATAGAATCAAATTACTAAAATGAAACAAGGGTGAAGAAAGAAAATTGAAATCAATAGATAAAGTAATTTTTCTTATACCAAACTACCCATTTCTTTATTCTATGTCAATTAATAAAAAATAAACTCACAATTTTTAATTGTAAATTGATTTTTTAATGAATCTTTAACATGGAAGATAATGTGTCTTTCCACTTCACAAATATTAATCAAAATATTTTAGAAACTAATTCATTTTTTATATATTTTCTTCTATATATTATCACATTTCAATCTAACAATTTGTAAACCAATATTTCTCCACCTATTACTTGTGGGTCATGTTTTGATTAAAATTTTCATCATGGATTCAAATTTTTTGCTCTTTTTTTTCTCATTTTCAATTCAAATTTTGGCTCATGTTAGATATGAAATGAAAAGAATCTTTTTGCACTTGGGTATATTGATATTTCACTTTTTCCAAGAAACAATAAATGCAATCTATAATAAATGAAAATATTATTACTAATAAAGAAAGCTTAGGATTATCTTAGGGTAAAGATGAAAACCAAAAAATTTCACGAATATAGTACTATGTAAGTTGGAATTGACACAATATATTTTTTTTTTCAACTTAAACCATGATAGTAGCAAAAAAAACTGAAAAATAGAATGAAAAATGAAAAAAATATAAATTTGACATGCCCATCCAAAATTAATACATAAAATCCCTTGAAATAATTATTTATACTATTCTATATGCCAAATAAATAGAATTTGACCCACTTATCATTTTTTTACTTAAACAATAAAATAGCAAAAAAAACTAGAAAATAGAATGAAAATTAAAAATTACAAATACAACATCTGCATCCAAAATAAAAGCATATAATACATTCAAATACTTATATATTCTTTAATTTTTTATAGGAATTTTTAATAGGAAGTGTTTTTTTTTATTCTATTTTTCATTTTGTTTGCTATTTAAGGTTTAAGTTGAAAAAAATAGATAAGTGTATTGCAATATTTTTTTTGGAATATAAAATAGTGTAAGTGATTATTTTAAGGTGTTGGATTGTTTAATTTTGGATGGGCATGTTGAATTATTTTCTTTCTTATTTTATTTTATTTTTATGTTTTTTCCCATTTTATTGTTTAAGTTGAAAAAATGGATAAGTGTGTCAAATTATATTTATTTTCAATCTATAATAGTATCCATAATTACTTGAATGTATTGGATCCTTTAATTTTGAATGGGCATGTTTAATTAGTAATTTTTTTATTTTCTTTCTATTCTTTAGTTTTTTTTCTATTTTATGCTTTAAGTTGAAAAAATAGATATGTGTATCAAATTCTATTTATTTTTCATCTGTAATAGTCTCTATAATTATTTGAATAGATTTGATGCTTTAATTTGGGATGGGCATGTTCAATTGGTAGCTTTTCATTCTATTTTTTGGTTTTTTGGCTATTTAATGTTTAAGTTGAAAAAAATGGATAATTATATCAAATTATTTTTTTTGGAATCTGAAATATTCTTCATAATTATTTGAAGGGATTAGATAATTAAATTTTTATGGGCATGTTAAATCTGTAGTGTTTTTTTTTTATTTTCCATTCTATTTTAAGTTTTTCTGAATATAAAGGGTTATATGTCTCAAATTTATGTTTAGGGGTTTTGTGTCCATTTTGCTCACATTTAGGGGCTAATTTTAGGTTTACCCTTAAAGTTCCATTAACACTAACGGAGATAGCAAAAGGGGGGCATATTTGATGTAAAATATTATTTTAATCTTACTTTTGCAATGCTCGATAATTTGGGGGGTAAATAGACAAAATGGGTATATTTTAATGGCAAATCATGTAACTTAGCCAAATATTTGTTTTAGATTTAGGGTTAAAAAATTTAATCCATTAATTATGCACATGAGTCATAGCTATTTCTTTAGTCTATTTCATTGGTATGGAATCGTCTTACATTATATATATACACTTTTTTTGTAACAACTTTGTTTTAATTTTTAAATTACTAATGTAGATTTTCATTTAATTTTTTACAGCATTTTTATTTGATAAGACCTCTTATCGGGGTTAAAAGAACATTTCGTGAAAACAAAGCTCATAACAATGTAATGTTGAAACAAAGTTATTCTATTGGGTATTAAATTTTGATCTATTACACATGAGATTAATTATTTTCCCACAATTTTAATAAGGTGTTACAAATTGGCATAGTACAGTTGTCAATTTATTATTATAGTCTACATCCACCACTATATTTTCTAATCAAGAAATTCAAGTACTTGAAATACTATATGTAGATTGAAAATAATATTGACAGGTAATGATATCTACATTATCGCAACCATTAGAATTCATACATTATTTGCAAGTCAAAGTTTCACCATCACCTCATATATCAATTAGCAAAATCTCCAAATAAAAATAAAACGGATGTGAGATTTTTAAATAAGTATAAATCATGTTATTATTTCTTTTGCCAAATATGAAAAAAGTCTAATATTATAGATGTGGAATATTTTTTTGCAATAATGTTAATTTGATAACTGATATGTCAACAAAGTATGATACTGAAAATATTCCAAAACAACTATATAATTATTTATTTAAATGCATACTTATCAGTTTCTTTAGGTTACCAGGACACTTTATTTGAAGCATTAAAGGCTTTTCAATATTAGTTTAGACACACTATACTATCTTTCCCAACATTTTTAAAACTTCTTAATTTTCTTATTTGTTCTCAATCAGTAACGTAATTATTGGTATCTGTTGCATTTTTTTTTTTAATCCCGTGGCAATGCCTGGTATGTAAACTAGTTAGGTTGGTAAAGCTCTAAGAGTAAGTTTTATGTAAGCCTGGCTTGTGCCACAAGCCACCCTTTTATAATATAGAAATTGATAAATTGGCCCAGATTTTTACAAATCAGTCAATAGCATCACTGGTCACAAAAATCCTACAATTTTTTTTAAATTTTTTTCTGTTTTCTTTTTTCTTGTTCTATTTTTTTCATCTAGCAGCAACCCTCTTTAGCACTTTTCTATTACTTTGCTTTCCAATTCTTTCTTCCTGGAACAAAAAAAAATCTCTATTTTGTTTCTTACACTATCTTTTTCTTTTCTATTGCTTACATTTAATTATGCATTATCTTATTTCATTAGTTTGCTCTAATTTTAGTTGTTCACTTTGATTTTAGTTTTCGCCTTGATTTTCATTATTTGCTTTGATTTAGAATTTTTTATATAATTTTATTGTTTCCTTTCATTTAGATTTTTTTTCCTAATTTCATTATTTGCTCTAGTTTGTTCTTTCCTTTGATATATCATAAAAATAAATCTGAAATTTTAACACAAGAAAGCCTGAAAAAAATAAAAAAAGAAATCAGGTAGCCAACACTAAAAAAATTGAGATCTTATTCATTCTTATTTTAGTTCCTATTTGTTTTTTTATTAGTAGATGTTTGTTGTTTTATCAATGTTTATTTTTTTACTAGTTGTTGTTTGTTCTTTTATTTATTCCTCCTTATTCTTTACATAAACTAGTTGTACATTTTTTTATCTGTAGTTATTTTTTTTATCAGTGATTGTCTTTTTTTTTTATCAATTCCTATTTGCTCTTTAAAAAACTAGTTATATGTTCTTTTATTAGTAATTGTTTGTTCTTTTACAAGCAGTTGTTTGTTCTTTTATCAATTTTTGTATGTTCTTTACGGTCTATCTATTCTTTTATTAGTAATTTTTTGTTCTTTTATCAACAGATGTTTGTTCTTTTATCAGTTTATGTTTGTTCTTTAGATAAATTAGTTGTTTGTTCTTTTATTAGTAATTATTTTTTCTTTAATTTGTAGGTGATTGTTCTTTTATCAATAATTGTTTATTCTTTTATTAGCAGTTGTTTGTTCTTTTATCAATTTATGTTTATTCTTTAGATAAACTACTTATTTCTTTTTTTGTTAGTAATTATTTATTCTTTTATCAGTAGCTATTTATTTTTTTACTAGCAGTTGTTTATTATTTTTTTGTAATTGTTTGTTCATCATGTTCATGTAAAAGAAACAAATATGAAATATAAAAAGAACAAGCACCTACTAATAAAAAAATAAAGAGTAACTGATAAAAGAACAGACATTAAGTTTATCTAAAGAAAGAAACATGAACTGATAAAAAAAAATAAAGAGATACTAATAAAAAAACAAAGAGATACTAATAAAAAAATAACATCATGTTCATATAAATAAATAAACATAAACTAACAAAAGAACAAAAACTTACTATTAAAAAAAAAAAGAGCTATTAATAAAACAACAAACAACTGGTAACAAACACTACTAAAAAATGCCCATTTTTCAACTGCCATTTCCAACGGTCTGCAGTTAGAAATTCTAAAGTTTCCAATACGAAGCCGTTGGAAATGAAGTAGTTGAAAATCTGTTCGTTGGAAGTTAACTTCCAACGGCCCACATATTGGCCGTTGGAACTTCCAATAGTTAGCCGTTGGAAAATCAGCGGTTGGAAATTTCCAACGGCTGTAATTAATTTTTTTTTTTGTGTTCCAACTATTTCCAACTGCCTAGGCAGTTGGAAATGCGTCCATATTAAGTAGTTGGCTTAATTTTTTTTTTAATTTATATTATTTATCCCCGTGTTGGTAATTGTAATTGAAGGTTTAGTTTAACCGTCAACCTGTTTCAGTTTAGATATTTGTATTGTATGTAGTCAAATTTTAAAACTGATATTACATAAAAATATATATAAAATGACATCAAAACATACACAATTGAAATTACTAAATCATTACATAAATGAACTCATAAATCCACATAAAAACATACACAATAGAAATTACATAGTTTCATTCTCCTAATAAGTGTTTGTTTGTTAATGAACACACATAGTAGCATGATATACCTGATTTAGTCTTGATCCGATCCCAAGCCATCTATATCATCTGCAGCAAGTACGGGTGGGGGAATGCCAATTGATGAACAAATGTACTTTAGCTCAGCTCGTTGTCTCCTCTTCATACGCTCCAACTTCCGCTCATAGTATGATGCTTGTTGTGCAGTTTGCTCCACTACCACTCGCTGTACTTGTTCAGTGAACTCCGGAGTCTGCGTGAGATCAACATGTGGTGCAGGAGTAATCCCCGGTCGTTGTCGTCCAGGCACAACATGTTGTTCTACTCCAAGGCCAAATACACGCCCTTTCTTACTACTACCAGCAGCTGCAGTCATTATCGCAACCTCACCAATGTCATGTGTGCCTCCTTCGTCATCCATTTGCTGCATTTGTTCGTTAATCTCAGCAATTATTATTGCCTTCATAAAGAGTAAAGATAGTTTATTAGTATCTGTATAAAAAATGGTATGTAATTCGCTAGCATGATAATTACCGCCACTTCTTCAGTCCGCCTGTTAACGTATTTCCTGCTCTTTTTCTTATGAGTTTGTTGCATCACCTTGAACAAGCTAGGGTCCCTCTTCTCCGAATTTTTTCCGCGCTACATTGGAAACATAGTAAGATTAATTTTATTACAACGTAAGTAAGTTGAATTATGTGTGAAGGAGGTTGATAATTTTACCATTCGCTCTCGGTATTTAGTAATTGAAATAGAGCCTCCTGCATAAGTAGCACTGTATGCACCTGTTGAGTTAGATGACTGTGATGATGATGCTTGCATTGTCTTACCCTTTGCCGATCGCTCATGAAACTCCGTTGAAGCCCACCATTCCTCCATTTCTGTATACTGTGCGTCGGTCATAAAAGATGCCTTTGCTCGCCGTTTTGTCAGATTTTTCTCACGGCAGATGTCACCCAGCGTCGATCGGTAATGATTAGCCGCCATCATATGCCAAACGCGATAGAGAGCTGGATCCTACTCACATAATCCTTGCACGTTAAAAAAAAAAATTATATGAGTTTAGTTGGCAACATGATTGCTAAAGTTGAGCAAATGAGAAGAAAGTGCAAACCTCAAATACGTGCCACCACGCCTGAATATCTGTTGGGCTTACACTCGTACAGTCATGATGTCCCTAGAAGTGTGTGGTGAAGCATCTAGTCACCAACCGTGTTGCTATTGATGGAAGGAAGCTACATGAAATGCATGTTTCAACAGAACAAATATTTTTTTGAATGACACTACACAAACTGTAGGTATCATAAACTAGTAGGGTTCAAACGGGTGCATTACTTACGTGTTACCGTGAGGTGTAATCCGTAAGCGTGCCTGAATCGGTGCTTGGGATACCACTAACTGACTATTGGAATTCCCAACATCGGGTGAAGCTACAGGGGCCGGAGTCGATCGACTACCACTACGGCTGCCTAGAGCAATGCGAACATCACCTGTGCGAGGGTTGAGATGTGGAATAGCTGTTTGTTCTGTTGAGGGCTATGAAGCTGAATGTCGGGAATGCGATTGGCTTGCCCTTTCATGTCTGCTAATTGGTTCTACTAACACTTCTTTCATCTTCTGAAATAGGCCTTTCCCTAGGCGACGTGTATATGTCGCAACTCCTTTAGGTGGCATCTACATTATTTTAAAAAACCAGACAACAGTTTACAAAAATAACATGGTTGGAATATATCTTGGTATTGCCACTGCACCTACCACATTCAACTTGGACTTAGTATTGTAAATAGTAAAAGTTATTCTACGTTCACATTACATTTTCTCAGTAATTGCACGTTTACATTTCATCGTCCTCAGTTTGTGCCTCTAATTCGCTACTATCATTATCCCCAGATTGAAATTCATCTTCTTCATCACTGCCTTCAAGGGACTCCTCATGGTCAGATTCATCGTCATGTTGCAAAGTTTCTTCCCTTATCGGAATGTCATCCTCTACAGCTTCCCCCACTTCTGTTTCAGCTAAATTGTCGATTGGGTCATTCATAATTATGGGAGGATTGTTCACACCAACAAATAATTCTTCCTGAAATGCATCTTCGACGTTAGTTACATTATAATGAACTATGCGTCTAGGTTTGATTTTCAAAACGGCTAACCACCCCGTTTTTTCACGTGACTTTGTTGGGTAAGGGCTGTAGTAAACTTGATCAGCTTGTAATGCAAGAATGAACGGGTCAAACTTCCCATATTGGCGACCATCACGGACCTCAACTATACCATATTGTTTATGAACCCGAGTTTCACGATCTGGAGTAGGGTCAAACCAAGCACACCTAAACAATACAACATTTTTGTGTGGCCATCCAGGATATTCGAGTTGATTGATTTCTTCTAACACCCCATAAAAATCACATTCAACCCACTTAATCCTGAAGTCCTTATACATACTCCATTGTTATATGTTGCTTTGTGACGACCCCAGTCGCTAATGTGGAGCTTGTACCCATTTATGAAATAAACAGGCTAAGTCTCAACATAACATGATGGCCCGCATCCAAGATCCCACAAGAAGCGGTCTATGACTGTGTTATGGTCATCATTCACCTAGGTAGATATGTCAATAATATGAATGTCTTCCCCTCGAAAAGAACAATATGGCTAAAATTCAAGAGTAGGTAACTTACATAGTTTATAAGTCATGTAGTAAAGTTATTCTCTATGTAGACATCCAGGTCTAACATAGCTATATTAGGTTCATGCATATGCAGTTTACCAACAAACAAACTACAAGATATAGATAGAGGTCGATGGAGCATTAACTTTATGAGTAGAGTATATAAAAACAAAAAAAATATTAATATTATAGTAGAGTATGTAAAGAAAATTTAGGTTATGGCACTTACTCGAGGTACGGCTTCACCTCCTTATAATTCAGTAAGACATATGCAATTGCGACCCTCAATTCATTGTCATCAAGATATCGATATCTTGATACACCATATGGATGACCTAGGTATCTAAAGATAGACCACAAGGATTCATCATATGGTCCTGCTTCGCCATCATCATTTTGAGGTACTCTAGTTGTCATATGTGGAATATGAGATTCGAAGTAGTAAGAGCAGAATGTTGAGGTCTCCTCAATTAGATAGGCTTCACAAATTGAACCTTTTATATGAGCCTTATTTGATACCTTCATTTTGAGGTCATGCATACAATGCTCAAATTTGTACATCCACCTATACTGAACGAGGCCTCTAACCCTTGCTTCGTAAGGTAGGTGGACCGGCAAATGTTCCATCGAATCGAAAAAAGCAAGTGAAAAAATTCTTTCCAACTTGCAGAGTATGACAAGAATATTGGCTTCCAACTCAACCATGTGATTCACATCTAACTTTGGAGAGCATAAATCTCAGAAGAATTGGCTTAACTCGGTCAACGGTTTCCATATACTTTTAGGTATTGCTTGAAGGGCTATTAGAAGGAGCCTTTGCATAATTACATGACAATCATGACTTTTCATACCAAACATATGAGTTACATTATTGTCAACACACCTCCCAAGGTTCGATGCATAGCCGTCTGGGAGTCTAAGTGTTTTAACCCAATTGAGCACATCAGATCTCTGATGTGTGCTTAGTGTAAAAGTGGCTTTGGGTTTGAATGCTCAGCCGTCGGCTTGTGGAATTAAATTTAGCTCTGATCAACTGCATAGTATCTCAAGGTCCTTACGACCCTTCACGTTGTCTTTAGTTTTATTCCGCACATCCATAACTGTATTCCATATATTATCAAATAAATTCTTCTCTATATACATCACATCCAGATTATGGCGGAGTAAATTATTCCAGTAAGGCAACTTCCAAAAAATACTTCGTTTTGTCCAATTGTGAGTTCTTCCATAACCAGGTATGGTCAAAACCTGTCCATTCTGAACAACAGATGGCAAATGTGAGATACGTTCAAATATTGTTTCAGGAGGAAGACGCTTAGGAGGCAATGATTCCTCGACTTTTCCTTTATTAAAGGCAACTCTGTTTCTTCTGTATGGGTGGTCCATCTCAAGAAATTGCCGATGACAATCAAAGAATGAAGTTTTCCTTCCGTGCTCAAGCTGGAAGGATTTACTATAATCCATGCAAATAGGGCAAGATAACCTCTCATGAGTCATCCATTCTGACAGCATCCTATACACGGGGAAGTCATTTATCGTCCACAAAACTGAAGCTTGGAGTTGAAAATTTTGTTTCAGTAAAACATCCCATGTTTCGACACCATCCTCCTACAGCTGCTTCAATTCATCAATAAGAGGTTGTAAATACACATCAATATTCTGACATGGACTCCGATGTCCCGGTATCAATCCAGTCAAAAACATATATGGTTTCTTCATACACATCCATGGAGGCAAATTATACGGAGTAACGATGACCGGCCAACATGAATTTTGTTTACCAGAGTTGCCAAACGAACAAAGCCATCAGAACATACTCCAAGGCGAACATTTCGAGGCTCCGCAGTGAACTACAGATACGTGGAATCAAAGTGTTTCCATGCTTCCCCGTTTGAAGGATGTTTTAAAACATTTGGGTCAGATCGATGCTCATTGTGCCACCTCATGTGCTCTGCAGTTGAAAGTGAAGTATATAGTCACTGAAGGCGGGGAGTTAGTGGTAAATGGTACATGGTCTTTCTTGCTCTATCTTTACCCTTTCCAGCTTTTCTCGGCTTATACCGAGATTCACCACAAAAATTGCAGTGTGTAGCATCTTTATCATTATTCCAAAACAACATGCAGTCGTTAACACAAGCATCTATTTTAAGATGTGCAAGACCAAGTTGTGATGGCATCTTGCTGTCACTTGGCTGTGTCTCTTTCATCAAGGCCGTGATACCATCATAACACCCTCTTGGTATGTGATATTCTGCTTTAAGGTTTAACAAACAAACTGCAGCAGACAGCTCAGAATGCGTATCACATCCATCCCAAGGTGTAGTCGCTGAGTTCAATAACTCAGATCATTAGGTTGTTCATCGACTTTAGTGAAATTCTGATGCGAACTTGGTCTGACTGCATCAAATACCATTCAAGCATATGGGTTTACATTTGAACTATACTCATATTGCTCATACCAATCACAATTCTAAAACAGTTGAGGCGGAGGGTCATTAAACAACTCCCCATGAGCTGTCCAGTTGCTGTAATAAGGCATGAAACCCCATTTGTATAGGCCCTGTTTGGGAACAACTTTTGTAATCAGCGTTAGAGGTTTGGATAATTTATTTAACGGTTGTGATAAAAACACTGAAGCAAAAATCTAAAAGCTACCCTTGGATAGCTTTTTTAAAACTCTAACGCTAATCGCTGACGCTAATGCCAAATGAAGCTATAGATGCACTTTCACATCATCACAACCCTTAAACCTCAAATTTTTACATCTCCTACACGGGCAACGTATTTTGTTTCCATCCATATGGTTTGGATTACTACATGCAAATGTTATGAACTGCTCAAACCCTGTCTCCCACTCCTCTTTGTACCCAACTCGCCCGGATAAAAAATGATTACTATACATCCAACTACATTCTTGTTCCATGAAGTCCTACCATTGCAAATTATATTTTTACGTTTACAACATCTCGAAAAGCATGAACTATACCATAAAATTAATTCCCTAAATTAAAATAAAATTACAAAATTAAATTCTTACCTACTTACATATATCAATACCCAACATATTATTTTCAATTGCATGCATTAATATTTCACTCAAATAAACAATGTAACTTAAAACTAAGTATATACTAAATTATAATTAAATCATTAAATTAGACAAATTGAAAAACCTTCTACAAAAATTACATATATTAATGCGTATTTACGATTTAGGGTTTAGTTACGGTTAATACTACTTAGGTTTAATATTGTGGGTTTAGGGGAATATAATTAGAGTTTAGGGTTTATAGGATGTTTAGGGATATAGGTTTACGGTTTGTATTTCAGGTTTACTGTTAATGCTTATTAGGCTTAAGGTTAATTAATTAGAGGTTAGGGATATAATGAATAATATATTAAAATGTATGTATCATTTATACTATAATGTATCATATATAATCAAACATTAACTTTTTATTACATATATGAACTATTATTATTATTGTTATTATACATATATTATATTAAAACTCAAACTTAAGCAAACAAACTTATATATTATTATTATTATTATTATTATTATTATTATTATTATTATTACTACAACTACTATGACTACAACTAATAGTACTATTATTATTATTATTATTATTATTATTATTATTACTACTACTACTACTACTATTCAACTAGTACTACTACAACTACTACTAATACTAGTACTATTATTATTATTAGTATTATTATTTTTACTTCTATACTACTAACTACTATACTACTACTACTCTTATTATTATTATTATTATTATTATTATTATTGTTGTTGTTGTTGTTGTTGTTGTTGTTGTTGTTATACATATATTATATTAAAAGTCAAAATTAATCAAACAAACTTATTATTATATATTATTATTATTATTATTATTATTATTATTATTATTATTATTATTATTATTATTATTATAATTACTACTACTCTTATTATTATTACTACTACTATACAACTAGTACCACTACAACTACTACTAATACTAGTATTATTATTATTATTAATATTATTATTTTTACTTCTATACTACTAACTACTATACTACTACTACTCTTATTATTATTATTAATATTATTATTACTACTGCTGTTATTATTATTGTTATTATACATATATTATATTAAAAGTCAAACGTAATCAAACAAACTTATTATATTATTATTATTATTATTATTATTGTTATTATACATATATTATATTAAAAGTCAAACTTAATCAAACAAACTTATTATTATATATTATTATTATTATTATTACTACTACTACTACGATACAACTAGTACTACTACAACTACTACTAATACTAGTACTATTATTATTATTAGTATTATTATTTTTACTTCTATACTACTAACTACTAGCTATACTACTACTGCTCTTATTATTATTATTATTATTATTAGGGTAATTATTACTACTATACTACTAAGTACTATACTATTGCTATTGCGTATGGTTTTTTTTTTCTTTTGTATTTGCATGTTGGTTTTGATATCCCTTTAGCCCTTTCCGAATTGTTAATCTTTATACCACTACAAGAAGTTCTGCCGTTTACCAACACGCAATTACCAACTGCTGCGTGTTGGTAAACTGAAGTCACCAACGCGAAGCTGTTGGTAAACGCACGTTGGTAATTGATTCGTTGGAATTTTTTTTATCGATGTGCAAAAATTAACACGTTGGTAAATTCCAACGTGTGCGCGTTGGTAAAATGGACGTTGGTAGTTACCAACGGTCAGGAATCAGCCATGGTTTCCAACGCGTAGTTGTAGCTACCAACTGCCGTGTTACCAACTGCGATGACAGTTGGTAATTGGTAATTACTAACTGCCGTATTACCAACTGCGATGACAGTTGGTAATTACCAACTGCCATGCGCGTCAGTAGGAGAGTTGATAATTACCAACGCGTACGTGTTGGTAATTACCAACTTACAGTAGTTGGTAAGCGGGTTGGTAATTAGCAATGTGTGTTGAAGTTGGTAATTACCAATGCGTGCGAGTTGGTAGCAACCTGTTGGTAATTACCACCTTGCATACACGTTGGTAAGTATGTTGGTAAGTACCAACGCGGATGACAGTTGGTAATTACCAACTAGTGCGAGTTGGTAAACGGCAGTTGGTAGTTACCAACGCACATGCACGTTGGTAATGTACATTTTCAGTTCCGGGCCGGGGTTGTTTCTTGTTTTTCCCTGTTTGAAACAAGTTCGAAATGTAGAAACCAATTCCAAAGTAAATATTAACTTGATAAGCAATCAAAATTACATAGATAGGCACACATAATTTCCATCAAACATTCTCTAATACACCATAATTAAAACAAGTACATATATGTCTGGAACAAACCATACAACATTCAACGGATTACACATCTCAGGAATTTAAATAAAGTCTTAGGTCTAACAATTCTTGTCTAAGTCTGATAACACAAGAAATTATGAAATGATTTATGTGACGACTCTCCTAGTTAAAGAAGGGTCTTAACCAAGTAAGTATTTGTTTTAGTTTGTTTAAGTGTTTTTATTAAATTAAGTACCTCAAGTTAGCACCTTGTTAAGAAAGAAAGGCAAGCTTAACTAAGTAAATGAGTTTCTAAGTGTGGTTTGGCACCTTAAAGTCAAAAACGGGTAAAATGGTAATCTTGACCCAAGTTAGAAGCATGACTATAATTTTGATAAAATTAGGGTCATGTAAGAACATTGGCTTAGTTAAGTTAAGACCATTAGTTATGCTAGCTATTAGAACCGCCTTTGAAGGATTTGGGTGAAATGTTGCACTAAGTGTTTATTTAAGCCATTTAGATCTTAAGTGGCCAAAGTGTCCATGAGGCCAAGTGTAAGAGGCTTTTGGGCATCCTTTAGAACAAAGGAAAGATGGTTTTGGGTTGAGAGTTTGGTGACCAAATTAAAACAAATGAGAATTTACGGGTCAAGGGAGCAAGAGTGGAAGAAGTGTGCCTTAGTGGGGGAGTTAGTATATTTTTGGGTAAGTTGTTTTCCCTTGCCATTTGTTTCCTTCCCCAAATTTCGTAGCTTCCTTTCCCCACCAGAATTTATGCTCCAAAGCTTCCCATTTCTTTAATTTTCAATCAAATTTGAAGGCCCCAAGGTGTTTACAAGAAGCCTCAAGCTTCATTTTGATGTTCTTGCTTCAACTAGCTCTTTAATGCTTGTTTGGACTTGAAACCTTAGGTAAGCTTCTTGGGTTTTCATGGGCTGGTTCTAAGTTGTTTCCATAGCTAGAAATGGTCTTGGTTTGAAGTTATTGGTGCCATATCATGTTGGTTTTAGGTTTGGAACTCAAGAGAGCTTGGTTGAGCTAAGGAGGGCCTGTGCTTCGATTCTTGCTTTGTGGCTAAGTTTGAGGTAAGGGTTCAAGTTAATTAAGCTCAAATAATGCATAGAAATGTAGTGTTTTATGTGGGAATGAAGTAGAAACAAGACCCATGTGATTTGAGCTTGGGATGAGAAAGTTTGAGCAGAGTTCGTGCAAGATCGCATGCTGTCGCGCAATGCTGGAAAGGTGTTGGCGACGCATCGCCAGACGCGTCGCCGAGAGATGCCAAAGTTGTCCAAATGTCAATGCCTTTGGCGACGGGTCGCCAACGGCGCCGCCAAGGCATTTTGCCCCCAAGCTCCGGGCATCCTAAGAATGTCTCAAACTCTCGGTTTTCATCCTTAGGCTAACTTAAGATGTTCCGTAGCCTCAGTTGGGTCTAGAAACCATTCCTAAGCTGGGAATTATGCATTATTTAGGTGGTAGCTAAGTGGTATGGTTAAGGAAGAGTAAGTAATTGTGGCTAAGGAAGTTAAAGTGCTTAAGTTCCTAAGTGAGCATTAAGGGGATTAAGTCGATTTTCAGATTCTTTGTTGGCCGAGTGGAATGTCATAGACCTTTGGTCAATAAAAGGGAAACTTAAGTAGATCCCAACCGAACCATTTGGTTTGGTAGGTGAGCCACTACGGATCTCTAAGCTAAACTCTAAGGGTTTGGCTAGTTAAACCACATTGGATGGCTACCCTGTACAATAAATTAAAGGTAAAGGCGGGTAAGTTTGAGAAGAGGTGACGACCTACTCTAGAACCCATAGGTGGGACTTATGGGAGGTAAAGTACCTGGGATATGAGGGCCAGTGTCTCAAGTACCTCCGCCGTTTGAGCTCACGATGGGATTATGGCACCTAGTGTGCAGGAAGTCCCAAGTGTTATGTGAATTTCATATCATACATTCATGCATTGCATATTTTACATGTTGTTATTGCTTGAGTTTGTTTGTTGGTTGACCACTTGTCTGTTTGCTTGTTTGTCATGGTTTCATGTTGGCTTGCTGCTATCTTCTTGTAGGTACCCTAAGGGACCCTTACTGAGTACATTCATGTACTCACTCCCTTAAGTTTATTGTGCAGGTTCTAACCCCGGGCCTAATAACTAGATGATAGCTGTGGCCTAAGCTTTTTCTTTTGCAGGTATTCTTCCTTGAGAATCCTTGTGATTCTAAGTTTACTTGTGAACTAAGCTATGTACTAACTAAGTTTTATGCCTTTACAGTGTAGAGGCTAAAGGGTGCACAAGGACTAAGGAAGGGCTTGCACTTGGAGCTTTGATAGCTCAAAGGTGGGGCTCAAGTAGATGATCTTAGTTAGGTTTTTGTCTCATGTATATAGTACCTTGTGTACTAAGAAGTTGCCTCTATTAGGATACATTATGATGTAAAACCATCTAGTTACTTTTGGGTGCATGCTAGTGGTGTAAAGTATGCACAAACTATTACTTGAAGTCGAAGTAACTAGCATTTCACTGTCTTGGCACATTTTGAGTATGTTTTAATTGAAATGCTCGAGCAATGTTTTTAACAAATAGTTTACTTATTCGTTTGCATTGCCAGGACAAAAGCATGCATATCTTTTACTGGGTAGGCTAAGAAACTAGTTGCATATAAATTGTTTTAATTTATACTGACGAGTAATAGTTAGCCAGTAGTAACTTAGTGGGATTCATAGTCCCTAAGGGCCTACAAGCTGAGATAATGAGGCACTGGGGCCTCGTTCCGCGACAATTTACCTGTTGAAGACGACCATCAAGGAGTCCCGACTATCTCCTCATTCTCCGAGTCCGAGTCATCAGGATACTGTGGAACTTGTTGAGCCGGTGGGCATGGAAGGTTTAGCGAACGACAAATAATCTCCAATTGAGCCCGGTTCGCCTCCAATACGGCTCTATTCGCCTACATCTTTGCTCTCTGTCTCCTCTTAATTAGTATAGTCAGTATTCCTATAATTATAATAATAATAATAATATTATTATTATTGTTATTATTATTAGTATTATTATTATTATTTTTATTATTATTTCGGCGTAATATTATTATGACTATTATTAGAACTATTACTGTTATTATAATTATTTGGTACAAATAATATTATTACTAGAAGGCAAATAACTCAGGTTCCTATAACCAAAGTCCGTTATTATTTCATCTCTCTTAGCAATTTAGTAGCTTTAATTTATATTAGAATGTTCTCATTACAATTATAATTGTTTTAATCGTATTAATATTGTCCATCCAACTTCCCCATTTCTCCTAGAAATTTAGTAGCTTTGTTCTCATTATAATTTTATTTGCTTTAATGGTGTTAATATTGTCCATCCAACTTCCCCATCTCCTTTATATATATATATATATATATATATATATATATATATATATAGTATTAATATTGTCCATCCAACTTCCTCAAGAATATTATTTCAACATTAACTTCATAGTAAATTAGTAGCATTAATTTAAGAATTTATTTGCAATAATTAATACATAAAGTCTCTATATAGCCCTCACTCAAAAAAACACTCATTCCCTCCTATATATATGTATAGGTTCTAACACTTGTTTTCAACACATATTCAATATTATCAAACTTTCTTTTCATTTTTTTCTATTCTCTCTTGCTACCTATATTCATTTCTTCATTAATTTATATTTTCAAATTTTCACCAACGCAAAAAATGAGGTAGTTATGTAAACAAACTAAAAGATTTTCTTATTTTTTAATTTCGTTATCTTTGAATTCCTACAATTGACAAATATGTTCTTTTGGTCGTGAATCAACTTGTGCTGTAGGAGTTTTCACTTCTTTGGTTGTGAAGACTTTTCAAGGTTTTTATCATATTGTACATTCTCTCATTCATATTTGGATTTATTTCTCATTATAGTAAAATGTAAACTTATTAACTATATTGTTTTCCCATATAGGTCAACCAAGCTTGGGAACTTCAAGATCAAGCAAGAGTTACTTAAATCTTCAAATTTTTTAGGTTGACACTAGAAGGGGTGATTTTATGTAGGTTTGGAGAAACCCACTCATTTCCCAAGACTCATTCATTTAGCATTTACTTTATAATATATTTGTAGCATTAATTTTAAATTTTATCTGTTATAATTAATAGTTACATCATTATATAGCCTTCATTCCAAAAGTCACTCATTCCTCTATTTCTTTTACCATTAATTGCATAGTATGTTTGTATTATTTGATATCTTAGGCCCCCATATAGTCATAACCTCAAAATTTATATTCTGAATTGTAATTTTTTGTTAGCTCTTTGTGTCACAGTAGAGAGCCATTAAAATTCTATTTTTTAATATATTTTAGTGATTGAATTTCTATTCTGGTGTTCTCATTACAATTTTATTTTCTTTAAACCAGAATTCTAAAATTAATACTATAAATATATAGATTTGTAGCATTAAATTTAAATTTCATTTGTTATAATTAATAGTTACATCATTATATAGGCTTCACTCCAAAATTTAACAATTCCTCTACTTCTTTTTACCATTAATTGCATAGTGTGTTTGTATTGTTTACTACCTTAGGCTCCAATATCGTCATAACTTCCAAATTTATATTCTGAACTGTAATTCTTAGTTGGCTCTTTGTGTCATAGTAGATAGCCCTTAAAATTCTATTTTTTGTTTATATATTTTAGTGATTGAATTTCTATTTTGGTGTTCTTATTACAATTTTATTTGCTTTAATGATATTAATATTGTCCATCCAACTTTCCTATCTCTCTTAATAATTTAGTAGCTTTAATTTATATTATAGTGTTCTCATTACAATTTTATTTGCTTTAATGGTATTAATATAGTCCATTCAACTTTCCTTAAAATTCTATTTTCTGTACATTTTAGTGATTGAATTTAAATTCCTATCCTATTAGTATATTAAAACTCCTTTAGCTTTTGTTTCCTTCTTAATGGGTCATTAATATTAATGTCCCTTAACCAATTGTTTTAAATAAATTTTATCTTTCTTAGTAATTTAATAGCTTTGATTTTTATTAGAGTATTCTCATTACAATTTTTTTTTCTTTAATGGTATTAATATTGTCTATCCAACTTCCTCATCTATCTTAGCAATTTAGCAGCTTTAATTTCTATTAGAGTGTTCTCATTACAATTTTATTTACTTTAACGGTATTAATATTGTCCATCCAGCTTCCATTAAAATTATATTTTTTTATACATTTTAGTGATTGAATTTAAATTCCTATAATTTTAGCATATTAAACACCATTAGCTTTATTTCCTTTTTAATGGGTCATTAATATTACTGTCCATTAATTAATTATTTTAAATAAATTTCATCTCTCTTAGCAATTTAGTAGCTTTAATTTATATTAGAGTGTTCTCATTACAATTATATTTGTTTTAATCATATTAATATTGTCCATCCAATTTCCCCATCTCTCCTAGAAATTTAGTAGCTTTAATTTCTATTAGAGTGTTCTCATTATAATTCTTATTTTTTTAATGGTATTAATATTGTCCATCCAAACCATCTCCTTTATATATATATATATATGGTATTAATATTATCTATCCAACTTCCCCAAGAATATTTTTTTTAGCATTAACTTCATAGTACATTAGTAGCATTAATTTAAGAATTTATTTGCAATAATTAATACCTAAAGTCTTTATATAGCCAACACTAAAAAAAACACTCATTTACTCATTCACTCCTCTATATATGTATGGGTTCTAACAGTTGCTTTTAACACACACTCAATATTATCAAACTTTCATTTCATTTATTTTTGTTCTCTCTTGGTACCTATCTTCATTTCTTCACTAATTTATATTTTCAGATTTTTACCAATACCAAAATTGAGGTAGTTACCTAAACAGACTGAAAGATTTTCTTATTTTTTAATTTCTTTGTCTTTGAATTCTTATAATCAATGAATATGTTCCTTTGGTTGAATCAACTTGTGTTGTAAGAGTTTTCACTTCTTTAGTCGTGATGACTTTTCAAGGTTTCTATCATATTGTACTTACTCTCATCCATATTTAGCTTTATTTCCCATTCTACTATAATGTAAACTTATTAACTATATTATTTTCCTGTATAGTTTGACCAAGTTTGGGAACTTTAAGATTAAGCAAGATTTACTTAAATCTTCAAATTTTTGAGGTTGACAGTATAAGGGGTGATTTTATGTATGTTTCTAAAACCAATTTGTCAGTTTGCAGTACATGTCTTACATTAATTGATAACTTACCAGTTATGATTTTATATAATATATTCAAATGTGGTGCCAAAAATCCAAAATTTTGAATATGAAGTTTGTTTAGTAATGGGAAGAATAATAGCAATGAAAGAAAGAGATAGAAAGCAAGACAAATTTTGTATTATACAACGAAACTATGTACACAAACAAATGAAAACACAACCTGCATTATACTCCATCCGTCCTATATTCTTTGCACCATTTGACCTTTTTCACATAATTTGATTTGAATTTATTCATATTAGTATTTGTTAGAAAAAATTTTAAAAAAATATTTTTAGAAACTATAAGTCTTGATTTATCATTCTTATATAAATTTTTTTTATTTATATACTAAAATGTTGAAAATAAAAAATCATAGATTAATTGCTGAAAAGTGAATGGTGCAAAGAATATGGGACGGAGGGAGTAACATATTAACCCAATTTTAATTTAAGGAATGATTCCCATTCATCGCATGGGTTACTCAACTAGTATTTAATATTTTTTATTTCTTTCAAGTTCTAAGACAATGACAATAAAAGAAAAAAATAAGAATAAGAAATAATTAGTAGGAAAAACCTGAGACTTTCAATATATTATGATATATTCTATTTAAACATACATGTAATTTTCATATATATGTATACAATTTATTATAAATTGGTATATCCGAGATGTACCACCGATATGACATTGGTATTCAAGATTGTACCATACCATTAAAAAAATGGTACGACATCTAGTACAAGATTTAAAATTTTGGGTGTAAGTGTAAGTATTTTAAAAAAAGGGATAAAACTAAAGGCTCAACTAAATCTCAAGAGGTTTTCGGTAATTTTCCCTTCATTTAAAAGTTCACAATTTACAAAGTTTGAGGAGTGAGCTGATCGAGTCGAAGTTATGAAGGTAAAAAGTTCGAGTTGATAAAGTTTAGAGGCAAAAAGGGTTTTAGACCCAAGAAAAAGCTACGCGGGTTAGCAACTCACTGAAGCCAATCTTAGTCCATTCATCTTCTTCATCTTCAATCAAAGCTTGAATGCTTCGGCGGTATTGATCTTCCTCCAGTCTCCTGGTCTCCGACCACCTTAGGCTCACAAATTAAACTGTACTTCCCAATCCATCAACAAATGTTTTTCAAGTCCCAATCTCCACCAAACTTATCTCTATACTTGGCAGTGGCGGGAAAAAACAATTAAAGATTGTGTTGTTAATTTAAGTAGCATTCGGTTCAACTATGAAGTACTTTGGCTGCTATAACTTTCCATTCTACTACATATTACCATTAATACATGTTTTAGCTTGGAGATTTGAGATTATTGGGAAGTCCTTGCTTTGGTGGATGATTTTAGGCCTTGGTTTAGGTTGTCATTTCGTGGTTGTCTAGATCATAAATCAATCATTTTTTTGTTCGGTAGGTGCTTAGATCATAAATCAATTATTTCAAGGCTAAGAAATATGACGGATTACAATGGAATACTAGGGACATTCCCTGGCTTCTGGTGGTAAGTTAGCCACTTCTATCTGGATGTCTAGGCATTCTTTGTTGCATCTTTGGGCGAGTAAGCAAAGCATCCTCGAATGACCAAATATTTAAGTTGCGCTTTGACTTGTTTATAGTCATACGTGTTGATTTATAGCATCTGTTTGAACAGCTTGCTCAATCTCACATTTATAGTTCCCCAACAGATAAGTTCCTCCATTTTCTCTCTACAGAAAGAAGTAATTGGTTATTGTTGATGTGGTGAAGTGTATTGTGGTAACCATTTCAATGTGAGGTAAGACAAACAATTCTTTTTTCAAATAAGCTTGTTAACATTCGATTTTGCCATTTTTAGTGTGAAAAGGTGAAAGAAAGATTGAATTAGTTGGAATAAATTTTATTGATGTTTGACAGGAGATATATATGCAACTTGCTTACTTCTATCACTGCTACAATCAAGGAATGCATAAGGAAAACAAATATATATTTACTATTAATATAAATGACAGATTTAACTTTCCAACGCTCCCTCTCAAGTTGGAGAGTGGATATCCTGCACTCCCAACTTGCGAACCATAGGCATGAAAACTTCCTTCCCCAAAGGTTTGGTTAGAATATATGCCAATTGATGACCAGTATTCACAAACTTTGTAGCTATAGAATCATCTTGGATCTTGTCCCTGATATAGTGGCAATCCATCTCGATGTGTCTAGTTCACTCATGGAAAACTGGGTTGGTTGCATTATGTAAAGCAGCCTTGTTATCGTAATATAATGCGGCAGGTTCATGATGGACAAGTCCCAACTCTCTCAATAGGTATTGAAGCCATGTTAACTCACAACAAGCTCCAGTCATTGCGCGATACTCGGCCTCGGCTGAAGAAAGTGACAATGTTTTCTGTCGTTTTGATCTCCAAAATATCAATGAAGGTCCAAGAAAAACACAATATCCTGTAGTAGACCTTCTAGTGAATGGACATCCTACCCAATCAGAATCACAGTACGCTCGTAATCTAAAATCACTATTTGAGGAGAAGAATAAACCCCTGCTAGATGCACCTTTCAAATATCGGACAACTCGAAGAGCTGCCTCCATATGAAATTTATGAGGTTGGTGGATAAACCTACTCAAGACATGTACAAAATATATGATATTTGGCCTTGAAACCGTCAAGTATATTAATCGGCTGACTAATCTTTTGTAGTGGCCTGGATCCTTGAGCAAATCACTTTCATTTGACAACTTCAAACCTTTCTCAATAGGAGTATCAATGGGAGCCGCGCCCAACAACCCTGCATCTTTGATAATTTCTAGTGCATACTTCTCTTGGGAGATAAAAATCCCACTTTTAGAAGTTGAAATTTCGATTCCCAGAAAATACTTTAATTCACCAAGATCTTTTAGATGAAAATTATTATGCAAAAACTTTTTTATATCAGCAATACTTCCACGACCATTTCCAGTAATTAGGATTTCATCAACATATATCAAAAAAGCTGTAAAAGACTTGCCTCGTCTCCTAGTGAATAGTGAGTGGTCAGCTTTAGATTGCACATAACCAGCTGATCGGATGGCCTCTGAGAATTTTGCAAACCACTGGCGTGAGGCTGGCTTTAGACGATAAGTGATTTATGTAGACGACAAACCAGATATTCCTCCCTCTATCTCCGAAGCCCTGGTGGAGGAGACATATATATTTCTTCATGAAGATCTCCATGGAGGAATGCATTGTTGACATCTAATTGGTGGAGGGACCAACCTTGAGCAGCTGCAAGGCAAGCAAACAACAGACAAAAATGATCTTAGCAGTGGGAGAGAATGTATCTTGATAATCAACACCTTCTAATTGAGTGAATCCCTTAGCCACTAATCAGGCTTTATATTTCTCAATCGAACCATCAGGCTTGTGCTTAATTTTATAAACCCAACGACAACCAATTGGTCTTTTACCAATCGGAAGAAGGGTGAGAGTCCATGTACCATTAACCAATTGAGTGAATCCCTTAGCCACTAATTGGGCTTTATATCTCTCAATGGAACCATCAGGCTTGTGCTTAATTTTATAAATCCAATGACAACCAATTGGTCTTTTACCAACTAGAAGAGGGGTGAGAGTCCATGTACCATTAGCCTCGAGCGCCTCCAGTTTTGATTGCATTGCTGCCTGTCATTCAGGATGAGTAGCAACTTCGATGTAGGATTGTGGTTCCGCAGCTTGGCTAATATGAGCTATGAAAGATTTGTGCTCAGGCTTGTATCGATGATAAGATACATAATTGGACAGCGGATATCGAGTGCCTTTATTCAGACTTGGAAGCAAAGAATTTGATTGGTCAGAGCTAGCATGCATGACCTGAGAGCAAACATAATCCTGTAATTTTACCGGTGGATTATGCAGGCGATTAGAGTGACGAAGAGGCTCAAGTGAGGGTGATGATGGTGGAGTAGGAAGGACAAAGGATGGTTAGACGGACTTGATGATGACGGTATCAGTGATTCTGATTTGGGAATTGTGGATTCTATGATTTCTGATGAAGGTGCAGGAACATCTTTGGGACGGCGAGTGTAGGTTTTAAGAGGAGCTGGAGTTGGGTTGGTGGTGATTGTCTCATTATCAACTGGAGATGGATTGGAATTGTTTGAAGGGACAAGGTAGTGATTAGAAGATGCGTTTGCCTCAAAGAAATGATAGGGTATAGGGTTATTTGGTTGGAATTGACCAGAATGAGAAGTTTGAATTGTATTATATGGAAAAATATGTTCATGAAATTTCACATCTCGACTAGCGAAAACCTTATGAGTGGAAAGATCGTAAAGCTTATAAGCCTTTTGACCAACAGGATAACCAATGAAAATACATTTTTGAGCACGACTATCAAATTTATTGAAGGGTGGACATTCGTAGCATAGGCTAAACAACAAAAAACGTGAAGATGTGAAAATGATGGTGATTTAGAGAAAAGACGCTCAAAAGGAGTTTTGAAAAAGAGAATGGCAGTGGACAACCTATTAATAATGTGCACAGCAGTGAGAACACATTTTCCCCAAAATTTTTGGGGAAGATTAGCATGCATTTTTAAGGCCCGTGCAATTTCAAGAATGTGACGATGTTTCACTACTAAAAAATGGGCTTTTTCCAATGCCTTTGCGTTGGAAAAATGAGTTTTCCAACGCTAAGCCGTTGGAAATAGGGCCTTTGGAAAAGCATGCATTGGAAAAATATTTCCAACGGCCCTTTTTTTTACCGTTGCTATTTCCAACTGATAGCCGTTGGAAATGGAGCCATTACAAATTTCCAATGGCTAAGGTTGTGGTTTGGGTTACTTAGCCGTTGGAAGCGAAACCAACAGCTAAGGCAATTGGAAATGATACCAACGGCTAAGGCCGTTGGAAACTTTATAGAAAAAAATAAATAAAAAATATAATTTATAAATTACTAAAGTATATTTTATATTTCATAATATAACTAAAAACTTTAAAATAATTATTCTTATACCTACATAACAAAATATTCAAAGCAGAAGGTCAAAAAACCATAAAATTACAAAAATAAAAAAATTACAAAAAATCATTCTAAACTAGATCTAACAAATATCACAAAAAACAAAAAAAAAAAAAAAACTAGATCTGACAAATGTCACAAAAAAAAAAAAAAAAGAAAAGCAGAGACCGACAGAGGAGCGCTGGTGGATCAAAGCCAAGGCGGAGCACTGGCAGATCTATCGCGACGTGAGCCAAGGCGGAAGATCGGGCAGCATACGGCGAGCCTAGGCGGTCGGTTGGCGATGGAGAGCGAGAGCGAGCAACCAAGCAAAGAAAGCGATAGAGTCGGGCGGAGCGAGAGCGAGCAGGAGCAGAGAGATCGACGGAGCACAGCTGCGAGGGCAAGGGAGCACAACGACGAGGAAGAGAGAAGAAATTTCCAGATGGTGAGTAGAAATTGTGAGAGGGAAGAGATTGTGGGCAGCAGGGGTTGGCTAGGGCTAGGTTAAGATGTATATATAGGGGTTATATGGGCTGGGCTTTAATATTTGGGCCGGGTTATAATATATATGGGTTAAGTTATATTATAGTATAAAATATATGTTACATACATTATATATATGAAACATTAAAATATATTTATATACATTAATATATATGTTACATATATTATAATATATAAAACATTGTAGTATAATATATATGATAGATTAATATATGTAATAAATATGTTAATATATATCATATATATGATACATTAACATATGTGATATATAATAATAATAATAATAATAATAATAATAATAATAATAATAATAATAATAATAATAATAATAATAATAATAATAATAATAATAATATTATTATTATTATTATTATTATTATTATTATTATTATGTATGGCATATACATCATATATCATATACTATGTATATGTTATTATAATATGTGTAAAATATGATATGTATTATAATATGTATAAAAATATACTATGTATAAATTTAATAATAATGTGTAAGATATATATACGTATTAATATATATGTATTATGGTAAATATATATTATGATATATTATATCAATATATATAAATATCAATATCAATGCAATATAAATATGCATATATATAAATGTGTGTGTATTTGATATATCAAAAAATTTCTAACGGCCTCGGCAGTTGGAAAAATAAAAACATTTTAACTTTCATGTTTATAAAAAAAAAATTCCAACAACCTAGGCAGTTGGAAAAATAAAAACAATAAATACTGAGATGCTTGCATATTTTCCAACGGCCTAGGTAGTTGGAAAAATAAAAAAACTTTCCAACGGCTTAGGCAGTTGGAAACAATAAATACAAAGATGAATAATTTAACTTACTATTTTATAACGGTTTAGGCCGTTGGAAAAGTGCTTGTCAACACTTCTAACGGCCAAGCCGTTGGAGATTTTTTTTTTCACAAGAGTCAAATTTTTTTGCAGTTTCCAATGGGCTAGCACGTTGGAAATTTCCAATGGCCAAGCCGTTGGAGAATGAGCCGTTGGTAAAAAGGATTTTTTTAGTAGTGTTTGCCCTCTACAACCCCATTTTGTTGAGGTGTAAAAATGCAAGAGTGTTGAAAAATTACTTCTTTTTCATTGAAAAAATTTTACAATGAAATGAATTCTCCACCATTATTGGTACGAATATTTTTTATGCAAGAAGAAAATTGGGTGAAGACAAAGGAAAGGAAATTTTTTAATAAAGATTGTGCCTCATGCTTGTGACGCATAAAAAAAACCCAAGTGAATTGTGAAAAATCATCAACAATTGTAAGAAAATACTGAGCACCAGAAAGAGATGGATGCTTATAAGGACCCCAAATATCACAATGAATAAGATTGAAAGGTTTGGCAGATGAAATGAAGCTGAGACCAAAAGGTAAACGAGTTTGCTTAGCTAAAGGACAAATAGGACAAGCATCAATAAGCTAAACTGAAAAATTTAAGAAGTTCTTGACAATGAATTTTAAAGGGGAATGTGAAACATGACCTGGATGACTGTGCTAGAGATCAGTAGGTGAGATTATGAGATTACATGTTGGCCGATGATTTGGCAATGAATGGGAATCGGTTAAGGTTTTTTTTGTCGCCAATGCTACCAAATAGTAGAGGTCGTCGCACTGTTTGCCCAAACCAATCATCTTCCGCGTAGCTAGGTCCTGCAAAATACACCAATTCGGAAAAAAGGTCACTGAGTAATTTAATTCATGTGTAAGTCAACTAACAGATATCAAATCAACTTTGATAGTCGGAACATATAACACTTTATGCAAATGATATTTGGAATTCAAAGACAAAGATCCAGTAGAAATAATTGGAATCTTTTCTCCATTCGGCAGTAGTACAGGAGGTAGTGAATGACCATTGCTTCCATATATAAGATTATCTGATGAAGACCCAATATGATCTGTTGTGCCGCTATCGATGATCCTTCGATCTGACTGAATTTTAGATAGATTTAGAATACCTTGCACAATATGTATCTGAGAGCCAGCTTGGATAGATGAGAGTTCAGTAGGTAGACTGAGCTCACCGTTAACCATCTTCAATCACAAAAATCTAGAGAACAGTAGCAGAGATGGATCCAGAAGAATAGCAAAGCTCGACGATGGCAATAACAGTGAGATGGATGAAGATGAAATCCGATCTGGAGAGAGGGAAAGATGAAAAGAGATGCACAGGAGAAAGTAGTGTACAACGAAAAAAATGAGTGAAGATCTTAGTCCTGCTCTGATACCATGAAGAGATGAAAGAAAGATTGAATTGGCTCGAATAAATTTCATTGATGTTTGAGAGAAGATATATATACAACTTGCTTACTTCTATCACTGCTACAATCAAGGAATACATAAGGAAAACAAATATATATTTACTATTAATACAAATGACAGGTTTGACTTTCCAACATAGTGCAAACAAATCAGCCTAGCATCATAATCGAAAACTACGAACCTTGTTTTGCATATTTTTGCTCCATCGTGGTCTATAATGATGCATTTTTATTGGCAGGTTGTGAGGAATGGTAATAGCCAAACAGGATTATGGGAAATTGTTGCTTGTTGTTCAAAGAAGTGTCTGACTGCTGGTACAATCATCTATTGCATCCATTGTCAGGCATCTAAATGCCTATGCATATCCAGTATTTATGTGAAATGAATTTTCTTTTCCTACTTCTAGATTAGTTCAAGCTTTTACATGCTTATTCTGGAGAGTGGATCTTTACTTGATCAAATCATTGCTAGTGAGTGGATTCAATAAAAGAAACTGAAAAAACCCTCTTCACTTCTTCACTATTTTAATTTACAGTTTCTACAGAGGTAAGCACATGCAAGAGGTTAATTCAGGCTTAGTGTTCAAGTTTTTATTTTTATGGTGTTCATAAATAATTTGTTAGTTTGGCCAATTATTTAAACAATTCTGATATTTCAGGGTATAAGAAGTGATGAAAGATTGCATAGAGTACCTAAGAAGTCATCTATCACTGACCTGGAGTTATGTGGCATTGTGCCTGACATCTTTGGTTGGTACGCGTGTTTAGGATGTGCTTGTATTTTCTTTCTAGTCATCTATGCTTTAAAGTATCTGGTTTGAGTGCTTCAATCATAATGCTTGTGCAATTTGGGCATCGTATATTTACTGTTTTTTTTTCTCTACAAGAGAGCTTGATTGCTGCTGTGTGGGAAGCCTATACTGGTCATAAGTTCCCTGGAATGTCCTTTGAGAATTCATAAAAGCTTTATCGTTGGTGTTTGCCAATAAATTGCTGATGCCTAAATACCTCAAGAGTCTACTAAGATTCTAAAAACCAATAAACTGATGTCTAAAAGGTTAGATCACAAAAAAAAAAAAATGCATAGATTTAGAAATGTACTTGGTATTTCAGTATTTCCAGAGACTGCATATCTGATACATATATAACCTTTTCTGTCCAGTGCCTCTAGTGTTAGTATTGTGCCCAAAAAAAGCCAATCATGAGATGATTGTATTTTTACACATTGAGTCATGATATTTTATTAAGGCATTAATCCAGCAATTATGTTTGTTGTTTTGTTTCTGCGTAACGTAATAAACATAATTGTAACCCTAGAATAATGATATTCTTAAATGTCCCTAGTCTAGTATTATTGTGGAGCGGGTTGCAATAATACATAATGACTAGCATATGTGGAGACTAATATGAGATATGTAGTCTACATATGGGTACAAGTTGGAGAACTTGTGTACTGGACCGACCCACCATGAGAACACTTCATGGATCGTTATATGAGTGTCATAAGTGATTCTCATAGTGATCATGGTATATGTAGTCCTTCGACCTAAGATCATCAAGGTTCCCTACATGTGAGTCACATACTTTGATACTTTCCTTTGTTGCTCGTAACTGAGTGAACTCGAAGGAGGTCATTGGGTATGTCACATATCATGCGGAGGGATTTGTATGATCAAGATGGGATTTGTCCCTCCTATGTAACGGGAGTGATATCTTTGGGCCCCTTGATAGAGTGAGACTTAGAAAATGCATGGCCATGCTCCGATGAGTTGATATATGATATCAATGTCGTCAGTTTAATTTGGTCTACTCGGTAATCAAGAAACCAAAGATTAGGCTATACGAGAGTGACACATTCCATGTCTTGTGCTTAGTCTTGATATCTTGGACAAAGGGACAATGGCATATATCGGTGATGATCATAAAGGTTTAGTCGATTCACCGACAATCTTGTCACTTGGGTAGCAATGATGTGTTGCTAGACACCGCTCATTGCTTATGATCATAAATGTGATTTATGATCATTGCCAACATGGCAAGAGCCTATTGGGTCGCACACATAGAGCTATTTGGATCATTAGAGTGCATGGGCTAATTATTTGGGTTATGGTTTCACTTTAATTTCGTATTAATAATGGGCCAAGGAGTTGAGCCATTATTAAGCCCGAAATTAAATCCTAATTGGATTAGGGCTTTGAAACCCATTAGGCCTGGAAGTTGAGTCTCACTATAAATACAACTTTTAAGTGAGAAATTCGTAGGTCTCCTTGCCCTAGCCTCCCAAAAGGACAGCCGCACTCTTCTCTTGCAATTCCTTGGAGGACGCAAGCTAGCACTGCGAGCGCAAGAGAAACGCATCTGCCGGGACGTGGTGGAAGCGTGGTGATCCCGAGAGGCTCGTGTGGATACCATAGAGAGCCTGAACACGTCAACTATTCAGGTTTTGTGATTCGACTATACAGTTGAGTGAGAGATCTCAACCGAAAATTAGGTATGAAATTTTCGAACACCCGGTTTACCTCGTTTCACTTGGATCCTGGAGGGTTTCGGTTAAATTCCGCTGCGCTGTTTGGCTCCCGAAACCCAACATCTAGCTTGTTTGAAAGTTGCTTCAAAATTACCATGAACCTTAAAACTCGGATAGAATACTTGAGGTTACTCTGGTTGGTCAAATATGAGACTTGATACATGTTCTTCTATCCTTTGTTGCCTTCATGCTAGCCCCCCCTTTCTTTTGGCTAATGTCCATGAGTTGCATGCCCTGGCATCCAGCTTTTTTACGGGATTGGAATGTAAGAACTTGGGATATTAGTTCCAAAACTGCTGGTATTCCTTTTTCCCTTAATCAAGAATAATGATGAGCTATTGTGTTCTGTCCATTGTTATTGTTGTTTGGATGCATGGCATGAAGAGTAGCTTTTTTTAGCTTTGTTTTAGCCCTTAAAAGCTCAACCTTCAAGCATTTCTCCTAAGATTTTAAAGTTGAGGATATTAACTGTAACTAGTGTGTACTCAATTTCATAATTCTGCTCGAACTTTGTTGATTGTGGGTCAGAACATTTATGGAAGTTATACCCGCTTCGTAAATTGTATTTTTTTCACTATTTTTTTGTTACAAAATAAGTCTGCAGGTGTAAGCTTATATAAGTTACTGGGATTATAATCTTGTTTTTTTCCTCGTTATTTTCATTCATGATGCTTTCTTTAGTTTCACATAGATGAGAGAGGCTGTTCAGATTAGTTGGGAATAGGTTACAGGATCATGTGAAACCGACAGTTGTTCCTGATAGGTGTTTAGATCAATTCATGATAATCTATGGCATTTTGCAGAGCAACTCTACGTACATTTAGTGATGGGGAAGGTTTCAAGTGGATGGTTCAATTTTCTTCTTTGTTCACCATGGAGGTAACTTCTTCTTTAAAACTGTTCTCTCTGTCTCCGCCTCTTTCTAAACAGGCTGTGGGGATTCTCTCTCTGGAAGTAAACTTTTTATTTTGGAAATGTGGGCATCTAAAGTCTGTCGTACACCATGCTTGTGTACCCGGCCTTTAAACTTCCTTTTCATTGTTGTAGGGTTCTGGCCGTAGGAATTTAAAACATTTGGCGAACTCCTTTTCAATTTATTCTATTAGATCTTTGATTTACTCTAAATCATGGCTGGCTATGTGGCATTTTCTTCAAACCTTTCGTCGTTTGCCATAATATTGCTATGACATTTGGCAAAAAATGTAGGCATTTTCTTCAAACCTTATTATGTTCTTGAGAAACCACTTCATTTCTAGTTGTGAATTTCAGGTTTTGTTGCCGGTTGGGCGTGAGATCCATGGTTGAACATAACATATTCAACTTAAATGCTAGTTATTATAGCTGAGTTTGATTTCCAGAAGCATGGACCCGCTGCTTTATAATATAATCGAGTTGTTTCTGGTGAAGGTATGATTCTTTTTTCTCCTCCTTTCTTCTGGTATTTTCATTATGTTGATATCATAAAGTTCTAGCTAATTGGCCTGTGGAAAGTGGTTGCCTACTTCCTGTCGATCAACTTTTTTAGTGTTCTTGGTGACTGCACTTGACGTGTGAATTCTTGATTACTATTTTCTTATTGATTGCTTGCTTTTTATTACCTCGTATTAAGACTTTGCAAAATCTCACTAGGGGTGGAAAAATGAACAAATAGCTCGGCTTAAAGCTCGTTCGTGACTTGTTCGAAAAGTTATTAACCCAAGTCTGAACAAAATTTAAAGCTCAATATACAATTCAAATAAAGCTTGATTTGCTTATTACTTGGCTTGACTCGGTCTAATTTTAGATTTTTTCTTTAATTTAAGTGAACAGCTCAAACTCAACTCGAGCTCAATCAGATAACAGCTCGTTCATAGGTCATTTATATTGTTTTCAATCCAAACATGAACAAAAGATCAAGCTCGATAAATTATTTAAGCCGAAAATGATCAATCTACTACTCGGCTCGGCTCGGCTCAACTCGTTTTCAGCCTTAAATCTCTCAAAAACATAGTGAATAGGGTTAATGACAGCCATTGTCCCTAAACTAATATCATGTTGCTTAATCGTCCTACAACTACTGATTATTACACCGGCCATCCTCTAACTATGAAATTGTTGCAATAATATCTTGCCATTAGATTCGACTGCTAAGAAGTCACAGAGGGGGGGGGGGGGGGGAGGAGTGCACAATTAGTCCTACAAATTAGTAAAATTTTTTATTTGAGTCATAGCACTTTACTATTTTCTAGTTCAGTCCTAATTAGCTACCTGAGCGTATCAAAGAACGCCTTCATTTGTGCCGCCATGCAACCATAACTTGTCGAGATTTCAAACAAAATGCCATCCACCTCAAGCAACTCCGCAGCAGAAATCTCCGACACCTTAGGGTCCTTTAGTGGCGCCTTCATTTCCAGCAGAACCTTTGCCGGCAGCGTCTCCAGGACACAGTAGAGAAACTCCTCCATGCCCTTTATCCTCCTCGCCAATTGCTCGCCACTTGGCATATATTCATGCATATGATGGTGCATGAATATATGATGGCCAATCTCTGCCTTTGTCCCTACATCTTCCCGTTGTCGAATAAAACTTGTCTTTTGTTGGGTTAAATTGCACGTATTACCCCCAACCAATAATTATTGTCTCCGTTTTAACCCTAACCTTCACTTTGCCCATAGTGTGTCCTTAACCTCAATAACATGTTTCATTTTGGCCCATTTTTTAAGCAAAAATGTTATGTATGATGGAAAATGCCACATCAGCATCACATTGTAGGGAAAAATACTTACTTTAATCCCTAAAATTTTTCCTTTAACAAATAATATTCAAAACATTGAAATTTAACAAAAAAACTCCCCTCCCCTCTCCATCCTGCAGGCGCCACTAACAACATCTATGGCAGGGATCAACGCCTTGCCGAAGCTCATCCATGGCAGCAAGTAGGTGAGAGTGGAGCGTTACTTCTTAGAATTTAAGTCGGTGAAAGTGTTGTAAAAATAAGAGTAGGAGCGGCAGTTGGGACCAAGAGCAATGACCCAAAATAGAAAGATTATATGACTTAGGACTTATCATCTACATCTTGGTAGAAAATAATTAACTTTGCTACTTTTATACGGTCACCACCAAATTTTATCAACTTTTTACTTCTGTTTTTTTAAAAAAAATATTATCATGATTACTGATTAGTCACAGAAATTAACTCAATGATTTTCTTTAACTTTTTTTGATACCATGATTAATCCGAGAAAGTGATTCAGTGAGCTTTGAACACATTATTCATTGACTTTCTACACTCCATATTATCTCGACATCCACTTGCATTATAATTTTTGTTGATTGACGTCATATTACATTTTATAAAATAGTGACCCTGTCAACCATGTAATCTTGTCAGGTTTTCCAATTGACGATAGTGGAATAGGTGAACATATGAAAAAGAAAAGAAAATAATAGAAAATCTAGCTATCTACTGGTGTGGAACTAAACTCACCAGTGAACATATGGAAAAGACTTCTGCCGGGGAAAAAAAAAAAAAGACAAGAAAAAACTTCCCAAGTCTTGCTCGGGTAAGGTGCTTTTTCAAAGTAAAAATATTGATACGTAAGATAGTAATAATAATAACAATAATAATAATAAGTTATTTATTTACACTGCTCTACGATACTACAAGCGAAAAATTACTTTTAGAACTTCACAAATTGATCTATCGGAAATGATTACCATTAAAAGTAATTAAATCAAAGCCTTAACCTAGTGGTTAGGATTTGTGGTTGTTATCGACATTGAATTAAATGCCGTGGTATATTGTTTACTGTAGATACGTGGTACACGGTACAAATGTTTACGCATTTCGTCATTTTACCGAGCGGTATATTGCGGTATTTCGTGGTATATCACATACCGCGCACTTTTGTATGTATTTTATAAAAAAAAAATCGTGTTATACCGCAAATACCGTGTGGTACGTACCGAGATATTTTATTTTTTGGGGATATTTTTTTTACATCAAAATATCACAAAAATATAAAATATTAAAATATAAATAATACACGTATCATAAAATAATCATTTACTTTTAATTTTTTTAACTTTTCTTAATTAATATAAAAAATTAATGAATGGTATTATTTATATTTGTAGTATATACAAGGTATATGCAAACTTAATGGATGGTCCGTGGTCGGCTGGTCGCAGCTTTTGTTTCCCTCTTTCCTTTTTTTTTTTTTTTAATTTATAATTACTTTTCGTACTCTTTTACCTCACATGAATTATTGCCCTTGAGTAAATGTTTGACCAAAGTAACTTTATCTGATTCTTTCTTTCCAACTTTTATTAGAAAATGTATTATTATTTTTTAAAATATTTTTTTTCTCTTATATTAATAAATTATTTTTTTAGTATTATTTATTTTGTTCCATATATAACATTTTTTTATTTTTTTTGTATTAAAAAAGTATCTTCTATAATGTATATTTTATTTATATTTGACAAATTATGATGAGAAAAATTAGAATACATATAAAATATATAAAAATAAATTATTAAACAAATTGTGTCATCTAAAAATAATATTTTAACATTTATTTTTTATGATAACGGTAATGTTATGCGGTGCGGTATACCTTAAAATCTCAGGGTACGGTATATCTAGCAATAACAGTATTTAACACCTTGATTATTGAAAGATTCAATGGTCAATCCCTTACTCACTCCTTAGGCCCTCTTCTCTGTACCAAAAAAAGGTGATAAAACTAGGTTCTGAAGTAATTATACGAGTCTTCCGCTTGAAAAAAATAGAAGTAATCAAGGTTTTTTGTGATGGGATATTTTTGTTAGCTTTTATTTAACGGGGTTACAATTGTTAGAACCCAAAAGGAACAAGGATTTTGACTATCAGCATGTGAATGATTTAACATGATCTCTTGAATATTAGCAGCACAGAGAAGTCAATTTGACTTGTTCTGCTACTGTTCTATTTCACCCTTACTGCTTTTACCCAGCGACTACACAACAATCAGCTCTCAATCTTCCTTTGGTTTTCCAAGTTTGCGCGGCCTTAGTTCTCTTTCCTTCATTGTTCCAAATTCCAAACCACCTAAAAGAAAAAGGGCTGTTGAAGGGAGAGTGAGAGAGAAAATGGTTCCTGTTCCTGTTTGTAACTTGTGGGTTGCAATTGCTGGTTTCTTTAACGCGCTTGTCCCTGCTTCTGTAAGGGAGAAGCCAGTAGATTTCATTAAACGTGAATATGGTTATTTCTTCAAGCACGAGAAGAAGGTGACAAAGCTGAATGAGCAGATGGGCAAGCTGAAGGCAGCAAAACTAAGAGTTGAGAATAACGTTGAACATGCTATGAGAAATAGGGAGATGGTTTATGAAGAGGTGCACAAGTGGTTGGAAGCCTCAAATGCGAAGCTGAATCCTGAAAAGACTGAGGAATTCAATAACGCTGTCGAGAATGTGAAGGTCCAGCGTTTTCTGGGCCTCTGTCCCGATTTGTGGTCCCGACGCCAGTTGAGCAAGAAAGCTGAGAAGGAGGGCAAAGACATGGAGAAACTCTTGAAGGAATATACTGATGCCAACAACTTTGAGCGAGTGGGCAACCGCCGAGTTTTGCAAGGAATAAGGCCTGAACTGGTCCAAGAGTTCGATGCCTTTGAGTCAAGGCACAGTATTTTTGAAGGCATCATGGCGGCGTTAAAAGATCCAAGTGTCAACAGGATTGGGGTGCACGGCATGCCAGGTGTTGGCAAGACCATGCTTGTGCGCAAAATTGGACACCAAGCAAGGGAAAATTGCTTGTTTGATGAGGTTGTCATCACTGCTATTACCAACAAACCAAAAATAAGAAAAATTCAAGGAGATATAGCAGATGGCTTAGGCCTGAAGTTAAGTAGCGAGAATGAGTCAGGAAGAGCAACTGAGATTAGTGACCGGCTGAACAATGGTCAAAGGATTCTCATCATTTTAGACGACATTTGGGGTGAGCTAAAATTAGAACAAATCGGAATCTTATCCCAAGGAGACCAGACTGTGAGAGGCCGCGAGATGCTCCTCTCCAACACTGTCAGCAGTTGCAAGCTGCTGATGGCATCCAGAAGCCAAGGTGTGCTTCGTGTAATGAAATCTAACAAGAACTTTGAAGTTGCTATTTTGACTTTTGAAGAGTCAAAGGTTCTGTTCACAAAAACAGTAGGGAATGTCCCTACTCAACCCAGTTATGGGCCAGTTGCAGATGCGATTATCAATAAGTGTGTTGGGTTACCACTTGTTATTGAGGCTGTGGCGAAGGCATTGCTGAACACCGGAAATACCAGTGTAGATGCTTGGAAGGACTTGCGCCATAAACTAGAAAAGTCAGGGCCCGGAAAAATAAATGAGGTGGATGAAAGTGTCTACACCGCGTTGAAGCTGAGTTATAAAATGTTGAAGGACAAAGAGGCACAGCAGTTGTTCCTACTCTGTGGTATGCATCCTCAAGGTGCTAACATTTACGTCCTTTACTTGTTATGGTACAGTGTAGGACTGAGACTATTTAGTGATGCTCACACTTTAGATGAAGCAAGAAACAGAGTGAATGCATTGCTTCGTAAGCTCATATCTTCTAGTTTGCTCCTCAAAGGTGATACGGATGAAAAGGTGAAAATGCATGACCTTTTCCGAGATGTTGCCATCACTATTGCAGAAGGAGATAAGATGTTGGTGATCAAGGATGGAATTGATTTCAAGTCACTGTCAACAAAGCAAAAACTCATCCATCGCAGACATATATCGTTTCCATCTGGAATTCATGAGCTTCCTGACATTTTAGAATGTTCTAAACTAGAGTTTCTCATACTTTTGAATGGTTATCCTTCTCTAAGGGTCCCGGATAATTTTTTTCAACAAATGACCGAGCTAAAAGTGCTTGATTTGACAAATCTTGAAAAATTATCTGCACTGCCCGAGTCATTAATTTATCTGGGGAACCTTCAGACCTTGTGTTTGGATTGGTGCTCTGGAATGCAGGACATATCAATTATAGGTAAACTCCAGCAATTAGATATCCTGAGCCTTACTGGTTCTGATATTGAGAAACTTCCGGAAGATATGAAGGAACTGACACAACTAAGGGTGCTAGATTTGAGTGAGTGCCGCAATCTCGAAGTGATTCCAGCAGAAATCATCTCAAGCTTGACCAGATTAGAGGAGCTCTATATGGGTAACAGTTTTTCGAAATGGGGTGTTCAGGGAAATGCTAGCCTTGATGAGCTGAAAGACTTGCCTCATCTTAAAATCTTACAGTTTCATATTTTCCCAATACAAATGATACCAGAGGACCCGTATTTCGAAAATCTAATAGCATACAGAATATTTATAGGTGATGGGTGGAAGTGGTCTCGCACGTACTACAATATTTATAGGCAATTGAAAGTCAAGCTGGACACTGGTACTGATTTGACTTACAATATCAAACAACTATTGCAGAACACTGAAGACTTGAATCTTGATAAAGTTGGTGTTGAGAATTTGCTTGAAGAGTTAGATAGACAAGGGTTTCAGCAGTTGAAGAATCTTAAAATAAAAAATAACTCGTGTATTCAACATCTCATCAACTTTGAGGAAGTTCCTTCTTGCACTAAAGCTTTCCCCTCCTTGGAGTCCCTGATTCTCAATGGATTGAGTAATTTGGAGAAGATATGTCATGGCCAACCTACAGTAGAAGCCTTTGTCAGATTAAAGACTGTGAAAGTAGAGGATTGTGGTAAATTGAATAATCTCTTCACGTGTTCTATGGTTAAGTACCTTCCCCAACTTGAAGAGATTGAAGTAAATGATTGTGACAACCTCGTAGAAATTCTTGGTGGGGAAATGGTGGATGGCTTTGGTGCTACTGAATCAATTGGCTATGATATGGAGCTCCTTAAAAATGTGCGGTCCTTAACATTGCGGCGGCTACCAAAATTTGTTAGCTTATTGTCACAAGGCCTCGTGCAATCACTTTTCAATGGAAAGGTAAAGCTTATGCTCTTGTACCTCTTGCAAATTTTGAGAAGAGTAATCTTGTTTACAAACAAGTCATACATCTGGAGGTTACAGTGGTCTAATTAATCATAAAACTAGCTATTGGAATCATTTGAATCAACTTCACTATAAAGGTTCTCTAGAAACCCAAAAAACTAAAACTACCTCCGTCCCATAAACTATGTCACTTGTGACTTTTGAAAAGTGAGTATGATTTGATACTTCTTTTTGTATGCAACAAACACATAAACAAATTTATATGCAAATGTTATTGGAACCTTGTACTTTCAAAATAGCAATTTCTAAGAATTTTTAACAACAATCGATAAATTGAGTCAAACTCAATTTCAAAAAGTAAAAAAAAGTAAAAGAAGTGAAAAACATTATGGGACATGTGGAGCAATAATGATCCATTTTAGTACGGATGAAAAAAGGGTAAGCCCTAACCAACTCTTCATATGTTTGGTAAGTCATTGCTTTGGCTCTGCTTTTAATTGAATATGCTAAAATTAACTGCTCATGTTTGTGGTGTGCAGGTACTGTTGCCCCAGTTAGAGAAGTTGCAGTTATCAATGCTTAATGTGAAACAGATATGGCAGGATAGGATGCCATCAGAAGTTTCTAGCAGTCTTGGAAATCTGACCAATTTGATAATTGAAAATTGCAACCATTTAGTGCACCTATTCTCCTTCTCAATCCCAAGATGCTTAGAGCGGCTCAAGCGACTCCAAGTGAGTGGATGTGAAAACATGATAGTGATTGTAGTCGGAGAGGAAAGAGAAGTAACAAATGAGTTGGATTACAAGATTTCATTCCCTCAGTTGAACTTTCTGAAGCTTAAAGGCCTTAAGAACCTTACTGGGTTCTACTCAGGAAATCATGATCTTGACTTCCCTTGCCTGAAGGAGCTAGAGATAACAATGTGCTCTAATTTTGAGGGATTTTCACCCATGTCTTATACTAGTTTGAAACCTCTTTTTGACAAGAAAGTGAGTTATTGTATATTCTTTTCTCTCAATTGTCTTAACTCTGGGTTACAATCTCTAACTCATTCTTTTATACACAGGTTACCCTGCCCAACGTGGAGACTATAACAATCTCTCACATTAAAAGTAAGAGGCTACTATTGGATGATGAACTTGTTGAAAATACCTTTTCAAAGCTAAAAGAATTGAAAGTAAAATTTTGTGAGAATTTGGAGATTCTATTTGCAACCAATTTGGTGCATGAAGTTAAGGGATTAGAGAGGCTTTATGTTGAGAATTGTAATGCTCTGGAAGCCATATTTGAATTTCAAATCCAGAGGCAGCGGGTGACTAGTCCCATCACAGAGGCCCAACTGAAAGTTCTGTGGTGTTGGCATCTCCCAAAACTGAAGCATGTGTGGAGCATTGATCCCCATGGTGTGGCAACTTTTCACGAGATAGATGATGTGATTGTTTGGAATTGTGAAGAACTAGGACACTTATTGCCAGCTTCTGTAGCCAAGGGTCTTCCTCAACTTGACAGACTAACAGTTTGCAAATGTGAGAAGATGGAGGAAATTGTGGCATCAACAATGGAGAGAGGAGACAGAGAAAGGAGCATCATGTTTGAATTCCCTCGGGCATCCGTTCTACAATTATGGGATTTGCCAAACCTCAAATCCTTCTACCGAGGGAAGCATACAACAAACTGGCCAATGTTAAGAAAAGTGCAAGCACGTCACTGTGGTCAATTGAAGATATTTAGCTTCACCCAAGAAATGCACCAAACTGATGCACCCCGCAGTGTGTCTATATGGCAGCAGCCGCTTTTCTCCTCTCAACAGGTATCTCATCCTCCACCCTTTAAAGGATATTTAGATTTTCTCAACTATGTTCAAGTACTATCAATAATTATAAGTTTGGACATGTAATTCTCTGCTAACACTTAAACAAATAACCATATATAATGTCCTGAGGCCTAGAAAGTGAGGTTGAAGGAACACCTTGAGCTCCCTTTCACCAAAATTTGAAAAACTTAATAGGGGAGGAGCATTGGGCACTTAATCTGGACAAATAAAAGCAAAATGAAAAATAAATAAGAATCATTGCATTGAGTTGGCACGGAGGTGATCATAATTTAACATTTGAACATTTGTGTTTGCAGGTGATATCTGGACTTGAAGAATTGCTAGTCGAAGATGTGAACATGATTAAGTGCATATCCGAAGGAGGACTCAGAAATGTGCACATGGGCAATGTGAAAGCTCTGATTGTGTGTGAGTCAGACCACTCTCATGCTAATGAAGTGGCTGATTTATTGCCTGAATTTTAAAAGAAGTTTCCCAATTTGCAAGATCTTCAATTGACTGATTGTATAGGTGTAAGGCTAGTTCCTCAGGTAGTTGTCCCGCATCTCAAGAGATTGGCGCTATACCAGTTGCCCAACCTTGAGCAATCATGGAGCCAATACTGCGATAGTCTCCTAAATGGTCTGGAAACTCTTGATGTCATTGAATGCCACGGCCTAATTGCTTTGTCAGACTCTTGGGCCTCTTTTCAAAGTCTCACCACCCTGTATATGGGTCAATGTCACCAAGTGGCACATGTTTTTTCAGCCTCCACAGCTTCAACTCTGGTGCAGCTAAAAAAAATGACCATAAGAGGATGTAGAATGCTGACCCATGTGATTTCAAGAGAGGAAGAAGGTGAAACATCAAGGAGATCAGATAGATCAGTCACTTTTAAGATGTTGAAAATTTTGAGACTTAAGTCTCTTCCGAGCCTCACTTGCTTCTCTGCTACAACTGCCACTCTATCCCACAGTTTCCCTTCTCTAGAGACTCTAACTATTCCCGAGCTTAGGATCTTTTGTCAGGGACGACTTCATACACCAGTGCTGAAGGGCATGCGACTAGTTGATACTGACATTGATGAAGTCGACGATAGGCCCTACTGGTTTGGCGACATCAACACAACCGTCCAAAAGGTAAGATCAATAATCTAATTTCCCATTTATGACTGAAAAATAATTTGACGCCATATATATCTGCTTGAAACTGATAGTATTTCTTGTACTTTCTGGATTGGGTTAGGTAAAATTGGGATGAACAAACCATTTAAAGTCTTACCTCTAAGTATATAAATTCAAGTCAGATTAATGGAGGATCTAAAAATCAAACTTATATTTCAAAAGTAGGCTAACTTTCGCAAACAAATAGATCGAGTTAGCTTTGAGTTGTAATAGAACATAAACACGTATGAATTAGTTGATTTGTAACGTACGTAATGCCTGCAATCAGCAATTGTTGGATAAGAAATTAGTTCATCCGCTGTCAACGAGAAATATTTTGTAATAAGTTTGTGGTTCAAGTGTGTGCGTACATACTACATCATCTTTTTTTTCATCAAAGTAGTCACACTATTCATCAATTTCGCATTTTAGACATATATGCTGTAGTTCGTAAGTATTTTCATATTTAAGTTTTGAGTTCATAATCAAATAATAACTTTAATTTTAAATTCTAGTAGTTGAGACTTTTATCGAAGCAAATGAAAATTTTTAAGCCATACAATGTTCTGATTTAATTAGTTAGAGTCTTCCTTTCCACAAAATAAAAGTTGGTGTCATTAATTGTTGTCATCTTTGTTAACTTAACTCATGTTCCACTTGCATATCTGGCTTAATTTGCATTAGATTCGATGCCTTCGCTCAAGAGCTTATCAAGTCAATGAAGTGCCAACCAATATTGAGGGGGAGCTGGCCCAACTCATGGAACAACTAACCCAGTTTCAGATGGACTTTCTAGATCTCGATATCAGGTATAGCAATCCCAATGAGTAACCTTCACAAACTCTACCTAGACGTGATTCTATCTGAATTACAATGGATTTTTGTTTTCCAAAATGTTCATCATGTGATAATGTTCATGCTTTTAACAGCCCTGTAATTTCATTAAATCATACACCGGCAACGCTAACATGCTATATAATACTCATCAGTCGTTACTATTTTTTCCCCTTTTTGGGTGATGTTTGTGTCCCGACAAAATGAAAACACTATTGATCCTTTATGTGGTTAACTAAATTATTGACGAGATTATATATCTGTTAATTTGCACGTCATTCCAATTTCATTATTCATCCTAATACCTCCCCGTTTGAAATGTTACAATCTTAGTTGTTATATGAACCAATTTAGAACTAATTTCAATTGTTATATGTGGAGAAATTATTCAAAATCAGAATTGAGCATAATTCAATAGTTTAAGAACTAACAGTTCAGGAGTCTAGCTAGGTTTCATAGCCTCTGAAAAGGTGATTAGGTATCGTAGCCTCTGAAGAAGAAGTTAGGTCTTTTATTGGAGGTAGAGGAGGGTAACGAAAGTCAGAAACGGTATCAGTTGATCGAGTTATTTCTTGATAGAGCCATGGTTTGCATTGCAGGAACTTAATCCAAGAAATGTTGGAATAAGCTTTGCCAATGAAAGATTGCCTGGTTCTCGATCTTCTGGTGGTAACAGTGGTTTCCACGGGGATAAAGGCTACATGCGGAAATGATTTGGGAGGTGGTGCTGGGTTCTAGGGAATCACACCTTTGGTTCCAGCCATTGAAGTCTTCCTTTACCCACTACTTAGCTGTTGGCTAGCAGATTTATGCATGTTATTATATGGATCAGTCTCTTTGAATAGAACAAATCTAGGTCATGTGACTGGTAAGCTAAGTTTCTCCCATCTTGTTACATACAACTATACTATTTAGGTAAGTACGGGTGGATGTCCACTGTTGTTGATGCAGGATTGTGCATTTGTCGGAGCAATAAGGTGCTGTATGATCGAGAATCCATAGCCTTGCATATATGGATGTAACTGAAAATGCAGAGGGGATGGATGACCTTTGGGAGGCCTCGCCATCAAATGCAACCAATACACCTTTGCTCGCTAGACTCTCCAACTTGCCAAGTGAATGATGAATAGTTGGCTTTCTTGCTGTACAATTCACTCCGGTTGGTGTTGGTTAGAAATATGGGTGGCAATTTTTGGTGCTTTAAGGCACCAGAGTTTCGAAAATGTTGGATCTTACTAAAAATTCTTCCTTAATTTGGCACGTCAAAGTTTAGTTTAGGAGAAGAGGGTTATTTATATTATTCCGGAACTACATATGTGCTCAAATTGCACATGTATTTGTGGACCTTCTATTGCTGAAGAACTGTTGATAGCTAGATAAAATCGAACCTAAACATGCGCTTCAATAAAAAACAACGATTTTAACCAACCCACTGGGCTGTGCTCCAAAACCATTGGCAGTCAAACAAATTTAAGTGTTAGGCTCTACGGACTATAAGTGGAGATGCTAGATTGAGCGACAACTTATAGTTACTTTTAAGCCTAAACAATATTAATTATTCGATCATTCTCAACTAATATTCCAAAATCCGGCGACGCTTACCAACAACTTAAGAGTTGGAGTGCGTAGTCTAGTGTCCCGTGCACTTGCTTTTTCTTTTTTGAGAAATTTTCAAAAAATCACCCGAGATCTAATGAGAACTACATTTACCTAATCATGACAAAACTTGACCCAATCTACTCAAATGTAAGCTCGACCTAACCCAATTTAACTAGAAAAATCAATGACTCGAATCCGACTGTATCCAATTTGACATGAACCCGAACCTAATTTATGTGAAAACCAAGAAAACCCGAACCCAAACTGACCTGACCCTAACCCAAAATGATCTGATGACTAAACTTGATAAGACCTGATTTTAACCCAAATCAATATAAAATACATGGTCAACACAGATTTTAAAACAATTATAATTTAACACGGGTGACTATGTTTCTTATATTTTGTTGATTTGTTCTGTGTTATGAAGTAAGCGAGTAAGAGTTATGAGAAACGATTAGTAAAACGGTGAGAGAGAGAGATAATATATATTTTTATAAATTTTATATTTTTTATGTCTAATTAAATTAAATTTTAATCAAAACTGAACAAAAAAATTTGAATCAATTCAGTCATTTCAGATTATGTATTAATGAACCGAGTAAACCTGAACAATTAACTTGAATCTGGTTTTAAACCCAAATAACCAACCTGTATTCGATCCGAATCCAAATAAACTAGGTCTACCCAACTTGAACTCGAATTCTACTAAGCCTGAAATCAATATGAACCCAGATAACTCAATCTGAATCCGACCTGAACCAGAATACATGCTAACTAAATTAAATCCTAACATGAATGGTCTGATCCAAATTTGACCCGACCCACCCAATTACTATCCCTACACTTAACCTCTTGTTCTTTTGTAATCATTCAACTTTACCTCTAAGGTTTAATGAATACTTTGCTAAATTAACTAGAAATTTGTACAAAATTATGTGACAAAATCATTTTCTTTAGATTGTTAATAAAATTTTGTTTGCCAAACTTAGTAAATGTAACACTACTCTTTGAGAGTTGTGTCTCAATTGTAGCATTTAAAATATAGTAGCTAGACACAAAATGTAACTGAATGTGAAATATGTTTGAAAAATAAACAATTAAATATATATTTTAATAACTAAAAGTATTTAGCAAAATAATTGTTCCATTAAGTGGGAAGTAAATTGTCTATTAAAAACAGTAATAATAACAATAATAATAATAATAATAATAATAATATTAACATATTCTACTCCGTGGTATGCATTTGCGACTCATTAGATCATCACCAAATCAAGCCAAAAACTCACCAAACTTGTTTTTAATTTATTCTAATTAATCCCAATCATTAATCATTCCTTCCAATCATCAAAATAAATTATTTCAATCAAATCATCAACCTTAAATATCTCTTCAATCTCTAAGAATAATCAACATATGCATCAAAATAACTAACAATCACTTACCTAAAATTCTTCTTTTGCTGAAAAAATCCGCAAGTTGCTTTCACTAGATCCTCAATTAATAATTTCTTCTTCCTCTTCTTCAACACAAAGCAGTAGCTACAAAAGAAAGTGAGAGAAATACCCAATCCCAACTTTTTTCTTATTTCTGCTCTTTTATAACTTATTTACTGTCTTCCTTTTTTCCCTCTTTCTTTTGGTTTGTGCCATGGCCTTTTTTTTTTCAGTTCGTTGCTTCTTATTTTTAATATATATTTTTTTCTTCTCTTAAGCCTTAACCTAAATACCCAAAATAATAAAATAAATTAAATTGGGTTGGGTCATTAGAGGATTCAGCTAAAGTAATGATGATGGCTGAGCAATAATGATTTCCTGATCAAAAGCTTCATTTCTGCTTGCAGAGGTTGGGGTAACGATAATCAGATTTTTTTTTTTCAAATTTTTTCCAGTCGATCAACCATGGAATATTGGGTAAATTGCATACACTACCCCCAACCTTTAATTATTATTTCTATTCTAACCCTAACCTTCATTTTATTCATATAATACCCTAACCTCATTTAAATGTTTCATTTTGGCTCTTTTTGAACGGAAATCGTTATATTGGATGGAAAAGACCACGCCAGCATAGGATTATAAGGGAACAAGGTAATTTTAACTCCCAAAAAACATTTTCATTGCCAAAGAGACCTAAAAACTCTAAAACCTAACAATCCAACTATCCCCGTCACCACCCAAAAAAAAATTAGAATTTTAATCGGACTTCATGGTTTGATACCCTTTTTCATTCTCTTTAACTTTTTCTTCTATCACATCTTCCGAAGCTCAACCGATTTTTACAAATGGAGTTGCAAAGATTTAGGTTTCATAATTTCAGATGCAGATATATGAAGATCTAATGAGATTTAAAAAAAATGATAGAAGAGTAAGTTAAATAGAATGAAAAATGCTACAAAATTATGTAGGCTGATTAAAATTCTGAAAAATTCTTTTCCAGCAAGGTGGCATCACCGCCGATGAGTTTTTCGGCGGCAGAGCCACCATGCTAGAAAAAAAATTTCAAAAATTTGATCGTCCTATGTGGTTTGATAGCATTTTTCATTATTTTTAACATTTTCTTCTAGCATTTCTTCCAAGCGGATTTTCATACATCTAGATTCTAAATTTTGAAATTCGAAACTTTAAAACTTGATTTACAAAAATCTGTTGAAATATGGAAGAAATGATAGAAGAGAAAGTAACAAGGATGGAAAATGCTACCAATCCATGTAAGCCAATCAAAATTTTGGAAAAAAATTTTTCGGCATAGTGGCACCGCTGCTGGAAAACTCATCGATTTGGCGGTGCCACCATGCCAGAAATTTTTTTTTATTAGAATTCTAATCGGTCTATATGGTTTGGTAGCATTTTTTTGTTCTATTTGATTTTCTCTTCTATCATTTCTTCCAAATCTCATTGGATTTTCATATATATGCATTTGAAATTATGAAACCTGAATCTTTGAAGCTCGATTTACAAAAATTGGTTGAGCTATGGAAGAAATGATAAAAAGAAAGTTAAAGAGGATGAAAAAGGTATCAAACTGTGAAAGCCGATTAAAATTCTTTTTTTTTTTTCTTTTTTGCGGTTGGTGACGGGATGGTCAGATCGTTAAGTTTTAAAGTTTTTAGGTCTCCTTGGGAAAGAGAAAGTTTTTATGGTGTTAAAACTAGCTTTTTCCCTTATAACCCGGTGCTGACATGGCATTTTCTGTCCAAGATAACAATTTTCATCCAAAAGGGGGTCAAAATGAAATGTTTTTGTGAGGTTTAGGTATCATTCGAGCAAAATGAAAATTAGGGTTAAAAAAGTAATAATAATTAAAGATTGGGGGCAGTATTTACCCATGGAATATCAGACAAATGTTTGAGCAGCATGGAAAGGAATTTTGAGGAGTTCTTCGCGTTGCCTTTGGAGGAGAAGAAGAATTGTGGGCAAGAAGCAGAAAGTCTACAAGGCTACGGTCAGGCGTTCGTGACTTCAGAAGAGCAAAAGCTGGGGTGGAACGACATGATTTTGGTCAAGGCTCTTCCTGTAAAAAACAGGAACTCGAGACTGTGGCTGCAGCCGCCGCAAAACCTGAGAGGGGCGCTACCCAACTATTCCGTAAGTGAGTTTGTATAATGCCAAAGCGAGACGAACGCGTCCGTGGGCTTCATGCAGAGGTTCACAGTCTTGCACATCGAGCGTTCGACAGAATGCGGAAGCTAGACCAGAGGCACGTGGGTCGTGATCAATAGAGGGGAAGGAAGGGCAAAGTGATCTTGGTTTGGGTTGTCAAGATAGCCTGCACCTATACTAGCAATATGATGGATGAATCATTCCCCGAAGTTATTATTTTTCCACTGGGAGATATGCATGGATATTTGATTATTATGCTTAAATTGTTGCCCTTAAATAATTCGATCAAGATACTGATTCGGGAATTGGGAATTCATCATCGGAGTTCTTATATGTTGAGCCTGTTACACCACCCTAATTTGTTCAAATTGACTGGCTATTGTCTTTAGGGTGACCACAGGCATATTGGTTTACAATCAGCAACTTGGAAAATCATCAATTTGGTTAGTGTTTTGTGTAATTTTTCAATTTGTCCCTTGGATATTGGAATAGTTTTTATATGTTATGCCATTGGTGTTCTCACGGGCAGTATGCTTTGTGTTTCTTATAATCTTCATACTAGCTGTGGCACAAATAAAATTTTAGGTTGGAAGGACAATTGCATCTCTTATTAGTTGTACATATATTTCTCAAATTAAAGGTGATTGGTCTATGTGTGGTATTTCTTAGTGTGCTATTTTCAATAAATTTGATTAGCCAGTTGATTGATAGCAATAGTCTTACCAAGTTCCACTCTTTCCCAAGTCCCAACTTTATTAACTCACTTAAGACTCGAAGCAGCAATTTCATTTACACTGCCAAACACTACATAAATGCACTTCGGTAGAAGATAAATTTTATTGATCCTATACTAATAGTTTGTCAACGAACCTTTGCTATATTTTTCTTCGGGTGATTCTATTTCATGAATCCAACTTTAACTGCTTGAAGCTTATATCCAATGATAGTTTCTTCACCAGATGTGAGCAGTAAGTTGACCAGTTTCAGAGTACTTGTGGTTGGTAGGTAAATGTGAACCTCCAAAAGCCTTAAAGTTTGGCAGACAAAATCACATTTATATCAGCACAAACAATGTGAGGCCATTTGTTTCTTAGGCTAAATTGGAAGCGCTAACACTGTAGATAATGTGTCTTTCTTTCTAATCCTATTACTAACCTCAGTTTCTGTCTCATTTTCTATCCACTTATCCCTATAACTTTGTGCGGGAGAAAATGTTTTGCATGAAATTTATGCAAAAAGACTGAATTTTGTTTTTCTTCCCGAAGTAGAGCCTAGATTGGAAGAGAATGTTCCTAAAGTGTTTCCTAGAAATCTTGAGAGTATGCTGTAAAGAACTGAAGCCAGAAAGATCGGAAGTTCTAAACAAAATGTAGATGAATGACCACACTTTATTGATGCAGTAGTAACGCTGTTGAATAGCCAGCTGATAACAAACATATCAAAGGAAGATTTTCCAGCCCACATGTTGGCCCAAGTGCAACCAAGAGAGGGGTGAATTGGTTGTTTTAAAAACGTTAGCAAAATCAAATTTTACAACTAAATTCACTCAACCAAAGATCAAGAACAAACCAAGTAAAGTTAAGCTCAAATAAACCAAGTAAATAAAGGAGGATAAAGAAAAGAGTACACCGGGATTTATAGAGGTTCAACTCCACCAACCGGAGTCTACGTCCTCTCCTCAAGCTTGTCCACTTGAGATTTCCTCCACTATGTCTTGCTCAAAATTACAATTGTGTTTTCTTCAAGGTTCACATCCAACCAATCTCTAGTTTTCTCCAAACCTCACTAGAAACCACTATCTAGTTTTCTTCAATGCTCACTAGAAACCACTCCCTAGTTTTCTTCAATGCTCACTAGACACCACTCTACACTTAAGAGATTCTAAGACATGAAATGTTTACAAATTCACAAGCTCACACAATAGCACTCTGAAAGCACAAAACTTGGCTCTTTTCTGAAATGATGAACACTTTGATGAGCATTTGATGATGAATCTTTGATCTTATTGCCAAGTTCGTTCCCAAAGTATTTCTCCATATTTTTATACTCATTTGGGGGCCAAAGAGACGTTGGAAACCTGCTAGAGTCGTCTAAAAAAGTTTCACAAATTCTGGTGACCGTTACTCTGTTTTTTGTGCAAAAAACCGAGTTTCCAGACTTCGCGTTAAGTTTCGAGTTTAACGGGTTGAAATCGATTTCGTCCTCCAATAGTCAAAAAATGGCTAGAGACAGGTCATAAAAAGTTCTGCCATAGTGTCCAAGTGGAGTCTTCTGATTCGTCCGCATGCTATTTGAATCTTTGACTAAAATCGCACCACTCGTACAATTTGAATGAAACTTTCAGGCTTCGACCTAACAGGTTAAACTCGAAGTTTAACACGTTACTTGATACTCAGAAAATAGACAGCACTTCCAGACTTCGAATTAAATTATTTTAACGCATTAAAGCATAGATTTGGGAGTAACTTAGAAACACTTGTCATTTGTAAAATGAACTTGATTCAAACATTAATATATTTTGATGACTTACCAAATTCTCTTTAAAAACATGTTTCATCATCAAACTTAAAACATATTTTTTGAAATAACACTTGAAATACTTGAATTTTAAGCACAACTTTAACAAAACTATTTTTACCCAATAAAATGAGATTAAGCACATTAAAATAATTCACTTGTCATCATTAAAATTAAATATTTACTTGGAACAAATCCAACAATCTCCCCCTTCTTGATGATGACAAAACTATATTTAAAAGAACACATATAACATTCAAACAACAATCATTAACCTTTCAAAAAATACATATAACATTCAAAAAATTAGCATATATATATATATATATATATATATATATATATATATATATATATATATATATATATCACAAAAAATTTCAAACAAAGTTATCACAACATGCAATAAGCTCCCCCTTAATCAAGACATATAAACTTAAAGGAATTTTTAAAAGAAAGCATGCTCCTCCTTAGTCCGAGCAAAAAAAATTTCTCCCCCTTTCTAGATCAAGCAAAATAGCCAAATATCACCTAATAGGCTAGTAACATAATATTTTCCATAAAAAATCATATTATTAGAACAAATCTACAATAATCATGGTAACATAAAACACATCACAAATCTTTCAAGAATTATGAATAACTCATATATACTTATTAAGCAACATATTACAACCAAATAACTCAATGTATCAATCATTATCATTAACCAAATAAAATCAACAATGTTACCACAAATGAACTTTGTCTCAAGCATTTGTCATTGTGCTTCAAGTTCATTCCTTCCAAGTGCTTAGAGCCTCATGTATAGAATCATTCTTTGATTGCTCCATACTCTAGCAACCTACATGAGATTTCAATTTTTGATTTTTGGTACCCAAATTTCTTTGGGTCATTGAGGGTTAGCTCCAATAATTTTAATTCCTTTAGGAACCCATACTAATTTGTAACCAAAAAGAACTTTTCCTCTTTTGAACATGCATTCATAAGAATAATGACCTTTTCCACCACAAGCATGACATGTTACAAATGAACTACTTGATGAGGATGAGGATGCATCAATAAATCTATTGCCAAATTTTCTTTCCTTCATTAAAGGATTAAAACCAATTCCCGCTTTGTCATAGACTCTCTTTTGAGCACCAAGCAATAAATCAAGTTTTTCTTTACCTTTGACAAATCTCGATAAAGATTGACTACGATCAAATTTATCCTTTTTCAATTCATCTATTTCTTGTCTCAAGGATAAACTAATATCTAAGTTCTCCTTCTTTAAGTCATCTATTTCTTTTGTTAAAGAAGCATTTACAACCTTCAATTCATCAATCTTTTTTACAAGTCTTTTTGAATTTTTGAAAAGCTCATGAAATGCATCTAATAATTCTTCATATGAACAACTAGATGAGCATGATGAGGATGGTGATGTGTTACTAGAATAAGTACTTGTTACCTCATTTTCTTATTTTGCCGTGAGACACAAGTTGGGGTAGCTTTGATTTGAAGAGACTTCATCTTCTTCAACCATCAAGCAAAGATTGGCTTAATCACTTGTGTCATTTGATGATGATGAGCTTTCACTATTGGATGAGCAACTATCACTCCACGCCGCCATAGCTCTAAGTTTCTTCTTTCCTCTCTTGTGATTTTTGTACTTCTTTGGTTTGTTCAATGGACAATCAAATTGTAGATGTCCAAGCTCCTTACACTTGTAGCAAGTGATCTCATTCTTTTTGCCTCTAGAACCTTTATTCTTTGACCTCTTGATAATTTTCTTGAACTTCTTGGTCAAGATTGCTACATCATCCGAATCATCTTCATTTGAAGAAGTTGAAGATGAATCATCTTCTTTAACTTTGAAGGCCATTAACTTGTTCTTGTTGTTGAGCCTTTCTTCCTCTTGCTCCTTCATCTCATATGTCAATAATTTCCCAAATAGCTCATCGATATGCATGGTCTTGACGCTTCCACCTTCATTAATAGCTTCAACTATACTTTTCCATGAAGAAGGCAAGCTCCACAAGATTTTCTTCACCAACTCTTCATTTGTATATTCCTTTCCAAGCAACTTGAGTGGTGTAAGAATTTCATTGAACCTTTTGAACATATCTTGAATGCTCTCTCTTGGCTCCATGGTGAAAAGTTCATATGCTCTAACTAGCATATGCACCTTGGTGTCATTGACTTGTGAAGTTCTTTCATATGTCACCAACAACTTGTTCCATATTTCCCTAGCATCATTACAATAAGAGACTAAATTGAACACATTGGAGGTTAGTGCACAATATATAATATTCATAGCTCTAGCATTCATAGTGCACATAGCATCATCCTCCGATTTAAATTCTTTTGAATATTTTGATACTTGTTTACCATCGACTACTTTTAAAGGAATATTAGGACCATCTTTGATAATTCTCCATAAAGCATAATCAATAGCTTTAATATGAATCTCCATCCTAGTTTTCCACCAACTAAAATTTGTAGAATCAAACAATGGTGGCCTAGATGTACTTTGCCCTTCAAGATGCATAAAACTAGTGGTTTCCATGGATCTTTTGATTTTTAAACCGCAAGATTTTGAAAACAAAAATCACTAAGCTTTAATACCAATTGTTGGCCCAAGTGCAACCAAGAGAAGGGTGAATTGGTTGTTTTAAAAACGTTAGCAAAATCAAATTTACAACTAAATTCACTCAACCAAAGATCAAGAACAAACCAAATAAAGTTAAGCTCAAATAAACCAAGTAAATAAAGGAGGATAAAGAAAAGAGTTCACCGGGATTTATAGAGATTCAACTCCACCAACTGGAGTCTACGTCCTCTTCTCAAGCTTGCCCACTTGAGATTTCCTCCACTATGTCTTGCTCTGTTTTTTGTGCAAAAAACCGAGTTTTCAGACTTCGCGTTAAGTTTCGAGTTTAACGGGTTAAACTCAATTTCGTCCTCCAACGGTCAAAAAATTGCTAGAGACAGGTCATAAAAAGTTCTGCCATAGTGTCCAGGTGGCGTCCTCTAATTCATCTGCGTGTTATTTGAATCTTTGACTAAAATCGCCCCACTCGTACAATTTGAATGAAACTTTCAGGCTTCGACTTAACAGGTTAAGCTCGAAGTTTAACACGTTACCTGATACTCAGAAAATAGACAGCACTTCCAGACTTTGAATTAAACTATTTTAACTCATTAAAGCATAGACTTGGGAGCAACTTAGAAATACTTGTCATTTGTAAAATAAACTTGATTCAAACATTAATATATTCTGATGACTTACCAAATTCTCTTTAAAAACATGTTTCTTCATCAAACTTAAAACATATTTTTTGAAATAACACTTGAAATACTTGAATTTTAAGCACAACTTTAACAAAACTATTTTTACCCAATAAAATGAGATTAAGCACATTAAAACAATTTACTTGTTATCATCAAAATTAAATATTTACTTGGAACAAATCCAACACCACATTTGCTTGCACGTGGAGGATACAACGAGAAAAACAAAACTCATCTTTACTGCTAAAAACTAGGAATTTTATTCAAGCTGAAACTCTAAAAACAAGCAAGCTTATCGTAACAATCCTTCCCTTAAAGTAATTGTGGTGACTACAATTAGTTTACTTCAGGAACTTCTTGGACTCCAAGTTGTGCGCAAAGCCTCTGAAAATCTTCCAGCTTCAATGGTTTTGTTAACATATCTCCAACCTGATCATGTGTTCCACAATAAACCATCTCAATGGCTCATTCCTTAGTTAAATCCCTCCAGAAGTGAAATCGAACATTAATGTGTTTACTTCTGCCATGCATAACTGGGTTTCTTGACAGCTTTATGGCACAACTATTATCACACATTATGGTTGTACTGCCCTCTTGTGCATGTCCTAGCTCTTTCAAGACTCTTCTCATCCCTACAGCTTGACAAGCATAGCCAGCTGCTGCAATGAAACCAGTTTCAGTTGTGGAGACTGTAACAACTGGTTGTTTTCTTGAACACCATGCTACAACTCATCTATTCATTAAGAAGACGTATCCAAAATTGCTCTTCTTGTCTTCCATGTCTCCGGCGTAATCACTGTCTATGAAGGCCATCAATTCTTCAGTCCCTCCTCTGATAGAAAATATGCTGTGATTAATCGTTCCTCTCAAGTACCTGAGAACCCTTTTTGCAGCCTGAACATGTAACTCAGTTGGATTTGACATGAATTGACTTATTAAGCTTACTACAAACATCAGGTTTGGACGCGTAGCTGTGATATACATCAAGCTACCTACTATTTGCTTGAAGTATGTTTCATAAACTCTGACCCCTTCTTCATCTTTGCATAATTTATGGCTTGGCGCAATCAGATTGCAAACTGAATTGCAGTCTTCCTTGTCGCTTTAATATTTCAACGACATATTTCCTTTGACAGATATAAACTCCATCAGGCTCTTGCAACACTTTGATTCCAAGAAAGGACCTCATCTTTCCCAAATCTGTCATATCAAACTCCTTTTGCATTGATTTCTTGAAACTACTCATCATAACTTCATCATTGCCAGTATAAATGAGATCATCTACATAAATATTAAAATAAGAATTTTACCTCCATTCCTTTTGAAAAAGAGGGTTTGTTCATTCTGACTCTTCTGGAAATCTTTAGCAACAAAATGTGACCCAAAATGACTAAACCATGTGTTTTTTCCCTCTCTTCTCATAGCCTTTTGGTTGTTGTACGTACACATCCTCACTCAAGATACCATGCAAGAAGGCAAATTTGACATGAAGCTGGAATATTGTCCAGCTTCGTTGTGCAGCAAGTGCTATCACCATTCTTACTGTGTCCATCCCTGCTACTGGTGCAAAAACTTCAGTGTAATCTACTCCATGCTTTGTATTTATCTACTTCTCCTATTTCATTCAATTTTGTTTTGTAAATCCACTTGGCCCCTATCCTTTGTGCACCATTCGGTAACTCAATCAATTCCAAGGTCTGATTTTTCTCAATAGCTTTAATTTCAGCTTTCATTGCTTGTCTCCATTTTTCACATTTTACTGCTTGTTCAAAGCTTTCTGGATTTGTGGATTTTATCAGCGCCATGTTGACAGCATCTTCACCTTTAGATAGGCCTTCTCCTGAAATGCAATCCTCCATCCACGAATGAGGGTATCTGTTTCTACCTTCCCTAGCATTCATGTCGTCGTTGCTATCAGCTTCCAAAGCACCTTCCCCCTCTTCTCTATTTGCTTCACTCTTATCATTATTCTTGTTGTCTTCCCACTCCAAATCCACCAGCAATTCTTCTTTGTGGCTTGTGTCCCAATTCCACTGCCCTTTTTCTTCGAAGATCACATCTCGGCTCACTATGATCTTTTTTGCAATAGGATCATAAAACTTGCAGCCTTTTGATTCATCACTTACACGCAGGAGCATGCAATTGACACTTTTGTCTTCAACGTTAGTCCTTCTATTATCTGGAATATGAACATGCCCCACACACCTAAAGACTCTAAAATGCTCCACTGATGGCTTCACTCCACTCCACGCCTCCTCAGGGGTCATGTTCTTCACTGCTAATGTAGGAGACCGATTAAGAACATGCACTGTCCATCGCACTGCTTCTGTCCAAAAAGTTTTTGAAACCTTCTTTTCAAACAAAAAGGCTCTAACAAGATGCATCACTGTCCTGTTCTTGCATTCAGCGCCACTCCATTTTGTTGTGGAGTATAAGCAGTGGTCAACTATCTTTTGATTCCATTCTACTTACAATACTCGTTAAACTCCACTGAATTAAATTCACCTCCCCTATCTGTACGTAGACAATTAATAAGAAGACCAATTTCCTTTTCCACAATTTTACTAGCAAGAATATTGTCCATGTTTTACAAGAATAATCGTCTATGAAGCATAAAATGTACCTTTTTTAACTGTTTGAAGGTAGAGAAATGGGGGCACAAATATCAGCATGAACCAATTGCAATTGCTCAGTTGCTTTTCACTGACTTTTCTTGGAAATTGGATCCCGATGTTGTTTGCCTCTTATGCAATCAGTACATATTTCTGTAGAAGCTTGTAATTATGGCAAGCCTCAAACCATTCTTTTGTCTTGCAGTATTTTCAGTCCCTTGTGGCTTAGATGAGCATATCTACAATGCCATAAATGTGACAAATTCTATGCAGCACTATGAAAGCAAGCTTCTTTCTTGAATTGGGACTGAGAAATCAACACGAACATGCGATTTGCCGTCATGTTGGTCTGCATGATCAAACCCTTATTAGGATGATATAAGCGACACGTTCCGGACTGAATCAAGATTGCCAAACCCTTTTCCTGTACCTGTCCTATACTCAAGAGATTGTTCTAGAGTTTAGGAATGTAGAACACCTCTTTCACCATATGATTTACTCCATTTATATTCAACTTTACATTCCCCTTCCCAAGCACGTTCATCCTGGTGTTATTTCCCAGCTTCACTATTTGCCTGAAGGCTTCATCTATCTCACTGAATGTTGGCCATCTCCACACATGTGGTTTCGAGCAACAGGAATCCAGGAACCAGACCTCTTTCTTTTTCCCATCTTGCATTTCTACGTAGGACATCAGCAGTAGTTCCTCTTCCTCATCAAACTGAGCATAATTCGCCTCCTTGTTCCAAGATGGGCACTCATACTGGTAGTGCCCGAGCTTATGGCACTTAAAGCATTTAGCCATGGCTCGATTGAAGCTTCCTCTACCTCTACCTCTTTCTCTTCCTTGAAAGTTGCCTATGCCCCTTCCTCTGGTCGTTATCTTTTATTTCGAACTCACCTTCAAGGCATGCTCTTCCCCATTTGTCTTACGAAACTTCTGTTCATGTACAATTAATAAACTTTGAAGTTCATCAATGGACAACTTATCTATATCCTTAGACTCCTCAATGGAACGAAACAATATAGTTAAATTTGTCCATCAAGGACCTAAGAATTTTCTCAACAATGGTAACATCTTGCATTACCTTTCCTTGTGCCCTCATCTTGTTGGCTATTGTCATGACTCGTGCAAAATACATGGTGATGCTTCCATCTATCTTCATCTCCAGTGTTTCAAACTCCTTCCTCAATGCTTGCAATATAGATCATTTTACTCTCGTATTTCCTTCGTACTTCCTCTTCATTGAATCCCAAATTTGCTTTGAGGTCTTCTTATCCAGGATTGTCTCCAAAATTGTCCTGTCTATTGCTTAAAACAGGTATGTTGGCCCAAATGCAACCAAGAGCGGGTGAATTGGTTGGGTTCCAAATCAAACCAAAAATGAGTTCTTGAACCTTCAAACTCAAAGTTAATTTAAGGAACAATAATTAACCTTATTCTAATCAGAAAAAGACTACCATAATCCACCTAAATTTGTTTTGAAAGCAACCTTTGAATTATTTTTGAAAACAAACAAGTTCAACCAAGATGGTTGCATAAAACACCAACCAAAGATCAAGTATGTAAAGAGAATGAGAGAAGCTTGCACACAAGGATTTATAGAGGTTCGGTCTCTCCTCTTGAGAGCCTACTCCTCTCCTCAAGTTAACCACTTGAGAGTTTTCTTCTTCACTATGAATCACAAGAGTACACACTCTTTTGGTAGTTCTCTCTACCACAACCACTCACTAGTTTTCCTAAAGGCTAACTAGAAACCTCACCAACACCCTTTCTCTTACTAGTTTTCCTAGAAGCTAACTAGAAACCTCACCAACTCAATCTCACCAAAATAGTGTTTACAAGGTGACAAAGTGGTAAGAACAATAGAAACTCTCAAAGTTAGATAAACAAGTGAAAGCACAAGTTCTTGGCAAATATCAAGTTTGAGCTCTTTGATGATGGATTCTATTTTCTAGTTGCCAAGTTGGGTTTACAACATGTATCTTAGTGTAAATATACTCTTTAAGAAGCTATTAGACCGTTGGAACCCTGCTGGAAATGCCTGAAAAGGTTCCTTAAAAACTGGAGAGTCGTTGCTCTGTTTTTACGCAAAAAATTGATACTTTCAGACTTCACGTTAAGTTCCGAGTTTAACGGGTTAAACTCGACTTCTCCCTTCAACGGTCAAACGCAGCTGGAGACAAAGCATTTAATGCGCAGTAGAACTATACAGGTGGCACCCTCTGATTCGTCCGAGTGCCATTTAAATCTTTGACTTAAAAACGCGCCACTTGTAGAATTTGAACAAAGTTTTCAGACTTCAACTTAACAGGTTAAAACCAAATCTTAACGCGTCAATTGAAGCTTTTTGAAAAGTCACAGGAAACTCAGACTTCGGATTAAACCAGTTTATCTTATTAAAGTATAAACTTGGGAGCAAGTTAAACTTAGGTGAAAGAAATACCTGTTAAACTGTGACTTTAATGGATTAAACTTGAAACAACTCAAAAACACTTGTCATTTGGAAATCAAATTTGATTCAAACATTAACCTAAGTTAATAACCTACTAGTTTCTTTTCAAAAGCAATTTTCCTCAATGCTCTTAAAACATATTTTTTGAAATAACATTTAAAATACTTGAAATTTAAGCACAACTTTAACAAAACTATTTTGACCCAATAAAATGAGATTAAGCATACTAAAATAATTCACTTGTCATCATCAAAATTAAATATTTACTTAGAACAAATCCAACAATCTCCCCCCTTTTTATGATGATAAAACTATATTTAAAAGAACACATATAACATCCAAACAACAATCATTAACCTTTCAAAAAATACATATCATATTCAAACAATTAACATAAACAATGATTCTCCCCCATCATTAATTATTCTTCAATTTTATCTCTCCCCCTTTTTTTTCATAATAAAAAAGATATATATATCAACAAAAAAAATCATGAAAAATTTTCAAACAAAGTTACCACAACATGCAATAAGCTCCCTCTTAATCAAGGCATATAAACTTTAAGAAATTTTTACAAGAAAACATACTCCCCATTAGTCCAAGCATATAAAAAATTTCTCCCCCTTTCTAGATCAAGCAAAATATCCAAATATTAACTAATAGGCTAGCAACATAATATTTTTCATACTAAATTATATCATCAAAATATTTGAACAAATCCACAATCATCATGATGCTCATAAAACATATTACATATCTTCCAAGAATAATGAATAACTTATATATACTCATTAAGCAACATAGCAGAACCAAATAGCTCAATGCATCAATAATTATCATTAACCAAATAAAATCAACAATGTTACCACAAATGAACTTTGTCTCAAGCATTCGCCATTCATCTTCAAATCCTCAATTTCTTGGTGCATAGAGCTTTATGTGTATGCTTCTAATTTTTGCTCCATACTCTAGTACCCTATATGAGATTTCAAGTTTTGATTTTTGGTACCCAAATTTCATTGGGCCCTTGAGGGTTAACTCCAATAATTTTAATTCCTTTAGGAACCCATACTAATTTGTAACCAAAAGGAACTTTTCCTTTTCTAACCATGCATTCATAAGAATAATGACCTTTTCTACCACAAGCATGACATATTACAAGTGAACTATATGAGGATGTAGATGCATTAACAAATCTACTCCCAAATTTTCTTTTCTTCATCAAGGGATTAAAACCTATTACCGCTTTGTCATAAACTCTTTTTTTAGTACTAAGTAACAAATCAAGGTTTTCTTTACCTTTAACAAATTTAGACAAAGATTGGGTAAGATCAAGTTTATCCATTTTTAATTCATCTATTTCTTGTCTCAAGGATAAACTAATATCTAAGTTCTTCTTTTTTAAGTCATCTATTTCTTTTGTTAAAGAAGCATGTACAACCTTCAATTCATCAACCTTTTTGACAAGTCTTTTTGAATTTTTAAAAAGCTCATGAAATGCATCTAATAATTCCTCATATGAACAACTAGATGAGCATGATGAGGATGATGATGTGTTACTAGAATAAGCACTTGTTACCTCATTTTCTTCTTTTGCCATGAGACACAAGTTGGGATAGCTTTGATTTGAAAAGACTTCATCTTCTTCAATCATCAAGCAAAGATTAGCTTGATCACTTGTGTCATTTGATGATGATGAGCTTTCACTATAGGATGAGCAACTACCACTCCAAGCCGCCATAGCTCTAAGTTTCTTCTTTCCTCTCTTGTGATTTTTGTGCTTCTTTGGCTTGTTCAATGGACAATCAAATTGTAGATGTCCAAGCTTCTTACATTTGTAGCAAGTGATCTCTTTCTTTTTGCCTCTAGAACCCTTATTCTTCGACCTCTTGAGAATTTTCTTGAACTTCTTGGTCAAGATTGCTACATCATCCGAATCATCTTCATTTGAAGAAGATGAAGATGAATCATCTTCTCTAACTTTGAAGGCCATTAACTTATTCTTGTTGTTGAGCCTTTCTTCCTCTTGCTCCTTCATCTCATATGTCAATAATTTCCCAAATAGCTCATCAATGTGCATGGTCTTGATGCTTCCACCTTCATTAATAGCTTCAACTATACTTTTCCATGAAGAAGGCAAGCTCCACAAGATTTTTCTCACCAACTCGTCATTTGTATATTCCTTTCCAAGCAACTTGAGTGGTGTAAGAATTTCATTGAACCTTTTGAACATATCTTGAATGCTCTCTCTTGGCTTCATGGTGAAAAGTTCATATGCTCTAACTAGCATATGCATCTTGGTGTCTTTGACTTGTGAAGTTCCTTCATATGTCACCAACAACTTGTTCCATATTTCCCTAGCATCATTACAAGAAAAGACTAAATTGAATACATCAGGGGTTAGTGCACAATATATAATATTCATAGCTCTAGCATTCATAGTGCACATAGCATCATCCTTCGATTTAAATTCTTTTGAATTTTTTGGTACTTGTTTACCACCAACTACTTTTAAAGGAATATTAGGACCATCTTTGATAATTCTCCATAAAGCATAATCAATAGCTTTAATATGAATCTCCATCCTAGTTTTCCACCAATTAAAATTTCTAGAATCAAACAATGGTGGCCTAGATGTACTTTGCCCCTCAAGATGCATAAAACTAGTGGTTGCCATGGATCTTTTGATTTTGAAACCGCAAGGTTTTGAAAAAAAAAATCGCTAAGCTCTGATACCAATTGTTGGCCCAAATGCAACCAAGAAGGGGGGTGAATTGGTTGGGTTCCAAATCAAACAAAAAATGAGTTCTTGAACCTTCAAACTCAAAGTTAATTTAAGGAACAATAATTAACCCAATTCTAATCAGAAAAAGACTACCACAATCCACCTAAATTTATTTTGAAAGCAACCTTTGAATTATTTTTTAAAACAAACAAGTTCAACCAAGATAGGTTGCATAAAACACCAACCAAAGATCAAGTATGTAGAGAGAAGGAGAGAAGCTTGCACACAAGGATTTATAGAGGTTCGGTCTCTCCTCTTAAGAGCCTACTCCTCTCCTCAAGTTAACCACTTGAGAGTTTTCTTCTTCACTGTGAATCACAAGAGTACACACTCTTTTGGTAGTTCTCTCTACCACAACCACTCACTAGTTTTCCTAAAGGCTAACTAGAAACCTCACCAACACCCTTTCTCTTACTAGTTTTTCTAGAGGCTAACTAGAAACTTCACCAACTCAATCTCATCAAAATGGTGTTTACAAGGTTACAACGTGGTAAGAACAATAGAAGCTCTCAAAGCTAGATAAACAAGTGAAAGCACAAGTTCTTGGCAAATATCAAATTTGAGCTCTTTGATAATGGATTCTCTTTTCTAGTTGCCAAGTTGGGTTTATAATTAGACCGTTGGAACCTTGCTGGAAATGCCTGAAAAGGTTCCTTAAAAACTGGAGAGCCGTTGCTCTGTTTTTACGCAAAAAAATGATACTTCCATACTTCGCGTTAAGTTCCGAGTTTAACGAGTTAAACTCGACTTCTCCCTTCAACGGTCAAAAGCAGCTGGAGACAAAGCATTTACGCGGTAGGACTATACAGGTGGCACCCTCTGATTCATCCGAGTGCCATTTGAATCTTTGACTTAAAAATGCGCCACTCGTAGAATTTGAACAAAGCTTTCAGACTTCAACTTAATAGGTTAAAACCGAATCTTAACGCGTCAACTGAAGCTTTTTGAAAAGTCACAGGAAACTCAAACTTCGGATTAAATCAATTTAACTTATTAAAGTATAAACTTGGGAGCAAGTTAAACTTAGGTGAAAGAAATACCTGTTAAACTGTGACTTTAATTGATTAAACTTGAAACAACTCAAAAACACTTGTCATTTGGAAATCAAACTTGATTCAAACATTAACCTAAGTTAATAACCTACTAGTTTCTTTTCAAAAGCAATTTTCCTCAATGCTCTTAAAACATATTTTTTTAAATAACATTTAAAATACTTGGAATTTAAGCACAACTTTAACAAAACTATTTTGACCCAATAAAATAAGAAGCACACTAAAACAATTCACTTGTCATCATCAAAATTAAATATTTACTTGGAACAAATCTAACAAGGTAATTCTTAACCTTGAGGTCTTTGAGCTTCAATTCCTCAAGCCTCTTCTACTGCATCTCTGTCATTGCTGCTCCCTCTTCTAGTTCAGTATAGCCGGTCTCAACCAAGCTCCAGTACTCCTTGGTTCTCAAGAAGTTTTCCATGAGCATGCTCAAATGATCATAATGACCATCGAAGTGTGGTATTGCATGCTGGACAAACGGCCCTTCACTCGTTCCACCCATTTCTATGTGTTTAGGTCACTCAAAGGCTGCTGTTCCTTTCTCTCAGACCCACTGGAAGCTCTGATACCAATTTTGTAAAGAACTGAAGCAAGAAAGATCAGAAGTTCTAAACAAAATGTAAATGAATGACAACACTTTATTGATGCAGTAGCTAGGCTCTGAAACAGCCAGCTGATAACAAACATATCAAAGGAAGATTTTCCAACCCCCATTTGCATGCACGTGAAAGATAAAACGGAAAAAACAAAGCTTATCTTTACTGCTAAAAACTAGGAATTTTATTCCAACTAAAACTCTAAAAACAAGCAATTTTATCGTAACATATGCTTGCTCAGTTGTTTCTCAAGTTGCCAAAGAGGAGGAAGAATGTCTTACTGAAAAGAAGAATAAGGAGCAGGTATGTGGTTTTGTGCCCCAACTGGTCACAACTGGTTTGAAATTCTTGATTCCATTGCTGAAATACTCCATTTTTCTCACCTCACTGTAGAGAAATGTTAAGTAGTAGGTACCTCAATTTTGAACTTCATACTTATATGAGAGGTAGAAAGCAGTTTATGACAATTTGCAGCTTCAGCTAGAGTTTTTCTTTACTTGGAACAGCTTTGGCTAGAGCTGGTTAGTGTTGAAAGGAAGGTATCTCTAATGAAGACTATGATGCAGGAAACCAAATCATTGGATGATTTGACAAGATATCCTTTTTCCAAGTACCAACTGCGTTAATGGGAAATACCAAAAGCATAGTTGTAAGATAACAGAGAATATGTTCTATTCCTTCTATGCATTATTAATAACTTCCGTAGTTCATCTCTGTTTTGTATGAATCCATGTAAGATGGAAAAAGGTTGATATTTCAAACTAAGCTGATTTTGCAAACAGGCCAATTCACTTACTAAACCTTTCTAATAATAAGAGACAGTTCTAGGAGCTGTTAAAGTACAATCCGAAAAATCGCCTTTGAGTTTATGTACAATGAATGTTAAAGTACAGCTGAAAAAACTTGCTCTTGTGTGTTGGAGTTTCTAGCTTTGACTGTTGTTGTTATCTTTTGTTTTAAGGTTTTCAAATTTTGTGTGGTTTTGTTATTTCAAGGTCTCATACTATAATTTAAATTATACTGTTCTCATGTTTCATATATGAACTTTGCTAACAATTTTCTAGGGAACAAAAATCTCAGTTTAATCTAATTTACAGTTTGTCCCTTCTTTTCACCTATGCTTATTCACCTATGTACAATAAAACGTTAGCTACTAAAATGTGCGGGCATGCCCTAGTCAATCATAATGTTTTGTTTTAAGCATTAAAACTCACAGTGCCACCTAATGCAAGAACATTTAAACTCGCTCTTGCTTTTTTTTTTTTGTTTAACTGCACTTTTGCCCTAGAGTTTCCTACTACTAGTTAAGCTTTAATCCGAAACTGTGGAGACCTAACCATACAATGATAAATATTTTTACCTCGTCTAAGATAAATATTTTTAACTTCTTTGGAAAATGTTTTGAAGCTGCAAAAATTATTTTTAAAGATGCAAAAATTTCTTTTTCACAAATCAAGTTGAAAAAAGCAGGGGATAATTCTAGCGTTCCAAAGTTGTAGGTAAAAGGAACAAAAACTTTGTGTAAAACCATAGCTTACCCTTTTCCTCCTCCCAGCCTAAGTGATAACAAAGGTTCAAAACACATTACAGTCAACGGAGTTAGCTATTCCATTTATTATGTGTAAAGGCATTTTTTTGGCTTTTTTTTTTTCTTTTGCGTTCTTTTTCCACAAAAAGAAAAAACAATACAGCATGTCAGAATATTACAAAAACACGTCAGCATGGTTAAGGAAATGATAGTTTCCTCCCTAAATATCATCCTGCTTTATATATTAATAGTATATTTATAAAGAGACACTAATTTTTGCTCCTTCCATTTTTATATTCTTTGTAGTATTTGACTTTTCACATAGTTTGACTTGAATTTATTTATATTAGTATTTGTTAAAAAAATTAAAAAAATATATATTTAGAAACTATATGTCTTGATTTATTATTCTTATATAAAAATTCTTCATTTATATACTAAAATGTTGAAAATAAAAAATCAAATATTAATTTCTAAAAAGTGAATGGTGCAAAGAATATGGGACGGATGGAGTATAATTTTTCCCATATGAAGCCTTATAAAATCAACAAAAAAATTATTCTTTATACAAAATATTTTAAAACTGGTTTTTTGGCTTCTTAAAATATACAGTTAAGAACTAAATGTACCACTCTAAATTAATCAAATGACCAATTTTACCATTAAACTTATAAATTTGCTACTGAACTTTGCCTTCAAAACCAAAGTTATCATCGGCATTATAAAAATTTGCAAATGTGTTACTCATCCGTTAAGGACCGTCAAATGAATGGGGAAAGTAACAGTTTTCATTCTTGGTTTTTCACATTTTTTCTAGTAGTGTCATAACTTTGCCCACCTACATATCATATCATCTTCTTCACCATTTGCTTATATTAACACTGGAAGTTGAATTTTAGCATGACAAAACTTGGCTGAGTTTTCCCTCAACTCGAAATCAAAATCATCATACTCTTTAGAAGCTTTCAATTTCCATTCGGCCACGCCCATTCTGGAGACCACTTTCTGATGACTTGTCATTCCAACCGATCAACAGTTGATTCTGATCATTCTTCTTCCGCAGAAGTGGTACAATTATTCTTTAATTTATTTTTCAACATTAATTTCATTTCACATATCCATTCCCGTTTAATATAAAAGCTTTATTTTTTTGTTCTTTGGTTTTCTCGATCGTAAAATGCTGGAACTGCTATTGTTCTAAGGATGATAATTGATGTAAACTCACAATCACCTTCAAATCACGGGCTAATTAATCAGTCTTAATTGATTAGTTCAAGCTGAATTATGTTTCCAACTTCATTTTTAACAATGTTCAGGAAGATAATGATGGTAGGGCACAATAAGTCCTCCAAATTGGATTCCGTGGGTCTAACCAGCCATATTGGGATTGCCCTAGGCACCAATGTGGTCATTAATCACACTTCACAAAAAGGCCCAACTCCTATTAATACCAGTAAGAGACAGGATGGCCTCTTTTCTTCAATTTCTTGGAGAAACAGGAGAGAATGGCATTGAAGATGAAGAGGGTTGAATGGCCAGCAATACATCATTCATACCATGTGCCCCCATATGTTGAAGAAGATGGCATGATCACCAAATGGGTAAAGTTAGGGCAATAGTAAAAGAAACGTAAAGAACCAAAGACCAAAACTGTTATTTTCCCCTTTCATTTGACTGTCACTTAATGGACAAGTGGCAAATTTGTAAAATTATTTGACGTCGGTGATAAATTTGATGCACTTGAAAGTTTGATAGTAAATTTGGTACACTTGAAAGTTTGATAGTAAAATTGGTCATTTAACTAGTTTAGAGCGGTAAATTTGGTATTTAATCCTAAAATATAAGATTTTATTGGCAAAATAAAAAATATATATATGGTTTCAATTTGTTCATTCCAAAATTTCTATTACTTTCTAAGTTTTGTCAAATTTATCAATATTAGAAAACATAAACATATAGTATATTGTTTTTTTTCCTAAAATTATCCTTGACAAATAGCATAATTACTTTTTAATCATTCTAAAAATTTAGACATGAAAGCACTAATGTTGATGTACAACTTGAAAGTCTGAAATTTAACCCAAATTTACGTGCTTTTTCTCTACTGCTTTAAAACATTTTCACATGTATGAAAAGAGTATAAATATATAAAAATTCAAACACAATTACATTAATTTGTTCTCTACTACTTCAAAACATTTTCTTATATATGAGAAGAAGCTATATGGTGACACACGATTTGGGACGTAGTAAAATTTGAAATTGACAAATATTTTAAAAAACATTTATGTTAATATCATTACTCGTTTGCTGTGCCCAACTAAGATCGTTATTTTAATAGAAATAAAATAAATACGAGTACTATTTTGAACCAAAAGGAGGGAAACTATTTTCTTTAGCAAAATAAATTTATGCCTTATATTACACTAATCACTATAGTTTAGTCTCACCCATTTCTTTGAATGCATCATTAATCATTTAAGCCCTATGTAAAAAGTCAAATATAGCCTTCCTGTTTAACATTATTGTCATTTTAAGTCCTTGTGAGACAAAAAATAAACATTTCCATTAGCATGGGGGGTTATGTTTCCAGTTTACAAAGTTTGGAGGCTAAGTGTCTCGAGTCATAGTTAAAGGGTTATGTGTCCAAGTGAACAAAGTTTGGGGCCGAATTATGGATTTAGACCAAAACAAAAAAAAAACGAAATTGTTTCCAACGGTCATTAATTGATCGAGAAAAATGGTCTAAAAGCCTTGTACCCCCTAAACTTTACCAAATCTAACTTTTACCCCCTAAACTTTAATTGGGGTCAACTCATCCTTTAAACTTTGCAAATTATAATCTTTTATCCCCTCCAACCATTTGAATGTAGCACATGCTGTCAAAGAACATATATTCTGTCACGGAAATGGGCCATTCACAGATATGAAAACCGAAATAAAGATGAATGGAAAGATACAGGGCTAACTTAATCAATTGTCTTGAGGTTTAGTTTATGAGCATGGAATAAGCATAAAGGCTTCAATTCAAAATATGAATATGTGATCTATGTTTTCTTAACAGGTTTGCATTTGAGACAGCCCATCTTCCCCTGTCTTCAGCGATACGTTGTACGAAGCTCCTCTATCACCTTGATGGTACACTGACCCTTCTTTAGCCCTTTTAGTCAGATATTTCTTTTTGAATAGTAGTGTTTAAGTCAACTTGTCTACTTCTGAGCACCTCTTGTTAAGCAGCTATAGCTTTTCATTTCTAGCTATCTTACTTGTACTTTGTTGATGAGAAACAACCGATCTATAGTTTTGACGAGTTGTGTAGAATAAAATCTTTGATTCCCATTGGAGTTTCCAATATCTCCAAGCTCTTGACTTATGAGATGTATCAAATTCTCTCTGCAACTGCAAGATTTGATGTGATTTGGGGGATGGGGGCTCTCTGATGTTTGTAGCCTACAGCCCTCATTCTAAGAATTGTTTTCACGGACTTATTTTGTTTTGAGTTGTTATTAACTGGTACGTTGCATGTTTATTTTTTTTTTTTGTTGAGCTTTCAAGATCCTTGGGTGTGAAATTATCTTACTCTGTTTAGCTCAAAAGTATGTTTCTTTCTTTCTCATATTTCTTTTATTTTGAGTTTTGCCCGAAAATGAGCAAAAGCTAAATGTGGGAGATTTGATAAGCTTATATTTGTTATATTTATTTCTCTCATATTTAGCATATTTTAATGTGTTTTGAACTTTAAAAATTTATTTTGAGTATGTTTTATAGCTTAGAGCATATGGACTCAATTGATTAAAATTCAATTTATTTTGCAATTTTACAATTTTTAGTTTGGTTGTTTTCTTTCAGGATTTTGACAGATTAGCGATGTTCTAGTAAAAAAATCATATCTTGAACTACAGAGATCAAAATGAAGTGATTCTCAATTCATTGGAAAGCTAACATCTGGAGCTACAAATTATATGCAGACCATAAAACCGAGGTTTCACGTTAAGGGGTCAAATTTAACTTCAAATTTGTGATTTGCGCATCATCACTGATTCAGAAATAGTTGCAGTTTTTTGGGCATATATTTGGCTATAAATGTCTATTTTATGTTATTCGAGTGTCATTTCGAAGTTAAGCAAGATCTCTACAAATTTTATGTTTTGAGTTTTGAGAGATAATAGCTGCATCAAGGTTGAATTTCAGCTTGAATTTGCTACTGATGTTCTAGAGCATTTCTTAGCTCACAACTTTAAAACCAGTTGTGATGTGGATTAATTCCAAAGGCCTCTAAATCATGTGGGCAAAAAATTCAGCTTGAAGACACAATTTCCCTGATCATATTAAGGCATTCTAGTTATTTTGAATTTTTTTTATTCATATGGTAATTTTATAATAATATAGAAAGTTTAGGGAGATTTTATGGATTTTACCACAATAAGTTAATTTGTTTAGGTTTTTTAAGGAAAGCCCACTAACTGCCGCCACCCCCTCCTCTTGGTACTTTGACTTATTTTTATTTTTCTTGTCCTCTATTCAAAACATGTCTGAGTAGTTTTCTGGTTCGGTTCAAGGGGACAATTTCCATTGCCAACACTAGTTGTGAAGATTGATTTTCCTTGCTGAAACTTGCTTTAAATTCAAATATTTACTTCTTCGTGGTTGGATTTATTGCAATTAATTTTTCCTGTTCTCACTTGTTAGATTGGTTTTGAGATTACAAATTTGCTTAATTTTTTTTCAAACCTCTTGAGTGAAAAGAATTCGATTAGTAGTAAGTGAATTTAACTAAAGATTATTTTTATTTCTAGTTAGTTCATACATGAGAAGTAAGCTAGGTTAAATTGGTCAAGCTTTTGAATGATTGCCTAGAATAAACTTTTTTGTTCATTATTCTTCATGCTAACTTTGAGTTGATTAGAAATTGCTTTTCAATATCTAGTGACTCAAAATTAAGAAATTAATTTGAAGCTTTTTCTGGTTAATTTTCACTGTTGACTTCTTTGGGTTCTTTTTAATTTTAAAGAGAGTCCTGTCTGTTTGCTTGAATTGAAGAAATATTTTTTTTCAATGATCAACTGCATAACTAAGATGGATAATCAAACCTAAACTGAGCATTTTTAGTATTAGTTAAATTTATTTTAATTCTACAGTTAATTTATTTCAGCATTCGATTCAAGAAAACCCCCCAATCTTTTATTTTATTTTCTGACAGGAAGCTTTCGGTTAAAAATTTTCCTTAGGATTTGACATGATTTTCACTAATATACTACAAATTTATTTATTCTAAGTTGTTAATAATACCAGAATTATTTTTTAACAGTTTCGATGACCAACCAATTATTTTCTACATTGACTGCATGTAACATTGAACACTTACTATCCATTGAAGAATATGGTTTGTTTTGATCTGCTTGTTGGTTTTGATATTCCTTCCTTCTTTTCCTAATTGTTAATCTTTACATCAACTTTGATTGCTGGAACCTATGTTATTTGCCTTTTATAACCTACATTATTTGTCTTCTATTAATAGGAAATGTGCTGGAAGACATCAAGCTCAGAGGCTTCTAAGACATCTTATGACCCATTGAAGACAGGCACAGGACCCATCACAAGAAAAAAGGCCAAAGACACACAGGAGGCACTCCAAGCACTCATCCTAGTTCACTTGGAGCCATCCATGAAGCCGTTTCATGCCATCTCACAAAGTGGTCAAGTTCTACATGTCCAGGAGTTTAAGAACTTTAAATTATACAATATTATGAAGATCCAAGCTGAAAAGGCCTTGGAAAGCTGGCAGAACCTAGGAGGCACAAACAAAAACCTCAAATGACACCTAGGGGCCACACCCAAAAGCACCTTTGGGCATTTTTTGGGCTATTTCAATTTTTAGCCTTTGTTTTTATTATTTTTCAATTTTGTTCATTTATTTAGCCTGTTTTCAGGTCTTGGAAATAGAATGTGGCACACGTTAATTAAGCCAAATGGATTTCCTAAGATTTTGTGTTGAATGCGTGTTTTCCAAACCTAGTTTACTAGGTTTGCCTCTTTGACTAGGTTTAGGGTTTTTAGTCCACTAGGACTTCGTATGGCCAGTTACCCTAACATTCTAAACTATAAATAGGGCCTGTATTTCATGATTAAGACACAGATAATAAGAATACAAGTTGTTTTAAGCAATACTCCTCTTTCTTATTTTCTCTCAACTCCTTGGTGCCCTTGTGCAACAAGTTCTTCTCTTCCAATTAATTTTTTTCTAATTTCCCTTTTACAATTGTTTTCTCACCCTTTGATTTTTTTTTTCTATCTTCCTTTCGTCATCTCTCATTCAATTTCCTTATTCTTAGACCAAGTTGTAAAGCAAGCATTTGGGTACTCTTCGGCGCTTAGGATCATTGGGTGCCATAAGTGGTATCAGAGCCAAATTCCTACAAGCAGGATCTATCTATCCTATGCTTTGTGTTATTTATCTTTATTTCATTTTGTTCTTGTATTATCTCACCCATCCTAATTTGCTTTGCTTTTGTCATTTTCAGATTTTTTTTTATGTTAGTCCAAAGTGCCTTCAACCAAGCCTTATTTGTTCTTCTTCATTCAGAGTCATCCAATTGTTGTTCCCATTTGGTGTCCTTTGTTTTTTTCTTCCAAAATATCCATAAAATACCAAAAACATTTCATTCTCATTTTGTTTAAGTTGCATCTTTGTTCTTCAAGTTACTTTCTTGCAATATAAGTTTTCTTTCTATACTTGTTGCAAAGTTTGATTCTATTGTTTTCTTTTGTAGCAAGAAGTGTTTTGAAGTTTTAAAAAGTCAAGCGCAGCTAGAAAATCTATAAACATCAATCAACCAAAGGTTGGAAAAAGTTTGAAAGCAAGAAAAGCTTTAGTTTCCATCAAACACTAGTTTTGCCGAATACCCTAATCTCAAAACCCTAATTTTTCTCTCTATTGTTCTTTCAATATTTTATTGGGAAAGCATTCTATCCTTACTTTGCTTTAACTTTCAAAATGTTTTCTAATTTTTTCTTTCTTTAAGAAGGATTTTGAAAGATTTTGGAGGATTTGAAGTGTGTATGCACTTTGAGTGAGTTACTTTAAAACTTGAGAGTTTTGGTTGTTTAAGCAACTTTCCACTAATAGATTTAAGAGAAAAAAAGTGTTTGTAAAAATCTTTGATTTCAAATACAATATATGAAAAAGTTGGTTGAGACATGAAAGAGGAAATGAAGACCTCCACAATGCAAGCCATACATGACCTTAGCTTAAAATTCCAAGTCATGATGGAAAGAATGAGGAGTCCAATAAGAGGTTGGAGAGGTTTAAGTAAGGTGCTTTTAAAGAACTCAAAGAGGCATCCTTGGACGTCTACCCGAGGCCCCTATAAGGAGAAGCCCTTCCATAAGTCATGAAGTCCTTGCCCGTGAGGAGGAAGAGCTTGAGAATTTGCCACCACCACTACCACTTAGGAGTCCCGTGAGGGGGCAGCCTAGAAAAGACCCTAACATCAATGCCATCAAGTTACAAATTCCACCATTTAAGGGGGGTAGTGACTTGGATACATTCCTTGAATGGGTGGCCAAAATGGAGATAATCTTTGAGTGCTACACTTAACCCAAGGACAAAAAGGTAAAGATTTTCACTTTAGGTTTAACTGACTTTACTCTTGCTTGGTGGACTCAGGTTATGAACTCTAGACAAACAAATCATGAGGAGCCCCTACAAATATGGCATGATTTAAAGACCATGATAAGGAAGAGGTTTGTGCCTAGCTACTACCAAAAAGAGCTCCATCAAAAACTTCAAAGGCTAACTCATGGCACAAAATCTATGGAGAATTATTTCAAGGAGTTAGAGGTAATCTTGATGAGAACTAACATAGATGCGATCAAGAAGTCACCATGGCTAAGTTCTTACATGACCTAAATCTTGAGATTGCCACCCTAGTTAAGTTACATCCTCGTGTGGAGCTTGATGACATGGTGCATACTGCCATTCGGGTGGAAATACAACTCAGGTAAAAAAAGGCAGCAAGGTTTCCTACAAAACTTAAACCTAATCCAAGGCCAACATTGAACAATAATTAGAAAAATGAAGAGCGAAGGAATGGGCACTTCAAGGCCAAACCTGAGGCACCAAGGTAGGTAGCATCTAGCAAGAGATTGTGTCAATCAAAGAACCATGTTGCTCAATGACAACCACGGATGAGAGTGATGGAGAGGAGCATGAAGTGCCAAGCATGCCACCACATTTGGAGGATATAATTAAGATAGATTTTGTGGAAGAATGAGTCACACTTGGGGCAAGGAAAGCCTTAAATGTTCACATCAAGAAGGACCATGACCAAAGGAAGAACATCTTCCACACTAGGTGTTACATTAGAGAAAAGGTATGTAGCATGATTATAGATTAAAAGAGTTGTACTAACGTTGCTAGCACAACTTTGGTTGAAAAGTTACAGTTGCCTACTACAAGACACTTGAGACTTTACAAGCTTCAATGGCTTAACAATGAAGATGAGGTAAAGGTGACCAAGCAACTCATGGTAGCCTTCAAGATTGGAAAATATGACAATGAAGTGCTTTGTGATGTTGCTCCTATAGAGGGAAGCCGTATTCTTTTGGGAAGGCCATGACAATATAATAGAAGAGTCATAAATGCTGGTTTTAAGAATATATACTCCTTCTAATTGAAAGACAAAACCACCACATTAGTGCTACTATCACCATAACAAATCATGGAGAATCAAAAAATGATTCATGGTGAGGCCGAGAGAAAAATCAATGATGAGCTTATAATTGTTATATTTATTTCTCTTATATTTAGCTTGTTGTTGACACCCAATTTCGTCCGGCTATTAAAATAAAATTTTTTTAAAAAAATTAAAAAAATTAATTAAAAAAATTAACTAAAATTAATTAATTAATTAAAAATAAAATTCAAGAAAAAACAGAGAATTTAAATTAATTAGTTTAGGGGGCATTTTTTTTTTGTAAGGGTTAGTTAAAAATAATAAATGATATATATGTATATATATGTGTGTGTGTAAAATATAAAAAGGAGGAATTTTAAAAAAATTGACAAAATTGAGAAGTTTGGGGTAAATTTGACAAAATTGAGAAGTTTGGGGAAAATCTGATAAAATCTGGAAGTTCTAGGGAAATTTGGTAATTAATCGCAAGGTTTGGGCCAAATTGACAGAAAAGACAAATTTGGGTCAATCAGTAATTTCGGGACCAGACCAGTAGTCAAAGAGACGTAAAGGACTAAAACTGTAATTTTGACCTAATTACGTTTTTAATCTGTTTTTAATTAATTTTCAATTTTTTTTTAAATCCAAGGGGTCCAATGATCCTCATCTATAAATAGAGATCCAAACCTGCAAAGAAAGAATGAAAATTGGTAGTTCTCCTTCCTAACCTAGAAAAATCCTAAACTTTTATCCCTGCTCCCTGCTGCCAACGTTTCTAAGCCAAAACCACTTTTTCGTCAATCCTTTTGCCGTTGTCCTCACGCCGGCCACCATCCACCTCCTCACTGGAACCGCCCTAGCCGCCGCCGCCAAGCCCAGCCGTCCGATTGCGCTATGTTGCCGGAAAACGAAGAAAAGCGAAAAACCTGTTTCCACCAACTAGCGACCCGCCGAATTTGAATTTTTTTTCCTTTTGGGTATAACCCCTTTTATACCCTTCTACTTCTCATATTCATCCACATAAGTCACTAACTTCTTTTTCTTTGCAGAACTAATTACTAACAACAATTTTTTTTCTTTTCTTTTTCCTTTCTTTTCTTTTTCTTCTTTCTTGTAATTTTTTTTTATGGAAGGTTATATCTCCTACTTTCATGTGGATGGCCAAACACCCCACCTTATTAATTTTTTTTATTTATTTATTTCTTATTATTTTATTTTCTCTTATTTACTTTATGCACTTTCTTTTTACATGGATGGCTAAACGCCCCACTTTCTTTATTTATTTTCTTTTCTTCATTTATTTACTTTATACACTTTATTTTTTTTTTACGTGGATGGCTAAACGCCCCACTTTCTTTATTTATTTACTTTTCTCCATTTATTAACTTTCTGCACTTTATTTTTTTTATGTGGACCGCCAAGCGCCCCACTTCCTTTATTTATTTACTTTTCTGAACTTTATTTTTGCGTGGATAGCCAAGCGTCCCACTTTATTTATTTATTGATTTTTCAGCACTTTATTTATTTTTTTATTTATTTTACTTTTCTGCACTTTGTTTTTTTTTTTACGTGGATGGCTAAATGCCTCACTTTCTTATTTATTTACTTTTCCTTATTTATTTACTTTTTGCACTTTATTTTTTTATGTGGACGGCCAAGCGCCCCACTCTCTTTATTTATTTACTTTTCTGCACTTTATTTACTTATTTATTTATTTATTTATTTATTTACTTTTCTGCACTTTATTTTTGCGTGGATGGTCAAGCGCCCCACTTTCTTTATTTATTTATTTTTCTGCACTTTATTTATTTCTTTATTTATTTTACTTTTCTGCATTTTATTTTTATGTGGATGGTTAAGCGCTCTACTTTCTTTATTTATTTAATTTTTTGCACCTTATTTATTTATTTCTTTACCTTTCTGCACTTTATTTTTACGTGGATGGTTAAGCGCCCCACTTTATTTACTTTTTTTATTTATTTACTTTCTACAATTTATTTTTCTTTATGTGGATGATTAACCTTATTTTATTTATTTACTTTTTTTTTATGGCTGGCCAAGAATCCCATTTTATTATTATTTTTTTATTATTTTTTATTACAACCAAATCCCCCATCCTTTATTTTTCCGTCATTCTTAACATTATTTGGAACATTAAGACACTTATTTTTATTATTTCCTTTAAATAACAAAAATTTAACTTTTCCTTTTTGTTAAAATAAATTTTATAAAAATCATAACCAGATGATCCAATAAAAAAAATAAATGGTTTTGAATAAGTATTTTTTTGATCTATGGATTAGATAATTAATTTTAAAGAAAAATAAAAATTTTTAAAACTAAAAAATTAATAAAAAGGAAAATAATATTAAGACCATTAAAAATCCATGTTCGGATAATTTGGTAAAAATCTATGAATTGATAATTAATTAAATATTTAGTAATAAATTAAAAATTAAAGTTCATTAAATTCCATATCCGGCTGATTCGATAGGATCTATGGTTTGGAAAATATCAAATTGATAATAAAAATGAATAATACTCAAGTACCAAAATAAAAATCCATATTCGGATAATTCGGCAGAATTTATGGTATGAATTGATAATTAATTAAAATATTAAATAAAAATTAAAGTTCATCAAATTCCATATATGGGTGATTCGATAGAATCCATGGTTCAGAAATATTAAATATTAAAAATGAAAAAAAAATAAAGTATCAAGATTTGGAAACCCATATCAATTTTAAAGTCCATATCTGGATGATTCAGTTAAAATTTCTGGTTTGAAAATTAACTGAAATTATTTAAAGGCAAGCAAAACAAAAATTAAAATTAACTAAGGTACCAATTTTGGGCGTTAAAATAGAGTTATTTTAATGTAACCATACTCCCGAACCCTCGAACTCTCGTAAACCATTTTTAGGTATCCAATCGACCTAAGTGAAACTGATTGGTGGCGCCAAAAACCACGTTGCCACACTTGTCTTAATGTGTTTTGAGCCTTAAAGATATTTTTTTAGTATATTTTGTATCTTATACCATATCTAGACTCAATTGATTAAAAGGGGATTTAATTTGCAATCTTACAAGTTTTAATTTGGCTGTGTTCTTTCAGGATTTTGACAGATTGGTGATGTTCCAGTAGAAAAATCATATATTGAGCTACAGAGATTGGCATTAAGTGATTCTTGATTCATTGGAAAGCTAATATCTGGAGCTACAAATCATATGCAGACTATAAACCCAGTTTGCAAGTTAAATGGATCAAATTTCACCTCAAAATCATGATTTGCTTGTCATCTTTGGTTTAGAAGCAGTTGCAGTATTTTGGGCATATGTTTGGCTATAGATGTTCTCTTTATGTGATTTAGGTGTCATTTTGAAGCTAAGAAAAAGCTTTACAACTTTCATGCTTTGAGTTTTAAGAGATAATTCTTGCATTAAGGTTGAATTTCAGCTTGAAGTTACTGCTGATGTTTTGAAGCATTACTTGGCTCACAATTTTCAAACCTTTTAATTATTTTGAATCTTTTTATTTGTGTGGGGTAATTTTGTAACAATATAAAAATTTTAGGGATATTTTATGAATTGAGCACACTAGGTTAATTTTTTAGGTGTTTTAAGAAATGGGCTGCGACAGCCTCCCTCCCTCCCCTCTTACCACCTTTATTCATTTTTTTTTATTTTTTTTGTCTTTCATTCAAAACATGTTTGAATAAATTTGTAGTTCGGTTCAAGGGGATGATTTCTATCACTAACACCGATTGTGATGATTGATTTTGCTTGTGGAAACTTTCTTTAAATTCAACTTTTACTTTTTGATTGCAATTAATTTACATGTTCTTTCTTGTTTGATAGGTTCTGCGATTGCAAATTTACTTGAATTTCTTTCAATCCGCTTGAGTGAAAAGAATTTGGTTTAGAAGAAACTGAATTAGCTGGAGATTATTTTTATTTTCTGGTTAGTTCATACTGAAAAAAGTAAAACAGGTTAAATTGTTCAAGCTTTTGGATAGTTGTCTAGAATAAACTTTTGTTCATTGCTCTTATTGTTGATTTTGAGTTTATTAGAAATTGCTTTTTAATATCAGGTTACTAGAAATTAAGAAATTAATCCGAAGCTTTTTCTAGTTAATTTTACTACTGAATTTTTTGGATTCTTTTTAGCTTTAAGGAAAGTCCTGTTTATTTGCTTGGGTTGAAGAAATATTTTATTTCGATAATCAACTGCGTAACTGAAATGAATAATCAACCCTGAACTGAGCGTTTTTAGTATTGATTATTTTTATTTCAACTCTACAGTTAATTTATTTTAGCATTCAATTCAGAAAAATCTCCCAATCTTTTATTTTAGTTTTCTAACATGAAGTTTTTTGTTAAAAAATTTTCCTTAGATTCGACCTGGTTTTCATCGCTATAATATAAATTTATTTATTCTGAGTTATTAGTGAGACTAGAATTATTCTTTGTGGTTTCAACGACAGACCAAAAAATTGGTGCCATTGCCGAGGAGATTTCTTTTTCTATTAAAATTTCTCTTTTTTTCTTGGTGCCATTGCCGAGGAGATTTCTTTTTCTATTAAAGTTTCTCTTTTTTTCTTTCTTTCTCAGTAAATTGACTTATGCCAAGATCTTCTTGTACAGGAGAATTAGTGTTTAATTCAGAGATCAAGAATATGGAAAAGGCAAACAGGAAAGCAAACAGGCGAGTGGTAAATTGTACAGCTTCGACATCTGCGAACAGCGACTCTGAAAGTGAAGACGAATGTATTATTGTTGTAGAGATGGCAACGCAAAGAATACTAATGGAGTTGGTAATGTGACGGAACGGGGCCCCAGTGCCCCTAATCTTGTAGGCTCTTAGGGATAATGAATCCCACTAGTTACAGTTGGCTAACTATTACTCGTCAATATAAATTAAAACAATTTATATGCAACTAGTTACTTAGCCTACTCAGATTAAGTTATGCATGCTTCTGACTTGGCAATGCAACCGAAATTTTAAAAGTCTTGAATTAAAACATTGCTCGAGCATTTCATTAAAACATACTGAAAACGTACCAAGTCATTGAAATACTAGTTGCTTTAACTACAAGTAACAGTTTTGTGCATACATTACAACTCTAGCATGCACCCAAAAGTAACAAGATGGATTTACATCCTAATGTATCCCAATAGAGGCAACTTACTTAGTACACCAAGTACTATGTACAAGAGACAAAATTACTACTAACTAAGATCATTTACTTGAGCCCACCTTGAGCAAGCCAAGCTCCAAGTGTAGCCCTTCACTAGACCTTGTTCTTGTGTACTTTTAGCCTCTACACTGTAAAGGCACAACTTGGTTAGCACATAACTTATACTGCAAGAAACTAGAATCACTAGGATTCTCAATAAAATACCTGCAAAACAGAAAGCTTAGGCCTCAGCTATCACTTCAGTGATTAGGCCCGGGATTAGATCCTGCACAATAAAACTAAGGGAATGAGTACTTAAAAGTACTCAGTAAGGATTCCCTTCTTGAATACCTGCAAAGAAATATGCAACAAATATGCAATATGGCAACCAAGCAATCAAATATGCAATTCAAACAACAAACAATCAACAAAATGCCAAAAATGCAATGTATGGATGTATGGTATGGAATGCACACAACACATGCACTTGGGACTTTCTGCACTTAAGTGCCTTAATTCTTGCCGTGAGCTCAAACGGCTGAGGTACTTGAGATACTGGCCCTCGTATCCCGGACACTTTACCTCAATTAAGTCCCATCTACGGGTTCTAGAGTAGGTCGTCACCTATCTCAAACTTACCCGCCTTTACCCTTGATTTATTGTACAGGGTAGTCTTACTATGTGGTTTAACTAGTCAAACCCTCAAGGTTTAACTCAAAATACTACTAGTGGCTCACTTACCAAACCAAATGGCTTGGTTGGGATCGACTTAGGTTTTTCTCTCTATTGACCATATATAATTGATACTCTATACGGCCAATAAAGAGTCTAAAAACCCACTTAATCCCCTTAATTTCCATTTAAAAGCTTAAATATTATGAGTTACTTAGCCACCAAGTCACATTTCTTTTATACTTAACCACACAACTTGACTACCTTCCAAATAACGCACAATTCCCGCCTTAGGAATGAATTCTAGACCCAACCGAGGCTATGGAACGTCTTAGAATAGCCTAGGGATAGAAACCGAGAGTCTAAGTTAATCTTAGGATGGCCGGAAATCGAGGCCAAATTGGCATTTGGCGACGCGGCGCCAAAGAGCAAATGCTTTTGGCGACGCGGCGCCGCCGAGTAAACGCTCTGTGTACATTTTCGCTTCTTGGCGCCGCGGCGCCAATTCACGGACGAATTGGCGACGCGTCGCCAACTCGATTTTCTGGGTTTATGCGACAGCGTTGTTCTTGTACACAAACTACTCAAACTCTCTCATTTCTAATCCAAACTTAATGGGTCTTGTTTCTAATTCATCCCAACACACAAAGCTACAAAACCATGCATTATTTGAGCTTAATTACTTGAACCCTTACCTCAATTTTAGCCACAAAGCAAGCAATGAAACACAAGCTTTTCTAGCTCCACAAGCTTCCTTGAGTTCCAAGTCTAAAACCAACGAAAATTGGCACCCAAACCAATCAAACCAAGACCATTTCTAGCTCTAGAAACAACCTATAATCACACCAAATGATCTCAAGAAGCTTACCTACGAAAATTGGATTCCAAAACAAGCTCCAAAGATCAAATGAAGCAAGAACACTAGCAAAGGGGCTTAGTGATCTTTCTAACTCCTTGGGCACCCTTAATTCAATGAAAACTTGCAAGAAAATGGAAGTTTGAGCTGCCAAATTTGAGAGGAAAGTGGAGCTACGAATTTTGGGAGCATAGAACAATTGGCTAAGTGAAGAAGAAGAAGAAGAAAACTTAGTTTATAAGCTTAATAAGCAACTTCCCTCCCCTTACACTTAAGTCCTCATACTCTCAAAAGCTTCAAATAGCTCACCAACTCACACTCCAAACTCACTTTTCTTTGTTTTAAAAGGTACTAAAGAGCTTCCCAAACTTAATTTTCTTGAACACTTTAGCCACTTAAGTTCTAAATGGCTCAAAAAGAACACTTAGTGCCACAAGTTGTCAAAACTTACTAGGATGATTCTAAAAGCTAGAACAACTAATGGTCTTGACTTAACTATGCCAAATCACACTTAGGAACTCACTTAACTTGATTAAGCTTATGTTACTTGCTTAACAAGGCGCTAATTTGAGGTACTTAATTTCATAAACACTTAATCAAAGTAAATAAACACTTACTTGATTAATCGACTAGGAGAGCTGTCACAGGTAACTCCCGATGTTGTCAAGCAACCCTTGTGCATCGATTTTCCTGATATCAAGGTAACTTTTGAGTTAAAATCTGGATTAATTCATTTATTTCCTACCTTTCGTGGACTTGCAGGTGAGGACCCCTACAAAGACTTGAAGGAATTTCATGTGGTCTGCTCATCCATGAAGCCACGGGGATTTACTGAAGAACAGATTAAGCTGAGAGCCTTCTCGTTCTCATTGGCGGATAAGGCAAAGAACTGGTTGTACTACCTTCCCTCCGATTCAATCAGAACCTAGAATGACTTGAAGAAAAAAAATTTGGTGAAATTCTTTCCAGCTTTAAAGGCTGGAACAATTTAGAAGGAAATCAATGGAACTCATCAATACAACAAAGAGAGCCTATAAGTATTAGGAGAGATTCAACCAGCTATGTGCTAGTTCCCCACACCACCAAATTTCTTACCAATTGTTGCTGTAGTACTTCTACGAAGGGCTACTGTTCATAGATCGAAGTATGTTGGATGCTACAAGTGAAGGATCACTTGTATAAAAGACACCCCAAACAAGCAAAGGACTTGATTTCTAAAATGGCAGCCAACTCACAGCAGTTTGAGACAATGGTAGACCATGTGCCAAAGAAGGTAAATGAGGTAGAAACTTCTAATATTGAAGCTTAACTTTTTGAACTAACCTCTCTCGTTAGATAAGTTGTTTTGGGATAGGTTTAGAATCCTAGAGTTTGTGGCATTTATGCGGCTCAAGGACACCTTACCGACTCATGTCCATAGCTTCAGGATAATGCAACACCTCAGGTAAATGCAGTAAGCAGGTTTGTTAACCATCCAAAAAGGTATGACCCCTATGCCAATTAACATGACCTTGGTTGGAGAGACTACCCAAATCTGAGATATGGGCAGCCAAACAACCAACCACCATACCCATCTACCAATTACAACAAATAAACCCCTATACCACAGAACCAAGCATCAAGTTCATGTATGACTTTGGAGATTATTGTGAAAGCTTTAGCCACTAACACTCAAATGTTTCAGTAGGAAACAAGAGCTGGCATCAAAGATTTATGGAACCAAATTTCACAACTGGCAACCTCATTGAACAAAATTCAAGCTAAAAATGGGAAGCTGTCATCTCAAGTTGAAATCAACCTAAGAGAACATATTAATGCCATGACCATTCGAAGTAGCAAATAGGTGCAAATCACCACATCAAAAATAGTAGCACCAAAAGGAACAAGATGGCCCAAACCTAGTAACTTTTGATGCACCAACTGAGGAGGTATGTAACAAGCTAATTTTTACAAAGTTAAAAATTCTGATTCCACCTCATTTTCCTGGCAAGTTGACAAAATCAAAGAAGGTTGGGACAGAGCAGGAAATTCTTGAGACTTTAGGAAGGTCAAATTAACATACCTTTGCTAGAAGTAATCAAGCAAGTGCCTTGGTATGCCAAGTTTTTTAAGGAGCTGTGCATCAACAAAAAAAACTGCAAACTAATGAAACGATCAAAATAGGTGAGAATGTGTCAACGATAATTCAAAGAAAATTGCCTCAAAAGTGCAAGGACCCTAATATGTTTACTATACCATGTGTAAAAGGCAATTTAAGGTGGAAAAAGCTATGTTAGATTTAGGAGCTTTAATTAATGTTATGCCATATTTTATATATGCTTCTTTAAAATGTAGACCTTTGAATGAAGCTAGTGTTGTGATTCAATTAGCTGATAGATCTAATGTTTATCCTAGGGGCATAGTAGAGGATTTTTTGTGCAAGTAAATGATTTAATTTTTTTACTGATTTTTACACACTTGATGTGGAGAATAGTGACCTAACTGCTCTTATTTTGTTAGGAAGACCATTTTTAAAGACATCCAAGACCAAGATTGATATGGATACTGGCACTCTCACAATGGAATTTGATGGAAAAATTACATAGTTCAATATTTTTGACATGGTAAAGGAAATCGACAAGAATAATTTATGTTTCTTTTATTAAAAAAAATGATACTTTGGTGCAAAATGAATCAGGAACAAAATTTGAAAACCAAACAAAGTTGGCACAAAAAGATAAGAAAGAAAATGTTAAGTTATAGTAAGAACATAAGATGTCATTTGTGGTTGGACAAAAGGTGTTGCGCAAACACAGAAAAAGATGAAAAATGTTGCCTAGTAAGTCTGAGCTTAATTGGATTGGAGCATTTGTTATTACTGATACTTCTACTCATGGTGCAGTTGAGATTAAAAGTTTAAAAATGGACAAAGTGTTCAACACTGAGACGCATAAGTTGAAGCTCTTCCATGAGGGATTCTCAAAGTACCCCGATTGATAGAAAAAAAAAGGCTATTTAGCCAAAGACAATAAAGAAAGACACTTTTGGGAAGCAACCCAAGTGTGGTTTTATGCCACAAACAATAAAAATTTCATTTCTTTAATTTCTGTTTTTATTTTCCTGCTTTTATTTTTCAAAATTTTTTTATTTTCACAATTGATTTTCTTGGTCAAGTATTACATTTTTTCAAGCTGGAAGAGGAGCAAAACATAGGGACATCAAGCTAAAGTCTAGTTCTGGCTTGGAAATCACTTTGAAAACAACTTCAGGGCAATACATTTTATTTTCCCCATCTATGTTTCTATTGTGAACATTGAGGACAATGTTCAATTTAAGTGTCAGGGAGTGGCTAGCTTGAGCCCTAATTTTTTATTTTAAAATGTTTGAACTAAAATTTTTTTCATTTATACTTTTGAGCATTGATATGAATTGTTAGGATAATTTCACGTTTTGGTTCTTGAATGCCCAACTTGAGCGTTAAGTTATTAATTTTTTAGTCTTTATGCAACTCTCAAATCTTATTTTTAAATTACTTTTTTTATAATTTTTTATCAAGCTAGTTAATGGTTATATTGAGAAACTGATTTTTGCATCAAATTTTTTGTGTTTAGTATATTAATTTAAACTATGTTAGATTATGAGCTTATCAAGTTGATTATATGGTTTGTTTGGTTGATGGATGCTTTGAACCACTTGAGAAGAAAAAAATGGCTAAAATTGTTATGTTCTAATAAATAAAAAGTTTCTACTCCACTATTTCTGGATATTGAAGTAGGTAGGGGTCTTCTTCTAAGGCAATAGTCAATCACTACTCGAAAATGTACTAGGAACATGAGTATTGTCAAAAACCACTTTGGAGTTGTGTCAAGTAAATAACTTGGGTATGGTAAAGCCCCTGTTATACACTTGCCAAACGATGGAACACAAAAAAAAAAAAGATAAAAAAAGAAGATAGAGGAATCAAGTAAAATCAGAGCAAGGAATGAATTCTCAATTGATTTCTTATCTTCCATGGGTTTATAGTAAGATTGATTGTACTTTTTGAGTTCTTATTTACTTGGTTTGTTCTCTTTACTTGGTGCACAAGTTTTGATATTTTTCTCAAGTTTTGAGAGGTGATCATTGCTAGTTTGTGAAGAAATTATTTTCATAGATTTATTTTGTTTTGAGTTGCTATTGACTAGTAGGTTGCATGCTTAATTTCTTTTGTTGGGCTTTTAAGAACCCGGAATGTGAAACTATCTTACTCTATTTAGCTCAAAAGTATGTTTCTTTCTTCCTCAGATTTCTTTTGTTTTGAGTGTTGTCCAAGGATGAGCAAAAGCTAAGTGTGGGGAAATTTGATAAACTTATAATTGTTATATTTATTTCTCTCATATCTAGCTCATTTTAATGTGTTTTGAGCCTTAAAGATCTATTTTGAGTATGTTTTGTACTCCCTCCGTCTCAAAATCTTTGCTCCATTTGTTTTCAGCAATTAATCTAGCATTTTTTATTTTCAACATTTTAATATATAAATGAAAAATCTTTGCATACAAATGATAAATCAAGACATGTAATTTCTAAATATATATTTTTTAATTTTTTCTAACAAACAATAATATGAAAAAAATCAAGTCAAAATACAACAAAAAGTCAAATAGAGCAAAGATTTTGGGACGGAGAGAGTAGCTTAGAGCATATCTAAACTCAACTGATTAAAAGTGGATTTAATTTGTAATTTTACAAGTTTTATATTGGTTATGTTCTTTCAGGATTTTGATAGATTGGCGATATTCCAGTAGAAAAATCATATCTTGATCTACAAATATCGAAATTGAGTGATTCTTAATTCATTGAAAAGCTAACATCCAGAGCTACAAATCATATGCAAACCATAAAACCCTTTTTGCAAGTTAAGGGGGTCAATTTAGCTTCAAAGTTGCGATTTATGCATCATCGCTGGTTCAGAAAGCAGTTGTGGTATTTTGGGTATATCTTTGGCTGTAGATGTTCGTTTTATGTGATTCAGGTGTCATTTCGAAGCTAAGAAAGAGCTATACAAATTTCATGCTTTGAGTTTAGAGAGATAATGCCTGCATCAAGGTTGAATTTCAGCTTGAATTGACTGTTGTGTTCTCACAACTTTGAAACCTTCTAGTTATTTTGAATCTTTTTATTTATGTGGGTCAATTTTGTAATAATATAAAAATTTTAGGGAGATTTTTTGAATTTAGCAACTTCTTTAAATATATTTATCTGCATGCCATTAGACTCAATTATTAGATCTTTTCCTTCCTTTTCATTGTTTTAGGTATCTGGCCATAGGCGAACTCCTTTTCAATTTATTCTATTAGATCTTTTGATTTACACTAAATCATGGCTGGCTATGTGGCATTTCCTTTGAACCTTTCATCATTTGCTATAATATTGCTATAACATTTGGCAAATGTAGGCTTTTGCCTCCATGGTAATATGTCCTTTTTATGTTCACGAGAAATCACTTCATTTCTGGTTGTGAATTTCAGGTTTTGTTACCAGTTGGGCGTGAAATCCATGGTTGGACATACTCAACTCAAATGCTGGTGATAAGCTGAGTTTGATTTCCAGAAGCATGGACCTGCTGCTATATATTATAATCGAGCTGTTACTGGTGAAGGTATGTTTTTTTTTTCTCTTTTCTTCTGGTATTTTCATTATATTGATATCATAAAGTTCTAGCTAATTGGCGTGTGGAATAAGGTTGCCCACCTCCTATCGATCAACTTTTTGGTGTTCTTAATGACTGCACTTGACGCATAAATTCTTGATTACTACTTTCTTATTGATTGCTTGCCTTTTACCACATAGTATCAAGACTTTGCAAAATCTCACAAAACCATAATGGATATGGTGAGTGACAGCATCATCCCTAAACTAATATCATGTTGCTTATCGTCCCGCAACTACCAACTACCAACTATTACACCAGTTATCCTTTAACTATGAAAATGTTGCAATAACGTCCTGTCGTTAGTTTGAACTGTTAAAAAATGACGGAAGTAAGGGAAAGTATATGGTTAGTCCTAAAACTTAGTAAACTTTTTTATTTGAGTCCTAAAACTTTATTATTTTCTAGTTCAATCCAAATTATCTGACTTAAATGGTATGCTTGTGCTCCTTCCATAGCTGCCTGGTATCAAAGATAACGACTTCATCTACGCTACCATGCAATCATACCTCATCGGGATTTCGAACAAAATCCCACCCGCCTCAAGCAACTTTGTTGCGGAAATCTCCGAAACCTTACGTCCTTCGATGGTGCCTTCATTTCCGGCAGAACCTCTACAGGCCGTGCCTCCGGCACCCGGTAGAGAAACGCCTCCATTCCCTTCACTACATCCATTCCTTTCTTCATCTTTCTCGCCGAATGGCATATATTCATGCATATGTTAGTGCATGAATATATTGATCATGGCCTTTGTTCATTCATCTTACTATTGTCGAATTAAAACTTGTCTTTTATCGTCACCCATCATCTACCCAATGAATTTCCTAGCTTTACCAATGTTTTTTAGATTACCTTCTACAGTCAACAACAGACCAATCAGCTTTTCCCACATCGATCGCCATTTCGTGAAATTTCTTCTGCCTAAAAATTAAAAAATATCCTTCCATTGTCTTTTCCCTTTTTTATTTTTTTATTTCTAATTCCCAATCTCAATAATTAAAGTTTAAAGCTTGCAAGACTCAGAGGGAAAAATGAGGGAAAATCAGAAGCAATGACTCTTTAGAAGCTCCACAAGTAATCATGGTTACCTGGTGGACATTGTTTTTTACTGTATTCGACCCTTTTGCTAAGCTTCTTCTCCATTTTTCTATTTTTGGTTTTTCATGTGTCATTTCAAATGGCAATTTTGGAATAGTTGTAAATTGATGGAAGCACTGCCACTGCTATGACAAACTCAAATCAAGACGCATTAACTCTCTGCCGGAGAAACAGCTCTGGTGACGCAATCAATGGCTAGTGCGAAGATGAGGCTGAATTAGTAAATTTCATGCCAATTGGGGCAGGACTAGCAATGCCTTTTGTTGCAGATTGAAGGGGAGCCAGATTAGTGCATATATAATGGATCAGGTGGTCCGATTGAAGGTTGAGCGGAGCAAGTGATCCGATCAAAGCATGTGGAGAAGAAGAGAAAAAAAGAGGAAAGGGATAACATGTAAGTAGATATAATGTCTAATAGAAAAGTTTTAAAAAATTATAAAGTTTAAAGACTCAAATAGAAATATTCACTGAGTTTTAGGATTAATTGTGCACTTTCTCGCCCACTTCCATCACTTCTTAACGGTCCAACCTACGGTGGGATGTTATTTCAACAATTTCATAGTTAGTGGACAACCAGTGTAACAAATTCATCCCTTAGAATTAACTATCAAAAAATAATGTGAGAATTGATACAAAAAACTTATTATTAGAAAGGAAAAACTGATAATTTACATATTCCATTAACTATAAAAAAATTATGATACACTCTGAATTAATGGGAACATAGTTATATAACACTTTGAATTAGACTTTAAAAGCTAATGTCAAATTGTTAGTTGAGAGTTAATAAATTTAAATTGTTTGGAAACTACTTTTTAGTAAATTGAAACTCTTAACTATAATTTGTTGATAGTTAATGGACCATGTAAATTACCAATTTTTTTCTCTATAAATCAAATTTTTGTACGTGACTAGAGGTGAGCAACTATTCAGTTTTAATCGAAAAAACCAAAAAACTAAATTTTTTTCAATTTTTTTTGTCACACTTATTCAGTTTCGGTGATAACTGAAATTCTAAATCGGTTTTCAGTTCGGTTTTTTGTTTTATGTGTAGAAAATTCAACAGCCAAAATAACCGAATTACATATAAGTTTAAAGGCCCTATTATGCCCAAATCATAAGCCCAACCCTCCCCACTTCTCACAATCTTAGTAGGCCTTCCTTTTCCTGTGTAGTCTAAGCCAACAACAAGCAAAATGCTAGACAATAACAAACAGAGTAGTTAGTCTTTTTCAACCTTTCTTCTTCGGCTGTAAGCCCTAGCAAACAAATGTTGAAGAATCAAGTGAACTAGGCAGGGGAAGGCGGCCAGCAAAATTTGGCTTAGGAGATCAATGCATCCTACTGGTGTTGAGGAATACTTGGAGGAGATTGAAAAATTGGAAGAATGTACAATTGTAGATATTTAGTAGTCTAACAAATGTTTTTTGTTTAATATACTTGCGATTCTTCTTTTGTTTATGTCTTTATTTTTTCCCTTAGATTTGTCACAAGTGGCATAGGCTGATTCGATCATAGATATTTGAAGAAAAGATTTGGTTAGTTGTTTGTAGGAGACCAACACTTATTGCAGGCAAGTATGATCCTTAGTTGTTAATTAATTTGTTCATAAACTTGGGAAGTAGCTCATTTAGAGATTTACTTCTTTTCTATTCAAGCAACTCATCACTTCATACATTGTCTTCTTGTAGTCATATTGGAATAATTTTAGCTTGGTTGTTTGTGGCATATTTTGTGGCAAAGTAGTACTCTTGTCTTTTAACTTGGTTGTTGGTTTGAATTTTGAAGACAAGAAAGTTGGACTTTCCTATCTATGTTTTGATATGTGTTTTATTTATATTGTGATTAGAAACAATTTATGTTTTGTAGCGTGATGAATTTATGGACAATGGATGTTGTGATTATGTTCTGAATCTTCTGATGTTGCATGATGATTTTTAAGCGAATCCCATTCATATTTGTGCTACAGCTAGAGGATCATATAAAATTCAGTTATTTTAGTATAAAACCAAAAAACCGAATATATATTTTAGTTTCGGTTTTTTTGGTTTATGGGCAAAAAGCGGTTATTTCAGTTACCTACATCTCAAACCGAAAACTGAATAATTTTGGTATTTTGGTTTCAATTATAACCAAAATAACCAAATGCGCAGTCCTATACATGACTAATTTTTTAATCTCTTGAAATCAGAGCATTTTAATAACTGTAAATTCAATACCAACAACTTTTACCAACCAAACTAGAAGACAATTTCAGATGTTTAGGTTGCTATGCTTTAACAGCAAGTGATTAAAAGGGAGAAAAACAAAAGAAGAGGAAGAAAGAACAAAGTTTCAGGCTCAGTTACTAGATTTGAAGCAAAGCATATCTAAGATATATACGTACGGTGATGCCCTTTGCCCCCCTTTTCCTCTCATTATTTAAAACTATCTGTACAAGTGTGATGAGTTCATAATTTATATATATTTATTTAATAATTTCCTTAGATTTTGTCTCAATTTATTAAGTTGATAGGGCTATTAATGATGTTATTTTGTGTTTTGAAGGGATTAAAGGCACAATGGCATTTTTGCGCTAGAAAGAATAAAGTGGCTCTTTTTGTCTAGGTATCAACTCTTCAAGGGTGGAGGAGTCAATAGTGCACTTGTCCAATTTCAAGTAATAACTTGGATACGGAGACGTTTTGATTAAGAAGCAAAGTTCAACTTTGCTTTGTTTTTACCGGTCGGCACCAAACTTCTCGCGCCTGCAGCTTTTCGAACGCAAACTCGCCATATACCGTCTGAACGTGCTTCGAAGCAAATTCTCCATCTCCAATCAAAATAAGCCAACAATTGAAGACCTCCAACAATTTATTTGCTTCAGTTTGCCAATTGATCGCATAAGCCGTTACCAAAGAAGGCAGCTAGCTCCCCAAGCCTCTAATGCCCAAGAGTTGTTCGATAAAATGCCAAAGAGAGAGAAAACAGCGTGTGGAGTTTGGCAAGTCTGAGACTACTAATGTGTGTGAATATTATAAGCCAATCAAGGGAGAGAGACCAGCGGAAACCTAGCTTGGAGAGGTAATAAGCTTATATTTATTATATTTATTTCTCTTATATTTAGTATGTTTTAATATATTTTAAACCTTAAAGATATATTTTAAGTATGTTTTGTAGCTTAGAGCATATCTGGACTCAATTGATTAAAAGTAAATTTAATTTACAATTTTACAAGTTTTAATTTGGTTATGTTCTTTCAGTATTCTGACAGATTTATGATGTTCTAGTAGAAAAATCATATCTTGAGTTACAGAGAACGGAATCAAGTGATTCTTAATTCATTGGAAAGCTAACATCTGGAGCTACAAATCACTTTCAGACCATGGAACCCAGTCTGCACATTAAGAGGGTCAAATTCAGCTTCAAAATCGCAATTTGTGAGTCACTGCTAGTTCAAAAGCAGTTACGGTATTTTAGACATATCTTTGGCTGTAGATATCCGTTTTATGCAATTCAAGTGTCGTTTCGAAGATAAGAAAGAGCTCTACAACTTTCATGCTTTGTATTTTGAGAAATAGTGACTATATCAAGGTTGAATCTCAGCTTAAAGTTGCTGCTGCTGTTCTGGAGCATTATTTGGGGTACTTTTGTAAAAATATAAAATATTTAGGGAAATTTTATAAGTTTAGCATGCTAGGTTAGTTTTTTTTTAGGTATTTAAGGTGGTTGCCGCCATAACTCCTTCCACCCCCCTCCTCTCTCTCCCTCTTCACCAACTCTCTTTCTTTTCTTGGTTCTTTTTTTTTTTCTTTTTAGTATTTTTTTATTTTTGGTTGAAGGAGACTGAAATCCCGAATTCTTCAGCAATGTAAGATCAAAATTGTTTTTATTCATCAATTAATATTTTGAGTATTGAATGTTCTTCTATGATTAATTTCATGATTGTTTTGTTTATATGCTAGGAGGCCTACTAGTTGTTATTCGAATTCAATCTACAGCTGGGTTAGAAATCAAATATGTAATTGTTTGGTTTCTCTAATATGTGAAGCAACTAAGTTTTAGTGATTACTGCGTCGGAAATCATTAGGCCTTAGGGAGAACATTCAAATAAATTAAATGCAGCCGCTTATATTTGTGTTATTTAGTTTCATCGATCTTTTTACTTTTTAATGCAATTGTTAAATTAAATCAAAGCGCTTGTCTTAGGTTGTTTAGCAGTTAGGGTTAATTAGATCGCTTGTTTCTGATTAACTACGACTAAGGAGAGGTAAGAAGATAGCTCAAATGATAAATATTCAAAGTCTTGATTGATATATCTATGCATCGATGATCAGTTGTAGGAATTCGATAGTAGATGTTGACTGATGTCAAGGTTTGAATTCTTGATTGTTTTGTTGGTTTCTTACGTGATAGGTTTCTTAATTTTTGTTTTCTGATCATTTTTTTTATTTTATCTTCTTTTTTTTATTGCAAACAATTTCCTTCAATCTTTTATTTTAGTTTTCTGTCAGGAAGCTTTTAGATAAAAAATTTTCCTTGGGATTCGACCTGATTTCCACGGCTATACTACAAATTTATTTATTCTGAGTTGTTAGTGATACAAGAATTATTTTTTGCGGTTTTGACAATCGACCAACAATTTGGCGCCGTTGCCGGGGAGATTTCTTTATCTGTTAAAGTTTATTATTATTATTATTATTATTATTATTATTATTGCTATGGTTTTATTTTTCAATTTTTTTTATTCTCACAATTGATTTTCTTGGTCAGCAGTACTTTTTTCAGGCTGGAGGTGAACCGAACCATATGGAGTAACAAGCTGAAATCAAATTCTGGGTTGCGAATCATTGTGAAATCACCTCTCAGGGCGGTACCTTTTCTTTTCCTCAACTGTGCTTTTATTGGGAACATTGAAAACAATGTTTGATTTAAGTGTGGGGGAGTAGGTAACTTGAGCCATAATTTTCTGTTTTCAAAATTTTTGAACTAATTTTTTTTATTCATACTTTTGAGTATTGATCTGAATTGTTAGATGAGTTCACCTTTTTTGTTCTTGAATGCTTAACTTGAGTGTTGCGTTAATAATTTATTGGTCTTTATGCAACTCTCAAAATTTGTTTTTGCAACTCTCAAAATTTATCTTGAGAAACTGATTTTTTCATCAAATTTGTGTACTTAGTACATTGATTTAAATCTTGTGAGATTATGAGCTTATTAAGTTGAATATGCAGTTTGTTCGGTTGATAGATGATTTGAATTACTTGAGAAAAAAAATAAAAATGTTTGACTTGTTGCATTCTGCTGAAAATTTTTTTTTTTACTACTTCGCTGTTCTAGGTATTGAAGTAGGTTGGGGTCTTCTCCTAAGGCAAGAGTCGATCACTGCTCGAAAATGTACGAGAAACATGAGTATGGTCAAAGATCACTTTGGAGTTGTGTCGAGTTAGTAGCTTAAGTATAGTAGAGCCCCTATTATACACTCACTAAACGGCGAAACACGAAAAAAAGATAAAATGAAAAAAAAATCAAGTTAAAATAAAAAAATAAATAAATTCTCAACTGACTTCTTATTTTTCATGGGTTTGTAGTAAGACCGGTTGTGCTTTTTGAGTTCTTATCTACCTGATTTGTTCTCTTTACTTTGTACAAAAGTTTGATATTTTTCTCAGATTTTCAGTGGTGATTGTTGCTAGCTTGAGAAGAAATTGTTTTCAAGGACTTATTTAGTCTTGAGTTGCTATTGCCGAGTACATTGCATACTTATCCTCTTGTTAAGTTTTTCAAGTTGGAGGTGAAATTATCTTACTCGGTTTAGCTCAAAAGTATGTTTCTATTTTAAGTTTTGCCCAGGGACGAGCAAAAGCTAAGTGTGGGGGAATTTGATAAGCTTATATTTATTATATTTATTTCTCTCATATTTAGTATGTTTTAATATATTTTGAATCTTAAAGATATATTTTAAGTATGTTTTGTAGCTTAGAGTATATCTGGACTCAATTGATTAAGAGTAAATTTAATTTACAATTTTACAAGTTTTAATTTGGTTGTGTTCTTTTAGTATTCTGACAGATTGGCGATGTTCTAGTAGAAAAATCATATCTTCAGTTACAGAGATCGGAATCAAGTGATTCTTGATTCATTGGAAAGCTAACATCTGGAGCTACAAATCACTTTCAGACCATGGAACCTATTTTGCACGTTAAGAGGGTCAAATTCAGCTTCAAAGTTGCGATTTGTGAGTCACCGCTGGTTTAAAAGCAGTTGCGATATTTTGGGCATATCTTTGGTTGTAGATGTCCATTTTATTTGATTAAGGTGTTGTTTCGAAAATAAGAAGTAGCTCTACAACTTTCATAGTTTGCATTTTGAGAAATAGTGACCATATCAAGGTCGAATCTCAAATTGAACTTGCTGCTGCTGCTCTGGAGCATTATTTGGGGTACTTTTGTAAAAATATAAAACATTTAGGGAAATTTTATAAGTTTAGCACGCTAGGTTAATGTTTTTTTAGGTATTTAAGGTGGCTGCCACCAGAACTCCTTCCTCCCCCCCTTCTCTCTCTCCCTCTTTGCCAACTCTCTTTCTTTTCTTGGTTTTTTTTTCTTTTTAGTGTTTTTTTTTTATTCTTGGTTGAAGGTGACTGAAACCTTGAATTCTTCAGCACTGTGAAATCAAAGTTATTTTTATTCATCAATTAATATTTTGAGTATTGGATGTTCTTCTATGATTAATTTCATGATTGTTTTGTTTATATACTAGGAGGCCTACTAGTTGTTATTCGAATTCAATCTGCAGCTGGGTTAGAAATTAAATCTGTAATTGTTTGGTTTCTCTAATCTGTGAAGCAACTAAGTTTTAGTGATTTACTGCGTCAAAAATCATAAGGTCTTAGGGAGAACATTCAAATAAATTAAATGCAGACGCTTGTATCTGTGTTATTTAGTTTCATCGATCTCTCTATTTTTTAATGCAATTGTTAAATTAAATCAAAGCACTTGTCTTAGGTTGTTTAGCAGTTATGGTTAATTAGATCGCTTGTTTCTGATTAACTACGACTAAGGAGAGGTAAGAAGATAGCTCAAACGATGAATATTCAAAGTTTTGATTGATCTATCTATGTATCGATGATCAGTTGTAGGAATTCGGTGGTGGATGTTAACTGACGCCAATGTTTGAATTTTTTATTGTTTTGTTGGTTTCTTACGTGATAGGTTTCTTAATTTTTGTTTTCTGATCATTTTTTTTATTTTATCTTCTTTTTTTTTATTACAAACAATTCCCCTCGATCTTTTATTTCAGTTTTCTATCAGGAAGCTTTTAGATAAAGATTTTTCCTTGGGATTTGACCTAGTTTCTACTGCTGTACTACAAATTTATTTATTCTGAGTTGTTAGTGATGCCAGAATTATTTTTTACGGTTTCGACAACCGACCAAGAGGTACTGATCAGTTGAAATTTTATTTATTTTAGCACATTGGGGTTACTTGGAGAAGGGGGTTTTTGCCAATAAAAAGGAGCATGAAGAGAACGCATGGAGAGACATATAGAGCAAGTTTTAGGCTTTTCTTTTTTACTTGTGTTTTTTCTGTCTCGAATATGAGTGAGTAATTTTTCTTGTTCAGTTTTAGGGATGATTTCCATCGCTAACATCATTTGTGAGGATTGATTTTACTTTCATAAACTTTCTTTAATTTCAAGTATTTACTTCTTTGTTATTCAGATTTATTGTAATTAATTTTCCTGTTCTCGCTTATTGAATTGTTATGCAATTGCAAATCTGCTTGATTTTCTTTTAAACGCTTATGTGAAGAATTCGATTTAGAAGCAATTGAATTAGCTGGGATTGTTTTTATTTTTTGTTAGTTCATACGGAGAAGTAAAATAGATTAAATTGTTCAAGCTTTTGGATTATTGTCTAGAATAAAATTTTGTTCATTGTTCTTAATGCTAATTTTGGGTTTATTAGAAATTTCTTTTCAATATCTGATTACTCAAAATTAAGAAATTAATCTAAAGCTTTTTCTAATTAATTTTATTGTTTGCTGAATTCCTTGGGTTCTTTTTAGCTTTAAAAAGAGTTCTGTTTATTTGCTTGGATTGAAAAAGAATTTTTTTTTTTATGATCAACTGCGTGATTGGAATAAATAATCAACCCTGAACTGAGCATTTTTAGTATTGGTTAATTTTATTTTGATTCTACAGTTAATTTAATTCAACATTCAATTCAAGAAAACCCCCATATTTTATTTCAGTTTTCTTTTATGAAGCTTTTAAATAAAGAATTTTTCTTAGGATTCGACCTGATTTTCACTGCTATATTACAAATTTATTTATTTTGAGTTGTTAGTGATACTAGAATTATTTTTTGCGGTTTCGACGACTGACCAAAGTGTATGAGGTTAAGAGAATACATAAATATTTAAGTGAAAAAGTTACTTTTTTTTTAATCTAAAACACAACCGAACTAATTAATTACTTTTTTGGAATCTAAAAAAACAACCGAACTAACATGTATAACTTGTAAAGGGAGAGTGACAAAATAAGGTTTAATCCCAATTTTCACTTAATATTCCTCATACCTTAGCCACTAAACCATTCCGCTCGAAATGCCCCTTGCCTTTTGGTTGGGCCAGTGTTATTTAAAACCGGGCTATACTAGATGGTTTGACCGGTTCAACCATGAACCATCCATCTATACGAATTGGATCTTGGCTCAACTGAGCTCAGGTCAAAAACCAGCCAAAACCGTTGAAACAGGCAAAAAAGCCGAAAACTGGAAAACGCTTGAAATCGGCTATCAAAAAGAAAAAAAAAATGTTGAGACAAAAGGAGGCAATTTTTCCTTTTCCATTCCAATTCTGAATATCCTTCCCCATGGATCTTTGCATATGAGTGAACAAGACTTGAAAAAAAAGGCTGGAACATGAGAAGACATCAAGAGGACAAAAAAAATAAAGTGAATAAGATAGAAAGAAAAAAAGAAGAAATAAAGAAGTTAGAAGAAGACGAAAAAGGGCAAAGAGAGGCGCTGGAAGTGGAAGCATGGCTGTGCGGCACAAGAAAAACTAGGGTTTGTAAAGACTAAAGAGTTATGTATAGTGTTTGGCAAATATATGTTCAGTCCTTATATTATTTGTACATTTTCATTTTAGTCCTATTTTTTTCATGTGTATAATAGAGTCACTTAACAATTAACATTCATAAAATAAAAATACAAATGCACAATGGACTGATGGTTTAATCAGTTGAACCCGCTGGAACGGTTTGAAGCACGGTTCGACTTTGAAAACATTGGGTTGGGCGTGGGACTCACCGCACATGCTTAAAGCCGTCCCACTTGCCGTAATTGGCTCCCGACCGTATTTAGGTGTTCTGCTTTTCTCAGTCGATGCCACACCCTTCGTTTTCTCCTCCTCTTTCGTTTGCTCGTTCTTTTTCTCTTTCTCTTTCTTTTGCCTTTTCTTTTTGGCGAATGTTCTTTATAAACATCTTACGTATTATGCTCTCAAACTTATTTTAGTCGATTAGGGAATTTGATTTAAAAATTCTCAAAATTCTTAAAAAATAAAAATTAAGATTGTGAAAAAGTAAAATTCGTGAAAAGTAAAAATTCAGAAAATATATTCTTAATTTTCTCATATTTACTTTAAACAACGCAAAAAGTAAAGAAATTAAAGTTTATATATTTTATATATTTTGCCACTTCCTTCAAATTTTGAGCCTAAAGACTAAAAAGTGGTGTATACTTGAATTTTATATATGCTTCAAGGACTATGTGTGTTTTTTTGTCATTTTTTCATGTTCCATTTTATAAAACTTTTTAGTGTTTGAAATATAAATATTTGAAAGTTCATGGACTACATCATAATTGTCCAAAACATAAATTTTTTGTGGATTCCTGATCTGTCTAACCTAGAGTTAAGGAACAATTGTTGCAAAATTTGTAAAGAATGAAAAGTTTTCGGATTGTGAAAATATTTAACAGTTGCATTATCACTCTATGAATTGAAAATCTATTATTTTTCATGCTTTCCATTTGCTTTTCAATAGTCAGTGACATATTCACTCCCAACCTATAACATTGGTGGAAAAATTCAGACAAGAAAACCGTAGAAGCAGATTTCGTTAATCCTAAAATATTAACGACAAATTCAAGGTTTCTACCTATTTTTTTTTAAAGATAAAAATAATTTTTTGGCTTCTTAAATTATAAAATTTTAATTATTAGTATACAAGTTGAGTGAAAAATAACAAAATTCAAAATATTTGATTGCTACTCTTTTAAGTGGGTATATGTGTGTGTGTTTTCGAGTTTAATTGCAAAGGGATTCTATACGCAAAATTAACTGGAAAGAAATAGAGAAATAACCATCTTACATCCACAAGAGAAGAAAAACCCCATTTATCATTCAACCCATCACAAAAATTTTAACTTGCGAATCAATTGAACTGTTGGCGAATGGAGACGAGAAGGATAAGTGCACATATATGTGAAAGGAACCACTATTCATATTTTCATAAGGAAAAGTATCAAATTTCTTGCTATAGTTTGGCTTATGGACCGAATTGCTCAATATAGTTTTCCATGGTTCCAATGTGGCAACTAAAGCTACAGTCTGGGACCAAATTGGCTACTAATGTTTCATTTTGTGACAGAATATATCACCAATTATTAAAAATTTAATAGTAAATGTGCTTAGTTATTGCTTTTGAAATCTTGGATATACTTATGTAACTTTAACAAATTTTATAAACTTTATGTAATTTATATTTTTTATTTTTTATTCATCGGCCACTGCCATCCATCACAAAATCTATCACTAGTTCCTCAAAAAATGATATTTCGAATTTGCCACCATATTTCAATGCTATAGAAAACTCAAATTCCGAAAAATAAAACTCATTCATCAAATACCAATGTGGTTCTGATTATTGGATTCCAAGTATGATAGTTATTCTGTTATAAACAGTGATATTTAATGCTACATACTTCGACATTGTCTCTATCACCTGGTGGCAAATCCAGCATGTAGTGGCTAGCACACAAATAAAAATGGAAAAGATAAATTATATTAAATTTCTTAAATTTGTTAAAAGTTGTATTAGTACCATAATATTTCAAAACCAATAACTTTCCACATTTGCTGTTAGATTTTTAACAGTAGTAGCCAATTTGATGCCAAATTATAGCATTAATAGCCATAATAGCACCGGGAAAACTATAGTGGGTATATCGGTATGGAAGCCAAACTATAATGGAAAATTCGGTACTTTTCGCTATTTTCACAAATAGAAAATTTGGTACTTTTCGCTATTTTCACAATTGTTGTTATAGGGATTAGAGCAAATCTATATTACATAAGAAGATAATAATTTTTCCAATAAAATGGATTGTGGAGTAGGCCAAATTGACCAAAACACAAAATAATATTCACCTCTTATTTTTATTTTCCATTTTGCTCACACATTATAACTATATTCCAAGAGAAGAGAGATTTTCACTGTTTATCTATAAGTGAAATTACCGTTCATGAACAGTACCTCAATTGACACATCCCCTTTTTTTTTTGCCCTTTTCCCGGTTTATGGTCAAACGCCTCTCTTATTCACTGAATATTTCACATCTGCCAAAATGATCCTCTACTTTCACCTTTTGTCATGAGCTAGGGTGAAGACTAATTGTTAATGGTGGTAAGATCGTCAGATAATAAAGTTTGGGACTACTAGCCAAAAGCAACAAAATAGGGCTGAAGCTAACGATGTTTCAATTTTTTTGCCTAGGAATGGTCAAATCCATCTTTTGGTCCCTGCATATAACAATTCTGCATGATGGTCCCCAATTTTTGTGATTTGTCGCAAAACTTTAGGAAAAAAAAAGATATTTGGATTGTTTGTTTAAATTTAAATGATAGAGCCTTAAATAAAAATGAGAGATATGCCTTTATTAACTATATTAAATACCGAAAGTTTTTTCTTTTACATGGTTTTATTCAAAGTTTTAATTAGATACGTTAGATTCAAAGTTTTGATTAATTGAAACATATGCACAATTCGCATAATGCACAAGTGCTTTACATGATTTTTATTCAGAGTTTTGATTAGTTAAAATAGCAATAATTTGCATTATCTTATGGGTGCTTGATTCTTAAAATGTTTTATTTCTAGAAAAACCTACACATGTATATTATGCAATGTTATCCTGCATTATAAATATCAAATTTTTTTTTCTATTGGTGGTTTCATTTGAATTGGTTAATGAAAGGCCAAAATGTGCATTTGGTCCCTCAACTTGGCTAACTCTAACGAGTTAGTCCTTTATCTTTGACTCAGTGCGAGTTAGTCCCCAAACTTTGCAAAATTTAGCGAGTTCGTCCAAATTGGATGGAAAAGTAAATGGAGTTAGATTTGTGCTGATGTGGCATGGAACTGTGATGAGTTGGTCCTGCCACATAAGCCAATTTTTTCCACATCATCCCGCCTCATCTCTCTCATTATTTAGGGTTTATTTCGGTAATTGGAATCGTCGTTTCTGCTAAGCTCGCCGTCGCTGCTGAATCGACGAACTCTTCTTCACGTTCGAATCCCTCCCGATCAAGGGCACCACCTTGGGTATCCCACCTGGGTAAGGCCCACTCTTCGACTCCGACTCCGACTCCGTCAACTTCCCGGCATTAGGGGCGGCGGTTTTTTCACAGTGATCCTCGCCGCCAAATCAACAGGCTCTTCACATTGATCCTTGACCAATTGACAGACTCTTCGAATCGATGAATCAATCCTCGCATCAATCCTCACCAAATCGACGATCGTCGCATCTATCCTCGCCGTCGAATCGACAGACTTTGCATCGATCCTCGACCAATCGATGAATTGATCCTTACATCAACCCTCCCTGAGTCGATCCTTGCCAAATCAACGAATCGCATCTATCCTCGCCGAATCAATGGGCTCTTCATCAATGAATCCGTCCACAAAACTTGCTCCGCCGCCCTCAATGCCTTCCGCGGAATCGATGAACTTTTGGAGATTTTGAACCTTCGCCGAATCAACACCTTCCACCGAATCATGACTTCATCGTGAGACCTTCGTCACCGTCCTCAACTCCATCGAGACTTCACTGAATCGTGAGACCCCAAATCGGTCAACACCTTCCGCAGCATCATCCGCCTCCTTCGCGAAGACGTTCGCGCTCAAAGAAACAAAATCACAGGACTTGCAGGTTTTTAATCCACCTGTTCACCTACGAAACGACGTTAAGTCAAAAGGAGTCTGAGCTGGATGCTTTTCGTTAGGTGATGGACTAAACCGTTTAGTTAGGCAAACTTTAGGGACTGACACGCTTAATCCGGAAAGTTGGGGGAGTAACTCGCACTGAGTCAAACAAAAAGGACTAACTCGCTCGAGTTTGTCAAGTTGGAGGATCATAAGCACATTTTGGCCTTAATGAAATTGCTTCGATCATTTTTCATCTATTATTTTGTGTCCCTAAATTTAATCACCATTTAACTAGATTTTTTCTATTTGCTCTCTCAATCCCTAACCTTTTTTTTTGTTTTCTTCATATACTATCTTTTAAAGTAAGACATTGATCACCATAATTTTTTATCTCTTAGTTAAACCCATTTTTACCTTTATTAAGTCAATTGTTAAACTTTAATGCCTAAAGTTTTTTCCTTTTTTGTGTCCTGGTCTAAATTTTTTTTCATCATTTTTATTTATTTGTGTTTTAAAAAATGAAACTTTAATCATTATAATTTACTAACTTTTGACCATGGTTGATTCAACTTTAGTCAAAATTTTTCTTTTCCTTTTATCTTTTATTAAGTTAATGGTTAAGCTATTAATTGATCAACATAAATTAAGCACAATTTTATGTTTTGAATTTTTTTTCATTATTGATGATTGAGTTTTGTAACATCAATTATTTACTTGAAGGTTTGTGGTTTAATAAAATATTTGGTCCATAATTTCTAAAATTGAAAGTAAATTTTTCTAGATAAATTTTTTATCAATATTAAAAATTGGAGTGTGAGTTAATAAGAGATCAAAATTTTTAGTAAATTATTTTTAATAAAAAATATACATCATTTTAAAATATATACATTGTTTTATTTCACAGTGTTGTGTTTTAATCATAACTAGTCATTTTAATGATAAGATTATAACAAAAAAGAGAGCCAATTCAAAATTGAAATAAAGAAAAATTTTAATTGGTTCACCTGAATTTATGAGTGAGAAATTTTTAATTACATATTATGAAAAATTTATTTTAATTCTAAATTTATTAAAAAAAATATCTGCTACAAACTGCGGGTCACCAATACCTCATTTTATATCTATAAGGTAAATGATATATCAATATTCAAGAGTCAGGAATATTTTGGCTAAGAGTCACATTGTTAACCGATTCAACAACCAGTATTTGACCGTTTATTGGTTAATATATATTGAAGGCATGATTTCTGGGGAAAAAACTACTTAATTCGTTTCACAAAAATTGATCATTTTATTATTTACAGTAATTAATTTATAATTTTATTTATTTTAAAATTTATTATAAAAATATAAATATTTTATATAAAAATTAAACTTTAAAGATTATAGTTTTTAAATATTATTTTTTAAATTTTTTTAATACATATTAATATGAATATATTTAAGTCAAACTTCAGTTAAAAAAGATAAAGGGTAAATTAATGTGAAACGAAGAGAATATTAATTTAGGATATACAACCATTTTTTGTTCACATAGTTAGGTTATAAGCATTTTTTTGGGTACTTAAGTTTATAAACAATTTAAAGTTTGAACATCATTGGGTAGACTTTGGGCCAATGACTAACCTGTATAAAAGCACCATCTTTGACGCGGACACAGAATTTGCCCTCCACTTTTAATTAATACTACCCAAAATATTAGTAAATTGATTATAATAAAAAAGGTAAATATTTGTATTTTTCTCCACCTATAGATAAATAATAAGTAAAATTTATATCAACAAGCATATATAGAAGGATTACCAGAAAAGCGGTTATTACTCTTTTTTTTTTTTTACTTAGCTCATTTTTTTTATAAAACTAATTATTTGGAGATAATATTTTATTTATCAAAAAAATAACTTTATTCACCTTCTCATTAATAATAAACTTTTTTTTCTTATCAATCTGAAAAGATACAAAAATAAAACATATTTACCTTTTAGAAAAAATTTAAAAATGAATTTTTTGATTCTTGAATTATAGGATTTCAGTTCATATATACGTTGAGTGATAGTATTCATTATATATAAAAATAATTAATAATAAACACTTATTAATAATTTTCGGTAAATCCACGCCTAATAATTATTAGGAGTAACTTGTTTGTAGTGGAGCTTCTCTAGACTGCTCACCCAGTTTCATAAGGCTATAATCAACTACCAGTTTTGTAATTATTATTCTTTTTTCATTTTTATTTTGAAGTTCCAAAAAAAAAAAACAAAGTTCTTACATAAGTCATGATTTCTTTAACGATCTTGTCCCATTTTTCAGAAGTCATGATTTCTTTGACCCAAAAGGAACACCTGTCTTACTATGAGCATGAATGATGTAACATTATCTTTTTGAATATTAGCAGCATAGCGAAGTCTTCTGCTTCTTCTTTAGTTCACCCTTGCTGCTTCTACCCAACAACTTCCACGACAATCAGGTCTCAATATCCCTTTGGTTTCCCAAGTTTGCGCGGCCTTACTTCTCTTTTCTTCCTTCTTCCAGATTCCAAACCACCTAAAAGAAAAAGGGCTGTTGAAGGGATAGCGAGAGAGAAAATCGTTCCTTACACCCGGCCTGCCCACGTGCCTCATTAAATTGATTAATTCGAAACGAACTCGTCTTTGGACATCATTGGGTATACTGTGGGCTAATGACCAACCTCCATAAAAGCACCATCTTTAATGTGGACCCAGAATTTGCCCTCCACTTTTAATTAATACTACAAAAAATATTAGTAAATTGATTATAATAAAAAGATAAATATTTATATTTTTTCCACCTATAGATAAATAATAAGTGAATTTACATTATCAAAAAAATAATAATAAGTGAAATTTATATCAACAAGCATATATAGAAGGGTTACAGGAGAAGCACTGCCATACTAAACTGGTATTTAAATCTGCATTTTGTGGCTACTAAATCAAAAAGTGGTTATTACTCGTATTTTTTACTTAGCTCATTTTTTCTATAAAACTAATTATTTGGTCCATAATTACTGAAATTGAATGTGAATTTTTCTAAACAAATTTTTCATCTATATTAAAAACTAGAGTTTGAGTTAATAAAAAATCAACATTTTTAATAATAAAAAACGATGAATCATTTCAAAGTATATACATTATTTTGTTTTACAGAGTTATGTTTTAATCATAACTAATCATTTTAATGGTAAGATTATAACATAAAAGAGAGCCAACTCAAAATTTAAATAAAGCAAAATTTTAACTGGTTCACCTAAGTTTATGACTGAGAAATTTTTAATTACTTATTATTAAAAATTATTTTAATGCTAAATTTATTGAATGTGAATTTTTCTATTGAATGCTAAATCAAAAAGCGGTTATTACTCGTATTTTTTACTTAGCTCATTTTTTCTATAAAACTAATTATTTGGAGGTAATATTTTATTTATAAAAAAAATAAATTTATTCTCCTTTTCATTAAAAATAAAATTTTATGATTTTTTTCCTATCAATCTGAAAAGATACAAAATAAAACATATTAACCTTTTTTAAAAATGAATTTTTTGCTTCTTGAATTATAGGATTTCAATTCATATATAAGTTGAGTAATAGTAATCATTATATATAAAAATAATTAATACTAAACACTTACTAACAATTTCTGGTAAATCCACCCCTAATAATTATTAGGAATAGAACTTGTTTGTACTGGACTTTCTCTAGAATCTAGATTGCTCATCCAGTTTCGTAAGACTACAATCAATTACTCTACTATAAATAAATTTAAGTCAAACTATATAAAAAAGTTAAATGGTGCAAAACACAGGATAAAAGTAGTACTAATTTTATAATTATTATTATTATTTTTATTTTATTTTGAAGTTCAAAAAAATAAAATCTTACACAAGTCATGGTTTCTTTAACGTGCTCTTCCCATTTTTCATGAGTCATGATTCCTCTGACCCAAAGGGGACAGAGCAGTGAATGATGTAACATCATCTTTTTTAACATTAGCAGCACAGAAGCGCTTGTTCTGCTGCTTCTCTACGTTCACCCTTGATGCTTCTACCCAGCAACTTCCACGACAATTAGATCTCAATCTTCCTTTGGTTTTCCAAATTTGCGCGGCCTTACTTCTCTTTCCTTCCTTCTTCCAAATTCCAAACCACCTAAAAGAAAAAGGGCTGTTGAAGGGAGAGTGAGAGAGAAAATGGTTCCTGTTCCTTGGGCTGCAATGGTTTGTTTAGCACGCTTGGGCTGATAATTAGTTTTCAAAATAAAGTGATATTAGATAAAAATATATTTATAAAAAAAGATGATATTTATCTATTTGAATTAATTAAAAAATTAATAAAATATTAAACAAGTAAATATTAATATTAATTATAATCATTAACTATTTTTTTATAAATATAAAAATATATTATAGATCTAGAAATTATTAGTAAATTTATAAAGATATAAATTATTTCTAAAATTTATTAAAAATGGATTGAAAGTGGTATGAAATGAATATTTTGATTAATTTACATAATTTATAAATTTTATTGGACAATCATATCATTTTGCCCACTTGCATAATAGTAAATTTGAGTGATGTGACTTTTTTGAGGCAAAGTGAATGTTTTCCAAAATAGAGGGTAAGTGTAAGTTAGATCATATACCATAAAATAAAAAATTAAGTATAAATAATTACTAAAATAGAAACATTTTATTTATTTTCGGACAGAAAAAAAAAAATGTTTCATCACAAATGGAGTATTAGTTTTGTAATTATCATTCTTTTTTTTATTTTATTTTTTTTCAAAAACATTCATCCGTAAGTCATGATTTCTTTAATGCGCTTTTCCCATTTTTCATGAGTGATGATTTCTTTGACCCAAAGGGCGCCAAGCAGTGAATGATGTGACATCTTTTTAAACAGACTTGTTCTGCTGCTTCCCTAGTTCACCCTTGATGCTTTTACGGTTTACCCAACGCCTTCCACGACAATTAGGTCTCAATCTTTCCTTTGGTTTTCCAGGTTTGCGCGGCCTTGCTTCTCTTTCCTTCCTTCTTCCAAATTCCAAACCACCTAAAAGAAAAAGGGCTGTTGAAGGGAGAGAGAGAGAAAATGGTTCCTGTTCCTTGGGCTGCAATTGCTGGTTTGTTTAGCACGCTTGTCCCTGCCTCTGTAAGGGAGAAGCTTGTAGATTTCATTAAACGTGAATATGGTTACTTCTTCAAGCACAAGAAGAAAGTGAAAAAGCTGGAAGAGCAGATGGGCAAGCTGAAGGCGGCAAAACTAAGAGTTGAGAATGACGTTGAACAAGTTATGAGGGATAGGGTGATAGTGTATGAAGAGGTGAACAAGTGGTTGGAAGCCTCAAATGCGAAGCTCAATCCTGAAAAGACTGAGGAATTCAATGAGGCTGTCGAGAAAGTGAACGGCCAGCGTTTTTTAGGACTCTGTCCCAATTTGTGGTCCCGACGCCAGTTGAGCAAGAAAGCTGAGAAGGAGGGCAAAGACGTGGAGAAACTCTTGAAGGAATACACTGATGCCAACAAGTTTGAGCGAGTGGGTGACCCCCGAGCTTGGCGAGGAATAAGGCCTGAGCTGGTCCAAGAATTTTGAAGCCTTTGAGTCAAGGCAAAGTATTTTTGAAGGCATCATGGCGGCGTTAAAAGATCCAAGTGTCAGTAGGATTGGGGTCCACGGCATGCCTGGTGTTGGCAAGACCATGCTTGTGCGCGAAATCGGACACCAAGCAAGGGAACATTTCTTGTTTGATGAGGTTGCCATCTCTACTGTTACCACCAAACCAGAAATAAGAAAAATCCAAGGAGACATAGCAGATAGCTTAGGCCTTAAGTTAGGAAGCGAGAATGAGTCAGGAAGAGCAGCTGAGATTAGTGATCGGCTGAACAATGGTCAAAGGATTCTCATCATTTTAGACGACATCTGGGATGAGCTAAAATTAGAAGAAATCGGAATCTCATTCCAAGGAGACCAGACTGTTAGAGGCCGCAAGATGCTCCTTTCCAACACTATCAGTAATTGCAAGCTGCTAATGACATCCAGAAGCCAAGGTGTGCTTCGTGTAATGAAGTCTAACATGAACTTTGAAGCTGCTGTTTTGACTTTTGAAGAGTCAAAGGTTCTGTTTACAAAAAAAGCAGGGAATATTGCAACTCAACCCAATTATGAGCCGCTTACGGATGCGATTATCAATAAGTGTGTTGGGTTACCACTCGTTATTGAGGCTGTGGCGAAGGCATTGCTGAACACCGAAAATACTAGTGTATATGCTTGGAGGGACTTGAGCCAAAAACTAGAAAGGTCGGGGCCCAGAAAAATAAACAATATGGATGAAAGTGTCTACACCGCATTGAAGCTAAGCTATGAAATGTTAAAGGACAAAGAGGCACAGCAATTGTTCCTACTCTGTGGCATGCATACTCAGGGTGCTAACATTTTTATCATTGACTTGCTACAGTATGGTGCAGGATTGGGACTATTCAGTGATGCTCACACTTTAGATGAAGCAAGGACCACAGTGAATGCATTGGCTCAGAAGCTCAAATCTTCTGGTTTGCTCCTCAAAGGTGATACGGATGAAAATGTGAAAATGCATGACCTTTTGCGAGATGTTGCCATCACTATTGCAGAAGGAGATAACATGTTGGTGATCAAGGATGAAATTGATTTCAAGTCAGTGTCAACAAAGCAAAAGCTCTTCAATAGCACACATATATCATTTCCATATGGAATTCATGAGCTTCCCGACACTTTAGAATGTTCTAAACTAGAGTTTCTCATGCTTTGGAATGATTATCCATCTCTAAGGGTCCCGGATAATTTTTTTCGACATATGGCCGAGCTAAGAGTGCTTGATTTAACAGATATGGAAAAATTATCTACACTTCCGGAGTCATTAATTTCTCTAGTGAACCTTAAGACCTTGTGTTTGGATCGGTGCTCTGGTATGCAGGACATATCAAGTATCGGTAAACTTCAGCGATTAGATATCCTGAGCCTTCGTGGTTCTGATATTGAGAAACTTCCGGAAGATATGAAGCAACTGAGACAACTCAGGGTGCTAAATTTGAGTTGGTGCTGCTATCTCAAGGTGATTCCAGCAAAAATCATCTCAAGCTTGACCAGATTAGAGGAGCTCTATTTGGGTAACAGTTTTTCGCGATGGTGTGTTGAGGAAAATGCTAGCCTTTATGAGTTGAAAGACTTGCCTCATCTTAAAATCTTACAGTTTCATAGTTTGGAAATGATACCACATGACCTGTATTTTGAAAAACTAACAGCATACAAAATATTTATAGGTGATGGGTGGAAGTGGTTTGGCGAGTACGACAACGTAAGACAATTGAAGGTCAAGCTGGACACTGGTACTGATTTAACTTACAATATTAAACAACTGTTGAGGATCACTGAAGACTTGCAACTGGATAATCTTGGTGTTAGGGATTTGCTTAACGAGTTAGATGGCCAAGGGTTTCTGCAGCTGAAGAATCTTAAGATAAAAAATAGCTCGTGTATTCAATATCTCATCAACTTTGAAGAAGTTTGTTTTTTTTTTTTTTTACGGCAGCAAAAGGTATTTCATTAATGGTAATGAATATAGTACAAGGCTGAAAGACTAGCTTTGAAGCAGCTAGTTTAGCCAAACAAAAACTGAGGAGCTTCAACAGGTTAGCTCACACCCAAAACCCAAAAATTCCCACCTGGCACTGCTTGTTACTGCTAGACTCGTATTAGACCGCTTTTCCGCCCATTCACAGCTATGAAGATTTCCATCTCCAGTACTTAGCCCTGAAGCCAGAGCAGAAAAGGTAGTGCTCTTTGTAACCCGACTTTAGCTAGTGTGTCTGCTTTCTCGTTAGCCTCCCTTGGAACAAAGACAATGCGGCAGTTTTGGAGGAGTTTCTTTAGTCCTTTGATCTGTCTTAGGATGTCTGTTACCCTCCACGGTCCCTTCTCAGATTCGTTGATCCAGGATGAGGCCAGTTTTGAGTCTGTTTCCACTACTAATCCCTCTTTCCCCATGTCCCTTCTTTGATACATAATCCTAAGCGCTGCAAGAATTGATTCCAGCTCTAATGCTGCTACTTCGTTCCACTTCATAGGCCTGGAGAAGATGCACAGTGATCTGCCCTCGCTGTCCCTAAGGATGCCCCCAATGGCAGCTTTTTGTTGCCTCGGGTTTACTGCTGCGTCCACGTTAAACTTCAGACTATCGAGAGCTGGCGCTTCCCAGTGTGACATGGTTTTGTCCCTTGTCTGCCTCTTTTCGATTCTCACATTTGCTAGATCAAGTATAACATCAAAGACTGTGGCTTTGCTCTGCTGCCACTTCGCCGAAATCCAATGACCAACTCTCATTTTGACCATGTCATATGTAATGAGGGCTTGCATTTCCTTCCCTCTAAAAATCTTGTCGTTTCTCACTTGCCAAATCGACCAAACCGTGGCGTAGAAGAACAACATCCACACTTCCCCTGATTTTACCAGACCTGAATGTTCCATCCACTGGCTGAAAAACTGCTAGATCGTGCTCAGGACTGGCCACTGCAGTTTCCAGTCCTTCATTATGAATGACCACACTTGCCACGCATAATTACAGAGCAGAAATAAATGGGAAGTTGTCTCCAATTCACTTGAACACAGAGGGCATGTGGCGTCTTGACTGCTCAACACCCTCCTTTCCACAAGCATGTTTCTCGTTGGCAGCCTTCCATGGATTAATTGCCAAACGAAAATTCCGACTTTCGGTGGGGACCAAAACTTCCAAGAAGCTGCTATAATCCCACGATGTTGAGAGGACGAGTTCCTACCTTGGTTCACGTAGGATGACACTGAATACTGCCCAGATCTTTCATGAATCCAGATTAGTCTGTCTTGTTCTTCTGCACGCAGGACTTTCTTCTCCAGAGTTTCCAAGAGGTCGAACCAAATGTTTTTTTCCCAGTCGAATACTGGTCTTCTCAGCTTCACTTCCCACTTCCATATGCCATTATTCCAGAAGCCAAACTCTTTAACCTTCCCGTCTTTATTGGATGCTAGCGCAAAGATTCTTGGAAACTTGAGCTTCAGTATTACTCCGTCTATCCAATGATCGTGCCGAAAAGATGTCCTTCCCCCGTCCCCAATAATAGCCATGAAACCCGACGATGCGGAGACCCCTCCATTATTGTCCTTCGCCCAGCCCTCTGTTATGGCTTTCCATATATTTGAAAATTTCCTCCTTCTGTTGGTTAAAGGCCCCAATTCATCCTCTGCACCTCCATACTTTGCAGTGATTATCTGTCTCCATGTCGCTGTGGATTCATTGCCATATCTCCATATCCACTTTGTTAGCATCGCTTTATTCTTTCTTCTCAGGTCACCAATTCCGAGCCCTCCTTCCTGTTTTGATTTCATTATGGTTTGCCATCCCACTGGGGTTAGGCGCCTTGCTCCATCAACATTTCCCCAGAAAAAATTCCTCTGCAGTTTTTCCAGTTCTTTAATAACCCCTGTAGGAACAGAAAACAAGGAGAAATAATATATGGGTAAGCTATTCAAAACTGAATTTATCAGTGTAACCCTCCCCGCTCTCGAAATAAATCTTGTTTTCCACAAACTCAGTCTAGCTCTCACCCTCTCTAACACGGGTTCCCACATTTTTATTGAGTGAGGATTGTCACCGATTGGTAGTCCTAGATATATAAAAGGAAAGGTTCCAAACGAACATCCAATTTCTGTTCCCCACAACTTCACGACCTCCGCCTCCATATTCACTCCATACAGCGTGCTCTTAGCCATATTAATCTTTAACCCTGAGCACAGTTGGAAGCATCTGAGCACCCTTTTCAGGCTTGCCAGGTTTCCGTCGCAGAATAATAAAGTATCGTCAGCAAACTGTAAGTGGGATATCCTCATTTCTAAAGTGATCCCAACGTCAGCTCCATGAAACAGGCCCAAGGTAGTTGCTTTATTCATTAGCGCATTGAGCCCTTCACTTGCTAAATTGAAGAGGAACGGAGAGATTGGGTTGCCCTGCCGTAGTCCTCTCTCCATTCGAAATTGATTTAAAGGTGATCCATTAACGAGAACAGACAGGTCCACCGTACTTATGCACTCCATCATCCATTTCCTCCAGCGCTGCCCAAAACCCATTTCCAGCAGAACATTGTCCAAGTACTTCCAGTGTAACGAGTCGTATGCCTTCTCAAAATCAATTTTCAATACTAGGCCTTTCCTCTTTGTGGTCTTCAAGCTATGCACGGCTTCATTTGCTATCAAGGCACAATCTAATATTTGTTTGCCCTTTGTAAAGGCGAATTGTGATTCGCCCATGACCTCCTTCATCACTCCCCTTATTCTAGCTGATAGTATCTTTGCCAGAATTTTGTATATACAACTCACCAGCGTAATTGGTCTAAAGTCCCTTAGAGATTCTGGGCAATCCTTCTTGGGAATTAGGGCAATAAAAGAGGAGTTTACTGCCCTTGGAAGCTTACCACTCTCATAAAATTCCAGCATAAAAGCCATGATGTCTTCCTTTAAAACCAGCCAGTTTTCTTTGACAAATCTGAGATTGAAACCATCTGGTCCTGGTGCTTTATCCCCGTCGCAGCTCCATATTGCTTCCTTGACCTCCTCCTCTGAAAATTCGATCTCCAAAGACTCTGCTTTTCCACTGCTGATCCTTCTCAAGCAACCTGCTGGTAACTTTAGTAATGGGCCCTCTTCCTTTGCAAAGTGTTTCTCAAAGAACTTGACCACTTCCGCATTGATAAGCTTGGGTCTTCCCTTTCTTCCCCATTTATTTTAATAGCTGTTAAGCTGTTGACCCGGACTCTATTGTTCATCACCATATGGAAGTATCTTGAATTGCAATCTCCCATCCTTATCCAGTTACATCTGGCCTTTTGACGTGCTGCTGATTCCTCCTTTTTCCTCAGTGCCCACAATTTTTCTCGGCATTGATACCATTGAACATACACCTTATTGTCTTCTGGTTTCGCTTCTCTGGAGCTTTCCAGGGCTTCCAGTTCATGCTCAACCCTCTTCAATTTTGCGACTATGGTGTTCCGGGCGTCCATAAACTTAATCTTCAAATGTTTCTTAGCCAATCTGAGTTTCTGCAGCAATTTAGGTTTTTCTCTTTCCTTCCCTTGGTCCATGGCCTTCCATAGTTCGCTGAACCAATGCCCGAAATCCTTCTCCTTCAGCCACCAGTTGAAACAGCGAAAGGGAGTTGGCCCCCCATCCAACCTTCTCCACCCCAAACACACAGCATCGTGATCAGAAAATGACGCATTGACCTTCCATTGTTGTATCTGTGTGAACTTACTCAGAAAATCAGTATCTATTAAGAATCTATCCAGCCTGCTTTTGACCAGTTGTTCTTGATTGTTCGACCAAGTATAACCGCCTCCCCGCATTGGGATATCAACCAGCTTTGCATTATCCACAAAATCACTGAAATCCTTCATACCTCTGTCAAAACGGGCTGTCGGCAAGCGCTCTCCAGCTGCTAGGATTTCATTCCAATCTCCACCAACTAACTAGCATCCCCCAATTTGTGCCTTTATTAACAACAGGTCTTGCCAAAAGTAACATCTTAAATTGACATCATTTGGAGCATATGCTGTAGCAAACACGCACCTGGTTTTCTGGTGTACCAATTCCCCACTGATAAAAATCCCTCTTGGATTAGAAAACGTTGCTTGAGCTACGAAGAAGTGTTTCTGCCATATTATCATCAGACCTCCTGATGTACCATCCGAATTTACCCATACAGCTTCAATCTCCTTGATACCCCACAATTTGGGTAAGCACCTGATATCGAAAGAAGGTAATTTTGTTTCCTGCAACATTACCATGTCCGGTTGTTCAGCTCTCAGTAGCCCATTCAGTGCTCGTTTCTTGGTGTCGCTGCCTAGACCTCTTACATTTAGTGACAGTATCTTCATCTTCCTTGTATGGCGCGGATCGCAATATACCGGTCTCTGTTGTCGTTCTAAACTTCCCCTGCCTTCTGTAGTTCATTCACCTCCAGATCAATAATCTTCCTCTTCAATTCCTCCATTCCGCCATCCAGAGTGAGACCCATCTCCTTAATTATTCTGAGTACTTCTTCCGCTTCCTTGCTCGCCGCCGCATCCAACGCCGACACTTCCTCGCCCTCTGCCATCCTAGGAACACGCATCTGTTTCGAAGTCCCATTCGCTTTTTCTACGTTACCTTAATCTGCATCCTCCTTCCTTTTTCTGTTTTTCACTATTACCTTATTCTTCTTGACTCTTCTCTTTTTCTTGTTGGTGCTCTTCTTCTTCGTTCTCAAGTCCTTTATCAATATTTGATCTTCTTCTTCTTCATCAAATGCCACTCTCAACGTCTCAATAGACTTCAAGACAGCGGCCTCTCTTGAGTCCACTTGTTGGACCAAAAGAGACCCAGGTATTCCATTCGGCCCATAATTCCTTTCTTCTTCCCTGTCTTCCCTGACTGATATGCTAAGAAGCTGGGCCGATCCAATAGAGCCACCCTGGTAACCTCCGTCGGGTTTATGACCATTCAAGATGGTTGCTTCCCCACCGTTGGGCCCGTCAATTTTGGGCCTATCTTCTCTTCTCTTCATGACACGACTAGCCCTGCTGTAACCTTCGCCGTTTGACTCTTCGCACCTCTCTGTCACCTTTGCTGCCTCTGTACCTTCTGCTGTACGCCTACCTCGAGACCAGACTCGTCTGTCTCGGGAACTCGAGACCTTGACCCTAGCCTGTCACTTCTCCCAGCTGCCCGAGACTCCTTCTCCTCGTTCATCTCTTCCTAGTAATTGTTCATCAACTTCTGCTGGGTCTTTTTCAAAATAGTGCCAGCATTGTACTCCTGGGCATTCGCGTATGGAACGGAAAGCATATTGCAAACTGGTTCCTCCGACACATAAATCTGAAAGATTTCCCCATCAATCTTGATATTAATTGAATTTGGTAGTTCAGATCTTGAGGCTTGAGTGAGAATACGAGCAACGTCCAGTCTGTTTCTACAAAGCGTATCTTCATCCACAGCTACATAACTTCCCCATAAATTACCCATTAACTGGAAAAAGCGTTTAGTGTAAGCATGAAGGGGTACCCCTTCCAGTCACATCCACCTCATGCTTCTAGGATCGACATCCGTCGTCTTCCATGGTCTCACCGCATCAAACCAGTCACCAACCCAATCGTGCATCATTTCAAGGAAGAAAACCTTGTCGCCGGCCGTTTTGAATGTTAACAGCACCATACTGCCTCTCATCACTCTTAAGTTGCAGTTGAATCTGTGCTCGTTGAACACCTCCTCAGCCAATATATTAATACAATCTGGGAATCTGATAAATCCGACCAACGCATTGTCTAGCCATGCTTTTTCCTCCTCATCTGTTTGGAACTCTATGTTTGCCCAAGATGTATCCCGAGCTTGCTCTCCTTTTAGCTGTGCGTAGGAACAATTCACGCTCATCGCTCTCCTTGTATTTTCCCATTCGTCCTGCTGACCTACCTTGTTTGCTTCGCTAACTCCGACTCTTCTATTGATGAGAGCTTCCTTGTAGCTTCTTCCATTTCTCCCCCTCACAGCAATCTCCTCCTGACCGAACCTTACGTTCACCTTTTCATTACCAGAGCTATCTCCGCCGTATTGCACCGTCTCTACGTCGTAGTTCCTCCCTTTACTCTTTTCTCTAGCTTCACTCACTCTTACTTTGAACTCCCCAATCCACATGTCGCTAAGCTCCGCTCTGAGCCTGGTGGGGTTCATTGGCTTTTTGAACCGTACAAACCCGAAGCGTCTTCCTTTCTGGTTCCTCCGCTGTGGTATGTAGACGTCGACGGCTATACCCATCTTTCTGAATTCCTTCCACAGATCCTCCGCTGATAGCTCGTCTGGGAAGTTAGTGAAATAATAGGATAACACGAAACTGGATTCAAACCATGACCTATTTCTATATCTAAAACCACTTCTCGGATCGACATTCCTCGGAAGAATGGTAGCTCTCTCTTTTAACCGCTCACTGTCTCTCGACCGCACTCTCTCCCCCCAGACCATTTTGTTCAGTGAGCTATGTGACCAAATTATGATACAAACTGTAAATTAGTCCTTTTACCAGCATAACTTTGAAGAAGTTATTTCTTGCTCTAGAGCTTTTCCCTCCTTGGAGTCCCTGATTCTCAATGGATTGGGTAATTTGGAGAAGATATGTCATGGCCAACCTACAGCAGAAGCCTTTGTCAGGTTAAAGACTGTGAAAGTAGAGGATTGTGGTAAATTGAAGAATCTCTTCACGTGTTCTATCGTTAAGTACCTTCTCCAACTTGAAGAGATTGAAGTAAATGATTGTGACAACCTCGTAGAAATTCTTGGTGGGGAAATGGTGAATGGCTTTGATGCTATTGAATCAATTGGCTATGATATGGAGTTCCTTAAAACTGTGCAGTCCTTAACATTGCAACGACTACCAAAATTTGTTAGCTTATTGCCACAAGGCCTCATGCAATCACTTTTCAATGAAAAGGTAATATGCTCTTTTGCCTCTTGCAAATTTTGGGCAGATTAATCTTGTTTACAAACATGTCATGCATCTAGATGTTGCAATGATCTAATTAAGCATATAACTAACTACTGGAGTCAACTGAATCAATATCACTGAAAAGGTTCTCTAGAACCCCAAAAAACTAGCATTACCTTTGTCCCGTAAAATTTGTCACTTGTGACTTTTGAAAAATGAGTATGATCTAACACTTCTTTTTGTATGCAACACGCACATATACAAATTTATATGCAAACGTTATTGGAACCTTGTACTTTCTAAATAGCAATTTCTAAGAATTTTTTAACAACAATTGATATGAGAAAAATTGAGTCAAACTCAATTTCAAAAAGTAAAAGAAGTGAGAAACATTATGGGTCATATGGAGCAATGGTGATCCATTTTAGTACAGATGAAAAAGTCATTGCTTTGGCTGCTTTTAATTGAACATGCTAAAATTAACTGCTCATGTTTGTGGTGTGCAGGTACTGTTGCCCCAGTTAGAGAAGTTGCAGTTATCAATGCTTAATGTGAAACAGATATGGCAGGACAGTTTGCCTTCAGAAGTTTCTAGCGGTCTTGGAAATCTGACCAATTTGATTGTTGACAATTGCAACCGTTTAGAACACCTATTCTCCTTCTCAATCGCAAGAGGCTTAAAGCGGCTGAACCGACTTCAAGTAGGTGGATGTGAAAACATGAGAATGATTGTAGTCGGAGAGGAAAGAGAAGCAACAAATGAGTTGGATAACAGGATTTCATTCCCTCAGTTGGACTTTCTGAAGCTTAAAGGCCTTAAAAACCTAGTTGGATTTTGCTCAGGAAATCATGATCTTGAGTTCCCTTGCCTAAAGGAGCTGGAGATAACAATGTGCTCTAATTTTGAAGGATTTTCACCCATGTCTTATGTTGGATTAATTCAAAGCACTTTTCGACAAGAAAGTGAGTTCTTCCATATTCTTCTCTCTCTATTATCTTAACTCTGGGTTATAGTCTCTAACTCATTCATTTTATACACAGGTTGCCCTGCCCAACGTAGAGACTATAACAATCTCTCACATTAAAAGTGACATGTTACTAATGTATGATGAACTTGTCGAAAATGCCTTTTTAAAGTTAAAAAAACTGGATGTAAAATTTTGTGAGAATTTGAAGACCCTATTTGCATCCAATTTCGGGCATAAATTTAAGGGATTAAAGAGGCTTTATGTTGAGAATTGTAATGCTCTAGAAGCCATATTTGAATTTAAAATCCAAAGGCAGCAGGTGACAACTAGTCCTATCACAGAGGCCCAACTGAAAGTTCTACGGTGTTGGCATCTCCCAAAACTAAAGCACGTGTGGAGCATTGATCCCCAAGGTGTGGCGACTTTTCACGAGTTAGCTGATGTGTATGTTTGGAATTGTGAAGATCTAGGACACGTGCTGCCATCCTCTGTGGCCAGGGGTCTTCCTCAACTTGACAGTCTATCAATTGGCCTGTGTGAGAAGATGGAGGAAATTGTGGCATCAACAGTAGAGAGAGGAGACAAAGAAAAGGGCATCATGTTTGAATTCCCTCGGGCAACCGTTCTACATTTACACAAATTGCCAGACCTAAAATCCTTCTGCCGGGGGAAGCATACAACAAACTGGCCCATGTTGAGAACATTGCTAGTAGATTACTGTGGTCAGTTGAAGATATTTAGCTTCACCCAAGAAATGCACCAAACTGATGAACCATGTGGAACGTCTATATGGCAGCAGCCGTTATTCTCCTCTCAACAAGTATCTCATCCTCCACCCTTTAAAGGATATTTAGATTTTCTCAACGTATGTTCGTTCAATTACTATTAGTAATTGTAAGTTTGGACAATATCCTTAGACCTAGAAAGTGAGGCTGAAGGACTAGCCGAGTGCCCTTTCACCATAATTTGAAAAACCATCTAGGAAGGAGCATTGGACACCTAATCTAGTTAAATAATAGCGTAATGAAAAACAAATAAGAATCATTGTATTGAGTTGGCACAGAGGTGATCATAATTTAACATTTCAACATTTCTATTTGCAGGTAATATCTGGACTTGAAACATTGACAGTAGACGGCGTGAACATGATTAAGTGTATATCCGAAGGAGGACTCAGAAATGTACACATGGACCATGTGAAAGTTCTAATTGTGTGCGAGTCCGACCACTCTCATGCTAATGAAGTGGCTGATTTATTGCCTGAATTTTTAAACAAGTTTCCCAATTTGCAAGATCTTCAATTGCTTGATTGCATAGGTGTAAGACTAGTCCCTGTCCGGCATCTCAAGGGACTGACACTAGACCAGTTGCCCAACCTTGAGCAATCATGGAGCCAACACTGGAATAGTCTCCTCAGTGGTCTGGAAACTCTTGAGGTCATTGGCTGCCCCAGCCTAATTACCTTATCACACTCTTGGGCCTCTTTTCAAAGTCTCACCTCTCTGTATATGTTTGGATGTCTCCAAGTGGCACATGTTTTTTCACCCTCCACAGCTTCAACTCTGGTGCAGCTCAAAGAAATGACCATACGAGGATGTAGAATGCTGACCCATGTGATTTCAAGGGAGGAAGAAGGTGAAACATCAAAGAGACCAGATAGAACAATCACTTTTAACATGTTGAAAATTATGAGACTTGAGAATCTTCCGAGCCTCACATGCTTCTCTGCTACGACTGCCACCCTATCCTACAGTTTCCCATCTCTAGAGACTCTAACTGTTAAGCATTGCCCCGAGCTTAAAATATTTTGTCAGGGACGACTTCATACACCAGTGCTGAAAGGCATGCAACTATTTGATATTGACATTGATGAAGCCGACGATAAACCCTACTGGTTTGGCGACGTCAACACAACCATCCGAAAGGTGAGAACAATCATCTAATTTCCCATTTATAACTTAAAAGTAATTTGACACCATATATATCTGCTCGAAACTGATAGTATTTCTTATCCTTTTTGGATTAGGTAAAATCTGAATGAACAAACCATTTAAAGTTTTACCTCTAAATATATAAATTCAAATCAGATTCATGGAGGATCTAAAAATCGAACCTATATTTCATAAGTGGACTGTCTTTTAAATGGCAAACAAATAGAGTTGGCTTTAAGTTGTCTTTCAAAAGTAGTTGATTTGCAATATAATGCCTATAAAGTCAGAAATAGTTGGATAAGAAATTAGCTCATCCGCTGTCAACCAGAAATATTTTGTAATAATTTTGTGGTTCAAGTATGTGTGTGTGTGTGTCTACTACATCGTCATTTTTTCATCAAAATAGTCACATTTTCCATCAATTTCACATTTTAGACGTATATGGTGTATTTTGTTAGTATTTTCATATTTAAGTTTTGTGTCCATAATCAAATAATAACTTCAATTTCAAGCTCTAGTACGTAGTTGAGACTGTTACAGAAGCAAATGAAAAATTTTAAGCAATACAATGTTCTCATTAAATTCATTAGCATCTTCCTTTCCACAAAATAAAAGTGGTGTCGTTAATTTTTGTCATATTTGTTAACTCAAGCACTTGCATGTCTGGCTTAATTTGCACAGATTCGATGCCTCCGCTCAAGAACTTAAAAACTCAACGAAGCGCCAACCAATATTGAGGGGACCTAGCACAACTCATGGAGCTAATTAATAGTCCAGTTGCAGATCTCGATAGCAGGTATAGCAATCTCAGGTTTGAATAACCTTCACGTTCGAACTCTAGCTAAACGTGATTCTATCCCAATTACAATGGATTTTTGTTGTCCAGATGTTCATCATGTGATAATGTTCATGCTTGAACAATCCTATAATTTCATTAAATCATACACCAGTCATACACATGCTAATAATTCATCAATAGTGTACTACAAAGTATGTTGGCCCGCACGATGTAGCGGGTATTTTTTACAATAAATTTAATACCAAAAAATTAAATAATAAATAATTAAAAAACATGAAAAAAAAATTATTAAAGCCTAAATGCACAATTAGTCCTCTAACTTTGCCAACTCATACAAGTTGGTCCCTCAACTTTGACTCAGTATGACCTCAAACTTTGTAAAATCATGTGGCTTAGTCCTCAAACTTTTTAAATTGTGTGACTTAGTCTTTCAGCCATCAAGATAAACTATAACTTTAAGCCCTAACTTCTAATATTTTAGAAAAATGACCCTTCTAGTTAAGAACTTCCATTATCACCAAACTCATGAGTTAATAAACTTTACTAAATTTTCAAATACATAATTAACTAATTAAATAACTTATAAAATGATTATTCAAAAAAATTATATACAATAATTTAATACATTTCTAATTATTTAACAATTTATATTTTACTTATTTTTTAAAAAACTACTTTGGTTGGCTATCAGAAATATATATATATATATATATATATATTTATTTATTTATTTATTTATTTATTTATTTATGCACTTCAATATTATGTTGATCAATTATTTTTTCTAAATATTTTTTTCTCATTTTTTTGAACAAAATATGCAACATTAGGGACTTATGAATTTATAGATCATTTTATAGGAGTTTTCTTTAAGTAGATTTAGTTTTCAAATAATTTTACAAATTAATATTTTTTATATTAATATTTTATGATTTAGAATTAGTATACCAGATCATTAGGGACTTATGATTTAGAATTCATTCATCACAATTCTCATGCTAATAAAGATGATATGTACTATAACTTCCTTGACTTTTTATTATTTGTTTCCAAAGAAAAATTTGGAAAAAAAAACTAAAGAAAATGGTATGTACTATCATTTGTTATCAACTCTGCTAGATATAAATAAGAGTAGGAAATTTGTGGAAAATTTTAAAAAAAGAGTAAATTTAACCATTAATTAGAATATTGATTATTTTTTTCTTTTGATGGATTCCAACTAGTATTTATTTTGAAAAAAAAATCAAATTAAACATAAAGAAGCCATTAATATGCAAGAAATTGAAGAAATAAAAATGGTAAAGAATATAAATCATCCCAAATTTAAAGGTTGGATTGTTTTTTTTTTCTTCTTTATATTTTTCCCTAAATTTTTTTCAGAAACAAATGATAAAAAGCCAAGGAAGTTATAGTACGTACTATATAAAAAGCCAATGAAGTTATAGTACGTACCATCTTCATTAGCATGAGAATCACAAGGGGTGAATTAGTTTTAAGATAACCTGGTATACTAATTCTAAATCACAAAATATTAATACCAAAAATATTAATTTGGAAAATTGTTTAAAAAAATAAATCTACTTAAAGCAAAACTCTCTAGAATAATCTCTAAATTCATAAGTCCCTAATGTTGCATATTTTGTATGAAAAAAGTGAGAAAAAAATATTTTAAAAAATAATTGATCAATATAATAGTAGAGTGCATAAAAACTATTTTTTTTTCTAATAAGTCAACCAAAGTAGTTTTTTTTAACTATCTTTTTGCAAGTTATTTAATTAGTTAATTGTGTATTTAACAAGTTTGTAAAATTTATTAACCCTCAAGTTTGGTGATAATGGAAGTTCTTAAATAGAATGGTCATTTTCCTAAAAGATTGGAAGTTCGGACTTAAAGCTGTAGTTTATCTTGATGGTTGAAAGGCTAAGTTGCACTATTTAAAAAGTTTGAGGACTAAGTCACATAATTTTGCAAAGTTTGAGGATCAAGTCATTCTGAGTCAAAGTTGATGGAGCAACTCGTGCGAGTTTTCAAAGTTGGAAGACTAATGGTGCCTTTAGGCCTTTCATTAAATCATACACCAGTCATACTGACATGCTAATAATTCATCAATAGTGTACTACAAGATATATTGGCTGGCACGATGTAGCAGGTATTTTTTACAATAAATTTAAATAATAAATAATTAAAAAATATGAAAAAAAATTGGTTAAACCCGAATTAACTTGAACAATAACTGAAATTAGGTAAATAGAAATATATCATCATATGTATTTTAAATTAGTGTATAATTTTTTCATTAAAAATAGTTCACTAAAAATTCCCTCTTTTACCAACTTAAATTCTAATTTTTAATATCAATGAAAATTTTATTTTGGAAAATTTATTTTAAATTTTAGCAATTATGGATCAAATTATTTTATTAAACCATAAAGAACAATTCATATTGCAAAATGAAATCTAGAATAACAAAATAATATGATTGAAACACAAAATTGTGCTTAATTTATATTAATAAATTTACAATTTAATCATTAACTTAATGAAAATAAAAATAAAAAAAAATTAATTAAAGTCGTATCAATTAGAACCATAGCTAGAAGTAGGTAAATTATAATGATTAAAGTTTTATTGTGAAAAAAAATTAAAGAAAAGCAACAAAAAAATTTTGAACCAAGACTAAAAATGGAAAAATATTAGGTATTAAAGGCTTAAAAATTGATTTAATGAATGTAATAAAATGACTTAACACAAAAATAAATAAATTATGATGACCAATGTCTTACTTTAGAATATAGTACATAAAAACAATAAAAATTTTGGGAACCAAGAGAATAAATAGAAATAATCTAACTAAATATTTATTAAATTTGAGGACCAAAATAAAAGATGGATTGAAAATAGGGACTAACATAGAAAAGAGTAGAAGCTTAGAGACTAAAGAAGAGATTTGACCATTCTGCAGGAAAGTAAAACCAATTTGAAATGGTAAAAAAATGAACAAAATACTCTTGGGGCCTCTGTAATGTTTATCATGACCAGTAATATTCTCCAGTCTTTATGATGTGACAATCATGTTACCGTTAGCAAATGGTTTACCTTCCAACTGGCGACAACAAGCAAAAGTGGGGAAGCATTATGGCTGATGTGAAATATTTAGAGACTAAAAGAGGGTTTTAACCATAAGTTGGAAGAAGCCCGAAAAAAAAAAACCACCGTGAAAAACTACTATTGATAAACAATAAAAACCCTTTCTTCTTTAGAATTTAATATAATTTGCCCTTTTTTATGTGATGATTGTTGCCAACAAAATGTAAACACTACTATTTGATTGATCCTTTATGTGGTTAACTAAATTATTGATGAGCTTATATATCTGTTTGCATATCATTCCAATTTCATTATTCTCAAATGCCTTCAGTTTGAAATGCTACAATCTTAGTCATTATATGACATTATATGAACCAACTTGGAACTAATAGCAATTGTTATGGATTCAAATCAGAATTGAGCATAATTAATAGTTTAATAACTAACAACTTAGGAGTCTAGGTTTCATATCCTCTAAAAAGGTAATTAGGTTTCATAGCCTCTGAAGAAGTAGTTAGGTATTTTAATTTTTTTTTATTTTAATTTTTTTGGCCAATGAGAGTGTATGTTAATCAACAAATTCATGGAGGTTTGTACAAGCTATCATGATATCGTTCTAGCTAAGTTCGATGAGGAACATCTTGTCCATTCCAAAGATCTCATCTTCTTTTTACAATTTGTTGCTATAAAACCAGCGCAAACATTCATACCCCAAGGAATACGGCTAAATTTGCAGAGAGCAAACTTCTCTCTAAACCTTCGGATGTCAGTGATCATTGGTTTGATTCTTCAGCTGCTTGTCATTTTATGAATCTCTGCTATGACTTCTACATTATTTGATTCGACTTCTGCATGGCTTAGCTTCAGCTGAGCTGCTTTCCTTATCGCCTCTCTTACAGATATTGCTTCTGCCACGGTTGAATCACTAGCTTGTAACCACCACCCCCTGTTGTTTTGAGCTTGCCTTCATCATTTGTGATGATTACACCAATACCTGCCTTCTTTGTGGTGCTATCCCAAGCCCCATCTACATTGACTTTTCCCACTCCTCTATTAGGCTTAGTCCAATGTGCATCTACAGAACTGGAAATGCATTAGAAAGCCTGGGAGAGACAGTTTCCCAACACTCAGCCACAACAGCTCTGATTTTCCTCACAGAAGTATGTGGATTGAGCCTCTTATGCTGAAACGAGGCTTCATTTCTGCCCCAGCGAGATAAACCAGCAAGTAAAACTTATTCTTAAGATCAAAACATCTTTATCAGCTTTGTTATACCCTAGGTATGCATGATATAAAAAATCCAAGCAAGCATCAAAGCTTTTAGTTTTGTTACATTTGCATGTGGTGACTCTGCAACCAATGCTTTGGATGCAATGGACAGCAAGGTTGTGGAATGATATTCCCTGACACGTCAATTGTATCCAAAAAAAGAAGAACAGATTCTTGATAAGTTGATGTCATGTTTGATCTAGTTATTTCTTGATAGAGCCATGGTTTGCATTGCAGGAACTTAATATGAGAAATATTAGTTTGAATAAGCTTTGGCAATGAAAGATTGCCTGGTCTGTGATCTTCTGATGGTAACAGTGGTTTCTGCAGGGATAGAAGCTACATGCGGAAATGATTTGGAGGTGGTGATGGGTTTTGGGCAATCAAGTTTGGCTCCAAAGTCCAGCCATTGAAGCTTTCCTTTACCCACTAGCACTCAGCTGTTTGAATATAACAAATCTAGCTCGTATGACTGGTGAAGTTTCTCCCATCTTGTTACATACAAAGTATACTAGCTAGCTAGGTAAGTACTGGTGAATGTCGACTCGACTGTTGCTGATGCAGGATTGTGCATCTTTCGGGCAATAAGGTGGTAGCTGTATATATGAGAAAACGCGGAGGGGATGACTCTCAATCAAATGCAATTGATTGGCATTGCTCGTACACTTCCCAACTTGCCAAATGAAGGATGACTTGCTGTATAGTTCAGTTCACCCCAGTTGGGTGCTTGTCTGACCTTCCAAATTTATGCTTCTGGCCACGAGGATTTTGAAAACCTTGGATCTTACGAAAAACTCTTCCTTAATTTGGTATGTGAAAGTTTAGTTTAGGAGAAGGGTGTTATTTATTCCACAACTATGCCATGCTACTGGCTCAATTTGCACATATATTTATAGATCTTCTACCAGTGAAACAACTATTTGACAGATGAAATCGAACCCAATCACTTTAAGCAGAAACTCCGATTTTAACCAACTGTTGACCCAAAAATTGCCACCTCATGCATGGTAGCAGCATCCAATCCATAGATAAAAAAAAATAAATGTGAGGCAATAAGCAACAAGCACATGCTTAATATATACATGAGAAACAACACACAAACAAGAATAATAATGCAAGAAAGATAATGGCTTTGTGTTTGATCACATGTTTTTGTCTACAAATTTCATATGGAAATCAACGGCTGAGATCTGCACCCGTTCCAGCAGACCCCACCACCACGTTATTGCATTACATTTCATCCCATCCTATCATCATCATCATCATCTCACAGATCTACACCCCTCTTTCTTTGAACCTTCCCCATTCTTTTTCTTCACATTATATTTTATCGTCTTCTTCTATGTCGATTCTATAATTCTATACCGTACATCAACAACACCTGATCCCGCCTCCCCAAACGGACCACAAATATTACTCCTTATAAAATACAAGTACTAAAAAGAAAAAAAAACCAGGATTTCAATGAACAAAAATTGGGAAGAAATATTAAAAAGAAAATGCCGGGAAAAACCAACCGGGCCGTGCTGATGGAGAGAGATTAATATAATCAGCCGGATTCGTCGGCGTGGTCACTTTCCTTTTTTGCCCTCGTCTGGATCCCGTAATAACCAACGTACCACTTCACGAACTTCCTCAACCCTGTCGCCAAATCCGTGGTCGGCTTGTACCCGAAATCCTTAAACGCCAGCGTCACGTTCGCATGCGTGAACGGTACGTCGCCGTTTCGAGGCATCTTGATCACGTGCTTCTTCGCCTTCGTGCTCAGCAACCCCTCCAGTATCGACACCAGCCGCCCCACAGGCACCGGCGACGTGTTCCCCAGATTGTACACCCTCAGCTGCGCCGGCCCCCGTTTCTTTCCGCCGCTTCCGGTGCTCTTCTCCGCGGTGTCCAGAGCTCCTAGGCAACCCTTCACGACGTCGTCGATGTAGGTGAAGTCACGCGCCACCTCCTTCTGGTCCTGCGTCTGGTACACGTCGATGGGCTTCCCCTGGAGTATGTCTTTGGTGAAGAAGAAGTAAGCCATGTCGGGTCTGCCCCACGGGCCGTAGACGGTGAAGAATCGGAGCCCCGTCAGTGAAAGACCGTAAATATAGTTGTAGGTGTGAGCGATTTCTTCTCCGGCTTTCTTTGTGGCGGCGTACAGGCTGGCGGGCTGGTCGGTCCGGTCCCGTTCGGAGAAGGGATTCTCTGTGTTGAGACCGTAGACGGAGCTGGAAGAGGCCCAGACTATCGACGGCTGAGGATTGGCGGATTTGGCGACCTCCAAAAGGTTAACGAACCCGGCGATGTTGGAGGCCACATAGGATTGGGGGTTCTGCATTGCGTAGCGGACGCCGGCCTGCGCTGCCAGGTGTAGCACGTGGGTGAAGGGAACAACATCGAACAGCTTGGTGAGCAAATACGAGTCGTTCAAGTCTCCTTCCACAATGAAAATCTGGTGCTTCGAGAGGAGGCTCTGGCGGGATCGCTTCAGCGTGGGGTCGTAGTAGTCGTTGAAGTTGTCGAGGCCAAGGACGCCATCGCCGCGCTTCTTAAGAGCCAGGGAACAGTGAGAGCCGATGAAACCGGCGGCACCGGTGACAAGGACAGAGAAGCCGTTGGGGCGGCGCGGGGTGGAGGAGTGCCGAACCTGCTTCTCCCAGGAGGCGCCGCCGAGCGAGGAGGTGAGGAAGGAAGTGGACAGAAAGGAGCGACGGTGGTGCGGCGGGCGGTGATGGGAGTCGTCGGAGAGGGGCGGGTAGTTGAGAGTGAAGAAGAGGATGAGGACGAGGGCAATGAGGAGGGTGACGCGGAAGAGGAGCTTGGAGGAGGCGTTGATGAGCCTGGTGCTGTGGAGCTTCCGGAGGTAGCTGTTGTAGCGCTCCAGCTTCACGCTCTTGCTCGTGTCTGGTAATGACGAAGGCATTTCGATCTTCGCTTCGGTTCGGTTCCTGAGTGGGTTTTGCTCTGCTGCCTTCGATTCTATCTTTTTCTTTTTTTTTCAGTTTAATTTGTTTTGGTTTTGGTTCTCTTTTCGGGGATCAATCGTATCGATACATGATTGGGAAGAGAAGAGAGAAAGTTTGGGAGGAAAGGAAGAAAAGTACCCAATGTGTCAGAGAGTGCTTGGGGACTTCAAGTTGAGCCCTGAAGCGACGTGAACACAGACGTCGGGTTATAAAACAACTGAAACATGCCCTTTATTAACTCAGAGCTTTACTTTTAATTATCTGGTATCGTCGCAGGCTTTTTCAAAGCAAAATACCTGAAATTTTTAAAAACTTGCACCAGTATATTTTATTTTTGGAAAAAATAAAGGGGTTTGGTTAGTTGAAGACCACTTTCTTTTTGGTCTGTCTGGTCTGGATGCTTGTTTTAAAATTTATTCTTTTTCTTTTTTGGCTTTTTAATATGTTAAAAGAAGAAAAAGAGGATATAATATTAATTTAGTTTACCATTTTATGGTAGTAAATGGGTGGAGTGATGAAACTTTTGCTTTTTCTCGATGGTTCATCATTGCTGTTTGCTGCTGCCGTGGGTTGGTTTTAGAGTTACTCCTACTGGGTGTAACGGGATGATGCTAATTAATTAGGACGAGTAGAATTAAAAAGCCCCTGGTTTTGGGCATTAATTACAACGGCGTCCCTGCAAAATTGCCAGCTGTCTTTATCTGTACAGTGGATGAAAGTGAAACACTCTCCTTCCCATGTGCTTCACACGTGTTCAGATGTCAACCAACCTCGCTGTCAATCCCTTCCTCCCTAATTTCTCACCTCCAGGCCTTTAACATACTTTACGTTTTCTGATTTTATTTTTACACCTAAATTAGAATAAAAAACCAAAAAAAAATTAGAATGATGAGGAGAAATGAGATATATATTTCAGGGTTTGGTTAGTCAAGTGAGATTAATTAGTTAAAACGCTTTTTGGCAACGTGGTGGGTTTTGTAAGGACTTGACCCCCTCACCGACAACTTGTTTCGTTCCTTGGGCTAGGCTTTTATAATCTCTCTCAGTCTTCCCTGACTGGCTTGCCTGGACACTATAATAAATAAATAAATAAAGTGACTGATCTTATTATAGTATGATTCTGTGCTAGTTATTCTGTTCATACTTTACGCCCATGCCAGTTTTTTTTTTAAGAAAAAAACAAGAAAAGCAAAAAGAAAGATACGAGGTAATTACTTCTGTATTGCACTGGTAACAAGGTAAACTTTACTGCTGCGTCGGTGGTGTGTCAATGATTGGTGGTGAGCTGGATCTGCAACTGGAGTCAAATTTGTATGTCTATCCCATATATGCCCATGTCCCCCCTTCTCCCTCCCTCTCTTTCTCTTGTTTCACAATAAAACCGCGTTATATTGACACATATTTTTTTCTCTATTCTTTTCCAAGGTACATAAATTTAATTCTATTTGTACCCTTATAGAGTTTTGTACTACTACAATATTTCATCCTTTTCATATTTATGAGGCTATTGTTTCATTCATATTCGATATCTGCATCACTTAGGCAGTTAACGTTTGAGTTTAGATTTATATTGGAGGGTTTTTTTTTCCTTTAAATAACTAGATGGTGGTGCTCTGTAATAGTTCTTAATTTTATGAGAAAAAAGATCTCACAGATTGATGGAAATTAAATATTCTACACAAGTTTAATTATTATATAGAAAAAGGAAGAGCATAAGTGCATGAAAAATGTTGACGAGGCTAATTATCTGCAGTATTAGGTCGGAGTATCTAAAGAACTAAAGCTCTGTTTAGGAATGACTTTTATGTTTAATATTAAAATTTTGGATAATTTATTAATTATATAAATAAAATTACTAAAGTTAAAAGTTAAAAACTAACATTAATTAATTAGATTTTTCAAAAAGTTCTCTCTAATGTTAAACGGACCTAAGTTGAATCCAAGTGTAGACCGTGGAAGGTCTTTCCTTGCAAAAACACTTACGGAAGTCCTGGAGATAGTGAACATTAAATTTGACAGAGAGAGGGCGAAAAAGAAGTGGATATAAACAAAATCAAACAATCTATCGAATTTGGATAAAGTTTTTTCTGTTAGATTTGATCCAAAACCAATCTATAGTCGATCTGGGATTAGGACGGGTAAAAAAATACGTCAAATTTCCGTGCACCCTACGGGATGAAATTTCAAAAATACCCCTGCGAAGTGCTAAAGTGCCAATCGCTTGGGCTTGGTGGCAAAATGTGTTGGCAACTGCCAATTGGTTCGTTTGGGCTCCGACTGCTAGAGGTGATAGAATCGAGGCTGGAACGTAGCAAAGAAAGAGGTTGCGAGTAGTCTCCTTGCTCGACATCGAATGGCGGCCTTAAGTGCTCCAATGACACGGTCAATGACGGATTGGAGAAAAAATAAGAACGGGCGTCGTTGTGGGAGGTGGTGGTGGCGGCAGAGCGAAGATGGAGGGGAGGCGAAGGAGAAGGCCTCCTTGATTTCTTCCGATTAGTTGCCCCATCTTAATTCAGCGTCAAACCCTTCTTTTGGCCTTCATTTTTAACTTGTTTCCAAATTAATCCTTTAATTAAGTCTTTTCAAGTGCATATATGTATAAATGTGAAAAATGGTAAGAACAAAGATACGAAATTATATGCCTAGGAACATTTTAAATACCACATTATAATATAGATAAGTAAATAATTAAAGAGAGTCATACTAACATATAATTTCATATGCACAAAAGAATAAACTCATTTGTACAAATTATGTCAAAGACATTACTATTCATGTGTAAACATTTATTCACTTACATATTTATCACATATCTCTAATCTCATTTATATATATGTGCCACATATTTTGTACATATTCATCACCTGCTTCATACTTCATAGAGTATCATATATATCTGCTGTTCATTTATACATATCTTCAATTTTCACATGAAATGGGATTTGACGTGTTTACACTTTTTTTATGGGATATTAAACCCATAATATATTTATGATCTCATTTGTATATATATTACACATTATTTATACATATCTTTTACTTTTATTATACATCAAGTTTGTATGTAACTGATATCTGATTTATACATATTTTTAATTTGAGAAAAAACAGAATTTGATGTGTTCACACTTATTTTATACTATAAATGGTAATATTTGAATATAAATATCTATCGACATAAGGAATAGGAAGCATATTCCACTTGCCCATAGGATTAGCTTCAGATTTCTAAACTTGAAATTGAAAAATCGAATGTAAAAAATGTATTATCATTATCATTATTATTAACCCTATAAATGTGGGTGGTTATTTATCTCCGATTTAGGCATGATGTATTTTGTGGGTATCCTGAGTATGGAATGTAAAATTATGAATAACTATCTTGTTTTTTTTTTCTATTTACCATATACTTAAATTCAATAATAGGAAACTAAATTAATAAAATAAAAATAAAGAAACCAATAAACAAAAATATAATTCAGTTGGTTCAGAATATAATTCGATGAGTTTAGTTCTAGTTCTAAGTGGTAATTTGGATAACTTCAATCCCCTTTTACAGCCACAGAAAACCAATTTGATGAAATCAATGCATTAGCATTGTTTAAAAACAGAATGGAGCATGGTACAGTTGGTGCAATCCGTCCAATAACAGACAGCCACGTGGAACTTGAGTCATAGATCGATTGGACCCGAACGATCACCTGCTGACAGGCTCCCTTCAAGCTCTCGGTTTTAGCACATCTCAGTCATATCATATACATGCAGCCAATAACCTCCTGCTAAATTTGTGATGGCTGGAGGAACGTATCTAGTTAAATTAATTTAAAGTATTTTTATATATTGTTATTCTAAAACAAAATTATTTAAAAGTTAATATTATATGGGTATAACAAATTATTGAATAAATTCTATACAGTGTAATTGGATTTTTTATTAGTTTTTCAGATTAAGTAAATAATTCATAAAAATTTAATTAGATTATTGAAAAAAAAATTTGTTATTGATGGGTTATTATATTTATATAGTATTAGCTATTCATTGACATTGATTCAGAAATTTATTATTTTCAATTTTATTTTTCAAAACTAAAGTCATTTGAAAATTAACTTGCAAGGATATATCTAATGATCACTTGAATAAAAAAATTTAGAAAGTAATTAATTTTTTATGACCAAACTTTAAAAAAATAAAATTTAAAAAAACTTATTTTTTTCAAAAAAAAACTTTTTAAGATTAGAGTTAATAATATTAAAAATAATATATTAAATAACTCATTATTTAATCTCTCAAGTATAAGAATGGGCTGATAATCTTTTTGTCTTGATTCACTCATTCAATTTGGCCGTGTGCCGACATGTACCTTGCCACATGCCACTGAAACGCTTGGGTCTGACCCAGCCTCAACGGCTGGGGGTCCCCCATGCGCCTCTATTTCATCGATAATTTTTTCGGCTTTGCTCTTTATTTTCTTCCCCCACTTTCCCCCTCTTTGTTAGCTACCAAACTTTACACATTGAATCAGTGCCTCTGGTGATAATTAATCTAACAATCACGGTTAGAAAAACAATTAAAGTGGCACGAGGTTCTTTGTGTGGTGAATCACCTAATTTAAAGTCCTTGCCAACCGGGATTTAACTCATGGGTTCAACACTCGGTTAAGAGAAAGAGACCATATAGTCTAGGATTAAATTCATACTTACCTGTTTCATTGGTTATATATAGACCCCCATACAGTTCAAGACTGGCCAAATGATGAAGGTATTTCAGTCATTTATCAATACTAGTTTTGAGTTTTTTTTTTTTAAACAATCCAGAAAATAGGGTTTTTGAGTTTTGAAGGAGGGAGGAATCAACATTAACATACTATATTTTTTTTACTTATTTCGATTGTGTTGATATCAGTGGCATTTATATTTATAGTGTGAACTACTGTATAAATACAAAGGAAAACGAAATATATAGTACTCTATTATTACTATATAAAGTAGGATTATATCAATGGTAGAAACCATCTTTTTCTTAATTTTATCTGATGTGTTTTTTATTTTTGCATTGCCATCTATCATTTTTTACGCTGACGTTGTAATTTTATCTCCACATGCCCTAAAAAATTACGTTTATTCTCCTTCAAGTTTGCTTAAACCTTTGACTTTTTTTTTTAATTTCCATGATTCATGCATTAATAGTCCTTATTAAACATTTGACTTCTAATTTGAAAATTTTTTTATTGTTGTTTTATTTGTCCTTGTGAACTTTCCCAAAGATATTTAAAAGAAAAATTAACTATGCATTAATTCTAAATATATATATATATATATATATATATAAGATAATGAATATAACTTCCACAAATAAATACTCTATTTATTTTATATATATATATAAGATAATGAATATAACTTCCACAAATAAATACTCTATTTATTTTATTAGCCATATTATACTTAATATATTTTGGAAATTGATTTCCTTCATTTCACATTTTTCTCTGTATATATCAATGCATCATATTCTTACAAAACCTACACAAATGTACGTCATCTTTCTTTCTTTTTTCACTTACAAAATTCATATTTTCCAAGGTTTGAATTATGTATGATTACTTGCTATTGATATTTTGGATTTATTCTTCCTTTTGTCTTTATCTCTCTATTTTCTTTTAGAAATCTATTTTGATAACACAATATTATTATGTAGTGATATATTTCAATCTTATAAAATTATCATTTTGTACGTTCAAGATTTGAATTATGACATTTATTTTTTAGATTGCAATTCTAACTAAATTATATCTCTATACCTAAATATTTTCTAAAAAAATATTGATTTTTTTCAACATTTTCATGTGGCCTAAATGTCTATTGCTCCCCTGAATTATGATGACTCGAACAGTTTGCCTCATAAACTATAAAGTGGATCAGTTCAAACCCTAAACTTTGGAAAATCGGTTACTTTAGTACCTTAACTTAGAAAAAGTTTCACGTGACCACACATGCTATGGACGGTGTGAGCAGTTTAATGGACGAACAACAGTGGCTTCTTCGTAGACGCCCCTTCCCCACTCGGTTGCCCCTCTTCCACCCCATCTCTGCTCTCATTTACCCGTGCATTCTTCCTTCATGCCTAATTACGAGGCCATTTGGAGGTGAAGGAATCGTCCTCCAACGGACCCTGCAGCTCCACCATGGCTCAATTTGGGCTATTTTTTCTCTACCACCATCGATATCCTTCCATGGTTCTTATTTCCCTACCAATCAAACGGTTGCCTCACCGTCATTAACTTTACAGAAAGATATGGTTGCTGAAGCAAGTGGCCGTCTTTCACACCCATGCAATTGCCGGCGACCTCGATGGCATCCTCACTAGCTACTTCACAATCCTCAAGCTCAAACTCATCTTCTACCTCATCAATGACTAGCAACACTACATCGGCCCCGCCTACAACCTTCAGCGTAATATCATTAGTGCGAGGTTCAAGCAGATGAGAGTCAAGTTACTCAAGATCATTTTCGTCATCTATGTCAACGTCTCTACGACCAACATCATCTATAATATGATCAAATGATGGCGGAGGTGGTGGGAACGAGGCTATTGTTGTGATTTTCCAACCCTAACCGCAAACATACAGTGGATGTTGTAGTTGGGTGAGAAAGAGTATCATTCTCATGAGAATTAATTGAATTACTTTCCAAGTACCACTACTTTAAGTTAACTTTAGCTAAACAATTAAAGTTAAATGAGAATGTAAGCAAGTCAAACAAGTAACTAAATGTAGCTAAGTGGAATGCTACTAACCTAGAATGCAAGAATATAATGTAAATTTGTGGTTTTTATTAAATTATGAAAACACACTTCCTATAGGTTGACTACTTAAGTTAGTTAATTAATGAATTTAAGCTAGTGATTTGGTTTTCATTACTTATTGGTGAAGTCAATTAATCTAATCCTTACTTTCCTAAGTGAAAGGATTAACTGTCTATATTTTAAGCTTAGTAAAGATTCTCATCCACTTACAAGATTAGATAGAGGCATTAGCGCTCATTTTACCTTCAGCTAATGACTTAGACTAATTTCCCAACAAGCCCATTGTCATTAATTTCTTCTGCTAGGTCCAATTACATTTAATTTTTTTCAAGAGTTTAAAAGTAATCTTAAGTTGCACTAATTGTGGCCATCAATTAGATAACATACAACAAGCACAAGATAAGGAAGAAATAAACAATAGAAAGAAAGCCAACATCACATAGCCATATATTCAAATAACTTAACCAAACCAAGTAGCTACAACTATAAAAAGTGTCAAGACTACTACTCCATACTTAAATGAAACATAACTATGAATATACATAAAAAAAATTCATGTTTTAATATAAGAAGAATGAAGGAAAGAAGGAACTCAAGAAACTCTAGATGCTTGACTCCTTAATGCCTCTACAAGCCTTCAAGTCTTCCTCCAAGCCTTCTCCAAGTAGAATCTAAGTGCTCCTTAAAAATGAAAATGCAAGGTATGGTGACTATGGAAAACCTAAGTATAAGATGAGAAGATGAAGATGAAGAATGTCTTCCTAAGCTTGGTTTCAGATTTTTTTTAAGCCTTAAAGATGTCGCTTTTATTCACCTACCCATTTAGATCAAATCCCTTAGCCAATAGCATGCTTAAGTTCAAAATGGAAGTGGGGGATTATTTTTTTCGGGTACAGGGGCACCTAAGCTTTAGGAAAGGGTGTCCTAGCCCCTAGGCTTCTAGGCTTAGGATACTTGTTACCTAAGCCTCAAAGCATGAAATTTCAAGCAGGGGCAATTTATACAGTAATGCCTAGGTGGCACTTCTAGAGCCTAAGCCTCATAGTTATAATCCTACTTTGACTTCCATATACTTGTTTTCCATTTCACTCATCTCGTTACTATTCCGATACTATGGTTCGCTTCTCTCACCTACAAAATGAAAGAATGAAGCAAGAATCAGCAGAAAAATTGTAGGTGGTAAGGTAGAAAATGGTGGTCAAAGTTGACAAAAAGTCAACATGTTTAACCACAAAATTAACATCTATTGACTGTCTCCGTCGATTCAATAGCTCTATAGGTGGGGTCTGGTGGCCATGATGGCGATAGTGGATATGAGTATAGAGGGATGCAATTGAACACCTGATAAGCAGAATTAAGTGTTGAAGAAGGTGGTTTGGGTGTTGGGCATGAAAGTTTAGGGTGGAAAAAAGATAATATAATTTTGTGTGATTATTACATAATTTTTCCTTTTTATCAATGAACAGACATTATCACAGATGTTAGATTACTGAGTCAATGGACTAAAGTGACCGATTTTCCAAAGTTCAAGGTTTGAACTAATTCACTTTATAGTTCAGGGGGCAAATTGTCCGAGTCACCATAGTTTAAGGAAGCAATAGACATTTAAGCCTTTTCATGTTACGGGACAAAGATAGAAGTTATGTCATGGAAGATGCAAAGATGAGAGATTGAAAGATGGATATGAGTTGATGAAAGACAAACAAAAAAAATAAAAAAATAATAAAAACTCTATGTTATATAGTATATATTAATTTCTTGTTTATATTTGATAATATGTTACTTTTTCATTTTTTTACATTTCTAAATGTGTTGTTTTTATGGTGTCAAACACATAAATTATTATTATTATAATTAATACTATTTAGTAAGTTTAACCTAGGATAAACATAATTATGTAGAACCCATAAAACATATAATGGTTATGTTGCCACCATAAAAAGTATTTTTCTTGCATATGTTTTCTTTTTACTAATCAATACCAAAATTTATAGTTTTGGTACAAAAAATATCCATCTTAATATTTTTGGGAACAAAATTTTTAGTATTCCTTTACTTTTCTTGCTGATCTCTCACACATTAATTATTTTAGAATAGATTTTATGGAATATTTTTCTCTCATAACATTTGCATGTTAACTTCACGCAACCAAAAAAAAAACAGAAAGTTTTCCAAGATTCTGAAATTGTGCATACAATGCAATTAATAAGGAAACACTAATTTCAGCAATACTACCGCAACCTTTAATATTTATTCCAAAATCTTCATATCACTATTACTCTATTATAATCATTTAATATGTAAGATGTTTTACTTAATATCAAAATTTTATAGTTTTGGTACAAAAAATATCTATCTTAATATTTTTTTGAACAAAATTTTTATTATTCCTGTACTTTTCTTGCTGAACTCTCCACATTAATTATTTTATAATAGATTTTATAGCATATTTTCACTCATTATATTTTCATGTTAACTTAACACAAAAAAGAAAAAGGAAAGTTTTTCAAGATCCTGAAATTGTGCATATAATGCAATTAATAAGGAAACACTAATTCTAGCAATACTACCACAACCTTTGATATTTATTATAAAACCTTCATATCACTGTTACTCCATTATAATTATTTAATATGTAAGATTTTTTATGTAATAGGAAGAATTTTTTCATTAGAAAACACTTTATTAAAAAAAATAAAATGATCACATCAATTAGCACCTATTTTTCAAAAACATAAAAGGAAATGGTTAATTTTTCAAACAATTGTAAATTTGAATCACTCTCTAAAATAAATTTAACTGTAAACATTAATTGTTTCCAAAATAAAATAAATTAACATCAATTAGCACTTAATTTATTTAAAAAAATATAGAAAATAATTTAACACTTACCAAAACTAATTTTATTATTCACAATGGTAAAGGGTATTATTTTTTATTTAATTATCAAGGCTTGAATTCAATGTAAAATTCTTATGATTTTTTTAAAATGGTGTTGTTTTGTTGATTCAAAGCATCAAACTAATACCGGCAATATTTTTTTTTAAGTTGGTTTTTGGTCAACTATGTAATATGAAAAAAGGTAAAATACTTATAGAGTGTGTTAACATTATTACCTTTATTACATCTTAAATTTTTGTTATTCCTATTATAAATTTTTCCATATATACGAGTACATATAGAAGAAAAAACATAAAATAATGTAAGTTCTCTCTCCTCCTCTCTTTCATTTGTGTAATTTCATTGATGGTGATTATGTGTTTTCCCTGTATGGTCATATTTTCCTTCATGCTTAATATGTCTTAATTTTTTAATCATACTCTGATGTTTTTTCTTTAATTTTTTTTCTTTGTGTTCTCTTTTTTTGTATCATGCCTATATTTTTTTCTTCATTCTTTTTCTTTGATATAGTAATATTTTTTATGTTCACATACATATACTTATCTTAAAATACTCATGCTTAAAATACTCATAATTAATATTTTTCTTTGTGTTACTAAAATTAATACCTAAAATACTCATACTCATCTTTTTATTCTTTTATTTTTTTTTATTTTTTTCATACATATTTTAGTAGCCTAATACTTCACAATAAATCTGTTTTTCTTACATCTTTAGTAAAATTGGTTAAATTCATAACTTTCCTAAGTCTTTGAGGGTAAGGCCGAGTTTGGGTGACCAAGTTCGAGGAGAGGAGGGTAAGGGTAGTATAGCTATTTTATTTACTTCTATTGGTAGCAATTTTATTTATGTCCTAAGTCTTAGATTTGATTTATCCTATGCCAAGCCTAGCATTTAATCATCTTGATGTAATTTTTTCCTTTTTCAAATAAGTTGTTGTAAAATATGTGGATGACTTGTACAGTTCTCAAAAACCTGGAGGCACACAAGGAAAAATTGGTAATCTAAGAAAGTCCAACTGGAGTTGATATCCCCTTACGACAGCTATGCTAAAGGGCTAAGACTATGTTATTAGAACAAATATTTAAAATATTCATACTTATTTTTTAAAAAACTTTTCTCATTCATGTTTAATTTGTAGCCTAACACTCCATAATAAATATAATTATTTTCTTGCAAATTTATTCTTCTCATTCTTAAATCCAAAATTTTGTAAAAAGTGAATAAAAATAAAATTTTGTATCAACACATGCTAACATACAAATTATACTCAAGAAATTTTTAACTGTTAAAGTTTTTGTAGTGTCTTATATAATTATCTTAAATTAGACATTCTATAATTCTTATCTGATTCATATTTTATTACTACTATGAACTATATAAAAATAAAACTTATAAGCAATATTAGTAGAATATTGTGTTGATTTTAAATATGATTTCTTACAAATTTACCTCATAACATGTGATTATTAACTTATATAATCATGTGTGTTTATTTAAGCTATTGCATATACCAGGAAAGGACATGTATTATTGCTACTTTAATTTTCCTGTAAAGTGATTGCATTGGTGAATAAAATTTTTACCTTAACATTTTTACCTACTGTTTCATTTAAAATTTTTATTATATTATTTATTATTCCTAACTATTAGTTCTCATGACAATACTAAGTATTTAAACAATTTTTTTAGTATTTATGCAATTTATATTTTAAATTTAACAATATTTTCTCTATAATTTGATTCGAGAGAAATACCGGATATTAAAGCTAGTTTAATAAAGAAACATTGAAGTGCATGCATAAACGGTTTCCTTTAAGATTTATATACAGAAATTAATTTGAATAAACAGTTAAAAATGAGGAGTCGCTAGTAATTAAACGGTATTAATGATGCATGTGGTTTAGACATTTGCATTAATGCGCTCATATGGAATTGGACTCTACCCATGTTTAATTTCTCTGAACCACGCAAAAGTCAGTTTTTTCATGCAAATTGCTCGCTATATACATATATGTATATGTGTGTGTCTACATATATATATATATATATATATATATATATCTTTTTGGACGGCCAAAACACAGTCCAATGACCAATGGATCATGGAGATCTCAGTCTTTGGTTCACGGCCGGCGCAGGAGCAGAACCAATAGATCCATCCTAGGTATGGGTGAAAATACAAGAGAGACAACCCGGGGGAGGCATTTGGAATTTTCATCGAACTCCGTGCCGGCCCGGAAGTATTTTAAGGCCATCCATATATTCGATGGCCCTCAATTTTTTTTAGAAATTTTTCATTTGGTACACAACTTCTAACATGTTTCATTTAAGGAGTGTGTAGACTTTCTTTATTACAATTATTTAATTGAACAATTTCACTTAATGTACTAAAAATTTGTATAAAATTGTGTAAAATCTTATCGAGCATTGTTTGGCTGATCACATAAAAGTTTTAAAAAAAAATTCAACTATCAACCGAACCATATTGTATAGATTTCTACCAAACTTTGTGTAGGTAAATATAAGGGTTAATTACAATTTTCTCCCTGAGGTTTAGTAAAATTACACTTTACCCTTACTATTTAAAAATATACACTTTACCCTTTACCTTTTTAATATAGTCCAACAACAATTTCTGAAATTTTAATTTAGATTATATAGTTGCCATGTTTAAGCAATTTTAATATATATGGTATTTTTTTTATAATTAATTGACATTTAAAAAATACTATTTTAAAAAATAAAAGAAATATAGAAAAAAAATTGATAATTTAAAATATCCATTAATTGTAAAAAAAAATTAAACAGATTGAAGTTACTAGAAGATGGCTACCGTAATGTTTAAATTAAGATTTTAGAAATTATTTTCAGACTGTATTAAATCAGCAGGAGGCAATGTATATATTTTTAAACAGGATAGGATAAAGTGTAATTTTATCTAAACCTCAGAAGTGTAAATTGTAATTATCTCTAAGAGTAATTGCATCTGAAAATGCTGAATAGAACAGCTTCAAAAGTAAACTAGAAAAAATAAAAATAACGTAAATTTACAGTTACCCCTTTAGGTATGCCTTAATCTACAGTTCATTCCCTCTATTTTGAGAAACTTACACTTTACCCCCCTTTTTTTACACTACCTACTAACAACTTTTAAAAATGTATTTAAACCATACGATAATTATCTTCAAATAATTTCAATCTCTTTAGTATTTTTTTTATAATTAATAGATATTTTAAACTATCAATTTTTTCTTTTTATATATGTATTTTTCCATATATAATTACATATCAGTATTTTTTAAAAATCGGTTGGCTGTGAAAAAAATATCAAAAAACTTGAAATTACTGGAACATTATTATCATATAGTTTAAATTAGGGTCTTAGAAGTTTTTGTCGGAGACTATAAAACAAAGAGAGGTAAAGTGGTATGTTTTTTAAAATAGTGGGGGTAAAATGTAGGTTAGACCAAATCATAGGGAATTTTTGTAATTTTCCCTAAAAATAAAAACTAAAAGTAGTGATAGGGAGCCTAATTGGTCCTACAAGAGGATAAACTGTCCTTTTCTCTTCATGTCAGATGCTGCTGAGTGGGAAAATACAGGCGAGGGAGCCCAACAGCAAAGGGTCAAGAGGCCCCTCCTTTTAAGGGTATCCCCACGAACCCCTCTTTATATGCCCAACAGGATATGGAATTAATTAGACTTTCATTTGGGTGAAAGGGTCAGGTCACAGAGATGCCAAAACTAATTGAAAGGAGAAGATAAGATCAATGCCTTGTGCGTATTAATTCCCAACAACTTCATTTATTCGAGTTTCAGTTTCGCATTCATATTCCTTTTGTCCGACTCGGAATTTTAGTTGTGAAAACAAATTCCTTAAAATTGGAGTTCCTTAAAAGTAGCTCTTCCCTAATGCAATTGTCTTCGGGTGAATTGAGATTCCCGGTTTTAACCTTTTTTTAGTGTAATATGTATAATTAAATAGGTTTTCAAGTTTTCAAAATTAACGCTGATTTCTAACACTGTTAGTTAAATGAAGAAACAAATAATAATAATAATAAATTCTTGTTAAGGAGAATAATAAAAACGTTGGACAATATACTGATATTTTGTGTAAAGTATAAACAAAGAAAATTACAAAGACTTCCAAACTTCCTAAAAGAACTCAACAATATCTTAAATATTTCAACAATGAATCATAAAATCTTATTTAGGAATCAAAACAAAATTTATCCCTAACTAATAGCAACACATGCAAGAAACAACAAGAAGAACCAATGACGAGAAGCAAAGAAATGGTAATGTGCACTAATCTTTAACCCTCCCACTTAGTGCATAGTTACAACCAACAACTCCATGGGCAGTTCTAAAGCTCTAAAACCTTTTTAGAGTTAGCTCCTTTCAGCTCAATTTCTTGATTCAACATTCCCTATTTTAATGATAATGAACTTCATTGATGTGCTTTGTTTGTCTATGGAAAATTAGCTTTTTCTCATGTGGCATATACTTTTTTTTATCACGTATTATTTCTTCTGTGCCACTTTCTTTGCAACACTTTCCATTTTGGGTTGTCCCAAATTCTTTAAAATATTTCATTTTTTTAATATAAGTTTTACCATATATCTTTACCATTATATCTCTCATTCCCTCATCACTCAATTCTTTTTTTTCCACCCCAAAACCCATTGCTCAATTCTCTCCTCCAGCTCTGATCCCAGCATGGATGACTCCTTCTTGGCAGCGAGTCGGCGACAACTAGAGTGAGGAAAGGAGGTGACGGATTGATGAACAAAGCAACAAGAATAGAAATGAAGAACTTAGAGACAACAATCGATGCATCATGGACAGAAGCGAAGAGGTCGAAGACAGCAATCAACACTTCGGGGAAGGAATCGATGAGTTGAAGATAGCAATCGATGCGTCGGGAACAAAATCAACACATTGGAGATAGAAGCAAGGAGCTTAGATATGGAAACCGACTTGTTGAGGAAAAAATCGATGAGACAGGGATGGTAATCGACGTGTTGGGGACAGAAGCAAGGAGGTTAGATGGAAAATTGACACAACGGCAAAACGGATGGTTGTTCAGTGGGGTAAGGTTGGTCGACAAGGTACAAGGGCTAATATGAAGTGAAGGGCTAATGGAGGCATAAAGCAAGGGGTGAGTGATCGGACAACATAGAGTGAGGTCATGAGAGGTGTGAAGCGAGGGTCAAATGGAGGCATGACACAAGGGGCGGGTTATTGGATTGTGTGAGCAAAGGCAGTGATTCAATGGTGTGGAAAATGTGGGGAAAGGGAAAGGAGGGCAGAGGTAAACTAAAAAAAAAAATACAAACTTTCATCATTTCTTAATCTCCGTATAAACACAAATGGTGCAAAGAAAGCGGGGCGGGGGAGTGGTAAATTAGATTTTTTATTAAATATACATAATATTAAATTTGTCCTATATATTTCATTTTCCATGCATTTTTATATAAAAAATAGTACTTTCATTTTTATTTTATTTATATTAGGAAAATTATAATCAAAATAATTAAAATACATATAAATGTGTAAATTATATTTGATTTTTATCTTAAAATAATATTTTAATATGTATGATTTTACAAAATCGGTAACGACAGCTTGGAATACAATGTGGTATACCTAGAAATGACACAGCTAGCTAGCCCTCTATTTCCAATATTTCTTAGTATCAAAGAGTTACTTTTTCCTAACTATAATATAAATTAGAGTTAAATTAAATAGTGTGAGATGGAGAGATGAAGTTAAGGACATCTTGACTAAGGTTTTGAGTTTGAGAGTTGTTGATGAAGAAAATGTTAGAGAGTAGACCTATACAAAATGGAATTAAGAAACCCATCATCTTTTCTAAGGTTCTGAGTTTGAGTCCAGTGGAAGAAGAAATTGTTGGAAAGTGGACAACGAGGGGTGTTCACCCATGCAAGCCATAAACATCTAGTATTGAGTCTCATTTGAACCCAAATACTTAATTTAATGAATTATGAGTCCAACATCATATCATATGTATGATTCTCACTTCTTCATTACTTCTACAGTATGAGATTGAGTTATATGTGAATACCCGACAAGAACATATATATTTGAGAAAACTTTCCTTCTAAACGAGATTTGACGTGACTCAGTTTAGAAGTAGTTAGGGCCCAATACATAATTACCTCATAGCAAGACTCTTGGACAAATATAAATAATTACAGGCACTGGCCAGCTAGTCATGCAAGGGCTGAAAAATAATGAAGTCTGCCAATTGCATGGAGTGATTATTGTTCCATTTCAATGGCAGTATACAGGAATCAAAGCCCTATTGCAGGTGAGTGCAAAAAAAAAAAAAAAAAAGACAAATTAAGGTGGTATAGATATCACATATTTAACTAAATAGAGCAAAATAAATAAATATAGAATAAACGAATAGCTATAAATCCAAAGAATAACAACCCAGTTTGTATTCTGGTTAAACAGATATAGTTTTCTAAGATATTAATCATACAATTGTTACAGCTATTTATTAGTGGTTCTTTAATAGATCAAAATGCATGAATACGCGAAGGGTTGCTGCACCAAATTTTCCGGGTATGTACCATTGCTCCACAAAGTGAATACTAATTGTGTAATATAAAAAGTAATATTAAACATTATAAAAAATATTTAACTTGTATTATGTTCTTTTTCTGTTAAAAATAATCTATTATTTAATTTTATTTTTTGCTAATTTTTGCCTAGAACCATTTTCATTTAAAAGTGATTCTTTTTTCTGTATCCAACCAAAGTGAACAAAACAAAGGAGATACCTAAAATTTTCACACAAAAAAAAAAAAGTAAAAACACTTTTTGGAATCATTTAAAAATTTTCAATTTGTTTACAAGTTTATCAAATAATTATTATGTATCAAAATAATCATTAATAGCTCATTCACTATCTTTAATATTATATTTCATAAGAGGGTTAGTATTACTGTATGGGTGCCAAATATGTTAAATTTGGGAATACATGCATACATAGATAATGCCAAAGAATTGGTAATATATCTTTTTTTTTTAATGCCATTAATTTCACTAACTATAAACCAAACATCATCTACAGTAAAAATGAAACGGTGAGGTACAGAAGATAGTTGGCACAATTCTAGGTCATACAATATGTCCAGAAGATATTGTATCGGGAAGAAAATTATTGAATAATTTGAGTATCCCAATATTCATGCCTACAAATTTGAAGTGAGAAACTAAAATAACAAATCAACAAAATAATTGAACATACCAACATACTAACTTGAACCAACACACAGTTGAATTAATATACCATGATCTAAGTATAATACTTGAACAAGTGGCTTGGGAAAACAAAAAAATAAAAATAAAATACAAAAAAAATAACAAAACACCTCCAATCCATTATTTAGATATTGCCCATCACTATTGTTACAAACTCAATGTCATCTCTTTTGGGCTTAGCCAAACCACCATCGGCGAATCGATGGAGTACTATCCATTACCAAGCTAGCTGTGATGCTCGATATCTACTAGCAATGTCATCTTTGGAAGGAATTGAATTGCCAAAAGGACAAGTACACACAAATCATGAAATATTAGCAATGAGACAAATCAGGCTTGGATAAGAGCCAAAGCTGACCGAATACACTGCAAATTGAAGAAGAAGGTTTGAGAAGCTAAAAATGTGTTGAGGTAGAGCTACTAGGGTTTTCTTGTTTTGCCTAAAATCTATTTAATACTATAAAGTGAAAGAAAATGGGGAGAGGGTGCCAAATGGTGTAGGGTAAGGGAGTAAATAATGTTTTGCCCCCTTGAGATTTCCTCCTGGGTGTAGAAGGAGAACAAGCCATTGAATCAAAATGAGACACCTGTCATATGTTTGAGGAAATAATTACAATGATGGTCCTTCAACTCTGCATCATTGTTGTGTTATGGCTGGCAGTTTCAAAAATTTGAAAAAATGCATTCTCTTTTGGAAGTATGCTACATCCTGTTTTCAAACTGGAGTTCTTTGGGAACATTCATTTCCTGTTCTTTGGAGCACAAATAGATATTATCAGAAGATGGAATTTAAGTTTTGTATTTTCAACTGGTTTAGTGTGGCTTTATTTGCAAATGTGGGAAAGTAAGGGTGTAGACAGTAGGGGTGTTCACGGGGCGGGTAGGACCAGGTTCATGCTCAACCTGACCCTACCCGCATCATTGATCGGATTTTACATTTCACTACCTGACCCTACCCATATACTTCAAAATTATATAAAAAACCGACCCTCATAAAAACCGGTTAGGGTCGGTTCGGTATGAACGGTTTTTTACATTCATCTGTAAGACAATAATTTTTATCCAAAATAATTATGACAACAAACAATAACTTCAAAATGTAATTTCTAAAAAAAGTGTGTTGATCTAAATAAAATTCATGTTGCTAACAAGCAATAATCCAAGGAACAACCGAACAAGTAATAACAAAACAAGAAATAGCAAAGACACAACAACAACAGAGAAAAGAAAAATCAGAAGAGTAGTTCCAAAAGATCAATAAGAAACATCTAGCTTGTCCTTCATATCTTCTACATTCCCATTTTTCATCTTGCATTTGAAATAATGAACCCGTGCAACAAACACTCATACTGACAATGGAAAATGTCAGACGGTGAGTAAAGTAAAGTAGTGTCATTTGCCAATTAAGCGGGTTGAGGCGGATTTTACGGGTTTTAATTTTAAAACCCAACCCGCACCGCATAACCTACCGGGTTTATGTTATTACTACCCAACCCGACCTTAACCCTCATAGAACCTTTATCCTTTGCGGTTAGTTTCAGTTCGAATTAGCCAGATTTACGGGTTATACGGTTTGGATGAACACCCCTAGTAGACAGGTCATTAATTTCTGTTTATCGGTTTTACGTACAAATGCAGTTCTTTTTTATTTTCTCAGTTTCAAATATGTCCCTTTGTTATTATATCCGCGCTTGGCCATTGCAGTGACAGTGAAAATGATTTCATGGCATAAAGGGTGGGTATGTGTCATGGAGCATTTAATGTCAAATTCATGTTGATTGGTTGTAAGGTAGGATCTCGGCATTATAGCTGCTTCTTTGTGTCTAGGCTCCATTTTGAGAGTAGCTCCTAAACCTGTCCGTGGAGAGAAAAAGAAGAGTCTTATGTGTTTCGGTGCATGGTGTTGTTTAAAATGAAGAAATTTAGGTGTCAGTAGCTGTTGGTTTAGAAAAGTGTTTATGCCAATTGTGTCTAAACCAGGATGGTGCGTGAAAATGTGGTTAGAAATGTCTTGGTATTCAGTTGTGTTCTTACATACAGGCCAGGTCACATTCTTATTACTCCCTCCGTTTCATAATATTTGACCTCTATTTTTTTTTTTATAATTTTAAAATAGTTATTCTCTTCTTATCTTTCTAAATAATGTAACTTTATTATTATTATATATATATATCAAACATTGAAAGGAGAAAAATTGAGAAAATAAGGAGTAAAAGTATGTGAGACCCATTAAAAATTACAAATGCTAGTAACATTTTTTAGATAAGTACATATATTTTATATAAAAATAAATAAACTAATGGTTTTATATTAAAAGAATGAAGTAAAAAATAAAAAAGCTTTAATTTATATTTATTATTAAATAGGACAATTTTTATAAGACAGAGTGAGTATTACCTAACCACAAGATATTTGCAATGAATATTTTGAGCATCTTTTTTTTTACTACAATGGGTCTACAGGGGCTACTTTACCATATTAGTTAGAATTTTTAGCCTCAAAATGATATGCATAGAAGCAAAATGGTAATAAATTGTCGAGAGATTGCTTCTTTTGAAGAGTTGAAACATTTAGAGAACCACTTGCGAAACAACTTTACCCAAATCCCACTGCAAAGCGCGGATGCACTACTTAGTTGCTACTATATGGTCTTAGGTTTCATTTCACTTGTTTGGGTTTCTTTATTCATGAGAAACTCAATAGTTAATCAGGTTACAGAGCATGAGATTGTCTTCTTCCATTAAAAAATTCATTATTTTAATTTTATTAATTTTTTTTATCTATAAGCAATGACATTTAAAAGTTAACACTTTACCTATCTAATAGTCACTTGAATGGAGTTTTTATTAAAGTGCTTAAATATTCATGAATTTTTTCGTACCCTACTGAAAAAAAATTAATAAATTCATTTCAGAAAAATATTCTTAGAAAGTAATTTTTAGGCATATAATTTTAATTGATATATAAGTTAAGTGAAAGATTAACAAAATTAAGAAAAAGTATTAAATAACGTAACTCATTATTTAATCTGTTGAAATCAGAGCATTTTAATGACCGCAAATTCAATACCCACAACTTTGACAAACTAAACTAGCAGGCAACTTCAGATGTCTGGGTTGCTATGCTTCGACTGAAAGTGACTGAAAAGGAGAAAAGCAAAAGAAGAGTAAAAAAGAACACAGGTTAGCCCCGTTGCCCGATTTGACGCGAAGCATATCTAAGTTATATACGTACGGTGATGCCCTTTGCCTTTTTCTTCTTTGATTTGTTATTCAAATGCATTTTCACAATAATATGAGATTTAAAGTGTATCAATATCTAATACAAAAAAGTATCTATTTTTTTAATATAAAAGGCTACCGACCAGCACATATTACAGTTAAAATAAGAATTAAAAAAATTGAGTTCGAACCAAATTTTTACTAAATATCACTCATCTCTTAACCACACTGAGCCGAGGCGCTCGAGACGTCCCTGGCCTTTTGTGGGCGTGGGGCTCATCTCACTCGCTTAAAGCCGTCCCACTTGCCGTGATTGGTTCCCCGACCGCGTTTAGCTGTCCTGTTTTTCTCATCGCCACACATTTCGTTTTCTCCCCCTTCTTTGCTCGCTCTTTTTCCTTTTTCCTTTTGCTTTTCTTTTTGCCGAATGTTTTTCGTTGTTATCATTACTAACATCATTACAAATTATGCTCTCAAACCTATTTAAAAATTCTAAAAACACTTGAAAAATAAAAAGTAAGATTACGAGAAAGTAAAATTCATAAAAATAAAAAATTCATAAAATATAATCATAGTTTTCTAATATTTACTTCATACAGCACAAAAGGTAAAGAAATTAACTTTTGTATATTTTATTGAGATATTCTGTCAATTTCTTCAAATTTTGAGCATAAAGACTAAAATGTTATTTTTCAAACTTTAGTGGTGCATTTGTGAATTTTATATACACCTAGGGAGTAAATGTGCAATTTTATGGGATATTTTGAACTTTTTTTAAAGTTCAGGAACCAAATATACGATTTTCTCATGTTCTATTTTTTTATGAAATTTTTTTGTGTGGACTATAAATATTTGAAAGTTCATGGACTACAATATAATTGTCCAACAAAAATATTTTGTCGATTCCTAATCTATCTGACCTAGAATTAAGGGAACGAATCTTATGAAATTGTAAAGAATGAAAAGTTTTTGGATTATGAGAACAAGACCAGTTCGGCTATAGTTATTAGGACTGAGTTAACATGTTTTTTGGGAGGAAAAAAATTGTCATGTGAACGTGGGGTTAATATACCCAAAAAGTTTCAAATATTTACAATCTGTGCCACTGAAACAGAGCACGTGACAAGCTTGTCTACGCTTTGCTGTCAGAGCTGCAACAGTCAGAACTTTACTTAGCTACCTGTTGGCACCCAATTTCGTCCGACCTTTTTTTTTTAAAATTTTTTTTTTAAAAAAAAACTAATTAAAAAAATTATTATTATTATTATTATTATTGCTAAAAAATTTTAATTATGTTAATTAGTTTAAAATATATTTTTATTTTGAGAAGATTTGATTTAAAATAATATATGTGTGAATATGTATGTGTTTGAAATAAAAATACAATTTCAGAAAAAAATGACAAAAAATTAAAAGTTTGAGGTAAAAATGACAAAATTGAGAAGTTTTGGACAAAATTGACAAATTCTGAAAGTTTCAGGAGCTTTGGGTAATTTTTCGCGTCAATTTTGGGCCTAAACGGACGTTTCTGGCCCAAATTGACAGAAAACGTTAAAATTGTCAAAATCAGAAGCTTCTGAGCTTATCCAGAGCTGGAGTAACGTAAAGGACTGAAACTGTTATTTTACCAATTTAAAAGATAAGTTTAAGATTTTTTATTAATTTATCCGTCCACAGTTCAGCTAATCTCCTTCTATAAATACCCCCCCAAATTCAGTGCTGAACACATAAAAAAATAGAAAGAAAGCTTAGAGCTCCGTTTCAAAAAAAGATAAAATTACTGCCTTATTCCCTAGCTTATCTTCCCTCTGCCCAGAAATTCCCAAATTTTATTTCCTTACGAATTGACCATCTTCTTCCTTCTTCCTTCTCTTTCTCTCTCTTCTCTTTTACTCTGTCACGCTGCTCCACGCCGTCCCGCCGCCGCCCATCGCTCCCCCACGCTGCCGTCGCTCGTCCCGCGCCGCCGCCGTCGCCGCCCCCCCCTGCCCCTGGCCGCGCTGCCGCCCCGCCGCCAGCTGCCCCTCCTTCCCCCCCCCCGCGCGCGCGTCTGTTTCTTTCGTTCCCAGAAATTCAAAATTGATTTCTAAGGGTAAACCCTTGTTTCACCCATCATCTTTTCAATTTATTTCACTTTAGTCACTGACTTTTTATTTTGTTCTTACAGAATTGATTCCTAACCCTTTTAATTTTTACTTGTTTATTTATTTGTTTATTATTGTTATTATTACTAACCCTTCTTTTTATTGTTATTATTATAACTAACTTACTAATCTTATTATTATTATGACTAACCTTATTATTATTATTATTATGACTAACCTACTAACCTTATTATTGTTACCTCAACTAACTTACTAACTTTTATTTTTATTGTTATTAACATCTAACTTTACTAACTTTGCTAACTTTTATTATTGTTGTTAATAATTAATTTAATTAACTTGGCTAACTTTTTATTATTGTTGTTAATTAATCAATTTAATTAACTTGACTAACTTTTTATTATTGTTGTTAATTAATTTAATTAACTTGGCTAACTTTTTATTATTGTTGTTAATTAATTAATTTAATTAACTTGACTAACTTTTTATTATTGTTGTTTAATAATTAATTTAATTAACTTTGCTAGCATTTATTATTTATTTTTAAAGTGGATGGCCAAAAAGCCCCACTTTATTTTTATTAATTTTCCTTTATATAATTTATTTCATTTAATTCACCTTTACTAATAAATAAATAAGAACTAAAACAGAAAATTCTTTTATAATTAATTATTAAAGCTAATAAAAATCATTTTAAAAAAAAAACTAATCATTTTTATTTTGGAATACATGTTTTTATTATTTCTTTAAAGATAACAAAGTTAACTTTTTATTCCTTTTTGTTAAAATTAATAAACAAGCATGATTAAATAGTACTAAAAATATACAAATCAACTTCTTTTTTTAAAACATTTTTAAAATAATGATATTTAAAATTTAAAATTCGAGAAAAATCCAATAAAATTATAATTAAAATAATTATAATTAATTAAATAATTAAAATTTAACAAAAATTAAAACTCCATGACCAAATGATCCGCCAGGATCCATGGCTTGGAAATATTTTTTTAATAAAGTATATAAATAAATTTTTCTTTATTAAAAATAAACACTTTGGACTAATATATTAATTATTTAATAAAATATAACTTTTTAGTTTTCTTTATTAATAAAAAAGAATAAAAAGAGTAAAATTTTTGGGTTAATATTTTTCAGTAATATTTTACTTATTTTTATAATATAACTTTTTAGTTTTCTTTATTAATAAAAAGAGTAAATTTTTGGGTTAATATTTTTCAGTAATATTTTATTTATTTCTTTTAAAATAATAAAATATAATTTTTAGCTTTCTTTGTTAATAAAAAAGAATAAAAATTTTAGGATAATATTTTATTCAGTAATATTTTACTTATTTCTTTTAAAATAATGAAAAGATATAACTTTTTGTTTCCTTTATAAAAATCTTAGTCAAATGATTTCAAAAATAACAAAAAATAAAATAAAATAAAATAAAAGAAGAAAACCTCCACTTTATTTATTGTTATTTAATTTTTCTTTATTTTATGGTTAAACTCATTTCATTTAAAGAAATTAGCCATAAAAAAATATATATGTAAAATAAATCTGAACCATATTGTTAAGTAAAAAAAAAAAAAATTTTAGTTCATGATATATTGGCTGGAAACTGTCTCGTGCCCACTTTTGAGCTGCTTCACCTGATGAAGAGGGTCTGGCTGAGTAACAACGCCCCGTACCATGATCAAAGTTTTTTTTATTTTTAAACTCTTTGATTCCTTTAAATTAACTTCTTATTAAATAAAAAAATTAATTATTTTTTTTAATTCTTTTATAAATTGAGTAATTCTTTAAATAATAAATATCCTTCATTAAACAAGAAAAATCAGATAAGAAAAAGAAAAGAAAGATAAGAGAAAGATAAAAATAAAAAAGATAAAGAAAAGAAAAGAAAAGAAAGAAAAGAATAATAAGATATAAAAAAGAAAGATTTTTTTTTTAAATCATTAACAAATTTAATAAAAAAGACTTATAAGTTAAACTAATAATTAATTCCATAATTAAATAATTAACTTTAAATTAATTTCCATATCCGGATGATCCGGCAGGATCTACGGTTTGGAAATATCAACCTTTTTTTTAAAAAAAACTATATAAATTAAATAAAAAGATAAAAAATTCATATTTTTACAATATGGATAAAATTATTTAAAATTTCACCAAATTCCGTATCCAAATGACTCGGCAGAGTCCATGGTTCGGAATCAAATCTTCTGTGTCCAAATGACTCAGCAGAGTCCATGGTTCGGAAGTATAAAATTCTATACAAATTAATTACCAAAAATCCACATCCGACTAATTCAGTTAAAATTTCTGTTTAGAACATTAACTGAATTTTTTTAAAGCAAAGCAAGACAAAATTGAAATCAACTAAGGTACCAATTTTTGGGCGTTTTAACAAAGTTGTTTTAACGTAACCGTACTCCCGAACCCCCGAACTCTCGCAGACCAATTTTAAGGTGTCCAATCGACCTAAGCGAAAACCGATTGGTGGCGACTCCCGAAAACGGCCCAACACGTTGCCACACTACCATTCATGATTTCTTCATCTTTGAAGGTCTCTCTCTCTCATTTCTTTCCATTTTGGGCATAGAGGCGTGTATATTCGCGATCTGCGGGCCCTTTCTTGTAGGCAGTCATTCGTGCGCTTGGAGAATTGGCGTTTTGTTCAGTCCAACGGCAGATCTCCATTGCATCGTCTTTCAACAAGTAAAATGCCTTTACCTTGGCCAGCCAACTCAAGTATGATTCCAATGCTATCAGGTGACCCCTTCTGACTTCCCCTCTCTCATTTGTGTAGCTAATTCTTAGACTATTTGTGGGAGTGACGAAAGATAGGGTATATTGCAAATGGGACTGATTTTTCCCCCCCATTTTTTACTAGTATTTTCGTCTACAATGGATGTCCAACCTGCCTCAATCTTATGCCTTATAACTCCTATCTTTGTTTATCATAGGTCGAGCAGGAGCTTTGACTACATGAGAGTAAGATTCAGAGGCTTAACTCGTTCTAGTGGAGGAGAAAGCTTAATTCAATGTCAGAGAAAGAAAGAGCGTGCCAATAGTGCATGCAAGTGGATTACGCTAGTTTTGGTTTACCTGTAATTATTGTTATGTTTAGGGGCATCCATGACACTTTACTCCTTAGTCCTACGTCTGAAAAATGCAAGGTCTATGAAAATGTGCTAACACATGTGGGTTTACTACAACCGAATAGGTAGAGTTTTTTGTTCAAATGTAACTATACACGAGATTATAAGAATTTTAACTTTTCAAGCAATTAAGACTTTTTATAATTCTTAAACACAATTCCCTAATTCATCTATATTGGTTTAGTTATACTTTATTAGTTTTTGCGCAAGTAAAAGTAAAAATCAAAGTTGGGTGTTCAAGTCCTTCAACTCTGCTAATTATCGACCCTTGGTTCTCTTCAAACTAGACATAGATTCACAGGTACCGCGCTTTTTCAAAATACCCAAGACATGTGAAGACAGTGGCTGTGGATATAACCATATGTGACTTTGCAATGGAAACAGTTTAGTCATCAGGACTTTTGAAAATGTATATAGATTAAGTATTGATTTGGTTATTTTGTTAGAAGATAGGAATTGTTATGAAATTTTTCCTATTGAATATGGTGAAATAATATAAAAAGGAGAACAGTGAGTCAATGAGGAATACAATAGAAAGATGAAGACCATGTGTGTAATTCTTCCTAAGGATGGCAACAGGGTGGATTGGGCGTGGATGCCCCCAATCCGGAATTCGCGCCCGCGGGTTTTTTCATACCCGCCAGCTTGCGAATATCCGCTAACGGGCAGAAAACAGCATCCGTTCCGGCAACCCGCAGATAATCTATGTCCGCGGGTAATCCGCAGTTTACGCTAGTTTTGTAAATTTCATAAAAGAAACATGAAATATTCATCATTAAGTCATAAATTACACATATCCACATCGCATCCAATAAAACAAGAAATATTCATTAACACAAATAATATTCATATCTTTACATGTGATTTATATGGCAGTTTTTCCTATTTGTTATTTTGTTAATTTTTTTGTTCAAAAGGCTTAGGTGGCGAGATTATGCTGCCGGACATGCTGACTGCTTGCTATGGGAGGTGTACGTGTTTGTATGTATGAAGGTGGGGTTGCCAACTCAAAAGGAGAAGAGTAAGGAACATTATGCCGACTACATCACATCATATCCAACTTCGTAGGTTTCATGGATAGGCGGGCGCGGATTTATCCGCGATGGATACCCCCTACCCGTCACCCGCCCACGCCCGCCAGACGGGTGAAATTTTTTACCCATGCCCACCCCATCGCGGGTATTTTCACCCGTTTATCTATCTGTCATTGGTGGATATCTGCAGTTCACAGTTTTCGCCCGCTCCATTGCCATCCCTAATTCTCCCATCCCTGTGCCTTCAAACTAATATTCTTGGTTTGGCTAAAGTGTTTGAGACATTGCGGGGAGGTCCAGGGTGTAATTATGGCCTCCTCATTCCCTCCATTAAAACGCCACACAAAACTGATTCGGTTTCCTTCCGGGTCCCAAGAAAGTTGGCATTTCCTTTCATTTCCCTTCCTTTATCTAGAATGTTAATACTTCTTCTATTGTATACTTATATAATATGCTTCTAACTACAAAAAAGGCAGAAGTCTCAAATTTGCTACTAATGCTTAGGTCGGGGTGTGGATCTACCACTATAATTGTTTTTTGTTGCCCAATTTTCCACTAAAGTTTCAAAATAAGCTTCAATATGTCACTGTGACTTCAAGAGTCATAGATAATTAAACATACCTTCAATATCACGGATTTCTCCGGTAACTTCTGCAACTAACTCAATACTTTGCACCTCCACAACCAAAAGTAGAGGTAGTGGCCAGAGAAGTTCTAGAAGGCTGCAGCAATGGATAACCTATGAGAAAGAGAGAAATTAATTACCTAATATCTTGAAGTTTGTTAAAACATTCCTTATTACTATAAAATTTTAAAAATTATTACTTTCAATATTTTATGTTAGTTTTTTTAACTGAAAATGACATATTTACTCTCAATTTGAAATTTTAATGACATATTAAAGTCAATTTTAAAATATTAATAAGAGATTGAGTCCCAAAAAAACTATATTAATATATTCATATTTTGACATAAATATTAGTTGTAAATTTTAGACTTCTGGCATACGAATTTTTTTTTTCTTGGACGATATTTAATTAATCCAACCACGCAGGAGGAAAAAAGTGTTGAAAACTGAGAAATCTTGACACCCAAAATCGATCAATTATCAGTGACAGAAAGTGACCTCCCGTCATGGAGTCATTTTCAACTTACAATAGCTGCGTGGAAAGGTTGAAAACGACTTCCTTCTTCTTCTTCTCTCCACACATATATTGTCGGCAGAGGCAACTGTTGAGAACTTTCTATCGTAATATTCCATCGCATTTAACGGTAATTATGGTGATGTATGTATCTGGATATATAAATATAGGATGATTCTGAGATGCACCTAGGTGCTTATGCACCAAGTTAGTTAGTGGATGATTTCCGTTAATTTTAGTTGAAATGATAAGTTTTGGCTATTAAGATATAGTCAACTTTGGATATTTTATTTATGGTTAGATTAGATTTTTTTTTCCAACGAAAATTAATTAGACATTTATCTCCTCCAATAATGTTTGTTGCGTTTCTTGTTTTCAACAATCCTTCATCTTCACATAAATAGTCTTCAAGTCCATTTATGTCAAAAAAAATGGCTGGTGTAGTTATTTTTCTTTTTGAATTATTTGCAAAGTGCACAAAATTTTTTTTTTTGTTCTTTTTTTCACATTACCCTTTTTTATAACATTAAATATGAATGAAATAAATAAACTTAAAATGATAAATATGGTAATTATTTAAAAATGAGTTTATTCATTCATTTTTTTTTGCATAATTGATATGTTCAGATAGTTGCATATATTCGAATTCCAGTTTCATACAATTTGTTTACAGTTTAATACATTAAAAATTCATTGCAAGTTTTTGTTAAACTTTGTGAAGTATATTTAATTTCCTATCATAGAAACTCAATTTGTACATTAACATTTCAATTTGATACAGTAAGAACATAATTTTGATAAATAAAACTCAATTTGATATAATAAGAACCCAATTTCAAAAAATGTACCTCAATTTCATATAATAGAAACTTAATTTTATACAAAAGAAACTCATTTTTATACATCGGCATTCCAATTTGATATGATTAGAACTCCACACTTTTACAATATAATCTTAGTTTCATACAATACAATCTCAGTTATATTTGGGAATTGTACTTAGGCTCTATTTCCCCACAAATTGAAGTTTTTGGTGCATCCTCATATTTTATTCTTGTACCTGTATATTATGTTAAAAAAAAAAAATTATTCAACAGCAAAAATTGTGAAGAAAAAAGCCAAGAAACAACAATAGATGCCAACAGCACACTTGCTGGTCATAAGCAACATTCAATCTTATGAGGAACAAAAGCCAAGAAAATTAAACCCAATATTTCAACCATCCAATCGATTCTCCGCAATTCTGAAACCCATATTCACTACATACAGTTGTTCGGCAGAAACATACAAACCGTTAGTAGAATCACACAAGCTATCCACACAAAATTACTCTGTCAACAAAACCTCACAAAATCATAATAACACAAACTTTCCACATAACCATACACTTCATAACTGTTCAACCCTGCAATCTAACCATATAACTGGCCACAACAAAAATACCCCATAATAACACTTCTCACCATTATACAATGTGTAATTAGAACAATACATAACTATCTCAAGAACACACCAGAATGCCCCATTCACTCAACCCAGTAAATAACACTTATCACTCCCACATACAAAATACATCCACTCTCCTTCAAATCCAAACCATACAAAACGTTCACAGAATAACACAACTTCACAATTTTTCCTACATATAGTTGTTCGATAGAACCAGACAAACTGTTACTAGAATCACACAAGCTATCCACACAAAATTACTCCGTCAGCAAAACCACACAAAATGGTAATAGTACAAACTTTCCATAGAACAATACACTTCATAATTGTTCAACCCTGCAATCCACCCCATAACAACATTGCTCACAATCATACAACGTGTAATTAGAATAATACATCACTATATCAAGAACACACAATAGAATGCCACATTTACCCAACCCAGTAAAAAACACTTCTCACTCCTACATACAAAATACACCCGCTCTCCTCCAAATCCAAACCATACATAATGTTCACAGAATAACATAACGTTCTTACACAACATCAACTGCATCTTTTTCTTATAATTTTAACAAGCACATGTTTGAGATACTTAGGTTAAAGTACTTACAGTTGATATTGAGAGCAAACCACATCCTCTGAATCATGATCTTCTGATTCACTGCTGGAGCCACTACCGTCTACGATGCGAACCATATTGCCTGCACACAATCGTTCGGTAGAGACCTACAAATCGTTAATGGATTCACACAACCTATCCACACACAACAAAATACTATTTCAACAAAACCACACAAAATCAGAATGATACAAACATCCCACAAAACCTTACACCTCATAATTGTTCAACAACTAGACACAACAAAAATACCCCAATAATAACACTTCTCACAGTTATACAACATGTACTTAGTATAATACATACCTGTCAACAGAAAATACATCAGAACGACACATTAACTCAACCTGGTAATTAACACTTCACTACCACATACAAAATACACCCACTTTCAACCAGATCCAAACCATCCAAAATGTTCACAAAATAACACAACTTCACAATTTTTAGTTAATGCATTTGCTTGGTAGAAACATACAAACTGACGACAGAGGCACACAAACCATTAACACAAACTTACTTTGCCGCCGAAACCACAAAAAAAACCCACTAGAGAACCATACAAAACATTCACAGGCTAACCCCAACTTTTCACCCATCATCACTTCTTCCAACTTCCCCCCAGAGAACCATTCAATTCCATTTACTTTAGCCCTACTTATGTTCACACAGTTTCTGATTGAATTTAAAAAAAAAAAACCCATCATCTTTGAAACACCAACATACCTTTCTTCTTCTCCGACAACTCGCACCCCTCACTAGAATGAAATCACGAACCTTGTTTCTCTCATTCGTGGTCCTAATCGCATACCTTCCTTCTTCTCCGACGACTCGTACCCCTCACTAGAATGAAATCGCGAACCTTGCTTCTCTCCTTCGTGGTCCTAATCACCATGATCCGAGACACTCCTAGACCGTCTTCGCTCCCGCTGCCACCAGGCCAGATTTTGTGCCCAAACCAGCTGCCGCCGCCATGAACTCAGGGTTTCCCTAAACCTGTCAATGGAGAATGTGGTTTCTTTTTCAATAGGAAATCTTATTTTGCTTCTATCTCCACGTTGTGTGTTTTAAGGCATGTTTTTGTATGGAAAACGGAAGCTAAATTAGTGGCTCTTGATAATTATTCCTTAATTTTCGTGCTTCCCTTACTGATTTAAAAGCGTGGTAACAGATTTATTCCGTTAGTAACACTAACAGTGTTATTAGGGAAGCACACAACGGAATTCTTTTAAGAAGCCAACAGATTCAACCCGGCGACCGTATGCTCAAACATTAGCATGTTGATTTTCAAGATGCCTCTTCAGCGTTCCAGTGCCGGAATTCTTTCTATGCACAAAATTTTTCCCGCAATGTTTGCATTTTCCATACCTCGACTCCCCTTCGTTTATGAGCTCATAATGCTCCCAAACCCAAGCAGTTAGTCTCGTGGATTTACCTTGTGGTTGAGTTCCCTCCACGCCGGGTTCATGACTTGTAGGCGTCGGTTCTGTTGACGGATTCCCAGACGCCATCGCATCCAACTCTTCCACTTCATCATCAGATAATTGATCGTCGAGACCCAAATCGTAATTCGTCATATCGATTCCGGCATCATCGTCGTGAAACTCTTGAATTGAAATGCCTTTATCGGCGGGCCGAGATCGGCGACGGAACAAGGCTCGGAGGCCGGTCTTGCGGGAAGATGAACTATCTGTTGACTTGCTCTTTCCTTTTGAAGCCATGACTCACGTACTAATAGTGGTGATTAATGCAAAATCAAGAGAGGATTATGAAGATATTAGAGAGAGATTAGTAAGAAATTTGGAAGAAATTAAGAAAATAAGGAGAATGGTTGAGAGAATATAGTAGATGAAGAAGAGAGGTTGAGTGATTGTGTGAGGATTGAGTGAAAATGGCATTGGTATTTATAGGGGGAGGGGGAAAATTAGTTTGACCAAAAAGTCCTTGAAATTTAGTTGTTGGGAGGGGCAAAAATGAAATTTTGGGGGCTGAAATGGAGCAAAAAACCGTTGGAAGGCCTGCTGTGTAATTAGCCCTTTTTTAAAAATTTTTTTTTGCAGGTTTACGTTATGCAGGGAGCCGTTGCGCGCGGGTCGGCGGGGCGGGGCGGCGGGGCGGTCCTGTCTGACTGGCTCGTCTGGTCCGGGCCGGTCTTTTTTGCGTCCCCCTCCTCCTATTCGGCCCATATTCGGCCCATAAAATTGCGTGCCTCTTGCGGGGCGGGACGGGGCGGTCCCGGTTTGGTCGTGGCCAACCCGGCCCACCTCCCACCTCTACACGGAACTAAGTGGCCATAATTTAAAGGAAATAAATATGCTGGCACAAATTTGTATATACCTAAACAAAGATGCGATTTGTGTGGCATTGAATACTATCTCATCTTAAATTTTCGTTGACCGTAGACATGACGTCGGTTGAAGGCTAGGGTCCTTCAAGATGTTTTAGAAATCAATGAAATCATTATGATTTATTTCCTAACATAAAAAATAATAAAAATTACTTTAATTTTTGCCAAAAAACTCAATTTTGCCACCACTGTTTTGGGATGAGTTCAAATTGCCACTAAGTTTTTTTTCATTTGAATTTCCCACCAACATTGTTGTCCATGACTGAGAGCCAATTATAACTATATTCTAAAGGAGGAAGAGTTTTTCCTATTCATCAATAGTGGTGTCACTATAGTAGCTTTTCCCGGTTTTATGATAAAATTTCTCCTTTAGTCCTTGAATATTTTAAGTCTGCCATAATGATCCCTAACTTTCACCTTTTGTTGCGATATAGGGTGAAGTTTGTTTCTATGATGGTGATAAGATCGACAGAGCATAGAGATTAGGGACTACTATTTTCTAGAACCAACAATATAAGGACTGTGAGTATATTTATGGCAAGCCCCATCACGCCACGCAGTTTCCTTTTTTTACTCATAGGTTGAATGGTGAAATCCCATTTTGGTCCTCAATATAACAATTCTGCTATAATAGTCCCTAACTTTTTCAATCTATTGGAAACTTTTAGAAAAATATAATATATGATTTGTTTAAATTTAAAATGACAGATTGTTAAATGAAAATGAGATACATGCCTTCATTAACCATATTAAATACCAAAAGTTTTTTCTTTTACATGGTTTTATTTAAAGGTTTAGTTAGATCTGTTAGATTTAAAGTTTTGATTAATTGAAACAGATGCACAATTTGTATAATGCATGAGTGTTTTACATGAGTTTGATTCAAAGTTTTGATTAGTTAAAATAGTGCATAATTTGTATTATGTATAAGTACTTGATTCTTAAAAGGTTTCATTTTACCACTAATTCATTAATAAGTAAAATTTCAGAAAAACTTATTGCATGTATATTATGAAATGTTATTCTACATTATATATGGCAAAATCAATTTTTAAATTTATTAAGATAATTATTAAACCCTTAATACCTAAAGTTTTCCTTTTTTTTTTTTGCTTGGTCCAAGCCTTTTTTTTTGTTATCTTTTTTTATTATTGTTTTCTGAAATGAGACCTTAATCATTATAGTTTGTGAACTTTTGACTATGGTTATAGTTGATTTGAATTTAGTCAATTTTTTTTCTTTTTAACTTTATTAAGTTAATAGTTAAACCATTAATTGATTAACATAAATTAAATTCATTTTCATGTTTCTGTCATTTTTATTATTATTGATGAATAGGTTTTGTAGCATCAATTATTTATTTTAAGGTCTATGGTTTACTAAAATAATTTAGTTCAATATTGTTGAAATTAAAAGTGAATTTTTCTGGATAAATTTTTCGTTGATATTGAAAATTGGAGTTGGAGTTAATAAGATATGAAAGATTTTAGTAAATTTTTTTTTCGATAACATAAGAAATATGTATCATTTTGAAATGCATACAATGTTTTATTTCATAGGATTATATTTCAATCATAACTAATCATTTTAATGATAAGAATATAATATAAATAAAGCCCATGTCAACAATTGAAATAAATGAAAATTTTAATTGATTAATATGAATTTATGGGAGAGAAATTTTTAATTTTTTATTATTAAAATTTATTGAAAAAAAATACCCATTATAAGGTGTGGCCATAAAAAATTTACTATATTTTTAAAAAATATATATTTTTTATTTTTCATCTACAATGGAAATCACTATGTATGAATATTGTTTTTTTTTCTTTTTTGTTGGATAAGCGTTTGCATAATGGATCCATATACTGGGTCACTTTCAGATTGAATCTAACTTGCTGAGAGAGTTTTTCCTTCTGTTGAGTAAAGTTGTGGAGTGGATGTCCATGGAAGGAAAAACTTATGCATTTACAGACCTTTATCAGTCCACCTTTAAACCAATAACTTCTTGATAATGTCAAACCCAAGAATCATGTCTCTGCCATGGTTATAACCATAAACAGTAGTAACTACGTACTTTGCTAGAGAGAAACTGATTCGGATGGGTTTACTTATCTGGGTGACATAGAAGATACCATTTTGCAGCTCTGAATCTTTCATTGCAAGGTCGCCACATTCTTTGAGGGAGGAGAACCAGATTAACAATAGCGTTTGTGGCTTCAGTGTCGAACAATGCAATAACAGGGACTAGTTTTGCATACTTATCCAAAATAATGTTGACCTTGGCTTGAGGAATGACTTGAGCAGCAAAAAGTGAGGACTGCAGGGGTGATATCTGTATGTTGTAGATGGAAGCTTGCTCTGATTCAGATTCAGATTCTAAGGAGTAAGCTTCGATAGCAAAGAGTGCAGATGCTTCGTCTTCAGTTTCAGAAAAAGGGACTCCATGTCGTCATTGGAAAGTTCTGCTCCAGTAGCATGGGAGATGGTGTGAGCCATCTTCTTTTTGGATTTGTGGATCTTCTTTGGACAGTCTTTGGCAAAATGACTAGGCTATCGGCAAATGAAACATTGTTTAAACTTTCCATCGTTCTTCTTATATCAGAAGAACATTTTCTTCTTTCTTCTGGATCTTCGAGGCCTATCAGGAGAATAGACTTTTCATCTGTGAGTTTCTTCCGGGGAGTACTGCAGTGACAAGTGTTCTTATCTTTGCACTTGATAGATAATGCTAGTTGCTAGCAGGCTTTATCAAATAGACTTTGGGTCTGGTTGAATTCCTTAAAAAAGGAGTGAGTATTACACAGTTTCCATAGTGCCATCATAACAACTTGGTGAAGTTTTCTAAAGGAGAAATTAGTGAGTGGTTGCCCACTCTGTTGAATGCCTTTGTGGTTAAACGCATTTTTAGTACATAAATTTATACATTTTCTCATTGCAGTCATTAATTTTTATTCGTTGGTCATTTTAATCCCAGAACTTAATACCTAGAGTTTTTCCATTTGTTGTTTTGGCCTCTAATTTTTTTTATTTTTATTTATTTATTGTCTTCTAAAGCAAAATCTTGGAAACCATGGTTTGTTTCTTTTCTTTTTCTAATCCTGACTACGTTAAGCCTTTTTTTGTTGCTTTTTTAATTATTTTTTAAAACAAGGCTTTAATCACTATATATGAGTTGTCTACTTTTGGATATGGTTCAAGCTAATTTTTTTATTCAATGGTTTCATTTACGTTTTTCTTTTTTAAGTTGATGATTACGCCTTTAATTTCTGAAATTTCTGAAATTTTTGAAATTTTTAAATTTATTTTCTTTGTCATTGAAATCCCACTATTTGTCTTATTTTATCAACTTTTTCATATTATTTCTCTCTTATAAAACAAAATTTTAACTACTGAGGTTTATCTATTGATACTTACAATCTTTTTATTAGTTCTCTTTGTCCCAAAACTTTACCTTGGTTTTTTATCTCGATTCTTACTTTTTTTTTCTCTCATTTTTATGAAACTTTTTTTCTTTATTAATGATCGTCATTTTTATATTTATATTTAATGTTGAAACTGATTAAACCAATGCGTGGAAACTATAAACCTAGTATACAACTAAAGATTCAAATGTGGGGTATTGGTAGTTAACAAGCAAACTGAAAACATTGAAAAATAATAGGCTTCGAAGCCTTAGGGTCATAATGCAATTTTTTAAATAAATTTTAGGGGGTTTGGGGCATTATATCACACTCTCTGATTTTCTCATTCTTTCTTGAGGCTCTTAGCGAGCCACCATGTTAGCCCCAGTCTAGAACAATTATCGACCATTGTCCAGAGTCACCGATGTTATTTTTTTCTTTTTTTCAAATTTTAAAGATTTTTACATGCTTCAATTCAAATCCTTGTCTTTTTCCAAAATTTTTAAAAGCCGTATTTTCAAGTTCCTACCAATTTTTTGTGGAATGAGGTTTATTTTTTGAAAAATCTTAATTTTTTTTATTTTTAGGTTTTCTGTTCATTTTTTTATTAGTCAATTTTGGGGGTTTGGTTTTAACAGAAAGGACGAAGCTTTGACTTCAACTGATGATGACGTCTTAATTGTTAGTGGCTCCGCATGAGTTAACTTGCGTCTCCGAGTGGCGAGGCTTCAAGATAAAAGTTTCATGTTTTTTAATCTACGAGTGAAAATACATGAAGTCCCTAGCCAGCGGCGGAGCTATATGGTAAGTGGTGTAGGTCATGCCCACCTTAAAATTTTGATATTTTTCAATATATATATATATATTAAATTTTATATGTAGAAAATTAGTTCCATTTTCACTATTCTTGTTAAATTTTAGTAGCCAATTTATTTATATATAATAGACTGAAGTCTACTTTATTTATTAGTCCTTTTACATCCTAGTACTCCAACCCATTACGCAATAAAAAAAAAACTTCATTTTCTCTATCCCCATCTTCGTGGGTTTCTTACATAAGCTTTGCACCGATAGTTTATTCATCATGTATCAATTCTTTTTTATGTTCCACTGCTAACTTTTTATTTCTTCCTAAATCGAAATTGATCCTTCAAATTTTCTTATGAATCATGCTACACTGTTTTTAGTTGTTGGGAATATGAAAACAAAATTAAGAAATCACTTTTTGTCTCAGCCTAAAGAAATGGAATCATAAGTTGAATCAATTGTATTCATATTAATCATACAATTCAATCGAAATATTCTCTTTTTATCTAATTTTGATTGAATCAAATACAAGGGGCTAGATAATTGAATCAAATACAAGGGGCTAGATTATGGTAGATTCTTGTTTTTTTGGTCTTCCATTTTTTTTTAATGTTGTTTTTCTATATACAATATGACTGGGTCTAATTTAGTTGATAGGTTACTTCGTAATTCTTCCAGTATCTACTCTTAATATTGAATATGTATTTTCAGCTATAAAAATTGTGAAAACCCAGCTAAGCAACAAATATGAATGATGAGTTCTTGCTGATAGTTTGGTTGTTTACATTGAATGAAATATTACAAAAACTTTTAGTCTAGACTCTATTATGAGTAATTTTGTTGATGTCAAAGAGCCTTGTGCATAATTTAAATTACAAATGTTATTCATCTTTTTCTTATACTATGAAATGTTTTATTATAATATTATAGTATAAATATTTTCTTTATATTGTTCTTGCCATAGATGAAATTTCTAACTCCGCCATTTGTCCCTAACATTTGTTAAAAATTACATTATCACCATATGTTTTGAAAATTTACTACTTATCATATTTTTTGTTAGCTTTTTAACAATAAGTGATATGTTCGCTCCGAGGCTATAAAATCAGTGGGAAATTCAGGCGAAAAAAAAAACCTTAGAGGCATATTTTGTCAATCCCAAAACATTATTTGAGTTTTCTACCTATTTTTTTTTCAAAAGAAATATTTTAAATTGTAGAGTTTTAATTATTAGTATACAAATTGAATGAAAAATCAGAAAAATTCAGAATATTCGGTCGCTACTCTTTTAAGTGGGCATTGTGTGTTTTTTAGTTTGATTGCGAATGGATTCTACATGGAAATAAATGGAGAGAAATAGCGAAATGACTATCTTACACTCGATATAAAAGCTAGATTTGTTTACACTCCTATCCACAACGAAGAAAAAGCCCATTTATTATTCAACCTATTACAAAAATCTTAACTTGTGAATCAATTGAACGGTAGGCAAATGGAGATGAGAAAGATAAGTAACCACTATTCATATTTTTTATATTAAATAAGAAGACAATTTTTTCCAATAAAAGTCTTTATGTTGTATGGATTGTGGAGTATCAGTATTCTCCTTGCTGTTATCTGAAGAATGTAGGCCAAATTGACCAAAACATATAAATATTCTCCTCTCGATTCTGTTTTCCATTTTACTCCCACATTTTATATCTATAAGGTAAATGATACTATATCAAGATTCAAGAATCAAGAATATTCTGGCTAAGAGTCACATCATTAACCGATCAGCAACCAGTATTTGACCGTTTGTCAGTCAATGCACATTAGAGGCACGATTTCTGGGGAAAAAACTATTAATTTAGGATATACTACCATTCTTTTGGGGGTACTTAAGTTTACAAGCAATTTAAAATTTTAACACATTAGGTGGACTTTGGACCAATGACCAACCTTTATAAAAGCACCATCTTCGACGCGGACAGAATTTGCCCTCCACTTTTAATTAATAATACCAAATTTGATTATAATAAGACAGGCAAATATTTATAACTTTCTCCACCTATGGATAAATAATAAGTGAATTTAAATTATCAAAAAAATAATAATAAGTGAAATTTATATCATCAAGCATCTGTAAAAGGATTATCGGGGAAGAGCTGCCACATTAAACTGACATGTAAATATGCATTCGCGGCTACTAAATCAAAAAGCGATTATTACTCTTATTTTTTTTTACTTTGCTTATATTTTTCGTATAAAACTAATTAGTTGAAAGGTAATATTTTGTTTATTAAAAAAAACTTTAATCACCTTTTTATTAAAACAAAAATAATTTTTATGAATTTCTCTTATCAATCCTAAAATATACAAAAAATAAAAAAAATGTTTACGTTTTAGAAAAAAAATTAAAAATATTTTATTTATTTATTAAATTATAGAATTTTAGTTAATATATAAATTGAGTAATAATCTTTATTTATAAAAATGATTAATAAGCACTTATTAATAATTTCCAGTAAATCCACACCTAATAATATGCTATTATATATGAAAACAGGTAATTTGACAAAATTGTCATTTTACATTTTTTAATCTGGAGACTGCTATCTGTACTTCCCTGTTAAACAGAAGATGACACGTGGTGATTTCTTCTTTTACCCCTTGTTAAGTACACATGTCATCCATTCATTTGTTGCCCATTTGACTTCATGTGATTAAACGTGATTTTACAATGTTTCCACAAGTTTTAAGAAAGTGTTACATGTGCACATGCTTAAAAAATAAAATATTTTCATATTAACAGATTTAACCCACGTTCCCAATTTCTCTCTTTATATTTTTTTTTATATGTAAAAAACTACACCTTTCTATGCCACATTATGAGACCCAGTTAGGTTTCGGCAATTTTTTTCAAGGCAGTTATACCTCGCCTTGCAGCATAAGGTCTTTTATAGTGGTTAGCTAATATATCGTCTCTTTCCATTATACCACTTATGCCTCAGTTACAAAAATGGCATATATAATTTAGGCGACTTTATATTTTTCCATTTCCAAAATTTTGCAATTCTTTTTGTCCTCCAGCAGTAAAGGTTTTAAAGCAATAGCAATTTTTGCATTTCACCAGGCCGCTTTTATCCTTCCACTCCAGGAGCAACAAAGGTGTGTCCCCCATCCTTCACTACAAGGTAATTAAAGGTTGTTAAATTTTACCATTATTAAGTTTTATCATATTTTCTGCCCATGCAGAAAAGTGCAGTAGCAAGGAAAAATTGAAGCAAAAAATTCACAATTCATAACTTGTAGTATTATAATTCCTTTTTATTTTCAATCTATGCTTTCATTAAAGTTACTTAACCACAGTATCACTATGCATTTATGACAGAAAAAATTCACCCCGTTTTGCACCCAACAGGATCAACAACTATAGGAAACAAATACTAGGTATCTTATATAGATGCATTTGGCATTTAAATTCATTTATCACTTATATTACCATCACTAAGTGTTATTTTGAAGACAAAAACAAATCTTATCCTTACTCACATTTCCTACCCATGCAAAAAAGTGTAGCAACAATGAAAAAATGCATTAGACAATTCACAATAGGTATTATACTTCCTTTTTATTTTTAATGTTTGCGTTCATTATAGCTATTTAACCACTTTACCACTACGCATTCATGGCAGTAGGATCAACAACTGCACCAAACAAATACCACATATTTTACATCAATGCATGTGGTATTTAAATTCTTTTATCACCCACGGTCACTAGTTAAATTTCTCACTTTATGCACAGCAGTCATAATCTTTTTGTTTAGTTTTATTTCTAGCAAGAAATGGTGAAGATGCATGAACATACATAAACCGTAGGACTAGATGGTAAAGAGAGCATGGAAAATATAGAAAAGACTAGGCAGGATGAGCATGAAAATTGAGAGGAATTGGAACTGTGGAACAATTAATAATATCCTTCAACATATCTACCCCCGCAGTTGATGAAGGGGACAAAGAAAAAGTGGATCATATATCATGAATGTCTACAAGTACCTAAGAAATAGGTACCTGTATAAGGTGAATGCACATTCAATAAAGTACTCCACTAATTCAAGGCAACATAAGTGGATATTGTAGGTGAAACTACTTAAAAAAATGCACATTGGCATAAATCTCAGATGAGTTTCCTTATGCTGGATTAGTAGTGTAAATAACAAAAGCATAGTCAACATTTATTACTTCCTGAACTAGAACGGCCATGTAAAGGTAGTCATAGTCAAGTTTTAGCTTTCTTTTGCTCAAGTGTACTCTTTCATTCCATTTGGAAGTCCATACTTAAAATGAAAGCATAATCCTTTGACTCTGTGCTTCAAAAGCTAACATATAGTAGAGCAATTACTTAAAGCCATTGAAACCAAGAAACATATAACAATGAAGTACCGAATTTATCAAACCAACGTCCAATCTAGATTAAGTAACACAAATAATTTGAAAATAAGAACAATTACCTTCGTCTCTCTGGTTACCAATAGTTTTAGCTACACTTTCGCGACTACTCCCAATTGTGCCCCATAGATAGTAAAAAGGATATCTATGATGTAATAGTGCCAAGCAGATAAACGATTGAAAAAAAAAAGCACCAAGGTATTATAATTTTCTAGATAAGCATCAAAAGTAAAGGAGGCACATGATGGCAATGCATCGGATGGCGGTGGAGCATCGAACCGCCAATAGGGCTGTTCTACTCTTCTCGACGCCGACAATGACTATCTTGAAAAGAAACAATCCAAAAATACAAGCCATAACCCACAAAATAAAAATAAATATTAAGGTTTTAAAATTTCATTCTTCTATCTAGAAGAATTTGTTGGGATTTTGACAGCAAACATTTGGAAAAAGTTACAAAGGTAAAAAGAGATGATGAAAACTATGGGAAAAAATCCAATTCCTAATGAAAAAAATTACCCGAATCTTCGATTTGTAATCTACGAAAAACGGTTTGGTTTTCAAACAAATACCTTTAGATAAAATTGAAGATGATGAAAAAAAAGAATCACATGGTCTAAAAAGATATGAAATCTGGGTTTCCTTTTTCCGGCATAGTGGCGCTGCTGCCATAAAAATCATAAAGACAGTGCGCCGCCACCGAAAAATTCATATATACAACGGCAAACCAGTTGGAAAGAAAAACCAGCCACCTCCTCTAACCTTAAAAACCCAAAAATGATCACCCAATTCTAGAAAAAAGTTAGAGCAAAATTGTAGGATGAGAGATGGACAAATGACCTACAAGTTCAGCGGCACCATGTTTAATGATACATTTCAGGAAATAAGGTTTTGGGTGGGCTAATATACATAACCACTAACAAGTGGGCTTGTCTGAAAAAAAAAACAAAAATGGGCTTGAACTATTAATAGATGAACTCCAAACAAAAAAAAAAACCACTTGAGTCACTTTTCTATTTTTAATTAATATTGACCCAATAACAACTTCAGCCCTATCTTTATGGGCTATTGGCAGACAAATAATAAAACTACGTTCATGGGCTTCAACCTAAAATAAATTTAATTCCTAGGCTTAAGTGGTATTAATCCATGTAAATAAAATTGGTCTTCACACAAAAAAGGTAAATAAATATGTTACCCTTGATAATAAAAAAAATTAAATATCCATATTTTTCTAGTGGACATGGCAAAATTTAAAATTTTCAACTCACTTAATTTATTTTTTCTCCATTTTTATGTCATTCTTGACGTTCCACAGTTTTAAACCTTTTACTTTAACTGTTTAACTTGTTTGTTATAATACTTATTAGGATGAATATAAAAAAACTTATTATAATTTATATTATATGTTTGGTGTCCCATAAAATTGCCTCCCACCCCAAACATAAATTAGAATTTAAATGTTTGATGTCATTCTGTGACATGTCATGTAAACAACTTTGATTTTAAAATAGCTACTTGTCTATTAGGTGGGTTATGAAATAAATAAATTTTAAAAATATTAATTTAATTTCTAAATTAATTTAAATTTTTAATTTTTAAATAAAATATTTTAAGAATACTGCTTTAGTTTCTAAAATTTTAAAATTTATTGATTAAATATTGATTTATTCCTTTGGCGCACTTTTTAACCTATTCACATTCATTTCACTTATAAAATTATGTATTTTCCATAGACTCATTACCTATTGAGATTATTGTCATCATTCTCTCAAAAGTTTTATGTATTTAATTACAAGAATCCAAAAATCTTGCCTTTGTCCATTGCACATTTGATTTAGCCTTTACTTGTCTTATAACATTTACATCATTAGATATTTCATGGATCATTTAGAGATGGTTTACAAATCGAGCTTATCATAGATTCAATAACTTGAGAGATTTTGGCCACCTCATCGCTGTGTTTGTCTACGACCTTATCCAATACTTCAAGTACGGATTATATGTAGAAAGATTGTACTTCATTCACAATTCATCTACTTATGGGATCCTTGTGGCTGAGTTCCTTTTTGCTATTCTTTTAGGCATACAAAGTATTGTTTTTATGAACCGAAGTATATCATACATCCGAACATCAAAATAATAAAAAGGAAAAGGTTAGGGAAAGGTTATTTAAAACCTACAGAAAGAAGCTGATGTCATCATTGCTATAATTATAGAGAGGTGACTTGACCAGCTATGTAATTTGTTTGTTCAAATTGTAGATTCTTAACTCCGCCATCGTCAATGTGGGCCGTGTGTGCATAAAATCCTTCTTGGTCCACCTATAAGCAATTATAAGCCAAGTTGTTATGAGATTGATGATCCAAGAATGTGTGGTGAATGTGTTATTGAGGGTGAGCTTTGTTTCTTACTTGTAATCCATAGGTTCGACTAGACTCTAGCATTTACTTATTTGTTACTCCCTCCATCCCAAAAAGCATAAAATGTATTCCTTTTTTGGATGTCCCAAAAAGAATGAAACATTCCCATGTTAGAAAGTTTTCAACTTCTAATTTACCTTACTACCCTCATTTAAACTCCCATTACATAAAACCCAATAAATAATTTTTTAATCTTCATTTAAACTCCTACTTTACAAGACCCAAAAAAGAATATTTTCTTTTTTAATCATTATTTAAACTCTTACTACACACATACCTTAATCTCCGTGCCCAGAGAAATGTTTCATCTAAATTGGGACGGAGGAAGTATCTCTTAAGCCATGATGTTGTCTGGCAATGAACATATTATTATTATTATTAATAGCGTACACTACTTATGACATCATTTATCTTTAATCTTGTATTCCTCTCATTCGCACAATGTACAATATTGAATGCATTACATGTTTTCCTTAAAATTTAAAGTTTAAGATCTTAGGTAAACTCTATCAAAAGAAAAAGATTTTAGGTAAACATCGAGTAGAAGATGTATGTTTTTATGAACTACTATTACATCCATTAGACAGGTTATAAAACTAGTTATTAGGAATATAACTTGTACTAGAGTTTCTTTAGATTGCTCATCCAGTTTTATAGGTCTATAATCAATTACTAGTGTTGTAATTTTTTTTTTTCATTTTATTTTGAAGCTAAACTCGTGCACATATTGATTATACTCTTGTTGTTATGAATGGTATTTATGCATATAGGTTTTAGGTAGTCGTCCTTCATCGACTACCCTAGGCACTAGAGGTAAAAATGGGTCGGGCTTTTTCAGGTAGCTTAAGGTTGAGCTCGAAATGACGCTTTTTGAGTCGGATTTTTTCGAGCTAGAGCTCGAAAATGGACTCGAGTAAATATGGGGTTGAACTCAAGCCTTAAGGTATCTGGCCCTATGGGCTCATGGGCCAATTGGGCTTAAGCTATGTCCTAATTCCTCCTAAGACCCCTAATTCCCTTGTGAGCTATAACTTTACTCCTTGCTTACTCCTAGCCAAGCTTGAGTGCCTGAACGACTGATCTCAACCTTACGGTCCTTACCCTTATGCTTAGTTGACTAACCCACTCACCAACCACCGTCCCACCCAATCGACGGCCACCACCAAGAGCAATGCCGATGGCATGATGACAAGAGCCTTTTATTATGGACGATGTCCACCGTGGTCTCCAGCGGTTTGAGTGCACTACCATAGCCTGCCCCACTCGAGTAATGACGAAAGCCCCATGCCAGCGCTGGAAACCAAAACCCAAGTTAGTAGCAAGCAATCACATTGTAAATCTTTTCGCCACTCGATTGCAAATCTTTGCCATCACCAAATTGCGAATCTTTGTTGTTGTCAATTTCATGATTTATTTGGGTTTTTGCTTGATTTCACATGAGTTAGACTACAGTGGCCCATAAAATCAACTCGACAAATAGTAGAGCATGAACTACAGTGGCTCCATAGTCAAAGTGAGGAAGACGATGGCTCAGTTATGAAGTTCACAAAATCAGGGTATAATAGTAAAGAATCAGAAAGTTTAAGGTAGGTTTTCTAATTTTTTTCTTTTATAGCTGTCTCTATTGAAAATTACAGATTTAGTTTTCAACTTTCATCTAAGTTATAATTATAGTACTAAAGATTTATGTGTCAGTTGAACCTAATGAGCTTTTGGGCAGAGTTCAAGCCTACCTTAAGCCGAGCTCAAGCCTAAACAATTAGGGCTCAAGCAATTTGAGCTCGAGCCCAGGTAGTACCAAATGACAAAAGGGTATAGGCTTGAGCTTGGCCCAAACCATTTTCACCCCCACCGGGGGCTATAAAGCTAATAAGTATCAACTGCAGAGATTTAGGCCAAAACTTAACGATTAAGTCTCTCATAGGCTTTCTCTGACAACATCTTCTAAATTTGTTGTTTCTGTGTGAATTTAAAATAATTGGTTATCGGGTAGGCGATAAATTATATAGATATGGCTTCGTCAACTTTATGTCTGTTGATCTGATTGGTCTCAGTGGTGGATTATGGGTAGGTTGGTAATCTTTAATTACTTGTTCGATGGTTATTACTTGGAAACACCTTATCCTTCTTCAGGTTTGTAATGACATCCAAAACATATGGTTTTTAGAACTAGTATATGGTCACTAGTCTTGGAACAAACTTCACAATATATTGGTGGGCTTGTTCAGCTGTTATTACTACTTGGTGATTTCAATCAGGTGTTGGATCCTTCGGATGGGAAAAGATCTCTCTATTTATATTCATTGGTAGTCAAAAGGCATTCATTCAACATCATAATCTTATTGAGTTAACTCTAAAAAGCCCTCAATTTACTTGGACAAATAATCAACAAGGCAGAGATACTGTGTTTGAGGTGCTTGATCGAGGATTGTGTTCTGATACATGGTTGTCTTTGTTTCCAATAGCAAAGTTGCAAAACTTAGCAATAACACAATCTGACCATGCCTCATTATTGTTAACTACACAAGTTGAGGATCCATCATTTTACCAGCCATGGTGATTCAATTCTTTTTGGTTAAACAAAGGGCAGTGTATTCAAATTATTTTAGAAAATTGGAACACTTCTTTTTTCAAGGTAGTTTGATGTTCCAAGTGTTGAACAAATGCTAAAACACTCTTAAATCACTCTGCTTATGGAATAAATAATTTAATTCAATACAGTTGGATTTGGCTAATGGTGAGGCAGAGCTTATTCATGTTCAAGAATGAAGTGATGTAGAGGAGCTCCAAAACAATTTCAGATCAATCCATCGATTCATCGGACTTATCTTGATCTCCTAAAGTAAGAAAATCATCTTTAAGCCCAAAAATCTAGAATCAAATGGATAGCTGAAAGTGATGCTAAAACCAAATTCTTTCACCAAATGATAAGAATAAGAAGCGCTTAAAATCAAATATCTACTATTCAGAATGGTGTAGGAGATTGGCTTACTGATGTTACCCACTCCGGGGTAGTCCAGTTATGGTGCCAAAACTGTGCATTTAGACTCCCAGGATTGGTAATGTTCTATAGGCCATCAGAACACTACCCTTAGTATGCATACCCAAGTGGCCCTCTTGGGCACTATGTAAATACTTGCATATTGGTCCAACCATCACACACATATTCACATTGCGTGCACACCATGGCAGCAAAGAAGGAAAACACTAGCACAAGTCTTAGTTTTGGCTTCCATACATTAGGCAATCTTGTTAAGTTCTAGTGGCCAGCTACTGCACCTGTAACTTCCACTAATAAACTGTATCATTCTAGCCTCATAACCCCATGTTTTCTTTGCTCCATTATGAAGTAGAGACTTAGAGCAAACCAAGGAATTTTGTTTTACATCAATAGCCCACCTATGGACCAAGTTATGGATTTTTTTGAAGTTGGTTACGAAATTCTGACCAAATGAACAGTAACTCAGCCAACTTTGCAACATCATATCTTTGGCTACAGGGCTCTGAATCCAGAAATTCCAAAGCCCAGTTAACCCTCTAGATGTCCTCTAGGTGTGGTCAAAATTCCATACCAATATTCATTCTACACAGGGAGATATTAACCTTTAGGTCCAGAGTCGAAATTCTGGCAACTTTTGGACCATTTTGCCCATACAATTTTTCTAAACCATGCGAACACTTCATTCACACTGAGAAAACCCTCCAAGGCTATCCCATATATGTCCAATACACATATTAATTACATTCTCTTGCATCTAGCAACTTTATGTGGCCAAAACAGAATTTACAAGTCAGCAGCCTATCATTCACACTTAGGCAGCTTTGCACCACATCACTTACATAGCCAAAACATTACTCAAATGTTCACATACTTGTCTCATCTTACATACACTACATGTACATGCATACATGCACTACAATATGGTCTTAACTCAGCTAAATACGCACCCTAGGTTACAGGATGTCCTGAGACACAATGGACTCCAAAAACAGGATGCTGGACAGCTGCTGCACAACACAGTAAGTACCAGCATTAAAAATACCAAATGTGCTCCTAAAATCACCAAAATTTCCAGATCATAACTAGACACATGAAAGTTCATGTACCTGAAATTTCAGATCAAAACTCAAACCACAAAGGTTAGTTTGAAGATGATCATTCTGCTGGACCTGAAATGACAGAATTGAGGGGAGTAAGTTTCACTGAGAAACTTAGTAAGGGTAGCACTTGGTTTCTTAAGGTAATGTGATCCTCATTAAAACCTGCATCCAAAGACACTAAAACACAAAAACCACAATGCATATATACAAGATATAGCAACCAAATGCAGCAGCCATTCACAACAAACAAACAAATGAAATGCAGCAACAACAATAACCATAGGTTAGTCCGTAAAACATGCAATAAACTTAAATAAATCACTATGGCAGCCCTCCTCAAGCTAATGCTTGGCCTTAGGAGAACTTTAACAGTAGTTATTACTAACTTTGGGCTCTAGAAACCCTTCTTTCTTACTGCCATCTTTAGCATGGTAACACTAAGGCCGAAACCTTGCCATGCTTCTTTTCCATTAACCCATACTTGGTTCCTAGAGCTTTTTGCTCTCTTCCAAGCATGGTCTTAGCTTCATGGATGTTTGGAAATACAGTAAAAAATCCAGGAAACTTTAGAAAACTCTTATTTCACTGCCATCTTTGTACACTTGACAGTAGGTCACAAAACCTTCAATAAGTGCACTCCCCTCACTAAGCTTGGTTCATCAAGCTCATGGCTCTCTTCCAAGCTTAGCCCTTGCTCCATGGTTGCTTGAAAATTACAGAAAACAGTCCATGAGAGCAAGAGAACCCTTACCTTGAGTGTATACTGAAATTGGAGCTTGATCTTAGGTGCACCCAAGTTTTAGCACCACATAGCTTCCAATTGCCCTTTCTTGCTTTCTTTTGCCTTCAATTTTAATCTTGGAGGTATGGTGGCTATGGAAGAAGTGTGGGGGTGGAGAAGCTACGTTTTTTTCTGCTGGAAGAAACCAAATGTGGGAGATAAAGACAAAGATAACCACTTATAAAGACTTTAGTGCACAAAACACACTTAATAGCCTTAGTTAAGCTTTATGTCATTTTCCTTGCTACAAGACCATGGTTTCTTAGTCTTCATTTCTTGGCCCACATTTGACTTTCTTGCCATGCTTTGGCCAGCCATCCCTTGAGTGGGATAAGTGATTTGGCCACTTGAATGGCCTTAAATGAGCTTAAGGGCACAAAAGACACTTAACAAGCTTAACCTTGCTTTATGTCATTTTCCTTCCCATTAATTATGGTCTCTTTGTCTTAAACTCATTGGTACACATGTGCCCACCAATGTTGACTAATTATCAAGCCTTGGCTGCCTCCCCCATAGTGGGAAAACTCCAAATTGCTCCATTTGACTTAAGTAAAAAACGTACACATCATAAGGCTTACACTAGGACACTTAGGTCCTTTATGCCTTTTTGTGTTTTCTTTGTCTTTAGTTGTCTTCCATGAGCAATTTGGTCCTCCAATAGCACTTTCATACCATTCATATTCCTCTCATAACTCTCCAAATCTTTTTCTTGAGAGTTTTACAATTGAGTACCCGAGTTTCCAAAATCTTACAAAAAAGTCCATAGGTTGCTTGACAAACAAGCAATCCTTAAGACTTTTCTTGGGGACCAAGTTTCCAACTTGGAACAATTTTGAGGAAATGTTGATTATGCCTTTTACCCCTCACACTTCAATCACTATGGTGAGAATTACACAATATAATGGTTTTTAGCCATTATGACATACTTGTAATTCTCCCATTTTATGAGGTGGTAACAACTGATGTTCATGAGATTTGTGATTTCATCCCTTCTCATTTTCGGAATTCCTTCACTTCCACTACACCTTCAAACTTATAATTGAAAGAGAAGTTTTATTCTCATATGCCTCATAAACTCTTTCAGGCATAATTGGAGTCCCTTAATGCCTTTTTTTGTTCTAGATGAGGTTAAAAAATAATTTTTCAAGTTGGGAATTTTAAATCACTTGCTTCAAATGGATATCCCGTTGCTTTTATCAAACAATCAAGGGAAACGATAGGACACTTTGTTATTACTACAGTGCTTTCCTTTATTCAAGATGGGAAATTGCTCAAAGAATTGAATCGAACATTCATTACTTTTATTCCAAAAAACCAGCATCCTTAATCCATTCATGATTTTCATTTTATCAGTTTATGCAATGTCCTTTACAAAGTAATATCAAAGGTTTTAGTCAAATAGAATTGGGTCTATCATTCATTCTCTAGTATCAGAGCACTAGAATGCATTTATTCCTGGTAGGTCTATTCAAGATAATGTGACTATTGCGTAAAAGTTATTTTAGACCATTTCAACTACACAGAAAAAAAAAATTAGTCCTCATGCTTATAAAGCTGCATCAAAATTGGATATACAAAAAGCATATGATAAAATGGATTGGGGTTTTATTAAGACAGTTTTTTTACAGGTTAGATTATTTGATCAATATGTCAACATGCTTATGCAATGTATATCGACTGTCTCTTGTTCAATTCTTGTTAATGGGTGCACGACCCCATGATTTTCTCCATCTAAGGAATTATGACAAGGGGAACCTTTTTTGCTGTATATCTTTATTCTATGTGTCGAAGCCTTATCTTCTCATCTATCAAATATGCAAGCTATGGGCCAACTAACGGGATTAAAAGCCAACATTCCTAGACCTCGCATTAATCATTTATTTTTTGCAGATGATTACCTCATATTCTTTCAACCTTCAATTGAGGTAGTCACACCCCTTAAGAATGCACTGAAGATGTACAAGCAAGCTTTTGGACAAGTGGTTAATGTCCAAAAATCTAAATGGGTTTTTTTGTAAGAACATTTTAACAGGATTTGTTTGCATGTTTCAGTGAATGATACCGTTCCAATAAAATAAGGGGATTATAAAGTTCTTCGGCATTCCTTTCAACTTGGACTACTCAAAAATTAAAACCTTTGATTTCTTATGAGATAATGTTGAATCTTAATTATCCTCATGGAAATGGAAAATGCTCAATCTTGTTGGTCATATTACTCTCATCCAATCCACTGCCTCTTTATTGCCTATCTTTCTTATGTTAATGTTAAAGATTCCAGTGACTTTATTTGACCATATTTCAAAGACAATGGTACAATTTTGGTGGAGTAGGGATCAAAATAAGAAAAGCTTGCCACTGCACTTTAGCAGTTGTAACCCAAGTGTAGGTTATCGCAATGTAATAAAATCTCGGGAATTAGAGTCTCAAACCATAGGGAAGTGAATTAAGAAATACAAATTATAAATTTGGTAATAATGAAAGATTTTGGTACAATGTGTGAACAGGTGTTGATTAAAAAAATTCAAATTCAAATAAATAGCTAAGGCTAAGGAATCCACCTTTAGTATATCGATTATGATTAATTTTAGCTCATCTTACTACTCAATTGAGATTCACATATAAATAAGGTCCTAATTGGGGAATTTAGTTAGTATTAACTTTCATTGATACTAAAACGCCAATGCTTGCTAATGGGTTCAAGTATCCATCATGCCAACCTTTGTCTACAATAACTCAAGATTCCAATATAGCCAGTAGAGCCATGTAATACAGAGGGAATCAAGCAGCTTTTGTGCCAATAATTGACTATGATCAATCAAGACTCCCACTTAACAAGGAGGGAAGTTAAATAGATTAAGGAAGAAAATACCGTTAACGTTGTTATCCATTCAAATCAATCATAATCTCTATGGCAAAAGCTTCACCCTTTCACCTTAGCAAAAAGAAGATTAGTTAGCAAAAAAAAAATAGACAACATGTAGAAAGATGAAATAAACATGGATTGAAAGATCAAAAGAAGAACAAGAAAAAGAACAATAAAACACTTAGACAGAGCTTCGGTATTGAAAACTAGAAAAAAATAAAAGAAAAAATGTTACAGATTATACAAGAACATAAATGAGGCCTAAGAAAAATTGCATGCTTCACCCTCCCCCTAAGGTGCCTATTTATAAAGTTTTTGGGTGGGTGAAATGGTAAAAATAGAATGGTAAAATGTAGGTAAATACAAATAAAAAATGGCGGATTGTAACTTCATTTAATTTTCCAACCATCATACACATTGAATTAGCTCTTCTTTAAAGAACAAGATTTGTAGATCTCTTCCTTAGCTTCGAATCAATAGCTTGCTCATTCAAATCAGACATCTATAGCTCAAGTTATGATTTTTCTACTGAAACTGCTATTTAGCACATGAAAGAACAAAAGGTCTTATCTATAATCAAATTTTGGTAATGAAAATGATCAAATTAGCTCACAGAATGAAGCAGAGTTGAAGATCTATGTGTTGGCTTTCAGATGAATTTGGAATCACTTAGTTCCAACATCTACAGCTCCAGATATGATTTTTCTCGTGAAAGGTCAGCAAGTAATGATTTTACCTACAAAAAATTTATTTAATATTAATGAATAGTGAAAATGCATATGAACAGTAAAATACATGTATGAATAGTAAGTCAGTGAATAGTAAAATGTGTATGGATATTAACTCGGTGGAAAAATGCTTAGAATATAGAAATTAATTATATTCAAAGTGTATAATGATGATTTAAACCCTTAATAATAATACACTTATAAATATTTATCACACCCCCCAAGCAGGTTCTTGCTAGTCCCTAACAAGTAAGGCGATGTACTCAATGAATACTCAAGTTTCATCCAATGTTTTCTACTATCAATCTTTATACTATAGATTAGAAACCATTGAAGTAATGAACATCAAAATTATAGTACTGAAAATAAAATAAAAATTTCATAATGATTTATGCGTATTTCAACCACTCAAACAAGGGAAAAGAGTGAAAGATTATGAGTTACTGAGTGCAGTAAGTGCGTGATTGACCATAAGGAGTGTCTAAAAGATTTCAGTAAATCATACTAACATTTGCGGCTTATCAGAACAAATTTAATTCAAAACCATCACTTTGGCAGTCTTTCACACTATTACATAAAATGTTTTCTTTTTTTTAACTTTGGCTCAAGCCTTATTTGGAGAACCCTGGTAATAGGCAGCTCCTTTCAAAAGCGAACATTGCTAGTTGTTGTTTTTTTTTTTTCATTGTCCAAGTTTTTTCAACACTTCTTGGTGTTGTTTTTTTTGTTTTTTTTTTTCAAGTGTTTTTTTATTCAAATCAAGCTAAGATATGGTTCATTAAAAGTCCCAACAATCGCATAGTTGGAGTATTCTTTAAAATCTAAAAGATAATAAAGATTTTCAGCATGTGTAAAAATATCATTAATTCATAACTTAAACATCCTAATCCCTTGTCAAAGTGAATAAAATTTGACTGAACATTGTGTCAAATAAGATTTCAAATATGTAAACTTTAATGTAGCTCATTACCCTAACAATTTCATCACCAAGCATAGAAATTTTCAAAATAGAAAATATAGATTACTAGTGAGTGTATTATCTTGTACGGGTTCAAAAACCTATTAAAAAAATGTTGTGACTAACATACCTAATAGGATGCGTCTCAACAGTAAGATCACTCCTTACTTAGCCATCCTAAACTAAGGGCTTTATCCAATTATTTTAATATAGCATGAGAAAAAATATCCTAAAAGAAAAGAAAAATGTGACAACTATCCCTCCCCCTAACCAGATTAAGACATTGTCCCCAATGCCAAAATATAGATAAGAAGAGTGAAGAAGAGATTACCTGTAATGATAGCTATTGAAAATGAAAAATCTGAAATAACTTAAACCAAAATAAAGAAAATGCTGATAGTAAAACTAAAGACAAGATAAAAAGATCCAGAAGACCGAATGCTCTCTTCCATAGTGCTTCTCACTTATTAACAAAAATAAAAATGACAAGCAGGGTAAAGGATACTTATGGGATGAAACTGATTGGGAAAGACTATCGTGTCCAGTCTATTTGAATCACTGCTGGATTTGGTTTAGAAACAAAAGCTTGCATTTTGTCTATCAATTCTTCAGTAGTTGATACAAATATTAAGATTCATCTTGCCGTCTGTGAGATAAATTTCTCCTGCATAGCATGATCCATAAAAGATAACAGACCTGCAAAAAAAATGTTAACATTCAACAGTCCAATGGGTTTCTAGTACAAATTAAGTTGGGCCATTGAAGTAATTTGAAAAATTTTCCCACTGTGTCAAACCCTTTTGGTAAAGTAATAAAAGCATTAGAATTACAGAATATTTGAAACAAACGCTCTTGCAAGTTTTTAACCATTAATTCTTCTCCAATCGTGCATGCAGAAATCAATTCCAAATGTGCAAGGATGATACCTAAAACTTGGCCACCTCCTACAGAAGCTGCTGTTGCTATATCACCCATTAATCCGACACTGCCTCCCCCGTAAATCAAATGTATTTTTCATTCAGCTAGTACTCTACCCAAATGGTTGGCTGTCTTAAAAAACTAATCATATTTTCTAGGAAAAAATCCACAAAATACACAAATATTTTAAAATTTATAAGTTGAGGTTCCCTCCATTTCTATCCTTAGCCGTGTGAAAAATGAAAAGAAGAACATACATTTATAGAGATGAAAGAATAATGCAATTATTACACCTACAGGAGTAGGTAGATTATCATCAGAAGAAAAAGAAAATTTTCAACAATAACGGTGTGTATGTACAGTAGTTATGACTGTGGCTCACAGCTTCCTCTGGTTTTACATCCAATAACAGCTTCAATGCCTTCTATGAGTCGGGGATTTGCTTCCCATCCAGTTTTCTTACAAACTGGCAAACATAATCTTTTAAAGTCAGATTTTTAAGACTATGATGCTTTTGTTCTTTATGAAAAATACTCTATAAACCAAATAGTTTATGTTGCACTAATCCACAAGAATGCGTCTCAAGAGTTAATCGAGTATTATCCAAAGAATCCTTACTCAGGCCATTCTTAGTGAATTATATTTTATCTTCTCGATTATCAGACATCATTCCTAAAGAACGACATCTAGTATCACAAGTCCATAAACCACATTTGTGACAGACTCATAACCTTTTCGCTCTTCGCTTTTTGGCATAAGCGCTTTTGCCTGAGCCAGGCATGTAAGACACAAATGCATCTGGGTTTTCATCAGCCAAACAGACCTTAGCTTCAATTAACCAACGCATAACTTCAGGAATGCCCTTGTGCATAAAAACTCTTAATCGTTCACATCTAACTTAGTAAAACCTTTTAAGAATATTCATTGGGAGAGAACGAAAGTATTTTCGCAAAACAGAAATAGTATAATCCATTTTTTTTTCAGAACAAATTGAAAGAAGGGAGAAAGAAAAAAATCAGTTATTATGAAAAACTGAAACAACCAACTTGATAGTCACGAAGTACCGTATTAGCCACTTAATCAGGAAAAAATAGATCCTAATTTTTGACAATTTTTAAAAGCTTTGTAAAATGCATATGCGTCTTTAAACAAAGAAAGCCAGTGAAATCCAGACTGCAAAATCTGTACATTTTTTTTCTTTGACAAAAAAGCCCTCCATACGTTTCAAAATGGAAAAATTTAATGACAATTTTGACCTTATCCTCAGTTATACATCTCCTAAATATTTGATTAGGGCAGTATTTGAGAATATAAAAGTCATCCCAATAAAAATTTTTCACCTTATGTAAAAATTTCTTTTTACCTTAGGCACTCCAATGGGTTAGTATCTGTCCTATCGCCAAAAAGTTGATAATATTAGCAAAGTAAGGTACTGTAGTGACAAAAAATAGAAATTTGTCAAGAAAACAATAATTTATGGGTATAGCATCAATTGTTGAATTTATTGTCAGTCTTAACAAATAGTCAGCGATAACATTTTTAAAGTCATTCATATCCTTGATCAAAATGTTGATTTCTTTAAGTAATTTGATCCAACGTATCAATCTTGATTCAGCATCTTTCTTTGATATTAGGTATTTCAATTCTTTGGGTAAGATCTTTAACTTTATTGTGTGAATTTTATTTTGCTCTTAAACTTTCGGTTTTCAACATGTGTTTCCGTTCACCTGTGAAGAATCAAGCAATGAACATATGTTAGATATATCCTGATTCATTTGTATAATTCATTCAAATGAATTTACTAGATAATTTTTTAGAGGATCAGAGATACTCCATTCTTTGATATGGTTTTTCCCAATAATGTCAATGAAGCAAACTTCCTCAGTTTCATCTTCTTTTTCAGGTGGCTGCTTAAGCAAGTTAAAAAATATTTAACTCCAATATCATGTTCCAAAATGTCAGCTTCATCAATCCATTCTTGCAATTAATTAAGGTATTACAAGTTGCCAAAAATGGACATCCTAAGATGACAAGTATTGAATTCTTGGTTTCCACTAGTAGTGTGTTTAAAATAACAAAATCTATAGGATATATAAATTTATCAACTTGGACTAACACATCTTCAATGACTCATCTTGGCACTTTTACTGATTTATCAGCAAGCAAAAGAGTTACCTCTGTTGATTTTAACTCACCCATTTTGTACATTGAATATAGAAGTAAGTTTATACTAGCCCCAAGATCAAGTAATGCCTATTCAATTTTATGTTCTCCAATAAAACATGAAATTGTTAGATAACTAGGATCCTTGTATTTCAAAGCAGGGTTATTTTGAATAACAGAATTTACCTATTCGGTCAAAAAGGCTTTCTTTTTTATATTCAGTTTTTTTTTTAACATTACACAAATCCTTTAAAAAATTGGCACAAAAGGTACCTGTTTGATAGCATCCAACAAAGGGATATTGATCTTTTCCTACTTGAAAATATCCAAAATTTTAGGATTTTGATTCACCTTCTTAGGAACAGTTAACGCCAGAGGAAATGGAGGTGCTGGTGGAGATTCAATTTGTTCTTTACTTGGTATAAGTTCAACCCATTCTTTACTCTTGGAAGTTAACTCATCGTCTTCTTCACAAGGATCAGGAATGGATTTTTCAATAACCTTACCGCTACAGAGTGTAATAATTGACTCCACTTGATCCATAGTTTGACCTTTGGGATTTTGTTGTAGTTGAGAAGGAAATTTCCTTTCTCCTGAATATTGAGTGCAGATGTAAATTTTGCAAGAGTATCTTTTAAATCAATCATGGTTTGACTTGTTTGAGTGTTGATGGACTCTTGCTTCTCAATAAATGAATGCAATGATTCTTCAAGATTTTTCCTAAAAGGAGAAACATAATGTGTATATCCTTGAAATTGTTGAAAATTTTACTGGGTGTGTAAAGGTGTTTGTGATGATTGAGTATGATTATCACTTCTCCAACTGAAGTTCGGGTGATTTCTGAAACCAGGATTGTAAGTTTCCCAGTATGAATTTTGGATTGGTCTCTCAAAGTTGTTCAATGCATTGACTTGTTCATGGAGGCAATCTTTGAAAGAGGGCAAGGTTAGGCAATTGCTAGTGGAATGATCATTGATCTCACAAATGTGACAAACAACTTCTTCAACAAATTTTAAATGACCAGTTTTCTTTATTTCTAATGCCTTAACCTTTTTAGCTAAAGATGCAAATTTTGCTTCAAGGTCATTGTCTTTCTTAAGATGATATATGCCTCCACTAGATGCAAGAGTTTGAGTCTTACCTGGGGCCTCATAAGTACTAACGGTGTCCCAATTATGTGCATTTTCTGCTAGCATGTCTAGGTAATTTATTGCCTCATCAGGATCTTTATCCTTAAATGTTCCATTGCAAATCATTTCTACCATTTTTCTTTCTCTAGGTGTCAAACCTTCATAAAAATATGAGACTAATCTCCAAGTTTCAAAACTATGGTGTGAGCATGTGTTAAGTAAATCTTTGTATCTATCCCAACATTGGTAAAAAGTTTCTCCTGATTTTTGTGTAAAAGTGGTGATTTGTCTTTTGAAAGAATTTGTTCTGTGAGCAAAATTTTTTTTTTCAAAAATTGTTGTTACAGTTCATCCCATGAATTAACGGAGTCTGACCTAAGATACTTTAGCCAAATTTTAGCTTTATCTTTTAAAGAAAAAGAAAATATCTTAAGCCTGATAGTGTTCATGCTACAGTTTAGATTGTTATATGTGTGACAGACTTTCTCAAATTCTCTCAGATGCAAGTAAGGATTTTCAGAATCAAAGCCAAGAAAAGTTGGTAAAAGTTGAATAATACCTGGCTTAAAGTTGAAGTGACATTTATCAGCAGAAAAAATTAAACATGATGGATTACTATTTCTTATGGGGTGTGTTCTCTACGTGTCTTAGGTCGATCTTGGTCATTATGAAGAGAATGGATATCGTATTGCTAATTAATATGTTCATCTATATTTGAAGAAGATGAAGATTCTCTTACTTATCTACCACTTGATGTATGTGACCAAGCTTTCATGTATTAACAAAATAATAACAAGAAAAATCAAATATCAACAACAAGTTAGGTGGGAGGCTCAGCCTTCCATTCAACAATAAAAATAAAAAAAAATTAAGAAATATAAAATTAACAGAAATTAAGGGTTATGAGGCTCAGTCCTCCATATGATTAATGAAGAGGTAGGAGGCTCAGTCTTTCATATGATAAAAAAAATTAAACAAAATAAAAAGGAACAAAAGAAAAAAAATTGAACTTGTACTCTAATTTTACTTCCCCGGCAACGGCATTAAAAACTTGCTGCACTTTAGCAGTTGTAACCCAAGCGTAGGTTGTTGTAAGTAATAAAATCTTGGGAGTTCGAGTGTCGAACCACAAGGAAGTGAATTAAGAAATACAAATTACAGATTTGGTAACAAGGAAATATTTTAGTGCAATGTGTGGACATGTGTTGATTAAAAAAACTCAAATTCAAATAAATAGCTAAGGTTAAGGGATCCACTTTTAGTATATTGGTTATGATTAATTTTAGCCTATCTTACCACTCAATAAAGATCTAGACATAAAGGAGGTCCTAATTGGGGTATTCAGTTAGTATTAATTTTCATTGATCTTAAAACGCCAACACTTGTTAATGGGTTCAAGTATCTGTCATGTCAACTTTTATCTACAATAACTCAAGATTCAAATATAGCCGGTAGAGCCATGTCATACAGAGGGAATCAAGCAGCTTTTGTGCTAATGATAGACTATGATAAATCAAGACTCCTACTTAACAAGGATGGAAGTTAAATAGATTAAGAAAGAAAATACCGTTAACGTTGTGATCCATTCAAATCAATCATAATCTCTATGACAAAAGCTTCACCCTTTCACCTTAGCAAAAAGAAGATTAGTTAACTATAATAAAAGTAGACAACATCTAGAAAGATGAAATAAACATGGAATGAAAGATCAAAAGAAGAACAAGAAAGAGAACGAGAAAATAATTGGACAAAGCTTCGGTATTGAAAACTAGAACAAAACTAAAGAAGAAATGCTAAAGATGATACAAGAACATAAATGATGCCTAAGAAAAATGGCATCCTTTACCCTTCCCCCAAGATGCCTATTTATAAAGTTTTTGGGTGGGTGAAATGGTAAAAATAGAATGGTAAAATGTAGGTAAATACAAATCAACAATGGCAGGCTGCAACTTCATTTAATTTTTTGACTATCGTACACATCGAATCAGCTCTTTTCTAAAGCATAAGATTTGTAGATCTCTTCTTTAACTTCTAATCGATAACTTGCTCATTCAAATCGGACATCTGTAGCTCAATTTATGATTTTTCTACCGAAATTGCTCTTCAGCACATGAAAGAAAAAATAGTCTCATCTATAATCAGATTTTGGCAATGAAAACAATCAAATTAACTTGCAGAATGAAGCAGAGTTGAAGATCTATGTGTTGGATTTCAGATGAATTTGGAATCACTCAGTTTCAATATCTACAGCTCCAGATATGATTTTTCTCGTAAAGGGTCACTAAGTGATGATTTTACTTACAAAAAAAATTATTATTTAATATTAATGAATAGTAAAAATGCTTATGAACAGTAAAATACGCGTGTCAATAGTAAGTCCTTGAATAGTGACTAGTGAATGATAACTCAATGAATAGTAAAAACGCGTATGAATAATAACCCGGTGGAAAAATGCTTAGAATATAGAAATTAATTATACTCAAAGTGAATAATGATGATTTAAACTCTTAATAACAATACACTTATTAGTATTTATCACTTGCACTTCCGAAACCGTTTCACCTTGACTCACCCAAAATGTATGGGAGGCTTAGGTATTCAAGATATAAGACCGTTTAATCACGTGCTATTAGGGAATACGTTTTGCCATATTGCTACATTTAAAAATTCTTCAATATATAGTGTTTTTGCTGCAAAATATGCAGCGGCCAAGTCCTTAGGGCAAGTTGCGAAAGAGTCCTTTTCTACACATATTTGGAAAAGTCTCTTGTATGTGCGAAAGTTGATTATGCCCCACATTTGTTAGATTGTTGGTAGTGGGAGTCTATAGACATTTGGATAGATAATTGGAGTCTTGGGTTCACTTCATCCACATTGGCTTAACTAATGGTTATTAAAACATCAAGATTCTCTTTAATTTATAGGGTTTGTGATCTTATGTCCATTAGTGGTGGTTCATGGAATATTGAATTAATTAGTTCTATATTTCCAAAACCTATTGCTTACAGTATTCATCAAATCCTTCTCAATCAGTATGCATTGGTCAATGATAAAATTATCTAGGAAGGTTCATTTGATGGAAAGTTCAATTCTAAACAAGGGTATTCCAAGCATAAATCTCAACAATTAGGGGCTACTCATTCCCATCTCACTAATGCAAATATGGACACCAATAAGCTTTTTAAAGCTTTGTGGGCTTTAGATTTACTGGAGAAATTTAATGTTTTTTTTATACAGATGTTGCTTGGATGTTCTCCCCACAAGGGAAAATTTGGAGAAACGATCTTGCTTGGTGGATTCTTCCTACCCTCGTTGCCAGAATGCTAGAGAATCACTTTGTCATCTTTTCCTACATTGTCCTATATCCATGTTTGTCTACAAGCATACCCTTTTGGTTCCAACGCCATAAGCAAACCAACCATTCATCCAATGGTTTGGGGATTGTCTTCTAAAGGTTAGGTCGCATGGTGCTTAGTTCTTCCTTATATCTTTTTTGGCAACTACTCTTTAGAGTATTTGGCTACACTAAAATGCTTTACTATTTAATAATAGACCCCCTGGCCCTACAAGAATTTTGTATAGCCAGGATCATGAACTACATCTGTTAAATCAAGTAGCTGCCTATAAACTTAAGAATGCAAGATTGGATGGAACTTTACCGAAGACTTTAGCCAAGGCATAGGGTTCAAAACAATATGGCTCATTTTCTATTGTAATCTTAATGGATAGGGCATGGGATTCTTAATTGAACATTGGAAGATTTGGTGTGGTAGTACCATCTCATGAAGGCATTATTCTATGAAGGGTTTGAAATTCCATGCATCTTCATCTCTTGCAGTTGAATTAAGAGCAATTTATAAATGCCTCAAGTGGTAGTGCAAATAGCTAAAACAAATGTCATTTTTTCTTACAGACTGTTTGGATGTTTTTTAGTAGGTTTCAGGATCAAGACCACTCAAACTAGAGCATGTTACTTTGGTAGCAAATATCAAGTTTCTCATTAACAAGATTCTGACTTATAGTGGTCTTGTAATGTCTAGATATGTCGTTTAGCCAATTGATCTTCTCTGTACTAGTTCATTTTTCTCTTTTCTTATTCTCTCTAAGTAACAAAAAAAAAAAAATCAGTTACACTACCCAATGGACTACTCAATAGACTTACATCTAACTGACAATTATGATGAGACTTAATCTTTATCTCAAGAAATACATTAATTGTACTATTGAGGTCAATGTTAAAAATAATTAATGAATGAAGAGTGTTATGACCCTATCTCCAGGAGACCTTAATTACTAAGGTAATGGCATTATTTCAGTAATTAAATACCTTTGGAATATTTTTGCAAGCTAAATATTAGTTTTAGAAGTTTATTAGTAGCTTATACCACATACAAATTAGTCATTTAGGAAAACCAGACTAAGAGGGTATTTTGGTTATTTCACATAATGATTCATTTTTATTGTACGGTTGAATAGAGGATAGAAAAATATTACATTTGAGGTATCACGATTTTTCGTAATTCCCACTCTATCATTGAGAAATTATGACCTGACTATGTTGTTCTAAGGTGGTTTAAAATGAAGCCTAGCAATTGTTTATGACTTTGTTGCATAGCTTAGAAAGTTTGATGATGGAATTGTGTAATTAAGTTAAGAAGGAAATTAGCTTGGGAAAACCTACAATTACTCCTGAAGTTTCAGCATTTTATCACTCGAGGACCAAGAGTGAAAGAGCATGCATTTAGACCATGCATGTGCCCTGCACATGCTATTTTACTTTATAAGCCAAATTAGCCGACCCAACTCATTTCTTCCATCTTCTACAGCCTTCACCCTCCCAAAACCTTTCTCACCTTCAAACCACCATAACCAAGAATGATCCAAGCTCAGTCCACCCAAATTCAATCACAAATAAGCAAGATTTTGAAGGAAAATCATATATGCAACAATTCTAAGCTAGGATTTCTTGCTAATTGTCCAAGTAAGTGTGGTTATATTCTTTCCCTTGTTTTTGAGCTTTGCTTTAGTTTCGTAATTTCTAGAAAATGATATTTAAACTTGGTTCTTGGATGTTTGATAAGAGAAAACAAGCAAAGAAGCTTGGAAACCAAGCTTATGTAACTAAGAACCTATGCAAGGTTTGGTTCAAGGGTAAGGGGTAGTTCAGTTCCTTTTTGGTCCCTACTAGTTTTGGTTTTCAGGTTTATTTGAACTAGTTTATGTGTAGTTGAATTAGTTCTTGCCTGGTTGTAAGGAGAAAAGAAGGCTAAGATTGAGTTGAACCTTGTTATTTGAAGAAGGGTTTGGTTGTGTGAGTGTGTGTGTGTGTGTGTGTGTGTGTGTGTTGTTGTTGTTGTTGTTGTGATAGTTATGTCCAAATTTTTATAGGTTAATAGGGATGCAAAATGGCTAGGTTTGTTGCAAATATGTTGGTTCTTAGCTGCTTATAAGAGAAGCAATTAATAAGGATCAAGGTGGTATGGTTTCAAAGCCAAAATTTTATGACAAAAGGGGTGTTATTGTCCACATGTATGTGTTCCAATATTCTAGTTTTTCTAGAATTAATGGGGCTAGAAATAATGAATATTTTGTTAGTTTTTTCCTAGTTGAAGAAGGAACAAAAGGCCTAAATTAGGTGTAGTTGGATAGCTTATTAACAAGCTTGGAACCAAGCAACCTAAGGCTTAGGTTTCCTATGCATATATGGGCATAATGAACAAAATGACTTTCTATTTTACCAACACGCTTAAGGTTCCAATTTGAACTAGTTTAAGGTTTGGAAATATGTATTTTTAACTTATGAATGATCTATTTAGGTTTGATAAATAAGCTACTATAAATGGTGCAAAGCTAAGCATAAAACTGAGACACATTCTAGGAAGTGTGTGTGTGTGTGATGTGCTTGCTTGCAATAGTTCTAAGGTAAGGGTTAAATTAAGTTATCTCGTACTTGTTTTGTTAATGCTAGCTGTAGAATTTGTATATGAGTGCTGTAGAATTTGTATATGAGTGCAAATAGCTACATTGTTCAAGAAATGAGCATAAGAAGAATATGTATAGTAGAGGTAGCTCATAGTTGGAATTGGTGTGGAATATACCTAAACCATGGAGCAATTGTGCTAATGAGGGTGCTACATGGCCTATAATCCTTAGGAGGCTCAAGGGATCCTCAAAAGGACTCATGAAACCGAGGCTGCCCTAAGGGTGTTAAGGTTCTAAGGGGCAATTACACCTTATCTGACACAAATTAGCAAATAGGCCAATATACTTACTCCTACACATGAAAGGGGAAAATTAAATTTGTTGTAGCAGAATACTAGCAAACCCAATAATATACTAACCATGATCCAGTAATGCTAAGGAGCATAAAGACTAGGTACTCTCAATGCGGATAGAGACTTTGGGTTCTCTTATAAATAGAACTAAGGGAGAAAATTAGAGGCAAAGTATTCCAATATGACCCTTGAATGTGATGATTATACATTTGAAGCATAGTGGCTGGGAGCTCACCATGTAAAAGGAAGGTAGTTTGCAGGGACCTTTAACATAAAATGATCATTACTGGCACGCTCTAAAAAAAAGTGAATGGATCTAATGTCACAATAATGTATATAAATTATACATAAAGTCCTATGGATTTTCTTTGTAGGAACACAATACCTTGTTGAGTATTCTATAGAATGCTAACCCCTATTATTTATGTGTAGGTACTACACTGGCTGAGGGGCCCCAACAACTTGTAGAAGGTTGCTTGCTTAGTTTGATTACAAGTACAACTTGTGAACTTACTTATGGTATAAGTAAGGTTCTATGTTATGGTTATTAATGAATCTAACTAAAATGTTTCTCTCCTACAATAATCTTGTACTGGGAAGCAGGAGGGAAGCATTTGGACGGGTTTAAACAGTCCTTGTACAGGAGGTACTTAGGATAAACCCTTGTATAGGATCTTGTACTAGTGTGTAGCTCATATGTATATATATGAGTGCAGGTGTGCCATTAGTAAAACTAAACTTGTGTGAAATAAAAAACTTGGCTTATTAATGTAGAGTGGCTTGTATGTGTATAAATGTATAATATACTTTGGCCCTAGTTTTGATTTCAATGAAGTACAGTACTGGCATATTTATAAATATATGTTAAAATTTTAAAAATGGGATCAAAGTGGCTCATGCACACTATTTCTACTAGTGTTAGGTTGGAAAGTAAGACATGTGCATGATTTTTGACACTATAAGTAACCTAAAAAAAAAGTTCAAACTCAAGGGAATGATCCCTTAAATGGTTGAAAATAGCCATTAATCATGGGAAATCACTCTTTAATTCAGTAATAGAGTTCCGTAAAAATGGTGTACCCCGCAAAGAAAAGAATGAACAAAAATACAAATAGAAAATAAAACCACGTCTTGCAGTATTGCTTTTGTAAATGGGTGCACATCATAAAGATATGAATATTAGTATTGTTTATAAACAATAGACATTTTTTAATTTTTTTTATTTATAAATGTAAATTCGTATTTTTTTTAAATATCAATTAACTATGAAAATAAATTTTTTTTTAAATTATAGGAATATAGTTACCATATAATTTGAGCGAAGTTCAAAAGGTCCGTGTGTTGCTGCAATCATATAATATCACAATATTAAGCAAAATAATAATGAGAAAAAACAATAAAAAAGTTTGGGAACCCAGAGAAAAAATGTAAAAATCTTATGCATTAAGAGTTTAACAATTAACTTAGGAAAAGTTAAGGAAAAAAAGCTCTATTTCACTAAAACAATAAATAAACTATGGTAACCAATGTTTTAGTTTAGAAAACAATACATCATAAAAAGAAAAAAGAACCAAAAGATCAAATAAAAACATTATAATTAAGTAGTTACTAATTTCAGGGTCCAAAATATCAAGCTGATCAAACTTAAGGTCTAATATGGGAAACGGAAATAATACAAGGAATGGAAACACATTTCACCAAAAAGAAATGTGAAATAAAATGAAAGTGAGAGAATAGAAAGATAGGCCCTAGAAAAGCTATTATATTTTGAAAATGTAACCAAACTTTTAAAAAGCAATTGTATAAGAGCGGGTTACAGCCCAACCTAAAATCAATGGACAAAAGTGAAAAGATATTGTAGTTTACTTTTCATTTGAATAGTAACCCAAAAACGGGTTTTATTGTATAGTATAATGTGTTAAAAGTTGTTGGACAACGTCAAGAAAGTAAAGGAGGTAAAGTGTATGTTTTTTAAAGTAAATATGGTAAAATGTAGGCTAAGCCAAACAATGTGGGAGTTCTGTAATTGCCCCTACAAAGAAAAAAGAAGTGTATGTCTTATTGTTAGTTTGGTACTTGGCTCTGAATTCGGTGACTTTCAATTCTTTCTTATGGCATGCCTTCAGTAAAACAAAAACAATTTTAAGTAAGAATAATCAATTGAACATTGAACTATGTGTTTGTATTGTACACCATTCTTATTATAAATACTAAGTTTATCGTTCATTTTATTACAACCAAAACTACAAGAAAAATGATTGATGTTTGATTTTTTTTAAAAAAAAATTGCTTCTTGTGGCTTAAAGCCACCTATTCTAGTGCTTGAATAGCTATGGTAGAAGTGCCTAAATTGAGCTTACCTATAATAGAATAGGGGATATGAAGAGAAGGGAATTGAGGTTTTTGGCCCTAAGGGAACTCTCTAATGATCATATTAGACATTTGTATATGTGAGGAAGTTAGAGGAAGAAGTGAGTGAAATCTCTTTTTCAGAGTTAATGTTCCTCTTTTATAGTCTTAAATGCCTCTCATCTATGAGTTCCCTCAAGGCCACCAAATTATGGATACATTCCTGCCATCATCATTTTTTGTCTGGAATTATAACTACCTAGCCAAATAGATATCAACTCAGCCTTTAGTGCCAACAAGCTACTCCTTGGTGACCACGGCTAAGTTACCTTGGTTTATCACACTTGGTCTAATGGCATTGGCCAAGGGATTTTATACTTATGATGAGAGGCACTAACTTGTCTCAATCTTTTACCCCATTATCATTCAAGGCATGTCTATAATCCTTGGGTAGTGGTACTCTATAGCTCACTGTCTTGGATGGGCTTAGGGATTTGGTTTAGGGTATGCCATCAGCTTGTGCACTTGACTAGCTATTAACTTTTCCTATCAACAAAGGTGCCTCAATTCCTTTCGTAAGGTACATACCTTTTTACATTAAAATCAATAAAGAAACATTGCACTAAGAGATGAAAGGGAAATATACAATTTGACCTTGGCTTAGTTTAAAGTTTATTTATGGCCTATTCATCCTCGTCAATTTGAACATGAACAGAATATAGTTCTTAGTATTTATTTACTCATTAGTTGACTCTACTTGGTAATTTGGTTATGGTCATACAAAACAATATGTCCTTGATCTGAATGAATAGTTTGAATCTTGGCTCGAGTGTGAGTAAATTTAAAATTTATTCATGTTATGTTCTTATATTTTTTACTCAGCTTGAAAAAATTATCAACTTGATACTCCTTTTGTGTCAAACTTGACTTAGTTATTACTCAGCTTGGTTCACTTTCAACATTAACCAGTTGTGAAGCTAGCATGGGATAGGGGTGTTTCCCCTCAATTCTAATATACTACTTATTATTATGTCTTGAAAAAGTATCTTATGTATATTGAAAAAAAATAATATATTTGGATATTTTAAATTATGTGTTGTTTGCTTAGAAAAGTATGATTTTTAAACTTTTGTAATCCAAAATAAACGTAGTACTTTACTATGATATTAAATATATGCCTATTTTAAAAAAGTAATTAGATGTTTCATGCAAAATTACATTTATATTAGAAAAAAGCACATTTTAGTAGTTTTTATTTTTTTACTTAGAAGCATATAAACAAGTTTATAGGGTTAAGAAAGTATGTAGATATTTAAGTAAATAAGGATGACTACTTCTTTGGGACCTGAAATATCACCACACCAGCGTATGACTGGATTTGAACCCCCAACATCCGTTGAGTATCTCTCACACCCTAGCCACTTGGTTGAGGCACTCAATAATTGGTATCACATTTTAGTTTAGTCAAAACATAGGGGAAGTCCTCCAACTTGGTTAACCAGGACAGTTTGCCCCCTCAATTTTAACTCGGCTTAACTCAATCGTTGAACTTACAAAAATGGATTAGTCAACCCCTTTAACCATGTGTACGAGTCACGTGACTCCATTTTGGGACACACTATTTATATTTCTTTTCTATTGCGATCAAGCCATTAGCAGGTCTATGCTATTGTCCCTGCTAGTTTTCCATTGTCGGGAAGCTATAGTATAAAAAAACATGTTGTTTCACTTCTTTACTTATATTCACATAGGCAATCATTCTTGATGTTGCAACTTGCTAAGGTACTTCTTTAATCTTTTTATTTGGTTTCCACGAAATCACAAGAAAATAAAGGGAATTCCAAATGCTTGATTTCTTTTCTTACCATTTATATGCCTTTTTACTTCAGTGTATTTTGATCTGCCATCTAGGCAATAAAGTTCTTGAGTGAATTGTGTTTATTTAATTATGTTTCTTTCAAGCTTTTTATGTAGGAATCAGCACTAGATATTGATAAAAAAATGGGAAAAAAGGGTTGAAGACTTAAATTTCTTGTTTCTTAGCTTTTCTTTTTAAGGTTTTAAAAGCTTGTTATCTACAACATTGAGATACGGGTCAAGCACTTAGCTATGTTCAGGTTGAGCAATCGAGCATTACAATTAAAGACATCTTTTTAGTTGTGTTCTTCAATCAAGACATCTTTTATTGGAGGTTAGCCACATCGTCGGATCTATTAGCCCCAAATCCTCATCGACAACTCTCGAAAGCTATAAGCTAGAAATAGAGTGAGGAGCAATTCCTTCGAAAAACTCAAAAAAAAAAAAGATGAAGTTCGATGATAGCATCAATTACGCAATTTGCTAGTACACCCATTTCTTTTATCCAATTTCGTTCTAAAAATGGAATGAATGCTCTCTCTTTCCATTGTTTATTGGAATTCCCCCCTATTGAAAGTGAAGGAATGACTGCTGACAACCATGCGGGAGAGGCACCTACCCCAGTTGATAAATTGAATAGAAATGGTGTCTCCCAAAATTAAGTCACATGACTTGCACACATGATCAAAGGAGTTAACTGATCCCTTTTTTGTAAGTTGAGTTAGGCCAAGTTGAAGTTTAGGAGGCAAACTGTCCTGGTCAACTGGTTGGAGGGCTTCCCCTGTATTTTGGCCTTTTAGTTTCAACGCGACTTCCCCTTTTAGTTTCAACGCGATTGCCCCAAGTGAGATAGTACAAATGAAGCACAGTTGAGAAAACAATCATAATCAGTGGTGCATGGTGGGTCTGACTGCCCGACTGAGCCTGGTTAGGTCAGGCCCGGCATAGCTCGCAAAATCCGTGCTAGGCTTGGGCTGGGTCTGGACCGGGCTTAATATTTTTTTTTGTTTTCTAAAAATATTTGTTAAATTATGATTTTAAAGAAAAATATCATTACCATTGCAATTTTTGTTAATAAAAAGCTAAACGACATTTACAAACCTTAATATTGCGATAAAATATAAAATATACAATTAGTATTTGTAGTTCCAACATCTAGAAATGTTTCAATTTCGATTTTTGTCATTACATTATTAATGGGAAAAGTGGTAATCTGATGAAATAAGTTGAATCCATTTATGAGCCTTAGAGTATAATTTATCCACTTTTTAGCAAAATCTGAAAACTGATGTTCAGGCTAGCCTGCTCAAACCTCGCCTGGCACATGCCTAGGCTCCATTGTTAGCCTGGCTGGGCCGAGTTGGGCCTACGCAAGACTCCTTTCTCCCTTAGACTCATAACCACCCCAACTCCTTCTGTGCCTCCCTTGGGCTGAGCTGTGCCGAGTCAGGTCTTGACTGGGTTAAGTAGGGTTTGACCCCAAACCAGACTTGGGCTAGTCTAACCCATTGAACATCTCTAATCATAACTTGGCAGTTGGATCCTCATCTAAACCAAAATGAGAAGGATGAAGCCCAATGAGAAAATCCAAAAGTAGGTGTAGCGGGGAGAAGTGCAAGTGAAAGACGAAGTTCCCTCTCTTTTGTTTTGTTTCACTTTCCCCGGCTCCGAAGTCAAGGAGTTGCTTGCTCCTCCTCTCTCGCTTTACCTCTGTTTCGCAGTGTCTGTAACACACTCGCCGGAGCAATGAGCACGGTGGACAAGATGCTGATAAAGGGAATCCGGAGCTTCGACCCGGAAAACAGGAACGTCATCACCTTCTTCAGGCCTCTCACCCTAATCGTTGGCCCCAACGGCGCCGGCAAGACTGTGCGCTTCCATCTTGCCCTTTCTTCTATTCATCCTCATTTCAACTGTAATCGTCATGTTTCAAAAGCAATTATTTACGCATCGGTTTGTTTACACAGACTATTATCGAGTGCTTGAAGCTCTCGTGCACTGGTGAGTTGCCGCCAAATGCGAGGTCTGGCCACAGTTTCATTCACGACCCCAAGGTCTTCTTCTGCTTCTGTCTTTATTATATTCTTCCTTTGTATGATTTCTTATTTCTTTTCTTTTCTTTTTTTTTTAAATCACTGGTTATGGTATAATTTCTGGGTAACTAATAGTCCTTTTTTCATCCGTTATTTCCGGTGCTCGAACTATAGAGAAGCAGGCCAGATTCTAGATAAACAGATGAACTGTGATGATGAATTTTTAGTTTATTATGGCATTCAGTTCTATTAGTGATTTTTTTTTAATTCATCACCACCGGCTTCTTTGTTTTGTGGGTAGGTCGCAGGAGAAACAGAAACAAAGGGGCAAATAAAGCTGCGGTTCAAGACGGCAGCTGGGAAGGATGTAGTCTGTATCAGGTCATTCCAGCTGACTCAGAAAGCGTCCAAGATGGAATACAAAGCAATTGAAAGTGTTCTTCAGACATTAAACCCTCACACGGGGGAGGTAAGAAATTTGTTGAACTCTTGTTTTTGTTTTTGTTATTATTGTTGAGGAATCACAAGCGAGAATCACAAGCGTGGGGTTGTGCCTAACACCAATTTTTTATGTTGCTTGCTTAGGCCTTTAATGCAAATTTCTTTCACAAATTTATCTGGTGCAACAAATACGTTATTGAGGACTCTTTTCCAGAGTTCTTCGAGTAGGCATGCAAAAATTCCTGTGCTTCTTGTGATAGCACTTCCTTGTTTTGTCACAAGTCTTAAACTTATTCAAATCAGCTGTGTTGGGTTGGCTGGTTGGATGCTGTTGGTATTACTTGCATGTACCGGATAATCTTCATGAAACATACCAAAACCGTCTAGTCATTTGTGCCTTAATATCTGCACTGATGTTTATAGTATGTTACCCAAATTGAGAAGCCTCACTTTAAAATGACTGGAAAGAATTTACCCTGATTGTTTTTTCCTTAACCACTGGTGAAGTGCAGAAAGTTTGCCTTAGCTATAGATGTGCTGACATGGATCGGGAAATTCCCGCTTTGATGGGTGTTTCAAAGGCCATTTTGGAAAATGTTATCTTTGTACATCAAGATGAAGCAAACTGGCCTTTGCAAGATTCTTCTACCTTAAAAAAGAAGTTCGATGATATCTTCTCTGCTACCAGGTATTCTTTTCATGTTATCTAAGTCTTTCTTTTGCCTAATGTTCAGGAAGTTCAACTTAATCTGTTACATAGGCTATCTTTTGTTTGTTCCATGCAGCACTCTACCTTTTGTTTTTTGTTTTAGGAGTTTTTTGGCTCAAGGCTTGCTATTTTCATTTTTTTTTCTTTACGCATAAGCATTCCAATGTACTTGATTCCACAAGGTCATAGCTATTATAATGTTTCAATACCCATTATGCATGGCTCCTTTGCCTGGACTTTTCTATTACTCCTACAGCACTTTTGTTCACATGATATGATACAACAAGGGTGGGGCCATTAAATCTATTTTTCACGGTACAAGGAATTTGGGTGTGAAGTGCTTTATAACTACAGCTTAGATAGAAGGCCCTCCCTGTCATTCTCATGGTCCAGACACAGATATTGCTTCACTTGTTGAGTCTATGTGGAAAAGCTACTCTGGAAGGAATTTGGATTTCCACATTAGTTTCCATGGAAAATTTATTCCTTTTCATCTGATTGAAAAGTTCATTTGGTCGGTGCTTATGGAAAACTGCCTTTCTCCGTTTTCCATTCACCTTTATTAGGATCAGTATCTTAATTTTCTCTGATTTTTTTGTTTACCACTCCATTGGAACTTGAACAGATACACAAAAGCTCTGGAAGTAATTAAAAAGCTTCACAAAGATCAGTCTGTAGAGATAAAGACTTACAAGTTGAAATTGGAACATCTGCAGACTCTGAAAGATGCTGCATATAAGGTCTGTATGTTCAATCAACAACTTCTTGTCAGTAATGGTTCATTTTTGAAACACAGTTGCATTATTTGCATTTTCAACTTTTAATTAAAAAAATATTGTTGTGTTGTGTAATTTATTGTTTTGAAGACTAAAGAGCCTATTGTATACTGTAATCAACACTAGGATCTGAATTGTTGCCTTTCTTCTTTCAAGTGAGATGCATTCCACTTGTATGAACTGCTAGTGGAAACCATTCCTCATCAATTAATAATTGATATTACTTGATATGGGATTAGTCTTCTCAAGTTTTGCTTTCAATATATTACAGAAATATCATTGATTGTTCTTTTTGGATTTTATCAGATAGTTGGGATCTTTTGTTAATTACTCATTTTTAATAGAACTTTCATGTGACTTTCTTGTCATACAGCTGAGGGAAAGTGTCTCTCAAGACCAAGAAAAAACAGAAGTCCTGAAAAATCAAATGCAAGAGTTGGAGAAGAACATAAAAACTGTGGACTCTGACACTGATAACATCAAGGCAACTTTGAAAGAGCTACAAGAGATAAAAGGTCAAATATCAATCAAGACTGTCGAAAGAAAAACTTTGGTCCGGGAACAGGAAGAAAAATATCAAAAACTTTCTGAAGAAAGTGAAGGTTTGTTATTCTTAACAGAACCAATGCACGTGTATGATTTTGCAATTTCTGTATTATTCTGTAGCATTTTGTAACTGCAAGCTCATGGAATGGTATTTCATTGCTTTTTTTTCTCTGTAAAAGTGTCAAATTGAAAACCACTTGGCAATGTGTGGAGAGGCCTTACAACAATATACAGCCTTAAATAACCTTTTCACGTAACCGTGTGGGGTTTTATGGCTAAACATGCTCTCTCACATGCAGGCTGGTGAGAAAACTGAAAATGGGCCTGTCATGTGGGCCATGACAAAGACTGTGGTTAGTTATGACTTTATATTGTGGCAAGGCCTCTCCACTTATTGCCAATTGGTTTTGGGTTGGATGCTTTACTAGTTCCGTAAGTTTCTGTTTTGGTTTATTTTAAATTTTTTTTTTTTTATGACATAACTATGTAGGTTAAACTTTGTTATTTTTATCTTAAGCGAATATCATTCTTTTCTGGTATCTAGATACTGATGCAGAGTTGAATGAATGGAAAACGAAATTTGATGAAAGAATCATGCTCTTGGATAACAAAATTTCTAAGCGGGAGAGGGGTAAGACTGACTTGGAAGAAATGATTTCATCTTCTAGACGTAAAAGAGAGAGTAATATCTGGCAGATCAGCAAGCTCCAAAGAGATGCTGAAGTAATTACAAATGATTCAATTAGCCTTTCTTTTCTTTCTATTTTGTTGCAAGTAGCATCCAAAACAAGTCTGATATCATCATTTATTTTTTCAAAAAAAGAATCTTGCTGTGGAAAAGGCTGGAAGGGATTCCATTATACAAAGATTATATGCAAACTACAATCTAGGGCATTTGCAAGGTGCCCCATTTACTGATGAAGCTGCTGTGGAGCTTGTAAATCGTATTGAAAATAGGTCAAAGGAGCTTGACAGGAATTTGGAGGACAAAAAGGTATTATTCATTCTGTAATCATGATCTTCGTCACTTATATATTCTGTTCTTAATAGACTGAACGAAAATAAATAGGCAATCAGAATCTCCATAAAAAAGACATTAGTGTAGCCTTTTAAAGCAAAGTATTCATTTCTTATCAACTGTGTGAAATATTGTCCTGTGGGCTTGAAACTGTGATGGCTCTCAACTTTTGCTTTTTCTAGAATGCTTGCTCAAATGAGCCACTTCTAGGAGAAACCTACCTTTTGAAAAATGGGAATTTGGAATATTATGCATTAAATTTAGCTCAACCCAAGATCACTATTGTCTGCATTCTATTTTCTCATCACTCCACCTTAGCTCGACATTTTGCCCCAAAGATTTTATCAAGATAGCATATCAGCATGACAAATTATCTGTTACATACAATATATGGTTGTTGTTTCAGATGTCAAACGATAGACATTTGGAGAGAGCATGGAGTTCATACACTATTGCAGATGAGCGTTGGAAAAATGCGGAGGCTCAGAAACAGGCCAAACTAGAAATCAAGGTGGATGTGTGTTGTAACTTTCCATTTGCAATATTTTCTCATAGTTTACATGGTTTCTATATGTGATTTATTGCAGAAAAATCTTCTGAAACGTCTGGAAGAGAAGAAGAGTGAGCAAGAGTCACTTGAGCTTCAGTTATCTGATATTAACCTCTCTCAAATTGATGAAAAAGAAAGGAACATGGTCGGTATTTTTATCCTATGGGCTTACTGGTATTTATTGTCTTTCTGTATGATGGATTGTCAGTAAACCTTCTTTGATTCTTTGGCAGCAAGTTGAGCTCGAAAGAAAGAAAAACCAGCTTGATGAAAGAAATTTTAAATCAAGCATAGAGGCAAAAGAGGAACATATACGTCAAATAGATCATAAGATCCAGGTACTTAATCGAGAAAGAGACCTTATGAATAAGGATGCCAACACCCGGATGACACTCTCCATCCGGAAGTCAGAATTGGAGAACCAGAAGAAAAAGCACAAAAAGATGTAAAAAATGACTTGCTCCATCCTTCATTGGCAGAATGACCCAAAGTTGATAAGTAGTTTCTCCATTTTGTTGCAATGTTGATCGTTAGACTTTGTCACCACTTTCAGTATTGATGACCACAAGGATAAGATACGACTCGTGCTAAAAGGAAGGCTGCCAGGTGAAAAAGATCTGAAAAAAGATATTGCCCAAGCTCTAAGGTTAGCCGACTGATTTATTTTTCTTGCTCATACATTGATTTTTATGTTTGGGTTTCATTGCTAGTTTTGCTAAAATCCAACCCAAAACGAGTTGGCTTTTACTTCAACTCTTCTGTATTTTTTATGTCTCTTTCTTGAGAACATCTGTATGATTGGCTATTCTCACCTTATGAGGCTCTTATTCCCTTTCCTATTTATGTCTCTGTTCGTTTATACTGAAGGGTTTATGCATGAAAAAATAGCATATAATTTCTTTCATGATTTGTAAGAACAGCTAGTGTTTCTTTTTTTCTGTTAGTCTCTTTCAATTATAATCAGGGGCTTCCTAGTCCCTAAAACCCTCTTTTTCTACTTCTAAGCATTACAAATGATTATATTTACTGTCTTCTGAATTTATCTGAGTTGAGCATTCTCTGGTGCAGGGCTCTCCAGAAAGAGTTGACTGAATCAACCTCTAAATCCCGTGAAGCTGAGATGGAAGTGAATGTTTTGCAGGTGAAAGTTCAAGAAGTCAATGATAATCTGTCAAAACATCGAAAGGATTTGGATTGTGAGTATGACTGTGGTCCATTGTAACGTTATCGAATTGGTTCATTAATTTCACTGTATGATCTCAGATGTAAATCACAGAGAACCTTCTGGCCAGTTCTACCTATCTCTTCCTTTTTTATGGCTGTTAAGGATGCTTGCATTTTTTATATAGCCATTGCATTTCTTATGTAAATATCTTTTAAAAAATCATTTCGAGCCTTTTGTATTGGGATTTTATGTTTCTGAATTAATTTGTGATGATCTATGTTTCTTCCAGTCTCCTGGATGACACTGATTGCGAATGAATATAAAATGATATAGGAATTAGGAATTATCTTCTTAGAGGAAGGTTGTTGGGACCAGATGATTTAGAGGTTTCTAATCAACGAGTAAAGTGTTCCTTTCAATTGAATGTGTATTCGGTCTGTTGTTCCTAAACTTGTGCTTCCCCTCCTTTTTTGGGTCGGAGGTCTCAGGGCAATCTTCATTTATCTTTTTTCTGCCACAGCATGGTGAATAAGTTTTGCTAAAATAAATATTTTGGTTCAATTGCAGCAAGGAAGCTACTTATTGAGTCCAGACTTCAATGCCTGGAACAGCAGACATTTGCAGTTGATTCTTATCCCAAAATTTTTGAGACTGCGAAGGAGAAAAGAGATGTTCAGAAAAGGTATGATTGAGATGGTAACTAGCAGACAATATAAAAGCCCAACATTTGTAGTTGGGACATTTCCTTATCAGTTTATGCTTTTAGGAGGAATTGTAACACAACTGAAGCTCAATGTTTGAATCCTAGTGCCCCCATTTGTCTTGGGTCAATTTATTTACCGTTTTATTGTTCAATTTGTGTTGAGCATTGAATTTTCTTCCACATGTTATGCTCATTTGGCTCTCAAGGCTTGCATGTGAGCATAAGTGTAGAGAATATGCAAGCTTGATTTTCATTGTTGGTCTTTGTTATTAGAAGCTATTGGTGTCAAAATCTCATTGTAGTATGAAAATCGTTGTCATGTCAATAGTGCCCAATCTGCTTCCTCTTATGTGCAGCAAATATAACATTGCAGACGGGATGCGGAAAATGTTTGATCCATTTGAGAAAGTAGCTCGTGCTCATCACATTTGTCCTTGTTGTGAGCGCCCTTTCTCTGCTGAAGAGGAAGATAACTTTGTCAGGAAGGTTGGCAATTTTTAACTTGGACGTTGATATTTTGACTGTTTTTCATTCTTGAAGAACTCTCAACTTAGGATGCTCATTGCTTCACCTGAACAAATTCACAACAGCTTAGTAGTTTTTTTTTTTTTTGCTGAAGTGCTTTATATTTCTGAGTTCCAGCAAAGAGTGAAGGCGGCAAATTCTGCTGAGCATGTGAAAGTATTGGCTGTTGAGTCTTCAAATGCTGAGTCTATTCTTCAGCAGTTGGACAAGCTTCGTATAGTTTATGATGAATATGTTAAACTGGGAAAGGAAGTGATTCCTCTTGAGGAAAAAAAATTGCAGGAGCTGTCAGAAAAGCTGGACCAGAAGTCCCAAGATCTTGAAGATGTAAGTTCTTATTCCTTTGGGTAAAAAGCACCAATGGTCCCCGGACCTTTAATTCCCATTGCAAATTGGTCCCTAACTTTCATTTCTTTTCACATTGATTCCAAACCTTGATAATCCATTGCATATTGATCCCTAACCTAGGCAGACACAGAAACTCGATTTACAGATATGAAAAACTGATATTTTAAATTGTCCATTAACTGTGAGAAAATGGCACAGTTTGAATTTATTGGAAGACAACTATTGAACAGTTTGAATTCATTAACTCGTGCGAATTATGTAACGTTAATTTTTTAAATTCTAATTTCAATTGTTTGGTAATTGTTTTTCCATAAATTCAAACCGTGCCACAATTTTCTAACAATAAATAGGCAATTTAAACAATGAGTTTTTCTTCTCTGTAAATTGGGTTTCTGCCCTTCCTAGGGCTAGGGACCAATATGCAATGAAGTATAAAGGTTTGCCGGTTTGGGGACCAATTTGCAACTAAAGAAGGTTGGGGACCGATTTGTAATGAGAATTAAAGGTTTGGGACCAATAGTGCCTTTTACCCCTATTGCTTGATTTCAATAATGTGGATAATCCTTGAAGTCCAATTAATTTCAAAATCGTTGAAGTTATTGTCAAGTTACTCTGCATAAATATTTCTTGTCTATTTCCACCTTTGTCTATAAACAAAAGAAAAAGGGTAATTGAAGCAAAACATATATACTATTTTCTTAAATAGGTAAAAATTGGTTCTCTTGTGCTTACAAAGATGGGAAGAAAATGAAGTGGGAAGGATGAAGGGGTGATTGTCGTACTAGTGTATGACTTAAGAATTGATCATATGACTTGTGGGCCCCCATGACTTAGAAGGGAAATTATTCTCTCATAGCCATATAGACTTAACAGTCGAGAATCTTCTTGAGTTGAAAATTTCAGCTCTTTTTCTTAGTTTCTGTTTTCTATAGCGTCATGTAAAAGAGAAAATTCATTATGCTGGTGCTATGTTGTTGAATGATTACAACATTTCAAATATTTTGCTTGCAGGTGATAGGCATTGTAGCCCAAATAGAGGCTGAAAAGCAAGCAGTTGAGAACTTGGTGGGACCTGTGGATGCAGCTGCTGGGCTCTTCCAAGAAATCCAAGCTTTGCAAAAGGAAATTGATGACTTGGAGTATTCACTCCCTTTAAGAGGACTTGACATCAGAACAATTGAGGATGTTCAGTTGGAGCTAAACAACTTACAAGAGACTAAGTAACTCTCAGTCAATTTGATTGTTAATAAACTTTTCTTAGTATCAGTTCGAATCAATCACTTCTGCTGCATGAAATGTGCATGACTTGTGCATAGGTCCAAAAGCATCAGCATTGACAAATAGGCGTTTCTTATTTTTCTGTCATGTAACCATAAAGTAGTAATTAACAGAAAACAAGGAAGTTTTCCTAATATATTGGCAGTTCGTCTATTTTGGTTGTGGGTTATGGGAGAAGGAAATATAATGGAATCAGGACTTGCAGATCTAGGACTAATACCAAAATGAATGAGGGTTGATATTTACTCTAGAAATGTAGCCAGAATAGCAGTCAAGAGTGTTATTTCTCTCTACCTAAGGGTAATAAACTGGTGTAGCAACAATGGCTCTTCTCAAGTTGGCTTCTATTTTTTCTTTGATATTTCTTTAAGCTCATTCCATCTCTGGCATGTTATATTTGCCTCAGTTTCACTAGTTTAGTAACTTCTTTCCTTCGGTCAGAAATGTATGGTGGTAACTATGTTGCCAAAGTTCAGCCAGTCCAGAAACTACGGAATACCGAAGCTCAGAAAAAAAAAATCTGGGAGATTCATTGATTTTTTCTAACCTTGTTTTCTCCCCTTTATTTGTGCTTCCCTCTGAGGGTGGGTGGAGTGAAGGCATAATGGATACTGATTTGCTTCAGCTTGATGTTTCGTAAGATAATTAGAATTGGTACAGCACAGGAAGAAAGTAACTATGTTGTTGGTAGGAGCAACTTAAGGTAAATCTTAGGTTGATAATCCCTATTTCGAATTGTGTAAGTGGAAAATTATATCCTGGAATTTGAAATGGAGTGGAAGCAAGAAAAAGAAAGAGTTTTGGCATAGGTTACCACATGATTCTATTATAACTTCCCTAGACAGCATACTTGGGTCCAGAATGATTTTTTTTTTTTTTGTAAACTATTCTCTCCTATCTCTGTTAGTCACTATTTTGATGCGACCAGGGATGATTTATATCGTGAAGTTAGTTCATTACGAGAGCAACAATCTTCCATGCAGCAGGAGTTGTCAAGCCTTGAGATGCGGTGGCGTAATATCAGGGAAGAGAAGATTGAATTGGCTAATAATCTGCAAAATGCGAAAAGATTGGATGAAGAGTTAGAGGGCTTGGTTGAGGAAGAAAGTCGAACTGATCTTGAGATTCAGGTTCATTTATCAACAAAGTTGGTTTTGTGTATTTTGTGATTACTGTTCCATTTACCTGGAGTCTGGTAAATATTACCTGTATACCAAAGAAAAAGAATGCATCTCAGGGTACAGTGGTGCATGGTTATGTGAGATGAAATTGTGACTAGTTTATTGAGATGCTGTGCATGCATGCGTTGACACATCCACAAAAAATGTTACCTATTTTTTTTTTTTTTTCATATTCTTGTTTTCCTTTTTGAGGAAGCCTATCTTTTTATCTTTGTTTTTTTAGAAAAAAATTAAAAAAAGGAATAATAAAATTAAGGGGAAAGTACACATTCCACTTTTTGGTTTGCTCATTTTGCAATTTGGATGTATTTGGCTGGGTGCTTTTAACTTTGCAGAAAGTTTGGAAGATAAGATACCCTAAATTATTGTGTTTTATTGGATTAGGAAAATGATTTTCCCATAATGTCATAATATTTTTACCGGGTGAGAACCAAACATAGTAAGTTAAGATTCTTAGGTCTATGGAGTGTCTTTCCTATTGAATGTTAGTTCCGAATAATCTTATTTTAAAAGGATCTTGAAAATCTTCCAACCAAATTCACTGGCAAAATTCTGTGGTAAATACACCTCAAGTGTTCTAAGTTCAGAAACATGGTTATGGTGTTCATTGTTTCTAGAATAGAAATATATGGCCCTATACCTTGATTGCGGTCATACATTGTTATATTTTACAGCAAAATATATTTTCTTTCCTCCCTCCGGCAACATGCTTTTATGTTTTTGTTTTCTATTGGCATCTTTCTTGATTATTTGATGCATAGTAACTAGACCATCATGACTCAAATTCTGTAAGCATTCTTTTGTTTTCATCATTGATCAATAAAATTCATCTTTTAAATGCAGGCCACCTGAAGTTTTGTCCGCAGTTGAATGCAAAATTTATGAAAAACATAATTTGATTTATGTGATCCTGTTTTCCATCAAATTCACAATTGTTCAGACTTCAGATCAAATGTGAAATTTCTGTTACTCAATTACCATTTTTGTTCAATCTGACTTATTTCTATGACTACAATTCTTCAGTTAACTTATAAATTTGACCTCGCTAAGAACAAAGTGATCCAAAAACAATTTGTCTGGCATCCGGTTTCCAAGCTAGCTGCCCAAAAAGATCGATCTTAGAAGTTCTCTAAAGACTTAGTTTGTCAGAACAGTTAGCACGAGTGATATTGGTGTTAATGGTAAGTCCTGCTTATGAGTTTTGTAGATTAGAAGCAAGTATGCATGGGGAGCTGACCCCTGGTTGAGGAAATGGAGGATAGAATTTTGAATGGGAGGGAAGTCAAGATAATAGGTAATTCTATTAGAATTTTGACAGAGCTAAGTGGAATGATTCAATTGGCTAATAGAGTAAACCTCAACATTTTTTTCATGAATTTTTCTGCAAGTAGCTACGTACTATACAGGTAAAACACAGTATGGTTTTATGCATTTCATTTGAAAATTTAAGAAATGCCACATCACTGCGTTTGGTGTTCAATTTCCTTCCACTCCCTTGCCCATTGTATGTGTACCAGTATCAGTGGTTTAATAATGTGCATAGAGTTGGAATAAATATATTGTAAATTTTATGTATGGCCATTTATTTTGGGAGTTCAACCATTATTGTTCTTTTAAGGATGGAGGGAGTAGCAGTTACATATTCAACCTCTGTATACTATTACTCTCTATGTCTTATAATATTTGATAGTCTTCCAAATTTTGTGTATTGAAATGTGTCATTTTTACGTATATATGCATTTTCCAAATTTATCCTTCCCCATTATGTGAGGCCCATGAATGCTCCTTATGTAATTATGCTGTTTGTGAAGGTTAGCCTTGGAGAAACATACTTTATATGCTTAGTTCGTATAGCGTTCATAGTTTTTACAAAAGTTGGAAAAGTGACATTAAGGGATGGAGAGAGTATTTACCATTTCATTTTTGGTTGTTTCAGCATTTAGCTGAGGCGATTAGTCTTTTATTGAGAGAGACGGAGAAATTCCTGAGTGACTACAAGAATTTAAAGGATAAACTTGATCGTGAATATGAAGAGGGAGTTGAGCACAGAGGGAAGTATCAACAAGAGGTTGGGACACTGCGTGGAACCACTTCTAAGATCGAAGAGTATGTTTTCCAAAGGGAATTATTGATATGGCATTGTGACATGCTATTCTTATGTTTTGTGATTGTTGTATTGGTAGGACACTGTTAGATGCTACTGATTGTCCTTGCCATTTGTGTTGTTTCTAAATGATTGTTAGGTACTTAGACAAAGGACAGAAGTTGAAGGAATTCCAAGAACAGCAATCTGATATAGAGTCTCAGCTTCAGAATTATGAGACAAGATTACAGGAACTTATAACTGAGCTTCAGAAGAATAAAGATGTAAGGAGTAATCAAGACCTGCTGAGGCGAAATATTGAGGACAACTTGAGTTACCGAAAAACAAAGTTGGAAGTGGAGGAGTGCACGCATGAGATTGAATCACTGGAAGAGAAAATGTTGAAGATTGGCAGGATTGAAAGATTTGAAATTGAAGCAGAAAAACTCTCTCAAGAGAAGGAAAGACTTCTATCAGAGGTAATATGATTCCCCACATTTTTTTTGGCTCAGTGAGCAAAGAAATTTCTGAGAATGGTTTGTACTCGGGCATTATTTACCTTTTTCTGCTGATCACATCAATTAGGCCTAACTCTCACTTAAGCTTAAAGTTCGGAAATGGACCAAGCAGGATAATTGGCAAACTGGAGTGAGTGGTATTTGAAGTACATAATAGTACAAATTACTCGTCATACTTTTTACTTCTTTTGAAAATGTGGATCAATTTTGGCTTTGGTCTTTGATATACTGCAGCTTGGTTGAGATTGTTGCTACTTTCTTGTTGAGTGGTTAAAATTAGAACATTAGAACTATTTACATATTTTAGTTGTTTATTCATTTCTTGGTCTAGATACAGAGGATCTGTTGCTATAGTTGGTGTCATTGTTATAATGATGGTGATGATGATGACAGTGAGTATAGCTATTATAATTTAAGCCCCAAAAATTTGTGATTTATCATGTGAAATTTCAAGGCATCATCTTTCTGAATATGAGAAGTGAAGTAGCAGTTTTTTCCCCATAGTTAAACAGGTGCCAAGGAACATTCTCTGTTTATCAAAGCAATATTTTGGAAAATAAACGAGCACTCAAGCAAGCACAGTACAAGGATATTGACAAGCGGTATTATGATCAGTTGATCCAGCTTAAGGTAGATATATTTAAGTACTTGTATGTTTTCTCTGCGTACTTTTCCTTGTTCTTTTCACTGAATGATCAACTTGAAACATTTTATTGCAGACAACTGAGATGGCAAACAAGGACCTTGATAGATACTATAATGCACTTGACAAGTATGCCATTACTGTTATTCTATAAAAAAAAATGCAGTTGATTTCTACATGTAACTATCCTCCCCCTAACCAAGGAAAAAAATAAGAAGTTGCAGTTTCCAACAATCCTCTGAACCAATAACAGTGTAGAAGATGTCAAATAGACGGCCTCCTTGCATAAGAAACACCTATTAACAAGAATTTTCCCCCTTTTTATAAATTATGGTTAGAATCTGATCCCCAGCAGCCTCCGAAGAAAAAAATCTGACCTTTGTAGGAGCTTTTGTTGTCCAAGGAATATTCGATCTCCCTGCCAGGACATTTGCAGGGAGAAGATGAGAACACAGAAAATTTAACAGAAAATTCCAGAATTAGATTGAGTCCAGAGGAATATCTCTCTATTATGAATATCCACCCTTTAGTTATAGATAAATTGTAGAACATTAACCACTTAATCACCTTCCAATCATTCATATTCCTGGCTAGTTGAATATTCCGCAAAGGACTGCTACTGCTCATGATGAAACTATCACTAACTATTGAATTCTTGTTGACTGCAAGAGAATAAATGGTAAGATTTCTGTCAGATAACCTTTCCTTCCAACACCAAACATCACCCCAGTACTGAAACCGTGGTTCCATCCCCTACCATGAACGTAATAAGCTGAGCAAACTAATTCCAGCCTTTCTGGATCCATTTCCAAACACCTGTGCCAAAATGTTCTTATGAAGGTCTAGTGCACCAACCAAACTGGGATTCACCAAATTTTGCCACTGGAAGACAGCACCAGAAAGCATCAGAGTCATTCATAAAATGCAAAGCCATTTGGCCAGAAGCTCTGTGTTCTGTCACCTTCAGTGTTTTGACGCAGGCCCTCCTAAACTAATAGGCTGCTGAACTGCAGGCCAACTAACTAGGTGGTATTTGCAAGCATCCATTGAACTGCCCCAAATAAATCTAGCTTGGATGGATTCTAATCACTGTGCAACATTGCTAGAATTGGAAACAAAGACAAGTAGTATATTGGTATAGAAGCCAAAGTGCTCTTGATCTAAGTTAACCTTCCCCCTTTGATAGAAATTTACCTTCTCACCTGCCAGTCTTCTCTCGGTTTTTCTTTTATTTATGTCTAGAGAGTGTAAACAAGGAATTGCTAATGAGAACAATTGACCTTCTGCTTTGTTCATTTGACATTGATTTGACTATAATTTCTTTTTTATTCTTTATAGAGCACTCATGCGCTTTCATACAATGAAAATGGAGGAAATAAACAAAATTATTAGAGAATTATGGCAGCAAACATACAGGGGTCAGGATATTGATTACATTTGCATTCATTCTGATTCTGAAGGCGCTGGAACTCGTTCTTACAGTTACAAGGTATAAAGATGCTTAGCCTTCTATCTCATGTTTACTATATACTGCGAATTTGCTTCACGCACTGACTATATACTACTAATTTGCTTCCCACACTGCATGATAACTTCATGTGTGTGTGTGTGGAAGGGGGGGGGGGGGGGGGGGGGGGGGGGAGGGATTTGGGTGGGGACATGGCCCTGTCACCCATCACATGTGCAAAAAAATTTAAATGATGAGGATATTGAGGGCTCGTTTGACTGCAGAGAATTGTTACTCTCAAATTTTTTCCACAAGAGGATGTTTGCATGATATATTTAAAGTTATGTCAGAAACCTTTTTTTCTAATATTTGGAGACGTTGTTTAACAAAATGGTGAATCAGGAAAAAGATATGTTCCATTTTATGAAAATGAGTTTTCAAATTTAATACAAGATTCTTCAGATCTCTAAAATGTTAAATGTTGAGTGGGAAAATTCCCCATGGTTAAGTCAAGGGTTTAGTTAAAGCTTTATATTATAGTTAGGCCTATCTATCTATTGTCAGTTAGTTTTGGATTTGGATTCTTTAACATGGTATGAGAACCAAAAGATTGTCACCACCCTGTCAATCAAGTCTCGGGCCACAGTTGATGGCAGTAGTCCCTATGAGAGGTCCGTTTGCAGTCACCTCACTAGCCTGCACATGGGGTTGCGTTGAGTGGGAGAATCCTATAACATGGTTAAGCCAAGGGGTTAGTTAAGACTTTACATCGTGGTGAGGCCTTTTTACCCATTGCCAGTTAGTTTTGGGATGGATGCTCTAACATTTAACAATCATTGTTTATTGGAGAAAATTTAGACAGGGAAAATAGAAAGGTTATCCACAATCGAAAGGGCCCTAAATATTTCTTGTTTATATTTTATTCCCTACGTCTTAGAAAGAATGGCATCTTTTTTTGCGTTTCATAAAATTTAAGGGTGTTGTGCCACATGATTAGTTTTGGTGTAGGTTTTCTTCTCTCCATTATCCATGTGCGTGTTTGTCATATGATTGGTGCCTTGGTAGTTTATATAATATGGATAAAGTGGGAAAAGCAATGGCAAATTTTTACTATTTCCATAGATTGGGGCACATTTTTTAGCAAAATGTCATTCTTTTTGGGATGGAGTTGGTAGTCCTTTACTAGAAATTAATGTAATTCTGTCATACATCAACATAACATGATTTTGTTATGAATAAATATTTTTCTAATATTTATTGGAAGTAATGTAATAACAAAAACCGTTGTTCAGGAAAAAGGACTCTCTTATGATTCTCCTCCCTTGATTCAAGAAATGTTGTCTTTTAGAAAGACAAAATGAGTCCTTATCATGTACCAGATAATCATACTTTGTGATGGAAGGTCATTTTCACTCCTGAAAAATAACCTTCGTATAGTAAACAAACTATCTGCAATGAAAAGTAATGAAGTTCCATATATCCTCATCTGTCATCTCAATGGAAGGAAAATGACTAGGTAGTGGTCATAGCTAAAAATCGACCAATAATGTAGTTTGGGGCATGCTGATGACCAAAACTACATTGATTTGGTCTGAAAAATGGTACCAAAACACATAGTTTTGGGTTGGCTTTGTTAGTTTGGCGTTTTTAAAAAGTGATTATTTCCATGTTTGACTCCTTTTTTTGTTCAAAACTAAAACCATTTGAATGCTGATATTCTATAGGCCTCATAATGACTTGGATAAATTATTTTGTTATAAAGTAATTTACTTTTTATTATGTTTCCATTCCCAGCTTAGAAAGAGAATTAATCAATCACAATCAACTGATCTCAACTAGCTAGGGTCTGCTAAGCTCCTCCAGAAATCATAAAAGGGCAAGATCTTTTTGGACCAAGTCTCCCTAGTTAAGTTTAGGTCCCATGGCCTTACCTCTTTTACCCCCACCTACATCTAACCTATCGCTCCTATATGTTGGGTGCAGTTATTGGTCTCCTCGGACTGTGACAATACCATATAAAGCAACCCTATGATTTTACCCTCAACAGGGGCTATTTTACTATGCCTCCAACGTTTTCATTTTTAATTCTAATTCTATCTTTTAATGTATGTCCGCTCATACACCAGAACATTCTTATGTCTGCTACATTTATTTGTTTGCGTATTTTTTCCAACACTTGGTGTCATTAAGTATGGCTGCTTGGATGGCCATCCTATAAATATTTCTCTTTCAACTTGAGCACACATTTTTATGCAGTATTGCCACACTTCCACTTTGTCCAATTTGCTTTAAGTTGGTAGCTGACTTCTTGTTGAAGATGTCCCTCCTTGTGAATAATTGAACATAAAAACTTAAGGCTTCACTTTTGGGGAAGCCCTTGGCCTTCTTGTGAAATCCTAACATATTGTGATTTACACAAATTGTTTTTAAGAGTGCTCTTTGGGCTTCTTGAAGTGTAAGTTTTCAATTGGTGTATAATGCAGGCAAAAAAATTTCTATGTATAAGAATGCACGCTTCTAATTATACTTTTTAATGTAGAATGGCACCAGCCTTACTAATTGTTAGGTGTGATTCTACTTCCTACTGTAGATTATTGATGATACATATGACTGCATTTCTTTTCTTCCTTTGTAGGTTCTCATGCAAACTGGTGATGCAGAACTTGAAATGAGAGGACGATGTAGCGCTGGTCAGAAGGTAAGTGATTTGTAGGATGATACGCTGATATGCTTGCTGAATACACAAGTATTGAAGGTTGAAGCTGCTGCGTTGTTTTCCCCCAGGTCCTGGCTTCTCTAATTATACGATTGGCTTTGGCTGAGACATTTTGCCTTAGTTGTGGAATACTAGCTCTGGATGAGCCAACTACCAATTTGGACGGCCCAAATACAGAGAGTCTGGCGGCAGCTCTGCTCAAGTATGTCCAGCGACATCTTCATTATCTCCTGCCACTCGTTAATTTGACTTCTATAATTTCTTCTCTCTTTTATTCAGAATAATGGAGGATAGGAAGGGACAGCAGAATTTTCAGCTGATAGTGATCACTCATGACGAACGCTTTGCTCAATTGATTGGCCAACGACAGCATGCAGAGAGATATTACCGCGTGTCAAAAGATGACCAGTAATACCCTATATTCTAGTTTGAGTTAACGTGATTTCTTCCGATATTTTTTTTGTATGCAGTTGTTTGACTCCGTGTTTGCCTCTTGTTTCAGCCAACATAGTATAATTGAAGCTCAAGAGATTTTTGATTAATGGGTTCCAAATGGGCTGCTTTATAAGTAAGCGTCTTCCATCAAGCCGAAGATGATTTCAGAAAGGCTGCGTTTGAAATCTGTACTGGAATCAAGCATGCCCATCTGTATAGACTCATGAATTAACTGGAGAAAAATTCAACCATAATTTAATCCCTGTATGTTCCTCCATCTTTTAGGTTGCTTTAGGTGTTAGAAACATGAATCCAGTTGTTCTTTTGAAGCTGGTAATAGAACTGTCGCAACTGCAGTTTGCCAAAACAGAGAAGTCAAACAATTTGAAATCCTAAACAGCCCCCAACTAATATTTATGTCATCCATGATGCCCTAGCTTCCCCGCCTATATTGCATACACCCCAAAACCTAATACGTGTGTAAAGAGAAATCATGGAGCATATGTTACAATTTCATTGTCTGGGAAAACACATTATATGGCATGTACCGAGTTATTGATCTTTGATTGAATAGCTTTCAACCAGTGCAAGGTGGGGTATTCTATGCGTAAGGTAACAGGTGTATATATATGTGCCACTGGAACTAAGATAGACATATTAATGTATCCAAGCTAGAGCAATAGATGGTTCTATTGCAGCTGAGTCGAATTGCTTTACGAGGTAGGTTTTGCTTCCGTGACACTTGTGCATGACCGTGCTTCGAGAGTTCCTTATGAAAGAATAAGGATAGATTCTGCACTTGGACTTGATCTGCTAGTCTCTGTACTATCATATACTAGTACTGATGATAGGAGTTGGCAATGGGAGATGTTTATAGGGCAGAAGCGGCGCGAAGAAATTGAAAACGAATTGTATATAGTAAGCGTAACAAAGAAAAATATAACGATTCTGAATAATATGACGGATAGGTTTGACAAAATACAACTTAAAACATATTGTTTATTATATCGATACGAGAAACCCTAAGCCAAACAAAGGAAACTGAAAATACAAAGTGTATCAAACTTCAATCCCTTGAATACCCTACAAAACAACGGAATTTTGACCCGTGAAATGCGGTTGTAGAGACCAAAGTTCCTATAATGTGTTGAATTCCTTTGAAATGACATATTATAATAGTAATTCTAATAATAATGTAAAAAGTTGTGACATTTGGAAGGTAGCCAATTGTTTAAGCATAATTTCTTCCTTGCTTCCTTAGTTTGTCTTTTTTAGCTCGATCAAGGAATTCATCTACGACACATTTCTTGTCAACCATCTTCATATTTGAGTACATTATTTTACTAGGATAAAATTTGAGGAACAATATAAGTGAACTAGGTTGTAGTTTGGGGGAAATGGCATGATAATAAGTTCAAGAAAGAATCAAATTGTTTAGGGAAAATTACAATCCCCTGCCCCCTTAACGTATGGTGAAAGCTATAGTTTCGTCCTTACTGTTTAAAAAACCTACAATTTCTCATTGCATTGTTAGCTCCGTCAGTAGAATCATTAGACAAGGAATAAAAAGTCGGAAAAACCTTTGGCAATTAGGCGCCAGTTTTCCCTCTTAACCTCTCATGTCAAACTCTTTCCTAAACGTGGGTTTACCAAAGAAAAAATTGAACTTCTCCTCATTCATAGTCTTCTATTTTGCTCTATCTTCTCAGCACGAAGATAGGGTTTGTGTGAACAAAGAATTTCATCATTGTCAGTGTTGGAGATGAAGCAATTCTAGTGGGGTTGTTACTGGAGAGCAAATCAAGTAGGTAAATTTGATTTTTTTTTTTTTTTTTTTTTCAATTTCATTGCTTAGGTAAGGGGATTTTGAAGTGAGTTTGTGGTGGAGTAGTGGCGGAATCACATTGGGGCAGGGAGTGCCACTCCCCCCAAAAATTTCGGAAGTTTATAAATGTTAGGTACTAAGTTTGCTATTTTATGAGAAATTAAGGACCAAGTGCTAATCCCATCCCCCCCCCCCCCCCTCCCTCCAAATGGTTAAAGAATATACAAAGAGTAAATAGAGCCAACAGTGATAAATCTTTATTTTTCATTGCAAATTTGTCTCTAACCTCTAAAACATTGCATATCCATCCCAAACCATTCTCTCTCAACGTCTCTCTATTTCTCTCTCTCCTCTAGTCTACTTCAGTGATGATTAATCAAGATAAAGTAATTATTTTACTAATTTTTATTTAAAATATATATTATTTTAATACTATATAGACTTAATAATTATTTAAATAATTGTTTATAAAATTTGATTTTTACAAATAATTTTTTTCTCTTAGGTTTTGGGCGTTGGTAGTCTCTCCTCCACCTAGGCCTTAGGCCCCCCAAATCTAAAAACCTGGGTCTGCTACTGTGGTGGAGTCACTATTTTGATGATCAAATAGAAAAAGCAAGGTTTTTGGGTTTGTCTGCATATGCTTATGAAGTTGGTTTGTTCTTTTGCTTTGTAGGAATCACGCTACATGGCCTATTGTTTAATAGGGAGAATGATGAGGTTCTAGCATTCCCTGTACATGTACACAAAGGGGTAGATCCTGACTGTTATTCATATATGGACATGAAAAACATGATTTGGGAGAAACTATTCCTGGAATAGCACTATTTGACTTTGGAGATAAAGATTGATGTGGTATGAAGATTGAGAACGACGCTAATATATTGATGTTAAAAAAATTATGATGAAACAATTGAAATTTTTGTTTATGTGAAGACTAAACTATGTTCCCCAATGGATGTGAAACTGAAGTGCGAAGTAGATGAAGAATTTTCAGATAATGAAGAAGTGAGTGAAAGAATGGTTATTGATGTTAAAGGTGATAAGTTAGAGCCTGAATATAAAGAGAACAGAGGTTCTAAAAGAAAGGTTTGGAAGTTTAAAACTAGACTAAAGATAATAATGAGCCATACATGGGAGAGGTGATGTTCCAGTTGATAATTATTTAGACATGAGAGAGGTTGGGTTGGGGAAGACCAAGGCAAAAGAACACTCACTGCCTTTCCTAAATGAGACAAACGGAGCTGAGGATGGAGGTGAAAAGGGAGAGGTAGAATGAGGGGAACTCATTTACGAAGGGATAAGGGAAAGAGGAAGAAGGGTATTGGGGATGATGGTCACCAAATTGAAAATAATGATGATGAAGGGGTTCACTTGAGCGGTAAAGTGTTCAAGTTTTCAGAAAATTTTGGTGATGATGAGTAATTGGATGAGGGGGATGCTGAGCAGATGAGTCAAAGTCAAGGTAAAGAAAAGGAAAAGCATTCTAATCGTGTAGGGGATGAGAATGACCGTGATCTAAGTGAGTTAAAGAGTGAGTCATCTCATGATGAGTATACAACAAATGATAATATGCCTAAGTTTATGAAGAGGGTAAGGAGAACTTTGATAAAAACATCAAGACAAGGGCTAAGAAGTTTAGGAAGACCCTAAAAGGTAAGATTGTCTTTGAAAGATTTCAGGGTTTTAGAGATGTGTTGAAGGACTACTATATTGAAAAGGGATATGAATTGAAAAAGATAAAAAATGAACCTAGAAGAGTGAAGGCTATTTGTACGAGTAAAGGTTGCAATTGGTGTATCCTTACATTTGTATTGCCTGATAAGAGGGCATTTATAATTTACGGTGAATGCTCTAGGATAAGGAACACAGACGTCTTAGATCCTTTAGGAGCTCAAAAGCAAATTCAAGATGAATTGCAAGAAAACTTGAATATTTTCTTGAAAATGAACTAGACTTGAGCTATGTTTAATGGCAAAACATTTGAAGAAGCACTATAGAATTGAAGTTTTAGAGACGCAACTGTACAGGGCTGAGAGGCGGACAAGAGATGGAAATGAAGAAAAACATGCTGAGTCTTATGCTACATTAAGGAAATTGAGCCCACTGGTTTTGAAACATAACCAAAGCAGTGTGGAGAAAATGGAGTTGTGCCTTGGACTTAAACCAATTGTAGCACAACCACAATTTAAAAGGCTATTTTTGAGCTTTGATGCATGAATTAAAGGATTCTTAAAAGGATGCAGACCCTTTATTGGAGTTTATGGATGTTTCCTCAAAGGTCCATATGTAGGAATATGCTTAAATGTTGTTGCATTGGATGGAAATAACAAATTCTTCCCTTTTGCAACTAGTGTAGTGGAGGCTGAGGGTAAGGAAGTTATCTGTTCTTCATGCAAAGCCTCAAAGAGGCTATTGGTGATAGGGTATATACCTTCATGAGTGACGAACAAAAGGTCAAAAGATTTTATTATTATAATTTGTTTTGGTTTATGTTATCAAATGTAAAACCTAACTCTTTATTTGAATTCTCAGGGTTTAATTGAAGTTTTGGCCATGACACATTTGCAAGCCAAACACAAATTCTGTACCAGACACTTCTATGCCAACTTCATAGCAAAGTTTGGGGGTTTAGGTTACATGTCGGATTTTTGGAAGTCTAAAAAAGCCTAAGTTATTATTGAGTTTAATATTGCCATGAAATTTATTTGCAATTTTGACAAAAGTGGTTCCACCTTTTAAGTAGCTTAAAGAAAAACTTGCCAAATCTTGGTCTAGATTAGGGTATGACCACTATTGTAAGGTTAACAATGTTACAAACAAAATGAATAAATGCTTTAACAGTTGGGTTAAAAAGATTAGACATCTCCCAGTTCTTACCCTATTAGAGAGGCTAAGGTTAAAGGTCATAGTTAGATTTTACAAAATATTTTCAACTAGTTGCACTTGGTCTGCCAAATTAACCCTGCATGCCATGAAATAACTTGATAGAAGGATAATATCCTCTCAAGGGTGCACCCTTTTGCTAGCTGGTAAGGGTAAATTTTAGGTACTCTATAAACTAGAAATAAATGCTATAAACTTGGGATTAAAGACCTGTTCGTGCAATCAATGAAGAATTTTTGGTATACTATGTAAGCATGCTATATGCTGCATGAATTTGACAAGGGTCAATGTAGATGATTATGTTAATCCATTTTACTTTGTGTCAACTTATCTGAAAGCCTATGATGAAGTTGTGCACCATTTGCCTTAAGTTGATCTCTCCCCTAAAGATACTGAAATTGCTGTACTCCATCCACATATAAGAAGAAAACCTAGAAGGCATGGGAAAAATAAAAGAAAATAGATTGGTGAAGAAAAACAAACAGCAAGGCTAAGCACAATAACTTACAGCAAATGTCAAACAATTGGTCACAATACAAGAACTTGCAATAACCAATGAACTGCATTTAAGAAGGTACATTCACAGAAACTATTGTTTTTGTCATATAAGATCCCCTCTGACAATCTTCATTGTTTCTGCTTGCAGACTAAAGGTAGGAGCAAGAAGTAGACTAAAGGCCCAAGCAACTAAAATATGTTGGAACACTTTTGTAGGGAAATTGAACATAGTAACTTATTTTGAATGATTAAGGTAGCATTTAATTAAAATGATGTATATGTTGAAGTTAGAAACTTGGAAAACTTTTGTAAATGCTGAATTTAGATCTCTAGTTGACTATGGTTGTCTTTTTGAAGGCTTAGATGCTGGTGCAATCCTCCTCATTTTATAAATGAAAGATTATATTTGTGACAATTTATTGGATGCAAGGTTTCCAAATTTTACAATTATCCCCTTATGTTTAGGTTCACTTGATCATTGATATAATTCCTAGAATGAAATAGAAGATGTTAAGAACAAATTTTAAATTTTAAAAAAATCCCCCTCTAACAAATTCACAACACACTCCTTGAATGCATTTTATCAGGGACATTACCTTTTATAAGTTACTAAATTTTATAGTTACCTCTTCCCTATATTGAATTCCTATGTTCACGATATTTAGCCAACTTCATCAAATCTTTAATATTTCAAAAAACCCTATTAAAGAATATGGTAAACAATCTATCAATCTAATTTATCATGGACATTAACATTTCAATATAGAACTTCACTTTTTCATTTCCATCATGAAAATACTAAGTACAATTACAAACATAATTACACTAATCTTTAAACTTAAACACACAAATTCTGTTATTCTTCGAACATCACATTTGACCTTCTCAAGTCTGCCACATACACTCCCAATTACACCCAAAAGGGTGCTTTTATCTTTTTCTTCACACCCATTTCCAACATTATAGCCCAAATCACCAACCCTTGCATCTTCATTATTGTGAAAACTTTGTCCAACCATCTTGATCTGTCCAATAGATTGTTTTCACATGCACCAACCCTAAAATTTGCATTTCTTTTCAGCACATGTATAGTAAAGTCTATCTGAGTTTTTGTCTTTCCTTGATATTTTAAAACCTGTTCGCCACCTGCGCCAACATCGTCTATTCTCAATCTGAAGATGTTCAAAATCATATTGGTTTATGTTGCTCACAGACATCCTACAAACATATGTGACAGGAACCCTTAATCATCAACCTCATCCCCAACCCAATTTACAATTTCAAACTCAAAGCCCTAAAATAAAATTAAAAAAAAAATTGTTCAATTTAACGATTTAGCTTCACCATTAACACCAATAAATGGTGGGCAAAGTTTTGGGTTGAATCCCATGTTCATAATCGTTTGGATCATGGTAGTAGAATGAGAGGAGTAGTGAGAAGGTTCGACTGACCACGAAAGTGGTGGCAAACGAAGGAATGGGCCGTTAGGTCCTAGCTTATATATTGTTAAAAGGGGCAATTCTGGGTTAACACCGTTCAATGTTCACTAGTTCCCACTTCTCTAATGATCCTACTAATGAAGCTAAGGGTGCAGGGGAAATTATAAGTTTTTAAAACAGTGAGAATGAAATTGTAGGTTTTACCATACCTCAAGGGGTTTTTATAATTTTTCCAATTGTTTAACTATGTTAAAACTTGAGAAACTTTTATTACACTCAGTATCTCATTTTTCTGTTTGTAACAATTACTCCCTCCAATTTCATCCCAAATTGTTTAGATCATTTATTATTGACAACAATTAATTTATAATTTTTATCTTCAACGTTTTGATATATAAATATGAAATTTTTATATATAAATTAGAAAAAAAAACTTATAGTTTATAAGTATAATTTTCTAGACATTTTCTAGCAAATAATATCATAAAAAATTAAGTTAAGTTTAAGTCAAAAAAATAAAATCTCGTAATCAACATGGGATCAGGGTAGTACTGTTTTAGATACTTCTAACTTCTAACTTCTAACTTCTAAATTCTAAGATCTTCGAAACACTTCCATGGTTTATAAGTTTTTTATAGTGAATATATCATGCTTGCTCAATTTCGAAATTCACTTTGAATGTATAATGTAATAGTTAAAATTGCAATTCGGTTCCTACTCTTTTTTTTTTTTTTAATTCTCATTTTTGTTCTTATATACTTCTAAAAAAATACAAAGTAACCTTAAAACTTCAATAAAATTTTGAAGTGAGTTGCCATTTAAAAAATCACAATTCAGTCACTATGATTTTCCCAAAGGCAAAAATGTCAAAAAAAAAGTACAGGCGTTAATCTTCGGCGCCACAACCAGCGGCAACGCTGCGAGCAAGGTGGGACACAAGGATTATCATAGGAAAAGTTACCAAAACCCCCCTCCCCTAATGTATAAGCGAATCCACACTTGTGCTCTATGTTTCAAAAACTTACACTTATCACCCCTCAAAACTAACTTCATTATTCACCATTATAAAAGAAAAGAAAAACACCTGACTTTGTCATCATAGCGTTCTTCCTTAAAAATTTTGTTCACCAACTTATGCATCTAACAAGTTACTCCCTTCTCTCTCATCACCTGATGAGCTTGGGTCATAGCCAATTGAGCTATCTCGCCACCAAGCTTTCTCCTCTCGCCAACGCGGACATTCCCCGAATCTGCGGTCGCGCTTCGCCTTCTTCCTCTCCTGCGAACTGGTTTTTGTTCGTAGGAAGAAGAAGATAGGTGTGAGGTTGCGAAAGTCGTGTTCTCCTCTACGACATCGAGAGCGACCACAATCAGTGAGTGGTCGAAGCCATCGGCCAAAGGAGACTGCAGGGAGGAAGAAGAGGAAGTCAGAGAGATCGACAATGACCCCTGACGCTCCAATTCATTGTATCACAGTTGTCGCCCAGATGCCCTATCCCCTCTGCCTTTTTCACCTGATCCAGTTTGTCAGTTTCTTCTCTCAATTAGAAATGCTCCATTGTTTCATGATCAAAGTGCGTTCATTGATCGTTCATCAGAAATTGGACAGTGGAGTGGGTCACGATTGAAGCATGTTCGTCGATCAAAGAGAGTTCATCAGAAATCGGACAAATCGGACGATCGAAGCGTGTTCATCGCAATAAGATGGTGGAGTCGCTGGTACGGAGGTGACGTTGAGTATGGAGATAGTGGCAGACTGGCAGGGATGGTGGTGGTGCGTATGGCAGCAATGATGGCGGGCAGAGGTGAGGGATGGAGGGAGATGGGGCATAGTTTGTTAGATGCCGAAGTTGGTGGGGGTAAAACTTTTAGGTAAGAAAGTTAAAGGTGCAAAACGAGGTAGCCCTTTTTTTTTTTTTTTGTAATAATGGTAAAGTGTTAAATACCGTTATCACTAAGTACACCGTATCTTGAATTTTTAAGGTATACCATATGGTATATCGTATCGTATAATATTATTATTTAAAAAAAAATAAATATTAGAATATTATTTTAAGATAATATAATTTATTCAATAATTCATTTTTACACATTTTATATGCATTCTAATTTTTCTCATTTATAATTTGTCAAATATAAATAAAATTTATATGGTAGAAGATTTTTTTAAATACAAAAAACATAAAAAATATTATATATAGAGCAAAATAAATAATACTAAAAAAACTAATTTATTGATATAAGAGAAAAAAAATAATACTTTATAATAACAATACATTTTCTAATACCACATTGAGTTCCTAAATGGCTCAACGTATAACATTTCTTTCCCAGCTTGTTCTGCAAAAGCAACATATTTATTCCTTGTCATGGAATTTTGGTTTTGAGTCAAGAAATTCTATAAAAGAGATGAATATTCACTTGGGGTATAATGCACTAGAAATTCAATTGAAAAATATTATTTAAAACTATGTTGTGTCTGAAAAATGTGATAATTGTCATCGAATAAATTATTGAAAAAGATTGGGGCCGATGATGATGAACCTTCAAGTTACTACCATTCATTAAATTTTTATATTAACTAAGAAAAGTAACAAAAAATATAAATATTTATTTTATGATATGTGTATTATTTATATTTTAATGTTTTATACATTTATAATATTTTGATGTAAAATGAAAAAATAGCCGTGAAAAATAAAAGACAGCGGTACATACTACACAGTATTTACGGTATATCATGGTTTTTTTTACAAAATGCATACAAAAAGTGGGCGGTATGCAAAATACAACAAAATACGACAATATACTGTGCAGTAAAATGAAAAAAATGTAAAAAAATTTATATCGCAAATTGCGTATCTACAGTAAACAGTATATCTAGGTACCACGTGGTATTTAACACTATGCATAATGGTTATTGATGGAGTTAAACTTTTAAGGGATAGGCATAGATATTTGAAATAGGGGGAGACATAAGTGTAAATTCACCAATACCTCAGGAAATTTAGATAATTTTCCCATTATAATATAAGTGAACCAGGTTCAAAATTAATAGTTCACTTATCTTAACCGATTCATTTCTATTGATTTTGGGTGCTGAATTTTGATATTATACTATATTCTAAAGAAGAAAGCTTTTGCTGTTTATCAACAGTATGCAATTCTGGTTTTTTTCCACTGTTTTGTGGTAAAATCTTTATTTTGGTCTCTGAATATTTCACAACTGCCAAATTGATCCCCCACTTTCTCCCTTTGTTATGAGATAGGGTGAAGGCTGTATATTGATGATGGTAATATAGGCAAATAATAAAGTATGGGAACTGATACTTGAATAAACTAATAATTTACGGACTGAATGTATAGTTTTCCATTTTATGGCAAGTTTCCCCTCAGGTCGTTTCCTTTTTTTTTTTTCTGCATTCTAGGGGAATTTTAAAATGCCCATTTTTGACCCTCAATATAACAATTTTGCCTAGTGGTCCCCAACTTTTGCAATCTGTTGAAAACTTTACAAAAAAAATTTGGATGGTTTATTTAAATTTAAAATGATTGAGCCTTAAATGAAAATGAGAGACATGCTTTATTAATCATACTAAATAACAAAAAAATTTTCTTTTACATGTTTTTATTCAAAGATTTAGTTAGATATATTAGATTCAAAGTTTGATTAATTGAAACAGATACATAGTTTGTAGAATACACGAGCGCTTTTACATAGGGTTTGATTTAGAGTTTTAATTAGTTAAAACAATGCATTTGCATTACGTATAAATGATTGTTTCTTAAAAAGTTTCATTTTTTCACTGATTCATTATTGAATAAAAATCTGGAAAAATTTATGTATATATATTATGCAATGTTTTTCTGCATTATAAATACCAAAAACTTTTTCTTTCTCTTAATGGTTTCATTTGAGTTGGTTAATGAAACTATTTTGACAATTTTTCATCTATTATCTTTAACACTTTTTTGATAATATGTAAAAACATCTTTGTTTCACTATTCTGTATGTATACAATTATCTATACTTAGATTTTATTTAATATCAAAGTATATCTTATCTTTTTATATTGTTCCATTAATGACTTGCATTGTTACACAGGTCTACACAGATCTCACTTACTTCTAGAAGAGACTAATATTTGTATTATTCATCTATACTGAATTAGATTATACATTAACAGTGCCTCATTTTTTTTTCCCTTTTCTTTGATGCCATTGACTCTTTTTTAAGTTTAATTCCCTTTTCACAAGGCATTCACCCTTTCAAGAGCATGTGTTGCAACTTCCCAGTTAGTCCTCAAGTTCCACTCGTGTTCCATTTTTGTCTCTAAATTTAATAACTATTAAACTAGATTTTTTCTATTTACTCTCTTGGTCCCTAAACTTTTTTTTTTATTTTTTATATACTATCTTTTAAACAAAGACATTAGTCACCATAGTTTATTAATTAAATAATTTTTTTTACTTTATTAAATCAATTATTAAACCTTTAATATATAAATTTTTTCAGTTTTTATCTTGGTCCAAACTTTCTTTTTATCTTTCTTTATTATTTCTTTCTAAAATGAAACTTTAATAATTATAATTTGCCTCCTTTTGACTATAGTTCCGGTTGATTTGGCTTAAGTCATTTTTTTTTATTAAGTTAATAGTTAAACTATTAATTGATTGACATAAATTAGATACATTTTTGTGTTTCCGGTCATTTTTTTCATTATTGATAATTGAATTTTGTAACATCAATTATTTACTTTAAGGTCTATAGTTAACTAAAATAATTTAGTTTATAATTGCTGAAATTTAAAATAAATTTTTCTAGATAAACTTTTCATTGATATTAAAAATTTAAGTTTCAATTGATAAGAGATGAAAAATTTTAGTAAATTATTTTTTAATAACAAAGAAAATATGTATAAATTCAAAGCACATACAAATTTTTGTTTCACGATATTATGTTTCTATCATAACTAATCATTTTAATTATAAAAATATAATGTAAAGCGAACCCAACTCAAAATTGAAATAAAGAAAAATTTTAGTTGATCAATGTGAATTTATGAGTGAAAATTTTTTACTTACTTATAATCACAATTTATTTAATGCTAAATCTATTGAATTAAATTCCTGCAATAACGTACAGGTCATCAAAACCTCGTGTACTCTATTTTCTAACCTATGGCTTGAGAATTGGGATCATCATATCTATATGTATTTATGTTCCCATACTATCTTCCTAGTATAAAACACATCGTGTCAAATTTAATCGTCGCTGAAATTAGATATACGTATAAATTCAATGTATAAGTAAAATGATGTATATGTATAAATCATGTGAGATATATAGAAATGTGGTCATAGAACTGTTACTAATATATTTAATTATATGTATGAGTTTAACATTTCATCAGCAGAATCTAATAAGCCAATTCGTTTTAATTTAAGTCAACTGACTTATTTTTACTTTTACATTTTTTTACTTAAAACTGATTTCATTTGAAAGCTAATATTATGTATATACAATAATCCATTTAAAAGTAAATTTTCATGTTGTTTTTAATTTTTTATAAATTTTTATTTTTTAATTCCCTAAATTAAAAAAATTCATAAAAATTTACTAAGATTATAAAATTTGTATTTTCAATGGATTATTACACCTATATAATATTAAATTTTAATTAAAATTAGTTCTAACTAAAAAATGTGTAAGAATAAAAATAAGTTATTTTAAAGTCAATTGACTTAAGTGAAAACGAACTGGGTGTAAATCACATTTTACATTTGTTTTCCTGAAATTAGATTTTTTAAAAAAAGATAACCCAGGGGTTGCAGTTGAATTCTCATTCTATCATATTTCACTCCCAATTTTCAATTTGAAATCCTCTATAGCCAAACAAAAACTATTCTTCATAGATGGATGATGTTGCCATTCATGGATGCAAACCCAATGCTCCAAGCACCTCCAATTTGCCGGAAAAGAGAGAACCATGGCTACCGCAATTCAAATTTCCAATCATTACTGCATCAAAGACCAAACATACCACCGCCAACCACTGTACTGTAGTCGCCATTGTCTGTTGAAGACGACCCAGCCTTGCCCAACGCCGTCATCGGAGCTTGTGCTAAATAAGAACGATGAACGACAAGAGCAAGGAAAGACTACCCACAAAAAACCACAATTCAGACAGATAGAAAAATGATAAGCTTGGAATTAGTTTTTGCGAATGATGGCAGAAACGTTACTATAGCCATACGACACACATAAGGTCAGACGCATCTTAGACTTATATACAAAATAAACGCTTGCAAAGACTTTAAAGCTAAAACTCCATTGCACTTCCACGACCATTAGTGTTAAAGTGACTGATATCTCACAATGGACAGGCCTTATACGCTATGTCTCAATTTTTAGACCCATAAATTGTTGTCTTGAGAATACAATTCAAGCCATTCCTACATTATAAGGAACACAATCAATCAACCGGTTACAAGATTGAAGGCCAAAGATACATAAAATCAAACGAAATTTGGCTACACATAGTGAAAGGATAAAACAACCTGGGGCGTAGGGCCGTTTGATTCTGTTTTGATTCTCAAGTGAACAAAAGGGAGTAATTTTTTGGAAATGTGAAATGCTATTGGTACCAAAAAGGGAAAGCAGATCTTAAAACCTAATCCTTGTACTTCATCTCAGACATGAGGAAGCCAGGCATGTCAAATGATGATGAAAACTTTTCGACATCCGCTTTAAGGGCTTCAATCTCCTTGTTGTTCACAAGGCCCTTGTTGAAGTCCTTTAGAAGCTTTCCATACTCTTTTTGAATACTCAGGGTGATCGTTACAGCACGGTGCAAGAACTCTCCGATCTGTTCAAAGTCCTTCTCAGCCAAACCCCTGGAGGTCATGGCGGGGGTTCCTGCCAGCACCAATGCATAAGATATTGTAGCAACAAAATGACGATACCATCTTTAAACAGCAATTAACTTCTTACCAATACGTACACCACCGGGTGCCAAAGCGCTGCTGTCACCAAACACAGCATTCTTGTTTACTGTAATGTTGCACAAGTCACACAACTTCTCAACCTTGTTGCCTGGGAGAAAAACCGCATAGCAGTATTAAAATCTATAGCATAAATCCACAATCTCTAATCTAAAGGCCAGAAACTCCTTAATCAACATACCAGTCAACCCGAGAGGCCTGAGATCCCAAAGCACAAGGTGGTTCTCAGTTCCTTCAGTAACGATCTTGTAACCCTTGCTCATCAAGTAATTCCCAATGGCAACTGCATTGGCCTTGACTTGCTTGGCATAAGCCTTGAATCCAGGCGTCATGACCTGTTTCAGGGCAACGGCCAAAGCACCAATCTGATGGTTGTGAGGACCACCCTGGAGCGAGGGGAAAACTGCAAAGTTGACCTTATCTTCGAAGTCATACTCTGCACCTTCTGGCTGGCCCTTCTTGGGAGGCTTAGGCCCCTTCCGGTAGAAAATCATGCCAGACCTAGGACCCCTCAAGCTCTTGTGGGTTGTTGTTGTGACCAAGTCACAGTAGTCAAAGGGGTTGGCAGCTTCCTGCTTCCACCAACATACATGAATAAAATAATCATCCATAAATTGTAAATGACAAAACAAACTTCAGATCCAAATCACGACACTGTGATCTATCTTCTACCAAGTCCCACCTCAAGTTTATATTGCTCCATACCTCCCAAAGCATTCCGCTTAGACAAAAAGGGTAGACCAGATTTATTTGGGCAAAACTGCAAATGGGTCTTCTCGTCTCTAATTCATGTAAAACTTAAAACTTTCATCTATGAAATCCAGACCGCAGACAGCCAAGTATCTTTGTATACAATATAGGCCCGGCTCCACATACATTTCTCCATGCTGGGTAGAAATGCATCACTAGACTCAGAAATCAGACCAGAAAACATCCCACAGCAGAGACTAGACGGATCAAAGCAAAAGTATCAGCAAGTACAACCGACTGAATTCAGGTAGCCGGCATTTATAGGGAATTCTAACAGTTCATTACAAAAATGGATGTACCCAGGGAAGCTAGCTACACTAGGGCATGGCCGTTTCTATTAGATCATAACATAAAAATGAATGAAATGAAGGAAAGCCCACAGATCTACACAACTAAAACAAACATTGAAAGATTCAGATTAAGACACTAAAAGTAAAAGAGCAAACCCTTAGATCCAAGTCCAACACCACAATTCAGAAAACAGGATAGAAAGATCCAATACAAATATCAATAAGTTGCGGCTACTATACCTGAGCAGCAACAAGACCACTGATGTGAGCCATATCGCACAACAAAAGCGCCCCGCACTTATCCGCGATAGCCCTGAACCTGGCGTAGTCCCAGTCCCTTGGGTAGGCACTTCCGCCGCAGATGATGAGCCTGGGCCTGAAATCCAAGGCCTTCTCCTCCAACTTATCATAATCGATATGCCCAGTAGTCGAACTCACCTTGTAAGGCAAGCTCTCAAAGTAGATGGAGGTAGCGGAGATCTTCTTGCCGCCGGAGGTGTAGTAGCCGTGGGTGAGGTGGCCGCCAGAGGGGAGGTCGAGGCCCATGATGCGGTCATGAGGCTGGAGAACGGCAGTGTAGGCTGCGAAGTTGGCGGGAGAGCCGGAGTAGGGCTGGACGTTCACGCCCCAGCGGGTAGGATCGAGGCGGTAGGCCTGGAGAGCGCGGGAGCGGCAGAGGTTCTCGATCTCATCGATGAACTCGTTGCCACCGTAGTAGCGGTTTCCGGGCATGCCCTCGGAGTACTTGTTGGTGAGGGGGCTGCCGAGGGCCTGCATGACTGCAAAGGAAGTGAAGTTCTCGGAGGCAATCAGCTCGATCCCGCGGCATTGCCGGCGTTTCTCCTTCTCGATCAGGTCGTGGATTTCTGGGTCGACGGTTTCCAGGGAGGAATTGCCCCACGCGTTAACCGGATCCATTGTAGCGCAGAGAGAAGGAGAGCTGAGGAAGAAGAAAAAGGAAATGGAGTGATAGGCAGGTTGGAGAGGTGGCTGTTTTGGGGCTTTAAAAGACTTTAGTTGAAAAAAATAACAAAAATAAAATTTTTTTTCGCTAAATAAAAACAATAGTTACAATATGGGTAAAATTCACCATGAGTCACCTCGCTTATTTTTTTGTCCTATCCGGGTACCTTACCTTTGTTTTGTCCTATCGAGATATTTTTCCTCTTATTATGCATCCTATTCAACTACTTTCCGTCAAATTGGTTGTTATATTGGATGGAAAATGATGAAGTGGCATTAAATAATACTAAAATAAACTTAAAATAACAACTTCAGTCCTTAAACTATTTCAATTACTAATTCTAACCCTTAAAATTTCACTTAAGCCAATTCTACCCTTCTCATCCCGTTCACCGCCACCTCCCTCGCTTCTCCTCCGTCATTTTTAGGACATTCGTCATTTTCAGGGTTCCTCTCTCTGTCTTTGTGTCTTGGGGTTCTCCGCTACGATTTGTAAAGGAGCGGCAAGCTGTTGCTGCTGCTGACACTCGCGGTGCCTAGTGGCGGAGACCCAGGTGCTTTTGACGTGGGTCGGGCAGTCAAATCCGCGAGACTTGCAAGAGGTCCGGCACCGCATGTGTACACGGTCCTTCTTTGCTTGGTTGCCGCAATCTCGGCAATTCACGCCGCCGCCACCGGTACCTTCTATCGCGAACCCGGATCTCTCTCCTCCTCCGTTGTCGCTGGATCTCTGATTGACTGGAGAAGAAAAGAAATCATGCTCTATGGTTCGCGAGGAATCGGAGAAGAAGAATCGACTCACAAGGCGGCGATGGGCAGAGTTCCCATCCGACAATGAGCATCAAATGACAGCAACGAGCATCATCACCGGAAACGGCAGTCGCTCCGATTAAGCCGGATCTCTCTCCTCCTCCGCTGCCGCCGGATCTTTGATTGACCAGAGAAGAAAAGGAATCATGCTCTATGGTTCGCGAGGAATCGGTGAAGAAGAATCGACCCACAAGGTGGCGATGGGCAGAGTTCCCATCCGACAATGAGCATCAAATGATGGCAACGAGCATCATCGCCGGAAACGGCAGTCGCTCCGATTGACTGATCGACGGGCTCTATGCGTCAACCCACAGATCCATGTTGACCTCTTCAAATCATGCTCTGTTAATGGTGGCGTAGAAATTTATTCCGAAGAGCGAATCATCCCTTTCTCTTCACCAGATTTGCAGGGGAAGCGTGGGAGGTGGCGGTGAACGGGATGAGAGGGGTAGAATTGGCTTAAGTGAAATTTTAAGGGTTAGAATTAGTAATTGAAATAATTTGAGGACTGAAGTTGTTGTTTTAAGTTTATTTTAGTATTATTTAATGCCACTTCATCATTTTCCATCCAATTTAACGATCAATTTGACGGAAAGTAGCTGAACAGAATGCGCAATAAGAGGAAAGGTATCTCGTTAGGACAAAATAAAGATAAGGTACCCAGATAGGACAAAAAATAAGTTAGGTGACCCATGCTGAATTTTACCCGTTACAATACGGCATGTACGGTGGCTTGGCAAACAAATTTTCTTTATTTTATTCGATCAGATTCTATTGTTTTTTTTAACTGTACAATTTTGTATTAAAATATTGTCATTTTTTTTTCGCAAGATATTAATATATTGTCATGTTACAATAATAAAATTTAAGCAGTTTTGAGGAAATAAAATCTACAATCGCTCTATGTGTTAAACATATTAAATTCAAGTGGATCTTGGTAATGTAATCTTGGGGATTCTACTTCTTACAAAACATAAATAATGTGTTATCTTATGCTTTTTTCAAAAACCACCACAAAAAAAAAAAAAAAAAAAACTGTTACTAGCCTTATCATTACTGATCTCATTTTATAATTTTTAAAAACTAGTGGAACAATTAATTATATTGTAAAAAAATATTTATTCCCACAATTTTTTTCCCAAGCTTTTTTGCATTCTTTTGGTCCTTTGTTATATGTTAAAGATATACTACCATGTTCCCTTTTGCATAAGATTTTAAAATTTTTTATGGTTCAGCATTGTGTTTACAAATATGGTTTTTTGGAGAATTTGTATATACGAATATTGAGCTATAAAGTTGCTCATTTGCTAGTCGAATGAAAAATAGGGGAGAAAAGGTGATTTTTTAGAAAATTTGTATAAATGAATATTTATCAATACAAATTATTTGATCCGCCTGACAATTGTTTTATATATAGTAACTCTTTACACATATTTTATACTAAAAGTAATAAATTTCGCATATTTTGAGACTTGGTCTTCAACTCTAAGAATGATCATTATTTTATAATTTTTTCATTTCAATTAAAAAATACATTTATAAAATCCATAAAATCATGTTAAAGCATTTTTTTTAAAAATTAATTGTTTTTTATTAATTTTTATTTTTTTATGGATAAGTAAAAATTTTATAAATTTTAATTATTTACAAAAAATATTATTTAAATGATTATTAAACAGATAGCATTAACTTTCAAATAATATTGATTTTATAAAAAATAAAAAGAGCAGATTTTTATAGCAAGGGAAGAATGTTATGTAAAATCTATACTATATAGTATTTATTATTTAGCATATCATTTAGTTAAAATAAATCTTCGTTGTAAAATTTTATTTGAGAAAGGTATTAGTTCTAAACCTTTCATATTTTGCCAACGTTTCTAAAACTCATCAATTTGACAAAGTAGTCCTAAGACTATGAAAAGACCAGCTCTATTAGTCCCGGATGTTTCATCCTAACAAACAGAAAAACCGAGGAGACACGGGAACGTTAAATACCACTAACATATTAATTCTTTTAGTCTTTTTGGCCTAACGGGTACTATAGGCCTTTAATTGCTCAAAATGGAAAAAGGGTGTGATTTTTAAGGATTTAAGCCCTATTGAAGGAAAAACATGGAAACACACGCACATATCTCTAACCTTATTTATATATAAAGTTCATACATATCTAATATTTTATTTATATATATCACTTTATATTACTATTAATTAAATTTTTATCTTAATTTTTATTTTATTTATAAAAATATAAACTGCGTACATACAATTGAATATATACTTATAATATATTTTTTTATCTCATTTGTGTATATGTGACACATATTTTATACACATTAATCACTGATGTTACACATAAAAGTTTATACATATTTGTCATTCAATTTATACATATCTCAAATTTTAAAAAATGAGATTTAATACATTCATGCAGATTTTTTATAGGAGGTTAAACTAGTACATACTATTAAATATATAAGTAACATATCTATAATCTAATTTGTATATCTGTCATATACAGATCTCTTCCTTTCTTTATTAAACTATGTTTGTATATATCTGATATCTAATTTATATATATTTTTAAATTTTAAATATAAAATTTAATATATCTGTGCTTTTTTATGCTATGAATATAGTATTAAAATATAAATATTTATAGACATAAATGGTCGGGAGTATATTTGATTTACCCGCGTATACATTCGTTAGCCCCTCAAAAAACGTTTGCCAAATTCGGCCTCCGGACCCCGTAGTAAGATATTTCTGAATTGATCGATACTTTTGCAGCTATGGACGCTGTTAAGCTAAGCAATGTCAACAAAAAGCTGATCCTGGCCCTACGATTACGAGCCAGAGACAGAATGTTAAACCCACAAAACCGGGCGCCTGACATGTCTTTTCAGGCAGAACGCCAACATTACCACTAAATTTTTTCATTTCTGCCACATCATCACCATAGTCTTTTTATATCCGGATCGCCCCGTTGACAACAAATGTTTGACAATATAGCTGTCCAGGGCCAAATTCTTATTGGCCATTACGATATCCAGCATGGCATACAGAAAATGTTATAAAGTGGAAAACTACAAGTCAGAATAAATGTTTGGATCAAAAGAGGATTTCAAACATTTTCTTCTAATTCCTTTTCCCCCTCAAAAACAAAACAAAACTCCAACCTGAAAGACAGAGGAAGATAAGCATGTCGTTATCCGATGTTGGTAAAAGAGAAAGCACAAAGTTCTCTCTCCCCCTTTTTTTTTTATTTCAACGGGAGGTTGGTGGTTTTGGGTTGTTGAGTGGCAATTCAGACTTTTCAGGCTTACCAACCCCACCCCCCGAAGTTCAAAGTTGGTCTTGGAGCATTTGAGACATTAATTGGCAAAAAATAAAATAAAATAATCAGTGCTTAGAGAATTAATGAAATTCTTTAATCAAACGACAAGCCTACGGAATAAGGATTTCTTGGGAGTTGGTGGACAGGTACATGACAGAAACTGATCGTTTCCCTTTACGCTTTCCCAGAACCATCCAACTATTTAACCAAGTGTGGCCATACATTTTGTTAAGAATTTTCATATGCTAAAAAATAGGATAAATGTTACTAATAATTATTAAATCAAATGAAATCCCTTAAATATATCAGAGGCTTCACGATGATCTAACAGTACTAACATAGGCATGCATCATTTATGTTAAAAAAACAAAACAACAAAACGTGAAGAAAGATGGGCATGAATGTACTGGGTAACACTGCCGACCAACCTCATTTTAAACATATGCAAATAAAATAACAAGTACAATTGTAGATACACCAACCACATTTTGAAGCATGGCCAATTACGGTCACCAAATATACCAACCTCAAAGCAAGTAGCCGTGGCATTTTGGTCTTCCAACCCAAACCAAGGTAAATTTTATGTCTCTGCCAGAGTATTACTTTATCTGCAATTTGCTAAAAGATATAGTACTAGGCTTATTTTCGTCTTCTTTTTACAATAACTGCGTAGATTTAAACAAGCGAAATAAGGAACGAAGATCATCAACTGATTGTAGAATTTGAGGTCAGAAATTGATCAGCTGATTATAATTTTCTAAGGACTAGTCAATATAAGTATTTGTCGTCCTTGCTTAGCTTTGTCAACGTTATGATAAAGAGTATAATGCTATATCTACCATAAACTTCTTGCAAAAGCTCTACTATATGCAGGGGCGTAGCTACACTTAGCTGGGAATTTTGAAAAAACGTAAATATAGGATACTAATTTGATGGTTTTGTCAAAAATTAAGGATAGGGTGTGTACTTTGCCCCCCCAAATATTATAGAAAAATATAAAGATGGGGGGGCAGTGAGGCACATATCAAAAAGAATGGGGACCAAGTGTGTATTTCTCTCTTTCTCTCATTCAAAACGCACGACGCCGTTTCAGACTTTCAGTTATACAATTCAATCCCCAAATGCCCAATTCCCCCCAATTGCCGAATCCATAACATTGCCAGCAGCTCTACTGACTACCTCTGCTGCTTTGTGCTCCGAGTCTCCGACTGGTGACTGCTAGTCTGCTAGTGCTACTGCTCCGTGGTCGCTGGCCTGCCGCTGCCTTGCTGTCGGCCACTCGGCCTGTCGCTATGCTGGGCTAGTCCTCTCTCAGCTCTCGCCTCTCGCAGTCGCTCAAGCCGGCGCCGCTCAACTCACATCGGCATTGTCGTCTCGCTGCTGTCTGCTGACTCTCGTCTCTCGCATCAGCGATTCCTCCGATTCGGCATCATCGCATCATCGATTCATTCGCTTCATCACTCATCCATCAGCTGATTCACCTCCTGGCTCCCGTCCTCCCCTCCGGCGTGGCGGCAGCATTAGCAATAGCATCACATTTGCTTCTTTGCTTGGTCCCAGAAGGCCAGACCCCCAGCCAAAGCCAATTACGCGCCGGCGCCACCAATTACGCCAGTACGCCACCACACCACTGAACGCCGAGTCGGACTCTGGAGAGGACCAAGAGGTAATGGCGGTCCTGGGCAAAAATGGTTAATTTGCTTGCTTAGTTTAGTTGCTTTGATTAATTAATTGGATGGCATTTTCATTTTGTATCTTATAGTTACAGTTACAGAGTTATATACTATAGTCAAAACTCAAAAGTCTTTTTTGGCTGATTAGTAATGCTATAAATTTAGTTTTTATTCCTATGGGTTATGACTTATGAATCTTGTGATTGCATTTTGTTGTTTCCTAATTTGTATACAAACTAATGGCATCTAATTTTCATGCAGAAATGTCATAAAAATCATTTACTTAATAATTACATTACAGTTTTCTTCTTAGAATAGTTTTAAATTTGCTGGATTTTTGCCTTTTGAATTTGAAATTGTAAATTGTTGTGAATGTGAGAATGTCTATATTGTTGGATTAAACTTTGAAATTAGGTTGACTACTTGACTGGTTTAGAAATATCAGATCATGTGCTTACATTGTTGTATATTTTTTTTTCCAGCTATGTCTAACAAACAAAAGACATTATCTCATTTTTTTCAAAAAATGGCTTCACCACCGGAAACTGACTGTCAGCCCAAAAGCAGTCAAAATTCAAGGGTGGCTGAAAATTCAAGGATGGTTGAAGAAGTTTCAGAGTCTGTAGGATTCGGGAATTCTTCAAATGCTGAAAGTACGCAACAAAATGAAGCACCCACAACTTCTAAAATTTTTTCCATAATGCGTGATCCAGGGTTACGGCAGCCCATGTGGACATATCCCATCAATGAACGTGATGAGGTAAGAAGAGCTTATTTAAAAGCTGGACCTTATCAAATGCAGTTTGATTATCCAGAGAAAAAGAAACGTAGGTTTAAATATTCATGGTTTGCTGATTTTCCTTGGCTTGAGTATTCCCCAACAAAAGATGCTGCATTTTGTTTGCCATGGTATTTATTTAATGACAAACCAAAAGCTCAAAATGGGTGGGATGATTTTACTGTGAAGGGTTTCCAAAACTGGAAGAAGGTTAAAGATGGTCAAAATTGTGCTTTTCTCAAGCATATGGGTTCAGACCCTTGCTCTCCTCACAATAATTCGGTGAATTGCTGTACTGCATTGTTGAATCAGTCTAGTTATATTGATAAGGCAATGGAGAAACAATCAAAAGAAGAGGTTGTAAGGAATAGACTTCGGATTAAAACATCCATTGATGTTGCTCGGTGGTTATCTTTCCAAGGACTTGCATTTAGAGGACATGATGAGTCTACTGATTCTAGAAACCGAGGGAATTTTCTTGAGTTGCTCAGTTTTTTAGCATCTTATAATGATGAAATTGCTAGTGTAGTCTTACAAAATGCTCCTCAAAATGCAAGGTATACATCAGCTACGATCCAAAAGGAAATCTTATGTGTAATTGCAAACAAGGTTAGGAATAAGATTTGTGAGGATATTGGTGATTCGATGTTTTGCATAATAGTTGATGAAGCAAGTGATGAAAGTAAAAAGGAGCAAATGGCTCTTGTTCTCCGATTTGTTGACAATAAAGGCTTAATACAAGAGCGATTTTTTCATATTTCACATGTCAAAGATACATCAGTAGCCACTTTATATTCAGAGATATGTTGTATTTTATCTCATTATGGACTGAATGCTCAAAATATTAGAGGTCAAGGGTATAATGGTGCTAGCAATATACGTGGTGAATGGAAAGGGTTACAAGCATTATTTCTCAGTCAATATCCACAGGCATATTATGTTCATTGTTTAGCTCATCGTTTGCAGTTGGCACTAGTTACTGCAGCAAAAGAGTTGCATGTTGTGCATGAGTTTTTTCTCAATTTATCTTTTATTGTCAATGCTGTTACTGCTTCCTGTAAACGACATGATGAGTTGCAAGCTGCTCATGCTGAGAATATTGCACAATTGATTGCCATTGATGAGATTGAAACTGGCACTGGTATTAACCAAATTGGTACCTTAAGGAGACCTTGTGATACTCGTTGGAGTTCTCATTTTAAGTCAATTAGCAGTCTCCTTGATATGTTTGATGCAATATGCAAAGTTCTTGATAATGTTAGAGAAGATGGTGCTAATTATAAATCAAGAGGAGATGCTGCAGTTGCTTTGAAAAGGTTGTCATCATTTGAGTTTATCTTCATTGCTCATTTAATGTATGATATATTTGGTATTACGGAAGTTCTATGTCAAGCATTACAACATAAGGGTCAAGATATTGTCAAGGCATTGAATTTAGTGGAAACTACTTCAATATTACTTCAGGATTTCAAGAGAGATGGATGGAATTCTTTTATTGACAAGGTCACTTCATTCTGCTCAAAGCATGATATTGTTATTCCTGATTTTAATGCTCGGCATTTTCTAGGATGTAGTGGTCATCGACAAGATAGTGTTTCTGTGGAGCATTATTTTCACTTTGATGTGTTCAATAAGGCAATAAATTTTCAGTTACAGGAGATATCTTCAAGGTTCAGTGAGCGCATTATTGAGCTTTTGACACTAAGCTCATGTTTGAACCCGAAGGATGGGTTTGAATCTTTTAACATTGAATCTATTTGCAATCTTGCACAGAAATACTATCCACTAGATTTCTCAAGGCATGAACTTGAGTTGTTGCCATTTCAGTTGCGCCATTTTTACGCCGATGTTAAGGATTTATCAGAGTTTACACAGCTATCATCAATTGCTGAATTATGTCAACTGTTGGCATCCACTGGAAAGTCAAGTTATTACTATCTTGTTGATCGATTAATCCGACTGATATTAACTCTTCCTGTGTCTACTGCAACTACAGAACGTGCTTTTTCAGCGATGAAAATTGTCAAAACCAGATTGCGAAACAAGATGGATAATGACTTCCTTGCTGATACTTTGGTTTTGTACATTGAGAATGACCTTGCAGAGACTTTTAGTTTAAATTCTATCCTTGATGATTTCAGAGACATGAAAGAGCGTCGTGTTGCATTATAAATTTGAAGTTTTATAATTTAGACTTAAACATGTCTATGTACTCTTTAAATGTCATGGACTTATATAAATTGCATTATTAGTTTGTTTTGTATTCTACAATTTAAGAATTTTTTTTGACCTTGCCCCCCCGACCTTGAATTCCTGGATTCGCCACTGACTATATGTGTGTTACGGCTAAATAGGTTCTTAAAAAAGTAGGTGTCTAGTAAAGTTTTCTGTATCTAATCATTTACTGAAATCTATATATATATATATATATGGTACTTTTAGCACAATTATACAAGAAATTATCAGACTGAACTGCCAACTTTGTGGCAAAGAAAGAAAATACCTGCCCTTACTAGACTGAAAGATAGCTTAGTCAGTCCTAAAAGTTTTGTGTTTTTTTCATGTCAGTCCTAACATTTTATGTTTTTTTAAGTGAGTCATAAAAAGTTAGCACTGTATGCATGGTTAGTCCTAAAATGGATGACCATCCACATATCAAACAGAATGCCTTATGTGGCCTCTAACTTCCTCAAACCCCTTCCACATTTTAAGACTTACTTAGAAAAATGTAAAATTTTAAGACTGAGACAGAAAAAATGCAAAAATTTTAGGACTGACTAAGCTAGTTTGCCTAAATCTATTTCTTCGTATTCTCCAAGCCATACATCTCGCCCATCGCTATCTCCTCCTTCACCTCCACCTCTTTTTGTTTCTTCCTCGGCTACCTCCTTCACTCCTCCTAAATCTCATTCATCTCCTCCACATTACCTTCATCTCTGAGTTGACATCCAAAACAAAAGTCTAATTCTTGGATTCCAACGTTGAATTGAAGTTCACATCTCTCTCCCAAGGAGCTCAGTTTTTTTTTAGTGAGATCATTCGGTAGCCAACCCATTTCCCAAGTGTCTTTCCATTCTTTCTCTCCCTTTTTTGGGGCTTCTAATGTGAAAAATCAGGACACTGGAAATAAATCGCAACTAGGTATTCTAATTTTTTATTAAACTATGTCTATACTTAATCTGGGACTGGGTGGAATTCAATAGTAATCGTTGAAGGATTTAGAGGTTTTGAGGGGTTATCATTTGTTTGCTTATCTACAACTTCCTAATTGTTGAATAGTTGGATTTTAGGAGGGGGGAAAATGGGACACAACAGCTAGGAGCCTGAGCTAGTCATGTCAGTGGAAGGAAGCGATCGAATTGGAGGCACAATTGGAGGGGTCAACATTGGAAATCAAGAAAAACTATGTGGAAGTACATCGAAGACTAGGAAATTATAGTGAAAACAGCCACAAAGGACAATGGATGCAGCTAGCTTTTGCTGGGGGAGAGGAGGAAGAGGGGGGTCTTGGGTTTTTATGCTGACATGTCAAGGGATTAACAAAAAAATGAGGCCAGCTAGGACATTTTGTTTGACATGTCAGTAGACATCCATTTTAAGACTAATATTGCATACGATGTTACGTTTTAGGACTCACTTAGAAAAACATAAAATTTTAGGATTGACATAGAAAAATATAAAAATTTTAGGACTAACTAAGCCATTTTTCCTTTGCTGTACTTATATGGAGTAGAAATTAGATAATCAAACTTTCACAATTCATCTGTTTGAACCAATGGCAGAGGTAAGATTCTTCATTTGGGGTCAATATGAATCCATTTTTCCTTGATGGGAAGCACTTTTAGTAAAAAAAATACTAAAGGATAAACCAAAAATAATGCTCAAGAATATGGGATTCTAAATAAATTCAATTTAAAGATATTGATCTCCTATTATAAGTTGGTTTGATCTTCTAAATTTATGAAACTTTTGAGTATTATCTAATTAGATATCATAAGAATATATAAAAGACATGAAAACTATATATGAGGAGAAACATTCTTTTTTTGTAAACAGTTATATACTGAAATAAAAATCTATAATAGATCAATACAAACACATAAAATTTTGGATAGTATAAACCTTAAAATACCAACTTAAATTAAACACTATTTCTCAAAGATATTTTTAACTATTTTTATTGAAATTATTTGTTGTCTTGATGGAACTAAGCCCAATCAAGCTCATAGATATTTGAACCTTAAATCTTTGGATAAAGTCCAACAAGGGTACCTTGACTTATTTTTTTGTCCTAAATGGGTACCAAACCTTTAGATTTGTCTTATCAAACTACATAAACTCTTATAACGAGTCTCAATTAGGTACTTTCATTCAATTTTGCAGTTAACTCAGATGAAAAATGCTGATATGACATTAAATAACACTAAAATAAATTTAAAATAATAATTTGAATCCTTAAACTTTTCCAATCATTAATCCTAAGCCTTAAACTTCCATCAAAATCAATTTTGCTCTCTAATCCTACTTTCTTCTTACCAAAACCTTAAATCTTCTCAACTACTACTCCTCTCTTCCCACCAAACCTGCCCTTTTCACGATCCACGAATTCAATAGCTATTCAGTGGATCACAATGATGTGAGACAACCATGGCAAAGACACCGCTGTAGAACCCGACAATGCCTTTGGTTTGGAAGGTCTTGATGATCCACCTTTTTTTATGATGCCACTATAGCACCTTTTATATGCAGCTTCATCTTTAAGATGCCATAAATAAAGGGGATGTATGCACACGTAAATGAATGCGCCGATGATTCCCCCAATGGCTACGCCGACCAAAGCCTATTCGAAGGTGGCTGTTTCTCAAAATGGATCTAAGCCATTTGGGTGACTTGGGTTTAAATTGGAGCCATTTGGATTCATGGGAGGTGGAGAAGTAGGCAAATTTAGTGAAAGAAAGGATGCGAGATAGAAATTTTTGAGACTAGAATTAAAGCTTGTTGAATTTGACACACTTGATGATGCATGCCCTATGTTCGATAGACAACTATTGCCTTCTAGGCAAACAAATTTGTCTAGGGCAATAGAGGCAAACAAATTCATCTGGGGTAGTAGCACGTTTAGCAGTGGCAATTTGATGTCTTGTAATAGGAAGTTATGGAGAGGGTGTGAATTGAGTATGGAAGAAAATTGGGTCGGCAATCTAATTAATGTAACACCATCTTTACCTTCAAATTTTGGGTTGTTCAAACAATTGTCATAATCAAATTAGATCAGAAAAGACAACCTGAGTTTCCTAGTTATTGTGATTTTGGGTTGTGTTGAAAGCTTCAAATTTCAATGAAGAAAATTAGGTTGACAACCCAGTGGGTAAGGAGGGGAAAAACTTAGAATCAGAGATATCAAACTCATCCATAGAACTAAAAGAGAAAGAGAAAGGGGGGGAGTGTGTGTGTGTGTGTGTGTGCAAAATTGATTTTAATAGAAGTCTAAAACTTAGGATTAGTGATTGAAAAAGTTTGAGGACTACAGTTATTATTTTAAATTCATTTTAGTGTTATTTAATGCTATGTCGGCATTTTCTATCTGAGTTAATGATAAAATTAACAGAAAGTACCTAATTGGGACACGTTTTATGAGTTTATGTTGTTCAATAAGACAAATCTAAAAGTTTGGTACCCATCTAGGACCAAAATAAGTTAGGGTATGTCAGGAGACTTTACCTTTAAATCTTTAAAGAACTTAGTAATGGACAAGTCCTTGAGTTAGCATATTCTTGATTTTATTGAGTATGAACTTTTATAAGCCCACTTTATGTAATTTTATAAGCCCACTTCATGTAATTGTGGTTTCATTTTACTATTTACTAACTAAAAGTTCAAATGAAAAATTCATATATATATTTTTTACTTTGAGAAAGTAGGCAAATATTTTGCGTAAGATACATGTTATATTTGCCCCTTCGCCTTTTACTTTATGCTATTTCTGATAATTGATTAGATTGTTTACCTTTTAATTTTAGGAACCTAAATGGAAAAAATATCAAAGTTAAGGGTTTGTATCATGCTTTGACCAGAATATTCATCAAATGCCAAAGATTTTAGCGAGATTTGAGGGCCATGCCCCCCTGACCTATATGGTGGTTTGAAACCCTGACTACTTGAACACATATGTAGGGTTAATTACTTAGTCATTTGCTTATGAGGAAAGTCATTGAAGGTTTCAATCCATGTAAGGTTTAAACTAAAAGAATTTGTACTTTTTGGTAATTGAATTACTAAGGTCAAACAGAAGGCAAAGTTTTAAGGAAAAGAAAAGATTGAGAACAAAATGAATCCATGCAAAGAGATTAGGGGCTTCTGTGGATTTACATCTTTTGTTTAGTTCCAGATCTGGTTATGGCCGGGCGTGGGCGTGTGTCGGCCAATCAATCGTAGATCCACCGCAACTCCTGGAGCACATGATGATGGTTGCGAAAATCGTCGACTACTTGATTGCTCAGATATTTTAAAATTTCGACAATTTTCGTTCACGCCACCGACGTTCCCTCCCTCCACTCTGGCATTCCCTCTCTTAAAGACTCAACCCTAAATTCGGCTTCTACTTTTCTTTTTTTTTTTCGATCAGCAATAAACAACACACACACACACACACACAAGGTTTATATGTCCCACACGTTGCAACATTTATGGTATTATTTTATATAAATATAGCAAAATAATCTTTAAATAATAAAATTTGGGGATAAAGAAGGAAAAAATTAAAATTCTAATAATCTATGTTTAACTATTGATGGAAAAGAATTCTATCAAACAAAAAAACTGATACATGGAGTTAACTAAAATCAGGGTCTAATGGCTCTAATCTCTTCACAATAAATTTTTGAAATTAATATGATAAATAGTTGTATTTGTTAGTAATTAAAATTTGTATTTAACCATTAACAAAAATAAAAATAAAAAAGGTACAAATTGGTGGGATTCAAACTGAAAATTCTAAGTAAAGTCTCGAAGCAATCCAAGTTATGACTAAAATTAGACAAATCATAACCACAATTTTTCCATAGAAGATATAAATAACCTTCATACAAAAACTGATATTTATCTTTGGAAGAAAAAATGCCAAAAAGGATAAAAATTGGAGAAAGTCCTTATAGTCTTTATCTTTGACAGATGCAGTCTCCAGGCTTGTAGATTTATTGACCTTGCCACTATGCTCATACTGTCTCTCAAGGCATAATTAAAAGTAGTGTTTAACTATTAACAAATAATAATAATAATAAATGGTATGAATTAGGGGGTTTTAAACTGAAAATTCCAAGTAAAATCTCAGAATAGTCCAATTCATAGTTAAATTTAGACAAATCATAGCAATCAAATTTTTTTCATAGAAAATAGAAATAATCTTCCTACAAAAAGTGATATTTATCTTTGGCAGAAAAAATGCCAAAAAGGATGAAAATTGGATAAAGTCCTTGTATTACTTATTCTTGACATATGTAGTCTCTATACATGCAAATTTATTGACCTTGTCACCACATATTGTCTCTAATGGCCTAATTGTCAGATGAAATAATTTAAGGACCAAAATACAAGAAAGAAAACCTATAGAGTGCTAGAAGGGGGTTAGACCATTACTTAAGGAAAAAAAAAGGCACTCACTCATCGCTAGTGAGTAAGAAACTAAACCAAAGGTCTTTTAAATAAAAATATAAAAAAAAAAAAGGAAAAAAAGTGACAAAAAGCTAGGGTTTTGTAAAAAGGTTGTGTAAATGACTTTGTGCATGATAGTCGAACTATCAACAAGGATGGTTAGACCACGTGGTAAATGAAATTCGGCTAAACCAAGATCAAAACCTGTGATTAAATACAACTATATTAGGGCCTCCTCGGTGAATATTTTTCAAAAATATCTCTGTGAAGGTTAAGTTAGTACTTTCGTTAAGAGTAGAAGTAGATAGGATTTTAGTAGATAGAAGAATGTACCTCATTAAGCCGCAAAAGTCCCCTATTTATGTATATTGGGTGTCCATATTTTAGGCCCTTACGGATGTTATTAATGTGGGGATTTCCCTTGATTATAGGAATCTTGCTCTAGTTAATCGTCATCATGTTAGAAGATTCCTTCGTTTGATAGAGACTCATGTGGGCTGATTCTTGTCATCTCAAACCAGGGTCAAATGGCGAATCATTTTGGGTCAAACCTATTATTGTATCATCAATGTAGAAATACATATCCACTTTAAAAAATGTCAATTATTAATAAAAAAACAAATGATAGGATTTAGTTTATGTTTAATATATGTATCGATAGGTTTTTTTTTATTTTTTTCTAAGAGGTACCTGCTATAGAAATAATATTTTCTATTAATTTAAATGTACAACAGTTTTTTGGTTTTTTGACCGATATATTAATGGTGGTATCTTAAAAAATGAGTTTTTTCCCAAACAGGGGTAGTTACAAATCTTAATTTCCTAATAGGAGTACTTTTAATCTTATTTACTAAATAGGGGTTATTCTAACGCTACTTAATCAATTTTAATGGAAAAAGCTGACAAAATGTTAACAAGGGTCCAAAACTTATATAAAAAAGGTAAGATGAGTCATAATTTTTTTTATTTTACAATCATTTTGTATAATTCGAACACAATGTTATAAAACATTAATGAAACTTGCAAAGTATTTCACTTACAAATTATTTTGAACAATTTTTTAAATTAAAAATACTCTTTTTAAGAAAAAAATTATAATTATTTTAAATCTCATTTATAATTTCCCAAAATTTAAAATTGTGGAAATATTTATTTTTCTTTGAGAGAACATGAATATTATAAGTTTATTTTCTAGCATAATAATAATAATAATAATAATAATAATAATAATAATAATAATTCATTACATATTTCTCAATCCACTTAACTAAAAATTCTAGTCCACCCCAATTCAACCCTCTCCAATTAGCTTACTTACATGTAAAATATGGTTTCTAGACCAAACAAAGTTGTAATAATTTTAACATAAACTATCATATATTACATTTATTTATGGCATTTGTTGTTCTTACACTATTTAAAAATGCACATATGTTTTCGTGAACTATATATATTTAGCATTAAGATGCTACTATTATCTTAGTAAGGGGATTAATTTCTTAATATAAAAAACAAAACTTGATCGAGTTTTACAATGCCCAAATCTACTTACTTATGAGGAAGCTATAAGTTTTACTAAATCCACCGGAAATCCAATGAAGGTGGTAAGAATTTAGCTAAATGTACCTAAATCTACCCCCACTAACGTCCCTACTCCTATGATGACACACTAATAGATAGTTATATTCCTTTTCTCGAACTCTTTTATACACAGTCGATAATACATTAAAGATAAAATTGGACTTGCATTCATGAACATGATTTTCAATCTTACAATTTCTTTTGTCAGTGTTTGTCTTCTATTTTAAAATATTTCTTGAGATATTGCATAGTATCATTCAAAAAGATAAGCTCATAAAAATACTTAAAAGTACTCATGAATTTTCTCTTAAAATATTTTTAATTTATAAAAATAATTCAAAAATAATTTATAAAAAATTACTTTAAAAAATGAAATACTTTACAAGTTTCTATTATTATTTTATACTTACTCTATCCTAAAAAGGATGATAAATATTTCTTTTTGTTCTGTCTAAAAAAGGATGAATTGTTTCCCCTTTTTGAAATTTTTTAACATCTAATTCACCCTACTACCATCTTTAAACTCTTTTAGTATAAAACCCAAAAAAATGTACAGAACCCAAAAAAGAAAAATTTATTTTTTTTAGTTATCATTTAAATTATCATTACACAAATAAACAGAAATTTTTAAAATTTTATCTTTAGGGGTAAAAATAAAAAGAATAACATAAATTACATTCATCTTAATTTCCGTATCTAAAGGCATGAATCATCAAAATGGGATGAAAAGAGTAATATCTTGTTTGAATGATATAAAATGATTGTAAGAAAAAAAAAAAGGATGACTTATCTGGCATTTTGCTATAAGTTTTGGAATTTAGTTAACATTTATTGGACTTTTTCCATTTAGTGGCGTTAGGATAACCCATATCAGGTAAATAAGATTAAAACTACCCATATTAGGGAATTAAGATTAATAACTACCCTTGTTGGAGAAAAAAAAACTCCTTTTGAAAAGGGTTAAGGTACAGGTTTCTCAACAGAAACAGAGTAACTACGTTTTCACTCAAATCTAACAAAGTTTTCAAGAAATTAACACCCCCACCCCCCGCGGGCCCCACCTAATAAAATAAAAAAAGGCAAAGGTTATAGGTTTTTTATAAAAGGCTATGTGAATGACTTGGTGTAAATATACAGTGGTGTCCGCATAATATAGATTATTAGCATGGAGAAAAAAAACCAAAGGAAATTAGTAATTACTACCTCCATCCCATTTTAGTTGAAATATTTGTCTGGATATAGAGATTAAAGTGTATGTAATTTGTGTTAATTTTTTATATAGTAAAAGTTTAAATAATAATTAAAAAAAAATTCTTTTTTGGATTTTGTGCAGTAAGAGATTGAATGGATATTAAAAAAAGAGTCTTTATTGGGTTTTATGTAAAAATATTATTTAATTGTTTAAGCTTTTCCAAAAGAGGAAACGTTTCAACATTTAGAGATATAAAAAAATATATATATGTTTCAAGTAAATTGTGATGGAGGGAGTATTTTTTAATATAGGACAAACCGTGATCAATTTGCTGGTCCTTTGATGCGATACTCAGTACAGTTTTCTGTGACCTGCTGGAGTTTGAATTTTGTAGGGGATTTCAACCTTTTTTATAACTAAGAGGGCAACATATGGTGGGTGTTGAGTAATGAAATATTTGAATGGTTTTAGATTATATTAAATTGGTTGGATTGCAAAACATTTTCATAAAAAAAAATTATTAAACTATATTGTAAATGATACTTTTCGTTTTGACAAATTGATATAAATGATATCATAGAAGCTGGATATTTATCATATATCAACATTATTGAGACTGAAATTTCTTAAGTTTAGAGTCATAAATTTTGTTATATGTGCATATAAAGCGCAAATAATTGAAAAAATTTTAATATTTCTTTTTGTATACATAATTGTAACACACACACACACACATGTAAAAGTTTAAGAAATAATCCATGAACTTTGTTTGTTCATTGATCTATATGTTTGGGCTCAAGACAGCTCTTTTTATTTTTTTTCTGCCTTCTACTTCATCATCCTCTCAATTTATGCATACATACACTTTGTGACCACTTGAAACTCTAATCTGCGCGTTAAAATAGATGCTTGTTTATTAGTTAAACTAAGCTAAAAATGTGAATTTTTAAATTTTAGAATTATTTTCTAGTAAATTTAAACTGTGAAATAATTTCTTAATAGCTAAAGTATCATTTAAGTTATCAATTTTTGCTTTACATATAATTGTGTTTTTATCTTGTAATTGTCTTCTAGTAAAGTCAAAGCTAACTATTAATACCACAAAAAAAATATGGGAGTAAAGCAATAAAGTATTATATATTTTAGGACTGAAAGTAATGTTTTCCGTACAAGGTGTGGAACAGAGGCATTTTAACTCTCCGAGAGATTTTAACCTTTATGTACATAAAAGCTAGTATCACTTAGGCTTGAAGTATATTTCCTATTTTTATTCTAAATTGTCTCAACATATTCTATTTTGAGTCATACCAAATTTTTATAATATTTTAATATTTAATAATTTACTTTTATTATATTATCATTTAAATTATTATTTTAATATTTATATTTTATGTCTTTGTTAATTTACATATAAAAAATAAAGCACAAAAGGCATACAAGCTAATTTCTAAGCAATAGAAGAGTAAAAATGCTTGATCTACTGTGGCTTTGTGCAGGAAACTGTTGTGCAGACTATTTGGCAGCTTTAAGTCTTGTAATGGGAGCTGATGTGAGGGTTTTACAAGGTCGGCTTCTGGAAATAGAGCAAAAATTGGTAGCTGATGCTATTGGGTGATTTTCACCACTAGCTTCTTTTCTTAGGCTTTCTGTTTTGTTTGTTTTTTTAAGTCTATGTACAAAAAATTGAAAATAGTTTATTTATATAAAAATGGAAATCAGAGACAAAACTGTGATAGGCATGCATGGACCATGATCAGATCAGTAGATGCCTGGTATAGTATGTGTAGCACGTAATATTATTAAATATAAATATCTCCAGTGATGATTATTTATGGTTGGACATAAGATAAGAGTGTGACTTTGGAGTGTGTGAATGGGTGAGATATTTCCTCCAAGTTTCTAACTGCTACCATTTTAAATATTAACAATGTCCAACTCCAGCCCACCGTCACGGTTAAGTACCCCCGAAAAGTTTTGTGAACGGAAACTTACAATTATTCTTTAAAATATGTCATAAATTACAGTTTATTCTATTTATTTTTAAAAATTTATATTTTATTTTTATATTTTTTATGCTGTTTGATAATAATTTATAAAGTTATATTTAAATATATGATAGCCATATTCTAGTAATTTCAATCTCTCTAATATATTTTTTTACAATAAACAAACATTTTAAATTATTAATTTTTTTCTGTAAATATAATTTCTCCCTACAAATACATATAAGCATTTTTTAAAAGTCAGTTAACTGTGAAAAAAATTAAAATTTTTTGAAATTACTAAAACATTATTATCAAATAGTTTAAATTAGGGTTTAGAAAGTTGTTGTTGGATAATATATTTCCTTAGACCGTATATCTTATAGCACTTATTTTGAATACTGTTGTGAAATACATGAGTTTAAAAATTTATAACCTTTTATCACTCGTAAAAGCATACAATTAATTTCATTGTGTGCAAAGATGAGGAAAGGTATTGTTCTAAGGGATAGTGTGAACTTACCAAAAAGTGAGCATTGGTTACCTAAATTACTTGAACTATTAAAGTAAAAGTGATAAGTAAAACCTAAAACTAAATGAATGAATGAGTGGCTAAAGTATAGAGGACAAGAACAAAAGGCCCCACTAAGTGCATAGTCAACTTTAAGGCGGGTACCTAAATAAACACGAGTTACTAAAGGAATTTAAACTAATGAAGTTAAAGGGGAAAAGTCATCTCTCTAGGAATCTACCTGATTACTTGCTATTTAAGTTAGTTGCACCCTAAAACATTTACCCCCTATGTGGTGTAGAGACCTAAAACTCAAAAACTCACTTTCTCAAGTTAAGTATTCAAGTTAAGTATTTGCTCACCTAAAATCAAATAAAACATTTCACAATTTCATGATTAATTCTAGGCTGGTTAAGCTAATATTCCCTTTTTAACACCTAATGAGATGTCGATTATCTCTAATCAACCATACCCATTATACTCTATTTCGATTTTCTATCCCCCTTCTTTCTTCCCCAGGAAACTAAGTGAGACTAGTGAGTGCGTGGAGAGGCCAATTAATCACACAAGAATTAGGCTCAAGAATAGGAAACACAAGAGGTAAACATCCATGAAAGAGTATTAAATAACCATTAGATATCAAGTAATATAGGTTTCATCCTAGAGAGATACAAAGATCTACTCAAAATCCATGCTTTCTTCCCATGTTGAACCCAAAAACAAATAATCCATGAAAATACACAAATAAAGAATAGGAGAAGAAGAAACCCAAGATGGATCCTAGTGGCCTAAGTATCCTTGGCTCCCAGTTTCCTTCTTCAAGCTTCAAACCTTGCTCCAATGGTGGTCCTCACAAGAATAGATGAGAAGAAGAACCTCAAAGGTTTCTTTTTTGGCTCTTCCTTTCCTCTTGCTATTTATACCCAAGGGCTCTCCTCTTGGTTTGGTTAACTTTCCAACCCTAAAAGGATAGAACCCCTTTTCAAAGGGCAGCTCATCAAATGGGAAGACGTAGGGGACCAGCAAAAAATGAAGTTCGGGTGAAACAGGGGATGAGTGGTGACGCCATTAAGTCGAGTTGGTGGCGACGCGTCGCCGAATGAGAAAAAATGGTAGAGTGCTCATTGCACTGGTGACTTACTTCAGCTGGAATTTTTGCACACCCAAAATCCGTCTCGCTCGATCATGCTCCAAACTCTCACAATCGCAATGTACTTTCACATGTAAGAAGCAAAACAAAGTAAGAAAAACTAAGAGAGAAAGGAAGAAATGAAAGAAAAAGTCAACCACTTTAACCGCTAAACTATGTACTTAACAAATACCTAAAAGAAAGCAAGCCAAATAAATTAATTTAGTGACTTGCCTTAACACAGAAGCTCAAGAGTTCTTAGATCTAATTTTATTTTATTTTAAATGAGATTAATTTAAAATAGATTTTTTTATTTACTTAGAAACATTGTAATTTTACACTAAGATTATGTGGGTTTAATAATCCATTATAATGTTAAACTTTTAAAATATTTCTTAAGCCATAAAAGGGAGAAAACTATAGAAGTTTAATAAAATGTATAAAAATTCATAATTCAATTGATTGTTACATTTATATATTATGGACTTTCAAATGACATTAGTTTCGTACAAAAAAAATGTAAAATAAAAATAAAATATTTTAAATTAATATAATTTAAGTTAAAACTCATTAGCCTTTAATTTTAAATATTTTTAGGCTAGTTTGGTACGTTTTTGTAGGACTTCAATTTGTGGTGTTTTTCATTAATTAGAACTTAGGAGCGGTGGAGAGCTATTTGTGGATGAGATGAATAATTGATATTTTAATCCTAGGGCGAGTTCGGCTTGCATTAAACCCATTAATGGGTCAAAATTATTGACCGGTCAAAGGATGGGGTTGAAATGAAAAATGGGAGAAGGCCTGAAGTTGATGAAAATTACACGACATGCCACTTGTTATTTCGGCAGCCCACCCCTAATTCCCATCCCCGTCGGCCATTATCACTGTTGATACTAGCCCTCGCTATCGGATCCAGCCCGGCCTTCACCCGATCTAGGAAATCCTTCATCCTTGGTCCATTCTCAGCCGTTCTCGCGTCAACCCATTGTTCACCGTCGCTGCCATCCGTCGAGGTAAGCTTCCACCGTTTGGTTTTAAGTGAACAGTGTCCAATCTGGTTTGCTATTGGTTGCTCTGGCTCCGCTGGTGAGCTTGGGCTTCGTATATGGCAAGATGCCACTGTGATTCGCGTCTAGTTCTTCTCACCCTCTTCCTGCCATCATCACCTCCGTCACACTTATTCTCCATTCATCAATCCTGGTGTGCGTTGGCCGTATACGTCGATTCAGGCAAAATGTTGGTTAGCCGGATCTTGCCAGGTAGGATTGGTCCGGTGGTGCAGCTAGGATCCGTAACGGATGCAGTCGATGTCATAGAAATAGGTCCAATGGCATAATTTTGTAAATAAGTGAAAAATAGGGGTAAGTTCGTAAACTAGCCTCTTGACCCGCGCCCAAATCCGACCCGACCTTTATTTAATAGGACCTCATTAACTGGTTTAAACAGGAACGAACTCGCCACTAGTTTTCAACCTCAATTCTAACATTAGTTTTTAGTTTTATTCTATTTGTTTGTATGCGCAATTTTAAGTTATTGTTTTTATTCGATTTTATAGGATTCAAGTGTTTTTGTTATTGTGTTTATTCAATTCTATTTGCCGAGTAACTGAAGCCTTTTAACAAATGTGACGTTCCTAAATAAAGTTAAGGGACAAAAAAAAATACAAATATTGGGGAAAATAGAGAATGAAAACAGGACATTGTAATTTGTAAGCCAATCATATCCACCAGCCGTAAGGCCCAAGGCTGAACACCGTCGATTTTAAAATCAAAGGCAAAGGAGCGATGTATCACATCCCGACCCTGTCGCGGAAAGGCTTTTACCAGATCTCCCAACTAAACTCTTGACCGTCCATCTCACTCCTCTAATCTATTTATACCTCTTCACTCTGTCCCCGGTTTCTCGCCACTTCCCACTCTCCCTACTTCCTTTTCTTACTCGCTGTACAGATGGCTCTCCTCGTCGAGAAAACCTCAGGCGGCCGCGAGTACAAGGTCAAGGACATGTCCCAGGCCGACTTCGGCCGCCTCGAGATCGAGCTCGCGGAGGTCGAAATGCCGGGTCTCATGGCCTGCCGCGCCGAGTTTGGCCCCAGCCAGCCCTTCAAAGGCGCTAAGATCACTGGATCTCTCCACATGACCATCCAGACCGCCGTCTTGATCGAGACCCTCACCGCCCTCGGCGCCGAGGTCCGCTGGTGCTCCTGCAACATCTTCTCCACCCAGGACCACGCCGCCGCTGCCATTGCCCGCGACTCCGCCTCCGTCTTCGCCTGGAAAGGCGAAACCCTCCAGGAGTACTGGTGGTGCACGGAGCGCGCCCTAGACTGGGGCCCTGGCGGCGGCCCGGATCTGATCGTCGATGACGGCGGCGACGCTACACTTCTCATCCACGAGGGAGTCAAGGCCGAGGGGATCTTCGAGAAGACCGGGCAGCTCCCTGACCCTTCCTCCACGGACAACGCCGAGCTTCAGATCGTGTTAGCCATTATCAGGGCCGGATTGCTGGTTGATCCCGCGAAGTACAGGAAGATGAAGGAGAGGTTGGTTGGTGTCTCCGAGGAGACTACCACTGGAGTTAAGAGGCTTTATCAGATGCAGGCTAATGGCACTCTCTTGTTCCCGGCGATTAACGTCAACGACTCTGTCACCAAGAGCAAGGTACTTTCAGTGACAAACCTAAAAGCTTTATGTATTTCCAGCTAGAATTATGTTCTCTGTCTGTTGTGGATCTGGGTGTTTTGGCCACTGTCTTAGTGAACTAATGTTTCCAAGTGAGAAAATTGTCAAATTTCGAATCTTGGATTCTACAGGAATGCTTTAGATCTGCTTCAACTTACTATTGGATCTCAGTCGTTGGCTTGTAGCAGTTTGTTTGTTAACTCATTTGGCTCTTAAACTAACCAAAATGGTCCCATTAGGAATGGTTCTTCATTGATGATGCCCACATTTCTAATGGTGGTCTTGTTTCTTTGCACAGTTTGACAACTTGTATGGATGCCGCCACTCTCTCCCGGACGGTTTGATGAGAGCAACTGATGTTATGATTGCTGGCAAAATTGCTGTCGTTTGCGGGTATGGTGATGTGGGCAAGGGCTGTGCTGCTGCTTTGAAGCAAGCCGGAGCCCGTGTCATTGTCACTGAGATTGATCCCATTTGCGCCCTTCAGGCTCTCATGGAAGGACTTCAAGTGCTGACCTTAGAAGATGTTGTCTCGGAGGCTGACATCTTCGTCACCACCACCGGAAACAAGGACATCATTATGGTTGATCACATGAGGAAGATGAAGAACAATGCCATTGTCTGCAACATTGGCCATTTCGACAACGAGATTGATATGCACGGGCTGGAGACCTTCCCAGGTGTGAAGCGTATCACCATCAAGCCTCAAACCGATAGGTGGGTCTTCCCGGACACCAACAGGGGCGTCATCGTGTTGGCTGAGGGGCGTCTGATGAACTTGGGTTGTGCCACTGGACATCCTAGCTTTGTCATGTCCTGCTCCTTCACAAACCAGGTCATTGCACAGCTTGAGCTGTGGAAGGAGAAGACAAGTGGGAAGTATGAGAAGAAGGTCTATGTTTTGCCGAAGCACCTTGATGAGAAGGTTGCTGCATTGCATCTTGGCAAGCTAGGGGCCAAGCTCACCAAGCTGACTAAGGAGCAGGCTGACTACATCAGCGTGCCGGTGGAGGGTCCATACAAGCCAGCTCACTACAGGTACTGAGCAGAGATGGGTGGAAACGGGGAACCCTTGTTGGGGGGAGGGAACGTGATTTGGACCTTCTTGTCTGTTTTTTATTATCTGTGATACGTTGCTGAGGTTTTAGGTTTTTATGGCATTTTGGTAGGAGATTTGTGTGGGTGGTAGGTGTGGAAAACGGGAATGGTCTCTCCAAGTTTTGGGGAAGAAAAACCAATATAGGTTTGAATAAAGGGTTTTGGCTGGGCATGTGTTGGAAAGATATGTAACTGATGTGGTTCTTGCTACACTTGGAAAAATCATTTCATTTGCTAGGAAAGGTAGACGAAGAGAAACTATTTAATTTCATCGGGCCGTGGCTCGTGTTCTGTTGCTTAATACGTACGGGAAGGGAACACACTGACCTTTTCGGTTGCCCCGAACATTCCTGTGACGCAGATTGGTTCATTTTTAATTTTATACTCCATTGTTTGATCGTATTGTCTCTTTTCTTTTTTTATTTTTTTTGAACTTATGAATGTTGTATGTACCTCATATAATTATTTCATGTGAGGTATTTTTTTTTTTAATTATTGATGGACCTCACGCTAGTTCACAGGATGAAAAAAATATTTTTTGAACATGTATAAATATGGAAAATAAAAATAAAAAAAAAATAAAAAGAAGGAACATATAGTATTAGTAGGAAGCTTTTGATTCCCATAAACCTGTCAAGCATCCTCTTTGTGTAAAGGCCAAACCATCAGAAATGAAACCAAATCACGTACGAACTCTTTTATCTCCAGAGACACAGTACCGGACTAGAAGGTTGCATATAGAGGTGAGACATGGGCCGGTTTAATCCAGCCCAAACTGGGACTGACCCGTAAGTCAAATCTGCCTGGCTCTGCTTTGGATAAAAAATGTAAATATATGGCCCAAATATGGACTCTAATGAGGATAATAGTGCAAAACGGACCAACTCGGCCCAGAACTCATCCCGTGACCCGACCAGCACTGCCCTGCAAAACCTTCCGGTCTGGGCCGGGAGTGCCCCAATGGTCCTTCCTTCAACGAACAACTGCAAAAAAAAAATTTTGAGAATGGGTTAATTATACGGTGTGTCCTCTAATGGTTTTCTGCTTCATTTTAGCCTCCAAAAATTCATTTTCACTCCTCCCAATAACTAAATTTTAAGGACTTTTTGGTCCAAATAATTTTTTATCATCCCCTATAAATATAAATGTCATTTTCACTCTATCCTCACACCATTACTTAATTTCTTTTTTTCCTCTACCATATTCTCTCAAGCATTCGAGTTTTTTTCTTAATCTCTTTCAAATTTCTTACTAATCTTCCCCTAATATCTTCATAATCTTCTATTTATTTTGCATTAATCACTACTATTAGTTCGTGACTCATGGCTTTAAGAGGAAAGGGCAAATCGATAGAGAGTTCATCTTCTTGCACCACCGCCCTCCAAGCCTTGTTCCATCGCCATTCTTGGCTTGCCGATAAAGGCATCTCAATTGAAGAGTTGCACGACGATGATGCTGGAAATTGATATGATGAATTACGATTTAGAACTTGACGATCAATTATTGGATGATGAAGTTGAAGAGTTGGATGCAATGGCGGCTGGGAATCCGTCAACACAACCGACACCGATAAGTCATGGACCCGCCGTGGAGAAAACCCAAGGACAAGGTAAATGCTTGAGACTAACTATTTGGGTTTAGGAGCATTATGAGCTTATATATGAAGAGAAGTTGAGGTACGGGAAATGTAAACATTGTGGAAAAAATTTTGTGCATAAAAATAATTCCTGCACTGGAATGCTGAAGCAACATATTGAAAATCAACATCCTAACATCCTCCCCAGTGTTAAGACTAGTTCTAGAGGACAAACACAACTTGGATCTACAACCGGCATCAGTGGGTCAGGTATATTTTATTTTAACCAACAATCTTGTAGAGAAGATATGTTAAATTGGATTATGCTTATTGAAAAACTTTTTTCACAAGCTAAAAATGTGCATCTAGAATCTTGGATAAAATCACAATTAAATCCTGCATTTAAAAAAGTGTCTAGGAAAACCACTAGGAAAGAAAGCTTTAGCTTATTTGAAGCCAGAAAATTAGATTTGTAAGCCTATTTTTCTGCTCTTGATCATTGTGTAGCATTCACTTATGATATGTGGATATCACCTATAGGTCGATCATTTTATTGTGTTACTTCTTATTGGATTGATTCTAATTGGATTATGTAAAAACGAATTTTGTCATTTAGGGTCATTAAAATGGATCATATTGGTTATCACACATTCAATTATATTTTAGAAACTTTACATGATTATTTTTGTGCTAATAGATAAAGTCTTGTGCATTTCATTTGATAATGTTTCAAACAATGATGTTGTCACTCGCCTTTTGAGTCAAATATTAAAACAATATCTCAACGGTGCATTCTTTCATGTTAGATGTACGTGTCATATTTTGAACCTTTGTGTGCAAAAGGGTTTAGAAGTTCTCCAAAATGAAATTCTGCTTATTCAAAACTCATTGACTTATTTGAAATCAAGACCTGCTGTGTTTCGTGAATTTAAAAGCTTTTATTTTGAAAATCAAAAATAATTTTCTTAGAAACGGTTTAAATTGAATTGCCCAACCCGCTGGAACTCCACATATTTTATGTTGCAAGATGCATTCCCATATACAAATTTGTTGACGCATTTCATGAACTTAAAAATGGGTTTTAAATTTCTTACGATTGAAGTTTGGAAAAAATGTTCTAAAACCGGTGAATTGCTTAAGTTTTTTTACGAGACAACTGAATTTTTCTCTGGTGTTTACTACCTAACCATTCATCAAGTTTTGTTTCATTTAGTGAACATTACATATGCTTTATATCAGTTTAAAAATGATGAGTTGTTAAAACTGACTGTCGAAGCCATGCGGACTAAGTGGCTTCAATATTTCGAAAACATTTCACCTATCTTTTTAGTTGCTTCTTTGCTTGACCCATATGTCAAATTAACGGGCACAATAACATTGCTTGAAGGAATTTTTCATACTTATTTAGAAATGTCTCATATAAATGTTTTGGCTATATCTACTATTGGTTCCGAGTACTTGCATTTTTTATACAAGTTACATTGTGAGCAGCATTCAGATAAGGTAAGATCCGAAGCTTCTCAAACCAAGCCTCCAAGGAGATCAATTTCATCAAGATTCAGCCCGGCCTTCCAAATGTTCAAACGACCCCGACCGACGACATCGAGATTAGTTGAGGTTAATGACTATCTCAACACATCGTTCGAGTCAAGTGATGTCAACATATTGGAGTGGTGGAAACAAAAGAGATCAAGGTTTCCGATTTTATCAATAATCGCATAGGAGATTCTTGCCGTTCTAGTCTCCATCGTATCATACGAGGCAACGTTTAGTGTAGGAAAACGGATGATATTGGAGAAACGATCAAGATTGACACCCGAGGCGGTAGAAGTATACGTGTGCAACCGAGATTAGGGGCTCGCAACACTTCGGCAGCAGGACCAACAGAGTTCGAATGATGAGGTAATATTCGATACCGAGACTTGAATTTTTTTTTTTAAATCATTCATGTAGTTTGTATTTGATCTGATTATTTTGTTAAGCATAGATCATAGGTTTTATTTTTCATCATTTTTGAAATGTTTTTGCCATTTTAAAATGTAAGGTTAGTTCCGATTATTTGTAAGTGTCGTTTGGCTTTTTAACTTAATAAAACTTACAACGGAGGTAGTGTTTTTTCTTAAAAATATTTATTACAGATACAATTAATTATGTTTTTAATTTTTTAAAAAAATAAAAAAAACCTCCAAACCCACCCCGCCCCGCCCCACCTCGCCTGGGATTGGGCCAATCTCGGTCCTCCTTGAACCAGGCTCAAGACTGACTGATCCCGAGTCACGTCGACCCGACGCCCATCTCTACTTGCAAATACAAATTGATTCTTCTCTCAGGGGCTTTCATCAAAACTCGTCTCTCTCTCCCTCCCTCTTTTTCATTGGGTCTGCTTGGGGAATGGGAGGGGAGAAAATGGGAAGAAAGGAGACAGAAGAGTTATTTTCGCTAATTTAAAAAGATGAAAAAGTGTAAAAATGAGATAAGTTGAGAGATAATGACTCTTTCCTCTATTTCCTCTTATTTTGAGTCATACAAATTTTCTTTTCCCACCTCTTCCCTTCCCTGAATCCAAAGAGAGTTATTCTTGCACCGAAGTCCCAACATCACTTCCCGACGGGCAAAACTTTCTCTTCTTTCAATACCCTCTCAGTCCCCAACTGCTCTTTCCATCAACACAGACAGCTGAGGTTGCCTTTCACTGCATTGGAGTCTGATTCTTCCTGGGGTTCCTCAGAAGAGATGTCAACCCACCTCACAAGGCATACTTGAAGTTGTCTCCCAAGCCTTTGTTGCGCTTTGGGAAACTGATGGAACGCTCGCTGCTTAAACATCTCCCCTACCCACTCTAAACAAAGCTTTGCAAGCCGGTCTCATGGCTGGAAGCGTGGAAACCTTGCCGGTAGTGGTAGGCCCAAGCTAATTGGAGCCTACATCAAATCTTCTGGAACATTTGGACTTTGCCCTAAAAAGGAAGTTCCTGCCATGTTAGGAAAGGGTTTTACCCGAGGATGGAGTATAGTTTCTGGATTGTTGAAAGCCATTAGTTTGGGAATCTTGATGCCTGCTGGACATCTGATGGCGAGGTACTCGAAGAGCTTCCAAGGTGCCGACCTGCTGTGATTCCATCTTTACAGCGGTTGGACACTTTGGTGGGCTAGGTGGGTGCGGGCCGGGCTGGGGTTTCGACCTGGGCTTAGCCATATCGCGAAAGGGGTCATGGGAATGTTGATGGGTTGCCATATTGAGGTTGTGATATTCTTAAGGCCCAACAAGTATCAGAAAAGCAGAGTTTACATGTATTTAATTATTTGGTTAGTTATGGAGCGAAAATAATGATTGTTGACTGTTGTCTGTTTTGCTGGCTGTGCGCTTGCGGGCACTGGACTTGCTGCTTTTTTTTTTTATTGAAGTGATGATGTGGAAGCATGGTGACCTTGTCTCGCCAAAACTTCTTCTTATCTCCCCTCTTTTTTTTTTTTTTAAACGGCAGCAAAAATAACAATAATAACATGATCTTCTGAAACTGTCTGAGCTGACAATATTATTTTTATTATTTTTCAGAAGCTTTACAAAATAAAGGTGTAAGAAATATGATAAAAACCAACTTTTCATATATAATACTTCACCCAACCCAACTTGTCTGATGGTTACAAAGAGAAGAAATCTTTTGCATGAAATCGGATTTGAAACCTTGGTTGGCCACATTGAATGGTTATATTCATGTAAATTAAAGCTAAAACTCAATTCTTAACAAAATCTATTTTGTGCTTTCATTCAACGATAGGATTTTGTTTAGGTTTATTATGTTAGTTTTGAGGAAAACTTCGAGTTAGCTTATTACACATTATGTGTCATAATTTTTGAATCATTTCACTTTTTTTAATTTAAATTTAACTTAAATTTATTAATATTATCATTTATATAAATAATTTTAAAAAAATTATATCTAAAAACTATAAGTTTTCATTTATCACTTATATATAAAATTTCATACATTTATATACTAAAATATTAAAAATAAAAAATTATAAATTAATTACTATTAATAGTGAAATGTGTAAAAACACTTGGGACATATAAATTATTAACTAAACAAAACGGTTAATTACAATTTACCCCTGAGGTTAAGGTAAAATAACACTTTGCCCCTCATTTTTTAGAAAGATACATTTTGCATCCTACATTTTTAATATAATCCAATAGAAATTTCTGAAATCTTAATTCAAATATTACGGTAGCCATTATCCAATAATTTCAATCTGTATGATATTCTTTTTATAATTAATAAATATTTTAAATTATCACTTTTTATTTCTATAAATAGAATATAGTATTTTGTAAAATGACAATTAACTATAAAAAAAAAAGTAACATACAAATTGAAATTAATTGAAAATAAGTACCATATTTCAGAAGTTGCTGTTAAATTGTATTAAAAATATAGGGGTAAAGTGTATTTTTTTTACATAGAAAGAAGTAAAGTGCAATTTCACCTAAACCTCAGAGATAAGTTGTAATTATCCCTTAAACGTAATTGCTCAAAAAGAATTTTAATCTATGGTTCCAATCAACCTATTCTACTCGGTCATGAAAACGCATTTTGAATTTATGTTCTTGGGAGGCGTGATAAACCCTAACAAAAATTTGACCTCTTGTTAGCCTTTGAGCTAGTAGTAGAGACCAAGGTTGTTAAGGTGGGAATCTTACTCTGAATCATTTTTTACCATGCAAGATTGAGATTATAAGATCATACTAAAATCTAAAACTTATTATTTAAATAATATATTTTATATAAAAGACTAATTATATTGGAAACCTAAATAAAGTTTAAGTACCATACCAATGATAAATAGTTAAATACAACACAGATATTGATGCAACTCATATGTTCAAATTTGATTCAACTCTCTGTTTTGATTTGTTCTTGTTCTGGTACCTTAATTTTTCCTTATTTGAGAAATTAGGTTCAATAGATGCAGCCCACTTGACAAGCACAATTACATATTGTTTAAATTTTATAATTTGGGCAAAAAATAATCTTAAACCCACCACAAATTAAACACAATTATGATTGGTGGGTTCGAATGATTCTACCTATCCTACGATCGTGTTAGTAATCCTACTACAATTTGACATGTTTTGTGGGATCTGAATTGTAAGATTGTTTGATTTTATGATCGGAATCGCGATTTTGATAATGTTGATATTGATAACAGATGACCTTAGTTAAAAATGCACCTGATTATAACACTGGTGAATTTATAATTTTATCCTCTTTAAAACTAAAAAATTCCAAACGTGTCCCCACTTTTCAAGTTTTGCATGACTTTTTCCTTTCTCAAGTACGGAAGTGCAACAATCGCCGGCCTTTACCCCCCGTTTTATCGCCCGTTGCAAAGTCCTGTTGTCCTAGTCGCCCATCCATCTGTCACTGTAGCAACTGCACTGGTTTCGCTCGGTCAAGACTCGACGTCAGCATTGTTTGCAGTCCCAAGGCCATGACGATTTCCATTGCCACCGTCGCCCTTTCGCACATCGCCCAAAGTGAAATTGCCCTCCCTAATAGTTGATTGCTACCATCACCGCCGATCGAAGAGGAGAGAAGCGATCGAAGAATTGAGCCGAGCAAGAACAATACCCCCTGGCTTTTTTGGGTCAAACCAAATGATCATCCTTATCTTTTCCTTTTTTTTTTTTTTTCAAATGAATCCTAATTTTGTCTAGATGGGTACATGTACCCCTACAAAAGAAACTCATCTGGGCAAAGTGAGGATGTAATATGTATTTTTTAAAATTTTAATTGTAAGAACAAGATACATAAACACAATTGTATCAATATGAAAAGTTTATCTACTTTCACTTGTAAGTTTATATGTTTATACATATGGGTATATCTATTATTCATATCTACATATATTATATATCAGTAATAGTTTTCAATAATCTTATTCATTTACAAACATCACATGATTTGTACAATGTCTCATCTTCTACTTTATATATCGGGTTCAAACATATCTATCATCATATTTGATTACATCTCTAATTTAGGTGGGAAATACGTTTTGACGTATTTATATCATAAAATCATTTAGAGACAAAAATAATACTACATCCGTAACAATTCTACAATCTCCTTTGTATATATTTTTCATATGTTTTATACATATCTATAATTTACTTTATACATTAAGTTTCATGTATATGTGACATTTGACTTGTATATATATTTAAGTTTGACGAGAAGCATAATTTGATGTGTATATACCTATTTTTGTTTTTTAGAGGACGAACACATATATACTATTAAATATATTAATAAAATCAGCTGACTTTTTTTTTTAATGCTTTACCAGAAACCTTCTATAAGTTAATGATTTAATTTAGAAAACATAGAAAATAGCACAGACGTTAGCTGAAACCATTTCTATGTGGAAAAAAAAAACCGAAGGAAAACCAACCATTAAAAAAATAAAGAAATGATAAAATAATTTTAATAAAGTCCCGACATTTTACAACCTCCTCCAACTTCATGCCAAGTGCAAAGGAGATCATAAGTTGATCAGTCCGCACATTCCAGTCGCTACACTAAACCTCACTCATGCAGAAACACTTTTCGAGATATGGACCGGGCCTACAGGCCCAGGAGGTAAATCGCATGGCCCACTGCATAAAAGCAGAAAATAGACCCTACATGGAGATTGCAAGTCACTCACTCAACGACTAAACCAAGTGCTTCAGCTGTGAAGCAACAACAATTCAATTCAAAAGCCATCGAATGATTGACCCTATTAAAAAGCACAAATATTTTAGTCATTCTCTGGGTGCTTCACACCCATTACCTTATTGAACGGTTCACAACAAAATAAGATACTATTACAAAAATCTGGGAAATAGAAAAATGGCACCATATCAGTATTTCTTCCCGTTAAAGTCATTAAATCAACCATTCATTCATCAATTTTAAGGGGGATTTTATGTACTAAAATAATGTCTGGGGATGATTTTATTCTGGACTAAAGTTAAGGAACAAAAATAGAACATTATGATGAGAATAGGAGATTTTAAAAAATGCAGAACTAAAGATGACCATTTATAAGAAACAGTAATCTTCATTCTAATTGGTCACAGGAGTTAAGGAACTTTAGAAACATATCAGGTGGCGAGTTCCAATTTCACAGAGAAAAAGCATCCCAAATCCATAACATGATTCAGAAGTTCTACGGTCTAAGAGAGCAAGGGATAGGCCGGTGCCGCAAAAAGGAGGGAGAGCTTCACACTCTTTTTACCTTTTTTCACAACAGCAAGTACATTTTTCCTGTTAATGCTAAAAAGCATGTTAGATAAGAGATACAAGTAGCAAGACCAACGGAAAGAAAACAATCCAAGACCATATTAGGGCGCACTAGGTTGAAAAGTAGTGGAGCGCAAAGTGGACTACAGGTTTGAGCAGCAATAAGGTTATCACTCTACAAACTAGTACTAGACTAATCTATATTCTTGATGGAATGCTTATGGAATTTGGCATAATTGGATGCAAAAGAATCAAAAGCCCCCACTTGTTATTTAAGGAACCAGTCAGATTGTGACATGTACAATCTAGTAGAGTTTTTGTAAGGAAGTTCTAGCACATGTAGCAAAGCAAAAGTTGCCTTTTCCAGCAAAGCAAGAACTAGAGGAACAGATTAAGCAGTTTAACTAATCAGAAATGGTAAACCAGAAACCTTTGCAGGAAAACTACACAAAGTAAATTGCAGCTTAGAAGGTGAGGACAAGCATCATTCAAGTTTATCAGACAAGTTCTGCTGATAAGCAGAGATTTTGATATATGGTAAACTGGACCAATGGGATTGATTTCCAAGTGGAGCGCTTAAACTGGACAAAAGGCAAAAGACTGAATTTTGTGCCTATAGGAAGGACCAATGGGAATGTGCAGGTGAAGAAACTTAATTACAGAGCAACTTCCCTAGGATAATTCATAGTTTAGATAAAGTTTGCCCTTCCACAGGAACAAGAGCCATAATTTCCGAAATAGAAGCCAGATCTTCTGATCAATTAATCTGAAACTTGCATTTCACAAGTCCAATTGATGATAATACACTTACACTTAAATATACAGTCATAACAAAATTACACAACAAAACTACTCCAAAACAACACCAAATCCAAGACAAAAAAACCAAATTACCTGGTTCCCAATTTATGGGGAGAGGAGCAGCTGACAGGTTCAGGTCTTGGTGTCTCTGATGCCTCTGGCGCACCTTGTAATGACTTCACAGCCCCTGCTATAAGAATTGGCCTGCCCAGGGCGACAATCATAGTAAGAAGCACCGGGCCTAGCACACGGGACCATGTCCCTCTTCAGGGTCTCGTAGCTGATGTACTTCTTCTGCATCAGGAGGAGTCTTCTGCTGCTCTCGGAATCCATCTCCATTTCTGAGTCTGGGAAGCAATCTCCCACCTTTTTGGTGCAAACCCTTTTTCCGAGGAGCTCAATGTCGCTCTTCTCCGGAGAATGGAGGCCTGAAACCGAGACGGCATTGCAGATTGGGAAGTGGGCGTGGAAGAGGAGTGTTAGGGTGAGGGTAGTGATGAGAAGGGTTTTGGGCATTTTTTTTGTTTCTTGGTTTGTTTCGGAGCTCGGACCTTCGGCTGTGAGACTAACTATTTGTCCCTTTGCTGGTGAGACCGTGAGAGATCAAAAGTGAGATCTGTTGGGTGTTCAGTTTGAGAATTGAGCCTATAGGCTATAGCGCATTGGAATGGGACAAGACACGAACTGTTTCTATTATCGCACTCGAATGTCGCGTGGCTATTTTCTTCGCTCCATGCTTTTCTTTTTCCAGCTCTAGCTTGGTTCACTTCCTCTTCTCGTGTACATTTACATGAACACTTTCTGTTTTTTTTTTTTTTTCTGCAACGAGGTTTTCATTGGGTGAGATTATTTCTCGTTTTCACCCAAAAAAAAAAAAAGAGATTATTTCTCGTTTGCGGATTCTTATATGCTGAATGAACATTTGATTATCTTCGTTAAAATTTATAGATGTTGTATCATGTAAGTATATTAGATATGTTTTTCACTGTTATTTTTATTAAATATTTCACCCGCCCCAAATTTTTTGTTCTATTTTAGTTTTTTTGACTAAATTCTACTTAAATTTATGTATATTATTATTTGATTAAAAAATTTTAAAATATTATATTTAAAAAGTAAGAGTCTTTTAGTTTCTAAATATATATATTTTTAAAAAATTACTAGTAAATAATAATATAAATAAATTTAAGTCAAAGAATTGAAATGGAGCAAAGAATTGGGACGAAGGGTGCAATAAAATTAATTAACAATAAACATTCATTAAACTTTACATTAAAGGGGCTAATATGCATTTGATTTGAAAAAGTAACAAAAACTACATGAATTTGTTAGGTTAATTGTGCCCATGACCCTTAACCTTTAATTATTATTCTATTTTAAACCCTAACATCAAAATTTTGAATGGAAAGTCATTAACCTCATTTTAGTGTTCTATTTTTTACCTTTGGAGGACCAAAAATGTTAAAATAGACTGATTTAGCCGTGTGGCATACTATCGTTCATGATTTGCCATGTGACATAATAAATCAATTACCATCAGTGACGTTGAAAATAAATAAATAAATAAAGTTGCTATGATAATGTGGAAAAGAAATGAAAAAAAAATGACGATGATGTGTAAAAGAAAAGAAAAAAAATGGAAAAAAGAAAAAAAAATTGTCCATCTTGAGGTCCTAAATTTCAGAAAACAAGATTTTGTCAATTGATCGAGACTGTTAACCGATGGATAGTTTTTCTGAGTTATTGGTCAACGGCTTTTGAGGAGTAAAACCCCTCTACTTTCATTGCTATTTGTCAACGTTTATGTTGTTAGTGTGTATCACCATCAAATTGCACTAGTCATGAGTTTGCACAGTCGGCTGGAGAGGTGGAAGCTGGCCATGTGGACATCATCAGTGAGGTTGCCTGTCCCCTAACAGCTTTGCTGCCCTGCCAGTGGAGGCCCATGGCTGCCGCATGCTTCGGCCGCAATTGGTTAATGCTGGAGCTGCTATCACTAGATGATACAAAGGGGGAGAAAATGAGAGAATTTTTTTTCCCTTCCTTTTCCATATTAACGAAGGCAATTGATTTATTGTACCACCATGGCAAATCGTTCATGCTGGTATGCCATATGGCTAAATCCGTCTATTCTAATGTTTTTGTCCTCTGAAGATCCAAAATGAAACACTAAAACGAGGTTGACGATTTTTCATGCAAGATTTTGATGTTATAGTCCAAAATAGAACAATAATTAAAGATACGGGGCTACAAATGCAATTAATCCTAAATTTGACTTGGTTCAAAAAGGCCATTAGCCCCAAGCCTTTAGTTTTCATTGCAAATGGGCCTCAACTTGTATGTTGCAAATTGGTCCAAAATTTTTATAATTTATTGCATGTTTGTACCTAGTCCGAAGCAAGATTGAATTGCCTATTTACATAGGAAAAAATTTATATTTTAAATGTTTCATTAACTATCAAAATATTATAGCACAGTTTGAATTTATTAGAAGAAAGTTAGCATGCAATTTAAATTAGTTAGCTCACACATGATTATTTGATATCAACTTTTTAACTTCTAATTTAAATGGTTCAATAAATATCTTCTCATAAATTTGAATTATGCCATAGTTTTTAATAGTTAACGGATTATTTAGGTTATCAGTTTTTCTCTCTGTAAATAAGGTTTTTGTGCCAACTTAGTCTTGCCTATCGTTAGAGACCAATATGCATCAATGTGTATAAGTTTGGACTACTTTGCAGCAAAATGGAGGTTGAGGAATAATTTATAACAGTAATTAAAGGTTTGGGACCAAGGATTCCATTTACCCTCGGAACAATATATAGGCATGAAAATAAGACCTACTTTACTTTAAGGGAATTACAAATGTCAGTTGGAACATTTTATTGTTTTTTCCTGATTCATGACAGAGCTGTTGCTGCAGATGACCCATTGAATTGGATAGCTTCCTAACAATAACTGGACCTATAGAGCTATTGCTGCAAAAATAAAATAAAATAAAATAAAGAACCAAAATAAAGATGAAAAATGGATGAGTAACGAACCTATTGCAAAGAGAATCCATGTGTTGTCATGTAGAGAATTGGGTATAATTATGACTTAAGCTTGTTTTACCTGCTCTCACCACTTGATTTGAGCTCATGTCTCATCATTCAGCCAGCTACTTGGTATTATTATAGGTTATTGGCGTCATGGTAGGAACCGACATACCAATGTGCAAACACTTTTTACTGCAAACCGAAAAAGCTTTTATTACTTATTTTTATTTTTACCTATTTTTTTATATAAAATTAATTTTAATTAAAAGTTAATATTATGTGTGTGTAATCATTTATTAAAAATATAATTTTTATAAATTTATTAAAATTTTATAATTTTTTTTATTTTAATTAATTAAAAAAATAAAATTCATAAAAATTTGACAACATTATAAAAATTTAATTTAAAATAGATTATTATATCTATATAATATTAAATTTTAAATAAAATTAATTTTGAGTAAAAAAAATATAAAAATAAAAATAAATTAATTAACTTAAATTAAAATCAATTATCTCTTGAATTTTAGCTTGGCTACATAATGGCCACGGATGTCATAGATGTAGATCTGCTCAGAATTCGGGGACCCACAAGTATGAATCTCACCTCCCCGCCGGTCCAAGGGGGCAAAAACAAAAAGACAAGGAAAATGTTATTGAGAGAGGCCCAATCAAATTTTAAAATGAGAAACATAATTTCAAAAAAAAAAGGCTATTTTTAAATAATTGTCAAATATTGTTTTCTCTGTCTCAAAACTAATAGTACTCTTCAAATTTTTGTCCCAAAATAAGTGACATTTTTAAACCTTTATGCATCTTCCAATTTTAATGTCTATTTTGTCCCGAAATAGAATTACTCACAAACTTGTATGCAACCACTTTTCAGGACTATTATAGTCTTTCAAATAAAAGGATCCTAATTATATGATCAAATGTGACCTTTGGTTTATATATTTCATTTTTTTTTCAAACAAATTTTTTTTATCTAGACCCGAGATTGGCTCATGAAAAATCACCAAAGTCATGCTTCAATATGTTTGACCAGTGTAACATTTTGTCAATGTTGTCATTTTCAAACTTTGTATTTGTGTAGCTCTTAATTTCAAACCAATAAATCTTGCATTTTTCTAATGGTAGTATCATAGTTTGAACTTCTAAACATTGGTATTGAAGCTTTAGGAGTTGGCTTAACTAAAATTCTAGTAATAGCTCATTAAGTTAAAACTCTAATTCCTAAATTTCACTCCCTTCCTCACCATCTCTATGAAACTTATTCTCTCAATTTCTGACTTTTTTATTTCATTTTTCCTTAAAACCATCTCTAGGGTCTCATATTTGATTTTCAGGTAGTTTATTATCCCTTAAATCTCTTTCCTAGATCTCAGCTTTCTCTTATATTGTAAACAGATGCCTGTCTATCTAACTTTCTGATCCAATGATTATAAAAAGTTTAATGAATATTATTTGTGACAACAAGTCATGTGCCAAGTTTGTTTTATTTAAAGTTGGAGCTAAAGAATTTTTCATATTGGTGCTAACTTCTGTATTTGTTTTATTATTATAATTATTATTTTATTAATATTTTTATTTTATAACTTACCCAATGAAGCTTTGACTTGATGGTTTAGGTTTAACCCCCTACTCCCCTGGCCTCTCTTATGTGTACAAAATCAATAAATAAATACTCATTGGTCATTTCTAATTTTTTTTACTGAATAATGATGAAGAGGGTGTTAAAACTGTTAATGATGATGATTTTATAGATGATAGTATAGTCAACCCAACAGACAGATATGGAAATGATAATGACCTCATTTTTCCTGGTGATGCTCCTCAGGTTAGTGTCTTACTGTATAAATTTAATTTTAAAAGTGTGCTTTATAGGCTTTTGTATTAGTTCATTAATGTAACTAAATCACATTTGTAGTATGTTATACTGATCCTTATAGTAAGTTTGCTACAAATGCTTTTTTCTCTGGTCATGTGTTGGCCTTTCATTTTTCACATAAAGTGTTGTTGAATTACATGTGTACTAAGCATGGTTATTAAAAATGCGTTTTAAAACGTAAAAATGTACGTTTCTACGACTGAAGATACAAAATACGTTTCAGGTTGTGATAGAAACGTACTCAATTGTAAAATCGCATGAAAACACGACTCTAAACATAAAAACGTTGAAACTTTAAGACTAAACGACCTCATAAACCCACAAAGTCATTGAGTTTAAAACTCTGCTTGGGGCTACATAAGTCATGCCTTTTATAGCTCCTTGGTGCGTTAACCTTTTATACTGCGTCCACCTTGGTGCGTTAACCTTTTATATTGCGTCCATGTGGGATAAAGGACGAGTTAAACAAAAGCAGACAATGCTTTGCCCATTAGAAGAAGCCCCAGTGCTCTTTTATAGCTCCTAAGGACTTGTTAAACTTGTAGTTCGTCCATGTGGGACATAAAAATAGTAGTAAAAACACTGGAAGAAGCCTTTACGCCATTTAATAACTCCTAAGCCTTGTTTTTTTTTTTTTAGTTCGCTTGTGTGTGAGATAGAACTTGTAGGAAAAAACAACTTATGAACTCCACAGGACCTCATTTGAATTAGAATTCATTCATCTGGTAAAAGTCAAACATAGCTCCGCACCCCGCTTTTCCACTTTCAACTATGTGCTTTTATAACTCTTGATGTATTTGTTGCCCCTTCTAGTCATCCATATGGGATGACAAAGTACAAAAACAAGGGCATCAGGGTGCACCAGAGTGTTCATCCTATGAAAAGGAAATCTTAAGCTCTCAAACTCTTATTTGCATTTTTGTCTCATCTATGTGGGATAAAGAAATAATAAAACTTTTACAATAAATAGGAAAATCTCTAGCCATGCATTTTTGTAATTTCTCACGTTCTTGTTTCCTTTCTTTGTTCATCAATGTGAGATAGTAGTAGAGCAAATAAAACATTTTTTCATTTGGATTTTACTTTCTGGTTCCATTTGGATGATTATATATATTTTTTAATTTTTCTAATAGCTTTTTTATAGAATCTTACGACTTTGTGACTTTTTATGACTCTACAACTATAGAAAAACAAAATGACTCTAGGTAGAATCCTGACTTTAATAACCTTGGTACTAATGGCTATTTGTCTCAATTTTTTTACTTTTTTTTTTGTTTTATCTAATAGGTAGAGGAGGATGATACTTTTATAAGCACTACAATCTCATATCACCAAAGATTAACTAAATAATATATTTCTATGGTTGTGTTCAAGCTAACCTATACAGAGCTACTCTCTTCTTAGAAACATCAAGGAAAATAACAATTCTATTTCCCATCTAACAAGGCCAAGAATCATATCGAATATTAACAAACTAATTAAAAGAACAAAATTAGTAGCATATAATACAGTAGAAAAGCTCTTATCATACGAAGCATCCACATCATATGAAATAGAAAAAATCTAAAAAGGTTGAAAAATAGTACGTAAAGGAAAGTAATAGAAAAAGAAACCCACAGAATAAGTACCAAACTCAAACATAGAGTAACAACCACTGTAAAAATGCAAGATAACTTATCTCCAACCGACCTAAGTAAGAGGTTCAAAAATAACAAACTATTGTTCTGCCACCATTGCTAGAAACAAAGAATGGCTAAGAGGATGAGCAGAAAATAAAAAGTGCAGTCGCTTAACTAAAAAGCAAAACAACTACAGAAAACCAAAAGGACAGCCTCAAATGAAAGAGAAAGCAACTACAGTAAATCATATATAACCTAAGCATTCTAGTAGATACGGATCATACCTCTTTAAGACCCACATTCTAGTACATATAGGCCATACCCTTTTAAAACCCACTCATTTTGATAGAACCAAGTTTAACCAACTTAGGTTTATCTGTCTCACACTGCATATTACATTGGGTAAACCATTGGTTAAGATGTAATACATGGTGAACCAAACACGCAAATGCCTATTTTTGACATGAAAAGTGATCAAGTACACAACAAACACATATCTTTAAGGTCAAACATTGGTCACAAACTAATGTTGGTAAAAATTGTTACTAACTACTATTCAAAGTGTTTGGCAGAAAAAAGGCAAGAAAAAAAAAAGACTTTTATTTTCAAAGAGGCATAATATAAGAATCCAAATGTCAGATCATAGTTAGGAAATTAAGAAGGAAAATCCAAATTGGTACTTGCCATGTGAGCGACATGTTTATTCTCTGGCTGTTCCACATTGAATCCATTCCTACACTGGTTCTTTTTGTCCCATCCTATTGCCTCTGTCAAACAAGAAGGATACGGTCACTAGAGATGCTATTTGCTTGAGGATATTAGTGACCATGTGGCCAACTTCGTCATCCCTGAAATTGCTCATGAAGGATGAGCGTCCTCCGAGATAGAAGACGGCAATGGTGATGTTAGCGGAGGCGGCTCTACAAGGGAGATGTCAACCCTAATGCAATGAAGAAATGTCAATGGAACAACGCCAACAACAACAGCTAAACCATCTTCTTAATTTCGATGCACTTGCCATTCATTTTAATTCAATTGTCTCCAAATCAGATGGTTTTCTGCTTATTTTGTTTCTTGGTCTTCTATTGAAACTCAGGGTTTAAGCACTTTGTCAATTAGAATTTTTTATGGAGAGAGAGGTTATAGCCATTTGCCGATTTTTTTTGTTCGTTGGTCTCTACAAAGAAGGGGAAAAGAAACTACAGGCAAGATACTTGTGGGATAGGAAGGCTAACATGAGACTACACTGTTTGTTATTGAACACCTAGTAAGACTACTAAGCTAATAAAATGGCATTGTTTAGTTTGCAACTATTCAATGAATAGGAAACTCCATTGTGGTTTTAGTATATAGATATAACTAGTTGAGCAACCCGTGTGATGCATGAGAATCATTCTTTGAATTGAAATTGAGTTTATATGTTAGAATATAAGTTATGTTTTCATTATTTGTATATGTAGTCTAACTGTATAATACAAAACTTATCCAAACTTGTATTTTCTATTAATAGTATTATTTGATGTGAAACATTACTCCTTGTATAATCTGTAATTGTAATGAAATAGATCTTAGTTGCTAAGATTGCAAATCTTTCATAATTTTATCTACATAATCTTATAGTGCTTTAACCATTGATTTGGTTTTCTTGTAGTGCTTTAACCATTATATATATTCTAATGTATAATATAAAATCATGGGTGGTAAATTATTAATTAAAGTAAGACATGTACTGTAAACCAAAAGTTGGTTTTAGAAACCTACATAAAATCATCTCTTATAGTGTCAACGTTAGGAATTTGAATATTTAAATAAATCTTACTCGATTTTGAAGTTCCTAAGCTTGGTTGACCGATATACAAAAACAAGTTAGTTAAAAAGTTTATATTATAGTAGAATAAAAAGTAAAACTAAATATGGATGAGAGAACATACAATATGTTAGAAATCTTGAAAAGTTATGATGACAAAAAAAGTGAAAATTACTACAACACAAGATGATTCATCTTCTCTCCTTTTTTGCCAAAACAATTTTGGAGAACTCTGACCATATTCCTGCTATAAAAAAAATCAAAATTAGAGGAAAATATACATAAATGGTCCAAGGGAAAATATTGAACGTTATGGTGTAGAAAATACCTTAAATCTTGTAATTTTATGGTTAAGATGTCAATTGAATCACCATTAACAATCTGTTGCTCTATCGTACTAACCTCCACAACAACTTCCATAACATTTTTCATACAAAAAGGAATTGAAATAATGATATATAGATAGTATACGTAGCATCCAATTGTATTTTGAAAAACTTTAGGAAAATCTGTAAAGAATTCTTCTTGGTCTACGTGTGTGCAAAGTTAGTCAATAGTAGCAAACTCAAATTTATGCATAGGGAAATCATGAGATTCATGATTCACATAATAGATTTGTGTATTATGAGTAAGGTAGATCATAAATGAATGTGTATCTATGATCTAGTAAGTCTTTTTCTTTGGAAGAATTGTGAAATTCTTAAAAATATATATACTTCCTTCATGAAGCCTTGCTTTAAACTTGTATGCCAACATTTTTTTTATAAATCCATGAATTGCCATACCCTGCATATGTAAACCAAAGACATAGTAGCCAATAATAGATCATGAACATATATTTATAACAGGAAGAAAAGAATAAATTGCAAAATTCAGTAGAATAGAGAGGGAAAAAAAAAAGAATACTTTTTCATCCATAAGAACAAAATCAATACTGATAAATTGGTCACCTTTTCAAAAATTTAAAACATTCTATAAACGACACACCCTTACTTGAATAGTCCAGTTAGTTCTCTCATAAGACAATTCTTCCAATGTAACATATTTTATCAAAAGACTATAAAAATAAGAAAATATTCATAAAAGAACATATTTGTCCATTATATGAATTCAAATACTATGAAATAAAAAAAAATCTATCATTCTTTTTAAATAACTACCTCATCTTTGATATTGTGTAGAATCTAAAAATATAAATTAGTAAAGAAATGAAGAAAGGTATCAATATATGACATAAAGAAATGAAAAGAATGAATGATAATATTGAGTGTTTGCTAAAAGCAAAAGTGGGAATATATATATACAGGAGTTCGTTGGACAATACCATTGAAACCAAATAAATTTTTAATGAAGGCATTCTAATGGGCCTAAATATTAATTATTACAAATGAATTAATGCTATAAATGTACTATAAAGTTAATGCTAAAGGAAGTAGTCTTGGGGAAGTTAGATAGACAATATTAATAGTATTGAAACTAAATAAAATTGTAGTTAGAGCATTTTAATGGAAATTAAAGCTACTAAATGGCAACAAAGGGATGAAATCTATTTAAAACAATTGATTAAGGGACAATATTATTAATGAGCCATTAAGAAAGGAACAAAACCTAATGGTGTTTTATTATGTTAAGATGATAGAAATTTAAATTCAATTACTAAATTTATAAAAAGTAGAATTTTAAGAGCTTTTTACTATGACACAAAAAGCTTATTAAAAATTATATTTCAAAATTTAAATTTTAGGGTCATGACAATATGAGGGCTTAAATTATTAAACAATACAATTGCACCATGTAATTAATGATAAAAGAAGTAGTCTTGGGGAAATGAGTGAATTTTAGAGTGATGACTATATAAGTACTTAAGTTTAATTATTGTAAATGAATTTTGAAATTAATGCTACAAATGTACTATGAAGTTAATGCTAAAGGAAGTAGTATTGAAAAATAGGTGAGTTTCTCCTTTATATGTATATAAATTCAATTACTAAAATGTATGAAAAATAAAATTTTAAGGACTCTCCACTATGATAAATAAAGCTCATCAAGAATTACAATTCAAAACGTAAAATTTGGGGTCATAACTATATGGAGGCCTAAGTTATTAAACCATACAAATACACACTATGCAATTAATGGTAAAAGAAGTAGTCTTGGGGAATGAGTGAATTTTAGAGTGAGAGTTATTTAAGGACCTAAATATTAATTATTACAAATAAATTCTAAACTTAATGTTACAAATATACTATAAATTAATGCTAAAGGAAGTAATATTGGGAATGAGTGAGTTTCTCTTATATATATATATATATATGTATATTAAGAGACATTGTATCAACTTTTTTCTTATCACAATCTTCAAGCTTTTCAACCACTTTAATGACCATCTTAATCACAAGCCTATGTTATTTGACCCGTGTAGATCAGTTTTTTCCAATGAAAAAAATCATGCAGTCCTAGATATAAGCAATGTTATTGAAATGGGGATATTACCTAAAATCAATTTTTATTTTTCATCAATCATAAATTGTAAAATACAATTGAATCATTTTTCTTATGAATCTTAAAATCATAATATTCTAATATTAGAATCAGGATTTTGATAACCTTGGACATATGGTCATATTTACTTGTTTGGGTTTAATGTAAAAGTAGTGACTCTTTTTTAGCCCAACCAAAAAGATATGAAGACTTTACAAATACAACCAGCTTGAGTTGGTTCAAGTTGAATAAATTTGAACCGTTTAAATAACACATGCAAGCTATGAACATTGGGAGTTATGAACAAGGGTAGGACCTAGGCCAGGTTGACCCGACTTAAACTGGGACTGGTCCAGCAGTCAACCTCGCCCCGCCCCGGTCAAACCTGCCCTACCCTGCCCTAGCAAAAACACGCTAAAAATTAAGGCGAATATGGACCTGAGAAAGGAAGATGGTGCAAAACGGTCCACCCTCGACTCAGATGCAAACCCAACCTGACCCCTGACTTAGCCCACACCGCAAACTGCCCTGCCTAGAGCCTGGCCTAGGTTCGGTCCGGGTATGGGGTGCAACGGTCAGAAAAAGGGCAACCTGCAAAAAAGTTTTAAAAAAAGGGTTAATTATAATATAGGTTCTCTAACAGTTTTCTACTACATTTTAGCCCCTAAAATTCCATTTTCACCCCTCCCAATAACTAAATTTTAAGGACTTTTTGGTCCAAATATTTTTCGGCCATTCCCTATAAACACCAATGTCATTTTCACTCTATCCTTACACCACTACTTAATCCCTCTTCTTCCTTTACTATATTCTTTCAAGCATTTAAGCTTTTTTCTTAATCACTTCTAAATTTCTTAATAATCTCCCCCCTAATATCTTCATAATTTCTTTTTAATTTTGCATTAATCACTACTATTAGTTCGTTACTCATGGCTTCAAGAGGAAAGGGCAAAGCAATAGAGAGTTCATCTTCCTGCACCACCAGCTTTCGAGGCATATTTCGTCGCCGTTATCGCCCAGCCGATAAAGGCTTATCAATTGAAGAGTTGCACGACGATGATGCCGGAATCGATATAATGAATTACGATTTGAGACTCAACGATTAATTATCGAATAATAAAGTTAAAGAGTTGGATGCAATGGCGGCAGGGAATTTGTCAACACAACTGGCACCGACAAGTCATGGACTAGCCGTGGAGGAAACCCAAGGATAAGGTAAATCCTCGAGACTAACTGCATGGGTTTAGGAGCATTATGAGCTCATACACGAATGAGAGTCGAGGTATAGGAAATGCAAACATTGCAGTAAAAAATTAGTGCATAAAAAGAATTCCGGCATTGGAACACTGAAGCAACATATTGAAAATCAACATCCTAATGTCTTTCCTAGTGTCGGGACTAGTTCTAGAGGACAAACACAACTTGGGCCTACAACAGGCGCCGGCGGACCAGGTATTTTCCGTTTTAACTAACAATCTTGTAAAGAAGGTATGGTAAATTGGATATGCTTACTGAAAAACCTTTTTCACAAGATGAAGATGTGCACATAAAATCTTGGATAAAATTACAATTAAATCATGAAAAGTGTTTAGGAAAACCACTAGGAAAGAAAACTTTAGATTATTTGAAGCCAGAAAGTTAGATTTGCAAGCATATTTTTCTACTCTTGATCATTGTGTGACATTCATTTCTGATATGTGGTCATCACCTATAGGTCAATCATTTTATTGTGTTAGTTCTCATTGGATTGATTCTGATTGGATTACGCGAAAATGAATTTTTTTATTTAGGGTCATTGAAATAGATCATAGTGGTTATCACATATTTAATTGCATATTAGAAACTTTACGTGATTATTTTTGTGCTGATAAAGTTATGTGCATTTAATTTGATAATACTTCAAACAATGATGTTGTCGCTTGCCTTTTGAGTCAAACATTGAAATCACCTCTCAACGATGCATTTTTTCATGTTAGATGCATGTGTCATATTTTGAACCTTTGTGTGCAAAGGGTTTATAAATTCTTCAAAATGAAATTCTGCCTATTCGGAACTCATTGACATATTTGAAATTAAGACCTGCTGTGTTTCATGAATTTAAAAGCTTTCGTTTTCAAAATCAAAAAGAGTTTTCTTGGAAATGGTTTAAATTGGATAGCCTAATCCGCTGGAACTCTACAAATTTGATGTTGTAAGATGTTTTCGCGTATGCAAATTTATTGACGCATTTCATGAATTTAAAAATGGGTTGTGAATTTCTTACGACTAAAGTTTGGGAAAAATGTTCCAAAATCGATGAATTGCTTAAGTTTTTTTATGAGACTACTGAGTTTTTCTTTGGTGTTTACAACCCAACCATTCATCAAGTTTTGCTTCATTTAGTGAACATTATATATGCTTTACATCAGTTTAAAAATGATGAGTTGTTAAAACCAACTGTCGAAGCGTTACGGGCTAAGTGACTTCAGTATTTTGAAAACATTCCCCCTATCTTTTTAGTAGCTTATTTGCTTGACCCATATGTCAAATTAATGAGGACAATAACATTGCTTGAAGTAATTTTTCATACTTATTTAGAAATGTCTCATATAAATGTTTTGGTTATATTTGCTACTGCTTTCGAGTACTTGCATTTTTTATACAAGTTATATTGTGAGCGGCATTCAGATAAGATAAGATCTGAATCTTTTCAAACCGAGCATTCAAGGAGATCAGTCTCATTAAGATTCAACCCGGCTGTGGCAACGTCGGGTTTTCGGGAGTCGCCACCAATCAGTTTACCTAGGTCGATTGGTCACCTTAAATATTGGTCTGCGAGAGTTCGGGGGTTCGGGAGTACGGTTACGTTAAAACAACTTTGTTAAAACGCCCAAAAATTGGCACCTTAGTTGATTTTAATTTTGTTTCGCTTTGCTTTTAAATAAATTTCAGTTAATTTTCAATCTAGAATTTTTAACTGAATTAATCGGATGTGGATTTTTGGTAATTAATTTGTATAGAATTTTATACTTCCGAACCATGGACTCTGCCGAGTCATTTGGACACGGAAGATTTTTATTCCGAACCATGGACTCTGCCGAGTCATTTGGACACGGAATTTGGTGAAAATTTTAATCCATATCGTAAAAATATGGATTTTTATCTTTTTATTTAATTTATTTATTTCGAAAGTTTGATATTTTCCAAACCGTAGATCCTGCTGGATCATCCGGATATGGAAATTACTTTAATTAATTGTTAGTTATATAATTATTATTTTTATGGAATTTATTATTACTAATTTGTAAGTCTTTTGTTTTTTAGATTTATTAATAATCTAAAAAATTTATTTTTTATTCTTTACATTTTCTTTTCTTTTCTTTCTTTTCTTTCTTTCTTTTCTTTCTTTTTGATTTTATCTTTCTTTTAGTTTTATTTTTCCTTTCTTTTCTTTCTTTCTTTTCTTTTTTTATGTTTTTCTTATCTTTCTTATCTTTTTCTTATCTTTCTTTTAGTTTTTTTTAGTGAAAGTTATTTATTATTTAAATAATTATTCAATTTATAAAAGAAAAAATAAAAATAATTGGCTTTTTAAAAAATTATTTTTATTAGGCTTAAAAAATAATCTTCTTTTAATTTTCATTTATTTATTTAAGTAAGGGTAAAGGTGAATTAAATAAAAAAAAATTATATAAAGGAAAATTAATAATAATAAAGTGGGGCTTTTTGGCCATCCACTTTAAAAATAAATAATAATAAAGGTTAGCAAAGTTAATTAAATTAATTAACAACAATAATAAAAATTAGCCAAGTTTAATTAAATTAATTGATTAACAACAATAATAAAAAGTTAGTCAAGTTAATTAAATTAATTGATTAACAACAATAATAAAAAGTTAGTCAAGTTAATTAAATTAATTAATTAACAACAATAATAAAAAGTTAGTCAAGTTAATTAAATTAATTAATTAACAACAATAATAAAAAGTTGGTCAAGTTAATTAAATTAATTAATTAACAACAATAAAAGTTAGCCAAGTTAATTAAATTAATTAATTAACAACAATAATAAAAAGTTAGACAAGTTAATTAAATTAATTAACAACAATAATAAAAAGTTAGCCAAGTTAATTAAATTAATTAATTAACAACAATAATAAAAAGTTAATTAATTGTTAACAACAATTATAAAAGTTAGTAATAATGCAAAAATTAAAAGGTTAGTAACAATAATAGTATTAAAAGTTAGTTGTTAGTAAGTTAATAACAACAATAAAAAAAGGGGTTAGTAATAAACAAATAATAAACAAACAAGTAAAAATTAAAAGGGTTAGTAATTAATTCTGCAAGAACAAAATAAAAGGTTAGTGACCAAAGTGAAAGAAAATTGAAAAGATGAAGGATTAAATGAGAGTTGTACCCTTAAAAACTGAATTTGAAATTCTGGAAACGTGAAGAACAGAACGCACGCGCGCGGGGGGAGAGAAAAAAAAGAAAAAAAAAAAGGGTCAGAGAAGGTTTAGGTTTTCTGGAGAGGAAGAGAAGAGGGCCAGGGACCTAGGCTATAATTTTTTCTTTTTTCAAAACGGAGCTCTAAGCTTCATTTCTATTTTTTTTCTATGTTCAGCACAAAATTTGGGGGGCTATTTATAAAGGAAGTTTAGCTGAACTGTTGATGGATAAATTAATAAAAAATTTCAAACTTATCTCTTAAATTGGTAAAATGACAATTTTAGTCCTTTACGTCTCTCAGCCTCAGGATAAGTTCCTGAAGCTTCTGATTTTGACAATTTTGTCGTTTTCTGTCAATTTGAGCCAAAAACGTCGGCAGGCTCAAAATTTTATGTGACAAACTACCAAATGCTCCTGGAACTTTTAGAATTTGTCAATTTTTTCCGAAACTTCTCAATTTTGTCATTTTTACCTCAAACTTTTAATTTTTTGTCATTTTTTCATGAAATTTTATTTTATTTCAAACATACACATATTCACACATATATCATTTTAAATCAAATTTTCACAAAACAAAAATATATTTTAAACTAATTAAAATTTTTTTTAATAATAATAGTAATATATATTTTTTTTTTTAAATTAATTTTTTTTTAATAAAATTTTTTTCAAAATTTTAAAACACCCGGACGAAATTGGGTGTCAACAGCTGCCCCCCTTTGCATGCTTCATGGGACATGATGTATGCAAAGTCGTTACCAAATTTCGTCCGGCTTAGGTAGGCATTGAGAATGTTCTCGCCGCCCAAACAGTAAGGTTTAAGGAAAGGTCCTTAAAACCTCTAACGATAGGAAAGCTCCTATTGTTGTAAGATGGACTGATTGATTGATTATTTGTTTGAGGTTAAGGAAAGGTCCTTAGAACCTCTAACGATAGGAAAGCTCCTATCGTTGTAAGATGGACTGATGGATTGATTGTTTGTTTTAGGTTAAGGAAATGTCCTTAGAACCTCTAACGATAGGAAAGCTTCTATCGTTGTAAGATGGACTGATTGATTGATTATTTGTTTTCGAGGCAAAGGTTCCATCCTTAAAACCTCGGATTGATTGATTGATCTCGAGGCAAAGGTTCTATCCTTAAAACCTCGGATTGATTGATTGATCTCGAGGTAAAGGTTCCATCCTTAAAACCCCGGATTGATTGATTGATCTCGAGGCAAAGGTTCTATCCTTAAAACCTCGGATTGATTGATTGATCTCGAGGCAAAGGTTCTATCCTTAAAACCTCGGATTGATTGATTGATCTCGAGGCAAAGGTTCCATCCTTAAAACCTCGAATTGATTGATTGATGTCGAGGCAAAGGTTCCATCCTTAAAACCTCGGATTGATAATTGATCTCGAGGCAAAGGTTCCATCCTTAAAACCCCGGATTAATTGATTGATCTCAAGGCAAAGGTTCTATCCTTAAAACCTCGGATTGATTGATTGATCTCGAGGCAAAGGTTCCATCCTTAAAACCTCGAATTGATTGATTGATGTCGAGGCAAAGGTTCCATCCTTAAAACCTTGGATTGATTGATTGATGTCGAGGCAAAGGTTCCATCCTTAAAACCTCGGATTGATTGATTGATCTCGAGGCAAAGGTTCCATCCTTAAAACCCCGGATTGATTGATTGATGTCGAGGTAAAGGTTCCATCCTTAAAACCTCGAATTGATTGATTGATGTCGAGGCAAAGGTTCCATCCTTAAAACCTCGGATTGATAATTGATCTCGAGGCAAAGGTTCCATCCTTAAAACCCCGGATTGATTGATTGATCTCGAGGCAAAGGTTCTATCCTTAAAACCTCGGATTGATTGATTGATCTCGAGGCAAAGGTTCCATCCTTAAAACCCCGGATTGATTGATTGATGTCGAGGTAAAGGTTCCATCCTTAAAACCTCGAATTGATTGATTGATGTCGAGGTAAAGGTTCCATCCTTAAAGCCTCGAATTGATTGATTGTTTTCGAGGCAAAGGTTCCATCCTTAAAACCCCGATGATGAAAATTGATTGTTTTCGAGGCAAAGGTTCCATCCTTAAAACCCCGATGATGAAAATTGATTCTTTTCAAGGCAAAGGTTCCATCCTTAAAACCCTGATGATGAAAATTGATTATTTTCGAGGCAAAGGTTCCATCCTTACAACCCCGATGAAAATTGATTGTTTTCGAGGCAAAGGTTCCATCCTTAAAACCCCGATGATGAAAATTGATTGTTTTCGAGGCAAAGGTTCCATCCTTAAAACCTCGGATTGATTGATTGATGTCGAGGTAAAGGTTCCATCCTTAAAACCTCGATGATGAAAATTGATTATTTTCGAGGCAAAGGTTCCATCCTTAAAACCCCGATGATGAAAATTGATTTTGAGGCTAAGGAGCTTTCCTTAGGACCTCGAGCGAAATTTATATGAAAGCAATTGAAATTGGAATAATTTTCTTCGAAAGTGTGAATTTTCATAATTGGCGAGCGCAAAGAATTAGGCTTCGATAAAACGAGTGAATCTTGATGATGACAATAACACTGACAAATTATGTAAAGGGAACGGATGTTTGGAATCAATATCCAAGGTTCATTTAATATTTTCTTCAGTAAATATAGATTCCCTTGTGAGATATGTCATCCAAATAAGGTTAAAGCTTAACTACCCCAAAATGTTATGCCTAGTAGACCTAATAGGATGCGTCTCAAGAGTAATAAAAATTACTCTTTACTCAGCCATTCCAACCTAAAGGCATTGTCCTATGGTTTTAATATCAGCATGGACGAAGCTATATTATAAAAAAAGAAATTCCCTGAAAAGAAAAACTGAAACGCGAAAGAAAATGCTGATAATAAAACTAAAGGACAAGAAAAACGGATCAGATCGCTTCTTTCTTCCACAATACTTCAACAGGGTGAGTAGATGACCATTATGGGAGTGAACTGGTCGGGAAAGACTGTCGTGTCCAGTCTATCTGAATCATTGCTGGATCTGGTTCAGGAACAAAAGCTTGTATTTTATCTAGCAATTCTTCAGCAGTTGTTGCGGATATTATGATTCGCCGTGCCACTCTTGATATGAAATTCTTCTGCATAGCATAATCCATAAAAGCTATCAGACCTGTAAAGAAATTGTTAACATTCAAAAGCCCAATGGGTTTCTTATGCAAATTAAGTTGGGCCATGGAAGCAATTTGAAAGACTTCTCCCAATGTGCCAAAACCACCTGGTAGAGCGATAAAAGCATCAGCATTTAAAAGCATTTGTAACACACGCTCTTGCAAATTTTTAACCACGAATTCTTCTCCAATCGTGCCCCCAGAAATAAATTTCAGAGGTCCAGGGATAATACCCAGAACTTGACTTCCTCCTAGAGATGCTGCTGATGCTACACCTCCCATTAATCCGACACTACCTCCTCCATAAACTAAATGTATTTTTCGCTCAGCTAATACTCTTCCCAAATGGTTGGCTGCTTTTAAATACTCTTCATCTTTTCCAGGAAAAGCCCCAGAAAATACACAAATAGTTCGGGATTTACGAGTTGAGGTTTTCTCCATTCCTATCCTTACCCTTGTGAGAAAAGAGGATATATTTATAGAGATGAAGAGATAAGGCAATAATTTTATTTTTCAAGAATGGATACATTATTGCCAGCTATTCATAGTAGTCACGAGTATGACTCTGGTCAGGTATGGGTACACTATCGTTAAAAGAGGAGGAAATTTTCAAAAGCAACTAGCATGTACAGTAGTCACTACTGTAGCTTACGTCAGGAGTAGGTACGTGATTGTTGGAAGAGAAGGAAAATTTTAAAAAGTGGCAGCTAGCATGTACAGTATCGTGACTATGGCTCATGTCAGGAGTGGATACATTATCGCCGAAAGGGGAGGAAGATTTCAAAAGCGACAGCTAGCACGTACAGTAATCGTGACTTTGGTTCACGTCAGGAGTGGATACATTATTACCAAAAGGGGAGGAAATTTTCCAAAAGCGACAGCTAGCACGTACAGTAATCGTGACTTTGATCCTCGTCTTTCACTGGCTTTGCGTCCAGTAATGGCTTCAATGCTTTCTATGAATCGGTGATTTGCATCCCATCCAGTTTTCTCACAAACTGGCAAACTGGGTCGTTTAAAGTCAGATTCCCAAGACTATAACGATCTCGTTCTTTTTGGAAAATTATCCATAATCCAACAACCTCAAATTGCACTATTCCGCAAGAATGCGCTTCAAGAACCTCTCGAATATCTTCCAGAGATTCCTTACGCAAGCCATTCTTGATGAATTTTATTCTATCATTACGATTTCTGGTGATCACTCCTGGAGAACGACATTTATTGCCGCAAATCCACCATCCACAATTATGACAAACGCCTAGCCTCTTTGCTCTTCTTTTTTTGGCATAAGCGCTTTTACCAAAGCCGGGCATACGGGGAAAGAACGCTTCGGGAACTTCACCAGCTGAACGAACCTTAGCTTCAATTAGCCACCGCACATTATCAGGGATGCCTTTGTGCATAAATACTCTGAATCGTTCACATCTAGCTTGATAAATCTTTTTAAGAACATTTATTGGGAAGGAAGGAAAATACTTTCGTAAGGCGGAAAGAGAAGACTCCATTGATGAAGGAGGCAAAGAAAGAAATTAGTGATTGTAGGAAACGAAAATAACTAACACATATTTATAGTGATGAAAGGGATAATGCGTTAATTACACTTACAGAAGCAAGTACATTATTGTCAAAAGAAAAGACAAATGACAGCTTATATGTACAGGAATCATGACCGTGGCTCTCATCTTCCACTGATTTATGTCCAGTAATGGCTTCAATGCTTTCTATAAGTCAGGGATTTGCTTCCCATCCAGTTTTCTTACAAACTGACAAACAGGGTCGTTTAAAGTCACATTCCCAAGACTGTAACGATTTCGTTCTTTATGGTAAGTCCTCCATAAACCGATAATTTCACCTTGCACTTTTCCACAAGAATGCGTTTCAAGAGTCTCTCGGATATCTTCCAGAGATTCCTTACGCAGGCCATTCTTAATGAATTTTCTTTTATCTTCACGATTTATGGAGATGTATCCTAAAGTGCGACATTTAGTATTACAATTCCATCGCCCACATTTATAACACACGCATAGTCTCTTTGCTCTTCGCCTTTTGGCATAACGGCTTTTACCTAAACCGGGCATGCGGGGCATAAATGCATCTGGAACTTCACCCGCCAGACGGACCTTAGCTTCAATTATCCACTGCACATTATCGGGAATGCCTTTGCGTGTAAAAACTCTTATTCTTTCACATCTAGCAAGGTAGATCTTTTTAAGGACTTTTATTGGAAGGGAAGGAAAGTATTTTCGCAGTGCAGAAAGAGTAGAATCCATTGATGAGAGAAGAATTTGAGAGAAGAGGGAAATGAATCAGTTATTGTAGGAGACTAGAATAACCGACTTTAGAAGTCACGGGGTATCTTATCCGCTGCTTAATCAGAAGGAAGAACACGCATTTATAGTGATGAAAAGGGATAACGTGTCGATTACACTTAGGGGAGCATGTACATCTGTCAAAAGAAAATGCAAACTTTTCCAAATATAACAAACTGTATGTACAGTAATTGTGACTGTGGCTCACATCTTCCACTGGTTTTACGTCCAGTAACGGCATTAACGGCTTCTATGAGTCGAGGATTTGCTTCCCATCCAGTTTTCTTACAAGCTGGCAAACAGGGTCATTTACAGTCAGATTCCCGGGACTGTAACGGTTTCGTTCTTCATGAAAAATGCTCCATAAACCAAGAAGTTCACGTTGCACAGATTCACAAGAATGCGTCTCAAGAGTCAATTGGATATCATCCAACGAGTCCTTACTCAGGCCATTCTTAATGAATCGTATTTTATCTTCTCGATTATCAAAGATCATCCCTAAAGAACGACATTTAGTATTACAAGTCCACCGTCCACATTTATGGCAGACTTGTAACCTTTTCACTTTTCGCTTTTTGGCATAAGAGCTTTTGCCTATACCAGGCATGTGAGACACAAATGCCTCTGGGATTTCACCTGCCAGACGAACCTTGGCTTCGATTAACCACCGCACATCTTCAGGGAATCCTTTGTGCATCAGAACTCTTAATCGTTCACAGCGAACTTGGTAGATCTTTTTGAGAATGTTCATTGGGAGAGAAGGGAAATATTTTCGTAAGACAGAAAGAGTAGGATCCATTTTCTAGAGGGAAGTAAAAGAAAGAAGAGAAGAAAGAATCAGTTATTATGGGCAACTGAGAGAACCGACTTGAGAGTCACGGAGTACCGTATCCACCGTTTAACCGGAAAAGTGGATCCTACTTTATTTTGGTATCATAGATATTTCTTATCTTTGATATCTCGTCAGGCATGACATTGATCCAGTCCTTGATTATTGAATCTTTTGTCCGCTTTTGACAAAGTTTCAACGACAATATTTCTTGATGTCTGCCTTATCTTTGACCACAGCTATCTCTTATCTTGGATGCTGCTAAGCTGGCATCAATCCTGTCCTTCCAGGTGTAGCTTCGATTATTGAATCAATTGCCAAGCTTTTGACAATATTGTCTACTTTATATATTTTTTTTATATCTGCCTTATCCTTGGCTATAGCTATCTCTTATCTTGGATACTACTAACTGGCGTCAATCCTATCCTTCCAGGCGTAGCCTCGATTATTGAATCGGTAGCCAAGCTTTTGACAATATTGTCTACTTTATCCTTGAATTCCTGATGCGGGTTGGTCCCGCATATTAGCTGTGTATCCAGTGATAGATTGGTAAGAGCTGATGACATTGAGATTTCAGCTTATATTGCTGTAACTGTGATGTGAATGTGATTCCCGTTTGGTCCTTGTTATGTAAAGGCTATGTATGCATGATATGAAATGCATGAATGCAAAGCATGTGTAATTGATGGTTCTTTTTTATTTTTATTTTTATTTTATTTTTTTATTTTTTATTTTTGGTGAATCTAGTTCTTCATGTCTTTGCTTTACTGGATCTTCTTTATGATTGCCTTCTTGGACTATCATTGAATCTCTTCATGCTTTCCAGCTTTTGTTCACTGCCTCAAAAGCCCAACTCTTTTCAAAATCCTCTTTCTTTGACTTGTTCTTTGAATTTTGGCCTCAATTTCTTTAAGGTTGGCCCACCTCATAATTTATATCTCTTTCGAATACTCATCCTTTGTCATGGATTTGATACCATCAAAGGCTTTACTTTCAATGTCTGCTTTGCCCATTTTCTTGTGGCCATGCCGACACTTGTTTACCCCCATGTTACAGTCCGAATGATTGCTCTTCCTTAGACTCAGGTTCTGATCCATAAGACTTGTCCCCTTATCTATTGAGCTTCTTTCTTGGCAGTACTTTTCTTGCGCTTAGTAGAGACTACTTTGCCCCCTTGATTATGGTGTTTATGTGGAAAGAGATATCATCTCGCCTTTGATTTAACAGAAGGTTAAGGATTTCTAGACCTTTGTGATGGCACTTGATCGTAAATTTCTCTTACAAGAACCACATCTTATTAAAGAAAGACTCAAGCTATCTCCTTACTTTTAAGTCTACATACATTAATGAATAATGGTTTGGCCTTAAAGAAAAACTTTCATCAATTTTCAAAGCTTGACAAAGTAATTTACGGTCTTTGTTTTCAATTAAAATGCCCTGCCATTCTTCCCTTTCCAACTCGAAGACATAAACTGTGCAAGGCAATAAGGTAGAAACATGATTCACAATAATAGCCTTTTAACTGAATGAGGATGATATCGAGAGGTAAATGTTAGGTGTGAGGAAAGTTAAGTTTGAATGTTTTTTTTTTTTTGTGGCAGTCTTTTAGCTGAATGAGAATGATATTAAGAGGTAAATATTAGGTCTGAATAAAGTTAAGTTTGAGTGGTGTAAAAGAATGGTCTTTTAATACTACTCGTGAGCAGTATTAAATAAGGTAGAAACATAATTCACAATGATAGTCTTTTAGCTGAATGAGGATATTAAGTCTGAAGGAAGTTAAGTTTTAATGGTGTGAAAGAAGGGTCTTTTAATACTACTCGTGAGCAGATTTGATTATGGTGAAAAACTCAATAGTGATGACTTCAAACTTGCCACCTTTTCCAGAAAGTTTGATCTCATCTGTTGCCCCCCAACTATCGTAATCTTTATGTACACTTGGTTTGAGGGTTACTTTTGTTTTCTAAACCGCCTTTGCAGGTTTTCAGTCTAGAATCCATAGCTCACTTTTTCTATCTTTTTTCTTTTGCTCTAGTTTGAGCCCTTTTTTTCCTCTTTTTTTTGTTTTTGTTTCCCTTTCTTTTTTTTTTTTGTTTTTTTTTTGTTTTGTTTTTTTTTATATATATATATATATTTTTTGTTCCTTTTTTTTTGTGTGAGCTATGGTGATGACATATTTGATAACTTTCTTGAAGTGAGATGACTCAAGTGGCCTTGCTTGCTCGTGCTTGTTCTCAGTTCTTTTTGGTTTTGAATTTTCCCTTGTTGGCTTTTTGATGGAAGGGATGAACTTTTTCCTTTTCGGAGTTTTTGTTACAGAGAACCGAGATCATAGCCTTCTTGAAATGAGATGATTCAAGTGGCCTTACTTGCTTGTATTTGCTCTCAGTCTCTTTTTTTTTTTTTGGTTTTGAATTTTCCCTTGTTGGCTTTTTGATGGAAGGGATGAACTTTTTCCCTTTTTTTTTTTTGGAGTTTGTGTTATGGAGAACCGAGATCGTATCCTTCTTGAAGTGAGATGACTCAAGTGGCTTTATTTGCTTCTCAGTCTCTCTTTTTTTTTGGATTTTTTTTTGGATTTTCCCTTTAATGGCTTTTTGATGGAAGGGATGAACTTTTTCTTTTCGGAGTTTGTGTTGCGGAAAACTGAGAACTTTTTTTTTTTTTTGAGCATTTATGAGAATTGGGAAGCCACTGAAGTCATTTAATATGAGAGCTACCTTGTTTGGAAACTAACCTCAAACTTCTTGCAAGGATGTTGATAACCACTGTGAATTCTTTTTGAGGGTTGAGGTGCAACATATGAAATCCTTCTTACTAGATTTGGCAGCACTTTCAAGATCATTACTATCAAATTTCCCTTAACTTTTTATTTTCACCCACGAGTAGTATCATTTAGAAAGCAAAGTATGATAGCAATAATGGATAGTATAATGGAAAGAGTGTAAAAATGGAAAGTAGTAGAATGCACGCATCACATCTTTTTGTTGTACCAGAAAAAGAATAGCAGGTGTCCATTTAACAAAGACTACACCCTAGATTCTGGACTAAATCTAGGAGATTTTTACTATTAGATTACTTTTGCAAGCTTTCAAAGATACAAGTTTATTCAAAGGATTCCCTGTCATTCGAAAATGTATGCGGACTGTTAGGTCAGATCTGACTTGGAGGCCTTCCAAAGTCAATGTAATTCTAGCTTGAAATCTTCACTTTTCAATTATCAATCACATCAGGCCTAGCAACTTGGACTTGGTTTTGCTTGATGAGGCGGCAATGGATTGTGGGTGACATTTGGCTCATCGGAAAAGTCCAACCACTTTGACTCGATTAATTGTTGAACTATACGCTTCAATGCCATGCAGTTTTCCAAGCCATGGCCTGGAACGCCATCATGATATGGGCAGGTAATGTTAGGGTCATACCACCTTGGATATGGGGGTTTGAATGGCTTTGTAGGAATTGGACGGATAAATTGTCTTTCGATGAGTTTTGGTTATAACTCAGTATAAGTCATGGAAATTGGTGTGAAAACTTCTCTTGGTCTTGGTGCAGGTATTGGAGGAGTAGGAGCAGGTGGCCATGACTGATTAGGTCTGTTAAAAGGATAATTGTTGGGCCTATTGGAAGGATAATCATTGGGCCTATTTGGAGGATAATTATTGGGCCTATTCAGAGGATAATCATTGGGCCTATTTGGAAGGTAATTATCGGGCCCATTGGCAAAATAGGATAGGCGAGGCCCGATAGCCACAGTATCCACGAGGGGAATCCTTCTTCTGCGTCCTATTTGTTGTACTTCGTCATCTTTTCTTCTGGATGGTCCTCCTCTTTTCATAGGATTATTAAAGGATTCAGCAATATTCCCAGTCCTAATCTCATGCTCGATTCTTTCTCCAGACATGACAATGTTAGAAAAATTAGTTGCCGAATTGCCAATGAGTTCGTCATAATATAGGTACTTCAGTGTCTGAACAAACAAAGTGACCATTTCTCTTTCTGTCATGGGTGGCTGAACTTGTGCTTCTTGAATTGCTTTCGCCTTGATTAGCTCGATCAATTGTCTTATTTGTTCGGCCATACTTTCTATCTTGGACTCTATCTTTATGAGACGTCCTTCGATTTGTTCTGCCATTAATCTTATTTGGAGCCGAGTTGAATATCGGTGTCGAGGTCCAATTTTATCCTTTTAAAAGTAAGGTATATTTTATTAGATCCTATGTGTATGTGATTGATGCAATGGATGCATGTAGGAAAAATGAGATTATGTTTTTATCAGACTTTGTATGCACATGATTGATGTAATGGATGTATGCAACGAGATTATGTTTTTATCAGACTTTATATGCACGTGATTAATGTAATGGATGTATGCAATGAGATTATGTTTTTATCAGACTTTATATGCACGTGATTAATGTAATGGATGTATGCAATGAGATTATGTTTTTATCAGACTTTGTATGCACGTGATTAATGTAATGGATGTATGCGATGAGTGAATTTGATTATCCACTATCGTGGAACTTCAAAACTTTTAGTTGTCATTATAAAGACCAAAAAGTTAGTATAATTTGATGCGTGGTTTTAATGCATGAAGAATAATTGCACAAGAAAGATAAGGTTATTAATAAGTTAAATAGCAATTAACAACTCATGAAGTATTATGGAAAAATGAATTAAAACCATAAATATAAGACACGAAGAAAATAAAAGTGTAGAGCAACAACATAGCATAACAAGGACGTGCTTATGGCGTTGGTAAAATGGTAGAAATTCTATGGTCAGTTCTATGGTTAAGTGGGGAGTTCTATATGCATAAGGTGGCTTATCAAAAAGGCAAGGGATAGTTCCCGAATCCCATCACTAAATTATAGTGATGGCCCGATTCCTTACCCTCTAGGGTTAATGTAAGGAATGGATTAATTCGAGTCATAGCTTTTCGTGGGCCCATGCAGAGACTAACCGTCTCAGGAGGCAATACACTACTTTGCTACTTTGAAACCGGTGAAGGCTTGGAGACCATGGCCTCACAAGGACAACAACACCAATTCCGCTTAGAAAGAATTGTGTTCGATTTGAGAAAGCTCGGGTATAGAGCTTCATATTGTGAATGCATTATGCATGTTTAGAATAAGTAAATATAACATATAAATCCACATAATAAGCAAAGTAAATCAAAACAAATCAATTTTAGGCTCGACTCACTAACGTGGAGTCCCCAGTGGAGTCGCCAAGCTGTGGCAACGTCGGGTTTTCGGGAGTCGCCACCAATCAGTTTACCTAGGTCGATTGGTCACCTTAAATATTGGTCTGCGAGAGTTCGGGGGTTCGGGAGTACGGTTACGTTAAAACAACTTTGTTAAAACGCCCAAAAATTGGCACCTTAGTTGATTTTAATTTTGTTTCGCTTTGCTTTTAAATAAATTTCAGTTAATTTTCAATCTAGAATTTTTAACTGAATTAATCGGATGTGGATTTTTGGTAATTAATTTGTATAGAATTTTATACTTCCGAACCATGGACTCTGCCGAGTCATTTGGACACGGAAGATTTTTATTCCGAACCATGGACTCTGCCGAGTCATTTGGACACGGAATTTGGTGAAAATTTTAATCCATATCGTAAAAATATGGATTTTTATCTTTTTATTTAATTTATTTATTTCGAAAGTTTGATATTTTCCAAACCGTAGATCCTGCTGGATCATCCGGATATGGAAATTACTTTAATTAATTGTTAGTTATATAATTATTATTTTTATGGAATTTATTATTACTAATTTGTAAGTCTTTTGTTTTTTAGATTTATTAATAATCTAAAAAATTTATTTTTTATTCTTTACATTTTCTTTTCTTTTCTTTCTTTTCTTTCTTTCTTTTCTTTCTTTTTGATTTTATCTTTCTTTTAGTTTTATTTTTCCTTTCTTTTCTTTCTTTCTTTTCTTTTTTTATGTTTTTCTTATCTTTCTTATCTTTTTCTTATCTTTCTTTTAGTTTTTTTTAGTGAAAGTTATTTATTATTTAAATAATTATTCAATTTATAAAAGAAAAAATAAAAATAATTGGCTTTTTAAAAAATTATTTTTATTAGGCTTAAAAAATAATCTTCTTTTAATTTTCATTTATTTATTTAAGTAAGGGTAAAGGTGAATTAAATAAAAAAAAATTATATAAAGGAAAATTAATAATAATAAAGTGGGGCTTTTTGGCCATCCACTTTAAAAATAAATAATAATAAAGGTTAGCAAAGTTAATTAAATTAATTAACAACAATAATAAAAATTAGCCAAGTTTAATTAAATTAATTGATTAACAACAATAATAAAAAGTTAGTCAAGTTAATTAAATTAATTGATTAACAACAATAATAAAAAGTTAGTCAAGTTAATTAAATTAATTAATTAACAACAATAATAAAAAGTTAGTCAAGTTAATTAAATTAATTAATTAACAACAATAATAAAAAGTTGGTCAAGTTAATTAAATTAATTAATTAACAACAATAAAAGTTAGCCAAGTTAATTAAATTAATTAATTAACAACAATAATAAAAAGTTAGACAAGTTAATTAAATTAATTAACAACAATAATAAAAAGTTAGCCAAGTTAATTAAATTAATTAATTAACAACAATAATAAAAAGTTAATTAATTGTTAACAACAATTATAAAAGTTAGTAATAATGCAAAAATTAAAAGGTTAGTAACAATAATAGTATTAAAAGTTAGTTGTTAGTAAGTTAATAACAACAATAAAAAAAGGGGTTAGTAATAAACAAATAATAAACAAACAAGTAAAAATTAAAAGGGTTAGTAATTAATTCTGCAAGAACAAAATAAAAGGTTAGTGACCAAAGTGAAAGAAAATTGAAAAGATGAAGGATTAAATGAGAGTTGTACCCTTAAAAACTGAATTTGAAATTCTGGAAACGTGAAGAACAGAACGCACGCGCGCGGGGGGAGAGAAAAAAAAGAAAAAAAAAAAGGGTCAGAGAAGGTTTAGGTTTTCTGGAGAGGAAGAGAAGAGGGCCAGGGACCTAGGCTATAATTTTTTCTTTTTTCAAAACGGAGCTCTAAGCTTCATTTCTATTTTTTTTCTATGTTCAGCACAAAATTTGGGGGGCTATTTATAGAGGAAGTTTAGCTGAACTGTTGATGGATAAATTAATAAAAAATTTCAAACTTATCTCTTAAATTGGTAAAATGACAATTTTAGTCCTTTACGTCTCTCAGCCTCAGGATAAGTTCCTGAAGCTTCTGATTTTGACAATTTTGTCGTTTTCTGTCAATTTGAGCCAAAAACGTCGGCAGGCTCAAAATTTTATGTGACAAACTACCAAATGCTCCTGGAACTTTTAGAATTTGTCAATTTTTTCCGAAACTTCTCAATTTTGTCATTTTTACCTCAAACTTTTAATTTTTTGTCATTTTTTCATGAAATTTTATTTTATTTCAAACATACACATATTCACACATATATCATTTTAAATCAAATTTTCACAAAACAAAAATATATTTTAAACTAATTAAAATTTTTTTTAATAATAATAGTAATATATATTTTTTTTTTAAATTAATTTTTTTTTAATAAAATTTTTTTCAAAATTTTAAAACACCCGGACGAAATTGGGTGTCAACACCGGCTCTTCAAATGCTTAAACAACCTCGACCGACAACATCGGGATTAGCTGAAGTCGATGACTATCTTAACACATTATTCGAGGCAAGCGACGTCAACATATTGAAGTGGTGGAAATAAAAGAGATAAAAGTTTCTGATCTTGTCGATAATTGCATAGGAGATTTTTACCGTTCTAGTCTCCGCCGTATCATCTGAGGCAACGTTTAATACAAGAAAACGTGTGATATTGGAAAAACGATCAAGATTGACACCCGAGGCGGTAGAAGTATGCATGTGCAACCGAGATTGGGGCATCGCAGCACTCCGACAACAATACCAAAAAAGTTCGGATGGTGAGGTAATTTCCGATACTGAGACTTGAAATTTTTTTTTTAATCATACATGTAGTTTGTATTTGATCTGATTGTGCTGTTAAGCACAGATCATATGTTTCTATTTTTTTTATCATTTTCGGAACGTGTTGCCATTTCAAAATGTAAGGCCTATTTCGATTATTTGTAAGTATTGTTTGACTTTTTACCTTAATAAAACTTACACCAGAGGTGGTATTTTTTTTAAAAAAATATTTATTATATATACACTTAATTATGTTTCTAATTTTTAAAAAAAAAAAAAAACTACAAACTCGCCCCGCCCCGGACCTGCCTCGGGACTGGCTCGGGACCGCCCTGCCTGTGACCGGGCAGATCCTGGTCCTCCTTGACTCAGGCCCAGGCCCAGGCCTGGCCAGTCTGGGCTGGTCTCAGGTTAGGTGAGCCCTTAGTTGTGAATGGGAAGTGCTCCCTTGGAAAAATCCCCTTTTGGCGCCTGATCGAACCTTCAGAGATGAGCCTTGAAAAAGAGTCTTACAAACTGGGAATTAATTGCATTTAAGAATATATTCTCTACTCTTAATTCCATCCAGCTACCAGTTGTTTGTGGATTATAGATATTATGGCCGGGACAGGACCAGAATTTATTGTAAACGGTTGATGGTTGGCATTTAGCTTGGCTTGTTAGCTTTCTTAATCCCACAACTCTTTTGCCAAGCTTGAGCTTCTAACCAATACATTTGTCCATGAAAAAGATTTTATGATAAACCAACTAAGATTGCAAAATTTGGCAATCAGTTTTCGGTTCTTCTTGTTCCTTATCACCAACACAAGTGGATGATTTCAGCCTGTGATCACCTCAACTTTTAATGCAGTGTAATGTTTCATCATTGGCACCCAAGCCATTTAAGATTTCCAGACCATACATTGTCATTCCTTTTAGCTATCTTGTTTTGCAAGAAAGAGTTTTGATGGTTTGCTGCCTCTTTCCAGGCAACATCATGCGATAACAACACCTTTCTCTCGAAGCTGGAATACAATCAATTGGTGACAGGTAAATCCATAACACTTTGGGGTCTACGTACGCAAGTTACAGAGGCCATGTAGATGAGATTTGATGCCTATAAACTAGGGTTCGGAGAGCCAGAACCAAGTAAATGCATCTTATTCTAATAACGTGAGACATTTGTTGTGGCTGAAAGAGAAAGCTGTAGTTAGAGTCACCTTTCTCACGCTGAAGCAGGTCCGGCAATCTGTTTTGCTTCGAGGGTCTTCTCGTATTCTTCTATGGATTTGAAGAGCTCCGAGAAGTTGCCCTTCCCAAACCCACCGCACCCACCCTTCTGATACCACTTCTCTTGCTCATCCTTAACCATACACCCAATTCTCTGAATTATCTCCACAAAGATGGTTGGCCTGCCAAAACACATTCCAATTCCCAAATCACAATCCGCTAGAAGAAACACAAAGACTAATCACAAACACCAACAACTTTATCAATTAGTGTCACATTATTTTGGCTTCATTGTTTAGACTTCGGAAGAAGTAATCTCCACTGTTAACAAATTATCCCAAACTCTAACGTAGAAGTTGTTCCCAAACTAAACCATAGTGGTTCAGGTAGAAGCAGTAATATTGCCATGGCAAAATTTAGAGGAATTGAAGAGAGCTCACCTGTCACCCACAGGCTTGGTGAAGATCTGAAGCAGAGTGCCCATATCATCTCTATCGACAAGTATCCCCAGTTCCTCGCACTCTTTTATCTGCTCATCGCTCAACACATCCCCAGCTCTGTTTTTAAGATTCTTGTAATAGGTGGGCGGCGGCGAAGGCATGAACTCGAAACCCCCCACCCCACTTCTCTTCTTCATCTCCCTCAGCGTCCGGAATATGTCCTCGGTCAACAGCGCCAGATGCTGAACTCCGGGGCCCTCGTTGTGCTCCAGATAGGTTTGTATCTGGCTCTTTCGTTTAGTCCCGAACACTGGTTCGTTCATCGGCAGCAGCACCATCTCGTCGTTGTTACCCAGCACCGCCGAGTTCAGCCCGCTCTCGCTCGTCCCCACGTCCTCCGCCGTGAACTCAGCAAACTCGTGGAACCCGGTGAATGATTTCACGTAGGAAAGGGCCGGGCCTAGCTCTGGCACGTTTCCCACCGCGTGATCGAGCCGCCGGATGCCGTAATCTAACGGATAGGAGGAGATATCTTCCACGGGTTCGAATCCGGGCAAGAACACAGAGCTGGGGGATTTGAAACTGACATAGCGCAGAACAACATCGCCGTAGAGCTGGACCTCGGAAAGCACGGCGGAGCCGTCGAGCTCAACCGGAGGGAAAGAGGGTTTGGCGCCGTGGGCGACGCTGGTGTTGAAGGCGACCTCGGCGTTGTCGACCTCAATGGCGATAGCTCTGACGGCGAGGCCGTGGGAGGCGGAGAAGGCGCGGCAGGTAGCATGGTCGAAGGAGGGTATAGAGGCGGAGGGGCCTCCGACAGCGACTGACGGGGAATAAGGAGCAGTAAAGAGGAAGCGTAGGTCACCAGAGGTGACGAGGTAGGATGCATGAGAGCTATTTCCGGTGGATAGGTCGGATTTGGCGGCGAATTTCATACCGAGGCCCCACAAGAAGCGGCGGGAGGTGTTGGTGGCGTCGGAGCACCAGAACTCGACATGGTGGAAGCGCTTGACACCGAACCTGTCGGATTTGGGATTTGTCCGAACGAATTTGGAGAAACCCACCAATTTGAAGCTCTCCTGGTCCTGAGATTGGGTTTTCACTTCTTGCTTGCCCATTTTCGCAGCTGAACTGTTACTGCTGGATGCTGGCCTGGCCTGGACTGTATATTAACCGAGGCGAGGGAAGACGATCCGGGAAAGAGGAAGGCGTTTACACACGTGGAGAGTTGCTATTGGTACATAGTTTCTTACTGTGTAATGACGTGTCACCGTCGATTCGATTGGGTTAGAAGTTAGTAAAACAAGACCAGGAACACACGTTGATTCGGATAAGAACGCTGGTTAAGATGCTAGAGGATCAACAACAATACAGAACAGATATGGCAAGGAAAGGTCTAAGGTCTTTGACCAGTGGCCGTTAGAAGTTCCGTGACGCAAGATTGAAAACAGCCGCAGCGGTGACAAGTTCCATACTTGTCAACCATCATGCATTTAGATAGATTCATATAGATATAGTCGTATAGTATAAGTGTATAACAGCCCGGTTCTTGTCTAGTTATTAGAACTTTAGTTTTCTTGTTACAACCACTTTGCAGAAGTCGTTAAGAGACACTAAACAGAAAGGGGATAAGGAGCTTGACTCGTGTCTTCCTCATTTTTCTATAAAATACCTTTCAAAGCTAGCTCGGATGTCTTCCATATTCCGGGAAAATAGACATTTCTCCTTCCCTATACTATAGTAGCTTCCATGTACCGAAAAAATATCTCACCATCTTCTCGGGTTTTAGTTCCAACTAGACGGGCACTTCAAATTTTAATTACATTCCAAAAATGTGGTGTGAATAAGGCTTTTAAAGCACTGCAAATACTTGTTATCTTTATAGATATTGAAGTTATATAAAGATTCCTCATGTTTGTATACTTGTATTGCAGATTTTCACAGAGCCTAATACCCGGCTGCCCAAAGACTGAGCAGAGTTGCATGCTTAAAACTTGTTGTCAATGTTTGCTCGATTACATGACCATGGCTCTTCATTTTCTGAAGGGCCTGGTTTTTCTGCTAGACACGGTTCCCAGAACGCATCATTCACTCTAACAGGAGGAGCCAGAGCTGCTTGCTCTTCATTTTTTGTGGCCAATTCTTTTGAGGCTCTCTTATGGGTGTCATCATCAGCCATGTCTTTGTTGTTTGGAAAGGACATGTCATGAGATTCTCTAGTGTTCTGCCTGTTTCTTGACCTTGTTCTCGATCGGATACTCCAGCTTTGAAGGAGCTGTTGCTGAAAGCCGAAGAAGCTAGGGCCAACAGGCAGCAAACATTGCCATCAACTTCTTCACAGAAATTTACCTCTTGCTATGAATTCACGATTGAACTTCCATTTGCAATCACATTTCGTAGGATAGTGTCCATTTTTAATTCAGAATGATCAACTGCTTCTGGTAAAAATAAAGTGCACTTGATACTTGTCCTTGCATCTCTAGGGTTGCCTTCACACATTCTCCTTCCCAGACTAAATCCATCATCCTCAAAACTTTGCATGCTGGATGTACCCAAATTAATATCTGAAATAGCTGGGGACAGTTTAAGCCTGAGGTTGTTTGAGAAACGTTTACCAAAGCAAGTTCCGACATCAGGTGGGGAACCTCTGTCACTGTCCAAGGAAATGTTTTCTTTTTTGTGTGCTAAATGCTCAGCAAATATAAGATCCTGAACAGCCTTCTCTAAGAATGAGAGTAACTTTTCCTGAAATTCCTCCATGCCCCTATAATGGCATGTGAGGTCATCAATCTGAATCTTTGTAACTGACCCCTGATGTTTGAACCTTATATTAACCTCAAGTGCAGCTTTTTCACGTGAAAGCCTCTCTATTTCCTCCTTGAAGGCTGTTCTTTCAGGATCTGATGCAGAACCATGTCGATGACTGTGGCTATGAACAACTTTCTTGCAGCGGATGTTCTTTAGCAGATGCTTTTGACCTTTCACAAAATCATCATTAGCGAACTCCCACTTCTCAGGATCTATCTTCCCAAAACCCTGTTGACAGAATATACAATTACTTGATCACAGATAGCTACCTAGCAAACACATTTAAGCTAAAAGGAGTTCAAGGATTGCTTCTACTACTGCTAGGAGATTAAAAAACATTGCCACAAGGATACCACTAGACATGCACATAAACCAAAGAGAAGCCTCACCTTGTGCTATACCGGCTTAATTTTTTTCATAGGAAGCAAAGCTGCATCCAAAGCGGTAGACCCTTGTGTTGACACCCAATTTCGTCCGGCCATTAAAATAATTTTAAAAAAAATTAATTAAAAAAATTAAATAAAAAAATGTATTATTATTATTATTGTTATTATTATTACTAAATTTTTTTTAATTAGTTTAAAATATATTTTTTTGTTTTGTTTTGTGAAGATTTGATATATGTGTGTATATGTGTATGTTTGAAAGAAAAAAAGAAAACTCCATAAAAATGACAAAATTTAAAAGTTTGAGGTAAAAAATGACAAAATTAAGAAGTTTCAGGTAAAATTGACAAATTCTGAAAGTTCCAGGAGCATTTGGCAGTTTGTCACATAAAATTTTGAGCCTGCCGACGTTTTTGGCTCAAATCGACAGAAAACGACAAAATTGTCAAAATCAGAAGCTTCAGGAACTTATCCAGAGGCTGAGAGACGTAAAGGACTAAAACTGTCATTTTACCAATTTAAGAGATAAGTTTGAAATTTTTTATTAATTTATCCATCAACAGTTCAGCTAAACTTCCTCTATAAATAGCCCCCCAAATTTTGTGCTGAACACAGAAAAAAATAGCAAAAAAACTTAGAGCTCCGTTTTAAAAAAAAAAAAAATTACAGCCCTTAGCCCCTAGCCCTCTTCACTTCTTCCCCAGAAAGCCAAAATTTTTCTCTTCTGATTCCGTCTCTCTCTCTCTCTCCTCACCCCCACGCCGCTGCCGCCGTGCCCCACGCCGTCGTCCGCCGCCCTGCCCGCCGCCGTCCCTTCCTTTTCTCTCCTTCTTTTTCTCTCCCTCCGCCCCCGCCGTGCTCGCCGTCCGCCGCCCTGCCCGTCGCCGCTCCAGCCGCCGCGCCAGCGCCGCCGTGCCCCACGCCGTCGCCCCCTGCCCTTCCTCTTCCTCCTCTGCGCCAGCAGCACCCCCCCCCCTCGCCCCCTTCGCGCGCGTCCTTCTTCTGTTCTTCTTCAGATTCAAATTTTAAAATCTAGGGTAAAACGCTCATTTTGTCCTTCAATTTTTCAATATCTTTCACTTGGGTCACTAACCTTTTATTTTGTTCTTGCAGAATTAATTCCTAACTATTTTAATTTTTACTTGTTTATTTATTTGTTATTATTACTAACCCTTTTTGTTATTAACAACTAACTACTAACATGGCTAACTTTTATTATTGTTGTTAATTAATTAATTTAATTAAACTTGGCTAACTTTTAATTTAATTAAAATTGACTAACTTTTATTATTGTTGTTAATTAATTAATTTAATTAAACTTGGCTAACTTTTAATTTAATTAAAATTGACTAACTTTTATTATTGTTGTAATTAATTAACTTAATTAAACTTGGCTAACTTTTATTTATTTTTGTTAATTAATTAACTTAATTAAACTTGGTTAATTTTTATTTATTGTTGTTAATTAATTAACTTAATTAAACTTGGCTAACTTTTATTATTGTTGTTAATTAATTAAATTAATTAAATTGTCTAACTTTTATTTTTGTTGTAATTAATTAACTTAATTAACTTGACTAACTTTTTATTATTGTTGTTAACAATTAATTTAATTAAACTTGGCTAATTTTTATTATTGTTGTTAATTAATTTAATCTAACTTTTACTAACCTTTTTTTATTGTTATTAACTAACTAATCCAACTAATCTAACTATATTAATTGTGCTAACTTTTATTATTATTGTGTTATTAAAGTGGATGGCCAAAAAGCCCCACTTTATTAATTGAATTTTTTTATGATTAAAAGATAAAAAAAGGAATTTTATGTGAATAATTTCTAAAGGCTAATAAAAATTACTTTTTTTATTTTGAAACAAAGTTTTTATTCCTTTTAATAAACAAACATAATGAAATAATTCAAAAATAAAATAAATAAATAAATAAACATAAAATCATTCTTTTAATACATCTTTAAAATTAATAATTAATGAAATAAAAAAAATTAATTAAAACTCCATGACCAAATGATCCGCCAGGATCCATGGCTCGGAAATATTTTTAAATAAAATATATAAATAAATTTTTTTTTCTTTATAAAAAATAAAAAAAAAACTTTAGACTAATATATTAATTATCTATTAATATATAATTTTTTTAGTTTTCTTTATTAATAAAAAGAATAAAAAGCGTAAAATTTTTGGGTTAATATTTTTCAGTAATATTTTAGTTATTTCTTTTAAAATAATAAAATATAAATTTTTTTAGTAAAAAGAATAAAAAAAAAAGTAATTTTTTTTGGGTTAATATTTTTCAGTAAAATTTATTTCTTTTAAAATAATAAAATATAACTTTTTTTTTAGTTTTCTTTATTAAAAAGAATAAAAGAGTAAATTTTGGGTTAATATTTTTCAGTAATATTTTATTTATTTCTTTTAAAATATAACTTTTTTTAGTTTTCTTTATTAATAAAAATAATAAAAAGAGTAAATTTTGAGTTAATATTTTTCAATAATATTTTATTTATTTCTTTTAAAATATAATTTTTTTAGTTTTCTTTATTAATAAAAAGAATGAAAAGAATAAAAATTTTGGGTTAATATTTTATTCAGTAATATTTTACTTATTAAAAGATATAACTTTTTGTTTCCTTTATAAAAATCTTAATCAAATAATTTCAAAATAATACAAAATAAACAAAAATAATTGAATTTTCTCTTAAATATTTTTGACTTATTGATTAGATATATTTTCAGAAATATAAATGAAAATTAAAAAAAAAAAATCTTTCATCAAACAAAGAAGAATATAAAAATAAAAATATCAAGACTTTTGTTTTAAAATACATATAAGTTTTCGGTTAAATAATCTTTTATTCCAAAAATAAATTAAATAAATATCAAAACTTTTCTTCTTTTGTTTAAAATTTTTGATTCTCTTAATAAAAAAAATAATAAAAAATTAATAAAAAATAAAAATAAAAATAAAAAATTTTTTAGTTCATGGTATATTGGCTGGAAACTGTCTCGTGCCCGCTTTTGAGCTGCTTCACCTGGTGAAGAGGGTCTGGCTGAGTAACAACGCCTCGTACCATGATCAAAATTTTTATTTTTAAACTCTTTAATTCTTTTAAATTAACTTCTTATTAAATAAAAATTAATTATTATTATTTTTTTAATTCTTTTATAAATTGAGTAATCCTTTAAAATAATAAATATCTTTCATTAAACAAGAAAACAAAAAAAGTAAACAAGAAAAAAAAAAGAAAGATAAGAAAAATAAAAGAAAGATAAGAAAGAAAAATAAAAGAAAGATAAGAAAGAAAAGAAAGATAAAAAAAAATAAAAGAAAAGATAAGATAAGAAAAGAAAGAAAGAAAAGACAAGAAAAATAAAAGAAAGATAAGAAAGAAAAATAAAAGAAAGATAAGATAAAGAAAAGAAAGGAAAGATAAGAAAAAGAAAAGAAAGATAAAAGAAAGAAAAAGAAAAAGAAAAGAAAGAAAGAAAAGAATAAAAAAGAAAGAAAAGAAAAGAAATTAAAAGAAATTTAAAAAAAGAAGTAAAAATAAGTAAAAAAGAAGAAAAAGAAAGAAAGTAAAAAAAGAAGTAAAAAAATATAAAGATAAATTTTTTAGTTAGTATTAAAAATCATTCATAAACAAAAAGAATTACCATTTAAAAATTAATTTCATAATAATAAGAATTAAATAATTACGATAAATCAATTTCCATATCCGGATGATCCGGTAGGATCTACGGTTTGGAAAATATCAAACTTTTTAAAATAAACAAATTAAATAAAAAGATAAAAATCCATATTTTTTACAATATGGATAAAATTGTTTAAAATTTCACCAAATTCCGTGTCCAAATGACTCTGCACAGTCCATGGTTCGGAATCAAAATCTTCCGTGTCCAAATGACTCGGCAGAGTCCATGGTTCGGAAGTATAAAATTCTATACAAATTAATTTCCAAAAATCCACATTCAACTAATTCAGTTAAGATTTCTAGTTTGAAAATTAACTGAATTTTTTTTAAAGCAAAGTAAAACAAAATTAAAATCAACTAAGGTGCCAATTTTGGGCGCTATAACAATATTGTTTTAGCGTAACCGTACTCCCGATCCCCGAACTCTCGCAGACCATATTTTAAGGTATCCAATCGACCTGAGCGAAAACCGATTGGTGGCGACTCCCGAAAACGACCCAACCCGACGTTGCCACACCTTGCATCAACTGAGGCGCAAGGTGTAAAAAGAAAAGCATCTGCGCAAGTAAAGCAAGAAGCAGAGGAAATAAATTATACAAGCCATAAAAACTATGGAATAAGTGAATAGAGCTTGTCATTTCCAGAGACTCAGCTCACAATAATGGTTTATTATTGTATTGCTTACTGGAGATCATCAGATATTGATGTAGGATTCATAAATGATATTGTTAAGGACTTAAGGTTATGTTTGCTAAAAAACAACAAAAGAAAATCGAATGGTAGGGTTAGGGAGAGAATAAAGACAAGGAAGGAAATTCTTTACCACGATAACTTCAAAAGGACTGACTAGAAAAAGTAGAAATGGAAAGGAAAGCAGGGGAATAGTTGTCGAGCATTGACGGAAAGATGGGGAAACAACAAGCACAACACTTGCTGTTATTTAGTATCATTATGTTAGAAGTCTAACATAATGATTAACTGATAAACTAGAGAGAGTACCTTGTACATGAATTACACAATGTTTTTGTTAAAGATTTAAAGGATCCAAAAGGGAGGAAGGGACAACTAGCAAGTCCTCATTCTGATATAGGTCCAGGTCCTAGACATCACTTGGATTGCATCACTTAGGGGAGGAAAGGGAAGCACAGGAAGAGAAAATTGAAATTATCATCCAGAATCATTAAGGGAAAGGAAGAGATTTGTGCTTTTGATTCTTTCCCTTGGTTCTCCTCCGGTTTACCTGCATTGCACTCACTTCATAGTTCAGTTTGAAACCAAATTGAACAACCAAGCAACTACAAGAAATACAACGCAGCTTAGTAACCACGGCCAAAGAGCTTCAAGGGAAATGAAGAAAATATGCAAGCTCCCATCCTAAACAAACAAATAAGGGATTTATCATATCTATGTAACCATTCTTAATTCATCATAATCCAAAAAATTGTTCTCATCATCTGTTTTTGTAGGTGAAATTTCAACTAACAGCATATCATACAACTGGGAAGACCAGGTATAAGTCCAGTAAGTCCAGTCCAGTTTCCATTTCCATGACATGGAAAATTACAAACTACCAAGCATCCTTCCATTAATTTGCAATCCGAATTCACAATTTAAGAGAGGCCTAAACCAAAATACAAGCTCCAAATTTCACAAAAAACCAGAAAATGTAAACGAACTGCTATAAGGGAAGACTTCAAGAAATTCGAAGAAAGGATAGAATTACGGAAACTCACATAAGTGTTGAGCTGCCTGATGAAGCTGGGGAAGTTTTTGTGCTTGAAATATGTAGGAAGCAGGAGACGTGAGAATTCTGGGGGATTCCAGACGACGAAGCTGTGCCCGCTGGGACTCCAAGAGACGATGTCGTCCGTCGATGAATCGTCCAACATCTCATATGTATTGAAAGGGAACGGCGCCACCGCCTCCGCATCCGCTGCCGCCACCGTATGCTGAGGCTGGTGGGATGGCAAGCAACTCGAATGGCACCTCGAAGCGACAGGGAAGGGAGCAAAAGAGGGTTTAATTGCATCTATGTCCCCTAACCTTTAATTATCGTAACATTTTGAATCCTAACCTCGATTTCTTTCATAAAAAGTCTTCACTTCATTTAAGTCTAAGTGTTTTATCTTGGACTTTCTGTTAACTTGAGGTATTAAGTTGGATGGAAAAAAAATGAAAACTAATTTTTAACTCCTGAAAATCTTTCCTCTACCTTATAAAACTTAAAACTTTCCCATGCAATAATTGAATCATATCCTCCTAACAGTCTTCCCTTGTCTCCCTCTCCTCCTCCGTCACAGATGCAATTAGCTTTAACAGAGCAGACCTTCGTCTCATACCTCCACTGCTCTTGGAGCTCTGTCAGTCATTTTCCATTTTCTTGTTTTTGACTTTAATGTGTTCTACGATTGTGTTTATTCTATTCTCATGGTTTTATTACTTATGTTTCAAAAAAAAAAAAACAAAAAAAAAGTGTAGTGATGAAGCAATTTTCTTGGACTAGAGTTTCTGATAATATTAAATACAACAATATACTGCAGTATATACGGTACACAAGTTTTTATGGTTTTTTGGATAATCAGGCGAAATACCATGATATTTGACATACTGGTGCTTATATATATATATATATATATATATATATATATATATATATATATATATATATTAATTTACTTTGTTTACCTGTACAGTGAGTTATAATTTATTTTTCAATTTATATCAATGTACCACACAAACATATAAAATGACAAAGTGTATATAATTAATAAAAAAATATTGAGACAAAAATCATTAAAAAAATAACTTATGTTTTAACTTGGCCCAAATCAGCCGCTTATATTTTTTGCGACTCACATAAACCATCGACATTATGTAAATGGCCGAATAAACCACTAACATTATTCAAATGACTCAATTCACCCATTATATTTTAAAATCCAATGAAAAATCATAAAACTCCCCCACCATCTTTTTTATTTTTAGTATAATTGATAATTTTAGTTTAAAATAATTCAAATACACTACTGTTATTGTCGTAATAAGAAATCTGCTAATATTTTGATCAATAATAGGTCTTTCTTTCTTTCTTTCTCTCTCTCTGTAGACTCCAGAGTTAATATCTGAAACCTTATTATTGACTCTTCTCTCCACCATTGGATACATCATATTCACATTAATATTGGTGCTGGGTCTCAAGGAATGAGAAAAACAGACTCAAAGTTGAAGTTGTCTTCATGGACAATGGCAGTGGCTGAGAACGATGATTTCTCAGTCTCAGTTAGCCCAAAAAAATCATATTATGAGGATTATAATTTTTGTCTCATTTGGTAAGAGAAAGGAATTTATTAAGAATCATTTAAATAGAATATCTCATATTTTAATAAAAGATAAAAATAATGAAATAAGCCACTAATTTTATTGGTTTTATCCATAAAAAACAAAGTAAGCATCCAATATTTCCAATCTTATCCAAAAAATGCTAACTTGGTTTTTGTAAACGGTTGAACAAAATGTTAAAGTTAATAGAGAATGAGTAATTTAACTCATTTAAAAATATTAGTAGTTTATTCGGCCAAAAAACAAACATAAGTGGCCTAATTAGGCCAACAAAAAAATTTTAGTGGTTTATTCATTGTTTTTTTTTTTGCCTTAAAAAACCTGAAATATCTTAAAAAAAAAAAAAGAGAATATTCCAATGAATTGTCTTCAAGTGGCTGATTTGAGTTGACTTAGTAATTTTAGTGGTTTATTTGGTATAAAAAAAACATTAGTAGTTGAATCGGTCCAAATGGAAACATGAGTTGTTAATTTGTTATTTTTTCCCAAATATTGAAGTCATATTTTTTAATTTAGAAAAGGCCTAAAACTTCTTTCACCCCTGGATCCTACTTACTCGGACTTTTTATCCTTAAATTTTAACTCGGGTTCACTCGCCCTTAAACTTTGAAAATTGATATAGTTTACCCTTCAGCCCATTTAAATGGTTGTTTAAGTTATAGGGTAAATAGCACTTGTTGTTCTTGAACTAAGGCCCATGTTTTGAATTTATCCTGAAACTACAAAACGTTACACCATTCGTCTTTTAACTATGAAAATATTACACTATTTATTCTGCCGTTAAGTACAACCATTAAAATGGATAGAAAGAAATGTGAAAAACTAGTTTTAATCCTTTCAAACTTTCTATTTACCATAAAAACCTCAAAACTTTTATATCTTACAATAAAACCCTTTTCATATTCAGCCCATCAATCACCTTTTCCTACTTGGCCCATCAATCACATTCTTTCACTATTCCCAACATTTCCTCTTCATCTTCGTCCTCTTCGTCCTCTAAGGCAACCTTGACCCTTATGCCATTTCTTCAGCTGCTACCTTAGTAGTAGCAACAGATGATTTCTTTTGGTCAACTGTAGTAAAGCATTGCTCATTCGCCTTATTTTGCAGGAGACTCATCGCTATTGCAACGACATCAATTATTGCAGTATTGGAGTGATTCATTGAATCTGAGCCCAAAGGGAAGGATGATGATAATGAATGGACTGGGGCCGAATGGACGCTTATTGTTCAAGCCACCGGTGCAGCCAATTAATGCTACAAAGCTTTATCGGGGCGTGTGGCAAAGGCGTTAGGGAAAATTGGTGGTTGAGATTTTTCCCCCTTGCAACAGGACTCATTTTTGGCTTAGCACCTTCGACTGCAGAAGACGCCACCTTGGCCTACGATCGCGAGGCCTTTAGGCTAAGAGGAGAGAATGCAAGGCTCAACTTCCCCAAGCTTTGAATTCAATTGTTTCATTACCTCAAACTCCTCAAATGGCACCAGATAATGAATGACTAAACTTGCAAGCTCCAAAAATGGGAACTCATCAAACTATGTTGCCTCCACATCTTAATCAAAGCTAGGGAGACTTGACTTGGGGGTTTGGAATCAATAGCGGAGGATGCGAGAATCGAATGGGCGAAACAAAGGATGGTGGCGGTCATAGAGGAGGGAGGGTGGTTAGGAGAAGGTGGTTTTATTGTAGGATCTAAAAGTTTTGAGATTCTTATGACAAATAGAATTTTTTCAGGGGTTAAAACTAATTTTTCACATTTTTTTTACGTCCATTTTAACAATTACAATTAACGGCAAGATGAATGGTATAACATTTTCATAGTTAAAGGATAAATGGTGTAATATTTTGTAGTTACATGATGAATTTGAGACATGAGTCTTAGTTAATGGATGATGGATGCTATTTAGCCTAAGTCATATTATGATCAAAATGAAGATAAAATAGAAGAAAAATGGCTAAGTAGTCATTTTTCACAGATAAGCCTCTAGTCATGTGAAATGAGTTAGGTAAATGCTAATTGGATTGTATAGATTATACAGGATTGGTGGTTTTCTGAAATGCTTGAATCAAGAAAATTGAAGTGAATAATTGAAATAATGTAAAAATCAAGTTAAATGATTAGTTAGTCTTTCATCTTCTATTTTATCCTTGTTTTGGTTCTTTTATGGTTCAAGAAAACCGTTTAAGTGAGTTGAATGGATAAAAGGTACCAATTTTTAAAGTTGAGGGTCGAGTAAACCCGAGTTAAAATTGAAGAGGTAAAAGGTTAAAGTTTGCAAAATTTAAGGGGTAAAATAGTCTTTAGACCTTTAGAAAAAAAAATTGATAAATGATGTTTACAATGATAAAATTTCGAAATTGTTGGTTTTGCGAAATCAACTAGGATGAGAGTACCATATTCTTAGCCACCTAAAAACTTAATGTTGTTTCTATAGAAAGTATTGTCTTTCATATCCATTTTATTTATATTAGAAAAATTATTAGAATAAATATAAAAATGTGGAAAAGATTTACATTTGATGTTTCTCATTTTCCGTCGCTAGGAGTAGTAAATTGATCTCCAATTCCCTCTATTCTCTGCAGAATCCCCTTCACAGCGAGATCAAAAGCATCTTCAATGGCTTCCAACCTCGACCTGGGATCTGCATACACCACCCTCGGAATCAGCCGTATAACTTCCTCTCGCATCTCTACAAACTCCTCCCGCGAAAGCCCCATCAGGGTCTCGTTGATCTTCATCTTCCCCAACCTCAACTCCTTAGGAGATATGAACACCGAGTACTTCCTGGGATTCGTTGGCAAATGCAATTTGTACTGCGTGTAAGCGCTCCGCGGATGGAAGAACACCGGAATACAGCCGCCAAGGATTGAGTCAAACGTCGACCTCCTTGTGAAAGAGTCCCCCGGTGGCTGCAGGCAAAACACAGAGCTCTGGAACAGCTTCATCAACACAGTCGGGTCGTCACAGTTTACACCTTCGGAATCGCAGTCTAGAAACTTGCAGGTCGCGGCCGAGTCTATACATTGGTTGATGATCAGTGCCCGGACAAAGACTCGGGACCTGGCGGCGCCGGCAAATGAGAACAAGTATGGACGGTGCTGGAGCCGCATTCTGTCTTGCCACTGCGACACTTCCATGTCTTTTGCCGGGTGAAAATTTGTCGGGTACGGTATGGCGAAGTCGTTGGTCCAGGATCCGGATTCAATCGACAGCATGGACATTTTATCTGATTCGGGTAGAAGCCGGAAGTTGCTGCCCCAGTCTGAGTTTCTATCGGAATTCCGCCGGAAATCTCTGGAAATCCTCCCTGCGACCAAGAAATGATCCCTCCCCTGCATTTTTCTCCACTCTGGTCTTTCTGTTAACCAGTTGATCAAGTCAATGCCAGAGGAATCCCTGACAGAAGTACTGAAGCCCCAAAGATGCCGCCGAAGATCCAAACCGGCATAAAAAGGGACAAAAATGGCAGAAGCGAGCGAGGAATCGTTGGTCAGACATTCGTACTTGTTCATTCTGTTGTGGAAGATCACCTCCAACAAGAACTGATTCGTATAGTACCAGCTCTCATTCGACAAAACTCCACTAGGGCTCGGAATCCTCGGACCCAAACCGGAGTTGAGAATGGAATCACACATGCTGGACTTGTCAGAAGCCCTTGTGAGCGATTGGCAGTTCTCGAGAAGATCTCTATTGAATCGGTCGGGAAGTTGATGAACATAAATATATCGACCCGAGCAAAAATCCCAAGTCAATTCTTGATCTGCGCTTGAACTTTCGATGAGTGGCGTTGACTTTCTGGAGTTGATGAAGAAGATATGGAGGATAGAGAAAAGGATAGAGAGTAGAAGAATGGAGAGGAAGAGGAAGAAACAGGGCAGGGTTGTTCTGTTGGGGTTTTTGCTCCATTTGGTTGGTTTAATTGGCTTTCCAATCTGGAATTCTTTAAGCAGAGATTGGAATTTCATGGGAAGAGAGAAATGCATGGAAAAGAAAAAGTTGGAGATTGGCTGCAGGCTTTGATCAGATCTTCAAGTATTTGAGGGATTCAAAATTGGCAACTTGATATTTTTCCCCATTTGCGGAGAGAGAGAGAGAGAGAGAGAGAGAGAAAACAGTTCAATAAATGAATTATTGAATGGACAGGAATTGAATAAATTAATCGTGAGAACGTGAACTCAAGGGCATAGAGACCGTCTCACATCGGCTAGATGCGGAGGTTTTGCCGTTTTGGAGGAGCTTTTCGATCTTATTTTTACAGAGTTGATTAAAATAAGGGTAAAAAAATAAACATTCCATCAATGGTTTTAAAAACCATTTCGTACCCGCCGGCATAGCCGGCATGTCTCGATTCTGCCTAAAAAATGGTACAAAAGTAGACGGTATGGGTTTTGTTCTCTGTATCGGTTGGTATCGGCCGATACCTTCATCTTAGTCATCTCATTATCTCGATGGTACAGCCGGCACAACTCATCTTTCAAGTGAGTCAGATTCGTCTGAACCTTCAGACTTGTTGGTATGGGTTTCCAAAGGTCTTCAGGTTTGTTGGTATGGGTTTCCGGAGGTTACCTTACTTGAAGGAGACAACTAAGAAGATGAGTTTGGGGAGGAGGTAGGAGAAGATAAGGCCTAGGATTATGAATTGAAGCTGCCAGTCCGCCATGGCACATTTCTGTTCAAAGAAAACCCACAAGAATCCCCGAAATCTTGATAAAAGTTAGAAGATAAAGAAGTAGAAATGAATAATCAGTAGAGCAAGATTAAACACAAGAAACTAAATGGATTTGAGAGGATTTTGACTTGGAGAGGGGTTTGGTGTCGGAGGAGCAAAGGAAAGCTACTAATGCGTGGCTGGAACCTGGAACAAGGCAAAGTAAGAGTAAAATAAATTGTCTAAATAATGGTTGGTCAAAAAAGTGTGAACGTGGGTAAAAGCTTATTGGACTTTATGAGATCACATACACTCTCACATACCTGTGCCAGAACACACTAAATTAATATTCATTTATTTTTATGTATGTATGCATGTATATATGTATGTATGCACGTACTGGTACATTTGAGATGATATCAAACAGTACCAAATTTGTACTATACCATTAAAAAAACACAGTACATCATCCCGTATGAGATTTAAAACTTTTTAATATTTTTTTTTCTTATTTCATTTGTTATTAAGTTAAATTTGAATAAAATTTTAATCTCAACATATGATTAAAAAAACTTGATTTATTTATTACTTATTTTAACTTAACTTGATTTTAGTTTTTTTAATCTTAATTTAGGTAAACAACTTAAAGCTCAACTGGTTAAAAGTTTATTCACAGAGAATTCTTAAAGGAAAGATTTCTTAAAAAAAAGATAAAGCTCGATAAATATTTCAAATCGGATATAATCAATCCTCAGCCTTCATCCTCATAAATTCTTAGGGAAAAGATTTCTCAAATAAAGTATGAAGCATGATAAATATTTCGAGTTGGATATAATCAATCCTCCGCCTTCATCCTCATAAATTCTTGAGGGAAAGATATCTCAAACCTGGGAAATGCGGATGCCGATCGATGACAGGGACTACAAAATGTCTGTGAAATATATTCTCTGGTGGCATACATAAATAACAAAAATGCCGTTGATGTTTACTGGTTGTCCCAAATCTACCATAATTTTTTACCGACTCAAGTCAATTTCTTATCAATATTTAGATATTGGTGCAAATTTGTCATTAATTAGTATCTTTAAATTGAAACAAAAATGCTTCCATGATGTCAAGCGGAAAGAATATTACTATCTTACTTGGTAAATATTCCGTCAAGTTATTGGATATTACATATTTTAGAAATAAAAGTAAACCACCTAAATTTGTTTAACTGAAACAGGTGGGAAAAGAGACAAATTTGCCAACTATGTTTGCCAGTAGGGATCATTTTTCTTTTATATTTTTTTACGTGTAGATTTGCCACTGACTTGAGAGTAAATTGTGGCAAACAAAGAAGTATGGAAAAACCCTAATTTTGGTCACAAAATTTGTTTGTCTAGAACCATGGCCCCATGGTAGGAGATATGGAAAAACCCTAATTTCGCTTGAACAGATTTCTAAAGTTTTAAGTATCATGACCCCTAAATTTGTCTAGATCAAATTGAGAGAATAGTGCAAATGAATCGAGTTCAAATCAGGCATGGACAGTGATAAACCATCCTCTAGCAGATGAAGCCCATTAGCACCACCCCCTCTATCTCGTTAGCCCATCAGCGGCAGCAATGAAGATGGGGCTGAAGATAAGAGTTGCAAAAGCTCAGGGGCTCATGGTTTTAAAATAGAAAGGGTGGGATCAGAATAGGGTTTCTGACATTTTTTTTTTTTATCAAATGTACTTAATAGCTAATGGCTTATTTGCAAAAAAAAAAAAAAAAAACCACATCAGTGGCATATTATAATTCGCACCAGCTGAAACGATGGTGGCATGAATGATGCTCCAATAGGCAAATATTTATATTGGTATTAGTTTTTTTTGTTATTTCCGCCTTCTCCTGTGGTCCTGAACCATCCCATATCAATTCTCTATTAAATTACACAGTTTTTTTTTATTTTCATAAAAATTATTTATTTGCTCTTTAATATATATATATATATATATATATATATATATATATATATATATATATATATGTATGTATTTTTCTGGATTGGTCACATACACCTTTGAAAACCAATTGACAGCAAATTCCAAAACGTTGTCCTTTCATCATCATTGAAAGCTTTTTCCAGTGGCTATGATTTTCCTTCTTTTTTTTTTTTTTTAATTGGTGGTTAACAGCTTCGAAAAGTAGAAAACTCCTTTTATTCCTCATGTCCTAAGTATTTTGAAAAATTTACTATTCATAACAATTAATCTATAATTGTTTAGGAAAGGAAATTTTTGGTCCTATATTTTTATCAATTTTTGTCACTTTAGTTCTAAAATTACTTGAATTGCCATTTTGTATAACCTTTTAGACCTTTAAGTACTAAAAGTGTCATGTATAGCCAAGTGGCAACTAATGTGGTCTAAGTCTCAATAGAAAATGGGTTTTTTTTGGTACAGTTAAGAAATGACGCAGAGGAAAGAGGTTTTTTTACCTTAAAATTTTGGGGTAGAACAAGCAATTCATTGAAATTGGTTGAATCAAACCATTGGCATCCAATGCTGAGCACTGCTTTGTCATATTTCATGTGAAATAAATGTATCAAACAGCCGAATGAAGTATGTCATTGTAACATGAGGGGTAGTGCTAAAGGTTGCTTGGACAGAGTTGAATGCAAAAAGATGTTTTCTCGGATGCCCAAGGTATGTAACCCCTGGTTTTTGTGGATATCGGTAGTGGATCAACAGCCCATTTCTTGACCATGTGATTTAAATACTATTGGAATATAGGAGGATTAATGGGGCAATATACGAGGAAAGAACAGAGGAGTAATTAGTGGATGAGTTAAATGTTCAAGCCCAAGTCAGTGGATGAAGAAAATGAAGAAGAAGCTATGGATACATATTTATGTGATTGCAATGTGTTGGTTGTTAATGTTGTATGTTTTGGTAGTCTAGTATTCAGTTGTTAAGACTTTTGATGGCTTAGGGGCATGGCTGGGTTGTAGGGGATGTTGTTAAAGTCATGTGTTTCCAAATGTTCAATGAAATGCTTTAATGAACTGTATTTTCCCTCAAAGTTAATGCCTCAAATGTTTTATGTGATTTAAGCTTTGTTAAACTTATTTTATTGTTCATATGTAGTAACATAAAATGGTTGGTAAACAAGAAATGTACAGAAGATGGTTGATATAAACAACATTTCCATTTAGGAATATGCCATAATGGTGTTCAACATTGTTTGGTTTAACAAAAACATTAGTATGGTTCTCTATACTAGGCTTATATTGCTTAGGGGAGTAAATGAATAGAGCATTCGGTGAACTGCTCGTAAATCATTCAATAGAAGTTTGTTTATGTTTATTTCGTTCATGAACTGATTGATTATTGTTTGTTTATGTTCATTTATTTGTTTATTCATTTATGTCTATTTGTTTGTTTATTTATATATTAGTTGTGCATTTATTATTACATATTTTATATATCATATATTTTTATTAGTGTCCACCTACTCCACACACACACACTTGATTATGCCTAGCTCTAACTTCCCCCAAATTAATCTATTATCTTTGTTTCCCTAAACATAATCAGTCATTTTCCCCATAGTGTAAACATGTTGTAGCACCAAGCTGAGCCCCATAGCCCTAACCTATAATATCTTTCACCATTGCCTATTGCTATGTCAACCATTGTTAGACTCGTTCTAATTTAAATTGATGGTAGCCATCAGCTTTAATTGTTTGTGTTCATGTTCGTGTTCGTTTATTAATAAACGAACGAACACGAACAGAAAAGTTACATTTGTTTATTGTTAGTATTCGTGTTCGTTAAAACTTAAATAAATGAATATGAACATGGCTTATTCGTGTTTGTTCGGTTCGTTTACAGCTTTAATATTGCTGCCTCAGTATGGTGACCTATACTAACAAAAACACCCATTTGTACAAAACCTTCCCCTATGTTAATTCTAATGGAATTACATCTAAAAGTCAGCCACATCACAAAAAATAGCTATTCCAAAAGCAATGATACATGTCTAACACAAATAACCCTACACATGACTATCTTATGTGCTTGCACATCTTTTGCTAAAGCTAGTAGCAAAAGCTATGAACTCCTCATTTGACTTTCTTGCAATTTCTTTGAATGCATCCCTTGAAGCTTCAGCATAAGCTTTGAATTTTGCATCAAATTCTAAATTCCCTTGCACTAGTGTACTCTTATCCTTTTTAGAATGCTGTGATTTCAGCTTCCTAACAGTGATGGTCTTTTTGTTCTTAGTAGGACCCTTCCCCACTATTAGTTGTCCATGTACACTAAGCTGCCACATTAATGGTATGTAGGGAACATAAAAAATATGTCTAAATTTTTTTCATCTAATAAAAGCAAAAAATTGGACAAAGCTGACATATATTGTTCCTTACTCACATTCAAAACAGAAAGAGTTTCACTCTCCTTAGAATGAAAAGGTTTTTTAAGGCTCTTGGACTGTGACATCCTCTTGGCCAAGGACTTGCTTTTTGTAGAGGACTCGCTCTTCACACCAACTGTCTTCACTCTAGATTATTTGATTGCTTTTCCTTAGGAGAATAGAAAGAATGCAACATAAATGATGCACATAACAATTTTCAATTGCCAACATATGTTTCATGGTCTAACTTACCCTAGTTGTCACTTGACTCATATTAACATCAACATGGCTTGAACTTACCTCTGGATCAACTAGACGCTGATTCAATCAAATAAAAAAACCATAAAAAGTTGTTAGTAATTATTTGAACTTATAATTGATGAAGAATGTAACATAATAAATACCTTTGGACATCCATTTTTATTGTGACCTTCTTGTTTGCAAATACCACATGTTATTTGACATCTAACGCTTGACATCTGATTACCTTTAACCATTTCAAGTGTATCCAGCTTTCTTTTCTTTGATGGTCTCATAGTTTTTTTTTTTTGTGCAGGTGGAAGTGGCTCAATTAATTTAATCTTGTTCCAGAACATGACTGTGGGTATTGGACTCATCATAAATGCATATGATAGCAACACCTTATCTTTAGTACAAAACCGATTCAAATAAGTTTCAGGTTTTTTATCCTTGAAATTGATTGTACATATTGCATGTCGACATGGGATACCAGTTAACTGCCAACTACCACACATACAAGATGTATCCATTACATTAACCACATACTTAACCTCTTTATTTAAAACCTCATACCCACTTGCTCCATTTTAAACACATGTGCATGGCTTACTTTACTTCTTATTCTTTTTTGGTTTCTTGTATATGTTGTACCCAAACTTCATAGGCTAGCTAGCATATGCCTCTCTTTGTTGGTGTAACCTCACCATAAATTTAGTCCTAATCTCTTCAAGCATAGTGCGCACTGCCTTACACCTAAGTTCTAATATCTAGCCATTAAAACCCTTACATGGATTTTTATGAACTATGTCACATTTGACCATGGAGTAAAAAAAAAGCCTTACACCAGTGCTATGGATCAGCTTGCAACATTGGTCACACCTTTCAAAAGTGATTTCCTTAATTTTTTGTATGTGAGCTTCAAAATTTGGCATGTTGGTTGATCTGGCAGCATCCGAAAATAGTTTCTCCAATATTGGACTTCTAAATTTTGCACCCCAGTTGGCATAAGCATGCATGGCACACATTCTATGTTCTACATTTGGTAACATAATGGCAACTGTCTAAACTAGGCCCTGTAAACACCAATGTCTATAATTAATGGTCAAGAAATATCATCGTTTCAATTAATAAAATATATAAATAAAACATATACCTTCTGCTCACTAATGATAGTCTAACCTAGTCCATCCCTAATCTCTAAATCTTCAACTAAGTTAGAAAAAATCCAGGATCATGTGTCTTTATTTTCTATCTTCACTATAACCCATGCTATGGGGAACCTTTGATTATTTCTATCCCTTCCAACGGCTGCTAAAACCTTCCCCTTGCACACTCCATTCAAGAAATAACCATCCACGCCAATAACCCTTCTACATCTTGCTAAGAAAGCTTTCTTCAGTGCATCAAGACATACATAAAAGCTATTGAATACAGGAGCCTTAAATCTAAGGGCAGGAGGATTTAATCTTTCATGATAAGAGCTTCCTAGATTCTTATATTTTATCTCTTTAGCATTGTCACAAAGAAGTTTATACTCCTGCTTATAGGATCCCAAAACCTTGTTAAACACTTTCATTTTGGTCCTCATACATTTGTTCAAAGATATATCGCACCAATTTTTTCTCTAATCAACTCATTTAAAGAGTTTAATGGTTGGCATGGTTTCGATCTCTGGATAGAAAAAACTAGACAACCAAGTGTTTCTAACACTTGAGTTTTTGAAACTAATGCTACATGAGTGGCCAGCAACCATTTTCTTCATATACAACATTTCAGTTCTCTTGTCAAACACCAAAGATATTGCCTAACAAAATCCTTTACCATCACACCTTGCCCTTACCCATTTTGATGTGTTTCTTGTTATTTTGATAGGCCTCTACACCATGATTGAGTGCTTGTCCAGTGCGTCCTTGAATTGCCTTGTATTTTAAAACATTTGAGTCACCACAAACTCAGGCTTATCACAGTTCAGATCATACCTAGGGAATATGTTAGAACCAAACCCTTTTTTTTCATTTACTGCCCTCTTACTCCCTGCACTATCAACATCATCCCTACATTGACCCCTAACTAGGATAGTTATCTTAACCTTTTTGTCTGCTCACTTATTGTTAAACTCTTTAATACCTTTCTTGATTTTATTCAATTCATCATCATCTTCACTTAAATAATGACTATCTAGTCCTACATTCACATCTTCTTCTTTATCTGCCCATCATTCACCCAACTTGCTAATTATACTTGCATCATTATCGATCACCATACCCTCATCTATATTTTTCTTAAGTTCATCATTTGAAGACTATTCCCCTGTCTTTTCCTCAGGCCCTGCCTTATCACCTGCATTATAAATGACATCTTCTGCTTAGACATCTTCATGTTCAACATACATTTCCACATTACTATGAATCTTAATAAACCTTACTAATAACAAGATGCTTCCATCACCATTGGCATCTATCTCTTTCAGCTCATTAAGTTCAATGTATCCAGGTTCCAAGTACAAAAAAATTCTTCATTTTCTTCTTTATATACTCTTTAACCATGTCCAACAGTTCATAGTGAAACAACAAGTCTATATCAACATGTTAGTTTTTTTCTTCTTCCACCAACATAACCTACTTCATTCTAATCCTTAACAAATTGTCCCTCATACACAAAACTGATGCAACCATCATAGTTTCTCATCCTACATTACAAGTATAAAAAACAAATAACCATTTCAGGCACTCAAATAACCATCCAGGCACCAACTTATTTTCCTCAAAAGATGCACTAATAAAAAATAGTACCAATTCCATAAGACCTCAATTTATTGTCACTACCTACCTAAACTAACATCCAACCACCAACCCCATTATGTTATCATTACCACATACTTTGAAAGTTTTGCCTTTATCATAATTTTACCATTGTTAAATGCACTATTTGCCTATATTTTATTAAAGTTTTGTGAAGCCATATGCTAGAGAAAATAGTGAAACCTAACTTTTATTAAAAAAAAAAACACTTTCTTACCTTTTTTGATCCCATAAAAAAGGATGAATATTTAATTCGTTATGATGATGGGTGGCGACACAACAACCACTAATGATTTTTTGTCCCTTTCTGTCAGGTATGAAGAAATGACAATAGAAACAAGTTCTTAAATCAGTATTCTCTTGTATAATAACAATGAGGATATGGTGTTCACATGAAAGGTTTATTTGCTTATGTGTTGTGACTTGGACGGCGTCAGTTGCCACTTGGTTAGACCATCAAACATATGGCACTTTTAATACTTAAGGGTCTAACATAGTACACGAAATAAATGTTAAAGGGCTTTACCGGCAATTTGAGCAGTTTTATGACTGAAGTGGAAAAAATAATAAAAATATAGGACAAAAAATGCCCTTTCCCCTATTTTTTTTTTATTTTCAACATCTTAGTATGTAATTGAAAAAATTATATATATAAATGATAAATAAAAACCAATAATTTTCTAGCAAATAATAATATAAATAAATTAAAGTCAAACATAAGTTAAAAAATAAAATATTTTAAAGAATATGAAATGAGGGTATTATTATTGACTCATCTTTAATGTTTTATTTTTCCTCTGGCTCGCTCTGGACTAACTATAGACACTCATACTATATGGACTCAAGAGCTCCCTAGTGCTTTTGCTTCTCGTGCTACTTTGTATTGTAATACTTTTCCTTAATGGATGTGTAACGAATTGAATTATAAAAAAAAAAAATTTTTGATAACCGCTAGGAAGCGTGGGCTCCTGTACTAGTAGCATGGAGTATGGTTATTAAAAATTGGTTCATAAAAATATATATTTTTTTATAATTTTAGAAATAAAAATTGTGTTAGGTCAGATTAGAAACCTAAAGTAGAAATGGTAAACGTATGTCTTGAGTTTTGAAAGCATAAAAATTAAATGATTATATGACTTTAGGTGTTCTGGTTGTTGTTACTTTGTTTCCCTCTGCAACCAACTTTTCTTCTTTTCTTCTTTTCTTTTAAGGATAAAGTCTACCGATAGTACCATAACTTTTTTTGTATCCTAAATTAATATCAAAATTTTTTATTCATCCTATTAAACTACATAAATTCATATATCGAGTTTCAATTGGATATTTTTCGTCAATTTCATGATTAACTATGATTGAAAATGCTAACATAACATTAAATAACACTAAAATAAATTTAAAATAATAATTTTAGTCTTTATACTTTTCCAATCATTAATTCTAAATCTTAAATTTCTAGTAAAATCAATTTTTCTCTTTTTGCCACCTGATCTCTTTCTGCCTTTGTGATCCTACCTAAATTATCTCTACCAGGACAGGGATCTTTCCTTCCATGATAGTGCTACCTTCACCTTCGACATCAAAATTAAAATGTTCAACCAATGGGGAGACTAATTTTTATTCCAAGCTAACCCAGAGAAGTAATTAAGGTTGAAAGTTGATCTTCTTCTACTTGTCACAAAAAGCAAAAAAACCCCACCCCTTAAGAGAGGAACCAGTGGCCAATAACCATTTGCCTACTTTTCAACACCCGCTGCTGTCATCTCCTCTGCCCCCAACACCTTTTTCGGTATGTTTCCCCATCGTGAAGTATGAGCTTCTCCTTCTTGTCATTGGCTTCAACCTTCTCGCCACCCAATTTCCCCACCATGCCACCACTCTACACTGTCATGACCACAGTGAGTCTTGACTTCCTCTTTGTCTACTTTTGTAGAAATTTCACTTCCTCCAATGCTAATATGAAAAACCTCCAAATTTTCTCGTGCCGAAAAGAACAAAACCCTAACATATTGATTACAAAATGAAGTAGAATTACACTTATCTCCTCTAATCTTCATCATCTAATTTGGTTTTTGGTTTCTCATATGTGCATCAAGGCTTCATATCGATTATCTTCACAACATCAATGGAAGATATGAGTGAGTGAGGATGGCGGAAAAAGCCGAACACCTCTGCAACCGCCGTTTCTTCAAGCGCTTAAGCACCAGCGTCATTGTCGTCATCTACAACAAATGCTACTAGACCAGGCTGCTGTCGCGAGATCACTAATCTTTGCCCCTACCGTGAGATCTCTAGCCTTTCCATCATTCTTTCATTCATTGTTCGTCACTCATTTGTTTGTTGTTTGGGAGGGAGATTATGGCATTAAGAAAGCGATGAACGGGAAAAAGTAGAAGAGTTGAATTAGAAGTTTAAGGCTAAGAATTAGTGATTGAAAAAGTTTGAGGATCAAAACTATTATTTTAAATTTATTTTAGTGTAATTTAATGCCGTATTATCGTTTTACATCAAAGTTAATGGTGAAATTGGCAAAAAATACCCAATTGGACATAATATATAAGTTTATGTAATTTGATAGGGCAAATCTAAAGGTTTGGTATCCATTTAGGACATGAAATTTAAGACACAAAAATAAGCTAGGTTGTCTCCGATAGACTTTTCATTGTTTTTAGCCTCAACCAACCCAACCAACCCTCTTTCTTTCTTTCTATCATTTTTTTTTCCTTTAGGAATTAGAATTTGGATATGCTATCAATTTATGTGTGTCATCCTTGCATGGAGGCCATGTTAATCTTCTCTATATCTGTGGGGGAACCTCATACTTACCCTAATATAGGGTGTTTCCAGGATCTTTGGATAATCAGGATTTAGTAATCTTGCTCTTAGTTACAAATGGCTAAGCTAATACTTACGTTGTTTAAAACTTTATACTTTTCATGGCATTCATTAAACACTTGAAACACATACTGAAGTCATATAAATATATTTATTTAAACTTCCAAGCATTAGCTTATGTACACATAACACTTAACTTACGTACATCCATAAGCAACCACAATGTATATATATACATATACACTAAATAAGTCCATGCACATTTGTCAAATTAGAGACATTTTCTTGGTACCTAAGTACCAAATATGCACAAAGTCTAAGTGACACGGCCGTTCTTGGCCTCTGCCCAGGAAGCTTGTGAGAGCTGGTCTCACAGTGGTTGCAATTTATGTGTGTCATCCTTGCATGGAGGCCATGTTAATCTTCTCTATATCTGTAGGGGAACCGCATACTTACCCTAATATAGGGTGTTTTCAGGATCTTTGGATAATCAGAATTTAGTAATCCTGCTCTTAGTTATAAATGGCTAAGCTAATACTTGCGTTGTTTAAAATTTTATACTTTCCATGGCATTCATTAAACACTTGAAACACATACTGAAGTCATATAAATATATTTATTTAAACTTCCAAGCATTAGCTTATGTACACATAACACTTAACTTATGTACATCCATAAGCAACCACAGTGTATATATATACATATACACTAAATAAGTCCATGCACATTTGTCAAATTAGAGACATTTTCTTGGTACCTAAGTACCAAATATGTACAAAGTCTAAGTGACACGGCCGTCCTTGGCCTATGCCTAGGAAGCTTGTGAGAGCTGGTCTCACGGTGGTTGCAATTAGCTAGTTGTATATGTGTGCGGATTAAATCTCATGATACTAGTTGATTATCCTAGAATATGCAAGATGCATGCTCTTATGCTTTGACTTGGGTAATTAAAACATAAAGTATTAACTTGGCCAAGTAATTTGCATAGAATAAGTACAAGTGGCCAAAGCATACAAAATAAACCTTTGTGTGAATTTACTACACATAACAACTCGTGAGAACATTCATACATAAAGTAGGCTAATGCCCTCACCCAAGAGCAACCATAGAGTCCAGGACTCCTCATAATATAGACTATGGAGGCAACTAGAGTACTGTACAAATACAAGTCTCAACTGAGAACCTCTTTAACTAACTCCCAGCTTGGATATATATCTCAGTGGCGAGCTTAAAAAATCCTTGTCTAGTGCTACTAGGCTCTGCAGCCAAATGAATACTCTAGTTAGTACTGTTACTTGACCAACAAATCAACTAAGCAAACTCATGTAGACTAGAATCACAAGGATTCTCAAGTATTATACCTGTACACAATAGCCATTACTGCAATAACCCTTAACGGTTACTTGGTCCAACAACTTCTAAATCTGCACAACATAACTAAGGAGTGAGAACTTAACATTCTCAGTAAGGGGTCTTCAATGTACCTACAAGAAAATTACTAAAGACACCACTTATGATAACATATGTAATCTGCTGTGAGCTTATACAGCCTAAGGGTCTAATATATGTACATATACTTAGGTCCCTTGAGACCTCTCCTCATACTTGTCCTTAAACTACAAGGCATTGCCTTGTCCTCTAGCAAGCTATGTTTGCCAGCCTAACTAGTGATAAATCACTAGTTGAACATCTCCCAACTTATGTTGTACAGGGGAATTATGGTTGGACTATTGTAGACTAGGCCATTTAGACCTTGTAGACTAGGTGCACTAAGGTTTCATCTTGCAACCTCGTGGCTATGGCACGACTAGGTCGCCAAGGGTTCTAAACCTTTCACCTGAGCTAATGATGCTTAATTATGCTCATTTGCCATTAGTTTCCTTGCTTATGGCACATGTAACCATAAATCTTCCAAAACTCAAGAAAACTCTTAAGTCTTGAGGAACCTTCCGGAAGTCTCAGAGCACCCCCAGCATACTTAGGCCCCAAGGTACCCTAAGAACCCCACTAGGTCTCACCTCGATCATCCTAGCAAAATGTGAAAAATTCTGCCTTTTTTCCTTTGGCAACGCGTTGCCACAGTTGGTAACGTTTTGAGCATATTTATGCAATTGGCAACGCGTTGCCAACTAGAGCACGTAATTGGCGACGCGTCGCCAATCTATGAAACTACAGAATTGGCGCGCATTTTGCTGCTATGAAGTTGGTAACGTTCTGAGCACATAGCAAACATACTTGAAAAGCCGCCAAATTTCACACACACATAGACTGTGTTGCATAGAACATAACCAACCATTACTAACCAATCTAGGATGCATCATAATAACATCCAAATCCTCTCAAACTTGATACTCCACCACAATTCAACCAAATCCTTTAACTAATGCTATAGCTAGAATTACTCAAATTCTTCAAGCAAACTCAAGCCAATAGCATTAATTGAACTTCAAGTCATTACTCCCTTACCTCAACTCCAAGCAACAAGCAAGAATCAATCCCTTCTTCAATCAACTAGGCTCACCAAAGCTTTACACAAGTTCCAATCAAACACAAAGGCTCCAATCATCAAAACCTTACTTTCTAACCAAAACCCAAGCTCCAAACCAACCAAATAACATGAATTTAATTAAGAACACATTGGTTACCTCATTCAAAAACAGGGGATAGGAGAAAACACTATTCCAAGCTTCAAAATCATGGTTTAAGGCTTGAAATGAGCTTCCACTTGCTTATATATCCTTGATAACTTCTCTTGGCACCAAGAACAGTTGATTTCTGAAAGATTTGTTGTGCTCATCAAAGCCAACTTATCTCCTACTGTGATAAACCCATAAGAACTATATTATATATGAATTGATGGATGATGGAGATCATGTCACATGAGACTTAATTCATATTTGTAGTTCTTTAAAAGGTGTTCACAATCTATGAGTATATACATGGGTTGATTACTCATAAAAGATTGCACATATGACATTACTATATGAGATAGAGTGATTTGTCTCAATGACTGGAATATTGATTCCTAATGTGTATGTGGATATTTATGGAGATAAATATTTGAACAAGACCAAATCAATTACTCTTAGACCTTCAACTGTTGAGAAAGAGTAAATGTTATTTATTCCGTAGACTTGAGAATAATATGAATTTAAATGTATACTTTATGTGATTTTGATATGTCAACCAATGATGCCTAATATAGGATATACTTGGACATGTTGGATCACATAAATGTAACATGTTAAGTTTATGATTATTCAACAAAGAATTCACGGCTCTTGAAATAAGAGTGAATATTGTGGAGTATGTCTCTTGGTTTTTCGGATTAAGAAATCCACGTGGTCAATTTAGAAAAATATTTTTTTGGAAATATTATTTTCTATATATAAAATTATATATATGGTATATATCGATTTTATAAATGTTTTTCTAAATTGTTTTAGAGTCCGAATAAACTTGAAGAGACGTGCACATATTTAATTCCGTATTGACAGTACCACGATTTGGATGTGGTTGGTCTAGTCCGGATTATGTGCAACAATATTGGACGGTGAACGGAATAGAATAAAATGGGTACTTGTGAATTGTCTCTGAAATCCTGGGAGATTTTACAAGGTCGTACAAAATGTTGTACTGACTTGTAAACAATAAATTAGTTAGGACTAATTTGACAGGATTAAGAGATCCCAAGGGTCCCACGCCACATTCTGAACTCTACCCAGTTTAACTTCTAAGAAAAGTTGTACTTTAGCTTCTGAGAGAAGCTATGTACTTAACTTCTGAGAGAAGTTGTACTTTAGCTTATGAGAGAAGCTATGTACTTGACTTCTAAGAGAAGTTGTACTTTAGCTTCTAAGAGAAGCTATTGTACTTTTTGCCTATAAAAGGAGTGGTTGTGTATTATTGAAAAAAGATGGATTATGGAAACAGAAACAAAGAAACAATAATAGTACAAACACTCATATAGTGCAACGGGTGGAGAAGGAATTCGAGCGTGTTAAGCTTGGAGAATTCTGCGTTTGTGGAATTTCGAAAACAAGGTACCCGTGTGATTATTTCTGCAATCCGATCCTGGTGCATGCTAATTTAATAGCGTGAAACTCGTTCGGATTCCCAACAATTTCAAGGTGAATTGAGTGAGGAATTGAGAGTGGAGAGGGTGAGCTCAGGTTTATGGCAGCCATCACCTCACTTTCCCTTCTTAAACCCTCACTTAACCCCTAAGCCATCAAAGTATTAAGCTTAATTCAATTAAACCCCAAACTTTGGTAACTTAGTTATTCTTGATTAATTCTTGTTTATTCCTTCAAGTTTGGGTTAAGGTTGAAAGTTAAGTTATAAAAACTTATTTGAAAACACTTGGGACATATCCCTGCTATTCAGGACGCAAAATTATCATTTTGCCCCTGAACCTCGTTTAATGCCTTATCTTCTTCGGAACTTAGTGAACTTTGCTAAACTTCTCTATTCTTGCTATGTAAACTTGAAATTAGGTTCCAAACTTAATTTAGAACACTTTACCTTCTTTGGGAGTGCCTGCTACTAGGAGGCCTGTAACATTAAGACTATCAAAATAACTCCCACCTGAGCACAGAAACTCTATAAATGAGAGGTCTAACTTCTCTTTGTGCACTTTGCCTGTATCTATCAATGTTATTTTAAATACTTAGTTAGTACAATAATATTACTAACCAATAACTTATAATTATTAAATATTCATGTACTTTAAATACCTACAGCAAAACATTGCTTAACAACCCTTCAGTGGGTGTTAGGCTTTACATTATTAGTATCCGCACAATGTGATACTTAAAGAAATGATAATTATAAATTCTCAGTAAGGAATCAAATACTTGCAAAATAAACTTTATGACCCAGTGTATATAATATATATACACATTTTAATGTGAGCTCAAAACATTATGAGGTATTGACTAATGGCCACTAGTATGTGTTCTATTGCGGGGAACCCATCCTCGACCTAGTCCTTCTTATAAGAGCTTAACTCTTGCCTTAACAAGCTTGACCTGCCATTACTTACCCTTACACACAGTACAAGAGTTTTTAAACTTGGTGGCTCATTCTTACCAAACTTGGTAACTTAGTTAGGGTACTCTTGAGCATCAATGTCCATCTTGAATACTTAGTACCATGTATACTTACTTAAGGACTATTTAATTACTTAGTCCTTAAGCCACTTTTTGTCCACATCTTACTCCCTTAATTAATGCATTGTAAAATTTATAATGCATCAATTTAAACTTAAACTTAAAATCCTTGATCTTGAATAATTGATGCAAGCAAATACTAACTTCAGTGTCCTTGTGGTCTCAGTTTTGTATCCTTCTTTGTATCTTTATAGTAGCTTGAGTATTTTTCTTTTAATTGATTATTTAGCTACATAAATAAACCATAATTAGGACAATATTACAACATTCCTTATGGTTTAAGTGGTTAGGGATAACCCTCTCATTGGACTTCAAAATTAACCGGCCCTTTACTCAACACACATCAACACATATTTTGGTGTTGTACCATTTCTACTCCAAAATCGAATAACCTAGGTTCTTATTGATTATTTCTCTTATGAGTAACTACGAACCAATATAAACACATTAAATCCAGCCATTTTCCAGCACAATTAACCCCAAAATCTGGACACATCTGAATCGAATCAACATATATCTAGGCTTTTAGCCTTATTTCAACAACTTGGTTCAAATGGGTTTTAATGTATTTTTGCTTTCATAAGCTAACAAAAATTGATTATAACACACTTAATTCCAGATTTATAAACCCACAAAAATTATGGAATTAATCAAAAAAATATGGAAAAATTGAATTAGTTATCATCTTTCTTACTTAAGCTTAATTCCCAAGATTTTCTTGTTGTTTTTTCCTTAATAAACAAACAAGAACTAGACTCAAATAAGTATTTATAGCAGCTATAGAGCTGTATGAAACTCAAAAACAGGGGAAGAACAAAACAACACTTGAACAAGTAACTTGAAAATCAAGCTTAAGATGGTTCCATACTTGATTTTTTTTCAAAAATTTGCTTAATTGTGCTTGAATTTGATGGATTAAGCTTGGATTTGGTCTTGGCTATAGAGTTTAGAAGGGAAGAGAGTGGTTTTGGGTGGTCTAGAGCTGGAGGAAGAAAATGGCCAAGCAAATAATGGAAGTCAACTTATGTAGGCTTAAGTTGTACATGCCATGCACTTGGTCCCTCCTTTGTACTCATTAGTACGTTGGGGACTTCTCCATAAGAGAATAGAAACCTTAGGACCAAAACCAGCATTAAGTTGCACACCTTAATTACACACCAAGTCCTCCGCTTTAACAAATGTGCAATTTCATCCCAACACTTCTAATAGTTATATATAAACCATTTATGGACAATTTAGTCAATTCACAATTTCAAAAGAGTAGAGCGGAAATCACAAAAAACCGTGATACCTTAAATTTAATATTTTTTCATCCTCTACCCAATCGTGAAATAAAAATGAGTCACTATATGAAATAACTAAAATACCCTTCTTGGTCCGATTTACTTAAATGACCAATTTTTGTCCTATTTAAGCTACTATATTTTATTAAACCAAAAATTTGCTTGCATTAAATATTATAAGTATATTAAATTACTAAAATAACTAACATTACCTTAGTAATTATCGTCTATATTTGTTTGGCAGAATAGGGATCAACATACATTTTGATTTAATGGGAAGGACATCAACATAACCTTTCCAGATGATAAAATTGAAATGACAAAAATTGGTCATTTAAGTAATTCTCCACGTCTTGTCCTCCCCCTTTTCATTCTTAACCCATATGCCCCTCTTTGACCCTTCATACAGTTTTAGCTCATAAATCTTATTAATGGGAAATGAACCAACCCTTAGTTTTAAAAATCTATACTTTTTCCTTTATTTCTGTATATTATCTAACAATAATTTTTAAAATCCTGATTTAAATTATACAATAACTATTCATTAGCAATTTCAGTTCATTTAATATTTTTTTTATAGTTAATGATCATTTAAAAATATAAAATTTTCCTATATATAATTGTAAAATAGTATTTGTAAAGTGTCAATTAGCCGCAAAAAGATACTACATCCATCCTAAATTCTCTTCTCCATTTCAATTTTTTTAAAGTTTCACTTGATTTTTTATATTTTTACTTGCTAAAATTTTTTGTTTTAAATTATGTTAGAAACTACAAGACTTATAACTTTTAAATATAAATTTTTGAAAAATATCAAATAATATTATAAATAAATTTAAGCCAATTTTAAGTCAAAAAACTGAAATGAAGCGCAAAATTTGGAAGAAATGAAGTACTAGATAGTTTTGAATTAGAACAACATAATTATGAAATAGTCTTATATACTTTCTACCTTATGTAAACCTACCCTTACAATTAACATTTTACCCTCATTAAAATTAAAAAATCTCAAGTTTGTCCTATTCTTTGTGATCCATGGATCTCGGATCAAGAAATTGTATCAGCTTCTCCTCCTCATTTTTCTACGGGAATGACAGACAAAAGCCGAAGAATGAAGAGTAGGCAGAGTAGGCTAGCCACGTCTGCCACATGCCCAGCGCCTTCAGCCACCACGCCAGATCGTAGCAGCATCCACTGTAGCCAAACACTACCAGGCGATGAAGTCGTGCCACCACCAGACACAAGGCACCATGAGAAACTCATTCAACAAGTGGATGATGGTGATGCAGGAGTAAGAAGAAGCATATTTGCTCTCGATCATTTGGGCCAAAGAGATTTGGAGACGAATCGTGAGCCGCTGCTGCTACAGATCCATTCGGCCAAACCATTTTCCCGAATTTATGGAAAAAAGCCAAGTTTGGTCGTTTAACTTTTCTTGAGTTCTTAATATGGTCATTTACGATTTTAGATTTTCAGTTTAGTCACTCTAACTGGTTTTGTTTATTTTATTGCAATACCTTTACATAATATTAGCTTTTTATCTCACTTTTACATATGTCACACATTATTTGTATAGGTTTTTCACTTTCTTTTTACGTCAAATTTGTACATATTTGATATCTAATTTGTACATATCTTTAATTTTACGAGGAAGATGAGTTTGACTATTCCACACCTGTTTTTGGTTGGGAGGTTAAGCTTGTATATATTATTGAATATATTGGTAACATATAATTGATTTCATTTATACATATGTTGCACGATATTTATATAGATCCATCATTTTTTTTGTACACTAAATATGTGTGTGTCCAATTCATACATGGTAGCATGAAGGTCCATGCGTGGCCTATAGTGAAAAATCTCATACTAAAAGGACTAGTAACAAGGTCCATAATGAGGCACGAGGAGCCAAGCTCCAATTGGACCTAAGAAGAAACCCAACAAGGAAGGAAACAAAATCCCAAAATCATTGTTGTGAAAATAAGAGTTTATAATTTATAACTCTTATCCACCCACAAGTAAATAGTGTTGTTGTGTGTAAGTGGTGAATTTTGGTATTGTCTCAGTGGAAAGTGGTGAAGACACAATAAAATTCAAGTCCTAGATGTTTAATCATTGAATCAATAACGAGAAAAGCTATTGAATTGAGTATAGGCTAAACTTGGCTAGGTGAATGCACGAACAAATTGAATTGGACTAAAATGAATGAACCTACTATTACCCAATGAAATCGAAAATATTATGTTGAATGAATGCAAGGGTCACTAATGGAAACAAAGGTGCAACTAAATGAGAAGACTATCGAGAATTAGCTAAACTACTAATGAAGTGATGAGATTAAGAAGGCTATCTCCCTAGGATTTCATTCTTTTACTTGTTAACTAAGTCAAGCAAAGTTCCAACGATATTGACTTCCTATGTGGTGTGAGGTTTCAACTGTCAAAATTCTCTTCCTTAAGACAAAGTTTTGCCTACCTACAATTAACTATGGCATCTCTCGAGCTCATATATTAATCTAGGATGGATTAAGATCTAACCTCATTTCAAACACTTAATGGGTTCATGGATTACCTCTAATCCTGAGGACCCATCATGCTCTACTCCTCATTTCCATCTTCATCCTTTCTTTCTCAATATAAGAACGAGATAGTGGAGTCTACATAATGGCCAATCAACACATAATCATTAAGCACAAGGGTAGGCAACACAAGAGAATCAATACCCATGAAAAATCTCAAATAGAGCTTAGATAATAAGTATCAAGAGTTTCATCATAGAGAGACATAAGGAAATCTACTTCATAGCTAAAACATCCATAGATAAGATACTTGAGTTTAATCCTAACATCAAAGTGCCAATACAAAGAAAATAACAAATGAAAGAACCAAATGGAAACCCCATAAAAGCGTAAGCCTCCTGGTGCTCCAAAACTACCTTTGGCACCTTCAAACCAAGCTCCAAGCTCATGCCTCTAATGGTGACTCAAAGATCTTGTCCTATGCTCCACCTAACTTAAGAGATAGAATCCCCTAGCCAATAGAGAGTTTGGATTAAAAAAATAAAGTAGAGGACCACAAAGATCTAGAAACTGGGTCAATGCATCGCCAAAACAGGGGAACTTGTGGCGATGTGTCACCAATAATGATGCAAAAATGACAGCAAGTTGATAAACACTCTTTTCTAGCTTTGACCCATGCACGCCTAAATTTTGCTTTGCTCGACCCCGGTTCATTCCGATGCATCCACAATGTACCCCAATCTTCATAAAGAGGAAACAAAGCAAGAAAAACTAAGAAAGGTGGCACGACAAGATAGAAATTAACGGTCAAAGTCACCAAAAGTCAACAACTTTGACTGTTACAAAATGCACTTATCAAACTCCCCCAAACTTAAACTAAAAATAATACTACTCCCTAACATGCCTATCTTAGAAAAAACTAAGCAACCAAAACAAAAAGGCTATAATGTCAACCAATTGCCATAAATTAACTTCATTGATCTAATAGCTCAACTCAAAAAAAGTAATGATGAGTAAAGAAGAGAAGACTTTGCTATTTAAGGTGGAACCTTAGAGGTAGGGGTGATCACTATTCTGTTAAAACCGAAAAATCAAAAAATTGAAAAAATTTGGAAATTCGGTTTGGTTAATTTGGTTTTTTAGTTTCGATTGAAACCGAATAGAAAGAATATCGGTTTCAGTTAGGAGTGTCGATTATTTCAGTAACCGAAAAAACCCAAATTTTTTTCATGTCATATTTGAGGTTTTGGTGAGCCAGATGGCAGGTTTAAAATGAGTAGGGGTTGAGTGGAAGGTAGAAAAAAGATTGATGGCTTCTTTTGGGGTTTGGCCATCGTAAGACAAAAGCATCATCCTCTCCTCCTTCCATTACTCACCTTCGTCCTTTGGCCTCGCCTTCCACTCGCCTCTGACTTTGGCCCCACTGTCTACTTTCAGCCTTTACTTTCTTCCACCTTCGCCCCCGCTGTCTGATCTTGCCTTTCCCTTCGCCCCCACCGTCTACCTTTGCCCTTCAGTTGCTTCCGCCTTTGCCCCGGTCGTCTGCCCTCGCAGCCTCGCCCTCCAATCGCCTTTAGCATCGCCCTTCACTCACCTCCATCCCTCCAACATCTTTCTCGGACCCAACTTTCACTCACTTCCACCCATCCATTGCCGTGTTTTGCTCAACTGAGGGAGATAAGTACAAACCCCATAATGGTTCACGATTTCTTGCTATGTAGTTGTTTAAGCCACCTACATTTCTCTATGTTATAAGTGCATCATTGTATTTGGATGTGACTTTTTTCGGTTATTTTGGTTTTAAGCCGAACCGAACCGAATATTTTGGTTCAGTTTTACTTCGGTCTATAGGCTTAGTTTGGTTAATTCAATTTCTAATCATAACAAACTGAAAACTGAATAAACTGAAATATTTGATTCAGTTTGAACCGAATAAACTGAAAGATCAGCTCTACTTGGAGGGGTCACACCCTTACTAATTTTGCTCATTTTATTATGTGGAGTTATACCGAGTAGCGGAAGTAGCTTATTCTATGTTTCTCAGTTATAGGCTTGTAAGAGGATCCAACAGCCCCCACTAAATTCCTCTAAGGGAGTTGCACGTAACCCAAGACTCAAATAGTTTTTTCACAGTTGTGATGGAATTGGGGTAGGGAAGGAAGGGGTATTGGTTGAAGGCTTTATCGGTGGAGCTAAGAAGGTAATCAAGCATAAACCATGGCCACCTAAAACATGTATATTAAAAGCACCAAACCTAGAGTCTACAAACAAGAGCACCCAACTTAACTTATTCAAAAGTCCACAACTCTGTAAGGCAAATCACAAATTGCTAGTCAATTCTTGAACCCTTGATTGCACAATTATTAACATTTTTTTCTTTTTTTTTTTAAATGGGTGAAAACTCTTCCTTGATGAATTCACCCTATGCCTTTTTCTTAGAACACAAAACGTTTACTTTGGGTCTAAGAACCAACATTTTCATTTCATTTTTCACTTTTTTTTTAATGAAAACCACAAATAATAATATTACACACTTCATAACCCCCACAAAAAACTGCAAATTACTTGAAGCAAAGTTTCCCCATTTTACCCAAGTCCCCTCCAAACTTATTTTTGTTCTTAACCCTCACTTAACCCATCAAATCTCTTTCTAAGCCCATAACTTATACTTGCAACCTTGGGTGGAAAAAATAGATTCAAAAAGAAGGCAAAAGCTCAAAGTGTGGGTTAAAACAAAGAAATGGGCAATTAGGCACAAAGGAGTTCACTAAAGGGTAAATTCATAAAGGTTAGACATTTGGAAAAGTATTTCACCCTGAGTAACCAAGTGAGCCTCAAATTGCACACAACAGATGTGGGTTTGTACGGGTCTCCAGACAAATTCTAGATCAAAACATAGTATAAGCATCTTAAGAAAAAACAACCCAAAACTTCTATGCAATCACTCAAGGCCCAAAAATCTCATCGGGTAGGTTCCACCAAAAGAATCAAAACCAACCTTCCAAACTCGTCAAAACTTACAAAAAAGTTGAACTAGCAACCTAATCCACTCATATGTAACAACGGTTTCCATTGGGGCCCTAAAAAAAAAGAAAATAACCTGCATGCGACTAAATGCATGTCATGGAAGAAAATGAAATCACCAAAGTGAGACCTGAACAAGAGCAACCTAAACTCAAAGAAACACAACCTAACTAACACAATAAGCACACAAGCAGGCAAAAGAACGACAACCTAAACAAAGACTATCAAACACAACCATCAAACAACCCTTTAAACGTAGATTTAATCATTGTCCTCAATGAAAGAAAAGAAAGGAAAAGATAGTTCAAGGAATCATACCTGGGGCCAGATGTACCTATCCCCAACTAGTCCTAGCCATGTCATCATGGTCGGAAGAGCCGCTAGTCGGAGGGAAAGAGGAAGAACCTACTGATGGATCGTGGGGAGGTTCAAAATACGAGAATAATGGTAGAGGATGGTTTGAGTGGTGCAAAGTGTACCACTGATAAGCTGAGGGATGAAAGTGGGGTGGGATGGGTTGGAAATATGGATGCTCTGGTGGAATGATTGGCTATTGCTGTTGATGGCCCTATCGAACTTGATTGGAGAGGGTCTCTTAGTTACCAACAAGAAGAAAAATGCTCTCCCACATCTCCCTAGCAAAATAGTCAAAGCCATCACCTAGTGACTCGAATTGAGCCATCGAATCTTCGTGCCTCTCATTCATCAGGGAGTATTTCTTGTTGAGTGCCACGGCCAAAGATGCAGGAGTGGCGGTAGTCGGGGCAATGAGCTGCTCTAACCCAATTTCCCTTTGTTCCCTTTATTATTCTTCTTCTTACTTCTGCTATTGTTCTTGTTCTTGTTTTTCCTCATTCAAGACTTCTTCTTGAGCACCAACCGACGCTCCCTCAAACTTGTCAACAGAAATTAGTATCATGATAAAAGACACTAGTAGAGGATCCTAAAAAATGATTTTGACCTTAAGAATCATCGCCGTAACCAATTACAAGAATAAGAGATTCCCCCACTTTGACTGACTAGCATGCACAAGGTTGTTAGAAATGAAGTGCCCCACATGCAACCAAAAATCACAAGCAATGTAGTATAGTACCTCTAAGTGGTATGGAGTGACTTCCCAAATGTGAGTCGTTGGGATAAGGTGGGAGGAGATGTAGTAGTTCCAAGCATGCATTTTTGGAGAAAAAGCTGTTGAAATGAAGAAAAGCTTCTTATTGGGGTCATCCTTGCTTCTTACCCACTTAACTCACCGACCACACACAATTTGAGCCATCTGGTCCAGGGTGGAATTCTTGAATGGCTCGCTAATCAGAGGATTAATCTGAAAGAAGCTAATGATGGAGACCGAGCTGTACACCATATTGATGGTCCTAACTTGAATGCATTTGTTTTGGCGATGAATCTTGCTTGCCCCTACAAGATTGACATATAAGTTGATGATTAAAGTCTTAGGCACCTTCAACCTTGGGGGGGGGGGGCACATTAGTGATGCCAACTTTTTCACTCCACCACCCTTAGAATGGCCTCGTTCTTCTTTTTAAAGAAATCAAATCCCTTATTTGGCGTGAACTTCCTCCTCAAGAAGTCTTCAAAGTAGTCACTAGCTCAGGTAGTGACAAATATGTTCTTATCATATAGCGATTCTTGGGGCTCCTCATCCCTGATTCTTTTACCCCTGCCCTTTTTTTTAAGAGATTTCATGGGAACCAATTTGCAAGACATGTTTCCTACAAAGTCACACAAAAGACTTTAGGGCACATTCCTCCACATATAATGCAAATAAATATATGACCATCAAAATGAAAAAGAAAGAGCTCCCCTAGGTATAAGACATACTCATGAAACAAAAACATAACATTAGGAAAAAGGACATGAAGAACTTATGCAAGATCAAATCATTTTACAACTATGCTTAATTGGTTATGTTCATGTTCAAGGCATAGCACTTTCGAGCAATACACAGCATTGGTTCCCAACCATTTTAATGCAAGAGCAAGTTGAATGACACATTTATGCAACACATACTTGTTATTGAATCAATTAGAAAGGACCTGCGATGCTTAGATAATGAGTGAAATACCCATGAACATGCTATCAATACTAAATCAATAATGGTGCATAGCATAAGTTGGATGACTTTTCAAATAGAAATTTAGCATCCGAGTGTCAACCAATGGTACAAACTTGAAGTATGCAACACCAAGACACAACATAAATAAAGAACTCAAGCAAATAAGCACCACATGAAGCTACATCATCATTCAAACCTCTTATGGCAACACTTAACTAAAAGTTTTCTGGAAAAGTTCAAGAGCCAAATTCTTGCAATGTAGTTCATAATAATGTAATTTCTTACTAGACCTATTTATGATTAAGTAGAATAAAGCTCTGGTGACAAACAAAACAACAAGAACACTCATTAATAAGAAATTGCCATGAAAAAATTGTGGCTTCTTATGGGGACAAAGTTCAAGCATTGATTAGAGTTCCAAATCAACAAAATCAACAAAACAAGCATTAATACACTTCTAACACATCCATATACTTATGAACAATCAAAATCAAGCATGAATCACAACAAACCCACTACTCATTGGTCAAATTCACATAAACCCTAAGCAAGCATGATTCACAGACTTTTGACCCATGAAAAGCATGAGAAGAATAAAGAGAATCACTTATTTGTTTCAGATTTGAAGAAAAAGCAACAAGTAATTCAAATTGTGATGCGCACAGAAGGCCTAGGGTTTGAAGTTTAAGAGGTTTTGAGGTTGGGGGTGAAGCTAGAAGGGAAAAAGAATAAAAAGAAAGAAAAAGATAAGTGTTTTAAAACAAGCAACGTGATGATTGGCGATGCATCGCTGTTTATTGGCGAGAAAAACAACTTGCTGGATCTATCAGCCAAACTTGGTGACACATCGCCGTTATGTGTGATAGACCTTTCAATTTTTTTTTTCATTTTAGCCCCTAAATTTTTAAACTTACTTAGACCTTGCACAAAATACACATTTTCCAATGTTGTTCTTGCACCTTTCATCCAACTCATTCTTCAACATTTGGCTCTTCCATATCTTCACAAAGACATAATAACTCAAGATAAACATAAAAATATAAGAAGAACATATAATTCAAAGAACTAATCATGAAAAGAAAAGAAAATATGATCGGGTTGTCTTCCGACAAGTGCTTGATTTTATACCTCTAGCTAAGTGCCTTTGACTACTACTCAGAGGGACAGATCAGCCAAGATCACTTAGCCAATGTGCTGAAGATCATCACCATAGTAAGTCTTCACTTGATGCCCATTGGTTTGGCATGTTTAGCCATCTTGACCTTTGAGCTCCACCGCTCCATAAGGCATCACCTTGACAACTTTAAAGGGCCTAGACCACTTTAACCTCAACTTCTTGGGAAAAAGCTTTAATCTTGAGTTGAATAAAAGAACAAGTTGCCCGGGCTTAAGATTCGTCCGCATAAGTTGCTTGTCTTGCCATAACTTGGTCTTTTCCTTGTAAATTCTTGAACTTTCATAAGCCTTCAATTAAACCTCTTCGAGCTTATCCAAATGTAAAAACCTCTTCTCTTAAGCATCGTTCAAGTTATAATTCAACTTTTTGATAACCCAAAAGGACTTGTGCTCAAGTTCAATCAGTAAATGGTAAGCCCTCCCATATAAGAGTCGGAATGAAGACATGCCAATAAAGGTTTTGTATGTCGTCCGATATGCCCACAAAGCATTATCCAATTTCAAAGCCCAATCTTTTCGATTAACATTGACGGTTTTCTCCAAGATTCTCTTCACCTTCTGGTTAGAAATCTTCTCTTGACCGTTGGTTTGATAGTGGTAAGCAAAAGCAACCTTGTGCCTCACACTATATTTGGCGAGTGTTTGTGCCACCACCTTGTTGATGAAGTGAGTCACTTCATCACTAATGATTGCCCTAGGCACACCAAATCTTGGAAATACATTCTTTTGCAAGAATTTCACTACAACTGGAGCATCACAAAAAAGAGGTAGGAATTGCCTGAACCCACTTGGAAATATAATCAATGAACAAAAGAATATAATGATATCCAAGGGAATGACGGAAGGGTCCCATAAAGTCAATATCCTAAACATTAAACACCTCAACTTCCAAAATATTTTGCTAGGGCATTTCATTCCTCCTAGATATATTTCCCATCCTTTGGCATCTATCATAAGTAAGCACAAATGTATGAGAATCTTTATGGAAAACCTAATTTGAAGGACCTTGTTTGTTATTTTGGTTGCTCCAAAATGACCTCCGTAATGAGAGGGTCGGCCAATAATACCCAATTTGAAGGGCCTTTTTTGCCGTTTTGGTTACTTCAAAGTAACCCCCCCAATGATGCAAGATTTTCTTAGCTTCTTTAAGTGTGACACATTTATTCACTACTTGGTCGGCACACCTCTTAAACAAGTGTAGGTCATCCCAAATGTAGTGCTTTACATTGACTTGAAATTTCTTCTTCCTTTGGTAGGACAAGTTTGGAGGTAGAACTCTACAAGCCAAGTAATTCTCATAATTCACATACCATGGCAACTTATCCTCCATCTTTTAAGGTAAAAAATAGTCAAGTACTGATTTACCTTTTCTTCTTACACCATTGCCATTAGCTTTTCCATGTCCATTGTCCATAACCTTATCATCTCCATTGAGGTATATACGATTTGTATTTTTTTCTCTTCCCAAATTCCTCATGTTGTCTCCTAGATTTTATTCCATGTTGATGAAATTTGAAGCACTAGAGCCTTTTTATTCAACCATCACCTTACTTATCAAATGAAGCTCACTAAGCTCCACTTTATTTCTGGATCAAAGGGTGCCAAATAGGAGCAAGAGTTTCGAGTCATGCACTAAGAGCACCTACAATGAAAACGAAAAGCACAACTAAATATGGGGAAAGAAAACAAATAACAAGAGCAACTAAGAACTTTATATCTAAAGAAAAATCTATACTTTCTCCAGCAACGGTGACACAAACTTTGTTGTGAAAACAAGAGTTTATAATTTATAACCCTTATCCACTCTCAAGTGAACGGTGTTGTTGTGTGGAAATGGTGAATATGGGTATCGTCCTAAGAGAAAGTGGTGAAGACACAATAAAATTCAAGTTTTAGATGCTTAGTCATTGAATCAATAATGAGAAAAAGCTATTGAATTGAATATAGACTAAAGTTGGCTAGGTGAATGTGTGAATAAAGTGAATTGGACAAAAATGAATAAAACTACTACTACCAAATGAAATCTAAAATATTATGTTGAATGAATGTAAGGGTCGTTAGTGAAAACAAAGGTGCAACTAAATGAGAAGACTATTTAGAATTAGCTAAACTATTAATGAAGTGATGAGATTGAAAAGGTTATCTTCTTAGGATTTCACATTTTTACTTATTAACTAAGTCAAGCGAAGTTCCAAGGATATTGAATTCCTATGTGGTGTGAAGATTCAACTGTCAAAACCTTCTTTCTCAAGCTCAAGTTTTGCCGGCTACGTTTAACTATGGCATCTCTCAAACTCATATATTAATTTAAGATGGATTAAGACCTAACCTTATTTCAAACACCTAATGGGTTCATGGATTACCTCTAATTCATAAGACCCATCATGCTCTACTTCTTATTTCCACCTCCATATTTTTTTCAAGAAGATAGTGAGATTGTGAAGTATATGTAATGGCCAATCAATCCACAATCATTAAGCACAAGAGTAGGTAACACAAGAGAATCAATACCCATGAAAAACATCAAATAGATATTAAATAACAAGTATCAAAAGTTTCATCCTAGAGAGACATAAGGAAATCTACTCTATAGCTAAAACATCCATAGATAAAATACTTTAGTTTTATCCAAACATCAAAGTGTCAATACAAAAAAAAAGAAGGAATAAAAGAACCAAATGGAAACCCCTAGTAGCTCAAGCTTTCTTGTGCTCCAAGACTTCATTTGACATCTTCAAACCAAGCTCCAAGCTCAAGCCTTCAATGGTGACTCCAAGAGAGGAAGAAAAGAAGAGTATGGTAAATGGATGAACAATCAAACCCTTGTTGAAGTTCTTTTCAAAAACCCTTCTAAAATCTTGTCCTATGCTTCACCTAACTTAAGAGATAAAATCCCTTAGCCAATGGAGAACTTGGATTCAAAAATAAAGTAGGGGACCATAAAGATCCAAAAATTGGGCCAACGCATTGCCAAAACAGAGGAACTTGTGGAAATGCATCACCACAGATTCAAATCATTGGTGACACATCGTGGTCGTTGGCGACATGTTTCCAACAATGGTGCAAAAATGGTAGTAAGTTGATAACGTTGGCGACGCATCACCAATTTTCTTTTCTGGCTTTAACCTGTGCATGCCTAATTTTTGCTCTGCTCGACCCCGCTTCATTCCGATACATCCATAATGCACTCCAACCTGTATAAAGAGGAAACAAAACAAGAAAAACTAAGAAATGTGGTGTAACAAGATAGAAATTGACGGTCAAAGCCATAAAAAAGTCAACAATTTTAATCGTTACAAAATGCACTTATCAATCACCGGTTAATTTCTATCTACGAACGATCATCCTAAATCCTCCCACAGCTATATAAATAGACCAATCTCATTAATCCTGATGTATGGAATTTCACCAAGCATTCCACCATTTTTGCTTTCTTGATCTAAAACTAACTTGATCATTAGAGAGTTTCCTTCGAGAAAACATCCAAGGGCTTTAACATCTTCTTTGATTGTAGGATCTCTAAGTACATCATTCACAATGCAATGGGGCATAGCCCATACAACCCCACATTAATTATCAATTTAGCCTCCTATGGAAATATGGTGAACACTCGAGGATCTGAAATGGATAACCAAGACCAATTGGGAAACAAGCATAAAAACCAATGTATGGAACAAACTAATCACCTATTGCGTCCATAGGGCCCCAAGATGAGGGGACCGTCCATAAAGTTGAAGATGAGTTCCAAGTGCCACCTAGGGACCCCCCAAAAAGGGAAAGAACCTGCCCCCTTGAATGATGACCAATTCCAAGCTTTTCAACATGCCCTTTTTGAATAGTTGAAAGTGACTGTTCAGTAAGAAATCTAGAGAACACTACCAAAGGTGCCTAAAAAGGCCACTGAATGCTACTTAGCACGAGCCTTGCTTCAAGATCTGCCTTGAAGGGACCATGTCGGTGAGCCCCCTAATATCATTACGGTGATCTGACGATCTCACTGGCAGTGATATAAGTGCCATTTTACAAAGGCTAGACCAAATGGGGGCAATGCTTGAGGGTGCTCAAACCCTACACAGTAGGTTCTGTTTTTACTATTGATTGAGTACATGGGCCTTCATCCATTCAAGGATGAAATAACCAATTCTCCAACTTTTGATGGCTTTCGAATACCAAAAATTGACTTGTACGGTGGCCTTTTAGATCTGTTAATCATTTGCAAAGGTATATCACCTTAATGAGGCTTGAGATAACCTTAGATGCCATCTTATATAGGGTGTTTAGCTTTATGTTGACAGGGCAGTAACTTCCTAGTTCAGAACGAATAGGGGATGTCACTTTCATTCCTTTAAAGAACTATCCCAAGCATTCCTCTGCCACTTTTTGGGAGTAGGCCGACCCCTAAGATGGTAACCCATCTGTTAAAGATACGACAGAGTCAAGACAAATCCCTGAGGGACTATGTTTGGAGATTTAATGTTGAAACAGTATGAGTATGAGATTTTTCCCCAAAGCTACATCGATCTAGTAGCCATAACCCAGGGATTATCAAAGGATTCTAGATTAACTTAGGATTTGCATGAGAACCTTATTAGAAGAATAAAGGAATTTCTTGACCACATTACTCGGTATATGCATGCAAAAAAGTTTAATCGACCTATGATCCAAAAGGAACAACCAAAAGTGAGAGAGGGAAGACTCGCACCCAGGAAGAAGAGCATAGGTGCAAAGTCGTCCCAAACAAATCCAGTTCTGCCACCATTAAGGGAGAAGAGAACAAACATTCTTTATGCCTTGAAAAGAAAAATTTAAGTGCTCCAGTGGCCCTTACCCATAAGCCTTTTAGACAAACAAAATTTGAAGAAGTATTGTCGATATCATAAGAACAAAGGCCACACACTGAAGATTGTTAGCAGTTGAAGAGGCTCCTCAAGGAATGATCCAGGCAAAAAACCTAAAAGAATACTTGGTTAGGGCATTATGCCCTTGTCGAAAGCAAGAAGAAAATCCATAGAGAAAAGATGATGAAGATGATCATGACTAGGAACGACTGTAGGGGAGGCCACGATCCTCCCTAAAAAAACCATAGGACCCAGTGCCCCCCGTAGGGGTAATACACATGATCACCAAAGGAGAATACTCCGTGGTTTGGAAATGGCATGAATGCAAGATTGCTTAGTTGGAAGTGGCTGATGCCAACATCTTTACGAGGCCTGATAGGTCCCATGTTTTCATCTCTCATGTGGACTCAATTATTATATCAGCAAGAATTAACAACTTCTATGTTGATAGAGTATGCTTAGATATGACAGCCAATTCTAATGTCCCTTTTGCTGACTTGCTGAAGAAAATCAGAATCAAGAGGTCTTCATTGACTCTTATTCTAGGGCCTACATTCAAAGTTAGAAGAGATGAGGCTCTAACACTCAAGGCATTTAAGCTACCCCTTATGCTGTTGGGCGTCAATAAGGGCTCTATGACTTGCATACATCAAAGTTCTTGATTTTGGATGTATCATTATGCAACGCCATACTCAGAAGGCTATCTTCGGTACAGCTTCATATCAAATTAGACGTTAAATGACTAATGAAGGTTTTTGCGACTTTTATCAGGGATGCTAATGTTTACATAAACCAGGCTTTAGTGTAGTAAAGTTAGATGGCCAGCGTATGGGAACCAAGGGATAGCAACCCGGCTTTGACAAATTAGAAAAGGAGGAAGAAGTAATCCCATAACAATGACCCCTGTGTGTCCTTGTTTAAGGATGTCGAAAATGGGCAAAGTTGACCCTGGCAAAAATGTAAAGATCGACAAATATCTTCCTTATGAGGTAAAGTTATCATTTATTGACTTCTTGCAGGCTAACATGGATGTTTTTGCATGGATCTCTAATGATATTCTAGGAATATATCTGAAAATTGTCACTTATAAATTGCAAGTTAGCCCATATGTTTGACTAGTCCAACAAAAAGAAGTAAAGCAAGACACTTGAAAGTAGAGACTTCGTTGGGGAAGAGGTTAGGAGATTATAAAAAGTGGGCATTTGTTGGGAAGTACGATACCTAGAGTGGCTTGCTAATGTGGTCTTGGTGAAACAGGAAAGTGGAGAATGACACATGTGCATTAACTATACGAACCTGAACAATGCCTGCCTTAAAAATTCCTACACGTTGTGGTCCATAGATCAATTGGTCAATGCCATTACAGAATTTAAAATTCTATCCTTTATAGATGCCTTTATTGTCTACCATTAGATTGGATGAATCCACAGGACGAGGAAAAGATGACCTTTACCATAGGAAAAACCTTGTATTACTATTAGAGGATGTCTTTTAGTTTAAAAAATACGGGAACCACCTACTAGAGGCTCATGAAAAAAATCCCATTAGAATAATTTGGCTAAAACATAAAGGTCTATGTAGATGACATGATTGTTAAAAATAGGGCGATAGATCATCACTTTGATGACTTGTGAAAGACCTTCTAGAGAATAAAACAATTTGATATAAGGTTAAATCCTTGAAAGTGTACTTTCAGAGTATGAGCCAGGAAATTTTTAGGTTACATGGTCTTCAAAAGAAAGATTGGTGCTAACCTAGACAAAACGAAGCCAATTAGAATAATGCTTGACCCCCAAAACAAGAAAAATGTCCAAAAGCTAGCAACTAGGTTGAATGCCCTAAGATGGTTCATGTCACAATTTAGAGATCGTTGCTGACCATTCTTTCAAATACTTAAGAAAGAAGCGATGTTTGAATGGACGGATGAGTGTTGCGAAGCCATTGGACAAATCAAAGAGTACCTACGACTCCTCTTAACACTGAAACAGCCAAAGCTTGACGAACTGCTTGACTTGTACCTAGCTGTTATAGAAGGTTCTATTATTGCCGGAGTTGTCAAGAAGCAAAGACATGAGTAATGAATTGTCTATTATATTAGCTAAGCACTTCAATTAGCAAAATTGTGATACCCTATCCTTCAAAAGATAGTCTTTGCCCTTGTGATAGCATCCAGGAAATTAAGACCTTATTTTCAAACATATGGGATCATCATTCAAATAGAGTTGCCCATCTGAGACATCTTGTAAAAGCGCCACCAATCTGGACAACTGGCTAAATGGTGTATTGAGCTCAAAGAATTTGACATTTAGTATGAACCCTAGAGAGTGATAAAGGCTTAAGCCTTGGCCAACTTTGTTGTAGAAATGACACCTGCAAAAGCAACTGAGGAAAAGCACTTATGTGATGTCCCACCTTGGGATATGTATGTTATTGGAGCATTTAGACCCGAATACCAAGGCACTAGGGTTGTACTACAATGACTCTTTGGTATGGAGGTCATCTTCAGAATAAATTTTTAATTCCTAGTTACGAACAATAAGACTGAGTACAAAACACTCCTAGTGGGACTACGGATGGCTGGTCGAGCAAGGAACATGATGCCTGAAAATATATAGTGGCTTCCAGTTGATAACGAATCAAGCCATGGCAGCAGTAGGAGTCAAAGATCCCACCTTTTTGTAAGTATTTGATCATAGCAAAGAACTTAATATAAACGTTTGATCTCGTGCAGGTCTAGAAGGTTCTGAGGTTCCAAAATGTGAAGGTGGATGCCCTCTTAAAAGGCTGAAAAGAAGCCTTAATGAAAGAACTTGTGGAACTATCGATCCATCAATTATAACACCCAAGGAAAACAAATAGGACCAGGATGTGGTCGGTAAGGTTCGTTATTATAGGAAGAAAATTATACAGGTGAGGGATCTCTTTACCTCTACAACGATGCTTAACACCTTAGGAAGGGCAAGAAGTGCTTCAGGAAATCCATCAAGAAGATTGTGGAGTACACATTGGCGTTGACTCCCTGGCCTATAAGACATTGTGACAAAGATACTTTTGGCCAATGATTCGGGGAGACATTAGAAGGCTTATCCAATGATGCCACTCCTATTAGCTTAATGCTCGGATACAAAAGTTGCAATCCTCTGGCATTTCACTAGTAGCTAATCCTTGACCATTCGCTATGTAAGGCCTCGACCTGATTGAAGCACTCCCTACAGCCCTTAGACAAGTGAAGTATTGTATAGTGACCATGGACTACTTCACCAAGTGGGTGGAAGTGAAGCCATTGGCATCGATCATGACCCTTCAAATCCTAAAATTCTTGTGGAAAAACATAATTTGTTGATTCAGATGCCTGAAAGCCATTGTCACAAACACTGGTAAATAGTTTGAAAACTAGCAAGTGCGTCGGTTTGTGAAAAAAAAGGGAATGCGCCTCTATTTCACACTTGTAGCCAATCCATGGTCAAATGGACAAGTTGAAGTCATCAATCCGACCATAAAATAAGGCCTAAAAAAGATGTTGAAAGAGGCCAGAGAAAAGTGGGTCGGGCAACTGCTTAGTTCTATGGGGCTATAGAATGATGTCAAGAAAGCCAACTAGCGAGAGTCTTTTTACTGTGGTGTATGGAATAGATGTGCTCATACCCGTGGAAACTACATATCTGACCCTTCGAGTTTGAGCATTTGATGCCAAAGGAAAAAACAAAGCACTAGAAGGAAGATTGGATTTACTAGTAGAATTAAGAGAAGATGCCTAAGTCTGCATGCTATCTCAAAGAACTCCACCAATGCTCTTTTCTGCTCCGAAGTGAATTAATGGGGCTCAGCATGCCAAGGGTAAGACAAGTGGGCTATGTTAATCCCTACCTACTTCAATGACGTCTCCCCCCATTTTTATGTAATGGATGGGGAACAACTATGTGAAGTTTGGGTTCTCCACCACCTACTCCAACCAAGTGAGAAGTTTGGTGTAAACTCGATGACCCTTGAAGCCTTCGTCTATCAAAGGTCTTTGAACTAGGGCCTATTGAGTGGTCGATGCCCACTCACACGGGAAGCCCACGCTGCCTTCTTCAGGGTGTAAAAGAAAGCATCCTTCTATTCAGCTCACGAATCCTTATAGTGGATGAATAGAAAGGATTTGTTCCTTTCATGGTTGACAGGGGCCACGTGGAAGAATAACGAATCCTTTTTCAAAGCTAACATATAAAACTGGAAAAAGACCTCCAGCAATCATGGCCATCTTGGAGTAGAGAATAAAGGCGTGTATATGGGTAAAGGAGTTTAGGGTTAGTTGAGAATACGGCAACTAGTAGTGCTCGCAAAATTGCTCTACCAATGGATGGAGGGGGAATCGAAGCCCAGTTTATAACTAGCTCACGAAGACAGTAAAGAAGTCAGTCCTCAGATCTCCCTCAATAAGGCCCCTATCATCTAATGCCTCCATCCTATTGAGGGTAGCCACCACCTCATTCGGCCAAAAGAACCTTTTAAGGTTAGTCGATAGGGTCTCCTTAGTGAAAGACATCTTTACACCTTTTGCACCATAAAGTTAGGGGTAAACACTTCCCTAAAGACATCTGTCTTGCTTACCTTGACAAGGGAGGCAAAAACATGACTGGCGTCAGCCTTTCTCGATGAAGATCATGAAGGCGCCATATGGAAAAACTAGTGGAGAAATGGTAAAGGTTGATGCTAGCATATGATGGATGGTAGAAGAATAAGAAAAACCATGCAACACAACACACAATGTAGCCCAAAATGTAAAAATTGTAACATGCTAATAAAGAAAGAAAAAAAAAACAAGTACGGGAAGCCAAAATACATTACTTGAATCAAACTACTTGCAAGGAAATGAACAAAGAAACTGTGGGCAAAGAACTAAGCAGCACCAGGAAAAGAACTTTGTGTAAAAGTAGTAGAGGAATACAAAAAGGATGAGAGTAGTGAATAACAGTAAAATAATGAAAGAAAAAAGGTAAAATCCTTACCCCTATATATAGAAAGGACCACGACTCTTAGGTAACCCCTAAAAAATCACCATCATCATTATGGCAAATATTTAGGCCACTAGGAGTTGGACATGTGGCAAGAAGCAGTTGTCAAAGAGTTATACTGAGTTATTTCCCTAGAGCAACATTAAATAGCCGTCGCTTCATCTTTTATCTCGACCGTTAAAATTAGCACGTGTATCAAAGATAAAGGAATGATGGTGGCCTTCTATGAATCAACGATGTTTTGATGCCTTCATCTAGAAGTCGTTGAATGAGGTGTTGTAGCCCACTATATACGACAAAGTATGAGAGGCATGGGAATGACATAGATGGGGATTGTACCTAGCCACGAAGTGACAGAATACTTGAGAGGAAAATCATGGAGAAATACAGTAGCGTTTTGAGCCCTCATTGAAAATGTAATACTCAAAGCCACTTTTTTTTAAAAGATGGGAAGTTATTGGTAGCATGAAGACCTATGCGTGGCCTAGAGTGAAAATGCCCATACCAAAGAGGACCAACAATAAAGCCTATAATGAGGCGTGATGAGCCCAGCTCCAATCGGACCCAGGAAGAAACCCAAAAAGAAAATAAAATCCCAAAATCACAGGATAATTCTTTTTTGGGAACAATCTTCCTAGATCCTCTCACAACTATATAAATAGACCAATCTCACCAATCCCGATATACGAGATTTCACCAAGCATTGCTCCATTTATTTTTCCTTGATCTAAAACTAACTTGATCATCGGAGGATTTCCCCCAAGAAAACATCTTGAGGCTCTGGCATTTTCTTTGGTTACAGGATCTCTTAGTTCATTGTTCACAAAGCCATGGGCCTTGGCCCATACCACCCCACATTAACTATCAGTATATATCCTTAATTTTTAGGAAAACACAAGATTTGATGTGTTCACACTTGTTTTATGCTATAAAGGGTAGTATTGTAATACAAATATATATAAGTATAAAAAGTAGGATGCACATTAGACTTATCTCATAATTGTTGGATGGTTTAAATTAAAATTTTAAAAATTTATATATGATAATATAAAAAATAAAAAAGTATAAATTTTTTAAATTATATGAATGTAACTTTAACTTTAAATATTTTTCTTTTTTTGTTAGAGGTTTAAAATAGTAATCATTTAAAAAATACAATCTCCAACGAAATAGTTTTCATTTGGTGGAAATATCAAATTTGCTATAAATGTTTTGGGTTGGGAACGGATATGCCACTATAATTTTTTTAGCCTCAATCTCCTACTAATATTTTAAAATAGATCGGATATGTCACTAAAGTTCCAAATTAAGAGCGGATATGTTACTGATCGTTAAAAAGTTAATGGAAAATGTTAAAAAGAAAACCAAAAAAGTTAAAAATAACAAAATTTAAAATTTTAGGGTAATAATGCAAGTTTTAACAAATTTTAAACACATTTTATAATTAGACTCTCTCTCTCAATCGAATGCTAGCGAAAAGATTAGACAGCCGAAACAAAAGGAGGGTGGGGATGGGGCTAGGGCACTGATAATGAAGACAGTGACAAAGGCCGAAGCTCTGATGGTGAAGATCAGACATTTTTTTAACAAAAATCTTAAAGGTTTTGATATTTTTTGAAAGATGCATAATAACCTCAAGATTTCAAAATCTGCTATTTTTACCATTTTTTAATATTTCAAACCAACGGTGGCATATTCAACTCATTTTAAAACATTAGTGAGAGATTAAAAAAAAAATCTATAATAATATATCTGCTTCCTACCTTAAACATTATTGGTAAATTTGATATTTATGCCATTTTCATTTTTTACCCCCTCACACAAAGCTTGCTTCCGATTTTTTCCCCCCACAAAAAGATTGCTTCCAAGCAAGGCAGCCGCGCGTATGGCATGACCGCAGCCAGTTCGGGTTAGTTGCATTCTTCACAAACCATTCCTCCCTCTGACAAACGCTATCCCTTATTGCAGATATTAGTAACGTCAATCTAAAAGCACGGACCTTTGAAATTTTGTTTCAACACTCACTGCCTTCGCCCTTCCCCTGCAACTGAAATGGCTGCCCTGTCATTGGCGCCAACTTCTTCGTTTACCTCCCTCAAGAAAAACTGCGCCTTTCAGTTCTATTTCTCTTCTTCCAAGTCGAATAGAGTACGGACTAACCCACCTCGTAAAGTTAGAGTTTTCTGCGAATTTAAGGTGATTCTTGGATACCCTTTTAGGGATTCAGTATTCTTCTTGCTAACTTTCTATGCTTTGGTTGAAAGATGAAACTTTCTTTTTGTTGGTTGTCGTAGACAGAAGAGTTGGAGATAAGAAAGAGCGCCCCTTCGGTAGAGGAGGAGGCTGCTTCAAGTAATGGCAATATTGACTTATTGGCCTCTGATAAATGGAGAGCGGTGCCCGACATTTGGAGGTCTTCAGGAGAAAAGTATGGTGATCGGTCTGCTCTGGTGGATCCATACCATGATCCTCCAACAAAGATGACTTATAAACAGGTAACCAAGCAAGATGGAGTTCTTACTCTGTAGCAGTCTCATCATATCAAGACCAGTTTCTTTACAGATGGAAAAAGAAAGTTCATTTTGCCCCTTTCGAGTTGCAGCTGGAGCAGGAAATTCTGGATTTTTCTGAAGGTCTAAGAGTAATTGGACTAAAGCCGAGTGAGAAGGTTGCACTTTTTGCGGATAATTCAAGCCGCTGGCTTGTTGCAGATCAAGGTACGTGTAATTTGTCTATCTGTTGACTTCCTTGGTACAGTGGGCTGTTTTTGGGTTCTCTTCTTGCTGATTATGTTCTATTTCCCTTTCTATATGTTTTATGTGTCGACAGCTGAAATACTATGCAACTGTCTGGTTTCTCTAACATAAATCCTACCAGGAATTTTGCTTAACCTGTTCAAATTGTCTGCAAGAGTGGCAATGCCTGAATCCTTTCACTTACATTTCTCTTCTCCTTAAACAGAAGCACTTGGTTTAAGGTAGATGTCATTGCCTTTGGTGAAAAAATTGCTTTTTTTTTTTCCCTTTTGGTTTAAAGCCAGATTGGCTAGGAAATCATGCTACCTCTGTAATAGGTTGGATTGACATGGTATCACAAAAATTTGTCCATCACATAAAGGGTCAGATGAGTATCTCTATCCAGTTATGCATGATCTTGAGACCCTGTGCTAGAATATAATCCTTTGCCACATCTAGAATCTTTATGGCCAACCTGCACAATTACCTTAGACGAAGGAGTTTCTTGTACAGAATTTAATCACTTCTATTTTTCAGTAGATTTGAATGTGAGGCTCACTATTTTTTTTATTCGTGTGGTCAGGTATAATGGCCACAGGGGCAATTGATGTTGTCAGGGGGTCAAGGTCGTCACTAGAAGAGCTTTTGCAAATATACAAGCATTCAGAAAGGTTTGTTAGCAGATATCTTTATGAATACATTGCTTTTCTTTTTTTTTTTTTTCTTTCTCAATCGTTTATCAAATGTTTTGTGTTTTATCCACCCCCCCCCCTCCCCCGGGGGCCCCCTAAGTGTCTTCTTAGTTTTTAGCTGCGTGCAATTGTAATAAGCCTGGAACATGTGAACTTCTGGTTCTTATGTTGTCACTGCAATCAGCATCTCTCTTCACAATCTTTTCTGTCCATGGGGCAGGGTTAGTTTTGGTTTTCCTGCTCAACAACTTAATTCCTTGTCCTGCACTTCTCAAAAACTAAATGAACTTAACCAGGAAAGTTTGAGTTTCTTTTGCAGTTCTTATTCATCCACTTGCTAATATTTCATACTCAAATGCTTTTGTTATTGGTGTTTTGTTGGTTTACAATTCATACCTGCTCTAACCTCTTCATCCGGATGGTGGATTACATGGGTCTTTGAATTTATTCTATGTTACTACAGTGTTGGACTAGCTGTGGACAATCCTGAATTTTTCAACCGGATTTCAGAAACATTCTGCTCTAGAGCAGCATTTAAATTTGTCATTCTACTTTGGGGAGAAAAGTCTAGCCTAGCTGTTGATAGAATGGAAGGTGTTCCTGTTTTCAGTTATGATGAAATCATGGAGTTTGGAAGAGAGAGCCTTTTGGCTCTTTCTGATCTTCAGCATGCTAGTAAGTTTGCAAGCTGTATATCTAAGTGCAATCTGTTCTCTCTCAGAATTTGAATACTCTTTTAAGTGCTGGGCCTGGGTTATGTAACCATAATCTTCATATTCTTTATATTGTTGTTTCCGATTTAATTGTTGGACCAAGAAGCATAGCATGACTAATCAGGAAAAGGAAACCATCATTGATGATCTTGTCATAAAATTAATACAAGAAAAGAGAAAGTCTCTGGTAACTTCATCTGTGTCACTCACATTGTCCATACTCTATTTAATTGTTGGACCAAGGAACATAGCATGACTAATCAGGAAAAGATAAACATCATTGTTGATCTTGTCATAAAATTAATACGAGAAAAAAGAAATTTTCTGGTAACTTTCATCTGTGTCACTTGCATTGTCCATACCAACAATTAATCATCCTGCTTGTTTTCCTTATTACGTCTCTTTAAAAGTTTCTTAGGCAGCATGTTGTTTCTACATTTTCTTCTGTTATTTCCTTGGACTTATGATGATTTTAAGTATCATTCCTTGATAACATTAATAGAAACTGATACTGAATCTACTATCAGGACAGTTTCAGAGATATGAACCCTCAAGTTCAGATGATATTGCTACAATTGTGTACACAAGTGGAACTACTGGCAGCCCAAAAGGTGTTATGCTTACTCACAAGAATCTTTTGCATCAGGTAAACAGCTCCCCTCTAATTTCTATGTAGACACATGTATTGTCACTTATGTGTGACTTGCATTACAGATAAAAAATTTGAAGGAAATTGTGCTTGCTGAAGCTGGGGAAAGATTTTTGAGCATGCTTCCATCATGGCATGTGTATGAACGAGCTTGTGAGTATTTCCTATTTACACAAGGGATTGAACAAATATATACAACGGTGAAAAATTTGAAGGTATCTATTGTTAGTTTTGTTCATGTTTCTGTGGAATATTTTTACTTGATAGAGTTATGATGAGTTGACTGAACGGGAATAAAGTAGTTCTACTTTATGATTGTCACCATGATGTCCTGATTGAACAAACCATATTGATGATATTGAAGTCTCATGGTGATTTCCTTCGCCTTGTAGGTTGATCTGCGGCGCTATCAGCCGCAATACCTCATATCTGTTCCTTTAGTATACGATACACTGTACAAGTGCGTCCTTTTCTTTTTCATCCTACCTATGTTAATGGGGGACCTTCGTGGTGGTTGCTAGTTACTTGTCACTTATCTCACAGCAAATACAGTCAAATAAAAGCAATATTTCCGTGAACCCTAAACTGTCACAGAGATAATGGCCTAACCACATGTAGTTATTGTATCAACCTACAAATATTGTTGCTGGGTGATCTCCGGTAGATAAATAGCACTACAAGATTCTCCTATCAACTTCACGAAATGCTTGTTGTATAATTGTGTTAGTGAACATAGGTTCCTATTGAAACACTTAATGAATATCATATCTTAATGATATTTACACAATTAACAAGAATCAGTGATCTGCTCTACTTATTTGTTCCTTCAGACTCTTTCGATTAGAGTCTGTTTGTTCAACCTATTAATAAATCATGACTTTCTTTGCAGGGAGATTCTAAAACAGGTTTCTGCAAGTTCACCTGCTCGTAAATACATAGCACTTGGGCTGATAAGGGTCAGCTCGTCATATATGGAGTTCAAGAGAATTTATGAGGTAGTTTCTGGTTATAATATGGAATTTGCCGTACATTCTTTTATTGCCCACTCAAGTGAAGTTGTTTATTTGCTCCGATCATGTTATATTTGCTTTCGTGCAATGATTTAGTCATTCATTCTCAAGAGTGATGAAACCCAAAGATAAGCATGTGACTTGGTTTTGGTTCCTCAATTAATTATATTCTTATCTTTCAGAAACTAGATCCTGGTTCAGTGTAAATCTTTGGCCACTGATAACCAAGAGGAGTTGTGTCCAGTTCCCGCCTTCTGTAGTTGTTAATGCACTTTCTTCTTCCGGTTAATTTGCAGTGTCCTGTTTCTTTGAATGTGATGGCTTATAAAGAATCTAACTGCCCTCTTATGATGCCTGTCCTACATGCTTAAAAACATACAATGAAATCTGCTACTAAAACAATAATAAAATTTGTAGATTACATTCTATAAAATTGTGAGACTACTTTTTATTAGCCAAAGTAGGATATTATTAACAGCAATATATAGTTGTACAACTCCAAGGCACGGTCAGGTCAAATGAGACCTTGTTATATTGAGATTACTTATTTTACGGAAGATATTTTATGAATGGATAAACAAATCAGTTTTAGGAACTGTTGTGCACAATATCTGAACATTGATACCATGATAACACACTCTTTATTGCAACTTCAGTTGCATCATTCACTCTGTATTTGGGCACTGTATGAACTAGACGCGCCAATAATGCCTCGTGACACTCTATTCTGATTCTTATAAGCTCCTTGCAACATTCATTTGAGACAAATCCTGCCCTAAAAATATTTGCCACAATCTCATCTGCACAATGAACCTTCATAGTAGCATCACAATGTTTTTCTTTAATAATATCACGGTAATCTATTGCCGTAGAAACTGAAACAAAAATAAGAAACACCAAAAACCTCTCAAAGTACTTTGAAGTTTTCATGCTCTTGGTAGTTTTTCTTTGTTTTGTTAAGATGAGAAATTTAGTTTGAGAATTTATGTTGCAAGCAGAAACTTATTTATATACTAGCTTCTTTGTGAATTAGATGAAACCGAGAGTGATTAAATTTTTTAACTCAAGAGACTTTATTAGTTCCTTGGTTACATTTATGTAATTCATAAAGTTAAAGTCGGTGAAACTGCAAATCTTTAGTTTATAAATGTCTTTAGTCTTAACTGTTTCAATTTTATCTCTTAATGTCAACAAAATGAAATAACATTCATCTGTTTTTTCTTCCCTCTTACCAAAACATGTCCTATTTAATTTTCCTAAGAACTTCCATTCCGATGTTTTATTTGTTTATTGCATTGAGGAGATACAATCTGCTAGTTTATTTTGTGGAATTCAATTTTGAAAAAAATATATCAAATATTTTTATTTTACAAAAAATGCTTCACAATTTTAATTGTGTTAATATTCTACTATTTCATTATGTGGAATATAGTCTTGAGTATTTTACTCTCAAGTATCTATGATTTTCATTATAAGAAACATTCTTACATCTATTTTGCCCTATGTATTACATAAATAAGAACATACGAGTTCGTATTTAGTGTAAAAATTTAAAGCTTTTTATTCTTACAAAATGTAACTATATAGGATCATTTATCTAAAAAATTAAGATTTTACTTCAAAATGAGTTATAAGATAATGTTTTTAATATTTAGATGCGATAGTTAGTCTCATTTTCTAATTACTTATTTATAGTTTATTCACTGACTATTTATTTCCATTTTTAACTAAGAATCATGTATGACCTTCCATAGAGGTCATTCAATATATACATTACAGACAAGGAAAGTATAATTTCACCTCGTTTTCTTAAAATTTTGAAAATTAAGTCTAGTTTATAAGTATGATAAAAATTTCATATCTATCCATTTTTTCACTTCCACTACAAGATAATGAATTTTCAACTCATGCTTGCGTACAAAACAAGTTTTTTACTATGTTTACTTTACTTCAAGTTGCATGTTTTGACCTAGTAGATGACTTCACTTTTAAGGTAGGAACTTTTGCATACTAATGATTTATTAGCTCATTTAGTAATGAAAACTTGGGAGATGCTTGGTGGTGAATGAGCTTATTGTTGATAAAGAGCATTAAAATTTCAGCAAGCTACTGTAATGAACTTCTGGCAGCTTGGACTAGTTTGAGTTTTGTTTGGTCCTTACACAAACTAGTATTAAGTCAAATGGAACCTGGTAAGTAAATAGTAAAAGAAACCTATATGAGCATGAATTGGAGGCAAGTACGTTAGGAATTAATTTTTGATACTAAGCTGGAAAATATTGCTACAACGTGCAGAAAAATCGGATAAAATTCTCAAAATTCACTCTTAAAAGAAAAATTGACCCATATAACCTTTAAATGACCTGAAATTTTGTAGGATTCTAGTATTTAGTGAAAGAAACATGAGAGGTGGAAAATGTGGTCAGTTTGGAAGTAAAATTTTGAAGTGCCTAAAGGTAGCAGTTGGTCATACTAATGATAGTGATACTTCTGTAATTTATTATTGACTAGTTGAGGTCCTAAATAACTAAAAGTTTGATTTGATGCTGAGTGAGAACCGAAGATAAATAAGCAGCAACTTTTTTGCACTATAAAAAACAATTTGACCCCTTTGCAAATACCTGCTACAAATAATGCTCCAAAAATTATGATATTTGAACACAAGTGACAATTGGTGTGTTGAAACTTATGACATTATTTTTTTTTTACATTTACCTTCATAGATAAAAACATTAAAACATTGATGGATAAGTTTTCTCCGACCTTGGCCAATACAATGGGAAGAAATATTGACTGTCTAATTTCAAAAATGATTTGAAGAGAAATGCTGCAGCATTTGGATTTTATCCCTTAATGTAGTAACTTTTAGATTTCAGTAGTTAAGTATACATGTGTTGGTCTCACATAATAACGAGAATATTTTTCCCTTTATTACAATGATTAATTTACTTCAACAATATTTTTAAAATCCGCATAGCACACATTAACAAATTCCTCATGTTATTCATGTATTATATGGTTTCAAATCTAACATGATTATATCAATTTCTTTTAGTTTTAACTGAAATCCATATTGGAGTACAAAAAATTCATGAACTTAAAAAGATAAAATGAAATCTGCTACTAAAAAAATATTAAAATTTGTAGATTACATTCTATAAAATTGCAATACTGCTTTTTCTCAGCCAAAGTAGGATATTATTAATAGCAATATATAGTTGTACAACTCCAAGGCATAGTAATCCCGCAAAAAAAGTTCAAATCAGAGCTTGTCATATTCAGATTACTCATTTTATGGTAGATATTTTATGAATAGATAAACAAAATCAATTTTAGGAACTGTTGTGCACAATATCTGAACATTGATACCATGATAACACACTCTTTATTGCAACCTCAGTTGAGTCATTCACTCTGTATTTGGGCACTATATGAACCAAACGCGCCAATAATGCCTCATGACATTCTATTCCGATTCTTATAAGCTCCTTGCAACATTCATTTGAGACAGATCCTGCCGTAAAAATGTTTGCCACAATCTCATCTGCACAATGAACCTTCATAGTAGCATCACAATGTTTTTCTTTAATAATATCACGGTAATTTTTTGCTGTAGAAATTGAAACAAAAATAAGAAACACCAAAAAATTCACAAAGTACTTAGAAGTTGTCATGTTCTTGGTATTTTTTCTTTGTTTTGTCAAGATGAGAAATTTAGTTTGAGAATTTATGTTGCAATAAGAAACTTATTTATATACTAGCTTCTTTGTGAATTAGATGAAACTGAGAGCCATTAAATTTTTTTAACTCATTAGACTTTATTAGTTCCTTAGTTGCATTTATGTAATTCATAAAAGTAAAGTTGGTGAAACTGCTAAACTTTAGTTCATAAATATCTTTAGCCTTAACTATGTTAATTTATATCTCTTAATGTCAACAAAATGAAATAACATATATCTGTTTTTTCTTCCCTCATACATAGACATGTCCTATTTAATTTTCTTAACTCTCGTACTAACATTTTGTATTTATTATTTTCATTTATTCCATGGTTAATACAACTTAAGTACTCATTCATTGTCGATTTCATTTCAAATTTTTTATTAACAGGGATTATGTCTCACGAAGAACCAAAGACAACCTTCATATATTGTTTCAGTCCTAGACTGGCTGACAGCCAGACTAATAGCTGCAACATTATGGCCTCTGCATCTGTTGGCAAAGAATCTTATCTACAAAAAAATCCATGCTTCCATTGGAATGTCAAAGGTCTTCAAGTTTTTTGGTTTTAGATGCTTGTTGTTAGTGCTATATTTCAGAAAGTACTCCGGAACCTGGTTACTATTTATAACGTTCACATATTTTTCTCTAGAAAAACTGATTTCACTGTTCTCCAGAAAACTGATGTTAAGACTTTTGCACTTGATATTTTCTTGACATGCACTGTTCACCTTGTCATGTCCATGCGCACTCATGGATTCTTGATTTGTTTTCTAATTTACAAGTTTTCAGGGTTGATATTGTAGTTCTCTTTTTCTGTTCCTTCACGTAATCTGTAGCTTATCCATTTTAAGCTTTTTGTGATTTCATTGATCATCATGCAGGCTGGTATAAGTGGTGGAGGCCATTTGCCTTTACATGTTGATAAGTTTTTTGAGGTTACATGCTGACCCTTGGCGTTTTACTTCTTAGTGGAAGGTTGAATATTATTTGATAGCTCTTGCACTAATTCCATGAACACGCAGGCTGTTGGTGTGAAAGTACAAAACGGGTATGGTTTGACAGAATCATCTCCTGTTGTTGCCTGTCGACGTTATAACTGTAATGTAAGACACATAACCATTACATTATGAATGATAGCAAAAGTAATGCCTTTTCGTCTCCTATTGGCTCAAATTGTGTGCATATTAGTGATTAAAGAAGTGTTAGGAATCTGAATAGAAATATATCAAGTATTTAATTGCATTGTATTAATAACCCTAATATATGCACCAAATACATGCTCCTGAACAATCAGAGTTTCATCCTTTTCTTCTGATCGTTTTTTGAAACCTTCCCTTCTTGTGCATAGGCATGGTTTGATCAGATGGATTTTCCTCCAGTCCTTAATAGTCTTCATTGTCATTTTTCTACTTTCATATGGACTTAAAAATCATAGTGGAATATGGCATAGAGTTTCTGATGAAACCTTTTAAAGGTTATTGGATCTATTGGGCATCCACTTCGTCACACAGGAATCAAAATTGTAGATCCTGAGACCGGTAGACCTCTTCTGCCTGGCTGCAAGGGAATTGTGAAAGTCAAGGGACCCCAGGTCATGAAAGGTTACTACAAGGTAATATTTGATTTGCATTTAGTTAAGATCGAAGAAACTTTTGTTTCAGAAGTTGACTAGAAAATGTTATTGTTTTGCTAATAACTGAAGCTCTTATGTAGTCCCATGGGCAGCCTATATACAGCTGGGCAGAAAACCAGAAAAGCCAAGGAGTAGTTGATTAGGTTCATGGGGGGTTCTGAGGATTAATTTCTGGGATAGATTCCAGAATTGGATTTGTAGTTATAACTTATATCTGTACAAGAAGCAAAGGTCTCAAAACTTAATAGTAATAAGTAAAAATGTTAGCCCTGTGTTTGACTGAGGAAATGATAGACCAACTTGTAGGTTCACAGCAGAGGAATAACTGGACTAAGCAGCACACAAACTAGTCTAAAAAATTTACTATTATGAGATTCCCATTTAGGAATGCATTTCTTTTTGCTTATAAGAAAATGATACTGTTGTGATATGACAAGCTTTTTATTCTTATAGAATCCAGTGGCTACAAAACAAGCCTTGGATAAAGAAGGCTGGCTGAACACTGGTGATTTGGGTTGGATTGTTCCTCAGCATTCAATAGGGCGAAGTCGTCGATCTGGAGGTTTGGTTGTCCTTGAAGGACGCTGTAAGGACACCATTGTACTTTCAACAGGTACTACCGATTTCTACCTTCTTTTGTGTGAATGCAGTCAACCATAGGTGTGTGTGTGTGTGAATCACTTTGTCTATAAAAGATTTGCTCTCATCTCAGAACCAGTACCGATAAGAAATCCCGATTTTTAGCATTTAAAACTCTGATTACTGAACTTACATTCCAGTAGATGGCCAGCTAAGAACTTTTTTTTTTTTTTTGAGCAATTAGGTGAAAATGTTGAGCCACTTCAACTTGAAGAGGCTGCCATGAGGAGTAGGCTCATCCAGCAAATTGTTGTTATTGGCCAGGTATAGGAACTTCAGTTCCTCCAGACAGTTTGCATCTTTTGCCTCTTTCACTTCATATCTCAAAGTAGAATCTCTGTTGTTTCTACCTTTTTCATCAATGATCTTGCTTTGCTTAATTACTTCTAACTGAATCAATTTTTCAGGATCAAAGACGCCTTGGAGCTGTCATTGTTCCCAACAAAGATGAGGTCCTCCTGGCAGCTAAGAAATTGTCTATTGTAGGAGCTGATGCCCCACATATCGGTAGGGATAAAATGACCAGCTTGCTCTATGAAGAACTAAGGAAATGGTAAAGTTTATAATGTTCCTGCTTAGAGTTTGTGCCCTGCAGGCAATAAGCAAATTTTTTTGTGAGTTGAAGACTCTAGCATAACAGAAATGGAATTCATTTGGTGCAGGACCTCGGGATGTTCATTTCAGATCGGTCCAATTCTCCTTGTAGACGAGCCTTTTATGGTAAAACTCATACACTGTTTTATAATCTATGGTTGAGAGTAACTTGAAAATCCATCCATGACATGACTTATCCATGGATCCGGTTGCAGATTGAGAATGGTTTGCTGACACCAACCATGAAAATCAGAAGAGAGAGCGTTGTGGCAAAATACAAGGTGGAAATAGCTAAACTTTACAAGTAGATTTTTCCAACAGATTCCATTTTTTTTTTCTTCTTTTGTTACAAAGAAGCTTATATTCACATTATGTAAAGCTCCAAAATGAACTTTTCTTGCCCAGAAGGTAGCTTATATAGTTGTGTCCAAATCCAATCCTGGCCTGGTCAGCTGCTTCTCCCTTTGACCCTTCTGACCATGTAGGCACTGTGAGGGGATTAGCATAGTTTTTCACTGGAATTTGTATAAAATTGTGAGCAGAAACAAAATTAGAAAATGAATTTCATATAGATGTGCTTGCTGCTTCTGTTTGTAGATACTTGTTTTTTCGTCACCGAATTCTACAGGCTGTCGGAGTGGAGATATGATCCTTGAACTTTTGATAATCACAAATGTTAATCATTTGGGTGAGACTTTGGTTAGTATTCTGGGAGTTGCTTTTGTAAGTTGATTTAAGATCAGTTTTCATGAGATATGATTACACAAAATTTAATATTGTTGACTAAAAGTGTAGTTTTTCAAAGTGACTTTTTCGTTTATCGGCAAGAAAGGGGGATATGATCAGTTTTCTCAAATCTACAAACTCGAAGGGAACATAGCAGTAAAGAATAAAAAAAAATTGAAAGATTGCTTTGTTTTGCCGAACAGTTGAGCAGTTACTAAAATTTAGTATCGAATTTCTAGGTAAATGAGAAGTATCTATATAAAATATAGAGAGGTTCTCATTTGGAAGAGCGTAATGTTCACTTTTTTGAAATCCAAAAAACAGCCAAATTAGTATTAGGGCACTATATGAGAGACTGTGAAGGTCAAGGTTTAAACCCTGGGCATCTCCCATATCTCTTTAGCTTATTAGCCACCAGGCGAAAGGGGGCTGGTATTAGTACCAATTTGCTTTGGAAAGTTCACATAGTTGGATAATTACACTTTCCCATCTGCAGTTTTATAAAAATTTTTAGTTAAAGCATCTAATAGCTTAAAGGCTAATGAACGCAATTTAAAAAACTTGATAAACTAACAGGCACAAGAGTCATGAAATTATGTGATTTAAGAGATAGAGAACTTAAGAAGTCAGAAGAGTGATTCAACTGGTGCAGAGCTTCAGTTAGGATACACGATGTCAAGGGTTTAAAATCCCTTGAGATCGCCGAGCATGAGGGGAAAAAAAAAAAAAAAGAAAGAAATCCTAGATAGCGGCAGTCATAAACTCCAAGGTCTTCGGTCATCTCAGCTAGCAATGCTCAAGGATATCCTTGGCCAGGGCAAGGATTCGAAGAGTGGTCGTTGCACTCCCCAAAACAAGCAATTTTAGATGTAGTCAAATTATAACTCAAGCTTTTTAGATTTCGCGCGGTAAATATTTCACCCCCAAGCTTCGTTAAAGTAGTTTCTAATACCTTATACCTGTATCAGATTCTAAATTTAAAAAAAAACAGATACGAGATAAAGATACAAGATATAATTATATAATTTAATTTACTTGCACTCAGAATAAGGTGACTCATAAGCAACGTTCCCCATTTCTCATTATCCATTGGTGATAGGATAAGTATGCAACCTACATGGTGGGTGAAGACAAAAAAAAAAAAAAAACATTTGGGGGCAAAAGGAGCAAATACATTATTAATCTTATGTCATATATATCAATTATTGTTAATATATTTTTTGTGCTAAATATGCTATCAATATTTTCTTTTCAGGTAAATAAGCAACTGCCCTTTAAGGTGAGTGCTAATGTGGACACTTATGACATGAATTGTTGTTGATTTTTTTGGCCATGCATGAGTAGCAAAAGCTCCATTGTTTCTCGCTTTAATTGTTAACTAAAAACATCTAACTAATGCCCGAATCAACTTAAAGTGTTAGAGTTTGATCCTGACTTAATTAACTAAGTCAAAACAAGTAAAATTGAAACTGAATTAGACATGTTTGAAGAGTAATCTACATCAAGGGGAAAAATTCCCTAGTTCCTAACACTCTTCAATGGGTAATGTATCCTTAATCTATTACTTTAGTGGCTTAATTGCCTATTTCAAAAACATTAGTGCCATAGTTGCCTAAGAAAATACATTAGTAGGTAAATTGTTTCCTTGCCCGAAGATGAGTTGCCTATTTGCCTCTTTTGTCAAATATTCCCTCCGAAATTTTCATTTTTCTTCTCAATAATTTTCTTAACAACGAAAGTATTGCCACGGACTATATATATGTTTTTTTTATTTTCTTTGAATAAAAAATAAGTCAATTTTATTTTATTTTTTTTTCGCTTCACTTCCCTACTTTCAGAATGCTAGAGATAGAATGGTATGGGCTTAGGACAAGTAATCTGGATTAAAAAAAAGCCCATTTTTCAGATACTCTCCATTTTACTGAAGGAGGTAACATTGTGGAATATTGCCTCCTCATACTGTCAAAGGAAAATGTAAAAAATTTTCGACATAACTAAATTTCTACTAAATGTTTTCTTATCAAATGATTCGCATAAAAACTAGTATAAAATTTGAACGATGGTATAAGAGACGCATGTTTTACAGATTATGGAGTAAATTGTTAAACGAGCGTTAAATTATGCCCAATATGTACTCCTTCCCTCCAATTTTTTTTGCAACATTGCTTGGGATACAAAAATTAAGGTGTATACAATTTTTTACATTTTTTTTAATTTTGCCTGAAAATGCAAGTGACTCAACTATTACTGCTTAAAATTTTGTAACTCGATTAAAAAATTTATCAGAGTTTAGGGATCTTTTTGCAAATTTTAAAAAACTTAAAGTGAAACAAATATTGACAAAGGTATAGGAACCAAAAGTTCAATTTCTCAAAAAATGGGATTATCTTATGATTTCAAAGTCAATGTTTAGATATAGGAAAGGTAAATTTAACTACAGAATATTTATCAGATAGTTTAAAAAATAAGACAACAATTTTAGCTAATGGTGTTCAGTGGGCCAACCCGGCTCAGGACAGGCCCAGCCCGCTGAGCTTGGTCCTCGGTTTGGAGGGCCTGGGCACGACCTGGGTTAAGGCATGTCGGGTCTTACCCCGGTCCTGGGCCGAGCCTAGGGCTGCTATTTTTATTTTTTTTATTTTTTTATATTTTTAGAATTTGATTTTAAAACAAATTTTTTGAAAACTACTTATTTTAAGAGTAAAACACAACCACCGGTGTGAAATTTTATTAATTTGAAAGCCAAACAGCACTTAAATAACATGAAATGGGCTTTACATAAGTCAATAGCAAAACGTTCCATAAAAGTAAATATAAAATAAAAGGTAGGATCTGTGCTGAATAGTAAAATCAGATCAAATACAAAGTAAGAAGATAATAAGCAAACTGTGGATTTAAGCATATATCTCATCGGGGTTTTCTTCATCAGAACTCTTGTGGTCCAGTAATCTTAAAGCTGCAAGACCCCAATCACGGTTACATATACAAACTTCAACTGCATCTGGTGATAACTTTGCACGTTTATCTGAAATTACACGTTTTCCAGCACCAAAAGCCGACTCAGATGTAACGGTTGAGACAAGAACAGCTAGAACTTCTTTGGCAATTATGGAGAGTATTGAAAATTTGTTGCTTTTTGCTTTTCATCATTCTAGAATGTCGATTTCACTATTCTCCCAAACCAAGTTTAGGTATGTGTCTACTTCATTAAGACCGGATGCTGCAGCACGGGGCCGTTTGAGAAGTTGTTCCGCTAGATTGAATGATGATAAGCTTAACAATGATGAACACCCGATGGTAGAGGAGGTAGTGTTCGCAACCTTATCCGTATGCCGGTCGGCATAAATTTTAAATAACTCCCGCAAGTGTTTCTCAATAGTGGCAGTTATAGCATGAACAAAAATATGTGTCATTTATAAGAAACTATAATAACCCTTAAGTAGCTATTGTGTACCCGTGATTCTGACAGTCGGGTTTAGTGCAGATGCAAGTAAATAGATCGAGAGTATTTTACTGAAATATAAAATCCATTTGTCTTTCATGGCTTTAACCATGTCTTTTAAAAACTCATCATCCTTGTATTGGTTTATAACCCATGCAATATTGACCAAATGCATTAAAACTTTGTGAGATGTGAGATAGTACACACCGGACCAAAAAACAGTGGCCTTATAAAAATATTGTAACATAGCAGCCACTTTTGACAGTTTATCCCACATTTCTTATTTCAAAAGTATTTTCTTTTCTTTGACATTTATAAAACATGTCATGTATGAAGCAAATAGCATCACATCCATCAACACCTCGTAAGTCGAGTTCCATTGAGTAGGGCAATCAAGTTTAAAACGTTTCTAGCTAAAATCGAGGCCATTTTCAACACAATATAGCTTAAACTCTTTGAAAACTTTGTTCCTTGACTTCAAATAATGGATTACCCATCGGATTGGAGTAATTTCAGTACTCAAAGCTTGAAGACCTTTTTGAATAGCTAAGTTTAAAATATGACATACACATCTAATATGAAAAAGTGCGGTATCCCGGACAGTTTTTAGTGATTCCTTCAATATCTCAGCCGCAACATTGTTGTTGGATGCATTATCAAATGTTATGCTAAAAACCTTGTTATGACAAAAAAATTCTTTAAAAATTTCTTAAATAACTTGGAATATGTTACAACCAGTATGATCGACCTCCATCTACTTAAATGCAATTATATGTCTTTGAACAAGCTAATTATCATCAATCCAATGTGCAGTGATATAATAATAATCTTATCCTAGCGGTGAAGTCCACATGTCACTAGTGAATGAGATAGAATGATCAAAAGCAAAGAAGTATGCTTGTAGGTTTGATTTACCGGCTTCATAAATTTTAAATGTCTCCCTCCTAGCAGTACTCCTAGATGTTCTTTTAAAAGCAAAGTTTAATTCTGATTTAATCCATTTTTCTATATGCCTATCTTTTGCTTTTGTAAATGGTTTTTCAGTTAACATCATCCATTTTACTATGCCTTCTCTACAATTTTTGTTAATTAAATCTAAAAATACCTGATCCACTGGCAGTACTCGCAAGCTTTGTCTGACCGGCGGTACTGGCAGCTGCATTCAAACATAGATTTGAGTGCTTATGTTCCATGTTCCATTTGAGTATTCTCGTGCCAGAGTTCTTCTTGTGCACGAGTTTTGTGTTGCAATGTTTGCAATTTGCAAAGCTCGCATCGTTGCCATGAGCATCCTTCTTGAAAACTTGGTCAAAATGCTCCCAAACCCATGTGGTGAGCCTTAACGTCTTACCTTGTGATGGAAGTTAGGGTTGATGGCTTGTCGGGATCTGTTGAGAACCATCTCTTCCATCAATATTCTCTGATGCCGTTGGCTCCACCTCTTCAATGTCATTGTCAGAAAGTTGATCGTTGAGCCCCAAGTCGTACTGAATCATATCGAATTGTTCGTCTTCATCAGTTTGTTGGATTTGAGCCCCACAGGTCACCAGTTGAGAAAGGCCACGAAACAAAGACCTTAAACCTGTGCGAGATGAAAAGCTTGGGGCCTTTCCTTTTCCTCTTGATGCCATTTGTGTGAGAATAAATTGAGAAGATGAAGAGCTTTGGAAGTAATTAAGGAATCATTAAGTAAAAATGAAGAAAATAAGGTTGGGAGCTTCAAGAAAATGAGAGAATGTACTAGTAGAGAGGGAAAGATTGCTAAGATTGATGTAAAGAAATGGTGAAAATGGCATCCCTATTTATAAGGGAAGGCCTTTTTTTTTTAGACTAAAAAGCTCTTAGAATATAGTTGTTGGAGGGGTAAATAAGTGTTGTAAAACTAAGAGTTTATCAATTTGTAACCCTTAATTACCCGCGAGCGCACGGAGTTATAGTGTACTATAAGGTGAATAAGGGTATCGTCCCAAGGGAATTTGGTGTCTTTACGTAGATTCAAAATTCAATTTACTCAAGTTACTTAACTGAAAATGAGAAATAAGTAAATCTAGAGAAAGTAATTGGTCCTAACGAGGTTCTTGAAGGAGTTAAACTAAATGAATTCCCTAGGTGCTAAATGAAACTTGTGAAATGAACTAGAAATACGGAAACTATCTCCCTAGGACTCCACTTCTACCCATTGCTATCCAAGTAACTTTGTCCTCAAGATTGGTTTTCCTTGTGTAGTAATGAGGTTCTAACTTCAAAAACTCCTTTCTCAAGATGAGTCCTTGTTCACCCTCAATTAACTTAGGCCTTACTCAAGCTCCAATTTTAACCTAGGGTGGGTTAAGGTTTAAACCTCTTTTTAATACCTAATGACTACCTAGATTACCTCTAATCTAGATTGTCACTATGCCCCCTCCACTTCTCTTCACTCACCTATTAATCCTCTATCAAGGATTAAGTGAACTAGCACTTTGTGTATGGTGGCCTACCATCACTCAACATTAAGCACAAGAAGAAGGGCAACACAAGAAGAATCCCATCCATAATCACAAACACAAATTCATTGAGTAGCAAGATAGGAAATGTCATCCTAGAGAGATAAATCAAACTACTCACAATCCATAAAATGTATCAACAACATCCATGAAAATCTAACAAATAAAAAGAGGGAAAAAAAGAAACCCAAGAAAACCCTTAGAGAACTAAGCTCCCAGGAGTGATGACCCCCTTCTTCAAGCTCCCAAAACGCTTCCTTGATGGTGAATAGCCTCCAATGGTGATGAGAGAAGAAAATATGCCAAGGTAGAACATGTGGGCTCTTCCTTCCTTATTCTATTTATACTCCCCCATGTTTTCTGCCTTCCTACCTCTTCCTCAAACCCTAAAGGGATAAAAATCCCTTTACAAGGCCAGCTCACCAAGTGGGAAGAGTGGGGGACTATAAAAAATGTGAGATTTCGGCAAAACAAAGTGAGCGTTGGTGACGCGTTGCCAACTGGGTTCGAATTCTGGCAACGTGTTGCCAAATGAAGAAAAGTTCACAAAACATTGATATCGTTGGTGACGCGTCGCCAACTAACGCGATTTTTGGCGACGCGTCGCCAGCCTTGATTTCTCCTCTTCGATTGCTTCTTCCATCCAAACGCCATCCTGTTCGAGTATACTCCAAATGTTATGTCCGCAACACAATCCCAACCTGTAGTAAGCCAAAGAAAACAGGAAAAAACTAAGATAAAAGAGAAGAGTTACAATGAATTGTCGGTCAAAGTTGTCAAAAAGTCAACAACTTTGACCGTGGATTTATGCACTTAACAAATTCCCCTAAACTTAAACCTAAGCTAGTCCCTAGCGACTTACCTTACAAAACAAACACACAAAACCAAGAAACTACAATGTTAACCAGTTGTTACACCTAAACTTCAATGATTCGCTAGTTTAACTTCAAAAGAAGAAATGGTGGCTAAGGAAAAAGTAGTTTTGCTGCTTAAGGTAGAGCCCTTGGGGGTATGACCCTCAATATTTAATTCAATTTCTGCTAGAGGAGTTGTGCCATTTAACTTGGAGCTTGCACTAGGTTCTTTTCCATAGGCTTGCAAAAAGATCCAACACCTTCTACCATACTCTTCTACGGTACGTTGTACAAAACTCAAAGCTCAGATGGTTTTTCGAAAGGTAGCAGCGGGTTTGAGCTAAGAAAAGAGGAGGAGCCGGGTGATAGCTTTCGGAATGGAGTTAGTGGGGTGGTCAAGACAAAGTAAAGAGCTTAAAAGAAACGATCAAATTGAACAAGCTTCAATCCACCGTTCACCAAGCCATTACACCTCTTAACTAACTACTATTTCCTCTTCATGTATTTTGTCGTTTAGCAAGTATATAAACGGGAGCTCCGCCTATACCCAAGCTACTAACTTAATACAATCCAAGGTGATTTTATTTTCTTTTATTATTATTTTTATTTTTTAAATCATACTCATATCTCAAGCATCTTTTTCGAGCTGTGATCAACTCTTGTCTTAGGAGAAGACCCCAACCTACTTCGATACTATGAAACAGCGGAGTAGTATACTTTTATTTTATTTTATTTTTTTTCACACCCCCAAAACTTGCCATTATTTCCCACTTCATTCAACTCAATGCAATTTCTTTTAAGCCCAAGACTTTACATTTTCCACGTTAGGTAAACTCAAGGGTATATCAAAGGGAAAATGAATACTCAGAATAAGGGTGAGTACAAAAAAATATAATCAATTAAGCACAAAAGAGCCCACTATGAGAAAACGTGGTAGGAATGGCTATTTGGTGGAAAGGTTTCTCCTATGAAACCAAATGAGCTTCAAGTTCATACAACTATTGTGAGTTTGCCGAGTCCTCAGGCAAGTTCTAGATCAAAACTCAGTACAAGGGTCTCAAAAGAGAACAACTTCATAGAACAACTCCCAAGCTCACTATATCACAACATCAAGATTCCACCAAAAGTATCAAAGCTAATTTTTCGAATTCATCAAAACTTCAAGAGGGTAAAACTAGTAACCACATCCATCCATATGCAACAATGGTTTCCATTGGGTCCTAAAAACATAAAGAAAAATAATGGACTACAAAAGAAAATCAACCTATATGCTCATATATGCAACCTATCAAGATTAAATAAAAGAGAGAAAGAAACAAAACATGCAAGAAACATGCACCCTAAATGAAACAACCACAATTACCCTAAAACTTAGAAACACAACTTAGTCTAGAAAAAACAAAGACAATAACACAAACAAAGAATATCAAGTATGATAGTCAAACAACAACTCCCCTAAACTTAAACATAACATTGTCCTCAATGGAAAGTGTTTGTCTAAGAATCATACCTGGGGGCGGGTGTTCCCGCCCCTACTACTCCTCGCCCATGTCATCTTGGCCGGAAGAGCCACCGGCAGGAGGAAAGGAAGAATGACCTTCAGACGGGTCACGGGGAGGGCCGAAGTGTGGGTAAAAGGAAGGTGGATGGCTTGAAAGGTGCGGCATGTACCACTGGTACGCCGAGGGGTGGAAGTGTGGTGGTATGGGTTGGAAAGGAGGGTACTCTTGCGGGAGGTGCTGTTGCTGCTGCTGGTGGCCCCAGCGGACTTGGCTAGAAAGAGACTCCTGGTTGTCGGCAATGAGTGAGATGCCCTCGTGCATCTTTTTAGCAAAAAAAGCAAAGGAGCCACCAACTGATTCAAACCGGGCTACTAACTCCTCATGTTTCTCTTTCATCAACATGTACATCTTGTTGAGCGCTACGGCCAGCGAGGCCGGGGTAGCGGTAGCCGGGTCAATCAGCTGATCAGACGCTCCCCCTAAGTCTTCACCTCCTTGAAAGTGCTCCTGAAACTGCTCCTGATCTTCTTCTTCTCCCACTTGCTTTTGGTCCTGAGTGGCGTCTTCCTCCTCTTCCTCTGACACTACCTCCTAGGTGCCCTGTTACCACCTCATAAAATGGGAGAATTACAAGTGTGTCATAATGGCTAAAAACCATTATATTGTGTAATTCTCACTACAGTGTTTGAAGTGTGGGTGGTAAAAGGCATGATCAACACCTCCTTAAAAGTGTTCCAAGTTGGTAACTTGGCCCCCAAGAAAAGCCTTAAGGATTGTTTGTTTGTCAAGCAACCTATGGACTTTTTTGTAAGGTTTTGGAAATTCGGGTACTTAATTGCAAAACTCTCAAGAAAGAGACTTGGAAAGTTATGGGAAGGATATAAATGGTATGAAAGTGCTATTGGAGGACCAAATTACTCATGGAATACAAGTTTGAACAAAGGAAACACTAAAGGCAATAGGGACCTAAATGTCCTAGTGTAAACCTTAAGGTGTTCAAGCTTTTGACTTAAGTCTAAGGTTGAAATTTTGGCATTATCCCACCATGGGGGAGGCAGCTATGACTTGATAATTAGTCAAAAATGTTGGGCACATGTGTACCAATGAGTTTAATACAAAGAAACCATAATTAGTGAGAAGGACAATGACATAAAGCAAGGTTAAACTTGTTAAGTGTGTTTTGGTGCCCTTAAGCTCATTTAAGGCCATTTAAGTGGCCAAATCACTTCTCCCACTCTCATTTTCGTCCTCCCCCAGCCCAAGAACACAGCCATACTTCCTCCATAGCCACCACACCTTCAAACTTGCAATTGATTGAAACTGAAGGCAAAAGGAAGCAATTGGAAGCAAACTAGAGCTATTTCTTGCATACTTCAAGGATTAAGCTTCAAATTCGGCCTACTCTCTTTGGTAAGGGTTCTCTTGCTCTCATGGGCTGTTTTCTGTATTTTCAAACATCCATGGAGCTATGGCTAAGCTTGGAAGAGAGCCATGAGCTTGATGAACCAAGCTTATTGAGGGGAGTGCACTTATTGAAGGTTTTGTGACCTATTGTCAAGTGCACAAAGATGGCAGTGAAATGAGGGTTTCTAGAGCCCAAAGTTAGTACTAACTACTGTTAAAATCCTCCTAAGACCAAGCATTAGCTTGAGGAGGGCTGCCATAGTGATTTGATTATGTTTATTATGTGTTTTATGGACTAACCCATGGTATATGTTGCTGCCACATTTTATGTGTTTGTTGTTTGTGTTTGGCTGCTGCATTTGGTTGCTATATCTTGTATACATGCATTGTGGTTTTTGTGTTTTAGTGTCTTTGGATGCAGGTTTTAATGAGGATCACATTACCTTAAGAAACCAAGTGTTACCCTTACTAAGTTTCTCAATGAAACTTACTCCCCTCAATTCTGTCATTTCAGGTCCAGCAGAAAGATCACCTTCAAACTAACCTTTGTGGTTTGAGTTTTGATCTGAAATTTTAGGTACATGAAATTCCATATGTCTAGTTGTGATCTGGAAAGTTTGGTGATTTTAGGACCACATTTGGTATTTTTAATGGTGGTACTTACTGTGTTGTGCAGCAGCTGTCCAGCATCCTGTTTTTGGAGTCCATTGTGTCTCAGGACCTCCTGTAACCTAGGGTGCGTATTTAGCTGAGTTAAGACCATATTGTAGTGCATGTATGCATGTACATGTATTGTATGTAAAATGAGACAAGTATGTGAACATTTGAGTGATGTTTTGGCTATGTAAGTGATGTGGTGCAAAGCTGCCTAAGTGTGAATGATAGGCTGTTTACTTGTAAATTCTGTTTTGGCCACATAAAGTTTCTAGATGCAAGAGAATGTAATTAATATGTGTATTGGACATATATGGGATAGCCTTGGAGGGCTTTCCCCTTGTGAATGAAGTGTTTGCATGGTTTGGAAAAATTGTATGGGCAAAATGGTCCAAAAGCTGCTAGAATTTTGACCATGTACCTAAAGTTTAATATCTCCCTGTGTAGAATGAATCTTGGTATGAAATTTTGACCACACCTAGAGAACATCTAGAGGTTGAATTGAAATTTGGAATTTCTGGATTTTGATCCTTGTACCCAAAGATATGACATTGCAAAATTGGCTGAGTTACTGTTCATTTGGTCAGAATTTTGTAACCAACTTAAAAAATCCATAACTTGGTCCATAGGTGGCCTATTGATGTAAAAAAAAATTCCTTGGTTTTCTCTACGTCTCTACTTGATAATGGAGTAAATAAAACAGGGGGCTATGAGGCTAGAATGATACAGTTTATTAGTGGAAGTTACATGTGCAGTAGCTGGCCACTAGAACTTAACAAGATTGCCTAATGTGTGGAAGCCAAAACTAAGACTTGTGCTAGTGTTTTCCTTCTTTGCTGCCATGGTGTGCATGAAATGTGAATATGTGTGTGATGGTTGGACCAATATGCATGTATTTACATAGTGCCCAAGAGGGCCACTTGGGTATGCACACTAAGGGTAGTGTTCTGATGGCCTACAGAACATTACAAATCCTGGGAGTCTAAATGTACAGTTTTGGCACCATAATTGGACTACCCTAGAGTGGGTAACATGCCCTCCGAAGCCTTGCTAAGTTTGTCCACTGAGATTGGCCTAATGACCAAAGATATCTTTGAGGGGTCCTCCATGTCAACACCGGCCCTCAGTAGTAAGCTAGCGACTAGATGAGGGAAGGGCAAGTTCCCCCATTTCGACTTGGCAGCACGGAGGATATGCTTAAAGATGAGCCGGCCGACATATATCTGAAAATCACAAGCAACGCAGTATAAGATCTCCAAGCGATCCGGGGTAACTTCCCAAACATGAGTAGTCGGGATGAGGCGGGAGGAGATGAAGTAGTTCCATGCTTTCATCTCTACTGGGAGGGTTGCGGAGTTGAAATAGAGCTTCCTGTGAGACTAGTCCCGGCTCAATGTCCAGTTGACCGGCTAACCGCACACTATTTGAGCCTGCTGGTCGAGAGAGGCCTCTTTGAATGATCCTCCAATTAAGGGGTTGATATTGAGCAAACTGTTGATAGTTGTGTCATCATAGTGCATGGTGCGTTGTCGCACAAAGCAGAACTTGGCTCGACGATTCAGATAGTTTGCTCCCATCAAGTTGGCATAAAATTCCATGATTAGGATCTTGGACACCTCCACTTGAAGTTGAGCGACCCATTGCTGCCATCCTCGCCTCTCCACCACTCTCAATATCCCCTCATTTTCTTTCTTCGAGAAGTCGAAGCCTTGCTCTGGTGTGAGCTTGCGATTCACATACCCCTCAAAGTAGTTGTTCACCCTAGAAGACGCAAAGCGATTCTTATCGTAAGGAGGTTCTTGAGGCTCCTCCTCACGAATCCTCTTTCCCCTCCCCTTCTCTTTCAAAGAATGAACTGGCACCGACTTGCGAGGCATGTTTCCTACAAAACCACAAAATTCAATTCAACTTTCTTCACATGAAAATTTAAGGACAAAGGATTAACCTTCACCACCACTACTCATAGTTTCAAGTTAATAAACCATATAAGAAAAACTCATGCATAAGTGAAGCATTTACAATCTTACTTCAAGTCCATCCTAGGTATTCTAGGAGATTGCACCAAGTATGGTAAGGGCCATGCATGTTGGGATTGGACTACTATACAACACACCCTTGCCCATTGAACAAATCATCAAGAAAAACCCAAGTTAAGGCCACTAGTTGTATGCCCATGAACTTGTTAGCAAGGGAATCCCATCAAAGTCCATACATAAATCTTGCTCTTGGTACATATGAAAAACATGCTTCCAGGTGCAAACTAATGATTCAATCTTGCACTATACAACACCTAGATGCAGCTTACACAAATGATTAAGGTAAACTAGAAACACATGAAGCCACATTGTTGTGCAAATTACCTATGGAGGAAGTCGAGTTACACTTTTCCAAAAACGCACAAACTTAAAAATCAATCAATCTAGAGCCTTGATTCGTTGACCATTGACTTGAAAGATGGATCCATCTTGACCTTTAAGCTCCACCGCTCCATATGGTTGCACTCTAACCACCTCAAAAGGACCCAACCATTTGGACTTTAACTTTCCCAGGAAGAGCCTTAACCTTGAGTTGAAGAGTAGCACTTTTTGACCCGGTTGGAACTCCTTCTTCACAAGCATCTTATCATGCCACAACTTCATTCGCTCCTTGTAAATCCTCGCATTCTCATAAGCTTCAAGGCGGATTTCCTCCAACTCATCCAATTGGATAGCTCTCTTCTCTTAAGCACTCTTCAATTCAAAATTGTTCTTAACCACCCAATATGACTTGTGCTTTAACTCCACCGGCAAGTGGCAAGCTTTCCCAAACACAAGTCGGTATGGGGACATTCCAATAGGTGTCTTAAAAGCCGTCCTATATGCCCAAAGTGCATCACTCAACTTTTGCGACCAATCTTTCCGGTTGATGCCCACCGTCTTTTCCAATATTTTCTTGATCTCCCGGTTTGAAATTTTGGCTTGACCATTTGTTTGTGGATGATAGGGAAGTGACACTTTATGCAGCACACCATACTTCACTAGAACTTGAGTCAACATTTTGTTAATGAAATGTGACCCCTCGTCAGAGATAATTGCTCTAAGTGTACCAAACCTTGCAAAAATATTCCTTTGTAGGACTTAACAACCACATTAGCATCACAAGAAGGGGTGGCAATAGTTTCCACCCACTTAGAAACATAATCAACCGCCAGTAAAATATAATGATTGCCAAATGAAGAAGGAAAAGGACCCATAAAATCTATACCTCATAAATCAAACACTTCCACCTCAAGAATGTTTTGCAATGGCATTTCATCTCTCCTAGAAATGTTTCTTAACCTTTGGCATCTATCACATGTTTTCACAAAAGTATATGCACCTTTAAATAAAGTTGGCCAATAATAACCGGTTTGCAATACCTTACTTGCCGTCTTGGAAGCTCCAAAGTGTCCACCACATGGTGAGGAGTGACAATTGTGGAGAACATCCTTCACTTTCTCATTTGATATGCATCTTCTTATGATTTGGTCGGCACACTGGCGAAAGAGGAAAGACTCATCCCAAAGATAATGCTTGGCATTGGCTTGAAATTTCTTCTTTCCTTCGTAAGACAAGTTTGGTGGCAAGACTCCACAAGCTAGATAATTCACATAATCTGCATACCATGGCACCTTATCTTCCACCTTGAATAAGCTTTCATCCGGGCTCTTGAATAGGTCGCTCCAATGGTTGTTTTTGGCCTTCCAATCTAGATAAGTGATCGGCCACAAGGTTCTCACACCTTTTCTTGTCCTTGACCTTTAAGTCAAATTCTTGAAGCAAAAGAATCCATCTTATAAGTCTTGGCTTGGCATCCTTCTTGGTGAACAAATATCTAATTGCCACATGATCAGTGTGAACCACAACTTTAGAACCCACAATATAAGTTCGAAACTTATCCACTGCATAAACCACCGCCAAGAGCTTTTTCTCCGTAGTTGTATAATTTTGTTGAGCTCCATCTAAGGTCTAGCATAGTAAATTACTCAAAAAAGCTTTTCCTTCATTTGTCCTAACACCGCTCCCACGACGAAATCGCTAGCATTACACATAATTTCAAATGGTTCATCCCAATTGGGTGCTATCACCACCGGTGCACTCACCAATTTCTCCTTCAAGTTCTTAAATGCTTCTAAACAATTTTCATCAAAATGGAAAGACACATCCTTCTCAAGCAAGTTGCATAAAGGCTTAGCAATCTTGGAAAAATCTTTTATAAAACTTCGGTAGAAACCGGCATGCCCTAAAAAACTTATCACCCCTTTCACATTAGAGGGTGGTGGTAGTTTTTCAATAGCTACAATCTTAGCTCTATCCACCTCCATGCCTTCACAAGAAATTTTGTGCCCAAGCACTATTCCCGAGCTAACGATGAAATGACACTTTTCCCAATTCAAAGCTAAATTAGTTTTTTGACATCTCTTCAAGACAAGAGCTAAGTTATCCAAACATGCATCAAAGGAATCACCAAAAACTGAAAAAATCATCCATAAATACCTCCACGCATTTCTCTACCATATCAGAAAATGTAGCCATCATGCATCGTTGGAAGGTTGCCGGTGCATTGCAAAGTCTGAATGGCATTCTTCGAAAGGCATATGTACCCCAAGGACTAGTGAAAGTAGTCTTCTTTTGATCCTTCGGTGCTATCGCAATTTGATTATACCCCGAATAACCATCCAAGAAGCAATAAAACTCATGCCCCGCCAACCTATCCAAAATTTGATTGATAAAAGGAAGGGGGAAATGGTCTTTCCGGGTAGCCTTGTTGAGCTTCCGGTAATCAAAGCATACTCTCCATTTGGTAACCAACCGAGTATAAATTCATTCATTATTATTGTTGCCGCACCACGGTTGTGCCGCCCTTCTTAGGCACCACTTGCACTAGGTTCACCCATTGAGAATCCGAAATTGGATATATAATATCGACATTGAGCAATTTCACAATCTCCTCTTTGACCACTTCCTTCATCTTCGGGTTTAACCTTCTTTGAGCTTCAATGGAAGGCTTAAAGTCATCTTCCATAAGAATTTTGTGCATGCAAATTTCCAGGCTAATTCCCTTGATGTCAGAGATGGACCAAGCTATCGCCCCTCTATGGTCCCTCAAAACTCGAATCAATTTTTCTTCCTCCAAAGTGGTCAATGTAGAAGAAATAATCACCAGGAGGGAACCCTCATTGCCAAGATAAATATACTTAAGATCTTTTGGTAATGGCTTTAACTCCAACTTGAGCACTTCCTTGAAATCACAAGATAAAAGTTGTTCTACCCTTTTTCTTGGAGTTTGCAACCTCTCACAAGAATCAAGAGTTGTCAAAGTGCTCATCACTTCATGGTCTTCCTCACTACATGCATTTCCAAACACTAGTGCTCTTCCAATAGGATCATCTATAAACAACAGATCTCTTTTCTCTTCAATACAAGAATCAATTACATCAATTATATAACACTTGGGCACCTCATCATCAATAGATTTCATGGCTTGAGCAAGATTAAAAGTAATTTCCTCATCATTAGCTCTCAAGGTGAGATTACCTTTTTTCATATCTATGATGGCCTTCCCGGTGGCAAGGAATGGTCTCCCAAGTATAATTGGCATGTTTTGGTCTTCCTCCATATCCAACACCACAAAGTCTACCAGAAATATAAATTTGCCAACTTTAACCAACACTTCCTCCAAAACACCTTTTGTGAATGTGAATGACCTATCCGCCAATTGAAGACAAATAGATGAAGGCTTCACCTCTCCAAGACTAAGGCTCCTACAAATGGATAAGGGCATCAAGTTAATACTAGCCCCAAGATCACATAAAGCCTAGTCACAATGGAAAGACCCAATGTCTAGGGGAATAGTAAAGCTCCCCAGTTCCTTGAGTTTTTTAGGCATCTTCTTTTGAATGATGGCACTTGTTTCTTCTTTCATCAAAATGAGCTCATTATCAAGGAACTTCCTCTTTTTGGTAATCAACTCCTTGAGGAACTTGGCATAATAGGGCATTTGATTTAGTGCTTCTAAGAAAGGAATATTAATCTCCAATTTTTTAAATATTTCTAGAAACCTCATAAATTGAGTATCTTCCTTCTTGGGCTTGAACCTTTGAGTGTATGGAAGAGTAGGAATATACTTGGGTACTTCATCTTGTGTGGGTACATTTTTAACCTTGTCCTTTGAGCTAGCTTCCTCACTTGTAGGTGATGACACTTGAACATCTCTCATATTGTCCGATGAGGTGGGCCCTTGGAGAGGATATTCTTCTTGAATGGGTGGCTCCTTAGTTTGTGTCACCACATTTCTCCCACTTCTAAGAATAATGGCTTGGCAAGACTCCCTTGGATTGACATCCGTATCACTAGGTATGAACTTTCCTTTTTGGAGTTGCAGTATAGAAGTTGCTAGTTGACCTATTTGTGTCTCCAAATTCTTGATTGATCCTTGAGTGTTAGCTTGCATCGTCTTCATTTCATCCTCCAATGCACCAATCTTTTTGTTTTGTCCATTTTCCATCCCCCGCACTTCTTGCATGAACTTTCCCATCATACCCTTCATGAAATCTCTCAAAGATGCCTCCGCTTCATTAGAGGTCTTACCTTGTGGTTGCATAGTACCTTTGGGGTTTGAGTAATTGAATCCTTCATGTTGACGATTCCTTGGGAAGAAGTTCCCTCCTCTTTGCTTGGGTGGGTAGGGATTCCGGTAACCCACAAAGTTCACATCTTCTACTTCGTCCACATCTTCACTAGCCATAGCTTGTTGCAATTTCACTCTATCTTGATTTTTTAACAACTTGGATACCATGCTAGTGAGTGCCGAAAGTTGTGCTTGGAGAGAGGTATCTTTGTTCACTTCATACAATCCACTTCCCTTCCTTGGGATCCATTTTCCACTAAGCTCAAGACTTTTGACCATGTTGTTCAATAACTCAAAGCACTGATCCACATCTTTTAACAACAAGAAACCACCGGCAGCGTCATCAACTTGCAAACGAGTATTAAAACTTAAACCATTGTAGAAAAGATGAAGTTGGTGAGCTTGATTAATATCTTGAGTTGGAACCTTCTTCACCATCCTCTTGAAATGCACCCATGCCTCCGCAAGTGACTCCCATTCATTTTGCCTAAATGCCAACAACTCATTCTTAAGCTTAAACGCTTTTTGAGATGGAAAAAACCTTCGAATAAATGCATCATATAACTCTTGCCAAGTATGAACTGATGTAGGCTCCAAATTCTCGAACCATTCTGATGCTTCATCCACAAGGGAAAAGGGGAAAAGTCTCATCCTTTTCGCATCTTCACTTACACCATCTAAATCAAAAGTATCACATAGACGAACAAACCTATTGATATGGTTGTTTGGATCTTTATCAAGGGTTCCTCCGGATGGGTGTGCTTCAATCAATTGGAGAACATGGCTAGGAATCATGAAAGCTCACCCTCGAAGCCGCACCGGTCTAATCATGTTATCTTGGTCCTCCACTCTTTGAGGGCGAAAGTAATCAAGCACCAGTCTTCCTCTTCTTCTAGCACCATTTCCATTGTCCATCACCTCCTCAACTCTATTGTGATCCATGGCATTGACATTCCTTTCTCTTCCAAGGTTCCTCATGTTATCTTCTTGATTTCCTTCCATATGGATGGAATCGAAGGTACTAGTATCTCCTTTTTCAATCACCTTGCTTCTTAACTGAAGTTCCCTCAAGCTTCTCTCAATCTCTAGATCAAGTGGTACTAAGTGAGAACAAGAGCTCCAGGTCATGCACTAGATGTACCTACAATTTGACAAAGAAAAACACACTAACTATAAGGACTAAAATCAAGTAAACAAGAGTAACCAACTTTCATTAACCAAGGTAAAAATCAAATCAAATTCCCCGGCAACGGCGCCAAAAACTTTGTTGTAAAACTAAGAGTTTATCAATTTGTAACCCTTAACTACCCACAAGCGCACGGAGTTGTAATGTACTATAAGGTGAATAAGGGTATCGTCCCAAGGGAATTTGATGTCTTTACCTAGATTCGAAATTCAATTTACTCAAGTTACTTAATTGAAAGTGAGAAAGAAGTAAATCTAGATAAAGTAATTGGTCCTAATGAGGTTCTTGAAGGAGTTAAACTAAATGAATTCCCTATGTGCTAAATGAAACTTGTGAAATAAACTAGAAATATGGAAACTATCTCCCTAGGACTCCATTTCTACCCCTTGCTACCCAAGTAACTTTGTCCTCAAGATTGGTTTTCCTTGTGTGGTAATGAGGATCTAACTTCAAAAACTCCTTTCTCAAAATGAGTCCTTGCTCACCCTCAATTAACTTAGGCCTTACTCAAGCTCCAATTTTAACCTAGGGTGCGTTAAGGTTTAAACCTTTTTTTAATATCTAATGACTACCTAGATTACCTCTAATCGAGATTGCCACTATGCCCCCTCCACTTCTTTTCATTCACCTATTAATCCTCTTTCAAGGATTAAGTGAACTAGCACTTTGTGTATGGTGGCCTACCATGACTCAACATTAAGCACAAGAAGAAGGGCAACACAAGAAGAATCCCATCTATAATCACAAACACGAATTCATTGAGTAGCAAGATAGGAAATGTCATCCTAGAGAGATAAATCAAACTACTCACAATCCATAAAATGTATCAACAACAAACCCATAACAAAATATATCCATAAAAATCTAACAAATAAAAAGAGGGAAAAGAAGAAACCCAAGAAAACCCTTAGAGAACTAAGCTCCCAGGAGTGATGACCACCTTCTTCAAGCTCCCAAAATGCTTCCTTGATGGTGAATAGCCTCCAAAGGTGATGAGAGAAGAAAATATGCCAAGGTAGATCATGTGGGCTCTTCCTTCCTCCTTCTATTTATACTCCCCCCTGTTTTCTGCCTTCCTACCTCTTCCTCAAACCCTAAAGGGATAAGAATCCCTCTACAAAGCTAGCTCACCAGGTGGGAAGAGTGGGGGACCATAAAAAATATGAGATTTCGATGAAATAGAGTGAGCGTTGGCAATGCGTCGCCAACTGGGTTCGAATTCTAGCGACACGTCGCCAGATGAAAAAAAGTTCACAGAACATTAATATCGTTGGCGACGTGTTGCCCACTAACGCGATTTTTGGCGATGCGTCGCCAGCCTTGATTTCTCCTCTTCGACCGTTTCTTCCATCCAAACGCCATCCTGCCCGAGTCTGCTCCAAATGTCATGTCCGCAACACAATCCCAACCTATAGTAAGCCAAAGAAAACAGGAAAAAACTAAGACAAAAGGGAAGAGTTACAAGGAATTGTCGGTCAAAGTTGTCAAAAAGTCAACAACTTTGACCGTGGATTTATGCACTTAACAATAAGTAATGCTTGGGGTAGAAAAAAACTACAAGCTGTTTGAGGGACCTGTAGTGTCATTTTCCCATTTTTTTTGAATTTGGAGCCATTAAGAGCACCGACCTACTGTTGGGACCAGATCGAACCGGCCTAGCTAGGCCTGTCCCGCACCGGTCCTTGTGCTGAGCCTACCTGCCCTTTGGGCCGTGTCGAGTCTAGTTCAACCTTCTTCGTATCTAAGGCCCATAACTGCCCCTCCATTTGCAGTGTTTAACCCAATCCTGTGCCAAGCCGGGTTTGACCGGGTCTGGGCCTGATTTGACCGGGGCCGATCCTAAGCTGGGCCAGTTTCAACCCGCCCGTTTGAACACCACTAATTTTGGCACATATAAAATAGTAATCATTACAACAAAAATGATAAGGCTGAAAACGAGCATACTCAAGTAATGTACTAATTACATTTAGTTTGAATATCAATCAAGTTTAATATTTTGTTTATACTTAGATTGAAAACAATATGAACAAGTTAGAAGCAATTTTTAATCAATTAAGATCGAGACGAGCGGGAGACTTTCACTTAAATTAAGGAAAAAAAGCTAAAATTTAGTTGACTGAGTCGAGTAAAAAGTAAATTGAAGTTTATTTTAATTGTGTGTTAAGATTGAAATTTTATTAAAACTTAACTTAATGACTATTTGCACAAGTCACAAATTGTGTATTGAGTTCCGAGTTATTTGCTTATTTTTACCATGGTATATCAAACAAAGAAAGCACTAAATATTTTCCTAAATTAAAGGGGACACTAACATTTTCTTTTGGGGGGGGGGGGGGGGGGGTTGAAAAGTAGTTATTATGCTGTAAACCTATGTCTAATTAGATATATTAATTTATTCCTAATTCCCCTATATATAACCCATAAATTAGTAAAAAAAATTGATTAATTTGTCCTTAAACCAAAACTCACCATCACCCCCGCAAAACCTACCTCGTTACTATTGTTGCATCTGCCACCATCATCATTGCCGCCACCATCATTCCCACCTCCTCCGATGAACCGTCACCACCTTCAGATCTTATCGTCATCATTCGCATCTAGATCTCACTGCCACACGCCTCCAGATCTCGTCATCACTCGTTGCCATCACCTATGAATCACATTGTCGCTCGCATCCCGATCTCTCACCGTCGATCACCTCCAGATCTCGACATTATCGCTTACCGGATCGCGCCAATCATTGCCACCGAGTCATGTCACTCATTACTTTTGAACCCTAAAAGTGTCTGCAATAAAATGTAAATTTGTATAATATAGTATGTGGAAGTGTCTATAATGCAATATAAAAATAATTTATTATAAGGTGAAATTAAAAGTGTTGAAGTTATAAGAAAAATTATCTGATTGAATATTAAAAAATGTCTAAAGAAATATATAAAAGTGTTTGAACAAAAAATGTCTAAATCAACTTGTGAACAATTTGTTATCTACAAAAAATAATTATTTGAAGTTATAAAAAAAAAATTTGAGCCAATAATAAAAAAATGTCTGATTGAATATTAAAAAATAACTAAACAAATATGTAAAAGTTTCTGAATAAAAAATGTCCAAATCAACTTATAAACAATTTGTTATTTTCAGAAAATAATTGTTTGAAATAATAAAAATGTGTTTGAACTAATAAGAAAAAGTGGATGATTGAATATTAAAAAATGTCTAAATAAATATGTAAAGTGCCTGACTAAATAACTTGCCAACAATTTGTTATCTTTAGAAGATAAATTTTTGTAATAATTAAAAAAAATGTCTGACTAAATACATAAAATTGTTCAAATAATAATGTAAAAATGTCTAAATGTTTAAATAAAGGTATATGATTCAATTAATAAAGAAGTATCTATATAAAAAATTAAAAATGTTTAAAGTGCAATACAAAAGTGTAAAAACAGATAACTAACAAAAAAAATTATTTTTCTATTAAAAAACAAATCACTCCAAGCGGCGCTCCATGTTCATCTTTTTTCCCTCTCATCCTTATCATCTTTCATCCCCTCACAGCCACCGCCTCCTTTCATAGCCATCACCGTTCGTTTCTCGCCATTCCTTGGTGTCCAACGTTGTCACTCGGCTTCTCGTCATTCTTGCCCAAGCCCACTTTCCCTCCACGCCCATTCCCCTTGCCCATTCGCCTCCTCAGCATCTCTTTGCCTCACTTCGTCGTTTGTCTCGTCATCATCGTGCCGCTTTGCCTTGATCTCGTTGGCTCGCCTCGAATCGCACTACCTAACCTTAGATTGGGCCACTTTACCTCTGATCACACCACCTCGCCTCGAATGGTTGCCTCACTACTCGATGATCCTCCACTCGAATGGCTGCCTCACTGCTTAGTGATTGTGGTTCGATGATTGTCCATTCAGTGATAATCACCTCGGATGACAGAGATGAGTTGCACCATCACCGTTGTCTGAACCACTACACTGTCGTCGTCGTCTAAACCGCCTTACCATTGGTGGAGAAGGAATAGGTAATGGTGGTGGTAGCGTCATCTTTAGTTGGTTGTGGCACCTCTACATCATTTGCTCTGGGCGTCTAGGGTTTAGTGTGTTCTCTTAAGAGAAATTTTTCACAATAATAAGGGATAAAAATGTAAAATTAGGACACATGTCTAATTAAATATATTTGCATTATATTCATTGTATTTGAAAAGGAGACACTTACATGGCAACATGGATATGATCAAAATGACCTCATCTTAAATGCATAAGGGTAAGAAAATGGGTAATTGAAACTATAAATCACTTATTAGAGTAGTTATACCATGTACTAATTGCAACTCGCTACATTCTTAGTTTTAACTTATTAATACACTTGTAGAGATGGGAAAGACCCATTGTGTAGATGAGGATGGCTGTAAAGCCGGAAGCTAAAACCACTACCAAACCCAACGACAAAATCCTCATCTACTTCTAAATTTTAATACAACTTAAGGAAAACAAACGGAAGGAAGATTGAAGGGAAGCAAATTCCACTCAAAGGGCCCAATACAATATTTGGTCCTAGAGTTTTACTATAGAAACAAAACCAGCGGGTTTTAAATAACAAATGGGAGAGCAAACTTTAGATTTTAGAAGTATAAAATCAGCAGCCATTGGAACACAGGCAGAAAACCATGAACCAAATAATAGATGCAATCATATACAGATCAATACAAGCCAAATTCATCAAACAAATCCCTAACCAGATGAGAAGATTGGAACATCCTGAATTCTCCCAGGCCTATGTTGAGTGTGTCAGTAAGCTGAAGTTGCTCCTATGATCACAATAGCCTATCTAATTTTGAAATCACCATCCAAGGTCTTCATGGGAGTTGCCGCCAAAGTAGTCTTTTCTAAGATCTGAAAAACATTGCCAGTTCAATAGCTAGCAAACGTCCATCATGCCCAAGCCGATTTCATTGTCACTTTCTCTTCCTTTTGCATCGCTGGACGTTTGCACAGATCGTGGGATGGGAGTAACGAAGAAGTTTTGTTTTGCGAATGTCTTAGTTAAGAATGACAATAGGGCGAATCGGGCGCAGGTACCTCTTACCCACCATTCGTGCCCACAGTTTTTTTCTTACCTGCCAGTTTGCGGGTATTAGCCAGCGAGTTAAAAATGTTACCCCTGCACGTGACCCGCAGGTAACCCGTATAACATTAATTTGTCATTTTAATTTTATAAAAATAAAACATAAAACAAACGGAAGAAAGATTGAAGGGAAGCAAATTCCACTTAAATGCCCCAATTAGGGGTGATTATTCGGTTTGTTCGGTTTAAATCGAACTGAATTAGTCAGTTTATTCGGTTTTCGGTTTTTGATGCTAAGAAACCAAAATAACCAAATTAGTCAATAAAATTAAATTCAAACCGAACTTAAATATTTCAGTTCGGTTCGGTTTAAACCGAATTAACCAAAAAAATGGTAGTTAAATTTCTATAAGAGATGAAATGAGATAAAAATATCATTTTTCTTTTCAAATTCCATTCAATATAGAAGATTCATTGTCCATGGAAAGAAAGAAAATAAGAATCCAAGCTAATTTGGGTTACTTGGTAGCATTATTGTTCATGAACACAAATAAAAAAAATTTTGGTATAAAAAATTTCGGTTACCGAATTCTAAAACCGAAACCGAACCGAATTACCGAATTAACTGAACCGAATTTCAAATTTTTTTTCGGTTTTTTGGTTTAAATCGAATACTGATCACCCTTAGCCCCAATACAAGATTGGTCCTAGAGTCCTACTATAGAAACAAAACCAGCGGGTTTCAGATAACAAATGGGAGAGCAAATTTTAGATTTCAGAAGTATAAAATCAGCAGTGATTGGAACACAGGCAGAAAACCATGAACCAAATAATAGATGCAATCATATATAGATCAATACAAGCCAAATTCATCAAACAAATCCCTAACCAGATGAGAAGATTGGAATTTCCCGAATTTTCCCAGGCCTATGTCAAGTGTGTCAGTAAGCTGAAGTTGCTCTTATGATCACAATAGCCTATCTAATTTTGAAATCACCATCCAAGGTCTTTATGGGAGTTGCCGCCAAAGTAGTCTTTTCTAAGATTTGAAAAACATTGCCAGTTCAATAGCTGGCAAACGTCCATCATGCCCAAGCCGATTTTGCTGTCACTTTCTCTCCCTCTTGCATCACTAGACGTTTTCACAGATCGTGGGATGAGAGTAACGAAGGAGTTTTGTTTTGCGAATTTCTTAGTTAGGGATGACAACGGGGCAGATCTATTCGTGCCCGTAGTTTTTTTTAACTCGCCAGTTCACGGGTATTCACTAGCGGGTGAAAAATGTTACCCCTGCACGTGACCCGCAGGTAATCCGTGTAACATTAATTTGTCATTTTAATTTCATAAAAATAAAACATAAAACATTCATTCCAAATTCATTGTTTACATCCTCTGTAAACAACTATAATCAAGTGTTCCAGTAAACAACCAATAATCCTATGTAATAATTGGGTTTGAGTTCCAGTAAACAACTATAACCCATCATATACAGACATATATATTATCAAGTGTTCCTAGAAAGCAGCAAACATGCACCAAAAACAAAATGAAAACAAGACCAAAAAAACCCGATTCTATGAATGAAAAATTTCAATTGTATAGTTTGGTGAATTTCAAAATCACAAACTAAGGAAGTCAACAGAGACAGTCAAACCTGGACCTGGGAAAAGGCAGCCAGATGCGAACTTGGACTCACTGTCGCACAACTTACACCGTCGTCATCACTCAAGCTCACCGTCAACAGAAGCAATAGCAGACTAGCAATCATTCTCAGTTTCTCACTTAGATTCACCGTTGCTGTGTCGCATCATCACCAACTTGAGCTATGTGAGAAAATCTAAAAAAATAACAAGGTTGAACTTGAGCTAAGAATAGATGAGGCATTGATTTGAGGATGAGAAGGTTGGAATTGATATGCCATGACTGTAATTGAGATGATGAGACCTTGAATTTGGATAGTTGAAGGCAAGGTCTGTGAGATTGAGTTTAGACGTTGAAGAATGGGAGAGATAGACAACTTTGATGGGCTGACGGCTGAAGCCTGAAAGAGAGAAGAGAGTCAGGTCAAGCGACTAGGGTATGTATTATTATTAGTTTTAAGGGCAATATAGGTATTTCAAGCCTTGGTGGGTTTCACGGGTAAACAGAGCGGGTTTACCCGTGGGGGATATCCTTTACCCGCCACCTACCCGTACCTGCGAGACAGGTATAAATTTTGCCCATTCAACTGTCATCCCTAGTTTTAAAGAGAAGGTAGAGAGGCTTTAAAAATTTTTAAACTAGTGACTGCTAAGATATCATACTACGAGAGCAAGCTGTCACTAGGTTTAGTCATAAATTAGTGATGGCTAGCATTTGCTAAATTAGTAAAGACAGGTCATCACTAACTCAGGTCTTAAGTTAGTGACGGTTAGTTTTCATTAGTGCATGGCTAGTTAACGTAGGCAAGCTATCACTGCCTCTAGCCATCACTTTTAAGACCTTGTTAAATCATTTTTTGAAAAATAACTGAGATGAATGAATTTTTTAACCATAAAATAAAATTTTATCATAAATTATAATCTATATTATTTTGTAGACATATACACCATCGATCTATATATCTTGAATGGAAAAGAAACTGAAAGTAATTGGAATTGATCATTCTTGAAACAAACAAAAAGAAAATGGAAGAAAAATCTCATCAAAAACTAGTGACGGCTAGCCATGGCTAGTCCATGGTGACCTAATAAGGGCTAGCTATCACTAAGTTTAGTCATAAGTTAGTAACAGTTAGCCTTTGTTAAGTTAGTGAAGGTAAGTCATCACTAACTCTGACTATAAGTTAGTAATGGCTAGTCTTCCCTAGTCCATGTCCAGTTAGCATAGGCAAGCCATCACTATTTCTAGCTATCAATTTTAAAACATTTTTCATTCATTTTTTGAAAGATAACTAATATGAATGAATTTTTTAACCATAAAACAAAATTTTATCCTAAATTATAACCTATATTTTTTTTATAAACATATATATCCATCAATCCATACATCTTGATCGAAAAAAAAAATTGAAAGCAATTATAATTGATCATTCTCAAAATAAATGAAAAGAAAATGGAAGAAAAATCTCATCAAAAGCTGATGACAGCTAGTTGTTGCTAGTGAATGGTAGCTTAACAAGGGCTAGTCATCACTATCTTTAGCCATAAGTTAGTGACTATTAACCATTGCTAGTCTATGGCCAACTAGTAAGGGCAAAGCCATTAACTAGCCCTTGCTAAATTATGGCCCAGTTAGTGACGACAAACTGTTGCTACATATTTAGCGACATCTAACCGTTGCTAAATCTTTTTAGAAACTTAGCGACGGTTAGCTTTCGCTAAAGTGTTGCAGGACTTTAAGCAATGGTCTGCTGTCATTACTTAGCGACAGATTTTTGCCATCACTACAACGCTTCTTGACCAAACTAGCTAGCTAGTTGTATGATATCTGTATAAATAGCTAGCTAGCTTTTTCTCATTTTCTTGTTCATTTCCATTAATGGTGGTGCCTCTAAGCTTGAGGAACAAGTATGATAGCAGTGTTTTTCTACTATTGTGGCTCTTTTTGGTTTGTTGGGTCGGAGCTATTGTGGCTGTTGTGTCAAAGTGCCAAGAGTTGGATGAGATTTCGGCTTTTCCCAAATTAGCCACCGGTCACGTCTTGACATTTTTCTGGCTATGTTTCAGTCAATGAAAGCCATTGTGGCACCTTCTTCTATTGGCTAACTGAAGTCATCTCCCTCCCTGATAAGAAGCAGTTGGTAGACATCCGTAGTTGGATGTTGCATAAAGGAAAAAGCATGATGATAGGGGAATCGAGATGTCCATGGACAGGTCAGACTGATATGCGAGATGTGACATTAGCCCTATCTTGTGGTAGTTTACTTGGCCAATTGCCAAGGACAAGTGGTGGAAGGTAGCATGGTGGGAGGTAGCATGGCCGAGTCACTTGTCAAGGCAGCGATACGGGTCAATGTTGGCAGGGAACCTGAAAGAGCAGAAAAGTGAATAATATAGAGCAAATTGTAAAACCGTAAATAATGTGAAAATATGGAGCCTATTTTAGGTGTTGGCTACCCTTAGCACACTTAAAATAATGCTAAACTTATAAAAAAATTGTTCTATTTGTCATAGAATAGTTTAAATATCTTAGCAAAAAATTAATAAAGAAAAAGTTTAAGTGTTATTTTTATTTATAATTTTTGGCCAATAAAGATGAATTTTAGTAAACGAGCTCAGGGAAGTATTGTTTTTATTTTTACCTTTCACTTTTTTCATGTAAATTAAAAAATAAAAATTTAAATACTAAAATGATAGTTTAGATAGTAATATGTTAAACTAATTTAGTTAAATATGGAAATATGACAAAACTTTATATAAAGTATGTTGTAAATTATTTAAGATAAAGAGGATAGTATATAAGTTCACTTTGTAAAAATATTGTAATAGAATTATTAATGAGATTAGACAGTCTTCCATGAATCATGATCATGACCTGCTAAAATTATAAACATTAAAGCGGAAGAGGAGAAGGAGGGTGTGACACGTGTCCCTTTGTTCACGGGTTAATGGCGATCTTGGTCCTCCATCTTTTGTAGCTATGGTGGAGTAGTACCTAATGTCTGGTGGTTTACATTTAGATCTGTAATGCAATGAGGAAATATTCTTATGAAGCTGGATTAATTTGCCGGGGAACCCTCCATTTATGCTGATTTTCCAATTAAGTCATTTATCCTTTAATTGTTACAATATTACTCCTATTAAAACTCACTACCTTTGGAGTTGTTTTTTCCTGTCCGTCTCGGTGTTGGAGTTATAGGGGGTTCGTATTGTGGTATAGAAGGATATGTTCATAGTTGTTTCTCTTTTATTTTGTTATTGCTGTGTGATTTGATATCGATATTTTTGTAATGAGAAAAATTTAAGAAATAATGAGATGTCAGATACCTCTTTATTGGAGTAATTTAGATTAAGATCTTCATAAATTTATCTGCTATCAGTTGAGGCTCTCAATGTGTAAATTATGTAAGGCGAAAACCATCGACTGTGTGTTACGAGAAACAAAAGAGATTATGTGGCAAATTCTTATTCCATGAAGACATAATTATTAGGCTTGAATCATCATTACCGTGGATGCTTTTTTCTTATTCACATTATTTTTCTTAAGGTATATGTGTTGTGAATATGTTACATCTTTAGGGATAAGATTTGTTTATGATAAGTACTAAAAAAATTATATCAAATTTACTTAATGTTTTATTTTATTGTTTATCTTTTTTTTTTTGTTTTTTGTCATTTACTATTCCTCTCTCTTAACTAACACTTATTATTAAGCAACATCCGTAACCATATGTTTACATCAAAATAAGTACTAAGTCACATTCGCAGCAAAGCGCGGATAATTGCCTATTTTGTACTAAATCGATTGAAGAAAATGCCTTAAAAAAATGACGATATGATGACAAACTGTCATTCTAACAAATAAATCACGGCCCTTGATTTACGTGAACTCAAAAGTTTATGCAAAATTGAGGGTTGTGACTTATTGGAACCGTTATCTAACGTCTTTCCAGAAGATATCGGGAAATTCATTTTAACTTAAACCAATTTAATTTAAACTAACTTATTTTTATGTTTACTTCTTTTTTATTTGAAATCAATTTTATTTGAAAGTTAATATTATTTAGATGAAATAATCTATTGATTGTAAAATTTTTATTATGTTATTAAATTTAAATTTAATAACATAATACAAATTTTATTTTAAAAAAAATTATAGAAATTTAATAATATAATAAAAATTTTATTTCAAATGAATTATTATACTTATATAATATTAACTTTCAAATGAAATTAATCCTACGTAAAAAAAATTTAAAAAAAAAATAAATTATTTTAAATTAAATTAATTTAAATTAAAATGGATTGGGTGATCATATCGCAGGCAAGCAAGTGAGAGAGATGAAATTTAAGAAATTAAGATGCGATAAGATATGATCATGTGCCACCCCAGAAAGGCTGGGTCAGCGGTGTCCTAAGATACGTTGTATATCCACGTGTCCGATTCCTCCCCGTCAGATGGGGCAGAGATGGATGGGGACAGCAAGGCAGGCCAGGTGCGTGCGACTAGGAAAAAATAAATACAAAACAAAGGCCGGGGAGAAAACGCACACAGATGGGTCCCACAAAGCCCATCCCCTTCTTCGTTTCAGTCTAGTCGTCCACAGACCTCTGCCATCAATCCATCTCTCTTGCATGCTTCTTCCCCTGCCGTTGCGAGAAAAATCTGAGTAGCTCTTATCGAGTTTGGGCAGAGAAGACAGTATTGATGGCTGCGGAGGCGCCTGTGGTTCTCCAGCATGGCTCCGTCGGAGAAGACGCCGCCGTCAACGGTTGCTGCAAGAAGGGCCCTGGTTACGCCACACCGCTCGACGCCATGGCTGGTCCTAGAGAGTCTCTCATCTATGTCACTTGCGTCTATTCTGGTTCCAATTCCACACTCTCTGTTTCTCTCTCTCTCTCTCTCTCTCTCTCTCCTCTTATCACTTCACTAGTACTATTTTCCCTTCTTAATAGAATGATTTAATCTAGAGTACATCAAATTCGAGGTGTTCCTGATTTATCTCTCTTTTTATGCCGAGATTTGGATGGACAATACCAGCAATGTACACATGAAACAAAGAACCATGATCCATCACTCTTTTTGGTTTTGTTTCTGTCCTGTATTTTCTTGTCCATCACTGTTCCATGTTTTCTCTATTTAACATTTGTATGCCCAAAAGGATGAAACAAAGTTACACTCGGGTCAATATCAACATAATAAAGAGGAAAGGTCATCATATTAATGTTCTGTGGTTCTATCTAGTTCAGTGTTGATTTATCAAGATCCTTTTTTTGACGGGGGAACTATAAAAGAGATTTCTTTGCAATCATTTTTAGTTGATCTGCAACTTTAGAGTTGGTTGTTCATGTTTTTTTTCTCTTCGTTGTGAACAGGAACTGGAAGAGAGAAGCCAGATTACCTGGCAACTGTGGATGTGGATCCAAGCTCACCCACTTACTCCAAAGTCATCCACAGGCTTCCTGTTCCATATTTAGGTGATGAACTGCACCATTCTGGCTGGAATGCTTGCAGCTCTTGCCATGGAGATCCATCCGCTGAACGGCGTTTCCTAATCCTACCTTCCTTGATGTAAGTCACTGAACTTCTTTGTTGCGTCCCCAATAGTTAGAAGGAACAGGATATGATTTGTAGAGGTTATGATTGTTGGAAGTTGGACAAAATGCTTTGCCTTGCAATTGTATTCATATGGTAAGAGTTTCAAATCATGCTGTTTCCCTTTCACCAGTCTTATATCCTTTGCTTGTTTCAGCTCTGGCCGCATCTATGTGATTGACACTGTGAAAGATCCCAAAGCTCCCTCCTTGCATAAAGTTGTGGAGCCTTCTGATATTGTTAACAAGACAGGATTAGCTTATCCCCATACATCACATTGCCTTGCATCTGGTGACATAATGGTTTCATGCCTTGGAGATAAAGATGGAAAAGCCGAGGGCAATGGCTTCCTTCTTCTCAACTCTGAATTCAATGTGAAGGGAAGGTATGTTTATGATTACTGTTAGTATGTAAACGCAGAAAGAGACTAGTGCTAATTTCCACCATAATGAAGAGTTTCTTCATGTGGTTACATTGCAATTTATAGTTATTGGTTGTTTTTTCATACGTCAGGTGGGAGAAACCAGGGCATAGTCCTTTATTTGGCTATGATTTTTGGTACCAGCCACAGCACAAGACAATGATTAGCTCCTCATGGGGAGCCCCTGCGGCCTTTACTAAGGGTTTCAATCTTCAGCATGTCTCAGATGGCCTATATGGGAGGCATCTTCATGTGTACACGTGGCCTGGTGGTGAACTGAAGCAAACTCTGGATCTTGGCAGCACAGGACTCTTACCTCTTGAGGTTATTATTTTTTGGATGTTCATCAAGTTCATTATAGTCTCCTAATCAAGTTCAAGACTTCAACTTCCTTTCATGCAGATAAGGTTCTTGCATGAACCATCCAAGGCCATTGGTTTTGTGGGGTGTGCCTTGACAAGTAACATGGTGCGATTTTTCAAGACAGAAGATGATACATGGAGTCACGAGGTGTGCATATGGGATGGTCCTATATTTTTGTTCTCCCATGGCATTAACTCCTAATCAACTTCTGCAGGTTGCAATTTCAGTGAAGCCACTTAAGGTGCAAAACTGGATTCTTCCTGAGATGCCTGGGCTAATAACTGATTTCCTGATCTCCCTTGATGACCGCTTTCTCTACTTCGTGAACTGGCTTCATGGAGATGTCCGCCAGTATAACATAGAGGACCCCAAGAATCCTGTCCTAACTGGCCAAGTGTGGGTGGGGGGACAGCTTCAAAAGGGAAGCCCTGTACAAGCAGTAGGAGAAGATGGCAATACATTTCAGTTTGATGTCCCTGACATTCAGGTTTTTACTTCATTCTGCTATGATATCACTGACTTGCTTGCATAACCTTAAGAACAGTATCTATAACAATTTCTAATGATGTTTTGAGAAGTGGAAAAATTTCAGTTCATTTCTGCCCAAATGAAACATTAGAAAAATCCAAATGGAAGATGTCCTTAGAGCTTCATGACTGTCCATTTCTATGATATAGAAATACATTCTTTGTTTTCTGCCCTGTTTCTAGGGACATCGTTTGAGGGGAGGACCTCAGATGATTCAGTTAAGCTTAGATGGGAAGAGGCTATACGTCACAAACTCTCTTTTCAGTACATGGGACCGCCAGTTTTACCCAGAGCTTGTCGAGAAAGGATCCCATATGTTGCAGATTAATGTCAACACCGATGAAGGTGGTCTAGCCATAAACCCGAACTTCTTTGTAGACTTCGCAGCTGAACCTGATGGACCTTCGCTTGCTCACGAGATGCGGTATCCAGGTGGAGACTGCACTTCAGATATTTGGATTTGAAGTTGTTTATGATCAGTCCTATCATGAATGTAGATCTGAGACCATGAATACATTCACAGAATGTGTTATTATGCGGATTTCAAACTGTAGGCTGGGACAACTTATCAATAATGAGTTAATAAAACGCAAAATAGATGATGAAGGCATGAAGTATATATATACCTCTTTGAGCTCAGCTCTTCTTTTTCTGGAGCTAGAGATCGCATAATCTTGATGCTAGTGACCCATACTCTGGACGAACGGCAAACCATAGAACTACAGGTTGAATTACAATGACCGGCACTCTGACAATGATTCGACAATGAAGGAGAAAAAAAGATCCTAGCTAGTATAACTTGTAGCTTTAGCAGCTTAAAAAGCTCTTTACTACTGATAAATTATGAACACAATCGTGAAAAGCATATTCAGTTCAGATCAGATCAACTGCACACATGTAGGACTCTGTAAAAGCACTTTGGTAAAAACTCTGTGTCGCACTTTAGTTAGCAATTTGGTAAAAACTCACCAATTCGGTGAGCTCACGTGAACTACATTGTTGTATTGCTAGCAAGTAGCAATCAAACTCCGATGGATTGCAACCCGTGACTGCCTACGTTACTACTCCGAAACATGAGATGCCAGATTAGGCTCTGTTTGGTAAAATGCTGGAAATGCCAAATCCAAAGAGGGTGTCTTTCGTTTCGTAACGAATTGGATAGTTTTTCTTTTCTCCATAATTAAGATTGTTACCAAAAGGGAACTAAGGGACCATACACAGAAACTTGAAGGCACCAACACAAAAATCTAAAAGAATGAAAACGCCAACACGAGAACTTAGAGAAGGGTTCATGAATTGGAAAGGGCATAGAAGCAAATAGCATATCAGCGTGGTGGTTAATAATAACCTATGATTGAGGCCATGCAGTAGATGGTTCATGTATGGACAGAAATTAGAAAGAATACAAGTAGCAGTAATTGAGTCGAAAATCTTCCGTAACTTCTTTGTTTATATTACTACTACTACTACTACAATCAACTAGACCTATTAGCGTTGAGATTGCAGGCAAAGGTTACAATTATGAAACATTAGAAGGTTTGAGTGCATAATGCAGAGAAATCAGCTAAGAATTCTTGACCAAATCAAAGACGAATTATCAAATTCTAGAGTGCCTCCAGCTGATGTCTCTACAGTATGAGCTGCCTTCATCTACCATCAAATCCAAGGGTCAGAGGGTGTTCAAGGTTCCTTTTTTTCACCCTAAACTAAACGTTTGGGCCTCAAGATAGAACTCATAAAACCGTAATGGCATTTTTACTTAATTGTATTGTGTCAAATTCATTTACTTTGACTATATGATTCTCGTGATGCTGCATGATCAATGTCATGGAATCAGATTCAAATGAATTTAATGAGAGATACCCTAGTAAACATGCCCTGAGATTCAGCAATCTTCTGTTCTCTACTGCTCCATAGTTCAGGTTGTCCGGGACAAGATAAAGTTTCAAGTGAACCTAGAAATAAAGTAAACAACAAATGGCAGACATTTCCACCATAATAATCATCCATAAAATTTTCATACAACATAAAGATGCAAGCTACTCTCAGCTACTGTTCTTACATCCAATGGACCAAAAACGTTGTGCTTTCACTTGCACAAAAGCTTCCATACCTCCCTGACATTAGATGAGCCATCCGTGACCTCAGCAACCAGTGATGCAGCTATAAAACCTGCAGAGCCAAAAGGATACATTTACCGATACTTCAGTACGTGATTCCAAAAGGATGTGATGACATCTCTATTACATGCTGTAGAGAAGAATATCTGAACTTATTTATGAATTTTATCGGGAAGCATCAATTCCAAGATAATTCCTACTTTACAGATGCATATCTCAGGGACATCAAGATTCACATATCCGATATTCCCTTCAACTCTTTATTAGAACAGAGTTAATAACGCACCATCTTTCTCTAACATGGACAGAAACTGTCTTGTTCCACCACCAACACCAAAGTAATGCTTCTTTCCTGCCATGTACACAATTCCATGTGGATGCTTGATGCACTGCAAACAGAATCATATGCAGATTCAGAATTTATGAACAACACTAGTAGACAGATTCAAAATAGCGAAATACAAGTGCTACCTTCTTTATCAGACCATAAAGATTTTGTTGAGTAGAGACTGAGTAAATTGTCTCTGCCATTAAAATAATGTCATAGCCACTCACTTCATTATACCCTGAGATACAACTCAAATCCTTTTTGGTCCTGCCTGCATAAGGAAGAAGTTCTTGGATCTTGCTCCATTCACCAGCAAAGAAACGTACTTCTGGTCCACTGCCAGACACAAAATTTGTTGCTAGATTCGCCTTGACGTTGGGAATAGTGAGACACCGTAAGACCTCGGAATTGAAGTCCTGAAAATGTATCATAGCTGCACCCTGATGCAACACCAAAAGGTAAAGAAACTTAATGACTGCAAATTTTATCCCCCATTAAAACCATATAATCAGAGCATCAAATTTACCTCAAGGCCAGCAAATATCCCAGGCAGCCCATGTCCACATCCAAGCTGAAAGCTAGAAGAGGCTAATCAGCAAGTAGAGTAGGAAGGAAAGAAACAAAAGATGGAACAGGCAATTTTGTACTATTAATAGCATAAATGTCTTATTACTGGAGGTTTAACTCAGTCCGAAGTTGGGTGGCCTAGTTTAGCATTCCTTAATCATTCTCCTGTTAGCATTACACATTCACCTGAAACTTGGGTGCGCACCTCTAACACTCTCTTTCCAGCAAACAATAGATTCTCATTTTGAATTTCCGAACGTAGAGCTTTAACAAGGTCAAGTGAACCTTCCCACAGCTTAAGTCCCCCTACACACCCAGAAATAGAGTGATACATAAACACAAATAACAAATAAGCCCTCCAACTGGTTTCATTATGTTTCAGTAGAAAAATGAAAAAAGAAGTTCTTGGCGGATTCAGTATGGAGAAAATTGAACAAATAAACACATTAGCTGAAAATTTGTAAAGAAGGTCCAGAAACACTGTGGCTGCAAACCTTCATATACTCCTGGGACTAAATCGGAATCAGGTAACCCAAAGACTTGCTTAGTGCTCACACGGCCCTAGACAGGCAACACACGAATCCGTAAACACTTCATATATCGATTCCAATGTAATAAAGCTTTCAATTTCAACAAGTCCCAAAAGACAGTATCTCAAGACATAAATCTCCAAACAAGTTTTAAAAATGTGAAGCATTGGAGAACCCTCTTTAGTTCCCGGTTTTCAAATCCATTTCAATTATCCGAAGACAGCCAAAAGAGCTGAATACTCCTTCACGCCACTAAACCTGAGTAACCGAAAATTCCACCTTAAAAGCATTTCTATTAACTATTCCCGAAAAGCTTCAAATTACAACTTCCAAGCTTCAAGCCTATAAATTGGTATTATCAGGACATACGCTTCACTTGGGGATAAAGAAGTCACCTTGAGCAGAGCAAGTCCATCCAAGTTCACAGTCTCTTCAATAAATTCCACGGTAGCAGAACCCTAATCAATGCTTGTTAAAAATGTTCAGAAAAAAAAATCTCAGAGACAGCAAGCAAATGAATAGCAACGCGTAATCAATTAAGCTCAACCTCTGATGCCAGTACTTCGATGGAGGGAGGAGGCGGCGGCAAAGGCGGCTCTGACGAGTCGAGAAAACCTAACTCCGCAGTAGGTTTATCGTCAGACGAGGAAAACAACCGAAACGTTGAGTTGGAAGCCATTACCGTCTATATGAACTGCTGATTCAATAGCAGAGCAAGAACTGGGGTTTAATAGTTTAGTTAGTTTAACCCGTCTCCTGGACAAACAGTGTGTTTTGCTGCTCTCCCCCTTTTTCAGTTTCTTTTTATTTTCTGAATAATGTTTTTTAGTTTGTACCTTGGGACGACTGTCACTTTTTATTTATTTATTTTTTTATATCCTAAAATATTTGTCACTTTAACTCATTCAAATATGCAAATATGATATGATTTTCAAGATTGTCACATTGATAGAAATAAGAAACTATGTGCATTGCTAGGCATAATTTAAATTTTTAATTCAAAATTAGTGTTATCATATTGAATTTTTAACTAATTCAAAAGTAAAAACAAATGTGAATTCTCAATCACAAAAGTCCAAATTCAGGATAAATTACCATCGGTTTATAGATCATAAATTCATAATTGCTTCATAAATTATATCAATGGTCTATGATTTTTAATTATCATTTTATTTTAGTCCTTAATATATTGACTTTCTTTTTTAGTTCCAAATCAATTAATAAAAATGTTTCATTTGGTCCTCATTGGATAAAATGTGTTAAAATCTGAGTAACTGTCTGATAAGAATTTTTGTTTATAATTTTCACTGTCTGGAAACAGTTTTTCAGAAAATTATTAGTATATTCTAAATATGGAACAGATTTACTGTTTAATGAACAGTACAGATTTTGTGGGCTTATGGTGAAAGAGTTGCTGGCCTATCAAATAAGAAATGGAGCAGCTTGGGGGTTATGATGGCTGCTCTCTTTCAGGCCCAGGCTCATGGTTTTGGGCCGGACATTCACAGTTACATTTTTACCCTTCCTTTTATGAGTGCTTCGGCAGTTTGTTCCTGTTTGTGTCCCCCACCCAACGCCCAGGCTCATCCGCCAAACCCTTGCAGACCGAAATTATTTCTTTTGTTTGTTGAGTTATACTTTTTTTTTTGTTTGTTACGTTATTCTTTTTTTTTTTTTTGTTTGTTAAGTTATTCTTTTGATGGTCAAAATAATGGGAATAGAGTTATTTGCAAGTGGATTGTAATTTAGGTTGTAAGTTTTGGTGGAACAAATATCACTTTTTGGAGAAGTGTTTTCTCTACTCATTTTTTAATAGGGATATCAATGGATTGGTTTTGAGTTTGGTATAGCTAATATCAAATCATCCCCTCAAGTAATCAGGTTCGGGTAGTACCTGTCCTATGGGTAGACGGGTATTACCCACCAGCCCTTTTTAAAGTATATATTTGATTTTTTTTAACTTTTTTTTTATATATTTACATTTTCAAAAGAATATGTATATTCATAATTAATTAATATTTTAAAAATCATAAGCTAAAGTAATATAAGTTAATTTATTTCAAATTATAACTTTTTAAAAAAAAATCATATTTTGAATATAAATATATTAATTTAAGAGAATACGGGTAAGGTCAAATAGGATAGGTTAAACCTATATCTTCTCCCATGACTTTATGAGGTAGGGCCGGATAGGGTATTTTTTTACATATCTATTTTTAGCACTTATATTTTGTAGAAATATTTGGGAGTAATAACATCTATTCACCATATATATGCCTAATACTATAAGAAAATGAATCCGCAGCAAGGCGCAGCCTTTTGTAGCTCATTTAATTTATAATTTATACAATAATTTTTTATTTTTAATTTTTATGACAGATTTATTAAAAATGCATAGATGGGAAGGTAATTTTATTTGATTAATTCAAGTGATCTTTTTTTAATTAAATTTTTTTTTTAACAGGACTTGCATATATGAAATATTATAATGGAGTAAGTCACATGGTTAACAGAGTCTTAGCGATGGTAGCCAGCTTCCTTTTTCCTTTTGTTTTTTTGTTTTCCTTAGCCTAGGTTAGCCATTTTTTTATTGCAAGGCCAGGCTGTGAATCCTTTCTTTGTAGGTTCCATAAGGATTTGGATAAATGAAATTGATTAAACTGGCAAGAGTCTTCCCAAACAAGAGATGCAGGTGGCATTCCACCACATAATTCCTAGGCAAAAAATCCAACAAGTTCCCAGTTAGTCTATTGGAAGTTGTTCAACTTGTGATGATTTTTCAACTACTACCATGTGCCTGTAGCGAGAGCTGTGAGTTGTGACAGCTCCATTCTATTCCACTTGTCAACAATTATTTGTTCCCACACCTAACTTTATATATTCGTTTCAGCTACCAAATCATCTATTCTTTTCCACCATTTTATTCGTCCATGTGTTTCTACCAATACCAAATCAATTCAAACACCTCTTTTCTCACTTTTCTTTCACTTGCAGCATCTGAAAACGAAATCGGTTTCAGCCGAAAAGAGCTAAGAACAGAAAAGATAAACTGATGAGATGAAGCGTTTTTAAGCAAGTGATTGCCTTCCACTAAAATTGCCTTGAAATGGAAAAGAATGATACCTTACCATACAAATCTTGTAAAAGAATTTATACAAATTTCTACCCCTGTTTTACTTCCCACGCCACAAAAACAACCTATCCACTATGATTCATTTAAACGTAAATAAATAAGGGAATGATTAGAACTAATGCAGAAATTAGGAGAAACATGCCTTTCTTTCCCATTGAATAGAGACAGCCTTCGGGGACTTCTACATCCATTCCAATCACCGGCCATCTGATGATCGGAATGAATCTGGAAAGCCTGGTGGTTGCGTGGGGATGCTCGACTGGGTTTGGGAGTAGGACATACTATTACCGAACATTGTGGAGGTGCCCTCATCCGCTTGCCATCTCTGCAATGCTTGTGGAAGGCTCATGTGAAGGTCAATTCCGAAGTTTTCTTCATCCTCTTGATGTGTAGGCTTCCACTGTTCCACCAACGGGCTCAAAATATTGACGGCATGGCCCATGTCCGGTCTTTGATAAGGCTCCCGAGCAGTGCAATGCCCGGCCAATTCAGCAACTCTGTTTAGGCTAGTTAATGTCTCTTCATCCAAATCCAGAGTTCCATCAACTGCCTTGGGGATATTCTCCTTGTTGATTAGGATGCGGCGGAACCAAGTAACTAAATGGGCCTTTTCATCTGGCATACTATCATCCAGTGCTTTTCTACCAGTGATAATTTCCATTAACACCACCCCATATGCATACACATCAACTTTGGTCGTTACCCTCCCAGTAGCTGTGAAGACACACAAAGCTATCATTGATCTAAACATTGAATAAACATGTCAAATTAAGATAGACTAAGAAAAATGAATGTAAGGGTGGATACCAGGAAGTAAGTGTTAATGCAAAACAGTTGTTCTTGACCACAAATTAAGTATATATAAAAAGTACCACACAATTATTAAAAAGGAAAAAGGTAAAAAGAAAAAGGTCCCATCTATAAAACTAACAATTGTATAAAGTTGCAGCCACACATATGATTTGACACACTTTTTGTCAATGGAGAAAACGAATGAAATGAACTTGTTTCTATTGAAATTACCTGACTAAGAACTCACTTACCCAAGTATTGGAACCTAAAAGGTTGGTTGTTATTTATTGAAGTTTAAAATGCTTGTGCACAAAACTTACATTACGCAATATCAGCCTGCATATGCTTAAGCAAAGCCTTTCATCATATTACCTACATATTTTACCATCATGAAACACTACTTCACTTGGAAATTTAAACAATGAGAGCATTGTCTTACCAGCATACTCAGGAGCTAAGTAGCCGAATGTTCCAGCCAATCTTGTCTCAACAGAGTACTTCCCATCGGGTGCATTTTTAACCAGCCCAAAATCAGCTACCTTAGCCCTCATGCCATCTCCTAAAAGGATGTTGGAAGACTTCAAATCTCTGTGGATGAAACTTTGTTGGGCTAAGCTGTGAAGATACTCGACTCCTCTTGCAACATCAAGTGCAATAGTAACCCTCTGTTTCCAAGTAAGAGGAGTATAACCACGTTGCTGCCATTCAAACAAATGATGCCCTAAATTCCCAAAGGGCATATACTCATAGACCAAAAGTCTCTCGTGCCCATTAATGCAGTAACCCAACAGTGCCACTAGATGTCTATGCCTAACTTTTGTGAGTACTGCAATTTCAGCCTGAAACTCATTCAGTCCTTTGGTTCCCATCAAAGAGGATTCCATCCTCTTCACTGCAATCTTAGTGCCATCATGTAATTCCCCTTTATAAACAATACCAAATCCACCTTTTCCTAAAATTTTGTCTTCACTAAAGTTATTAGTAACCTGCTGAATCACTTGAATGGGTATTGCTACATTCCCACCCTCAAACACATAGCGGTCACTATGATCTCCACTGGTTTGACTTTGAATTTCTATGGCAACTTGATTGGCATTTGCTCCGTATGCATCTGCTCCCTTAACCATTCCATTTTTCATCTGTCCCTTGTCATTTTCCTTGCCCCCTACCCGACCAAATTTACCATACTTCCTCTTCACAATGAGTTTGTACAACACAAAACACAAAACGGCAAGGAAAATCACTATACCAACAATGACTCCTATGATAACAGCAGTTGAATGCTTCCTAGAAACGCTGGAAATGCCACCTGAACCTCCATCACTTGAGCCACCACCTCCAGAATTGTTGGGCTTCCCCAGGGAAGGATTTCCAGCATACGAAAACTTCACCGAATTCAAAAATAAAGGAATTTTTCCACTCAAATTATTATTTGAGACATCAACAGATTGAAGAGAAGGCAATTTGGTTAAGTTATCAGGAATAGAGCCTGTAAGATCATTATCATTCAGAGTCAAAGTTTTCAAACCAGTCAAATTCCCTATAGATGGAGAAATGAACCCACTCAAATTCTTCTTGCCAAGATTTATGGTAGCAACACTACCATTAATATCACAAGTAACAAAAGGCCAGCTGCAAGCATTATTCCCACTCCAAGAATCAGAAAGTAAAACTGGATACCCGAAACCACCGGCAATATCAAGCATGATACTAACTTGGGGATCACAACTCCCGTTATTTGTGCAAAAATTATTCAGCCCATCGAGAGTAACCTTCACAGAGGATGGGAATGTAGGAGTAGATCCCTGCAACTTGTTGTTAGACAAAGAAATGTTCTGTAAGCTTGACAATCTATACAACGATGGAGGAACAGGGCCTGTCAAAATATTATCACGAAGCTGCAATGCCATCAATCCAGTGCAATTTGACAAATCCGGAATCTGACCAATGAACTGATTCTTTTGCAACGAAAGAGAAACGAGTGAAGTCATCTGGGAAACTACATCGATTCTACCTGATAACCCCACTGCTTGATTGTTGAGCCACAAAATTTGAATCGGCGCTTGGGCAAGAGTCGGAGGCAATGGACCGGTAAGATTGTTGTAAGAAAGCCTGAGGTACTGTAAACTTGTGAAGGCCCCGAAAACATCCGGAAGAGAACCCTGGATGTTGCAGTTATCAAGGTAAAGAGTGGCGAGACTGGTCGATTCGCTCAAATCAGGGAAATTCCAGGCACTGAGATTTGAATTATCGCTCAGAGTCAGAGCCTGCAAGCTCGAGAGACCCTTGAAGGCGTCGGAAGCGACGGAGGTGAAGTCGTTGTTGTCGAGGTAAATTGACTGCAGAGACGAGAGGACCGACAGCGACGGAATGTTCCCAGTGAGGCTGTTCGCCTGAAGAGCTAGGTTTTGCAGCTGTGAAAGCGTCGAAATCTCGGCGGGGAGGGAGCCGGAAATGCCTGCCTTGGTCAGAACAATGGAGGTCACTCGGCCGCCGGAATCACACTTGACGCCGGTCCAGTCAGTGCAGAGTTTGGAGGACGACTTGGTGTCCCATTGGGAAGGCAAGGGAGTGATTGAAGATGCAAGCTTGAGCATGGCGGCGCCATCGTCCGCTGTGGAGATGGCGGCGAAGAGGAGGAGGCGGAGGGCGAGTAGAAGAAGCGCGTGGCGGTGACCCATGCGGCGGCCGGTGAAAAGAGAGAGATGAGAGAACGGAGAGAGAAAGACAGAGAGAGGAGAAGTAGAGGAATCAATGGCGCTTCCTAAGGGTTTGATTTGACTGCATTTCGATTTGGGAAGTCCAGGAAGAAAGACAATTAGCTGTATGCGAGTTTCTATGATCTGCCATTTCTTCTTTTTCTTTTTTCGTTTTTCTGTTTCTCTTCTTTATTTCTGTTTTTCTATTTTCAAAAAATTCCACGCAACTTAATGCTACTGATTACTGTTTTATTAATATTCTTTTCTTTTCTTTTTACAGCGGAGCATTTTTCATTCGCTGGACAAAAACTAATCTGCTCGACTGTAACTAATACTTTTCTTTCTCAAATTCTTTACGCCATTTATTTTTTAATAATTAATTTATAAGTTTTTATTTTTAATATATTAATATATAAATAAAAAAATTTTATATATGAATGATAAATTAAAACCTATAATTTTTAAATATATTTTTTAAATTTTTTTCTAACAAATAATAATATAAATAAATTTAAATCAAATTAGTTGAAAAAATAAAATAAAACGAAAAAAGTAGGACCTCGTGAGTATCTTGTATCCAAGTGAGACCTCTTTATAACTAAATATGTTTCATAGACAAGATTTGAAATTTGATAGACAAACTGATGAATGTTTGAACCAGACATGTGACTAGTTAATCTAAGCAAACCAAAATATCAGAATTTGTGACTAAAACCTGCATTGGAGCCCTGAGAATGTTCCCGAAAAAATTTTCGGACAGTTAAATTAGCTAATGGGTAAAGTAACTAGGATTTAGAGTTGTATGAAGTGCGTACTCGAAAGTGCCTGGCTGTCCCAATTTACCTGCGGAGGCGTGGGCCTTTGACAGTGCATCGAAAAGATGATTCTCCATATTCTCAAAATTCTTTTTACACAATTTGTTTTAATTTAAGTTAATTAATTTATTTTAATTTTTATATTTTTTTATAAGATTAATTTTATTTAAAAATTAATAATATGTAGATGCAATAATCTATTTAAAATTAATTTTTTATGATATTTTTAAATTTTTATAAATTTTTTTAATTCCCTAAATTAAAAAATTATAAAAATTTAATAAGAATACAAAAAATTATATTTTTAATGAATTATTACAGCTATATAATATTAAATTTTAATTAAAATTAGTTTTAAATAAAAAAATATGATAATAAAAATAAGTCATTGTGAAATCAATTTAATTTAAAGTAAAATAAATTGGTTGTGAATATTTCTCTTAATTAGAATTCTTAGTATTTTTTGTGAACTAATTTTCTGCATGGACAGGATCCGAGTACCGCGACTTAGCATGTCTTGCCCAGCTTATACCACAATTAAATTCATAAACTTTTATAGTTAGATATGTTTCACTTAGATGTGAGGAAAAAATAATTACTACTATAGTCCATACTCATGGTGAAAAATGTTACGTTTGGATTCTTTAATATTTTAGTGGGTGGGTATCATATTTCTCTGGAAGTGGGAATCCGAGTAAGATTTATTCCTCGGAAAAGTGAAGGAAAGAGTTGTCCATTCAAATTTTCCATTTAAATCTAGCTGGCATTGGAGAAAAGGGAAATCATAAATTTCTTTTCTCAGCAACAAGCACAAGGAAGAAAGAAAAAACAAAAACAAAAACAAAAACGCAATCTGTTGAAGGTTGCCTGCTTGCATACGAGGAAAACAAATCATCGATTGACCGCCTCGAGATCTCAGAACTAGGACGATAATCTGTGTATTTTTCATAAGGCCTAAAGTCATTTTTTGCCCTTAAACTTAAATAACCCGGACACTTAACACCCTTAATTTGGAATCGGCCTAACTCGCCCCATAAACTTTCAAATACAGGACACTTTACCCCCCTTTCCCCCATGTGCACATCATGTGATGTATTTTTCCCCAATGCCACCTGCCCCTTTTGTTCCCTTCAGTCTAAACTCATTAGCTACAATTTCTGCACTAGCAATAACCGACCGTGAACTTGTTAGCCATTTTCCTTGCATTTACTCCATAATCCACTGTCTTCTACTTCTTCTTCCCTTGTCAGAATTGTTCCTTTGGAATGATTAATTGAGATGAAGCAAATGTAGGGCTCTCCCCAATTCTAGTCCCCCATCAATTGTTGGCAATCTCCTTGACTATCTGAATGAGTCCTGGAATCATATTGACGCCACCAGTATCAAACATCTTGACCTGGATTTCTTGCTTCCTTTCTAACTCTCCCCAATCCGGCAATCCCCTCAACTCTCAAGTGAACAAGTGATTCGAGGTTTTGAGCGCTGCCATAGTCCCTTCCTCTTCCTTAACCCAATTGCCCCCTCGTTGAAACAGGAACAAATTTGGTTGAACAGAAATTGCCTCCCCAATCCCCACTCCTTTCCTCATCCCTTCCTTGCCGAAATTGCCCTCCCCAATTCCTTCCTCGTCCTCAATTTGGATGGTTGTGATGAGGAAGAGTCAGTAATGGAAGTAGTGAGGAAGAGCTGGGAGCGGTGGTGGTGAGACAAAGCGGTGAGGAAAGTTGGCAATAGTAGCAGTGAGGGAGAGCTGCGATAGTGGTCTTGAAGACGAAGTGGCGAGAAGAGTTGGCGGTGGTGGCTTGGGGGGCGAGTTAGATCGATTCCAAGTTGAGGAGGTTAAGTGTCTGTGTCATTCAAATTTAAGGGCCAAAAATGGCTTTAGGCCTTTTAATAACTACCCAAGAGTGTCATAGGCGCTGGGCCAAACAAACAAGTTTGACCAGTATGATCATGAACAGTTATCTTTTGGCAGTTTGGTCATTGATAGATCAGGTAATTGGTCAAAATGGATTAAAATCACATAAGACTGTTCAAATTTGTGAACTGTGAGTCAAACTTATTATTATTATTTTTTTTTTAAATTGTGGACTGCGATCATGATTCTTCTTTAAGATTATGGGTGAATTGGATGGAAGCCTAAGATTTCTTTCAAGGTTTGATTCTTATAATACTACTGACTAGTCGGATTATTCATTTTCCTGGGATCAAGGACTAGTGAGATTAAAACAAGGCATTCACCCATAGAAAGACATTTTTTATTTTCCTTTTTTAGTATCTAGAGCAAATATCATTACCAAGTTGTTACTCTTTGCTTATAACCACTTGAGTCATGTTTTATTAATAAAATAATTAAGTTTTATAAATTTCTTCTAAGGTTGTTAAAATCCCACGATCCTACAATTCGATTTTATGAAATTTTGTCCTGGAAAAGAATGATACCTTACCATACAAATCTTGTAAAAGAATTTATACAAATTTCCTACCCATGTTTTACTTCCCACGCCACAAAAACAAAACTATGATCCATTTAAACGTAGATAAAGGAGAGAGTGATTAGAACTAATGCAGAAATTAACAGAAACATGTCTTTCTTCCCCATTTAACAAAGACAGCTTGCCTTCGAGTACTTCTACTGGTCTCTCCATTCCCATCACCGGCCATCTGATAATCGGAATGTATCTGGAAAGTCTGGTGGTTGTGTGGGATGCTCGACTGGGTTTGTGAGCAGGACATACTATTACCATACATTGTGCAGGTGCCCTCGTCCGCTTGCCAACTCTGCAATGCTTGTGGAGGGCTCATATCAAGGTCAATTAGGGAGCTTTCTTCATCCCCTTGATGTGTAGGCTTCCACTCTTCCACCAGCTGGCTCAAAATATTGACGGCATGGCCCATGTCCGGTCTCTGATAAGGATCCCCAGCAGTGCAATGCCTGGCCAATTCAGCAACTCTGTTTAGGCTGGTTGATGTCTCTTCATCCAGATCCAGAGTTCCATCAACTGCTTTGGGGATATTCTCTTTGTTGGTCAGGATGCGGCGGAACCAAGTAACTAAATGAGCCTCCCAGGCCTCCTCTTCATCTGGGATACTATCATCCACTGCTTTTTTACCAGTGATAATCTCCATTAACACCACTCCAAATGCATACACATCAACTCTGATAGTTACCCTCCCGGTAGCTGTGAAAGCACAAAAACTGTTATCATTGATCTAGACATTGAATAAACACGTCAAATTAAGATAGACTAAGAAAAATGAATGTGAGGGTGGATACCAGGAAGTGAGTGCTAATGCCAAACAGTTGTTCTTGAACACAGATTAAATGCATATAAAAAGCAAGGTGAATTGCATTTTGCCGTCTGACATTTACCTTAAATTACACTTTGTCTCATTTTGTTTTAAAAACCTCTTAAAAATATCTAGAAATTTTAAGAAATCTACACTCATACCCCTATTGTCTATTTTGGAATTTAAAATCAATAGATTAATTACACTTTTGAAACCCCAACTTCTAATTCTTTTTCAAATTTTCTCCTTAACATATAAATTGCTTCATTATTTTTTTTCCCAAATGACATAATATATTTATATGTATTGTTCTATTTTACTTACCCTATTATTTTTTTTCTTGTAATTCAGTTTTTATTTATTTGTATGTACTTTTTTATATTTTTAATTTTTCAACCACCTCTAATTAATAATGTCATTTTAGTTTTTAAAATTGGTTGTTACTTTCTATCCCCTTCACTTTTTTTTCAAAACTTGTAATAGTAACAATTAAAGCAAAAATCAAAGAAATGATAAAGCTAGTTTTATCATATTATAGAAACTTTGAAATTTACTTTGTTCAAGTTAATAGAACATCTAGTCATTTTAATGTAATTGTAGTTTTATATGTTTATTGACTGATTAATTATTTTTTAAGAAGCTCTCATTTAGAAAAAATGTTTCTTGATTTCCTTAACTGGAAAAGACAGTAGCCCTTGGAGTAATGGTAACTGCTAGAAAATTGTCTAGAATTTTATAGTTTTTCAAATATATAATGCCAAAGATGTTCCAAAAAAAATACTACTCTATGATTGTTAGTTCAAGTGTGCAATTAGCAGACGTGCTAGGTTGCAAAGACCTTTTATTTCATGTATTATTAATTTTTAAGAATCACTTTAGGCAAACTAAACTCACATTTTTTATATTTTGTTGTTCACTTCTTTATTTTTATAAGTCTTGTTCATATGCAAAATAATTATTAATATGATTTCCATGTTTTTTTATCCCGCTATAATGCTCGGTATTTAAACTAGTTAATAAATAATATCAATAAGGATTTTGTTGAATAAGACCTTCTTACAGAACAATTAATTAATAAATAAGCATATACGACTAAAATTATAAAAAAGGACCAATTATGTATTAATTGAAATGAAAGCTATTTTAAAGTTTCCATATTATTGTAAATATAAGCTTTATCATTTTTTTGATTTTAGATTTAATAGTTATCATAACAATTTTGGAAAAAAATGAAGAGGACACTTGTAAAGCTTCTAAATATAAATAAATAAAATTATTTTTTAAAATAAAAATGATATCCTTAATTGAAGATATTTTAAAAACTAAAAATATAAAGATAAAAATGTATAGATAATGAAAAAATAAAAATATAATCGTAAAAAAAATAATTGGGAGATGGTAAGTTGAAGTGAACTATGTATATATATATATATAAATGTATTATATTATATTATTCAAAAAAAAGCCAAATAACGAAAGAATTTATATGTTCAGGAAAGTAACGAAATAATTTATATGTTACGGAGAACTCTTAAACAAAATTAGAGTTAGGGTCTAAAAGTGTAATTAATCCATTCATTTTAATACTAAAAGAAGATTATAGGGAGTAAGTCTATGTTTCTTAAAATTTCAAGAGGCTTTTTAGATATTTCTGAAATATGAAAAATAAAGTGTAATTTAAGGTAAACGTAAGGAATAAATTGTAATTCTCCCTAAAAAGTAACACACAAGTATTAAAGGAGAAAAAGAAAAAAAGTCCCATCTATAAAACTAACAATTGTACGAAGTTGCTGCCACACGTGTGATTTGACACACTTTTTGTCAATGGAGAAGGCGAATTAAATGCACGTGTTCCAAGTGAAATTACCTAACTAAGAACTCACATACCCAAAGTATCAGAAGGACTGTTCTAAAATACATTGTAGGTAACGGTGCCACCTCGTTTTTCACTGTCCGATCAAAAGATTAGATTTTGGTTTAAAATACTCTTTGCAACTATACTTTTATATTTTTATCATTTTAGTCCCAAATATTTATTTTGTTTTTCCTAGACTATTCCGTTCAGATCAAGTATGAATAAGTTTTAAAGTGACCTACTTTTGCAGGTTATAGGCAGTAACTTTTAAAAGTGCGACCATTCTAACCTAAGAAAAAGCGATAAAAACTAAGAAAAGCGAAATATTTTTTTTAAAAAAGCGATTAAAACTAAAAAAAATCAAAATTTTTCTAAAAAATAAATTAAATATTCAAAAAGTGATAAATGTTAAAAAATGGTAAATATTTTTAAAAAGTGATAGCAAAAATTCTAAAATGCAATAAATATTTTTAAAAAGTGATAAAATTTTTTAAAAAAGTGACAACTGTTAAAAAATTGGTAAATATTTTTAAAAAGCTATTAAAAACTGACAAAGTGATAAATAATTCTAAAATGTAATAAATAATTTAAAAAAATTATTAAATAAAAAAACAATAAAAAACTAAAAAAATTGAAATATTTATCAAAAAATTGATTAAATAAAGAAAAGCAATTAAAACTTAAAAAATCAAACTTTTTTTTTAAAAAGCAAATAAATATAAAAAATTGATTAAATATAAAAAAATTGATAAAATATAAAATAAAAAAAGTGATAAATGTTAAAAAATGGTAAATATTTTTTAAAAGCGATTAAAAACCAAAAAAGTTATAAAAATATCTAAAATGTAATAAATATTTTAAAAATGTGAGAAAAAAACTAAAAAAGTGAATAAAATTTAAAAAAAAGTGATAAATGTTAAAAAATTGGTAACTTAGGTGTGACCGGGTCACTTTGAAGTTATCTTAGGTCTGATCGGGTCACTTTGAGGGTAACCTAAAAATGTGACTAGGTCACGTTGAAGGTACGTATGGTGTGACCGGTCAATATGAAGGTAATCTAAAAAGGTAACCGGGTCACTTTGAAGATAACCTAAAAATGTAATAGGTCACTTTGAAGGTAACCTAAAAATGTGACCGAGTCACGTTGAAGGTACCTTCGGTGTGACTGGGTCACTTGGAGGGTAACCTAAAAAGGTGACCGGGTCACATTAAAGGTACTTTCAGTGTAACCGGGTCACATTTAACGTAACCTAAAATGGCGATCGGGTCACATTAAAGGTACCTTCTAGATGGCTGGGTTATCTTTTTAGGTAACCTTCAATATTACCTGGTTACACTTAAGGTTAACTTAAGGTAAAAATTAGAACCTTATTTATACCAAGACTCCTTAAATCATAAACTCTCTGTCTCTAAATATTACAAAATTGTTTAATATGTCAATCATGGTAAAAAACTAATACTGTATAAAAAACCTTAAACAAAACTCTAACCCTAAACCCTAATCTTAAACTCAGGTACTAAACCTAAACCTTACGCCCTAACTCAAAACATTAACTGAAAACGTAAACCCTAAACATGTACATAAATGTTTTGCATTTATTAATTAAAATGTTAAATATGTCAGTTGTACTTAAAATTAATATTACGTGCAAAGTAAACCCACAATATAATATAAAAAAAAATACTAAACATAACACTAAACCTTAACCCTAACCTTAAATCTTAAATTTATCCTTAGTCCAAAACTATAAACAACTAAATCCTAAGTCCAACCCTAAACCCAAAACCATAAACGATACACCTCAACCCTAACATTAAATCATAAACCTTAGCCTAACACTAAATCTCAATCCCTAGCCCTAATCCCTAAGCCTAAGCTTAACCCCTAACCCTAATCCCAAGCCTAAGCCTAAGCCTAACCCCTAACCTTAACCCTAACTTTAACCCCAAACCCCAACATAACCCTATTCCCTAATTCTTAAGACTACATACATGCTTGAGCTTTTAAAATTTTTACCAAATATTGTTCAAATTAAAATGTAAATATATGCTAAATCCTAAACACATAGCCCTAACTCTACTCCTAAACCTTAAACCATAAAAAATACACATAAACCTAACATTAAATCATAAACCCTAACCCTAATTCCTAATCACTAAGCCTTAACCCTAATCATTAATTCCTAACCTTAGCCCTAATTCTTAATTCTAGTCCCTAATTCTAATCCCTAATCCTTTAACCCTAATCCCTAAACAATTTACGGTACCAATTTAAGGTTATGGTGGTACCAAGTGAAGGTTATAATGGTATAAATTTAAGGTTATAGTGGTACCTAGTTAAGGTTATCGTGGTATCAAGTTAAGGTTATTGTGGTACTAAGTTATGGTTATGATGGTATCAAATTAAGGTTACATTGGTATCTATTTAAGGTTATAGTGGTGCTAAGTTAATTGTGGTACCAAGTTAAGGTTATAGTGGTACCAATTTTAGGTTATCATGGTACTAATTAAAGGTTATAATGGTACCAAGTTAAGGTTATGGTGGTACTAAGTTGAGGTTATAATGGTACCAAGTTAAGGTTACGGTGGTACAAATTTAACGTTATAGTGGTACCAATTTAACGTTATGGTGGTACCAAGTTAAGGTTATTGTGATACCTAGTTAAGGTTATAGTGGTACCAAGTTAAGATTATAGTGGCACCATGTTAAGGTTACAATGGTGCCAAGATTATATTATAGTGGTACCAAGTTAAGGTTATAACCTTAAATTGGTAACACTTTACTAGTTCACTCGATTACCCTAGGATAATAACCTTAACTTGGTACCGCTGTAACCTTAACTTGGTACCTCTATAACCTAAACTTGGAACCACTTTAACCTAATTTCTGTACCATTTTCACCCGCTCACCCGGTCACAATAGGACAATAACCTTAATTTGATACCACAATAACCATAACTTGGTACCACTAGAACCTTAAGCTGGTACCATTGAACCTTACTTTGATACCAATATAACCTTAAGTTGGTACCAGTATAACCATAATTTGGTACCAGTAGAACCTAAAACTGGTACCACTAAACCTTAAATTGGAATCAGTATAACCTTAACTTGATACCATTAGAACCCTAACTTGGTACCACAATAACCTTAACTTGGTATCACAAAACCTTAATTTGGTACGGTTATAACCTTAGCTTGGCACCATTGACACCTTAATTTGATACCACAATAACCATTACTTGATACCACTAAAACCTTAAGCTGGTACCCTTTAACCTTATTTTGGTACCAATATGAACTTAAGTTGGTACAAATTTCTTTTTATTAAAAAACGTATACCCTAATACTGAACATATAAAGAAATTGAAAAAAATCACTAATTCGAACAAAACCCCCTATAATACTATTTTTTATGAAATTTTATTTTTTAAATAGTAAAAAGATATATTTTTTTCATCTTTCTTAATTTATTTACTATTTAGAAATGAAGCAAATAATCTAGATATATGGAGTAATATTTATTTTATATAGATTTTATATACTTTATATAATAACCTAAACCTTAATCTCTAACCCTAAACATCAACCCTAATCCTAAACCCTAATACTAAATCCCTAACCCTAAAAGTAATCATAATCCTAACCCCTTAATCCTAAACCCTTATCATTAACCTTAACCATAATCCTAACATTAAATCCCTAACCCTAAACATAATCCTAATCCTAACTTGTTAATCCTAAAATAAAACACCTTAATCATCTGAAGTAATATTTATTTTATATAATTATATACATTATTGATATCATTAGTTAATAATTATACTTTTGTAGGTCTAAAAAGAAATGATTTATTCGTTTGAATATATTTAATAATATGTGTGATTATTACATTTAATAAAGTAAATATCATTAAATATAAATATATTAATTAACTATACTTTTTAGTAAATACATATTTATACTTATTATTATATTAGTATTTCATATTATGAATACATATTTTAAATGCAATAAATATTTTAAAAAAGCGATAAAAAACAAAAAAAAAGTGACAATTTCTTAAAAAAAGCGATAACATGTTAAAAAAGGCTATTACATGTTCAAAAACGCTATTACATGTTTAAAAAAGCGATAACATTTAAAAAAAAGTGATAAATGTTTAAAAAAATGGTAAATTTTTTAAAATGCTAATAAAAAATGAAAAAGTGATAAATAATTCTAAAGTGCAATAAATAATTTAAAAAAAGGATTAAATTTAAAAAATAAGCGAAACACATCTACAAAAAGTGATATTTTTTAAAAAAAAGTGATTAAGTATACAAAAAAACTATTAAAACTAGAAAAAGTGAAAAAAAGTTAATAAAATTGATTAAATATGAAAAAAATGATTAAATATAACAAAAAGCAATAAAATATATAAACAAGTGATCAATGTTGACAAAATTGTCAACATTTTTAAAAAGCAATTAAATACTGAAAAACTGATAAAAACATCTAAGATGCAATAAAATTTTTTAAAAAAGTGACATAATATAGGAAAAAAGTGATTAAGTATAAATTAAGCGTTTAAATATTAAAAAGTGATAAAACTAGAAAAAAGGTGAAAAATGTTAAAAAAATGGTAAATATTTTTTAGAAGCTATTAAAACCTGAAAAAGTAATAAATAATTATAAAATGCAATAAATATTTTACGACAATGTTTAAATAAAAAAGAAGTGATACAAAACTAAAAGTAGAACCTTAAGTTGGTACCAGCATAACCATAATTTGGTACCACTAGAACCTTAAACTGGTACCACTTTACCTTAAATTGGTACTAGTATAACCTTAACTTGGTACCATTGCACCTTACTTTAGTACCACTATGACCTTAAGTTGGTACCAGTAGAACCTTAAGTTGGTACGCATAACCATAATTTGGTACCACTAGAACCTTAAACTGGTGCCACTTTACCTTAAATTGGTACCAGCACAACCTTAACTTGGTACCATTAAACCTTACTTTGGTACCAATATGACCTTAAGTTGGTACCAGTAGAACCTTAAGTTGGTACCAGCATAACCATAATTTGGTACCACTAGAACCATAAACTGGTACCACTTTACCTTAAATTGGTACCAGCACAACCTTAACTTGATACCATTAAACCTTACTTTGGTACCAATATGACCTTAAGTTGGTACCAGTAGAACCTTAAGTTGGTACCAGCATAACCATAATTTGGTACCACTAAAATCTTAAACTGGTACCACTTTACCTTAAATTGGTACCAGCACAACCTTAACTTGGTACCATTAAACCTTACTTTGGTACCAATATGACCTTAAGTTGGTACCAGTAGAACCTTAAGTTGGTACCAGCATAACCATAATTTGCTACCACTAGAACCTTAAACTAGTACCACTTTACCTTCAATTGGTACCACCACAACCTTAACTTGGTACCATTAAAACTTACTTTGGTACCATTAAACCTTACTTTGGTACCAATATGACCTTAAGTTGGTACCAGTAGAACCTTAAGTTGGTACCAGCATAACCATAATTTGGTAACACTAGAACCTTAAACTGGTACCACTTTACCTTAAATTGGTACTAGCACAACCTTAACTTGGTACCATTACACCTTACTTTGGTACCAATATGACCTTAAGTTGGTACCAGTAGAACCTTAAGTTGGTACCAGCATAACCATAATTTGGTACCACTACAACCTTAAACTGGTACCCCTTTACCTTAAATTGGTACCAGTACAACCTTATTTTGGTACCATTAAACCTTACTTTGGTACCAATATGACCTTAAGTTAGTACCAGTAGAACCTTAAGTTGGTACCAGCATAACCATAATTTGGTACCACTAGAACCTTAAATTGGTACCACTTTACCTTCAATTGGTACCACCACAACCTTAACTTGATACCATTAAACCTTACTTTAGTACCAATATGACCTTAAGTTGGTACCAGTAGAACCTTAAGTTGGTACCAGCATAACCATAATTTGTTACCATTAGAACCTTAAACTGGTACCACTTTACCTTCAATTGGTACCAGTATAACCTTAATTTGGTACCATTGACCTTAAGTTGGTACCAGTAGAACTTTAAGTTGGTACCAGTATAACCATAATTTGGTACCACTACAACCTTAAACTGGTACCCCTTTACCTTAAATTGGTACCAGTACAACCTTATTTTGGTACCATTAAACCTTACTTTGGTACCAATATGACCTTAAGTTAGTACCAGTAGAACCTTAAGTTGGTACCATCATAACCATAATTTGGTACTACTACAACTTAAACTGGTACCACTTTACCTTACTTTGGTACCAATATAACCTTATTATTATATTAGTATTTGATATTATGAATACTGATTTTAAATGCCGTAAATATTTTTTAAAAAGTGATATTTAGCAACAAAAGCGACAATTTCTTGAAAAAAGCGATTAAATGTAAAAGAAAGTGATTACATGTTTAAAAAATCTATTAAATATACGAAAAAGTGATAAGATTTAAAAAAAAAGTGATAAATGTTTAGAAAAAATGGTAAATTTTTTGCAACGCTAATAAAAACCGAATAAGTGATAAATAATTCTGAAGTGCAATAAATAATTTTAAAAAAATGAGTAAATTAAAAAATAAGCGAAACACATCTACAAAAAGCGATATTGTTTCAAAAAAAGCGATCAAATATACAGAAAAGCGATTAAAACTAGAAAAAGTGAAAAAAATTTTACGAAAAGTGATTAGATATTAAAAAAATGGTTTGTGGTACAGAAATTATTACGTACAATTATATTTTTCAATAAATATATATTTATATTTAATACCCATAATACCTTAAAATAAATATATATTTTATATTTACTTGACCCATTTCAGTAATTTTCCCTTCTTTTTCCTCTGTTCCCACCATCCGCTTCTCCCTTGCAACCTGTTACAGGATCAATACGTTGCATTTTAGTCTACTAGTCTAATGGTCTTTTTACTACTAATTTCTAACTTAGGTCCTTAATTGAAACATTCTAAAAAGTTTGAGGAATTCTAAAAAACGGGGTTATCAATATCGACCAGGTATTTTAGAACGGTCCGTATCAGAACTTATCAGGTTGGTTGTCATTTATTGAAGTTTAAAATGCTTTTGCACAAAACTTATTTACGCAATGTCAGCTTGCACATATGCCTAAGCAGAGCCTTTTATTATATTACCTACGCATTTCACCATCATGAAACACTACTTCACTTGGAAATTTAAACAATGAGCATCTTCTTACCAGCATACTTAGGAGCCAAGTAGCTGAAAGTTCCAACCACTCTTGTCTGAACAGAGTACTTCCCATCGGGTGCATTTTTAACCAGCCCAAAATCAGCTACCTTAGCCCTCATGCCATCTCCCAAAAGGATATTGGAAGATTTCAAATCTCTGTGGATGAAACTTTGTTGGGCTAAGCTGCGAAGATACTCGACTCCTCTTGCAACATCAAGTTCAATTGTAACCCTCTGTTTCCAAGTAAGTGGAGCATAACCGCGTTGCTGCCATTGAAAGAAAGGATGCCCTAAATTCCCAAAGGGCATATACTCATAGACCAAATGTCTCTCCTGCCCATTTATGCAGTAACCCAATAGAGCCACCAGATGTCTATGCCTAACTTTTGTGAGTACTGCAATTTCAACCTTAAACTGGTTCAGACCTTTGGTTCCCATCACAGAAGATTCCATCCTCTTCACCGCTATCATAGTGCCATCATGTAATTCTCCTTTATAAACAGTACCAAATCCACCTTTTCCTAAAATTTTGTCTTCACTAAAGTTATTAGTAACCTGCCGAATCACCTGAATGGTTATTGCTACATCTCCATGGGTTTGACTTTGAATTTCTATGACATACTTCCTCTTCGCAATGAGTTTGTACAACCCAAAACACAAAATAGCAAGGAAAATCACTATACCAAGAATGACTCCTATAACACCAGCAGTTGAAACCTTACCAGAAACCTCGGAAATCCCACATGAACCTCCATCACCTGAGCCACCATCTCTAGAATTGTTGAACTTCCCTAAGGAAGGATTTCCAGCATACAGAAACTTCACCGAATTCAAAAATATAGGAAGTTTCCCACTCAAATTATTATTTGAGACATTAACAAATTGAAGTGAAGACAATTTGGTTAAGTTATCAGGAATAGAACCTGTGAGGTTATTATCATTCAGAGCTAAAGTTTTCAAATCAGTCAAATTCCCTATAAATGGAGAAATGAACCCACTCAAATTCTGCTTACCAAGATTTATGGTACCAACACTACCATTACTATCACAAGCAACAAAAGCCCAGTTGCAAGCATTATTCCCACTCCAAGAATCAGAAAGTAAAACCGGATACCCGAAACCACCGGCAATATCAAGCATGATACTAACTTGGGGATCACAACTCCCGTTATCTGTGCAAAAATTATTCGGCCAATCGAGAGTAACCTTCACAGAGGATGGGAATGTAGGAGTAGGTCCCTGCAACTTGTTGTTAGACAAAGAAATGTTCTGTAAGCTTGACAATCTATACAACGATGGAGGAACAAGGCCTGTCAAAATATTATCACTAAGCTCTAATGCCACCAATCCAGTGCAATTTGACAAATCCAGAATCTGACCAGTGAATTGATTATTTTGCAACGAAAGAGACGAGTGAAAGCATCTGGGAAACTATATTGATTCTACCTGATAACCCCACGGCTTGACTCTTGAGCCACAAATTTTTTACCGACGCTTGGGCAAGAGTCGGAGGCAATTGACCGGTAAGATTGTTGTAAGAAAGACTGAGGTCCCGTAAACGTGTGAAGGCCCCGAAAACATCCGGCAGAGGACCCTGGATGTTGCAGTTATCAAGGTAAAGCGTGGCGAGACTGGTCGATTCGCTCAAACCAGGGAAAGCCCAGGCGCTGAGATTTGAATTATCGCTCAGAGTCAGAACCTGCAAGCTCGAGAGACCCTTGAAGGCGTCGGAAGCAACGGAGGTGAAATCGTTGTTGTCGAGGTAGAGTAACTGCAGAGACGAGAGGTCCGATAGCGACGGAATGTTCCCAGTGAGGCTGTTACCCTGAAGACCTAGGTTTTGGAGCTTCGAAAGCGTCGAAATCTCGGCGGGGAGTGTTCCGGAATTGCCTGCCTTGGTCAGAACAATGGACATCACTCGGGAGCCGGAATCACACATGACGCCGGTCCAGGTGCAAAGTTTGGAGGACGACTTGGTGTCCCACTGGGAAGGCAAGGGAGTGATTGAAGATGCAAGCTTGAGCATAGCGGCGCCATCGTCCGTGGTGGAGATGGCGGTGGAGAGGAGGAAGAGGGGGAATGGGAGAAGCGCATGGCCGTGACCCATGCGGGGGCCGGTGAAAAGAGAGGAGAGAAGAGGGACGAGAGAGGGAGGAGAACTAGGGGCATAAATGGCGGTTCCCAAGGGGGTTGACTTGACTGCATGTTTTTCGATTTGGGAAGCTCAGGAAGAAAGAAGGTAGGGTAGGGTGAGAATTAAGGGTGTAATTTTCGGGTTAGGGTCGGGTCCTGAAAAAAACAGCCAAGATAGGCACCTGAAATTCAAAACCCGAATTGACCCGATTTACCTTCCCAACCCCAACCGACCCTAACTCGAAAAAAAAAAAGATCGGATTGGGTTGGGTCAGGTTTGAAACTTGAAAAAAAATGAAATAAAATGTATAAAAAAAAATGGATCAGTGATGAGAAGAATGGCATCACTAGTACATTTTTATTCTGGCAAGTCGAGTGAAATCATATACACATATATATGTCAGCAACTTAAACAAAGCTACAGAAACTAACAACTGAAGTCCATTATTCGACAGCCTCTTCATCAAATAAACAAAGATGTAAAAGAAGAAAAAAAAACAGCAGTCATTTCCTACATTCACAGAGTATTCTACGGAACACTAGATATAACTTACAACAGTCCAATAGAGCATAGCTCCTTCAGTGCCACCTGAATCTGATCCTCACAAGCTCCAGCCGCAGAACACACAAACACGTCGGATGTCGGTAACAGAGTCAGAGATGGCCGGCCAAGCCAAGAGTAACACGCCGATGCCGCAATCCATTGTAACTGAGTCCGGCTGATCGCTGGATTCGCTGATAGCTGACTCGCTGTCGTTGGCTCGTCGCCGATCACTGTCACTCTCGCTCACTCGCCTGGTTTGCTCGCTGTGGCAGACTAATCTCGTTTGGCAATTTCGCTGCTTGGGGATGGGATAATTGCAATTGGGGATTTGGTGGTTTGGGAAGTGGGACTTAGTTAGGGCCTTAGGGATTAGGACTTAATGGGCTGGGCTGGCTGCCAAACGTTAATATTGGTGGGCTGGTGGGAACTGGGCCTTTTTCGGGTTGGATTCGGGTAATAACCGAACCAACCCGAATTTAGGCTTTCAAAACGGGTCGGGTTCGGGTTAACCCGAATCCCCTTAACTTACATCTCCAACCCGACCCTAACCCAGATTTCGGGTTAGGGCCAACTTCTTTCACCCCTTAGTGAGAATAGAAGAACCAACTTATTAAATTTGAGATGGGATTAGCTGCAATCGAGTTTTTATTATCAAAGTTACAAGAAAGTTTCTAAAAAAGTGCTCCGATGGTCAAATTGGCTACTTGAACAATAAATAAAGTGGCATAATAGTCTCATTTTACATACGTGAGAGCCCAGTAGAGGTATTCACAATACAGGTTGGATCGGATTCACCCTAAACCCAAATCGTATTACATAAATAATCGGGTTACATAATATAAAAATCAAACCACGTTGTTTACTATAAACTCTAATTGGAACTCAAACCGCATAGAATGCAATTTAGTGCAATTCAATTTGACCAGTTTATCTTTTTATCCTGTAAAATAATTTAAACTACTTCACAACACCTGTTTTAATATCAATACATTGTTCTGAAAACTAAATAATTTTACGAAACATCAACACAATTCTATACTTTAGAATATCACAAGTACAAAAATAGACTTATTGTTACAAAATATAAAGAGAGTGTATGGAGTCCAAAGCCTGCCACATAAGGTAGCAAAGCTCATGCTTGATTAAAGTGCAAAATTACGTCAGAATTCTTCAGCTTCATATACGTAATGATCTTAACTTCACCTGCATAGAACCACTAAGTGTGAGTTGTAAGGCATTTAAAATGAATTAAAATTATGAACAATAAATTCCTAAAGAGTAAATTTCATAAATTGTCCCTAATATTTAGTCATTGTTTCCTTTTAGGCCCTAACTTATTGAATATTCTATTTTAGTCCTAAACCTATTAAAATGTTTTGTTTTAGTCCTAAATCTATTAAGAATGTTTCATTTTGGTCCCAATTTAATAGAATTTGTTAACGCAAAGTATTTGTCTGATAATAATGTTTTAGATCATAATTTAAATTATCCGGTAATTGTCTTACAATAAATTTAATCCGTAAAATAATTTTTTATAGTTAATAAAAAATTTAAGTCACTTTTTTTTACTGTCTGTAAATTGAACTTATTTCATTCAGGAAGAAAAAAAAATATTAATTTAAATTGCCTATTTACTGTTAAAAAATATTAAACTATTTAAATTTACTGAAAGATAGTTACCAAATATTTAAATTAAGATTTCAAAATTTTCTATCACACAATTATTTTGAGCTAATGAATTTCAAAATTGCCTATTTACTGTTAAAAAATATTAAACTATTTAAATTTACTGAAAGATAGTTACCAAATATTTAAATTAAGATTTCAAAATTTTCTATCACACAATTATTTTGAGCTAATGAATTTCATCTAGTGAGGGACCAAAATGAAACAATTTTAATAGGTTTAGGACCAAAATTCAATAGGTTAGGGATTAAAAGAAAACAATGACAAAAGGTTAGGGACCATTTGTGCAATTTACTCAATTCCTAAATATGAGAACATGCTTACATAGAAAAAATATGCAGCGAAACAGTGGTTATCAATCAACATCAACAACAAATGATGTCTGAGTTACCCTAGAAAATTTTGTAAAGTTGTAGAATAATAAATTACAAATTAGATATATGTGTATAATAAATTTTGTAAAGATGTAGAATAATAAATAATAAATTATGTTATTAAAGTTGCGGTTCGGTTCGAGTTTACAGGGTTTCAAAGGTAAAACCCAAACCATACCATATATACATCGATTTTTAATTTTTAGAGCCCAAACTGCACCATAACCTGCATAAACCTGCATAGCAAAACGGGTTGACTTAGTTTGGTCTTTACGGTTTTGCAGTTTGAGCAGGTTGGATGAACACCCTTAGAGCCCAGTCGCAACCTTTAAGAGTGTACTAAATAGGAGTTTCTCATCATCTTCAAAATTCTTTTCTATTAAATATCTTTCTTAATTAAAATTATTCGGTAGGATTATATGTGAACTTTGTGAACTAATTTCCTATGTGGACCATATTCGAGTAGCGCGACTTATCACCCAGTTCGTTTTGTAAGTTCGCGTTAAAGAAATGCATTTTTCTCAGTCAAACACACGAGTCTTTTTTGACCTTAATGGTTTTTGAACAAAGGTGGACCTTTTTCTAACTGATATTTACATTATCTGCCACTATCTCTTCTCTCACCCGCGTTGATTGTCTTTTTCTATTGTTCTCTAACTCCAAATCAGTTGAAGCTCCAATCAGCAAAACCAAATCAAGATCATCTTCTCTCTAATTGTAACTCCAGATCATTTTTTTCTTTCTTCTCAAATCATCTTCTTCTTGACAATACCAGCCCACCTAAATCAAGCTCCGGTGACCTTTGACTTAGCGAAACCAAGTTGTCCACATGATAGGTGTTGACCTTCAATTTCGACTTAGCCACCTCCTTTGTCCCGATTCCAAATTCCAAGTGAATTTGATGGGGGTGATGAGTTGGGTATACGCTTTGATTACTAATAATCAGTGAACGGAGAAGTGCTGGTGTTAGAAAGGGAGGGATCTGCTTGGAAGTTGTTTGGTGGCAGCAGGATGGTGTTAGGTTGATGAATGTCGAATGGCATCTAGGCTGCACTGTAATTATGTTGAATTTCAAGGACAATACGTTTCATTGGAACAACGGGATCACTTATGACTCTTAAATCCGACCAAACCCAATGACTAAAAATTTAAGAACGTGAGCCTAAACCCTAAAAATGAATTGCCTGTTAGCATATAAGCCCAACTGGAAACCAAAATTAAATTCATAAACTTTATAGTAAGATATATTGAGCTCTTTTTTTTAAAAAAAAAAAGAAAGAACATATTAAGCTCTGTTCACTTAGATGTGAAGAAAAAATAATTACTACTACTACGTATAATTCATATTCATGGTGAAAAAGGCTATGTTTCGGTTTTTTAATATTTTAGTGTATGGTTATCATATTTCTCTAGAAGTGGGAATCCGAGTAAGGTTTATTCCTTGGAAAAGTAAAGAAAAGAGTTGTATTCAAAATTTCCACTTAAATCTAGTTGGCGTTAAAGGTGGGTGCCGGGTCGACCCGGCCCGAATCGGCCAGTTCTGGGCCTGGGTCAAGGAGGATCGGGCCCAGCAGGGCAGTTTTGAGCTGGTCTAGGGGTGGGGCGGGGTCGGTTTGAAGGTTTTTTTGATTTTTTTTAAAAAAATGAGAAACATAATTAATTGTATATGTAATAAATACTAACATCACATCTGGTGTAAGTTTTATTAAGTTAAAAAGCCAAACGGCACTTATAAATAATTAGAATAGGTCTTACATTTTGAAATAGCAAAAGCATTTGAAAAATGATGAAAAATAGAAACATATGATATGTGCTTAAAAGTATAATCAGATCAAATACAAACTGCATATATGATTGAAAAAAAAATTTAAGTCTCGGTATCAGATATTACCTCGTCATCCAAACTCTTTTGGTCTTACTACCGGAGTGCTGCGAGGCCCCAATCTCGGTTGTACACTCATACTTCTACCGCCTCGGATGTCAATCTTAATCGTTTCTCTGATATCACCCGTTTTCTTGCACTAAATGCTGCCTCGAATGATACGGTGGAAATTGAAACGGCAAGAATCTCCTATGTGATTATCGACAAGATCAGAAACCTTGATCTCTTTTGTTTCCACTACTCCAATATGTTAACGTCGCTTGTCTCGAACGATGTGTTTAAATAGTTATCGACCTTAGCTAATTTCGATGTCGTCGATCGGAGTCGTTTGAGCATTTGTAGGGCCGCGTTGAATCTTGATGAGATTGATCTCTTTGGAGGTCGATTTGAGGAGCTTCGGATCTTACCTTATCCGAATGTCGCTCACAATATAACTTGTATAAATAATGCAAGTACTCAAAAGCAGTAGTAGACATACCCAAAATATTAATATGAGACATTTCTAAATAAGTATAAAAAATTCCTTCAAGCAATGTTGTTGTGTCCGTTAATTTGAAATATGGGTTAATCAAAGAAGCAACTAAAAAGATAGATGGAATGTTTTCAAAATACTGAAGCCACTTAACCCGCATAGCTTCGACAGTTGGTTTTAACAACTCATAATCTTTAAACTAATGTAAAGCATATGTAATGTTCTCTAAATGAAGCAAAACTTGATGAATGGTTGGGTAGTAAACATCAGAGAAAAATTCAGTTGCCTTGTAAAAAAACTTAAGCAATTCACCGATTTTGGAACATTTTTCCCAAACTTCGGTTGTAAAAAATTCACAATCCATTTTTAATTTCATGAAATACGTTAACAAATTTGCATACGAAAATGCATCTTGCAACATCAAATATATAGAGTATTAGCGAGTTGGGCAATCTAATTTAAACCGTTTCCAAGAAAACTCTTTTTGATTTTCAAAACAAAAGCTTTTAAATTCATGAAACACAACAAGCCTTGATTTCAAATATATCAATGAGTTCCGAATAGGCAGAATTTCATTTTGGAGAACTTCTAAACCTTTTTGCACACAAAGGTTCAAAATATGACACATGCATCTAATGTGAAAAAATGCACCGTTGAGAGGTGATTTCAATATTTGACTCAAAAGGCGAGCGGCAAAATCATTGTTTGAAACATTATCAAATAAAATGCATAAGACTTTATCAGCATAAAAATAATTACGTAAAGTTTCTAAGATGCAATTGAATATGTGATAATCAGTATGATCCGTTTCAATGACCCTAAATGAAAAAATTCATTTTTACATAATCCAATCAGAATCAATCTAATGAGAAGTAACACAATAAAATGATTGACCTATATGTAATATCCACATATTAGAAGTGAATGCCACACAATGATCAAGAGCAGAAAAATTGGCTTGCAAATCTGATTTTTCGGCTTCAAATAATCTAAAGTTTTCTTTCCTAACGGTTTTCCTGGACACTTTTTTAAATGTAGGATTTAATTGTGATTTTAGGTACACATCTTCAACTTATGAAAAGGGTTTTTTGGTAAGTATCATCCAATTTACCATGCCTTCTTTACAAGATTGTTGATTAAAACGAAATATACCTGGCCTACCAATGCCGGTTGTAGACTCAAGTTGTGTTTGTTCTCCAAAACTAGTTTCAGCACTGGGGAGGATGTTAGGATGTTGATTTTCAATATATCGCTTCAACGTTCCAGTGTCGGAATTCTTTTTATGTACCAATTATTTCCCGCAATGTTTTCATTTCCCGTACCTCGACTCCCCTTTGTGTATGAGCTCATAATGCTCCCAAACCCAAGCAGTTAGTCTCAAGGATTTATCTTGTTATTGGGTTTCCTCCACAGCGGGTCCATGACTTGTCGGCATCGGCTGTGTTGACGGATTCCCAGCCCCTATCACATCTAACTCTTCAACTTTATCATCCGATAATTGATCGTCGAGTCCCAAATCGTAATTTGTCATACTGATTCCGACATCACCGTCGTGCAACTCTTTAAATGAGTTGCCTTTATTGGCGGGCCAAGAACAACGACGGAACAGTCTCAGAGGCCGGTCGTGCGAGAAGATGAACTTTCCGTCGCCTTGCCTTTTCTTCTTGAAGCCATGAGTCACAAACTAATAGTAGTGATTAATGCAAAATTTAAAGGAGATTATGAAGATATTAGGGGGAAATTAGTAAGAATTTTGGAAGAGATTAAGAAAAAAAACTTGAATGCTAGAGAGAATATAGTAGAGGAAGAAGAGAGATTGAGTGATGGTGCGAGGATAAAGTGAAAATGGCATTGGTATTTATAGAGGAGGGTAAACAATTATTTGGACCAAAAAGGCCTTAAAATTTAATTGTTGGGATGGGTGAAAATGGAATTTTGGGGTTTAAAATGGAGCAAAAAACCGTTGGAGCACTTATTATGTAATTAACCTATTTAAAAAAAAATTTTTGCAAGTTTTCGTTGGAGGAAGGAGCCATTCACTCTAGGCCCAGCTTGGACAGTACTGGGCCGGTCTAGGTTAAGTCATGGGGGTAGTCGAATTCTATTCTGAGCCGGGTTGGTCCATTTTGCACCATCCGCTTATCCAAAGCCCATATTTGACCCATTTTTAGACGATTTTTTCCTAAGCTGTGTCAGGGCGATTTTGACTTCCAACCCAGTCCCTGGTTCTGGCTAGGTTGGATTGGCCCAGGTCCCACCTCTAGTTGGCATTGGCGAAAAGGACAGTCATAAATTTATTTTATCTTCTGATTACCAAAAATAAAAAATAAATTTCTTTTCTTAGCACAAGCACAGGGGGTAAAAAACAAAAACAAAAAGACAATCACGGTTGAAGTTTGTGTGTTTGCATACATGGAAAACAAATGACGACCACGTATAATGTATTCCCTCGAGATCTTAGAGCTAGGAAGTATAATACCATACTTCTGGTAAATATACACCACGTTAGTAATGTTAACTAACATTAGATAGTCGTTTCCTCATGTTCCGTTACTTCTGTATTTTATTTGAAAATTGGGATATGGGCACGATATCATGGGGAGATAATCCAAGGATTGAAATCATTCAATACAAAACGGCTCTAAAGTGACAGAGGAAACCTTAAATCCTTAATTGATGTATAGTAAGTAGTAAACTCTTCTGGTACATACTTTTGGAGAAATTGTTGAGGTACGGATGTGATTGAGAGGGACAGTGCGATGGTGCTATAAAGGAGGAGTTCTGGTAACGGCAACGGGGAAGGGTGAAGAGGAAGGGCGAAGGGAAGGAGGAAGGAAAACGGGTAATAGCAACGGGGAAGGAGGAAAAGGGAAGGGCGATCACTAGAGTGACAGGGCAGGGGACGTGGTGGAGCGAAGGCCACTGGCGACAGTTCGGCAAAAATGGTAATGAAAAACATGATTCAGTTGATATATGTATTGGTTAATAATGTATGGTTCTAGGCGATTGATTTGTTGGGTTTCAGATTGGCAAGGGAACGAACCCTCGAATTTGTTGATAACTGGTTTTTTATTTCAAAATTACAGGGTAATGTGTTGTATAGAACTGGGTTTAGTATGCATGTTTCACGGTTAACAAATGGAAAGCAAGGCCTAGTTATTGACTTGCGATTTTGTGAGGTCTGTGAATGGGTGTTTTTGTGGGAAAACAAGAATGTATGTTGTAGCAATGAAATTGTAAGTGTTATGTACGTGGTGAAAATGTGTAAAACTAGTGGGGGAATGTATGCTTCTATGTTAAAAATGTTTTTGAACGATCATAGATGTGTATGTATTAAGACAGTGTTGTGTAATGCATATGATGTGTGTGTTTTTGGTAAGCATATGTATTGAAGTGGTGAACTGAATGTATGATCCTGGACTTAATTACACTTAATATGTATGGTATGTGCATTGAACAATGGTTTTCTCTTTGTGGTTGATATAGGTAAAGGAAAAATGTCAAGTTGTGAGAGGGTTACCACCTCTGATGATGAGGGGGAGGAAAGTCAAGACAACTCACAGTGGCAAAAGTATGAGAATGCATGATTTATTTTTGTATGTAAAATCTAAATATACAGGAACAATTCGCCAGCTAACATCATCTGGTTTTGTAATTATATTATTATTGCCATACGTAAGAAGCGGTGTAAGAGAACGGGAATGAAGCTGATTATAATAAAGAACACAGTTGCAAGGGAGGATTCTGATTTAGAAATTACAGGGTAATGTGTTAGATGAAGCAAAATGAAATGAAAGCCATGTATAGAACTGGGTTAAGAGCATATTGTTTAGAAGAAATAAGAGCATAATTCTGGGTTTAGAATGCATGTGACATGGTTGATAAATGGAATGTATGATTTTAGACTAAGATTTCATGATTCTAGATTGATTGTGTATGATTCAGGGTGAAGTTTGCATGATACTTATTGTATAAAATGAATGTATGATATTAGGGGAATAAGGAACGAATGTAGGGAATGATTGTATAGCTATAATTGAAAAGTCTATTATATTGGCGTTAATATGTATGTTCAAAGGATTTTGACAGTGTGGTGTTGGTTAGCCATTGTATATATCTGGGTTCATAATGTATGGTCATAGTGTCAGAGTGTATAATTATAGGGGATTGTGTTGGAAGGATTTGTTTCAGTATATGTTATCATTTTTTCTCATTTGTTGCGTGTATAGCTACAAGGGGGTCTTTCCAAGAAAAGGCAAACAGGTAGTTGCATAAGATACGAGAACACGTTCCTGAAAGAAAAATCCTGATGTGGGAAGTAATGTTACAAGAGACGATGATAGTGGAACTGGAAGTAAGAATAGGTAAGAGAAGTCTAACTAAACTATATATGTGATGTATATGTATAAGGTTCCTATTTAATGAAAAGACAATTTGTATGTATATAGAGAAGGTGAGGTTAAGGTACAAGGGAAACAGAAGCTGGAAAGTAGTGGACAAAAGGGGAAAGAACAAAAGAAACGAGCTAGGGAGGAAGAAACAGTTGAGAATAGTAAGACATGAGCTAAAGGCATAGTGGTTAAGAAGATGAGGTGATGTCTGAGTGGTTTGGTATTAGTTGTTTTCATTTGTTGTTTTAAAAGATAATGTGAGTTCCATGATCAGAATATATGTTGATGTCTGAAGGGTATATATGTTGATGTTATTTAGTTGCAGGAGACAAGAAAAAGTGGATGTTAAGCAAAAGGAGAAGTCTAAGATGGTTACAGATGATGTTAATGACAAGGGCGATGATGTTGATGATGAGATATCAGAAGGGTAAATTTACTATGAATAATAACATGGATATGCAATCTATGATGGCAGATTACTATAATTATGTGTGTCTGTAGGTTTGAAACTAAACGCTCACTTCGACAAATTGCAAAAGTTTTTTAGAAGATATTGGCTTCCAAGAAGCATGTGCAAGCAGTTAAGCAACTGGGGTTCGGGACTTGTTGAGTCTACAAACAAGGTTTCTGAGCAAGGGCTTACTTGACTAAATAATTGACAGGTTCAACCCAGCTGATATGACCATAAATATGGGGTCAACCAAGCTCGTGCTAATGGCAAATGATGTGAGACTGATACTTGGCATTCCAAATGGAGACATTCCTATTGGGAAGAATACGTACACTGAGGTGAGGGACGCATTTGAGGTGGATTGGGAACAATGCAAGATAGGGAGCAAAGATAGGCCTTATGTAACAGAGGCAGAGAATGCTATACAGACAGATAAGGAGGGTGGTGAAAGGTTCAAACGGAATTTCCTCGTGTGCGTTGTATCTAGGTTATTAACTCCTTCTAGCTGGGCTTAAGGTAACTGGAGATTCCTACGGTTTGTGAAGGATCTTAATGAAGTCCTAAGAATGAATTTCTGTGAGTTCACATTGTTGCATTTAGGGAAAGCGATTTACCAGTGGAAAAAGGAAAATAAACCACAAAAGCTCAATAGATGCATCCTTGTCTCATAGGTAACCAGAAAGCAATTGTATACATATTTTGGAACCTGTGTTTCTTGTTAGTAAAGTGTAATTGTATGATTTTTTAGGTGTGAATGAATGATTGTGGGCATATGGGACTGGGTACGTATAACTCTGGGAACATAAATGTATGATTCTGTAGTAAGAATGTATGATTCTGGGGTACATTTTTTAGTTAGTAACATCAATGTAGGATTTTGGAGTGTAAATGTATAACTCTGGGTTAAGTATGTACTAGGTTTAGTATGTGATAATTTTTGGTTTGTTGGCATGAGAGTGTGTAATTCTCAGTTATGTATGCAATATATATTACATTTCTTAATCTTCAACTATTATGTCACAGATGCTCTGTGTTGATCGAGTCCTCCATTTCCTAATTTGACCTATGCCAAGGAAGCTCCCTCGGATCAAAGGTTGGACACATGATGAAGTTTTGAAACGGCTACGGCATAAACGAGTCAAGCTAGGTGAATTTAGGAAAGGTCGCTTAGTACCAGCATTTGATAAAGAGGAAGTAGATGCAATTACTACTTTCATGGGAAAAGTAAGGAAGAGACATGTACGACATAGGAAAAAGAACTGAATAAGCTTGTGGCAAAGAAACCAGTGAATCATACAAAAGGTTTATAGACCAAGTTGAGAGAATAAGTAGTCAATTTTTGGACATAAGGCTCCAACTGCATCCATTTCTAAAACCAAAAGATAGGGACAATGAATCATACTCACAGTTCACCCAATTCACAGATGAGTCTCTTGAAATGATTCACTAAATAACTCAAGCTTGTAATCAGCTGCTACATGGGCATTCAGATGTGACAGTTCAAATGCATAAAGTTAGTGGAACATATATTTATGTGCTATACAAAAGCCTGATTGAAGGTGTATACTATCATGTTGCAGGTAAGGGACCACAAACAAAAGAAGGGAAGAACCATAATGCAGAAGAGCCAACAGCTACAAGAAGCCCTAAAAATGGTTCGTATGGGCCTAACGTAGGTGGACAATTGCATACCAATGAGACATAAGTGGGGTGGGGTTGAGATCAAATAAAAGTGATGACCACACACCGTTGATGAGCAAGGTAGTCGCAAAAGAGATGAACGCCTTGGCAAAACTTGCAAATCAACGGCCGGTAAGGAAAAAGTACAAATTGGCATGTTTAAGGTCACCATTCATGCTACAAATGACAAAGGATGACACTAAGTACAGGCTGTGTGATGAAGATGCAATCATTGTAGACTATGCGATGAGGCTTAATCTTGATAGTTCGTAAGTTTTACCCCTGCTAGTAAATTGTCACTGCTATTCAGTCGATAAATAACCCTTCCCATGTTTAAACTAACGTTGATGATGTTTCCATTTTAAAATTTTATAGGGAGTTGTTGTACAATGATTATTCAAACCATGTTGTTAGTTGTGAAAATTGTTAACACTACGGAAGAAGACAGAAATAGACATCACGATGGTGGACGCATGGTGTTTGTTGCTGAATTCAAAAGAGATCTCATTAGAACAACTGAAACGGTTCTACTTCTCTCCACATTTGTCGGTATGGTATATGGTCAAATATAGCAAACATTTACATTTCAATGTATCCTACAACTGTGTAAAACATTTATAAACTAACACAGTGTTCACATCCATCAATGTCCACTGAGTTCAAATTGACATAACCAGATACAAAGTTGGAGTGTCACTGACCAAGTTTCAAGATACATGGAACAAAGACATTGCTAAACAAGTTAATGTGACCATCGGTGAATGGCTAAGTGCGAATAGAGTTGCATCTATAGTTAATTATGAATTGGTATGCTTAATTACCGATAAAATTTATGTAGCACATGATAATTTTGCATTATTTTAAAATGATGTTGAATGTTAATAATATCTGGGATCCAATACGCATGTACAATTCCAGAAGTGGTTATGATATGTGTATAATATGAATGCTAGGTATGAAACAAGGTTGTGAGTGAATAATTGTGGTCACATATTGTGTACTAGTAGTGATCTAAAATGTACCAAACTTTGATTAGAATGTACAGAACTTGGTTAAGAATGTACAGAACTGTTTGCATAATGACCATAACTGGGGTAAGAATGTACAGAACTGGAGTAAGCATGTACAGTATTGTATTAAGAATGTACAGAATTGGGTTAAAAATGTATGGAACTAGGTTAACAATGTACAGAACAATCAAATTGAGTGGTAATGTGTAGAACTGGGTTAATAATGGACTGAACTGTGATCAGAATGTATGATCCTAGAGTAGAAATGTGTCTCTTTTTTGCTATTATGGGTGTGCACTGTATTAGCTTAGGAATTAGAATGTATGGGATGTGATGATGCATGTATCAAATTAAGTTAAGCCTGACATAGTTGAATACATATAAGTTTTTCATCCCAATTTACATGTGAAGACATTACTTTGTCATCTGCATCAACTTTGAGGAGGAAGCTATACAAGTAATAAAGAACCTGGAAGAGGAGTGGCCTGCATATGGGGAGTTAAAAGGGCAAATGGTATGTTCTCAACAACTTTGATAATCTACTTTGTTACACATTTATACTAATTCAGGTACACATAATAATGATCCCCATATTGCTCTTTTAAACATAATAGCATATTTTTATGTGAGGATATCTTGAACAATCAATCACCCAAAGGCCAAGAATTTCAAAACTTATGAGTGGAATCACTTCACTCCACCTTAGAAGAGACAAATGAAAGGCAAATCATACCTACAAAATGATAAAAACTGTGGTGTTTTCGAAATGAAACATATGGAGCTCTTTGATAGCAAATGTCTCAAAAGTGGCCTTGGGCCGGTAAGATACTTCTTCCTGTGTTTGACACATTTTATAAAAGGAAAATCTTGCATACATGGGATGTAATAATTTACATATGTCTTTGCCACAGGATAAGATATCTGCATTTTATTGACGGACAATAGCAGCTGATATTCTAAAGAATGAAACAAACCGTATCAGGGACTTAGTCATTGCAAAGGCAAAGGCAGCAGCTGAGGAAGCTACATAGATTATTTTACTTCTCACATAGTACATTTATTAGACTAAATATGTGTAGTTTTGAGGAATTTCATTAGTACATCACTATTATTTTAGGTAGCTATTGGATGGTATTGTATGATTATTTTCGACTACTGTATAGCATATGTAGATGCTGCCTAAATATGGTATTGTACATCACTATTGTTTGATTATTTTAGGCTACTGTATAGCACATGTAGATGCAATATTATTTTATTCTATAGTATGAATGCTAGGTATGAAACAATTGTGATAACAAATTGTGTACTAGCAGGGATCTAAAATCTCCAAAACTATGATTAGAATGTACAAAACTGGGTTAAGAATGTACAGAACTGTGAGCAGAATGTATGATCCTGAATTAGAAATGGGTATCTTTTATGCTAAAATGAAAAGTCCTAGAATTCGTATTGGATAACCAATATTGTGCAAGATACACACAGAGACAAAACTTATTGTGTAAACTCCCTAATTGCAAAAAACTTTCACCAGTGGGAGAATTCCACATTCCAACTACCAATACATACTTCACGAAACTAGAATTATACATTCTACACCTGGAGTTATATGTGATTTAAAAAAGCATTCATACTGAACCCACGTGATCATCATAGACTTTGAAACTAAAATGCAGATACAATCATTATGCAAAATCAAAGTTTCTAAAAACTAGTACTAAACATGGATGTTAGTACAAAAAGATAATATAATTAGTGGCCATAGAAGTTATCCAAACATTTGCCATCTTATAACATTGAAAGAAATGGTTAAAAAAAATTTCAAATGGGAAAAATATCATGATCAAATAAGGGTCCCAAAAACTTTTAATAAATGTCACAAAAATAATGACAAGACATCTTATAACTGAAATAGCATAACATGATTTGTTACTTCCTCTTCTTGCCTCTTTTGCTTCGTACTTTCTCAGCTTCACTTTGAACCCTCTTCCGACCGAAAGTATTAGTTTTAACAAAATTAGGATCAAGTATGTCCATCCCAGTCCCAATCGTTGTTGAAGAGCTAGGGCCCATGTCACAATCTTCATGCATTACCAACGTTTTAATGCTTGTAACCCATCATTGAACCGTTTCCTTACTGCAGCATCATTCATACAAAATAGTACCAGATTTTTACACTCTTGAACTGTGTTCGTATGCCAACAATATCTTTGTAACTGCTCATGGTCCTTCTGCATTACATGTTGACTTATCCAAGTATGACCTAGCATTTTTACACCAATGCTTCAATATGTATTGATCAGGTATCTTTTCCATACCTTTCACATTAAGAATCCGAATTGCATGTCAACTTAGAAAACGCTGCTGCGTGAAGAACTTGCAGCTACAGTCAACATTCTTTGTTGCTAAATCAAATATTACGGTGCATTCACGTGGATTAGTCCTGCCCAAGGACACTTTGAAAGTCTTCATAGTACCATTGGCACTAACAAAATAGAACTTCGCACCAACAGCACAAGTTAATTGTTCCTCAAAATCTTTGAATAGTCTAAGAGTGTATACCTTGGCCGCATCAATCAACAAGTCATAAGGAACTGCAACCCCATACTCCCCACAATTACTAAAATCTTTCTCAAGTTCCCCATGTCTCCACTCTTTGACTCTTACCTCAATAGCTTTAAAAATATCAAGCAAACCCATCTGTTTGTTCCCAAGAGATGTCAACACACCATTAGTGCTCTCACTACGTTGCGTTACAAGTGTACCTAACACAAACGACAAACGCAGGCCAAAAGTCACTTATGTATAAAATTGGTAGTATTTAGTACAAAACTAGAGGCTTTTAGTATAAAACTGGATTCATACTCAGTATGCAATCAAGGTTAGAACATTACCTGCTGAAAAGAAGTCCCTACCCAAACACGGAGCCCATATATCACGTACTCTCTAAATAAACTTGAGCCATGACTCGTTAGCACAAGCATACTATTCCAACATATTATTCCATGAACATATGAGCTCATCTTTAGTCAAACAATCATACAAACACTTCATAAATGTTGATTGAAACCCACGATGACAAAATAGATGACGTAGCTTAGATGGGGCCCTTTTCGCAATATGCTACAAACATAACCTGTGTTTAGCTTTCATAAACACATTATCAAATGCTAGCAAGAATGCATTATCTTGGTCTAAGAAAACAATCTTCGGCTCAATTTTGTTCGTGTTCTTTAAAAAAGACCTCAAAAGCCACTCAAAGTCCCTAGCCTTCTGCTCCACTAAGAATCCTATTCTAAAATTACATTTTGTCAATGGTGATTTGCACCAACGAACGGGACACAAAACATGTTATAACTGTCCATCCGATAGGTTGTGTTGACAGAAACAAAATCTCCAAAGAGTATGTAATCTGCTATCATTTGCCCATCTTGCCAAAAAAAAAATTAGTTAACCTGGCTGTGTTATCTAACTGAGTGACATTGAAGAAATCAGGATTGGTCTTCACCTGTTCCTTAAAACATTCAACAGGAGATGCTGCATCACCCTTCACAGCAACAATTGCCATCTCACCTGCAACTTTGTTATAAAAATTTTTCCTCTTAATTTTAGAATGCTCTAGCCCCCATGCTTCGTTGTTAAATACATGGAAAGTATCTATAATACGAATGCCGCTGGTCGCCAATGACATTACTATCCTAAATTGCTTTCGACATATCTTTTGCAATGTTAAGTAAGTGCCGCATCTTGGATGGCACGAACGAATGATTATGCTGCTTAACATGATGATCACATACCCGATGCTCATCTTTTTTTTTCTTAAATGTAATTATAGCAGTACACCCACACCTCAATGTTGCTTTTTGGTATGTACGTTCCTTCCTATTATCCTTTGCTGACAACTTAAAACCTTCTCGGTTGCAACAAAACTCCACACCATATACAACATTTCACTTCCACTTGCGCCTGCTACGACGAGCCTTAAAACCAGAATCAATAGCACACTTGCTAAAGAACACGTAAGCAGCTTCCATACTCTCAAAACTAACACCTTATAAAGAGATCTCCTTAGTATCGTCAGGCCCTTTTATTGAATTATAGTCAACTCTAGAATTTGCCCAAATTAAACAAGAAAGTTACGCCAAAATTGAATAACATATAAACTACATAATATACATACATACAATCAATACACAGTTCTATAGAATCGATACACAGACTTATACTGTACCTTTAAAATCGCCCATATCATGATCACTATGACAGCCATCCACATCACCATGTTCATCATAACCGCCTGCCCAATAACAGACAATAGCACAATGAAAATAACACCACACGCTAGTTACATAATAAAATATTTCATTCATGAGGTCACACAGTTCTACACATTCGCTACATAGACTCATACTATACCTTTATTGTCTCCATCAACATGCTCGGCATCAATACCTTGACCTTCACCAACTTCGCCATGAAATTTTTTAAAAAAGAAAAAAACAAAACTTTAACAGAAAGTTAAACTAGATTTGTACACACACATCAAGGTTACATTGTCTACCTGCATTATAACTCTCCCCTTTTTGGTTGTTGCCTATTTCACCTTCACAATTAAAAAATGCAAATAAATAATGTGATGAAATAATTGAACATATTCTCACGTCAACAAAATCATACATACTAACACAGTTCCATACATAATAAGTTCAACCATAAACACTACCTTCATTATCTTTTTCACCTTCCCAACTATACTTCAATAGCACATCGTCACCATCATGTTCACAGGCCGCTGCAAAATACATAAAAAATGAAATGTCACCATACCCAGAAGTAAAACGACAGAAACTGAAAAAATAAAATACTGTGAACTAAAAGAATAAACTCGCACATTTTCCACTGCTGAACACAGAGCAATCATTTGGCAAAATATCCTTACGAATAGACTGATCACACACGACACCACCTTCATCCAATAAATCCCAATAAATCCTTACCTGGAGGTACATTGCTTAGATCAAACACCATTGTCTGAACTAATTTTGAACAAAGTTTCAGTGTGAGAGAACGTTCTTAAAGCTACAATCCGTGAAATAATAAGAAACTGTTATGAAAATGAGTAAACAAATCTGCAAGATCATTTCCATAACTTCATTAGAATCATCGACATTATCTCCCCTAGTATTTGCTTAACTTCCGCTATTTATTATGATAACGGGTAAATAAATCTGTGAGATAATGTGCATAAAACTCGTAAAAATCAAATCATCAAAATTATCTCCTAAAAATCCCTTAACTTCAACTACTGTATTGTGAAAATGCGGTTACTAATTTAATTGTAATTGACGGAACAAATAGCAATGAAACCTTGGCGCATGTGCGCTTAGCGTATACCAGACGCGGCGTTGAGCTAAAGTGTATTTTTTATAACTAACTAGAAGTGTCGTAGGTGTTGGGTAGGGCAAAAGCAAGTTTGATCGGTTTGACCATAAACAGTTATCTTCGACGGTTCAGTCATTGATTCATTTTAAAATGGATTAAAATCGCATAAGCCCATTCAAATTAGTAAACCATGAATCAAATTGGTTTTTCTTTAAAATTGTGGATAATGATCATGATTCTTCTTTAAGATTGTGGGTGAACCAGATGGAAGCCTCCAATTTGTTTCACAGTTAGATTCTTATAATATTGCTGACTAATCGGATTATTCATTTTCTCCAGATCAATGACTAGTGGGATTAAAACTAGGCTTTCTTTCATTGACTAAAGACTTTTAATTTTTCACCAAAAAGAAGCATTTTTTATTTTTTCTTTCTTTTAATCTAGGACAAATATCATTTCCAAGTTATTACTCTTTGTTCGTAATCCCTTGAGTCATGTTTTATTGTTTTATTAATAAAATAATTAATTTTTATAAGTTTTTTCTAATGTTTTTAATATCTTGTAGTCTTATGATCTGATTTCATAAAATTTTGTAATAAAGTAATAGAATCAATGATAAAGTGGAATAGGGTACAATCACGATTAAGATTGTAAGATCGGTAGGATCTTTCAATCTCATCGATTCTATTTGCAATTGATTTATGTTGGTGATACCTGTACTTTAACCAAATTAAAAAGTTTAAGAGATTAGGTCTTTATTGCCTTAGCCAGACTACCAAAGTTAGAAGTCATATGACTTGAGTTATGGAGTAAACCCAAAGACAACAAGCTTGTTTCTACCCCTCATTCAAAAGACAAACTTGTCCTGCGTTGGCTGACAAAACAGCAACACAAAGGGACACTCACAAGTGAGACCAGGATTTAAGGAGTAGCATTGTACTTTCTAGAAAACAGACACCAGGAAGTAGACTAATTGTAGCCGAGATCCTCTAGGATTCATACAGCAAACCCCTTCACCCCTTAGGTTTAGGATTGTTTACTCTCTTCCCTACTCCTATAATAAATTATATTCAATTTTGTATACAAAAAAAAAAAAAAAAAAGACAACTCAAAACTTTGAAAACCTATATATAAGTTTTTTTATTATTATATTAGTTATGTTCGTTTGTGAATTTTTTTCAAACTTTTGTCATTTATTGTGTTGGCTATGTTTATATATGCTCCACTAAGACTTGGGCTCTATTTGTAATATAAAAAAAATTGTTTTGTATCATTGTTATGACACTTGAACGTTACTTAAGTTTCCAATATAATTGTTCCTTTATATAAATTATACTCCATCTGTCTTGTAAAAGATTATGTGTTTCTCTTGGCACATATATTAAAGCATGTATTTATATTTTTTTTAATTTTTGCCCTTGGTACTAAAATTAAAAAAAAAATTCTTTTGGGTTATGTGTAGTGAAAATTTAAATAATAATTAAAAAAATACTGTTGGGGTTTTGTATAATGAGAATTTTAATAAAGATTAAAAAAATAGTTCTTTTCTTTTTTGTTTTGTGTAGTGGGAGTTGAAATGATGGTAGTAAAATAAATTGGATATTAAAAAATTTTCAAAAAGAGAAACGCTTCATCTTTTTGGGACTACCTAAAAAATAATATGCTTTATCTTTTTTTGAACGGAGAGAGCATTATTTATTACAAAAAATTGTGATCTTTTATTATAATCTTATGAACTACAATATGATATTATGACTTGATCATGTATGCTTAAAAATGATCTCAAATAGGATCGTGATCTTAGTAGCCTTAGTTTTTTTTCTGTTACTTACTTTGCTTAAAAAAACACAAAAAACTTATTTTTTATAAAACTTTCTTAAAAGTGATTTTTAAACTTCTTAAATTATAAAGGATAAATATCATAGGGGTCTCTTAATTTATTTTCACATCCTAAAATGATATCATATTTTAAGATTGTCCTATCAAAGTAATAGATTAGCATGGAAACGAAGAGGAGGGGGAGGGGGAGTGGGAGTGGGAGAAACGTGTGGCGGTGACCCATGCGGTGGCCGGTGAAAAGAGAGAGAAGAGAGAAGAAAGACTATATATATATATATATATAAAGAGAGAGTAGACGTAGGGGAATCAATGGTAGTTCCTACGGGGTTTGATTTGACTGCTTGTTTTTTGATTTGGGAAGTTGAGGGAGAAAGAAAAGAAGGTAGGGTGAAAAGAGAGAGTAACTTAAATTTGAGATGGGATTAGCTGTCTGTGAGTTTTTATGATCAGCAATTTATTCTTTTTCTTTTTTCGTTTTGCTGTTTCTCTTCTTTATTTTCAAAATATTCCACATAATGCTACTAATTACTGTTTTATATTATTTTCTTTTTACAGCAGAGGATTTTTCATCCACTGGATTGTAAATATGTTTCATACACAAGATTTGAAATTTGATAGTCGAACTGGAAAATGTTTGAGCCCGACCACTGGCTAGTTAGTTTGAACAAACAAAAAAACCTGAGAATTTGTAGCCAAAGACTATATCAGAGTCATAAAAAAGTCTCTAGAAAATTTTTTCGGTGGTTAAGTTAGTTATTGGGACAATGAGTGATAGGATTGTATGAACTTTATACCCGAAAAGTGCCATAAGATAAGAGTCTCATTTTACATACATGAGTGCCCAATCACAGCCCTTTAATAGTGTACTAAACAGGGGATTCTTTTCCGTTAAATATCTTTCTTAATATTTCTTAATTAGAATTTTTCCTTAGTATTATTTGTGAACTGATTTCCTCTGTGGATCAGATCTGAGCAGAGCGACTTAGCATATCAAGCCCAACTTGATACCAAAATTAAATTCATAAACTTTATAGTAAGATATATTAAGCTCTTTTCACTTATATGTGAGGAAAAAAATAATTACTACTATAATTCATATCCATCGGGAAAAAGGTTAGTTTTCGGTGCTTTAATATTTTAGTGGTTGGGTATCATATTTCTCTAGAAGTAGGAATCCGAGTACGATTTATTACTTGGAAAAATGAAGGAATGAGTTGTCCATTCAAAATTTTCCATTTAATCTGGCTGGCAATGAGAAGAAGGGCAATGATAAATTTCGGAAGATTATAAAATACAGGGGTTGTAACAATGCCCCTCATCTCCATCGTTCATCCATGAGATTGATTTTTGGTCAAACATCACTTCGACAACTATATTTTGATATTCCTAAAATATCATCTCTTTACTCTCCTGTTCAAATCATCGATTAGCCCCATCCCGTTCGATTTGTCAGTGCCGCCCGAAGCAAGCTGCCGTGTGGCAACCTGATGAGAGCAAGGAAGGGAGCCAAAGAAAAGAACCATGGTTCTTTCAAACAGCGTGTAAAAGAAAGAAGGTTCATAAGCAAAAGCTATTCAATGCCAACAAAGCAGAGCAAAAAAATGTTTTAATTTAAGACCCAGAGAAGAGGGAAACGGAGGGGAGCCGAAGGAGGAGGGAAGAGCAGCTAGCCAGTTTGACCGAAGAGGAGAAGCAGAAGTTGATCGAGTCCAGGAAATAAGTGAGGCGAGAGTGAAGGTAAAAGTGATCAGAGCAGCAAGAGAGGAAGATGAAGGGGTTTAAACCGTAAACATAAAAACCTTCAATTTTCGCATGTAATGACAACCAGTGAAATCCAGTCTCGTCAAACAAGTTAGTCCTACCACTGGTTCTACTATTGTTCTGCCAATGAAATTACAACTGTTGATTTTGTTAGAGTACAAAAGATTGGTGCAATGTTTAAAATAGAAAAGGCAATGTGAGATTTTATATTTCATTGTTGGATATGTTGTCACTCCTGCATGTATGTTTAGGATTCAAACAAGAAAAAGAATTATGGATGTTTCCATGTAGTTTCTTAGTTTTCAGGCCAAATTAGTTTTGCAACGAGGATTTGGTTTTGCAGCGAAGTAATAGGTCCAATGGTTGGAAGATTAATTTTTGAAATTTGAATTATTTTCTATTTACATTAAGCGTTTCTTGGTTCTTCGTTTGGTCACGTAGATTGTCAATTTTCTGAATGAACTGCTCCTAGTTCATGTTTTCTGGAATCCATTTTTGTTTTCCTCATAATTGTGCTGATGGGTGAAGAAATTCTTGATTAGTATAACCGAATGGTGATTTGTTGGGGGGTAATGTAATAGTTGTGGTGCTTGGTAGTGGGGATCATTATCAACCTCATTGTGTGCGTTTTGAGTTTGACAGCATTTTAATGGGGACAGGCACTTGTTGATTCATTTGGATTAGGCCTAGGTTTATGTTTCTGGGATAAAATTCAACTCCTTCACTTGTAGTTTATGGTACTTTGTATGAAATGACATTGATTCGTGACATATTGTTAGGATGCAGTTGGATTTCCAACAAACTCATGTGGCGTCTAATCTACCCAGTTTGTCGTTCTAATTTTTGCACTCAGCTTTGTCTGTAGATTGGTTAGGGTTTCATCTAAATATGAATTGGGAGGGTACTATGATTTGGATCATAAGGTTTTGTCAAAACTGAAATGAAGTGGATTGAATCTTAAATTTCTTGTTTGATCTTGGCATGATATATAAGTAGAACTGACATCGAGTGCTTATATTGTTCCCTTGTAGTTATGGATTGATTTGGAGATGTGTGTGATATATTTCCATTGTTTTTAGGATGTGTGATTCCCACATTTGGCTTCCTATTATTGACTTCAAGGAAGGCCTCAGGTCCCCATGAAAATTGTCCAAAGAAGCAGCTACATTCTCTGTACACAGTAGTGCCATGTTTTACATGAAGGGAAATCTGAAGCCTTTGATTCAATTTGATGCTTATGAATTATTGACAAATATTTACTGTTTATTTGTGTGTGTTAAAATTTATGCTTTATGGCCTTTTGCTGGAGTAGTTCAAGTTTATTTCTTGCATTACTTTGGTTGGTTTTTTTCTAGTAGGCTGAAAGTGAGGTTAAATACTGATAAAGAACTAGTAAGTAACAGAAGCTCTTTCGCCTTAAATTTTGAATTTTAAGAGGAGGTTATAAATTGCAATACAAATATTTAGTACTTTATAATATAATTGCTTGCTGTTTATACCTCATACTTATCAGCTTCATGGGTTAGATATTACTATGAATTTGGTATTCACTTAGTATTTGAATTAATTTGCTTAGCTGACATATTTTAGTAGTAAGTTTAATCGCTAAATGGATGTTGTTTGTGTTCAAAGCTTGGATTCCTTCATTTTTGGGCTTTGGTTGCTTGTTTATAACTTTTTAATTAATTAAGTGAGGAGCTGCTACTAGTTGTCTGACAAATATAGTTGTCAAGTGTGATTTAGGAATAAACAAATTGAAGACCAGTAAGCAAAGCTTGTTACATGGCTGCTAATCTTACTAATATTTGTATTGATACCTGGTTGCTAAACTTGGAGATATTATATTGTTAGTCAAGTTACAAAGTGTGAGTTTTATGTCATTCAACAATGTACTGGTTTAAGACTTGGATATGCTAGTCTTGCCAAAATGTGAAAATGAAAATTATGGTATAAATCATGTACTGCTTATCTGAAATTGAATCTTTGCAAAATCATAGTCTTATATGTCTAGTTTAATTACAATATTATGGAATGCAATTTGGATATTCTTATGATTTTATATAATTTTTTTTAGTGAGACTAGTTTGTTTGGAAATCTGGTGTCATATGTTTGAAAAGTACCGAATTACAAAATTCATGGTAATTTATATATTATTTGTCTAAATCTTGTGAATTAACTGAAAGTTCCCATGGATGTCTAGTTTCTCTACAAGCTCTTAGATTCCATTTTGACTTATGTGTGATACTTATAAAATTGCCAGACCAAAGTGTTGTTTACCTCAGATCCTGTCTAAACTCCTACCTAATGAGTTGCCTTGCAGAAATTATTGGGATTTATGTTTTATGTATCTGAAGCTGGAACTTTGTATGAGAGTTCATGTATGTATCTAGTTCATGTTGTTATTTTTATATTACTGCGATACATTCTTGTGAGTCGATATGTCTTTGGGAAGAAAGACTGTTTCAATGTTTCAAGTGGTGGCTTGGATTACTACTTTTGTTTTGCACAAGTATTACTTCTTTGTCTTGTGCAAGTAATATGTATTCCTTACCTTTCTTAGGGCCCACTTCATCCTTCTATTTCAAGTGGTCCTATTAGGGAAGCATGTCAAGTGGCATCCCCTGTTAATGTATAGCTTAATGATAATAAATGCCATTGTTTTTTGCAGGTTCAACTTTTGTTTGTTGCTTAGAGATTGGAGTGGAAGGAATAAATTAAATACTTTGATCCATTACAGGTATGTTTCCAAGTTTGAGTAATATATGATTTTGGTTGCTTTAGATGTTACCAAGACTTATCCTAGTCTTTGGGATGGAAAAAACTAGTTCCTGCTAGGTGGTGTGATTTCAAATGTGTTCTCGGCTAAGCGCTATGGATATATAATATATGGTTTTTCCGTTTCTTTATGATCTCACAAGTTGCAAGTAGTTTTATTACTAGCTGGATTTTAAGTCATAGATCTGTTTTGGTACAATGACAAATTGAAAGCTGTCATACCATTTTTTAGGCGATTGTGGCTAGCAGCTTTTATGTTATGTGTGAAGGTATTACTTTCATTGGTGAATTAAGCGGATTTTGAAGCTGAAATAAGTAATCAAATTTAATTGCTTTAGTACTTCTCCACTAGATTTCACAGCTTATGAATTTTTTGTCTAAAGTTGTGAGGCATTGAGTAATGTGATTGTTGGAGGATATGTGTTGAAATAGTTGTTTGTTTTTAGTTATGGTATTATTTATCAAGGTGTTGAAATAACAGTGGAGGCTTACCAGGACTGAGAATAGCTATTAGCATGGATTGTTTATCACGGTGTTGACATCATTGAGCATCATGAATCCCAACGATAGCATCCAAAAGGTGGGCAATAATTTGTTTCTTCTGTGGGGTAGTTGAATGTTTAATATATGTTTTGTAGTATAAAAATGAAGTTGTGGATTGCATAGTTAGCTAAGACTTTCAGTTTGTGCAATGTATTTATGGTTTGTGTTTCAGTAAATTTTGTTGCACTGGTGCACGAACAATGCTGCACTTAAGAAATAATATGCCTACATATGTAATTTGGTTTTGTAGAGATTAGTGCCAAATGAAGGAGGATCGGGTAATAGCAAGATACATTGCGGAGATGATGTCAGGAATGTGAAAACAAAGTTGAAGAATACATATAATAAGTTCATGTAATTTTTTTTCTACATGTTTTGTTCTTATTTTATTGCCTTGTCACTATTTTAAGTTGATGTTGCTTTCATAATGCAATAATGGTGAGAAACAAAGTTTTCAGGAGAAGAATAACCGTGGCATGACTCAACAGGTATATGATATATGTTTTAATCTAGCTGCGATATTTAGTTTGTCTAGTTCATTAATTAGATTTGTTATCCTATAGGAGTGGGCTGATATGAACACACGTTGGAAGACATTTGGCTTTGAAGAAAAGTTATGTTTTGCGGATAAGGTTCCCGATTGGGTGAAAGCTAATGATGTATTTGTTAATCAGTGGGATGTCATGTGTCGGCCTTCTTACTTTGCGAAACATGTGAAAGCCTTAACTGTAAAGCAATGGAAATGGCCCATAAAACCGGCCTTGGATGTTTGTTAGACAACAACGTAACCCAGATGCGAAGTGATCTGATTTGTTGGATTGCCCAGTGTTTCGATATCAGCACATGTAGCCTTATTGTCTATGGAATGAGATTCCCTCTTGGTCCCTCAGATGTAACATCCATTATGGGATTATTGGAAGGAAGCAGCAATCTTATTCTAAAGAACAAGTCTTCATTCGTTAGCCGGTAAGCAGCAGACACTTGGTTATTGACCTCAGTGGCATAGTTGAGAAGTTGGTAGGCAGTGAGGGTGAAGAGTTTAAAGAGTGTTATGTTTTGTTGGCTCTTGCAATAGTGCTATGTCCATTGATACGGCAATACCTTCATCAACAATGGGTTTCCACTATTGATCATGTGGATAAGTTGAGTGATTGTCAATGGGCAAGTCTTATACTTGATCATCTGGTTAGCTCAATTAGAAAGGTATTCAAGGAATGTGTCCAGAAACTTAGGAGGTGTGCCCTATTTTTGCAAGTAAGAACAACTTTATTCTTATTTCACATACCACTAGAAAATTGGATGGTGTTTTGTTTTAGTATTTCATTCTATTTGGCTGAAATAATATCATCATTGGTGTATTTTAGGTGTACTACTTACGGTACATTCTTCCGGGTGTGTACCCAGTTGGCTAACTCACCCTCCCCATTTCATATTTCATTAACAATGTGACCTCCAAGTTGCTGAAGAAACGTCTAGTATGGGATATTGAGAAGGTATGATTATGCTATTAACAGATAAAGTGCTGTGATGGTTATGTTCGTGCTGAATTGTTTTCTTGTGCTTGATTCTTGACCCTGTCTCTTTCAACTTACAGGTCCATGAAAACAATTAAACAAAACATGCAAAAAGGAGCAGGGAAACCCCTACCAGACCCCCATATTATTTAGCATCTAACATTGCTGGTTTTGGCAAACCTTACATGGGTGATGACGAGTCCCATGGTGGTTGTATGCATGAGGATAGGAAGGCTAAGGCCAAGGTTGGGGTCACTACGGATGAGTATAAGGAGGTTACTGGGGGTGTAACGTGGTTAGGCATGTTAGTTCACAAATTGGTGTTAGATGTTAGGGCAATTAAAGTAGAACAACAATAGCAAGGTCGATTGTTGGAAGAATTGAAAGAATAGCAACAACGGCAGGGAGCAATGCTTGATGAAGTTAATGATAATGCTACAATGCTTATTCAAGCATTAAAGACGAAGCGAGTGAAGGACGTAAATGAATGTAAGAATGCAAGACCTAAAGACACACATGGTTCCAACACCCCGTTGCATGCCCACCCTATTTCCCTCACGTAGAACCCGGTAACCACTGTAATCGAGGAAAACTTGGTGGACTGGCATGACCAAGAAATCTAAACATCGAAGATGCTAATGGAGGAAGGGTAATTAAAGGTGATGATGAATTTGACAGCCCTGATAAGGCTGTCTATATTAATACTACCAGTCTTCTTGCCTGCCCCACTCCTATTGAACTGATCTTAGTACCTTCTGGTGACACACAGTTGGACAGTAAGCCACAACTGAAAATAGTTATTTTCAATTCGGACAAAATAGAAATAAGTTCTATAGATATGTTGTCTGATGCCATGGACGTGCGTGATGGTAGAGGCTAGGTATGTCAAATTAGCAGCTTGGTTGATAAATCCATCACTTTATTTACCGCAGCATTTGTGTATTGCTAATGGTCATTTTTGTTATTTGTTGGATGCAGGTGAAACCAAAGAGGAAGAGGCAGCTTATCTTGAACCTTTTTGAGCGGCCTATTCTAATCCCAAAGCTGTCGAGGGCGCAAACATCACCATTTACTATTCTTGACGTAAAAAAAGGTCAAAAAGGTCCTCATTTCAGTGCAGGTCCATTTGGTGTGTGGCACCCAGTCTCACAAGAATAGCATCATATGATTATGCATATCTTTTACGGTTATTGCGATGACAGGTTAGTGTTTCTTTACTGAATTTGTAAAATTTATGTTGTTTCATTGCTAATTCTCATTATGTTGTTGGCTATCGGAATGTTTTAATTTTGTTGGCAGTAACTTGTTAGTTAAACCTAGTAGGCCGTATGAGATTTGGCGCTCCGATATAAAGTTGTAGTTGCCCACTGAGTGGATTAGCAATGTCCTTATCAACACATGAGCTGTCATCCTTACGAACGGAGCTCGAGCACGAGGATCATCTATACGAAATTGGTACATGACCCTACACTTCACATTATGTGTTCTTTGTGTCATATTTTTCATGCCTACATCACTTAACTGCGTTACTGCCTCATGTTTGATTTCTTGATTCCTGAAACAATTTGTGCCTGGGTTCAGTTGTTCAAGTGTTCAAGCCGGGCTTATCCCGTGCGCCATCCTTGAAGAATTCAAAAGTTGTCATTTTTAACTTGCAAAAAGAATTAGTCTATATAAATATTTGCCTGAATCAGACAAATATACGGATTTTTCGTGTTATGTGCATCCTATTGGGGGAAGGGTGGGATGCACGCGTTCAAATCTTTAGCAATGAGCTAACACCCCTAATTGCAACATTTCTTTGCTTGCTTTGTTCTTTATTTTTATTTATTTTTAATCTTTTTATTTTCTTTGTCTTCTTTCACTTTTTATATTCATTTTCTAGTTTTATTTTTCCCTATCTTTCTTTCATTTTATATTTTCTTTCTTATTTTGTTGTTTTATTTGATCTCATTCTACTTGTGTTGCTTTTTGGTTTTTGTGTTTAATTTGTCTACCTTTTCTTCTTAGTTTTATTTTAAATTTTTATTTTTTATATTATTTTTAACAAATTTGGCATTTGAAATTTTTGAAGTAATAAAAAAAGATAAAACTGATTAATAAAACAACAACTATTTAATAAAGAAAATAATAGTGTAGCATTTATTATTTTATTAATTATTATTCTTATTTTATTAGTTATTGTTTGCCCTTTTATTAATGGTTATTTGTTCTTTTACTGGCAGTTATTTGTTTCTTTATCGATTCCTACTTGCTCTGTATATAAACAGGTTTATGTTCTTTTATTGGTATTTATTTGTGTTTTTTATAAGTAGTTGTTTATTCTTTTTTCTATTCCTGCTTATTCTTTAGATAAACTAGTTATATGTTTCTTGTTTAGTAGTTATTTATTCTTTTATCAATATTTTGGTGCTCTATTATTAGTTTTTATTTGGTCTTTTATCAGTCCTTTGTTGCTCTTTTATTACTTGTTATGTATTTTTTTATCAGTACTTATGGGTTCTTTTATTTGTTATTTGTTGTTTTAGTAATTCCTTCTTGCTCTTTAAATACTGGTTATTCTTTTATTAGTAGTTTTTTTTTATTTTATTAGTAGTTATTTTTTCCTTTTATCAATTTATATTTATTCTTTAGATATATTAGTGCTCTATTCTTTTATTAGTAGTTATTTGTTCTTTTACTAGTTTAGGTGCTTGTTCTTTTATCATTTCTTCCTTATTCTGTAGATAAACTAGGTGTCTATTATTTTATTATTAGCTATTTATTTTTTAATTAGTGATAAAAGAACAAATAAGCACTGATGCAATAATAGATAAAACTAGTATAAGAAGAAATAAAAAATCATAAAATAACAAATACAATTGATGATGTAATATACAAAAATATTAAGAAAAACACAAAATCATAAAATTGCCTATAAAACTATTGAACAAACAAATAAAAATGGTAATAAATTAAACGAGCACTAATAAAAGAACATATAAATTTATTAAAAGAACAAATAAGAACATGTGTGTGTTATTATTTGTTTCTTTCAATTCAACAAGATGTTTTTTTTGTTAGTTGACAGTTTGGAAAAGAAAATAATAAATATAAAGTAACTTTTGAAAAAAATATAATATAAAGCATAAAAAGATGAAATAAACTAAGAATGGTATGTTTTATTTTTTTTCAGTTTATGGCAGCTAGGCCAGCATAATATATGCAACACTTGCGTTCAAATCAACAGTATAGGACACTACTCATGGATGATATCAACAAGTGTGATAAAGTAATTTTCTACCTTTTTATGTTATTTTTGCTTTGCTGGAGTCAACGTATGGCATACTAGGTAGCTGATGTGATGCAATGTTGGTTTTTATTTAGATCTTCTTTCCCATGCATGAACTCGCCCATTTATTTCTACTTGTTGTTGATGTGACATTGATGACAATCTCTATGTGGGACACCTTTGGAAAAGGTCACGCAATTGATTATTATTCTGAGGACATAGATTCCCAGGTATATACTTCGCTAATCTGAATTTTCATACGCATTTGACCCTTAACAGTATTCTGTGAAATAATTAGAGTTTCACTGTTTCTATGCCTATACTAGTGTACGACCTTGGACAAAGTGATTGCTTCTAAAAAATTCAAGTTCAGCCAGTTTGAAAAGGTCAAGCCAAAGGATTTCTCAGTGCAATCTAATATCTTTGATTATGGATTGTTTTTTTGCTATTTCATGGAACATCCGACAAGGGTTACAATGAGTGTGAAGAAAGAGGTTTGTCGTTGTTTCAGCTTTAGTTTTAGATTCATTTTATTAAAAAATTTGTGCATTACTCACCTTCTTGGTCTGTAATTTAACAGTGGTGCACACATGAGTGAAGATGCAAATTTTTACTAGATATTTTGCTATGTGATGAGAACCTGTTGAAGAACCATATTCAATCAATTGTTAGCACATGGTTTAAGGTGCAACAAAAAGATTGTGGTGGCGTTGATGTTCGCAAGGAGCAAATACTATAAGTGGATGAAGTTGTAGTTAAACCAAGGGGTAGAGGGAAGTGTGGGCCGAAATGAAGCATTGAAGACTGGCATTTGCTTTCAGATTATTTTGTCCATAGAATGGGTCGTTTTTAGTCCTGTCGTTGGCATGTTTTTTTTTATGGTCCGTTCATCCCCTGCTAACTTGTTTTGTGTATAGGGTAGTAGATAAACTTGTTTTTGATTTTATAGGGGCATTCATAAACATCCTTCATGCTTCAGCTCTATCGGCAAGGGGGTGCTTACTTTTTTGTTGACTAGGTTTCTACTTTTTTGGTTGTGTTGTGCAATTTTTTTGGTGCTTCAGTCTATAGACAGCTGAAGCATTGCAATTGCTATGACATTGTAGAGAAGTATTACTTAATAGAAAATGCAAAGGTTGCTGAGTGCATGATGGATAAATGAGTTGTTTACCATATGGTTGACCATACATTTCACTTCTAATTCTCAGGGAAATTAAGAGCTCAAACCCTGCACATGTGTTTGGTACAGAATATTGGATTTGGGCTACGTTTCAAACTTGAGTTTGTTAGTGAAATGCTTAAATATGTTGAAGAAACTTATAAAATGCTGTGTTTGACCTAGTGTTTCAGTTTACGTTGTCGCATGCTTATAACACTGAGCTTTCGCTAGCAAGTTACATTACTGCATTGTGATAAATTGAGCCCATATTTGCTGAAATCAATATGGTTAAAAGGGTAAGTGTTCATTTGGGTTACGAAGCACAGGTTTATGACTGATTTCTTAGAAACTGAGTTGCAGGTTTAGATAATAAGCCTTTATAACAAGTTATCTGACTTGAAAGAAAATTCAAATGGCCAATTAAAGTTGTTTATAAAGTTTAGTATAAATTTTGGAAGCAACAAAAAAGTTGTACCCCTCTAAGTCTTTGGGAGGAAGACTTATAAACTGGGATTTAAATGTTCAAATAAATTTCACATGATTAAAATAAGGTGCTTGTAAACATTGGCTCCAAATGGAGAAAGGGAACTTAAAACAATAGTTTACGTTCCATGTTTCTAGAAAGACTTTCAGCACAAAAAACAATGCTTCAAAGTTGGGGTTGTAGGCTTATAAAATGGAGTTTTTTTATTTAAAACAATTTCTTTATGCCCATAGAAGGATAACTGCAGAACGTTACACCATTTGCAACTCTGGAACAAAAACATGACCCTATACACTTAAATTCTCATGTTCAACTCTAGATAAAAACTGCCATGTTTGACCATGTGTTGACTTGAAGGTAGGAAAAGTGGTTAAAACTGATACTTTGCAATGAAGTTCTAGAGGTTATGGAACTGATTCTACTCGTTTGGGCTATAAGGCAATGTGCTTTGATGTGAAAATGAATGAAAATTTTTTTTTCACTAATTAAATTCTGATTTTTTTGATATTTAAGGATCATACACTGATCTGAGTAATCAACTTATGATCCATGGCCTGTTCATGTTTCACTGAGTGAGAGAAACAAAAGACCAAATTTTTTCAAGGATACAACTAGTACATGTCAATGATTGCAATAAAAGTCAGCTTTTTATGTGAAGTTGTCAGTAGAACAAAATATGGTTCAAACTTTGCATAACGGCTATCTAAATTGGAGTCTTCAGGTTGATACAAGTTACGTATTAGTAAAGCAGTATTCCTACAAAGTTTGGTCACATTTGGGAGAGTACAATACAAAATCACGTTTCACACTCAAGTTTCTTAAAGCCTTGACCAAGAAAACTATTTAAATGCTAACTTTTTGTTTTGAATCCTTGAACATAGACTTTTGCGTTGAAACATGTTTCATTATGATAAAGAAACCTGACTGGAAAGTTTCACTGAGTTATGAAATGCTAAAGTTAGAAAACACAACATAAACGGGCTCTTGAACTCCTGCAACCTTCATAATTGTTTATGCTTCAAACTTTGGGTAAATGGTTTCTAAGCTGAGGTTTAACCACTGGGATAAGTTTGTTATGGCAAAAAGGTGGTGTCTGCAAAATTTGGATGGAAAACCACCATCAGAACTAAAAACGACCACTTTTAAATCCAACTTTCATGTTGTTGCTATCTTCAAATGAGCAAATTCAAGTGAATGTCTTTGACATGTGCCTTGCCTAGTATGGTTACTATTTAAAGGGAGTTACAACGGCTGAGAAAAGGCTATGAACCTAGTATTCTAACTTTTGCAAGAATGAGATTTGTTTTCAACCCATTTTGGTTTGCTGCCAAGTAACGAAAGTAATGCACTAGCTTAAGAAATGCCACTTTGACCTGGGGTTTGACTTTAAGAATGGGATTGAGTTTTTTACTAAAACATTGTAGTCACATTAAGCTAGAAAAATTAAGACTTCTCTGTAACTGTTACATGAATCAACAGCAGCATAACTTAGGAATAAGGGAGGTTCTAGCTATGCTGGAAAAGTGACCATCAGAAACATTTTTCTTTCAAACTTTATGGAATTGCCCTGAAATTTTGGATTCTTGAGTTCAAAAAATTTTTTATATGTGTGGAGGAAGTTTCTTGTAAGTTTGTGTGACATTTCGCATATTGGAAGCCAAAATCATGATTTCAGTTCAAGGTAATGATGATGAACCAACAGGAAAGGAACTACTTCAAATTCTTGGAAGAAGACTTATAAATTTGTTATTTGGGGTGGTGACAAGCTTGTCAACAATGAAGAGAACCTCTTGGGAATGTTTGGTGTTAGTTGGAACACTGAAACTCTGAAGTTGTAGAGCCTAGAATCACAGCTAAATCCACCATGTTTCTGCTACAACTACCAATAGAAAGAAAGTTGCTTCGAACTCTAGGATGGAATCCTCAAAATATCAACTTCCATGGAAGAAGAACTTCAAAATGACTTTACAAATGTGACTGGAAAGTTTGGTTTTAATTGCAAACAAAGGGAAACTTTCAAAGCAAAAACATTATTATTAATGCTTGGGCAAGGGCAATTTGGGCCATGACAGTACGAATACATCAGTTTACAAAATCTGACACCCCTGATTCTTATAACATAAGAAATGTAAGATGGATCTTTCTTTACATCCTTTTTCAACCTTTTTAATATACAGGTGTCTGGGATAGTTATTGCATTCTCTAGCTTCAGGACAACAAAGATATGACTACAGAGAATACCTAAAACATAGATAGTAACATATGTAACTTCATCTCCATACGGCAATCTTGACACATATAATTAAGGAGTTGGTGTCTAGGGGGTACAAACCTATGTAAGTAAGGAGCTTGTATGTGCAGTCATAAACCCCTATAACATCATCGAATTTGATGATTATTGCTGTCGTATAACTTGCATATTTGTGAACCTGATACGAACGAGTAGCGGCACATGCATTATCTATAAGGACAACAAAATAGTTTGGCTCTTCAAGAATTTGTTGCCAGATATGTACCAAGATCCAATGAGTTTCCACTTCTGCTACATGTCTCTCCAGATGCTTCAAATAGGTAACTACCTGAAGAATTGTATGTCGACTATAGAAATGCTGCTAGACTTCTGCCCCGTAACCTGTCTGGAGCCACATCAAGACACCGGACAAAGTCATATAACTTTCGCTGTGAAGATAAGAATCTTTTCTGGAAAGCGTGCATGCCCTCAGCCCTCTGTGTGTTTGTTATCCCAGTGAAGAACCTATTCTTCAGAAGTGCTATGACCCAATATTCTCGTTTAACCCAAACATCCTTAAGCCATTGATTTTGCTGTAACCCATGATCCATGATTGCTGCATGCCACTTGGCTTCAAGTTCATCTAGGTTGTCAACATTAAGCATCATGCGAGTGAACAAGTTGGCAAAGGTAGGTGCTTCTTTTACATTTATCTTGCAATTACACATCAGATGCCAAGAACATGTGTGGTGCTGAGCAGCATGTAATTCTGACTGAATGGCCAGCTTGAATCTTAGGGCCCCATCCGTTACAACTGTAGTAGGCATCTTACTTCCCATACAGTCAACAAAGTGGCTTAGTAACCACTTGAAGCAATCCTCAGACTCATCATGCACAAGAGCACAATCGAATATGGTTGTCATAAAATGGTGGTTCAAGCAAAAAATGACAACATATGGTAGCTCATATCCATTGCTATTATAAGTTGCATCGAAGCAAATAACATCTCCAAATGCTGCATAATCCCACCGCATCCTACTGTCTGCCCAGAATAGATATCACAATGTATCCTCCCCATCAACCACATATCTACAGTAGAAGTCAGGGTTGCATTGTGCTCTAGAAGTAAGATTGGCAATTGATTTCTCAGAGTATGTTGTAAGCTCCCCATCCTTGCCATCGGAGTCAACCCAATTGTGTAGGTCCTTTCTTGTAAAGCCAAGATTTTTATAGCCACCATTGGTGACAATCATATAGTCCATCACCCGTGCAGTACTGATTTTGACCCTCTGCATATTCGTCTGAACATGTTTAGCAGTAGGAGTAAATATTCTCCTCGACCGTAGGAAATGTGACTCCAACTTTGATGCAAGGACATGGTTATGGTTAACCTCGAACTCATGAACATGATACTTCTATTTTTTAAAACTATATTGTACTCGGAAAGCAGCTTTACAGCCACACCGTAAGACACGCTGAGGTTCTTTAATAGGCTATTGACCTTTATTTTCCCTTACTAGAGCCTTGCCCTCCCTTGCACAAACCCATCCTTGTCGCTGCGCCACCTTGAACTTAGGGTTAATCCTTAGCTCATCTTTACACACAGAAAAGCCCATCAAACATGCATACTTCCGGTAAAAATTTTCGGCATCAAATACATTGTCAAACTCAACGTCTTGGACATCATCAAACTGCCATTCTTCAACTGGTTTGTTAATCTCCTCGGCAAGGGTGGACAAATCATAATCACAATACTCAACAATAAATACTTCCTTATGTTCCCCATCATCTATTTATTGGAAATCTGAAAAGGTTTGCCAAATTTGTAGACTACTGGAATAATGTAATGCAACTATTATCCATACCCAACTTTCTAAACCTTATAAAAAATGGTTGTAGCAGGCAATGTAAATGAAGTAGCCATCTACAGCACTTGAGGATAGAGTAAAATAGAAGAATGTTAGCAAATGGCTATGAAATTGACAACTTATTCATATGGCATACCTTTACAATGTGCTAAATATGAGCAAGAAGGTCAACAAAATGGGCTGTAACTTAAGGCAAACATTCTGATGAACACTTGGTGTACATCCGTAAGCCTTCAGCTTGCTGCAAAAATTTGCGATGGCCCTTCTGTAGATCAGCCTACGATAAGAAGAATTGGAACATTACCAACAGCTGCAATAGATAGATAGAGCACAGTAGCATGGACAAGGGATGAATTATCATACTTGGCAAAGCCATCGATATGTTAATTTACAAGAGCATCTATGTGTTCAAATTTAGCAACCAGAGATGGGCATTTACCTGATGGAGTACAGAAGCCTCACCTAGTGATCAATGAAGGTCTCTGGAATTTCAACTCCATTGAGTAGTCGATGGGTTCTTTGCGCTTATGGTCTACAGACTAGTTTTAAATTTATTAAGCCTACCTAAAATAATTAAAACATTTCCAAGCATGTCAATGTTTAAAAGTAAAGATTTGTAATGAAATTTTTGTAAATATATAAAATTTAAAGCAGTTTTCGGTTGAACAATATTCTATGCCTTTTTTTGATCACATAAACTATAAGGTAGTAAACAACATTTAAAATACATACTGTTAAATATTTTGGTATAAATAATGCAAACGTAAAGGTATAAATGGTATTCTAATTTAAAATATCATAATTTTGTTTTACCTTTTTTTTATCTCCTTCTGATTTTAAAAACATCTAAAAATTCATATAATAACCCAAACCTTAATCTCTAACCCTAAACATGAACCCTAAGCTCTAACCCTAACCCCAAAACCTGGTTATTTAATTTCAGTAAACTTCTATTTAGCTACCCAGATGATTGTTTTATGAAGAAAATTTTTATATGCCTTATATTCTACAATATAATTGTATTTGATGGTTGGCTCTGGATTATGTAGATATTGATTTGGAAATTATTTAGAAATTATATTCAAAAAAATTTATTTGAAATAATCCATTAATTGTAATATTTGTATCATAATGTTTATTTTGTTTATTTTTTTTGTATAAATTTTTCTAGTGTAAACAACAAAAATAGATAAATTCAGTGACATTTAATAGCATGATAAAAATTATTTCAAAATTTATTTTCATGTTTTTTTTTTATGTTTGGGCAAAAGTACAAGAAAAAGTTGAAAATAACATGTAATTTTTTCATCTTTGTTAATTTATCTACTATTTGCAAAGGGTGCAAATTAACTACATATATGGAGTAATATTTATTTTAAATAATTATTTACATTATTCATATCATTAGTTAATAATTATAATTTATAAGCCTAAAAAGTAATGATTTATTGGTTTCAAGATAATTAATTATATATGTGATGATTACATTGAATAAATTGAATATCATTAAATATAATTCTATTAATTAATTATACTTTTTACTCAATACATATGTGTACTTCTTATAATATTAATAATAATATTATTATTTTGATTACAATAAAAACAATAATAAGAACAAATTGGCTGAATTATATATTCCAATTTTTTTGACAAGCAATTAACTAGTATCGATGGAAAAAAAAAAGGAAAAATGCACTAAGAGTTCCATGTTATGTCTTTTACTATACATTTTAGCCCCTAACCCTATTTAACATTAAAAAAATGATAACTGTGTTATGAAAAATTAGGTGGGTGCATTAACTCGTGAGAAGTTGCAAAATTAGACAACCAACTGAGACTAGGTGTAACTTAATGGACTAACCCATAAGAGTCAATGAAGCTAAGGGGCTACTGGATGATTAGGATAATAACAATCATAATTTAATCGGGAAGGATTCAGTTTTGAGTTTCAGGTTGATTTCGGATTAAGTAGATTATGTGTGCGGGCTTTTTTTTCTTATTTAATACAAGTTGGGTCAATTTCTCACTTAATTTTTGGCCAGGTTATTTAGGTCGGGTAATTATAGATACTATTATGAATGCCAAAGAAATAGAATTAAATACAATTATAGTTTTCTTAACGTAAACCATAAAATTGTAACAAAAACTGAAAATTATACTAAAAAAATAAACCCTACTCCCTAACTCTAATTCCTAATTAATAAACCTAACCAAACCTTAATCCTAAACCATAACTCTAAACCCTAGTCCTTATCCTTATTCCCTACACCTTAAGCTAATCTTAATTCTTAACCATAAACTCTAAACCTTAATCCTAAACCCTAACATTAAATCTGAAACCCTACACATAATTCTAAACCCTGACCCTAAAACCTAATTCTTAACCCTAATCATAACCCGATTCCCTAAACCTTAACATAACCTTAATCCTTAATTCCTAACACTAAACCATAATCCCTATTTCTAAACCTTAACATTAACTCCTTAACACTAAATGTAATCATAATCCTAATCCCTTACCCTAAACGCTAACCATAAATTTTATACCACTTAACTTGAATCTAATACTAGTTGAACCTAAATCTAATGTCACATAACCTGAATTTGATACCAGTTAATTCTAAATCTAATACCATATAACTTAAATTTGACACCAGTTGAACCTTAATGTCATACTTATTTAACCTTAATGATTTATTGATTTCAAGATATTTAATTATATATGTGATGATTGCATTTATTAAATTGAATATCATTAAATATAACTCTATTAATTAATTATACTTTTATTGAATGCATATTTCTACTTATTATTATTATTATTATTATTATTATTATTATTATTATTATTATTATTGTTGTTGTTGTTGTTGTTGTTGTTGTTGTTGTTGTTGTAAAAAACAATCATAAGAACAAATTGCCTAAATTATATATTCTAATTGTTTTGACAAACAATTAACTAAAACCGATGAACAATTATGGAAACTATTATGAATGCCACAGAAATAGAATTAAATATAATTATATATTTTTTTAACTTAAACCACAAAAAATTGAATGAAAAATAAACCATAATCCCTAACTCTAATTGCTAATCAATAACCTTAATCTTAAACCCTAACATTAAATCCCTAACTCTAAACATAATCCTAATCCAAACCCCTTAATCCTAAACCCTAATCATTAACGCTAACCATAACCCTATTCCCTAAACCTTAATCCCTAATCCCTAATCATAAACCTTAACATTAAATCCCTAAACCTAAACATAATCCTAATCCTTAATCTCATATTACTTAACATAAATCTTATACCTTTTAACCTAAATCTTACACCATAAGTACTTGAATCTTATACCACTTAACCAGAATCTCATACCACAACAACCAACATCTTATACCATAGCAACCTCAATTTCATACTACTTAACCTGAATCTTATACCATTTAACATGAATCTTATACCATGTGAACCTGAATCTCATACCATGTGAACTTGAATCTCATACGACAATAACCAGAATCCCATATCATATAACTTAAATCTCATACCAATTAACTTGAATCTTATACCATATGAACCTGAATCTCATACCACTTAACTTGAATCTCATACCATTTAACTTGAATCGTATACCACTTAATCTGAATTGAATACCAATTAACCTGAATATCATACCATGTGAATCTGAATCGCATATCACTTAACCTAAATCCTACACCATTTAACCTAAATCTTATATCGTGTGAACTTGAATCTGATACAACTTAACCTAAGTCTCATACCATTTAACCTAGATTTGATACCACTTAACCTGAATTAAATACCATTTAACCTGAATCCAATACCACAAGCACCTGAATATCATACCATTTAACATGAATCTCATAATATTTAGGGTAAATCTCATACCATTTAACCTGAATATGATATCATAAGTAATAACCTGAATCTCATATCAGTTAACCTAAAACTTATACCATAACCATCTGAATCTCATACATGAAGAACCTGAATGTCATACCATTTAACCTGAATATCATACCAATTAACCTCAATCGCATACCAGTTAACTTGAATATCATACCGCTTAACCTGAATCTCATACCACAATAAACACAATCTCATACCACCGTAACCTAAATCACATATCATTTAACTTGAATCACATATCATTTAACCTGAATCGCATACCAGTTAACCCGAATCCCATATCGTAACCTAAATCTCATACCATTTAATCTGAATCTTATATCAGTGAACCTGAATCGCATACCATTTAACCTGAATCTCATACCACAATAACCAGAAACTCATACCACAGCAACATGAATCTCATACCACTTAACTTGAATCTCTTACCATTTATCCTAAATCTTATATTATGTAAACCTTAATCTGATACCACTTAACCTGATTCTCATACCACTTAACCTGAATCCAAAACCATAAGCACCTGAATATCATACCATTTAACTTGAATGTCATACTATTAAGCTAAATCTCATATCACTTAACCTGAATCTAATACCATTTAACCTGAATCTCATAGCACAACAACTTGAATTTAATACCATACGAGTTAACCTGAATCCCATACTACTATAACCATAATCTTATACCACTGCAACTTGAATCTCATACCAACTTAACCTGAATGTCATACCATTTGAGCTAAATCTCATACCACTTAACCTGAATCTAATACCATTTAACCCGAATCTCATACCACAACAACCTGAATCTGATACCATAAGTAACAACCTGAATCTCATACTAGTTAACCTAAAACCCATACCACTATAACCAAAATCTCATACCACTGTAACCTGAATCTTATGCCAGTTAACCTGAATCTTATACGATTTAAGCGAAATCTCATACCATTTAACTTGAATATAATATTATTTAACCCGAATCTCATACCACAATAACCTGAATCTGATACCATAAGTAATAATTTGAATCTCATACTAATTAACCTGAATCCCATACCACTATAACCAAAATCTCATACAACTGCAACCTGAATCTCATACTAGTTAACCTAAATCTCATACCATTTATGCTAAATCTCATACCACTTAACTTAAATCTAATACCATTTAACCCGAATCTCATAACATAACAACCTGAATCTGATACCATAAGTAACAACCTGAATCTCATACTAGTTAACCTAAATCCTATACCACTATAACCAGAATCTCATACCACTACAACCTAAATCTCATACTAGTTAACGTGAATATCATACCACTTAACCTGAATCCTATACCACTATAACCAGAATCTCAACCCATATCAACCTGAATCTCATACTAGTTAACTTGAATCTCATATGAATTAACTTGAATATTATACCACAATAACCAGAATCTCATACCATACGCACCTAAATATTATACCATTTAACCGGAATCTCATATCATTTAACTAAATATCATACCAGTTAACCTAAATTCGATACCACAACAGCCAAAATCTCATACTATAGAACTTGAATCTTATACCATTTAACCCGAATCTTATACCATAACCTGAATTTTATACCATAAGAACCTGAATGTTATACCAATTAACTTTAAATTTCATACCATAACAACTTGAATCTGATACTATAAGTAACAACCTGAATCTCAAACCAGTTAAACTGAATCTCATACCATAATCTTGTGAATTTTATACTACAAGAACCTGAATATCATACTATTTAACCTAAATTTCATACCAATTAACCTAAATCTCGTACCACTTAACTCGAATCTGATACCACAGCAACCTAAATCTCATACCACTTAACCTAAATGCGATACCACAATAGCCTGAATCTCATACCAATTAACCTGAATCTTATACTATAATAACCTGAATCTCATACCAATTGATTTGAATGTCATACCACTTAACTAGAATCTCATACCACATAACCCGAATCTCATACTACTTAATCTGAATATCATATCAACTTAACTTGAATCTCATATCACCTAACCTGAATATCATACAAAAGCAACCAAAATCTCATACTACAAAAACCTAAATCTCATACCATTTAACCTGAATCTCATACCAATTAACTTGAATCACATGCCATTTAACTTGAATTGCATGCCATATGAACCTGAATCTTATACCAGTTAACCTGAATTTCATACCATAATAACCAAAATCTTATACCACATTAACCTTATAGAACATAAACCTGATTCTCATACCATCTAAATTTAATATCACATGAACTTGAATCTAATACCATTTAACCTGAATCCAATACCACCAAACCTTAATATCATACTATTTAACCTAAATTACATACCACAAAACCTGTAACCTGCTGTTTAGGTTACATTGTGATTTCCTTATTTTATATACTTTTGTTGCATTTCCAAACTTAGGTCCTTATCAAAAACTAAAAGTTTGGGAATGAACCATGAAAAAGGGGTATTGGTACCCCCTCTTGTATTTTAGAATGTATCATAAATTTCTTTTCTCAGCACAAGCACCATGGAGAAAAGACAAAAGCGTGGAAAATTCAAATTTGTTCTCTTAACTATTCAGTTTGTCCTAAAATGATTCTCTATCTCTAGAAGCGACTATTAAGATCCTCTAACTCAAGCAACCCGTCCATTTTGAGTCTCATCAGTTAGTTGAGCAGTTATTTTGGATGAAATTTACTTAAGTGGCACCCATAATACCACATAGTACTCATAATGCCACGTGGCTTCCTTTTTAACTAAAATGATAGACCATCTTTGTACAAAAATGAGAATTTAAATTCAAACTAACAAAAATATAAAATCATGGGACCTAAAATATAGATTAGCCCCAATTATTAAAATTGAAGAGCAGATGACGATGTTGCATTGAAAGGTAGAGGTAAATGACTAGAAAATATCCCTACCTACTATAAAATATCCCATTCCCTGTACTATAAAATATCCCTACCTACTTAGATTTGTAAAGATGTTTTTGTGTAAAAAAAAAACACATACTTATTTTACAAGCTCCGCCTCGCTGCCTTGGTCTTATGATTTTAATATGGCAAAAATCCACAATCATCCCTTGAATTTAAACAAAATGAACATATAACCTTTCAAATTATACTATATTTTAAAAGAAGGAGGCATTTAACTGTTCATCAACAATGTTTATTGTAAATGAACAGTTCTGCAGGGGGCTTTTGCTTTTGTGCTTTTTCCATATGTGATTTGCTCATTTTCAAAGTTTAGTTCTCTTTTTGCAAGGCGTTCTACTGTATAAGGGCCTCTGATGCAATTTTTCTACACATTTTTTTTGGTTAAAATGCGGTTTTAGTCCCTAACTTACTATTTTTTTTATTTTAGGCTCTAAGTTATGTCCGTGTATATTTTAGTCCCCAAACTTTATAGCTATTTAACTAGATCTTCTATTTGCTCTCTTGGTCCCCAAGTTTTTTTTTTGTTTTATGTTCTATCTTCTAGAGTGAAACATTGGTGACCATAATTTGTTTATTTTTTAATTAAACCATTTTTTCTTTATTAAGTCAATTGTTAAATCCTTAATAACTAAAATTTTTTCATTGTTTTTCTTCATCCTAACGTTTTTTATTGATTTTCTTCATTGTTGTTTTTTCAAATAAAACTTTAATCACTATAATTTATCTACTTTTGATCTGGTTCTACTTGATTCGGCTTTAGTCAGTTTTTTTACTTTTTTTTTAATCTTTGTTAAGTTAATGATTAGATTGTTAATTGATTAACATGTATTAAACATGATTTTATACTTTGGTCATTTTTTTATTATTATTGATGATTAAGTTTTATAGCATCAATTATTTACTTCAAACTTTGTAGTTTAATAATTAATTTGATCTATAATTGTTAAAATTGAAAGTAAATTTTTCTAAATAAATTTTTCATCAATATTAAAAATTAGTTTTTAGTAAATTGCATCCGAAAAAAGCCAAAAAATAAAGCCAAAATAAAAAAAGATGTGGTTCTAGTTCCTAACTTTTTAATTTTTCCATTTTAGGCTTTGAGTTACGTCCGTGTTAGATTTTGGCCCCCAAATTTTATAACTATGGAGAGGTTTGATAACTCGCAAATCATCGTAGTTGATATTTTTTTTATAAATTTTAATAATAAATAAATAAATATTTATCATCAATAAATTTATCATAATCAAGTAAAATTTATTTTTTTATTTATTGTCTTCTAAAGTAAAATCTTTGTAACCATAGTTTGTTTCTTTTATTTTTTAATCAACCACAGTGATTTCATTTAGATTTTTTTGTTGGTTTTTTATTTTATTTTTTTGAACAAAATTTTGGTTAATATGACTTGTCTATTTTTTTGTGTTGTCAAACTGATTCATTTTAGCCAATGTTTTTATTTATTTTCATTTTTTCTTTATTAAGTTAATGGTTATGCTGTTAATTAAAAAAATCTTTACATTTTTTCTTTTAGCCTAAAGACAATTTTAGTCGCCACTTTTTGTCATTAAAATTCCACTCTTTGTCTTATATTATTAACTTTTTTATATTATTTTTCTCTTCTAAAATAAAACTTTAGTTACCATCGTTTGTCTCTTCATACTTAGAATTATTTTTTTTCTTGCTCTCTTAGTCCCAAAACTTTACTTGATTTTTTTTCATCTCAATTTTTTTTCCCCATTTTTATGAGACTTTTTTCTTTTATCAATGATCACCACTATATATATTTGTATTTATTGTTGACATGGATTGAAGTATCACGACGTGAGGGCGTTATGAACCTCGTATCAATTCTATATACATAGACCCTCAAATTCTATAGAACCCGACACTTGCTAAGCTCTTCTGCTAGTTACCATTAGAGGCTCTCATAAAATGGTGTTTTACATACTGTGATTTGACCATATTTTCTATTTAGTCCAACCCAATGTCACCATGGGCAAAAATCCATATATGATCACTTAATTGAAGTAGTTATTCTAATGTAATTTCTTATCTCATTTAATACTATCGTGATAACTCATATGTCATATTTTATGTGAGTCCATTCAATTGATTTCTTTGTTATTTTTTATAAAAGTTACTTGTATGACAGTTTCTATCCTCATGGTAGGTTTGATATTGTCAAATGCTGTCCTCTTTCGTAATAATAAATTACTAATACAAACGCAAAATTTAATGACTTTAGAACTAAGACAGAGATAGCCCAACTTCATTTTCTTCCCAGATCTTCTCTAAATGAATGCTTGAAATTATAAACAACAAGCTCCCCATTGGCTCAATCACGATCAGAAAAACTTGAAATTATAAAAATTCTCAGGCAAATTAGTGAAAATGATATGAACAATGGAGATCCTCATTTGCTCAATCATGATTAGAAAAACTCAACCTTCTCTCCATTTTTTCCATTGAAAGGGTGTCGGTGACGGCTGGGCTGCTTCCGAACAACAAGGAAAGTTGAAACATTGACTAGGCAAGAGAGAAGTGGGCTAAGATTTGATCGACTGCATCGACATGGAGAGTTTTTCTGATTTGTCGAGTAACAGAGACAATGATTTAGATCGCGAGATGGGTTTCAGCCAACAGCGGTCGGGAGATCGAGGTCAGCGACGGCCAACGAAGACGAAGGAGTACCCCCCGCTGCGACTGATTCTAACTCGAATGGAGGACTCAACGCAGTGGGTGTTGAGGCAGAACGACTGCTTCTAGATGGAGCTGGGCCACAGCGACCCTGCGGCAACGTTCTGCAGGCTGTGAATCTGTGGCTTGGGGAAGAACGAAGAACCATGAATTTTGGGGAAAAGATGAGTTTTCAACTCATGTGCATTTCACGTCCTCATGATTATGTGTTTCTGTTAGTTTTGACCTAAAGTTTCATCTTCTTACAATATGATCATCCACTGTAATTGGAGAAGAAGCCACAACGGCAATTTAGGTTCCAATAGGCTTTTGAGACCACTACAACAGTAATTTCCATCCAACATAACAAAGAAAATAACGGATGAAACTTATATAGAACATGATATATAATTTAGGAGACTTTAAGATAACATAAATTAAGATAAGAAACAACATTTAGGATAACCGTTATAGTTAAGTGACAATATATGGATTTTGCCCTCATATTGATAGTAGGACAAGAGGTCATCCGCCACTTCCAACACACCTTGAAAACACTCTTGCCGGTGAAAACATGTCGGAGAGTATGGAAGGGTTGTTACTCAAGTTCAAATTTGCTCTCCTTTTTGGCTGAAAATGTTCCAAAGGCCATTCGATTTAAACTTTATTGGCATTTTGATACCAAACGTCTCAAGAATTTCAAAAATTACAAGCGTCGTTATGAAAGTCAGGTGCTCTTACGGGCCGAAGAAAGGGCATAGGTGATTTTTCAACGAAGTTTGAGATTATATGTATGGTATTTGAGGGGGCATGTGCTTTTTTTCCTCAATTTTCAGAGTGCTGGTTATGGAGTGTAGCACCTCTACATATATATCTCTATTTTTTTCCTTTTTTTTTTCTGATAGATTATATAGCACTTCTAACCATAAAATTAAATATCACAGTATACAGTGTTGTATATTGCTTACCGCGGATGAGCAGTATGCGATACAAATATTTTCATATTTTGCCAATTTTTCACATGAAATATCGTGGTATACCACGGTATTTTACATATTGGTAGTTTTTTATGTACATTTTGTAAAAAAAAAGAAAAAAACCTTGGTATACAATAAATACCGTGGGGTACGTGCAGCAGTATTTCATTTTTTTGCGGATATGTGTGAGATATTTTTTTATTATTTTATATCAAAATGTCATACATAAATATATAAAATAGTAAAATATTATTAATAGACATATTTTAACATAAATATTTATTTTTATCTTTTAGATACCTTTTCTTTTACTTTTGCTTTCTTTTTCTTTGGATCTTATAAAATATATAGTTATTATTAAAGTATTGTTTTCTTTTCTCTTATATCAATAAATTGGGTTTTTTTTTGCTGAGTTATATTTATTTTGCTTTATATATAATATTCTTTATATTTTGTATAAAAAATATCTTCTATCATACATATTTTAGTTATATTTGACAAATTATGATGAGAAAAATTAGAATACATATAAAAATGTTCAAACAAATTTTATTTAATTTATTTCATATAAAAATAATATTCTAAATTTTATTTTTTTGGTGAAAATTATAACTGTATGTAATGTGGAATAGCTAAAAAATATGAGATGCAGTATACCTATAGCGGTAATGGTATTTAATACTTTGCTTCTAACCGCTCCACTTTTTGTGTATTGGGTTTAAACCAGTTGGAATGTCTTACGATTAAGGTATTAAATACCGTCGCCGTTAAGTATATAGCATTTCAAATTTTTAAGGTATACCGCATGGTATACCACGTCACATACTGTTACTGTGTTAAAAAAAATAAATGTTAAAATATTATTTTAAGATAGATGACTTAAATTCAATAATTTTTTTTTGCATATTTAGTATGTATTCTTATTTTTCTCATCATAATTTGTCAAATATAAATAATATATATAAGATAGAAGATATTTTTTTTAAACAAAAAACATAAAAAATTTATATGTAGAGAAAAATAAATAATACTAAAAAAGAACTAATTTATTGATATAGGAAAAAAAATAATTTAATAATAATAATATATTTTCTAATACCACATTGAGTTCCTAGATGGCTCAAAGTAACTATTAAATTTTTATGTTAACTAAGAAAAAGAAACAAAAGAATAAAAGTAAATATTTATTTTATGATATGTGTATTAATTATATTTTAATGTTTTATATATTTATGATATTTTGATGTAAAATGACAAAAAAATATCTCACACACATTTGTAAAAAATAAAATACTGCAGTACTTACCTGGCAGTATTTGTGGTATACTGCAGTTTTTGAACAAAATGTACATAAAAAGTGAGCAGTATGTGAAATACCATGAAATATCGTGCCATAAAATGACAAAGTGTGAAAATATTTACACCGTATACCGTTACCCACAGTAAGTAATATACCACGGTATTTAATGCCATGTTCATAATAGAGGCAGTGACGGTTGGATCCTTGGCATAATGTGGCTTGAGGAGCTCTTCTAACAACAGGAGCTCAGGTTCAAGAAAATTCTGAAAAAAACAGGGAAATGAATAGGGATCCAGGTGTGTTTGGATCTTGGAAAAAATTTCTGGAAGAAGCATAAGCATAGAAATTAAAATGGGAGTAAGTTGAAAAGCCTTCATTGACCTCTATAGACATTCTGTTTCCAACCAAGAGGGCCACGGATGGGAGAAATGTCCTCCTGGACATGGCGAATTAAGTACTACAATCAATAAGCCACTTACAATCATGGTTAACTGTCTCATGTCATGTCCGCATTTCGGGCCACTTTCGACGGGCCGAAAATTTACAGACAATTTTAACAATGACCAACTTGGAACATTCCATATAATTTTTTTTGTGGTATTATTTTTACGAATAATCATTTTTGTAAGGAACAACTGATTGTTTTTGCAAAACCAAGTTTGCTGTTGGATCTGAGATATTAGAACTCGATACTCTAGCAACTTAGTGATGGAGACGCCAGTTAGTGAGTCTATATTATTAAAAGCAATTGAGGCTTGAATTTGAAATTTGTTGAAATCCACGAACTTGAAATGAATTTAAATCCGTGAGCGTTTTGAGTCCCAATAATTAAAAGTATCTCTAATATAACTTATCCTATCTTCTTCAGATAAAGAAAATATGTGTGTGTGTGTATAGACACACACGCACAAACATATTTATTGTAGTTTCTTAGTAGTATCTTTTCTTTTTTCTTAAAAAAAAATATTTTCAATTATAATTAATACATTAAGAAAAGGCCAAAGTCTATTTCAAAACGTCAAAAAAGTGGGAGGACCAATACAAAGGCGAACAGCTCAAGATGGCCATCCAACTTTTGCCAAGTATCCCTATTGTTATTTGCTCATCAAATTTTCAAAATTGTAGCAATTCGGTCATCAAATCAAGAGCCATAATTGAAAATTTTTCTATAAATTATGGATTAAAAGATTCAGTTTGTGCGCTTCTGAACACTCATATAAGAAGGGAAAAATGGACAAATAAATTACTTATGTAATGTGAAGTGGATAAGTCATCCATTATTATATTTTTTAGGCAAATATGTCACAGAATGTTTTGAAATACGCAAATAACTTACTAGTACAATATGGTAGGGGCCAATTGCCCAAGTGTTAGTTATAAATAATTTTTTCCCTTGATGCAGGTTGACCTTCAAACATGTCCAATTTAACTCTAAATTTTCTTGTTTTGACTTGAGTTAAATAAATTTTGAATTAAAGTCTATTTAAAACCATAACATCTTAACATAATTTACTATTAATTAGATGTACATGATTAACAATTAAAGTGATAAACGATGACGCTTTTGCTCTCCATATATGGCCAAGTAAAACTCACTTCTTTTCTTTGGCAACAATGCGTGTCGGATGGATCAACTTAGCACACACTTTCAATGATGGTGGTTTATTTGTCCAAAAGTAAAACAACACCTTTCCTTAAAAAAATACAATATATAGTGACTGCGTTATCCCATTGACTATTAATTACATATTTACCTCTTTTGCCCAAATAGGAAGTATTGTAGAATTAATAATGACAAAAATTCAGTCTTACTAACTTCCAATTTTTTTTAAATGGACATGTGATAATCCTGTTTTGCTCCTACCTGAGTTCTAAAATTTCAGAAAATTAAAATTTTGATCCATAATTTTGAAAAATTTTCAATTAAACTATTAATGAGTTAATGGACTCCACTTTAAAAATCTCATAGATGGATGGGCACGACAAATTTTGAATGGCTAATAGGGCATTTTCTAATTTTCTAAACAGTGTGACAGCTACTTTGCGATTATAGCTTCTTTCGAAGCTCCTCCACCCCAAAAAATACTGTAGAAAAAAAAAGGGTTTGGAAAACGCGGTTTTTCGCTGCCTGTTGGCACTTGAGGCCTGATAATTTCTGAGACTAACCGAGGCCACGGGCCCATGGTTGCTTAAAATCTTGAAGCATGCAACGGCTAAATTTAAAAAAAATGGGGGTAAATTTTATTTATGGTCCCTAACCTCTATATTTTTATTCAATTGTGGCTATTCCATCATTTTCAGGGTTAACTTTGACAGAATTTTTATGAAAAATGATAACATTGGTCCTACATTTTCTTATTCCTACTCAAATTACCCTCACGCTAATAAATTTACCACTACAACATCATATCCACCTCTCCCTCTTTCACAATCTCTGACTGTCACGATCCCAAGTCCATTTACTTGAAATCACACTCTTGTATCCTTATCCTTATTTGCTACTTGAAGTTGGCCAATTTACCACTATATTTGTCCAAGTTCGCTCAAGATCAATCTAGATATCTTAATTGCACTTGTGATTTGGAGGAAGAAGGTCTCCAGAGAAGAAGGTGACATCGTTGACCACCAGAGCCATCGAATGGTTGATTTGGAGGAAGAAGGTCTCCAGAGAAGAAGGTGACATCGTTAACCACTAGGGCCATCGAACGGTTGATTTGGAGGAAAAAGGTCTCCAGAGAAGCAATACCTTTGGTTCTCGAACCATCGATGTAGCCAATGTTATAGTGACAAGTGCCGTCGATGTAGTCGTAGAGGCGGTCGAGGCCCTAGCAAAGATGTTGGCTGCAGGGAAAAAGTCAGTAGGTAGAAGAAGCATCATGCAAGTATTTGGGGATCTTCTACTGAAAGCAATTGATGCAGGGCTCACACTACGTCCAGGTAAGCCTATCGCCGGTGTCCATGTACAGCAAAATGACGGTAGGATCCCTAGCCAGTTTCACTTCAACTGTGAAGTAAAATTGCTCTTGCGACACCGACGGACGGATCATTTCGGGGCCTAAGGAGCTGGAGTTCCAACCTTGGTCCATGGAGGATTTGATCATCCGGTCGAGACGTTCATGGCGGGTGAGATTGAGCGGGAAGAAAACAAAGTGTAGGAAGTAACTTGGGGTGAGTTTGATACTAAAACCGAGACTGGTTTGAAGCAAAAGGTTGGAGCTAGGAAAGTATTAGGAGGCAGAGAAGGTTTGCTACGGTTTCGATCATCATTTTTGGGATAACTTGTTGGTGAAGAAAGTTAAATCTTGTCTAGAATATTTATAATGGTTTCTGTGTTTCTGACATGAATTTTGGAATTTGTTCGTGTGCATGGTGGATTTTTCCTTGCCATTTTCAGAATTTTTGACAAGTTTAGGAAAGAAATGATATATATGGGATTGATTCGGTTTTTGGTAATGGATTTATGTCTGCTATTCAATTTCATAATTAGGGCTAATTTGAGAACTTTTTATGCTAAATTTGTTCCATAGAGATAGTTTTCGTTTCAGGGTTACGTTGAAGCTCTAGTCAGATGTTAATTTGAAATTATGGGTTAAGTAAGGTTCCATTCAGTTGAAATTAATTTTCATTTTTTTATTATCTAGTGTAAAAAATAAAAAATGAATCATAAAACATATATGCTTTTGTAAAAAAGAAAAAAATCACAAGTGCATTTAAGATATCTGAATTTTTTTTTCTTAATTTACCATTACATTTTTTGTCGTTCTTATCATTCAATTTAATGACCGGATGGACCTGGGTTAATGGGTTCAGGTTTATGAAGAGAGATTTGGATTTTAAATTTGAACTTCAATAATTCTTTGTCTGTGTTTGATCTAAATTGATTTTCTGTGAACCTAGACAAATGTAGTGGTAAATTGGGCGATTTCGAGTAGCAAATGAGGATAAGGATACAAGGATATGATTTTTGGTAAATGGACTGCGATCGTGGCAGCTAAAGATTGTGAAAGAGGGAGAGAGGGGGAGAGGATGGTTGTAGTGGCAAATTTATTAGCATGAAGGTAATTTGAGTAAGAATAAGAAAATGTATGACCAATGTTGTCATTTTTCATAAAAATTTATGTCAAAGTTATCCTTGAAAATAACGGAAGGACCACAATTGGACAAAAATATGAAGGTTGGGGACTTTAAGATGATAGAATAAAGGTTAGGGACCTATTTAGGATGACACGAAAATGTTAGGGATCATAAATGAAATTTACCCAAAAAATGGTTATGTAAAGGTTTGTAAAATTAGTGTTTAATGTTAAATAAGGTGCATGGAAGCCACGCGTTGTGGCGATTCATATAATTATTACATAAATTTGTGGAAAGACATAGAGACTTGATATAACAAAAAAATATACTTTCAAGTTTCAGCCATTGTAATTTTGGAACAAAATAATATTCATACCCTGCTAGGTTAAGGCTAGAGTAAAAAATACTAGTACTAGAAACATAAGAGAAACAAATTATAGTTATCAATATTTGCTTTAGAAGACAACAAAAAAATGATAAAAAATTAGAGACCAAGAGAATAAATGGAGAGGTTTGGTGACTCGCACATTGTAGTGGATATTTTTTGTAATAAATTTTAACAATAACAGTGCGACACAATACACGTTACATGCTTTGAAATAATGCATATTTTGGCTGTTAATTAAAAATAATTCAATAAAATTTTTCATCTCCTATTAACACAAAATCTAATTTTTAATATCGATGAAAATTTTATCTAGAAAAATTTACTCTCAAATTTAACAATTATAGAACAAATTGCTTTATTAAATTATAGAACTTGAAATAAATAATTAATGTTACAATTCTTAATAATCAATAATCAAAGAACAATGATAGATATAATGATTAAAGCTTCATCTTAGAAAACAAAAATAAAGAAAATCAATAAAAAAAATAGGGACAAGACAAAAAATGGTGAGGTTTGGTGACCCACATATTGTAGTAGATATTTTTTTTGTAATAAATTTTAACAATAACAGTGCGATACAAAACACGTTATGTACTTTGAAATAATGCAATTTTTTTCTATTAATTAAAAATAATTCAATAAAAATTTTCATCTCCTATTAACACAAAATTTAATTTTTAATATCGATGAACAATTTATCTAAAAAAATTTACTCTCAAATTTAAAAATTATGGAAAAAATTGCTTTATTAAACTATAGTGCTTGAAATAAATAATTGATGCTACAAATCTTAATAATCAATAATGAAAGAATAATGATAGAAATAATGATTAAAACTTCATTTTAGAAAACAACAATAAAGAAAATCAATAAAAAAAAGTTAGGATCAAGACAAAAAAAAATGGAAAAACTTTAGGCGTTAAGGATTTAACAATTGACTTAATGAAGATAAAAAAATGGTTTAACTAAAAATAAATAAATTTTAACTAAATAAATAAACAAATTATGGTCACCAATGTCTTACTTTAGAAGATAGTACATAAAAAACAACAAAGAGAAAAACTTGGGGGCCAAGAGAACAAATAAAAGATTTAATTAAACAGTTATAAAATTTAAGGACTAAAATGTAACAGGGACGCAACTCAGGTCCAAAAAATAAAAAAATAAAAAAAAATTAGGGAATGAAATTGCGTTTTAACCTAAAAAAATGCAGGACAAATGACCATTGCGAAATGAGATAAAACTAAAAAAAGAGCAAATCGCATCCTAAAAAAAATAACAAAAAAAAAGCTGCTGAGCCATGGCCCAAAACCAACTAGGCTTAACCAGCCCAAAACAATTGCCACTATTTATCCAACAATAACCATGTTCATATTTAGAATATAGTGTAATATTGAAAAAATTATAGGCTTAATAAACTCAAAACACAACTCGAACCATTTTTATTGGATTGAGGTAGATTGAGTTAAAAAAATTATGGTTTATTGGTTGGTTTCATATATAGGAAAACCATCGGTTTTCGAATTGGTTCCAATTTTATATAGAATAAGCCCCAAGATGGAACTGAACCCAAGGTATATGTATAAATATACAATAAAAAGTTTGATATTACTTAAATATGTACGTTAAAATTTATGATACTACTGATTTATTCATATGCTAATAATATGTATACTTTTTAATGTGTATTAAGTTGTGTAATATATTAAATATTTCTTAAACTGGTTGTGGATGCAATTTCATTGGATTATGAAATTGTTATTGTTATATCTATATGATAAAAACAAAAAACCTGAGAACTAAAACCGGAAAAAACCAAATCCATGGTTCTAGTTCTGTTTGGTTCTCAGCTTTCGTAGATTTTTTTTGGAACAATCACTATTTTAGTAGGTTAGGTTCCATTAGAAAACCGAACTAAACCGACCAATACTCATCCTTAATTCTATGTAGCTTTTAATGTTAAAGATTTGAAAAAAAAATATTATCACAACAGTTGATAATTTATTCTAATCTCTAACACTAATTTTAGATGTTAGTATCAAATGAAGCCTAAGTAGAGTTGTGTAGTTAGTTAGTTAAAGTTTGATTTGAAGTGAGTTAGCTTAATAATCCATTTAAGTTAGAATTAAAAGCCATATAAATGGATCCTAAATAAGCTTTAAATTGAGTTGATCTCCAACTGAATTCAAGCCATTTATTTAAACTCATGAGAAAACTTGTATAAGGTCAAAACCAAATTAGATTGGAGCAGTGGTGAAACCAAGATTTTTGATCTTGGGGGCGAGCCTGGAGGAGAGTCAATGGAGCCCAAAGGAGAGGAATGGCATCGTTATGAGGCAAAGCTGGAAATTGGGACTAAGTCGTACTAAGTCAAAGCTAAGGGACTAAATCTTGCGAATTGGAAAACTAGAGGACTAATGGTGCATTGAAGCCATGTTAGAATATCTAGTTAAAGTTAGAGGAAATAATTACTAATTTGATCCTTATTTCTTCAGTAGCTACCTTATTGCCCCTCATCTTTATATTCTTTTATTATTTTCGGGGGCTGTAGGAATGCATATTCATCCTCCAATTTTTCTTAAATTAACTAGTTAAGTACATATATCTAAAGCTTTTCAAATTTTTGGGGGGTGAGGGAGAGCAGCATCCCACTGCCCTATTATGGTCCATCACTGGATTGGAGGGGGGGATGTCTCTAAGAAGGAGGTTGCTGATGTTATCTTTTAGTCAAATTTTTTATTTCTCCTGAATAGTGAGGAAGCTAATCTCAACTTAAATTGAATATCAAATAAAATAATTTATTCATATATAAATTCAAGATGATACAAACATGTGACAATTGTGTTTTAGGTTGATTTAAGTTCAAACCCAACTAGAGCCACTTATCTAGTTGATAATTTATTCCAACATCTAATATTAATTTTAGACGTTATTCCTAAACGAAGCCTACATGTAGCAAAATAGTTAGTTAAAGTTTGACGTGAAATAAGTTGAGCTTGATAATTCATTATTATTTTTTTTTTACGAAAGATGCTTCATTTTAAAGAATAGTGAGCTAGACGACATCTTACGATCCAACGGTGGCATAAAACTCTAAAAAACAACAGGAATATAAAACTAGCCACAAAAGACTACTTATTCCTGCGATACTTAATAAACAGAAGAGAATTAAGCTGAATCTTCCAGATAAGCCAAAATAAATCTGGGGTACAAAATTCACAAATAATTAGAATAAAGCCCAGGGTAGAACGATAATAACTTAGCAACCGATAAAACCTAAAAAAGTAAGACTATCTATGAAAATAAAAAGATAACCAATAAAACCTAAAAAAATAAATATTGATGTTATTCTATATAATCGCTTCCATATTTATTGCTAAACATCATGATATTTCTATAGGGTCGAGATTCCAGTGAATCCAAGTGAAAACTTGGATCCATCATTGTCTATCATCAATTGAAAATATATCCTGTGAAAGTCTTGAATAACTTTAGAATACCAAGATTTGAAGGAGATTATATCCACCATAAAATCTGATAGATAATATAGGATAAAGTCAGTCAAATAATAAAAGGAATGAAGGGAAACTAGCTAGATCTAGACTGAAGTATGAAACTGGTCCGAAACAACATATGAGAGAGAGAGAGTTTGGAAAGAACTGATAATTCATTAAATTTGAATTAAAAGCAATATAAATGAATAATAAATAGCCTTTAAATTGAGTTGATCTCTAACTGAATTCAAGCTATCTATGTAAATTAATAGAAAGATGTCGGATGAAGTCAAAACCAAATTTGATTCAAGTGCGACTTTGTTCTGAGTGATGATGCTAATCTCAACTTTTTTTGGTACTTTAATCTCAATTCAAATTGAATATCAAATAAAATAATTTATTCAATCTAAATTCAAGATGATACGAACAGGTGATAATCGAGTTTTAGGTTGATTTGAGTTCAAACCCAACGAAAGCTATTTATCTATATTCACATTTTAGTTACATGGTCACGTTTTCTTTTATAGGATTTAAGGTTTATAGTTTATTATTGCATTACGTAGTAAGTATTAACTCCCTGCTCTGCCCTTTAAGATACTAACCCGAATGAATTTGGAGAATGCATTACACACACATACATTGAGACACACACATATATAGGGTAGGATTTAGGGTACATAAGTTTCAGATACCAAATGCCTTAAGGTGGTTTATTAACCTACCTAGTGAACTTAGTGCCCTTTTTATCAAGGATAGCAAAATATGCTAGAGAGCCCGAAACATGGCCCAAAATTACAAAAGTATCACTTTGCAAGAAGATTGTCAAAATTAGAATTCTCCCTTGGATAAGTTTGTGCTGTGTAAGATCGAGATTGGATTATAGATCCTAATATCCTATCAAATTAAAGTAAAAAATTTCTTATCTAAATAATATAATTCATGTAAGAGACAGATTATATTGAAAATATAAGTAAAGTTAAGTGTTATAATAATGATATAATATAATTATTAATATAACATAAGCACAGTTGAAGCTTTAGTAGAATATGCATTCACATAAATAACACAATAATCAACATAAGTCTAAAATAAATTTATAAACGAACATATTATTAATAAATAAAAGAGAGTAACTACTATGGAACACCAACTACGAACAAAAACATGAAACAAAGAATGAACAAGCCAGGATTAGCAACAAAGACGCAATTTAAGCATCTAAGTCTCCTCTGTGATACAATTTTTTTATTTTTGCTTTGTTTTGTTTACTTTTTTCTTCTAACAAATGAATTGTCTGGTGGTCACATTTGAATTTTCCAACTTAGCCATTTGAATATCATGTGTTTATTTGGGCAATTAAGTCAATCACTTAAGTTTTCCAAATTTGGGCAAAAATTAAAGTACTCATAACAAAAATCAATGCCTTGGTAGGATTAGCAAGATCCTTTGATCTTACCTATTTTATGATTTTAAACATGATCCTAGTATGATTCTATCATATATTCGATCCTATCACGTTTTAAAAAAGTTTTATGAATCAGGGTTGTAGGATCACACGATCTTACAATCCTGATTACGATCTTAACAGCTTTGCTTTGCAATGCTCCGAGTTTAGCAAGATGATCCGTTGTTTGTTTCATTTCCTTGGTGAAACTGTGCCAATTCATTTTAATATAATTCAACTGACTTATTTTAACTTTTAAATATTTTTCGCCTAAAACTAATTTCATTTGAAACTCAATATTATGGATATGTAATAATCCATTTGAAAGTAAATTTCATGATGTTGTTAAATGTTTATAAACTTTATCTTTTTTAATGCATATAACTATAAAAATTCATAAAAATTTAGTAAAATTACAAATATTATATTTTTAATAAATTATTACACTTACATAATGTTGAATTTTAATTAAAATAAGTTTCAGATAAAAAATATATAAAAATAAAATAAAATATTTAAAATTTAATTAACTAAAATTAAAACGATTTGGATGGTAATTTCCTGAATCCATAGCTGGTTGAGAAGATACCTGCAATCCGCCAAAAATGGGGTGAGTGCAGATATTGAGGCCGAGCTGGAGAGTATTGCCTGAACCGTCACTCTAGGTGTCAGTTTCTACCACCAGCTTGAGATTCCCCATTAAGGTCCGAACGCGTTTTTGTGGTATCCACTGACCCTTGAAAAACGTCACGAAATTTCTTAGAATTGAGACTGGCATCATTAAAATCCGGGAGCTGCTTTGTGGAATACGTCGCCGTTCCTGCTGTCTGTGTCAAACAAATTTCCACCTTCTTTATTCGTTCCTCTTTTCTCGAATGTTTCTCTTCCCTGACTAATCGGTTAATGGGTTACTTATAGAATTGTTAATTGTTTTATTTCCCGAAAAAGATTCGTTAATCGTTTCAAGCGACTTATAAAATACGTACAAGCATGTTCAAGTCCAACTCATATCCTTCGAATGAGTGATGAGTTACCAACAAACGCAATTACCGGCCCATTTTTATTTTTAAAAAGAAAGAAATAATTTGAGAAAACGAAAATTCCAAATATGATTGCTTAAACTAATTCTTTAATTGTTCCTCTAAAAAAAATTCTTTAATTATCATTTAAATGCTTCCACTATATATTTGAAACTTTTACTCCATCGGGGCGAAGACTTAAGTTTGTTAGATTTAAAACCCATTTACGAATCATTTGAATAAATTATTAAATTTAATTTGCATTTCAAACTGAACTAAACCTCCTCACTCTTATTAGATCATGCCCAGCCTGATTTTAGTTTTATGTTCGCATGGTCTTAGCTTCAGCCTTATCGATCTAAAATTCATAAATGAACTGTTTATATAAATTTTAATTAAAGCTTAAACTAATTAAGAAGTTCGATATTTGTCTCAAGTCAAATTTGACTTACCTGCTATCTAAATCGCCTCGCTTCGAATTCATATTGGTAAGTTCATTTGATTCATGCAAAGTGATGGAAACCATTTATGAAAGTCCAATATAAAAACTGTGTGTGGCCCAAGCCCACCAACATAACAATTCTTTTCTCAACTAACAAATGTGTTCTAGATTAATGAGCAAGTCTAACTGACATGATAGTAAAAAATTGCAAAGAATACAAACAAATAAAGGAAAGAAAAAAAAAGAATATAAAACACTAGGAAAATACTAAAAAGCAAGAGATAAGGAAAGTACTAAATCGCCTGCTTCGAATCCATATCAAGTTCATCTGATTCATACAAAGTGATGGAAACCATTTATGAAAGTCCAATATAAAAAACTGGCTGTGGCCCAAGCCCACCAACATAACAATTCTTTTCTAAGTAAATTTCATGAATTGTCCCTAATCTTTAGTTATTGTATCCTTTTAGTCTATAACCTATTAAATATTCTGTTTTAATCCTAAACATATTAAAAACATTTTGTTTTAGTCCCAATTTGATAAAATTTGTTAATTCAAAGTATTTGTCTGATAACAACTTTTTAGATTATAATTTAAAGGCTTAAGTACCCTATAGGTCCCTCAACTTGACCAACTAAGCCGTGTTGGTCCCTAAACTAGAAAGCGGTATTGCTTAGTCCTTAAACTTGGCGAAATCTATTGCTTTAGTCCTTGATCCAAGTTAGCTTAGCACATGGTATCACGTGGGTAGCGACGTGATTCTCCCTCGTTAAATCTATGTGAAAGGTGTATTAGGTCATGTGCAACGGGAAGTTATTGTTGTCTCCCACCCAATTAAACAATAGTGAATAGAAGAAGGATTGATATGTTTTTGTTCCCTATTTTGGAAAGCTCGATAGAACAAAGAAATTAGAGAAGGACGAAGGGACCAATGAAGAAACATTAGAGACATCATATACCTTTTTCAAGTGAAATCGCACAAAGTGGACATTGGAGTGAATTAGAAAAGGTATAATTTTGTTTACTTGTGATGGGTAACATGGGCTATATGGTAGACAAGAATAAAATTAATAATATTGGTTGTTTGCTTGTGGTTGGTAGGTAGACCAAATGAATGCATGAGTTTGTGTTGGTTTAGGAAATAAATAATGGATACAGTAATAATAGAGGAGTTTGATTTGTGAAATTGGAAAACGTATTGTTGGCATAGTACATGTTACTATGAAATTTATTTATTTTCATCTAAAAAAAATGGATAACTTGTGCCTAAATTTTGTATTGCACTTTTTATATCACAATGGTGGATCTTACATTGTCGATTCACCATGGTGGAAGGTTTATTGACGATAAGAAAAGTGAATATGTGGATTTTAATATTTGACATTATAGATTCAACAAAGATATGATTTCTTATTGGTACGTGAAAGAAGAGCTGAGGAAAATAGGTTACTCTGATAATGTTGTGAAGTCAATTTATTAAAGGAAACATAGAATGTCAAATGATGATGAATTGGGAGTATTATATGATGACACATCAACAATTGAAATGGTTGGTGCATCTGATAATGAAGGGAAAATTCATGTGCATATCGAGCATCATAATAAGGGGCCCTATAGCAGTAATGGGGAAGGGACCAGTGAGAAGGTTTCAAGTTACATGTTCGTTTGAAGATGATGTGGCTTTAAATGAAAATTTACAATTGGGAGTTGCATTGCAATGGTCACATTCTAATCTTGATGCTATGTTTGAGCAAACAGTGGCTGACCTACATGCAAATTGTGGACACAAAAATAAAGAATAAAAAGAAAATGGAGGATTAAAGCAAGATAGAGAAGCTGGTGATGATGAATTTGGTTGTGAAGATGCAAATGAAGATGAAGGTGTAGATTTAGATGAAGAGCATGATGCGGAGTTAAGTCAACTCGACCTTGCTTAAGTTTGTTAGATTTAAAACCCATTTACGAATCATTTGAATAAATTATTAAATTTAATTTGCATTTCAAACTGAACTAAACCTCTTCACTCTTATTAGATCATGCCCAGCCTGATTTTAGTTTTATGTTCGCATGGTCTTAGCTTCAGCCTTATCGATCTAAAATTCATAAATGAACTGTTTATATAAATTTTAATTAAAGCTTAAACTAATTAAGAAGTTCGATATTTGTCTCAAGTCAAATTTGACTTACCTGCTATCTAAATCGCCTCGCTTCGAATTCATATTGGTAAGTTCATTTGATTCATGCAAAGTGATGGAAATCATTTATGAAAGTCCAATATAAAAAACTGGCTGTGGCCCAAGCCCACCAACATAACAATTCTTTTCTAAGTAAATTTCAAGAATGATCCTTAATCTTTAGTTATTGTTTCCTTTTAGTCCATAACTTATTAAATATTCTGTTTTAGTCCTAAACTTATTAAAAACATTTTATTTTAGTCCCAATTTAATAAAATTTGTTAACTCAAAATATTTGTTGATAACAACTTTTTAGATTATAATTTGAAGGCTTAAGTAACCCATGGATACCTCAACTTGACCAACTCAGCCGTGTTGGTCCCTAAACTAGAAAACGGTATTACTTAGTCCTTAAACTTGGCAAAATCTACTGCTTTAGTCCTTGATCCGAGTTAGCTCAGCACATGGTATCACGTGGGTAGCGCCGTGATTCTTCTTCGTTAAATCTGTGTGAAAGGTGTATTAGGTCATGTGCGGCGGGAAGTTATTGTTGTCTCCTGCTCAATTAAACAATAGTGAATAGGAGAAGGGTTGATATGTTTTTGTTCCTTATTTTGGGAAGCTCGACAGAACAAAGAAATCAGAAAAGGATGAAGGGACCAATGAAGAAACATCAGAGACATCATATACCTTTTTCAAGTGAAATCGCACAAAGTGGACGTTGGAGTTAAATAGAAAAGTTATAATTTTGTTTGCTTGTGGTGGATAACATGGGCTGCATGGTAGACAAGAATAAAATTAATAATATTGGTCGTTTGCTTGTGGTTGATAGGTAGACCAAAATAAATGCATGAGTTTGTGTTGGTTGTGTTGGTTTACGAAATAAATAATGGACACAGTAATAATAGAGGAGTTTGATTTGTGAAATTGGCAAACGTATTGTTGGCATAGTACATGTTATTATGAAATTTATTTATTTTGTTATAAAAAAATGGATAACTTGTGCCTAAATTTTGTATTGCAGTTTTTATATCACAATGGTGGGTCGTACATTGTTGATTCACCATGGTGGAAGGTTTATTGGCAATAAGAAAAGTGAATATGTGGATTTTAATACTTGGCACTATAGACTCGATAAAGATATGATTTCTTATTGATACGTGAAAGAAGAGCTAACGAAAATAGGTTACTGTAAAAATGTTGTGAAGTCAATTTATTAAAGGAAACATAGAATGTCAAATGATGATGAATTAGGAGTATTATATGATGACGCATCAACAATTGAAATGGTTGGTGTAGCTGATAATGAAGGGAAAATTCATGCGCATATCAAGCATCATAATGAGGGGCCCTATAGTAGTAATGGAGAGAGGACCAGTGAGAAGTTTTCAAGTTACCATGTTCGTTTGAGGAGGATGTGGCTTTAAATGAAAATTTACAATTGGGAGCTGCATTGCAATGGTCACATTCTAGTCTTGATGCTATGTTTGAGCAAGTGGTGGCTAACCTACATGCAAATTGTGGACACAATAATAAAGAATAAGAAGAAAATGAAGGATTAAAGCAAGATAAAGAAGCTGGTGATTATGAATTCGGTTGTGAAGATGCAAACGAAGATGAAGGTGTAGATTTAGATGAAGAGTTAAATCAACTTGACCTTGCTTTATAGTCTGACGAAGATGATGAGTTAATAGATGCAATAAATGGATTCAAAGAGTATTACCAAAAAGGTTTTATAGAGCAGTTTTCTAATGCACAAAAGGGACAAGTCAAGCAGGGCCTTCAAGAAACAGGATAAATTTGAAGAAAAGCACAGAAAATGTTGATGATGAAGGGGAATATAAAAGTGAATATAGCTAATTTTGATCCCAGGAGTTCTAGGGGTGAAAGTCATGGAAAGGGTACGACAGTTGTTGTAAGAAAGAAAAAGATGTAGCCAAGGTATGATGAGGGAACAAAGGCTTGTCACATCTAGCTTAGTATTGTTTTCAATAATCACCTTTAGTTTAGGAAAGCTTTGGTGAAGTTGGCAACATGTGACTTTGCCTATGTGAAGAATGGCAAAACAAGAAAAAGAGCAAAATGTAAGGCAAATGGTTGTTCATGGTTGATATTTGCCTCTATGGAAAGAAGGAAAAAATATTTTTAAGTGAAAGGGTTAATTGAAAATCACACTTGTTACACAAATCATAACATCACCCGAACATTTTCAGTTTAGATGGCTGATGAGTATAAGGAATTGATTGTTGGTCATCTTGGTGTTAAGCCCAGCTACATAAAACATCACATTAGCAAGGATTTTGGTTTAGAGTTCTCTGTTAACCAATGCAGGAGAACTAAGTTGAGAATTGTGAATATGTTAGAGAGAAATATGAATGAAAAATATGAAAGATTGGTAGACTACGCAAATGCTCTTAGACTCGCTGACCCAGGTAGCACTGTGGCAATTAAAATGATGGAGAATGAGGTTAGAGGTACTCTAATATTTGAGAGAATGTATGTTTGTCTAACAGCAATAAAAAGGGGCTTTCTTGAAGGGTGTAGGATGTTTATTGGCCTTGATAGTTGCTTTCTAAAAGGAGTTGTTAAATATCAACTCTTGACTACTGTAGGAAACGATGGGTGTAACCAGATGTATCCTTTGGCATGGGCTGTCGTTGAAGTGAAAAGTTGGGACTTATGGATGTGGTTTCTACAAAAGTTAAAAAATGAATTTGAGATTACTAATGGCAAAGGATGGACATTTATGTTTGATCAACATAAGGTATGTATCTATTTAAGCTCTATAATTTCATAATTTTCATATTAATTTGATTAATTATTTGTTGTGGAAAGGCCAATGCATTAATTGAATTATTTTTGTTATTCAATGTAAGGACTTATTGGAGTTGTTTTAGAGATTTTTCCACATATAGAACACAAATTTTATGTAAGACACGTATATGCTAACTGGTATCTAGGCTTTAAGGGTGACAAATAAAGGGAAGCTATTTATGCATGTGCTAAGGCAACAAATGAGGCAGCTTTCAAGCGTAATCTTGAGGAGTTAGAGAAATTAAAGGAGGGTGGTGCTAGTGCAATTGTTACAAAAGTTTATCCTCGGACTTGGTGTAGGGCTTTTTTTAGCTGCACATCAAAATGTGATTCGATAGACAACAATTGTTGCGAAGCTTTCAACTTTGTCCTAATTAGTGTTAGGAGCAAGCCTATAATTTCCATGTTGGAGGAGAGTAGAATTTATGTCATGGATAGACATTGAAATAGTAGACTTTTTTGTACTAAGTGACATAAGGAGTATGGGAAAAGAATTCTAGACAAGCTACACAAGAACATTGATGAAAGTTTTAGGTGGCATTGTAGGAGTAATAGAAATAATGGGTTTGAGGTTATGTGTGACTGGGCTAAATTTGTTGTGCATCTCAATTTAAAATGATATGAATGTAGAGGATGGTAGCTATCTGGTATCCCACGCACTCATACTTGTCGAGCATTATTGGTTTCAGGCCATAGACCTGAGGACTATCTTCATTAATGGTACAAGAAGAAATGTTCCTTAAAGCATATGCTTATTCAATAGGGGTAATTTCAGGTGAAAAGATGTGGGAAGATACTAGTTTTGGTCCAATTGAGGCCCTAACTATTATGAAAATGCTTGGACGAATTAGAAAAAGAAGAATAAGGTCAAAGAATAAGCCATAGAAGAAAGGAAACAAGTTGACCAAAGAGGGTAGAAAAATGACTTGTAGCACATGTAAACAAGTGGACATAATAAGAAGGGCTAAACCAGCCAATATACAACAAGTGTTCAGGTATGCTTTATTACGTTTCAATTAGTTTTAGATAGTTTTAGACTAGTTTTATTGGGTTTCATATTGTTTCAGTTTGTTTAATACTACTTTTATTTAGTTTCTTATTGTTTCATTTGTTTCAGTTAGTTTCAGACTAGTTTTATTGGGTTTCAATTAGTTTCAGGTTGTTTCAAATTAGTTTTAAAGTGTTTCAAATTGTTTCAGTTTGTTTTAGTTTGCTTTAGACTAGTTTGAAGGTGTTTCAATTAGTTTTCAGAGTAGTTTGATTGTGTTTCAGTTAGTTTCAGATTGTTTTAGGCTAGATTTATTGAGTTTCATATTGTTTCGTTTGTTTCAGTTAGTTTTAGACTAGTTTTATTGGGTTTCAGTTAGTTTCAAGTTGTTTCAAACTAGTTTTAAAGTGTTTCAAATTGTTTTAGTTTGCTTTAAACTAGTTTTAAGATGTTTTAGTTTCTTTCAGTTATTTTTAGACTAGTTTGATTATGTTTCAGTTAGTTTCAGATTGTTTCAAGCTAGATTTATTGGCTTTTAGTTAGTTTTAGACTAGTTTTAGATAATTTCATATAGTTTCAGATTAGTTTCAGGCTGATCTTGACAAGTTTCTTTACGGGAAAATTTCAAGAAAATTAAGCCTAAACTCCACTCGAGATTGTCCAATCTCAACAATCTGCTAATATGTCCGTCAGAACTCAGCTACTTGGAGCAGTAAGTACCATATTAGTTTGTGTTTTGCTCTTATATACCACATATAGCAACTTTATATTTTTAACTTTTAAGCTTTCTAATTTTGCAGGCTATTGATCATGTTGCTGGACATGTTGTAAGTGTGTTTTAATTGTTATTTCAAAAATTTTACAAGCTTTAGCTTATGTTACTGGACCATGTCATTGGGTTTTATATTGTTTCATATTGTTTCAGCTTGTTTATGTTAGTTTCAGTTTGTTTTTGTTAGTTTCAAGCTGGAAATACTCACAGCAAAGGTAGAGGCAGGGCAAAGACAAGGGCCATATCAACAGTAAAAAGATGCCTTTGGAATAAGAGTGCATATAAGTTCAGTCACAGGTAGTGAAACTTTAGATGTAAGAATCATATTTCAGCATAGCAATATCTCACATTTATAGTTGCTAATCAAGTTTTCCCTTAATTATTTGTTGCAGCCCGGCTTGCCTTCTGAAACAAGACTTTGACTTGCTACCATTTGAAGAAAGCATATTTGCTTACATATTTTGGACCCATTTTAGACACCACAAAAATGTAGTTAGACTACTTGTTGATTGTGCAAAATCAATCACTTGATGATGCTGCTACTAATTCAGCAAAATCAGTTGCATAGCAATAGCTCTTTTTGACAACATTTATAATTCTGTATTTCCTATTTTGAAGCTACTTTGATGCTTTAGAGCAAATGCTCTTGTAACTAATTGGAAACATGTGAATGGAAAAGAGAAGAACTGCTATATATTAAGAAAAGTAGAGAAACAAAAGCCACTTTAGCTACTTCATTGAACATAAGGGGAATACCGCATAAGTATACATTTAATTCAGCATATGCATATGGCATTTCCCAACTCTATACATCAAAAGAAAGTAAATTTGGATCATAAGAATGACTAGCAGTATCACTGCTACAACTACAATTATAAGACACTAATAATCTACCCTATTTGCAACCTTCATCTCATACATCCATTTAACTAATGCAGTAACCTCATCCTTAGATGCATAATCACCATGGGCTTTAGTGTCTCCTAGCTGGCTCCTTAATTTCTCAATATCACATTCCTTCTTCATCAACTCTGTCTGCATCCTCTCAATGACAACTAGTTTCTTCTCTATTTCAATTTCCTTTTTTTTTTCTTTCTCATGAAGTTCTTTGATCACTATCTTCGCACGATTACAAAACTCATCATCAATCCAGTGCAAATATTGACATCCTTTCTCCTTCTTTATATCTGTCCCAGGCTGTGTTCAAAATAACTAGACAATATACCATTCTTAGTTGTATGTTCAATCACAACAAATAACCTACAACAAATTCTGTGTTCAATCCACTACAACAAACATATACTGAGGAGACAATAAAAATGCTATTCGAAATCTATTATATATCATCCTATTTATTTAAGGTTAATATCACCACTTTATTGTGTCCTAAAAACACAATTTCTTCAAACCAATAACATGTACAATAGAGGTGGCCAAGCCTCTTTCTTATACAACAATATCATTGCGTCCAATCATCAACGGGCAAAGAAAAAACTAGAAGTATAACTGATGAAGAGAACGCAACAAACTAGAAACAAGAATTCGACATCGGCCAAGAGAACTCAAACCAGAATTACTTTACCATGGGCCGGAGAAAACAGCACAAATCTCTCCCATAAACCAAACAAACATTCATACCTGGTAATTGGGACACCTATAGAACCTTCTCCCTATGTTGTTTGTCTTCTTCCAAGCTATATAAATGTGAGCAACGAACCCACAAGAACAGTTGTAACATTGTTTGCTACCAACCCCTGAATTCGTGTTCATGCCTGATCTCCAACTACCTGATGAATTTGACATCTTAGGTAGCAATAGAATTGAGCCTAATTTGGGGTAGGATTGAATTTCCTTTGCTTGAACCCTAACTCTACAGTATGTCTGATTTGGGAAAGCCTCCTGGAATTGTCATCCATTTTTAACATGCAACTGGACGATTTTATGCGAATGACATCCACGTGCCTATCTAACTCGCTCCAGGGACTAAATGAGTACATTTTGCCAAGTTTAAGGACTAAGGAATATCGATTTCTAGTTCAGGGACCAACTCGTTCGAGTTGGTTATGTTGAGGGACCGGTGGGGCACTTAAGCCTAATTTAAACTATCCAGTAAATATCTTATAGTAAAATTAATTTATATAATAATTTTTTATAGTTATTAAAAAATTTAAATCACATTTTTTCTCTTTATAAATTAAACTTATTTTATTCAGAAAAAAAACATTACTAATTTAAATTATCTATTTATTATAAAAAAATATTAAATTATTTAAATTTACTATAAGACAGTTTCCAAATATTTAAATTAGAATTTTAAAAGTTTCCATCAGACAATTATTCTGAGTTACTTTAGGTAACCACAAACTCTGACCAATGGTCAAGCAACAACGTATGAGCTACTCTAGATAACCACTCGCAATAGGATTCAGCCCCCAATTCCGTCGCAAAGAGCAAATGCCAAGCATTCCAGAGAAGGTCAGCAAATGGACAATCATGGAGGGCATGGAGTACTGTCTGCACGGGGCATGAGCAGAGGGGGCACCGAGTATCTCGAATAATCTTACGGAAAGCCAAGTTGTCCCGAGTCTGCAAGCAACCGTGCGCCACTCTCCATAGGAAAGCCTCATATTTGCTGGGGGCCTTGAATAGCCAAATAAACTTCTAAATCCTCTCATTCTGGCAATCTTGGTGCGTCCTCCCCAACACCATCCGCATATGAACATGATAGCCACTCCGTACCGAATAAACACCACTAGGATTGAAGTGCCATACCAAAGTATCTGAATCGGCCGATGCGCATGCAGCGGTATTTGCTGGATTAGCTCAGCCTATGCTGGATCGAACGATTGCTGGAGTAGGGGAAGATTCCATGATCTTGAGTCGCCCAAAAATAGCAGGTTCACCTTTGCATTAGAATGAAGACCAATAGAAGGGGTGGAGGGCTTAAAAGATATTGCCCCTGGAACCAGCTAGCAATCGCACCATGCTCACATTTTCTCCTGAACCAATCCGCCACCTTATTCTCATCAAGAGAATTTTCTTGCCCTCTAGAATACTTTGCAGAGAAGGAAGAATTGGCTTTATCTTGAGCCTCCAAGAAAGTTATAGAAGGGAAGTATTTAGCTTTCACCTGTAATAATCGTGATTTATGTTTAGATAGCCTTAATTTAGTTTTTTTTTTTAAGTCAAGTTAAACAATTATTTTATCTTTCTTAATCAGATAAAATCATCATTATTCATGATTTTCGGGATATAAATAAGATAATGATCTGACCGTATTTCCAAAACAGATAATATTCATATGACAACATTATCACAATTAAATCTCATTTTATTGGAAACAATTGTATTCCTAAGCAAGAAGAACTTTAAAAAATTTAAACAAAAAATATGTCACATGGCAGTGCCATACTAAATTGGAGATTTGAGAGTATTCTTGGTATTAATAGTGTAAAAAATTGTAGCTAACTTACTATAACAAAAAAATATGTCACATGCTCACATCATATTCACTCAAAAATATCCAAAAACACATACCACCCACACCCACCCACACACCCACCCACCCACACACGTATATAGCATAGGTTGTCCTTAAAATATTGCATATGTTGCATATTCATTCTCGAACTATAAATTGTCGCTCCATCATCCTGGAAGTATTAACAATGTTGCAATAACCTTCCTTTGTGACTTAATTGATAATTTAAACTAAATTGAAGGTCTAAGGAAGAAATCAACCGCAAAGACAAAAGTTAAACTTTTTAGCAATTGTTTCTCAATAAATTTAAATTGTCAGAAAATTTTTTAATAGTTAATAAACAATTTGATCTACCAATTTTTTCTCTCTATAAATACAAGATAGACTTTATATTGAGAAGAAATCAATTGGTTTATGGCAATCTTAATTTTAAATTTTTGGCTGAATTGCTTTCTTAGATTTTTAATTTATTTTAAATATTAAATTTAGACATAAAGGATGAATATTACAACGATATCAATATTTGAGGATGGTGGTGCAACAATTCACAGTTTCAGGTTCAATGTGTAACATATATGATATTACTAGAATGATTGGCACCATTTATCTGTATATATATGGTGTTTGTACAGGGCTCCAAGTATTATTTTTTTGAAATAAGGGCTCAAAGTATTATTAGAGCTCAAATGATTTATTTTTTCGTAGACATATCTATATCGGGTAACTTGCACCCGTTACCCTTAACCTTTTATTATTATCCTATTTTGGATCCTAATCTCAAAACCTCGTATAAAACGTTTTTAACCTAAATTTTTTGTTTTATTTTAAACCTTTGGCAGGCTGAAAGTGTTACAATTGATGAAATTAGCCACGTGGCACGCCAACATGGGCAATTTGCTATGGTGGACTAATGTGGCATACCAGCATACGCGATTTTGCCATGATGGCACAATAATCAACCGATGGTGATGATGTGGCAAAGAAGAAAAATAATAAAAAAATAAAAATATGAAAAAGGAAAAGAAATAGAAAAAAACCAATCCCACCTGCCGCGGGGCTTGGCCTCCTCTTTCCCTTGTCGCCTTCGGGCTCGGCCTTCCCTCATCCACCCCTATTGATTCACTATCTCCGGTGAAATCTAGTCTCCATCCACTAAGGCAAAAAGGCTGCCCCACTTCTGGATCCGAGTTTGTCCTCCCCCACACCATTCGTTGCCCACCCAATAGGTGAAGGTAAAAGCCAGTAATTTTGAGCTCAATCAATGATCAGATGCTTGCCTCGACTTGAATCAATGATTCTAGGTCAAATCATTCATGTTGCCAGGGAAGGGTAAATCGTGCACAAATGGCACAAGGAAGGGCGAACAAGGAGGAGAAGGTGGCGGAAGCTGAAAGGTGGTAGAGGGAGTAAAGAAGAGGAATAAATTAGGTAGTCGAAGAGCTCTCTTCAAATCGAAAGCTTTGTCAGCAACCAATGGGGAGGAATGGAAGGAGAAGTGGATTGGGACGAGGCCAAGGAGGAGCAGTAGTGGAGACCTCTCTTTGAACCTTCCAATTGGGCTAGGCATGGAAGAGGGAAGAAGGGGAGGAAGGGAGGAAAAGCGATGGATGAGGTAAAGGCTAGAGGCTAGAGGCGACGGGGGAGGGTTTGAGGTAGTGGATGAGGCCGAGTCTAGAGGTGACAAGGGAGGGCTGGCGGCAACAAGGGAGGGAGGAGGAAGGAGAGATGTGGCTAATCCCATATAGACCCTAAATTTCTTCATTTTTTGTAACATAGGCCCTAAATTTCTAATGTGGCCAATTACATACATTTATAGTTGGTGATTCATTGTGCCACGTGAACAATTGCCCCAAGCTGGTATGCCATGTGGTTAGTTTCGTCAATTTTAACATTTTCCGTCTATCAAAAGTCTAAAATGAAAAATAAAATTGAGGTTGAAGATGTCCCATGCAAAGTTTTGAGATTAAGGTCCAAAATAGGACAATAATAAAAAGTTAGGGGCCATGGGTGTAATTTACCCTATCTATATCTATATCTATGTAATTCATTATAGGGCAAAAAGTTCACCTGTTCTCTTTCTGTGGGGGTTATGTCCATTTGGGTCCTTATAGTTTCAGAGTCGTGTTCTGCTGATCCTTCTCCTGCTGAAACATGAAGGTGTGCCTTGCTTCAGAAGATGACAAGTGTCCTCATGTTTCCGTCTTATTTCGTCTCGGATGCTTCTATATCTTTACCATGCACTTTTCCCCACTGCCGGTTTGCAGTGTGTTTGTTTGGGTTAAATGCAGTGAAGGGGTTGATGAGGCCGCCATTGTTCAGACTATGTATTTTGCTCCGACGGAGAACATCCACTGCCAGTTGCCGCTGGAAGGGAATTAGCTGGCGGGTGATAATATCTGGAGACAACAACATTACTTATTTAGCATCATCATTATCGTTGATACTGTTTGCTTATTCGTCCTGTCCCCCTTCAAGGCCGTATATGTGGCTGTTTAGTGCGTGGGTTCCGTTGGACATGGCCGCCGGAGGTCCCGTTGCGGAGGCATGTGGACGGAAAAGGGTGAGGTATAGAGAAGGGAACGCTTTGATGGGACTCATGACTTCACTAAATCAGTGAATCATTCATTGAATCAAGGTTATTGTTTATATCGGTTTTGTATGGACTAACATGAATCCTATTATTTTTTGTTTATATCGATAGTCAGATCATTTGTCGTAGTAAATCCTTTTAATTAAGGTTTGCTGTTGTAATTTCCTGCTTCTCTCGATTGTCTTCCGTTTTATTTTTGATGTTATAAAACTTTCTGTTAATTTTATCATTTCTCACATCAACTCTTTCTGCTACTGCAATGATAATTGTGGTGGTGGGCTTTTTTTTTATGTGAAGAAAAAGGTACCATTTATTAAACTGCTCTATCTTTGGTTACAAAAAAATAAGAGTTGAATGCTCTATTTTTTTTTTTACATTAATAAAACGTATGTGGCCCCCTTTAAAACCATGAAAGTGTTGGAAACCACAAACGCCTCCTCCACAGACCAACAACACATTGAGACGGATCCCAAGCCTACCAGAAGAAAATTGTAAGCCTTACTTTACTCTAACGTCTTCTTACTCACAGACATCTTCTAATATCTATCCCATTAAAACTAACTACACCATTCCTCCTCCATCAGGAATTTTGCTCCATCACCAGGTGAATAGAATCAGAAGGCAACTCAATCGAAAGACAACAAACAACTCAATGCAGGCTGAGAAGAAGACCACGTGAGGCAGCTATCCTCTATTTATGTACATATTCTATGCAATACAGAGCACAGGACGCATCTATCTAATGAGCAGAACATGTAATATTTCAAAATATGTTGAATGAAACGTTTTAACCCACACATATATCAACTCTGCTTATCAAGTACCTTTCTTGGCCATCAAGTTATAAGTTGGTTCCCGCTGCAAAGCGCGGGTACTCTTCCTAGTAAATCATTGAAAGCACAAAAGCTTCGTTCACTTGCATCCCAAAATTCCTTGCATCACACGAAATTCTAGTTGTTGGCAATTGTGAGTGAACCCTTTCCCTTAATCGCTCGGACAAAAGCTGTGAGATTCACATCCGAAGAGCCGCCTGGAGCCACTGCTTCTCTGGCCAAACCTTTTCACTTCTCCGCGTTCCCCCTCGTCTCCTCTGCCCTCTCCCCACCCATCACCAGCTCCCAACACCTCTTGATCTCGCTGCTCTCCACCAATCCGTCCCCGTTCTCCCTCACCCTCACCCCCGTCTTCCACACGTCCTCCATAAAATTGGCGCTCGTCCCCTGGTCCGACCACTGAGGAAATGCCACCACCGGCTTCCCCATTGACAGGCTCTCCAGCGTCGAGATCCACCCACAGTGAGTCAGGAAACATCCGACCGCCGGATGAGACAGAACCTCCACCTGGGAGCACGAAGGCACGATCATACCTCGTCGCTCCTGCTCCTCTCTCCAATTGATTGTTTTCTCGTCTTCTCCCTCATTCTGTTTCCTCATCACCCACAAGAACGGATATCCACTTTCAGTTAACCCTTGCGCGAGCTCCCCTACTTGATTATCCTTCAAAACGGCCATGGTCCCGAACGAGACGTATACGACGGACGATTTGGGTCTGCCATCCATCCATTTCAGATAATCCCTCGAGCCCTCGAAAAGATCGCCGCCGTAATTAGTATCAGAGGGATCATTTCCATCCAAGAACGCCGACGGAAGCAGAGGCCCCCCACTCCGACCAGGTCGATTCTCGGTATTGATTTCGAGGCCTCTGTTTCTAGAGCATCGGAAGTGTTGACGAGCACTTTGTTGTTGGTTTCTTGGCCAAGTCTCTCAAACTGCTCCTGCAATGCCGTGAAAGAGGCGGGGTAAGCATTTGAAGGTGTTGAATTTTATGGAATGGTTTAGTTGGTGTTTAGAATAGGTGGGATGGTTGGGAAATAGATTGAAAGTAGTTGAAGGACTAGTTGTGAAATTTGAAGTATGGAGAGGACTTAGTTGGAAGGTTTTGTTTTTAAGGTGGAAAGACGAGTACAAGGCTTCTCTAGGCTACAATGGGGGTTTGCCACCCTCAAGCATATTTATATTTGTTTCCGCCGCCTCTCCAAGTCAGATTTTTTTTGGCTAAATGACTCTAAACCACAAGTTTGTGGAACCTTCTACACTTTAGCCCCAAACTTTGAATTTTTCACTTTTCTAGATTTCTCTACAAAATATTTATCATTATGCTCCCTAGATTTTTTAGGAAAACTCTAGAATTCCTTAAGCTCTACGTAATTCTAGAGTTCTCTTGATTTTTCTTTTTAAATTTTCATCAATATTTTAACACTCCTCCTTGATATAAATTTGTTGAACTTCGAGCTTGTTCTATAGGTACTCAAACTTTGTTCTTGGTAGTACTTTAGTGAAGATATCTGCAATTTGCTCCTCCACTGAACAGTACTCCAGTTTGATCTCGTTGCTTGCCAATGCCTCTTTGATAGAGTGATATTTTATTGCAATATGTTTGGTGTGGTTGTGGTAGACAGGATTCTTTATCATGCTTAAAACATATTGCAATAAAATATCATTCCATCAGAAAGGCATCGGTAAACAATGAGATCAAACTGGAGTACTGTTCAACAGATGAGTAAGTTGTAGATATCTTCACCAACACACTACCAAGAACAAAGTTTGAGTACCTACGGAACAAGCTCAGAGTTCAACAAATTTGCAACAAGGAGGAGTGTTAAAATATTGATGCAAATTTAAATAGAAAAATCAAGAGAACTCTAGAATTACTTAGAGCTTAAGGAATTCTAGAGTTTTCCTAAAAAATCTAGGGAGGATAATGATAAATATTTTGTAGAGGAATCTATAAAAGTGAAAAAGTCAAAGTTTGGGGCTAAAGTGCAGAAGGTTCCATAAACTTGTGGTTTAGAGTTATTTAACCAAAAAAAAATATGGCCTGGAAAGGCAGCAGAAACAAATATAAATAGGCTTGAGGGGGGCAAACCCCCATTGTAGGCTAGACAAGCCTTGTACTCCTCTTTACACCTTAATAAACAAAACCTTTCAACTAAGTCCTTTCCATACTTCAAATTTCACAATTTTTGAGACACAAGATAGGTCTTCATTTTGACACTCCAATTATCATAGTTTTCACCGAAAAAAACCGGCAAAGCGATGACTTGGTTGTTTTTTGAGGTAGCCATAGATAATAAATTTTTTGTTTGTTGAGTTTATTTGGGAAGCTTTGATTAACCTATGCTCAAGTAAATGACCGAACGAGGCTCTGATATCACTGTTGAATTTTTTGGAATGTTTTAGTTGGTGTTTAGAACAGGTGGGATGGTTGGGAAATAGATTGAAAATAGTTGAAGGACTAGTTGTGAAATTTGAAGTATGGAAAGGACTTAGTTGAAAGGTTTTGTTTATTAAGGTGGAAAGAGGAGTACAAGGCTTGTCTAGGCTACAATGGGGTTTTGCCCCCCACAAGCCTATTTATATGTGTTTCTGCCGCTTCTCCAAGCCAGATTTTTTTTTGGCTAAATAACTCTAAACCATAAGTTTGTGGAACCTTCTACACTTTAGCCCTAAACTTTGACTTTTTCACTTTTCTAGATTTCTCTACAAAATATTTATCATTATCCTCCCCAGATTTTTTAGGAAAACTCTAGAATTCCTTAAGCTCTAAGTAATTCTAGAGTTCTCTTGATTTTTCTTTTTAAATTTGCACCAATATTTTAACAAGGGTCAAGGAAGGAGGGAAGGTCACGGAGGGCCAGCGCTGGCAGCTCCGGTAATTGTAGGGAAAATCATGTTCTTTACGTGATCTCTATAATCATGGAATAAGTAATAGTAGTAGATATCAAAGACGGCAGCGGGCCGAATCCAGATAAGTGCCGAGGGGATGTGAAATACATCCGCTACCTCTGCCGCGCGCCCAAGGCAAGAACGGATTGTAGACTAAGCAATCGAAGTGAACACCTTCCTCCAGGCCCTCGGACGCGTAGCGCTCGTGGTTCTGCCGGTCGACGTCGAACCCGTCGTCGTATCCATCAGAGTAGGCGGCAAAGGAGACGCCTTGTAGGAGATTTCCAGTAGCAGTTATGTGGCGGTGGGAGAAGACAGTGATGGCGAAGGTGACGCGAGCACCGATGCGCATGAGGGGCTTTGCGAACTGGAGGGAGGGGTTGAGATGGCCCTGGGCTGGGAAGGTAATGAGGAGGAGATGCGGCTGCTGCGGCATGTTTGACGAAATGTCTAAATGAATAAATATAGCTTGCTGGAGCAGAAACGAGGCCAAAGAGTATCAGCGGCGGTCGAGTAGATTTCGTATTGTTTTAGCCTCGCCCTTAAATAGCGCCAAGGCCGAGAGTTCCGTCTTCCCCCACCGCTACATTTGTGTTCAATTTGATCCAATTTAGCGGGGGTTTTCGCCAGCTTTTAACCTAATCTGTCTCCAATGACAGATGTGTATCTAGCGAGTTAATTATCGTTACACTGCATTTGAACTTGCTGTTTTTATTATCAAATCTCATGAAGTTAGACATTTCTAAAATAATTAATATTATGCCTTTACAAAATAATACTTCATTCATATTATATCTATTACTACCGATATTAAGAAAGTGGAGAAAGTTCATATATATATTTTTACACTTCTACCCTTATTTTTTATATGAAAATTAAGAAAATTGAAAAAAATAAATATTAAAATAATAATTTGAAAGACAATATTATAAATAAATTTATTAAATATGAAAATGTTACAAATATTTAAAGCTTCTAAAATAGAATATGTTGTAATAGCATGGGGACAGAAGGAGTATTAGTCATCTACGGTAGCCACCAAACTGGATTGAACTCTTAGGAAATAATTTGAGACTCTAAAAGAATCCTATCATGAATAGAGTAAATAACAAAAATTTTTATGGTTTGGTCTAATTTATACTTCACCTCTTTTTCTTAAAAGACCTACACTCTACCCACATTTCCTTTACAATGTCTAGACATAACTTCTGAAATCTAAATTTAAATTGCATGTTAACTATGTATCAATAATTTTAAATTTTTCAATATTTTTTATAATTAATTGAAATTTAAAAAATATCAATTTGCATTTACAAAGAGGAAAATATATTTATATTTAAGAAAAATTGATAATTTAAAATATTTATTGGAAAAAATTATAGAGAAATTCAAACTGCTAGAAGATGATATAGTTTAAATTAAAGTTTCAGAAATTGTAGCTAGAAACTGTAAAAAAATAAGGACTAAGTGTAGATCTTCAAAAACAAAAGGGACAAGTTAAGTTGTATGTTAGGTCAAACCATAGGGGGTTATCGCAAGTTTCGCATAAAAAATGTTACTCATTTTATCCCATTTTAGATAAAATATTTGAGTTTGATATGAAAATAAGAAAAAAGAAAAAGTTTGTGTGGTATTTTCACTTTTGCTATTTACTTTTTGTGTGTAAATTAAGAAAGATGAAAAAAAGTTAATATTGCATAATAGTTTGAAGAGTAACATGGTAAAATAATTTACTAAATAAGAAAATGTTGCAAATTTTTAAAATAACCTAAAATAGAATATGTTGTATCCTTTTGGTATTGATAGAATATTACAATTTATTGAGTCTAATATTATCTTTTTTGGTAATCAGAAACATGCACAAGTATATATTTAAGTTATGAAAAGTTGTAAGGAAAGTTTTGTGGGATAAGTTGTTTATCTTACTAAAACCTCAAGGTCGTCAAGTTGTATTAAGACAATTTTTTTGGCAAGTTTATGCATGAGAGTACCTCCAATGCCTTTTGAACCCAAGCCTTGATAGGACCTAGGTCTTGCCTTTTCCCCGCTGAGGCTGGGAAGGCAAAGGCAAGTTGGTAGAAGTCAGGTTTTATTGAATGTGTCTTTAATTTTTTTTTTATACTCAGAATTATTAGTAAAATAATACTCGATCTATCTCATTTTTTATGATGCGTTTCTTTGAAAAAAACTTAAAAAGTACAACAGTACAATACCTACAAGAGCAGCTCCAGCAAGATGCTAAAGCTGATGCAACCAACTCCACCAAATCTGCCCTTAAGTCCCCACTTCCAAGCAAACAAACCTAATTTATCCAATTTGAAATGGCTAGTCTAGGATCATACATCCATTCTTCCCAACAACAATTTAACTTTGTGCATCTATTTTTCAACCATAAATATGACAAAGCTTAAATTTCTCTAAATATATTTTTATCATCTACCTGTAGCTCCTTATGCATTTTCCTATTCCTTTTCCTCCACAAGGACCAAAGGGTAATGCTAAGTATTGCTTGCCATTCTTTCTTTTGTCCTTTGTTCATGAGCTGATCGATCTCCTCCTCTAGAACTTTTGCAATAGTAAGGGCTAATAGATGTTCCATGCTCCACCAATTATAAACTTGTTTCCATATTGCTACTGCTATTTTGCAATGTAACAGAACATGCTTCGTTGACTCCTCCACCTCTAAGCACATTGGGTACACCACATTAACTAACTCTACTCTTTTTTGCAGAAGATTATTTCTTGTTGGCTGTTGATTTTTCATAGTTTTCCAAATAGAGGCATTCACATTTTGCAGTATCCATGGTAGCTATCTTGTAGGTTAAGCACCCGCTGCAACTGGGGAAAATGTCTCTTCAAGTATTCTTGTCAACTTCTTCATTGAAAACATGCCATTTGCATCCAGGTTCCACCGCCAAACATCCTTGGAATTGCTATGAACCTGAACATTACACAACAGAGATGATAGCTCCTCAAATTCACCACAATCTCTACCTCTTAATGCTCTCATTTACTTCCACTTCTAGCCTCTCTTTCCTTCAATGTTGGAAAATTTATCCTTCACCATACAATTTTTATCACATTCTAAGTTATATAACCTAGGAAATAGAATCATCAATGGTTCCTCCCCCACCCACCAATCAATCTAAAACCTCACCAAATCCCCTCCTTCCAACCTCTTTTTAATAGACTGCTTAAATGCTACACCCAACTTTTTTAACTCACTCCCTAACTTGACTATACTCCCCCATACCCCGCCACTCTGACCCCTTATTGAACTTTCATCAATACTGCCATTTACACCATATAAACTCTTGATAACCTAAACGCACAACGCTCATTCTTTAACCAAAAACTTCCACCACCACTTTCCTAATAACGCCAAGTTTTTAAATGCAGGCTACCCACACTCAGCCCACTTATCTTCTTTCTACTTATCACCTTACTTCAAGCTACCAAACTTATAAATTTACCCTCCCCTGGACCCCCCCAAAAGAATTGGTTTCTTTTACTTTCAAGATTTTTCAAGTAACTCATTGGGGCACGAAATAAGGAGAAGAGAAACAAAGGCAAGTTTCCCAGAATATATTTAATAAGGGTCAACTGACCTCCTATTGAAAGTAATTTCATTTTTCAGCAGCTTAATTTCCGTTTAATTTTTGCATTAGTGGCTGCCATTCCTCTACCCTTCTCATATTTGCACCCATGGGCAACCCGAGGTATTTAAAAAGGAGCTTGTTTGCTGTACATTTCATCCTTCTGGCCATTTTTTCCACCTCTCCCTGAAACACTCTAGTTCCACATAGCCAACTTTTTTAAAAATTTACTTTCAGACCGAAAGCTAATTGAAAACATTTTAGGAATCTCATTAAATTTAAGGCACTTTCTTCTTACCACTCCCTAATCAACAATGAGTCATCTGCATATTGAAGAAGTGAGATCTTCAAATCTTCACTTCCTGCTAGAAAGCCAATAAAAATCTTCTTTTCAAATGCCTTCACCATCAACACATGCATCGCTTCCACCATGATTAAGTACAGAAATGGGGATAGTGGATTGCCCTGTTGTAACCCTCTCGACATTTGAAACTCCAAAGTAAGACTCCCATTTACTAACACTGCTATAGTTGCAGACTCCAAGCAGGCTTTAATGCATCTCCTCCATTTTGCTCCAAACCCCATCTGTTCCATTATGGAGTCCAAAAAATTCCAACCAACACTTTCATACGCACATTGAAATCAACTTTAAATAACAAAGTCTATTTTTTCTCCCTTTTGGTGTAACCAACCAATTCATTTGCCACTAGGATTCCATCTAGAATCAGTCTCCCTTTAATAAAGCCTGTCTGCATTTCGCTAATTACTTTCAATATCACCAATTTCAATCTTTCGGCTAGGATCTTTGAGATTATTTTGTACTAACATCCAATAAGACTAATTGGTCTGAATTGCTTTAAATTAATCAGATTTTTAACCTTCGGAATCAAAGCCACAAAGGAATCATTACACCCCTTCTCAATATTTCCAGATGATTTAAAATGCTTAACAAAGTATATAACATCCTCATTCACAATCTCCCAATACTCTTTCAGAAAATTGGATGTAAACTCGTCTGGTCTTTGTGCCTTCAAGCCCCCACACAACCACACTACATCTTTGATTTTTACTTCCAGAAAAGGTTCCTCTAAGCTATCCTTCAATTCTTCAGTTAACTTTTTAAAGTGACAACTTCTGAGTACAGATATCAAGATGCATGTAATTTATGTTGTTATTTCATTTTTAACCTTGAAGCTAAAATAAAAAAATTTTAAAATTTTATGTAGAGAGAATTTAAATAAAGATTAATTTTTTTATTTTTTTGTAGAAATAATTTAAATAAGAGCAGTAATGTAAATTATATGTTAAAAACTTTGGAGTATATTTTTATCATAATGTGATAGAGATCAAAGACAGAAAGAAAAATTAAATCTTAGCTATGAACTTAGAGATTAATCATTCAAATTTTTTTTTTAAATCATTCAATTTGAAAGGAAATGGGCCATCAATTACCAACCACATGTTGGATACTGCGACGTTCGAGGTTCTCTCTATATATGTACTTTTTCCCGTGGGCGAGGAGGAAAGTTGAGTGGCTTTAAAATAGTGAAATACGGTAATAGGGGATGGGGGGATGTATGGGGTGCATCTCTTTAGAATAATAGATGGCTTGAGGCTAGTCGCTCGCGATTTTAGTAATACAGAAAGAGGCAGGACCGTCGCCTAAGTAATCCAAGATATTTTTTAATATAAAAAATAATAAATGACTAGAATGACTGTACTGAGAATAGATGGTTAGGATTAAATCAAAAGAGCATAACACCTGTCCGAGAATTTCAAAATAGAGAGAGATCAAAACGGTTGCTATTAAAAGGTGTAAAGCAAGATCCACCTTAAAAACGGGAGGCCACTCTTTAATGTTTTAAAAAATTAACTAAATAACTAATACTTTAGCGTGTAACAGTTAAAGTAATATTTCTCATCTTTAAAATTTCTAAATAATTTAAAAATTTATTCAATTTAAAGATAAATACAAAATATATATATTTAATGACTATAGAAGAACTTTATTTTAAAACTCAATAAAAAATAATAAATTTAAAAATATTCTATATATGTCAATGAGGGGCGGACTTAGTAGAGGACTGCGGCAGTCTACTCTAAACTGTTAGATCCCTTGTTATAATTCTTAAATTTTAAAGATAAATATATTTTGATTCCTTTCTTATAATGTGTTTGTCCGTGTATATATGTATCGTCACTAATTACGTAAGCATGAAATTCTATACAATGTCAGACTTTTAGTGGGATGTATGGCCGTCAAGATTTCTTTGTATCCAAAAAAACAGAAAAGAAAGAAAACTCTGCAAAGAGGATGGTGGATTAACTAACGTTCAAGTTCTACAGTGGATGAAAGGAATTAACCTTAACTCGAAATCTAATCCTATATGTTGGGTTAGGGTCAGTTAATACATAGTATAAGTGGTATTTGGGTTGACTCAAAATTAATTGATTTAAAAAATCTAAAATTTAGATTAGTTCAGGTCAAATCCAAATTAATACAATTTAACTCGATTGTCAGCTCATTTTCATATTGTTCTCATTATAGCCCAAGCCAACCACATACCTATAATATAAATCCCTAACCTCCCTCACCATAATCCCCTCACTCCTCAGCTGTCACTCTTACCCTCACGGTCCTTCGTCGTCACTCTCGAGTCTCATGGCCTCCCTCACTCGCTCAGCTTTGCTCTCCCTCGCCCGGCATCCCTCCCTCAGCCTTGTCATCCTTCGTCGTCACTCTCGAGTCTCACGGCCTCCCTTGCTTGCTCAGCTTTGCTCTCCCTCACCCTGCCTCCCTCCCTCAACCTTGTTGTCCTTCGCTGTCACTCTCGAGTATCACCGCCTCCCCTGCTTATTCAGCTTTGCTCTCCCTTGCCTAGCCTCCCTTCTCAACCGTGTCGTCCTTCGCCGTCACTCTTGAGGTCTCATGGTCTTGCTCACTTAGCTCTATTCTCCTTGCTCGGCCTCCCTCCCTCACACTGCACCGCCCTTCCTTGCCCTGTCCTTCGTTGGCCCAGCATCCCACATCTACTTTGCTCTAGTTCATCCCTTGTCGTCGTGCGTTCTTCCTTAGTGCTTTGTTCTGCTCTACTCCATTCTTCGTTCATGGCGGAGGACATGATAGCTGGAGATGGCGGAGGAGAGGGGAATGAAGGGTCATCAGAGACGAAGCAATTGAGGAAATGACAGCTACCAGCAGTAGCGGTGGGTTTCATGTAAACCAAAACCAACCGGATAATAATCCATTGTTTTTGGGTTAGGATCGTTTCGGATTGGGAGCCTAAATTAGTTCAGGTTCGAGTCAAAAAATGATAGCTGCTTATGAGCTAAAAAAATGGGGTTTGGGCCCAAACCCAATCCAAATCCCGAATGTTGCACCCCTAAATTCAACCGATCAATTTGCCTCACTAAAGCATGTATGGGAAATCAGCAAGAATTGTCATATGCTAAAGTCAACAAATATTACATTAGAATTAACTGTTCGAGCATGTGCTTCATAAAAGTGACCCACTGAATTCCAGAATTTTCAACTACAAATGCGGGACATGCGATTTTTCTTCACCTATCTTTACTTTGAAATGCTGTTCTTTTGTCTTATTTACATTTGTTTTTCATTCTTTAATTCCTTGTTCATTTGGTAAGAGGTATTTATTTAAATTAATTACACGTTTAGTTACCATGATAATAGAAATTCCAAAAAAAAAAAAAAACAAAATTGTTGAAGTAAGGAAAGGCCAAAAAAAAAAAAGAAAGAAAAAAGAAACCAGGAAAACACTAAAAAGCAAAAGATAAGGAAGAAATGCAAAGGCAAAAAGTGGGGGGAAAAAATCAAATGATAATCCACGCCTAGAAAAAAAAAAGGTTCTTAGAAATTAAAATAAAAAACTAGAAAAAGCTGGGGTGGTTGTAGTTCTGAAAAAGGAAAGCCAAAAATAACGGAAAAAAACACCAACAATGCCTACCACGCAGTCCAATTAGCTGATTGATGTTTTTTTATTTTTTGTAAATAAACTATTAAAAAATATTTTTAAGTCAGATCGATTTACCGACTGCTGTTGAAATGAAACCCACATGATCAGAGGGAAGCCATGTCATATTTGTTCAACAAAGTGAATATATCCCAATCAAAGAGCTCCTCAACTCCTCCGGGATGGCAAATCGATGCAATTGAAATAGGATTGTTTTGGGCTCTTGTTGGCTTATCAATAACAAAAATTACACAAGATTGAAATGCAAATCAGCTCCTGCATACTTGTACACGTAAACCCTTCGATAATGCTTGCTTACTGTTATCACTTCTACATATCAACTCCTTAGTTCCAGGAGCATCATCCTCCAACTGTTGGCCCGGCGTAGGAGCCTTGCATTAGTGCCATGAAATGGTGGAGTTGAAAATCTGAGAAGATGACAGCTCCAAAGTAGATGGACAAGTGACGGAGTTGGACAGCAACAGTGTTGTGTCCATGCCCCCTGATGATGTGTTTGCTGGAAACGTGTTTCAACCTTACTGCCCTCAAGATTGAAATAGTTATACGAAGATTTGGTAGAAATCGCATACAGAATTCTGAATCTTAAGCGGGATTGAGAAAAAAAATCTAAGGATTGTAGTTTCACTATATGGAATAAGACAAGGATTTTGGTGAGTCAATCTTGGATTTTTGTTCCATGGGTGGGAATATTGGCTGCATTCGTACAAGGATCGTGTTTATGGCTTTCGGTCTTGGGTTTGGTTGGGGCGATATTTGAGGAGAAGATAAACTACTTTTAGTTTGTGGGGATAAATGAAATAGAAAAACTGTTGATAAGCCTGATCTGGGTTTGCCAAATCATACTTGTTTCATGGAATATTCTTTATTCCAAATAAAATATTCACTGATTTAACGAGCAATGATCCTTTTTTGCCTGATTTTAAAACATCAATAGTTTATATGACCCAAAAAAATATTAAGGCTGATTTAAGACAGCTTGAAAATATTAGTGCTTTTTCTTTTGGCTGTTTTTGTCAAAAAGAAAGTACTAATTGGCTCGGAAAATTAAAAAAGAAGGTAGTGGAAACTTTATCCTTGAAATATAGAACCTTCAGACAATTTACGCCTAAACTACAAAAAGAACCAAATACGAAGAGGTGCTTGACTTGAGCAGTGAGGGATGACCACAGAAGCCAAGCCAGGAGGCCAAGATCACTTCATTATAAACAAACTCATCATTTCTAATAAATTTTCTACTCCCTCAAGTCCATGCGTCAAACGGAAATTGTTTCTACCAGCTTCTTTGGTCGATAGAAGGTGACTTTATCCGGGTCTCAATCTTCCCCAACACTTGTTCGGGAAAAAAAGAGAGAAACACCAATATAACTTTAACACTTTTCAGGTTTTGAGAAAAAAAATACTACTAAATATGACTTTAACATTTTTCAGGTTTTGAGAACGAAGTAACGATCCTCAAATTTCTTACACCACATGAAATTCTACTTGTTAGGGATTACAACAGTCCTTTCCCAAACTCTTGAACTAAAGTCCTAAGATTCACATACGATGAGCCGCCCCGCGCCACCGCTACTCTGGCCAAATCCTTCCACTTCTCCGCGTTCCGCCTCATCTCCCCCGCCCTCTCCCCACCCATCATCATCTCCAAACACCTCTTGATCTCGCCGCTCTCCACCAATCCGTCCCCATTTTCCCTCACCTTCACCCCCGTCCTCCACACGTCTTCCAGAAACTTGGCGTTTGTAACTTGGTCCAACCACTGTGGAAACGCCACCACCGGCTTCCCCATTGACAGGCTCTCCAGAGTCGAGTTCCACCCACAGTGGGTCACGAAACATCCGACCGCAGGATGAGACAGAACCTCCACTTGGGAGCACCACGGCACGATCATCCCTCGCTGCTCTAGCTCCTCTCTATATTTGATTATTTTCTCATTTTCTCCCTCTTCCTGCTTCCTCCTTATCACCCATAAGAAGGGAAACTCGCTTTCAGTTAACCCTTTTGCGAGCTCATCCACTTGGTTATCCTTCAAAACGGTGATGCTCCCGAATGAAACGTATACGACGGAAGATTTGGGTCTGCCATCCAGCCATTTCAGATAATCCTTCGAGCCCTCGAAAAGATCGCCGCCGAAAGTGGTATCAGTGGGATCATTTCCGTCCGAGAACGCCGACGGAAGCAGAGGCCCGACTCCGACAAGGTCGAATCCCTGTACCGATTTCAGGGCCTCTGTTTCTAGAGCATCGAAAGTGTTGACGAGCACTTTCTTGTTGGTTTCTTGCCTGAGTCTCTCGAACTGCTCCTGTAATATCGTCAAACCCAAGGGGTATGCATTTGAGGGGCTCAGCAATGAAGGAAGGTCTCGGAGGGCCAGCGATGGCAGCCCCGGTAATTCTAGGGAAAACGACGGCTCATTTGCATTGTTCTTTATGTGATCTCCATAGTCATAGAAGTAATAGTAGAAGATGTCGAAGACCGCGGCGGGTTGAATCCATAGAAGCGCAGAGGAGATGTGAAGTAGATCGGCCACCTCCGCCGCCCAAGGCAAGCCCAGCGTGTAGACTAGGCAATCGAAGGGAACGCCTTCCTCTCGGCTTTTCACGATGAGATCAGAGAGGGTGTGCTTGCCGCGGCGACGTACCTCTGACGCGTAGCGCTCGTGCTCGTCCCGGTCGCCGCCCTTGAATCCGTCATCGTATCCGTCGGAGTAGACGGCAAATGATACGCCTTGTGGGGGTTGTCCGGTAGTGGTTATGCGGCGGTGGGCGAAGACAGTTATGGCGAAGGTGACGCGGGCACCGATGCGTATGAGGCGCTTGGCTAACTGGAGGGCGGGGTTGAGATGGCCCTGGGCTGGGAAGGTAATAAGGAGGAAATTTGGCTGCTTCGACATGTTCGACGAATTGTCCGAATGAACAAAAAAGGCCAGCCGGAGCAGAAGCTAAGGAATTAGCAGCAGTCAACGCTCACTTCACCAGTCAAGGAGAGGAGGAGACCCGTATTAAAAGTGTTTTAGCCTCTCCTCCATGGTAGTACTTTATATTGGACTGCTTTTCCGCAACATCCTCCTCTTAAATTATTGAACCGGACCTTCACGTGTTCTTTGAATTATTGAATATTGGTATATAGATCGGCTTAGATTTCTAACCTGAAAATTTCTTGTTATCTTATGCTTTCAGTTTTATTATTCATTCAATTATAAGGTTAGGTAAAATGAGATTGAATTTTCAACTTCTTACTAATAATGCTCACAAACTTTAATTATCAAATCAGAATTTTAAGGCAAAATGACATTTCTGTTCTAAAACTTTTCCTACGACTTTGTTTCAGTCTTAAAACCTTAAATTTTCTAAATTTGTCATACAACTTTGTAACGGTACAAACAGTCAGTATTAAATATTTTATTGTTGTAGATGGATCTTAAAATTTTAAAACTATATATAAACCATTAGTCCTAAAGTCTTTTTAGCATAAGCTTCTTTTAAATTTAGTTTAAATTGTTTGGTAATTATGTTATACTACATCCATCATATATTCTTTAAACTACTTTCTTTTTTGGGTCATCATAAATTCTTTACATCATGTCCCCTTGTGGTAAGTTTCACTAACCTAAATAACAAATATGCCCCTTTTCCGATTCTCACCAAAATTCTAAAATCAATTCTAACCTCTTAACATTACTGATTGGGTTGTGGGTTGGGAGATTGAGGAAGTGATCAGGATGGCAACAATGATCATGAACAGCAGCGACCAAGGACGACAGTGGAATGATGAGTCAACGGTGCAATACAGAGCTGCAGCGGCATATAATGAGACCCGACTGGTACAAGAGAGGTGGACAAGGAGGCTAGATTGTTTGATTTTGGGCATGAGTAAGAGAGAAAAAAGTTGAAGCATTGCTGGACGAGAGAAGTGGAGGATCTGCAGGCAGCGGCACCTAATGGAGGCTATCAAGCCTTTAAGAGCATGGGTTAGGTTCGATTTTGACGGAATCATTGTCCTTTTCCCCCTCCGGTTGATCCGATCGAGCGATTTGTGCTATGGGTTCTCGAGCAGGCACAAATGTAAGCGGGAATGGAGGTGGGGATGAAGGTGGAGGTTGGGAAGTGAAAAGCTGAGATGGGTACTTGGGGAGATTGGCAAGACGGTTTTAGGGGTACGACAAGAAATAATTATAAAAGAAAGGAGCTCCTAAAACTGTATGACAAAATGAAGTGAAACAAACAAATATAGAATTATAAAACTTAAACTAACTTTTTATTAGTTGGCGGACATTTTATATTATTAATTCTCTGTCTATACAAAATCACAGCTTTGCTTGTTATCTGTCACGGCATGTCGACACATTAACAAAGTATAGGACGAATCATGTGAGCCTTCAGTCACCAGTGTAAGTTGGAGCCAAGTGGATGAGCTAAGTGACGTTTGGGATGACGATGGGGGACCGGGCAAGGTTTGGTCTTGGAAAAGAAAAGAAAGAGGGGAAGAGAAGGGGTAAAAGTATCACCAGTCCTAAACCTTCAATTCTTCTTTCTGATTAGTCCTCAATCTCCATCTTATTGCATATTGATCCAAAATCTCTATAGTTTGTTACATATTGGTTTTAGCAGTTAACATTATCAAGGTTGAGTTGGTTCAAAAATTTGATTTACAGAGAGGAAAAATTGATAACTCAAATGATCTATTAACATTCTAATAATTATGACATAAATTAAATTTATAAGAGGATAGTTACCAAAAAATAAAAATTGGAATTGAAAAAGTTGGTATTAGATTGTTACGTGTGAATTAACGAATTTAAACTATTTGAAAAGTGCTTTTAATAAATTCAAATCATGACATATTTTTAATAGTTAATAGGTTATTTAAGTTATTAATTTTTTTACTCTGTAAATCAGGTATTTGTGTTGACTGAATCTTTGCCTTGGATGATGGACCAATATGAAATGCATTAAAAAGGCTTGGGACAAATATGTAATGGAGTGGTGGTTTAGGACTAATTTGTAATGGGAATTATAAGTTTGAAACCAACGACATAGTTTTCCCAAAAGAAAAGTAAGACACCTTGACGGAACAACATTCTTTTATTTGTTAGGCCTAAATACCTATTGCTCCCATAAATTATGGTGACTCGGACAGTTTGGCCTCTGAACTATAAAGTGGATCAACTCAAACCCTAAACTTTGAAAAATTGGCCAGTTTAGTCCCTTAACTCACTTATGCGCTTATGTGGCCACACGTGACAAAAACGTCATTAAGGAGACAAATGGAGCCTTCTTCTTTCCTTCATTCCCGATGCTGCCTTGATATCTGACGCTACCTCTATCTTCCTTCTGCCCACATTAGTTTTGATTGGATTTCCCAATATCACAGAGACCCAATAGCAGATTGAAATTGGAGTCCCAATCAGAGACCTAATAGTGGATTGACATCGATGGAATCAGAGATGCCACGATTCTCTGCTGCCATTGAGGAACAAAGCACACGAAGACAAGGAAAGGGCCTAGAAGTCAAGCGTGTTTTTTTTGTCTCAATGATTCATCCGATTTGTTCAGATGCTCTCCATTGGACTCGACAACTAATACGATTCATTCGTCTCAAAGTGATGTGACACACGTGTCGAAGAAGTAATGGGGCGTAAGGGGGTGAGAGAGTAGGCTGCTTTGGCGTCGGAGGTAAGAGAAAAAGAAGGTGAAGGAGAAGCAAGAAAGGTTGTGGAGGATAGAGATTAGATGGAGGAGGGGGCTGCGGCCGCTGCTCTGTTAAAGATGGATGACATGAGGATTAGGTTGATTCAAGGGACTAAAGTGACCGATTCATCAAAGTTCGGGTTTGAATTGCTCCACTCATCAAAGTTCAAAGTTTGAGTTGATCCATTTTATAGTTTATGGGGCAAACTGTTTGAGTCACCATAGTTCAGAGGAGCAGTAGGTTTGGGATGTTAAAAAAATACCTTATCTGCCTTTATTCTTTTTCGAACTTGGTGACTCAAACCTAAACCTAACTCTACTGGCTAAGTCATAGGGAGGATATGAGTTTAACTAATCCTAACTGACTTTACATGCACCTCCCAAATTAGTATATTTATATTTAATATATGATTTTATTTCAAAATAAAAATATAACATAAATTACCAAATATTAATTTAGTTTAATTATACTTTTTAACTTATTAATTATAAATGTACACATTCTTTTAATAATATATGTTAAAACTAGAGAAAAAAGGTCTAAAAAAGTTAAACATATGTCTTAATTGGGTCAGTGGATAGTACTCGCCTATCTACGGGACAGAGACTACCAAAACCCGATTACTCATGGAGAGGATTTGGATTAGCTAAGCTCGGCCCAAACCCAGCTTACTAACATCTAGGACCAACGTCATTGAGATTCTTTTGTTATATTTATAGGTAAAAATCACTACTAATCCCAACTACTTATCATTGTAAATTGGTCCTTAACCCGTATTTGGTTACATATTAGTTTAAGATTTTTATAATTTGCATATTAGTCCTTAACTCTAGGTAGGATTAAGTTAACACATAAACATCATATACAAAGAGAAAAAATTGATAGTTTAAATAGTTCATAACTGTTAATATATTATGTCATAATTTGAATTTGTTGGAAAACAATTATCATAGAGTTTGAATTTGTTAACTTTCATGTAACTATTTAAACTCTTAGGTAATTGCTTTCCCATAATTCAATATGCATCAAATTTTTTTGATAGTTACTGAACCAACTAAATTATTAACTGTTTCTTTATATAAATTAGGCTTTGTACAAACTCAGTCATGTCTAGGGTTTTTGACAAATAATTGAAATGAATTCAGCACAAGAAAAATTCATAAAAGCAACTGTTAACGTGTTATTTTGGTAAAAAGAGTTGACCAGCTTTGAGATAGATGGAAATCCCTATCAAAGTACACCAAATTATGGGTCATACCACATACAAAATTTACCCTTTTTGCAATTAGAACAACTATTCTTGTCCCTCTCAGTAGAGGTGGGAAGCGGGCCGGCCCAGCCCGGGGTGGGGCGGGGCGGGTTTCATTTTTTTTTTTTAAAAATATATATATATAAAATAGAACAATTATTAATTATATAAGTCATAAATATTTTTAAGAAAAAACACCACCTCCGGTGTAAGTTTTATTAAGTTAAAAAGCCAAACGACACTTACAAATAATCGGAACGTGCCTTACATTTTGAAATGGCAAAAACGTTCCGAAAATGATAAATAATAAAAACCTATGATCTGTGCTGAACAGAATAATCAGATCAAATACAAACTACATGTATGATTGAAAGAAACAAATTCAACTCTCGGCATCGGATATTACCTCATCATCCGAACTCTTTTGGTCTTGATGCCGGAGTGCTGCGAGGCCCCAATCTCGGTTGCACACGCATACTTCTACCGCGTCGGGTGTCAATCTTGACCGTTTTTCTGTTATCACCCGTTTTCCGGCACTAAACGCTGCCTCAGATGAGACGGTCGATACTGGAACGGCAAGAATTTCTTGTGCGATTATCGACAAGATCGGAAATCTTGATCTCTTTTGTTTCCACCACTCCAAGATGTCGAGGTCGCTTGTCTCGAATAATGTGTTAAGATAGTCATCGACCTCAACTAATCCCGATGTCATCGGTCGAGGTTGTTTGAGCATTTGGAGCGCCGGGTTGAATCTTGAGGAGATTGATCTCCTTGGAGGCTTAGTTTGAGAAGCTTCGGATCTTACCTTATCCGAATGCCGCTCACAATATAACTTGTATAAAGAATGCAAGTACTCGGAAGCAGAAGCAGACATAGCCAAAATATTTATATGAGACATTTCTAAATAAGTATGAAAAATTCCTTCAAGCAGTGTTGTTGTGCCCGTTAATTTTACATACGGGTCAAGTAAAGAAGCGACTAAAAAGATAGGTGGAATGTTTGAGAAATATTGAAGCCACTTAGCCCGCATGGCTTCGACAGTCGGTTTTAACAACTCATCATTTTTAAATTGATGTAAAGCATATGTGATGTTCACTAAATGAAACAAAACTTGATGACTTGTTGGGTAGTAAACACCAGAGAAAAATTCAGTTGCCTCGTAAAAAAACTTAAGCAATTCACCGGTTTTGGAACATTTCTCCCAAATTTCAATCGTAAGAAATTCAGAACCCATTTGTAAATTCATGAAATGTGCCAACAAATTTGCATACGGTAATGCATCTTGCAATATCAAAAATGTGGAGTTCCAGCGGGTTGGGCAATCCAATTTAAACCGTTTCCAAGAAAATGGTTTTTGATTTTCAATACAAAAGCTTTTAAATTCACGAAAAATAGCAGGTCTGGACATCAAATATTTTAATGAGTTTCGAATAGGCAAAATCTCATTTTGGAGAACTTCTAAACCTTTTTGCACACAAATGTTTAAAATATGGCACATGCATCTAACGTGAAAAAATGCACCGTTGAGCGGTGGTTTTAAGTTTTGACTCAAAAGGCGAGCGGCAACATCATTATTTGAAGCATTATCAAATGAAATGCACAGAACTTTATCAGTACAAAAATAATCACGTAAAGTTTCTAAGATACAATTAAATATTTGAAAACCAGTATGATCTGTTTCAATAACCTTAAATGACAAAATTCATTTTTGCATTATCCAATCAGAATCAATCCAATGAGAAGTAACACAATAGAATGATTGGCCTATAGGTGATGTCCACATATCAGAAGTAAATGCTACACAATGATCAAGAGCAAAAAAATATGCTTGCAAATCTGATTTTCCGGTTTCAAATTGTCTAAAGCTTTCTTTCCTAGCAGTTTTCCTAGATACTTTTCTAAATGCAGGATTTAATTGTGATTTTATCCAAGATTCTAGGTGGATATCTTCAGCTTGTGAAAAAGGTTTTTCGGTAAGCATCATCCAATTTACCATACCTTCTCTACAAGATTGTTAGTTAAAACGAAATATACCTGGTCCGCCGGCGCTGGTTGTAGACCCAAGTTGTGTTTGTCCTCCAGAACTAGTCCCGGTACTAGGGAGGACGTTAGCATGTTGATTTTCAAGATGCCTCTTCAACGTTCCAGTGCCGGAATTCTTTCTATGCACAAAATTTTTCCCGCAATGTTTGCATTTTTCGTACCTCGACTCCCCTTCGTTTATGAGCTCATAATGCTCGCAAACCCAAGCAGTTAGTCTCGTGGATTTACCTTGTGCTTGAGTTCCCTCCACGCCGGGTTCATGACTTGTAGGCGTCGGTTCTGTTGACGGATTCCCAGACGCCATTGCATCCAACTCTTCCACTTCATCATCGGATAATTGATCGTCGAGACCCAAATCGTAATTCGTCATATCGATTATGGCATCATCGTCGTGAAACTCTTGAATTGAAATGCCTTTATCGGCGGGCCGAGATCGACGACGGAACAAGCCTCGGAGGCCGGTGTTGCGGGAAGATGAACTATCTGTTGACTTGCCCTTTCCTTTTGAAGCCATGACTTACGTACTAATAGTAGTGATTAATGCAAAATCAAGAGAGGATTATGAAGATATTAGGGAGAGATTAGTAAGAAATTTGGAAGAAATTAAGAAAATAAGGAGAATGGTTGAGAGAATATAGTAGATGAAGAAGAGAGGTTGAGTGATTGTGTGAGGATTGAGTGAAAATGGCATTGGTATTTATAGGGGGAGGGGAAAAATTAGTTTAACCAAAAAGTCCTTGAAATTTAGTTGTTGGGAGGGGCAAAAATGAAATTTTGGGGGCTGAAATGGAGCAGAAAACCGTTGGAGGGCTTGCTATGTAATTAGCCCTTTTTTTTTTAAATTTTTTTACAGGTTTACGTTATGCAGGGAGCCGTTGCGCGCGGGTCGGCGGGGCGGGGCGGCGGGGCGGTCCGGGCTGACGGGTTCTCCTGGTCCGGGCCGGTCTTTTTTGCGCTCCCCTCCTCCTATTGGGCCCATATTCGGCCCATAAAATTGCGGGCTTCTTGCAGGGCGGTCCCGGTTCGGTCCGGGCCAACCCAGCCCACCTCCCATCTCTACCTCTCAGCCCCTCCCATGCCCGCCTCTATTAATCCCCGTAGGCGAAAGCCCATACTCAAATGCTTCCCTTTCGGTCTCTTAGTGACCCATTTGGCATTATCCATTACCCTGACAACCTTAGGCAAAACATCAATGTCAATTCCTCTTTTCCCTCACTGTTAGACAAATCTCCAGCTGCCTGTTTTGCACCAGTGTACTTAATTTTGACCGCATTATTGCCTTTTCGCATGAAGCAAGCCACTTAGATTATACGGTAATGTGGTCTAGTTATGGAACAGATCTTTGGCTCTTAATCCATTTTTAATATGGAGATCAAGAACTAGATCTGCTAGAGTATCTTTTTCTTTTCAATTTGAAGGCAATAATGGAGTTTCCCATTAGTTTCTACATTTGTTTTTCTTCTTAATTTGAAGACTTTGTTTGAATTAATCAGTTTCTCTTGGGCTTCTAGGGTGGGATCAACAGAGGTGAGGCATGGCAATGGTTAAAGAGCAGAGGAAGTGGGGTATGGTGTGGTTGTGGCATGGTGTGTAATTCTATATCCTTTGAGGGGCGATTTAAATGTTGTTGAAAGCAGGCACTACAAGAAAACTATCATTTAGCAACAGAGGCCTATACCAATGGATGTGATAACCATTATTAGAACCCAAAAGTTGAACCTTATACTGATGAAAAAATGTGCATTGGTAGAAGCTCTAGTAGTTTTCCAATGGATTATATTGATCAGTTGGTCTATGCCTATCTTCTAGCAATGATGTTATTGAACCATTGGTGATGAGAACATAAAAAATGAAAAAAAATTGGTTGGCATTATTTCAACAATTTTTAACACTGCGTGCACAATGACATCAAAGAGTTTAGAATTAGTTTGTAACAACCCAGCCTTCATCTTCACAATTCCAAGGCATCGTCGATCACCTTTCGGCATTGTTGTCACTGAACACCCTTTGATGTCACCACCTCTGACCATCATTCTTCTCCCAGTTGCGACCTTATAATTGCTGCTGCCCTATTCTCTCTGTCCCCATTATAATTCCCATCAATCGTCATTGGATGCCCTTTTTCCCACCGTGATGGTCACATGCCGTAGTTTCCTTCCTAATTCTTGTTGTTGCCAGCCAATCGCTTTTCTTGTTGTGGATTGCTACTTGTTTCGTGCACTCGTCGCGACATCAACCTTAATAAGGAAAAAACAAGTTTTTGTCAAGTAAGATTTCTATTCAATTTTGTTATGTCCCTCTTAACGCTGGTTTTCAACTTTTGTTTTGTCCTAGGGTTATCAAATGGCTTAGATAGGATTAGGACCTTACTGTTGCACTTTAGTAATTGTAACCCAAGTGTAGACTATCATAAGTAGTAAAATCTTGAGAGTCTAACTGTTGAATCACAGAGAAGTGAATTGAGAAATAAAAATTATAGATTTTTAATAAAGAAAATTTTGGTGTAAGGTGTGAACAAGTGTGGATCAAACTTTAAATTAAAAAAAAAAGCTAACGTTAGAGATTCCACTTTTGGTATATTAGTTATGATTAATTTTAGGTCATCTTGTTACTAAATTGGGATCCACACATAAAGGAGGTCTCAATAGGGGAATTTAGTAATCAAGTTCTAGAAATGTTAGGCATGAGTTAGTATTAGCTTTTATCGATCTTATAATACAATCATTTGCTAATGAGTTCAAGTATCCATCATGTAAATCTTTGTCTACAATAACTCAAGATTCGAACATAGACAGCAGAGCCATGTTCTATAAAAAGAATCAAGTAGCTTTTGTGCTAATGATCGACTGTGATAAATTAAGACTCCCACACAACAAGGAAGGTAGCTACAACAATTAAAAAATTAAATACCAATAACATTAAGATCTATTTAAATTAGCCATAACCTTTAAACTAAAAGCTTCACCATTTCATCTTAGCAAACAACATATATAAAGATGAAATAAACATAGATTGAAAGATTAAAGTAAGAACAACAAGAAAACACCTTGAACAAAGTTTTGAGATTGAAAACAAGAACATAATCAAAGAAGGAGAGTTATGTTTGATACAAGAACACTAATTTCACCTAGGAACAAGCTTGATTCTGTCCCCCCCTTCACCAATTTATAGAGCCTTGGGGAAGGGGTAGGTGAAATAGTAAAGTAGGTGAAACACAAATCAACAAAGATGACTTAAAATTCCTCTAATTTTTTAACCATTGTGCACATTGATTTCGCTCTTCCTTAAGTACAAGATTTGTAGATCTTTTTTTTAGCTTCAAAATGATAGCTTGAAAATTCAAAACTAATATTTATAGCTCAAGATATGATTTTTCAACCAAAACTGCTCTTTAGTGCGAAATCAATGTGCACAGCTCCAGATATGATTTTTTTCGTAAAGGATTACTAAGCACACAAATGCTAGGACAACCTTTATTTGTGATTCAAATTTCGCATCTTCTATCTCTCAATTGGGCTAGACCGTAAGCTGAAAATTATAGACAATTAATACATTGATCACAGTTCAAGAATTATGAGATATTGTGATTTTATTCACCTATATAAAAAGCAGTTATTTAGCATATTTTGTAAATATAGATGACTAATAATCTGCGTATAAATAGTAGCTGACGTATGAATAGTGAAATGTGGTAAATAGTAGCCCCACATATGAACAGTAAAATATGCATGAATAGTAATCATGTCAAATAACTGCTCATATTAGAGAAATTAATCGAGCTTAAAGTATATAATGATGATGTATACCCTTAATAGCTATATACTTTTGAGTATTTATCACACCCCCAACTAGGTTCTTGCTAGTCCCTAGCAAGGAAGGTGATGTACTAAATAAATACTCAAGTTTCATCTAATATTTTTCACAATTAATCTTTATACTATAGATCAGTAACCATTGAAGTAATAAGCATCAAAATTATGGTACTAAAAGAAATAAAAATTTCATAATGATTTATGCGTTTCTCAACCACTTAAACAAGGGAAAAGTGTAAAAATTTATGAATCGCTGAGTGCAGCAGTTGTGTGACTGACTATCAAGTGTGTCTAGATGATTTTAGGAATTCATATCAACATTCACGGCTTATCAAAATAAATCTAATTCAAATCCATCGCCATGGAGGCTTTTACACTATTACACTACAAGAGGTTTTTTTTTTCACTTTAGCTCAAGCCTTATTTGGAGAACCCTGGTAATAGGTAGCCATTTCCAACAACGAACATTGCTTGTTGTTTTCTTTTTTTTTTTTCTTTTTTTTCTTCTTCTCTTAGTTTTTTATTTTTTTTTCTATTTTTTTCCCACACTAATTGATGTTGCTTTTTTTTTTTTTAAATCAAGCTAAGATATGGTTTATTAGAAGTCCCTACAGCCACATAGTTGGAGTATTATTTGAAATCTAAGAGACAATCAAGATTTTTAGCATGTATAAAGATAGTAGCAATTCATAACTTAAACATCCTAATCCCTTATCAAAATGGTTGAAATTTGACTAAATCATTATGTCAAATGAAAGTTCAAGCATGTAAATTTAATGTAGCTCATTACCCCAACAATTTCATCACTAAGTATATAAATTTTCATCATAGAAAAGACAGATTACTTGTAAGTATGTTATCTTGTAGGGGTTCAAAAACCTATTAAAAAAAAATCGTATGACTAGCATACCTACTAGGATGCGTCTCAAGAGTAAAATTAATTCTTACTCAGTCATCCTAAACTAATGGCTATGTTTAATGGTTTTAATATCAGTATGAGAAAAACTACCTAAAAAAATATATATATGTCAACTATCCTTCCCTACAATCAAATTGAGACATTGTTCACAATGTTAAAATATAGATAGAATGAATGAAGAAGAAGTTACCTAAAATGATAGTTATTGCAAATGGGAAACCCTAAAATAACTTACATGAAAATAAAGATAATACTGATAGTAAAACTAAAAGATAAAATTTTACAAACAAATCTTTAGGTCTAGGTTGCTCTCTTCAGTAATGCTTTTATTACTTATTAAGATTAACATCCTGTAAAGGAAGAAAAAAAAGAAATAAAATGGCTAGTGGAGTAAAAGATACTTATGAGATGGAGCTCATTAGAAAGGACTGTTAAGCCTAGTTTATCTAAGCTGCTGCTAGATCTGGTTTAGCAATGTAAGCTTCTATTTTGTCAAGCAATACTTCAGCAATTGATGCAGAAATCAGGATCCATATTGCCGTTTTTGAGAGAAAATTTTCTTTCATAGCTCGATAGACAAGCAATTGTTAACATTCAACTGTCCAATAGGTTTCTAGTGCATATTAAGTTGGGCCATCAAAGTAATTTGAAAATTTTCCCCTAATGTATCAAACCCTCCTAGTAAGGCAATAAAGGTATTAGAATTACAAAGTATTTGCAGCAAGTACTTTTGCATATTTGGAACCACAAATTCTTCCCTAATTGTGGCTTTACTGATCCACTTTAAAGGTACAAGGATGATACCTAAAACTTGGCTACCCCTTACAAATGCTGCTATTGTTACACCTACTATCAACTCGACACTACCTCCCCCATATACCAAATGTTTATTTCGCTCAACTAAGACTCCACCCAAATAGTTTGCTATTCTCAGGAACTTTTCATCCATTCTAGGGAAAGATCCACAAAATACACATATATTTTGGAATCTATGAGTTGAAGTTCCCACCATTTTTATCCTTAACCCTCTGAAAAATGAAAAGAAGAGCTTGCACTTATAAAGATGAAAGGATAATGCAATGATAACACCTACATGAATGGGTAAATTATTGTCATAAGAAAATGAAATTTTCAAAAGTAATGGCATGCATATACAGTAGCTGTGATTGTGGCTCACATCTTTCTTTGGTTTTATGTTTAATAACGGCTTTAATGCCTTCTATGAGTTGAGGATTTGCTTTTCATCCAATTTTCATATAAACTTGCAAACAAGGATATTTAAATTCAAATTCCCATGAGTGTAAAGTTCTCATTCTTAATGAAAAATACTTTATAAACCATGAAGTTAATTTTGGACTAATCCACAGGAATACATATCATGAGTCAGTTAGGTATTATCCAAAAGCTTCTTACTGAGGCCATTCTTAATGAAATGTATTTTATCTTCTCGATTATGGAACATCATCCCTAAAGAACGACATCTAGTATAACAAGTTCATCAACCCCAATTATGACAGACTCATAACCTTTTTGCTCTTTACTTTTTGGTATAAGAGCTTTTGCCTAAGCCAGACATGTAGAACGCAAATGCATTTGGGATTTCACCAGTAAAACAAACCTTAACTTCAGTTAACCAACATACATCTTCAGGGATACCTTTTTGCATCAAAACTCTTAGTCTTTTACATCAAGTTTGGTAAATCATTTTAAGAACATTTATAGGAAGATAGGAAAGTATTTTAACAATGAAAAAAAAATCCATTTTGAGAAGAAATTGAGAGGAGAGAAGGGAATCAGGTATTATGGTAAACTGAAATAACTGATTTAAGAACCATAGAGTACTGTATGCACCATTTAACTAGGAAAATGAGAAAGAAAATTAAAAGAAAAGAAAATTCCTATCTAGAAAGAAAAAAAATATTGACATTTACTTACCATGATCATTTTTAGGATCATTGAGATAAACAACTTCTTCCTGCAAATCATAATCCCCAAAAGGTGTTTAACTTTTTATCCATTTACTTTAAACACTTTACCATTTTAGGATTTTCAATGTCAATAGCCTCATAAGGATAAACATGTGTCACAATAAATGGATCAGTCCATCTGGACCTCAATTTACCAGGAAATGTGTGAAGTTAAGAATTATAAAGTAAAACCTTTCGACCAACCTCAAATGCTTTTCTTAAGATTGTTTTATTATGAAAAGCTTTGGTTCTAGCTTTATATATTTTTGAATTCTCATATGCATCATTTCGCAGATCCTCAATCTCACTTATTTGCAACCTGTACAATACACTTGTATTATCAAAATTTGAATTAAAAGCTTTAATAGCCCAGTAAGCTTTATGTTCAAGTTCCATAGTCAAATGACAAGGTTTTCTATAAACTAACCTATAGGGAGACATAACTAGTGATGTTTTAAAACCAGTGCGCTATGCCCAAAGTGCATTAGTTAGTTTTAAATAGCAATCCTTTTGATCTGGGTTAACTACATTTCAAGAATTTATTTTATCTCCCAATTTGTCAGTTCTACTTGCCCACTTGTTTGTGGGTGGCAAAGGGTGACAACATTATGTGTGATCCAATATTTCTTCAATAAAGATTTAAATGGTCTATTACAGAAATGTGTTCACCCATCATTTATTATGGCTTGAGGAATTCCAAATCAACTCAAAATATTTTCCTTAAAAAATTTAAACATAGTTTTATGATCATTATTTTGACATGGAATTGCCTCTACCCATTTTGAAACATAATCCAATGCAAAAAAAAATGTACATAAATCCAAATAATGGTGGAAATGATCTCATGAAATTTATCTCCCAACAATAAAAATTTTCAATTACAAAGATAGGAGTCAAAGGCATCATGTTTCTTTTCAAAATGGATCCTAATTTTTGACAATTTTTACAGGTTTTGTAAAATGTATGTGCGTCTTTGAACAACGAAGGCCAGTAAAATCCAGATTATAAAATCTTTATAGTTTTTTTCTTTGATGAAAAATGTCTCACACGTGCTTCAAAATGAAAAAATTTAAATGACACTTTTTACCTTATCCTCCGGCATACATCTCCAGAATATTTGATCAGGGTAGTATTTGAAAAGATGAGGGTCATCCTAGTAAAATTTTTTCACCTTATATAGGAATTTTTTCTTATTTTAGGCACTCTAATGGGCTAGTATTTGTCCTGACACAACAAAATTGATGATGTTAGCAAACTAAGCTAATGTAGTGACAGAGAATAAAAATTCAACAGGAAAACAATCATTTATAGATATGGCTTCAATTGATGAATTCGTCATCAGCCTTGACAAATAGTTAGTGATAACATTTTTTGTGCATTTCTTATCCTTGATCACAATGTTGAATTCTTGAAATAAAAAAATCTAGCGTATTCTTCTTGGTTTAGCATCTTATTTTGGCATTAGGTACTTGATAGCAGAATGGTTGGTGTAAACAATGGTTGTTGAACCAATTAGATTAGAACAAAATTTATCTAATGAAAATATTATTGCAATTAGTTCTTTTTTAGTTGTAATGTCGTTCATTCATGCGTTGTTCAAAGTTCTACTTGTGTAACAAATTATATATGGTTTACCTTTCTTCTTTTGTCCTAGAACAACATCAATTGCATAATCACTAGTATCACACATTACCTTAAAAGGTAAGGACCAATTTGGGGGTTGCATTATCAGAGAAGATGTAAGAAGGCCAATTAACTTATTAAAAATTTTTTTTGGCATTCTTGAGTTCATTCAAATAAAACATCTTTTGGAAGGAAGTTACAAAGAGGTTTAGATATTTCACTGAACTCTTTAATGAACCTTCTATAAATTTTGCATATCCCAAAAAATGAGCAAACTCCCCTAATTGTTTTAGTGAAGGTAACTGAGTAATGAGCTTCACCTTTGCTTTATCAACTTCAATTTCTTTGGAAGATACAAAAAAATTCCATAGGTGACCATATAATGAAAATTTTCCCAATTTAGTACCAAGTTTTTTTCTTCATATCTTTTTAAAACTTTTTCTAAGTTTTCAAGATAGTTATCAAAGAAATTTTCATATACGGTTAATTCATCCATGAAAACTTCAAGATATTTTCCAATCATGTCACTAAAGATACTCGGCACACATTTTTGAAATGTTGCTGCATGCGTTTAAATGCAGAGGCTCCAAAAGGACATGTGAATTTGATCTTTTCTTGGTCCTTTAGAGCTACTGAAATTTGGTAATAACCTGAGTAACCATCAAGAAAACAATAAAAAGGATGTCCTGCTACTTTTTCTAAAATTTGGTCCATAAAAGTTAATGGAAAATGATCTTTTCTGGTGGCAAGATTCAATTTCCTATAGTTAAAGCACATCCTCCAACTGGATGGGATTTGAGTTAGTAAAAACTCACCTTTCTCATTTGTTACCACTGCAATACCAGACTTTTTTGTCACTACTTGGGTTGGACTAATCCATTTGCTGTCAAAGATAGGATAAATGATTCCTATATCAAGTAGTTTAAGAACTTCATATCTCACTACCTTTTCCATGTGTTGATTGAGTTTTCTTTAAGGTTGTTGACATGATTTAGCATTACCCTCCAAGCTTATTCTATATGTGCAAATTAAAGATTAATGCCATTTATGTCCTTTAATACCCATCCAATTGCATTTTTATGCCTCCTAGGTAATTCAATCAACTTATCCTTTTGCTCGAATGTAAGCGTAAATGAAATTACCACTAGATAAGAAGAATTTTCTCCAAGGAATGCATACTTTAATTCTTTGGGCAAGAGCTTCAACTCTGGTTTGAGTATTTTATCGTTCTCTTCAACTTTGGCTTGTCCTAACTCTTTACCTTTAGATTTCCAACATGTGTTTAGTTCTACCTGTGAAGAATCAAGTAATGAACATATGTTAGATGTATCTTAATCCATTTGCATACTCAATTCAAATGACTTAACTAGACAGTTTTTTAGAGGATCAGATATATTCCATTCTTGGATATAGTTTTTCATAATAGCATTGATGATGTAGACTTTCTCGCTTTCATCTTCTTTTTTTTTTTTTGATGTGGTTGTTTAAGTAAATGAAAAACATTTAGTTCTAATGTCATATTACCAAATGAAAGTTTCATCTGTTCGTTCTTACAATTAATCAAAGTATTAGATGTTGCTAAAAATGGAAGTCCTAGAATAACAGGTATTAAATTTTTAATTTCCACTTGTGATGTGGCCAAAACAATAAAATTCAAAGGATATATGAATTAATCAACTTGGACTAACACATTTTCAACAACTCGTCTGGACTTTCACTGATCTGTAAGCAAGCAAAAGAGTTATCTCGGTTGGTTTTAACTCACATAAATTTAGTTTTTGGTAAATTGAATATGAAAGTATGTTTATACTAGCCCCAATATCAAGTAATGCTTGCTCAACTTTATGTTCTCTATTGAAACATGAAATTGTTGAATAACCAGGATCTTTGTATTTCAAAGTAGTGTTGTTTTGAATAACATAACTTACCTGCTCGGCCAAGATGGTTTTTTTTTTCACATTTAGTTTTTTTTTAATAGTGAACAAATCTTTCAAACATTTAGCATAAGAAGGTTCCAGTTTAATTGTATCCAACAAAGGGATATTGATATTTACTTGTTTGAAAATTTCAAGAATTTTAGGATTGTGATACACCTTCTTTGGGACAGTTAATACTTAAGGAAATGGAGGTGCAGGTGGAGATTCAATCTATTCTTTGCTTGGTGTTTGCTCAACCCATTCTTTACTTTTAGAAGTTGACTCATTGCCTCCTTCACAAGGATTAAGAATGCATTTTTCAATAACCTTACCATTGCGGAATGTAGTGATTAATTTTACTTGATCCATGGTTTGACCTTTAGGATTCGGTTGTAGTTGAGAAGGAAATTGCCCTTTCTCATGAATGTTGAGTGTAGATGTAAATTTTGCAAGAGTATTTTTCAAATCAATTACGGTTTAATTTGTTTGAGCATCGAAGGACTTTTGCTTCTTAATAAATGTATGCAATGTGTCTTCAAGGCTTTTCCTAAAAGGAAGAACATGAGGTGTATACCCTTAAGATTGTTGAAAATTTTGTTGGGTGTGGGAGGTTGGTTGCGATGGTTGTGTATGATTATTACTTCTCCAACTAAAATTTGGATTATTCCTCCAAACAGGATTATATGTTTGTGAGTGTAGATTTTGGGTTGGCCTCTAAAAGTTGTTCAAAACATTGACTTGTTCATGGAGACATTTTTTGAAAGAATGCAAGGTTGAACAATTACTAGTGGAATGGGTATCGGTCTCACAAATGTGACAAGCTTATTTAACAGATTTCAATTGGCCAGTCTTCTTCATTTCTAGTGCCTCAAACTTTCTAGCTAAAGTTGCAAATTTTGCTTGAAGATCTTTGTCTTCTTTAAGATGGTACATGCCTCCATTTAGATGCAGGGGATTGAGTCTTACCTAGGGCATCATAAGTACCAGCAATGTCCCAATTCTGTGCATTCTTTGCTAGTAGATCAAGGTAATTCATTGTCTCGTTAGGATCTTTATCCTAAAATGTTCCATTGCACATTAATTCTACCATTTGCCTCTCCATAGGTGTCAGACCTTTATAAAAATATGAGACTATTCTCCATGTCTTAAAATCATAGTGTGGGAAAGTATTAAGTAAATCTTTATATCTATCCTAACGCTGGTAAAAAGTCTTTCTTAGTTTTTGTGTGAAGTGGGGATTTGCCTTTCGAAAAAATTTGTTCTGTGGGCATGAAATTTTTTGTTTTCAAAAATTGTTGTTGTAATTCATCCCATAAATTAATGGAGCCTGACCTAAGATTTTGTGGCCACATTTTAGCTTCATCTTTTGAAGAAAAATGAAAAAGCTTAAGCCAGATAATGTTTATGTTACAGTTTAGGTTATTATATATGTGACAAACTTCCTCAAGCTCTCTTAAATGCAAATATGGATTTTCAGAATCAAAATTATGAAAAGTTGGTAACAGTTGAATAATACCTAGCTTGAAGTTGAAGTGAGATACAACAGGAGGAAAGACCAGATATGATGGTACACTATTTCTTATGGGGTTTATATGCTCTCTAAGGGTCCTACGCCAATCTTGGTTATAATGTAGAGAATGGTTTTCCTATTGGTCATCAATATGTTCAGCCATGTTTGAAGATGATGAAAATTCTCTTACCAGTTTACTACTTGATATACGTGTAAAATATTAAGAAGGAAAATTGATATGATTAATAAAAAGAGATAGGAGGTTTAACCTTCTATATAATGAATAGAAGAGGTAGGAGGCTTAGCCTTCTATTCAACAACAATAAAAAAATTAAAGAGTAAACAAGATGAAAAACAAATGAACTTGTACTTTAATTTTACTTCATCGACAACGGTGCCAAAAACTTGTTGCACTTTACCAATTGTAACCCAAGTGTAGGTTGTTGCAACTAGTAAAATATCGGGAGTCCGAGTGTCGAACCACAGGGAAGTGAATTAAGAAATACATCTCCTGTCTCAAATTCTTTGTACCATTCACTTTTTAGCAATTAATCTATAATTTTTTATTTTCAACATTTTAGTATATAAATGAAAAAAATTTATATATGAATGATAAATAAAGATTTATAATTTTTAAATAAATATTTTTTTAATTTTTCTAACAAATAATAACATAAATAAATTCAAGTTAAACTAGTAAAAAATGTCAAATCATGCAAAGATAGTGGGATGAAGAGAGTATAAATTATAATTTTTAACAAAGAAAGTTTTGGTGCAAGGTGTGAAAAAGTGTGAATTAAAATTCAAATTCAAAGGAATAACTAAGGTTAGGGGCTTCATTTTTGATATATCAATTACGATTAATTTTAGCCCATCTTATCACTCAATTAGCATGCATACATAAAGGAGGTCCTGATGGAAAAATTTAGTAATCAAATTCCAGAAATGTTAGGTATGAGTTAGTATTAGCTTTCATTGATCTTATAATACTAACACTTACTAATAGGTTCAAGTATCTATCATGTCAATCTTTGTCCACAATAACTTAAGATTCCAACATAGCCGACAGAACCATGTTCTATAGCTTTAATTCATATCTAAATGACATATAAACACACTAATTATATTCATAAATACAAACTATATATTTTTTCTTTTGATAAATAGATATTTTTTTTTGCGTGAAAATATATTGACTCATAATCAACAGACTCGTTTGTTCTTTTTGATGTTTTCTTTTTTTCTAATAACCTTGGAATTGTTCCTTGTGCATTTGATATGTGTTCTAAAATGTTGTATTTTATAAGATATATATCAATTGTTGACATATCTCAATATGAGATAAAAGCAATTAATTAGTATTCTTTTTATTTTTTAAGAAGTAAAAGAAAGAAAGAATTGCATATCTATAAAGTAGAAAGAAAAGTAATTGCATAACTTGCAATCTGATTATTATAAATAATAATTTTAGTTGTTGGGATTCTACGAAAGAAATATGTATTTTTTAAATAACAATTATAAAATTAACAAAAAGGGAAAATATATTAGGATTTAAATATATTAAGTAAAAAAGGATTCTTCTCTATATAACTAAAAGGATTAGCTTAGGTAGGATAAAAAAGGATTCTTCTCTATACAACTAAAAGGATTAGCTTAGGTAGGATAAAGTGGGATATAAGGTAGACTTACAATATGATTTTTTTGTAACTATTTCTCACAATACAATTTTTAGTGAAGAAAACATATGGATGAATTGATGAAGTAACATTTAAAAGATTCATTATCAGATAAAAATTAAATAAAAAAAATTATAGCATATAAAAATAGATAACAAATAACAGAACTAATCTCTAAATAAACTAAAGAACAATTACAAGGATAGGCAGGATAAGAAGACACAAAGAAAATGAATTTATGCAAAACAGTGAATTTTTTATGTAGCAATACAATATTTATAGTTGAAATATAAGTAATGTCCTCATTTTTCTATATATTAGTCAATTATAGAAGGACTAAATGATATGCTAAAGACCGAAATTTAGTGTATGTTTGTGCGAGCATCATATGCTTCTAAAAAGTCAAATTTAAGAGGGGTAAATCATAACTGAAGATCTATATTTACCAATTTTGAGCATATATAATGTAAGCTTTTCAAGAGTTCAATGGGGGCATATAGCGCCGCCCATGGTAACCACCTATGGCTTTCATTATTTTCTCATCAAGTTTGAAAAATTGATGCAAATGTTTTCTGTTTGCTAACCTTGTTGTGGATGGTCTTTACAATAAGAAGGATGGTAAGGGCATTTTCACACAAAGCCTGCATACCCAACAAGCTCCAATGCATGGTCCAATGCCAACTTTTAGGCTTAAAGTTATTGAGTTGAGGAAAATTGCTGCAGTGCTATTCCAATATTCAACGTTGTCATCTAGATACATGGTACCATATGTTTGGCAAATTGTTTCTTTTTCAGTTTCCTGGATAATGGGAGTAGAGAAAAGGTGGGGGGCATTTTTTTTTTGTTACTGGGCTTACAACTTATTTGTTGGGGACAAGAAAAAATTGCTAAAGGGGAAAATGTCATCATCTTGTATAGATGATAGTGTGAACATTTTATATATGGGTTGAAGGATATTATTTGAAGGGTGAGAATTTTTGTAATAACTTTGATTTCACTAGTATTTTATTAATGAAGTTAATTTTATGAAATATGTTGTGCTAACAACAACAACAACAACAACAACAATAATAATGCAACAACTGTATTAATAGACATAATTGTTAACAGAGGCAATACCTAGATTAACCTATGTGAACTTATACTAATGGATGAAAATCATTTAAATAACTTTTCATGAACGCCTGATTATCAATTGGTAAATATTTTTAGGTTGCTCCAACAAATATCATATCCATTGGTATAACTCTTTGGCCATGGTGCTTTTACCAATAGATAGCTCGTTAAGCCTTTAAGGGTGCTACCAACGAATTTTAGACTTTTACCAATGAATTTTGTCTATTGGTAAAAGGCATTTTTTTTTGTAGTGTGGTCAATGATTTTGACCCAATATCATATTATGTGGAGGCATTAAATCAACCAAACATGTGCTGAATGTTTGTTGCTAGGTAGCTTAAGTCGCAGCTTAGTTGTTGACCTATAGGTCTCACATCTTAAGTGACTAATGCTCTTAGCCATCACATAATCAGTTACCCTTCGGTCGTTCCTTCCATCAAAATTTTAAAAATTAGTCACTTTTCAGTTGCTAGGAGGAGTTTAGTCATTTTTCAGTCACCCTTACAACAAACACTACACCCTCGACCTCTTTCTTCCTTATTTTCTCGTTCTTCCTTATCCTTTCTAGCTCCTATTTGAGCTTCACTTCCTGATGAGGACATGGGGAGCTCTACAAGCTTAATGGACCTTTTTAGGATCACTTCTAGGCCAATCACATGGAAAAAGGCAAGGAAACTCAAAGTGGAACTACACGGGCTTATTGAAGGGTTCTTCAAGGGCCAAGAGTTTTAGGAGGCTAAAGACGTAGCTATGAGCTAGAATGAACTAAGTCTTGTGGAGGGGCATCCTAGATTAACTTTCTTGAAGCCTAAGGCTACATGGACCGTGGAGCACCCATGCACCTCAGTGTATGTGCACCTAAGCCCTATCATGCACCCTAGGGGCTTTAAGAGGTGTCGAGGCATGTCTGTGCCTTAAACTAGTTTATGAAATTTGTTTGCTTAATGTTATGTATATTCAAACCTTAAGCCAACTATTTTGTGGACATGTGACCTAATTTAGATCGATAACATGAGAAAGACATAAAAAGGGCTCCTTACTGTGTTTTAGGGTCCAAGGCAGGTCTAACAAGGACTCATTGTTATTTTAAGTACTTTACCTGCCAAGAATCATTGTTTAAGGCCAGCCTTTGTATTATTTCTACTACAACTTCAACAAACTCCGAATTATTATTCAAGCACAAGCTTGAGTTCTTTGTGAACTTAACTTGGCACATGAAGGATTCATGTCTCTTTCTTGTGTTGTTCCTTATATCTTTTATTGCTAGCTACAAGTTGGTTAGGGGTGAGGGTTTTCTAGTCTTAGGGATTGTCTTGGAAGCTTGAAAGACCTTATGCTACGAGTTGCTTGGACTTGTCCCCAAAAGGTTTATATATCATAGTTGCAAGTTTATCTAGAAGACATGTCTCATTGTGTTTTGTGTTTCATTCATTCATTCTATTTTATTTCTTCTTTATTTTAATTTGTGTCTTCCTAAAAACCATATTGTTTCTTATGTTTTAGGTTTCTTTTACGTCACCTTTGTGTTCTTCATCTTGGTTTATTTCAAAGTTCTTCCCCAAGAGTTTTTCAATACTTTATTAACTTGTTTCATTCTTTCTATTTTTTTAAATTAGTGTAAAGAAATAGTAAAGATAAAAATCAATAAAAAGAAAGAAGAACGGAGTAGCAAAGGGTTTGAAGAAAGAAAGGTTTATTTTTTTAGGCATATGTCTTTGGTGTTTATTGGTAAAATAAGGGTTTAAGTGTTCCTATGATCTTCTATTATGGCAACATCCTAAAGCTTTCCAAAATTCCTTATTAAAACAAAAAATTTTTCAAAACCAAAACTTCATTTTTTGAAAAAGTTGGTTTTTTCCTTGTGTGTTTTGAGTATAGTTCATCTAGAACATGGGCGTTGAGTCCTTTATAGTAATTCCTGCTAAAAAATTAAGTGTGAGTGTTATCTAATGAGTAAAACTTGTGAGGGATTGTGCGAAGATCTTCAATTTTACAGGCACAATGGTGTATGGTGATGCTAAATTGAGGTCAAGGACATGTAAGCCAAGTTTGAGAAACTTATAGCCATGATAAAGCAAGGTGAGAAGTAGAAAGCAAAGTTAAGTTCCATGGTGTTTCAGGAGGAGACCTCAGCTCAAGGTCAAATAAGAGTAACAGCAAGGTCTAGATAAATAGTGCACCCTAGAGTGAAGGACCTTAATGATTAAAAGGAGGATGGGCACATGAGCACCAATCAACAAACCCCTAAGAAGGCCGAAAAGGGTACAGCCTAGGGTTGATGACAATTTGAGTTCTCTCAAACTTTCCATTCCACCATTCAATGGGAAAAGTGGTCTAGATGCTTATTTGGAATGGGAAGCAAAGATGGAGATGATCTTTGATTGCCATGAATACTCTAAGCTAAATAAAGTGAAGTTAGCTACAATCAAGTTTACTAATTATGCTATTGTTTAGTTTGAACAATTAGTGCAATCTTGGTAGTGGAATGGAAATGAGCCCTTTCAGACATGGGAACGGCTAAAAGCTATCATGAGAAGAAGATTCCAACCAAGCTATTACACATGAGAGCTTCACAAAAAATTACAAAGGCTTACCCAAGGCACAAGTAGTGTGGAGGATTATTTTAAAGAAATAGAGATGGCAATGAGTAAAGCACACACATATGAGGACATGAAGGCCATAATGGCTTGGTTCTTGATAGGGCTCAACCCTAATATAGCCAACATAGGTGGCCTACACCCTTACTTTGATTTCAAGAAGTTAAAGAACAATGCTGCCGAGGTAGAAAGACAATTCCAAAGGATGCCTACCAAGAGTATAGAATGAGGATGGTGTAGTTGGAAGGGCAATTGGCATGAGGATTCTGGAAAAGAGGCCCTAAGGCCGTGGTTAAAAGCATCTGCACACAAAGAGGCCTTGGAGCACCTTAAGGAAAAAGGAGGCGGCCTACTCATACCTTATGGTGAGCTAGGGACATAGAGTGTTTTAGGTGTAAGGGCAAGGGACATCTTGGTTGGGACCACCCAAATCAAAAGCCATGTTCATTAATGCAAATGAAGAGATAGTGTCCACGAAAGAAAATGATGATCCTTACAAAGATATCCCACCCTTATAGGATGATAAGAGTCATCGGACTGTTGTGGAGTAAAGATGCTTTGGTTGCTAGGAGAGCTTATTGAAGGAAAGGTATATGGCTTGATCATTGATAGAGGCAATGCACTCATGTGGCCAACATCACTCTTATAGTGAAATTACACTTGGCCACAAAAAGCACCCTAACCCGTATAGATTACAATGGTTAAATGATGTTGGGAATGTTAAGGTTGTCAAACATGTTCTTGGTTTTTTTTTTAGATGGGCCAATATAAGGATAAGGTGACGTGTGATGAGGTACCCATGCAAGCAAGCCATATTTTGCTAAGAAGGCCATGACAATATGATAGGAGGATCAAGAATAACTATTCTTTTTGTGTTTAAGAACAAGCCCATTGCACTTATGCCTTTCACATCATAACAGGCTTTGGAGGATCAAAGAAGGATTGAAGGAACTTCTAGTAAGGCTAAGAGAAAAAATTAATGAAGAAAAAAAGGGCCTAAGTGGAAAGAAACTTGAATGGAAAGTTTAGAGAACATCTAAGAGATGTGAGGAGAGATACCTTGAGAAGGAAATGAGTGAAAAGAGCTTCCGAGGTAAAAAATCATGATGGGAAAGTTAGAAGAAGAAACGTGTGCTTTGTTGCTAAGATAAGTGATGTAAGGGAAGCCCTCAAAGCACAAAGAGCCATGTTACTTTTGCTTTTCAAAGACACCATACTTTCAATGAATGAACAAACCAACACTCTTCCCAGCATTGTAGCGTTTTTGTTGTAGGAATATGAAGCTCTATCCCTATAAGAGCCTGGTGTACTACCTCATATTTGAGGCATTAAGCACCAAATTAACCTTATTCCAGGGACACTTATACCAAATATAATTGGTTATAGAAGCAACCCCAAGAAGACTAAGGAGATCCAAAGGCAAGTACAAAAGTTGTTGTCTAAAGGCTATGTGAGGGAGAGCCCATGTGCCCTACCCATTTTGTTGGTGCCTAAGGTAGATAGTTCATGGAAAATGTGTATGGATTATTAGTCTGTCAATAAAATCACCATAAAGTACTATCACCTTATACCTAGACTTGATGATATGTTAGATGAGTTACATGGTTCCTCTATATTTTCTAAAGTGGATATAAAAAGTGGTTATCGTTAGATTCATAGGAGGGAAGGGATGAATGGAAGACAGTCTTCAAAAACTAAGTTTAGATAAGATAAAAGGTTATTCATGCCCTTTGGTCTCACTAATGCACCTAGCACCTTCATGTGGTTAACAAATCATGTCTTACATGACTACATAGGTAAATTTGTTAGGTGTACTTTGATGATATCTTAGTATATAGTAAAAACCTAGATGAGCATGTAGAACATCTTAACAAGTGCTAAGCACATTGACCATGTGTTTGGATAAAGGAATTTATAAATTCTTTTAGTTTCAAAATAGTAGAATTTTGAAATGAGGTGTTTATAAATTTTAGTATTCAAATTTTCTTGTTTGGGTAACACTTTCAAACTATGATTCCAATTTTTAGAATTCACAACTCGATCCTCCACATACCTTCTTCTTTTTTCAGGACAAGATCCTTTTTGTTTGTCTTATAAATAAGAATTTTGATTCTCATTTAGTATTTGATAATCAGAAGCTCTGTGAAATTTGATTATTCTTCTTCCTCCTATCTTTGCAATCTTGAATCTAGTGGCTTATACTTTTTTCTTTGAATTTGCTTCTTTTTTCTTTCTGGGTTTTTTTGTTTTATTACTTGTTATTTAATCAATTTTGGTTTAATTCCTATATGTATGGGGTTGAGAGGGAGATACGGTGCATGTAAAAAATTGGCTGCATGATAATTTTTTGCGAGGTCACAAAGAAGCACAGAAGCTAGACAGCCCTGTGATAGAGAAGAGAGATGTCCTGGTCAAAAGAAAAAGGAAATTGGGGAGAGACGTATGCCAACAGAATTCCAATAACAAGGATCATTTTAAAAATCCACGAATTTAGATGGAATTTTAAATTGGAATTTTAATGCATCAAATTCCAATTTTAAATCTCTTGCCATTTTAAAATTCCATCATAAAAAATATCCAAATGGATAATTTCTCTTAGGTAATTTTAAAATACCAATTTAAAATGAAATTCCACTAAAAATCCATTTATCCAAACACATGGTGAAGGAATAGAAACTATATAGGAACTTAAAGAAATGTTCTAATGTGAACCCTTTTGGTATATGTCCAAGAAATGTGCCCAAGATGTTTTTCAAGCTCCACAAGACATCAAAGAGACTGGATTTAAACCCCCACCCCTAATCAACTTGTGATTAGAAATAAGAAGTATAGAAAAACCAAGAACACAAGCAACTTGTGCACCAAGGCAGTCCTAAAAGAACCAAAGAGAATTTCTCTTCAAAGTAGCAATATTATTTCGTATCAAGGCTGTGTTTTACAACCAAAATATATGCCTATTTATAGGCCTAAACTAGGGTAAATACTTAGCAAAATTCACAGCCCAAGTCACATAGGAAACCTAGGTACAAAAGACTAAAGAAAACCTAGCCAAACTAGGATTCCTACACCGTTTAACACATGTTTAAGGTAAGCAGTGTATGCCCATTATCCTATGCAACCTAAATCAATTCCATAGCCTAAATAATATCCTAAATAATGTAAATAATCTGGAAAATAAATAAAATAAATCACAAATACAAGTTTGGCCCTAAAAACCCCTAAATGGTGGTGCACTTATGGGCTCTTTAGGGTTTTCGTTGTATCTTTAGCTCCAAGCTTGGATATTTTAGTTTCATAAGCATGATACTTCATCTTAAATGTTGGAAAAAGGGCTTGGAAGGTTAGAGCTCAAAGATCCAGTTTGTATAAGCAAAATGGCCTTGAAACACTTCAAGGAGGCTCCAAGGGTGCACTTGAGGGGTGCTCATGGGGCTCCTTGTCTTGTGACTTGTCTAGGCACTCTAGAACTGAGTAGCAAGCTTGGCCATCATCCTCATATGATGTTTTGAAATTTCCAATAGCTCATTGTGAAAATCCATGTCTATCCTCCATGAAGAAGCTTAAGACAAAGGCTTGATGTGCACTAGGGAGCTCCTTAGCTTTCTTCCTTGTCATTGGTCCACTTGATATCTTCAATGGATCCTTGCCATCCTTGGTGTGCCTTCCTTGATCATATCAACTAACCCATCCTTAGAAGGATTCGTCCATGAATCTGCATGTTTAAACAAAGACAAATTAGAAACATTGAAAGTGGCACTAACATTGTACTCACCCGGCAAGTCTTGCATGTATGCATTGTCATTGATCTTCTTGATCACTTGGAATGGACCATCTACTCTTGGATTAAGCTTAGTCCTTCTTGTGGCTGGAAATCTTTCCTTCCTCATGTGCAACCAAACCCAATCTCCAGGCTCAAAGACAACTCTCCTTCGGCCTTGGTTGGCTTTCTTAGCAACTTGTTGATTTTGTGCTCAATTTGTTGCTTAACCTTCTCATGCAACCTCTTGATGCTCTCGGCCCTTTTACTACCATCCAAACTAGAAACCTCATGAGTAGGTAATGGCAAAAGATCTAATGGAGTTAATGGATTAAAAGCATACACAACCTCAAAAGGTAAAAATCCAGTAGTAGAATGCATGGACCTATTGTAAGTAAACTCTACATGAGGCAAACAATCTTCCCAAGATTTCAAATTCTTACCAATGATAGTTCTAAGCATAGAGCCTAAGGTTCTATTGGTTACCTCAGTTTCCCCATCAGTTTGTGGGTGGCAAGAAGTAAAAAACAAAAGTTTAGTGCCAAGCTTTCCCCACAAAGTCTTTAAAAAATGGCTTAGGAACCTAGAATCTTTATCTGAAACTATGGTTCTTGAAACTCCATGAAGTCTAACAACTTTCCTAAAAAACAACTCAGCCATATGTATAGCATCATCAATCTTATTACATGGAATAAAGTGAGCCATTTTAGAAAACCTATCAATTACAACAAAGATTGAGTCTCGGTTTCCTTTAATTCTAGGCAATCCAACAATGAAATCCATTGAAATATAAACCCATGTATGAGTAGGTGTAGGAATTGGTGTGTATAAACTTTGTGAAGTGTGAGTGGACTTAGCCTTCCTACATGCTATACATTGATCACAAACCTTCCTTACATCCTTTACTATATTCGGCCAACGATAGTGTTCCTTCAAAGTATGCAAGGTTTTGGCTTGTCCAAAGTGTCCCATAAGTCCTCCACAATGAGCTTCATTTGTGAATAGTTCCATTAAAGATGTCTTGGGAATACACAACCTGTTTTCCTTAAAAAAAAAACCTATTAACTTGATAGAACTTCTCAAAAGTAAATTTAGAACATTTAGCATAAATCTCACCAAAGTCATGATCCGAAGCATATAAATCCTTCAAGTGCTAAATACCTAACACTTTAGCATCCAAAGTAGAAAGTAAAGCATACTTCCTAGAAAGTGCATCTGCCACTACATTATCCTTACCTTGCTTGTATTTGATAACATATGGTAATGACTCAATGAATTCTACCCACTTAGCATGCCTTCTATTCAACTTACCTTGCCCATTAAGAAACTTAAGGGCTTGATGGTCACTGTGGATAACAAAATCCCTCGCCCAGAGATAATGTTGCCAAGCCTCCAAAGCTCATACCAAAGCATAAAGCTCATTGTCATAAGTGGGATAGTTCAAAGTTGCACAATTTAGCTTTTCACTAAAGTATGCAATGGGTTGGCCTCCTTGCATCAACACAGCTCCAATGCCTATACCTGAAGCATCACATTCAACGTCAAAAGTATTAGCAAAGTTAGGCAAAACTAGAAGTGGTGCATTACATAATCTTTTCTTTAATAACCCGAAAGCCTCATTTTGAGCTTTCCCCCACTTAAATCCTACATTCTTTTTTATAACTTTAGTTAAAGGTGCAGCAAAGGAAGAAAAATTCCTTACAAACCTCCTATATAAGCTAGCTAGCCTATGGAATGATCTTACCTCAGTGATAGAAGTTGGGGTCGGCCATTCTTGTATGGCCCTTACCTTCTCTTGATCCACCTCAATTCCATGTGAACTCATAACGAAACCAAGGAAAATAACTTTGTCAACACAAAAAGAGCACTTCTTTAAGTTAGCATACAACTTTTGCTCTCTTAAAGTGCTTAGTACTTGTGTGAGGTGTCCAACATGCTCTTCTAGGCTCTTGCTATATACTAAGTTATCATCAAAGTAAACAACAACAAACCTACCAATGAAGTCACGCAAGACATGATTCATAAGTCACAACAACAAACCTACCAATGAAGTCACGCAAGACATGATTCATAAGTCTTATGAAAGTACTAGGAGCATTAGTTAACCCAAAAGGCATGACTAAGCATTCATAAAGTCCAAATTTTGTTTTAAAAGTAGTTTTCCATTCATCCCCTTCCCTCACTCGAATTTGATGGTACCCATTTTTTAAATCAATTTTTGAAAATAAAGTATAACCATGCAACTTATCAAGCATGTCATCAAGTTTCGGGATAAGATGTCTATACTTTACAGTGATTTTTTTGACTGGCCTACAATCCATGCACATGAGCCATGAACCATCCTCTTTTGGCACCAAAAGGACAGGCACAGCACAAGGGCTGATGCTTTCCCTCACAAAGCCTTTAGTCAACAACTCCTCCACTTGCCTTTCAATCTTCTTAGTCACCTTAGTATTGGTTCTATAAGCTTGCCTATTTAGAATAGGTGCACCCAGAACCAAGTCGATTTGATGCTCAATGCCTCTAATGGGTGGCAAACCTCTCGAGTCTTCAAGGAACACATCCTCAAAGTCCTTCAACAAAGACAAACCCGTACTAGGAAGATGTGCTAGATCATTGATAACAAGTAGAGACTCTTTGTAAAGTAAAAAAAGCACTGGTCTTTGTGCTTAAATGGCTTTCCTCACATCACTTATTTTTGCAATATAGCACTCTTTCTTTCCACTTAACTTCCTCTCATTGTTTTCTCTCAGGAACTCTCCACTCTTTTCCCCCTCATGTTTACTCTTCTCACTTGATCTCTCATTTATTCTCTTGACTTTCCTCTCTTTACTCTTGCCTTCAACTTTTTCCTTTTTTTTTTCTCTTTCAACCTTACTTTGAAGCTTTCTTTTATCTTCCAAGACTTGTTGTAGTGAAAGTGGAACAAGTGTGATTGGCTTTCCTTCATGGAAAAAAGAGTACAAGGTCTTTTCTCCATCATGTGTGACATTCTCATCAAATTGCCATGGCCTCCCAAGCAAAACATGACAAGCATGCATAAGAACAACATTACAAAGAACTTGATCATGGTAAGTATCAATCTTAAAGTGAATCGAAACTTACTTTACCACCTTTATATCTCTTGCACCATTCAACCATTGAAGCCTATATGGTTGGGGGTGCTTTTGTGTAGGAAGCTTCAAATTCTCCACCATGGTTGAGCTCGCTACATTGGTGCAACTTTCTCCATCAACAATGAGGCCGCACACTTGGTCTTTGATTCAACACCTAGTGTGAAAGATGCATTTTCTTTGGTTGGCTTCCTCTTTGGCCTGCACACTTAGAGATTTCCTTGCTACAAATGCAAAGTTTCCCTCTTCGGGCTCAAGTGTGTTTATTCCTCATCCTCCAAAGGTGGTGTCTCTTCCATGACATCTTCATCCTTAGATGTGATCTCTCCATCATCTTTAAGAATCATTAACTTCTTGTTTGGCCAATTCCTTATATAGTGCCCCTTGGCTCTACACTTGAAGCACTCTATCTCCCTTGCCTTAGGTACATCTTTAGGTGGAGCTTTGGACTTGTCTTGTTGAGGCTAAGACAAGCCTCATTTAGTGGCCTCCATTATTGGCTTAGGTGCTTCTTTGCTCCATGCTCCCCTCAATGTGGAGCTTCTTCCTTGAGACATCTTGGATGCCTTAGACCTTTTGATGATCGTCTCAGCCTTAGTGGCATGATGAAGCAAATCCTCCATGTTGACATATGGCACCATCTTCACTTGGTTGGCAATCTCATGGTTAAGACCGTTGATGAATCTAGCATTGGTGGTCTCCTCATCCTAATTGATGTTGGCTCGGGTCAAGGTCATCTCCAAGCCTTTGTGGTGGTCCTCCACATTCCTTTGGCCTTGCACAAGCCTTTGAAGCCTGAGGTGTTGGTCTCTATAGTAGTAACTAGGCACAAATCTCCTCATTATCAAGGCTTTGAGGGCTCTTCATGTGCTTATGGGCTCCTCCTTATTCCTTCTGTTAGAAGTGACAACCTGCTTCCACCATACAAGAGCATAATCAGTGAACTTTATGGTAGCCAATTTAACCTTCTTTTTCTCAAAATAATGATGGCAATAAAATACCATCTCAATCTTTTGCTCCAATTCCCAATATGCATCCGGATCACTCATCCCTTAAAAGGATGGAATGGTAAGCTTGATGGAGTTGAGATTGTTGTCCTCCCTTGGCTCCCTCCCCTCCTTGGAAGCCCATGGTCATGCCAAAATCCTTCCTCCTCCTCGGGTTCTTCTCTCCTTGGACCTTTCATTGGTTGCAAGATGGGATTAGGTCTTCTTGGCAACCTCAAGTCTATGTCCTCAATCCTCCCTACAAATTTATTGAGAGTTTCTTGAAGTTGCCTCATGTTTGGCTCCTTATTATGCCTCACTTTAATCCTCCTATCCTCCTGGTCATCCATACTCTTGAAATAAAAAATCCCCACACACTCACCTCATGTGTTTCACTCAAAATATGAACACTCAAAACACTCAATTTGTTAGTGAGAATATTGCTATTAAAGAGTCCTCAAAAGTTCTAAGAAAACTTGAATTCTTGAAAATAATTTTTACTCCAAAAGAGAGGTGGGCTAAACAAGCTTTAAAAGACTCTAGGAGGCCCTTGAAATAGATGATTACAAAAACCATAAAGAAAATTTTTTAGGCTTAAAACAATGGTTTAGGGTTTGTGGGCACAAAAACCAAGTCACAATGTGCAAACTCCTTTTGCCACTCTTTTCTTTGTTTGTTCTTTTTTTTTTAGACCTTTTTTCCTTTTTTTTTTGTTTTTCCTTGTTGTTTGTGGCTACGACACTTTATCCTTGAAGTTCCTTTCTGCCAAAGACAAAAAGTTAGTTTTCTTTTTTGCCAAGGCAAAAAACTATTGAAAACTTGCATAATTTGAAAAAACTTTTTGGTACCAAAACTTCCTGAACTTGGATCCTTTTTTTTTTTTGTGTTTTCTTGACTCTAAGATTCTGGAAACAATGAAAACAAAGAGGATTAATATGGCTGGACATGAAATAAAAAGATAGGAAACAAACAAGAACAAATGGATGAAAATTGAAAACACAAGGTAACACTAGTTGGCTTGTTTTAGTTGTTTTAATTTGAAACAAGGCTGGAAACAAAGAACAAAGACCTGAAACAAGAAGAAAAAGGATTAAAACAGAGAATTAAGACATGAAATTAATGGAAAAAAATTGAAGGAAAAATAAAGAGAAACAAGAACACAAAAATATGTCCTTTAGATGGAACTTGTGGCTCTGATACCAACTGATGCGAACCGCTTTGGTATATAACCAAGAAATGCACCTAAGATATTTTTCAAGCTCCACAAGACATCAAAGAGACTGAATTTAAACCCCCACCCCTAATCAACTTGTAATTAGAAACAAGAAGTATGAGAAAACCAATAACACAAGCAAGTTGTGCACCAAGGTAGTTCTCAAAGAACCAAAGAGAATTTCTCTTCAAAGTAGAAATATTATTTCATATCAAGGTTGTATTTTAAAATCAAAATATGTGCCTATTTATAGGCCAAAACTAGGGTAAAGACTCAGCAAAATTCACAGCCCAAGTCACATAGGAAACCTAAGTACAAAAGACTAAACAAAACCTAGTCAAACTAGGATTCCTACACCCTTTAACACATGTTTAAGGTATGTAGTGTATGCCCTTTATCTTATGCAACCTGAATGTAACTGATCATAAAAGTAAATAAAATAAAGAGCAAATACAAGTTTGGCCCTAAAAACCCCAAATGGTCTTCTTGGGTGCACTTATGGGCTCTTTAGGGTTTTCACTTGTATCTTCAACTCCAAACTTGAATATTTGAGTTCCATTGGCATGATACTTCCTCTTAAATGTTGGAAAGAGGGCTTGAAAGTTTAGAGCTTAAAGATCCAGCTTGAATAAGCAAACTGGCCTTGAAAAACTTCAAGGAGGCTCTAAGGGTGCACTTGAGGGGTGCCCTTGAGGTTTCTTGTCTTGTCACTTGTCTAGGCACTCTAAAACTATGTACCAAGCTTGGCCATCATTCTCATATGATGTCTTGAAAGTTCCAGCAGCTCCTTGTGAAAATCCATGTCCATCCTCTATGAAGAAGCTTGAGACAAAGGTTTGAAGTGCACTAGTGAGCCCCTTAGCTTTCTTCCTTGTCATTGGTCCACTTAATATTTTCAATGGATCCTTGCCATCCTTGGTTGTGCCTTCCTTGATCATATCATGTTCTTTGTTACTAATCATGTCATCTTTCTTGGCAATGTTATTAGTTCCTAGGGCATTGAGATGGGTCAAGAAAATGTAAGAGTTATTAAAGAATGGCCCACACCTAAAACAATCTGTAAGATAAGGTCTTTTGATGGATTAGCTAGCTTTTATAGAAGGTTTGTTCAAGAGCTTTCCACCATTGCGGCCCCATTCATCGAGATTGTAAAGAAAAATGTAAGGTTTAAGTGGGGGGAGGCTCAAGACAAAGCTTTCTTGTTATTGAAGGAAAACTTAGCAATGTAGCTTTACTAGCCTTTCCTAACTTTAATAAAGCCTTTTAAGTTAAATGTGATGCTTTAGGTATAGGCATTGGTGCTATCTTGATACAAGAAGCCCATTCTATAGCCTACTTTAGTGAGAAACTGAATGAAGCTGCCTTGAATTACCCCACATATGACAAAGAGCTCTACACATTTGTGAGAACTTTGGAAACTTGGCAGCACTATTTATGGCCTAAATAGTTCGTGATACACATTGATCACTAAGCATTGAAGAACCTTAAGGACCAAGACAAATTAGACCGAAGGCATGCCAAGTGGGTTGTGTTCATTAAGTCCTTTACTTATGTGATCAAGTACAAGCAAGGTAAGGAAAATGTAGTGGCTGATGCATTATCAAAGATGTATGCTTTATTTGCTACTCTAAATGCTAGGTTTTTTAGATTTCAACACTTGACAGATTTGTATGCAAGTGGTTTTGATTTCGATGAAATTTATTCCTAATCTGCTAAAACAGTGTTCAGTGGGGGAATTGTTTATTAGAGAAGCACATAGTGCTAATCTTATTGGACACTTTGGTGTAGTAAAAACTCGTGACATTTTGAAAGAACATTTTTGTTGGCCCCATATAAAACATGATGTAGAGAAATTTTGTGAGAGATATGTAGAATGTAAGAAAGCTAGGTCCAAGCAATCTTCTCACGAGTTGTACACACTATTACCTATGCTTTAATATCTTTAGACTGACACTTCTATGGAGTTTGTTGTAGACCCTCCAAGGACAAAGAAAGGAAAAGATTCTATTTTAAGATAGATGATGCAACTAACGTGGCTGACTTGTTCAGTAGGGAAGTGGTTTGACTGAGACTTTAAGTTCCTCAGTCACTTTTAGGTGAGATTTTGGGGTAGGCTTAGAACTAAGCTCCTATTTTCTACTGCATGTCACCCACAAACAAATGGACAAATCGTGGTAACCAACCAAACCTTGGCTACTCTATTGAGAGCTATTATTAAAAAGAACTTAAAAACTTGGGAAGATTGCTTGTCATAGGTTGAGTTTGCTTATAATAGAGTTGTGCACTCCACTATTGGATATTCACCCTTTGAAATTGCATACAACTTTAATTGTCTAACTCCCATGGATTTAATGCATTTATCTATAAGTGAATTTGCTAGTTTAGATGAAGCACAAAAGGCTAAACAAGTGAAGAAGTTGCATAAGATGGTCTAAGTGCAAATAAAAATGAGAACTCAACAATATGCTTCCACAGCAAACAAAGGCACAAAAGAAATCATGTTTGAGCTAAAAGATTGGATCTCGGTACACATGTGGAAGGAGCGGATCCTAAATAAAAGGGGGAACATGCTACACCCAAGAGATGATGGACCATTCCAAGTCATCAGAAGAATTATGGACAATGCTTATCAACTAGACGTACCGGGATGAAATAAGTGCCACTTTCAATGTTGTTGATATTTCTTCGAAGGATCATTTGAGGATCACTTTAGGGCCAATCATAAGAAAAAGAGGAAGTCAGCTCAAAATGGTATCACACGGGATCATTAAGGGGCTCTTTAAGGATCAAAAGTCTCAAAAGGCTAAGGATGTAGCTACAAATTGAATGAGCTAAGTCTTGTGGAAATGGCATCTTAGATCAACCTCCCTGAAGCTCAAGATGACATGGACCTTGGAGCACCCATGCACCATAGTGCATGTGCACCCAAGCCCTACTGTGCACTTTAGGGGCTCCAAGAGGTGTCCTGATGTGCTTGTGTCTTAAACCAGCTTATTTAAGTTGTTTGCTTATTATTATGTGTATTCAAACCTTAGGCTAGCTATTTTGTGAACATGTGACCTAAGTTAGAGCAAGAACATGGAAGGGGCATGAAGAAGGTACCTTAGTGTGTCTTAGGGTCCAAGTTAGGTCCAACAAGGACTTTTTGTTGTTTTGAGTTTCCTACTTCATTTAGTTTAAGGTTTTTTTAGAGTTTCTGTTGAGAAACAATATTTAAGGCCACATTTTGTATATTTACACAACAACTTTAATAATACTTTGAATTGTTATTCAAGCACAACCTTGAGTCCTTTATGAACTTAACTTGGCACACAGGAGGATTCACATTTCTTTCTTGCATTCTTCCTTATACCTTTCGTTGCTAGCCACAAGTTGTTTAGGGGTGAAGGTTTTTTAGTCGTAGTGACAATCTTGGAAGCTTGAAGGATCTTGGGCTATGAGTTGCTTAATCTTGTCACCAAGGGGTTCGTATCACTTCCCCTCTCTGACGATAGGCATATGCTTCCTTTCCATCACTGATCATACACTTTGTGCTTTGCTTCCCTTACTAGAAAGGAATTTTGCCTTCTTCCCTCTTAAGGCTAAGGTTTGTCCATTTTAAGAGTTCGCCTTGGAAGCTCTTCAAATCACTCTTGTTAAATTATTGGTGACTCTTCTTTGTTGGATCTAGTGCTTGCTTTTTTAGTGATTTTGCCTTATGGGGTATGATATTGAAGATTTTAGCCTATTCTGAAGCTCTAATCCCGTTTTCTCTTTGGTTTTACCTGTGGAGAATAACGATAAGGCTTCTGCCTCATAAATGAAAGGTGAAGTTTTGATCTTTTTTTTTTTCTTGGGGATGAATACAGTTGATTAATTAATTTTTTTCATTAATTTCTAAATCCATTTAAAATAATAATAATAAATTTCATTTTAATTTTAATACGTATAAATTAAAATAAAGAAACAAAAATGAAATAGAGTAGCAAGTGACTTTCAGTCACTACTAGAAGTGACTGACATATTTAGTCGCTCTTTGTTGCTCTCAACTAGCGACTAATCCTTTGAATCACCTTTCAGTTGCTCATTTCCACTAGGTAGTCAATTACTTTTGTGCATTTTTCTTGTAGTGATTATAGCAGTTGAGACCAATATACAACAAAATGGAGGTTGATAACTCATTTGGAATGGAAATTAAAAGTTTGAGACTAATTATGCTACTTATCTTTTATTTAAATTCCCTCTGTTTCGTAGATGTTTGCCGTTTTACCTTTTTTAGCTAAAGTTTGACTTAAATATATTCATATTAATTTGAACTTCAGAAAAAATTCTTAAAAATTATATTTATAAACTAGAGTCTATAATGTGCCATTTTCATTAAAAAAATTTATATTTCTATAATAAATTTTGAAAGAAAATAAATTATGAATTAATTTCTATGAACAGTAAATGAGATAAGCTTAGCGAGACATAAAAAATAGTTTTTTTGTACTCAGAAATATCTTTACAAGTATATAAGAAGGAATATTTGTGATAGTTATTAATGATAATTTGTATATTTGTTGAAACTTGATTAGTGCAAAACCACTTTTGGCATTTTTCTTTAATCTTTTAGGCACAATGAGGAGGAGGGCAGATTGGATTATTGCCAACCCAAACACCCCTTTTGCCACCCGAACTCGACTCATGGGATTTTATTTATAGTTTTGGTTATTAAAAATGTTTATATGTATATTAAAATATTGTATACTAATTCAAAGATAATAATAATACATAAAGATGCTAAAATATTTTTTATTATTTTTCACAAGGCATGTATATACATTTTTTAATTTTAGATTGAAAAAGATAAAAATTATACCTTTTTAAGAAGGTTTTTTGGGCTTATAGAAGCATCTTTATAAATCTAAGTTATAGTAAAATATGTTTTATAGTATAGAAAAGGATAATTGCTTGGTTTTTTTAAGAACTAGAAGATACCCGAACTAGTATTAAATGATATTGTATGTGAAAGTGAAAGAGGAATCGAACATGTGACCTCCAGTTTTTCTTCGGTTTCTTTTGTCACTTTTTCAAAAAAAAAAAGCGTTTGCGTTCATGTGATAATTTAAAAATATAAAATATTAAAAAACATGCATGCCACAAATTGTGGGCCAAGTGCACCGATGGATTTTTTGACAATATTCTAAGAAAAATATATTATCTTTCAATGTGGAAAATTTACGTAAAAGTATCAAAAACTATTATTTTTCAATCACGTACCGACGCATATTAGCCATATCCTAATTCACGCATAACCGAATTGAGTGAAATACATGCGAGGTAATATAACTTATTTTCATGTCTTGAATGAGTACTTGGCCTTAAATTTAGCCAATCAAAGCAACTGACCTTTTATTTGGCATATCAATTGGATACTTTTCATTAATTTCAATATTAATTCGGAGAGAAAATGCTGGAGTGACATTAATTAACACTAAAATATATTTAAAATAATAATTTTGGTCCTCAAAATTTTTTGAATTAATAATTTTATATCTTAAATTTCTAACTCTACTGTTTGGACCCCAAATCTCATATAATTCTTGTTCCCCATTTCTTCCAATAATAAACTAGTCTTGACTTCAATATGACTAAAAATTGAGTAAAGATTTCTCTCCTTCTTTACACGACATTCACATGCCTAGAAACTGAAACAACAAAACCAAATTCGTGCCCAACCATCAACAAAAGCAAACACAAAACAGAGTTGAGCAAAATGATAATTGCTTCATTGACACTTACAGAAATAAATACAATTCAAACAAATATGTTCTTCACCTGCGGTGGATGCACCAAAGTGACAACAGCTACATCGGTCGTGTGCCAGTGCCAACCAAGACATTCATGAACGTCTCCTAACTTGTTTGGATTTCAATTGAGAGAGCCACAATTTCTTGCCCCTATTCTCCGGAATTGATCAAACAAAATCCAAGTCAATCCTTGTCTGGCATTCTCAGATCTAGTTAAAATTCATTGGCTGATTGAAGCTTGAATTAGAGGTCACTAGGAGCAATGGGTTAAAGGGATGTGGAGAATTGTTTGTTGGGGCCGATTTCCTCGTTGAATACTTTGTGGTTCGTAGGCTTGCCATGTAGGAAATTGTCACTATGCATATGGCAGAGGTTGTCATGGATGAGTGGCAACATGTTGATCTGGATCATCACGGAGCTTGACGGCAGCTTCGGGGGCTCGATTGACAAAATGTGCCCCCTGGGTTTTGGGATCTAGATCAAGTTCTCTGATTGAAGACTATAAAAGTGGTGAAGAAATTGATTTGTATTTCACACTCACAAAAGCTATACATGCCATCAGCTATATACACGTACAGGGATTCTAGATGAACTACAGAATGCTTATCACGTACGAGGATTCTAGATGAACTACAGAATGCTAATATAGTTATCTCATCTTAACTACAACTCTTATCACTTGAAAGACAATGAGAATGTGCCAAAAAATAGGACTTCTAGTGCAAATAGGTAACTTGGTGTCAAAGACTTGTGGTACAAGTTAATGCACAAGTTGAACACGTAATGTGTGCCAACCGTCATACTTCAACATCCCCCCTCAGGTTGGAGAATGTAGTGATGAGATGCCCAACTTGCCTTTTAATCTTTCGAGATTGTCATGGCCTAAAGCTTTAGTAAACAAGTCCGCCGCTTGTTGCTTTGAGGGAACATAAATAGTCTCAATTTCCTTTGCTTGCAATTTCTCACACACAAAAATGGCAGTTAGTTTCTATATGTTTTGTGCGTTTATGGCAAACTGGGTTTGCTGCAATGTACAGTACCGCTTTGTTATCACAAAAAAGTTGCATATGTTGCATGATGTTAATAGTGAGGTCCTTCAAAATGGATTTTAACCACACTAACTCATTTGTTGCTGATGTCATTGCTCGGTAGTCGGCCTCAACTGGTGATCTAATGATAGTCGTTGGCTTTTTTGTCCTCTAAGACAAGGGGGCTTGTCCCAATTTTGTGATATATCCTATAATGGACTTTCTTGTGATTGGGCAAGTGGCCCCATCAGTATCATAATAGCCTTTAAGTCATAACTTTCCTTAACGTGAAAAATGACTCCCTGACCAGGTGTCACCGTTACATATCGAAGTACCTTGAGAGCTGCATTATAATGCTACATTGTCAGCTCCTGCATGTGTTGGCTAAGTACGTTAACTGGATGCATGATATTTGTTCGAATGATCATGAGATACAGAAGTTTGCCAATTAGTCACCTGTATAGTGTAAGTTCCTGCATTTTTGGCTCAGGTGAGCTGCTGAGCCTATGTTGCTGCTGCAAGAGGATCTTGCTGGGCTTTGCTCTAGTTAAGCCGATACTAGCTAGCATATCTAAAGCGTATTTTTGTTGGCTAATAAATATGCCATCGGTACCATGTGCCACCTCCAAACCTACAAAGTATTTTAACTTTCCAAGGTCCTTTAAACAAAATTGATAGTGTAGGAAATCCTTTACCTTTTGACACTCGCCTACGTCATTGTTGCCTGCCACCATGTCATCAACTTACATAAGGACTGCTAAAAAATTTTCACCTTCTCTTTTCGTGGACAATGAAGAATCCATTGTTGATTGCCTAAATCCATAGGACTTTAATACCACTCTCTTGATGCCTACTTAAGTCCATAGAGATATTTCTTAAGTCAATAGACTCGTTTATCTCCTTGTGATAGATATCCAAGTTATGGCTGCATGTAAATTTATTCATGCAGATCTCCATGAAAAAATGCATTATTTTCATCTAACTGGTATAATTCCCATCTTTTCATAGCCGTTACTGTCTGCAGACAATGTACACTTTTTAACTTCATAACTAGCGTGAAAGTTTTTGTAAAGGCTCTCCTAGTATTTCCTCTACATTAAATGTCGAGGTAAGTGAATCCTAAGTTATTTCCCTCAAATAAGTCGTATTAAGCAAGGAAAGCAAGCTAGTTAAGGTTAAGTTGAGTTCCAAAGAGTAATTGGCACCTAAGGGGAAAAAAGGTCAAAAACGGTAATTTTGGCCCAAGTCAGTGGCATGACCATAATTTTGGTAGAAATTAGGTTCATGCAAGTATTTTGAGCTAGTTAAGTTAAGACCATAGGTATTTCTAGCCATTTGAACCAAAAGTGAAAGTTAAGGCTGAAAAATGCACTAAGTGAGAAATTAAGCTATTATGTCTTATAATAGCTTAAGTGACCTAAGGGCAGAAATATTTCTTTGGGACCAAGGAGTGATGGTGTGGGGAGTGTTTAAGTGGCCTAAGTGATTCAAAATTAAGTTTAAGGGCCAAGGTGACAAGTGGATGAAAGTTGGGCTAAGTTGGTTATAAATAGAGGAGATGACACTATTCATCATCTCCCCCATTTGCCATTTCACAGCTCTCCTTCCTCCCTTGCATTCTACCCCCAAACCTCCTAAAATCACTTATCCCATGGAAATGGAAGGTCCCGAAGCTATCCCAACAAGCCCTTAGCTCATTTTTTATGGAATTGGTGCATTTGGAGTTGTTCTTGCGAGTTTTTGGTTCAAACCCAAAGGTAAACGTATTTGATCCTTATGGGTTAGTTTTAAGCTTGTTAAATGGTTAGAAATGGTCTTAACTTCGTGCTCTTGGTGTCCAATTCGGTTGTTTTCAAGCTTGGAACTCAAAGGAAGTCATTGGAGCTCGGATGTGCTCATTGCTTGTTTCTTGCTTTCAAGATGATTTGAGGTAAGGGATTTAAGTTAATTAAGCTCAAATAATGCATAGAAATGTAGTGTTATGTGTGGGAATGAAGTAGAAACAAGACCCATTTGATTTGAGTTTGGGATGAGAAAGTTTGAGCAGTTTTCGTGCAAGGTCGCACGCTGTCGCGCAATGCTGGAAAGCGTTGGCGACGCGTCGCTGAGAAGTGAAAAAATTCTCCGAATGCTGATGCCTTTGGCGACACGTCACCAACGGTGCCGCCAAGGCATTTTGCCCCCCAAGTTCCGGGCATCCTAAAAATGTCTCAAACTCTCGGTTTTCATCCCTAGGCTAATTTAAGACGTACTGTAGCTTTGGTTGGGTCTAGGACTCATTCCTAAGTTGGGAATTATGCATTATTTAGGTGGTAGCTAAGTGGTGTGGTTAAGATAGGATAAGTAATGGTGGCTAAGGAAGTTAAAGTGCTTTAGTTCCTAAGTGAGCACTAAGGGGATTAAGTCGGGTTTCAGACTCTTTGTTGGCCAAGTGGAATGTTATAGACCTTTGGTCAATAAAAAGGAAACCTAAGAAGATCCCAACCAAACTTGATGGTTTGGTAAGTAAACTATTAAGGAAACTTAAGAGAATCCCAACCAAACTTTATGGTTTGGTAAGTAAGCCACTAAAGTGCCCTAAGCTAAGCTCGGAAAAGCTTGGTAAGTTGAACCACATAAGGCAGCTACCCTGCACAATAAGTTAAGGGAAGAGACGGGTAAAGAGTGAGTAAGTGGTGACTTACTCTAAGTAGCTCGTCAAGGCGGGTAAGGTTTGAGTAAGTGATGACTTACTCTAAGGCACCCGTAAGATGGACTTCCTGGGGTTAGTTGAGTGCTAGCATAGGATACGAGGGCCAGTATCCAAGTACCCCAGTCGTAAGAGCTCACGGCAAGTCTAGCACCTACGGGTGTAAGGAAGTCCTAAGTACATTTGCATGTGCATATTTCATTCATCCATCCATCCATCCATCATTTGCATTGGTTGTTGTTTTATTCTTGCTTCTGGTTACATTGTTGATTGCTTGTTTTGTTTTGTATGCTATATATATGTACATGTTGTGCTTTGCATGCTTTGCATTGTTTTCCCCTTGCAGGTAGTAAATCCCTTACTGAGTACTTTAAAGTACTCACCCCTTTAAGTGTTGTGCAGGTTTAAGTGGACTAGTCGGGCCTAACAGTTGGTAAGGGGCAGCTGTTAAGGCTAGGTTTTATTGGTTCAAAGGTATTCTCTACGTAGGAAACTCTAAGTTTCTAAATTACTTATGGCATAAGCAAGTACTGACCAAAGTGTTTGCCTTACAGTTTGAGGCTAAGTGAGTACAAGGAAAGTGTGGCTCATTACTTGAAGCTAGCTTGCTTTGGTGAAGAGCTAAGGATGGATCTTAGTATCTTAGTAGCTATAAGTTGCTACTTTTAATATGTATGGTAATTTCATACATAGATTGTCTCTACTAGTGTCCATTGGTGTGTATAACGCTAGAGTTACATTTGGGTGCATATAAGTTTGAGATATATGCACATAGTTGTTACTTGTAGTTAAAGCAACTAAAGTTTTTATGTCTTGGCTTGTTTTACTTATGTTTTATGAACTGGCGCCACAGTTTTCTTTACAGTTAATTTTACCGTTATCGCATAGCCAGGACAATGCATGCATACTACCTATGCAGGGTAGGCTAAGTAACTAGTTGCACGTAATAATTTAAGATTACTTCACGAGTAATAACTAGCCAATTGTAACTTAAGTGGGATGATAGCTCCCAAAGAGCCTACTAGTGTTAGCAATTCAGGGCACTGGGGCCCTGTTCCGCCACAGTTTTAGCATAGTTGATTCTTTCTACTTGTGTGTAACCTCGTGTAACGACCCAAGTCCAAAACCGGTCAACGGAACACCTGCCCACACCACATGGGCTATCCTTTATGAAAAGGATAAGTGCTAGGTGCTTATGTTCTGGAATTGGAGCCTATATAACCACATAAGGCTTCCCACAATTCACCCATGTGGGATATGGGGGTATTACACCCCGCGTTACTAACCTTGCTTTGTATCTCTCTATGCTCCCGTTTGATCGTCACTTGATTTTGTATACCCACTTGCAGCTGGTTGCCTTCTTTCCTATAGGTAATATAGTTAACTCCCAAGTATGGTTAGCTTCTAATGTGTCATTTTCAGCCTTCATGGCATGTTGCTAATTTGAGTGTCATTAGGCTACTGAGTAGGATGTTGGCTCATTGTCATTAAGCATTGCAGCAAGGAAGGTTCTATGGTGCATGGAAAAATTATTATATGATATATAGGAGGCTCAAGGATACTGTTTACCTGAAGATGATGAATTCAAATGGGTAGGTGTTTTTCTTCCTAGCAAGTCAACCTAGTAGGCATCCAAATATCTTGGTGGTTGGCAATTTCAAATGTTGCGCCTAGGTTCAGGCTCCTATGCTACATTCTGTTGCCTTTCATTTATTCCATTATTCCTCTTTTCTTCTTGGTTCGCATTAGTACTTTGTTCTTGGCCTAGTATGGCTTGCTCATCCTCTATATGCATTGGTTGGTTGCTTGGCGTGCACAAGGGTTTCTCTTGTTGTTGCATGGAAAATGGACAAATATCCTAATGAAAAAGCACGTCTTAAGACACAAAAAAAACATTTAATTTTAAGGTTATATATCTTGTAACCCTTTTGTCCGTTTAGGTATTTCATGAAAACACAAGTTCTTGCTCTTGACACTAATTTGTCTTTGGGTTGCAATGGGTTGATTGCATAGCATAGGTAGCCAAGAACTCGTAAGTGTGAGTAACATGGCATTTGTCCATATAGGGCTTTAAAAGGCACTTTGTTCCCCTATCTTAAGGTGGGCAATTTGTTCAAAAGATGAGCAGCTGTTAGAACACATTGGCCCCAAAATTTTATAGGTTGGTTTGCCTAAAACTTCAATGCTCGTGTGATGTTTAAGATGTCTCTATATTTTCATTCTGCCACTCCATTTTGCTGTGGAGTTTCAGCACCTAATGCTTGGCTTATGATGCCTTTGTCCTTCATGAACACTCTCATTTCACCTTGGGTTAGTTCTAATGTGTTATTGCTTCGCACCTTCTTAACTCTGATGCCAAATTGATTTTGAATCATTTTGAAAAAAGTCTTGAAGTGTTGTGCTACCTCACTTTTTCTTTTCGTTAAAAAAACCCATGTTGCTCCAGTATTGTAATCCACTAAAGAAAGAAACTAATGTGAATCACCAATAGTGGAGGGTACAATAAGGCCCCCAAACATCCATGTGAGTTAAATCAAATGGTGAACGCCATAAACTATCACTCTTACTAAAAGGTAGTCTTGAAGCTTTGGCTAGAAGACAAATTGAACCAAAATCTTTATTCTACTTGGTACAAGGAAGTTTGGTGATGGCCACCTGGCTTTCATGTGAAGGATGTCCAAGATGACAATGCCTCAATTCTTTAGACTCCACCACATTGTTCATGCTTGCCATGTTACCAGCTTCACTTGCCCGAAAAAAACACAATCCATTTTCTTGCCTACCCACTCCATTAAGCCTTTTTCAGGTTTGGTCCTGTAAAGTGCAAAAGGTTGGGTAAAAGTTCAGAAAATAATTATGATCTTTTGTCAATCTATTGATAGAAATAAGGTTGCAGCTAAAATAGGGTGCATATAAGACATCATGGAGTTGAATAGAGCTGCCAATGTTACATTTCGCTGATTGCTTTATGTGTTTGGCCGACCCATCGAGTAAGTAAATTACTTGACTTAGTGTTTGATTGATCTTGCTAAACATGTTTCTTTCGGTTGCAATGTGGTGTGCTGCCCAGTGTCTAAGATCCAGGTGTAGGAGGTAGGGTTTGTTAGAGTTTTCTGACCGGTATAGTTAACATACGTACTGGCTTTGTCTTTACTTAATAGCCCAAGGAGCTGCTCATATTGTTCAAGCATCAATCTCATTGTTGGTAGAGGTGGGAACCGGTTAGGACTAACCCTGGCTCGGCCAGTCCTGATCCTGGGTCACAGGGACCTGGCTCTGCCCGGTTCGAGGCGGGGCTGGTCCGGGGAAGGTGTGGGTATTTTTTTTTAAAAAAAGATTAAAACTAAAAAAAATTAGAACCATAATTAATTATATAAGTCATAAATATTTTTAAGAAAAAACACCACATCTGGTGTAAATTTTATTAAGTTAAAAAACCAAACGGCACTTACAAATTATTGAAACGGACCTTACATTTTGAAATGGCAAAAACGTTTTGGAAATGATGAATAATAGAAACCTATGATTTGTGCTGAACAACATAATCAGATCAAATACAAACTACATGTATGATTGAAAAAAAAAATTCAAGTCTCGGTATCGGATATTACTTCCTCATTCGAACTCTTTTGGTCTTGCTGTCGGAGTGCTGCGAAGCCCCAATCTCGGTTGTACACGCATACTTCTATCGCGTTGAGTGTCAATCTTGATCGTTTTTCTGATATCACCCATTTTCCGGCACTAAACGTTGCCTCGGATAAGATGGCCAATATTGGAACGGCAAGAATCTCCTGTGCGATTATCGACAAGATCAGAAACCTTGATCTCTTTTGTTTCCACCACTTGAAGATGTCGAGGTTGCTTGCCTCTAACGATGTGTTGAGATAGTCATCGACCTCAGCTAATCCTGATGTCATTAGTCGGGGTCGTTTGAGCATTTGGAGGGCTGGATTGAATCTTGAGGAAATTGATCTCCTTGGAGGCCCGGTTTGAGGAGCTTCAGATCTTACCTTATCCGAATGCCGCTCACAATATAACTTGTATAAAGAATGCAAGTACTCGGAACCAGTAGCAGTCATAGCCAAAATATTTATATGAAACATTTCTAAATAAGTATGAAAAATTTCTTCAAGCAATGTTGTTGTGCCCGTTAATTTGACATATGGGTCAAGTAAAGAAGCGACTAAAAAGAAAGGTGGGATGCTTTCGAAATATTGAAGCCACTTAGCCCGCATGGCTTCGACAGTCGGTTTTAATAACTCATCATCTTTAAACTGATGTAAAGCATATGTGATGTTCACTAAATGAAACAAAACTTAATGAGTGGTTGAGTAGTAAACACCAGAGAAAAATTCAGTTGCCTTGAAAAAAAACTTAAGCAATTCACCGGTTTGGAACATTTGTCCCAAACTTCAATCGTAAAAAATTCGTAACTTAAATTCATGAAATATGACAATAAATTTGCATAAGATAATGCATCTTGCAACATAAAAAATGTGGAGTTTCAGCGAGTTGGGCAATCCAATTTAAATGGTTTTTTATTTTCAATACAAAAGCTTTTAAATTCACGAAAAACAGCAGGTTTGGACATCAAATATTTCAATGAGTTTCGAATAGCCAGAATTTCATTTTGGAGAACTTCTAAACCCTTTTGCACACAAATGTTCAAAGTATGACACATGTATCTAACGTGAAAGAATGTACCGTTGAGAGGTGGTTTTAAGTTTTGACTCAAAAGACGAACGATAACATCATTATTTGAAGCATTATCAAATGAAATGCACAGTACTTTATCAGTACAAAAATAATCACGTAAAATTTTTAAGATGCAATTGAATATTAGATAACCGGTATGATTTGTTTCAATAACCTTTAATGACAAAATTCGTTTTTGCATTATCCAACCAGAAGCAATCCAATGAGAAGTAGCACAATAGAATGATTGACCTATAGGTGATGTCCATATATCAGAAGTAAATACCACACAATGATCAAAAGCAGAAAAATAGGCTTGCAAATCTGATTTTCCCGCTTCAAATTGTCTAAAGCTTTCTTTCCTAGCGGTTTTCCTAGATAGTTTTCTAAATGCAGGATTTAATTGTGATTTTATCCAAGATTCTAGGTGGACATCTTCAGCTTGTGGAAAAGGTTTTTCGGTAAGCATCATCCAACCATACCTTCTCTACAAGATTGTTGGTTAAAATGAAATATACCAGGCCTACCGGCACCGGTTGTAGACCCAAGTTGTATTTGTCCTCCAGAGCTAGTCCCGGTACTGCAGAGGACGTTAGGATGTTGATTTTCAATATGCCGCTTCAGCGTTCCAGTGCCGAAATTCTTTTTATGCACTAATTTTTTCCAACAATGTTTGCATTTCCCGTACTTCGACTCCCCTTCGTGTATGAGCTCATAATGCTCCCAAACCCAAGCAGTTAGTCTTGTGGATTTACCTTGTGCTTGGGTTTCCTCCATGTCGAGTCCATGACTTGTAGGTGTCAGTTCTGTTGATGGATTCTCGGACGCCATCGCATTCAACTCTTCCACTTCATCATCGGATAATTGATCGTCGATACCCAAATCGTAATTCGTCATATCGATTCCGGCATTATCGTCGTGCAACTCTTGAATTGAGATGCCTTTATCGGTGGTCCAAGAACAACGACGGAACAAGGCTTGGAGGCCGGTGGTACGGGAAGATGAACTCTCTGTCGACTTGCCCTTTCCTTTTGAAGCCATGACTCACGAACTAATAATAGTGCTTAATGCAAAATCAAGAGGAGATTATAAAGATATTAGGGTGAGATTAGTAAAAAATTTGGAAGAAATTAAAAAAATAAGGAGAATACTTGAGAGAATATAGTAGAGGAAGAAGAGAGATTGAGTAATTGTGTGAGGATTGAGTGAAAATGGCATTGGTATTTATAGGGGAAGGGAAAAAATTAGTTTAACCAAAAAGTCCTTGAAATTTAGTTGTTGGGAGGGGTAAAAATGAAAATTTGAGGGCTAAACTATAGCAGAAAACTGTTGGAGGGGCTGCTGTATAATTAACCCTTTTTTTTAATTTTTTTTGCAGGGAGCCGTTGCGCAATAGGAGCCGTTAGGGCGCTAGTAGCCGGTCTGGTTTGGGGCGGTCCGGTTCGGCTGGTTGTGGTAATTCGGGGCAGGGCGGGTCGCGGTTTTTTTAATGGGCCGGGCGGTTCATTTTGAGCATCCTCCTCCTCTCGGGCCCATATTTGGCCCACACCTGTTCGAGTTTTGGTCGGGGCGGTTCGAGGTGGGTTTGACCGGGTCGGCCTGGGGTTGACTTCCGGTCCAGTCCTGGTTTACCCGGCCCACCTCCCACATTTAATTGTTGGTGGTAGAGAATCTATCTTTGACTCATGCACACTTCAACCTCAACGTTGCTCACCTTTCCTGCTTTCCCTTTCGGTTGCCGGTTTGTAGGAAACCTAATGATTTCCTAGCAGTCCTTTTCTTCATGCCCCATTTTTTTTGCAATGAACACCTTAACTTGGACTTGTTTCCAGCACCCTTTGGCTTGCCATTCAGACCTTGTACCACCATGGCCTCACCCACTCCACCTTCATGTTTTTGGGTCAGGTTCAGCTATTTTTCTTCGATAAAAACCACAGCTTAAATTTTATTTGGAGAAGGCAATGACTCTGTGGCCAAGATTTGAGAGCGTACCATTTTAAACCTTTGATCGTGTCCCATGAGAAGGCCAATGGCTCTTTTTTTTCTACCCACATTTTTGCAGTATCACAGGTGCAAGTCACCATTTTAGTATAGGCTCCAAGCTCATCCCAATATCCTTTCAACTTTGTATAATAGGTTGCCACGTTCATGGATCCTTGATTAAGCAGCGCCATGTTTTTTCTCAGCTCATGTGCCCTTGGTTCATTAGTGTGGCTGAACCTGTCCCCTTGATCCTTCCATAACTTTGCTATTGTGTCATGATAAGCGATTGAATCATGGAGTGTAAACTGTATGAAGTTGATAATCCAGGAGAGAACTAGGCTGCCACATTTGTTCTAAGCCAACAACCTTGTGGAATCATCCCATACCTTCACCAGGCTTCCATCTATAAAGCCCATCTTATTCTTGCTACAAAGCACGTTTAGTATGATTCTCTTCCATCTAGGGTAATTGTTCCTATTTAACGGTGCTCCCACAAGTGAGGCAGTGGGGTAGTCTACGGGCGTCAAGAAATAGGGCAAGCTCGAATTTGAAAACAGGTTGATGGGGAAGTTGTTTAGTTCATTTCCATTACCTCCATCACCCTTTTTTGCCATGACACATTATTGAGGTTGGGCAACACAAACCTGGTCTGATACTATGTAAAAACGATAAAGAAATTGATTTATTTTTCACACTCACAAAAGCTATACAAGGCATCTGCTATATACACATACAGGGATTCTAGGTGAACTACATAATGCTTATCATGTACATGGATTCTAGATGAACTATAGAATGCTTATCTAGTTATCTCATCTTAACTACAACTCTTATCACTTGAAAGATAATGAGAATGTGCCAAAAAATAGGACTTCTGGTGCAAATAGGTGACTTGGTGTCAAAGACTTGTGGTACAAGTCAATGCACAAGTTGAACATGTAATGTTTGCCGGCCTTCATACTTCAACAAGCACAGAGCAGAATCCAGAGCCATAGTTGTCGCTACCAACATTGTCTTCTTGAAAGGTCAGATCCTTTTGTTGCAATTAGCCATCCCTTCCAATAGTAGTTGGCCTGGATTCTAACCTAAAAGCCAGTGCGTCTCTTTGTTCGAGTTGCTTTTTCTATGTAATGGCTTGTAATAGTAAGAAGGGGAATGGTGGAGGCAGAGTGAAAAGTGACAAGGAGTTAGCAATAGGGATGGCGTCGGGGGTAGATTTAGAAGTTTAAGATGTAAACTTATTGATTAGAAAAATTTGAAGACCAAAATTATTATTTTAAATTTATTTTAGGGTTGATTAGTACCGCATTAGTATTTTCCTTCCAAACTAACATTGGAATTGACAGAAAGTACCCAATTGGACACACAATAAGAGGTAATGTACTTTGATAGGTCAAACTTAAAGTCAGGTGCTCGTTTAGGATATAAAAATGAGTTAGGTGACTCCGTGGACTTTACCCTAAATGAATGCCATTTTAAGGGCTGCTACTCTTTTCCATCAAGTATGGGTGATATTTTACTCATTCATGCTCTAAGTTTAAGAACCTACTTTTATTCCCTTACTTTTATTCATTTAGTTATTTACTTTGTAATTTTAAAATCCCAATGTAAAATGTCTAGTATCTACATCCTCTAGTAAGTCTAAACTACCTATAACAGTTTCACACTTAATAAAGATTTTCTTAAATGTAAAAAAAAAAAAATCTTTTTTTTTTGTCACCCAGTGTCAGGAAACATCAGGCAAAAATGTGTAATATAGGCATAAAAATGTAATTATGTAAGTGCATTAATTTTGAGGGGTGGAAGTACGGAGATGATAGGGGCAGGGTCGGAAGAATCAAACCTTGACTTCAGTTGTTGGTAAATGGTTCAGCTTGCAAGTGGGCAACAGTGAAAACATCTCTTTGTCAGGGGGACACATTGGTTGGTGACTATTATTTGCAAACACAAGTTGAAAATATTCCTGCCGGGAACGTATGTAACTGCAGATTGCCAGAGATTCTAAACAATTGCAGCTGCGATCTGAATGTTCTTCGTGATATGTTCCCACCTGAAGTGGCAGCACGTGTCTCTGACGACCAACTCAAGTTCAGCGAGGGATTTTCCTTCTACGGGTGGAACTTTCCAGTGATCTTTTCCCTGTGAAATCCGTTTACCTTCTTCAGATGGAGGAGTTGGCCATGACAAGAGTTACTTTTGATGTTATAGGAGACTCTGACTTTAGGGAAGATTAAGTGCTTTATTTGATTAGTAAATTTGAGCCGTCTTCTTCATAATTAGAAAATGGGCGTTTGAAAAGACACTAGAATAGAGGACCCCAATCAGAGTTTTAGACACTGCTGGTTTATGCCAACATTGCCAAGGAGGTCTAGGCACAGTTGTTACCCGCAGCCAAACTTTCAAGTTTGCTCTCCCTTGTCAGGTTTGAGCATTGGCTGATAACTAATTGTCCGTTAACGCTGTTAATGAACAAAATGTCTGGGGTAATTTGTTTATATTTATTTATTTAATTAAACAAATGAATATGACCAGAATATTATGTTCATTTAAATTAAACGAATGAAGAAATAATGTGTTGTTCGGTCGTTTATCTTCACAAAATGTTTGATTAATATTCATTTATGTTCTTCCGTTTATTTTTCTATTTCTTTACCCGTTTATTTATTTTTTTTATAAGTTTATTTATTCATAATACTTCATCCGTCTCATAAAAACTCTTTTCTTTGATACTAAATACAAATTAAGACTTATCTACTTTTTACTTCATTATATTAATATAAAACTATTAGTTTATTTATTTTTATATAAAGTACATGTATTTATGTAAAAAAAGTTATCAGAATTTGTACTTTTTACTGGACCTTACGTACTTTTACTCCTTAATTTTTTTAACTTCTCTCCTTTTAAGGATTAATATATATATAAAATAATAAAAAAGTTACCTTATTTGGAAAGATAAGAAGAGAACAACTATTTTAAAACTGCCAAAAAATAAATAGAGATCAAATATTGTGAAACAGAACGAGTATTTAACTTTTGTTTGTTTGTTCATTCGTGACTAAACAAGCACCACATGTTCATTAGATTATTTGTAACACTTACTAATTTTATTATTGTATATTAAAAATATACCCAGGGTTCAAAAGATTATTTGTACAAATTAATTTATTCTTTTGCATACATGTAATTATACTTCATGCAATTACCTTGTTTATGTAGTTGTAAATGTTATAATTTCATATTAGAATTGTTCCTATGTTACTTTTTCATACATATAATTTCATGATTTTATAGGCTCTATTCATTACATACACACACACATAAACACTAAAAAATTAGGGACTCAAATGGAAAAAAAAAATATGAGACATAAGAGAAGGGTTTGACTTCAATCCCTTTTTTTGGGTCAAAACCTAACAACAGCTAGGGATGACAATTGGGTGAGTCGGGTCAGATTTGGGTTAAGTCATTCAAATTCAGATTTAATTAGGTTAACATGTATTCTGGTCTAGGTTGGGTTTAGGTCGAGTTATTTGGGTTCGGGTTGTGTAGATTTCAGGTTAGGGTTGGGTCAAACCAGGTTTATTTTGGCTCGGATTCAATCAGGTCAGGTTATCGAGTCTTAGACCAGATTCAATTTGATTGTTGAGTTTATTCGGTTTACTGATGCATAAGTCGAAATAGCTGAATTGATTCAATTTTTTTTGTATAATTTTGATTAAAATTTAATTTAACCAGATATAAAAAAGATAATATAAAATTTATGAAGATATATTAATATATAATTTCTTTAATAAAATACTTTCTCTATGCCAAGTTCTTTATTACATTCACTATTTAACAATTAATCTATAATTTTTTTATTTTCAACATTTTAGTATATAATGAAAAATTGTTATATTAAATAATAAATAAGGACCCATAGTTTCTAAATATATACTTTCTTAATTTTTTCTAACAAATAATCTCCCTCCATCCCATTTTCTTTCCTTCATTTAACTTTTCTGACTAATTTGACTTGAATTTATTTATATTATTATTTATTAAAAAATATAAAAATATATTTAAAAACTATAAGTCTTGATTTATCATTCATGTATAAAATATTTTTATTTATATATTAAAATGTTAAAAATAAAAAAATATAGATTAATTGTTAAAATATGAATAGTGCAAAGAATTTGAGATAGATAGAGTAATATGAATAAATTCATTTCAAACTATTCAAAAAAGTCAAATATTTCAAAGAATATGGGACAAAAAGAGTACTATAATTTCTAAAATATAATTATTATTATCTCTATATCATCGTATCACTAATCGTTTATCATAGCTCTCACTCATTCGCTTTACAACGCAAAACAAATAAACAGAATAGAACAAACTCATTCACATATATTAAATCATAAATTTTCTAAAGTCGTTGCCAACCATATATTTTATGTTGATAGAAGTTAAAATCGGATCTTGTTGGGTTTAGTCATCGGGTCATTTCAGGTTCGGGTCAGGTCGGGTTCGGGCTCGGATTTTCTTGGGTTTCACTTCAATCGGGTTCAGGTTCAGGTCGGGTTCGGGTCGTTGACTTTTCTAATCAACTCAAGTCAGGTTAGGCTTGGGTTCGGGTGAATTAGGTCAGGTCTTTAGGTTAGGTCAAATTTGGTCATCCTTAACAATAGCCATTGTAAACGGAAATCACTATTGCCATTTTTTTCAACTCCACCATTAGCTATCACTTAATCTTACCCCATCATGAAAATGCCCCCAAAATCTTGACCAAAATTGTTGACTTGATGAGTGATACCAATTGTGACTTAGATCAACGAATCTTCATCATGTCCGTATATTAGATCTGTCACAATATAATTTGGATCGATGGATCTAGAGATGGACAGCGGGTAAACTCGACCTGACCCAATCGGGCATGGGCTGGAACCAAACGACATTTACAATAATTGGAAAGTACCTTGCGTAAGAAAATTGCAAACCGTTGCCAAAATTGTTGGATAAGAAAACCTAGGATCTATACTTAATAGCACAATCAAATTAAATACTCCCTCCGTCTCATAAAATCTATCTTTTTTTATAATGCACGCAAATTAAAATTTCTCTACTTTTTACTTCTTTCTTTTAATATAAAACTATTAGTTTATTTATTTTTATATAAAATACATGTACTTATCTACTTTTTAATGGGCCCTACGTACTTTCACTCTTTAACTTTCTTAACTTTCTCTCCTTTTAATAAATGATATATATATATATATAATAATAAAAAAGTTACCTTATTTGGAAAGATAGAAAGAGGACAACTATTTTGAAACTGCCAAAAAAGGAATAGAGGCCAACTATTGTGAAACGGAGGGAGTACAAACTAAGAGTAAGAAGTAGAAACCTAGGATCTACGTCTGTGCCTCCTCATCAAATTGGACCTCATCATTGAAACTGTTGTAATCTTCCTTTCCTAAAGAAGCAATGGCCTAATCCCTGTTGCAGACACATATATCAACAACCTTACAGCCAATTCGTTTCGGCTATAGGTGATCCGTTTTGTCAACTGTGACCAAATGTGGGTCCCACAACTTGTCTTCTACCCCTATTACACGTTCTGAATAATTACTAGAATTGCCATGGCACGCGGATTTCCTATAACTTTGCGCAGTCACCGTTTAGTTGCACTTTTTGACCAAGATACGCAAAAGATGGAAGAATTATTAATAGAGACCCCCGTAAACTGTCAACTTTGCATTTAAGGCTCGTGTTTTGCAAAAGATGGAAAATGTTTTGCAAGATGAGAATTATTAATAGAGACCCCCGTAAACTGTAAACTGTCATTCATCAATTGAATTCACATAACAAGTCTTTTTTATCGCATCCCAGCATATCCTCAATTTCCAGAAACCGGATCTCATATTCATTTTCATATTTTTTTCCAAGTTAACCAAAAATTTTTTCTAGATGTTATTGACATAGATGTATAGTGCTGGATAATTACTGAGTACCGTATTATTTTTGTTTGGATTATAGTGTACTTATGATTGTCTCATATATTTGAATCTTAGCGAGTAACAGACCATGGTGTATTTTTTTGCGTTGATAGACACATGGTATGACTGGATAACGAACTGCTCTCATAACCAAATTAGTACCGAAACATTTAATCACGCAGTCTTAACAGTGCAGTACTGAATAAAGGAACGCAGTTACACACATGTAATCCGAACAAAGAAGACAAACCGAACATGCAACAAGCCAAGCATATATAGTATACTTTATTCATTCTACTGCTACTACTTTGACTGGTAAAAAGGTTTAATTTCCACACTGACGCCTCTAGAAACGTCTAACCCTGCCGCGATATGATCATGCGTTATAGCCATTGTCTGTGTCTCTTCAGTATAGCCTGCTCATCCAACACCTCCGTAAGAGGGTGGTTCTCATTTCTTGTATATGGCCCAAACTGTGCCGCTCTTATCTCAGGATCATAAACGTTATTCACACATACATAGTTGTATAGTGCACAAGTTGCAATGACTAACCTGTTCTGAACTTCAGGGTTATATCGATTCATTCCATGTAGGATAGCCCATTTCATTTTGACATTTCCAATAATTCGTTCAACAACATTACGCATACTGGCATGTGAAAAATTGAATTGTTCTTTATCGCCTTCGGGATTTCGGCCTCCAAAATCATTCTAATGGTAGTTCACACCACGATATGGTGCCAGAAATCCTTCCATGTTTGCATATCCTGAATCAACGAGGTAGAAGTACCCTATGCAATTTAGAATTGGATATATTAACAACACAAATTACTATTAACAGCGGTGTGTACCTTCTAGCGGCTCTGGGAAATGCGAACCCGACAAATTACGCGCATCACGCAGTACCTGACTGTCATGTACCGCACCTGGCATCCTGGCATAAACGTGGATGAACATCAAATTGAAGTCACAAGCAACCATGACATTTTGGCTTGTATGTCCGTAACGACCACGGTATGCTTGTTGATCTCGATTCCTATATATTCCAAAAACATATGTCCCATCAATTGCACCTATTGCATTCTTGAATGCACCACCCCAGTTTTCGACAGCCTCTGGCGGTCGAGTTGAGAAGTTCGGGTCAGGGGGTTGAATTATCACTTCAGCTAGTGAAATAACAGAATCCAAAACCCTCCTAAACCAACGAGAAAGTGTCCGTCGAGCGAGCGAATACTTGTCGAACATCTTCATATTTGAACCCATGTGCACATATCGTTAAGAACATCGCTAATCCCTCATACACAGCAATTCTAAAAGAATTCGCCAGACCATGATGTGCAACGAGGTCACCCAACAAGTCCCAAAAACAATCCACTGACATTCGAAATCGTTGTCGGAACTCTTCTAGACTAGACATCAAATGGTACAAGTACTGTGTACCAGTCCATAGGGGAGCCTTACGTATAGGCCGCGGGACTGCTGACAACGAGGTATATCCAAACAGCAACGCAATTGCAGCTGTCATCCGAATGAAATGCCATTGACGTCTCGCGTGTAAGAGGTATTCGTTTTGTATAACTTGGTAACTCGGAAGAGGGGATCCTAGTGCAAATTGGGGTTGGGTATCCCATGGAATATCGTCCGCACCCCCTACATCTGGCTGACCATCCATCTGTAAATCAAACTATGTACCATATGAATCAAGGTAGGGTCAGAGAAGGTAATATCAAAATGAATGACATAACAAGTGGAATATCATTCAAACAAGAATCTATTAGCTATCCTGCAGTCACAGTTCACAGAAATCCATAACGCATACATTCCAAGCAAATGGTCGCACCAACAATCCATTAAACCTAAACAAATATGCATGGAACAAAGATCATCCAAACATGAACACAAATGTTAGCATTAGCACAGTAAGCCACAAATCACAATCCCGTGAAGAACCCGGTTGCCCTTGCTCGTGCCAGCTGCCCACGAAGCATTTTAAGACGTGACTCAGGTGTATGACATGAATAAACCAGGAGATCACGCAGCCACTCAGTTTGTGCTATCAACATGCATGCTTCAAGCCAATCATTGGTTCCTTCCTCAAACCCGGGTAGCTGCACTATGAGGTCAGACACAGTAGGAATACTGGTGTCCTTTAACTGAGCAGTTGAAGTAGCTGAGGCAAAATCATGGTCAGCTCTGCTCTGCTTGAGGATCTCCAAAACCTCCCGTTGGACATCAAGATCAATGCCAATGGCAGACTTGCGCTGCTTGCTACCACCAGTGGTGTAGGGCTTATTAACCGCGTATCTAGCCATTGAGGGTGGAATGTGCGGCGGTAACGGGGTGGTGCTTGGGGCGGGTGAACTATGACCATCTATATCGGGTGGTGAACCTTGTTGAACTTGGGTCTCATAAGTCTGGGCTGCACGCCTTTGTGCTCTAACTGCTCTAGGTGAAGGTCCGGGTTGATGTGTGGCTAAAGCAGCAATCTCTGGTGAGTCAGAATGTATGTCTGAACTGCTTGGATTGGGATAAGCAGTATAGACTTGGACAGGGGGCTGTGAAGAAACTCTGCGATCTGAGTAATCACGGTAGTCACCAAACATTGTCAGTAGATCATCCCATGAAGGTATGTTCCCGTAACGCAACCATTTCGCCTCCAGGTGAACCTGTTTCACATGTGAAAATGATAGGCAAAAAAAATAATAGTTTTATGATCAATTATAAGATCACACAAACTGTAATGAAATACAAACGAATGCACAATAAGGAAAAAATACATGTATGAATAATATGGTTACCGGGATACGTGCATCCCACCAATCAGGATCCGCAAAAATAGTACAAGTAACTAGATCCTAAGAAATACCAGTAGCTGTCTCTACAATGGATTTCCAAACTCGAAAGTGTCGATGAAAAGATTGCCACTTGTTGGTCAATTGTTTCTTGGTCCAAGAGTTTCCAGTGGTAGCTCGTAATTCGGAGACAATTTTTTTCCAGCCATTTTTTGTCTGCATATGGGCATCAACATACCCCTCTCTAATGACTGAAGCAGCTATGGAGCAAAACAGCCTGGTGGATTGGGGATCCCATTCAGCTCGAGGAGACAGGTTTGAAGGGGACTTGTTCATGGGAGCATTACCGGAAGGGGTGGCTAACTGCCTGTGTGACATCTATAAATAGCAGAATAGAATATAGACACATAACAAAAAACTAATGAAACCATTCACACATACAGAAAATAATCATGATAAAAAAAACAGCATCAAGTATGAACCACAGAGGTTCTAAATCCACAATACAAGGATCAAAAATAAATTCCACACAAGTACAACTAGATATTATTAGATTGAAATGCTATAGGAGATGACCTTATTTTGTGAAATGAAGCAAAAGGAAACGCCAGAAAAACCAACTGCAATGTTTGAAGGGCTGTTGTTCATATATTTATATATGGATAGAGAGAGCAACTTGGATTAATACTCAATTTAAATGCAATGAAAAGTACTGTAATGTGAGTAGGGCTAATAAAGTTACTACAAATAGTTATAAGTTGTTGGGGGACCAGTTAGTAAGGGTTGTAACTGGGAAGTAAAGAAATACTAAGCACACCATGACGTACCCCAACAGAAATACTGTAACGCCAGCAAGTAAACAAATAAATATGAATAGCTGTACTTGCTGTGATAAATTGATTCCACTAATCCAAACAGTCCATTTTTAAACACTCTTAAACTTATATGCATGAGCTCAACTGGGAACATGGACACATGTTATGGTTTTAAATTCTGAGCACACCAAATTCGTTTCAGCAGAATTAACGAGCATTTTTATCATGAAAACCAGAAATTGTAATTGCTCTGTATTTATAAGGCACTCAGTATGCGTCTGCCTAGTAAGTGTTAAATTCCCTCAATTGATCAATAAGACTAAAACCAGAAATTTGAAAAGGGCAAAGTGCAGTACATCGATTATACGTCTTAACCTAAATGATCAATTATTTGCAAGACCACCCAATATAATTCCAGTCTGAAACTCATGCTCTTGGTAAGTCAATGTTCTTGTTCAAAAAGCAGAATATAAGAGTTGTGAAAGGTAAGCATTATTGCTGATGCACCAATAATCCATAATGCATGATGATAGAGACAACAGCTATGATATGCACGAACAAGATCCATGAGTTAGTAATAACAATACATTTTCACCAAATGGAAACAATGTATTTAATTTCCTCTACAACCATCAATGTATGTAAATTGTTGGTCAGTGATTTGGCAAGACATTACTACAAATACCAGTTTGTATCAACACAAGCAAAGGTTAATCCCCAACGATAGCATTCACCTAATCTGACTCAAGGTCATTTACGAATGGCATTGCATAATAATAAAATTGGAGGGTGAAGTACTGTTGTTGATGATATAACGGGGAAAACAAAGCCAGAAATCACAACAACTATATCCCAATAAACTCCAGTTATATATAAATTAATCCTCAAACAAATGCAATCTATTTTCACTCCTATAGATTAAACGAAGGACGAATGGTATAAAAAGAATTACCTTTTGCAAGACGCGTCGCCTGGTGGTGTACCAACAGAAATGCTGCCCGTGGATGACGGTTAACTAGGAGATGCCTGGCCGGAGTTACGAGCGCAGACAGATGTCCTCGAGATCAGCACCAATTTCAGGCAGATCGGGATGAATGGTCGTTGTTCTGATGGTAGGTATCCTAAAATCGTGAGACTGAAACACCCAAAAACAACATCCAGAGGCGATGAGAACGGGACAAACCAGGCTCCATGGCACGCCTGGGAGAGAGAGATGTAGATAGATAAGCGAAACTAGACAGTCATGTGAAGGGACAAGACAAGTCAAGCTCTCAATGGCAATTTTGTAATAAGTATCAAACATAGCAAACCTAATGGGAATTATGCGTCACTATTCAAACCGTGGGTCAAAAAGCCAATTTACTGCAGCTGCTTTCAGGCCAAACGAATTGGCTGTTAGATGTCAGCCTCTTCCATTTCTTTGAAATTACTCTTTTTCCTATACTAAAAGCTAACTTGGAAGTGATGGTTGAGATCGATATTGTTGTCAAGTATTCCAAAAGGCACATCCTACATGGCTTGGACAAGGAGAGCTTCTAGACTTTATAAGTTACCATGCCTCAGTGGGCTAGGTAAGAAAGAAAGTAGTAATGGGCTCACGTGCATAAGATGAGCCAAAACAGTGGAAAGAGCCCGATTTCCCCCTCCCCCTGCACGCAAAGTATCACGAGGCCCGGTCCAAGTCAGTTTTTACATTTTCCTGAATTTATTTTGTAACTCCCACAATAACTGACATTAATTTTGTAACTCCCACCAAAACTACCCAACGTTCAAAAACGGACCACTGCTACCTATAAATACCCACTCCCACTCCACTCTCTTGAATTATCCCGCTTTCGAGCTCTCTCTTCTTTCCCCCTCTTGCTCTGATCCTTGCTGGTTCTTGTGTTTCTGCTGATTCCTAGAGTATCCTGGGTGTGAGTGCACACTTCCCGGAAGACTCGTTATATCCTGGGGAATTTTCGCAGACCTGTTCTCCTGCACGTTTTGGAGAGTCGCGAGCTATAATCCTTGAGAACAGTATATACACACCTCGGGTCGTTGGTGGTTCGTGATTGTTGCAACTCAATTATTCCAACAATCTCAAGGATTATAACATGAATCCGAACCACAACAATGGTGCTCCAATCATCGATCCTTTGGACATTCTCCGGGAAGAGCTTGCTGATATCGAGGTTGCGGCTGCCAACTATGAGAAAGCTCTTGCAACTGCAATTGCGCAAATCGATCAAGAGAAAGATTCCGACCTTGCTGCTACTTGCGATAGGGCACTCGCTGATGCTCGCTTCTACATGAAAGCTGCATCCAATGCCAGGATGTCGGTTCCTCCAACCCCTTCATCAACATGAGCAAAGCCATTCCCTGACATTTCAAAGATAGAAGTGTTTAGTGGAGAAAACTACAAGAGATGGCAGGAACGCATTTATATGCTGCTAGATGTGCATGGAGTTGCTTTCGCGCTGAATGAGTCCAAACAGAATGACCCCAAGCTGCAAGAGTCTTGGACTTATGCTGATAAGGTCTGTCTTCACACAATAATTTCAATTTTATCTAATGAGTTGTTCGATGTCTACATTAAGTACAAGGAAGCAAAGGAAATATGGGAGTCCATGCTGCTCAAATACACAGCGGAGGATGTGGGCAAGCAAAAGTTCATAATCGGGAAATTCTATCGATGGGAAATGGAAGATGAGAAGGATGTAAAAACACAAATTAATGAATACCACAAGCTTTGGGAGGACTTGAAAGGAGAAAAGATCACACTGCAAGAAGAGTTCGTAGCTGGCTTGTTGATTGAAAAACTGCCACCATCATGGAGAAAATACAAGTAACAACTAAAGCACAAGCAGAAGCAGTTGTCTTTGGCCGACCTAATCACTCACATTATCATCGAGGACACCAATAGGAAGGTGCAGCGCATAGCCAAAGGGAAACAATTGACCTCCAGTGCCAATCTCGTCAACTCCAAGAGGTACAATCCAAAACCGAAACCCAACAATAACTTCAAGCCAAGACCAATGCCAGCTAATAATGATGACAAAGAAGTGCCGCCTTGCTTCGTCTGTGGAAAAAATGGGCACTTTGCTCGACAGTGCCGGAAAAGAAAGCACTTTGATAAACCTCCTAAGCCAAGGGCAAATCTGGCTCATGGTGATGATGATGATAACATCATTGTTGCGGTAGTTTCACAAGCATACCTTGCTGCTAATTGAAAAGAATGGGTGATAGATTCTGGTGCCATCAGGCATATTTGTGGCAACAGAAATGCATTTTCCTCCTATACTCCACTAGGAGAACGCGTTAAAACAGTGTATCTTGGTGACTCCCGATGTACACCAGTTATGGGCAAGGGTAACGTAGTTCCGAAATTGACCTCTGGAAAGACACTGGCTCTAAATGATGTATTGCATGTACCCATCATAAGAGCCAACTTGGTCTCCGTGTCTTTGCTGATGAAGGCTGGCATCAAGGTCACATTTGATTGTGACAAGATAGTCATGACTAGAAATAATAATTATGTGGGCAAGGGTTATTGTAACCAGGGTCTCTTTGTACTAAGTGTTTCTAATATTATCAATAACAATAACGCATCGTCTTCTGCTTACTTGGTTGAGTCTTTTGATTTATGGCATGCTAGATTAGGACATGTGAGTATATCTTATTTGAAAAAGATGCAATCATTAGGTTTAATCACACCCCTTAGTAACACAAGTTTTGATAAATGTGAAATATGTGTTGAAACTAAGTTTAATTCACACTGATCTTGTTGATTTGAAACATACTATGACTAGAGGAGGAAAAAGGTATTATGTGACCTTCATAGATGATTTCTCTAGATTCACCAAAGTTTATTTGTTAAGAAACAAAGATGAAGCTTTTGATATGTTTTTGTTATATAATTCTGAAGTGGAAAATCAATTGAACAAAAGAATTAAAAAAATTAGATCAGATGGAGGAGGTGAGTTTTTATCGTTTAATGATTTCTGTGAAAAAGAAGGGATAATTCATGAGTTAACTCCACCATACTCTCCTGAATCAAATGGTGTAGGTGAAAGAAAAAATAGAACTTTGAAAGAAATGATGAATGCCATGCTTGTTAGTTCTTCTGCTCCTGATAATCTTTGGGGAGAGGCTATCTTATCTACTTGTCATTTGCAAAATCGAATTCCTTATAAAAAGACTAGTATAACTCCATATGAAATATGAAAGGGTTATCCCCCACACTTAAAGTACTTAAAAGTTTGGGGATGTCTTGCAAAGGTTATGCTTCCTAAACCAAAAAAGAGTAAAATTGGATCAAAGACATCCGATTGCATGTTTAATGGATATGCAGAGGATAGTGCTGCATATAGATTTTTAATGTTGAGAAGTGATGTGTTGGACTGCAACACCATAATTGAAACAAAAAATGCTGAGTTTTTTGAGCATATCTTTCCTTTGAAGAAGGAAAAGATTTCTCGTGCCCCCACTGATGAAAATATCCCTGAAGGAGTAAAAGGAAAAGGAAAGAGAGTTCCTTTGGACATGACTTTTACACCTACCTTATAGATGATCCCATAACTTTTAACCAAGCGATTTCTTCGAAAGAATCTGTTTTCTGGAAAGAAGCCATTCAAAATGAAATAGATTCTATTTTACAAAATCAAACATGGGATTTGGTAGATTTACCACCTGGTACTAAACCCATTGGTTGTAAATGGATTTTCAAAAGAAAACTTAAGCTTGATGGCTCGGTTGACAAATATAAAGCAAGATTGGTAGCAAAAGTATTTACTCAAAAAGAAAATGTTGATTATTTTGACACTTTTGCACCAGTTTCTAGGATTTCTTCAATAAGATTTTTATTTTCCATGGCTTCTGTACATAAACTTATATGGGGATCTACAAGAGGAAATATATATGGTCCAGCCAGAAGGCTATGTTGCTTTTGGACAAGAAACAAAGGTGTGCAAGTTGCAAAAATCCTTATATGGATTAAAGCAAGCACCTAAACAATGGCATGACAAATTTGATCAAGTCTTGTTAGGTAATAACTTTTCAACTACTGGAGTTGATAAATGTGTTTACACAAAAGTTGAAGGTGGTGAATGTGTAATAATTAGCCTCTATGTGGATGATATGCTCATTTTTTGAACTACTCTTGAAATAGTTGAACACACCAAAAGCTTCTTATCTTCATAGTTTGACATGAAAGATCTAGGGGAAGCTAGTGTAATTTTGGGTGTTAAAATCATAAGGAAAGAAATATGCTTAATGTTGTCACAAGAGCACTATATTGAAAAAATTCTAATGAAGTTTAACCATTTTGAGGTGACACCTGTGAGCACTCCTTATGATGCAAACACACAATTAAAGAAAAATAAAGGTGAAAGTGTTGCTCAACAAGAGTATGCACAAATTATTGGAAGTCTGATGCACCTAATGAACTTCACTCGACCTAACATAGCTTATGCTGTGTGTAGATTGAGTAGATATACTCAAAATCCAAATGAAGAACATTGGAATGCTTTGGTAAGTATTATGAAATATCTAAAAGGTACCATGAAATGTGGTATCATGTATAGTGGTTATCCCGTTGTACTAGAAGGGTGCAGTGATGCTAATTGGATTTCTGAATCTGATGAAACCAAATCTACTAGTGGGTACATTTTCACTCCTGGTGGTGGAGTTGTGTCTTGGAAATCTTCAAAGCAAACCATCATTGCCAGATCCACAATGGAGTCAGAATTTATAGCCTTAGAAATGGCTAGAAGTGAAGCTGAGTGGTTGAAAAACTTCTTAGCAGATATACCATTGGGTATAAAGCCAATGCCTTCTGTATCTATGCATTGTGATTGCCAAGTGGCAATAGCAATTACAAAAAATAAAACTTACAATGGAAAAAATAGACACATTCGATTAAGACATGATGTTGCAAAGCAGCTGCTTAATGATGGTGTTATATCGATCGATTATGTAAAGTTAGAAGTGAATTTGGTCGATCCTTTGACTAAACCTCTAGGAAGAAAAATGATATATGAAACATCCAGGGGAATGGGACTATTGCCAACCTGAGTCAATAGTGATGGTAACCCAACCTATGTGATTGGAGATCCCATGAATTAGGTTCACATGGGTAATAACAAGTCATTGTTAGACCTGGAAGCATTATCGAAACTTTTCCTTAAAATGTCCCTTCTATGGTGTAGATAATGCAAATACTGCATTTACTAGAGGATGAACAAAAAGCTCTTAATGATTTACATAAGCCATGATGGGTAGTGTATTTATGCAGTATAAACTTGATGAAATCACCTATATGGGTGTAGGAGTGAAGCTGCTCCTATGAGATTTGTGGCAAAATCTCTAAAGCACTCATGAAAACCAGGACACGCGCATAGCCGATAAGCGCAACACCGCGATGAACAGCAGAAATTGTGGGGGTGTAATGTGATCAATGAATCACTTAAATCACAAAAGGGTATTTGGTTCATAGAAACTAAATGCTTCACCAAGTACTCTGTAAGTTAAGTATCATTGGCTCTAGGACTAGTTCATTGTCTAATAGACACCAGCCACGATGCATTGCATTCTTGACCTTGAAGCCAGCAAGAAACTTTGAAGTAATGGATTTTGAAATATATGGGGGATTGTCGTCAAGTATTCGAAAAGGCATATCCCACATGGCTTGGACAAGGAGAGCTTCTAGACTTTATAAGTTACCATGCCTAAGTGGGCTAGGTAAGAAAGAAAGTAGTAATGGGCTCACGCACACAAGATGAGCCAAAACAGTGGAAAGAGCCCAATTTCCCCCTCCCCCTACACGCAAAGTATCACGAGGCCCGGTCCAAGTCAGTTTTCACATTTTCCTGAATTTATTTTGCAACTCCCACCATAACTGATATTAATTTTGTAACTCCCACCAAAACTATCCAACGTTAAAAAATGGACTACTGCTACCTATAAATACCCACTCCCACTCCACTCTCTTGAATTACCCCGCTTTCGAGCTCTCTCTTCTTTCCCCCTCCTGCTCTGATCCTTGCTGGTTCTTGTGTTTCTGCTGATTCCTAGAGTATCCCGGGTGTGAGTGCACACTTCCCGGAAGACCCGTTTTATCCTGGGGGATTTTTGCAGACCTGTTCTCCTGCACGTTTTGGAGAGTCGCGAGCTATAATCCTTGAGGACAGTATATACACGCCTCGGGTCGCTGGTGGTTCGTGATTGTTGCAACTCAATTAGTCCAACAGATATTGCCAAAATCTCTTGGGCAATGATGGACAAGATAGCAAATATTCCCTTCTTGTTCTTCCATCATTCCAAAATGCTTTCTTCCCGGTGGTCGAAGAAAGTCAGTAGGTAATTATCCCATTCAGCTAATCCCTAGTGAATAGCTTTGGGCTGTTTAAGGATTTAGGCAATAAGGTTGAAATGTGATGATACAAACGATATTGAAACATGAGCTGGCTGAGGCTAAATGGATTGTACCTTATCCGTATGGCACTCAAATTAGAGTTTATACAATTTTTTTAAGAGATTGTTAGAATTATCAGAAATAGGTGGAATGTCTTAGAATTAATCAAGCTATTTCTTTTTCCTTGCTTCAATGTTGGTTTCAAAAACTCATCATCTTTATATTCTTTGAAAATATAAATAATGTTTAAAGAATACATCAAAAGTTGGTGCACATGAGGGAAATAAACATTGGAGAAAAAGTTCATTGTATAGTAAAAATGCCATAGCAACTCCCCTATTTTGAAACATTTTCCACACATTTCATTGGTGAGAGCTCCTGTGTTCATTTTCAAATTTATAAAGCGTGTCAACATGATTGCAAATAGTTGTCCATCATTCAACATTTCAAAAGTTGAGCTCTATTGTGCGGGACTATTTAATTTAAATCTTTTTCAACTAAAATTCACTCTATTTTAAAGACAAAATGCTTTAAACTCATGAAATAGTTTGGGCCTTGATTTCAGAAAGAGTATAGCACTCTGGGTAGTTTCGGTTTGTAGACACTGCAGTCTGTGTTGAACACATAAATTTAAAATGTGACAAAAGAAACAAACATGAAAAAATATGCCTTCTAGAGATGGTTTCATTTCTTTAACCAATTATCGCACCATGAAATCATTGCATGAAGTATTGTAAGAAAATGGATAAAATTTTAGCGTCACTAAAAAAAAAAATTCATGCGAAGCATCTAAAATGCATGAAAATTTTTTCCACCCAGTATGATCCGATTCCATGCACTTAAAAGCAATCATACATTTTTACATTACCTAGTCATTATCAATCTAAAGTGCAGTTACATAATAATAATAATCTTGTCCTATATATTGGCGATATTCACATATCATTTGTAAGTGAAACGCAATGATCTAGGCATGAAAAATATGCATACAAATCAGATCTCTTAGATTAATACGTTTTAAAACTCTTTCTTCTAACAATTTACTAGGACAACTTTTTATAAACTGGGTTTAAATTTTCAACAATAAAAGTTTCGAAATGCTTATTCATAGGTTATTTGAATGGTTTCACAATAATCATCATCTAATTAATTAAACCTTGTCAACATATTTTTTAGTTATATATAAAAAAAATACCTGATCTGCCGAAGCTCCCTACTCCAGTCGGCTATGTTTAACCATTACAAGTGCAGGCGACATTGGCATGGACATTGTGCAAATGGTAGGTCAGCATTCCCATGCCGGATTGTGTTTACATGCAAACTTTGAACTGCAATGTTTTCACTTTGCAAACCTCACCTTGTTTTTCGATAGTTAGTCGAAATGTGTCAAAATTGAAGCTTTAAAATTCCCTAATTTACTTTATGTCACCTTAGGGTGTTCGTTTTGTGGTGTTGGTTGTTACCTATCCTCTCTAGTCAGATCTAAGGGCAGGTTGACCTCTACCTATTCAACACAATCATGAGAGAGTTGATCATCAAGGACCAAATTGACATTCTTCATGTTGATATTGACATCATTGTCAGGAACCTTTTGGATCTGGATCCCTTGGCTTTTTCTAGTTAATGTGTTTTTGAAAAATAAACCCCATCCACTCTGAGATGAGTTGTTTGACACATTCTTGCTGGTATTCTTCTCTCTTGATGCCATTAGTGATAAAGAATAAGTAAAGATTAAAAGGAGATTAAGAAAATATTAACTAAAAATTAAGAAAAAAGGATGAGGGCTAGAAGTCAGTATGAAAGAATGTTATAGATGTAGAAAAGAGACTGTAGATGTTGGTATGAAGAAGAGTGGAAATGAACTTTTTTATTTATAGGAGAGCCATCATTTTCATTTCCCCAAAATGTCCTAAAAAACTAGTAATTTATAGGAGTTGGAGGGGACAAAAATGTATTTGAGCATTTCTAGCCATTGAGAGCCATTTAAGGGTCTTTTGCATAATTTTCCTTTTTTTAAAATTTTAAAACTTCCATATTGTTCATCAACAGTCAGCTCGACCCATCCGGTTTGTGCCTGTTTGTACCAATTCTGAGCCTATACTTAGCTTCGCCTGGTCCTGTTCTAACCTCATCCTTTCTTCCCCCAAGCCCGTGTTTGCCCTGTTCCACCCTAGGCCTCATTTATATTGGGTTGAGTTGGTCTTTGATTGGGGCTGGGCCAGTTCAGCCTACATATTTGTCACCTTTAAGTGGACAAGCCAATGTAATAACCCTAGAAATTAAGAGAAAATTACCAAATTACCCTAAATGCAAAAATTACCATATTGCCCTCAAGATTATTTTTGTAATTTTACCTATCAATTTAGAAAATTAATGTAAAACTAAGAATCTTGATCCATAGATAATTCTTTTAGTGGTCACTAAGTCAAATTCGAAACCATAAGCTTAAAGTTATCCGTTTTAGACTAAAGGCAATTTTGTCCTTTTTCCAATCAAGTATTAAACTAAAAATCCAACAGTGCCATTTGAATCTCCTTGTGGAAACGAGTTTAAAGAACTTAATCTCAATCAATTTTGAATTCGTTTGCTTAGGTTTTTAAAAATTTTGACTACATATTCGTGCTTTTGTTGCGTGGAATAATTTCCCAAATAACCCTAGTTTATATTCTAGAAAGTTTCAGCCGCATACACCTTTAAAATATTCAAGTTTAAAGCTAATTTTCTAATCTAATCACCTGTATTCCTATTCACATCACATTAATCCCTATCTTACTAATTATCCTATTATAGTACTATTATTTCCTTCTTTTTCCCCATATTCTTAGTTGGCTTGAAGCTTGATACTTCATACATAATTTTTGAAAAAGTCTACTCTTCCCCAATTCATGCTTTCAACAACCCACTAACACAATTGTCTTTGCTTAAATGACAACAAAGGTTGATTTCGGCATGAAGGCCGCCACTAACTATTTAGTCCTCTTCACACATGTTGTTGCATTCGCATGTCCCCCCATAAAAAAGTGTAAGTCTAGCCCTTCATGCTTTGATTACTCATTATTATATAATATTAGAGCATTAATTTATACCTTAATCTTGCCTAGGTTCATTAGATTGAAGGAAAACCCCATCAAGGTATAAAAATGACCCTTCGTGTACCGGTGATTCCGAATTCGTTTGTGTGAGCCTAAATCCTTCTATAACAGTCTTTTATATTTATTTCCAGCAACTAAATATGCTATATTTTGCTTTATATCTCTAGTAGATCATCCTTACTCAAAATTTTGGGTTTATGCACTTGTTCCCGGTGTGATCAAACCCCTACTTGCCCCCAAGCCTCTATATGCCACTATAGTCTCTTTGGAATTATTTTGGCTGTCGACTTTGAACCTTACTGCCCTTGTTAAGTTTTTCTCCTTGCTGTCCATGTTGTTATAGAGGCCTAAGAAATCCTTACTGATTGGTTTAATACTTCTTTAGACTCCCAAAGTGCCAGAGACCCTTTTCGGTGATTGAAATTAAATTCTGTTCTTCCAAGTTTCATTTTTATAGCCATTAAATGAGCATATAGCTCAATGCCTTGGCCATTGTAATTTTAGGATCAATATCAAGAAATGTTTCTGACGCAATTCCGAGTAGGCATAAGGTCATTGGAGATTCCCCGAGACCACTTTTGTCCACTAGATAAACTCTCGGCCTAGATATCAAGAATGTGAACATTCTAAGTACCATTTAGGACATTTCTAAATTTTAGCTTAATTTCTAATTTTCTACCTTCCTAATCTTTTTCTATGATTTATTCTAGGACACCACCCATTTTCACCGGGTTATTTTACAATAGGTAAAGGGGAAGAGTGAGTTAGTTCTCGTGGGCCCTCTTATGCCCAAAATAAACATCAACTCAAGTAATAAATTTTAAATAAACAATCAGACTAATAAAACCTTAAAAAATGTGGGCAACATAGGTAGATTGATTAAATTAATGTTTCTAGAATTTGATTTGATTTGATTTAGTTTTTGTTTTTTCCATTAAGATGTAATTTTGATTGGTTGGTTGCATGGTTGTAATGATGTGATATATGATATATGTTTAGCGCTAGTATCATGCTAGAACCGTTTACAACAAGAATTAAGTTAGAAGTATGTTAGGACCGTTTAAATAAACCTCATTAATACCATGTTTAGAGTTGGTAAGACAAACACCACTAGTACTATATTTAAGGCTGACAAACACTCTACTAGCATGATTAAGGCCCAAAGTAACCATTGATGGCAGGTTAGGGCTGTAATAAACTACTATAAGTCTGTAGATAAAAGATTAGGTTCATAAATACTAATTTACAAACTTGAAAAAAATTCACAAGGGAAAATATGGGCATTTATCATAAATATACTTTAAAAGATATCATTGATGATTATATCATCAAGCAAAACTAAACCAAGATAACAAGATAAAAGAAATAGGATGCACTAGAATCATGACACTCTACTAAAAATGGGTTAAAATAAAATAAGCTATGGTCATACATCAGTTGATTGTTGCATATGATTGATATTTTTATACACAAGATTGCATTAAGTAAAAGATCTGAGGACTAAGCTAAAACACAAGGCATGTAAGATTGGCAGCAGACCATATCTCCATGACCTAACAAATCATAAATTTAAAAGAGAAGTTTGGAAAAGAAAATTCGAACCCAAGTGGCATGTTAGGGTGGCGACAAACTATCTTGAGTCTTGACCCAATATTGATATGAGGTTTGGAGATATGATTTGTTTGCTGCTAAACCATTGCTAGCAGGGGACCATGCTTATGAATGGTATCATGAGAGGCTCTACCTCGACGTAGGTATATCAAGAGGCTATGACTTGGTGGCATCCTTAGTGGTATTGACTAAGATTTGTCTTAAGAATGAGTGATTTACACACTCACCACCCTAGGTTCGCCCAGTGGTATTCAAGTAATCGATTAAATGATTTGATCAATATGATATGATTTACTCAATAAAAAGAATTATGTATATGCATATTAGTTCAAGATGCTACCAGGACTTTAGGATTACTGTTATAATGTTACATGAAATTGTTCTTTGATTAAATTATTATAACTTAAAGTTTATTATTTATTTGTTATTTGCTGAGGGAATATCAGGGCCAATGTGATGGCCCTAATGCTTCCCCCTTACTGAGTAATCGGTGCTCACTTCTTCTTCTAATGTGTTTTCTTAGGTGAGTACTATGAGAAGATAAAGTATACTAAACCATATGATGAGGTTTAAGATATGGAGCAAACTAAGTGAGGGCACACAGCAGCCCCTCGAAAAATTAACTAGGATTGGACTTTTACTGTCACAGGCCTTGAACCTTAATCTTATTTAAGTCATATAGGACCCCAGGAACCTTATACTAATTTAGTGCTAGGCCTGCGCAAGATGCTCCTTAGTGGGCATGCTAATTGATGAAATCCTTAATGCAATACTGTTTCATACTATGCCTTACTATGGCTGTAGGTCAATGACCAGAAAAATAATATATAATTGATGCAGCTGGCCAACACTTCAAACATGCATTTATATAAAACATACTATTATGCATTGTGAATCCATACAAGCTATTAGGGAACACAACCACTAGTTTCATAGCATTTACCAGAGGCATAACTTCCACACACATATATATACATCATACACAAAAGTGTTATACATATGCTGCACACTGAGAATCTTGGGATCCAATCCCACCTGAGTTACACTGCCAAAAAGGGATCACTATAGTGTTCAGGTATTCCCTGTTTCTTGCCTCTGTACAATAAAGGCCAGTAAGTTAGTATTCCTATAATTAGGAACCTCCAAGAAAGAAACTTAATAATAATGTACAATAGTAATTAACTTCTGCGCACCTGGTATCAAAATACTAACAACCAGTTTCTTTATTGGTTATTAGCCCCAGGTCCACAAGTATCTGCACATAAAATATGTAAGGGATGTGAGAACCAAAAGTTCTCAGTAAGGGTTATAACCTGCAAGAAAATCAACAACATAGGACTGTGCATATTATCTATAAGGATGTCGATATATGCATAGTGCACTTGAGCTCAAGTCATAGTGCTAGGAACTCGTATTATTGGCCAATAATTATGGGAGTAGCTAGTTCCCACAATTCCTTTACTCATTTGTCCTGCAATTGACAAGTCCAACTTATTTATACAAATACTACTTTGAAAGCTTCTTAGTATTTGCCAATATCCCTTATTTTATGTATAAGAGTGAACTATTTGCTTATTTAGTGCATGTGTTAATGCTACCTTTATCAGGTTTCGTAAGTGGTTAAGGACACCTCCCCCTCTTAGGTCCATCCAGGTCTTATCCCATCATTGTGACCTTAGTTATCGTAAGTTCCTAACCCGTCATACTCATCGTAAATTAGACCATATTAAGGTCCATTTTGCCTATAGATATAAGTTTACAAATATGTACTTACACACTTCATATGTACTTAATAGTTTGGCTTCTTACCAAACCTAATCATATAAGCTTCTCAAATAGCCATCAATACTCAAATCATATGCTTGTTAAATCTATCCATAATTCGGCCACTTGATATACAAGTATCATAGCCAAATTTATTTAACACATAAGCATATAAATTAAATAACCCTTACCTTAGATAACTTAGTTTTCAAGCTTCAAGTGCTTAGCCTTTTTGTCTCGGTTTCAACCCAAACTTAGGTCCTCTTTTAGTAGCTTATTCCAGCACCTATTGATCATGTTAAACACAATTTATCAATTTTAACACTTGCAAACAGCCCCTGAAACAACCACCAGCTGTCCAGAATTTTCTGTCTCCGGTTTACATATCTTGCTCCCTTATTTTTTATGCCTTGTATACTAGTGTATAAGCAAGATTATCACCACCAAAAGCCACCAAAATTACTGTAATAATACAGTTTATTCTTCGAATTAACTATAATTACAGTAACCCCAAAACTTCACCTTAATGCACATTCATGACATTCATGGGCAATTCACTTCCAAATAAATGTTCTCTTGCTTCTTAGCTTTTAAACACCAAATCATAAGCAAGATAACATCATCTAGAATTAATTGAAACCATTAAAACCAGCAGCTCCTAGCTGGAACAAAATTAATACCACAAGCTCTTAACTAATGCACCTTAAATGCACAACATGGTTTCTATGTGTATTTCACTACCCAGCACCTATTCTCCCACTTCCTGGCCTTCCAATACCAGTTCATAAGTAAGAAAACAACCTTATTGAGCTACCAAAACCCATGGAACATGAAATTATGGCTGGCTAAAAAAGAATTAAACCACACCTAGCTCAACACTCATGGTTTCAGCTACACCAAAATTCCAGCCTTAGTTCTCCTTGGTTTTTAGCTCATTTGCATCTCAATTCACGTATTACAGCTAGGAAACACATCAAACAATTATTCCAGCCATGAATTCTGCCATAAAAATCATATGAACAGTACCAAATATCCAAAGATGATGAAATCTACACCATAGGAACAAAACTAACCATGGATGAGCTCATGAATGCCTATAAACATGTTGAGCACCTTTGATTTCTCTTAACAATCAAGTCTAACATTAATTCCTAGAATTTACAGACCTAAACTGTAACTCAAAAACATGGGAAATAATAAAACGAAACTTACTCGGACAAGAAGCAAGAAATCCTAGCTTAGGATAGCACAAAACTTGATTTTTCTTCAAAGTCTTGATTATTTGTGCTGAATTTGATGGATTAAGCTTGGATTTTGTGTTAGCTGTGGTGTTTGGAGAGAAATAGAGGTTTTGGTGGTTTGGAGACGAAGGTGGAAGAAGATGGCCGAGCAATTAATGAGAGGTCAACTTATGTAGGCTTTACTTGCACATGCCATGCACATGGTGCTGTCTTTGTACTCTTTAAGAAATCAGGGTTTATTCGTAACACGATTAGAACTTGAGGACCAAAGTTGGTATTACATTGCGCCAGGTATAAATACGCGGCTAGTCCCAGCCTTTCAATTATATTCCATTTTGTCCCTACCTTTATCAAGGTTACATTTAAACCACTTCTAAACAATCTAGTTAATCCAAAATTTCACGATGATAGAGCGGAAATAAAAAAAAATCATGACACCTCAAATTTAATATTTTTTGTCATGCTCTATCCAACAGTGCAATAAAAATGGGCCACTACATGAAATGACCAAAACACCCTTCTTGGCTCAACTTGCTTAAATGATCAATTTTATTCATTTTTAACTACTAGATCCTAAATTACCGAGACTTAGCTTGCAAATAAATTATCTAAAGTGTAATTTATTAAATTAACTAATTTCCTAGCTGATTAGATTTATAGCTCCGAGGGCCGTCATATTTACTCTATGAAATTTCATTTGTAAAAGAAACATATAGTTTGTCAAAAAATTGGATTGTCATTGAATTACATGGCCATTAATAGTGCAAGCTTATAAGCTTAATAGACACCTAGTTTATTATGTGTGTTAGGTAAACTTGTACCCACAAACAACCATAGTACAAGGTCGCACCACTATTGGTTATGGAACAAGGGAGCCGACTCACTAAATAGAGGTTCAAGGTATCACCACCTTTACTATGCATAATAAACTGTCTTTACCCATCTATATATCATTTTGGGTTTTATTGAAATGGAAAGGGAATTGTTGGAGATTTTATTTTAATAAAAAATAATAATACTTATTAATAATAAATATTTTTAAGATACTAGCCGTTTGTCTCATTAGTGCCTTTTAACTCTCATTTATTTACCTTTTAAAGCTTATAAATGTAAAAATTAAGAGTCCAAACGGCTAGGAGTTTAATGATGTGATTATGGCTCTTAAACATGGATGTATATATATATGCTTTGTTTTATCTTCATTTTAGATATACATTTTCTTGACCTCTCCACCTCTCCAATTTTTTAGATTGTTTCATAAAAATTATTTTCTATATATCTCCAAATTATATTGGGTAAAGAAAGGTGTGGGTAGAGCTTCACTTCACAACAGTGCATGTGTATGTGAAGTTACAACAAGATGATTGGGCTGTTTTATCCTAAGGGCGGCATGACCGAGACCGCTACACTGGTATGGCATGAAACGTCCAAAAGAGAGTGAGTAGACTCACGACTCATTCCAATTATTCTTAATATATAGGTGATATTTTCCTATTCTCTACAAATTTTATTTTCTATTATCTATTAATTTTATATTACTTAACTGTCTATTTTCGTGCCATTGGTAAGATAAAAATTTGACTTAAATTCTATATTTTATTAATTGTGAATTTTCTAATGATTTTACAATGTAGGAACAACATAATTTGGGAGTGTTAAGAGTTGTTTATTTAAGGTATGTCTTACTCCATACCTTTGAGCAGAGGCGGATGCACTTGGTTGCTATGAGGGTCCCTTTTTAAAAAAAAAAATATTAATACAGGGTATATAATTTAACACTTAGATCCCCATTTAAATTTTTATTAGACCCCCTACACTCCATAATATATCCTACAACAAGAAAAAAAATATTAAAATGTAGTTATTTTCTACCAAAAATAAGACAAGTCGTGGACCACTCCTTTTAACATTCCAAGAAATTTTTATTAGTCAAAGCCCTCATTTGACTACTAAAGTTTCATGTTCTTTGCAGTTAGATAAAAAACTTCTTCTGCTCACATGCATATCTTAAAACATATGAAATACTTCAAGGAAAATTTTAGCAAACTACAAAGTTAGGGGTCAAGTGGTAAACAATATATAAATTTTGGAGTTAAAAGGGTACTTATGCCCTTTTATATTCAATCGGGTCGGTTCATCGAATCACCGTCCCCAATTACAATAATGCATAGAATGCCTTTTGCCTGAAACACCAAGTGAGCAGCACAAACAAACAAATGAGAGCTTGCTTTTGTCAGATTTTTTTCTTCCAAGAAAAGGTTAGTTCTATCTCTTTATATTGACAATTTTATTTTTCAATCTTTCACGCAAGCTGACGTTTGCCTGATCCCTCCACATTTAGTAGCGCTCTTGTCCAGAGCAAATAGATGGCGGAAAAAACACTGCGGAATAAACTTGTTTGTTTACCACTTTCACTTGGGCATGATTAATAAGAAATGATAAAAGCATATCTTTAATAGGCTAATTCAAGTATTATGCATAGAAATTTGAGATTTTTTATAAATCATTTATTTTTTTTTAAATATTCTTTTACTTGTTTTTTTTATTCTTGTCTACACATGTGAATAGTGAATTATTACTAAATTATTCAAGTAGCAAACAAATTTGGGCCATCATTTGTTTTCTTTTTCAGTTTTTTTAAAGTACTTCAAAAAGCAAGGGGCCACAAAGTCCCCAACACATGTTGCCGGAGCATCATACTCAATAAATGAGGAACCACAAATTCAAGAAACGGTGATAAGTCTAATCTTGGGGACAAAGACCAATGTTCATCAAAGTATAGGAAGATTAATTTAAATACCCTTCCAGGCGATCTAGGATAATGAAAAAAAATTGAAAGTTTTCATCCATCTGCTAGAGATGGAGTTAGAAGAGCATATCTTAAAAAAAAACTTTGTCAACCTCGACATCATACCTTTCAAGAAATTATTATTAGAGGTAGAGTGTGTCGATTTAACCCTACTTGGTTTGATAACTACAAATATTGCTTGGAATATAGTATAAAAGAGGAAGAAACATTTCGCTTATGTTGCTATTTATTTAAACATGAAATTAAAAGTCAATGTCGATATGATTCTTTCGTGAGTGGCAGGTTTAAGGCTTGGAACAAGAAAACTAGATAAGCATGATTTTAGAAGTGCACATAATCTAGCATTTCAAAAGTGTCAGAATTTGATGAACCAATCTTAGTCTATTATTTTTACTTTTGATAAACAGACAAATTTGGCTAAGAATGAGTATCAAGTTCAGTTAAATGCATCAATTGATTGTGTTAGATTTTTACTATGATAAGGATTGCCTTTTCATGGTCATGATGAGCATAAAGATTCAAGTAACAAAGGAAACTTTCTGTAACTTTTACTTTTTTATGCAAAGCACAATGAATAAGTGGGTAGTGTTGTATTGAAGAACGCTCTAAAAAATTCACAAATGATTGCTCCTTCAATAAAAAAAAAATATATTATGCATGCTGCTATAACTAAAACTATTAAGGCTATTATTAAATATGTGAGAGATGATTTTTCTGAAATTTTAGTGTATGAATCTCGTGATGTGTCTTGTAAGGAGCAAATGGCCTTGGTTCTGTAATATATAAACAGTGAAGGGCTTGTTAAGGAGAGATTTATTGATGTGAAACATGTCATTGATACTTCAATTGTGTCACTTAAGGCTCTCATTGACCCCATGCTTTTAGAACATGGACTGAGTCTATCCAGAATTCAAGGTCAAGGATACGATGGAGCTAGTAACATACAAGGTGAATTTAATGGTTTAAAAATTTTGATTATAAGAGAAAATTAGTCTACATACTACATTCATTGTTTTTCTCATCAGTTGCAATTGATACTTGTGTTTGTCACAAAAAATCATTTTGCTATCAATAAGTTCTTTGATTTGATTTCTTGATTGTTGAATATAATTAGAGCTTCTTGTAAACAAAAAGGTAAACTTAGAGAGAAGCAAGCACGGGAAGTTGTGGAATCATTGGCTAATCGTGACCTTAAAATGGATCAAGGTTTAAATCAAGAAATAGGTATGAAAATGATTGGTGATACTCATAGGGGATCTCATTGTGATTCGCTCTTGAATGTTATGACAATGTATTCCTCAATTATTGAGATTCTTGAAGATGTTGTAGGAAATGACCACATAGTATAAGCATATCGTCTTTTAGAGCTATTAGAAACATTTGACTTTGTCTTTTGCCTACACTTGATGGTCAAAATCTTAGGGCTCATAAATGATCAGAATTTAGCCATACAAAAAAAAGATCAAGAGATTATCAATGCAATATCATTTGTTAAAGTTATTAGAAAAAAAATTATAAGATATGAAAGATGAGTTATAAGAGCTTCTTCTAACTGAAGTTTCTCCATTTTGTAATGAGTATGACATTTATATCCTAAGCTTGGAAGATCCATATGCTCCAAGAAGGCGTTGAAAAGGTTCACTGGTTAGCAACTTACACTATTATAAAGTGGATCTATTTAATGATGTCATAGATATGCAACTTTAAAAGCTAAGAAACAGTTTCAAAGAAGTGAACATAGAGTTGCTTCTTTGTGTTGCTTGTTTTTGCCCACCTAAGTCTTTCCATATATTTGATGAGAAAAAATTGTTGAGAATGACTGAATTTTATCCTGCGGAGTTTCCTATAGTTGAACTTGTAACACTTAGACATCAACTTGGAAATTATATTGTAGATTTAAGTGGAGATGAAAGGTTTATTAATTTGAACGGGATTGGAGACTTAGCAAAGAAGATGGTGGAAATGAAGAATCATATTATCTATCCACTAGTATACCTTTTTTTGAAGCTGACACTGATTTTACCTATAGTGGCAACAACTGTGGAGCGAGCTTTTCCAACAATAAAGTTGGTAAAGTATAATTTGTGGAATAAAATGAGTGATGAATTTTTTTATAATTGTTTAGTGGCATACATTGAAAAAGATGTAATTGACGACATTAATAATGACATAACTGTAGAAATTTTTCAGGTTATGAGAACTTGTCAAGAAGAATTGTAATAATATACTATTTTTTTATCCTTAGAGAATATATGCAAATTCATAAGCTTTATTATAGAGCATTAGTATTTATTATTTATATAAATATATGAATGGATCTCCTTTGAGAAAATCCTAGATCTGCCGCTGCGTTGGAGGGAACAAAAGAACAGAAAAGGGTATGGCGCATGTAAGATGAGGCGCACTTCCCTTGTTATTGACTAGAAGTACATCCTTCCCCGATCTCTTGGACAAAAGCTGTGAGATTCGCGTCCGAAGAGCCGCCGCGCGCCACCGCTTCTCTGGCCAAACCCTTCCACTTCTCCGCGTTCCCCCTCATATCCTCCGCGCTCACCCCACCCATCACTACCTCCAAACACCTCTTGATCTCTCTGCTTTCCACCAATCCGTCCCCGTTCTCCCTCACCCTCACCCCCGTCCTCCACACGTCCTCCAGAAACTTGGCGTTCGTCCCCTGGTCCGTCCACTGAGGAAATGCCACCACCGGCTTCCCCATTGAGAGGCTCTCCAGCGTCGAGTTCCATCCACAGTGCGTCATAAAACATCCGACTGCCGGATGAGACAAAACCTCCACTTGGGAGCACCACGGCACGATCATCCCTTGCCGCTCCAGCTCGTCTCCGCATTTGATAATTTTTTCGTCTTCTCCCTCTTCCGGCTTCTTCCTTATCACCCACAGGAACGGATATCCACTCTCATGTAACCCTTTCGCGAGCTCATCCACTTGATTATCCTTCAAAACGGCGATGCTGCCGAATGAGACGTATACAACAGAAGATTTGGATCTCCCATCCAACCATTTCAGATAATCATTCGAGCCCTCGAAAAGATCGGCGCCGAAAGTGGTATCGTAGGGATCATTTCCGTCGGAGAACGCTGACGGAAGCAGAGGCCCGACTCCGACCAGGTCGAATATAGGTATCGATTCCAGGGCCTCTGTTTCTAGAGCATCGAAAGTGTTGACGAGCACCTTCTTGTTAGTTTCATGACTGAGTCTCTCGAACTGCCCCTGAAATGCCGTCAAAGCGAAGGGATAAGCTGTTGAGGGGTCCAGGAAAGAGGGAAGGTCACGAAGGTCCAGCGATGGCAGCCCCGATAGTTCCAAGGAAAATGACGGGTTATTGGAATTGTTCTTTATATGATCTCCATAATCATAGAAGTAGCTGTAGTAGATGTCGAAGACAGCAGCGGATTGAATCCAGAGAAGCGCGGAGGGGATGTGAAATTCATCCGCCACCTCCGCCGCCCATTGCAAGAGCAAAGTGTAAACTAAGCAATCGAAGTAAACGCCTTCCTCTCGGCTTTTCACGATGAAATCGTTGAGGGACTGCTTGCCGCGGCGACGGTTCTCGGACCCGAAGCGCTGATGGTCGTCCCTATCAGGCCTGAACCCGTCGTCGTATCCGTCAGAGTAGACAACAAAGGATAGGCCTTCTGGCGGTTTGCCATTGGCGGTTATGCGGCGGTAGGCGAAGGTGGTGGTGACGAAGGTGACGCGCAAGCCGTGGCGCATGAGGCGCTTGGCGAACTGGAGTGTCGGGTTGAGATGGCCTTGGGCTGAGTAGGTAATGAGAATGAAATGTGGCTGCTTGGACATGTTCGACGAATTGTCTAAATGAATAAATAAGGCTGCTGGAGCAGAGCAGAAGCGAAAGTGTTCGTATTGCCAATGTCACGTTCGTGGTTCTTTATAATAGCAATGCTATTCCAAAACAACCCTGAAAATTATTGGAATTATGAGAGATCCAAGTTTCAATCTTGGGCTTCTTTCTTCATCTCTATCAAGAAAAATATTTAGCTAACCTTAAAAAGACGATAACCTAACGGCCTTTCACGGACTTTAAACTTTGGAGTGATACCTTGAATTATTGTAGTGCCGGCTATATTCAACAGATAAAATTGGTCTCTCAAATTGATGAACGATTATGAATTATTAGTCTCGTAATCGGAATTAATTTGAAAGCCGGATCATAATGAGCCTCCAATTGCTAAAGACAAGTGGGATCACAAGTAGACGAGGTAGATGACGTTTGCGGTGACGAATTTAGGAGGAGCTCTGCAAGAGTTTCAAAGAAAAAGGCACTTGACAGGGAACGCCCCTGACCTGACATTTCTGTAATTATTCGCGGCGCCTACAAGTATATTCCGCTAATATATTTAAATATCCGATCGATACACTGTTTTATTTTCTTTTGGCTAGGGGTGTAATTTTCGGGTTAGGGTCAGGACCCGAAATTCACAATCAATCTGGCCATCCGAAATTTGAAACCCAAACCGACCCTATTTGACATTAAAACCCGAACCGACCCTAACCCGAAAAAAATCGGATTGGGTCAGGTCGGGTCGGGTCGGGTTTGAAGCTTGGAAAGGTGTAAAAAAAAAAAAAATGCATGCACATATATCAAGAATCCAACACATTAGCTAAAAGCAACTTTATAATTTAATCTAAAAATGCACATTCTATAACCTAAAAACAACTTCGTAACACATAATAGTCATAAGTTAATCCAACATATAAACATTAGACATTATATTTGCCAAGAGCCAATATTTTTTAATAGCAATTATTCAGGTTCAGGTTGGATTCGGGTTCTACCCGAACCAACCCGATTTTTGACCTTTTAATCGGGTCAGGTTCGGGTTGACCCGAATATGCCTTACTCATCTCTTTAACCCGACCCCTAACCCAAAAAATAGGGTCGGGTTTCGGGTTAGGGCCAACCACTTACACCCCTACTTTTGGCAATTAGAAGCATGTACAAGTGCATATTTGAGGTATAGGGAGTTATAAAGAAATTTTAATGACTAAATTTTCTTAACTCACGAAAATTTGAAAGACATTGAATCACATTTAGACAACTACTTATTAGTTAATTTGTGTTTGAAAGTATCTCCATTCCTCAAACTCAAAACTCGACTGAAGTAGTATCTTACCTTTATCAATTGAACTAGGTATATAATAATGATATACTTTTCAAATTTTCTTTTCTAAAGTTAGAAGAATTTGCATCAATTTACTACAACCATAAAGGAAAGGGTTGAACCCACTTTACTCCATCAGACGTGAATTGACCAGTTTGAGCGAGGGAGTGAGTCACTCCATTTGCAGTTCTATAAACATCCTCAAAGTGACATGGCAAAAACGAAAAAGAAGACAACTTAATATTACCAATATTCAAATGATCAATGGTCCCTAACTTAATTTTTCCATCTCTTTCTAGTCCTTAACCTCTAAAGTACATTAGAGTTGGTCATAAGCTTAAAAAAAATGTTTCATTTTAGCACCTTTTTTTTCTTTCTAACAGAAAATGATTTTTTTCAACCTAATCTCGGTAGATAAGGTCACTTAAATCCTTAGAAATTTAACTTGGTCCAACTAAACCATAAAACTTTACAATAATAAAATAATCAACCAAATTGAGTGCAAAATGAGATTATGTTCTTAAACCATTGTTATACTTCTTTATCAGATCTCCCCATGTAGTGGAAATTGTACAATAAGTGAGTAACAAAGATAATCTAGCACATCACACCTTGTTATCCCAAGTGCAAGTAAAATAAAGTGAATTGATTGATGTTTCATATTGAAAACAACTGTTTGAAAAATCAAGTTAAAAATCAAGTGAAAGAGCACTAATCTCCCACACCCTTCACAAAAAAAAAAGTTTTGCTTGGAAACTTGCTTTAAACAAGATTTTAAAAGACAACCATAATTCACCCAATTGTATTACTATTAAAGAAATAAACTTAATCAACCAAGCAACAATATGTAAACATAGTGATATGAGTTTGGGCACCATAATTTTTATAGACGTTCAGTCTCTTTTTCAAAGAGTCTACTTGTCTTTTTAAGTTTACTATTTGAGTTTGGAGATCTTTATTAGAAAGTTGACAAGTGTATAATACTTGCTAACTTTTGATTAGGATAGCAAATCTGTAGCTTTTGTCATATTAAGCTAGCAAATCTATAGCTCTTACTTTATTAGGATAGCAAATCTGTAGTTCTAATCCTATTCCTTCTTTTCCTCTTGTACGAGTTGTATATTAACCATTGTAAACATTGTTTCTGGTGTGAATAAAAAGTATATTTCCACAAGATTTTATACGGTATTAGAGCATTGATCCAAGAAATAAGATGTCGTAGACCCTTTTTCTTCCTCCACTCATTTTTCCTCAATCGTCAGCCTTTTTCATGATACAAGTTATCCATATTTCCTTTGATAGATTACTTAATAGCACCACTTGTACCAATCCTCCTAGATGAAAATAATTATCCTAGATGGAGGAGGTCGATTTTGAATGTGTTGTGTAGCAAAAGAAAAGTTATTTTTATCATTGGAAAATTGCCAAAGCCAAAAGAGAACAAAGGAGAGAGATTGGCATAGTAGAAATGTGACAGCTTCATCATTTACTGGTTGAATAATGCAATTATTATTGAGTTGCAAGATTCAATTGCCTATAATGAAACCGTGCAAGAGCTATGGCAAGATCTTGAAGAGAGGTTCGGGCAAACGAACGAATCTAGAGTGCATGAACTCAAGAAAAACATAGTGCTTACAACTCAACCGAACAATGAGTGTTGCTACATACTACACAAAATTAAAAGGGTATTGGGATGAGCTTGTTTTGTATGTTACAACACCAAATTGTGTTTGTGTTGCAACAAAGAGCTGAGAAGGAGAAGGGGAAGTCTCATCAATTTCTCATCGGCCTTGATTAAAATTTCAAGACCATACACTCATAGATTCTCATAATGGAACCACTACCCTCCCTTAACAAAATTTATGCAATGGTTGTTGAAAAAGAAAAACAAAAATTAAGTTGGCAAGAGCATTGGCAGTTTAGGTAGAAAACAAAAGAAGCCAGGACTGAGACCAAGAGATAGTGCCGAGATGCAAACATTGTAACAAACTGGGGCATATTACAAAACATTGCTAGGAAATAATTGGTTATCGAGCAAATTGGCAGCCCAAAGGAACGAACAAGAAGAGTAAGATAAGGGTCAATTTATATAGAGAGGATGAGCAAAAAGAGGACTAGAATGCATTGACTTCAAGAGTCACCGCTAGGAGCCTCAGTTCGCCATCCTCTGTGAATATCACCACTAAACAGCTTGAACGCTTACTTGGCCTCTTAGGTAAAGATAAAGGTCAGGAATCGGTCAATTTTGCAGGCAAAAATACAAAGCCTCAAAGCAATTTTCCTTAAATATTAGATATAGGAGCAACAAACCACATAATTGCTGTTGAAACTGATCTATTGCATTCAAGGTCCAATATTCTCTATGACTTAACCCTACCCAATAGAACTACCAAAACCATTAAATCACCAGGAACCGCCTATTTATCTGAAAACCTTGTTCTCCAAGACACCTTTTTTGCTCCAAATTTTAAATGCAATATTGTCACCATAAGCAAACTAACTAAAGACAATGATTACGTTGTAATTTTTTTTGCTGGTTTTTGTGTCTTGTAGGACCAAGCTTCGAAGAAGTTGATTAGAGTGGGTAACCAAGAAGGTGTCCTTTATTTTTTTCAAGTTCAATAAAGAAAGGATTAATATGGTAGGAAAAATAGACATCCTTCACAAGAAAGAAGCAAAGGAGTAGATAAACTGTCACATTTGAATTTCGGAGAAGTCTGTGAGAATTGTGTCATTTGTCTAGTTTCAAAATCAAGTAGACTACCATTTCCTACAAGTTATAAAAAGACAGTTGCTCTATTTGATTTGATTTGATTCATATTTATATTTAAGGACTGTATCATAACTCCTTCTATTTTTGGAGCCCATTATTTTCTCACCATTGTAGATGACTTTTCGAGGTCCACCTAGACATTTATTCTGAGGCATAAAAATGAGGCGGCCAAATTTTTGGCAATTTTTACACTTTGGTTGAAAGTCAATTTGGAACAAAAATTAAGAAAGTGAGAAAAGACAATGCACCAAAGTTAATTAAAGGAGAAATTAAACTTTTCTTTAGGGAGAAAAGAATTTTAAACCAAACCACATATGCAAGAATCCCCAACAGAACGAAGTTATCAAATGTAAGCACTGTGATATCCTTAATATTGTGAGATCATTAAGCTTTCAGGAAAATTTGCTAATCAAGTTTTGGGGAGAACGTGGGCTCACAGCAACATATTTGATAAATAGATTGGCAAGCATAAGCATCAACAACAAAACTCCATATAAGCTGCTCTTCAAACAATTGCCCAAATATGATCATCTATGAGCTTTTGGCTGCCTTTATTTTGCCATTAAGCCTTTGTAGCCAAAGGACAAGTTTCAGCCTTTAGTGTGAACTTTTGTACTCATCGGATATCCCTAAAATTAGAAAGGATACAAAGTGTATGATCTTGAGACACAAAATATTTTTGTTAAGAGATGTTACTTTTCATGATGAAGTCTTTCCCTTTAGAACACAAGACCCATCACCTAGCCATAATCCATAAAACCAATAGTTGAAACACATCTAGATGACCTAAAGACTCCTTTTACCTGAATTGAACCCATCATTCCAACACCTCAACCTAAAAAGCAATTAAAAAATGAAGTGGAAAATGGGGCAAATAATTATGCTGAAGAAATTGGTAGTCATCAAAAAACAGAACTAAGATCCTAACATACTTGAAAGACTTTCAGTATGACCTTCTTGGTACCATCACCCACTCCATCTCTTCAGGCTTGGCCTTTACAGGTACGCTATGTCCTTTATTTACTTATCTTACGAATGCCAATTTCTCCCAAAACCACTAGATTTTTTAGCTGCACTACTGACCAATTCTGGGCCAAAATCATAACATTTGGCCAAGGAAGATTCACATTGGCAGAAGGCAATGAAAATGAAGCTTGTTGCACTCGAAGAAAATCAAACATAGGAACTCAAGCCCTTACCCCCGAATAAAAAACCAATTGAGTTTTGGTGGATTTACAAAATCAAGAGAAAATCATATGGATCAGTGGGGCACTATAAAACGAGGCTAGTTGCTAAAGGATATACTCAATTGAATGCCTTAATTATGACGAAACTTTTGCACCAATAACTAAGCTAACAACCCTCAGCTATGTACTTATAGTGGCAGTAACTAAATGATGCGAGCTACATCAACTTGATGTACATAACCCTTTTTTTCATGAAAACTTACATGAAGAAATATACATGCTACCACCACTTGGAGATCATCAAGTCTGTAAGCTATACAAATCCTTATATGGGTTAAAGCAGGCATCAAGGGAGTGGTTTGCCAAGTTATCTGAGCCACTCAAAAAGTATGGTTTTGTCCAGTCAAAGGCAGACACATCTTTATTGTCAGGGACCTTGACCCTTTAAGGGATCTTGGCCTTACTCCAGTATGGATTACTCCCTAGAATATTTGATAAATTGGGACTTTGTGGGCTCACATTTAGTTGCAATTGGTTAAGCTAATACTTGTAATTCTTTAAAACTCTTCATGCAACTAGTTAATTACCCTAGAATATGATGCATGCGAGCATAATTTCAGTTTCAAGAAAATTAAAATGAACATGTAAATCTATGGCCAAGTAGTTATATATGCATTTTTATATCTCAACCAAAGTCACAAAAATTAGTATGTGATACTTCAAGTATTAACTTAATGTACATCAAAATCATGGAAATTTAATGCACATTCCAAGAGCAACCATAGCATTCTTATACAATAGTAAAGTATATGCATTTATTGTTCATACTAGAGGCACGATTTGTCAATTATATACTTAATCTAAGATCATAAACTAGCTCTTACCTAAGCTCGAAGCTTCATGGTGAAAGCTCCTTGCTATCCTTGTGCATACCTTAGGCTTTGATTGCTTAGGCCATATAAAATAACTTGGTTAGCACATATAAATGTCCAACCTATAACTTAGAATCAATAATGATTCAAAATATTTGTATAATTGAAATAAAACTTTGGCGTAACATAACACCCATTTCTTGGTGTTAAATATCTCAAGTATAATCTACACAATATGAAAACTTAAGGGTTAAGAATTAGTCAATTCTTAATAAGAGATATATAAACCTACAACGAAAATCTTTAGGGCACAACATTTATAAATTAGTATAAATGTATTCTTGGCATAAGCTCAAACACATATATCGCCTTGAGGTCTTAACTACTGGCCACTAGTTAGGTTCTATGGTGGGAACCTTTACCATCCTAGTCCTACTTTGCAAAAAGATTGCTCTTGCCTTAACAAGCATGGTGGCTTGCCACTTTTCTTACCATTTTCATATTGTGCAGAACTTGCTCTTAAACTTGGTGACTCTTCTTCCCAAGTTCGGTAGCTTGGTTAGGGAACCCTTGAGGCTCAAGACCACTTTTTTGCACTTAATATCCATGCTTTGCCTAATATTCCTTTTAGCTCACTTGAACATTAATCTTTCTCTTGTCCATCATTTAACTCTCTTTGTAGATGGATTTTTCTGAACTTAAGAGTGGTTTAAAACTCAAAAAAGGATTCAAACCTCTTAGATTAATTTGAGCTTTGAAACCAATGTGTTGGGATACTCTTAAGGTTGCACTAACTTAAAGAGGAAAGCACGATGGTGTTGCGTCACCAACGACTACCACATATTGGTCCTTGAACAAATGATTTGCACCATGTTGCCAATGCGCCAACCCTCGTTCTGTAGCTCCCCTATTTTTGTGCACTCTTGCACATTAAGCTACTTAAAACCTTTAAACTTAAACCAATCCATTAGCAACTAGCTCAAAACTTTTATACATATTAAAAGACACGTAAATGCATCATGTAAACACTTGGAAACATGAAATCCCTTAACAAAATGAATGTCAAACACTTGAAACATCAAAGCACACAAAAGCACTATTGCACTTCCTTTACAAATTAATGTAGCACATCTTGTTTCAGCCTAGCAAATCAATTGTCAATGCATAAAAAACATGTAATATGACCAGAATTTGAGCATAACAAAGCTTTATCAAAGGTAGAAACTGGTACCATTCTTTTGAAAATGTTTTTAAGCATCCTGCACAACAAGCTAATCTAGCTTGAAATTCAACCTTCAAGAGCAACACTTAAGCTTAAGGACCAATATTCTAACATACCAAGCCTTATCCATGTCAAACCAACCATCATACTTAATCCATAACCAAAATGAAAGCTTACCAAGGTAGAAAATTTGTTTCTTAGCTTCCTCAAACTCTATCTTCCAATTTGCACCATGAATCACTTAACTTCCAATACTTGGGCACTTTCTTCAATTACTGCTCAATTTAGCCCACTTATGTGCCATCCAGTAAACCTTACACACTCATAGTTCATGATGTATGCATTTTTGGCTGCCTGAGATTGGTAACCCCTTCCTTCTTATAAAGGAATTTCATTGTGCCTTCATTTAATCATTTTCACTTTTAAAGGATTAAGGTCTTTTATGTACTTAGGCACTTAGAATCTTTAACCCATTAAATAATAACTTAGCCCTCGGAACTCACTTAGTATCTCCCGTTACCATAGTAAACTTAACTTTCCATCATTTGGGCATTTAAATTTTTTTTCTTGGTTACCTCACTTTTAAGGAGTTCCTTCATCCACTTTAGGACTTTTACTTGGACTCTAAGGTAACAAAGGTACCTGACTTACCCCTTGAAATAGAGTTCCAGACAAGCCTCTAGACTTTTAAGCATCTTGATAAGAAGTTCTACTTTAAGCCATGGTTAACTCTTATTGAGTAACTTGGGTCCAAAATGATTTTCTTGAATCACTGATTTCCATTTTACTTAGGGTCCATCCCATCTTTCAAACATCTTCATAGGTTTACATATCCTTAGTTACATTCTTATAGGAATTTTCTTCCTATACTGGGTGAGTGCTCAGCCCACCATATATGGTGTTTAATCTCACGCTTAATGAGTATATTGAAGCTTAAGACAGTCATATTCTACCATTGGTGTATTCTTTTAAATCACTTAATGAAACCCTAACACAATAAATTAGGCATAATACCCTTTTTAGGTGTCTTTTAGTTTTATTTCACTTAGGCACTTATTAGTAGTTGTATAACTTGTCCAACATTTGCTCCATAATTGCTTTCGGTCATTCTCACCTCATCCAAGGCCTCTTGATGTCTAGAATCCCTTGCACTTGGCTCCTTCAGCCCTTGGATTCAAGACATCCATTTACTTGCCCTAAATTTGGCCTTTTGGGAGAGCCTTTACGTCATTTTCATACTTCCACTTAGTTTGGGCACTCGGCGATTTTTTTATACTCCTTACTTGAATCCTCAAGGACTCCTAGAATCAGCCTTTAGTGCTCCAAGTTTACTAAATTGAAGCAGTTTATTCTATCATTCAGCTGCTGTCTAGATGCAACTCCATACTCTTTTGTGTCGTACCTTTGAATATTTGACATACTTTCACAAGTCCTGGGCACTTGGCAATTTTTGTACACATACATTGGTATCTTAATAACCCTAATAAACCTACCTTAGTGCTCTCTACATTGTGTATGAGTGCAGTTTATTCATGCACTTCACTGTCACTCTTCAGGGCAACACTTGCACCGATTGGCCAAACATGTCTTGCAGCCCCCTTTTTGATGCCTTTGGAGACTTCATAGTCATTATGCCATGTTTTCTATACATTTAGGCACCTTAATTAGGTGTTCTTTCACACCATTACACCACTTACCATGCTTGCTCGGGCATTACTCGTACACAAAGAACACAAACCACAAACTTAGTTGTTCCAACAACTTGGCCTACATATCTTAGCCACCATTATTGCATACTCTTTAAGGTAGCTTGAATATCACCAAGCATTCCATTCATATGCATTAATGGAACCTATCCTGCATAACATTTTATTACTCCTTCCAACAAGACTTGTTGGTTTCATTCCTTGAATAATTCTTTGTACGAGTCCTACCCCCCTTCTGCCTTTGCCATAGGTTTATTATTATACTTGACTTGGGTGCTTGGGTGCATTTTAATTCTCTTTTTCTCTCTCTCTCTCACGCCCCTTAGCCCTTACCTTTTAGCTATTTTATACTCTTGGTGATGGTGCATTCTTTAGTCTTGGTGTAATAACAATTCTTTGTGCTTATCAATTCTTATCCTATGGACTCACATTAAGCTCCCCATTTCTAAGCTATACTTACACTCCATAAACTTATAGTGTTCTTTTACCATAGTTGACCTCACCTTTCACACTGAAAGGCATTTGATTAACTTCATAACTTTTTGAAGTATTTGCCATCCTTAAGCTTAGTGTTCAAGTTCACTCTAAACACTTTCGCCTTAACATAATTTAATCTTGGATTTACTTTTTGATTTCTTGATCTCTTGAGTCTCATAAGATTCCTATATTGCTCATTGATGAACTTACCCATTTTATATGGGGTCACTTATATCCTTTTGGCCACTAACCCTCTACATGGTTGCCTAGATCTTTGTTTGGATCCTTTTTCAGTTCTTATGTTCCTGCAACAAAGCTAGGAAACATTCTTAGTGTTGACACCCAATTTCGTCCGACCATTAAAAAAATTAAACTAAAAAAAAATTAATTAAAAAATATATATATATATATATATATATTTTTTATTATTATTATTATTACTGAAAAATTTTAATTAAGTTAATTATTTTAAAATACATTTTTGTTTTGTCAGAATTTAATTAAAAATGATATATGTGTATAAATGTATGTATGTAATAAAAAAGGAAAACTCCATAAAAAATGACAAAATTAAAAAGTTTGGGGTAAAAATGACAAAATTGGGAAGTTTTGAGAAAATTGACAAATTCTGAAAGTTCCAGGAGCATTTGGTAATTTTTCGCGTCAATTTTGGGCCAGACTAACGTTTCTGGCTCAAATTAACAGAAAACAACAAAATTGTCAAAATTAGAAGCTTCTGAAGCTTATCCAGAGGATAAGAAACGTAAAGGACTGAAACTGTCATTTTACCAATTTAAGAGATAAGTTTTGATTTTTTTTATTATTTAATAATCAACAGTTCTGCCAGACTTCCTCTATAAATAGGGGCTCATATTTGAGGAAAAAAGACAGAAAAAAAATAGAAAGAAAGCTTAGAGCTCCATTTTAAAAAAAGGAAAAAATTTCAGCCCTTGTCCCTAGTCTCTGCCTTTTCACTCAAAAAAAGACCCAAACTTTCCCGGTTTGCCGTTATCCTCCTTGCCGTTTCCACCTTTTTCCTCCCGTTACGCCGTCCTGTCGCGCCGCCCCGCCCTGCCATCCTTTCCCTCGCCGTCACTCCACCATCCCGCCGTGCTCGCCCCCGTTCCCTGCCGCCGTGCGGTCACGCCGGTCGCCGTTGTTCCGCCCGCTGCCTTCCCCTCCGTGGCGTTCTTTTCTTTCCGTGCCAATCACCGCCGTCGCCCCTTCCCCCCTAGCATGCCGCCGTCGCCTCGCCGCCCCACTCCCTCGCTGCCTCCCTGCCGTTGCACCTCCGTCCCACGCCGCCGTCGCCACGCCGCCCCACGCCCTCGCCGCCGTGCCTAGCTCCCCCCCCCCTTTCGTCCCTTGCGCCCGCGTCGCGTCTTTCCTGGAATTCAAAATTCAAAATAAAAAGGTATAACTCTCATTTAATCCTTCATGTTTTTAATTTCTTTCACTTTGGTCACTAACCTTTTATTTTGATCTTGCAGAACTAATTACTAATTTTTTTTTTATTTACTTGTTTATTCATTATTTATTGTTGTTATTATTACTAACCTTTATTATTATTGTTATTATTATTAACTTACTAACTTACTAACTTTACTAACCTTTATTATTATTGTTATTATTATTAATAACTAACTTTGCTAACTTTATTAACCTTTATTATTGTTATTATTACTATTATTAACAACTAATTCTAACAACTAATTTTTATTATCTTTATTATTATTATTATTATAATTCATGGAAGGTTATACCTCCTATTTATTTATTATTAGTGGATGGCCAAAAAGCCCCACTTTATTTATTTTTTTATTATTTATTGACTTTTAATCTTTCTTTATGTGCTTTTTATTTGCATATGTTATTTAATTTCTGTAATTTTTTAAGTGGATGGTCAAAAAAAAAAAACCCACTTTATTTTCCTTTAATTTTCCATTACTTAACTTATGCAAGTTTTAATTATGTAGATGGTTAAAACTTGTTTCACTTATTTCACCTTTAGTCATAAATAAAATAATAAATAAAAAATAAAATAATAACAAAATAAAAAAAAAAGTTTTTATGTGAATAATTAACTTTATATTATTTATTTTTTAGGGCTAACAAAAATCATTTTTTGACAAAAGCCAACCATCTTTTATTATTTTTGGATTACATATTTTTATTTATTTCTTTTAAAGAAAACATTAAAAAAAATCAATCAATTTTTTTTAAAAGTAATAGTAATTAACAATTTAAGAAAAGTTAAAAAAATAATAACAACAAAAATATTAAAAAATTATGATTAAATAAACAAAAAAAATTAATAAAATATTAAATCAATTTCCATATCCGGATGATCCGGCAGGATCTACGGTTTGGAAAATATCAACCTTTTTAATTAAATAAAAATTAAATAAAAAAGATAAAAATCCATATTTACGATATGGATTAAAATTTCGTCAAAATTCCGTGTCCGAGTGACTCGGTAGAGTCCATGGTTCGGAATTAAAACTTCCGTGTCCGGGTGACTCGGCAGAGTCCATGGTTCGAAAATATCAAATTTCATACAAATTAATTACCAAAAATCCACATTTGATTAATTCAGTTAAAACTTCTAATTTTGAAAATTAACTGAAGTTGTTAAAAAGCAAAGTAAAACAAAATTAAAATCAACTAAGGTGCCAATTTTGGGCGCTATAACAAAGTTGTTTTAGCGTAACCGTACTCCCGAACCCCCGAACTCTCACAGACCAATTTTAAGGTATCCAATCGACTTAGGTAAACCGATTGGTGGCGACTCCCGAAAACCCGACGTTGCCATAGCTTGGCGACTCCACTGGGGCCTCGATGTTAGTGAGTCAAGCCTACAAGTTGATTTGTTTTGATTTGCTTTGCTTATATTTATATGGATTTATATGTTATATTTACTTAGGTAAACATGCATTATGCATTCACAATATGAAGCTCTATACCCGAGCTTCTTCAAAGCGAACACGTTCTTTCTAAGCGGAATTGGTGTTGTTGTCCTTGAGAGGCCATGGTCTCCAAGCCTTCACCGGTTTCAAAGTAGCAAAGTAGTGTATTGCCTTCTGAGACGGTTAGTCTCTGCATGGGCCCACGAAAAGCTACAACTCGAATTAATCCATTCCTTACATAAACCCTAGAGGGTAAGGAATCGGGCTGTCACTATAATTTAGTGACGGGATTCGGGAACTATCCCTTGCCTTTTTGATAAGCCACCTTATGCATATAGAACTCCCCACTTAACCATAGAACTGACCATAGAATTTCTACCATTTTACCAACGCCATAAGCATATCCTTGTTATACTGTGTTGTTACTCTACACTTTTCTTCGTATGGTTTTAACTTGTTTATCCATAATACTTCATGAGTTGTTAATTGCTATTTAACTTATTAATAACCTTATCTTTCTTGTGCAATTATTCTTCATGCATCAAAACCACGCATCAAATTATGCTAACTTTTTGGTCTTTATAATGACAACTAAAAGTTTTGAAGTTCCACGATAATGGATAAGCAAACTCACTCATCGCATGCATGCATTACATTAATCACGTGCATATAAAGTCTGATAAAAACATAATCTCACTTTATATTGCATGCATCCATTACATCAATCACGTGCATACAAAGTCTGATAAAAACATAATCTCACATTGCATGCATGCATTCATTGCATCAATCACATACATGTAGAGTCTAATAAAATAAATCTTACTTTAAAAATGGGTAAAATTGGACCTCAACGCCGATATCCAACTCGGCTCCAAACAAGATTAATGGCAGAACAAGCCGAATGACGTCTCATGGAGATGGAGTCCATGATTGAAAGTATGGCAGAACAAATGAGACAATTGATGGAAATAATCAAAGGGAAAGCAACTCAAGTTCCCATCAAAGAAGCACAAGATCCCACTTATCCTCCGGGATTCACCCCACAACGAGTCTCAGTTCAAGAAAACCTGTTTCAAGAACCAGGACCGTCCGCTAGCGTTCATCTGAAACAAGACACTGTACATGAAGAGAAGAATATATTACCAAAAGAAGAAGCAGAATCTCAAAAGCTCGAAACAATAGAGAAGAGACTGCGAGCCATTGAAGGAGGCACTATATTCGGATCTCTCTCAGTGGATGACCTATGCTTGGTACCAGATGTCATAATTCCTTCAGACTTTAAGGTACCAGATTTCGTGAAATACGATGGAACGAGTGATCCCATCACTCACATCACATTGTTTCTAAGAAGACTACAACCACTCACAAAAGATGAAAAGGTGTGGATTGCACTTTTTCAGGAAAACCTCACAAAATCAGCATTACAGTGGTATCTAAGTCAAGGTCCAAGAAACATCAAAACTTGGAATGACCTTGCTCAGGCCTTCATCGGCAATTATAAACATGTTATGGACTTGGCTCCGGATCGTCAAACTCTCCAAAACATGGAGAAGAAAAAGCCAGAAACTTTCAAGGAATATGCCCAACGGTGGAGGGACTTAGCTGCACAAGTTCCGCCACCTATGACAAAAAGAGAAATGGTCACTTTATTTGTCCAGACACTGAAGTACCCATATTATGACAAACTCATTGGCAATTCAGCAACTAATTTCTCTGACGTAGTCATGTCTGGAGAAAGGATCGAACATGGGATTAGGACTGGAAGATTGCTGAGTCCTTTAGTGATCCTATGAAAAGAGGAGGACCATCCAGAAGAAAAGATGAAGAAATACAACAAATAGGACGAGGAATAGGGATTCCCCTCGTGGGTACTGTTGCTACCGGGCCTCGCCGATCCTACTCTACCAATGGGCCCAATGATTATTCTACCAATAAGCCCAACAATTATCCTCTCAACAGGCCTAATCAGTTACGGCCACCTGTTCCGACTTCTCCACAAAGGCCGAGAGAAGTTTTTGCGCCAATTCCTATGACTTACACTGAGTTATATCCAAAACTCATTAAAAGTCAACTTATCCATCCAATTCCTACAAATCCATTTAAACCCCCATATCCAAGGTGGTATGACCCCAACATAACTTGCCCATATCATGATAGTGCCGTGGGCCACAGACTGGAAAATTGCATAGCATTGAAGCGTATAGTCCAACAATTAATCGAGTCCAAGTGGTTGGACTTTTCCGATGAACCAAACGTCACTCACAATCCATTGCCGCCTCATCAAGCAAAACCAGTCAATATGATAGAAAGAGCACTGGCCGATGAAGAAGTCAGTCAGTGATATCATAACCCCTCTCAAGCATGTATATTCATGCCTTGTAAAAGAAGGGATTATCATGGGAAAGTCTTCTTTTGGAAACGAAGAAGTCGAAGATGAGGAGTGGTGCAACTTTCATGACAGTAAGAGTCATTCTATCCAGGAATGCCCAGAATTCCGTGAAAGTCTACAAAGACTCATAGACTCCTCCCAACTCATCATTTTTATGTCAGATAAAGATAATGATGTGAATGTGATCATTAAAGAATAAGAAGTCAAGGCTATCCCAAGACCACTAGTCATACCAATTTCAAAACCTGTTCTTAAGCCTTTAAGAATTCAAGTCCCAAGGTCATTCCCATATAAATCAGACAAAACTGTTCCATGGAGCTATGATTACACTTCTAACATCACATCAACTCCGTTAGAAGTTGGGAGTATAACTAGAAGTGGTCGGTGTTATTCTCCGGAGCAAATGAACAAGCTCCAACAAGATAAGAACGTTACAGACCCAACAAGTAGACCTCTTGATACAAATACATCCAAAGAGCAAGAGATGCCTCGAGCAGTAACAGATGAGCAAGCTACTGAGTTTCTCAAACTCATAAAGCAAAGTGAATACAGCATCGTTGAGCAATTGAACCGCCTGCCAACAAAGATCTCTATACTTTCACTACTCATAAGCTCTGATGCTCATCGAGAAGCCCCCCTCAAAGTCTTGAATAAAGCCTATGTTGAGCCAGATATTTCAGTAAATAATTTTGACCACCTCATCAACAACATCACCGCACAGAATCTCATCATATTCACTGACGATGAGATACCAGCAGAAGGAAGGGGTCACTCTAAGGCTCTACATATTTCGGTTAAATACAAAGATCGAATTATGGCTAGAGTTCTTGTTGATAATGGGTCAGCTCTAAACATAATGCCACTTGAAACCTTACACAAGTTTGGTATAGACTCATCATACCTCAACAACAGTCATATCACTATTCAAGCATTTGACGGCACGAATAGAAATGTTGTTGGAGAAATAGAGCTGCCAATAGGGATCGGCCCTTGTGTCTTCTATATCACATTCCAAGTTATAGACATTAATCCTTCTTATACTTGTCTGTTGGGCAGACCATGGATTCATATGGCCGGAGCAATTCCCTCCCCATTACACCAAAAAATGAAATTCATTTTTGAAGGAAAGTTAATCACAGTCTTTGCTGAAGAAGGTATTCTGCTATCACCTATATTAACGGTAGCAAAGACCAATTGACCTTCTCTTTTAAGTTGGTGTGACCCAAATGCCAAATATAACTAAAAAATTGTGTGGCACTGAAACTCAAGGTCCAACAGTTGGCCGAGTTCAAGTTGCTAGGCCCGATGTGATTGGTAATTGAAAGTGAAGATTTTGAGCTGGAATTACATTGATTTTGGAAGGGCTCCAAGTCAGATCTGACCTAACAGTTCGCACACACTTTTGAATGACAGGGAATCCTTTTACTAAACTTGCATCTTTGATAGCTTGCCAAAGTAATTTAATAGTAAAAATCTCCTAGATTTAGTCCAGAATCTAGGGTGTAGTCTTTGTTAGATGGACACCTGGTATTCTTTTTCTGGTACAACAAAAAGATGTAATGTGTGCATTCTACCACTTTTTACCAAAAATTCCATTTTTACATCCACATATTCTACCACTTTCTACCAAAAATTTCATTTTCTCACATCTATCTCTCATTCATTGCCATTACACTATCCATTATTACCATCACACTTTACTTTGTAAACAATACTACTCGTGGGTGAAAATGAAAGTTAAGAAATATTTGATAGTAGTGATCTTCAAGAGAATGATTTCAAATGTTGCACCTCAACTAAAAAAAAAGAATTCACAGTGGTTATCAACATCCTTGCAAGAAGTTTTGGGTTAGCTTCCAAAGAAGATAGCTCTTATATTAAATGACTTCAGTGGCCTCCCAATTCTCACAAATGCTCAAAAAAAAAAAAACAAAAAGTTCTCAGTTTTACGCAACACAAATTCTCAAAAAAAAAAAAAAAGAAAGAAGTTCCTCCCTTCTATCAAAAGACAACAAGGGAAAATTCAAAATCCAAAACAGAAAGAGACTGAGAGCAAGCACGAGCAAGTAAAGCCACTTGAGTCATCTCACTTCAAGAGGGCTATAATCTCGGTTCTCTGCAACACAAACTCCAAAAAGAAAGAGAAGTTCATCCCTCCCATCAAAAGGCAACAAGGGAAAATTCAAAACCAAAAAGGACTGAGAACAAGCACGAGCAAGCAAGGCCACTTGAGTCATTTCACTTCAAGAGAGTTATCAAGTATGTTATCACCATAGCTCACACAAAAAAAAAAAAGGAAATAAAAAAAAACAAGGAAAGAAAAGAAACGAAGCTCAAGTTAGAGCCAAAGAAAGAAAAAGAAAAAAAGTGAGCTATGGATTCTAGACTGAAAACCTGCAAAGGCGGTTTAGAAGACAAAAGCAACCTTCAAGACAAGCGTACATAAAGATTACGATAGTTGGGGGGCAACAGATGAGGTCCAACTTTCTAGAAAACGTGGCAAGTTTGAGGTCATCACTATTAAGTTTTTTACCATAATCAGATCTGCTCACGAGTAGTATTAAAAGACCCTTCTTTCACACCACTCAAACTTAACTTTACTCAGACCTAATATTTACCTCTTAATATCATTCTCATTCAGCTAAAAGACTGCAACAAAACAAAAAAAACATTCAAACTTAATTTTCCTCACGCCTAACAGTTACCTCTCGATATCATCCTCATTCAACTAAAAGGCTACCCTTGTGAATCATGTTTATACCTTATTGCCTTGCACAGTTTATGTCTTCGAGTTGGAAAGGGAAGAATGGCAGGATATTTTAATTAAAAACAAAGACCGTAAATTACTTTGTCAAGCTTTGCAAATTGATGAAAGTTTTTCTTTAAGGCCAAACCATTATTCATTAATGTGTGTAGACTTAAAAGTGAGGAGATAGCTTGAGTCTTTCTTTAATAAGATGTGGTTCTTGTAAGAGAAATTTACGATCAAGTGCCATCACAAAGGTCTAGAAATGCTCGACCTTCTGTTAAATCAAAGGCGAGATGATACCTTTTATCCACATAAATACCATATTCAGGGGAGCAAAGTAGTCTCTACGAAGCGTAAGAGGAGTACTGCCAACAAAGAAGTTCAATAGACAAGGGGGCAAGTCTTATGGATCAAAACATGAGTTCAAGGAAGAGCAATCATTCAGATTATAACATGGGGATAAGTAAGTGTCGGTACGGTCACAAGAAAAGGGGCAAAGCAGACATTGAAAGTAAAGCCTTTGATGGTATCAAATCCATGACAATGGATGAGTACCCGAAAGAGATATAAATTATGAGGCAGGCCAACTTTAAAGAAATTGAGGCCAAAATTCAAGAACAAGTCAAAAAAAGGGGATTTTGAAAAGAGTTGGGCTTTTGAGGCAGTGAACAAAAGCTGGAAAGCATAAAGAAATTCAATGATAGTCCAAGAAGGCAATTATAAAGAGGATCCAGTAAAGCAAAGATATGAAGAACTAGATCAATCCAAAAAAAAAATAAAAAAATAAAATAAAAATAAAAAAGAACCATCAATTACACATGCTTTGCATTCATGCATTTCACATCATGCATGCATGACTTTTACATGATAGGAATCAAATGGGAAACACATCCACCGCACCGTTACAGCAGTATAAGCTGAGATCTCAATAACATCAGCTCTTACCAATCTATCACTGGATACACAGCTAATATGCGGGACCAACCCGCATCAGGAATTCAAGGATAAGGTAGACAATATGTCAAAAGCCTAGAAATCGATTCAATAATCGAGACTACACCTGGAAGGACAGGATTGACGTCAGCTAGTAGTATCCAAGATAAGAGATAGCTATAGCCAAGGATAAGGCAGATATCAAAAAATATAAAGTAGAGAATATTGTCAAAAGCCTGGCAATTAATTCAATAATCGAGACTACACCTGGAAGGACAGGATTGATGCCAGCTTAGCAGCATCCAAGATAAGAGATAGTCAAAGATAAGGCAGACATCAAGAAATATTGTCATTAAAAATTTGTCAAAAGAGGACAATGGATTCAATAATCGAGGACTGGATCGACGTCAGCTCGATGGAATATAAAAAATATCTATCACATCAAAATGAAGTAGGATCCACTTTTCCGGTTAAGCGGCGAATACGGTACTCCGTGACTTTCAAGTCGGTTCTCTCAGTTGCCCATAATAACTGATTCTTTCCTCTCTTCTTTCTTTTACTTCCCTCTAGAAAATGGATCCTACTCTTTCTGTCTTACGAAAATATTTTCCTTCTCTCCCAATGAACATTCTAAAAAAGATCTACCAAGTTCGCTATGAACGATTAAGAGTTCTGATGCACAAAGGAATCCCTGAAGATGTGCGGTGGTTAATCGAAACCAAGGTTCGTCTTGCAGGTGAAATCCCAGAGGCATTTGTGTCTCACATGCCTGGTATAGGCAAAAGCTCTTATGCCAAAAAGCGAAGAGCGAAAAGGTTACAAGTCTGCCATAAATGTGGACGGTGGACTTGTAATACTAAATGTCGTTCTTTAGGGATGATCTCTGATAATCGAGAAGATAAAATACGATTCATTAAGAATGGCCTGAGTAAGGACTCGTTGGATGATATCCAATTGACTCTTGAGACGCATTCTTGTGGATCCGTGCAACGTGAACTTCTTGGTTTATGGAGCATTTTTCATGAAGAACGAGAACGATACAGTCCCGGGAATCTGACTGTAAACGACCCTGTTTGCCAGCTTGTAAGAAAGCTGGATGTGAAGCAAACCCTCGACTCATAGAAGCCGTTAATGCCGTTACTAGACGTAAAGCCAGTGGAAGATGTGAGCCACAGTCACAATTACTGTACATACAGTTTGTTATATTTGGAAAAGTTTGCATTTTCTTTTGACAGATATACATGCTCCCCTAAGTGTAATCGACACGTTATCCCTTTTCATCACTATAAATGCGTGTTCTTCCTTCGGATTAAGCAGCGGATAAGATACCCCGTGACTTCTAAAGTCGGTTATTCCAGTCTCCTACAATAACTGATTCATTTCCCTCTTCTCTCAAATTCTTCTCTCATCAATGGATTCTACTTTTTCTGCACTGCGAAAATACTTTCCTTCCCTTCCAATAAAAGTCCTTAAAAAGATCTACCTTGTTAGATGTGAAAGAATCAGAGTTTTTACACGCAAAGGCATTCCCGATAATGTGCAGTGGATAATTGAAGCTAAGGTCCGTTTGGCGGGTGAAGTTCCAGATGCATTTATGCCCCGCATGACCAGTTTAGGTAAAAGCCGTTATGCCAAAAGGTGAAGAGCAAAGAGACTAGGCGTGTGTTATAAATGTGGGCGATGGAATTGTAATACTAAATGTCGCTCTTTAGGATACATCTCCATAAATCGTGAAGATAAAAGAAAATTCATTAAGAATGGCCTGCGTAAGGAATCTCTGGAAGATATCCGAGAGACTCTTGAAACGCATTCTTGTGGAAAAGTGCAAGGTGAAATTATCGGTTTATGGAGGACTTACCATAAAGAACGAAACCGTTACAGTCTTGGGAATGTAACTTTAAACGACCCTGTTTGTCAGTTTGTAAGAAAACTAGATGGGAAGCAAATCCCCGACTTATAGAAGGCATTGAAGCCATTACTGGACATAAATCAGTGGAAGATGAGAGCCACAGTCATGATTGTTGTACATATAAGCTGTCATTTGTCTTTTCTTTTGACAATAATGTACTTGCTTATGTAAGTGTAATTAACGTATTATCCCTTTCATCACTATAAATATGTGTTAGTTATTTCCGTTTCCTACAATCACTAATTTCTTTCTTTGCCTCCTTCATCAATGGAGTCTTCTCTTTCCGCCCTACTTAAGTATTTTCATTCCTTCCCAATAAATGTTCTTAAAAAGATTTATCAAGCTAGATATGAACGATTCAGTGTATTTATGCACAAAGGCATTCCAGATAATGTGCGGTGGCTAATCGAATCTAAGGTTCGTTCAGCTGGTGAAGTTCCAGAAGCGTTCTTTCCCCGTATGCCCGGCTTTGGTAAAAGCGCTTATGCCAAAAAAAGAAGAGCAAAGAGGCTAGGCGTTTGTCATAATTGTGAATGGTGGATTTGCGGCAATAAATGTCGTTCTCCAGGAGTGATCACCAGAAATCGTAATGATAGAATAAGATTCATTAAGAATGGCTTGCGTAAGGAATCTCTAGAAGATATTCGAGAGGTTCTTGAAGCGCATTCTTGCGGAATAGTGCAATTTGAGATTGTTGGATTATGGATAATTCTCCAAAAAGAACGAGATCGTTATAGTCTTGGGAAGCTGACTTTAAACGACCCAGTTTGCCAGTTTGTGAGAAAACTGGATGGGATGCAAATCGCCGATTCATAGAAGGCATTGAAGCCGTTACTGGATGCAAAATCAGTGGAAGACGTGGACCAAAGTCACGATTACTGTACATGCTAGCTGTTGCTTTTAAAATTATCCTCCCAATAATGTACCCACTCCTGACATGAGATACAGTTATGACTACTGTATATAGCTGCCACTTTTGAAATTTTCCTTCTCTTCCAACAATCACGTACCTACTCCTGACGTAAGCTACAGTAGTGACTACTGTACATGCTAGCAGCTATTTTGAAAATTTTCCTCCTCTTTTAACGATAGTGTACCCATACCTGACCAGAGTCATACCCGTGACTACTTTGAATAGCTGGCAATAATGTATCCATTCTTGAAAATAAAATTATTGCCTTATTTCTTCATCTCTATAAATATATCCTCTTTTCTCACAAGGGTAAGGATAGGAATGGAGAAAACCCCAACTTGTAAATCCCGAAGTATTTGTGTATTTTCTGGGGCTTTTCCTGGAAAAGATGAAGAGTATTTAAAGGCAGCCAACCATTTGGGTAGAGTATTAGCTGAGCGAAAAATACATTTAGTTTATGGAGGAGGTAGTGTCGGATTAATGGGAGGTGTAGTATCAGCAGCATCTTTAGGAGGAAGCCAAGTTCTGGGCATTATCCCTGGACCTTTGAAATTTGTTTATGGGGGCACGATTGGAGAAGAATTAGTGGTTAAAAATTTGCAAGAGCGTGTGTTACAAATGCTTTTAAATGCTGATGCTTTTATCGCTCTACCAGGTGGTTTTGGCACATTGGGAGAAGTCTTTCAAATTGCTTCCATGGCCCAACTTAATTTGCATAAGAAACCCATTGGGCTGCTGAATGTTAACAATTTCTTTACAGGTCTGATAGCTTTTGTGGATTATGCTATGCAGAAGAATTTCATATCAAGAGTGGCACGACGAATCATAATATCCGCAACAACTGCTGAAGAATTGCTAGATAAAATGCAAGCTTTTGTTCCTGAACCAGATCCAGCAATGATTCAGATAGACTGGACACGACAGTCTTTCCCGACCAGTTTGATCCCATAATTGTCCTCTACTCACCCTGTTGAAGTATTGTGAAAGAAGAAGCGATCCGATCCGTTTTTCTTGTCCTTTAGTTTTAATTATCAGCATTTTCTTTCGTGTTCCAGTTTTTCTTTTCAGGGAATTTCCTTTTTATCTTATAAGATAGTTTCATCCATACTGATATTAAAACCATGGGACAATGCCTTTAGGTTGGAATGGCTGAGTAAAGAGTAATTTTTATTACTCTTGAGACGCATCTTATTAGGTCTACTAGGCATAACATTTTGGGGTAGTTAAACTTCAACCTTATTTGGATGACATATCTCTCAAGCGAATCTATATTTACTGAAGAAAATATTAGATGAACCGTGGATATTGATTCCAAATATCCGTTCCCTTTACATAATTTGTCAGTGTTATTGTCATCATCAAGATTCACTTATTTTATCGAAGCCTAATTCTTTGCACTCGCCTATTATGAAAATTCACACTTTCAAAGAAAATTATTCCAATTTCAATTGTTTTCATATAAATTTCGCTCGAGGTCCTAAGGAAAGCTCCTTAGCCTCAAAATCAATTTTCATCATCAGGGTTTTAAGGGTGGAACCTTTGCCTCGAAAATAATCAATTTTCATCATCGGGGTTTTAAGGATGGAACCTTTGCCTCGAAAACAATCAATTTTCATCATCGGGGTTTTAAGGATGGAACCTTTGCCTAAAAAACAATCAATTTTCATTCAACGGTAGGACTGCTCCTATCGTCGGGGTTTTAAGGATGGAACCTTTGCCTCGAAAACAATCAATTTTCATTCAACGGTAGGACTGCTCCTATCGTCGGGGTTTTAAGGATGGAACCTTTGCCTCGAAAACAATCAATTTTCCTTTAAACAATAAGAGAGTTCTTATCGCAGAGGTTCTAAGGTAGGGCCCCTAACCTCAAACTTTCAACGATAGAAGAGTTCCTATCGTCGAGGTTCTAAGGAGAGTTCCTTAAACCTCAAAAAACCAATCATCAATTTTTCTTAAACGATAAGAGAGTTCTTATCGCAGAGGTTCTAAGGTAGGGCCCTTAACCTCAAACTTTCAACGATAGAAGAGTTCCTATCGTCGAGGTTTTAAGGAGAGTTCCTTAAACCTCAAAAAATCAATCATCAATTTTTCTTCAAACGATAAGAGAGTTCTTATCGCAGAGGTTCTAAGGTAGGGCCCTTAACCTCAAACTTGCAACGATAGGAGAGTTCCTATCGTCGAGGTTCAAGGAGAGTTCCTTAACCTCATCCAATCAATTTTACTTTCAACGATAGGAAAGTTCCTATCGTCGAGGTTCAAAGAGAGTTCCTTAACCTCATTCAATCAATTTTACTTTCAACGATAGGAAAGTTCCTATCGTCGAGGTTCAAGGAGAGTTCCTTAACCTCATTCAATCAATTTTACTTTCAACGATAGGAAAGTTCCTATCGTCGAGGTTCAAGGAGAGTTCCTTAACCTCATCCAATCAATCAATCAGTCCATCTTACAATGATAGGAGCTTTCCTATTGTAGAGGTTCTAAGGACCAGTCCATCTTACAACGATAGGAGCTTTCCTATCGTAGAGGTTCTAAGGACCTTTCCTTAAACCTCAAACAATCAATCAAGCAGTCCATCTTACAACGATAGGAGCTTTCCTATCGTAGAGGTTCTAAGGACCTTTCCTTAAACCTCAAACAATCAATCAACCAGTCCATCTTACAAAGATAGGAGCTTTCCTATCGTAGAGGTTCTAAGGACCTTTCCTTAAACCTCAAACAATCAATCAATCAGTCCATCTTACAATGATAGGAGCTTTCCTATCGTAGAGGTTCTAAGGACCTTTCCTTAACCTCAAACAATCAATCAATCATCAATTTTTCTTTAAACGATAAGAGAGTTCTTATCGCAGAGGTTCTAAGGTAGGGCCCTTAACCTCAAACTTTCAACGATAGGAGGGTTTCTATCGTCGAGGTTCTAAGGAGAATTCCTTAAACCTCAAACAATCAATCATCAATTTTTCTTAAACGATAAGAGAGTTCTTATCGCAGAGGTTCTAAGGTAGGGCCCTTAACCTCAAACTTTCAATGATAGGAGAGTTCCTATCGTCGAGGTTCTAAGGAGAGTTCCTTAAACCTCAAACAATCAATCATCAATTTTTCTTAAACGATAAGAGAGTTCTTATCGCAGAGGTTCTAAGGTAGGGCCCTTAACCTCAAACTTTCAACGATAGGAGAGTTCCTATCGTCGAGGTTCTAAGGAGAGTTCCTTAAACCTCAAACAATCAATCATCAATTTTTCTTTAAACGATAAGAGAGTTCTTATCGCAGAGGTTCTAAGGTAGGGCCCTTAACCTCAAACTTTCAACGATAGGAGAGTTCCTATCGTCGAGGTTCTAAGGAGAGTTCCTTAAACTTCAAACAATCAATCATCAGTTTTTCTTCAACGGTAAGAGAGTTTTTATCGTAGAGGTTCCAAGGAAGATTCCTTAACCTCATGATTTAGGCGGCGAGAAGGTTCTCAATGCCTAGCTAAGTCGGACGAAATTTGGTAACGACTTTGCTTGCATCATGTCCCATGAAGCATGCAAAGGGGGGCAGCTGTTGACACCCAATTTCGTCTGACCATTAAAAAAATTAAACTAAAAAAAAAATTAATTAATTAAAAAAAATAAAATAAAAATATATTTTATTATTATTATTATTACTGAAAAATTTTAATTAAGTTAATTAGTTTAAAATACATTTTGTTTTTGTCAGAATTTAATTAAAAATGATATATGTGTATAAATGTATGTATGTAATAAAAAGGAAAACTCCATAAAAAATGACAAAATTAAAAAGTTTGGGGTCAAAATGACAAAATTGAGAAGTTTTGAGAAAATTGACAAATTCTGAAAGTTCCAGGAGCATTTGGTAATTTTTCGCGTCAATTTTGGGCCAGACTAACGTTTCTGGCCCAAATTAACAGAAAACGACAAAATTGTCAAAATCAGAAGCTTCTGAAGCTTATCCAGAGGATAAGAAACGTAAAGGACTGAAACTGTCATTTTACCAATTTAAGGGATAAGTTTTGATTTTTTTTATTATTTAATAATCAACAGTTCGGCCAGACTTCCTCTATAAATAGGGGCTCAAATTTGAGGAAAAAGGACAGAAAAAAATAGAAAGAAAGCTTAGAGCTCCGTTTTAAAAAAAGGCAAAAATTTCAGCCCTTGTCCCTAGACTCTGCCTCTTCACTCAAAAAAAGACCCAAACTTTCCCTATTTGCCGTTATCCTCCTTGCCGTTTCTACCTTTTTCCTCCCGTTACGCCGTCCTGTCGCGCCGCCCCGCCCTGCCATCCTTTCCCTCGCCATCACTCCACCATCCCGCCGTGCTCGCCGCCGTTCCCTGCCGCCGTGCCGTCACGCCGGTCGCCGTTGTTTCGCCCGCTGCCTTCCCCTCCGTCGCGTTCTTTTCTTTCCGTGCCAACCACCGCCGTCGCCCCTTACCCCCTTGCACGCCGCCGTCGCCTCGCCGCCCCACTCCCTCGCTGCCTCCCTGCCTTTGCACCTCCGTCCCACGCCGCCGTCGCCACGCCTCCCCACGCCCTCGCCGCCGTGCCTAGCTGCCCGCCCCCCTTCACCCCTTGCGCCCGCGTCGTGTCTTTCCTGGAATTCAAAATTCAAAATAAAAAGGTACAACTCTCATTTAATCCTTCATCTTTTTAATTTCTTTCACTTTGGTCACTAACCTTTTATTATGATCTTGCAGAACCAATTACTAACTTTTTTTTAATTTACTTGTTTATTCATTATTTATTGTTGTTATTATTACTAACCTTTATTATTATTGTTATTATTATTAACTTACTAACTTACTAACTTTACTAACCTTTATTATTATTGTTATTATTATTAATAACTAACTTTGCTAACTTTATTAACCTTTATTATTGTTATTATTACTATTATTAACAACTAATTCTAACAACTAATTTTTATTATCTTTATTATTATTATTATTATTATTCATGGAAGGTTATACCTCCTATTTATTTATTATTAGTGGATGGCCAAAAAGCCCCACCTTATTTATTTTTTTATTATTTATTGACTTTTAATCTTTCTTTATGTGCTTTTTATTTGCATATGTTATTTAATTTCTGTAATTTTTTAAGTGGATGGTCAAAAAAAAAAAACCCACTTTATTTTCCTTTAATTTTCCATTACTTAACTTATGCAAGTTTTAATTATGTAGATGGTTAAAACTTATTTCACTTATTTCACCTTTAGTCATAAAATAAAATAATAAATAAAAAATAAAATAATAACAAAATAAAAAAAAAGTTTTTATGTGAATAATTAACTTTATATTATTTATTTTTTAGGGCTAACAAAAATCATTTTTTGACAAAAGCCAACCATCTTTTATTATTTTTGGATTACATATTTTTATTTATTCCTTTTAAAGAAAACATTAAAAGAAATCAATCAATTTTTTTTAAAAGTAATAGTAATTAACAATTTAAGAAAAGTAAAAAAAATATTAACAAAAATATTAAAAAATTATGATTAAATAAACAAAAAAAATTAATAAAATATTAAATCAATTTCCATATCCGGATGATCCGGCAGGATCTACGGTTTGGAAAATATCAACCTTTTTAATTAAATAAAAATTAAATAAGAAAGATAAAAATCCATATTTACGATATGGATTAAAATTTCGTCAAATTCCGTGTCCGGGTGACTCGGTAGAGTCAATGGTTCGGAATTAAAACTTCCGTGTCCAGGTGACTCGGCAGAGTCCATGGTTCGGAAATATCAAATTTCATACAAATTAATTACCAAAAATCCACATCTGATTAATTCAGTTAAAACTTCTAATTTTGAAAATTAATTGAAGTTGTTAAAAAGCAAAGTAAAACAAAATTAAAATCAACTAAGGTGCCAATTTTGGGCGCTATAACAAAGTTGTTTTAGCGTAACCGTACTCCCGAACCCCCGAACTCTCGCAGACCAATTTTAAGGTATCCAATCGACCTAGGTAAACCGATTGGTGGCGACTCCCGAAAACCCGACGTTGCCACACTTAGGTATAACAAAATGTCGATCAAATAATCCATATACTTTCATCCTTCACTCTTAAGAGCATAAAAAAATAATAATAACAACTTATTCTTAACACAAGGACCTTTACTTCGATCTCAGACACTAAGTCTCTAGTAAGATGCTTACAACAGTTTTAAGCCTTGCTCTGATCCCACTGTCAAGGACCTTGACCTATCAAAGGATCTTGACCTTACTCTGGTGTGGAGTGCTCCTCAAGATATTTGATAAATCAGGATTTTGTGATCCCGCTCTTAGTTACAGTTGGCTAAATTAATACTTGTAATTATTTAGATCTCTTCATGTAACTAGTTAGTTACCTTAGAATATGATGCATGCAAGTTTAACTTCTGTTTCAAGAAAAATAAGATGAGCAAGTAAATCCATGGCTAGGTAGTTATATAAGAATTTTTAAAACTCAACTGAAGTCAAAAAAATATTAGTTGGTGGTACTTCAAGTTTAACTTACTATGCATCAAAATCATGGAAACTTAATGTACATTCTAATAGTAACCATAGTATTCTTATACACTATTAAAGTATATACATTTCTTGTTCATACTAGAGGCATGATTTGTCAATTACATACTTAATCTAAGATCATGAACTAGCTCCCACCTAAGCTCAAAGCTCTATGTTGAAAGCTCTTTCCTATCCTTGTGCATACCTTAGCCTTTGACTACTTAGGCCATATAAAACAACTTGGTTAGCACATATAAATCCCTAGCCCATAGCTTAGAATCAATAATGATTCAAAATATTTATATACCAAAAAAAAAAAATGGCATAACACCCATTTCTTGGTGTTAGACATCTCAAGTATAATCTTCACATTATGAAAACTTAAAGGTTGAGAATTAGTTGATTCTTAGTAATGGATATATAAACCTACAATAAAAATCTTTAGGACACAACATTTATAAATTAATATATATGTATTTTTTGCATGAGCTCAAACATATATATCACCTTAAGGTCTTAAATAATGGCCACTAGTTAGGTTCTATGGTGGGAACTTTTCCTCATCCTAATCCTACCTTGCATGAATATTATTCTTGCCTTAGCAAGCATGGTAGCTTGCTACTTTTTTTTTCCCTTTTTCACATTGTATGGGAGTTTCTCTTGAACTTTGTAACTTTTCTTGCCAAGTTTGGTAGCTTGCCTAGGAGACCCTTAAGGCTCGAGACCTCTTTCTTGCACTTAGTACCCATGCACTTGCTTAAGATCCCTGTTAGCTCACTTGAACTTAAGCATTCTCTTGTCCATCCTTCAGCTCTCCTTACAAATGCATTTTTATCAACTTAAGAGTGATTTAAAACTCAAAAAAAAGGTTTCAAACCTCTTAGATTGGTCCTGGATTCAAAATTGATGTGTTGAGGTACCCTTAGGATTGCCTTAACTTAGAGAGGAAGGCATGTGGCACCGCATCGCCAACACTCAATGCCACAGTGCCAATGACCACCATATACTAGTCCTTGAAAGAATGATTAGTGCCTAGCAACGCGTTGCTAACCTTCATCCTGCAGTTCCCCTGTTTTTGTGCTCTTTTGCACATCAAGCTACTTCAAGCCCTTAAACTTGAACCAATCCATTAGCAACTAGTTCCTAACTTCTACATATATTAGAAGACATGTATATGCACCATGTAAAAACTTGTAAACATGAAATCCCTTACCTAAATGAAGATCAAACACTTTAAACATCAAAGCACGCATAAGCACTTTTGCATTTCCTTTGCAAATTAATGTAGCACAACTTGTTTTGGCCTAACAAATTGATTACCAATACATAAAAAACATGTAATACGAGCAGAATTTGAGCATAAAAAACTTGATCAATGCTAGAAAGTTTTACCTTTTTTTTTTGAAACATAAAGATGTTTATTGGACCATCTTGCACAATAAGCTAATCTAGCTTAAACTTCAACCTTCAAGAGCAAGATTCAAGCTTAAGGACCAATCTTCTAACTTACCCAAGCCTTATCCATGTCAAACCAACCATCATACTTAATCCATAGCCAAAATGAAAGCTTACCAAGGTAGAAAACATGTTTACTAGCTTTCTTAAGCTCTATCTTCCAATTTCCACCATGAATCAACAATTTGGAGCTTCATTTGGCTAAGAACGAACAAGGGCTGGTTTGAGAGCTCTTTTAGAGCAAAAATGGCATGGGTGGTAGGTTGGGGAAGAAGACTTCCCTTATCTTGTTCTTATCCCATGCCCTTCCCCATTTGGTCCTTCAACTTCTCTTTTGTTTGCACTTAAGTCCTTAGGCTCACATAAGTATTCTTCTCATTCCATAAATGTCATTGAACTAGGAATCCTTAAAACTATTTAAAATTTTTGATCCTATAGTTCAATCTTATTCATGCTATAAAATTTTGGGGTTTCTTGGTTAAATTACCAGTTTGCACATTTTAGCTAAATTTGTTCAAATGGTCACATTACTTACTTTATGCTACATCAATTCACTAGTCATTACCTAGTGTTCAAATTCAGTTTCTAAGTAAGAGATAATCACACTTACCTCAGTGATCCTCTCTAGGTCTTGGAGTGCTTTTACATTTATTAATTATGTGAAGTGATGCATACTTTCTTGTTGTGCTAGTTTACGTAGATGACATGGCTATACCAGGAGATTATTCTACCTAATGTCAAGATCTTAAGGACTTCCTACATACTTAATTCAAGTTGAAAAATATAGGACAGCTAAAATAGTTTCTTGGGATTGAATTTGCCCATGGACGTAAATGAAATTTTTTCCAGTCACAGGAAATATGCCTCGAATATTTTGGTGGAAACAGGATTGACATAGGGTAAGCCAAGCAAGGTACCTATGCAACAACAACATCAATTCGAAAAAACCACCAGTAGGGACGTAGCTAAGAATCATGGCTAGGGGCAGGGCAAAGGCGTGGGTATGGGCTGGTTGTTAACAAGTATAAATTTATGATCAACAATAAAAAAACATAAAATAATGTATATATAAATTGGTTCAATACAACCAAACCAGTGTAATAATGTTGCACAATTACTCATTGCATTATTGTCTAGGGAACAAAGGCCAAACCTAACCCCATATGTTTAAGAAATGAACGATTCTTTTTTCATTTTCAAAAATCATTCACAGTAAAAGAATCCCAACCATTTTGTGCTCATGATTTTTTAGTAAATAGTTAACATAGTAAGCAGAATGCAGCATTTTTTATTTTAGAATACTCAAGCCAAAAGAATTCAGAAAATCATAAATACTGAAACATACGTGGACTATTTTCTCACCCAGAAAGAGGATACTCACACTTGATTTGATAAGCATTTGCATCCAAATATGCTATTCTAATCTTATCTTATTTACTGACCAGATATATCCATATAGGTAGACGCAACCTTGGGTCGCGCACAATAAAAACATTTATAGAATTTAAGAAACCTAGAGTTTGTTGAGGACATCCAACATTTGAAGAAGAAACACAATCCCCATCTCCTATAGATTCTGAAATCTTTTCCACCACTCTTGAACATTAACTACTTTTAGGGCCTTCACATTTTAGTGGAGATTTCTTTTGAAAAAAAATGGAATAATAGCGAACAAGTTGTTGAAGAATAAAGATTCAAGAACAAAGAAGTGATAAAACCTAAATACATTAAATCTTAGCTTCACTAATCACTAATTAGTACACTTTATTTGTAATTTGAATAAGCAATTAATAGAGAAAATAAAAATTAGAGGAAAAGAAAGGAAAACTGAGGAAACAACCAACCTATCGCCTATTGGTGCTTTTCCAAAAACTCTACAAAAAGGTGGAGATGGGTAGTTACCTGTCCGCAATGGAGAGGAGTTGGATTAATGCTAGCAGGCCAATATCTCATCACATTGCTGAATTTTCTATAGAGATTGATCATTGATGTGAATAAAGGGATAAACTGGGAGTATGGAACTAGCTTGGTCGTTTACGTGTTTTTTCCCTTTAGAACTGTACTGAAGTTTCTAGTTCATTCATTCGCATGTTTCTAGTTTACGTTAAAACATTTAAAAAGGATAAAATACACCAAATTCCATATTAACTTTAACACTTTTAGATTTTATTTCATATTAACTACTACTAATAAAAAATTTGAACGCCCCTCCCTACCCCCAAATGGCTATGCTTCTATCCACCATCAAATTCTTGGATAATTTATCTTCTTATCGACAACTGATTGGGTGAGTTTTTACCTATCAGTGACAAGACCAGATATAATGTATGTAGTAAACATCCTTAGCCAATTTATGCAATAGCCCCGAATCGATTATCATGATGCAGCTTAGAAAGTGCTATGCTACATAAAAATGACTCCCCGGACAAAGGCTTCTTTTTCCACAAGCCAATGATCTTCAACTTAAAAGATTTTGCGATGTAGATTGGGGTGTGTTGACACCCAATTTCGTCCGACCATAAAAAAAATTTTAAAAGAAATTAAATAAAAAAATTATTATTTTTATTATTATTATTATTACTAAAAATTTTAATTAGTTTAAAATACATTTTTGTTTTGTGAAGATTTGATTTAAAATGATATATGTGTGTATTTGAAAGAAAAAAAGAAAACTCCAAAAAAATGGCAAAATTCAAAAGTTTGAGGTAAAAATGACAAAATTAAGAAGTTTCGGGAAAAATTGACAAATTATGAAAGTTCCAGGAGCATTTGGTAGTTTGTCACATGAATTTTTGGGTCGACCGACGTTTCTGGCCCAAATTGACAGAAAACGATAAAATTGTCAAAATCAGAAGCTTCAGGAACTTATCCAGAGGATAAGAAACGTAAAGGACTGAAATTGTCATTTTACCAACTTAAGAGATAAGTTTTGATTATTTTTATTATTTAATTAGGAGCAGTTCAGCCAAACTTCCTTTATAAATAGGCCTCCAAATTCATTGCTGAACACAGAAAAAAATAGAGGAAAAGCTTAGAGCTCCGTTTTAAAAAAAAGATAAAATTATAGCCCTTGTCCCTGGCTCTCTTCCCTTTCTCCAGAAAATCTCAAAATTTTTTATTCTGACGCCTTGGCCCCCGTCTTCCTCCTCCCGTTTATCTCCGTTCTCTCTCTCTCTCCGACGTTGCCCGCCACCGCCGTCCGCCGGCCGCCACGCCTCCACCCAGCTGTCCTGCCGCCGTTGTCCGGCCGTCCCGCCGCCGTCAGCCCCTCCGCCCAGCCGTTCCGCCGCCGTGCTCCGTCATCCTTTTTTTTTTTTTTTTCTTCCCCTGGCCGCCCCGCGCCCTCGCCGCCGTCGTCCCGGCCACCGTTGCCCTCGCTGCCGAGCCGCCCTAGCTGCCCGCCGCCGCTCCGCCCCACGCCGTCGCCGCCCTGCCCTTCCTCTTCCTCCTCTGCGCCAGCAGCACCCCCCCCACGCCGCCGCGTCGCGTCTATTTCCCAGCAAAAATTCAATTTCAAAATTTTAAGGGTAAACCCCTATTTCACCCATCATCTTTTCAATTTCTTTCAGTTTAGTCACTGACTTTTTATTTTGTTCTTGCAGAATTGATTCCTAACCCTTTTAATTTTTACTTGTTTATTTATTTGTTTATTATTGTTATTATTACTAACCCTTCTTTTTATTGTTATTATTATAACTAACTTACTAACCTTATTATTATTATGACTAACCTTATTATTATTATTATTATGACTAACCTACTAACCTTATTATTGTTACCTCAACTAACTTACTAACTTTTATTTTTATTGTTATTAACATCTAACTTTACTAACTTTGCTAACTTTTATTATTGTTGTTAATAATTAATTTAATTAACTTGGCTAACTTTTTATTATTGTTGTTAATTAATTAATTTAATTAACTTGACTAACTTTTTATTATTGTTGTTAATTAATTTAATTAACTTGGCTAACTTTTTATTATTGTTGTTAATTAATTAATTTAATTAACTTGACTAACTTTTTATTATTGTTGTTTAATAATTAATTTAATTAACTTTGCTAACATTTATTATTATTTATTTTTAAAGTGGATGGCCAAAAAGCCCCACTTTATTTTTATTAATTTTCCTTTATATAATTTATTTCATTTAATTCAACTTTACTAATAAATAACTTTCACTAAAAAAAAACTAAAAGAAAGATAAGAAAAAGATAAGAAAGATAAGAAAAAGATAAAAAAAGAAAAGAAAGAAAGAAAAGAAAGAAAAGAAAAAGAATAGATAAAAAAAGAAAAGAAAGAAAGAAAAGAAAAAGAAAAGATAAAAAAAGAAACGAAAGAAAAGAAAAAGAAAAGAAAAGAAAAGAAAGAAAAGAAAGGAAAAATAAAACTAAAAGAAAGATAAAATCAATAAGAAAGAAAAGAAAGAAAGAAAAGAAAGAAAAGAAAAGAAAATATAAAGAAAAAAAAATAAAATTTTTAGATTATTAATAGATCTAAAATTTTCATAAACAAAAGACTTACAAATTAGTAATAATAAATTCCATAAAAATAATAATTATATAACTAACAATTAATTAAAGTAATTTCCATATCTGGATGATCCGGTAGGATCTACGGTTTTGGAAAATATTAACTTTTTTTAACTAAATAAATTATATAAATATAAAGATAAAATCCATATTCATAATATGGATAAAATTGTTTAAAATTTCACCAAATTCCATGTCCAAATGACTCGGCAGAGTCCATGGTTCGGAATCAAATCTTCCGTGTCCAAATGACTCGGCAGAGTCCATGGTTCGGAAGTATAAAATTCTATACAAATTAATTACCAAAAATCCACATCCAATTAATTCAGTTAAAAATTCTAGATTGAAAATTAACTGAAATTTTTCTAAAAGCAAAGCAAAACAAAATTAAAATCAACTAAGGTGCCAATTTTGGGCGCTATAACAATATTGTTTTAGCGTAACCGTACTCCCGATCCCCGAACTCTCGCAGACCAATTTTAAGGTGACCAATCGACCTAAGAAAACTGATTGGTGGCGACTCTAGAAAACCTGACGTTGCCACAGGGTGCATGCCCTTAAGTAAGAAGATCCATCACAGGTTATTACATGGCTCTAGGTGATGTTCCCATTTCTTAGCGAACAAAAAAACAGACAATTGTCAGTCGTTCCTTAGCTAAAGCAAAATACAGGTCGATGGCGGCAGCCATTAATGAGCTCATTTGGTTATGAGCTTTGTTACGTGATCTCACTGTTGAACATCCACAACCAGCCAAACTTTTTTTGTGACAACCAGGCAGCTATGCACATTGCGGCCAATCAATTGTTCCATAAATGCACTAAACATAGTAAGATGGATTGCCATTTTGTTCAAGAGTGGCTTCTGTCCAACAAATTGGAGACATTTTATGTTCCCTCCAAACTTCAACCAGCAGATAATTTTACAAAAGCATTGGGAACATAACACTTCTATCGACTCTTTGACAAACTGGGTGTTTCCAAGTTAAACATTCTAGCTTGAGGGGGCTATTGGAAAGTTGACTTGTGTATAATATTTGCTGACTTTTGATTAGGATAGCAAATTTGTAGCTTTTGTCCTATAGGCTAGCAAATTTATTGTTCTGACTTTATTAGAATAGCAAATTTGTAGCTCTAATCCTATTCCTTCTTTTCCTCTTATACAAGTTGTATCTTAACCATTGTAAACAATGATTCAAGTATAAATAAAAAGTTTATCTTCACCAAACCAAGTAGTTGAGGATTAGGGACACCAAGATATAGGTTGAGGGTTTAAATTTATGTTGGGTCATTGCCCTTCTAGGTCCTAAAAAAGAAAATGTTCCCTTTCTCTTTATATTATAAAGTACTCACTTCATCTTATTTTGGATGAAACTTATGGATTTGACATGCAGAATAAGAAAGAGGAAAAAATTTTGTTGTTATTTCTATTTTTACCTTCCTTTTTTACACTTGGTAGTCGAAGCATCAATTAGAGTAGTTATAAGTGATCACTATTTGTGTTAAAACAAAAAAAATTCAATAATTTAGTTCTATTTAGTGAGTCCCAAAATTGAATAATTTTAATTTTGGTTTCAGTTGGGACTTTACTTAATCCGTTAATCGAAATAGTTGAATTACCTTTTCTTTATATTTAGGCTTTTTGTGGGTTGGGTCACTGTCTCACATATACCACAAAGTTGGGCCACTCAGCAATCACTCCCTTTTTGGCTCTCTATCACCCTAAGTCTTAACACCAAAAAAACACGCATAGTAACAACTATCTATCTCACCTCACTCCGTCACTCATTCGTCTTACCTCACTTATTTGTCTCACATCATCTCGTTCCTAATCTGGATCCCCATCGTTGACTCTTGTCTCTTGGTCAATTCATTTCTCTCTCTATTGCAGACTCTCATTCACTCATGAATAGCACTCAACTTAGCCTCCTCACTTGTTGGACAACCTCCTCGCTCATCCATCTTCCTCAGCCTCACAACTAGCCTTCATTTTTGCAAGTCTTACACAAAACATAATTGGTATTGTTAGATTGTTTTGTTAATCCTTACAGAGATTTCATCAAAATCTCACCCCTTGTTTCACTTGAATGTGTAGATGAGGCTGATTGGAGTTGTAAGTTTATTGCTAGGTTTTGTGTAAGGTCATAGCTGACAATTTACTGGTAACTGATGAACATTGACTTGATTTTTATAACTGACTTGTTCGGCAGTTCTTTAGTTCCCCCGCCCCCCCCCCAATTCCTTTTGTTAATTTGATTAATTAGGATAATTCAGATTAGAATCTTAAATCAAAGAGCTTCTTTCTTCTTCACACTATTTCAGTTAATTCGGTTACAATTTGAACCGAATCAAAATATTTTAGTTTGATTTTAGGTTAGTTCCAAAGTCTAATTCAGTCTATTCAGTTTGTTACCATCCAAAAATGAAAATCGAAAAAACTGAATTATTCGTTTCTAATTTAAACTGAAAAAAGTGAAGGATCACCCCTAAGAGTGGTTGATTCGGATGTCCAATTTGTGAACCAAGGTGAACTAGGACCTGGATATGTGACCAAAGACAGCGTCATGGCCTAGAAAGTGTCTCTAGGGGAAGTGAGTGTATTTGCAAGCTGTGGGGGTCCCTATTTATATTTGTCATTAATATCTGATTCCCATTGACATTCAGTAGGAATCATCCCCTAATTGGATTCCTTTATTAACTGAAAGCCTCTATGTGGGCTTCATTCCTCTTTCTTAAACTCTTAGTTCACCCTAGTTTATAAAATAGAGATCCAGGTCAACAATTAATTACCATTGATAGTTTTAGCTATTAATTTGGGGGCACCTGTGTGGGAATGATGGTTAGAGAGAACAAAAGAGGAAGACATATACATGGATTTGGAAGAAGACAAATCGCAAAATCCATGCTCTAAAATATTTAAACGGATTCAGGAATGCTTTCGGCACTACTTTTGATTTTCCCTTAATGATTTAACATAAATGATTGTCTGAGTATAACTATTTCATTAAAGAATCAATTGCAATAAGTGATATCAACAACGTTTTACATTAAATTATTCAAAATAAGTTTTGTTATTTAAACGAGATCTAGAATTATGGAATTTTGGATCAAAACCTCAAATAAAATAGGGGCCGATTTTGGTTGCCCAAGATTCCGTACGGCAATTTTTGTATTTGTTATCTTCGTTTTCGTTTTGAGAAAAAGAAGCAATCATTCTTTAGATACTGTTTTGCTGTACGTTTTGTTGCTATATATTGTTTTTCTTGTGACTACAAATTACAGCAACCGAGCAAAAGTTCATAAATTAAATTTAGATACTGGTTATCTTTATGGATTAATTGAAGTAACATTTAATGTTAGCAAAGTAACACTCTGTTTGTAGATTGATTTATCTGAAACATTAAAATAATTATGTCTTCGAATTTCATATATATGAATAATTATCATCCCTGAGGAAGAATATTGTTAGAATAATTGAAGGATTTAATTTATTTGAATTAAGTTTTGATGTCTAAAGTACTCGGTGGGGCGCTCGAGACTCCTAAAAACAATTGCACTTGGAGGCTGAAGCCAAAGATAAGGTTAGGGGGCTTCACTCAGGGTGTCGAAGAAAGGTCTTCTAATGGTTAAGTGAAGTCAGTAATGATCAAAGAGAAGGGTGTATTGCTTAATGGAAACTCTACGCTACAGTAGAAGTACTGTAGAACATACATCCTCTCCTTGTGAAAAAGATCTCTTAATAACATTATAAAAATTTTATTTCTACTGGATTATCAAACCTATATACTATTGACTTTCTAATGAAATTAATTTCATACAGAAAAGATATAAAATAAAAAAATAAACCATTTTAAATTAGATTAAATTTAATTAAAACTAATTTCTTAAACTTTGAATAGTTGTAAAAATACCCTAAATATATATATATATTCCTCCAACCCAGGTTATTTGCACCATTTTACTTTTTTACTTAAGTTTGACTTAAATTTATCTATATTAATATTTGCTAAAAATTTTTAGAAAACTTATATTAAAAATCTATAAGTCTCCTAATTTCTAAATGTAAATTTTAAAATTTTTGAATAAATATTAATATAAATAAATTTTAAGTCAAATTTAAGATTAAAAATAACTGATATGGTATAAAGAATCTTGGACGAAGGAGCACTATGTTTGGGTTGAAAGCAACCGCGGTCCTTAACACTATCTTTCCGCCTGACTTTGGTCTCTTAACATAAAAATATGGGCCAATTCATTTTAACTTAAGTCAACTGACTTATTTTTACTTTTATATCTTTTTTCTCTGAAACTATTTTTATTTGAAAGCCAATATTATTTAGATGCAATAATCCATTTGAAAGTAAATTTTCATAATTCTATTAAATTTTTATGAATTTTTTATTTTTAATGTCTTAAACTAAAAAAATTCATAAAAATTTAGTACGATTACAAAAATTATATTTTCAATGGATTATTATAATTAAATAACATTATCTTTTAAATAAAATTGGTTTCAGGTAAACAAGATGTAGGAATAAAAATAAGTAATTTTAAAGTTAATTGACTTAAGTTAAAATGAATTGGGTGTTATTGGTCTCTAAACATAAGATAAACAGAAGAAGCCACTTCAGCCACTATAAAAAAGGTTTAGTTGCAAATGTAGCCCCTGAACTTGGTTGATCAGAATACTTAACTCTTTCAACTTTCAAACGTGTGCAAGAGATTTTTTTAGTATTTTCATGTACTTGGTGATTCTTTACTCAATATGCAACTAATTGAAATAATATACTTTAGCAAGCCTTAAAAACCGCTTACAAAAATATTTTTTCTATAAAAAATAAGCATTTTATTAATGGTTTCTTAAACTAGGTATATGAAAAAATTTATGTAGAACAAGTTTCATAACCCGTCTAACAGACGGGATAGTTATTCATAAAAAAATGTTTGAAAGATAACATAAACATACTTAGTTACAAGGATCCTATGAGTGGATAAAATATGAATCAAGTACAATTCCTCGGTATATAATCCAACATTGAAGTATTGGGTAAGGCTATAGACAAACACAACAATGAGGTGATTAGGATGTATAAATTGTTGAATCTACGGGAAGCTCGGTTTTCAAACCATCTCCAAAGTACCTGTGAAACACCTAGTGACATAATTATCATTGGGCAAGTATAGGCGCAAATGCGCAATGGATAGAAGCAAGATTTCCTTATGCTTATAGTTACAGATGTAAAATTTTGATATATTTATGACAATAATCTCAACAGGTAATGGCTCTATCATAGAATATTATGTCTAAATAATGAAAAATAAATAATTTTGTATGTGAAATCAATGTAAATTTGTTTAAAAGTGCTATGAAAAAGTGCAGCAAAAGAATAAATCAATATTCAATCAATAAATTTTGCCATTTTAGAGATTAAAGTACCGTATTTGGAATAGTTTGTTTAAAGTTTGTATTTTTTATTTATTGTTTTGTAAAATTGGTATAAAAAAATTGTAAATCATAAAAAAAAAAATTTAATTGGTGAAAATGATTTAAATATTCTACATTAAATGTAAATGTAATTATTTTCCTACTATCAATGGTCAAATGTTGTATTTTGAATAAATAAATTTGTGCTTAAATCAAGCCTATATAAATTAAAAAATTTACACCTACTTTAAAATACATCGTTATTAAACTAATATCATTTTTAAAATAAAATTAAAAGGCAAACTTTGAATTAAGTTTATCCGAATCAAAAGAAAAAAAATAAAGCAGGGAAAAAAAAAGAAATAGACTGAAGATAAAAAAATTTTGGGAAAAAATATGGGAAAACCCAAAGAAATAATTTTTTTTTGTTGGGAAAAGTATCAAGTCTAAATATTTTGAAAGCATTAAAATAGCGCCAACGGAATTAAACAAAAGTGGCATAATTTTCCAATTAAAAAAGGGAAAAATTTTTTTCCAATTTGGCTCCATGGACAACCAAAATGTGAAATAAACTTAAAGGAGTACAAAAATTGTAAATGTCGTAAGGTTGGAGATGATGTTAAAGGCGCTAAAGAGGAACTAAACAGAGTCAAAGGAGTAAAGTTGTCATTTAGCATACAATAAATAGTTTCCCTAACCTAAAGCCCGTCATTTTGGTTTGTCTCTCTCTCTTTCTCTTCTATCTCCCTAGCTCCCCATTCTCTCTAGAATGGAGTTGCCATTTTCTGGGTTGGGTGGTGATGCCGACCACCAGTTGAATTTCCCTACAGTTGCGACACCGTGGTTATGAATTTCCCGGCCGACCGCCACCTCTCTTATGAGTTTTCCGGTGGCAGCGCCGCCATCAACTAGATTTTTTTTTTTCCATATTTTTACAATCCTTACATTTTTAAGTTTCGTTTTTATTCCTCTATAACTTTCTCTAACCAATTTTGTCAAATTACCCACTGTTTTTTGTAGATCCAACATTCAATGTTTGAGGAATTTTTTTCTAAGTCTGGAACAATTTGTATAGGTTCAGGAAAAATCCATGGGAGTTTGTTCCAGCTTTCAATACATTCCATCTTTTGTCGTTGATAATAGGACCACTGCCACCATTGTGAGTTTTAGCTTCAGTTTTTAAAGCCCTAGCTGATAGAATGTCTTAAACACTTGAGTAAGTTGCTCTAAACCGTTTTTCACTGGAAACTATGTAGGTTTTTGTAGATCTCCTTTCAAAGTTTTTGAGGAAATTTTGTTTTATGAGAAAGATGAAAGTTTTCATAGTTTTTTTATTGATAATGGTGGACGGCTAATGTATCTGTATTTGATCCAGCCTTGAACCGAATTCCATCCTTCCTTCCTTTCCTAATGCTATATTTATGATATCATTGGGAGGCGATCGGCTCTATCTGTGTCGGTTGTTCTACTGCCAAAAGTGCTCGGTTCCATGATGTGTCAGCTTCCGCGATTTCTTAGAAAAAGTAATTTACCATAGTTCTTCCTCTTGTTTTTTTTTTTCTTAAGTTTGTGTAGCATCTACATTGGACTAACTAATTTTTTTTATTTCATTTTTCTAAGGTATGCAAAATTGGATGAGTATAATGAATGATTCAGAAAGAGAAGCTAAAACTAATGGGAAATCATAGCAGCATAGTATGCCTGAAAACCTATTCTTGACCGAATCATGGGTTGTACTTGTTACTGTGGGTACATGCACTTTCTGTGTAACACTTATTGTTCTCTTCTAAAGTATACGTCAAACTTCGGTATTAAACACTCTTACTAAGAACCAAAATGTATCTAGTCATAAGTAGTGTTTTGTTTTGACCTGATCTAAACCTATTTATTCTAGATAACCATTTTAAGCCACTTAGTTCTCTACATAGAGCAAGCAACACAAAAGATAGCGATAGAAAGATGTTGAATGACATGAAAAGATATGTGACTTGCCACACTTTTCATTTGCTGCTTCTCTGCCTGTTGTGAGAATGGAAAAATTGAAGTTAGGGTATTAATTTATTTGAAAATATTGTAGAACAGAAAATTTATTATTATGTTTTATCTTCTACGTGTGATAAATTCATTGTTGCACAATGGCATCTGTTATTGTGTTGTTAATATAGAAAAGAATCTGCTACTTCATTAAAATGGATTTAGGAACCTTTTTTTTTTTTTTTTTTTTTTGTGTACAAGAACCAATTAAACCAAAAATAATCAAATTCAGACCTGAAAACTGGGATTTGAAATGTTGCTTCTAAGATTGCCTTGTTAACAAAGAGGGATAGCCCTCCTAAGATTATAGTTATTTATAATTTTTTTACGGACAAAGAGGTGACTAAAACAAAATAGAAGTAGGATGGTTCACCTTTTTGAACTTGAAATTTATTACTGCTTCCTACTACAATGGTTTCTGGTACAATTTTGTGTGTCAATAGGAAATAGGAAAATATTTGTTTCAGTAAATAGGAAATTCTAATAAAAGGAGTTTAGATAAGTATACTGAAAAGCTTGATTGCAAATATCAATCAAAATACCTGTGTTGAGATTTGATTCTCTCCATCCTGTAACTCCTAGTGCAGTGGTTTTTGCTACAGTTTTCTATGTGAGGAGGAAATAAAAAATTGAAAATGTTAATAAGATATAGTATTGTTTGTTTTGCAATAACATTACAACATAGTGCATGACATGAAGAAAACTTGTAGTATTTGGTATTTGTTTGCCAGTGTAAAACAGGGTTTTTTTCCCTTAGTGCTTCAATTTTCTGGGTTAGCATCAAATAGAAATAAATTATATTAACCTAGAAACAAATATCTGATGATAGTGAAATTTCAAAAATTTTAACCTTGTAAGTGATGGATGTGGAGAAGGGACATTGATGCACTGCTGCAGGTGGAAAAGAACAGGTTCTTGCTTCAAAGTTGGCACAAGAAGGTGAGAATTTTGTTTAGAAAATGTAAAGTGAAAAAGTAAAATTGCAATGTTCGAGGTTGCATCAGCCCAAAACTTTTGGTAACAACAAAATGACCTAGGTTGAAGCGGATATATGGGAAACAATTACTCCCTCCGTTTCATAATATTTGGCCTTTATTCCTTTTTTAGCAGTTTTAAAATAATTATCTCATTCTTATCTTTTCAAATAAGGTAACTTTATTATTATTATTATTATTATTATTATTATATATCCTTAAAATGAGAGAAGTTGAGAAAATTAAAGAGTAAACGTACGTAGGACCCAGTAAAAGTATAAATGTTGGTAATTTTTTTTAGATAAGTACGTGTACTTTATATAAAAATAAATAAACTAATAGTTTTATATTAAAAGCAGAAAGTAAAAAGTATAGAGGTCTTAACTTACGTGCAACATCAATAATGACAGGTTTTATGATACGAATGGAGTATATTTTTTAAAAATAATTTTAAAATAGGATCGTGGGAGAACGTGGGGGTTAATGGTTTTTCATAGCCTAGAAATGCTTTTTCAAGGAAATTGTAAGAATAATTATTACACGTGGCTTTATAGTACATTTTTGTGGAGAAATAAAGAAATTAAAATTTTACATTAGGCAGACACATGTCATGTCCAAAAACTGATAATTTAAAATATAAAAAAATTTTAACCACCGAAGTCAAACTAACAACCAATCCTTACTTGACACGTATAAGTAACTAGGGGTATAACCGAAAATCACTGGGTGTTACTTCAAAATCATTTTTGAAGTACATGTGTCACTCTGAAAATTAATATTAATTTTTTTTTAATTATGAAAAAGCCATTTGGCCAATGTACCTTATAGATTATAGATTATAGATTGGTTACTTTATAAGAAGAATATTGTCCATGTGATTATCATGTAAATAAAATATTAATACAAAAATTATATTAATTGTAGTTAAAAAAAATAAACTTGAAATTATTGCATTTTTAATAATAGGAGAAGAACCGATCCGACTAAATTTAAATTCATTTATTAATCCTCAAACTTTTCAAAATATTACATGGAGTCCCTTTTAACTCCTACATAAATTACGTACTCCAGCCTCCACTTTACCGTAATGAGTTACACATGCAGCATAAATCTTACTGTTATTAATTTGAAATATGCATTTTAATTTTCTTCTAATAAAATTTATCATCTTATCCAATTTATTTTAATTTAAGTCAACTAAATTTAAAATAATTTATTTTTATTTTTATATTTTCTTATATAAAATTAATTTTATTTAAAAATCTATATTACTTAGATGAATAATCTATTAGGAGGAGTTTGGTTCAAATTAATTGAATTAAATTACTTTCATTAAGCATGGGTTGAGAGCGAAGCGGTAATGGGTCAAGAGGATGCACGTGCGTATTTGTAAAAATAGGTTGCTTTGTTGTCTTACTTATGTCAATGGTCCTGATGCAGGCTCGAGAGTAAAGGATCGAGAGGAGTGGTATATTGATGTAAATAAGATGAAAGTCCAATCCATTTTTGCAAGGACTATAGTGGATCCTCATGACCCGTTTCTGACTTGCTCGAACCCGCATTTGATGAAGGACAATTAATTCAATTAATTTGAACTGAGCTACTCCTTGATTTTAAAAATTTTTATGATGTATACGAATAAGCCACTTTGAATCTTTACTTTTCCTTTTAACATCACGTGGGTTAATTCTTTCCTTCAACCCGGCCCATTCAAGTCTCGAGACTTCTCCATCAAAGTCCTTGAGCCCTAAAACTAAGGAATGAGCTCCTTTTGGGATGCTGAAATGAGGCAGAACATCAATGGGAACTACCAAGCGCTTCTTTACGTTGATGTCATTGAAGTCCTTAGTGAAGAGTGCGACCATGGATATTGAATATGAATTTGGAGAATTGAGCTGGTATTGTTGGGTGCAAGAAATAATATCAAAGAATATTGTAGACATTTCATATAACAAGTGAATTATGGAGACAACACATGACATACTTAGTATTTTTAATATTAAATTCATATAATCTTACACTATGATTTTTTAACACTCTATTAACAAAAAGTAGTCAATAAAACTTTTGTTTCAAGGGAGTATGAAATCAATTCAAAATTCATAATCTGATCAACACAAAATTAAAATTACGTACACCAAAAGTTTGGCTAGTAAAGTGGCATGCATGTTACACAACATGGATTACACTATTTCAATGCCCACGGACACTGAAACATCCATTTTTATTTGATATCTAGGAAGCATATCCCTTATGAGCCTTATAGTCTTTGCCAAAACTAAAACAATGCCAAATGCAGCCAACCCCACGGCAACCATTAGCATTTACTATGGCTCCAACCTTCGTATAAGATTATCAACGACCAAAATTGAAAATCCAAGCAACCAAATATATAGAAAAACAAATGAAAGAGCTATTCATACAAGTTGGTTCAGAATTATCTCTTTCAATCTCTCAAGTTATCCATCAAAATCATACCAAAAAGTCTTTACATTTGAATTCTAAGGATAACCATGTGAACTCTGACTGGCAATCCAACCTCTTGCCAAACCCCACACCGATTGCTGTAAACATTGCTATGTGCGAAAACCCTCAACTTATGATACATGAGAAAAGAGGTATATATCTAAACCCACCCACCAAGTCGAATTTTCAATGCAGAGGGGCGTACAAAACCAGCCTTCTTAATCAAGGTCCTTTTGACAAATATTTTTATTGACGTTAGTGATTTACTTGAGGAGTTGAGGTCATATCATGCCACTGTTTTATTTTTTGTTTGGTCTTCGAGCTTTGTGTTTTGTTGTAACCTTCGAGCTGTACGTATTTTCAAGCTGTAGAGATTTAATGTGTTATGTCAGCTTCCTTGCTGTGAAAGTCCGTAGAACTTGTTTCAAGAGACAGAAATAGTTAAAAAAATCTTGTGTTGTGGCCTATGCCCAATTTTGTTGTTGAATATTAATTAAGTTTCGTGTTTGTTTTCCATGCTTCAATTTTCTTTGTCTTGTTTCTTATCCTTCTACTTATTTTTTCTTCTGTCGTAGCAATGCTATCTGTATGTTTCCTTGACAGTCAAAGTTTGTATTTATTTGTATTTGACTCATCGGTATTAATGATGATTGTATTACTCAAATTAATTGTTGTTTAGGCATATTTACTATTTTTTTTTCGTTTAAACATATTTGTTATTTTTGTGTGAGAAATTTATTGTGGTTTACATGTTAGATTACTCTTAGTCTCATATATATTTCTTTTAATCTCATATGTAATAATTTGTAAGGTTTGCAGGTTGAAAACCGCCATTACACAGGGAGAATACAGATTTAGAAAACCATACCCAATATGGGTTACGGGTAGAATTCAGGTTGTATGGATTATATCACAGGATGAGTTCTATAATTGCACAGCTCTATCCAAACCCACCACATTGACATCTCTACAACTCGCCAAGTCGAATTCTCAATGCAAAAGGGCGTACAAAACCACTTTTCAATCAAGTTCAAGTCCTTTTGCCTAATATTTTTATTTACCTTGTAAATTATTGCGACATCTGAAATAGTGTTTTACAGATGGATTTCATTTATAAATTCAGAAAAAAAAAACTGAAAAAGTACGCTATAAACTAATAGTAAATTTGAGGATGGAGATAGAATGTTTTATTTAGGAAATAAAATAATTATGTTTCTAATGAACAATTATCTTGAGACAAGTGTTAAGACGTAATGTCCATCTATAATTGATAATAATATGGTTTTTTTTTTTGTTAACATTAGATATGAAAAAGAAAATTCATCTCTGAATCCAGCTTCTCTTTCACTAGCATCACGAATAAAGGTGGAAACTACCATATTCCTCAATGTGTGCCATGTGCTTTTATTTATTTTACTTTTTGTATATAACATTGGCTTAAATTTACCCATATTATTACTTACCAAAAAAATTTAAAAAATTATACTCGGAAACTATAAGTTTTCAATTACTTCTCTTTTATATATAAAAATTTTGTATTTACATACTAAATCTAGTTCCAGCACCTGATATTGTCACGGGACAAAAAACGCGAATGAGAAATAACATAATAACTGGTTTAAGTGAAATAATTAGCAAAAACTTTATTCACCACAACTAAATAAAAAAATTGGCACTAGTGCGAATCTTGAGATTATATGCAACCATTTGAATTAAAAAATGAAAATTTATATTTATATAAATAACATAATTAGAGATGTAAAAAAATATCTTACCTACGCCTATATGCCTTGAACCCAGCCACCTAAATCTAACCTTCCCCTCTCACCAGAAAAGTATTGTGAGATGTATGAGTTTAACTAATCTTACTCAACTTATCCACACCACTCGCCGATTAGCATATCTATATTTCAATAGAACTTTATCTCAAAATAAAGTCACAATATAATATAAATTATCATATATTATTTTGCTACATGAATTTTTATTTTCATTTTTATTTTCTTAACTATTAATGTGCATATGTTATTGGAAATATACATAAAAATATATAACAAGAAGATAATATAACCCCTTTACTCAAGGTGATTGCACAAGTTTAGCTAGCCTCACATTGAACCCTCCCAGTAACATTTCTAGACCCAATCAAGATCCAAAATCCAATTTGTCAAATTTCTTTCTTCAAATTCATTATAGGCATATATTTTTACCACCAATGTAGGAGCTGTTAGTTTTAAATTTAATTGGTTGAAGTATTATGCATTCATCTTGTCTAAAATGATTAATTATTTATTTAAATTCTAAATTTATTGAAATTTTAAGAAGTTCAAAAAAAAATGATTTTAGAATGTTCTTTCCTAAAATAAAATATTTTTAATTAATTTTCCTTTTTTAGATTGAATAAGTTAAAAAATTAATAAAAATGCTTTATTTTTATAAAGATACTTTGAAATTACATTTTGAACTTGTTAAAGAATAATCTTTCAATAAATTAATAACTTGAATAAAATAATCATTTTATATAAGAATAATGAAAAATAATGCAACTAATTTAATTTAAAACGAAAAGCCCCCTATACACTGTTGACAATATTAATTGAGGAGGAATGGAACTTACACTTCCCTCTTTGCATTCGATTCCACTTATCCAATTCTTCGACAACATCTGAATTGTTTTACAAGAAGTGGAAAGGCGATTCCTCGAGTATTGCGGGCTTACTTTTTTATTTAATCTATAATCCAATTACAGCTAAAAAATCTTTGTCAAACAATGATGAAACTGATGAAACATAGAAAATGAGAAGCTCCACTGTGAGCATTTTCTCAATTTGTTCTAGGAGCATACACCTGTTCTTAATCAAACAGATCCCAAAACTCAGTTTTAGCAGGTCTTTTAAGTAGCAAGTTTCAATTCTATTTATTCTTCATTACTTTCAATTGCATGCTTACTTTCTAGCTCCTGATGGAGTGATTATGTAAAAATCTTAAAAATACATGTTTTTTAAAAAAAAAAAATTATACACATTACAAACATCTTTAGGTGTGTCCTCCAAGTAGTTCATAAGTTAAAAAAAAAAACATACATCAAACAAACACTTTTCATTTCTTTTCCAAAAATTTCAACCTTAATTAGAAAATGAACTATCCAACTATATTCCTAAATAGATACATAATACCATGAATTTAAAAAGCTTACACATAAATACATTAAATTTTAGAAAAGTATTGGTCACTATTCCTTTTAATTACTTTCAACATCTACAAGGTCTTATCAGCCAACATAAAACACATTCTCAAAGCCAACAATTCAGGGCTCATATCATCTAACAGTTGATTCCACCACTGCAATACCTATTCTTACACCATCTCACAAATTTGAAAATGAAGCAATTCTTGTAAAATTATTGTGAAAGATGACGCATTTTATCATCCTTAAACTTGTTCTATTTTTCTATTTAAGTCCTCAAACTTTTTATTTTTCTAAATTGGTTTTAAAACTTTGTTAAGATGTTGATAGTTAGTTCTAAATTTAATACAAAGCAGTTACTGAACAAGACATGATTTACAGAAAGAAAATAGATAATTTAAATAACTCATCTAATTATTACATATTCTGAATTTACTCTAAGATACTAGATATTATATTATAGACCTATGTCCAATTAGACATACTAATCAATCTCTAATTACCCTATATATAGCCCACAACCTAGTAAAAAAATTTACTAATTTACCTTTGGACCAAAACTGACATTCACCCTTTGGAAATTATCTCACTGCTACTGAAACTTCCGCTGTTGCCATCGTCTCCTCCGACGAACCGTCACCATCTCCATATCTTGTCATCATCATTCGCCTCCAAAATCTCGCAGCCACTCGTCTCCGGATCTCGTTGTTGCTCATTGCCTCTTGCCTCTAGATCGTCACTCCACTTCCTGATCCAGCCTCCTTAATAGTCCATGATTGTTGTGTGCATCCAGATCATACCCTCTTTGCTAATCTATAGATCTGTCACTTATGGCTCCAGATTGCGCACAAGAAAAAAACTGGAAAAGTGTCAAAGAAAAGATGCAAAAATGTCTGTAACAATATGTTAAGTTATATGGAAGTGTATAATATTATATATATATATATATATTGTTTTCTTCTGACAATATGTAAACTCTAAAGTGTTTGAAGGAAAATTTAAAAATGTCTAAAAAATATGTAAAAATGTATGACACAATATGTAAATATTTTGTTCCCTTCAAAAAATCTAGAACTGTAAAAATGTGTAAAGTAATAAATCAAAATGTCTATATTAATATATAAAAATGTCTTACGCTAAACGTGAAAGTGTGTGAAGTAATATATAGATAATTAACCATCTTAAAAAAATAAAAGTATCTAAAACAATAGGTTAAAGTAGATAAATGAAAGTAAAAAAGTGTCTTAACAAAAATATTAAAGTGTTGTAACCAAATACACAGACAAATTTTTTTTCCTCACAAAATGGTCTGAAACAAATAAGTAAAACAAAAGTCTAAAACATATCTAAACAGTGTTTGAATAAATACAAAAAGAAATGTCTAAATATTATCTAAAAAGTACATGAATAAACAATTTGTTTTGGCCTGCCGCCCATCTCGCCTCGTCTCCCATCGTGTTCCTTAACTCTCATCGCTTCTCTATTTCTCCACCTCCGATCGACACTTGCCGCTCTTGGATTTGCCTCTTCTGCAGCCGGTTCCTCTTTCTCTTCCTCTAGTCAATGCTCTCGCTCTTGGATTTGCTTTGCCGCAGTAACTTCCTCGTTCTCCTCCTTTAACCGCCACTCCTAGCTTTGCCACCACCTCCTCCAGTCGTTGCTCTTGGCTTCGTTTGCTGTAGCTGATTCCTCGTTCTCCTCCTTCAGCCGCTACTCCTAGCTTTGCCTCCGCCTCCTCTAGACGCTACTTTTGGCTTCATGTCCTCCAATCGCCACTCCTTGCTTTGCTTCATCTAGTCACCCCTCTGGGCTTTATCTTGCTTCGATTGCCACTCTTAGCTTCGCCTCTACGTCGCAGAACAACTACTGTGAAAGTAGCCCTGAACGGACTCTGATGATGAAGCCACCACATCAAACTTGTTAAAATTGAAATGACATGGGATGTCCGGAGGTGGCGCGAAAAAAGAAACATGGAATATAATGGAAATTAGGGTAAGGGATAAATTTGTAAATCAACTCCTATGTCTAATTGAACATATGTTCATAGTATCCTTGGTACTAAGATACTCATGGAAATTAAAGTTAAAATTACAATTTTGGAAAAAAAAATTGACATCAGAAAAATGAACAGTTTTAGAATTAATTGTCTATCTAGTATCAAAATTTTCCTTTTGACTAACAGTGTTAGACAAAGATGAAACAAAAAATAGAAAAAGAAATACATTTAATGAAATCCAAGTCAAATCCTAAAATTAATTGTCCAATGATGGGACTGATCAAGCCCACGAAGTGGAAAACAAACGGGCCAGATTTACGTTTCTAATTTGCAGGCTTGGGAGTATAGGTGGCCACTAGGCCGAGTCGACCTGGGCCCGACCCTGGACTCGGCTTGGGTCAAACTCGGCCCGGCACGGTCAAACCTAGGCCCGACGCAGTTCAGATTGGACTCGTAAGATGGTGGGGCGAGTTTGGGCCTATGAGATGAGGAGGCCCAAAGCACGCAGACCGGCCCACGAACCTACGCGAACCCGGATCGGACCTGACTGGCTCACGACCCGGCCAAGCCAAGTCGGGCCAGGTCAACCATTCGCATTCCCATTGGCAGATTTCAAAATTTTTGAAAAAAATGGTAAAATTACACCCTGGCCCCCCCAACGGCTCCAGGCTTTTTTTTACCCCCAAACTTTTTAACCTTCAGTCAACAATCACTAACAGCTAGTTTTTAAGGGGTTTTTGGGTAAAATGAATTTTTTCTTCTCCTAAAATTAGGCAGCCTCCTTCCCACACTTCCTCACACCAATCTTCTCTTCTCCAATCTCCTACAATATTCTCTCATTCTTTCTACTATCTCTCTCCAAGTTTTTTAATCTTTCACTAATATTTTCTTAATTGCCTCTTAATCATCTCTTCATCTCTTCAATTATTTTCTTCCACTAATGGCTTCATGAGGGAAAAACTCCGACAAGGGCAAGGGTGTTGCCTCCTCCTCATCCAACACAGGGGTCGGTTCATTTTTTCGAGGACGTTTGTTCCGCAAAAATCAAGGCTCTTATTCACAAGAAATTGCCGACAATGATCCAAACATTGATATGGCGGCATACGACCTTGGCCTTGACGATTAACTCTCTGATGATGATGTTGAGGAAATTCTACCGACCCAACTCAGTGCCAAGGGGTCCCAACCGATTCCACAAAGCGAGCAACCCGAGCGGAGTCAAGTGAAGAGCAGGAATTTGAAGGCTTTCGTTTGGACGCATTTTGATCAAGTTTGGGAAGGTGAAACGAGGTATGCCAAGTGCAAACATTGCGACAACAAATTTGCACACAAATTGAACTCCGGAACGTGCACCCTCACGAGGCACTTGAGGAATGGAGATATCGGCGGCATTTCCGGTGGACAAACACAACTGACAGGTGTTGGCAGCTCTGGTGGTCCAAGTATTTTTTTGATTTAATCCAAAAACTGTTAGGCATGGTTTAATTAATTGGATGATGATTATTGAAAAACCATTTAAACATGTTGAGGATGAACACTTAATAAGATTCATCTTAGAAAATCTAAATCCTGCTTATAAAAAAACGTCTAGGCAAATGGCTAGAAGAGAAAGCTTTAAACTGTATGAAGCTAGGAGAAGTGATTTACAATCATGTTTTTCTACCGTTGATCATTGTCTGTCATTTACATCTAATATGTGGACATCTCCAGTAGGACAAAATTATTCTTGTGTAACTACTCATTAGATAGATCATGAATGGGTTATTCAAAAATGAATAATTGCTTTCAAATGTATGTAATCTGATCATACGGGTTGGAATATTTTCAATTGCATTATTAAAAGTTTGCATGAATTTTTTGTTGCCAATAAAGTTGTCTATTTCTTTTGACAATGCTTCAAACAATGATTCGGCAGTGAGAGTGTGACGGCTCTCCTAGTTGACTAATCAAGTAAGTATTTATTTTACTTTGTTTAAGTGTTTCATTAAATTAAATACCTCAAGTTAGCACCTCGTTAAGCAAACAAGGTAAGCTTAATTAAGTAAGTGAGTTCCTAAGTGTGATTTGGCATAGTTGAATCAAGACCATTAGTTATCCTAGCTATTAGAACCATCTTTGAAAGTTTTGAGAAGCTTGTAGCACCCTTTAGAGCAAAGAAATGTTGGTTTTGAGTGAGGGTTTGGTGACTTATTTGAAGCTTTTGAGAGCTTGTGGACTTAAGTGCAAGAGAGGGAAAAGTTGCCTGAAACACATATATAAGTTAAGTCTTCTTCTCCCTTAACCATTTGCCTCAAACTTCAAATTTCGTAGCTCCATCTCCTCTCCCAAAATCGCAGCCCAAACTTTCATTTTCTTGCATTTCTTCATCAATTTGTGGAAGCCCAAGGTGTGGGTAGGAATCATCAAGCTTCTTTGTTGGTGTTCTAGCTCCAATTTGCTTTTTGATGCTAGTTTGGACTCAAAATTCGTGGGTAAGCTTGTTGGGTTCATTTGGATTGGTTCTAAGTTGTCTCCATAGCTAGAAATGGTCTTGGTTTGAAGTGTTTGGTGCCATATTACATTGGTTATAGGTGAGGAACTCAAAGGGAGCTTGATTGAGCTAAGGAAGTTCGTGTATCAATGCTTGCTTTGTAGCTAAATTGAGGTAAGGGTTCAAGTTAATTAAGCTCAAATGGTGCATAGAAATGTAGTCTTTTGTGTGGGAATGAGTTAGAAACAAGGCCCAAGTGATTTGAGTTTGGGATGAGAAAGTTTGAGCAGTTTTGGTGCAAGGTCGCACGCTGTCGCGCAACGCTGGAAAGCGTTGGCGACGCGTCGCCAGTGTCGACGCCATATTGGCGACGCGTCGCCACCGCGTTACCGAGAAATGAAAAAAAGTTCTCCGAACACTGATGCCGGTGGCGACGCGTCGCCAACGGCGCCGCCACGGCATTTTGCCCCCAAGCTCCGGGTATCCTAAGAGTGTCTCAAACTCTCGGTTTTCATCCCTAGGCTAAGTTAAGACATTCCGTAGCCTCAGTTGGGTCTAGAACTCCTTCCTAAGTTAGGAATTATGCATTATTTAAGTGGTAGTTAAGTTGTGTGGTTAAGAAAGAGTATGACTTGGTGGTTAAGAAAATCAAAGTGCTTAAGCTTCTAAATGAGCACTAAGGGGATTAGGTGGGTTTTTAGACTCTTTGTTGGCCGAGGAGGGCGTCAATTACCTGTGGTCAATGAGGAGAAAAACCTAAGTCGATCCCGACCGAACCATTTGGTTTGGTAAGTAAGCCACTATGAGTGCTCTAAGTTAAACCTTAAGGGTTTGGCTAGTTAAACCACATAGGATGACTACCTTGTGCAATAAGTTAAAGGTAAAGGCGGGTAAGTTTCAGAGGGGTGACGACCTACTCTAGAACCCGTAGGTGGGACTTAAGGGAGGTAAAGTACCCGGGATACGAGGGCCAGTATCTCAAGTACCTCCGCCGTTTGAGCTCACGGCAAGTTTTATGGCACCTAGAGTGCAGAAAGTCCCAAGTGCATGCATTACGTGCATTTCATATCATACATTCATGCATTGCATATCTTAATTGTTATTGATTGTTTGAGTTACTTGTTGGTTGATTGCTTGATTGGTTGCTTGGTTGCCATGGTTGCATATTGGATTGTTGCCATTTTCTTGCATGTATTCAAGGGACCCTTACTGAGTACTTTTAAGTACTCACTCCCTTAAGTTTATTGTGCAGGTTCTAACTCCGGGCCTAGTCACTAGTTGACAGCTGAGGCCTAAGCTTTTTATTTTGCAGGTACTTTTCTTGAGAATCCTTGTGATTCTAGGTTACTTGTGGTGTAAGTTATGTGCTAACCAAGTTGTGCCTTTACAGTGTAGAGGCTAAGAGTACACAAGAACAAGATTTAAGGAAGGGCTTACACTTGGAGCTTGGCATAGCTCAAGGTGGGGCTCAAGTAGATGATCTTAGTTAGTTAGATTTTTGTCTCTTGTATATAGTACCTTGTGTACTAAAAAAGTTGCCTCTAATAGGATACATTGTGATATAAATCCATCTTGTTACTTTTGGGTGCATACTAGAAGTATATTGTATGCACAAACTATTACTTGTAGTCAAAGTAACTAGTATTTCAATGTCTTGGCACATTTTAAGTATGTTTTATTAAAATGCTCGAGCAACATTTTAACCAATGATCTATTTATTCTTTTGCATTGCCAGGACAGAAGCATGCATATCCTAAACTGAGTAGGCTAAGAAACTAGTTGCATATAAATTGTTTTAATTTATATTGACGAGTAATAGTTAGCCAATCGTAACTTAGTGGGATTCATAGTCCCTAAGAGCCTACAAGATTATGGGGCACTGGGGCCCCGTTCCGCGACAGAGAGAATTGATAAAAGAAATAAAAACACTGCTTGATAGAAAATTTTTTCATGTTCGTTGCTTGTGTCACATTTTGAATTTATGTGTCCAAAATGGTTTATAACTACTGCAAAACCAAATTGAGCCAATTCGGAATGCATTACTTTTTGTTAAAACAAGGAACAAATTGGCTCGTGAATTTAAAATGTTTTGTATTGAAAATGTGGTGAATTTTTCTTGGAAAATGTTTAAAATCGATTGCCCCACTTGATGGAACACAAAATTTGAAATGTTAAATGACGCTCAACCATGGACAAATCTTTTGACTCACTTTGTGAACTCAAAAGTACAAGACGACTAACTAACAGATGAAGTTTGGGACAAATATTTTAAGTTAGTTGAGTTGTTTAGATATTTTTATGAGCTAACAAATTTTTTCTCTGGGGTTTATTACCCAACAGTGCACCAAGCAATATTATATCTTATAAACATCATCTATGTTTTCCACCAATTCAAGGACGATGAGTTTTTGAAACCAACTGTTGAAGCAATGCAAAAAAATGGCTTGATTATTTTCAACAAATCCCACAAAATTATCTTGTTGCATGTGCATTAGATCCAAATTTCAAAATCACGGGTTGTCTGCAATTGTTAGAAGCATACTATCATACATATTTAGGTCAAGCACAAGTTTCTACACTTGTTATTTTTGCTAAAGCTGACCACAATTTGAGAGAGTTATACAAACTTACTCCATTAATCATTCTAATAAGGTTTGGTCATCCGATCCAACACCCGCCCGACATTCCACATTCTCATCATCATCAAGGTTCAACCAAGCAGTGAGTATCCTCAAACGAACAAGACCCACAAACCCGGGATTGGTAAAATGGGATGATTACCTCTGCACTTTATTTGAAAACAATGAGAAAGACATCCTCGAGTGGCGGAAGAACAAAAGAGGAATATTCCCGGTCTTGTCCATACTGACGCAAGAGATTTTGACAGTTCTGGTCTTAACCGTCACCTCCAAGGCCGCCTTTAATGCAGGGAAATGAGTCATCTAGAAAAAACGAGCAAGGCTCACACCTGAAACCATTGAGGTTTGCGTCTGTAACTGGGATTGGGCACTTGCTGCTCTAAGGAAACAAGATATTAAAAGCTCCGATGATGAGGTCCCTTTTGATGATGACCAACAAGAGTAGATTGTAGGTTTTCGTTACAATTTAAAGAATGTAATTGATCTGATTATGCCGTTAAGCACAGATCTTAAGTTTTACCTTTTTCATTTTTTTCCATGGAAAGTTTTGCTATTTTTAAGTGTAAGGCATGTTTCAAATTATGTAAGTGCCGTTTAGCTTTTTTATTAATAAAATTTGCACCGACGGTGGTGTTTTTTCTAAAAAAATATATATTTCATAAAATTACTATCAAACAACAATTGAAAACATATTAAAATGAATTTTTTTAAAATCATATTAACTCGGCCCATCTCGGACCAGCCCAAGTTGGACCCGGCCCAAACCCACCCAGGTCCGAAAATTCTAACCCAGGCCGGCCCGACCAAGCTAGGTCGGCCCACCGGCCACCACTACTTAGGAGACAATTAGATTATGGACCAATAGACAATAGACTGTCAAATGAAAAGTAGCCATAAGAAAAGAATAATCCAATCCAAGCCATTGATTAAAAGTGAAAAAAATTTTATTACTTGTTCTGCTACGTCACCCATTGACCTAAACAACAAAGTAGCCTCACCCAACCTCTGTCGTTGTCTTCAACGATCGACAGTTGCCTTTAGAGATGGAAATCGGAGCAAGTGCAGGGCCGGCAATCTTTGGTTCAGGATATGGTTGGTCTACTCTTCCAGACACCATTCTCCACATGATTATTGAAAAACTCAAATTTTTCAAAGATCGTCTCAGAGTTGTATCGGTTTGTAAGGGTTGGAGAATTTCGCTGTAGCCTAGTCACCTGCCATGGCTGGTGCCTACACCTACTCGCATCCATCATGCTATAACTAGAACTATAGTATCGATCGATTTCTATCTTTATAAACCCTATAACCCTAGACCTTACACGCGCTCAGTAGCTCTTGGTGTTTCATCTCGCCAACCCATTGGCAATCCAACAATTGAGGACTCCAAGTTCGACTGGTTGCTTGTTTCACTTCCACAGTACACATCTGGATTTTTCAGCGATATAGCTCTTCATTCACTGTTTGTGTACCATCTTTTCTCTGACTTGTCTCTAGAATTACCTAATCTATATTTCAAAAAATTGGATGTGGCCACTTTTTCTCGTTCTGATCCGATGTCTCAAGATTGTGTTCTCTTTGTGCTAGTCCAGCGAAGGCTGTCGGCGACCACGATGCAACTCCATATATGGAAACGAGGTCAAGAAGCTTGGAAAAAGCATGAGTTTAAAATGCGACAATATTTTTGGGGCTTCGACAACAATGTGGCCTGTGCATACTACACATGGGAAGCTTCAATCCTTCCAATGGTGAATGGAGAAAGATTGCTTTGCCTTCATAGGTTTGTGACGTTGGCCCTCGTCCTATGAAAGTTTAATTGTTCGAGTTGAATAGAAAGCTTCTTCTGTTGATGTTCAACTCTCTCTACAAAAAAAGAGGAAAGGTCAATCGTGTGTTGTTCAAGTTCGACCCTTCTAAAGATGCTTGGATCAAAAGAGACGGTTTCTTCAACGATTCGAGTGTTGTTTATTTGTTACACCAATCCATCATGCTACTCGATTTTGGCCAATGGGCAAGCTGAGAAAATGGGTAACAAAGTATACACAAACCGGTCTTCTTCGTATCCAAGTGCTGATGAGGACATGTTATTGATAAATTTTCACTAATTGAGTTGGCTAGCCCCTTGGTTAAGTTGTTATGTTATTTAACTAGTTTGAGTTATTTGTTCTTGAAAGCCCCTTATCATCGCTAATGATTCAATGCTTAACCTGTTAGTTCTATTAGTGTACATGCATGGCAGAGTTAAAGTTGAAAAGTGGTATATCTTTTCATTGATAAATTTTTTTCTTCAAAAAAAAAAAGAATAATCTTTTTTTATTGTAAGATATATTATTTTTTAAAGAGGAAAAAAAAGTAATGCTATGAACCTATACAAAACTAGACTAAAGATGTTATAAAAAAAATAGTAACAGATCAAAACAAATGAGTATGTAATGAGCTTTCTTGCTTATGGTTGAGCTGTTTTTTTTCTCTGCACACGGCAAATTTTCCCCAAGGTTACGCTGGGTTTCTTTGCTGATGAGGGATTCCTTTAGATTTAGATCCAGTGGCCGATGATCTTGACGGCAGTTTGTGACATTTGATATCTCTGATTATGACTCTTAACAGCCTTCCATGGAGTTTCTTGGGTTTAGTTTCATGAAAGAGCATGTTCTTCGTCAAGCTGAGATATATCAACCATTTTACTTTGAACATTTATAGGTCATATGTACGTAAAATAGGGGTTTTCGGGTGAAAATCTCTGCTTCTCTCTCTAGAATTTTTAGGGACTCATGAGGTTTGAATGCCAAAATCTCTATTTCCATCAAACAATCTTTCAATATAGTTGTTGAGTGAAGAAAATTTGAGGAAAACATCTGCATTGTTAAAATTGGGCATCGAGTTTGGGAATTGATTGATTTTGCTAAATGAAGAAATCCATTGGCTCATCTCAAATTAGAACAAATTCTTTGGGAATTTATCTGGGGGAAACGCCAGCATCGATCAAATCCAATCAAATGGTAGGGTGCTTGTTTTTCAGTTAAAATCAAATGATCATAGGAGATTGTTTGAACTAGTGGAATTGAAGAAATTCAGTCGAACATGCATAATTTTTCCAGAGGAATGAATTCAAAAGGGTGGAAGCATTTTGTTCAGATGTTGTGTGGAATCTTTAGTTTTGACTTGGTGGAAGATTCTAACCAAATTCAACACTCGGACATGGTGACAAGGTAGAATGGTGGCATGCAACGGCGGGTGTTGCACTGGAACAACAAAGAAATACTAGATGTTGAGCATGGCATCGGCATTGGAATCCAAAAACGGTTGCAAATAAGGAGTTATAAGTTTGTTTATAAAAAGGCTACAGTGTTTGGTCATAGGAAAGAGGAGGAGAGCAGTAAGAGAAAATATACATTTTGAGGAGGCAATTCAAGGGTTAGAGTCAAGGAGGTGTGGTGATGGAGGAACAAAGGCGTAGGAGGAGGTGGCAAGGCTCACGTGAAGGAAATATTGATGATCGGGATGGCTCGACGATATGGTGGATGCGTCTGGCAATGTAGCAAGGCTGATTGCTAGTGAGATGGTCGAAGGTGGCGGGCAGCGAGCAGTGAATACAAGGAGGTAGCGGTTGCCTTTTTCCGTGGAGGCGGTAGTGTGCAAGTACCATGGATAACATGCGCATATGTCTAATTAGACATACTTGTTATTTTACAATTTTACCCTCAAACCTACCTGCTCCACAAATGCTCTCTCTCGATTCTGCCGATCAACCTACTTGATCTAACTTGAAATCTAGTGTGCAAAGAAATCAAGGAGGCTGAGCGACTCTGCCGAGGAACAGTAAGAAATGAACGTCTGACGCGACTAAGCAACAAAGGCAAAATATGCCAAGGAACCACGAATGGTGAGGTTGATGAATACTCATAAGTGTATTGCTATTAAGGGTTTAAATCATCATTATACACTTTGAGTATAATTAATTTATATATTCTGAGCATTTTTCCTCCGATTACTATTCATGCATTTTTACTATTCACACATATTTTTACTATTCATATTACTATTCATACGCACATTTACTGTGCATATGCGGTTTACTGTTCATCAATATTAAAACATATATATTAAATAATTATTTTTTTTATGTAGGTAAAATCATCACTTGGCGACCCTTCACGAGAAACATCATATCTCGAGCTATAGATGTCAAAACTGAGTGATTCCAAATTCATTTAAAATTCAACACATAAATCTTCAACTCTGCTTCATTGTGCGAGCTATTTTGATTGTTTTCATTTCTGAAATCTGATTATAGATAAGACCATTCATTCTTTCGTGTGCTGAAGGGCATTTTCGGTAGAAAAATCATAACTTGGGCTACGGTTCTCCAATTTGAATGAACAAGCTATCAATTCAAAGCTAAAGAAGAGATCTACAAGTTCCGTGATTTGAGAAAGAGCTTATTCAATGTCTACGATAGTCAAAAAATTAAAAGAAGTTTCAGCCCGCCTTTGTTGATTTATATTTACCTACATTTTACTATTTTACCATTTCACCCACCCCAAAAAATCTAGAAATAGGCACCTTGGGGGGGGGGGGAGGATGGATTCATGCTATTTCTTAGGCCATTTTCATGTTCTTGTATCATTTTTAGTTTTTTTCCTTTGGTTTTGTTCTTGTTTTCAATATCAAAGCTCTGTCCAAGTGTTTTCTCGTTCTTCTTCTATTCTTCTTTTGATCTTTCAATCCGTGTTTATTTCATATTTCTACATGTTGTTTAATTTTATCTTGGCTAACTAATCTTCTTTTTGCTAAGGTGAAAGGGTGAAGCTTTTGGTATAAAGGTTATGATTTATTTGAATGGATCACAACATTAACGGTATTTTCTTCCTTAATCTATTTAACTTCCCTCCTTGTTAAGTGGGAGTCTTGATTCATTATAGTCAATCTTTGGCACAAAAGTTACTTGATTTCCTCTGTAGAACATGGCTCTGCCGGCTATATTGGAATCTTGAGTTATTGTAGACAAATGTTGGCATGATGGATACTTGAACTCATTAACAAGCGTTAGCGTTTTAAGATCAATGAAAGTTACTACTAACTAAATTCCCCAATTGGAACCTCCTTTATGTGTAGATCCTAATTAAGTGGTAAGATGGGGTAAAATTAATCATAAATGATATACTAAAAGCGAACCCTCTAACCTTAGCTATTTTATTTGAATTTGAATTTTTAATCAACACTTGTTCACACATTTCACAAAAACCTTCTTTCACTTTTGTAATTTGTATTTCTTAATTCACTTCTCTGTGGTTCGACACTCAGACTCTCGAGATTTTATTACTTGTGACAACTTATACTTTGGTTACAACTGCTAGAATGCAGCAGAGGCTGAGGAACGCCAAACGCCTGATCAAATCACCGATCGCCTAATCGAAGCACCACTTGATCAAATCGATGCTTCGATCTTTGATCGACGTCTGATCTCCTCATTGACGCTTCAATCTCCCACCTCGAGCTCCTTACCGGCAATCGGATTCTTGGCTTACTTCCTAAACTTTTGGCCTCTTCAACACTTCAGTCTCTTGCCGATGACCTCCAATCTGTCCAATCTGCCCGACAGCTACCTCCTCGACGCTCCGACCTACTACCAAGGACCTTATGCAACGATGGTGATGGTGTGGCGACGATTTGAGGCGAGGAGATCCGAGGCAAGGCAACCGGCAATGATGAGAGCTGCAGATGACGGCTGTTAAGGGAGGGCGGCGGCTATGGAAAAGATATGAGAGATGAGAGGGATGAGTGGGGGAAGAGGGAGATGAGAACTGTGAAGAGTAATTTTGCTTTTCAAAAGAAAAATAAATTATTTTATTGATTATTGTCTGGACACTTTTATATTTCACTCTAGACATTTTTATACATTTATTTAGACACTTGCTTATTCATTGAATCGCATACCTTTACTTGAACACTTCTTTAAATATTTTTGACACTTTTATATTTTTATTTAAACACCTTTATATATTTAGTCAGACACTTATTTTAATAATTTTAGCCACTTATTTCCTAAAAATAACTAATAATTCACAAGTTATTTAACCAGCTACTTTTATATATTTTTTTACACATTTTTCAATATTCAATCAGACACTTATTCTTATAGCTTTAGACACTTTTAATTTAACATTGTAATAATTTATTTTATATTACTCTGTCGACACTTCCACATACTATATTAGACAAATTTACATTTTATTGCAGACACTTTTGTTGTCCGGAAGCAACAAGGATGCGCTTGGAGGAAACGATCAGAAGCAAGATCCAGTGGGTGATTGACGAGATCCGATGGGTGATGACGAGATCCAACGAGTGGCGACAAGATTCGGAAAATGACGATAAGATCCGGGAAATGATCAGAAGCAAGATCCGACGGGTGATCGACAAGATCCGTTGGGTGACGATGAGATCCGGCAGGTGATCAACAAGATCCGGCAAGTGACGACTAGATCCGGAGCCGAGCAGCTGCGAGATCTAGAGTCGAATGATGACTATAAGATATGGAGACGATGATGCTTCATCGGAGGAGGAGATGGTAGCGGCGTGGTAGCGATGGCGTTGGCAGAGGTTAGTTTTCAAGAGTGAGGGTGAATTTTGGTCCAGGGGTAAATTAGTCAATTTATTTACTGAATTATGGGTTATTTATAGGTAATTAGGGCTAGATTCGTATGTCTAATTAGAAATATGTCTATAATATAATAACTGATGTACAATAGGAGGAAAGTAGGTTTTCTCATTGTGTTGGGGTTGGGCCGATCTGACAGAGATGGGCCTAAGTCTGATAAACCTAATTTGGTAAGGTTTAATATTGCTCATTTAATTAAGTCTATCCAAAATAATGGCTCAATGTGTCCATAATGGTCACTTTTAGAGTTAAGGGACCATTTTAGGACAGAGTAAATAGTTAATGGATCAAATTTAGATTTCACCCGTGATGCTTGTATTTTTTTTTTAAATAATTTTTTTTACATCGACGATAAAAAGAGCCATTATCCTTTGAACACCAATTCGATGTTGATTACTATGGATGATGATGGAGTTTTCCGAGTGAGGGCTTTCCAGGTGAGGGCTTTATCTTATAGATAAAAAATTTGTGGAATTTATTTTATAAAATATTTTTAACTTGTAGCAATAATTATTTTTTTAATCAGAATTATATACAAAGAAAAGGAAAAAGAAGTACATGAGATAGCACAACAAAATAATAAATCCATTGAGGCCACCCTAAATTCAAAGGAATAATAAAAGAAATAAAAAATAAAAGACTATCTACTAGTGTCGGCACTAACGAGATCAAGAATGATTGAAAAGCTGATAAAGATTAAGCCTTATAATGAAGTGATATCAACAGTTGGCTAATATTATGCAATCATTTGACTGAAGTTACTCGCTAACACACGAGCTCCCTAAGCTCAATAAAACCAAGCGCTCCCATTACCTTATTTGAGACATATGACTCTTGGTGAAATCCACATCCTTAAATAAATCATTTAATGGGGGCAATTGCTATTGCTTTTCCAAAAGTTAATTTATTGACAAACATGATTTAAGATGAATCGAGAAAAGTTAAGGGAGTTGTGGGCATGTTAGTACTAGTTGAAGAGATCGTGTTTTTTTTTTTTAACTTGTTTTTTCATTATATCTTGTTCTTGAAGGAAAGTCTGATTCTTACTTTCCAATTCATCTAGCATATATTGAGGGTTCTGACCATTTAACTTACAATCCTCATACTGTTGTGATAAAACCTATAACAGCGTAGGCCGTTGGAAACATAAAATTTAAATATATGTCATAATATGTATTTATCATAATATAATGTATTATATGTTAAAATGTATCATAATATATAATGTATCATAAGTATCATAATTATATATACATATACATATACATATACATATATATATATGTGTGTGTGTGTGTGTGTGTGTGTGTGTGTGTGTGTGTATGTATGTATGTATGTATGTATGTATGTGTGTATTTATGTATATCATATATAAAATATTTATCATATTTATTGTAAAATTTTAAAAAGTAAAGTAAGTATTTTGAAAATATTTTATTATAAACAACAATAATAATAATAATAATGGTAATACATTTATATATATAGTTTATTATAAATAAATATATATATATCACTATATAACTCAATTTATTAGGCCCAACTAATTGGCCCAAAACTAACTCAAACCTACTTTAACCTAGCTATATATACATATTTCATATCTCTCCACTTTCGCCTCTCTCGTTTTTTTGCCTCTCTCACTCTCCCTCTGCTTTCTTGGCTCTCTGCCTCTCTCATTTATTTTCCCTTTGTCTCCTTTCTATGCTCTGTCTCCTCTCTGTGCTCTTCGTCCATTCTCTCTTTTTCATCTGTTCAACGTTCACTCTACTGTTCACAGCCATCTGCCCGTCCGTCTGCTCTACCGTTCATCGTCATCTGCTCATCGTTCGTCACCGTCAGCTCACCATTCATCTCCCAAATCTGCACCAAATACGTCTGTTCTCCTCTTGGCTCGCATTCTCCGCCCAGATTCGCACCAGATAGGTCCATTCTCCTCTCAACTCGTGTTCTTCGCCCAAATCTGCACCAAATTCGTCGCTCGCCATTCACCTTGGTTCCTCACTCCACCACCCTCCTTCAGCTGCCGTGCTTTCAAATCTACTTGTTTGTTTGTTGTATTTGTTTTTTAAATTTTTCGGATCTTGTTTTATTTATTTTGTGGGTTTGTTGTATTTGTTGTCTTTTATTTTATATTTGTGAATATCTGTTTTGAGGATAATTTTTCTGATATTTCATAGTTTATGTAATTTGTGATTTTGTTATTATTAGCCCATTTTTGTAATTTTGTGGTTTTTTTGTCTCCTACTTTTGAAATTTTTTTTGTAAACATAAGATATAGTTTATTAAATTGTTGTCATATTATAAAATATAGAATATAATTTAGTAATGTATAAAATATATCTTTTTATATTGTTTTTGTTTTCGTATAAATGTTTTCCAACGGCCTTAAATGTTGGAAAATTTAGCCAAATAACTATGTGATCTTCAGTCGCTGGAAATTTCTAATGGCTCATTTTACAATTACTAACCGTTAGAAATATCAACCGCAAAAAAATGAGCCGTTGGAAAAAAATTTTCCAACACATGTTTTGCCAACGACACTATTTCCAACGGTTGACCGTTGGAAAACTCGATTTTCCAACACAAAGCAGTTGGAAAAAGCCTATTTTTTAGTAATGTTCATAGTTGATTGACAAATTTTGATTCGCTAACACATCCAAGACTGTATCCTCAATCCCAGATAACTCGACCATAAGTATGCTCTAATCTCAAGTAACAACATGTGCAAAGAATATGGCTCAAAATCGGTTGTCATGCAATCATCATAAAAAATATATATATCCTCACAGCTAGCTGCATAAGGATCAGCAAAACCTTCATCCAATAAATCATAATAATGGTTTGTTGGTTGCCATGACTGGTTCAAGTTAAATGCATTCGTGATCCCTAACCTCTAAATATTGTTCCACTTTCATCCATAGCATTCACTTTATTCCATTTTCATCCCTCACATGATTAAAATGTTTCTTTTAGTCTGTTAATCTGTTTTGCGTTGTGGAGCGAGTGAATGAGAGTTAAGGAAAATGATTAGTGAAATAGTGAGAGATAGATAAGAATAATTAGGTTTTCAAAATTATAGTACTCCCTCTGTCCTATATTCTTTGAAATAATTGACTTTTTTGAATAATTTAACTTGAATTTATTCATATTTTTATTTATTAGAAAAAAAAGTTAAAAAAATATATTTAGAAACTATGGGTCTTTTTATTATTTATATATAATTTTTTTCATTTATATACTAAAATTTTGAAAATAAAAAAAAATCATAGGTTAATTGCTGAATAGTAAATATTACAAAGAACTTGGGATAGAAGAAATATTTTATTAAAGAAATTATATATTAATATATCTTCAAAATTTTTGATTATTTTTTATGTCTAATTAAATTAAATTTTAATCAAAACCGAACAAAAAAGTTAAATCAATTTATTTATTTTGACTCGAGTAAACTTAACAATTAAGTTGAATTTAGTTTGAAACTCAAACAACCCAATTTGATTAGATCCGGATCTAAATAAATCTGACTCGACCCAACCTGAACCCAAATAATCTAACCCGAACCCAAATACATGCTAACCTGAATGATCTAACCCAAACCTAACCCAACCTATCTAATTGTCATCTCTAGTTACCCCTGTCCAATATTCCGCTTCACGATTTGGAGCGTTAAGAGTCCCAAACCGGACCAAAATTTTGTGCCATTCACATTTCTTAAGTAATCAAACCAAGAACAGGAGAAATGAAAGAGAAATAGTACTATTATTTTCCCTTCCTCCATTCTCTCTCTCTCTCTCTCTCTCTCTCTCTACGAGATCTCAACGAGAAAGATAAGTAATAGGAAAGGACTTTGCTTACATTTTCAATAAGAAAGTGGAGCAATAATTATTAAAAAACCATTTATCTTGAAGTACCACTCTTCAACCTTAATTAGAAAATGAACTATCCAGCTATTCCTAAATAAATTTTACAAGCTTACATATAAACACATTAAATTTTAGAGAAGCATTGGTCACTCTTCCTTTTGATCATTTTCTTTCAACATGTACAAGTTTTGATTAGCCAACATAAAACACATTCTCAAACCCCACACTGCAGGACTCATATCTTCTCACAATTGATTCCACCACTATAAAACCTATTATCACACAATCTCGTAAACTTGAAAATGAAGTAATTGTTGTAAAATTATTGTGAAAGGGGAACAGATTTTATTGTCCTTAAACTTATCCTATTTTTCTGTTTAAGTGCTCAAATTTTTCATTTTTTAAAATTGGTTCTAAACTTTATTAAGATGTTGATAGGTAGTTATAAATTTAATACAAGGCAGTAACAAGAACAATTAGATTCCGGACCAATAGACGATCGAACTCAAACTTGTTATTATATAAAACGAAAGAGAAGTAGCAATCGAAAATATGAATAATCAAGTCTTTGATTAAAAGTGAAAAAACTTTTTATTACTTGGTCTGCTGTGTCAAACATTGACCTACACACCCAACCACTGTCGTTGTCTTCAAGGATCGACAGTTGCCTCAAGGGATGGAAGTCGGAGCAAGTGCAGGGCCGGCAATCTTCGGTTCAAGATCCCGTTGGTCTTCTCTTCCAGACGCCATTCTCCACATGATTATCAAAAAACTCGCGCTTTTCAGAGACCGTCTCAGAGTTGTATCAGTTTGTAAAGGTTGGAGAATTCTGCTGCTTCCTAACAATGATCTGCCATGGCTGGCGCCTACTCCCACTCGCCTTCGTCATGGTAGAACTAAAAGATTAGTATCGATTGATTTCGACTTTTACGAACCTTATAACCCTAGACCTTACACGCGTTCGATAGTTCTCGGTGTTTCGTCTCCTCACTTGGTTGGCGATCCAACAATTCAGGACTCCAAGTTCGGCTGGTTGCTTGTTTCAGTTCCGCACCACAAATCCGAATTGTTCGGCCATACTTGTTATTTCACAGTTCGTGTACCATCCTTTCTCCGATGTGTCTCTAAGTTTAGCTGATCTATATTCCAGAGGAATGGACATGGCCATGTTCTCTGGTTCTGATCCAACATCTCAAGATTGTGTTTTCTCTGTGCTAGTCCAGCAAAAGCCCCCGGACACCACGATGGAACTCCATATATGGACACGAGGTCAGTAAGCTTTGGAAGAAGCATGAGTTTGAAACGGAACAATATTGGGGTTACAACAAGAGTGTGGCATGTGTTGATGGGATCTTCAATTGTTTTTGCATGCAACACATGGGAAGCTTCAATCCTTCCAGTGGCGAATGGAGAGATATTGCTTTGCCTTTGGAGGTTTCGGACGTCAACCTCTGTGTCATGGATTTTAGATTGTTCGAGTTGAATGGAGAGATTCTTCTGTTGATTGACTACTCTCCCTACAATATAACAGAAAAGCTGGTTACAGAACACAATCATGTATTGTTCAAGTTCAATCCGTCTGAAGATGCTTGGATCAATAGAGACGGTTTCTTGAACTATAGAGTGTTGTTTATTAGTTGCATCAATCCATCTTGCTGCTCAATTTCGGCCAAGGGGCAAGCTAAGAAAATGGGTAACAAAGTATACACAAACCAATCTTCATATCCAGATGATGATGGGGACAAGTTATGGACAAAGTTTTACCGATTGAGTTGGCTAGCGACACCCCCACATCCCCCCCCCCCCCCCCCCCCCCCCGGGGGTAAGATATGCTATGCTATTTAACTAATTTTTAGTTTTTTTTGTTTTGTGTAAGACCTTATCGTTGCTAGTGACTCTATGTTGGGTTTTGTTCGTTTACATGCAAGGGCCAGGTTGAAGTCGAAAACTGGTAGATTTTGGTGTCGTCTATTTTAGGATGAAAAGTTAGAAAAGAGCGTGGTTGTATTTGAGATGGAGGGAGAGTATCTTAACATGAATAATTTTTTTTTTCAAAAAAAAAGAAAGAATAATCCTTTTTGGTTGTAAGATATACATACTATTTTTTTCTTTAAAGGAAAAAAGGTAATGCTATAAACTTATACAAAACCAGACTAACTTAGTTAGAAAAAACAGTGGCAGATTAAAACAAAAGAGTACGTAACGAGCTTTCTAGGTTTTAGGATGAGCTATTGGTTTTCTATCTGCACAAGACAAAGAATTTCCCAAGAATTTCCTAAGAATTTCTCAGACATCAATTCAGAAACTAGTTCAGAACCCCTGGGTCAGTGCTCATTTGTACAAGCTATGGACACTGCCTATTTTGCTTCATATTTCAGAAAAGATTTACAGCAAATTTCCAGAGCTAGAATAACCATTCCAGAAATTCAGAGAAACTCCTTTTGTTGGGGTCGTGCAGTGGGTGATAACTTCAAGAACTAAATGATTAGTAAAAATAACACCAGAAAATTTATATGGTTCACCCTTAATTTTAGGACTATGTCCACGGAACAAACTCCGAGATTTTCTTCCACTATAAAAATAGTACACTTACAGAGAGAGAATATTCTCTAGACATAAATTCTAGAGGTATAAGATAAATCCCAAATAATGGCACTCAAGTGTTTCCCAAACACAAAAACAAAAAAAAAATTATCTCACTATTTTGTCACTCCCTAAAAATAAATCTCTCTCTCACAATTTTTCGTTTACTCTCACAACTGAGCAAGCTTCCACCGTGGTGATCTGAGGGAGGAATGGCATGGCTATTTATAGAAGAAATAACGCGTTTTCTTCCATCCGATTTTCAAAATCGGTGCTGCCTCCAGCATGTATCTGTGCCTGATTTCAATATTTGCTACAGCTTTCTATTTCTTCAGCCGCAATAATAGAAACAACAAAGGAAAATAGAGAAACAATAAAGAAGGGAGAGAAAAGGGAGAAAAATAATTAAAAAAAAATTGTTGCACCCCACATGGGGCAATAAAGTCAACAATCTCCCCTTCTTGCCTTATGTGGGAGTTCCACCATTCCCGTTGCCAGTCGATAATATTCAAAAAATTTTCTCTCGGTTGAATATTGATCAACATATCATATCCGTTTTCATCAGTATGGATCTTCACAAGCTGTAATAGCTTCATCTCCAATGTATTCATTATCCAATGATATCTCACATCAATGTGCTTCGATCTGAAATGAAAAGATGAATTCTTACTAAGATGAATTGCGCTCTGACTATCACAGAACAATTCATATTTCTCCTAGTGGAAACCAAGTTCTTTAAGAACTTCTTCGTTGTGCCCCTTACATGCTTCTGTTGCTGCTATAAACTCAGCTTCAGTTGTTGAAAGAGCAACACATTTTTGTAATCTTGACTGTCATGACACAGCTCCTCCTGCAAATGTAATCAGGTATCATGATTTAGACTTTCTTGATTCAACATCACCAACCATATCTGTATCTGTGTAGCCAACTAACACAGTCTTTGTATTTCTAAAACATAAGCACGTTTGAGAAATACCACGAAGATACCTGAAAATCCATTTTAACTGTAGCCCAATGTTCATTATCAGGATTTGAAAAGAACCTACTCACTACACCAACTGGGTATGCAATATCTAGCCATGTACATACGATGACATACATCAAACTTCTAACTACTGAGGCTTATAGAACCTTTTCCATTTCTTCCTTCTCTTTGTCGGTAGAAGGGCATTGCTTGGAACTTAATCTAAAGTGATTATCAAGAGGACAACTAACTGCTTTAGCCTTGTCCATATTGAATCTCTGATGTACCTTGCCAATGTACTTCTCCTGTGATAGCCACAATTTCTTGGCGCTTCTATCTTTTGTTATCTTCACTCTAAGAATTTGCTTTGCTGGCCCTAAATCTTTCATAGCAAAAAACTTACTCAACTGCTTCTTCAAGCTGTTGATCCTAGAAATATTTTGACCAACAATAAACATATTATCCATATAGAGCAATAGAACAATGAAATAAACATCAGAGAATTTTTGCACAAATACACAGTGATCTGGAGTAGTCTTCTTGTAACCTTGCTCTCCCATAACTGACTCAAACTTCTTATACCACTGTCTGGGCGCTTATTTCAAACCATACAAGCTTTTCTTTAGCTTGCAAATATAGTCCTCTTTTCCTTTTACTTCAAAACCCTCTAGCTACTCCATGTATATTTCTTCTTCCAAATTACCATATAGAATGGCAGTCTTCACATCCATTTGCTCAATCTTTACATCGAGACTTGCTGCAAGTTCTAGAATTGTATGAATTGATGTCTTTTTCACAACTGGTGAAAAGATCTCATCAAAGTCAAAATCTTTTCTTTGGCTAAAACCTTTGACAAATAATTTGGCTTTAAACCATGGTTATGAATTAGATTCTTCAAACTTGATTCTGAATACCCATTTATTTTTCAAAGCCCTTTTGCCGCTTGGCAACTTCACCAGCTCAAATGTTCTGTTCTCATGCAAGGATCTCATTTCTTTTTGCTTGGCGTCAATCCATAGTTTCTTCCAAACTCCCTGGTTCTTCTCCGTCAATCAATAATACATACTCATTTTCAAGATATCTAGTACATCATTGTCTGACTCTATTAAATCTCCTTAAAATTGGAGAACTCACTACTGCTGGTGGTTGTTGATGAACACCATCATCAGCAGCATTACCTGGTCCATTCTCAATGGGAGCATCAAAATCATTTTCCTCCGATTCATCGTTTTGTACATCATCTCCAACTTGTCTTTGCACTGCCGTTGGAGGAATCAGTTGTAAATCTGTTGAACTACCAATGGATGCTGAAGCATTCTTCTCAGCTTTCTTAATATCCTCAATGGTCTAATCTTTAACAAATATAGCATCACAACTTTTAACAAGCCTCTTCGTTACTGAATCATAAAATCTATAGCTAAATTGATTTTGGCCATGGCCAATAAACACATTATCGTGTCTTAACATCAAGTTTAGATCTCTTATCCTTCAAGATATGCACGTAGGCTTTACAACCAAACACTTGCAGATAGTCATAGAAGACATCCTTTCCTGACCATACCATCTCTGGGACATCATATTGTAGAGGGACACACGATGAAAAATTCAGCATGTGAGCAACTGCTAACAATGCTTCACCCCAGAACATCTGAGGTAACTTTGCATGTGAGAGTAACATCAAACTCTCTCCATCAAAGTTCTGTTCATCCTTTCAACTAAACCATTTAACTGCAGTGTCTTAGAAGGTGTTGTCTAATGTTGGATACCATACTTTTTGCAGTAAGCATCAAATGGTCTAATGTACTCTCCACCACTGTTTGCTCATATGTATTGCAGCTTCTTGTCGCTTTGTCTCTTAACCAGGGTTAGAAATTATTTGAAAACTTCTAATACTTGATCTTTTGACTTCAGAATGTATAACCATGTCTTACAAGAATGATCGTCAATGAAAGTCACAAAGTATCGAGCACCACCAAGTGACTTTGACATTAGCCCACACAGATCTGAGTGTATCAGATCTAACATATTCTTCATTCTGAAAAGAGGGGAACTTTTGAAAGACATTTTGTTTTACTTTCCTACCAGACAATCAGCATATTTATTCAAATGGACCTGATCCAGTCCCAGTAATGTCTTCTTTTTTGCAAGATGGGTCATTCATTTTTCACTTATGTAACCCAATCGTTTATGCCATAATTCCACTGTACTGTCATTCTCTACTACATTCACAATATCCATGGGGAGTTTTGTCTACATCGTGTACAGTTTTGAGTTCTTTATTCCTCTGGCTACTCCCAGGGTTCCTTTAGTCAACTTCCGCTGGCCATTAAAAAAGGTGTTGTAATAACCTTCATCATCAAGTCTACCTATTGAAATCAGATTCACGCACAAATCTAGAACATGCCTGACATATTTCAAGACTAACTGTGTACTATTCTGAGTCTCCAGAGAAACATCTACTTTTCTTGCAACTTGTGAGAAACCCTCATTTCCCATTCTCACAACACCAAAATTTTGCAGGTGTATAAGATTAGAAAAATTCTTTTTGAGAAGTGACATGAATGGCAACACCACTGTCAATCACCCAACTCGTCTCATGGGTTGCAAAATTGACAATATCATCATCATGGACAATGTTAAACTCATCGACAACATTTGCTTGTTCATCATCACTGCTATCATCTTTCTTCGGTCATTTACCTTTTTTATGATCTTGCCTAGATTTTCAGCATAAATTTTTTATATGCCCTTTTTTCCTGCAATAGTGGCATTCAATATTTGCATATTTGTTTGACTTTCCTCTGCTCTTATCTTTTGACTTTGGTACTCTAGTCTCACTTCTCCCTCTAGAATCTGCTACAATGAAGTCTAATTGTGATGAAGAAGATCCTTGCGATCTTCGTCTTATCTCTTCATTCAGAATTCTACTTTTGATGAATTCTACATTTATTACACCATTTGGTTTAAATTTTGTAAGTGAAATTCTCAAAGTCTCCCAAGACTTTAGTAATGAGGCTAGCATTATAAGAGCGAGTACCTCGTTGTCAAATTTTATGCCCATCGTGGATAATTGTTCCACAATTCCTTGTAAATCATTCAGGTGATCTGCCATGGATGAACCTTCCTGGTATTTTATCTAAAGCAATCTTGTCAGATAAAATAATTTGTTGTTGTCAGTTTTTGAAGCGTACATCTCTTCAACCTTGCTTCACATTGTCCTTCCATGAGTTTCTGTAGATATGTGGTTGTAAACATTATCTTCAACAAATTGTCAGATGAAACCATATACTTGCTAATACTCGAATGCCTAATCTTCTTCCGAATCTGTCCTCCAGTTTGGTTGTACCAAACACGGGCAAGTGTATCTTCGTCACATATAAGAGATCCTTCATCTTGCTTCTCCATATGTGGTAATTCGAGCCGTTTAGACTAATCATTTTGCCCTCGGAGTTATCACCCGCTGCGCGACCCCAACAACTAGTATCAAAGCAAAGCCTAGTGTTTATATCTACTTATCGTATTTTCAGTGGTTGCCGCTGAAAAGTGGATCCTCCACATCAGAAAATAATCATTACCAGATTCATGGGAGACTTTGAGAATTTCACTTACAAATTCTGCACCAAATGGTGTAGTAAATGTAGAATTCGTCAAAAGTTGAATTCTAAATGAAGAGATGAGACGAAGATCGCAAGGATCTTCTTCATCACAATCAGACCTTTTTGTAGCAAATTCTAGATGGTGAAGTAAGACCAGGGGGCCAAAGTCAAAAGATAATAGCAAAGAAAATTCAAAAAAATATGCAAATATTGAATGCCATTATTGTAGGACAAAAGGGCCATATCAAAAATTTCTGCCAAAACTTTAGGCAAGATCAGAAACAAGGTAAAGGACCAAAGAAAGATGACAGCAATGATGATGAACAAGCAAATGTTGCCGATGAGTTCAACATTGTCCATCATGATGATATTGTCAATTTTGCAACCCATGAGACGAGCTGGGTGATTGACAATAGTGCTACCATTCATGTCACTTCTTGAAAAGAATTTTTCTCATCTTACACACCTGAAAATTTTGGTGTTGTGAGAATGGGAAATAAGGGTCTCTCACAAGTTGCAAGAAAATGAGATGTTTCTCTAAAGACTCAGAATGGTACACGGTTAGTCCTGAAGATGTCAGGCATGTTCCAAATTTGTGCCTGAATCTAATTTCAGTAGGCAGACTTGATAATGAAAATTACTGCAACACCTTCTTTAATAGCCAGTGGAAGCTGACTAAAGGAACCCTGGGGGTGACCAGAGGAACAAAGAACTCAAAACTGTATATGATGCATGCAAAGCTCTCCCAGGATGCTGTGAATGCAATGGGAAATGACAGTACAGTGGAGTTATGGCATAAACGATTTGGTTACATGAGTAAGAAAAGTATGACCTGTCTTGCCAAAAAGAAGACATTACTTGGATTGGATTAGATCCATTTGAAGAAATGTGTTAATTGTCTAGCAGAAAAGCAAAACAAAGTGTCTTTCAAAAGTTCTCCTCCTTCCAGAATGAAGAATATGTTAGATCTGGTACACTCAGATCTGTGTGGGCCAATGTCGAAGTCACTTGGTGGTGCTCAATACTTTGTAACTTTCATTAACGATCATTCTCGTAAGACATGGGTATACACTCTAAAGTCGAAAAATCAGGTATTAAAAATTTTCAAACAATTTCTAACCCTGATTGAAAGGCAAACCGGCAAGAAACTGAAGTGTACGAACAGACAATGGTAGAAAGTACATTAGACCATTTGATGCTTATTGCAAAGAGCATGGTATCCGACATCAGACTATACTTCCTAAGACACCGCAGTTAAATGATTTAGCTGAGAGGATGAACAGAACTTTGATAAAGAGAGTTAGATGTTTACTCTTACCATTTAGATCCCTTAAGCTTATGCTCATCATAGATACCCTATTTGCTTCATTTAGCCTGCCATGCTTCAAGTATGTTTCCGAATGAGGTCTTGGATCAGAATTTAACAGAGAAGCATTTCAGCAGCCCTTACAGAATATGTTATCTACGATTGCAGGAATATGCAAATCAACACATTCCAACTGGGTAGCCAGAAAACATGCCTTCAGTGCAAAAATTTAAAAAATATGTACAGGGATTGAAATCTTAGTCCGACGAATGAAATACAAACTAAACATGTACAAGCACATATAACAAAGATATTAAGCTCAAACTGCTGAAATTTTGCAGTTTCACTGCAAAATTCCAGACAAACAGGGCTATCACTGCTAATCGTAGCGAGACATTCACGCAGATTCACTACTGAAATTCCAGACAAACTGGTCTCTGCAAAAATAAGCATATCTCATAGCAGAGACATCGATCCCATGCTGCAAAAATGTCGTTAAACTAGACAAACAGGGCTATCACATATCCAAATATTAGAACCAGATTCCAACCACACGATTTATGACACAATTTAGAACAGCTCAGTTCGTTCAGGAAAGTATCAAAGCAATTCTAACTTGGGCATCACTCAGTCTTACTCACCTGGTTCTTTTGATTGATCCTATATAACACCGAGTTCAGCAGTTACAGAGCAAAATAGAAGTGATTTCGCGAGTGAGCAAGAACGATTCATCAACTAGTAGCAGGAGGAAGAGCTTTTACCTTCCCATCATCACCTTCCTAGACCAAAATAGCACTGTTGTTCCTCAGTTTGGATCTGGTTTCCAACAGCTCCCCCCATCCAGTCCTTAAACTCCTAAATTGTAGCTTCCTTGCTTGCTTGCTTTGTTCTTGCACCTTAAGCTTTAATTTTACTCCTTACTGTACCTAACATGATCTCCACCTCAATTTCTTGCTAATTTCATGATTAAATTTGGTTGAGGGAGTAGGGCATGGTGACTATGGCTGTTCGAGAGAGAGAGCTTGAAGGTTCCGGTGGTGGTTCAATCGGACCAAAAAGGCGACCGAACAAATAAAGAAATAAGGCCCACCGCCAAAATGTCATGTGCATGGCACATGGTGTTTTAAGTGTCGCCTTTCATTCGTTGGGTCCTTACTTGTGATAAGATCAAACATTTTGGACCAATATCAACAGTAACTCGGGCCTGAAGACTACTAATTACACGTTCAGTCCACCGATTTCAGAAATGTGCAATATAGTCCAACGACTTCTAACTGTCACTCTTAAACCACCCTAGGCAATATTGTCAAATCACAATTTCTTGAGGATAGAGAGGAAATCACGAAAAATCATGATATCTTATACATACATATATATATATATACACATATATATATACATATAACATCTTAATAACATAAATATAGCATTTGTCATTATCTTTGTTTCTGGTTATACCTTAATTTAATTAGTAGTGTTGAGTCATGTGATTAATTACAATCCTCCAGCATGTAATTTGGATTTTGATTTGAGTTTCTTCAAGTTTAGGGCGTGAACAAGTTCTAGGTTGGTTACAAGCATTTGTTGCTCTTTCTTCCTCCTTTAGTTTCAATTTGTTCCCTTGTTTAGTGGTTATATGGTGCCTATATTTTCCAATGTTCATTGAACAAAATGGTTCCCTTTATGCAATAGATGAGGTACAGATTACCTATGAGCACAAATTACCATAGGTGACCAGCATGAATGAGAAATTTTACTTGCTGGTGGATACCTGTGAAGTGGCGGATATAAAAAAATCCGCACGCACGGGTGGCGGGTATGAGTATTTGTGCCCAATCCACTCTATTACCATCCATATTTTTATTTGCTCTGTAGATGTTTTTGTGTTTATTGAAGGTTTTTAGATTATTCATTGTTGCAATGTGAGGAACAACATTTGCAATTGCCTCGTTTTGGCTTTTCACTTTTCATGCCCTTCCAATTTGGTTTTATGCCTTTTAGCGGTTCACAAGATTATGCAATGTGTTTACAAGCTTGATTAAAGGAATTTGAAGATTCCATCTATCGTGAGAATCTACTATGATTTTTTAGTACTTTATGTTGCTTCCCCGAATAAAACATCAATTACATGGAGTTTCTTTGCGGTAAAAGAAGGTGAGAAATGGTTAATTTTGATGATTTGTGACCTCCATTTTCTTGAATTGCATAATGATGACTATATATTGTCTATTACTTGTTTAAATGTTTAATTGCTTATCCCTTGTAGGCATCAGTTGTTGTTCGAATTGTGTTGCTTGAAGACTGCCATAAAGCAATGCTTCCAACCAAGATCATGTCCCTTCAACATACTTTAAAGAAGGATTTCAATGTGTAGATTTTATGTCTAAGTTAGGTCACTCTATACCTTAGAGGTCTAGTCAATTTAATACTCTTGAGTCAACCTAAACACTTTGATTCTTGCATATTGCCAAATGGTTAGTTTCGTACGGGCCTCAATGGCGGCTTTATATACAAGCTATGGGGGTTCATGGATCCTTTTTTGTAAAATTGTTAATGATAGATATATAATTTAGTAATTAAACCTTTCTTTATTTTTTTAATGGATCCCAATAATTTTCACAACATCTAATGAAACAAAAACAAATGAGCCTCTTTTATTTCAAAAAAAAAAAAATAGGGATTAGTCTTTCTTTATAGAAATGATTTTCTAAAGGAAAAAGTCCTAGACTAGCACCTAAACTTTCATATATTTTGCCATCTAGATCTTGAATATTTTTCACCACTCTTTCTCTTCGATCGTTGGGAAAAATTAAAGAACTAGTTGAGCACAAAATAAATGTATAAGCTTAAGTGGTAAATGGGGACCTTTATCTTTTACATTTCATAGATATTGATACATATCTCACGCATCCATTTCCTTTGAATTTTCTCATGTGATGAAAAAAGAAAAAGTACTACTCTAAGCCCCAATTAGGTATCGCATGCCCTAAACGGAATAGGAAAGTCCTTTCTTCCTGCTAAAATTTTTATCTGTCCTAGAAAATCAACAGCTTGCTAATCACAGACCAGCCCCTTGAAGTAAGCCAACCTAATCAAACATGACCTGAGGTTTATTATTAGTGATTACAACTCCCTCAGCCTCAAGGCCTTGAACAAAAGCTGTTAGGTTCACATACGAAGAGCCGCCGGGTGACCCCGCAGCTCTGGCCAAAGCCTTCCACTTCTCCGCGTTCCTCCTTATCTCCTCTGTCTTTTCTGCCCCCGTGCCGCCCATTACCACCTCCAAACACCTCTTGATCTCACCGCTCTCCACTAATCCGTCCCCGTCCCCGTTCTCCCTCACTCTAACCCCGGTCCTCCAGACGTCCTCCAGAAACTTGGCGTTAGTCCCTTGGTCCGACCACTGAGGAAATGCCACCACTGGCTTTCCTGTCGACAAGCTCTCCAGTGTCGAATTCCAGCCACAGTGCGTAACGAAACATCCAACAGCCGGATGAGACAAAACCTCCACCTGGGAGCACCACGGTACGATCATCCCTCGCCCCTCCAGCTCTTCAGTGTAGCCGATTATTTTGCCGTCATCTTCCTCGCCCAGTTTCCTCCTTATCACCCACAAGAATGAATACCCACTTTCGGCCAACCCTTTTGCGAGCTCCTCCAGTTGATTACCTTTCAAAATGGAAATGCTTCCGAAGGAAATGTATACAACGGAAGATTTGGGTTTGGCGTCCAGCCATTTGAGATAATTCTCTGATCTTTCGAAAAGATCGCAGCCATAAGAGGTGTCGGAGGGGTCACTTCCGTCGGAAAACGCTGACGGAATCAAAGGCCCGACTCCGACCAGGTTAAACCCCTGTATCGCTTTCAGAGCCCCTGTTTCTAGAGCATCAAAAGTGTTGACGAGCACTTTGTGGTTGGTTTCTTGTCTGAGTCTCTCCACGGTCTCTTTAATTGTTGGCAATGCGAAGAAGTAAGCATTTGACGGGTCCAGGAAGGAGGGAAGGTCGCGGAGGGCCAGTGGTGGTAGCCCTGGTAGCTCTATGGGAGACGACGACTCATTTGAATAGTTGTTCCTTATGTAATCTCCATAACCACAGAAGTAATAATGGTAGATGACGAAGACAGCCGCGGGTTGGATCCAGAGCAAGGCGGAGGGAATATGCAGCGCATCCGCCACCTCCGCCGCCCAGGGCAAGAGCAGAGTGTAGACTAAGCAGTTGAAGTAAACACCTTCCTCCCTGCGTTTCATGATGAGATCGGTGAGGCACTGCTTGCCTCGGCGACGGGTCTCAGATGCGTAGTGCTCGTGGTCATCCCTGTCGGCAACGAAGCCGTCGTCATATCCGTCAGAGTAGACAGCGAAGGATACACCTTGCAGGGGTTCGCCGAAGGCGGTCATTCGGCGGTGGGCGGAAACACTGGCGGCGAAGGTGACGCGGGCGCCAATGTGTATGAGGCGCTTGGCGAACTGGACGGTGGGGTTGAGATGGCCCAGCGCTGGGTAGGTAATGAGGAGGAAATGTGGTTTCTGGAGCATGTTGGTCGAATTGCCTGAGCAAAAAACCAGTGCCTGTCAGAGGTTTGTTGCGGACGCTTGTTATAATTATAAGAGGACAAGTACGGTTTCTGAAGCAGACATTTCTGATAGAAAATAGGCAGCGGAGAAAGAGTGGCGTTTCTTTTGATTGGTAAAGATGTCAGAAACCTGACAAGACCCAACACAAGAAAGGGTAAAGGCACCGAAATTTTCGCCTTACGCTTTTGGCTCATGCATTTTAAAATTGGGTTAATTACAATTTGAAGTAAAGTTACACTTTACCCCCTCTTTCATGCACCTTGCATCTTGCTTTTTAATACGACTGTATGTTACCCATATTCAAATAATTTTAATCTGGGAGATATTTTTTTATAATTAATTAATCTTAAAAATATTATTTTATATTTATAAAAAGAATTATTAATTTAAAATATTTATTAATTATATTAAAAAATATTATATAGATTAAAATTACAGAAAAAATAATTACCGTAATATTTAAATTAAGATTTTAGAAATTATTATTATATTATATTAAAAAAATAGGATGCATAGTTTATATTTTTTAAACAAGTAAAACTAAAATGTAATTTTACCTAAATTTTATAAATAAATTGTAATTAATTTTTTTTTAAATTTAGACAAAAAGCTACCTAAAATATTTTTAGTTTCAGCAATTTTATTTTAATTATTAAATAAATTATTTAAACCTTTAATACCGATTGAAAAAGCTATTTCCAATATCGTGCCTGACGCAGTGACGCTTGTGGCTCATAACAACTCTTGTCATGGCGGCGTCAACATCATCAGTATCAAAATTTTTCAGTACAACACAACACTTCCATCCGGTAGCAAGATTGAATCTTGACCTATCAATCCACTGGGACTGGGACACCGTTTTATGCTGCCTCTCGCACTCAAGTCGACGTTAACTTCTTTGTTTTTTTTGAAAAATTGTAATCTGAATGACGTGGAACCTGGAACGTGTTGTAGATAAGATAATAATCGAGCTTAAACGGTTGCCCAATTCTCATGTCATAAATTTTTTGTATTATTATTATTATTATTATTTATGATTTTAAAAAACAATTTCAACTCTCTACAAGAGTTATCAAGGCTTTACGCTATCTAGACTCTCAAAAGAAATACTAGGGCTACATTGTTGTTATCAAAATTTGGGAATGAAATGATTTCGAATTCAATGGAGCTGGAAGAGTTATTTTATTTAAAATACTAAAATTTTATCCAATTCACTTTAAATTATAGTGGTGAATTAATAAAAAAATTTGTTCTAATAAAGTAGGTTGAATTTGAGCTCTCGAGAACATTCTAAAAATATCAAGTTAAGTCCAATGAAATAATACCGTGTAATATTTCTTGGCACCCCAATTGAGTGAAAACAACATTATACAAACTCCTGTTTGTTTCTATTTTCACAAAAGAAGCCTACAAATTTTCAGTTTGCTAAAAGTGATTATATGTGTTTTAAAAATACCGGAGTTTCGTCTTAATTCATGGAACTTCAAATTATATAATCCAAAATATTAGGGAATTAACAATATTAGTCCCTATTTTGAGAAATTCACTACTATTTTCCAATTAGCCTTTTCCAATAGCATCACGTTGGAAATTCAGACTCCAACGAGATTGCAATAAATCGTGCATTAGAAAGAAACGTGTAAAAAAAAATTTCCCATCAGCTAAGGGTCAGGTATAGATAGTTTCCAATGGCTAATTGTTGTAAAAAGAGCTATTAGAAAATACCAACAACCTAACCTTTGCAACATTTTTCCAATAGTTGACTGGTTTTGCACTAAGTCTATTGGAAACTACCAATGAAAAAGGCCGCTGGAAAAATAACAACAACTCTGGCAATTTGGTATCTAATGCTTAAGTTCAAAGGAATAGTAAAGATAAAGGTGGTAAAAGACACAACCTTTATAACCCTAACTGGCATATACACATTCATCTAAAAAATCCATACCATTATTATCTTCTGTGTAGAGTAACAACAAGGTGCCATGTGGCCCTTAATTGCTGCAAATATCGCACGCCATTAAGACATGTCTAATGTGTATTAAATAAGTGTTGTTTCAGCTTTCTCTTTACCTTTATGGGAGGACGCATGTCCAATCAAAATGTCAACTAGGTGTAGCATTCTCTAAGAAGCATTATTTCACCTTCCATTCTCTAAAAGGTGTTGTTATGCCCGCCTTCTCTAGAGACTCCAGTTCACCGCCAGTGGCATTATTATAAAGAAGGCTTCATTTCATGCTAATGAGCATCATAAAATGTAAGACCTATATCCCAACTTTTTTAAGGGAAGAACATGTTGATACTGTACTAGGCCTAGAGCCCAACATCAAGACTCAAACTATTTGACAGGGCCCGGTCCACTATACCGCCAGTCCAAGAGGTTGATGCCAACTTAAGAAGGAATAATACCCCTACATTGAAAAGGAATCCAAAATCAAGGAAACTTCCTATTATGATTGGATCACATCTTTCTCCATTTTAGGGGACTGCCACAGCACCTCCAAGGTAGGCTCTGCAATCCTAATTCTCATAGTTACTTAGCTTTTTTGGGAGAGCTAATTTGACCATCAGAAGGTTTCATTGTGTACATCATCCAATGCCCTAATAATGTCGTTGTAAGTAGGTGCCTAGTTCATATCGCTTAGCAGCTTGAAGGCAAGTGCGCTCGGTTTGGTTGTGAGCCTCTTCATTTGGCTATCAAGATACAATTATCATTTTCATCTCTTTAATTTGTTTTTTTATCCATTTTTTGTTACACAAATTAAACAAGGAAAGGATAAACAAACTAAAGAACCTAGGATATGATGAAAGTGGGTCATTCATGTGCTTCATGAGCCAAGGTTTGAGATACCATAACTTTTTTTTTATCAGCAATAAAATAATTTATTAAAAGCTAAAGAAAAGATATACAAGCACCAATTGAGGTCTCTACAACCCAAAAAGCCAACAAAAAAACTAAGACCATTAACCTTACAACCCAACCAGCCTACAAAATAGAAAACCAAAATATATAAAATGTAGAAGACCCTAAAGTGAAAATGAATTCAACCCAAAGTCCAATCACTAAACTCAAAAATAGATAAGCTCATGTCTAGAAAAGGCCCAAATCAAATGAAAGTAATGCTATAAAGAAGGAAATAAAAATATTGGTTGTTTCTCGCAGCACCTTTTTGACAAATTAATCCTCCATTCCAATTTTTTCAACTTGCACATTAGCGTTGAACTATTTGTGATGGGCGGCTAACTCCAGGTTCTTTTGCAAGCTTTAATGCATGTCACCAACTCCCCAAATTAAGTCCAATATATTGGATTAGGAATAAAAAAAAGAAGCTAGAAACATATTGGGTTAAGGAAACATTATAGACGAAAAATTAAAAGAAATTTGAAGACAAATTATACTAAGAAATCTTTTTTAGCCTCATTCAAGAAAGATAGAAGATAGAGGAGTTCGGAATAGCTCAAGAGAATTATAGACAAAGTCTCACATATTTTGATTAATTCTGAAAGTTGTATGTAGAACAGTAGCAAGCCATCCTTAAAAAGATGTCTTGGATGCACAAGAAACAATAAAACCTTAAGTATATTGTGACTAGGACTCCTAAGTGTAAATGACTTAAATTGCATAGAAAATACTAAGAATAAAATTGTAAAACTTCTAACACAAATATAAGTCCTAAAACAAAAAATAAAACAATGTTAATTTAACACAAATTAAAAGAATCCTAGTGAAACTAGGGTTGAGCTGTTCAGTTGTGCTCATACCTCCATAAAAACATATGTAATGCATGCCTTAACGACTAGATGAATTTCCTTTATGGTCCTTCATGGCAACAGTATCCCTTCACTAAAATATGTCATAAGAGGGCTGAATGAACATTGAAATATGTCCTTGAAGCTTCAAGGTACGTCGAATGAACTCCATGCAACTTATCGGGCACCATAAGAGTATGGTGAAACAAATGTCTTACTATTTGGGTTCTTCTCAAGTATACAGTTTTCTTAGGACCTGAAAAATAAATAACTTGCATATAAAATGTATTTAGACATAAGATAACTCTTTTAGGTTGCCTAGGATAGCCAAGAATGGGGGATGACATCAAAAGAGCTTAGTTTGGGCATCTTAAAGCTTGTATGCTTGGGATTGTGTCTTGGGGTGCCCTCTAGGGCTCCATCATTTTGGCTTGAACCTAACTTTTTCTACCCCATCCACTTAGCTTTTACATTATCAAAATTCTTCAGAATTCTCAATGTACATTCTTCACATTTGTCTAATGGCACTCCCTTGTCAAGGCCATCCAAAATAAAAGACCCACATTTTTTAAGCCTATTTAAAAAAGCAAATGATCCATTCAAAACACAATCATGGTTCACTCGATCAACCTTTCACTCATATCTTCCTAAACATGCCCTACTGTCCTCATAAATCAAAACCAATTCCCCAACTGATGCTTTGTTAGCGTCATTTAAGAGTCTCCCATTTCTGAGGTGACTGGCTACCTCTAACGAGCTAGAATCACTACCCCCACGCTTGACTGCTTTCTTTATTGCCAAATCTCATCTAAAATCAATTGAATCCTTCTAATCAGCTTTAGGATTAGCTGCCCCTAGTTCGTCTTTACCCATAGGCCTGACACCGCCAAGTTTGACACCCTCACTTGATGCAGACGTAATCACAATAGCACTGGCACTCCTCTGTCCACCTCCATTTCGACTACTTATAACCATTGACCCTTTTCCCCTGGAACACTTCGATCCGATTGTCTTCTCCCATTGCATTCTTAAACAACACTGCACTATCTGATAAAATCAACACCCCATCACATCCTCTAGTTGATTGATTCTCATCTAAATGTGCCACTACACCTCTAAATGACCTTGAATCTCTGACCTCTGATTTTGATTTGGACTGCCAAAGTTGTTGTGATTTGTAAATCTCTATCGACAAATTAAAACATTTGTAAGAGAAATGATTTTGTGCTACCTCATTGGATAAAGCATCCATCAAGCGAATGAATTTTCTCCACCCAAATAAGTTTCTAGCTTTAAGAAATATGATTCTTGAACATCCAGAATTTGAGTCTTCCACAAATTCAAAGTATTTTCCATGTTTGTTGCATTTCATTCTAAAGAATAATGCCCTTCCAGAAGTACCATTACTGAGTTGCCTAAAACCATGTGAAGCTTTATAAAAAAAGCTTCTCCAATTTGGAATAAGCAAAGCTATTACTTCCCTCTTAGATCTATTGATATCTGTCTACATTCAATTATGTGAATGAGATTATCAATCTTTCCTCATTCGACTTATAAGAAAAAACATTTTTGCTCAATAAGAATAAAAATTTTAGCATCAAATCTTATCCCTCAAAAATTTTAGAGAGAAGTAAGAGCTTCTCTCTAGATTCTTACTCTTCCTCAAATTGAATCAAATTATATGCTAAAGTTAGAGAAAATATTAAAACCCTTTCATTTTTTTTAATTTTTATATGTAAATTTATATGTTAGTGGTTGACTTTGAAGTAGGTCTTAGCTTGAGATACCATAACCAGAGTAAGAAACTATAAACAATGGATCATATCCATGATATCATGGCCCAAAGTTGAATCTTCATGTCTAGCATGATTTGAACGATGCTTAAAAAAGCCTACACATAATTAGTTAGGATAGTGCAAGAATTAAATTCCATGACAGAGGCAAAAACCAAAGCATAAAAAATAGTGAAAGAAAAAGGCAAGCCACCATGGAACCTTAACCATCTCTTGAATTATGAATTAAAGCCAAACCAGTGGCACTCTTATTGCTGAAGGATCGATTCAAAGCGCCATCGGTCACAAAATGGCTGGAGAGACCTTTATTTCTCCCATCACCCCATAGATGAGCTAATTTGAATGGATGATCCAAGAGCAATATATTTAAAATTCTACAATAAAATTGAGCTTGCTTGATTCTTCTAGAAATTAAGTTCATACCTTTAAGTCAAAACTTTAAAAGGTTGATATGAAACTTGGTTCAATCTGCCAATCATGTAGGAGAAAGAATATGGAGGCAAATCAATTACCATTTCTTACATGGGACTAGGAAACGTAAGAGTGTGCTGTTATGTACTTCAAACTTGTTGATGCAAAAATAAGTGGGAGATAGTTTCATTAGATTGAGTGCGCCTTGAGCAAGCAAGAAACACTAAGCCACCTTTTAGTAGTAAGCGAAGTAGCCATGGCTAAGGCCTATCTTAATCATCTCTAAATCAATATCTTCAACTTATGAGGTGTTGGTGCTAATTAAATGAAACAATGAAAACTACTCGAACCACAATATGAGGCGTATTAACATTGTATTTAAGGATGATAGAGATCAGGACTACAAAAATCCTATAGGATACAACGGATTTTGTGAACTACATGGGCTTATAATAGATTGAATGGGGAGAAGAGGAAGCTCGAAAGGTTATAGGAGGAAGAATGTTGGAAGGGATTGACAAAAATTTTAACTCTGTACTAAATAATAGTTAGGTAAATCAAATGTAAAACATAAAAATGTTTGAAATCAAACATAAAAACTATGTTATGAGGTAAGTTAAAAATAGGGTGAAAATGAAGTCGAGCCCTATCAAACAGTTGGAGCTTGAATACTATTTTTTCTGTTATCTAACCGAGCCTGACGAGCTTAAGCCATATTTTAGGTTTGAAGCCGTAACAAACCATGCTCAGACCTGATATTTGTTGGTTAGAGCTCTTGTCAAGCCTAATATAATATTAATATAATATAGTTAGTCTAATAAAATAAATAATAACCTAATTCCTAAAATCTTACTTAAGCTCTTATCAAACCAAATGCACCTTAATAGAACTTGATTCCAGCTGCACCATCTAAGTTGATCTTCAAGCCTATTAAACAACCAACATAAGCCCAAGCCTCTTTGAGCCAAGCATTGATCCTCCTTTACTAAGCTAGTTGAACTCAAACTCGAGTTCAAGCCGAGCCAATCCTTAATGAGCTGAGCTTCAAGCTTAGGGTGCTCGGACTCGGCTTGGCTCATTTGCATCCAGGTTAAAAATAATCATCAAATTTATATGCACAAGTCTACCATATCATCATACTAGCCCAGTCCGAGGTGGCAAAAGAGACACCAATCCCCAGCCAAGTCGATCCCTAGCCAAGGCCAAGGATCAATTCCCTCATCTCTACCTTCCTAAATTTCCATAATACATTAATACTAGATTCAGTGACCTCTCAATCCAGAACAAGTTGACATTTCCCCTATTCTTATATTATAGTTGTATTATACTTTCTCTGTCTCAAAAAGAATGAAACATATTTCTTTTTTTGCTGTACAAAAAAGAATTAAATATTTTCCTGTTTAGAAAGTTTTCAATTTGTAATTTACCTTGCTACCCTTTATTTAAACTTCACTACACAAAACTAATAAAGAATCTTTTTTAATATTCATTTAAACTCTTACTGCACAAAACAAAAAAAAAATCTTTTCTTTTTAATAATTATTTAAACTCTCACTACACAAAATTCAAAAAGATTTTTTTAAAATTTTAGTTTCATGGACAAATTTGAAAAAAATAACATAAATGACATACATTTTAATCTCCGTACCCAGAGAAACGTTTTAATTATTATGAGACGAAAGAAGTATCTCCTTAAATCCTATACCTTGTAATACTAATGTTGATTACCAAAAAAAAGTCTACCATATCCTTTTATCCTCACCTAATTCATGTTGACAAAATAGTTTATAAACACTTAAAACTCTCTTTTGTAAGTTATATTGGAGGACAAAGGTTTCCCTTTTGAAATACACAGACAGCATGACGAATGTTGGAAGCTCATGGCCGGCAGATGAGTTTCTTTTTTCTTTTCGAAAGAGAGACCTGTGTTCACTAGCGTGAGCCCGATTAACTGTATTTTCGCATTCGGAGCCCAATTAGTTGGGTTCGAGTGCAATAAGCCCAAATGCTAAAATTGTTACTTGATATTGTTCAGGATTCAAGATTCCTCCAAACCTTTGCTAAGTATTTCCTAATATCTTATACTTCTACGTGCTCCTGGATATAAAAAAAAAAAAAAGTAAATATTATTTACCTCTTCGATTTCCAAACATGCTTTCCAACCCATTAGGCTGATTTATAAGCTTGGAGTCCGCGGTGTTGGACAACCATAGGGTTTATGGATCAACATAAAAAGTTGGGCGTCCTGGGCCTGGCCGACGTGCATCTCCGAAACCTATAATCACAGCCGTCTTGAACTTTGGGCCCATACTTGCTAGCTCTCAGTATTTGACGCCCTATGAATGTGTTGTGGCCCAATAATATGACGACACGTGGAGAGGCATAAGTCGGCGGTTGGGGCCGTGTTGGAGAAATCAGGCAAGTCGGTCAATTAACTTGCAACGGAGGGAAACCCGAACGGAGGATTCTCTATATATACGCATCCAATCTCTCATTTCAGCGTTTTCCATGTCCGTTTCATTGCAAGGCACGAGAAATTGGAGCGAGGAATATTTTCGATGACGGCCAAAATATCTCCTCGTATTAATCTGTGGAAGCGAACTTCCGCTTTGTCGGAATCGGAGCTAGACGCCGCTTGCCTTCTCCTCCACCTCTGTCGGCCAGCCCAACAGAAGGGGCGCTGTAGAGACGCCGACGAGGGATGGATCGACAGCGAAGAAGGAACTGCTGCGAAGATCCGCGACGTCGAGGTTGATGATGGAAGAAGCGTGGCGTGTTCTCCATCCGCGACGGTATACTCCGATGACGAAGAAGAAGGAGATGGCTGCCGCGATGGCTCGCATCCGGGTCTCAGCCGTCGAACTCGAATCAGAAAGAGGCGGTTTCGTTCCCTACTTTCTCTCTACGATTCGGCCCAGCCGGCGAAGAAGATGAAGTGCATTTAAACGACCTCGTTTTATTGTAGCTGGTCTGGTCAATGAGGTTTACGTGTAGTTCAGATGAATTCTATGGGGCATCTTTTACACCCCATTTCTTCGACTTGACTTGGCACTAAGAATATATAGTGAAAATGGGAAATGTTAATTAAGTCAGTCACTCCTAGTCCCTCGCAATAAATATATTGTGTAAACTTTGGAGCTTTAAGACTTGTTATATTTTGAGAAAAAGCAGTAAATTGGATAATTGGGTTCAATTATAAGTTTGGTTCAGCGCCTCTTAAACAGCTTTTTCATAATATGATTTACTTCAACAATGGGGGATGAAATCTTTATTAGTATTATTATTATTATTATTTCCGCTGCATGGGACGGCACTTAAACTACTAGTTGACCTCTGAGGACAGAAATTTGGACTTATTGACCAAACCAGCCATCACATTTGCTTTCCCAACTTCAGCTTCAGCTTTAGGCTGAACTTCAACTTGCATGCCTATAGCCCTTGTACCCGTCGCCTTAATCTCATCAACAAAGCTCTGAACATTTTCATAGGAGGATCCACCGGCCGCCACTGCTCCCGCCGCCGCTTCCTTCAACTGCAGTATATTCCGCTTCATCTCCTCCGATTTGGGCCCAGCCACGGCCTGACGGAGGCAATTCTCCACCTCCTCCCTCGGGACAATTCTACTGTCCACCTCTCCCCTGCCCATCCTCACGCCAACCTTCCACACATCCACCAGATAGACAGCGTCAGTTACCTGATCACCCCACTGCGGGAACGCCACTACCGGCACGCCCGACGTCACTGCCTCGATCGTCGAGTTCCAACCGCAGTGCGTCACGAAGCAAGCCACCGACGGGTGTGCCAGAACTTTCTCCTGCGGACTCCAACCCACCACCTTCCCGCTGTCGCCGACTTTCTCGAAGAAACCTTCCGGTAACTCTAGCTGCTTAAGCCCGGAGACCTGGTGAGGCTGCTTCATCACCCAGAGGAATGAAACGCCGGCATTTAACAGCCCATAGGCAATCTCGTTCACTTGCTCCTGCTGCAAGTAGACAACACTTCCGAACGATACGTAGACCACAGAGGAGGCCGGTTTAGTGTCAAGCCACTCAATGGAGCCTTCGGAAGCTCTGACGAAGTCGCCCCGCACCGCGGCGGAGCTCTGCAAGATCGGGTACTTGAACAGAGGTCCAACGGTTTTGATGGGGCAGAGCTTCGACATGTAGTCGACTATCTCCGGCTCGAGCTCTTGGAAAGTTTCCATCAGAACACAAGAAACCTTGTTCAGTTTCTTGAACTGCCCAAGAATAATTCTTGCCAGAAAAGGGTACTGCGTCGACGGATGCAGGAAGCTGGGGACTTCGTTGTGCTTGAGCAAAGGCATGCAGGGGAGCTGGACCTCAGTTTTCGGGTCGGATTCTGTCGGAAATTGGACCAACCGGTGTTCATAAGAGTAATAGGCGGCGAAGCAGGCGCATGATTGGATCCAGAGCATGGCCGAAGGCAGGCGGAACTCCTCCGCCACGTCGGAAACCCAAGGTATGAAGGGACTGTGGATGAGGCAAGAAACGGGACGGTTCTTATCAGCTTGGCGGCTGACAATCTGAGAGACGGCATCTTTCCCGACGATTCCAAGGTGGGTCATGTACTGTTCGAGGTCGGCGCGGCGTGGATCGTTCTCCAGCCACCCGTCAGGGAAGAACTCGAATGAGATGAAGCCGTCGTCGACGGGGATGGGCTCGTGGGGCATTATGTTGCTGCCCTTGATCATGTCTCTGCCGGTGTGGGCGTCAGTAGTGAAGGTGACGTGCATGCCCTTGGAAGCGAGGAGCTTGACTAGGCGGAGAAGAGGGTTGACGTGGCCTTGCCCGGGGGAAGAGACCATGAGAATGTGAGCCATAGGCACAGAGAAATGCTCAGACCCCATAGCTGGTTGCTTGAGATTATTAGCTAGTTTATTGATTTGTACGTATGTGTAGGATAAATGAAGTGAGGGCAAACATGGTATGGTATATATATAGGAAGAGAAAAGTGCAATTCGTACTTTCTAGAAAATATTGCTTTGGGTACTTCTATTTTTTTTCATCATTTTATATCAATCTAGTTACACCAATAATTCTTAAATTGTTTTCTATATAAATTTTTCATATCGTCAACGGCATCAGGAGATAATGGATATGGTACTGAAAATAATAATAGTATCTCTATCATTTTCTCTTTCCAAATAATGATGTTGCTACCAAACACAAGCGAGGTAGCATATTAAGGAACTCATCCTCTCTCTTAAAGTAAGGTATCAGCCTATCAGGTTTGATGTTGTGAAATGGAGGAAACAGACATTGTGAAACATTCTCCCCCACGGGGGGGTCTGATCATGTTTTGACTCTAAATTAGTTGAAACTCAATGTAACAATGGGATATAAAGGAAAGGCTCTTAGGTAAAAATAAATGGCATGACTCACATAATACAAGAAGCTTGGTACTCTATGTTGTGCGTAATGATGATAATGGATAGAATAGAAGGAGGGTAGGATAATGTTATTTTTACGTCTTATTTATCATGTTAGATACTTAATTTATATATTGTTCACCATTCATTGATTTTACAATTTTAATATTCATATCTCATACATTCTAAGACATATAGGGTCGAGTGAAACTCATCTAATCGCTGCACATTACCATAGCCATGATTGACAAATTTGGCAAGAGGGAGATTTTGCACAAAAAAGAAAATTAGGTGACTTGGCCTTTGGATTGATCATGAAGCTGGGGATGACAACACCAAAAATGTGAAACAAATTACTTGATTTTTACCAATATAATAGAAATATAAATATAAACTAGTGTTAATAAGAACGGGTAAAATTCACCATGGGTCACCTAGCTTATTTTTTTGTCCTATTCGGGTACCTTACCTTTATTTTGTCCTAGCGAGATACCTTTCCTCTTATTGCGCATCCTGTTCAGCTACTTTCCGTCAAATTGGTCGTTAAATTGGATGGAAAATGATGAAGTGGCATTAAATAATACTAAAATAAACTCAAAATAACAACTTCAGTCCTCAAACTATTTCAATTACTAATTCTAACCCTTAAAATTTCACTTAAGCCAATTCTACCCCTCTCATCCCGTTCACCGCCACCTCCCACGCTTCCCCCGCAAATCTGGTGAAGAGAAAGGGATGATTAGCTCTTCGGAATAAATTTCTACGCCACCATTAACAGAGCACGATTTGAAGAGGTCAACATGGATCTGTGGGTTGATGCATAGAGCCCGTCGATCAGTCAATCGGAGCGACTGCCGTTTCCGACGATGATGCTCGTTGCCGTCATTTGATGCTCATTGTCGGATGGGAACTCTGCCCATCGCCTCCTTGTGGGTCGATTCTTCTTTTCCGATTCCTCGCGAACCATAGAGCATGATTCCTTTTCTTCTCCGGTCAATCAGAGATCCGACGACAGCGGAGGAGGAGAGAGATCCGGCTTAATCGGAGCGACTACCGTTTCCGGCGATGATGCTCGTTGTTGTCATTTGATGCTCATTGTCGGATGGGAACTCTGCCCATCGCCGCCTTATGGGTCGATTCTTTTTCTTCGATTCCTCGCGAACCATAGAGCATGATTCCTTTTCTTCTCCGGTCAATCAGAGATCCGGCTTCGGGATGGAAGGTACCGGCGGCGGCGTCGTGAATTGCCGAGACTGCGGCAACCAAGCGAAGGACTGTGTGCACATGCGGTGCTGGACCTGTTGCAAGTCCCGCGGATTCGATTGCCCGACCCACGTCAGAAGCACCTGGGTCTCCACCGCTAGGCGCCGCGAACGTCAGCAGCAGCAGCAGCTCGCCGCTCCTCCACAAACCGTAGCGGAGAACCCCAAGAGACAAAGACAGAGAGAGGAACCCTGAAAATGACGAATGTCCTGAAAATGACGGAGGAGAAGAGTGGGAGGTGGCGGTGAACGGGATGAGAGGGGTAGAATTGGCTTAAGTGAAATTTTAAGGGTTAGAATTAGTAATTGAATCGTTTGAGGACTGAAGTTGTTATTTTAAGTTTATTTTAGTATTATTTAATGCCACTTTATCATTTTCCATCCAATTTAACGACCAATTTGACAGAAAGTAGCTGAACAGGATACGCAATAAGAGGAAAGATATCTCGCTAGAACAAAATAAAGGTAAGGTATCCGGATAGGACAAAAAAATAAGCTAGGTGACCCATGGTGAGTTTTACCCTAATAAGAACTAAGTTATATATTAATCTAAGGCTTATCTGTTTAGTTTTAAAACCTAAAAGTTGTATTAGAATATTTCGGCCAATTATGTTCACTCGTTGGCTGCCGAAGCTCACAGTACAGAGTAGGTTTCCCGGAAAAAGAGAAGGCAATGCAAGTTAGGGTAAACATCATATCAAGAGGGTTTTTATAATTTTTTTCCATTTGTAATAGTAATACATATAAATGTGGGTTACACACACACAAATGGGGACTGCATGCTATCCAAATATAATGGGTATAAAAAAACCAAATCCAATCAAAATCCATTTAATTGTAAAAAAAATATCCTACCACTTGAATATAACATGATAAGATATTCACAAGGCGAATGTCCATTGATATCCCTTGTGTAAAGGTAGGATGTCCAAAATTGATAAGTCTAATGTGCACTATACCTTTTATGTCTATATATATTAGTATTTCAATATTACCCTCTATAGTATAAAAAAAGTGTAAATACATCAAATCTTGTATATCCCCTAAAAATTAGAGATATAAACAAACCAGATATTAGACATATACAAATTTGACATACAAAAAAAAAAAAAGGAATATATACAAATAATGTATGACATATGTACAAACGATATCACAAATATGTTATTAATATATGTAATACTATGTATAGGTTCAATCTCTAAAAAGAATAGGTGTAAACATGTCAAATCCTAGTTTTTGCTAAAATTGGAAATATGTACAAATTGAATAATAGATATGTATAAAATCAGATGTATAAAACAAGTGTTGGATATGTATAAAATATGTAACACATATATATAAATGAGATCAGAGATATTTTGTAGATACATTACAGATATGTTACATTTACTCATATATGTGTAAAAAAATAAGAAGTTATATATAAACACAATTTGAATATCGAGGACAAAAATTAGCTTTTTGAATCCTAGGGCATTATTACAAGTTTTAGATAAAATTAAGGTGATCTACATAATTTGGCCAAAAGAAAAAAAAAAACCGAAGCAGGTTGGTCTACGACACAGCCAGCACCGCCGCTTCAATTCTTCAGATGCCGCCATTGCCGACTCGTCACCTAGACGCCGTCCCTCAACCGCTTCTCACGATTTTCACACCATCCAGTGGAAGACGAGGAGCCGGTGGTTTCCAACATCGACCCACCAACGCAACTGTAACCCAGCCAACAATCACCAGCGCCGGTGGCTGGCGACGCCTGGAAACAACGGAGAAGGCCGACGTGGGACTTCGGCAGTGAAAACAAGGACCACTGTAGAGGACGACGATGATCACGTGAATCTGCTGTGGCTGGGAGAGGAAAGGATATGAGGGGAATAACCAAATTGGTTTGAGGGCAGAAAGGTAATCATGGGGATAAGGCGCACAAAGGGTATGGCGCATATCAGACACTTCGGTTCAAAAAAAATAAAAGAAGGAAAACTATCACTTTCCTTAAAGTGATAAAGAAAATTGAAAGGAGAGAGAAGATTAATATTCATTTCAAAATTATTGGTACAATTGCTCTTCTATGAGCAATGAAAATGGTAAAAATGTCTACAATAAAAAATGAGTTTAACAAGATCCCTAAGGAGAAAAAAAAATACAATAAGGAGAGGACTCAAGTTCTTTTTTTCTTTAGATATTTTTCTCGTTTTATTACAAAAACTTGAACCTTTAACGGCCTATTATAATAAGAGATATTATCCAATATAAACTTTACCCTACTCCATAGGGATGTATTTGTGGGAGGTTATTGATCGGTAAACAATTATAAGTAATTCTTTTTATATAGAAATATTATTTGCTTAACTTGTACTCTTAAAAAATTGAAACCTTATACTTTGATAGAGAAAAAATGACCACTCTTAAAATATTTATTGCAAAGGAAAAAAATTATTTTTATTATGTTTTAAACTGTATAAGGAAAAAAAATTATAATAAAATATTCTTCAAGTGGTTATTAGCAAAACAAGTGTTAGTTTTTAAATAAAATTAGTTGATGGAGAAAAAGAAAAGGAAGGAAAATGGAATAGAAGTTCTATAGCTGGTTTTTAGTTTCCCACAAATTAAGCCTTAAAGCCCACTCTTTGACTCTAGATTTAAAATTACACTAAGATAGTATGACTTCCATAAAAGAAAAACAAAAGACAACCTTAATTTTTATTCGCTTTCTGTGTTCTTTTTCACATCCTAATTTAATGCTGTTGGATTTCCTGATCTAGTGCTTTTACATTTACAGATCTTAAAAACAACTAAAGTGCATCAAAGTAGCCCGCTTTTAAATACTTTTGGATTCAATATTAAACTCATTTGAAATCTTGAGGACCTTTTGAGATATTCCGACACATGCGTGTCTACATGTGGCATTTCGCAGAACTGCCAGGCACGCATGTATTGTATGCTAATTCTGTTGGCTAACTTGGCTTCTCTTTCTTTTTTCTTTCTTTTTAACATTTCGATAAAAAAAATTAATAATTTAAACTATTAACTAACTCTGAGATAGGTATTATATAATTTAAATTATAATTCAGAAAATTAATATGTACTGTAAAACACACACACACACACACAAAACGAAAGAAAGAAAGAAAGAAAGAAAAACTCACGGTCATGAGGCAAAAGTGTATGTAAGTTCTCAAAACCTTGGAATTAGCCCTTTACTTTCTTTCATCCAACAGACTTGACTCGACTGGTAGCTTCAAGCTTTGCCTCGATAAGACTCGGCCCTAGTTGCATTTAAGGAAAATGGAATTCGTCTCCGTAATTTTGGTTTGGTAAGAAAGCTCTCCGGAAATTCATGTGAAGAAGGCTTTTAATTAATTGTCAGAATTTTGAGTCATATATCAATTACTTCAGTTAATTCAGGAACAGTGTTCTTTTAGCACAACATTACTTACTAAAAACAGTACAATTTCTATTTAATTATATATATAATATAATCTGTGGGGAAAAGTAAAACAAACCAAAATCATATTAATAACACTACAAGAGATATTGGCCCTGTTTGGTATTAACGTCAGCAATTAGCATTAGAGTTTTAAAAAAAACTATCCAATAGTACCTTTTAGCTTTTAGTTTCAGCGTTGTCATCTCAACCATTAAATAATTTATCCAAAACTCTAACGCTGATAACAAAAGTTATTCCCAAACGAGACCAAATTATGAATAGCAACTGAATAAGGCAACTGACTTCTGTCATTATAAAGAATTAGTAACTATATTATGGGAATTATATCATGAGAGGTTAGATGAAGATTGAGAAGAAGCAGTCATCACATGGATAGTTGCTCTTTAGTTGCTACTGGTCAAATGATTTTTCTCATCAGTCGCTTAATAAAGTTCAGTTGCTTTTCAATTACTCGTATAACAAAAACCCATCCCCCTCTTCTTTTTCCTCATTCTTTGCTTTTTCTCTTTGTCATCCTTTTGAATATATTCTTCTTCTTTTTCTTCCATTCCTTCTCATCAATGTCATGCTGATCTTCTACTTCCTTGTCTTTCTTCTTGGCTCCCTTCTTCTTCTTCTTCTTCTTCTTCTTCTTCTTCTTCTATTCTTTTGTTTTTCCTCTTCATCAGTATCATTATCTTCATTTTCACTCTTATTTTTTTTTCCTTCAATTTTGTTAGGAATCAGAACGTAAGCACAAAGAAAAGAGACACGAGAATTTACGAGGAAAACCCCAAATCGGGGAAAAACCTCGGGCGGCAAGCCGGAAGAAAGAATTCACTAAGAAAGAAGAAGAATACAATCTAAGTGACTACTAGATTGTGGGACGAATTCTAATTGTCACAACTAAGCTCCTTATATAAGGAGTTGAAGGTACCAAGGCCCTTTCTATGGCCAATGTGGGATGAAGGGTGAAATATGGAGCTAAGGCATTAAGCCTTTGTTTCCTAGTCCATGTGGGATGAAGGTTAAGAACAAAGTTGAGGCAATCTTCAACAATCTCCACCTTGCATCAATTTTGTTGTACATGAACAAAACTCCACCTTCATACCAAATTGATCTGTAACCTTCTTCTCTGATCTTCACAGCCACCTCCAAATAAGTGATAATCAACAAATAAGATTTACTAAGTCCAAACAATGTTTGAACTTAGATCCAGGAAGAGTCTTCGTCATCATATCAGCAGCATTATCCAGCGTACTAACCTTCATGATCACAATATCACCTTTATCAACAATTTCACGAACAAAGTGATATTTGACCCCAATATGTTTAGTACGCTCATGGAACATGCTATCTTTTGTCAAGAAAATAGCACTTTGGCTATCACAATATATCTTCAGTCTGCGATCATCTTGAGTAAGCTCTGTATAAATATTTCTAAGCCAAATTGCTTCCTTCATTGCTTCAGTGATTGCCATATACTCTGCTTCTGCAGTTGAAAGAGCAACTGTTGCTTGTAGGCAAGCCTTCCAGCTCACAGCACAACCACCGAATGTAAAAATGTAACCTGATGTGGATCGTCGAGTGTCAAGATTACCCGCGTAGTCAGAATCCACATATCCAATCAATCCAGCTTTAGAACCGCCAAACTCAAGATAAGCCGTAGTTGTACCTTTTAGATACCTTAATATCCATTTTACTGCTTGCCAATGCTCTTGTCCTGGATTAGCCATGTAACGGCTCACAACGCTAACTGCATGTGCTAAGTCGGGACGCGTGCAAACCATTGCATACATAATGCTCCCAACAGCACTTGCATATGGTATTTTCTCCATCTTCTTAATTTCTTCATTTGTTGTCGGACATTGATGCGATGATAACTTGAAGTGTGCAGCAAGAGGTGTAGAAACTGATTTGGCTTTGCTCATGTCAAACCTCTCCAGAACTTTGCGTACATAACCCTCCTGTGAAAGATAAAGCTTCCTAGCCTTACGATCACGCCTGATCTCCATGCCTAGGATGCGTTTTGCTGCACCTAAATCCTTCATATCAAATTCTGCACTTAATTGCGCCTTAATCTTGGCAATTTCTGACTTGCTCTTTGCTGCGATAAGCATGTCATCCACATAAAGCAGTAAATATGTGAATGAACCATCTCCAACCGGTCTCATGTAGACACATGAATCATAACTGCTTCTCCTGAAACCAAGATTCAAAGCAAACATATCAAAGCATTTATACCATTGTCGAGGTGATTGTTTGAGGCCATATAATGACTTCTGGAGTTTGCAGACATGGTCCTCCTTCCCCTCGACCTTAAAACCTTCAGGTTGCTCCATGTAGATTTCTTCCTTTAAATCACCATGCAGAAAAGCTTGGTTCTTCAACTCCGGGAATTCCTTCTTTCTTCTTGAACACCCACTTGCACTTGACAGTTCTTTTACCTTTGGGTAGTTTAGCTAGTGTCCAAGTGTCATTCTTTTGAAGCGATTCCATCTCTTCTTGCATAGCTACAACCCACTTAGAAGAATCTGGACAGTTAGTTGCATCTTTATAATTTGCAGGTTCAAAACAACTCTCTGTCTCTTCAGCAGCTGCAAAAGCAAACCCAACAAAGTCTGCTTCCTCAATTAACCTCTTTCGAGGCATACCTTGATTGCTACGACGGGGACGATTGATAGCAATAGAATGAGAAGGCTGAATGTCATCAGTTGAGGCTTGTTGCTCCACCTCAACTTGTGTATCCTTGACATCCTGATCATGACTTTCAGGATGTATTTGGAGCTCCACCTTGCTTCCAATCTTTTCCTTCTCAATGCTTGGATCAGCGACAGTCAACTCCTCCTTTTGATGCAACATGGATGTCTCGTCAAACATAACATTCCTGGCTGTGAAAACTTTGGAAGTATGAGGATTCCATAATTTATACCCTTTAACTCCTGTAGTGTATCCTAGAAAGACACATTTAATCGATCTAGGATCTAACTTCCCTTCATTCACATATGCATAAGCAGGACATCCAAATATCTTAAGATCATTATAGTTAGCCGGACTGCTCGACCAAACTTCTTCAGGTGTCTTTAAACCAATAAAAGTATGAGGAGATCTGTTTACCAGAAAACAAGCTGTAGAGACTGCCTCTGCCCAAAATTTCTTCCCCAATCTAGAGTTTGAAAGCATGCATCTTGCCTTTTCCAACAAGGTTCTGTTCATCCGTTCTGCTACACCATTTTGTTGTGGAGTCCCTGGAACGGTCAGATGGCGAACAATACCTTGATCCTTGCAGTATTGTTTGAATTCTCCCGAACAGAATTCCAAACCATTATCTGTCCTTAGCCGTTTCACCTGCTTCCCGGTCTGCTTCTCGATCAGAGTCTTCCACTGCTTAAATGCGACAAAGGCTTCATTCTTATGCTTCAAGAAATATGCCCAAACCTTCCTTGAAAAATCATCAATGAAGGTAACCATGTAACGAGCTCCACCAAGAGATGCCTCACGAGACGGTCCCCAAACATCAGCATGAATATAATCAAGAGTTCCTTTAGTGTTATGTTTTGCAGGAGTAGTAAAAGAGATTCTCTTTTGCTTTCCAAATAAGCAATGTTCGCAGAAATCTAACTTACTGACCTTTTGTTCTCCGAGTAGTCCTCTTTTGCTCAGCTCAGAAATGCCTCTTTCACTCATATGGCCTAGCCTCATGTGCCACAATTTTGTCACCTCCTCATCAGACATAGATGATTCAGCAACTGCAGATTGGCCTTCCACGGTCTTGCCATCCAAAATGTAGAGCTTTCCTTTCCGCTGGCCTTTCATGACTACCAATGATCCTTTGACGATTTTCAGCGAACCATCCCTGCCAATAAAGGAACAACCATTTTCTTCCAATGTACTCAAAGAAATTAAATTTCTTCTCATATCAGGGACATGGCGAACATTTGATAGTGTTCTCACTATCCCATCATGCATTCGAATTTTGATGTCACCGATGCCTGCAATTCTACATGCATTGTCATTCCCCATCATGACTACTCCTCGATTGACCGGTTCATATGTGTAAAACCAATCCTTATGGGGAGTCAAATGGAATGAGCAAGCAGAATCCATGGTCCATTCGCCACTCCTGCTACTTTCTGCTTGTGCAGTTATATGAGCTTCTGTGCTGTTTATAGATGAGTTTTCAGCAACTAAAGCAAAATCATCTTCATTGGTGGCAATACTAGCCTCATCTGGTGGCCTTTGCTTGTTCTTGTCTCCATTTCCAGCATTTTGATTCTTCTTCTTTAATTTGTGACAATCATCCTTAATGTGACCTTTCTTCTTACAATAGTTGCAATAAAGATTCCGATGTTTTGACTTGGACCTTGAAGATGATCCTTTATCATTCTTTCTTTCAACTGATCTGCCTCTTGAATACAAGCCTTCTCCGCTTTCCTCACGCTTTGAAGTGTCCATCCTATCTCTTGACAATAAACTGGAACAGACTTCATCTAAAGTTATTGTATCTTTTCCATAAAGCATGGTGTGGCAACGTCGGGTTTTCGGGAGTCGCCACCAATCAGTTTTCTTAGGTCGATTGGTCACCTTAAAATTGGTCTGCGAGAGTTCGGGGATCGGGAGTACGGTTACGTTAAAACAACTTTGTTAAAACGCCCAAAAATTGGCACCTTAGTTGATTTTAATTTTGTTTTGCTTTGCTTTTAAATAATTCTCAGTTAATTTTCAAAATTAGAAATTTTAACTGGATTAGTCGAAATGTGGATTTTTAAATTAATTAATTTGTATGAAATTTTATACTTCCGAACCATGGACTCTGCCGAGTCATTTGGACACGGAAGATTTTTGATTCCGAACCATGGACTCTGCCGAGTCATTTGGACACGGAATTTGGTGAACTTTTAAATAATTTAATCCATATTGTAAACATGGATTTTTATCTTTGTATTTATTTAATTTATTTATTTTAAAAAGTTTGATATTTTCCAAACCGTAGATCCTGCTGGATCATCCGGATATGGAAATTACTTTAATTAATTGTTAGTTATATAATTATTATTTTTATGGAATTTATTATTACTAATTTGTAAGTCTTTTGTTTTTAGATTTATTAATAATCTAAAAAATTTATTTTTTATTCTTTACACTTTCTTTTCTTTTCTTTCTTTTCTTTCTTTCTTTTCTTTCTTTTTGATTTTATCTTTCTTTTAGTTTTATTTTTCCTTTCTTTTCTTTCTTTTCTTTTCTTTTCTTTTTCTTTTCTTTCTTTTCTTTCTTTCTTTTCTTTTTTTATCTTTTCTTTTTCTTTTCTTTCTTTTCTTTCTTTCTTTTCTTTTTTTATCTTTTTCTTATCTTTCTTATCTTTTTCTTATCTTTCTTTTAGTTTTTTTTTAGTGAAAGTTATTTATTATTTAAATAATTATTCAATTTATAAAAGAAAAATAAAAATAATTGGCTTTTTAAAAAATTATTTTTATTAGGCTTAAAAAATAATCTTCTTTTAATTTTCATTTATTTATTTAAGTAAGGGTAAAGGTGAATTAAATTAAAAAAAATTATATAAGGGAAAATTAATAATAATAAAGTGGGGCTTTTTGGCCATCCACTTTAAAAATAAATAATAATAAAGGTTAGCAAAGTTAATTAAATTAATTAACAACAATAATAAAAATTAGCCAAGTTTAATTAAATTAATTGATTAACAATAATAATAAAAAGTTAGTCAAGTTAATTAAATTAATTGATTAACAACAATAATAAAAAGTTAGTCAAGTTAATTAAATTAATTAATTAACAACAATAATAAAAAGTTAGTCAAGTTAATTAAATTAATTAATTAACAACAATAAAAGTTAGCCAAGTTAATTAAATTAATTAATTAACAACAATAAAAGTTAGCCAAGTTAATTAATTAATTAACAAAAATAATAAAAAGTTAATTAATTGTTAACAACAATTATAAAAGTTAGTAATAATGCAAAAATTAAAAGGTTAGTAACAATAATAATATTAAAAGTTAGTTGTTAGTAAGTTAATAACAAAAAAAAAAGGGTTAGTAATAATAACAAATAAGTAAAACAAGTAAAAATTAAAATAGTTAGGAATTAATTCTGCAAGAACAAAATAAAAGGTTAGTGACCAAAGTGAAAGAAATAAAAAAAATAGAGGACAAAACAAGGGTTGTACCCTTTAGTTTTAATTTTGAATTTTGCTGGGAACGTGAGAAACAGACGCGCGCGCAGGGGGGGAAGGAGAGGCAGCTGGCGGCGGGGCGGCAGCGCGGCCAGGGGCAGGTGGGGACGGCGCGACGGCAGCGTGGGGGAGCGATGAGCGGCGGCGGGACGGCGTGGAGCGACGGGCAGCGAAGGAGAAGGAAGAAACAGAAAAAAAACGGAGGAAGAAGATAGTCTATACGTCAGAATAGAAACTTTTGGGACTTTCTGGGAAAAGGAAAGAGGGCCAGGGACTAAGTCTGTAATTTTTATTTTTTCTAAAACGGAGCTCTAAGCTTTCTGTCTATTTTTTTGTGTGTTCATCACAAAATTTGGGGGGCTATTTATAGAGGAAGTTTGGCTGAACTGTTGATGGATAAATTAATAAAAAATTTCAAACTTATCTTTAAAATTGGTAAAATGACAATTTTAGTCCTTTACTTCTCTCAGCCTCTGGATAAGTTCCTGAAGCTTCTGATTTTGACAATTTTGTCGTTTTCTGTCAATTTGCGCCAGAACGTCGGCAGGCCCAAAATTTTATGTGACAAACTACCAAATGCTCCTAGAACTTTCAGAATTTGTCAATTTTTCCCGAAACTTCTTAATGTTGTCATTTTTACCTCAAACTTTTAAATTTTGCCCTTTTTTTGGAGTTTTCTTTTTTTCTTTCAAATACACACATATATCATTTTAAATCAAATCTTCACAAAAAAAATGTATTTTAAACTAATTAAAATTTTTAGTAATAATAATAATAATAAAAATAATAAATTTTTTTATTTAATTTCTTTTAAAATTTTTTATGGTCGGACGAAATTAGGTGTCAACAGCTGCCCCCCTTTGCATGCTTCATGAGACATGATGTATGCAAAGTCGTTACCAAATTTCGTCCGGCTTAGCTAGGCATTGAAAACCTTTTCGCCGCCTAAATCGTGAGGTTAAGGAACTCTCCTTAGAACCCCGGCGATAGGAGCTCTCCTATCGTTGAAGGAAAATTGATTGTTTCTGAGGCAAAGGTTCCATCCTTAAAACCTCGGATTGATTGATTGATTTCGAAGCAAAGGTTCCATCCTTAAAACCTCGAATTGATTGATTGATTTCGAGGCAAAGGTTCCATCCTTAAAACCTTGAATTGATTGATTGATCTCGAGGTAAAGATTTCATCCTTAAAACCTCAGATTGATTGATTGATTTCGAGGCAAAGGTTCCATCCTTAAAACCTTAGATTGATTGGTTGATTTCGAGGTAAAGGTTCCATCCTTAAAACCTCGAATTGATTGATTGATCTCGAGGCAAAGGTTCCATCCTTAAAACCTCGGTTTAATTGATTGATTTCGAGGCAAAGGTTTCATCCTTAAAACCTCGGATTGATTGATTGATGTCGAGGTAAAGGTTCCATCCTTAAAACCTCGAATTGATTGATTGATCTCGAGGCAAAGGTTCCATCCTTAAAACCTCGGATTGATTGATTGATTTCGAGGCAAAGGTTCCATCCTTAAAACCTCGGATTGATTGATTGATCTCGAGGCAAAGGTTCCATCCTTAAAACCTCGGATTGATTGATTGATCTCGAGGCAAAGGTTCCATCCTTAAAACCTCGGATTAATTGATTGATTTCGAGGTAAAGGTTTCATCCTTAAAACCTCAGATTGATTGGTTGATTTCGAGGCAAAGGTTCCATCCTTAAAACCTCGGATTGATTGATTGATGTCGAGGTAAAGGTTCCATCCTTAAAGCCTCGAATTGATTGATTGATGTCGAGACAAAGGTTCCATCCTTAAAACCTCGGATTGATTGATTGATGTCGAGGTAAAGGTTCCATCCTTAAAACCTCGAATTGATTGATCTCGAGGCAAAGGTTCCATCCTTAAAACCTCGGATTGATTGATTGATTTTGAGGCAAAGGTTCCATCCTTAAAACCTCGGATTGATTGATTGATCTCGAGGCAAAGGTTCTATCCTTAAAACCTCGGATTGATTGATTGATCTCGAGGCAAAGGTTCCATCCTTAAAACCTCGGATTGATGAAAATTGATTGTTTTCGAGGCAAAGGTTCCATCCTTAAAACCCCGGCGATGAAAATTGATTCTTTTCGAGGCAAAGGTTCCATCCTTAAAACCCCGATGATGAAAATTGATTGTTTTCGAGGCAAAGGTTCCATCCTTAAAACCCCGATGATGAAAATTGATTGTTTTCGAGGCAAAGGTTCCATCCTTAAAACCCCGATGATGAAAATTGATTGTTTTCGAGGCAAAGGTTCCATCCTTAAAACCCCGATGATGAAAATTGATTGTTTTCGAGGCAAAGGTTCCATCCTTAAAACCCCGATGATGAAAATTGATTGTTTTCGAGGCAAAGGTTCCATCCTTAAAACCCCGATGATGAAAATTGATTGTTTTCGAGGCAAAGGTTCCATCCTTAAAACCCCGATGATGAAAATTGATTATTTTCGAGGCAAAGGTTCCATCCTTAAAACCCCGATGATGAAAATTGATTGTTTTCGAGGCAAAGGTTCCATCCTTAAAACCCCGATGATGAAAATTGATTGTTTTCGAGGCAAAGGTTCCATCCTTAAAACCCCGATGATGAAAATTGATTATTTTCGAGGCAAAGGTTCCATCCTTAAAACCCCGATGATGAAAATTGATTATTTTCGAGGCAAAGGTTCCATCCTTAAAACCCCGATGATGAAAATTGATTCTTTTCGAGGCAAAGGTTCCATCCTTAAAACCCCGATGATGAAAATTGATTCTTTTCGAGGCAAAGGTTCCATCCTTAAAACCCCGATGATGAAAATTGATTATTTTCTAGGCAAAGGTTCCATCCTTAAAACCCCGATGATGAAAATTGATTTTGAGGCTAAGGAGCTTTCCTTAGGACCTCGAGCGAAATTTATATGAAAGCAATTGAAATTGGAATAATTTTCTTCGAAAGTGTGAATTTTCATAATAGGCGAGCGCAAAGAATTAGGCTTCGATAAAACGAGTGAATCTTGATGATGACAATAACACTGACAAATTATGTAAAGGGAACGGATGTTTGGAATCAATATTCAAGGTTCATCTAATATTTTCTTCAGTAAATATAGATTCCCTTGTGAGATATGTCATCCGAATAAGGTTAAAGCTTAACTACCCCAAAATGTTGTGCCTAGTAGACCTAATAGGATGCGTTTCAAGAGTAATAAAAATTACTCTTTACTCAGCCATTCTATCCTAAAGGCGTTGTCCTATGATTTTAATATCAGCATGGACGAAGCTATATTATAAAAAAAGAAATTCCCTGAAAAGAAAAACTGAAACGCGAAAGAAAATGCTGATAATAAAACTAAAGGACAAGAAAAACGGATCAGATCGTTTCTTTCTTCCACAATACTTCAACAGGGTGAGTAGATGACCATTATGGGAGTGAACTGGTCGGGAAAGACTGTCGTGTCCAGTCTATCTGAATCATTGCTGGATCTGGTTCAGGAACAAAAGCTTGTATTTTATCTAGCAATTCTTCAGCAGTTGTTGCGGATATTATGATTCGCCGTGCCACTCTTGATATGAAATTCTTCTGCATAGCATAATCCATAAAAGCTATCAGACCTGTAAAGAAATTGTTAACATTTAAAAGCCCAATGGGTTTCTTATGCAAATTAAGTTGGGCCATGGAAGCAATTTGAAAGACTTCTCCCAATGTGCCAAAACCACCTGGTAGAGCGATAAAAGCATCAGCATTTAAAAGCATTTGTAACACACGCTCTTGCAAATTTTTAACCACTAATTCTTCTCCAATCGTGCCCCCAGAAATAAATTTCAGAGGTCCAGGGATAATGCCCAAAACTTGACTTCCTCCTAGAGATGCTGCTGATGCTACACCTCCCATTAATCCGACACTACCTCCTCCATAACTAAATGTATTTTTCGCTCAGCTAATACTCTACCCAAATGGTTGGCTGCTTTTAAATACTCTTCATCTTTTCCAGGAAAAGCCCCAGAAAATACACAAATACTTCGGGATTTACGAGTTGGGGTTTTCTCCATTCCTATCCTTACCCTTGTGAGAAAAGAGGATATATTTATAGAGATGAAGAGATAAGGCAATAATTTTATTTTCAAGAATGGATACATTATTGCCAGCTATTCACAGTAGTCACGAGTATGACTCTGGTCAGGTATGGGTACACTATCGTTAAAAGAGGAGGAAAATTTTCAAAATAGCTGCTAGCATGTACAGTAGTCACTACTGTAGCTTACGTCAGGAATAGGTACGTGATTGTTGGAAGAGAAGGAAAATTTTAAAAAGTGGCAGCTAGCATGTACAGTATCGTGACTATGGCTCATGTCAGGAGTGGATACATTATCGCCGAAAGGGGAGGAAGATTTCAAAAGCGACAGCTAGCACGTACAGTAATCGTGACTTTGGTTCACGTCAGGAGTGGATACATTATTACCAAAAGGGGAGGAAAATTTCCAAAAGCGACGGCTAGCACGTACAGTAATCGTGACTTTGATCCTCGTCTTTCACTGGCTTTGCGTCCAGTAATGGCTTCAATGCTTTCTATGAATCGGTGATTTGCATCCCATCCAGTTTTCTCACAAACTGGCAAACTGGGTCGTTTAAAGTCAGATTCCCAAGACTATAACGATCTCGTTCTTTTTGGAAAATTATCCATAATCCAACAACCTCAAATTGCACTATTCCGCAAGAATGCGCTTCAAGAACCTCTCGAATATCTTCCAGAGATTCCTTACGCAAGCCATTCTTGATGAATTTTATTCTATCATTACGATTTCTGGTGATCATTCCTGGAGAACGACATTTATTGCCGCAAATCCACCATCCACAATTATGACAAACGCCTAGCCTCTTTGCTCTTCTTTTTTTGGCATAAGCGCTTTTACCAAAGCCGGGCATACGGGGAAAGAACGCTTCGGGAACTTCACCAGCTGAACGAACCTTAGCTTCAATTAGCCACCGCACATTATCAGGGATGCCTTTGTGCATAAATACTCTGAATCGTTCACATCTAGCTTGATAAATCTTTTTAAGAACATTTATTGGGAAGGAAGGAAAATACTTTCGTAAGGCGGAAAGAGAAGACTCCATTGATGAAGGAGGCAAAGAAAGAAATTAGTGATTGTAGGAAACGAAAATAACTAACACATATTTATAGTGATGAAAGGGATAATGCGTTAATTACACTTACAGAAGCAAGTACATTATTGTCAAAAGAAAAGACAAATGACAGCTTATATGTACAGGAATCATGACCGTGGCTCTCATCTTCCACTGATTTATGTCCAGTAATGGCTTCAATGCCTTCTATAAGTCGGGGATTTGCTTCCCATCCAGTTTTCTTACAAACTGACAAACAGGGTCATTTAAAGTCACATTCCCAAGACTGTAACGATCTTGTTCTTTTTGGAAAGTCCACCATAAATCCATAATTTCCCATTGCACTATTTCACAAGAATGTGTTTCAAAAGTTAATAGGATATCATCCAAAGATTCCTTACGCAGGCCATTCTTGATGAATTTTCTTTTATCTTCATGATTTCTGGAGATGTATCCTAAAAAGCGACATTTAGTATTACAATTCCATCGTCCACATTTATGACAGACACCTAGCCTCTTTGCTCTTCGCTTTTTAGCATAAGCGCTTTTACCAAAGCCGGGCATACGGGGAAAGAACGCTTCTGGAACTTCACCAGCTGAACGAACCTTAGCTTCAATTAGCCACCGCACATTATCAGGAATGCCTTTGTGCATAAAAACTCTGATTCTTTCACATCTAGCAAGGTAGATCTTTTTAAGGACTTTTATTGGAAGAGAAGGAAAGTATTTTCGCAGGGTAGAAAGAGTAGAATCCATTGATGAGAGAAGAATTTGAGAGATGATGGAAAGGAATTAGTTATTGAAGGAAACTTAGATAACCGACTGGAAGAACATGCATTTATAGCGATGAAATAGATAACGTGTCGATTACACTTAGGAGAGCATGTACATCTGTCAAAAGAAAATGCAAACTTTTCCAAATATAACAAACTGTATGTACAGTAATTGTGACTGTGGCTCACATCTTCCACTGGTTTTACGTCCAATAACGGCATTAACGGCTTCTATGAGTCGAGGATTTGCTTCCCATCCAGTTTTCTTACAAGCTGGCAAACAGGGTCATTTACAGTCAGATTCCCGGGACTGTAACGGTTTCATTCTTCATGAAAAATGCTCCATAAACCAAGAAGTTCACGTTGCACAGATCCACAAGAATGCGTCTCAAGAGTCAATTGGATATCATCCAACGAGTCCTTACTCAGGCCATTCTTAATGAATCGTATTTTATCTTCTCGATTATCAGAAATCATCCCTAAAGAACGACATTTAGTATTACAAGTCCACCGTCCACATTTATGGCAGACTTGTAACCTTTTCGCTCTTCGCTTTTTGGCATAAGAGCTTTTGCCTATACCAGGCATGTGAGACACAAATGCCTCTGGGATTTCACCTGCCAGACGAACCTTGGCTTCGATTAACCACCGCACATCTTCAGGGATTCCTTTGTGCATCAGAACTCTTAATCGTTCACAGCGAACTTGGTAGATCTTTTTGAGAATGTTCATTGGGAGAGAAGGGAAATACTTTCGCAAGGCGGAAAAAGTAGGATCCATTTTCTAGGAGGAAGTAAAAGAAAGAAGGGGTGAAGGAATCAGTTATTATGGGCAACTGAGAGAACCGACTTGAGAGTCATGGAGTACCGTATCCGCCGTTTAACCGGAAAAGTGGATCCTACTTCATTTTGATGTGATAGATATTTTTTATATTCCATCGAGCTGACGTCGATCCAGTCCTCGATTATTGAATCCATTGCCCGCTTTTGACAAATTTTCAACGACAATATTTCTTGATGTCTGCCTTATCTTTGACTATCTCTTATCTTGGATGCTGCTAAGCTGGCATCAATCCTGTCCTTCCAGGTGTAGCCTCGATTATTGAATCAATTGCCAGGCTTTTGACAATATTGTCTACTTTATATATTTTTTTTATATCTGCCTTATCCTTGGCTATAGCTATCTCTTATCTTGGATACTACTAGCTGGCGTCAATCCGATCCTTCCAGGTGTAGCCTCGATTATTGAATCGGTAGCCAAGCTTTTGACAATATTGTCTACTTTATTCTTGAATTCCTGATGCGGGTTGGTCCCGCATATTAGCTGTGTATCCAGTGATAGATTGGTAAGAGTTGATGACATTGAGATCTCAGCTTATATTGTTGTAGCTGTGTCGTGGATGTGCTTCCCGTTTGGTCCTTGTTATGTAAAGGCTATGTATGCATGATATGAAATGCATGAATGCAGAGCATGTGTAACTAATGGTTTTTTTTTTTTTTGTATGGATCTAATTCTTTATGTCTTTGTTTTACTGGATCCTCTTTGTGATGGCTTCTTGGACTATCATTGAATCTCTTTATGCTTTCCAGCTTTTGTTCGCTGCCTCAAAAGCCCAACTCTTTTCAAAATCCTCTTTCTTTGACTTGTTCTTTGAATTTTGGCCTCAATTTCTTTAAAGTTGGCCCGCCTCATAATTTATATCTCTTTCGGGTACTCATCCATTGTCATGGATTTGATACCATCAAAGGCTTTACTTTCAATGTCTGCTTTGCCCCTTTTCTTGTGACCGTGCCGACACTTACTTATTCCCATGTTATAATCTGAATGATTGCTCTTCCTTGAACTCATGTTTTGATCCATAAGACTTGCCCCCTTGTCTATTGAACTTCTTTGTTGGCGGTACTCCTCTTACGCTTCGTAGAGACTACTTTGCCCCCCTGAATATGGTGTTTATGTGGAAAGAGATATCATCTCGCCTTTGATTTAACAGAAGGTCGAGCATTTCTAGACCTTTGTGATGGCACTTGATCGTAAATTTCTCTTACAAGAACCACATCTTATTAAAGAAAGACTCAAGCTATGTCCTCACTTTTAAGTCTACATACATTAATGAATAATGGTTTGGCCTTAAAGAAAAACTTTCATCAATTTGCAAAGCTTGACAAAGTAATTTACGGTCTTTGTTTTTAATTAAAATATCCTGCCATTCTTCCCTTTCCAACTCGAAGACATAAACTGTGCAAGGCAATAAGGTAGAAACATGATTTACAATAATAGCCTTTTAACTGACTGAGGATGATATCGAGAGGTAAATGTTAGGTGTGAGGAAAGTTAAGTTTGAATGTTTTTTTTTTTGTGGCAGTCTTTTAGCTGAATGAGAATAATATTAAGAGGTAAATATTAGGTCTAAGTAAAGTTAAGTTTGAGTGGTGTGAAAAAAGGGTCTTTTAATACTACTCATGAGCAGCATTAAATAAGGTAGAAACATGATTCACAATGATAGTCTTTTGACTGAATGAGGATGTTAGGTCTGAGGAAAGTTAAGTTTAAGTGGGGTGAAAGAATGGTCTTTTAATACTACTCGTGAGCAGTATTAAATAAGGTAGAAACATGTTTCACAATGATAGTCTTTTAGCTGAATGAGGATGATAAGTCTGAGGAAAGTTAAGTTTAAGTGGTTTGAAAGAAGGGTCTTTTAATACTACTCGTGAGCAAATTTGATTATGATGAAAAACTCAATAGTGATGACCTCAAACTTGCCACTCTTTCCAGAAAGTTAAACCTCATCTGTTGCCCCCCCAACTATCGTGGTCTTTATGTATGCTTGGCTTGAAAGTTGCTTTTGTCTTCTAGACCGCCTTCGCAGGTTTTCAGTTTAGAATCCATAGCTCACTTGTTTTCTTTTTTTTTTCTTTTGCTCTAGTTTGAGCCCTTTTTTTCCTTTCTTTTTTTTTTTTTGTTTTTGTTTTTGTTTCCCTTTCTTTTTTTTTTGTTTTGTTTTTTTTTTTGTTTTTTTTTTTGTTCCTTTTTTTTTTTGTGTGAGCTATGGTGATGACATATTTGATAACTTTCTTGAAGTGAGATGACTCAAGTGGCCTTGCTTGCTCGTGCTTGTTCTCAGTTCTTTTTGGTTTTGAATTTTCCCTTGTTGGCTTTTTGATGGAAGGGATGAACTTTTTCCTTTTCGGAGTTTTTGTTACAGAGAACCGAGATCATAGCCTTCTTGAAATGAGATGATTCAAGTGGCCTTACTTGCTTGTGTTTGCTCTCAGTCTCTCTTTTTTTTTTGTTTTGAATTTTCCCTTGTTGGCTTTTTGATGGAAGGGATGAACTTTTTCCCTTTTTTTTTTTGGAGTTTGTGTTATGGAGAACCGAGATCATAGCCCTCTTGAAGTGAGATGACTCAAGTGGCTTTATTTGCTTCTCAGTCTCTTTTTTTTTTTTTGGATTTTTTTTCTTGTTTGGATTTTCTCTTTAATGGCTTTTGATGGAAGGGAGGAACTTCTTTCCTTTGTTGGAATTTGTGTTGTGGGAAACTGAGAATTTTTTTTTTGTATTGAGCATTTGTGAGAATTGGGAGGCCACTGAAGTCATTTAATATGAGAGCTAACTTCTTTGGAAGTTAATCCCGGACTCCTTGCAAGGATGTTGATAACCACTGTGAATTCTTTTTTAGGGTTGAGGTGCAACATTTGGAATCCTTCTTACTAGATTTGGTAGCACTTTGAAGATCATTACTATCAAATCTCCCTTAACTTTTATTTTCACCCACGAGTAGTATTGTTTACAAAGTAAAGTGTGATGGTAATAATGGATAGTATAATGGCAAAGAGTGAGAGATAGATGTAAGAAAAATAAAATTTTTGGTAGAAAGTGGTAGAATATGTGGATGTAAAAATGAAATTTTAGTAAAAAGTGGTAGAATGCACACATTACATCTTTTTGTTGTACCAAGAAAAAGAATACCAGGTGCCCATTTAACAAAGACTACACCCTAGATTCTGGACTAAATCTAGGAGATTTTTACTATTAGATTACTTTGGCAAGCTATCAAAGATACAAGTTTATTCAAAGGATTCCTTGTCATTCAAAAATGTGTGCGAACTGTTAGGTCAGATCTGACTTGGAGGCCTTCCAAAGTCAATGTAATTCTAGCTCGAAATCTTCACTTTTCAATTATCAATCACATCGGGCCTAGCAACTTGGACTTGGTTTTGCTTGATGAGGCGGCAATGGATTGTGGGTGACATTTGGCTCATCGGAAAAGTCCAACCACTTTGACTCGATTAATTGTTGAACTATACGCTTCAATGCCATGCAGTTTTCCAAGCCATGGCCTGGAACGCCATCATGATATGGGCAGGTAATGTTAGGGTCATACCACCTTGGATATGGGGGTTTGAATGGCTTTGTAGGAATTGGACGGATAAATTGTCTTTCGATGAGTTTTGGGTATAACTCGGTATAAGTTATGGAAATTGGTGTGAAAACTTCTCTTGGTCTTGGTGCAGGTACTGGAGGAGTAGGAGCAGGTGGCCATGACTGATTAGGTATGTTAAAAGGATAATTGTTGGGCCTATTGGAAGGATAATCATTGGGCCTATTTGGAGGATAATTATTGGGCCTATTCAGAGGATAATCATTGGGCCTATTTGGAAGGTAATTATCGGGCCCATTGGCAAAATAGGATAGGCGAGGTCCGATAGCCACAGTATCCACGAGGGGAATCCTTCTTCCGCGTCCTATTTGTTGTACTTCGTCATCTTTTCTTTTGGATGGTCCTCTTCTTTTCATAGGATTATTAAAGGATTCAGCAATATTCCCAGTCCTAATCTCATGCTCGATTCTTTCTCCAGACATGACAATGTTAGAAAAATTAGTTGCCGAATTGCCAATTAGTTCGTCATAATATAGGTACTTCAGTGTCTGGACAAACAAAGTGACCATTTCTCTTTCTGTCATGGGTGGCTGAACTTGTGCTTCTTGAATTGCTTTCGCCTTGATTAGCTCGATCAATTGTCTCATTTGTTCGGCCATACTTTCTATCTTGGACTCTATCTTTATGAGACGTCCTTCGATTTGTTCTGCCATTAATCTTATTTGGAGCCGAGTTGAATATCGGTGTCGAGGTCCAATTTTATCCTTTTAAAAGTAAGGTATATTTTATTAGATCCTATGTGTATGTGATTGATGCAATGGATGCATGTAGGAAAAATGAGATTATGTTTTTATCAGACTTTGTATACACGTGATTAATGTAATGGATGTATGCAATGAGATTATGTTTTTATCAGACTTTATATGCACGTGATTAATGTAATGGATGTATGCAATGAGATTATGTTTTTATCAGACTTTATATGCACGTGATTAATGTAATGGATGTATGCGATGAGATTATGTTTTTATCAGACTTTATATGCACGTGATTAATGTAATGGATGTATGCGATGAGTGAATTTGATTATCCACTATCGTAGAACTTCAAGACTTTTAGTTGTTATTAAAAAGACCAAAAAGTTAGCATAGTTTGATGCGTGGTTTTGATGCATGAAGAATATTTGCACAAAACAGAAGTATATCAAAAGAAAGATAAGTTTATTAATAACTTAAATAGCAATTAACAACTCATGAACTATTATGGAAAAATGAGTTAAAACCATAAATACGAAAATAAAAGTGTAGAGCAACAACACAGCATAACAAGGATATGCTTATGGCGTTGGTAAATGGGAGGAATACTATGGTCAGTTCTATGGTTAAGTGGGGAGTTCTATATGCATAAGGTGGCTTATCAAAAAGGCAAGGGATAGTTCCCGAATCCCGTCACTAAATTATAGTGACAGCCCGATTCCTTACCCTCTAGGGTTTATGTAAGGAATGGATTAATTCGAGTCGTAGCTTTTCGTGGGCCCATGCAGAGACTAACCGTCTCAGAAGGCAATACACTACTTTGCTACTTTGAAACCGGTGAAGGCTTGGAGACCGTGGCCTCACAAGGACAGCAACACCAATTCCGCTTAGAAAGAATCGTGTTTGATTTAAGGAAGCTCGGGTATAGAGCTTCATATTGTGAATGCATTATGCATGTTTAGAATAAGTAAATATAACATATAAATCCACATAATAAGCAAAGTAAATCAAAACAAATCAACTTTAGGCTCGACTCACTAACGTGGAGTCCCCAGTGGAGTCGCCAAGCTGTGGCAACGTCGGGTTTTCGGGAGTCGCCACCAATCAGTTTTCTTAGGTCGATTGGTCACCTTAAAATTGGTCTGCGAGAGTTCGGGGATCGGGAGTACGGTTACGTTAAAACAACTTTGTTAAAACGCCCAAAAATTGGCACCTTAGTTGATTTTAATTTTGTTTTGCTTTGCTTTTAAATAATTCTCAGTTAATTTTCAAAATTAGAAATTTTAACTGGATTAGTCGAAATGTGGATTTTTAAATTAATTAATTTGTATGAAATTTTATACTTCCGAACCATGGACTCTGCCGAGTCATTTGGACACGGAAGATTTTTGATTCCGAACCATGGACTCTGCCGAGTCATTTGGACACGGAATTTGGTGAACTTTTAAATAATTTAATCCATATTGTAAACATGGATTTTTATCTTTGTATTTATTTAATTTATTTATTTTAAAAAGTTTGATATTTTCCAAACCGTAGATCCTGCTGGATCATCCGGATATGGAAATTACTTTAATTAATTGTTAGTTATATAATTATTATTTTTATGGAATTTATTATTACTAATTTGTAAGTCTTTTGTTTTTAGATTTATTAATAATCTAAAAAATTTATTTTTTATTCTTTACACTTTCTTTTCTTTTCTTTCTTTTCTTTCTTTCTTTTCTTTCTTTTTGATTTTATCTTTCTTTTAGTTTTATTTTTCCTTTCTTTTCTTTCTTTTCTTTTCTTTTCTTTTTCTTTTCTTTCTTTTCTTTCTTTCTTTTCTTTTTTTATCTTTTCTTTTTCTTTTCTTTCTTTTCTTTCTTTCTTTTCTTTTTTTATCTTTTTCTTATCTTTCTTATCTTTTTCTTATCTTTCTTTTAGTTTTTTTTTAGTGAAAGTTATTTATTATTTAAATAATTATTCAATTTATAAAAGAAAAATAAAAATAATTGGCTTTTTAAAAAATTATTTTTATTAGGCTTAAAAAATAATCTTCTTTTAATTTTCATTTATTTATTTAAGTAAGGGTAAAGGTGAATTAAATTAAAAAAAATTATATAAGGGAAAATTAATAATAATAAAGTGGGGCTTTTTGGCCATCCACTTTAAAAATAAATAATAATAAAGGTTAGCAAAGTTAATTAAATTAATTAACAACAATAATAAAAATTAGCCAAGTTTAATTAAATTAATTGATTAACAATAATAATAAAAAGTTAGTCAAGTTAATTAAATTAATTGATTAACAACAATAATAAAAAGTTAGTCAAGTTAATTAAATTAATTAATTAACAACAATAATAAAAAGTTAGTCAAGTTAATTAAATTAATTAATTAACAACAATAAAAGTTAGCCAAGTTAATTAAATTAATTAATTAACAACAATAAAAGTTAGCCAAGTTAATTAATTAATTAACAAAAATAATAAAAAGTTAATTAATTGTTAACAACAATTATAAAAGTTAGTAATAATGCAAAAATTAAAAGGTTAGTAACAATAATAATATTAAAAGTTAGTTGTTAGTAAGTTAATAACAAAAAAAAAAGGGTTAGTAATAATAACAAATAAGTAAAACAAGTAAAAATTAAAATAGTTAGGAATTAATTCTGCAAGAACAAAATAAAAGGTTAGTGACCAAAGTGAAAGAAATAAAAAAAATAGAGGACAAAACAAGGGTTGTACCCTTTAGTTTTAATTTTGAATTTTGCTGGGAACGTGAGAAACAGACGCGCGCGCAGGGGGGGAAGGAGAGGCAGCTGGCGGCGGGGCGGCAGCGCGGCCAGGGGCAGGTGGGGACGGCGCGACGGCAGCGTGGGGGAGCGATGAGCGGCGGCGGGACGGCGTGGAGCGACGGGCAGCGAAGGAGAAGGAAGAAACAGAAAAAAAACGGAGGAAGAAGATAGTCTATACGTCAGAATAGAAACTTTTGGGACTTTCTGGGAAAAGGAAAGAGGGCCAGGGACTAAGTCTGTAATTTTTATTTTTTCTAAAACGGAGCTCTAAGCTTTCTGTCTATTTTTTTGTGTGTTCATCACAAAATTTGGGGGGCTATTTATAGAGGAAGTTTGGCTGAACTGTTGATGGATAAATTAATAAAAAATTTCAAACTTATCTTTAAAATTGGTAAAATGACAATTTTAGTCCTTTACTTCTCTCAGCCTCTGGATAAGTTCCTGAAGCTTCTGATTTTGACAATTTTGTCGTTTTCTGTCAATTTGCGCCAGAACGTCGGCAGGCCCAAAATTTTATGTGACAAACTACCAAATGCTCCTAGAACTTTCAGAATTTGTCAATTTTTCCCGAAACTTCTTAATGTTGTCATTTTTACCTCAAACTTTTAAATTTTGCCCTTTTTTTGGAGTTTTCTTTTTTTCTTTCAAATACACACATATATCATTTTAAATCAAATCTTCACAAAAAAAATGTATTTTAAACTAATTAAAATTTTTAGTAATAATAATAATAATAAAAATAATAAATTTTTTTATTTAATTTCTTTTAAAATTTTTTATGGTCGGACGAAATTAGGTGTCAACACATGGTATCACGGAAACTATTGTATGATGTTGGCAGATGATATAATAAAAGCATAGCCAAATCCTCACCATCGGTCTTAATATCAAGATTTTCTAAATCATTGATGATCTCTCTGAATTCTTCAAGATATGATTTAATAGACTTACCTTCTGACAGCTTATGCGAGTACAGCCTGGATTTAGCGTACAAGCGACTTGCTGGACTTTTTGTCATAAGAAGCGATTCAAGCTTCAACCATAAGCTGGCAGCAGTTGTCTCCTTACTGACCTCTTGAAGAATCTCCGTTGATAAGTGCAACTGAATTTGAGCGAGTGCCTTCAGATTCTTTCTCTCCTTCTCCTGCTCTGTTCCGGACATATTCTCCATCCCGAGTAGTGCCTCATCCAAATCAAGACTTATGAGAATTGCTTTCATCTTGATTTTCCAAATTGAAAACTTTGTGCTATACGTGAGTGGTGCTATATCAAGCTTTGTCGATGTCGAAGCCATCACAGCTCTGCAACGAGCTTTCTGAGCAAAAATAAGCTCTGACAATTTCACGTGAATAGTAACCGTACACGTGAATAGTGACCGTATATGGGAACAGTATCCGTATACGGGAATAGTGATCGTATACGGAAATAATACTCGTATACAGAAACAGTATGTGAATAGTAACCGTATACAGGAATAGTGATCGTATACGGGAATAGAAACTGTATATGAGAATAGTACCCAACACCACAAGATGAATTGATAAACTACTTATTTCTGATGTGGAGGATCCGCCTATTAGGGGCAACCACAGAGCATACTATAAGCAGCTATCACTAACCTAACCTTGGCTCTGATACCAGTTTGTTAGGAATCAGAACGTAAGCACAAAGAAAAGAGACACGAGAATTTACGAGGAAAACCCCAAATCGGGGAAAAACCTCGGGCGGCAAGCCGGAAGAAAGAATTCACTAAGAAAGAAGAAGAATACAATCTAAGTGACTACTAGATTGTGGGACGAATTCTAATTGTCACAACTAAGCTCCTTATATAAGGAGTTGAAGGTACCAAGGCCCTTTCTATGGCCAATGTGGGATGAAGGGTGAAATATGGAGCTAAGGCATTAAGCCTTTGTTTCCTAGTCCATGTGGGATGAAGGTTAAGAACAAAGTTGAGGCAATCTTCAACAAATTTTTTATACTTTCATGCTTATCTTTCTTGCTCTCCTTCAAATTTGGCTTCTCCTGCTCTGCTTTTTTTCATCTTAAACTCCAGCTGAACTTCAATTTTCTCTCCCCCGTGCTTTGACTCCAAATCATCGGTCTTGATTTTCAATTTCAATTTCTCCTATTTAACTCTATCTTCTTTGCTAATAACCAATTCAGATGGTTTCGGCATCATAGAACCATCTGCAACAAAATGAAGTTTCAACTCGACATTTTCCCTCTTTATGCAAAGATCCCTTGAAAACCAATGGATGTAAAAGAATTGAAAATTAGGACGACAAAGTATAACTGAAAAACAAACAAAAACTTAAAATTATCAATCCAATTATAATAATTAGAATAATTAATGTTATTTTAAATTTATATCTCTCATTTACTATTTAAAAAAAATACCCAAAAAATAGAGCGACTGACAATCAATTGCCTAAGCTAGCCACTGATGCTATCAACAGTAGTGGATCCAGAAATTTTACAAAGGGGAGTCCGTAAACATGTACAAATATCAAACTTAAGATTAAATAATAAAACTTATAGATTTGCATATGTAACATAAAATTTAAACTCATATACAAAATAGATTTTTTTTAATAAAATCTAAAAAATACTTTAATATAACATCTATTTTTTCTATCATTGGTCGAGTAAATAAAATTATATATAAATTATAGAGAAAATAAACGAGATGTACACGTTGTATAGAATGTAAAAAAAATGTCCCTTTAAGTCCTTAGTTTTATTCCGTGTCCAACTAACTCTTTAATTTTTCCATATGTTTAAACATAAAAGAGAGTTAAAAATGGGGTAAATTTCACTTATGGTCCCTGACCTTATTGCATTATCCTAAATGGGTCGCTAACCTTCATTTTGTCCTATTAAAGTCCTCAACCTCTATATTTTTGTCTCAATCGTAATCCTCCCATCATTTTTATGGTTAATTTTAACAGAATTTTTGTGACAAATGCCAACATTAGTCTTACATTTTTTTTATTCCAACTCAAATAACTCTCAAACTAATAAATTTATTACTACTCCCGGAATCACCCCAACGCTGCCCTTTGTTGGCCCGCCATACGCAGCCTTACCCCATCTGAAATCCACATCGCCAAACCTAGCATGCGTCACGTCCGACACCAAGTATGAGCGGACCACCGTGAAATGTGGCCGGCCTTTGATCACCATCAGGTCTACAACATACATCATGTACTCTTCCGTGACATCTGATTTTGCTCGTCGTACCACTTCCAGCACATACCCAAATGGGTTTCTGAAGAGTTTCTTCGCCGTCGTTAATGCCACTGGGAACGCGAACCCGTTTCCATATAACCCCACCAGCAGTAGTGGGTTGAATTTGGACCGCAAGTTGACGATGCAGATCATCCGAATCTCTTTGTTTGGGTTGGGTTGTAGTGCAATGGTCCAGCAACGCTAGAGATAGGCTATGAGGACATCGAAGGCAAAGTAGTGATGGAGATTTCGGAGCAGTGACGGCAATTTCGGGAGTAATGATAAATTTATTAGTTTGAGAGTTATTTGAGTGGGAATAAAAAAATGTAAGATCAATGTTGGCATTTGTCACAAAAAATCTATTAAAGTAAACCATGAAAATGACGAAATGACTATAATTGAGACAGAAATAGGGAGGTTAGGGACTTTAATAAGACAAAATGAAGGTTAGAGACCCGTTTAGGACAACACAATAAAATTAAGGCCATAAATGGAATTTACCCTTAAAAAATGTTTAAAGTTGGGCTGTGAAAATTTATGAAAATTTAAGAGCTAAAATAGATTTTTTTCATTAACAAATTGTTAATACATGAAAAAGGTGGACACCCATTTGTATAACATGAATTCACCCATGGCTATCGGCCGCTTATTTAATGAGACCTCATAACAGCAACGTTTTTTGCTTTATCTTGTAGTGTAAGATACATTAATGGAAATTGATTTGCTTAATAACTCATATATACTTCCTCAATCCATAATGGAAAAGGGATAAATATGTTACCTTAGATCAAAAGGACAAGCTACTATTTTATTTGTTCAGGCAAATATACTACTGACATTTTTTAAGAAGCAATTGACCTACCAACTTAATGTATTACTGGCAATTTACCCTAAAAGGGTGTTAATTACGATGAAAGTTTTTCCATTTGTGTGGGTTGACATTCAAACATGCCCAGTATGGTTCTAATTTGACCTAGTTTGACCCGAATTAAATAAATTTAAGATTAAAATCTAACCAAAACTTTAACATCGTCCTAAAGGTTTAAACATTAATTAGATGTTCTCAGTTAATAATTAGTACGAGAAACGATGGGGATTCTACACCCCATGATGGCTGAAAAAATTCACTCATTCCTGTACAACATTCATGCGGTGGTGTCTATATTAGCACGGACCTTTAATGAGGGTGGCTAATTTGCTTGGAAAGAAAACATTGGTAACCTATTTACATAAAAAAAATTACTAGTTACTTATTTCAGTTATTTGTCCCCTTAGCCTAAGGTGAGTGGCATAATTGGTACTTTTGCCATCCCAAAATATTTGTCACTTTTGACTTTTTGACCTTTTTTTATAGGTATTGTTGAAGTTGTGTAACATATAGCATATTCTATATGCTTGTCCAATATTACTCTAATTATAATTTACAACAATAAGCGTTTATAGGCTTTATTTTATAGAAGGATTTATAATTTCTAATAATGAGAATGATATAGTTATTAAAATATGCATAAAGTGAAAAATATTCTTCAACATAAAAAATAGAAAAAGTAGCAAACGTTTCAGTACTGAGGTAATATTTCAATCGATGGCAAAGTATCTATTTGCGCCTAGTCTTTTGAGATTGCTCCTTACGTTTTTGCCAATTTTACCCTTTCTTCACTATACCCAAAATAACAAGATAGTTAAGATATATTTGACTTCTAAAATTTTAGATAGTCATTAGTCAAGGGACACGTTTTGATCTGCTGGTCTTCTGTACGTACTACGTTTAAAACCATGAAGAAATGGTCTAATTAACACAAAAAGCAAAGGCCTTACGAATAAGGAAATTGCAATTACACTTACCATATACAAATATTATATGAAGAGAGAAAGAAAAGAGAAACATGGGATGGGCTCGTAAGGGAGTACTGAAACTCCCAGATTTATGCGTGTATTTTCGGTTTTTCCTGGGCATCACCTCGCAGTTTCGTAGAAACTTGGTCTTGGACCTCACTCACCCCTGCCCCCTATATATTTAACCTGTTGTGAAATTGATTTGCTCTGAAATCTATCTACCTTAAACACACTCGATTAATTAAATACTCGAATAGTACACTTATATCGGACTTGGTTGGCACCGGACCGGAGGTAGCTAATGATCTAATCCATGGCGGCGAAGCTTGCATGTATTGTTGGTTTCTCTGAGGCTGAAATTGAGGTGGCTCACCAACTGGTACAGCTTTGCTCCGATCAAAACTACGCCGGCGGGAACCGGAGTTTTAAGGAAGCAGATACAATGGAAGATGGTGGTGGGAGTGGGAGTGGGAGTGATGATGGTAGTTTGAGTTTGAGGACCAGAAAAAGGAGGTTCCGTTCGATTCATTACATCTACAGCTCCACCCGGCCGTTGAATGGCATTTGTTTGGAGGCCAAGAAGATCAGGTGTGCCATTTGATTAATTACACACTTAATTAGTTATAGGATAATTTGAGTATTTTTGACTAATTAAGATTAGATTAATAAAGGTCTTATCTTCCCGGCCCTCTGCATGCGGCAATTCCATACTTCTGCTTGAAGGAATAATGGTCGTATATCCAATGTATTCAACGTAATTAAACGTGATTTTGTATGTTTATCTAATTGTACATTTATTCAGTTTCCACCCTTCAATTAACTTCTATCAGCCATGCTTGGTATTAGTTTTAAAGTTTTAAAAAAACTATCTAATGATAGTTTTTTACTTTTAACTTCAACAATTCAATTTTCATTATCAATAATTTATTCAAAACTCTAACAATAATTATAAGAATTGTTGACAGTGTAAATTGCAATGCTGTACACCAGTAAAGATGTTGTTCAACCAAATATTTTTGTCTTTTGTTCTTGGCTCATCAATCTCGACCTTCTTGATAACAACTAGCATAACTCTTAGCCCCTTAGCTCAAAACTTGTTGTTTGCTAGTTTTACTCCATGTGTTAAATACTATTATCACTAGATATACCGCACCCTGAATTTGTAAAGTATACCGCATGATATACCGCACTACATATCATTACCGTTTTCACAAAAAATAAATACTAGAATATTATTTTAAAATGATATAATTTGTTTAATAATTTATTTTTACACATTTTATATGTATTCTAATTTTTCTCATCATAATTTGTCAAATATAAATAAAATATATATGATAGAAGATATTTTTTTAATATAAAAAACAAAAAAAAAATGTTATATATGGAGCAAAATAAATAATACTAAAAAAAGTAATTTATTGATATACTATAAATATAAATAATACCATCCATTAATTTTTTTTATTAATTAAGAAAAGTAATAAAAAAATTAAAAGTAAATGTTTATTTTATGATATGTGTACTATTTTTATTTTAATTTTTTATATATTTATAATATTTTAATGTAAAATAAAAAAAAATAGACGCAAAAAATTAAATGCTGCGGTACATACCACGCGATATTTGCGGTATACTGCTGTTTTTGACAAAATACATACAAAAATATGCTGTATACTGTGTACCACACAATATTACAGTATACCACACAATAAAATGACAAAACTTAAAAACATTTATTCTGCATATTCGCGCTAAGTGATATAACACAGTATTCAGTATTTAATTCAGTGATTTTACTCTTAACACCCGCAACAGAGCCCCCTATTAGCAAGACTTTCACGTGATCCTTAATCGAGCAAGTCAGCAATAAATTGGTCGTACTTATATCAACAGACTTATCCACGACAAGATAAAGACTTGAGAAACAAAGTAAACTAATGTATCAGCTTCATTCACGTTCATTAACTACGGAGCTCTGCAATAACCCAATCCCCTCAAAATGATTTCGAGGCTCTAGCAATTAATACATCTGTTTGAAACCAGAATGATGAAGCATGCAATGACACAACTGAGATGCGGGGTAGTAGATGGTGTTTAGACACAAACGCCTCCAATAAGAGTGGCCGCTAAGATTCTTCGACTGCTGACCTATCTATACTGATTGCTTTCACCATGTACTTCTCAGAGAATCCATGCAACTAATGTTCAAGGTGGAACACATATTCCGTTAACCGTTGTAGTTTGCTTGGATCTAGTTTCTGCTCTGCGACAACAGGCTGCTTCTTCACAGTAAGCATTTGCGATGAGTGATCAATGGTCCATCCTTGCTTTACCACATCTGGAAATGGCAACCATAGGCATAAGATCATGAAGACATACACAGGGAAGACACCGGTAATGCAAAGGGAGGAGGGTTTTAAGGGGAAACGGATAAAAACAGTCATTATTTATTCAGACTTCTAAAGGTTAAAGGCTACACATTGAGAAGAAATTCATCATATATACAAAGATCAAGGCTTCTGCGGGTCTAGGAGTGAGAGGCTATGAATATTTAACTGCAGCTACTGACTAGATTGATTGCTATCCAGAGTTTTCATACAATTTTCAATTGCCAGAAGCATGAATTTTTCCTCTTAAAATTTCTAAAAGCAGCCTAGCCAAGTAAATAAACTATTTAAGAGAACTCACAACTTGTGGCTTCGTCCTCATTCATTCCAAGAAACAAAGCTGTATCTTTGATGCTTATTGTTGAATAAGCAGAAAGAAGCAGCTCAAACATTCTCTTCATATAAAGCTCTGCATGAAACAAAGATTCCATTAGTACCCCCAGCAGACACAGTATCACAAAATTAACTGCACTTAAAGCTAGATCAAGAGCATAAATTAGCTTCACTTTCAAGTCCACCCCATTGGATGGAAAAAAGGGAAAACCGTGACTGTTGAATAACAACCATACTCTACATAAGGACACTGAAAACATTCAGTCCCTAATTAGTGTATCTACTTTATGTATCCTCTTACTTAGGAATTGCAGCTATGCTAGTGGACGGTATGACTGAATTCATGAAAACAACCTAACTGTGGGCATCGTTTCTGTGCTAACAAGGAGATGCAGATTTTCTTTGCTACAACAAATAAAAAGAATTTCATGTGCCCATGATATGAATAGGAGGGTGCAGTTTAGAACTTCAGCTACTAAAATTTCACATGTAATAACTATTAGTTTGTATAATTGGACACATGAATCACTGCTTTACTCTCATGCAGAAGTAAATTTAATCAAGACAAATCAAAACAGAAGGATGGAGCATGAACTGTATTATCAGTCAACATTTACTACCATTACAGTTTCAGGTGTTCTCTTTGAAACTCTTATCCACCAGTTGATTACGGACATAGGGGAAATGTAACACAGTGAAAAAACAAAACCTTGGATGTGGAAGGAGGAAGGAAGCAACACATAAGCTATCTGGACAAAGCTTGCCTGAGAATGAAGCAACCATAGGCTTTGTTTCTGGACTCCATTCAAATCCACGAATAGCCTCATACACACCAGCATAGTCCCTTGTCCACAATTTCTGGCCAATTCTCCAAACAGCAACCAATTCTGGTTGACTCTCCTTGATTGCAGAAGGTATTGTTTTCCAGAGAAATCGCGCACTGTTACTGCAAAGCCAAACTCAACCAGAATAAGCCCTAATAACAACCTGAATGTTTTGGTGCAAGACCCACCCCAAGTTCCAAATAGAAAACACAACTACTACTGATTATTAACTGGGAAATATATAATATTCAAGACTATTAACCATAAAAATAAATCCTTCGTTCCACGAAAACTAGCAAAAATGGAACTATAGAGCCCAAGATGGATGTAGTGAACCATAAGGGCCCACCATGTTTCAACTTTGAAGAAGAAACTGAAACAGCAGGCAATTGTCAGATTAAAACCCTACTAAAATTACAAACAGCCCACTTCATCGACCATGAAACAAACTAATCCATAGGAGACATCAATAATTAGGCTGAAAATTCTCCGGCAAACAAATCTAGAGAAGATAGAAGAAGAGAACAAATGAACTTAAGCACATCGGTATTTAATCAACATACATGTCGGAGACGTAGATATGTCCCAGAAGATGAACCGCAAAAGGCCATTCGTCTTGATAAGCAATGCCATCTGCTGCCGCCTGTTTTCAGGGTTCGAAAAGAAACATGAACAAGAAATCATGACTAGAATTAAGCCAACAGAGCATTAGAAAATCGATCAAGCCTAAGAGGAGAAGAAGAAACAAAAATCCAAGAACAAACAGAAGAAGGTGACCTGAAGCATAAGATTGTCGCACATGTCGGCAATCTTGTCGAAGGATCCTGACGCTAACGCTTCTTTGATCGGAGAGAAATCCATCACTCTTCTACCTTCTTCTCCCTTCTCCTTTGCTGCTGCCTCTCTCTTCGCAGAAACAAGGCAGCGAATATAAATATTATTGGACTCGTTTTTCTCCTGCCCCATCTCATCTGGGTCAGTCTGAAACAGTGGGGCACAAAAGCCCACAGGCCCAACTTTGTTCCTTCGTGGGCTTTCTGGTTTACAAGCACCACAGGAAGGATTTCCCGCCATCCTCGACATATTCCCGCCAGAAAGGAAACGCCTTTATTTTATTTCTCCACTTTTGGCGCCAGGCAACCCTTCCCCCTTTCTCTCTCCCTCTCCCTCTCTCTCACTGGGAGCATCGAGGTTCCGCCATGTCTGCAGCCGAGTTAGGCACAATGCGGAAGCGACCTTCCCCGTCCGATGCTCACATATTCAGCGGAGCCTTTACTCGGAGAAAATCAGAGGTTTTCCTGCATCGTACTCGATCTGGCAGATGCAGACCCGACCCCTATCCGCATCCGAAGCGCCAGCTGGTAGATCTTGCTGGGTTTCGACTTCTGACAAAGAAACCCAGAGCGAATGCGTCAACCCAAGAGCAAGAGGTATCTGCTGGGGTTATTTTTTCTCCTTTTTTGGTCAAAGACCTTCGAGCCAGGCGGATCATATCTGCTAGCGTCAACGAAGAGAACGATGGCGTTTCCTGCAAGGCCACGGTGTTGGAGGAGACTGATTCTCTGATTCGTGATTGCCTGGAGGACGTCAAGAAATTGGTCGGTGGATTTTCTCTAGAAATGCAGCCCACAGAGGGCGGCAAAACTCGTTCTCATTTGAAGGAAGAAGGGTTCGCCGGAGGTTGTCTGGCTGGCGGTCAAGTGCTTGAAGACAAAAGTGTCGAGAAGTTGAAGAGCGGGCTCCCGTCCAAAGAGCTTGAAGCTTTGGGTGAGGATTCCGAATTCCCGCATTCGACACCGCCAGATGCTGAAATTTGTGCTGCTACGTTGGAAGCCGAGAAAAATAGGGAAGCCCAGATGGAGTCCGCTTCCCTTCGAGATAAAATTCCGGGAAAGCCTTCGACGAGGGAATTTCCGAGGAATAATGGCCGTCGATCGGTAAGAACTGATGCAATACTTTGATTTTTCTGGTAATGTTTGTAGTGTTTGGAGCTTAATATAGCTAAGTAATGGTGGATCACTTCCAGGCTCTTAATCCATGCTCTCGGGTGAAACTTTTCAAAGCCTCAAATTCAATTAGCTATAGAAGAATGCTTCCATATTTAATGGACATCGGAAAGGAACAATCTGGTATGTTCCCGTTCATATTTGTCTTCCAAATTTCCTTTGTATAAGTTGGCAATGCGGCTGCAATTCCGAATTTGAGGAATTGATTGCGTGGAGATTGATCTCTTGCTTGCAGATGCTTCTAAAAAGGGTCAGAGTCACAAATCAGAAGAAAGCTTGGATCAGTCCAGCACTGGAGAAAAGTTGTTTGAAGAATCTAAGAGAGACTCTAGGCTCACTAAGGATCATAAGGGAGAAGTCTCCGGTAACTCCCTAGTGGTTGATGAGCCTTGCTCTAGGTTGAATGCTGATGGGGATTCCTCAAAATTTGAGGATGACATGTCCTTTGAAGGACTGGTGATAGGCAGGTCATGCCAGGACCCATCTTTAATTATGAAAGATTATCGTTTCAACAAGGGTAATCCGGCTGGTGTTAGGTGTGATGAGACAAAGCTGACGATTGGTGCAAAAACTGAGATAACTGATACCTTGGGTTCCAATGTGCAAGATGGTAAGTGTTCATTGCAGAGTCAGGAATGCCATCCATGTGATGATGGTATTGCAAGGAAATGCTCTGATGAAACGCATTTGTTTGGAACTGAAGAAGTGTGGTCCAGTGTACAGCATTCTCTCGATGCTCAGCATCTGCATCATATGAAACCTTCATCCTATAAAGAAGGGAGCTGCACTTGGGACCTAAAGGAGAAAGGTGAAAATGATGTTAAAGTTTCAGACCAAGTTGTGGACATAATTGAAGGCTGTGTAAAGGTGAAACGGCCTAATGCTGACTCCGTTTGTGAGAGTAAGGAAGAAGCAAGTGGAGGTTCTCCTTCAGACAGTCATATTGATGGTGTGAATCCTGTTATCATTAACTCCTCCAGTGGAAATTCTCAGGAAAATAATGCATGTTCTGCTGGAGATAGACTGAACTCCTGCATGAAAGGCAAACAGGTAAACCTTTTTCTTCTCGTATTTTGGCTTAAAAAAAAAATCAAATTCCTTTTCTGGATCTATTTGTCAATCTGTAAATACCAGTTCATTGCATTAGAGTTGGTCGGTTGTTGAATGTTGAGGCATGCTTACTTGACAGGATTTGTAAGAAATCTTAATGATTCAGCAGATTTGCTTCTCTAAAAGTGTATCTTCAAAGTTGTAGTTCTTGAAGGATTCTTTCAATTAACCATCCCCTCAGCGTGCTTCTCATGTATTTAGCCTGGACAGGTTCTTCAATCAGGAAGACGTAAGAAGTTGTTTAAAATTCCAGGCTCATTGAATTACAGAAGAATGCTCCATGTTTTGACAGGTATTGCATTGGAAAAGTCTGGTCACTGCTAATTTATTTATTAAGCTGCAAGTTCCTTGTTAACGTGAGTCAAGCTTTAATAGAAGAAAGCTCTTTACTATGGGTAACGGTGCAGGTTCATCTGGAGATGGTCAGTTTGAGGAAATTAAGATGAGTATCAAAGGAAAACCTCCGTCACCATTAGGTTGTCATACTGGTTTTAGCAATATTATTAGAGTTGGTCCAGAAATCATTGATCAAGGTCCAAGTAACATGAGTGACAATGACAAGCCTCAGCCATCAGGCTGCGGTACTGATTCTAGCAATACCGTTCCACTTTGTCTGGAGACCATTGATCAGGGTCCAAGTCAGATGAGTGACATTGACAAACCTCCTTCACCTATAGGTCCTCATGCTGATTCTAACAATATCATTCCAGTTGGTCTAGAGACCATCGATAAAGGTTCAAGCGAGTGCAATAAAGAGTTGGCATCCTTTCCTGAACATATTGCCAGTTTCCAAAGGGAGCTGGATTCAAAACAAGGACAAGAACAACCCACTGAACCCATTTTGCCAAGAGGTCCTGTTACTACTGATTCAAGTAATGGGGGTCAGCCACCAGCCACATCATTGTCCTCGTCTACCATCAATTCAGAACTGGTGCTGTTGCCCGATAGTACTAGAGAGGATGAAGTACAATTGAGTATCAGCGCCAAGCCAACTGAAGCACATCCATGTTTGACAAAGGCTGTTCCCTCTGATACAGAAGTTGCTGATGTTTTTCTAAGAAAGGGGATTCTTAAACAAAACCCACGTGGATGCAGAGGCCTTTGTACTTGCTTGAAGTGTTCTTCTTTTCGCCTACATGCAGAGAGGGCATTTGACTTCTCAAGAAATCAGATGCAGGATGCAGAGGAAGTGGCTCTAGACTTGATGAAGGAGCTAGCATATCTTCGAGCAATGTTGCAAAAATCTTCTGTTGGTGCTGATGTTAAAGCTGTTCTCTGCCTCAATCAGGTAACTTCCAGAAGCTTTCACATTGTTCCTGCAACATGTAAATACAACCATGGATTCCTTTTTGTTTCTTTACCCGTATTATGAGGTAGTGGTGGTTAGAGATCGTAGCCTCTTTTAAGTCAGGACATAGCAATTGTCTTTCCTTTGGACAACCCAATTTGTGCCCACCAGTGCTTGATCACAGTGTCAAGTGTTTAATATTTGTTGAAATTTGTGTAAATTGGAAATCAGGTAAAAGAAGCTTGTAGGAAATGCTCTGAAGCAGAAGAGATTGCCAAAGACCGCCTTAGCCAGATGAACAATGAACTAAACATACATTGCAGATTCCCTGTAAGTTAAATCTCACATTCGAAGTTCTCTTTGTTTCATGTTTGTCTTCAAATCCACTAAATCGAAGTCTTTTAAGACGAATAAAATGTGTCATGAAATTTCATGAGTAATTCATTTTTTTAGTATCTACCTCACTAGATATTCTAATATATTTTGCTGGTTTCTTCATGCAGTATGAACATGGCACAAGAGTGAGATTTGCCAATGATGTTGAGCGAGCTATCCCTTCAACTAATTTGCAGAACAGAGAATAGGCTGCAAAGATGGCCACTTTTTTGGTTTCTCATTCACTCGGACCCACCCCCTTTGGAGAATGTTTATGCACTCATTACCTAATGTTTATGCACTCATTACCTTTATGTGATCAGATTTGAGCGAAGGGTTTGCCGCATAGAACTGTATTGTCTGTTGACGTTATAGATCTAAAACTTGTGTCCTATTGAAGAGCAGAAGCCAATATGGGTTCAAGGAAGTAGATATGGAGTAACTTCTGAAGTTCCCAATAATTATGAGATGCAGACGATATTATTGGACAGTGATCAGAAAGTACTGTATTTGGCGTGTGCATTGTTTCACAGCAGGGATGAGCTGTTTCTATTAGTTTGTAGTTGTTTTTACCTTTAGTTTCAGTCTCCGATGAATGAAACTTATATATAGAAAAAAATTGAATGCAACTGAGGATTGGCTGTGTATACAGTTTACTGACAAGTTCTTGGACCTAATATTATGACGGATAATGTAATTGACATGCATAGATCCTGACTAGCAGGTGGTACTTTCAGCTGTTTGCAAACAGAAAATAATAAACTTGATCAAGGACCATAGATGACAGTAGGATTATTGAGCTGAGGAACTTCTACCAGGGCATATAGTTTTTTCTCATTATCATGTTTTGAAAAGCCCAAGGATTATACGTTAATTAAAGCAATAGAGAACTTGAGTGGCTAGCAAGTATCTAATTTACCGGTGATGGAGTAGCTTATTCTGGTGCTTGCCTCTCCAATTCTGGTGATTTATGGACCCAAAAACATATTTTTATTGTCTGAAACAGAGTTTGCATTCACATCTTTTGGCCTTACAATATGAGAAAACCACACCAGAAACTAAATTAACGAAAGAATATTACTCTTATTTTCCAAACTCCAGGCCTCAAGTTGTGCAAAACTCGAGGCTAAGAAACTGGTAGTGAATCTGCAACCGTGGGACAAACAGGTGGAATAGGACCTCTCAAAATTTCAACGTCTGCATTCTGCAGGAAGGCCTTGAGGGAAGCGCTTTGCATCAGCACAGTAGTTGTAGATCATGAAATACTTCTGGACCCATCTCAGTCTCCTCCTGCTGTAGGCATTGAGATCATTGACCTGCCAGGCGGCATCAGAGAAGGAGCTCGGGTTCGTGGAGGAGCAAGAAGAAGTTCCTGCAGACCAAGTGCAGGCAGTAGCATTGAAGTTCCTGTAGTATGCAGTAAAGGGTGCTTTGGACCAGTCAGTTTTCACCAATCCACCTCTCGTGGCCCAGTCATCAGCATTCCAGAGGCTAGAGTAGATCTTCATAGGCTGGTTCTTGGGGAATGGAACTCCAGCTGCTTCAGCATTCTTGAAAACTCTTATGGGGGTGTTATCCACCAAGAAACTGACCCCAAAAAAGGAAAGATCAATATCTTAAAGAAAGGTTTGATATCTACAGTTGGGCAACTCCAAGGAAAAAAAAAAAAAGAAAGTCTAATTTTTTATGATATTAAGGGTTTTGATTTCTCTTACACGATGTTCTGAGGATTCCAGATGACGGAGTAAGTGTGAAAGTTTCTGGTGGGGTCAAACCAGAGGTAAAACTGCTGTTCTCTGTTACCCTGGCCCTCAGCATAGACATTGGTGTGCAGAACATAAGGATCACCACTGAGGTTCCCCAAGAACTCAAAGTCTATTTCATCATGAGTTGGCCCCTGAGAAGACAGCTGCAAGACAACAACAACATTTGCTAAACAGTTACACACTTTCCTGAAGAATAATTGGTTCATTTCCATTTTTAGCAGAAAACGAAAAATGCATAGTAGTTGGAAGGAACAAAAGCTCAAGACAGCTGATCTGGAAAGTGACTAGTCTTTGAAAAGAGATTGGAGAGACAGAAAGAAAGGAAAAGGAGAATTAAAGGCGGACCAGGTTTTAGCTTTGCCTTGGGAAAGAAGTCACTAGATGGTGATGGTTCAAGGAATCATATTCCTTTCGTGACCTTAATATTTGGACACTATTCTCCTCAAAACCGGGTAAGAGGAAACTCCTCCTACCTGCATGCGTGGTATCAAGTTATTGGGTAGTTTGAAAGATAGAACTGCTTGAAAAATAAAGGAAAAATTAAATTTTTGCAATTAAGCAGTTCAAAACTGCCACATCTCCAAGGAAGGAGGAGTTTCCTTCTACCTGGGTTGGAGGAAAATGTTTTCATTTTTATAGCAAAAAAACTCATTTGCAAAAACAACAGGTGTGCTTAGAGGAAAAAAAGAAAAAGTGGCGGCCAGTAAGATGTACTAAGAAAAATCAAGTGAAAAAGAGAGAGAGGGAGAGAGTTGTTTAAGGAGGTAGTCTAGGGACATACATAATAAGCAGTAACAGTGCCAGCAGAGTTGCCAGCAACAAGCTTGAGCTGCATATCAATTCTGCCAAACAAGTAGTCTTTCTTGGAGACAAAGCCAGAGCCAGAGACTTGGTCAAGAGAGAGGGAAAGAAGCTTCCCTCCATTGAAGATCTTGGCCCTATTGCCACCCCAAGTTATATCAAAATCATCATAGAAGTTACCAGCAGAGGCAACAGCAACAAAGCCAAACAGAAGAACCACACAAATCCCAGTATTACAAAACAGGTAACCCATTCCTTATTGATTGATCTTTCTGATGGGTATTTGTTTTTCCTTTTGGAAACACAAGAAGTGAAATCAGAATAGAAAAGGAGAAGAGATTATTTGGTGTCTAGGTTTGAGGTTCAAGGCAAGAGGAAGAGAGGTATATATAAGAGCAGAAGGCTTGTGTGAAGAGAATTGGGGTGTGGTGTGGGGTGACGGGGTACGCGTGAACCGAAAACTGGAGGAACCACCCTTATGCTGGTGCCAGCTTGGCTGTACAAAATAAAGCTGGAAGATTTATTTTTCCCCGGTCTTTTGGGGGGCTTTTTGGGATGGGGCTACTTTCTTTCAAATATTCAATTAAATACTAACACGAACTGATTTGAATGGAATAAACGTAGACATCTTAAATAAGAGAATTCAATTTTATATTTTATGTACGAAAGGAATTGCTTGAGAAATATGCGCAGTCCATCAACTTTCAATATTTTCACGGAGATTGATCTTTATTTATTAGATACAATGCGATTAAAAAGAAAGGAGATATGATTATGTATACATTAAATAAAAGACAGAAATTATATACGTAATTGTTTTAACTTAATCCATGGCCCAGCTTCCGCGGGTGTGACTCATTGAAAGATCTGAACAGTTAAGTGTTAAATTTTCTTATTACTCCATGGCTCACCCCCTGCAAGCAGGAAGAGTGTCTACATCTCATCAAATTGATGGAAAGATTTTTTTTTACAAAAGATATTTAATTCCAATTAAAGATGAGTCAAAAGGTATCTTATAAACCAAAATAGCATAAGACTCTAAAAAACAACAAGAACATAAAATTGGCCATAAAAAAGTTACTCATTCCTGTGACACCGAATGAAAAGAAGAAAATTAGATTAATTAGCTGAGCATTCCAAATAAGTCAGAATAAATCTGAAGTACATAACTCAAATAACTGGAACAAAACCTAGACCAAGGCAACAATAACCAAGTATTGCTAGAACCAACTAGGTATTAGTGACCTAAAGAAGACTATCTATAAAAATAAAAAGATTACCTAGAAAACCTAAAAAAATAAAGATTGACTTTATTCTATACAATCGCCTTTACATTTGTTGTCAAGCGTCGAGACATCCTGATAGAGTCAAGATTCTAATGACCCCAATAGAAAACCTAGATTCATGGTTGCCCGTTTCCAATTGAAGATCTACCATGCGAGAGTCTCGAATCACTCTTAAACATCAAGATTTTGAAAAAGATTGCATCCATCATAAAATTTGATAAAAAAACATTAGGTAAGATTAGTCAAGTAATAGAAACATTGAAAGAGAACCACAAAGAGAGATGAGGGAGACGGTAGAAAGAAATGAGTTGAGGGGAAGAGGAGGCGGCTAGGTTTTTCTTATCAATCCGTTGATTAGTGTTGTAGTTGATGGAAAGGTTTGGAAACATCTATGGAGGCTTAAATGTCCACCTAAAATAGTGAATCTTTTGTGGAGATTGTGTCAAAATGGTGTATTAATTGCAAACAATCTACATAAAAAAAGAATAACAATGGAACCCATATGTAGATTTTGCTCTCTTTTTGAAACCTCTGAACACGTAATTCTTACATGTGGCTGGACAAGAATGGTTTGGTGTGCCTATTTAGATTACAAAAGTGATAGAGATGTTGCTACCACATTTGATGAATGGTTTTTGGCAATTTACACATAGTTGACTCTAACCAAAGCTGATATGGAGATTTTACTGTCCAAAGTAGGGTTCATTTGCTAGTGCATTTGGAAATTCATAAAATCCAGCAAGCCTTCTCTAAATATTGGGATGTTTAAGGAAATGGATCATCTACTAGAAAGGGGACTATGATTAAGCAGTGTTGGCAGAGACCTGATGTAGGAAGGGTCAAAATTAATGTGAATGGCGCATGGGACCATGACACTGTTCATGTTGGCATAGGTGCGATTGTCAGCGATGCATGTGGGGAGCTACTCTAGGCAAGAGGGAACTATTCTTTAACTAAAGGGGTTTTAAAATTAGAACTACAAGCTCTTCGAGATGGGTTAAAGTGTGCTTTAAAACTAAGCTTCCCTTGTGTCACCATAGAGTCTAACACTTCTAAGGCTATTGCTAGTGTTCTTCATGGCAAAGTTTACTGGCAATCAAAGACTGTAATGGAGGAGATCCAGTAGATGCATAGATGGTTTCAAAAATGCACATTCAGAAAGATTGGCATGCAAGCGAATAACTGTACCAACTGCATTGCCAAAACTTGTAAAAGAGTGATGAGAAGTATGCCTTAGATGACAAGTCCCTCTCTTGATTCATTTCTTGCTCAAGAGTACAATCCCCCTTGAGTTTTGAATGAAATTAGTTTGGCAAAAAAAAGAAAAAAGTCAACTTAATTCAAAATAATTTATTTTTATTTTTATATTTTTTTTATGAAATCAAATTCATTTAAAAGCCAATATTACATAGGTGTAATAATCCATTTAAATGTACATTTTTATGATATTATTAAATTTTTATGAGTTTTTTTAGACATTAAAAAGAAAATTCATAAAAATTTAATAAGATTGTAAAAGTTACATTTCTAATAGATTATTAGACCTATACAATGTTGTCTTTCAAATAAAATCAATTTCAAGTTAAAAATTATAAAAAATAAAAATAACTCTTTTAAATTAAATTGAAGTAAGTTAAAAATGATGAGCAAAACGATTCGGTCGTAGTGTGTATATAATGAATTTTTTAGCGTGCCTCTGGTATGATTGCGTGGAAATCCAAATCGGTGTGGTTTGGATTACAACCAGCCAGCTATTCGGTGGACCTATGTTTCGTATGCTATGGGAGACTGAAGTTTTGTGTCTCTGTTTGACAATTTTGTGAAGGGTATCATAATTTCGTGGTTAATTTTTTTTTTTTTTAATTTTTCAGGTTGTCTATATAATAAATTTGGAAAGAATTGGAAGCACAAGTTTGAGACAATGTTGTTAAAATTACAATTCCGTTGAATTCATTTAAATTTTGTGTTGCTTATTATAGAACTATTAGGTTCATTATAACATTTGAATTCATTTAATTTTTCAATGTATTTACTTTTCTATATAAATTATATTATCAATGCAAAAAAAAAAATGTAAGCTTTTCGTATGAACTTATGGTTTGTAAATTTAATTCTACAATCCGAATCTCAAAAGAAGAAAAACGATCAAACATGATCTTAATTCTGGCAACATTGATTTGAGATAAATTAGAAACTAGATTTCTCATTTTCTTGATACCTTTACTATGGTTTCCACATGAAAATTGTACGACCAATCAAATGAACTGCACTTATCTACATAACTTTAATTAATTCTTGATGTTAGAAGGATGGGTTATGAGGTAAACAGGGTCAGTTAATAGACAAAAATTTTGATAAGACAAAATTGAATGTTTTACATTAATATATTATAAAAATAATTAATTTGAATAGAAATTACCAAGTGTATGGGATTATTAAGTATACTGTTTTATTTGGATCTACTGATCAAATTGCATTAGTTTTTTGAGTTATGGGGGATCAGATCACGAGAGGATCCAATCCATGCCTGGTATAGTTTAATATGCCCATTCCCATGCCCTTTGACCGTTGTAAAGGACTCTTTCATAAACAATTTCATGTACGCAAAAGACTTTGCCCAATGATTAAAGAATTCAAATACCACAGACTCAAATAGAGATGAATATTATCGATGTATTGTGTACCATTATATTATCAAGTTGCAATTTGGCGTTTCTTTATGTTTTAAAAAATAGGCAAATTTCCCACCAATTTTAAATATATAATCTCTCAAATCTTAATATACTTAAAAAGATGATTCGAAATTTAAAAAAAAAAAAAAAACAATTCAATATGCCTCGCGTACGTGCAAATTTATTCGGTCCGTTTCCCTGTCCATGGAACTTCTCTATTCTGACCACAACCAAAAGCACCTCCCTCGTACTGAGAAATATCATTTTAACAATAACTTTACATAAGCAAGCTCAGTATCTATAATAAGACTTGTAATATGATTTGATAGCTGGTAAAAATATATTTTATCTGAATTTCATTTTCCCGAAAGTGAACGTATTGTTTACTCTATAAAACTCATAATATGATTCTTCTTAAAAGTTTAAAAAAAAAAAAAAAAGAAGAAGACTAGCAGTTCTCTTCCTAGTGAAGCATCTTGAATAAAGATAGACCAAGAATTAACCAGCTCAATCACTTTTCAATCCGGTCATGCAAAGTATCTGGTCTGACCCAGGAGCGTGACCATAACAGAAAAATGATAGAATAAATGTTTTGGGCATCAAACTACAATTGACTCCCTCAATTTGCAAGTCTTGGTCCTCCTGATCAGCAAATATTGCTTTCTCTTCACAATTGGGCTGCTGAACAACAAACTGTTGCAGCAATGTGCGGCCAACTCACCTATCATATATACTAATTACGTATTTTAGGTAAATATAGATCTACAGTAACCTTGACTTGAGCCAACTGTGAACAATACCTGGTTTGATCCACGAATATGCCCAAAACTGAAAAAAGGAATAATTCTGATATTGGCTCCTGATATATGGCGCTATAACATTTTGGTCCTCAAATTTTTTTCAATGACGGTTGACCCATTATTTCACAACAAAACTTTGGACCGCACGTGCCAAGTGCCTTGCCTGACCAAGGAACATGCCCATAATAGAAAAAAAAAATGGTAGAATTTTGAAATACTTACATGAGTTAAATGCGTTGATTTTTTTGTCATCTAACTTTTTTATTTGATAACTGACTCCCTTAATTTAAAAGTGTTTGTTCCAAAGATCTACAAATATTGCTTCATACAAAATTACTCCTGAATAACGAATTATTGCGACAATGTGCTGCCAACCCATCTAGTATAGATAGTAATTACATGTTTGAGGTATTTTAGCTACAGTAACCTCAATTTCGACCAAAATAGAACTTGGCTTGGCCCAGGAATATGCCTAAAACGGAAAAGTGGCATAATCTTGAGATTGGTCCTTAACATATGGCAGCATAATATTTTGGTCCTCAAACTTTTCTGGATGACAGTTGACCCCTTAATTCACTACAGAACTTTGGGCAGCACATGAGCAAGACCTAGCCTGACCGAGGAACATGCCCATAACAAAAAAATGGCAGAATTCTAAAATACTTCCATAAGATATACGATTTGATTTTTTTTGTCGTCAAACTCTTTTATATGCTAATGGACTACCTCAATTTACAAGTCTTTGTCATCTTGGTCTACAAATAATGCTTCCTTACCATTGGTCATGAACAACGAATTGTTGCAATAATGTGTAGCCGTCCCACCTAGTATAGATACTAATTACATGTTTGAGGTACTGTAGATCTACAATGACCTTGATGTCGGTCAAGCATGAATGGTACTTTGCTTTAGTGGTGCATAGTGGATCTAACTGGCCTCGGGACCTGCTTGGCTAGGTTTGGTTAGGTTAGATCCGGGCACAGCACATAAATTCTGTGTTAGGCTGGGTTTTTTTTCTGTTTTTTTTTAAATATTTGTTAAATTATGATTTTAGAGATAAACAACATCATTGGTGCAATTTTGATTAATAAAAAGACAAGCAATAACAAAGTAGGTCATAAAGATTTGTTGAACGTGACCCAGTGCTATGCAAAACGTGTTAACTTTTACCAACTTGACCCTTTTCTTGTTTTTACCATCTCTGTTAGTACCGAGTTCACAAGTAAACGTAAATCTTCCTGTAAAATATAAAATGTACAATTAGTATTTATGGTTCCAACTTTTAGAAATGTTTCAGCTTTAACTTTTGTCATAATAACAGAGGTATAGAGTAGATATATGGAAAGTTTAAATTTTGAATTTTAGCAATTCTAGCCCTTACATCTCACGCAACACCCCTTCTTCCCCTGGACCCATAATTGCCTAACCTCTCCAATGCATCTCCATGGGTTGGACCGAGTCGGGCCTTGACCAGGTTTGGTTAGGTTTGACCCAAGGCTAGGCACAACCCAACCCACTAAACACCTTTACCCAACTCGGCCTATTAATATAGCTAGAATGGAAAAAGTGGCATTATTCCAAAATTGGTCCTCAATATATGGTGATATAATGTTTTGGTCCTCAAGGTCTTTTGGACGACTTCCTCAACGCTAAGGATATTTTGGAGACTGAACAAATCGGCATATATGTTGACCATGCATATGTTTCTCCTCCTCCATTTTCACTTATAGATGTAAAACTTTTATTAAGGAACTATAGTTTTATAAAGAATTCATTTTGGTCCCTACTTTCGAAATTGCTGGCTCTGCTTCCAACCCGACTTGACTTCTTTGGACCTCCAATCCCCTCATTCTCCAGTTGTTGCCTAACTTACTACTCTTTCACTCAACCTTCTCTCCCAAAATTAACAACAGAGAACCGAGCAAACAATCATTTGAAACCTTTCATCTACGAGCAAGCAACAGTTGCCAAATTTGAAAAATATGATTGCCATACTTGAATAAATATTCAATCGATCGGTCCTAACTCCTATAAGTAGCTGGTATGTAAGTACATGAACATTTTAGGTGAGGGGAACAACGTAACAAACAATTCTCCAGAAGCGTATATTTGGTTGGTAACAAGGATCTTGCATGAGCCATGAAGAAGCACAAGATTCCGCGTTATAGGCTTCCAGAATTAGCTTTTTTCGGCGAGCGCCGAACTCTGATAATTGATTGGCTTGACGCTGACCCAACACGCCACCAGCAAGCAGCCGCGGCGGTGAACGGGACCATTCCACCAATGAATATAATAATTATTAATCCATAACGGTTAGTTTCGTCTCTAATGTTTCAATTAAATAAAAAATTTATTGGTTAGCCTTCTCATTGACTACTGTCCCTTATTGATGTTAAATTTTCAACATGAAATCAATATTAGATCCTAACAATAAACAATATATAAAATCAAAACAATCCCCTTTTTAATGTTTTTTGAGGTTTAAACGTTAGACCAGTATTAATACTCATAAATAATGTAAATGCAATCATTCATAAAAAGAATTCAAGCATTTTCTGTCACAGAATTTCCTTTTATGAGCTTAAATTATATTATTGTGGCAACGTCGGGTTTTCTGGAGTCGCCACCAATCTGTTTACCTAGGTCGATTGGTCACCTTATAATTGGTCTGCAAGAGTTCGGGGATCGGGAGTACGGTTACGCTAAAACAATATTGTTATAGCGCCCAAAATTGGCACCTTAGTTGATTTTAATTTTGTTTTACTTTGCTTTTAAATAAATTTCAGTTAATTTTCAATCTAGAATTTTTAACTGAATTAATCGGATGTGGATTTTTGGTAATTAATTTGTATAGAATTTTTATACTTCCGAACCATGGACTCTGCCGAGTCATTTGGACACGGAAGATTTGATTCCGAACCATGGACTCTGCCGAGTCATTTGGACACGGAATTTGGTGAAATTTTAAACAATTTAACCCATATTGTAAACATGAATTTTTACCTTTTTATTTATTTAATTTTAAAAAAAAGTCGATATTTTCCAAACCGTAGATCCTACCGGATCATGCGGATATGGAAATTATTTAGAGTTAATTATTTAATTATTACTTTATGGAATTAATTATTAGTTTAACTTATAAGTCTTTTGTTATTAAATTTGTTAATGATTTAAAAAAAATCTTTCTTTTTTATATCTTATTATTCTTTTCTTTCTTTTCTTTTCTTTTCTTTGTCTTTTTTATTTTTATCTTTCTCTTATCTTTCTTTTTTTTTTCTTATCTGATTTTTCTTGTTTAATGAAGGATATTTATTATTTAAAGAATTGCTCAATTTATAAAAGAATTAAAAAAAATTAATTTTTTTATTTAATAAGAAGTTAATTTAAAGGAATCAAAGAGTTTAAAAATAAAAATCTTTGATCATGGTACGGGGCGTTGTTACTCAGCCAGACCCTCTTCACCAAGTGAAGCAGCTCAAAAGCGGGCACGAGACAGTTTCCAGCCAATATACCATGAACTAAAATTTTTTTTTTTTTTAACTTAACAACATGGTTCAGATTTATTTTACATATATATTTTTTATGGCTAATTTCTTTAAATGAAATGAGTTTAACCATAAAATAAAGAAAAATTAAATAACAATAAATAAAGTGGAGGTTTTCTTCTTCTTTTTTTATTTCTTTTTATTTAATACCAGGATTTTATTTACCAAAGAAAACAAAAGAGTTAAAAATAAAATCTTGATATTCATGTATTTGATTGATTTTTGTTGTTTGATAAAAGATAAACCAAAATTAATTATTCAAGAAAAGATTTATATAAAAAGTCTTGATATTTATACATATTTATTTTTTTTAAGCTTAGTTTTTTAATTTGATAAAAGATGAACCAAGAAAGTAATTATTTAATCAAGGTTTTATTTATTTAATGAAGAAAACTAAAGATTTATATGTATATTTTTTTAAAATAAAAGTAAAGTCTTAATATTTTATTTGATAAAAATGTGAATCAAAAAGTAAACAAAACTTTATTTATTTAATGATGAAACCAAAAATTTATATGTATATTTCAAAAAGGAAAAGTCTTAATATTTATTTGTTTTATTTTTTATATATAAAAAAAATTAAGAAAAAATGATTATTTAATAAGGAAACTAAAAATTTATATGTATATTTTAAAAATAAAGGTAAAGTTTTGATATTTATATAATTTATTTAAAAAAAAAGATTAAAGAAATCAAAGATTTATATGTATATAAAGAAAATTTTTTGATATTTATATGATTTTTTTTATGTTCTTTTTGTTTGTTAAAAGATTTTTTTTTTCAATTTTCTAATTTATAAATACGTCTAATTAATAAGTAAAGAGATTTAATTTTTTATTATTACCTTTATTTGAAATCATTTGGATAAAATTTTATTTAATAAAGAAAACAAAAAGTTATATATTTTTATTATTTTGAAAGAAATAAGTAAAAAAAATAAGTAAAATATTAGCCCAAAAAAATTTTTTTTTACTCTTTTATGCTTTTTATTAATAAAGAAACTAAAAATTTATATTTTATTATTTTGCTGGGTAAAGAGATAAGTAAAAATATTAGTTCAAAGTTTTTATTTTTTATAATAAAGGAAAATTTATTTATATACTTTATTTAAAAAAATATATTTTATATATTCTATTTAAAATATTTTCCAAGTCATGGATCCTGGCGGATCATTTGGACATGGAATTTAATTTTTATTAAATTGTATTAATTATTTAATTAATTATTAATTAAAAATCATTACTTTTAAAGATATATTTGAAAAAAATGATTTATATTCATTTATTTATTTATTTATTTTTCATTATGTTTGTTTATTAAAAGGAATAAAAGTTATGTCTCAAAATAATAAAAGATAGTTGGTTTTTTTTTATTAGTGATTTTTGTTAGCCTTTAAAAATTATTCACATAAAATTCCCTTTTTATTTTTTTAATCATCAAAAAAATTAATAATAAAGTGGGCCTTTTTAGCCATCCACTTTAATAACACAATAATAATAAAAGTTAGCACAGTTAATATGGTTAGTTGTTAATAACAATAAAAAGAAAAGTTAGTAAAGTTAGATTAGTTGTTAATAACAATAAAAAAAAAAATTAGTAAAGTTAGATTAGTTGTTAATAACAAAAAAAAAAGTTAGTAAAGTTAGATTAGTTGGTTGTTAATAACAACAATAAAAAAGGGGTTAGTAACAATAACAATAATAAACAAATAAATAAACAAGTAAAAGAATTAGTAATTAGTTTTTTTTTTTTTTCTGCAAGAACAAAAGAAAAAGGTTAGTGACCAAAATGAAAGAAATTGAAAAGATGAAGGACTAAATGAGAGTTGTACCTTTTTATTTTGAATTTGAATTTCCTGTTAACAGGAAACGTGAAATCGCGGCCAGGGGCAAGGGGGGAACGGCGGCGGCCAGGCAAGCGGCGGCGAGGGCGAAGGCGTGCGGGATCACGGCGGAAGGCGACGGGGCGGCAGGCGGAAGGCGACGGGGCGGCGCGGCGGCGGTGACTGCGACGGCAGGACGGCTGGGCGCGGCGGCGGAACGGCAACGGCGGCGGCGACGGCGACGGCGTGGGAGTGACGGCGACGGCGGGATGGCTGGGCGCGGCGGCGGAACGGCGACAGCGGCGGCAGGGCAACGGGGCGGCACGGCGGCGGCGACGGCGAAAGAAAGAAAGGGAAACAGAGGAAGAAGGTAGTCGAAATGTAAGAAAAAATAATTTTGGGACTGTTTTGACAGAGGGAGGAGAGGCTAGGACTAAGGCTTCTATTTTCTCGTTTTTAAAACGGAGCTCTGAACTTTTTTCTCTGATTTTTTATGTGTTCAGCACTGAATTTGGGGGGGTATTTATAGAAGGAGCTTAGCTGAACTGTGGACGGATAAATTAATAAAAAAATCTCAAACTTATCTTTTAAATTAGTAAAATGACAGTTTCAGTCCTTTACGTTACTCCAGCTCTGGATAAGCTCAGAAGCTTCTGATTTTGACAATTTTAACGTTTTCTGTCAATTTGGGCCAGAAACGTTCGTTTAGGCCCAAAATTGAGGCTAAAAATTACCCAAAGCTCCTGAAACTTTCAGAATTTGTCAATTTTGTCCGAAATTTCTCAATTTTGTCATTTTTACCTCAAACTTTTAATTTTTTTGTCATTTTTTTCTGAAATTTTATTTTTATTTCAAACACATACATATTCACACATATATTATTTTAAATCAAATCTTCTCAAAATAAAAATATATTTTAAACTAATTAACATAATTAAAATTTTTTAGCAATAATAATAATAATAATAATAATTTTTTTTAATTAGTTTTTTTTAAAATTTTTAAAAAAAAGGCCAGACGAAATTGGGTGTCAACAATTATTATCCGAGATTCTCAATTTAACTATTGCATTCCGAACCTCATGATCATACTTTAGTCTAATATTGTTCTACACATATATGATGAAATATTAAAAGTGAATATTGTGTATTTGATCAACTTTGTGTTAAAAGGGTTCATAAATTTAATTAAGAGGAGTAACCCAGCTTTTTGTAAAGGAGGGCCAAAAATTATTTTCTTTAAACTTTCGTCCTTATAAAAAATATTTTTTTACCAATTAAATGAAGGTCAGAATGTATCTTACCCTAAATTTTATGATAAAACTTGTGATTTTATGACAAAATAAAAAATGGTGGAAATATAAAATAGGTCCACTTCACCCACCCACTGTGGTATTTCCTAAAAAAAAAAAAGTCCATGAAGACATCATAATTTACTTTTTTTTTTTGTCTTTAAACTTTTCTAACTAGCTGACAATTGAACCTCATATTTATTGTATTCAAATCCCCAAAGTATTGGTCTTTATCCTGCTTGTTCCCAGATTTCACTTTGTCAGGATCGGGCCCCCAAAACAACAAATTGAGACTGTCGCAACCTAGTGGGTTTATATTTCTAAGTTTTTTTTTTCTCATTCATTCTTGTTTCTTTTTTCTGGGTTTGTATAGAAAACAATGTAAAATGTATTACAAAAGTCTATTCACTTGAACGCTTATACACATGTGTATATATATTTATTTATATACATACATACATACATACATACATACATACATACATACAGAGGTGTAACCAATTGGGGGGTTAGGGGGTGCCTGGCCACCTCTAAGTTTTTTTACAAAATGTATATATGTCTTATATAGAAAACAATGTATATTTCTAAGTTTTTTTTTCTCTCATTCTTGTTTCTTTTTTCTGGGTTAATATAGAAAACAATGTAAAATGTATTACAAAAGTCGATTCACTTGTACGCTTATACATATGTGTATATGTATTTATCTACATACATACAAAGGCATAGCCAATTGAGGGGTTAGGGGGTGCCTAACCACCCCTAAGTTTTTTGCAAAATGTACATATGTCTTATATAGAAAACAATGTATATTTCTAAGTTTTTTTTTCTCTCATTCTTGTTTCTTTTTTTTGGGGGGGGGGGGGGGGTTTATATAGAAAACAATGTAAAATGTATTACAAAAGTCTATTCACTTGTATGCCTATACATATGTGTATATGAATTTATTTATATACATACATACATACATACAAAGGCATAGCCAATTGGGGGGTTAGGGGTTGCCTGGCCACCCCTAAGTGTTTAGCAAAATGTATATATGTCTTATAGGATAAAGCTTATATAACATTTTTCTCTCTCACCCCCCCCCCCCCCGCCCCCCCAATAATTCTTTGAGCACATGTTCTCTAATAATTTTAAGCAATAAAAGTAACACTTAGATTCGACAATTTTATCTCTTTCTGACATTCTTCATGAATGTATTTGATTTTTGTGACTAAGATTAAAAAATCTAACATGAAATAATTATTTTTATCATATTAATAAAAAATTAAATATCTTATATCTTTGAAATATTTAAGAATGTAAGAAGATAAGTCTTCATTTCCTTTTTGCATGTTCTACGTCCACACCCTCACACTCTTAATTTCTTCAAACCTTTTCTTGTTTATACATGATAATACCTTTTTTTTTCTTTTTGCAAGACCTGGAACATAAAAGGTTAATTATGTTAATTATTTTCTACTTCAATAGATAATTTGATGGTTTTTCTTTTAGTAATTTTTATGTATAATTCATTCATGAAGCTTTCTAATTATCAATTTTTATATCCTATGACAAATAATGTATTAAATTTTAGTTTTTTTTTATAATGGATCATTTTAAATTTATTTTTTTTTATCATTTGAAAATAATAATTTGTTTATTATTTACCTTAATTGGACCATTTGTTAGTCATTTTTTGTGTTTGTTTCTTAGGTTGCATTTGGTGAAAATTATTTATAAATAATTATTAGTGATTTTTTTATGTATGTAGATTATTTGCTCAGCTTGTATGCACTAATCGGGGCTCTACACTTTAAAAGCCTGAAAAATCACTTTTAAAACATTTCTTTTCACAAAAGACAATGATTTTTTTATTAATTTTTAATTTTTTACAGTTGGCTAAGAAAAAAGAGTCCATCAAAATATTTTTTTTCAAAAAATATATGATTCAAGTGAATATTAGATAAGTAAGATATTAACTTTCAAATGATATTGATTCTAAAAAAAAATTAAAATTAAAAATAATATCTTTTATATATATATATAGTGGAATTGCAATATTTCTCAAGCATTTTCAAATTAAAGTCCGGCCCCCCTAATTCAAAATCCTAGCTTTGCCTCTGCATACATACATACATACATACATACATGTGTGTGTGTGTGTGTGTGTGTGTGTGTGTGTGTATGTGTGTGTGTAGAGAGAGAGAGAAAGAGATATGGAACTTAGCCAATAAAAGTAAGAAAAAAATATAAAAGGTTAATAAATGAAATATCAATAAATAAGAAAAAAATAATTAATTAATTAAACAAGAAAAAAAATAATGAAGAAAAAATAAAAATATAAAAGTTTATACATATTTGTCATCTGATTTGTATATATTACTACTATACTAAGACTAATCAACATTTTTATTTTTATTTTTTTGAAAACCTAGTTTTCATGAAAATATAAATTTATTCATAAGTTTTACAAAGACATTAACAATATGTTCAAATAAAGATAAATTTATGTACATATAAAACATATTATATGCATAAATTATGAAATAATGCATATGAAAATATTTAAAGAACTAAAGTGATACATACAATTGAATATATCAACAATAACTTTAAGGATTTCATTTATGCATTAGTCTCCAAAAATTTGAACATATCCTTCACTGCTTATCTTTTTAAATTGCATCTCTTAATTTCTTTTTACTTCATACATGTCATCTAAATGGTACATATCTCTGATTTTGGTAGAACATGCATTTTGATGCATTCACACAAGTTTATATATTTCATTGATGAAATGTTGAACTTATACATAAAATTAAATATATACGTAATACTTCTATAATTTCATTTGTATATATGTCTTTATATGATTTGCACATGTCCTAACTTTCTTTATACATTAAGTTGACACGTATGTCTTTCAATTTATAATATCTAATTTTGGTAAGAAGCTGAATTCGACGCATTCAAAGTTGTTTATACTACAAAGAGTAGTACTAATATATATATTAGTATGCGGCATATTAAACTTACCCAAGTTATAAAATGACGTCATCAATAATTCCTTTTTTTCATGGGAAAGGATGCTTCTTGGGGTTGAAGCTTAGCTATTCCATTGCCTAAATTTGGGATAATTTGTCAATTACCCAAAACACAAACGAATAAAAAATGTCTAACTACAAAACAATAATTGACCTAATTGATAAATCAATTAATCTCTCATTTTCTTGATACTTCATTCGTATCAGTTATTCAACGTATACATTCCTCTGATTTTGGCATGAAGTACATCTTGATGTGTTCATACATGTTTTTATAATAAAAATGTTGAACTTATACATAAAATTGAATATATCGTACGTAATAATCTCAATTGTATATATGTTTCATATGATTTTTATATATCTATAACTTTCTTCATATATCAAATTTATACATAACTATCATTTGATTTATAATTTCTAATTTTAGTGAGAAGCAAAATTTAATGCATTCAAAACTAATTTATACCATAAGGGGTAGTGTGTGTATGTGTGTATTTATTTACACATATAGGATGGATGGTGCATATTAAACTTACCCAAATTATACAATGACATCATCAATAGTTCCCCTTTTTCATGGGACAGAAAACTTGTTAGTATTGAAGCTTAGCATTCCATATACCATATTGCTTAAACGAGGTGCATAAAGTCCATGCATTGCGGCGATTCATATGATCATTGCATAAATTTTTGGAAAGATTTAGAAACTTGATATAACAAAAAAATATGTTTCATGTTTCAACCCTTGTAATTTTAGAATAAAATAATATTCACACTTTGCTAGGTTGAAGCTAGAGTAAAAAATGCTACTACCAGAAACATAAGAGAACAAATCATAATTACCAATATTTATTTTAGAAGAAAATAAAAAATAACAAAAAAATTAGAAACCAAGAGAACAAATGGAGAGATTTGGTGACTCACACATTCTAGTAGATATTTTTTGTAATAAATTTTAACAATAACAGTGCGACACAAAACATATTACGTGCTTGAAACAATGCATATTTTTTCGGTTAATTGAAAACAATTCAATAAAAATTTTCATCTCCTATTAACACAAAATCTAATTTTTAATATCGATGAAAAATTTATCCAAAAAAAATTACTCTCAAATTTAACAATTATGGAACAAATTGCTTTATTAAACTATAGAACTTGAAATAAATAATTAATGTTACAAATTTTAATAATCAATAAAGAACAATGATAGAAATAATGATTAAAGCTTAATCTTAGAAAACAACAATAAAGAAAATCAATAAAAAAAAGTTAGGATCAAGAAAAAAAATAAAGAAGTTTGGTGACCCATACATTATAGTGAATATTTTTTGTAATAAATTTTAACAATAACAGTACGACACAAAACACGTTATGTGCTTCAAAATAATGCATATTTTATCTGTTAATTAAAAACAATTCAATAAAAATTTTCATCTCCTATTAATAAAAAATCTAATTTTTAATATCGATGAAAAATTTATCTAAAAAAATTTACTCTCAAATTTAACAATTATGGATCAAATTGCTTTATTAAACTATATAGCTTGAAATAAATAATTGGTTTTACAAATCTTAATAATCAATAATGAAAGAACAATGATAGAATAATGATTAAAGTTTCATCTTAGAAAAAAAATAATAAAAAAATTATTAAAAAAAAGTTAGGATCAAGACAAAAAAATGGAGATGTTTGGTGACTCACACATTGTAATGGATATTTTTTGTAATAAATTTTAATAATAGCAGTGCGACACAAAACACATTACGTGCTTCGAAACAATGCATATTTCATCTGTTAATTAATAACAATTCAATAAAAATTTTCATCTCCTATTAACACAAAATCTAATTTTTAATATCGATGAAAAATTTATCTAGAAAATTTTAATTTCAAATTTAACAATTATGGAACAAATTGCTTTATTAAACTATAGAGCTTGAAATAAATAATTGATGCTACAAATCTTAATAATCAATAATGAAAGAATAATGATAGAAATAATGATTAAAGCTTCATTTTAGAAAACAACAATAAAGAAAATCAATAAAAAAAGTTAGGATCAAGACAAAAAAAAAAGAAAAAAATTTAGGCATTAAAGATTTAACAATTGACTTAATGAAGATAAAAAAAATAGTTTAACTAAAAATAAAAAAATTTTAACTAAATAAATAAATGAATTATGGTCACTAATGTCTTACTTTAGAAGATGGTACATAAAAAATAACAAAAAGAAAATCTTGGGGGCCAAGAGAATAAATGAAAGATTTAATTAAATAGTTATAAAATTCAAAGACTAAAATGTAACAGGAACGTAACTTAGGTCCAAAAAAGAAATTAGAAAGTTAGGGAATGAAATCATGTTTTAACCGAAAATAATGTGGGACAAATAAAAACTGGAAAAATTTCAACCTAGGCCCTCAAAAAGGTAAGTGTCTTACGAAATGAGATAAAACTAAAAAAAGAACAAATCACATCCTAAAAAAAGAAAAAAAAACTGCTGAACCATGACACAAAACCAACTAAACTCAACGAGCCCAAAACAATTGCCACTATTCATCTAACAGTAACCATGTTCATCTTTAGAATATAGTGTAATTATAGATAATTTGTCCATTACCCGAAACACAAAAGTACAAAAAAACTTCTAATCACAAAATCAATAATTTACCTAATTTAGAAATCATATGAATGCTTCTTAATTGAGCTTAACTTGATTAATAATGTCAGCTATAATTTTCAAATTTTTTTAGTAAGATGTAAGTTTTGGCCTAACACCCAATTCGTTTTAACTTAAGCCAATTTAATTCAAAATAACTTATTTTTATGTTTACATCTTTTTTACTTGAAACTAATTTTATTTGAAAGTTAATATTATTTAGGTGAAATAATCCATTTATTGTAAAATTTTTATAATACTATTAATTTTTTATAAATTTTTATTTTTTAAACATTAAAAAAGAAAATTTCATAGAAATTTAATAACATGATAAAAATTTTGTTTCAAATGGATTATTACACCTATATAATATTGAATTTCAAATGAAATTGGTTTTAGATGAAAAAGATTTAAAACCATTTTAGATTAAGTTGACTTAAGTTAAAACGAATTTGGTGTAAATCTACATAATGCACACTAAGCATCAAAGTTGATAAATTATCTTCATGGTTTTGTATTAAAAAAAAAAAAAGAAAACAAGACTAATAAGATTTGCATATTTCAATGCTCCATATATATGGTTTAAGTATGGCTAATTCTTGTGTGCGCCAGGCGCATATGTGCGCCTGGCGCTAAAAAACGTGTATGTACTAATGAAACCTATTTTATACGAAATAGTGCCGTCTCATTTTTTTTTTTATTTTTTTTTTCTTCCTTATGAATAGCACTTTTTCAGTTTTTTCCTAACACTTATTTTATTCCACAACATAATAAATTGATTTTTACCTCTTTATATACAATTGCCCTTTTCTTTTATTTTTTTTACGAATATCGTGAATGTTTTACTACATAAGTATATTGATATTGAACATGTTTCCCCAGTATTACTTTTGTTGAAATTGTATATAAAAATATAGAGGATTTGTAGGCTTTAAATAATGATAATGATATATATGAATGGAAGATACAAAATTATGAAAAAAAATGATTAAATGGAATTTGATGTGATTTGATCCAGAATAAATGAAGTCTAATATAACCGTGAGTACCCAATATATTCAACAAATAAAAAATTAATTATTTTTTTACCTGAAACTTTAACATTTAGCAAATATTGTTAATACATCTCAAATATATTTTATGATGTTGTGTAGTGAGAATTTAAATAAGGATGGCAAGTTAAATTAAATGCCAAGAGATTACAAAAGAGAAAAACTCTTCAATATCATTTTTGGAACAATTAAAAAAAAAGATTCATTCTTTTAGGTAGGTATGTAGTACATTTTATTAGTATGCTATCTGAGTAATTTTTTTTAAATTATTTATATGGCTTTATAATGTTTGTATAATTAAATAAAGGTTCAATCTTTATTTTCCGTGGATAAAGAAAAAAACAGTGTCTTCTTTAAGAACAAATACTTAAGTAATAAAAAATAAACATGTAAAAGAAAGAACAAACATTTGTTTCTAAAAGAACAAGGATGACCTTCTAAAAGAACAAACATATCATTCTAAAAGAACAAACACCAGAAGACAAAAAATAAAAAGTTTATAGAAATAGGGTCATGTATAAAAACAAACAGTGTCTTCTATAAAAATAAATACTTAAGTCACAAAAAATAAACATGTAAAAGAAAAAAACAAATATTATCTTCTAAAAGAACAAAGATGACTTTCTAAAAGAACAAACATATCCTTCTGAAATAACAAACACTAGAAGATAAAAGAACAAGAAGTTTACAAAAACAGAGTCATGTAGAAGAACAAACAGTGCATTCTATAAGAACAAACACTTAAGTAACAAAAAATAAACATATAAAAGAAAAAACAAACATTTCCTTGTAAAAGAACAAAGATGCCCTTCTAAAAGAAAAAACACAAGAAGATAAAAACCAAGAAGTTTACAGAAATAGGGCAATGTATAAGAACAAACAGTGTCTTCTATAAGAACAAACACTTAAATGAAAAAAAATATCATATAAAAGAAAGAAAGACAAACATTGTTTTCTAAAAGAACAAGGATGCCCTTATAAAAGAACAAACATATCATTCTGAAAGAACAAACACTAAAAGATACAAGAAGAATAATTTACAAAAACAGGGTCATGTATAAGAACAAATAGTGCATTCTATAAGAACAAACACTTAAGTAACAAAAAATAAACATGTAAAAGAAAGAACAAACATTTCCTTCTAAAAGAACAAGGATGCCCTTCTAAAATAATAATGATGTCATTCTAAAAGAACAAACATATCCTTCTGAAAGAACAAAAAACCAAGAAGTTTATAGAAATAATGTCATATATAAGAACAAACACTGCCTTCTATAAGAACAAATACTTAAGTAACAAAAAATAAAAATGTAAAAAAAAAAGAACAAATATTGCCTTTTAAAACAACAAAGATGCCCTTCAAAAAGAATGAACATATCATTTTGAAATAATAAACATCAGAAAACAAAAGAACAAGAAGTTTACAGAAATATGGTCATGTATAAGAACAAATACTTAAATAAGAAAAGGTAAACATGTAAAAGAAAGAACAAACATTGCCTTCTAAAAGAACAAAAATGCTCTTCTAAAAGAACACACATATACTTCTGAAAGAACAAATACCAGAAGATAAAAGAACAATAAGTTTACAGAAACAGGGTCATGTATAAGAACAAATAGTGCATTCTATAAAAACAAATACTTAAGTAATAAAAAATAAACATGTAAAAGAAAGAACAAACATTTTCTTCTAAAAGAACAAAGATATCCTTATAAAAGAACAAACATATCCTTCTAAAAGAACAAACACCAGAAGACAAAAGCACAAGAAGTTTATAGAAATAGGGTCATGTATAAGAACAAATAGTGTCTTCTATAAGAATAAACACTTAAATAACGAAAAATAAATATGTAGAAGAAAGAGCAAAATTTGCCTTCTAAAATAACAAAGAAACCCTTCTAAAAGAACAAACACCAGAAGACAAAAAACAAGAAATTTACAGAAACAGGGTCATATATAAGAACAAACAGTGCTTTCTATAGGCCTTCTATAAGAACAAATACTTAGGTAACAAAAAATAAATATGTAAAAGAAAAAACAGACATTGCTTTCTAAAATAACAAGTACGCCCGTAAATAGAAACACCAAAATTCAAAAGAATAAGTAATGCGTGAAAATGTAAAAGAACAAACAAGGTTTTCTAAAAAATATATATATATATAAAATGAAAATATAAAACTGGAGTGGACATCTAAAGACTGGAGAAAAAAAAAAAAGAGAAAAGAAAACGAGAATAAAATGCTGGAGTAGAATAAAATGCTGGAGTAAAATAAAATATTACGATGCTCTCCTAACGCGGGGTCAAAATGAACATTTTCAAATTTTTTCGGGATGGCGCATGGAATAAGCGTGGTGTACGTAATACTAACTCTTTAAGTATTAGTATTTCTTGAATTATTTTCGTTTTAGTTTATTGTCATCCAAACACGGCAAAATCCATCGAACTTGTTTGGCCGTCAATCAATTAATCGATTTGTTTACTAGCGTGTGGGGCTAATCATCGATTAAATAAAAAGATTCTCAAAAAAGCTAAACAAAAACTTTAACTCGTTTGAGCACAGCCGAGCATAAATAAAGCAAATTTAATCAAGCTCTTCCAGCTTGCTCATGGGACCAATATAAATTATGATGCCTAAAAATCAAAGCCGACTAATTATAGTTTACCATAATTTACTGTGTTGTTTGTGCATATAATTTAGTTCCATGATAAACAAACGTTCAATAGACATATTTTGTTTTGTTTTTGTTTTTTTTTTTAATAATGCGAATTATCTTTCATCCCGTTTAGCAAAAACCGATATCCTCGAGGTACGTCGGATATCAAAGTGACGATCTCTTCCTTGCAAATATTTTCCATATATAAAAACATGGATCGAACCTGAAGATCTCTTAATTAAGACGTTTGTTTCTTCCATAGGGATCAACTCCCCGTTCATCACACATTCAATGGACTTCAAGACAATGATGATTTCTCTAGCTTAATTGAATGGATTAATGTTGGTGAGGTTTTTTTTTTATTAAACAGCAATACGAAAATTTTATTAAACTTGAAAAGAAACTAATGTACATAGAGATCCAGCTAGCCACTGGATACAAAAATAACCAACCCACAAAATTCCCCTTTCAAATACAATACCCTCTCACCAAAGCAGCTATAAACTTAGAATTTTTAATAGGCCTAAATCACTTTTGGTCTTTTGAACTATATTGACTCAATTAAAGAGTCTTTGTTATTTGGTGCGTTCAGTCCAGTCCCCTAACTATGAAAAATAGATCACTTTGCCTAGTTGACCTTATATATATTAGTTGACTAACTCATCAAAAAAGAAAAAATTGAGTTCCATGTCACCTAACTTCTCATTTTCTCTCTTTTATACCTTATACTTTACCATTTACCAATCTAGGTATCACCACCCCCCCCCCTAGGGATGGCAACGGGGCGGATGAGAGCTGCAAACCGCGGATATCAACCCGTGACGGATGGGTAAACGGGTGAAAATACTCGTGATGGGCGCAGCATGGGTAGAAAATTTCACCCGTCTGGCGGGTGCGGGCGGGTGATGGGTAGGGGGTATCCGTCGCGGATAAATCCGCGCCCGCATACCCATAAAACCCGCCTAGATATGAAACATTGAAACTTCAATTTTACCCTTACTATAAATGTTACTTCTCTTAATTCTAAATGGCTAATTCGGTATTTACACCTTTACAATACACGTTCAGCAGACAGGAGCTAAGAAACAGAATTTGGGCCCATTTGCGGTGCGACTGCGGCCCTTCACGCATAGCTTCATCGTTGAGTTTTACGACTTCGCCAATTCAGCGCTAGGTCTCGCAGTCTCGCCTCGCCTCGCCAATTCGGCCCTTCGCTCTCGCTTCGCCTGATCGCTCACGACCGCGCATAGCTGCTCAGTCCTCACGTCCGACGCCGGAGGCACCATCACGTCTCGCTGCTCACTTTCTCGCTTTCTCCGTCTCCGTTCGACGTTGTGTCTAAGAGGCTGAAATCGAGCTCAAGCTATCAAGCACGGAAGCACCCGCTTACCGCATCGCTAGCTAGCCCCGCCCAACGCCCGACGGTGACATTTAATATTTGCGCTCGAGTCTGAATCCGAGAGGAGAACAAGCCCAACGAGGTAAATCGGTTAAGTTTCACCCCTGTTTACTCTGAACTTGATTTTTTTGTTGATTGAATTGAATAAATCATCTTCATTACTGAACACGGGAAACAGAAGCATAGGATATTTTTTTTTCATTTGGCCATTGTCGTACTTTTGTGGATTAAAGATGGTATGGAAGAACAGGTTTGAATCGTTTGATCTTCATCAGTTCTAAAAGCCCATTTCACATAGTAATTTAGCCTAGTTTCCTATTCTATCTCCCAACAAAAGATTTCTTCTGCTTGATTTTGAGTATCTGGGAGGAGATATATGATACAATAAACAAAGTTCATTGGAATGGGCATCAAATTCATGTAATCGCACAAGGTAGAATCATCAGACTTCAAATTAGTATAATCGCAAAAGCCAAAAAAGTACCATTATGCAACAGAAATTCTAAGAACGAGACTTGGGGGAAAGAACAAAAGAATAATAATGCTTACACTGTCAGATTTGATTCCAACAATTTGTCAAGTCGTGCATCTGAAAAGGAGCCAAAATCTACTGGCAGGAAGTTGTATAATTTGGCCAAACTGATAGATTAGCTCTGGTGCATGAACTACATGGGACTCCTTGCAACCGAACAGGTTAACTAGGTGGTCTTTTAAACAAAGGAAAATGTAGCTTTTCAATGACAAATCAAGGGATCTTCAGGCACAATGCCGTTTTCTCTCCACAGGATCAGTTATGCTTGTTTTTTAATCACGTAACTTCAGAAGCTTGTTATTGAATCACGTAACTTGTAATGGAATGTGACCTTGATGTCTGTTTTCTGCCTTGATTGTAAAACAGCATTGGAATGTATAAAATTAGCTTAAACCGTGGATTACCCGCGGATTGGATTATCCGCGGGTTGCGGGGGCGGATGCTATTTTCTACCCGTTAGCGGATATCCGCGAGCTGGCGGATATGAAAAAAACCGTGGGCGCGGATGACGGATATGGGGTATCCGCGCCCGATCCGCCCCGTTGCCATCCCTACCCCCTCTCAATCGGACCAGCCAATGCTTCACCAACATTGTTCTTGTCGGCAGGTCGACCTGAATCTTGAAAGTTTAGTCTCTACCTCAAGACTTCTTTAACGGAAAAGAGCTTTGCAAATCGATCAACTTGACGAAGCGGTGCCGTATGTCACCACCACCACCTTAAGCGATGAAGGGAACGGAAAGGTCTAAGAGCTCTTTATTCCAATTCGCCATGAACCAGAGCAGCTATCTTTAAACAGAATCCACCCCTCTTCCCCATGCTGCCCCATTGCCATTGTCGTTGACGTAGTGACGAGAGTGCAAATGCTACCTGATGTGCAGCCCAAGTCATCGATTCACATTACTTTGATGGGTCCTCCAACGGCGGAAGAGAGATCCAAAATTGATACAAAATCGATCTGACTAGGGCCACAACATTTTTAAAATTCGAAGCCATCCTCTTCTGTCCCAGGAGACTCGTGGGGCTACACAACTACTCCACCCTGGTTCAACCCGATGACCATGTCTAATCTCCTCCTTCTCCGTCCGCTGCAAAGACATTACTCCTACTGTCGTCATCTACGCCCCTTCGTCAGACTAAGTCTTCGACATTTTGCTGTTTTTGTTTTCTTATGTCCGATCAGTGGCGAAACAAAGATTTTCGGTTTGGGGGAGCGAGCCCGGAGAAGAGTCGACTAAACCCAGAGGAGAGGGATGGCATCGCAGCGAGGCAAGGCAGGAGATTGGGACTAATTCGTACTAATTCAAAGATTAGGGTAAAAATCGTACAAGTTGAAAATTTTAAAGAACTGATAGTGCATTTAGGCCATGAATATCTGTTTAAGGCTAAAGGGAATAATTACTCATTTGGTCACTGTTTTCTTTAATGCCTACATTACTGCCCCCCATCTTCTTATTCTTCCATTATTTCTGAGCGGGCAAACATGCATTTTCAATCCCTAATTTCTCTTGAATTAACCAATTAAGTATCTATATTTAAATTTTTTTAAAATTATCGGGGGGCAACCACACCCCCCTGCCCCTACATAGGTCTGCCCCTATGTTCGATTTGTGTTTTGTCGCCTGGGAAAACTCAAAGTTTCTGAATTTTGTTGTAATTTTTTCAGAAAACATATAAAAATTGAATCTTTTAGGAAACAAGCGAGGAAGGTCTACTTTACATGCATAAACCACATTTTTTTTTGTTATCTTTTCATTTAATTTAATATAATTTTAAAACTTCTATTAAGTTTGTGTTTAATTTTCATTAAGTGCTAAGTTTGTGTTTAATTTTCATTAAGTGCTTCACATTGTATATTTTTGTAATTTAGTGACCACTACTTTCAATGTTTATAATCAAGTCATTAAACCGTTAAAAATCTAATGATGTTAACATCAAGTTAACCAAGTTATTGAGTTAAAGAAGCAAAGTATTTACTTTTCATAATTTGAGGAACCGCATACACTAAGTCATGCACAAGGACTAAAATGCCTAAGTCACTATAGTTTGAGGGTTCAAAAGTGATTTTGGCTTTTTAATACCATTATCACTAGATATACTGCATTCTATAAATTATACGTATACTACATAATATACCACACTGTATACCATTACCAATTTCACAAAAAAAATTAAGATGAAAAATATCAAATATTACTATTTTGTACGCTTTTATATGCATTCTAATTGTTTCCATCATCATTTTTCTAATGTAAATAAAATATATATGGAAAAAAATATTTTTTACATGAGAACAAGAGAGAGAGAGAGAGAGAGTAAATAAATATTATTCATTTAAAAAAATTAATGCATCGATAGATAAAATAATAATATTCTAATAATAACATTTACGAGTTGCATTTTATTTAAAGAGAAAGAAGGAAATAACATCAATATTTATGTTACAATATATTTATCATTTTGTCATCTTATATATGATTTAAAATGGAATAAGAGAAAATTTCATTTTTTCTAACCCATGTACTACGGTATTCTATGGAATATATATCACATTGTATACCATGGTAAATTAAAAAAAAAACCATACAAAAGGCACTGGCACATGAAATACCATAGTAATACTATGGTTTACTGCACTGTAAATTAATAAAATGTAAAAATATAAATATGTAACATACCGCATAGCCGCAATACTCTGTAAACCGTGGATTACCGGCGAAATATAAATCCATGATTACAAGTAGTAAAAAAGAAACAAATTCAATATATGTTTAGTAATAATAACAACAATGATTTTTACAGGATAAATGTATCACTTACATTCGTGATATAATCACAGTGCTTGGGCACCATCTCTTGATGTAGATTTCACTCATCTAATGACACCCACACCACGGCCATAGACAATCATGGTGGTTATTTTTCAGTAAGCTGTGAAAAATCTTAAATCTAGGGTAGCAACTTTCAAAAGAAAAAATCAAAGGGCAATTACTATAAATTAATGATTAGAGGCTAATCATGCGGCAACAGCAGAAAAAAATGATTAATGATTAAGCAGATTGATGCTGCCCGGCAACTTCTTGCGTCCACCTTGGTAGATATACACCACTAGATGAAACTCTAACGATGTTAATATTAGATGAATAAGAAAATTTTTTGACTTTTAAATATTTTAATTAATTGGAAAGATAATTATAATATTTTGAATTTAAAATTAATAATAAAATAATCATATCTCATTATCTCCATTAAACAACAAGAATCATTTTCCACGATCGTAATAATTAAAAACAATTTATGATTTTTATGTAAAGAGCACAATCTAGCTGGATTTAATTCTTCTTCTTCTTTTTCATTCTCTCCCCCCCTCTCACACACACACACTCTCCCCCCCCCCCCCCTCCCACTCTCTCTCTTGTTTTGGCTTTCACAAGCAAAGGAAAATGGGGTTTTATTTAGGAAATGAAGTGTATATTGGTTTCATATTTTACAGATAATTATAATATTTTGAATTTAAAATTAATAAGAGGATAATCATACCAATTTTAAGATTTTTTTCTGCAGTCTTAGACACCAAATTGACAAATTTATACACCAACATAATATAATTAGACACCAAAAAAATAGTCATAGACACTAGAACAATAGTTCTGGAGACTAGAACATCAATCTTGGACACTAGATTAACGAATTTGTACACTAATCTAACATAATTAGACACAAGGAAAACATTACTAGATACATAGAACACCATTTTTAGACACTAGAATAGTAGTACTAGACAATGAAATAGCAACATTGGACACTAGACTAACTAAATTATACATCAATGTAACATAATTAGGCATAAAAAATGTAGTACTAAATACCAGAGTAATAGTTCTAAACACTAGAACAACAGTTCTAGACAACACTCCAGCTAATATATGACATTAATTTCACATACACTACAAACCAAAATTGCCAAGATGCTAGCATTTTTGTTTGAAAATGGTAGATTTTTTTTTTACAGAAATAATTAAAATTTTAGACATTATTTATTCCATGATTATAGAAAATTATTTAAAATGGTAACTCTCTTCCCTAACAATAATTATCTTATTTACTCCATAATTACATATATTTTATTTAAAATAGTAACTTCTCTTCTATTAATAATAATTATTTAACATCGTTAGTTTTATTGATAGTGATGGACATAAACCACATGATGGATGATATAATGTCTTTAATACTGCCATGCGGATGGGCGCTCCAACAGTATAAAGTGAAAATTTCTTTATTTAGTCACCACCAGAAATTTCATGCCTGAAAAGAGAAGGCGAGCTTCCGGCTTAATTAGTTTCCATTCATTCTTCATATTCTTGTTACTCTTTCTTTATTTTGTTCTCTCAAGTTCTAATGTAAATTTGGATAAATTGCACAATTAAACCCTAACTTTAACTATTATCTCAGTTTTAACCCCAAATCTCCAACATTTACATTTCAACTTCTTCACCTCATTAAAACATTTTAATTTGGCCCCTTGTTGGATGGAAGCTATTATCTTTGATGAAAAATGCTACATCAGTATATAATTATAGGGATAAAATATTATTTTTAATCTCTAAAAATTTCCCTTCTTTAAAAAAAATTTAAAACTTTGAAATCAAACGATCCAACTATCACATCTTTGCCACCTCCTCCTTCAACATCCCTTCCTTCTTTCTCAACCTCCCTCTTCAGCCAACCCTATCAACCTCCCTCTCCCTGTCGTTGCTCTCCCTTCCCTCCCTCTTGGCCTCCCTTTCCTCGTTGCTGCGATCATGATTGTTGCATCCTTTCCCTCATCCCCACTGTCGCTCACCCTATTCACGCATCCTCTCCCCCATCCCCGCCATCATGATTCTAGTCACGTTTCCCTTGTGCTGTTTCCCACCACAATTCCCATGCAAATGGAGATGAAAAGGCAAATAAACCGGTTCAAATTGCTGCGGGCAGTGTACGTGGAAGATCTAGACTGTCCGGGTGCAAGGAAGGGTGATGGAGGTTGGGGATGAAGGATGCGTGGTGGTTGGAGAGGAAGGCAGGCAGAAGATAAGGTTGGCCGGAGAGGGAGGCAAAGAAGGAGGTCGAGATGGAGGTTAGATGGTTTTTTGTTAGATTTTTTTAGGAGTTTTTTTTATTAAATTTTGAAGTTTTAAGGATTCTTTCATAAAAGAAAAAAATTTCAGGGGGTTAAAGTTAACATTTTCCTCTACAATTCTATGTTGACATAATATTTTCTATTTGAACTAACGAGTTCTATCACTCAAAGATCTAAAATAAAACGCTTAAACAATGTTAGAGAGCTAAAATATATAAGTTAGAGGTTGTGGTTAAAACTAAAATAATAATTAAAAATTAAGGTCTAATAGTGCAATTTACTTAATGTAAACTAGCAAACAAAGCTGTGTATATATTTTATAAGCCTACAACTAACACCACCTAACAAGTAGCTGTGTGCGTATGTGGAAACATAGTGGAAGCAACGGAAAAAGGTTAGAGAAAAAATGGATATATGATCTTTGAAATAAAAATAATACTACAAAATTTAACAAAACTTAATGACTTCGAAAGTTCCAAATTATTACTTATATCGCATTCCCTGGTTGTTTGTTTTGGCAAGATACAAGTAGCGTTATATGAAAATGAAAAGTACCAAGAAGAATTTTTTTAATCAACACATCATGGGAACCCAATATAATAATAATATTAATTATTATTATTATTATTATTATTATTATTATTTGGTACTAAGGAGTAGCTGTAAAACATATACAATAAGGAAATGCTATATAGTATCAATAGAAAGGAGGATGTATATTTTTTCGGTACTTAGAAAGTTACCAAATCAAAGTTTAGTGGCATTATAGGAGAAATTGTAGATACTGCAGTCAAGCTCTAAACCTCCACCTGCATTCCATGACCACTTTGCCAAGTGGTGAGGGCAACAAATTACTAAAACATTAACCCTCCATTAAAGAAAAAGAAAATAAGAGAAATATTACTGAGAAGTAAAATGAGAAACACTATTAGAATCAGCAGTGCAAAGAGAGAGGTTTTAAGGAATGAAGAAAAAATGTAGAAAGAAAAAATAATAAAATTGCAAAGCAAGCCGCAGGTTCAAACATGTCGAAGTAAAAAAAAATGAATAAAAAAGAAATATTTTTAACACTCTGTTTAATATTAGTATCAGTGATTAACGTTAAAAGTTTCAAAAAATTATTTAATAGTAGCTTAAGCTTCAATGGTTTTATTTCCACTATTAAATAAGTTATACAAAATTCTAACTTTAATCATAAAAACTATTGCCAAATAGATTATTAAAAGAAGAATAAAACAGTTTGAGAACATGACAAACATACTTGAACTCAAGAAGTTGGAAAAAGGCCCAAGTCTTTTACAGAAAAGGCTGATTGGAGCCATTTTGGGCCATGGTGAGAAAGTAGCGTGTTTAATTACATCTAGTCTTGAAGAATTATGTGCTTTTCTTTTATAAATTTATTTTAATAGATGTCTGAAGGTGTAGCAGAATTTATAGAGAAAAAAACTATGCTTTCTAAATAATAGATAACTCGTCTGATAAAATTACATCTTAACAACTGCCCACACCAAGAAAATAAGCTTTTTCAGATCTATGGAGGAATTAATTATTCTGTTTTTCTTTTTTTTTTTTTAATATAATAGTTTAAAGAAATGAAAACAGCTAACCCATATTCCTTCATTTTCAACGGGCTTCTCCAAATGGCCACAGGCCTTAAGAGCCCAACGATGCCCGTCTGAGTTGACGTTGTTGCTTTATCCAAAAAAAAGAAGGAAAAAAAAAAGAGAGAAAGAAAGAAAGGAAAAAGAAAATTGAAGTTGCGGCTCTCTTTTTTCCATAGAAAAGAAACTTCTATCGCAAGCAATTGCGTAAAGTGATTAGGGTTTGGATTCTATGCAAACACCGCTACCTAAGTTAGGGTTTTCATAAATTCATACCGTTGACAATTCCAAGCAAATCCCATCCGGGGCAAGAGAAGTTGGTACCAAATTTTACAAATCAATATAATTATTGTGTTGAAAGAAAGATGGAACAACACATCTAGAACAAGAAGAGACAGAAGATTTCCCATGAACAAGAAAATTAAGAAGAAAGAGAAAAGATATTGGATCCCTAGTCGTTGCTCTGAAATTGACGCACCATCTCTCCAACACCATGTTGAGCCTAATTGCCGCAAGCCAACCGTGACACCCTTCACCAACCTTTCTCATTCCTTAACTTCAAGTCAAAAAAGAAGCTCGCTTTCCTTGCTTCCAAAATCGCCTCTATATATGTTTGCTAGTTGTAGCCACAAAGATTGCCTTTGCTTGGAATTCACAGATGGAGTTTGGATTAGCAGGTCCCTCCCTTACAAGCAATCTTTCAAACAGGTTATGGATGATGTCTACAAAGGCTACCTTTGGTGGAATAGATTTCCCACCTGCAGTATCTATTGTGTTATGTTGTGATAACATTCTTATTATTATCTTTTTTAAATAGAAGCATCTTTACAGCTAAGAGATATTTCTATAATACAAGAGAAGGAAAATGCATGTTTTTTTTTTACTTGGAAGACACCCAAACTAACTTTGAATGACATTTGTATAGGGAAGTAAGAGGCAATCCATTTCCCATTGGTGTCCCTTCACAAGTCTAGATAAGGTGATCATCCCTATGAAGATTTCAGGATCTCATGATAACATATCTTTATGTTATCTACTCATGTACATGCCACATGCATTTTTATTCATTTGAGTTCAACATGAATGTAAGCAAGCATCATTTTAATTTGTTTAACATATTTTATACATTTGATATAGCATATTAGTTTTACATACATATTGTGTCAAACAAATCCTAGCATGCTACTAAGAACATTCATGCAAATAATAAATGAAACCTAGCATACTACTAAACCAAGAAAGAATGTGTACCTTCCTTCTTGGTTATGTGCGGCGAAAAAAAGGAAGAACTTGATCTTGGAGGAGCACTTTGAGGCTTGAATTGAGATAAACAATCTCAATGTAAATCCACCCATAATGCTCTAGAAAATTGTCTAATATTTCGGCTATTTAAAGGAATGGAATGAGGAAACTTTTTTCTCAAGAAAATGGAGCAAATGGGGTGCCAAAGAATGCTTGAAATGGCCGGCCACTTTAGGCTATTTATAGATGACCAAAAGACACACCTTTACACCAAGCAAGGTGTCCTTTAAGCCAAAGAACACTTCCTTTGGCCAAGGGTCATCTATATTGGCGAAAATACATGTCTCTTTGGCCAAGGAACACTTCCTTTGGCCTAAGAGGCATGTCCCTTTGGCTAATAGACATGTCTTGGCCGAAATGATGTGTCTCCTTGGCCAATGAACATGTCTTTTCTAGCCAATGCCGAAAATACATGTCCCTTAAGGCCAAAGGACATCACTCTTTGTGCTATAACCACCTCAACCACCCCACGGCCAAATATACATGTCTCTTAAGGTCAAAGGACATCACTCTTTGTGCTATAACCACCCCATGGCCGAATATACATGTCTATTCACTCAAGGAACACTTCCTTTGGATGAAAGGACATGTTCTTTTAGCCAAGAGTTATTTCTTTTGATGAATAGACATATCTTTACACAAAAGATGTGTCTCTTGGTGGTTTTGAGCTAAAAGCAAGGTAAGTTAGCTCACTATGCTACTTATGCACCATTGAGCTCCTTTGAGCAACCAAGCACCATGAATTGAGGTCCAGCTCCTAGAGCTGACCTTGAGCTGGAGTTAGTTGTTCTCAGTTGAAGTGAACTGAAGTCCAGCTACATTCAGCTACCAAAAGCTAAAGTGAGCTGACTTGAGCTAACTTAAGCTGAAGTCCAGCTACTTCGAGCTACTTATAACTGAAGTGAGCTGAAGTCCAGCTACATTCAGCTACCAGAAGCTGAAGTGAGCTGACTTGAGCTAACTTGAGCTGAAGTCCAGCTACTTTCAACTACTTATAGCTGAAATGAGCTGACTTGAGCTAAAGGGAGCTACTTCTAGCTGCCTTAGATAGCTGTTCAAGCTAGAGTTAGCTCAATGATCTCAAATCCTATTTTAAAAGGATCTTGGTGTGCCAAGAATTCCAACAAACTCCCATTCGCACTAAGATGCTTTTAAACTTCCAGCTCCTACTCAAAACAAACTCTTTAATCCTTATAGCCGAAATAATCCAGACACTTCTACATATATAGAGTTGTGGGTGCGACCTCAGGCACACACATTAAGTCTCTTCTATTGAGGTTGTTAGACTCTCAATAGAAGATTGTCCTCTCCTCATAGTTTGAACTTCTTCAAACTTTCTTTGAACACATCAAATTCAAGTGTGTTGCTTAAACACATTAAGCTTGCTTGAACACATCAAGTTATGCCTTCCAGACCCCAGACATATGATACACTTCTTAATCACAATCAGTCACTTTCTTAGAATTTCAATTCCTTGAAATCCATGATTGTATTAAGCGTTGAGTACTCATTTAAATCACTTGTCATTCAATCTAGCATACTACTCACAGTAATATGTGGGCCCAAGATTGAATTTAGTGAACGTGTATCATCTTAATATCTTTCCTTTTAGCTTGAACTACTTAGGTCAATGAGTTAACATGATTACCCAAAAGGAGGACACTCCAGTCTCATTTCTCTAAGACCTTCGATAACCAATCAAAGTAATCATAATTAACTCAACTTCCTAATAGCAAGCCATAGTCACTAAGAGTCTGATTCGAAGAATCTCACACTAAGCAAGAATAGAGACAACTTGCTTAAATTCTTCTCTGGTTTTCATGGTCATGAAACACTTAGAAACACATCCATTAAAGTTCCATAATACACTTCTAAGGTGTTTTACTCATGTTACTCCCACTTGGAGTGATCTCCATTCCAATTGAGAAGTGTGTTATTTCTCCCTCTTAAAACACCATGAAGTGTACTCCTCTTAACATATAAAAGGAGGACATGTCAATAACCATGAAATTTCTCCATGTAAGCCTCAGCTTACATCTAACATAGGCTAGGATGTATGAATGGTCATACAAACTGAATGCACCAAAGCATTGAATCTTGATTACTCATAATCAAGGCGACCATAAAAGCTAAAGGGTCATGTGTTGGAGCATGACTCCCACTTAAATGTATCATTCACTTAAGTATCATTTAAGTCTTTAGCCAGTCTCATCCTTAATCTTACACAAAGATCAAGGGCGAATGACTTGTGTGAGAAAGTCATCCTCTGCCTATGTTTGACATGTTCATTTGTTCGTTGTGATTCATAAAATTGAGCTGAGTATTTCATAAAATAATCTGTATTATTTCAAAGAAATACATAACATGTGTGACACCAAAGAGGTGAAGTACATCCAACATTTACATTCTTCTAAGACCCATTGCTCTAACATGTCGAGCAAATACAAGTGGTGGCAATGGCTTAGTGAGAGGATTTGCCACCATCAGGTCTGTAAAAATGTACTCAATCCTGACTTCACCCTCTTCAATTGCATCCCGCACAAAGTTATATTTCATGCTAATGTGCTTGGTTTTTCCATGGTATTTCATGCTAATGTGCTTGGTTTTTCCATCCCGTACAAAGTTATATTTTTGCACACTTTATTCGAAAATCTAATCAAACACATATACAAGCTATGGCCTTACTTGCCATTTAAGAAATCTATCAAAAATTGATTACCAACTTAACTTTATCTCCTAGAGGTTTAAGCCAACCCAACTACATTTAAAATACGTACATGATAATACATACATATGTAGCCAACAAGAATCTTTATCTTATCAAAATACATTGATATACTCCAATACCCCCTCAAGTTAGTGCATGGATGTTTCAAATGCCGAACTTGACGACCAGTTGAAGAAATTGATCTTTACTTAGAGATTTAACAAACACATCCGCAATTTGCATATGCCTGGAAAGGTGACTAACACATATGTTTTTGGTCTGCATCTTTTCACGCATAAAATGGCAATCTATCTCAATATACTTAGTGCACTCATGAAATACAGGATTCTGGGCAATGCACACAGCTACCATGTTATCGCAATAAAGTTGCATTGGATCAACCTGCTCCACAGTTAGATCCTTTAAGAAAACTTTCAGCTATATGAATTCACTAGTCACTGAAGCCAATGCTTTATACTCAGCTTCAATTAAGGACTTGGATACAGTGGACTGCTTCTTTGACTTCCATGATATAGGTGCACCATTGAGTGGAATAATAAAGCTAGTAGTTAACCTCCAAGTGTTTGGACACCTTGCCCAATATGCATAGCAAAACGCTTGAAGAAGAAGTTCTCATTTCGATGGGAAAAAAGAGTCCTAAGTTTGGTGTCCCTTTTGAATATAGAAGCACATGCAAGGCATTGTCTAGTTGAGCCTTAGTAGGTTCATACATGAATTGATTAAGGAGATTTACGGCATAAGTAATATCAGGCCTGGTTATTGTGAGGTACATTAGCTTGCCAATGAGCCTAGATCCTTAAGTTTCTCATCAATCTTCTATCCCAAGTGGTGTTGCTGTTGCAATGGAACTTATGCAGGCTTGTAGCCTATCATACCAGCTTCTTTAAGGACATCCAACATATACTTACGTTGAGATAAAGAAATACCTTCAGGAGACCTGGCTGCTTTAAGACCCAAGAAGTATCTTAGCTTCCCTAGGTCTTTAATGTAGAACTTAGTGTTGAGATATGTTTTCAGCTTATGAACTTCTTTATAATTATTGCCAGCTATGATCATACCGTCAACATACAATAAAATTATTGTACAGGTTGAACCTCTCTTGCAAGTGACCAATGAATGATCAGCCTTAGATTGAGCGAATCGAAAATGAATAAATGACATTAAGAAATTTTCAAACCACTGCCTTGGGGATTGTTTCAGCCCATATAGAGATTTATGTAACTTACAAACTCAAGTATTTCTTGCTTGTAAGATTCCAGGTAGATGAGTCATGTAAATTTCTTTGCATAAGTCACCTTGCAAAAAATGTGTTTTGCACATCCATCTAGTGTAGTGCCCATTTCTTCTTTGCCACAACGACTAATAAACATCCTACATATGTTAATTCTGCAACAGGTGCAAATATCTCTACATAATCAATCCCCCTTTTTTGACTATATCTCTTTGCCATAAGTCTAGCCTTATAGCGCTTAATGCTCCCATATACTTTATACTTTATCTTGTACACCCATTTGGAGCCAATTGGCCTTTTTCCTGAAGGTGGCTCTTCCAAGGTCCAGGTGCCATTATTTTCTAGTGCTCTCATTTTAAATCACATAGCTGCTTGCCATAAAGGATTTTTCGTTGCTTGAGCATAGGATTGAGGTTCATCTTGTAAAGAAATAGCTACAACAAAAACCTTGTATTTGGGTTTTAAATGAGCATAGGATAGGCAGTTGGAAATGGGCAAGCCTTACCTGAGGCAACTGCATTGGCGTTAGATGTTGATAAAGATAACCTACTTTCTTTCGAGAATTCACATACATACTCATTTAAGTAAGGTGGTCGTCTTCTTTCTCTCCTTAGCCTCAATTCTGTACATTCTGTAAGAGTACTTAAAATGTGGGTGTTCTTAAGGAATTTCCATTTAGTTTTCTTGATATGAAAGTATTTGTTTTAACTTTTCAACATCATCAAAAAAGGTCATTTAAGGTGAGGCACTTTGTGTCAAAGGTTGAGATTGAGTTTTGAATGGGAAATGATCTTCGTAGAAGATCACATCCCTTAAAACAAATAATTTTTTGGTTGCTAAGTCTCACACTTTATAACCATTTTGCCCTAGTGCGTAACATAAAAAGACACATGGATGAGCCTTTGCTTCAAACTTGTCATTAGTGTGATTATGGACATAACATAGGCATCCAAAAACTCTAAAATGATCTAAGGGAATGGAATTTGAAAAAAAGAACTTTAAAGGGACTTTTTCCTGATAGTTTTGGAGTTGGGGTATGGTTTATCAAAAAGGTGATATTTGGGTGCATTCTCCCCAGAACCTGATTGAAAGGTTTGCTTGAAAACATAAGGCTCGAGCAACTTCTAAGAGATGCCTATGTTTTCTCTTTACAATACCATTTTGTTGTAGGGTTTTGATACGTGAAGTTTGAAGTAAGATACCATTTTCATGTAAAACCAATGATATTGGGCTAGCCTTAAACTCAAAAGCGCTATCACATCTGATTTGTTGAATGGTTTTCTTAAACTGTGTTTTTATCATGGCATGAAAAAACACAAAACAAGAATAGGAATCTGACTTTCTCTTCGTGAGATATGTCCAAGTACAGCAACTATGGTCATCCACCAAAGTGAGAAAATAATGTGACCTAGATAAACAATGAGTCTTGTAAAGACCCCATATGTCCATATGAACTAGTTCGAACACTTGAGTAGCCCCACTAGTACTCGAAGAGAATGGTTTCCTAGTCTGTTTGGCTTGATGACAGGCTTCATAGAACTTTATTGACTCTTTAAAAGATACTTTAAGTAAATTAGGAAAAGTAGAAGGCTTATCGGGAGATACATGCCCCAACCGTTTATGCTAGACTTAGGAGGAATCGTCTTGTTCATAGTAGCAATGAGTGAAGGCTTAATTTCTTGAAAGTAATACAGGCCATCTTGCATACCACCCTTGCCAATCAGCTTCCTCGAAGTCAATTCCTGGAGTATACAAAAAGTAAGGAAGAATGTCACTGAGCAATTAAATCGCTGTGTAAGTTTACTAACATAAATCAAGTTGCAAGGAAAAGATGGAACACAAAGGGCATTGTCCAACTTGAGGTTCAAGGATAACATAACGGGTTTCACAGGAGTCAATGTTTAAGTTTTACTTATTCGATAGTTTAACCGTTATAAGACTTGGTACAGATTAGGATTCATGGAGGTAATCCCTGTGGCTCACCATGTGTTGTAATGCTCCACTGTGTATAACCTAAATTGAAGATTTCTTACCAATATGATTTGCGTAGGAGTCTTGCTTTTGTCGTACAATCCTACAATCATAGCCATAATCTGTTCTAGTTGCACTTGTGTGAATTATAACTCTTTATTGATTTCCTTTCCTTGGCCTGTTGAAACTTTGTTCATAGTAGGTTGCAGGCCTTTCTTTGCCTTTGACTTGTCCAATGTCTTTCCTTTTCCTTGCCACCAATTCGAATAGCCAATGATCTTAAAGCTTTGTTTAGTGTTATGACCACTTTTCCCACAGTGTTTACAAGGAACCCTCGCATCTTTCCCAATGAAGTTCTTGCTTTGAGTTTTCTTGACTACAAAGGCTGCACTTTCTATTGAAAGAACTCGAATAGTAGCTACACTTAATTGCCTCTCTTCCTTAGTCACCAAGGTATACACTTTACTTATATATGGTAGAGGCTCCATATTGAGAATTTGAGATCGAATGATACTAAATTATTCATTCAATCCCATGAAAAAATAGCATAGCTTATCATTTTTTCTTTCTATTACCATCTTCTTTGCAACTGCACATGTGGATGGTAGTCTGTTACTATAAGTATCGAGCTAATCCCAAAACTCTTTTAGTTTGGTATAGTATGCCATTACAATATAATCTTTATGTTGCATAAGTGATATTTCTCTTTTTAACTTGTGCACTGGAGGTGCACTGCCTTGAGAAAACCTATCTTCAAGCTCTAACCATATTTCTTTCACAGTATTAGCATAAGCAACACAACCATGTAAATCGAGTGAGAGAGAATTAAAGATCTAGGGTATTACCATGGAGTTGTTTTTCTCCCAGACCTTTAAATGAGATTCATCATCATCTAGCTTACCAAGGGAACCATTAATAAAGGCAATCTTGTTTTTTGGCCTAAAGAGCATTCATCATGGCATGATTCCAGGTTTGATAGTTTTCACTTTTCAATAGGCATGTCACCAAGGTTGTACGTGGATTTTTGGATGAACTTAGATAAAAGGAGGATGCCAGATCACTTCCAAGATTGGCATAAGAAGATCCAACACCTATGTTCTTCTTGTTGTTGTCATCTCCCATTTTGACAATTGGAAGATAGTCTAAGTTTAAGGTTTTGTAGGTTTTGGGGTTTATGGATCAGTGCTATGATACCATGTAAAGTTTAGTGGAAAATATTTCTACACACTTTATTTGAGAATCTAATCGAACATATATACAAGCTATGGCTTTACTTGCCATTCAAGAAATCTATCATAAGTAAACTACTAACTTAACTTTATCTTCTAGAAGTTTAAGCCAACCCAACTACATGCAAAATACATACATAATAATACATACATATATAGCCAACAAGTATTTGTATCTTATCAAAATACATTGATATACTTCAATAACTTATGGTTGTTATTCCCTCTAGGGTCTTAATGTTCCTTAATTACTAAAGAAATCAAAACGGCTGATAAACTTTGTGGCTAACCACCGGTGTTTTTAAAATCCAACTATACTTCGAACCGCCAAGGTCTCTAGGTCACAATCCAATTTGTTCAACTGGTTGAATTGTCGGTTCATTGTTTTTTTGCATTCGTTTTGTATGACTATTGAGTAACATGACAAAAATGGGAAGAATATGACTAAAATGAAATTTCGTACCTAACATAAGACTAAGTTTGCACTTTACCTAACATATTAAGTTCATTTTAACTTAAGTCAATTAACTTCAAAATGACTTATTTTTATTCTTACGTCATTTTTATCTGAAACTAATTTTAATTAAAACCAATATTATGTAGTTGCAATAATCCATTGAAAATACAATTTTTGTAATCTTACTAAATTTTTATGAATTTTTCTAGTTTAATGCATTAAAAATCATAAAAATTCAACAACATCATGAAAATTTACTTTCAAATGGATTATTGCATCTACATAATATTGACTTTTAAATGAAATTAGTTTCTTGCAAAAAATATATAAAAGTAAAAATAAGTCATTTGACTTAAGTTAACATGAATTGGCTAGGTTATCTTTCATATTTTCACCCAAGTTGTTACCAACTACCACCTTCTTTCTTTTTCTTCTTTTTATTTTTTCTTTATCTTCTTCTTCTATCTTCTTTCTTATTTTTCTATTTTCTTCATTTATTATTTTTTTTGTCTTTTTCTACTTTTCTCATTTCTTTTCTGTTGTCTGCTTCTTCTTCTTTTTCTTTTTCTACTTCTTTTGTTTTTCAAAATTTTTAAATATTTCTTTAAGACCCAGTCGGTTTGTCTAGTTTAATGGTTCACCAATTTGACAATTTTAGGCAGTTCTTCTAATTTTGGACTGGTTTATGACTAAACACAAAATTGTTCGATAACTAAATCGGTAGGGTTAATGGGTCATGGTTGAACTATCTAGTCTTATCTGGTTTGGACAAAACAGCTGAACACACATTCATCTATTTGATTAAAGAAGACACAAATTGATCTGTGTTCTTCATAGACACCGTGAATAATCCCCTCCAGCAATTGAACCATTTAAGTGATTAATGTATTTACAAAGAATAAGGGTTAAAACTAAACAATCTTGTTTGTAGCTTGTTTAAATTGTTATTAACCTAAGACTAAAAAAAATTTCAAGCTCAATCCACAATTCAAAAAAAGGTTAATTTATTTATTACTCAGCTTAGCTTGACTCAATTTTAGCCTTTTCTTCTAATTTAAGTGAATAGCTCAAACTGGACTCAAGCTTAATTGATTTAAAACTTGTTCATGACTCGTTCATACTATCCTCAATCCAAACATGAACAAAATATCAAGCTTGGTAAATATTTTAAAAAGAATATGATCAACCTACTACTCAACCTGACTCAGCCCATTCTCAATCTTAATAAAAGAAGGTTAATAAGCTAAATTATGGTACTTTTACCTTATAGTTTTGTTATTGTAGATCTCTCTAATGTTGTGAATTTGACAATAATAATAATAATAATAATAATAATAACAATATAATAATAATAATAATAATAATATTATTATTATTATTATTATTATTATTATTATTATTATTATTGTATACTCAAGTGTATGAGAAAATGAAGTACTAAGGCAATTTATAAGGTAAAACGTAAGTAAAAAGTTGTCATTCACAAAAAATTGCTGTGCACATCGAAAATAGGTATGACAATGAAGCAGGTCAGGCACTGGTGTGCTATTCCCACCACCTATGTCCATGGATATTTCTTCACCCGCAAATTCATAGATAGCCTTTGGTAAGACAAGTATCATTCGACATGTAAGATTTTGTACTCATGCCCATGATTGATATGTTGACCAAATACTTTATTTTAACCTCAAACTATGTGCTTAAAACACCATGTTCTTGCTAGTTTCTTGATATCATTGGTCATTTTTCAGGTGGTACATTTATCTGAAGCATGAGAAGGAAACGAAAGCAATTGCAGTAAAAATAAGAAAACTTGATGACAATGAAAGTTTGGAAAAAGGATAACTTACAAGACAATTTTAGACATTTTCTTGGAAAATTCAGGCTTTGGTAAAGAATGAAAGTAGTAGCCCTCTTAGCTTATCTTCATATGGGCTTTTGAATCAACTTAATCGGACACTTGTATGAAAAGTTATGGTCAAAATATTGAAGGTGTACACCAGAGCCATGGCTCCCAAATCTAAGGTTGTGGCCATAAAAGCTCAAACTCCATCAGATATCAGGGCTGCAACCTAAGCTCTTCTAGAAGCTCCAGAACAACCCAGACGCACCCAGGTTTGTAGCCCCAAGTTTTAAAGCTACGGCCTTAGCTCCTCTGCACTCAGAAAATTTTAGAACTTACACCAGGGCTATGGTTTTCATTTCTAGGGCCACAGCTCCCCTTGGTAATGACTTGACACTTTGTTTTGTAGATATTCTTGTCAGCTTGTGTTCGGCTCGAAAGGGTATGACTTTGACGCTTAAAAAGAGTCAATTCTCCACTTCTAAAGGCATCTTCCCTCCTACCATTACTTTCATAGAGTCTGAACTTCCATCTTTGATGTTTAACTTCATCCATGTATCTACTATTGTCAAGTATTCCAAAAGGCATATCCTACATAGCTTAGACAATGAGAGCTTCTAGACTTTATAAGTTACCATGCCCAAGTGGGCTAAGTAATAAAGAAAGTAGTAATGGGCTCGTGCGCACAAAATGGGCCAAAATAGTGGAAAGAGCCCGATTTGCCCCCTCTGCGCGCAAAGTATCACAAGGCCCGGTCCAAGTCAGTTTTTACATTTTCCTGAATTTACTTTTTTACCCTTACCCAGAAAACTTGTTTTTCACGTGTTGGAAATCAAAACGAGCTCAATGTACAAAATCATAACCGATATTAATTTTGTAACTCCCAACATTACTACCCCAACGTTCAAATTCGGACCACTGCTACCTATAAATACCCACTCCCACTCCACTATCAGATTACCCCGCTTTCGAGCTCTCTCTTCTTTCCCCTTCTTGCTCTGATCCTCGCTGGTTCTTGTGTTTCTGTTGATTCCTAAAGTATCTCGTGTGTGAGTGCACACTTCCCGGAAGACCCGTTGTATCCTGGGGGATTTTCGCAGACCTGTTCTCCTACACGTTTTGGAGAGTCGCTAGCTATAATCCTTGAAGTCAGTGTATACATGCCTCGGGTCGCTAATGATTCGTGATTGCTGCAACTCAATTATTACAACAATCTCAAGGATTATATCATGAATCTGAACCACAACAATGGTGCTCCAATCATCGATCCTTTGGACATTATCCGAGAAGAGCCTACTGACATCGAGGCTGCAACTGCCAACTGTGAGAAAGCTTTTGCAACTGCAATTGCGCAAATCGATCGAGAGAAAGATCCTGACCTTGCTGCTGCTTGTGATAGGGCTATCGCTGATGCTCGCTTCTACATGAAAGCTGCATCCAATGGCAGGAAGCCGTCGGTTCCCCCAACCCCTCCATCAACATTAGCAAAGTCATTCCCTGACATTTCAAATATAGAAGTGTTTAGTGGAGAAAACTATAATAGATGGCAGGAACGCATTTACATGCTGCTAGATGTGCATGGAGTTGCTTTCGCACTTAATGAGTCCAAACCGACTGACCCTAAGCTGTAGGAGTCTTGGACTTATGCTGATAAGGTATGCCGTCACACAATAATTTTAACTTTATCTAATGAGTTGCTCGATGTCTACATTAAGTACAAGGAAGCAAAGGAAATATGGGAGTCCATGCTGCTCAAATACACAGCGAGGATGCGGGCAAGTAAAAGTTCGTGATCGGGAAATTCTATTGATGGGAAATGGAAGATGAGAAGGATGTAAAAACACAAATCAATGAATACCACAAGCTTCTAGAGGACTTGAAAGGAGAAAAGATCACACTACAAGAAGAGTTCCTAGCTGGCTTGTTAATTGAAAAACTGCCACCATCATGGAGAGAATACAAGCAACAACTAAAGCACAAGCACAAGCAGCTATCTTTGGCTGACCTAATCACTCACATCATCATCGAGGACACCAATAGGAAGGAGTAGCACATAGCCAAAGGGAAACAATTGACCTCCAGTGCCAATCTCGTCAACTCCAAGAGGTACAATCCAAAACCGAAACCCAACAATAACTTTAAGCCAAAAACCAATGCTAGCCAATAATGATGACAAAGAAGTGCCGTCTTGCTTCGTCTGTGGAAAAAAGGGGCACTTTGCTCGACAGTGCCGGAAAATAAAGCACTTTGATAAACCTCATAAGCCAAGGGCAAATCTCGCTCATGGGGATGATGATGATAACATCATTATTGCGGTAGTTTTACAAGCATACCTTGCTGCTAATTCAAAAGAGTGGGTGATAGAGTCTGGTGCCACCAGGCATATTTGTGGCAACAGAAATGCATTTTCCTCCTATACTCCACTAGGAGAAGGCGTTGAAACAGTGTATCTTGGTGACTCCCGAGGTACACCAGTTCTGGGCAAGGACAAGGTACTTCTGAAATTGACCTCTGGAAAGACACTGGCTCTAAGTGATATATTGCATGTACCCACCATAAGAGCTAACTTGGTCTCCGCGTCTTTGCTGATGAAGGCTAGCATCAAGGTCACATTTGATTGTGACAAGATAGTCATGACTAAAAATAATAATTATGTGGGCAATGGTTATTGTAACCAGGGTCTCTTGTACTGAGTGTTTCTAATATCATCAATAACAATGATGCATCTTCTTCTGCTTACTTGGTTGAGTCTCTTGATTTATGGCATGCTAGATTAGGACATGTGAGTATATCTTATTTGAAAAAGATGCAATCATTAGATTTAATCACACCCCCTAGTAACACAAGTTTTGATAAATGTGAAATATGTTGAAACTAAGTCAACAAAGAAAACTTGTGTTTCAATTGAAAGAAAATCAGAATTATTAAGTTTAATTCACACTGATCTTGGTGATTTGAAACATACTATAACTAGAGGAGGAAAAAGGTATTATGTGACCTTCATAGATGATTTCTCTAGATTCACCAAAGTTTATTTGTTAAGAAACAAAGATGAGGCTTTTGATATGTTTTTGTTGTATAAGTCTGAAGTGGAAAATCAATTGAACAAAAGGATTAAAAGAGTTAGATCAAATAGAGGAGGTGAGTTTTTATCGTTTAATGATTTCTGTGAAAAAAAAAAGATAATTCATGAGTTAACTCCACCATACTATCCTGAATCAAATGATGTAGCTGAAAGAAAAAATAGAACTTTGAAAGAAATGATGAATGTCATGCTTGTTAGTTCTTTTGCTCTTGATAATCTTTAGGGAGAAGCTATCTTATCTGCTTGTCATTTGCAAAATCGAATTCCTTATAAAAAGACTGGTATAACTCCATATGAAATATGAAAAGGTTATCTCCCAAACTTAAAGTACTTAAAAGTTTGGGAATGTCTTGCAAAGGTTATGCTTCCTGAACCAAAAAAACATAAAATTGGATCAAAGACATCCGATTGCATGTTTATTGGATATGCAAAGTATAGTGCTGCATATAGATTTTTAGTATTGAGAAGTGATGTGTTCGACTGCAACACCATAATCGAAACAAAAAATGCTGAGTTTTTTTAGCATATCTTTCCTTTGAAGAAGGAAAATGTTTCTCGTGCCCCCACTGATGAAAATATCTCTGAACATCAAGTGGAAGATTTGAGAAGGAGTAAAAGGAAAAGGAAAGAGAGTTCCTTTTGACATGACTTTTACACCTACCTTGTAGATGATCTCATAACTTTTAACCAGGCAATTTCTTCGAAAGAATCTGTTTTCCAGAAAGAAGCCATTCAAAATGAAATAAATTCTATTTTACAAAATCAAACATGAGATTTGGTAGATTTACCACCTAGTGCTAAACTCATTGGTTGTAAATGGATTTTCAAAAAAAAACTTAAGCATGATGGCTCGGTTGACAAATATAAAGCAAGATTGGTAGCAAAAGGATTTACTCAAAAAGAAAATGTTGATTATTTTGACACTTTTGCACCAGTTTCTAGGATTTCTTCAATAAGAGTTTTATTTACCTTGGCTTCTGTACATAAACTTATTATACATCAAATGGATGTTAAAATTGCTTTCTTAAATAGGAATCTACAAGAGGAAATATATATGGTCCAGCCAGAAGGCTATGTTATTTCTGGACAAGAAACAAAGGTGTGCAAGTTGCGAAAATCCTTATATGGATTAAAGCAAGCACCTAAACAATGGCATGAGAAATTTGATTAAGTCTTGTTAGGTAATAACTTTTCAATTACTGGAGTTGATAAATGTGTTTACACAAAACTTGAAGGTGGTGAACGTGTAATAATTAGCCTTTATGTGGATGATATGCTCATTTTTTGAACTACTCTTGAAATAGTTGAACACACCAAAAGCTTCTTATCTTCACAATTTGACATGAAAGATCTAAGGGAAGCTAGTGTAATTTTAGGTGTTAAAATCACAAGGAAATAAAGTTGCTTAATGTTGTCACAAGAGCGCTATGTTGAAAAACTTCTAATGAAGTTTAACTATTTTGAGGTGACACCTGTGAGCACTCCTTATGATGTAAACACACAATTAAAGAAAAATAAATGTAAAAGTGTTGCTCAATAAGAGTATGCACAAATTATTGGAAGTCTGATGCACCTAATGAACTTCACTCGACCTGACATAGCTTATGTTGTGTGTAGATTAAGTAGATATACTCAAAATCCAAATGAAGAACATTGGAATGCTCTGATAAGAATTATGAAATATCTAAAAGGTACCATGAAATGTGGTATCATGTATAGTGTTTTTCCCACTGTACTAGAAGGGTACAGTGATGCTAATTAGATTTCTGACTCTAATGAAACCAAATCTACTAGTCGGTACATTTTCACTCTTAGTGGTGGAGCTGTGTCTTGGAAATCTTCAAAGCAAACCATCATTGCTAGATCCACTATGGAGTCAGAATTTATAGCCTTAGAAATGGTTGGAAGTGAAGCTGAGTGGTTAAAAAACTTCTTAGCAGGTATACCGTTGGGTATAAAGCCAATGTCTTCTGTGTCTATGCATTGTGATTGCCAAGAGGCATTATCAATTGCAAAAAATAAAACTTACAATGGAAAAAATAGACACATTCGATTAAGACATAATGTTGTAAAGCAGCTGCTTAATGATGGTGTTATATCGATCGATTATGTAAAGTCAGAAGTGAATTTGGCCGATCCTTTGACTAAACCTCTAGGAAGGAAAATGATATATCAAACATCGAGGGGAATAGGACTATTGCCAACCTGAGTCAATAGTGATGGTAACCCAATCTATGTGATTGGAGATCTCATGAATTAGGTTCATATGGGTAATAATAAGTCACTGTTAGACCTGAAAGCATTATCGAAACTTTCCTTAAAGGTCATTCCTATGGTGTAGATAATGCAAATACTGCATTTACTAGAGGATGAGCAAAAAGCTCTTAATGATTTACATAAGCCATGATGGGTAGTGTATTTATACAATATACACTTGATGGAATCACCTATATGGGTGTAGGAGTGAAGCCGCTCCTATGAGATTTGTGGCAGAATCTCTAAAGCACTCATGAAAACCAAGACATGCGCATGGCCGATAAGTGCAACATCGCGATGAACAGCAGAAATTGTGGGAGTGTAATGTGATCAATGAATCACTTAAATTACAAAAAGGGTACTTGGATCATAAAAACTAAATGCTTCACCAAATACTCTGTAAGTTAAGTATCATTGGCTCTAGGACTGGTTCATAGTCTAATAGACACCAGCCACGATGCATTGCATTCTTGAGCTTGAAGCCAGCAAGAAACCTTGAAGTAATACCTTTTGAAATATGTGCGGGATTGTTGTCAAGTATTCCAAAAAACATATCCTACATGGCTTGGCAAGGAAAGCTTCTAGACTTTATAAGTTACCATGCCCAAGTGAACTAGGTAAGAAAGAAAGTAGTAATGGGCTCGCGCGCACAAAATGGGCTAAAACAGTGGAAAAAGCCCGATTTGCCCCCCCCTGCGCACAAAGTATCACGAGGCCCGGTCCAAGTCAGTTTTTACATTTTCCTAAATTTACTTTTTTACCTTTACCCGGAAAACTTGTTTTTCACGTGTTGGAAATCAAAACGGGCTCAATGTACAAATCATAACCGATATTAATTTTGTAACTCCCAACATTACTACCCCAATGTTCAAATTCGGACCAGTGCTACCTATAAATACCCACTCCCACACCACTCTCAGATTACCCCGCTTTCGAGCTTTCTCTTCTTTCCCCCTCCTGCTCTGATCCTTGCTAGTTCTTGTGTTTCTGTTGATTCCTAGAGTATCCCGGGTATGAGTGCACACTTCCCGGAAGACTCGTTGTATCCTAAGGGATTTTCGCAAACCTGTTCTCCTGCACGTTTTGGAGAGTCGCGAGCTATAATCCTTAAGGACAGTGTATACACACCTCAAGTCGCTAGTGGTTCGTGATTGTTGCAACTCAATTATTCCAACATCTACAAGTTAAAAAAGGAAGAGTTGGAAATCTCAAAAAGAAGATAAAGAACTTAAAGGAAAAAGCTAGAAGACTTGGCTACTGTTGCAATTTCTCCTCCTTAATTGGGTTTTCTTTAGCTTTTTGTTCTCATTTTATTCATGTTTCTCGTAGAATTTCAATTTGTAGTTACGTTGAACATGGAGTAGATTTATTTTACTTCCTAGAATTGTAGTTGCTTAGATTGGTTGATTTATGTTAATTTGAGGTTTTATTCTCTATAGTCTCTCTTGTTACTTGTTCAGTTTTCTTGTGTTTGTATTCATGTTTGTTGGAGTGTGGCCAACTTTGACTTGCATTTTAAGATTTGGTTAGTGCTTGGGAAAGCATAGCTAAATTAGACTAAGGAAAAATTGTGGTAATCCTAGAGGAGGTTGGAAAACCCTTTTAGATTGTTAGGCGAGTGAAAAATGACTTGGATGCTTAGAGACCATAAGTTAATTGGTTAAGATAGGAATCCAACTAGGGGCTTAACCGACAAATGAAATCAATCTTGAAAAAAGAAGTGTTCAACTTTTAGTTCTTTCATCAATAAGTAGAGGAAATAAGGGGATTAAGCTTTGGTTAGCATAACTAACCATTCAAATGGTACATAAAAACTCTAGGAAGTGCTTTTTAGCCTTGGTTAATCATATCAATTTAAGTTTTTAACGCTATCTTAGCTAGTGTAGGTTTTCATTAGTGGCACTAATTTAGTTATCTTTTTAATTCAATACCTTTTAGATAAATTCTCATTTATTTGATTGTCTAGCTAAAATTGACTAAAAACTTATGGTAGTTAATTGACAAGTTTGCTAAGAATATCTCTGTGGGAACAATCCTAACTTGCCACCACTATATTTGCACACCATGCACTTACATTTGTTAATTGGTTTTGATTTTAAAACTTTTGCACGGACAACAATGAACCATGAATATTTGTACCCATAAGTGTGCCAACAGATAGACAAGATATTGTCAATCAAAAAGGAAAAAACCTTGCATTGATCTATATCTATTTGCTCTCTACCACTCGGCACTCTAACTTTTCGTTCTCTTCCACTTTAACCATCATAGATTGAAAGGATGATAGGATACCTAATCATGGATCTCCCATATTTGCCACCCGCCTATACCGCACCAAACAAGTAACATTTGTTTACCCTTGCTTGTTTTATCACGGATATTTTTACTCGCAAAACCGCCTATCATGAATATGTATCCATGGATAGGATCACGAATAAGTATCCATGGATAGGGTTTTACCCATCTAACTGCTCTGCTTTATCCAAGACATATTATTTGATTATATAAGAAAATATCACTGTGCATTATGGTAAAGATAGGTAATTGTATATTTTTTAGTGTATTAATTATTAAAACTAGTAAATGTCATATAAAATACATGTTCCATCCCTATTAAAATGTTTGTAATGTTTTATTTTTTTCTTTTAAAAAAATATAAGAATGATGAGAGACATAAGTATATTATGTTTTTTTTTCCAAAATTACCATTGACTAATAATATAATTATTTTTTGAATCCCTATGAAATCTAAAAAATGATTGCACTAAGTTTGGATTAAAATTTTAAAATTATGTCTAATAATACATATCTCACAAGAAAGTTTTGAAAAACTTAGAAACTTAAAATTTATTCCAAATTTATATGTTTCTTCTCTCAACATGTTCACATATATGAGCTATTTAAGAGGGAATGACAAAAGCTGGAAGAAGTTGTATAGATAAATAAAGGTGGTAAACATTTTCAAACTCACAAAAAGAAAAAAAAATTAACAAACATTTTAGGAGATAAAGTGTATAAAATAGCGCACTTAATTAGTTAGAAATTGCATGTTTCCAAGCCATTGACATGAGTCTGAATCACTGCACTATTGTAAATTCACTAGGTACAAGACTGTGTGCATTACTGCAACAATTTGTTGTTTGGGGGTTCAATCGCAGGGAAGCAAAGTTTATGGACCAAAATTACAATGACTTCCAAATTGAGGGGTCATCAATAAAGAAAGTTTCATAAAAAAAGATAGTTTAAGGATAAGAAAAGCAAGATGTGATATCTAAAGGACCTATTTCATCATCTTCCCATTTTTTTGGCTAGGCATCTTCTTGGTGTAGCAATGTTTTTTTTAGAGTCGCCACCAATTGGTTTCATCTAAGTCGATTGAACACCTTAAAATGGCCTACGAGAGTTCGAGGGATTCGGGAGTACGGTTACGCTAAACAACTTTGTTATTGTGCCCAAAATTAGCACTTTAGTTTGACTTAAGTTATTTGCTTTGCTTGCTTTTAATTGACTTGATTAATATCCAAACCAGGGATTCCAGCCAAACTACCTGGATATAAAATTTTAAGCCTTATTACTTGATTTTATTTATTTTTATGAAATTTTGATATTTTCAAACCATAAATCCTAACGGACCACCTAGATATGGATTCCAAAAAGCTTAACCTATTTTTTTGTTAAATATTTTTAGATAATTATTAATTCAAACCATAAATCTTATCAGATCACCTGGATATGAATATTAAAATTTAATTTAATTATTATTATTATTTTTAAAGATTTTAGATGAATATCCAAACCATGGATTTTATCAGACCAGTTGGATGTGGATTTCAAATTTTATTTTTTAATTATTATCCTAAATTCATCTAAGGGTTTTATTAAACCGACGTGAAATTAAATTTTTTAAATGTGATTTTTTAGAAACATTATGTAAATTAAATTTATTTTAGATTCATATTATTTATTAAAATTATCTATCTAATCTAATCATATAATCATGCTTAATGTTAATCCCTAAACAAATTCATGACTTCAATAAACAAAATAAACAAACAATGAAAGAAACACACATAAAGCAATGCTTTCAGTGGCCAAATTGTAAAAATAGAAAAAATAAAATAACATAAAGTCAGTGACTTAGATGGATGAAACAAAGAGGACCATGGGCTAAACGAGGCTTATACCAAAAAAAAAGCATGGTTGACTGGATCAGAGATAGGAATCCGGGTCAAGTCGCGGGTTCGAAAACGGGTCTACTCTCGATTCTCCCTATTCCGATGACGATGGAGAAAGCGGCGGCCTGGGATTTTGTTGGGGAGGGGCGGCGAGCATCGGAGACCGGTGGAAGGCTGGTGGTGACGTCGGAGGCGACGGATCCGAGACGGGGTGTGGCGTCGCGAGGCTCTTCCTTCTCGTTTCGGCGTCATCGGCAGTGGGTGACGCAGGTGGGTAGCTGTTCAGCGTAGGTCGAGGCGACGGTTGCTGGCTTGGAAGGCTGGCGATGGCGGATAGAGGCTGACCAAGGGGCTGGAAGCGTCGAAGGGCGGTGGCGGCAGTTGGAAAAAACTTAGGGTTTTAGGGAAGTAGGGCTGTGAGACCCAGGGGCTAAAGCTGCTGTTTTCCCTTTTTCTAGCTAGGAGATTAGGGTTGCGAAATTTCTTCCTTCATTTTCTTCAAATGATGACGCCCATTTATATTAGAAAGGTTTTAGGCGGGATCAAACAGGTTTTTAGCAATTAAAACTCATTGAAATTGTATTTAATAGAGTTTAAAACCTCTTAGGGTCTTATCTGGTCAAAATACTTTTCAAGTCTTGGAAAACTCTCAATTTTTTTATTTTGCCCACACTCTACATGAATTTGCAATTTCACTCAACACTTCTCTGATTTGCCAGTTGAGCCCAAAACTTCATAAAAATGACAGATTTTACCCAGCATTTCACAGTTTTACCATATTTGCCTCAAACTTTTTGGAAATTTACCTAAAACTTTTTAAAAACCCACGGTTTCCACCCAAAATTCTCTTTTTTGGCTAAATTGACCTTACAAAACCTTTTGGAGTTTAAATTAGTGTCTAAACTAAATGAATTCCTATATGACTATTCTAAACACAAAATGACAATATAATTTAAATGAACCCGACCTTACCAACTGCCTAATCTCTAAAATGACCAAAAAGACCAAATTGTCCTAGGAAAACAAAAATGATATCTAAACTAATTTTCCTAACCTAGAACTAAACGAAGGTTAGTGCCCGGACAAAATTTTGTATCAACGGCTACCCCTATTTGCATGTTTCATGAAACATAATGCATGCAAAACCATTACTAAATTTTGTCTGACCTTTTATTAGACAATAAAAACTTTCTCACCACCAGAAATCCTGAGAAGAAAAACATTTTTCTCTTCCACTTTTGAGGCTAAAAAACCTTCCTTATTACTTCCAAACTTAAAAGAAAAACCCTCTCCTCTTTCTTTGAGGAGTTAAGAAACCTTCCTTACCCTTTTTTTCCTCCATAAAAACCTTTCTATAGAAGAGAGAAACTCTTCTCTCATTCCTTTTACCTTTGGTAGAAAACACTCTCTTACCATGTTTAAGAGATAAAGAACTCTTCTTTACCACCTCTTATTGCCTTGGAAGTAGACAATTCTATCTCTTTACCACCTCTAAATTCTTTTGAGGTAGAGCAATCTAACTCTTTACCACCTCTAATGACCTTTGAGGTAGAGAACCCTGTCTCTTTACCACCTCTGAATTCCTTTAAGGTAGAGCACCCTAACTATTTACTACCTCCGATGACCTTTGAGGTAGAGTACTCTAACTCTTTATCACCTCTAATGACCTTTAAGATAGAGAACATTATCTCTTTACCACATCTAAATTCTTTTATTACATGAAAAAGAATTACGCTGCTTTTGAAAACTTGGTTTAACCTTATAGTTGGCGTGACGAGGTAGGAAAACCTTTTTCATTTAAAATCTCAGTTTGACTTAATTGACAAGGAAGAAAATTACATTCTCTTTCAAACCTTGGTTTTATCTTTCTTTTAGATATGATGAGGTAGAGAAACCTTTCTCATTTAAAACCTTGGTTTAGCCCAAATGACAATGAAGAGAATTGCCTTCTCATTGGAACTTTGCTTTAGCTTTGTATTGAGATAAAATAACCCTCCTTGTTATCTCAAGCAAAATTTTTCAGGAAATCATCCGAACTTAGAATAATTCCATCAAAAGTGTGAATTTCTAAAATGGGTGAATTTGCAACTTGAAAAGCCAAAGATTCTATGAGATGAGTAATTTCATGATATGAGTAACTCTTAAGAGAACTGAAGATTCTACAAAATGAATGAATCTAAAAAAGCCGAAGATTCCACAAAATGAATGAATCTTAAAAGTGTGAAATTCCATAAAATGAGTGATTTAAAAAAAGATGAAGATTCCATGAAATAAGTGAATCTTGACAGTGAGAAATTTTACAAAATGAGTTAATTTCAATAAAGCCGAAGATTTCACAAAATGATTGAATCTCAAAAGTGAAAAATTTCATAAAATGAGTGAATTTTAAAAAACTGAAAATTCCATAAAATGAATGAATCTTGAAAGTGAAAAAAAAATCCATAAAATGAGAAAATTTCAAAAAATCAAGGATTCCATGAAATGAGTGATCGTGAGAGTGAGAAATTTCAAAAAATGAGTGAATTTTAAAAAAAATTGAATGTTCCATGAAATGAATGAATCTTGAAAATAAGAAATTTCACAAAATGAGTGACTTTCAAAAAGCTGAAAATTTCACGAAATTTGTGAATATTCAAAGTGAGAAATTCCACAAAATGTGTTAATTTCAAAAAGCCAATGATTTTACAAAATGAGTAAATTTCAAAAAGCTAAAGATTTCACGAATGAGTGAATCTTGAAAATGAGAAATTCCACAAAATGTGTTAATTTCAAAAGGCCAAGGATTCTACAAAATAAGTAACTCTTAAAAGTGAGAAATTCGACAAAATGAGTGATTTAAAAAAAACTGCAGATTCCACAAAATAAGTGAACCTTGAACGAAAGAAATTTCATAAAATGAGTAAATTTCAAAACACCAAAGATTCCATAAAATGAGTGAATCTTAAAAATAAGAAATTCTACAAAATGAGTGAATTTTAAAAAGCCGAAAATTCCATGAAATGGGTGAATCAAGAAAGTAAGAAATTTTACAAAATGAGTGAATTTCAAAAGGCCAAAGATTCTATAAAATGAATGAATCTTGAAAGTGAAAAATTTCACAAAATGAGTGAATTTCAAGAAAGCTGAAGATTCCATAAAATAAGTAAGTCTTAAAACTGATAAATTCTGAAAAGGCTGAAAAGTGCATAAAATCAGTAAATCTTAAGAGTGACAAGCTAGTTCAATCAAATACTTTAAAAAATGAAATTAGCCCAACGAAAAACCTTGAGAGTCAAAAATGTTTTGAAATACCTTAAAAATACTTTACGAAATGTCTTGAAATGAGCTTTGAGAACAACTACCTAAACAAGATGAAAATTGCGTTAAAAAATGGTATGAAAACTCATGCACTTTTCAAAATTGCCCCCCAAGTATGAAAATATATGATGATTTCTTTGATAGTGAAAACTTACCTCAATTTCGATCTTTGAAAACTCTTTGCTAAATGTCCATGAACCATGTTGATCTCCTTTAGTCTTACCCTAATAGAACTCACCTATAACCATTGCTCCCATTAAGAATCAAACCATTTCCTAATAACCAACCTCTATTGTGCACCATAATACCTTTAACTCATGCCTTGTACGATTTTCCCTCATGGAGATCCTTGTAGATATTCCTTAAAATTTGCCTTCACAAAACCTGCCTTTAAAACTATTTTAAAGAAATATGCATTATGCATGAAAATTATGCTGCTCAAAATAAATGATGAATGACTTTCAAAAAATTGACAAAAGCCTCAATAGGTGAAATGCATAGGTTATATGAAAGAAATCGTGATGCATGAGAGGGGAGTATTTTCTATCTTGACTTAAATTACTTTGCTCTTATGAATTCTTTTTCTTGAACCCGTTCTTTCGAAGTGTGTGTCTCTCTTGCTTATTCCTAGCTAGATTACATGAATTGACTGCCAAGGATCAAAGTATATCTTGAATTGATTGCTTAAAAATGTCTTTCATTGATTATGACACCGCCTTCCTTTCAACCAAATGATAGTTGGTCCATTATGCCCCATGAAATCACATCTTCTCAAAAGGATACTCAAGCTAGTTCTCATTTTCAAGCGAATGATAGTTGATCAACTAAGCCTCATGAAATCACATCTCCTCAAAAAGATACTCAAGCTAGTCCTCCCTTTTAAATCTAGACACATTAAAAAATAATCGTGTTTCCCTAAAGAGACTGTCATCAATTTGTAAAGTTTGACAAAATAACTTACCACCTTTGTATTTGATTTAAATATTCTATTATTCTTTTCATTTCTAACTCAAAGAAGCAAAATGCACAAGACAAAAAGGTATAAACAGGTTTCAAAATTATAGCCTTTTAAATGAAGGAAAATGATATATATATATAGGCAAATGTTAGGTTAAGGAAAATTTAAATGGTGTGAAAGAAAAGGTTTTTAATGCCACTCATGAGCAGATCTGATTGCCTTAAAAAACTCAATAGTGACAACCTCAAACTTACCACTTTTTTTCAGAAAATTATACATTACCTGTTGCCCCCCAACTCTCGTAATTTGTATATAATATTGCTTTAAAGGTTGCCTTTATCTTCTAAATTGCATTTATAGGTTTTTAGTCTAAAATTCATAGCTCAATTTTTTTCTTTTTCTTTTATTTTCATTACTTTTCTTTCCTTTACTCTAACTTTTGCCTAGGTTGTGTTGGAGAATAACAACCTAGCGAGCCATTATCTTTTTCTTTCTTTTTCCTTTTTTTTTTTGTTGTGAGCTATGATTTTGACATATGACATTCTAAATAGCCCTCCTTAAGCGAGATGACTCTAGTGACATTAATTGCCAGTGCTTATTCTCAGTCTTTTTTTTTTTCTATTTCCCTTATTACCTTTTGATGGAAGAGATGAACTTCTTTCTTTTTTGGAATTTGCATTGTGGAGATTTGAGAACGTTTCTTATGTTAAGCATTCGTGAGAATTGAGATGCCACCAACGCCGTTTAATATGAGGACTACTTTCTTCATAAGCTAACGAAAACTTCTTGTAATGATGTTGATAACCACTGCGAACTTCCTTTTGTGTTTGTATGATTAAAGTTAATGTGCAACATTTAAGATTCTTCTAACTAGATTTGGCAGCATTTTCAAGATTGTCACCATCAAATCTCCCTTAACTTTCATTTCCATCCACGAGTAGCATTGTCAGATTTGTGTTTCTTTATGAAAAAAAAAAAGTGTAATGGCAAGAAGGGTGAAATAGATGGTATAATGATAAAACGGTGAAATGGAAGTAAAGTGCAGATTTTTTATTAAAAGGTAGTGAAATGCACATGTTACATCTCCTTATTGAAAAAGAAAAAAAATAACATATGTCCATTTAACAAAGACTACACTCTAGATTTTAGGCTAAATTTAGGAGATTTTTACTATTAAGTTATTTTGGCAAGCTCTCAAAGATACAAGTCACTTCAAGGCATTCCAATTATTAAAAAACATATCTAAACCTAAAGGTTGACCTAACTTAAAATAGCCTTCTAAGTTGATGCTCTTTCTTAGGGTTCATAAGTGAAATCCAACAACTTTGCCTCAAGTAACTATTGCACCTTCCTCTTGAGAGCAAAACAATTTTTAAATGAATGACCAGTTACTTCGCCATGATATTCGTAAATGACATTCACATCATACCACTTTAGATAAGGGGGTTAAATTTGCGTCGTCGGCATAAGCTGTATCAACTGACTTTCAATAAGCTTGGGATACAACTCAGTGTATGAAATGGGGATAGGATCACATTCTTCTTTCTTCTTTGGTGATGCTCCTTGAGGTTTGCTATCTTGAATCAATAATGAAGTGGAATGAAGAAACGACCCCGTGATTATTGCCTCATTAAGGTACCCTTTCCTATACATCTTAAGTGGTGTTGGACCATAAATGTTAGAAATGACATTTTGAGTAACCCCGCCTCTCTCCTTATAAAATCCCCCAGTTGATGGGTCGACCAACTTCCCTATTTTGATGCCGAATTCGATCCTTGCTTCGGACAACACCATATCTGAAAAGCTACTCGGAGTGTTCCTAACTAGCTTTTCATAAAATGGTCCTTTCAATGTTTGGATAAACAGAGTGATCATTTCTTTTTCTATCTTAGGTGGTCGAACTTGTACTGCCGAGTCTCTCCATCTTTGAGCATACTCCTTAAAGGTCTCCTGTTTCTTCTTTTCCATATTCTGAAGAGTCTGGTGATCAGGAGTCAAGTCCCTAATATGCTTGTAATTGTTGTTGAAAGCTTGAGCGAGGTCATTTCATGTCTTGATGTTTCTCAGATCTTGACTAGGATACCATTGTAACGCAGATTTTGTAAGAATCTCTTGGAAAATAGCCATCCACACTTTTTCATCATTTGTGAGTGATTGTAGCTTTCCTAAGAAAAGTGTTATATGAGTGATAGGGTAACTTGTCCCATCATATGTTATAAACTCTGGTACCTTGAAGTCTGAGGGAATTACAACATCTGGCATCAAGCAAAGATTGTCCCTAATAAGGATCTGAATAAAGTACCACCTTCAATGGCCCAAAGTCTCTTCTCTATGGTCTCAAGTTTCTGAGCATCTTCTTCTTCTTTAAGCAGCGGCTTCTTTTCTGCAAAAACTAGATTGTGCCTTAAATGAATGTCATCAGATAGGCCTGAGTCTTGAAAGAGCTTCTCTTGAACTGAGACCCATTGTTGAGTGAATCCGAAAAGATAGATCGAACCTTGTGGGTTTCTGATGGGGGTTTGCACCGCTTTCCTCTTGATCAGTTCCGTTAATTGTTTCATTTGTTCCACCATGCTCTTTATCTTTGACTCAAGCTCATCGGGACGTTATTCCATTTGCTCCACCATTAGTCATGTTTGAAACCGAGTTGGATATCGGTGTTGAGGGCTAATTTTTATCTTCTTTAAAGTGAGATTTATTTTATTAGACTTTATATGTATGTGATTGATGTAATGCATGCATGTAATAAGTGGGCTTGATTGTCCACTATTGTGGAACTTCAAGATTTCTTGTTACCATAAGAAAGACAAAAGTTAGTATAGTTTGAAGCATGATTTTGATGCATGAAGGAAAAAGTATGTTTGAAAAATCAGGAGGACAACAAAAGAAAAGCCAATGTTAGCAATGGCAAATGGGCTAATAAAAAAAAAGAGTCATAACCATGAAATAAATACAAATGCAAAGAAAGCAAATCAATGAAGTAATTAAAGCAAAAATGTATGAACAAGGTGATAACATGCCTATGGCATTGATAAATGGTAGGCATTCTATGACGGGTTCTATGGTTAAGTGGGGTAATCTATACGCATATAGGTGACTTGTCAAAAAGGCTTAAGGTGGTTCCTGAATTTCATCACTAAATCATAGTGACAGCCTAATTCCTTACTCATGAGGGATTATGTAAGGAAGGGATTAATTTCGGTCGTAGCATTTCATGGGCCTATGTAGAGATTATCATCTCAGGAGGCAAATACACTACTTTGCTACTTGAAATCGGTGAAGACTTGGAGATCGTGATCTCACAAGGACAATAATACCAATTCCGCTTTGAAAGAATATGGTTGAGTTGAGAAAGCTTGGGTGTAAAGTTTCATGTCATGAGTGCATATTGCATGCCTACAATGAGTAAATATAACGCATAAGTCACACAAGAATAAACAAAGCAAAATAAAAATAAATAAATAAATAAACCAAACTTTATAGGCTCAACTCACAAGATTTCACCAGTGGAGTCACCAAGCTGTAGGAACGTGTTTTTTTAGAGTTGCTACCAATCGGTTTCACCTAGGTCAATTGGATACCTTAAAATGATCTACAAGAGTTTAAGGGGTTTGAGAGTACGATTACGCTAAACAACTTTGTTATAGCGCAAAAAAATTGGCACTTTAGTTTGACTTAAGTTTTTTTGCTTTACTTGCTTTTAATTGATTTGATTAATATCTAAACCATGGATTCCAACCGAACCACATGTGTATGGACTTCTAAACCTTATTATTTGATTTTATATTTTTATGAAATTTTGATATTTCCAAACTATAGATCTTAACGGACCCCCCGGATATGGATTCTTAAAAACTTAACCTATTTTTTTGTTGAAGATTTTTAGATAATTATTAATCCAAACCAAAAATTCTATCGGATTACTCGAATATGGGTATTAAATTTTAATTTAATTATTATTTATTTTTTTAAAGATTTTAGATAAACATCTAAATAATGAATTTTATCAAACCAGTCGGATGTGGATTTTAAAATTTATTATTTAATTATTATGCTAAATTTATCCAAGAATTTTATTAAACTAACGCAGAATTGAATTTTTTAAATGTGATTCTTTAGAAACATTATGTAAATTAAATTTATTTTAGATTCATATTATTTATTAAAATTATCTATCTAATCTAATCATATAATCATGCTTAATGTTAATCCCTAAACTAATTCATGACTTCAATAAACAAAATAAACAAACAATGAAAGAAAAACACATAAAGCAATGCTGTCACTAGGCAAATTGTAAAAATAGAAAAAATAAAATAACATAAAGTCAGACTTAGATGGATGAAACAAAGAGGACTAGGGGCTAAACGAGGGTTATACCAAAAAAAAGGATGGTTGACTGGATCACAGATAGGATCCGGGTCAGGTCGCGGGTTCGAAAACGGGTCTACTCTCGATTCTCCCTATTCCGATGATGATGGAGAAAGCGGCGGCCTGGGATTTTGTTGGGGAGGGGCGGCGACCATCGGGGACCGGAGGAAGGCTGGTAGTGACGTCGGAGGCGACGGATCCGAGACAGAGTGTGGCGTCGCGAGGCTCCTCCTTCTCGTTTCGGCGTCACCGGCGGCTGGTGACGCAGATGGGTGGCCTTTCAGCGTAGGCCGACGCGACGGTTGCTGGCTTGGAAGGCTAGCGATGGCGGATAGAGGTCGGGCAAGGGGCTGGAAGCGTCGAAGGGCGGTGGCGGCAGGAGGAAGAAACTTAGGATTTTAGGGAAGTAGGGCTGTGAGACCCGGGGCTAAAGCTGCTCTTTCCCTTTTTCTAGCTAGGAGCTTAGGGTTAGGGTTACGAAATTTCTTCCCTCTTTTTCTCTAAATGATAACCCATATCTATACTAGAATGGTTTTACGTAAGATTAAATAAGTTTTTAGAAATTAAAACTCATTGAAATCGTATTTGATATAGTTTAAAACCTTTTAGAATCTTACCTAATTAAAATATTTGTCCAAGTCTAGAAAAACTCTTAAGTTTTTTATTTTTCCCACACTTTACACAAATTTGCAATTTCACCCAACACTTTTCTGATTTATCAATTGAGCCCAAAATTTCATAAAAATGTCAGATTTTACATAGAATTTCACGGTTTTACCAGATTTGCCTAAAACTTTTTTGAAAATTTGCCTAAAACTTTCTAAAAACCCATGGTTTCCACCCAAACTTCTTTTTTTTTTGGCTAAATTGACTTTACAAAACCTTTTGAACTTTAAATTAGTGTCTAAACTAAGTGAATTCCTATATGACTGTTCTAAACACAAAATGACAATATAATTTAAATGCACTCGAACCTATTAACTGCCTAGTCTCTAAAATGACCAAAAATACCAAATTGTCCTAAGAAAACAAAAATGCTATCTAAACTTAATTTTCCTAACCTAAAACTAAACAAAAGTTAGTGTCCAGGCAAAATTGGGTGTCAATACTAAGATAGGCCTACAAGCTTCACTCATGGCCTTGATTTTTGGTTATTGTAGAACTAAAGTGTCATCAACATATAATTAGTATGTGTAATTGTGTATAACAATTATTTCTTCTAATTTATTTTTTTATAATATTTCTTCTAATTTCTTTACTCCTTTAATTCTATGTATTGAAAAAAACATTAAAATGAATTAGAACCATTTTAATTAAAAATAAAGCAAGACTTTGAAAAAGAAAATACAATAAGGAAACTCGTTGGTCATGATATTTGAGTAAAAAACCATTGCAAATCTTTAAATAATACATAGAACAAGGTACATTTGTTCTGTGCACTGCGGTGTGTTTATTTTGTGTACTATTTACTGTAGATGTAGTTAACATTAATATTAAAAAGCCAATATCTATCAAGGCAGACCCAAAACAGAACAATGCAATCTACACCAAAACAATGCTATTTTGTGCCAAATGGGTAAAATGTGGTTCCTAGGCTGCACAATGCGTGTTGCACAGAAAAAGTAAAAAGGGAAAAAGTAAAACTATTTATGAATGATACTCACAAGTCACCAATTAGCATATAGTTAGGTGATTGACCCCATGGGTTGCTGTAAGATAGTGTTGGGCCATTATGAAAAGGACCAAAAATTAGGGTTCGGTCGTTAAATAAAAAATTTTCCCACTGGAATGGGAAATATCAAGAATTTAGGGATTGAAAATGGGTTTTAGCAAATAATGTAATGCAAAAGAAAAGTAGGAAACAACAATGAAGGCCTCTAAAAATACGATCTAAAAGACAATGAAGTTTTGAAAAGAGTGATCACTCTTTCATTGCTTTTTCAAAAAGGCAATCACCTTTGTTATTGTTCATGAATAGTGAGTGATATTGGGCTGATAATTAGTATATTGTTATACTTTATGGTGGTATTTATAGTTTATGTACTCAATATTAAAATCAAAAGAATCATATACATCAAGACAGGCATAAAATAGAATAAAGTAATCCATAACAAAATGATGTCATTTTGGGCTAAACGGGGTAAGATGTAGTTTTGAGCTGCATAATACCTGTTGCATACAAAAGCCCAAAACATGAAACTATTTATAAGCAATAACCATAATTTGCCAATGAGTATATAGCTAGGTGGATGTCCTTGTGTGCTGCCACAAGACAATGTTGAGCCATTATGAAAAAAATTGAAAATTGGAGGTTAATCGTTATATAATAAAATCTAGGGACTTAAATGGGGAATGTCAAGAATTAATGATAGAAAATAGATTTTAGCCAAAAAAAAGGCAATTTCCTTTAAAAAAGGCTATGATCTATAAAGATGATCACCTTTGTTAATGTTCATGAATGGTAATATTGAGTCAATATTTAATATATAGTTATGATTATTTCATTTTGTCACTTTCTTGGTTCTTTAAACCCAAACTAGTTTAACTTAATGGGCTTTGTGAGTTGTGAGTGAGCCGACTTGGACACCTCCCAAAATGCCCTTGGTGCCATCATTTTCTAGCATATGCCATTAGATTTGACCATTTTCCACAAATGCCTTTGTTCTCAATACCTGTCACATGTAGATTGTGGCCACCAAATCTAGTATACACCCATGTAATTTCATGGCATGTGCACTTGAATTTGACAAAACTATGATTCAGACTTTAGATCCACATGGTACAAAAGACTTTTGTAACTACAGGAATTGACAGAGGATAAGAATTGAACAATGTCACGACCTGAAGCTTTTAAGCAACCATAATGGTAGTTTACTTGATCAACGATGTTAAGAGGCCTATTATGAACTTCATAAGAGAATTTGAATTTTTAGGTCAAGAATGAAAGAATTGGTGCGCAAAATAAAAAATTGAGAAAATCCTGTGAGAGAAAGGCACTAAGAGCTTTAAGGATGGTGGAGCAAGATGAGGCAACTAGAAAAGGAAGAGCTATTGGTGTTTCCATTGTCTTTGTCCTAATTGTGACTGAGCTAGTAGCGGAAGGGTAATGGGAGGATTAGGGATTGGGGGGCAAATAAACACAAAACATGAATGGCATTACTTATAATTCCAAATAACCATGAGATTAAAGATGAATTAAGTTCTACCAGGTTACATAGATCCTTGAAAGAACCCTACTTGGCTCAACCAGTGTTTTTAAAATTGAGCCATACTTCAAACTGCTAGTATCTCTAGGTCACGGTTCAATCGGTCTAACTGGTTGAACAATCAGTTTAGTATTCTTTTGTATTTGTATTGCATGAGTGCTAAGTGATTTGACAAAAATAGAAAGAATTATACAAAAATAAAATTTTGTACATAGCATAAGGTTTAAGTTTGCATTTTTCCTAACATACTAAGTTACAAACCTAATATAAATAGATTCTTTTTTCCCTCCCATATAAGCCACAAATGATACTCTTTTATTTTCTTCTTCTTCTTTTTCTTTTTTTATTTTTTTTTATCTTTTTCTTTTACTTCTATGCAAACTAAAATGTCTTGTTCTTTTGTCTTCATCTTTTATGTTCAGGTACTTCTGCATCTTTCTTTCAGTCTTCTTCATTTATCTTCAAGTAATTCTGCATCTTTCTTTCTTTCTTTCTTTCTTCTTCTTCTTTCATGTTCTCAGTTTTTTTGACAGCCTATTTTAAATGGTTTCCGTTTCGTGGTTTTGAGCAGTTTTCATTGATTTTGTCCTTAGAGTAATTGAGTTTGAACTCATACCATAAAAACCATTGGTTCACAATTGAGTTGGCCAATCCAGTCTAGTTTTTTTTCCCTAATTTTTATACTAAATAAAATATACACCAAGCAACCTTGTATTCCTTTTCACGAAAATTGATACATAACCTATGAGGTATCAGGTTCATAAATAAATTGATTAGGTATATAACTCAATTTAAATTGGTTATCATTATTTTCTTTTTCAACTGAAATAAAGCATTATTGTTTTAAATAAGCCAAAATCACACATATGTCATTCAATCAATAAAAAATTTTGTTAAACATGAAGGATACTTTGTTATACAAATTATCAATTGGAGCACTGATTAAGTTCATCATTTTTAAAAAAGAAACAAAATTTCATAATACTTACAATTGGACTAAAATCTCTTCATTTTATTTAATCTTTAATGATGATGGAACAATTCGGTAGTACACGTTATGAGAAAGACTCTACGAATATAGTGATAGGATTCAATGATGAATGGCTAAACAATAGCAATTCTAGGCAAGAAGATAGTAGGTTACAATATCCTCATTGGCTCGATTATATTTGATACGAGCAATGTTGACAGAATTAAGTTGACTAATTGGTCAGGTTATATCTTTTGGTTCATAACTATCTAGTGATAAACACTCCACATAGCTTATATAGAGGTGGCAACGAGATAATGTCTTAGGAATGTTACCAAACCTCGGGCTTCCAAAAACCTCATGGTAGCCCAATTGGAGCTCATGAAAAATCCACAATTGTAGGAAATTAAATAGTTCAAACTTCTTTCCTTTCCCCCCTAGAATTATTATCATTAAGCTATACATAAACACACACTAGTTACCTAAATTGAATAACATTTTTTCAACCATAAATTTGGACAATTATAGTTGCTCATAACATAAACCACATGTTGCATATGTGTATACTCATCTAGAGAATGCAACTTTTTCTAAAGAAACATAATGAGTCACATAATTATGGTCTTTGTTCTTCTTACTACATGTCTTACTATCTCTCATATTTATAATTTTTTTGACAACTGGTCCATAATTTTTGATAAAACGACTAAGTTATCATATGATGTTTACACATTTTTAATATTCTCAGGGAGAAGGCAACAACCCCTACCCTTGTATGTGTATGGATCTAGTACTACTAGGCTTTTGTTTGCCCTTCATGACATGACAGAGAAAAACTAATGATTAAGGAACATTTTGAAGTTGAAGGACCAAAAAAAATATTTGGCATCATTTAATAAGGGTGTTTATCTAACCCGGTTAATCAACAAAACCAACTGCCCCAAATTGAATCGAATCGATAACAATGCGGGTTTTATGTGGGTCAGGGCGTATAGTAAAAAGGTGAACCTAGTCATTCATGTGGGGGCAAGGCAGGTTCTAGTTTTAAAACCTGCATAAACCCGGCTTGAACTATTTCTTCTCTCAATTCTTAAATTCTAACCCCTAATAACATGATGACAATACTCAAAAGTCACTCCTTTCTTTCTTACCATATGGTTTGTTTTCTTACTTATTTATAATTATTTTGGATTAAGGTATTTTTTTTGTAGAAATTTAAGTGAGACTTTAGTTATTTTGTACATATCTAGTTTCCCGGTTGAGTATATAAATTGGCCAACATGACATACATATAGGTAAAGGAGCAAAGGGATAGAAAAATGAGAAGGAAGATCTAGAATATTCAATTACTCAAGCAGGTTACTATAAGCTGGTTTTTGTTTCTAATATATAAATTTATAGCGGTGAGTGTAAGCTTTTGTAGCTGGTTTTTTTTGTTTATTTATTAATATCATTGTTATTTGAGTTTTGAGATCATTATTTTAAATCAAAGTAGGTTTAAACCATATCTTATACTTTTTGTTGGTTTTTTTTTATTTTGCATTATTTTTATACAATTGATTTGTCTTCTTTCTGATAGTTTTAGGCACATGAAATTTTATTTGAATTGAATTTTTTTTTGTAAAAATTAAACTTGAAGTAAAATTGTAAGTGTAATTGTATTTTTTTTCACTTATTTATAATTATTTTGGATAAAAATTGTTGACTTATGGGAGAATATAGAACCTGGTCACATTGAATCGACCCAAACCAGTTTTTTGTTTTGTTTGTTATCAGGTTTTATGATAAGTGGGTAGGGTTAGATAGTGAGTTAGGGAATCCCGTCAATTATGCATGTATGGTTAAGTTGAGCCAAAAACTCAATTATACCCAAACCACAAACAACTCTACCGTTTGAGGACAAATGAAGTAATTACCAGCAGGAGAGGAAAGAGGAAACGGGAGAACCTGGGAGCATTAGAAAAAGATACCAAAAAAAAAAAAAAGGTAAAAACTAAAATGAAAACTTAAACCCGCCGTCGCACTCGGACAGACTAGAAAGAACCAGAACAGAAGAGTGCTCTCTGCGGAGCTAACCAAAACCCTAACCAGTCTCCGAGTAAACCCCTCCATTTCTCGAGTCCTTCGCGAATCTCCCAACAATGGCGGCCATGCTGGTAAGCTTGGAACTCTCCTCACCTATCATTTCTACTTCCTACATCTCTATCTCGTCACTGACTGAATCGGTTTCTTCAAATGTTACAGCAACCGCAGATCATTCTTCTCAAGGAAGGGACGGACACGTCGCAGGGGAGGCCGCAGCTGGTGAGCAACATAAACGCCTGCACGGCGGTGGCGGACGTCGTCCGGACGACGCTCGGTCCTAGGGGGATGGACAAGCTCATCCACGACGACAAGGGGAACGTCACCATCTCCAACGACGGCGCAACCATCATGAAGCTGCTTGATATTGTGCACCCGGCTGCCAAGATCCTCGTCGACATTGCCAAGTCCCAGGATTCCGAGGTCATTATTCGTCTGTCCTGTTAATTTCCTCAGATCCTCGTCTGTTCTGTTAATACTGGGGTCCAAATTTGAATTGATTCGGTGAACTTCTAGTCATCCTGGTGCTTGCTTTTTCGTAGATACAGTACAATGATCTGGAAACTGTGCTGTGTTTCCATGAGGATGGATGTAGATATTTTCCCCCTTTCCCTGTATGTATTATGGTCTCCACTCATGCCTTATTGGGGAACTAACCTGTGATATTTTTTCTTCAGGTTGGTGATGGAACCACAACCGTGGTGTTACTTGCAGCGGAGTTTTTGAAGGAGGCCAAGCCTTTCATAGAAGATGGAGTGCACTCTCACAATTTGATTCGTAGTTATCGTAATGCTAGCCATTTGGTGCGGTGCTTATATTATCTTCCTCTTATGCATATTGTCATAGTTTCTTTATGCTTATTTCTGTGTTGGATAATATTGCAGGCAATTGAGAAGATAAAGGAACTAGCTGTTAGTATTGAGGGGAAAAGTCTTGAGGAGAAGAAAAAGTTACTAGCCAGATGTGCTGCTACTACACTATCTTCAAAACTAATTGGTGGAGAAAAGGAGTTTTTTGCACCAATGGTTGTGGATGCTGTTATTGCTATTGGAGATGAAGACAGATTGAATATGATTGGCATCAAGAAGGTAAGTATAGTTATTGCATTATCTTCTTATATCTTGTTATTTGCTGTTCTATTTCACATTGTTCAAATTCCTGGACAGAATGTGCTTAGAACTTAGGTGCCAAGTTCAGCATTATATTTTCTAAGTGAGTTACATGCTTTTCAGCCCAAACATTTTGGATAAACCTTTTGTTTCATATCATGTTACTTGTAACACTTGGTTGTTCTTGAGTATACAGAGTGTTTGCTGTCATTGTGCCTTGTCTGTTAGAAATTAGGTAAGATAGTTAAATTGCACGCCTAGAGGAAACAGTGTTGGAAATTAATTTTTAAGTAGCATGGTTTCTCTCGCGAATTTTGTCTGTTGACACTAACATTTATGCCAAATGAGTTTGTTTTTTCTATGTTTTCGTTCTAGCCTACTACTAGGCAGTAAAGCTAGGTTTGAGTCATTATTGGGCATGTGTTTTCTGAGACTGGAGTTACTTGAAATGGGTGTTTTCCTCTTACAACTTACATACTGAAAACAGCAGTCCCAAGATGAAACTCATTTAAGCAGTAATAATGCATGGCCTTTGATTGTAGCAAGTGCTAGTTTCCTTGATTGAGCTTAAGTTGTAAATCGTAGATTCAGTTTAGAGGTTGTATCTTAAACATTGATCTCTATGTGTCAATGTCAGTGGCAGTTCTACATCTCTTGTTTCATTAGAAGCATGAAATGTAGTTTTTCTAAAATCTAGTTGAAAATAACCGCCAAGTATACGTACAATTAACTTATTCTACTAATTGCTCATAGGGCAAGTGCACACAAAACCAAGAACTAAGAGCATCCTTGGAAGCTCATAATGACGCTAATTTTTTCAGAAATACTGATAGGAAAGAGGACACTATTGAAAGGGACATTCAATTGATTCCTATCTTGTTTTCTTTTCCCTACCTGCAAGAGAATGTTGATGTTTAGGACTTTAACTTCTGTTAGAATTTATTTCCTGTATGTGAACTACAAAATAATCTTGATGGGGTTGATATCTTTTTACAGGTTCCAGGTGGCAACATGCGGGACTCTTTCCTTGTTAATGGTGTTGCCTTCAAGAAGACGTTTTCATATGCAGGTTTTGAACAACAGCCAAAGAAGTTTTTAAATCCCAAAATACTTCTATTGAACATTGAATTGGAACTAAAATCTGAGAAAGAAAATGCTGAGATAAGGTAGGTTCTTCTGAATTCACTTGGTTGTTGATTTCTTCTGAGCTGCTATGGACTTTCGTTGTCTTTCAATCTGTTGTGACAGGCTTTCAGATCCTTCACAGTATCAGTCAATTGTTGATGCAGAATGGAATATAATTTATGACAAATTGGATAAGTGTGTAAAGAGTGGTGCCAAAGTTGTCCTTTCACGTTTAGCTATCGGTGATCTAGCAACACAGGTCTGAACTTGCTTGAAGCTTGCTAGCTATGCTCATGCATTTCTTCATTTCTCAATTGTGAAGATTGTGTATTTTATAATTGGCTAGCTGTTGGTTTATTTGTTGGTAAATTAAAAGAAGGTGTTCTTGTCCAAAATTTTTGGAACAGTATTTTGCAGATAGAGACATTTTCTGTGCTGGTCGTGTTACTGAGGAAGACCTGCAAAGGGTTGCTGCTGCGACTGGTGGAACTGTGCAGACATCTGTTAACAATGTTATTGATGAGGTTGGTTACTGCTATGCACATAGGAAGAATGCAATTTTTTAAACATTGGTTTTTATGTTACTTTTACTTCAAATTCCCTCTCAGCTGTGTCTTATTTCAACTTAAATTTCTCACCTCTTTGAAGGTTCTGGGTACATGTGACCTTTTTGAGGAAAAACAGGTGGGAAATGAGAGGTTTAACATATTTGAGGGATGTCCATTGGGCTGGACAGCCACAATTGTTCTTCGCGGTGGAGCTGATCAGGTACATTTTTTTTTTTTTAAATTTCTATGATACTTTTACCATGTTTATTTCGGGTTTTCTTGGGTGACAATAGATTTGAACTTTTCTCAGTTTATTGAGGAAGCTGAGAGGAGTTTACATGATGCTATTATGATTGTCCGAAGGGCTTTAAAGAACTCAACAGTTGTTGCTGGTGGTGGTGCTATAGATGTAAGTGGTTTTAGGAAAACCCTATTATGGCTGCTCACAGGCAGGTCAGTCCGATATGTACCGTCCATTTGTACGGGCCCCACATGGTACCCACAGAAACGGACAGCCCAGATTGGGCCGTCATGCCTGTGAGCTGTCACCGTATTATGATCTGTGGTTTTATACACTATACAGCTGCCATTTTTATATATACAGTTTTGTGCTTTCTGTGATCTGAAAACTAAAATTCATTTTTTTGTTTTCCTTCTCTTCTTCTTGCAGATGGAGTTAAGCAGGTACTTGAGACAGCATGCGCGCACAATAGCTGGGAAATCTCAACTGTTCATCAACTCGTATGCAAAAGCACTCGAGGTAGGTGTTCTCAGCTTCTTGTTTTGGTAGCATTAGATAATGGTCCCCTGAGGGTTTTGTTGGATGGATAAAGCATCTTTATATTTCAGAGATAAAGCCCTGCAGTCACCAAAGGGCTAATCAAAATTTGGGAAATTTTCAAAAAACCCCTTAAGGTTTAGTGAAAACTTCACTTATCCCTCCCATAATAGTGAGAACCAAAAATTTCCTTGTCTCCTTAGATAGGCTGAGTTAAATGCCCTAGGAGGCAATAACACTTTGCCAAATTAACTAAAAACTTATACTAAATTATATGTGGCAAAATCATTTTTTTTCAATTATCAATAAAACTTTGTTGGTCAAACTTAGTATATATAACACTAATCTTTGACAATTGTGTCTCACTTGTAGCATTTGAAATGTTAGCTAGACACATTATGTAATTGAATGTGAAATATGTTTGACAAATGAATAATTAAATATATATTTTTAATAACTAAAAGTGTTTGGCAAAATAGTTGTTCCATTAAGTGGGATGTAAATTGTCCATTAAGAGCACACTAACAACAACAACAATAATAATAATAAACTGATTCAATAAAAAATAAGAACAAAGAAAAAATTTCTAAGATTTCAATGAAAAATGAATTATGGAATATAAAAAGACAGATGTGATGTGTCTGTCATGATGATATAAGTTCAGACACTAATATTAACAAACCCCTCTCTTTATATTCCACATCCAATTACATGCTATGTCTAGCTACTACATTTTAAATGCTACAAGTGAGACACAATTGTCAAAGATTAGTGTTATATATACTAAGTTTGACCAACAAAGTTTTCTTGATAATTGAAAAAAATGATTTTTGTCACATTCACATATAATTTTGTACTAGTTTTTAGTTAATTTAGCAAAGTGTTATTTCCTCGTAGGGGAATTATGGTCAATTTAGCATATCTAAGGAGATAAGGGCATTTTCGGTTCTCACTATTATGGGGGGTAAGTGAAGGATCCCCAAACAAGAGGTGGTAAGTGAAGTTTTCACTAAACCTCAGGGGGGTTTTTGACAATTTCCCTAAAAGTTTGGCCCCTTAGGTTTAAGTGAAATTACACTTTGTAACCTATTGTTTGCAATATCTACACTTTGCCCCTGAACAGAGGTAAAAAAGATTGCTGGACATTTCAATAAATGAAGCCTTGATAACTTTAATTGTTAACTAAATGGCAAACTATTATGGAACAGATTGAATTTACTAAGAGACACGTACTGTACAGTTTAAATTAGAACTTTAAAAGTTGATGCTAGACACTATAAAAAATTTCACTTCAAGGGGGCTAAGTGTATATTTCTTAAACAATAAGGGCCAAAGGTAATTGCACCTAAACTTCAGGGGGCAAATTGTAAGTAGACTGTCACCCAAAAGATGCTTGATGTACTGTCGACTATTGTCTCTGTTGGGTGTAAGTGGGAACAGCTGCAGCTCTTAAAATATCATGTGAAATGATACTGGGAAAACTTAATAGGAATGAATTGAGAGTTATCTACCATAATGTTTTCAGTTGAGGATGTACTACCCTTTCTAGTTTGAGGAATTCACTAAAGCTAAACCTTTCTGTATCCCAATTAGTAACTCAAGCCATCAAGCGGCTTCACAGAGAGAGAGTTGAGCTGGGCGAAGGGTTCATTTCTTGTTCGCGTGTGTATTTTTTTATTTTTTTTGTGGTTAGGGTGTCGAAGTGTTTATTAAGGCAATGGTGAATCTTGAGGAGCAGATTGATTGACATTGTTATGAGGCACTTGATTATTTTGTAGGTTATACCACGGCAACTGTGTGACAATGCTGGGTTTGATGCAACTGATGTGCTGAACAAACTAAGGCAGAAGCATGCCCTGCCATCTGGTTGTTATCTCTGTTTATCCTTTTTGGTTTGGTTTCATGTTTTCAGTGCTTTGTGAACAAATAGTACTTATTTTGGGCATTCATCACAGGATGTTGTTTGTGCGTTTTATTGGGTGCCAGCAGCACCAAACATAGGGCTTATTGAGGGTTTTTAGTGCCGTATAAATTTAATGGTGTTTTATACTTTACCCCTTGACAATAATCCTTTATATCTTTTCAGGTGAAGGTGCACCTTACGGAGTGGATATCAACACTGGTGGGATAGCAGATTCATTTGCGAACTTTGTGTGGGAACCAGCTGTTGTGAAGGTTTGTCCTTTGTTGTCCCATTGTGATTTGTTTGTCTGGAAATAGATGCTTGAATTCTTTGCTGAAGGAACTATATTTGATCTTTCTACAGATTAATGCCATCAATGCGGCTACTGAGGCTGCTTGCCTTATTCTGAGTGTGGATGAGACAGTGAAGAACCCCAAGGTAATTCAACCCACTGGCTTGTGTTTGCAGATGTTGGGACTTAGGATCATCATAATTATCATAGTCTTTGTTTCTTAAATGTCGGATCTCACTGGTATTCTAAAGGGTGAATGTACTGTGCATTTTTTGTTCACAATGAATTGATGATATTCTGCATAATTTGTCTGGAGTCGGTTTTCACCCACTCTTTTGTTTTAAAATTGGTGGCAGTCTGAGAGTGCTCAGGGAGAAGCTGCTGCAAGTGCAATGGGTGGAAGGGGGCGTGGAGGTGCTTTCCGTGGTCGCGGAAGGGGAATGAGGAGGCGATGAGCCATCTGATTATTTCCTGTAGCCCATAATTTTTGTCAGTTGGAGATGAGGTCATAGAACCGCTGTGATGGCTGGAATTGCCCCCCGCCTCCCTGTTTGCTTCGGTGGTTCTTGGGTTCAATTATACTTGTTTGTTGAGCCACTGATGGAATATCAGCTTGTACCCGTTGTTGGGAGTTGCATTGCTTTCAGTTGTAACTTTGTGTTGTGCTTTACAAAGCAATCTTGTGTCCTTTCCATAGTGCCAACAAAGAAGATGATATCCGTATCGTGTGACATGTCTAGAAACAAAAGTAGAATTCCAGCAGAATATAAAGCAGAGCGACGGCCCCCAACATCAAACCAGTGTTTCACGCTAGTCTTTGTTTACGGTATGTCCAGGATTGGTTCGCAGGTTGGGAGAGACGAGCGCGTTCAAGCATGTGTCTGGCGTAGTCCTCTCCATTCTACTTCTACTAAGATTATTCTCATCTTATGGTCCGTTTGTTTTATTGTGCCACATTCGTTTTCTTTTTAACGGAGTTCAGAATTTTATGGATGGATGGATGGTGTATTAAATCTCTAGTGCTATTTTACCATATAAGACATTCCGCCCCTTAACTGAAAGGGACATAGCCTGCAGGTGGGCTAGTGCTGCTTGTTCATACCTTTGATTGACCGTCGATTGGACTGTGTACGTCGGTTGCCTCTGACATAGTTCTAATGAGCCGGACAAGGTGGTAACGTTCTTAAGCATGCCCTGTAAGGTGGTTAAGCATCATCACTTTTCGAAATTCTGAAAATACCTTCTTCACACATGTTTTTGTTTTTTTGCACAAACTTCAACAAACACTTCAATTTTCCCAAAGAACTACCCAATTTTATCATTTCACTTCAGTTTTGTAAACGCATGAATTTCAAAGCAACGTATTTCTCTTGTTCATTAAAAATGAGTTTCAGTTGCTGTAGCTCACAAGTTTAGGATTTGATTTTAAGCAATATAAATGATAAATCAAGATCCATACTTTCTAAAAATATATTTTTTTAATTTTTTTTCTAATAAATAATAATATGAATAAATTCAAGTCAAATTAGCATAACAAAATCAAATAGAGCAAAGAAAATGGAATGGATGGAGTATTAAAAAGTAGTAATAAAAGAATTTAAAAATTGTAAATTTTAAAGGAACAAAAGAAACATAATTTTAACCAAATCTCTCTGATATATGAAATAAAACCATTTGCTTTCACCATCCGCCACCAACTAAAAAGAGACTGTGGAGCTAACATATTTGGACATTTTTTAACTTAGAGGGCTTATTCTCATAAATTACAAGAGATAATGGGCGGATTTTTTTATTTTGTAGTTTTTTGTCAATCCGATTAATTCTCGATATGAAGGTGCGGAATCAGATTCGTGTGGTGGAAGGGTTGACCTAAGTCACATAATCTTTTTATTTTCAGTAGTCAATTCTGCTTTTACATTTTGCTTTGCTCTCAACTATAACTTCAACTTATATTTTTATAAGATTTTACTTGTTTAAACTTTAAAAAGTGATATTGCCTGTATTTTGGACTTCGTTGAGGGGTGAATTTACCTCGTGACAGCTCTGTGAGCTCAGATGCTGCATCATGGGGTAGGATTCCATTTCGCATCCAGACTCCCCCATCCCCAAGTGAACATGGGCTGGAATCGCAAAGGGACAACTGGACAAGGTGGCCGCAGTGGTGGAACTAGGTTTTTAAGTTTGGGGGGTTAGGCGAAAACAAGACTAGTGATAGCCAAAACTTAGGAGAAAAAATTTATTTAAATAATTATTTATAAAAATTAACTTTTATAAAAAATTATTTGAAATATTTACTTTTTATTGTAAATTCATCCCTAAGTTCTCAACTGTTGTATGTTTGTCTCAATTTCATCACTAACAACATTAACTGTTGGGTAAAGGGTAAATTTACAATGCAAAACAATGATTTGGGATGAATATGTAATAGTTGAGAGGTTAAGGACAGACTTGGAATGAAAAGTAAAGATTTAATACTGCTGGTGTTATTTACCTTTTCAATATTCTTCACCAATTTGGGGGCCAAAATTCACAATTGGTCTTTAATTTCTTACAAAATAACCAACTTAGTACTTATTATTTACAAACTTCAAAATTTTCGGGGGCAGCAACACCCCCTCAGCCCTATGTGGCTTCCACCATTGGCATTGGGTGGCCGCAATCCCATGCGACATGCAGTTGATTTGGTATAAAATCCGCATATGGTCAAGTCTAAAGACTCTCATTGAAGCAGCCCAAGAGAGACTATGAAACATAAGAATAATTAAAACAGCTATTCTAATGTGATCTCTTATATTAGAGTAACTATCATTAATGTACCGTACATGTGATCCCCTATATTAGAATAAGAGTAAATTACAAAAGCCTTCATGTGATTTAATCTAATCTACACTTTGACCCATTTATTTTTAAAAACCTACATTTTACTATCTATTTTTTTATAGTGTCCGACAATAACTTATGAAACCCTAAATTAAGCTATTTGATAATCATATTCAAGTAATTTCAAGATTTTTAATTTTTTTTTATAGCTAATTGATCTTTAAAAAATACTAATATGCAGTTATAAGAAGAAAAATGAATTTACAGAAAGAAAAAAGTGATAATTTAAAATATCTATTAACTATGAAAAAAATATTAGAAAGACCAAAATTACTAAAAGATGATTATCGTATAATTTAAGTTACAGTTTCAGAAGTTATTATCGGACAGTACAAAAGAACTAAGGGCAAAGTGTAGGTTTTAAAAAAAAAAGGGGGCAAGCTGTAGGTTATGGTAAATCTTAGGAGGGTAATTGTAACTTTTCCATTAGAATAATTATCTAATTATATATATATATTAAGCAAGACATTTTTAGGAAGGATGGTGTATTTTCCATTCTTAAAATTATGGTAGTCTCCCATGTGACGACTTTAGTGGTTATTTAAGGTATTCATTGTGAGTGTGTAATTTAAAGTGACAATTTCACCCATAATTTAATTGGGGTTGCTGCTGGTGATTGCTTGTCGGCATTCAACGCATTTCATGTTCTGATAGTATTAATATTAGAATATCAGTTTAATTGCAAAAATTAATAGTGTCAATTATGGCGGGTGTGTTAATTTTTAACACGGCATGAATGGCAATTTAATAATTACCAAAATCACAATACGCTAATTAGAACACTAGAAACAAAAAAAGTAAAGAATTGACAAAATTGCATGAACATAAATTACATTCAGTAATTGAGGGAAAACAACATAAATTATAAATTATAGAAGTGATTTACATCTTCAGAGTAAATATAATACAAAAATTCAACTGGCCATCTACTTCCTATATTTACTTGATTACAATTGCCTATGTAAAGTCATGAATAACAGATTTCTACAGTGTATCATGAGGGGTTTTCTTTTAGCATCCTAACAAATCATATTACAGCATGCTATGTGTGCTTGCTAAAAAAGATCCTTAAGTATTTCAAACCTCCTGAAGCTGTTTTCGGGACAGAAAACATGTGCTTAATAATATTCTTAACATTCATCGAGATTCAAGTTGAGAATGAGAACAAAAATTGCACCAAACATGCATATCATGGAGAGCCATAAACATCTAGATACAAAAGTCATTAGTGTGCTAGCTACCCGACAATCAAAGGTTTGGAATGTTTCTATAAACTTAAAATTATTGACTTCAATTTTAATGCAATGGTGCATGCCGAACATGAGATTGAAAAGGTGACAAACGAATATACAATATTGTAAGAGTAATTGAAGTCGATGGAGATTCAATGTGAGTTCTAAAAGCAAAAGAATGTTTTTCTTATCCAAAAGGTACATGAAATTTTAAATTTTAAATTTCAAATTGTAAGACATAGTGTACTCTTTTTAAAATTAACTTTTTTCAACATATTATTGATCAAGAACCCAAACCTAGGAGAAGTTCAGGAATGGACAAGATAGACGAAGATGACGAGGCTGAAATGATGGAGACAATAGTTTTGAATGCATCAAGACTTACTTATAAAAGGAGGACAGTTGTTGGTGTTCAAGATTTACCTGAGCGATCTATAAGTGAAGAACATGTGATAAAATATATATTCGATTATTTCAATTCTTCCAAGTTGTGTCAGGACTTTAAAGGAGGTGATGAAAATGATCCAAAAGAAGAGGTTGGTGTTGTTGAGAAGATGATGTTGCAAAATCAAGTATTTGTGGCACTGATCCTAAGTGACCAATTATTTGTAAGTTTTTAAATTATTTAGTAGTAATAAGTCTCTAAGACATGGAATAATTTGCTCCTGCTGGTTGTAAAGGCGAAGACCTGTTATATACATGGTCAATGGTTTACAGACCGTAATGTACTATTTATGGACAAAACAAAGCTTTATTGTTTTTTGTCTTCACAGTTATATTTAGCTCAAGTCAATATACACGTTCAGGAAAAAAATTGAAACAAGAGAATTATATTTCGCACAAATGAATAAGTATACTCAAACGATTAATTTTAGCAAGTAAACTATCCCGATGATATTAAACGCTTTTACAGATCTGAATGTAAGTAGAAAGTTTTTGCATCACAATAAAAGGAGGATAGGAATTCTAAAATAGTTCTAAAATAAAGTAAGGAAAATAATTGTTATACAACAATTCTAAAATTTTTCATACTTGATTAATTATAAATAAACTATTTGATTAATTATTGTAAATTAAAATAGTAAGAATAATAAACCGGATTATTACAAAAACATTACCATATTAAAATACTATAAAAGTTTAGCATGCACTTCATTTCGTATCTACTTTAATTAGTAATAAATACAGAAAAACTAACCAGAAATTTGAAATTATATGACATTAAATAAAGTTATCATGAAATCCTATTATATGGATACAAGGCTCAAGTGCCAATTTACATTAGTCCTTATTTGAAAAACATTTTGTTATACAAGGTAAGAATGTCACAGTAAGAATTTATGTTACTTATACAAGGTATAGCATTTACATGATTCAAAAAACGTTTTGTTATATGGATATATTCGCAAAATTGAACAACCCGGATGATATTAAAGTTTTCACAAATCTCAATATAAGTAGAAGGTTTTTCCATGAGTATAAAAGAAGGACAGGAATTAGGTTTTCTTTAGTTATTATGGGCACTAATTGGTAGGAGGATATTCTTACAAAAGCACGAATTTGAGAATGGATTTCCATGGGTGAAGGATGATTATTTATGTACATTAAGTATTCTCAATAAATAAGATGGTCAAAATAATTGTTGTACGATAATTCTATGATATTACATAATTGATTAATTATGAATAAGCTATTTCATTAATTATTACTATAAATTAAAATAGTAAGAATAATCAACCATGTTATTACAAAAACTAGTTTATATATCCAGCGTTGCTACGAGGATAAAAAAAAATGCAACTCATATCAATAATTATGTTACTGATTGAGAACAAATAAGAAAATTAAGAAATTTTAAAAATATTAGAAAAGATAGTTTAGTGTGTCTAAAGTGATATTGAAAAACATTTCATACTTCAAATAAAGTGTCCTGGCACCTAAAGAAACTGATAAGTGTGCATTTAAATAAACAATTATATAGTTTTTTTGAAATATCTTCAATATTATACTTTGTTGACATATTAGTCATCAAATCTATATTACAATAAAAAAATATATATCATATCTAAAATCTTAGACATTTTTCATGTCTGAAAAAAGAAATAATAACATGATTTATACCTATTGAAGAATCCTAAATCTGTTGTATTTTCATTTGGTGGTTTTGCTAATTGATATATGAGGTGATGATAAAACTCTGACTTGCAAACATTGTATGAATTCTAATTGTTACGACAATGTAGATATCATTACCTGTCAATATTATTTTCAATCTACATACAGTATTTCAGCTACTCGAATTTTTTCGTTAGAAAGTATAATGGTGGATGTAGATTATAATGATAAATTGACAATTATACTATGAGAATCATTGGAATTAAGTAATAGTTAAAAATCACCTATGAAAAAGGGTAAATAAATTTTAACACCTTATTAAAATTGTGGGAGAGTAATTAATCTCATGTGTAATAGATCAAAGTTTGACACCCTATAGAATGACTCTATTTCAATATCATATTGTTATAAGCTTTGTTTTCACAAAATGTCTTTTTAACCCCACTAAGAGGTCTTGTTAGGGGAAAATGCTATAAAAAAAATCAAATAAGAATATATATTAATAATTTAAAAATTAAAACAAATTTGTTAAATATATATATATATATATATATATATATGATGTAAGATGATTCCATACTAGTGAAATAGTTTGAAGAAGTAGCCGATACTCATGGGCATAGTTAATGGATTAGATTTTTTAACCTTAAATCCAAAATAAATATTTGGCTAAGTTACACGATTTTCCTTTAAAATATACTCATTTTGCCTATTTACCCCCAAATTGTCAAATGTTATAAAAGTAAGATTAAAATAACATTTTGTAGCAAATATGCCCCTCCTTTCTATCTCCGTCAATGTTGATGGAGCTTCAACAGTAAAATCTAAAATTAGCCCCTGAATGTAAGCAAAACAGACATAAAACCGTTAAACATAAATTTGAGACACCTTTTATATTTAGAAAACCTTAAAATAGAATGAAAAATAAAAAAAAAAAACACTACAGATTTAACATTCCCATAAAATTTAATTATATAATTCCTTCAAATAATCATGGAGAATATTTTAAATTCCAAAAAAAATAATTTTATATACTTATCTATTTTTTTTCCAACTTAAACCTTAAATAGCCAAAAAATCAAAAAGTAGAATGAAAAAAATACCAATTGGACATACCCATCCCAAATTAAAGCATCCAATCCATTCAAATAATTATGGAGACTATTATAGATGTAAAATAAATAGAATTTGATACACATATCTATTTTTTTTTAACTTAAAGCATAAAATAGCAAAAAATAACTAAACAATGGAAAGAAAAAAAATTACCAATTTAACATGCCCATCCAGCTCATAAAAGACGAAGACCAGTGTTTACTGAGATGAATATATTACCATTCATAGATCTTCAAGATGCTGATGAAAATAATAAAGATAATTTTACCATTTCTGCCTTTAGAATCTCATTTCTTAGAATTTCATTTCCTTACCCAAATATTCCTTATTCTCTAGACTTTTTGACGAAGAAGATAAAGCTTTGGTTGAGGGAATTGTTGTATGATATTGTAGTAAGATTCTTTGTAGAAATTCTGCCCATTGGAATATGTGATCCATGTAATTTAAAATACTTCTAAATAGGATGTTTCCTAGAATGAGAAGATTTTGGGCCACCAAATTTTATTTGTTCTTATTAACAGTGTCAAGCTATTGTGTACTATGCTGAAAGAAGTGTTAAATCTCAACGTCAAAGGCATCCTGCATTCTTAATATGTTGTCAAAAAGGAAATGCCCAATTGCCACATGAGGCACTAGCACCAAAATTTCTTTTCACGTTAATGGACTATAGGGGTGGCTTGCTCTCAGTGTATTTTTGAAAAAATATTCAAAAGTTAAACTGTCATTTTTCTTTACCTCAATTGGAGATGATATTAATATGACTATAAATAATGCTGGTGGTCTACCGATATTCCAAATTAAGGGCAAAAATCATCATCAAATTAGTTCTTTAATCCCTGCTGAAAGCATCCTATCAAGATTTGCTTAACTATATATACATGACACTAAGCATAAAACCAAGAATCAAATTAGTAGCTTTGGAAATTCAAATCCCAATAATATGGACAGAGTTATTGTTGAAGGACTTCAATAGATGTTTGACGATCATAACTAACATGTAAGAGAGTTTAGGCATAGACGTGACATTTATCAAGATTCTAGTAACCATTATGTGCAATTCGGATTACTAACATCAAGGTTGGGAGATAGTTGTCAATATAATTTACCAAAGTCCAAGGAAATTGCTGCCTTGATTGCCTAAATGAGGAATAATGTGATAAATGAGATATTGTTGTTCATACTCACACTCATGGTACTCGTAGAATTGATGTTTTACACCTAAAATTGATGTCTCTACACATCCTTAATTTTTCTCCCTAATGGAGCAGATGGTTTTCATGAAGGAATCTTACACCATAATGGTATAGTGGATGACATGACACAAAACAAAATTATGATGTGTAAGTATTATGTCTTTCAACTTCTGCATCGTGCATTTGTATTTGTTCATTCCATGGTACTACATGGTGGGAGACTTTTTCAGCAGTATGTAGTTTATGTATATTGTTGAATCATTGAGCAATGATTTAACTACATTAGAAGTCATCAAAATATATTGCATTCAAAACTATTATGTGGCTTATAGGACTCCATCAACCTTGTAATTTTAATAACATAATGACTATTTATTTTTTAGATATAGGGTAGACATCAAGGTTGAAGATCATTACACACAGGGACATTTTATTTTGTTTGATATTATTGTTCGACAATTGCTTAGTTGTTCAGCAGTTGAATTGCTCCAGATATAATGATCGGCTTGTATTCTTTTCTTGTACTTCATAATAATTTAAAAAGTTTGTACCTTATAGTTATTTATAAATCAACCAGGAAAATGGTCAAGAAAAGTGTCAACCAAATTTTGAGGTCTTTAAGGTATTGAATTCATATGGCTGACTGAAGTTACAAAATATAATAAAAAAAACTTTCACTATGGATTCATAGTAAAAAAGGTGCAATCAGTTGACTATGCATACGAGTCTCCATTGCTTCTTTGTTTAATTTTAGTGGTATGAAAATTGTTGACAGCTTACACACACACACACACACACACACACACAGACACACATATACACATATATTATTTGCCATATATGTTTCTCTCACACTTTCTTATTTTATCATGCTATAACATGTTCCTTTATCAATTATCTCAAAGACAACACTATTTTGTTGCTAAAAAAAGGTTACCTGGGAATGATTATACTGACAATGTGACAGACAAACGACCTCATTATATTTGGTACAAAACTTTAAACTTTCACTTCGATAATTTTTTGTTTAAATTGTTGTAATGATGTGGTAAAGGTTGATTATGATTTTTTGCAGTGAGTCTAGCACACCTACTGAAATGTGTAGTATGAGTTATAATTCATCAACATGGTCTACATCTTCCACTATTCTTTCTGGTTGGAAGATCCGAATTACTGAAATACTGTATGTATTTAGACAACAATATATATGTCTACCATCATCTTTTCCTTTGCACTAATTAAATTTAAAATGTTATTTTACAGTTCACAGTTTTGTCATCATCCTATATATAATTTAACAAATCCATGTCTTGAATCTACACCAGCCTCTCCAAATAGGTAACAAAAATTAATTGTCTTTTCCCACAACATTATGTAAAGAGCCATAAATAAATATGTTATGTCCCTCCTAGTGGGAAGCTCAGTTAAGGGAGGTAAATTAATTAAATTCCTAGTTTAATACATTATTTCGAGTTAACTAGGAAAGAATTAGTAAATTGGGCAAAGTTTACTAAGTTTCAAGTAGTTTATGGCACCATGAGAGGATGGGGGCAAAATTGTAATTTTACATCATGAGGTGTCAAGTCGAGACTTGAAAGTCAAAAATATGTTTTGAACCATAAACCTTGCTTAAAACCTAAAAGATTTGCTTAAGTATTAAAGATTTGACCAAAGTTTGACTAGAACTATTATTTTGGGAAGGGTATGTTTTGGCAAACATAAGAAACTTTGGGGACTTGCTAGAAAATGGAATTTAAAACTTGGTAAAGTGTTTCTAGCTGCTACTATTCCCATTTTCCTAGCCAAGCCCAAGTTTCTTCTTCCCATCTCTATTTCTCCATGAATTCTTAGTAAAAAACAAAGATTCTAGGTGAAATTTGAAGGTTTAAAGGGTATACAAGCTTTGGGCAGCCTATTTCAAGCTTGTTTCTTAGTTTTGGAAGTGTTTTCCACATTTTTCCAGCTAGAGCAGGGCTTGAGCACAAGGCAACATGAATTCTTTGGTGTTTCCTTGTTTGTTTGGTGTTTTATAGTATGGGTTTTGCTTGGTTGTTGTTGATTAAGTGTCATTTGGCTTGGTTTGCTTAGAACTTAGGTTAAACTTTATGGACCATTGTTTTTGTTAAATGGTTGGCTAGTCCTTGCCTGGTATACGAAATTGAGGTAAGTGATTTATAGTTTGAAGCTTATTTGATGTTATTGGAGTGTTGTTGCTTGTTGGAAACAAGTGATTTTGGCAATAGCATTAGTTAAGGGCAAGTGTTTTCATGGTGGACTAGGTTTGAATTTGAGGTTTGTGTGATATTTTTATACATCATAGGATGTTTGTGATTGTGTATTTATGGCTTATGTAAGTTGTCTTACAGATTTATGGTGAGTTTAGGCGTCCTTTGTTTGCCTTGAACCCATAGGAAGCCTCCAAAAAGGCTCAGGAGGGTGTTTTCCGGATTCAGAACACGGGGTCCTGGTTCAACACCGGGGAGCCGAGTGTTCCTAGCGCCTAGGGCCCAAAAGCCTGTTTAGCAACAATTTTTAGCTTTTTGAAAGAGGATTCGGGGGAGGGCAGAGATGGTCCTAGGGGTGCCTAAGAAATGTAATGGTACAACGGCACTCCAAAACATAAAAAAAACTCTCTCATAATCTAATGGTTTTCTCATGGTTTTGTGAATGGTAAGTGAACATCATGAGAAAACTAGTTGTTGGGCTATAACAACTACACCATTATAAAAGGTGGAAGGTTTAGCACCATCAAGACCTTAGTTGTCCTTTCAAGTTCAAGGCATCAATAAGGAAAATTTAGTACACCTAGTGGGTTTTTTAGGACCTAGGAATATTGCCCCTATACAACATATGGGAGGTTCAACTAGTGATGAATTTTACTAGTTAGGCTAGTAAGCAATGCTTGCTAGTAGACAAAGCTTTGTCTTGTAGTTTAAGGACTAGGTAAAGAATAAGTCCCAAGGGACTAAAACATATGCACATAGGTTTAGCCTCATGCTGTATGAGTTGACAGTAGATTACATATGATAATATATGTGTTGTCCTTAGCATTTTTCTTGCAGGTAAAGATCCCTTATTAAGGATTACAAATTCTTACTCCCTCATCTTATATTATGCAGATTGTGATGATCTTGAGCCCGATAACTGTTGAAGGTTGTTGCGGTAGTTTTTTGTTGCAGGTATTTTACTATGAGAATCTTATGATTATATTTTTCTTAGTTATTTCTCGGTTAAGTAATAGAACTAACTATAATATTTTCTTGGCTGCAGTGACTAGCAGAGCACGTGGAGGACTTTTTGAGGCTTGCCATCGGAATTGCATCTAAGGTGAGAATTAGATGAAATGATCTCAATAGGAAAGTCTTGTGTATATTGTATGCACTAGTTGCCTTCTATATTTATGGATAGAGTAAAGGACTCTAGGGTTGCTATTAGGTGAGGGGCATTAGTTTTTTTTAGTTGAATGCTCTCACATGATTTTTATGTGTAGTAATGATGATGCAAATGATGGATTTATGTGCTTTGACTATTTGCACCCAATTCGTTTTAACTTAAGTTAACTTAATTCAAAATAACTTATTTGTATGTTTACATCTTTTTTACTTAAAACTAATTTTATTTGAAAGTTAATATTATTTAGGTGAAATAATCCATTGATTGTGAAATTTTTATAATACAATTAATTTTTTTATAAATTTTTCTTTTTTAAACATTAAAAAAGAAAATTTCATAGAAGTTTAATAACATGATAAAAATTTTGTTTCAAATGGATTATTACACCTATATAATATTGACTTTCAAATGAAATTAGTTCTAGGTGAAAAAGATTTAAAACCATTTTAGATTAAATTGACTTAAGTTAAAACAAATTGGGTGTTGAACTCTGGTTTCTATGGAAAAATGTGATTGCTTTATTGAATTCTGTTTACTCAAGTCAAAGTAAAAGTGCATGCATACTTGTATATCTAGGCTAATTAGCTAGTGACATGAAGTTTTAATTTGGCGCGTACAAATAACTAGCTAATTGCAACCAGTATGAGACTCGTTTTCAGAAGTTTCCTGGGCAGCACTGAGGGTAGCCGTGTCAAAATAGCTATTACATTTTGTTGTAGTGCTGTGAATTGTATATTGGCAAAAAATGATTTTGAGGATGTAAATGGAAGTGCTTCTTGATTAGCAGTTGGAGGCAGATGATTAGTGCACATTATAAGTTGTTAAAATTTTTTTTATTGCATGTACTATTCAAATTTGCTTATACTTGACTTTGCTTTTGGTTTTTTTTGTGGTTCGTGTGGCAATGTCGGGTATTTAAATTAGTTATCATTATTCTAATGTGATTGCTTACATATATATAGTAAGTCTTTCTTGGGCTACTTCAATGATAGTCTTTAGACTTTACATTTTCCATCAAACTGCATCCACTTTTTGTAAATGTTTCTACAATACCTTTTATTTGAAATTCACTATAATTAATTAAGTTAATTAATTTTATTAATCTTTATTTGGGTTTAGAAAAAAATTTTATTCTAATGTAGTAATGTATTCTATGGCTGATATAGATAAATAATAAATTTTCAATCAAAATCAAAAAAATATTTTAATAATTGCCATTTTCGTATTCCGAGAATCTAAAGGGATGCAGATGCTAAACAATTTTTTAAAAAGTAATAAAAAATCATTTCTAATTATTGCTTTTTAAAGTTCCTTAATTCATATATGAGTCTGTAGGTTACTTTTTTCATTTTTTCTTTTTACATAAAATCAATCACATGTTAAAAAGCATAAGAAAATAATTACAGTGCTAATTAGGGTGACGGATCAATGACTGTGAATTATTTTTTCAGTAAGTCTCAAACTTTGACTTTTCAAATTGATTAGAGCAACAGTTACAGTTACAGTAATTTAAGCGCTCAATCAATGATGCTCATAACCCATGTCACTGGATGATATTCTGTTTGTTTAATTGATTCATATCAATGTCGGTATGACTTGGCCGTCGATGCAAAGATTTATTGTCCATTTTTTGTGTTCAAACACACCCAAGTCTATTTTCTCCAGTCTTCTTCAATCAACTAAATTATTATGAAATACTCGCTTGTTCTGACCAGAATGGATTTAATTAATTATTTTACTGGCATCGAATATGAAAATGTACCTCCTTCAAGAGTCCAGATCATGCTACCGTACGTAAGGGATTGATCAAATTCAAGCATTCAATTTGAGATAAGGGACACGACCAAGAACAAGTGCCGAGCATTGATTTATGAACGGCAAAATTGGCAACGCAGCAAATACAGCTACTGTTCCGTATACCTGTCTTCCTCTCCGGACCCCGTCAGTCTTCTCATTAAAGTCGATCCTTTTCCCGCGCCCCCCCCCCCCCCCCCTCTCTCTCTCTCTCTCTCTCTCTCTCTCTCTCTGTTTTCCTGGTCAATCAAACTTGCCCATTTCACTTGTTTGCTTCACTCTTCAGGCTTGGTGCTCAGAGATGATGAATGACCCAGATCGCAACAAAATGCCCTCTTGTGGTTTGTTTTTTTCCTCCTTCCTTCCCCATTATTCCCCTTGCTATGGCTGGCTGGTTTTGTTTTAAGAACGTTGTCTTGTTTGTTCATTTGCTGCGGAGATTTTTCTCCTCTCCACTTTATTGTCGGAATCTCACTTTCTTTCCTTTGTTACTCAGTCAAGAAAAAAAGGCTTTTTTTAGATGATGAATAAAAAAATGTTCCCTTTTATATGCCATTTCATTGGATATAAAGCTTTGCGCTTTTTTCTTATTTCCAATGTAATGTTTTTTATTTTGCAGGAAATGGCAGCCATGGAGTTGTTCATCGCTGTCATAAATGTGGTTGGCCATTTCCAAACCCTCACCCCAGCGCCAAGCACAGGCGCGCTCACAAGAAGGCCTGTGGAACCGTTGAAGGCTACAAGTTGCTTCACCCTTCTGCTGCTTCCGAGGATATTGAAGACCACCTCTCAGATGAAGACCAGAAAGCTAATGGTGAGATGAAACCGCTCTCTTACTCCCTCTTGTTATCTAGGAAAACTCATATAATCGTAGTAGTATGTGATTTCTGATGCTGTATTTACGGTTGGTCTACATGCAACTGTTACTGTTAGAATTTTAGAAATGAACTGTGTGAACAAGGGATTTGTTTATAATGACATGTTCTTTTTTTCTTCTTTTGGCCTTTCTATTGTCTGCACTTGGTTCAGATGTTGCGGAAAGTAAAAGTAATCCTAAGAGCATCAGATTCAGTGGAACTGGATCGATATCGAATAGGTCTACAAATGAAGTCTTCTCAGATGCCGTCCCAGAATTTCATGACAGTGCTTGTAGCTCTGAAAATGAAGACCGAGTGGAGAATGACAGCAGAGAAATAGCTTCTGTTGATAGTCTTGGGAGGGTTATGTCTGGCGCCTTCTCTTTTAAGGATTGCACAGATGCAGGTAAGCTTTCAATGGAAGTTGAAGGCTATTTTGGGAGTTTGGTTGTTTCAGTGTCTTTTCGTAATTGTATCCTTGTTATAAAAGTGTTGCTTAAAAATGTCTCCAAAATCTTGCCATAAAAGTAACCATATTTCACATGTATTATTCTGGGCATAATTGTTCTTAAAGATCGGTTACGTTTGTATGCAGATATTCTTGAATCACCTAGGTATTCCAGTGATGGGAGCCAAGTGCAATATCCTGATGTTCAACATAGCATTCCTAATCTGCCAGGAACTGCTCCGGATTATCAAAATCGTGTATTGAACTCCTCTAGAGGATCCCTCCATGTGCCGGTGGATGATAGAAATGGTTCTATGAAAGCCTTGTTCCTTAGTAAACTCGAGCAGCATATAGATGTACTGGAAGAGCATAAAAGGTTACATGCTGTTGAAACTGCAGAGCAATCCTCACCTGTTCGTCGACAAGGGACCAAAGCAAAGACAAATAACAAGAGAAAGCTAGTGGATGAGAGCACGTGCTGGGAACATGCAGACCAAGTATCTGAGGCCGAATCAAATGCCAATAAGAGAGAGGAAATAACTTCAGCTGCACTGATGACTGGAGGGCTGCCTGCCAGCATAACTATGCCTGTTGGCAAAACAGTTTGGCAAGAGGATCATCAAAGGGGAGATCACGAAACTTTTTCAGAAAGAAACCTAGCGAATATGACTGTATTAGATGATGGCTTTGGGGTGTTCACATCTGAAACAGCTTTTAAACCTGAACAAAGAGAGAATTCTCTAGGTACAGAAAATTACGTTCAATTAGAGGAAGCAGGCAATCATAGTTTGGCTCCTGGCCACCACACAGGTGGTCTTCCCTCTGAATCTGTATCTTCCAAAAAGAATTATAATGCAGCCATTACTTCTCATGTAGAGAATGATTTTGCACCAGAAGTAGGTAAGGTGACTTTGTTAAATGGAGAACAGGCAGAAAGAACATCCGAGGTACAAAGAGAAATTGCTGTAACTGATGGTAGAACTTCTCAATCAAAGGAAGAGGGTAACAATATTCTGGCTCCAAACATTGATGCGGGTTATCCTTTATCTAAATCTCAACTCTTGGAGCAGAAAGATGCTACTGTCATTGATCAAGAAAAAGATGCTGCTGCCAATAGCATTCAGGTAAAGAAAGATGTTCCACCAGAAGCAGATTTGACTAGTTCTGTCAAGTCAAATGCTTGTCTTGGCAATGAAGATGAAGGGCGTGAAAGTGTTCATGTTTTATCAATGCCTGATAACATCCCTGTTGTAATGCTCGGAGATTTTAAAGATAACAAGAAGGTGAAGTTGCAGCCACCTGTTACATTGTCTTCAGGGGAACTTCCCAACAGTAAGGCAAATGACATTGGAGAGCTTTTACCAGAAGAAAGTACTTGTATTATCCATTTACATGGTCTGGAAAATGACTTGGGATTGGAAAATACAGCAAGCAGAATCAAAACTAGAGGAGCATTGGTTGAGGAGGAAGTTGCAATTAAAACTGGAATATCAGACTCGTCTGAAGTTGAGAAAGTTTGCGAGGTTTGCTCCAGGGAAGAGCAGAAGCTTCAGGATATTTCTGGTGATTTGCAGCAAATAGATTTCTCTGAAAGTGGCTTGAAGGTCTCATCTGATGCGAATTCTATGCACCCAGTGGACTTTGAGGCCAACCAACCAGGCAATGTCATTGGCATTGATGATGTTGGTAACATTGAGAAAGATGGAAATATAGTGCATTATCTATCTGGTAGTGCAAGCAACATAGGAGTTCTTAGGAAAGATCACAAAGAGATGAATGTTGCATCTCCTGAATCTTCCAGGATTCATGGGGAGACTGAAGCTGGTGACCTTGCAAATGGTTTAAATGGGAAGCATGACAAAGATGTTATGGGAACTAGCGGAGGTCAATTGCAGAATCACATATCAAACAAGACAGGCTCTTTATCTGAGTCCTGTAGCATACCCCAAGTTATTGTAGAGGATGTTGTTGGAAATTTAGATTCTCAGGGAGATTCTAAGGGAGAGGATAGAGTAGTAGACACAAACGGTCCTGAAACCTCCTTTTCAACTGAATCAGGTCATGGCCTAGAATCTGATACCGAGAAGTCTATGAAAGGCAGCTTGAAGAAAAGATCCTGTCAGTCATCTTTAGGAGCTGAACTGCCTTTTCGAAGTTTTGCCGCTGTTGAAGAAGGCCATTCAGAGAAGTTTTTAGGAGTTACTTCTGAAAGTAGTGCAGCATCTTTGCAAGGTGATTTAGATAACAGTTTCGCCAAAAATCAGATCCATACATCTGCGGCTGATTTATCAGTTGAATCAGGTAGTCAAGAAGATAGCTTGGAATGCAATTGGGGATCTGTTTCAGGTAATGTGAACGTGTGTTTGAACTCTGACTGATAAACTTGCTACATATCGGTGACTAAACAATTATATAACTCGGTCCGTAATCCACAAATCATGTTGACATTATTTGTTCATATTGCATGAAGGCTAGTACACATGAAAGTTCATTTTGTTGTTCTTTCTCATGCTAGTCCTTTTAATGGTGTCAGAAAACGCAGCTGCAATGGAGACCGAAGCTTCACCATCTCCAGATCCTCAAATAACAGTAGCAGAGAAAGCTGATTCTGTGAGGGGAAGAAATACATCTGCTGGTCATCACTCTGATGAACCAGACACATTTGAAGCACCATCTTTTATGACATGGGTGGATCCTGGATATCACAACCAGAAGAATGCGAACTCCAAAACCCTTATGGCACTGAGTCCACAAGTGCTGAAAGCTACACCAGAGCAAGCTGGTTGGTTCCCTAAGCTTGCTAACGTGACAAACAAATCTCCAGGAAGAAAGAAGAACGAAGAGTGGATTGCAAAAATCACAAACTGGAGCATGAAGCAGCAGGCCCCCGTAAAGAACATTTCGGGTGAGGCTGGCATTGAAGCAAAACTTAGGTCACCACTAAAGCCAAATGAAAATCCAGCTTTTATGGTGACAAAACACGCAGAAGAGGCAAACGGACATGAAAATCAGACCACAACAGTAGGTGCAATTCTGAGCTCAGAGGCACTTGTTAACGAGAGTAAGAATACAGCAGCAGCACAAGAATGGAATTCTCCTGCAAGATACCCAGTAGCAATTAAGACACAGGGAAAGAGAGTGAAGAGCAGGCCTTATTGGGCACAATTCGTATGCTGCTTGGCCTCGTCTGTTAATTATTGAGACCTGAATTTCGAAAAGCTTCCATCAGGCTGATAGGAATATAGACATCGGATCCTCACTTTGTATCGCACATTGGTTGATCAATAAAAATATAATTTTTTCATACCGATTGCATTTATAGAAAAGAGGTTTAAAAAAGAAGCTATAAGTTCAAACCAAATAATGATCAATTCGAAGATTTTTTAAAACATTGAAACATTTTAACCAGTCATATAACCCGAGAGAGGGAGAGATTGGATTGTTTTGAGGAGCCCTCTTCAGGACTCTTGATGCATAATACAATTACAGGACTAAAGAGTTGGTATAACATAACCCCAAAGGGCAAAAGTAAATCAAAGAAAAAGAAGCAATAAACAATTGATGATGTCGGTTCATGACCTTCCCAACCTAGGAGCCTTTACCCCCATCAAGTATATCAGTTTCAAAAGTTCACGACCTCTACAAATGAGACAAACACCCCACCCGTAGCAGACTACAAATGAGAAAGTAAAGGACATTCTGTGTAAACTTACATTTCTAACTGACCCCGACAACTGAAGCAAGGATCAACCTCCTTACAATCCGGTAAACACCTGCCTCGTATATCTTAAAGCTCTACGGTGCTTTGATGTTCCTCAAATCAAGGAATCATCTCGTGCCGCAGAATCCCAGAAAATGATAAGCACTGATGTTCACTCTGAGCCATCTGATCATCATTAATAAACTAAAGATGAATATGACAGAATGAAACAGAAGATTGTGAGAGGGGCCAGTCACACTCCGGAAATCCTTGCACCAAAAACCTTGGTCTTTTTGGGTGTACTCCTGCTATCAAGACTGCACGGCCAACCTTTGAAGATGCTCAAAGAATACCTGCAAGCTTACATCGTCTGTGAATATAACATCCGAGCCTGCAGCAACATCAGCTGCATTGGTGTACGTTGCTGATGGGTTTAACTTTGCCAATAAAAACCTTGCCTGCCAAGAAAATGGAAATGGGCTAAATTGAGTTTCACCCAAGGCGCAACCAGAATCATTTCTATAGTAGATTCCGGAGTTCCAAATGCTCCAACTCCTATACCGCAAAAATAGTTCTAATGATAGCCACAAGCTTAGCTTTATATCAGCTATTTGCATACAGTAAAGTGCAGGTAATCCTTTAAGCAACGGAAGTTCAGGCTTGAAGGCCGAAACTCTGTAAACAAACTGAACAAGCCAAGCATAGTCTTGTTCAAACTCTATCTGTTTATGTAAACAAGCTTCAGTTCTTGCTCAAGCTTGCCCGTTTAGCTCCATGGACAAACAAAAGCAAGCCTCAAAGTAACGAGCTCTAGACCAAAACCTAGGCCTCTTAGGAACCAGCTGAAGGGTCATTTCCTTCTTTGTTTTTCTTATTCAATAAAAAAAAAAAGGGCAATTCCCCTATCAGCTAGGGTTTAGGAGAGTGATGGGGAATAATTTCAAAGCATGCTAAAAAGAAGTATTCTTCATTTGTAACTCTTAATTCTTTGAATTTAGAGCTTCCTCGTAAAGGAAAAATATTGTTGATTTGTTATCAAGAAAAGGAGTTTGGGCTCCATTCGAGGAATGATATTTAAAATCAAGGTACTGGTGCTCTCATCCAAAATCTGACACCATTTGTTTCTCCCGCATTTGTACAAAGTAAACAGTTGAAGAAAAATTTTTGTATTTACAAAATGAAGGTGAATGATTCAAGAACAAGAAGAATATACTGACCTGGGATCCATGCTGATCACAAACAACCAGTCTAGGTACTGGAAAACGATCCTTAATGATCATTTGAGCATCAATTTGAGGTGCTTGCAATAGCTGTGCAAATGCCTGTTACATAAAGGACATTTTTGGACACAACTATGAAAAGCCAAGCTCAGATCCAGCTTCCAGCATGAGAAAGTGGAAGTATAGTAGAGCGACAAAATGCTATTGTCTAATAAAGAGGAAGGGGATGGAGAAGGAGAGCGACTGGCTATTCATTATTAAGAAAAGAAGGGAAGAAGTGTTTGCTGTCTGCTGATTTTTCTGTCAGTAGTTCTCTAACTGACTTGTTCACCAACATTCATCACAACTGCATTCAGCACAAAGAAAAATATTAATACCTGATGTTCAGGTTGATTCTGGTATCCCATGTTACGCCACTGAGCTATTGTCATTCCATGGAATATAACAATGCTGAAATATGAATCCAGCATGAGAATACGGTCAGCTGCTATGGAAGCCACATCTAACAATGCAGGTTCAGGCAGTGAATTGAATGAATATGATATTAATGATGGCTGAATCATCACAACTGCATTGCTAATATTCTCCTTGTTTAACAGCATTCGAAAATAAGCTGTTTCATCAGGGCTATTATTAAATACCTGCCACATAGGAACAGAAGACAGGGAAAGAAAAAAGGAAAAATGAGAACACCTGAGCATATGTTAATAATAATAATAATTACAACAACAACAACAACAATAATAACAATAACAATAATGAACAATTATTATACTGAAAACAATCAAAAGATGTGAAAATTGGAAGGGAAGAAAGTAGAGCATCGATTGTTAAGTACCTGTACAAATTGGGAACGCCTTAGGTTAAACATAAACTGAGGGAACAATGAAAAGCAAGGGTTCAACATAAAAGATGATGGATCATCCTTCCGATAGTCACCAAATTTTGAACAAAGACGAATTAGATTGCGATCCAACCACCTCGTGGCATCAAAACCTTCCTGAGAAACAAAGGCCAGAAATAAGCGTAGATCAGCTAAGACAAAAACTAGTACATTAAAAGCATAGCCTGTCTAAGGCCACATTCACAAGAAGCAAGAAAGAGAGCAAATAATGCCAAAAAATAACAAAAGTCTATGGAAACATAAAAATGCACAGTAAAAGACATATTTGACAGCTGTTACAGCTAAAGTTCAATCATAAAAAATGAACAACATTGCATTAATATACCAGAATAGCAGCATGAAAAGCTAGCAGCACCTACCAAGTGAAAGAATGGTTAAGTCAACAAGGACCATACATATTAGCAATGGGACTGAAAGCACTCAAATTACCTCTGTCTCCATTTTCAAGGAAGTTATTCTTGCCATTACAACAGCAGCTGTCTCCTGATCAAAGCCTTGTACTAATTCCTGCATAGGGAAACAAAAATCAACATTGTTTCCTGAAGCCTCATAACATAAATAATTTTACATGTAGCAGGCAAAAGTTTCTACCAATTGCTCCAAGTGAAATTGCATGATAGAACAACTCATATCTTCACAATTAATTTCAAGAACATCACATGGAGCAAAAGATAAGAAATTAATAAGTTCTAGAAATCATTTTCCACTTGAGAATACTGAAAAATAACATTGATATCAAACCTGCAGAAGCATAACCTCGTGAATGGGACACTTACAAGTTAATAAAAACAGAAGTAAATGAAACCTATATTTGAGGAAATTATTGCACCCATGGAAAATTTGCCAAAACAATCAGCATATATGTCCAGCACCCACAACATATTATCATCCACACAGACACACACAGAGGCAGAGAGAGAGAGAGAGAGAGAGCCGAACAGAAACACACCTCTGAAGTAACAGCACTATCTATCCATTGTCTTGTTACTGTAGTAACACGCAACAAAGTTTTACCTTCAGGGTTTTGATAGCTGCAATTAGATATATGCCATCACTATCCAATCAAAGCTCCTAGCTGAATAATAGAAGAATAGTATGTCTCTAAGATACAAGAACTTTTTTCAAAAAATAAATGGTTGGCATGTTAGAACTGTAAACCTGGTCATGAACTGCAAATACAAATTTGAATTTATAGTTCCTGGATTATTTGATCGGTCGCTGGATGCAACATCAAATAAAACTGTCAAACAAGTACTTCTATCAAGGCCACACATTTTCCAGGCTGTAGTATTCCCCTCCCCAATCACTGTATCAGCTACACTAGGTCCTTTCTGGAATAAAAGAAGGGAATTGCAATAATCAGTTCAAACATTTTACACATTCATGAAAACATGACGGGCTGAGAAGAGAATGAAACACCTGGACATGAAAATGCATAAAACTGGAAGTTGTTCCTCACAGGATTGTGAGGAATGTGCATCGTGGGATCAATGTGGACCCATTGAATTCCAAGGGGCCCATGCCGATCTGATGGCTCACATTCCTCACAGTCCATGAGGAACTGTGAGCAAGTCCCTATAAAAATCTATATGCACACAAAGCAAGGGGGTAGGGATTTGGGAGCCAGAGAGATTACGCTGATGAAGCATTTAAGCTTAATAAGGTCAAACCTTCTCCAAAGATGTGCAAGGTCCTATAATCCCCTGAACTTTTATATCCTTGGAACAAATGATATCAAGGGTACCACTGCCAACAAGAAATTGAACAGAGTATGTAATCATGTATAATGGACAGTAAACATTAATGAAAAACTAAAAGTATAAGGCATTAGAACCAGCAAGGCAACAAAAGTCTCCATTCACACCCAGCAGATGCATCAATCTATGAGCCCTATATAGACCCACCAAAAGTTTTTAATATATGACTCACTCTGAACATTGTTCACTCTATGGTGATATCTACAATACCGACTATTTTGAATCATGCAATGCAATGCAATAACAAAGTTTAACACATAATAGCCATTCCAAACAACTGATTATGTGTAACTTTCAAACAGTAGAGGCATTTTATCTGCAACTTGCAAATAGTGGAAAATTTTGTATAGAAATGGAAATGCACACAATCACATGCAAGAAAATCAGTCCAGAAAACAGAAGAAAATGGACAACAATGGGAACCAACCTGTCTACTTTTTTGTAACTTCTCCATTAATCAAAAGCTGCTTATTGGTTATGAAAAGGAAAGTGTAATTGACAACAATTGGACCTCCTATTTACATTTTGCATTCACTTATGATAATAATATCCCATTTTTAACGAAGCACAAGCAACACCACAGAGAAACTTTGTATGTATAAAGCACAGTGAACTGGAGTTGTGACATAGGATGCCATGCAGTAAAATGAGGAACTAGATGACTGGTGAAGAACAGAATACACGACATCATAAATATGATTAGAATTAGTGACCTAAGTATAGAGCTATCAGTCAGAAACAGGAGCAAGAATTACACAAAATCTTCCACAAATATCAGAGATAAGATGGTATACGTACTTAAAACAGAGACCAAGAGACTGTTCCCCATCTTTAAATACACGCTTGAAAGAATCTTTAAATACAGAATGTCCAAAGCTTTCGGCTAATACAACTAGCCCACCGGTTCTTTCCACTGCAACTTTCATTTCAGCAACCCCGACCTATTCACAAAACGAACCAACATTACATGTAATCCACAGTATTACATGTTCGGTCTTTAGCTATTAAATTGGGTCAATTACACTTTCACCCCAAGTTCTACTACTAATTACAGTTCCACCTTCAGGCTCAGGAACTTACCTTTACCCCCCCCCCCCCCCCCCCCCCCCCATTTTTTTACACCAATTAGAGAAAAAGACTGTCGTGGGCTTACAGAAAGGGAAAAAAATTAATAAGTTAAACTATCCAATAAGAAACAGTTTCAATATAATGGAAAATAGTTACTGAACAATTTAAATCTGAATTTTCAAAAGTTGATGTTAGATCCTTTTGAAAAAAAAAAGCCCTGGGAAGGCAGGGGGTTTGTTAAGTGTAAATTTTCAAACCTGGGGGAGAAGGTGTAGTTGGTACCAAACCTTAGGAGGGAAAGTGTAATTGACCCTAACAAATTTTCTTCTCTTCCTTAATGAACAGAATATATGTACTGCAACTTACGACTACATCCAGCCTACTCATTAAACAGCCAAACTGGTGTTTGCAAAAATACAATAGTAAATCAAACCATAAAACGAACAAACCAACCAATCAACATATATTTACTTGTCTGAGTTGTAAATGACACTACAATTTAGAACACGTGAAAGTATTTCTGAAAAGTATACTTTCATAGGCTCCCTAACGGAATCATTAAGAAAACCATTGGGAATCAATCGAATTGGCACAAAAGTTGTAACATGGGAAAACCACGGAAAACACTACTTATTTGAATAACCTCAGTGACCTACCAATTCCAGAAGTGCATCTCTAGCTTCTAACTCTGAGCTTAGAATAAATAATGCTAAGATTTAAGGAACTTAAGTTTTGAAAGAGTTATAAACTAAATGTGTGACTTGTAATGGCAATTTCTTTTTTTTTTTTTAAGTATCAGGATATGCAGAATAGTACCATATTAACCAGGGTGGATTGCGTTTAGTGATCATTTGACATAAGAGTAGTCAGTTTGGCCTTCTGGTCCAACTTCAAGAAAGTGACACTGATTATGATCATGAACAAGAGTGCAATATCAGACTGCATTCTCATCAGTACAAACCTGATCAGGAGCAGATGCAAAAAGATCCAGAACGTGACCCTGGCTGACCAGCTGCTTAGCAAGAATATCATAGAACTTCACTGCTTTCCTAAAGTATGGTGCAGCATCCTTATCAAGATCTTTATGTGAACGCACAGGTTCTGACATATCTTCTGACACAATCTGCACAAGAATACAGCTTATTACTTTTTCATTGCTGTGAATGCCAACAAAAGCAGCTGTACAATTGAGCAAGAGTATGAGCATCCACAAACCAGCTTCTAAAACTATATATGCTCAGCATTGTTCGCATGCAATTACAACATAAAAAGAATCAAAATACATGTGGTGCAAGCAAGTCATAAAACTTCAAAGAGCTCTTTTGCTCTGAAATTTGAAACTCAAACACTATTACAATCAGTTACTCCACAGTTCAGATCATAATATGCTTAATATGAAAAATCATGTCCAATATACCATTCCCCAACAGATAGTTGCTCACCATTAAGATATTTGACTAATGATAAAAAGAGAAAAATAGAACCATGCAAAAAAGATGACGGCCCCCACATTTGACAGGAATCAAGCAAGGTATGAAAAAGAATAGTGCAACCATCTCAATCCAAGAAATGGTTCAAAAGGTTGTACTTTTTTCTTTCGTTCTATTTTTTTATCAAAAGGTTATACTTCAGCTAGCTGTAATTTAAAAAAAAAATCAGCTCAAATATAATCTAGCATCACAAATATCTAAAATGCTAATGATAAAAAATATTGTTTTGGTTCATAGCAACACATAATTAACAGCAATCAATTGTTAAATACCCATTGCTACTTTGAAAAATTGGGTGCACTCTTCATGACGGCCTTCAATTAGCTTCACAATTGGGAAACACTCAGTTGGAGGTACAAACGGACAGTCAAGTTGCAGTCCAATCTCTACTCTCCAACACTTCTTCAAAACCCAAATTAACTCCTATTATGTTGGATTGCAGGTCATTACTCAAGCAACTTCAAGTCTGCGAGCTCCGGAGCATTTATTGGGAAATGAATCGAGCTGCGGATCTTCTATCTAGAGTAGGAGTGAAGCTTGATGTTAATTTTGTAATCTATGACCATCCTCCTGACTCTTTAGTATTGGTTGTATTAATGGACAAAGAGGGGGCAGCTGTTCCTAGACTAGTGAGAAAAACCCCTTAGTACTCTGTTTTAGGTGTCTGTATTAACTCTTTGCTTTTGTTTTAATGAATCCCAGTTTACCGAAGAAGAAGAAGAAGAATGGGGTGCATTTCGTTTAATTTAAGTCAGATTAATCCAGAATTGCTTATTTTGTTTTTACAACTTTTTTTCCCAAAACCAATGTTATTTGAAAGCGAATACTGTATACATAAATAATCCATTGAATAATACCCCTTTAAGATGCAATTAAAATTTATTACTCCCTCCGTCCCACATTCTTTGCATTATTCACTTTTCAACAATTAATCTATGATTTTTTATTTTCAACATTTTAGTATATAAATAAAGAACTTTTATATAAGAATGATAAATCAAGACACATAGTTTCTAAATATATTTTTTAAAAATTTTTTCTAACAAATGCTACTATGAATAAATTCAAGTCAAATTATGTGAAAAAATCAAATTGTGCGAAAAATCTGGGACTGAGGGAGTACATTTCTTAGGTTGATTAAGTAAAAAGCTCATATTACATAATAAAAAAATGGTATCTAATGTCCTATTATAGTTGTATAGTATTAGCTTTCAAATGACTTTGGTTTGGACAAAAAAAGCCCTTAAAAAATAAGTCATTTTGGAAAACTTATGCTGAACGAACAGGCTTTATAATTTGTTATCAAGCAGAAGCGGCATCAAGTCATAAAATAGCAAACCCAAACAGACGCGATCAATGAGATTGTCTAAATCCGTACGTCTATAGGAATGATCATTGACTGACAGAGACATTACCGTGCCTGGTCCTTCTGTGCATGGACCGCCAACCAAGGCAATGATCCTAGCCCCAGTGCCAGGAAAACACGCCCCAAGCAATCCCGCTGCAACACTTAGCGCCACTCCAGTGCACCTCGATGCCCGATGCCCAGACCGAACAGGCCATTGATCTGTTTGCAACTCGTCCAGCAGCTACATTTCACAACACAGAGAATCAAGCCCCAGAGTACAACACCATAGCAGAACATAGATAACTCACAACCACTATCAACACGAACCGAATCAAGGGTGTACTCGCAATCAGAGGCCGGCAGTAAGAAACGATTCACACCAGCATTGGGGAACCCATTTTGCACGCCTTTTGGATAACCTGCCGCTGGCCTCCGCCCCGCAGCCCCTAGTCCTAACTGCTCCAACACCTGATCCTTAGAAATCTCCTTATCTCCCCTGAAAAGATAAACTTTCGTCATATCTGAGAAGCCCAGTTCGTGCACCTGCGCTTGTGTTCCAAAGGAAACGAACCCAACAAGCGCGTTCTCAGGCAACAAACCAATTGCCTGCTTGAGCGCCGATTTGGCAAAGTCTAATTCCTCCTCGATCATGCAGGTGTCGAGAACGAACATGAAGACAGGCGGCGATCGTGGGCCGGCGACGGGGTTGTTGGGATCGAAATTGGATTGCAGGGTGTATTCCACGGTGGTGTATTGCGGGTAGAGCTCGCCGGGAAGGTTGGTCTCGGAGATCATATGATAGTGTGGGGGGAAGGCATTGCGCTGGAAGCAGAAAGGGCAGATCCAGATCTTCGCCATGAAATCAACGCGTGCGAAGGCGTTGAGGGCGGCGGAGCAGCTCTTGCAGCGAAGCGGCGCGTAGGGGAGTGCAGGGATGTCCGGGTGGTGGCGAATCGGCGAGATTGAGGCGGCGAGTGGGATCACGCACTTGCTCGCTTCCACTTTCGTCCGGGGCCACACGTTCCAACTCATGCGAACTCCGTCGATCCCTTCGGGATCCATGGTCGCCATCTCCGACATGACTATCGGATTTCAATTGTCGATCTTTTTTTTTTTCTGTTTGTTCTCTTTGCCGGCTTCGTTTTCGTCCCGAAATGGTTCGAGATCGGAGAATTCGAAGCTCTTTTTTTCAGTTTTCCGGTTTTTCAAGTTTTTTTTTCAAATTTTCTGGATTATGAATCGGAAGACCCCGGCGGAATGAGGGAAGAAGGGGGTCGCCGAGCGAGAGTGAGAAGGAGAAGGAAGGAGATGAAGAAGGAGACTTTCAGAATAAACACACGAGAGGGTTCAAACGTGTAATCGAATTAGGATTTTATTGCCATTTCGAGTAAATTTCACAATTAGTACCTAAACTATACGCTCGGCTGCAAATGTGGTGCCCAAACAAATTTGAATGGCAACGTGATTTGCGGCTCGGGCTTGCTTCGATCGGTTAGTATTTGACGGAAAGTCATACGTGGCGTAAAATTGATATCCATGTCATCTTATATTGTCTTACACGGATAACCTCTTGATAAATTGATATGATACACATGATTCCTTGTGGTTATTTAGGAAGTAAATTCTGGGTTGTGTGAGAAATTTCTTCTATTCACAACCAAAAAATGAACTTTAGTTGAGTGGGGTGAAGCATAGAATAGATTTATTTATAGGAATCCTCTTATAACCCTCCCTTATAGTGTAATTACCATATATGTGCAATCGTTTGTATTTAGTCTCCTAGCTAATTTTTCATCCAAAAAGGGTGTGTTCCAAAATTGCTACCAATGTTTTTTGGAGCAAGAACATCATTAATACTGTGAAAGTAAGTAAATCGGTAACCATATCTTAAATCTAAATAGCAAGAATATTCCATCACAAATTTTGTTATCGTATCTTAAAAAGTGTATATGTTTGCGAGATAAATTTTACAAGTTTCATTCAAAAAAATCAAATTATTTCTAGCAGTATCATCAATATGCTTGAAAAATTTTTGGTCTTGGTGCCATTGCTTAACTTGGTATGAGTAAATTTATTTAGAAAAACTGTTCTATTTATTTAGAAAAACTGTTCTTTCATGATTTTTGAAAAACAAAAACAAATGAGCTATTCTTTCATGAGTTTTTTAATGTAGGAAATGTTACAAAAAAAAGTTAAGGAGTAAGTTGTCTGCATCATAAACAAAATCTAAAAGGCGTCAAGTTGACATTTGAACAACTTGTTGGCAAGTTTAGAGGTGAAAGTGCCTCTGCTACACCTCGAACCTAGACTTCAACTATGAAAATGTCTTACCTTTACCAACTGAGCTCAATAAGCGAAAACTTTCATAAGTTATGCAGAGGATGAGCCATTTTTAGTTTAAAAGAGCATGACATTAACAAATGGAACCTTTTCTGATGATTTTTCATCACTATGCTTAAAAGATTATCTCCGAAATTAATAAGTGATCTAAGACTAAACTATAAATCCTAAACTCTTTAAGACTCCCATTATTCCTTTTTGGGGCTTGCATTACCCAAATTCACTTCAATAAACCATTAATGTCCTATGTTGTATTAACTTACTTAGTCTGGCATACTAATTTTTCTTCTAAATGACATTTCAAGTTTAGAACAATCGATTAATTTACCTGGTGAACCACTTTTGGACATACCTCCTCATGCAAGGAACCTTAAATATGGAAAAAGTAATAAGCAGGGTAGCTTTAGGCAAACTAGGCATAGTGTGCTTATTGGGGTGGAGGCCAGCTTCCTCTTGCTCCTCCTGTTCCTAGTTTGTTCAAAGCCCCTCAACTTATTGCCAAAGAAGCATTCTTAGGTACCTAGGGAAGCATTGGTATCTATTAGTCTAATTTAATGAGCATATACCAAATATTTTAAGAGCAACATATGCAGGACACTAGTGAGCCCCTGGACATTCGCAAACATGCTTTAAAGGCCTTTTCATACAAGTGAGAAAAACACTTGACATCAATAAGGTTGTAATGGATTGTCTTCATGATCACTGAGAACAATCTTAATGCCATTTTTCTTAAGAACGTTGACAACTGCCAGACTTTGGTTCTGTTCTTGAACCCCTTCTTCTCAATTTCCTTGTCTACATTGACATGTATCCCTTTTCCTTGTCCCTGCTCAAGGCCCTCCACCTTGAGTCACATAGTGAGAACCTCTCCTACAACTGTTGTTGTCTTGGCATTGTAGGGACCGTCCACATTCTAGTGAGTTCTTGATTGAATGTTCAATTGTTGATCCTGTTGCTACTATTTTGCCATTGTTTTTGTCAACAACATTTGCTATGATGTACTTTAAGGGCATGAATAACCTCGGGACATACCTCTTGAAAAGAGTCATGCTCTAATCACTGCCAAAGCCCAACTTAGGAGATTCTGGAGTCACAAGAACACCACATCATGCAATAAACTTCAAAACATGGCATAAAGAATAAGTACACAAATCCAATACACAATAAAATTTCTACCTGATTCATACTTTTCTAGTTAGCAAAACCAAGCAAAGATATATTACATGACAAAGCAAATTTCCTAAATGAAAGGTGCCTGGATCATTGAGGTTCAATTTTAGTTGAATCCAATAAGTCATGTTTTCGGCTTTGGATTTCAACCACGATAAACCAAAATAACCAAATTATAAGTTTAAAAGTAGATTGACTAGGTTTGGTTTGGATTGAAACTAAAATAGCCTAACATTTTTAAGCATCCTCCTGATGAAGCTTTAAACAATATCTACTGCACCATGAGCAGCATTCACAAAAAAAAAAAAAATTCAGACACATGGAAGTATAAAGAAAAGATCCTAAATACACTATAAAACAAGCATCTTTAATTTATTTACCATGAAAACAAGTAGTAAAATATAAGCAGTATAGCAAGTCAATGGTTAGTTGTAAGAAATAAACCTGCAACCAGTGCCTAAAATGCAAAACAGAGAACTACGGGTAGCGAGAAATGACTATTTCACTAGAAATTGAGGACCGAGTATCAAGTTTAACTTTCACTTGCGACTACAATAGTTCTAAAGCTAGTTTCGTTCTCGAGTAAAATGCAAAAACAACCGGGACAGGCCCACTCTTCTAGGGTTAGATGACAAGTAAACAAATGGGGCGATAGTGAAGGGAATCTGAGGCACAGAGGGGCAGATTGGTGGTGCGGTGGTAATGCTATCCTAAATGAAAGCTTACAGCTGTGGGCTTCAAGTTAGTCGCTAGCAAACATTGAATAGCATGAAGATGCATGGGGAGTTTCCATCGATGGTCATAGCGAATAGGGGGCAGATGACAAAATAGAACCCTGAATTAGTGAAGGAGAATCACGGTGGTGGCAAACAGTGCAATGGGGCAGCTACGGTTTGTGGGTTGAGTACACTGTGAGTGAAAAGGAAAAAAAAAAAGAACAAAGAAGAAAACACAGGTAAGTTGTCAACCTTTTCATTAAGAAGACAATCTTCAAACACTTGTCTAATTTTTGTTCAAACTTTTTTTATCCAAAATACAAAAAAAAAAAAAAAAACAAAGGATTGTGAATCTTTTTAATGAAGAAGAGTGTTTAGGGTTTGAAAAGATGTTAGTGATCTAGTTATGCTAATTCATATTAGTTACTCTCAATTGAAACATTGGTTATATCCTTTATCACGCATTATTCATATTTATTTATTCAATCTGATTAAAAGAGTAAAAGATGAGTTTTTTGATACAATTGGGACTTGTTTATTCACAGGGGCTTGTTTATTCACAACAAAACATCAATAGTGATTTCTTATCTTGATATCACAATCCCTTAGCTGTACGTGGCAATTTCATGTTTATAAATACTGTTTCTTGTACATAACATTTCTTAGTTTAAAACAACAATCTCTCGATATGATATAGTGTTTTTAGTCATACATGTATTATTATCTTTGTTTTCCTAATTTCAATAACAACTTATGTTTCTAGAAATAGAGGACAATGATAAGTGGGAGTTATAGATAAGGTAATGTAACACTAATTTTATTGGATGTTGGTTCAGGTAATGGTCATGTTTAGAGAAAATGGTGTAAAAAAAAAACACAAAATAGAGTGGAGGAAACAAGTGATGAAAAAAAAAAAGAGCAAAACAAATAAGAGGCCAAGTGAAGAGAAAGACAAAGAAGTGAATTGACATTGAAATTAATGGGTTGTCTAATGTACTTTTTGGTTGAATATGATGTTCATAGTTTTTATTCTATATGTAATTGAAGTTATTGAATTGTGATTTTAAGCATGATGTTGGATGAAAATTTGATGATATTTTAAAAGAATATTTGTGATTTAGAACCAAAGAACAATATTTTCATCATGTTATATAACAATTGTCATATAACTTAGAACAATCTCATGTTGTATAAGTAATCAAATTTAAAATAATTGATATTAATCTAAAAAAAACATTTCTTGCGCTCTAAATAGTGGTTCTAGTAAAAATAAAAAAGATATCAAGGTAAGGAAAAACATTTTTTTGTGTTCAATGAAAAGCGTTCTCTTCAAACACAATAACAATCTATTAATAATAAAAAAATGATTTCTAACTTGGAAATGACAATTTTTCAAATGATATACCAATTAACCGTATTTACATTATTAATTGGATGATTTACATACTGTGAATATAAAGAAATAACTGGTATATAAGTTAAGGCTTCCGGTATTTAAAATAAGAGTATTGAAATGAAATAAATGATATGTAAAACAAGGTTGTTAAAATCATAATCCTGATCATAGGATCGTGTATCACAAGCTCGCATAATCCTATGATTCAGACATAAAAAACCATGTCAAAATATCGTAGGATTGAAGACATACTAGGATTGTAGTAGGATTGTGACTAGGATTATAGAATCATATGATCGAAGGATCATATTGACCTTACCTAGGTATTGATTTTTGTTGGGAGAAAATTGCATAGATAATCCCCAACATTTAATTATCATTTTATTTTCATCCCTAGTTTATTAAATGTTTTGTTTTGATCCTAAACCTATTAAAAATATTCTATTTTAGTTCTAAATTTATTAAAAACATTTTATTCTAGTCCCTTATTGCATGAAATTTGTTAAGTTAAAGTAATTGTCTAATAGCAACTTTTTAGAACATAATTTAAATTATTTGGTAACTATTTTATAATAAATTTAATATGTATAATAATTTTTTTATTGTTAATGTACATTCAAAATACTAGTTTTTCCTCTCTGTAAGTTGAATTTATTTCATTCAGGAAGAAGAAACTACTAATTTATAGTATTCATTGACTATAAAAAAATTATTACGCATTTTAAATTTACTAGACGACAATTGTTGAATATTTAAGTTAAATTTCTAAAGTTTATGTCTGATAGTAGTAGTTGTTTTGAAGTAATGGATTTCATCTTTTGAGGATCAAAGGAAAACAATTTTAATAAGTTTTGGACCAAAACAAAACATTTAATAGGTTAAGGAAAAATTATGAATATTGTACTCTCTTTTATTTGTCAATGATGTATTTATTCATGAATTTCTTTTATATGTTTGTTGATTATTATGTTAATTATGTTGATGAATACTTTATTAAAGCTTGAACTTTACTTATATTATACCAATAATTATGTTGTATATTTGCTATGACACTTATACTTTAGCTGAGTTTTTAATATAATTAGTTTTTTATATGAATTATATTATTTAGATAAAAAAAAGTAATTTTTGGTAGGATCTTACGATCTATAATCCAATTTTACTATCTCTATCTTGCATGGTAAAAAATGATCCTGGTCAGGATCCCGATCTTGATAACCTTAATATAAAAAATAGTTGATATATAATTTAAGGTACTCAAAATGTAAAATGATGGCATTGGAATAAAAATAATTAGTATGTAAAGAAATAACTAATATGTAATTTAACGCTTCCGGTATGTAAAGATGATGGTACTGGGATGTAAATTTTTGGTATGTGGAGAAATAGCTTATATATAATTTGATAGGTTATTGGTATATAAAAGGAGGGTAATAAAATGAAAACAAGCATATATAAAGAGACTTTATTTATATTCTGAGTAAGGTACTTTTACATACCGTAATACATTCCAAAATAATCAGTATGTAAAGAAATAATTGACATGTAACTTGAGGCTCTTAGTATGCAAAATGGGGAGTAATAGAATGAAAATAATTAATGTATAAGAAAATAAATGCTATGTAATTTAATGCTCTTGATATGTAAAAATGAGGTTATTAGGATATAAATTTGTTGAATGTGGAGAAATAATTGGTATGTAATTTGATAGGTATCTAGTATGTAAAATACATGTAATAGAATGAAAATATGTACATACCAAGAGACCTTATTATATTCTAAGTGAGGTATTTTTATATACTGTAATACAATTCAAAATAGTCGGTGCATAAAAAATAACTTTTATATAACTTAAGGCCCCGGATATGTAAAATAAGGGAACTAGAATAAAACTAACTGGTATGCAAGGAAATGGCTGGTATGTAATTTAAGGGTCTCAGTATATAAAAAAGATGGTACTTGGATGTGAATTTTTGGTATGCGAAGAAATAGTTAGTATATAATTTGATAGGTTTCTGGTATGTAAAATGAAAGTAATGAAATGAAAATAGACACATACCAAGAGACCATATTTATATTTTGAGTAAGGTACTTTTACATATCGGAGATTTTTTTAACATTCAAAATTGTTGGGTTTGTTGGCTCAAATCTAAGAAGCTTAAGGATTTTAGTTTGTTTACAATTGAGTTTAGATTTTTTTTATATGGTTTTAGTTTGATGAGATTTGGGTTTGTGTGTGGCATATAAAAAGGCATATTGTGGTAGGGTTTTGAGTACGAGAGAAAAACCAATGCAGTGAAAAGGCAAGATATAAGAGTTTCAAGAGGGAGGAGAGGTCCGTAGACTGGAGAGTGTTGGGATGATAAACCTTTTGTGATTGTCATATCTTGTAATTGCGTGAGGGCAAGATATTGGGATTGTCAATAATGTGTAGAAGATCTATAGGTCAGCATGAGCACTAAGGGCATACATCTGCTATAATCTCTACATTTTGTTCTAATGAATTTCTTTCATCCGTGGATGTAGACTAGTTAAGAGCCGAACCACATTAAATTGGTGTGTCATTTTTTTATCATGTTTTTATTCCACTGTGCATAATGAGTGATTGGAGAATTTTTTTTTCTAACAAGTCATATCAAAGCTTATGGTTTGGTCCTGGCATTGTGAACCGAGTGGTGTATTCTTAACATAATGGAGCTTGTGGTGTGTTCCAAACATAGTGGAGCGTATAATTCGATGTTTGGCATGGTGGAGTGTTTGAATTGTTTGGTGGAGCCTTAGGGAGTCGTCCTAGGGATGTTTGACAGTGGTTGCGACAAGGTAGCAATGGCTCGGTATAAGTTTGAAGATTGAAAATTTTGTTGATGTATGTTGATGCTCGTGATGTTCGTGGTGGTTTTTTATCGTTGTTTTGTTCGTGTCATGGTTGTTTGTTTGTGATTACCATTAAATGTGCTCATGCTTGGGAGGATTTGAGTCAGGATAGAGATTGTTGGGTTTGTTGGCTCAAATCCAAGAACTTAACAATTTTAGTTTGTTTAGGATTAAATTTATGTTTTTATTTTGAATTTGGTTTTAGTTTTTCTATTTATTTGGGATTTGGTTTTTCTATTTTGATGAGATTTGGGTTTGTGTGTGACCTATAAAAAGACATGTTGTGGTAGGGTTTTGAGTATAAGATAAAAACCAATGTAGTGAACAGGCAATATGTGAGGGTTTCAAAAGGGAGAAGAAGTCTGAAGGCCAAAGAGGGCTAGGACGAGAAATCTTTTACAGTTCTCATATCTTGTAATTATGTAAGAAAAATATATTGGGATTGTCAATCGTGTGTAGAGGATCCATACGCCAGTATGAGCACTAAGGGAATACCTCTGCTGTAATCTCTGTATTTTATTTGAGTGGATTTCTCTCATCTATGGATGTAGGCTATTTAAGAGCTAAACCACTTTAAATTTGTGTGTCCTTATTTGATCGTGTTTTTATTTCACTGTGTGTAATGGGTGATTGAGGAATGTTTTCTTAACAAAAATCATTGATACATAAAAAAATAGCTAGAATACAATCTAAGTTTATCGATATGTAAATGATGCTTTCAAAATGAATGTTTTTCAAAAATTATATGCTTGATAACTAAATTATTCCTAAAAAAATACTTTTTATGTGAACCAGACTTATGACATAAGTCACCCTCATATATATATATATATATAAATGGCCTGATTAGTTGAGGATGTTTAGAACACACACACACACACACACACACACACACACACACACACACACACACACAATATAAACATCCTCAACTAATCAAGCCACTTTCACAGACGTGATTTCTCCAATCTTTGGTCAAATCTTCATGTTCGATCGCGATTTGTACGATCTTTGCTCCGATCTTCACATTTGATTATGATTGCTATGATTTTTCTTCCAATCTTCATATCTGATCTCAATTTCTTCGATTTGTCATTCCAGTTGTCTTCTTTGGTAACTTATTGTGGTTACAGTTTCTTTGATTTTCTGTGATTTTTCTTTAATCATCTTCTTTGGCCTCTGTTATGCATTTTCAATAATTTTGGCAATTTCTGCTCTCATTGTCTTCTCCGACCTCTTTTTTTCATTTTCTGCGATTTTTGCTTTGACATGTTTTTTTTTTGCTTTCCTGTATGTTATTTTTTTCTTTGATATTTGTTCTTTTAATGTTCCTATATATTCTTGTATGTATTTTTGTTCTTTCTTTCTAGGTAAAGTACAAAAAAAGTGACTATACTTTTGGCCATTGACATATGTGGTCACCATTCTTTTAAGATATGCCGAATACATCACAAAAGACATTGTATGGTGCCAAATCAAGTATCAATGCTTTGACATGAGACGAAATAGGTTATCGATGTAATTGACAGTAGAATGATTCCTTTAAATGTTAAAATATTCCATCAAGAAAAGATTATGTGAGAATTAAAATATGATTGCATGACAATCAATGATGAAATGGCATGACAAGAAGGCAAAAGGGGAAAGGACATTTTTTATCCTCAAATTTTATTAACTTTTCCACTTTAGTCCCTTTTTTTTTGTCGTTGATGCCAACCTGGAATAACCGACAAGCTGATTCTCATTTTCAGACAAAATTCTTCAGTTCCTTCATTTGACATTCATTGGTGCGCTTTACCGGCTCTAGGTTTAAGATATCTTTGATTAGAGGTGGTGCGCGACCGATTTGAGGCGATTAAGGTACAGGTTTGATTAAGGGTACGGCTTCGATTGAGGGTGGTAGTGCTATTGGGGTTAGGTGATTGAAGGTGGCCGCAATGTTGGTGTAATGCCCCCAATTTTATAAAACTTAAGTTAGGAAAATATCTGAATTGTCTAGAGTTATTAATTAAAAATAATTTAAAAAATATGAGATAAAACATTTTCTTTTAATCTATTTTCCAAATAATTAGAGTATTAAATGAAAGCAAAGTAATTAAATGACAATTCCAGGAAAACTAATATACGGATAATGTGCCAATTTAAACAAACCATATATTTCTTTAGAAATAACATAACACAAAGTTGAAACCCAGTCTTGGCCAATTTTACTTTCGAAGAGTTACAGTGTACCCTCACTCAATCTACTTTACATCTTGAACCTTCTTATATGGTTCAGTGTACTCTGCCTTCTCATAGTACTCTTCTAAGAAAACATGTTAGAGGGAATGGTGAGCACAACTTGCTCAATAAAGGGGAAGTATCAGGCCCATCACATGGGTCTTAATATTCCCGCAACAAACAACAGTGAATAATAAACTTTAAGTTATAGCAATTTAATTAAAGAACAATTTCATGCAACATTATAACAACAATATTAAAGTCCTACTAGCATGCAATTTCATGCAACATCATAACAACAATATTAAAGTCCTACTAGCATGCTTGAACTACTATGCATATGCATAATTCCTTTTTCCGATTAAATTATATCTTATTGATCAAACATTTAATCCAATACTTAAATGCCATCAGACGAACCTAGGGTGGTGAATGTGTACATCATCCACTATCAGGATAACTCTTATGCAGTGCCACTAAAGATGCCACCAAGCCAGAGCCTCTCGGGAAACCTACGCCGAGGTAAAGCCTCTTGTGATATCAGACATAAGCATGGTTCATCGTCAGCTATGATCTAGCAGCGCATAAATCATATCTCCCTACTCTATGTCAATATCGGGTTATGACTAGAGACAGTACGTTCCTACCTTAATATGTCTCTCAGGTTCAAATCGTCCATTCCCAACCTCTCGTCTAAATTTATGGCTTGTTAGGTCATGCAAATATGGTTCGTCACCAACCTTTCATGCCTCGTGTTTTATCTTACTTCTCAAATCTTTTACTTAATGCAATCTTGTTTATGATAAACATCAATCATATGCAACAACCAATTGATACATGACTGTAGCTCATTTTATTTAGCCCTTTTTAGTAGTGTGTCATGATTCTAATGCATTATATTTCTTTTATCCTGTTATCTTAACTTAGTGTTCCATGATGACATGACAATTAATGATATCTTTTTAAGTGTTTTTATTATATATGTTCATCTCTTCTCTCATGAATTCTTTCTAAGTTGGTCATTTAGCATTTACACTCTTAATCATTTATCTACCGGCTTATAATAATTTATTACGACCCTAACATGCCACTAACGGTTGCTTTCAATCTCTTCATGTTGCTAGCGAGCTTGTCAGCCCTAAACATGGTACTAGCGGTGTTTGTCTAATCGACCCTAAACATGGTACTAACAGGGTTTATTCAAGCAGTCCTAACATACCTCTAATTTAATTCTTGTTACAAATGGTCCTAGTATGATACTAGCACCAAACATGCATCATATATTACATTATTACAACCATGCAACCAACCAACCAAAATTACTTCTCAATGGAAGAAAACTAAAATAAAATAAAATAAAATTCTAGGAAAACTACTTAATTACCTAACCCATGTTACCCACGCATTTAAAGATTTTGTTTAACCCAATTGTTCATTTAGAATTTATTATTCGGGTTGATGCTTATTTTGGGCCTAAGAGGGCCTATGATAACTAACCCGTTCTTTCCTTTTACCTAGTACGAAAAACACGAAGAATTGGAGTGATTTTTTAGAACGGTCATACAAAATTTTAGTAAGGTAGAAAATAAGAAAAATATGCAAAAAAAAAAAAAATGAAAATTTCCTAAATAGTACTTGAAAGGTTCATATTCTTGACATCTAGGCTGAAATTTTACCTAGTAGGCAAAAAAGGTTTCTAGGCATCTCCGGTGGCCTCATGCCTATTCAGGATCATGTCAGGAGCCTTCTTGATATTGATCCTAAAAATTACAGCGGCCACACACTAAGTTATATGCTCATTTAATGGCTGTAAAAACTGATCTTGGAAGGAAATTTTTTTTTATTTTGGTTACCGATGTATTTTCGGGATCTCTAGCGCTCCAGGGGTCTAAAGAAACGCTAAACCTTCAAGTAAGGATTTTCCAACCCTTTGTAACAACATGGACAGCAAGGATCATGGACTTAATAGGGCTGTGAGTTTCAAAATCTTCAACCAAAAATAATTTTAAAAAGGTTATAATGGGTTACCGGGTCTCCGGTGCAAGTAGGGGTTAGATCGTATCAGAAACGAGTGTACAAACTTAGAATTTTGAACAAGAAAAACCTAACAATGAAATATAGAACAAAATAAAGTATTTAGGTGCTGGAAAAAAAAATTAAAAGAGTGATATAAAGGGATTTAGACTTACACAAAATGAATTTGGAATCACCTGGGTGCATAGGATCATTTTTATGTCTCAATGGGGTTTCTTTTGATCTGATGATTCTAGATAAAAATATGGAATTAATTTAATATCTCAATACCGTGAAATAACCAAGAATCAAAGCATGAAGGGCTGGACTTATATGGTCTGATGAAGGAATAAATAAAGATAGATTCCACAAATAAGAACCCAAAGGATGGTGGATGGCTTTCTTGTGAGAAAGAAAATAAACGTCTAATTTCTTAGTGTGGCTTAGGCAGCAATTTGGTGGGGAGAAGAAAAGAAGAAAACGGCAGCAATTTTTTAGGTTTTAATTTACAGCCACTTGGATCCTTGACCTAGGAAACATGTGGCAAAAGAATAATGAATAATTTTTTTTTTGTTGTATTAGGATAATAATGAAGGTGTTTAAAATAAGGAAAATATAGATATAGGTAAAATAAATTAAAATTATTTTTTACAAAAAAAAAAATTTCAAGGAGGCATGCGGCTGAAACTTTTTAGAATATAAATTAGGGTTAGTTGAGATTATTCTATGCAACAAAAGCATGAATCCGGTTTAAATCGTACACGTGTGTTGGCTAAATTTTTGGAAACCTAAACAAATGAATTCAAAATTAAGTGAAGTAAATTTCTTTTGACTCCTTTTCACGAGAAGAATCCAAAGGTGCTATTAGATTTTTGATTCGATACTCGGTTGGAAAAAGACAAAAATGCCCTTAGCCGAAAGAAGATGAGTTTGAGCTTTCGATTTGGAATTTTACTTAATAACCACTAAAGGAATTATATAAGGATCATGATTGTTAATTTTATATTGATTTTCTAAATTGGTAGGTAAGATTACAAAAAGTATCATTGACGGTAAAAGGGTAATTTTTTCATGTAATTTGGAAATTTTATTTTTCTTAATTTTTTGGGTTATTACGGTTGGGTTTGGCGATTAAGGGTGACGGTGGATCCAGGGTAATCATTTTGAGAGGGTTATGTACCTAAATGAGACAAATGAAAAATTGGAGGCCAATATGAAACATTTGGGTCAGATTTGGGACCAATGGAGCAGTTTAAACATCACAGTTAACACATCATCAATTGCCAACTCGCCCTTCTGTTAACACATCATCAAAACTAACTGCCCAATCATGAAGTTGGGCTCAATCTTAAACTTCAATAATGCATTTGGCACCATTTAAAAAAAGGTGACCAAATGTGTCCATGGCCAAAAAGTATAGTCACTTTTTTTGTACTTTTCTTTTTTTTTTTTTTATTTACAGATCAAACACATACATGGAAAGAAATTTGCTTGTATATGTGCATGTACATACATACAAGTACAAAAGAAAATATGCAAACAAAGCAAAGAATATATACATAGTTATATAAATCATAATGAAAAGAAAACACAAAAATTTATAAAGGAACATATCCATATAAATAATAGCACATATGCCTACAAACAAAAAACTCATACCTTTAAGAATATATATATAGAATAAATATCAAAACACATATATATTGAGGAGCATATACACTTAAAGAAATGAACATATGTTCGTAAATAAAAGAACATATACTGAGGAACATGTTCATGTACATATACATATGTATAAAAGAACATGATGCGTAGAAAGAAAAGAACATTTGCAAATAAATCAAAGAACGTATAAGTGAAAAGAACATACGTACATGTATAAAAGAACATATGCCTATAAATAAAATAACACATACCTTTAGAAACATATATATAGAACAATATTAAAACACACATGTACAAAGGAACATATTCATTTAAAAGAACATATACGTGTAAAAAAAAAAGAATATATAACTTCATATTTATCTATACATATCAAATACAAACACATTACAAACATACACAAATATATAAGACGAATATATGAAAATAAGGACAAAAAAACATATGGATATGAAAAAAAAAAAACATATACCTTCATGAATATCTCTAGTGAACAAATGTCTAAACAGATAATGTACATATACACATAATAAAAAAAAAACACATGTAAATAAGGAAATGAACATATGCATATAAAGAAAATAACATATACCTTTATATATATCTATATAGACCAAATGTGAAAACACATTATGAACATATACACATATATAAAAGAACATATGCAATGAAAAGATGAACATATGCATATGAAAAAAATGAACATATGTTTCAAAAATATTTATACAAAAAAAATGTTCAAATAGATAATGTACATACACACATTTATAAAAGAGCATATGCATATAAAGAAAGGAACATATGTATATAAAAAAAGGAACATATAGATGTAAATAAAAGTGGAAAGTGAACAAAAAAACTTGGAGAAGAAAACAAAAAATATAATTGGAAAATGGAAATTAAACAGAAAAAAGAAAAAAAAATACACTAATGAAAAAGAAAACAGAAAAATGGAAACAACATAAAAAACCAAACAAAAAAGAGAAACTAAAAAAAGGGGGAAAAAAGCAAAACATGAATAGGAAAAAAGGAAAAAGAAAAGAAGAAAAACTGGGAAAAAAAATAAAAAAAAAACAATAAAAAAGGAAGGACGCCTCATAGGAAATTGAACCTCAGATATTTTATTAATAATAGGCTTCAAAAACCAAATTTCCCAAAAGCAGATCTAGTCTAAATTGCATAAATATAGTATATATAAAATATCCAACACATAGCCTGGCGCACTTCTGTGCCAAGTACATGTACGAATTCACCTTCCTAAAAAATGACATGTTTAGTCCTTAATTTTTTAAAAATTTACAAAATGATCATTCTAAAATTACATAATTAGTCCTTAAGCTTTTGTGAAATGTGTAAATATATCAATAATTTTATAAAATCAGAATTTGGTCATTGTTAAATATAAGACATTTTCTTAAGATAAAATGACATTTATATCCACGGTAATGGCAATTTTCACAATCAATATAACTTTTTAAGATTCAAGAACAATGATATTATTCATTAAATTTGAAATTTTTTGATACAATAATAGTATTATATGCTATGAACTAATTTATATACCCGGTGTTGCCATAGGAATAAAAAAAGAAAAAAATGAAAATGAAAACTAAATGAATAGTTGAATGCTTTGCATAGAAGATATGGTAGTTGAAAAAATTTAGAAAAATACTGTAAGTCATAATATAGGTTGTGTAAAGTGGTTATAAACCCAACATAGCTAGAAGTTCTATGCTGGATCTATCAATTACAAAGTAGTTTTCGAATCATCTTTCGAACCATTCTCTATTGATATATAAGTTGAGAAATTCATATCATTACAAAAGAATGTATATGATAGACAATATTAGATTTATTTCATTCATCAAGAAAAAAAGAAAATATAAAATGATTTTTACCTATTTGAGCAATGAGAATCGTCAGGATCACTCAGTTTACAAGGTTTTGCCAACTGATATATGGGGAGATGATGGAATTGTGACTTGTAAAATGATATAAAAATTGTAATAAATAATAAATGCAAGAAAATAGAAATCAAAATTTGTCAATACACATGGAATTATTACATACAATATTTCAGCATCTTTAATTTCTTTATATGAAAATGTGATGGTAGAAGTAGAGCATGACGATAAATTGACCACCAAACAATGGAATTCATTGGTAATAAGAGATACTTTACTCTGACATATTGCTTCATTTGAATGTGTAATTGTTCACTATTAAAAAAATGTAACAATTTCAATCCCATAATGAAATGTTTGTAAAAACAATAAATGTCTTTTGGGAGATAGTAGAGATTATACCAAATAGAGTGATCCCATTTTATTACATTCGAATTATTAATTTGATCTGTAGTACATTTTTTTTTTAAACCCGACAAGACGTCTTCCCTTACAAACATGCTGGAACAGTAAAGAAAGGATGTAAATTAGTAATTATGATTCAATAAACAATGTAACAAAGCTGGTATATATATAATGCATAATGATTTAATACCAGGAAAATGGAATGAAGTAGTCGTCGAGATTCGTGAGCATAATCAATGGGCTTGAATTTTTTCACTGTAAATGCAAAGTAAACATTCTCGTTATTATACTTTGTGCTTTCAAATTGCAAGGCAACTTCATACCCTGAAGACATATAAATATCCTTGAAACCTTCTCTTAACCATTTTCTTGTGAAAAGAGTGCTGAAAAATTAATAATTTGCTTCGTATGAGAAACAGCAAAACATAAGTAAAAAATTTGATGAACATATTGATCAATATATCGCCTGCAATTCCGAAGTTAAAGAATGCAACAATTATCATACGATAGTGTCAAACAGAATAAAGTGTCCCTCATTGTAACGATTTTTAACATTTAAGTTAACTCTATACCTATAGATCAAATACTAAGCACATTGGGCAAGTAGAGAATATTGTAAAAGATTGAAATATAGTATTATTACTACCACAAGTAAGCATAACAATAAACTTACTGAGTGCTTGGTGAACTGGTATTGATATGACAATCATTACTATAAAAGGATGAACCTTGCTAAATGACTTTCTTCAGGCAAACTCGACATGCAATATAGTGCCAAGGGAACTTGTATTGGTCAACAGATGTAATTGATGCAACACACGTGAAGATAGCATCCTGAAATGACCAAGAAATTATGTATCTTAACAAATGGAATTGCATATAATATAGATATATAGTACATTGGCATAAAACTCTAATATAATGAATGTAGTGAATATTGGGGAAACAAAAAGCAAGTATACCTTTATGGAGATAGAACCACGAAGGTACTTTAGTTCACTTATTGTAAGACGATGAACAGACTTAGGAGTTACTGACTGTAGCACATGTTGCCTGCTTGCATATTTATTTGCAACACTAACTTCATCAAGACCAGTATTTTAACACATGAAAAAAGATATCACAGCAATTTGTTAAAAAAAAAAAGAACATTATAAAAACTTTAAGAGTTGTATGTCTGTACACAAATTAAGTGCTTACGATTGCAGTAATGTAGAAATCTTTGGCAATTCTAGATTTATATAAAGCTTAGTCCCACAAGTTGATGAACAGTAATATCTTCCTATAAACACAATAGAAAGACAAGATGTTTGTACATGATATTAATCCTGATGAGTAAAAAGCAAATGATCAAATATATGATTATTTATTAGAAAACTCAACATACCATCATATAGCTTCACATATGTAGTTGTGACAACCAATATAATATGATGACTCAATTTATAGAATGAATCAAATGGAAGTACATCTACTTTATCTCCCTAGAGTATGACTTTTATTTCTACTCCTCTAAAAGGCCAAAAGAATCCGGTGGTCAACATTCAATAAAACATAATTAAAATGGCATAAAAGTACGATAGAATAAAACACAATGATATATAAGATTGTAGACGTACTTATAATTTAGCAACCAAAGTGAGCGCATTCGGGATACATCACCATCATTTTTTTTTCTACTTGCGAGCAAGCTTACATAGAAATACCTTGCCAATAATATATGTTTTTTTTTCATTACAAAATAGTAACAAAATTAGTACATACTTTACATATGAAAGATATATACATTTTCAAAATATTAATTTGAATGTCCATGAAGTCTTAGTATGACAAACCTGTACAAATTTGATTAGCAGGAAACCTTGTAGGAACTGTAAAATACTCGACAAACTCAAATTTATATCGACACATGGTGAGACTTTCATCCAAAACCATTGTTACATTTGTGAACCACGTAAAGTATATCTTGTACTAACATGAGACAGAGTTAAAATTGGAATGAGCATTTGCAACTGTGAAATTCTTAATATTACAAATAGTGTCTTCCATAAGCTTTACACGGAATTGATCAACCAGAGTGTTTGGAACCCTTGCACATATATGATCATTCTGCAGTTTATTATACAATATGACGCTAATAAAGGAGGTCAATTTAAAGAGAATTAACTGATACACATAATAAGTGTTATTTATGTAGAAACTTACATTTGCATCCAGAATGATCACATCAATTCCAAGAAATTTGTTATTTGATGACCTGACTGCATTCCAAATCGTTGTTACACGAACCTTTATTGACTAATTAAACCCAACCATGGCGAGTTCATGAATCAAGTGATTTTGCTACCTCATCTTATGCAATGTAACCTAGACAAAAAAAAAAAAAAAAGATGATTCAGAAATTAGTTTAAACAATTGAGAGAAGGAAAAAAGCTAAAAAAATGAAAAATCAAACATGCTAATGAAAGAAAATTTCAACAATGGATGCATTTTTTATCCAGAAAAAATGAATACACTTACATGATCAAAATAATGATGACCAATCTAATGTTTGTTCAATTTGTCAAATACTTCAGTATATACAATATTTTTAGTATATTAAGTATTATCTCTACTCCTGTTGCATAACAGCATTTTCAATCCTTCAAGATAAGTCACCCTAAAAGCAGCAACATATAGTTGGTCATGTGCAAAAACAGGCTTAGGAGGGTACAACCCAACATGTTTGAATGTTTGGCCTTGAATTTTGTGTATTGTCATCGCGAAACATAGTTTAACAGGGAATTGATGATGTGATAAATTTAAGAGTAATTGAGTATCAGAAGGCACCATCTTAATACGAGGGATGAAGCAACGCATGCCTACATTTATACCTGTCAAGACCTCAGCCTCAATAACTCGTTTTGCCAACCTGGTGACTATGAGTTTAGTGCCATTACATTACCCACTAGCTTGGTTAATGTTTCTTAGTAAAATAATTGGCACCCTAATTGTCAACTCTAATATATGATTCGGCAAGCCGGAAAACTTCAAAGTATTCAAGTACTCAACGGGATATAATAAAGAGTGAGCATCAGCATTCTTAGAAGTAAGACATATATGATCTGTACTCATGAATGTGATCATGTCCTCTAGCAATTTTCCCATTATATTGTTGTTCACAATATCAACTGTATCATTCTTGGTAAAAATATAGCCCTTTTCCTACGGTACTGGTAATTAGTAATGTTTATTTCTAAATCTGGATATATTGAAACTATAACATCACTTATCGGGTCACGATCTGCATAGTAAATTTGGAACATATTATGTATCTTTGTCCAACTTGGCTCTTCTTTGTCTTCATGAAGCTTTTGTAAGGGTATTCTACCCTTCCCAAGTTGTAATATCCAATCACAAAAAGCACTACAACACTAGAGTTTGAGTTCTGGGATCTCATATTTTGTTCCAATGTATGTACTTTATAATGTGACCATAAAGGAGATGAACACATAGCAACTGCAACAATATCCCCTACTTCCATGACTAATCACAGGTAAAATTTGTCTAAAGCCACCACCAAGGACAATCATTTTTCCACAAAAAACTTTATGTTCAGCAGCATGATCACGTACACCCAAAGGTCCTGCAAAGTACGATCTAAAGCCTCAAATACATATCTATACATCATAGGTGCTTCATCCCATATTATCAAACTTGCTCTACATAGAAGTTTGGCAAGTGGAATAAATTGCTTAATATTACACATAGAATCCTTATCTAATTTTATAGGTATCTTAAAATGTAAATGTGTTGTTCGACCACTAGGTAACAGAAGTGCTACAATGCCAGATGATGCAACTGCCAAAGCTATCTTACCTTCAGAATGGACACACGCAAGAATCGCGCGCCATATATATGTTTTACTAGTTCCTCCACTGCCATAAACAAAAAAGAATTCACTTTGGCCTATATAAATCAAACTCAGTATTGAATGATAAATAATCTTTTGTCCTTCCTTAAGTCCAGAAAACAATGATGTATGTTAACTTCTTAATGCGGCATGATCATAATTAACCTCTTCTATAACCAAAGAGTTTTCCTTAATAACCAACATGGTAAGGTCGGGAAAAAGTATAGCAGGGAATTCTTTCAAGGACCTTCCAAGTTGATTCATGGACTTTTCAATTTCATAAAGTGTATAATTATATTTGTCTGAGTCTGTAAGCATAAAATTTGGGTCATTCCGTATCCTATGTTGCATCATTATAATATCACCAAATAATGCTTCACAATGATGATTCCAAAGTGCAAGAGGGTCCACAACATGGCAATATAGAAGTAAAGTGACAAACAGATCATGTAATTGGTTACCCATTGCCCATTCAGATGCTTCATACAATGTATCATGTCATTCGCCATCACCATCAAGCAAGCCTAATACAAGATATGCTTCCTTAAATGTTAGGTGTAAGACACCACGAATTGTGTCATATGACGTAGGGCCTTACTATACATTCAAGAACATGCGAAGGTAATATCTCTCACCAACAATCGGATGTACATAATAAAGTCTTTTAACCCTTCTGCCTCTAACACGCTTTGTCCACTCTTTTAACTGTCGATTCCAAACATACTTCATTGGGAACTCAACATATGTAAGTTGCTGAGCTTCCAAGTCATTCAAATTATGATGCATCCATGCTTGAAATTTGGTTACACTTTCCCATTGAATCTGAAGCACTTAATGAATGTCTACATTTTCTGAAAACAATATATTCTGCTCATTTGGTGAGTGGAATGATAATTGCTTTATTGGAGGGTCATGTTTGTGAATATCAAAGCTAAATATTCTCCAGCAAGCTTTAGATGCAGATATGTACCTATAGTCTAAATATTGCTTAATTTCATCCACTTGCCCACCGGAACCTTCAAGCACAATAATTGACCTATAAGTCCCTGTGTGCATGTATTTGCACAAGTACTTGATGCACTTATCTTTATTTTTCTTCTCCACGTTAACATACGTTAACATGACAATTATGTTTAACAATTAAATAAACATTGTGTAGAGTGGCTGATCAATTGTCAAGTTCTATTCCATTTTTTATGATAGTGGTAGATGACTGCCTTCGCCTGTAGATAGAAAATCCATCTTCACCAATAAATCTTTTCTTGCATCGACCATTGACCATGCATGAAGACTTATAGTTTGCTGATCCACAAGGACCATGAATCATATAGAGACTTACAGTTTGCCATACTTTTATGGTTTTTTCAAAGTTGAATATGAATAAGATTCTCTATGTATTTATAGAGCTTAACTTAACCTATACTTTATCCATATTAGGAAATTGAATCCAGGTTAATAATGGTTTTGTGTTCAAGCTTTAAAAAGAGTAAGAAAATTAATAATTGCTGTGGCAACGGATTGGGCCGTTTTCGGGAGTCGCCACCAATCTGTTTCACCTAGGTCGATTGGACACCTTAAAATTGGTCTACGAGAGTTCGGGGATCGAGAGTACGGTTACGCTAAAACAATATTGTTATAGCGCCCAAAATTGGCATCTTAATTGATTTTAATTTTGTTTTACTTTGCTTTTAAAAATTTTCAGTTAATTTAGATATTTTAACTGAATTAGTCGAAAATGTTGATTTTGGTAATTAATTCGGGTAAAATTTTATACTTCCGAACCATGGACTCTGCCGAGTCATTTGGACACGGAAGATTTTGATTCCGAACCATGGACTCTGCCGAGTCATTTGGACACGGAATTTGGTGAAATTTTAAATAATTTTATCCATATTGTAAAAATATGGATTTTTATCTTTTTATTTAATTTATATAGTTTTTTTTAAAAAAAGGTTGATATTTCCAAACCGTAGATCCTGCCGGATCATCCGGATATGGAAATTAATTTAAAGTTAATTATTTAATTATTATTTTATGGAATTAATTATTAGTTTTAACTTATAAGTCTTTTTTATTAAATTTGTTAATGATTTTAAAAATCTTTCTTTTTTATATCTTATTATTCTTTTCTTTCTTTTCTTTTCTTTTCTTTTCTTTATCTTTTTGATTTTTATCTTTCTCTTATCTTTCTTTTCTTTTTCTTATCTGATTTTTCTTGTTTAATGAAGGATACTTATTATTTAAAGAATTACTCAATTTATAAAAGAATTAAAAAAAATAATTAATTTTTTATTTAATAAGAAGTTAATTTAAAGGAATCAAAGAGTTTAAAAATAAAAATCTTTGATCATGGTACGGGGCGTTGTTACTCAGCCAGACCCTCTTCACCAGGTGAAGCAGCTCAAAAGCGGGCACGAGACAGTTTCCACCCAATATGCCATGAACTAAAAATTTTTTTTTTGACTTAACAACATGGTTCAGATTTATTTTACATATATATTTTTTATGGCTAATTTCTTTAAATGAAATGAGTTTAACCATAAAATAAAGAAAAATTAAATAACAATAAATAAAGTGGAGGTTTTCTTTTGTTTTTTTTTATTTTGTTTTTTTGTTTTGAACATCCATTAAAAAAAAGAGATGCATAAATTAAATAACACATGCAAATAGATAAAGGGAAAACACATAAAGTAAACAAAAGAATATCAAAAGATGATATATAAATAAATAAAGTGAGGCTTTTCGGCCATCCATTTTTTTAAAATAATAAATAGGAGGCATAACCTTCCATTATAATAATAATAATAATAATAATAATAATAATAATAATAATTAAAGTTAGTTATTAATAAAGTTAGTAAAGTTAGTTGTTAGTATAACAAATATTAAATGGTTAGTGACAACAATAATAATAAAAGTTAGCGGTCAGTACAGTTAATTGTTAGTATAGCAAAAATTAAAGTTAGTGATAACAATAATAATAAAAGTTAGTGGTTAGCACAATTAATTGTTAGTATAGCAAAAATTAAATGGTTAGTGATGTTAGTTGAGTTAGTAATTAGTTTATGCAAAAATTAAATAGTTAGTAATCTGAATAGAATAATAATAATAATAACAATAATAATAATAATAATAAACATATAAAGATTATTATTAGTTCTGTAGAAATAAGAAAGGTTAGTGACTTGTATAAATAAAAAAAATGGAGAATAAGAGAAGAATTGTACCGAGATTCTGAATCGACTTTTAATCGAGTTGAGGATTCGCGAACGGATTTCATTATTAAATTTTTATTTTATTTTATTATTATTTTTTAAAAATAATTTCAATTAATATCCAAGCCATAGATTCTAACCGAATCATCTGGTCATGAAATTTAATTTAAATTTAATTTATTATTAGCTATTTAATTAATTATTAAATGGCACAGGTAGACTGAATATTTCCTAGGTGTGATTTTTATTATGTCAAACTAATTTTAGATTAATTAAAAAAAAGTTTATCTAATCTAATCATATAATTATGCTTAACATTAATTCCTTAGTTAATTTACACATTTAATTATTTGAGCAAACGAAAAGACAATAAAAGGAAATCAATGCGCGAATTGTAAATCAAAACAAACTCAAAGTTCAGATGAATAAATCAAATAAATCCAAGGACAAATTATTTATTAAAATTACCTATTTAACTTAATCATATAATTAAGCTTAATGACAATTTCTAAGTTAGTTTATGCGTTTAATCATTTGAACAAACAACACACAAAATAAAGAACATAAGTAAATCAGAGATCAAGTTGTACATCAAAACAAACTTAAAGTTTCAAATGAGCAAATCAGATAAATCCGAAGACAAATTATTTATTTAAATTATTTATATAAGTTAATCATATAGTTAAACTTAATGTTAATTGCTAAGTGAATTTTACACCTTTAATTAACTGAATAAACAAAAACATAAAAAAGGAAAATAAACAACAGTGACTAAATTGTAAGTCAAAACAAACTTAAAGTCTCAGATAAATCAAATAAATCTAGGGATTTAACTAGGATTAAGCCAAAATTATAGACTTTCGGGTCAGATTCGGATCAACAACAGATCGATTTGCGAGCTGGGTTTCATTATTTAATTTTAATTTTTGTTTACTTTAAACAATTTTAAATAAAATCCAAACCATAGATTCTAACCGAATCATCTGGATATGGATTTTTTAATTTATTAATATCCTAAATTCATCCTTGAATTTTCATTAAAACCCGCTCAAAATTGAGTCTCGTAGATATGATCTTTTAAATGGGTTATGTAAACATGAGTTTTAAACTTATATTAACTATGAAAAGTTAAAATCAATATATAAGTAAATATCTGATCTAATTTAAACATACAATTTTATATTAACTCATCAATAAATTCATGATCCAAAATAATAAGACGAGCAATTGAACAAAAATAAACAAAACTATAGATAAAAAAACAATGCTGTCAATGATTGATCTGCAAAGAAAATAAGGTTAGTGACTTAAATGGATAAAACAAAGGAAACCAGGGGCTAAACCAGAATTTTTACCCAAAAAACAAAGAGTTTTGACTTAGTCAAAACGAAAAACGCGTCAGTTTTTCTTTGTTTTTTTTTTCTTTTTTTTGTCTTCGCCTTCTGTTTCCTTCCGGCGTCGAGGCGGCGGCGGCTAGGGGGCGCTGGGGGGTCGCGACGGCGTGCTCAGCAGCTGGGGAAGGGAGCTGGCGCGGCGGAGCACGTACGGAGGGACACTGGAGGCGAGAACGAGGTGTGACGGCAGGGAGCGGTGCTGGAGGAGAGACCGACGGCGTGCGAGCGCGGCAGAGGACGACGGCTAAGGGGCGCTGGAGCTGGGTGGCTGGTGGCGCGACGCGAGGGTGATCCGGCTGGCGGGTGACTGTGCGGCTGGCAGCAGGGGAGGTGTGCGAGTCGAAGGGAGAGAGGTTCCGGAGCGAGAGCCGGTGAGAGGTGAGAGAGGGAGAGAGTTGTTGCGAGAGGGAGAGAGAGAAAGATAGAAACAGAGAGGGAGAAGGAAAGCCAGAGATTCCCGAGCGAGATGAAGAAGAAGAAGAAGAAGAAGAGCGAAGCGTGCTCTGCCAGAGGGAGAGGAAAGAGAGAGAGAAGATTTTTTTTTAGAGAGAGAGGGGAGCTCCCGAGTCTGTTTGTTAATGTGTTTTAGGGAGAGAGAGAGAGAGAGGCCTGGGGGAGATAGACCAGGAGAGTGAGAGAATCAGAGAGAGATGTGCGCGAGAGGGAGAGATAGGTTCGGATAGAGATTGTCTCCCAGACGAGAGTGGGAGGAGTTGTTTAAGTAGAAAGGGAAGAAGAATCGAGAAGGGAGCAGGCGAAGAAATTTGCGCCCGGGGAGCGTCTGTCGGCCATTTTTAATTAATTTTTTTTATTTTTTAGTTTTTAATTAATTTCATTTTAATTTTAATTAATTTTTTAATTAATTTTTAATTAATATTTTTTTTTTATAAAAGAAACACACAAAAAGATGCCCCTAAAACAATATTTTATATCTTTTAATTAATTAATTGATTTTGATTTTTTTTAAAAAAAAATAAAAAATAAAAAAATAAAAAAATAAAAAAAAAATAAACTGGTCGGACGAAATTGGGTGTCAACAGCTGCCCCCCTTTGCATGCTTCATGGGACATGATGTATGCAAAGTTAGTTACCAAATTTCGTCCGGCTTAGCTAGGCATTGAAAACCTTCTCGCCGCCTAAACTCTGAGGTTTAAGGAAAGATCCTTAGAACCTCTAACGATAGGAAATGTTCTATCGTTGTAAGATGGACTGAATGATTGATTGTTTGTTTAAGGAAAGGTCCTTAGAACCTCTAACGATAGGAAATGTTCTATCGTTGTAAGATGGACTGAATGATTGATTGTTTGTTTGAGGTTTAAGGAAAGGTCCTTAGAACCTCTAACGATAGGAAAGGTTCTATCGTTGTAAGATGGACTGAATGATTGATTGTTTGTTTGAGGTTTAAGGAAAGGTCCTTAGAACCTCTAACGATAGGAAAGGTTCTATCGTTGTAAGATGGACTGAATGATTGATTGTTTGTTTGAGGTGTAAGGAAAGGTCCTTAGAACCTCTAACGATAGGAAAGGTTCTATCGTTGTAAGATGGACTGAATGATTGATTGTTTGTTTGAGGTTAAGGAAAGGTCCTTAGAACCTCTAACGATAGGAAAGGTTCTATCGTTGTAAGATGGACTGAATGATTGATTGTTTGTTTGAGGTTAAGGAAAGGTCCTTCGAACCTCTAACGATAGGAAATGTTCTATCGTTGTAAGATGGACTGAATGATTGATTGTTTGTTTGAGGTTAAGGAAAGGTCCTTAGAACCTCTAACGATAGGAAAGGTTCTATCGTTGTAAGATGGACTGAATGATTGATTGTTTGTTTGAGGTTTAAGGAAAGGTCCTTAGAACCTTTAACGATAGGAAAGGTTCTATCGTTGTAAGATGGACTGAATGATTGATTGTTTGTTTGAGGTTTAAGGAAAGGTCCTTAGAACCTCTAACGATAGGAAATGTTCTATCGTTGTAAGATGGACTGAATGATTGATTGTTTGTTTGTTTGAGGTTAAGGAAAGGTCCTTAGAACCTCTAACGATAGGAAAGGTTCTATCATTTTAGACATTTTAACATATAAATGAAAAAATTTTATATGTGAATGATAAATCAAGACCTATAGTTTCTAAATATATATTTTTTAATTTTTTTCTAACAATCAATAATATAAAAAAATTCAAGTCAAACTAGCCCAAAAAGTCAAATGGTGCAAAGAATATGGGACAGAGGGAGTATATAATAATATTTTAGTAATAAATATGAAATCATGGGTTTGTACTCAATTAACAAATTTGATATCATGTATTCAATTTTCCCATGATTATGTGCTTAATTAACAAACTTAAAATCATGGATCTGTGCTAAAATTGCTAACTCATAAATGGATAGTAAGTAATTATAGTCTTACTTATTAACTTGCTACACATAATTTCAAAATTTTATATTTACTTCCACGTAATAATTATATAATAATATTCTATTGCTACGAATAATTTCAAACTTTTATAATTTTTCCGCATAATAATTATTTAAAGACAGAGCATTAACATGGACATATTGTGCTAAATTAAGGTCATTCATTTTTTAAATCATTTTTTTACTCTATGTAATATTACAGTAATCCTCTACCTTTATGTTCAAGCTTTAGGAAGAGTAAGAAATTTAATAATTGCTTTTAATGTATAGAGAAGTACCATACTTTTGACTAACAAAAGAACATAAACCGTGTAATAATTATATAACAATATTTTAGTAATAAATATGAAATCATGGGGTTGTGCTCAATTAACAAATTTGATATCATGTATTCGAGTTTCCTATGATTACGTGCTTAATTAACAAACATGAAATCATGGATCTGTACTAAAATTACTCCACTCATAAATGGACAGTAAGTACTTATAGTTTTACTTATTAACTTGCTACACATAATTTCAAAATTTGATTATAATTAGTCTACTTAAATTCATCTGGAACTTGTTCTAAATTTTTTAATATTTTAATCTCCATGATTTTTTTCATTCGACTAATGTTACAAGATATAATATATTTTAAATAGTACATAATTATTCAAGGTAACTCATAGGATCGGATTTTTTTTGCAACACCATTTGACACTATCAAAAGAAATTATAAATAAAATGGACATATTTCAAGGACATTAAAGGGTACATTAAAAACATGAAATACTCTTTAATATAAAAAGGAAGGAATAACAATTTGGGCATATTGGACTAGAAAAAATAAATATAAAAAAGCAAGAATTAAACTAAGGGATATAACCTACGAAATGGCTATGGGTCCAATATTCAAATTTAAAACATAAGAGAAATAAACTAACACATGACTATGGGTCAAGGTCAATAACAGGACTTTTTTCACCCTTCTCATCTTCTTTGCCATCTCCTCCACTTTGTGATTCATCTTCAACCACTTGTCCACCAGCTTGATTCCTATAGTTAAAAAACCCAAACTTATATGTTATTGACATTATTGAAATTCCTGTACCCAACGGTTTTTCTTTGTCTCCAAAATTGAATATTGGGCCACCTATTTCCCATAAATCTGAGTCATTCACATATCATCGGTATCAATATCTTCATTTTTTAAGGCTTCTTATCATTCATTCTATGCTCTATATCCTGTCAGAGACAAAGGACATGATTAAGTTCAAATATGGAGTGGCAAAAAATTGAATGATATAAGTAAATTGTAATTGAAATTTTAATTAGCCAACACCACTTACGCCTTCCATGGAACCCAACATTTTCAGTTTGGCATTCCTCTCCGATTCTACCAACTACAATCAATGAGAGATGTATTTAAATTAGTAAAATTTCAAACTAAACCGCCAATCCGTTTATGAGTATAGGAAAAGGATAGAAATTATGTTACAATACCTGCATTATGACCTAAAAATTTTTCTCCTTCAAAATATCATTCTCTTTCTCCATATGTTTTAGCTGGTCACATAAACTGGCATTGATAGTTCTTTCCATTGCTAACCCACGTTCAGCAAAGACACATAAACTAAAATTAAAATTTGTGACTCTAAAGGAATACATAACCTGCAAACCTTTGATTGTCTCAACAGCAAGATCTTGTTTACTCTTTATCTTGCATGTAGACGGTTCATTGTGGTACTGATACTTCGTTTGCTTGTTCATCTGATCTCCTGCCTCAATGTCTACAAACGTTATGAATGTAAAAGCAGCAATTTCGTCCTGTTGAAATAAGTGGTGGCAGGTTATAAAAGTTGAGAATTATTTTCAGTCCGTAAACGTAGCAAGAAGTAATCAAATCTATTATGTAGATGGAAGAAAAAATAAAGTGAGCAATGGATGTGATTATGGAGCAACAAAACCCTCCAATGCCTGATATTTATACCTGTTGTATTGATATTTTTATGATATTTTATGTAATTGATTCCTTAATTGACGTTTATATAAGTTAGTAGTACATAATTTAGTTGACAATTTAACTATAAAGACTCTTTCACCATTCCTTTGTTGCAATATTAAAATTCCTTTTTTTGTTCCTTTTCAAGAATTGAATCAATATCATGGTTGCAAGAATTGAATTAATAATTAATAACTTCCCTAAACCAATTCGTTAAGAATTAATTCTTCCATTTTTTTGATTGAAGGATGGCAATTGTTTCAAACAAAATTTCAATTTTTTGATGGAATAATAATATCTTAGTAACAAATATTAAATCATGGACTCAAAAAATGCAACAAATATGCTATCATGTATTTGATTCTCCCCTAATTATGTGCTCCATTAATAACTTGCCTAAACCAATTCCAACAGAACTAATTCTTCCCTTTTTTTAAGTGAAGGATGATTTTGGAAATTTTATTTTTCTACAAGCATATATAGCGGAATAAAAGGAAAAAGAAGAAGAAATTGGACACATGTCAGTTGGGGAAGGTGGCAGTTAAGGAAAAGACCAAAAACTACCTAGAAATTGTCATTTGTCTCTAAAATAGATATGACAATTTCATTCAATAACAATGATATTTTTTTCCCTGCGTCTCTAAATTCTAAATTAAAAAAATTCTCTTACTATTCTACATGCTTCATTCAATCTCTACTGTTCTATATGCTTCATTCATTCTCTTATTATCACTTTTTTATTTTCCAGCATATTAGATGTTAATTTTTTTTTATTTCATATTTTCATCATTTCCGACTTGAACTAAATGATGTTATATGTTTGTCCTTCCTATATATGCGAATGATTCTAATTCTCAACATTGTTCACCTTTGAACTACCAATACCTTGAATTCATATGCAATTCAAGATTTAAATTATAATTAAATTGTGTTCACATTAGAAACTACATGTATTGCCTAAACTCTAGCTAAAAAGTAGTAATATAGTGACTTATAGATATTACTCACATATTCTTTCACTAATTTGTTATTATATTATTCTCATATGTTACTTTTTCCATTTATACGTTACTATAAGATAATTTATACTTATGTTATACTTTCTTACAAGTTAAAAATTTTTGTCATTTTCTTAATCTCATTTTTTAATATGTGCTTTGTTTTACAATGACCTCCACCCCTTGAACTTTTTATCTATATTTTATTAGCATTCAAAATACTTAGATATGTAATAGTATGACCAAGTGATGCACCATTTGGTTTCCTTATTTTTTATGTGTTTTTTTCTTTAAAAAAAAAGAGCTTACACACACACACACATACACATACATATACATATATAGACACACACACACACACACACACACAAAATCATATAACATAAATTTTTTATTTAGTCATGCTGTTTTTTTTCATCATTTTGTCATATTTTTATAAATTTTTTTCTATTCATTATTTGATTTTTTAAGCATTTTACATATTTGTTACTTGTTTAACAAGTTACAATGAACCATGTCACACCATGTTGATGCTTCTTCATTAGTACGTCACTTTCATGCTTCTTTACCATAGAATTCTCAAATTTAAAAAGAGAAAAAGTTTGTATTATTTCTTTATCCTTCACTTTTATATGTAAATAAAAAATATGAAAAATAAAAATAAATATTTAAATGATAGTTTGAAGAGTAATATGTAATATAATAAAGTAATTTTACTAAATTTGAAATTGTTACAAAGATTTTGAATAAACCAAAATAGTAAATGTTACAAAGAATGTCGGAATGAAGAAGCCATTTACTTTCTTTTCTATTTTTTTTTCCAGCTTTCATTTCTAAATAAACAAAACAAACTCATTAGTATTTTGATTTTCCAATTTTTTTCAGTTAAAGTAGTCTCTATAAGTCAGTCATGAAGGCAAGATTAAAATATTGGGGGCTACATGTGTATGCAAACTAAGTTCTGTCATTTAGGGCTTAAGAAAATACATAAGGAAAGTTTTTTCAATTACAACATATTATTGGGAAAGTTCATAGATAAGTAGTTCCCCTTGTTTATGGAAATGCCTAATTTTTTTTTTTATATTTAGAAGTATGTATAAATGTAAGATATTAGATAATGCTTAGCAAAAGTTGCAGGAAATGTTTTTTCAAATACAACATATTATTGAGGAAGTTTATAGAAAAGCAATTTTCTTTATTCAAAATACCCATTTTTTATACTCAAAAGCTTGTACATGTATAAGGTATGAGGGTACTTAATAAAGGTTGAGTAAAATCTATTTGTTCATTGAAACCTGAAGGATGTCAAGTCACAATTGGCAAGAATTGCACCTTATTATGTTCAACGAGACTTAAACCAAGTTCCCTTTGTCTGCCCTAACCACATTAGCTTTTAACATGTGACACACCTGTCTTATCATTACCTCAATCTCATTCGCCACCGCTTTTGGTGCCCAAATAGTGTGGTTGAATCATCATGGATGAGCTATATTTGAAAGAAAGCAACAACATGATCATTGCCGCCAAATCTACTAGCCATTCATCCCTATACCCCACCATTACCTGAGGTGCCAAAGTCAAGTTGTCATATCTTCATCGACTTGTCCAGCCGAGAAGCAATGCTTTCATGTCTCACCCCATTGCCACTCCCGTCAAAGTTGCACATCGTGAATTGGGCACAAGTGTATTAAAGTGCCGAAATCAATCTGTAAATAGATATGAAAGCATATAAATAGACAATATTGTCATTTCAAAATTCAGATAAATTAAAAAAAATTTCAATCAGGCACATATAATTTGAAAAGTATAATAAGGTGACACCTGCAACTTCCAAAAATACCCCTTCCTTAGTACATGTGCACCAGTTTGATTGGTTTTCTTTTCTACCTTACCAAGCTTAAATAATATTGGTGCTTGACACATGTTGAATAAATGATTCTACTTTATTCTCAAAACTATATCCTCCTCCGTTCTGGTGCACAGGTTTTACATTGTTGAAATCCGAAAGCTATGTAAAAATGATGTTTTTAATTCAAATTAAACAATATATAAAAAATTCCTCAAAAACTTTTTACATCTATTTTGGAAGCTTTATTCCTTAGGATTTATTGTGTAATTTTTATTTTCTGACATTTTTCAAAACTTTGAATTCTAACTTCAATATTTATCTTATCGTTTTCCCCTCCCATTTTGCCCCATGTTCTTCCTAACTTGTGCATATTTGGTATTCCACTATTTCATTAATTTTTCCTTATGTATTTTTCCATCATGATTATAAATAATCATTCTAAGTATATTTTTCCTTTCCACTGGTTTATTTCTTGAAATCATTTTCTGCACTGAAGTGTGGAGCAAAAGTCCAAAGCAAAGAAGTGTCTTCACACTGAAGCAATAACTTTATTGTTATCCATCCTATTGCAAAATTTCCATTCTTTGCAATTGTGTCAATCCATGTAGGTATAGATAAGGAGGTTTTGACCTATTAATTTTTATAACCAATCAAAACCTTTTACACCATAATGAATGCTACTCTAGTATGATTTTTACACTATGCAGATAATACAGGAACAAGCAAGAAGCATCTCCAATACTCATTTCTCAAAAACCAAAATTTCCATAAACTTCAGCAGAGGAATGAGGTTCGAAGGTTTTTAAGGTTCTGCATTTACTATTACCATTTAATTATATGTTAATTACATACAATTTTCTTATCACATAGACAATACAGCAGCAAGCAACAACATCTCCAATACTGATTTCTCCATGACCAGAATTTGCATCAGCTTCAGCAGAGGAACCAGGTTCCAATTTATTTAAAGTTCTACAATTTATTTTACCGTTTAATTCTGCTTGCCTTTCATCTTTTTAATATTTTTCCACTTATTTACTGCTAAATCGTTTTTACATGTTTTAGGATATGGGCTAGGGTTAATTTTACATCTTCTTTTATGATATTGTAAAGCTAGGAATTCAAGAAGAACCTTTAGAAAAAATGCAATTAGTTTTATTTTTTCCTTACAGTCTTATTCTTGAAAAAAAATTTCAATAAGATTGGAAGTTTTTTTTTAATAAAAATGAATCTCTAACTTTTCATTTTATAAAGAAAAATTTTGTAACAATTCTATTTAATTAATTTCCCACTTTTTATAGACATGGATACACAGGAAGTCATCCCAATCATTTTTGTCAAACCTTTGGCAAAGTTTGCGTCATTCTTAAACTAGACCCCTTGTTTATAGCAACACCTTTAAAAGATCAAAATTTAGATTTTATGTTTAGACAGAGGTTAGTAAAAATGCAAATGGTGAGAAAGTATGCTAAGGTTAGTGGGTCATTTTCTAGAGATTTAGGGTTTGCCATACAAATGAAAGCCAAGAATGCTATCATAGGCTTCACACTCCTATAAGTTTTCTATGCATGATATCAACTTTTGTGGGTATTTTACACTAAATGAGAAACTCAGTCAAAAGGACTATGAAATTGATGGACTAAAGTACCAGATTCAGCTCGTAAAATAGAACCAATCATGCATGAATAGTGTATATGTGAACATGATTAAGGACTTGGAGGCTCAAATTAAAGTGCTAAAGGTGCAACTGCTTGCAGAAGGACCACAGGGTGGAGAGGCAGTGGGTAACGTTGATTCTGGCCCCTCAGAAGCATGCAGCTCAAAAAATGCCTTTATGATTAGGGTGATTACATTTGAATGATTAGGTTTATTACATTTGAGTTTTATGGACATCTCCCATTTATGCAGTTTTTTCAACTTCATTTAGGAAAGTACTTGCTTATTTAGGTTTTTTTAGTATGAATATAGACATTTCTATTTCTTATGCTTATAATAAGCCTTTGTCTATTCAAGTTTCTTACTAAATATTTTAAATCCATGTCTTTTTAATTCCGCCTTACATTGCATTCCCCCTAAATGTTTAAAAAAAATTAGGAAAAAATATTCACTTACATAAAAAAAAAATTAATAAAATGAACATTAAAAAAGGAAGGACGCCTCATAGGGGATTAAATCTCAGATCTTCAATTAATAATGGGCTTCACAAACCAACTTTCCCAAAAGCACGTCTAGTCCAAATTTCATAAACATAGTATATATAAAATATCCGACATGTGGCCTAGCGTACTTCTGCGCCAAGCAAACGTAAGAATTGGCTTTCCTAAAAAATTAAATATTTAGTCCTTAAATTTTTTAAAAATTTACAAAATGGTCATTCTAAAATTGCATAATTAGTCCTTAAGCTTTTGTAAAATGTGTAAATATATCACTAATTTTCAAAAATCACATTTTGGTCACTGTTAAATATAAGACATTTTCTTAAGATAAAATGACATTTATATCCATGGTAGTGACAATTTTCACTATCAATATAACAATTTGAGATTCAAGAAAAATGATATTATTCCTTAAATTTGAAATTTTTTTGCGCAATAATAGTAATATATGCTATGAATATGATAATTTAATTCAATAACAATGATTTTTTTTTTTGCATCCCTAAATTCTAAATTTAAAAATTTCCTTACTAGTCTACATGCTTCATTCATTCTCTTATTATCTTTTTTTTTTCAGCATATTAGAAGTTAATTTTCTTTCTATATTTCATATTTCCATCATTTCCAACTCGAACTAAATGATGTTATATGTTTGTCCTTTCTATGCATGCTAATAATTCTAATTCTCAACATAGTTCACATTTGAATTCCCAATACCTTGAATTCATATGCAATTCAAGATTTAAATTATAATTACATTGTATTCACATTAGAAACTACATTTATTGCCTAAAACTCTAACTAAAAAGTAGTCCTATAGTGACTTATAGATATTACTCATAGTCTTTCACAAATTTGTTATTCTATTGTTCTCATGTGTTACTCTTTTAATTTATATGTTACTGTAAGATAATTCATACTTATGTTATATTTTCTTACAAATTAATAAAATTTTGCCATTTTCTTAATCTCATTTTTTAATATGTGTTTTATTTGACAATGGCTCCACCCTTTGAACTTTTCATCTATATTTTATTAGCATCTAATATATATATATAAAGCAGGCCATATTTAGAGGAGGCTTTAGTCATTTCCTTAATTCAGGTCACCAATGACTACCACGTATGCTTTTTTTCCCTAGACTCACGTTATACCAAAGACCAATTTTAAAATAATTCTAAAGCTATCCCTCAGGGCGCCATTAGTTTTTATGACACCATTACTTTGTTTTAATGAAACGATTCATATTAGAATCAGTCTTATTCCATGTTACCTTACTCAAAGCATTGGTATTGGCAATTCGTAATTAAGGAAAATAGAACTAGAACAAATTGTGTGGTTTGAAGTTCCTAATAATAATGGACTTCAAACAGCAATTAATGACATATTTAAAAATGATTTCTCTTTGCCAATGCTTGCAACAGAGAAATACAAATTCAAAATCAATTTTCTTCCCAAAATTGCACACATTAAAGTTTCATAATTCTTGTAACAATTAATTAGCCCATTCCATATTTGTCCGATTGGACGAAATAAAGGAAAACACAAATCAATTCACACCAAATTAGAGTGTCATAATTCCTGTAATTATAGTTTCACACCAAAATCAATTGTCTCACCAAAATTGAACACATTAGAGTTTCATAATTCCTGTCACAATTAATTAGCCCATTCCATATATTATCTGATTGGATTAAATAATGGAAAACACAAATCAATTCGCAATCAAATTTACGGACTAATTTGCATGGATGTCGTCAATAATTACCATATTTACAAAATCTATGTTAGTATAAATTATTTAGTTCATGCACAACATAAATCACATACTCAAGTTGAAGGTTGATGCTTTTATTATCCTAATGCGCAACATAAACCAATCAATTGGCCTATGCAATGGTACTAGGCTCATTGTTGTCAGGTTGGCTGAAAGAGTTATTGAGGTGAAGCCATTAAAAGGTAGAAATGCAGGCATGCATTACTTCATTGCATGTATTGAAATGGTGTCTTCAGACACAGAACTACCTTTTAATCTTTCATAGCACCAATTCCCTATAAAACCATGTTTTCCCCTGACAATCAATAAAAGTCAGGGACAAACATTCAAACTTGTCGGCTTGTATCTTCCTAAGCTTGTATTTGGCCATGGCCAACTATATGTTGTTGTTTCCCATGTCACTTTTCCTGAAGAGTTTCAAATTTTGATATGCAACAAGACAACGTCTAATACTTCTTCCACCAAAAATATCATTTACCCTAAAGTATTTAACAAGTTGCATATGTGCTAGATTATGCACTCATCTCCAGTGAATTCATATTATTACTTCTATATATGTTATTTGCCATAACTATACCCTTCAATTTATTGCTCCATGATTCTCTATCATGATGGTTTTTTTTATCCTATAGGTGCATCCATCAAATATGAGGCAACAAAATCACTTTATTCATCAGCTTGCGATAGTTGGCTTCAATTGGTCATTAAAAGCTCGCATCATATGCCTTTGAGATTTTATTAGTTCCTTTGATGGTAGTTTCTTTGGTACTGATATGATCCTATTAAATGAGTATGTAAGTTTTTCAATTTTCAGTTTCATACTATATGAGGACATAAACATTTAGATTGTATAGAATTATTCTTTCCTGGCCTTCATTATACAGTATCTTGTAGAATGATCATATATGTGTAAGGGTACCTATAACACATGTCCCAAATTTTTGGCATATGCTTATTGAAGGTGGAGTTTATACAATTAAGAAGTTCACAGTTGCACTTGCACCAAAAACCTTTAACCTTGTGTCAAGACCATACAAGATTTATTTTTCTCACTCCACGTCTGTGGCTATTGATGTCGGTGGATCTGTTCACATAACTCTATATAAGTTTGAGTTTTTAAACTTCTCAAAGATTTCAATGAGGCATCTTGATAATGACATCTGCATAGGTGTGTTTCAATAAAAAAAACTTTCTAATATGTTCTCACATCATTTTTTGTTTATATAAGTAAAATATTAATCTAATACCCATTTACATTTTTGTCTTCATACAATCAATATTATAGATATTATTGGAAAGCTTTTTGTGTGTGAGCCAATTCGTGACTAGAAGAAAGGTGACGGTGTTACTACACCAATGCGCACCTTGTTGTTGAAAGATAATGTAAACGTTCCTACTAACTATACCTACTATAACCATATATTCCATCTTTTGCCTAATGTATTTTTTTAGGTAATCTTTGACTTTGTGTATTATTAACTACTCATGTACATTTTTCATTTCTGTAGTGAAGATGAAATGCAAGTTGTGTTGTAGGGTAATAAAGTTAATGATCTCCCTTTTGATGAGTTTTTTAAACCTAAGGATCATGTTATCGTGGTTGCATCTACTTATGTCAAGTCATATAAAGGTATGTCTAAATTCTTGCAATTGTATATGGTAATTTTGTAAGCCAGATTGTGCTACTTATCATATACTAAATAATTTACACATATTTTGTTCATTAAATATGTAGGTAAATGTTATCTCACGTCTACGTGTGCTTCTAAGCTTTATGCTAATTTAGACTTATCAGAAATAGCTACTTTATTACAATCGTGAGCTTCTTGCACTTATTTTGTCACACTACTTAAAAGGGTTTATACATATTCAAATATTTTTTTATCTTTATTGTTGTCACTATCTTGAAGACATGCAATTGGTGAAGTTGGTATTGTCTCAAGTTACTAGAACATGTTAGAAGTCTGTGCATCAGGTCATTCTAAGGTGTTCCACTGCCTTATTGTCAGTGAGCTTGAGTATATTCGTGCATCTACTTCAACAAAGGTATATTAAATACAAGCATTTCTGGAATATCAAAGTGCTTCATCCAATATAATATTATGCTTTCTTTTGATTATTTCATTACAAACTGTTCAATTGTCTTGCAAAAATTGTTTACGTTGGCCAATCATTCCCTTGGTACTTTACTGGATGTCGTAATTGCTTGGGCAAGGTAGTTGAGCAGAGCAAGGCCTATATTTTTATTATTCCAGCTATATGGTGATTACCAATTCACCAGTTACGCGGTAACTTATCACGCTACGTAGATATCCAAAACAAACTTCTGATCATAATATCAATTGATTTTTACCATTACAACTTATTTACTTTTCCTTTTTGTTTCCATGTATAGTTATAAAGTTGATTTAAAGGTCAGAGATCATTATATGGAGGTTCATTTTGTTTTGCTTGATCGCATTGCACGCCAGTTGCTTCAATGTTCAGCTGTTGAGTTACTTAGAAGATATCGTTCGGTTTGTTTTCTTCCTCTTCATTCAATTTTACTACTTATCGTTGCCTTATCTTATTTTTATATGTTTTCAAACAAGAAAATGGAGAACATAAAGTGTCCAAAATTTCCAAAAGGCTTCAGGGTTTGCAATTCCTTTGGTTGGTTAAGGTCACATAGTACAATCGTGACAATGTACATTTAGGATTTACGGTTAAAACGGCACAACTTGTTGACTATGCTAATAAATCCCGAATGTGTCTTCGAAGCATTTCTTGTGTATATAATATTTATACAATTTATACTTATGCTATGTTATTCTTTCGAATATTCAATACATTATAATATCACTCACAGTAATTGTCTTTAATAGTATGTTCCTCAAACACAAGTCAGTAGCTCTATTAAAAGGCCACATGTTGATGGTTTAAGCATCAACAATGCTTTATTCAAACAATGTCACAATCTTAGGTAAGTCTTTGGTTGACATCATTTCAAGTTGCAATACAAGTACTCTTACATTATTCGAAATTCATTGTTATACATGTCTAGTGCGGGAATTACTACTATAGATGGCCAATGCTTGCAAAGTGAATCATTATCCAATTAAAGTGATATCCACTGTCCCCTTGGACTAGTACCTTCAGCATTTTCTAGCACTCACATCATACTCTCATATCAGTACATTGAAGCAGCAAGAATACTGTATGCAAATATACATTACTAGGTATTCGTTTATTTAACTATTTGTCTCATTTAATTATGAACTCCACATGAATGTACAGGTCAAAGTTCCGACAACACCCAATTTATAATTTAACAAATCCATCCACACCATACGAAGTTGATCCTCACTCTTCAAACAGGAACCTATCTTTTACCTTCTTTTAATAATGCACTGCAGTAGATTCTAATATAAAACATAAATTTTTTGTTCCAGCTTTATGGCCCTAGGTATTCCAAAATAAAAATGGTTTGCTTTTGAGAAGATTCAGAGACTACCTGACAACTCATCCTTTTATATCCAAAATAATTCATGTTTTTTTGTTACTGATTTACATGACTCTAGACATTATGTACTTCCTTTTTTACTTTGTTATTTTATTATAGTATTTTTTTTTCTAATTTAAATTATCTAATGTTTACGATGATAGGAATGAACATCTTAACTGTTTCAATTCATCATTACATGAATCCTTATTTAGCAATTTTTACTTTCAATGACATGTTTATTTCATGTACATTAACCGTTCATCTTTTGCATTTGCCCATTTTTTTGATCCCATGTCAATCACGGGTATTTAAACTAGTTCAAAATGCTTAGATACATAACAGTATGACCAAGTAATGCACATTTTATTTCTTTCTATTTTTTATGTGTTTTTTTCTTTAAAAAAAGCTTACACACACACAATCACTCTCACTCACTCACTCACTCTCTTTCTTTCTCTCTATAAATCATATAACATAATTTTTTTATTTAGTCATGCTACTTCTTTTTCCTCATTTTATCATATTTTTATAATTTTTTTTTCTATTTATTATTTAATTTTTAAGCATTTTATAAATCTGTTACCTGTTTAATAGGCTACAATGAGCCATGTGGCACCATTTTAATGCTTCTTCATTGGCACGTTACTTTCATGCTTCTTTACCATAGAATTCTTAAATTAAAAAAGAGAAAAAGTTTGTATTGTTTTTTTATCCTTCACTTTTATATGTAAATAAAAAATATGAAAAAACAAATAAATACTAGAATGATGGTTTAAAGAGTAATATAGTAAAGTAATTTTACTAAATTTGAAAATGTTGCAAAGATTTTGAATAAACCAAAATAATAAATTTTGCAAAGAATGTACGAATGAAGAAGTCGTTTGCTTTCTTTTATATTTTTTCTTGCATTCATTTCTAAATAAACAAAAAAAATCATTAGCATTTTGATTTTTCAATTTTTTCCAATTAAAGTAGTCTCCATAAGTCAATCATAGAGGCAAAATTAAAATATTGTGGGCTACATGCTGATGAAGACTAAGTTGTGCCATTTAAGGCTTAAGTAAATACACAAGAAAAGTTTTTTCAATTACAACAAATTATCAAGGAAGTTCATAGATAAGTAGTTTTCCTTGTTCATGGAAGTATCTAATTTTTTTTTATACTCAGAAGTATGTATAAATGTAAGATTCTAAAGGATGTTTAGCAAAAGTTGAAAGAAGTGTTTTTTCAAATACAACATAATATTGAGGAAGTTTATAGAAAAAAAAACTTTCTTTATCCAAAATACCTATTTTTTTATACTCAAAAGCTTGTACACATATAAGGTATTAAAGGATACTTAATAAAGGTTGAGGGAAATCTGTCTGTTTCTTGAAACTTAAAGGATGGGTTCAACGAGACTTGAATTCAGTTGCCTTTGTCTTCCCCAACCACCTTAACTTTCAACATGCGACACACCTGTCTTATCATTACCTCAATTTCCTTCACGACCATTCTTGGTGCCCAAATAGTGTGGTTGAATCATCATGGATAAGCTAGATTTAAAAGAAAACAATAACATTATTGTTGCCGCTAAATCTATTAGCTATTCATCCCTACGCTCCACCATTACTCAAGGTGCCAAAGTCAAGCTGCCACATCTTCATCAACTTGTCCAGCCCAAAAACAATGTTGTCATGCCTCACCATTGCCACTTTCGTCAAAGTTGCACATTATGAATTAGGCACAAAAGTGTTAAAGTGTCGAAATCAATCTATAAATATATATGAAAGCAGATAAATAGACAATACTGTCATTTCAAAATTCAAATAAATTCAAAAAAAAATTCCAATAAAGTATGTGTAATTTGAAATGTATAATAAGGTGACACCTGGTGACTTCCAAAAATACCCTTTCCCCAACACACATGTAATAGTTTGATTTGTTTTTCTTTTCTACCTTACAAAGCTTAAATAAAATTAGTGCTTGGCAAGTGTTGAATAAATGATTCTACTTTGTTCTCAAAACTGTATCCTTCTACGTTTTGGCATACAAATTTTACATCATTGAAATCTAAAAGCTATGTAAAAATGATGTTTTTAATTCAACTTAAAAAATATATAACAAATTCCCCAAAAACATTTTACTTCCATTTTGGAAACTTTATTCCCTAGGATTTATTGTTTAATTTTTATTTTCTCACATTTTTCAAACCCTTGAATTCTAACTTCAATATTTATCTTATCATTTTCCCCTCCTATTTTGCAGCATGTTCTTCCTAACCTGCCCATACTCAGCACTTCATTATTCCACTAACTTTTTACAATTATCCAACATGATTATAAATAGGCATTCTAATTACATTCTTCATTTCCACCAATTTATTTCTTCAAATCATTTTTTGCACTAAACTGTGAAGAAGAAAAGTCAACTATAGGGAAGTGTCTTCACTCCGAAGCAACAACTCTGTTACTGTCCTTCCTACTATAGAATTTCCATTCTTTGCAGCTGCGTCAATCCACGACGGTACAAACAAGGAGGTTCAGACATATTAATTTTTATAACTAGTCAATACCTTTTACACCATAACGAATGCTACTCTAATATGATTTTTGCACTATGCAGACAATACAGTAACAAGCAAAAAAATCTCCCAAACTCACTTCTCAACAACAATAATTTTTGTAAATTTTAGTAGATGAACGAGGTTCAAAGGTTTTGTAGGTTCTGTAATTATTGTTCCAGTTTAATTATTTGTTAATTAAATACAATTTTCTTGTCATGTAGACATTACAATAGTAGGCAACAACCATCTCCAATACTGACTTTTCCACGATGAGAAATGGCATCAGTCAGTAGAGGAACCAGGTTCAAATTTATTTAATGTTCTGCAATTTATGTTACCGCTTAATTATGCTTGCTTTTCATCTTTTTAATATCTTTCCACTCATTTACTACAAAATAGTTCTTACATGTTTTAGGATATGGGCCTAGGGTTAATTTTACATGTTCTATTATGATATTGTAAAGCTAGGAATTTAGGAAGAAGCTTTAGGGAAAATACAATATGGTTTCATTTTTTTCCCTACAGTCTCATGCTTTAAATTTTGCTTCAATAAGATTGGAAGTTTTTTTTAATAAAAATGAATCTTTAATTTTTCATTTTATAAAAAAAAATTGTAACAGTTCTATTTAATTAATTTTCCATTTTTTATAGACATGGATACATAAGAAGTCATCCCAATCGATTTTGTCAAAACCCTTGGCAAAGTTTGCATCACTTTTAAACTGGACCTCCTTGTTTACAGCAATGCCTTTAAAGGATCAAAGTTTAGATTTTATGTTCAGATAGTGGTTGGTAAAGATGCAGATGGTAAGGAAAAGTATACTAAGGTTAGTGGGTTACTTTATAGAGATTTGGGGTTTGCCATGCAAATGGTAGCTGAGAATGTTATTCATAGGCTTTAGCATTCCTACATGCTTTTTATGCATGATATCAACTTTGGTAGGTATCTTACACTAATGGAAAAACTCAGTGAAAAGGACTACAAAATTGATAGACTAAAGTACAAGATTCAACTGGTAAAGTACAACCACTCATGTATGAATAATGTATATGTGAACATGATTAAGGACTTGAAGGCTCAAATTAAAGTGTTGAAAGTGCAACTACATGCAGAAGGACCACAGGGCGGAAAGGCAGTGAGTGACGCTGATTTTGACCCCTCATATGCAAGCTGCTAACAGGGTTACCTTTTATGATTAGGGTGATTGCATTTGAATGATTAGGTTTATTACATTTGAATTTTATGGACATCTCTTATTTATGTAGTCCTTTTTAGCTTCACTTAGGAAAACACTTGCTTATTTAGGTTTTTTGTATGAATGCAGACATTTTTAATTCCTATGCTTATAATAAGTCTTTGTCTATTCAAGTTTCTTACTAAGTGTTTTAAATCCTTGTCTTTTTAACTCCTCCTTACATTTCATTCTCCCTGCATGTTTAAAAAAATTCAGAAAAAAACTTTACTTATGTAAGAAAAATAACCAAAGCAATTAAATTAGAAAATGTTAGCTGTCCGAGTTATACCTTTTTCCACATAGATTAACTAATGTTTTCATTGTCAGAATTATACCTTCCTTCCAATCAATGTAGCCAATTTTGTTCCTACATCATTCAATAGGAAATAATACGTTAGATGCATGTAGTATGAGTACTTGAACTACCTTAACATCCAAATTTTATCTAATACAGAATATACCTTACACTAGCTTGGATTAATCAGTTGAGATTATCGATAGGCCAAAATCGTCTTCAAAATAAAGCTGGCCTTCAACTTCTAACCCTTTCCTTGTTCATGAATCCAATTTCTGTTCCTCAAGTATTAAAAAGCATATACTACATTAGATGGCCATGTACCACCAACATCTGAAGCACCACAATAGTAAATTTGATTATAAAATAGAATATACCTTTTACTCCATCCGATCTATTAGATCTGAGTATGGATCAAAGAAACCCAACTACATTTGTTCCTAAGGGTTAGGGCAAAGCCCAAAAAAGACGAAATGATGGCCACGAAAATGATGACGTTTAGGATATAATGTTCCCTTCGACTGGAAAGGTGAAAATCATGGGGGCCACCCCATTGGAGCTAAATCTGGATTTTTATAGGCCCTCCATGTCATTCTAATGCCGGTAAATGAAACCACATGACGCGGAGAGTAAAAGGCCCTTCGTATGATCCAAAAATAGAGAAACTATACATAATTTCCATGAAATCCTTTACAAAACAAAGAAGTCCGCCTTTGAATGTCGCACGCCGCAATATGAGGGACACATACAGTGGCCGGCGTAAGAGGCGGCCTATGGACCTTTGGATGGGCAAAGGTTTCTACGAAAATAGGGAAGGTGAAGAAGGAATAGAGTTATGTGTATACAACCAAGAAATCGAGTATTAAAACCATAGGAGCGTAGGAAAAAAAATCAAATAACTTGCACCAGAAAAGAGGAAAACGGCGAGCGAGGCCCACTGAATACTGGACTGATAGACTCAAGTATAAAAATAAATGATTTGAAGGAAAAAAAAACAAACGTGTTTTTGCCTTTGATGGACTCGCACCGCTGGAAGAAGCAGAATGGTGGCGAATCCATAATGGTGGCAGAGTAACAATGCTGATTATGAAAATGAATGAAGCAGAGAAAAAAAAAGGATTTTTTCCACTTTGCATGGACTTGTTGATGCCAGAAGGACTTAATCGGCAGAGAAGGCCTAGTGGCAGCAACTTTTGGTCCACTAGATTTAGGGTTTACTTGCCGGCAAGAATAGAGGAAGAGATGTAATAGTTGCTAGGGTTTGCTCACACTGCCATATTTATGGGCCTTATGAGAGATTACTAATACACCCATCAATCCTTTGCAATTGATTCGCTCACTAACTTAACCCCTGCTTCTATTTTTCCCCATTTTGGTCACTTCTCTACGCTGCACTGTCTGATCAGTTTATTTTGGTTTACGGAGCACAATATTTTCTCCTTTCCTCCCTAATAGCCATTCTTCTCCCTGGGCTTTGAATCCGAACCATTTTGGGCTGGGTATCACTCTTAACTTGGTGGGCCATACTTTTTTTTATTTACTTTAACCCATTCACCTACCTGCCTGCAAATATCTTAATTTCTTTATACCCACATTTATTAAATTTAGCCCACCTTTTCCTTCATTTGTTTAGATTGTCTCTGTAAATTTTTTAATTCCCTTAAGTTTTTACATTTATGTTCTCCCCAATTTTTTTCCATCATGGATGATTATTAATTTTTGGTTTACTATTTTGTGATTTAATATTTTCATTTTTACCTATTTCCATTTTTTCTAATTTTTTTTGCTTTATCCAAATTTGGGTTAATATTCTTATGACTATTATTTTCTTTCGCTATCTTTTTGTTAATTTTTTTTATTATTCTTCTTTCAGTGTTACACTATCCTAGTTAATCATTTTCTATTTCAACAAACTTTAAACTATCAGATTATTTACTTCATCATCCTATTTTTTTCATGAACACTTAACTACAAATGTATTCAAATACTTGATGATCTGTATTTCCTATTGTAAATTACACATCTAGAATATTTAATTCCTCTTTATTATTTTTTTATAATATTATACTATTGTATGTACAAAAAATCATTTCATTGTCAAAACCTTCCTAAACAATTATTCACTATAAATTAACCATGACGTAACCATCCTCATAGTTTCCTTTAGTATAACTTCAGTATATATCATATTTAATTGCTTTTTATTTTAAATTGCTAATATTATACTATTGTGCGTAGAATAAATTCTTTTATTATCAATAACTGGTAAAACATTCATTTATTTTATAATATATGTCGTAGGCTAATATTTCTTTTATTCTATTTCTTTCCTATCCCATTTTTGGTCTACTCTTATTTTGTTGATGCCTTAAACTATTAATTTCCAATACCAAGTGGTAAGTTATCCTCTATGTACATTTTATTATTCGTATCTGTATAAATTCTCTTCACTTACAAAAATAACATTTCTACCCTATGCAGCAAAATAATTTCTCCATGGACTCATTACCCATTAAGATTCTTGTGATTATTTTGTCCAAGGTTCTACAGTGAGATCTACGTTGGTCTCGAGACCTAGCATCTGTTAATTGTTCATTCTCCCTGGCCTTTAACTCCCCCGTTATATTTTCATCCTTCACTATTTCTTCAGTCTTATGAGGATGGTTCCTACATTAAGGTTCTACTTGATTTGTTGTGCTTAGGGATTCCGGCCATCCCATTGCTGCCTTACTCCATGGTGTTATCTAATACTTCTGCCATGAAAATTTTATTGAGGGCTTGCATTTTATCTATAACTCTTCCATTCATGGAATTCCGATGGTGAAATATCTTTATGCCATTTTGTCAATGAATCAGGCAAATGCTTTCATCACCAATAGCATTTCATACATCCAAACTCTGAAGGGAGATAAGGTTGATGCATGGGGAGCAGTAATTCAAAAGCTATACATTGAAGCTGATGACTTCATTGGAATGATGGTACGAAGGTAGGCTCATCTGTTCACTATGTCTTTTGATATGGTCAATCCTAAAGTCCATCATCACCGTTTTGGATCCTGTGTGTTATAACTCCATCAACAGTCACGTATCAATGGTTTACCCTTAATAGATTATGAGATTAATGATCTGAGATTGAGTGATGAATGTGCATTGGACGAGGAGTTAAGGTTGTTAAATGAGATGGTCCTTCAGGTACAGTAGAATTAACATCTTAGTCATTAGTGTTATTATGTTTCGTTTCTAACTTATCTGTCATAGACTTTTGGTGCGCATAGTATCTGTTTTTTTATTTCCCTTTATATTTACTCCTGTAGTTGGCATTGTGTTATGTTCTATATTATAGTTATATGTTATGCTATTCATTTGCATTACTTCTTACTTGATTTTGCTTACCGTTATTATCATTTATATTTATCGCAATTGTCTCCTCTTTTAACATATAGATGATACTAATTATGTGATTTAATTCTATTATTAATAGTGCCAGCATAGTTACGTTTCCTAATATTTTAAAGGAAACGAATTCACGGCCTCAAAGAGCCCATCGCATTGAACTGCCATATACTATTCGGCAAGCTCGCTCTTCAACTAAAACTCATTTTTCCTATAATTGCAACACTTCAATTATAGGAAATCACTCATCTGCAATTGGAATCTTAGCTACAGTACCTGTTCCTTATATTCCATTCCTAAGAACTACACTCGGTGATATAACTAATAGAGTGCCCTTAGTTGGTCATTTAGCGCAACCTACTGCACGGCTTGATGCAGATATTCCCCGTGCTACCCTTTTGCCGCCACCTCATTTAGTACCATTGCAGCCTATTCCAAGATCTTTTGAGATAAGAGAAAGCTTTTCTATTGTAACGAAATGATCTAAAACCGAAACTAGATCCACACCTTGCACTAAACGTATACCCATTGGTCCGTTCAATGAGAATAACGTTCATATTATAGGTTTGTTCATTCTAAATACATGTTTTTCCCATATCACTCATTTAGTCAGTTTTCAAAAAATTAAACAATATCTCCTGACCTTATTCTTGAATAGACGCCACTAATGATGTAAGTGTAATTAACCCTATTCGTGGTAATCAGGATTTTTACGGAGATGACTATCGCCATATGTTTTTTTTTCTCCCTACAATTACTTCCTTATCTTCTCAACTTGTTCCCTAAAATTACTTTCTAACTTAAGGACATGTTTTAAATATGAAGACATTGGCCCTCTTACATGTGTTTGTCCTTATTGTGGTGCTATTATGCAGTACTAAGAAAGGAGCAACAGGCACCATCGTACATCAAAATTGAAATTCTCCTTATGTTGCAACAAAGGGAAAGTTTCCATTCTGTATTCTTTGCCCCCATCAGAATTTATACATAACCTCTTTGACTACAATAGAGATCAGACATCGAGGTATTTTCAAAGGCATATACGAGAAATTAATTCTAGATTTTATTTCACCTTAACTAGGTTGTATGTCAATTCAAGTACACATGATGGGCAGGGTCCACTGGTGTTTTGATCTTGTGGAATGAATTATCATTGAATTGGAACCTTATTTCCTAATAGTGAATATCATCTGCGGTTTGCCAGCTGTACATGTATGACATCGAGTATGAGACATACAATCAGATTATGAGCTTTGGTGATGGGATGTATACAGAGTATGATAGACTAATCATAAATGGTCTAATTGAGGCATTTAATGAGCATAATCAATTGGTTAGATTCTTCTAAATGGTAAGAGATCGGTTAAATGACAAAACAATGCCTTTTGTTCATATTTAACTGTTTAACCCTAGGGGAAAGGATAGACGATATGATTTGCCTACTTTAAATGAGGTTGCTGGACTATTTAATGGTATTGATGAGAAAAATGGCAACTATTAGGGACATATTGGTTTACCTGTGGAATTCAGAGTTGCGTACTATTGATTTTTTCTATCTAAAGTGGTGTGCTTTGCATTTCCCCTTATTCCTTGTGTATGGAAAGGATAGGTATCATTTGGAAATAAACTACTGCATTGAGGACGGACAACTTATTCCCATAAGAATGGTCACTCCAAGGGAGTTTTATGCATATAAACTCCAACAGCAGCGTAATGTTTACTTAGTTATCCTTATGTGAGGTCGCCTGTTGCATGAATATGCTCTTGATGCTTATTGTGTCACCCTTGAATCTCGGCTTCACTGGCTTTGATGAAATAGAGACCATTTCTGCGCTAAAATTTTATGTGGCTTGCAGGATGCAATCAACCAAGGTGACACAATTGGGTCTTTATATAGTAAAAGAACAATTCTACCATCTTCTTTTGTTGGAGGTCCTAGATATATGATGTTGAACTATCATGATTCAATAGTCATTTGTCTTTATAAATCCCTAGCCAACTGGCTACCCTGATTCATTTAACTTTCACCTGTAACCTGAAATGGCAAACAATTAGTCAATTCCTTCAACAAATCCCTGGTCAACTGGCTAAAGATAGACCTGATATCATCAACCATGTTTTTATGATGAAGCTTTAGAACTTCAAAGGCGATATTACTAAATGGAAACACTTTGGTCATGTCGTTGGAGGTATTATTCATTCTTGCCTTATTCAATAGTTTTACTGTAATGTGAAAAACATTAATTTATCCTTCCATCATTCCCTTTATTCCTAACTCTATATGCTGTAGATCTTTGCACAGTTGAGTTTCAGAAATGAGGTCTCCCACATACGCACATTGCGTTTTTCCTTCATCCTGAGGATAAGATTAAAACTTTTCAGAAAATTAATCTTCTTATCTCTATTAAGCTTCCAAATAAGGATGAAGACCTTATTGGGTATAAAACGGTTGTCATCTATAGGTTTCATGGCGCTTGTGGAGCAACAAATCCACGATGCCCCTACATAGTAAATAATACCTGTAGCAAGCATTACCCACGCTCCTTCCAAAATGAGACAATAATAAATAATGATGGTTTTCCCTTTTTACCATTGGAGGTGTAATGTTCGATATGCCATTGTGCATAGGGTGCCATTGGATAATCGGAGGGTGTTCCCATATAACCGTCACCTTTATGTGAAAAATGATTGTCATGTCAATGTGGTGCTCACTCACTTGGACATATGTGTTAAGTACCCTTGTAAGTATATTACCAAGGGCTTAGACATATCTACAGTTGTTGTAGAAACTAATCATTCTAAGTAGAATAATGGGCCCATAGTTAAAGCTGATCAGAATAATGAGATCAAGCAGTATATGAATTGTCATTTTATCTCCATATCGGATGCAATATAGTGAATCTTTGGCTTCTTTATCCATGAGCATCATCCATCAATAAAGCAGTTATCTTTTCATTTATCGGGTAAACAAAAAGCTTTATATGAAGAAGGTGATGACTTCCATGATGTCATTCGGTGCACATGAGGAAAGTATGACAAAGTTCTAGGCTTGGAAGCACTATAACTCTATTGATAATTTTGCTCGTACGTTGAAATACATTCAATTTTTAGAACATTTTGTCTAGAATAAGCAACTCAAAATGTGGACACGGCATCGTAGGGGTTGTAGTGTCGGTAAAATATATTTTGTTCACCCAACTGTAGGTAAAATATTTTACCTTTGCATGCTTCTCAATGTTATTAAAGGACCCATGTTGTATGAAGGGATTCGCATAGTCCATAGAGTTGCTTATAGAAAATATATGGAAACATGTTTTGCACTTGGTCTTCTAGATGGTGACAGAGAATGGCATCAGTTCCTTCATAAGGCAGCACAGTAGGCATTGTGGCACCAGTTAAGACAACTATTTCTCATCTTCTTGCTTTTTCATAAGGTTAATGACCCACTAACCTTGTGGAAATGTAATGTTGATTTCTTAACTGAAGATATTTTATATCGTCAATGCAGGGTTTTAAAAAACCCCCCAGTTGACTATGACTGATGACGAGCTACAAAATTATGCACTATATGATATTGAATAGGCCTTGAATAGAGTTGGTAGAAGCTTAAGGTAATTTTTCACTATTTTGTTCTAGCAAGTTGGTCATCGGATAATGTTACAAAATTCTTTCCTCTTCGAGTAGTTGAGCTATAATAGACCGGCTCTCATTTTAGAATATGTTAACTTGATTAGCCATCTTATCTTAATGTTGGTCAGTGCTGTATTTATGTATCATTGATTCGATTTGTTGAAAAACATACTCGTGGCTTCTTCTTTGTGCATGGAAATGGTGATACGGGAAAGACTTTTGTTTGGAGGATAATTATTTCTAAACTTTGCTATTCTGGTTAAATCATCTTTACAATTGCTTCTTCTGGTATTACTTCACTCTTATTACCTGGAGGGGTAATTGCCCAATCCTAGTTTAAGATCCCAATCCCTATAGAGAATATATCTATGTGCCATATTAAAAGATCTACTCCAATAGTAGAGCTTGTTTACAATACCAGCTTGGTCATATGAGATAAAGTTCCAATGGCACATCGGTATACATTCGATGCTATGGACCAAACGTTTCATGATATTCTCTTTGTTCTTGACCCTGCTGCTACAAGAAAGGTCTTTGGGGGTATGATAGTTGTTCTTAGGGGTGATTTTTGCTAAATCTAGCTTGTTATTCTACGTGGTAGTTGAGTATATATAGTTGGTGTGTCAATATTATCATCCTCTCTTTGATAGCATTGACAGCACTGCACATTATATTCTCTGACCAAAACCATGAGGCTACAAAATTCCACATCACCTGAAGTCTCAATGTTCAGCTATTGGATTATGAGAATAGGGGATGACTTAATTCCATTGCTTCAGTTATCAGAAGATAAAGAGGAACCATCATGGATCGACATTCCTAGCGATTTCTTGATTTCTACATCTACTAATCCGATTGCTGACATTATTTCCTTCACTTATCCAAATTTAACTGCCAGATATGAAGACATTGATTACCTAAAGGAACGGGTTATTCTCTCATTTACTCATGACATAGTAGACGTCGCTAATGACTGCATCATTAATATATTCCCTGGTGATTCATAGACATTCCTCAGCATTGATAAGGTTTCCCCTGCTTCTGATAATTTCGAAGCACATACCTTGCGATACCCAATAGAGTACATTAATACGTTCAAGTTCTCTGGTTTTTCTAATTATAAATTGTGATTGAATGTTGGTGTTTCGGTTATGTTGATGGGGAACTTAAACCAATCTTTATGTAATGGCACATGCATGGTAGTAACAAGGCTGGTGCATGTAGTTATTGAAGTAGAAATTATAAAAGGTCTTAACTTAGGGCATCAGTTTTTTATACCATGGGTTAAAATGGTCCCTTCTGATTTGCAGTTACCATTCATGTTCTATTGAAGGCAATTTGCCTTAAAAGTCTGTTTTGCCATGATAATTAACAAAAGTCAAGGATAAACTTTCAACCATGTAGGCCTTTATCTTTCGCAACCTGTTTTCAACCATGTACAACTATATGTTACTGTATCCTGGGTTACCGGTCTTCTAGGTTTTAATGTTTCACAGCAAATTGAGCATCCTAATAACTCACTAACATGAAACATTGTGTACCATGAAGTTTTCCAATAACTATAACGATGTTCCACTTAGATCCACCAACTTAAGTATGTTGCATCTCATTGTCATTATATTATATCTTTTATTTTTTTATCCCATGTCATTCAAGATCATTACTTTTTTTTAGTGCAAGTAAAAATGAGACCACAGTTCACCCATCTTAGCCAATTAACTACACTAAGTTATAGATGGACGTTCAAGGTCTGTTTGACATGCTTCTGGGATGCTATCAATGTAATGACTTTGAAGTGTTATGGCATAGTGATGACATTACTTGATGAACAGGTATCCTTTACTTTACTTTTCTCTTCCTGAAAAATACATTTATGTTCATACATTTAATTTTTTTATCAGTATTTCATTCACATATTATTCCTCCTTATGCTTCCCTACTTTAACTTCACCAAATTTTTTTTCATAGAATAATCACATTCATGCAATGACATGAGTGTCCATTGCTCCTAAATTCAAATCTCAATTGTCTGAGGGAATGTGTACATCTTCTCAAACTTTACCGTCTTTAAGGTCGATAAAAGGTACAGACTAATGACCAATTAACATGTTATTCATTTTAATGCGTGGATGGCATATACTTTAGTTTTCGTTCCTGTACCCACCATTGCCCGATACAAGTTCGAGTTCGTTCCTTTTGACCAAATACATATGCAATTTCCTAAAAATGTTCAGTTATGTGGTACTACCTCATACACTGAACATTTTATATATTTAGTTTTGTTGTTATTAACTTACTATACTCTTTCTATCATTTGTAGATGTCATTAGCAAACTAATTGCAATTGGTTCCATCACTGAAACTATCTGTATTGATGGTGTTGTAACACAAATATGCATTATAAAGCTTGAAAGTTTAAGGTATTCCACTCCCCATCTGCATTTACTTGACTCGTGTTATTCCTCTTACTTTAGTTCCAATTCATTGCTTTGTGCATCCATTACTCTTATCAATAGCTCCACAGTTGATATAACTTTTTACGGGAATCAAGCAAATTTGCTTAGTTACAATTTAATGAAGGACACACCAATGAACAACATCCTTGTAATCATTTCCACATATGTTAAGATGTGTCAAGGTATGTGCTTAAACATACTTCACTTATTATCTCGATTTAACTCATTTCACTTTGGGTAATGTTATTGTGAGTGTAAGACATTATAACCTTGCTTCCACATCTGGCACAAAAGTTTATGTTAATATTGCCATTGATGAAGTGTAGTAATTCCTTTAATTGTATAACCCTCATACTGACTGTTTTCCTTCTATTTGCATTGATTCACCTATTAAAACTAAAATACTTTATGTTCCTCCTACTATCACATAACCTTAACCTTTTACATTAGGGCATCTACTAGGAGTGATATTGTATGAAACTATGTTCCTTCAATAGCTAACCGATGTAGGGAACTAAAGATAATCCATGACAGGTGAAAGAGTATTGTAAAAATTAAGGATTTGCTTAGTCGTGATCCTTTATTTATGAGTTATTGTACTTCCATCATATTTATACTTTACATATATAAGTTTTATACCATACTTAACATTACCACATAATATATCATAGAAGGAAAATATCTATTCTATCTGTGCCATTGTTTCAAAACTCTTGATTAAACGTGGATGATAGTATTATGCCTGCAAAAAAATGTTGCAGAAAAGTTGAACCCATTGGATTAACTTATTTCTGCCAGCACTACAACATAGTCAATCGTACACCACCTATGCGGTATTTACTTCACATTACTTTACCTTTATTCCTTCCTCTGCCATAGTTTTATGTTGTACTAATGAAATATCTTCTTCCATTGTTTTACTTATATTACAAGTATAAGGCTATCATCAAAGTGTTCAACTTCATGGGCAACATGTTACTCATAATGCTTGACTTTGTAGCTGTGAAGTTCTTTGCTTCCTCAACTACAGTTCTCTATGCTCTCAGACATTTGGCCCTCTTTTCTATCATTAACCTTATTCATTTATTGTTTATTGCTACACTGAAGACCTTGCTTATACATATAGTTTGTGCCACTTAATATCTTTTTTTATGTTCCTCTCATTTCCCTAAGATAATAGACCCACAAAACTTGAGCATGCCTTTCAACAATCATTGAACTAGGAGCTAATCTTTGAGGTTGAACTTACTTCATTTAACCTCCAAAATCCTTTTTCTCCTCTCACTCTTAGGAAGTTTCACATGATTAACCATGAGGAAGAAACACTCACATTTACCCTAAAAGAACAAATTTGTGTTCTTCGGATCCTTTATTCCTTATATCTCTGTTCTTTATATCTCTAGATCCAATTAACAACTATTTTGCTGTTTTAATGACCAAGCCAATTAATGCAATGATCTATGTCTCATTCAAGAGATCAGTTCGCTTCCTCATATTCTTTTATCATATCATCAAATATTGAACCTTTTATTGCTTCTGCTTTATAACCACTTCACTAATCTAACTTTTTCATACTATTACCACTTATTATCCACTTTTACCATCCTAATTGAATTTAATTTTTGCCAAGTTGGACCGTCAGAATACTCCTTCCACGTCTCATCCTCAAACAAAGCCTCATCTGTTCATTTACAACTTGATTGTAGCCTATGAATGGTACTCATTTCTTGCAGTCATAATGCAGTATAAGTAGCTTTATCCATATATATTACCATTACACTTTACCTTAATAACTACAATGCGACACATCTACTAATGCATTGTTATGTTCACAGGATTGAATTGGCGGACAACTTTGATATTGAAGCGAAATTCCCGAACATACAAGACCTTTATATTATATAACTGACCCTTTTTACCTCATTATGCAATACACATGGTTTTACTTTTTGGACTTCAATCACATTATTTCGTGTCCTCTTAATACATTGATTCTTGAAAATGTTAGTATATGAACTATTGGCCCGTCTGTTAAACGGGCTATGAAACTAGTTTTGCTAGAAAGTTTAGGTGGAAAATGTGTAGAAGTGGAAAAGTTAAAGATCAAAGTTGAATTTCTCCTCCATCATTTTCTAATTTTGTTTGTCAACTTGTTTGCATAAGACCAGGACCGTTTCAATTTTTGGTCACATGAGTGACTAACTTACATAATTTTAGAAATTTAGATGACTATCTCATATTGAGTGAAAGAAAGGTATATTTGTATTGAGGGAAGTGGGGGGAGAGGAAAATTAGTATGACTCCCTTATTTTGATAGGGAAATATGAGAGCAACGAGAGTCATTATTTGTTTTCTTCCTCTTTTCTACATCTTTTTCAACCTTCCAAATTTAAGGAAAAGGACTATCTCTCATCTTCTCTTTCCTTCCCTTTCCTCTTTTCTTTTATTAATTAAATCCAAATAGACTCCAAATAATTGACTCATACTAGTTGCCAAAGATGAGACAAATGGTGCATCGAAGCCAAACAAAGGAAAAACAAAAATTGGGCTTTGATGTTTAGCCTAACCTACCATTGACCTTTTTCTATTTTAGAAAACTTACACTTTGTCCTCTTGAATAGTCACCTTTGTTAATTTGTATGTTATGTCTGTGAGCCAAATGTCCTGGTTGTCTAATAAGATTTGTAAATTGTGCAAATCAACCACAATATTTATTTCATGTCACCTCTAATCAATTTTTTTACTAAATATATACCCCATCCATCTTTTTTTTTTTTTTGCAATATTCACTATTCAGCAATTAATCTATATTTTTTTTTTTCAAAATTTTAGTATATAAATGAAAAATCTTTATATATAAATGATAAATATATACCTATAATTTCTCTCTCTCTCTCTCTCTCTCTCTCTCTCTCTATATATATATATATATATATTAAATTTTTCTAATAAACAATAATATAAATAAATTCAAGTTAAATATTTCAAAGAATATGGGATGGAAGGATTAATATATTTATAATAAATTTTTTATTTTTGAATAATTTTTATGTTTATAAATTTACTAATAATTTATAAATCTATAATATATTTCCATGTTTATAAAGCACATTTATACTTGTGATTAATATTAATATTTTCTTAAGTAAAAAATATTTGCATCAATGTATCTAAATAGTCAATAATGTAGTTGTCCTCATGAATCAAAATCAACAGTCCAACTGGATGGAGCTCTGGAGGAATGACAATAGTAACAATGATAAACAGTTGTAGCGAAACATCTCTGAAAATTGGAACCATGTAGTCTAATTTCAAGGCCATACTAGTTGTAAAAGAAGGGATTACGGAAATGCATGTTCCTGCGTATGTCTTGGACATAACTTAGCTATCTGAGCTAAAGAAAGGTGTTTATAGTGTCGATGTGAACACGAAACAAAGGAGGAGTTAGTAGATTGTAGCCATTGGTGTCTTCCTGGATTGCCTGATACATGGAATCAGCTATTTTACATGGTCTTGTTTTACTAGAGTAAAAGTAGATGTTAGGTGCTCAATTGTCTTACATACAAATACCCACTACTAACTGATTTTGATTATTCATTCATGTAGTTAGTGGGAAATCGTGTAATTTGACTTAGTTTAGTCGGACCATGCTTGTTGCAGTATATCTTGTAAAGAAATAGTTAATGAATGTTGTTTCCTCATTAAGTAAGACATTCTAATTTGAATCATCTTGTTTTTTTTTTCGGTCGCTTGTCTACAAGAAAAATACAAAATGTACTATAATTAAAAAAAAAAAAAGAATAAATGTGAAGTAATATAAGAATTTCTAATTTTTAAGGATTTTTTTTTTGTAAAAAAGTAAGTATAATTTATTAATTTTTCATTGGGTAGGCTAAAAAATTATAGAACATTAATTACCATTTGGCTAAAAAATATACTTAATTAATGATATAGTTATATGTAATTCGTAATGTGCTTAGTTAATATATTACTTATATTATGTGTTGCTAAAAAATTATAGAATGTGTAAATTTCTTTCATACATGAGAATTAGTTTAGAAAATAAAATGAGATTAACTAAAATATATTTATCCTAAAAGATTATACTTCTTTATTTGAACTAATTAAAAAATGAATAGGATGTACAAAGTAAATATTAATATTAATCACAAGCATAAACTTAGTTTACAACCACAGAAATATATTATAGATGCAGAAATTATTAGTAAATTTATAAATATAGAAATTATTGAGAAATAGAATATTTGTTAGAAAAATGGATTAGATGTCGCATAAGATGAATATTATTATTGATTTGCACGATTTATAAATCTTATTGTGTAGTTGGGGCATTTGCCCTACTAACACAACTAAGGATTGCAAAATCTGACCTGACCTGATGACCTAGCCCAACTCACTTGTACCCAAACTTAACTTTACCCGATTTGAAAAGAAAAGGTCAATGACCTAAATCTGGATGTACCTAATTAGACCTGAATCCGAACTTGATTCAAGGAAAACTCGAGAAAACCCGAACACAAATGACTTAAACTCGAAATGACCTAACCTTAAATTGACCCAAATCCTGAAATGACCCAAGCTCAAAACTGACCTGATCTAAATTTGAGATAACCCAATAATTAAACCTGAAAAGACCCGATTTTAACCCTCACCCTAAACCTTAATTTTCTTTTTTCATTATCTTCCATATTTAGTAAGCCTTAAATATGAGAGTTTCCATATTTAGTAACTTCCATTTTTTGGGGCTTTTTATACTCAGTGTGTCTCATATTTAGGAAAAGTGACTTCTGTAATTAGTAATTTACATTTTTTTGTACTTTCATATTTAGTAAGTCTCATATTTGGGGAGACGACTTTCATATTTAGTAACTCTATTTTGTTTTCAGACGTTTATGTTTAGTAATTCTCATATTTTGAGAGGGGATTTCCACGTTTATTAATTTTCATTTTTTTAAAACTTTTATATTTTGTAAGTCTCATGTTTAAGAAAGATATTTCCATATTTAGTAAGTCCCATATTTGAATTTTTTCAAAACAAGTAACTTTTTTAGTAAGTTTAATGATCTTGATATGTAATTGTTAAAATTATAATATTCATCCCTAAAATTTTAATTATAGTGCATAAAATTTTAATTATAGTGCAATAAGGTACCTTAATTGTAAAAAATTTCATTTTAGTCACCCCTAATAATTACAACATGGGTCCCTAATTTTTTGAAATTTTTACACTTTTACCTAAAATTTTTTAAATTTTACAGTTTAGTCACTGATAGTTAGGGATGTCAATTTGAACCCTACCCTGTGGATACCCGATCCTACCCTACCCATTTTTTTTCCAATTAAACGGATTTGGGGCGGATCCGGATTTTTTTTGTAATAAAACCCGTTGGATGCGGGTAGGATGCGGGTTTAGCTAACAACCCGCCCTTAACCCGCCCCTAATCCGCCCCGCTATGTGTGTGTATGTATGTGTATGTATATATATATATATATTAAAAAATAATAAAAATATTATATCCATTAAAAGTTAAAACCATTCCTAGTTTAATCGCAATTTACATTTTATTTATATTTGACTAGTTGGTATCAATGAGGATTGTATTACTACAATTAATTGTTATTTGGACATTGTTATTTATTGTTTTTTGTTTTGTATGAACATATTTATTGTTGTTGTGTGAGAAGTTTATCGTAATTTACATGTTAAATTTCTCTTAATCTCATATATATTTCTTTTAATCTCATATGTAATAATTTGGTGGGTTTGTGGGTCGAGAACCCGCATCCTACCCACCAATACAAGGGTAGGATACGGGTTTAAAAAACCCTACCCGATGCGGGTTGTATGGATTGTATCATGGGGCAGGTTCTAGAATGGCACAACCCTACCCGAACCCTACCCGTTGACATCTCTACTGATAGTGAACTTGATTTGCATTTTGTAGTAATTTAAAAGAAAATTTATCAAAATATAAACATAACAAAATTGTCGTAATATATGTCTGGTTGATAGCTATGTGACAATCTGAATAGCTTTTACAGTAATAGTTGAAGAGTATAAGTTTAGAAAAATAATCAAGTATTACCATCAATGTTAAATTACCTAAATATGTAATAAATTATAATGAAGAAGATTTTTATGAATATTTTGATTAAATATACTAAAAAAAGAAAAATTAATTTAAATTAAATCACACAAAAAATTAAATTCTTTGGTTTATATATTAAAAAAAAATTGAACCAATTCAATCATTTTAATCTATACATCAATATCCCACGAAAAAAAGATCGACCTTGAATTTGACTTGAAATTACTCGATATTGAAATTAACTCGACCTGTAGTGAACCAGAACCTAACATCAACCCAAACTCAAATGACTTGACCTGAACCTGAATTTATAATAATCTGATTAGATCTAAATCTGAATGAACTTGCCCAAACCTGATCTAACCCACCCAATTGCTATCCGCACAACACACAAACTGATAGCAGGTGGCTATTCAAAGGATCAAAGTGTAAATTTTTTAAAATAGAAGAGAGCAAATATAGGTTTAGTCAAACATCGCGGTGTTTTTGTAAATTTATCAATTCAAATCAGAACGCACAACGCAGAAGGACTCGGTCTCGTGCCGTTAGCGTTCACTCCCACATCTCAACAACATCGTCAACCCAACTCGCTGGAATGCTCCTGACCCACCTGCTTAATAGAACTCTCTAGACTCTGGAGAGAGAAAGCCACACTCTTCTTCCCTCACTTATCGCCATTTATAAAATCATCATTGTCGCCCAACCTCAATCAACTTTCTCAGCGACGACCTCTCTATCGCATTCTCTTATCTGATCTCGATAACCCATTTCGGTTTCATCCGCCTTTCCTTTGGTTTGCTTCCATAGCCATGGATGACGATTTCGACTTCCCCGCCCAGAGCAACGTAGACGACATGGATATGGACATGGACATGGGCATGCCGGAGGGGGACTCGGTCAATCAGTTGCCGAAAGTTGGCGAGGAGAAAGAGATTGGGAAGAATGGGCTCAAGAAGAAGCTGGTCAAGGAGGGTGAGGGCTGGGAAACTCCCACCAAAGGCGACGAAGTAGAGGGTAACGTTTCGTTGGTTTTAATAATCCTTTCTTTTGATGTTTTAATTTGCTTTGTTTTGACGGGTTGGTTCTGAATTTGCAGTTCACTACACTGGAACCTTGCTCGATGGGACCAAGTTCGATTCGAGCCGGGACAGAGGGACGCCTTTCAATTTCAAGCTTGGCCAAGGTATGTTCGTCACTGGCGTTAGAATTTATTCAGTGGGATTTGAATTTGCTTTTTAAGGTAATAATGGCCATACTTCTGGTTCTGGAGGTTCAAATAACTCTTCTCATGTAACGTCATATAACTGACCTGCTGGAGGAGGAACATTATATAGCCCATGATCATTTAATGTTTAAATTCTCTAATTGATAATGAGATAGAGTTAAGTTGTGGCAAAAGTTGGATCAGCATGGTCATACTGTTTTTTCTGTTCAATTGCAGGACAAGTGATTAAAGGGTGGGATGAAGGTATCAAAACGATGAAGAAGGGCGAAAATGCTATTTTCACGATACCCTCTGAGTTAGCGTACGGTGAGTCAGGGTCACCTCCTACTATTCCTCCCAACGCAACCCTGCAGTTCGATGTGGAGTTGCTTTCTTGGACTAGTGTCAAGGATATATGTAAAGATGGAGGGATCTTCAAGAAGATTCTTGTTGAAGGGGAGAAGTGGGAGAACCCCAAAGATCTAGATGAAGTATTTGGTATGTTGTTCTCGTCACATGAATCATTCTCATGGGGTTGTATGTTTAGTTGCTAAATGGATTCCTCACTGTGTCAAATTCTTTGTTTTTATCTGCAGTTAAATATGAAGCTTGCCTGGAAGACGGTGCAGTTGTGTCGAAATCTGATGGGGTTGAGTTCACAGTTGGAGAGGGTATGCAAAACCATTTGCTATTTTGATTTGACCTTCTTATTGTACCTTCATGACGTTTTTTAGGCTCAAAGGTTGGTAATTTTTGTGTGGCAGGTTACTTCTGTCCAGCACTAGCCAAGGCAGTGAAAACAATGAAGAAAGGGGAGAAAGTCTTGTTGACAGTAAAGCCACAGTGTAAGTTCCCATTGGTTTGTGCTTCCATTATTTGGTAACAAACAGCTGATCCTAGCTGGCCTTTTCATATCTATAGATGCTTTTGGGGAGAATGGGAAGCCAGCAACTGGTGATGGGGGTGCTGTCCCTCCGAATGCTACCCTTCAGATAACTCTTGAGTTGGTTTCTTGGAAGTCAGTCTCTGATGTGACAAAAGATAAGAAGGTGATGAAGAAGATATTGAAAGAGGGTGAGGGTTATGATCGACCAAATGATGGAACTGTTGTTCAAGGTACATTTTACTTCATGATCATTACTGTATCCTTCCTCATTGGGACAGGTGTTGCCAATCGTTCTTGTACTTCTATTCCTAATTAGATGAGTAGCGCGACAGTACTCTGAAAATTTTGCTTGCTTTATGCCAGTAAAATTGATTGGGAAGCTGCAAGACGGGACAATCTTTGTGAAGAAGGGGCATGATGAGGAACCTTTCGAGTTCAAAATAGATGAAGGTAAAAACAGAGGAGCTTGAATACTTGTTTTTCTGTGCGTACCAAATTATCTCATTTCTTGCATTTGGGTGCAGTGTATTTGATCTTTGATATGAACCACGTCGTTTGGTGTATTTTTTGTAGAACTAGTTATTGATGGGTTGGATAGAGCTGTAAAAACCATGAAGAAAGGAGAAATTGCACTTATCACCATCCAGCCAGAGTATGCTTTTGGTTCCTGCGAAACAAAGCAGGATTTGGCTGTAGTCCCTGTCCACTCAACTATATGTTATGAGGTGGAGATGGTGTCATTTGTCAAGGTCAGCACAAACTGTTTGTGTTGGTGGCATTTTTCTATGTTATTCACTGTGTGGGAAGTGGTCTGATTAATGACTTAATGCAGGAGAAAGAATCTTGGGATATGAACACGCAGGAAAAGATTGAAGCTGCAGGGAAGAAAAAGGAGGAAGGGAATGCTTTGTTTAAAGCTGGTAAATATGAGAGGGCCTCAAGAAGATATGAAAAGGTTCGATTATGTTCTAGACTTGATTGCTACTATTATTACTAATGATAAACGAGTTGCATCATTTGATACCAATAATATTTGTATTCTGTCCAGGCCATTAAGTTCATAGAGTATGATTCTACTTTTAGTGATGAGGAGAAGCAGCAAGCCAAGTTGCTAAATATTCCATGCAACCTGAATAACGCGGCCTGCAAACTGAAACTCAAGGACTACAAGGAGGCCGAGAAATTATGCACGAAGGTCTTTGCTCTGAACGTAATGAACCTTGTGTATATTGAAGTATCTTCTGGCATTTAGACTGACTCTGCTGTTCTTTAGGTATTGGAACTTGACAGTAGGAACGTGAAAGCACTGTACAGGAGGGCACAGGCGTATATGCACCTGGTTGATCTAGAACTGGCGGAGCAGGATATCAAGAAGGCCCTAGAGATAGATCCTGACAACAGGTATAATGTTATTGTGTATGCACCTGTGGTTGGACACTATCGATGAAAAAGGGATTTCAAATATAAGCTGATGGAAAATATGGCCTGATCAAATTTTAAGTCCTTACTTGTGTTGCTGTACCAACAACAGGGATGTGAAGTTGGAGTACAAGGTTCTAAAGGAGAAGATCAAGGAATATAACAAGAAAGATGCGCAATTTTATGGCAGTATATTTGCAAAAATGAACAAGTTGGATCAAGCAAAGGCTGCAAAACATGGGGCAATGCCCTTGGCAGTCGACAGCAAGGCATGATAGCAATTCACCTTAATCTCCTCCCCCATCTGACCCTAACATCCCCCTCTTCCTCCTCATTTCCCTCTTCTGTCCATTAATGTTAATGTCGTTGCAAGGGTGTATGTGGTGTGCTGAAAATGAGCGTGTAAAATTAGGGGCAAGAGTGATCATATGTACACTACATTTTCTCCATTGCATTTAATAAGATAGTGATGTTGTGTCTGTTTTGGACTCTCAAGCAGGTCTTCCGGGTGCTGTTGGTTTTGGCATGTTTATTATGCTTGATCACAGTCTTAATCTGGAATATCGAACGCTTCATGCCTTCAGACCGTATCCAAGTTGAAGTTAGGGATTTGTAATTGTAAAAAAAATGTCATATGGCTATTAACCAAACGAGGTCTGTAAGACATTTTGACTTGATCTGTAGGACATGTGTGGACCACTGTGTGTTTGTGGTTGATGTTTGATTGCAGAAACTTTTTCTTTGGTAATTGATTTGTTGAGCAACTGCTATGTCGAGTCACTCTATGTGCATGAGGGTGTCAAAGATTGGTATATAGAACTCTCAGAATGGGAATGGGACAGATGTTCCGGTCAAGAAACAAAATCTGCAGCTTACTGTTTATATGCAGTGAACAGAAGGCACTGGCGTCGAATTGTTCTAGCTGGTGAAAGATCCAAGCAGAAACTGAAGGTCAGTGGCAACTAGCAAAAGATTATTGGTTGCAACTTAGCTAGATCATACAGATCTTTTTAATATCACAATATATCTACAGAGTGTACCTGAGGCTTAATATTTGTTTACCGGAATAACAATAGTGTTCATCAGCAGCTTTGAATTGTATGTACATATTCTTCTAGCTGTGTGTCCTCCACTTGCCTTGTTTTGACTGCACCAGAACTTGAGTTAGATACTTCAGCAGATAAGCCCCTCAAGCTCTTTGGAGAAATACGGCCTGAAATGCAAGTTGAAGCAGATGCAGCAAAGCTACTCACAGACATTGCATGCTTTAGGTCATGTCCTTGGTTAAAGAATTAGTTGCATTGAAGTGTTAAAGAATTGCAAGTGTTGATTGGCCAGTTGCAACCACCGTCCCAGCTAAATGAGTGATCCTGGGCAGCATCCTTTACAAGTATCAGGCATTAGAGCTCTCTCTCTGCCTGCCATAGCTGTATCAAACGCGCTGAACTGAAGCAAAAAATTGATGATACAATATAAGTTGCCGTATATCGGGCTCAGTATACCAGAGTCCATTGGTCAAGTGCTGTCGTGCTTCATTGAATTTGCAACTACAATTCACAGCTGCTGATACTGACGTCAAATGATTTTGTGAAATAGGGGGAGGCTGAAGACCTGGAAACAAAAAAAGAAAGAACAACATTAGACAGCTTGCCGTTGGAATCTGGCCAACGCCAATGATTTATCCCATCTAGAAAGCCATTGAAACGCTGCGTTTAACTTCTTTCTGGTCAGCTAAGGCTATAGGAAATGAATCAATCATATGACGGAGTCTTTTGAATGGACGAGAAGCTTCTTAAAGATCATATGCTCTGGACTATAGGTGATGAGAAAATGATTCGAGTTTGGGAGGATACGTGGCTTCCTAGAATTTCACCAAATTACTCGGTTTCTCTTTCTGGAAATGTCTTTAAAGACCCTAATCTATGACTCTCGGATCTTTACAACTTAGAAGAGTGTTGTTGGAAGATCACAACTCTAAATGCCCTCATTCCTCTACAAATTGTAAATCTGATTCTACAAATTCTAGCCCCCACTATGATGGATGGTCTTGATGCTATATCATGGTTGGGAAGTGCTTCAGGATCATTTATTGTTAAACATGCTTATAATTTGGAGCTCTAGAAGAAGTCAATTAATTTTCTCAATCCTGTAGGAAACTCTATAAATTGTGCTCCTCACCTAGAATTTTCGACTACCCTCAAGTCTATTTGGGTATCTCACATTCCGCAGAAATTTATATCATTTATGTGGAAATGCTTATCTCGGGTATTACTGACCTGATAAAATTTGGCCTCACATGGTGGTTGGATGGACCCCTTCTGCCCCTGTTGCCATCCTGCTTTAGAATCAATGTCTTATCTCTTTGGGATTGTCTTGGTTCCAAGGATTTACGGGGCAATTTTTGCAATTTCCCTTCACAATCTTCTTCGTTTGAGTCTTGGCTTGCAAATTTATTGGATCATCATAAGCATTCCCCGCCGAGTTGGATTCGCTTTTTTGTGTCTAATCTTTTGATTATCTGAATTGGTAGGAATGAGTGCCTTTTTCAAGATGCGCCTTTCCATGTACCTTTCCTAACTACAAGATGGGAAGACTTGCTTCTTCAGCTCTCTGTTGCCAAAGATTTTTAATAGAAAATTTCCTCTTTTCCTTTCAACCCCCTACTACTTTATGTCGTACATGGGGTCACTCTAAAAACTAGTATGTTCTAGCTAATTCGAATATCTTCATTACTGATGGAGCGTGGTACAAATCTAATGGCCACGATGCTGCTTGGGTATGGTTAGGCTTGGATGCTCCCCTAGGATAGTGCAAAGACGTTCTCATTCTTAGGTGTGAATCTGCTTTGGAGGTTGAGCTACAGGCAATCCATGAAGCCCTATTATTTGCATTGGCCAATAACTTCACCTCTGTTACAATCCTCATAGACTGTGCTTAGGCTCTACAGCCTTATCTGGTGATTTTCCTATCAAGGCTACTATTACAATTTCCATGCAAAATATTGTGGACCTGATGAACTTTATGTAACGTTACTTGGTGATCGTGGTCCCAAGATTTAGGGTTTCTTTCACTCATAATATTGCTATTTATATGTTTCCATGACTTCCTTCATTCTGTTTTTGTTTTTTATTACAAAAAGAAAAAAAGAAAAATCTACCATCTAAAATGCCTAGTTATGTTACGTATCTGAAATCCCTGTTATATATACCTTACACACCCCCGACCCTCCTAGCTAAGAAGCCTCCTCCTCCCAGTCGAACCTCGTCCCTACCACTTTAAACACCCAAATTCACTTCCTTACACGCATTTGGCCCACAAACAAGGGCTTTGGAGATCCAAAATGGGGGGTGATGACGGCGTTGGCGGCAGGAGGTATGGTGGTGAGTAAAAGCTAGAGATGGAAAACAAAAGCACATAGCAAACGCTCAATGCATGTAAACATGTACGTCATGGTAGATTTGGAGATTCAAAATGGCATATATTTCCAAGCAAAACAAGTACTCCCGTTATATTTACTTAGTTGTTGGTAACTCAACGGGAAAGAAAAAAAAAAGTAAAGGTTCCGTGGTTGAGTTTGCCTAAAGTATTTCAATTACAAAATCTAATCATCAAAAGGTTGGGCTTTCTAACTTATGTGTTAACTAGATATAGTGCCTGCGCTATACAATGGATGTTAGGATGTAATTTGATGGTCAAGTAAAATATTTGTCAATTGAATTGAAGGTATATTTTAAGCAACAAGGTTTTACAGTTTATGCAAGTATTTGAAAGCATTACATCTTTTTCCACTTGTTAACTATATATCTCTGTTTTTGGTGAGTTTCATTCCACGTTGGCAATGATGACAAATTGTCGAGTTCCAATATTGGTAGCCTCCATTGCAGGCAAAAAAAACTTATGAATACCTTCAACTGGAATGCAACTCTTTAGTCTCATCATTCCATAACATTTTCCCTATAACATATAGATCCATGTCAAATAAAAAAAAATCATTATAATGAACAACTTACAATGTATATGAGGTTTATATGTTCATGTAGTACCATTTTATGTAAATATAGCAAATAATCATTAAATAACAAAGGCTAGGGATGAAAATCGGAAAACTTAGAGTTTTAGCAATCTAAGTTTAACCATTGATAGAAAATAATTCTATGAAATAAAAAAATTGAGATTTGGAGTTGACATAAAATCAAGATTTAATGACTCTAATCTCTTTACAATAATTTTTTAGGATTAATAGGGTAAATAGTAAGATTTGTTAGTAGTTAAAAGTAATACTTAAACATTGATTAAAAAAAGTAATAAAAATGATACGAATTAGGGGTTTAAACAAAAAATTCCAAGTAAATTCTGCTAGCAGTCCAAGTTATGGTCAAAATTAGACAAATAATAACAACCAAAGTTTTTCCATAAAAGATAGAAATAACCTCTTACAAAAAATGATGTTTAATTTGGCAAATAAAATGCCAAAAAGGACAAAAAGTGGAGAAAGTCCTTGTAGTCTTTATCTTTAGTAGATGCAGTCTCCAAACTTGTAGATTTATTGGCCTCATCACTGCCCTCATGCTATCTCTCAAGAACTAAGTACTAATTATCAGATAGAATAGCATAGGGACCAAAATGGAAGAAAGGAAATTTGCAAGGGGCTAGAAGGGGGTTGGACCATTACCTAAGAAAAAGCAACAAAAAAAAAGAAGGTACTGTTAACCTCATGTCGGCAATTAATATATATTATCTTCGGTGGGTGCAGTCTCCAAACTTGTAGATTTATCGGCCACATCTTTGCCCTCATACTGCCTTTCAAGAACTAAATACTAACCATCAGATAGAATAGTTTAGGAACCAAAATAGAAGAAATGAAATTTTTAGGGGCCTAGAAGGGGTTATACCATTACCTAAGAAAAAGGGGGAAACAAAGAAGTAGCCCCAAGTGGGCAATTAATATAGAGTTATAATAAGTTCCTAATCTACAATACCAACACCCAACAACTTCTCAACAGAAAATGCATTGGTTAAAAAAGCTGCAACACTACAATTTTGCTCAAGGTTATAATTGCAACATGTATGTAAGGGATCAAGAGTCTCAATGTAACAGAATCACATGTGCAACAAGATCAGCTGAAATAGGATAGTTAAACCAGGACAGGTGTTTCATGCTAGGTAGGATGTAGCTGCAACCTCCCAAACTAAAGCACCCAACTCACCGCAACAGTACAACCATGGGGACCAAAATGGACATAACTCCCCAACCTTGTACACGTATAACTGAATTTTTACTTTCTTGTACTTTCATTAGCATATATAGATTGGTTGTATTTTTTGGTCATGTATTGCTGTGTCACCCTTGTTTTCCCTTGATTGATTTCCATGCTATCTTTATTTCTTTAAAAAATATTGGGATTACAATACAACATAAGGTACTACATCACTTTTTTCCTCTAACAAATCACTTCGTTAAATTGATAAAGTATCTTGTCTTTTTTCTTTTTTTTGCCGAGATAAAGTATCTTGTCGAAAAGAAAGGAAAGAAAGGAAAAAAAATTTCCCTCCTCTAGATATATAGTACAGCAGCTCAAATTAAACGAAAAATAGAACATGTACTAAATTTTGGAAAATCTTTTTACAGAAATCATTTTGTTAACATATTAGAGAAGCTAAAAGGGTAAAGGGAGTGGCGAATAAACTTTGGACCTCCTAATTGTTATCTTTATTTCTTTCCCGTAACTAATCACTTCTTTAAATTGATAAAGTATATGGTGGGAAAGAAAGGGAAAAAAATTATCCTTCCTCTAGATATATAATAACAATAGTTTGAATTAAATGAAAAATATAACATACTAAGGACTAATTCGTTTTAACTTAAGTCAACTGACTTATTTTTATTTTTACATCTTTTTTGCATGAAACAAATTCCATTTGAAAGCCAATGTTATGTAGATGCAATAATCTATTTGAAAATAAATTTTCATAATGTTGTTAAATTTTTATGAATTTTTTTTTTAAATGCCTTAAACTAAAAAAAATTCATAAAAATTTAGTAAGATTAAAAAAATTGTATTTTCAATGGATTATTGTAACTGCATAATATTGACTTTTAATTAAAATTAATTTTAAGTAAAAAATACATAAGAATAAAAATAAGTTATTTTGAAGTCAATTGACTTAAGTTAAAACAAATTGGGTGTAAATTTTAGAAATTTTTTTTTAACATATTAGAGAAGCTAAATGGGTAAAGGGACCGGCGAATTTGGACCTCTTCCTAGCTTCCCCTGGCTTGGGGATGATGACGTTAACCCCTTACTTGTTGGTGGTACCTCATTCCTAGGAGTGATGAGACCTAGATGCGTACTCATGTGAAAAACACGATGTCCGCTAAATAATGAACATTGATGGCCTTTGTATAGATCCAATGAGACATTTGTACCGTTGTCTCCCCAAAGTAAGAAGAAAATAGGAACAATGGTAGGAAGGATGCCTTCTTACGTCCACCGTCACCAAGTAAGGGGAGGATCGGAACAACAATAGGAAAGGGTCTCCGCCTTTTTCCCCAAATGTAGGGAAGATAGAAACGATGGAAGGATGAAGACTTGCATAACATGGTCTCCTCTAGTGGGGGGAGTAGGAATGATAGTAGGAAAAGCCCTTCCTACCACCATCTGCCATAAACAATGGGGATACGAACAAACTGTCTCCTTTAAATAAGAGGAAGATATTGTCTCTTATTGTTGTCTTGTCCAATTAAGGGGTGATAAGAACTGTGACAGGAATGAGACCTTCTTACTGCCGTCTTCCCCCAGTAAGGGAAGCATGAGGATGATGATATAAAAGAGACATTTCTACCGTCATCTCTTAATTTTGTTCCTTAGAACGCCTAATATTTTTTTTAGCCTCTACCGGTACTAAATGGCTCTGTTGAGGTTGGAGATAAAATGGCGATACCCAAATGCTTACACTAGTGTCATGGATAAAGCAAACCCAAAAGCCCTAAGTTAGCTTAAGGTTCAAAATAGCCCATAATATCTAAAACTCTCATAAAAGGCCCCAAAATATTCCCTTAAAAAAAGCTTACTTGTTGGCCCCATTACAGGACAAGGTGTCCCACTAATACAACGATCTAAAGCCTACGAGAAGCAGCTACATCATCAAATGGTCTAAATCCAAAGAGCATCATTTCCGAGATCTATATAAAGGTCATTATTATTTATTTGTGATGTATGAAATTATTTCCTTAGTATTCACATTTTACTTAAAATTTCTGCTTACTTGAGTATTAGACAATCTTTTGTAGGGCTCCATACTCCCCTCCAAACAAATGCTCATTTGTGAAGACCCACTTTTTGTGCCAAGACATCATATTGAGGTCAGCACATCATCAAAAGCCCAATATCTTACTTTAGATTGTTTCAAGTTTTGCTTCAATCCAATTTAGATTTAGGTAGGTTGGACACAGTCAAATTTAGGTTGTTGACTTTTCTACTTAAATCAGATAGGCTTGAGTTTTGATGGGTCGGGTCAGGTTATCGAGTTGAATCAAAATACATTTACCTTGTGAAAAAAATATAAGAAAAGTTTTGATACTATGTACGTTCTAATGGAAGTTTATGGTGGAGTTGGATATGGTCTCTTAAAACTCTTCCTAAAATCAAGATCTTCATGTATAAAATCATGCACAGATGTCTCCTTATCTGCATAATATTAAGCTTAATATCAATTGCCTGTGCAAGGGATGTGATGATACCACTGAAAATGATAAGCATATTTTTATTGGTTGCTCCTTTGCTTCTCAGGCTTGGGATATTACTTAGAGTTGAACCTTGAAGTAATGTTGTGTGGCCTAACTGTTGTAAATCGTTCTGTCTTAATAATATAGTGGTTTCTGTTGGTTCAACGTTCCCGGGTCTTATGTTTTGCCTATTGCTTTATGGAAGGATAGGAACATGCTTTTAATGGAAGGTAACCCTGTCAATACTAAGTTCTTGGCTTAGAGGATTAAAAACCAGTTAAGGTCTTGGCTTAGAGGATTAAAAACCAGTTGATCAAAAAAGGCCTCCTCTAGAATTATGAGACCCCAAACGAGATGACAAGCCCCTAAACCCCTATTCCTTTAAACTAATCTTTGATGGTGCCTATAACACTCCCTTTGCCCTGCTTAGCGCTGAGTACCGCCTGATAAGAGATCATGGGGGGAACTTTGGTATTGCCTTTGCCCAAAGATTTGGTAACACTACTGCTCTCCTGAACTAGTTACGAATACCCTTTTCGACCGAAAAGAAAAACTAGTTTCCTTTATTCCACAGCAGAACCAGAACATCATTATTACATGTTGATTAAAAAGGATAGAATCTACATAACCTTACATTTGCGCCGACATGAACAAAACTCAACAATCTAACTCAAAATTAACCTCTTAACCAAATCTCTACGTTACACCGATGACAGATGAAGACGGGAATCACTCGGTGGAAGGAGAAAAGGTAAGCAGCTCCCTGCGATGGAGCCAGGGCTTAACCACCACAACCGATTCGAACACTCTGGTTAGCCCGTTCTGCGACGCCTCTATCGTCAGGTAGTATTTTATCCCCGACACCACCTGCCTCTCCGCCTCCACTACCCTCGAGAACACCAGCGGCGCCCCGTTCCCGGACCGCCGGCTGCGTCTTAGGTTGAACTCCTCCACCGAGAACTTCCCCAACTCCTGAACCTCCTCGTTCTTGTCCACATCCTTCACCTTCGTTCTCCCTCCCACCATCGTCCCGTACCCGGAAACGGAAGCCACCACGGCTGCCATCAGCACCAGCACAATCATGACGCCGCGTCTCGCCGCCATAGCTCTCCCTCTCCCTCTCTCTTCTTCTCTCTCTCGCTCTCGCTAGCCTAGTTAAGCTACATCGATTGTGTCATGCTCGTGATCATTATATAGAGAAATGGACACGCAAAACAAGGAGAAGGGAGCCAGAGGGCATGGGCAGAGGGCAGGACCGGCGTGCCGCGTATTGTAGAAGGGGGAAGTTGTGGCGAAACGCGAGCGATTTGGTGACAGTGGTGATAGCTAAGGGGTAGCTTGTCGTTTACAAGCTGCTGGGAATGGAATGTTTTGTCTGGTGTGTGTGATGGAATTCTCTTATCGTCTCGGGCACCGCTTCCGCTACGTATTTCTGCCAGAAACAGACATGTGTTCCCCTGCATGTCATTTTGCCACACAAAGTTCTCTACCTGTACGGAGCTGCACTATTCTACGGCGCTAAGTCTAGCAATACGATACCTTTCATAGAGAAAAACACGTCTAATATTATATAACTATGTTTCGAAATACTAATTTATTATGCTAAGTAGGTCCGGGAAAAAAATTGGTATAGCAATTAGCAAGCCATCGGTAAAAATGGCCATAGATATTTATAACAGTTAAACTATCACTTAGCGATCAGATCCTAGCAATAGGCTAATCGTTGTTTAAGTTTATAATGATCTAATGACGGACAGTTCATTGTTAAGTGGCCAAATACTAGCAACAAACCACTTAGCAACAAACTGGAGCTATTAAAATTTATAGGATGACATAGCGTCAAATAGTTGTTCGCTAGTAGTAGTTAGCCAAACACTAATAATAGGTTGACTGTCACTAAAATTCACAAAGATGATATTAATATTTATACCAGTAGCCAAATATTGCGAACTCTAAAATTATTACTCTTTAATGGTATCCTCATTTTTTTCTTCTTGTATTTTTTTTCTTTCTGTTTTTAATGAGCGCTCATCAGTGCCTCCGTTCCGTGCTGCGTTGAAAACCAAAATCCTTTTATGTCCCGGAGCTGTAAAGCCCACTTGTAAGTTGTAGTACCACAAATACGTTTCGCCCATCACGGTCCACCCAAAAAACCCACGAGAAAGGGCCTGCTCACTTTTGAAACTTAAAACCCAATAAAGCCCAAATGAGGCTACTATGAAATATTTACTCATGGGTGGGGCAAACTCTTCTATTCTCGTTCGTGGTTTTTCTTGGCTATATGATTCATTAGGGGGGAGATCAAGCTTCAAGAAATAGTAAATGGCCTTAACAATAGACAAATGTATAACTCACTAGTAATTTTAATTGCGCTTATATTCATTACTGTAAGAATTGGGTTCAAGCTTTCCCCAGCCTTTTTTCATCAATGGACTCCTAAGATATACGAAGGAGTGCAGTTCAAATTAAGTTGAAAATTATCAAGACACAGAAAGACTACAAGTACATACAGAGGTAGATTTTTGTGTTGTATAGAACCCTCTTTTCTAAAAAAAAGATGTTAATAAGAAATACATACTTTAACAATATTACTCCCTTTAATTTTTTTAGTGGACCTCTATAATTTTAATAATTTTTTTTGGAACAAAATAAAGAGCATTTATTACTCTAAAAAATACAAAAAATGAGTTAGTCTCTTCTATGTACAAATAATTTTCTAATGGCAAAAGTTTATAATAGCCTTGAACTTTCATACATTTTTCCACCAAGTCCTTGAACATTTTTTTAGTTCCATTTTTGTTCAAACATATGAAAAAAATTAACGAGCTAGTCAAACACAAGATAAAATGTAGAAGCTAAGTTGGAAGAAATGTATAAGTTTAATGGCTAGAAGGGATTATTTTTTTTTTTTTACATTAAACCCCACATGCACATCTCCCTCATCTTCTCCACAGTTCATGTATACTTTTATAATTCATGCTATTGTCGTTCGACTAATAACATAAACAAATGCTAAATTTGAGCATTTTTCAAATTTTATCAAAAAAATCATTGTTATGTACATGAGTTTAGATTTTGTGTTATATATGTGAATTTATAAGTTTTATTATGTAATGCTGAGCTTAATATTTATATATGCATTTAGACTCCTATTTGTAAAATTTCTGGATCCCCCACTAACTATAAATAGCAAAAATTTGGGATAACATTTTCTGTATGTGTGTGTGTGTGTGTGTGTGTGTGTGTGTGTAACATGTTGGTAGTGGATAGAAGTAATTGGCTTATATGGCCCCTGTGAGAAATTTTAAAAATATGGAATAATAGTTGTTGACACCCAATTTCATCCGGGTGTTTTAAAATTTTGAAAAAAATTTTATTAAAAAAAAATTAATTTAAAAAAAAAATATATTACTATTATTATTAAAAAAATTTAATTAGTTTAAAATATATTTTTGTTTTGTGAAAATTTGATTTAAAATGATATATGTGTGAATATGTGTATGTTTGAAATAAAATAAAATTTCATGAAAAAAATGACAAAAAATTAAAAGTTTGAGGTAAAAATGACAAAATTGAGAAGTTTCGGAAAAAATTGACAAATTCTAAAAGTTCCAGGAGCATTTGGTAGTTTGTCACATAAAATTTTGAGCCTGCCGACGTTTTTGGCTCAAATTGACAGAAAACGACAAAATTGTCAAAATCAGAAGCTTCAGGAACTTATCCTGAGGCTGAGAGACGTAAAGGACTAAAATTGTCATTTTACCAATTTAAGAGATAAGTTTGAAATTTTTTATTAATTTATCCATCAACAGTTCAGCTAAACTTCCTCTATAAATAGCCCCCCCAAATTTTGTGCTGAACACAGAGAAAAATAGAAAGAAAAGCTTAGAGCTCCGTTTTTAAAATAGAAAAAATTACAGCCTTAGTCCCTAGCTCTCCTTCCTTTCCTCAGAAAATCTCAAAACTTTTCATTTTGACGATTAAGCCATCTTCTTCCCCCCGTCGCGCGCCCTCTGTTTCCATTTCTCAGAATTCAGAATTTAAAATCAAGGGTACAACTCTCATTTAATCCTTCATCTTTTCAATTTCTTTCACTTTGGTTACTAACTTTGTATTTTATTCTTGCAGAATTAATTACTAACCCTTTTAATTTTTACTTGTTTGTTTATTATTTGTTTATTACTAACCCCTTTTCTTATTGTTGTTATTAACTTACTAACAACTAACTTTTAATACTATTATTGTTACTAACCTTTTAATTTTTGCATTATTACTAACTTTTATAATTGTTGTTAACAATTAATTAACTTTTATTATTGTTGTTAATTAATTAATTTAATTAACTTGGCTAACTTTTATTATTGTTGTTAATTAATTAATTTAATTAACTTGGCTAGCTTTTTATTATTGTTGTTAATTAATTAATTTAATTAATTTGGCTAACTTTTTATTTATTGTTGTTAATTAATTTAATTAACTTGGCTAGCTTTTTATTATTGTTGTTAATTAATTAATTTAATTAATTTGGCTAACTTTTTATTATTGTTGTTAATTAATTAATTTAATTAACTTGGCTAACTTTTTACTGTTGTTAATTAATTAATTTAATTAACTTGGCTAACTTTTTATTATTGTTGTTAATTAATTAATTTAATTAACTTGACTAACTTTTTATTATTATTGTTTAACAATTAATTTAATTAACTTTGCTAACATTTATTATTATTTTTAAAGTGGATGGCCAAAAAGCCCCACTTTATTATTATTAATTTTTTTTTCTTTATATAATTTTTTTATTTAATTCACCTTTACCCTTTACTAATTAATAAATAAATGAAAATTAAAAGAAGATTATTTTGTAATTAATTATTAAGGCTAATAAAAATCATTTTTAAAAAAAGCCAATTATTTTTATTTTTATATACATGTTTTTAATTCTTTAAAGATAACAAAAAGTTAAAATTAATTTTAATAGTTATTTTTATCCAGTAAAAATAATAAAAAATAAAAATAAAACCTGTTTAAAAAAAATACATGAAAATTAAGACTTTATATTTTACTGATTTATTTAAAATATAACTTTTAAATCCACTAAAATAATAAATATTTTTCATTAAACAAGAAAACAAAAAGAAAACTAAAACAAGATAAGAAAAAGATAAGAAAGACAAGAAAAAGAAAAGAAAAGAAAATAAAAAATAAAATTTTTTATCTAAAAATTCTATAACAAAAAGAATTACGAATTAGTAATTAAACTAATAATTAATTCCATAAAATTAATAATTATATAACTAACAATAAATTAAATTTAATTTCCATATCCGGATGATCCGGCAGGATCTACGGTTTGGAAAATATCAAACTTTTTAAAATAAATAAATTAAATAAAATTGTTTAAAATTTCACCAAATTCCGTGTCCAAATGACTCGGCAGAGTCCATGGTTCGGAATCAAAATCTTCCGTGTCCAAATGACTCGGCAGAGTCCATGGTTCGGAAGTATAAAATTTCATACAAATTAATTAATTTAAAAATCCACATTTCAACTAATCCAGTTAAAATTTCTAATTTTGAAAATTAACTGAGAATTATTTAAAAGCAAAGCAAAACAAAATTAAAATCAACTAAGGTGCCAATTTTTGGGCGTTTTAACAAAGTTGTTTTAACGTAACCGTACTCCCGATCCCCGAACTCTCGCAGACCAATTTTAAGGTGACCAATCGACCTAAGAAAACTGATTGGTGGCGACTCCCGAAAACCCGACGTTGCCACAGCTTGGCGACTCCGCTGGGGACTCGACGTTAGTGAGTCGAGCCTAAAGTTGATTTGTTTTGATTTACTTTGCTTTACTATTATGTGGATTTATATATTATATTTACTTAAGTAAACATGCATAATGCATTCACAAAATGAAGCTCTATACCCGAGCTTCCTTAAATCAAACACGATTCTTTCTAAGCGAAATTGGTGTTGCTGTCCTTGTGAGGCCATGGTCTCCAAGCCTTCACCGGTTTCAAAGTAGCAAAGTAGTGTATTGCCTTCTGAGACGGTTAGTCTCTGCATGGGCCCACGAAAAGCTACGACTCGAATTAATCCATTCCTTACATTAACCCTAGAGGGTAAGGAATCGGGCCGTCACTATAATTTAGTGACGGGATTCGGGAACTATCCCTTGCCTTTTTTATAAGCCACCTTATGCATATAGAACTCCCCATTTGACCATAGAACTGACCATAGAATTTCTACCATTTTACCAACGCCATAAGCATATCCTTGTTATGCTGTGTTGTTACTCTACACTTTTCTTCGTATGGTTTTAACTTGTTTATCCATAATACTTCATGAGTTGTTAATTGCTATTTAACTTATTAATAACCTTATCTTTCTTGTGCAATTATTCTTCATGCATCAAAACCACACATCAAATTATGCTAACTTTTTTGTCTTTATAATGACAACTAAAAGTTTTGAAGTTCCACGATAATGGATAAGCAAACTCACTCATCGCATGCATGCATTACATTAATCACGTGCATATAAAGTCTGATAAAAACATAATCTCACTTTATGTTGCATGCATCTATTACATCAATCACGTGCATACAAAGTCTGATAAAAACATAATCTCACATTGCATACATGCATTCATTGCATCAATCACATACATGTAGAGTCTAATAAAATAAATATTCCTTTAAAAAGGTAAAATTGGACCTCAACACCGATATTCAACTCGACTCCAAACAAGATTAATGGCAGAACAAGCCGAAGGACGTCTCATGGAGATGGAGTCCAAGATTGAAAGTATGTCAGAACAGATGAGACAATTGATGGAATTAATCAAAGGGAAAGCAACTCAAGTCCCCATCAAAGAAGTACAAGATCCCACTTATCCCCCGGAATTCACCCCGCAACGAGTCTCAGTCCAAGAAAACCTGTTTCAAGAATCAGGACCGTCTGCTAGTGTTCACCTGAAACAAGATACTGTACATGAAGAGAAGAATATATTACCAAAAGAAGAAGCAGAATCTCAAAAGCTCGAAACAATAGAGAAGAGACTGCGAGCCATTGAAGGAGGTAATATATTCGGATCTCTCTCAGTGGATGACCTCTGCTTAGTGCCAGACGTCATAATCCCTTCGGACTTTAAAGTACCGGATTTCGTAAAATACGATGGAACGAGTGATCCCATCACTCACATCACACTGTTCCTAAGGAGACTACAACCACTCACAAAAGATGAAAAGGTGTGGATTGCACTTTTTCAGGAAAGTCTCACAAAATCAGCATTGCAGTGGTATCTAAGTCAAGGACCAAGAAACATCAAAACTTGGAATGACCTTGCTCAGGCCTTCATCGGCAACTATAAACATGTTATGGACTTGGCTCCGGATCGCCAAACTCTCCAAAACATGGAGAAGAAAAAGCCAGAAACTTTCAAGGAATATGCCCAACGGTGGAGGGACTTAGCTGCACAAGTTCAGCCACCCATGACAGAAAAAGAAATGGTTACTTTGTTTGTCCAGACACTGAAATACCCATATTATGACAAACTCATCGGCAATTCGGCAACTAATTTCTCCGATGTTGTCATGTCTGGAGAAAGGATCGAGCATGGAATTAGGACTGGGAAGATTGCTGAGTCCTTTAGTGATCCTATGAAAAGAGGAGGACCATCCAGAACAAAAGATGAAGAAGTACAACAAATAGGACGCGAAAGAGGGATTCCCCTCGTAGGTACTGTGGCTACCGGTCCTCGCCTATCCTATTCTGCTAAAAGGCCCAATTATTATCCTACCAATAAGCCCAATGACTATCCTCCCAATATGCCCAATGATTATCCTTCCAATAGGCCTAATGATTATCCTCCCAATAGGCCCAACAATTATCCTCTCAACAGGCCTAATCAGTTACGGCCACCTATTCCGACTCCTCCAGTACCCACACGAAGACCAAAAGAAGTTTTTGCACCAATTCCCATGACTTACACTGAGTTGTATCCAAAACTCATAGAAAGTCAACTTATCCGTCCAATTCCTACAAATCCATTTGGACCCCCATATCCAACGTGGTATGACCCCAACATAACTTGCCCATATCATGATCGCGTTCCAGGCCATGGCTTGGAAAATTGCACAGCATTGAAACGTATAGTCCAACAATTAATCGAATCAAAGTGGTTGGACTTTTCCGATGAACCGAACGTCACTCACAATCCATTGCCGCCTCATCAAGAAAAACCAGTCAATATGATAGAAGAACACCGGCTGATGAAAAAGTCAGTCAATGATATCATAACCCCTCTTAAGCATGTATATTCATGCCTTGTGAAAGAAGGGATTATCATGGGAAAGCCTTCTTTTGGACATGAAGAAGTTGAAGATGAGGAATGGTGCAACTTTCATGACAGTAAGAGTCATTCTATCCAAGAATGTTCAGAATTCCGTAAGAATCTGCAAAGACTCATAGACTCATCCCAACTTATCGTTTTTATGATGATGTGAATGTGATCATTAAAGAACAAGAAGTCAATGCTATACCAATCTCAAAACCTACTCTTAAGCCGTCAAGTCCCAAGGCCATTCCTCTACAAATCAAACAAAACCGAGGTCAAGCTGCTAGGCCCGATGTGATTGGTAATTGAAAGTGAAGATTTTGAGCTGGAATTACATTGATTTTGGAAGGGCTCCAAGTCAGATCTGACCTAACAGTCCGCATACATTTTCGAATGACAGGGAATCCTTTGAATAAACTTGTATCTTTGAAAGCTTGCAAAAGTAATCTAATAGTAAAAATCTCCTAGATTTAGTCCAGAATCTAGGGTGTAGTCTTTGTTAGATGGACACCTGGTATTCTTTCTGGTACAACAAAAAGATGTAATGCGTGCATTCTACTACTTTCCATTTTTACACTCTTTGCCATTATACTATCTATTATTGCCATCACACTTTACTTTTTGACAACTGGTAATTCTTTTTGTTCTCTAACAAAAAGATGTTACGTGTACATTATACCACTTTTTAATTCCATTATTACATCTACATATTGTACCAATTTTTACCAAAAATTCAATTATTACACCTACACATTTTACCACTTCTTACCAAAAATTCCATTTTTACATCCATCTCTCACTCCTTTCCATTATACTATCCATTATTGCTATCACACTTTACTTTGAAAACGATACTGCTCGTGGGTGAAAATAAAAAGTTAAGGGAGATTTAATAGTGGCAATCTTGAAAGTGCTGTCAAATCTAGTAAGAAGGATTTCATATGTTGCACCCCAACTCTAAAAAAAAAAAGAAAAAAGAATTCATAGTGGTTATCAACATCCTTGCAAGAAGTCTGGGGTTAGCTTCCAAAAAAGTTAGCTCTCATATTAAATGACTTCAGTGGCCTCCCAATTCTCACAAATGCTCAAAAAAAAAAAAGGATTCTCAGTTTTCCACAACACAAATTCCAACAAAGGAAAGAAGTTCATCCCTTCCATCAAAAGCCATTAAAGGAAAAATCCAAAACAAAAAAAAAGAGAGACTGAGAGCAAACACAAGCAAGTAAGGCCACTTGAATCATCTCATTTCAAGAAGACTATGATCTCGGTTCTCTGTAACAAAAACTCCGAAAAGGAAAAAGTTCATCCCTTCCATCAAAAAGCCAACAAGGGAAAATTCAAAACCAAAAAGAACTGAGAACAAGTACGAGCAAGCAAGGCCACTTGAGTCATCTCACTTCAAGAAAGTTATCAAATATGTCATCACCATAGCTCACACAAAAAAAAAAGAACAAAAAAAAAAAAACAAAAAAACAAAAAAACAAAACAAAAAAAAAAAACAAAACAAAACAAAAAAAAAGAGAAAGGAAAAAAAGGGCTCAAATTAGAGCAAAAGAAAAAAAGAAAACAAGTGAGCTATGGATTCTAAACTGAAAACCTGCAAAGGCGGTCTAGAAGACAAAAGCAACTTTCAAGCCAAGCATGCATAAAGATCACAATAGTTGGGGGGCAACAGATGAGGTCTAACTTTCTGGAAAGAGTGGCAAGTTTGAGGTCATCATTATTGAGTTTTTCACCATAATCAAATTTGCTCACGAGTAGTATTAAAAGACCCTTCTTTCACACCACTCAAACTTAACTTTATTCAGACCTAATATTTACCTCTTAATATCATTCTCATTCAGCTAAAAGACTGCCACAAAAAAAAAAAAAACATTCAAACTTAACTTTCCTCACACCTAACATTTACCTCTCGATATCATCCTCATTCAGTTAAAAGGCTATTATTGTGAATCATGTTTCTACCTTATTGCCTTGCACAGTTTATGTCTTCGAGTTGGAAAGGGAAGAATGGCAGGACATTTTAATTGAAAACAAAGACCGTAAATTACTTTGTCAAGCTTTGCAAATTGATGAAAGTTTTTCTTTAAGGCCAAACCATTATTCATTAATGTATGTAGACTTAAAAGTGAGGAGATAGCTTGAGTCTTTCTTTAATAAGATGTGGTTCTTGTAAGAGAAATTTACGATCAAGTGCCAGCACAAAGGTCTAGAAATGCCCGACCTTCTGTTAAATCAAAGGCGAGATGATACCTTTTATCCACATAAATACCATATTCAGAGGGGCAAAGTAGTCTCTACGAAGCGTAAGAGGAGTACTGCCAACAAAGAAACTCAACAGACAAGGGGGCAAGTCTTATGGATCAAAACTTGAGCTCAAGGAAGAGCAATCATTCAGACTATAACATGGAGATAAATAAGTGTCGACACGGCCACAAGAAAAGGGACAATGAAACATTGAAAGTTAAGCCTTCGATAGTATGAAATCCATGACAAAGGATGAGTATTCGAAAGAGATATAAATTATGAGGCGGGCCAACTTTAAAGAAATTGAGGCCAAAAATTCAAGAACAAGTCAAAGAAAGGGGATTTTGAAAAGATTTGGGCTTTTGAGGCAGCGAACAAAAGCTGGAAAGCATAAAGAGATTCAATAATAGTCCAAGAAGGCCATCACAAAGAGGATCCAGTAAAACAAAGACATAAAGAACTAGATCCATACAAAAAAAAAACCATTAGTTACACATGCTCTGCATTCATGCATTTCATATCATGCATACATAGCCTTTACATAACAAGGACCAAACGGGAATCACATTCACAGCACAGTTACAGCAATATAAGCTGAGATCTCAATGTCATCAGCTCTTAACAATCTATCACTGGATACACAGCTAATATGCGGGACCAACCCGCATCAGGAATTCAAGAATAAAGTAGACAATATTGTCAAAAGCTTGGCTACCGATTCAATAATCGAGGCTACACCTGGAAGGATCGGATTGACGCCAGCTAGTAGTATCCAAGATAAGAGATAACTATAGCCAAGGATAAGGCAGATATAAAAAAAAATATAAAGTAGACAATATTGTCAAAAGCCTGGCAATTGATTCAATAATCGAGGCTACACCTGGAAGGACAGGATTGATGCCAGCTTAGCAGCATCCAAGATAAGAGATAGTCAAAGATAAGGCAGACATCAAGAAATATTGTCGTTGAAAATTTGTCAAAAGCGGGCAATGGATTCAATAATCGAGGACTGGATCGACGTCAGCTCGATGGAATATAAAAAATATCTATCACATCAAAATGAAGTAGGATCCACTTTTCCGGTTAAACGGCGGATACGGTACTCCGTGACTCTCAAGTCGGTTCTCTCAGTTGCCCATAATAACTGATTCCTTCACCCCTTCTTTCTTTTACTTCCTCCTAGAAAATGGATCCTACTTTTTCCGCCTTGCGAAAGTATTTCCCTTCTCTCCCAATGAACATTCTCAAAAAGATCTACCAAGTTCGCTGTGAACGATTAAGAGTTCTGATGCACAAAGGAATCCCTGAAGATGTGCGGTGGTTAATCGAAGCCAAGGTTCGTCTGGCAAGTGAAATCCCAGAGGCATTTGTGTCTCACATGCCTGGTATAGGCAAAAGCTCTTATGCCAAAAAGCGAAGAGCGAAAAGGTTACAAGTCTGCCATAAATGTGGACGGTGGACTTGTAATACTAAATGTCGTTCTTTAGGGATGATTTCTGATAATCGAGAAGATAAAATACGATTCATTAAGAATGGCCTGAGTAAGGACTCGTTGGATGATATCCAATTGACTCTTGAGACGCATTCTTGTGGATCTGTGCAACGTGAACTTCTTGGTTTATGGAGCATTTTTCATGAAGAATGAAACCGTTACAGTCCCGGGAATCTGACTGTAAATGACCCTGTTTGCCAGCTTGTAAGAAAACTGGATGGGAAGCAAATCCTCGACTCATAGAAGCCGTTAATGCCGTTATTGGACGTAAAACCAGTGGAAGATGTGAGCCACAGTCACAATTACTGTACATACAGTTTGTTATATTTGGAAAAGTTTACATTTTCTTTTGACAGATGTACACGCTCCCCTAAGTGTAATCGACACGTTATCCCTTTTCATCACTATAAATGCGTGTTCTTCCTTCTGATTAAGCAGCGGATAAGATACCCCGTGACTTCTAAATTCGGTTATTCCAGTCTCCTACAATAACTAATTCATTTCCCTCTCCTCTCAAATTCTTCTCTCATCAATGGATTCTACTCTTTCTGCACTGCGAAAATACTTTCCTTCCCTTCCAATAAAAGTCCTTAAAAAGATCTACCTGGCTAGATGTGAAAGAATCAGAGTTTTTACACGCAAAGGCATTCCCGATAATGTGCAGTGGATAATTGAAGCTAAGGTCCGTTTGGCGGGTGAAGTTCCAGATGCATTTATGCCCCGCATGCCCGGTTTAGGTAAAAGCCGTTATGCCAAAAGGCGAAGAGCAAAGAGACTAGGCGTGTGTTATAAATGTGGGCGATGGAATTGTATTACTAAATGTCGCTCTTTAGGATACATCTCCATAAATCGTGAAGATAAAAGAAAATTCATTAAGAATGGCCTGCGTAAGGAATCTCTGGAAGATATCCGAGAGACTCTTGAAACGCATTCTTGTGGAAAAGTGCAAGGTGAAATTATCAGTTTATGGAGGACTTACCATAAAGAACGAAACCGTTACAGTCCCGGGAATCTGACTGTAAATGACCCTGTTTGCCAGCTTGTAAGAAAACTGGATGGGAAGCAAATCCTCGACTCATAGAAGCCGTTAATGCCGTTACTGGACGAAAAACCAGTGGAAGATGTGAGCCACAGTCACAATTACTGTACATACAGTTTGTTATATTTGGAAAAGTTTACATTTTCTTTTGACAGATGTACACGCTCCCCTAAGTGTAATCGACACGTTATCCCTTTTCATCACTATAAATGCGTGTTCTTCCTTCTGATTAAGCAGCGGATAAGATACCCCGTGACTTCTAAATTCGGTTATTCCAGTCTCCTACAATAACTAATTCATTTCCCTCTTCTCTCAAATTCTTCTCTCATCAATGGATTCTACTCTTTCTGCACTGCGAAAATACTTTCCTTCCCTTCCAATAAAAGTCCTTAAAAAGATCTACCTGGCTAGATGTGAAAGAATCAGAGTTTTTACACGCAAAGGCATTCCCGATAATGTGCAGTGGATAATTGAAGCTAAGGTCCGTTTGGCGGGTGAAGTTCCAGATGCATTTATGCCCCGCATGCCCGGTTTAGGTAAAAGCCGTTATGCCAAAAGGCGAAGAGCAAAGAGACTAGGCGTGTGTTATAAATGTGGGCGATGGAATTGTATTACTAAATGTCGCTCTTTAGGATACATCTCCATAAATCGTGAAGATAAAAGAAAATTCATTAAGAATGGCCTGCGTAAGGAATCTCTGGAAGATATCCGAGAGACTCTTGAAACGCATTCTTGTGGAAAAGTGCAAGGTGAAATTATCAGTTTATGGAGGACTTACCATAAAGAACGAAACCGTTACTGTCTTGGGAATGTGATTTTAAACGACCCTGTTTGTCAGTTTGTAAGGAAACTGGATGGGAAGCAAATCCCCGACTTATAGAAGGCATTGAAGCCATTACTGGACATAAATCAGTGGAAGATGAGAGCCACGGTCATGATTCCTGTACATATAAGCTGTCATTTGTCTTTTCTTTTGACAATAATGTACTTGCTTCTGTAAGTGTAATTAACGCATTATCCCTTTCATCACTATAAATATGTGTTAGTTATTTTCGTTTCCTACAATCACTAATTTCTTTCTTTGCCTCCTTCATCAATGGAGTCTTCTCTTTCCGCCCTACGAAAGTATTTTCCTTCCTTCCCAATAAATGTTCTTAAAAAGATTTATCAAGCTAGATGTGAACGATTCAGAGTATTTATGCACAAAGGCACTCCTGATAATGTGCGGTGGCTAATTGAAGCTAAGGTTCGTTCAGCTGGTGAAGTCCCAGAAGCGTTCTTTCCCCGTATGCCCGGCTTTGGTAAAAGTGCTTATGCCAAAAAAAGAAGAGCAAAGAGGCTAGGCGTTTGTCATAATTGTGGATGGTGGATTTGCGGCAATAAATGTCGTTCTCCAGGAGTGATCACCAGAAATCGTAATGATAGAATAAGATTCATTAAGAATGGCTTACGTAAGGAATCTCTAGAAGATATTCGAGAGGTTCTTGAAGCGCATTCTTGCGGAATAGTGCAATTTGAGGTTGTTGGATTATGGATAATTTTCCAAAAAGAACGAGATCGTTACAGTCCTGGGAATCTGACCCTAAAAGACCCTGTTTGCCAGTTTGTGAGAAAGCTAGATGAGATGCAAATCACCGATTCATAGAAAGCATTAAAGCCATTACTGGACGCAAAGCCAGTGGAAGACGAGGATCAAAGTCACGATTACTGTACGTGCTAGCTGTCGCTTTTGAAATTTTCCTCCCCTTTTGGTAATAATGTATTCACTCCTGACGTGAACCAAAGTCACGATTACTGTACATGCTAGCTGTCGCTTTTGAAATTATCCTCCCAATAATGTACCCACTCCTGACATGAGATACAGTTATGATTACTGTATATAGCTGCCACTTTTTAAAATTTTCCTTCTCTTCCAACAATCACGTACCTACTCCTGACGTAAGCTACAGTAGTGACTACTGTACATGCTAGCAGCTATTTTGAAAATTTTCCTCCTCTTTTAACGATAGTGTACCCATACCTGACCAGAGTCATACTCGTGACTACTGTGAATAGCTGGCAATAATGTATCCATTCTTGAAAATAAAATTATTGCCTTATCTCTTCATCTCTATAAATATATCATCTTTTCTCACAAAGGTAAGGATAGGAATGGAGAAAACCCCAGCTCGTAAATCCCGAAGTATTTGTGTATTTTCTGGGGCTTTTCCTGGAAAAGATGAAGAGTATTTAAAAGCAGCCAACCATTTGGGTAGAGTATTAGCTGAGCGAAAAATACATTTAGTTTATGGAGGAGGTAGTGTCGGATTAATGGGAGGTGTAGCATCAGCAGCATCTCTAGGAGGAAGTCAAGTTCTGGGCATTATCCCTGGACCTCTGAAATTTATTTCTGGGGGCACGATTGGAGAAGAATTAGTGGTTAAAAATTTGCAAGAGCGTGTGTTACAAATGCTTTTAAATGCTGATGCTTTTATCGCTCTACCAGGTGGTTTTGGCACATTGGGAGAAATCTTTCAAATTGCTTCCATGGCCCAACTTAATTTGCATAAGAAACCCATTGGGCTTTTGAATGTTAACAATTTCTTTACAGGTCTGATAGCTTTTATGGATTATGCTATGCAGAAGAATTTCATATCAAGAGTGGCACGGCGAATCATAATATCCGCAACAACTGCTGAAGAATTGCTAGATAAAATACAAGCTTTTGTTCCTGAACCAGATCCAGCAATGATTCAGATAGACTGGACACGACAGTCTTTCCCGACCAGTTCACTCCCATAATGGTCCTCTACTCACCCTGTTGAAGTATTGTGGAAGAAAGAAACGATCTGATCCGTTTTTCTTGTCCTTTAGTTTTATTATCAGCATTTTCTTTCGCGTTTCAGTTTTTCTTTTCAGGGAATTTTTTTTTATAAGATAGTTTCGTCCATGCTGATATTAAAACCATGCGACAATGCCTTTAGGTTGGAATGGCTGAGTAAAGAGTAATTTTTATTACTCTTGAGACGCATCCTATTAGGTCTACTAGGCATAACATTTTGGGGTAGTTAAGCTTTAACCTTATTCGGATGACATATCTCACAAGGGAATCTATATTTACTGAAGAAAATATTAGATGAACCTTGAATATTGATTCCAAACATCCACTCCATTTATATAATTTGTCAGTGTTATTGTCATCATCAAGATTCACTCGTTTTATCGAAGCCTAATTCTTTGCGCTCGCCAATTATGAAAATTCACACTTTCGAAGAAAATTATTCCAATTTCAATTGCTTTTATATAAATTTCACTCGAGGTCCTAAGGAAAGCTCCTTAGCCTCAAAATCAATTTTCATCGGGGTTTTAAGGATGGAACCTTTGCCTCGAAAATAATCAATTTTCATCATCGGGGTTTTAAGGATGGAACCTTTGCCTCGAAAACAATCAATTTTCATCATCGGGGTTTTAAGGATGGAACCTTTGCCTCGAAAACAATCAATTTTCATCATCGGGGTTTTAAGGATGGAACCTTTGCCTCGAAAACAATCAATTTTCATCGGGGTTGTAAGGATGGAACCTTTGCCTCGAAAATAATCAATTTTCATCATCAGGGTTTTAAGGATGGAACCTTTGCCTTGAAAAGAATCAATTTTCATCATCGGGGTTTTAAGGATGGAACCTTTGCCTCGAAAACAATCAATTTTCATCAATTCGGGGTTTTAAGGATGGAACCTTTGCCTCGAAAACAATCAATTTTCATCATCGGGGTTTTAAGGATGGAACCTTTGCCTCGAAAATAATCAATTTTCATCATCGGGGTTTTAAGGATGGAACCTTTGCCTCGAAAACAATCAATTTTCATCAATTCGGGGTTTTAAGGATGGAACCTTTGCCTCGAAAACAATCAATTTTCATCATCGGGGTTTTAAGGATGGAACCTTTGCCTCGAAAATAATCAATTTTCATCATCAAGGTTTTAAGGATGGAACCTTTGCCTCGAAAACAATCAATCAATTCGAGGCTTTAAGGATGGAACCTTTACCTCGACATCAATCAATCAATTCGAGGTTTTAAGGATGGAACCTTTGCCTCGACATCAATCAATCAATCCGGGGTTTTAAGGATGGAACCTTTGCCTCGAGATCAATCAATCAATCCGGGGTTTTAAGGATGGAACCTTTGCCTCGAAAATAATCAATTTTCATCATCAAGGTTTTAAGGATGGAACCTTTGCCTCGAAAACAATCAATCAATTCGAGGCTTTAAGGATGGAACCTTTACCTCGACATCAATCAATCAATTCGAGGTTTTAAGGATGGAACCTTTGCCTCGACATCAATCAATCAATCCGGGGTTTTAAGGATGGAACCTTTGCCTCGAGATCAATCAATCAATCCGAGGTTTTAAGGATAGAACCTTTGCCTCGAGATCAATCAATCAATCCGGGGTTTTAAGGATGGAACCTTTGCCTCGAGATCAATTATCAATCCGAGGTTTTAAGGATGGAACCTTTGCCTCGAGATCAATTATCAATCCGAGGTTTTAAGGATGGAACCTTTGCCTCGACATCAATCAATCAATTCGAGGTTTTAAGGATGGAACCTTTGCCTCGAGATCAATCAATCAATCCGAGGTTTTAAGGATAGAACCTTTGCCTCGAGATCAATCAATCAATCCGGGGTTTTAAGGATGGAACCTTTGCCTCGAGATCAATCAATCAATCCGAGGTTTTAAGGATAGAACCTTTGCCTCGAGATCAATCAATCAATCCGGGGTTTTAAGGATGGAACCTTTGCCTCGAGATCAATTATCAATCCGAGGTTTTAAGGATGGAACCTTTGCCTCGACATCAATCAATCAATTCGAGGTTTTAAGGATGGAACCTTTGCCTCGACATCAATCAATCAATCCGGGGTTTTAAGGATGAAACCTTTGCCTCGAGATCAATCAATCAATCCGAGGTTTTAAGGATAGAACCTTTGCCTCGAAAACAAATAATCAATCAATCAGTCCATCTTACAACGATAGGAGCTTTCCTATCGTTAGAGGTTCTAAGGACATTTCCTTAACCTAAAACAAACAATCAATCCATCAGTCCATCTTACAACGATAGGAGCTTTCCTATCGTTAGAGGTTCTAAGGACCTTTCCTTAACCTCAAACAAATAATCAATCAATCAGTCCATCTTACAACAATAGGAGCTTTCCTATCGTTAGAGGTTTTAAGGACCTTTCCTTAAACCTTACTGTTTGGGCGGCGAGAACATTCTCAATGCCTACCTAAGCCGGACGAAATTTGGTAACGACTTTGCATACATCATGTCCCATGAAGCATGCAAAGGGGGGCAGCTGTTGACACCCAATTTCATCCGGGTGTTTTAAAATTTTGAAAAAAATTTTATTAAAAAAAAATTAATTTAAAAAAAAATATATTACTATTATTATTAAAAAAATTTAATTAGTTTAAAATATATTTTTGTTTTGTGAAAATTTGATTTAAAATGATATATGTGTGAATATGTGTATGTTTGAAATAAAATAAAATTTCATGAAAAAAATGACAAAAAATTAAAAGTTTGAGGTAAAAATGACAAAATTGAGAAGTTTCGGAAAAAATTGACAAATTCTAAAAGTTCCAGGAGCATTTGGTAGTTTGTCACATAAAATTTTGAGCCTGCCGACGTTTTTGGCTCAAATTGACAGAAAACGACAAAATTGTCAAAATCAGAAGCTTCAGGAACTTATCCTGAGGCTGAGAGACGTAAAGGACTAAAATTGTCATTTTACCAATTTAAGAGATAAGTTTGAAATTTTTTATTAATTTATCCATCAACAGTTCAGCTAAACTTCCTCTATAAATAGCCCCCCCAAATTTTGTGCTGAACACAGAGAAAAATAGAAAGAAAAGCTTAGAGCTCCGTTTTTAAAATAGAAAAAATTACAGCCTTAGTCCCTAGCTCTCCTTCCTTTCCTCAGAAAATCTCAAAACTTTTCATTTTGACGATTAAGCCATCTTCTTCCCCCCGTCGCGCGCCCTCTGTTTCCATTTCTCAGAATTCAGAATTTAAAATCAAGGGTACAACTCTCATTTAATCCTTCATCTTTTCAATTTCTTTCACTTTGGTTACTAACTTTGTATTTTATTCTTGCAGAATTAATTACTAACCCTTTTAATTTTTACTTGTTTGTTTATTATTTGTTTATTACTAACCCCTTTTCTTATTGTTGTTATTAACTTACTAACAACTAACTTTTAATACTATTATTGTTACTAACCTTTTAATTTTTGCATTATTACTAACTTTTATAATTGTTGTTAACAATTAATTAACTTTTATTATTGTTGTTAATTAATTAATTTAATTAACTTGGCTAACTTTTATTATTGTTGTTAATTAATTAATTTAATTAACTTGGCTAGCTTTTTATTATTGTTGTTAATTAATTAATTTAATTAATTTGGCTAACTTTTTATTTATTGTTGTTAATTAATTTAATTAACTTGGCTAGCTTTTTATTATTGTTGTTAATTAATTAATTTAATTAATTTGGCTAACTTTTTATTATTGTTGTTAATTAATTAATTTAATTAACTTGGCTAACTTTTTACTGTTGTTAATTAATTAATTTAATTAACTTGGCTAACTTTTTATTATTGTTGTTAATTAATTAATTTAATTAACTTGACTAACTTTTTATTATTATTGTTTAACAATTAATTTAATTAACTTTGCTAACATTTATTATTATTTTTAAAGTGGATGGCCAAAAAGCCCCACTTTATTATTATTAATTTTTTTTTCTTTATATAATTTTTTTATTTAATTCACCTTTACCCTTTACTAATTAATAAATAAATGAAAATTAAAAGAAGATTATTTTGTAATTAATTATTAAGGCTAATAAAAATCATTTTTAAAAAAAGCCAATTATTTTTATTTTTATATACATGTTTTTAATTCTTTAAAGATAACAAAAAGTTAAAATTAATTTTAATAGTTATTTTTATCCAGTAAAAATAATAAAAAATAAAAATAAAACCTGTTTAAAAAAAATACATGAAAATTAAGACTTTATATTTTACTGATTTATTTAAAATATAACTTTTAAATCCACTAAAATAATAAATATTTTTCATTAAACAAGAAAACAAAAAGAAAACTAAAACAAGATAAGAAAAAGATAAGAAAGACAAGAAAAAGAAAAGAAAAGAAAATAAAAAATAAAATTTTTTATCTAAAAATTCTATAACAAAAAGAATTACGAATTAGTAATTAAACTAATAATTAATTCCATAAAATTAATAATTATATAACTAACAATAAATTAAATTTAATTTCCATATCCGGATGATCCGGCAGGATCTACGGTTTGGAAAATATCAAACTTTTTAAAATAAATAAATTAAATAAAATTGTTTAAAATTTCACCAAATTCCGTGTCCAAATGACTCGGCAGAGTCCATGGTTCGGAATCAAAATCTTCCGTGTCCAAATGACTCGGCAGAGTCCATGGTTCGGAAGTATAAAATTTCATACAAATTAATTAATTTAAAAATCCACATTTCGACTAATCCAGTTAAAATTTCTAATTTTGAAAATTAACTGAGAATTATTTAAAAGCAAAGCAAAACAAAATTAAAATCAACTAAGGTGCCAATTTTTGGGCGTTTTAACAAAGTTGTTTTAACGTAACCGTACTCCCGATCCCCGAACTCTCGCAGACCAATTTTAAGGTGACCAATCGACCTAAGAAAACTGATTGGTGGCGACTCCCGAAAACCCGACGTTGCCACAATAGTATAAATTAATTTATAAAAATTGGTGCCATCAGATTAAAATTAAATGAATTATACTATGCCCCGTTTTGGAAATGACTTTTACAATTAGGATTAGAGTTTTAGATAATTTATTCAACGATTGAGATGAAAATGTTAAAGCTAAAAACTAAACGCTACCCTGAAATAACTTTTTCAAAACTTTAATTCTAATCGTTGAAGTTAATACCAAACAGCCCTAACTCGGCTCCTAAAATTTTGATCCAAGCTTAGCTAATGCAGGCTGGACTTGAGGCCTCACAATAGCAGTGGCCCCTTTTTGTGGAGTAAGCTCATTCAAAACAGGGATTAACCAAAAGAGAAGTTATTGTTTACCAGAACAAATAAAAGAAGACTAAAGAAGAAGACAACAATTAATAACGGCAGCAAACAAGAGGTAGAAATCCATCAAATCTGATCTCAAAAGCCCTTTAGTTTGCCTGTCATATTTATCACATGGTTTGGTAATCGAATATCAGAAACAAAACCCTCGCATCCAATTGCTTGTGTTGTGTCCAGTTTGTTGAGAGCTGAGGGCCTCACTCTTGTAGTTCAGTTGTACCGACTCCATGTAAACATAATAATGCATGTTTTGGTGAAGCAGAAGTTATGGGGTTTCAACTTAGCTTGTCATATATGAACTGAAAAATTTGTACTAAATCCTGCACAGCAAAAGTTTTTTGGCAGTTAAAAAAGTTATGAGACATGTTTTTTTTTATTTGCATCCAATCAACTCCTGTCATCTAAGATTTTGTATAAAATTTTTTAAATTGTTTAGTATATTTAGCAAAGTTATTTGAACTTCCGATTCACAATCAAAGTTTTTCCTATTTTTGTTTTGTTTTTGGTTTCTCCAGGCCTCATGTTTAATACCAACCCAAGGTAAAATCAAAGGGTAAACTACACTGTTGGTCCCAAATCTATAGTTACTGTTGCAAAAAAAAATTCTGAACTTCTTTTTTGTTTCATATTGGTCTTAAAAGTTTATAAAGTAAAGAACCAATTTATAAATAGGAAAAACTGATAATTTAAATATTTTATTAATTGTAAAAAAAATTTTGCATGGTTTGAATTTTATTCAGAGATAATTATAGAATAGTTTAACTTCAACTATAAGAGTTTGTAGTTTTGCAGGATTATGACCAGTATGCAATAAATTTTAAAGGGTCGGGATCAATATGAAATAAAAGGGAAGTTAGGACCAATTTCAACTATGATTATAGGTTTGGGACCGATGGTGTATTTAAACCGAAACACTTGTCTTAAGGTGAAAGAAAGAGACATAAAGAGCGAGGGAGATGTTGAAGTTTGCAATGTGATAGAAATTGTGACAGCTGCCTCACTTGGACCAAACTAATTTATCTAATCATCATTATACTTTGTAACCCCACACAACAGGAAAAAAAAAACATTTTCCATCACTCCTTTCCTAATCATGCCTCCTAACTTTGGGACCCTCTTGCTTTACTTCTCACTTCTCTTCTCATTTAAAGCCCTAAATCGCCCCTTCAGATCACTATTAATTGTTAATTAACCCCTTAAGCATGGGCAGACCTAGCATTGTTTATAAATAAATAGCCAAAACAGATAGTTTCTAAATTATAGCCTTATAAAGGACTTAGACCAATTTTGCTGATCTGGTCCCCTTGCTTTTACATAGAGTTGCCAACCCTATGGGACTTACTGGAATAAGCTGATCAACAAACTTCAAGATGGGAACTGTACTACTGAAATGTCCTAGGTTCTTCTTGAAAAACACAATTTCTAATTTGTAGTTTTCCAGAATAGACATTTTACAGAAGCTTCACTGGTAATGGGGTGGGTCAATTTCTTTCTTTATTTTCCTTTTTTCTGTTTGTAGGGTATTGCACCTTTTACCTTTTCTTTTTCTTTTAAGGTTACTAGAGAAAATTAAAACTGCTTTACATTTAAAAAATAGAGGCTTGGTCCTTGTTTCTTTCTCTTTTGATCAATCGAAACTCTCCAACTGCAATTGACAGTGAGATAGTAACCTCTTTTTTTAAGCCACAAGTTTATGAACGTCCTGCAACTGTAGGATAGGGTCCGATTGCCAGTTTGATGCCTCGAAAAGTTTAGGGTTGCGATCCTGGTCTCGTGTGGAACTGGTACTAGGTTTCTGAGTGATGCGGTAATAGTAACTCGATATGTAAATGAGCCGACGAAGGACAACAATGAAATGACACGTGGTATGGTATTATATGGACCACGTGTCTTACCATATTGCTATCGGGAAGAAACACATGCTAAAATCTCTGAAAGGCAGGAGAGGTTACGTTACGCCTAGGGTAAGCGCAAAGCCCCCCCAACCAGATATTAGTTTTTTATATTTAATGAGTGGTGCGGGTGACGCTTGTGATCGTTGGATGATATTGGTGGAATGGCTATTAGCATCTTATTAATTTCTCGTTCGGTATTAACGTCTGTAATTAATATTAAAATATTGAATGTAACTTTTAATTTTTAATTCTAGCATTTTCATCTTAAGTAATAAATAAATTATTTAAAATTTTAATCTTAATAATAAAAGTTGTTCCCAAACAGACATAAGTAACTAGGTCTTGAGGTTAAGCGCACAGAGTTGTCTTTTTTTGCTGGTGTTATGTTGCTTGTTTTTGTGGGCTAGTCTCATGGATTTTATGGTAAATAAATTTTTAAATTGTGTGTGTGTATATATATATGTCGCGAAAGAATAAGTGTTCGGCGTTGATGGAAGATGAACATTAACAAAGAACAATCATTTTTTTTTCACCGGTGTTTTGTTTTTTTCTATATTGGGCTAGTTTTATGGATTTTAGGTCCAATAAGTTTTTAAATTATAGAGTGAGAACGTGCATATGTTGATAATGAATAGGTGCTTGATGGTTATGAAATAGGAAAAAGTTGGAATAGGGTGAAGTTCGTGGTTTAGATTCAAACGGCAAGTTCACTTAGTCGATTCTTTTTCTTTAATTTAGGGTGTATTTTCCTACCAAAGGCTTTTGTGGTAGAAATGTCGTAGGTTGGGAGGAAATGCAAAGTTTAGTGAAGGTTTGGTGAGCTTGAATCCTGACAATCCCTTCATTTTGTCAAGGAACAAGAAGATACAACAATGGAAACAACTATAATCATCATACAATACAAAGAAGAATTCAAGGAATAAATAGAATAGCAATGAGAAGCAGTTTAAATAGCATAAGGAACAATTAGATTTGTCACGAAACATGAAGATGTATCAATATGAAACAAAAATAATAAAAAAATAAAAATAAGAATTTAAAGAACAAGTAGAACAAGAGTCTATAGCAGCTATTAAATAGAAGGGAAGTTTTATTTTTCAAGGAATAGGAAAATAGAACAATGAAACAGTTATAATCATCAAAACAACAGGAAGAAAAATTTAAGGAACAAGTAGAATAGAGTAGGAAGCAATTATCAAATAGCATAATGAACAATTGGATTTGTCAATGAATACAGAGATGGAACAATTATAATCAATAAAAACATAAAGGAGAATTTAAGGAACAAGTAAAATAAGGGCAGGTAATAGCTATTAAATAGAAGGGAAGTTGTATTTGAAGGAACAAGAAAATACAACAACGAAAAGACTATCATACTCAAAAGAACAGAAAGAAGAGATTAAGGAACAAGTAAAACATGTGTACTAGTAACAGGAAGGCATATACTACATGTAGGTGAAAAATATATAGCGAACAATAAAAAATTATAAAAAACAACAAAATATATATAAGGGAATAATAGGACTACTTATCGGAACAAGAACAATAAGAATATGTTTAGGCATAACAACAAGAAGAAAGTATGAAGAAATAAGCTATTAAATTACAAAAAGAAAACACATATATTGGCAATGACAGTGACAACTATAACCGTTAATAGAACAAAAGGAAGCAAAATGGGAACAAATAATATAGCAGTAAGTTATTGTGTTGTGCCATTATCATAATTTATAGAAAATTATGATGCAATCTATAATAGGTAGTTTTGTTGCAGTGACATTATCATAATTTATAGAAATTTAAGGCACAATGACACTTTTATAAATAATTAGAAATTAGGAATTCCGTTGTAGAGACCCATGATATAGTTGCCCTTTCTAAAAATTTGATTTTCGCTTCTCAATTCACAATGACAATATACTGATTGACAGGTATTAATATATTGGCACGGAGCCAACTAGTAAAACTTGTTGAAATTTGGTCCAATGATCATTCTACTCATCCTAATTAAAAAAAATGACTAGTTCGAAAGGTAAAATGTTTTTTTAATTGCAATTTTAAAAATAAATATTATGAATTTATAGTAAAAATATTAGAAAAACATATAAAAAGTATGAAGAAACAAACATTGACCTGTGTGGACACGTGTTGACATGGCACACACCAATGTTTTTTTTTTCTTACTCAAAAGCATGCTTACAGGTATACAAGGAAAAAGGAATCAGTCTTCTAAGTAAAAGAAAGGGAATGATCATCTTTTTCGAGACCTAGAAGGTAATTGAATCAACTTTTGCACACACCAATGATTGTTTTACTGTGTGTCATATAAATCCTGTTTGGGAACAGTTTTTTTTATTAACGTTAAAGTTTTGATAATTTACTTAACAGTAAAGATAAAATCGCTAAAGTTAAAAGCTAAAGTTACAATTAAATGGCTTTCCAAAACTTTGACACTACTACCAAGCAGGCCAGTAAGAGATAGATCAATTCGATCATATTGTTATGGGAGCTTCTTGAATCCACCCTGGTGGACGTCCAACAGAGGATAGAATGCTGACAGTGTTACTGACCTGAGGTGTGAGTATGGGAATTAGATGGATAAGGTAGTTTTTTTATATTTAGATTTTTGCATTAATTGGGGAGATCATTGTGATTTTTTTATGAGATTTTTGAAGAATGAAATCTCTTTTATTGTTCTTATTATTAAAGGATTCAAATTAATTATCATGTTTTTTTAAACATCAAACAATTCTCAATTTTGATCGTCCATGAGAAAGGTATAAATAGGGATAGTAATTAGTGGGTCGGGTCAGGTTTGGGTTTAATTGAATTAGCCTATTTTCGAGTCCAAGTCTTTAGATTTGTGTTAATTTTGGGTTAAATAGATTTCGGGTTCAGGTTTGGTCAAACCATGTTTATTTGGGTTTGGTCCAATACAAATTGGGTTATTCAGGTTTTAAACTAAATTCAAGTTTATCGTCGGGCTTACTTAGTTTACTGATGCATAAACCAAAATTACTAAATCGATTCCATTGTTTTGGGTTTTGATCAAAATTTAATTTAATTAGACATAAAAAATAATATAAAATTCTTGAAGATATATATTAATATATTATTTCTTTACTAAAATACTATAATTTCTAAAACCTAATTATTCTCATCTCTCTCTCATTGTTTCACTAATCATTTCCCTTATGTTTCACCCATACACTCCGTAATACAAAACAAATCGATAAAATAGAAGAAACCCAATTACTTGTGATAAATCATAATTTTTTAAATATTTTTCCGACCACATATTTTATATTGATTTAGGTTAAAAATAACTCTTGTTGGGGTTTACTCATAAGGTCATTTCGGTTCTGGTCAGGTCAAGCTTTGGGTTCGTGTTTTATTGGGTTTCACTTCAATTAAGTTTGGGTTTAAGTCAGGTTGGATACAGTTGAATTTGAGTCATTGACTTTTTTCTTTTTTGTTAAATCGGGTTAGGTCGAGCTTGGGCTTAAGTGGGGCCATTGGGTTAGGTCAAATTTTGTCAGCCTTAAGTATAGATTCAGAAGTGCAAATTATGGTGTCTACTTCTGTTATTATGGTGTCTAGGTTTCCTACCTAGTGTCTTTTTATGGTCCTATTGACCCATACTAGTAGATCTACATTTGAAGACACTCAATATATCATATTGAAAATCTAACCACCACAATCAAACACTTATACACCATAAATATGTAGGTAAACATTCATTTACCAAATTTAGAAATTTAACGTATCATACTAGATATTGAACCACCATAACCTAACACTTAGACACCACAATTGGACACTTGGGCACTATATCAACCTAAAACTATGCTCAAACATCTAGATAATATGTTTTTTTACCAAATTTAAATATTTAACCTTTTATACTAAACATTCAACTACCACGATCGGACGCTTGAATATCATACAAAATTGAAACATGTACTAGAAAATACACACATAATAGTTTTTTATCAGAATTAGAAATTCAACCTATCATATTAGATATTCAAACATCACAATCAAATGTTTGGACACCACATACATGTACATAAGACACGCCCTTACCAGATTTAGACACTCAGCCTATCATACTAAATATTCAACTACTACAATAGGACATTTTGACACCATATACATATAGACAAAAAACTCTAGTACCGAATTTAGACACTTAACCTATTAAATTAAACATTCAATCGCCATAATAGGATACTTGGACACCATAAATATGTAGACTAGACATCCATTATAATATCTAGATATCAATTTATCATATTAGACATTCAACCACCACAAACTTTGGAGTCATTCCATGTTTAACATAGAATAATAAAAACTAATGGATTTTAATTAAAAAAAATTAGGAAACTGTAAAATTATTACACAATTTTTTTTAACATAAATATTCTTAAAATCAATGTTTTCAAGATCGAGATTCTATCCAGGATTGTTTTTCACCATGTAAGATTGGGATTTTAAAATCAGATCGTAGATCGTAAAATTCTACCTAAAGCTCAAAATCTCTTGTTTAAATAATATAATTCGTATAAAAGGCCAATTGTATTGAAAACTCTAATAAAGCTTAAGTGTCATAACAATGGTATAACACAATTATTAATACAATACAAGTAAAGTTCAAGCTTTAATTGAGTATGTATCGACATAACCAATACAATAATCAATACAAGTCTGAAAAAAATTCATAAGCTAACATATCATTGACAAATAAAAGAGAGTATAGCATCCATAAATTTTTCTTAACCTATTAAATGTTCTATTTTAGTCCTAAACCTATTAAAATTATTTTGCTTTGATTCTCATAAGATGAAAATCATTATCTTAAATAATTATCTGACCCAAAATTTAGAAATTCTAATTTAAATATTCAATAATTATCTTCCAATAAATTCAAAATGCATAATAATTTTTTGACAATCAATAGATAATTTAAATTAATAGTTTCTTCTTCTTGAATGAAATAAGTTCAACTTACAGAGAGGAAAAACTAGTAATTTGAATGTCTATTCATTGTAAAAAAAATGATTATTATGCATATTAAATTTACTATAAGATAGTTATTAAATAATTTAAATTATGATCTAAAAAGCTGATATTAGATGCCTTGAGTTAATAAATTTTGTTTAATTGGGGACTAGAATGAAATGTTTTTAATGGATTTAGAACTAAAATAGAATATTTTTTTTAATAGATTTAGGATCAAAATAAAACATTTAATAGACTATAGATGAAACAAGAATGATAATTAAAAATTATGGATCATCCATGCAATTTATCTCTAACAAAAATTAATACCTAAGTAGGATCGGTAGAATCTTTCAATCCTATGATCCTACCATTCTAGTCACGATCCTACCATGCCTTCAATCCTAAGACATTTTAACAAAGCTTTCTATTTCAAGTTCGTAGGATGGATGATTTTATGATTCCAATCACAATTTTAACAACCTTGCTTAAAATAGCATGATTATATCCAAATTAAATATAAAAATTGGATAAAAAATTATCTTATCCGCACTATTTGAAAATGACTTGCAAATACTCAAACATTCAAAGCAGACATTCTCGACCCAATATTGGACACTATCTAGCAGAAACTATCAAGCAAGCATTCTTAACTCGGTGTTAGACACTGGAGCCTAATAGCATTAAGAGTTTCATCCCTTGTGGACGTTCACCAAAGTGGATGATATACTACATCCATTAGTATTAGGTAAAAACAATGATCCTTTTACGTACGTGTAACTGCTTGCATCATTTACACGCTTTAATAATTTTATGTGGAATCAAAATTATCATAAAGCAACTTTTGGATTTAAAATGTTATTATTCTAGATCATACTTGTCAAAATTTTAGATCAATTAAGAATTTCAAACATCTTTTTCTAATAAAGCCAATTTTATTGACAAATTTCAAATGTTCAAAATTTACGGGATAAATTATAAAAACTTACAAAGTGAATTAAGTTAAAAAATTTTGTATATGTTCTTCATGATTAGAATATTAAATCTAACAATTAGATTGACTATATTAGTACCACATAAAAAATTTATTGATTGACAACAATGGTGTAAGTGCTTAAACTAGTGTGAAAGAAGCATTAAAACTACTTATTTTACATTGTGATTATTTTTTAAAATTGTATATTTGTTAAAGTCCTCTACTTTAAGAAGTCCAAATAGTACTTATTTCTATTGTTCTTGTTGTCATTTAGTAATTCCTCATCTTTTAAAAATATAATCAATTTAACAGCCAAATTTAATATTTCAATCATGAAGATCATATGTAAAATTTTTTAACTTCATTCAAATCATAAGTCTATATAATTTATCCCATAAAATTTGAACATTTGAAATTTATCAATAAAAAAGTCTTTATTCAAAAAAGATGTTGGAGATTTACAATTGACCTAAAAATTGACATGTATGATCTAGATGATAATATTTTATCAAACGGCCTATCTCTTGTAATTTTGATCCTGCATAAAGGTATTAAAGAGTGTAAATGGTACAACCTGTTACATTGGTATAAATGGAATCTTCATCATTTTCAAAATATTTCTTGTAAATTGTAAGTAGTTTTTTATTAGTTTTTTTTGTGATACGTAATAAAAAAATCATAAAAATTAATTACTATACAAAAATATTAAAATGAATTTGAAAAAGAAAGAGTATCGTCATTGATAATTTAAGAATAAAAATGGAATTTTCCCAGCATACTTGAAATCCCCTTATCAGCTTTTTACAGATCAGTTTTGCTTACTTGGGATATGACATCAGGTTAGTTCTTTGTTAAAATTGCATATCATGTTACTTATGCTTTGTTCAAAGGTTGCTACCCTTAAGAAGGTGAAAAAGAATGGAAAATTTTATGGCGTACATTGGCACCCCTAAAACCCCAAAATTTCTAGTTGAGAGCCATTACTAATGCTTTGCCTACGACAAGCTACTGACTCAGTGTATGAATGTTTCTTCTTCATGTCCGGTTTATAGGTTGGGCATAGAATCTATCTCCCATTTACTAATGACTTGTACTTACATGTGTAATATCTAGGACTTCCCAAATACTCAAGCTCCCTACACGCCCCAAATATTACAGTATTTGAGTAGTTCTTATCTGGTGTAGCTCAATGAGGCTATCGCTTCATTGTAATAGGATGGTTCATTTAGTAGAAACGGAATTAGGTTGTGCATGAATTTATATGTTATACCCTTATTGTCAGACCCCTAAGTGTTAGTATGCGAGGTGAGGGTTAGTGTATAGGTAAACCTTGCACACACTAGACCCAAGTAACGGACAAGGTGTGTTGGCTTAAGCTTGGTGGTTTACTGAGAATGTGGGCATGTGGGGCATGTGGGGTGCTTATGGTGGGCTTGATAAGGCGCATAGGTAGGGCTGCTTGGTGTATGTTCATGGGGGCATGGTGTAGCACGCATATGGGCGAGCACATGTAGGGCTAGGATGAGTAGCAATGAAGGCTTAATGTTGGGGCCATGCTAATTGGGTTTGTAGGCTTGTGGCTAGGCGGACTTTATATGGGTTTCATGGCAAGGTGCTACACCCTTGTGGGTGGGTTGCATATGTGGGTTGTGAAGTAGATATGTGGGCAAGGCAACATGGGCCTGTGTTTAGCTTAAGTGCGTGGCAAAGGCACATATAGCGCATAAAGTGCAGTTGCAGGAGTTGTTGTAGACGATTACTAACATAGTGGTGCCTTAGAACGTTCCACATAGGTTTATTTGTTTATGGGAGGTGTGTGAAATGGTTAGAGCATGGCTAAGTGGCATGATATGTGTTGGAGGAAGCATGGGTCATGTGAAAAGTATGCTAGGTAATATTGCTAATAGTGGGGCACGTCCATTGCCCACCTGGTGATTACCAGGCGGTTGGGCCTAGTGGTAGGGCCTGTCCATCACACAATTTTAGTATATACAAGTAGGATGCTGGCATGCAAAAAAGGGTGCCAAATGAGCCACCAACCAAAGTGCTAGGCTAAGGCTGAGCCTAGGGCATGAGGCTTAGGTAAGGGGAAAGAACTTAGTTGGAAGGCTTACCTCATGTAGCATCTACTCGGACCAACATTATCACAAGTGCATTGGGGGGTATAGGTTAGGGGTGAGCTGACTCTTAGGCTTATGACACCTACCAAATTTGGTGGAAGCTATCAAGCTGTGGACTTCAAATTGGGAGCATGTGATTCTCCGCTCTGTTAGGTTGCTTGTATCGCCTTCATAGTTTCTTCCACCTAGGTGGCCTTCTGCCCCAATTAGGCATCTAAAAATTAATGTTGATGTTATTGCATCATCTTCCCTACTTTGGGGCTTGGTAGGGATCATTTTTTGAGACTCATCAATCTTCCATTCTCATATTTTTACGATATCTTTTGGTAAGTGGTGTGATTAGCCAGCTCTTGTGGAAGCAATGACCATACTTTACGGCTTGTTGGAGGCAATGGCATTTGCTTTTCAACATGTCATCGTTGAATCTAATGTTGTTGTGCTAATTAAGGAGATGCAGTCCCTATCTAGCCCTTCACTTTGCCCTTATAAAGTCTTATAGGATGACATTCAACATTTGGTTTCGTATTTTGTTTCATATTCTTATGTTTATGTTCTACGCGCGTTGAATTCTGCTACACTCTATGGCCCATATAGGGTTTTCTATTATTGGCCTCATCTGTATCCTTTGTGGTTGTACACCTTTCTCACTGATTAATATATGATCGTTCTACTTAAAAAAAAAAAGTTAGATAATTCCCGAAAGATTTACCCATGTACCTACAATGAAAAATTAAGAGATTCATTATCAAAGTTCTGTTAAAAGGTGAATGATGTAAATTTATGTACGTCAGACTATAACTCATCATTTTCCTATTAGGATTTATGTTAAAAATAATGCAATAGTGCTATTTTCAAAAATTAGTGAAATTAACAATTTTGCCCGTTTTACTTATTTTGTCAACAAATTTTCCGGAGCTGGATAATTCTAAATCACCCGCAAGGAAAATATTAATTGTTGTTTTTTTAAATGAAAGTTCATTTTCATTAATTGCATAACATACAACATTTACCAATACGATATAATATTGAACCTCACACAAATAATAAGCTCAACCATATTATTTATAGCATTTCTAAAATACCGTATTACACAGAAAATTTGAACTTATACTATGATAGAAAAAAAAACTTAAAAAATAAGGAACACAAACCTAGTATAATGTTTGAACTAACAAAACAAACTAACGAATGCTAAAACTCAATCCACTTTGAGAAAGCAAATCAGCGATCCATTGATTAGAATTCTCTGCTACCATCTTTTCAACATGCAACTCCTCTGTCTTGTCTAATAGAGAAAAGAAAACTTGATTGACAAAAGTAAAAAAGAAAAAGAGAGAGAGAGAGAGAGAGCAAAAAACTCTACTAATGAAATCAATTATTTGAAAAAGTAATATATAAATTAATGATTGATGGTCAAATTTAACAAAAAAAACTAGCCGAATTTGGCCACTTAGACCAAGATTAGAGGGACTTTTTCCAGAGAAAGGAGAGTTGAAGGCTGTTAGGTTCCTGATTGATGTGTTTGTTATTAAGAAACAGAGCAAGCCCATTCATCTCCACCAATCAAAGTGATTTGCTAACCTTTTTTACCAAAAAAAAAAACTAATCAAAGTGATTTGCTATTGGGAAGGAAATGTTAGAAACAAGAATATCATATGATAGAGTTATGTGAATTGTGGAGTATAATTAATTGCTTTCTTTTGGCCTTCTATACAAATTAACTGTCACAAATCAATTTTTGAAATTATAATTTCAATTTTCCGGTGTCTTACAATAAATTAATAATTAGTTTAAATTTACCAATTTTTTTATAAATAGGATTTAATATGCCTCGCTTGCACTTACACTTATATGACAGATTTTGTCTAAAGTTAATGGACTTTGTGAAATGGAGGTCCAAAACAAAACGGTTTTAACTTATTTAAGATGAAAAAAAAAATAATACTTTAGAGAGTAAAATAAAAAGACAGGTAAAGGATAGAAACTGTCCCCAAATTTACCCTTAAAAAAAGTCATTCCATTTTTTCAAGTTGGTGATAATTTCTCAATAGCGGTTTTAATGCTGATTTTAATGTCCTAGGCTCCATTAAATTCACCAGAAATTTAAAAGATCTACTGGCGAATAAACACAACAAGGTGATATTGTACCAGTCCTCCTGACTTCTATTTGTATTCCCAGCTTGCATTGAATACCATTTGTTAATAAAAAATGCACAGGTGGATGAATTTAGTTAGGATTGTCTGCAAGAAAAGCAAGACATATTTGTAATCCACCCTTTTTTCTTTTATAAAAGAAAAATATTTTTTCTTTATTTTCGTTTTCTTTTGCTGACTTACCAAAGTGAATGAAAATATGAGAAAAGCTTTCTCATTGCTTAGCCAAAGTCAGAATTTTTACTTATACCAATCTGGGCCTTTGATGCTCCTCTCTTTTCACCATCCTTTTTCCCTTAAAAGGACAGCTGAAAGCAAAAGAGAAAAGTTCTTTGCTTGCTCTCAAATGTCATGATCACTAAAACAACATTGCATTCCAGCTACAAATCACACATCATACCTTGTCATCATTTGGACTTAGACAACATTTTGTCCTCTAACAGCTGGTTACAGCTTACAAGCATCAATCTCTTCTCCACAACATAAACATCTTTCTAATTGCTGGGCCCACAAGAAAATGGAAAAGAAATGCTAACTCTTTCTTTTGTTATTATTATTACTATTTTTTTTAGTTTTTTGGGTTCCCATGAAATAGCAGTAGTCTCAACTCAACTAAACCAAATTTCTCTGGAAGCCCACTAATCAGGGGATTAATCTTAGGCTAAGATTGTGGGAGTAGTCAGAGAAGGAACATATAAAAAAAGACAAAGTCCAAAAGAAGTCTTGATGATACTATGATAGGAGTATAATATTTCTCAATCATAAGTAGTAGTACACAAGGTTGAAACAGGGTTACATAAAAAACTCATCTCTCCTTCAACCCTTCCTACATCCAGATCTGTTCTCCCCCTGGTTCTAATTAGTTCTAGAATGTTACAACTTATAATGCAGGATTAATCTGAATGAATTCTCTCAACAATGATCTCATAACCATAACCCCCAGAAAAGTTCGGCAGAACTTTTCACTCAAATGGGAGATTTCTTTCTATGTACACAAGCTTCTCAAACCCAGAGAGCCTCAAACTGTTGCAACTATAGCTCAATTTTCAGTTTCCCTGCAGCTGTTGACCCTGCATGAGATGGGATGCTTGTTAGCTCTTAAACTCGAAAAATGCCAACTAAAGAGGATGATTGAGGTTACAACATGAAGTTATTCATACTCTGAAAACTCTCTGGCTGATTTTGTGTGAAGCCCATTTGAACGATGCTTTGTAGGTCATCCTCCCAAACAGATGGAACCTAAACATGAACATTCGAACTGGGTTGATATCCGAGGAGCGAAAAGCTAGTGTTGCCAAACTGACTGTAACTAGGGAAACTTCTTCTTCATTACCTGAGTGATCGAGTTACCAAATTCAGCCACAGGATGCAAGTGCATCCCAGGACTTCGATCTGCGGCGCCATTGGCTTGGTTCATAAGGAATTGTACACCAACATTATTAGCTAAACCAGATAGGTCCTGTGGGACATGGCCACCAAAAGGGAACACTGGCATTGAAGAGTCTAACGGGTGGCAGCCATGCGGCAAGGATCCTTGAGTCTGGAAGATCTGATTCATCTGAAAGGATCAATTAGACACCAAAGTGCCACTTCAAAACGGCAGGCAAATGAATTGGTATCTTAGACAAGACTGAAAAGAAAGAGAATGACAGCCAACTTACATCCTTTGACAGAAGGGAATCCATGCTGAAATCCATCCCAGGATTCACAGTAGCCAACTTCATAGACAGAAACTGCAGAAGAAATAACCAAGCTAAACTTTTATTCCCATTTTAAGACTCATGAAAATCATAACAAGTGTCCGGTCGATTTGATTCTACCTCCACTTGCCGCTGCAACGACTGTACATAGTTAATAATTTCATCAAGCATAACTGCTTTCCCTGTCACCTGAAACATATTTGATATCAACATCAGCTCAGTATTATATTTCAACTCAGAATTTCATCTTAGATTCAGTACTAATTACTTGTGATATTACAACCTAGGAATGTATAAAAAAATTTGCAGAAGTTCACCTTATTGCAACCTGGTACAAGATCTTGGAGGAGCTTCATCCTTTCACTTATCTTCTCCCTCCGGACCTGCACAAAACCAACATGTCAAAAACATCTCCAGTTTCGTCTGCCAATTAAAAATCTCATCTTTATATCTGTACAAGTCCATACTCTTTCTGCAAGACTATGGCTATCAGTAGCTTGTCCCCTCCTGGCCCTCACATGAATATAATCTTTGGTTGGTTCTGTTGGCTTTGAATTCTCCTTGCTTTGCTTCTGTGATTCATTATCTCTCCCATTTGCCTCTGTCCTTTTCTCGGCAACTTCATCTTGCTTGCTTCTCTTTTCCCCTGACTCATCATTCTCTTCTGCCTCCTGAGATTTGAACTTACTTCTGAACTCAATTATGCAATTCAAATAAAAAATTGAAGCTTTTCACGATATGGTTTTGAGTTACCTTTACCTCGTCAGCAGATAGAGAAGGGTGTTCTTTTGCTTTTCCCCTGGAAAATGATTTCCTCTTCCTGGAATTCGAATTTTCAGCTGAATTTCCAGCTGGGAGGTGGGCCTGTTCAGAAACTGAAGATTCCTTCTCCGAATCAACCAGTTCTGCTTTTTCTGCTGTATCAGACCTCCATAGCCCGCTCTTTCTCTTCTCAGAACCCAAATTCCCATCTTGAGCAGCCACGGAAGTGTTTCTGGATGGTAATTCGAGCTTCCCTTTTAGACCAGAAAAGCAGGAAAAACTTGTGACCATCCTTTCAAATCCAGGGTCAGCAGGAAATTGCGCCGAGCTTGGATGGTTTCCGAAATTCGGTCTAATTTGTGAACCGAACATGGAAAGATTGAACCTTTGAACCGGTTGGCCCATCATTCGTCCATCGTCGGCGGCGTTGGTAGCCGCCGGAGACGACGCCATGGAAGCCAATGCAGGCACAAAGGGATCGCTCTGACCCACTGGGCTCTTCCAAGTCCCATTGTAAAAGCATTCAGAAACCTGGTGCGTTGTTTTGATCTCCATCCCAATTCCACCAGAAAACTAAACTAAAGTAACTTCAGGCCAGGTCGGCAATGGCGGAAGACCCAGATGCAGAAGCGAAGTGAAAAAGTTGGAGAGAGCTAAAAAGGGTAGGAGAAAGCTTTAAGATGGGAGTTGAAGGGGGAAATCGGTTGTGGCAATGATGACGAGATGGGTTCTTGTGTGTCACTCAAATACTTGTTTAAGATAGAGAAAATTTGGAGTCCTTGAAATGAAAATGCTTCGAGGATTAATTAGTTACATGTTTAATTTAAGTGTGATTTGTGAGTGAGCGAGATCTATAAATGCCGAAAGAGAAACGGAGGGAAGGCATGCAAACCCAACGGAAGTCAAGTGAGTAAGGGGGTCAAGAAATTGAAATGTTTGTTTCATATTTATGGTACGAGTTTTTTTTAATGCTCTGAATTCCCTATGCTATAAGTTTAAGAGCTGAAAAAATAAGGGAAGAGGAAAGGTGTCTCGTACCAAGGTTAGAATCTAGTAGACCAAAATCCTTACCATTTTATTGAAAATGCGAAGACATGTTATGAATATTATTTTTATGTTTTTGGTTTTGATAACTTTGTTACTACTTATGATTGTTACTCATAAGTTTTAAGATTCAATTCTTACTCATCTCACTCTCATATAATAAAGCAAAAGAAACTTTCTAACGAAAATTTAATTAAATTCTCTAAATATTACACTAATTAATTTTTGAAAAGGTAAGTGATGAGTTGATTTTTTTGATTCAATAATATTTTCACACTTACAATTTAATAAAATTTGTATCATAATATTTTTTTTGCTAAGCACAGAAAGAAATACCCTCTTGGATCTAAATTTTGGATCATTTTCATATTTCTTAAGCCACTTTATTGTATTACAATTGGTATTCTCATTTCAATATTTACATTTTTTCACATGTGAAAATTTTATGTGCATCTAATGCATCTGTGCTCCAGGTATGAGACCAAGTGTTAAATACAGTTTTAACGAACCAAGCTAAAATTTCAGAATGGTTAAGTCATGGAACATGAAACATAAGTGGAGGAGTTTGAGTCCAAGCAGCTCAGGTCGTGCAAGCTTTCATGTTTTTACCGTGTTTTTTTTTTTTTCGGGGTCCCTTAACTTATTTTTTTGTCCAAAATGAGTATCTTACTTTAAAGTTGTTTTATCAAAGTCTCTTATCTCAAATTGTGTGTCATAATTGGGCTTCTTTTGTCAATTTCACCATTAAGTTGGATGAAAATTTCTGATGTGACATTGTTTAATACTAAAATAAATGTAAAATGACCAATTTAGTCCTTAAAAATTTTTCAATTAATAGTTCTCAACCCTAAAAAAAAATCTAAATCAACTATTTACCCCTAATATCCCCAAATCCTCTAGGCCATTCCAAATCACCCCTTTGTCCAATCATCTTCGGCCCAAAGAGTTGTTTGACAAGAATCTAGATGCCATCTTCCAAGAAAGGCATGCGGGGAGCGGCGTGTGAGGAATCGCCACGTGGGGCTTTGACGGACGACAACGATGGTGGCTTGAGTTTACTAATTCGGCAATGGGAATGACGGCCAATACGGATGGAGACGAGGACAAGGTTTTGATTTCACTTTTCCCAACATCGGATTCGGTATCAATAACTCGAAGGAAGCAAATCTGGGTTTTGCAAGTTGTAACTAGATATGCATTTTGCCCTTCAAATTCCTCCCTAACACCTTCATGAACCAAAAGACGGTGAACGTTGTAGTAACATGTTTTTAAGAGTCGTCACCAATCAGTTTCATCTAGGTCGATTGGATATCTCTGTTATAGTTTACGAGAGATTCTGAGATCGTGAGTCAGTTATGCTAAAATAACCTTATTATAGCACCCAGAAATTGGTACCATGGGGTTCGGTTTTATCTTTTCCTACATCCTTATTTCTTAACCTAATCTTTGATTAAAAAAATGATTTTTATGAATTTTATTTAATTATGTTTCATTTTTAATTGATTTAATTCCAAACCCTGAATCTTATTAGACTAATCGGATATGGAATCTTAGATATTCTTTAAATCTTGGGGTTTTACCAAATCCATGAAGAATTTTAAAGAACCATCTTATTTTTTGTTGTGAGTCTTATTAGACCAATCGGATTCAAACGAATATTACGTCTCGAGATTTTATTAAATCACCAAGAACGGATTCTTTTAAAAATTTTGCTATGTGTTAGAAAATTTGCCCTATTAAGTCTCTTCCTAATTCCTAGATGCATCATGAGATTCAAAATAAAGAAAAATCAAAACTATTCTAAAAAAACTCAAAATTGGTTAAATTTAATTAAATACGAGAAATCATGAAAATTGTTGGTGCAAGTTGTTTGAAAACGACTCAATGTAAGAAAAACTCTTTTGAATGTATCAAGTACATATATTGAAATATTAATTTAATTGTATATTATGTTGAATATGTCATAAAACTAATTATGGATGTAGATTTATTAAATTTTGGTGTTGTTATAGGTATATAGTATAAACCGAAAAACCCGATAACCAGAACCGAGAAACCCAGAACCATGGTTCTGGTTCTATTTGGTTCTCGGTTCTGGGTTTGGTAGAAAAATTTTGGAACCGATGTCATTTCGGGTTGGTTCAGTTCCACCATAAAACCGAACCAACCCGACCCATGCTCACCCCGACTGGTCAGTGACTAAATTGTAAGAAAATAAACTTGTAGCTCTAGTGACTAATCTACAAAAGAAAGAAACAAAGGTTAGTGACCTGAATGAACAAAATAAACAAAACAGAGAGCTAAACGAGGGTTAAACCAAGAGGAAAGGTTGACCGAATCGGATCTGGACCAAAACGGGTTGGGCGTGGGTCTTCTATCCGGATCTCTCTCTGATTCTCCGTTTCCCGGCGACGTCGAGGGGAGGACCACCTGGGCTTGGCTCGACCGTGGCAGGCGACCTTAGGGCGGAGGAAACAGTGGCCGATGGCCTCGAGGATGGTGGGGATGAAAGGAGGACCGAAGGCGATGGAGCTCGGGCTCCGTTGAACTGACGACGAGAATGGCGATGAGCGTGGCACCTAGGCACGGTGGTCTTGGCGAACGAGGGCGCTGGCAGTGGAGCTGGCGACGTGTGGCAGAGGCTGGAGAGAGTTCAGGGTTTTGGGAAGCTGAGAGTGAAAAATCAGGGACCTGGCTCTGCAGTATTCCCTTTCCCCAGTAAGAGCTCAGTGTTTTTTCTAATCTGCCCTCTTTTCATTAATTAATGGCCCATACTTATACTAAAAGCCTGTTTGGATGCGAGGGAGGGCGTGGAAGGGGGAAGAGGCGCCCCCTTCCTTTTCACGTTTGGGTGAGAGGAAATAGGAAGGAAAGGTTGATAGGGGATTATACTCTTCCCCCCTTCTCCCCTTTATCAACGTAACCGGTAATCCCTCCAAATCGGGGGGAATCGGAGGGGAGGAGGAGATCAAATTTGAAGTATTTTTTGTTCTCAAAATTGCCCTTCTGTTATAATTGCTCTGTTCATTCCGTTTCTTAGTTTCTTCTTTTCGTTGCTCTGTTCATTCCAATTCCGGAAAATATGGGTATCGGGAGCGTGTTCGGCGATGAAGTCGAGCGACGGAGGGTCAACGAAGTGACGGTAGGACTAGATGGTGAGGCTGGAGTGGTTGGAGGCGGTGGTGAAATTAGAAGTAGAGATTAAGATGTCGTCGTCGCAGTTGAAAGAGCTGGAATTAGGGAGCAGCCAGGCGGTCAGGAGGAGAGATAGATGGCATGATGGTGGAGATCAGGCCATCGGTGGAGCGGGGTAGGGAAGGAAGCTGCCGACTTTTATTTTGTTTTTTGGGTTGCTTTTCAGCAGGAGCTGGTATTGGTAGCTATGAATAATGAAACACAAGTCCCATGGGTTTTTTTATTATATTCTCCAACTCAATGATACCCCTTTTCCATACAGGTTATATAATTACTTTTAAATTTTTTTATTTAATAAACATATGATACAAATGGGCTAATGTGGAACTATTATTACCATTCAGTGACTTGATGAAAGGTTGGATCCTGTTAATGAAATAGTTCTTGGTAATGCTTTTTACAGTTATATTTCACAATTGTCAATTATCAATTTTAATATCAATAAAAAGGTCCTAACAATTTTATCTATTACAACAGAATCTTTACCTATTTTATACCATAACATTTCTCTTTCTTCTAGTTTTTTATGTCTTAAAGTGTGTGTTATTTTCACATTTTTACATTTTTTTTCAAAATTTACTTTTCCTACTATAAAGTCCTTGAATTATATACTAATGCTTCTTGTTGAAATTATATCATTTTGAAAAGTGTGAGTTTGCTCCCATTATATATTAATGCTACTTGTTGTAATTATATTGTCCTTAGGAGAATAATTATAAAAAGTTCTCATACTTTATAAACTTTTACTTATTTTTTTCAGTTCAACAATTTTACTTCACAAAACTGTTTTACTTTCCATTTTATTGGGTAAATATGTTCCTACGATCAACCAATTTTATTGGATCTATATATGAAAATTTTATTAGTACAAGCAATTTATTGCATTATTAAGAAAAAGAATAAAATAGATTTACAAGCTAAACTAATGGTAAAATTGTAATAATAATTAAATTTTTTCTCTCCCCCTCTTTTAATGAATGTATCCAAACAAGGGAGGTAGATTTCTCTTCTTTTCCTTTACTAACTCTATCAAAACAAGGGTAAGGTCATAATACCCTTCCCTTCCCTCCCTTTCCCTCCCCTTCCCTTAATAATCATATCCAAACAGAGCCTAAGAGAAGCTAGGCAAGACTTAGCTAGGTTTAACGAGTTTAAACTTGATCCAAATTCAATTTGAGGGGATTAGGATATAATCTGTTAAAATACCAATTTAAGTCCAATAAAACCCCCAAGCTGCTGATCTTGCCCTAAATTCTGTACGAATTTTAATTTGACCCAAAACTTTAAGGATTTGTCAATTGAGCCCAAAACTTCCTAAAATTTTTCAGATTTCCTTAAAATTTTAGAATCTCATCAGATTTGCCTCGAAACTCTCCATTTCTAACAAATTTACCTCAAACTTTTCAAAATTTCCCCAAAATCTTCTAAAATTTCCAGTTTCTTCCCAAACTGTCCTATTTTCCCTAAATTGACCCAATAAAACTCTTAGGACTCTAAATTTGTGCCTATACTAAATTAATTCCTATTTCTACCTTAGGTGAACACTTTTAAACTCCAAAAATTAATAACACCTAAAAAGACCAAATTGCCCCTGCAAAACCAAAATGCTCCTAAACTAATTTTTCCTAACTTAGAACTAAAATAAAAGTTAGTACCCGGACAAAATTGGGTGTTAACAAATGTTAAGTCAAATGGCTGGCATGTCAATCAAGGGTTTTGAGAAATCTTCATTCTTCCCGGCAGCGAGTGGCAAGTCGATCTATTGTTTATTCTTTCCACTGCCTACTTATGAATCTCTATAGTAAAGCTTGCGGGATGATTCATCGTCCTCAAATCTAAGAAACGGAATCTCGACTATCACCTTCCCAATCACAAAGAAAAATTGCTTAGAATCACAATCAATAGTCCTATTTTCTCGCAAGCATCTTTGTCCCCTATGACTCTCTGCTTGGGTTTCCTTTACTATTGCCGGATTTGGTCGAAATGGCTGGAATCGGCCTTGTCCTTGTTCTCGTTGTCACTGCCTTCACCGACACTCACCTGAGAGATCGATTCACACTCACCATCATCGCCCTTGTTGTCAAATTGCATCATGAAACCATCACATTTGAATTGCAATAAACATATTTGAGAAACAACAGAAAAGAAGAATGTATGTTAGGTTGAATCGTGGTTTAAAAATTTTAAGGGTTAAAATGATTGATTACAAAAATTTAGTGACTAAATTTGTTATTTTACATTTCTTTTAGTATTGAACAATGTCACATCAGTATTTTTAATCCAACTTAACAGTGAAACTAATAGAAAATACTCAATTAGGACACACAATATAAAATAAGAGACTTTGATATGACAATTTTAAGATAAGGTATTCATTTGAGAAAAAAAAATAAACTAAGGGAGCCCCAATAGATTTTACTCCTTTTTTTATCCTTGTTTAGTTTTTTTTCTCTTTTATCCTTTTTTTTCCATATTTCTTTTCTTTTGTGCATACCTTTCTTTTTCATCTTCCCTTCTTTATTTTTAACTATTGCTTTCATTTCTTATTTTATTCCTTTTCTATTTCGTTTGTTTTTTCATTTCTTATTTTATTCTTGCCTGCTTCTTTTTTCGTTTTCTCATTTTTTTTATTTTCTTTTCTTCTCATTTCCTTTTTACTTCATTTTTTGTATGATTTTTACTTTTTTTATTTCTCTTATTTTTTTATTATTTCTTCCTTCCATTAAGATGAATTGCTGGAAGTTAGTTATTTGTTTCTTTATTATGAGGTATTTATTCTTTTATCAGTTCTTACTTGTTCTTTTAGATAAATTGATTATTGTTTTTAAAAAAATAATAAACATGAACTAATTAGAACAAATATATGTTGATAAAATAAAAAACACAAAATGATAAAAAGAACAAATAGCCACTAATAAAATAATAAAAAATTACTATTAAAAGAACAATTAGAAATTGTTAAAAGAACAAATAACCGTTGGTAAAAGAATATAAAGCTATACAAAAATAAATAAACAACTACTAATAAAGGACAAACAATTAGTTTATCTAAAAAAATAAGTAAGAGCTAATAAAATAATAAATAACTTTTGATAAAAAAAACAATTGCTAATAAAAGAATAAAAAATTACTTAATAAAAGAGAAAAAAGCTAATTTATCTAAAAGAACAACAACTTGCCATAAAAGAACAAAAACCCACTGCTAAAAGAACAAACAACTAATTTATCTAAAAAATAAGTAGAAATAGATAAAACAATCAACTATTGATAAAAGAACAAATAATTACTAATAAAAGAATAGGTAAAAATTGATAAAATAAAAAATATCTTGTAGTAAAAGAACAACAAACTATTTCTAAAAGAACTAACAACCAATTTATCTAAAAGAACAAACATATACTAATAAAAAGAAATCATAAACCAATAAAAGAAGAAAAAGCTATTAATAAAAGAAGAAATAACCACTATTAAAATAACATATAACTAGTTTATCTAAAGAACAATTAAAAATTGATAATAAAAAAAAAACCATTAGTTAAAAAAATAAACAATTTCTTATTAAAATAATAAAAAAAAATTATTTAAAAGAATGTACAAGAACCAATAAAAGAATAAATAGCTAGTAGTGAAAAAAATAAAGAGATACTACTAAAAGAACAAAAAGTTACTACTAATAAAAGAATAACCAACTACTAATAAAAGAACAAAAACTAATTTATCTAAAAGAATAAGCAGAAACTAGTAAAAGAACAAACATATATCAATAAAAGAACAATCACAAGCTTATAAAAGAACAAACAACTAGTAATAAAAGAATTGTTATTGTTGGGTCTCGAGTTATTTGTTCTTGATTTATTCATTTGTAAATCCTTTATTCAGTTAACAATTTTTATTTGTTCTTTTAGGTTTTTTTTAATCTATTTTATCTATTTTTTTAATAATAGAATATTTCATGTCTTGCCTCGCTGCTAATTGCTAACTCTAACTCTTTAAGTAGAAGGACTTTACACTATGAAATTATTGTTGAAACTGCTTGTTTTAAATCACGTTAACATCCTCAAATATCTAGCCCTGATTACATTAGAAACATCATTGCCCTTATTTTTTTGCATAGTTTCCTAGGAATGGGTCCAAGAAGGAGTAAATTGCATAAATGGTCCCTAATCTTTAGTCATTATTTCCTTTTAGTTCCTAACCTATTAAATGTTCTGTTTTGGTTCTAAACTTATTAAACTTGTTTCATTTTAGTCCCTCACAAGATGAAATTCACTAACTTATAATAATTATCTGATAAAAAAATTTTAAAATTTTAATTTAAATATTTAGTAATTGTTTTCCAGTAAATTTAAACAGTTTAATATTTTTTGACAATAAATAGATAATTTAAATTAATAATTTTTTCTTTCTAAATGAAATAAGTTCAATTTACAGAGAAAAAAAAAGTAATTTAAATTTTTCATTAACTATAAAAAATTATTATACAAATTAAATTTATTATAAAATAGTTACCAAATAGTAAAAATTAAAATAAAATCCACCATAGGTCCTTTAGCTTATTTTTTTGTCCTAAATTGGTACTCTACCTCACGTTTGTCCTACTAAGGTCCCTTTACTTTATAAGCACGACCCAATTAGGTATTCTGTTAATTTGGTTGTGAAAACAATGAAAATGAAAATTTGGCATTTTTAAGCCATAAAATTCAACCACTTAGCTAACGTGGAGCACCTGTGGGATAATGTGGCATCAGTAAACAAAATCTTTGGAGCTATCTTTGCATGGAAAACAATGGGCAGAAAATTTAGGGAAAATATTTGGGAGGGATTAAGAAGAGAACGGTGAATAAAAGCCAAAGATGGAAGGATGGATCTATATGTGATGAAGGTACTTGGAATGGGGAGTTGTTGGAGTTCCTCATCCCATGAAGGAGGAGAAAATGTGTGGTCAAACTGTAAATGTGGTGCTCTTTCTTAGCTGAAGACTGCTTGGACAGAGCAAAACATGAGATACAGATTCTTTGGATGCAGGAATTATGGGGTATGTGCATTTGAACTCATAATTGCTATTTTGGGTTGTGAATGAAATGTGAACTTTTTGTTCTGGTTTGTGATGCAGACTCAGAATCATTGTCAATTTCTTCAGTGGCATGATGAAGCGACACCGAAACATTTTAAGACGATTATACTAAGTCTTCTACAAAGAATGGATGAATAAGAGAAAAAGGTTAAGAGGCAGCATTCAAAGATGGATGAAGTAGTGGATGAAGTGAAGAAATTGACAGAAAAATTGGAGGAAACAGAGGCAAATATGGTCAGACTTAAGAAGAGAAAGGAGAAATTGAAAATGAAGGTTGGGGAATTAGAAAAAAAGTAGAAGACACTATAAGTTGCTTTGATTTTGTCATAGGTCTACTTCTTTTTGTATGCATCAGTGGGGAAAGGTTAAGTGAGACGGAGTAAGGGAGTAATTGAAGAGGGTGGAGTTATATAGAATGGTTCGGGTTAGATGTGCAAGGTAGTAACTAAAGGGTAGTGAAGAGGTTTAGGTGGGTGGGTGTTTAATGAGTAGTGGGCTATAAGGGTGGGTGTTGCACACCTTTGAAATCCTATATTGTACATGACTGCTCATATAATGTTATACTTTTGTTTTGCACATTTATAATTGTATATCAACCATAAGACAATGTCAAAGAATCCCATGCATTTCATTTATGTCTTCCACCAAATGTTGGCAAATGTACATTTAACATAATAAGTCAGAATAAGTAGTACCCAAATGTACAACCAACATCAAAGTTCTAAAATTCAAACAAGTATGCCATAGTGGCCTAAAGTTTCATGCTATATGTGAGTTAATAACACACCAAAATTCAAAAGTTTGTCCATTGGCAACAACCTAGAGTTCTAAACAGCTCTTGATTGCATCTATGGGTGGCCTTTTGATCCTTTTGGACGGCCTCTACCTCTTCTGATTCTAGTTTGTTAGGAAGCCTCACTTTGCTAGGACATTCTGCTATCAATGAATACAAATCCTTGTTAGGGTGGATCTTTAGGTAATTGACTCAAGTTGAATTAGTTACTTTGTGTCTGAGTCTAACTGACTTACATAGCATCATGTTTCCCAAAATTGAATCAAGCCCCAGTAGGCAGGTAGAAGAGCTTAAAAAAAAAAACAAGTGAAAGACTAAACCTACATCTTCAATTCTTGTGAAAATAAAGGCACTTCCAATTCCCTTATGTGTCTGGCTTGCATCCATGTTGGCACCACTAGATTTCTATTGTTCTGAACCCCTAACTTGGATACAAAGAATCAAATTTGTAAATAAAACTAAAGTCCATATTCTAACATGAGTTGTGGTATAAAAAGAATTTTCCATTCTTATAGCATTTTTCCTATATGACTTAGTTTGAATGCTTCTGCCTCTGTCTTCAGCACCCCCCTTCCTTTGTCTACTAGTCTAAATAATTCCCTTGTCCTTCTCCTTACAAGTAGTTTTGTTGTGACCTTCCTGTTTGCAAATTGAGCAGTACACCACCATACCTATTTTCCTCATTTTGTTATTATCTTCTTCACCATTCTTTCTTCTTTTATTGTTCTTAGGTTTGCTTCTGTGACGGCCCTCAAAGCTATAAGTCTAATCAGTCAGGTAATTAGTTAATTTAATAAATTACACCTTAGATAATTTATTTGCAAGCTAAGTCTCGATAATTTAGGGTCTAGTAGTTAAAAATGAATAAAATTGATCATTTAAGCAAGCCAAGCCAAGAAGGGCATTTTGGTCATTTCACATAATGATCCATTTTTATGGCACGGTTGATTAGAGCATGAGAAAATATTAAATTTGAGGTATCACGATTTTTCGTGATTTCCGCTCTATCATCGTGAATTTGTGAATTGACTAGATTGTCTTTAAGTGGTTTATATGTAACCTTGATAAACGTAGGGACAAAATGGAATATAACTGAAAGGATGGGACTGGCCGCGTATTTATATCTATGAAGGAAGCAGGCGCGATGTAATACCAATTTTGGTCCTTAACTTTTCAGCGTGTTACGAATAAACCCAAATTTCCTGGAGAGTACAAAGACAGCACCATGTGCGTGGCATGTGCAATTAAAGCCTACATAAGTTGACTTCCCATTAATTGCTCGGCCATCTTCTTCCACCTTCGTCTCCAGACCACCAAAACCTCTCTTTCTATCCAAACACCATAGCTAAACCATATCCAAGCTCTAATCCATCAAATCCAAGCACAAACAAGCAAGATTTTGAAGGAAAATCAAGATTTGTGCTATCCTAAGCTAGGATTTGTTGCTTCTTGTCTGAGTAAGTTTGGTTTTATTATTTCCCCTATTTTTGAGCTACAGTTTAACTCTGTAAATTCTGGAAATTAATGTTAGACTTGGTTTTTGAGAGAAATCAAAGGTGCTCAACATGTTTGAAGGTGTTTATGAGCTTATCCATGGTTAATTTTGCTCCTATGGTGTAGTTTTCATCATCTTTGAATTTCTGGAACTATTCATGCGATTTTTTATGAAATAAATCATGGCTGGGATTGTTGTTTGATATGTTTCCTAGCTTTAAGAAGTAATTTGAGATGCCAATGAGCTAAAACCCAAAAAGAACTAAGGCTGGAATTTTTGTGTAGCCGAAACCGTGAGTGTTGAGCTAAGTATGATTTAATTCTTTTATAACCAGCCATAATTTCGTGTTCCAAGGGTTTTGGTAGCTCAATAAAGTTATTTTCTTACTTATGAACTGGTATTTAAAGGCCAGGAAGTGGGAGAATAGGCGCTGGGCAGTGAAATACACATAGAAACCATGTTGTGCATTTAAGGTGCATTAGTTAAGAGCTTGTGGAATTAATTTTGTTCCAGCTAGGAGCTGCTGGTTTTAATGGTTTAAATTAATTCTAGATGATGTTATCTTGCTTATGATTTGGTGTTTAAAAGCTAAGAAGCAAGAGAACATTTATTTGGAAGTGAATCGCCCATGAATGCCATGAATGTGCATTAAGGTGAAGTTTTGGTGTTGCTGTAATTGTAGTTACTTCCAAGAATAAACTGTATTATTACAGTAATTTTGGTGGCTTTTGGTGGTGATACTCTTGCTTATACACTAGTATACAATGCATAAAAATTAAGAGAGCAAGATTTAGGTTGCTTTTATGCTATTAAAAGTGTAAAGAACCGCAAGATAGGTAAACCGGAGACAGAAAATTCTGGGTAGTTGGTGGTTGTTTCATGGGCTGTTTTCAGGTGTTAAAATTGATAAATTGTGCTTAAAATGATCAATATAGGTTCTGGGAATAAGCTACTAAAAGATGGCCTAAGTTTGGGTTGAAACCGAGACAAAAAGGCTAAGTACTTGAAGCTTGCAAATTAAGTTATCTAAGGTAAGGGTTATTTAATTTGTATGCTTATGTGTTAAATAAATTTCGCTATGATACTTGTATATCAAGTGACTGAATTATGGATAAATTTAACAAGCATATGATTTGAGTATTGATGGCTATTTGAGAAGCTTATATGATTGGGTTTGGTAAGAAGCCAAACTATGAAGTGCATATGAAGTGTGTAAGTGCATAATTGTAAACTTATATCTATAGGCAAAATGGGCCTTGATATGGTCTAATTTACGGTGAGTATGACGGGTTAGGAACCTACGATACCTAAGGTCACAATGATGGGCTAAGACCTGGATGGACCTAAGAGGGGGAGGTGTCCTTAACCACTCACGAAACCTGATAAAGGTAACACTAACACATGCACTAAATAAGCAAATAGTTTACTCCTGTACATAAAATATGGGATATTAACAAATACTAAGAAGCTTTCAAAGCAGTATTTGTATGGACAAGTTGGACTTGTCAATTGAAGGACAATTGAGTAAAGGAATTGTGGGAACTAGCTACTCTCATAATTATTGGCCAATAATACGAGTTCCTAGCACTATGACTTGAGCTCAAGTGCACTATGCATATATCGACATCCTTATGGATAATATGCACGGTCCTATATTGTTGATTTTCTTGCAGGTTATAACCCTTACTGAGAACTTTTGGTTCTCACATCCCTTACATATTTTGTGTGCAGATACTGGTGGACCTGGGGCTAATAACCAATAAAGGAACTGGTTGTTAGTATTTTGATACCAGGTGTGCAGAAGTTAATTAATATTGTACATTATTATTAAGTTTCTTTCTTGCAGGTTCCTAATTACTGGAATACTAACTTACTGGCCTTTGTTGTACAGAGGCAAGAAACAGGGAATACCTGAACACTGTAGTGACCCCTTTTTGGCAGTGTAACTCAGGTGGGATTGGATCCCAAGATTCTCAGTGTGCAGCATATGTATAACACTTTTGCGTATGATGTATATATATGTGTGTGGAAGTTATGCCTCTGGTAAATGCTATGGAACTAGTGGTTGTGTTCCCTAGTAGCTTGTATGGATTCACGATGCATAATATTATGTTTTATATAAATGCATGTTTGAAGTGCTGGCCAGCTGCATCGATTATATCTTATTTTTATGGTCATTGACCTACAGCCATAGTAAGGCATAGTATAAAACAGTATTGCATTAAGGATTTAATCAATTAACAGGCCCACTAAGGACAAATTTACATAGGCCTAACACTGAATAAGTGTAAGGTTCCTGGGGTCCTATATGACTTAAATAGGATTAAGGTTCAAGGCCTGTGACAGCTTCTCTTAGTAACCACATAGCTGAGTGGTTTAATTGGGTTATGATTTGTTTCTTCCCATTGCTCAATACTTCAGATGGGATTAATGATAATGATGTTTCCATAAATTAACCTATGTGTGCTAACCCTATAGCACTTATCCACAAAATCCTCAGGGTTGCCTCTATATAGAGCTATGGCTAAACAAGCATTATTAAATGGAATTCTAATCAAATCTCATTTCCTGCATGAACATTTTGTTTACTTTATGTCTACAAAATGTTGTGAAAAATGAGTTGTGACCTAATATTTCGAACCCCCAGATTCCATAGGCAAATAGTGCCTTGACTCTTCAATATTTTTGTCCAACTTCTTTTTAATTTTAAGGCACAATAGTCTTACCCACCTACTCTTTATATCCTTTTCTTTTACCAATTCTAACCATTAGGTTACATCTGACAATCTTTAACAAGGTCAGAATAAGTTTATTTCTTGCTTCTAATATGAATCTGTTAAAACATTCACACATGTTATTGAGAAGGATATCACATTTTGGAAACTCTCTGAAAAAGCCCTAGACCAATATGATGGATCAACCCCATTCATCCAAGTCCATGCATTAGCATCATAAGCCTTAAGCAACTCTATATTCCTTTTGAACTCATCTTCATAATTGCTCCTTATAGCATACTAAATTGTATCTCTCAATGCTTCTCCTAGGTAGCTTGTTTTAAAGATAGTGTACAAGTGTTGCACATAGAATCTTTTCTCAGCATCAGGAGTGTGTTTTTCAATAGTAGGAATTAAACCTTATAGTCCTCCAATTAAGCAATTAATAAAGCAAAAAATGTTAATTAATTAACACTACTTAACATGAACCATACCCTTTGTCTGTCTGACATGAAAGTCCAATACTTAGAGTTAGTGATTCCAAGTGCTTGACCAAGGAGATATAGAAACCAACCCCAAGACTCTTTACATTTTTCCTCAACCACTACATAAGCAATAGGCCATATGCAGTCATTAGCATCAATTCCTATTGCTGCCAGCATTTGTCCCACATATCTCCCATTCAAAAAGCAACCACCAAGGCTTATGATAAGTCTACAATCAGTCAAAAATCCATTCTTACTATCACTAATACATATGAAACACCTCTGAAAAAACAAATTATCCAACCCCAACATGAAAACTGGTTGATCATTTGTTCTCCTCAATTCTCCCTCATAGTCAGGAAGTTTAGTATATTGCATCTGTTCATCCCCCCCCCCCCCCAGCCTCATTAATTAAAGCAAGAGTCTTCCCCCTTCCTACCATGGACTTATGAACTTTAATGTTGAAGTCTCTCTATATATAGTCAATAGAGGCTGATATTGGTATATCAGGGTGAGATCTTATCATTTCCAAATATTCATCTACAATTTAGTCATATGTAGCCCATTTGTTCCTCAAAACCCATGCACATAAATGTTGAGGGTCTAGTCTTTTAATCTGGACCTTTGGTCCATCTCTGTACTTACTAGTAGTTAACAAAAAATGGCACCTTAACTGACATATAACCCTTAACCGTTTCTTATCATTCTTAGTAAATTCAATACAATATCCATTCTTGATAAATTAGCTTCTCAAAGATTTTTTCAATACCTCAAACGAAAGAAAGACCATTTTTAGCTTCAATTTGGGATCCCTCGTGTTAATTTCTGTATTGAATACAGGGACACTTATATCCTTTTCATCACTCTCTTCATGCACACTTTCCAATGCTCTTTCACTGGAATTATTATCCCCTGAGTCTCTTTCCTTAAATGTGTAACCCATGCAACAGTTAAATACACCAGAAACACCATCTTTAGACTTGCTTGGTTGTTTTGAACCACCAACATTTCCCTCCTCACTAGGTCTCCCCTGTATTCCACCAATCCTTTCATCAACCATAACATTAACATTCATACATTTATTTTGTTGTAACGTTTCATTGTCTGACTTTGTAAATTCAATCTCGCAGCTTCCTGAATCAGACTTATCCATACCTTTATAATCCTCTTCCTCACTACTCTGACTATCTTTACCCTTATTCACAACATCAGGAATGTCTGCCTCTGTTTCTTCAATATCTTCTGCCCCATACTCAGCTTGTTCCACAGCATGAACAGAATCTATTCTGTCATCACAATCTTCTTCTTTGATTCCCCCTAACTCTTTTGCCTGATCATTAGCCACACCATTCTCATAACTGCCAACATCCCTAACTGTTGGACAAAGCAGACACAATCTGTTTACTTTATTAAACAATTTCCTTCTTTTTTCCTTAGTACATCCACCAACTTTGCCTTTTTTTGATCTTTCTCCTTTGCTACACCACTCTCATAACTGCCAACATCCCCAACTGTTAGACAAAGCAGACACAATCTGTTCACTTCACTAAACAATTTCTCTTTTTTTCCTTGGTACATCCACCAACTCTGCCTTTTTTTTTTATCTTTCTCTTCTGCCTTATCTTCATTCTCTACCTTTACAGTCTTTAACTTAGGATTTAAAGGAGACAAAGATGCTTTAATTTGGTCTACCCACACTTTCTCCTGTGTAACTACCTTTTCCATGCTTAAACTTACCACATATACACTAATCTTGTGCTCATGTGGTAAATTGGTGTACATCATATCCAACACATCCTTGTCTATCTTTAACACTCTCAACCTATTATCAAAAAGAGTTATATTACCTATATCAACAAATAGCGGTGCGGTCTAATAGTAGTTCATAAAACCTTCATAACCCAACTCTTCCACCATTTCATTAATATCTACCATACACAATTTATCTATGTGACATAGGTTGAAATGATTAACTGCACGACCAATGTAAACCTTCCATGGTAAGTTGGTGAAGTAACCCCCATGATGCATTTTTACAGTGAACCAAAGATCATTTTTTTCTGCAAATATAAAACCAACAAAATTCGAAGACTTAAATCACGAAACCTACGACCAGAACCCCATTTTTCATATCAGACACTGGTCCCCCCTCCCCGATTACACACCTTACACATAAACAACACTATGTACTCAACAAAACAACTAACAAAATTCAAATAATTCAACCACTCACTGTAATGTCAGTCACCTTGATCGTCCTTCCTTTCTCTCCATTCTTTAACCATAAACTCCTTCACTTTCTCTTTATCCTTTCCTTTTCCTTTCATCCTCAACCTGCTTCACCACGCTTAACTCTTAACCCAAAAAAGAACAAAAATGAGTGAATTTCAATTGAATTTTCACGTGCTTAGGTTTTGAATTAGATAAGATATGCATAGGAAGTTACACAGACTATCACTTTGATTAAAGGAAGATCATTAAATACGCCCCCTACTCCGTTCCCGCCCATAGTGCTCCACGATAGCTTAATGGGTCCAAAAACTGTATAAACTAATGCAACATCATCAACCCATATTGACACAGGTGCTCCACGTCGACTAAGTGGTTGTATTTTATGGCATAAAAATGCCAAATCATCATTTTCCATCTGTTTTCACATCTAAATTAATAGAAAGTACCTAATTGGGTCGTGCTTGTATAGTAAAAGGACCTTGGTAGGACAATTGTAAGGTAGGGTACCAATTTGGGACCAAAAAAATAAGATAAGAGACCTATGGTGGACTTTACCTGTATAAATTATGATATAAAAAGTTGTTATGAGACAAATACTTTAAGTTAACAAATTTCATCAAATTGTGACCAAAATGAAACTTTTTAATAGATTTAGAATTAAAATAGAACATTCAATAGATTAGAAACTAAAAGAAAACAATGACTAAATGTTATGAACCATTAATGAAATTTACTTGTCCAAGAAAGAACGACAAATAACTATTCAAGCCTATTTCCTCATGAATAACAAAAAAATGGATCAAATTTCATTTGTTTTTTTTTTTTGTCTGCTGTATACAATTACATCATTTTTTTATGATTGAATTTGAATGTGTTTCTACATTCCCATATTTAGTAATTTGTGAAGTCTACATTATATATACTAGCAAGAAAGCAGTCAAGTGCCGCCCATATATTGCATGGTTTCGTGGAAGAGTGATATAGTTGCTGATTTCTAAAGATCTAGAACTGCACCATCAATTTATGTATTTTAAAAGGGTGGCTTATGTAAGACATACTCTTTTCACGTTTAGTAAAAGTATAAACATAAAAAAAGAAATAAAATATATTAAATAAAAAAAGAAAAGACATACACTTTTCCTTTTTGTTTTGTTCTCTGTTAATTTCTGCACAAAACCTAAATACATTAAATAATATCGGATTAAGTATTATATTCTTTTGCCCCTCTCTCTCTCTCTCTCTCTCTCTTTCTCTCTCCCTAAAACCGCGTAATGGAGGCGAAGTCATGCCGTGCCGGGCCTTAAACGCCGAACTACGCAGGCAACTCATAATTTCCAATTACTGTTTTTATTTTTATTTTTAAATTTTTTGGGACAAAACTTAATTAGATTTTATGAGCACAATTGTCATGAAGTCATTTAGCCCAACCTTCTTTTTTTGTAACTATTATACTATATACCTATGTTTAATTAGACATACTAATTCAGCATTAACTTTCTATATATAAGTCACTTCCATTAAAAGAAATTGACAAAATTACCCATCACCAAAATTCTCTCTCTCTCTCTTCTACCATCAATATCTCCACTACCGAGGTTGTCGTCATCGTTGCCACTATTACTGCCACTGTTGCCACCCCCGTCGCCACCACCACCAGATCTTTCGCCATTACTCTTATCTACATAAGTGTTAAAGACAAATATGCAAAATGTCTAAAGAAATTAAGAAAAATGTGTGAATAAGTATATATGAATGTCTGACATAATATGCAGATTATTTGTTCATTTTAATAACATGCAAACTATTTGTTATCTTTCAAAAATGTTATGTAAAAGTGTCTAAAGTAATGAACAAATGTGTCTGAAAATAATATGTAAAATTGTTTAATGTAGTATTTGAAAGTGTTTAAAATAATTTATTATTATCAGAAAATAAGAAGTGCTCAAAGCAATAAAAAAGTGTCAGATTGGATATCGAAAAATGTATGAATAAATATGTATAAACGTCTGAAATGATATGTTGATAATTTGTTCTTTTCACATAATATAAAAACAATTTGTTCATTTCCAAAATAATATGTAAAATATTTTAATAAATATGTTAAAGTGTCTATAACAATAGTTAAAAGTGTCTAAAGTAATATGTAAATAATTTATTTTCTTAAAAATAAAAGTATCTTAAGAAATAAATAAAATAATATGTAAAATTGTTTGAATAAATATGTTAAAGTATCTATAACAATAGTTAAAAGTGCCTAAACTAATATATAAATAATTTATTATCTTAAAAATAAAAGTGTCTGAAGTAATAAATAAAAGTGTCTAAATAAAAATATATAAGTGTTTGATGCTGTATATAAAAATGACTACAACAATGTGTAGAAAATTTGTTATTTTCAAATTTAAAAATGTCTATAAGAATAAGACAAAGTATCTAAATGAATTTGCAAATGTGTCTTAACAAAAATACAAAAGTGTAAATGAAGATATAAAAGTAAATGATTGTGCTTGTAATTTCCTGACAGCTTATTTGTCGGCGATTTTTGGCGATTTCTTGCCGTTTCTTGGAAATTTCCTGTTGTTTCCTCTTTCTCCCCTTTCGTTCGCTGCTTACCGCATTGTCTTTTTCCTAGGCTTACCGCTCGCCGCAGCCACTTCGTCTCGTGCTCCTAGATCTGCCTCCATTGCAGCACTTCCTCTTTCTCATCCTTCAATCGACGCTCGTTGCTTCTGGATCTACCTCTTCTCAGCTCGCCTAGCACCGCCATTTGTGTCATCATCATCGTGTCGCCTCACATCGCATATTGTCTTTTCATCGTCATCGCGCCAAATCTCACCTCAGATTCATCTTGCCGCCTCATCTCAAATCTCATCATCATTGCACTCAAATCAGCTCCTTCAGTCATCGTTCTTGGCTTCGCCTATATGCCGTCGAGAACACAACAACTGTAGAATGAGCCCTGGATGGAGTCAAGGGGACAGAGCCGTAAAAAAAAAACTTGTTGAAGCCGAATGACAGGGAAGGTGGTACACAAAAGAATCACGGAATACAATGAAAATCAAGGTGAAGGGTAAAATTATAAAATCAGTACTATATCTAATTAGACATATGTGTATTATATCCATAGCACTTTTTTTGCGGTTGAACTAATGACTTAAGTTCGATTTTTGGCTCAAACCACTCACAAGAAGCTTATAAAATGAGGCAAAGTTAATTACCCTCACAAGATAAAAAACAACTATATTTGAAACCGGTATCAAAATTAATGTTAGAGTTTTAAAAAAACTATAAAAAAAATAACTTGTACTCCCTCCGTCCCAAATTCTTTGCACCATTCACGTTTTACCAATTAATCTATGATTTTTTATTTTAGACATTTTAACATATAAATGAAAAACTTTTAATTTGAATAATAAATCAAGACCTATAGTTTCTAAATATATATTTTTTAATTTTTTTCTAACAATCAATAATATAAAAAATTTCAAGTCAAACTAGCCCAAAAAGTCAAATGGTTCAAAAAAATCGGGACGGAGGGAGTAATTTTTAACTTTAACAATTTTATCACCAATATTAATAAATTATTTAAGACTCTGCTAACTCGAAAAACTGTCACGAAATAGGGTTGACGTAAGGTGACAAAACCTCTTGAAAAAGCATGCGAAGGACTTTTTGGCTTTGTTGGCAAGCTAAGGGTGAGTTTGGTATTGGTAGAGATATAACAAAGCCCAGATTGAGAGCCCTAATGCCATGATCCAGCTGGGAATTGGGCTCTAGACCCATACACTTCATTGAAGTGCTTGCTCAAGATTTATGACAAAATTAATGGGCTTTGACGGGCTCGTGATTTTGTCAACAATTTCAACAACCTTGTATCATGGGTATAGGTATATACGTTGATAGCCAATAGAGTTTTCATCGTCCTAAATATGAATGAATCAAAATTGAAATTCTGAACTTTTTTAGGTCCTTACTGATATAACAAACCTATTTATCTTTTACAAAATGATCCCCGTTTTGGTTTAGTAACCAGGCCAAGTGTTTCTAAGGTTAAAAGCACCATTTGTCCCAAACTTTTAGATGCCATTGTAAATCAGTTCTCAACCTTCATCTTATTGTAAATTAGTCTTAATTAAACCTTTATAATTTATTGCATATTGGTCCTTAGTCTTAGACTAGACAAGTACAAAAATTCAATTTACTAAGAGGAAAAACCGATAATTTAAATGGTTCATTTATTATTAGAAAACTATGGCATCCTTTTGGCATGGCTGGATCTATGTACACTACTGCAGAGTTCATAGACCCCACTAAAATTTTTAATCTCTTTAGAAAATGTTATGTAGTTTTTATATTGAATCCACTGAAATTTATCAAATAATTTCATTTATTTAAGAAAATCAGAAAAAAATAAAAATGAATAATTAAAATTATTTTTCTATAATACATTGAAACTAAATTAATATTTCATGTTTTCCTTTGTAAGTATGTTATATATAAAAAATCTAATTATATATGGAATCCATAGAAAAACAATTATATTACTGTAGTTTGGATTTATAAGAAAATAGTTAAAAAAAATTTAAATTAGAATATAATAAATTGATATTAGATAATTCATGAGAGTTAACAAATTCAAAATATTTGATAGCTATCTTTTAATAAATCCAAATCATGAAATAATCTTTTGATGGTTGATGAAAATTTTAAACTATCTATTTGTGATCTACAAACCAGGTTTCAGTGTATACATATAACTAAAGATCAATATACAATAAATTATAAAGTCTGAGACCAATTTATAATAAAATGAAGTTTGAGAAATGATTCACAATGTCAGTTAAAGATTTGGGCCATTGGTGCTATTTACCAATTTCTTTTCGGTTTGTTTGGTACATAAAGAACACCCCTAGAGGAGAGTGGTGGTGTGAATTGTGAACTCTAGTTGATTAGGTCAACCGTTAATTAATTAAGTGTGTAATTGGGTGAAGAAAATGTTGGCACGGGTTGATTCGTAGAAAGAGTTTTATATTTGTTGCTTTTGTGCCTTACAATTAAAATTTTATAATTAATTACAATGGATTATTTATGTGAGAGAAACACTTAATTGTACTTCACACTTATATGCTCTCAATTGTTGTTGCTGTTTTTCTTTTGTTGATATGTTTATATATATATATATATATATATATATATATATATATATATATATATATATATTTTTAACCTATTACATTTAAAAAGATATGACACCTATACTGATGCTATGTCGTACAGTTATAAAATCGTTATAAAATCGATATAACATTAGGTACAAAATTTAAAACCTTGTCTAAATTGCTCAAGTTTATGCAGTTTTTCTTTTCTTTTCTGTTCCTTTTGTTGGGGTCCTACATTTTTTAAATGGGCAAGAAAAGTAGAAGAAAGGCTTTTATATTAAAGAACAAATGCCATATACGTGATCCAATACCCAAAATTAATTAGCAATTGGGGAGGGGCTTCACCATGATATATGTGTTCAAGACTTCTGATACCAAATAGCCACATTAGGTTCTGACTAATTTGAAAACAAGTTGTATAGGACCCCATTGGAGATCCCAAGGTCCTCCATGCAAATTTAATTGGATTATACAAGGTTTCTTAGAAAAATTATTGGGATATATATGGTGCACGTACTTGAACAGCCTCCCAAATGTATTGGGTCATGCAGAAGTAGGTCACTATTTAGTTTACTTTGTTGAAACATGCATGCATTTGTAGACATTGGATCCTACACAGATTATTTACCGAATCATTGATTTTCAGTAACCTAAAAATCTAAAAATCACTTAGTCCTGCTCCAAAATGGGCCATACATGTAAAGACATATCCATGAACTAATGATCCTCGCCATTTATATTACCGATGAACTCACTTTTCCTAATTTAGGTGAGAAAAATAAACAACCCCGTCGCTTGACCAGTAGCAGATCTAAGTTTTACTTTTACCAACTGAATTGGGTTTATGGGCTATAATATAGGCTCAACTCAAGATCTTTTCTTTAACCAAACTGGACCCTAATGACACAAAAGGTGCAGAGCAAAGGTACGAGCGGAGGTAATGGATCAGGGAGCTTCGTACAACCTTTTTCTAAATGGGATGACTTGGATTATTCCCCAACCGCAAGACTACCAAAGATAACAATTCCCTTAAAATCTTTTTTTTTTTTTAATTTTTTTGGTAATTAGAAGCAGCTACTACTAAATACAAGAGTTGGAAGATGTTTATATGTAAAAAATGTGGTAAGTGCCTACCTATTTAGGAATTGGAAGGCATCTAGATCTGGTATGGACGGCACTAAATGAGCCGAACTAAAAGAGGTGGAAGTCTAACCCCCCAACCCACCTCTTTCGCTCTTATGTTCTTTGCCACTTGAACTAGTGAGACAAGACTCCTTAGAATCCTTGATCTAACTGTGTATTACTTCCATTGCCATGACAAAGAAAATCATAGCCGTTTAAAATACCTAAAATTTTACAAATTTCAACAAGTTGCCACTTGATAAATCCAGACACAATTTATCCACAAGAGAGTAGCTGCTATTTTTTTTGTTTTCTGGTACACAGATAATAAAAGAGAACCAAAACAGAAAAACTAGAGAGAGAGAGAGAGAGAAGCTTATGGCACAGGAAAGCCAACCCTGGAGCATCAACTTCTAAGTGAGAGATCCTAAAAAATTCTAACACTAATTCTATCGTAAACCCCAACGTTACCAAAATAATTTGTACAAAGCTAATGGCGCAAGAAAGCCAACCCCAGAGCATCAACTACTAAGTGAGGGATCCTAAAAAATTCTAACACTAGTTCTATCGTAACAGAGCACATGATCAATAAGGTCAACCAAGCATCAAACTCAAAGCTTTTACGGATAGGAAAAAGTGTTGAAACCTAAGTGGGGCGGCTGGGGCCTTGAGGGGTTAATTATACTGAGTTGGACAAGTAAAACTTTGAAAACGCCAAAAAAAGGCCATATGATTTTATGAACTGTGTTTGTATTATAGGAGCTGTCGCTGTCAAAATTTCAAAAGCAAGTTAGCCAACCCACCAACCCACCTCATGCATCGACGTCCCATTTTGTAGTATATGTATTTCACATACCGGACTGTTAAAAAACTGGTTCCAGAAAAGTAAATAAATCTTATTTGCTTCTTGCGAAACCAATGGGCAGGAAATGATCTAGTATCATTTACAAGTACCAAATGTTTTTTCGAATATCCACGCTTCATCACTGCTCAGTTCAGTTCAGCCACAAAGAAAGCGACTTACCACCCCAAATAAAACCTGGAGGGAACAGGCTTTGGAATAACACATCAAAGTACAAGAAATGAAGATTGACAATTAGTGACCACTCGCTGGAATCACCAATTTCCTTCATTCAGAGTCTCACACTGTGACAAAGTCCCTGGGCCATATTTAACAACAAAAGCACAGAGAAACGGTAAAAGTGCCAGTAAGGGCACCTTACCCCAGGTGGAGGAGCTCATGCAAATTGCAATTCTTTAATACCAAAATAAACTAATCTAGTACTATTTCCTAGCTATAGCTGGCCTATCAGATCTTTGATCACTTTGATCCATTTTAAATACATATAGCTGGAGTCCAAAAAACACCAAGACCAAGAGAAGCACAGAATCACAGCAGGATCAAACACCATCAGTGTCTCCTCCACTTTTGGTGTGGATTTGTGTGTGCTTTTTGGAGGACCCCTTGCAAAGCTTTGCAGGGTATTTGATGGCATTGAGCTCCATCTTTTGCAGAGCAGCTTTGCCCAGATCAACACCACAAACATCAGATAACCTCACCAGGTACAGCAATACATCTGAGAGCTCCTCCCCCAAGTGTTGCTTCTCTTCATCTTTCCAATCAGGCAGCCCTCTTGGAACCTCTCCTTTCCACTGGAATATCTCAGACAGCTCCCCCACTTCTCCCACCTGAATCAATACACTTAAGTGGATAAATAGACCAAAAAAATCATAACTTTATGAACTTGGGACCTGGAGAAGAACAGTAGTACTACATAGAAAGGGTATTGAACAGAAGGCTGAAACAGACATGACCACCCCTTCAACAGTATGATTTTGGTGAATGGGGTACATCAAATGAGACAGACCAGTAAATCACCTCGGTGTCATGCATCTAGAACAGTGATTCAAATACACAGTAGGACCTATCTAAGACTAAGGGAACTACTGAATGTGACTCCTTTGATCATTACTAAGTCGCATCTCCAAGGAAACAAAAATGAGTGAAATGATTCATAAAGATGGACACAAAACTAAACGCTTCAATTGGCTCTCACAAGTTCGAGATATGAAATTACTGGATCTCCGGGGCAATAGGTGTCAACGAAAATTCTCAAATGGGTTCCACATCCAAGTTAACAGCAAGAGACAGACATCCGAACAGTTTCCAAAGACAGGCCATTAGGATAAAAAAAAAAACTCTTTCCTTTTCCTATCTCCAGCTGATGCACAAAATTAGTGATCAAATAAACTTCACTATCCAAGAGAAACCTCCTGCAAATGATAAAAATAGGCTCTTTGTCCAGATATTCTCCCTAATATATGATTCTGTTCTCGACTCGCAAATCACAAGATTGAGTAAAAAACACAGGCCACATGAAGATAATATTAAATAAGTAAGATTGGCATGGGCCTAAAAAAGTCAGAAAAAATCAAATGTCAACCCTAAAATAAATAGTAGCAACTAAAACCCTCCCCCAAACAAGTGATATTTCTTCTTCTTCTTCTTCTTCTTCTTGCACAAGGTATGACACATCAGGGATAAACAACCCAGAAGCCAAACCCTCATCAGGTTTCAAAAGAAGAAGTTTTTACCAGGGCTAAGAGGAGATTTCTAGGGCTATGGAACTGATCCCAGTCTCTTTCCTTGGAAAAGTCGGCCATTTTCTTCCTTAGCTCTTCGAGGCTGACCCCTCCTGTCTCCGAACGTCCATTCATCTTCTTATCTGATCAAAAGCAGATGGGGCTAGGAATATGGATTTCGAAGTCTCCTAATTAAAAAAGCTGGCTTTGTTGCTCTACAGCTTTACCACGCTTCACACAAAACAGGGAAAATTTTCAGGAATGGGCTATGCACCGGATATTGCCAGTTTCCTGCTTTCTTTTCTTGTCTCATAACCGACAAGTGTACGTGGTTTTCATTAATATTTGCCTTGTTCTTGGTGGGTGGGATCTGGGGGGACCACCTGTTCTTTGGGTGCGATGTACTGATATGCCCTTACCCATCTTCTTGTCATATTCACATTCATATTCATATTATTATTATTATTATTCTTTGTCTCTCACTTAAGATTTCATAATTAGATCATAATCTACCAAATATAATTACAAAAGGCTTGATTTTACAGTATCTTTTGTAGTTATTATGATGACTTAAACATTAGGCATATTAGTTTAATAGTAAAAAAATTCGTGTTTATTTTTATGAAGTGATTCTTCATTTATACTATAAATAAATTGAAGCACTGCACGTAAAAAATTCTGAAAAATTCCTTTGATTATTGTGAAAAGTAAGTAATATCACGCATTAATATATATTTTTTTCCTGGATAAGAAAAAATTTTAAAAATTTAATTAATTTCCTGAAAAATAGTTAAGTTGTTATTTGAATTTTAAGTTAACGTCCATACACCCCTTTGACCTCTTCCCTATAAAATTTTTCTCAATAGAAATAAACATGAAATTAAAAATTCTACCAGTTTTTAGTCCTTGATGTCACACACACACACACAGTATGCTAAAGAAATGTTTATTTGAAAAATAAAAGGGATCAGGTTCAACTTATTTTCAATAATTCCCAGCCTTTTGTCCCATTTTCTCATATAATATCCTAATGTTAATTTAGGTATTTTTCAAGTCTAGAAAATAGCGGGAATTCCCCTTTTACATATAATTAACTCTTATACTTGTATAAAATCTTCTTATTACAAAAAAAAAACTTAATTTCAAGATGAATATTTTTCTTGTTGGGTTTCATTTCTTTTCTTTTTAACATGCGCCAAAAGTTACAAAATCTGAAAGTGGATTTATGGATTGTAGCGGCTCAATAGACTCCTCCATCCATGGGCCTTGGCCCTAATTTACACTATCTTTTGTTTTTTGGTATTTAAAATCTCCACACTATAGTCTATGAGTTGAGAGGTTTTTTTTAAAGCAAGAAAAAGGGGAGGAGGGTTTTAATTCGGGACTATCGAGTGGTAAAGCGCTATATCCCTTACACTTCCTAGTTCACCTCTTAGTCACAGGAAGCGCCGTGCTCACTGACGCTCCCGAAGTTCAGCGCGTGAATTCGCGCTTTTGGAGCGCGAGCGTGATGAATTCGCGCTCTAATAATTAGGAAAGCGCGATCTGAGGTTTTAAATTCGCGGATTCGATTTAATAGAAAAATCCTAACTGTAACAGACTTCTCCTGTTTTTAGCACGTGAATTTGTTTACCTAAGTCAAGTAGAAGTCTAAACCGAAAAAGAAACCAAAAGCCCTTGTTACCGAAGCCGTTTGAAGTCTAATTTGATACGTACAAACAGAGGACGAAGTTGAACTTCGAAGAGCAGTAATCTTGTTCAATCGTTCTACAAACAGAGCACCGTTGCAGTCGCAGAAGCAGTACCAATAGCCACCGTGCGAGTTGAACTTCGAAGAGCAGTCGCAGAGCAGAGCAGTACCAGTAGCCAAGCCACGGTGCCGGTGCGAGTCGTGCGACAGAATCGTCGAAGTGTCGAAAAGCAAAAGCAAAATTGGTGAGTTTGAATTCGTAAATTGATTTTCGTCTGATTCCGATTGTTCTTCTTCTTCACCAGTTCGCCGTTTTTAAGTTTGAATCAAACAAGTTTTCCTGTGCGGCGGTGCTCGTGAAACGGTATGTCGACTCTGTCGGTGTCTATTGCGTTTAATTGCTGGTGGCTGGAGCTGGAGCTTGCGTTTAACTGCTTTAATTGCTGGTGGCCGCTGGACGCCTGGACCGCTGGAGCTGGAGCTTGCGTTTAAAACTTTAAATGCGTTTAACTACTTTAATTGCTGGTGGCTGGAGCTTTTTTTTGTGTGATTAAATCACACAATCTAGGAAGCCTAAATTGCGCTTAATTCCCAATCTAGGAAGCCTAAATTGCACTGTAGTTTTTTTTTTTTTGTGTGATTAAATAACATTATTTTTTACTATTTTTTTCATCTTTGCTCCATTGGATTAACCAATTGTTTTATTCCGAACTGAGATTGAGATGTATTATTTCTTATATATTTTTCCATGAATTTGTAGATTCGATGGAAGAAAATAACAATGAGGAAAGAAGTAATTCACAATCAAATATTGGTGATACTAATGACCAATGCAAAGAGTTGAGTTCTACACCTTTGAGAAGGTATGTGACATACATTGAGAATAAGAAAGATAAGTGGACTTGTAATTTTGGTTGTAGAGCAGAACCTTATACGGGAACATACTCACGTATAAGAGCTCATTTAATTGGATTGTTACCTGGACAACGAGCTCAAGGAATAGCCACTTGCACCAAGGTAACAAAACAAGAAAGGGCAGGGTTGAAAAAAGAGGAGGAGGAGGCTCAAAAACTATTTGGAAGTAGTAGTAGGAAGACCCCCATCGTTAATCTACCGGTTGTTCCACCAGCACATGATACAAATATGGCACGTGAACAAGGTATGAAGCATATTGGGCAGTTGTTCAAGTTGTCTTCCAGAGAAGAAACCGATGGTATAATTGCTAGGTACTTCTATGGTTGTGGAATCCCTTTTAATACTGCTAGATCTCCTTTGTGGGTTGACATGGTGAGAGCAATAAATGAAGCTCCTAAAGGATATAAGCCTCCTAGTTCTGAAAAAATTAGGACCATGCTACTTGATAGAGAAAGAACGAAAATTGATCGTGCTTTAATTCCTATTAAGGAACAATGGCCTAAGTATGGAGTTTCAATAGTGTCGGATGGTTGGTCCAACATTAAGAACCAACCTTTGATAAATGTTTTGGCTATTTCTGGAGGGAGGGCTATGTTTCTGAATGCTGTTGATTGTTCTGGTTATGAGAAAAATGCACAATTTGTTGCTGGCATTTTACTTAGGGCTATTGAAACTGTGGGGACATATAATGTTGTACAAGTTTTAACAGATAATGTTTCAAATTGTAAGGCTGCTGGAGATATTATTCAAGATAGACATCCTCATATTCTTTGGTCTGGTTGTATGGCACATACTCTCAGTCTTCTTATGAAAGATCTAGCTAAATCATCTCATTTGGGCTTATCATTTTTTAGTGATTGTTATGAGAAGGCAAAAGGTGTTGTGAACTATATTAAAAATCACACATTTGTGCTGCATATCTTCAGAACTTTTTCTGCATTGGATGTCATTCAAGTGAAGAAAACTAGATTTGGTCATCACTATGCAGTTTTGGAGCGTCTTTTTCGAGTAAAAAATGCTTTGATATCCATGGTTTTGAATGATGAGTGGGAAGAACTTAAGAAAGGAAGTTCAAGATCAAATTTAGAACATGATCAAGTTAAGAAAGTGGTATTGGATGATGAGTTTTGGGGACAGGTAAAATTCATTTTGTCTGTCACAAAACCAATTTGGTTAATGATTCGCTTTTGTGATTCTGATAAAGCAGTTGTTGGGGAAGTGTATCAAAGAATGGAAGATATGATAGGTTCTATTGAAGAAGTTTTGCAGAATGATCATGATCTGTACAAAACAGTGGAAAATTTGATTTTGGAACGGTGGAGAAAAATGAATCTGCCACTACATACACTTGCTTATGTGCTTACTCCTTTTTATTACTCACAAACTTGGCTACGAAAGGTAGGTCCTTGTGGAAGGAAGAGGACTAAGCCACATGCTAATTCATTTGTACAAGGTATGTTTAATTTTGTTGTTAATGTTACTTGACTTTTTATTATTTATTTGATGGCTAATTATTAGTAATATTTTTAGTATACATATTTTTTATTATTAGTAATATTTTGTCTTATTTTTAGGGACATACCTGAATGTGGTTGACCGACTTGTTCATGATTTACGGGATACTCCACTAATTCGCCAGCAACTTAGTGATTTTACAAGTGATACAGGAGTATTTGCTCGACCTCAGGCTATTGAAGATAGAAAAATGATGAGTGCAATCGCTTGGTGGAATTTGTATGGTGTGGCTGCTCCTGAATTATATAATCTATCAATCAAGGTTCTTTCTCAAAGCGTTAACACTTCATGTGCTGAGAGGGTCTGGAGCACATACTCATATATTCACAATGTAAAGAGGAACAAGTTGAATGCAGATCGAGCTGAATCATTGGTATATGTGCACTACAACAACAGACTATTGACGCGTTACAGAGAAGATTATGAATCATCCTATAAGAATTGGGATGATTTTACATATGATGATGTCCTAGACAACGATATGGAGGCAATTCATAGAAAAGATCACACTTTTCTTTATGGAGATGATGATATTCATAACTCTTCTCAAACATCAAGTTTCAATCAAGGAATACCAAACTTGTCTCAAGCACAAAGAGAGGAAATATCCCGTGGCAAGAGGGCTAGAAATGAGTGACAAAGAATAACAATCAGTAGCTAGTCGTTTATAATTAATTTTACTATTTCTATTGGAATTTATCTCGGTTTGGATTTTATTTTATAAGTTTGATTTTTCACATGTTATTTCAGTGTTGAAAGCTATCAATTTTTTTTGTCTCTTCTCATATATATAGTGACGCTCTCGAGCCGCTCCCGCTCTCTGTGTTTTTTCAAGTTTAACGAATTCGCGCTCCCGCTCCCGCGCTCGCTCCCGCTCCCGCTTCCTCTTCATGTGACTTAGGTTCACCTGGCAGTGCGGACTGATGTATACTATCTTAAGTCTTAGTTGCCATAACTAGTGGTGCACAGTGAGTATGACCGGCCGGGCCTAGACCTGGACTCATATTTTTTATAATACTTGCTAAATTATGATTTTAGAGAAAAACATCACTACTAATGCAATTTTTATTAATAAAAGGCCAAGCTACAATAGAGTAGGATAAACATTTGTTGAACGCGGCCTAGTACTATATGCAATATGAAAATTTTTACCAACTTTACCTTTTATTGTTTTTATCATCTCTGTTAGTGCCATATTCATGGGTAAAAGTAAATCCTCTAGTAAAATATTAAATGTACATGTATTTATAGTTCCAATTTTAAGAAATGTCTCTGTTAGTACCGTGTTCACAGTTAGATATATAGAAAGTTCAATTTTTGAATTCTGGCTCTCTAGTCCTTACATCATATAGTAATTTTCTTTCTGAATCTCATTTAGCATGAAAAGTACTCATGGTAAGCCAACATTTTCCTTCCATTCCAACAAATCTGTTATTAGGAGATGTCTTTTTTTTTTATTACAAAAAAGGCCTAAAAAACTTGTTATTACTAGTTGTTGGAGTGGACAAAATGGTAATTTGAGGTTAAAAAGTAAGCTGAAGTCGTTAGAGGGCTTTAGGATGTAATTTGCCCACTTTTTGCTAGAATTTGAGATTTGTTGTTCAGGTTGACCCAGTCAAGTCCAGCCTAGGCTCCAATGCGGGTTGGACCGATCTGGGCTAACGCAAAGACGCCCTCCTCCCCCAAGCCCATAACTGCCCCACTTTTCCTGTGCCTGTCCCTGGCTAGGCTAGGTTTGACTCCAAGTCGGGTGGGGCTGGGCTAAGTTGGCCAAGCCCACTAAACACATCTAGCTACAACCAATAAATGGTTTCATGTATTGAGAAGGACTAGGTTTGCAAGGCCCGCACATTACGTCGGTGAAAAGTTTCACACTCAAAGTTTATTTTTTTAGGCTTTTTTCTGATGAATGACCAAATTCTTCATCCAGTTTCTAAGTTTGTTGTTTGTGCCAATTTATGTCCGAACTCCTCCATCTAATAATCAGGTCCCTAGCTTAAGTCACAACAGTGTAGGAATGCCAAACAATATTCTATCCACCCTACCCTTCCCTAATTGGCTGCCCAAGCTAAAAAAAAAAGAATGAGAGGGTGAGAAAACAAGTTTGGACAGATTGGGCAGAAACTGAAATCAAAGAGTGCAAAATAGCCACACTTATGAGGTAAATGTTGCTAAATTGGGGATTTGATCATCAAATGGAGGAGTTCAATAACAAAAGGGCAGAAAGAACATACTTAGGGATTGGAAGAATAATTTGAAGATTCATTGAGAAAAATGTAAAAAAATAAAAAATAAAAATTTTATGGCTAAAACTGAAGATTTGATAATCAGATAGAAAAGTTTGGGGACCAAAAAGATAAAAAGAGCATACTTGGGGACTGAAAGAGAAAATTTTGCATTCAATAGAAAAAATAAAAACAAAAAAAAAAGGTCATACTTTGCTTTACTGTTTATGAACAGTAAATATAGTAAATGGCTAAAACCGAGGATTTGATTCTTAGATGAGGAGTTATGGGACCAAAAGAACAAAAAGAAAGTACTCAAAGATTCAAAGAGTCACTTGAACATTTACCAGAAAAAAGCAAAATAAAATATTTCTGGAAAAAAACAAAACAAATATTGTGGTTGAAATAGAGATCTAATCATCAATTTGAGGAGTTTGGGAACTAAAAGAGTAGAAATAAAACACTTAAGAACTGAAAGAAGCATTTGACCATTCGTTGGAAAAAAAAAAGGAAAAAAAAATGGTCTCAAATAAAATCAAAAATAAAAAACAAAAACAAAAATGTTGTAGCTAAAATCAGGGAGGTGATCATCAAATGGAGGAGTTGGGGGACTAAAAAGGCAGAAAAAACATGCTTAGGGACTAAAAGATGTATTTGACCATTTACTAGGAAAAAGCAAAATTTTCTGTTGATAAACAGTAAAGCAGGCCACGCATTTTAATATAGAGTAAGAATATGAACCTAATAGCGCATAGCATACACCTTACTAATTAAATTAGAGTCAACATGTGAAGATCTCACTTAGGACACTATTTATGGCTTATTTTTGTCAATCGCGGACAATGACAAATTATTGGATGAAAATGAGGTCTTCTTAATATAGGTGGCCTAAACTCCATCAGATAATTGTCGCATGCCGGTGACTTACAAAATGAGTTACTAACATTGGCAATTTTTGGTTATTCCGTTATTATTTAGTGCAAAAACAATTGTTATCTACAAAAATGGAATGTTTAGAAGAAATGTTTTACAATGCTTTCTTTCTTTCATTTTTTTTTTTCAAAAGCATTTATAAGTGAAGAGAGTCAAGAGATATTATAGAAAAGTTGGGGGAGAGTGGCTACTAAGCAAAACCTAGAGGACTCTGACTACAATTTTGCCATTGCTGGGTACCTTGACTAGATGTGAGTGTTTTGCCTACCACTCAAACCCGAGCCGGCCTTGCAGGTGTCCTTTGTGCTTACTAGCTAAGTTGGATGCACGAACCAAGTGCTTTCTATTTGAAAAAAAAAAAAAGCCTCGTCAAAATTAATTGGAGAAGTAGATCTGCTGAAAGGTGTCGATTTGAATGTGGTCAAGGGATGACAGTAGAGCGGGTTGGTACAAGTTTGGGTTAGAATATTCAGGTTTACATTCAATCGGGCTATCATGATTTTGGGTTTATGTCAAGTTCAGATCGAGTTATTCTAGTTTAGATCGATTTAGGTACAGTGAACTTTTGGGTTTAGGTTGGAAAGTGTCATGTTTATTTAGGTTTTAGCTAATATTAGGTCAGGTCAATTTCAATTTCGAGTGACCTCAGATCGGGCTATTTGGGTTTTCGTCCATATCGGGTTAACCCATTGAGTTTCTTCAGGTTAAAAGGTGATCTTTATTTAGTTGAAACAAAATAATAGAGTCAATTTAGTTTTTCCATCTAGACTATTCAATTTATCGACTTTGTTTTGGGTAATATCTAAATTAAAGAATTAAGTTTTTAATGTAGCTTTTGAAAGGGAAAATTACAAAAACTTAGATCGATTTAGGTTCAGTGAACTTTTGGGTTCAGGTTGGGAAATGTCACATTTATTTAGGCTAGGTTTTAGCTAATACTAAGTCAGGTCGATTTCAATATCAAGTGACCTCAGATTGGGCTATTCAAGTTTTGGTCCATATTTGAGTCAACCCATCGAGTTTCTTCAGGTTACAGGGTGATCTTTATTCAATTGAGACAAAAATAATAAAGTCAATTTAGTTTTTCCATCTAGACTATTCAATTTATCAACTTTGTTTTGGGTAAAATCTACATTAAAGAATTAGGTTTTTAATGTAGCTTTTGAAAGGGAAAATTACAAAAACTCATGATGTTTGACCTAACTTACACTTTGCTCCATTTATTTTCAAAAGCCTATACTTTACCTCTCACTTCCTTTAGAGTATTTGAAAACAATTTCTGAAATGCTAATTTAAACTATCGGGTAACTATACTTCAATAATTTTAAAATTTTTGATATTTTTAACAATTAACTGAAATTTTAAAAATACTGATTTGCACTTACAAAGAGAAAAATGCATTTACAAAAAAATTTGATAATTTAATTATTTATTAACTATAAAAAACATTAGAGAGATTAAAATTATTGCAAGATGACTATCTTACAACTTAAACTAGGGTTTCAAAAGTTATTGCTAAATAGTACTTCCTCTATCCCATATTCTTTGAAACACTCAATTTTTAGCAATTAATCTATAATTTTTTATTTTCAATTTTTAGTATATAAATAAAAAAAATTATATAAATGATAAATAAAAAACCTATAGTTTCCAAATATATTTTTTTAATTTTTTTTCTAACAACCAATAATATAAATAAATTCAAGTCAAACTATGCCCAAAAGTCAACTGTTTCATACAATATGGGACGGAGGGAGTATAAAAAAAGCATGAGGTAAAGTGTAGGTTTAAAAAAAAAAGGTGCTAGGGTATAGATTAACACTCAGTTCGTTTTAACTTAAGTCAATTTACTCCAAAATGACTTATTTTTATTTTTATTTTTTTTTATCAGGAACTAATTTTAATTAAAGAACAGACATGAACTAACAAAAGAACAAGCACCTTGTCGTAAAAAAATAAAGAGCTACTGATAAAAGAACAGACATCAAGTTTATCTAAAGGAACAATCATGAACTGACAAATAAACAAATACATACTAATAAAAGAAAAAATAATTACTAATCGAAGAATAAACAAAAAGTTACTAATAAAAGAACAAACAACTGATAACAAGAGAATAAAAATTTAGTGTCATTAAAAGCACAAATAGAAACTGATAAAAGAATAAATTGCTACTAAGAAAAAACTAAATAACTAATAGTAAAAGAACAAACAACTAGTTCATCTAAAGAAATAAATATAAACAAATAAAAGAACAAACAATAACTGATAAATAATATATAAAAAGAACAAATAAAAACTAATAAAAACATAAAAAAAATTAATAAAAAAAAGATAAATTTGATAAAAGACCAAACAAGAACTGATAAAAAAAGCATGTAAATATGATAAAATAACAAATAAAACAAACAAAAAACAAACAAAAATGATAAAAGAACAAATAAAATTTTTAAAAGAATAGATAAATATGATAAAATAACATACAAATCTGATAAAAAGAACAAACAATAACTAATAAAATAACAGATAAAAAGAATTTATAAGAACTGATAAAAAAATAAATAAAATTGATGAAAAAATAAATTTGGTAAAAGGCCAAACAAAAACTGATAAAAGAACATGAAAATTTGATAAAAAGTAAATAAAAATCATAAAAAATTGAAATTGATTGTTCTTTAGTTATTTTCTACTATTTTGTTCTTTTATTATTATCACATGAATGGATAAAAGTAACTTTTAGAAAAATCAATAATATAGAAAAAAAAATGAAATAAACTAAGAGGCCAAAAGAAAATGGGAACAATAAAAAGATGAGAAAAAAAAAAAGAAAACAGAAAAAAAAATTAAGTTGAAAACGCAAATGAAAAAAGGCATCACAGGAAGGGAGGCTGCTGGGCCTGGGAGCCGAACTCGCGGCCACCCCCCTCTGCCTTCCTCCCACTTTCAGCCATTACTCGCAACTATGTGTGTCTGGAAGCGGCAAACCAAATTAGCACGTGGCCGGGTTTCTGTAGTGGAGATATTTTGGCAATCAATTAATCAGCTGCTTGATTTAACCAAATTCTGGTGTATTTAATATAGATATTTGGTCAATTAATGGACATCTTTAATTAGCTTTTTTAACCTCTATCAAAAAATTTGTTGATTGAATTAACCAGCTTAATTTTCTTATAAATTTTAATTGATGCATAACCAGTGTTGGATTAATCCAACTTAATGTCAACTGCTACATATATAATATAGATCAGCTGTGAGTTTGTGACTGTGAAAGTTCAAACAAGACTGATTTACATAACTGTGTAAACTCAATGGAGCATAACATAAATACTCCAAAGCCATTTAATAATCGCTTGAATAATATAATATTATATTTTTCAGTAAACTTTTTCCATAGCTAGCACTGAAAATATCTATGGACAATAATTGCATATGAAAAAGCATTTTAAAAGTTTGCTGCAGCTTTTTAAGTTGTGTGATATTGATTAGTATACAACGAGGTACATCTGTCTGCACAATGTAGCGGGTATTTTTTATAATAAATTTAGTATAAAAAATTTAAATAATAAATAATTAAAAAATATGAAAAAATGATTAAAGTCAACCTACCTTAACAATAACTGAAATTAGGTAAATAGAAACATAGCATACTAAAAATTTTTCTCTTTTATAAAATTAAATTCTAATTTTTAATATTAATGAGAAATTTATTTAGAAAAAATTACTTTCAATTTTAGTAATTATAGACCAAATTATTTTATTAAACCATAGAGAACAATTCATACTACAATACGCAATCATGAATAATAAAATAATATGATTAAAATACAGAATTGTGCTTAATTTATGTTAATAAATTTATAATTTAACCATTAATTTAATAAATATAAAAATAAAAAATTTAATTAAAGCCAAATCAATCAGAACCATAGCTAGAAGGATGTAAATTATAATGATTAAAGTTTTATTTTGAAAAAAAAAATTAAAGAAAATCAACAAAAAAAGTTTGAACCAATATTGAAAATGAAAAAATATTAGGTATTAAAGGCTTAACAATTGATTTAATGAATGTACAAAAATGACTTAACACAAAAACAAATAAATTATGATAACTAATATCTTACTTTAGAATATAGTACATAAAAATAATAAAAATGTTGGGGACCAAGAGAATAAATAGAAATAATCTAGTTAAATATTTATTAAATTTGAGGACCAAAATAAAAGGTGGATGGAAAATAGGGATGAACGTGGAAACAAATAGAAGCTTATGGATTAAACTGATATTTAACCAAATAACTTGAAATTGGAGAAATTACAAAATGAGCCCTAAAAAATGCGAGTACCTTGTGAAAAGGGAATCAAACTTAAAGAATAGTCAATTATGTTCGAAAAAGAGAAAAAAAAAATTGTTCATCTTCAATGATAAACATTAAAAACCCTGGGACTTTTAGAAGTAAGTAAGATATGTGGGTTAGCAGTAATATAATCAATATAAGTCATTGATGGAACAATGTAAAAGTATAGGACTTATCTTGACATTAAGTAAAATCTTAGTATAAACAATTATAAGCACATAGAGTAGTTAACTGAAGATGTGTTTATATAGTATCAGAAAAGCATTAAAGATAATAAATGAAAAATAATTAAAGTAATTCTATTAATCAATTCAATTAAACTATTAAGAGAGAAAAAGTTTCTGGTGTTCATAGTGTAGGATAACATTGCATAATATACATGTATAGGTTTTTCAGACTTTTTGCTCACTAATGAATTAGTGATAAAATAAAGATTCAACAAATCAAAACTATAAATCAAATCTATGTAAAATGCTCATACTTTATGAAAAGTGTGCATTTGTTTCAACTAATTAAAACTTTGAATCAAACCTATATAATTAAAACTCTGAGTCAAACCATGCAAAAAAAAAAAGTTTTGGTATTTAACAAGTTAATAAAAGCATGTTATTCACTTTCATTTAAGGTTTTATCATTTTGAATTTAAATATGTCATCAAAATTTTTATTTTTCTAAAAGTTCATGTCATGTATCTAAAAACTTGTCACGCCTGTGACCAGGGATTAAGATAGCCCTTTTCTCATCTCCTTAAGAACCTTTGACTTTTAGTATATACAAAAATTTTGATTAGCAAAAGGGCAAAAAAAATTATGACAGATCATGAAAGTTGGGGATCATTATAGCAGGAATGCTATATCCAGGGACTAAAGAAGAGATTTAACAATTCTGTAGGAGAGTAAAACAAAACTGGAAAGGGACAAAATAATGTTGGGTCCCTGTAATATTTATTATATTTAGTAATATTCACCAATTTTTATGAGGTGACAATGAGGTCACTATCAGCAAGTAGTCTACCCTCAAGCTGGTGATAGAATGCTAAAGTGGGGGACTATTATGGCAGATATAAAAAATTTTAGGATCAAAAGAGGCGTTTAACCATAAGTTAGAAGAGAAAAAAAAAAAGGCGACTGTTAATAAACAGTAAAACCCACTTTTTCTTTAGAATATAGTATAATTTGACTGAATTATCTTCACCAATCACAATCACCACCCACCACAACCACCGTCGTCATCATGATGGTACTGCACATTAATTCCAACCACATAATTTAGACATCTCTATCTCTACTTAACATACATGTTTTAAACATCTATACTGACATGCATATTTTATATTTATTTACTTGAAATTTCATCAGGTTCAAGTATCGTGTCATTTTGGATGTAAGTCATTTTAGTTTTGGGTCACTTGAGATTGAGGTCTCTTTGGAGTTTGGATTTGCTCGGGTTTATATTGAACCAGGTGATTCAGGTTGTACTAGGTTGCATTGGTTTGAGATGTTTCCTTGTTTTGTTAATTCATATAAGGTTACATTTAAATTCCGATGGACCAATCCCAACTTTTGAGTTAGGTCCAATTTTACCTCCCATCTTGGAATCCCATATCCTTCCAAGGGCATTCTATGGAACATCAGCAACTCTTATGAATATCTGGGTCCATAGCATATATATATATATATATATATATATATATATATATATATATATATATATATATATATATATTGATTGGTATTCAAAATTGACTATATAAGGTTATATGGTGTAGGGAAGGGGTACCTGATAATCATTTGGGACTTAAAAAAGACAATCAAAGTAGTACTGAAAACATTTTTAAAATTAAGAGAGGGAGGAGTGGACTCGAACCTAGGACCCCCGGTTTGTATTCCCGGGACTTTGCTGTTTTGTCTTTATATATTTAGGCACCGGAGAAATAACATACACAATTTGTGAAATATTATTGGATATTATACGAAGTGAATAACATATGACATATACAATTGAGGGTACTACTCTTTTCATGGTGTAGAATATTATGTCATATGATTTTCAATTTCTTGTACACAGGAATACTTTGCGTAATCAATCGAGTACGTTGTAGTAGTGACTCCATTTTTGTTAAAGATCGTAACATCCCCCACCAACTTGCATGTGGAGATAGGTTTGTAATAGGATGATGATCATCGTGCTTTCGCTTGAGTTGAATTCTCATAATATGGTAGTCTCTTTCTATTTGTTCCCAAACTAGGTATGGATGTTGCACATTACTCCCGCAATTTGTTGAAGCCCCGTCCAATTTTCATACTATATCAACTTAAATTGTATGGATGAAATATTTCTCTTGTAACGGAAATCAAAGAATATGCATATGAAGATTTTTTTTTTCCAATTTTGACCCTAAAGCCAAAATTAAAAAATATTTTTTAAATTTTGTGTAATAGAAATTTAAATAATGATTAAAAAAATAACTTTTTGAGTTACACAAGAGATTAAAAAAGAACATATTTCTTATTTCTTATTGAATTTTTTCTTATTTCTTATTGGACTTTGTGCAGTAACACAAATTGAATGTTAAAAACTAAGTATATGAAAAGGAAAAGTCCAATTTTTTTTGGGATTTCACAGGGACTAATATTTGATAGTATTAAAGAGAAATTCGCTGCCAAGACCAATTGAAGCAACCATGAAGCAAATTCCTTATTTAAAACTATGATACGATATGGTCAATAATCATCATCATCGTTGTCCGGAGGCGACAAACTATCGTGAATTGTACTTTCGAACTGTGAGTCAAACCGTAAAGTCTCAGTGTTCAGGAACGCAAGTGCAGAATTATGAAAAGACACGGGACCTCCAAGTAATTTCGTCTTTTTCTTGTGGATTGCACAATTTGGGCCAGGTGAGGCCCAATTTTGGGTTACACCTAATTTCTGCAGTACATTTCTTATAGGAGATTAAGGTGTGTATAATTTATATATATTTTTTTTATAATAAAAATTTAAATAATAATTAATTATTTTTTTTTAAATTTTATGCAGTAAAAAATTGAGTGAAAATTATAAAAAGAGTTTTCAAGTAAATTAGGACAGAAGGAGGGAGTATTATGTTTTAGAAAGACAAACGCCAAATTACTAAACCTGATCGCATCTATGCATATTAATTCCTTTCAAGGTTCGAAAATTTACGGCTGGAGTAAAAAAGACGTTCTTACCACATTTTAAACCAGTTTATATAAAAAAATTACAAAAGGTAAATTCTGCAATTTTCAATTTGATTGGCACAGCTAAAAAGTGGAAAAAATTTTCAAAGCCGTAGTAATTAATCTGTGTTTTTTTTTTTTTTTGGCCTTTCTTCACAAAAGAACTCACCAGAAAAGAACTGAAGTTGACATAATGAAGACCAGCAAATGTCCTGGAGCCTACAGAATCAATCTAAAGTAACATCTTACTTGTCGCAGCCATACATACGTGTGTGTGTGTGTGTGTATAATAGGATTTTTTATATATAAAAAAGACTGCTACATGTACATGCAAGCCATCGGCCCAGGTTCTCCTCCTTGTACGACACAGCCTACTGTCGTTTTACTTGTACAAAGCGACGTGACAGACATATTACTAACTCATCTGGTGGGTCAAACGAACACCCTGGGCACAGCATCCACCGGCATGCAGTCCACTTCCCGGAGCTCTGTTCTCAGCCCCTTCCCACCGCCGTTGGCCAGCGGATGTATCCCGTGCTCCGGTCCCGCCATATATGCCCTGTTCGCTCTCTCCTTCTCGAAGGAAATCGGGTACCGTTGCTGCGTGCTGCTGCCAAGTTCCTCAAGGAGCTGGCCGTCTCCCGTTAGCGCCATCATGACCTGGGGCAGGCCGAGCGGGAGGGCGTCGCCCCTGTCAACCTGCCAGAAGTGGAAGACCTTGCCGTAGGTTTTGCACATCTTCTCGAGGTCCTGGCGCTCGACGAGCCCCGGGACGCCGGGCATGAAGAGGTAGCCGCCCTTCACCTCGTACTCGTGGGAGTGCCAGAGGTGCTTTTCGTTGTCCGGGAGCGTCATGAAGAGTCGCTCGGAGACAATGTACTCGACGCCGATAAGGCGGGCTTCCGGGTCGGGGCAGTCGTAGATCAGGCACTGACGGAACTCCTCGTTAGCGCAGCCGCAGTAGTGGTGCGCCTCCACCTGCCGGGTCATGTCGTGAGCGTAGAAATGAAACCTGATCAATTAATGAAACCTGAATCATTACAACTTTCGAAAAATTGTAATCATATAATTAGAAGCATTAAGTTAAATATAAATGAATACGCGCAGAGATGCTGGTGAATTTTGTTGATGGGGTGGAAGGACTGGACGGTAGCGGTTGCGGACTCGAGGAGGGAGGTACGGGTATCGATGGGTTCACCGGGGACTTCTGGGTGCTTCGACATGGTTTTGATGATCTCCTCCTGCTTCTTTTCTTCTTCTTCTTGGTCGTGGTTGTGGCGGAATTCAGAACTAAAGCGATGGATATGGTAGGTTTAAAGGTCGATCGGAGGAGGAGAAGGGGGTTAGGGTGAGCATGCAGAGCCACGCGTGGCGGTCAGTTCGGGAGACGTGGCGCCTTACGCTTTTAACGTGGCTCTACTTCGGTGCCACCATATTTGGATCGAGTTGGCTTTCAAGAAGATATTTTATTAGTATGAAATTCAGAAATAATATAAGCTGATAAAAGAAAAAGGCAATTCCTAGCCGTTTACTGAATGGTGTAGCGCATTTTCTTGCCCGAAAGAGCCTGGAGTGTGTTTATCTTAGGAAGAACAAACAAACACTCTACCTTGATGTTTGAAAATATTAATTTTTTCTATATATTTTTTTAAAAACTTACACTTCTATCCCCTAAAAGTAAACATTAGAGCTAATTTGTTTTAACTTAAATTCAATTTAATCTAAGATATCTTCACTACTAAAAATACTAGTTTTTCTAATGGGTAAATTACCACTAGCCTGTGCGTTGGTAATTTCCAATGCATCAGATTGTTGGTGAAAAAAACTGTAAATTACCAACGCGTCAGCGCGTTGGTAATTATGAATATATATTATTATATTTTTAATAATTAGTATTATAATTTAAAATATAATAATAATAATAATTATTATTAATATGTATCATATATAACAATATATACTTCACTTATATCATATATCTACATTAAATATATATATGATACATACATACATTAAATAATGCATCATATGTATAATATTTATTAGAAAAATAATATGTATAGTTTTAAATATAATACTTACTATTATTGTAATTATTAAAAATATAATAATATATATTTAAAATATGTCATATAATAATCATATATGAAATTATATATTTTAAAAAATACATTTTTATAATTTTAGAAAGTAAAGTAATATTTTTTAAAACATTTTTTGAATAATAATTATAATTTAAAATAAGCATGATTGTACACATAATAATAATAATAATAATAATAATAATAATAATAATAATAATAATAATAATAATAATAATATGCATATTTATGAACATATTTATGCGCATAAATATATATCATAATATATATTATAACATATGATTTGTATCATAATACATATAATTAGTATTATGATACAATATGATACATATATTATACATACATATGTGATACATTATATTATACGATACATGATAATATATGTTCTATTATATTATGACACATTATATTTTATAGTACATATTATAATATAAAAGATACATCATATTAATTATACATATATGATACATACAAACATTAAAAGCTCAAAAAGCCCAAAAGCCCAAAAAAACCCTAACCTACCTTACAAGGTTGTCAAGATCGGGATCCTACCTAGAATCGTTTTTTGCCGTGCAAGATCGGGATCGTAAAATCGGATCATAGATCATAAGATCCTACTAAACACTTAAAATTTATTGTTTAAATAATATAGTTTATGTAAAAGGCTAATTATATTAAAAAATCAAGTAAAATTTTAGTGTTATAGTAATGGTAAAACATAATTATTGATACAATACAAGTAAAATCCAAACTTTAATAGAGTATACATCAACATAATCAATAAAATAATTAACAAAAGTCTAAAAAAAATTCATGAACAAACACATTATTGACAATTAGAAAAAAGTACAATGTCTATAATTTAAATATTCAGTAATTGATTTCTAATAAATTTAAAATGTATAATGATTTTTTTTACAGTATGGAATAATTTAAAGCTAGTAGTTTTTTTCTTCTTGATGAAATAAGTTCAACTTACAAAGAGGAAAAACTGATAATTTGAATATCCATTAACTGTAAAAATATTATTATTATTATATATATATATATATATATATATAATTTATAGTAAGACAATTACCGAATAATTTAAATTATTCTTTAAAAAGTTTTTATTAGACAGCTATCTTGAGTTAACAAATTTCATCAAATTGGGGATCAAAATGAAATGTTTTTAATGGATTTAGAACCAAAATAGGATGTTTTTAATAGGTTTAGGATCTAAATAGAACATTTAATAAATTAGAGATGAAAAAAGAATAAAAATTAAATATTAGGGACCATCCATGCAATTTACCCCCCAACAAAAATCAATAACCGGGTAGGATTGATAGGATCTTTCGATCCTACAATCCTAGTCACGATCCTACTATGTCTTCGATCCTACAACGTTTTGACAAGGTTTTATATGTTAGGATCGTAGAATCATGCAATCCTACGATCAGGATCGCGATTTTAACAACCTTGCTACCTTATATAAAACCCTAACCTATCTCTCCCCTCTTACCCCCTTGCTCAGTTGCCTCTCTCCTCTATCTCCCTCATCCTCCATCTCTTCTTCGTCTGCCTCCCCTTCTCCTTCGTCCGCTTCCACGCCTTTCTCTCCTTTTCCTTCTCCGTTCGCCCTCCTTCTCCTTCTTCTTCGTCTTCTGTCTGCTTCCGTCTACTTTTCTCCATCCTCCATCTACCTCACCTTCCTCTTCATCCACCGCCTAGCCTCCCTCTCCTTCTCCATCTCCGTCCGTCCTCATTCTCCTTCTCCAGCATCTTCTGTCTCTCCTCAGTTTGCCATATCTCCTCCCTCCGTTTTCCCTCTTCACTTCTCTTCCTTCCGCCATTCAACCTCCGTGCGTCATCGCCCTAACCTCCTTTCCTCCACACCTCGCCCGACGCCGAATTGCCGGGCCACTTTTAGCCTTACCTCGCCTCTTTACTGATTTCGGTTTTCAATTTAAATTGATTTTGTAGATCTGGGCATTTGGATTTATATATCTGTTGTTTGAATTTCTATATCTGGTGTTTGATTGTTGGTTTCATTTTCATTTTTTGAATTTTTAGTTACTTTTTGTGTTTGATTTTTAAATTAATTGTAACTTTTAAAATTTTTGTGAATTTTTAATTTCTTTTTAATTCATGGGAATTTTTATGAATTCCATAATTTTTTTAAATTTTGTAAAATTTTAGTTATTTTTGCGGTATTTTTAGTTTTTCAATTTTCAAATTTATTATAATTTTTTAATTTTTAAATTTCAGTGGCTGTTAAATTTTTGAATTTTTCATTTATTTTTAATTTTTGTATGTTTTTGTGAATTTTAGATTTTTTTTTAATTTTCTGAATTTTTAGTAAGTTTTTTTGATGTTATATATTTTTTAATTTTTATGTAATAATAAAATCTTAGTTATATAATTTTAGTAAATATAATTTTTAGTGAAAATAACGAATAATTTAAATATTAAGTATTTATATTTTTAAAAAAAAGCAGTTTCCAACTGCTCATTGTTGGAAACTATTTTATGTTTTTTTTAAAGTAAATAATTACTAACGCACTTACACGTTGGTAAATTTACCAATGCGCATGCACGTTGAAATTTACTACCGCACCTGCACGTCGGTAATTACCAACATACATGCGTGTTGATAATTTGTTTGCCTGTTGGAAAACATAATTGGTGTATAATCGTTGGCAATTACCAACGTGAATGTTACCAACGTGCACACATTGGAAATTACCAAGGTGTGTAATTTTACACGTTGGTAACTGGATTTCCAACGTATAGTTTACCATGCACATTTACCAACGACTATGCGTTGAAAATTCAAATTTACCAATATGCAACCATTGGAAATGTGCGTTAGTAAACCCAACTATTTTAGTAGTACTTTCTTTTACATATTTTTTTATCTTGAACCAATTTCATTTGAAAACTAATATTATATAGGTTTAATAATCCATTGAAAATATAATTTTACAATCTTATTAAATCTTTAGGAAATTTTCTTTTTAATGCCTAAAAATAGAAAAGTTCATACAAATTTAATAAATTTATGAAAATTTATTTTCAAATAGATTATTATATATATATAATATTAATTTTTAAATAAAATTGATTTCAGGTAAAAATGATATAAATATAAAAATGAGTCATTTTATATTAAATTGACTTAAATTTAAAATTAATAAGCCAAACTATCTAATGATAGTTTAACCATTAGTTCATCTCTATTAATTTTCCAAAGTTAGGTTCAAATAAGAAATACAAACTCTAATACTCATTTCACCTCAAATTATTGCAACATATTTTATTTGGACAGTCCAACAAATTTTTGTAACATTTTCATAGTTAGTAGATTACTTTAGATACTACCATTCAAACTAGCATTTCAATATTCATTTTTTTTAACTTCCTTAATTTATGTGTAAAAAATTAAGGGTAAAATGGAAATAATATAAACTTTATCCATTTTCATAATTTTCATGCCAAACCAAATGATTCAATTCAATAGGTATGAGACAAAAGAAGTATTTCTTAAATTTACATGTTTTGTGTTCAGCCCCTACAAAATACTCCATCATCTTGTATCTATTAAACTATTTAATTTCTCGTGAAAATTAAGAAAGTGGAAAAAGTTTATATATTGTTTTTACTTTTACACTTAACTTTTGTGCACGTAAATGAAAAAGTTGGAAAAATGGATATTGAAATACTAGTTTTAATGGTAATATGATAAAATAATATATTAAATATGTAAATGTTATAAAAAGTTGGAATTATAAAAAATAAAATATTTTGTAATATTTTTGGGATAGAGTGGGTTATAGACAATATTTACACCTAGTTCGTTTTAACTTAACTCAATTGACTCCAAAATAACTTATTTTATTTTTACATTTTTTTACTAGAACTAATTTTAATTAAAATTCAATATTATATAGCCGCAATAATTCATTGAAAATATAATTTTAGTAATCTTACTAAATTTTTATGAATTTTTCTAATTTAAGGCATTAAAAAAGAAAAATTCATAAAAATTTAACAATATCATGAAAATTTATTTTCAAATGGATTATTGGATCTACATAATATTGACTTTCAAATGAAATTGATTTCAGGAAAAAAAGATGTAAAAATAAAAATAAGTCAGTTGACTTAAATTAAATTGAATTGGCTCTTATTACTACCGGATCTCATGCCAAAACCCATTTTCTCTATATTTTCCTTTTTTCCCTGGATTTTCACCTCTTGTATGGCCAAGAATTATACCATGATTTTAGCATAATTCTTTCTCTCTCAATGAGGAATTAAGATAATAAATGTGATGGATATAATGCACATATATATATATAATTGGACATAGCATAAGTTTTACATTTTTACCCTTTACTATTGTAAAACATTACTCACAAGATGACACTCTAAACCCTACGGGTACGACTCCCAAAGCAAACAACCATTTGCCGACACAACCACCTACTATTCCATCGAGAAGTACCATAAATTAAACTCCCATTGAGCAGAGACGAAGCCGAAGCGAGACAACGCTAGGAGTGGCTGCTAGAGGAGGTGAAGCCAAGAGCAGCGATCAGAGGAGACGGAGGATGGGGATCCGAGCAGAAGATTGGTGACGAGAATTAGCAAGTTAAAGCAAGGTAGAGCTGATCTAAGGTGAAACAGCACGATTTGATATGAGGCGGCGTGATCTAAGGCAAGATGACAAGATTTGATGAGAGGTGAGGTGAGGCGTAGGGCGAAGCAAGGTGAGGCAAGCCAAGGCAAGGCTAGTCGAGGAGCGGTGAATCGAGGCGAGCAATGAAAGGAAGTTGGGCGTGGAGGAAAGGTGGGCTGTGGGGCAGGGGTTGTTGAAGAAAAGTTGCGGTTGTGGAGGAAAGGTGGCAGGGAAGGGATGAGAGATGAGAGGGATGAGAGGAAGAAGAGGCTGATGAGAGATGGCACTGATTTATTTTCCAAAAGAAAAATACTTCTTTTTGCTAGTTAATGTTTAAACACTTTTGTATTGCACTTTATACATTTTTAAATTTTTATTTAGACGCTTTTTTATTCATTGAATCATATATGTTTATTTGAACACTTCTTTAAATATTTAGACACTTTTGCATTTTTATTTGAACACTTTTATATATTTAATCAGACACTTATTTTAATTATTTCAGACACTTATTTTCTAAAAATAACAAATTATTCACAAGTTATTTAGTCAGACATTTTTACATATTTCTTGAGACATTTTTCAATGTTCGATTGGACAATTTTTACTTATTGGTTCAGACACTTTTTTTATTATTTTTTAAAGATAACAAATTGTTCACAAGTTGATTCTATCATTTTTTGTTCAAACGCTTTTACATATTTATTTAGATATTTGTTAATATTCAATTAGACACTTTTTCTTAATAGTTTCAGATACTTTTAATTTCACATTATAATAAATTATTTTTATATTATTTTGTAAACACTTCCACATATTATATTAGACATATTTACATTTTATTGCAAACACTTTTATGGTTCAAAATCAACAAGGATGCGACTTAGAGGCAATGATTGGTGCAATCTGGCAAGTGGCAACGCCAAGACTTGGAGGTAATCGACGATGCGAGATCTGGATGCAAGCAGCAATACGATCCAGAGGCAAAGGGCAGCAAGTGACGACGAAATCTAGAGGTGAGCAGTTGCGAGACCTAAAGGCGGATGATTACTGCAAGATTTGAAAGTGGATGATAACAACAAGATCTGAAAGCGGTGACAGTTCGTTGAAGGAGGAGGCGGCAGCAAATGTGCCAACAGATGTGGGGTTTCAAGGGTGAGGGTAAGTTTTGGTCCATGGGCAAATTAGTCAATTTATTTACTGGGTTATGGGTTATATATAGAGAAATTAGGGTTAGATTAGTATGTCTAATTAAACATAGGTCTATAATAAAAAAAACTAGACAATAAATGGAAACCAATGGTAAAATTAGAGTAAATCTAACATACACCATACATTTTATTTTTTTATATATATGTATTCTAATACTACCATTTATATGATAAAACAAGTATGAACATATCAAATCCCGCATTTTCCCAAAAACAAGATATATGTATAAATCAAATACTAGATATGTACAAACTTGATGTACAAAAAAGTGAGAGATATGTATAAATAATATGTGACATATATATAAATGATATCATGAATATGTTGCTGATATATTTAATAGTATGCACGAGTTTAATCTCTTATAAAAATAAGTGAAAACGTGTTAAACCCTGCTTAGAGATATATATAAATTGAATTGTAGATATGTATAAAACTCGATATATAAAGCGAGTGACGGATATATAATAAAACATGTGACACATATGTAATAATATCAGAGATATATTACAAATACGTTATGTTTATTCATATATTAGTAGAAACATAAAAAGTCATATAAATATAATTCGAACATCCAATATAGAGGAGAAGAAAGTAGCTTTTTGAATCTCAGGCAATATTGCAAGTCTTGGACAAATTTAAGGTGATTTACATAGTTTGGCCCAAAAAAAAAAGGGGGATGGCTACAAAGGTTGGATGGCCGACGCAGCACAACCCTCCAGACGCCGCCGTCGTGCTAACCTCGCCGTCCCCGAGCCGCATCACAGAGACCTGGAGACCAACTCTCACACCTCCCCCTTGGTGAATCCGACGCACTTCTCCATCGCAGAGACCAAACATCTCTCCTCCTGATCCTCACACCTCTCTCACTCCGTCAGGTCCATCGATCGCCAATCGAAGAGAGAACACCACTAGGGAGGCTTGCACTTGCTGGAGGCGGAAATAGTGCATCCAATTCTGGATCTTTCCTCACATTGCCGGAGGATCTTGGAGTGTCAAGTGCTATAAGCAGCGACCAAGAGTTGACGATGAGGTATGGGCCAGATTCCGAATCGTCGAAAGAACTGGCTGGAATTGGCCTTTGGGGTAAGGGAATTGAGCGGTCCAATCTAACGGTTGTTGCCGCGTCGGGGTACACTTCCAGATTTGGGAGTGTTGTCAGGTGGTGAGACTGAGAGGGAAGTAGAAATTAGCAAATTAGATTGAGAACAGAAGGATAATTAGAGGCAGTGTTTTGGAATGGAAAAATTCTCATATTTTTTTTTTATAAAAATTTTAGCAGATGGGAAATTTTATTTTTTAAATTTTAGAAAACTCATATTATAAAATCAAAAATCTTGTTTTATATGTTTTTCGTTTTATCACATGAAATTTTCAGAGTTAATAATAAAGTTTTCCATATTTATATGATATGTTATCTGTTTAAACTTTTATGAAGAAAATTCAAAAAAGAAAATTGGAAAATTTTCTCGAGCAAAAAAAATCTGTTGGTTGGTTTAACTCCTTTTTTCTATTTCTTATTTTGCCATTAATTTCTTCCACTTGGCCCAAGTTCATTCCCTGCTTCAACAAATCGAGTTGAGATAATCATAGTCTTCTTAAGATGTCTTGTTAGAAAAAAATCTATTTGTTTTTACTATTTTTAATGTATAGAGATTAATTAATATTTATTGTTTTTAACACCAAATAATTCTCAATTTAACCAATGACGGGATTTGCTATTACCGTGTCTACTCTGCTCTTTTGGTATTTATATATTTATAGTTTTAACATTATATTAGCAGATGTCTGCCATTCGGAGACAATTATAGTAGGCTAAACAATCTCTTACAAATTTAGACACTGAATGTATAATATTTGACACGGACATTTGGAGACTACAATTAAATATTTGGGTACCTTAAATATGTAAAGTTAGACACTCAACAGATCATACTAAATATTCAATCAATATGCTCTAATACTTAGACACCACAGTTGGACATTTGTTCACCATATATACTTGAAAGATAAACTCAAGATACTCTCTTTCTAGATGTTAACACCAAATCCATCAAACTAGACATTTAAAGCCCTATAAATTGAGAATCATTTCACGTTAAACATAGTATATTTCTAAATCACTTGTTAACACTTGGCATAAACCATACTCTCCATTGGCATCCAACTGAACTTTGCCGATACATGTCTCACCTTTTTCTCCCCATTCTCCATATCAAACATTTGGCATCACTTGTTTTAATATTTCAGAATTTTTTTTCTCTTTTTTTCCCCCCTTCTGGCTAATACGGATAAAGAAAATATAATCCCCGCATTGTTATCATATTGCACATTTTGATGAGATAAATCAGTTCTTAGAAGTTCCATGAGCTTTGACTGAAATAAGGTTTAAAGGATTTGGAGGAACATGGAAGTTTCGATATGTATAGGAAGAGAAAAGGTAATTCTCAATAAGATGGAGCGAAAATTTTTTTTCTTTACTTTCTTTTATATCGAGACTAGTAAATGAGAGCATCATAAATAAGCAACTCTTGGAAGAAGACTACACTTGTAGTCTTTCTACCACTCTGATCAGGCATTGAAAATTTAAACTAAAAAGTAAAAACCCAACGGCCTACAAATTTTCTCTGGGATAAACAAGAAAAACTAATAAATACTATTCTGTCCCCTCAAAAGCACTACTTGTTTTCTAAATTTCGTTAAGGACAGAAATGATGAATCGAAACCTCAGAAGATCTTCCATTTCTCTGCCAGTGCCTTGCAAATCAGCCCCAGGCAGCATACGGTGCTCAATGGGTAGTTGGAAACTGCAAGAATAAATAGGAGACCGGCCACAATTAGGGAAAAGAATGGGAGCAAACTCTGGTCAATCAATCTAAATATTGAGAATCCAAGTTAAAGGCTTCGTATGAGAATAATATTAGAGTTTACTGATAAAGTTTAACAGAATCTATGGATGGTTGAGATAATATCTCTGAACTTCCAACGCTAAAACATAACTTTTGATAGTTTTTCAAACTCTAACACTAATTGTCAACACTGTTCCCAAACAGAACCTACAAACTGCACCAGTTTGTGACAACCCCACAACCCATCTCCTCCTATTATGCCAATGCACACAAACCTAGCTTCTAAAAACCAAAGACAAAACATACTGTCACTATCCCAGCCTAAATCAGTCAAAGCATGTCTCGCACATGCTTTAGCTCATTAACCACTAGATACTAAAACAATATTTAACAACACTATTAACCACTAGATACTGAAATTAGTGAACCATCGCAACTGATAATTTAATTAGTATATGCTGATTCAAACCAAGAAACATAGTTCTCTGCCTAGTTTAAAAAGAGATTTATGACATCAGATGCAAATATGTTCTTGATGATGGTGTTCCAAACTATTGCATTAAGTTAAATGCTTTATATTTGTCCTAGGAAGAACTAATTCTGCGTCATCCATCAGGAAACTGCAATGTAATGTAACACAAGTACAATTGAAGTGATTGGACGTGCCTGCAATATAATCACTGGTGTTCTCCTTGTTAACTCTCACACGCTCCCTTGCACCCACCTGATGAAATCATGCAGAAACCAAGAAAGAATGTCAAAAAAAAGGAGATATTTGTTTTTGGGAGTGAAGCCACATCGCACACAAGTGAAAGGAACAGATAGATAGGTGAAAGCTCCATGGACTCAATGCTGACTGGAGAGTTTGCAGAGAATGACGTGATGAGTATGATGATTTCCTCCCATGGAAAGAGGAAGATAACACTCACACACACCCACAAGAAAATCGATCAGTCTGTTGAGCCTATAACATGAAAATTGACTTCCTGCGCCAAAATAGACACACAATGATGCAATTGGGCCTTTCTGCACTAACAACATGTTAATATCTTGGGCATTAACCATGTACTCACAAAAATAAAAAACAAACAGAGAAGAAAAAATAAAGACATATTGTGCTAATGCTAGAATATCCTAAACCATGTCCACAAAAGTTTTTTTTTTTCCTTATATCATGAAAAAAGGTTAGAAGATATATAATCTCTTAATGAGCCTCAGTCCTAAACTAACATCCCTGAACATGCCTTTAAAAAATAACTGCTTAGTACATGAAGTATATGATTAAAAAAATCAAATTTATAATTAAGCCCAAAATAGTAACTAACAAATAGCGCATATTCATTAATATATGAAAAATAAACAAAAAAAACAAAGAAAAGAAAAGAAAGAAAGAAACCTACACTCAAGGATGGAGAAAGCCAAAACAAATTTAAAACCTCACCACGAAAACAAGGTTTACATCCTCATTAACAGCACGAACATAATCCTCCACATCCACTAGCTTTTCTGAATTATATGAGAGCCCTGCATTATCATCCATGCCTTAGTCACTACTAAATTACTTTGAAATGTGATTCTCAGTGACGTATCCATGTCACACACTCAGCGATTATTTCAACTCTGATAGGAATGGAGAAAATCTGACAAGCGCTATAGTATGATGCATGATCAACTAATATACTCCATTTGTCCCAAAAAAGATACAACATATTCTATTTTGGGGCGTTCCAAAACTCTGTAACATTTCCATAGTTAGTAAATTACCTTATCATTCAAGTTATCATTTCAATATCTACTTTTTTCATCTTTTCTTTTTTTTTTTTTTTTAAATTTACGTGTAAAAAGTGAACGGTAAAAATAGTAAAAAATGAAGGGTAAAAGTAGAAGCAAGACACAAACTTTTTATTCTTTCTTAATCTTCGTATCAAACGCAAACGATTTCATCCAAAATGGAACAGATGGAGTATATTTTATACATATAGCATACCATATGAAACACGCCCGGGTAATTGCCTATACAAAGAAGCAGAAAAGAACAGGTAAGAAACTCACCAACTACCCGAGAGTTGGGGGGTAAATGTCGAGTGACAGGACCTTGGAGAACGCGGATTAGTGACTCATTTGTTTCTGCAGCACGTACAGATGACTTCTCTAGCAGTTCCACTACATTGTTTAAAGATTCTTAGTGGGAAAGGTAGGTCCATCTTGATTTGGCAAGTGTAACATATCAAGAGCATCACAAAGTCTGGAAAGCAGCAACAATACTCACACATTAGACCACAGAAACGTTTGCAGGTTCTCGGAATTCGGGTATGTGGTTTGATTTCAAAGAGAAGTCCCTTATCAGTTTGTACATACACAGCTCCGATCATGCCAGCTTTGTTAAGTTTGCTATCAAATATTGCTCGGAGACCCTAAACATGCCAGATATTTGCACCAATCAATCTACAGCATAAGTCCAGGAAAAAAAAAACATAGAGAAACAAGAAAGGTTCAATTTTCTACTTCACCGACCCCGTATACGATTTCAGGCTGATAATCCTTCAAGTCCTCCCCTTTTTTAAGCAGATAATTAGAGTCTTCACCAGAATTCAGAATCTTCCACCTCTAAACAATAAGAAAAAGAAACAACAATTTCCGCTTCATGAGGCCAATTCACAGTAAATTGGTGAACATCCAAGTGTGGAATATTTACCTTTCGAACAAAACCCTTGTTAAGAGTCGCGCTTTCCAGAACAAACACGACCGGGGCCCTAACCGATAGGGTAGAAGACACTTTTTCTTCGACGTGGGGCTGAAGATGGGACCTGTCCTCACCTTCCACCTTCTGGCCTCTCTTCCTCTTCAATGTCTTGCTACGGCGCTCTGAACAAGGACTTAACATCGTTGTAGTAGTCGGAGGCGCAGCCGCCGTCGGGTGGAAGCACTACACGACAATGAAAACCACGAAATACGGCGGCGCTACACAAAAACAAAAGCGACGATTTTTGGAGAAAAAGCAAATGACTAACAAACCACTCATGTTTTCGTTTTTACTCAAAGAAGCACCTGATTGTTGTTTCGGGCCTCATCATATAAAATCCCGAAATCTATTATGCACATATGTCTAATTAGACATAGTGACTTTTAAAGGTCTGGTGCAATAGTCACTTTAAAGTATACCAAGGTTGCCCTTGGCTAGGGTTCAAGCATTTTTTGAGGTAAAAAAACTCACCCCCTATTAGATTGTCCCACATTTTCCTCTTTGGAACCTTGTAAAGCTTTGTTTTACATTATGAGTACAGACAAGAAAATACATAGTGTTGATTTCTCAAATTTATCACTCACTATACTTAGTAACTCTAATCTGTGGCACTAGAAGCTTATTCAAATCAAGTTCTACGCATGCCTTGACATAACTTTCATGCTTTCTCATTGTCGTTACTTGATCCACCTTAACAGGTGATCCCACCAAACTTAGAAATCTTCAAAAGAACTAGCTCATGAAAATATATCAAAGCTAGCTCGGAAAACCTAATCCACCAGGTAATCAGCAAGAAAGTCACCATTAATGTTAGGAAGTCCGACCTCTATTTCTACACTATTATGTAGGGTATGGTCCTCAAGTAAAAACATGCATATAATCCTCCATGCAATCAAATTTGAATAAACATGTAGAAGCCTCTCCACACATCAATTACTATTGATAAATTCCACAGAGATCTCACCTTTGCACAAAGCACAGTATAATTGTTTTCCATAACACCTTCACAATTAAAGTATTCTTCAACTACTCAAAACTTTTCAACAACACATCCAGGAAAATAATCTCCGGTATTAGCCCTTGGATAATCTCAAGGTCAAATTCCTCCATTAATGTCTCCATGTCTTCGTCCCGCTAACCAAACCAATTTGCCCACATGATATCACAATACAATTTCATCTGCAATCCTTCTCCACCACCATCACTTTAACTTTTTTTTTTTTTTGGTTGTATGCCACATTGTCTGTCTCTTCATCATAGCACTCCCTCTACAGCTTTTTGCTCTTCATTCCAAACTATAAGCCAATGTGTGTGTGTGTGTGTGTGGGGCCTAACTATACAAATAGTCCTCCGACTGACCCAACTCGCATGAGTTGGTTCGTGACTTAAAACGCATTAAATTTAAGTACCCGGACTTTGTAAAATATAATAAGTTGGTCCATTGACTTGAAAACCCTGAAAAAAATATTACATAATTTCACATTATCTCTCTAAATTTGTTAGAAAAGATTCTTTTTAGTTTAAAAAACATCCAAATCTACTATCTCCTCACTCAACCCCTAACAATCTTAGCCCAAACACAACCCTCTTCTTAGTTCTTTTGGACTAGCAATGAGCATGTAATAAAAGACCAACCTACGTGTGGAACCTAACGTAGACTAGTTCAAAGTCTACCACAATCAATGAAACAAAAAGGATAATGAGCTTTGTGGGTTGGTTGAGACCAAGGTTGTCAAGATTGGGATCCTACCCAGGATCCTTTTTTGCTGTGCAGGATCGAGATTATAAGATTGGATTGTAGATCGTAAGATCCTACCAAGAACTTAAAATTTCTTGTCAAAATAATATAGTTTATATAAAAGACCAATTATATTAAAAACTCAAGTAAACTTTTAGTGTCATAGTAATGGTAAAACATAATTATTGATACAATACAAGTAAAATTCAAACTTTTATAGAGTATACATCAACATAATCAATAAAATAATTAACACAAGTCTGGAAAAAATTCATGAACAAACACATTATTGACAAATAGAAAAAGAGTAAAATGTCCATAATTTAAATATTCAGTAACTAACTTTTAATAAATTTAAAATGTATAATGATTTTTTTACAGTATGTAAATAATTTAAAATTAGTAGTTTTTTCTTCTTGATGAAATAAGTTCAACTTATAGAGAGGAAAAACTGGTAATTTGAATATCCATTAACTATAAAAAATATTATATATATATATATATATATATTACAGTAAGATAGTTATCAAATAATTTAAATTATGCTTTAAAAAGTTTTTATTAGACAGCTACCTTGAGTTAACAAATTTCTTCCAATTGAGGATTAAAATGAAATGTTTTTAATGGATTTAGAACCAAAAATAGGATGTTTTTAATAGGTTTAAGCTCTAAATAAAACATTTAATAAACTAGAGATGAAAACGGAGTGAAAATCAAATGTTAGGGACCATCTACATAATTTACCCCCAACAAAAATCAATAACTGGGTAGGATCGATAAGATCTTTTGATCTTACGATCTTATGATCCTAGCCGCGATCCTACCACGATCTTACCATGTCTTCGATCCTACGATGTTTTGACAAAGTTTTCTATGTTAGGATTATAGGATTATATGATCCTACGATCAGGATCGCGATTTTAATAACCTTGGTTGAGACTGCCTGAGAGTGAGAGAGATGACAATGAGTATAGACTTTTTTAAACTAAAAAGGTCTAGTTTCACAAATTTAGAGAAATAATAAGGTGGTTTTATATTTTCATTAAGGCTTCTGAGTTGGTGGACCAACTCATAACATATTATAAAGTTCAGAAGCTCAAATTTATTGAGTTATGGACTAATTTGTGTGAGTTGGCTAAGTTTAGGGACTATTTGTGTGTGTGTGTGTGTGTGTGTATTTCTTCATTTGTTTTCTTGAAGGGGATCAGAGCCATGTGAGTATATCGATATGATCAAACACCAACTTACAAAATTCCAAGCATGGCATAAATTTCATTGTTTTAGAGATGCTAACAGAACAAATTGGCACACCATTTGGCTAAGTATAATATGGAATTTATTAACTTACAGTAAATTTTCAACCCCAATTTTTGAAATCAACTCGAGTTTGTTTTGCATTATTTCAAGATGAAAGCTTATTCAAACAACTAAAGAAACAGTCACTTTCAGTCGCATGGTGTCACAAAAGTAAAACTAAGATGTTTAGTAGCATAAACCATAGTAGCACCTATTAGTGCAATTGACGTGCAACTGGTTTGTACGACTGAATGCGTCAGTGGCTCATTTAATATCAGACTGACTTTGTGCAGCTGATACTTTTAATTGCATGTCATGCAATTGAATTGCTAATCGCTCTTTCAATTAAATGTTTTTTTATATATTAATTAAAAAATGTAATATTAAATTAATAGTAATTATTATTCTAGAACAAGCTCGAAAAATGACCACCCACTCCCTAACATCATTTTGCCACCACCAAGTCCTCTTCCTCAAATTCCACTTTGATACCACCACCCCCCCCGGTCCATCACCAACATAATGTTGACCACAACCACCATCTATTTCTCTCTATCCTCTGCCATTTCCACCACCTCATTTGCCCCCACCACTACTGCCTCCACCTCTACCTCCCAACCCATCTCCCTCGACCTTATTCGCCAACATCTCATTGCCCAAAACTTTCACAAGGCAGACAAGAAGAGCCACTGCCTGCTCTCATCCTCCTCGCTGCACAAACCCGCCCAAAAGTGTGGGTACATGTTCTGAGAATGACACAACTATTTAGCAGTATATTGAGCCATCTGGCCTTTGAGGTTGACAAGAAGGAAGAAGCAGGAGTGAAAGAGTTAAGAGCCACCAATAAAAGAAGGAAGTAGAGAAGGAGAAATCAAATGAGGAAGCAAAATGAGGATGAAAAGAGAAGGCGTATGATTTGTGCTTGTAGGAGTGACTGACACTAATATAGCAACTAATACTATATGTGTAACTGACAAGTGACTGAAATTATTATTATTATTTTTTGAGCAGAGCAACTGACGTGTGATTAATGGGGAGAATTTTTTATTGGCTTAAATGAGCCAATCGTCCTTCAACTTTGATGAATAGGACGAGTTGGTCCTTAAAGTGTGACTCATCATGACTTACTTCTCAAAGTTTGATGAATACTGCAACTTAGTCCTGAAAGTTCGATTGGCCACGCACCTTAGTCCCTTCAGCAGGCATGGGCTATCACGTGCACTTGACGCCGTTAAGGAGGGGGTGATGTGGATGACTGGAAAGGCGGAACAGATTTGAAATTGGTTCATCAGCGTCATTGGGGTGGGACTTGGAGAAGAAATCAGTGATGAGAGTTAGTGGTGGCAAAGAGTTAGTGATGGCGATGAGTCCATCGGAGGTGATGAGTTGATTGGAGGTGATGAGTCGAGCAGAGGTGATGTGACAATTGGAGGTGATTTAGAGTCGATTTGGAATCGAATGAAATTGATTTGGAATTGATTGGAGACGATTGGAGTTGATTGGCGACGAAAAGATGATGGGTCAATTGGAGTTGATCAGAGTCAATTGGAGACGAAGAGACGATGAGTCGATCTGCAGTCAACGAGTCAATTGAAGATGAAGAGGCGAAACGACAATGAGCTAGAGTGATTGAGAAAGCAAGCTCCACCATCTAGCCTCATTGGAATAGACGAAAAAGGCAAGATGGGATGATGTGGACAAAAATGGGTTGATGTGGCCTGACCAGCTCAGCACAACTTCATACTTTCATCCAATTTGGATGAACTCGCCCAATTTTACATAGTTGATGGACTAACTCGCACTAAGTCACACTTTAGGAACCCACTCGCCCAATCCATTAAAGTTGAGGAATGATTGGAACATTTAAGCTTTTTTTATTTTGTGCAACTGACATGCTACTAAATTCTTTGCCATTGACACTTTTCAGTGGCACGTCTTGTGAGCCACACAAGGAAGCAACTAATGTACGACTGAGTGGGTTTGGCAATTGAAAATCAGTTGCTACCTTCCGTGGCTCTCTTGCTTTTCTCTTGTAGCGTAGTTTTAATGGATTATTATTTTATAAAATGATTATTCACCTAGATTGTCAAATTATTAAAATTTTAAATTTTAAAAATTCTCAAAAATATTTTTAAGATATTGTTTACAAAATTTATTTTTTTTAACTTAGCACCTAAAAGAAACTAATTAAAATATTATAAAATCATTTTTTTGGACTACTTAAAGTGTTAGAATAAATGGATAGTTTTGGTAAATATTGTCAAAATCTTGGAATAAATTTAAGTAGGAGATAATTTTTTTACTATTAATGAAAATTTTAAATTATTATATTTTATTTTTAAATGAAATAAACTCAGATTATCTAGAGAAAAAATTGATAATTTAAATTATTTAGTAACTCTAAGTTAATAGATTCAATCTAATAAGTGCGCAAAATAATTTTTAATAGGTTTCAGAACAAAATAGGATAATAATAGAGTATTAAAAACTACTACATGAGAAAATCACCTTATACTATATGCAAAAAAGTTAGAATTTAACAATAAATAAAATTTAAGTTACAAAAAAAAAATAAACTTGACAATTAATGTAAATGTTATATAGGAATTCACAATGCATACATATTTGGCAAGCCTTGGCATAATATGGATCATTGGTCGGAGTGGCAACTAGAGGTGGGAGGTGGGCCGGGTTGGCCTGGACCGAACCGGGACCTCCCCGCCCGTCAAACCCACCCCCGACCGGTCAAACCTGTCCCAGGAGAAGCCCGCAATATTATGGGCCCAATAGAAGGAGGGGGACGCAAAAAAGACCGGCTCGGACCAGTCGAACCCGCCGGACCGGACTGGACCTCCCCACCCCACAACGGCTCCCTACTGCATATAACGTAAACCTGCGATTTTTATTTTAAAAAGGGCTAATTACACAGCAGGTCCTCTAACAACTTTCTGCTCCATTTTAGCCCCCAAAATTTCATTTTTGCCCTTCCCAACAACTAAATTTCAAGGACTTTTTGGTCAAACTAATTTTTCCCCTCCCCCTATAAATACTAATGCCATTTTCACTCAATCCTCACACAATCACTCAATCTCTCTTCTTCATCTACTATATTCTCTCAACCATTCTCCTTATTTTCTTAATCTCTTCCATATTTCTTACTAATATCTCCCTAATATCTTCATAATCCTCTCTTGATTTTGCATTAATCACTACTATTAGTACATGAGACATGGCTTCAAAAGGAAAGGGCAAGTCAACAGATAGTTCATCTTCCCGCAACACCGGCCTCCGAGCCTTGTTCCATCGCCGATCTCGGCCCGCCGATAAAGACATTTCAATTCAAGAGTTTCACGACGATGATACCGGAATCGATATGACGAATTACGATTTGGGTCTCGACAATCAATTATCCGATGATGAAGTGGAAGAGTTGGATGCGATGGCATTCGGGAATCCGTCAACAGAGTTGACGCCTACAAGTCATGAACCCGGCGTGGAGGAAACTCAAGCACAAGGTAAATCCACGAGACTAACTGCTTGGGTTTGGGAGCATTATGAGCTCATAAATGAAGGGGAGTCGAGGTACGGAAAATGCAAACATTGCGGGAAAAAATTTGTGCATAGAAAGAATTCCGGCACTGGAACACTGAAGCGGCATATTGAAAATCAACATGCTAACGTCCTCCCTAGTACCGGGACTAGTTCTGGAGGACAAACACAACTTGGGTCTGCAACCGGCGCCAACGGACCAGGTATATTTCGTTTTAACCAACAATCTTGTAGAGAAGGTATGGTAAATTAGATGATGCTTACCGAAAAACCTTTTTCACAAGCTGAAGATGTCCACCTAGAATCTTGGATAAAATCACAATTAAATCCTGTATTTAGAAAAGGATCTAGGAAAACTGCTAGGAAAGAATGCTTTAGACAATTTGAAGCCGGAAAATCAGATTTGCAAGCATATTTTTCTGTTCTTGATCATTGTGTGGCATTTACTTCTGATATGTGGACATCACCTATAGGTTAATCATTCTATTGTGTTACTTCTCATTAGATTGATTCTGATTAGATAATGCAAAAATGAATTTTGTCATTTAAGGTTATTGAAACAGATCATACTGGTTTTCAAATATTTAATTGTATCTTAGAAACTTTATGTAATTATTTCTGTACTGATAAAGTTCTGTGCATTTCATTTGATAATGCTTCAAATAATGATGTTGCCGCTCGCCTTTTGAGTCAAAACTTAAAACCACCGCTCGACGGTGCATTTTTTCACGTTAGATGCATGTGCTATATTTTGAACATTTGTGTGCAAAAGGGTTTAGAAGTTCTCCAAAATGAGATTTTGCCTATTCGAAACTCATTAAAATATTTGATGTCTAGACCTGCTATTTTTCGTGAATTTAAAAGCTTTTGTATTGAAAATCAAAAACCATTTTCTTGGAAACGGTTTAAATTGGATTGCCCAACCCGCTAGAACTCCACATTTTTTATGTTGCAAAATGTATTACCGTATGCAAATTTGTTGTCACATTTCATAAATTTAAAAATGGGTTCTGAATTTCTTACGACTGAAATTTGGGAGAAATATTCCAAAACCGGTGAATTGCTTAAGTTTTTTTACAAGGCAACTGAATTTTTCTCTGGTGTTTACTATCCAACAAGTCATCAAGTTTTGTTTCATTTAGTGAACATCACATATGCTTTACATCAGTTTAAAAATGATGAGTTGTTAAAACCGACTGTCGAAGCCATGTGGGCTAAGTGGCTTCAATATTTCTCAAACATTCCACCTATCTTTTTAGTCACTTCTTTACTTGACCCGTATGTAAAATTAACAGGCACAACAACACTGCTTGAAGGAATTTTTCATACTTATTTAGAAATGTCTCATATAAATGTTTTGGCTATGTCTGCTTCTGCTTCTGCTTCCGAGTACTTGCATTCTTTATACAAGTTATATTGTGAGCGGCATTCGGATAAGGTAAGATTCGAAGCTCCTCAAACCGAGCCTCCAAGGAGATCAATTTCCTCAAGATTCAACCCGGCGCTCCAAATGCTCAAACGACCCCGACCGATGACATCGGGATTAGCTGAGGTCGATGACTATCTCAACACATCATTCGAGACAAGTGATCTCGACATCTTGGAGTGGTGGAAACAAAAGAGATCAAGATTTCCGATCTTGTCGATAATCGCATAAGAAATTCTTGCCGTTCCAGTATCGACCGTCTCATCCGAGGCAGCGTTTAGTGCCGGAAAACGGGTGATAACAGAAAAACGGTCAAGATTGACACCCGACGCGGTAGAAGTATGCGTGTGCAACCGAGATTGGGGCCTCGCGGCACTCCGGCATCAAGACCAAAAGAGTTCGGATGATGAGATAATATCCGATACCGAGAGTTGAATTTTTTTTTTTTCAATCATACATGTAGTTTGTATTTGATCTGATTATGCTGTTCAGCACAGATCATAGGTTTCTATTATTTATCATTTCCGGAATGTTTTTCCCATTTCAAAATGTAATGCACGTTCCGATTATTTATAAGTGCCGTTTGGCTTTTTAACTTAATAAAACTTACACCGGAGGAGGTGTTTTTTCTTAAAAATATTTATGACTTATATAATTAATAATTGTTCTATTTATATATATATATATATATATATATATTTTAACAAAAAAAAATGAAACCTGCCCCGCCCCGGGACCGGCTCGGAACTGCCCCGCCTACAACCGGTCCGAGTACAGGCCTTAGGACCTAGACCTAGGACCGGCCGGTCCGACCCAGTTCTCACCTCTAGTGGCAATGAAAGCCTCTTTCTTGTAATAAGGGCGGGTTAGAATCCCTCTTTTTGGTTTTTTTTTTCATTTTAGATTTTTATTTGCTTTCCTTTTTCCAATTTTTTTAGTTGGTAAACTTATATTTTTAAACCATTTTGGGCTTGCCTTCTCACTCTTGTTTTATTTATTTTTATTTCAAACCTTGTTCCAAGGTTTTTTTAGCCCAACCAAAATAAAATGAAAAAGTAAAATAAAAGAATACATTAAAGCAATGGTCATGGGATATTGCAGCTCATTTTGATTGAACTATTTTTTATTTTTTTATTTTATGTTATTTTCTTTTTCTCAATTTATTTTTTGGCTTTTTATTCCAATTTTTTTTTCACTTTTCTTCTTTTAATTTTTTTGTTATTTCACTTAAAAATAACAAATATATCATTAAGCTAAAAGAACAAACAGTTATTGTAACTGGTAAAAGAACAATTAGTTCCATTAAAAGAATAAATATATACTAATAAAAAAATAATTAGTTCCTATTTGTTCTTTCAGTTCTTGTTTGTTTGTTTATTAGTTTTATATGTTCTTTTATCAAATTTGTATTTTATTTTATAAATTCTTATTAATTTTTTTATCAATTTTGTCTATCTTTATCAGTTTTATATGTTTTTTTTTATCAATTTTTGTATGTTCTTTTATCAATTTTATATGTTCTATTATCAGTTTTTGTTTGTTCTTTTTACTAGTTTTATATATTTTTTATGGATTATATATGTTCTTTTATCAGTTTTTACTTGTTCTTTTACAAAATTTGTTGGTTCTTTTATCAATTTCAACAAAATATTCATTTTTTGGTCCTTTATTATTATCTATTTATTCTCTTATAAGTATCTGTTATTTTTTTTGGAGAAAATAATTATTCTTTTATCAGTATCGATTTGTTCTTTTTGAGGAATCATCTCTCTTTTTTTTACAAGCAATTATTTATTCTTTTAGCTGAACTAGTTGTTTGTTCTTTTATTAGTTAAAAAAATTGAAATAAAAAATGAAGAAAAATAGATAAATTTCAGAAAATAAGAATAATACAAGCAATAAAGTTGGGAAAACAAGAAAAATGAAGAAAAAACAAAAAAAAAAAACTGAAAGGGGAATGATGGCATTCAAACCCAAGATCAGTGCGCTTTTTCCCAATAGCTCGCTGACTACTCTACCCACCAGCCACCACTACAGAGTTTTGCCTGGATCTTGCATAAAAGAAATGAGTATTGTCACTTGCACAGGGGCCTGTTTGCCAATTTTTCTGGAAATGGGGCTAAAATGATAATTTTTAAATTTTTCAAAGACGGCGTATGAAATTAATCCGGTTCATGGCCAAATAATATGTTAGCTCTCACATGATATATTGTCAATTGCACTTTCTTCTGAGCTTTAATACTATTTACATTTCCATTCCGAAAATTTGGAGACCTATTGTTTTCCTTACTTTTTTTAAAAAAATCAAAATTTAAAGTTTCAATTTATATTTTTCGGTAGTGATTATTTGGCAAAAAAATGTTATTTCTTGCAAGCTAGGAGCATAAATTATCCACTAATGTATTTTTTGAGGCAAATATGCTACTCATCTTAGGCTAAGTCAACAAATTGCCAGTAATGTATTTTTTGAGGCAAGTTTTTGAAATCGGCAAACAATTTACTGATGTGATAGATTGGAGACAAATTATCTATTGAGGGGTGTTAACGATAAGAAATTTTTTTCACTTGATGTAGCTAGGTTGACCCTCAAACATATCCATTAATTTGGTTCCATTTTTTCTTAACTTGAATTGAATAAACTTAGAATTAAAGACTAATATCTTAAAATAATTTATGCTTTATTTAGATGTTCTTAATCAACAACTAGAATGAGAAATAATAGGGCTTTTCGCTCACCATGCATAATTGAGAAAGTCTCATTCCTTCCCCAAAAATGATTCATGTTGGGATGTCTATGATAGCACACACTTCTAACGATGATGATTCTTGTTGGGATACTATGGTTTAAGAGCCAATTCATTTAAATTTAAATCAACTTAATTGAAAATTACTTATTTTTATTTTACATCTTTTTTTTGCCCCGAATCAATTTCATATGAAAGTCAATGTTATATAGATGTAATAATCCATTTGAAAATAATTTTTTATGATGTTAATAAATATTTTATGAAATTTTATATTTTTAAATATTAAAAGGAAACAATTCATGAAAATTTAATAACATTATAAAAATTGTATTTTCAATGGATTATTTAATCTATATAATATTAAATTTTAAATGAAATTGGTTTCAGGCAAAATAAATATAAAAATAAGTCATTTTAAATAATATTTAAAGCTAATTCTTTTTAACTTAATCTTACCCCTAACGATTTAAATTATTATTATTTTTCCTCTTCTATTTAAGTGCAAGACAATTTTGCCCCTAACGATTTTGAAAGAGGAGGAACCGATCCATAGGTTTCTAAATTGGAGCAAAAAAATTACAAACAAAACCCCCAAGGGGTAAAACTGTTGGTAACACTAACCATGACATTTGGAAAGGGTATGAGCCCAATTAGAAACGTCCTTAGATAATTAGGGCAACCCCTCGGGTCGGCACTTGACGCTCAGGGAAGAACTCCGGAAAAATTGCAAATTTCGCTGCGCTGAGGATATGAATCGACCACGCGTGGCCTTCGTTCTGGATCGACTTGCTGTGTCCATGGAGAGCTCACTCCTCCGGTACTTCCCTTCTTCGCATTTTCCCTTCTTTCTTTCTCTCGAATCCCCAATTTCTTGGAGTGCAAGAAATGCAATCTTGTTTCTGTGGAATGCGCGGAACGCCCTGCTCCGAGCTGAAGATGTAGCTGCTTCGTTCTATTTGGTAGAATTTCTTCCATATTCTGAAACGTGTTCAGGAACAAGCTTGTTGATTTTGTTAGAGAAAGTTCAACGTACTGTTTGTAGGCTTTGGAACCGATTGCGAATTGTCCTCTTAGAAGGAGCGGCTGTTTGGAATCAGTTTTCTTCAACTTTGGACCAGGCAGGTTGTTTTCCATGGATCTGAACGATCCTAACTCGGCTGTTTCATCATCTCTGGCTCCGAAAAAGTTTGAAAAATTGCTGGGTAAATTAGTGTTTCCTTTTCTGGTTAGGAAATTGTAATAAAAGTACATTCACTTTCTTGCTTCGATATCGGTTTTTAATCCTTTGTTTTGCAGCTGAGATGTTTGCGACTGGAAGATTGGTGAACCCCAACACGCAGCAAGAATATTGTCGGAGGGTTGATGGTTTCAACGATTTGCCTGCTAACTCACGGATAATCGGTATTGTGTTCTTAACCATTTTTATTAATTTTCCATGTTCGGAGATATGGCTGTCTAATTTTACCACTGGATTCACTTTTTGCATTTGATTTTCCTGCCAGCCATTGTTTCTGGGGACACTAGTGCTTCGAACACAATCTCTTTTGGTGATTATATTTCTGCCCTTCCAGATTCTGAGCCTCTTGTTTTTGTGGTAGGTTGAATTTCTTTAATGATGAAATAGTATGGTTTGAGATGACATCATAAACTTGCAATGGATTTTTTTTTAGGTTGGGAGGAGAGTTGGCATTGAGATTGAAGCTCGCATCAATGACACCCTGAAGGGTACTGCTATTCGTCTAAAAATTATTAGTAGTTTGAGTTCTCTGTACTTTCTATTTGTACTTGTTCGCAGGAAAGAAAAATCCCTTCGCTCTTCCTCTGTGCAATGTGCATATGTTGTACCGAGAACAACGAACTCAATAATTTGATACCATTAAGTTACTTAAGATATAGACATTAGGGAAGGTTGCAATGTTTCAGAAGAAAGCACTAGAGAATGTTGTTGTAGTTCTTGGACAGGCTGAGGGATATATTGCATAGCCACACCCACAAGCACATATTGCATCAATGCAAATCAAGGTGAATGCAACATTTCGGTTCTTGAACCATACTCAACTTTTTATGTGGGATGTTTCTCATTGTGGTAATTATTATACCTGATGCAGAATGGAGCAAGCTGCTAAACTAAACATTTGATTTTAGAAGTATCTGTTAGTTTGAGAATTTTAGGTCATTTAGTCTGCTTTTTAATACGTTTTCGGTGAATAGAATTCTGTTGTTTGGCCAGCTCTTTTTCTTGCCAATTTATGTTTGTTTCCCTCAAGTTCATTTCATTTTCAGACCTCTTGGTTTCTGTTGCAATAACTTAAGTCACTCATCTTCATTCTTCTTGGTTTTTTCCTGTTTTGCAGTTTCACAATATGAGTTGAGTGATTCTGCCTGCCTCTCCCGTGTCATTGCAAAACTTGAGAGTAAATGGGACATTTGAAATGTATGCTCTTCTTCTAACAGGCAAATGGGGTGTCAGACTGATGAACAATGCTAGATAATCAACTGCTTGCTATTGACTTCATTAAAACTCGTTAGAATTTTCTATGACAGCGAATCTGTATGAGTGATGTTAGTAGGCTTTTCTATAGGTTGCTCTAACGTGGCCGATTATTACTTACACACCTATATCCTAGTTGAGTTTTCCTGTTCTGTTGCTTTTCTTTTTCTCATCTGGTTTTGTTGCCAACTCATTCTGTTATTGACTTCTGGTGCTGCTTAACCTAATCATCAATGAAATTCGCAGAGGAGATGTTGGTCTTTAGGTACAGTTTTTCTATTGATGTAAGAAATTCTCACAAGCTTTCCTACTCTTCACCATGCTGTAGCACCCTCTAGGTAAATGATTCATTGTTCTGCTGCATACTTAAGCATTTCCCCCAACTTTCAAAAGGAAGATTATTTTGCACTTGGGCTCCATTCTATAGCTCTACAATGCGGGGTTTCTTTTGCATCGGAAGGTTGATTCTTGTGGGCCAAGGAACTGTTATTTAGGCGGGGCTGGCACTAAGGCTAGTGACTTACTTGCAAACAACGTTTTGCTATTTGAAGTTGAATGAATGGCGTTGTCATAATACTTTTGTGTACTAATTGTGAAATACAATGACTCCATCTAAGCCGTAAAATGTTGCCTCATACCAAACTCGATTTTGAATCCAGTTGATCTGATTTTTGGGCTAATTACCCATCTGGCTTTTCTTCTATATATTATGCATTCAATATATGAATTAACTCTCTATTAAAGCCTAAACCCTTAAAGGTTTGAGTAAAATTATAGTTTGCCGGCTTCTATTTTAGCAATCTACATGTTTCTCTTTGAATGTGAACAAATTCTTTTTTATAATATCTAATGTCAAATTTTTAAGTCTTCAGTCAAACCGTATAGTACACGTCTTTGACCAAATTTAAATTGTATATTAGTAATATATGTTAACAGTTGGTCAATAGCTTCAATTATCATTTTTGCATCTAATTTTCCCTCTATTTAGATGTAGAATCATTTTTTTTCCTTTATCTAAGTGGGTAGAGTGTAGGTTTCTAAAGTATGAGTAAGACAAACTGTCATTTTAATCAAGCATCGGAGGTTTATAACTAGCCCAAGATTAAACTATCTTAAGTTGCCCCCTTTTTCGTGTGATCCAGTCAAATATTTCAAACAATAAACTTCTTCACCTCCATCTTCCCCATATTTACAAATGTTGTCATCCTCCTATCTAGCACCATCCCGTACCCATTGCACGTCTCAGCCAAGAAGTCCCAGCTTGAAACATGCCAGACCCCCATATAGCTGCTCCCTGCCTTCATCAATCATCATGTCGCCAGTTCATCAAGTCCGGTGCGTTTGGTGGGGCTGTGTGATGAGCAAGCAAGGTTCGACGAGGGAGGGTGAGGGGGGAGGGCTCACGCTAGAGCTGTGATGTATGAGGGAAGGTTGACTATGGTTTGGTCTGTAGTGGGCAAGGGGCCAAACTTTGTAAATATGAAGATGCTGGTGATAAAGGCATGCAGATTCGTGCGAGTCGAATTGGGTGTAAGAGATGAAGTCAAGAAAACTTGATGCTTAAATTGGGGAATTCGGCTGATGATGATCCGAAACAAGAATCTTAAATTCGCCGATATAAAATATGATCTCATTTCGTTTCAACTGTGTAATTTACTCATGTATTAGAGAGAATTTTAGTTCCTTGTTTTCTTGTTGATATACTTCCATTCCTCATTTTGATCATAATTTGATTTTTTGAAGATATATCCATGGTGATTCCGTTATCTGGTGCACAAAGCTTTGAAGTTGAACTCAGGTGAGTCTTTGAAAAACCATAACAAAAACACCCAAGAGATGGAGAAGAAGCCTATGAGAGTTGGCTCAATAGATAAGAATCAGATGTTTCGTTCCCAAGTGTTAGGTCCAACAACTTCTACAAGGTACGACCACTTCCACCGGAATCTTGCACATCTATTCCCCTCTTTAATTAACGTAAACACTCCATAAATTCATCAGACAGGAATCAAACAGATTGCTGCAAACAAACTTCCCTCATCATTGCTTAAACACCTGAGAGCCATACCTTTAGAAAACATGGGATAAACCTAGTGTATCCTCCATTTCCTCTCCAGTTCATAACATATCTCCATCACACAAGTCGCCGCACTCAAGGGATACTCTGAAACTGCAACATTTGGAAAACATTGCAAAGGTTATTCTGTTCTACTCATACGGCCACAGAGAGGCTCTTAGGTGACGAGAAAAGCATGCAGCATACATGGGCTGAATCTCCAGCAAGATGAGATTTCATTCTTTCAAGCACTCAAAAGGGAAACCATAAAAAACAAACTATAACAATGTTATCCGCGGAATGTTATGTAATGCTGCCATTGTACCCAAAATCATCTACAAGAAACCTTGCCTACAAACAAATAATGGAAGTGTTATGAGTATGATTTCTCCAATCAGTCTCATTTAAGTTATCATCTTAGATAAGGTCTACTGAAGCTGAACCTTTCCTTGCCACCTTAACCCATCTGATCATTAAGCCTGCCCTTATTTTCTAATTGTTCACTACCTAGTAACATATCATCTCATAATATGGTTAAAGCATTAGGTGATCAACAAGTTATTTCACCAAATATGGAGGTGGAGGTTCTTGCAATCTAGTATAGAATCACATTTCTAGGCAACAATGGAGAGTTCAAGAAAAAACAAAGAGTAGTTTAGCTTTGGACCATTCATTCCATTCTATTCATACTTTCCAAATATAACACGCCTTGGACAATCAAGAGAAATGGGATGGTAAAATAACCTGATATGAGATCCTCAACATAATCGGCATGAATTTTTCCATGAGCCATAGCTCCAATCTGGAGATATGAAGTTTAGTTAATCTTGCCAACTGACATGATATTGCAGATAGATATTGAAGGCAAGAAAAATTGGAATTTGGGAATACAAAGAGCGGCATACACATACCACAAAAACAAGGTTCTCATCCATGCCAACTCCACCAACATAGTCTCGCAATTGAACTGATTTATCTGAACTGAAAGAAAGACCTAAGGAGAAGCAACTCTAAACTTCAGCAACCATGTAGGAAAAAAAATAAAGAAAATCAGCACACTTATATTCTTAAAAGCTGACCTATTTTGCGGGAATTAACAGGTAGGTGCTGAGTTATTGGGTTCTTTACCACACGCAAAAGCTTCCCTTTGTTACCTTTGGCTTTGACACTGAACTTTTGCAATAACTCCACTGAAAAAACAATATGAATTATGGAATGATAGTTTGTATGAAACAGATAAGTGAATCAAAGAATGAAACAAAAGAGTGTCACCCATCATATTATGAAAAGCCGCAGCTGTTCTTGGTATACGAGCATGTGGCTCAACTCTTATCAAAATACCCTCATCTGTTTCAATATATACAGCTCGTAACCTTCCAGCCATGCTAAGCCGGTTATCCATAATTTGACAGAGGGCCTGAACATTTCAGAGGGACAGAAAGAAGATAACCACGGGCATAAAGGAAATTCAAAGGATATGAGGAAATAACATAAAACCCACCATAGTGGGTGGATGTTCTTGTTTCTGTTCAAAAGCCTTTCTTATTACCGAAAAAAAAAAAACTTAAAATGCCACTTCCTAACTGTTTGAAAGCAACAGAGCTTGAGATACCAAGACATCAAAGTAAAATTCGCATTTGAAATTCTGTGTGACCTGAGACTGTTTATCACAGATAATTTTTGGAAGCAGATTCTCCACAAGCATATTTTGTAGAACATTGCAAGCCTGACAAAATAAGAGGGCCTTTAACAGTTTAACCAATATCCCTTATGTAATGATTTTCAATTCTACCACACATCACAGGTCCACTCATCTAAAGTGATATCCTAGTCACTACAGTCTCATGGAGCCGTCCTATAATATTTTTAATATTTTTTTAACACTAGGGAGAATTCACTTCTCAAAACTAGATAACTCTCCTTATATTTTCTTGTTAGTCAATGAATTAATTAAACAAACAAGCCATAACCCCAGGTAGTTGGGGTAGGCTACATGAATCTTATCTATGAAAAAGAGCCTATTGGCATACAATGGCAACATATCTTTCTCAGCTGAAAAGAAAACAATTGGAATCAAGGCCACTATACATAACTTACATGACAAGTATATGGATACTAGATGCATGTATGCAAACATAATCATTCTAGAAAGCAAAGGTGTATTAATATAGAAAGCTATGCACCAAGGGGAAACTCTCACTGACCTCATGGACAATATCAGGTCTGTAGTTGCAAGGATTCATATTCTTTTTCCTCATGAAAGAAGCATGTTCATCTGGATTTAAGATTTGATATTTCTGAGGAGTCACTTGTAAATTAGTATGTGAATTAAGATTTTAAAACAATAAGAAATATCACAAGCAGATACGAAACTGTGATTTATTGTTGAAGATTCTTTTGTTCTAAATGCAAATACCTACCTTTCCAACAAAACCACATGACAATGAAGCTTTCTGGAGAACAAAGATAACGCCAGCCTTTTGGTTTTGTTTAGCAAGACCAAATGGAATACTAGGAAGCCTAAATGCTGCAACTTCAGACTTCACTTCGTGGACTGCTGATTGATCTGCCAGCTCATTCCCCAGATTTTTATTTTTATTGTTATTCTCATCTGTCACTGATGGTTTGGCTGCCTCAATGTTCAGGTCTAATGGGGTTGCCTTCTTCTCTCCAATTTTTCTATCAACATCATTTGTTGTAGTCAACTGAGACCTTTTCTGCACACATTCAACCAAGGAGTCCCCTAATTGCTTTCTCTTCAATGCACTGCCACAAGTTGTGAGCAAATGAGATCCCAACTTCATGAATGAAAGTGACAGCCAGAATAATCAATAACACAGTGAGATCACTGCACAGTTAGAAGTATGACATACACGGATATTGACAGAACAGACTATCTCCATCCTGTCAATATCCGTGCCCATTACCTCAAATAGACTTAACCAATTACTCCTTTGAGCTAAACCCAAATACCACCAAAACCAACTAAGGAAAAAAGCCAAAGAACTGATGATGGAAAAGGAGAAGAATACACTTCTATCTTCTCATGGAAGATTGAGAAAATGACAAACGTTACAGTCCTATACTGATGTGGGTTACAAAAGCAACTTTGTGATGGCTTAGATAGTCTCGGGCATCCATGTACCCCTCCCTTAGCAACTCACGTTTAAAGACGAGCTCCACTGACGGAGCAGAATTTTTTTTTATCGACATAGAAAATAATATCCAATGATTGGACACAGATTACAATGTGTTTAAGTCAATCTTATAATTTTATTGGTTCTAATTCTAGGAGTCCAAAATGAAAGAAATAATTAATTATTCACAGAAGGACAACTAATATTCATTAATGGGAGCTAACCTAGATTACAAGTATAAAGCATTACAAAAAAAAGGAGCATTTCTTTTGGTGCCATAAGAGTTGGGATTAAACCCCTCTCAACAAAGAAAACAAACGGGAAAAAGCAACGCAATTGCACCAAAGAGGGGGGAGAGAGAGAGATTCAAACAGAAAAACGCTTAACTTGAAAAATCATACGAGAAACCAGAGTGATTGACGTAAAATTTACGCAACTCGAGGACGAACACCCATCAATTTCAGTACAGAGTTGTAACTATTCTGATCCTAGCCACATTCAGGAAAAGAACAAAAGCTATTATTATTTAGAATAGTACAGGAGAATTCTAACGAATATAAAAAGTTGACAGAAAGTACCCAGTTGGGTTTTTCTTTGCCGGCGGGGACATGAGCTCCTCCTGCAGTGGTATAGCTGTAAACGATAAGGAACAAACTTGAATCGGGACCGCAGAAGCGCTTCCAGATTAATGCCGGAACACGAAGAAAATTGTGGATATTGAAATACGAACGGAACGAAGACAAACCACGACGGTAAGTTGGAGCGGAGAAGGTGAACCGAAGGGAATTGTTTGTTGGGGTTTTGGGCGCTGGGATATCCGCGACGTCTTGCATGGAATTTGGGCTGGCTGGAACAGCCCAACACGTCAATGACAAATTGGGTTTACCACTTGCAAATAATTAATCCATCAATCACAAAATGTTTGTAAAATTTTACTAGTTCTTTTGTGAAAATTATAAATTTCATATATATATATATATATATAATTTTATTTGAATACAATTAATTTTGAGTCTATTTGTAAATTCAGATAGGGTTACACTAATTTTGAATTAATAGTTCAAAAATATATATGCCTAATAATGCTTATTTCAGAAGCAAATTTCAATCAACTTGGAAGCTTGAAATTTTTTCTAAAGTTGTACGTTTATTCTTTCTTGCATCAGAACAGCTTTATAAGTATAAGCTACTTAGGGGGAAAATTGCAAAATTTGGAAGAAATTGTATAAATAGACAAACGCAAGGAAAGTGACAAATACTAAGTATTATCTTCCGTCACAAAAAATTTGTTACTTCTGATTTTCTTTTTTTTTTTTATTTGTAAATAGGAGAAAGTATACTTTGAGACCTAAACTTTTTTAATTTTGGTAAAACTAGTCTTAAAACTCCTAGATTTGTCAAACAAGCCCTAAAACTTATAACTATTAAGTCTGCTACTTAAAAGTTCCACGTTTTGCCAAATTAATATTATGTATAATGTGTGAAGAATCAATTCTTTGTAATTTTTGTGGGCATATAATTAAACAAAGATTTTGAACAACTCATACTTAACTGATTTTAAGAATTAGACTAAATGCCCTCACAAAAAAAAAAAAAAAAAACAGAGAGAAAGGCTAACAAATAATACATCCAACTATCTAAGTAAATATCAAATGAATTGATAATCAATTATGTTCATCAATATCGAATTCAAAAACTATATCTAATTAAAATACTGGAACATGAAAAAGAATGTGTTGTTCCAAGTGCTACCAAGATGAGTGAATTGATTGAGTTCCAAAGCACACAAAAATTGGGTTCTTAAATCCTTAAACTAAAACTTAATTCAAGAAGCGTAAATAAACTTATTCAAACAAAAAAAAGACTACCACAATACACCTAAATTTTGTTTTAAAAGCTTGCTTTGAAGTATTTTTTAGATCAAGCAAGTTCAACCAAGGTAAGAAGCATAAATCATCAAACAATGATCAAGCAAGTAGATGGAGAGAAGCTTTGCACAAGAGAATTTTTATAGAGGTTTGGTCTCTCCTATTGAGAACCTACTCCCCTCCTTAAGTTCATTATTTGAGAGTTTTCTTCTTCACTATGAATTATAAGAGTATACACTTTTTTTTGTGGTTCTTTCTACTACAACTACTCACTAGTTTTGCTAAGGGCTAACTAGAAATCTCTTTAATTCTGTTTCCCTTACAAGAAAATCACTCAAACACTCAAGATATACTCAGTAATTTCAAAGTTACAAGGTGGTAAGAACAATAGAAGCACTTAAAGCTAAATAAACAAATGATAGCTCACTTTTGGCAATTCTCAAACTCTTTAAAGATAAAATCTCTTTTTTAGTTGCCAAAATTTCTTCCCAAGAAGTTTCTCCATGTTTTTATATTCATTTGGGTGTAAGAGAGACGTTGAAATCTTGTAGAAAAGGTTTGGAGATGTTCCTACAATTCAGATGATTGTTACTGTCGAATTTGACAACTCTTAGCCTCTGTTTGTTAATTATACCTAATTGGAATATTTCAACCTGTTGAAAATTGTGTCTCAGACCAAAAATCCTATTTGAGCTCCAATGGCTAGGTGGCGTCATTTATGACTAGTTAGATGCAAAATCTACATGGCAACTGAGCTGAAACGCATTAGATTTAAATTTTCAAAGATTTTCTAGGACACGTTCTCGGGTTGAAGAAATTTCTAGCAATTTTCAACTAGTTATTTTGATTCTAACCAATTGTTTCTGACTTCCAAGAGCTAAAAATGATTCTGTCTTCATAAATCAATTCGCTGGTTCGTTTCAACCTGTTACTTTGTAACTTCCTGGAGCTAAAACGTCTTGGGTGCAAAAATAAACATACAAACTAACTTGTTGGACATTTTCAACTCATTGTTTTTGCTTTCCTTGTACCTTATTACACTAACTTACCAATTTTCATACCTTACTAACTCATTTTAATACCAAACCAACACACTTCAAGCCTTTGACATAAAATACTTGAGAAATCAAATTTGAGTAAAATATTAGATCAAAATACATTTTTATTTTCTTAAAGAAAGCTCAAACCCATTTGACCCAAGAAATAAAACATTTTAAAAGGTAAACTAACTTTATTTTGTAATCATCAAAATTAACCGCTTAATCAAGGAACAAATCCATCAGAATGATAGTAAAGGAAAAAATAGAATCAGAATGATAGTAAAGAAAAAAAATAGAAATAAACTCATGAAATGAAGCATGTTATCATAGTATCAATTAGATGAACTAAATGAGAGAAAAAAAGGAGAAAAACTTTTGCTCAGTATGTGTTTTACTATGATATGATTTGGTTTGTGTAAAAATAGTCTAGTAAAGAAACCTATAGTTTGTTTGAAATAATTACAATTTCCACCATTGATTATCTCATTTTTTTCCCAAAATAACTAACTGGCTATTCAGATGGCTTTAATCCGATTAATGAGAGCACATTATTGTTGGTCAAACACGGGTCAACAGGGTTGTTGAAACGGTCAGCCAGTAAAGTTATGAAATGGGCTATGGGTTTTGTAGTATTTACAAGAGTGGGCCACTGGGAAGAAAACGTCTGAATCTCCTTTCTCCCTCAGAGAATAAAATGAAAGCTTGAGGTTTCCTAAACCAACCGCCCAAAAGGAGCCCATTAGAGCACCATCAATAGACCGTCAATCGAGTTGCTGCCATATCCACAAGCACGCATGAATCCAAGTTGAACATGAAAGCCCTATGTTATTTTAGTGCTCGTCTGCGAATCTAGTGACGAATTCATGGATTTGAAGCGCAGGATAGTCAATAGGCCTCCAAAGGGTCACAAATTGCTCGCAACCAGAAGGAACGAAGTACAGGTTCTTGTGTGCTTGTCGGTGAGGAAGACATCCAACGGAACGCAAAAGGGCCAACGCCTCTACTGCAATGGTACTGAATGTAATTATAGCCAAATTTAGGGACATTTTCACACTCAACAAATAAACACCCCATGACCCACGACTAATAAAACCCTACCGGCATTAATGCACCCTTATTAATTTGGTTTAAATCAAAATGAACTGCCTTTAAATCTTAATATAACGGGTAAAAACTTGTTGATAAGTGGTACAAAGTTTAATCCCCAAGGAACAATTTCCTTTTAAAAATAATATTTTCTAGAATTAAATTTTCTTTAATGATGTATATTTGAATATTCACCTAGATATTATTAAAGTTTCAAGCGAATATTTCTACTATATTATGGATTTCTTCGTAATTTCTCTTAAACTAATCCTAAGCATCCTGTATCTATAATAGTTATATTACATTAACTATGAATCATAGATTTTGTTCTTGATGAAAGGAAAATGGCAACAGTGTACCTAAAGATAATCATTTACATCATTTAGAACTTTTTTTTTTCATTTATGAATTTTAGTTGGGTTTTAGTGTTACTTTCAAGTAGGGCATAGACCCAACATGAGAGCCCATATTTGAACAAAATGAGCCCAAAATAAGAAATCCAACAGGTTGAAAGAAGAAATTCATCTAAAATGGAAAGAGAATCCCAAAATTAAGGGGATTGATCTAAAGATTTGCGTCCCTAGGTGATTCTCACGGATCTCACCTTGCCTATATAAAGCATACCGTTCACCAATCATGAGGTATAAGGTTTTCTAACTACACTCTCTGCTGCTTCTTTTCACTCGTTAGAGACTAACTTAATCGTCGGAGGGTTTCCTTTAAGAACACATCTAGGGGCTTTGATGTTGTCTTTATGTGTAGGTTATCCATTCACCAAGTGCTAGGCAATATGGTCAAGCTCAGTCGTTCTCTCCTTTTACTATCAATTTGGTGTCGTATGTGGGAAAATGGTGAACACCTAGAGATCTCATATGGACATTCAGGACCAGCTAGGAAACAACTATGAGAGCCATTGTGGAGATCAAACTAGCCACCCCACAAAGTCCATAGGACCCGCGAATGAGCTGACTAATTGAAGAGCGGATGTTAAAGAGCCTTTGGCACCCCAGAGGGAACCTCGCAAAAGGAAGGGCCTTTCCCCCCTAGATGAGGATTAGTTTCAGGCTCTCTAGCATGCTTTGTTCGAGCAATTGAAGCTAATCATTCAATAAGAGATTCAGCAAGCTCTGCCGAAGGCCCTAGAAAAATCAATCAAAAGTCTTATGGCACCTAACAAGCCCCAACAGGTCTCTCCTTATAGACCACCTCCAAAAAGTCTAGCAGTGGACTTGCCTACAGCACTAGAGCAGTATAATGGCCCTGCCAATAATAACATAAGCACAATTTTGCAAAGGCTAGATCAAATAGAACAACACAGGAAAACCCCTAAGACCCCAAGGGTAAGGTTTGGCTCATCCATCAACATTAAGTATATGTGGCTCCAACCCTTCACAGAGGAGCTAATCAATGCCGCAACTCCCTATGGCTTCTAATTGCCGAAGATTAACCCCTATAATGGTCTTACATACCTAATTAATCACTTGTAGAGGTATGTTACCTCCATGAGATTGGAACGGGCCTTTGACACAATCATGTGTAGAGATTTCAGCTGTACACTGATAGGAGCGCTCACCTTATGGTTTGGGACCAACAAAGGGCGCTGCTTCTATTCAATCAAGGATTTGTCCCAAATGTTCCTTCGCCATTTCGTGGGGAGTAGGCCAACCCTTAAAATGGTGGCACATTTATTGAAAAAATAGCAAGGCCGAGAGTAGGGGTGATCAATTAGTTTATTTGGTTTTAATCGAAATTGAATAGCCAAAATTTTTTAGTTTTTGGTCTTATATACTAATAATCGAATAGACAAAATTAGGTGTGAAAACCAAAATAATCAAAAACTGATTCAACCGAAAACTAAATTTTGGTTTTTGATTTTCAACCAAATAACCAAATGACTTAGAGGAAAAACAACATTGTTTGTCCCTTCATCATCTTTTTTTCTCATCATCATCGGGCTTGTAGGATTAATCCAGTTCAATAGTACAACCCATTGGCAAAAATGGACAAATATATATAAAGGCTTGTGCCTATCAAATTCACTAATAGAAAAAAATTAGTCTTTTTGGTTAATCAAATTTTAATTAAGAAAACTGAAAACTGAAACTGGGTTTGTATATATAACTGAAAACCGAAATATCACCAAAAAATGGTAACCAAAAATCAATTTTTTTTTTGTTATTCAATTATTTCAAATAAAATCTTTGTACAAAGATTTAATGCCGAAGTAATACGGGTGCAAGACTTATCTCCATAATTGCATCTGGTGGCCATTACTTAAGGCTTGTCAAGAGACTCTAAGTTGGCTTGGGACTTGTATGAAAATTCTGTGAGGAACATAGAGGAATTTCTCGACCGATCCACTTCTAGAAAGAGGAATAGAGACTTTGAGGCCTCATGAATTGACCCAGCCCTGCCACAAATATCCTCTACGCCAAGGAAAGGAAAAATCAGGTGCCCAGATGGCCTCCACTAATGCAGTCTTTAAATAAAAAGGATATAGAGAAATACTTCATCTATCATAAAGATAAAGGGCATGACACTGAGGACTGCTGGCAATTAAAAAGGTTCTTTGAGGAAATGATTCAGGTGGAAAAGTTAAAAGAATATTCAGTTAGACCACAGCCACATTACCGAAATGACCGTGACAAAAGATGATGGCAAGAGAGGCTATGATCCCCCTTAAGGGACCGTAGAAATCCAGGACCCCAAATAGGGGTTGTATACATGATCACTAAAGGGGAGTCCTTAACCATTCGAAAATGACAGGAGCGTGAGAAAGCCTAGCTAGAGATGGCTGACCCTGGTAATGTTCTAACAATGCCTGATGGGTATTAAGGTCCCTGTACCTCACATAGACCCCATAATAATCACGGCCAAGATCAATAATTTTGATGTAGAAAGAGTGTCCTTAGACACCGGTGCCAACTCCAATGTTCTCTTCTTCGATTTATGAAGAAAATCAAGGCCAAAAGATCTTCTTTGTCCCACATCCTGGGGCCTATGTTTGGGGTCTATAGAAAAGAGGTTTAGACATTTGGAACCATCAAGTTGCCTCTCATATTGAAAGGAACCGACAAGAATAAGAGGGTAATATATGACTCCCATACCTTAAAATTCTTGGTCTTGAATGTGTCATCACCATGTATTGTCATACTTAAAAACCGGCCCAAGTACAATTTCACATTAGATTTGACGTTAAGTGGCTAATGATAGTTTTTACAACTTCTAGCAGAAACGCCACCATTTTCATAAACCAGTCTCGGTGCAACGAAGTTACATAGCTAGTTTGAAACAATTGAGAGACAAAAAGACTGACCCGGCGAAGCCAAAGAAAAAAAGAAACTATCTTGTGAGAATGAACCTGACTTGCCCCTATCCAAGGATGCTGAGATAGTAAAAACAGCCCCCAAAAAGGCCATAAAGATTGTCAAAGATCTTCCCTTTGAGGTAAAACAATTATTCATCAAATTTTTATGAGCTAATATGAATGTATTTGCTTGGTCCCCCAGTGACATGCTAGGGATAGATCCGAAGGTTATCATTCACAAATTGCAGGTGAACCCCTCCGTTCATCCAGTCTAATAAAAGAAGCGAAGCATGGCACTTGACATGAGAGATATCATCAGAAGAGATGTTGCAAGGTTATTAAAGGCATCATCCACGAGGTGCAATATCTTGAATGACTCACTAATGTGGTCCTAGAAAAGAAAAGAAAAAATAAAGAATGGCGCATGTGTGTCGATTATACCAACTTGAACGATGTCTGCCCCAATGACCCTTACTTGTTACCATCTATAGACTAACTAGTCTATGCCACTTCTGAATTCAAAGTTTTATTCTTCATTAACACCTTTAGTGGCTACCATTAGATACGTATGGACCCCGAGGATGAAAAGAAGACAATCTTTACCACAGGAAAGGATATATACTGCTACTAAATAATGCTCTTTAGGTTAAAGAGTGTTAGATCTACCTACCAAAGGTTAATGAACAGGATTTTCATAGACCAATTAAGGTAGAATATGGAAGTCTATGCAGATGATATGATCGTCAAGAGTAGGAGCAATAGATCATCACTTTGACAATCTCTGTGAAATTTTCAAAGGATGTGACAATTCAATATGAGGCCGAACCCTTGAAAGTGCACCTTTAGAGTCAGAGTTGGAAACTTTTTAGGGTACATGGTTTTTGAAAGAGGATTGATGCCAACCCGAACAAAATTAAATCCATCATAGCGATGCCTGATCTGTAAAGCAAAAAGGATATCAAAAGTTAACAGGCAAGTTAACTGCCCTTGGACTATTTGTGTCTTACTTTGAAGATCATTGTCTATCCTTCTTCCAGATATTGAAGAAGGAGGCAGCCATTAGGTGGACCGAAGAATGTCATGAGGCTTTAAAAAATATTAAGGAGTATCTACGATGCCTTTAAACATTAAAACAACCAAGACCTGGTAGTTACAAAAGACTCTGTTAGTGTGATATTTGTGCAAAAGTAAGGACCCGAGCAATGGCCCATTTACTATGTCAGTCAAACTCTCCACGGTGTAGAATCTCGATACCCCATCCTTCAAAAGGTGGTCTTCGCCCTGATGATGGCATTTTGAAAGTTAAGTCCATATTTTCAAACACACGGAATCATTGTTAGAACCAAACTACTACTCTGGAATATCCTTAAAAAACCTGACAAATTACGCCAGTTGGCAAAATGGTGAATAAAGCTGGATCCGTTCAATGTCTGCTATAAACCTTACAAGGTTATTAAAGCATAGGTCTTGGCTAATTTTGTTGCAAAAATGACACCAGGAGAGAAAATTGAAGATATCGAAGAAAGATCCTTAGAAGAAATCCTACATTAGGAAATGTATGTTGATGACACATTTGGTCCCGAATACTAGGGAGCAGTAATTGTCTTATGTGAGCTTCTTGGGTTGGAAGCAACACTTAGGGTCAAGTTTCACTTCCTAGCTGCCAATAATGTCATTGAATACAAAGTCCTCCTTATGGGGCTATAGACGGTTGGTCAGGCAAAGGTACAATACTTATAGATAGATAGGTATTCCTAGCTGATAGTGAACTAAGCCATTAGAGTAGTGGGAGCCAAAAACCCTACCCTCTGTAAATATTTAAATACAATAAAGAATTTGATGCTTATATTTGACCTCATGCAGGTCCAGAAATTTTTGAAGGTATAAAATGAAAAGGCAAACACCCTTTCCAAAGGTCGAGAAGAGGCCCTGATTGAAGAACTCACCAAGCCCTCGAACCATTTGAGGTACCATTAAGCCCTCGAGGATGATTGGAGAAGGCCAATATGACTTTACCTTAAAATCAGGACCTTAGACGGGGCACCCAAGGAAAGAAGAAATACTAGGATCAGGTCAGGAAAGTTTGTCCTCATCAAGAGGGAGGGGAGAGCTGTATATGCAGGGATTTGCTCTTCTTTTACAACGATGTTTAACACCTCAGGAGGGGCAAAAAGTTCACCCAAAAATTCATTAAGAGGATTGTAAAGCCCATATTGTTGCTCATTCTTTAACTTTCAAGACGCTATGACAAGGTTATTTTTGGCCTATAGCTTAAGAAGATGGTAAAAGGCTCGTCAAGTGGTGCTTTTCTTACCAACTCAACTCACAGATACAAAGGTTGTCGTCTTCTAGGACTCATTGGCTACTGACCCTTGAACTTTTACCTTATGGAGACTAGATTTAATCGGAGCACTCCTCATGGCCCCTAGACAAGTTAAATCATAGCAGTGGATTACTTCACTAAATGGGTAGAAGTAGAACCCTTAGCCTTGATAACAACTCCTCAAATTGTTTAGTTATTATGGAAGAACATCATTTGTCGATTTGGATGCCCTTAACCCTTCGTCACAAACAATAGCAAGCAATTCGATAACCGACAGGTCTGGCAATTTCTAGAATTGAAGGGCATTTATCTTTATTTTTCACCTGTAGCCCATGCTCAGTCAAATGGGCAAATAAAGGTCACCAATCAAACTATAAAAAAAAGGTCTAAAATAGAGACTAGGATAAACCAAGCGAAAATGGGCAGAAGAGCTCTTAACAGTCCTGTGGGACTACATGATGATGCCACATTAGGCCATTGCTGAATCACCTTTCACTTTGGTTTATGGAATAGATGCATTAATACCCGTGGAAATTGCCCAACCTACCCTAAGGTCAATTATACAACCCTAGTGAAAATGATAAAAAAACTGGAATAAAAGCTAGACCTATTAGAAAAGTTAAATGAGAATGCAAGGATCTGCATAAGAGCCTTCAAACAATAAGTTGCATTAACCAATGATACAAAAGTCAAGGAAAATGTTATATAAGTAAACGGGTTGGCTCTCATTAAGGCAGAGTTAATATGGAAGAATCCAAGATTTGGAGCACTCAGACCCAATTAGGATGTACATTACTTGGTCACCAAGAAAGTCAGAGATGGAGTCTTTAGACTATCAAGCCTTGGAAGGAGGACGATGCCTAGGACTGACCATATGGACAACCTACTACCTTACATGGCATAAAATTACAATTCCTTGAAGTAAAATTGTGAGGGAACCTCCTCACTTACCCCAATATAGGGTGTTCCCAGGATCTTAGGATAATCAGGATTTAGTATTCCTGCTATTAGTTGCAAATGGCTAAGCTAATACTTGTGCGCTTAACTTCGGCATTCATTAAACACTTGAAAGACATGTCGAAGTCATATAAACATATTTATTTAAACTTTCAAGCATTAGCTTATTTACACATCTCACTTAACTTATGTACATCCATAAGCAGCCACAGTGTATATACAGACATATACACTAAATAAGTCTATGCACAAACTTGTCAAACTAGAGGCATTTCCTTGGTACAGTACCCAATATGTACAAAGTCTGAGATTATCAAGATAACTCCCACCTGAGCACAGAAGCTCCAGAAATGAGATGTCCAACTTCTCCTTGTGCACTTTGCCTATATCTATCAAGGCTATTTTAAATAACTTAGTTAGTACAATAATGTTACTAAACATTAACTTAAAATCATTAAAGATTCATGGTACTTTAAATACCTGCACCAAAACCTTGCTTAACAACCCTTTAGTGGGTGTTAGGCTTCACACTACTAGTATCTGCACAATGTGATACTTAAGTAAGTGAGAATCATAAATTCTCAGTAAGGAATTAAATACCTGCAAAATAAACTTTAGGACCCAGCATATATAATATATATATGCATCTTAACATAAGCTCAAAACGTTATGAGGTCTTGATTAATGGCCACTAGTATGGGTTCTGTGGCGGGGAACCCATCCTCAACTTAGTCCTTCTTACAAGAACTTAACTCTTGCCTTAGCAAGCTTGTCTTGCCATTACTTCCCTTACTCTTACAAGAGCTTAACTCTTGCCTTAGCAAGCTTGGCTTGCCATTACTTTCCCTTACTCTTACAAGAGCTTAACTCTTGCCTTAGCAAGTTTGGTTTGCCATTACTTGCCCTTATTCACACTGTACAAGAGTTCTTGGTGGCTCATTCTTACTAAGCTTGGTAACTTAGCTAGGGTACTCTTGAGTGTCAAAGCTCATCTTGAATACTTAGTACCTTGTCATTTTTACTAAGCTTGGTAGCTTAGCTAAGGTACTCTTGAGCGTCAAAGCCCATCTTGAATACTTAGTACCCTGTATACTTACTTAAGGACTATTTATCCTTAAGCCACTTCTTGTCCACATCCTACTCCCTTAATTAATGCATTGTAGAAAAATTCATAATGCATCAATTTAAACTTGAACTTAAAATCTCTTACCTTGAATAATTAATGCAAGCAAACACCAACTTCAGTGTCCTTATGGTCTCGATTTTGTATCCTTCTTTATACCTTTATAGTAGCTTGAGTATTTCTCTTTTAATTGATCATTTAGCTACATAAATAAACCATAATTAGGACAATATTACAACATCCTTATGGTTTAAATGGTTAGGAATAACCTTCTCAATGGATTTCAATTAATTGGCCTTTTACTCAACACACAGCAACACCGGTTTCGGTGTTGTATCCTTTCAACTCCAAGACTGAAAAATCTACGTTCCTATTGATTATTTCTCTTATAATCAACTAAGAACCAATATAAAAAAATTAAATCCAACCATTTTTCAGCACAAATAACCCAAAAAAATCTGGACACATCCGAACCGAATCAACAAATAACTAGGCTTTTAGCCTTCTTTCAATAACTTGGTTCAAATGGGTTTTAAACATATTTTTTCCTTCACAAGCTAACAAAAACTGATTATAATACACTTAAATCCAGATTTATAAACCCACAAAAATTCTGGAATTAATCAAAAATAAGAAAAATTGAATTAGTTCTTACCTTTCTTACTTAAGCTCAATTTCCAAGCTTTTCTTGTTGTTTTTCCCTTAAAAAACAAACAAGAACTAAGCTCAAATCAGTAGATCCAGCAATTACAGAGCCTTATGAAGGTCAAAAATAGGGGAAGAACAAAACAAAACTTACTTGAACAAATAGCTCGAAATCCAAGCCTAGGATGGTCCCATACTTGATTTTCCTTCAAAAATTTGCTTAATTATGCTTGGATTTGATGGATTGGAGCTTGGATTTGGTTAGCAATGGAGTTTTGAAGAGGAGAGAGTGCTCTTGGGTGGTCTGGAACTTGTGGAAGAAGTTGGCCGAGTAATTAATGGGAAGTCAACTTATGTAGGCTTTAATTGCACATGCCACTCACATGGTGCCTTCTTCGTACACAACAGTAAATTGGGGACTTATCCAGGACTACCCACAAAACTTAGGACCAAAATTGGAATTATTCCGCGCCTGAATCCTTTTTTACCTTAATTACACGCTCAGTCCTCAGCTTTGACATACATGCAATTTAGGCCTAATACTTTTGAAGGTTACATAAAAACTAGTCACAGACAATTTAGTCAAGTCACAATTTCACCAGGGTAGAGTAGGAATCACAAAAAAAACCGTGATACCTTAAATTTAATAAATTTCCATCCTCTACTCAACCATGAAATAAAAATGGGTCACTATATGAAATGACTAAAATGCCCTTCTTGGTCTGATTTATTTAAATGACCAATTTTGTTCTCTTGAAGCTACGATACTTTATTAAACCGAGAATTTGCTTGCATTAAATATTCTAGGTACATTAAATTACTAAAATAACTAAAGTTACCTTAGTAATTATGTCTGAATTTTTTGGAGAGTCGTTACAAAAATAAGAGTGATCATTCCAATTCAACTTTATTTTTTTATGGCTACAATATTTCATATAAATGATAGTTGACGGAGTCATTCATTTCAAAACTCCTCTTAATGAATTAAATTATGAGGCCCTTAATTTGGCCATGCAAGGAAATTAGATGAATCGACAGCAACCCATTTTGATTTGAGGGTTAGCCGTTAAGGGAACGACCTCCAGGACTTAACCAAGGCTAACCTACTTTGATTCGAGAGTTAACCATCGGGGGAATGACCCCCATGACTTAAACGAGGCTAACCCACTTTGATTCAAAGGTTAGCCATTGGGGGAATAACCCCCAAAACATAACGAGGCTAACCTACCTACATCTAACAAAAGCAACAGGGCACAAGAAACGAGTTATGAAAATGACCTTAATTGGCATATTGGTAGTTCAACCTTAACGTAATCACTGAAAAAAAATATTTTCAAAAGAAATAAAACCATGGAATGGAAACATGCAATAAACATTTCGTTTATTACTAGATCATTTTACAAAAATAACTGATGTATACAATGAATCATAAAGGTAAGAATTATGAACTAAATATTGGGAAAAGTGCAAAAGCCCAAGATGGTCAAAAAAATCAAAGGATTTCAAAGGGTTACTAGTGGGGAAGCATGAATCATATAGGAGCAGTAGTGCCATGAGGAGAAGATGGCCCTAGAAAAAAAGGCTAAAAACCAGGCTAGCTAGAACTTTTTTGGAACTAGAGTCTTTTTGGTGTTCTCACCTCGATACTCTCATAGAAGAACGTATTCTCTACCTTCCCCTCATTCAGCCATGCCTTAAAGTTTGGACCCAACTCTTCATAAGCTGATAGGAAGGATAAGTCTAGGTTCAAATGGGTTCATTCGACCTGAAAGCGGAAGCTACGGAAGCCTTCCTTAAACTTGTCGAAGACTTTATTACAAAGGCCCTTCTCTGCCCTTCAAATGAGCAAGCTGAGCTCCTTCACGTGGGCATTTGCCTTGGCTTAGAGCTTTTGTTATGCCTTGTGCCCCTAACGGCCAACAAAGCCATCTCTCATGATCTACTCCACAATGGGGCACTATAGCTATGGAAGAGCTAGCATAGACCTGGATCATCACTGGACCCAGTGGAGCCAACCGATTCAAGCGAAGTGTCTACTTGATGAGCCCAATCTTGTCTTCAGCGGCCTTTAACTGAGCACACAGTCACTGAACCTAAGCATTGGCTTGAGCCTCCATCTCCTCAGCCTTCTAAAGGGCCTCCGCTAACTTCTTCAGCTTCCTGATATCATCGGCCAGACCCTCCTTGGTGGTACGCTCTGCATCCAGTGACTTCTTCACCTGTTCCCTTAAAGCCTTCAAGTTGTCGACTTATAATAACATCTGCAGGGTCTTCTCATGAATGGCGCACCTCTCCCCAATAGAGTTGATTATGATGGCCTCCTACAAAACCAGGTCAGTAAGTACATAATGTAGCTATCCCTTGAGAAGTAAAATGAATAAGTATACTTGGAAGAAGCTGCATCCTATACTCATCAATTGGGAATTGTCCCGCTAATTGAGGTGGGTGAAACGGTACTAATATACAATGGGTAATGGCTATTTGATCCTCTAGGATCAACTCACCAACACCCACCACCCATTAAGGGTCAAACACATGACTTGGTATGATCCTGGGGGCACTTTCTCTTAAGTGATAGTATGGAGAGGTCCCTAGAACTAGATCCTAGGGGCACTTTCTCTTGGGATGACCCCAGCAAGGATCACAACAGGGAGAGGCGAAAGGAGGCAGCCCGCCATTTGCTTCTAGGACACCTCCTTAGTCGCCTTTTGCTTTTGTGACACTTCTTTGGCTGCTTTTTGCTTCTGGGAGGCCTCTCCAAGCCCTTTTTGTTTCTAGGAGACCGCAGGTGACTTTAGGTCTATAATAGAAGAGGGCCCGGTGGTCTTAGATTGCTTCGCGGGAGAGGCTGGATGAAAAGAGCAATAGTCAGCACAAAATAATGTCAAATCAACAAAATAGATCACATGGAAGGAAAAGCCATCCAAATGAGTCCTACCATCACTCCAAGTTTACGAGACCTCAATCCATGAAAGAGCCGAAGAGCGTGACCTCTTTCATGCTAACTGAGCCTCTAAAGGGGAATCAGATAGCTCCACCACTGAACCCGTAGGGGACTATACGACAGTCCCTAGCTAAAACACTACTTCAACTAGCAGGACCTGAAGCTTGTGGGCATTAACTAAGGCATCAGCAATGTTTATATACCTCTTCAAGAACTCCTTGGCCTTGCCACCCATCCTTGCAAAATGAAAAGAATGAAAGGTTAGAATTCGCCTAACTCATGGAAGGCAAAAAAGGCCCAAATGCATGCACAATGTACAACTCTTCGTATTCGAAGGGCCTCACTGTGCTTGGAAGGCTATGGAGAAATTGTCCACCAACTGCCTTTTCTTCCCTAGGACCTAGTTCATTGGACTCAGCACACCCGGGTAAGTTAGGTGAGCCTTGCCAATCGCAGCCCACCTAAGCGAGCTCTCTTCAATCTCTGTATAGTGAATAGGGAATAAATCCACAAAATTACTGTTCCCTACCACCGATTCTAGCCAGATGACCAGCCTATTGTACGCATAATGGCCCTTAAAGCCCTTGTATATCGATGGCATTTGAACCTGAACTTGTTAAAGGGTCTTGGCGAACTCACAAGGGAAGCCACATCCCCGACTCTGTCAAAGTAAAGAAAAAATAAGCCTTCCATCCTACCCACAAATCCTTGCAATTAACGAAGGCAAATTTATTCCCACCTTGGTTGAAGAGTATGACATAGAAGAATACCAAATCTTTCTTCATATCTAGCATGTAAAACTAAACGAATACCTCTAGTAAGGGATCCATTTTCGCATTTTGCAGTAGATGATGAAGCCGTTAATATGTACAAAGGATTTTAGCGCCAGCTGCGATGGTGGAATTTGGTAACATTTACAAATTTGCTCCACCAAAAATTGTAAGGGAAAACAAAGCCCTGCCTGTAGCTACCCCGTAAAGACGGTGAGGACGTCAGCCCTCTTATCACTATTGGCGAGGCCTCCATTTATCAGTGCTTGCTTACGGGAGAGGGCAACTATGACCCCATTGGGCTAGAAAAATGTTTGGAGGTTCGTGGGCTAGGTATCCTCGATTAGTTGAGTTCTTGCTCCCTCAACGCCACCAATTTAGGGGTGAATACTCCCTTTTGTAGAGTCAGCCTTGCTGGGAGAAGAGGGAACCTTGCTGTAATAGCCCTTGTAAATGATATTGAAGACGTCATCAGGAAAAATAGGTGTAGAATATATCAAGGCTGCCGCCAACATATGTTGGACGGCATAAGGATGGTTAAAGGCCACCAAAATACTGGAAGACATAACGTAGGACAAAGTAAAAGTACCAAAAGGATTGGAAAATTAACAAGCATAAGTTAAAATAAAGAAAATTGCCCTAACTGATTAAAATCGCCTCTTAAAATTGAACAAGAAAACTGGAAGAACAGCCAAGCAGATGCTAAAAAAGAACTCTAAGTAAGAAAAAGTGCGGACCTCAGAGGAAAACTTAGTAAAACTAAGAACAGTAGAACAATGAAAATTGCAGAGGAGAAAACCTTACGTTATATATAGACACACCCATGACGATTAGATAACCTCCTTGGAAACTGCGGCATAATCATGGCTTACTTTTAACCCACTAAGGGAAGGACACATGGCCAGTAGTAGTCGCCAAACAATCACATTAAGTCACTTCTCTGGAAGTGCATTTAATGGATGTCGTCTCACCTTCTCACCCTACCATTGAAATCATCACATGTAGCAAGGATAATGGACAGTGGGAGGTTGCCTAAAAAATGACGATATTTTCACGACTTATTGAAGAAGTTGTTAAGCAAGGCATCACACCCCCTAAAAACAACGTTAAATAAAAACGTAGAAGTAGCACGGAAAGAAAAGGGGGTTGTATCTCCTCATACAAAAAGTTACAAAAATTTGGAAGCCACTTTGTAATAACGATGTCTTGAGTTATCAATGTTATGAAAATGCATGACTCCAACCCACTTTTTCTTGAAGGAAGGGGGAGCTATTGATAAGGCATAGGCCCAGCCTGAAAGCCCATATCCACATAGAATGGGCCCAAAATAAAAGATCCAACAGGTTGAAAGAGAAAATTCATCCAAGATGGAAAAAAAGTCCCAGAATTATGAGATTGATCCAAAGATTTCCATTCCTAGGTGATTCTCACGGATCTCACCTTAACTATATAAGCCAGACCATTCATCAATCTTGAGGCATAAGGTTTTCTAACTACGCTCTCTACTGCTTCTCTTCACTAGCCAGAGACTAACTTGATTGTAGGAGGGCTTCGTCAAGGAACACATCTCAAGGCTCTGACATTGTTTTTGTACGTAGGATCTCCGTTCACCAAGTGTTAGGCAATAGGGTCAAGCCCAATTGATCCCTCATTTTACTATCACTTAAAAAAAATATTTAATTTGTTTGTCAAAATTAAATTTAATCAATTTAGTAATTTTAAATTTAATTTTTTTTAGAAACACTATGGTGGGCACATGTTTTATTTCTAAAAATAGCCTAGCAATACTTACATATAGGACCAGGGGCCTACATCAATAAATGGCAAAGCCTGACCCAAATTGTAAAAAAAAACAAGCCTTAGCATCTGTGTTACACAACAATATCATATGCATACAACCTAAGTAAAAATATCTATTAAGTCTCTACCAATCCTACACTAAATTATATTCACTACCTGCCTCAAAAGCTCTTCAGGTGATCAAAGCTTATGATGATGCAACCTACCATTCTTCTCCTACCAAATGAAACAAATAGGCCCCACTATGCAGGCTTTTCCAACTTGAGCATCCATACACTTCTCTTTCACAAACTCTACAAAGCCAATTCCAGAGCCGACCCCAATGGACAAGAGCATGACTAAGTTTAAGCAAAGAAATGAGATCCTTCCAAACCTATTTAAAGAATTGACAAGAAAAAAACAAATGGTCTCTAGACTCCTTTGCATGTAGACAAAGAGGCAAAGAGGGCAAACAACAAATGCCAAGAATAGAAATTTTTTGAGCTAGTCAAAAGGAAGTCTATTCAAAACAGCCAGCCAAAAAGATCATTGTATGCTTAGGGATATTCATAAAATTCCAAACAATTTTACGCCACACCATATTATCAAAATTCTCCACAATTTATGCAAATAAGCCAACTTCATTATGAACCTGCCAATTATCGCAAAGTCATAGCCTTCATCAGAAAACCAAGTTCTGGAACCTCAATCTAGCTCTCAAAATATAATTCCAAATAGTAAAACCATTATTAATATATCTCAACTGCCAAATGTCTTCACATCTAATATTGTATGCATGAATCTATTTGACCCACAGATTCTTCTTATCTTTAAAAAACCTCTAAATTCTCTTACCAAGAAAAGCTAAATTCCAAGCTCTCAAATTAAAAATACCAAGAATCCCCTAATTTTTAAGGATACAAACTTGTGTCTAAGCAACTAGGAATTTTCGCACAATAATAAGACCATTCCAGCAAAAAGCTCTGCAACACTACACAATATAATCCAAAATAGTTTTTAGGAGAAGAAATATACTGGACCAATAGGATTGAATGATAAACATGATAGCTTTTATCAGTTGAACACGACTAGCGTATGATAAGTGCTTAGTACTCAAACTACCTAAACACAGTAGGATTTTTTCCATTAAAGGTTTGTAATGCTTAATCTGCAGCCTTTGATCAACAAGGTGAACTCTCAAATATTTAACTAGCAATACACTCTTAACCATCCATGACTTAGTTAAAATTTGGGCCTCTAAATTCCCATCAACACCTGCAAAGAAAAAAAGACTTTTTTCATCATTTATCACCAAACTAGTAGTAACAGAAAACACATGCAGATAATATCTTATAGCTTTAACATATTCTATATCAACTTTAGCAAAAATCATAATATCATCCGTAAATAATAAATAAGAAAGTTTAATACTCTTACACTTTGGATGACACCCAATATAATGTTCATCAAATATCTTACTCAAAGCTCTAGACAAATAATCCATGACCAAAACAAATAAAAAAGGTGATAAAGAATCACCCTGTCTTAAACCCTTCTTTCCCTTAAAATATCCATATAAGGTACCATTTAAGACAATAAATAAATAGAGAGATTCAACACAGGCCATAATCCACTCAATTCACATAGAAGGATAATCAAGTTTGCACATAAATTGCTTTAAGAATCTCTAATCAAGCATATTATATGCCTTTCTCGAATCAATTTTCAAGCACATCCTCAGCTTTATACCCTTTCTACTATAACCTCTAATAATTTCATGACATAAGAACACATTATCAACTATATATCTCTTTTTGACAAAAGCTCCATAACTTTCATGGATCAAATCTGGTAACAATTAATGCAATCTAGTTGTTAGAATTTTGAAATAATCATACAAAAGACTAAACAGCACGCAATAGGTCTAAAGTCAGCTATTGTAGAAGCATGTGCATGCTTAGGTATCAAATGCAATATAGTTGCAAAAAGTTTAGGAGGGATCTCACCATGGTGGAAAAATTCCATAACTGCACTAGTAATATCAACACCACTTATATCCCAATCATGCTAAAAAAAGGCTACAATAAAGCCATTAGGACTAGGAGATTTATTTCTTCCAATGCTTCTAACAGTAGCTTTTATTTTATCAATAGAAACTCCTGCAATAAGATATGATGGTGAGTAGAATCCAACCTGGGACCATTAAGAACAATGTAGTCATTAACTTCATAGACAATAGATCAAGCAACCCCAAGAATATTAAAAAAGTAATTGATTAACTCATTTTTTATCTTATGGGGCTTGGTGAGTCTTCTCCCATTCTTACTATAAAACAATTAATAGAAATTTTGGCAAGTTTCTTATTCCTTCTTGCAAGAAAAAATTTTGTGTTTCCATCACCCAACTTAATCCAATCAGCAACTGTCTATTGAATATAGAATTCCTCTTCACTTTTCTTCAAATCTGAAACTTCCTTGCTCAAAACATGCCATCTTGCTACAATCTCCGAGTTGTTCAGATTCTACATCATATTCTGACAGTAGGCTTTCAATTCCTTCTCTTTTTGTTGAACTTTACTTGAAATATTAGAATAATGGTCCTTGTTGAAGGATTTAAAGGCCTATTTCACATTATTGAGCTTTCTGAGAATTGGCTCCTAAATATTACCCTCAAGCTAGGTTTCATTCCATGCCTCAACCACCAACTGCTTATATTCAAGGTGACTTTGCCATATTTTTAAATATTTAAAAGGATTCTTTCTTTGCATACCTCCAACTATGAGACTAATAAGAGCAATGGAATGATCCGAGCAAACATTGGATTTAAATTCAACAAATAACTCCTGAAACTAATCAAACTAGTAAGAGTTCCCTAAAACTTTATCCAGCTTGCAGTAGATCCTGTCCTTACCTCTCTGATTATTACACCAAGTATAAAACGTTTCAACATTCTTAATATCAGTAATACCAACATCACAATAGCAATCTCTCAAACCAGTATCATCCCATTCAACACAAGAGTTACTAGGAAACTTCTTATTTGAACTAATGACCTCATTAAAATCACCATAGATCAATCATGACCCAACAATTTTACTAGCAAAATGAACTAATTGATGCCATAATAGCCTCATGTCTTAAGGCATATTGAGAGCATACACCACAGATAAAGTGCAACTTAACAACTTAATCTTATGTTTCACTTTAGCATGATGACCTTGATCAGAGGCCTTTAAATTCTTCACATCTTATACAAGATCATCCCATAATAAGCAGATTAAACCATTTAATGCATAATAATAGTTATTTAGGCATTTATATCCTCCAGCTATAATATTTTGAATACTGTTAAACTTTAACTTTTAACCTTTGTTTCTAACAAAGCACATAAAGTAATATTATTTATCCTAATAATTTTTTTGACCTTTTTCTATTTAAGGCTAGTGTTTTGCCCTTTAAGATTCTAACAACACTACATTAGGCAGGAATGAAAAGGGACACAGGGCCATAATCTCCCATTACCTCAACTTGTTCATCTACTTGTAGCTTTTGAAAGTAATTTGCAATTATAATTCCTTTAAGCTTCTTGCGGTCATTTCCTTCTTTGGATCTCCCTAGGGGATCTGTCTTGGTTTTTTGTAGTTGAGACCTTTGTTGTTAACCCTCAATAGCATCATCTTATTTCTGCTAATCAATATGCTGCAAAAGGGTTCTCCAATCTGAATTGATGGTTTTAACCCTCACTGCCCTATTAACATTAGGCATGACTTGGCTTGAGAGGTACTTACAACCTCCTTAACTACAGCACCTTCTACCAAACCTAGGTTTTCATTCCTACTCCACATAGACTCCCGAGCCATATCATTTTTTCCATTCATCAACTTCTCATTATTTTTCTTCTCTTTCCAGGCATTTAAATCATACTCTTCCTCCCTATGTCCCCATTCCTTACATTTTTTGCATTGGCTAGGCCATCACTCATACAAGATTTGCTAAAGTTCAATTCCCCATTTAACATTTTAATAGTCACAAAATGAAGAACATCATATTTTCTTCTGATATCCACCAAAATATGAGCAAATGATAATATGGTTTTATGCACTGTTGCTGAATCAGTTAAAGAGGCCTCCCAATCTAATTAACAATCATATTCAGGATTTTAGGGAACCAGTAGTAAAATTTGAGCTTTGGTAGTTGAATCCAAACAAAAACCACATCAAACAAATCCCTATCAAGTTTCATATTGATCTCTTACTACTTCAATAACCAGGGTTCACCAAAAGCAAAATTCATTGGCCCTTCCAACACCTATATCAAATCATCATGAGAAGAAAACGTAAATAGGAATAGCCCTTACTGAATCTTAGTTACCAAAGGACTTAAAATATTCTTCCATTTAGCTTTAACAAACCTACACATATTGTCCTATGAAACTTCGGTTTCGATTATAGTACCAACTAACGTAAGTTACTATTTGTTACACCCTTCATTGATTTCTTCATCACTAAGTTCAAACACCTCAGCATCCACATCTTTTTCCACATACTGTAACTCAAAACTCAATGGTTGATTGATATTCAAAGATTGCAACTCTTTAATCATCCCTTAATCTTCCACAATTTAAGCTTAAGTATGCTTCAAAGATTGAGCTCATTTAGTATTCAGTGGAACTGATCCTAGATCCATTTCTTTTCGACTCAACACCTTCAACTTCATATTTTGAATTTGAATTAGAGCCAAAACCTAGCTCAGAATTAATCTTACCCATTGTAGATCTGCCACCATAACCTCCACCACTCAAACCTTTCTGATGAAGGCCCATCCGCTGCCCCTAAAGATGATTGCTGAAATAAAACCCGAAATCCTTAATTTCTAGAGAAAAAGTGAGAGCTTCTTTATCTAGATATCAAACAACATTTCTGCACTATCATAAAAATGAATATAATATTTTTAATGATGGGTAATCTTGGGTTTAACGGTACAAAGTTTAAAGTGAAAAATACCTTAAGGGCATTAATTTGCTTTACTCACCATTTCCCATTTATATTTTGATTATTACATATAATTTGGAAAAAAATTAGAAACCAGTATTGATATTTTAATGGCAGTGCACTGTGAAAATCAAAGAGATTAAGATAAGTTTTTTTTTGTACAAAGGGAGATTAATATTTTTAATTCATGAAAACACAAAATGAACTTGTACCATATTTAAAAATGCAAAAAGTACTTAAAAAACTCATCATAATTATGAGTTTGGACTGATTTGGTCAATATAGTTTTCAGTGGTTCTAATTGTATCAATATTGTCATATTTTTCCAAATTGGCTAATAATATTAAAATTTGGTACCAAATATGCCACCAGCCATTAAAAGCCTAACAGTAAACATGGGAAGTTATTGGTTTTGAAATCTTAAGGTACTTATGTAACTTTTAACAAACTTCAGGAATTGTGTATAATTTACCGTTTTCATTTTTTATACAACAACCACGACTATACTTCACCAAATTTGCCATTGGTCCATTTAGAAATGATATTCAAATTAGCCATTACATTCCAATGCTATAGATAACCTGAACCTTGATCAAATGAAACTCACAAATCCAATATCGATATGTCTCTAATCATCTGCTTTCTGTTATGATAGGTTTTTTTGTTTGTAAATAATGATGTCCAACGCTACCTTCTCCGACATTGCCTCCGTCACTAGTGGCAGATCTAGTGGAGACCGATGTAGTGGCTGGCACAAAAAATAAATAAAAATTAGTAAATTATATAAAGTTTTTTAAAGTTTTTTAAAAGTTGCATAAGTAACCCATGATTTCAAAACCAACAACTTTCCCGCATTTGCCATTAGGTTTTTAATGGCTAGTGATATATTTGGTACCAAACTGTACATTAGTGACTAATTTAGGCCAAAACAATGACTTTAGCGAAGCAATTGGAACTACTCAAAACTACAGTGATCAAATCGGTCCAAGACCATAACTATAGTAAGTTTTTTGGTATTTTTCCCTTAAAAAAAATCAATGAGAATTCATAACTAAACATTTGTACAAATCCTATAATGTAGAAGTATTGATTACTTCAACAAATTATTAAAGATATGCATCTTTCTATAAAAAAAAATACTTAAGATAATTGACCAAAAAAAATAAATAAACCCATAACCATTCATGCTATAAGATGACAGCACATCATATTAGTAAATTGATCCAAATTTGCTCGACAAATTAAATGGTAAAATTAAGTTTTCATATAAAAATTTGAGATGGGTGCTTAATTAATCTATCAATTAATGCAACAATTAATAAATCAATTTAACCCGTACTGCATTAATTTTACTATATATATATATATATATATATTCTCTCCACTAGCAATTTATTTTACTAACTTACTGCCAACTTAAATATTTCCCTTCTGTTTCCATTAGTAGTTTATTTGACTAACTTACTTCCAACTTAAACGTTTGCCTTTCGTTTCCCTTTGATCACCATTAACATCAATGTTTTTATTCATGGATGGTACAAACCTTCGTCTCTCTCTCTGTTCTCCCAACTTCTTTATTCTTCTATCTCTTCTTTCATTACTAAACTTTCTTTGATCTTCTTCCCTTATCAATTCCTATTTTCTTGCGTGTTACTTAAGTGTTTTGTAAAAATTGGTGTCAGAGGCAATTCTGGCTCATCCATGGCAGAAACCACATAATAATCAAGGCTGAGTTTGGGATTCAAATTTTGGCATGTACCAAGTGTTCGACAAAAGTACTAAGCTAATAATCTGCAAAGCAGCAAATATTGCAAAGGAAAAAAGAAAAAAAATGACAGATGGAATTGAAAACAGCAGAAACTTGGTTTGCAACAAAGAACAATTTCATTATACTTGGGTAAGAAGCTGTGTTTTTTTTATTATCTAGCAAAGGTTGGTGTCATTATTGCTTTTTAATTTTAAAGAAAGTAATTGCTTGTTCAAGGAATTACCCGTGACTTAAAGAAATTACTAATTAGATTAAATGTGGTGATAAGTTTGAATTGAGCAAAAAAGATATTTCTTACTTGTCAAGGTAAGCCATTGTGAGTTTAAATCATTGACTTTTTGGTTTCAGGAGATTTCAGAAGGTCTTTATGACGTGCAGACAATAAAAAAAGGACAATACGCAGAGATTCTAGTCTGGTTTAAGAGAAGGCTCGAGCTATACAAGAGTTAAGTGGATTACTTCACAAATAAGTTAGTAAGGTATGGTTTCTAACTTGCTTTGCTTTCTGAATTAAGTTGCACGTCAACTACTAAACCAATTATGTGATTTGGTACTAAAATCTTGTTAAACAATGTAAGAATCTCTCAGGACTATGACTGGTAGTGGCTGGAGTGCACTATTGTGACTGTATACTGATTAAGCTAGTTACTGAATATTAAATGTGTTACTAAGCATAGAAGTATGATACTGGTTTATATATGCCCTATCTAAATCATTCCATGGAACATGGGGCACCTTGGTCTGGTTCATATAAGTTGAACACATCTATATGACTAGCTAAATACATAATGATGGGCTCTACCTGTACATTCTCTGTGATAGTTTTAGCTCCTAGTACAATGTTAACCTCTGTAACAAGTGATTGTGTACATACCCACATTTGGTTTACTTTGTGTTTTTTACATTTGTTTGTGTAAAAAACTAACCTAGGTGAAATGACTTAAGTTAAAAGCATTCGCTTTCTCACTTCTTTACCAGATAACTTCAAAAACTCCTGTCATAGCTTGTCTCATTTCATGTTATAGAGTAGGCGAGCTGAAGGACTTTTATAAGCTTCATTCTCTGTAGAGCTTGTGCATTTGTTTGTGTATTATGTTTTTTACATTCAAACCTAATACCATAAGGCCTTGGTGCCATCCAGGTAAGCTACGGCATGTGGTTAATTTGTGTTATTTATATGTGTAGTCTCAGTAACCCTTTGTTGCAACATCTGCCTGTAAATTTCACATGTAGGTAGTCTTTTCCCTGAAGTTAGTCGCTTGATTTTCTTTCAAGATGGCAATTATTATTTGATTCAAGCATTCAAGAGTTGTAGCATTGCTGTATGTGAGATATTTGTCAGACTTATATATTACAATGTTTGTTTTACTTACTTATGTTAGCTACTCGATATAAAATTTAGTCTTTGCACTAAGGCAAAGGATAAGAAAATCAAAATATTTTTGTAGGTCCTTATGAAAATAAGGAAGAATTAGATAGCAAATGTTGTCTTTTTTTTTTGCATGGAAAATCATCTTGAAGATACTCTTTTGTTGGTAATTTTATCTGCTGGTTACAACTATGTTCCTCTGGACCTCTTGTTCATAGCTGTCAGCTACAGCTATGTTCATTTGGACATTTGCAGGTTCTTGTACGAGTAATGCTTGGCCAGTAGGACATAGACAATTAAATTTATTGTGGTTCTTAGGATGTACTAATGGTTTTCAGGATGTGCAGCAATATACTGAGCCTTAGGCTACTATATAGTACTCTTTTGAAGAGCTCTATTCTGTAATTAGCAATCTGCTATAGTTGTTGGTGTATAATTATGTACTGAATAGAAGTGATAATTAGAACATAAGTCTTAAGTTCCTACAAGTATATTTGTAAACTTAGGTTTTACTAATAAAAGTAATTGTTCCCCAATTAAAACTTGTGCTGAGTTTACTATTGTGTTTTCATCTTCTACATAATTTGATTTAAATAGCAGCATCTTCTCTTTCTACATGGAACTTATTTTAGAGAGCTTATACATGTTCCATTTATGTTTAAACTTGGATTAATATTTCCAAATAAACAATGAATTCATGTCTGCTACATAAAAAAACACTTAACAATCCTAGAAGTTAGCTATTTATTGGGAAATTCAAGAGTACAGTTCTCAAAATTTTGCAATGACCTATGCATATTCACTTCTCATTTGCATTTGACTCAAAGGTAGCAAGTAATAATTGTGCTCCTGCCTAGTTAGAAGTAGCCATTAGCATCTCCTACAAGAGATAAACCACATGAATAACATATTAAACTACATCAAAACAAACAATAAAATTATGTCATTGAAGAAACAATTTATCAATGTACCATAAATCCTGAAGAAGTATGCCCGCCAAATGGAATAGACTGAATGCTTTCCTGATGATGGTATAAACTATTTACACATGGTTCCTACATTCAGCTTATAAGAATTAGAATAAAATGTAATAATAGAAATATACAAAAACATACAAATATACCAAACCATTTATTACCGCTTTAAAGTTCATCTCAAGAATATGTGAATTTTATTGTGCATTGCTGTTAATCCTGAGAAAAGTTAAGCATTGCTCTATCATAATATTAAATATAATTTAGATAATATTAAGAAAACATATTAATAATGATATATTTGAATTATTTGGCTCATAAAAAATTATAAAAATAATTACTTGATTCTTTTTTTGGTGCTTTATGTAAGTACCTTTAGTGTCATTATTTCTTTTACGAACTAAAGCACTTATGCTCTTCTTACAATTTTTTTCGACATTGCTTTTTATTCTCACTAATCAAGGATGTCCTTTTGTAACTACTTGTACATGATCTCACAAACTCTTTTATGATAAATCAAATTATCATCACGATTTCCTTTCTCAACTTCAATAACATTAAAGCTCAAATTACAGAGTTTATTAACCAGCCTGCTAATGTCATGGAGAGCATGATCATAATGCTTCTTAGATCTTGATACTAATTCATAAAGCTGAAGAGAATGCAGCATTACACTACTATACCCTAAAACAAGGGAATTAGATGAATTTTTTGTCAATGGTTTTGAACAATTTCTGAAGTAACATACTTATTAGCATCATTTGTCCATCTCCTTAATATGTATCTTTGAGGCAATGAAAGGACTTTTTTTTCTTCAAGCATATAGTCAAGATATGCCTACACAATAAGCCTATGAACTCATATTTTTTACAACTATAGGAAGCTTTGAGAATATGGAGGCAAAAAAAAAATAATAATAATGTAAAATGGTTTTTGCTTACTAATCTCATGTACCTTGTAAAGCTTAATCTCACCAAATATCTTAACTTTGTTTGAAACAAATTTTTCGGCATTAATCAACTCATCTTAAACAACTTGAATATTTTCCTATTGTAAACTTGGGATGCTTTAGCTCCCATGAGATATAAAGTTTTCAAAACAGACTTTGGATTCATAGTCTTAAAGTTCTATTGTTGCTTTGTATTATACCGAGCATCTAATGTTTTTTCATATTGTTTTACAAACTTACTCACAGGATTATTGGCACTGACATAATCCATAAAGAACTTATTCAAGCTTTCACTTCTTTAGGTTGTTGACATACTAGCACAAAACATTCTATTGGAAAATGTAGGAATCCACTTCTCACAAATAGAGTATATCATGTCAAGCCAAGAATTACCTTGTAAGTTATATTTCAACATGACACCTAACCAAGCATCTTCAAACTCTTCAGGTGAAATTGACCCTTGAATACACTTGTTGAAGTCTTTCTTGAAATCTTTGTTTTGATGATAGACATGGCTACAATTTTCTGGAAATATTTTTTTCTATGTGCGACATATAGTAATGATGATTAGCATTTGGAAGAATCTCAACAATTGCATTACTAATGGCTGAATTTTGACCAGTGATGATCATTAATGGTGCCTTTCCAGACATAGCTTCAAGCCAAGTCTTGAATAATCAAATGAAAGTCTCTTTTGTCTTATCCCATAAGAGAGCACAACCAAACAAAATAGACTGAAAATGATGTGGTTTACTCCAGCAATTGGTACAAATGGAATTTTTTTATTTATTTTTCAAATAAGTATGATAAAGTGCCACAATATCACTAAAGTATTTGTATACCACCCTTGAACTTGAATTAACCCAAAAATAATTTGCAAGGCACTAGTCAATATTTGACTGAATTGCATAAAAAATCTTGGATCTTTTGCCTGACAATTTTTTAGATAATCTAACATTGTTTGAGCACTCCTTCTATTAATATGTTTTTTCATTTTTCTTTTCAAATAATTATATATATCACTTTTAGTTATATTAAGATTACCAACTCCACTAGATTCATTAGACAAAACAAAAACTATCTTACTTGAACAAATACTTGAGTCATCTATAACATATATGAGATCCCATTGAGCTTTTGTGACTGTGTGCTTTTTGGGGTTGCCAACTAATGATTGTGTTCTGCAATGAATCATGTAATAAGCCATCAATCTTATCTTTTTGCTACTCTGAGCATTGCTTTATAACCATTTCTAGTTTGATTTGGTGCTCCATGAACATGATCTTTGTTAACATACTTTTTTGCATGGTTGCCTTCTTCTGAACAAACAAAATCTCAACCAATGATCTCTTTGTTGGACTTGGATCTCATAACCATAAATTTCTAATACCAACCCATCTAGCATATTTATTGTAGTAATCTCAGGCATCATCTATTGATTCAAATTCCATACCGATAAAAGGCTATTACTGCCTTACCTTCCTTAGGCAATTCTTCATGTGTATCACCATTTTGTTCAATTAAACAATCTTCTACTTGGAAGTCACCTTCAAATGTTGTTTCTGATGAGTTCATACTGCATGCATCATCAATCAAATTATTAATATATTTTTGAAACAACAAGAAAATGAATACTTTATTAATAAGTAAAAATACAAGGCTTGATCTCCACCTCAAGACTAGCAAGAAGATAGAATAAGGCCTAGTAGAGATCAACCTGACTCTGTGACAAACATTTATCCTTTGTTTGCACCAATCATGCCCAACAAAATAGATTAAATGGAAATTATTTTAGTCTTTCAGATCCTATCCCAGCCCACTCGAGCATAATTCCTCCAGCAATGCAATATTTTTTCCTCACCTAACTTCACTGGCTGGTTACCTCTCCTTCTTGCAGTATACATTTTGACAGCATCAATCGATCCTCCTCTTGGCTTCCAGTCCCTGGCCGATTCCCTATAGCAGAAATACTCTAGAAAAGATGTATTCATACGCTTCAAGAACCAAAGTAATTCCACATTTTTCTTGTTAATGATTTCTTATGCTATACACTTCTAGCCCTAAATAGAATTTCTATATACAATCTTAAAAAAGAAATCCTTGTGTTTTATGGTGCCAAGTAAAAAAAGTTAATATTAATTAAAACAAACTCTGCAACCGGCTTGCTCCTCTGTTCACAATCTCTGCAGCCGGTTTGGTCCTTTTGAGCATGTGTCGATGATTTATTGAGATGAAAAAATTGTTTCATCTATGAGAAAGAAGGCTTCTTGGACTCAACCTGACGGTAACTGTGAGGGAAGAGAAACATTTAAGTTAGAAGCTAGAAGTAACAGTAAAACAAATAAAAGTTAACAAAATAAACCGCTAGTATGGAGAAAAAATTGCTCCAATAGTGCATAGAATATTAACCGTATATATATATATATATATATATATATATATATGTATATATTGTCTGTACGCCAAAGATACTCGCCGTGATCATCGGGCGTTAGGAAATTAATGTGGCAAGGCAACAAGCAAGACTGAGGAATTTTATTCGCAGTTTGCCCACCAAGATTCCCTAGAATTTCCGAAAAGCCCCTCGTGAAATACTAAATCACAAAAAGAACTAAAGAAGCCCCCCCAAATTCTTCTTCCGCCTCTGGTCGTCCAACTCCAACAACGAAAACTTACCACCCAGCTGGGCCCATATTGTCCCTGAAAACGACCGAACTCATCAGTTACTCACCTCAGGTCAACGCCGCGAGGTCCCACCTTGCCGCCCCCACCACCACCACGTCCGCGCTCATAATTATCGTTTTGACATTTCATCTCCCGTCTACTACAAATCATAAAAATCGACCCGACGACTCTTCTTAGTTCTTGCTTCGGTTTCTCGCTCCAATTCATTTTAGTAATTAATGGCCGTTTACCTATCCATATGACCACTTTAATTTTACCATTCAAACGGGGGAGAGGAGTTACTGATCGAAGGAGAGGTAAGTTTCTCCGGTCCACCATGGCGGCTGCTGCAAAACCCAACTTCCGGCTGCTTCCTTAACTACTGCTAGGCTTAGACTTGAGTCAATTTTTCTTCCACAGAAATTTTTTCTGTCACTCGTGGTTGGTAACGGTCATGGAGGATTTGGACAAGCCGATTGAGATAAGGGCGATGGAGGCTCTGGGAAAAGGGTTTGATTTTAGCGGCGACTTCAGGTTGAAATTCGCCAAGGGAGGTGAAGGTGGCAGATTAGTGGCGCTCGATGAGGCCAACAAGAGAGATGCTGTTTTCCCGGGTGGGTTTGTGGCCAAAGGTGTTTCTGACGATATTCGGATCGACAAAGGAGATCGAATTCGCTTCAAATCCGATATTCTAGAGTTCAATCAGGTGAACAATTCAACTTCCCCAATTGGTTTGTAGTTTCTGTTCCAGGGGGGAGCTTATTGGTTGCTTATGGAGTTGTTTGTATATTATATCTGTTTCTTGTATCTTTTAGCTTTTGAACATGGTGAAGTCTGGGGAAAAAAGAAAAGTGACCCATTTTTTTATGGAGACATATATGTTTCTTAATCACATCGAATTGATTTCTTGCAGATGTCTGAGTTGCTTAATCAGAAGTCTTCCATTCAAGGGAAGGTTCCTTCAGGTTACCTTAATGCGATTTTCGGTTTGAGCGGAGATTGGTTCCATGATGCAGCAGACACCAAAACTCTTGCTTTTGATGGTTACTTTATCTCGCTGTACCATTTGCACCTTACAGCGTCTTCACTCGTACTTCGTGATCGAGTGAAGAAGTCAGTTCCACCTCAATGGGATCCTGAAGCACTGGCTAGGTAACTTGACCACCTCTGTTAGTTCTTCCATGCGCATAATGATATACTAGCCCTAGGGGAGCAACTAAGTTCCTTTAAGGAAATTAAGAGCCAAATGCATTTGATTAATCCAGTTAAATAGTAATTCATATGGATTGTGTAATGAAAGGTTCATTCACTGGGCAGCTCATGCACTTTAGTTGAATAAAATCGGCTGTAGATCTTCACTTGATGGAGGCTCTTTGTACTGTGTCTGTCTTCATGTGTTGTGACAAAACGGAAGATAAGTAAATCACCTTAGTTTGGGGTTTAAATCACCATCTTCATTCATAAACAAGCTGTTGGGTTTCATTTATGTGTTTTTGTGTGTGCTGATCTAGTGTATTAGTCAGGTTCATCCAAACATATGGGACACACATAATAGTTGGCATGGGCGTTGGAGGTCAAGATTTAATTTGTGTAAGGCAAAAAAATACCTCTACGATTCCTGCTTCTGAGCTCCGAGTATATCTGGAGGATCTTGGAGATTTTATCTTCTCAGACGGAAGAAGCACGCCCCTTATGCAGAGGAAAGCAAGAGATGGCAAACAAAAAGTATGGCCGCCTCATTCGAGTTAAAGTTTGTCACTTTGTTTTTGGTTTATGGTTTATGAAGATTGATATATCATGCAGGTGCCTGAAGCCTTTAACCGAATCTTGAAAGCAAACTCTGTGCAGTTAGCTAGTATTGAAGAAACCTCTAGTAAAGATGTAAGCCTGGAACCTATGTACTCCTGTATAATTTTTCATTAATCACCATAGCTTGATAAGTTCTCTACTTCTGATTTGTGTGTGAACAGGGAATCACTATAATTTGCTCAAAAAGAGGTGGAAATGCTTATGTGCATAGTCATCCCAACTGGCTTCAGACAGTGCCTGCTAGACCCGAAGGAATTCTCTTTAAATTTGTTCCAATTACTTCTCTTCTTACTGGCATTCCTGGCAGCGGGTATCTTAGTCATGCGATCAACTTATATCTGCGTTGTAAGTGCAAATGTATTTTTGTTTTCATGTGAGTGGGCTATCGTCCAAGGACAACTGACTGCGGTCAGGAGGCCCAGGCAAATCCTCCATTTGTTTGTCAGAATTGTTGTTGGTTGAGTTTTGATCTAGAGAATATGCATGATAGACCATTATGTTATAATTATACTTCTAGATTGTCACATTAGATTTTGTCAAAAAGGTTAGGATGTGAAATTTCAGTTGGAGAAAGGAAACTGATTGTGAAAGTAATTCTGGTTAAATTTGCATTATGGCAATCTTAAACCTTAATGTTGTCACTTAAGTTTTGATTGTAAATTCTCATGCCTAAGTTCTGACTTATCTCTCATCAATTTTAACCTGCCTATGTTAAATTTGTGTAATATTCTCAGCTTTGCTTTTGTTTGCCATGTTATCTATTCCTTCAAACCATAGTAATGCTTTGGTGATTTACTGAACTCTGATTCTGGTCTATTCCAGACAAGCCGGCTCCAGAGGATCTGAGGTATTTCTTGGAGTTTCAAGTTCCAAGACAATGGGCACCAATGTTCTGTGAACTGCCACTTAGACATCAGAAAAGAAATGTGTCTAGCCCATCATTGCAATTCAGTTGCTTTGGTCCTAAAATTCAAGTTAGCTCTAGTCAGGTACTAGAAGCAGTTTGCTGGAGATTATAAGATATAATCAGTTTTTCAGCATTGTAATATTATGACCATTTTCGTACATAGCTTTTCAGATCGCGATTCTGAATGTCTATACACCATCCTATGTGATTGTAGGTTGCAAGCGATCAGAAACCTGTTCTTGGTCTAAGGTTGTATCTAGAAGGGAAGAAATGCGACCGGCTGGCAATACATTTACAACATCTCACGAGCCTTCCTAGTCTTATGATGTTAGCAAGCACACCGGCACAGTGGCATGGTTCAGATGACTTAAAGTCTGCCGACCAATTCTTGGAACCTGTAAGATGGAAGAGATACTCAAATGTTTGCACTTCTGTTGTTAGACATGATCCAAACTGGTTGCAAGGAGACATGAGTGGTGTTTTCATTGTAACCGGTGCACAGCTCCTCAGTAAAGGGAAGTGGCCCAAGACAGTGCTGCATCTCCGTCTCCTTTTCAAGCACATACCCAACTGCACCATCCGGAAAACAGAGTGGGCCGCACCTGAAGCTTCCCACAAATCTAGTTTCCTCACCAATCTGAGCACAACTTTCACGTTTACTCAGCGAGCCCCCACTGGACAGCAAAAGCAGGCTCCGGCTGTACTTAACTCTGGTGTCTTCCCTGAGGGGCCCCCTGCTCCAGTCTGTTCCAAGAAGATGCTCAAATACGTCGAGCTGTCGGAGGTTGTTCGAGGCCCACTGCATGCTCCGGGACACTGGTTGGTAACAGCTGCAAAATTAGTGACTGATGGCGGCAAGATTGGTCTGCAGGTGAAGTTCGCGTTGCTAGACTATACTTCAGCCTGAAGCTGAAGCAACTTTTTACGTCGTATCATGCAAAGAGCGTTATTTAAAACCAAGAAATTAGAAAAGGGAAGTAGGGGAAGATGGGATTCTTTTATTTTTTTTGTGTTCTCCACCCTAGGATTGCTCAGGAACCTCCTCACCCTTTTCTTCCTTACTTTAAGCTGGCTTCAATCAGTGTGTAGAGAAGTCCTTTTGTGATGGTTTTGTATAGTTCAATTGACTTGATCTCGTGTATATTATTATTAGTGACATACATCGGTAATATTCGAAAGAAAATAGTATTATAGTTGCTGGTTTATGCAAAAAAGAAGTGACAGGCTTGTGATAATACTATTTCAAATCAATTTTGGTGTTTATTAATTTGACGTCAAATTAACCAGAAATATGACCTTATAAATGGTCTAGGCTTGGGCGTAAGTCAATAGTCGAAGTCCAATCGGACATGAGGCAGTTAGCTCTTGGCTTCGCGGCACTTCTGAGATTTTACAAACTTGAATGGCTAAATTGGACTGGTTTCAAGTATAAGGAGTCGGTTGTCCTGAGTTCATAAGTTTAGGGACTAAAAGTGGGATTTAGGCCTTATCCAAATACCTTTCTTCAACCTTTTCCGCCGTTGGCTTTTGCACTCGGCTTTCCCCGTAAATCGCAACTGATTTCACTTATGCGTGCCGGAAATTATCAGCACCGAAATGAACAAATCCGGAATTGATGTCTACGAGTTGTCGTTCTTCTCCGACTTCTCAAGCGGTAGACGGCCACGAGTTGAGCTCAAAAGAAGCCCAGAATCGCAAGTTTTCCTCCGCTCGTCCATCGATTTTTCTTGTATCGCATCGATTTGAATCTGGGTTCGTGTGTGTTGGAGGCAATGTCCATCTACTTCTCTGCTGAAATTTGTAGTTTTATCTTCATGGGCAGTCCTGAAATTCTCGTTTTGTTTTCTTAGATCTGATATTGCACCATCGCTTTCTGACCAAGCTCCAGTGCTTGCTGAAAACTTATTGCTGGGTGGGGTAATAATTCAAGTATGCTCCAATCTGTCTCTGGCCAAAAGGAATGCTTTTTCGGCTCCAGCTTCCTCCAATTGAAAACATCTCAGCTGCCTAGAAGTGGTAAGAGTCAATGTCGAAGTGTTCGTAAACCGGTAAATGTTGGTGTCTCTGTATCTTGCTCTGCTTGGAAGGTTGTTCCTAGTCGTTCTCTAGACAGGCATGTTGTTAAGCAAAACAGGATCCGATTTGTCCAAAAACTGAAGACTTTGCTGCTCTCCAAACCCAAGCATTTCCTTCCACTCCACATTCTCTCGAAATGCCGCTCCTACCTTTGTGTGGAGAGGTCTCGCTCCATCATTTCGATGATCCATCGGTACCCGTCCATTTTTGAGCTCTTCACTGTCCCAATGCCACCTTTACCACTCAATGCTACAAAATCAGGATATCACCAATGCGTCCGCTTGACCCCAGCTGCTGCAGCTCTTGCTGTTCAAGAAATGAAACTGAAGTCAGCCATATCTTTAACCTTGGCTAACAAGCTTCAGAAGCTTCTAATGCTTTCCTCCCATCGCCGGCTTTTGCTCTCTAAGCTCGTTCACCTTGCCCCGGATCTTGGGTTACCTGTTAATTTTAGGTCCCGACTGTGTAATGAGTACCTGGAAAAGTTCAAGACTGTGGATACCTCGTATGGAAGGGCACTTGAGCTTGTTACATGGGCTCCAGACCTTGCAATTCCACTAAAATTTCCAGAGGTTAACCGTGGGTTGATAGTGGACAGGCCTCCAAAATTCAAGCAGTTGAGGCTACGTAAAGGTCTCAATCTGAAAAGACGTCACCAGGACTTCTTAATCAAGTTTGGGGAGTTGTCAGATGTCTGCCCGTATAACACCTCAGTAGAAGTCCTTTCTAAAACATCCATTGAATCAGAAAAAAGAGCTTGTGGAGTTGTAAGAGAAGTACTTGGGATGATGGTTGAAAAGAGGACTCTGATAGACCACCTGACACATTTTCGGAAGGAGTTTGGGCTGCCGAACAAGTTGAGGGCAATGATTGTGAGGCATCCAGAGCTGTTCTATGTTAGTGTGAAAGGAATGAGGGACTCGGTCTTCTTGGTAGAAGGTTATGATGACAAAGGGGAACTCTTAGAGAAAGACCACACTGCTGTGATTAAGGATCAGCTGATGGGATTGGTTGCAGAAGGGAAAAGGATGAGGCGAGACAGAAGAAGGGCTCGGATTAACAACCCGGCAATTATTATGGGCAACAGTAATCCTGATGTTGATGAAGCACCTGGTTATAGTGATGATGATTATGATGATGGTTTCGAGAATTTGTTCGACTCTGAAGATTCAGATCTTGAGTATGATTTAGATGATGAAAATGGCGAAAGCAATAACTTGCTGGCTGATGAAAGTCTAACCGAGTTTTGGACAGCAAATGCTTCCCCTACTGGTGGTATTTATGAGACAGGGGGAGGGTGTCCACAACCTTGGTAATTGTAGGCGATTGTGTATGTACATTTGTGCAGTGTATAAAGGAAAAAAAGGGACCAAGTTAAAGTTGACTTTGTCAGTCAGTCAGAGATTTTACAGTTCGTAGAATTGTAAGCTGCCTTTAATCTGCCGGAAGAAATTAAGAATTTCACTCCTGTAGATTTCAATTTAGGGTTTAGTTCAGATGATTTATTGGGTACTACAACCTGAAGTTATTTTTCTGTTGCATGGGCTTAACAAAAAGCCAGAAAGGAGCAGAATTGCATCCTACAAAAGTGGGAGTGCATAGGTAAAATACAATTCGTTGCATTTCTATTTCCTCCATTGCACTTTCTTGCAATCTACAGTAATCGTGAGACTGTTTCAACAAACATCACCATATCTATATATTCCCATATTATGAGGTAGTTTTAAGATGATTTATAGAATCAAACTTCCACCGTGGTACACGCACCACTTTAGCCTCCAAGCTACTCTGCCTAGTGCCGTAATAACAAAGCATACTGCCGTTTGTAGTGAATCCAAACTTCTTAACGCCTTTGCCAACACTGGCATGTCGCTCGGTGATTCTTGTCGGGCACACTCTAACAGTGATTGCTCTCCGAGTATCCAGGACTGAATTCTCCTATCTGGTGAACGGCTATAGGGTTCAATGTGGCTGAGGCCTTGTCTGAACGATGTAAATATCTTTTCCCAGAACACATCCTTCCACATCCTGTGGACAGCCAAACTTCTGCTCCAAGAAGGACCCGACAGCACCAAGACGCTGACCCAGTTGCTGACGAAATATAGGATCCACTGTCAAGGGTTTCTTGCTGTAGTCTACAGTTAAATGAAAAACTTCTCCATCAGCCAGACCTGCAGCGGATGCCATCATTTCCTTACTGAAATTTGCGAATGCTAATGTTCTCACAAGCCCATCAAATTTCCCACAAGCCAAACGCCAAGGTGTGCCTCGAGTTCCTGAGGCAAGGGTTTCACCAAGGCCTGATGCAATTTCAGCCTCGACTGACCTCTCATCATTTTCTGTTGTGTTCAGTGTGTGCAGCACAAATGAGAGGTCTGGGGAAAGCATTTCCTGCACCAGGACTGCCATTGCTGCCTCCTTTTGAGGCACCCTGGCAACTCGACGACTTAAGACTGCTCTCCTAGTGTAGAGTGAAGCCCATACTTGGCTAACAGCATTGTTGAATACTTTTGGATTGGAAGGACTGACATTTGGGATAGATTCATAAAGTCCAGCAGCAGACATTCCTGCTAAGTCCTCAACATTTGCACTTGAACGAACTATCAAGCAAGCATTGAGCGGGAATACCCGATTTATGCTTTTGAGAACATCATCCGGGAGTTCTAAGGAAGACACCAGTTCCTGGAGCTGATGGCATAGTTTGTCAAGTTTGCCATCATCTAGCTCAGCTGTTTCAATCTGTTCTAACAGGGACTTGAATTTTGGAAGCAATCTGTTTTGTGCCAAGGACAATTCCATGGAGCCAAAAGGAATTACCAGCCCACTGGGAACCCGGAATGAAGCTGGGATGCCTTGGTCATTGTGAACTGGAATATAAGGCAAAGCGATATCAGGTGGTATGGTAATCACTGTAACAAATCTTTGTACGCAACGTTATTCTAGTTCAAGACAAAAATACACGCAATAGTTGATATATTCCTAACAACTTTACTTGCTAAAAAAGGAGAGCTGATATAAAAACAAATTACAAATAGATCATAATGGTAATCTCATCCATTTGATTATTTGATTAAGTTTATTAAAAAAATCTCTGCCTCCGTGGGGCAAGGTGGGTAGAATGAGAAGCTGTAAGGAGGAAAAAAATCACCTTTTTCAGAAACTGCAGCAAGAGAAGCAAGACGACCACAAGCAGCAGCCTTTGCACCTGAATTGGGCACATCTGCATCAGCTAGCAGTATTATCTGTCCAGCAGAGCTACCCTGGATGAACAGAAAACTTTTATCATTTATTTTTTATTTTCAGTTCACAGAAACCTTTATCAATCAAACAATGTAAATCAAAAGAAATAACAAAAGAACACGCTTTGTAGTTGAAGATACAGATATTCCAGCAAAACTATAAATAACCTGGTTGGAGTATGTGGGTCTATCAGAAATGTGGGCAGGAGCTTCAACTGTTGATGGACTATTGTTTGAGGAAACTTTTGCAGCAAAATATCTTTCGAGATCCTCTGATGGGGATTGGCTTATGTTTACACCACCTGAAGATGCTTCTAACCTAAACAAGTTGGACGCAAACAAACAATGAAACAATAAAAAAAATCAAAAAGAAAAGGGAAGGAAAAAGGAGCTAAAAGGTCATCCTGGATAAAGATATGTCCAGCTAAATGACCTGACATATTTTCCAGTAAGCTTTTGAATGTCAGCAATTATGTCATCATCTTCACATGTGACAAAGGCAACCTTTTCCTGTGGAAGCATAAACAAAATTTGTTATGCTTATATGTGCAGTAAAGATTTACACGAAGTTATATGCCATTGGTGAGAAAGAACTTGCTTGACGGGCTCTAACACCAAGATGCGATAAATGAGGCAGCTCCTGTAGAAGTATAACCCCTACTATGTTACTGCCAGCAGCTGTTACCTGACAAGAATGTCACTTATAAGAATGGTGGCTTCCAAATTCTTTCTATACAAGGGGCTCCCAGAGAAAATTGATCTGACGATTTGTTTTCTCTGGCACTCCCCGGTGTTAAGCTCTGCCAAGGTACAATTAGCAATCCAGTATGCACCACTCTGATTTTGTAGAATATTCCACACATGATATGTAAGATTGTACATAGTTTCCACATAGTCATACAAACCTCTTCATCTCCGTCAGCTTTCTTGACGACGAGAACCACAGGTCCTTCTACTGATGATGGCAATGCTCCTGGTACAATGTTCTCAACCTGAAGCCCAAACAAATGTCATGCATATGACTGGCACTAAATATAGATAAAAGTGGACCATGCTCAGGAAAAGGTGTTCAAACTGGATCCCTCAGAAGCAGCTATTCGGAGTTCAAATACACCAAATTGCAAATACAATCACACAAGCATTCTGAAGCTGGTGACTTTTACAGATTGATGGAGGTGCACCACTTTGCTAAATACTTTTGACCAGGAGGCATATAACATTTGGATCTTCATTAGACTATTATCACACAGCACAGGAATATGCTGAGACCAGCTAATCCTCCCATTTTATGCACAATAGAAGGAAAAGATTGAACAATATTAAATTGATTTGAAAACATGTTTTAAGCTTGCACCCTTACCCAAATGTTTTATTGTATCTTTCCTATTTTAGTTTAGAAAAAGGTAGAGTTTTATTTGTAAAAACAGCAACTGGAAGCTATACTCACTAATTGCAAACAGTCGGATTATGATATACGGATAATTTTGCAGCCTGGGCATCTGAAAGATTTTAAAGTCACCTGCACCTACCCACTAATTGCAAACAGCCAAATTAACTACGTTATAGAATCAAATTAGAATATACTGGAAATTGTTCAAGTCACCTGCACCAAAGTCCCAACAGCTGATCCTGTAACAATGATGTCCCAACCCTGAGAACCAAGTGCAGTCCTAACAGCCTTCAGAAGGACAGTGCAAAGTTTTGAAACCTGAAACACTACCCTGCAAATCAAAATTTTTATTTAGGCTGGTTATAGGAAAAATGAAAAATCCTTTATAACATTATGTGTGTGTAAAAAATAAAAACCGATTGGTACTACTTCCAGAGCCAACCTTTAAAAAAATATATAGTAAATTGCAAACATACCCAGCTCGAATCTCAGCTTCAGTATATGTCCTTACACTGTTCTCAGGAATTCCAAGTGCTTTTCCCAGAATCTATAAGTGAGAAAAGATAAAGTCTGTTCAAACAGCTTGCCAGAGTACAATTCCCTCAATCCCATTCTATATGTTATGAATCGGGATGGACTAGACACATACATGGCAGGAAATAGTATCAAAATCACCATATTCTTACAAATCATACGATAGCTCTTGGCAGGTAAGCTTAAGGTTCATTAAATTTAAACCTAAATGGGATGCAAGCTTTTGATTTTGTAGAAAATTAAAGTGCATTATTTTTTAGAATAATCCCAAAAAATTATCATTACACAGGATTTCATCCCAGACTCAAACTCAACTCCCAAGACCATGAAAATTTGTTTACCTGTACGTTCTGAGGAAATATCTGAAGAAGTGCATCCGAGTATTCCTCAGTCAGCCTCCTTGCTCTATCAAGTGTAGCTTTCAGCCTCAGTGACCAGATTGCTTTTCCATCCTCGCTTCCTTTATCCACCAAAGAAGAAACAAGAAGAATTAATAATAAAAGAATAAGTTAAAGGTACTGCTTATTTACACATGGTGCTGAATTATATAAAGAAGAATGGATATAGCTGACCTATCAGAACCAAGAGATGAGAGTAATAGAGAAAACTATCAGAGAGCAAAATGAGAATACCTTCCTTGTCAAAGACACCTTTCTTTTGCCATGTAACAAGCTCACTCCCAATAGCAGCACATTCTTCAGCCCTCCAACCTGATAAGCCAAGTTGACGAATGCCAACAATCAAGGCTGCAAGTGGATCACTCCAAGAACTTATATTTTTCGATTTCACATTATCTGCAAGCCACGGAGCACCTCCCACAGCTTCAAGTGCATTGAGTAATCTAATTAGATATAGGACAACAAGTACATCAGAAAACAACAGAAAAATAGGAAACAAAATTCATATACTTTTAAATAATACAGTTAGTGAAAGGGCCAGCAATGCAGTAACACCTGCTCAGAAGCACGAATGAGTAGCCTTCGAGGCCGATCTCACAAAGTCGCCACTGCAAGTTGTAAAAGCCCCCAGAAAGAACGGAAAAAAAAGAGAGGAGACAACATATCAAGGGCAGCAAAGAATTAAATGTTGATCATCATCTTCTCATATGAAGATTTTGGTGAAACAATCGCATCAAGAGATAATTCACCTTTTGTCGCATTGCTATTGCAGCATCCGGAGCATCATTCCTCAGCCCGCTCTCAAGACCCTTTGTGATGATCTCTCTCAGAGCACTCAAAGATCTGAGAGTCTTGACCAGCTCAAGCATAGTACTAGACTCTTCTACAGAATCCAAATTCTGAAAATAGCAGAAGGGCACAAGATGGATAAAATCAAACTTATGGAAACGAAAAATCTCTGAATTGAATGAGTGATACATTTTATGCTACACATTGAAATGAAGAAAACAAAAAGCCATTGGACATCAAATAATAACTGGAATGCAAAAAATTACCTGGAATGAAATGACAACTGCAAAAGAGGGAGATGATAGTCTAGCATTTTACCTCACAGAATGATAAGTCAAGGTCATGGTGCTAAATTTTCTTTCTTTGATTTCATTTACTCTCTCTTCCTTTTCTTTTCTAGTATCTGCTTCCGCACTAGAGACTCAATTATCACCTGATGGCAAAGGATACAGTATCTTTTCTGATAACTACTTTCTATAGTGCTCACTTGATTACGTCATAACAGATTTGGAGTACATGATGAGGTTCAAATAAATTTCCATTATATAGATTGATGTTAGCTCCCCAAGTTTCAGAAGGAAAAGATTATGCTGAAATATTACCCAAAACTAGAGGTCATTCATAGCAAACATCAAGGAGACAAAAGATGTAAGTAATGCAAACATGGTCCTTTGTAACACTTGGACAGCAAGGTAAAACGGGAGAATGAACATTCATGAAGACCATGATGATTGTACACCATAAGATATTTATCAAAATATAGTATAAACCAATCTTACCTAGATTTGATGGAGCCAAAAGGCTTCTACTTACAAAATTATCAACCAAGGACTATCATGATTGAAAAATTCTCTACCTTTTTGCACTCCAGAAACACTGTAAGAGCTGAAAGGCCCCGTTCATCTAGAGATTCTTTAATAGAATCTAGCTGTTCAGCCAGGCTGCAAAAAAATAGGTAAAAGAGTAGATGGGAGGGACCGTAAGTAAAGCAGAATTTAGTAAAGGCTGGAACTTGGACATGGTTCATTCTTGTTTTTTTTTTCCCCTCTAAATCACTAATTTTTAAAAATGTTGTGATGGCACATACCAAGAACCCCTGAACCTGTTTTGCCTGTTACAATCAGTTCTAGTTATACTACTATGACCACCTTAGCTACAGTTAAATTGTTTGTGAATGCTAGTATGCTACCATCATAATCTCCTTGGTCCTTGCATCTCTATTTCTTTTTTTTTTTCTTTTTTTTTTTTTCTCCATCAAAATGACAATCCATGTCTCACTGAACATATACCAGTGTTATCACCATGCCATTGAATAAATAACTTAAGCTATACGAAATTAAACCCCCATCCATGTCTGAGACGGACCCTAGGGTATACCAACCAAACTATGATTTTGAATTGTTAGAACTGAACCTTCCTGCATTGAAGAAATCTTTAAAGTTAGAACTGAACCTTCCTGCATTGAAGAAATCTTTCAGTTCTTGATGAAATATCTTGAATTGTTCAACAAATGCTTCACTATACTCTCCAGGATTCTTGGTGACTCGCTGAAGCATTGCTTCTGTCGCAACTAAATCTTCTGGACCAGCGTTACGATGGAGCTTGTTTTGTATGGTATGCTTGATTTCTTGCTGATCAAGCCATTGGATAATTACTAATAAAACCTAAAGAAAATCAACCAACAAGTGCAGCATTCGCTATACCTTAAGGTCATGAGGTATGTCGTTCCGGTGGGCTATATCTCTAATTCGAGTAAGTGGAACAGATGCTGTGAATTCTGACTTAAAAGATGGTAAACATGGATGGATCTTCCGAATAACAATAATTTCCTGATATAATGTGAAGAAAGTAACAGCAAATGTTAATAACAAGACTTCAAGTATGTTGGAGATGGTTAGAACACTGAAGAAAGTCACTAGCAGCTAAGAGGGACTAAAGATACTTGCATCCAACCAACCCCAAAGATCCCACTCAATCTTTTACAACCAAAATATGGAAGCAACTACATTAAGAATGCAAGCACAAGGGGTCCGGACCTTTAAAAATGCACTGAATAGACCAAACGCAAATGGTCAAAAGTCATGTTTACATCTCAGAGCACCACCCACAATACAGTTTTTCTCTTTATTGATAAATCATGCACAACATGATAAATCTATGTCCTAGATGGATTCCACTAGCAACCTAGGACTTAATTCAAGGTTATGGGATTTAAATATTCACACATTCATGACCACTTTGCCTAGGAACAAATGCTAAGTGATTCTTCAATTATATCAATTTCATCATCAATATGACAGGCATCAATGCATATTGATGGAGTTGCACATTTGTTTAGTGACATAGAGAGCTTGTCTCTTATTTGCAGGAAGTTGGGATTATTTAACAGAGATATCATAGCAATGGAATATGAGATATAATCAGCTTTCATACAGTGGATCAGAAAACCAACTTATGTAAAAAGAACTAGTCAAAGAAAAAAAAAGTATAATGCATAAAATACCCTAACATGATCCAAAAGTAAAGAATATGGGCATATAAACATAAAACAAGACAGAACTAGTATATTCTTCAGTCTCCAAAGTATGAGTTTGTCCCGAAAATACACATCAAGCCCCTAGATGCATGCCTCTTGGCACTTACATGGAAAAGTTCCTATAGAAGCAATATGATATCACAGATTGCTACATACATTTTATACTATATGCTGCTATTTCGCTTGACAAATTCCTTATTTTCACTTCTCCATTTTATAATTAATTCCTTAACAATACTCTGAATTACTTCAAAAATGGATGATCAAATTGACTTTCACATATTTATGAGTTGGGGACAAAAAAATGAATAAACAAACCTCACATTTGACCAAGAAACTACAGTAAGGATATGACATCAATGAATTGCAAGTGCTAGTCAAGCTAACATTCAAACAGAAATACGGTCAAAACCAAACAAACATTGTTCACGTCAACATCAAAGAAAAATATGTAGCACCTGAGGCAGAGTATCTTTCCTACTTGATAGTCTTTCCAGTTCACGAAATATAAGCCTTGAAATCTCAGCATGTCTATTTGGCCGGTGATGGCCCCCATCTTCAAAGCAAGGAATTTGTCCTGTGTTTATCCACTGCATAAGAAGAGTAGGTAGGAACATCAGAAGCAATAAACTATTACAAGAAACACAGGGACAGAAGTTGCCCTTTGGCAGCAAAAACAGAAAAACAGAGAGAAGTTCTACACAGAAACCTTAAGATATATAGCAGAGCATGTCAACGCATCCAACCGCTCCCCATTTTGCAGGATTTCAAGTAAGAGCTCACGTACTACTTCCAGCTTTCACCCAAAAAAGGAAATATAGAAAGTGGAAATACAATGAGTCAGATTGTTCCATTTGACCCATCGCAAATGCCAACTAAAATTTCTCAATCTATCTTATGATGTTAAACAATTACAAAATACATGCATAGTAAATCTTGTGAAATTTAACCAATCAAAACTGCATTATAATGCTTAGGGGAAAAATTAAATGAAAAAAGATTGATGCATTATAACGGTGTACTAACACACAATGGCAAGGTAACGAACAAAAAAACATCCACCAGAACAATACTACACTTACATGGTTCAATATATTTTCATACATATGCCCTCTAGGAAAGGGTAGACTATGCGGGCAACAGAGTATAAATTTTGCATCAGAATGCCATTAGAAATATCTGCTGATAAAAGAGTCTGTCAAAAAGTTCACATAGAACTAGGAATCGACAGTACCTTTCTCCACCAGTTCCTTGCATTTTTATCCCCCTCAACTAATTTCTTAGGAAAGCCTTCAAGGCCTGAAGTATCCCATCTCCTCTCATTTTCTCTATTCCCATGTTCATTCGATCGCATGAAAGATGCAGGCCTTCCTTGCCACTGCCCAACAAACGGACTTCCCTCTACTTCAGCAGGATCAGCAGCGGTAGCTACCCCAGATCCATTAGAACCCATGCCTTGCAATCCCTCACCATTGTCTTCTGAACTTGTCGGCAACAAGTCCACAGCCTCTCCGGTTGAATTCCAATGGCAGACCAGTTCAAAAGTTCCACCATCAGGAAGATTCAGCAGCCGGTTATCCCCACCCTCCCATTTCAGAGTCTTATCCCTCCCCACAATCACAAATTTATACTCAATGGAGCGACCCCCTTTCAGCTCCAAGGCACATACCCACCCAGCCTCCGTCCAGTCCAGTGGCACATGCTTCTTCCAAAAGCCCAATTCTTTAGTGGAGCCAAAAATCACTACACTCTCACCAAATTCAACTTGGTGATCTAACCGAAACCTAATCCGTACCTTTCCACCACCTGACTTCGTTCTCGACTTGCTATCTCCTTCCCTGCAGCCGAAACAAATCAAAACGAAATAAAAACCTTAAAACCAAACAAGAAAAAGGAGAAGAGGAAGGAGAAGAGAACCTAGTGTCAGTAGAGGAAAGGGCACAGACGATAGGCGAAGAACAAGTGCGAAGACGCGACGACTGCTTCTGCTGGTTGAATCCGGAAACAAAGATCCTCGGATTGATGAAGAAAGCAGAGTTAGAGACGATTCTGGGCCGCCCAGGCGCAGAGGCAGAGCGCTGCATGGAACGAAGCGAAAGCGAATCCATTCTTTTTCCAGCTCTTCACTTGTGCTGCTTCTGCAAATCAGAACATTATTACCAGCGACGAGTGAGTCGCGCCTTCGGGAAGCTGGAGCTGAACTTTGCGCCAGGTGTCTGCGTCTGTAGATTTCAAAAACAGATCCATCAAAAGATCCAAATACCTCACATTTTGACACGTGGACAATTTAGCAAAAAAGAATTAGAGAAATAAAAATATCTATCTCACCGTTTACGTTCAATCCCGGCCGTCCACAAATTCCGAAATCTAGTCCTGGCCGTTGGTCGGTTCGCTTTATACTATTAGTCTCTCCGAAACGCTTCTCCTGCACCGTTCGGCCTCTCACTTCTCTTCTACCAGTTGAAGCTCCTGAGGTTGGCTTTCATCATTTGTCTTCTCGTTTCCCGCTAGGTTTCATTAACGGTTTCGAATGCGATTCTGGCTAAGATCCAGGATTTTTGTTCGGTTTTGTTTTTTGAGGGCTGGAAGAGAAATTCGGGATCCGGAGTTGGACCTTTTGTTTTCTCCGACTAGCCCAAAGCTTTTTGTTTGATTTGTCTGGTTATAATCCTGCATTTTTTTTGTAATCGTTTGAGATTTTGGTGCTTCCATAGCAGGTCCGTTCATGGATTTAAACTAGCGAACTCAAAATTCTCTTCTGTTCGCAGCACTCCCCGTTCGTGGGTTCGATCACAGCTTGGCCGAGAAACAAAACAACACAAGAAGCTTGTTCATTGCCAGTTCTCAGATAAATTGTCTTAGATTCTCAGATAAAGTTGCATTACTTTGAATCTGTGATTCTTTTCACCAAATTGCTTTATAAATATGCTTATTCTTGACTAAGATCACACACACACAGTGTTCCTCTTTTAAGTTGAATCCTTTGTCTCATACAGAAGGCAAATTCTCATACACGTTGCCATGACGACAATGGTGGGGTCTCTGAGTTCATGAACGAAGCAGCGCCTGCAATCTTTCTGTCTCCCCTGACAGCATCTGCTATGGACTCAAGTTCCGCCATGTCTTCCGGAGTCAGTTTCACAGACAAAGCTCCTATGTTCTGGTTGAAATTTTCAATCTTGGTGGTTCCAGGGATTGGACAAACATCATTCCCTTGGTTATGGACCCAGGCCAGCGCAAGCTGTGAGGGCGTGCATCCTTTCCTTGTTGCTATCTCGTTGACCCTCTCATAGAGCTTTGTGTTGTGCTCCAGATTTTGGGGTAAGAACCTGGGGTGTTTCTGGGAAAAAGTCACACTTCATGTTACTGATCAGGAAGTCAATTGACATGTTATCGTGCAAAGTAATGATAAATGATGATATAAACCTTTCTGAAGTCATTTTCAGACATATTCTCCACCACTTTAGGCCCCAGAGAGAAGAACCCACGCCCAAGAGGACTGTAGGCGACAATACCAATCCCGAGTTCCCTGAAAAGTCAAGATTCGTAGGTTGTAACTATACGGGGAGGATGATGAAAAACTTGACCCAGCATTGTTGGAGAATCTCACCTGCAAGTGGGAATAATCTCTTCTTCGACGTCTCTGGACCACAAAGACCACTCCAGCTGAATTGCAGTAATGGGATGAACAGAATGAGCCCTTCTGATGGTCGAAGCAGAGGCCTCAGACAGTCCTATATACTTGATTTTACCCTGTTCCACCAGTTTCTTCAGCTCCCCAATCTGGGCCAGGAACAAAAATCCAAATGCTAAAGTCAAGGATCAGAAAAAGAAAAAATGTTCGTGCAGAAGGCGATCTCGTTTCCAGGTTATTACTGAATGAATGCTTTTCGATGTGGGTCAGAAACCAAAATCAGAACACTGAAATGAACGAAAATCCGAATACCAATTTACCGTGACTTCAATGGGGACACGAGTGTCGATTCTGTGCTGGTAATAGAGATCGATGCAGTCGACTCCAAGGCGCTTCAGACTGGCCTCGCAGGCAGCCCGCACGTAGGCGGGATCTCCCCGCACCTCCCGCTTGCCGTCCGACGAGCATATCCCGAACTTGGTAGCCAGTTCAACCCTGCTTCTGTAACCATCCTTCTGTTGGGAATCCGAACGAGTTTCATGCTATTAACTTAGCGTACACCAGGATCAGATTGTAGAAATAATCACACGGGTACCTTGTTTTCGAAATTCCACAAATGCAGAATTCTCCAAGCTTAACACGCTCGAATTCCTTCTCTTCCGGTTGCACTATATGAGTGTTTGTGCTATTATTGTTTCTGGACTAATTATCTCTCTAGTTCAATAATACACAACCACTCCTTTTATAGGCAAAAGGTACAGTAGCTTCTCTCAGAAGCTAAAGTACAACTTCTCTTAGAAGTTAAGTACAATAGCTTCTCTCAGAAGCTGAAGTACAACTTCTTTTAGAAGTTTGACCGGGTAGAGTTTAGAATGTGGCGTGGGACCCTTGGGATCTCTTAATCCTGTCAAATTAGTCCTCAACTAATTTATTGTTTACAAGTCAGTACAACATATTATACGACCTTGTAAAATCTCCCAGGATTTCAGAGACAATTCACAAGTACCCATTTTATTCTATTCCGTTCACCGTCCAATATTGTTGCACATAATCCGGACTAGACCAACCACATCCAAGTTGTGGTACTGTCAATACGGAATTAAATATGTGCACGTCTCTTCAAGTTTATTCGGACTCTAAACAATTTAGAAAAACATTTATAAAATCTATATATACCATATATATAATTTTATATATAGAAAATAATATTTCCAAAACAATATTTTTCTAAATCGACCACGTGGATTTCTTAATCCGAAAAACCAAGAGACTTACTCCACAATATTCACTCTTATTTCAAGAGCGGTGAATTCTATGTTGAATAATCATGAACTTAACATGTTACATTTATGTGATCCAACATGTCCAAGTATATCCTATAGTAGGCATCATTGGTTGACATATCAAAATCACATAAAGTATACATTTAAATTCATATTATTCTCAAGTCTACGGAATAAATAACATTTACTCTTTCTCAACAGTTGAAGGTCTAAGAGTAATTGATTTGGTCCTGTTCAAATATTTATCTCCATAAATATCCACATACACATTAGGAACCAATATTCCAGTGATTGAGACAAATCACTCTATCTCATATAGTAATGTTATATGTGCAATCTTTTATGAGTAATCAACCCATGTATATACTCATAGATTGTGAACACCTTTTAAAGAACTACAAAGATGAATTAAGTCTCATGTGACATGATCTCCATCATCCATCAATTCATATATAATATAGTTCTTATGGGTTTATCACAGTAGGAGATAAGTTGGCTTTGATGAGCACAACAAATCTTTCACCTTCAAGGCCTTCCCCAGGAGGATCTCGTTGGTGTGAGGACCATAAACGTCGGAGGTGTCCAGGAAGGTAACGCCGGCTTCGACGGCGTGGCGTATGAGGGCAATCATGTCGGAGTCCGGCTTGGGCGGGCCATAGAAGGCGGACATGCTCATGCAGCCGAGCCCCTGGGCGGAGACCTCTAGCCCCTGCGTGCCCAGCTTGATTCTTGGAACTTCCATGGCTGATGACTCTCTTCTCGTGGATTTGGTTATGGTTTGTAAAGCATTTGTTGAGCGGAATATATATACAGGATGAGTTGCGAATCCATAGATGGTGACGTGAAGTCTAGGACGTAAGAGCTGATGCAATGCTGTTGTGCCCGACTGGAGTGTTGTATTTTTTTTCTTTTTTTTTTTTGAACACAAGTTATTCTGACCATTCTATGTAACATGGAAAATTCTAACGCTACGTAAGTGGAGTTATAGAACTTTATGGTTTCGTTTGGATAAACTTATTAAGGGAAGGGGAAGAAAGAAGAGGGGAGGTAAAGATATCATGATCTCACTTTATTTGGATAGATGTATTAAAGAGGATGTATATATCTCAAGAAAGGGATACATATCTTCCCTTGGTTGGATACATTTATAAAAAAAAAAAAAAAGAGGAGAAGGGATTTATTTAATTAAAAAAAAGTTGGATAAAATTATAATGTGTAATCATAACATGTATACAAATATGGGCATTGGGAATAAATATAGTAGTTGCATGCAGAAAGAATTAAGAATTAATGAGTGATATCTGAATTATTCTTGGATCTATTAAGTGGAGGATATGCGATGGAACACGACCGATTCAATCACCTACATACAAAGATAAAAGACATGGTCAGGAGAACCCATGGAGAGGCCCCTCCAACACTTAAGTCAGTAAAATAATTTCAACTTAGGAAAATGTAAAGCAATACTCCCTGTTTATATATAGCCAAATGGTGGGCTTAATGGACATGTGTCATAGTTTCTAAGCCTACATAGGTTATTGTGGGTCTTCATTGTCAACTGGGTCATGGGCCTGGTAACCCAGTTTCTTCAGGTCCAATCCAAATCATCTCATTTGGGTATAAATGAGAGAGGGGGAAAATGTAAAATGAGCATCAGAGTAATGCACTTGCTTAATATGGGTAAATGGTAATTGGATTTAATTGAGAATTGGTTGTTAGAGTAAATGTACCTAGTTAATGAAAGAAATTATCATAAGAAATAGAGCTAGAAACATTTTATACCACTTAGCTCATTATCTTTTAGTAGATGTTTAGTTGTATGAATGTGAGGAAGAAGGTGTTGCAGTTGTGCTATAAAATATGATTGCAAGAAATGTTGTTAGAAAAATGAGCAAAGAAAGCATTATAGAGGTGAATATTTGTTGTGTGGTTCTTAGGTGGTTAATTTTATTTTTTTTTTTTTAGTGGAAGAAGAACTATGTTCAACACAATGTTCTTCGCTTTGTTTGGTGGTTGGAACAACTTTCATATTAACGGGACACTATTCAATTGTACTAAAACATGTCACATGTGTACTAAAACGATATTGTGGGGTGGGGTTTCGAAGTAAGATGCGTATAGGAAAAGTGTGTGTGATAAAAAGAAGAACAACAGAAAAAAGAAAGTTGAACAAAACCAAAAAAATGTTAGTTGCATGAACAATAACAAAGATTTACCGTGTGATCTATAGCGTAACAAGTCGAAGTGTGAATGGTACATAGATTGGGTAAAACATTAGCCATAGAATGCTTTTTTTAAAAAATGGTGTAAGTAGTTAGGAAAAATGATATGTGTTAGAGCTATTTTGGAAAGTTTTTAGAAGGAGTTATGGAAACATAATCTTCAACTAAAGCTAGCTGCTTTATGTTTGGTATATACTGTTTTGTTTTTTAACATTTAAAGTTATTTGAGTAACATAATTCAGTAATGTGGAACCATATTGCTGTCAATGCAGTGATGGAGGCTAAGAATACTACATTAGAGCCGACTGTGTTATTGGAGGAGGAAAAAGATATTGGTAGAAGTGCATGGGATGTATCTGAACTACTTAGCTGTGTAGTAGTAAGGTAGGCAAAAGCTGATGGAGTGCCTTTTGAGTTGGAAGAAATAAAGGAGGTAGAGCATATAAAATTCAATGAGGATGGGGAAAAGGATTATATTGATGGTTATTGAGACCCTTTTGTGGTACATATAGCCTTGTGTCCCCTTGCTTGTTGGTAAAAGTCAAGGTCAACAACCATATATCAGAATAAATGTGGAATTGTACCTGTGCAGGTTGGCCTAACAATGCATTATAAGAAGAGGGTACATCCAAGACATATAAGCCTGCCATTTGAGAGTGTTAGACTTCTTCCCTAGTCTCCAAGTTCTCTTACCAATATTTTGGGTAGGTTGAAAGTGCCCTAAGCAGAGATCTTGTCATTACCTAATTTAAAGATGGCCCTGTGGGTTAGCAAGAAAGATGACCTGGGTATTTCAAGGGGCTCTAAAGCGTGGCTGAAAATAGCGTTAATGTTGGTGCCCTCATCAACACAGACCCTCCTTACTTCCATAATCCATTATTTCAAGCCATGGTCAATAACGGATCAGTGTGTGGGACTAGGAAACAAGAGTCATCTTCCTTTTAACCATGCATCTTGGATGTGCCCTAACTAAATGAGCGATTTCACTTTCCTATCTTTTTCTTTTGAAGGCCTTCTCAATCCTGGGGACTTTCCCAACATCCTATGGAGTGAGATTCTCCTTCGTACATTCATCCTATAAAGGGTGTTTACCTGCCTTTGTTGGGGGGTCAATCTAAATCCCCTTTTTGGCCGATATCGGCATATAGGTGTGATATCCTAGTCTCTACCATGACCTGGTTTCCTTTAAACGTAGCCAAGTTGATACCCAAACTATCAAATTGGATGCCCGAATCCCTTAGAGATGTGGGGACCTACAATCAAAGACAGGGTTAGAGGACCTCAGGGTTGTGTGTTTGACAGAGACCCTCCGATACTTAAGTCAGTAATGGGTCAAGAGATGAGAAAGCCTGGTAGCAGCTATAGCAGGGAGATAGAGCATACCAGATCCTTCTCTTGAAAGGCCTCATATAGGGTTTTCCCTCCTTATGATCGTGGCAAAAGTTCCCCTTATTGTGTGATTTCTTGTGATTCAAGGGATCCCTAATCAACGTGTTCCAACAATCAACCTGTTACAAATGGGCCTCTTATCCAAGGACTATATTTTTTATCTTCAGTGGAATTTACCACGTAATGGGCTAAAGCCCAATAGGGTATCAGCCATTCGAATCAAATCAACACATATAGACAACAGGAGCATACTTGTTAAGATGCCTTGCAAACTACAAATTGTCAGAGCTTATGCAATGTTTTTGAAGTTTTAATGGCTTTCTAGACTTTTTGGAAGTTCAAAATAAACTGCTATATGTCCTTTATAAAAATATACTTCTTTGGGGAAGTAGCCAGATATTATATACAAGCGGGAAAAGTTTCATGTTGTAACAATGTCATGTAAGTCACCGACCAATGCATCATATTTTGCCGGATCATTAATGGATCAACTCACTCTATCAAACCACAAATCTTGATTTGCTTCTTTTCTGTCTTTTTTCTTTCTATTTTTTACAAGGCCATATAAGCCACCATACCATTTCTTATGTCATATAAATCACCAGAATCACCAATCTTGTTTAAATCTACAAGGACTTCCACAAAAAGCAATTACACAAAGATGATGTGAGCAATAGTGATTGGAAGAACGAGGTGGAGGCTGAATGAAAGGACGGTAGAAGAACAAGCCAAAAGAACAAGGTGGAGGCAGAGTTGAAGAACGGGGCCAGAAGAACAATGGAGGTAAAGTGGGCAGAGCTGATAGAACAGGGTAGAGGAAGAGTCGACAAGGAAGAACGTGGAACAAAGACAAGGTCTGTTGTAATTTCAAGTAATTTTAGGGTAAAAGCCACATTGACATAAGCCCAGTAAGTAAAAACACATTAATTTTAACTCATTAACTCCAAACAAACTAGCCCTTAAACTCCACATAACGACTCAAAGGCCACAGTTACTCATATTTTATTTATCCATACCATGTACTGTAGATTAAAAAAGCACAATCCATAGGCAAAACCGTACATATACATATAGCTAACAAAAGAAAGATGATCACACAGGCTTCCATGATGAAAGGGGTGGGGTGTCCGAGTTCTTATAGGTTTTGAAACCTTCCCCAATTCTGTCCCCCTTCACAGCATCTGCTGAAGCAATCAATTCCAGTTCACTCATCTCTTCACGAGTCAGTGTAACAGACAGAGCTCCTATGTTCTTCTTCAGGTTTTCGATCTTGGTGGTTCCCGGGATGGGGCAAACGTCATTCCCTTGGTGGTGCACCCAGGCCAACGCCAACTGCGATAGTGTGCATCCTTTCCTCTCTGCCATCTCGTTAACCCGGTCATAGAGCTTCTTGTTGTGCTCCAAATTTTCAGGTTGCAACCTCGGAAGATACTTAAAAAATACGGACTTTAGTCTTACTTGTGTAACTTATTCTACAACCTTCTGGAAAGCATAAAAATGATGCAAACCTTTCTATGGTCACCATCCTGTAGATTTTCCAGAAGCTGAGGCCCTAAAGCGAGAAATCCGTTCCCAAGTGGACTGTAGGCAACAATTCCAATTCCAAGCTCCCTGATGATAAGCAAAATAAATATCATAGCAATATTAGACAACTAACTAAAATTTAAGAATATTCACTGACAATCCCTCTCTCCCAAAACTATTGCAGCATATTCTATTTTAAGTGGTCACTAATTTTTACAATATTTTCATATTTAATACATTACTTTATTATACCAATATTTGAACTATCATATCAATATCCACTTTTTTCCAAAATTTCCCGATTTATGTGCAAAATCTAGCTGATCACCTGCAAGTGGGAATAATTTCTTCCTCCACATCTCTGGTCCACAAAGACCACTCAAGTTGAACCGCAGTGATGGGTTGAACAGCGTGTGCCCTTCTGATCGTCGAAGCAGACGCCTCAGAAAGACCTACGTACTTGATTTTGCCCTCCTCAACTAGTTTCTTCAATTCCCCCATCTGATCACCAACAACAATTAATCAAAGGAAGTTCTTAAGTATTCAATCGTTATCGATCCAAGCCTAAGCCATTTTCACACGAGAAATAATCCAAGGATAAAAAAATACGGCATCTTAATTAAGGTTTTGATTCACCTTTGGAAATTCAATTTATTTATTGTACTCGATTGTATTAATAATTACTCATCTTAAGTTCTTTATATAATGCATTGTTCTCAATTTTGTTAGTTTCTCACTTAACTTCTTTATTAGTTGAAATTACTTTATAATTTAAGAGGTCTAAAACATAATAATTTTAAAATACTTTTTAGAAAAAAAAAATTAAGTATTTTTATCAATTCTTTTAAACTGTACGTACGTGAAACATTCATAAAATATTTATTAATTTTAAAAATAATTATTAAAGTGATTATTAAATAGATAAAATGTTACTTTTCACATAATGTTGATTCTAGTTTTCAATACGTTTTTAAATTGAAAAAGGATGGGCGGAAAAAGAAAAAGTTAAAAGTTCTGCCTTATCTCCATGGCCTTTACCTTTTTTTCACGTAAATAAAGAATGATAGAAAAAATAAATATTAAAATTAATTTGAATAATTGTGTAATAAATATTAAATTAAATATACCGTGACTTCGATGGGGACAACAGTGTCGATCCTGTGCTGATAATAGAGATCGATGCAGTTGACACCGAGGCGCTTTAAACTGCCCTCGCAGGCGGCGCGGACGTAGGCCGGATCGCCGCGCACGTGGGCCGTCCAGTCGTGGTCGAAGCTGAGACCGAACTTGGTGGCCAGTTCGACCCTGCTTCTGTACCCATCCTTCAAGGCCTTCCCCAGGAGGATCTCGTTGGTGTGAGGACCGTAAACGTCGGAGGTGTCGAGGAAGGTGACGCCGGCGTCGACGGCGTGGCGGATGAGAGGGATCATGTCTGCCTCCGGCTTCGGTGGGCCGTAGAAGGCGGACATCCCCATGCAGCCGAGCCCCTGGGCGGAGACCTCCAGCCCCTGCGAGCCCAGCTTGATCCTCCGCACTTGCATGGCCGTCCTCGTCGCCGATCGTTCGAGCTTAGTGGCTTGGCTTGGTTAATTTTAGTGTTGTTCTTGTAGCTTTGCGGCCCGATTTAGAATTCTTATATTGGGAAGAGCCACTGTTCTTCCGCTGAAAAGTCAGAGTAGACGTATTTGTTTTCCTAATTGGAGAAATTGGGTCTCCTTTTTCTCTAGGGAAAATTACGAAAATCTATTTTGATTTTCAACAATGCTAGTTAAAAATCAATACCCCTTCAATCTCATAAATGTTGTACCTTTTATTATTTATAGCAATTAATTTATAATTTTATTTTTTTAAAATTATTTTATAAAATATAAACTTTTTTATGAAAATGACACTTTGAAGACTCTAATTTATTAATATAATTTTTAAAATTTTTTATAATATAAATTAATATAAATATATTTAAATTAAATTTTAGTCAAAAAAATTAAAATTATCATCTTTCATGAAACGGAGGAAGTAACATATTTATATGCTTTATATGCGCTTTTATAGACTTTTTTTTTCAAAAAAAAAATGTTAATAAAAAATATATAACTTAATATTGGAGTCTTTTAATTTTTAGCAGACCCTAATTTATAACATTTGTTGCAGTAAAAAAATGTACCTCTCTAACTTTAAGAAAGATTAAAAAAAAAAGAAGACTTAGCCTATTCTATTTATAAACAATTTTTTAATGGAAAATTCCATGTACTAGCCCCTAAGCTTCTATATGTTTCCCACCTAGATCTTGAACTTTTTTGTCACTTTCTTTTCACCTAAAACGTGTGAAAAAAAAATTAAGGAACTGCTTAAGCACAAAATAGAAACAAGGGGCCACGTGCAAGGAAAACGCATAAGTTTAAAGGCTAAAAAGGGCTTTGTCTTTTACACTACTTCTATAAGTGTACACATCTCTTAAAGCCGTTCAACTAAGATCAACAAAATAAACATTTTTCGGACTTTCTTAAAAATATATATATATTTTTCATCATTATATTATATATGTAAAATTATAAGTTTCATTATTTGATGGTAGTATTTAGTATTGTATAATACCTATATATAGAAATTTAGATTCCCCACGTTTAAAATTTACTCAATTACGTATGTCTAGAAAAAATGAAAAATGCTAAACATACAAATAACTTAGTACTAAAATTTGTCTTCTATTAATACTATTAAATATCACAAGAATACGTCAGGACTTATGCAAAATTTGTATGGTTGCAAGGACTTTCTGCCAGTTTCTGCCTTTATGGACTTTTAGGGGTTCAAAATAAGCAGCTCTATTCCCTCTCTAGAGAAATATATTTGTACAAGGAAGTAAGCATGCAGCTCTCACATACTAGAAAGTGAAGTTTCTTTGTTGTCAAACTAAAAATCCAGTGTCAGTGAGCTCAAGTTTGGTGCTAGGCTATACGTTTAAGGCCATACAAGCCACTGAACTATTTTTTCTGTCCTTTGAACCACCAATGTTGTGGTTTTGGTGAGCAACTCCCCAAATTTAATGTCATTTGCTGGAAAGTGAGATCTCGTGGGACTTGGAAATTAAAATGCCTGAGAGAAGGAACTAAGATAGTAGAGTAATGCCGGTAACAAGCAATTTCTGTGTCTCATAGAGGTGTATTGAGTAAAGGTTTTGGGGAGAAATTTAATGGGGAGAAAATTGTTGAACGAATACTGTTTAAATTAAGCTACAATGAGTTACACAAAATTTAATCATATAAATGTTGAAAACGTGTCCCGCCAACCACCGATGAATGTTAATCCGCAGGAGCAATGAAAAGTAAAACGCGGTAAAATCCCAATAAATAGCCTTCAATTCTTCGGTTCATAGCAAACTAACGAAACCCAAAGCAAAACATAAGGGTAAATGATAAAAAATAAGGTTGATTCAGTTCCACTAGAAAATCGAATCATGCTCACCCCTAACAAAACATACTTGTTTTGAAGAAAATATTGGGAGTTAAAGAGACTTATTTAGGATAATGACAAAATAGTAAAATATCTATTTGGGGGTATTCGGAAAATGCTTGAGTGTCACTATTTTGTTTTTATCTTAATTTGTACTTTACCTCAAATTTTATTTGTCTAGAAAAGAGTCTCTTTGTAAGTCTACTATTTGTTTAGTGGAAGAAAATTTCATAGTCGGTCACATGGATGTAACCCTTAATTTAACCCAAAATTAAAAGTGAACCACATAAAATTTTTTGTGTCATTTTAATTGATCATCTTGAACTCTAAGTTTTTTAACTGCTGCACCAAATAACTAGTATCAAAGCAAGGTTAAGTGTTTATATCTGCTTATCATATGATATGTAGTTGCCACTGAAACATAGATCTTCCACATCAAAAAAATAAGTTAAATTATTATTAACAATTTTTTCGGACATTGATCAAAACCATGGACATGAAGACCAACAAAAAGGTTAGTTTAAATGGCTCAAATTACCATATATGGAAAAGCAAGATGAAGGTTCTCTTATATGTAACAGAGATGCACCCACCAATGTTTGGTACAACCAATCTGTGGATAAGGCAAACAAGGACTGAGCATTTGAGCAAAAGCAAATATATGATTTGAGCAAGAGCAAATATGGAATAAGCTTGAAGAGCTGTTTACTTCAAAAATCATTAACAAGGACTTATTTTAATTAACAAGACTACTGTAGGAAAAATATTGAAAAATGTGCATCTATGACAGAACATTTGAATGATTTGAAAGGGATCATGAAACAATTGTCCAAAAAGGCATAAAGTTTGATAATGAGGCTTGCTCTCATAATGCTAACCTCTTTACAAAAGTCTTAAGAGACTTTGAGGATTTTACTAATAAATTCTACACTAAATGGTGTAATAAATGTGAAATTTATTAAAAGTGAAACTCTGAATAAAGAGAAGAGACAAAGATCACAAAGAGCCTCTTAATCATAATTATATGTCCTTGTAGCAAATTCTAGAGAGAGAAGTGAAAGAAAAAAGCCAAAGCCAAAAGACAAGAATATAGGAAGGCCAAACACGTACATAATATTGAGTGTCATTGTTGAAAAAAAAAAAGGAATGTAAGAAGTTCAGCTAAAAATTCAAGAAAAATCAAAAGAAAGGTTTGAAAAAGCATGACGACAATGATGATGTACAAGTAAATGTTGATTATGTACAAACAAATAATGTGACAAATGACTTAATTGTATCTTACAGATTTAATTATATACTCCCTCTATCCGAGGTTTTTTACTCTATTAGTGTTTGGCATAGAGATCAAGAAATGATGAAAGTATGTATTTTTTTCAATTTTACCCCTAGTCCACCTTTCTCCTTCCCTGTCTGCCACACTATCCGACCCACCTCATTCGACAGCCACTGGCAACCACATCTGTCACCTCCGTAAGTAAATGAAAAATGGGCAGGGGTGAAATTTGAGTCCCTTATATAAGTTAAAAATCTGGCATATACATTAGGAAGTTAGCAATCATATATTCCACCATTCTAATCATTATGACCAAACTAGAATTGAGAACTCCCTGATTAATAAAGTGAAAATTGCTGAGATTAATTGACCAATTTAGAATAAACGAATGAGAAACACTTTGGCAAGGCAAGAATATGTGGCAAAATTGGAGCTGAAGTCGTTGAAGGAGGTCATCTAGGTAGTGGCAACTTAGATAGAGTTAATGGCCATGGCTGGACAAGTATGTGAATGTGTAGAAGAATAAGTGAAAGATTGAAAGCTATTTGACTTTGATCCAATTCAATCAACTGAGATATGTTCACTAGGAGGAGATGAGAAATCGACAAATGATGACCTTGATCTATTGCCTCATCTCTTCGCCCCAACCTCTCTTTTTGATCTCAAACTTTCTTTTTGGTCGTCTGTCGCTTGTCACCCATCACCCCTTTATTGGCTCTCACCCATTGCCTCAAACGCGTCGCTGTTTAATATCTCGCCTTCATTAGTACCTCCTTTTTAGCCATACCAATTTGTTTCTCCATAGCCTCCTTGCCCAACTTTACCCTTTATCCCTTTATCGCCTCCTCGTTTCCTTCCCTAACCTTATGCCAGTATCCTTCTATCGCCTCTCCAATTCAATCCAACCCATCTCACCACTGCCAAGTGAATAATCCAATTGTTACAACAAAATCATTAGACCAGACGTGTTGAAGGAGACACAGCCATCAAACCAAAAAAGGATAATCTGAGGCAAACTTAGCCTCCCAATGTCACCGATTGTACAATTGGCATCTGATCGACACCCATAACATCACTGATCGGTGAAATTATGTTAGAAGAAGAAGGGATTTCTAGAACTGTCAATTGGAAGAAATGGCATAAGAAACCTAATGGCCCACTCAAAGCAAAAAGTATATAATAGTCATTTTAGTTACTACAACGTACTAAAAAATGAAAGAGTGCAAAATATTTGGCATAGTCTAAAAAGGAAAATGGTGTAGAAAACTTGGGAATAAGAGAATAATAGTAGTTGTAGTAGTAGTAGTACATTACAAAATGAATGCAAAATCACAACTGAAAATAACGACTGATTTCAGTGGCTAGGTGTTTTAGTCACTAATCAGTCGGAATTAAAAAGGTCACTTTTTATTGCGACTGATAGGCGACTAAAAGTTTTAGTCTAAAAAATATCAGTCACATTTTAGTCATAAATGTTTAAAAGATTTGACTGTAGTCACCCTTCAGTTGTATTTTTAGATGTCCAATTTGCCTTAGTCGCCTTTTCAGTGGCTAAGTTGATTTAGAAGTTTTTGGTTTTTAGGGTTTAGATTTTTTTAAAGTTTAGGATATGTGGATTATATTTTTTTTTTTTAGGGTTTGGATTTTTTTTTTTTTTTAGGATTTAGGGATATGCAATTAGGATTCAAGGTTTTTAAGGGATTAAGGGTATTGAATATAGATTTAGGGTTTGAGATTTTTCTTTAAGGTTTAGGGTTTGAAATTAGTATAAAGTTAGAGGTATTAATTGAATCAATTTAATATTTGGGTTTTGGGGTTTATTTTAGGATTAATTTAGAGTTTTTTTATGATTAATTAGGGTTTGAGAATTTTTTCAGGGTTTGGGGATATATATAGAATTAGGATGGTTTAAGGGTATTTAATTAATTAAGTATTAGGATATTGAAATTTAGGGTATGGGAATTGTACTTAGGGTTTAAGATTTAGGGTTAATGGTATATATAGATTAAGTTTAGGGTTTAGGGTTAGGGTTACTGGTATAAATTAGGGTTTGTATTTTGGGTTTTGAGTTTAATTAGGGTTTAGGGTTTGCACAAGGTTTAGGGTTTAATTAGGCTTTGTATTTAGGGTTTAGGTTTTAGGGTTAATGATAGTTAGGTTTAGGGTTTAGGGTTTAATTAATAGGGTTTGTATTTAGGGTTGAAGGTTTAATTAGGGTTTGTATTTAAGGTTTAGGGTATAATTAGGGTTTAGAGTTTGTATTTAGAGTTTACAGTTTAGGATTAATGGTAGTTAGGGTTTGGGTTTAGGGTTTATATATTTAAGGTTTAGGGTTAATAGTAGTTAGGGTTTAATTAGGGTTTAGTTTTTAATTAGGGTTTGTATTTAGGGTTTAGAGTTTAGGATTAATGGTGGTTAAGGTTAAGGTTTAGGGTTTAATTAATAGGGTTTATATTTAGGGTTTAGGGTTAATGGTAGTTAGGTTTAGGGTTTAGGATTAGTGTTTAGGTTTTAATTAGGGTTTGTATTTTGGGTTTAGGGTATAATTAGGGTTTGAGTTTAGAGTAGAGAGTTTAAGATTAATGGTAGTTAGGGTTAGAGTTTAAGGTTTAATTAAATAAGGCTTATATTTAGGATTTATGGTTTAAGGTTTAGGGTTTAATTAGGGTTTCGGTTTTAATTAAGGTTTGTTTTAAGTGTTTAGGGTTTAGAGGTAAGGAATTAGAGTTTATGGTTTAATTATGATTTAGGATTTAGGGTATAAGGTTTTTGTGTTTGTATGTAGTTTGGGTTTGGGGTTTTCTAAACCCCAATTAAACCTTAAACAATTTATATAAACCCTAATTAAACCCTAAATACAAACCCTATTAATTAAACCCTAAACCTAACCGCCATTAACCCCAAAATCTAAATCCTAAACACAAACCCTAATGAAACCCTAAACTCTAAATACAAACACTAAACCCTAATTAAACAATCCCCAGAAGGTTTAGGGTTTTATGATTTAGGGTTTTGAGTTTTTTTAGAGTTTAGGGATATATATATTAGGATTTTTTTAGGGTTTAGTATTTTTTTTTTAAGGTTTTAAGATTTAGGGATATATAGAAATATAATTTAAGGTTTGGGTTTTAGGGTTAAGGGATATAGAATTAGAGTTTAGGGTTTTAGGGTTTGTATTTAGGGTTTGGGCATTAGGGTTAATGGTTTACAATTAGGTTTAAGATTTACGATTTAGGGATATAAAGTTAGGGTTTCGGGTTGATTTTAGGGTCTTTGGGGGCTTAGGGTTTTAGGTCTTAGGGTTTAATTTAGGGTTTGCATGTTTAGAATCAAATTAATTATTAATATACAAGAATTGTTCTATGGTTCATACTTCCCTGTATATGATATAATTTATTTATTAATTTTAATTTTTGAAATTATCTATATGGAGAAAAATTCATGAACTTATATATATTTATGATTGTACCACATATGTAATTATATTCATATTTGTACACACACACACACACATATTTATACACATATTTATGATTGTTCTATACATACATACATACATACATACATACATACATACATACATACATACATACATACGTGTATGTATGTATTTGTATCTATGAAAATATAAAGTAAAAAAATTGGAAAAATGATGAACATAGCAACTGAATTTTGACTATACTCAAGTATAAGGCAATTGTATTCATCTGACTTTTGTGACTGAACTTATTAGTCGACGTTTAGTCGGATTGCAATCAGATTTCAGTCGCTAAACAGTCAGAATAAAAAAAGCCCAGTTAAGTTGCAGTCAGAGTTTAGTCGCTCCAACTACTTCCTTTCTACTTCCCTTATTCTTTACCCGGTTGTCTTGCCCATTTCAAACCCAACACTCTCATCACTCAATCTCATAGCCGTCTCTCATCTCTTTCAGCCTTTTTGCTCTCATCTCACTCTCATCTTTCATCTCCATTAGCTAGTCCACCACACCCATCGCATCGTCGTTCGTTCACCTTGCCGTTCCGCCATTTGTCATCGCCACCGTCACCGAGTCTCCTCGGTCTCGCGGCCTTTACCTTGGTCCTCTTCACCTCGGCCTCATGACGATCGCCTTGTCTCCTTCACCTTGGCCTTGATGTCATCGCCTCAATCTCGACCTTATCATCATCACATCCGTTTCAACCTTACCGCCATTGCCTCGGTCTTCTCCACCTCACCCTCAACCTTCTCCACCTTATTCGCCTTTAGGATCTAAGTTTTAAATTTTTTGAATTTTGAATTTTGTGACTTTTTAAATTTTATATTTGGGTATGTATGTTGAATTTTATATTAATATAAATGTATTTTATTTAAATTTTAATTTCATTATTTGACTATTTTATTATTAATAATTAAATTAAATTAACATTCATACCAATTTAATCTAACTTTTAATTAAATAACAAGTGAAATAGATACCCAATTAAATTAAATAATATTAATTAAATATTAATCATATTAAACATTAACGTATTTATTTAAAAAATAAAAGTGCTAATATAGCAACTGACCGTGGTAGTCGCTAATATAGTGACTAAAGTAGTCAGTCGTAAGGTTTAAAGTAGCTTACAATATTTACGACTAATTCTTGACTGAAAGTTTCAGTCGCTTTCAGTAGTCAAGATTTAGTCACGAAAAAATTGCGATTTGAAAAAATGTGACTGCCATTTACAGTCGCGAAGTAGTCGCTTTTGGGCAATATAGTGACTGAAATACGACTGAACTTTCAGTTGTGATTTTGCATCTGTGTTGTAGTAGTAGTAGTAGTAACAATAACAACAACAACAACAATAATAATAATATTTACAATTTTTCTACTACTTTAATTCAAATCATATAATCTCTTATTAACTTTATCAAATGTCAAATATCACAACCCCAGTTATGGATCAAAATATCCAACTCGTTTTGTGGAAATCATTCTAGGTTCTAACCTATTTTCATGTAGTGTGGTTGTCCCCACTTTGTCCCGACCAACTATAATGTCGTCGTAGTAATAGTCTCTTTTGTAAAGGTAACTGTGTTACTTTCAATTTTATCTTTCTATTTTTATATATAACACAAAAAAAAGAATGAATAAATATTGAAATAATAATCTTATGGGTAAAATATTAAAGTAGTTTATTAAATATGAAACTTATATAAATATTTTGAATGCCTCAAAGTAGTGAATGGGAAATTTTCACATAGTTAAGAAAAGTGGTAGTGAAGTCTTTTATATAGTGATGAGGCATCTTCACTCATTATCACTTGCTTTTGTATTAAATGTTTTATCTTCTGGTCTTCTTTTGTTTGGAGAAAGGATGAGATGAAATTTTCTTTTTTGATATTTAGAATCTTTATAAGTACAAATTAGAAAGACCTATATGAGGCAAGAGATGGAGCTTGGAGAGAGAGAGAGAGAGAAAGAGAGAGAGAGAGAAGGTGAGTGTAGAAGAAGGAAAAGTGTAGACTTTGTACCCTAAAACCTTTGAAGATGTCCAGAACTGGAAACTTTTTGTTTTGAATAGCTCCAAAAGTTTTTCCTTCCTTTCAAGATATGTGTAAATTAAGTAAATAGCCCCTAACATTTAATTGTCCTTTAATTTTAGTCCCTAATATATTGAATATTTTGTTTTGGTCTTAAACCTATTAAAATTATTTCGTTTTGGTCACTTACCAGATAAAATTCATTAACTAAGAATAACTATTTAACATAAACTTTTAAAATTCTAATTTAAATATTCGGTAACTGTCTTCCAATAAATTTAAGTAGTTTAATATTTTTGGATAGCAAATAGATAATTTAAATTAATATTTTTTTCTTCCTAAATAAAATAAGTTCAATTTATAGAATGAAAAAAAATATATGATTGAATTTTCTATTAACTATAAAAAAATTATTATGCAGATTAAATTTATTATAAAACAGTTAACAAATAGTTTAAATTATGATCTAAAAAATTTGTATTAGACAAATATTTTAAGTTAACATATTTCATCCAATGAGGACCAAAATGAAATGTTTTTAATATATTTAGGACCGAAATAGAACATTTAATACATTAAAGACTAAAAAAAAAAATTATTAAAAGTTAGGGATCATTATGCAATTTACTCTTCAAGATATATGAAATGGTGGAGTTTGTTCCCAAAATGTCCCTTTAACTTAAAGGCCAAGGTTTGGGCCAGAAATGAAGATTTGGAACCTGCTCTAGCCTGCCCATCGAAATTAGAAATAGAAATGGCTTGAGCAGCGAAAATGTCTTTCAAATCTTGGCCTCTGCTTTGTTAATTTTTTGTACTTATCGGGGCACCAATGGGCCCATTATCTAGTTTTCAGTTTTCACTATTTATCCGCCACAACGGCTTCTTTTAACTTTCTAATTTTGTCATTCTACCCGCCCAAACTTTGAAAACAAATATTTGGAGCAATTAAAATAAATTGGCTCAAGGGGAAGGGACTTTATTAGACATGGGCGAGGAGATAGCTATGTAGCCTGCAAAAGTGTACTAAGCATAAAAAAGTTGCACGTATCTTTCATTTAAAGTGCCTCAAACTGCCCATTAAAATAAACAAAATCCTGCAAATCCCGGCAATAGAACGGTTCATATTTTCTTCCAACCATAGATTAGAGAACTCCGAATAGCTAGCTTTCCCTGTAAATGAGCCATAGGAATGATCCTTTACCAATTGTCCAATCCGTTGAAATTTCAATCCAAAAGCTCCTCATAAGCTCGTACAAAAGAAAAATGGCACCAGATTTTCAACCCAACAGAAGAACTGATCGCCATCACCTCCAACAAGTCAGCCTAGAGAACCCATTTACTTAAATTCCTCAAATCGACCCCTGTTCATGCCATGGTTATATTTCTTCTCCTCTTGAACCTTGCCATCACCACTCTTCAACTCTTATCCTTTCTGCTTTCTTGCGGTTGCCCAAGAAATCATGCCCAAAATGGTTGGTACCCAGGGATGTAGCCAAGAATCATACCTAGGGGTAGGGCAAAGGCGTGGGGTGTGGGCATGTTGTTAACATGTATAAATTTATTATCAATACTAGAAAACATCAAATAATATTATATACAAACTCATAAAATTCAAAATTCTATAATAATTCAGTCAATTCAAAAGTTTATAACTCAAAATTTAACACAATGCTCCTTCAAATCCTTAGATACATACATAGGATCTTAGCTTAATTGATTAGTACATTTTATTTTCAATTTGAGTGAGTAATTGATTGACAAACTAAGAATTAGAGGAAAAGAACGGAAAATTTAGAAACACCCATTCTCCTGGGCTATCGGTGTTTACAAAAACTCAACAAGAAGGTGAAGATGGACAGATGATGCTCGGTGATGGAGAAAAGAAGTTGTGTCGCCACCAGCAGGCCAATATCTTATCGCTAAAATTTCTGTGGAGATAAATGTGAGACAAAAAGATAAATTGGGGCTAGTTCGCTCATTGTTCGGATGTTTCGTCCTTGTAGTGCTATACTGAAGTTTTTAATTTGCATTGCCGAGGAGAAGAAAGTTTGTGTTAAAACATTTAAAACAGATAAAATCCACCAAAGCCCATCATTAAATTTATAATTTACAAATAAGTCCCTAACTTTAAAATTTTTACAATTTTATATCATATTAACTCTTACTAATAAAAAATTTTGAAAAATCTAGGGGGCGTTAGCCCCTCCCCGTCCCCACATAGCTCCGTCCCTATCTGTCATTAGATCATTGTTAACTTAAACAACGGTCAACCTATTGCTAGAATGTGGCCGGTTAGTGAAGGTTTGATTGGCATAAATATCTATCATCTATTTTATTGATGACTTAGCATCCCTAAGTTTTTGTTGGACATACTTAGCATCTTTGACCATCAGCAGTTTGACGATCACTATAATTTATTTGACTTTTTACTATTTTTTAATAGTAAATTAGTATTTTGAAACATAATTATATTAGATATGTTTATCTCACTACAAAAAAAATGAAACCATAAAAGCAGATAGGTTGAAGTGCTCATTTAAAACCGCTTTAGATTTGTAAGGCACACACTAGTTGGAAGTGGCTTACTTCAATCGCTTCATGTATCACTTTAAAACTATAGCCATATTGTAAATTAATGTAAACTTTGGGCAAATTTGAAAAAAAAAATAAAGTTAGGGAATTTATAAAAAATGTTGGTAAAATTTGGGGAGCTTGTAAAACAAACTAAAATTCTCTCTTGCCCTCTCGATCGATCTCATTCTGTCTGCTTTTCGTCTTCACTAATCTCACTGATTCTCCAGCAACCTGCCTCACCAATTCTCTTCCCGATGCTATCTCTGATTCCCAGCATCACCTCCGCCAATGCTCTCGGAAGATCCAATCGGTAACTCCTTTAAGAAGAACCACTCGCCAACACCACATCCAGAAGTACCAATGGCCAACGCCTCTTAGATCTACCAGTCATCGGCCGGCTATGTCGTGCAACGGGCAACGATTTAAGCATTCAGTCACTCCCTGTTTTTTTTAGAACGGCAATTGGTAACACCAACCTCTTTCTCGGTTTCTCTGATTGTTGCCTTTTGCTAGGTATCTCACTCTTTTGCATTACTTGGTTAATCGTTGGGCATTTATTCCTGTTTGTGCATCTTGTGTTTTCAGATCTTTGTGGCTTAATTTATAGACAAGTGAAATTCGTATTATCTTTGTAGCTTAACTACAGACCTGTTGCTATTGTTTTGGAACATGTAGGTGCAAGAACTCATTAAGTTCGTAGTAGTGATACGATGATGAATCTTTCAAGATGAAACTAGTCATTTAGGAACCATCTTAAAATAGGACTTAAAATAGGACTTGTTTGATTAGTCTTATAGGGATTTAACTAGACTTATATGAGAGAAGGAAAACAAAAATCAAACAAACAAACTCACTTAAGATAAATAGAGAAAGGAAATGGCAATCTTGTCTACATACATATCTTTGTCTTTTTTTTCCAATTAGATACATGTTAATCTGGTACACTCATATCATAGGTGGATGCAATTGGCACTTCATAAGCTGAGCTCCATGTAACCATTGGCCTATACAAAAACTGTTGTTTTTGTTTTGAAAAAAAAAAAAGAAGAAAGAAGAGGAAACAAGCGTCAGGGAAACTAATGAGTTTTGGTTCTTAATGCCACTACTGTTGGTACTTCCTTGACTCTGGTCATCATTATCCCCCATCATTTCACTTTATTGCTTTGATTTCTCTTTTAGACAGTATGAGAAGGTCAAGGGGAAGAATAGATAGGGATCTCTTTTTCTGCTACAAGCCTTTGATATACTTATATATATAGATTCTATGTTATATGTTTGCCATATCAGCAGTGAGACACATACTTATAAGAATTGGTACGTGATGAACAAGTTCAAATTCCTATTCTCATCATATCCGTATGCAAGGTTTGTGTGGAAATTAATGATTCAAGTATTTTAAATTAGTAAAGAGATTTTGGGTTCAGTTTAGACATAAAATAAAAACTTAATTTGTAGAAAAGTTGTCATTTTGGCAATTAATTAAGTAGATTCTATTTGTTCACTAGTTACTTTGTAATTAAATGGCATTACTTGGTTGGCTAGTACCACTATCTTAATTTCTCTATGATCATGACCTTCTTGTGAGGTTGAATGTTTCTATAATATGCTTTAGATTCTAGCATTTATGTATGATAAATGAAAAGTTAATTTGAGCATGAGAAGTTACTAGCCCTAAACCTGTTACTGATCCTATTAAACAGTGATATTAGAAATTATGCCATGATTCATGTATTAAGCTTCTGGATATGTGGATTTTTGTGATAATAGCATTGTGTGTCTAGTTTCCATTGGATTTTACAAAATGCAATTTTGATTTTTGTGTGATTTTATAAAATTTGTAAACTGCGGAAATGTTTGTCTAAAAGTGGCTCTGCACATCTGTTTAGCTAGCCTTGTTTTGATATTCATGATAAATTTGTATTGGACATTTGAACTTGATGTTTTTGTTATATGTGCTTTTGCATCTCTAGTTTATATACGATTTGACGAATCAAGATTTTGAGCTCTATACATATTTCTAAAATTCACAGACTAAAGGCATGTTTGTTGGCCGCCAGACTGGAATTTATTGAATTGCTAGAAATTGTACTCTATAGTGAGCTAATGGCCAACTGCTTTTGTGCATATATATGATGGTGGCTAAGCTATCTGGCATGATATTATTATGTCCTTGTTACTAAATTGATTCAAAATCAAGTTATTGTTTTTTAATTATCATATACAGGTTATTGGTTAGATAGTGACTGTGTTTGTGCTAGTGCATTTCCTTAGGAACTTGAATTATGCAATTCTTCGTTAAAGTATATAGTATATAATTAGAACTTAGCTAAACTTGGCCATAGTGCTTTACAAGAACATATTGACCATGCTTTAATAGCTTATTGCCCATACTCTTATTGGTAAAATGTTAGACCAAGTGTCATACTCCTACGTATATTGTTCCATACTTTTAGAAGCATATTGCACATTAGTTCTTTTATTGTGCACATATGTCTAATTAGACATACTAACCTATCTCTTAATCTTTTATATATAAGGCATAAATCATAAAAAAAATAGACAAAAATACCCTTAGTTAAAATATTATTCTCTACAAAAATCCATAACTTGCTATTGCTGTCTCCTCTGGTGCCGGAGCCGATGCCGCCACCAAACTGTCATACGTCACGATCTCACCGTATACGTCATATGCCATGTTCGAAAAAATTAAAAGTGTCTGAATGGATATCGAAAAGTGTCTAAAGAAATATTTAGAAGTGTCTGATTAATACGTAGACAGTTTACTCTCTTAAAAACTAACTAATTGAAACAATAAAAAGTGTCTGAATGAAGGTATAAAAGTGTCTAAATAAATATTTAGAAGTGTCTACCCAATACGTAGACAATTTACTCTATTAAAAGAAACTAATTGAAACAATAAAAAGGTGTCTGAATGAATGTATAAATGTGTCTAAAGAAAAGTAGCAAAATGTCTAAAGCAATACAGAAATAATTTATTTTAATAATAAAAAAATATATACAAAATAATGAAAGAAGTGTCCAAATAGAAATTTAAAAGTGTTCAAATCAATATTTGAAAGTGTCTAAATAATCATTTAAAAAATTACATGGTTCCTTGGCGTTCCTCGCGCCTGGCCGCACCTCGCCCTTCGCCGAGCCTGGTAATGGTGATGGTGCGATGATTCGGAGATGGCTCGGCGATGTTGCGGCGATGGCTCGGATGGTAGAGATCGAAGGCGATTCGTGCCAAGGACCACACCTTAGCCCTCGCTTCGCACCACCGCCCTCGCCTCGCACCGCCGCGCCTTGGCCCTCGCCTTTTCTCAGGCTTTGGATCTTCGCGCTTCGATCTTGCTTCTCGCTTCGCACCGCCGTGCCTCGGCCCTCGCCTTTTCTCAGGCCTTGGATCTTCGCGCTCCGATCTCGCTTCTCGCTTCGCACCGCCGCCCTCGCCTCGCACCGCCGTCCCTCGGCCCTCGCCTTTTCTCAGGCCTTGGATCTTCGCGCTCCGATCTCGCTTATCTTGGCCGGCGATTGCTCTTTTGGCGTTCTTATCTTCACGCACTTAGATCTTCTCTCTTCACTTCGTGCTCCGATCTCTCTTCTCTCGTCGGTGACTTTTAGCTTCTTCTCCGGCTCCGACGTGATCTTTGCCGGTTTGTATGATGGAGGAGCCGCCGGCGCAGGAGCAAGAGCAGGAGCTGGCGATTAGCTTCAGGCGACGTTGGGAAGAGAGGCCTGGAGAGAATTGAGGATAACGGCCTAGGAAACAAAACTAATTTAAATTAGGGGTAAATTTGAAAATTATCCCCTATGTCTAATTGCACATATGTGCACAGTAACCATAGTAATTGCACATACTAAAACAAATGTACTGAATTATCATAACCGGTAAATTGCTTATCTCCAAGAGTAGCCAAACATATTCTTCCTTTGCTTCGGTGTTATCTACAAGCTCATTTTGGAAATCAACATTTATTTCTTACGTTTCTCAATTGCCTTCAAAACTTGGCTAAACCTATTCTAATGGGAAATATATTGTATATACTTGCGTTTTTACCTTATTGGACATACTAGATTGTATATGATGCTACACTTATTGCATTTCTTTGGTTTTCCTACTGATTTAAAAAGTGGTTCTAGAGATGTTTTTCGTTTGTCGCAATCGTGTGACAATGAAGACATTGATGATGACACCTATAAAGATAATTAGGCATTATATTTGTACGTGTAAACCTCACATGGCTTAAGGTTGATATTTTATGTATGTTATTTCCTATGTTTAATACTGGAATGATTTATACTTTTTGCTTTGTTGGATAATTTGGATTTTTTTTGTATGTTGGATGCTATATATGTATTATGGATGTTATTTAAATTAATTATGATTTCATTTTTATTTTTCATTCATACCTATATTTAAGTGTTGATCATATTACTCAAAGAAAACATTATATGCTTACCATAGTAACTATAAAATAGTATAGAAAATCCAGTTTTAAAAAAAGTAAATAAAATATAAACTGAAGCGGTTAACCGCCTCAAGTTATTAAACAAAGGTATGACCATAGAAGCGGTTAACTGTTTCTAATAGGTGATACATGTAAGTATTAAAATGGCTAATTGCTTCAAAAGTGCATCACTATAATTGATGCGGTTATCCATTTCAGCTTCAGTAGGTGATATGTTGGTAAATACTCTCAAAACAGTTAACTGCTTAAAAAATGGCAGCTACAGAAATTGAAACAATTTTCAACCACTTCAGATATTTTTGAGGCAAGTCTTATTGAAACAGTTGTCTGAAATGGTCAACAATTATTTTCTGTTTCTCTTAAAACAGTCAAAATTGCTATTAAGAGGCACTAAAATCCATTTCAAAAGTTATGTTTTCTTGTAGTGTCTCTTTAAAAGGTTTCGTATTGCTCGACTCACCGGTGTAGCATAGTGCAGGAAGACTCTAAAATACAGTGTGTGTATGCATATAGGCTCGATCTTAACCGTCTATCATGTTACATGGATTTTGGCCTAAATACACTTCTCAACTATATTTTATCTCTTTCGTTGTTTTGGTCTATAAAGTTATTTTCTTCTCATTCGGCCATTAAATTGTGATTAGATGATAGGGAGTTCTGTGGCATCCTGATATAGTCGGTTGCAGGTTTCTTAATTGAATCTCGTCCGTTCCTTTTCTTCCTCGATTCAATCTTTCTTCTTCTCGTCTTCTTCCTCGATCGTTTACATCACCGATTCGTCCGATTGGTGACATGGGAGGCCATGGCTGCCGAGGATGTCGTAATTTGGGGCATGGGTAGGTATAGATGGTCAGGTTTCTTTGATTAGGCTGCTGCTCATCTCCCTTAATCTGTCGAAGTGCTCCCCACTGCTCATCGTCTCGATCTCTCTGTCAAATCGATGGTGCACAGAGCCCCGCAGCCATTTGAAGCCAAATTTGTCCACGAAGAGTGGAGACGGAGATCCACAGAGCCCTCGTCGCCATGTCCCCTGCCTGTCCTCCTTGCCATATCGATCCAGCAAAGAGTAGTGACGGAGATGGAGGCATGACTCGCAAAACGGACAAGCCACCTTTTGGTCCAAACGCCCATGATATCCCCGGACTCTCTTTAGTCCTCCAAATTAACCCTAAACAATTCTAATCTTCTATTTTGCTTGCTGCCTTACATGTTTTAATTGAGTCGTTCAAGAATTCGTGCATTCAAGCATTGGTTGCTTTCTACATTTATTTTGTTTATGGTTTAGCATTATAATTAAACTAGTTTACATTTATTCAAACTAGTTTCAGGAAATTAATATACATATTTAAATGCCATATAAATATTATTATAAAAAAATATTACAATATTTAACAATTTAAAGTGTGACAAATTCTTCCAACATCATATTGAGTATTGTCAATATTTAACTTGTGGTTTTTTATACTAAGATTCTAAAAGCTATCATTTTTTGAAATTACGACTTACAAGCTATCTTATTAGAAAAGTTATCTTTTTATCTCCCTTTTATATATTGCCAACCGTACAGCTTCACATTTAGGATTATGTAAGATTTTCATTCATGAAATCAGTGATTTTGTAATGGCATCGTTAATTTGTTCCCTAACTATCAAATTGTATTGTAAATAGCTAACATTTAAGGCGCTTTGGCATAAACAACTTAAAAAATTCACTCATGGAATATGTGATTTTCTAATTTGAATAGTATTTTCCCCTAATGATCAGAATTAATATAACTTGTTTATAGCTTAGATTTCAACAATAATCTAAACTTGTTTATAGTTTAGATTATTTTTTACAATAATCTAAATTCCTTAATATAATATTAAAAAAAACTAAACGTAGACCAAACCCTAAACCCTAAGCTTTATCCACAATTTTAAACCTTACTCTAAACCTGTAACCCTAAACTCTAATCCTAATTTCTAACCCTAATCCCTAATTCTTAACCAAATTTATATTGTAGTGGTACTAAGTTAAGATTATGGTGGTATCAAGTTACCTTGACCCTAGACCCTAACCATAAACTCAAATCTGTAACAATTAACTCTAACCCATAACTCTAAATCCTAAGCCTTTAATGTAATGTAAAACAAATACTAAATAAAAATTTAACTTTAACGTAACTTCAACATGATCCTAAAACCTAAAAGTGTGACTCTAAACTATAAACCCAAACCCTAACCATAGATCCTAGACTTAACTCTAACCATAAAAATCCAATCTTAATCTATAAACCTAAGCCTAACACTAAGCTCTAACATTAAAACTAAACCCTAAACCCTAAGCTATAAACCTAAATCTTAACCCTAAACTCTAAACCCCAAGCTTTAAACTCTAAATCTTAATTATAAATCCTAAACCCTAAACTTTAACTCTTAGCCCAAAACCTTAAGCTTTAAGCTTTGTCCTGGTTTTTCAATTTTGTTAGCATAGATTTAGGTTTTCTACTTGTATTTAGCTACCCATATAGTTGTTTTATGAAGAATTTTTTTGCCACCTTTTATTTTATGGTATAATTTTATTGATGGTTTGTTTTGGATTTTGTAGATACTGATTTGGCAATTTTTTAGAAATGAATTTAAATAAAATTTTATTTGAAATAATCCATTGATTGTAATATTTCTATGATGTTGTTAATTTTTTAAACATTAAAAAATATAAATTCATTGAAATTTAAAAACATCATAAAAATTATTTCAATTTTTATTTTTATATTTTTGGGAAAAAATACAAAAAAAATGAAAATAACACATAATTTTTTTCAACTTTCTTAATTTATGTATGGTTTAAAAATGGTGCCAATAATCTAGATATATGGAGTAATATTTATTGTATATAATTATATACATTATTCATATCATTAGTTAATAATTATACTTTTTAGGCCTAAAAAGAAATGATTTATTGGTTTTAAGATATTTAACTATATATGTGATGATTACATTTAATAAATTGAATATCATTAAATATAATTCTATTAATTAATTATACTTTTTACTGAACACATATTTCTACTAATTATATTACTACTACTACAACTACTGTAAAAAACAATAATAAGAACAAATTGCCTAAATTATATATTTCAATTTTTTTGACAAGCAATTAACTAGTACTAATGAACAATTATGTAATTGATTTTTGGGGAAAAAATATGTACATATTTTAAGCAAAAAACCCATTTTGGTAAAAAATTTAAAAAAGTAAAATACAACTCCCATGGAAAAAAAATGCTCTAGGAATCCATGTTATTTCTCTTACTAAACATTTTAGCCCATAATGCTACTTAACATTCAAAAAGGATAACAATGTTATGAAAAATTAGGTGGTTGGACTAACTCATGATAAGTTGTAAAGTTAGACGAATAACAGAGATTAAGTCTAAGTTAATAGACTAACTCATATGAGTCAACCAAGTTAAGTTGTTGCTAGGATGATTAGGCAATCATAATTTAATTGGGTCAGGTTTGGGTTCTTAGTTTTAAATTGATTTCGGATTAAGTAGATCTTATGTTCGGGTTTTTTTCTTCAAGTTCAATACAAGTCAGGTCAATTTCTATCTCAGGTAATTTTAAGCCAGGATATTTAGGTTGGGTAATTATAAAGACTATTATGGATGCTAAAGAAATAGAATTATTTTTTTAACTTAAACCATAAAATAGTAATAAAAGTAAAAAAAAAAAAATAGAATGCAAAATAAACCCTAATTCCTAACTCTAATTCCCAATCAATAACCCTAAATAAACCTTAATCTAAACCTTAACACTAAACCCTAAACCTTAACCCTAACCATACCCCTATTCCGTAAACTGTAACCTAACCTTAATCCTTAATCCTTAATTGCTGCACTTTAGAAGTTGTAACCCAAGTGTAAATAGTCGCAAGTAATAAAATCTCAAGAGTCCGAGTGTCAAACCATATGGAAGTGAATTAAGAAATATAAATTAAAGATTTTTAACAAAGAAAGTTTTGGTTAAAAGTGTGAACAAGTATGGATTAAAATTCAAATTCTAAGAAATAGCTAAGGTTAGGGGGATCCACATTTAATATATCAGTTATGATTAATTTTAGCTTATCTTGCCACTTAACTAGAATCTACACATAAAGGAAGTCCCAATCAGGGAATTTAGTAATCAAATTCTAAAAATGTTATGCATGAGTTAGTATTAGTTTTCATTGATCTTATAACGCCAACACTTGTAAATGGGTTCAAGCATCCATCATGCTAACCTTTGAGCACAATAACTCAAGATTCTAATATAGCCAACATAGTCATGTTCTACAAAGGAATTAAGTAACTTTTGTACCAATGATTCAACTATGATAAATCAAGACTCTCACTTAAAAAGGAGGGTGGTTAAATCAATTAAGAAAGTGAATACTGTTAACGTTGTGATTCGTTCAAATCAACCATAACTTTTATACCAAAAGCTTCACTCTTTCACCTTAACAAAAGAAAAATTAGTTAGTCATGATAAGAGTAAACAACATAAACAAAAATGAAATAAACAAAAATGAAATAAACATAAATTGAAAGATCAAAGGAAAAACAAGAAGAAAACTTGTACTACAACAAAACTCATTTGAAGCGACCGATTTTTCAATAGCCAAATGGTGGCTAAACTCACTTTTAGGCGGCCTAAAATGACGATGGTCAAACGGTGGCAAAAACCTTGGTTGATAAGGGTTGGCTACCGTCTAGCAACCAAATCAAAAATCAAGAGATAATGACCGTTTTGCGACCGACCCCAAATTAAAATTTTTTAAATAAAAGTTCCGGTTAGAATTACAATTCAAATTTTAATTCAAATCCAAATTTTAAATTTTTTCATCAATTCAAATCTACAATTTAATTTTTGTTCTTAAGGGTTGTTCTAATATTCAGAAGTTATCATGCTTTTCTGATGTTGACAACAGTTGTGCGGCCCGGCGATGCCACCACTGTCGAAGGAGGTTGTCATATCGCCTTCACTCCATGAACAACATTGGTCAAAAGATCATACCCAGAAAATCAATCAGAGACCAAAAAACATTAAAAAAAAGTTGGTAAAACTTTAACTCAAGATATATAAAAATCTAAAAGAAATTTGAAGATAGTGCTTTGGAAAAAATTAAAGAGGATGAAAATTAGAGCCACCATCTACGTCGGCCAGGAATTTTTCCGGTTAGGTCGTCACCGACGGATCTGCTTCATTGAGAAAGCGTATCAGCTTGTCTCGACGTCATGAACAACTTTCTCCAAAGAGTCATACTTAGTGTTGACACCCAATTTTGTTCAGGCACTGACTTTTGTTTAAGTTTTAGGTTAAAAAAATTAGTTTAGAAGGTATTTTCATTTTTTGGGCAATTTGGTCGATTGTTATGACATTTAGGTCATTTTTGTCATTTTAAAGTTAGTTAGTCTTGTCACATTTAGGTTACATTGTTTAGTTTTAATTTAGACTCCTAAAGGTTTTACTGTGTCAATTTAGGCAAAAGGGAAAAGTTGGGTGAAAACTGAGGGTTTTTAAAGGTTTTAGGTAAAATTGGAAAGTTTGGGGCTAATCTCTCAAGTTTTGAAAGTTTGAGCTAAATCTGGCGATTTTATGAAATTTTAGGAAAATCTGGTTATTTTTGCAAAGTTTTGGGCTAATATGACAAATCCTAGAAGTTTTGGGTCAAATTGAAATTCACATAGAATATGAGGCTAACTCAACAGCTTGAGAGTTTTATTGGACTTAAACTAGTAAATTTACCAGATTATATCGTAATTGACTTAAACTTTCTTCAAATCTAATTTGGATTAAGTCTAAACTCTCAAAACCTTGTTAATCACGTTTTAAACCTCCTCTAGTATAAATATAAGTCACACTTGGAAGAAAAAGGGGAAGAATTTTTGTAACCCTAAGCTCAGCCAGAAAAAAGGTCAAACTACACCCTTAGTCCCTGGTCCTCTCGCAGCCTCTTCCGAAAAAACCTAACCTTTCCCCATCACCGCCTCCACCCCTGGTGCCTCCCCCTTGCTGCCCGACGCCGCCAAGCTGAAGGGAGCCCACCACGACCTTCTCTCAAATTCCCACGCCTCCAGCGCCTCCGTCCACCTGCTCCACTGTCCCTGAGGTCGCACATCATCGCCGGGCAGAGCCCAGACACCTTTTCTGCCTTTCGCCGCCAGCAAGTGAAGAATTGAAGAGGATCCCATCGCGACCCGTTTCTGACCTGCGAACCCAACCCGGATCCAACCCATCCATATCTCTTTTTGGTATAACTATTTTTTTGGCCCCTTAACTCTTCATTTCATTTATTCAAGTTGATAACTTGTTTTTTATTTTGCAGACAGGTCACTAATAGCACTGTTTTCTGTTTATTTTCTCTCATTGTTTATTTATTTTCTTTATTGAAGTCATGAATTAGTTTAGGAATTAATATTAAGCATGATTATATGATTAGATTAGATAGATAATTTTAAATAATATGAATCTAAAATTTATTTGATTTACATAATGTATCTAAAAAATCATACTTAGGAAATTTCATTCCACATGGGTTTGATAAAACCTTAGAATGAATTTAGGATAACAATAAATTTTAAGATTCATATCCAGATGATCCGATAAGATTTATGGTTTGGATTGATAATCAACTAAAATATTTAAAAGATAAATAAAGATATGTTAAGTTTTTATGTTCCACATCCAGATGGTCTGATAGAATCTATGGTTTGAAAATATCAAAATTCTACAAAACAAATAAAATTAAATAGAAAGATTTAGAAGTCCATATCCATGTGGTTCGATTAGAATCTATGGTTTGGATATTAATCAAATTAATTAAAGCAAGCAAAGCAAAACTTAAATCAAATTAAGGTGCCAATTTTTTTGGCGCTATAAAAAGGTTGTTTTAGCGTAACCGTACTCCCAAACCCCTCGAGCACTCGTAGACCATTTTTAAGGTGTACAATTGACCTAGGTGAAACCGATTTGTGGTGACTTCCAAAAACACATTGCTACACCTAGAAAACAAACCTATAACCCAAAAACAAAAAATAAACGGTAAGGGCATTAAACTTTAATTCAAGATATAACAAAATCTACAAACAATTTGAAGATAGTTTTTTGGGAAAAGTTAAACAAAAGGAAGATCGGAATCAAACCATGTAAGCGGCTAATCAAGAGCCACCGTGAACGGTGGCTAACAATCACTCTGAAGCGGTGGCTAGTGTTTGCCTTCGAAGAAGGGCGAGAGAGAGAGAGAGAAGATGTATGCAACAGTTGGGAACCAAAAAAAAAAAAATGTTCCTTTTATATGGCTTAAACACCTAAATACACCATTAGTCCCCTAATTTAATTTCATGTTACAAGTTTACCCAAATCTCTATAGCGCCTGTCGTATTAGTCCTCATCGTTCCAAAATGTTCGTTTTAACTTAAAAAAATTTACAATTAAGTCAATGTCCCCTTTTTTTGCTTGGGCAACTGTCTGGCGACCAACACGTGGAGTCCTAAAAAATGATGGCTAAAATGGTTGCTCTAACGACCAATCTAGAGACTATCTTTGGCAACCAACTATAAAAGGTAGCCAGACGGTCGCAATAAATTTTCAGAATCATTTTTGCCATGAAAATGGCCTAAAGACAAGCCCAATTTTGTTCTTCCCCCCCCCCCCCCCCCCCCCCCCCCCCCGCGGGCGAAGGTGCTTATTCATAGAGTTTTGAGATGGGTGAAATAGTAAATGGTAGGCTAGAATAGTCAAGGTAGGTGAATACAAGTCAACAAAGACGATCCAAACTTTTTTTTTGCCACCATATACATTGATGTAGCTTTTCTCAAAGTATGAGATTTATAGATTTCTTCTTTAGCTTCGAAATGACAGCTTGATCATTCAAATTGGATGTCTGTAGCTCAAGTTATGATTTTTCTGTCGAAACTACTCTTCAGCACACAGAAGAACAAATGGTCTCATCTATAATCAGATTTGAGCAGTGAAAACAATCAAACTAGCTCTCAAAATAAAATAGCGTTGAAGATCTATGTGTTGGCTTTTTGATGAATTTGGAATCAATCAGTTCCAACATCTACAGCTCCAGATATAATTTTTCTCGTGAAGGGTCACCAAGTGATGATTTTATCTACATACATAAAAAATAATTATTTAATATATATTTTTTAATATTAATGAATAGTAAACTGTACATGAACAATAAATACATATGAATAGTAAATATGTGTGAATAGTAACCCGATGGAATAAATGTTCAAAATAGATAAATTAATTATAATCAAAGTGTATAATGATAATTTAAACCCTTAACAGCAATACATTTATGAATGTTCATCACTAACTCTAAACCCTAATCCCTAATCCTAAACCCTAACATTAAATCCTCCCTTCTTCCCTCCGTCGCCTTTTTCCGTCGTGAAACCATCCCCATCGTCAATTCGTACTTCTCTCTGTCGCTGATTCGCACTTACATCTGTCGCCTTTTTCCTTGCGCTTCCATTCTCCAATTCGCACTTCACCGTCGTTTATCCACTTCCGCACTCTGTCCACCGTCGCTTCTCCACTTCCACGGTTTGATTCGTACTTCCACACTCCGTCCGCTTTCGCTTCTCCACTCCCACGCTCCATTCGCCATCCCTTCTCCACTTCCAAAGCCGATTCGTTAACCCGTTTGCCCAAGTCCTGGCTTCTTGGTACAAAATTTCCTTTAGCCCTCCTATTTTTACATTAGTTTGTTTTCATCCTAAGTGTCTCTGTATTTGCATAATAGTCACTGACAGCATTAGTAAATTGTATTTTTATTTTATTTTTTGTTTATTTGTTGTTTTAGCCACAAATTAATTTGATAAAATTGATAATGCAGAGGATTATAATTTTAGGCTATTTATCCAATTATTTAAATAATTTAATTTACTTAATATTTTTAAGAAATAAAAAATTTATTGAATTAATGTGCTAAAATACTTAATAAATATTTAAGTAAATTGTTCTTGTTGGACTTGGTAAAGTTCCATGACACATCTTATCTTTTTAATGTACTTTCAATATTTAAAATTTTAGAAAATTTTGTACTAATTATATTCATGTTATTTACATTCGAAGAACTGGTCAGTAACTAGTTTATTTTATTCAAATCCAATTAATATTGTAGACCATATAAGCGGTCCAATCAACTAGGAAAATTGAATAGTGGTAATTCCTAAAATGTAAGGCAGATGTCAAGTTTTTTAACAATTTTTTTAAATTACACATATTTCCCACTTGTTTTATAAACCCTAATCCATATCCTAAAACCTTAATCCCTGAGCCCTAAACCTTAATCATTAACTCTAAACTCTAATCCCTAATCCTATATCCTAAACACTAATCTTAATCCCTAACACTATACCTGATACCTTAGTCCTAATCCTTAACCCTATGCCATAACCTTATTTTTATACGTACCCTAAACCATATACCCTAATCATCATCTTATACCCTAACCCTAACCTTAATCCTAATCCTAATCCTATACCCTATACCCTAAACCTAATCCTATACCCTATACCATATACCCTAACCCTAATTTTATACCCTATACCGTAATTCTAGTCCGTAACCCTATACAATATACCCACTACTAAAAAATCATGATTTTCCAACTGTTTTATTACCAACGGCTAAGCCGTTGGTAATTGCCAACGTGTAGAACCGTTGGTGAAAAAATTCCAACGTGCACACGTTGGTGGAAATTTTTTTTTGTTTTGTTTTTACCGACGGCTAAGCCGTTGGTAATTAGCAACGGTTGTGACCATTGGAATAGTTTCCTACTGTGACGTGTTGGAAAAAATATATAATAATTAGGTACAAATTTAAATAGTTTAGTGGTTTCAATGTTTAATGTTTCCAACGGAAAAGCAAAAGGCTCCTGTACCTTTACCAACGGCTTCAACCGTTGGAAGCTCATTAATGAAATGGTGAGTATTGAGTTTAGGTTTCTAACAGCTAAGGCCGTTGGAAAAATTGTTTTTAAATTCCCCCCCCCCCCCCCCAGCGCCAGTCGTTTTCTTCATCTCGCTCTCTTCGTGTCTCTCTCTCCTGCCTTCTCTTATTCGCACAGCACACACAGTCACGTTTCTTCTTCGATTAAGCCCTAAAACAGCTTCGTCGAGGATGAGGATCTGGTGTCGTTTGGGGCGACCTGAAGGTTAGTTTGGTTTTTTTTTTTTTTTGAGTTTTTTTTATTTTTTTTTCGGTATTTTCCCTATTTGAGCTTCTTGGTTGATAATGGAGGCTAGGTTTTGGTCTTTACTGCAAGATTGAAGTTATTTGGAGGCATTTGAAGGAAGTACACATTTCGATTTGAGGTCAATTGGTTTATTTCGTATTTTTTAAATTTATTCCCCAATAAATACGCATAATTCGGATTATTACATGTTAATTTGGTTTGAAATATGTGCAATATTTGTGATTTTGTGTTATTGATGGTTGGATGTGAAGTTTTTTGGTTACCCATTACAATTGCAAATTTATGTGCATTTTATTACAATTTTTTGTTTATTTTCGGGATTAATTATAAAATATGAAATTATTAGTTTTAAGTGAATTGTTTAGGTAGTATATTTATGTGTGAAATTATTTAGTATAATTTAAAATAGTAAATAATTATTTTTACGTAAATTGTTTAGGTACTAAATTTATGTATGAAATTATTTAGTATATTTAAAAATATGAAATAATTTTGATTTACGTAAATTGCTTAGGTAGTATAATTAATTTCTGTTAATTAATTTGCAAGTCTAATAGTGTTAAAAATAAGTCAAGAAAAGACTAAAATTTACTTCAAAGGTTCTGAATAGGGGAAAAAGTTAGGAATGTTCACAACAATGAAATTTCAAAAAAATCAATGTTTTTTGGATATATGGGAGTACTTATCAGTTCGTCAAAATGAAAGATGAAGGACAATGATACTTTGATAAATAAAATTACTGGCAAAGTAAATGTTTGGAGAGCAAAGTTTCCCTCTCACATAGAAAGATGGCGGCTAATCCTAATATGTAAATCAGGGTCTTACAATTTTTTAATGTCAGTCTTTGTTCTACTAAATAAGATTATTAAAAAGTGGAGATAAAATATAGAAACTTTTCTAGGAGAGAAAAGACAACTTCTTAATATCAACCTTTGATCACTTCTTAACAATAATAATTACAATAATACTAATAATAATAATAGTTATTATTATAATAATAATAACAATAATGAAACTAATAATAATCTTTATAACGTATTTTGTTTAAAATACTCGTGTAGATTAACGTTTCTTTGTTTCATTTGCAGAAATTTCTTATATTACCAGGATATTAAGTTCCCCCCCCACCCCATTTTTTCAGTTCCTCCCTGCATCTGTGAGCCTGAAGACGTACCCATTGTTTTTCTTCTCCGTTCGAAGTCATTCGAGGTAAGTTTCTATTTTTTTTTCCTTTCTAATTGAAAACGGGATTTTTTAAGGGAAATTGTTTTTAATTATTAATATTGATAATAAAACTTATGTGTTGTCACTGTGGTTTGAACATAGTTGTTGATATTTGAATATGCAATTTATGTTAATTATTTGTTATCTGTGGATATTTTTTCTTATGGATTAGAGTCAATATGTAATTTCTTTGTGCGTTGTATATATTATTTTATGGAATGATTATTTGTGTAAGTTGATGGTAATAGGTATAGTTATAGTTTAGTTGGAGTGCTTTAGTGTAAATGGTTATATTATGTCATGGTCTAATGATAATAAAAATTATTATTATAATAAAACCATGTTGCAATAATATGACAATAATAATGCAGAAAAATAAAAAAATTAATTTGGAGACCAATAGAGAAAATGTAAAAACTTTATGTATTATGAGTTTAACAATTGACTTTGGAAAAGTTAAGAAAAAAAAAGTCTTATTTCACTAAAAAAATATAAATAAACCATGGTGACCAATATTTTAGTTTAGAAAATAAAACATTAAAAAAAATAACCAAGGAATTAAACAAAAACACTATAATTTATTAAACTTATGGTGTAATATCAGAAACGAAAATAGTATAGGGACTGGAAATGTGTTTCACAAAAAAAGAAAAGTAAAAGTAGGAGAATAGCGAAATTGAGAATCGAAAAGATATTTTCATGATAAAATGTCACCAACCTTCCAAAAGAAGCAACCAAACCCAACAATAAAAAAGAACAAAAGGAAAGGACATGCAACAGAGTGGGTCACAACTCAGCCCAACACCGAAGTACAAAATCATTTCTAAGATATTGGTTTGATACTCGTTTTCACTAATAAATGATGACCATTGAAGAGGAGGAGTCACTGTCCTTCGACAAAATCCAGCTAGCTTGATTGTACCAAACATGACTTGAACGCAAACTGCTTCCTAACCCTAACCTTTACCTTAGACCATAAATCTAAACTTAAACACAAGACCCTAAACCTAAACTTTAAAACCCTAAAGACAAAATCTAACCTAAACTATAAGTCTATAATCGTAGCAGTATCAACCCTATACCTAAATCTAAACTCTAATAGACATAAACTTAGACCCTAGTCTTAACACTAATTTTAACTTTACCATAAACGCTAAATAAAAAATCTGAACCCTAATCCCCATAAACCCAAGACTCTAACCTTAACTATAAGCTCTTAATCCAAATCATAAACCCTCAAACTCTAACCTTAAAACCCTAAACCATAAAGGAATAATCAGGATAGTTTTAACCCTCATCCTAAACATTAACTTTCTTTATTCATTACCTTTTTTACTTAGTAAAGCCTATATGTAATAAAATATAATGAAGAAAATTTTTAATTTACATACTAAGAACAATAAGAATAATAAGAACAATAATAATGATCGTACATTAATCATAAGAACAATAAGATTGAGAATAAACTTTGTTTATCTAACAATTTTTTAAGTTACTTACGTAAACATTAATGAACTTTTGTTATTTTTATTAACTCAATATAAAACTTGCCTACGTATATCATTTAATAGATTGAGGTGTTTATGATTACGAACAGATTTTGTTTGTAATGGAATCCGCCCGTAGTTGGATGTACAGTAACCGTTTCTTGCCTGGCCGAACGGGTTACACACAACAGTGGGAGTCCGGGGTCGAAGAATTTATATCATTTGCTGTCTCGCACCCTGAAACTATGAGCGGGTTATGCATTCGCTATCCTTGTCGGAAATGTAAGAATTTGCAGTTTAATCAGTCTGATGAGGTTAGAGTTCATCTGTAAAAATGGGGGTTTAAGCCTTTTTACTTGAATTGGACCGCTCATGGTGAGCCATTTAATGAAGCATCAGATACGGCTCCAGGTGTGGGTGGGTTTGATCAGTTTGACCAGGGGTGTTCGACGAATCCATATGAAATGATGGTATTAGATGCCGTTGCCCCTAGTTACTCACAAATTTCGGAAGTTAATGTTGCAGAGCCGAATGAAAGTGCCAAAAATTTTTTTAAACTTTTGAATTCAGCATCAACTCCTTTATGGGATGGGTGCGAAAGTCATTTTGAGTTATCTGCTGCTGTCCGTCTTCTCAACCTTAAGTCTAAGTATCACATGTCACGAGGATGCTTTAATGGCATTGCCCAACTGAAGAAGAAGACTCAACCAACAGATAGTAAGATGCCATCAAATTGGTATGAAACTAAGAAATTAGTTTCCCAGTTGGGTCTGTCTCACGAGAAGATTGACGTCTGTGTGAATGATTGTATGTTGTTCTGGAAAGATGACAGTAGTGTGCGTATTTGTAAGTACTGTGGAGCTGAGAGATATAAGCCAAAAAAGGGAGGTCGTGGTAAAGATCAACTGAGAAAAACCATGCATTATTTACCACTTAGCCTTCGTCTGCAACGCTTATTTGCGTCATTGGCAACAGCTTAGCAGATGAGGTAGCATAAGGAGCAAACACAAGTCCCAGGTGTTATAAAACATCCATCAAATGGTGAAGCTTGGAAACATTTTGATCAGACCTACCCATGGTTTGCTTCAGAAGCACGAAATGTCAGATTGGGGTTGTGTGCCGATAGATTTACACCTTTTGGATCATCTGGAAAACAATACTCTTGTTGGCCTGTGATCGTTACTCCGTATAATTTGCCCCCTTGGATGTGCATGAAAAAACCCTATATGTTCTTTTCGTTGCTGATTCTAGGTCCACGTAGCCCAAATCATAAGATTGATGTTTATCTATAACCTCTAATAGACGAGCTACGGCATCTGTGGTTTGATGGCGTTGAAACATGGGATGTATCATTGAAACAAAATTTTATTCTGCGAGCAGCATTAATGTGGACCGTAAATGACTTTCCAGCTTATGGCATGCTATCAGGGTGGATGACACATGGGTGATTGTCTTGCCCTATTTGTATGGGCGAAAGTAAGGCATTCCAACTTAAGTATGGCGGGAAAATTTCATTTTTCGACTATCATCGGCAATTCCTTGCCCAGAACCACTCATATAGAATGAATTGTACTTGCTTTAAGAAAGGGAAATTAGAGAAGTCATTGCCTCTTCCGCGCTTATCAGGTGAAGATATATTTGAAAGAATCTCATGGATTCCATCAGTTGGTAACGATGGGCCACAACATCGACCGTGCGATTATGGGAAATCACATAATTGGACGAAGCGAAGCATTTTCTGGGAGTTACCATATTGGGCCACGAACTTAATACGACATAATCTTGATGTTATGCATATTGAGAAGAACGTGTTTGAGAATATATGGAATACTGTGATGGATGTTAAGAACAAAACGAAAGATAATGTGAAAGCACGGAAGGACCTGAAAATTTATTGTAATCAGCCGGAGTTAAACATGGTTCCACTTGATGATGGTCGTTCGTTCAAACCAAAGGCGAGGTTCACATTTGATGTTAACCAAAGGCAAGATGTGATCGCTTGGGTAAAATCTTTACGACTTCCTGATGGATATGCCTCGAATCTTGGGAGATGTGTTGATACAGCTGGTTACAATATGTATGGCATGAAGAGTCATGATTGCCATGTTATGATGCAAAGGCTTCTCCCCATTGCCCTCGAAGCGCTACCCGAGAATATTTGGAAGCCATTAACGGAGTTAAGCCTATTCTTTAGAAACTTGTGCTCTCCAGAGCTGCATGAAAATCACTTTTTTGCGTTGGAGGCCAATATTCCAATTATAATTTGTAAGCTTGAGAGAATTTTTCCTCCAGGGTTTTTTGATGTCATGGAGCATCTCCCAGTTCACTTGCCATTTGAAGCAAGGGTTGGAGGACCTGTTCAGTACCGATGGATGTATAAATTTGAGTGGTGCATGCATGACCTAAAAATGGAGATTTCTAATACTGCTCATGTTGAGGGATTGATATGTGAAGCATACCTTATAGAGGAGACTTCCATCTTTTGCTCTCATTACTTTGAGTCCCATGTTCCCTCCATGATGAACCGAGTACCGATAAATGATGATGGTGGTCCTGTCCCATGTAATGGTGACTTGTGGTCCATATTCACCTTTCCGGGACGTCCATATGGTGCATGCCGATATAGATTCCTCACGGACGATGAACTCAGACTTGCAACCACATACGTTCTTCTAAACTGTGCTGAGATCAGGCCATATCTAAAGTAAGTCATCGTTCATGAAAAGACATTCCAACTTTGATTATGTTGAAATTCAAGACTACTCATCAAACAAAACTAACATATTTTCATTGTTTCTGTTATATGCCACAATATGTTTGTGGACATGGTCAGGGAAACTGCACCCGAGATAACAATGTCTGAGATGGACATACACATTGAAAACAATTTCTCAGCCTAGCTCCGACACTATGTACGTGTGCTTTTAGTCAGTATGTATTGCAATATGTTAAGTTATAAAAGTCTCCATATATATTGTCCTAAATTGAAAACGTTTTACATAGGTTAATGACCCAGGTAACAATATTGTCGATAACATCTTGTGGGATGTTGCATGTGGGCCCTCATGTCGGGTTCAGACATGGCCGGTTTATTTCACAAATGGGTACAAGTTTCACATAAGTGAATGGGGGAAGGATAAATCAACATTTAATAGTAGAGTCTGCATACGCAGTACGGGTGCAAGTGAAGTTGAATGTGATTTTTATGGTATATTAGAAGAAGTCATTCAACTCGAATATCCGGGCTTTCCACATAAGAATGTTGTCTTGTTTAGGTGCAACTGGTTTGACCCAACACCTGAACATGGAACTCAAATGTATAAACAGTTTGGGTTAGTTAAGATCCGGAATAGCCGCAGATATCAGAAGTTTTTTCATTCTAGCATCACAGGCTGACCAAGTTTACTACACACAATATCCGAGTAAGTCACGTGAAAGAATGGGTGGTCAGCTGTTATGAAGATAAAACCTCGATGGATAATACAGTATGCAATTCTGGACAAGGATGACGTGTATCAAGACAGTGGATCCGTGAATTGTCAAAGAATTAAAGATGACCCAATTGAGGAGTTAGCTGACCCGGGTGTCGGTGATGATATTGAAGAAGATGTACTTGAGGAGGGGGGATCTAATGGCAAGACAGAGAATGAGGAGGAGTTTATATCCGATGACAGTGACACTGAAGAGTCTGAGGAGTTTGACGAGAATGACAGCAGTGGGTCGAATGAATGATAAGATAACATGTACTAGGAATAATGATAACCTGTCATTTCTAATTAATGTGTACAAAATATTTGGTAAATTTATATACCCCTAATACTCCACAATATATGTCAGTCAATATATGTTATGTTTAATTTACCTACTTAGCTAATAATAAATGCAGATGTCTCGCAAAGGGGATAACACCTATAAACGCCGACCTGGGAAAGGACCATTTGCGCAGTGTAAGGAGGTAATAGAGCCAATACTTAATGAACGACATAGGATGGGTTCTTCATCCCGGGCACAGGAGGATGTCAGTGTAGAGACGCAGGGAACAACAGTGCCAACCACGCACGTCCCCTTCCATGAGCACCGATCTGACGGCGGTGAAGGCACGCCATCTGGACATGGATCTGGTGTGCGCCACATGAGGCACCCCATAGTGACAACTCATCCCTCAAATGATGATATACATATTGATGACATCCCATCATCGATGTCACAGACAGCAGGCCGACCGCGGATGAGGATATCCCCACATGGTAACACGTAAGTGATAAATACCAAACACACGTATTAATATTAGTAAGAGTAATTACTTTACATGGAATCGAAATACAAGTCAGTAACTAACAATTTGAACGTCGCAGATTCATTCCAGCTGCGGCGACACGGTTAGTGACACCATGTTTCACCACACATTTCAAACCATATTATGATTGGTCCTCTGTCTCTCCATCAGACCTGCAGCAATGGTGGCGTGTTTTTGAGGTATAACAATATTATTACTATGATAATGATGTAATAATGTTATAAGATTAAGAATTATTTTTTTCCATGCTAATAGTTTAAACATATTAACCTGTATAGAGGAGCTGTGAGTGGGATCCGATACACCATAATGAGGTTTATCGGGTGTGAAATATCTTGAGAGCACAGCATTACAGAAGCATGATGTCAGAAATCCACCGTGTGAAAGATCCTGTTAAACGTCGAGTGAAGGCAAACTTTATGTCAGATGCTGCATATGCGGAAATGGAAGCATATTGGGCGAGTCCGGAGTTCATTCAGAAGTCCGCTAGGTTCAAGGCAATGCGAGCAACAGTGATTGACGAGGATTCACAGTCTGGCTCTTGCAGCACGACATATGTAGGGGGATCTATCTCGATGTCTGCACATCGAGAGCAAATGGTATGTATCTCGATAATGTTCTTTCAAACAACATTTAAGATACTAATGAAATTAAATTACATATTAATGTTACGTTTCATTCAATTAGAGAGAAAGGGATCCTGAGAAGAAGGACCCTAGCTTGTTTAAAGTCCTTCAAGCAACGTATAAAATAAAGAATGGGAAATATGTTAGTAAGCGCTGTGAAGAAGTTGCTATAAGTATTATAACTGTTTGTTCATAGAATATTCTTAAGAAACTTACAATGTTTTACAAATAATGACACACTCAAATGTATTTTATTATGTTTCTGTAGACTCATATCAGTGCAGAGATTGAGGAGCAAACACAAGAAGAGGATGGAATAGAGGCAATTGATGAACTAGCAATCATTAGTACTACATCTGGCGGTAGAAGGAGAGGCTGTGTATTTGGATTAGGATCTGAGCAGTGTGTTATACCGGGACGCCAACAACCAGGTGTCATCCCGCCTATCGACATCACACAGACACCGCAATTCAACGAGCAAGTACAGAAGATGATGGCGGAGGAGAATGCGCGAAGGGATACGGAGTACGAGAGGAAGCTCGAGAGAATTAAGAGGAGACAGAGAGCAGAGATGGAGGCTCAGAGAGCCGCATTGGAGGCAAACCGGGCTCAGTTGGAGATTATTTTTCATTCACTAAACCTTCTGTGCCCGCCGGCTCAACCAGTTCCACAGTATCCTGATGACTCGGACTCGGAGGATGAGGAGATAGTTGGGACTCCGTGATGGGGGTCATCAACAGGTAAGTGCATTTCCCAAGTTCTTGTATTAGAGCCCTTACATAATAATGTTTAGACCTAATTAAGACTCAGTTGAAATTACTGAAATGTGTAATCCGTTGAATGTTAAATGCTTTCGTCCAGACATATATGTTCTTGTTTTAATTATGCTGTGTTTGAGAATATTTTATTTTAATTACGTTTGCATAGTTGTGTAATGTTTATTGCTGAGTAAAGCTGGGCGAACTTTTGAATTGGTATGTTAATTTTGAATGTGTATTCAAACTGGGGAAAATACGAAACAACCGAAACCTGAAACGTTTAATGTATTTTACCAACGTGCAAACAGGGAACTTACCAACTTGTGCGCGATGGTAATTACCGACTATCATCCTGTTACCAACGTGTATGTCAGTGATGGTAATTACCAACGGCTTCATAACAACTCCCTTACCAACTGATGTAAGTTGGTAACTACCAACGCGGGTTCCTACCAACTGTCAGGACAGTTGGTAACTTACCAACTGCAGCCAAGTTACCAACTGCCAGCAGTTGGTAAGTTACCAACGGCTACCAGTTGGTAACTATAACTACGCGATGGAAACTAAGTCTGGTTCATAGCCGTTGGTAATTACCAACGTGCACGCGTTGGAATTTACCAACGTGTTATTAATTGCGCGTTGGTAAAAAATTTTCCAACGTATCAAATACCAACTGCTGCACGTTGGTAAATAGCAGTTGGTAAAGTCCTATATTTTAGTAGTGACCCTAATCCTAATCCCTAACCCTAACTTGTATTTTTATTTGATTTCTTTTATTTGTTGTTTTAGCCGCAAATTAAGAGCTAATTCGTTTAAATTTAAGTCAACTTAATCTAATATGACTTATTTTTATTTTTAAATTTCTTTTACCTAGAACTAATTTTATTTAAAAGCTAATATTATGTAGGTATAATAATTCATTGAATATCCATTTTTTCATAATTTTATTAAATTATTAAATTTTTATGATTTTTTAATTCCTAAAGTTATAAAAATTCATAAAAATTTAATAAAATTATAAAAATTTATTTTCAAATGGATTATCATATCTACATAATATTGACTTTTAAATGAATTTGGTTCCAAGAAAAAAAAGATAAAAATAAATTATTTTTAATTAAGTTGATTTAAGTTAAAATGAATTGGTCCTAATTTAATACGGTTGATGATATAGAGAATTATAATTTTAGGCTAGTTATCCAATTGTTTAAATAATTTGATTTACTTAATCTTTTTAAGAAGTCAAAATTTTATTGAATAAACATGCTAAAATACTTAATAAATATTTAAGAAAATTGTTCTAGGTGGACTTCGAAAAGTTCCCAGACATATCTCATATTTTTAATCCATAATCTTATTATTTAAAATTCTAGATAAATTTGTATTAATTTGCAAACCTAAACCCTAAGCCTAACACCTAATCATATTCCTAACCCTAAGCCCAAATCCATAACCCTAAACCTAAGCCAAACCACTAATCCCGAATCCTATGCCTAAACCATTTCCTAAACTCTAACCCTAATCTTTATCCTAAACCTAAACCCTAGTCTTTATTCATAAACAATAAACCCTAATCCCTATTCCATTTCCGGGTATGGGACGATGGTGGGAATGGTACCACTAGATGGGAATCTCTATCCTGGCCGTGCTCTCCGCCAAGACGGTGGCAACTATTGTGGGACTTGGCAACTCATTCTTGAGGCGACCTAGGTACGTGGTTAATGGGGTGGTTCTAGCTGTAGCACTTGTTCTGGAAGCGTTTATGAAGATGGAGGGAGGAGGGTTGTTGGTGGTGGCGAGCTTGTGGCAAGTGGTGAGGGTGGTGGAGAGCGCGTTTAAGCTAATTAAGCGACCAGGCAATTGAGGCGCAAATCACGGCCGTGTTGATCTAGTTCAAGTTGCTTCGGGAAAAAAATGTGAGGCTTTTGGCGGTAGTAGCATAGAAGGATGAGCTGATCTCCAATCTCCAGCGACAGGGAGTTGAGTGAAATGGGGGAAAAGAAGAACTGGGTTTGCTCAGATTTTTACAGGAAGAGGAGCAATAACGACCAAAAATGCAGAAAACACAAATGTTTAGGTACTGGGAAGCGTACAAGCCAGAGAGAGCAAGAGAGATGCGCTGAAGTAATTAAGATGAGAGATTATTGAAGTAGGAGGAGACAATGCGGTAGAAATAAGCTGATAGATAAAGAGTGTTAAAGAGGAGGGTGGAGAGAGAGAGAAACTGAGGCAGGGCAGCTAGCCAGCTTGTAAGCTTTCTCTCTCTCTATCTCTTTCTTCGTTAAAGGTTAACCAAAGAGAAGAGCCTAGAAGTTCAAAATGAAATTAACTTTAGATGCAGTGGTAGCACCACATTCAATATGGTTGGGGCGATTGCCCTCATTCACTTTCAGGAAAACTACATATATTTTATATAAGTTTATAATAATTGAACATTTTTATTTCATAAATTCTGTAAAATATTTTTAATATATAATTTTTTCCTCTACTTGAAAAATTTTCTAAATCCGACCTGTTTAGATGTCTAAATACCCCTCAAAAACTACTAGAAAAAAGCCATTTAGCGACGACTAGCCATTGCTAGTTAGTGACGCATAATCGTCGCTATCTAGTGACACATAGCTATCACTAGTTAGTGACTCGTACCCGTTGCTAGTTAGTGACGCATTACCGTCTCTAGTTAGTGTAGTTAGTGACTCATAGCCGTCGCTAGTTAGTGACTCACAGCCGTCGCTAGTTAGTGACTCGCAACCGTCGCTAGTTAGTAACGCACAACCGTTGCTAGTTAGTGACGCACAGCCGTCGCTAGTTAGTGACGCACAGCCGTCGCTAGTTAGTGACGCACAGCCATCGCTAGTTAGTGACTCGCAGCCGTCGCTAGTTTGTTTGTGACCTACAGCCGTCACTAGTTTGTGACAATTGGCCTTCACTAGTTTTTGCAAACAATTCTCAATAACTCGCTCTATCCATTTCTTAATCCTCCTATATACATTCCAATATTGTCATCGATTTCACACAAATGCAACAACTAGGGTACTGAATTATTTTTCATTAATACAAAATATGATTAACACAATGTCATGTCATGTCATTCGACAATTAAAACACATAAGGTTACAATTTCCTTTACAAGACAAAAACTGAGCTCAAATTCCTCATACCGCAGGATTGAGCAAAATATTTTTCAGGCAAGATCATGAAAACAACAATGAAAATGACATGGCAGCTCATAAAATACACAGCATCTATTTACCTGCTTTGGTTTTCAAAAGTCCAAGTGTCGAACAATATCAACAATGATGAGAGATACAACCACTTAAACATATAAAACATATAGCTAACTACTGTACAAGAATGTAATGCTGTTATTGCCTTTTTTGTGTATGTAATAAAATTCATGGATATTGGACATTCCTTCAAACAACCATTGTAATGAACAACTTGGGTGCCCAAATTCATTAACATATGGGTTCAGCAATTCGTCACCTAGTTTTCAACAAAACTTCAGCAGCTTTAGTAGTTGATCAAGCAATACATGCTTTCATTAGGTCTTTTCCAAAGCTTAGTTTTACAGTTAAGATACTAGCGACGGTTGTGCGTTACTAACTAGCGACGGTTGCGAGTCACTAACTAGCGACAGCTGTAAGTCACTAACTAGCGACGGCTATGAGTCACTAACTACACTAACTAGAGACGGTAATGCGTCACTAACTAGCAATGGGTACGAGTCACTAACTAGTGATAGCTATGTGGTGCCCAAATTCATTAACATATGGGTTCAGCAATTCGTCACCTAGTTTTCAACAAAACTTCAGCAGCTTTAGTAGTTGATCAAGCAATACATGCTTTCATTAGGTCTTTTCCAAAGCTTAGTTTTACAGTTAAGATGTAACTAATTTACAAAGTAATGGTAGCATGCCACTTGATACATTATATTCTGGTTATTAGCTAACTAGAATTATTTTTTAAAAATTTTGAGGTTGGAGGTTCCCTCCCACAAGCCTTTTTGGGATTCTTGGGTTCTCTCTTAATGAGAGCTAAACACCCTTCAACAAGATAGGTTGAAAGGGAAGGTAAGTCTCTCAAACATCACTCTATTTCTAAGTTGCAGAGGGATTTTCCAGTCCATCGTCCCATGATGAGATTATAACAGTACTACCTAACACTCAGGTTCAAAACAAGTTATAAGATCTCTTTTCAATAACTTTACATGAAAACATCCAATTTTTTGAATAACTTTAGAACATCCGATTTTATTGATTAAATGGTTCCCAACATTAATATATAATACTTTTAGTACAAAATTTCTAGCCATGGATGTTAGAAAGCTAGCCATTCAATAACAGGTGTAATTCCACGTGGTCAAGCCAAGGACCATAGTGGCTTTATATTTGGCGAGGCCTCTTCTCCCATTACTAATTGGTTTTGGATTGGACTTTAACATGGTATAAGAGCCCAATGTCATCACTAACCTATTTGTGAGTTATTAGCCTATAGTTGTCATGACCAATGTGGCAAGCCACTTTCAGTTGTTTTGTCAGCCTGCACGTGAAAAGGTGGGAATGGCGCAATCCCACATTGTCAGGTTAAAGGATTTCATAGCACTTATATTATGATGAGACCTATCAATCCACTATCTATTACTTCTGGATTGGATGCTTCAACAACAAGAATGAACAAGTTAATCATTTCATTAGTACCTGATAAGCAACTGAAATTAGCTCCTGAATGTGGAGAACTAACCAATTACCAAAGCTCTGTCCATTAGAAGCTTTTCTCCTCGCCAAAGAGAGATAAAAAATAAGCAGGATTCTTTCCTACAGTTTTTGGGAGTTAGCTCAAACACCTACCATCCAACACAGAATTTAATCAGGCTACTTTATTTTCAGTCAACCACAAGCAGAATCTTTGTTAAAAATATTATAGAAAACCATCTAAAAGGTCAGACAACAATTCAACTTCTGGTTTTCTCTAAAGACTGCAGCTGCAAAACCTAGAACTTGTTTTCTGTATCTATTTTCTTTTGAATGAATAAGTGTGTCCTTTGTGACTTAGCACATCCTTATGTTCATCACACTTTATCTGAATCAAGTTGAGGTTGGTTAGACAAAGTTCCTTATACAGTTAATTTCTTTAAGTTGTTTTGGCATTATAAATCCATGTAAACTACAAAGTGGCCAGTTCATGCCAGATGCTCTTCCTCATTCAAGCATGATACTTCAAAGTGGAAAACAGAAATAGGAGCTAAATGAAACAAAAGCCTATCATACAACTGCCATTGGCTATGCCTATGCCAAAATTGCATCAGTTGAAGATAATGTTAGATCTACTAAAATCGTTATACTAGGAAACTGAAAACAGAAGAAGGAACTTATTTACCATGTTATGACAAATTGATATCCAACGACCAGGATGTATAGGACAAGATATGTGGAGCAGTCAAATTATTATGGCACGTACTAGATTCCCAATCCTAAAAAATCATGCAAAAATTTTTTAAAAAAACACACACACAAACTCAGGTTCTGTGTATAGAAGGAAATGAATTTCTGTAACTACAGAAAGAAAAAAAAAAAGCATATTTCAACAACCCCCTTCCTATCCACCCATCTCAGATATCTGCCCCTAGACAAATAGGCACATGATCATTTGCAAATACTCCAGGGGGAAAAAACTAAATAAATATTCATAGAAAAAATGAAATCATGGACATACTCTGAATCAGTTTCCTCATCCAGCATCTGAAACTGATTATCCTCAATTTGCTCATCAATAATTGAAACCTAAAGTTACACACAATCAATTGGAATTTTCATTGGGGAAACAAAAAAGAGAAGAAAAAACAAAAAAGATGGTAGAAGAAAATATATTCATCACTAACAGGATCCTTCTCAATAAGGTGCCGCAAGGTGGAGACAGCAAGATGCCTCAGGGTTGGCTGTTCAGAAGGAAATCACTTATTAATGGAGGAAGAAAAAAAAAAGTACATTTACCATATTCAAATGTACAGAAACAACAACCTGTCTGGAAGATAGAGTTGACAGAATAACTTGCACATGGGCATGCACTGAAGCAGCTTGTGGAGCAAACAGAACAAGCTGCATTCAAACGTAATTTCTCATTCTCTATCTCCTTATCTGCAGCTAAAACAAAACAAATTTGATTGAAAACGATTGAAACAATTTAAGGGCAACGAAATTTCTTAAAGCTTTCATAGACCTTCTAGATTGAAAAAGATTGTTCTCGATTAGCTATCTCATTCTCTGTAGCCGAAACAAATCTAACTGAAATAAAAACCTTAAAACCAAACAAGAAAAAGGAGAAGAGGAAGGAGAAGAGAACTTATTGTGAGTAGAGGAAACGACACAAACGATCGGCGAAGAACAAGTGCGAAGACGCGATGACTATTTCTGATGGTTGAATCCGGAAACAAAGATCCTCGGATTGATGAGGAAAGCAGAGTTAGAGACGATTCTGGGGCCCCTAATGAAACAAAACAAAACACAGAATCGACATCTGGTAACTCATTTGAGATTCCCTATTCTTCAACGAATCCGACAGGTAATCCAAGATGGAGACCACAATCCATTGTTGAAAGCGAAATTCACGTAGGGAGAGGCTTTATCGGAGACGACCTTAATGGAATTCCAGTTGATTTGAGGGAGAGACAAGGACTCGATCGAGTGCTGGGACTGAAACTGGAGAAAGAAGAGGGAAGCGCTGTCAGTGGAGTTGTAAAGGTAGAAGATGCCATCAACGGTGGCGATAAGGAATAGGACAGTGATGAGTTCTGTTTTTTCTTCACCCAGGAGGACAATCACGCCTGGAGAAGGGGAAGGGAATTTTAATTCAAAATAGAGACGGCAAACTCTCGCTTCCTTATCTAAACTAGCGACGTCTGGCCTTCATTAGTACTTAAGATAATACAAAAGCATAACTAGTTTCCTTTAAGTAGATTTAACAAATTAATATTCCTAATATCTACAAAAAAAATTAGTTGAAATTCAAGAGATTTTTACTCTCTTTTTTCTCTTCTAGAAAAATAATTGAGGTGAATAAATTTTCTAATTTAAATTATAATCTATATTTTTTAACTATAAAATAAAATTAGTGAAGGGAAGCCGTTACTAAACATTAGTGACAGCTAGCAGTCGCTAAACCTTTATCAGACTTTAAGGTACATATCTCTAATTTAGCGAAGGCTAACCGTCACTAACTTAGCGAAGGCTAACCGTCACTAATTAGCGAAGGTAAGCTGTCACTAGATTTAGTGACTGCTAACTGTCGCTAAATTTAGCGAGGGCAACCGTCGCTAAATTTAGCGAAGGCCTCGCTAAATTTAGCAACGGTTAACCGTCACTAAATTAATGAGGGCAAGCTGTCACTAAATTTAGTGACGGGTAGCCGTCACTTAGTTAGAGAAGGCAAACTTTCACTAATTATGGCCATAATTTTATAAAATTCTTAAGCTGTTTGAATTTGAGCCAACAAATCCAACAGAATTAATGAACATATACGTATAATAGTGTTATTCATTTGTTTATGTTCAAGAACAGTTTAATTAGTGTTTATTTATATATTATTTTATGTCCACTTACTTAAACATAATTTGTATATATTGGTGTCAAATATATCTGTTTGTTAATTTTGATATGTATTTTTGTTCTTGGATATTTATCAAATGTTTGTCATTTAATTCATCGTAAACATTTTTTGCATATATTTGTATTTTTTCTGACTTGTTCCTTGATGTTTGATTATTTATATTATTCACAAAAGTATTTATTTATATTAATGTGCGTTAATACTTGTTACTAAATGGAAAAATATGACACTGTTACAGTGCTATTTCATAAACAAATGAACACAGACAGAAAAATAATGTCCATTTAGTGTTTATATTTATGTTCATATTAGACACTTGTTAAAAAAATGAACACAAATAAGATGCATTTATAATTAGAGCGTATTCTACTGAAAGCGTATAGCCAGTTAAGATGTTCCGGTTGTTCAACAATGACATGTACCCTCTTATATATAGCCCATTTTTTTCTTTTTTCTTTTTCTTGTATATAGTGTACAAATTAAATTAACCCAGTTGACAATTTTTTGGGATTTTGTTAAGTTTAGCGACGCTAACCGTCACTAAATAATTAATATAATTTTCATTAAATAGATTATTTGTTAATTACTCAAAAAATATTTAGAGATTTGTATGCTTAATTAATCAAATTAAAAATTATAATTATACAATTATAATGTTAGCGACGCATAACCATCACTAAATTAGCGACTTTAAGCCGTCACTAAAATTTAGTGACGCATAAACGTCACTAAATTAGCGACGGTAAGCCGTCACTAATGTTAACGACATATAACCGTCACTAAATTAGCAACGGTAAGCCGTCACTAAATTTAGTGACGCATAACTGTCACTAAATTTAGTGACGCCGTCACTAATGTTAGCGACGAATAACCGTCATTAAATTAGCGACTTTAAGCCATCACTAAATTAGCGACGGTAACCGTCACTAAATTAGGGACTTTAAAAGGTCAGTAACTTTAGTGACGCATAATCGGCACTTATTTAGCGAAGATAACCAACCACAAACTTTAGCGACGTTTAACATTCACTAAATTTGCAACGGTAAATTGTCATGTAAAGCCCGGTGAAACTTTAGTGACAGATATCAGTCCCTATATAGCAGCAACAAACTAATTGGGTTGACAAGTCTGCACAAGTTAAATTACATGTCATGATATTTAATGCATGCGCATGCATTCGTTGTATATTAATATTTTTGTTTTATTATTTTGTTTTTTTAAACAAAATTGTTTGTTATAATGGTAAACATACAGTAACTTGTTGGATAGAAGGATCTCAATAACGCAAATAAAATTCGTATAATCTTAAAATTGTTGCGTGAGGAAAAAAATATCTACAATCTAAATACATTTGTATTATATCAACTGAAATAATTTATGTTGTGTGAGAATTTGAGACGTTACACAATTTTCAGCTATAATATTTACATTTTTATGGTAGTGTATTCAAAAGCAATTATTTATGTTCAATGAGATAACAATTTATCATAAAAAATAACAGCCACATAAAAACCCAAACTTTTTTTTTTATTTTTTTTAGTTTAGCGATGGCCAACCGTCACTAAATTAGCGACGGTACGCAGTCGCTAATTTTAGCGACGGCCAACCGTCACTAAATTAGTAACGGTACGTCGTCATTAATTTTAGTGACGGCCAACCGTCACTAATTTAGAGACAGTAAACCGTCACTAAAATTTAGCGACTAACAGCCGTCGCTAAAGTCTCACCGGAATATTACCAACTATTAACCATCGCTAATTAGCGACGGTAAACCGTCTCTAAATTCGATTTTTCTTGTAGTGAAAGCATTTGAATTTTGGCCAGCAAGCAAAATTCTGTTACGGAAGACAAAGCCTTGGTAATTAATTCTTGCATAGCACTAAATTCACTTAAAAATAATATATTATAATAGTAATTCTGATAACAACGAAAAAATTTATGGTCTCTGTCGAAGGTTATGAATGGCCTATTTCTGCGTTTTCTTCTCCGGTTTAACATTATCAGCCCTATCCAGAAATCCAACCACGAGGTGCCCAACATCATATTTGATTTTCAAAGTTATTGCTAATTAAAAGAACGAATTTACGAGCTGCCTTCCATCTGAATTCAGGAATGGATTCTACGATGGCTAGCATGCTTGCAGCAAAAGTTTTCATTAAGTAATAACTTGAGAAACAAGTTAAATTAGTGGTAGTGATCACGATTCATGTGGTGAGAACAGGCACCTAGTAATTTTTTTGTTTATTTTTTTTATTTCGAGTTACATTTTCTGTGTAAGCTTATAAATAACATGTTCTCTTACCTTATTATGATTTATTTTTATCAATAATATTGAGATACTCCCGTTTTGCTTCGATATTCTCTACCAGTTGATTTTCATTATTCCTTTGATTTGAGCGGCTTCCTTGATCGTGCATTATTTCTTGTTGCGTCAAAATATAACCAAGAGCCCCATAAGCTCTTGCTATTGATGACAGGCTTTCGTTTGAAATTAACGGCTTTGCGTCAACATGTTACACACCATGGGCCCTAAATTAAATGAGAGGTGGGGCTGGTCACTTTTGAATATAATTATCCTTGAAGTTATGGTTAATTATATTGGGCTTATAAAGAGGTAAAAATGTTGGAAGGTGAACCGTAATATATTTGAGGTAACTTTGGGCACAAATTTTTTTAGCACATGGCTTTAATTGGGAGTTTAATGCTGATTTTCCGTTTGATGGTTTTTTCCTTCGTAATGGGACCAACAGCATCGGACGGCAAGGACTCGTCCGTCGTCCGTCGTCCGTCGTCCGTCCTGCTCGGATTTTTAATGCATTTATAACAGTTCGGCCTGTATGGGTATGCAGGAATTGAAATCAAGGTATTGAAGAGTTCATTTCTTTGTGGTTGACCCCTGCAATTGAAATTGAGCCGGTTGTGCATCGGTATATATATAGAGGAGACCATCGGAAATATAGACCATGCACTAGGAACATTGAAAAACTGAGGAGGAGAAGGATCATTAGTTGAGTTATTAATAATTTAGTTTCGTTAACTCCGAATTTATTACAGTTGTTTCATTTTATAGTAACCAAAATTTACATTTTTGTCTTTTATTTTTTTTCATTTTCCTCTTTCAGTTTTTTATGTAAACTAATAGATATCAATGGGCAGACATAAACGGTTACATAATTTTCTTCTAAATTAGTTAGTACGAGATTTTTATGACCCACACATTGTTTTAGAGACTTAATTCAATAAATTTAGCATTAAAATAAATGTTTATTATAAGTAAGTAAAAAAATTTTACCCATAAATTCACATTGATCAGCTAAATTTTTGCTTTATTTCAATTTTAAGTTGGGTTCTCTTTACATTATATTCTTATAATTAAAATAATTAGTTATGATCGAAATATAATACCGTGAAACAAAAACTTGTATATGCTTTGAATCTATACATATTTTATTTATTAATAAAAAATAATTTAATAAAATTTTTCATCTCTTATTACTAATTCAAACTCCAATTTTTAATATCAATGAAAAATTTATTTAGAAAATTTTATTTTAAATTTCAACAATTATAGACCAAATTATTTTAGTTAACTATAGACCTTAAAGTAAATAATTGATACTACAGAATTCAATTATCAATAATAAAAAAATGACTGAAATACAAACTATATTTAACTTATGTTAATCAATTAATGGTTTAACTATTAAATTAATAAAAATAAAAAGGAAAAAAATGAATTAAGCCAAATCAACCAGAACCATAATCAAAAGTAGGCAAATTATAATAATCAAAGTTTCATTTTTAGAAAGCAAAAATAAAGAAAGATAACAAAAAAAAGTTCGGACCAAGATAAAAACTAGAAAAATTTTATGTATTAAAGGTTTAATAATTGATTTAATAAAGTCAAAAAAAATTATTTAACTAATAAACTATGGTGACTAATGTCTTAGTTTAAAAATAGTGTATAAAAAACAAAAAAAAAGTTTGGGGATCAAGAGAGCAAATAGAAAAAATCTAGTTCAATAGTTATTCAATTTAGGGACCAAAATGGAATACAGATGAAACTTGGGGACTAACTTCTTAAAGATTGAAAATTTAGGGATTGAAATTGAGTTTTAACCAAAATAAAACATGAAACAGATTAAAAATGGGAAATCGCAACACATACTCTCAAAAAGTTGAATACCTTATGAAAAGGGGATTAAACTTAAAAAAGAGTCAATGACATCCAAGAAAATGGGGGGGGGGGGGAGACACTGTTAATGTACAATGGAATCACCATAGATGAATAGTATAAACATTGGTCCTTTCTATAAGTAAACAAGGTATGTGGAGATCTGTATAATAATGCAAGTCATTGACAGAACAATATAAAAAAATAAGACATACTTTGACATTAAATAAAATCTAAGTATAAATAATTGTAAACACATAGAATCGCTAAATGTAGATGTGTTTGCATATTATCAAAAAAATATTAAAGATAACAAATGAAAAATTGTCAAAGCAATTTCATTAATTAATTCAAATGAAACTATCAAGAGAAAGAAAAAAACTTCTAGTATATATAATGTATGATAACATTGTACAATATATATGTATAAGTTTTTCTAAATTTTTACTCACTAATGAATCAGTGATAAAATGAACCTTTTTAAGAATCAATCACCTATACATAATACAAATTGTGCACCGTTTTAACTAATCAAAACTTTGAATCAAACCCCATATAAAAGTACTCGTGTATTATACAAATTGTGTATCTATTTCAATTAATCAAAACTTTAAATTTGACTTATCTAACTAAACCTCTGAATAAAATCATGTAAAAGCAAAAAAAATTTGGTATTTAATATGGTTAATAAAAGCATGTCTCTCATTTTTATTTAAAGATCTATCATTTTAAATTCAAATAAACCATCCAATTTTTTTCCCAAAGTTTCTAACTAATTGAAAAAGTTGAGGACCACTATGGCAAAATTGTTATATTGAGGGACCAAAGGAGGATTTGAATTTTCCCCTGGAATGTAAAAAAAAAAAAAAAGATGGAATTGGCCTCACGGTGACTTGCCATAAAATGAAAAAATATACCTTTAGTCCATGCATTATTGGTTTCTCCAAGTAGTAGTCCACATACTTTATTATCTACCTAACTTACCATTATCAACAGACAGCCTTTACCCTATCTCACGATAGAAGGAGAAAGTGGGGAATTAGTTTGGCAGATGTAAAATATTCAGGGACCAAAAGAAATGTTTTACCACAAAAACAGAAAAAGCAAAAAAAAAAGAAAAGGAGTGGCGACAGGGGATACTGTTGATGAACAGTAAAAACTTTTCCTTCTTTAGAACATAGTATAATATAATATTAAGGAAAAATATTTTATTCTTATTATGTGAATAAAAAAAATTGAAAGGGAAAAAAAATAATATAAGCGCAAAATGCGGATGAGGAAGTTGATTAACAAGGAAAGTTCAGACTATTGCTTTTTCGGTAACTTAGATGTTAACTAATAAAAACATAGACGAACAATATGAGCATGACAATTAGGAAATTTTATTTCTCAAACTATGCTTCAATTCCTTATTTACAATTATACCCCCGATGAAAATTTTAGTGTTGTGAGATTTTTTAGTCCTGATTTTTTCGATTGAAGACTTCCTAGGTGTTTGTACTGTAGGGTGGAAATGCATGTTGATTATAGGTTGCTCCTTATCACATTATTCCTTTGAGATTTGAGATGTATTTATATGTTAGGGGAGAATGTTGGGGGTGATGTGTGTCAAGGGTTGCGTTTATTGGGATAATGAAATCAAGGTACTGAGAATTTTATTTCCTTATAGTTGAGGCCCCCATCATGAAAACTCAGCAGCTTAGTGCAAAAATAGGAATACAAAAAACATTTCCCTCAAGCCGTGGCAAAGCAGGGGGCTCCCGCTAGTTAACTTGGAATGGTTAAACCCAACCAAACTGGCCAATGAGTTTATGAGTTTTCTGCCATCGACCCTAATGTAGTTTGATTAAGGTGTGGTAGGGTTAGGGGTGAAAATGGATTGGGCCAAGCCCGAGCCCATTGAGTTCGAGCTCGAGCTCAAATTGACTGAGCCCAAATTTTTTGGGCTTGAGCTTGGCTTGAATGCCCTCCAGGCTCGAATAATAATCTGAATAATAAACAATAATCTGAAAAATAACCTGAATTCTGAAGTAATATAACAAACCAAATACAAATATCAAGTTTTGCAACTAAAGAAAAACATCTAAATGAAAAGAACATAGCAACATGTGATGTCTAAAGTCTCAACTCCTAAGCAGCAACAAAGCCAATAACAAGTGACCAATCCAATTTCAGTGACACAAACACAAACATTGAAACTAACAGCAACACAAACTCCTTCCCTTGATCAGCAACACAAACAGAAACACAAAAACTAACAACAAGAGCTTGAGGCAACAAGGGCAACAGCAGCAAAGAGCATTCGGTAGGCAGCAGCAGCACTTTGCAGCCAGAAGGCAGTAGGAAAACGCAGCAGCAACATGGACTAGCAAAAGGTAGCAACATTATTCAGTAACAGAAGTCAACAGCAGCACACAGAGTAGCAGTATCAAACAATAGCAACAAAACACTAAAAGAATATTACTTTCAAGTCTCCACACATTTTTCATATTCATTTATGCCTCTCTACATATTTTTCCAGAAGAAAGAAGCTATTAAATAACAAGATTTTACCTGATGAGTTGCAGATTCTCAGGAAAATCCATATCAAGAAATGGATAGATTGACAACAACTGGATTTTTCTCACACTACATAAGAGTAAAGACAAGTAAGTAAATAAGTCCAGCATATCGAACTAAACTTTTGTAGGTGAAATAATTTTCTTAAAATCAAAAGATAATTCAAATTCTCACCGCATCTTTTGTTGCCAAAGTTGTTCCCACTTTCAGGGGCTTCATTGTTTGCCTATAACAGTTACTTTTATATTCTAGATACTAGAACACCATCTTCCCAAATGAAACAACATTTACTTCGCAAATTTGCTGCCATGATATAAGAAGAAAATAAACCAGAAAATTTTGTTGATTGATCTCTTCATCTTGGCCATTGAAATTCATTAACCCCACATGTGTTATTCCAAGTGAAAGGACTTACTGCTTTGGCATTCATTTATATAAAGAGCCACACTATAAAGGCTGCTACTCATAAGATAATACATACTTTTCATACTTATTCATCATATTTGTCCCACATGGTATAATCATTCTTCAGCTACTTCTAGTACTATATTCACAAACCAAAAAACAAAGAGAAAAAATTGCCCATGTGCTAGTGATGATTCTTGCAGTAGAAATACTTACAAACAGAAATAAGTTCCCCAAAGCCACTTCAAATCACCATTTAACTGGCTTGCTTATCCAAAAGAGCCTAGGTTTGCTAGCAATCATGGATATAAACAACTATAGAAGTACATGATATCTATGATTTTCACTGTTAGCTACAGAAGCATGAATCATTCAAAGTTCAAACCAAACGGACAGGCGGACAACAGAAAATGTTACCAGTAGTATCGAGTGGGACTTGGGAAGTTGTCGCCACCTTCAATTTCCGGTGCTGAGGCCTGCTTGGCGCATTAATCATCGGCCGATTGTAGGGGCATTGATCTTGGGCTCCCGTCGAATAAGCAATCGTCGATCTTGGGGCCGGATATCTTTACGAAATCTGTAGAGATCGTCATCGTTCTTCGGTCCCATCGGTCGTCATGCTTGCTGCCGCTGGTCTTGCAGGTGTCGTGGCACTGATGGCCGATTGGGTGGGTTGTTAGGGGCTTTAGCTGCTTGGGGCAGAAACGATTGGTGTAAGGCGGTAAGGTTAGGGTCCTTAGGGAATAGAGACTTAAATCCTGTTGGGCCTGAGGAGAAACAAGCAAAATGGCTCGTGCCCAAAAAAGCCCTTGAGCTCATAGAGCCCAATATTATGAGGCTTGAGCTCAGCCCCAATTTTATTTGTGCGTATTTTTAGGTCTGAGCTCGAAAAAGCCCAACTCAAAAAGACTCGATCTTGACCGAAAGAAACTGTGCCCCTTTTCACCACTCGGTAGGGTAGAACTAATCTAGAATCTCACAGCTTTGCTTTGAGCAGATAACAATAGGAAGTATGAAAAAATCAAATCATGAAAGATGTTCATGATTATTACAATTATTCAAGCTCCCCTCGCTTTTTCTCGTCACCAAATAAGCAAACTAAATGGACTTGATTTTGGCTACAAATTCCTCAATGTTATTATCAGAGCTCCCTCCTTCATCAACAGCCTCTTTAGCCCATTCCTTCAGTTTCTCAACATTCTTCTTGATCTTGCTCCCTTTCTCTCCATCCGTTGTTTCCCTCACGCACCGCTCTATCTCCTCCCTGGTCACAATGCCACTCTCATCCAGCCTCACCCTGACGCCCACCTCCCACACATCTTCAATGAACTTGGCGTTCGTGGTCTGGTCCTGCCAGTGTGGCATTGCAACCATAGGGACTCCGATGCAGATGGACTCCAGGACCGAATTCCACCCGCAGTGAGTAATGAAGCAGGACACTGCCCTGTGTGCCAGAACTTCTAGCTGGGAACACCAGCTGACCACAAGACATCTCTCGGATGCCTCCTCCAAGAAACCAGCAGGAAGCAGTTTCTGTTCTGCAGGATCTCTGATCACCCACAGGATGTTCTTGCCACTGCTGTTCAGGCCAAATGCTAGCTCCTGCATCTGCTTTTCACCGATGGGAACGTAGCTCCCGTAGGACACGTACACAACCGAGCCAGCCTCCTTCGTGTCAAGCCACTTGATGCAAGTATCAATTTCGGGAGTGAAGAGATTTAGCCCATAATTTTTGTCGTCCTTCAATCGCTTGTCCAAGAACATTGAGGGAACCACTGGCCCTATGGTCTTGATCGGAAGCTGGTCAACCATTCCCTTCAATACCTGAAATGAAACTATACCATTAGAAGCATAGAACCTGGAGCTTTAACAAAAATCAAAGCTCAGAACAAAGAAAACAAAAAGCAGAACAAAAAAGGTTCTAGGAACAGAATGTTGTAGAAGACTATTTAAGTATTAGCAAACTGGTGGTAAGCCGGCCTACCTCGCCCTCCAGCTTGTCGAAAGTGTTACAGAAGATGAGATTCAACTGCTCAACATTGGAGACTTGATCGATAAGCATATCCAACAGACCTCTCAAAGATCCGTTTGGCGACTCCCAGTTGTATATGAAAGTGGGCAGATCTTTGATCGTGAGCTGTGGCAAGGACGGCAAATCAAAAACCTCCTCTTCTGGGGGTACCTTAATGAGCCCTTTCCCGACATGATAAAAAACAGAAGCGACCGCCCAGGAGGTGGTGAAAAAAGGGGCTCCATCGATGCCGAGCCCCCGGGCAATGTCCAGAGCCCAGGGTATGAGAGAGTCATAGATCAGGAACTTGATCGGAGACTCGCGAGAGTGCTTCTCGATGAGCAGGGGGAGCTGCTCCTGAACCATGGCTTTGAACAACTGGACATATTCCTCGTGGGTTTTAGCTTCCTTGGCTCGCTCGAACTCCAGAAGCTCGAACTTGATGGAAGCGGAGTCGTCTTCTAGGTGGTTGTGGGAGTTGTGGACCGCTGGGTTGGTGACCAGAGTGACTCTGAGTCCCTTGGCGACCAAGCGCTTGGCGAACTGGAGCATCGGATTCATGTGGCCTTGCGCCATGAAAAAGGGGAACACCAGGACATGGCTTTGGTTGCCTCTCTGCAACTCTCCCTCTCCCTCCATTGGTTTTCTCCGTTTCTCCGACCTCCAAGCTGCGCAGCCCGCGGCCCGTATAATGATTTGGGTGCAGTGATAATTTCGCTGATCGGGTGGGAGAAAGATTAAAAGACCAATAACCCGACGACAGGACAGAACCACGAGGACCACGAGGCCGCCTGGCTTTACGTGTGGGAATATAGGTTTAATTAAGGCACAAAAAACAAAAAGCCTTTATATAGTTCTAGAATGACTTTTCCTGATATGTTACTTATTTTAAAAAATAAAAAAATGGAGAGGGATATCAAAGAAATCTGCCGAGGCCTCGAGTACCTAAACCCAAACAAGGGAAAATTACAAAAAATTTCCTTAGGTTTGCCCAAACTTAATGTTTTGACCTCGCTGTTTTAGAAACCTATAGTTTCCCCTTGCATCATTAGCTTCGTCAGTAGTACCGTTAGTCAGCGAATGAAAAGTCTGAAAAACCTTGGGAATTAGTCATTAATTTTTCCTCTCTAGCCCTTTCCGTAAGTGTGGTTAAGCCCAAAAAAATCACACCATCAGCACTTTTCTTTTTTCATATTGTCCTTTATTCCTCTCTATCTTCTCTACGCAAGTTTAGGTTTGGTGTTAAGGAAAAATCTAAAGATAGTTGGAGTTGGAGACAAAGTAATTGTAGCAGGGTTGAAACTGGAAAGGAAGATAGGTACTGAAATTTAATAGCTTTTCATGAATTTGTTGCTTGGGTAAGGGATTTTTGGAGTGTGTATGTGGCTGAGTCTTTGTTTTGATGATCAAATGAAACATGTGTGGGTATTTGGGCTTCTGAAGTTGCGTATGAAGTTGTATTGTTTGTTTATTTTGCAGAAACCATGGTGCACGATCTTCAGTTCTATAAGGATGAGCAAGAAGTTCTTGCACCGCCTGTATATGTACAAAGGGGTGTTGATCCAAACTGTTGTTCATACCTGGATTTAAGTGAGACGATTTAGGAAAATATTTCTAAAAGAGCAGTTTTCTATGCAGAAAATAATGATTGGAAGTGGGATAACGATTGAGAATGACTCTGACATTTTGAAGATGTTCAAAAATTATGAAGAATCAACTGAAATATTTTTGTATATGAAGACTGAATTATGTCCCCTAGTCAATGTATAATGTGAGTGGATGGTGGGAAGAAAGGGACAATGTTTTAGATAATGAAAAAGTTGAATGTGATGAGTTAGAAGTTGAATGCGATGAGAACAGAGATGTGGAAAGGGAGGTTGAGGTTACAAGTGATGATAAGGCACAGAGGGATGAAGGGTTAATAGGGAAAAACAAATGCAAATGATATCCGTTGCCTGACCTGAATGAGGCAGATGTTAGTAAGGTAGAAGGTAAAGATAAACGGTGTAAAGGCAGCAAAGGAGGAATAATTGGGCAAAGAGGTAAGGACCTGAATCAGCAAGGGATAAGGGTAAAATGAAGAATAATAGTTAGGATGATGGTGTTCATAATGAAGATGCTTTCAATTTTGCTGATGATGAAGAGGGAAATTTGAGTGGTTAAGTGTTCCATTTCTTTGAAGATGATGGTGATCATGAGTGGTTAAATGATAGGGAAACTAACCAGACAAGTGAATGTGAAGGTGATGAAGAGGATGAGCATGGTGGGGGTGAAGGGGGGGATGATGAGCATGATCTAATTGACGTAGGGAGTGAGTCATCTTATGATGGGTATTTAACAAATGAGAATATGATTGAGTTTATGAAGAGGGTAAGAAAAAGGTTTGATAAAAACATAAAAGCATGTGCAACAGATTTCAAGAGGAAATATGATGGTAAGATTATGTTTGAAAAATTCCATGTTTTTAGAGATGTTCAACTTTTCAAGGAAGTATTAAGGGACTACTTTATAAAGGGGGATATGAGTTGAAGAATGTTAATAATGAATCTGCAAGAGTTAGAGCCATATATTCGAGTAATGGTTGTACATGGCACATACTTGCATCATGGTAAAGACTCTTGATGGGGAGCACAATTGCCTTAGGCCATCCAGGAATTCAAACACAAATGTCAAGTGGATTGCCAGCAAGTTTAATGCTTTTTTGAAAAAGGATCTAGACATGAGTTATGCTTTGATGTCCAAACATTTGAAGAGTCAGTTAGGAACTGAAGTCACAAAGATGTAGTTATACATGGCCAAGAGGAGGACTAGAGATGAAATTAAATGAAAACATGCTAAAGCTTATGCAAAGTTGAGAAAATGGAGTCTGTTAGTCATGGAGCATAACTTTAGAAGTGTAGTGAAAATGGAATTCTATGTTGGATCCTTTCCAAATGCACGTCAGCCAAAATTTAAGAGGATGTTTACATGTTTCACTACATGCAGTGAAGGGTATTTAAGTGGATGTAGACCCTTTATTAGGACTGATGGATACTTCCTTATAGGTCCTTGTGAAAGAATGTGTATTATTGTTGTGGCCTTGGATGAAAACAATGGAACTTTACTACTTGCAACTATTGTGGTGGAGGTTGAAAGCAAAGATAATTATATGTTCTTTCTTCAATGCCTGAAAGATTGCATTAGTGATGGGACTTATACTTTCATGACTGACAAATAGAAAGTGATACTTTCATTGTATGATTTTGTGTTGTATTGATGCAATTCTTATACTTTATAGAATATGATACTTTCATTGTCGAATTTCTTAAGGTTTAATTGATATCGTGGCTATTACATATCTTCAAGCCAAACACAGATTCTACACTAGAACTTCTATGCCAATTTCAGAGCCAGGTTTGCAGGTTTAAGTTTTAGGACTGATTCTTGGAAGGCTGTAAAGGCATACAATTTGAATGGGTTTAATTTTGGCAATGAAAAGCTTATGCAATTTTGACAATAGTTGTTCAACATATAAGTGGTTAATTGAAAAACCTACTGAGTCATGGTCTAGACTAGGATATGATTACTTCTGTAAGGTAAACAATGTTACCAATAACATGGGTGAGTCAATTAACAATTGGACAAGGAAGATAAGACATTTGTCTGTCCTAACCCTATTAGAGAACCTAATACTAGAGGTGATGTCTAGATTCCATAAGAGATATGCCACTGGCTGTACTTAGAGTGCTAAACTTACCCATTTTACCTTTTTTTTCCATAAAAGAATTGGATAGAATGATTAAAGCCTCTAATGGTTGCACTACTTTGCTAGTTGGAAATGATGAATTCCAAGTGCTTTTATGGTTTAGAAATGAATGTGACATGCAATCAGTTGGGAATCACTAGCATTTCATGCAAGCATGTCATCTGCTGCATAAATTTCAATAGGGTCAATGTTAAGGATTTCGTTGATCTTTGTTACTCAGTGGATATTTATCTCAAAGCTTATGGTGAGGTTGTGCACCCATTGCCACAAATTGATCATTACTTAAAGATGAATAAACATCTATACTCCCTCCACCTATCAGAAGAAAACCTGGTAAGTCTCGGAAGAATAAAAAAGAGAGGTTGGTGAAAGAGTAAGGACATCAAGGTTTAGCAAAGTAAACCACAGCCATTATGGTACTATTGGTCACAAGGCTAGAACATGCACTAACTAACACCCTTCATTTAACCAAGTAATTTGTCTTATCCCTTATTGTTAACAATAATAAGCAACCTTGTTATGGAATTTTGATAAATGTTAACTTCAATCCTTGTTTGCATATTCAAAAGAAAAGGAAAATCAGACATGCATGTCAGCAACTCAGAAATGAAAAGTAATTGACTACAATTTTGATTGTTACTTACCTAAACCCCAGAAAAATACTTGCATTGCATCTATGTACAGGGGAAGAACATAGCTAGCTGATGCAACCTGCAATTTTAGTTGGAGGAATGGAGCATATAAAGCATCCTCTAATATTTGTGACTGAAGTTAGATGGAACTTTTGTGAATAAAGTTAGACAAACTCTTTTGTGACTAAAGTTAGATATACTTTATGATTGAAGTTAAATGGAACTTTTGTGAATAAAGGTATATAGACTCTTTTTTGACTAAAGTTAGATAAACTTTTGTGATTAAAATTTGATGGAACTTTTGTGACTGAAGTTAGATGCAACTTTTGTGAATGAAGGTAGGTTGACTCTTTTGTGGATGAAGTTAGATGGACTTTTTTGTGAATGAAGGTAAATGGAACAATTTTATGAATGTGGGAAGATAGACATTTCAATTGTAGGATTAAGTTAGCATCTAAGCAAATTGATGTTATCTGGATGACATTTTACAAATATAACAGATTGTGGTTGTTGTTTTGAATGACTAAATGTTGGTATACTCTTTCTTTACATCATGATGGTACCTTGATATGCTTTGGAACATTTTGTGTATACCAATTCTGTGAATTTGATAGTAACCCAATTATATTTAGGTTATATTTATCCTAATGCAATTGTATAGAGATGTCTCATCTCTACATTTGTCAATTTTCTGATTTTTCAATAACCTTTTCAATACTAATTACAGTCAAACCGAACATGCAAATTAAACAGAGATTTCAACGTGGTAACATTTTTAATTTGTCAATAACCCCTCTTAAGGGAAACAATTTTAGAATCAATTCTTCATTCCCATCACAAAAACAATGATTATAATTGTAAATATTATTACATTGATCTTCAAACTCAGAATCATAATTTCCCCAATTTCTCTTATTCTTCTGACAGAAACTTTCATCTTCCCAAGTCTCTTACATACATTTCCAATTACAACCATCTCTAGTATTTCATCTTTCTCCTCACACTCATCTATCCCATCACCATCTAAACCATACCCCTTACAGCTACACTATAGCTTGAACTCTGTCCAGCCCCATTGCTTTGCCCGATTGTTTCCCTCGACACACACCAAGCCCAAAACTTGCATTTCTTCTCAGCACATACATAGTACACCCTACCTGGGTTTTTTTCAAACTCTGAAATTTCATAGCTGCTCACTACCCATACCAACAATGCCTATTCTCAAATTGAAGATGTTTAAAATCAAAGTGTTTTGCGCTGGTTGTAGACATTCTTACAGCATCTGTCACAGGAACCATGAGCCCTAAACCTCATCCCAAACCTGATTACATATTCAAACTCAAAACCTTAAACTTAAAAAAAAATCATTTCAATTAAAGAATTTACCTTCATTATTAAAATTGATAGATGGTTAGTAAAAGAACAAATTCACTCCCTTGTTTCAGACCAATACGAGATGGTGGGAAAATGAGAATAAAACCTAATTGTTTCAGCCTCGCATGATGGATGGTGCCCGTAGAGGTTGGAGAGAGTTGTTAAAAGGTCTGAGATTATATACATCTGCAAGGGGCAATTTCAGGTTAACACCTTTCAACGTTCACTAAGTCCTACTTCTTTAATGGTTCTACTGATGGAGATAACAACATGGGTGGAAAACTGTAGGTTTCTAAAATAGCAAGGACAAAATGTGAGGTTTACGCAAACCTAAAAAAAAAATTTATAATTTTCCCATTTGTAGAAATATATCTATTGCCTTTTCCAACTTTTGGATTCCTTATAGGTGGAATAAGACACTAATATCTCTTATCTCTAAACCTTGATAATCCTTAAACTATTGAAATTTTCAAATCTATTAGCATGTGTATTGTTCCTTATATAATCATTCTAAAAATTATTCTAAACAAGTTTTGGATCCCTTTATCTCTTCCTATCTCTGATTTAAAATCACCCATTTGATAGGCGCCGGTTTTCAACTTGAACTTAGCCACTCATTTTGTCTCGATCCCAAGTTCTAGGTGAATTGGATGCAAGCGAAGAGTTGGGTGTACACTTTGATTATTGATGAATCAGTGCATAAAGCAGCCTTGATATCCGGATAGGATGAATTTGGTTAGGGGCTGTTGGGGGCTGAAGGAGGTAGTGGGATGGGAGGTCAACGAATGCCGAACAAGGGAAAGGCTAGGTTGCACTGTAAAATTGCTAAACATTAGGGACAAATTGTTTTAACTAAATACCAGGCCATTCATGACCCAAAAACCAAACCTGACTTGATGACTAAAAACATATTAACACAAGCCTAAGCCCCTAAAACAAACTAGCCCTAAACCAACTACCAAAATCAATCTTGGATGACCTTAATAAAATCATTAGAAATTTCATTCTGGGATGGGAAAAAGTAACCTTCCCTAAGAAAGACGGTAGTCTAGGAATTAGAAAAATGAAGACTCTAAATAAAGCCTGGATGTGCAAAGCAAGGTGGCAAATAATGAATCAAAACACAAAAATTTAGCGACAATGCATCGTTGCCAAATATGGAAAAAATCATAGCAAAAGTCAAGTCTTACCTTTTTTGGAGAAAGGGTAAGAAACACTAAAAATTTAATAAAAAATAAAGCAAGTGAATGATACAAAAGGGCAACAAAATCAATTTTAGGTTTGATCACTGGTATGGGGATAGTTGCTTAAGAGCCTTAATACAAGGCTCTCTAAGTACATGTGAGGAGAGACTCATCATAGAGGTAATTAGGAATGGAATTAAGTGTAACTTGTCAAAAAATTCTCTTGATCTTCATGCTAACATTAAACATAAAATTAAAGGGGTCTTTATGCCTACACATAACAATCTCCATGATCTCTATTATGGAAGCTCTCCAAAAATGGTATTTTTAAGCTGAAGTCAACCTATTGACTTGTTTGGAAAATGGAGATAAGTAATATGGAAGAGGTAAATCTTTAAACATTTATTTGAAATTGGATATGGAAAATCAACTGTTTGTAAAAAATTATCTATTTTATGTGGCAGAAAAGTATCCCAAACAGGTTTATTCAAAGGAATATGAACTATAGGCCCATAGGGGCATTCAACAATTTATTCTTTGCTTTAATTGCAATGACAATGCTGAAATTGTTGAACATTTTTTAGTATATTTCACTTAGAGCAAACTTATTTTTGAACACTTCGGGATAAACTAACATAGGCACTGTGAGAGTTGGGAATGTTGGATGAAAAAAATGGTATAGAAGTTTTGATATTTTTATTCCATTGGAATTCCTTACTGCTTGTTTATTTCTTTTGATTATTGAGTGTAGAGATACTACCGAGCCTGAACCTCTTAGGCCCAAGCTTGGCTCGATTTACTGAGAGAGGAGTTTTTGAGCTCAACGAGGTTGATGAAATAAAGCTAAAGTTTGGCTCAAAAAAGTGCTCAAGCTTGATTTGATGGTTTGATGGGCTCAATAATACTTAATGTGTTGAGCTCGATTAGGCATGCTTAAGCTCAATTAAAAAAAAAATGAAAAATTCAAGAATCAGAATTATTTTCTAGAAACCACGTTATCATGAAGAGGCAAAGAAAAAACAAACTTACGAAATCAGAAATTTTCAAGCATTTACACATATAATTAATCAAACGCCAACTAGATTTTTCAGAAATTAATCAAACGAATATAGATTTGGAAGATGAGAAGGTAAGGTTACCGGTTTTGAAATCTTACATGAGATCGGAGGCGTTGGAGATGATGCTCATCATGACACCACAGTTGGCAAGGCCAGCGATGATGTTAATGTCTTCGAGGCTAACCTAGGCGCTAAAGATGATGATGGCGATTTTGCCGGAGGTGGAAGTGAAAGACTAGTTGGTGAGGCTGCAACCGTAGGTGTTGCAGAAAACGAGGGTGGGAGTGATTAGGTAGACCACGAGGATGTGGTACCACTTAATCCGACAGTGAAAGATGAGGGCTTAAGGCGATGGGGCTAGAGAAAGGTTAGTGAAAGAAAAAACCAATTAAACCACCGGAGGAAGAAGAGGGGCTGTTGTTGTTATGCTGATGAGGCGATCGAGGAGATTGTTAGAGGTTGGGAGGGCTACGTTGAGAAAATCTGAGTGAATTCTAAGTATGGACAAATTAGTTTTAGGTTTAGGTAATTTATTTATTATTCTTATTAAATTAATTATATAAATTTTAATGTTTATATTAATATTATATAGTGTTCGATAGGCTTGAAAGCTTATCGAACCGAACATCAAAGTGTTCGGGCTCGATTCAATAAGGTCGAATATCAAAGTTGGCTCGAGTTCTAGTTTGAAGTTTAAAGTTTGATAGGCTTGGTTCGTTAAGGGGTATTTTTGACCTTGAATAGTTCGATAAAAGCTCAGTTTGCTAAAACCCCTAATTGAGCATATATGCAAAAGAAAAAATATGGTATGCTTTCAAAGCTTATTTCATTATTTTGTTGTTATTTCTGACTAAATTAAGCTGGATATTGTGTTGTTTTATACAAACCAGCATAAGGATATTTAGCAATTTATAGTGACCAAGATGATTCAATGGCAACCCTCACCATAAAACACTTTCTAAATTAAATATTTTGATACTTTTGTTGATAAATATAGTGTAAGAGAAATGAGGAGTTAATAAAGGACAACATTGAAAATTGTCATTGCTTGCATTAGAAATATAAGTGTGACTACCCCTTTGGAAGCAAAATTGTAGGCCTTGAGAGATGATCTTCAATAAGTGGCCCCGCTGGGGAACATTAGGTTAGAAATAGAGCTTGATTGTCAATGGTCAGTTTAACTCCCATTGTCCAACTTTAGCTTAGAATCCAAACTAATTCCATTGATTTTGGATTGCAAATGTCTTATGAAGTAGTTGTATTTGGTCGTAGTCAAAGGGTTGCAAGCTGAATCAAGTAGCGGATCGACTAGCTAAAATGGGAGTAAATCAAATGGAACCTTTTGTCATTTTGGATTGTCTCCCAAACTTTCAGAAACATTTTGTTCATAGGGATATGATTGACATTAAGTTGCCAAGAACCTATGAGAAAAAGATGGAGTCTTTGGGACCACTCTAGCTTGGCTTTATATTAATACTCTTTTTTTTCCTTGGTGTTCTTATATAATGTATTTTTTCTATCTAAAAAATGATACAACATATTTTATTTTGAACAGTTCTAAAACTCTCAAACATATTTATATTTAGTAAATTACTTTATCATATTACTCTTCAAACTATAATTTCAGTATTCACCTTTTCATCTTTCTTAATTTACATATAAAAAATAAGACATAAAAGTAAAAATAACAAACAAATTTTTTCCATATGTGTCAAACTCAAATGTTATGAAGTGTGAGCTTCCGCCATGGCCTTTTCCCCCTTCCTACACTGCCTTTTCTAAAGCCCAAATCGTGGACGGATATATCTAAAACGTCCGTACATGGTATACCACGTCGCCCTCTGCCCTTCTACACATAATAATTCCTCAATTTGGCGGGAGGATTGGTCCCGCAGCCCACCGCTTTGCTTACCAGCACTTGAAAGCTAAGGGAAGCAAACTTCTCAGTCCAGGGCTCCAGTGCTTGGCTAGGGCAAGCCGGACACAGTCGACCTTCGCTGCCGGAAATGCTGACGGGAAGAGAAAGCCTCGTTAGATTGATCGGAAAACGCCGGCGGTTTCTTCCTAATCGTCAATCGATTCTCTCCTCTCAGATACAGGCATGGCCTCCACCCCGTTTATCCTCATCCGAATTCAGATATTGCACGGCTAAGCTTATGCTTATTCTTTTATGTCTATTCGATGATTCCTAGGGCTCTTTGAATCTATTCGCTGATAAGAACGGAAGGGCCGTTTTGTCTGGGTGTATAGATGTATCAGCAGATGGCCAAATGGAGGCTTCCGAAGGTGGAGAAGCTGATAGATTTTCGGTTGGTACTTATAGATCTGATGGGGTAATTTGCCCTGTTTGTGGGTCGACCGTTCCTTCTGAAGATCATATCATCAACTCGCATCTGGGTATGTAATTTTCCTTTAGTTTTGGTTTGAAGCTATCAAGAGTGAATTCAATCACATTATGGTTTTCTTCATGTTTATATAACTTGAGACTTTTATTTAAACTCCCATTACCAAATATCCAAGCTGGACCGCACTAATTAAAGTCTGCGGCGAGTATTTGGGAAATGTTTAACGTCTGCTTTTATTGGCCTTTTGATCTTTGAATATGGAGTTATATATTAACCGTTGGAAAGGATGCTTACAGGATTAACTCAAGTTGTTTTTGGAATTTGTGTTTTCTTTTCGATCTTAAGATCAGTTTTTTCTTGAATCATTGTATATACAATTCTGTCTCAACATTGACTCTACTTTTCTATTCTGTCTCCTGTTCCAATAGTTGCACAGTGTTTAATAATTCACACGTGCAAATTATAGCTGCTCTTGCATCCTCTTTCTATTGTGCAGTTGGGGTTATAAAAAAAAGGGTTCGCAAATTGATGAATCCATGTGATCTAGCCTCCTATCTAAGTTATTACTACCTGAGTTTGTACTATATATTTTTTGGATATTTCAATATGGACTATTTGTTGCAGATGCATGTCTTTCAAGAAAATCCAAGAGAAAATTGACACAATGCACACTTCTTCAGTTGAATTTTCTCTCAAGATCAAAAGCCAAAGTTTGTTCAAGTGAACTGAAGCAGCATGGGACTGGCATCCTTTGTACAGTTTCATCTGATTTATTACAAGATGTGACTTCTAGCTCCATTCTTTCCTTCTCAGCAGAAGAAAGTGACGCCAATCGACCACTGAAAATTCTCACCAGTGAAAAAAGGAAGGGCTATGGGATTGGCAGCAGCTTGGTTTCTCCAAAAAATGAGGATCTTGAGCATGCTATGGATGCAAGTTCAGACAGTATATCAGGGGTGGCCCTTGAAACATTTATTGTCGGCCGTAGATTTAGTGATGAAAAGGAATTGATTCTTGGAGCAAGCATCTCTCTTCAGAGAGAACCTGATAATATCAAGGATTTGAATGCTATAAAGGTTCCCACATTATTAGATTTTCCGTGAATGATTTTGTTAAGCCTTTGAGGGTCCAGGATATGGGTTCTAATGGACTACTCTGTCTTTACCAGGTTCTTTCTGCTGATTCGACAGACCCAAAGGTTCTTGGTTATCTCCCTCGAGAACTTGCACAGTATTTGTCTCCACTGATTGATAAATACAATTTTGCCTTTGAGGTGATATATTTCACTTGCAGTCTGTTCACCCTTCTCATATGTGACCTATGTTTGTTATTGCACAAGCTTGGAAGATAGTATTGAATTTTCTTTTTTCATGGTTATGAGCATTAGATGAGAATAGAAGAGGAGAAGAGGGAGGAGAGTGTGGGATGATATGTCTGACTGCTGGTCTGATGTCAAATTATGTCAAATTTTACCTTTCATTTTTTCAACTTTATTAATGAAACTTGAATCATCAAGATGTATAATGAAGATGGATATACCCACCATTTACAAATATATCCAACTTTCCTCATTATCTTTTCTTCCCCGTATATGGATATAGAATCATAGTCTGATAAGAATGTTGTGTTTAATAGCTTGCCTTCATAGTTCATTATTTGATACAGTGCTGGATATGAATATTTTCCGTAGAACAGTATGTCATATTGTCATTTTCCTCAGGGGCATGTTATTGCTGTTCCTAGACAGTCTCTAGACATTGTTCCAATTGAGATTTTGTGTCACAAGAACCTGGAAACTGAAAAAGAATCTCACAGCATTGGGCCTATCAAAAACTTATGTCAGAAAGCTCTTGGAGTGGCTGAATCTATGAAGAATAGAGCACCTGCTGCAAAAAGATATCATTGGAATTTTTATGTGTTGCTTCAAGACATTTTGAGGAGTAATGATCAGCTTTTCACTGAGAATGAGAAAACTTTTTTGGGTACCACCTCTAAATCTAATGCCACTTTTTTATCCAATCGTTTTGTCTGGTTAAGACTTTTATGAACTTATGTGTGACAGAATCATTCACTTCACTATCAGAAGACAGTCAGAGGCTTTTGGTTCGACTCTACTTGCGTAAAGGTTTTTTTTATCTTTTCATTTTTCCATTTCACTTATATATTGTTTGCATATATTGGTTTTTACAACTTGTGCTCTAGTTTAAAACTTGCTTAATTTAAAATCTGGAATATACATAATCAGTGGGTATAAATTATAAGCAGCATTGGCTGTGGTCATTGTTGTTTCTATATCGTGAATCAAAGTACCTATTAGTGTAGCTTATAAAATTATTGTGCACACTATCTCTGCATATATATAGCTATCAGATTAACTCTTGGTTTGGAATATAACACTATGGGTTAGTTTATCTGCAGCTTCAGCTTATAAGTAATGTGAGCCAAACTGCTGGATGAAGTATGTTCATGGGATAGCACAGGGTTCATATACTACCACTGCTAAGAGATTTAGTGAAAAGAAAAAGTTTTTCATAGTTTAATTTGTAGTCGTTTTTATTTTTGTTTCTGAACAGCTCATTAAATTAGTGCATGATGCAACATTTTCTTAGGTCTCAAATCTTAGTACATATGAGGGAAATTACGTCAGCAAAGCAAGCCTACTCTGGAGTCCCCTTTCCTTATTCTTCCTGGGATTTTTCTGGGGGAATAAACAGCTCAGTCCTTAACAGAAACCTATGGATGCTTGAAAATCAATGCAAACGATCAAAATGGGAGGGGATGGGGAAAAAGGAATATGGATTTCTTGAACCCATTGATGTATAAGAGAGACAAGTGACTAAAGCACTGGAAGTTTGATACACCCAAAGATTCCAACCTTTAAGTTAATAATTTTATTTATTCCTTATCTTTCAAGTAAGCAAACTGTCTCGTTGGAGAATCCAAGGGAAGGACAAAGAAGTTACTGTAGCATATCGATGTTGAAGAAAAATGAAGGAGTATAGCTTAGAGTCCTACTGTATATCAATTAAGCATTTACTGTAGCAAAATACCTTTTGCTTGATAGGTCTGCTGGGAAATGGGAACAATCCTTAAGCCATTAGGTGTTGGCGCTTTCCAGAGGTTGAATTCCTTTCTCTCAGGAAAAGACATACCACATATGGTTTAGGAATATACAGCATTTGTGCCCTTATTTTTCCCCTTTAAATCCCATTAATCTGATTAGGCATCAAACCCCCATTTGAATGGAAAAATGAGATTTTATTTTAAAAAGAATCTCCCAGGTAACATCGAATCAACTCTGATGAATATTTTCTTTAGTCAACTTTTGTGATCTTATTGCAGGACCATGGTTTCGGCTGAGTTCCATTGCTTATCCAGAAATACTCAATTCTCAAGAAGCAGTCAAGAATCTCTCTGGTATTAAAAATTACTTTAGTGTCTGTATGATTTTTATGTCATTTTAAAATTATAATCCTAAAATGGGGCAAAATTTTTATGTTGTTCTTGTCAATCAAACAAAAAATTTTACCTCTCTTTGGCAGTACAGGAAGTGGCTATTTATGCACATCTGAAGATTTAATGGAGCTGCATGAGGATGACTTGAAGAATATTCTGGATTTGCTTGCTGTTTCTGAGCTTCGAGAAATAATTCGTCTGCTGAAAAAGGTTCAACATTCTGACAAGTTGGTTTTTTCATTCTTTCTAGATTTTTATTCTCTTTTAGGTCTGAATGGAGAGATGCTGAAATGTTATTTATGTTATTAGCTTGTATGGGTTTTATTGAAGTTTGTAAAGGTTTCTGTGTGGCAGGATATTCTATGGCTAAATATATGTGACATGCTTGTTAGTTTCAGTGGTTTGAGTTTCATCCAGTTCATTCGTTTTCTTTTGATTATTCTGTGTTTGTTTTCTTTTGATTATTCTGCGGGAAGTTGGATGAGAATGAAAATACTAGAGACAAAGAACAAGCTCCAAATTTACCTCTCGTACTGTTATATGTCATGGAATAACGAGTACAATGTCAGTAGCTGTAAAGTTGGGGTTTATTCACATAACACCAGTATCTTTTTCTTTGTTGTCCATTTGAATGATTTTAATGAGGACATTACTTTATAAGTGGCTGAGATTTATTTACATGCCTCCATGTTAGGAGTTTGCTACTACTTTCGTAGCTTGATCTCCATCCTAAAATTTAGGGAACTAAACTAAAATGTGGAATATATCTCTATCTCTTTGCATACATTGTGATTGTGAGGACAGATTAATATCCGGGGGGGGGGGGGGGGGGGGGGGGGGATGTGGGTTTGGGTTTAGAAATTGATTAAATGAGTAATGCTAGCAGGAGCATCATGGATGGGCCTCTCTAGTTTTGATTGGTTTCATAGTTTTTGTTCCTAAAGCAATAGATTGGCTTTGGATGACTACACAGTAAGAGATACTCTGTGTGGACAGATACGGGCCAAACATCAAAGTATGCTTTTGATTGTTTATCTGCTGAAGGCAAGTTGGAAAAGGAAAATGAGGAATTTGTACAAGTAAACATGCACTTCGCACTTCTGGTTTATTCTTCTTGTATATTTTCTTAAAAGTCTTATTATTGATGCCTACAAATGCTGACGTGCAACGTCTACCTGCTTGATATTTATCATATAATTTTCTCATTGATTAACTGACACATTTTCTGAACAATTTTTGCCCTTTGGAGGAATTAGAAACTTGACTGCGGTCTGAGAAAGCAGGATCTTGTTGCATCTCTTCTATCTTACTTTAAAGATGGACCACGGTAAAAGGACTTAGAATTTTAAGAATGTTTATATTCTTTGTGGATTCAGGCACGTGTATTGTTTTCTCATTTCTTACTTTTTCTCTTGTGCAGCTCTCCTCTGCCAGGCCTTATTTTGGAGAGAACTGGAATCTGCATTAGAGTTTCTTCAGTTGCTGAATCACTTATCTGGCGTGCTGAGGTGTTGATCTTCTCTCCTGCATCTAAAAACTACTACTGGTTATCTTTATGAGTTAGTGACTTCATAAAACTTGAATGAATTTGCTGGACAGAGGCTCTTCTTCCTGAATGGGGAGCAGAATCTCTCATCTTTTTTGTTGGTAGATTTGGGAATTGTGAAGTATCCCACCTATAACTGCATTGTATCAGAGCAGATATTCTCCACACGTAGTGAATTGCTGGCTTATGAAGAGGTCCTGGTTTCTTTGCCTGCAGTAATGATGATATTTTTCAAATATGTATATGTTTTACCAAATTTAAAGTCATGCTAATAGGCTATTGAAGTGGCTCAAGTGATGGATCAATCTCTGGATGAAAATGACATTGAGTTGCTATTCCGATGCATTATGATAGCTGACTCACGGATGGATTCCTTTCCTGGAGAAGCAATTCAATCTACGGTGCCGAAAACTGCACTTGCTATCCTTCCATGCTTTTCGCATTCATGGGTCTATTCAAAGGTTGTTCTGCTAGGAGTTTCCTTTCTTGAGCGCGATCATAGGTAAGTAGTCCAAGAGCTTAACTGTTACGTGTTAATTCTTGTGATCTTGTTTTTCCTTCTCCCTCTCTTCAATCTTTTTGAGCTAGTGCTGGAAGTAAATTAGCACTACCATTATTGTCAAAGGATTTTCGTTTTCTGGAGCTTGACATCATGCATGATTGCCCAAAGACATGGATATGGTATACTTCTGTATGACTATGAAAGATTTTTAGGTTGGTAGCTCTTGTTGATTAGGCATGCTGAAAGTGTGGGAGCAGTGTTATGGTAGAGGACAGAAAAGTGTGGAACAGGTGAGATATCATGTACCCTTGCATGGCTATGTGTGGTGGACCTATCCCTGTGGCTGCTAGTGCCAGTTTCCGTCTCACTCTTCTGTGTTTCCTATAGAGGGTGGTTAAGATAATCATCAATGAGTTTTGAGATAGATTAGTGCCAGATTGCTAATTGTTTTCTTGAGAGAGACTGCTAATTGGTAGAGCGTATTCTGATTTTGTCTCGCAGTTTATGAGAACTCTAGTGCTTGAATAAAATCTAGGCCTAAATCACTTTTGGTTTATCGAACTATATTGACTTGCTCAAAAGAGTCAATGAACTGTGGCGCAGTGCATTTTGGTCCCCCAACTATGAACCGCAGAGCACTTTGCCCTTTTGACCTTATATCCGTCTCTTAACTAACCCATAAAAAAGGGAAAATTGTTGGCCAAGTCACCCAGCTACTTATTCTCTCTTTTATGCCCTATACTTTAGCATCTACCAATCTAAGTCTCGTCCCCAACTTGTCTTCCTCCCCCACCTTTATGCTTTGTTGTCTGCTAATCTTGGTGCAACAACCACACGAGCCCTACTTGCCCCAGTGGCACCTGTTACCTTGATCTTACCCTGTCTCAACCCAGCCATGCTTTTGGCAGGTGCTTGCCCTCTTTAATTGACGCGACATCCAATTGGCTAACCTCAATTCCATCTAATTCTTTCGTCCTGTGATTTTCAAACTCCATCAATAGCTCGAATTGCTCAGGAATCCACAAGAATAGTGACACGTTGAAGTGACAAGTGAGGGCACTTTGCGGGCGTCTCCTAGGTGGCGGAAAAGGTGGAGAAAGAGGTCGGAGAAGAGGATTTGGCGTCCTGAGGTGGCGTCAATGAGTGTGGCCTCTTCAGTCCCCGAAATTGCAGATCTGCTGACCCATTCATTGCCCTCGTACCGTCTCTCAAGGCTTGATCATCAGACGAAACAATTTAGGGACCAAAATGGAAGAAAAGAAATCTGCAGGGACTGGAAGGGACTTAGACCATTACCTAGGAAAAAGGAAAAAAAGGAACAAAGAAAAAGAAAAGGTACTGTTCATGAAGAAAAGGCAAGTCGGCAATTAGTATTAAGTTCTAATTTATTTATTTATTTTTTTCTTTTTAGGTTGGGAGGGAAGAATTTCATGAAAAGCAAGTTGCTTCATTATTACTAGAATCTAAGGTATCATCATGTAGATACATTATTCGCTTCCTATTGCTATTAATTCTAAAAAAAAAAAAAAAGTAAAAATTAAAATAATAAAAAACCTAATACATCTGCGCATAATACTATCAAGTGCTTTAAGTTATGTATTTTTGTAATTTAGGACCCAAAGCTTTAGAGTCTTGCAATCAGGTGACTTCACTGATAAAACTTGATCGAGTTAGTCTCATGTGACTGCACATGGAGCAAGTTAACGAGTTAAATGGGCTACTTGCCCCGCATTTTATGGTTGAGGGACTAAGTTGCACCGTACCAAAGTTTAGGGATGAAAATGCCTGAGTCAACATGGTCCCCAAAAGTGATTTAGGCCTAAAATCTAGTTCATTTCTTGAAACAGTTTTCACTCTTAGTAGTTCCATTACTTCATATGATGCTTATGACTTAAATCTATTGTTGGAACACAATTTTCTCCCATAATCAGATCTTTTTTTCCTTTAGTGAAATGGTAATCAACTTCTATTCTGCAATTTATGGCTTTTGTTGGAGGGAATGCAATTGTGTTTCTTATGGAACTTGGTTGAGGAGAGTAATGCCTCTAAAACAGATCTCTATTCTCTGCATGTTAGCTCAAGAAGCTAATTTACCTGCTTAGGTATGGTGATGCAGTTCATTATCTGAGGCGATTGCTGAGTTGCTTTAGCTGTGATGCAAGAAGAGGATACTGGACAGTTAGATTATCAGTTGATTTAGAGCATCTAGGCTGCCTGAATGAGAGCCTTTCAGTGGCCGAAAATGGGCTTATGGATCCTTGCATCCGTGCTGGTTCAAGGATGGCACTGCAGAGGCGAGTCCTACGCTTGGCCAAGCCACCAAGGCGGTGGAAAATTCCTAGTTTTGCTGAATCAATCAAGAGGAAGATTCTTGAGGTGTTGTTTGAGTATCGTTAGAAAATTTTGATGGATTAAATGCTTTTTTCTTTTGCATCAAAACAACATATCTTCATCTAAATTGGGTTCTGCCCACAAATCAGGTACATATTCAGGGCAGACCTGTCAATTGTGAACCTGGCTCAAGGAGCAGGTTCTATGGAGAAGATGGAGAACAGTGTGGGGTGGAGCAGCTTGCTTTGGAATATTATGCTGAGGAAGGAGGTGGTTGGCAGGGGGTTCATACTGAAAGTGGTATTTGGTTGACAATTTTTGGCCTTCTTATGTGGGATATATTGTTTTGTGATTTACCAAATGTCTTCCGCACTAGGTTTCAGGTATTCTGTGATTATTAATCATTCCAGCTCATTTTCTTAGACTGCTGTTTCAAAATGGCAAAGCTTTATGCAAGTCTTGTCTTCTACTTCTCCTTGCTTCGCAGACAGCCCCGCTTGATTTGGAGAATGAAAATTTTTATCTTACAAGAGAGAGTCTCATAGAAAATCATCTTCAAAAGGTGTCTGATGGTATGGCTGAAGAGATCCTCATCACATCGTGGGAGTCACATCTAGGAACAGCTTGTAGAGGAGTCAACTGGGAGAGACATTCCCTTGAGCAGCTCCGGGCAGCTGTTACATGCATTAAGGCCCCTTCTCTGGCATCCCTCTGCAGACATCTTGCGCAAGATTATCAGAGTTGGTCAAGTGGAATGCCTGACTTGTTACTATGGCGCTTCCATGGGGACTACAGTGGCGAGGCGAAACTTGTTGAGGTCAAAGGTCCTAGGGATAGACTATCTGAACAACAAAGAGCATGCTTGCTGCTTCTAATGGATTGTGGTTTCAATGTTGAAGTCTGTAAAGTCACTCCTCCCGAGACAAGAGGGGATTGAATGCGTAAGCACTCGTAGTGCTTTCACGTACTGCTGCAAAAGACTGGGAATATTGTTGCCTTCAGAAAAGGTTAGTTTTCAGCAGCCATGAGATCAACTATAGAACAGACTCCTTGTCTGGCCTACGGTTAGAGAATTTTCTTACTGAATTATTATGCCAGCCCTATCACATATAATGAAGACCTTGTGTACAAGGTTGATTTGCCATTTTTCTCAAACTCGAGGAAACGATTTGTTTGTGATTTTTAAGTTATCAGTAATTTGTATGGAGTTATCAATAATTTGTATGGTTTAGTACCTCAGAAATATGTCAAATGGAAGGCTACAAGGTAGAATCTGGAGAAAGATCTGTCAAACATTTGAAGTGATCAGGTTTTCTATTGGCTACGGCAGCGCTTAGTCTCTGCTGGACATGACATGTTAAAGGGCAGATTTGACCGCAGCTGGGGACATATTGGAGGTAGATTGAGTCGTGGCATTAGTTGAATCGTCGATAATATAATGGCAAGTAACTCCTAAGCCTATAAGAAATTCGTCCAACAAATAACTAGAGTCATCACTCTTTTTTGTCATTACGTGGGTTGAAGATGGCGATGGAGATGTGTGGGAACTTATTGTTATTTATTTATTTCAATATAAATATGGTGAAAGCGACAACAAAGTGAAAGATCCAGGAGGAAGAATGTAAGTGATATCCAACTGAGACTAATGGGTTCGAAAGATGGGAGAAGGTGAATAAAACCTGCAGTCTCTAGAGTTGCATCCCGGAAAATCCTCTGATGCTAAAAGGAGCTTATAGAAGGTCTTCAAAAGTAATATGAACGTAACTTAAGAGTATCTCCAACCGTTTTTCCATTTTACAGTTTTTCTCAATTTTAGGGAATATAAAGTCATTTTTTACTCCAACAGTTTCTCCATCCTATTCTTTAAAATGAGGAATGAGATGAAAGAGAAGATCTCATTCCCTATTTCTGCAGAAACTCTAAAAATTTTTGGGGAATGAAAAATAATATTCTATTTCTCGTAAAGATTATTTTATTTATTATTCACAACAATTAATTTATAATTTTATTTTCTTCAAAAATTTTTATATGAAAATAGCATCTTAAAGACTCTATTTTATAAATTTTTTTTTTAAAAAAATTATAGTAGAAATTAATATGAATATTTTTAAGTCAGATTTTAGTTAAAAAAGTTAAAATAGTCATTTTTTGTGAAACAAAGGTAGTAAATTTTTATATTTTGCACAATATTTAATTATCAACAATTATTTCATATATTTTTTTTCAAAATTTTTTATAGAATTATATTTTTTTTATGAAAATTGAACCTAAAGATTCTATTTTATAAACATAATTTTTAAAATTTTTTATAATATAAATTAATATAAATACATGTAAGTCAAATTTTAGTAAAAAAAGTCAAAGAGTCATTCTTTGTAAAATGGAAGGAGTAATTTTTTTACATTTTTAATAATATTTAACTATACAATAATTAATCTAGTCATTAATTTGAATTTGCTTTAAATCCATAATATTTAATTGCTATGTAATAAATACAAAATTCTAGAAAATAGGGAAGTTGTTGGAGTTTGAGCAAAACAATTATAGGGATTTTACTTTTTGCTTCCCCATCTTATAGAAAATTTGGAGAAACTGTTGGAAATGCTATAAGTTTTCTACAGTATCCTTAATTTTATTTGCAATGGTACTTTACATTTAAAGGTAAGAGTTTCCCTTCATTACTTCTGGTCACAAACTCTCTTGGGCTTGCCTTAAGCCTATAATTACAACTCCAGCTGGTTCAAATTATGGATCTAAACCTACCATGGTGGCAATAAGAAGTGAAAGAGGACTTCAAGGCCCTTGGCAAATTTTTTTTTTGGTTGAATAACATATGACACTTGTTACGTCCAGCAAGTAAGGGCCTGGGTTGGTGAGGCCCGGGCACAGCACGCTTGAAGGCAGGCTAGGCCGTGCTGGGCCTGACCCGAGTCTGGGTCGAGCTGATTGCGGGCTTGCGCTGGGCCTTGTTTTTTTAAAAAATAAAATTTATTTAATTAGTTTTACATTATCATTTTTTTAAATAGAGGAACACCACAACTAGGCTATATTTTATTAATGAAAAACACCAAACGACACTTAAAAAAATTGAACTGACCTATCTACTTATAAGAGATATCATTTTTGTTGACAAAAATGGCCTAAAAAACTAGCTATTACTAATTGTTTGAGTAGAGAAAATGGTAATTTGAGATTGAAAAGTAAGCTAAGGTTGTTGGAGGGCCTTAAAGTGTAATTTGCCCACTTTTTTGAAAGAAATGAAGAATAAATGTTCAGGCTAACCTGTTAAACCTGGCCCAGCCTAGCCTAGGCCTGCCGTGCCTGGGCTTGGGCCCAGGCCGAGCCAAGTTCACTTAAGACCTCCTCTTCCCCCAGGCCCATAATCGGCCTAGCACTCCCGTGCCTTTCCCCGGGTTGGGCTAGGTTTGACCCCGAGCCGGGCCTCGACCCAACCCACTGAACATCTCTAAGTAAAGGGGTAATAGTTGGTTATGAAACTGAGGGGCACAAGTATGAGTACCATTTAACCTAACCTGTGAAGTTGCAACTGACCATTTTTCATAAGTTGTCATACACTGATACTTAAATTGGTTTTCAGAAGGTGAGTTATAAAATTAAATTTTTTTCGTGTTTTGAAATAACAAATCAGAATACAAAGGAAAAAAAAAATTGGGGTATAGTCTGAGTTTGTCCCTGGAATAGTATGATATAGATATTTGCTAACATTTTTCTTTCTTTTGCTAGTGTGATTTCTTTGTGGAAAAGGAATCATGGAGGAGGAGGAGGAGGAGGAGGAGATGCGATGGAGCATGTAAACATGTAATAATTAAATTTATGCCATGTAGCCTCTAGGGGAGGCAACTGCAAGCAAGCCTCTTAGAAAATCTAAAACAAGAACCTTTATGACCATTGGCGTGCATGATGTTTTATATGAGGGGATAGATTGTAGGCAACTCACTTGGATGTGTTTGTGTTGGCTCTTATTATTGTGGTCCATGCATCAACAACCTTTCACATAATGTCATTGGATCAATTGCGCTATACAATAATGCCCTCTAGCTAATGTGGTAGTGTTGCATCCACATGAAACTATCAAATTTGTTTTTTTTCTCTATAAAATATGTTTTATTTTAATTAAAAATGAGTCAAACAACATTTTATAATTCAAAAACAGTGTTAGACTCTAATAAATAATAGGAACATAAAATTAACCATTAAAGGGCTATTTATTCCTATGACACCAAATGAAAGGAAGAGAATTATATCAAGTAGAACCTTCCATATAAATGCTTAAGATTGTTTTGCATCCAAGGTTTTAGTACAAGGTTATTAAAGTGTTGATGTCACCTAGAGTCCCCATTCTCAAGCTCATACTAAGCCATAAGTCCTCATTAGTTTATATATAGATCAATAACTAGCTACATTAGCGAAGTTAGACCATGGCATATGTTTAATGTTAAGCCGGCCACAAATTTGAATTTAATATAAACACGCAAAATAGTAATGTGGCCAAAATAAGGAATAAATCACTAATATTTGTAGGTCAGCCTAAATCACATATTCTCCATTAATTAGAAAGAATATTCTGGGACTTTAAATGTTAAGTTTAATGGAATCTCAAGATGAAATATCAACTATAGTCCCTACATTTTCTCTTACTCCGAGCACCCCTGAAATTTGTGCATGTAACATTTCAACAATCATTATGTTTTCACTCTCTTCTCTTGCCAGCCCACCTAGGTTTCTCTGGATCCTCTGCTTGAAGAAGACGACAAGTACCTATTCAATTGATGCAACTCTTTTTAGGCTTCAATTTCGCTAACCCTAGACCTGCGGCCACTGAATCTACAACATCTACCCTCCCTTCCTTCAAGAGTGTCCTCTGCAAGCAGAGGAGTGAGCAGAAGACCAAAGCCATCAAGCTTCTTGTTGTTTTTTAGGATCACCTATGAGATTTGGCCTAAGGGTGTTTATTTGCCATCAATAGAGTGGTTAAGGATCACAAGGATCTCTCTAGGCAAAGACCGTTCCAATGATGTTACTTGGAACCTGTCGATCTTGGATTCTAGTGGATCCTTGATTAGCCAAACCATTGGTGAATATTTGCTTGATACTATTACCTTGGTTAATCCCATCTTACAATTTCAGCCAATAGTTAAGGTTTATGAACTGCATGAAATCAAGCATGAACAAGAGCAAAGAACATGAGTTTCTAGGTTTCATGAATTCCAAGAGAAGTGGTGCAAGGCTAGGGAAGACATTTGGGACAACTAGTGGGGACGTTATGGATGGTGGTGACATTTACAATAGTGTGGTTGAAGGTTTATAAACATAGTGGTGGATTTGGACTGATTTAGTAACATTGATAGTTAATTCGGCCAAAAAAATATTTGTGACTGATTTGGCATAACTTGGAAATGTTATTGATTTATATGTTATTTTTGTGTAGAAATAATTATACTATATTATATTTACCATTTTGGGTTATAGTTCATTTCTATAATAAACTACAATATTTTTCACTTTTGCCTCTTAGTGTTAGGCTGGGTTACGGCCTGCTCTATTGCTTGATATTTTTTTTTTCAGTTTTTTTAATGTTGGACTGGGTTGCTTCTTTTGAAAGATTGGTGAAATTTTTGAAAGAAAATAGCTTTTTTAGGGCTTGTCTCACTATTCCTTTACTTTCATTTTGTTATGTGTTTCTAGTCCCTATATTATTTCCTTTTCTATATTAGATCCTAAGTTTGACCATCTTGACGTTTTGGACCCTAAACTTAATAATTACTTAATTATAGTTTTTTTGTTTGATCTCTTGGTTCTTTTTTTTTAATGATGTATTGTTTTCTAAACTGAAATATTGGTCACCACGGTTTATTTATTTTTTTAGTGAAATAGAGTTTTTTTATTAACTTTTCCTAAGTCAATTGTTAAACTCTTAATGCCTAAAATTTTTACATTTTCTTTCTTGGTCCCCAAACTATTTTTGTTACTTTTTTTAATTAATATTGTGACATTATATTACTACCGCAACGCATGGGCTTTTTGTACCTCATATATACTAACATATGATTGAAAAACCATCAGCCATGAACGTGTTTTAGGCTTCTAAAATTGCCTTCCTAATTATCTAGATGACATCTTAGCAGTTAGAGTCATATCTAAAAGAATGGTTTCCAAAAGCTTACATCGAGTTCATGATGTTTAAAACTCACTTGTAGATTTCTCAACTTTATCTGCATGAAAATTTATGAATTTTTTTCTGTAACATGTTATGATTAATAACCTCACTACATTATTATATTATTGACTGTATTTATTTTCTCTCAATGAGAGGAGTGGATCCTGTAATTAAATTTAGTGGGATAAAAATATATTGATTAATGCCTTTCATTGGCAATTACGCTCTAATGCCAACTGCACACAATCAAATAGGTCTGGTATGCACTTAAATCCTGTCTTATAATAAAGTAATAAATGCATGCAAGGTAGGTAAGTTGAATCGTTTGTTTTAAGGGTTGTTAGAAATATATTTCATCAGATTTTCCCTACATGTTGCTGGAAACTTTATGCTATAATCCTGAATAAAGGGTCATGCAAAAAATGAAAATTATGGAGTAATTACGACAATTAAAAAAATTAGAGACAAAATATGCAATTTACTCCATTGAACCGACCAAGGCCTGAACCGGATTGGAAGAAATGCTCCTTTCTGGGTGCAAATCTGACCCGCCACTTACGTGCAATCTGTGTAGGCCCACGTCCAACCTGCCGAGTCAATCCTATTTCTTTCTGCTTTTTTTTTTTATTTTAATTTTTTAACTCTCTCACCCTCCCCCTTTGCCTTTTTCATTTACTGTCCAACTTAGTTGGATTCAGGAAAATAGGGAAAGGATAGGGGAAATTACCTTATCTTTCTTCTTTGATTAAATCAAAAAAACTAAAGGTGAGAAGAATGAGGAGGGGCCACTATAATCCCTCCACATGTCTCATGACATACACATTTTTAATCCTCTTAAATTAAAGAGATGATGAGTTCTCTTTTAATTTTAACACTTCATTCTCCCATTTCCTTTCCCTTTCATTCCCTTAATGAATTATTCAAATAAAATATAACTCAAAGCAATAACCGTTTTGTGAGATGAAATGATTAAATGGGCATTCGGCTTTGACCACTACTAAGTTTTGAGACCCACTTTTTTTAAATCTCAAATAATGTAATTAAATATTTGTTTGGTTGCCTTCAAGTCTTTAAAAAGTAATCTGTTTTTATGTTCTCTATACTACAAATAACTCCTTAAACTCCGTATTTACGTATCTAACTTTGAATAAAAAAAGTAATTATTAATATATATTTACTTAGACCCCCTTCGCTTGTTTCTTCCCTCTCTCTCAAAAAGAAAAAAATATAAGAAAAAAAGGTACGAAACCACCAAAAACATGAGATACTGCGTTGCGTGCACTCGTCATCAATTAAATGGACGTTTCTTGGCCGACAATAGCACACCCCTAGAAAAGATTACTCCTTTCATGATTATCCCTACTTGTTCACACAGAAACTAGAATCTAGAAGCCCCTTCCGCAGAATAAAAAAAAGATTAGAAATTCATTCTTCGGTTGCGGCAATTTCTTTCCTTTCTCAGGTAATCGATCCACCTTCTGTTCTATTTCCCTTCTCTTGTTCTTTGCGGAGATGGGGTTTTACAAAGTTTGAGTTTTGTGGCTGCTTTTTGTCCTGTATTTACCTTTCGGAGTAGGGCATTGGTTTTGGTACAAATTCCCTTCAGTTGTGACATTGATTTAGTCAGTTGGCTAGGCTTTAGAAGTGTTTCGTTTCTTCTACTAAGGTTGTTTAGGTATTGTTCAATTAAATTGCGCGTCGAAGTTTATTTTTTCTGATTAAAGAAGCTGGACCTGTTCTCTATCCATATGTGGAGATTCGCTCTTTATGTTACTTTCTAGCTTCAGGCAGCTATTATTTGTTGTTCATATTTATTATTCATGCTTCGGTTGCTGGACCTTTGACATTTTTCTTTGCTTCATGCAGAGTCTTAGAGTTGGAAGTTGGAAGGTGTCACTGAATTGGTGGAAACGAAATTATAGTGCGAGTTCCTTATGTTACCAGTTTGGGCTAGGATTTGCTGTTGGATATAGAAGTAGCATGTCCAACCATCGGCCAGACGATTTTGATTTCATGGCAGAAGAGAGGGAAATTGTTGATTTTGTTGATGAAGTGGCTGATGAGAGCTATGTCACAGCTGATGAAGAGATGGAAGCTGATGAATATGACTTGGTATGTTCCCTTTGCTCTCTCGCCCTCTCTTGTTTGGTAACAAGAAATGTAAAGCTTACTGGTCTTGAATAATTTGAGCAGCTTACTAGGGTGACAGACACTTCTTCTGCACAAGCACGAAAAGGGAAGGATATTCAGGGAATTCCATGGGACAGACTGAACATAACAAGGGAAAAATATAGATTAACCAGACTTGAACAGTACAAGAATTATGAGAATATTCCTTTCTCTGGGGAGGCTGTTGACAAGGTGCTCTCTTCTTGCTTTTTATCTGTGTGCATTAAGAATGCTGGCAGATAAAGTGGTAGAATCTTCTGATGGTTTTGTTCCCTTTTTTGGCAGGAAATCAAACAGATGGAAAAAGGTGGCAGATATTATGAATTTTTCCACAACACAAGATTGGTTAAGCCAACAATCCTTCATTTTCAGGTTCTTCCATTTTCAAGCTGCTATTTTTGGTTCTTGGTTTCCAATATTTAGTTGCAACAGCTTGAATCTTTTGGCCAGTTATAGACCTTTCTGAACTTCAGCCGTTTGTCACTTTTGTATAACAGATCGTTAGATGTTTGACATCATTCTCGGGATAGACATATCCTTCAATGTTTCTTTTTTCGCTTTAGGTAACAGCTTCCGAACAATCCGAGTAATTGTAATATGTAGGAAAAATGAAAATTAGAATATCTTCTTCGCCCACAGAATTGTATGCATTTAATTTGTGTGATAGCAGGAACCTGCTTTCAGTTTTTGTTGTGTGGATAAGTTATTTGGTTTAATTTCATATATGTAAATTATCAGGCAAGAAATCCGGGATAGGGCTTTGAAAGCCTTAATTTAGTTACTTCAAACAGAATTTATGCTTCCAAACAGGTTACTAGTGGCTGTACCCACAATCAACGCAATGGTGGTACTGTATAAAGCTAGGTTTGAACTTGGGTCATTATAATTTTTCCTTCATCACTTCTATTTAGAATCATAATGTTTCAAACCTGTCGAGAAAAGATCACTATGTTCTTCTTTGGTGCAAGGTTTGCTGTATATTTTCCCATCAGCTTTCTGGTCTGTTTTCTGCGTCATTTTATTTGTTTTCTCTAATGTGCCTGCTATTTTACTATTATCAGTTTTTCTCTTGAAAAGTCTTCATATTAGAACCGTCAACAGTGGCTTACAACTTTCTTCTTTCAATTTGCAGCTCAGAAACCTGGTTTGGGCTACCTCGAAGCATGATGTATATCTTATTTCTAACTATTCGGTTATGCATTGGTCATCTTTGTCTGGCAATTTGTCAGAGATCCTTAATTTCGCAGGACATGTAGCTCCCACAGAGGTACAAGAGTTCTTTGGTGATGTGGTATTGGCAGATTTATGTGGTTTTTTCTATCTGATAACTTGGATAATTGGGTACTGTAGAAACACGCAGGAACTCTAATGGAAGGATTCACGCAAACACAAATAAGCACACTGGCAGTCAAAGATAACTTTATGGTTGCAGGAGGCTTCCAAGGAGAGCTCATTTGTAAGGTGAGTGATATATTTGCAGCTGCACGATTATGGGTGAGCATTACTAGTTGATAACTATCAATTTCATTTGCTGCGAAAGCTTGTTCAAGGTGGAAACTAGCTTGGAAGTTTAGGTATGTCCCAAAAGTTGTTTCATGAGTCACAAGTCCATTCATTCGGTGGAGGCTCTCATGAATTGAATGTATTAGCATTCTTAATTATTGCCCTCTTTTTCATCCATAGCTTACTAGTTCCCCAAAAGGACAGAATGAGTACAGTTTTCAATTCTTGGTTTACTGTACATCTTAAGTGCAATTTTGGACCAGAGCTGAATGCTTAGCAAAAACAATTGCTGCAAATGGTTGTTTTTGTGTAATTATATTGCTAATGAGTACGTTGAAATGTGGAAATCTTAATATGCAGCTAATTTGGAGTATTTTGCTAGTAGTATTTGTAATATTATCCCATGAATTATTATCAATTAAACTCAAAAATCGGAATCTTGGGCTCCCAAGTATTGTATGAAGAAATTGGTAATTATTTTTGTGCATTTTCTGGGTTCATGTGGGATCATCTGAATAGGTATAAGCTCACGTTAACTTATGCATGGTGACCTGGCTTGATTCCCCTGTGGGGGGGGGGGGGGGGGGGTGGTCATCTATTAGAGTGTTCTGTTTACTATTTTTCTATGTTTTATTTTTCTTTTTTCTGGTGTGAGTGTGCCATGGCATCACTGATTTGCTGTTTTGTTTAATCTGCATCTTTTACTGATAAATTTCTTTTACTTGGCCTGTTTTTACTGATACTGGATATATTTTCTGGATTTTTGCTTCAGCGTCTTGATAGACAAGGGGTGAGCTTCTGTACCCGGACTACTTATGATGACAATGCCATCACAAATGCTGTTGAAATATATGATAGTTTGAGGTAATGTTATCAGCCTATTTGAACTACCTCTCCCAGTAACGGATCTAGAAAAATTTTACAGTGGGGTCACTTTATATTATTGAAGCCTTGATATATAGTTGATTTCCAAAAGAAAATATGAAATGTGAAAGTAACTCTTAGATTTCTTCAAATGGACTTTTAATTTGACTTAAATCTTAATACAAAAACCCATTTGTTCACAAAAACGCTAATAAAAATTTTCATTTATTTCTATTTCTTCTTTTGTTTTGGTTAACCAATGGGGTCCTCCTAGTGATTGAAGTGGATGTTTTTCAGTAAATACTTAAACCTTTTTACAAGAAATTAAACAATGCAGTGGGGTCCAGTAACCCAACTGTTTCTAATGTGATCTATCCATGACCTCTCCCAGGAAGTTCATTATCTTAAGAAAACTGAAAACCAAGGGCTGATATCTTAAGCTGATCTGCAGGGGTGGAGTCCATTTTATGGCATCAAATAATGATGGTGGTGTGAGAGTGTACGACATGGACAGATATCAGCTTTTGAAGCACTTCTGTTTCCCATGGCCAGTAAATGTAAGCCCTAGCCTAAGTGCTGATGCATGGTTGAGTGCTGCATTTTTCAATTGCACAAGAGAGTGTCACTGCTTTGGTTGTTCATTTGTTAATTTTAAGCAAGTTGTGTTTGGCTGGTGCTTAGATTTTTTCTTCCTGCTGCAGCATACATCAGTGAGCCCTGATCGCAGGCTTATCACAGTTGTTGGAGACCACTTACATGGGTTGCTTGTTGATACAGAAAGTGGGAAAGTAAGTGGATATTCTCATTTCATTTTTCTTTTTCTTTTTCAGCTTCTTTTATACTCCCTTCCCCTTCTTGAAGGATACTTATATTTTTGTCAGGTTAGGGGTTGTAGCTAGCAGATGGACATTTATTGTTATTATGTAGAGTAATGTTTAGTCAAAAGGTTTTTGCGCCTTTTGCCAAATCTGTATTTAGATATGGTTAAAGTAACATATGCCATTTGGAAAGATAGGGTAACACCCAGGATTCTTTAGCAATGTGATTGTGTGTTATTGAAGTTAAAGCTTACTGCTGATAAATTGTTTAAGGTGATCACAGTGCATTTTAAGGAGGATCATTGCATTGTGCATGGTAGCAGAAGACCCAACTTTTTTGTTTTTTAAAAAAGAAAGAATTTGTTACACTGAAAGTTGTATTTAATACATCTTTCCCGATAACAGATTCTAACATGGAGAAAGCTAAACGTAAATAGACTCTTATTGATTTAAATAGGTAGTTTTGCTCATGAATATTGCCGCTGATGTTTTTGTGTTTGTTTCCAGACTGTAGCTACGGTGGAAGGCCACCGTGATTACTCTTTTGCATCTGCATGGCATCCAGATGGACGTGTTTTTGCCACAGGAAACCAGGATAAAACATGTCGTGTATGGGATATTAGGAACCTGTCATCACCAGTTGTAACTCTTAAAGGAAACCTGGGTGCTGCAAGGTCAATTCGCTTCTCATCCGATGGTCAGTTCATGGTGGTAGCTGAACCAGCGGACTTTGTGCATGTGTACAGTACAGCTGCAGACTATAGGAGGCGGCAAGAGATTGACTTTTTCGGTGAGATTTCCGGCGTATCTCTAAGCCCAGATGACGAGTCTCTGTATATAGGAATATGGGACAGGACGTACGCGAGCTTGCTGCAGTATAACAGGAGACATACTTATGCATACCTGGATTCCTATTTCTGATTTGTATGTCCGACAAGGTGCGTGCTTGCTGCTGATTCATCAGCACATTTCAGTGTTTCTGCTCATGGAGGGTCGCGTGGAGAGGATGATAGGAAAATAAGCTGATGATGATGTGTTCGAACTTGCTTTTGGCCCACATGCATGTATAGCTAGGTTTGTGCCCTTGAAGTTGAGAGGAGAGCTTCCTGATCTTAGAATTTTCATCACCTTTGGTATAGGTTACGTGAATATCAAGTAGAATGCAAGTACAGTCGTAGAACATGGGGTGGAGAAAGGTGTTCCCAACTGCTGTGAGTTTTGGTTTTGAATTTTGTTTTGATGGATAGGAAAGCAGCAACATGCTCCTCATTAGAGGTGAACAATGGGCCAGGTTGACCCGGCCCAACCTGAAATTGGCCCGGGTCAAACCCGACTCAGGCACGGTTAAGGCACAACACGGCTCGGAACGGATAGGGCTCGGCTAAATCAAGGCAGAATATGGGCTTGGAGAAGAGAAAATGGGGACTGGCCCAAGATCGTGCCTAGCGTAGCTCGACTCAGGTAAAGGCAGTCCGTGATGAGCTGGGCCCACCATTTTAAAAAAAAAAGCAAAAAAGCCCAATGGTCACCAGTTTCAAAAAAATCGTAAAATTACACAGTAAGGATCTCTAGCTGTGAGTAACAGTTATTTAAGTCTAAAACCTTTTTGGCCATCATCCAACATTCAAAAATTGCTAGTTTCTAAGGATAATTTTGTCCAACCAAATTTTTCTCACTTCTATAAATACCCATCCTCATTTCCTCACTTTCTCACACAACTTCCTATACTCTTCTCTTTACATCTAGTGGTTTCTTTGCATTTCTCCTCAAGTCTTATATTTTTCCAACAATTTTTTTAATCTCTTTTTTAATTTCTTACTAATTTTTTCTTAATATCTCTTTAATCCTTCATTAATCTTCCATCAATTTTCTTCAACTCAATGGCTTTAAGGAAGAGTACTAGCTCTGCCCTTGCTAAGATCTTTTCCTCCTGCACTGGCTTAGAGTTATTCTTTCGTCACAAGAGTTCTACCCAAAAAGGAATTAACATCTAAGATGAGCCTGAGCTTGCCAACATCAATGTGATGAATATCGAGTTGCAACTTGACAAGCAAGAGTCTGACGATGATGTTGAATTCCAAGAGACCCCGCTCAAAACATTGATACACAAAGAGGAGATGGTGAACAACTGACACCTCAAAGTCAAGTTCTTGAAGGAGGTGAAGGAAAATCTCGCCTCAAATCCTTCATGTGGGAGCATTTTGAGATGCTTTGGGAGAAGGACAACTGGTTCATCAAGTGCAAGCATTGCGGGAAGAAGTTTGCACACAAAGTGAATTCTAGGACTGGGACACTTCAACGACATATAAGGAGCAAGCATTTAATGTACTATCGGGTAGCTAAAGGGAGTTCCGGTGAACAGACATAACTCAGATCAACCGGTGGTTTAGGTATATTTAAATTTAATCAGTAAGAATGTAGGGTAGGTATGATTAATTGGATGATATTTATAGAAAAACCTTTTAGGCAAGTTGAAGATGTTCATTTAGAAATTTGGATTAGATCTAATTTAAATCCGACCTTTAAAAAGGCATCTAGGACAACTGCACGAAGAGAAACATTTAAAATGTATGAATTAAGTAAATCTAATCCGCAGGTGCTTTTTTCTACAATTGATTATTACATTGCTTTTACTAGTGACATATAGACATCTCCTATAGGGCAAAATTATTTTTGTGTTATTGCACACTGAATTGATGAAAAATGGTCATTCAAAAAAGAATTATTACATTCAAATGCATAAAATCTGATCACACTCATATAATATCTATAAATGCATTTTAGATGTACTTTATGAAATTTTCTGTGCTAACGAAGTTTTCAGCATTAGTTTCGACAAATCCTTCTAATAACAATTTTGCCACCCGAGAACTTTGTACTGCGTTGAAACCCCCTCGAAACGGTGTTTTTTTTTTTTCCATATTAGATACACATGTCATATTTTGAACTTATGTGTGCAAAAGGGCTTGAGGTTTTTCAGACAGAAATCCATCCAATCCGTGATGCATTACTATATTTTAATACACGACCCAAAATAAGTTGGGAATTCAAAGAGTATTGCCTTCAAAACAACCAATTGTTTTCATGAAAATGTTTTAAACTTAATTGTCTCACTCATTGGAACTCTACATATGAGATGTTAATGGATGCATATCTATATGCAACCTTGTTGACTGTTTTCCTAAACTTGAAATCAAACTCTAAACTTCTAATGGCTGAAATATGGGACAAGTGTTACAAACTTTGTCAATTATTACGGTATTTTTATAAAGCAACTATTTTTTTCTCCAGTGTTTATTATTCCACTGCTCACAAAGTTATGATGTATTTCGTAAACCTTGTTTATGTTTTGAATCAATACAAGATAGATCTATTTCTAAAGGACACTGTCAAAGCAATGAAGGAGAAGTGAGTTTCTTATTTTACACAAATCCCCCCCATTTTGTTACTTGCATCTTTACTTGACCTGACCGTGAAAATTACGAGGACATTGTCTTTGCTTTAGGGATACTATAATTTCTTGGATATAAATCATATTAGTTGTTTAGCTATGATGGCTGAAATAGATGAGCATACGTGGGAGCTGTATAGAAAGTATTCATCTCGCTACAAAGACAAGATAAGACCAACATCTTCCTCCACTGCATGCCCCTCCTCCTCCTCCTCATTAGCGCCATGCAACCCCACAAAATAGTTGTTCAAGTGTCCCCGACTCACATCATTTGACCTATCAGAAGTAGATGATTACTTTCACACCTCATTTGAAACAAGTGAGGATGACATTTTGGAGTGGTGGAAAGCGAAAAGTGGGAGATTTTCTATTTTGTCTACCCTCGCCAAGAAAGTTTTTATGGCTCCGATTTTAACCATTACATCAAAGTCCGCTTTCAATGCCGACAAATGAGTCATTTTAGAGAAATAGGCCAAGTTGATACCTGAAGTAGTGGAAGTTTGCATGTGCAAACATGACTAGGGCATTGCTGTCTTACGAAAACAAGTCCAAAAAAGGTCAGAAGATGAGACACAAGATGATGATGGTGCTTCCACATCCTAGCTTTTTCTTTTTCTGTTCTTAGAATATATTTAATCTGATAATACTGTGCAGTGCAAATCATAGGTTTTCATTTCGGTTTTATTTTTTGAAACGTTTTGTTATTTGGCATGTAAGCCTCGTTCCAACTTGTTTGTAAGTGTTGCTTGACTTTGTTATTGGTAAACTTTGCACCGTAGTGGTGTTTTTTTTTTCCTTTGCAAATATTTTTTAAAATAAGTAAATATTTTCAACAAAAATAATTAATAGCTTTAAAATTCTATAAAACTTTAAAAAAAATTAAAAAAGTCTAAAATTTTTTTTAAAATTAAAAGCCTAGCCTAGGCCCGCGAATGAACATACCCAGCCGAAGCCTAGCACGGCTTAAGCATGCTACTCCTTATGGTAGCAAGGCAAATGTAGAATTTGCATTAGCTAAAATCTTCATGTTTTTTCTCTGCCTTTTTGGTTTTTTGGTTTATGATTTTGCTAAGCCAATCTAATTCTCTTGAAGCAGAGGAGGGCACCCCCGCCTACAATACTTACATCTGATGTTGGTATTCACCTTTAATGGATGGTCCATTGCATGTTGCAAAGTCTCTAGTTGGAAAGTAAAACCTAAGCTGAGATTGTTGCCTTGTATAGGGTTAGACTTGCTATGATAACAAGTAATGGACAAAAAAAGAATTACCCGGCTGCGTCTTCTGCAATTTATGTAGTGGCGGACATAGCTTCTCGAACCTTTGTTTGGCACTAAAGTTATGGTAACTAGAGTGGAAAGAATCCTTCAATTCAGTGTGAAACTTACACTTGAGTATACATATTATAAGATTTAAGATTTAAAGATTTCAGGAACTTACTCTAATGCATGCTCCTCACATTAGACCTGACAACGAGTTAGGTCGAGTAGTAGGCTTGTGTTTGACTTGAAATATCTATTGAGCTTGATATTTTGTTAATGTTTGGATTGAAAAAAAAAATATAAATGAACCATGAATGAACTTTTAACTGATTGAGCTCGAGCTGTTCACTTAAATTAAAGGAAAAAAACTAAAATCATGATGAGATGAGCCGAGTAATAAGTAAAATTGGGGTTTTCTTTCAATTTCATATCAAACTTAAAATTTTTTTCAAGTTAACTTAATAACAAAATGAACCACGAACAAGCTTTAAAACAAGTCAAACTCAAGCCGTTCGTCCATTTTTGACCCCTTCCTCTCATACACAATCTAGTGTACAACCTTTGATATTTAGGTGAATAAGTGAATAACTTCCTTGCAACATAGATTTTTGATCTTGGATGAGGAGTGAATGAGCATTTGTTATTGCTTTCCATAATCTAGACAAGAGCATTTGATTTGCTGTAACACGGAACATGTTTTTTGTGTTCCTAACCACAATCTCTGGTCCGAGCTTGTACAATTTGCAGCCCAAATCTTAGTCCAATGGGTTTGCATTTTGGGCTTCCAATTAAGGACATTTGAACTTCAAATAATGGAATTATTGGGTGTTAAAAAAAAATTATTAGTTTCGCATTAATTGACTCTTTTAGTTTTTTTTTACTAAAGTTTGATTTGAATATATTCATATTAAAATGTATTAAAAAAAATTCTTAAAAATAATATTTAGAAACTATATTATTTAAAGTTTCATTTTCATATAAAACATTCATATTTTTATAATAAATTTTTAAAAAATTAAAATAATAAATTAATTATTGTGAATAATAAAAAGATCACTTTTTGTAAAACAAAGGAGTAGTAGTTACTTGAGTAACTCCTGAAAATTAAATCTTTGACCTACTGTGAATTATGAATTTTAACCTTTTGGTCAAAGACTTGGATTATTGGATTTGTCCATAACTCAATCCAAGCTAAACATAAATACACCCGTGAAATCCATATGTCTACTAATTTGAATCCAATGGGGCCTACCTGCTTGCCAAGTAGCCTGGCCAGCTCTGGTCTACTGTCAAAGCAAGCAAATGTGCTTGGGATTATAGAATTGGATGAGCGATACTGTTACATTATTGAAAAATTAGACTCTTATCTTATGATTCATTATTATTCTAATAACGTGTGACCCGTACATGGAAAAATCAACCCAACTCGTCAAGTCACGGGCCAGTCTCGAGGCTGTCGACTGGACTGGACTGGGCAGGCGAGCTTGGGAGTGAGACGAAAAATACGTTAAAACTTTTTGTTTTTTTAAAAAAGGAGGGTCGAAGTCCAACGGATTTCCAAATAGCTGGAAGCTAAAACCCGAAATCACCTTTTTGAAAGTTGAAACCCTTCGTTTGGGTGCCTAAAAATCAGCGCTTTTCAGTTCCATTGCCTTATCATCATCCATGCCTCTGCTTCTATTCTACCACCAGAATATATACTCTCCATATTTTTTTCCCCATAATAAAAGGTTTGAATCATTTAGTGAACAGTTTCAAACTTAAGGAGGTCACACATGCAAACTTGAATCTAATCAAATCATTGTCTCTCCTGCATTAGTTAGTAAGACAAATTTTCGTAAGATTCTTTCTAAGTTTTAACATTTTTCTATTCATTGCCAGATTTGTATGGTATTGTTTTGTATTTCATTTTTTTTTTAAAAATTTTTTGCTGGTCACTTTTCACGATTCCTATTCATTTAGTCACATCTCCCTCTTCCATCTGTCACGCGACTGTTAATTAGTACTAGACTTGAATTCAAGTTATAATGGGTTTTCTTATCTTTACATCCAAGTCTTGTAAAATTTTAAAAACCCGTATAGTATTAATATTAGAGATAGAATTTGAAAAAGAAAATAATCTAATAATAAGTTTTTACCTTTTAACATTTATTAATTTAATCTCAATCGTCAATAAACTACAAAAAAACTCTAATACTAATAATCATAAAAAGCTCTTTCTAAACAGAAAATCCCCGTCAGACATTCATGATTCGAACCATATTAGTGACCACTGCACTTTTTTTTTGAGTTCACATTTGCCAATCAAACTTTATCAATTGTGGCATATGAGGCCACTAAGTTATCACATTAAAAAATGCTTGAAGCTGAAACGTCATGTTCAAAAGTGCGCTTCAACAACACCCAATGAACTAGGTCTGTACTTGCATAGCTTGTAATATCGGCACCTATATTTCCAACATAAAACTCATAATGAGAGCAGTTTAGAATTTCATAAATCACTTTTATATACTCTAATTATGTGCTGTGTTTGCAATTGGTTGAGGTCCACTTTTGTCACTAACGTCTTGAAAAATATTCTTAGTACCTCAGTGGCCGATTGGACACAGTTGAGAATGTTTGGTAGGCAATGGAAAATAAAAAAGCCTTAATAGGAACCATCGTCAGCAACATGAAATTTGGATGGTGATTTGATGGTTTTTACTTATTATTATTACATTATTATTTATTTTGATTGATTGATTGGTTTCTTGTAAGTTGTGGAATGAATGATGAAGCATGGGAGGGTAGTGCAGGGTACAGACTATGATTGGGTGATCATGAGATCTCAATCTCCATCAATTCCAACCATGGATTTTGAAGCACAAAACAACAGGAAAGAAATGAATCAAACAAGCCCCCCTCTGCACGGTAACTTAACCACAACTCTTGACCTTTCTGGTCTGGCATTTAAATTCCTTCAAGAAAAGGGAAAATAAAAGAAGACATTGGGTCTGTGACTGTTAGTCAAAAAAGGAGGGACAAACCGGAAAGCAAGTTTACAAGTGCGCAAAAGTAGGGGCAGAGCAAGACAAGAAAGAGACAGGCATATGGGAATTGGCAAAGGAAGCCAATCTCTCCCGTGACCAACCTTTGGATGCATCTTGTGACCTCCACCCCCCACCCAAACTAGCTACCCATTCCTATCATTCATTCACATCATAAAATAAATACTTTGCGATAATTGTGTTTGACTTATATGAGTTAAGTCATGTATATCTGTATCTTGCTTGGTTTCATAAAATTTACTAAAAATAATGTAAAGAATTTTGAACGGCTCAAAATGATAAATGGTACAAAAATATAAAATAAAAAATATTTTAAGAAAAAAAATATGTTCATAGTAGTCATTCAAGTTGGTGAGTCACACTGACATGCATGCAAATCCTCTGGTGGTGGCTAAATTAGTTATTCCAAATGTCTGCCTCTCATCAAACAGACTCACTTCTGCTTCATGTTCAAACACAATAAGATAACTATCAGCTTCAACAAGGGTTGGGAGTTTAAGCAGTGAGGATTGAGGAAGATACACCACTGATTCTTTGCTCCAGATAAATACAAAAAAATGGCTAGGAGTACTTTACCATAGTTATATCTGAACAAATCAAACAAAACCCATTTACCTCTTTGAAGAACACTTTTTTCTCTCCTGTATTATCTAACCCTTATTCCTTTTAGAAATGTCTCAAATGACTTGTCTTTTCTTCCTTAAAAGGTACTTCCTCATACTGAATTGGTTAAAGTATTTGAGTTTGGCACAAAGTTTAAAAAGATGAAAAGTTTATGTATTGTTTTTATATTATTTTAACATTTTTTCATGTAAACTAAGAAATATAGAAAAATTGAATATTGAAATAATGTTTGAAGAGTAATATTGTAAATCAACTTACCAAGTATGAAAATGTTGCGAATATTTAAAACTGCAAGAAATAGAATATGTTGATGTAATAAAAGAAGTAATACCGATCTGCTTTTTCTCATATGGGTGAGTTTAATAGGATTAGACACATGTATTAATTTATAAAATATGAAAATATTTAAAAATTTGATACTGGACAAAATAAAACATGTTGATGCAGTAAAAAAGTAATACTACTACTCATTTGCCTTTTCTAATACGGACGAGTTATATAGGACCAGATACAGGCATAGGAATCTAAATTTTTTTGTTTTTTTCAAATATCATATCCACAGCTAAATAATTTCACTGAGCCTTTTGTGACAGTTGGTTCTGTTCATCAACAAGGAAACAAATTACTGATGTTGTACTACACCTGCAAGTACTAATTATCATTGCCCTTTTTCACCATTTATATACCAAAAAAAGTTCCAGTCACAGAGAAAGATACTCACTCTAGAAACCATGTGCAGGGAACAGGAGCCATGGAGGATTTTAACCCGAGTAAGAGTTTGAAATGGAGAAGTGAAAGGCACGAGACAGGCAGGAACAAGCACAAGAGAAGCGACAATCTGCTCACAGCGCATAGGCCATAGGAACCAGACAAAAAAACAGCTTCTTTTGGTGTGTGGTGATAGAGAGAATATTGTACAGTTGCTCATCTTAAAGCTTAGAATATATCTCTGTAAATTAATATTCCTGTTGCAGAGAACCATTAAAAACTCCCCCTTTTCCTGCAAATCTTTTTCTTTGCGGTTTCTTGATGTGAGAGTCGTGGAAAGGCCATGCTTTTGCCGTAGCCAACAATTAATCAGAGAGAGAGAGAGAAAAGGAGAGAATAAATGAAGGAGATGATGCTGCTGATATATGCAACAGTAGTGCTGGCTTGTTTTGCTTCTTTTGGTGGCTGCAATGGAGGCAATCTTTCTTCCCTGCAACTGGACGACGATGTTCTGGGCCTCATAGTGTTCAAATCCGACCTGAACGACCCGTCTTCGCGCCTGGAATCGTGGAACGCGGAAGATGACTCCCCATGTTCTTGGAACTACATCAAGTGCAACCCCATCAGCGGGAGAGTCTCGGAGGTGTCTCTCGACGGCTTGGGATTGTCTGGGAAGATCGGTCGGAGCCTTGAGAAGTTGCAGGGCCTAAAGGTACTGTCACTTTCCAACAATAATTTTGGTGGCAGTATTAGTCCAGAGCTTGGCCTTATTGCCACCCTTGAAAGCCTCAACCTCAGTCATAACAGTCTTTCTGGCCCTGTTCCTGGCTCTCTTCTGAGTTCGAATTCCATCAAGTTCCTTGATTTCTCTGGGAATTCCTTATCAGGGCCACTTCCTGATGATTTTTTTGGAAGCTGCTCGTCGCTTCGATATCTTTCTCTAGCAGAAAACTCAGTTAAAGGGCCATTGCCTGACTCGTTAGCCAAATGCACCTCTCTGAACACTCTAAACCTCTCCATGAACCACTTCTCTGGCAGCCCGGGATTCAGTTCTGGGATATGGCTTATGACTCATCTCAGGACTCTGGATCTTTCTTACAATTTGTTTTCTGGGGTTGTTCCAGATGGCATTTCAGCTCTGCACAACCTGAAAGAGCTTAGATTGCAAGGCAACCACTTCTCCGGCTCAATCCCTCAAGACATTGGGCTGTGTCCACACTTGAAAACGTTGGATTTGAGCGACAATCTTTTCAATGGAGCACTTCCAAGCTCACTCCAGAGGCTCACTTCCATTTCTTTCTTCTGTTTATCCAACAATATGATCACAGGTGATTTACCTATGTGGGTTGGGAACATGAGCAGCTTGGTGCACCTGGACTTGTCAAGGAACAGTCTGACAGGAACAATGCCACCTTCAATGGGGAATAGTCTCAAGTCTCTCAACCACTTGAGCTTATCCAACAATATGATAACCGGAAGCATACCAGAATCTCTAGCTTTCTGCTACCAGTTGAGAGTGATTCATTTGAGGGGAAATCTCTTTGGTGGGACTATACCAAATGGCCTATTTGATTTGGGGTTGGAAGAGGTGGATTTTTCAGTTAATGAGTTAACAGGCTCAATCCCACCAGGTTCAAGTAGACTTTTTGAGTCTATTCATTCATTAGATCTCTCAAGGAACAACTTCAGAGGGAGTATTCCTACTGAAATAGGCCTTTTTGCAAATTTAAATTACTTGAACTTATCCTGGAATAGCCTCGAATCGAGGATTCTTCCTGAGTTTGGATGGTTTCAGAATTTAACTGTGTTAGATCTCCGGACCAATGCTCTATATGGTTCTATTCCAAGGGACATATGTGAGTCTAGCAGTCTGGCAATCCTCCAGTTGGATGGAAATTCCTTGGAAGGACAAATTCCACAAGATATTGGAAATTGCTCATCCCTATACTTGCTGTAAGTAACTAGCTTTCTTCTCTATTTTTCAATGTAAGCTTCATTTCTTCATGCTCTTCTTGTGGATGACACTGATTCTTAGCATCTTTTTTTGCTTTATAGGAGCTTGTCCCATAATAATCTGAGTGGTTCTATCCCACGATCAATCTCAAATCTAAACAAGCTTAAGATTCTGAAGTTGGAGTTCAATGAGTTGAGTGGAGAAATACCACAAGAGCTTGGGAACCTGGAAAGCCTTCTAGCTGTTAACATATCCTATAACAGGCTTATTGGCAGGCTTCCCATTGGAGGCATATTCCCGAGCTTGGATGCAAGTGCATTGCAAGGTAATCTGGGTATCTGCTCACCTTTACTGAAGGGTCCTTGCAAGATGAATGTCCCAAAGCCCTTGGTGCTCGATCCATATGCCTATACCAACCAAATGGGCGGTCATAGGCAACGAAATGAGCCTTCGAATCACAAGCAATTTCATCACCATATGTTCCTTAGCGTCTCAGCTATAGTTGCAATCTCGGCTGCTATTTTGATTGCATCAGGTGTTGTAGTGATTAGCCTTGTCAATATATCTGTCCGGAGGAGGCTGGCTTTTGTGGACAATGCATTGGAAAGCATGTGCTCAAGCTCTTCAAGGTCAGGAATTCCGCCTGTTGGGAAGCTTGTCCTGTTTGATTCGAGCTCAAGGTCATCCTCGCCTACTTGGACTGGCCATCCTGAGAACCTACTCAACAAGGCTGCAGAGATTGGTGAAGGAGTCTTTGGGACTGTTTATAAGGCTTCAACTGGGGATCAAGGAAGAATGGTGACAATCAAGAAGCTCATTACATCAAATACAATCCAATGCCTAGAAGACTTTGACAGAGAAGTCAGAATTCTCGGGAAGGCGAGGCACCCAAATTTGATAGCGCTGAGAGGTTACTACTGGACTTCTCAGCTGCAGCTTTTGGTGACAGAGTATGCACCAAATGGGAGCCTACAAGCAAAGCTCCACGAGAGGTTACCTTCAGCCCCATCACTTTCTTGGGCCACAAGATTCAAGATAATCCTTGGGACAGCGAAGGGACTAGCCCACTTGCATCATTCGTTCCGCCCTCCCATAATCCACTACAACATAAAACCAAGCAACATCTTGCTTGATGAGAACTACAACCCCAAGATATCGGATTTCGGGCTGGCAAGACTGCTGACAAAGCTCGAAAAGCACGTGATAAGCAATAGATTCCAGAGCGCTCTAGGGTACGTGGCACCAGAAATGGCATGCCAGAGCTTGAGGGTTAATGAGAAATGTGATGTATACGGGTTTGGAATCCTAATCCTAGAGCTTGTGAGCGGGAGGAGGCCGGTCGAGTATGGAGAGGACAACGTTGTGATCCTAAGCGAGCACATTAGGGTTCTTGTTGAGGAGGGGAACGCATTCGACTGCGTGGATCCAACCATGGGGGAGTTCCCGGAGGATGAGGTGCTACCGGTGCTGAAGCTGGCACTTGTTTGTACCTCCCACATCCCATCAAGTAGGCTTTCCATGAGTGAAGTTGTGCAGATTTTGCAGGTCATCAAGACTCCCGTTTCAGAGAGGCGGGAGATTTTCTAACCATCCCTTGTTCATCATGGATGACATTTGAGTTGATCCGGTACAAAAATTTTCTGTTTGTTTCCAGTCGGTTTCTTGCTACCTTTGCCATTCCTGTCGGTACCTTAATCAATATGAACCTGTGATCTTACCATGTCTTTTCCTCGCATTCCATATAATCGTTCTTCTTTTCCAGTTGATTTCAACTTACCTACACTAAGTTGCATAGTTTTATGTTTTTCTTTTCCCTTTTTTGGGATTAAAAAAAAAAAGAAAAGAAATAAGATCGTTATTAACTTTACTCTCCTATGATCAAATATTTTGTTTGTTTTCAAGACTTCCAACAGAAATGAAGCGAATGCAATGCCCAAAGCGCACAGCCTAATGTCCCCAAGTTCCCAGTGTTTTCCTTTATATCATCCTCCCCACCGAAGCCCACCAAAGTGGACAAGTATTGTCCCCCTGTTTGCCTTCCTATGTCGAGAAACAGAACTATAAACATTCCTTTAGGTGGTTTACGACTCAGATAAAATTTTTGAAACTATATCTGTATTTCCATGCCTTCCGGCTACCTTATCCCTACTTTGATTCAGCGTTTATGTGAAAGAGCTCCAATCAGAGCTCTTCAACAACTTCACAATCAGAGCTCCAACAGGCAACAAGATTCCCAAACTCATACTAACATTCTAACACCATGAACAATTCTCCAACTTCAAAAAAGCTTTCTCCGTATACAGCAACAGGCGACATTTCCTGCCAGCAAACGTAATGTTCCAAAGATTAAAGATTTGACATGCACAAAGAAAGACTGTCTGCCTGGAAGGATTCCAGCCACGGTACTGGAATCAGTCATATTGCCCGTGAGCTGGAAGATGGTGAAGATCGCCATTTGGTCCAGCGTCCAGGTAGCAGAGACGGTACAAAAGGGAAAAGAGGTTCTGTTGTTCGAGACGTGTGCCATATCTAGCAAGGGAGTGGTGTTACCGACCACCAACCCAACAGTTTAACAAAACGCAACAAAAGTTTGGGTGCCATCACGCCTCCGGAGGTTGGATTGGCAGGCCAAGAAATACAAAAGAGTCAACCGCACCTTGATTACTAAATTGCAGTGTAAAAAGGCAAGGGGAAAAAATAGGTTTTAAAACCTCAATCCGGCAACTCTAATTTCGATCATTCCTCAAGGGGTAACCGTAAATTAACCTCGACTTTGCGACCCAGAAAAGCAACACAGTCGGGCAATTATAGCAGTTAATCGGACTAAAATTTGTCATTCTATTAACATTCCAAAATTTTCTCCTCAAGGGCTAAAAGAAGAATAAACAACAATTTCGAGTACCAAAACAATGACCAGTGACCACAAACAGAAGCATGATGCCGAGCTTCATCGCAGTTTGAATCAGTTATCATGTAACGCCTTCATTAAGTACAGCTTACTGAAGTTCTGACCAGCAACCCTGCATCATGCAAGAAATTATAGTTCAGCAAACTCATTTACCAGTTGATAATTGGGAAAATATACCCAGCTGATGACGTGTAAACATAAAAACTTTAAGTAGCAGGAGAACATAACATACCCATTGATTTGGTTGCAATAGTTGGCTATTTGATTTGTTATGAGAAAGCTCTCCAACCGTGAAGGTTCTGGGATTGGCTTGAATATGGGATTCAATGGGTCTTCCTCGGGCAATGGCTCTTCTCCTGCAGCTTTACGTGCCATATTCTCTGCCCTACAATTACAAAATTGCAGAAAGCATGCTATAAAACTCAAGCATGATATATTTCCCTTCCTACAAGATTCTTAAAATTTAAACCAGACAGGCAAAATTAGGAAAGTGTCTGACCGCAGTTCATTCAGCTCCACAAGTAAATTGTTAATGGGCATCACACACAACATGCGTGGATATTGTTAGAGTTAGCAGTTAAACCACATTTTTGGCCCAAAATACCTTGGGCCAAGCAATGGATACATATGTGCTTTGCCTTTTTATCAAAATAAAAGTATTACTTTATCAGTTCCTAAAGAAAGAATCTTCTTCATCTCTAGTAAACCAAATCCTCCTGGAAATTTTCTTTCATTGCCTCCTTTAATTCAGTACATATATTGTCACGTAAAAGTTATGCAGGGATGAAAACAAACTTGAAGGCAGCCTAAACTTTCATGTAGAAGTTCTTAGCATATGATTGCTCATTTCTGAGTTCAAGAACCAAGTATATCAGCAAATGCTACTTGAATATTTCTATTATCAAATTATAAGCGAAAAAAATTGAAAAAAAACTACTACTATTCTTGGACATCAATTGCATACAATGAAGCAACTAATGGTTTGTGCAGTACATAAATTTTAGTTTCTTAGGGAAATCACTTTCATCATTCATGACCAAACCAAATTATGGAGAACCACCAGTTTTAGCTCTCTAATACTAATATATTTCTTAAAAGCATCCCTCTTTTTAATAATGCCCAAAACGAGAAAAGGTACAGGAGGTGGAGAACTAGGATCATAAAGATGACGACTGGAGATATGTTAGAAGTACAAAAGGTGGAGAAATTGACTGATCAGAGAAGGTAGATGTTTCCATTTGCCAAGAGAAAAGCTCTTTTTATTTTATTTTATTTTGCAACCAATAGAGCAAATTCGAAGTAAACACTAATACAAAAATATTTGGTAGGTGACCAATACATAAATCAACTAAACCTTTTAAAGACACAAAAACCTACCTTCTTTTCTGAAGCCATGCTTGCTGTTGGGCTTGTTGGCGGGATAAACTCCTATAATGAAATTGAAACTGAAAAAGAACTTCATGTTAAAACTCATGACAGTGACCAAACACAATCAAGTGATTTGTGGGATCAGTGGGGTAAAAGGGGGCGAGTCAACACCTTCTGCTGCTCCATTGACAAATCATCCATGCATTCAATCAAAAACTCCATATTTCTCTCCATATATGGGTTGGTTGATAATTGCAGGCGATCATAATCACACTGGCAAGGCATTGTGTTTATTAGAAAAAAGTTAAGAAGGAAGTGTCTTTGATTCCTGGCAAACTATCCAAAAAAATACCAAATGGTAAAATGCTGTATCTCACCTGTGTGACAGGTGTATCAGCTTCCAGCTCAGTCATAAAGGCACTAATAAGAGCAGAGTTTGAAACTTTGATCTGTCAAAAAGAAATACATATACATAACATTAGCAACATCTTTTCCAAGTGAGAAGACATTTGCGTCATGCAGGCAAGTTCCAGCCTGCAACTTTGTGGAAGATTGTAACTGGACATGAATGCAAGACAAAGCTAATCCAAAAGTTTGATTGGCTATTCAAAAATACAGATAAGAAACCTAGTGTATAAGTCACATTTATTAATTCTGAATTCATATAACTGAATTCTAAAAGTCTTAAAAGGACTCAATTACACTTTGAGCAGCAACATCAAGGCAATTACTACACCAGACTACTGAATTTCTTTTCTTTGGTCAGGCATGCCTAGATTCAGTATGTCAGAACCCTACATTAAACATAGCACATCTAATGCATCTACATTAGCTCATTGTTAGATAAAAAAAAACTTGGCAGCTTACAGGAATTTCCTCAAAGATGTCCACCCATGACAAGTTCTTCTCCCTCAATCTGTACATTGAAAAGGTGAATCCATAAGTCACTATGCATATATAGTTGGGAATGCACTAACAGTACACATGTATAGCATATTTCCATGTGAACAAGACTTACTTCTCTCCAGTAAAGTTATTGTTCTTGTATAGTTCCATAAAAGAGTCAGACAGCTTCAAAGCCTTGAGAGCCAAAACACCATGACTGGACCTTGAAGGATCATATATTATGCACACACACCTCCTGATATTTTCCTGAAAAAACCGAATATTACATAGGTAAGCATGATTCAACTGTCACTTCAGCTTCCAAGGTGACACACAGGGCTATGCTCGGTAAGGCTAGCTGGCATAGGGAAAGCCGCAGTGTGTTGACATACTGGATTGCTGGCCAGCTAAAGTACATGCACAAAAACATAGGTCTTTTCCATTTTCTGGTAGCTGGTGTGAATACAGAACATTTATTTCATCAGACTCCACAGCTCTTTTCAATGAGTGTTTGAAAAATAAAATTCCAACAATTTTAGTGTTTGTTAGATTATAAAAATGATTTTCCAATAATCTCACTTTCCAGAAAGGATACTTCCTTTGCAACTTTTAGAGAATTATCTTCCTAGTCAAAAAGTTTAGGATAGTTACTTCCCAAGGATCAGACTTTCAAGAACTCGATTTTCCTATAATTTTGAAAATCATTGTACCAACACCTTGTATCAACATCTATAGGCTCCAGAAGATAAAGATTCACTACCCTATTCTCAATCAAGGGCTATCTTTTGAATCTTTGTTTCTGTTTTCTCACAATCATAAAACTAGAGTGAAAGCTAGCTTGTTTTCTATCACTAAGAAATAGGTAAGTAAGGTTATCCACTTATTTTCCTCTCTAAAGACAACATAAAGAATCAGTTCCATCTATTAATTTCAAGTTGACTGATGGCCCTTGACACAGCACTTCAAGGTAAGAGTTAACAAAGCTATTATATAATTTTGAAAGCAGACAGATATAGCAAATATACAACAGAGCATTTTTTTTAAGGAAATCAACAGCAGAAGCGGCAAGATTTTGTAACAAGTACCTGATAATTCATAAATGTCTCAATCAACTCTACGGACTGGAAAGAACCCAGAATAGTTGATTGGTACCTGAAAAGCAATTAACCGAATGTTTATGGCCTGCTCATACACGAGTTAAAGTTTGCAATGACATTCCTCCCAACCAACACTAACACAATCAGAAGGAATACATGCTTTGCAAGAACAAAATTAAGCAAACCTTTTTCCTTCCTTCAAAGTAAATATTAACAAGCAGAATATATATACAATGTTCTCCGAATGTCTGAAGTCACTTGAGAATGTCACAACATGAAAGGAAATACCAAATCATGTACACAATGGGACACAGAAATAGACATACCATCCAACAGTGTTATTGTCAACATTAACCTCTCTCAAGCATCTCATCATTTCAAGCTGATAGTTAGCTCCATCGGCTTCAATCTCCTCATCTTCTTCTCGGATCTGAAGATTCAACACGGGAATAAGAAGAATAAACCAAATTCACGTACAGGAACTCAAAATCAGAAGAAAGAAGCCTCCCATACCGGGAAAGGGAAACAGTTGGTAACTTCAAGAACACTGCCAACGTCTAAGCCCAGCAGCTGGCCGGTGACTAATGCCGGCGAGAACTCCTTGCAGTGCTTGATTATCTTCAAGATAACCTGCTCCCCGATGGAAACTTAAGAAGTGTAAAAGGAAATCCCAATGAACAAACAGAATCTTGAATCGAAATTGTGGAGAGAGACGCACCAGGCCTTCGATCTGGACGACACGAAGAGGAGGAGCGGCGACCTCTTCGGCTGAAGAAGCGACTTGGAGGAAGGACCTCGCCGCCGGTGCGTTGGCCATGACCGTAAACTTGACGAGGCAACGAGTGCTGGGAGGTTTGTTTGATGTTAAACCCTAAATTTTGTAATTCTTCGTTCACGTCTTTGTTAGGCCACTGCACCGTAAGGGCTCGTAAAGTATATATCACTAGTATAGACCTATATCTAATTAAGGATACTAATTCATCCCTAATTATTTTATATATAGCCCATAATCCAGTTAAAAAATTTACTAATTTATCAATGGACTAAAACTCATCTTAACCTCTTGAAAATTACCTTGCTATTGTTGCAACTTTCACCCCTGCCACCACCACTTCCGACAAAATGTTACTGCCTCCAAATCTCGTAGTTATCATTCGCCTCCAAAATCTCGCAATCGATTGCCTTTGGATCTCATCGTTGCTCACCGCCCATCACCTTTGGATCGTCGCTCAGCTCCTCAATCCAGCCTCCTCGATAGTCCATAATCACTGTGTACATCTGGATCACGCCCTCTTTGCTAATCTATAAATCTGTCGTTTATGGCTCCAGATTGCATAGGAAAAAAAAATTGGAAAAAGTGTCAAAAGAAGATACATAAATGTATAAAGCAATAAGTTAAAGTGTTATATATATTGTTTTCTTCTAACAATATGTAAATTGTAAAGTGTCTGAAAGAAAATCTAGAAGTATTAGAAGAAGTATGTAAAAATATATGACACAATATGTAAACATTTTATTCCCTTCAGGCAATATGTAGTGTAAAAATGTCTAAAGTAATAAGTTAAAATATTTGAAACGTGAAAGTGTATGGAGTAATATGTAAATAGTTAACTATCTTAAAAATATAAAAGTGTTCGAAACAATATATTAAAGTGTATAAATGAAAATAAAAAAGGGGTAAAATCTATCGGGGGTCACCTAGTTTATTTTTTTGTCCTAAACGGGTACTTTACCTTCAAATTGTCCTACCGAGGTACTTTACCTCTTATCGCGTGTTCTGTCTAACTACTTTCCGTTAATTTCAAAGTTATATCTAACGGAAAATGCTGATGTGGCATTAATTAATATTAAAATAAATATAAAATAGTAATTTTAGTCCCCAAACATTTCCAATTAATGATTTTAAACCTTTCAAACTTCTTAAATATCAATATCAAACCCAAAATTTTAAATTTTTTCATTCTAACCACAAAAATATAAAAAACTAACCCAAATTAACAAACAATTAACTCGAAATGCAAACAAAAACCAGATCTGGGCAATCAATATCCTCAACCACCAAGATTGACCGGTTCGCCGTACTCAGCAGGATTCACCGGAGATCCGAATTCCCCCTCAGCGCCCCCAACTCCAAGTCATAAACGTCGATCTTTAAGTAATTCACCATCGCAATGATCAAGCTCGATTTCCCCGTCCCCGGAGGCCCATACAACAAATACCCTCTTTTCCATGCTTTTCCCACTTCCCTGTAGTAATCTCTCCTCTTCATGAACCGATCCAGATCTTTCACAATCGTCTCCTTCAGCTCTGGTTCTAAAGCCAGCGTCTCGAAAGTGGCCGGGTGGTCCAGATTCACCGATTTCCACACATTTCTGTCGCTGCCAAAACTGAACCTATGTTCCACATCCACCGTGAAAATCCTCTGGGTTTTCTGCTCTTGTTTCATCGATTTTGATTCTCTCATGATGTGAGGAAGGTAGAGATTCAGGACCATTTCTTTGTTCTTCTTACGAAAACAGAGCTCGAAAGAGAGAGACTCTGTTGTGCGATACTCGCCGCCCAACCGCCCGTGCGCAGCCGGAAGCTCCCACGCCATCACCACCTCCAGCCCTCACAGTCCCGTCCGCTGCCAACCACCGTCCACTCCACCTCCAAGGGTCGCCGCCCTTGTCGTCTCCAGCCGCCTACCCTTCCGGATATTGTCGTTGCACCACTGACGAGCCCAGCCCCAGTCACCAATCACTGGTTCGCCGACGGAGGAGCACCGAATCGGGGTAGATCCGTTTGCGAACCTGTGACTCGATTTCTAGTTCACCTAGATCTAGTTTTTGTTTGTCATTTCGAGTTAATTGTTTGTTAATTTGGGTTAGTTTTTGATATTTTTGTAGTTAGAATGAAAAATTTTAAAATTTTGGGTTTGATATTGATGTTTAGGAAGTTTGAAAGGTTTAAAATCATTAATTGGAAATGTTTGGGGACTAAAATTATTATTTTATATTTATTTTAATATTAATTAATGTCACATCAGTATTTTCCGTTAGATATAACTCTAAAATTAACGGAAAGTAGTTAGACAGGACACGCGATAAGAGGTAAGGTACCTCGGTAGGACAATTTGAAGGTAAGGCACCCGTTTAGGACAAAAAAATAAGCTAGGTGACCCCCTGTGGATTTTACCCAATAAAAAAGTGTCTAAACAAATATATTAAAGTGTTTGAACCAAATACACAAACAATTTTTTTCTTCACAAAATAGTTTGGAACAAATAAGAAAAAAAATTGTCTAAATAATATCTAAAAAGTGTTTAAATAAACATAAAAAAGTGTCTAAATAATATCTAAATAGTCTATGAATAAACAATTTTTTTTGCTGCCACCCATCTCATTTTGTCTCTCATCGTCTCCTGTCGCCTCCCATTGCGCAACACCGCCGATTGCAACCTCATCTCCGATCAGTGCCATGGAAAGGGCCTCCGCTCAACATCGCATGAATTAATCTCTCTTTCATCCTCTGGTCATTCGATCATCGTTTGAGCATCGTCCACTAATCCTTGGCTCAAATCACTGCTTCTCAACTGATCTTCATCTCCGCTGAACCTTGGCTCGAATCATGGCTTTTCGCCAATCATAGTATTGCCTTTTCGCCGAACATAGGCTCCAATTGTTCGCCGATTGTATGCTCAAATTGCGTTGTCTGAGCATCGTCTATCGAACCTTTAGCTTGAATCACCACTTCATGCCTTGCATCGTGCCTGCATCTCGCCTTTTCTCATCTCATCTAGAAACCATTGATAGGCTGTGGTAGAAGATAAAAGCGTGAGAAATTTTTTAGAATAATAAGGGGCAAAAATATAAAATTAGCATCATATCTAATTAGACATATGTGCATTATATTCATGGTACTTGTAAAGATGACCTTTCTCTAAACCCCGTTGCTTTTTTTTTTTTAAAGAAAAAAATATTGCTCCTTCTATCTTCACTTTAATTGCTCTTTTATCTTTTCATATAAAAAGTTCATATTTTTATAACAAATTTTGAATGAAAAAAATTTAGAAATTAATTGTTGTGAATATGAAAGAAGACAAAAATTTTTTAGACAAGGTAAGTACAATTAAAGATTGTACAACTCTTTTTTGTACAACTCATTTCAAGAAAAGAGTTTAAGAGCACATTTTATAGTCCTAAAACTTTGTATATTTTTATATTTCATTCCTAATTTTTTATTTTTCTAAATGAATCCTAAAATTTTGCATGTGCATAAACAATTAGTTTAAAAACTTTTGGATCTTTCTAAATGAGTCCTAAATTTTGTAACTGCTCAAACAATTAGTCATAGAACTGACCACTTTTTAAACCAATTTTTTTAAATTATAATTTAAACGGCAAAAGGGGCAAATTGCCTACTCAATTTTTCATGATAGGCAAATCACCTACCAAATTATTTTTATAGTTGAATTAATCACCAACGTTATCTTTTGAGCGGATGTTGATCACTATCGTTACTTTTGTCCAACTGTATGATGATTTGGAATATTTTGATAAAGTGGCAACATGCGTGGCATGTATACGTGACAAACTTGTGTACAAAAAAAAAAATACCAATCTTAGCCATTAAACTTTTATCCAACATTATAAATCCCCCTAAACTATATTTTTTCCTTCTTCCAACTAAATGTTTCATCAGTGGTGAAATTGCCAAGTTGCCGGATGGTGCCATAGATGGAGTAGTGGTAGGAGGGGAGGAGCTTCACAAGCCAGGAGCCAACATATCCTCCCACACTGGTAACGCACACGGTTTTCTTCCTCATCACCATCTTGACCGAGGCTATCTCTAATTCGTTGACACTCTCAACAAAGGTCATCTTCGATTCACCTTCTATCTCGATAAGGGCCATCTCTGATTTGCCTTCTATCTCAATGAAAGTGCGAAAATCTTGACAAAGCCCCTTTCCAATTTGCGTGACGATTATCAATAAAGACCCATTTTAATATTGAAAAGGCTCCTCTTCAATTCGCCTTTTGGTTCAATCGCCTCCGATTTCAATCACCGTCAGTGGGAGGGAGAAGAGTAGTGGAGTAACATCGGAAGTAGTGATGGAGTTTGTAAGTAGATTGTCATTATTTTTAGTTTAGGGACCTATGTGAGTCAATGGATATAGTTTGGATATAAATATTGTAATTTACCTATGATGATAGTGATTATGTGGCTTCCACTACTAAAAAAAGCCATTTTTCCAACGGTCAAATTTCTAACAATTAAGCCGTTAGAAAATTCCAACATGATGAGCCATTGAAAAAAGGGGAGAAGAATTTCCAATGGTCTGGCCGTTAGGAATTTTGAAAACCATATTTTTCATGGCAAATTTCTAATGCGTTGAGCCGTTAAAAACCTAACCGTTGGGAATTTCAAAATTCTAATTTCCAACGCGAGGTCATTGAAACTTCTAGCATTGAAAATTTTCAATGTGAAGGCTGTTGGAAATTCTAGACTGTTGGAATATGGTTCTATTGAACTAATAAAATTTTGCAATTTTAGAAAGTGATAATAGTAATAGTAATATACATACATACATACATACATACATACATACATACATACATACATACATATATATATATATATATATATATATATATATATATATATATATGTATATATATATAGTAGAAATAAAAATAAAAATAAAATGTATATTTATATTATATTGATATTTATATTTATATATATTCATATTGATATATTTATATAATATATCATAATATATATTTACCATAATACATATATATTAATATGTATAAATATTACACGCATTATTATTATATTTATACACATTATATTTATACATATATATGAACATATTATATTTTTATACATATTATAATACATATTATAATATATATCATATTTTTAGACCAAGTTTCTATTAATTGGATTTAAATTAGAAAAGGGTAGTCTATATTGAAATTTAAATAATGAATTGGAAACCAAGTAAAAAAAGTATATTTGATATAGAGTGTCTAGTGGATAAGTTCATTGAGCAGGTTGAGCAGGCGAAACCAAATAGGAAATCCCAAAAATAGGTCTCATGCGAACTCCAACTTTTGGAAGACATAACTTTTGCTACGATTGTTAAAATGACTATTGTAATATGTCATTTCAAAGGGAATTTCATGCTCTACAGGCATCATTAGAGCTATTGCATTTTTTTGGTCAAAATTCCATCATTTTGAGAGGTGTCTAGGCCTTTAAGGTTTTCATCAATTTTATAAAGTAAAGTAGTATTTTAAAAATATTTTATTGCTTACTCAAAGATGGTTTGGAGAGGTATTATGATCAAGCTAAAGCTTAGGGATGCTCCTTTTAAATGGAACTATTTCTAGTCTTGGATGATTAGATCTGTTAAAGGAAAAAGCTTAAAATCTTGTGTGAGGAAAGCTTGTATGGTTGGTATGGTCTACTTCATATGGCAGGAAAGGAGTAGAAGCTTTCATAGGGATGAATCTCAGTTTCTTGAAGATCTCATGCAGCTTATTATTTCTAATGTGCAAACTAGAATAGGTTTTGACATTTCTGATATTTTTGCCTCGTTTGTATAGATATTATTTTGCTGTGTAGCACATTATTTTTTTTGGATCAAGTTTTGTGTTTTCTTGACGTAGGCCCCTGATCTTCTTTGTAAGTGCCACTGGGCTTTTTAAGCAATAAAATAGTGCGCCCACCGTGGTGCTTCCCTGAAAAAAATAATAATATGTATATTTATATTTTTATTTATATTTACATCACACACATATATGTCACACACACACACACACACACATGTCATATAATAATAATAATAATAATAATAATAATAATAATAATAATAATAATAATAATAATAATAATAATAATAATAATAATAATACTCCATCTGTTCCACATTCTTTGCACTATTCACTTTTCAGCAATTGATCTATAATTTTTTATTTTCAATATTTTAGTATATAAATGAAAAAATTTTATATAAGAATGATAAATCAAGATATATAGTTTCTAAATATATTTTTTTTAAAATTTTCAAATAAATACTAATATGAATAAATTTAAGTCAAACTAAGTGAAAAAGTCAAATAGTGTAAAAAATATGGGACTGAGGAAGTAATACTATTATTATTATTATTATTATTATTATTATTGTGTGTGTGTGGAGTTGGGACATAACTTTTTTATTGAAGTTGGGCTCAATACCAACTAACCTTAGCCCATATATACTTATGATAACCCAACCTATATATATACATATATGCATTATACCCTGGCCCTATTTGTCTTTCGCCTCCCTCAGCTCTCTCATCTCTCAACCAAAATCTCTCATCTCTCTCGCTTCTTTCACTTGTCTCATCTCTTAGCCCTCTCTATCTTGCCTCTCTCATCTTCTAGCCAAACTCTTTCATCTCTCTCGCTTTTCTCATCGTCCCCCCGCTGTCCCTCACCGTTCAGCCTTGCTTCCTTGCCATTTGAAGCCCTTTGCCGCCCGCCTCAATCTCGTTGCTTGTCACCAACCGACGTTCTTGCTCGTTGCCTACCATTCGTTCTCCCTTGTTTTCCACCGGCAAGAGGACCGATTGCCACACCTACATCAACCAAGGCAAGTAAATCTCGGCCATGGAAAAAGCCCAAACGAATCGGGGTCTAGGGGCTTCGATTTTGCGATTCCGCGCCATCGGCCATTTGTCTGCCTGCTCGCCTTCTCATCTTGTGACCGGCCAACATCCTTCATCTTCTCAGTTTAGATATGATTTTTTAAATTTTTACTTTGTGTAAATCTGATGATTATTGTTGTATTGAAAGTTGGTACATCTAATTAGAATTTCTGATGAATTTGTGAATTTATATTGTGATTTGTAAATTTTTTATGTGAATTTCTAGTGAATATTTGTGAATTTGATGAATTTAGGATGAATTTGTGAATATTTATTTTTTTTTTGAATATTTTGGATTTTTTTGAATTTAAGATTGTGAATATATTTTTGTGAATTTTAGTGAAAATTTAATTTTTGTAAATATAAAATATAAAATATGTTTTTAGTAAACATATAATTTCAGTAATATATAAAATATATTTTGTGGAGTTATTTAATTTTTTTTATTATTTTAAAAAGAATTTCTAATAGCCAAGCTGTTGAAAATTTTCATCGACTTGAGTAATTGATGATTTTTAAATGACTTGAGTCGTTGGCATATTTCCAACAATCAGGTCATTTGAAAACCCATCAACCGTTGAAAATTATTCTACAAGGTTAGGCCGTTGGAAGTTTTAATAGCTCATGTTTCGACGGCTAGGCCGTTAAAAATACCAACGGGCAATATTTTCAGCCGTTAGAAATTTTTTTTCTAATACTTGATTTATTAACGCGCTAGTTTCCAATGGCATCATGTTGGAAATTCAAATTTTCCAACTGAAAGTCCATTGGAAATGACCGTTGGAAATCGGCATTTTTTTAGTAGTGTTTTTTATTCTAAAATCAACAAATATTCTAAAATTAATAGAATATTCTGTCCATTAGTTTTATAAGTGGTTAATTTACCTACACTCAAAACTTTAGTGGTTAATATTATAACCAACGAAAATTCTAATGGTGTTTTTAACTGCAAAAATACTTCAGTGGCTGATATCTGCTTAAATGAAAAATTGAGTGGGCGATTTGATCCTTTTGTCTAATTTAAATTATTTGGTAAATCTTTCTCTTTCTCAATAAATTCATACCATGAAATAATTTGTTTGATAGTTAATGAGTCATTTTCCTCTCTGTAAATTGTATTCCTGTTTAGTAACTGTCTTTTAGTTAGCATAAAACCAATTGTTAACAATATTTTATCAAAATTTTAGAAATAAATTAGAAAATTTAAAAGTTTTAAGACTTAAACGAAAAAATAATTTTACAAAGCAACCATATATAATTGCAAGATGATACAACAAGCTCTTTCCCAATATTATGGTGCTTCAAAAAAGCTATTAACCTTGAAAAGTGCTCTATTTTTTTATTAGAAATACCCCATTGAACATAGAAACTTAGATAGTTATGAGGCTAGGAATTCAAAAGACTGTTGACCCTAGAAAATATCTTGGTTTGCCGACCATTTGGGGAAGATCAAAGTTGGAAGCAATGGACAAAGTTAAGAATAAAATGGCTAAGAAATTAATGGGATGGAAAGAAAAGTTGCTATCCTTTTTTAGGAAGGAGATCCTTATTAAAGATGTTGCCTAGGCAACACCAATCTACTCCATGACTATCTTTAAGTATACAAAAGGATGGTGCAAAAAGCTAAATTAATTCTCTTGTTGCTAACTTCTGGTACAAAAGCAAAAAAGGTGAGCTTGGCTTTAAGGACTTGGAGACTCAACTATGCACTTTTAACTTGCTTGGTGTTTACCCAGGCATCCAAAAGTATTATGGGCTATAATCTTAAAAGGGTTGTACTTTCATCATCAAGGTCTGTTGCATGCCAAAAGAAAAAAAATCCAAAAGCCTTATGGGGTTGGTCTAGTACCTTATACAGGAAAGATAGTTTTAAGGATAAAAGCTTTTGGCAGATTCGAGATGGAGATAAAGTTCAAAATATGGGGAGATCCTTGAATACCACAAGTGAAAAGTCATCAGCGTCACCCTAGTATGCCTATTCAAGAGGATGTCCAAATAGCTTACTAGATCATGGAATTAGGGGAGTTGAGATAGGATCTTCGAATAGTCAACACTTGCTAATAGATAAGGAGAAGCTTGCCATCATTCAAATCCCTATTTCTAGTGTTCATGAATCATGATAGATTCATCTAGCCCTTTAAAGAGGATTGAGAACTAAGGGTAAAGTCCGTATATTATGTTAACAAAGCCCTTCATGTAATTTCCAATAATTCATCTAATAATTCATCTCATTGTATTAATCCTAGAGCCTGGAAAACACTTGTGGAAACTGAAGTGCCTCCCTAAAATGAAGAATCTTCTATGGAGGCTATGCCACAATTGAGTAGATATCAATTACAATCTGGCCAAAGGGACACAAAAACAGGAGCCATATTGCTACTTTTATGTTATGCCTGAAATCCCTTAGCATTCAATTCATTAGCGGAACTGGGCCAAGACTAATCGGGTGACTTATATGGATTTTCATTCAGACGCGGAGGTCGTTGTACAAGAGTTTAAAGTAGTACTACATGAACTAACACTTTTACAAAATTTTCTTTTTATTAAAAGATAACTCAATCAATTAGTGAATAACTTTAATTAAAGTGAGTCGTGCATAAAATTCTACATCCGATTATTTTCTATTTCTGTAAGAGAAAATTTGTAAAAATGTTAGTAGATTAACTTTTTTTCTTAATTATACAAAACTTTTTTTTTACCGTTTCTTTCCTGGATGCCAAAATTATAAAAGAAGAAAAAAAAACTTGCCTAGCTGTGACTCAAGAAAATGAAACTATGATTACAGAAAATGTCATGGCATTAAAGGAATAAAAAAGTATGTGCATAATCCATTTAGATTTAAATTTCCTAACAAGTGTTTGACTCACAAATTTATAAATTTTTAATATTTTTATTGTTTTTAGGTAGATCACTTAATGTTTTAAATCTTGTACTGAATAATGTATCGTTCTCTAATGGTATGGTACAATATCGGTATCATATCATATCGACTCAAATTAATGTACTAGTTTTAAATATTTTAAGTATATAGACATATATGAAAATTATATATATATATATATATATATTAAAACCATAATTTTTAAGGTATGAGAAAAATAAAATTACAAATCTTGTTTTAGATGATAGTTAATGTTTGTCATAAAAACAATCAATCACACAAACTTATATTACATTTTTCCTAAAAATATGAAAAAGTAAAAAAAATAGAAAATATATTTGGCTGATATTGAGACGGTAGAGATGATACAAGCTGAGACAGCCAATGCCAGAGGACAACCTTTGCTTCAGTTGTCCCATATTATTTCCGGCCTGGTACCAACATGTACTGGCCATACCAACTAGCAATGGCATAGTTAGAAATTTAGGATCGAGGGTGCAAAATTAGTCCTTATTTTTTCATTCATTGCTTGATAACTTTTAACCATCTTAAACCTTTATTAAATTTTTTATTATCTTTGGCCACCAACAGGTTTGATTAAAATTTCAATAAAAATTTCACTACTTATATATAAGTTAATCATATAGAGGTTTTATCTATGTAGAAACAAAAACTAATAGCTAAATTTGTAAAGAAATTAGCAAAGTGTAGGATGGTGATGAAATTTTTTAAAAAATTTTGGTAAAATATAATAAAAAGAGTCAATCTATAAGTCTCAACAAAAGTTAGAAATCATCAAGTACATTCAAATAAGTTTGAGGCAGATTTACAACATGAAATGAAGGTTATGGACTTCTCACGCAATTTACTTTGTAATAATATGTGATAATTTTATATTAAATTTGTAGTAGATGCTTTTTATAATGTTTGATATATAGAAAAATAATTATAACCACACAAAACTTTTTGTTTGTTAATTAGAAAAATAATAGATAGTAGTGTACTAATATCATAACAAGATGATAATAAACTATGACATGGAAGTTCTTTAAAAATATAAGTGAAAAATGTAGATTGTGGTGTAAAAGATTTATCTTCTATATTTTTCTATTAATTAAGAAATGAATTTGACATCTGAATAGTTAAACTAATTTGTTACTTGAGGGAATTTTTATGAATATTCCAAAAAAAATATTTGAGGATATTTTATTCTATATAAAAGTTGAGTGGAATTAACCTTTACTTATTATGTTATAAGTAAATTACTCAAACATTGTTGAGAATAAAAAAAAAAAATCTATACAAACATTAAGAAACAAAATAAACTAATTTAATAACATTAGTAGCTTTTCTTATAAATATAATTTTACCACTATACCGTATAATGTATTTTTTAAAAAAATTTGTTTGGCTACCGCCGTACCTCCCTACATGCCCTCCTCTATGAGCTGGTATGGTACAAAATTTAAAAACCATAAGATCACTACTCCGTTTTGTTTTTGTGTCCCAAATAAACAACAAAATTGTACCATTAGGACAGACCGACAAAGCTGTGTCACGAAAGTGGAAATTGCAGGAGTATATCATTTTATGTTATTGTTTTCCTATTTTAATGTTTTCTTGAATCCATTAATTAAGAAAATTTTAAATTTTTGGTAAGTGTAAAAAGAGCAGAAACGATAAAATTTTTGAAGTTAATGCATTTTAGAATGCATGGGGGCGGGGAGAAGAGAGGTATTGATATGTTTCTCTCGTTAAAAAGTTTCTCTTGTTAGTATATTTGCTTTCATGAGTTCCTTTTTTCTTTTTCTTTAGCTTTCATGAGTTGGTTTAGAAGCAAAATAGTACTATTAAAAAACTAGCAGGGAGAGGTATCGATATGTTTCTGTCGTTAAAAGTTCGGTCTGTAGAATGACAAATAAATGAATAATTTTTTTTAATCAGCAGCTCTCCAAATCAAACTCTTCTAGAGTGATAAAATGCTTATTTTAGTACTTAAAATTTAAGATAATTGAATTAAGGTCCAGATAATTTTTATTTATATATTTATTTTTGTGTATAACTTCTACTACATTGCATTCTAGGTAATCCGAATAGAACCATGTTTGGACCCTGCTGTTTTTCTAATCACAAAACTCCAACCATATATTACTTCAAAATTAAAATGAGAAACTCCTTTTCACTTGTTATCTTAATGACTTTTATCAAATGTGTTAGTAAGTTGAAAACATTAGTTTGGGTAATTCAGTTAATGAAATATGAAGTGACTTCTATTTATACTTTAATATGTACATTAAAGAAGCTGATGAAAAATTTCATATCTAATTACAACATGTTAAAGCTTTCTGATTTCTAAAAACCAAGGAAAGGAAGTATGAAGATAGAAAACATGTGGTGCTAAGCTCTCTTCCTTACCAAAAACTAACCAATGTGCAAACCATTTTTCACAACCATTGATCCACTCAAAAAAGACGACATTCTTCACTTTGGTCATAGAAATTGCTTTTTGTGCCCTACTATTATTCCAAAGGGTTGGTTTGATGAGTGCCACAAGTTTGTTCTTGTTCTGCAAAAGCTGGCTCCAAATCTCCCAAGGAAATGGCCGGATTTGTTGTTGTGGTTCCATCAAACCCAATATGCGTAACATGTATCACATCGGTAGGAAATCCGATTTCCATCTCCGGTTCCGATTCATCATCATCACTGACGTCTTCCCCGTAAACTGCACTTTTTATCAAGTAATATTAGTGAATATTTTCGTTTAACTGCGAAAGGTAATAACTTGGACACTTATAAAATGAAAAATGATGAGAGGCTTACCAAACAAGTGATGAGAGAAGGTCTTAATTGTGCTGATGAATCTATGCATCCCAGGAGATTGGGCAGGCTTGGGCAAAGCCAGGAAAATAGACTTCTTCTTCACCACTCTTTCTTGAGATTTTTTACCTTCTTTCTGTAATTTCCCCTTAAGAGATTCTGGTTTTGGTTTCTTGGGGACACTGTTTTTACCTACACCAACACTTGCATCCGAGGCACAACCCAATGAAAGAAAAACAAACCTCTCACCATTCCTCTCTTTCTTTTTCATTTTTCCCCCCTTTTTTTTATTCAGTCTCCATGATTGTGAAAATGGATCTCTAATTGTATATATAAATCTTGGTGATGAGGCTTCACGAGGAAGCTAGAATGATTTAGAGTTGGAATATTTGTATGCTTATTTATAATTTTTGTGTGGGTTTAAAGTTGCCTGGTTGGTTAAGCTGTATATTTGCTTCACCTAATTTTGATAAATTTGCTATGAACTTGCAAATCAGGTTTTTGCTTTGTCAGCTAGCCCACTAAATAATAATATTGGTCGTTTGGGCCACTCATCTGTTTCTTTTTTTTCTTCTCGCCTTTCCTCTAAAATTCAAAAAAGTCCCTAGCTACTTTACGTCTAAATTCAATATCCCTTTTGAGTTATCTTAACATGAACTCGTCATAGCAAAACCCGCTAGTGTGAAACACAAGGGACATGACCCCTAAAAAGAGCTCAAATTATTTTTCGCATTTTCAGCTGTTTCTCTTATCCCTTATATGGGCTTTGCTTGGTGAGATGGAAAGTTTGGATGAAAGCTGCTGCTTTGAAAATAGCGAAGAAAAAAGTTGACACTATCATCTTCTTGGTAAGGCGGTCGCTTGGAGCTTGCAAAGCGGCTGGTCAAGTTATATTGTTTTGTTGGTCGAGTCGAGTCATTTCAAGTTTTAAGTTGATTTGGGAGTCCCCTTACATTATCATCAGGTCGTATATGGGCTTCAGATAATGATTTTTTGGGTCGATCGGTTTCAGATCACTTGCTCATTGGGTGATTAAAATTCTATATACTCATTTTAGTTTCATTTTAGGGTTATTACAGGGTTATCTCGATTTCAATTCATGGAATTTAGTTTTCGGCAGGCCTGCTAAGCCGGCAATGTTTGCGGACACCATGACACTAGTGGTTCCAAAAATAGTCAAATTGCAATTTGAGCTCTTCAGGTTTTGTGCAATAAAGATTTCGACTCCAAAAACTTTAATTTCCTGAAATAGCTTCTAATATCTTGTAGTTGTAATCGATCTTGAGAAAAACCAATGAATATTTTTTGATACTTATAGGATACACTCAGTGCACCTTGATGATCCCTTACTTGTACATTATTTACAAAAATGCTACTGTGTCCTAAATAGTACTCCCTCTACCCATATTCTTTGAAACACTCACTTTTTAGCAATTAATTTATAATTTTTTATTTTCAATTTTTAGTATATAAATAAAAAAAATTATATAAATGATAAATAAAAACCTATAGTTTTCAAATATATATTTTTTTAATTTTTTTTCTAACAACCAATAATATAAATAAATTCAAGTCAAACTATGACCAAAAGTCAACTGTTTCAAACAATATGGGACGGAGGGACTATATCTTATGAAATGAATCACATATTTTTATAAAACTGTCACCGTGTTTTGAATAGCATATCTTATGAAATTGACAACATTTTATAGAACAACACATTTATATAAATGGAACAACACTTTTTACTGAAATGAATAACATATCTTATGAAATGGACATACTTTTTATAAGATTGTCACATCTTAAATAGCACATCTTATAAACAGAACAACACTTGTAAAATAGCATATTTATCTTAATAGAACAACATTTCTTATTGAAACGAATAACATTATTAATTAATAGTATTTTTTATGAAATGAACAACATTTTATAGAACAACACATTTATAAGAGTAAAATAACATATTTTTTTTGAAAGGAACAATATTTTTTATGAAACATTTCTTTTATGTTTTACAAAACAACACATTTTTGCGAATGGAACAGTACTTCATATTGAAAAGAACAACAAAATTTATGAACATCTTACAAAATGAGCAACATATCATAGAACAATATATTTGTATAAATGGAACAACACTTCTTACTGAACGGAATAAGATTATTTACGCACAGCACATTTTACAAAATGAACAACATATTTGTATAAATGGAACAATAATTTTTGTTGAATAGAATAACAAAATTTATGAAGAGTATATCTTACAAAGTGAACAGCATATCATAAAACAACACATTTGTATGAATAAAATAATATTTCTTACTGAAAGAGAACAACATTATTTAAGAAGAGTAATATCTATGGAGTAATTGATACTTTGGAGTCATGTGGTGCACTGGAGAATAATATTTCTATCCTCAAAATTGTGAATTGCATAGATTTTCTATAGATGGTTTAAATGTGAACTTTAGAGATAAGGTACTAGATTGTATGTTTTTGAAATTTAAGGACTGGACTCGCAATTAGAATTGTGAAGGATTCATGTGTGCCTTAATCCTATTTTGGTCCTTAGTGTTTCTAGCATGCTACAAGAAACTACACCACCGTAGGATATGGCGCGCTCCCAAAAATATAAGATATATGCTGAAAAATTTTTAAGAATTGATTTTTCACCATTACTTCACCCTGATTATCCTCAATTACTTTTACTATTATTTCTCCTCTACAAAATTCCTTCTACAAAATTCCTTCACCACTATTGATAGAGCACCATTTGGTTCATCTGACACATTATGGTGGCTAGCTTTGGATGACCCATCTTTTAAATTGCTGGCTACGAAAAGATCAAGGTAATATATGGATGATTTCTTGGCAAGAAGCTAATATATTGGTTTGGAAAAATTTCACTGTTACTTCACTGTTACTCTGACAATATAAAATATATGTTGATAGATTTTTAAGAATTGATTTTTCACCATTACTTCACCCGATTATCCTCAATCACTTTTACCATTGTTTCTCCTTCATAAAATTCTTACACCATTGTTGACAGAGGCACCATTTGATTCATCTGACACTCTATGACAAATAGGATCTGGGTGGTCTATTTTCAAATTATCCTCAATAACTTTTACAGTATGTTATTTCTCCTCCACAAAATTCCTTTACTACTATTGATAGGAGCACCATTTGGTTTATTTGACACTTTATAGCAGATAGATATAAGTAGTCCATTTTTAAAAATGGTGGCTATGAAAAGATCAAGCAGGGTGTAGAAAAGCGGCTAAGACTTAGATAATGAAGCATTTATGAATAATAGATCGGAATAATCATATATTATTTCTTTTATTTATCTTGTCCATTATCTGGTCTTTTTTCCAGTTACTTATGAGTTATTTCTCTAGGATTATCCTAGTTTACCTGAAAAGTTTCTACTTGATCCGATTCTCTTCCCTTTATTAAATGTCTTGGATTTAGGTTTCTTCTTCTTTTTCTCTCTATGTATGTATGTATGTATGTTTTTGTTTTGGGAACCTATTTTAATTAACACAATGTTATTGTGCAATGATACATTATAGTCCTATAAAATTTTTATTTTTGTATGTTTTTAAGATTTTAATTATGATATTTTGTCTTTTGGATTACAATTCTAACTAAATTCTATCTATATTGTTGAATTTTCCTTTAAAGATTATTGATTTTTCATCATTTTCGTATTTAGTGACAAACTTAGAAGTTATGTCATAAAAGATACAAATACGAGATAGGGACACGGAAATGAGTTGATGAGAGACAAGGAAAAAAAATCTATGTTGTATAATACTATAAGTTAAAATTTTAATTATATTTGATAATATGTTACTTTTTCATTTTTTACATCTTCTAAGTGTATCATTTTCATTATGTAAAAAACCCAAATTCTTATTATTGTAATTACACTATGTAGTCAGTTTAACCTATGATAAACTTAATTATGTAAAGCCCATAGATATATAATGGTTATGTTGTCACCGTAAAAGACATTTTTCTTGTATATTTTTTTATTTACTAATCAATGTCAAGATTTTATAATTTTGGTACCGAAAACATCCATCTTAATACTTTTGGGAACAAATTTTTCAATATTCCTTTGTCTTCCTTGCAATCTCTCACACATTAATATATTTAAAATAGATTTTTATAGCATATTTTCTCACTTAAATTCACACATTAACATCACACAAAAAGGGAAGCTCTTCAAAATCCTGTACATATATTACAATTAGTAAGGAAACATTAATTGTGACAATAATATCATAACCTTTGATATTTATTCTAAAACCTCCATACCACTTCTCTGTTATAGAAATTTAATAGGCAAGATATTTTACATAACAAGGATAATTTGTTCACGAGGAAACATTTTATTATCTAAAATAAAAAGATCACATCAATTAGCACCTATTTTCATAAAAAGAAAAAAAATTAATTTTTCAAATAATTGTAAATTTGAATCACTTTCTAAAAGTGAATTTGAATGATGTGACTATTTTAGGGGGCAAAGTGTAGGTTTTCTAAAATAGAGGGGGACAAGTGTAGGTTAGGCCAAATGTTAGGGCGGTTTTTGTAACTTTCCCTTATTCTAAAGTTCAGGGTCTAGTGCAGTCTAAGTTCTAATTTGATGACCAACTTAAATGAGTTGTAAAAGTTTGAGGGCTCTTAAAAGAGTCAAGTCAATGAATTGGAGTAAAACATACCTAGTTACAAAGTTGGAGGGTTTCTGCTAGCTAAGATAAAGTTTGAGAACCAACTCGTGTAAGTTGGGAAAGTTTGGGGGCTGTTGGTGCATTTAAGCCAAAATTCATTACACATGAGATCTCGTCGATTGATGTGTGATGAGCTTTTTGACTAAACCCATCAATGACCACATGCTGTATCGCCTGTTCCCTGCTCGACCGATTGAGCCCTGACGAGTATCTCCTCAGAGAGCAAAAGTAGTAACGAAGGTGGTTGTATAGTCCTCTTGACTCTTGGACTTACTCGATTGGCAAGACTCGCCTCTGAGAAAGCAAAACAAAGATTTTATTCGGTTGTGCCTGCTTTGGCTGTTCTACTCTTATTTGGTGGGTTGAGAAAAAAGAGGAAAAATTTATTATTTGCTGGGCTGTAAACATCGTTGTACCAAAAATGTGTAGTGAATATCGGGGAATTAAAAGGAAGAGAACCGCAGTAGCAGAATCAGAAGAGTCGCTGATGGTTGGGAATGGGAAAAGTGAAGAAGAAGAAGAACCCCCAAAATCAGCTCTGTCCCCATTAGAGGTTAGTTGCTCATTTGGTTTGGATTTTTTTAACTTGGTTAAACTAGTGATGTGTTTGCTTTTATATGGAAAGAATTTATTGGCAGCAAAAACACGAGGAGTATTACATCACGCTGCTGGACGAGGTGAGGAGTGGTAAGTTTAAGGCATGAAGGTTATATTTGATGCTCAGCAGCACCTTCGTCATGTGACATTGTGACTTCGGGAGGGACTTCCTGAGAGGCAGAACGTCTGGTGCATAGGTTTCCCAGAGGTGCGTGCCTGAAATGCTCAGAAATGAGGGTTAGGAGGTCCTCGGAGTGTTTTTCTGGGGAGGAGACTCCGACGGCCAAGTCAGTACCCTGAGTGGAGATAAAGGAGGAATACTAGGGGAAAGATGGCCTTACCTGTGCGTGTTTTCTCAGGGAAAGAGGGTCCGATCCTCCCTTGCCAGGGCGTGTTTCTTGGTATTTATAGGGGTGCCCAGCCCATTCAGATCATGACACGTGTTTGGTCAGATGTCCTTCGTACCTTCGGGCGTAGGGAACATGTAGCCGCTTATAGGCTCTTTGAGCCTTGGACTGAGACAGGCTGTGATAGGACTCGAACAGTGTCGGCGCGTCAGACCGCCATTTGAGGCAGCGTGTAATGCCTGTGGGCGACATGTCAGAGGCTCTTTAAATGCTGGTGCCGTACTCCCGAGGTTCTTTGGGCGAGGTTGTCCTTCGGTACGAATGCCCTCCTTCGGGAATTATGCTCGTGGTTCGGGGACTTCCCTGGTTCGGGGGTTCCGCCTTCGAGGAGGGTCTCTCTTGCTTGCGATAGCTGGTCTTTTATCCCCGAAGGCGATCCGTTCGGTCCCCCGAGGGAGCCGGCAACACGTCTAACGTTTCTGGCATTCTAGGCGAGGTCATGGGTTCGGGGCGTTCGGCTTCGCTCATTCCGAGGTCAGTGTTAGCGCCTCTTTCGGATGACGCCAGATTTCCCGTCCACGCTTTTGGCAGGAAGTATGTAGTGAGAGAAGCGATAGCCCTTCGACTATCATAGGCCTCCCCTCCAGAAAACCGAAGTGGAGATTTCAGCTTGCCATCTTTTTGGAGAAGGTCCTTCGGGGCTTTGGGCGTAATACCTGTGCCGAAGATAGACCTTTTTGTCTGAAGACATAGGCTGTTCGTCCATAGCCTGTCCTTTGGTGTCTTCGAGGTAGCCTACTTCTCCCTTCTGTAGGTCTGCGCAATGTCGTGTCTCGTAACCAGGCGTGTCAGTCTGGAGCGGCCCACCTAGGACTTAGGGGTGTCAGAAAGCGTGTCCCTTTTTCGGCGCGATGGCTGACACGTGGCAGCTTGCTATTGGCGGGGGCTGTATCGGATAGAGCAGGTGCGCTTTTTTATGCGCAATGAGCAGTTATGGCTACTGTTCGCCTTCACGGAGTACTTATGATGCCGGTTCGCCTGCCCCCCCTCGGTCTATATATACGTCATTTCGTCATAGTCTCATTTTGCTTTTGTTTTTGCTTTCCCGCCTGCCTTCTAATTCTCTTTTGTTTTTGCGGCGATGCTGTTTGACGGAGTTTTTTCCGGTAACTTTTCACGACGGCGTCTTCAAATCCAGACTTCGGCAAAAGATTTGGTGGGTTTTGTTTTGGTTTCCAGAGCCTTTTGATTTTAAAGCTTTCCCGAAGTCATTTTTTCATTCCCCAAAGTCATCTTTTCCCCCAAAAATGTCTTCGCTAACTGTTTCTCTTATCCCGGAAAGTTGGCTCCCCCCTGCTAGTCATACTTGTTGTACGACCTCGGAAAAATTAGAAAGATGGACCAAGAAATTTTTTCTTCCTTCTTATGCCACTACCAGACTTCCTGGTCCTCAGGAGGTCAGTTTTATGAACTGTCAAAACGAGGTAACCGTTTTTCCGCACAACTGAAGGCTGGACTTCGGTACCCCCCGTCGAGGGTAATTTGCGACTTTTGCCAATTTCATGGCATTGCCGTAAATCAACTTCCCCCGAACTCGTACTGCTACTTTAATGCCTTCCTTTGCATGTGCGGCGTTTTCAAAATAGAAGCCCACTTCATTCTTTTTTTGCAGTACTATAAGCTCTGACAAAAATTTTTCTTTCTCAAGATGGAGGAGGCCTGGTCGTACGTTTCGACCAAGTGGGCTCGGGGAAAGTTGGAGATGGATGTCGTAGACCCGAGGATGCTGCTCACTCTTGAGTTGGCATCCAGATTTGCGGACTTCGACAGACAGATCCGAGCAGTCTCCGACTGGGATTTTGAGGTCCCTTCGCACCCCCTCTACCCATTCCCCATCAAGTGGAAATTAATGACCGAGGAGGTCCTTCGGGAGCTCGGGGTAGTGAAGGAGCATAAGACGGACCTCGAGATGCCGGCTCCTGCTATCGCTGGGAAAGACTCCTGGCTGGTGCAACTCCTTCGGGAGGAAGTCACTTACGAGTCTTTTTATGAGCGTAAGTTATCTCAAGAATTTTTCAGTATAAGTACTTCTCGGACTCACACTGATGTATTTCTTTTGTTTCAGAGATGGGCGAAGAGTCTGCTGACTATTACAAGTCCCTTTTCCTCGGTCAAGCCGGGAAAAGCGAGCAGACGAAGAAGGCCGTCTCCCGAAGACGGAAAGCATCTGGGGCCAGGCCGTCCTCGGTGAAACGAGCGAAGAAGAACGCGCTTCCTCCTCAGCCAGAAATTCCCGAGGAGGCGCCCGAAGAGCCCGAGGTCGTTGCTGCCCCACCGACCGAGGTCGTTGCCGACGTCCTTCCTCGAAGTCCTACTTTCTCGGCAACTCTTCTGGACGCCTTGATAGAAGTTCCTTCTGCCGAGGAGCGCCGCAAGAGCAAAGGCAAGGAGATTTCTGCCAAGGAGGCTCGGGACTCCGACGACGATGTGGCCGAGGTGCCGCCAGGTTCGTTCACTTAGGCAAGCTTTGGTGCCCTTATTTTCTGAACTTTGGCGATTACTTGCCTTGATAAGTTTCTTGTTTTGCCATACAGGGGAGCTGCTATATCCGAATTAGGCAGCCGAGCACGCCCGGAAACGAGCCCTTCGGGATGCCCATATACCGAAGGGGAAGATCCCGAGGGAGCCTTTCTGGTTGTTTATGGAGGACATGAACTTGTACTCCGGAGGCGACTGCCCCCGAATGGCCAACCAAATCTCGCGGGGGATCTTCACCGAGGCCTCTTTTAAGGCCATTTCCGAGGCATGCCCGAGCGACGAGTCCCTTGCTGCAAAAGTTTCTGAGCACGCTGCCCAGGTATACTTCATGCCTTTGCTTTGTTTCCTCTTGATTTCTTCTAAGTGTTTGGCTCATTTCTCGCCTTACTGACTTTGTTCTTACTACTTTGCAGCTGCTGGGGCTTACTGGCCTTCTCAGGGTTCGGGTGGCGAAGCAGGCAGCGTTCAGAGTCTCGGCCTTAGATTGCCTAGAAAAATCTAAGGCCATGTGTTCTAAATTAGCTGCCAAGAACACGGAGATGGCCCAAGCTACGTAGAAGGAGGTTGCTACCGTTCGGGAGGAGTTCTTGAAGGAGAAAGAAAAACTTTTGAAGGACTCCTCCCAGAAGATTTCTGACCTTGGCTCCAAGGTGGCGGAGCTGACTTCGGTAAAGAAGGCACTTCAAAAGGAGAAGTCAGAGTCTGAGGCACTCCTGGCGAAGACGCTTGCTGAGAAGGCCAAGCTCCAGGCCAAGGTTGAGTCTTTGAAGAAGGAGCCGAAGAAAAGGAAAATGAAGGCACTGAAGAAGGAGGTCGCTGATCTGGAGAAAGAGCTTAACGAGCTAGGGGTCGAGAAGGAAAAGGCCGATGAAATGACCAAGGTTGGCTTTCAGGACGGCTTTTGCCTTGCTCGGCACCAAGTCCTTCAGAGGTTCCCAGATCTGGACCTCTCGTTTTTGGAGGCCCTAAACATTCCCGAGGGGCCTCGGTGGTCTTAGTCCAAAATTGAGCATCTTAGACTGCCCTTCTCTCTTCCGGCGCCGAAGGCAGTGGATAAGGACGCAGAAGCTGGTGGCTCCCGAGATGCCGAGATCCCTTAGTCTGTATTAGGGTCCTTTGCCTTCTTTTTCCTCTTTTTGTACTTCTTCTTTTTGGCAAGGTTCTTTCTGTGTAAGCAGCTCCATCGTCAATAAAGGTTCCTTCTTTCTTCTGTAAAATTTTGGCTAAGTATTTTGCAAGATTTTTCATTTCCCATTGTCCCGAACACATTTGCTCAAGAGACTTCGGAAAATCAGATCTATGCTTGCAAACTTTTGTACTTAGAATTTTTTGCAAGATTTGTCATTTCCTATTGTCCCTAACACATTCACTCAAGAGACTTCGGAAAATCAAACCTACGTTTATCCCGGCGATCACCCTCGCGAAATTTTAATTCGTACAATTTACGCTCAAGAATTTTGGCTAAGTCTTTTGTACTTAGAAAAAATTTCTTCTAACTTGTGCCATATAACTTTCCTACCAAAATCCTAAGCATAAAATTTTTTCAAGGCATCCGAATGCCATGTATTTTTTAATTCTATGCCTTCGGCGTTGCCGAGCTTGTAAACCCCTTTTTGTACTTCGGCAAGTACCAGATAGGGACCTTCCCAATTTGCGTGAAGTACCCCTGAGATGGTCTTTGGTTTCCAAATTCAGCTTTTCGAAGAACAAGGTCTCCTTCCTTTATTCCCTTTGGCCTGGCTCGCAAGTTTATAGTTGCGGCCACTCTTTGCTGGAAAGCTTTCCTTCTCAGCTCGGCTATTTCTCTATGTTCGCCGACAAGGTCAAGCTTGGTTCTTAGGCCGAGGTCATTTCCCCTTTCATCAAACACTTGCACTCGCACCGATGGTTGCACTACCTCGATTGGGATGATAGCTTCAGTTCCGAAAATGAGGGAAAACGGTGTTTCCCCTGTGGCTCTTCGGGGTGTTGTTCAGTAGCTCCACAACAGGTTTGGGAGCTCTCCCGGCCATTTCCCTTTTGCTTCCCCCAACCTCTTTTTCAGACCATCTTTGATAGTCCTGTTAGATACTTCTACTTGTCCATTGCTTTTGGGGTGAGCTACTGGGGCAAAGTGCATTTTTATTCCGAGGTCACTAATGAATTCTTGGAAGCCTTTGTCTATAAACTGGGACCCATTGTCGGCTACTAGTACCCTCGGTATGCCAAATCTGCATACAATGTTCTTCCATACGAACTTCTGCACATCTTTTGCTGAGATAGTTGCCAAGGGTTCTGCCTCGACCCATTTAGAGAAATAGTCTACTGCGACTACGCAGAACTTCACGCCTCCAGGCGCTGCCGGGAGTGGCCCAATGAGGTCTAAGCCCCAAACTGTGAAAGGCCAGGGATAATTAGCGGAAGTCACTAATTCCGAGGGTGTCCTTTAGATATTCGCATGTCTTTGGCAATTACCACATTTCTGGACGAACTGTCTAGCGTCCTTTCTCAGGGTAAGCCAAAAGTATCCTTGGCGAAGTATCATCGCTGCCAGGGCGTCGGTTCCAATATGCGAACCACAAGCGCTTTCGTGGACTTCTTCGAGGATCATTTTAGTATCCTCTTCGCCAACACACCTCTGTAGTGGATTTGCATATCCCTGCCGATATAATTCTTTCCAGCCTGGAGGTGTATTGGTTGCGAGATATCTTTTTATCAGATCTTTCCAGCCTTTTTCCGAAGTTACCATGCTCAGCACTATGATGCTCGGGTGGTTTAGTACCTCGGTGCATGTTTTTGATTTCGCCAAGCTATCTGCTTCGGCATTATCTCGACGAGGCACATTTTCGATTCGTATGGTGTCGAACTCCTGAATGAGCTTCTCTACCAGTTCATGGTATTTTGCCAAGGTTGGGTCATTCGCCCCATAGTCCCCTACTGTTTGTCGAACTATCAGCTGGGAATCGCTGTGGGCCTTCAAGTTTCTTACACCAATTCTTCTGGCCAGGCGCAACCCTGCTATGAGAGCTTCGTACTCGGCCATATTGTTGGTGACGTTAAAGCTGAACTTGATGGCCTTCATTACTTCCAGACCTTTGGGACCTCTAATAATTACTCCGGCACCCTGGTGTTCGGACCCCGAGGCTCCGTCGACATATAAAGTCCATTCTGGCTCGCCTTCGCCAGAATCCGAATGGCTACCTTCGGTGATGGGTACTTTGGCAATGAAGTCTGCCAAAGCTTGAGCTTTTATGGCTTTCCGAGGTACATAAGTGATGTCATGTTCGCCAAGTTCTATGCACCATTTGGAAAGCCTTCCCGAATGATCAACCTTCCTCATGACGTCCCGTAAAGGTAGACTACTTCGGACGATGATAGGGTGAGCCTGAAAATATGGTCGTAGTCTTCTTCCTGCCAGTACCAAGGCATATATAGCTTTTTGTAGCAAGGGGTACCTGACTTCGGCACCTTGCAGGGACTTGCTTACATAGTAAACCGGCCATTGCCTTGACCCTTCCTCTTTCACAAGGACCGAGCTTACTGCTTTTTCTGTGACGGTGAGGTATAACACAAGGGGTTCTCCCTCGCGAGGTTGCCGTAGAGTGGGTAGGCGGGCTAAGTAGATTTTGAGTTCTTCCAAGGCCTTTTGGCAGTTCTTGTTCCAAGGATGATCATTACTTCCGAGGTTGCCCTCCTTTTTTGCTGATTTAGTGAGGACTTTGAAGAATGCTCGACACCGGTCTCCATATCTGGAAATGAACCTGCTAAGAGAGGTTATCCTTCCAGTGAGTCTTTGTATATCTTTTATTGTGACGGGAGTTCGAAATTTGAGCAGAGCCTTAATTTTTTCTGGGTTAGCATCAATGACTCTTTCTGATACCATGTACCCGAGAAACTTCCCCGAGGTCACGCCGAAGATGCACTTTTCGGGGTTAAGGCGGATCCCGAAGGTTCTGAGCTGGCGGAAAGTTTCCTTTAGATCTGCGACATGGCCATTAGGCAGCTTGCTCTTGACTATCATGTCATCAACATAGACTTCCATGTTCCTCCCTATTTGATGATTAAAGACCTTGCTCATCAACCTCTGGTAGGTAGTTCCAGCATTTTTGAGCCCGAAGGGCATCCTGATGTAACAATATGTTCCACCCTCTGTGATGAAGGCGGTCTTCTCCTCGTCTTCGGGGTCCATCCTTATTTGATGATATCCACTGAAAGCGTCTAAGAAACTTAGGAGCCCGTATTCGGCAGTTGAGTCTACCAATTGGTCTATTGGTGGGAGAGGGTATGAGTCTTTTGGGCAAGCATCTTTCAAATTTCTGAAGTCGATGCATATTCGGAGCTTACTGCTCACTTCTTTTGTGGCAATAACCACATTGCTTAACCACTCGGGGTGCTTAACTTCCCTGATTACGTCAGCGTCCAATAGGCGCTGAATTTCAGTTTTGACAAAGTTACTTTTATGGGTTGAGATGCCCCGTTTCTTTTGCCAGACAGGTTTTGCTTCCGGACTTACTTTGAGACTATGCTGTATTACGCGGGGGTCTACCCTCGGCATATCTTTCGGCAAGTAGGCAAACAGGTCTTTATTCATCAGTAGAAAGGATACAAGTTTTTTCTTGTCACCTTCGGCCAGGTTTTTCCCTATTCGGGTATTTCGGCCTGGGACAAGTTCTACCTCTTCCATTTCTTCCTTCGTGAGATCTTCTGCCTCTCCCCTCTTTGGTTTTTCAGCTGGCAAGGCCTCTGCTTCTACAGTTTGCGTGAAGTTGTTTGCTGGAGCTTTTTGTGCCTTGACGAACACTTTCCTTACTTCGCCTTGATCGATGAAAATCTTTGCGTCTCCATCCTTGGTGGCGAAGGTGACAGTTAAGTACTTTACATTTGGGCGAATGTGCAGATTTCCCTGTGTTTGTCTTCCAAGGATGGCGTTGTATGATGAAGGAAAATCAATGACGATAAATCTTGTCATTGTGGAGGCGAATGATTCAGCTGTCCCATCTACTGAAGTTCCTCTCATCATTAGGGGAAGATCAATCCATCCGAGGATGGGCAGTTCGGATGGTCCTACCCCGAAAGTAGGCGAAGTGACGGGCTTGAGGTCAGTGTTGGATATGCCCAAGTTCGGTAGTAAATGTGAGAACAGGATGTCAGCGTTTGATCCATCGTCAAGCAGCACTCTCTTGACCTCCCAGTTTCCTATCCTTACCATGACCAGAAGGGGATCGTCATGGGGGAAGATGATAGTGGTACCATCCTTGCGGGTCAGCTTCTTCATCGAACTTTGATACTCCATCACTGCTATTTCTCTGGCCTTCCTCTTTCTTTCTGAGGATAGGAGCCCCGTCGTGATTGTTTGTATGATTCCCACGGGAGGTGGAGGGCGCCTTTTCGGACTTCGATTCCTCCGTCTGTCAGAGTCGTAGTCCTCATCATCTGCCTTTCCTTCTTCCTCCTTCCTCCCTATCGGGGAAGGCATCCGCAGGTATCGCCGAAGTTGGCTTTGTTTTACCAGCGACTCTATGTATTTTTTCAATTGGAAGCAGTCTTCAGTATCGTGGCCGTGGTCGCGATGAAACTGGCAGAACTTCTTCATGTTCTTTTTGTTATCAGCGGTCATGGCCCTTGGCCGCTGAACTTGGGTCCCCTGTCTCTCCATTGTCATGAGGATGTTGGTCTTCGTGGTGTTCAGAGGTGTGAAGGTTAGGGGTTTCCTTCCCCTAGTCCTTCGAGGTCGTCCTGCTTGGTCGGTCGGATACTGCGTCTGCTGGCTCGACCCTTCGGCACGGGCGTGATCAGTCTTCGGTCCACCCATTCTCAGCTCTTCGGTTGTCATGTGCTGCTCGGCTCTTTAGTAGAACTCGCCAAGTGTGTCCGGAGGGTCCTTTGAAAATTCGTAGAACAGCTGTGAGTCTCTCCGAAGGCCTCGTATCATGGCGAGGATGCGTATTTCGGGCCAAAAATCTGGGACACTTAGGGCCTATCTGTTGAACCTTTCGACATAGTCACGGATGGTTTCTCCGTTCCTCTGCGCTATGTCGAACATCTGGACAGGCATCTTCGCCGTCGGCCGACTTCCAATGAATTGCTGTGTAAAGGCCGTGGATAGCTCCTGGAACTCCCTGATGGTCCCCGGGGCCAATGAATTGTACCACGCTATTGCTGGTCCTGTGAGGGTTACTTCAAAACACTTGCACAAGGTGGCATCATCAGCACCATGCATCATCATGCTACGTTTGTACTTGGTCAGGTGAGCCTGTGGATCTGTCCGACCATCATAAGTTTCCAGCCGAGGTACCTGGAAATCGCCTGGCATGGCTGCCTCAACCATTGTTCAGGTGAACGGGGACTCATCCCCACAGAAGGTTTCAGACAGCCTAGCCCAGACCGGCTTGCGAGCTACTTGTTTCTCTACTCTCTCCAACCTTGTTAACAATTTCTCCATGAGGAGCGTGGCGCTAGGCCCTTTGTCCTGGTGCTCTGGGAAGGGTGATTGTCGGTGCCTCTTTGTCGACTGGCTACGGACCCAAAGGGATGGCGACCTCGTCTCGGGTGATGAGCTCATTTGGCGAGGAGTCTTTGGCCGCTCGTACCCCCTTTGCCTCGCGGGCCGTGCCCCGAGAGGTATATTTTCTGTCGAGGATTCATCGCGCGGGTCCCCACTCCCTGAACTGCGATAGATTGACTTCGGGCTTTTCTCCCGAGGGCGCACTGGCGAGGGGGGCCTTTGGGCCTGAGTTGGTTTTGGCCACCTTCGGTCTATTTGCTGTGTCACCTCAGCTACAATAGAACGCTGGAAGTCGCGCAGAAAGCTCATGGTTATGACTAGAGGACGCTCTTCCTCAGGCGAGGAAGTCCCTGGTAGGGTTTGCTTAGTGGCCGTTTGGACTTCAGGCGCGAACGGGGACTTCGGAAGTCCCTTTTCCTTAGAACGCCAAGTCTCCACAACGGCGACCTGAGGGTAGGTTCCAACAGACAGTGCCAAATGATGCCCAGCAGCACCTTCGTCATGTGACATTATGACTTCGGGAGGGACTTCCTGAGAGGCAGAACGTCTGGTGCAAAGGTTTCCTAGAGGTGCGTGCCTGAAATGCTCAGAAATGAGGGTTAGGAGGTCCCCGAGTGTTTTTCCGGGGAGGAGACTCCGACGCCCAAGTCAGTGCCCTGAGTGGAGATAAAGGAGGAACACTAGGGGAAAGATGGCCTTGCCTGTGCGTGTTTTCTCAGGGAAAGAGGGTCCGATCCTCCCTTGCCAGGGCGTGTTTCTTGGTATTTATAGGGGTGCTCAGCCCGTTCAGATCATGACACGTGTTCGGTCAGATGTCCTTCGTACCTTCGGGCGTAGGGAACATGTAGCCGCTTATAGGCTCTTTGAGCCTTGGACTGAGACAGGCTGTGATAGGACTCGAATGGCGTCGGCGCGTCAGACCGCCATTTGAGGTGGCGTGTAGCGCCTGTGGGCGACATGTCAAAGGCTTCTTAAATGCTGGTGCCGTACTCCTGAGGTTCTTTGGGCGAGGTCGTCCTTCGGTACGAATGCCCTCCTTCGGGAATTATGCCCGTGGTTCGGGGACTTCCCTGGTTCGGGGGTTCTGCCTTCGGGGAGGGTTTCTCCTGGTTGCGATAGCTGGTCTTTTATCCTCGAAGGTGATCCGTTCGGTCCCCCGAGGGAGTCAGCAACACCTCTAACATTTCTGGCGTTCTAGCCGAGGTCATGGGTTCGGGGCGTTCGGCTGCGCTTCTTCCGAGGTCAGTGTTAGCGCCTCCTTCGGATGACGCCAGGTTTCCCGTCCACGCGTTTGGCAGGAAGTATGTAGTAAGAGAAGCGATAGCCCTTTGGCTATCAATATCATTGTGAGCTATTCTGGGACCAGCTTGCCTGGGAGCTAAATAGAAGCATACTTGTTGTGGACTTTAGCCAATATAATTATATGGGTAAAGATGTCATAAAAAAAGGGAAGCACTTCAAGTGATGATATGAGGAAGGGGTAAATTTTGTTGTGCCTTTTTATACATTGTGCTAAGATGACTAGCTTTTGTTGTGATGGGTTTTGTGTTTGTTCTTTGATTGCATCGGTTGGGTCTAGCAAAAGAGAGGAATAAGATATGTTTCTATTTATCATAGGACGAATGCTTTCTGGGCACTGTGGTATGGTTTGGGGACCCTTATGTGCTAAACATAAAACATATAGCCACTATATGAAAGAAATTGATGAAATAGAAGTAGAAGAATTGGAACAGCCAAAAGAACTAGTGGTTTTGAATCAAGTCCTAGAATTGATCACCTTGGGAATGAAATTGCCACACCTCGAATGAACGATAGAGTAATTTCTGTTCAAAACAACACAAGGGCTTTAATGCCACTCTTAAGTTTTCCACAATGCATAGACCAAAGTCAAGTACCAGTTTGACCACAGATCCTTTGTACAACTTTCTCCATGTCCACACATTGTTGGTCAAAATGTTCCTCATATAACAGTTTGGTATTCACAATAACAATATTTACTATTCTTCTTAATTTGCCACAAATACCTCTTGTTATCTACTAAACACAGAAAGTAAATCAAACTAAATTAGGTGAGTTACAACTTACCATTCGCATTGAACTTAGTTAAAGATTGATTTATGATAAGTGCCAAAAGGAGGGGCCAGCACGTGCAAGTTAACTATTTTTATGTAATTGTGATTTAGGTTTCAGGAAACAAGTTTCTACATCAATGCAAGATTATTGATTATTAGCCTACAACAGAGATGTAGATACTAGTATTTTTAACTTGTATATATACCTGGCCGTTCTGACGGGTGGTTACTCCTGAACCCTTTTACCTTGGGCCTAATTCAGTAAGTGAAGCTCTATTGTTATTGTTACTAAATTTAATGTTTTCATTTTCATATTGGGTTTGGAAAATGTAGTACCAATATTTATTTTGTTTTGAAATTGAGAGAGTAACTTGTAGCTACAGGAAAATATTGATGAACATATGACAAGAGTTGATTGTTTTCTTCCTTGGATTCTTAGAGAAGCCTCTACTAGTCTTCAAATTTACCAATACTTGCAAGCTTTTATTCTCGTTGATACTACACTTTAGAGATGATAATGTCATTTGAGTCAATTGAATATCTCATTGTCACTGATTGTTGAGAACTCATGGTTTGGAATCAAGTCCTTGAACTGATCACCTTGTGAAAACTGTCACACCCCTAATAAACCATAGAGTAATTTCCGTTCTAAACAACACAAGGGCCTCAATGCCACTTTTAAGATTTTCACAATGCATAGACTAAAGTCAAGCGCCAATCTGACCAATGACCCTTTGTACAACTTTCTCTACGTCCACAAATTTTCAAGCTAACCTCAACACTTTAAGGGTGTGATTCACTTTAGATCCAAAATTTTCTCGTAGGATACTATGGTATTCACAATAACACTATTTGCTATTCTTCTTAATTTTCCACAATTACCCTTTATTATCTACTAAACAGTGAAACTAAATTAAACTAAATAAGTGGGCTACGACTTACAATTCGCGTTGAACTTAATTAAAGATTGATTCATGATAAGCTCCAAGATGAGGGGCTAGCTCGTGTAAGTTCACAATATTTATGTAATTGAGATTTGGTCTTCAGAAAACAAGTTTCTAGATAGGCACAAGATTATTGATTATTGGCCTGCAATAGAGATGTAAATACCAGTATTTTTAACTTGTATATGTACCTGGTCAGTCTGATAGGTGGTTACTTTTAAGCCTTTTTACCTTAGACGTAATTCAGAAAATGAAGCTTCATTGTTGCTGAATTTAATGTTTTCATTTTCATATTGGGTTTGGAAAATGTAGTACCAATGTTTATTTTCTTTTTTAAATTGGAAGGGTAATTTATAGTTACAGGAAAATATTGATGAACATATAACAAGACTTGATTGTTTTTGTCCTTAGATTCTTAGAGAAGCCTATACTAGTCTTCAAATCTACCCATACCTGCAAGCTTTGATTGACTGAGACTTTTTACTTGCATATTTTATTTGGCATCAGCTTACGATTTAATATTTTAGTTTGGGACTCGCTAGTTGAAATTTGTTTTGCAGAATTCTACTGAGCAGGCGTTGTTGAAGCATCTATTTGGGACATGCGATAGGTGCAGTGAAACACTTGATTTTCCCATCAGTTGCCCTGGTACCCCTGAGGCGCTGGCCAATTGCTCCAGGGATGTGTTTGGTTAGAATAGTGTGTCTGGTCATCCCGGCAAGACCTTGAGTGGGTGCAATGGCAAGAGCCACAAAAGGCAGCATGGAAAAGGTACATGCTCAGGCCCTTTTATAGTTGTGCAGTGCCTTACCCACTTGCTTCGAGAGCACATCATTACTGTTGGTCACATGGTTGATGCTATGGAGAGGATGCATAGAAATGAAATGTTTGTTGAGGCTCTGTTGGAGTTAGAGAGTTTACAAGAGCGAACGGACTTTGTTAAGAGCTTAGCTAAAGGTCACTATGATTAGGCTCTGTTTGTATTTACTCGTGCGCTTTGGTCACTATAAAAGAAAATTTTTTAAATCCTTACCATATGGAGGTGCTCTATTTTATACTTTTATTCATGGCCAAAAGGTGCATGCGGTCCCTTAACTTTGCCAACTCTAATGAGTTAGTCTCTTAATTTTGAATGGCAGGCCAGATAGTGTTAGAATATTTGCTGATGTGGTATGGGGCATCTCTATTTTCATTTCTTCTTCATCTCTCGACAACGTTGCTGTCTCTCGGACCTCGCCCCTGCCCCTCACACCTCACCAATTCATTGATTTTATAGTGTGGAATAAGCACTGCATTCATATCTCATCCCTTACTGCTCGTCCTTAGCCACTTGAATAGCTGTTTCGTTAGGGAGTTAGACCCGATGTGAATTCCAGGAGTTGGAGTCTATTAGAGAGCTGGAAGTGGAAGCGTCAGGCTCAAATTCATGAACAAAGGAGAGAACGTGGGTTGCAAATTCAAGACTCATAGTCGTTAGAGGTGTGAGACAAAACCAGATCAGTTGGAGGAAAGAATGTGGGTCACATCTCTATCAAATCCGCTGAATCAGTCGCATCTTCATTGATTTCATTGATTTGCTCACCAGGAATGGTAGTGTTAAGGCCTATTTCATCAATTTGCTAGTAGTTGGAGTCGATTTGCATCGTCGTCGAATAATCGCTAGAACAACCAGGTCACTCGCTCCAAACCGCTATTTTTAAGCCACTTGAACAAACAGTGTTAAGTTGCAAGGTTTCCGTCAGTCATGGATAGATGCCTGCAGATGACAGATTTCACCCTCCGGGCTGCCATCCTTAAGATTTATGGGTAATGAGGTTATTGAAATTCATATCCCACCAGCCATTCTTAAAAACAACATAAACACAAATCCACGAACTAACTAGTCTGAAGGCCAAAACATAGGTTAGTGTTAGAAGTGTTAATTTACCAATGATAGATACCCTTGCCCGCCAGGTGGGTGAAATTTAGGTCATAGAGGTACTAGAATTAGCTCATTGTGGTACCTATTTTGGGTCATAGTTGTAGGAATTGAGGTTGTTCTGGTAAACGATTGAGGTTAACATTAACCCACGTGCTCTTTGTGGGTGTATATAATGTTGTTCTCATCTCCTAATGCGATTTGATTTAATAATTGAGGTTAACATTAATCTCATCGTTATTTCTCCCTCACAAAATTTCTTCACCACTAGACTTAAAATTCCAGTGCGATATGTTTGTCAGTGGCTTGGATGCTCTAGTTATTGAAATTCTGCGTTTGTTGGCCAATTTATGCAGCCAACATTTAAAAATATGAGATAAATTGCAGTCATCAGTGTTTTTTGTGCATAAATATTCTAAAACCTATATATCTCATAAGATCAATAAGTGATTCGCCTTCAACATAATACAAAGAATACCCTAGTCTCAAAATAAAAAAAAAATAATTTGGTTGATTCAAGAGATTATATACCTAAAAAATAACATTATATACCTGCGAGAACCACATAAGAGCTTAACCTAAATATGGTTGATTCAAGAAATTTAGCTGGATACCAAAAAGCAGCATATTTTTTGTATTTCAATGTTATTAAAATTTTAATTAAGTAAGGAATGAAAAATTTGGATCTCATTAAAAAAATTAAATTTGGTATTCTTACATCACCCGCTTTTTATAATATAAGATGTACATGCACAAAGAAATGAGCTCAATAACCGTGGAGACCAATGTTGGTTCCAAGTTTGGCAGGTAGCTTATATATTAGGTTAGGCTTTATTGGGTTAGTCTGGCTTCAAAAAGTTTAATCTTTTGTGGGCTTGGTCCAGTCATTCTTCTAAAATCTTTTTGTTCATTTCGGTTTAGGTTGGTTATGAGAAAGGGAGCTGATCAACGTTGATTTTTCAAATAATTGAGCTCTTGTTCACCTTGCATGATAAACATCGATCAAGATGGTTTTAAGATTGTAGAGGTAATAGTTGATCTTGGCAAGTCAGTGGAGGTTTTGTACTCAATTATTCAAGTGGATCAACGTTGATGTCAACTAAAATTCTCACGTCAATTAATGTAAGTGAACCAACATTGGTTCCTACAAAAGTCAGAATTTGATAAACTATATGTTCTCAAATGCTATAAATTGAGTTAGGTAAAAGTTGATCTTGGCAAGTTAGTGTTTACTTGAAGTTGAGCCAATACCTCCAGTGACTAGATTATGTAATATTATTATTCAGGTAACAGTTGATGAGCTAGATCCTCCAGTGACCAGAGGTTCTGTAAGCAATTATTCAGGCAGATCAAGATTAATGTCAACTGAAATACAAGTTAGTTGTGCCCCTTGCCTTAGACATGTACACAATGTGTCTCATGTCAGCAAGCTCAAGAAATATAGGGAAAGGTCAAAAAAAGACCTATAAGTTTTATAACTTTTCTAATCGAGTCCTATAATTACATGAGTTTCTAAATGAGTCCTATAATTCGAAAAACATGTACTGCGTTGGTCCTAAATTGGACGGCAGAGACAGAAAGTCCGACTTGGCACTTAATCGACGTTAAATCCTGCCCAGTGGATGCTTCATAATCCCATTTGCATGTGCCGAAAGTAAGGACAAGCAAAAGAACAACAGAAAAATGAAGAGAGAAAGGAGAAGAAATTCAAATTGTTTGGTACGAGAAAGAGAGGAAGGAATCGATTCTCAGAAGGTCAAAATAAAGGTGAGTTGTTCGTCATTTATACAATCATTTAAAATGGGTTGGTGTTGGTTTTGTATGTGTGAAATTGATATTGAAAGATCTGTCACAAGTTAGGGTTTATACTAAACTGGGAAATTGAGACATAATGTTTAACATTAGTGCCAATAGTTGTCAGAAATAAGTGGGACTTAGTTCAAAATGCAATGATTGAAGTGGGGGTGATGTGTGGTAGAGAAATTGATGTTTTGGGCAAAAGTAGAGTGCTATGAGGGCAAATGTTATGAGATATTTGGTGGGTTTCTTAAAAGCTAAGGAATTGAAAAGTTAAGTAGTATTTTGGGTGTAATCGTATGTGAATGCTTTACTAATATGTCTTTTTAGTGTTTAAATGTAATTTATTTAGTTCTTTTGTGTGATTGGTAGAATGGTGTGGACATATGTGACTGTTATGTATCCTGGTGAATAGAAGGATGGTAATCGTGATGAGTATATTGGTGGCATCCAGAATGTATTGCATTTGGACAGTGACTTTCTATCTTACATGGACTTGAACACTCAGGTAGAGTGCTTCTTACCAAAACCAGTGAAAAGGTTATTCTTTAAGATGCCTGAAAGGAGTTTAAAGGATGGGTTAGTGGAAATCACATGTACTTGTGATGCAGGCGTGATTATGATGAAGAATCTGCTGGTACAATATGGGAAGTTATTTATGTATGTTGAACATAGTGCAAGTGTTTGTGATAATGATGTTAGTGAATGTGAGATTTCTGCTGATGAGGAAGGTAGTGAATCTAAGAGACCTGATGCTGAGGAGCTAGTTTATGATGAGATTGGCAATGATGTGGGTAAGGCTATTAATGGTGATGGTGGTAAGGGTGGTAGTGATGGGCATAAAGACGTTGATCCTGTTTATAAAGCTGAAGATAATGATGACATTGAGGAACAGCCAACAGAGGATGAGGCAGAAGGAAACCCTATTAATAAGAAAGATAGGAAATAGTACTGCTGGCGTTTCTATTTTGAATGTAAGCAAAAAACTTTGACCATATTCTTTATATTTCTTAGTCTTCACCTCATAATAATGGATGTTGTTTATTTTGTAGCCTGGTTCACAAAGGGAAACAATTGTTGGCAGATGCAAACACAAGAAAGAGTAGCCAGCTGAATAGATTAGTGTCAAGTAGACCAAGTTAATTTTTGAAGCCTTATAGCTTATGTTCTCAAGTATAGGAGAAAGTTAGGCTGAAAACTGATAGCCGAAGGGCTATCGCCTCTCTCACTACATACTTCCTGCCAAAAGCGTGGCCGGGAAACCTGGCGTCATCCGAAGGAAGCGCTAACACTGACCTCGGAAGGAGCGAAGTCAAACGCCTCGAACTCAGGACTTTGGTAAGAACGTCAGGAATTTCAAAGATGTTGCCGGCTCCCCCGGGGGACCAAACGAATCGTCTTCGGGAATAAAGAACCAGCTATTGCAAGCAGGAGAGACTTTCCCCGAAGGTGGAACCCCCGAACTAGGGAAATCCCCGAACTACGGACATAATTCCCGAAGAAGGGCATCCGTACCAAAGGATGGCCTTGCCCAGAGGACCTTGGGAGTACGGCATGAGCATTTAAGGAGCCTCTGACATGTCGCCCATAGGCGTTACACGCCGCCTCAAACGGCGGTCTGACGCGCTGATGCCATTCGAGTCTTGTCACAACCTGTCTCAGTCCAAGACTCAAGGGGCCTATAAACGGCTACTTGTCCCCTACGCCTGAAGGTACAGAAAGCATCCGACCGAACACGTGTCATGATTTGTAAGGGCTGGGCACTCCTATAAATACCAGGAAATAGGCCTTGGCAAGGGATCAGACCCTCTTTCCCTGAGAAAAAACAAGCAGGCAAGGCCTTCTAACCCCTTAGTGCTCCTCCCCTATCTCCCCTCAGGACACTGACTTGGGCGTCGGAGGCTCCTCCCCAGAAAAATACTTCGGGGACCTCTTAACCCCTTTTTCTGAGCATTTCAGGCACGCTCCTCTAGGAAACCTTTGCTCCAGACGTTCTTCCCTTCAGGAAGTCCCTCCCGAAGTCATAATGTCACCTGACGAAGATGCTGCCGGGCATAAAAAACAATAGCCCAAACTGTTTTTTTATTCATTGTCTGATTGATGTAAACTTTAAGCAATCTAGTTTTTTTTGTGCCCAAACTCAAACGTATGTTATGAATGTGCTTTAAAACTTTTTACTTTGCCCAAATTCATGACTTCATTCAAACAAAATGATGGAACAGATTGTCTAATAGATAGACAACTCTGTTTTTTTAACAGCTGAATATAACAACTTATTTTAGTCAACAACTATTCATTCACCCATTTTGTCGAATACATTACATACATTGAGACCAAAAGCTTCGAACACAAACCCATTGTTTTAAAATGCCCCAACCGTAACATAAACCAACACAATTCTTTCATTACATCATTACATACACCAACATCCCACCTAATATCAAAACAACTAACTTATACACCATCAACTTTTTTTTCATTCTCCCCAATTCTATTTCTAACACACCTACCCTTGCAATTATCTCATTCACATATGCTTTTGCTTCACAAGCCTTTGCTTTCATTTGCACTGCCTCTATTTTTCCTCACTTGCCTCTACCATAGCTACTTCAATTTTTTGGGAATCCCCTTCCTTTAGCCTTAGGTATGCTATAATTATCCTCCTTACATGTACTGGTAGTGGCTAATTGATCCAGCGGAAGAATTTGCAATCTAGCTTTATCAGGTACCTTGGACACCGGTGAACGCTCCGACCAGCATTCATTTCTATCCAAGCCGTTATCACCACAGGCTTCAAGCTGCATTTGCATACTTCTTCATCATCATTGTTTCTACTTATACAACTTGACGAAGTCGCCATTCACCACAAACACTTACCCTCCCCAATATTTTCCCAGCCCTAAACCTCCCCAATTTGCTCTGGTCAACCAAAACCACTCAAACTCCTCTTTTAAACCCTATTAATGCCAACTGGGCAAGACAAATTAGATAATTTTTGCCAACATAGCAGGATTTAACGTTGGTTAAATGCTAGGTCAGATTTTTCATCTTTGCCGTCCAATTTAGGACTAACGCGGCACACGTTTTTTGAATTATAGGACTCAATTGGAAACTCGTGTAATTATAGGACTCGATTAGAAATGTTATAAAACTTATGGTGGATAAAATTGAGAAAATAGTGGATACTTATGATAAATGTGCAATGGTCGATTAACTTTAATTCGTTAACCAAAAACCTTGGACCGCAAGATGAGATATTAATCTAGATGCACAAAATGCTATTGCACCAGAAAACAACATTATATAAAAGGTCGAACAACAAACTCAATCGAGTACCACATTAAACTGAAGGTACCACCCTTACCTGAAGGTCCTGAACTAGGTAACAGCATAACCTTCATTTGTACCACCCTAACCTGAATCTGGTCGCACCCTAATCCTCCCCCTAAACTAAAATCCATAAACTTAAACCTAACCATAAACCTGGTAACACAAGGCATGAGATATTAATCTCATAAATTGCATCATGAAATCATATTGTGTTGAGGAACACCAAACAAAATATATTAGAACATTACAAAAGGCCATGCACGATAGCATAGAACAATAATATATGTACGCACGAACAACAATGTAGATTCAAGTTTACTTAACCTATATAATGCTATGCTCTTCTATTTTGTGTTCCATAACATGATATGATATTATGTGTTGCCTTATATTAGACGGGGATAAAACAACATGCTTATATATTATTTTGTCAACTAGTAGAGGAAGCAAAAACACGAGCTTTATGTACCCAATATGTACATCATAATAAACACTACATCATGTAGGCAAATGTAGTAACATCTATTCCTCTTCTAAATTCATGGATGTTAGAAAACTGTTCTTCCTAGCATTGTGCTGAGAGAACAACAATGATGCATCAATTTTTATCCTCTCGATGTTCATATTCTCTTTTGGCCCAAGGTCAGATTTGAACTTTCCTCTAGTGTATAATTCCATGTGCTTTATCATGAATATGCCACAATATTTGAAATTTGTCATACACTCCTGAGTTTTCCTAGTTTTTTCCATGTCTGTTTTCCACTGAAGCACAACATACCATGGCTTGAGATGTTTGACATGGTTGACATAAATATTGTTTCCCAATTCCTAGAAATACTCATGCAACACAGACCGCTGAACGCAGCAAAAAAAATGTTTAAATTCATGCACTGGAGATATGAAAAAGGGTGGAAAAAATTGTTACTGCATCATTAATGGTTTACCAGGTTCTCAACAAGTGAAAAGTACTTATCTTTATCTTCATTAAAATTGTCTAGAATGTCAATGAACTTTGTGTTAAAGTTGAATGCTACCATGAAAGAGTGCTTGTTTACAAGACATAGGATAATAATCTGGATGAACAACAGTCAAATTTAGGGTTTAGTATCTTAATATTTGCTGAAATAATAAAGCGCATAATGAAAGCATACCCACTCAATAAATAACGCTACAAATAGTATAGAACAACATTATACACATGGCACAACACCATTTTGCAAGGTTAGAAATAATACACAATTAGGTAACTAATCACTTGCATACAAAGGCTAAGAACACCTAAACCAACGTAGTGTACAACGTTACATGAATGTTCTGATGATGTTTTGATAAACATACCGGCTTAAAGTTTGAAAGTGCATCGAGGCCATTTGCTTGAATTGTAGATTTAAGCTCGACAAGACCTTGTTTCACAACATGGTCTTTTAGGTTTTCTTTCACTCGAACATTGATTTTCTTGCCTTTTTTCTTGTGCTTCTATAAAGTAGGATGGTGTAGCCTGAAAACTAAGTCCTGTAAGAATGAACCCAAGTTTGGTACAATGAGAGAGCATGCAGGAGCATATTTGCATATCCATTTACAAGTTAAGGTTAATGCACACTAACTGTGAAGTAGACAAACAAAAAGACTCTTCCTTGGCTTGGATTTGGTCTTTTTTGACAATTTAGCATCTTAGTCCAAGCATCCACAACCAGAGCTTCAACATATGTGTTCTCACGGAGCATCAATAAGTAGACAGGAGTAAGTGCCAGGCCAGCGATGTATACTAACTCGTCATTGAGTATGGCACCATGTAGGAGTGAACATTAATTTTCATAACTATCAACAACACAGGATTGTTGCACATTGTGTCATAAAATATGCACTAACCTTGAATCTGGTTTGGACCGAAAAGCAAATTCCACTGCCTTAAGGTGTTCACTAGGCAGCTCCCAATGTAATGAACTTTCACCGTATCGTCTAACAAATTTATCTTATATGAATGAAACATGTCTCAGGGGTTGTACTGTAGGAATTGGGGAAAAAAATACTCCATCTGAGAAACACATGACATTTAAACAACATAACTAAAGTACCATCAGAACAATTTGGTTGAACAAAGTACATACGTACTGCTTGTGGAACACCTTTCAGCACAAATTAAAACAGCACGGTAAAAGCAAAAGAAAAATGGACTGAGATAAGTGTACAAAGTTGAAAACCTGTCCTTGCGTAAGCCTTATTATCATGCTTAACAGCATGTTCTGTGTACTGCTCTGTGATTCCATCCTGGTCTTCTATGCTGACCTCTTTGGCATAATTTTTCTTGATCTGGAACCATGCCTCTCCTATAGTATCAACAGTGTCAACTACGCGTGCCTCACATTCAGCTTCAGGGTCCACAGCCACCGATGGGAAGTTCAAGCTCAAGTATTGAGTAATCAAATAAGTTTTTCCTAGAAAAGCCTTGCATGCAGTTTTTACCAGATTGAATAGATGCTTGTTTACTTTGGTTGCAACATGGGTTGCACAAAGAACATCATTCACAACTTCATCGAAACTGCCGAACTGCTCTCTAGAAGATAGGTCTTCTTGCTGTTGTTGCTACTGGTTTGAACAAAGCTTGAGTTTATGATATCTTTGTAACATTATATTTCTTTCCTTCTCGAGTCTATCCTTCCTGAATTGTTCTTTCAGTGGGTGCTTCTCCAACTGTTAGAATGTATACAAGTTAGTAATCGAGATGTATCCATAGCCATGAACAATATTAGTGTACAATGTGGTCAAATCATACCTTCCCAAGTCCAAAATGAAAAGTCTTGTTTTTCTTGTCCATTTCTTTGTTGATGCACTTAGTGACAAGTTCGTTATTCCATGCAACCATTGTTGGAAATTGGCACTTAACAGTTGGGACTGCATGAGCTAGAACTCTGTCTAGGTAGATGAGCTAAGTAATCAAATGTCATACAGTGAGTGGGTGAGTGAACTTTAAACCATAATACAAAAATGGTTAGAAGGACAGAGGAAGTAAAAGCCCAAACCTGTAACATCAGCATGCATCCCCCGATGTTCTTCAGGTTTGTCACTTTCTTATAAACTTTCATCTGCTCGATCACTCTATCCAGCATGTACCGGTACCAATTAAAATTTTTTAGTACTGACATCGTGTTGTGGAGTGATTTTATAATCTTTCAATTGCTCAATATAGAGGATGTTGCTGGTGAGAGGATGTTGGTACCAACAAAGACCATGAAGTTTATTCTGAAATGGTCACCTGAGTCCGTGTCATTTTTTAGTGCCCCCTTTAGTTGTTGGTCAGTGGGGATTTGGCCACCAAACTGATGCTTCCATGTTGTTAATGTGCTGTCATTGACTTGGGTAGGCCCTTCGTCATGTGCTTCAATGCTTTTCACCCCCATCGGTAAACCAAAGGTCAGGTGGATGTCCATATCACTGATTTCAATCTTATGTGTGTTCGGGAGTTGCAATGTGAATGCATTTTTGTTGAAGTGTTGCAGAAGGAAGAACAACAGGTGGGTCCTAACCTTTATATTCATCATTTTGAATAGTGGCTCAAAATCCCATCTTAGTAATTGCTTCAACTTGTGCTGGTTTTTCTTTAACTATTTGCAATAAGTTTACAAGTTCCTTCGTGAAGCATCTTGGAGTTAATTCAACACTACACATAACATCAATGACATGTTGGTTAGACGCCATATTGGTTTTGGGACAGCTGTGGCCAACACACGCGAGTGTGTGAATTCCTCAACTTCTGCGGTTTTAATTGTTTGTACAAGTTTTACAGAATGGACCATTTGTCAACTTTAGGAGTGTTATATAATGGAAAGCTTACGTTGTATTTGGCTTCCTTGGTGACCATTTCTTCGTGATGATAGTTGATTTTTTGTTGCTACCTTTGCTTTGTGATGTGCTGGAGGTGTTGGGATGCTCAACTATTGAGACTTTGGTTTTCGGGAGTGAACCACCTTCACTTTTTTTTACAGCACCAGTTGCGTGTCTTTTCCTGCCTTCCGTTGCCTAATATACACTCTTGAGTCAATTTTTTTTGCTAATGGAAAAAACAAAGATTATTAGGTGCTACAACAAAATTATTAACTATTTAATGAAGAAAAGGAAAAAGATGAACATGATTGGAGCTTTCTGAATGCCAGAATGAGTGATTGCCATCTTCGCTACCCAGACCGTGATGAAATCGGCTAGTGAATATTCTGACTAGTGAACGCCAGAATGAGTGAATGTTGTTGTTCGGGACCAACGCTATCAGTGAGTACTATTTTGCCGGCGAATAACTATAGAGTCATGCTACTGTGTGGGGCAGTTAATGTAGTCACTTGACACTTTTTTGTGCCAGGGTTTTGTCGAGGACATAAGAAGCTTTTCGACCTTAAACTTTTATACAACTTTTATACAACCTTTAATTTAAGACCTGTGTATTAGAATATAAAAATTTCAGGGAATTTTAAAATCTTTTTGTTCATTTTGGTTCAGGTTGGTTGTGATAAAGGGAGCTGATCAACGTTGATTTTACAAATAATTGAGCTTTTGTTCACCTTGCATGATAAACATTCGATCGAAATGGTTTTAAGGTTAGGGTTTAAGCAATGTGATTGCGTTTACATTGCAATAGCAACAGTTGGAGAATCAATTGTGCATAAAGAAACTAATAACGCGATTAAATCTTCTTCTGATCAAGTCTCTTGTGGGCCTTCTAAAAAATATCATAAACACAAATTCATGAACTAACTAGTCTAAAGGCCAAAGCATAGGTTAGTGTTAGGAATGTTAATTTACCCATGATAGATACCCCTACCCGCCAGATGGGTAAGATTTAGGTCATAGTGGTACTAGAATCAGCTCATTATGGTACTTGTTTTGGGTTATAGTGGTAGGAATTGAGGTTGTTCTAGTAAATGATTGAGGTTAATATTAACATACTTGCTCTTTGTGGGTGTATATAATGTTGTTCTCATTAAATAATGTGATATGATTTAATGATTGAGGTTAACATTAATCTCACTTTTATTTCTCCCCTACAAAATTTCTTCACCACTTGACTCAAAATTCCTAATGTGATATGTTTGTCAATGGCTTGGATGCTCCAGTTATTGAAATTCTATGTTTGTTGGCCAATTTATGTAGCCGACACTTAAAAATAGGAGATAAATTACAGTCATCAGTGTTTTTTGTACACAAATCTTCTAGAACTTGTTTATCTCACAAGATCAATAAGTGATTCGACTCCAACATAATATGAAGAATCAAGGTTTTAAATCTCGTACTGGATAATGTACCATTTTTTTAATGGTACGGTATAGATTTAGTACCGTATTGAATCATCGTGTGTGTGTGTGTGTGTTATTACATAAAAATGAGTGTGTTATGGTATAGATATGTAGAGTGTGTGTGATAACATGTGTGAGTGGAGAAAATAAAAAACTATGAAGATTGGTTGTTGGGTGAAATAAAGTCCAATAAGCTTTTACCCATGTTCTCAGTTTTTGGCCAACCATTTACTTTAGACCATTTACTTTATGTTACTTTTCCCTTCACCAGCCACACATCTGTAGCTTCCCAGTTCCCTTTGCTCCTCTGGCACCAAACCTCTCTCCATGTCAAAATCCTCTCAAATCCATATAGTTTCTAGGTTTAATCTTGCTTTGCTGATGATTCATTTATACTTCTTTGCCTTCTAACTTTCATTAAGATCTCGGGGATTCTTGTGGGTTTTCTTTGAACAGAAACGTGCCATGGCTGATAGGCAGCTTCAATCTATAATCCTGGGCCTTCTCTTCTCTTACCTCCTCCCCAAACTCATCTTCTTGGTTGTCTCTTTCAAATAAGACAACCTCTGGAAACATATACCCATAAATTTGAAGGTCCCGACGAATCTGCCCTACCTGGAAGATGAGTTATGCCGGCTATACCGCCGAGACAATGAGATGACCAAGATAGGTGTATCGGCCGGTATCAACCAATACAAAGGGCAAGACCTTACCGGCTACTTTCGTACTATTTTTTAGGTGGAACCGAGACATACCGACTATACCGATCAGTACGAAATGATTTTTAAAACCATGAGAAGAATACCCTAGACTCAAAATAAGAAAACATAATTTGGTTGATTGAAGAGATTAATACCCACAAAGTAACATTATATACCTGTGAGAATCGCATAAGAGCTTAACCTGAATCTGGTCGATTCGAGAGATTTAGCTGGATACAAAAAAGCAGCATATTTTTGGCATTTCAATGTTATTAAAATTTTAATTAAATAGGGAATGAAAATTTTGATCTCATTAAAAAAATCAAATTTGGTATTTTTGCATCACCTTGCTTTTTATAATATAAGATGTACATGCACAAAGAAATGAGCTCAATAACTGTGGAAACTAACATTGGTTCTAGGTTTTTTTATCACTCAACTGCTTCCTTGGTAGGTGGCTTATATATTAGGTTAGGCTTTAATGGGCTAGTCTGGTTTCAAAAAGTTTAATAGTTTGTGGGCCTGGTCCAGTCATTCTTCTGAAATCTTTTTCTTCATTTTGGTTCAGGCTGGTTGTGATAGAGGAAGCTGATCAACGTTGATTTTGTAAATAATTGAGCTCTTGTTCACCTTGCATGATAAACATCAATTGATATGCCTTTGCACATCAAGATAACAAATATAGAATTTAGCTCCATCTCTATCCAGCTGCTTGGAATGGATGTTCCCGGACATACTTTTGCACATTATCTGTTCCTGTCAACCCTTCCAAATACTTTTGAATTTCACCTCCAGGTCCTGTTTCAGATAAGAATTATATAAGGTACCTCACCTCAACATCACAAAATTCAACTAAATTGTCAAAATGACAGTCCATTCTCCAACCAACAACCCTTCCCTATCTCTCCCCTTAACAAAGCAAATGGACAAGCACTTTATTTGTGATAATATTTGAGTACTTGCCTAATTATTCATCATTGTCGTCATCATAACGATGGTAATGATGTGGAAAAATTGCATTGTATTCCTAGAAAAAAAGGACAAGCAAAAAGTAGTATGATAATCTAAGATAAATGATGAAGCACTAATACCAGAAAGAGTGAGAAAGAACAATCTATTAGCATACAGGATTATGGCAAGCCTCGTTGGAAGAATCATCAATCAACAACATGTTTGATGCGTTATACTCCATCCCTTCTATTGCAACTGATCCCATATCTTAGTCAATTCTTTGCAAAATGTGGGCTAGCCCTTGTTAGAAAGTTTTTGGTAGTTGGCTGTGCAATGAGATTGGTTCTGCATCAAACAGTTAAAACAATAAGTTATATGCTGGCGAAATATGTTGACAATTTTCTCTTTGCCATGGAAAGTTGATCAATAATGCAAGACTACTTACCCAACAAAAACACAATCTGTCCCTAGAATCTCCAAAGACCAAGTTTATGATTTCATCAACATTTTCCCTGTAGTTTTGAGAAGTGTGTGACTTAATCATGGCTAGGTATAATCTATGGAAAAATTATAGAGGAATGAATATTAATGAAAGCACAGTTGTTGATCAAAACATACAAAGTATACTTTTTTTTTTTATGACCATATTCCTACTTCAAGCTGATCCAAACAAAAGTTGATGAAATCTTCACAAAATGGCCTCTTGAAAACTGAAAAAGGTAAATAAAATTCCAAGTCGAATTAGTACGCCAGAATGAATACAAATTCAAGTTATTAAGCATGAAAAGGTGAATTGTACCTAGTGATGGGCCTTTTAGTTTTAGCAGTCTGTTTATTGCTGGGTTGATGCATTTGTCGTCGATCGAAATGGATTGCCTTTGCTTTAAGTTTCTCAATAGGTCCCACCCTAGCCAAACCACATCGACAAGTGCCCCATTCAAGTCAAAGACTAGAAGCTTCTTTTTAGCTTGGTTCGTTTGTGTTGCTCTTTGATATAATGATCTTTCTGCAAGTTCTCCATGCTTCTCCAGTTCCATTTGATTCCATGTTTCCAACTACATTGAAAAGCAGCATATCTTTAAGTTTCTTCAGTTCTGTATGATTCCATGTTTCTAACTCCATGTCACTTGAGGTTTTGACTCATCTTCAAGTAAACACTAACTTGCCAATATCAACTTTTAACTAACTTAATTTATAGCACTTGAGAACATATGAACAATTTATCATATTGTGACTTTTGCAGAACTAGTTCACTTAAATTAATTGACATAAGAGGCTCTGATTCATTTCAGCCGAGATCAATGTTGATATACCTGAATAATTGATCTTAGAACCTCCACTGACTTGCCAAGATCAACTGTTACCTAACTCAATTTATAGCATTTGAGGACATGCAAACAATTTATCAGATTCTGAATTTTCATTCTTCTATTTGATTTACTAAAAGGGGCTACTTCTTAGGTCTATTTGGTTGAAAACTTGTGCTACATTTATTGAGTTAAACAGCCATGTTTTAAACTGTAAGCTAAAGCTTCAAATAGTAGAATTCAGTATTGTATCTTGCATAATTGCTCATGTTGTAGCTATTTTGGAACCTTCTGGTTAGTTTTGACTTAGGGACTATGCAGCTTTATAAAGGATTCATGCCTTTGGATTTATACCAGAATGCAAAACTTCAGCTCATAATTGCTGTCTTCCAGGCAACCAGTTTTAACATCTCCTAAAGAGCTCCTGTTGTAGTGATTTAGTAACCTTTTGGTTAGTTTTAACTTAGGAGCTATGCAGCTTTTTAAAGGTTTCATGGCTTTAGAGTTATACCTGAATTAAACTAAAGATGTAAAGTTAGCTTCATGGTCAGTTTGAAACTTAAATATTGAAGAATTTAGAATTCAATGTCTAGATTCATATTTGATGGAAAAACTTTAGTTCATGCTTGAAAATCATGTTTCTTAGCTTTAGCTACTCCCATATGATAATCTAAACTTGTTTTCGAGCTCAGTTAGCTTAGATAGTGTTAGGTGTATATGTACTTGATGGGCCGTGATATTATAGGGCTATGACCAAACCTTCTGGCATTGTAAAATTCAGGTATAACCCTCTCCGGTCACTTCAGAGCAAAATTATGCAAGAACAAACAATCAAAGAACAACGATGAGGGCAAAAGACCAGACCTTTTGCCATTGTAAACTGCTTAGAAAGCTCCTGATGCGGAAGATTTGAAATTGTGGAATTTTCAGCTTTAATCATAGAGGGCTTCGACCTCAACAACTGTTTGTAAGCCCCTTCATGCTGCTGATTCTTTTTGCGCTTGTAAGTTTTTAGCAGGTTATCATTCATTTGCACTTCTACCCTCTAATTGGAGTCATCTTCCATTTTCTATTATAAGCAATCAATGAATCACACAACTGAATCAAATATATATGCCAGTTGGAAGTTGAGTACCTACCCAGATTTTAGTAGGTAACCATCTACCTGTTGATAGGACTGATCTCCTCCCTATCATAAATAATGAACAAATCAAGGTACCAAATAAAAAAGCTAGAGAAATATGTATGCCAGTCAGAAGTAAAATACATGCTCCTCTGCACCTAGGGAAGCAGCCCACAAACTATTAACCTCTTCCCAATTCTGAATATACTTAGCCATATCCTTTGCCTGGTAGTCTATTCCAAGACAAAATCTTTTTGGTTTCTTAAAAGATTTTCTTTCCCTTGCCTTTCTATTATTTATTTTAGGAGATCCATATGGGACTACATTATTTAGACAAATCAACATACAACTTTGCCCATCAAATTTCAAATGATTTAGCAAAGCACAAGGTATTTCCACCCTTTGGAAGGGGTTTTCCACAACTTGCAATTAGCATTTTATGTCAATCACAGTCATTCCATTAACAATCTTGGCCTTTGTGCCTAAAAAATATATATCAATAAAATGATACGGCTTAGTGTAATAGAGTATCTAAAACTCTAATACTAAACGGAGACTAATATAATTCATTGAAAAAATATTCTCTAAGTTACCTCGGCATCACTCAGAAAAATTTCTTGAAATGTTTTAAATTTTGGGGGATTACGAGTATTAATCAAATTTCTTTTTCTGCTATTTTCCCAACAGAGCCAGGTGGGAAACGTTATTGCTTCACCAAGTTCATTCCCATGCAACACCAAATTTGCTATAGATGGTGCAAAGGCCATAAGGAAAAGCTGTAAAAAAAACTTAAATAAAAAAAAACATTAGTTTGACTGCTATATAATTTTTTAGAAACAATAAAAGTAGGTTTAGGTCCACAAAAATTTACTGTCTTTTTCAATTGCGTATTTGCCGAAGGCAAATGGATGTCTGCCAATAAGGCAGCACCCCTGGCAAAGTTTCCTATCTCATCAACATTCTCTACCAGAGGTAAAAATGCTCTCGAGATATAAATGCCATTACCATCTGGAAATAACAAACTGCCTAAAGCATACGAGACATACGTTCGGACATACTTGTCATCAACTTGGCCTTCCCAGAGAGGTCTTGCCAAAATAGCACTATCTGGTATGTTAATGAATCTCTCTTTCAACCAAGAAAGCTTAAACTTGTTCTTGGGCTTCCTACCTTTCCCTAAAATGGCTCACAATCCCCCAATAGATCTAAACATAAATCAACAACATCATTTGGAACTTGACAACACAATGGTTTACCTACTATAGAAAAGCCAGTCGTTTGGAAGACATGGCTAAATTGAATTTTTAGCTTGTAGTTGTCGAGTCTGAAATGACACTCTTCAACATCATAGTTATTGGCGGCAGCAGCAAAGAGGTTCACATTAAGCTTCAAACCACCAAGAATATGGAGTTTATCAAATCCTGTACCAGAAAGTCTCTCTAAAACAGCTGGGTGTGGTTTCCAAACTTGTAGGTTGTGAGTATGATTGTTTGTTCTGACCCTTTCCATTATCACAACTTGAAAATTGAGAATAATAGCAGAGCACACTCAATTTTTGTTACCATAGACAGAGGTATCAAAGAAAAAATTATTGCTAACATACCATAGAAGCCTAGAAGCCAGAGCCCGTATTTTATTCCCAATATTAATATTGCTAACAAATTTAGAACAAAATCATCATTTTCAGTACTGTTAGCAAGAGAACAAAGTGTATAGAATTGTATTTCTGATTAAAAAATTGCTCAAGGTTCATTTATTAAAAAATTTCCAATAAGAAATTAAAATTGAAGAGCAAAAGAAATAACTTACCAAGGTCTAAATTAAAAATGCTGCATTGTGAGTTGCAGAAAATCAATCCGTTAGCAGGAGAGATTTTCTGAGAGAATGTCTTGTCACTGTTAGCAAAGGGAATGCAAGAAAGGCGTGAATGAGTATCAACATTGATCTCACTGAATAATTGATTTCAAAGGGTTTTAGAGAGATTCTAAAGTACACTTTGGCCGTCCATCACAGGAAAATACACTCTTTTGACACAGTAGTACATAAAGTTTATTTTCTGTCCGATCTTTTTGAAACGAGATTAGTGAAATTTTAAAAGATTTTATTCTACAAGTAATCAAAGGTTATTGTTGAGATTTTTCTTGATTATCACCCAAGTTGTGTAGGACCACAAAACTATACCCACACATAAGATATGATTCCATGCCAGATTACACATAAGATATCAACATTTTTGGTTTGTTACGTCACAACAAGGTGAGTATAACAAAAGGAGGCTTATCACATATCTCCCATATGGGATGTGGGGGTGTTATAATTTTATATTTTCTTTTACTTAAAGTTATGTTAGTATTAGGATTCTAAAAATAGCAAAAGAAAAGAATCAACAGACTTACATTATCATTGGTAAATTAACACTCCAAACATTAATCTATGCTTAGGACTTCAGACTAGTTAGCTTGTGGATTTGTGTCTATAATGTTTTTTAGAAGGCCCACAAGAGACTGGATGAGAAGAAGATTGAATCGCCTTATTACTTTCTTTATACACAATTGATTATCCAGTTGTTGATGCTGCATTGGGAACACAATCACATTGTTTAAACCCTAACCTTAAAACTATCTTGATCAATGTTTATCATGCAAGGTGAACGAGAGCTCAATTGTTTGCAAAACCAACATTGATCGCTCCTTTTATCACTACTATGTTGAACCAAAATGAACAAAAAGATTCCAGATGAATGACTGGACCAGGCCCACATTCATACACACCAACGAACAGCAGCTAATTATTGCGAACCTGAATCTGGTACCATAAAAACCTTTATGGTTGCCATTATGACCTAAAAGAGGTACCTTTATTACTTGACCCCGGTACCACCTTGACCTACAAAGAGGTACCATTCTGATCACATTAGGAATTTAAAGTCTAGTGGTGAAGAAATTTTGTAGGGGATAAATAACGGTGAGATTAATATTAACCTTAATCATTAAATCATATCGCATTAGGAGGTGAAAACAACGTTATACACACCCACAAAGAGCAAGTGGGTTAATGTTAACCTTAATCGTTTATCAGAACAACCTAATTCGTATCATTATAACCCAAAAGTTGTACCACAATGAGCTGAGTCTGGTAACACTACGACTTAAACCTCACCCATCTTGCTGGTAAGGGTATCTATCATGGGTAAATTAACGCTCCTAACTATGAACTAAATCTTACCCATTTGGTAGGTAGGGATATCTATCATGGGTAAATTAACACTCTTAACAATAACCTATACTTTGGCTTTCAGACTAGTTAGCTCGTGGATTTGTGTTTATGATGTTTTTTAGAAGGCCCACAAGACACTTGATGAGAAAAAGATTGAATCGTCTTATTACTTTGTTTATGCACAATTGATTCTCCAGCTGTTGCTGCTGCGTTGGGAATGCAATCACATTGCTTAAACCCTAGCCTTAAAACTATCTCGATCGATGTTTATCATGCATGGTGAACAATAGTTCAATTGTTTGGAAGATCAACGTTGATCGGCACCCTTTATCACTACAACGCTGAACCAAAGTGAACAAAAAGATTTTAGAAGAATGATTGGACATACACACCAACAAACAGCAGCTAATTATTACGAACCTAAATCTGGTGCCATAAAACCTCTTTGGGTACCATTATAAACTAAAAGAGGTACCCTCATTAGCTGATCTGGTATCACGTTGACTTACAAAGAGGTACCATTATGATCAAATTAAGAATTTAGAGTCTAGTTGTGTAGAAGTTTTGTGGGGGAGAAATAACGGTGAGATTAATGTTAACCTCAATCATTAAATCCTATCGCATTAGGAGATGAGAACAACATTATATACACCTACAAAGAGCAAGTGGGTTAACGTTAAGCTTAATCGTTTACTAGAACAACCTCAATTCGTGCCACTATAACCCAAAAGTGGTACCAGGATGAGCTCTATTTGGTACCACTATGGCCTAAATCTCACCCATCTGGCTGGTAGGGGTATCTATCATGGGTAAATTAACATTCCTAACTATGACATAAATCTCACCTACTTGGCGGGTAGGGGTATCTATAATGGGTAAATTAACACTCCTAACACTAACCTATGCTTTGGCCGTCAGACTAGTTAGCTTTTGGATTTGTTTTTATGATGTTTTTAAGAAAGGCCACAAGAGACTTGATGAGAAGAAGATTGAATCACCTTATTACTTTCTTTATGCACAATTGATTCTCTAGCTGTTGCTGTTGTGTTGGGAACACAATCACATTGCTTAAACCCTAGCCTTAAAACTATCTTGATCGATGTTTATCATGCAAGGTGAACAAGAGCTCAATTGTTCAGAAATTTTGTATGTATATAAATATCAACAATACAATCTTCTTTAGTTCTCCTTACCAATTCTCACTTTATTTTCTATCAAGCCTACTCGTGATAAAGAGAAGCAAACCAACCTTTTGACAGGCTGAACCAACTATAGCCTCTGTAAGCAGCATGTACAACAGAAAAATGTGCGTCAAAATATTTGCAAAAGACTCAGGAATGAACCCCCTATATACAAAATGCAACCCATATAACAAAATATATACCAAAAAGTATTCACAATGTTAGTCAAAAGTTCAAAGACAATCATCTATGGGACTCCTTACATTTATGTGCATTTCTCGGTTTTTTAGGCACATCCTTGAAGAGGTTAGCAGCCTCATCAACAGCACCTCATTCCTTGCACGCCTTTGCCCATATCGAAGCCTTGTTTGCAATAATTTGACATTCTTTGTTCTCATTACACATCAGTAGCTCAAGCAGGAAATCGAACCTGCGCTCTACTGAGTTCCATTGCAAAATCAATACAGAGAGCTAAACTGTTAAAGTACCCAGTAATGCAACCCCAGATGTCCGACCTGCAAGGTACATATCAGGTTATGGTAATACCTCGGCCTATGGGTTCATTGTCACTGCATTAGGGTTACTCATGAATGTGCAAACAAACAACCCACAATCATAGGTGTTAGGCTGATCAGGGAATGGGTCGTACTTTAACATTTTGAACTTAGAGAACTTGAATTCTTCTGGTTTCAAAATCAGCTCCAGGGCCTTGCCCTGGAAGTTAGAACCAAGTTTAAATATCTATAGACCACTCCCATACACATACAAATCCAATATTCAGACCAGCAACTTACTTGCATTGCCATGCGGTCAACATAGGTGTCCACTATTTTGTTACCCCTTATAGTATCCCATACGTTAATTGTGTGCAGGGTTAAATCAATGACAAACAACCAGAAATGGTCTTTATCACTCATTGGAAGGAAGATTTGCGCAAAACAAATGAGAACCCATACGCATAAATCAGATCCCACAAAAAGGAGTATTAGGCAATAGTATAGATTGATATGGGCATCGCAACATTGAGCGTAGAATGACACCCATATGTTACCTTATCGCATTTTGTTAGATCCTCAAACAACAAGGAGTGAATGTGGTGTCTTTTGAGGAAACTGATCAACTTCTCCAGGTCATTTTTTTGCATGATTTTCTGCCAATTAAACCGGATTGAGATTAAGTCAGCCACATTAACCAAAATCAACAGATTGACTATATGATTATAACCTCCATCCTAGAGACAAACCAAATTCATGTGTTTACTTTAAACTCAGCGGATGGACACCATTTTCATAATAATATCTATGAACACCCTAAGCTGATCCAACCAGAGTAGTACTAAACCAATGGACTAGAAAAAAATAGATAAAAGTATAATGACACCAACCCTGACATCTAGGGGAAACCACCAATTGCTGACACCTGATCCCTTTGCATGTGCTCGATTCATTAGCATCACAGCCCACGTGTTAATGATGGTGCTGCAAAACCATTCTTGAGGATGAAAATGTTTGATATCAATGCGTTGAATCTCAAACAGGTTACAAGGATCTACCAAAACCTTACTACAAACAAAAAGTGTTTGACAAGTAAGAATAAGGGTGGTACTAGGTTCATCAGCGTAAGCATATGATAGTGGACAGAAGGGTAAAGCATGGGGTGTTAGAGTAATTGACAATAATTGGTACTAGATTAAGCTAAAATTAACACTAACCATATGCACAAAACCATGCAGAACATAGAGGTACATGTTATCTCCTGATTCACGCAAAACATACATCATCAGGTCACGCTTTCCTTGCGATAACGAATGTGTGACATCAAATGGCCCAAAAACAAACCGATCCTGCCTCCATTTTTTCTGCCTCCATTCTTTACTCATTCTGATGAATAGGGACATCTGCTTCCTTGAAAGGATAGGTATTCACCGACACCGCTCTTGCACAAGTGAGCTGTTAGCAAGGTTCAGCGCTTTGCTCCTTCCCTGAGATACATAAACAAATGGGCCAGAAGAAAAATTATTATGTGCAGTCACAGATGTAGTAAACTGTAAACAGTAAGTACGGTACATAATTTACATAATCGGCATCAACTGCACCCTTCTTCAACTCCTCATCCCTAGAAAACAAATAAGGTGTAGGACTACCAGACTTGTCAAAACTAAAAAAATCTTCATCCTCAGGTTCCTTAACATCACTCACAATTATAGAATCAACTGAGGCCACAATTGCCTCAGGGGCCTTGTCTTTTGTTTCAGCAAGAAAGGCGATTAGGCTGATGTCCCCTCTATCATTCATATCATTCCCCTGCATATCCCCACCTTTAATCAAAGGCTCCTTATGTCGCACCTTCACTCACTCAAACAATTGGTTGTGTGGTTGATAAACTTATATTTATTATATTTATTTCTCTCATATTTAGTATGTTTTAATATGTTTTGAACCTTAAAGATGTATTTTGAGTATGTTTTGTAGCTTAGAGCATATATGAACTCAATTGATTGAAAGTGGATTTAATTGCAGTTTTACAAGTTTTAATTTGTTTGTGTTCTTTTAAGATTTTGACAAATTGGTGATGTTCTAAAAGAAAAATTATATCTTGAACTACATAGATCAGAATCAAGTGATTCTTCATTCATTGGAAAGCTAACATCTAGAGCTACAAATCACATTCAGACCATGGAACCCAGTTTGCAAGTTAAGAGGGTCAAATTCAGCTTCAAAGTCGCGATTTGTGAGTCACCGCTGGTTCAGAAGCAGTTGCGGTATTTTGGGTATATCTTTTGATGTAGATGTCCGTTTTATGTGATTCAGGTGTCATTCCGAAGCCAAGAAAGAGCTATGAAACTTTAATGCTTTGAGTTTTGATAAATAATGACTCCATCAAGGTCGAATCTCAGCTTGAAGTTGTTGCTGCTGTTCTGGAGTATTGCTTGGCTGACAACTTTAAAACCTTCTAATTAGTTTGAATCTTTTTATTTGTTTGGGGTATTTTTCTAATAATATAGAAATTTTAGGGATTTTTTTGGATTTAACCATATTAGGTTAATTTTATAAAACGGGACCAAGGGCTGCATGATTCCTCCTCTCTGGCTGATGGCTGCTGCCACCCCCCCTTCCCTAACTTTTTTTGTGTTTTTTCTTATTTCTTTTATTTTCTTTTTGGTGTCTTTTATTCTTGGTTGAAGGAGACTGAAACCCCGAATTCTTCAGCATTGTGAGATCAAAGTTGTTTTTATTTATCAATTAATATTTTGAGTATTGAATGTTCTTCTATGATTAATTTCATGATTGTTTCGTTTATATGCTAGGAGGCCTACTAGTTGTTATTCGATTTCAATCTACTGCTGGGTTATAAATCTAATCCGTAATTGTTTGGTTTCTCTAATTTGTGAAGCAACTGAGGTTTTGTGATTTACTGCGTCAGAAATCATTAGGTCTTAGGGAGAACATTCAAAAAATTAAATGCAGCCGCTTGTGTTTGTGTTATTTAGTTTCATCGATCTCTCTAATTTTTAATGCAATTGCTAAACTAAATCAAAGCGCTTGCCTTAGGTTGTTTAGTAGTTAGGGTTAATGAGATCACTTGTTTTCTGATTAACTACGATTAAGGAGAGATAGGAAGATAGCTCCAACGATGAATATTCAAAGTTTTGATTGATCTATCTATGCATCGATGATCAGTTGTAGGAATTTGGTGGTGGATGTTGACTGATGCCAAGGTTTGAATTATTGATTGTTTTGTTGGTTTCTTACATGATAGGTTTCTTAATTTTTGTTCTCTTATCATTTTTTTTATTGCAAACAATCCCCCCAATCTTTTATTTCAATTTTCTATCAGAAAGCTTTTAAATAAATAATTTCCCTTGGGATTCGACTTGGTTTCCACTGCTATACTACAAATTTATTTATTCTGAGTTGTGAGTGATACCAGAATTATTTTTTGCGGTTTCGACTATCGACCAGTGGTCAGCAATCTTGTTCAACTTATCCACCAGTTCACCATGTGTATCCGGGTGATCCAATAATCCTAAGAAATGACTTCGGTCATCAAAACGACATTCATCCCTCGGATTGGACTGAAAAGGTTTGCTGGAAAACTCTTCATGCTCCTATATGAACATAATTTATGGGTCAATACCCCCCATTCAGAATAACACTCAAGCCATGTGATATTATTTTGGATGCATATGTTAATAAATTGCATAATGAAATCATATTGTGTTATAGAACATGACACAAAATAGCTAAGACCAACTTTAAATATAATATTAAACAGTACAAATTAAATTTAACAATGATCTTCAAAGACCAATCCAGCATACCTTAGTGTCATGGAAGCAGATATTCCGCAGCAATTCCTTTGTCTTCTTTTTGTCAAAGAAACAAATGGGAAGGATGGTTTTGGCTTTGGCATACACCCTTGGTAAAATCGGTGACAGGTAAAATACTTGATGATACAGCAACATGTTAACAAATTATTCTAGATGACATATTAATCATATTAATAGTGGGTTAAGGAACACCAAACAACATACCAATGAACACATCAATAAAAAAGACCCAACGACATAACTTAATATTAACAATGATCTTAGAAAACCAAAACAATCGGAGAACAACATCACATAAATGGGAAAACAGCAAAGTAGATTCAGACAGTATACCCAAAACAAATAATCTAAACCATATAGGGAATGAAAGTTTTTTTTTAACATACACTTGCCTACAAGAACAGAGCACAGCCGCCAAGTTTTACCACACTCCCATTCAAGACCTTTTTCATGGCAACTGCCAACTTCTCGAGTATGAGTGTTGCCCATGGGCAATTGCCTAGTGAGTTTGCATCCTCTACACATAATGCATACACAGCCTCAAGAAACCTTCTTGCTGATGGGCAGAGAACTGTTCCAAGTGCTAGCAAGACATAGCACCTTTTGAAGTTGTCACCATGACAATCTCATAACTTGTTGGCAATTGATGTCAGGTCAACAACCCAGTAGCCGCTTGTCTTCTTACAAAATGTGCTGATCATACAAGATTTCTTATCAAAGCTGAAACTGGATGTCCCATCACCAACACCAATGCAGGCTGTTACTTCAAATATGGCAAGAACATATCTCTTCCCGTGACATTTAGACTAGAAGTCTCTAGGTCGAATGAACGAACAAGCCATGAAATCGGATCATAGTGAAGAGTACAACTTTATTATCGAGAAGTCTGCTTAGACCAATTTCATTAGCCTACTGTCACTGCTCTGTGGTCAACAATTGGACCTAATTTGAGAAATGCCTAGTCCAACAAGTAGTCTCCATTGTGCCAGGTTGCACTAAGTTTGCTTGGATTCCATGGTCATCGTCAGTATATCCCAACTTCTCACTCATATCCTTGGGTTTCCATTGCAAGTTCGTCTCAGCCCATTCATGTAGAATCATGCATAATATAGCAATTACACTATTGAACCAACCTTCATAATCTAACACCAGATTCACAAGAAAGTCATACTTTTCACGTCATCTTCTTGCCATTCCTCTCCTTGAACTTTTTAGTCTCATTGATACTGTAGCAACTAAAATAATAGTGTCATTAGTGATCCCACAACCAAACAGAATACTACTTATAAAAACAAAAAAAACATCCAAACAAAGAGGGAAACCAGATTCAATTGCATATGGTTTATCCAGTGGTATGAATGTTAATATAGAACCACAATATGCCACACCTACGACTAAACGTCATGAACAAGTATGAGACCATTAGTCTTACATGAAATTATTGTATGTGTTCTTCAACTTCAGTTTGTTCTTCCCCCCTTCCATCACCTCTCTACCCTACACATGTGATGTGCCCATATTATATACCAAGTCATTACAAACCTCAGAGTATTATCAAAACCACATATATCACCGCAATATCACAGAATTTCTAACTCAAGACTATTTTTGCCACACAAAAATCAATATAGCAAAGGTACCAAAACTTGAACACAACATCATTAAGGCTATGAAATCCAATACACAAAAAATTTTAAACCCTAAACCCTAACCTAAATCTGACACCACCATAACCTGAATCTGGTACCCACATAAAATGAATATGATACCACCAATAATAACAAAGGTATGAAAACCTGAACACAGATTAAGGCTATGTAATCCAATGCACATCTTTAAGCCCTAAACCCAACCTAAATCTTGTACCACCAAGACCTGAATATGGTACCAACATAACCTAAATAAGTGCAACCATAACTTGAATCCTGAATCTGGTACCACCATATTCTCCCTTACGCACATTAATCTGAAAATCCAAACTTGATAACTTAACACACACATCAAAATTACTCGATAAATTGGCCAATTTAGTAGTGAAGGATGAGAACTGCCAGTAATAGGGTCCTTGGATGAGCAATTTTTCTTCAACTTCACAGAATTTTTCCCATTTTACCTCGCTTTTCGATTATCGTTTAAGTTTGAATGTCATTTAAATCCATGCTTTGTTCATCACTGTTGATCAGTGGTGAAATAAAACCAGAGTTAAATTATTGATGGAATCAACGTTGGTTTATGCCTCCTTTACCACCGGCAGGCTTGACCGATTTCTTGGTAGGAAGCTAATATATTGGGTTGGGCTTAGAAGTTAATATGTTGGACTTTAATGGACTAGTCTTGTTCCAAAACGTCTAATTTTTTTGTGGCCTGGTCTAGTCACCGAAGGTTCTAATTCCTCTGAAATCAATTCAAAAGATCAGTGTTGGTCACTAGTAAAATAAAGGCAGAGGTCAATTATTGTAGGGAATCAATGTTGGCTCGCTTTATTTATTGAGAGCAGCCCCGACCATATTCTTTCACACCACCTAGGAGAAGGCGTGATCCCAATAATATAAGATATATGCTGACAAATTTTTAAGAATTGATTTTTCATCATTACTTCACCCCGATCATCCTCAATTACTTTTACCATTATTTCTCCTCTACAAAATTCATTCACTACTATTGATAAGGCACCATTTGGTTCATCTGACACATTATGGCGGATAGCTTTGGATGACCCATTTTTTAAATTGCTGGCTATGAGAAGATCAAGGTAATATATGGTTGATTAATTTCTTGGCAAGAAGCTAATATATTAGTTTGGAAAAATTTGACACCACCATAGGACATTGCTTGACTCTAACAATATAAAATATATGCTGATAGATTTTTAAGAATTGATTTTTCACCATTACTTTACACGATTATCCTCAATCACTTTCAATGTTATTTCTCCCTCACAAAATTCTTACACCATTGTTGACAGAGGCACCATTTGGTTCATCTAACACTCTATGATAAATAGATCTGGGTGGTCCATTTTCAAATTATCCTCAATTACTTTCACCGTACGTTATTTCTCCTCTACAAAATTCCTTCACAATTGTTGATAGCGGCACCATTTGGTTCATTTGACACATTATAGCAGACAGATCTAGGTGGTCCATTTTTTAAAATGGTGGCTATGAGAAAATCAAGCCGGGTACAAAAAAAAATAGCTAAGACTTTATAGCTTAATCCGATTCTCTTCCATTTATTCAATGACTTGGATTCTGGCTTCTTCTTTTTCTTCTTTTTGTTATTCTTCTCTCCATGTATATATGTATGTGTGTATCTATGTATCTATGTTTTTATTTTGGGAACCTATTTTAATTGACACAATGTTATTGTGCAGTAATACATTACAGTCCTATGAAATTTTTATTTTGTATGTTTTCAAGATTTGAATTATGACATTTTGTCTTTTGGATTACAATTATAACTAAATTCTATCTATATTGTTGAATTTTCCAGTAAAAATTATTGATTTTCAACATTTTCATATTCAGCGACAAACTTAAAGGTTATGTCATGAAAGATACAAACACGAGATAGTGACATGGAAACAAGCTAATCAGAGACAAGGAAAAAGAAAAAAAAATCTATGTTGTAGAATACTATAAGTTGAATTTTCAATTATATTTGATAATATGTTACTTTTTCATTTTTTACATCTAAGTGTATCATTTTCATTGTGTAAAAAACCAAAAATTCTTATTATTGTAATTACACTATCTAGTCAGTTTAACCTATGATAAACTTAATTATGTAAAGCCCAAAGATGTATAATGGTTATGTTGTCACCGTAAAAGACATTTTCCTTGTACAGTTTTTCATTTACTAATCAAGATCAAGATTTTATAATTTTGATACCGAAAACATCTATCTTAATACTTTTGGGAACAAATTTTTCAATTTTCCTTTATCTTCCCTGCAATCTCTCACATATTAACATATTTAAAAATAGATTTTTATAGCATATTTTCTCACATAAATTTGCACATTAATATCACACAAAAAGGGAAGCTCTTTAAAATCCTGTACATATATTACAATTAGTAAGGAAACATTAATTGTGGCAACAATATCATAACATTTAATATTTATTCTAAAACCTCCATACCATTTTTTTGTTATAGAAATTTAATAGGCAAAATATTTTACATAACGAGAATAATTTGTTCACGAGGAAACATTTTATTATCTAAAATAAAAAGATCACATCAATTAGCACATATTTTCATAAAAAGAAAAAAAATTAATTTTTCAAATAATCATAAATTTGAATCACTTTCTAAAATAAATGGGAATATCAACATTAATTGTTTCCAGAATAAAATTAAATTGACATTTATTAACATTTAATTCAATTTAGGAAAATTTAAAAAAAATACTTTAACACTTACCAAAAATACTTTCATTATTCTCAATGGTAAAAGTATTAGTTTTTTATTCGTGAATTGCTATCTTATTTATTTCGTAATTTATTTCATGAATTGCAATCTTATTTTTTTTAATTTTAAGTTTGTAAATATATTTTACATTAGATGGTGTTATTATTATTTTCATCACTCAATCATGTTAATTTACCAAAAATGCATGACTCTTGGTTGGAGTTTTTTTTATGTTACCTTCAAATTATAACTTTCTTCCATTACCTTCATTATGTTTTCTTTAAATGGTTTTTTTAAAAATAATAATTAGAGAAATAAGCTAGCACTATATTGAGGGTTAGTTAATAGAGGCTAACACTATATGAGGGAGATGGTCAAACATAAAATGTAATTAAAAAAATTTTTGTCAGGTTAAATTTTTTAGGTTAAGTCATTTTATTTGGTGAATAGGTCAAATTCTTATATTTCTATTTATTAATTATAATGATCTTTATTAGATTAATTTTACTCTAAATGTTATTAGTTTATGACTTTACTATTAATACTCAATGCCTACCTAAACATTTATATCTTAGTAAATCAACTTCCCTTTTATTTTTTCATGCGCCTATTAATTGTTATCATTATCAACTTTTTGAAATAGAAATTGTCCAATAGTTGGAATTTACCTAATATATGATTGTTATCGGGTTGTGATGTTGATGAAAAGTTTCAGTTGAGCTCAAGTTGAGGGTGTTTGAGTTTGGCTTGACTCGATTAGAACCTTATACTATGTAACGGATAATTGATTTTTTCAACAATCATCTTGAAGAGCAATGAACATTTTGTCTTTGAAAAAAAAAAAGTAACAATTCATTAGATTATAAATATTTTTATATAACGTATTTATTTATTTTGATAGAAAGTTTTTTTTTCAGTGTTCATTGAAAGGGTGAGTTAGGCCGATCATAGGTCATGAGTCTTCCTTGGTAGATAGAGATATGAGGAAGAAGATTCGGGGAGGATATTGCTAAATCCAAACCATCTCAACATGTAAATGACTTTGTACTCGGCTCCCATGGGTTGATAGGACATATATAATTTTTTCTATATATTTTATGTATGCTTTTAAAAAAATATGTATGTCCACAAATAATTAATACATAAAAATTTATAGAATCAGGTAACATAGAAAAATTTACACTAGATTATAACTTTATTTTGAGATAAATGAAAAATTTTTAGAAATAAATATACTAATTTATGATGGGTAGGATGTAGTAGAATTAGTTAAACTTGTAACCTTCCCAAAGCTTTATGGGTAAGGTCGAGTTAGAGTGGCCTGGTTTTGAAAGAATATGGGCAATAGAGTAATTCTATCATCCCTATTGGTAGGGGCCAAGCTTGGCCAATTATACTTAATCTTATATTTGATTTATTTTATGATAAAGCCTATCATTTGAACACCTTGATGTAACTATGTTCCTTTTCTTATAAGTTTGGGAAAGTTACAAAACCCCCCTAACATTTGGCTAACCTACACTTATCCCCCTCTATTTTAGAAAACCTACACTTTGCCCCCTGAAATAGTATGAAATGAATATTGTGGTTGATTTACACAATTTGCAAATCTTATTGGGCAATCATTGCATTTGGACCATTTCCATAATAGTGAATTTGAATGATGTGACTATTACAGGGAGCAAAGTGCAGGTTTTCTAAAATAGAGGGGGACAAGTGCAGGTTAAGCCAAATGTCAGGGGGGTTTTTGTAATTTTCCCTAATAAGTTGTTGTAAAGTATGATGGATAACTTGCTGGTTTCTCAAAACTTGGAGGGCATATGAGAAAAAATTGACAGATTGGGGGAGTGGCAGTCGGGTTTATATCCCTTGGCAGAAGTTGTGCTAAAGGGACGAGACTATGTTCCTGAAACTAATACTTTAAATGCTCATGCTCATCATTTTATTTTTCTTACTTTCCCATACATGTTTTAGCAGTTTGGTCTTTTTTCCAGTTACTTATGAGTTATTTCTCCAGGATTAGCCTGATTTAGCCGGAAAGTTTCTGCTCGATCTGATTTTATTTCCTTCATTAAATGTCATGTGGGGATCCTAAATGTGGATATATAGGCTCAAGTTACAAAGCACAAGCACCTAGTGCTTATCATTTTCCAAATGATAGTCCATGTGGTATGGGCAAAGTGTTTTGTTGATTGGTTCTAGATTTGAGTCATTACTTAATAACACATGATTATTAATTGTATAATAATGTATTTTTATTTAAACTATTGTGTATACTATCAAGACACCTATTACTACCACTTTATTTTACTTGTAAAATGTTCGTTTTGGTGAGTAAAATTTTTATCTATTATTTTATTTAAAATTATCATTGCATTATTTATTAGTCACCATAATGAGCTATATTAAAAACTATCATTAAGAAAGCCCAAGGCTGGGTGACAAAGCATTTATCATATGTTGGAAGAATTCAACTGATTCAAACAATGTTGCGAAAGACATTTGAGTGTATAGATTTATTTATGAAGTTGGCATTTGAGTGTGATGGAGTAGGCCACTAGAAGACGTTGCTTATATTTATGAACTTGGCATTTGAGTGTGATAGAGTAGGCGATTCAGTTTTCTTCCATCAAGTGTCTTGTCGGCCTTCTCAAAAACACCATAAACACAATCCACGAGCTAACTGGTTTGAAGGCCGAAGGATAGTTTAGTGTTGGGTAGGGTTAATCTACCCATGATAGATACCCTTACCCACCAAATGAGTGAGATTTAGGTCATAGTGAAACCAGAATCGGCTAATCATGGTACCTGTTTTGTTATAGTAGCATGAATTAAGGTTGTTCTGGTGCTAGATTGAGGTTAACATTAATCCACTTACTCTTTGTGGGTGTATATAATGTTGTTCCCATCTCCTCATGCAATATAATTTAATGATTAAGGTTAACATTAATTTCACCGTTATTTCTCCTCCACAAAATTCCTTCACCATTATTGATAGAGGCACCATTTGGTTCAACTGACACCATGGTGGACAGATTTTGGTGATCCATTTTCAAAATTAGTGGCTACAAGAAAATCAAGCAAGGTGCAAAAAAATGGATGAGACTTAGATGATGAAGCATTTACGAATAATAGATCAGGAATCGAGATGATCGTATATTATTTTTATTTTTATTTATCTTATTCTTTATTTGGCCTTTTTTCCAGTTACTTATAAGTTATTTCTCTAGGATTATCCTAATTTACCTTGAAGGTTTCTGTTCAATCGGATTCTCATCCCTCTATTCAGTGCCATAGGGATGAAAAACCTTTTACTGGCCAGTTTATATGTCCATACTATTCTTTAGTGTCTTATGCTTGGTTTGTAAGATGTGGTTTAGCTCACTAGTAATTGGAATAAAGTACCTTTTTTGAAAAAAAATGTATATGATTTTTTATATGTTGGTTGTTTATATGAGCATCAACTCCTGCAAATTGATCATTATGGACATCAACCCTTGGAGGTTTGGCAGGAGAGCGTGAACGTCAACCCCAAATTATTCTCGAAATGCGATAAGTTCAGTAGACGAAATGATTTCACTTCAGAACAATGCCGTAAGAGTATGATTGGTCCTCCAACTTTGTTGAATCAGATGCATTAGTCCTCCATCTATGACTCAGTATGATTTGGTCCTCTAACTATGTTAGTTGGTCAGTTGAGCCTAGTTTATTACGAGTAAATGTTTGTCAACCAAAAGGTGGAAGTATTAAAGAAAATTGTTTTCAAGGAAAAAGAACCAAACCCAGATGGCAAGAGCTACAATAGCAAAGTTCACATTTGTAGTGAAATATCACAAAGAGGGTATATGGTACAATTAGGCACCCAATTAAGAATTGGGCAGTCTCAAAATTAAACTGAATAATCATGGCATCAAAAGCTATCTTCCATCCAAATCCATGAAAGTTAGCTGACATTTCAAACGGTGTCCATGAAGACCAAGCTCCATCTAATCCATAGCTACTTCAACCATTTCCTGTTCTATAGTGCTTGGCATGACTGGATAGTATTTGTAGTGAAGTTCCCTAACATCATCACTAACAACTTCTTCCGTCCATCTGGTTCCACATAATAAACTACAAAATTAAAAAGAGACAGTCATAATGGAGACCTAGAAATCAAATTCTTAATGCAAATGGAACAATAAAATCAAACCATAATAAAAAAAAACCAAAGGATAATTATTGTAAGGAATCAATGTTGGTCTCTTTTTTTATCGCCAATGACCATTTTCTTTGCGGGAACTATTGATTTGGTGAAATTTGACACCACCGTAGGAAATGGAGTTGCATTATGTAGAAATATGTTCTAATACACAGGTCCTAAATTGAAGGTTGAATAAAATTTAGGGTGGAAAAACAACCTATGTCCTCGGGTTGACATTACATTAATTGCCACTTCACACTTGAACCCCTTGAGTACCACGATGTTACTGTTCAGTCACCAACAAAACAGGACTCACAGTCGCAGACGGCATTGCTCCCGAACAACAACCTTAACTAGTCAGAACATCACCATCTGGGTAGCGAAGCTGACAATGACTTATTCCGGCGTTCAAAAAGCTCCGATCATGTTTGTCTTTTTCCCTTTCTTCATTAAATAGTTAATAATCTTGTTGTAGCACCTAATAATCTTTGTTTTTTCATTGCCATAAAAATTGATTCAAGCATGTATACTAGGAAAATGAAGGTGGGAAAGGACGCGCAACCAGTGCCGTAAAAAAAAGCAGAGGTGGCTGCACTCCTGGAGATAACGAAGGAAGCCACAGTTCAATCGTTGCCAATAGATATGGTGGTGGAGATCTTATCATGACTCAGGCATATCTCAGCCAAACATTTGAGAAATGCATCACAATGTTGCAAAGAGTTTCATAGAGTGTCCAATGACAAGTTGGTGTTTCAAAGGTTGTCCCGGACTAAAGGCAATATATTCTCTATAGACAGTCGAGAACGTCAAATTTGGCAACGATGCTTAGAAGTTAGGAACCCACAGGTGTTATTTGAACAAGGTACATAGGATTATTTTATTGAGGCCAAAGAGACGGAAGGCCTTGCTTATTTGCAGCAAGTGGCTAAGAAGGGTGACAACCGATCGCAATATTTATATGAAATAATTATTGTGCTGTCTCCATTTCATGACCAAGTTAAATCAAAAGCTCTAGAAATGCTATCTTCTATGATTACAGGTTGAAATGGGAGGGTGAGGCGGTGGAAAATTGCTAAAAACCGGAGGTTATTGCTAGAAAGTTGGAGAGGCATGTGGTTGCTGAACAAGAAACTTGTTGATGTACACCGTGCCATTGAAGCTTGTCAACTTGTAGGGGACATACTCACAGATTTGCCTGATATTGATGCATATATTGCAAGTCCGATTTGTTATGGGCCTTGCAGTTGGAGATGTGAAGCAAAATTGTTTTGTAGCTTTTTACAAATTATCCCTGTAAGAATGTAAACTTAAGTCCATTGACTTATTTTCATTTTTACATTTTTTTTACTTGACATAAATTTCATTTAAAATTCAATATTAAGTAGATGCAACAATCCATTTGAAAGTAAATTTTCATTATGTTGTTAAATTTTTATGATTTTTTCTTTGATTGCAAGTAAGGATTTGGTTGGATTTGTTTTGCTATTTTTTTTTATTTTGAGTCTAGGGTATTTTTTTGTATCATGTTGGAGTCGGATTGCTTATTGATCTTGTGAGCTATACAGGTTTTAGATATACATGTATTAAGGATTCCTATATGGCATTATATTTCCATTCTCACTATATATGTGTGATGCGTGGGAATACAAAAAATATTGAATCTATACTGCATAGATAAAAAAATGCTAAAATACATTCTTTTTTATTCTATATGATTGTTACACAGGGAAAAGAAATAGAAAATATGTATATATTTTACAAAGTATAAGTGTAAAGGCTCTCCTAGTATTTCCTCTACATTAAATGTCGAGGTAAGTGATTCCCAAGTATTTTTCCCTCAATAAGTAGTATTAAGCATGGAAAGCAAGCTAGTTGAGGTTAAATTGAGTTCCATAGGATAATTGGCACCTAAGGGGCAAAAAGGGCAAAATGGTAATTTTGGCCCAAGTCAGTGGCATGACCGTAATTTTGGTGAGATTAGGTCCATGCAAGTGTTTTGAGCTAGTTAAGTTAAGACCATAGGAATTTATAGCCATTTGAACCAAAAGCTTAAGTTAAGGGTGAAAAATGCACTAAGTAAGAATTTAAGCTATTATGTCTTATAATGGCTTAGGTGACGCAAGGGCAGCGTGTTTGGGTAAGAATAACCTTTCTTTGGGACCAAGGAGTGATAGAAATGGGAGTGTTTAAGTGGCCTAAGTGATTCAAAATTTAGTTTGAGGGCCAAAGTGACAAGAGGAAGAAGTTGGGCTAAATTGGTTTAAATGGAGGAGATGACACTATTCATCATCTCCCCCATTAGCCATTTTCATAGCTCTTCTTTCTCCCTTGCTTTCTACTCCCCAAACCTCCCAAATCACTCAAGTTTTCATGGAATTCGAAGGTCCCGAAGCAATCCCAACAAGCCCTTAGCTCGTTTTTTGATGGAATTGGTGCATTTGGAGTTGTTCTTGCAAGTTTTGGTTCAAACCCAAAGGTAAACGTATTTGATCCTTATGGGTTAGTTTTAAGGTTGTTAAATGGTTAGAAATGGTCTTAACTTCGTGCTATTGGTGTCCAATTTGGTTGATTTTAAGTTTGGAACTCAAGGGAACCCATTGGAGCTTGGAGGTGCTCATAGCTTGTTCTTGCTTTCAAGATGATTTGAGGTAAGGGATTCAAGTTAATTAAGCTCAAATAGTACATAGAAATGTAGTCTTTTGTGTGGGAATGAGTTAGAAATAAGACCCAAGTGATTTGAGTTTGGGATGAGAAAGTTTGAGCAGTTTTCGTGCAAGGTCGCACGCTATCGTGCAACGCTGGAAAGCGTTGGCGACGCGTCGCCAGTGTCGACGCCATATTGGCGACCGGCGACGCGAGTTGGCGATGCGTCGCCGAGAAACGAAAAAGTTCTCCGAACACTGATGCCTGTGGCGATGCGCCGCCAAGGAATTTTGCCCTTAAGCTCCGGGCATCCAAAGAGTGTCTCCAACTCTCAGTTTCCATCCCTAGGCTAAGTTAAGACGTTTCGTAGCCTCGGTTGGGTCTAGAACTCGTTCTTAAGTCGGGAATTATGCATTATATAGGTAGTAGCTAAGGAAGGGTGTGGTTAAGGAAGGGTAAGTAGTGGTGGCTAAGGAAGTTAAAGTGCTTCAGTTCTCAAGTGAGCACTAAGGGGATTAAGTCAGGTTTCAGACTCTTCGTTGGCCGAGTAGAATGTCATAAACCTGGTCAATAAAAAGGAAACCTAAGGGAATCCTAACCAAACTTTATAGTTTGGTAAGTAAGCCACTAAGAGGCCCTAAGCTAAGCTTCAAAAGCTTGGTAAGTTGAACCACATAAGGTAGCTACTCTGCACAATAAGTTAAGGGAAGAGACGGGTAAGGAGTGAGTAACTGGAAACTTACTCTAAGTAGCTCGTCAAGGCGGGTAAGGTTAAGTAAGCAAGGTCTTTCTCTAAGGTGCCCGTAAGTGGACTTCAAGGGGTTAGTAGTTAAGTGCTAGCATAGGATACGAGGGCCAGTATCCAAGTACCCCAGTCGTAAGAGCTCACGACAAGTCCAGCACCTACGGGTGTAAGGAAGTCCTAAGTGCATTTGCATGTGCATAACTCATTCATCCATCCATCCATCCATCACTTGCATTGTTTGTTGTTTATTTTCTTGCTTCTGGTTATCTTGTTGATTGCTTGTTTTGTTTTGTATGTTGTCTATTTATATGTTCGTTTTGCTTTGTATGCATGCATTACTTTTCCCTGCAGGAACTAATCCCTTACTGAGTACTTTGGAGTACTCACCCCTTAAGTGCTGTGCAGGTTTAAGCAGTTTTGTCTGGGCTTAACAATTGGTAAGGGGCAGCTGTTAAAGCTAAGTTTTATTGGTTCAAAGGTATTCTCTAAGTAGGAAACTTCATGTTTTCTGAGTTACTTATGGCATAAGCTAGTTCTAACCAAAGTGTTTGCCTTACAGTTCAAGGCTAAGTGAGTACAAGGAAAGTGTGGCTCATCACTTGAAGCTAGCTTGCTTGGGTGAAGAGCTAAGGATGGATCTTAGTATCTTAGTAGTTATGAGATGCTTCTTTTATATGTATGGTAATTTCATACATAGATTGCCTCTACTAGTGTCTATTGGTGTGTATAACACTAGAGTTACATTTGGGTGCATATAAGTTGGAAATGTATGCACATAGTTGTTACTTGAAGTTAAAGCAACTAAAGATTTATGTCTTGGCTTACTTGATTTATGTTTCCATTAATTGCCGCGGCACTGTTTTCGATGAAGTTTTAATTTAATTATTATTGCATAGCCAGGACAACGCATGCATATCTCTTATGCAGGGTAGGCTAAGTAACTAGTTGCACGTAATGATTTAAGGTATTTTACAAGTAATAACTAGCCAACTGTAACTTAAGTGGGATCATAGTTCCCTAGAGCCTACCAGTGTTAGCAATTCAGGGCACTGGGGCGCTGTTCCGCCACAATAAGTGATACAATGCTTTACAGTTATATTTGGATGTGTTCTGTTTGTGTTATGATATGTTTTTTCCTTTGTATATACATGTTCATTTTTAGTTTCTTGCAAGTATAAAAGGCAAAATGCTGAAATAAACATATAGAAAGTCAACATGAACATATGAAAAAATAGAATAGAACATACAGATAATGATTGCAAACAACAATTAAGGCAAAGGATTGGACTCATATGTTCTTTTTTATTCCATATGACTCTTACACAAGGAAAAGAAATAGAAAAGGTATATACATTTTACAAAGTATACATTATACAATCTTTTAGAGTTATATTTGGATGTATTTGTGTGTTTGTATATACGTGTTCAATTATGCATAGATTTTCATTTTTTGATTCTAGTAGGTATATACATATAGAAAGTGTGAATGAACATATAAAAAAACAGAACTGAAAATATAGAAAAATGATTGCAAAGAAGAATTTAGGCTTTGGATTTGACGCATATGTTTGATCTAACATAAGTATATGTTCTTTTTCATTTGCGAACATGTTAATTACGTATACTTTTGCCTCAGGTGTATAAACAAGAAAAAGAAATTACAAAATGCACATAGAGGACCCGAAAAGATCATACAGAAAAATGAATATATGTACAATCTGAGACGAACAAATATACATTTAGAGTTAGTAGTTGTTTGAGATGGCATTAAGCACTACATTTCTTTGAGTATTGTATTGTGAAAGAAGCATCCTTGCAGAGATCTTTATACGGTGGAACTTCATGATATATGTTGGCCCTAGATCTGACTCAAATTGTCTTCCATGGTAAAGCTTCATGTGCCTCATCAAAAAGATTGCATAGTCAATGGCATTTTTCAAACATTCATATCTTTTTTCAGCCCTTGACATATCAAATTTCCACTTCAGCTGCACATATGAATTTTTAAATTTGGCGATAGGCTTCTTGAGGTACAACCTATTCATTTGGAAATATATGTTGAAGATTAGCTTCTGCAAAAAAAAAAAAAAAAGGAAAAGAAAAAAGGAAACAATGTGTTAGACAATGTTTTTGACAACTTATGAATTTTTTATTTTCTATAACTTACGAGGGAATTTCTGACTGTGTTGTATCTTTTCTGGTTAGTAGGCAAATTTTCCATTGAATTGACAGCTTCCTGTTCAATATCAAATACCAAAGCAAAGAAGTGTTCATGTTGGATCACGAGAACAATGGTATGAAAAATAACAGATAGCAACTGAAACATTGAACATATAAAGGCAGTAAAAAGAACATATACAAAACAGAACAGATCACTCATAAAATAAGAACAAGACATATGCAAGACAGGAATTAAGAACATAAGATAACATAATAATGAACATAAGATAACGTAAGAATGAACATAAGATTCTATGAACATAGAATCATAGAACAATGGAACAGATAACCAATATTCTGCTTACCTTATTATACTGATTCAGAGGGCGAAGATGCTAGCTTACTACCCAATTTTGAATAGTTTCAACCCCGATTTCCCTCATTTCCTTAAGTATTACTTTTTCTTTCTTTCTTCTTCTTAGCATTTTTGCTGTTGTTCAGGCTAGCCAAGATATTGAACTTTGAGGAAAAAAATGTACAATAATTCAAAAAGAACAATCTGTGGACAAAAAGAGAACAGACAAGCCATGTACAAAAAACATATTCTAAAGCTCTTTTAGACAATTACCGACAATAAAGGGGTGATGAAAGCTTTTTTTGGGTCCTCATTCTGATTTTCTTTTAGATTGAGCAGTGATGTCCATGCATTTACAACTTGCGTATCGACATATGTAGAACCAATCATGGTTAGAAGGAAGTCCCGAGGAAGTGATACACAACCAATTTGAACCACAATTAACCTGCATATTAAATAAGTTAGTCATTATTCTTATTTACGTGTTACATATAATATGAAGCCGAATATTCATACGGTAGTTCAATTCCATTTCTTGTTATAATATCAGCAGCCTTGATTTCTTTATCTGTCAATTGTTCAGTTGTTGCTTTTGTAGCAGATTCCTTGATGAATTGATTGTGCATAAAGCTAACATCCCTTCCAGAATGAATAATTTGTTCAGCTGCAGCTGTAGGGGGCTGGAGGAGAGGAAGCTCTATTATAATTTTGTACTGGTGACTCAGGTTTTTCCACTTGATGTGACTTGATTCCAAGTGAAAACTCTGGCATGTCATCATTTGCATAAAGGCAGCTCTCTCTGTCATTTCTTGGTTGGCATATTTAAATGAAAAAAATACAAAATCAACATATAGAAATACAGGAACTAAGAACCAAGAGCATATACAAATACAGTAACGAAGAACATAAGATAACATAATATCAAACATACATCAATGAATAAATAAACATATTGGAAAACCAGAATGAACATATAGAAAAGACAAAATAAACATATAGAAAATAGAACAAAACATACAGCAATGTACATATGAACATATATGAAACAATAAATAAACATATAGGATTTCATATAAAACGTATATGAATTTATTACCTTGTTTGTACTGATTACGAGTGAAAAAAATCTTGACTTTTGGTCATACTTCTGTATAAAGAATGTAAAGGAAAACAAAGCTAAACATACAGGAAAGAGAAAATTAAATGAACATATGAAAAACAAAATAGGAACATACAGTGAGTCATAAATAAACACATAATACAAAGTTTGTCTCACTTTGCTGATGCCTATTGGTAGGGGGACATCTATTGTTATCATTTGTCTCTTGTTCATTCTGAAAAGGTCTGGGACACGTATCCTGTTATCTTGCTGGTTGGTCTGAATAGGAAGGAATATATTTACTATACATTGACAGTACAATAAGTATATATGAATAGTTCAGGCTTGTTTTTTAATCTAATAACATATGAAACTCAAGATTAATAGACATAGATAAAAGAAAGAAAATTTAAAATTAGCATATGAAATTATCTAGCCTCCTTCTTCTTATTAGAAATATCACCTTGTTTTTCAACATCCACAACATCAACTTCAGTTTCATCAGCATCATCTTCCCTTATTGTTAGTTCCTCTAGGTAAAGATAATATACATGAATTAACTAATGAACATATAATAACATAAAATGAACATAAATTCAAGGTACAACGAACAGAAAGTAATGTATGATTATTTAACCTTGTTGCTGCCCGACAGGATTATCATCCATGTTTTCAGCATTATCAACTTCATCAACAGATGGAAAAGCTAGTTCTTTCAGAATCTGAAGATCAAGTTGCTAAGGGCATTTTCTTTGCCATCTTTCTTCTGCGATTACACACAATCAGGTCAGCTCATCTATGTGCTCAAGGATAGACGGTGTTAAATGTATGTCTGGCTGGCTTCCATCTGTTGGTGTCTTGATACCACCATATTCAGCGATCTTTGTTGTTTCTGATGGGAATTACTACATGCTTTGTTCACTCTTTTGAACCAGACTTTGTTTGCATTGGTTGCTACCTTAGTAGCCTGTAAGACACGATTAATAAGTTCTTCAAATTCATTAGCATGATGTATGTCAGTTTCCAGATTAGATTGTGTTACCACTCTGAGTGCTTCTATATAGTGATTAGATTTAGTGAGTTGAAGCCCCAGGCAGTCCATGTCCTGTAGGCTAAGCAAAACATGTGCACTATGTTTACCCAAGTGGCCCTTTTAGTCATTATGCAAAGATGTGTATATTGGTCCAAACATCACACACATATTCACATACAACTAGATCCGGAAGTAATGATGATAGTGAAATTCTTTATTCCTGGCCAATATGAAATTTGAGTAAAATCCCCAAGTGCATGTACAATCATATGCACACATGATGTTATTGGTGTGCATTTTATGTGTTCAAACTTACACACCGTGTCCAACTCAAATTCTACCCATGTTCTCCTGTGCCCTAAAGGTTTTAAACCCTTTAATATACTTAAACCTTCATAAGGAAATAAGTTTGAGGCATTAAATCCATCGAAGTTTATAATTATGGAATTTTCACTTAACTGGGTAGAGATGACCATATGAACAGTGCTTAGCAAAATCAGTCAATTTTTGACAGGCCATAACTCTGGCTACAGGACACCAAATCCAGTTATTCAAAATCCAAGTTATTCATCTTGAAGTTTTCTAAGTGTGGTAAAAATTTCATTGCCAAATTATTTATGTACAGAAAGTTATGGCAGCTGGAGTACAGGGTACCAAATTTTAGCCACTATTGACCATTATGCCCATACAAAATATCATAATATACATACACTCCATTTCCAGGTACAAAACCAACTTGGTAGTGTCCATACATGTCTTATACACTAGGAAAAACCATTCCCACAAATTTAGAACCCTTTTAATCATCATTCATAAAAATTCCATCAAAACAGCCCATAAACAACATATGGACAGCATTGTATACACACTTCAAACTACACTCCATTGATCCATATATCTTTCTCACACTATACATACAACATACCCAACTCATTCACATGTATTTATGCACCACATACATGACAATAACTCAGTTAATATGTACACTAAGCTTCTTGGAGAACTTCAAAAGCACTAAGCACTCCAGAAACTTGAAGGGACCAGCTACTGCATAAGGTAAAAAGTACCATTACTAAAAATAGCTAATGTTCTCCAAAAATCATGAAAATTTCCAGTTTACAACTAAACATATGGAAGTTAATATTCGTGAAATTTCACAGAGAAATTCAAACAACAGCTATTATTTTAAATGATCTCTTTCAAGTGCTCCTGAAATGGAGAGAAAGGGGGTAAGTCTCTTTGAAGTAACTTAGTAAGGGCTTATCATTAGAAACATACCTGAAATCCAAAGACATAAAAACACAAAAACAAAGCACATATACAAAAATATAGCCATCCAAATGTACAAACAAATAGAACACAATCAAATGCAATGTTGACAGCAATACATCATTAGGGTTAGTCCATAAACAATCAAATAAACAATATGTAATCACTATGGCAGCCCTCCTCAAGCTAATGCTTGGTCTTAGGAGGTTAATTGGTCTTAGTTAGTACTAACTTGGGCTCTAGAAACTCCTATAAACACTATCATCTTAGTGCATGAAAAGTAGTAAGGCTGGAACCTTGGTCATGCACTCCCCCTTAACCCAAACTTGGTTCCTTAAGCTTTCTACTCTCTTCCAAGCATGGTCTTAGCTTCATGGATGCTTGATCATCATCTTATGATAGTAAAAAACCATGAAACATGAATATAAAACCCTTACCTAAGCTGCGAAGGCTGAAATCTTCAAGAGATACACAATAAACCCGAAAACTAGGGTTTTTTTCTTTCTTGTTGCATCTGATTGCCTTCGTTTGTGATTTCTTGGGAGATTGAGCTATGGCGACTATGGCGGCTATGGAAACTTATGGAGGAGCTAAGGAACATATTGTGCTTGGTGGGGGACAAAAATGGGCAAGAAATGGCAAGAAATCAAGATATTTTACTTGACTTGATTAGTTTAACCTTAACCCTCACTGGGGACACTATAAGTATGTCTTAAGCAAATACTTTTGGCTAATCTTTAGCCCACCTTTTTGACCTTAGAACCTGGAAAAAAAAGCTTGGTATAATGCTAAAAATGGCCACCTTTGACTCTTTTCAAAATTCATCCCATCCTTAAGTTATTTTTGTGAACAATTGTACACCTAGTTGTCCTAGGTTCTTGAATAATAGCTTTTGTTTCTGTTATGCAATTCAGCCTCCAAAAATTGCTTCCATACCATTCAAATCCTTCCAAAATCTATCTTTTAGGGTTGTACAATTAAGTGCCCAAGTCTTGAAATCTTGCAATAAGACCCATAGATTACTTGTAAAACAAGCAATCCTTTAGGGCTCCATTTAGTACCAAGTAACCATTGTTATCTTTTAGGGAGTTGTAGATTATTCACTTTACCCCTCACATTTCATTCACTATGGTGAAAATTACGCTATATAATGGTTTATAACCATTATGCCTTTATACTATAATTTTCCCATTTGTTGAGGTGGTAACATTCCCCCCCCCCCCCCTTTAAAAATTTTGGTCCTCCAAAATTGCCTTTAGCTTGGGGTACTCATCTGGATACCTTTCTAGAATTTTTTTCTCAGTTTCCCAGGTTTGCCTCTCTTTCAGAATGGTTTGACCATTGTGCTTTAACCATGGGAATCAGTTTATTTCTTAGCCTTCTGGTATCTTTAGCTATGATAGCTATAGGTTTCTCTTCATATGTTAGATTAGGCTCTAATTATATGTCTTCCATTACTATAGCAAGCTTTGTGCCCAACAGGCACTTTTTAAGCATATTGACATGGAAAACATTATGGACACTTGACATACTTGGTGGTAGAGCTAACCTATAAGCCACCTTGTCAACTCTATCTAATATCTCATAAGGACCAATGTACCTTGGAGCTAGTTTACTTCTTTTGCCAAACTTGATAGTGCCTTTTGTTAGTGCTACTTTAAGCCAGACTTTATCACCAACCTCAAACTCCAAGTCTCTTCTTCTTTTGTGTCACATAAACAGTGGTCCTTTCATTGGCTATCCTTAACCTTTCCTGTATCTTCTTGATTTTGCTTGTTGTTTCATCAATAATCTCAAGACCCAACTCTAGCCTATATGAGGCTTCCACCCAACAATAGGGTGTCATGCACCTTCTACCATAAAGGCCTTCATAAGGTGCCATACCAATGGTGCTTTGATAACTATTGTTATAAGAAAATTCCACCAAAGGTAAATGTTGGTCCCATTCTCCTTTGAAATCCAAGATACAGTTCCTGAGCATGTCTTCAAGTATCTGAATCACCGTCTCAGTCTGTCTATCTGTCTGAGGGTGGTGTGCAGTGCTCAGGTGGATTTTGGTTTTTAGTGCTTTATGAAATGCACTCCAAAATCTAGCTGTAAACCTTGGATCTCTATCTGACACTATGGAGTCTGGCACTGCATGCAACCTTACTATCTCCTTAATGTACATTTGTGCTAACTTTTCTAATGAGTCTACGATCTTCATTGGTAAGAAATGGGCACATTTGGTTAGCTTATCCACAATGACCCAGATTGTGTCATGCCTTAATCTGGTCATAGGCAGCCCAGTTAAGAAGTCCATAGTGATGTTACCCCACTTTCTCACTGGAATGGGTAGAGTCTGTAGTGTTCTTGCTGGCTTCTGATGCTCTACTTTTATCCTTTGGCATGTGTCACATTTAGAGACATATGTGGCTATGTCCTTCTTCATGTTTGGCCACCAGAAATGTGTTTTCAAGTCTTTGTGCATCTTCTCACTTCGAGGATGGATATTTAGTTTACTAGTGTGAGCTTCCTCAAGTATCTCACCTCTGAGTTCTTGCTCACTAGGCACATATATTCTATCCTTGAAGTGCAATAGTCCCTGCTAATAGTTAAAGGATTTATACAAGGACCCTTTGTTTCCTCATGAAATCTTCTTTAAATTTGGGTCTGCTTCTTGTGTCTTCCTTATCTCCTTAATCCACCCAGACTGAATAGTTAGCATATTCACTTGTGCTTCTTCCCACTGTTGGCACTTATGCCAAAGGTATAGCAAACTATTCTCCTCATTGGTATCTGCCGAAGATCCACCTTTTAGCAACCCAGTGTATTTCCTACTTAAGGCATCTACACTAGATTGCCTTTGCCTTCCGTATACTCAATGATAGCTATAGGTTTCTCTTTATACAGTCATAGTCTTTAATATACTCCAACCATCTTCTTTACCTCATGTTCAACTATTTCTGAGTGAACAAATACTTTAGGCTTTTATGGTCAATGTATATCACAAATGAGGTTCCCATTAGGTAATGCCTCCATTGCTTTAAGGCAAAAATCACTGCAACAAGCTCTTGGTCATGGGTAGGGTAATTTTGCTCATGGGGTCTCAATTGCCTTGAGCCATAAGCAATCACATTCCTTTCTTGCATTAACACATATCCTAAACTAGATCTAGATGGATATGTTTAAACGATGTAGGGCTTACTTGGATCTGGTAGGATTAATAGTGGAACGTGAATCAATTTGCTCTTTAACTCCTGAAAGCTCTTTTCATTGACCCTTCTTGGTCAGTTGAGTAAGGACTGAGGCAATCATGGAGAATTTTGATACAAATCTCCTATAATAGCCTACTAATCTTAAGAAGCTTTTGATTTCTTTTACAGTCTTAGGTCTTTCCCACCTTTTCATAGCCTTAACCTTTTCAGGGTCTGCTCTAAGGCCTTGTGCATCAATGATGTGTCATAGGAAAGAAACTTTCTTTAACCAGAATTGGCACTTGGAAAATTTAGTATATAGCTGATTGTCTAACAGTGTGTTCAAGATAATTCTTAAGTGAGGCTCATGTTCAATTTTATCCTTGGAATACACTAGGATGTCATCAATGCACACCACTACAAACTTGTCCAAGTATGATCTGGACACACGATTCATTAAGTCCATGAATGCAGCAGGGGCGTTAGTCAAACCGAAGGGCATGACTGTGTACTCATAATGTCTATATCTTGTTCTAAATGTTGTCTTAGGTATATCCTCTTCTTTTAACCTTAACTGAAAATACCCCGATCTCAAATCAATTTTGGAGAAAATCTTTGCCCCCTTGAGTTGATCAAATAGATCCTCAATCCTAAGTAGAGGATACTTGTTCTTGATGGTCATAGTATTTAGCTTTCTGTAGTCAATGCACAATCTTAAAAATCCATCCTTCTTTCTCACAAAGAGAATTGGAGCTCCCCACAGTGAAACACTTGGTCTTAAGAACCCTTTTTCAAATAGTTCATCAAGTTGTTTCTTGAGCTCAGTCATCTCTGTGATTGGCATTTTTTAAGGTGGTATGGATACTGGTGTAGCTCCAGGCTGTCGTTTAATCTCAAATTCAATCTCTCTTGGAGGAAGAATACCTGGCAAATCTTTAGGAAAGACTTGTGGATAGTCTTTCACTACAGGTATCCTACTAACTTCTTCCTTAATTTTAACATCATTCAATACATAGTATTCATCTTCAGAAATCACAAGAATCTTATCTAACACTTTGAGTTCCATGCTATGCATTTCATATACTAATTCTTTAGAATTCACTAATGCATGCACTTCATTACTAGGCAATGTGATTTTTCTTTTAGCACAATCAATCTTTATACCATACATAGCCAAACAATTCATAACCAAAACAATATCATATTGTGGAATATTCAACACTAGCAGATCAGTCATAATCTTAGTTTTTCCTACTTCTAGCTCACAGTCCTTAGCTAGTTCATTCATGAAAAGAAATTGACTACCTGCTATTCTTATTAATGATATGTTAGGCATGAATTCAATAGGCAATTTCATAGATTCAGCTGACTTCCTAGCCACAATGGACATTGAGGCACCAATATCAAACAATGCACTAATAGACATACCATTTAAATAAATGTTACCTCTAAGTGCCCCTTGTTGGGATGTCCATTCACTTTCATACTCTTCCCGTTCCACCAGTAAAGCCTTCTGAACAACATCATGGTAGGTAATGGCATGGAAAGGCCTAACAGCTTCCCTGATATCTGGTCTCAGACTTTTGACAAACCTCTTTACTTTAAGTTCTTCCAACCCGTGGTATTGTGGTGCATACCTCACAAGTTGGTTGAACTTGTGTTCGTATTCCAAAACACTGAGATTGTCCTGTTTCAGTGCATCAAACTCAGCTTGTTTTAGGTCTTTGATGGCATCACTTACATATTGGTCTTGGAACATCCTTGTAAATTCAGACCATGTCATCTTTAGCTCATGATTTGCTCTTCTACCTCTTTGGGCAACATACCTATCTTTAACACTTCTCCACCACATTTCTGCACTACCAACAAGATTGTGGGTAGCCAAAGATACTTTCTTTGTGGAGCTCAATTGCATCCTCTTAAACATCTTCTCAATGAATCTTAGCCACTCTTCAGCTTTCTCCAGTCCAGCTCTACCATCAAATTGTGGAGGTCTTAGGCCTTGAAACCTCTCCAACAATCTGACATCATCAGAGCCCTCAAGATCTTCAGCTCTGTGCCTTCTAGACCTGTGTGATCCCTTAGACTCTTGATGCTCTCTGGACCTCTTTCTTTCTCTCCTTTCACCAAGGTTCCTAGCTTCTGAGTGATCGGCCCTTGACACTTGGCCAACCTCAGACCTGATTCTTCTGCCTCTGGGATGTCTTCTATCCTCATCTTCTTCAAATTCTTCATCTTCATTTCTTTCAGAAGAAACATTCACTGGGTTGTTCCTAACAACTTCCTGGTTCTGCTCCTATGGTAATGCTTGTGCTACTTGGACTCCTTGTCGTTGAGCTTGTAGTAGCTTTACTAAGTTTTCATTTATCTAGGCCAGATTTTTTTGTAGTTCGACCCACACTTATGGTACGTTCATTTTAGGTGCTGGGTTTTCCACTTCCTAAACAGTTGGCTGCTTTTGTACACCCCTTCCATTTCTGTTGGTCTGTATTTGCTCAGTAGGAGGTCTTAGGGGTCCTTGATCCTTTCTTCTTGTGGCTACCATTTTCCTGTTTTATGATCAACAAAAGAGCACAATATATACAGTACATTAGGTACTTAACACTAGCAGCTGACCTAACTAAGTTATATTTATGTAACTATGTGCATGCATGATGAAACTATATGCAACTCCAATCCAAACCATGCTCTGATACATACTTCTGTTACTACTCTGAGTGCTTTTATATAGTGATTAGATTTAGTGAGCTCAAGCCCCAGGCAGTCAATGTCCTGTAGGCCAAGCAGAACATGCGCACTATGTTTACCCAAGTGGGCCTCTTAGTCATTATGCAAATATGTGTATATTGGTCCAAACATCACACACATATTCACATACAACTAGATCCAGAAGTAATGATGACAGTGAATTTCTTTATTCCTGGCCAATATGGAATTTGAGTAAAATGCCCAAGTGCATGTACAATCATATGCACACATTGTAATAACCCAACCCAATTTAGTATAGTTTATTATTTTAGGTATTTAGGTTAAGGCCCAAGAGAAGGAAAATAATAATAATAATAATAAAAATAAGCAACGAAAAAAAACATGGCAAAAATGAAGGCCGAAAAGAGGAAGTCGGAGAAGTATAAAAAGGGGGAGAGATAAGAAAAAAAAATTAGGGTTGGGTATTTCTCTCACAATTTCATATATCTGTTGCTTTGTGTTGAAGAAGTGGAAGAAGAGATCATCAATCGAGGATCAAGTGAAAGCAACTTGTGAATTTTTTCAGCAAAGGGAGAATCTTTGGTGAGTGATTTTTAGTTATTCTTTTTCAATACATAGGCTAGTTTTTCTTTGAAATTGAAGAGAGATTTAAGTTAGGGTTATGGTTGATTATAATTTAGTTTGATGATTGGAAGGGTTAATTAATTATTGGGATTGCTTCGGATGGATTAGAAATAAATTTGAGGAGATTTTGGCTGGGTATTGTGGAAATTGGAGAGCAGCAGAAGAATCGAAATGGAGAAGACAAAGAATTGAATTTCTAGGAACAAATTGTGCTAATAACAGTTTAGATCCTTTTGGTTTAAAGGCGAGTTCATCGACATCCCATAGTTTAAAGCATTACATTTTGGTCACCACAAAGCTTCTGTCTGGGAAAGTAATCGTGTTAATTACAATATTAGTCCTTAAGGCTTGTAACAATACTTCAGTGAATTCTTAGATTCCATAAGCGTTCATTTAGGTCACTATCAGCAAGTGATTTTTGGTTATTTCTTAAGTTGATTATATTTTGACATAAACTTTTACATAATTATTTTAGGTGGCTAAAGAATTATTTTAGGAGTTGGAAAGTTAATTTTGAGGTAAGTGGCCATCCACCATTCTGAACTAAATTATTATTTTGATATATGGATTATTGATTTTAAAGCATTGAATTATATTAAACTATAGTTCTCTGAAACTTTGGTTTTAAAGTATGAATGTTTATTCTTTAGACTTTTTCTATGGTTTTCATCTTTGTTATTTGAAATTTTATTCTAAAGTTTTGTTGTTTAAATAAATTGGTAATAATTACATGTGTATTATGTATGTTTCTAAGTGTGTAATTTGTATTTTAATGATTATGGGATCAAGCGTGTTTTACTTATGTTATTATGACAATATGATTTTCTGATTTTTATAAACCTTTGGATTCTGAAAGTTAATAGATACGAATATATATGTTTTCACTCTATTTTAATGGGTGTTGGTTTTGTGCCCGACTACTGGGAAAGTGTAGTTAATGGCCCTTCTTACAGGGTATTATGTAAGTATGATTCACAGTGCACTGTTCAGGACTGGTCCTTCTGGGCGCTCCACTGATGGCGATTCTTAGTCGATATGTGACGTACTACAACGATTAAGTGTAGTTATTATGACATGACGCACTACAGTGGTTAAGTGTAGTTATTATGACATGACGCACTACAGCGGTTAAGTGTAGTTATTTTGACATGACGTACTACAGCGGTCAAAGTGTAGTCACAGTTATCGCCGCACTTACTATGTTAAGAAATATCATGTTTTGTTATATGTTTTAACTGCTATGTTTTGACTAATAAATTTCATGTATGGATTTCACATTTGTTTTGTCATATTTTATGATAAAGTTAATTGTATTTGTTTTTTTGCACTTATGTGACTTTCAATTTTTATGAGTACGATTTTCCAACAAATGAATATTCTAAGATATTTATATGTTTATTATATTTTCTAATTAATATTGGATTTATAATATTTTTAGTAAGATTGTTTTCTGCTTGATCTCTATGTTATATAATTTATATAAATTGTCTTCATGTTTTATGGAAGGTGGACATCTCGCCGCTTACTAGGCATTCGTGCTTACCTCCTCTTTTCCCACTCACGTAGATAGCAAGTAACACAAGGTTTACTAGTTGGGGAGTGACTACAAGAGCTCAAAGTTTGGGATAGCATTAAAGTGAGATGCAATGGACACTCTTATGCTAATGATATTTCATATGAGATTTTAAATTGTAGTCGTTCGACCACTTGATTCCAACGACAAGAATAAGTTTGGAGTATAAGTTATGGTCATTTGAATTTATTTAGAATATTTGTAGCATTGCATGTTCGAGGAAATATTATTTTCTTGAGTGTGCAGCGTGTCATCGTCCCGAAACTCCTGGGGTGGGTTTTGGGGCGTGACAGAAGTGGTATTAGAGCAATAGGTTCAATTATCCATGAGGCCTTGGGTTTGGGTTATAGGACTAGACTTTTGTTATGCTTAGGTAATAAGTCTTTCATCTTCTTCCTCTTTTTCTCTCTCTAATCAAGGATACGATTATCTTCGATAGACGTATGGCACCTAGGTGTATCATTCCTCGGGATCTGGAAGATGAAAGAAACAATGACAATGTCCCTGTTGCCCAACTAGGAAGACATGGGCGTGGTGATCCTGCTCAGCAAAATGCAGCAAATCAAGCTAACCATCCTGCACAACCTGATGCGGCAGCAGTGGCTAACGCATTACTTCAACAATTGATGATGCAGATTGGACAACATGGCCAAGCAGGTGTTCCTCTAGGTGTTGGTGTGCAAGGTAGGAATGGCAAGAAGGGCCTAAATGAATTTATAAAGTTACGACCTGACAGATTTGATGGTGAAGGTGATCCAAAGGAAACCAAGTATTGGCTTTCAAAGATGGAAGAGTATTTTGAACTTCTTCATTTTAATGATCAATTGAGGGTTGGAGCTGCAGCTTTTGTCATGAAGGGCCGAGCAAAGGATTGGTGGAAGATTGTGCGGCCTGAAAATTTAAAGGGGTTCACATGGGAGCAATTTAAGCAAGTATTTAATACTGAGTTCTTACCTGATACCTATAGGATGCAGAAGATTTCAGAGTTCATGCAGCTGACCCAATGAGATATGACTATAACAGAGTATGTGAAGAAGTTCATTGAGCTTTCGACCTATGCCCCAAACTTAATTGCTCAGGAAAGTTCAAAGGCAATGAAATTTGAGACTAGACTTTGACCGCCTATTCGAAGTAGGGTTGCTCCACATAGGCTTCATAATTATCGGGATGTGGTAGAGACTGCTATCATAGTTGAAAGGGAGTTGGGTCCTACTGTCAAGGACCAAAAGAGGAAGGATAGACCAGAAGAACTCTCAAGCGTGTTAGGTGAAACTTTTCCTAAGAAGAAAAACTCTACCTCGATGAATTACATTACCCCTACTCATCATTCTTTTCCGAAGTGTAACACTTGTGGAAAATTGCATCCTGGGGAGTGTTATCTGAAAATAGGTCAATGCTTTCGATGTGGTCAGTTTGGTCACTTCAAAGTTGATTGCACTAAACCAAAGATAAAAGGTGCACATAGGAACTTCCAGCCCAAGGAAACTCAAGTAACACCAAAGAAACCAAATGAGAAAGGTTTTGCAACAAGGCCTCCAATCTGAAGCAGAGTTTACAAACTTACTGGGAACAATAGTGAAGGTAAGTTTCGAGGGTAAAACTTGTTTTAAGGGGGGAAGGATGTAATAACCCAACCCAATTTAGTCTAGTTTATTGTTTTGGGTATTTAGGTTAAAGCCCAAGAGAAGGAGAAATAATAATAATAATAATAATAATAATAATAATAATAATAATAAAAGAACAGAAAAAAGGAAGGCCGAAAAGAGGAAGTCGAAGAAGTATAAAAAGGGGGAGAGATAAGAAAAGAAAAATTAGGGTTGGGTATTTCTCTCACAATTTCATATATCTTTTGCTTTGTGTTGAAGAAGTGGAAGAAGAGATCATCAATCGAGGATCAAGTGAAAGCAACTTGTGAATTTTTTTAGCAAAGGGAAAATCTTTGATGAGTGATTGTTAATTTTTTTTTTCAATACATAGGCTAGTTTTTCTTTGAAATTGAAGAGAGATTTAAGTTAGGGTTATGGTTGATTATAATTTGGTTTGATGATTAGAAGGGTCAATTAATTATTGGGATTGTTTCGGATGGATTAGAAATAAATTTGGAGAGATTTTGGCTCGGCATGGTGGAAATGGGAGAGCAGCAGAAGAATCGAAACAAAGAAGATGAAGAATTCAATTTTTGGAAACAAATTGTGCTAATAACAGTTTAGCTCCTTTAGGTTTAGAGGCGAGTTCATCGACATCCCATAGTTTAAAGAATTACAATTTGGTCACCACAAAGTTTCTGTCTGGGAAAGTAATCGGGTTAATTACAATATTAGTCCTTAAGGCTTGTAACAATACTTCAATGAATTGTTAGATTCCATAAGCATTCATTTAGGTCACTGTCAGCAAGTGATTGTGGGTTATTTCTTAAGTTGATTATATTTTAACATAAACTTTTACATAATTATTTTAGGTGGCTAAAGAATTATTTTAGGAGTTGGAAAGTTAATTTTGAGGTAAGTGGCCGTCCACCATTCTAAACTAAATTATTATTTTGCTATATGGATTATTGATTTTAAAGCATTGAATTATACTAAACTATAGTTCTCTAAAACTTTGGTTTTAAAGTATGAATGTTTATTCTTTAGACTTTTTCTATGGTTTTCATCTTTATTATTTGAAATTTTATTCTAAATTGTTGTTCTTTAAATATATTGGTAATAATTAGATGTGTATTATGTAAGTTTCTAAGTATGTAATTTGTATTTTAATGATTATGGGATCAAGCATATTTTACTTATGTTATTATGACAATATGTTTTTCTGATTTTTATAGACCTTTGGATTCTGAAAGTTAATGGATAAGAATATATATGTTTTCACTCTGTTTTAGTGGGTGTTGGTTCTGTGCCCGACTATTGGGAAAGTGTAGTTTATGACCTTCTTATAGGGTATTATGTAAGTATGATTCACAGTGCACTGTTCAAGACAGGTCCTTCTAGGCGCTCCACCGATGGCAATTCTTAGTCGGTCTATGACGTACTACAGTGGTTAAGTGTAGTTATTATAATATGACCCACTACAGTGGTTAAGTGTAGTTATTATGACATGACGCACTGCAGCGGTTAAGTGTAGTTATTTTGACATGACGTACTACAGCGGTCAAAGTGTAGTCATAGTTATCGCCGCACTTACTATGTTAAGAAATATCATGTTTTGTTATATGTTTTAACTGCTATGTTTTGACTAATAAATTTCATGTATGGATTTCACATTTGTTTTGTCATATTTTATGATAAAGTTAATTGTATTTGTTTTTTTGCACTTATGTGACTTTCAATTTTTATGAGTACAATTTTCCAACAAATGAATATTCTGAGATATTTATATGTTTATTATATTTTCTAATTAATATTGGATTTATAATATTTTTAGTAAGATTGTTTTCTACTTGATCTCTATGTTATATAATTTATATAAATTGTCTTCATGTTTTATAGAAGGTGGACATCCCGCCGCTTACTAGGCATTCGTGCTTACCCCCTCTTTTCCCACTCACGCAGATAGCAAGTAACACAAGGTTGACTAGTTGGGGAGTGACTACAAGAGCTCAAAGTTTGGGATAGCATTAAAGTGAGATATAATGGACACTCTTAGGCTAAAGATATTTCATATGAGAATTTAAATTGTAGTCGCTCGGCCACTTGATTCCAACAACAAGAATAAGTTTGGAGTATAAGTTATGGTCATTCGAATTTATTTAGAATATTTGTAGCCTTGCATGTTCGAGGAAATATTATTTTCTTGAGTGTGCAGCATGTCATCGGCCCAAAACTCCTGGGGTGGGTTTTGGGGCATGACACACATGATACTGTTGGTGCACATTTTATTTGTTCAAACTTTCACACCGTGTCCAACTCAAATTCTACCCATGTTCTCCTCTGCCCTAAAGGTTTTAAACCCTTTAGTACACTTAAACCTTCATAAGGAAATAGGTTTGAGGCATTAAATCCATCTAAGTTTATAATTATGGATTTTTTACTTAACCGGGTAGAGATGACCATATGAACAGTGCTCAGCAAAATCAGTCAATTTTTGACAAGTGATAACTTTGGCTACAGGGCGCCAAATCCATTGATTTAAAAGCCAAGTTATTCATCTTAAGGTTTTCTAAGTGTGGTAAAATTTCATAGCTAAATTCTTTATGTACAGAAAGTTATGGCAGCTGGAGTACAGGGTACCAAATTTTAGCCGCTATTTACCATTATGCCCAAACAAAATATCATAATATTCATACTCCATTTCCAAGTACAAAACCCACTTGGTAGTATTCATACATGTCTTATACACCTAAGAAAACCATTCCCATGAACTTATTTTAACCATCATTCATAAAAATTCCATCAAAATTGTCCATAAACACCATATGGACAACATTGTATACACACTTCAAACTACACTCCATTGATCCATATATCCTTCTCACACTACACATACAACATACCCAAATCATTCACATGCATTATGCACCACATACATGGCAATAACTCAGTTAATACGTACACCAAGCTTCTTGGTGAACTTCAAAAGAACTAAGCACTCCAGAAACTTGAAAGGACCAGCTGCTGCGTAAGGTAGAAAGTACCATTACTAAAAATAGCTAATGTTCTCCAAAAATCATGAAACTTTTTAGTTTACAACTACACATATGGAAGTTAATATTCCTGAAATTTCACAGAAAAATTCAAACAATAGTTATTATTTTGAATGCTCTCTTTCAAGTGCTCCTGAAATGGAGAGAAAGGGGGTAAGTCTCTTTGAAGTAACTTAGTAAGGGCTTATTATTAGAAACTTGAATTCCCAACAACATACCTGAAATCCAAAGACATAAAAACACAAAAACAAAGCACATATACAAAAATATAGCCATCCAAATGTACAAACAAATAGAACACAATCAAATGCAATGCTGGCAGCAATACATCATTAGGGTTAGTCCATAAACAATCAAATAAACAATATGTAATCACTATGGTAGCTCTCCTCAAGCTAATGCTTGGTCTTAGGAGGTTAATTGGTCTTAGTTAGTACTAACTTTTTGGCTAATGTTTAGCCTACCTTTTTGACCTTAGAACCTGGAAATAAAAGGTTGGGATAATGCTAGAAATGACCATCTTTGACTCTTGTAAAAAATCATCCCATCCTTAAGTTATTTTTGTGAACAATTATACACCTAATTGTCCTAGGTTCTTGAATAATAGCTTTTGTTTCCTTTATGCAATTTAGCCTCCAAAAATTGCTTCCATACCATTCAAATCCTTCCAAAATCTCTCTTTTAGAGTTGTAAAATTGAGTACCCATGTCTTGAAATCTTGCAATAAGACCCATAGATTACTTGTAAAACAGGCAATCCTTTATGGCTCCTTTTAGTATCAAGTAACTATTGTAATCTTTTAGGGAGGTGTAGATTATTCACTTTACCCCTCACATTTCGTTCACTATGGTGAAAATTATGCTATATAATGGTTTATAACCTTTATGCCTTTATATTGTAATTTTCCCATTTGTTGAGGTGGTAACAGATTATTCCTTTTCCACTTATTTTTTTTCCTCTTCTTGCTATTTGCTCATCATCATTGGATGTCTGTTGTCTTTTACTTGTGATCTAAAAGGGTCTTCAATAACCTATAGAACATAAGATAAAATCAAATTAAACATACATCAATGAATAAATAAACATATTGAAAAACCAAAATGAACAAATACAAAACAAAACAAAACATACATAAAAATAGATAAAGAACATAAGGTAACAAAATATTGAACATACAGAAAATGATTGCCATAACAAATGAAAGATAGGAATCAATCAAGAATAGAATATACCATGAATCAAGAAGAGGAAACAGAAACTTATAACTTCCCCAAACCAAAACCGCAAGCTAACTTTTCTTGCTTTAGCCTTTCATGAATGATTTGATTATTCCATCAAGCAATTCTTGGGATTTGCCTTTCAATAGTGGATTTGCCATTCATCTAAAATCTATCAAGGTGCAGTACCTGGAACAAGAAAACATTTAAAATGTTATTGTACCAAGAATGAATGAACATACATAAAAACGAAACAAAACATGCAGAATCCAAAAAGAACAGATGTTATATGTACAATTGCTAGATTACTTGTAGTAACAACACATATCCTCCAATGTTATTCTTTGTCTTTCTAAGCTTGTACCCCTCAATTGCCACAGCTATATTAGCTAGCATGAACTCACACCAATTAAAGTTTTTTACAGCTGACAAATCAGCAGATGACTTCAGAACTTGCTAGTTGTATTCTGTTGGTGTTGTAAGTGGTGCAATGAGGTATGTTATGACGAAGACAAGAAAATTTCGCTTCAAGTTGTCCCTAGCTTCTTTGTCTTGAAGTGATGCTTTTGTTACAGTTAGTTAATGTGGTGTTTTCGCTACTCCAAATTGTTGTTTCCATTGTGCAAATTATGGGGCCTCAACAGAATCAGGTTGACCGAAGTTATATGTTTGAACTTTATTTTGTCCAAATGGAATGCCAAATATCAAACAGGCATCCTTTGCTTCTATTTCAATTTCCCACTTCTTTGGAACACAAAGTGTTAGCGAATTGCAATCAAAAGCAGTAATTAACAACAACAGCAAATCTTTTCTAACTGTTATTGGATTTAGGTAAAAAAGGCTCTCAAACCCCATATCAACAATAGCTTGCTTTTGATTCTTATTGCCAGAAATTACTTGCATTACATCACTAATTTTTGAAGTAGAGCATTTGATAGTAGGAAATTGGCTACAGGAGAAAATAACAGCCATGAAGTAAACAACATACAGCAAGTAGAGAGCAAAGCATAGAAGAATTCTAAACAAGATAAATGAAATACAGGAACAAAAACATAAGATAACAGAATATTGAACATATTGCAAAACAGAATAAAACATACAGAAAATGAAGCCAAGACAAATGAAGAAATACAGGAACTAAGAACTAATAGCATATACAAATACAGTAACTAATAACATAAGAAAATGATATATCGAACATACATCAATGAATAAATAAACATACAGAAAATCCAAAATGAACATACCAAAAAGAGATAATAAACACATCGAAAATAGAACAGAACATACAACAATGTACAAATGAACATATATGAACAAACTGCTATGAAATAGACTACATACAGCAAGTAGAAAGGAAAACATACAGGAATTCCAAACAAGAAAAATGAAATACAGGAAGTAAAACATAAGATAATAGAATATTGAACATATTACAAAACAGAACAAAACATACAGAAAATGAAGTCAAGACAAATGCAGAAATACAGGAACTAAGAACTAAGAGCATACACAGATAAAGTAACTAAGAACATAAGATAACAACATATCAAATATACATCAATGAAGAAATAAACATACAAAAATCCCAAAATGAACATACAGAAAAGAGATAATAAATATATAGAAAACATAACAGAACATACAGCAATGTACAATTGAACATATATGAACAAACTGCTATGAAGTAAACAACATACAACAAGTAGAGGGGAAAGTATACAAGAATTCCAAACAAGACAAATGAAATACAAGAACTATAACATAAGATAATAGAATATTGAACATATTACAAAACATACAAAAAATGAACTCAAGATAAATGAAGAAATATAGGAACTAATAGCTAACAGCATATACAAATACAGTAACTAAGAACATAAGATAACATAGTAGAGAACATACATCAATGAACAAATAAACATACATAAAAACTAAAATGAACATATATAAAATAGAAAAATAAATATATAGAAAATAGAACAAAACATATAGCTGATAGCCAAAGGGCTATCGCCTACAGAACCTCTTATTAGCAAACCTGACACCACCCTTGGAAGTAAAGGCAACCAACCTTGGTATAAGTATCTACACCACCCTCGGAAATGGATACGACCAACCTCGAAAACATAAGCCTGCCACCCTCGGCAAAAGGAATACTTCCTAAAAATGGTTTACGTAGTCAATGAGCTTTCCCCAGTCACATTCGGGGCTAAATCTTACGTCTGAAAGGGTCTTAGTTCCCCGAGAAGTCCTAGGGGAAAAATGACAAATATAGTTGAAGGATCTCTAACAGAAACCGCGCATACACCGCTACCCTCGGGGCATAATCACCTACGGCCAGCTGGAGATACCTCTCTCCAAAGGTATGGACCAAATCTAGTTGAACACGTGTCCTGATCTACTCAGGCTGTGAATAATGGCCTCATCCTCCCAGCCTCCTATAAATACTTGAGGGAGGCTCCCAGGTAAAACACAAAAGATGCCCTCATTTTCTATTCTCTACTCTTAACAATTTCTCCCCTCGCATACTGATTTGGGCGCTGGAGATCCTTCCCCCAAAAACACACTTCGGGGAACTTCTAACCCTTATTCTTCAAGTGCTGTAGCTACTACTCAAATGAAGGTCTATCGGAGGCTCAACATGTCCTACATCGAAGATGTGCTAGAGCATCATTTGGCACCATCTGTGGGAACTCATTCCCAGGTCACCGTCGTGGAAACTCGGTGTTCTAAGGACAAGGGTATTCTAAAGTCCTAGTCCGTGCTTGAGGCTCCGGTAGCGAACGACCAAGCACCCCTGGAGCCTTCCCCCTAAAGGACGAGCGTTCTCTGACGGTTACTAGGGGTTTCCTATGCGACCTCCAGCACTCCATAGTGGCTGAAATAATGTAGCAACTTGGGCAAAGATGGTCGCATCCGCGTTCTCATGAAAGGGCCACCTCCCTAGAGGCATATCTGTAGAGGGGGTGTCGGTCATCTCACAGAAGTTCCCCAGATAGGAGCCTCTATGGGGAGTCTTCAACGAAGAACCCCCCCATCTCATGAGCAGTACATGACCAGGTCCAAATCAAAAGAACCAAGGGCCTCCCAAAGATAAAGCCCTTCTTCCCGGGAGAAGTCCCCCTCTCCTCGTTGCCGAAGCTACTCACCGAAGAAAAGATGTCATTCTCCCTTGCCCTCAGCTCCCACGCAACGAGGATAAGATGGTACTACCGTCTTGATGGAAAGAATCCTAGAAAGGCTAGATAAGGTGGAGAAACAGGTCTTTCAAAAGCCTGTCTGGTCGAGGCTATCGGAGACATTCACCGGAGAGGAGTCCTCTTTCATCATGGTGATAGTGGAAACACTAATACCTAGTGATTTCTGAGTACCACGCTTGGAAACTTACGACAGGCGAATTGAACCCCAAGCCTACTTAACAAAACAAAAAAAAAGCACGGTGCTCCACGGGGCTAATGGTGCCACCCTTTGCAAGTGTTTCGAAGTTACCCTGTCCGGACCAGCAACTGTGTGGTACAACTCCTTGGCACTAGGAACCATTATGGGTTTCCAGGAGTTGTCCACCAGTTTCACCTAGCAGTTCACAGGGAGCAGGTAGACGGTGAAGATGCCTGTTCAAATGTTCGATGTAGCCCAAAAGAATGGGGAGACCATTCGGGATTATGTCGAGAGATTCAATGGAGAAGCACTTAGTGTTCCGGACTTTTGCCCTGAAATCCGAATCCTCGCAATGATCAGAGGGCTGAGGAAAGATTTGCTGCTTTTTTACGAGTTCTCCAAGGCTCCCTTAGGCACCCTTGGTGAATTCTACCAAGTGGTAGAACAGCACATGAAAGCTGAAGAACTGAGAATGGGAGGCCCGAGGTCTGAGCATCATCAATCCGAAGGTCATAGTCACCAACCTCGGTATCAGACTGAGGGAGGAGGTAGACCTCGAAAGTCTAGGGGGAGAAAGCCAGTGACATTCACCCCCTAAACACTACAAGGACAAATATCCTCATGGCATTGGAAAGACAAGGAACTTCAATCAAACATTCAAGCGCCATGTCCTCGGAAAACAGAAAGAACATGAAGAAGTACTGCCAGTTTCATCGGGACCACGGGCATGACACCGAGGATTACTTTCAGTTAAGGAAGTACATTGAGTCCTTGATTAAATAAAGGCAACTTCGACACTATTTGTGAATATCATCGCCAAAGGCTCGGGATAAAGCGAATAATGAAAGAAAAGCAGAAGATGAGGAGTATGACTCCTACAGGCGCCGAACTAACCGAAGCCCAAGAAAACACCCACACCTTCGGTTTGGGTTATCCAAACCATAACCACTGGACTACTCTTTGCCGAAAGAAAGAGAGAAATAAGGGAGATAGTAGTAACGAAGTTTGACAACCTAATAAACAAGCTAACCCGAAGTGATGGGTCAGTTGTAAAGTTCCCACATGATGATCCTTTCCTAATCATGGCAAGGATTGGAAGTTGGGATGTGAAGAGGGTGCTCATTGATGATGGATCAAATGCTGACGTCTTGTTCGGAGTTAGTCCTTTGGAACCCCCAATACTCAGATGGATTGACCTACCGTTGATGCTGAAGGGTATGTTGGTTAAGATCAAGGAGGAACTCTTTGTTTCCACTATGACGAGGTTTATCGTCATAAATGCCCAATCTTCATATAGTGCCATCCTCGAAAGATAGACACAAGGTGACCTTCACATCCGAGCAGATGTGAAATACCTAACTGTCATGTTCGAGGCAAAGAAGGGTGACGTAGAAATATTCATCAACCAAGCTGAAGTTAGGAAAGTGTTTGTTAAAACAAGGTAGAATCTATCCAAAGTCCACATGCAGACTTTGGGGGAGAAAAGCATGACTGGCGAAGATGCAATAGAATTAGAAAATGACGATGCTGAAAAAATAGAAACTGAGGATATAGAACTAGTCCCTGGCCAAAGTACCCGAGTGGGAAAAAACTGGCCGAAGGTGACAAGGAAAAACTTGTATCCCTTCTATTAATGAACAAAGATCTATTTACTTACTCCCCAAAAGACATGCCCGGAATAAATCTGGGTATAATTCATCACAGTCTTAAAGTAGGACTTGAGGTAAGGCCCATTAGGAAGAAAAAGTGTAGCCTCTCTACACATAAGAACAATTTCATCAAAACCAAAGTCCAACGACTAACGGAAGCAGGCATAATAAGGTAGGTCAAGTACCCCGAATGGCTTAGCAACGTTGTTGTTGCTACAAAGGAAGGGATCAATAAACTCTAAATATGCATCGATTTCTGAAATGTTAATGATGCTTGTCCAAATGACTTGTATCCTCTGCCATCAATAGACCAATTGGTAGACTACACTATCCAATATGGTCTACTTAGCTTCTTTGACATTTTTAGCAGATACCACCAGATCCAGATGGATCTCAAAGATGTGGAAAAAACTGCCTTCATTACCAAGGTAGGGACCTAGTATTACGTTAGAATACCTTTCGGCCTTAAAAATGCAGGAGCCACATATCAAAGGCTGATGAATAAGGTGTTTGGTTCACAAATTGGGAAGAATATGGAAGTGTACGTTGATGATATGATAGTTAAGAGTAAAATACCTAGTAATCATATCATGGACTTGGGGGAAACATTCCACCAACTTCAAAATTCAGAATCTGTCTTAACCCCAAAAAGTGTGTGTTTGGGGTGACTGCGGGTAAATTCCTCAACTTTATGGTATCTGAAGCGGTATGGATGCCAATCCAAAGAAGCTTAAGGCTTTACTGTGATTCCAAACTCCCACAAATACCAAGAATGTGCAGAGGCTTACAGGCGAATAATAGCCCTTAGCAGATTCATCTCCAGATATGGAGATCGGTGCCGACCATTCTTTAAAGTGCTCACCAAAGCTGCGAAAAATAAAGGCAATCTCAGCTCCAAAGGACACCATTGGAATGAAGATTGCCAAAAGGCTTAGGATGAACTTAAAAGTTACTTAACCCGTTTGCCGACACTTCAAAAACCGAGGGAAAGAGAACCTTTCATCCTCTACCTTGCAGTCACTAAAAAAGTAGTAAGTTTAGTACTGGTGAGGAAAGAGAATAAGGAAAACAATGGCCAGTATATTATGTCAGCAAATCCTTGCACGGTGCCGAAGTTAGGTACCCTCTACTGCAAAAATTCATCTATGCTTTAGTCATGGAAAGTATGAGGCTTTGGCCTTATTTCCAAGGATATTCTATCACGGTCCAAAGTAACCTACCTCTTCAGGATGTCATGAAGAAGGTGGATCATTTCAGCCGACTGCCAAAATGGTGTATTTAGCTCAGAGAATACGACATCACATATGAAGCGAGAAGGGCCATAAAAGGTCAGGTTTTAGCAGACTTTGTTGATGAATTGCCTAAAACCGAAGACACCCCCGACAACCTTAGAAATGAAGAGCCCAAATTTGGATTGTTTGTAGATGGTGCTTCAGGATCAGAACACCAGGGGGCCCGGATAATACTCCAAGGTCCTGAAGGGATGGAAACGGAAAAAGATATTAAGTTCGAATTCCAAGTCACACACAACATCACTGAATATAAAGCACTCATTGCTAGATTAAGATTGGCAAAAAGAGTTTGTGTAAAGAATCTGAAGGCATACAGTGACTCACAGTTGGTTATCCAACAGACAACGTGGGAATACGGTACTAAGGATCCCAGCCTGGTAAAATACTATGACCACATCAAAAAATTGATCCAGGAATTTGACAAAGTAAGGATTGAAAAAGTACCCTAGAAAGAGAACATCAAAGCTGACATACTGGCGAAGTCAAAATAATCCACCGAGGAACTTGACCACCCGAGCATAGCCATAATGGCGCTTAACATACCAAAAAAGGGGTGGAAAGATTTTATAAGGGAATATCTGCTCAGTTCATCCTTACCCCAAGATCCCAAGAAAACGGCGAAGGTGCGTAGATGCTCTGGAAGGTACTTCATGATTGGGGAAGTATTGTACCGACCAGAGAAAGTCCTAAAAGAAGTCCATGAAGGAGCTTGTGGATCTCACATCGGGACTGATGCCCTTGCTGAGGTGCTACTCTAGAAAGGATATTTTTGGCCCACTTTAAGAAAGGATGCAAGGCAGTTCGTCAAAAAATGTGATAAGTGCCAGAGACTCGTACCCATTTAAAGGGCACCCTCAGAAGCAATAACTTTGGCTGACTATCCTTGCCCCTTCGCTGTTTGGGGTATTGACCTCATCAGTCTTCTCCCGATGGCTCTTGGATGAGTGAAGTTCTACGTGGTTGCAGTATATTATTTCACTAAATGGATTGAGGTAGAGCCCCTTTCAACAATTTCCACAGAGGATATCCAGAAGTTTGTCTGGAAAAACATCATATGCAGATTCGATGTCTCGAGGGTGATAGTAGCAGATAACGGTTCCCAATTCATTGACAAAGGGTTCCAGGAATTCACAACCAACCTCAGAGTAAAAATACACTTCGCCCCAATTGCCCATCCTCGAGGCAATGGGCAAGTTGAGGTGTCCAATAAGACAATAAAAGATGGTCTGAAGAAAAGGTTGAAAGAAGTCAAGGGAAGAAGGCCTGGAGAACTCCCGAGTGTACTATGGAGTTACCGAACAACCCCAAGAAGAGTTACTGGTGAAACACCCTTCTCACTCATATTCGGCACCATGGCTCTTATTCCTGTGGAAGTTGTGCAACCATCCATCAGGATACTGGTGTTCGACGAAGAAGGAAATAACCTCAACTTACGCACCAAACTTGACATGCTCGAAAAGCATAGGAAAATGGCTAAACTCAGAACGAAAGCCTTCCAACATAGGACAACCATCTCAACAAATTCACATGTCAAACCTAAAGGGATCAAGAGAGGTGACCTTGTCCTAAGAAAGGCTGAACTGGAACCCTGAAGACCATCTTATGGTGTACTTTGGGCGAACTGGGAAGGACCTTTTTTTATCCTGGATAAAGTTTGGCCAATAGTCTATAAACTTGGAAATATTGAAGGGGAAGAGTTGAAAAACACATGGCATTCAGACTCTTTGAAAAAATTCTATACTTAGTTTTATGAACTTGGCAATTCCCAAATGAGAAGACTTATTATGAGAGGCCTTCCCAAAGAGATTAACCGAATGTGGTGATCTCTGAAATTGCCTAAAATGTTAGGAGTCTTATGGGAAGGCCTCCCAAAAGAGATTAACCGAATGTAGAAATTTTTGAAAATACCCAAGTGTTTTGAACATAGCAAGATTCTCGAAAACATTGCTTCAATTCCATTCTAAAACACTTAGAGAAATACTTAGGACTCCAGAAGTGATAGAATATTACTTTCAAAAAAGGTTAAGGTTTCAAATCCTTAATGGTATTTATGACAAGGGTAGTATACAACCGAACGTGCTAAGATGTGCCGAAGATGGTAAATTAATCAAAAATGGTGAATAAGTCAAAAAGAGTTAGTCATTTCTATAAAAAGATGAAAAGGCTTGGAGAGCAAACGATGCTAGTTGAAGTAATTAATATACCAAAGCCTGAAATATCTTCAAGTACTGCATTACTTGTGGACTCAACCAAAAATTTTTAAAGAGAATAAAGATCTTCCATTCATAAAGGCCAAGTACAACAAAAAAAAGTGAAGGGGTAACCCTATGGATTGTCCCGTATGTTTGTGGGCCCTTCGGCATCGTCATCTTCGGCATCGCCCTCCTCGACATCGTCACCTTCATCCGATGGAGGCAGTTACGAAAAGTTAAGGAACTCTATCTTCGACCATGGCAAAGAAGGTCCCTCGAGGATGTCTAGAGCTCAGAGGAAAAAGACATCAAGGTCAGGAAAGCCTGAGAGAATTTGATGGTGAGCAAGGCAAAAATCGTCTTGGAATGAATTTTTGTTGCCTCGTCTGCCTTGGCCTTCTCAGCCTTCAAAACCTTCATCTATTTCTTCAGGGCCTCCATCTCCTTTTTCCGTCTTTTTCTTCTTCTTCCTCCACTTCTCCAGTTGACCGATCTCGGCAATAAGTTCAGCATTGATTTCCAATGCTTTGGTCAAATCACTGATGGCATCCGCCTTCTCCATCCGAAGAGTCTCCCCAACCGAACTCTGCTCCACCAGCTACGCCCTGAGGTCAGAAATTTTTGATAAACATTCCTTGAAGAGTCCATTCTTGCTCTCTAGCACCTCCTGGCAAAGCATGAGCTCGCAAACATCTCCTTAAGCTCACCATACTTACGGCATGAGCTCGCAAACATCTCCTTAGCCTTAGCCAAGTTTTCCTCCGACTGACTTTGGATGGAGGACTGCTTTGACGCCCATGCCTGAAGGAAACCTCCCTATGCTAGCAGGTACGAGAGGAAGGCTTGACGTGAGTTACAACAACTTAAAGGTCTAAAATTTTTTCTAAGTACTTGAGGACGAGGGATTACCTGAGCAGCGTGCTCGGAAATCCGAGCAGCAAGAATATCCTCATTCGGGCAATCATCCGTCAGAGGTTGAAAGGTGGCATTTGTGATGATGCCCCTTGCTATTTGAAGGACCATCTTCTGGCAGTCCTTCGTGAACAAGTCCATGTTTATAGTAAAAGTCCAAAAGGGTTCCTTTGGCACCTTGTCTTTAGGGATCTTCGAAACCTGAGCAACCCACTTCCGAGCATGGTCCATCATCCACCCTATCTAGACCCTGTCCTCTACAAAATCATGATGAATTTCCCTTAATACATTATCTCTTAGTCATTCATCTAGAAAATCTAAAATGCCAAAAAATCTGAAATTAATAGATGAATAACTAAAAGACAAATTTGGCAGGACTTCGACATCTCTCCCGTCAGAGTCACTCATGTCGAGGACCGGCAGGGATCTCCTTCCCTTTTTGCCTCCATCTGTCTTCCACCTCCTCAACTAAAACTACCCCCAGCGAAGTCCCCAAGGTCTCTACAACAGCGCTAGGACTTAAAGGAATGGATAAGATGGCCGCCTCCAACGAAGGATTTACACCTTCGGCAGAATGATCCTAGGCTTTGGTCAGCTATTCGGGGGGAGGAGAGAGAGAGTCTTCCTTTGTTTTCTTAGTCTTCGGAGCCCCTGAAGACTATCCAGTTGGTCCCTTTTTCCTTTTTGGAGCTTTCTTCTTTTGTTTCCCCTTCTCTACTTGACCGAGGAATAAACTCTTGTAAAAGGTTGTGGATTTATCGCCCATTTTTGCAATAAGAAAAATATCAGTGTAAGTACCGAAAATCCAAAAATAAACAAGTTGAATGGAGCTTACTCTTTACAAGGGCAGAATAGGATAGTTCGCCCTAAAGGAGCATAACCAGCCACGACTTCTTTCTGTCTACTGCTAGATTTGACATGCTCTCGTCAGTAACATGCTTCTTGATGACCCTTAACTCCCGAGGTACCTCTTCAGTCATGAAGTTCCATCTGATTGGAAAAGGGTACAGTGGACGCGAAGAAGCCTGATTTGTCCAATCAACTACTGCCCGAATGCGACTATCGAACTCCTCAAACTAGGACTCTAATTCAAGGGTAAGCAATTTTGACGGGTCCATCACATCAATAGCGAAGGTCCCAGAAGCCCACTTCATAGGCATATTTTTCCATTTTTTATCTACCTTCATGAAGAAGTACTTCTTCTGCCACCCTTGCCAGCTATCCTTGGTTCCGAAGGTGAAAGTGAATTTCTTGCTCCTAGATCCCCGATGAAGCAAGAAGCAAAATCCCTCATTCGGGACGGGATGAAGCTTATAATATTACATGAAAAAAAATGAAGTGAGGGGCTATCTTGAAGACCCTATACATGCAAAGAAAGGCATTGAAGTAAGAGTATGAGTTCGGAGGCAGTTGGTTAACGGCTATGCCATGAAATTGGCAAAAGTCACTCACCATCTTTGGAGTGGAGATACCGAGGGACTTTAGCTGTGAACTAAAAATGGTAACCTCGTTCTACTGAGGAAGTTAGCTTGGGTCATCAGGACCAGGAAGCCTAGTCTTGGCATAAGAAGGAAGATGAAACTTAGCTATCCACTTTTTCAGCTTTTCCGAAATGGCACAGCTTAGGTGAAAGTTGCGTGGACTCTAGCTCTCAGGAATGAGATAGACTTCAGCATGAGAAGTGGACATATTTGGTAATTATAACCCTAACCTTGGAATTTCTAAGGGAAGAAAGACTAAAGAAAAAACCAATTTTGAAAAATGCCAACCTATTCGACGCAGGAAAACCTCCACAAAAGGTTGCTGGAAATCGCTCGACCACTAAAGCACCACTACAAGAGAACAGGAAAGCTAAAGAGCAAGAGAAAGCAAAAAGCAGAAGTGAGAAAACCATAGGGAGAGATGTCTTTATATAGGCTGAAGAAGGCAAGTGAAACGACGCCATAATGACCTTCTGCAGGCGAAGAAACGTAACCGATGTAACGGATGCAAAGCATAGCCAATAATCTAGTGACGTGTGTCACGGAGTACGAGAAACAAGGTCACGCCCCCTGATATATTAAATTTACGTGGCGTTGAACCGAGGTGACACGACCGCTCGTCCAAAAAGATAAGGCGATCCACTTGCAAATGGAGGCAATAAGAACCCTAGGGAAAAAGAAACTTTTTTTCGTGCCGAAGGTGTGACCTCGTCAAAAGTGGGAATTTAGTTTCAAGTAACTTCTTCACCCAGAGGTTTAACCTCACCAAAGTAGAATGCAAACAAAAAAGTCCAAAAGCATGCTGAGAGTACAACATCGGCAAAAGAAAGGATCTCAGACCACAAATCCTAGAACAAATCAGAGAAAACAGAGTTAGGCCGGAGGATCGGCCTCGGCCAAAGAAAGTTCATGCACTAAAGGGAGCCCTGATCAATTAGAAACGAAGATACAACTTCAGCTTCTCGGAGGGGGCATGTGATAGCCAAAGGGCTATCTCCCACAGAACCTCTTATTAGCAGACCTGACACCATCCATGGAAGAAGAAGCGACCAACCTTAGGCTAAGGATCCGCACCACCCTCAGAAATGGATACGACCAACCTTGGAAACGTAAGTGTGCCAACCTCGGTAGAAGAATACCTCCCGAAAATGGCTTACGTAGTCGATTGGCTTTCCCCAGTCACCTTCGGGCGGGAAATCTTACATGGTCTCAGATCCCCAAGAGGTCCTAAGGAAAAAATGACAAATACAATTGAAGGATCTCTAACAGACTTCTTGTACATGCCCTTACCCTCTGGGCATAATCAGCTACGGCCAGCTGGAGATACCTCTCTCCAAAAATACGGACTAAATCTGGCCGAACACATGTCTGATCTACTCAGGCTAGGCATAACAGCCTCCTCCTCCTAGCCTTCTGTAAATACTCGAGGAAGGCTCCCAGGTAAGACACAAGAGATACCTTCATTTTATTTTCTCTACTCTTAACAAGTTCTCCCCTAACAAACTAACTTAGGCGTCGGACATCCTTCCCCCGGAAACACACTCCGAGGAGCTCTTAAACCGTATTCCTCAAGTGTTGCAGCTATTACTCCAACAAAGGTCTACCAGAGGCTTAACATGTCCTACATTGAAGTTGTGCTAGAGCATTAACAGCAATGTACAAATGAACATATATGAACAAACTATTATGAAGTAAACAACAAATAGCAAGTAGAGAGGAAAGCATACAGGAATTCCAAACAAGACAAATAAAATACAGGAACTAAAACATAAGATAACAGAATATTGAACATATTGCAAAACAGAACAAAACATATAGAAAATGAAGTCAAGACAAATTAAGAAATACAGGAACTAAGAACTAAGAGATATAAAAACCAAGTAACTAAGAACATAAGACAACAGAATATCAAACATACATCAATGAAGAAATAAACATACAGAAAAACTAAAAATGAACATATATAAAAGAGATAACAAACATATAGAAAACATAATAGAACATATAGCAATGTACAAATGAACATATATGAACACATTGTTTTAAAGTAAACAACATGCAGCAGGTAGAGAGGAAAACATATAGGAATTCCGAACAAGGCAAATGAAATACAGGAACTAAAACATAAGATAACAGAATATTGAACATAGTCAAAACAGAACAAAACATGTAGAAAATGAAGTCAAGACAAATAAAGATATACAGGAACTAAGAACTGAGAGCATATACAAATACAGTAACTAGGAACATAAGATAACATAATATTGAACATGCATCAATGAATAAATAAACATATTGAATTCCAAACAAGATAAATAAAATATAGGAACTAAAATATAAGATAACAGAATATTGAACATATTTCAAAACAGAACATTGAACTTATTGAAAGCATACAAGAATTTCAAACAAGACAAGTGAAATACAGGAACTAAAACATTAGATAACAGAATATTGAACTTATTGAAAAATAGAACAAAACATACAAAAAATGAAGTCAAGACAAATAAAGAAATACAGGAACTAAGAACTAAGAGCATATACAGATAAAGTAACTAAAAACATACGATAACAACATATTGAACATATATCAATGAAGAAATAAAGATACAAAAAACCCAAAATGAACATACAGAAAAGAGATAATAAACATATAGAAAATAAAACAGAACATACAGCAATGTACAAATGAACATATATGAACAAACTGCTATGAAGTAAACAACATACAGCAAGTAGAGAGGAAAGCATACAGGAATTCCAAATAAGACAAATGAAATACAGTAACTATAACATAAGATAACAGAATAGAGAACATGCATCAATAACCAAATAAACATACATAAAAACTAAAATGAACATATATAAAAGATAAAATAAATATATAGAAAACAGAACAGAACATACAGCATTGTACAAATGAACATATATGAACAAACTGCTATAAAGTAAACAACATACAACAAGTAGAAAGGATAGCATATAGGAATTCCAAAGAAGACAAATGAAATACTGGAACTAAAACATAAGATAACAGAATATTGAACTTATTGCAAAATAGAACAAAACATACATAAAATGAAGTCAAGACAAATGAAGAAATACAGAAACTAAGAACTAAGAGCATATACAAATCAAGTAACTAAGAACATAAGATAACAAAATATCAAACATACATCAATGAAGAAAAACAAAAAATGAACATATAGAATAGAGATAATAAACACGTAAAAAACAGAACAGAACATACAAAAATGTACAAATGAATATATATGAACAAGTTGCTATAAAGTAAACAACATACAGCAAGTAAAGAGGAAAGCATACAGGAATTCCAAAAAAGACAAACGAAATACAGGAACTAAAACATAAGATAACAAAATATTGAACATATTTCAAAACAGAACAAAACATACATAAAATGAAGTCAAGACAAATGAAGAAATATAGGAACTAAGAACTAAGTGCATATATAAATACAGTAACTGTGAATATAAGATAATATAAGACCGAAGATATATTAGTGAATAAATGAACATAACAAAACATACAGAAAATACAGGAACTCAATGCAAGAAACTCAATATAGTAACATAACAAAACTTATAGAAAATACATGAAAATACATCAATAAATAAATGAACATATATGTACAGAACACGAACATACATCAATAAAGAAATGAATATATATGTACAGAACATGTATATAACCTTTTGAATTTCCTTGTCTTTTTCTCGTGTGTTTTCCTTTAGTTTTCTTCATCTTGTATCTTTTAGTTTCTTCTTCAGGTTTGGTGTTCTTCCTCTTTGAAGATCTGATTTTGTCTCAACGTCATGAATGAAGCTATAGGTTAGGGTTTTAAGATTTCATTTCGTCTCTACATAGCAAATGAAGAAATCATACTTACAGTTTCTTTGGTAGCACCATATCATCACTTGAGTTTGAAATTTTTAGATAGAAATTGCACTGGAGAAAGAAATCGCAGAAACAAAAATTGGAGCAGAAGAAAATGCCAAAATCACTGAATAGAAACAAGAGAGAGTTCTGAGAGCAAAAAGACTATTTGGGGTGTTCTTTTTCAAAATTTGCATTTCACGATATTGATGGCATTTTTTGTAAATTTATGAAGAATAGATTGTCTAATGGCACGTTTGCTTCTTTTTGTACATTCTGGGTTATATTGTAGCTTCTTATATTATGTAGGGTGGGTGTATGGTATACGCCCGATTTATACAATAGGTACTCTATTGCTAGAACCCAACTTATAGAAAGAGAAAGAGAGAGAAAGAAAGAAAAGATAGCCAAACTGGGTCCAATTAATCTAGATTGATCCATGTTGGATCCCATTTAGAGGGAAGTTCTCCCATAACTTGTTCTTTTCACTTATAAGATTTGAACCCGAACAGGGCGTAGTCTTTGCTTCATCTCTTTTAACCTTGCTTAGAAGCTCTTTAATTGCCCCCTATGCACGCAAGTTCAACCTTTCATCAATCCAATGCAAATAACCACAACCTGCCTTTGCAACTATTGATGACCCCGCTTATACAATTTGTTTCAAATATAGCCCAGGTTATACAACTTTATAATGAAATATAATACTCTATCTGTCCCAAGATTTTTGCTCCATTTATTTTCAACAATTAATCTATGATTTTTTATTTTCAACTTTTTAATATATAAATGAAAAATATTTATATATGAATGATAAATCAAGATATGTAGTTTCTAAATATATTTTTGCAAAGACAGGATATTTTTATGAGTAATCCCTTCCGCCAGCAATCGGTAAAAACAACCAAATAAAATGAACAAACTAATTGAAAACCATTTATCAAGCCATCAACCAGGAAAAACAATTTAATCACCATCAAGTTACTCATTAAGCCAAACCATAATTGACAAGTACGTTCCATCAACCAACAAACACTGACACCTAATGAGAAAACAAATGTTCTACCCATGCTATTTGACAACTCAAATTGCAGCAAACAATTGAGAAAACAACAATTGAAAATTTTGATACAAGGATTACCTTATAATCTGGGCATCCATAGAACCTTTGGCCAACATTCTGTGTGTCTTTCCAAGCCGTATACATCCTTGCATCTATTCCATAGCAACATCGATACCTCACCTCACCTTCTCCCCCAAATTTCAAACTTGGAGACACTCTCGAGCTTTTGGATAACTGAGACATCAAGAATTAAAACATGATTTGGGAGAAAGTAGGCTACTTAGGTTTACGGATTACAGAGGAAGAACTCCAATCCTTTTTTCCCTTGTCCAAACAAAAATTTTGATGGGTGTAAGTGGCAAACAGAAGAGTTATGCCGTTACTACACTTCAGCCACGTGGCACGAATTCCGCACACTATAGACTAACTCGCCCTATTTTAAAAAGTTTAAGGACTTATTTTCACTGAATCCAAGTCCAGGGACTAAGTCACTAAAAGTTGCACAAAGAAAGCTCAAATATCATGTTGATCAACATTGGTCTCGACTTCCTTTATCGTGTACACACTAAACCAAAATGGGAAATTTTCAAAAAATCCTCTCTGAGGTTTAGTGAATACTTCACTTACCCCCTGCTGTTTGAAAATCCTTCACTTTACCCCTTGAAGTTTAATAGATCCTTCACTTACCCCCTTCCATAATATTGAGGACTAAAATGCCCTTTTACCAATTTTGTCAATTTTATCTTTGGACAAATAATTTAGAAAATTTTTCTATTGGTAATAAAAAATTTAGAGAATGTTAACAACACTTTTTACCATCTCATGTTAATTTAAATATGTACTATCTAGTCAGTTAATTAATATTAATAAATTGAAATTATAGTCTTTACAGAATTTTAGATTTTTATAGTAATAAATCACATAAATAGTAAAATGAATACTTAAAATAAAAATAAAATCTATTTATATGAACCTTTACATAATGGTATATGAACATTAATGCCCTTGTCAAGTATAGATGCTACATTTACTTATTCTAATTTCCTAATAATTATTGTATAATTGCTAGAAAATTTAAATTATTAATTTTTCTTTACTTAAAGAAAGAAATTATTTTTCTATTATTAATGATAATTTCACCTAGGTGAAATTTCAAAAAGGCGACAATAATGATAGAAAGAAGGTGTAGAAACCTTACTAAGTATTTAAGGGTGAAATTATTTTACATTAGTTTTAATGTATTGTTGTAAATTATTATTTACTTTATTTCAAAAAAAATTATTATTTACTCAAATTGTCAACTTACTGAGCTTTACATTTTAAAAAGTCTATAATTGCCTAGAAAGTCATAAAAAATATTTAATTTTTTTAAAATATTAAATTGTAGGATTTTGATAAATTAATAATTTTAGCAAAATAATCAATTTATCTAAGAATGATGCAAAAATGATCTAATTCTAAGATTTACTTTAATTAACTTACATATTGTCGATTTTATATGCATATAATTGAAGTAATTATTATATTATAGACATGTAAAACTTCCTTAAAAAATTTTCTAAATTATTTTTCCAAAGATAAACATTGACAAAATTGGGAAAAGGGCATTTTGGTCCTCAATACTATGGACAGGGGGTAAGTTAAGGATCTATTAAACTTCAAGGGGCAAAGTGGAGGATTTCCAAATAAAAGGGGGGTAAGTGAAGTATCCACTAAACTACATGGTTTTTTTTGAAATTTTCCCAACCGAAATTAACTTCATAAACCCTAAATCAGATTTAGTAGGAATGGCAGACGGGTGGGTGAAATCTATCAACCGTAGGCAACAGTCCATGACTGACACAAAGCGTTCAACTCGGAAACCTTGTGATTCGTGTGTTTGTTCGAGTGGCTTAAAAAGAAGGGAAATTTACAATTACCCCCCTGAGGTTTGCCTTAACCAACAGTTTACCCCCTCTATTTTTAAAAACCTACGCTTTGCCCTCTATTTTTTTACACTGTCTGATAACAACTTCTAACATTGTAATTTAAACTATACGATAGTCATCTTCTAGTAATTTCAATCTCTTTAATATTTTTTTATAGTTAATAGACATTATAAATTATTAGTTTTTTTCTTTTTATAAATGCATATCATTATTTTTTAAAAGTCAGTTAGCTATGAAAAAAATATCCAAAATATTACAATTACTAGAGCATGAAAATTAGACAGTTTAAATTAGGGTTTCAGAAGTTGTTACCCGACACTGTAAAGGAAGGAGGGGGCAAAGTGTAGGTTTCAAAAAATAGAGGGTGCAAAGTGTAGGTTAGGTCAAACCTTAAAAGGTTTTTGTAATTTTCCCTAAAAACAAAGGTCTGGGCTGATCTACCTAGCTGTATAAATTCATGTACATCTTTTACATTTGTAAACATGATCCTGTCCTGCATTTCATGATCTGGGTTTGCTACTAACAAGTAAGTACTCACCTTAAAATAAAAGAGGATTTCAGCTATTTATATATGTGTCGTGTTCTGGTATCAAACTATGGTTTATACCAATGTGTATGACGTTGATCAGCTATACATAGTATCCATTATCTCAGATTTGGTCAGGGCTAGGAAAGGTAGCAAGTTATGTTTTTTAACATGATTAAAGGCTATTATGAAACAAAGTTGTGTAAGATCTTAGCTGATATCTGCTTGGACTGTTCTATAATCATATAGGTGGAGGTGTTTCTTCGTCTGTTCAAATGATTGTATGGGTAAAGATGTCATTGAAAAAGGTAAGCACCTCGAGCGACGATATCAGAAAGGGGTAATGTTTTTTCCGTCAAATTCTTTGCTGATTGATGCTTGTTTATACATTCTGCTGTGATGACTAACTTTCATTGTGGTGGGTTTTGTGTTTATTCTATGGACCTAATTCAGAGTGTGAAACTTCATTGTTGCTGAATTTAATGTTTTCATTTACAGTAAGTAAAATACTGTTTAAAAAATTGTTAAATACGATTGAAATTACTTTTGGTTGTAATTGATAGAGTAATTTATAGTTATAGGTAAATATTGATGAACATATAATAGGAGTTGATTCTCATCTTCCTTCGATTCTTAGAGAAGCCTTTCTGTTCATATCTACCCATACCATACCAGCAAGCTTTAATTGACAGGACTTTCACTATTTTTTGCACTAAGAACTAAGATCATATACAAATACCGTAATTAAGAACATAAGATAACAAAATATCAAACATACAGAAAATCCAAAATGAATATATAGAAAAGAAAAAATAAACATATAGAAAACAGAATAGAACATACACAAATTTACAAATGAACATATATAAACAAACTGCTAACATCAATGAATAAATAAACATACAAAAAAGCCAAAATGAACATATAGAAAAGAGAAAATAAACATCTAGAAAACAGAACAGAACAGAACATACACCAATGTACAAATGAACATATATGAACAAACTGCTATAAAGTAAACAACATAGCATACAGGAATTTCAAACAAGAAAAATGAAATACAGGAACTAAAACATAAGATAACAAAATATTGAACATATTGCAAAACAAAACAAAACATACAGAAAATAAAGGCAAGACAAATGAAGAAATCTAGGAACCAACAACTAAGAGCATATACAAATACAGTAACTAAGAACATGAGATGACATAATATCGAACATATATCAATGAATAAATTAACATATTTAAAAACCAATGAAGTAAACAACATAATATATAGGAATTCTAAACAAGACAAAGGAAATACAGGAACTAAAACATAAGATAACTGAATATTGAACATATTGCAAAACAGAACATTTACAGAAAATGAAGTCAAGACAAATGAAGAAATACAGGAACTAAGAAATAAGGTGTTAAATACCGTTACCGCAAGGTATACCGCACCTTGAATTTTTAAGATATACCGCATGGTATACTGCGCCGCAAACCGTTACCATTTTCTCAAAAAATAAATATTAAAATATTATTTTAAGATGACATAATTTTTTTAATAATTTATTTTTACACATTTTATATATATTCTAATTTTTCTCATCATAATTTGTCAAATATAAGTAAAAATATATATGATAGAAGATATTTTTTTAATACAAAAAACATAAAAAAATGTTACATATGGAGTGAAATAAATAATACTAAAAAAAACTAATTTATTGATATACTATAAATACAAATAATACTATCCATATACTTTGCATATACTATAAATATAAATAATACCATCTATTAATTTTTTATATTAATTAAGAAAAGTAAAAATAAAAAATAAAATAAATGTTTATTTTATGATATGTGTATTATTTTTATTTTACTGTTTATATATTTATGATATTTTGATATAAAATAAAAAAATAAATAAAAACAAATATGTGCGAAAGATTAAATACCGCAGTACGTATCATGCAGTATTTACGGTATACCGCAGTTTTTTGACAAAATACATACAAAAAGTGCACAGTATGCGGTATACCATGAAATACCACGGTATACCATGCAGTAAAATGACAAAACACGAAAACATTTGTACCACATAGCACAGGTACGAGGAAAGCGGTATACCGCGGTATTTAATTCAGTGCTAAGAACTAAGAGCATATACAAATATAGTAACTAAAAACATAAGATAACATACATCAATGAAGGAATAAACATATTGAATTCCTAACAAGACAAATGAAATATAGGAACTAAAACATAATATTACATAATATTGAACATATTGCAAAACAGAACAAAACATACAGAAAATGAAGTCAAGACAAATGGAGAAATACATGAACTAAGAACTAAAGGCATATACAAATACAATAACTAGAAACAAACAATAACATAATATCGAACATATATCAATGAAGAAACGAACATATTTAAAAACCAACGAAGTAAACAACATAACATACAGGAATTGCAAACAAGGCAAATAAAATACAGGAACTAAAAGATAAGATAATAGAGTATTGAACATATTACAAAAAAGAACAAAACATAGAGAAAATGAAGTTAAGACGAATGAATAAATATAGGAACTAAGAGCTAAGAGCGTATACAAATACAGCAACTAAGAAATGAGATGACATGATATCGAACACATATCAATGAAGAAATGAACATATTTAAAAACCAATGAAGTAAATAACATAGCATACAGGAATTCCAAACAAGACAAATGAAATACAGGAACTAAAACACAAGATAACAGAATATTGAACATATTTCAAAACAGGACAAAGCATACAGAAAATGAAGTCAAGACAAATGACGAAATATAGGAACTAAGAACTTAGAGCATATACAAATACAGTAACTAAGAACATAATGTAACAAAATATCGAACATATATCAATGAAGAAATGAACATATATAAAAACCAATAAAGTAAGCAACATGGCATACATGAATTCCGAACAAGACAAATGAAATACAGGAACTAAAACATAAGGTAAGAGAATATTGAACATATTGCAAAATAGAACAAAACATACAAAAAATGAAGTCAAGACAAATGAAGAAATATAAGAACTAAGAATTAAGAGCATATACAAATACAGTAACTATGAACATATGATAACATGATATCCAACATACATCAATGAAGAAATAAACATTGAATTCCAAACAAGACAATTAAAATACAGGAACTAAAACATAAGATAACATAATATTGGACATATAGCAAAATAGAACAAAAGATACATAAAATTAAGTCAAGACAAATAAAGAAATACAGAAACTAAGAACTAAGAACATATAGAAATACAGTAACTAAGAATATAAGATAACATAATATCGAACATATATCAATGAATAAATGAAAATATTTAAACATATACAAAACATAACAGAAAATACATGAACTCAATGCAAGAAATTCAATATAGAAAGATAATAAAACATACAAAAAATACACGAACATACATCAATGAATAAGTGAATATATATGAACAGAGCATATATATAACCTTTTGAATTTCCTTATCTTTTTCTCGTGTGTTTTTCCTTCAACTTTGATTGACTACACTTTCATTATTTTTTACACTGCTGCAATCTCTCACCTCCTAAGTATAGGCACATTTTGGGATAAAAAAAATGCTAAAATTTTATTTGGCACCAGATTATGATTTTTAAATTTATGTTTGGAACAATCTGGCTGAAATTTGTTTTGTAAACTAATGATGAGAAGAGGTTGTTAAGGGATATATTTGGGATGTGCGAGAGGTGGAGAGAAACTCTTGATTTTCCCACCACTTGCTTCCCTACCACTGAAGCGTTGGCCAGTGGCTCCAGAGAAGTGTATGGTCACAATGTGCCTGGTCATCCCAACATGACCTCGAGTGGCAGCAATAGCAGGAGTCGCAGGAGGCCGCATGGAGAAGGCATATCCTCGGATGCTTCTCCAACTGTGCAGTGCCTTACTGAGTTGTTTCATGGAGACTTCATCACTTCTGATGAAATTGTTGCCGCTCTGGACAGGATTCACGGAAATGAATTGTTTGCTCATTATCTGTTAGAGCAAAGGACTTTAGAAGACAAAGCAAACTTTGTTAGGTCCTTAGTCAGCAGATCAAACTAATTATACAGTAAACTAATATGTTAGACTTTAATGGGCTAATCATTTTTCAAAATGTCTAATTTTTTTATGACCTGTTCTAGTCACTGAAGGTTCCGATTCTTCTGAAATCAATTCCGAAGAATGATGTAGGTCACTGGTAAAATAAAAGCAAAGGTCAATTATTGTGGGGATTCAACATTGGTTCCTTTTCTTTATCACGAGTAACCCCAACCATTTTTTTTGTCAAGAGGTGTTGGTTTAGCAAAATTTGACAATTTTGGTTCACTTTCTTTATCACAAGCAGCCCCAACCATTTTCTTTGCAGGAAGTAGTACTTTGGAAAATTTTGACACAGTGTCAAATTTTGCCAAACCAATACTTTCTACAAAGAAAATGGTCGGGGCTGCACGTGATAAAGAAAGGAAACCAACGTTAAATTCCTACAATAATTGACTTCTGCTTTTATTTTACCAGTGACCAACACCGATCTTCTGAATTAATTTCAGAAGAATCGAAACCTTTGGTGACTAGACCAGGCCACAAAAAAATTAGACGTTTTGAAACAAGACTAGCCCATTAAAGTCCAACATACTAGTTTACTGTATAATTAGTTTGATCTGCCAACTAAGGACCTAACAAATTTTTCTTTGTCTTCTAAAGTCTTTTGCTCTAACAGATAATGAGCAAACAATTCATTTCCGTGAATCCTGTCTAGAGCGGCAACAATTTCATCAGAAGTGATGAAGTCTCCATGAAACAACTCAGTAAGGCACTGCACAGTTGGAGAAACATCCGAAGATGTGCCTTCTCCATGCGGCCTCCTACGACTCCTACTGTTGCTGCCACTCGAGGTCATGTTGGGATGACTAGCCACATTGTGACCATACACTTCTCTAGAGCCACTAGCCAACGCCTCAGTGGTATGGAAGCAAGTGGTGGGAAAATCAAGAGTTTCCCTCCACCTCTTGCACATCCCAAATATATCCCTTAACAACCTACTCTTACCATTAGTCTATAAAACAAATTTCAACCAGATTGTTCCAAACATAAATTTAAAAATCATAATCTGGCGCCAAATAAAATTTTAGCATTTTTTTTTATCCCAAAATGTGCCTATACTTAGGAGGTGAGAAATTTCAGCCGTGCAAAAAATAATGAAAATCCAGTCAATCAAAGCTGAACGAAAAACACACGAGAAAAAGATAAGGAAATTCAAAAGGTTACATATATGCTCTGTTCATAAATATTCATTTATTCATTGATGTATGTTCGTGTATTTTTTGTATGTTTTATTATCTTTCTGTATTGAATTTCTGGCATTGAGTTCATGTATTTTCTATTATATTTTGTATATATTTAAATATGTTCATTTATTCATTGATATATGTTCGATATTATGTTATCTTATATTCTTAGTTACTATATTTCTATATGCTCTTAGTTCTTAGTTCTTGTATTTCTTCATTTGTCTTGACTTAATTTTATATATCTTTTATTCTGTTTTGCAATATGTCCAATATTATGTTATCTTATGTTTTAGTTCCTGTATTTTAATTGTCTTGTTTGGAATTCAATGTTTATTTCTTTATTGATGTATGTTGGATATCATGTTATCTTATGTTCCTAGTTACTGTATTTGTATATCCTCTTAATTCTTAGTTCTTCTATTTCTTCATTTGTCTTGACTTCATTTTCTGTATGTTTTGTTCTGTTTTGCAATATGTTCAATATTCTCTTACCTTATGTTTTAGTCCCTGTATTTCATTTGTCTTGTTCGGAATTCCTATATGATATGTTGTTTACTTCATTGGTTTTTATATATGTTCATTTCTTCATTGATATATGTTCGATATTATGTTACCGTATGTTCTTAGTTACTGTATTTGTATATACTCTTAGTTCTTAATTCCTGTATTTCGTCATTTGTCTTGACTTCATTTTCTATATGTTTTGTCCTGTTTTGAAATATGTTCAATATTCTATTATCTTATGTTTTAGTTCCTGTATTTCATTTGTCTTGTTTGAAATTCCTGTATGCTATGTTATTTACTTCAGTGGTTTTTAAATATGTTCATTTCTTCATTGATATGTGTTCGATATCATGTCATCTCATGTTCTTAGTTGCTGTATTTGTATACGCTCTTAGGTCTTAGGTCCTATATTTATTCATTTGTGTTAACTTCATTTTCTCTATGTTTTGTTCTTTTTTGTTACATGTTCAATACTCTATTATCTTATCTTTTAGTTCCTATATTTTATTTGCCTTGTTTGCAATTCCTGTATGCTATGTTGTTTACTTCGTTGGTTCTTAAATATGTATGTTTCTTCATTGATATATATTTGATATTATGTTATCGTTTGTTTCTAGTTACTGTATTTGTATATGCCCTTATTTCTTAGTTCATGTATTTCTCCATTTGTCTTGACTTCATTTTCTGTATGTTTTATTCTATTTTGCAATATATTAAATATTATGTAATATTACGTTTTAGTTCCTATATTTCATTTATCTTGTTAGGAATTCAATATATTTATTCCTTCATCGATGTATGTTATCTTATGTTCTTAGTTACTGTATTTGTATATGCTCTTAGTTCTTAGCAATGAATTAAATGCCACGATATACCGCTTACCGCGTACCCGTGATATGCGGTACAAATGTTTTCATATTTTTTCATTTTACCGTACAGTATACCGTGGTATTTCGCGGTATACCACATACCGCGAACTTTTTGTATGTATTTTGTCAAAAAAAACCTCGGTATACCGCAAATACCGCATAGTACGTACCATGGCATTTAATTTTTCACACCTATTTTTTTCATTTTTTTATTTTACATCAAAATATCATAAATATATAAAACATTAAAATAAAAATAATACACATATCATAAAATAAACATTTACTTTTATTTTTTTTTTACTTTTCCTAGTTAATATAAAAAATTAATGGATGGTCTTATTTATATTTATAGTATATGCAAAGTATATGAATTGTATTATTTATATTTATAGTATATCAATAAATTAGTTTTTTTTAGTATTATTTATTTTTCTACATATATAACATTTTTTTATATTTTTTTTATTAAAAAAATATCTTCTATCATATATATTTTTATTTATATTTAAAAAATTATGATGAAAAAAATTAGAATACATATAAAATATGTAAAAATAAATTATTAAAAAAATTATGTCATCTTAAAATAATATTTTAATATTTATTGTTTGAGAAAATGGTAACAGTATGTAGCGTAGTATACCATGCAGTATATCTTAAAAATTCAAGGCACGGTATACCTTGCAGTAACGGTATTTAACACCTTGATTCTTAGTTCTTGTATTTTTTCATTTGTCTTGACTTTATTTTTTGTATCTTTTGTTCTGTTTTGCAATATGTTCAATATTCAGTTATCTTATGTTTTAGTTCCTATATTTCATTTGTCTTGTTTGGAATTCCTGTATACTATGTTGTTTACTTCATTGGTTTTTAAATATGTTCATTTCTTCATTGATATTTGTTTGATATTATGTTATCTCATGTTCTTAGTTACTGTATTTGTATATGCTCTTAGTTGTTGGTTCCTATATTTCTTCATTTGTCTTGCCTTCATTTTTTGTATGTTTTATTCTGTTTTGCAATATGTTCAATATTCTATTATCTTATGTTTTAGTTCCTGTATTTCATTTGTCTTGTTTGAAATTCCTATATGCTATGTTGTTTACTTCATAACATTTTGTTCATATATGTTCATTTGTACATTGGTGTATGTTTTGTTCTATTTTTTATATGTTTATTTTCTCTTTTCTATATGTTTATTTTAGCTTTTCTGCATGTTTATTTATTCATTGATGTTAGCAGTTTGTTCATATATGTTCATTTGTACATTGGCGTATGTTCTGTTCTGTTTTTTATATGTTTATTTTCTCTTTTCTATATGTTCATTTTGGATTTTCTGTATGTTTATTTATTCATTGATGTATGTTTGATACTATGTTGTCTTATGTTCTTAATTACGGTATTTGTATATGATCTTAGTTCTTAGTGCAAAAAATAGTGAAAATCTAGTCAATTAAAGCTTGCTGGTATGGTATGAGCAGATATAAATATAGAGACTTCTCTAAGAATCGAAGGAAGAAAAGAATCAATTCCTATTATATGTTCATCAATATTTACCTATAAGTACAAATTACTCTCTCAATTACAACCAGAAGTAATTTTAATCGTATTTAACATTTTTTTAAAATAATATTTTGCTTACTGTAAATGAAAACATTAAATTCAATAACAATGAAGTTTCACTCTCTGAATTAGGTCCAAAGAAAAAACACAAAACCCACCATAACGAAAGCTAGTCGTCTCAACAGAATGTATAAACAAGCATCAATCAGCAAGTAACTTGATAGAAAAAAAACTTACCCCTTTCTGATATCGTCGCTTGAGGTGCCTGCCTTTTTTGATGACATCTCTACATCTGTGATTATAGAGCAGTCCAAGCTGATATCAGCTAAGATCTTACACAACTTTGTTTCATAATAGCTTCTAATCATGTTAAAAAACAGAACTAGCAGCTACCTTTCCTAGGCCTAACCAAAGCTGAGATAATGGATACTATGTATAGCTATGTATCAATGTCATACACATTGGTTGATACCAGAACACAACACATATATAAATAGCTGAAATCCTCTTTTATTTTAGGGTGAGTACTTACTGGTTAGTAGCAAACCCAGATCACGAAATGCAGGACAGAATGATGTTTACAGATGTAAAAGATGTACATGAATTTATGCAGCTACTGCCCCGTAAATACTTGTAAGCACCTTTTCAGCTCAAAGATATAAAAGATATTGGTAGAAATTTTGTACACAAACATTTATGCAAATGTCATGAAGACATCGAGAACTAACCAAGTCATTCTAGTATTTCAAAGAATTAAGTCAGAAGTACTCACACTTTCAATAAATTATCAGAAGACGCCCAACTTGTATAAGCTACATACCAGTGTGTAAGGATCACGCGACATCTGAGTTAAGCTTCTACGATATCTATCTTTCCTAGGCCCAATAGTTCCGGCTCTCTGGAAAATGGGAATTCTATCTTCTGAAAGATCAAGCTTATGCGTCAAGCCTCCCTTACAAACTCTTCCAGTTCTGAGGTCATACCATGATTCTTTTGCTGGAAGATATACAGATGCATGTTTAGCCTCCTGCCCAAAAGAATGCATGAGATTCTTTACTTGGTCACTAAAACACATATCATGAGTTTGTTGGTTTCATAACTACAGAGAACCAATAGATATCCAGCCACCTTATTACCTTCGTAAAATTTCCTTGAACCAATAGACTGTTTCCAACCATGAAGGCTTCATCAATGCTGAAAGTTACTTCATCATACAGGAACTCCATCCACAGCGGCCGCACAACTGGAATACCACTCGTGTTTGCTTCTCTGAATAATGTGTAGAAGTATGGAAGCAACATGTAGCGAACATGTATGGCATCTCTCATAAGTTTCATCTTTCGTTCACTAACAAATTATCAAAAGTAAGAAGTTTATATTAAAATTATAAAATAAGCACCACAAACAAACGGAAATGGAATTCTAGCAGTGTGATTATGTGAAAACTAAACTTAAAAAAAAAATCCGGAATCTCAATAGAACCAAAAAAACACTGCAACATGCAAAGAGGGTGATGGCCACTTAATGAAAAACATCAGTTTTACTCCTCTTTAGCTGGGCAAGACGTAGATTTCTGTCAAGATATTTCCACTCATTAGAAGTCACAGCATCAAAAGCCTAGAAAAGCACCTCACCGCCCAATAAGTAGGACTTAAAACCTGAAAACTGGAAGATTACCTGTCCTACTAAGAAACCTTTCTATTCCCTGTACCTGTGTTTTTGCCATGTTCACCTGGATTGGTTTGTCAAGTTCCTATCCCTCATGTCCCTGGTTTATTGCTCAAGCCACAAGGCACGCCAAACCAATGCATTCAAAACCACTATATCTCAAGTCACTCTTTTGGGACTAAAATTCAAGGAAAACCTGGTTCTTCAACTTTGAACTATTTCATCTAACCCCTAGGCTCCAAACAGTGATTGCCTACGTACTTCTTAACAAGAACCTATATCAAGGATAGATTCAAAAAAGTTGTCCAGAAACAGACAAAGAAAATTCTAAAGCATTTAATTCACAATAAAATTAGGTAAATAACAATAATTAAACAGATCCATCAATTGAATCAAGGAAGAAGCAGACATTAGAATTTCTTAAAAACGTCTAAATTGCTTGGATAGTAATCCCGTACCCAAAGAGCCAAAGCTCACGTCTCTTTGTGTCATGATGGGCGTGGCCTGTGAAGAAAGGATAGTAAGCACCTACTTGATACCAACGCACCAATAACTCAGGTTCAGGGTTGCCAATAAACCCACCAATATCAGCATTTGCACATATAATTTTCATTTTCATTTATGACAAGAGAAAAGGATCCTGATGTGACACATTGTACACCACAAGTCATACATACCTGAGAATGTTATTCCAGTGAGACCAAGTGTCAAAACCATTGGAACTGAAACTCTAAGATGTTTCCACTCGGCTGTATTATCCCCAGTCCAGACAGCCCCCCACAGGAGCTATTCTTCTGTTCAGCTTCTGTGCAAGCTGCACCAGTAGTTCTCTCTATAAAAAAACTTTGGCACCGAGTAAGCACCAGTCCTAAAATCCATCAATAGCTGGATGTAAATCTCCATTGTGTGTTCGATGCCAATTAGTTGTTGCCATCCAAAATCCAAACGAAATGAGCAGGGAACAGGCGATACAACGCGGTCGATAGCTGTGTATTCTTGGTTCTTCTACTTCATTTTCTCTCTTTCCAACAACCGCTTGGTTCTTCTACTTCACTTTCTCTCTTCCCAACAGCCATTTAACTTTATAATTCTGCTGCTGAACTTTTCTTATTTTAAGTCCCCGATATTCCCACCAAAAAGTAAATAGGAGTAAATAGGAGTAGACTCAAGACTCACAGGCTATGTATTCTTGGTTCTTCTACTTTATTTTCTCTCTTCCCAACAACCACTTGGTTCTTCTACTTCACTTTCTCTTTTCCCAACAACCGCTTGGTCCTTCTACTTCACTTTCTCTCTTCCCAACAGCTATTTAACTTTATAATTCTGCTGCTGAACTTTTCTTATTTTAAGTGTCGTGCCCTAAACTGCCCCTGGCCCATTTGGGCCTGATTTTTTTTTTTTTTTTTTTTTTTTAAACATGCAGCGGAAGTTTTCATTACACAGAAGGGGCTTTTAAAACTCACTAAGACTTATGGGCACGAACCTCAGGATACTTATCGGTACTAGCTCGTTAAGTTCTTTAATTAAGGTTAAGTTGATGTGCTCTCAGAAACAAGCTAGTGCCTATGTGGATTTCATGTGTTCATTTTCATGGTCTTTACCGAGCTTAGCCAAGAATATGCATGGCAACTAAAACACCAACTTAAGTTTAAAAACTTATTTTCACGCATATGCTTTGCATGCTTATGCGTTTTGGAGTTCACTAGTGCACATAATCACTTAATGCCTTTAAATGCAACTAATGCTTAGGCATGTATTAATCCACATACGTGCATTTAAATTTCTTATTAGCCAAACTTTACACAAGCATCCAATTTCATGCTTTTTCTAAGTTTACTTGCATGTTCTTTACTAACTGAGCATACATAGCCAAACATTGCATGCTTTTAACATAGACATGGGCTTATGGGCCTTTTAGTACTTAACATGCATATGGCCCAAAATTAACCAAGAATAAAATCAAAATTTTTAAGTTCTTATTTAAGCCCAATTTCAACATGCTTCAAATTTCATGAAAACATAACCCATAAATTCATGCATGGGCCTTGGTAAGTCCACCAAGCAATAAAAATACCCGAAAATGTCCAAGTCCATAATACAAGCCCAAAGCCAAGTTTTGGCCAAATTTTAGCTAAGTCCATAATTTGGTCACTAAAGTTAGACCAACAAAAACATGCTTAAAAGCAACCCATAAATTCACAAAGCCATGGAACACAAATTTCCACCTTAATAGACCTTGTTCCCACAATTCTAAGACTTCAAGTCCTGCACAGAAAGTCCACATTTTTTTTTAGCTTGTTTACAAGCAGCTTATATACTTAGAATACTTAGAATATTTTGAGCAATACCATACACAAATCCAACCTTAGAATACAGAAAGAGTACTCAAGACTCTTAGCTTGATCTTTCAAGCAAACCTTTACCTACAAAAGTAGAGTAGGGCGGGTGAGTTATAAAACTCAATAAGGATTCCGTGGCATCCAATGCCTAACTTATGGCCTCCAAGGCCTAACATATGCCAAGAATGTAATGGCAAAATAATCCTTATTCCTGCAAAGGAAACATAAAGACAAAGAAAACAAAAAGATACATGCATATAGCAATAATATCATAATCGGGGGTTAGCATGCACAACAAATCAAAGAAGCACACAAACACACCCCACTTAACACTTTGTTCACAGAAGGGCAGCAAGCATCCCTCAAGTTTTAGTTCATTAATTTCATATACTTAATGTTTTCGGAGAGCTCACTTAGCATAGGAATTAAGGTGGCCGCCTTAACTCCTAGCCCATAATGCTTGCTTACTTAACTTAGCTCATGAGCAAAACAGAATTGCCGAAGCAATAACATAACTTAAGCCCTCTTAGCACTCCTAGGATCACATGGTTCTTTGACCATCACCTAGGGGCCCGAATACTCACATAAAAAGGCCATGGAATTATACCATGCAATAAAGTGAGTATAGGAATCCTTACCCACAACACCGAAAGCTTTATAAGCTTATTTTCCTTCGTTTTCCTTGCTTGTTGACTCTAGAAATTGTTTTCTAGCATAAGAACCAAGATGGGCCGAATTTTATTAGTAACCATAAGATACCAAGAAATCTTGGTGATTAACCCAAATAACACAAAATACCAAGAACACTTGGTGTACACTTACAGAACCTCACAGAAGAGGTAACGCCAATTTATTGTGCTTGATGTTCTTCAAGCTTCTTCTTGATTTCTTGCTTCTAATGAACTTAGAAACTCAATCACACAAAGAGTTCCTTGAGTAGAGCTTAAAACCTCCAAGAAATGGAAATGGCCAAATTTTCCTCCTTGGTTTTCTTTGAATTCTTCATCTGATTCTTGCTCTTTATGGTCTTAGAGCTTGAATTCAACCAAGAATACTTGGTTTTAATTTGAGGAATGATTATTTCTAGCTATGGACGAATATTTGGATGAGAAAAGAGTTGGAAATGTGTTTGGAATGATGAGACTTGGTATGGAAGAAAATGGAGAGAGAATGAGAGAGTTTGAGAGCAAATGGCTTTGAATGAGTGGAGTGATTATGTTTTAATGTGTGGGAAGGTAATGGCCAGCCATATGGGAAGGAAAATGAGTGTATAATGTGCTTGGAAGGTGGGAGACAAGATTAAAAGAGATGAAGACTAATTGGAAGACTTTTGGGTAAGTTTGGTAGAAAAAGTCAAAAGTAGGTGAAGAAAGAATCCAAGGTAATGATTAAGGGTGGGAGGTGGATTAAAATAATAGGAAATTAATAATGTGTTTGAAATGAGTGGGAGACAAGATTTAATGGATGGAAGACTAATTGGAAGACTTTTGTGTAAGTTTGGTAGAAAAAGTCAAAAGTAGGTGAAGAAAGAATCCAAGGTAATGATTAAGGGTGGGAGGTGGATTAAAATAATAGGAAATTAATAATGTGTTTGAAATGAGTGGGAGACAAGATTTAATGGATGGAAGACTAATTGGAAGACTTTTGTGTAAGTTTGGTAGAAAAAGTCAAAAGTAGGTGAAGAAAGAATCCAAGGTGATGACTAAGGATGGGAGGTGGATTAAAATAATAGGATTTGGAGGAAGGTGACATAAAATATTGGGAATTGGAGGGGCATGGCTGGCTAAGGCATCCAAAGCCATTAAAATGGCATAATTCCCCCTTTAGTCCTCCAACTTTCTAAATTTGGGCAATTGAGCCCAACCACTAAAAATCCCTTTGTTCAATTTAGTCCCTCATCTTTAAAAACCACCATTTTCATTACTATTTCTCTTGGCCTAAGCCAAGCTTATTTTTAAGATGTTCAACACTCAATTATGCACATGCCATATTGTCTTCTCAATTTAATTGAGCTAAATTCCTAATTAAGGAAAAATTCTTATGCTCCAAATCCATTTAACCCGGGACCTAATCACTTTGGATTGTCCGGGCATTACAACACTCCCCTCCTTAAGAAATTTGGTCCTCCAAATTTCCTAGAAGTTTAGGGAAGATATCAGGATAATTCTTAAGCATTTCAGCTTCAACCTCCCATGTGGCCTCCTCCTCAGAATGGTTAGTCCATTGGACTTTTACCATCGATATCCACTTACTTCTGAGCTTCCTAGTGTCCTTTGCCAATACCCGAATTGGTTCTTCTTCATAGGTGAGATCTTGGGTGATGGGAACACTAGTGACATGTACCACTTGTTTAGGATCAAATACACACTTCTTCAATAGGCTTACATGGAATGTGTCATGTACATGTCCCAGCTCAGGCGGTAGCTCTAACTTGTAGGCTACATTTCCTACTCTTGCGAGTATTAGGTATGGTCCTACATACCTCGGGGCTAATTTTCCCCGTTTTCCAAACCTCATTACTCCTTTCATAGGAGATACTTTTAACCATACTTGGTCTCCTACCTGGAACTCCAGGTCTCTTCTTTTCTTGAGGTTGGCATATGATTCTTGCCTATTGTTGGCAATCTTAATCCTTTCCTGGATTTGCTTAATCTTCCCAGTAGTTTCTCTTATGAGTTCTGGGCCAATTTCCAACTTATCACCTGGCTCATGCCAGCAGTGTGGAGTTATGCATCTTCTTCCATAGAGTGCTTCATAAGGTGCCATGCCAATCACTGAGTGATGGCTATTGTTGTATGAAAACTCCACTAAAGGCAAGTGTTTATCCCATTCTCCTTGGAAGTCAATAACACAACACCTTAACATATCTTCCAATGTCTGAATGGTTCTTTCAGTCTGTCCATCCGTTTGAGGATGGTATGCAGAACTAAACTTTAACTTAGTGCTCAAGGCATGGTGTAAGGACTTCCAGAATCTGGAAACAAATCTTGGGTCTCGATCCGAGACAATATCGTCCGGTACACCATGTAGCCTTACTATCTCCTTAACGTATAGTTGGGCTAATTTCTCCAGGGAGTCTGTAAGGTTTATGGGCAAGAAGTGGGCTGCCTTAGTCAATCTATCCACTATGACCCAGATTGTATTACACTTTCTTCGGGTCAGTGGCAAACCCACTACAAAGTCCATGGATATGGATCCCCATTTTCTTTCTGGTATAGGTAAGCTCTGTAATTTTCCACCAGGTCTCTGGTGCTCCACTTTGACTTGTTGACAAGTCATACACTTAGCCACAGAAGCACCAATCTCTTGCTTCATATATGGCCACCAGAAATGGGATTTCAAATCCTTATACATTTTCTGAGCTCCAGGATGCATACTCATCAAACTGGAGTGGGCTTCTTCTAGGATTTGTTGCCTGATTCCATCCTTATTTGGCACATAAATCCTATCCCGGAAATATAATATTCCAGCCTTAAAGGAAAATCCTTGATACAATTTTCCTTGTTTCTGCCCAGAGATCCTGGGAATCTCCTCATCTTGAAGCTGAGCTTCCTGAATTAGGTCTTTCCACTCAGTCCTAATAGTTAAGACCTTTACTTGGTCCATTTCCCACTTATCCCAATCTTGGGCCAACCCAGATAAACTGAGTACCTCTGCCTCGGTAGGCTCTCCAGTGGCTTTGAGTATTCCCGTGTACTTCCTACTGAGAGCATCAGCTACCACATTGGCTTTTCCGGCCGTATACTCGATGACGCACTCAAAATCTTTTAGGTACTCAAGCCATCTTCTTTGCCTCATGTTCAGGTCCTTTTGTGTAAACAGGTACCTTAGACTCTTGTGGTCTGTGAAGACTTGGAATCTGCCTCCAAGTAGGTAGTGCCTCCATTGCTTCAGAGCAAAGATCACTGCCGCTAATTCCAGATCATGAACTGGATAATTCTTCTCATGAGGCCTTAATTGTCTTGATCCATAGGCTATTGCTTGCTTCCCTTGCATTAAGACACAGCCCAGCCCAACTCGAGAAGCATCCGTGTAAACTATATACTCCTTAGTAGGGTCTGGTAGAACCAGTATTGGGGCTGTAGTCAATCTTTCCTTAAGTTCTCGGAAGCTAGCCTCGCATTGCTCACTCCACTCAAACTTTTGGTCCTTTCTTGTCAATTGAGTGAGCGGAGCTGCTAGTACAGAAAATTTAGGCACAAATCTCCTGTAATAGCCAGCAAGTCCCAAGAAGCTTCTTATGTCCCTCACAGTCTGAGGTTGCTTCCATTCCAAGACAGCTTTAATTTTCTCGGGATCAACAGCTAAACCATGCTCATTGATTACATGTCCGAGAAATCCAATTTCTTTAGCCCAGAATTGGCACTTACTTAATTTGCCATATAGTTCATGTTCCTTTAACAGGCTTAGCACCACTCTTAGGTGCTCCTTATGGGCTTCTTCATCCTTTGAGTACACCAATATGTCATCAATAAATACCACAACAAAGTGGTCTAAATGAGCTTTAAACACTCTTTGCATGAGGTCCATAAAAAAGGCTAGTGCATTTGTGAGCCCAAATGGCATCACTGTGTACTCAAAGTGACCATATCTGGTCCTGAAAGCTGTCTTTGGGACATCTTCTTCCCTGACTTTCAGCTGGAAGTATCCAGATCTGAGGTCTATTTTGGAAAAGACCTTAGCTCCCTTTAACTGATCAAATAGATCCTCGATCCTTGGGAGGGGGTACTTATTTTTAATGGTCAGTGCATTGAGCTTCCTGTAATCAATGCACAACCTAAGGGTTCCATCTTTCTTCTTCACAAAAAGTACAGGTGCTCCCCAAGGAGATGTACTTGGCCTTATGAAACCTTTCTCAAGCAACTCATCCAGTTGCTTCTTTAGTTCCATCATTTCAGGAATAGCCATCCTGTATGGAGCAATAGATGCTGGTGCAGCTCCTGGCACTAATTTGATCTCAAACTCAACCTCTCTTGCAGGAGGTAGTCCTGGGAGATCAGTGGGGAACACTTCAGGGAATTCTCTTACTATGGGTATTTTACCCAGCTCTATTTCTACTTCTGTTCCATTTAACCCTAGGTATTCACCTTTTAGTAATAAGGGTTTGTGTTCCACCACCTTTAAATGAAAATCTGGGACTAACCCAGGAGATTTTTCCAAAGATTGAGGTTTGTGCCCAGGCAGATAAAGTTGCCTGGCATGGCAGTCTATAACCACCCGATTGGCACTAAGCCAGTTCATTCCTAGGATGATGTCATATCCATTAGTATCCAAGACCATCAGGTCGGCTCTAAGCTCTAGTTCACCTAGCTTAAGCATGCAATCTTTTACAATATGGTATGTTATCATAACCTCATTCCCGGCAGTTTTAACCAGGTACATTTTATCTGTATTGCATACTTCGAGGTTTATATCTTTGACTAACTTAAAGGATACTATAGATAAAGATGCTCCAGTATCGAACAAAACTGATACTTCATAACCATTTATGGAAATGGTACCTTTTAGAGTCTTCCTGACCAGCTTAGCCTGGTCTATTTCTTCCTCATCCTCCCCAGCTTTGTTGACCTCTGGGTCCTCTCGTGCTTTCATCGATGTCTCAATCTGGAATATTCTTCCAGTAGCCTGAGGTTGTCCCCTCCTGGCCTTATCTTGGTCCCTTCTTTGTGGGGGTGGAGGCATATTGGGCCTCCTTATGGGCAATTGCCTCTGTGCCCATCTGTTATTAAACCCTCCTGGGGTCCTCTGATCTTCTCCCCTGACAGGACAGTCTTTTACCCAGTGATCCTGGGCACCACATTTAAGGCATCCGGAAGTGAGCCTATAACATGGCTTCTGGCCATGGAATTTTCCACATGTCTCACATTGTGGCCCATAGGGGGATGCGGTCTTCTCTCTTTTGTTACCCTTTCTTGGCTCATATGCCAAGCTTTCTCTGCCTCTCTTCTTAGAGAATTTTTGCATCCCACTAGTACTTCCAGGGCCATTCATGGCTTGCTCCCTGAATTCTTGCTCTAGGGCCATAGCCCTCTGTACAATGTCGTAGTATTTATGGGCTCCTACTGCTCTGAGTATTTGCCTCAGCTCTGGCCTAAGTCCCCGAAGGAACCTCTTGGCCTTAAGGTCCTCTCGATCATCGTACTGTGGTGCGTACCGTATGAGGTTACTGAATCTCTGTTCGTATTCCAGTACGGAGAGCTCTTTCTGCTCAAGCAGGTCAAACTCAACCTGCTTTTGGTCTTTCTGTGCTTCACCGATGTATTGTTGATGAAACACTTGTTCGAATTCGGGCCATCTCATTGCTCTTCTACTTTGAGCAGGCCGCCTAGCATTTTTGCTAGCATATGTCCTATGGACTGCTCTCCACCATAACTCAGCATTTCCTTCTAGTTTGAAGGTTGCTAGTAAGACCTTCTGAGAAGCGGAAACCTCCATTCTCTCAAAGATCTTTTCGATCTGGTTTTTCCAGAATTCTGCTTCATCTGGATTACAGCTTCCTTTAAATGTTGGTGGTCTTAGGGCAAGGAACCCCTCTAGTTGGCCTTCTCTTAGGCCTCCACTATTATCCATATTGGGCCTCCCTCTTTGGGCCCTCACTGTTCCAGTGGTGACAGTGAGTTGGGCAGGCCCATCAATATCTTCTATGTCCAGCTCTTCTGCATCTGGACTTTCTTCTTCTTCTTCCCTCAGTTCTTGTCTAATCTCAGATCTTATCCTTCTAGCTCTTGGGTTTCTCCTTTCCTCATCCTCATCATCACCATTTTCACTGGCTTGATCATCGAGTATAGGTTCTTTTCCTAGCCTCCTTCTTATTGGTGGCTCTCTTTGTTGCCCAGTAGGCTCTGGGACTTGGGCTTGACCCCTTGCCAGAATCTGCATGCTAGCTGCTAATTGGGCCATATTGGCCAGCATAGCTTCCATCATTGCTTCCATTCTTGCCTTTCTTCTTTCTTGGGCATCAATGCTAGGCCCAGTAACATTAGCCCTTATGAGCTCAGAAGGCCTAACTTGGGCCTCTGGCACAAAGCCAGCATTTTCATTCCCCTGATGGGAAGTTTCACTTTCATTTCGGCCTCGGTTCGTATTTCTGGTTCTCATCCTGGAATTAACAACAAGCAAGGCACACAATTGCTCAATATTCATAAATATTCATTAGTGGACTTAACCTATGTGGGAACAAGTCTATACTAAGAATCATAGACCAAAACTTTGGTCCTTAAGAGCAACTGTGCTCTGATACCAAGCTGTCGTGCCCTAAACTGCCCCTGGCCCATTTGGGCCTGATTTTTTTTTTTTTTTTTTTTTTTAAACATGCAGCGGAAGTTTTCATTACACAGAAGGGGCTTTTAAAACTCACTAAGACTTATGGGCACGAACCCCAGGATACTTATCGGTACTAGCTCGTTAAGTTCTTTAATTAAGGTTAAGTTGATGTGCTCTCAGAAACAAGCTAGTGCCTATGTGGATTTCATGTGTTCATTTTCATGGTCTTTACCGAGCTTAGCCAAGAATATGCATGGCAACTAAAACACCAACTTAAGTTTAAAAACTTATTTTCACGCATATGCTTTGCATGCTTATGCGTTTTGGAGTTCACTAGTGCACATAATCACTTAATGCCTTTAAATGCAACTAATGCTTAGGCATGTATTAATCCACATACGTGCATTTAAATTTCTTATTAGCCAAACTTTACACAAGCATCCAATTTCATGCTTTTTCTAAGTTTACTTGCATGTTCTTTACTAACTGAGCATACATAGCCAAACATTGCATGCTTTTAACATAGACATGGGCTTATGGGCCTTTTAGTACTTAACATGCATATGGCCCAAAATTAACCAAGAATAAAATCAAAATTTTTAAGTTCTTATTTAAGCCCAATTTCAACATGCTTCAAATTTCATGAAAACATAACCCATAAATTCATGCATGGGCCTTGGTAAGTCCACCAAGCAATAAAAATACCCGAAAATGTCCAAGTCCATAATACAAGCCCAAAGCCAAGTTTTGGCCAAATTTTAGCTAAGTCCATAATTTGGTCACTAAAGTTAGACCAACAAAAACATGCTTAAAAGCAACCCATAAATTCACAAAGCCATGGAACACAAATTTCCACCTTAATAGACCTTGTTCCCACAATTCTAAGACTTCAAGTCCTGCACAGAAAGTCCACATTTTTTTTTAGCTTGTTTACAAGCAGCTTATATACTTAGAATACTTAGAATATTTTGAGCAATACCATACACAAATCCAACCTTAGAATACAGAAAGAGTACTCAAGACTCTTAGCTTGATCTTTCAAGCAAACCTTTACCTACAAAAGTAGAGTAGGGCGGGTGAGTTATAAAACTCAATAAGGATTCCGTGGCATCCAATGCCTAACTTATGGCCTCCAAGGCCTAACATATGCCAAGAATGTAATGGCAAAATAATCCTTATTCCTGCAAAGGAAACATAAAGACAAAGAAAACAAAAAGATACATGCATATAGCAATAATATCATAATCGGGGGTTAGCATGCACAACAAATCAAAGAAGCACACAAACACACCCCACTTAACACTTTGTTCACAGAAGGGCAGCAAGCATCCCTCAAGTTTTAGTTCATTAATTTCATATACTTAATGTTTTCGGAGAGCTCACTTAGCATAGGAATTAAGGTGGCCGCCTTAACTCCTAGCCCATAATGCTTGCTTACTTAACTTAGCTCATGAGCAAAACAGAATTGCCGAAGCAATAACATAACTTAAGCCCTCTTAGCACTCCTAGGATCACATGGTTCTTTGACCATCACCTAGGGGCCCGAATACTCACATAAAAAGGCCATGGAATTATACCATGCAATAAAGTGAGTATAGGAATCCTTACCCACAACACCGAAAGCTTTATAAGCTTATTTTCCTTCGTTTTCCTTGCTTGTTGACTCTAGAAATTGTTTTCTAGCATAAGAACCAAGATGGGCCGAATTTTATTAGTAACCATAAGATACCAAGAAATCTTGGTGATTAACCCAAATAACACAAAATACCAAGAACACTTGGTGTACACTTACAGAACCTCACAGAAGAGGTAACGCCAATTTATTGTGCTTGATGTTCTTCAAGCTTCTTCTTGATTTCTTGCTTCTAATGAACTTAGAAACTCAATCACACAAAGAGTTCCTTGAGTAGAGCTTAAAACCTCCAAGAAATGGAAATGGCCAAATTTTCCTCCTTGGTTTTCTTTGAATTCTTCATCTGATTCTTGCTCTTTATGGTCTTAGAGCTTGAATTCAACCAAGAATACTTGGTTTTAATTTGAGGAATGATTATTTCTAGCTATGGACGAATATTTGGATGAGAAAAGAGTTGGAAATGTGTTTGGAATGATGAGACTTGGTATGGAAGAAAATGGAGAGAGAATGAGAGAGTTTGAGAGCAAATGGCTTTGAATGAGTGGAGTGATTATGTTTTAATGTGTGGGAAGGTAATGGCCAGCCATATGGGAAGGAAAATGAGTGTATAATGTGCTTGGAAGGTGGGAGACAAGATTAAAAGAGATGAAGACTAATTGGAAGACTTTTGGGTAAGTTTGGTAGAAAAAGTCAAAAGTAGGTGAAGAAAGAATCCAAGGTAATGATTAAGGGTGGGAGGTGGATTAAAATAATAGGAAATTAATAATGTGTTTGAAATGAGTGGGAGACAAGATTTAATGGATGGAAGACTAATTGGAAGACTTTTGTGTAAGTTTGGTAGAAAAAGTCAAAAGTAGGTGAAGAAAGAATCCAAGGTAATGATTAAGGGTGGGAGGTGGATTAAAATAATAGGAAATTAATAATGTGTTTGAAATGAGTGGGAGACAAGATTTAATGGATGGAAGACTAATTGGAAGACTTTTGTGTAAGTTTGGTAGAAAAAGTCAAAAGTAGGTGAAGAAAGAATCCAAGGTGATGACTAAGGATGGGAGGTGGATTAAAATAATAGGATTTGGAGGAAGGTGACATAAAATATTGGGAATTGGAGGGGCATGGCTGGCTAAGGCATCCAAAGCCATTAAAATGGCATAATTCCCCCTTTAGTCCTCCAACTTTCTAAATTTGGGCAATTGAGCCCAACCACTAAAAATCCCTTTGTTCAATTTAGTCCCTCATCTTTAAAAACCACCATTTTCATTACTATTTCTCTTGGCCTAAGCCAAGCTTATTTTTAAGATGTTCAACACTCAATTATGCACATGCCATATTGTCTTCTCAATTTAATTGAGCTAAATTTCTAATTAAGGAAAAATTCTTATGCTCCAAATCCATTTAACCCGGGACCTAATCACTTTGGATTGTCCGGGCATTACATTAAGTCCCCGATATTCCCACCAAAAAGTAAATAGGAGTAAATAAGAGTAGACTCAAGACTTGCTGTGTATTCTTGGTTGTTCTACTTTATTTTCTCTCTTCCCAACAACCACTTGGTTCTTCTACTTCACTTTCTCTCTTCCCAACAGCCACTTAACTTTATAATTCTGCTGCTGAACTTTTCTTCTTTTGAGTCCCCGATATTCCCACCAAAAAGTAAATAGGAGTAGACTCAAGACTCACGGGCGAGTCTTGTCAATCGACTCAAGACTCAAGAGCACTATCCAACCACTGTAGTTAATGTTCTCCAATGTAGATAATTAACAATCTTTTTTATTCTCCGAGGCGAGACTTGTCAAGGTGTCACTCAAGCGGGGAACAGGTGATAGAACATGATGGTATGGGATAATCAACGTTGATCTCATATGTAACAAAATTTTCAACATGTCCAACACTAAGAATGTCAAAAGTGAACAACAGCTCAATTAATTGGTGAATCAACGTTGATATCGTGTCTAGTATATTTTCATTAAGTCCCCGATATTCCCACCAAATAGTAAATAGGAGTAGACTCAAGACTCAAAGGTGAGTCTTGTCAATCGACTCAAGACTCACAGGCGAGTCTTGTCAATCGACTCAAGACTCAAGAGCACTATCCAACCACCGTAGTTACTGCTCTCCACTGCAGATAATTAACAATCTTTTTAATTCTCTGAGGCGAGACTTATCGGGCGTCACTCAAGCAGGGAACAGGTGATAGAAAATGGTGGTATGGGATAATCAACGTTGATCTCATATGTAATAAAATTTTCAGCATGACCAACATTAAGAATGTCAAAAATGAACAACAGCTCAATTAATTGATGAATTAAGGTTGATATCATGTGTATTATATTTTCATTAAGTCCTCGATATTCCCACTAAATAGTAAATAGGAGTAGACTCAAGACTCACAGGCAAGTCTTGTCAATCGACTCAAGACTCAAGTGCACTGTCCAACCACCGTAGTTAATGCTCTCCATTACAGATAATTAACAGTTTTTTTATTCCCCGAGGCGAGACTTGTCAGGGTGTCACTCGAGCAGGGAACAGGTAATAGAACGTGGTGGTATAAGATAATCAACGTTGATCTCATATGTAACAAAATTTTCAGCATGACCAACATTGAGAATGTCAAAGGTGAACAATAGCTCAATTCATTGGTGAATCAACGTTGATATTATGTGTATTATATTTTCATTAAGTCCCCGATATTCCCACCAAAAAGTAAATAGGAGTAGACTCAAGACTCACAGGCAAGTCTTGTCAATCGACTCAAGACTCAAGAACCATCGTAGTTAATGCTCTCGATTGCAGATAATTAACAATCTTTTTTATTCTCCAAGGCGAGACTTATCAGGGTGTCACTCGAGCAAGGAACAGGTGATAAAACGTGGTGGTATGGGATAATCAACGTTGATCTCATGTGTAACAAAATTTTCAGCATAACCAACATTGAGAATGTCAAAAATGAACAACATCTCAATTAATTGGTGAATTAATGTTGATATCGTGTGTATTATATTTTCATTAAGTCCATGATATTCCCACCAAATAGTAAATAGGAGCAGACTCAAGACTCAAAGGCAAGTCTTGTCAATCGACTCAAGACTCAAGAGCACTATCCAACCACCTTAGTTACTGCTCTTCATTGGAGATAATTAACAATATTTTTTATTCTCCAAGGCGAGACTTGTTAGGGCGTCACTCGAGCAGGGAACAGGTGATAGAACACGGTGGTATAGGATAATCAACGTTGATCTCATATGTAATAAAATTTTCACGACCAACATTGAGAATGTCAAATTGACAGCTCAATTAATTGGTGAATCAACATTGATATGTAATATATTTTCAGTTGATCAACATTGATTTGAAGTCAAATTAAATAATTGGCCAAAAGAATGTTGGTCTCTCCCTGTCGTGCTAATTTTCCTTACCGCTTGTTTTTTAAGTGAACTTCTCAATTATAATATTTTTTCTCAATTATTTTTTCACTCGAACAGCTAGGTCGATCGCCCTAGACCTTTCTTTTTAGGGAAAATGACAAAAAAACCCCTGAGGTTTGACCTAACCTACACTTTGCACCCTTTATTTTCTGAAACCTACACTTTGCCCCCTCTTTCCTTTACAGTGTCTAGCAACAACTTCTGAAACCCTAATTTAAACAGGCTAATATTCATGCTCCGGTAATTTCAAGATTTTTGATATTTTTTCATAGCTAACTGACCTTTAAAAAATACTGATATGCATTTACAGAAAGAAAAATGTATTTACAAAAAGAAAAAACTAATAATTTTCGATGTCTATTAACTATAAAAAAAATACTAAAGAGATTGAATTACTAGAAGATGACTATCATACAGTTTAAATTATAATTTTAGAAGTTGTTATCAGACAGTGTAAAAAAATAGGGGACAAAGTGTAGGTTTTCAAAAATAGAGGGGCAAACTGTAGATTAGGGCAAACCTCAAAGGGGTAATTGTAAATTTCCCTTGTTTTTAAGCCACTCGAACAGACATACGAGTCACAAGGTTTTCGAGCTGAACGCTTTGTGTCAGTCATAGACTATTGCCTACGGATGACAGATTATTAGTTTTTCCCAACCTGCCTGCCGTCCCTACTAAATCTGATTTAGAGTTTATAAAGTTAATTTCGGTTGGGAAAATTTCAAAAAACCCCCAGTGGTTTAGTGGATACTTCACTTACCCCCTTCTGTTTGGAAATCCTCCACTTTGCCCCCTGAAGTTTAATAGATCCTTCACTTATCCCCTACCATAATATTGAGGACCAAAATGCCCTTTTCTCAATTTTTTCAATGTTTATTGCTCAAAAAATAATTTAGAAAATTTTTATTTTGGTAATTAGAAATTTAGAAAATGTTGACAACACTTTCTGTCATCTCATGTCAATTTAAATATGTATTATCTAGTCAGTTAATTAATATTAACAAATTAAAATTATAGACTTTACAGAATTTTAGATTTTTATAATAATAAATCACGTAAATACTAAAATGAATACTTAAAAAAATAAAATATATTTTAAAACAAATATGTTAATTTTATAATCCACCTTCTAAAAACCAATTTAAGTATCGGTGTATAACTGGATATAAAAAAGCTAAGTGAAATACTATATCAAAGTCAATATGACAATTTGTGAAAAATGATTAGTTGCAACTTCACAAGTTAGGTTAAAAGATACTTATACTTGTGCCCATCAGTTTCATAACTGGCTATTACCCTTTTACTTGTTGGACGTAACCATCTGCTATTCAACAAATACAAATATTTGCCAATAGCACTATGTTAGATAATATCAGATGGGGAATTATATTAATTAAACAGAAACATAAAATTCATAGTTTTACCTATTAATTTAGACACTTTTACTTATTACTTCATACACTTTTATTTTTGAAGGAATTTTTACATGTCTATAATATAATAATTACTTCAATTATATGTATATAAAATGGACAATATGTAAGTTAATTAAAGTAAATCTTACAATTAGATCATTTTTGCATCATTCTTATATAAAGTGATTATTTTGCTAAAATTATAAATTTATCAAAATCCTACACTTTAATATTTAAAAAAATTAAATATTTTTTGTCACTTTCTAGGCAGTTATAGACTTCTTAAAATGTAAAGCTCAGTAAATTGACAATTTGAGTAAATAATAATTTTTTTTGAAATAAAGTAAATAATAATTTTATATAAGAATAATTTACAACAATACATTAAAACTAATGCAAAAATAATCTCGCCCTTAAATACTTAGTAAGGTTTCTACACCCTTTTTTTTATCATAATTGTCACCTTTTTGAAATTTCACCTAGGTGAAATTTTCATCAATAATAGAAAAAGAATTTCTTTCTTTAAGTAAAGAAAAATTAATAATTTAAATTTTCTAGCAATTATACAATAATTATTAGGAAATTAGATTAAGTAAATGTAGCATCCATACTTGACAAGGGCATTAATGTTCATATACCATTAGGCAAAATTTCATATAAATAGATTTTATTTTTATTTTAAGTATTCATTTTACTATTTATGTGATTTATTACTATAAAAATCTAAAATTCTATAAAGACTATAATTTTAATTTATTAATATTAATTAACTGACTAGATAGTACATATTTAAATTGACATGAGATGGTAAAAAGTGTTGTCAACATTCTCTAAATTTCTGATTACCAAAAGAAAAATTTTCTAAATTATTTGTCCAAAGATAAAAATTGACAAAATTGGTAAAAGGGCATTTTAGTCCTCAATATTATAGACGGGGTAAGTGAAGGATCTATTAAACTTCAAGGGCTAAAGTGGATGATTTTCAAACATAGGGGGTAAGTGAAGTACCCACTAAACCTCATGGGGGTTTTTTGAAAATTTCTCATTTTGGTTCAATGTGTACGTGATAAAGGAAGTTGAGACCAATGTTCATCCACATCATAATTGAGTTTTCTTTGTGCAACTTTAAGTGACTTAGTCCCTGGACTTGGATTCAGTGAAAAGAAAGCCTCAAACATTTTAAAATAGGGCGAGCTGGTCCATGGTGTGCAGAATTCATGCCACCTGGCTAAAGTGTAGTAACGTCGTAACCCTTCTGTTGGCCACTTACACCCATCCAAACTTTTTTTTGCAGAAGGAAAAAAAGGATTAGGTTTCTTCCTCTGCAATCCGTAAACCCAAGTAGCCCACTTTCTCCCAAATCATGTTTTAATTCTTGATGTCTCAGTTATACGGAAGCTCGAGAGTGTCTCAAAGTTTGAAATCCGAGGGAGAAGGTGAAGTGAGGTGTCGATGTCATTGTGGAATGGATGCGATGATGTATACGGCTTGGAAAGACACAGAGAATGTAGGCCGAAGGTTCTACGGATGCCCAAATTATAAGGTAATCCTTGTATCAAATTTTTCAAATGTTGTTTTCTCAATTGTTTGCTACAATTCAAGTGTCAGATAGCACAGGTAGAACATTTTTTTCTTCTTGTCGGGTGTCAACGTTTGCTGGTTGATGGCACGTTCTTGTTGATTTGGTTTGGCTTGGTGAGTAAATTTATGGTGATTAAATTATTTTTCCTGGTTAATGGCTTGATAAATAGTTTTCAATTAGTTTGTTCATTCCTTTTTTTCATTTTATCTGGTTGTTTTTGCTAATTGCTGGCGAAAATGATTACTTGCAAAAATATCCTACCTTTGTAAAAATATATTTAGAAACAACATATCTTGATTTATCATTCATATATAAAGATTTTTCATTTATATATTAAAATTTTGAAAATAAAAAATCGTAGATTAATTGCTGAAAATAAATGGGGCAAAAATTTTGGGACGGACGGAGTATTATATTTCATTATAAAGTGGCCTAGCCTGGGCTGTATTTGATACAAATTGTATAGGCTTGGCCGTCAACAATTGCAAAGGCAGGTTGTGGTTATTTGCACTAGATTGATGAAAGGTTAAGCTTGCGTGCATAGGAGGCAATTAAAGAGCTTCTAAGCAAGGTTAGAAGAGTTGAAGCAAAAACTAGAAAACTGAGAGCTAAGTTTAGAGAGGTGAATGGTGATGTGCAATATGGAAGTGAGCAACTAGAGGCTGATCAGGTTATTCAGCAGATTGATAGATTGCATGAAAATGTGAAAGCTATAAAGGTTAGGATTGATATCAATTGTACAAGTTTCATTGTAGGAGTTATTGGTATTTTGGTTTGTGTTGGATGTATTTGGTCTGCTCTAGGGTTGAGGTTTCACAATGGTCAGCTTATGTTAGGAAAGTTGTGAAAGGAATTGGTTGGTTTGATTGTAACAAACAATCTTTTTTTGCACACAGTCACGTATATCGTTTATCCAGATTCATATTTCGTGCCTAGTGTTACCAGGTGATTAGGTTTAAGATTTTGGTCAGAGTAGTACCATAAGTAGATGAATATGATACCGGATTCAATATAGAACATACTTATTCTTAGCATACCTAATGATTATTATTAATATTGAATTTATAGGACATACTTTACAATTAATAAGGAAGGCCCCTAGACTTATTTTCTCGCTACGCCCAGTTCAGGTTCAAATCTTATAAGTGAAAAGAACAAGTTATGGGAGAGCTTCCCTTTAAATGGGATCCAACATAGATCAATCTAGATTAATTGGACCCAGTTTGGCTATATATATAGGGTTTCTAGCAATAGCGTGCCTATTGTATAAATCGGGTGTATACCATACACCCACCCTACATAATATAAGAAGCTATAATATAACCCAAAATGTATAAAAAAAAAATTAAACGCGCCAATAGACAGTCAATTCTCCATAAATTTACAAAAAATGTGATTAATACCATGAAATGCAAATTTTGAAAAAACCCCGAACAGTCTCTCTGCTCTTTGAACCCTCTCCTGTTTCTATTCAGTGATTTCTTCTGCTCCAGTTTTTGTTTCAGCAATTTCTTTATGTAGTGTGATTTTTGTCTGAAAATGTCAAACTCAAGTGACAATATGGTGCTATCAAAGAAACCGTAAGTATGATTTCTTTATTTTCTATGTAGAGAAGAAATTAGATCTTAAAACCTAAACCTATAGCTTTATTTTCGATGTGGAGATGAAATCAGATCTTCGAAGTGGAAGAACACCAAGCCTGAAGAAGAAATTAAAAGATACAAGAAAAAGAAAACTGAAGGAAAAACACACGAGAAGAAGACAAGAAAATTCAAAAGGTTATATACATGTTCTGTACATATATGTTCATTTCTTCATTAATGTATGTTCTTGTTCCGTATATATATGTTCATTTTTTCATTGATGTATGTTTGTGTATTTTCTGTATGTTTTGTTATGTTACTGTATTGAGTTTCTTGCATTGAGTTCCTATATTTTCTGTATGTTTTGTTACGTTCATTTATTCACTGATATATTTTCGATATTATGTAATCTTATGTTCATAGTTACTGTATTCATATATGCTCTTAGTTCTTAGTTCCTGTATTTCTTCATTTGTCTTGACTTCATTTTATGTATGTTTTGTTCTGTTTTGAATATGTCCAATGTTTTGAAATATGTCCAATATTCTAATATCTTATGTTTTAGTTCCTATATTTCATTTGTCTTGTTTGGAATTCCTGTATGTTTTTCTTTCTACTTGCTGTATGTTGTTTACTTTATAGCAATTTTTCATATATATTCATTTGTACATTATTGTATGTTTTGTTCTGTTTTCTATATGTTTATTATCTCTTTTCTATATGTTCATTTTGGGTTTTCTGTATGTTTATTTCTTCATTGATGTATGTTTGATATTTTTTTATCTTATGTTGTTAGTTACTTTATCTGTATATGCTCTTAGATCTTAGTTCCAATATTTTTTCATATGTCTTGACTTCATTTTCTATATGTTTTGTTCTGTTTTGCAATATGTTTAATATTCTATTATCTTATGTTTTAGCTCATGTATTTCATTTGTCTTGTTTAGAATTTTTGTATGCTTTCCTTTCTACTTGCTATATGTTGTCTACTTCATAACACTTTGTTCATATATGTTCATTTGTACATTGCAGTATGTTCTGTTATGTTTTCTATGTGTTTATTATCTCTTTTTGGAATGTTCATTTTGGCTTTTTTGTATGTTTATTTATTCATTGCTGTATGTTCGATATGTCATTTTCTTATGTTATTAGTTACTGTATTTGTATATGCTCTTAGTTCTTAGTTCCTATATTTCTTCATTTGTCTTGACTTCATTTTATGTATGTTTTGTTCTTTTTTTAAATATGCTTAATATTCTGTTATCTTATGTTTTAGTTTATGTATTTCATTTGTCTTATTTGGAATTCAATATGTTTTTTTATTCATTGATGTATGTTCGATACTATGTTATCTTATGTTCCTAGTTACTGTATTTGTACATGCTCATAGTTCTTAGTTCCTGTATTACTCTATTTGACTTGACTTCATTTTCTGTATGTTTTTTTCTGTTTTGAATATGTTCAATATTCTGCTATCTTATGTTATAGTTCCTGTATTTCATTTGTCTTGTTTGGAATTCCTGTATGCTTTCCTCTCTACTTGCTGTATGCTGTTTACTTTATAGCAGTTTGTTCATATATGTTCATTTGTACATTATTGTATGTTCTATTCTATTATATATATGTTTATTATCTCTTTTCTGTATGTTCATTTTGGATTTTTTGTATGTTTATTTCTTGATTGATGTATGTTTGACATGTTATTATCTTATGTTCTTAGTTAATTTATTTGTACATGCTCTTAGTTCTTAGATCTTGTATTTCTTCATTTATCTTGACTTCATTTTCTGTATGTTTTGTTCTGTTTTGCATTATGTTCAATATTTTGTTATCTTTTGTTATAGTTCCTATATTTCATTTGTCTTGTTTGGAATTCCTATATGATTTCCTTTCTCTTCGCTGTATGTTGTTTACTTCATAGCAGTTTGTTCATATATGTTCATTTGTACATTGCTGTATGTTCTGTTCTGCTTTCTATATGTTTATTATCTTTTCTATATGTTCATTTTGGTTTTCTATATCCTTATTTCTTCATTGATGTATGTTTGATGTTTTGCTATCTTATATTCTTAGTTACTGTATTTGTATATGCTCTTAGTTCTTAGTTCCTGTATTTCTTCATTTGTCTTGACTTAATTTTCTGTATGTTTTGTTCTGTTTTGCAATATGCTCAATATTGTGTTATTTTACATTTTAGTTCATGTGTTTCATTTGTCTTGTTTGGAATTCCTGTATGCTTTCCTGTCTATTTGCTGTATGTTATTTACTTCATAGCAATTTGTTCATATTTGTTCATTTGTACATTGTTGTATGTTCTATTTTGTTTTCTATTTGTTTATTTTCTCTTTTATATATGTTCATTTTAGTTTTTATGTATGTTTATTTGTTCATTGATGTATGTTTGATATTATGTTACCTTATGTTCTTAGTTACTGTATTTATATATGCTCTTAGTTCTTAGTTCCTATATTTCTTCATTTGTCTTGACTTCATTTTCTGTATGTTTTGTTCTATTTTGCAATATGTTCAATATTCTGTTATCTTATGTTTTAGTTCTTGTATTTCATTTGTCTTGTTTGGAATTCCTGTATGCTATCCTCTCTACTTACTATATGTTGTTTACTTCACAGCAGCCAGTTCATATATGTTCATTTGTACATTGCTGTATGTTCTGTTTTGTTTTTTATGTGTTTATTATCTCTTTTCGATATGTTCATTTTGGCTTTTCTATATGTTTATTTATTCATTGATGTTTGTTCGATATGTCATTTTCTTATGTTATTAGTTACTGTATTTGTATATGCTCATAGTTCTTAGTTCCTGCATTTCTGCATTTGTCTTGACTTCATTTTCTGTATATTTTGTTCTGTTTTACAATATGTTCAATATTCTGTTATCTTATGTTTTAGTTCCTAAATTTCATTTTTCTTGTTTGAAATTCCTGTATGCTTTCTTCTCTACTTATTGTATGTTGTTTACTTCATGGCAGTTATTTTCTCCTGCAGCCAATTACCTATTGTCAGATGCTCCGCTTCAAAAATTAGTGATGTAATGCACGTAATTGCTGGCAATGAGAATCAAAAGCAAGCTGTTGTTGATATAAGGTTTGAAAGCCTCTTTCACCTACATCCAATAACAATTAGAAAAAAATTGCTGCTTTTGATTGCAATTCGTTAACACTTTGTGTTCATAAGAAGAGGGAAATTGAAATAGAAGTAGAAGATGCATGTCTAATATTTGGCATCCCATTTGGACAAAATGAAGTCCAAACATATAACTTCGGGCAGCTTGATTCTGTTGAGGCCCCAGAATTTGTAGAATGGAAACAACAGTTTGGAATAGCGAAACCACCACATCCACTAACTGTAACAAAAGCATTACTTTAAGGCAAAGAAGCCGAGTACCACTTCAAGCAGAATTTTCCTGTCTTCGTCACAACATACCTTATTGCACCACTTACAACGCCAATAAAATGCAACTGGAAAGTTCTTAAGTCATCAGCTAATTTGTCAGCTGTAAAAAACTTTAATTGGTGTAAGTTAATGCTAGCCAATATTGTTGTGCCAAATTTTTAAAGGACTTGTGCACTGTTAAAAGAAAACTGAATGTGAAAAAAGAAAGCCTTATTGGCCGAACAAGTAAGTTCTGTTATTCAAAATAACACTGCTTTGAAATATAAGGATCTTAGTTGTCCAACAATTTCATGTTTCATTGGAAAACATAAAATCAAGCAAACGCAATAACTGGGTTATTGTTAACCTTAATCGTTATATACACCCACAAAAGCAAGTGGGTTAATGTTAACCATAATCGTTTACTAGAACAACCTCAATTTCTACCACTATGACCCAAAGGTACCACAATGAGCTGATTTTGGTACCACTATGCCTAAATCTCACCCATCTGGCGGGTAGAGGTATCTATCATGGGTAAATTAACACTCCTAACACTAACCTATACTTTGGCCTTTAGACTCATTAACTCGTGGATTTGTGTTTATGTTGTTTTTTAAAAGGCCTAGTGGGATATGAATTTCAATAACCTCATTACCTGTAAATCTTAGGGATGGCCGCCCAGTGGGCGAAATCTATCATATGCAGGCATCTATCTATGACTAACGGAAACCTTATGACTTAACGCTGTTTGTTCGAGTGGCTTAAAAACAGCGGTTTGGAGTGAGTGACCTGGTTGTTCTAGCGACTGTTTGACGACGATGCAAGTCGACTCCAACTACTAGCGAATTAATGAAATAAACCTTGACACTGCCACTCCTAGCGAGCGAATCAATGAAATCGACGGAGATGCGACGGATTCGGCGGATTTGAAGGAGATGTGACCCACGTTCTCTCCTTCAACTGATCTATTTTTGTCTCGAATTTGTAACCCACATTCTCTCCTCCATTCGTGAATTTGAGCCCGACGCTCCCACTTCCAGCTCTTCCATAGACTCCAACTCCTGGAGTTCGCATCGGGTCCAACTCCCCGGTGAAATGGCTATTCAAGTGGCTAAGGACGAGCAGCAAGGGACGAGATATGAATGCATCGCTTATTCCACAATATAAAATCAATGAATCAGCGAGGGGTGAGGTCCGAAAGACAGCAACGGTGTCAAGAGAGGAAGAAAAAATGAAAATGGAGATGCCCTATACCATATTAGCAAAAATTCTAACACTGTCTGGCCTACCATTCAAAGTTGAGGGACTAACTCATTAAAGTTGGCAAAGTTAAGGGACCGTATGTGCCTTTTGGCCATGAATAAAAGTATAAAATAGAGGCAATCCTCCATGTGGTAAGGATTTAAAAAATTTTCTTTTACAGTGACCGAAGCGCACAAGCAAATACAAACGGATCCTAATCGGAGCAACCTTTAGCTAAGCTCTTAAGAAAGTTTGCTCACTCTTGTAAACTCTCTAGCTCCAATAGAGCCTTAACAAACATTTCATTTCTGTGCACCCTCTTCATAGCGTCAACCATGTGACTAGCAGTAATGATACACTCTCGAAAAAAGTGGGTAAGGCACTGCACAACTGTAGAAAGGCCTAAGGATATACCTTCTCCACGTTGCCTCTTATAGCTCTTACCATTGCACCCACTGAAGGTCTTGCCGGGATGACTAGACACACTGTTCTCACTAGACACATCCTTGAAACAATTAGCCAGCGCCGTAGGGGTACCAAAGCAACTGATGGGAAAATCAAGTTTTTCACTGTACCTATCGTATGTCCAAAATAGATCCTTCAACAACGCCCACTTAGTAGAATTCTGCAAAACAAGTTTCAACTAGCCAGTCCTAATCTAAAATATAAATCATAAGCTGGTGCCAAATAAAATATGCAAGTGAAAAGTCTCAGTCAATCAAAGTTTGCAAGTATAGGTAGATTTGAAGACTAGTAGAGGCTTCTCTAAGAATCTAAGGACAAAAACAATCAACTCTTATTATATGTTCATCAATGTAACTACAAATTACCCTCTCAATTTCAAAAACAAAATAAATATTGATACTACATTTTCCAAACCCAATATGAAAATGAAAACATTAAATTCAGCAACAATGAAGCTTCACTTTCTGAATTAGGTCCAAGGTAAAAAGGTTTAGAAGTAACCACCTATCAGACTGACCAGGTACATATACAAGTTAAAAATACTAGTATCTACAGCTCTGTTGTAGGCCAATAATCAATAATCTTATGCAACTAGGCATGTTTTACTCCAACTCATTGACTTGACTCTTTGAAGAGCACTCAAACTTTTACAACTCATTTAAGTTGGTCATCAAATTAGAACTCGGATTGCACTAGACCCTGAACTTTAGAATAAGGGAAAGTTACAAAAACCCCCCTGACATTTGGCCTAACCTATACTTGTACCCCTCTATTTTAGAAAACCTATACTTTGCCCCTGGAATAGTTACATCATTCAAATTCACGTTTAGAAAGTGATTCAAATTTATAATTATTTGAAAAATTAATTTTTTTTCTTTTTATGAAAATAGGTGCTAATTGATGTGGTCTTTTTATTTTAGATAATAAAATGTTTCCTCATAAAAAAATTAGTCTTGTTATGTAAAATATCTTTTCCTATTAAATTTCTATAACAGAAAAGTGGTATTGAGGTTTTAGAATAAATATTAAAGGTTATGATATTGTTGCCACAATTAATGTTTCCTTACTAATTGTAATATATGCACATGATTTTGAATAGCTTCCCTTTTTGTGTGATGTTAATGTGCGAACTTATGTGAGAAAATATGTTATAAAAATTTATTTTAAATATGTTAATGTGTGAGAGATTGCGAGGAAGACAAAGGAATATTGAAAAATTTGTTCCCAAAAGTATTAAGATGGACGTTTTCGGTACCAAAATTATAAAATCTTGATATTCATTAGTAAATAAAAAAATATACAAGAAAAATGTCTTTTACGATGACAACATAACCATTATAGATCTATGGCTTTACACAATTAAGTTTATCATAGGTTAAACCAACTAAATAGTGTAATTACAATAATAAGAATTTTTTTTTACATAATGAAAATGATACACTTAGAAGATGTAAAAAATGAAAAAGTAAGATATTATCAAATATAATTAAAATTTTAACTTATAGTATTATGTAACATAGATTTTGTTTTTATTTTTCCTTGTCTTTCATTAACTCATTTCTGTGTCCCTATCTTGTATTTGTATCTTTCATGACATAACTTCTAAGTTTGTCACTAAAGATGAAAATGATGAAAAATCAATAATCTTTAAAGGAAAATTCAACAACATAAATATAATTTAGTTAGAATTATAATCTAAAAGACAAAATGTCATAATTCAAATCTTTAAAACATACAAAATAAAAATTTCATAGGACTGTAATGTATCATTGCCCAATAACATTATGTCAATTAAAATAGGCTCCCAAAATAAATACATACATACATAGGGAGAAGAAGAAGAAGAAAAAAAAGAAGAAAAAGAAAAAGCCTGAATCCAAGACATTGAATAAAGGGAAGAGAATTAGATTGAGCAGAAACATTCCAGATAAACCAGGATAATCCTGGAGAAAAAACTCATAAGTAATTGGAAAAAATACCAGATAACGAACAAGATAAATAAAAAAATAATATACGATTATCCCGATCTATTATTCGTAAACGCTTCATTATCTAAGTCTTAGTCGTCTTTCTGCACCCGGCTTGATCTTCTCATAGCCACCATTTTGAAAAATGGACCACATAGATCTGCCTGCTATAAAATATCAAATGAACAAAATGGTGCTCCTATCAATAGTGGTGAAGGAATTTTAGAATAACGTACGGTAAAAGTGATTCAGGATAATTTGAAAATGGACCACCCAAATCTATTTGTTATAAAATATCAAATGAACCAAATGGTGCCTCTGTCAACAATGGTGTAAGAATTTTGTAAAAGATAAATAACGGTGAAAGTGATTGAGGATAGTTTGGTGAAATAATGGCGAAAAATCAATTCTTAAAAATCTATCAGCATATATTTTATATTGTCAAAGTAACGATGAAGTAACGGTGAAATTTTTCCAAAACAATATATTAGCTTCCTACCAAGAAATCAACTATATATTACCTTGATCTTCTCGTAGCCAGCAATTTAAAAGATGGGTCATCCAAAGCTATCTGCCATAATGTGTCGGATGAACCAAATGGTGCCCTATCAATAGTGGTGAAGGAATTTTGTAGAGGAGAAATAACGGTAAAAGTAATTGAGGATAATCGGGATGAAGTAATAGTGAAAAATCAATTCTTAAAAATTTGTCAGCATATATCTTATATTGTTGGGAGCGCGCCATGTCCTAAGGTGGTGTCAAGAAAGGCCCTGATGTATGTGAGAGTACAATTAGTGCACTAGGTGCGTGGCATGTGCAAGTTGAGCCACAAATTGGTGAAGGCAGGTTCATCCAATTTGGTCTCCTTCCTGTTGCAGCCTACTCGAAACCTTCCTCTCAATCCTTAGAAATCCACCATGGCCGAACCCTTAAAGCTCTAACCTAGCTAAATTAACAACAAAAATAAAAAGCAATTAGTGATTAAATCTAGAAATGCTAGATGCTTACAAAAAAGAAACTCCATTTCTATTTCAAAGTAAAAAAACAAGAAATTAAGCATTTGAAGTCAAAGAATCACAAACCCAATCAATTTTCAGAAAATATTCTACAAAAGATATAAAAGAAAAAACAAAGCAAAAGCCAGCTAAACGAAAGGGTTACAGAAATCGAGCTAGAGTTGTAGCTCAGAGAAAGCAGATCGACAATTTTTGCGTGGTCCAGATTTTGCACGGCCATTGCATTCTATTGGGAAAATTTTCCAAATCATCTATCACACGCAGTGGACAACAAATATAATCAAATAAGCACACACAAATTTAACACAGTTTGACTCTTAACTAACATACATCCACAGATTAGAGAAATCTACTTGAACAAAATATAAAGATTACAGGTGATGTATGGCCTTAGTACTCACGTTGGCCTATAGATCCCGTATATATAATTGATAACCTCAATATATTGCCCTCACACAATTATATGATATGAGAATCACAAAAGACTTCTCACCTTAGCTTTCTCCAGCCTCTTGACCTCTCCTCCCTCCTGGAACTCTCACATCTTACCTCTTCACCACATTGGCTTGTCTCTTATACTCAAACCCTACTACAATATGTCTTTTTATAGGACACATATAAACCCAAACTATAATAAAATAGGAAAATCAAATCCTAAACAAATAGGAAAACCAAATCTCAAATAAATAGGAAAACTAAAATGAAATCCAAAAAAAAAAACATAAACTCAATCATTGACGAAACTAAAATTTTTGGGTAGAATCAAAATTAAAATAATCGACTGTTGGATTTAAAATGTTATTCATCTAAATCATATATGCCAATTTTTAGATCAATTGAAAATTTTTAACATTTTTTTCTGATAAACGAATTTTTATTAATAAATTTCAAAAGTTTGAATTTTACTGGATAAATAATAGTAAAAACTTACAAACTAGATCAAGTTTAAAGTTTGTATGTATGATCTTCATCATGATTGGAATATTAAATTTGAGGGTTAGATTGATTAGAGAATAGAGAATATACACCTGGTGTATATACACCAGGTAACGACGTTACCCGCCTGCCGTCAGTGAAATTTTAAAAAAAGGGGAACGCGCGAGAAACAGGGAATCAAATGAGGCAGTTACCTCTTCGGATTCCGAGTTCCATACAAAAACCTCCCACCAGTTACACAACCCTAAACCGACCTCCTTGAACGCAACTGTCGCCGCACCGAAAGTTAGGAAATTGGAGAAGACGCTGCGAGAAGGCACTGGAGACTTAAGTACGCCGGCCATCTCCGTCATCTACGAGGGCGTTGCGCAAGTGGGGAGGCATCGGGATAGGGAACGCGACTCGCGATAGGGACGACAGGGATTGCGATTTTGTGAAGGTTAGATTAGAATTTTATTTTATGAAATTCTGGCATGATTTTTGTGTTGTGAGGGTGGGTCAACTACTGAGAGTTGTTAAATAGCGAGAAACTGTAAATTTGTGATTTCTTTGAAATTAGTATGTATTGTTCTGAATCTGAGATGTTAGATAGGAAGGACGAACACCATGACTAAAATTTGTGTTTATGATGATCTAAATCTGACATGTATGAGACTGAGTGGGATATGAATCGATCTGAAAGACGATGAAGGAGAAACAGATGCGGTTCTGTTACATTGGCTGAATCTGAATCTAATTGTTGGGTTTTCCATTATGAGTAGTGTTGTTTGATGTGCTATCACAATTTAGAACAGTCAGTGTGTGGAATGGTACAGTGCATCATCAGATTAATACATTCGATATCCAGAATGATACATTACATTTTCAGTTTAATACAAAAGCTTCCATGTATTATAAATTGAATGTTCTATATAATATTGTGATGTGTTTTTATGTTATCAAGGTTCATGAACGGTGGTAGTACGGTGGTGTTGTTGGGTAATGTATGTGATTGTGAGGTTTCCTTTTGCATATACAGATTAATACATTCGAATCCCAGAATGATAGGTTGCATTTCCTGATAAATATGTTTTCATTCCAGTTTAATACATGGATCTACCTGAATAATACACTGGCATTGTTAGGGAATACTGTTAAAATGGTTATCAGTAGTGATACATGTATTATGGGAAACTGAATGGCTTACGCGTTAATTCATTTGTATTCCAGTTCAATGCATTGGGAATTTATTGTCCTATTTTCCATTATGAGTAGTGGGTGGATATGCACAGTACACATACAGATTAATACAGTGGATAACCAAAATGATACATTACTTTTACAGTTGTGATTAATTCTATTATGATTAGTGTATGTTTAATGTGCTATCACAGTTGTGTAATTCTGTCATGGTACATTACATAACCAGATTAATACATAACTAATACAGAATGATACATTACCTTTTCAATTTAATAACTTGGCTGTTGTATATAATATTGTTATGCTTTGTTATGTTAGCAAGGTTCAAGAATCGTGTTCTTTGAAATTATCATGTATTGTTCTGAATCTGAGATGTTAGCAAGGTTCATTATATGTGAAAGTCCTATCCGTGTGCTATCACATTTGTGTAATTCTGTCATTGTACATTACATAACCAGTTTAATACATAACTAATACAGAATGATACATTAGTATTTTTGCATGTGCATAGTATACATGTACTAATACAGAATGATAGATTACTATTTTAGCATGTGCATGAGATATAGTGATTAATGGTATTTTTTTTTTCTATAAATAATGACAGCTTGACAATGGCCAGGAAAGATGGAAGTGGTAAGTCCAGTGAGGAGGGAGCAGGGGAGATAGACTATTCACAATACCAACTGTATGGAGAACCCTTTGAATTCATTTTGTCTTACCAGTTTTTTGTGTGGTGGTGATATGAATGGGAGCTAAAGTGTCTGTTGGTATACAGTACTCTACAGAAATTACTTGATTTTGCCTCCAACGAAGCTTATTCCGACGAGCCTTGAAACCATTATTCATCGTATACCGACTAAAAAATGAATATGCTGCTTCCACACTCTCAAAACCAACACCTTCGAAAGATACATCTTCGAACCCATTATCTCCTTTTATCATAGAGTAATCGACAATATAATCTGAAAATAGATTAAAAAATATACTGGTTTATAATGCATACAACCATTAGCGTACAACTATATCACATTTTAATACATAATATTTACAGTTTAATACATATGCCACACAGTTACATACAAAATTGCAGACAAATGTGAAAACAATTTCACACAGAATTCAAACACACTATCCTAAATTGCGAGAATTTAAACACTATTCAGTTTCACCTTCCTCGACTCCAACTCCCTCATCACCACCATCGACATCCACTTCTTCATCTCCTTCAGCATCGAATGCTGCATAAAAAAAACATCCTTAATGCCATTATGAAATTACAGTGTAACACATATATGCATATAAATTAGATAAAAACCTCATAATTCTTCTCCATAATTCACACAGTCATCAGCGACCTCTTTTCCCTTTTCGAAATATTGAACGTTTACTCCGCAATTGTTTTCTTCATCACAACCGCAAATTACTTCCCCCTCGCCTTTCCCCGCCTCAGCACCACTATACACTTCTTCAACTGCTGGGCTTTCGTTTAGGTCAAACACCATTTTATATGAACTTTCAGACAAAAAAAATTATCTAATTCTTGAATAACGAGAATTCTTGGATGCAAAAAAAGGGGTTTGAGCTTCGTCAAGGAGGGAATTGCTGCAATTCAAACTGGTATGAAAAATATTCATTTTGAATATTATATAAATGGTAAATTGATTTTTCTAACTTTCACGTTTCCTAACTAATCGTGACTTCCTAACTGAACCATGTTTCCATATTCTGCCTCATTAACCGTAAATTCACGTTTCCTAACCGAGTGGACATACACCCGGTGCATCCAAGAATGTTCGGATTGATTATATTGGTAACGGATAAAAAATTATTGAATGACAATAAAATTGTAAGTGCTTACACCAGTGTAAATAAATCCGTGCTCCATAAATAAATCTTGTAGATAGGCTTAGTCGCATAGACAGTCCTTGAACGATAACATCTATTGCGAAATTAGGTCTCTGAACAAATAGGAAACGCTGAAACACCTGTTAATCTATCCATTTGCTGTGTGAGTCATGAGTGGTTCTTCCATCTAGCAAGTACGGATAGGAATATCATTTCTCACTCTTGGTTTTATTATATGTTTTCAATTTGACCGTCAAACTTTAGAATGTTACATCCAATAAATTGAAGTCTCTTTTCTTTTTATGCGAGCTATTTTGACCTACTAACACTTATGGAAGTAACGTTAACTTAAAGAAATTAAGTATAGAACGGAAGTTTCTAAATAAAAGTGTTGGTGGAAAAAATTTTCCACCAAGAGTTGAGAAGATATTAATCCTTTTCAAAATTTAAATTTGAAATATTTCATGAAAAAGGTATTAGAAAATATTTTACCCGTCAGCCTACTAGGTATTAGCAGCCATTTCTAGTACTTGTTCCCTCTCAGTGGTAGGTTCTTTTTCCTTTTTTTTTATTTTTTTGTTTTTTGGAAATAACCCAATGGTAGGTTCTTATGCCTTGCTCGTTCAAAAAGAGAATAATTGAAGATTTTTATGACAAAAAGAAGCAAGCTTTCTTTGTTCTTTCTCCTTTTTACGAAAAGTAAACAAGTAGTCTTGTATTTATATTATAGATTTATTAAATTAGTAAAATTAGTGGAACAAAAAAAGTGCAAATCCTAAAATTTAGTACTCTTTAACATTTAAGTCCCAAAGCTTTTTTGGTATTGGTAGAAGTCCTATGACTATCAATAATTTTCATTAGCAGTTCTATATGTGATGATAGTTCAATTGACAAATATGAAAGTTTATATCTGACATTTACTAGATATGTTTTTAAGAATGTTAATGAAAATAGTTTTTGTAGAAAAAATAAGTTATATGTAAAATGTGATCACCAAATTAAATACTCTATTCTCGTCCCAAGATCTTTATAATATTCATATTTTAGTAATTAATAATTATATTTTTAATATTTTAGTATATAGAAAGAAGTGATTGACATGAGAATTGAGACTAAATGAGAGGCTTTCCATATTTCGAATCCCCATCTTTATTGCTAGCTTCTAGGCTTAGTTGGTGCTCCTGTCAGTCTGCCATCTCTAGTTTGCTGCAACTTTCTTCAAGTCCATTCACAACGAATAATCATATTTATTGTTTCTTTCTTATTATTTGTTTGTTTCTAGAAAATGATGAGCTTAAAACTGTATTATGTTTATGTTGTTTCAACATGCTAGTAGAAGAGATTATTTGACTTTATGGGGCTGCGAGGGCCCTTGGGAAGCCTTTCTTTTAAAACTTAATATTATGTAAGTGTAATAATATATTAAAAATAAAATTTTTATAATGATATTAAGTTTTTATGAATTTTTTTTTTAATGTCTAAAAATAAAAAAAAATTATAAAAATTTAATAATATCATAAAAATTTATATTCAAATAGATTATTATATCTTTATAATATTGACTTTCAAATAAATTTTATTTCATATAAAAAAGGTATAAAAATAAAAATTAGTCACTTAGGATTAAATCAACTTAATTTAAAATGAATGTTGTAAACGGGTAAAGAAAGGTTTTGAATATGGGAAGAGGAGCTGGGATTACGTTGCTTTGGGCTGGAGGACTGGTGAGGCCCATTTTTATGCCCATCCAACTGGGCTGAATGGGCTTAATGAACATGTCTAAGCTTGATGGGTTTTTTGCAGGTGGGAAGCAACAATGACGGTCGGGTACAGAAAAAATGGAGTGGATTGTGGTGCAGGCGCGGCTGAAGGTGGCCCATTAATGGCTTCGGCCGGATCGGAATGAACTTCCTCCGGTGCTCGCACGGCCGCAAGGACTCTCCTCTCGGCGTCATCGCCATCAATGACACCGGCGGCGTCAAATAGGCTTCGCACCTCCTCAAGTACGACTACATCCTCGGCATCTTTGACCCCGATGTCAAGCCCGTCGGCGACGACGCCATCGCCGTCAACGGCGAGGTCATCAAGGCCGTCTCCGACCGCAACCTCCTCAACCTTCCGTGGAAGTAAGATAATTTTTTCCTCGCATTGTCTATTTTCTGTTTCATTGTAGTTATTTCCAAATTACTCGGTCTCGTTAGGATTAGGGTTCTCGAGTATTGCTAAGCGTCTGAAACGTCCTGGATGTTTGATTTGATACGTATATTTGTTAACCCTGCGTCTTTAGGTTCGAGTCTGTGTTCTAACTTAGCAGTATCTCTATGGGGCCTTGGAAATTGATCTGGTGATTGAAGAAGGTGCTGGTCACTGCCCCTGGCAAGGGTGACATTCCCACACATGTGTTTGGTGTCGATGCTGATGCCTACAGTTCTGATGAGCCTATCATCAGCAATGCTTCTTGCACTACCAGTTGCCTACTCCACTTGTAAAGTTTATCAACCAGAAGTTTGGAAATTAGAAAAATCTCTCTGGTTTGTGTCTAATTTCACTATTGAAATGAGAATGTTAATGGTGAAATCAATGGAGAGCCCTTTCTGAATTAGGAGTCTGTGATGAGATTTTGGGGTGTGTGATATTTTCGTTTGTAGTTTTCGCTACCTGCATTGTTGCTTATGTACAAGAAATGTATTCATGACATCATGTTAGTATAATCCTGATTTGGAAGGCAAAATTCGAAGCGCTGCAGGTATTATCAAGGGTACCATGACCACCACCCACTTAGACACCGTGACCAGAGGCTGGTTGACGCTAGCCACCGTCACTTGAGACGTGCCAGAGCTGCTGCCCTTAACATTTTTCCAACTTCAACTGGTGCCACAAAGGCTGTGGCCCTTGTGCTCCCGTCCCTCAAAGGAAAACTTAACGGCATCTTCTTGCCTGTGCCGCCGACACCAGATGTCTCTGTCGTTGGTGTTGTTGCCCAGGTCTCCAGAAAGACCTGTGCTAAAGAAACTAGTGCTGCCTTTTGAGAGTGCTGAGAAAGAGCTCAAAAGGTATTCTTTCTGTCTGTGATGAACCACTTGTGTGAGTAGACTTCAGGTGCTTTGATGTATCGTCAACTGTGGATGCATCACTCACCATGGTCATGGGAGATGAGATGACATGGTTAAGGTCATTGCTTGGTATGACAATGAATGGGGGCTACGCACAGTGGATTGTTGATTTGGCCGGCATTGTTGCTAATAATTGGAAGTGAGTACGTACAGTCAATTTTTGGCTTCTTGTTTTTGGTTTTAGGATCTATTCATTTATCAAGCACACATACTGGATAATTGTAATTTGGAGCTCTATGGCCTCTTTATGCAATAAAATCTCAATTTCAACAGTTAATTTTCAATGCTGAAAGGGGTACAAGTATTTTTAGTTTCTTGAATGTTACTGCTACTTATTCACAAACGCATCTGGATCTTGAATATGGCTACTGGGACCTCCTTTTTGGGCCTTTCCTCTTTATGTTTTTTTTGTTCCCGCGTTTTTTTAATTCACATCTGCATCTGGACTGTATAGTTGCTGCGGCCATTTTTTTAGTTACCAAAATGGTGATACGATGGAATGAGCACCACAAATGTTTTGTGTGTTGTGTGTGTGTGTCTGTAATCTGTATGATTCTATTTATGCAACTCACGTGTTGTTCCTTAATGTTCTTGTCAGGCGCTGAAGATAAAATATGTTAAAGTGGAAGGTAAGCACTTTTCATATGCACATGTTTCCTCTGTTACCTCTCCTTCCTACATGACTTTTCAAATGCATGTGCAATTTATATCCATTATTTTCTTCTTGGCATCAGGCAGCAGATTTCAGAAATAAGAGATTTGAAGTAAACACTTCCCCAGGTAATGCCCTCAGTTGGCTGGCTCCACCAGCAAATCTTGATTTTGACTTCATGGACAGTTGTGGACGCAGCTTTGATACCTGGTTACTGTCGCCTGGTCACGTGCATTTGCCACTTTGTTGCCTGTGGGACTGTGAAGATGCTCTTAAGCTAAGTTCTGCAAATTACCCTCCTTTCTATGCATTCATTGCATTGTCACCACATGTTGCATTTAAATTTGCGATTATGTGATGGTTGGTGATCCTGGTCCATTCAAGCAGGATCTTGATAACCATTTAATTGAATGGGAAGTTCAATTTCACTTTTTTTGTTTTTCATACAGACCAGGAAATCTGAATTTCAAGTTGGATACACAACAAACATGTAATCATGGCACTCACGTAAATATAAGAAGGAAGTATTTTCAGGTTCTTAGATGTCCCGATCCCGCTTGCACTCGGGGGCAACGGTGGGGAAGCGTTTCCGGTCAGTGCAGTAGTTGTAGATAGTATACTTCTGGCGGACCCATCTGAGCCGGCGGTACTGCAGAGCATCAAGGTCCTGGAACTCCTTCTGATCCCACCAACGCTTGCCCTGTGTCTCGCAGAACTTAGCCTGCACCGAGACTTCGCACCCATCAATGTGGAACCCTCTGTAGGAGGCTATAAATGGAGCCTTGGACCAGTCCGTCTTCTCCAGGCCACCTCTCGTCGCCCAGTCGTCGGCGTTCCACAGGCTCGAGTACAGCTTCATTGGCTGGTTGAAAGGAAATCTGACCCCCAAGTCTTTGCAGTTCTTGAACACTCTGATCGGCACATCATCAACGGCGAACCTGGGAAAAATTGCACTGTTAGTGCCTTAACTTTGTGAGATGCTTCGGTCATTGGTCCTGGGTTTTGATACTTACACAAGCAGGTACATGTTCCAGAGGACAGAGTAGGTGTGGTAGTCCTTGGTGGGATCAAACCATAAGTAGATTCTTTGCTCCCTGTCGCCTTTTCCTCCGGTGAAGACATTTGTCTGCAGAATGTATGGCTGCCCTGATCGGTTCCCCAAGAACTCGAAATCGATCTCGTCGTGCTCTGAGTTTTGAGAAGATAACTGCAGAAACCATCAAACCAAATGATAAAAGAAAAAATAAATAAACTTTCAAATGGAAGAAATAAACAAAGCAAAACCATGAAATGGACTGCTTGTTCTTGAACAAGTTACATAGAAAGCAGTGACTGTCCCAGCAGAATCCCCAGGGACCATCTTGATGTGCATGCTGAAGTGCCCAAACAAGTAGGAGCCCTTAGATTGAAAGCCAGTCCCTTCATTGTACACCAACCAAAAGTTCAGAAAAAATGACACAAATGGGTCCTAAAGAGCAAACATTGGTTGGGCAGGCTCCCAACTTTCTGGGAAAATCTTAGTTACCTGTGTACTTGTCTAACTTGAGCTGAATCTCATTTCCGCCATTGATGTAGTTGATGTGGTCGAAAGCCCAGGTGGGCACGTAGTTGCGGCCGAAGGGCACATCGACGGGCCTTCTTGGTTGGGCGGCGAGACCTCCGGTAACCAGACCCAGAAAGCATAAGCAGAGAGTCCAAAGAGAGAAATCCATGTTTTTTTTATTTTTATTTTGAGAAACATCAATGAAGAAAGAGCTCCTGGCTCGGCCTCTTATATATAGGTATGAGCATAGGCATTAGGCTGACACGTTTCCTAGTGTCGGCCATTGGAATAGAAAAAATGGAAGAAAAACTTGAACAAAATAATGGTCCAAAAGATGTCAAATAAATTATGCAGCCAGCTTAATACTGCACCGTTTGTTAGCTAACCATTAGTGCCTTTGTTATTAAAGTATTTGATGCATAGAACTTGTCGAAAGGATATCGATCCTCCATAATCTGCGGCAGACAAACTGTTCATGTACAATGTAAAAATTTGAAAAAAAGTTTGACTAACAAAAGTGGTAGTTCGAAAAATTTTAACTGTATAAGTACGATGAAAAAATGGGAAATTATAATTATCCCCTTGAGATATGCTTTAATCTACAGTTTACTCCCTTATTTTTAGAAATCAACACTTTTTTTTTCTGTATTTTTTACACCATTTAATAACAACTTCTAAAATTGTATCTAAACTATACGATATTCATCTTCATATAATTTCAATCTTTTTAATATTTTTTTATAGTTAATAGATATTTTAAATTATCAATTTTTCCTTTCTGTAAATGTATTTTTTTTCATGTAAATACATATCAATATTTTTTAAAGGTCTGTTAGCTATGAAAAAATAGCAAAAATCTTGAAATTACTGGAACATTATTATTAGACAATTTAAATTAAGGTTTTATAAGTTGTTGGACACTATAAAGTAAAGCAAATAGGAGGTAAAGTGTAGGTTTTTTAAAATAAACAGATAAAGTGTAGATTAGACCAAACCACAGGGAGTTTTTGTAATTTTCCCTGAAAAAATTGTATCATTTTTATACAAATACTTTCCTCTCATCTTATTAAATTATTTGGTTTAGTACGGAGATTAAGAAAATAGAAAAAAATTGAGTTGTTTTAATTTTTATCCTTAATTTTTTACACATAAATTAGAAAATTAAAAAAGGTGAACATTGAAATGATAAAGAATTTTATTAAATATAAAAATGTTGTAATTGAAACAGCTTAATATAGAACATATTGTAATCGCTTTTGGGCCAATGGAGTATTTCAAAAACAATGACATCTTTCCTCCATTTAATTTTGGATGATGCATTTCTTTAGGTATAGAGATTAAGATGTATATAATTTATTTTTATTTTTTTCACTTTTACCCCTATAACTAAAATTTTTTAAAAATTCGTTTTAGGTTTCGTATGATGGGAATTTAAATAAGGACTAGAAAAAGAAAATATTCTTTTTTTTTAAGTTTTGTGAAAAGAGAGTTTAAATGATGATAGTAAGATAAATTAGATATTAAAAAAAATTATCATCCTTTTCGGAATAGATGGAGTATATAGTATTTCAAAAACATGTAATGCTACATTGCCATTTCTAACGAAAATATGCATCCCTTTCCATAACAGATGAGCATTTCCTCCACATATGTGTCAATATCCATTCATTTATAAGTCTCGTTTGATATTAACATCAGTGATTAGTATTAGAATTTTAAAAAAGTAATCTAATGATAATTTTTAGCTTTTTTCATCTCAACCATTGAATAATATATTTGAAGCCTAGTGTAAATGTGAACTTGCAAGAGTGTCTGTGGTTTTCCTGTATTTTAACCTCCTTTGTTCACTTGAGTTTTTGGAAGTTCTCATATTCAAATGCTATATTTTTAATGGAACTATAAGGGCTATCCAAAAAATAGGTTGTTACGATTTTAATTCAAACTGGATTGAAATATTTTAGTTTAACTTTGTTTGATTTTTCTTGTTAAATTGGCTAATCACCTTAGTCCAAACTGAAATAACAGAGACACCACTGCAAATGTTCATGGACTAGCGGCAGTTCAATTCCATTAATCAAATAATAGTTACATTACATCCTGAACGTATGAAGAAATTTCATGGAAACATAAATAAATTACTCTATCGCTTTTTTGAGTTTTGAGTCGGTCTCAGGTGGTTAGCAACATGTTGGGTTGTAGGCAGAGAGAGTTCTTTGAATGGAATATTGGCCGTGTTGGAGGGACACAGTTGGTCCATTCTGGAAATTTTCACTGCCCCTTTTTCCGTGCACCGAAATATTCAAACCCCAGGCTGGGGTTACCATGTGACGCCCTCACTTTTCCTCCTATAAGCAGAAGCAACCCAGGCTTTAATTAGGCAAGTAAAAAAAAAAATTTATGTGATCTAGCCATGGATTGGCCCTAGGTCAATGCAGGGTCATGCTTGCTTTTGGAATTATTCTGGGCTTTTATCCAACCAGAGCTGATCTCACTGAACTTGGTCTTCCTTTGGAAAATTCCTGGAAAATTTTTGATGGAGGAGCAGAGCATGTGGGTTGATGATTTGAGATTTTGGGTGCACATGCAGAGAACTTGTAGTATCTGTGAACTGATTTCAGCTCACCAAATTCAATTATGGATACTTATTTATTACCTTTTCCAAATGTCCTCATCTCCCTGGCCTGTCCCTCTGCTGTCTTATTTATTCTCTAATTAGTTAGGGTTGTTTTGGGTCTCATCAATGATCAAAGTTCTTGGATTTTGAAACAAGCTAAGAGGTATTGTTAATTACTTTCTCCATCTTGATATTTGGGTTGAATTTCACCTGACTTACATTCCTCAAATATTTTAAGATGTAAAAACCTGAGGTAATGAGTTCCCCTATAATTTTAACAAAATTTACACTAAATAGATCAGGTAATTTGCTAAGAAGCTCTTCATTCCTTATGTAAATTCTATATTTTGTCTATCATAAATGGAGAAATAGCTTTTAGGAGAGCTTCCTCCATAAATGAGGTCCGACTCGAATCGATTATAAATGAAATAAGAATTTTGTAAGAAAGTGGTAACCTCAACTCTAATTTTAGGACTTAGAGAAATGTGAGAGTAACGTGTCTGATCTCATATTGATATGTATTCACAAAACTTTGGGTGTCTTTCATGCGTAAAGATAATAAAATAAATATTGAGTATTTTTAGTTTTTTTTTACAGTTCTTTTAGCAATTGCATCGTTATGTTCAATTTTGTCCCATATTTTTTACACCATTTGACTTTTTCATATAATTTAACTTAAATTTATTTATATTAGTATTTGTTAGAAAAAAAATTTAAAAATATATTTAAAAACTATATATCATGATTTATTATTCTTATATAAAAATTCTTCATTTATATACTAAAATATTAAAAAAATTATAAATTAATTACTAAAAAATAAATAATATAAAAAATATAGAGTGGAGGATGTATTTTATATAATAAAACACTGAAAATTTGAATTTTGGTCACATAATTTGAAAAAAAAAATTCAAATTTTGGGATGTGCTGCACTTTGCTTGGCCCCCTTCCCTTCTCTCATCACGGATGGACTAAGTCATATCGAAAACTAGCACACTACTTTTTACACCTCTACATAAGAGTCAATTGAAAAAGAAGCAGGCCGACATTGAATCTGGAAAAGATCTCAATCCTTTTGCTTAGTGATTAACACCCGATTCATTTTAATTTAAGTTAATTGATTAAAAAATTATTTATTTTTATTTTAATATTTTTTTTATTTAAAAATTAATTTTAATTAAAAATAATATTATGCAGTTGTAATAATTTATTAAAATATAATTTTTATAATTTTACTAAATTTTTATGAATTTTTTTAATTTCAAGCCTTAGAAAATAAAAATTTATAAAAATTTAACAACATTCTGAAAATTTACTTTTAAATTAATTATTTCATTTACATAATATTAACTTTCAAATAAAATTAGTTTCAGGTAAAAAAATATAAAAATAAAAATAAATCAGTTGACTTAAGTTAAAACAAATTGGTTCTAAGCGGCCAAAAGGATATGCGGTAGGCAAGTGGTTTTAACTTTGACCTCATTATTCTCCTAACGCTTTAATCCTGGTTCAATTATCTCTTGAGTTCTGAACAAAGTGGACATTTTCTCTCTTTCCTATGTATGAGAATCTCTTAATACTTATACTATACATTGTATTAAGGTTATCAAAATCCTGATTTAAACCTTAGAATTTTATGATTTTGTGATCCGAAGTAGAAAAAATGATTCAATTAGATTATATGTTTATAATCAATTGCAATTACAATTCTGATTTGATTCTATGGCTATGATTCACATAAAATAAAAAGCAATTTCATGTGAAATTTCAATTTTAATAACATTACCTTGTATAGATGCTTCTAAATAAAATAAAATAAAATAAGGAAGTTACTATAGAAGCACATTAACATCAACAGGTGCATAGTTAAAAACAGTTTGTGGGTGGTGAAATAAAAATAAATGAAGGTGGGAAGGACCAACGTAAGCAACTCCAATGGGCAGCTGGAAATGAAACAAAAAGCAACCAATGTACGTACTACTATTACTGCTGCTGCTGCTGGGCAGTTTGTTTTCTGCTGGATCACACAAACCAACCACATTGAGAAATGTAATAAGTTAAATTTCCTTTGGTTCTCTTCAAATAAACTAACTGGCAATAGGCTGGATTTCATTTTCAGCACACTGGCTTACCTTATCCAGTAATGATTTCTGGGAAATGCGTATCTGATGCTGTTCTGTTTCTTCAGTCAGTTGCTTGCCAGACTGAGACAGTCTTCTGGCATTTTCAAGACGAGACACAACAACCCCCGCAACTCAGTTCATTATGTTCATTATTCAGGATTTTATTTGCTAATCCATAATTAATTGTTTGAAATCTATTGACTACTACATTGCATATTTGCACTGTTCACACTTCTCGTGGTTATGGTTTTATGACCTCCGTGGCAGGGCAACAATTAGAAGAAATTTTAAAAGCACAACTTTTTCAATTTTCTCCATTTTATGAAATACTGAGTTTTTTTTTTTCACTCTAATAGTTTTGGCATCTCATCCTCTAAAATTAGAAATGAGATAATACAAGAGAGTCAATTTATTATATTCATGAAAACTCTAATATCTATTGCTTTCACCTTTTGTCTCCTTCTCCTCTTGACATGTTGACTTTTCTTACTTGCTCTCAATAATATAGAATGTTATCAATTTAAATAGAATATTTAATTATTGTAATAACGAAACTAACGACTAATTTGAATTTGCTTTAAATGCATAATATTTAATTGTGAATTTACTTTAAATGCATCATATTTAATTGTTGTATAATAAATGCAAGATTCCATAAAATAGAGAATCTATTAAAGTTAGAGTAAAAAATTATGAAGATTTCAATTTTCACTTTCCTAGTTTATAGAAATTATAAGAAAGCTACTGGAGATATTGTCATTTATTATTATCATTTATTTTGGGATGAAAACAAGTTTGAAAAGTATCAACCAGCTTGCGAATAGGGATATATAGTTTCGAGGTGTTTCTGTATAGCCAAATTATACTCCCTTTGTCCTAAATTATTTGCATCATTCATTTTTCAATAATTAATATACAACTTTTTATTTTTAACATTTTAGCATATAAATGAAAAATTTTTACATATGAATTATAAATTAAGACTTATAGTTTTTAAATATATTTTTTAAAATTTTTTCTAATAAATAATAATATAAATAAATTTAAGTAAGGCTAGTAAAAAAAATCAAATGAAGCAAAAAAAAATGGGATAGAAGGAGTAATAACTCAAGCAACAAGCTTTGATTTGACCTTAGTAATAGTATGATTGGTGCTACAAAAACCTTCTGTTTGGGTTAAGTGTGGGCCGGTCATAAGCTTTTACGGCTGATTTGTTTGCTTTTGCTTGGCCCCTTGCTACAGTTTTTTCGTTTTTGATTTGGGCTGTTATTTTTTTGGGGCGGGGTTTGCATTTTGACTGTTTCTTTTTTGTCTGAAATTGCTTTTTTTTTTTTGGGCAGTCTTTTTTGGTTTAGCCCATTTGTTTTTCTTGGCCCAAAATGGTGTCCAAAATAAAAATGATAAATTACAAAATAGGTACTTTATTTGTGCATGCTTATAACTTTTGGTCCTCAAACTTCAAAATCAGACTTTTTTACCACTACATCACAATAAACAAAAGATGTTTTAAATTTTTTATTATCTTAGGCCCAAACTTGCCTGAGTTATAATCAAGAACCCATTTTGTGCCTAAATTCTAAAACAAATTGATTACCAATAATTTTGAAACATTTTAAGTTTTCTAAAACTTTTAAATTGATCATTACTTAGTTTTAAATCCATAAATTTTTTTTTATATCCTTTTCCAATGTAAATGCATTTAATATGAAAGTTTTGTAACTTTGTTGACCGACCTGCAACAAAGTGCAAGTAGATTACTAGTATGCTCCTTAAATCGATTGTGCAATAGTCGTTTAATGGATTGGATGAGGTTTGTTCATTTGGGGGGGGGGGGGGGGAGGGACATTTTTTGTTCTCCAATTTTACCACTTCAATCCTAAAATTACTCAAGTTGGCAATAAAGTCCTTTGACGTTTATTCCATAAGCTCAATTAGTCCTATACAATTGAAATACCATGTGTTTGACATAATAGCCAAAAGGCACTTGACGTCACTTAACTTACAACACATAAGGCTTGTTTGAGAAGTGAGGTGGTGATGTGGGGCCCACCTTTAGCCCAGTTGGTTTACACGGAGACCAATTGATCTTCCTCAAACCTCCAATCTGTCACGTACCGCCTTTGAGCACTAACACCTGCTAGAAAATAGGACCAATGAAGGTGAATGGCCAAGTCACATCCCATTCTATTGATAGATAAAGAGTCTGGTGCTAATCAGGTGCAAGATTCTCTACTGCTTTCTCTTCTCTAATTGAAAGGAGTCCTGCATCTGGATCTATTTTCCTTGAGAATCAGAGTCAGATCTATCTTTTTGGAAGCAAAATCATCATCGGAAATAATTTTTAAGAGTGTTTCTTGGAAATTTTGTTATTTAACTGGAATAGAAATAGATCTTGGGAAAGGTGGTGGTGGGGAAACTATTGCTACTAGTATCGAAACCATAAGGGGCTAATTATTTATGGGTTAAACTCTCCCTGTTGCCATGCCTTTCACTCGCTGAAAGCAAGCAACCATAGGTTCTGAAGGATTTTTGCCAACCTAGTTTTCCACTAAGCCAAATGTACCCAATTCAGTGATGACACTTACAGGGCCACTCAAAGAAATCATTAAGGATTTCACACAAGATTCACCAATCAAGTTGGCATCGTCGATGGATTCACCAGCACACATCAGAAAATGAAACGGATTCATCTAAAAAATAGTGACGCCGATCTCACAGATCTTTACCTCAAATCCGGTGCCCTTCACCTCTCTTCTCTTACATTCTGCCACATTATGTAGAACATGTCAGATATGCAAATTTGCCACCTTGCCACGTCGAATTCATTCCTCAACCCCCACTCCGTGTTAAAAAGTCAAGCTCAACTGAAAGCCCCTCCTCAGTGTTGAAAGGTCAGGCCCCTTTTTATGTCCACATCCCCACATCTTTTCTCTGCCCCATATTACCACCTCACTTCTTAAAGGTGGTAAAAAAATGTCTTTATGTATTGTAAGTTAAATGCCGTTAAGTGCTATCTGGCTGTTCCGTTAAACACATGATAATTTTAATAGTTATAGGACTAATAAAGCTTATAGAATAAACGTTAGAGGAATCCATTGGCAACTCAAGTAATTTTAGGATTGAAGTGGAAAAAGTGACAAAAGTAGAGAACAAAAAATGTACTTTTCCTTTTTTTATTCCAAGATAGCCTAATGATTATAATTTTTGAAAACATAGGTTTCAAAGTGGGATTTGTATAGTGGCATTGTTACACCAATCTATTCGTCACCACAGACCAGGCAACTAGTTTTCGACCTAATGTAATTATCCCAAATCAAGTATCCAAAAAATGGGTACTGGAAAGCTACAGACAAGTCTTGAAGATGATACAATCCGAAAACACATAGTAACCTTATGCTTTAGCCTTCTTTCAAATCTTAATTGAGGCTCTAGGCAACCAGGTTAATAAAGGCGTTCTCTAGGACATAATCACATCTTTTCAGACTTAACTATAACTGAAAAACCTTTTGAAAATATCATTGAACTATCTAGAAAAAACCATTAGGGATCAAGGCCAATGTTTATAAAAACTAGGATTTAAGACAAATGAAGACTAAGAGAGGATTCACACAGAGTAACAACTCATAAGTCACCATTTGTCTTCAAGATTAATAATCATAAACTTGAAGATTTTGATCCAGAGAGGATCTACAAAGTGGCAACTTTGAATATTAGAAAAAGTTGGAGGATTAAGAACCTCTACTTTACCCTTTTACCAGAAAAAACTTAGAGAGAGAAAGAAGGAACATAAGGAAATATATTCTTGGATTGAAGAAAGGATGTTTACAAATTGAGATGAGGCTCCCTTATATAGGTAGGGGCCTAAACAAATAGACAAACTTAGTTAGATAAGCCCTTACATCACACACTAATAATACAGGTAAGTAACAGATCACTAACAAACCAATGAGTCTACCACATAAAAAGTAAAAGATATTACTACACAAGGCACTAAGCTTTGTCGGAAGACTGAAACATGCATGATGAAGACATGTTAACCACTCAGATAATTACCGAGAATTATCGAGGTGAAGGTTAATGTGTTCATCTTCATAGTTAAAGTCAGATAGGGTCTTATGTGAGTCTTAGCATTCTTTCCAGAAATAAGGATCATCATGATCAGGTCCATTAAGTTCTCGCCAATGAGTACAAATAAAACCATAGTTGCAATCATGCATGATATATTCATTCGTGGTTGTGATAATGGCAGATCCTCCAACAATGTTTCTGGTGAAGGAGTTATAGTAGGACAAGATATTCAATTAAGAGTTCTTTGTGCATTTTCTGCTCTTTCTCTATCTTCTTGAGCTTTTTGAAGTCATTGATGATAATCAAAATATTGAAGGGCTTCATGAATCATCTCCTGATAATCAAAAGGGTTAGATGGCTAGTTTGGAATGTCATGGGGCCATACTTCCATTAAGAACACTGTGTGATTGTACCGATAAGTTCTATAAAAAATTTCAGCAGGACGATGCCACGACACATAAGCTAGGTTAAAATCAAGGTTTTTATAGTGGTGATAAATAGGGGAAGGTACAAGGCTTAAACTAGAAAAGGTTTTAAAGAAAGTAATAGGTTGGTGGAAAATGTAAATAACATGAGCGGCTCCATACAAAAGAGAGAAGTTAAGAGGGAAATGTTATTTAATTGGTAACGGATACGGGAAGTAGGGATAGCAGGGTTAAGAGCTTTATAGGATTGGTGAAGATTCTTGATCCAATTACAAAGAGGATCAAACCGAGGGGGAAAGTAAAAAGCTCAGATGACTGGAAGTCAATATGAAAGTTTCTAGAAAAAGTAAGAAGTTGGTGAAGCTGAGGAATAATAAAGATAATTCCTATGGTATGAATGGAGCAGAGATACCATAAAAAACAAAGGGCTAAGGGAGGAAAATGAAATACGTCTGTAATGGAGAAGAGATAAGCAAAATGGTATTTTGGGTAAATCCCTACAGGTTTGATAGGGCAATTCTCAAACCCATATATTTGAATAAGAAAAACACGATAATGAAATACTCAGTGATGCTGGGTGAACATGAAAGATTAATACTCATAACGTTCAATGTCATAGGGTAAAATTTTCTCTTTATCAAAAATAGGGGGATAGGATGAGGAGGAAGCCATTTCAATGTTTTGGTTTAGGAAGTTTAGGAGGTTTTTTGAAAGACTTCGGTGGCCTGCTTAGTATGTCTGCAAGGATGTTGTTGGTACCCTTTATATGCTTTACATCAAAGTTGAACTATATGAACCACTGTTGCCAGCGGGTAATTGTGCGTTGGGTAGCTGCTTCTACTTGAAGTTCATCATTTTCTAGAAAGCTGACATGTCCCTTTCCACAAAAAAAAGTGATGATCAATGAGATGAAATTGGAACTTTTTTATTTCTCGTTTGACAACTAAGATTTCCTTATAAGTGAAATGGTAATGCTTTTCCGAAATTTTGAATTCTTCGTTATTGTATTTGCACACGTGTCTAACTCTGTTAAGTTCATTTAGGAGGACCGCTCCCCAATACTCATAAAATGCATCAGTCCATAATGTCTTTTTGCCTTTGTCAAAAATCTTAAAAGGTGGAAGTGTCTAGACCACTTCTTTGAGTTTGACAATTGCATTATGCTTAAAGGAGGACCAAGGTGGTGCATCTTTATGTAGAAACATGTGTAAATGATGGAGAATGCTTGCCAACTTTGGGATGAACTCTCGAATATAATTTGACAAGTCCAAGGATTTTCTAAACTTGTTTCTGTGTGAGATTATCATCTGAAAAATCTTGAATCTTATTGACTATATGTGGTTGCCGATGATATTTACTATCTATGATTTGCACAACAAGAAATTCAATAGAGATCTGCCCGATTTTCATCTTACTTTGTGATAAAATAACATCATAATCTTTGACAATATAACTGATTTAACAACTTCAGATGTAAACCTGTACAAAGTGAAAACAAAAGAATATCATTAATGTATACAAGAGCCGAAGGCAGAGTTGGCACAAATATTTGTATCATGGCCTTTTGGAATAAGGAGGGTGCTGTTTTTAGGCCAAATAGTAAAATTGTCCACTGATAATGGAAATCAGGGATGTAGAATGTAGTCTTGTATTTGTCATGGGGATTTATGGACAATTGCCAAAATCTTGATTTGAGATCAAACTTCGAGAAGATCTTGGCATTGGTCAAATTGGCGAAAAGAGTGTTCTTGCAAGACAAGGGAAATTTAATATCTACCAGAAACTCATTAAGGGACTTATAGTCAATGATAAGCTTGGGCTTCTTTATCTTTTGTTCTGAATGTTTATTGACGTAGAAGGCCTAACAAGCCCATGATGAAGATGTGGCTTGATAAAACCTTGGGCCTTTATGTCCTGAAGCTCTTGGATCGCTATTCTTTTTTCATCTAGGGTCATACCTGAATGGGTAGCCTTTATTGGATTGATATCCTCATTTTTCTTAAAGGGAAGCTCAATAAAGAACTTTGAATTTTTCTACAACTAGATAAGATGTTTCTTTTCAAATTTTGTATGTAATTCAGCACAAGATTGGTCAATAATCATCTTCATGACTGAACCATAGACTAGATCAGTTTCTGATTGCAGTTGATTTACAATCAATATTTCTACTTCACAAGAATAAAGTCTTAGAGTTGTAGTCCAAGGAAAGAAAAACTTGTGTAATTAGAGACCCTTGTCAGTTCATTGTTGAACTACCAATTGCTTGATGATATCAAAGCCAAGGATCATATATCTACCGCGATCACAAACATAAGCAAGGATAACCACGTATTTTGTTGGTGAAAAATAGATACGAATAGGTCTGCTGACTTAGGTGACATAGAAAGCTCCATTTGCTACTCTGAACCTTTTATTGCAAGGTAGCCACATCTTGTCTTTGCTTATGGGATGACTTGAGCTGTAAAAATAATTAAGTTGATTGGAGCAATCTACATAGAGTAAATTGAAGTTGCTCTTGAATCAAACTCTGAAAAATAAGCTTCAATGGCAAAGAGTGTAGATGATTCCTCATCTGTCTTAGAAAAGATGGATTCCATATCATCTTTGGAGATATCTGCATTGGTGACTTGAGTGATGGTATAAGCCATATTTGATTTTGACTTAGAATTTTTTTTAGGACAGTTCTTATTGAAATGACCTTGCTAGCAATATATGAAACACTGTTTGAATTTTTTAGTGTTCTTATTGTATCAGAAAAATCTCCTTCTTTTTCTTCTAAATCTTCAGGGTTTATCTGGTGAATAGACCTTCCTTCTGTGATATCTCTTCTTTGGAGCACCTAATAGAGAGTTCTGGTTTTTTTTCAAACTTCGTCAAATAAACCTTGTGATTGATTGAACTTTTGAAGAAAGTGTGGGTGTTGCATAGCTTTTGTAATGCTGCCATAAATGTCTAATGAAGTCTCTCAAATGAAAAATCATTCACGGTCTTCCCACTTTGTTAGATAATTCTGAGGGTTTCTTGGCCAATTGTCTCTAGAATAGAGTTAAGATAAGCCTGCTTAACATTATTATCATTTTCATATCCAGTGCTAATGAGATAATACCACTTCATCATTCTCTTAAAATGTTTTTCAAGATTTTTTTTATTGTAAGAACAACATTTCATTTTGAGAAATTCTTCACGAGCAACATCTGTGAGAGAAAATTGATCACCAACAAACTCTGCATAAAGTGTAAGTACAAGTATATCTTCTGTTAGCAATTAGAGGAGTTGAGCCTGTCGATATTCTCCTAGGCGTAAGTACCATTGCTTTATGGTTGCTATCATTCGAGCAATAAAAGCTGCAATGGCTTTTGCATCAGTAGCACTATCTTTCTGTAGCTGAGTTAAACACCAGGCATGCATATCTAAGAACTTGTCATGCCACTAGCTTGGAGGAATTCCATCAATTGAGAAGGTGATAGGTGATGATGGAAGACTCCATGATTGGCCGATATTCATGAAAGGAATATCTTCTTCCATAACCACTTGAGGTTGTGGCTGTGGTGGCTGAGGTGCTGTAGCTAAAGGAGGCTATTAAGGTCGTTGTTGCTTTTGTGAAGGAGCCTGAAGAGGTGCCTATGGCACAGGGCCAGAGCGAGCTTCCAATGTACCAGATTTTGCTGGTTGAGCTTGCTGAGTGTGTTGGCTCAAAGCTCCTTGGGCCATGTAGATTTGAAGGTCTGAAGAGAAGGATGATGATAATGAATCATTGTCAAAATCTTCATATTCTTCAGATGGGTTGGAGTCTGGTATCACAGCAAAGACACCAAAAGAAGATGGGGCTTCTTGAAGCTGATGATTAAGGAAGCAAGTAATAGGATTGGACTAAATAGTCAAAGCCTCATGTGATGGCTCCTGGATTCTAATCGAAGGATTAGAAATTCATTGCTTTGGATACTTAGAAGGCATTGGGCCTTTCAATTTTTGATCCTGAGATGACATGAGCCTGATGGGTTCTGAATAAGTAGATATAGACAGTGGTTTTGTATATGTGGGCTTTGGTTTGGGCCTAGGTCAATTTTTTGGATAAAGAGAATAAGGTGTGACAATTATATTGTCAATTGGGTATGTAAGGGTAGCAAATGTCAGAACTGGGTTTGAATATATTGGGCTAAGAAAGTGAAGAAATGGGTGAGTAGATATAACAAGTAGAGCATAAGGGTCTGGTAATATGGGTATTTGTTGGTCTTGGAGATACTTGAGTTTCTACTTAAGATGCATAATTTTCCCTTCCTGGATCGAGAAATTCTCTTGCCTTGAATTAAACTCAAAATCTCATTATGAAGATAATTAATCCTTTGTTGGCACTGGGTCAAATGATCAATCTGTTGAGGACTTGATTGTACTCGATTCTGTTGAGGACTTTGTTTTGAGACAACATGTTCTTTGATTGCCAATTAAGAACTTGCTTAGATGCAAAAGTGTCTTTTTTGCGTCCATCAAAATCAACTGTTGTTGATTGGGCAACCTTCCAACGATATTTGGTTAAAGTAGAAGAATCTTTAAATTTCAAAAGGGGAAAATCCTCATTCTTCATCTCAAACATATTTATTGCAAGAGTAATTGGTGGAGGTTATTCTTTCCTGAGCTGTTTGAGTGCCTTCTTGTAGTAGGGATAAAAAGCAATCTTAACTTCTGGAGATGGAAGAGAAAGTTCAAATAGTTTTTCTTAAAGCGGAGATGGTGGTGATTCTTCTTTATAGGAATAGAGGATATAATAGTCATATTTGCCAGAGGGTTCACCAAGTAATCCGGCTTCAGGATCACCATCTTCATATCATTGACTTTTTGAATAATCATCATTTTCATCAAGAAGACATATGCAATCAGGACAATCACAAACATTAAAGTATTTGTGACTGTTGCTATCCTGAAACTGAAAAATAGGAAAACCATTATAATTAAATGATTCAATTGGAACCTATAGAGGCTCTTGTAGTTTTCTAATTATGGATAGAATTGCAGGTGTGGAAAATACATTAGTGTCTTTAGTCAATTCTTCTTTTTGGAAGAATATTTCAGTATGACCCTCTCCTTTATCAAGAAAAAGGGGTTTCTTTGACTGAACTAGTTCTGTCTGTTGATTGAGAGACTCGTATCTTGTACTCCATGAAGCAGGGATTAACCATTGAAGTTCTTCTTGTGGGATCTGCCTTGGACCATAAGTCTTATTGGGAACATGTGTCGCATCGACAGATAGATACAAAGCATCATTGTTCATATTCGGCATAGAGAAATCTAGGGCATGATTCTGGGCTCGATACGCCATCTGATAGTGAAGTGCTCTGCCAGTGTGGAAGAGATTTGTTCTGCACCAGTAGTCTGTAATTGGATCTTCAAAGCTAAAAGAATAAGTGGATCTTGAAGAGCCATATAGAAACTGGGGAAGAATGTAATAAGTATGGTACCGGTGTTGAGAGTGGTCTCAACCGTGCCAATACAAGCATGCTTATACTTCTTGTTTCTAGAATTGAGAAGAGCCAATCGTGTAGTGACTGGTAGTCATTTTCTTCCATGATATGTATGAGTGAGCCAAACAGCTTCAAAGTGGAGATGGGTATAACCATCTGTAATCCATTGCCTTGGAAAATAAGAAGAAATCTCCAGAGTAACATATTGCTCTTTGGATGTAGCAGGAAGAGTATGTTAATCAAACTTTGTAACCTGAACAAACTCTTTAACAAACCTTCATGATGGAAAGACTAAACTCTTCATTGTCTTTGTAAGAGAGTGAGTGGGCTTAACAAATGTCTTATACAAATTGATGAGAGGGAGATCGGTCAAGGGAACCTTATCTTCCTCAGAAAGATACTTGAATTTACAAAGAGAATCCAAGTGAGATGCTGTAGATGACAGGAAAGATGTTGTAGAAGTGAGTGTTGGTGTAGAAGTTCTTGACATATTTGGGAATGATCTGGGTCAAGGGATCAACAAGAAATTCTTAACCATACAACTTCTCAGAAAAAATGAACAATAAGGCTCTGATGCCAGTATGGGTTTCGAGATAGCCCCATTATTATGATTTTGAAAACATAGGTTTCAAAGTAGGACATGCCTTAACCGAGATTTAATGATAAGTTGTCGCTTTGAGTCAGATTTTGAGTCCTTCATAGCTTTGCAAAAAATATGATTATTGTGTTGTACAAAACATATTATGTATGTTTTTTCAACCTTTTACTAAGTACCATAATTACAACAATAATAAACATTTTTGGGTTTTACAAAATAGAAATGTTACTTTCAGAATAAGATTAAAGATGGAAAGAAAATACTCTATCCTATATCTATTGAACTATTTTGTTTAGTACAAAGATTAAAAAAATTGAAAAACGTTATACTATATTGTTTTCACTTTTATCTTTAAATTTTATATATGAACTGATAAAATTGAAAAAAACGGATGTTAAAATAATAGTTTAAACAATAGCATTGTAAAATAATTTACTAAACATGAAAAATGTTACAAAAATTTAAAACTGCGTCAAATAAAATATATTACAATAATTTTGGTACGAAAGGAGTAAGACATATATTAGGACACAAATAATTGAAATATGTACATATATTACTTCCGAGAGCACTTCACCTGCTATGTCTGTTAGGTTCCCATCTCGCCATAGGTAAATCGCTCAACTTAAAGTTAAAAAGAGGCATAAGTCGGTACCTTTCACATATGGTTCCCCGTATGAATTAAATCCATAATGTTTATTATATGGAATAATGGTGAAAGCCAAAATTAGCCTGACAGGTGAATAAAATTTTTTTTCACTGAGGTATATATTTCAATCAAAACCAGAATAATCTTTCTTTACAGTGGGTGGAGGTAAAAAATGAAGAATACTAAGAACGTTCAAGGTAAGGCTCGTGGGCAACACAAGACAAGCTATATATTTCAGACATCAAGAAATCGATGTTTGTGTCAAAACTCTGCTTCCTAAAACAACCAATGCTTCTTCCTCGGCTTCTGTACAGGGATATCTGTGGAACAAAACAACTTTGTTTGAAGCTCAAGCTAGAAAATGAAAAATTTTCAAGTAGTAGTAGTAGCAGTAGTAATAGCAGTAGTAGTTGTACTAGTAGAGAGTGTACAAACCTTGGATTTCATAGAGTGAGTTGTAGTGTACCTCAGACCAGAAACTTAACCACAATTCTGCATCAGATAACAAGCAGAAGAGCAAGAAATAAGAATAAAAACTGAAAATTGATAATAGTATATATGGTCATGCATCTAAAATTCTATAATGATCATGCCAAAATTTGAGCTGTAACCTTATAACCTATAATGCCAAACAACCGGAAGCACGGTAATTCCAGCACCGCCCCCCAAGCCTTTTATGTCTCAGTGACTAAAAGGGTCATCTGTTTCAGCCATCCAACTCCTTTTCCAAGTGTTACAAAACCTTTCCCCTTAATTACCCTTCTACCTCGTTTTTAACTTTCTCGTTCAGGGGCTAACTTTACAAGACAGCAACGTCAAATATTTACTTGATTAGGTTGATTGTGTTGCAATTTTTTAGAGTTTCCTTTTTGTTTTAAATAAAATATCAAGGGATTAAAACACAACAAGATGTTGTCGAGTAAACAAGATTCATTCAAAAGCACAAGTCTTCAAAATTTCGCTTACCACATCTAGGAGCCACAAATCGAGGCATAATTTCGATAAAACAGGTATCTCTGAATGAAGTTAACAGGCATATCTTTGCTGCAAACTGCAACATGCAAACTAGTCAGTTACCAAAAGACCCATTAGTAGTGGGAGAAAAATCAAGACAAAGTTACACATAGCTGGTTAGTTGCAGAATTCTAACCTTATCAGCAGCCGCTTGTAAGGTAACATGGTCCCCCCATTCGCCCAATCTGTAATACAGAATTTTCCAGCGGAAGGAATGAAGTATCAATACCAGAGATAACCCATCATCCATATAAGTAATATTGTATAAACCTCAAGGAATGGCATACTTAGCCATTTTCTTGTAATATTTCTTGTACTTCATCGGAACATACCCTTCATACAGTGAGGGATGGTCTTTGAGCTAAAAGACAAGTTGGCAGAAAAAAGGTCAATATCTGCTTGTCAATCAACAAAGAAAATATTATAGAAAACTATGTTACACAGAGCTTTTTTCAAATTCAAATTCAACATTCTCCTTATCCCTACTCAAAAACCCCTTCAACAATCACCAAACAAGTTTACATGGTTCGTAAGATTACTAGCAGTACAAGTCACATCGACTGAAAAAAGAGCTTCAGTAAGAAGCTCAGTAGCAAGACAAATTTATAATATAACTTAAACAGATTCAAATAGAGTTGAATACCCTACCTGTTTAACAATTTCTTTACGCACATGCTTGTGATATTCGGGAGACCTGTATATTTGATCGGAAAGTGCACGAAACTGCAAATTTTTTAAGATCTGTCTGTTAAAAATGTGACATTTACATCAGCTAGAAAGTACTCGAAAGAGGAATGAACAAGATGGAACATAGAACATTTGTGCTATAGATACCTGACAATTTCCATCACCAGAGACCTTTACTTCATAAAGCCCATAGACCTGTAACCTGAGAAACGTCAAAACTTTGCTTAGATTATTGCCGCCATCCAATACAATAGCAAGTGCAGATGATCAAAATAATGATGCACACCTCTGGAATAGTCGTTCGTGATCCAAACCTGCTTCGCTTACGTTGGGGATATATGTGTTTATCCGTGGAACATGCTGAAATATCAATAAATTGCAGCATGAGATGTCTTCATTAAAACAAGTAGCGTATATGATTGAAAACTAATAAGAGCTAACAGCAGAAGTACAATTGAAATGTGTCCTGGACTGTGAGCAAATCAAGGGCTTATTTTATTTCGTAACGACCAAGTAAGTGATCTACTACAAAATGGAAATGAAGAAACTTACAGGAACTGGGGCAAGATTAGAAAGGCGCCTAGCAACAGCTCCATCCAACTGGGCATATTCTTCAGACAGAACAGCAGCAATCACATGGTCATCCTCTGTGTCCTGTTGACTGCTCCAGGAAGTAGAGCTAGAGGATTCACCGACCCTCCAAGTTCCATTATTCATCCTCAATTCAACCCCCAAAACAATTACCAACACCACTAACTAGTAACTTCCAACAAGACAAAACCTTTCTCCTGAAGAACTCAATTGCCTGAATCAAACAATAACGAAAAGGTCACAACTTAGACCATTCACGATCACAAGACTGAAACTTTGAGAGAAGAGAACAAAACCACATCATTCAATTTGCATCGAATCGCATAAACAAGCAAACAAACAGTAATTGAAACAAAAAAAAACAAAAAACAAAAAAAAAATCGTCATCATTGCTGGGCCCCAACCCAAGCATGTGAACGATGAAGAAAGAGGGAAGAAATCAAATTGTGGGGCGATCGAAACTGAGAATTGGGGTTTAGACGATCGGATGATCATCAAACGTATAAACAGCATCATGAGATTGATCCAAAGAGAAAAGGTAGAGAAGAAAGAATGCAATACCAGTAACCCCTGGTTCCCGGCGAGCCTTCCGATGGGTTGGAAGGTGAAACGGGAACTAGAGAAGGAGCAACGAGAAAAACGAAGGATGGAGGATTTGATTTGAGCCGAGAACTGATTGATATTGGTGGCAGTTGGCGAGAATATAAAGCGATAGGAGGAGGTGAGGTGAGATATTTGGCTTGGAGTTGGATTGCGTTGAACCAAGTTGTTGTGCTGCTGCCCCAAAAAAGACAAAAAAAAAAAGAGCAAATTCATTGTTCCTAAGTTCCAACCGGGAACGCTGCTCCGCGTGGCGTGGCAAACTGGCAGTTAAACATTCACGCGGAATATATGACAACCGGACCGAACCGCTTCCTAAATTCTACCTGGGTTTACTCGCTTTTACCTGGCCTCTGCGGTCTGGATTCTACCTCACAGGCTCACATCTGTCTCTTTTTGTGCATATAGATTCTTAGGTTTGTCTTATTTAGTGCTGAGCTTTCTATTTTGATGCTCCGGTAAGTAGCCGCAGCATATGATCCAGAAAATGATAAAAAAAAGTAAAGTTAGGAGTGGGGAGACAGCCGGTTACGTGGAGGATAGGCAGGAAAAATAAAGAAATTTCAATTTTACACATCCTCTTCTTCATAAGTGAAAAAAGTGATATCATAGGTGAGAAAAGCATTTAGGGGAAAATAAAAGTGTTTGGAAGAGAATAAAAGCATTTGGGGGTACAAAAGCATTGGAGGGGAGAAAAAAACATGAAGAAATAATTGTCACCAACTATTTGAGGGGATATAAAATTTTCAACTCTAAACTTTTAGTGTTTTGTCAAATCAAGCCTAGAACCTAAGATATTCATGGGGCGGGTTTGACCGAGTTTACTCTAAACCCGAACTATACCATATAGGTGACTGAATTGCCCAATATAATGCCTAAACCACACCTCATACCATTAAACCCGATTAAAACTAGAACCATATAGAATGTGGTTTAGGTCGATTTGATATGACCGGTTTATATTATTTATCCTGTAAAACAATTTAGGTTACTTAACAACACTCGTTGACAAGTAAAGTTGTGCAATTGGAAGTTAAATTTTTAAATAAGAATAAACAGTATATATAAGATCATGTCCTAGTATTGTCATTAAACCCAGGACTCTAAAAAGAAGAAAACTATGGATGGGACTTTAGTCACTGGAGTGTTTGTGAAATACATGGTTACTCTACTAATTACACATAATTTATAAGACAATTTTACTTGTGATACCCAAAAATGTCTCACCACTGAGCAACAAGGGAAACTAAAGATAACAATCTTAGAAAAGCATATTTTGAGGAATATTTAAGAATTTTAAGGCCAGCAACTACGAATTACGTACTTACTAATGTTTAGCTCCAGATGATAGTGTTTTTTAGTAATGAAAAATGTAGCAAATTTCATATGAACTTGAAAGTAAACAAAAAAGTATGAGCCTGTTGCTTACTGGTGGATGAGAGTTGGACTCATCTACTTGGGTTAGGAAAGAAAGTTGGGCTTAACTTCTTTCTTGGGCCAAGAAAGGTTTTGGTTCGGTTCGGATTAACTGGGTTTTAAATTTAAAACCCAAACCACACCGCATGCATATCAGTTTATTATTTTTTAAAACCTACACCACACGGTAACCCCATATAGCCACCGAATCAGTTTAATTTGATCTATACAATTTCTAATTGAGTCTTAATTCTCCTAAAATAAACTGGTTCACAATCATGGCCCCCTTGAATGTGAACCAAATGTGAATAAAACAAGTCAGGTTCATATTCAGAGGGGTCACTGTATTCAAGTTGTGAACCAGTGACCTCCTGAATGTGAACTAGTTTGGAATGTTGCAGATTGGTTCACATTTAGAGGGTCACCGGTTCATATTCAGGCCTCCAATTATAAATCAGTGAATCCCTAAATGTGAATCAATCAAAACCTATTCACATTCAGGGGGTCATTGGTTCACATTCCAGCCCCTGATTATGAACTAGTGCCCCATGAATGTGAACTAATCTAGAAGGTTTTAAATTGGTTCACATTTAAAGGGTCGTCGGTTTACAATTAGTATATTAAATATGAATCAATCAAGACTAGTTCTCATTTAGGGGGTCAGTAATTCACATTCAAGCCTCTTGTTTGTGAACCAATGACCTCCGTTTGTGAATTGGTGACTACTTAAATGTGAACCATTCTTTACTAGTTCATATTGAAACCACTGCTTGTGAACCAATGACCCCCTAAATGTATACCATTGAGGAATGGTTTACATTTAAGGGGTCACCGATTCACAAATAGGAGCCTAAATGTAGACCAGTTCATTTTAGGAGGATTAGGACTCAATTAGAAACTAGATAAGCCTTACAACTACTTTGGTAAAATACCAAAAATTTTAGGCCTAAAAGTGTTATTTTCCCAAAAAATAGATGGTGGCCATCGCTTTCAATATCCTCTAAGTTAATTGCATCGTGGCCCCTAACATTTAATTATTGTCCTATTTTGAACGCTAACCTCGATTTCTTACATAGAAATTCCCTAACCTCGTTTAAGTGTTTCATTTTAGACTTTCCATTAACTTGAGGTGTTAAGTTGGACAGGAAAAAAAAAAGTTAAAAACTAATTTTAACCCCTAAAAACTTTATTTTTACCTTAGAAATCTTGAAACTTTCATATCTAACAATCAAACCATTATTCCCACAATCCGCCACATTCCTGTCCCTCTCTAGCTACCGCCGTTTGTGTAAGTCACTGATTGATGACTCGGTTTTACAGTGTTAAGGCCAAAGAACAATAACCCTATGGTTTCAGGGCTCAATTTCGTGTTGTTTGGTTGAATTTTTGATTCAAAACAAATCAGGGTTTTTGAAATTATTCATGAATCCTAACTTTCATTTTGAAATTAATTGTTGTATGTGCAATATTGAATAAAATGAATGGTTTCTTTGTGTATAACGGCCTTTGGGGAGTAAAACCCCTCTCTTTTCATTATTGTTTGACAGTATTTTGCATCCACCAGCAGCATCGCGCAACCATCGTAGTACCGTGGAGGATCGGTTGGAACGGCGACAACTAGTCACAGTGGAGCTGATAGATAAACAATTGAATCAGCGCCTTTGTGAGAGTTCTGGTTTTTGGGCCTTTGTGGTAAGATTGAATCAGTGATGTGCTTGACGATGAGGAGACAGATGATGTAGAGGGACTACGAGAACATCTGGAGCAAGGAGACCTCGCGGAGGGTGGGGCCTTGCTACCCCAACCGGTGGTAGTGGAAAGAACTGGCAGAGGCATTGCTGCTACAGCGAGATACAAAAAAAGGTGAAAAAGGCGGGTCACAATGAAATTTCATAAATTGAAATATGATTCGAACAAAGAATTGAACTAATCCAACGTGAAATCGAGTCCTAAAATCATAGGGTTATTGTTCTCCAATCTTAGCACTGCAAAACCAAGCCATCTATTGGTGGCTTTCACGAATGATGGTTACAGGAGGGGAACATGCATGTGGTAGGTCATGAGAATGGTAGTTCGATTGTTAGATATAAAAGTTTTTAGGTTTTTAAGGCAAAAATAAAGTTTTCAATGGTTAAAGTTAGTTTTAACTTTTTTTTTCAGTCAAACTTAAGTTTGCAAGTTAACAAAATGCCAAAAATGAAACGCTTAAATGAGATTAAGGACTTTCTACGCAAAAAAATCAAGGTTAAGGTTCAAAATAGGACAATAATTAAAAGTTATGGGCAACGAATGCAATTAACCCAACATTCTCTAAAAGCTTTGTGCTTAGGTAAACACTTTTTCCACTAGGTTTACTGTTTTTTATTTTGTGAAATCACTTTTCTAGACACAACAATTTTTTCCTAAGATTCTATTGTCGGCAATGAAGAAATTGTAACGTCCATGACTTTTCTCACTATAGGGCTGGTGAAGATGGGGATCAATCTGGTGACCCATAAGCCCAAAAAATGAAGCACTCATCAACAGTGATGGCCAATCAAAGCATAACTCGTAAAAGAATCAAAGCTTCGATCCCACTTATTTCTGCTCTCCAGCACCATAACCAGCTCTTCCAATGAGATAAACTTCAACCCATTAGCCTCCATATCTAGCTAGACTACCTACAGCGTAGGAGGCTATAACCTGGGGTCCCCAACATCCACACTTACTTTCTCCGATCTGGCAACTGCTTCATCATCGTCACCTATAATTCCCAGTAAAATGTACATGGGAACAATCCCACAAATGATTGAATTTGTAGGCACCTCTAGTTCTATAAACATAGAGTTGATAATGGAAAAAGGGAATGTGAGTGGAAAAAGACAAATAATTCAATGGGCATTCAATGAATAAATAAAGGGCATTGAAAATTCTATAACTTTTCAGTTTGAACCTGAATGACATGTCATTGTCGATGGATGGGTTCATAAGTTTGTTTTTTAGCGCCCCTTAGCTTTGCTGCTATGTGACATAGCCTTTTTGGAAGCTTCGTAATAGGATATATGGACCAAAGGGAGATTCTATATTGTTGCTGCGCAAGTTGCTGTAGCACTTTTAATTACTAAACGACAAAACAGCTTCATCTAACGTGTACCGATAATCGGTTGGTCCTTGTCCAAGACATTTGTTTGTCCTCATCAGCCTTGTAGCTTCTCTTGGTTAAGCTCAACATCACTATCTCGTCCGTTATTGGCTATGACCGCCAGCCTGTCTATTATCTTTCCCATTCTTAAACTTTTATTGTCTTTCTTCCTTATCTCCACTATAGCTATGACTGCTTGCCCTTCTATTATCATCGGTGTCCATTAATTTTGCTTTGGTTAGCACATAGCAGACTAGGACAGCTCTGCCATTGGCCCAATGGCCTGTTGCTGTAGTTGGCCTTCATCGACCACTGAAGGCAGTGGCGGAACTATTAAGGGGCAGGGGGGCTGCTGCCCCCCGAAAATTTTGAAACTTTTGATATATAGGGTACTAAATTGCTTACATCGAGAGAAGTTGAGGATTAGATAAGTATTCCTACCCCCCCCCCCCCCGAAAAATATGGAAGAATATAAAGATGGGGGCAATGTGGCATGCGCTTAACAAATTAGGGACCAAATTGGTGGTTGTCCCTTTAGCTTTAAGCAACTACTAACGCCAAACGGTGATGGGGGGCAATATAAAGATGGGGGGGCAATAAGGTAGGCTCTGAATAAATTAGGGACCCAGTGAGTAGTTATTCCCTATACATTAAGGGAAATTCTAACATGGCCTAAATGCACTATTAGTCCTCAAACGTTTCTAACTCGTACAATTTGCTCCTTGATCTTTGAATTAGTGTGAATTAGTCATAATTTACAGCTTTACCTAACCGCGACGTTGTCTCTCTCCTCCGGGCTCCGCCGACTCTCCTCCGGGCTTGCCCCCCCGAACCAAAAATCTTGGTTCCGCCACTGACTGAAGGTGACTGATCTTTCTCAAGACCCAGTTTTATTTTGTAGGTATAAATCTTATGCATAAATCCTCAATATACTCCCATTAATCTCACCAAATGATTTTCTAATTAACATAAAGTAGGGTAGCTAAAAATGAAGCATAGTAAACTGGTTATACTTTGAGGAAAAACAATTTGCAGAAGGCAAATGTTTTCACAAAATAAAAAACAATATTTATGGTTAAGAAAGCGTTTAGAGGATAATAAGAATGTTACAAAAAAAATATTAAGGAAAGAACAAAAGTGTTAAAGGTGAAGAAATAACATTTTGTTGTAGAAAAGTGATTTTATAAGTGAAAAGGTGATATTTATGGTGAAGAAAGTACTTAGGGGAAAACAAAAGTGTTTAGAGGAGGGCAAAAACATATAAGGTGAGTACAAAAGTGTTCCACAAGAGAAAAAAAGCACTGCCAACATCCATTTGGAGTAAAATAACACTTTTAGTCCTAAAAATTTTAGTATTTTGCCAAATCAGACCTAAAAGCTTATAAAGTTTCTAATTGAGTCTTAATTCTCTTAAAATGAACCGATTCAGGCCCTTGAATGTGAATAAGTGACCCCTTAAATGTTAATCGGTCCTCACTGATTTACTTTTAAAGGGTCAATGGTTCACCGTCAAGCTGTTGAAAATAAACCATTGACCTCCCTAAATGTGAACATTAACTGGTCATCACTAGTTAACATTCAGGGGATCATCAGTTCGCTATTAAACTCATACAAGTGATCCAGTGACCTCCTAAAATTTGATTTTCGGTGGTCCAATTTTACAAGGTTATTGGTTCACCATTAGACCCCAAAAAGTGAACTAGTAGTAACCCTCCTAAATGTAAACTAGACAGTAACTGATTTACCATCATACCCTTGAAAGTAAATCAGTGACCCCTTAAAAGTGAATCAACCCCCTAAAAGTGAACCATTGAGCACCGATTCACTTTTAGAGGGGTCACTAGTTCATCATTAGGCCCCAACACAAGCCGCAATTGACGGGTGTTGGTCCTAAGCTGAAATCATCAGGGACAGTGTGATGAGGCTACCAAAATTTGGAAAATGGGCTCTGAACATTGGAAATTGTACGTTGGACTACTCACTCTCATTCGATTCCCTTTCAAAAATTGGCAACAAAGGAACAGGTAGGTTGGATAGGGCAATAGTGCTGGACATCAAGGTACGGTGGTGTGGGTCCCCGTGCCTTTAATTGCAAACATCAAGGATGGTGGGCTAATGGAGTGATAGGAAAAATTCGTGCCTTTCATGCAACAGTGATCAATTTCTAAGGGTTTGCCACTGAAGTTTTTCTTTTTTTTTCGCTAACAGATCCTATTCAGGATTAGTAACAAGTTTGATCCCAAGATTATGTTAGGGTGTTTGTCCGTAGCTTTAACTCTATTTGATTGTTCCAATGCTTTTTTTTTTTTACATTGTCAACATTTTTTTAACACCTTTAAAGCCTTTTATTAGTATCCAAACATCTATTTTGAATTATGAACGCTTTTGTACATAATATACATGCTTTAAGCCAAAATTAACTTTTTTTCACATGCACAATAATAGTGATTTTCTAACACTAAAAAACACAACTTCATCCACTTTATCATTTTTATATAATGTTCTTCAAAACTTGTTTGTCGCTTTTTATACTTTCATCACACAAAAATCTATATTATCATCAAGCGGCTTTGTCAAACTCAAACATGATTTAGTAATCACAAACGCAATTTAGTAATTACGAAAAGCTCATTGGTAACTCAAAAAGTAAAATGGAGCTAACAAAAGCATTTCAATTAGCCGTTTTTTACCAAACTATCTTCTCCTAACTCCTATAAAATTTAGTAAACAGATTATAAACAACAATACCACTAACCTGCAATACTCTCACAGCCTTGATCCTTCAAGGCTAATTGCAACCTATATTCATTTTCTACACCAAGATGATCAAATTTCTTCATTTTTCTTCATATGATGATCAATGCTATAGGAACTAATTGATGAAGGAATTCTAAACACAACTAACATTTCTCCACTAATGCATTTGCATTTATTTATATTTACCAACCAATCTACTTACTTCAAATCATATTACTAATACATTAACTCTATCAACCCTTATTCTAATTACTCCTCTCCCCTAAATCCAATATCTTTACGTTAACTCTCAATCTTTGCATTACCTATCATATATTTACATTAACTATGCAATCATTTTTTTCCTTCCTACATCTATTTACTTTGTTTATAGTAGTAATTTTTTTCATTAATTTCTTTTGTTTATCATCCTTCTCTTCAATGCTATTGATTATCTACCATCAAATAAAATTTTTAATCCTTATTAAATTGAGAACATTATTAATTCCCAACATAATTACCCAACAATAACATTTCACATTAAAATACAATTTTTTAAGAAGTACAGGAGAATAAAGGAAAGACGGATGACAAACACTTTTATTGTCCTATAAACACTTACAAACTTATTGAAGCAATTATCGGTATGTTTCACATGTGATTGTTTTGTATCATTTCTTGGCTAGAACTGCTGCGGCAAAGTGCCGCAGTGGCAATGTGAAAATCCCCATGGACTAAATGAGATTGTATGCAAAGTGATAAAAAAAATATCTAAGCCTCTAAACAAAATCCATTTTCGAAGCCAATGAGCCATTTGAGAAAACATCATGCTATTGAAAATTGAGGAAATGAAAACTAGTCCATTTCCATAAGTGGGGGAAGGGAAAAACACAACCTAAACACTTTTCCTGCACACTTATCATATTTTCAAAAATTTAAAGACAACTCGACTAGAGTTAAATAAGGAGAGTTAAAGTGTTTTTCTTCTTGGTTTTTCCAAAACATGAGGATTAGGGGGATTGTGTGCTTTGACCTATTTAAAAGGCCTCTTAAGCTGCAAAAAAAAAAAAATTACTGTTTTGCCCATTCAAGTCATACAAAACGGGTTAGGCCACTGTTGTACTTTGTAATATTTGGCAACTTTGAGGGCAAATAAGGTTGGGTTCATATGAGGGACTACCCAGGTCCAAAAAGAAGTTAATTTGGGCAAGTTAAATTATACCAAACTGAGCCTTAAACACTTTGCCTAGTTCCAAAATGTTTTTTTTTACCAAAAATAAACACTATTTTCCCAAATCTAAATGAATTTTTTAACACAATATGTCATCTCTCTGACATTTCAATTGCATGTTCATCTACCATATCGCTTCTTTTTCATATTTTTCACATTTTGTTCATCGTATTTCTCACTTTTAAAACCGCAAAAGCCCATGTCAACAAAAAGCGACTTAGTCAAATACAAAGGCAATTTAGTTTCTATAAAAAGCGAATTCACCTTGTAAAAAATGATTACTTACCAACAAGGGCATTCCCATCAAATGCCTTTAATCCTTTTGGCCCCACTTCACCATGTAAAAACCTATTTTCTCTAACTTTTCAAAATTAAGAAAAAAAAATACCAAATTTTAGAAGACCACTGTTGACCTAAATATGTCTCAGAGACCTTCGTTCTTGATCCTCCAGGCCTCACTTCACCTTGTATTTCTCTTCCACACCAATAGGATGAAAGTTGTATATTCTCTTTTGTGTATTGATCAATGTTGTAGGAACAAATTGATGAACATTGTAGGAAAATTATAGGACTTCTAAACATTACTAACATTTTTCCATTACACCATCTCACCTTTCATTCGCATTTACTTACTTTTGCCAACAAATGTACTTACTGCTAATATATAAACTCCATTTTTCATGTTTCCATTAACTCTCATATTTTTTCCTTCAAACAATTTTTTGTGTTACTTGAATTTCCTCTTTCTCTTATTTGTTTTTAATGTCATTGATTTAATTTATTTCACAAACATTTTACAATAACATTTCAAAAAAATGATAATAAATTATTTAGTAACATATCAAAATAATTACAACTTATTTTCTACTTTCTACAATTTATTTATCATAATTTTTTTCATTTTATATACTCTATCACAACCCCACAACCACCCAGCCGGTTAATCAATTGTCATGCCTTTATTTTTTTTTTGTCATTTTTTAGTGTTATGCTACGGCAAGTTTTAGTGCTAGTGGTAGGAAGTTGTACACATCTCTGCATATATCATTTTTTAAAAATTTTATGGAAAATAAGTAACTTTTTTATATTTTTATGTATTTTCTTTGAATTTAAGAAAATATTGAAGGTCAACGTTGTTCTATTTAAGATTTTAGTTGTAATTAGTAATTAGAATTAGAAGTTACAAAATAGATAAGTTAAGGTAAAGGCTGTATTGTCAAAGCATGAGTTGGAACAACCGAATAGCATGAATAAAGGAATTATGACCACTGAATAGCTGGAAACACTTTTAGTATGCTTAGAGTTTATTGAATGAGCTAAAACATATGAGGGCTAAGTATCAATAGTCCTCGCACTGCTTGAAAGAGCTGAGCATAACCAGAAAGAACAGTAAGTGCAACTAAGCTTGCACCCAACAGCCCTCAGAGCTTTGCTTCCAGTGATGAAGAGCATTATGGAATGAAAATACACTGTTAAAATACAGGAGGCTTATTAATTCCCATCCAGAACAGGCAAATGCCCTTATGCCACTTTGATTGTCATGAGGCACTATCAACAATAAAAAATTTTACCACTTGATTGTCATTAGACACTATATACAATGAAATTGTTTTTGCAATGATTTGCTCATGGAGTCTGTAGGACCTAGAGATGTCATAACTAATCCCTAACCCTCTTTGCGAGTAATTGAGATTGGATCGTACTTGCCATATGGGAATGGATATATTAAATTTTTTAGACTTTCCTTTAAATATCAAGCATATTTTTAGAAGAATATGTATATTTACAATTGAAAGTAAAAAATCATAAATAAAGTAATACATAATAACTTATGTTGAATTATAAATTTATTTCAAATAAAAATCATAGTTTAAACATAAATATACTACTCATTTATCGTAATTCCACAGTACATAGAAGAGGAAGCATCCTACGCTGGGAAGAATAAGATGTTGAAAGATGATTCCACGCTAACAGTCGTAGCAAGTGGTTGGCTTCTCTACGTTAATTTGCGTCTTGTATCCGGTGAGTGGCCTCGTAGATTCTGTACTCTGTTAATGTTACATGTGCAGCAAAGCGACGGAAGCGACCGGCTGTTTTTGCTATAAATGAATGGAGCAATCTTAGCATTCTAACTAATTTGCTCACAGCTTTAGCAAGTCAAGAAGCGTAATAAACCAACTCACCTGCTGGGCAAACCCGGGGTACATTGGGCTGAAACAATTAATACGTTTCAGATCCTGCCCACAAGAATTGCTTTATCAAACACCCAAATGATATTGTGCCTTCAACGAGATGCTCCTAGATTTCAGCCCTGTTTAGAAATAACTTTTGTGATTAGCATTAGAATTTTTGATAATTTATTCAACAGTAGAGATGAAATCACTAAAGCTAAAAATTAAAAGCTACCATTGGATAGATGTTCCAAAACTCTAACGCTAATTGATGACATTAATATCAAACAGAGCTTTCATTGTCAAGAAAATACTTTTAGTGCAACCAGCTTCTTGGCCATTGTAATGTTCCTTACTTCCAGCATTGACAGCATGCACCATCAAAACTTTAACTTCATCTGAGACTTCCCAGCTCTGCATCCTTCAGAGTACTTTTGGTAATCAAACCTTTCTCAGACACATGATTCCAGAACATGTGTAAGATATCTTCCTCAGCAGCATGAGAAGCAGTAAGACATTTATAGATCTTCAAAGTCACCATCAACCTTCTTTTGTACATCTCATCAAGCATATCTGACACCACCTTAACCTTCCCTGTTTTCCAGTAAGCAAATGCCAGACTAGTGTATATCAGACTATCTCCTGAAATATTCTTTCCGAGCATAAAATCAAAAATCCTTTGAGCATAATCAACTTTTCCTTGCCTGCAAAACCTCCTTATGAGTGCCCTGTACATCGCGACATCTGCACACAACCCTCTCCTCTCAAACTCGGCTGGGATTTCTAAGATTACATCCTCTTTCCCTTGTTTGCAATATCCATCTACAAGCCAAGAGTAAGTGCAATAACTGGGAGAGAAACCTGCATCAAGCATGTCCAACAAGAGCTCTTTGGCAGTGTCCATATCTTTCACCTTGCAAAACCCATGGATCAATGCCTTAAATGTAAACTTGTCCATTTTCAATCCAGCCTCCACCAACTTTGCCTTCACCTTCATAGCAGACCTCATATCTCCATTCTTACAATAGGCGTTGATCAATGTGTTGCAGGTGACATTATCAGCCTTGACATTCTTTTCACTCATCTCAATCAATAGCTTATTTGCATCCCTTATTCTGCCTTCTTCACATAGCTTGCGAATAATTGAATTATAGGTAACAACCCCAGGATTTAAACCATTGGTCTCCATCACCTTAAGCAATCTAAAAGCTTCTTCCAGGTCATTCACTCTACAGTAACCATCAATCAAAGTAGTGTAAGTCACGATGTTAGGAACAACTCCTTTAGTTTCCCTCAGTAACCGTACTGCCTCTCTCATTCTACCTTCTCTACAATAGCCATAAATAAGAGAATTACATGTAAAAATATCAGGATCAAGGCCTGCTCTTTCAATTCTTTCCTGAACTGACAAGGCCTCGTAATGCATGCTCTTCTTGCAGTACATCGCTATCAACGTATTGTAAGTAAAAAGGTCAGGAAAGACACCTTTTAACTCCATTTCACTCAACACTTCCTCTGCCTTCTCTGGATCCCCAGATTTGCAACAAGCATGAAGCAAAACGTTGTAGACATGGATATTAGGCACAACCCCGAGTCGGGTCATCTTCTTGTAAATTTTCCACACCATATCCGTCAACCTATCTTTCGCGAGGGAGTTCAAAATGACGGTACAAGCATGCAAATGGGGCTTAAGACCGTGGATTCTCATCTGCTCAAACACCTGAATAGCATCTTGTGTCTTCCCCAACTTTGCATAAGATATGACAAGCCAGCTAAACACGTGAGCATTGACTTCAGGGTCTTCAGGGAAACCTAGCAAAGCATTCAAAACGGGCGACGACGACAGGAATTCTCTATGGGAAATTTTCTCGAGCAGGTCCTGTGCAGTCCTGAAATGCTTGTACTTGGTGAGAATATGAACCATTGTCCAGGAAGCTTCCAAGGAGTGCTTGTAATCTGGCACTGACTCAATCCATTTAAAGAGCTCCCACGACAAAGAAGGGCCATGATCGTAAGAAGAAAGGCAAAACAGAACCTGGGTGATGACGTTTGAAGTGATGATTGTTCCAATCCTGGGTTTCAAGATACTGTTCCATTGACCCTTCAAGACGACAGCAAAAATACTTCGGATGAAATGCCCTTCGAGCTCTGGAGAAAATAGGCTCGTCATTAGTCCACCAACCAAGCAGCTCAAGTATTTCAAATTGGAAGCTGCAGGTAACAAAGCTTACTTCGATCACCATGGACCTCTAAGCTAGCTACAGTATAGCATTTAGGTTTGTCTGGTGCGAATCTTAAAGAGACTGAGACTTCGATGAAATTGGGTTAGAGCCTTAGAGTTAGAGGCGTGCAAGTAGTTGATTCCTTGGAGAAAGTTTGGAACAAAAGCTTATGTCCTTGGGCTGAGATGTAATGCTCCGTTCCAATTGGTTGAAATTTTTGGCTTTAACACAATGTCGTGGAAGTGAATCGTGAGGGAACTGAAAAAGCTTATTGTGTCCGCACATGGCAAAACGGCGTTGAGGTCATAAGGCCCATGCAATATCCTCCAACTTATATTGTAATGATAATCATTCTTAATTAAAGACCTAAATCCACAATTCACCCTTAAACTTTGCTAACTCAAACACTTCAACTCCTAACTTTTTAAATACTCTCTAATACCCTACAATGTAAATGATTATGAGTACAAAAAACAAAAAAAAAGGGCTTATTGTTTACAATTCAACTGCCAGTTCACCCGCCAATAGAGGTAGGAACCGGGTCGGCCCTGCCGGTCCTGAGGCCCGAGCACGAACCGGATGTAGGCAGGGCGGTCCCGAGCCGGGTCCGGGGTGGGGCGGTCCTGAGCCGGCGAGCCGGTCCCGAGCCGAGTCGGGGGCGGGGCAGAGCGGTCCCGAGCCGGGTCGGCGGCGGGGCGGGGCGGTCCCGAGATAGGCCTGGGGCAGGGCGGGGCGGTCCCGAGCCGGGCCCGGGGCGGGGCGGGTTTGGAGTTTTTTTATAAAAAAAATTAAAAACATAATTAATTATATATGTCATAAATATTTTTAAGAAAAAAGACTACATCCGATGTAAGTTTTATTAAGTTAAAAAACCAAAATACACGTACAAATAATCGGAACAGACCTTACATTTTGAAATGGCAAAAACGTTTCGAAAATGATAAATAATAGAAACCTGTAATCTGTGCTGAACAACATAATCAGATCAAATACAAACTACATGTATAATAGAAACCTGCGGGCGGGGCGGGGTGGGGCTGGTCCTGGTCCGGGGCGGTCCGTTTTGCACCACCTCCTCCTTTCGGGCCCATATTCGGCCTATATCTTAGCGGGCTTTTGCCGGGGCGGGGCGGGTTTGACCGGGCCGGGCCGGGTTGGACTTCCGGGCCGGTCCCCGGTTCGGGCCGGGTTGACCCGGCCCAGGTCCCACCTCTACCCGCCATTATAAAGAAAAATCATGCATGCTGCCCATCCTCCTAAATAAAAGTCATTTTAGTTCATGATTCAATAGATTAAATGGTTTTGAGTGGTTTTGACCAGTTTTGACAGAATATCTAATGAGCCAATGGCCGAATTGTCAAAGATAATAGTTCGGAATCAAATTAATTAATTGACTAGTCCAGTTCGTCTCTTACAAGGATGAAAATGGGCCGAGCCGAGCCCAAGCCCATTGGGCTCGAACTCAGCCCCTATACTGTTCGGCACCACCCGAGCTTGAGCTCGAATTGCTCGAGCCCAAAATTTTTAGGCTCGAGCTTTACCCGAAAAGCTCATCAGTTTGTAAATATCATCGATACATTAGTTGTGCAGCCAAATCTACTATCAAACCCCAACATCTCATCTAGGTTAGTTCACCATCACCCAATCTCGTGCCCATCTCCATCAAATTTGTTCAAATCGAGGTCATCATTTGAATCGCCATCATCGTTCAAAGGTGAAATTTGTAAATCAAATGAAGCAACAACAAGCAATTACCAATAACAAGATGAAATATGAGCAAGGCCGGCCTAGTTTCTGCTGCCAACGTGAGCCTCTCGTCGCCATTTTAATCACAGACTCAAGTGGGATAAGCTATCGTCGCGGGCTCAAATTGTTGGACCTCAACTTTGCGACGACGCCGGAGATCATCGCCAATATTTGGCTCTCGTCGCTGTGCTGTCGCCTGTCAGCATTGATCTTGGTGGTGGGCGCCGATTGGGTTGGACAGTGGGATGGGTGGGTTAGAATTAGTCGACGGTCAGCCACATCCTTGGAGGCATGTCCTTGGCTCGGAGAAAGGCAGCAACTTCTGGCCGTAAGGGTTAGGACTTAGGACTTGGAGGCTTTGGACTTGAAGAACTTGAGCCCAATAGCCCCGTGAGCCTATAGGGCCGAATGCCTTAAGGCTCGAGCCTGAACTCGAAAAACCTCAGCTCGAAAAGTCTCAATTTGAGCTCGAGTTACCTGAAAAAAACCTGGCCTCTTTTCACCTCTACTTACAACACTAGTTTGACATGAGACTAAGTAAAAGGAAAAGGAAAAGTTGTTTTTAGTTTGTTTTTCACTTCCTACACATAAATCAATAAATCAAGAAAGATAGAAAATTTAATTTTAAATAATAGCATAAAAAGAAATATGTAAATAATTTACTGAATATAAAAATATTTCAAAATTTAAAAATTGTACAAAATAAAATATATTGCAAATAATTTTGGAATAGGGAGTGTCTGTCATGGTCTCTCGCATATAAATTTTCCTTCTCTTAGTAGCCTTGTGGAAGTTATTGCAACACTCTATGCAAGTGGAATGGCTTGCCTCAGGTTCCTTGAACACTTCATAATCGCATTCTTTTCATGGTATTTCCAATAAATTATTACTCCTTGTTTCAATTTTACCTTTCTTTATATTCATTGACTGTTAGAATATGTGGAAAAAATAATATATGACGAAAATGAATGTTACAGAAACGCAGATGTTTGTGGTTAAGTGAGGATAATTTGATAGATTTAAAGTATGGTTAAAGTATTGGCAACTGAGGATACAATTAGGAAGAGTTGCCCAAGTAGTCTGAGACCAATAGAGGAATCGATGTGCAAGAGACTTGTATATGTGTGAGAGGTAATGAGAGGCCTAAACTCATTTCGAAAAATTTAGTAAAAGAGAAATATTGCATTGGCTGTTTAGTGAGCTTGCTTCTAAGGTGTTAAATACCACTACCACTAGGTATACCGCACCCAAATTTTTAACATATATCATATGGTATACCGCATTACATACCGTTACCATTTTCACAAAAAAATAAATGTTAGAATAATATTTTAAGATGACATAAATTCAATAAATTTTTTTTACATATTTTATATGTATTCTAACTTTTCTCATCATAATTTGTTAAATATAAATAAAATATATATGATAAAACATTTTTTTAATAAAAAAATTAAAAAAAATGTTATATATGGAGAAAATGAAATAATATTCAGGAAAAAAATAATTTATTGATATAAGAGAAAAATAATACTTTAATAATAACAATATATTTTCTAATATCATATTGAGTTTCTAGATGGCTCAAAATAATTATTAAATTTTAATGTTAACTGAAAAAAGTAATCAAAAGAATAAAAGTAAATTTTTATTTTACGATATGTGTGCTAATTATATTTTAATATTTTATATATTTATGATATTTTGATGTAAAATGACAAAAAAATATTCTTATACACATCCGTAAAAAATAAAATACTGCAGTATATACCTCGCGGTATTTGCTGTATACTGCAATTTATTAGACAAAATGTACACAAAAAGTAAGTTGTATGTGAAATATCATGATATACAGTGCGATAAAATAATAAAGTGCAAAAACATTTGTACCGCATGCAGGTGAGCGGTATACCACAGTATTTAATTCCATCATTCCAACTGAATTAAATAGAGACATCGGATTAATGTAGCATACCTTAATTAATTAGGATTAATGTAGCATAACTTAATTAATTAGGATTAAGGCTTAATTAATTGATTGAATGGTTATTTCTAGTTCCATTTTTTCAATTTTTTTTATGAATTTTTTTTTCCATTAACTTATAGGTCATACAGCATCTACCAATAATATACAAAATGCTAAACTTCACAGAGACAATAAACTCAAATTATATCATTCAGTGTCCTTAAGATACTGTATCATACAAAAAAATTGTAGACAATGCACAAGTATGCCAGGTATGCAAACCTACAAATTAACAGAAAAAACCCTTCAAAAATATAAGGGTCATAAATCTAGTATAATGCTTGGACTAATAAACACTAACTCCATATCCACTATGAGAGAGTAGATCAAACGATTCCTTTAAGTGGAACTCTCTGTTGCTGCTTCTTCAATTTGCAACTCATCTGCTTCATCTGTCAAAGATAAGAAATCTAGATCTGACAAAGGCAAGGAGAAAACTCTACTAATGAAGTCAATTATTTGAAGAAATAACATAAAAATTAAAAAAAAGAATGGCCAAATCTGGCTAGAAAAGTAGTTGGATTCGGCTAATTAGACCAATGTAGAGACTTTTTTAGAGAAAGGTAGAGAGTGGCATGCAGCTAGGGTTCTACATTATCCATTTTTTTTCATTTAATCCATATAGACTTTACTATTATATACTTTCTCAATCCCGCATTGTTTGCTTCATTTCATTTTGTACAAGGTTTTAGGTGAGGGTTTTTTTGCATTTATTTTCCAAGTTTGTCCTTAGATATGCTCATGTTAATGTCACCCCATTGCCATCTTCAATTCTTTGGCCCCTCTTCATCTTAGCTTTCATCTTTTCTTTTTGCCTTTGTCCCTACCTTCAGCCTTCGTTCCTGTCTTCAATCGCTGTCTTTGTCAATGTTATTTATTATAACATAAAAAAAAAATAACTGTCTTTCTAGTCACATTCAGTCACTCTGAGCGACTAAAATTTTTAGTTTCAAAAAACTTAGTCGCTAGTTATAAGCAACTGACAAACGACTACTAGGAGCTACTGAATTATCCAATCACTCCTTTAATGGGCACTATGCTGGTTGGTTGATTAAATATGGTTCCTTTTTTTCATTTTTTAAAATTCTAGATCTACTCATCCAAATCACTCTTAGACTTGGCAAACTCTTCAACGCCTGCGTGAACCCAAGTAAAATATTGGAATCAAAACAATCTAGCAAGTGAATGAAGAAAATTAAAAAGATGGATTTAATCAATTAGTACCTCTTTTACTGGGGATTTGGAGATGAGGGAAGAAACTAAAGATCAAACATGGAACTGGTCTCAATGAAGTTATTGTCGAAGAGATAATGATCGATGATGAAGGTGACTTGGATGAAAGTTAGTTTTCCTTTGCTAAAGCACTCTACCTTTATGGGTTTGCTTTACTTTCCTATTTCTCCGATTTGCTGGGCTGGGGCAATAAGGAATGAAATATGAGAATGTTGAAGGACAAGGAAACAAAGCAAAATAAAAATGGAAGGAAGAGAGAGTTACACAGGCGCTTGGCAAGTTGTGGAGAGAAAGTGGTGAAAAACACGGTGAAGAAGCGGAGAAAGTTGTACTATACATAAGCGACTAATTTTTCAAATACAACGACTTAATTTTAAAAATTTGACCAAAAGAGCGACTGATGAATAATTATTTAAGTGATGACTGAATGGTTTAGTTGCTCCAAAAGTGAGCTCCACCAAAAAGTGATTAAAGGGCAACTAAAAATACTTGCAATTGACTTTCAATTATTATTTTTCAGTGGCTTTTCAGAATTTCTCCTATATTGATTTAGCCAAATCTAATTCAAATTGCAACTGCTGGTGGCAACAGTGGAGGAAGCAATGGCGTTGGACATGGTGGCAGCAGTGGCAACGTTGATTCTAAATCACACTAGAGCAGAGGGTGAAGGCGACAGGTCAACACTACAGGACCATGATTCCATCAAAATCAAGGCTTGCCCATGCCTTTAATCATTCAAATCGACCAATCAAAACTTCTTATGTCTCAATCAGATGAAATTTGGAAATAGTCAAATGAGATTTGGAAGAAAAGAATCGGATGAGATTTAGGAGAAGAATTGAATGAGTTCGAAAGTTAAAGTAAAATGAAGGCATAATTGTCATTTGGTTGATAAAACTTATTAAAAAAAATAAATATTGTAAAGAATTTGAGATTGCCCCCAAAAAATATGGTGTAAAAAATATGGGACTGAAAGAGAGTATTTCTAAATATTTCTAAATAAATTATGCTCATCCTATTTTTTTTTTCCAACAAATGATGCTTTATTACAATTAAAAGTAAGCCAAATCGCATCTTACAAACCAATTATAGCATAAGACTCTAAAGACAACATGAACATAAAACTGGTTACAGAAAAGTTACTTATTCCTATAACACCGAATGAAATGAACAAAATTGAAACAAGACAAACCTTCCAAGTAAGCCAGAATAAATCTAGAGTACAAAATTCACAAATAAATGGAATAAAGCCTAAACCAAACCAACAATATTTAAGCAATGCAAGAACCAAGCAGGCATTAAAGGCTTAAACAAGACTATCTATGAAAAATAAAAAAGATTACCTATAAAACCTAAAAAAATAATAACTAATTTTATTTTATGCAATTGCCTCTATATCTACTGTCAAGCATGGAAACACCCTAGTAGAGCTAAGTTTCCGATATTGCAAGATTGCGACATGAGGACATTCATGCAACAATATATGTTAATCATCCTCCACATCTTTTTCATCTTTTGAACTATGTAATGAGGCTTGTAGAAGAGTAGGGTCTTCCTTTGTGATTTAGGGTGCAAGTGTAGAGCAATCTTTTCTTGGAACAACTCATCAATTATCTTTACCATCAATGATTCTTACTCTTTAGTGTGAAAGTAAAATCTTTTCACAGCACATTTATTTCTAGCTCTTAAGTCCAGTTATGATTATAACTCTAAATTCTACAGACATCTATAACATTTTTTAGGTTGATGTCTGCTTCAATGACATCAAGTACAAATCTACAATAACTCATTCTATAAACCGTTGTTTGTGAGCAATAATGTGTGTTGCGCAATCACTTCTTCAAATGGCTTATCAGTTGTGTATTATAATGTTTGTTTTTGTTTATCTCCTAGCCCTTAAACTTTAAAACCTATAACCCTAAACCAAAAAACACTATGCCAAAATCCGTAATCCCTAACGCCAAATCGCTAAATTGAATTCCTTAAATCCTAAAAAGAGGAGTGTCATCTTTGTTACTAGTCGGCTTAATACGTTCTTTCTCCTATTTTAAAATTTTAAATGTGCCATATTTTTAATTTAAAAAATGTAATTTTTAGTGTAGTATGTCGTAAACTCATAATAGAGGGATTATAGGAGATATCATTAGTGGGTTAACTGTTATACCAGGCGTACGTCATAAAAGCCAGAAATACTAAAAAAATTGGCTAATATTTGCCTCTAGCTCAATTGTGCCATCTAAATTTAATTTTAGCCAATTTCAGCACCGATGTTACTAAGTTTGTCCAGTTGTCAAATTTTTTTAATTCACTTCATCCAAGACAAAAGTTTTGCTAAAAAAATGTTGGTGATTAAGTGGAGAATATTATGATGGCGTTGTTGATAATCGTTTAGGACGACTGGCTGTGAGTTCTCCTATTTTATGACAGTCAGTATTCTCAATGGTTAACATTGACTTTTATTTGTAATGTAACCTAGACAATGTGATATTTTAATCCTATAGTTTAAGGTAGTATATAAAATACAGATAGTATAAATATATTGTTCAACCTATTAAAGACAATGGTTGAATTGGACCAACTTAGTAATATTAGTATCATGATCAAACCAACTCAGTAACAACTTTATTGGATGACACTGTAGCATCTTTAGCCAAAATAATAGTTGAGTGACATAATTGAGCCAAAGTGCAAACATTAGTGGTCTCTTTAGGGTCTTTGCCTCGTACAAATATATGAAATACTGTTGTATAATCACTTAAAAACAGCCGTCTCGTCTGTGCTCTACTATTCTGCTCTTTCAGGTTATGTCAAGCAAATATTTAGATGCATTTTCACAACAACATTTATCCCAGTACCACAAAACTAAATCCACAGCATTACAGAAGAACAAAATTAAGCCATCATCCAATCTCATCCTCAAGCATCCATATTGCAACTGAAAACTGCTATTTAACAATAACACAAACGAAAAAGTAACAACCTTGAACAACATCCTTAAACAATCTGACCTTCCTGCAACACTTCAACAGCACCACCATTTCTCAGATGGCTCATTGTCCCCAGGACCTGGACAGCAGCCCAGACGAACCGTAAAGCTCATCCTCAGCTAAGTTCAAGCATCTACAGTGAACTGAGATGAAAGGGAGCAAGCCAGAGTCCTTCCAATCCCTCGGCATTTTCATTCCCAGTCAAGTGGCATCTCAGAATTGATCTGGGAGGCAGACAGGCTTCAACTCTAGCAAAGGTGTTGTAGATGACCAGACCACCTTTCCCAAGCAATCCATAGCTCCTCCTTTCACAGCAGTACCCACTTAAGCCTGCAGGAATCTTGCGCTCAAGTCCACTAACAATTGCAGTAGTACGCAAAGCTATGGAGAACTCAGTTGGTTTAAAGCAGGCCAACACTCTCCTGAGCAATAGTGCCGAATTCATGCTTTCAAGATCATAACCTGCTGCCTCAAAACTTGCATAACTGAAGCCATCCTCTGGAGTTACATGGATTGTAGAGATTGCATCCTTTTCAACTGCATTCATAGAGTAACCGCAAGGGTTGAATGCAAAGTCGCAAATCTCAGAGTGTGGTAGAATCTTCCTAATGCCAGAACTCTCCGTCATCACAGCAGCTGAACTTGCTTGCGTTTTGTAGAAGACAGATGCTTTTCCCCTATCCAAACCAGCCATGCAAACTTCCAGTGTGTAAACAGGATTTGAGTGTATTCCCATTTCTGCAGAAGCAGTGTATACATGCCATTTCCTGTTCTGGTTGGAGCCAGACATTACACATGCCTTGCTGCCAAAGCCTAGCCTGCCAAAATAGTTATCAAGCACTGCTACCTCCTCAGAAAAGCTACGATGAGGAAACAGCTGAACCCAAGGAAACATAAAACTCCCACGACTGTAAATCACAGAGGATGCAGAGAGTGAAAGGCTATTGGCTACCCCAAGAATAGCAGGAATTGAAGAAAGCAATTTTGTGGTCCCACAAGTCTTGATGATAATTTTGTAAGGGAAAACAAAGAGGCTTGATTCAGAGAGGACATATGAGTCCACATGATCATTTGAGAGTGAAGACACAATTGTGCATTCAGCAGGTGCAAGAATCTCATTCAATTGCATTCTGGACAAAGCTCGGAGGCCCTTGCCTCCATCATCAACCAAGAATCCACGATTTGAAAATGAAATCTCTAGTCTCTTTTCAAAGCCTTCGAAACCAATTGCAGGAGCAGTCAAGGCCATATTTGCTTAAAGAAAACAAATAACTTTGCAGGAAAGGAGAATACTGAATAAGAAGAGAAGAAAGGCACGAGCTAAAAGATATTCAAGTGAGACAGCTTCTGGGATTATGTCACACTTTTAGGAATATCAGGATGGCTTTCGGATGCACTGCACAGAGAAAAGATGCAATAATGTTATTCAAAGAGATAGGGACTGTTGTGATACAACCTGGAAAAAAAAATGTACAACAAGACTCACGTTGGAATAAGCAGCAGATCTGAATTTCTTAATTCCACCATGTGGTCGAACATCTTCAATGCTGTAACCTAGTGGAGCTTCATAGAATAAGGATTTACTGCTACTACTACTGGACTTCTTCTTCCCACCTTTGGACTCCATTATGTCATTCAGTCTTGCCTAAAGAACCACAAAACCAAGATCACTCTTTCAAGCAGGCAACAAATCTTAGCCAATAGATAAACTAATAATAGTATCATTATCAAGTATCAACAGAAACAAAAAAACCAACACAAAAAGCATAAAACAGGTAAACAAAAACAGCAAAAGGTGGGTTTGGCTTTCCTGGTCTCGATATTAATATCTTACAAACATTAGTCTTAGTGTATACAAAGATATAAATGCGTACCAGGATATTCGACCTTAGTCAGTAATCCATCTATTTTCTTAAATAGAAAAGACTATAATTCATCCAGAGTTCATAAGGATGGTATTCCATATAGTAATGTACGGTGATTTTGGAAAAAAAAGCAAGTACTCTGATTGTTTCATGGCACCCGCATGTAGCTGATGCTTTAACATACCATTCAAAAACCAGGTGGCAAAAGGCCAAACTAAAGAAACAAAACTACATAATTTTAAAGTTCCTTAAGTCCCTTCACAAACTTAGAAAAGAGTTGCTTTTCAGGTTCAACTAGATATAGAAACAAAACTTTTGGAAACCAGAAATTCAGGTATGTACAGCTGCATATTTCACAAGATGACTCTTGAAGAGACCAACAAAAAAAATCTATACAGCATCAAACTTTAGGTCCACTGAGACAAATAAGCAGAATTGCCTAGCATCGCCATTAACATGAATCTAGCAGGAGCACAGAATGGTAAAGCATAACCTGACAGATAAAAGTTTTTAAACATTTCTCATTATTTCTGACAAGATACAAGTGACGATTACATAAGAGTTGCCTCTTTACAACTTACCATGAAGGATGAGACTGGGGCACATAAGACAAATAAATAGAGAAAGCAATTATTCGAGTCCGATCCAATAACAACAGAATCGAACCAAGAGGAAAAGAAAAATAGTAAAACATAAAAACAGAAACTTTACGAGATCGATAGTCGAATCCCGAAAACCCAGATTACGAACGAAGCCCTTCTCTGGTCCTTTGACGAAAACCCAGAAACCAAAAACCATGAATCCGATCAAACAAGAAAGCAAACAAAGCTGACATCAAATTTCATCGTAGGAAGATGTGGTAAACAATGAAACAACAGTCACCTCAAAAACGACTTTTTTACGAAGGCACGGATTGAAGCGGCAGAAGGAGGAACAAACCCTAGAATTTGAAGACGAAAAACAGTATAGGAATCAGAGGCAGGTTACGCGATTGAGACAAACCAGATATTTCATACACGAATGGTCTGCCACAATTTCTTGTGTATTTTTATGTTTATATCAGAAAGGGGCGAGTTTTATAGTGGCTCCTGCTTGCTGAGTTAAGGGTGCGAAATTGCCACTATGTTTTTAGCATAATACTATAAAATGAATTTTTTTTAAACTATTTTTACCTATATTTATTGATAGTCAATGGCAAAATGAAGTGCATAATTTACTTGAAATTGAATTATTCATCATTTGTTTAGTGCATTATTTAGTACGAAATTCTACTAAAGTCTTTGCTATGCTTAGCATTGTCGTTCTAATTCAGAGGGCTTTGAAAAAAAAACAAAAATTAAAAGAAAAAAAACGGTTGAAACTTGAGAGATTGGTTTGGTTCGACATGATTGTGGGTATTTTGGGCAATGAGTTTGATAAGTGATGAGAATGGCAAGTGTGCGTGAGTCACTACGGACTAGATTCCACGCATGTTATTATGAGGGCCCAAATCTCATTTTACAGTGACACTTTCGTTAGCTTATTGAGTTATCCGGAAATAGGTTAGTTTGCGGCTTGTGAGTGCTCTAACTAGGATGTGAATTAAAAAGTTTTGATATTCAATATTTTTACATCTAGATGTGAAAGTTTGGATTGATGGTGTTAATTTTCTTAACCCCTAACAAGAATATCTAACTTGATTTGATTTGTCATGATATGTAATAGAAACTACAACACCCAATTATACTAGAGGCTTTTTCCTTATTTGTAGATCAGGACATTCTTAATGGTCCACCCAAAAAATGAATTATACTTGATTTAATCTATAGCGATACGCAGCGGAAATTACAACAAGTAATTACATTATAGGCTTCGCCTTTATCCTTAGATCGGAGTATTTTTAATGGGCAAAGTTCCATTATGCTCATCATAAAATTTGGGTAAATAAGAGACCTAACACTCCTTTATATAAAAGTCTCATGGGATTACCGATTAATAGTCATATGACTGACACTAATATAATGTACATTTTGTTATATAACTGAAGTCACTAGTCCAAATAATTAGATCATAACTTTTATGGGCTTCGTATGTCTTATAATTGACTAATTTAATCTTAATCCATTTTAATAAAACGCACAATTAATGTTAATTCACATTGAAAATTCCTAACATTCTCCCACTTGGGTAACATTAATTGTGGAAGATTTTAGAAACATGTTTTTGATTAAGACCTTTGAAACCTTTATACACATGCTATTGAAAATAAATTGGTCATAAAACAACTCCAGTTTCATTTTGTCCAACAAGGTTTTTAATGGAGGATTGTTGTAGTAACTATATCAACTTATGTCACAAGACCTTCCATGGTTACACTCATCGATACACCTTATTAATATGAACTAAATGTGGTAGTGTAGCAAGTAACAACAATTCTCACTTTATAATCTATTTTTACATTGTTGTTTACTTATTGGTCTCATTAATTTCTCTCATTTATGCAGCACAAAGCACGCAAAAAAAAAAAAATCTTTTATGACTTATAATTAAGCCTATATGTCTTTAAACCATTATGTATCTGGAAATAACCTTTATGTGTCACAAGACATACAATCACAAGGCCACAAACAATATGCCCCAAGCCTTTGCTTAAGATTCACACTCATCTTAAGACTTTATGCATATACTCAATGCAATATCATTTTGTAATAGACATATCATACCTTATGATTGAGTAAAAGATTGTCCTTACAAAATGATATAAACCTTTATACATCCATAAGAATATGTTCAAACATCAAAACAGGCAAATAGAGTAAGCATACAAACCCCCAATAATTAAGTACACCATGAGGCTTCTCTCAACCCATATGAGTCATATAACCTTTAATCACATTGAAGTGAAGTCCTCGATTAGAGGATTCACTAATGTATGCTCAATTTCAACATGTTCTATTGCAATATCACTTTTCATTCTCTTGTTCTTTAAACCTCTCAAATACTTGACTTCAATGACACAAAATTCATATTATCATTTAAGCAATTATATAGCTCTAGCAAATGAAATCAACCAAAAAAAAAATTATAAAATGAACTAAATTATGCAATCATCTTGAGTATTTCTCAAACTTTATGTGCTCAACATGTATTTTTAAAAGAGATAAAAAGTGTTATACAACACACAACCTGCTTAAACAAATATATGCTCTAATTGGATTTTCTGTATTCCAATTGCCAGATGATTAAATTATTATCAATTTAGGGTCATTAACATTTCCATATGTTAATAACAATCTATAGTTCTTTAGAAATATCTAAAAATTCTTTCTTGTAGCAACTTAATGGCTATACTTAGGATTAGATCAAAATCCTTTCCAACAAGCCTACTACATAGATAATGTCAAATCTAGTGTACAAATGTGCATACAACAATTTCTTGATGACACTAAGATATAAAACATTCTAAATGCATTTTTTTCAATTTTCAATAAGTTCTTGAAACATATACCTTACTCAATTACTACCTTTAATGAGTAACACATCTCAAAACTTACCTTATAGCATATCCAAATATTATGATATGTCTATTTGTGTATACTTCCTAAGAGAAAAATACCAATAGATTTTGAAATCTTTCTAAATACTAAGAACAAATGATACTTCACTAAGGCCCTTTCATTTCAGACATCAGGACAAAAATTACTTAACCTTAAGCAGCATGTCCTAGCCATATTTTATAAGTAAAATGTCATCTATACAAAAGATGACAAGTTGGCTCCCACTGACCTTATAATATGTACATTTATTTGTTCAAGTATCCACAAAATGAAGGATCTTTTAGTATCAATAGTAGGAAACTCTCTTTATAAGTTATCTCAAACTTCAAGGTTTTATCTATGTAGATTTTTCTTTATGTTCCCATCTCAATATGATATTTTAATTCTTTATTATAGCCCTGGACCAAAATGAGTTACATGCACCAAGATTAATTCAAATGTATTCTAAAAATACAAGAAAAATCAAATTAATATTAATTTTTCTCAAGTACATCCATCAGTGAATGACTTTATATCAAAATCTCTTAGGAAACCATTTTAGTCTTCACAACCCAAATGATAAAATTGAGACTATAACCTTAAGTAACTTCATAAGTTCCTTTTCTTTTGTTCATGGCATAAACCACACATGTTCTTTCATTATATTCTATGTAGATTTTTATGAGAACTAAAAGTAACTTCTGAATTTGGAAATGAAAAGATGTCTAATCATTCTCATAATAGACCATATAATAAAAAGAGTAAATGTGCCCCCTTTACCTTTTCAGACTTCTAAAACAACCATCCTTTTATGTTAACTTTATAACTTTACAACTTATAGTTATATAGGTTCTTATTTCTCAATGATAAATACCACAAAATTTATTTTAAAAGTCAAATTACTATATGAGTATAAGTGTATTCCTTAATCATATGCTTATTCCTTTCTATAGTCTAAGAATGATCAAATTTAGAACTTTAGTTACTTTGATTCAACAATTCTAGATTCCAATCTATCATAGAAATCAAAATCCTTTAAAATCAATAAAGGCATTCAATGAAAGATCATCAACATAACATGAATGTAGTTTATTCATAATGAGATACAAATATCCAAAAAGTATCTCATAGTTAGGTTTGTTATAAGTCCATGACTTAAAGATAAATTTATTCATATACCATTATATGAGTCCTTTATGAGGGTATTTGAAAAAACCCTTGATAGCCTCAACTCATAGCAGTCATGACAATATATATACATAATGCTCATCGGTGTGTGATTTCACTTTTTAGCCACATAATTTTGTTCAATTATACTTGACATAGTAAACTAAGTTACTATTCCACAAGGGTAAAGTATTTGGCAGACATACTTTATGGTTTATTTCTCCCCCATGTTGCCCATAATACTTATTTTATGGTCAAATTTCAAAATTTGACATTCATCCCAAATTATTTCTCAATTTAAATTTTTTGCATCTCGAATTGATCAAGAATCTCAAAGTTATCCATATTTGAGAAAACAACATCATAATGGGATAAATCATTAATAAAATGTAAAAAAATTTTAAGGTCACATTTTATGTACGAACATGGTTTATCAATGTCAATACCAAGGATCTTTAAGAGGACTAAGCAGCTTATAGCTTATTTTCCTTAATCTTGGTTACATATCTCTAAAGTAGTAATACATGTCTCTAGGTTGTCATTATGAAGAGTAAAGAATGCGTCGTCATTTATTATCCCTTCTTACTCTTCCTCATAGATGTGATTAAATCCTTATGTCTCAACATGAAAAACTACTTTTTTATTGGAGATACTTTGGTAATAATATGTTTATTACTATATGAGATGACATAAAAGTCAAACAAAAATTAAATATTGTTTGAGATCTACATCATCTCCATATGAATTATGAGCTTAAAATCCTTTATTTGGTATCTTCTTGTTTATTAATCCTTAAAATGTATAAAACAGTCAATTTTTTTACACCATGACACCTAGATCTATATATGGCCACAAAGGATTCATTTAAAAAAAGAACCAATGAGTTATTTTATGCTCAAATTTTCTAACCAACTTTTACTTAGAACACTCTTAATCTTTATGATCTCCCTTCTTCCAAACAAAGCACCTTGACATTTTTCATTCATGACCATTTACAACTCAATTTGACCTTTGAAAGTTTAAACATCATAGGAGCAATAAATTGAACATATTTATCTTAATACTGGTTTGTGATAACTTAATACAAACAAGGCAATTTAAGCATTTTCAATCTTATATAAAATATTTTTATCCATATTCATGAAAAAATATATCATTGATTATCCAGGATTTACAAGGATGTTATGAGCTTACTCAAATAGCTCAAACTCAGAAGGCAAAATTTGTTTAACTTATTAGTACCACATAGTTTAAGCTTAAACTAGATGTGGACCATCCTAATTTTGTACAACATAACTTGATTTTACCCCGTTGCACTTTATGAAGTAAAACCCTTAGGTTTGGTGCCAATTTTGATATCAAAATATTTAATAATAAAATGCCAAGAATTTGACCATTAAAGCCCTTAATGGCCATTAAGCAGGTTTCCAAATTATACCTTTTCACGCATCAGTTGCATATGTGGTCAAACTAAGAGCAAGAAATATGATTCAAATGATCAAGTGAGGCTATGACTAATGAACGTGGGGTGATGTCGATACTAAAAGCCATAATAGTATCTTTACTGAGAACTCGGGCACATCACTATAAAACACTTTTGAGCATAATACATAGCATGCAATCCCAAATCTTCACACATAAGAGAGATCCAAATAATCTGTTTCAATCCTTGCTAAATCTACCACATTTTGGTGTATAGATTGCTTAGACCAGTCAAGTCTAAATCATATGTCTTATGTGTATCATCTTTTGAGCTCATGCACAACCAACACCTTTGTACTAAATAATTAGGCATTTAATCAGAAACATCCCTAATCATGCAAGAATAAAATCTCACAAACTTGGCAAATAGGCCACTTTGGTGACTACAATTTAACCAAATCCACTTTGGTGTCCCCTCATATGCCATGGCATTATTTTTTTTAAATATGGGGCTTAGTGAAACAATTATATGACTTAATCTTAATGTACGAATAAATTTTAGAAATATCTCTCTCTAATCATAGGAAGTTGTGTCATTTGCATCTTAATCAAAACTTTAAGGAATAAAATTTTTTATTCCAAGGAACATGGATTAATCATGCACATTCACGATAATAATGATATCGACATGCTAAATTTTCTATGTATCCCAATGATTAATCAGCTAAACTTTATGAGATATGAGACATTATATATCTTATTAGCTAATTAACATTTATGAGATATTAAAACCATATATATATCTCAATGATTAATTTATTAAACCTTATGAGATATGAGACCTTATATATCTCATTAGTTAATTAACCCTTATGAGATATTGAAACTTCATATATCTCATTGATTATGGTGAAAATAAACTTGACTGCATGAAAAATCCTTTCAATGGCTTTATTTAAAAGTTTAGGGTCAATTGAGTTGCAATCTAAGGCTTTATAGACTAACTTTATGCAACTTCATAACATGTCCCTTAACTTCAGTTTATAAACATATTAATCATACATATTCACTTTAACCTTACCTTCATGAGACATTTAGCTCAAATATGTCTTTTTACTTGTAGTGAATATAACCATTATTGCATAAAAATAGCTTTTAACAAGGATTTAATTAAAGGTTTGGGGTCACTTTATGAAATCAGCAGCTTCAGGGTTCATTATGAAAGTCCAGGGACCGAAATACACACAGGAGAAAAACTTAATGGCCAGCAAATAATTTCAGCAACCATTTAGGACAAAAATGACCAGGAACAAAGAATAAGGCCTAACTCATAACAAGGACGAATCCTAGAGGACTCATGCCGTCATTAAACCAAAAGTTAGGTAAACAATCTAAGCCTTATTCTCCGATTCGCGTTTTCTGTATCTTTCAACCCGAGCATTTTTTTTTTCTCGTTAATGCACAACAGCCGGGTTCAACCCCAAAATCATAATCCATAGGTATATATAAAGCGCCGGTTTCTATTTTTTGTTAATACCCAGTGACAGAAAAAAAAAAAGAAAAAACCAGACGCTCGTTCCAAAGCCTCCACTTGCGACAATGACGGCCAAACATCGCCGGAAACGGGCTGCAGCAGACACAATCCCGGTCGCGATGCTTGATGCCACCAAACGATGCTGTCACTCCCCTCCGACGCCTTGCCTTCTTGACAGACCCGATTTATTTTAACACATTTATAAATCTCTTTTCTTTGTTTTATTAACCGAACCAATAAAACAAAAGAAATTTAAGAACAATAGCAAACAAATATGCATCGGGTATAGAAAATTAAAATCCAATTGCTTGATCGGACAGACATAATCCAATTAAACATATGTCCTATAATCATGTAGCAGGTTCTGATATAATATGTTAATTTTCTTAACCTCTAACATGATTATAAATGAGAGCACATAATATAAAAATTAAATATGAGAAACAAGAACATCTAACTTGATTTAATCCATTGTGATATACAGTGGAAATTACAATAAGCAATTGAATTAAGGGATTTTCCTTTATCTCTAGACCAGAGTACTTTCAACGGGCAGAGTTCCATTATGTTCATCATAAAATTTTGTCAAGGGAGAGCCCCAGTACTCATTTATATAAAAAATCTTATGAGTCTACCCATTAATAGCCACACGGATTCTATGACCCACACTAATATAACTCACATTTTGTTATATAATTAGAGTCACTATCCTAAATAATTATATCATAACCTTTATGGGCTCCATATGTTTTATAATTGACCAATTTAATCTTAATCCATTTTAATAAAATGCATAATTAATGTTAGCCCACATTGAAAATTCCTGAAAGATGGGTCATGCTTAGATTGACGAGTTAGGTTCGATGGAAGGTAACACCCAAATGGTGCCTAGTCCATGTGTAGGGTGAGGGACTTGAGATGTTAACAAGTAAGAGGCCAGGAGAGAGGCAAGGCTAGGCCGTAAAGGATGAACATTTCCGTCAATGGCTAATTGGCTTTGATGGAAAGGTTGTAGGCTCACAATGGCCCCCAAGGATGTATGGGTGTGGAGGGAAGAAGGCAAGATGTTGGAGAGAGAGAGAGAAAGACCAAGGTCGCCATGAGGACCCAAGGATGAGGTTCGTAACTAATGGTTGATTGGCTTTGATGGAAGGCTGCATGCTCGTAGTTGTCCCCAAGGTTGTGTTGGTGTGAAGGGAAGGAAGCGAGATAACCTAGATAGAGGAGAGGCCACTATGAGAAGTTGAGGACAAAGGTAGTCACAACCAAATAAGAGTTGGGGCTGACAAGGTCTGAGAGTTGGATAAAAATGTTGTTTGTTGTGGTTTGTAGAAGAAAAGGGGTGACGATGTGAAGCTTGTGCATTATAGTTAGGAGTATATGAGACTTAGGATTGGGTTTAGTTGGGTTATTCTATAATTGTAGGATTGGGTAGTAGGCTAAGTTAATCAATATAGGCCTTACAAGAAATTGGGATAGTCTCGGGTTAGTTTGGGTTAAGTCGACCCAACCTGCTTTTGTAGGCATTAAATTCGAATAGGATCAGGCCAGCCCAAATAAACATATTCCTACCTTGTAACTTAAGTGGAGCCCAAAAATTTTGATTTGTTTATATGTTTGGGTTAACGTTTACACCACTACTTACATCAATGTAGGGGTGATCACTATTCGGGCCAAACCGAAAAACTGAAATATTTTAGAAATTCGGTTCGATTTTTTCGGTATTTCGGTTTGGTTTCGGTGAGAACCGAATAAAGGTAATTTCGGTTTCGGTTTTAGGAGTCGGTTATTTCGGTTACCGAAATAACCGAATTATTTTTTTTTTAGGCTTTAGCCCACTTTTCCAAACCCTTACCCCCTAGGCCCTAGTTACCTACCCGCCCCAAGGCCCCAATTACTCACCCCCTTTGGGCCTATACACCCTTGGCCCGACACTCACTCAGGCCTAACTCCTCAGCCCGTCAGCCGGCCAGCCCAAGATCACCCCTAGTAGTCGCAGCAGCCTCGGCCCTTGGCTGTAGTGTCTGTTTGCATAGTGCTCCTCCTCGACCTCGACTGGCGACTCCGCGAGGGCCGACCGCAGGCACAATCGCAGCCTCTCGGCGTCTCGCCTTCCCTTCCCGGTGGCTGGCCTTAACCCTCTCGAACACGCTCTTCAGAGCCTCACCTTCCTAGCGAAGTTCGTGCAGCTTCTCTGTTACGGGAGTTCACGGTCATATAATCTACTTCAAGCAAAAAGGCTAGGCAGGAACCAAGCGTCAAAATGACAAGAAGCTTGAAAGCGGGAGAAGAAAAGAAGAATTCCAATTACCCTCAAGGAGGGAGAGGTCTTCGTCTTTAGCCGAATCGAGGAGTCGTCGGGCTTTGGCCATAACTGAGAAGAAAAGAAACTAAAAATCGTAGCGACGTAAACCGAATGGATAGAAAAAGAGACGTGGGAAGGTGAAGTGCTAGTGTTACCTGCAGAGTTAGAGGACGTCATTGGAGAGGAGGAAAGAGAAGGTAGCGGCTGAAATGGAGGAGACCAAAATGGATTGGGATCGCTACTTATTTTTCGGTTAATTCGGTTGGAACCGAACTGAACCGAAATATTTCGGTTCGGTTCCAATTCGGTTTCTATCACCAATTCGGTTATTTCGGTTTGTTACCACACAAAACCAAAACCGAAACCGAACAAAATCGATTATTTTGACTCGGTTCAAACCGAAATAACCGAATGATCACCCCTACATCAATGTCACAAACATGTCAACAGAGTGGCACAATGGTAAATACAGGGAAGTATGGGGCTATTTGGAATGTAGCTAAGTCAAGCCACTCGTGATCTGTGAGTCAACCTGACTAGGCCGCATTACCTTCCCGGCCTAATTCCGTTTTAAAGTGAAATGAATAGGTTGTTACCTTATCCAACATTTTTTCCAACATTTATTATTTTGGATTGTTTTATAATATTTTTATATTTAGTAAATTATTTTATAATGTAACCCTTCAATTTTTCAATATTTATCTTTTCCATTTAGAATGTAAAAATTGAATGGTAAAAATAAAAATAACATATAAAATTTTCATTTTTTTTAATCTTTGTATCACATCCAAATATTTATAAGAATCTAGGACAAAGGAAATACTGTTTTTTTTTTGTTAATGTTATTTGAAATTTTTTATTGTAGTTATTTAATCGTCACTTCACAAAAATTTTTTAGAAAGTAACTAATTGTTATAATGAATTATGTTCTTACTCAATATATTTAAAGAAAAGCATAAATAATATTTTTAGGATTATTAAAGTTTGAGATTTTAATTGGTTTTTAAACTTGGACAAATTATTACCTTATAACAATTACTACTATATTCTAAATACAAAATAAACTCACTCTTCAATGAACAGTTATTTTTAGTGCTCTTTATTTATTTATTTATTATTATTATTTTTTTGCGTTTTCCTGCTTTTTTCTTGTTGTGATCGCTTTCTTTGAAGCTTGGTCCCCTTTCTGCAAGGAAATCACTTTTTATTAGGGATTGTATAGCTACTTCCCTAATTTCAGTTTCTTTCGTGTTTCATTTTAGTTAAATACATTTTCAGTTCCTGTATGTCTGCTTTCACTCATTTTAGTCCATAAGTTCTATTTGTTTATTGTTTTAGTTCCCAAACTTAATGATTAGAGTTTTTTCATTTGTTTTTTAGCTCCAAACTTTTCTTTGTTGTTTTTTTTACTTACTATCTTCTGAAAAAAAAAAAAAACTTAGTCACTATGGTTTTTTTCTTTTTTCTTTCTCAATAAACCATAATGACTTTGTTTAACTTTTTTTTTTTGGCTTTTTTTCATTATAATTTTTTATAACAAAACTTTAGTAATTATAGTTTCTCTATTTTTGGATACAGTTCGGCTTCATTTGATTTTGACCATTTTTCCTTATTTTTTTTAATCTATGTTAAGTTAATCATTATTAATACTTAGAAACTTTTCATTTACTCTCTTGGTCTGAAGGCCTTTTTTGTTGCTTTTTTTATGTGCTAATCATTAGACCCCACTTTTTAGCTCTGAAATATGACTCTTTGCCTTATTTTTATTAATTTCTCCTTACTATTTATCTCTTCTAAAATAAAATTTTAGTCTCTATGACTTGCCTGCTTTTTTACATGACTTGGACTGATAAATCTTTAGCTAATTTCATTTTTTTAATCTTTTTTTAATCATTACTAAGTCAGTAGTTAAACTCTTGGTACTTAGAGTCTTTATGTTTGCTCTCTTAGAGCCAATTTGTTTTAACTTAAGTTAATTTAATCTAAAATGACTTATTTTTAATTTTATATATTTTCGCTTATAACCAATTTAATTTGAAAGCCAATGTTATATAGGTATAAGAATCCATTTGAAATAAAATTTTTATGATATTATTAAATTTTTATGAATTTTTTTAAATACCTAAAAAAAAGAAAAATTGATGAAATTTAATAGTATCATAAAAATTTTACAATCAATGGATTATTTCACTAAATAGTATTGACTTTCAAATGAAATTGGTTTCGAGTAAAAAAGATGGAAACATAAAAATAAGTTATTTTGAATTAAGTAGATTTAAGTTTAAATAAATTAACTTTGCCTTGAATTTTTGCTGCCATTTCTTTTAATTTTTTCCTTCTCTCTCTCTCTCTCTCTCTTTGGTTAATGGCTAAATACCATTGTTAATTACTAAAATCTTTATATGTATAAAAGTTAGACCCTAATTTTAATTCAAATCAAAATCTCAATTGCTTGATTTTTATTAAAAAAATTCATAGTCAATGATCATTGTTGATTATATTTACATTTAATGTTAACACGCATTGAAATGGTATAATGCATAGCCAAAAAGAACCTTATAAACACTAAAAAATCATTAATCACATAGGCTAAGTACACTACCTCAATTGCCTACTCTCTAGAATGCATGTCTAGCCAAAGGTGGTAAGGTGGGCGACCTCTTGTGCAAAAGTACCCTATTTCAGTTTGAGCATTTTGTAAGGGAGCAACAACAATAGCTTGGGGAGCATTTCAACTGAGAAATGAGACATAAATCCTAGCATGTATATATAAATCACTTTTCCTACAAGGTGGAAAGAAAGATAACCTATGTGAAAATTTTGGAGATTCTGTATCTATGGAATTTTCTAAACAAGATATCCGTGTTTTATTATTTTGTGATTTAATCCTAATGTATATTAATTTGATAGCATGGATCAATGTACAATTCCTAACACATTTTTCAAGGAATACATGAATGGGAAACTCATTTAGGCTTCATAGAGTATTAGAAAGTCAAATTCGTGGCCCCAAACCTTTAATTATTGTTCTATTTTATACCCTAATCTCAATTTCTTGCATGAAAAGTTCATAACCTTATTTAAGTATTTCATTTTTGACCTTCTATTAACTTGAGGAGTTAAGTTGGACAGAAAAAAAGTGAAAATTTTGTTTTAGCCCTTGAAAAGTTTCTATTTGCCTTAGAAATCAAGAAATACTATCTTCTAACAATTTGACGGTATCATGGCTCATCTCCTCTACTGTTTCTTTTTCCCGTTTGCTACGCCACCCCCATTTCCACCTCCTTTGGCAGCCACACTCTAGCAATGCCCATCTGTGCTGCCATCATGGTGATGAAGCTGTCATACTCTGTATGACCGTCAATGATGTTTCTCTTCAATCTAATAACTCTGCCAATCACAACAATCAGATCCCAATCGGACCTCCTGACTTCTCCTTTAGTTTGTGCAACCAATGGAAGGACAGGAACGGTGATGACATGGCTCAGCTATGTGGTGACGTGGTTACCTCCAAGAAGGGTGAATGGCGAGCAATGTGAAGGATAGAGGCAAACAGAGAGCCAATTGTGGAGGGGACGGAAAATGGGTGTTATTAATTCTGACAAAGGTGGGGTGCTGGATGAAGTGCGATCGGTAACCTAGATGACTAAGTAGACGTGGCAATGCTTGGACGACTTGAGAGATGACGAGATGACAATGAACAAATCAAGATCTATTCTCCCTTTGGCTTTCTTTGCCGATAGCATATGGGAGCAATGGAGGAGTGACACTAGGATAGGCTGGAAATAGTTAGCATTGGCCACATCTAGGCTAGCAGCTAGTGGTTGGAGGCTAGAAGCATCAGGCAAAAAACACAATTTCAAGTTGAAAATTCAACCAACCAATACGGAATCAAGCACTCAAACCATAGGCCTATTGTTCTATGGCTTAACACTACAAAACCGAGCTATTCATTGGTGACTTTCACAAACGGTGGTAGCTGGAAAAGGATGTGAGTGTAGTGGGTTGTGGAGACAGTGATTTGATTGTTAGATGTGAAAATTTTAAGGTTTCTAAGACAAAATTAAAATTTTTTGGGATTAAAACTAGTGTTGCATTTTTTTGTCCGTCAAACTTAACACTTTAAGTTAACGGAAGGTCTAAAATGGAACACTTAAATGAGGCTAGAGACTTTCCTTCTAAGAAATCGAGGTTAAGGTCCAAAATAAAACAATAATTAAATATTGGAGGGCCATGGATGCAATTAACCCAAGCCGAAAGAGAAGCAGCAAATCTAGTCGGTGAACCTGTAACTTCTTCGTTTTTGTTCTCAAATTTAAGGCCACCCAAGATATCTGAACCATTTATTGAGTGATGTCTACATCATTTGCCAATGTTGTTCCTTTGGGAGAACAATAGACTCTGGGTTTGTACTTTTGTAGTGGCCTGGATACCAAAAGGCAGATGTCGGCAACAAGGACTAGATAGTAGGGTCTTGCCTTGTAGTTCAGAACTTGTAACCATGTCTCTGCGAGCTTGCCTCAGCCATCAGGGACAACGAAAGAACACGTAACCAAGACTTCTTTCGTTTAGATTAGTGAGCATGGGTTCGTCAATCGTCAGTGGCACATCAGCAATAACTGAAACAATGGTGGCATATTTGCTCGAGTAAGCAAACATTAGTGTCATTTGTTGCTATTTCTGCAGAATTGATTGAGCCCTCACTTAGTCACTTCTCTTCTGTTCCTCTTCAAATGACAACAGTCGTATCGCCGTATCGGTAAGGGAAGAAAGATTCGATCTCGTCGGCGGATCGGGCGGCAGAGAAGGACAAGTGGAAGCACCAGTATCGCAACTAGAACAAGAAGCAGAGCAAGATGTCGTCCGGCGACCAGGTGAGGGCTTCTCGCACACTGATCAAGCATGAGGGCTCCCGCCGGAAGGCGTCGTGGGAGGATTCCGACGGCCGGTTAGTCTCCAACACCACCATTGAGAGCGTCATTCAGCATCTCAGGGCTTTCCGTGACGACGGCCTTTCAGGGAAGCCCAAGTTCGAAGATGTGGCCCAACGATGCACCGATTGCAGCTCCGCTGAACGCGGCGATGATCTCGGTCAGTTCTTGTAATGGTATTTTCTCTAGTTAATAGTAGTAATAGATCGTGTCTACTGGAGTTTGAATTTTGGTACTTCTTGATTATATAGTATAGAAGTTGCTGGGAGAAATCGAAAACGAATGGTTTTGAGACTTATGGAATATGGGCTAGTCTCTAATAATCGCTAAGGCTAGTTTTGATGCTTGTAGTTTCATATTCCTTCACATCTTATGCAGCAACCGGTAAATTTGAGTCACTGTGGATGTGTGCTTTGCTTCAATAGTTTATGGTTGGGAGTGGGACTAAATGTTATAGGACTTTCAAGTACTTCTCAATTCAGCTTCATGTTTACTTAATTGAATTGTTATGCAATTGTTTGAATTGCAATTCCCTGGTAGTTCACTTTGGTATGCATTTAAATCAAATATGGCAGGCAGTGCCCTATAGCCTCTGGGTGATGTTGGACGGTAATATCGATAAAGTTGCTCTATCTGATGGTTCTTTATTTGCATGTTTATACATGTCATAGAGTTTATGGCGTTCATAACAAATGATAGCATACTTAAGAGGCATATAAGTTTGATAGTTTAACCAGCATACTTCTTTTGAGTTTTGACCAGGGAACTGTAACCAAAGATCAAGTGATGTGTCTTTACTTTTCTCTGTGTCTATGCTATTGCTCCTTTCTTAACAAATATTTTAGGAACCAATTCTTTCTTAGCTAATAAATACACTTGCCTCTCTAGTTGTTTTTTAGTATTTTTGTTCTCTCATTAGTGGTCTGTTTAACAATTTAGAGAAGGGCATGGCAGCAGAGGAAGATGTTGGGGTCTCATCACTGCCATCTGATCGAAGTGCAGCTCATAATACATGGAAGGAGGAGATGGAAGAAAGGCAGTCACAAGTGGATGCTTTACTTGCCAAATTTTTGGATGTGAAAGCTTCTGTGGAGAAGTCTGAGGAGGAGACGAAGAAGGAGTTAGATGTTCTCTGGTGGAGAGTGAGAACTACTTCAATGCTATTGACCTACTTGAAAACAAAAGCAAGAGTTATTGCTGTTCTTGATTTGGCTCACACGTCATGTGGCATTAGACATTTGGATGGCGTGGGGCTTGTGGACAAAAATGGTCTGCCATTAACTGGTTGTTCTGGGAGTCTTGATCTCTCTCTGTTTGATATTCCAGATGATGACTCATGGATTGAGATCACTAGGAGACAGTGTTCCTTAGATGAGGAAGATAAAGCATATATGGGTGAGTTGCTCAATTCTGTGCAAATGGTGATAGATGTAATGAAAGGCCTTGTTAGGAGGGTGATAATAGCTGAATGTGAAACTGCAGTTCAGAAGGAAAAGGTAAATTTAAGACATGAAGAAATTGAAAAGAAGGCAAGTCAAATAGAAAATATGTCCTTGAAGTTAGAAGAGATGGAGAAGTTTGCTTTGGGCGCAAATAGTATTCTAAATGAAATGAGGCAGAGAGTTGAAGATTTGGTAGAAGAAACTTCTAGACAGAAGCAGCAAGCTGCAGAAAACGAAGAGGAGCTTTCTCGTGTGAAGCAGGATTTTGAATCGCTGAAATCTTATGTTAGCAGCCTCCTCAGTGTAAGAGAAACTCTTGTGTCATCAGAAAGGCAATTTCAAACAATTGAGAGGGCTTTTGAAAGGTCAGTATTGTTAGGAAACCTTGTATATGTTAATTTCTGTCTGGTGCTTCTTCATTTTCTATTTCTGCTCATACAGTGGAGAATCTAGCCAAGCTTATTGCATTTATTTTATGTGATCTGTGGTGCAACATTGATTTTCATATTTTCATGCATGCCTTCTTCTCCTGCCTTAAAGGAAAAGTTAACATCTTAACTTTCTTTCTTTCAAACATATTTTACGGTTATAATTTTCAGTACCAGGTTTTACCTCTTATACTTTAGTCTCTTTTCAGGGTTCCTCAGTCAAAATCAACTTTCCTGGCACACCTTTTGATGTTCCTTCTTGTACTGGGCATCATTTGAGTCTTTTTTGCATTATGTTGTTCGAAGGAATAAATTTTGTGGCGAGCTTTGGTTTTTTTATGAGATATGCGTCTAGGTCTCATGGTATATACATTGCACCCCTTTTCTTGCGGTAACATACTTAAGACCCTGTCATTTACCAGGCTAGTTGCCAAGACCACACAGCTTGAGGGTGAGAAAACACAGAAAGAGGCTGAAGTTCACAAGCTCATGGAAGAGAATGTGAGGTTGACTGCCCTTCTCGACAAGAAAGAGGCTCAACTATTGGCCTTGAATGAACAATGCAAAGTAATGGCTCTAAATGCTTCAAACCTCTGATTTGGTTACACCAATGATTTCATTGTGGTTGGGGTGGCTTCTGTTGTGTCTAGTATGTCCAACACACGTACTTTAGTGCACCCATAACAAGAAGTTGTGCAAATGTAACATGCTGAAGAGCACATTGATCCCTTGTTTTCTTTTTCTGTAATATTGTGGTGTATTCTCTAAAGTATGAACCCTAGACACTAATGTTTCTGTGCAGAATTTGGGGTCATATTATTGGCATCCAACTTTGCTGCACTGTGGCTTGAGCAATTTGTGATTCTTTGCAGGGTTTACAAATTTCAGGGTTCAAATCTAATCTTAACTGGTCCATTGCCTGTATTGAAATCGTCCACCCTGCACCTACATTTACATCCGAACATTCCACTTGCATAGTAAGTGTGGCAACGTCGGGTTTTCTGGAGTCGCCACCAATCAGTTTACCTAGGTCGATTGGTCACCTTAAATATTGGTCTGCGAGAGTTCGGGGGTTCGGGAGTACGGTTACGTTAAAACAACTTTGTTAAAACGCCCAAAAATTGGCACCTTAGTTGATTTTAATTTTGTTTCGCTTTGCTTTTAAATAAATTTCAGTTAATTTTCAATCTAGAATTTTTAACTGAATTAATCGGATGTGGATTTTTGGTAATTAATTTGTATAGAATTTTATACTTCCGAACCATGGACTCTGCCGAGTCATTTGGACACGGAAGATTTTTATTCCGAACCATGGACTCTGCCGAGTCATTTGGACACGGAATTTGGTGAAAATTTTAATCCATATCGTAAAAATATGGATTTTTATCTTTTTATTTAATTTATTTATTTTGAAAGTTTGATATTTTCCAAACCGTAGATCCTGCTGGATCATCCGGATATGGAAATTACTTTAATTAATTGTTAGTTATATAATTATTATTTTTATGGAATTTATTATTACTAATTTGTAAGTCTTTTGTTTTTTAGATTTATTAATAATCTAAAAAATTTATTTTTTATTCTTTACATTTTCTTTTCTTTTCTTTCTTTTCTTTCTTTCTTTTCTTTCTTTTTGATTTTATCTTTCTTTTAGTTTTATTTTTCCTTTCTTTTCTTTCTTTTCTTTTCTTTTCTTTTTCTTTTCTTTCTTTTCTTTATTTCTTTTCTTTTTTTATCTTTTCTTTTTCTTTTCTTTCTTTTCTTTCTTTCTTTTCTTTTTTTATGTTTTTCTTATCTTTCTTATCTTTTTCTTATCTTTCTTTTAGTTTTTTTTAGTGAAAGTTATTTATTATTTAAATAATTATTCAATTTATAAAAGAAAAATAAAAATAATTGGCTTTTTAAAAAATTATTTTTATTAGGCTTAAAAAATAATCTTCTTTTAATTTTCATTTATTTATTTAAGTAAGGGTAAAGGTGAATTAAATAAAAAAAAATTATATAAAGGAAAATTAATAATAATAAAGTGGGGCTTTTTGGCCATCCACTTTAAAAATAAATAATAATAAAGGTTAGCAAAGTTAATTAAATTAATTAACAACAATAATAAAAATTAGCCAAGTTTAATTAAATTAATTGATTAACAACAATAATAAAAAGTTAGTCAAGTTAATTAAATTAATTGATTAACAACAATAATAAAAAGTTAGTCAAGTTAATTAAATTAATTAATTAACAACAATAATAAAAAGTTAGTCAAGTTAATTAAATTAATTAATTAACAACAATAAAAGTTAGCCAAGTTAATTAAATTAATTAATTAACAACAATAATAAAAAGTTAATTAATTGTTAACAACAATTATAAAAGTTAGTAATAATGCAAAAATTAAAAGGTTAGTAACAATAATAGTATTAAAAGTTAGTTGTTAGTAAGTTAATAACAACAATAAAAAAAGGGGTTAGTAATAAACAAATAATAAACAAACAAGTAAAAATTAAAAGGGTTAGTAATTAATTCTGCAAGAACAAAATAAAAGGTTAGTGACCAAAGTGAAAGAAAATTGAAAAGATGAAGGATTAAATGAGAGTTGTACCCTTAAAAACTGAATTTGAAATTCTGGAAACGTGAAGAACAGAACGCACGCGCGCGGGGGGAGAGAAAAAAAAGAAAAAAAAAACAAAAGGGTCAGAGAAGGTTTAGGTTTTCTGGAGAGGAAGAGAAGAGGGCCAGGGACCTAGGCTATAATTTTTTCTTTTTTCAAAACGGAGCTATAAGCTTCATTTCTATTTTTTTCTGTGTTCAGCACAAAATTTGGGGGGCTATTTATAGAGGAAGTTTAGCTGAACTGTTGATGGATAAATTAATAAAAAATTTCAAACTTATCTCTTAAATTGGTAAAATGACAATTTTAGTCCTTTACGTCTCTCAGCCTCTGGATAAGTTCCTGAAGCTTCTGATTTTGACAATTTTGTCGTTTTCTGTCAATTTGAGCCAAAAACGTCGGCAGGCTCAAAATTTTATGTGACAAACTGCCAAATGCTCCTGGAACTTTCAGAATTTGTCAATTTTGCCTGAAACTTCTTAATTTTGTCATTTTTACCTCAAACTTTTAAATTTTGTCATTTTTATGGAGTTTTCTTTTTTTCTTTCAAACATACACATATACACACATATATCAAATCTTAAAAAAATATATATATTTTAAACTAATTAAAAAAAATTTAGTAATAATAATAACAATAATAATAATAATACATTTTTTTATTTAATTTTTTTTAATTTTTTTTATTTAATTTTTTTTAAAATTATTTTAATGGCCGGACGAAATTGGGTGTCAACAGCTGCCCCCCTTTGCATGCTTCATGGGACATGATGTATGCAAAGTTAGTTACCAAATTTCGTCCAGCTTAGCTAGGCATTGAAAACCTTCTCGCCGCCTAAACTCTGAGGTTTAAGGAAAGGTCCTTAGAACCTCTAACGATAGGAAAGGTTCTATCGTTGTAAGATGGACTGAATGATTGATTGTTTGTTTGAGGTTTAAGGAAAGGTCCTTAGAACCCCTAACGATAGGAAAGGTTCTATCGTTGTAAGATGGACTGAATGATTGATTGTTTGTTTGAGGTTTAAGGAAAGGTCCTTAGAACCCCTAACGATAGGAAAGGTTCTATCGTTGTAAGATGGACTGAATGATTGATTGTTTGTTTGAGGTTTAAGGAAAGGTCCTTAGAACCCCTAACGATAGGAAAGGTTCTATCGTTGTAAGATGGACTGAATGATTGATTGTTTGTTTGAGGTTTAAGGAAAGGTCCTTAGAACCCCTAACGATAGGAAAGGTTCTATCGTTGTAAGATGGACTGAATGATTGATTGTTTGTTTGAGGTTTAAGGAAAGGTCCTTAGAACCCCTAACGATAGGAAAGGTTCTATCGTTGTAAGATGGACTGAATGATTGATTATTTGAGGTTAAGGAACTCTCCTTAGAATCTCGACGATAGGAAAGGTTCTATCGTTGTAAGATGGACTGAATGATTGATTGTTTGTTTGAGGTTAAGGAAAGGTCCTTAGAACCTCTAACGATAGGAAAGGTTCTATCGTTGTAAGATGGACTGAATGATTGATTGTTTGTTTGAGGTTTAAGGAAAGGTCCTTAGAACCTCTAACGATAGGAAAGGTTCTATCGTTGTAAGATGGACTGAATGATTGATTGTTTGTTTGAGGTTTAAGGAAAGGTCCTTGGAACCTCTAACGATAGGAAAGGTTCTATCGTTGTAAGATGGACTGAATGATTGATTGTTTGTTTGAGGTTTAAGGAAAGGTCCTTCGAACCTCTAACGATAGGAAAGGTTCTATCGTTGTAAGATGGACTGAATGATGATTTTGATTGTTTGTTTGAGGTTTAAGGAAATGTCCTTAGAACCTCTAACGATAGGAAAGGTTCTATCGTTGTAAGATGGACTGAATGATTGATTGTTTGTTTGAGGTTTAAGGAAAGATCCTTAGAACCTCTAACGATAGGAAAGGTTCTATCGTTGTAAGATGGACTGAATGATTGATTGATCTCGAGGCAATGGTTCCATCCTTACAACCTCGGATTGATTGATTGATGTCGAGGTAAAGGTTCCATCCTTAAAACCTCGAATTGATTGATTGATCTCGAGGCAAAGGTTCCATCCTTAAAACCTCGGATTGATTGATTGATTTCGAGGCAAAGGTTCCATCCTTAAAACCTCGGATTGATTGATTGATCTCGAGGCAAAGGTTCCATCCTTTACAACCTCGGATTGATTGATTGATCTCAAGGCAAAGGTTCCATCCTTTACAACCTCGGATTGATTGTTTGATCTCGAGGCAAAGGTTCCATCCTTTACAACCTCGGATTGATTGATTGATCTCGAGGTAAAGGTTCCATCCTTAAAATCTCGAATTGATTGATTGATCTCGAGGCAAAGGTTCCATCCTTTACAACCTCGGATTGATTGATTGATCTCGAGGTAAAGGTTCCATCCTTAAAACCTCGGATTGATTGATTGATCTCGAGGTAAAGGTTCCATCCTTTACAACCTCGGATTGATTGTTTGATCTCGGGGCAAAGGTTCCATCCTTTACAACCTCGGATTGATTGATTGATCTCGAGGTAAAGGTTCCATCCTTAAAACCTCGGATTGATTGTTTGATCTCGAGGCAAAGGTTCCATCCTTTACAACCTCGGATTGATTGATTGATCTCGAGGCAAAGGTTCCATCCTTTACAACCTCGGATTGATTGTTTGATCTCGAGGCAAAGGTTTCATCCTTTACAACCTCGGATTGATTGATTGATCTCGAGGTAAAGGTTCCATCCTTAAAACCTTGATGATGAAAATTGATTATTTTCGAGGCAAAGGTTCCATCCTTAAAACCCCGGATTGATTGATTGATCTCGAGGCAAAGGTTCCATCCTTAAAACCTCGAATTGATTGATTGATGTCGAGGTAAAGGTTCCATCCTTAAAGCCTCGAATTGATTGATTGTTTTCGAGGCAAAGGTTCCATCCTTAAAACCTTGATGATGAAAATTGATTATTTTCGAGGCAAAGGTTCCATCCTTAAAACCCCGATGATGAAAATTGATTGTTTTCGAGGCAAAGGTTCCATCCTTAAAACCCCGAATTGATGAAAATTGATTGTTTTCGAGGCAAAGGTTCCATCCTTAAAACCCCGAATTGATGAAAATTGATTGTTTTCGAGGCAAAGGTTCCATCCTTAAAACCCCGATGATGAAAATTGATTCTTTTCAAGGCAAAGGTTCCATCCTTAAAACCCTGATGATGAAAATTGATTGTTTTCGAGGCAAAGGTTCCATCCTTAAAACCCCGATGATGAAAATTGATTATTTTCGAGGCAAAGGTTCCATCCTTAAAACCCCGATGAAAATTGATTTTGAGGCTAAGGAGCTTTCCTTAGGACCTCGAGTGAAATTTATATAAAAGCAATTGAAATTGGAATAATTTTCTTCGAAAGTGTGAATTTTCATAATTGGCGAGCGCAAAGAATTAGGCTTCGATAAAACGAGTGAATCTTGATGATGACAATAACACTGACAAATTATATAAATGGAGTGGATGTTTGGAATAAATATTCAAGGTTCATCTAATATTTTCTTCAGTAAATATATATTCCCTTGTGAGATATGTCATCCGAATAAGGTTAAAGCTTAACTACCCCAAAATGTTATGCCTAGTAGACCTAATAGGATGCGTCTCAAGAGTAATAAAAATTACTCTTTACTCAGCCATTCCAACCTAAAGGCATTGTCGCATGGTTTTAATATCAGCATGGACGAAGCTATATTATAAAAAAAGAAATTCCCTGAAAATAAAAACTGAAACGCGAAAGAAAATGCTTATAATAAAACTAAAGGACAAGAAAAACGGATCAGATCGCTTCTTTCTTCCCCAATACTTCAACAGGGTGAGTAGATGACCATTATGGGAGTGAACTGGTCGGGAAAGACTGTCGTGTCCAGTCTATCTGAATCATTGCTGGATCTGGTTCAGGAACAAAAGCTTGTATTTTATCTAGCAATTCTTCAGCAGTTGTTGCGGATATTATGATTCGCCGTGCCACTCTTGATATGAAATTCTTCTGCATAGCATAATCCATAAAAGCTATCAGACCTGTAAAGAAATTGTTAACATTTAAAAGCCCAATGGGTTTCTTATGCAAATTAAGTTGGGCCATGGAAGCAATTTGAAAGACTTCTCCCAACGTGCCAAAACCACCTGGTAGAGCGATAAAAGCATCAGCATTTAAAAGCATTTGTAACACACGCTCTTGCAAATTTTTAACCACTAATTCTTCTCCAATCGTGCCCCCAGAAACAAATTTCAAAGGTCCAGGGATGATGCCCAAAACTTGACTTCCTCCTAAAGATGCTGCTGATGCTACACCTCCCATTAATCCGACACTACCTCCTCCATAAACTAAATGTATTTTTCGCTCAGCTAATACTCTACCCAAATGGTTGGCTGCCTTTAAATACTCTTCATCTTTTCCAGGAAAAGCCCCAGAAAATACACAAATACTTCGGGATTTACGAGTTGGGGTTTTCTCCATTCCTATCCTTACCCTTGTGAGAAGAGAGGATATATTTATAGAGATGAAGAGATAATGCAATAATTTTATTTTTCAAGAATGGATACATTATTGCCAGCTATTCATAGTAGTCACGGGTATGACTCTGGTCAGGTATGGGTACACTATCGTTAAAAGAGGAGGAAAATTTTCAAAATAGCTGCTAGCATGTACAGTAGTCACTACTGTAGCTTACGTCAGGAGTAGGTACGTGATTGTTGGAAGAGAAGGAAAATTTTAAAAAGTGGCAGCTAGCATGTACAGTATCGTGACTATGGCTCATGTCAGGAGTGGATACATTATCGCCGAAAGGGGAGGAAGATTTCAAAAGCGACAGCTAGCACGTACAGTAATCGTGACTTTGGTTCACGTCAGGAGTGGATACATTATTACCAAAAGGGGAGGAAAATTTCCAAAAGCGACAGCTAGCACGTACAGTAATCGTGACTTTGATCCTCGTCTTTCACTGGCTTTGCGTCCAGTAATGGCTTCAATGCTTTCTATGAATCGGTGATTTGCATCCCATCCAGTTTTCTCACAAACTGGCAAACTGGGTCGTTTAAAGTCAGATTCCCAAGACTATAACGATCTCGTTCTTTTTGGAAAATTATCCATAATCCAACAACCTCAAATTGCACTATTCCGCAAGAATGCGCTTCAAGAACCTCTCGAATATCTTCCAGAGATTCCTTACGCAAGCCATTCTTGATGAATTTTATTCTATCATTACGATTTCTGGTGATCACTCCTGGAGAACGACATTTATTGCCGCAAATCCACCATCCACAATTATGACAAACGCCTAGCCTCTTTGCTCTTCTTTTTTTGGCATAAGCGCTTTTACCAAAGCCGGGCATACGGGGAAAGAACGCTTCGGGAACTTCACCAGCTGAACGAACCTTAGCTTCAATTAGCCACCGCACATTATCAGGGATGCCTTTGTGCATAAATACTCTGAATCGTTCACATCTAGCTTGATAAATCTTTTTAAGAACATTTATTGGGAAGGAAGGAAAATACTTTCGTAAGGCGGAAAGAGAAGACTCCATTGATGAAGGAGGCAAAGAAAGAAATTAGTGATTGTAGGAAACGAAAATAACTAACACATATTTATAGTGATGAAAGGGATAATGCGTTAATTACACTTACAGAAGCAAGTACATTATTGTCAAAAGAAAAGACAAATGACAGCTTATATGTATAGGAATCATGACCGTGGCTCTCATCTTCCACTGATTTATGTCCAGTAATGGCTTCAATGCCTTCTATAAGTCGGGGATTTGCTTCCCATCCAGTTTTCTTACAAACTGACAAACAGGGTCGTTTAAAGTCACATTCCCAAGACTGTAACGATCTTGTTCTTTTTGGAAAGTCCACCATAAATCCATAATTTCCCATTGCACTATTTCACAAGAATGTGTTTCAAAAGTTAATAGGATATCATCCAAAGATTCCTTACGCAGGCCATTCTTGATGAATTTTCTTTTATCTTCATGATTTCTGGAGATGTATCCTAAAAAGCGACATTTAGTATTACAATTCCATCGTCCACATTTATGACAGACACCTAGCCTCTTTGCTCTTCGCTTTTTAGCATAAGCGCTTTTACCAAAGCCGGGCATACGGGGAAAGAACGCTTCTGGAACTTCACCAGCTGAACGAACCTTAGCTTCAATTAGCCACCGCACATTATCAGGAATGCCTTTGTGCATAAAAACTCTGATTCTTTCACATCTAGCAAGGTAGATCTTTTTAAGGACTTTTATTGGAAGAGAAGGAAAGTATTTTCGCAGGGTAGAAAGAGTAGAATCCATTGATGAGAGAAGAATTTGAGAGATGATGGAAAGGAATTAGTTATTGAAGGAAACTTAGATAACCGACTGGAAGAACATGCATTTATAGCGATGAAATGGATAACGTGTCGATTACACTTAGGAGAGCATGTACATCTGTCAAAAGAAAATGCAAACTTTTCCAAATATAACAAACTGTATGTACAGTAATTGTGACTGTGGCTCACATCTTCCACTGGTTTTACGTCCAATAACGGCATTAACGGCTTCTATGAGTCGAGGATTTGCTTCCCATCCAGTTTTCTTACAAGCTGGCAAACAGGGTCATTTACAGTCAGATTCCCGGGACTGTAACGGTTTCATTCTTCATGAAAAATGCTCCATAAACCAAGAAGTTCACGTTGCACAGATCCACAAGAATGCGTCTCAAGAGTCAATTGGATATCATCCAACGAGTCCTTACTCAGGCCATTCTTAATGAATCGTATTTTATCTTCTCGATTATCAGAAATCATCCCTAAAGAACGACATTTAGTATTACAAGTCCACCGTCCACATTTATGGCAGACTTGTAACCTTTTTGCTCTTCGCTTTTTGGTATAAGAGCTTTTGCCTATACCAGGCATGTGAGACACAAATGCCTCTGGGATTTCACATGCCAGACGAACCTTGGCTTCGATTAACCACCGCACATCTTCAGGGATTCCTTTGTGCATCAGATTTCTTAATCGTTCACAGCGAACTTGGTAGATCTTTTTGAGAATGTTCATTGGGAGAGAAGGAAAATATTTTCGTAAGACAGAAAGAGTATGATCCATTTTCTAGAGGGAAGTAAAAGAAAGAAGAGGTGAAGGAATCAGTTATTATGGGCAACTGAGAGAACCGACTTGAGAGTCACGGAGTACCGTATCCGCCGTTTAACCGGAAAAGTGGATCCTACTTCATTTTGATGTGATAGATATTTTTTATATTCCATCGAGCTGACGTCGATCCAGTCCTCGATTATTGAATCCATTGTCCGCTTTTGACAAATTTTCAACGACAATATTTCTTGATGTCTGCCTTATCTTTGACTATCTCTTATCTTGGATGCTGCTAAGCTGGCATCAATCCTGTCCTTCCAGGTGTAGCCTCGATTATTGAATCAATTGCCAGGCTTTTGACAATATTGTCTATTTTATATATATTTTTTTTATATCTGCCTTATCCTTGGCTATAGCTATCTCTTATCTTGGATACTACTAGCTGGCGTCAATCCGATCCTTCCAGGTGTAGCCTCGATTATTGAATCAATTGCCAGGCTTTTGAAAATAATGTCTATTTTTTATTTTTTTTTATATCTGCCTTATCCTTGGCTATAGCTATCTCTTATCTTGGATACTACTAGCTGGCGTCAATCCGATCCTTCCAGGTGTAGCCTCGATTATTGAATCGGTAGCCAAGCTTTTGACAATATTGTCTACTTTATTCTTGAATTCCTGATGCGGGTTGGTCCCGCATATTAGCTGTGTATCCAGTGATAGATTGGTAAGAGCTGATGACATTGAGATCTCAGCTTATATTGCTGTAACTGTGATGTGAATGTGATTCCTGTTTGGTCCTTGTTATGTAAAGGCTATGTATGCATGATATGAAATGCATGAATGCAGAGCATGTGTAACTAATGGCTTTTTTTTTGTATGGATCTAGTTCTTTATGTCTTTGTTTTACTGGATCCTCTTTGTAATGGCCTTCTTGGACTATCATTGAATCTCTTTATGCTTCCCAGCTCTTGTCCATTGCCTCAAAAGCCCAACTCTTTTCAAAATCCCGCTTTCTTTTACTTGTTCTTGAATTTTGGCCTCAATTTCTTTAAAGTTGGCCCGCCTCATAATTTATATCTCTTTCGGGTACTCATCCATTGTCATGGATTTGATACCATCAAAGGCTTTACTTTCAATGTCTGCTTTGCCCCTTTTCTTGTGACCGTGCCGACACTTACTTATTCCCATGTTATAATCTGAATGATTGCTCTTCCTTGAACTCATGTTTTGATCCATAAGACTTGCCCCCTTGTCTATTGAACTTCTTTGTTGGCAGTACTCCTCTTACGCTTCGTAGAGACTACTTTGCCCCCCTGAATATGGTATTTATGTGGATAAAAGGTATCACCTCGCCTTTAACAGAAGGTCGAGCATTTCTAGACCTTTGTGATGGCACTTGATCGTAAATTTCTCTTACAAGAACCACATCTTATTAAAGAAAGACTCAAGCTATCTCCTCACTTTTAAGTCTACATACATTAATGAATAATGGTTTGGCCTTAAAGAAAAACTTTCATCAATTTGCAAAGCTTGACAAAGTAATTTACGGTCTTTATTTTTAATTAAAATATCCTGCCACTCTTCCCTTTCCAACTCGAAGACATAAACTGTGCAAGGCAATAAGGTAGAAACATGATTCACAATAATAGCCTTTTAACTGAATGAGGATGATATCGAGAGGTAAATGTTAGGTGTGAGGAAAGTTAAGTTTGAATGTTTTTTTTTTGTGGCAGTCTTTTAGCTGAATGAGAATAATATTAAGAGGTAAATATTAGGTCTGAGTAAAGTTAAGTTTGAGTGGTGTGAAAGAAGGGTATTTTAATACTACTCGTGAGCAGTATTAAATAAGGTAGAAACAAGTTTCACAATGATAGTCTTTTAGCTGAATGAGGATGATAAGTCTGAGGAAAGTTAAGTTTAAGTGGTTTGAAAGAAGGGTCTTTTAATACTACTCGTGAGCAAATTTGATTATGATGAAAAACTCAATAGTGATGACCTCAAACTTGCCACTCTTTCCAGAAAGTTAAACCTCATCTGTTGCCCCCCAACTATCGTGGTCTTTATGTATGCTTGGCTTGAAAGTTGCTTTTGTGTTCTAAACCGCCTTTGCAGGTTTTCAGTCTAGAATCCATAGCTCACTTTTTTTCTTTCTTTTTTTTTTTTTAGTTTGAGCCCTTTTTCCTCTTTTTTTTTTGTTTTTTTTTTTGTGTGAGCTATGGTGATAACATACTTGATAACTCTCTTGAAGTGAGATGACTCAAGTGGCCTTGCTTGCTCGTGCTTGTTCTCAGTTCTTTTTGGTTTTGAATTTTCCCTTGTTGGCTTTTTGGTGGAAGGGATGAACTTTTTCCTTTTCGGAGTTTTTGTTACAGAGAACCGAGATCATAGCCTTCTTGAAATGAGATGATTCAAGTGGCCTTACTTGCTTGTGTTTGCTCTCAGTCTCTCTTTTTTTGGATTTTCCCTTGTTGTCATTTGATAGAAGGGATGAACTTTTTTTTTTTTTGTTTTTTTGAGAATTTGTGTTGCGTAAGACTGAGAACTTTTTCTTGTGTTGAGCATTTGTGAGAATTGGGAGGCCACTGAAGTCATTTAATATGAGAGCTAACTTCTTTGGAAGCTAACCCCGGACTTCTTGCAAGGATGTTGATAACCACTGTGAATTCCTTTTGAGGGTTGAGGTGCAACATTTGGAATCCTTCTTACTAGATTTGGTAGCACTTTGAAGATCATTACTATCAAATCTCCCTTAACTTTTATTTTCACCCACGAGTAGTATTGTTTACAAAGTAAAGTGTGATGGTAATAATGGATAGTATAATGGCAAAGAGTGAGAGATAGATGTAAGAAAAATAAAATTTTTGGTAGAAAGTGGTAGAATATGTGGATGTAAAAATGAAATTTTAGTAAAAAGTGGTAGAATGCACACATTACATCTTTTTGTTGTACCAAGAAAAAGAATACCAGGTGCCCATTTAACAAAGACTACACCCTAGATTCTGGACTAAATCTAGGAGATTTTTACTATTAGATTACTTTGGCAAGCTATCAAAGATACAAGTTTATTCAAAGGATTCCTTGTCATTCAAAAATGTGTGCGAACTGTTAGGTCAGATCTGACTTGGAGGCCTTCCAAAGTCAATGTAATTCTAGCTCGAAATCTTCACTTTTCAATTATCAATCACATCGGGCCTAGCAACTTGGACTTGGTTTTGCTTGATGAGGCGGCAATGGATTGTGGGTGACATTTGGCTCATCGGAAAAGTCCAACCACTTTGACTCGATTAATTGTTGAACTATACGCTTCAATGCCATGCAGTTTTCCAAGCCATGGCCTGGAACGCCATCATGATATGGGCAGGTAATGTTAGGGTCATACCACCTTGGATATGGGGGTTTGAATGGCTTTGTAGGAATTGGACGGATAAATTGTCTTTCGATGAGTTTTGGGTATAACTCGGTATAAGTTATGGAAATTGGTGTGAAAACTTCTCTTGGTCTTGGTGCAGGTACTGGAGGAGTAGGAGCAGGTGGCCATGACTGATTAGGTCTGTTAAAAGGATAATTGTTGGGCCTATTGGAAGGATAATCATTGGGCCTATTTGGAGGATAATTATTGGGCCTATTCAGAGGATAATCATTGGGCCTATTTGGAAGGTAATTATCGGGCCCATTGGCAAAATAGGATAGGCGAGGTCCGATAGCCACAGTATCCACGAGGGGAATCCTTCTTCCGCGTCCTATTTGTTGTACTTCGTCATCTTTTCTTCTGGATGGTCCTCTTCTTTTCATAGGATTATTAAAGGATTCAGCAATATTCCCAGTCCTAATCTCATGCTCGATTCTTTCTCCAGACATGACAATGTTAGAAAAATTAGTTGCTGAATTGCCAATTAGTTCGTCATAATATAGGTACTTCAGTGTCTGGACAAACAAAGTGACCATTTCTCTTTCTGTCATGGGTGGCTGAACTTGTGCTTCTTGAATTGCTTTCGCCTTGATTAGCTCGATCAATTGTCTCATTTGTTCGGCCATACTTTCTATCTTGGACTCTATCTTTATGAGACGTCCTTCGATTTGTTCTGCCATTAATCTTATTTGGAGCCGAGTTGAATATCGGTGTCGAGGTCCAGTTTTATCCTTTTAAAAGTAAGGTATATTTTATTAGATCCTATGTGTATGTGATTGATGCAATGGATGCATGTAGGAAAAATGAGATTATGTTTTTATCAGACTTTGTATACACGTGATTAATGTAATGGATGTATGCAATGAGATTATGTTTTTATCAGACTTTATATGCACGTGATTAATGTAATGGATGTATGCAATGAGATTATGTTTTTATCAGACTTTATATGCACGTGATTAATGTAATGGAATGCATGCAATGAGATTATTTTTATCAGATTTTATATGCATGTGATTAATGTAATGGAATGCATGCAATGAGATTATTTTTATCAGATTTTATATGCGTGTGATTGATGTAATGGAATGCATGCAATGAGATTATTTTTATCATACTTTATATGCACGTGATTAATGTAATGGAATGCATGCAATGAGTGAGTTTGCTTATCCATTATCGTAGAACTTCAAAACTTTTAGTTGTCATTATAAAGACCAAAAAGTTAGCATAATTTGATGCGTGGTTTTGATGCATGAAGAATAATTGCACAAGAAAGATAAGGTTATTAATAAGTTAAATAGCAATTAACAACTCATGAAGTATTATGGAAAAATGAATTAAAACCATAAATATAAGACACGAAGAAAATAAAAGTGTAGAGCAACAACATAGCATAACAAGGACGTGCTTATGGCGTTGGTAAAATGGTAGAAATTCTATGGTCAGTTCTATGGTTAAGTGGGGAGTTCTATATGCATAAGGTAGCTTATCAAAAAGGCAAGGGATAGTTCCCGAATCCCGTCACTAAATCATAGTGACGGCCCGATTCCTTACCCTCTAGGGTTAATGTAAGGAATGGATTAATTCGAGTCGTAGCTTTTCGTGGGCCCATGCAGAGACTAACCGTCTCAGAAGGCAATACACTACTTTGCTACTTTGAAACCGGTGAAGGCTTGGAGACCGTGGCCTCACAAGGACAGCAACACCAATTCCGCTTAGAAAGAATCGTGTTTGATTTAAGGAAGCTCGGGTATAGAGCTTCATATTGTGAATGCATTATGCATGTTTAGAATAAGTAAATATAACATATAAATCCACATAATAAGCAAAGTAAATCAAAACAAATCAACTTTAGGCTCGACTCACTAACGTGGAGTCCCCAGTGGAGTCGCCAAGCTGTGGCAACGTCGGGTTTTCTGGAGTCGCCACCAATCAGTTTACCTAGGTCGATTGGTCACCTTAAATATTGGTCTGCGAGAGTTCGGGGGTTCGGGAGTACGGTTACGTTAAAACAACTTTGTTAAAACGCCCAAAAATTGGCACCTTAGTTGATTTTAATTTTGTTTCGCTTTGCTTTTAAATAAATTTCAGTTAATTTTCAATCTAGAATTTTTAACTGAATTAATCGGATGTGGATTTTTGGTAATTAATTTGTATAGAATTTTATACTTCCGAACCATGGACTCTGCCGAGTCATTTGGACACGGAAGATTTTTATTCCGAACCATGGACTCTGCCGAGTCATTTGGACACGGAATTTGGTGAAAATTTTAATCCATATCGTAAAAATATGGATTTTTATCTTTTTATTTAATTTATTTATTTTGAAAGTTTGATATTTTCCAAACCGTAGATCCTGCTGGATCATCCGGATATGGAAATTACTTTAATTAATTGTTAGTTATATAATTATTATTTTTATGGAATTTATTATTACTAATTTGTAAGTCTTTTGTTTTTTAGATTTATTAATAATCTAAAAAATTTATTTTTTATTCTTTACATTTTCTTTTCTTTTCTTTCTTTTCTTTCTTTCTTTTCTTTCTTTTTGATTTTATCTTTCTTTTAGTTTTATTTTTCCTTTCTTTTCTTTCTTTTCTTTTCTTTTCTTTTTCTTTTCTTTCTTTTCTTTATTTCTTTTCTTTTTTTATCTTTTCTTTTTCTTTTCTTTCTTTTCTTTCTTTCTTTTCTTTTTTTATGTTTTTCTTATCTTTCTTATCTTTTTCTTATCTTTCTTTTAGTTTTTTTTAGTGAAAGTTATTTATTATTTAAATAATTATTCAATTTATAAAAGAAAAATAAAAATAATTGGCTTTTTAAAAAATTATTTTTATTAGGCTTAAAAAATAATCTTCTTTTAATTTTCATTTATTTATTTAAGTAAGGGTAAAGGTGAATTAAATAAAAAAAAATTATATAAAGGAAAATTAATAATAATAAAGTGGGGCTTTTTGGCCATCCACTTTAAAAATAAATAATAATAAAGGTTAGCAAAGTTAATTAAATTAATTAACAACAATAATAAAAATTAGCCAAGTTTAATTAAATTAATTGATTAACAACAATAATAAAAAGTTAGTCAAGTTAATTAAATTAATTGATTAACAACAATAATAAAAAGTTAGTCAAGTTAATTAAATTAATTAATTAACAACAATAATAAAAAGTTAGTCAAGTTAATTAAATTAATTAATTAACAACAATAAAAGTTAGCCAAGTTAATTAAATTAATTAATTAACAACAATAATAAAAAGTTAATTAATTGTTAACAACAATTATAAAAGTTAGTAATAATGCAAAAATTAAAAGGTTAGTAACAATAATAGTATTAAAAGTTAGTTGTTAGTAAGTTAATAACAACAATAAAAAAAGGGGTTAGTAATAAACAAATAATAAACAAACAAGTAAAAATTAAAAGGGTTAGTAATTAATTCTGCAAGAACAAAATAAAAGGTTAGTGACCAAAGTGAAAGAAAATTGAAAAGATGAAGGATTAAATGAGAGTTGTACCCTTAAAAACTGAATTTGAAATTCTGGAAACGTGAAGAACAGAACGCACGCGCGCGGGGGGAGAGAAAAAAAAGAAAAAAAAAACAAAAGGGTCAGAGAAGGTTTAGGTTTTCTGGAGAGGAAGAGAAGAGGGCCAGGGACCTAGGCTATAATTTTTTCTTTTTTCAAAACGGAGCTATAAGCTTCATTTCTATTTTTTTCTGTGTTCAGCACAAAATTTGGGGGGCTATTTATAGAGGAAGTTTAGCTGAACTGTTGATGGATAAATTAATAAAAAATTTCAAACTTATCTCTTAAATTGGTAAAATGACAATTTTAGTCCTTTACGTCTCTCAGCCTCTGGATAAGTTCCTGAAGCTTCTGATTTTGACAATTTTGTCGTTTTCTGTCAATTTGAGCCAAAAACGTCGGCAGGCTCAAAATTTTATGTGACAAACTGCCAAATGCTCCTGGAACTTTCAGAATTTGTCAATTTTGCCTGAAACTTCTTAATTTTGTCATTTTTACCTCAAACTTTTAAATTTTGTCATTTTTATGGAGTTTTCTTTTTTTCTTTCAAACATACACATATACACACATATATCAAATCTTAAAAAAATATATATATTTTAAACTAATTAAAAAAAATTTAGTAATAATAATAACAATAATAATAATAATACATTTTTTTATTTAATTTTTTTTAATTTTTTTTATTTAATTTTTTTTAAAATTATTTTAATGGCCGGACGAAATTGGGTGTCAACAGTAAGAATCAAACTTATGATCACAGAAATAAGTCCCAAGACAAAATAAATGGTTCCTTAAAAGAAGCAAAGTAAGATCTCAACACCTGCTTATGTTCAGTTATGTTGCTCTTTTCCTGGAACCATTAGCAGGTAATGATGAGCGCTCCCTATGGCAAAGAAGGGAAATAGCTAGGTAGCTTGAGAATTTACCCTTTTCTTCTGCATTCCTGCATATAGTTTACATCAAATTTTTGAAACGCAGGGAGAAAGTTCCCTTGCGGGCTTATGCCGAGTTACCTCGCCGTGCTGTAGCATCCCCCCATACGTCAACTATACCGGGCAGAGATGAGTGATGAGTCTGTTCCGGCCCTTATTGCAACCTTTGCCACTGACTCAACACGTACCAGAGTGATTCGAGACAATGGCTTTGCAAAATTAATGGAAGATGAAGAGATGAAAAATGAGTTAAATTGAATGAATGGAGTGCAGAAGAGGAGCATGTATATGTAATGCAGGCAACATAAAAAGGGAAACAATGTAATTGTGCAACTGCTAGTAATTAACCAGCTGCTTTGGAGCTCCAATCATGCCAAGGTGCGGTTTCACTTTTATTTTCTCTACTCTGTGTTCCATGCATAAAACCTGGCCTAGAACTTACCCCCGCAAATCAGCTAGACTCTTGACTTTCAGATGGCCTAAAACCATAAATAGCCCATGAACTTTGGTGACTTAGACACATAACCCCTTGGACTTTGACTTAGGTTGACTCGCCCCTTCAACTTTGCCAAATGTGACACTTAAGCCCCTCGAATGACGGAAATAAGGCATGTTATTTTTTTCCGTTATAGAATTGTTGTAATTGGTTGTATGATGACTGAAATGAAAATCATGAAAAACTCAAAGCGTCAAAGGACCTAACTTTGGTTTTTCTCTCATAAACCACCATTTCTCTATTCCCAAATAACCCACTTACTCTGTCTCCCAAGCCATCACCATTGACTGCCACATTGGCAAATCGTTCCAAATCCCCGCCGCCTCCCTCACCGTCTGTCTTTCGGGCCATCAGCGGCGTTGTTATTCCTTGTTCTTGCTTACCTAGACCCTGCCTCTCCTTCCAGTGCTTCCACCCCATCTTTGCCATCATCGATTGCACCATCGTCAATTGCCTGCCGACACCCAGGGCTAGACCGCTAGTCTCCAACTTTTTGATGCTAAAATTGTCGCCGTTGTTAGGTGGAGAACATGACCTCGGCTTTGCCCTGTTCAATTCCACATGCCTTCTCCAAGCCTCCTCGTGAGATCTGTTGCAAGGGCTCTTCGTGAGCTTGCTTCTTGAGATTGTGCACAGAAGGCTAGTCGAAGTTGGTATCCAATTGGAGGAAGCTGACCAGCCTGCTTTCCATTAGTATTAAAATTAGTCCAAGCTTCAAATGTATTATTGATCAATCGAGTCATTATTTTGCGTTGTTTTATTGGTAATCAATTACACATATGTCTTTTTAGCTAGATCCTTTATGAAATTAGTGACAATTAATAAGTTTTTGTTTGAAATTGGCTCCGTTGTCTGAGTCATCATCGTTGGCTTTCTTGTCGTAGCTTGTGAAGGGTTATAAGCCGGAGTTGGTATCCTTGCTATAAGTCGAGAGAGAGAGAGAGAGAGAGAGAGAGGGAGAGCTTGTGGTTGTTGGCGTCAGAGTCGTAGGAGGTGAATTGGAGAGTTGGTATGTTGACCTGGTTCTGGTAGTTGTTAAAATTGCCGGATTTGCCAATGGATGTTGTGCCTTGACTGGTGAAGTTGTCGAATGCCACATTGTAACAGAGGTCCTTTTAGTTTTCTATGACTTTCATTTCGATCATCATAAAACCAATTACATCAAATCCATAATGGAAATAGATCAAGTGCTCAGACATGCCTTCTTTCCATCACTCGAGGGTCTTAAGTGTCCCACTTAGTAAAGTTGGAGGGGTGAGTCGGCCCAAGTCAAAATCCAAGGGGTTATGTGTACGGGTTACCAAAGTTTAGGGGTTATTTGTTGCTTTAGGCCCTTTCAGATCTATTAGTTGACATAGTAACGGCCCCAGCAGATCAAAAAAGTCACACATAATCAACGAAGATGGATCACTGTGACGACCATGTGCCGGTTAAGTCATTCAACAGGAAAGTGATCTCCCACTCTAGCTAACAATCGCTCTTTTTCCTCCCCCTTGTATTTTTTAATTTTCTTGGTAATTTACTTCTTTTCGTTTACCTACAAACCAGGTTATACCCATTTTTTGCAACAGTAAAAAATTAATGAACTTGGTTATCTATACATAAGAAAAGCTCAAGCACTATAAAAAAAACTCCATATAAATTAAAATATTGGGCACGCTGCTTTGTAGCAACTTGTAAGTGCATAACTAGTAAGAGGGTGAGAATTCAAATTTATATGGACGCAAAAGCTCATGACTAACAACATTGTACACCTTATGCACGCTTTCCACCTTACTAATCGATAAATTACACGATTGCTTACTATGTTTTGTAAGGGTGTTTATCCAATCTAGGTAACTCGTAAAATTGATTGCAATGAATCGAACCAAACCAATGACAATGTGGGTTTTATGAGAGTTAATGTTAGGTTAGGTAGGTAGTGAAAAGTAGAATATGGTCTTATGTGTGGTTTTGTTTGGGTTCCAATTGTAAAACCCGGTCAACACGCACCGAATAGCTTCTAATCTCCAATTTTTAAATTCTAATCTCAAACATGTCATCCTCACAACAGCAACACTACTCAAAACTCACACCTCTTTTTCTTGCACAACATCTCTCACTAATGGCTAATCTTTATATGAAATTAAATTAGAAAAATACCAAATTACCAGTCGTTTTGCCGCATGTATACTTTCCTATGACTATTTCATAGAGGGATTCTGAAGGAACTTAGCTATGTGTACCATGGATGCTCTTGATGTTATTTTTCCCCATGCAATCCTTATGGTTTTATATCTCAAGGTTATGCTATTAGCTTGTTTTGTTCAACCAAACACATTTTTACAAGTCTTAAGTGCACATCTACTATTATTATCTCTCTCTCTCTCTCTTTTTTTTTTTAATGTGTGTATTTGTACCTTTTTCCCCTTATACCATTGATAAGTTAGAATGCAGCCTGCTGTTATTGATTGTGTCCCCCCCCCCCTTATTTTAAGCATTTTGCATCATACCTTGGGAATATTGTTTCTTTTCATTTTTTTTTTCTTTTGTTAGACTGCATTTTTTTTTTCTGAAGAAGAAAGTATGCACTTAAATGCATGTAATTTTTATTCTGCATCATCATAAAGCACAGGAAAGTTGGAGCTTTGTTTTCATCCCTTTGAGTTGTTAAATATGCACTTAAATGACTACTAAAATGTTGCCTGCTCTAAATACAAAACTTGATCATAATGAACCAATTTAAACCACTTTCTATATGGGTCAGATTTTTACTCATGCAGATAAGGTTGGGTATTAGAATGTGTAACCTGATCAAGGTAGCAATGCGAGGTGGGTTCTGCTAGAATCTGATCATACCCACCCCACAAACACCCCTAGCATTTAGAACATTATTTCTTATGAAATAAATAATATTTTTCAGAACAACAAAATTCTTATGAATAGGAAAATATTTCTTAATAAAAAGAATAGTTGGTATGTGGGGGATAATGGTCATGTGACCAAGAGAAGAAATGTCATTTGCTTATATAGAGTAGAGCAATATATCTTACAAAATGAATAACATTTTATAGAACAACAAATCCTAATAAACGAAACAATGTTTTTATTGAAATGAACAACATTATATGGAACTAACAGTTGTTATGAAAGAAACAATAATTGTTTGTGAATGAACAACAATTTTTCTAAACCAACAATTGATATGCATGAAACGGAACACACTTGTGGCATAAAGGAACAACAATTGATATGTGAGGAACAATGGCAGCAAATCCTATAGAACAAATATTATTTACTTGTATATATAAAGTAGTATTTTGTCATCATATTTACCAAAGATGTTCATTTTATCTGGTTTGCTATTTAATTAGCTAATATTGTTGCTCCAACTTGAGATTATTGTTCTTTTAATGGATTAATTAAGTTGTGTTTTCAATATTGATACTCATTTGCATGATATTGTTGGTTATTTGCTTTGGACCGTTGTTTACTTAGTTGAGTTTATTGTTCTATTTACAATTTCTGTATTTTTGCTTGATATTGCTATTATTTTAATCAATGTTATTGTCCCCTTCAGAATCGTCATTTATTTTGTCAATATTGTGGTTCCTTTGATCCAAAATGTTGTTATTATTTGAACCGAATTTGCTGTTCGATATACAATTCGTGTGAATTTTGAACAAATTTAAACAACAGATCTGAACATAAACACAAACAAAGAATCAAATGAAAGAATGAATTCTAAAACCAGATCTATACAAAAGAAGTAAGAATGAGAACAAGTTAAATTATTGTCCGGTTGGTCGATACTTCCATTGCTCTTCTTGTCCAAATTGTTGTTCCTTCAGCCAAGTTTGCTATTTCATTTGCAATTCCTGCAAATGTTGAACGAGATCTGAACAACGAATTTGAACATCAACATAAACAACAAATCAGAACAAAAGCCATATGGCAAATCTGGACATAGCAGCAAAAACAAACTAGATATGATAACAATGGCAGGTGCCCGTAGAGCCAGACCTCCGCAATCTATCAGATATGAGAGGGAACCGAAAAGCGATGTCACGACCGCCACCGTTACTGTTGGCAGCAACGGCAGGTTTCTTGAAAAAGCTGAAGAAGAAGGGAAACAATTTGTAATGAATCAATTACACTTTCTTTTACTAGTAGTAATTATTAATTATTAATTGTTTCTTACACCTGAAGCAAAAGATCTACTACAAGGTAGAGCAAGAGCAGAGCAGCTGCAGCTCCAATGAAAAAGTCAGGCAGTAGCTTAGGGACAGAAGTACAGAGCCATGCAAAAAGAGGGCTCTGTCTCCAAAAAAAATAATCGAAACTTGAATCGAATTTCAAGCGCTCCTATCGAGCATTTCCTTGTAATTCTTGAGCGACAGCTGCTTCTGCAACCGCATCTGGCGATGGAACCTCTTGATGAACAAATCCGCTACTCGGTCGATCTCGTCCTCCAGCTTGAACTCCTCCCCATTGTCCTCCTTCGAGTTCTTCACCAACTCTATCACCGAACCGCCGGGGTCCTCGAAGTCCCCCGAATCGAACAGCGAGTGGGTCAAATCCGGGTACTTCTCCTCCTCCTCATCGTCGTCCAGCCCGAATTCCGACCGTGGTTGTTCCACAAGCGGCGACATTGGGGTGCTCTGGCTGTAGCGGACGATGGCCTTGCTCTGCTCACCCTCGTCCTCGTCATCTTCCTTGTTCGCCGGCTGGCCCATTAGAGCGTTGAGCTTCTGAGAGATGGAGGTGACGAGGAGCTTCCTGTTGCGGAGGAGGGAGAAGATGGCGAACCGGGTCTTCAGGCTTCGGGTCCGGGTCTTGAGGGCCAGGCTTTTGGCCTTCGCCATTGATGTCAGGATCGAGATCACCTGCTTCAAGAACCCAGATGCTCTGTTCTTCATCTTCACAGCTTAATCACTGGAAAATCTTCAGACAAGGAGATTATAGGTCTCAGATGTTTGTTTACTGATCAAGAAAACTTCTGAAATGTGAGATGGGTAACTGAATTGGCACGAACGGAGAACTGGAGAGGCCGAGGGTTTATATAGGCGGAGGAGGGAGGAGGATTTTCTGCTGCGAGGAAACAGAGCGGAGGGAAGGGAAAAAGGTCGGGACTTGTGGGGGCGAGCAAAAGCTAAAGTGAAAGTTGGAAGAAAAGGCAGAGAAGTGAAAGTAGACGCTAATAAAGGGGACACGTGGCTATTGATCAGAGGCTTGATGGTGCTCAGAGTTGATTATAGCCGTGTGATTTGGCGGGGATTTATTTTTTTTATGGTACAGTGGGTGTTAGCTGGCCTCGTCTTTTAAGGTTTGGTTGGATTTTCAAGTATTTTATGTAGCAAATATGTGCATTACAAGTTACAACCATTACGTATTCTAATTTTAAAAACTTATATGCATTTTAAGAAGCATTAATTTAAAAAATTAAATTTTTTTTAATATTCAGAATCAGTTACACTACGAAGTATTAAGGTTGAGGAATAAAGGAAATGAGGTGTTTCGATCCTAGGCTTGGGTTATGGAAGAACAACACTCTATCCATGCGGCTGGGGGTTGCAAAGAAAATTTAAATTTTTTTTATGTGAATATAAAAAGAGTAGAAAAAGGAAAAAAATTTGTAAGCTATTGTATTTTGGAATGCATTTTGGGGAGGGTTTATAAATTATCTATGTGTACAGTTTGATCTTTATTGAACTTGGCTTGAGAGGTTGTTATAATTGCTCAATCTCATAGTTTATCAACTTTCATCTAGAGTTCGAGCCATGATAAAAGTAAAGAAACTCACATTTGTTGTAAAATTTATATTAACTCATCTCTCTTTATAATATCTCCGTGCAAAAAAATTAGTTACTATCTGCACATTATTTTTGTAAATTTTTTCGTATGCATAATTATATTTTTAACGTTTCTAGAGGGCCAAAGTGCGCCAACAACCCCCCAACTTACATGAAACGGACGAGTTAGTCCCTGAACTTGGACTCCGTGAAGAGAAGCCCTCAAACTTGTGAAAATAGGGCAACTCGGTCTATTTTGTGCTACATCGGCCATCCTTCCATAGTTTCATGGGCTGAACTGCACTATTGGCTCTTGGACTCATTTAATTGTTCAATTTTCTTTCTAGATATCTTATACTTATAATTTAGTCACTTAAGTTGATATTTACTTTATTTTATAGTATAAAATATCCATCTTAATATTTTTAATTTTTTATTGGTTTATATCCATAAAATACCTGAGTGCTTGCTTTTCATATATTTTTAATACAAAATATATTAGTTTGTTAATTAAATAATACCACTTTCTGTAAACAATTTTCCCTTTACATAGAGTACATGACCAATGTAATCTATAGATAGTATATTTTTGCAATAAAAAATGCATCAAGTCATGTATTTTATGCAACAAAAAAAAATACAACTTTCAGTGAAACACTAGTTTATGTGCAATAAAATATAAAAAAGAAGAGACCTAGATAGAAAAATATTAGAGGTTTCTTTTTTTTTTTCTCTATATCTAATAACTAGTTATCCATTTCATCAAATCATATATTGATACCTTGAATTTAAAAAATATTTTTGTATGCACTTTATGAAAAAAATTTACAATATTTTTTTTCCTAATTGTTTCATTTCTTTGCGCTTCACTGTTAGTGTTCTCAATAAAATATTTGAATAAATATTACTTTTGTTAATGTTCTCGGTATATTCTTTTGTTTAGCTTTTGCTATATGTAGTTGATTTGTCATTTAAGATCTATGTAGGGCAAGATTTTGATAATTTTTTAGATGATTATTTTCATTTTTAATCTTTTTATGTGAAGTTAATATTATTTAAAGGTTAAAACATCATCTTTTTATTGTCACTTGAGAATTTCTTTACAAGGAATTTCTTTTCTAATAAAGGTTTTGCATTAAATCATAAAAGAACACATGCTTTTGCATAATAATAATTATTATTATTATTATGATGATGATGCTAGGATATGTTAAAGTGTAATGGGCCATTTTTTATTTTAATTTTAATATATTATTGTGTATCATTCCTATATAAAGTGACTATTGTTCAAATTTTCAATTTCTAAAAAATACATGAAAAATAAAGCACCAAGTATTAAAGTATATATATATTGTATTAAAAATATATAAAAACAAAGCACCTAGTTTTTTTATGGACATAAACCGATAAAAAATTAAAAATATTAAGATAGATATTTTATACTATAAAATAAAGTAAACATCAACTTAAGTGATTAAATTATAAGTATAAGATATCTAAAAGAAAATTAAACAACTGAATGAGTCAAAGGGCTAATAGTACAGTTTAACCTATTGAAGGATAGCTGATGTGGCTCAAAATGGACTAAGTCGCCCTATTTTCACAAGTTTGAGGGCTTTGCATCATTGATTTCAAGTTTAGGGATTAACTTGTGCATTTCATGTAATACCAAATAATAATTGGTATTACAAATTTAAGGGGAAAGATAAAACAGGGGTTTGGGACTTGGAGGGGGAAGCCTGCGAAAGTGGGAGAGAAAAAGGGAGAGGGTGAGCCGCTGATTGAAATTTGAGGTAAAACCTTTCTCAGTTTCGGTCATCAGCTTTTTTGTCTGGCCACAAAACATGTACTTCTCCTATACCAGCAATTGCACATTTTGGACCCACAACGTCGACGATCCGCCTCTCACCCTTCCTTTTCCTCATCACATTTTCCAAATTTTCATCTCAAATTTTTATTATTTAAAATCTTTACAAAAATAATGGCACAAGAAATGTTATACACCTATTTCCAAAATTTTTAAAATATTTTGAATTTGGCATGAAAATTAAGAAAGATGAAAAAAATTGTACTACCTCCGTCCCATTTTAGTTGAAACATTTGTCTAGGCACGGAGATTAAGGTGTATGTAATTTGTGTTATTTTTTTAGATAGTAAAAATTTAAATAATGATTAAAAAATATATTATTTTTTAGGTTTTGTGCAGTAAAAGATTGAGTGAAGATTAAAAAAAATCTTTATTGGTTTTTGTGTAAAATAATAATTTAATTGTTTAAACTTTTCCAAAAGAGGAAATGTTTCAACCTTTTGGGACTTCCCAAAAAAGAATATGTTTCAAGTAAATTAGGACGAAGGGAGTATATTATTTTTACGTTTATCATTAACTTTTTTCTGCAAGTTAATAAGAAAAGTAAAAAATAAAATAAAACATTGGAATGATAGTTTGAATGGGACAAAAATAACAAATGAATCACTGACATTTTAGAACTTGCTCGACTAGGCCATTGATATTTTTTTCCGGCTAAACAAACCACTAATGTTGCTCAAAATGGTCGAATAAACCAATGACGTTATCTAAATGACTCAATTCATTCACTCGGCTTTGAAATATTACAAAAATTCTCATTATCTTTGTGAAATTGACAAAATAGATCAACTTGGTTTAAAACAATTCAAATAGGTCACATCTAACATTTAATTCCTTCTGCAGGAAACATTAAAAAAAGCTCTATAACTCATCTGAGGTATCAACCTGCAAACTCGATGGTTCGTAAGAGCAAATCATGCAAATCAAAGTTGCCCAAAATCCACGATTTTGACTTCCATCTTCTTGTTGGTCAGGAAATTATACGATTTTGACTTCCATCTTCTTGTTGGTTAGGAAATTATAGGGTTTAATATTGCGGTGGATGCTTTTGTGGATGTGCAAATAAAAGGGACCCATTAGAATTTGTCAGGCAAAGTGGGCAAGCTCCATCCCTGAAAGGGTACCCACTTTATGGACGAGGAAGTCTGGAGAGCCGTCATCCAAGTACTCCATGAGAATTGTGGTAGTGAATGACAAAGCGGGAATTGGTGCGGCAGAAGATCTTCATCTCCCAGAAAACTTGGCTCCTCACGGTAGGGCAATTATCAGTGTGCACAATTTTGAGGGTGTGGATTCGGGGATTGTGCTTGTGTTTGACCTTATAGACAGTGCTGCCATTACTGTGCCCTAGAACCTAAAGCCTTTCAAGATTGGAATACTTGATGGAGGAGGAAGAACAGGTGGAGGTGGTGGCCAAATGGCGAATCTATCCTGATAAAGGCTTCAAAGGTGGAGGGAGGTCGCAGATTTGGTGATTAAGGAGCTGGGAGGAGAATAAAATAGAGAATGTGATTAAAATGTTAAATTCACAAATTTCAGAGATGCTGAATGTAGAGGAAGAAAATGTAGAGACTAAACTTGGTATTTTAAGTTGAAAATTCATTAGACTTAATGGTTAAAGTCATGAGAGTGGCCAATTTGAGCAAACTTAAAAACATTCGTTGTTTATTTGGCCCAAAGAAAATAACATGAGTGAGTGAATCAGATCAACACGAAAATATAAGTGGTTTATTTGTTTTTTTTTATAGTTTAGAGGGTAACATGTTAAATAATTTAATAAATATGGAAATGTTGTCAAAATTGGTGACATCTCATAATAGTAAATTTTGTAAAGAATGTAAGGTGCAGGAGTACTATTTAATCTACTTGCATCTAATTTAACTCACCTAGTTAATTATAGGCTATGGTGGTTCTCATGCTAACGAGTCAATAGTTGCATCAACCTCATATGCACTCAGCATTCATGATATGTGAACTATGGAAACATATTGATCACACCATACATGTGACGTGCCTTTAAAAATTAGGGTCGCTAGTGCTTCATAATGCAGCAATATTTGCCTGTCCCCGGTGAGTTTGTTGCCGTGCCGCTTCCTAATCAAAAGAGACGTTGCTTCCTGGAGTTAATCTGTGGTCCTGCAGGTGCACAACGTTAAAACAAGGCTTTGTTTTATTATTGATTGCCACTGTTTACGTCTTTCAACTTTTGCATGTAAATGGTTGCCCAAATCAGGATTCTTTCCCCAATAATGGACTAGGAAAGACTCCCAATCCAATCCAGTACTGACCCTCAAGGTCTTGTGCCTTAGTCGTTTAAGCCCTGAAATTTTCAGTGATGACACTAGTTGGTTGATTGATTGAGATATTCATCCGTCGAGGATGAAGAGAGTCATAAAAGTACAACCGGGTCTATGAAATGTAGCTCGCACAGCAAAATGCTTGCTTTGCCTGTGGACCAATACTCGGCAAATACATTTCCTCTCACACAAAATTTAGAGGACTCAATTGCACAAGATAAAGGTTGGAGGCCCCAAACAACTGAGTAGAAATATTTGGAGGGTTCCTTGGGATTTAAGCAAAAGGTTGAAAACTTAACCTCTAAGGATACATAGATTTTTTTATTTTCATCACGTTCCCCCTTTTTCTCCTGCGTGCAGTAGTTTATAATTCCACAACCTTTCCCCTACTGGTTTTCAACTTTATTGAACATGAATTGAACTACAACTATAAAAACTAAAACCAATTTGAAGTACAATTGTGCCTCCCCTTTTACATGTGCAGAAGCAACGAATATTAGCCAACCCCAAAGCAGTAGATTTTCGAAGGCAACTTTTTCCATGTGCACGGTTCTAATTACCTCTTTAAGCAATGGCCCCCGATCTATTATTGTGAATCAAATTGCTTGGTGATTCAATTAGTTTTTTACCTACTAGTAGTAGTTGAACCAAAGGTTACCTTGTTACCTCATCCCAACTTAAGGGCTTTCGCCACTTCAACTGAAAACAAATATATATAGATTACTAGATGGTGTTTTAATGTGGAAAAAATTTTATTTTATTTTTTTGAAATTTTTTTTTTAAGAATGTGAAAACTAAGAATTTTGTTTTCTAAAATTTAGAAAATTGATATCTTAAAATGGAAAACCTTATTTCTATTTCAAGACATAAGTTTTCATTTTAACACATGAGTTTTCCAAGGTTTAAAGAATAAAGTTTTTCACATTCTTAAAATAAATTACATACTCAAACTTTTACAAAAAAAATAATAATAAATGAAAAAAAAAATCATATTCACGCACCACCTGAATAATAAAGGCTAGCAATCAATCGATTCGGCCAACTATAATTCTTATTAAAGCAGGCGAATTATAGCGCCGGGTCGGGTCATATCGCAAGCCACGAATGACGTGACCCAGACACTTAAGTAGTTATAGCCCTCCGTTTTGTATGAATGTACACCTTATCCCAAGGTGGCATGGCTGTAAATACATTAAAACTGGGATTTTTTTGTCAAAGAGACCAAGTCAGGTCACTTGCGACCTGCGACATGACCCGACCCGACCTCATAAAATCAGGAGCTTAATGGACTTTGGTGAAAGCCAAATTTGGCTGTAGTTCTATTCGTACATAAGAGAAAAAGGGACCAAGGCAATAATATCTTCACACTCTCAAATAATTAGTGACTCTATGAGAAGACGTTATTGACAAGCGATGAAAGCAAATCTGCTACAAAATTAGCTAGCGATCTTAGACGTCTGAACAAGCAGAAACAATCAGAAGATAGGCTTTATCTAGAATTCTTGCGTTTATGTTGGATTTGTTCAAAACAAATTCATAATTTAATTTGATGAGTATTTAATCTCTTGTCAAAAGCTTACATTGGATTTGTCAAGCTAAATCAAAGTGAATTTCAACTCAAAGTTTTATTTCAAATGGAAAGAGCTCAAATTTATTGAAAATTTATAATTTTGAAAGAGGATAGTAAGTCAATTAAGCGTATTTATGTTTAAATTAAAATTACCACTTACTTCTAAAAGGCATGGATTGTTACTGTTTATGAACAGTATAAATCACTGTTTATGAACAGTTCACCTTTATTTTTTTTTCGGACGCAATTGAATCTTTTTGAAGTTTGCTCCGCTTTATTGTTATTTACCTATTTTCAGTATGTTTCATGTTTTTCTTAGATAGAAAGTTATTTCAGTATCTGAAGTTATAATTTTCACCATTTCAGTCCCAAAGTTTGATCCATATGATGTTTAAGTCCTTAAACCTACTAACTACTTAATTAGATTCTTTCTATTTACTCTCTTGGTCCCTAAACGTTTTTTATTGTTTTTTTTATGTATTATCTTTTAAAGTAAAAAATTGGTCATTATGATTTGTTTATTTTTTAGTTAAACCATTTTTTTTATCAAGTCAATTTTTAAATCCTTAATACCTAAAATTTTTCCATCTCCTGTCTTGGTCCCCAAAATTTTTTGTTACTTTTGTATATTAATATTTTCTTAAATAAACCTTTAGTCATTTTAATTTTCCTACTTTTGGGGATTTGGCTTTGGCTAAATTTTTCTTTTCATTTCTTTTTACCTTTACTAAGTTAATGGTTAAACCAATAATTGGTTAACATAAATTAAATAAAGTTTTAGACGTTAGTTATATATTTTTATTATTCATCATTGGGATTGGTAGTATGACTTATTTACTTGGAAGCTTTATGGTTTAATAAAGTAGTTGGATTTATAATTGCTAAAAAAAATGATGTTTTTCAAATAAATTTCTCAATGACATTAAAAATTGGAATTTGAGTTGATAAAAGATGTACCACCTAATTTGTTTTAACTTAAGTCAATTGAATACAAAATGACTTATTTTTATTCTTACATTTTTTTTACTTGGAACTAATGTTAATTAAAAGTCAATATTATGTAGCTATAATAATCTATTAAAAATACAATTTTTATAATCTTACTAAATTTTTATGAATTTTTCTAGTTTAAGGCCTTAAAAAAGAAAAAATCATAAAAATTTAACAACATCATGAAAATTTACTTTCAAATAGATTATTGCATCTACATAACATTGACTTTCAATGAAATTAATTTCATGCAAAAAAGATGTAAAAGCAAAAATAAGTCAGTTAACTTAAGTTAAAACGAATTGACTAGTAAATTTTTAGTCAATTATTTTTTAATGACAAAAAGATATTCATTATTTTGAAACATATGCATTCTTATGTTTCACAGTATTATACTTTTATAACTAATTATTTTAATGATGAGAAAATTAAAAAAGAAATAAAAGGAGCCCAGCTTAAAATTAAAATAAAGTGAAATTTTAATTAATGAATATAAATTTAAGGGTGAGAATTTTTTAATTATTTATTTTTATATTTGTTTTAATGCTAAATTTATCGGGAAAAAATGTATACGCTACAGCTTATGGGTCAAAATATACCTCCACAAGATCTTTTGAGGATGATTCAAGTTTAATCTGTAAAAAAAAAAAGAGTACTATTTTAATTCATTTTATTAAAAGGCTCGTGAACAGTCACAATTGCAGATATTTTGCATGGGTGGTGTCTCTTGAATTTTTGGTGCAAGACGTTAAAACATGGGAAAGTGGGATATTGCACGAGACAAGGGCACTTTGATTTGTAAAGTTCCATATAGCGACGAGCCATTTGTGCTTTCCTCCACTAATACGCACGAACTTGGCATGCACATCAAAGCGAAATTAGTGATATAGAAAGTTAGAGACACTAACTTAGGTGCACAGAATAATTTTACAAGTCAAATAATAATTCCTCTATCAGCTTTTGAATTATGGTCTTGATATTTGTTCAACCATTTAACTTACAAATTTGTCATTAAAGGAAGAACTCAAGTTCTACCTTTTACTTTCTCAAGCAACTTAATTAAGAAATGATGCATGTACAGAAGAATTCATGAAAGACTTTTGGTTAGATACAATTAACAAAGGAAAAGATGACGAGGGGAGGAAATGGAACGGAAATGGTGAGTTATTTCCCCCTAATTTGAAGGGGAGAAAAAATCGTATAGATGAGAAAAGTAGAGAATAATAACTCTCTCTCCCGCTCTATCTCCTTCTATCTAAACAAAGAGGTCATATTAATTTTTCTCCCTTTCCCCTCCCATTCTCCCAATCCAGACAGACTCTAGGTTGCAAAATTAACTACATAGTAGAAAATATAAATGATTTGGGCATTATAAGAGAAAAGCTCCTTCGCAGCCTCTAATTGTATCTCCAACGTCCTGCCAAACAACATATGTTTTCCACCCTATTATTCTTGTCTTTACACCACAAAGGTTAGAAAGCATCACATGCTATTACTGTGTTTTAATTTTCCAAAAATCGTTAATACTTGCCTTCATTATTAGGTTTCGACTAGAATGAAAACGTCAAAGTGTACTCAAATGAGATAATTTAATTAAAAATCTAGAAATTATCCTTGACATATTGACATAGTGGTTTAGGAGTTAGAGGACACCCGGTAGAGGTTGAGGGTTTAAACCCTGCATGCCTCTGTCACTTTTTCCTTAAATTCCATATACATTGGTTTTTTGGAATTTTTAGGTCCCGCAAAAGCAAGAATCTACTTTCCGATAGATATCTATGCACCTTCAACATTATACACTTAAAAATGCTTTTGAGTAACAATAAAAAAAAAAAACAAGTTAGAACTTGAACAAAGACTGCTAGTAAAAGAACCTTTCGACCTTTGTAGGTATGTTGCCGACTAATTCATCACAAGCTTTCTGCAAATGAGTAATGGCTATGGATGTCATTTTAAAGACTGCAACATATAGGACCTCATGAGGCTCGAAATGCATTTCTCAATGAGCTTCTTTCCATAATGATTTGACTAACAATGTATATATTTGGTTACAAATTTTGCCCGTATGTAAGATAAATTGTGTCAGTGGTGGATCCATATATATAAATTACTATTAAGAATTATGTTCAAATAATCAAAAATAGAATTTTTCTTATATGATAAGTAACAAACATCTTACAATTGTTTTTGACAATAAGTTTTCATATCTTGAAAATATTTTACAATGGCATTATTACTAATACCATCTAATACATCATTCTCAATATATGCTATTGAACACTCATTCAAAAATTGATCACTTATTTTATTTCGTAAATTTCTCTTTAGCAATTTCATTGTTGAAAATGTTCACTCCATAGTTGATGTAACTACAAGTAAAATCAACACTAATTTCAAGAGAAGAAAACTAGTGGATAATATGCTTGTTTGTTTCTACCATTTTTTTGTAAGGTCTCCAATTCTTTTTAGTATCAAGCTTGATTATCTTGAAACTGGCACCAACTCTCTAAAAAAGCTGCTTTACCTTGACACCTTCTTGTAGTATAGACAACAACTATTGCTACATTGACAAAACAACAAGTCCTCAATTCAAACCCACACAAAGCCAAAAGTAAAATAAATGGTATATGCCCATTAGATGATTGAGTAGAGCAACAGAGACTACATTATATAGGATAATTTTCCTCTAAAAAAAATGTATACAACACAAAATCAATACGAAAAAAAATCAACTAAATAAATGCAACAATTTAAAAAAGTGTTGAACCAACCCCTTTTGTAAAGGTAATTCACAATTAAGCTTTTTTTTCCACAAATTTCATCTTGTTTGTAATACATAAATAAACAATTTTAGGGTTTTTGTCTATATGAGTTTTTTTTTTGTAGGTTGAATAAAAAAAATGAATATTACAAGTTTGAGATGGAAGCATTCTCTAACACATGAGCCTTTTGAACCACCTAATTGTGAACTATAATAATAGAGATACTACATAGACTAATGAGAATTGACTTTATGTCGTTCACCACTTGACACTCAACAGTGAAGTAATCTTCATTTCTAATGTTGAGGAAATTTTGAACACTGTTTGTTAAAAATGATGATCTTCCTTATTTGTCAATTTTGAGCAAAGGAAATAGTATTGTAGATAGCTTGCAACTCAATGGCTAGAGTTGATGATCAATGTACAGATTTACAAATAAAGATCAAATGATTTACAAACCCATGTTGGTGCACCTTTGTTAGAATTAGGCTTCCAGGTCCATTAGTGATAAATATCAAATGTGTGTCATTTATTACCGTTGGTTCTCAAGTGTAGCAAAGCTGGATGGATAAAGTGCCACAATAGCTCTACAGAAGGTAAGCTTACCTATGAGCATTTTTCCATCATGGCAATTAAGTTATCCCACTAAAAAATGATCCCCATTGAATTTGATGGGTGTTACTTGAAAATAACATCATTTTTATTAAGCTAAATACTTTAAAAGTGGCTATTACATGGGCTACCTTTCCTGAGGGCCAAGGTTGGGAGGGATCAAGTAATGAGAACATCTATTGTTTGATGGATCCACCACCTATTGTTGAATTGCCCACATAAGTATGGTGCCAAATGAATTGAGTGGTATGACATTGAATGAATAAATGTAACGTTGTTTATTCTTCCTAACCACATCATATGCATACATGATCAATAGTTTTTTTTTTTTGTTTACAAGATCAACCTTCGTAGGAAGTAGACCATGAACACATTTTCATAAAAATACTTTAAATTTTTTAGGAATATCTAGGGCCTACAGTCTTTTGAAAAATTTCTACTCATTGTTATTGAATTGACTTAGGTGATTTGATGGCAAATGTTGAATCTTGACGGTAATGTAACCTAACTTAGTATTGTAATAGCCCGATCTAGTATGACACCAAATCACCCTTTCAAAAGTGGAATTTTGCTGCTTAAGTGAAATGCTAAGAATGGAATTGATCACTTCCTCATCAAACACTTGACTAATTAGCATATCATTCCATTGTTTGTCATCATCACATAATAGGTCTCTAACTCGTGAGAGATAAGAGATGATGAAAGTGATAGGGAAAAATAAATTAACTATGTGGAGTTAAAACCAAGAAAGGAACCCATGTTCTTTTGTAAAAAATAATATCTTTCTTTTCTTCCAAAAGAATAGGCCGTGTGAGAGAAAAATGAAAGAAATAAAAAATTGAAATAATTATTGATGTTTTTTCCTTAGAGAATGATGAAAAAAATAAAGGGTCTATTACTTTCCTCTTATAAATTTTAGGTAAATTCCACAAAGGAGTTAGTAATGATGAATTTCATGTTGATGAAGTTAGAGAATATGTAAGAGAGAACGCTGATAGAATGTATTTTGGAGAAGATGTCAAAATAGATTCTGTAGAGTCTAGGGCAAATGTAGAAATGGAGGATCATGGTATTGAGCATGAAGAGAGTGAAAACAGTGAGGATAAGGATTATGAAGATGGGAAAAAGTCTAATTCTAAAAACTATGACACTGAGTTTGAAAAGTATGACAATAAAATATTCTAACAGGATGAGTACTTTGGAGTCTACAGCACAAAATGCACACAAAAAAAAAAATCATATTTCATGCATAGTCTAGACCAACATTTAGGAATTTACACATACATAGCTCACAATTCCTGCATCCGAAGAATCAATGCCCCATGTTTTGGTTAATCCTTACAATTTTCAGTCAAGCAGCTATGCTACATTTGTAGTTTAGCCACACACTTCGCCCTTTCTTAATATGGAGGAAGAACTCCTACAATTTTCCATTCCAAGTAACCTTATTTGATTTGTATCCATCTTTCTCTCTTTACCTTTTATTCACAATTGTCTTAGCAATTGCTCCAAAAATTTTCCTTCCATTTTTAGCCCAAACTATTTCCCACCAAAAAATGTTCCATGGTGTTGACATTAGTCCATGAAGGGTGTAAACCAAGGCCACATTAGATATCCTCGTGATAAAGGAGTTCCAAGTCAATGTGGTTAATCATTGATGTAGGAAAAATAGGACATATCATCGATTTCTATCTGATTTCACGACCAAATTGATCGAAAGAACCAATTGGGTTGCACATATTGAGTTTAGAGACTTCAGTAAGACAACCTTAAGATAAAGTATCAATTTAGGGCATGAGAATAAACTAAAAGACCTAATGTGTAATTTACCCTCTAACTTTTGTTAATTTTTATATTATTTTAGTATTAGTGGGTTCCTATAAAAAATACAAGTATGATCTAAATAATATTTTACAAGTTTTTTTACATGTTTTTTAATAAACAAAAGGTGCTTGCAGTCAATTACGGAACCAGGGTTTTAGTTTTGGGAGATAATATGAGTTTAATAAGTTCTCTTTGTTCTTTTGCATAAATTTTTCGAGTGAAAAAAAAAATTAAAGAGCCTAAAGGTATGTCTTTGCAAATATAAATTTAGAGTAGTACTTGCATAACAAGAAAAAAAAAGATGAAAAATTTCATATACACACACATAGGGTAAAATCCAAATTTATTCCCTTAACTATTTGATTTATCCTAAAATGATCCCTTAACTCAAAAAGTGACTATTGAGGTCCCCTAACTCAAGCAACACGTTCAATTCGAGTTCCATCCATTATATTAGCGTTATTTTTGACAGAAAATGCATACATGACACTTAATACCCTTGCTTGACACTACAATGCCACATGACATCTTCTTTTATGATAATAAGTGACAAAATTGAGAGAATAATAAGTCCTAGACTAGAATTGATAAAAAAACCTAATTTTAAGGACTTAAACTGTTAATTAACCAAATCTTTGCAAATCTTCTCTCGCCGCCATCACTATCTTCTCGCTCTTCTCCGGCCGAATCTTCTCTCCCTTCGTCACCGTCTTAAATTAGAGAATCAAATCCCTAACCGAATATAGAAATAGAGAATCGGAGGGGTGAGAGGTGGTAGTGACGGTGACGGTAAATTGGAGGAGCAGGAGGAGACAGAAACAAAAAATCAGAGGGGTTAGGGACGAGGACAATGAATCAAAGGAGCAGAGAACCAGAAAAGCGGAGAACTGAAAGAGCGGAGGAAACAGAATTAGAGAATCGAAGGAGCAGGAGGAAACGATTAAAGATGGTGACTGGAGATGATGGCAGGGGTGGACGGCTATCGGAGGGAATTGGCAACAAAATCGAAGGAGGACCGAGGCCGGTGATTCCAAACGAAAAGAATCACCATGGATTGTGCCAAACCGAAAAATCTATTAGTGAATGGATCTCTGCAGCGCCTAACAAAGAGACTCTCGGGAGAAGATTTGGCCGGAGAAGGGAGAGAATAGGGTGATGGCAGCGAGAGAAGATTTGGGAAGATTTGGTTAATTAACAACTTAAGTCCCAAAAATTAGGTTTTTTTGTCAATTATAGTCTAATATTTATTATTCTCTCAATTTTATAATTTATTGTCATAAAAGAGGATGCCACGTGGAATTGTGGGATCAAGTAGGGGGTATTAAGTGCCATGTATGCATTTTCTGTAAAAAATAACCCTAATATAACAGATGTGACTCAAATTGAACGTGTAGCTTGAGTTAGGGGACTTTAATAGTCACTTTTAGAGTTAAGGGACCATTTTAGGACAAATCAAATAGTTAAGAGACTAAATTTAGATTTTACCCCACACACATATATATTAAACACCTAAGAGAAGAAGAACAATTTTTCTCTCCCCCCCTAAGTCTATAGTATATCATACTGCACAAATCATAATATTTCAGGGCAGATATACGCTTAAACACCTCTAAGTAAATTCTTTATTAAAAATGTCATTTCAATAAACTAACCCACTTTTCTTTTAAAATGAAAATATATATTGTTACAAAATAATTATTCATTATATGAACTTATGTTAACAAATAATTTTACTTGTTAACTTTTACGGTCTCGTTGAAAATAGAACCAACGTTTGCGTAACCACCTTAGGACTTAGCTAGATCTGATCTATTTGATTGAGTTTTTAACTTTATGGATCCAAATGAAAATGTATAGAAGATAGAAGGCATGCCTTATGATTTTGCGAAAAATTTTCATTTAATGCCCTAACAAATGAAAAGGAAAAAAACAATGTAAAACGTGGTGTACAGGTTTAAATTTATTAACAGACAAGTGTTGTATAATTTGATTTATGATTCTAAAATTGATGCAGTAACTAGCAGATACAGTATAAAAAAATGTTAATTACATTTAGAGGATAAAATGTTAATTTTTGAAACATCAAGGGTAAACTGTATTTTCACCAAAACCTTATTATGGGGTTTTGAAATTTATAGAAGTATCATACATCAATTCTGAAAAGAAAATTAACGATATATTAGATAATTATTGCTAATAAAATATATCTTCATTTTGAAATCACTTAAATGACTTATTTTTATTTTTAAATATTTTTTTACCTAGAATTAATTTTATTTAAAAGCACCAATATTATATAGGCATAATATTCTATTAAAAATATATTTTTTATAATCTTAAATAATTTTTATGATTTTTTCTACTTTTAGGTATTAAAAATAAAAATTTACAAAAGTCTAATAATACCATGAAAATTTACTTTCAAATTGATATTTGTATATATATAATATTGGCTTTCAAATTAAATTGGTTCCAGATAAAAAAGCTGTAAAAATAAAAATAAGTCATTTTGAACTAAGTTAACTTAAGTTAAAAACGAATTGACTATTATATCATTCTATTTTAGTCCATAACTTATTGATTGTTCTATTTTGGTCTTAAACCTATTAAATTTGTTTTGTTTTGATTCTGTTAGCCCAAGTGCAACTAAGAGAGAGGGTGAATTGGTTGTATTAAAAAATTTAGCAAAATCAAATTTTACAACTAAATTTACTTAACCAAAAATCATGAACAAACTAAGCAAGTATAAGGAAAATATAAAGCAAAATATAAATAGAGACAAGGAAAGAATGCACCGGGATTTATAGATGTTCAACTCCACCAACCGGAGTCTACGTCCTCTCCTCAAGTTTGCTCACTTGAGATTTCCTCCACTATCTTTTGATCAAGATTACAATGATGTTTTCTTCAAGGTTCACACCTAACTAATTTCTATTTTTCTCCAAGGCTCACTAGAAAATACTTCCTAGTTTTCTTAAAGGCTCACTAGAAACCACTCTACACTCAAGAGATTCTAAGACTTGAAATGTTTATAAACTCACAAGCTCACACAATAACACTCAAGCTAGATATACAAGTGAAAGCACAACTCTTGGCTCTTTTCTCAAATGATAAACACTTTGATGAGTATTTAATGGTGAATCTTCACTTCTAATGGCCAAGTGTTATCTCCAAGGTGATTCTCCATGTATTTATACTTATTTGGGGGCCAAAGAGACGTTGAAGAACTGTTGGGAAGGTCATAAATGTCTCCAAGAAAGCAGGTGACCGTTGCTGTCAAATTTGACAGAAAATCGCATCTATTGCCCAGTTTCACTCGGGTGAAATATTTTCACTCGATTGAAAATTCTATCTGATAACAAAATTCAAGGTTTGACCTCCAACGGTTATATTTGTAATTAATGAGCTGTCAGCACTTTATACACGTGGAAATGTGATGTGGTATGAATTTATAATTATTTTCCAAAGATTTTTTGAACCGGAAACTCGCGCATAGGTCTAAAATCCAAGTTTCACCCGGTTGAAAATTTTTCATTCGAATGATTTTCTTGTCCAGAAATAAAATACTCTCGGGTTCGAAAACTGACTCTAGTTTCACCCTGTTGAAAAAATTTCGCTCGAATGATTTTCTTGTCCAGAAACAAAATGCTATCGGGTTCGAAAACTGACTCCAGTTTCACCCGGTTGAAAAAATTTCACTTGAATGATTTTCTTGTCTAGAAATAAAATTCTCTCGGGTTTGAAAACTGACTCCAGTTTCACCCGGTTGAAAAATTTCAGGATTTTTTCATTTCCAAACTTTCAAACTTCAATGAATTTTTCTCCAAAATAATTTCTTCCTTCACAAGCAATGCTTGAATCAACATAAATACTTCAAATATACTTATGAAATAATTTTCCTTCCAAAGATCAAAACTTTATCAATATATTTATAAATCTTTAGATAAAGCTTTAGATAAAATTTTAGATAAATCTTTAGATAAAACTTCAAATATATTTATAAATCTTTAGATAAAGCTTTGAAACACATAAAAAAAATATGTTTTGTTATCATCAAAATCAAATAAATGTGAGCCATGAATGGAATAAATCCAATAGATTCCTTACAAGATGGATTTCATTAATTTAGAATAATTGTCCAACACAAATTTTTGAAATTCTAATGTAAAAAATTTGGAAATTATTTTTAGTAAATTTAAATTATGGAACAATTTTTAATTGTTAATAGATAATTTAAATTGGTAGTTTTTTCTCCATAAATGAAATAAGGCTAACTTACAAAGAGGAAAAACTAGTGATTTAAAGTATCCACCAACCATAAAAAATTATGCTACATATCAAATTTACTAGAATGCAATATTCGAATACTTGAAATTACAATATAAGAATTTGTTATTAAGCAATTATTCTGAGTTAATAAATTCCATCCAATTGTAAACCAAAATGAAATATTTTTAATAGGTCTACGACCAAAACAAAAATTTTCAATAGGTTTAGTACCAAAACAGAACGATAATTAACATTAGGGACTATCCATACAATTTACCCATCCAAAAATAAAAAGTAACTCACATAATTTGATTGGTGGAGTAGAATATTCCATTTTTCTATTGATATTTGTTTGCTTTTCCTAGGAAAATTGCAAATAAGCATTAGACATTTTTACATAACACAGATATGTCGTTGAAGTTTTACATTGTGAAAGTCATGAGGCCCCATGCTCCAACTTCTATTTCACAATCCATGCTTTGGCTAGTGGCAGGAAATAGGCTTAAGACAAGGCTCGTAATAGACAAAATCCAAAGCTGGTGGATTGAAAATAAAATCCCAATAGATCAATGAGGGAAAGTCTCATTCTATGTAGAAAAAGATATCTTGGAATCACAGGATGAGCTAAGTGATTCCTATCTAAGAACAATTCCTTCAAACCTCCCTCAGCTATATAAGCCAGCACAATCACTAATCTTGAGGTATGACATTCTGATTCTCTACCTCCTTACTTCTCTCTACTTATTGAAAGTTTAACTTGATCATCGAAGGTTTTCCCTGGGAAAACATCTTAAGGCTCTAATGCTACCTTAATGCACCACAATATGAAGTTCACCAGACTTTTGGGGCAGGTCCACACAATCCTATTAATTATCAATTTGGCTCTGTCTATGGGAAACATGGAGAACACTCAGAGCTCTCCGCATGGAGAATCAAGATCAACTAAGAAATAAGCAAAAGAGTTGTCGCCATACTAGGTCCATAAGGCCTATAGGTGAAGAGACTTATCAAAGAGCTGACCTCGAGGAGTCTATGGCACTTCAAAGGGACCCAAGTAAATGGAAAGACCCAGCACCATTGGATATTCAAGCCTTACAAAATGCCTTGTTTGAGTAGTTAGAGACAATACTGCAGCGGGAAATTTGGAGAGCACTACCAAGAGCTCTAGAAAAAGTAGCTAAGAGCTATCAGGTAACTAAAGAGCCCTTCCAAGCCCTTTATCAGGACCCGCCCTTGAGGGCTCGAGATCCTGAGCCACTGATATTCTTGAATCAACTTGATGGCCCTGGGAATAACAACATTAGCTCTATTTTGTAAAGCTTGATAAGATGAAATAACGTATACATGCCTCTGAACGCTCGAGGGAAGACCTTAGTCTTGGCATGGAAGTAGAATATATGTAGCTCCAACCTTTTATAGATGATATATGCGATTATGTGTAAAGCCTTGAATTCAATGTTGATAGAAGTTGCTGCTTCCTAGTTCAGAATTAACCAAGGGTGTCATTTTTCCTTATTTAAGGACATTTCTCAAGCATTCTTATACCACTTTTTAGGAATCAGACGGACCTCAAAGATGGTGGCTCACATTTTAAAGATTCGACAAGGCCACGACGAGTATATAAGAGACTTTGTTCGAAGATTCAATCTTAAGGCCATGCAAGTGTAGGGACTATCCTCGGAGTTACATCTGGCCTTCATCACTCAGGAACTAACGTGAAACTCAAGGCTAGCCTGGGACTTTCATGAAAATCTCGTAAGAGACATAAAAAAGTTATTTGATTGGGTTATTTGGTATGTACATTGAAGAACTCAACCGACTAATAGTATCAAAGGAACAACCAAAGACTTCAGAAAGTAGACCTAGAAAAAGGCCAGGGGTGAGGGGTACTCATGGATAGAATTAATCTTCCTGCCCCTGAAAGAGATAAGGTCGAACATCTTGTATGCCATGGAAAGGAAAAATCAAGTTCCTAGGTGGCCCTTACCAATGTAGCCATAAAACAAGAGAGATGCAAAAAAATACTATAGATACCATAAGAACAAAGGGTATGACACTAATGAGTGTTTGGTAGCTGAAAAACTCATCAAAAAAATAATCCAAGCAAGAAAGTTAAAGAAATATTTGTTCAAACAACCATCCCATCGTCGAAGGTAGGATTAGGGGCCTCACAATAAGGATGATGATGAAGACCGTGATAGAGGATGAAGGCCAGAAAGACAGCGATCCCCCCTGAGGGACCATAAAAACCCTGGACCACCAACAAAAGTTGTCCACATGATTACTAAAGGAGAATCATTCACAGCTCGAAAAAGGTAAGGGCAGGAAATTGCTCAGCTAGTGGTGACCAGTGCTAGTAAGGTCCTAACAAAACCTAATGGGTCTCGGGTGATCGTTCTTTATATGGACCCACTAGTATTTAAGGCTCAAATCAATAATTTTGATGTGAAAAGGGTCAACCTGGACACCAGAGCCAATGTTATTGGTATCTTCACTGACCTGTTAGAAAATAAAAATAAAAATAAAAATTAAAAGGTCCACTTTACCCTTTATGTCGGGACTTACATTTGGAGTAGGCAGAGAGGAGGTCCCCATGCTTGGAGCCATTAATTTGCCCCTAATATTGGTGCGTATGGACAAGGAAACAAAGGTAGCTTGCGACTCATGTACTATAAAGTTTCTGGTCCTAAATGTCCACTCACCCTACAATGCTATACTCGGAAGACTAGCCCAGGTACAATTTCACATTCGATATGATGTTAGGTGGCTAATGATGTTTTTTTTTTACATCCGTAGGGGTTACCACCATCTTTATTGACTAGGTCTCAGTTCAACGGAGCTATGTGGCCTTATTGTAAAGGCCAAAAGATGACAAGGTCACATCAGCGGAGGTAAACAAGAGAAAAGAACAACACCAAGAGAATGAAGTTGGCGAGACATTGTCTAAAGATAATGAATTGGTGGAAGTGGCCCCGCGAAGGATGTTAAAAATCAGCAAAAATCTTTCATTTAAAGTAAGACAGTTGCTCAATCAGTTTCTAAAAGCAAATATAGATGTGTTTGCATGGTCCCTCGGCGAATTACCTGGAATAGACTTGAAAATTATCACTTGTAAATTACAAGTACACTATTCTGCCTGATTAGTACAACAGAAAAAACACAATATGACACATGAGAAAAGAGAATTCTTCAGAAAAGAAGTTGAAAGGCTGCTGAAGGCAGAATGACTTGTCAATGTTGTCTTGGTAAAAAAACAAAAGAAAATGGTGAATGAGGCATGTGCATCAATTACATAAACCTTAATGGTGCCAGCCCTAAAGACCCATACATGCTATCTTCCATAGACCAATTAGTTGACGCTATATCAAAATTCAAAATACTATCCTTTATGGATGCCTTTAGTGGCTACCATTAAATTTATATACATCATGAGGATGAAGAAAACACAGCCTTCACAATCGAAAAAATGGTGCACCATTACCAGCGAATGTCATTCGAATTGAAAAATGATGGGGTGATTTATCAGAGACTCATGAACTAGATCTTTACCCAACAACTAGGAAAGAATATAGAGGCCTATGTGGATGATATGATCATCAAGAGCAAAGTAATATAACATCATTTTGATGACCTTCACGAAACCTTTCTGAGAATGCTCCAATTCAATATGAGGTTCAACCCTAAAAAATACATATTTACATTAGGGGCTAGAAAAATCCTCAGGTACATGTCTCTGAAAAAGGGATTGATACAAACCTAGATAAAAATTAAGGATATTCTTGTGATGCCTAACACTCAGTATAACAAGGACATCTAAAAACTAGGAGGAAGGTTAATAACACTTGGACGGTTTGTGTTACACTTCAGAGATTGTTGCTAGTCCTTCTTTCAAATACTTAAAAATGAAGCAATATTTGAATGGATTGACGTATGCTGTGAAGCTTTCAAGTAGATCAAAGATTACCTATGACACCTCTCCATGTTAAAGTAGTCTGATGAACCCCCTGTGCTCTACTTAGTTGTAACAGAATGCTCCATCAGTGCTGTACTTATAAGAGTACATGAGACAGAACAATGACCGATATACTATGTCAAATAGACTCTTCAGGAGGCGGAGTGTAGGTTCTTCAGACTCTAGAAAGTAGTTATAGTCCTCATCAGGGTTTCTCCAAAACTACGCCCATACTTTAAGATACGCTGCACTATTATTCACACAGATTTACCCTTATAGAATATCCTTAAAAATTTAAATAAACCTATATGACTTACTAAATTGTGCATTAGGTTAAGGGAGTACGATATCAGGTATGAGTCCCAAAGGTCCATAAAAGTACAGGCCCTAGCAAACTTTGTTGCCAAAATGACGCCATTAAAAACAAGTGAAGGCTAGGGATTAGACGAGGGACTGCTCTAGGAAATGTACATTAATAGAGCCTTAGGCCTAGAAAACCAAGGAGCAGGCATCATCCTAAAAAGACCAATGGGCATGGAAGTAGCTTTCAAAATAAACCTCCAATTTCACGTTACAAATAACGTCATTGAATATGAAGCCCTTTTAGCTGGGATACGAATGACTGGTTGGGTAGGGGTATGATGCCTATAGATACACAATGATTCACTGTTAGTAGTAAACCAAATTATGGGAATGATAGGGGAAAAAGAGCCTACTCCTTGTAAATACCTAAATACGACAAAGGATTTGATGAAGATGTTTGACCTCATGCATGTTCAGAAGATTTCAACTGCTTAAAACACAAGGGTAGATGCCCTCTCAAAGGACCGAGAATAAGCCATGACAAAAGAACTTGCAGAACCCTCGATTCACTAGTTAAGATATATAACCCTCAAGGATAATTGGAAGAAATCAATTAGACTTTACCTCAAAACTGGGGCCCTGAAAGGGACGCCCGAGGAAAAGAGAAGAGTCCCTATAAAAAAAAAAAAACAAGGCCTCCACCAGGCAATGCCCTTTTGAAGATGATGACATATTAGAAAAAGCAAGACCCCTGCCCACATTTTCTTAATAGGGGACCTATTGGTAGGGGTGAAAGGAATTAACCTTAACCCGATATCCGACCTTATTTTTCGGGTTATGGTCAGGTCAACAAAAGAAATAAGTATGATTTGGGTCAACCCAAAGCTGACTCGATTCAAGGAAGTCAAAAGGCAATTAGTTTAGGTCAAACCTAAAGTAACCCGAATTAGCCAAATTTCCATTCCCATCCAGCCCATTTCTATCCCAGCCCAAGAACCTATCCTTGCCCAATCCACCTACTTACTTATAACTACCAAACTTAACTTCCCCAATCCTAATCCCACTTATAAGGCCGCCGCCCACTCTCTCACTTTTACCTTACTGCCTCTGTTCACCACCACTGTTCGCTGTCCATTTGTTCACCATCATCATTCATCGTTAGTCTATTTGCCGTTCGTCCTTCGTTCCTTGCTATCATCCGTTCATTCATTGTTCGACCAGTTTGTTCACTTGTTCATTATTTGACCACTTTGTCACCGCCCGTTTGTTGTTGTCCCTCATTGCATCCCATTGTTCTATGCTTCTAATCTTTTTTTCTTGTTGTTCGACTGCTTTGTTCACTTTAAAGCTTTGGTCTCAATTTCATCAATTTCAAGACTCTTAATTCTTCTAAATGTTTGGCATTCACCATTTCACCGTTGCGTTGCCTTCCCCATTCCATCGTTTGCCCACCGCCCTCATCCATTATATCATCCTCTACCACCTCTATCGTCCTCCACCCTCGTTTGTCTCATCATCTGTCGTCTTTGTGTCATCATCCTTCACCAAAATGGCTGCTGACAATGGGATATTGGGTATATTTGACCCAACCTGACTCTAACCCTATATTTTTTGTTAAGTTCGGTTCATGTTTTCTCTGCATTTTGGGTTGGTTCATGTTGGCATTTTTGGATCATTAATGAGCTCATTTATTTTGGGTTTCAACTCAAACCCAACTTGAAACCCTGAAACTTTCACCCTTACCTATTAGTAGGAAATAGGCCCAACATATGGCACATAATGGAAAATTCCACATTTGGTAGACTAAAAATAAAAAGCCCAATAAGTCAATGAGGGAAAGTCTTATTCTAAATGGAAAGAATATCCCGGAATCACGGGATGAGCTAAGTGATTCCTATTTAAGAGTGATTCTCTTAGACCTCGCTCAGCTATATAAACTAGCCCAATTGCCAATCTTGAGGTTTGACATTTTGATTCTCTACCTCTTTGCCTTTATTTGCTCACCATAAGTCTAACTTCATTGTCGAAGAGTCTCTCCCAGGAAAACATCTTGGGACTCTGATTCTATCTTTATGTGCAAGGCCATAGTCTACAATTCACCAAACCTCTGGGCTAGGTCCACATGATCCCGTTAACTATCAACTTGGGTCCTGCTTCACCTTTGCCGCCGTCTTCTACCTCCAAGGTTCATGTTGGGTATTGATGACCTAAGAGTAGTTATTGCTGATTCCATTTGATAAAAGACAACTAAAGTAAGAGTTAAAGTCGATCCTTAGCAAGTATTGACTATTTCATCATCTAAATTAGTTCTGTCATGGAAGACCAACTTGAACAACTATTCTAATTGTTGCTCAAATGATAATTTGGAAGTATGAAGTAGTTGATTTGGTCCAAAACGTTGTTCACTAATTTATTTGGGTTAGAGATTAAATTTTTTAGGTTGTTTGTTATGTGAGTGGTAGATTTCTCATGTTTTGAGAAACATTAGTAGCATAAAGTGGCTGTAAAAAAAAAAAAAATTGGACATATATGGTATAGGCTTGTGTTAGGCAGACTTAGGGTCCAGGAATTTTTTTTACTAATCTACAATTTTACATTTTGGATAATATATAAATAGTGGAGATTATCTTTTAAACCTTTTAAAACTAAAAGTTACAATTGAATAACTTTCTCTAAACTTCAACATTAATCCACTATTGTGAATGTCATTAGGCCTTAGACATTTCTTGAGTTTGGGACTCTATTTAGGAAGTTGAAGAGTTTTAGGACTGAATTGACAAAACATGTAAATATTTGGGGCTTAAAAGTCTATGATTGTAAATTTTCTAGGCCATATATATAGGGTTAAAAGTGAGGCTGAATTTTTGGGTTTAGGTAGAAAATCGACCCGAAATATGCCTATTATTGTCTATTAAAGGTAAACTGAACCCAACCTGATCTGTGCTCCAACTTGACTTAACTTGAACTCGAACAATTCAGGTTTAGGTTGATTGAATTCGGGCTAACCTGATTTCTTCATTTAGTAGTATAGCATGAAACGAAAAAACCTAGAGGAAAGAAGATGACCGAGATAAAACATTTGACAAACGAGGAGAGTGAGACAAGACAGAACTAATTGGCAGGTGATTTGAGAGTAAGACGAAGAAAAGAGAAAACTGAGAGACAAAATAGTGGGGTAAGGCAACTATGAGGCGTAGCGACGAGTAGGAGGGCCATGAGGAAGCGAGTCAGCTCTGATGGTGGCGATGACGAAGAAGGGCAGTAGGGAAAGGAGGTAAGGTAGCGAACAAAAGGGGAAAGGGCAGTGAGGCGTGCTTATCGAGTTCAATAAAGTGTGGGTTGAGGGTTGGGTCAGGTTTTGGCAATTGGTTGGGTTAATAAGAGTGAGGCTAATAGGGTTGGGTTAGGAAGCGTAACGATGAGTTGAGCTTGGAATTTGATTAGTTCGGTTGAAGGCTGAACCGAACTGCATTTTGTGCACCACATTGGGGTCAGGTCATTTTACACCGATTTCAACATCAAAATTAACCCAAACCCAACTTTTTCGGTTCAAGTTTGGGTCACTAATCCGGCCGTAGGTTATACCTTCATCCTAGTAGGTTGATTTGATTGGCCTCATCAGGATCACGTGTCTAGACGTGAAGCTCAGAGTTGGTAGCCTGGTCCCGTCCGCACGCGATCGGCGAGCCGACAGTTGATTGCGACGCCATCAGCGGTGGGTAAAGTATCCGCCTTTCCTTTATTGACCCTTCAGACTTCAGCCTCTTCCTGCCAATCGATTCAACTTTCTTTCGGGATTTTGGCTGGTCCGATTCGATTCTGAGGTTCAGCCCGACAATCCTTCACAATGCGAGGACCCAGATTGAAGCATTTGGCTTTAGTAAGCCGCCCAATCTCGCTTTCCTTACTTTCTCTTCTTTGGTCTACCCGTTTGGGTCGAACATTGGTGTATGAGAATTTTTGCTGCATGCCGATTCGTTGTTTGTTGATCTGGATTTACCATTGATTAGATCTTTGATTCTGCCCCCCACCCCCGCAAAGTACATTGCTTTGGTTCCATCGTTTTGTAGCTTTTTTGAGGCGTAGATCGTTTCTGGGTTTTGTAGAATTTTCTGTATTTCTTTGTCATTTTTGTTTAAGTCCATTAAATGACAAGAGTAATTCCTATTTATGTGATAGAATTGGGGGTTGCTTGTGTTGTCTTTGCTGATGTTGGAAAAATTTAGTTTTTGAAAATGCATGATCTCCTAACTACGTTGGAGTGAATTTTGATGTTATTCATAATTTTGGCAGCTGTGGGCTTTTCTGTAGTTCATAACCGTTAAGCCTTTACTCGATCTCCGGTCACAGAGGTCTGGGAGCCCCTTGGTAGCTGATATTGGAGGGTATAGGTATTAGGTGTCGAATGAGAGTCTTTTGATTCTCTTTATTGGGCTCAGGTTCAGTGTAAAACTGCATGTCGGGGCCCTTGGTGAAATCGCATCTTTGAACTATGGGGGAGTGGGTTGTTGGAGCTTTCATCAACCTCCTTGGCAGCATTGCCATCAACTTTGGAACAAACCTGCTTAAGTTGGGTCACAATGAGGTAGGTTATTACCAAAATCTCTACTGCCTTTGAACAGTTCATCATTGGTTGCTTCTGTTTTTAAGAATCATGCAAATGTTTTCAATTGATGTAGACTCTTGGCCTCCTGTTCAGTCTGTTCGCCTTTCGAGCATTACAGAATGCCCTTAAATTGTCATTTTTTCATTATTTATATTCAGATTAGCTAGGTGCAAATGTTGATTCTGGTATTCTGTTAAATTCTTGGAAAGCTTTAGTCATATGAAGGCTAATTTTGCTGGACATTCTGCAATTACTTGTTTATATTTTATCATCCATCCAATTTTTGGGTGGAAGTTTTGTCAAAATAAATGCTGGCGATTGTTAAAGCTTTGAATATCTCCATACTTATTGCTCGTGTATTGAGTCTGCCTAAACATCCAGAGAGAAAGGCAATCCACACTGGATGGTGATGGCGCAAATGGAAAGACTCAGCTGAAACCTATAATACACTTCCAGACATGGAGAGTTGGTATAGTTTTGTGTATTCCCTTTTGCATAATCAATACAAAGTACTCATTATTTTCTCATGTATCTGTTGACTCAAATCGTTAATTATGGTCATTGTATTGCAGGTATTCTGTTCTTTGTTATCGGAAATTGTCTAAATTTCATTTCTTTTGGGTATGCTGCTCAGGTCAGTAGGAGTTAATGGTGCTGTTCTTTTGTTTCTGATGAATGTTTCATGTTGCCTAACATATTCTTCCCTTCATTTTTCTGATCTCCTCTTTCCTTTTCTGCAGTCGCTTCTTGCAGCTTTGGGGTCTATTCAGTTTTTATCCAACATTGCATTTGCTTATTTTGTGTTGAACAAGGTCGTTTCAGTAAAGTAAGTTGTGGAGCTTGATCAATTATCCAAACTGTAAACAGTAACCAGTTTCTGATTGTAATCTACTGACAGAGACTCGCTGTGATAATGCTTTTTTGCAGAGTACTCGTTGCGACAGCATTTATCGTTCTTGGGAATATTTTTCTAGTTGCCTTTGGCAACCACCAATCACCTGGTATGCACACTCACTTGAACTGTGTAAATTCATTGAAGTAAATCACTAAATTTTTTGGTTTAGCTTTACTTGCTGATCCATATTCTTTTGGAGCTGGTTATTAACATTGGGAAATACTAATGAACATTTGTCAAAGTTAACAATTGTGGAAGTTCATTTTCCGAGTGAGTTAGATCTATAGGTACATTTTGTGATAAAACTGACTCCTAATGTTAGATAAAGAATGTCTAAAAGCTCATTTTCGGGCCAAGCTCTGCTATTATGGGAACTCATTAAGAACTCCATTTGTATTCTTGTTGCATGTCACTTGAAATATGCAAGATTATGCATGTTCTCTGCATGTAGAAAATGCTTATAGTTCCATCTGTTGAGTGATAAGATTTTGAGTGGCTATCTGTTTCCTTTCAGTGTATACACCTGAACAGTTGGAAGAGAAATACAGCAACATCATGTTCCTGCTTTACTGTTTCATTTTGATGTTAGTTGTCGTGTTAAATCATTTAATATACAGGTGAGATTGGGATCTGGCATTTTGTTTTCATGCTAATAGAAATATGTTCCCTTTTTGAATGCTTAGATTAGGTAATTTAACAAAATCTTGTCATGTGAATACTACTCAGGAGAGGTGAACTTCTTTTCACAGTTCCAGGACAAGACCTGAGGCCCTACTGGAAAATGCTACTTCCTTTTTCTTATGCAGTAGTTTCAGGTGCTGTGGGATCATGCTCTGTATTATTTGCAAAATCTCTGTAAGTTAATTACTTCATATAGCAGTCCCTGTTTGATGAAACTAATTACTTGTGCTTTTTTCTAATATATCTTTTTTCCTTTCATTCTAGCTCTAATCTCCTTAGACTGGCAATGTCTAGCAGTTACCAGTTGCACAGTTGGTTTACATACTCCCTGTTGCTTTTATTTCTCAGTACAGCTGGATTTTGGGTATAAACTGCGCCGGAGCTTGAGTATTTATTCTTATCTTGTGGAGATGTTAATTCTAATGAACTTATGGTCGTAGCTGAGGAGATTTTTTTATCCTTTCAGATGGCAAGGTTGAATGAAGGGTTGTCCCTCTTTGATGCAATTCTTATTGTTCCAATGTTTCAAATTGTATGGACTTTCTTTTCCATATGTACAGGATTTATATACTTTCAAGAATATCAGGTTCTCTCTCTCTCTCTCTCTCTCTGCCTTGCACCTGACCCTGCATGCCTTAAACCAGATCTTTATAATAGTTGATAAAGAATCAAAAGGATTTCTTGGGACTTATTGTTCTTTTATCCTCATGACAGGTGTTTGATGCTTTGAGAACAACAATGTTCATACTTGGCATGCTGTCAGTGTTTGTAGGCATTTCCCTGCTGGCGCCTGATGAACCCAAAGGTATTCCGAATGAGGTTTTTTGTTACTCTTTGCCCAGCTCAGGTAAAATAATGGACTTACTCTCAATCTTGTTTGTCCATCTCTTCAGGTAGTGAGGCTAAGGATAATTCAGAACTTGAGTCTGTTGTTTCCTCAAGTGTTTCAACTGAAACAGACAGGTAATAGTATCATTAAATGACTTATTTTCTTCTGACTGTAAAAGTAGAGATACGGAACATTTACAAGCCGGCAGGAAAATGTCTTAATTGGAAGTGGTGGAAGAAGTTTGCTAGTGTTGAGTACCCATACTGGTACTGGTGCAGGACCAGAAGAACCACACTCATACATCTCCATTTGTTTTGGATCTTCAAATCGTGTTTTGTTTCTCTATTTTCACTTATTCTTGTCAACATCGTATACCATCTAATATTCTAAGCTAATGGCTGATATTAAATTTGCATGAAAAGCACCTGCAGTACAATTTTTCAGAAGCATTATATATTTGATTCTTTTCTTCTAAATTTATCCCTCAGCTTTTCTTTGACCAAGCTGTATCAAATATACTGTTATGCAACCTGAGATGTATTAGCCTGCATAGCCTGACAATCATATATCTTTAACCGTGCAAGGAATAACTTAGATGCTTTTTTGGTCTTCCTAACCATGCTTTGTTGTTTGTGGGTGGGGAGGGGGGTTAATTTAATGATCTTTCTTTGGCTTTTTATCAAAATTTTCACGCAACGGTTACCTCCGGCTCTCTGTTTATAGGTTGATCTCGACTTCTGAAAATGCTCAAAGCAAGGAAATGAAATCAGTTATTCAAGGAATGCCTGTGAAGATTACAGACATACTAGCCAAGGCAAAGGTATTGCAAAGTTTGGGTTCGATCCTATCTTCTGTCTCTAGGTCATGATTATCTATCTGACAAGAAGAATGTTTCCACCGTCTGTTGCAGGGTGCTTGTGCAATGTCATTTGGTTTTGGTGAGGATTCCATTAATGCTTCTGCAGTTATTGTGATGCCTATGGTGTCATCGAAGATAACAGGTTTCCGAGGGAGTGGAATAGATCGATCTAAGATGTTCTCGGTGAAAAACTCCGGCGGCTGGAGTAGGATATCTGCAGATGAGGACACGGGCTCGGTTATTCCTCAGAGCGTTCGGTAGGTTGGGCGGCGAGAAACGAGAGAAGTGAGATGCATTATTTTTCCTCATTCTTTCATCACGTTTAGTAACAGAAGTAGTTCGGAATGAGTGAGTGTATTCAGCCGATTATTGGAGCAGTGTTTGCTCTTGAAGGCTTCTTAACCTTAGCCATTGTATATTCTTCTTAAATTCGAGGGAAGAAAAGAGAGAGAATTCTAATACTTGAGGAAGAAGAAAAATAGATTGTATACATTTATGACTGAAAAATCACAGTCCACTTCCTAATTTACTTGTCATTGTTGAAGCAAGTGAGGAAAGGCTGCTTCTAGATTTCTTAAGAGTCGACTCAGTGAACCCTGGGTAATTTGTTACTGCCAGTCCTCCAATCATATGCAAGGATTATTAAGAAGCAACCAGGAAATCCCCAACTCCCTGCCCTTTTGTTAGTTTAGTATATTGTAGAAGGCTGCCCGAATAAGTTAACAAAATGGGGAGAAGTAGGAGCAATCAGGAACTTTGCTTGCACCAAAAGTTTCAAGCCCTTTGATTCTCATTGCAAATTGATCTGCAACCTTCATTATATTGCTTGTTGGTCCCAAACCTTTATAGTTTATTGCACATTAGCTCCTAGCCTTAGTCAAGACTAAATTGGTACAAAAATTTAATTTACATAGAGAAAAACTTGATAAATTTGAATGGTCTATTTACTATTAAAAAATTATGACACATATTAAATTTATAAGAAAGTAGTCACCAAACAGTCTTAATTAGAATTTAAAAAATTGATATCAGATGGACACGTGAGAATTATAATTCAAACTGTTTGGCAACTGTGTTTTATAAATTTAATCTGAATCATAATTTTTTTATAGTTAGTGGGCCAGTTAAATTATCAATTTTTCTCTCTGTAATTTTTTTTTTGTGTCAATTTAGTTTTTTTTTAAAAGCTAAAGACTAATTTGCAATAAATTATAACGGTTTGGGACCAATTAATATGCAATGAAATGGACATTGAGGACTAATTTGGCATGAAAGTTAAAGGTTTGGGACCTTTGGTGCAATTACCCAATTCCTTCTCAGAATTTGGGGATTGGAGTTCATAATCGCTTTGTTTTTATTATAATAGCAGGAAGAAATCAGGTTGCTACAGATGAAGACTTCAATTTGACATGGCACCAAACAGATTTAACAATTAATATCTCTGTAAGCCAGCCAGCAGCTGTAGCAACCTGCTTAATTAGCCAATTAGATTAGTGTCAAATCCAGCTCAAAGATGGGGTACACTTCAGTACAAACTTGGGACCAACATAAAACTTCCTGGAGTAGGACCTCCACAACATTTCTTCTTCTTCCTCCTCCCTTTTTTCTCTCTATCTTTTATCCATTTTTAGTACATCCAATAGTGAGAAAGCATTGCGTGCTGTTAATTACAAAATATACTGAATATTTATAAGTGCTAACTTATGTTAGATGTGAGAACACATCCAAGTCTAAGGGTGCCCAATAATTACCAGAGCAATAGCTTTGCTTTGCTTGGCTTGTTTGCAAGCTAAACGTGTGTTTTGCTTCAACAATTTTGTTAGGATAATTGGAAGGTCTGATTATGGTGCATAATCACATGACAGACCATTTGTCAAGATCACGAACAGTCACAGTAACAAATCCCATTTTGGTATATCAAACTTTAGTTTAATGATTGCGGCAATTGAGAGAGAGAGAGGGAGAGGGAGAAGAGGATTCCTGTGAACATAAGCTATGGATCCTCAACTTATTCCAGGTTTTGCTTCTGCCTTTGTCTCTCGTAGCTAGCCGTTTGAAGTGATTCTCTTCTTTGAACTGAAGCAAAAGTAAAAAGGAGGAAAGGACAGGGAAAACCCTATTGTTCAAGAAATGCTTTATGCCTTCTAAAATGTTGACCAAGTTCAATCCAACCCTATTAAAAGCAAAATTATAGGGAGAAAGAGTGCTTCTGAATTATCATTATAATGATTATTCTTTCCTAAAACTAAATGGTGCACTAATTTAAAAACGGCCTGAAGACCTTTTTACCCTCTGAACTTTGTCAACTCAAACTATTTATTCCCTGAACTTTAACTTAGGTTTACTCACCTTCTCAAACTCTGGAAATTGGCACCTTTTAGCTCTTTGGTCCACTTAAATGACTGTGTAAGTTATATGAGGACAGAAACGAAGATAAAACGGAAGATAAAGAGTTAGCTAATCATTTGACTTAGACTTTTATATTATTTTGTTTATCTACTTCATTCTTCTTAATTTGAGCAATTTAGGGAACCATCAACCTTATATAATCCACACAATCCAACTAGCATCCTACATCGAAATATGATTCATTTGATTCTAATACTCGACCCGTTTGTAGAACTACAGGTTTATGTAAGAAAAATAGTTAGTTAGTCATTTATCTTCCGTTTTATCTTTCTTTCGATCTTCATATATGCTAAATAGCTATTTAAGTAAGCTGATGGAGTAAAAGATACCAATTTTCAAAATATTAAGACAAGTAAACCCAAATCAAAGTTTAGTAGGTAAAAAGTCCGAGTTTATAAAATTTAAGGGATAAAAGGGTTTTAAGCCTTTAAAAACAAAACAAAACAAAACCTCACCAAACACAGAGTATTATAATGATGTCTCACCAATGTTCCAAACCCCATACGCCGTCACTACTTTAACGTTTTTATATTATTGGATATAGGTTTTTGGTGTGGTGTGGTGTGGCTACCATGTATTAGAAGTTAAGTGAGGACATTAAGCAGAGTCGATAGTGGAAAATTTAAGCAGATGAAAGGGTTATGTATGAGAGAGTCACCATTTTCTAATTTCCATGGAAGAGAATCCGCCATATCATTATTAAGTAATATAGTCTCTAAAAGAGTTAACATTTCTCAAATATATAGTTAATTTTTCTATTTGATGTTGAGAGTGTTTGTAAGTTTTATCTCCAATTACTGTGTGCTACATAATTTAGTAATTAAGAATATGATAAAACTTTTACTAGTAAGAGCTTTTTAATGGTTTGGGCAAAGTTACAAATGACGATCACCAAAATGATTTTCTGGCAACTATGTGCCAGCTCTAGTCATAAGAACTTTTTAATGCTAGCTAACCATAAAACATTTTTGCTTCTAAATAAATTTATAGTATAATTTAACTTTTAATAGTTAATTTTCATTATAAATTTCATACCACTAACCCTAGTATTTTTTTTCATGTATCCGCTTCCACGTAAAACCATTCATTATGATTTTTGGTAATCAGAAGCTTTGTTTACAATGTATAAATGTTAGAAGATATATTTTTTTTAACCGAAAAGTACCAAAGCCAGCATTTTAGGCTATGATGTGAACATAGAGAAGTTAGAGTCAACCTCTAGACCTCTTCTAATTCCATGATGCCACTTAGCCAACTCACCTGGGCCTTGAGAATTGATTGTGTTTGCATGAATTGTCATTATTTATTTTAAAGATTTTGCTCTCTATTTATGGGTTTTGTTACTGTTACAGGCTGTTTGTTCAAGAGGAGAAAGATCTTTCTTTTTGCGAAAACATGTACACAACTCAAACTGATACGAGTATAAAAGAAAGATTTCAACAGACTAAAAAAGATGGGAAAAAAAAAATAAAACAGGGAAATGAGAGGGAAAAAGAGAGGGAGGAGGCAATAGCCTGTGAAGAAAATTTACATAACGTGGTCGACAAGCAATCCTTAAATCCATGCAAAAAGCATGAAAAAAGGGTTCTCCAATGGAGGCTAAATCTAATAGTTCAGCAACTGTATGCGATTCTGAGCCTTGAGCTGCTCGTAAAACCCTCTGATGAACTCCTCTGCCTCGTCATCAACTCCCCTGTTCCCACCGTCGTCTTCCTCCAACTCCGACGAGAAATTGGACACCCTCACCGAGAACGGCGACAGAAGCGGGCTGCGCTTCTCCGCCGCATCGAACCGGAAGTTGAACGTGTATTCAGGAGTTCTCGGCACCAAGACGACGGCGCCATTCGGCCTTTCCAACCCCACCGTCGCTTCCTCTGTTTCTCCTCCTCCTCCTCCTCCTTCTTCCTCTTCCATGACTTGAGGAGCGTTGATGCAGGGGAAGTAGTGGTGGTGGTGCTTGCGCTTGTGGACGTTGTAGAAAAGAGGATTGGGGCTGTTGCTGCAGGAGAACTCGTAGTCCTGTAGGCCGAAGCCCCCACGTGTAACGCCGCGCCTGGAGTGGGAATGGTGGTGATGAGACATGAGGTTGCTGAGAGATTTCCTAAGCAGCTTGCCTCGCTTCATCATCAAGTTCATGTCCATCATCAACTTCCTCTTGGAAACCAACCCTTTTCTTATCATGAAGAACGCGATCCTCAACACGTTCCATAGCCTCTTCCCGATGATCGAATCACCCTCCATTCTGCGACAATAAGATCACACTAGACCAAGTCTGGTATAGTTCGACGTGAAGTCGAAAGATGGAAGGGGAATAAGGGTTTCCTGGCGAAATCTCGCACAAGGAAAACCCTGTTGACGGAAAATGGAGAAGAGGGGGTTTGGTATATATAAGGAGTAGAGGAAAATGCTTACTTAACGACCAATATTTCTACTCTGTGCTCTTCACTCTTGTTTTTTTGGTCCTTCTTTAATGTGTTTGATGGGGGAAGGACAGAGGAAACAGGGGACTCTGTTTCTTTAGAAACCATTCATTCATCCACCTATATTCAAATGGACCCAACAACCGCTCCCCCCCGCCTCTCTTTTAGTTTATTTGTTAGAAAATAAGAACAGGGTAGAAAAAAAATAAAAGTTTGTGAACATTGTTAATTTAATTGGTTGAAATGTTGAGTTCAATACAGCTAATGCAAGAGTTTGAATAGTAGAAATGGTGGGGCTATTGGTCGGAGGGAGAAGCTGTTTCTAGCTTTTTTCAACGTTCACAATTATTGGCTAACCCAATAACTCAACTTGGCCTGATCTAAATAAGGACGGAACTAAAGGGAGGCTAAAAGAGACCCACATCCTTAAAATTATAAAATATATGTAATTTTTTTAAAATTTAAAGGTAAATGTATTCTACTCTATCATTAAAATTAATCAAATCTTTTTATAAGAATTATAATTTAAAAAAATATTTATTTTAATCCATATTTTATAAAAATCGTGCGTCTGCTCTCGACCAACCATTCTTAATTCAATTTGCCCCAAACCAATACTTGTGTGCTAGGACAAACACAATACGGGATAAATATCCTAAGTTACAAAAGTCTAGGTAAACACGGAAAAGTAGTCTAGGTGGTTGAAACTCTTTCATGTGATTTAAGGAGCTCTGGTTCGACATTTGATACCCTCAATCTATGTCTCCCTTTCCTTACCTTTTTCCCCTTTTCTTTTCTCAGTTTTTTTCTTCCTTTTTGTTTTTCCCGTTTATACTTTTCTTTTTTACCTTTTTTCCTATTATATTCTCAGTTTTTTTCTTTTTTCTTTTCTTGTTTTTTCCTTCCCTTTTTTTACTTTTTTTTTCCTTTTATTTTCTCAATTTTTCACCTTCTCCAGTTTTTTCTTGTTTATACATGTGTGTATATTCTTTTTACTATAATTTATGTAACCATGTTTTATGTTCCTTGCTTTATTTGTATATGCTCTTTTCTTTTTACGCATATATTCTTTTATACATGTGCGCATGAATGTACAAATATACATGCATCTTTGTTCAAAATGGATATTTCTAATCATATGTGTTCTTTTCTTACATGCACATGTTCTTTTCTTCATGCATGTATGTTCATTTGTACCTGTATGTATGTTCATAATGTGTTTTGATATTTAGTCTGTATCGATATATGCGAATGTATATGTTCTTTTTTTTTAATGTATATTCTTCTTTTATAAATGCATATATTCCTCTGTACTTATGTATTTAATTTATTTGCATATGTTATTTTCTTTCGACACATGTGTTCTTTTATTTACATGAACATGTTCTTTTCCTTATGTGTATATGTTCACCTATACACATATGTATGTTTGCAATATTTTTTAATATCCAATATGTATAGATATATATGTGAAGGTATATATTATTTTCTTTACATGCATATGTTCTTTTCTTTAATTACATATGTGTTCTCTGCCATGTATTTTTTTTATATATTTTTTTATATATGTCTGTGAAAGTATATGTTCCTTTATTTGTAGGCATATGTTCTTTTCTTTATATAGATATGTTCTTTCATACATGTATATATGTTCTTTTCACTGTAATTTAAGTAATTACATATATGTTCTTTGTTTTATTTGCATATATTCTTTTATTTCTATGCATACATTGTTTTATATATATGTGTGTACATGCACATATATATAAGCGTATTTGTTCCTAATAAATATTTTTTTAACGTATGTGTTCTTTTCTTCACGTGCACATGTTCTTTTTTTTTTTCACGTTTATATGTTTATTTCTTCATTTGCATATCTTTTTTTATATTCTTATATTCTTTTTAAACTATGTGAATATTCTTTTAATGTAGTTGTTCACATGAATTTTGTTGATCTATAAATGAAAAAGATGACCTACAATGTGTACAGGAACATAAAGGAACATTAAAAAAACAAACGTTAACGAAAAAAAAAAAGAACATACAAGAAAGCAAAAATGAACATATTTGAGCATAAATCGTAGAAAATCAAAAAAGCAGGTTGGAGAAGACGATCAGAGCAGAAATTGCAGAAGATGTTGAAAATGCAGAATAACGGTGGGAGAAAGACAATTGAAGCCAAATCGTAAAAAATCAGATAAACCATGACTGCAAGAAACCATTAGAGAAAATGATCGAAACAACAAATCCGATAAATCGCGATCAGAGATGAAGAACGAAGCAAAGATAGTAGAAATCATGATCAGAGATTGTAAAGGCTTTCCTAGTATTTCCTTTACTTTGAATGTTGAGGTAAGTAAATCCCAAGTTATTTCCCTTAAATAAGTTTTATTAAGCAAGGAAAGCAAGCTAAGTAAGGTTAAATTGAGTTCCAAAGTGTAACTGACACCAAAAGGGCAAGAGGGAAAAATGATAATTTTGGCCCAAGTTAGTGGCATGATTATAATTTCAGTAAAATTAGGTTCATGCAAGTGTTTTGAGCTAATTGATTTAAGACCATAAGTATTTATAGCCATTTGAACCAAAAGTGAAAGTTAAAGGTGAAAAATGCACTAAGTGATAAATTAAGCTATTATGTCTTATAATGGCTTAAGTGGCCTAAGAACAAAGTGTTTGGGTAAGAAAAACCTTTCTTTGGGACCAATGAGTGATGGTGTGGGAATAGTTAAAGTGGCTTAAGTGATGCAAAATTAAGTTTGAGGGCCAAAGTGTCAAATGGAAAAAAGGTTGGCTATATAAGTGGAGGACATGACACTATTCATCATCTCCCCCATTTGCCATTTTCGTGGCTCTCTCTCATCCATAGCTCTCCACCTTTAAAGCTCCCATTCTAGCCAAAATTCCATAAAATTTGAAGCTTCCAAAGCCATTCCAACAAGCCTTTATCTCATTTTTCATGGATTTGGTGCATTTAGAGTTATTCTTGCAAGTTTTTTGTTCAAACCCTAAAGTAAACATCTTTGATCCATGTGGGTTAGTTCTAAGCTTGTTAAAGGGTTAGAAATGGTCTTAATTTTGTGTCCTTGGTATCCAATTTGGTTGAATACAAGCTTGGAACTCAAAGGAACTCTATGAAGCTCAAGTGTGCTTGTTGCTTGTTTCTTGCTTTAAGGATGATTTGAGGTAAGGGATTTAACTTAATTTAACTCAAATAATGCATAGAAATGTATTATTATGTGTGGGAATGAATTAGAAATAAGACCCATGTGAATTGGCTTTAGGATGGGAAAGTTTGAGCAAGTTTCGTGCAAGTTCGCACGTTGTCGCGCAATGCTGTAGTACATTGGCGACCGGCAATGTGTATTGGAGACGCGTCGTTGGTAAACCTCAGAATTCCTGGGCATTGATGCCTTTGGCAACGTGTCACCAATGGTGTCTTCAAGGCATTAGTCCCTCAAGCTTAGGACATCCTAAGAATGTCTTAAACTATCGTTTATCATCTCTAGGTTAATTTAAGATGTTCTGTAGCCTCGATTGGGTCTAAAACTCATTCCTAAGTTAGGAATTATGCATTATTTAGGTGGTAGCTAAGTTGTGGGATTAAGGTAGGGTAAGGAATGGTGGCTAAGGAAGTCAAAGTGCTTATGTTACAAATGGAGCACTAAGGGGATTAAGGCGAGTTTCAGATTCTTTGTTGGCCCAAGTGTGAGGTCTTAGACCTTTGGTCAATCAAAGGAAACCCAAAAGGATCCCACCCAAACCTTAAGGTTTGGTAAGTGAGCCACTAAGAAACCTTAAGCTAAGCTCAAAGAGCTTAGCAAGTTGAACCACATAAAGCAGCTATCCTGCACAATAAGTTACAGAAAGAGACAGGTAAGGAAGGAGTAGGCTATGACTTACTCTAAGTAACTCGTCAGAAGCGGGTAATGGTTGAGTAAGTGACGACTTACTCCAAGGAGCCCGTAAGAGGACTTCATGGGGTTAGTTAAGAGGTAGCATAGGATACGAAAGCCAGTATCCAAGTACCCCAGTCGTATGAGCTCATGACAAGTTTAGCACCTACAGGTGTAAGGAAGTCCTAAATGCATTTACATGTGCATATTTCATTCATTCATCCACCCATCCATTATTTGCATTGTTTGTTGTTGTTCTTATCCTAGTTTCTAGTTACGTTGTTGATTGCTTGCTTTGTTTTATATTCTATATATATATTTGTATGTTTGTTATGCTTTGCATGCTTTCATTTTTTTCCCCTTGCAGGTACCAAATCTCTTACTGAGTACTTTAGAGTATTCATCCCTTAAGCGTTGTGCAGGTTAAGCGGGCTAGTCAGACTTAACAGTTGGTAAAGGGCAGCTATTAAAGCTAAGTTTTATTGGTTTAAAGGTATTCTCTAAGTAGGAAACTTTGTGTTTCTAGGTTACTTATGGCATAAGCTAGTGCTGACTAAAGTGGTTGCCTTACAGTTTAAGGCTAAGTGACTACAAGGAAAGTGTGGCTCATCACTTAAAGCTAGCTTGCGTGGGTAAAGAGTTAAGGATGGATCTTAGTAGATATAAGTTGCTTTTTCTAAATATATGGTATTTTCATACAATGAGATTGCCTCTACTAGTTTCCATTGGTGTGTATAAAACTAGGGTTACATTTGGGTGCATGTAAGTTTGAGATGTATGCACATAGTTGTTACTTGAAGTTAAAACAACTAAAGTTTTTATGTCTTGGCTTGTTTGAATTATGTTTTTGTTAACTGCCATGGCACTGTTTTCAATGATATTTTAATTTAATTGTTATCACATAACCAGGACAATGTATGCATATTTCCTATGCAGGGTAGGCTAAATAACTAGTTGCACGTAATGATTTAAGATACTTCACAAGTAATAACTAGCAAATTGTAACCTAAGTGGAATCATATTTCTCTAAAAGCTTACCAATGTTAGTAATTTAGGGCATTGGGGCCTTGTTCCACCATAAAGATGATGCATTAGTTTTGTGACTTTCTAGCATGGCATTATGGATAAATTGTGGTTGGCGATGTGACCGATGGCTCTCGGAAGAGAATCTCGATGCGTGAATGGTAGGCACTGGATGAAGGTTTTGGCGAAGAATATTGATAACTTTCGAAAGAGAAGAGCATTTCAAAAATGGTAATTTTGTGCGATTTATAATGCGTTTGCTAAAAATGACATGATTGTTATTTTTCATAGTTCAAGTTGTTTCAAATATATATATATAGTAAGAGGGTGGCTTATTTTATAAGCCTGGTTCACATAAAAACTACTCTAACATTATTACTTGGTATGTTAGGCTTCCTTCCCTTTCGCGTGGCCTATTATCCATGTGTTTATTGTTTCTTTTTTTATTTTGGTTATTTGTCGACAGAAGATGGTACTTACATACGTTTAAATCAATCACAATCAACAGTTGTTCCTATTTTTGTTATTCATTTACTCCAATATTAGCTCAAGAGCTTAACAATTTTCTCAAATAATAGCTAGTCTTTAATATCCCTTTTGAAATACAACTAGACGCAAGTTTTGGATTGAAAGATAAGTACAAGATTTCAGCTTAACTTGCGGCCTAATTTAACCGAAGTGGGTTAATAATAGGCAAAAATCAGAAATAAAAAAAAAAGACCACTTATGTTTTAACTTAGCCCAAATCAATCACTTATGTTTTTCGCCACTCAAATAAACCATCGACATTATGTACATGGTCGAATAAATAACTGACGTTATTCAAATAACCCAATATATCCACTACACTTTAAAATCCAATGAAAACTTACAAAAATTCCCACCATCCTTTTGATTTTGGGTATAATTGATACTTTTAGTTTAATATAGTCCAAATACACTACTTCCATTGTCGCAGTGGAAAATCTGCTAATATTTTGATGAATCATGGATCATTCTCTATCTCCAAACTCCATAGTCAATATCTGAAACTTCATTATCGATCATTCTTTCTATCATTGGATATATCATATTTCACATCAATAACAGTATCAGATTTCAAGAAATGAGAAGACATACTCAAAGTTGAAGCTGTCTCCATGGACAAATGCGATGGTTGAGGACGATGATTTCTCAGTCTTAGTTAGTCAAAGTAATCCTATTATAAGCATTATAACTTTTATCTCATTTTGGTAAAAGAAAGAATTTATTAAGAATCATTTAAATAGAAAAGAATTTATTAAGAATCATTTAAATAGAATATCTCATATTTTAATAAAAGAAAAAAATAATGAAATAAACCATTAATTTTATCAGTTTTCTTTGTAAAAATCAAAATAAGCCTAAAATATTTCTGATTTTATCCACAAAATGCTAACCTGGTCTTCATAAAGGTTGAACAAAATATTAAGGCAAAAATAAAAAACAAACCACTAAAGTTTCAAGTTAGCCTGATTCGGCCACTAATGTTTTTTTAGGGCCAAATAAACCACTAACGTTATTTAGTTAGTCCGATTCACCCACTGCCGTTAAGATTAATTAACTTTTAGTCCTAAAATTTTACTAACTTTTCTATTTCATTCTAAATGAACCCTCAACGTTGTCTACCTCCGTCGATCTGTTGCCGGCGTCTTCTCCATCTTTCCGCACGCCTCCTGCCCTGAGAACATTGTCTTTCACTTCATCACCACTCGGCGCCCTGCCGCTGAGCTCTCCTGCACAGTCACCTCCACCTTCCCTTACCTCAACTTCCACCGCTACCACTTTAATGTAGATTGGGTCAAGGGCAAGATCTTGTCCTTCATCCACCGTGCGCTTGAATGACCGCTCAATTATGCGTGGATCTACCTTGCTGGTCTGCTTCTCACTGGAGTCCACCGAATCATTTACTTTGACTTTGATCTGATCATCACCGATGATGTGGCAAAATGAAAGGAATGGAGCACCAGATTTACGAGCTCAGATCACTGCCACCATTTCTACTGGTTTTCACTGAAGAAGTGGAAGGAATGGAACACCGGTGGAACCAGCACGGCCTCAACGGCGACAATTTGAACGGCCTATTCTTCCAAATTGGACTAGGGGTGTTTGTGGTGCGGTTTCGACCGATTTCATCCTAAACCCAAACCGCACCATATATCTCACCGGTTTACATATTATAAAACCAAACTGCGGTTCGGTTTGACTGGTTTATCTTTTGTATCTTGTAAAATAATTTAAGCTACTTCACAACACTTGTTTTAATGTTAATACGTTGTTCTGAAAACTAAATAGTTTTATAAAACATCAACAATTTCATACTTTAGAGCATTACAAACACAAAATAGCCTGATTTGTTTACTTTTACCCAAATTTGTTCGTTTTATTTGATTAATTGGCTTTCCTTTTCTCACTTATTTATTTCCGTCTTGCAGCTAAAAAGGGGTATGAGCATGAAAATGAGAAGAGCATAGACAAGTGGCATGACTCATTGCCAAATCATTGTGCTAGACTTAGATTTGATAAGCTAAAAAATATTCAAGCGGCACCAGTAAAAAACACAGATCAAGCAAACAATAATCAAACAACATCAATCAAAATAAATTGAGCAGCCTCAAGTTGTTTCCAAAAGAGTTAATTCAAATACCCTAAAACATCCAAACAAAATCAATTATTTTAATGAAATAGGTGCTTAATAGGACGAACCTTGAGAAAAGCTTCCACAGAGAAGAGAGGCCAAAACTTGAAAGATATGAGGCTATGATCTACGACTGCGAGTGCTGATGCCTCCACGTGAGATTGTGAGAGGTTGCAACTTGAGAGTGAAAGAATGAGAAGCTGAAAGAGTAGACGCGAGACTGAGACAAAGTAAACGAAGGGCAAGGGCGTGCAACGCGGACGTGAGGCATGCGGCAGAGGTGTAGAGGGCCTAAAGGCTGAGATTCTGAGAATGTGAGAATGAAACTATGGAATGGTAGCTGGGCAGATCGTGCGGCAACAACCAACACTTAACAGGGGAGGCCCAGACCTAATATAACTAGGCTGAACTTAGGCTTAGATTAGAAAAGGGGATGGACTAATGGGCTTAAAGTTTCTACCAAGTTATTAAAGGTGCTAGTTCGCTTTGATTTTACAGGGTTTCAAAATTAAAACCCGAACCGCACTGTATATACATTGGTTTTTAGTTTTTAGAACCCAAATCGCACTATAACCCACATAAACCTGCATAATCAACGAGTTGATTTGGTTCGGTTTGTATGGCTTCGTGGGTTGGATGAACACTTCTAGATTGGACGAAATGTAAAGTTATGGACTAATATAGAAAATTTAAAAATGTTTAAGGACTAAAATGGTAAATTTTAATGGAATATTCTCCATTTTGAAACGGAATATTCAGCAAGTTAGGGACCAATGGCCTATTTGGCCTGATTTTAAAACGTTAGTGGTTTATTTGGCCCAAAAAAAATATTAGTAGCCGAATCAGGCCAACTCAGAAACTTTAGTGGTTTATTGGTTATTTTTGCCAAATATTAAATTTAACAGAGAATAGGTAATTTGACTCATTTACAAATATTAGTAGTTTATTTTGCCCAAAAACAAATATAAGTGGCCTAATCAGGTTAACTAAAACATTTTAGTGGTTTATTCATTATTTTTTATCTTAGAACAAACAAAATATTTCAATGAATTGCCATCAAGTTGTCGATTTGAGCTGACTTAGTAACTACAGTGGTTTATTTCGTTCAAAAAAACATTAGTGGCTAAATCGGATGAAACGGAAACATGAGTGGTTAATTTGTCATTTTTTCCTTATTAATATAATGACTTGTACAGTACTATTAAGTTAATTCTCAAAAGATATTGGGATTTGGGTTTAGTATCCATTGGTCAGCAATAGACGCAAAATGGAGAATGGTTACATTTTCTTAACAATGGAAAAACAAATACAATAGCTAGTGAGAAACCAAAAATTATGCAAAAAAAAAAAAATATCCCAAGCTAGGACCATCTATATCAAGAACTTATTTATACTAGAACAAGCATAAGGATGCTGGTATAGGAAATAGCTAGAGAAGAGCCAAAAGAGTTTACTATATATTTTCTAAATGAGAACACTCGTTCATTTAACTTTATATATAATTGAATATATATTTGATAGATATATTATAATCTTAGTTTTCAATGGATCCGCTCTAACAAAAAGGCCAGATGTGTATATATTAATTATGTTGAGCTAGGTAGCTTCCAATGTGGAGCCTAAATTTTCTGAAACAAACGAGAGGACGAATGTTGGTAGGAAATAGAGAAGGAGCCAAAGATGTTTGTTTATCTCCCCCATGAATTATTGGAAAGCTGGAATGGAATCCAGCCGTATGTTGGGTCGCTGCTGGTCGTAGTTTCGCATAAGGACTTGCCTAGCTATAAAAATGTATGAAATAAAGAATAAATGTCTACCATTTTAAATATTATACATTAAAATTTTGATTATATGAAATAAATAATAAATAATAACTTAGTAGATTGAATAGAATGATATTATATTCAAAATTAGGAAATTTGAAAATATTTCATATTTGAAGAATTTTGTGTAACAATGTCAAATCTGAAAAATAGAAAAATTATAAAAATTCAATGCTATATATTACAAAGCAAAAAACAATAACAATTGCAACAAAATTATATTTTAGGTAAAAATAAATGAAATTATGTTAGAATTTTTTTATTATATCAAAATTTACATGTCCTCTAAAGAATTATCAAACTTCTTCTATTGTCGATTACCAAAAAAAAAAAAAACTTCTTCTATTGTCATATATAGTACAAACTCTTCCTAAACCTAGTTTCCTAGATATATATATATATAGTACCATGCACGAAAGCTCCTGTTTATGCTTAATTATTTTAAGCTCAACATTTTTTAGGTTTAGGTGCAATTCTATACAATCTTTTATATACTTAAATCCCAAATTTTAGATGAAAAATTAATTTGACAGTGACTTTTCTTAGTTGCACTTTTCATAAGAGAACATTTATATGGCTACCATTTGCTTTAAACTCTACTTTTTTAAAACTATATATATGTGATTAGCAAGTTGAGGTATACATATAATTGAAGTGCTAAAGGGTAGCTAGTGACATCTAACCTTTTTATATCTTTTAGTAAAGATGATGTAAAAGTTGGTTGAACGGTAACTTTTAGATTCTCATTATAAAGTTTTGCTCTCCAAACCCACGAACGGCAAGTCATAAAATTGAGCTGCTTTTGAAAGGTAGAAAAGAATCCCCCACCTATCTCCAATTAATACTTAGCTGCTTTTCTCCCACGGAAAACACCAAATGCTTTTTATTGCTCTAGTCGCTTCTGCCTCTCCTTTGTCAAAGGAAAATGTGAAGAATGTGTGATAGATCTAAACGACGAATGTGTGAGCACTAATAATTTGATTAGCTTTTCGAAATCTAAAATCAAACAAAAACCCATATGTGCTTCTTTTTTTTTTTTTTTTTTGGTTATTCTTAATCACATGTGCATGAAACTTTGTTTCGTACCAAACCATGAGCATTTGAACTCACGCATACATTCATAGATTTGGTTAAAATTTTAGTTTTCCATAAACTATATATATATAGAGAGAGAGAGAGCCCAACTAAATATTTCATATTGGTTAAAATTTTAATTTGGTCGTAAACTATATATACATACGTACATATATTTATATATATCCCCAACCATTCGGTGCAATGACAAGGGACATGGTATTGAGATGTGGAATTTGATTTTTCGCCTTCATCGTTTTTCCTTACAATGTTAATATTAATTATTGGTTCGATAACTTTCCAGATACCGACAAAACATGCATTCTTACTTCATTTGCTAGGCCGTACTCATGCCCTTAACTTTATAGACTTTGTAAAGATGCATATATATATAGGGTTTAGGGTTTCTATAAGTATTTTAGTTTATAAATATATTTTTAAATTTTTTTTTATAAAATAATAATATAAATAAATTCAAACCAAATTTAAATTAAAAAATTAAAATGAAGCAGAGAATTTGGTATCGAGAAAAATCGAGGTTTTACATTATATAGCCAAACTATAGTTTCACATTCTTAGAATGTGGACCATGGGATCGATTTGAGATGTATTAATGCTTAGATTAGTCCCTCAACAATACCATAATTGCAATCATGATACACAATATTTTGGATACTTTAGAAAACCAGCCCAACTGATGATAGTACTGTCAATCCCAAATCTGCTAACTATGTCTGTTTTAAGGATCTTCAAAATCCTAGCACAGTGGGAGCTTTTGGAAAGTAAGATTGTGGAAAGTTAAAAAACACAAAGTTCTTGGTACGTTAGAAAAATCAATCCTACTAATAGTGTCAAACCCAAATCTGTAAGATCCTAATATATTGGCCATGAATCTTCTTCTTGGTCTTGAAATATCCACAACCTCAACAATTGTCAAATATACAGTTGTCAATGTTTGAATTAATCTCTAATCTTAAGATTAATTATATACATGTATCTTTGTAATATTTGAGTTAAAGTCCAAATACAAGCTCCTTTTATTATCATTATTAGTTTAGCCATTAAAAAGATGGCCATGAAGGCAGAGGTGGACCCAAGTCTTTAATAAAGAGAGGCCAAAATAAATTTTGCCCTAAACTATAATTTTTATAAGAAAATTTAATCAATTTTAGAGGGGTCAGAATATTTTTTTTTAATTTTAAAAAAAAATTAAAGGTATTATTCAATTTTAAGAAGAGCCGAGGCCCAACTAGCCCCTCTAGTTTCGCCCCTGGGCGAAAAAGTGTCCCCTTCGAGACAGCTTCTGCTCTCTTCTCCCGTCGGCTTGCCAGAAGATCTTGTTGTGTGTCTTCAGCCAATCAAGCATGCCACATATAATGAAGTCGCGTCGGTTCAACTTTGTTCCCTTCTTTTTCATTTATTTTTTAGTTTCTGTCTTTGAATATATAGCTAGGTAGCTTCCTGTTTTTCCAAAACCTAAATTCATTCTCTTTTTTGTGCCGGAAAACCTAAATTCATTTTATATCACAAAAGTCTCCGAACTCTTAGTGGGCTAGATGGGGCTTTGCCCTTCCTTAACTTAGATCCGGATTCGAGACACTCATTTTATTATCTTTCCTTGCCCCTAAAACCCTTAAACCTTGTAATATAGTTCATTCTGACAGTAGCAGATTCAGGAATTTTACAAAGGGGGATTCAATTACATATAATACTAAATACTTCTTTCATTTTGCATTAGTTAGCCTTTTACTTTTTTCTAACTAAAGTTTAACTTACATATATTTATATTAATATATATTAAAAAAATTAAAAAATAATTTTTAAAAACTATAATCTTAAGTTTCATTTTCCTATAAAAAGTTTATATTTTTTAATAAATATTTAAATAAATAAATTTATAAATTAATTGTTGTGTGAATTTTTCTATATGTTTAAATAGAAAAAAACATATAGAAAAATGAGTGGCGAAAAATTTTAAATGTCAAGGTGGAAAAATATAAGAAAGTTTAGGGGTAAAATTAGAATTTTATAATTAGAAAATAGTTTGTAGTGAGAGGCAGAGGTTGACCTTTTTTTTCCTTTTTTTGAGGTAAGAAATGCTCATTTGTGTATCCCATAGATGTTATAAAAATTAAGGGGGTCCATTAAACAAATTAAAGGGTTTAATTACTAAATTATATACCTATTACTAACAATTTTATAAAAAAAAAGGGAGTCCATAAACCGCCATATTGGACAAATGAATCCGCCATTGTATTCTGAATATCAGGAAAAAAAATTGGTATCACAAAAATTTATTAAACACTCTCATTGTATTCTATATTCTTCAATCAGCAAAAAACACATCTAATCAATTTGTTTAAGAAAATTTTGGAAAAACAAGGACTAAATTTTTTTCATAGAATCTAAATTTGAAAATTTGAATTAAAGCTAATTATATAACTGCACGATTTTATTATTATTATTAGTAGTATTATTATTATTTTAGAATGAAAATTTTAGCTATATCGTTAATTCCTTAATTCGGTCAAGGCAAAATTCTATATTAATTATGGGGGGTTTGTGTTGTGTGTAGGGTTCGTCAAGTAATTAATTACGCTTAATCTCATGCTTGGAACGTACTAATTAATTAGGCTGCTTCAGAGGTCGCAGAAGAACAACTCGAATCCAGCTTCCTCTGCAATATTTTAGCCACGCGTTTAATTAATTTGTCGTTAAAATCAGATCAGACTAATGAAATGATTAATTTACCATTATAAGAATAGCTGTCGAGTTGGAATGGGGATTTGAAAACTGTTTTGAACGCCAGCCATACTGTGAGTGAATTCGTTCACTTCTACCAGTTTCATAATAAGTGAAATTAAGTCATATATATGAAATGTAAACACGATAATACGCTACTCCATGAACATAATATTTAATATAATGTTGTATGATATTCATGTGTGTGCGTGTTTTTGTGTGTATAATACTCTATGTGAGCGTATTTGAGTAAATATGGTATTTTTATATTATTAATATAATGAGTTCATAATATCAATACATATTTACTATATTAAAGTTTATTTGAATATTTATATTTATAATATTTAAATATATAGGTAAAAACATGGGGTATATTCATAATGATTATTGTCTCTGTTTGTAGTCATTTTTTAACGTATTTACTCGTTAACTACATGTAAGTGTGTTTGTGTGCATAGTTACACTCATATATTTATGTTTATCTATGAATATAAATATATGTACATAAAATTATATTCAAGTTATATTAAAAATTTTATAACATCATATGTATTTATTGACATATACAAATATATAATATATATTGAACAACAGGAAATTAAATAATATATTACATACTGATAATATGAATACACACACACTATATCTACTCGTGCATATATTTATGTAATATTGTTTGTATATGTTTTCTAGGGTAAAAGGCACCATTAGTCTCAAATGTTTAGTTGCTATCGCAAATTGGTCATTAAGCTCTATTTCATTGCAAAATAATCTCAAACCTCTACAATTCATTACATATTAGTTCTTAACTCTATACGATAGGATTAATTAGCATACAAATTTAATCTACAGAGAGAAACAACTAATAATTTAAATTGTCATTGACCATCGAAAAGTTATGACACCATTTAGATTTATTGGAAGATAGTTACTAAATAGTTAAAATTCGTTAACTCTATCACAACTATTTGATATCAATTTTTTAAATTATAAATTCAATTTTTTTTGTAATTGTCTTTTCATAAATTGAAATTGGGTCATAATTTTTTAACAATCGATGAATCATTTCAATTATAATTTTTTCTTCTCTATAAATTAGGCTTCTATGTCTGCCTAATGCTAGAGATCAATATATAGTGAATTATAAATGTTCCAAAGTAATCTGCAATGAAAAAAATTGAAGAATGATTTACAATGAAAATTAAAGTTTGAGACAAAATGGTTCTATTTATTCAAATTTGTATTATCTGTGTACATCTATATGTATATATGATTATATATGATGAAATCTTATGTTAATGCATTATATCTTAATGCATTCTAGACATCTCATCTCGTACCTGATCATCTTGCCAATTGAAAAGGTTCACAATGCCTTAATCTGCTTCTCAACTTCAAAGAATTCAAACATGTAGTCTCTAGATTTGAACATTCAATTTTTCTTTTCTTTTTAATTTGGTTCATAACAAACACTCAAATTAAGATGAATGCACTTGTTTGTGAGGGCACGACTCAGTTCATTGGGTTATAGTTCCATCAAAATCATACCAAAGATCAAATCCTCATAATGCAATTGTTGCGATAGTTAGAATTCTCTCTGGTTAAATTAAGACCTTATATGTGAGCAACCAAAGTCCAACTGAGTTATCTAAAGGAACAACGAGACATCATATGCAGGTTAAGCTATGTCTTCCCAATTTATGAGGATCCATTGGTTCTAGTACATACATACATACATACATACATAAGATGTGTGGGCACTGCTGCGCTCTATCAGTTGTAACCCAAGTGTGGGTTGTCACAAGTAATAAAATCTCGAGAGTCCGAGTGTCAAACCACAAGGAAGTGAATTAGAAATACAAATTACAGATTTTTAAGAAAGAAAATATTTTGGTGCAAGGTGTGAACAGGTGTTGATAAGAAATTAAAATTCAAAGAAATAGCTAAGGTTAGGGGATCCACTTTTAGTATATCGGTTATGATTAATTTTAGCCCATCTTACCACTCAATTGAGATCCACACATAAAGGAGGTCCCAATCGGGGTATTTAGTTAGTATTAACATTCATTGATCTTAAAACGCCAACACTTGCTAATAGGTTCAAGTATCCATCATGCCAACCTTTTGTCGACAATAGCTCAAAATTCCAATATAGCCGACAGAGGCCATGTTCTATAGAGGGAATCAATTAGCTTTTGTGCCAATGATCGACTATGATAAATCAAGAATCCTACTTAATAAGGATGGAAGTTAAATAGATTAAAGAAAAAATTAACGTTGTGATCCATTCAAATCAATCATAACCTCTATACCAAAAGCTTCACCCTTTCACCTTAGTAAAAAGAAGATTAGTTAGACATAATAAAAGTAAACAACATGTAGAAAGATTAAATGAACATAGATTGAAAGATCAAAGAAAGATCAAGAAGAAGACTGAGAAAACACTTAGACAGAGCTTTGGTATTGAAAACTAGAACAAGAACAAAGGAGAAAAACTAAAGAACATAGAAATGGCCTAAGAAAATGGCATAAGAAATGGCAACCTTCACCCTCCTCCCAAAGTGCCTATTTATAGAGTTTTGGGGTGGGTGAAATGGTAAAAATAAAATGGTAAATTGTAGGTAAATATAAATCAATAATGGCAGGCCGCAACTTCTTTTAATTTTTCGGCCATCGTAGACATTAGATCAGCTCTTCCTCAAAGAACGAAATTGTAGATCTCCTCTTTAGCTTCGAATCGATAGCTTGCTCATTCAAATCGCACATCTGTAGCTCAAGTTATGATTTTTCTACCGAAACTGCTCTTCAGCACACGAAATAACGAAGGGTCTTATCTATAATTAGATTTCGGCAATGAAAACGATCAAACTAGCTTGTGGAATAAAGCAAAGTTGAAGATCTATGTGTTGGCTTTCAGATGAATTTGGAATCACTCAGTTCCGATGCCTACAGCTCTAGATATGATTTTTTCTCGTGAAAGGCTGCCAAGTGATGATTTTTACCTACATAAAAAATAATTATTTAATATATATATTTTAATATTAATGGACAGTAAACCACGTATGTACAGTGAATACGCGTATGAACAGTAAGTCGATGAATAGTGACAGATGAATAGTAAAAACGCGTGAATAATAACCCGGTGGAAAAATGCTCAGAATATAGAAATTAATCATACTCAAAGTGTATAATGTTGATTTACACCCTTAATAACAATACACTTATGAGTATTCATCACGCACTTTATTGTTCAAGCTCGAGTAAGCTTTGTATCGATGTTGGGCCAAAGTGGACTGAAGGCCCATATTGTTGAGGGTCGAGGGTTTGGAGGAAATCTATCGTGCAGTTGTCTAAAGATCAATAGTCCAATCTCCAACCAAAAGTCCAAAGTCCAAAAATAATGTCATTACAGTTGAATGAAGATTCTTTTTTGGACCTTCCATTGGAAAAAGGTTATTTTTGGTCCTACAACTTTACTCACTTTTTTATTTCAGTCCTAATTTTTTTTTAAATGAGCCATAAAATTTTGCAACTGTACAAACAGTAAGTCCAAAAATTTTTAGTTTTTGAAATGAATTCTAAAGTTATGCAAATGTGTAAATAGTTCATCCTAAAACTGATCAATTTTCTAAAACAAATTTTTTGAATTACGAGTTAAATTGTCTAATAATAATCTTCTGATAAATTCAAAATATTGTGTAATATTTTTTTATGGTTAATACTCCAATTAAATTATCATTGTTTTCTCTTTGCAAATTATATTCATGTTCAATGACTATCAATTAATAAGTATAGGACTAATTGTTATTACTTCCGTAGAGTTTTAGAACTAATTTGCAAAAGCTAAAAGTTTATGACTCAACAAGTTTTAGGATCCCCTCCTCTCTATTTGTGGGGAAAAACTTATGAAAATTACACATCTTCATTTCAAGCACATGTACTTGATTTCAATCTAGTAAACCACTTACTTTATTTTATTTCTGATAATTAGAAGCACATTAAAAATATGCATTTAAGTCAATAAAATAGTAGTAAGATTATCTTAAAAAGTTGAGGGTTGAATTGTCTACCTCATGAGGTTTGGAAGGAATCAAATGTGATTTTTTAACAATTTGTTATAATAAAAGGCAGAAAGATTCGAACTCAACTTAATGTCTAGACTAGGGATGACAATTGCATGGGTCAGGCCAGGTTTGGGTCAGGTCATTCAGGTTCGGGTTTAGTCGGGTTAGCATGAATTCGGGTCTAGGTCGGGTTCAGGTCAGGTTATTTGGGTTCGGGTTGATTTTAGGTTGAGTTAATTCCGGGTTCAGGTTGGGTTGGGCTGGGTTTATTTGGGTTCGGGTTCACTTCAGGTTGGGTAATTTTAGTCTCGGGTAACTTCAGGCTAGCTTTCGGGTCAAATTCGGGTCAACTTTGGTGTTCATGTGGGTTACTGGTGTAAAGTCAAAACGATTGAATCTATTCAATTTTTTTTTTAATTTAAATAAAATAATTTACTTTTTTGTGTGATTTAATTTAAATTTAAATTTCATTTTTTAGTATATTTAATTAAAATATTCATAAAAATCTTCTTCATTATAGTTTAGTACATATTTAAGTATTTTAACATTGATAGTAATATTTGATTGTTTTTCTAAACCCATACCCTTTAACTATCATTGTACAGATTATTCAGATCTTCACCCAGCTATCACTCAGATATACACAATGACAATTTTATTATACTTATGTTTCAATGAATTTTCTTTGAAATTACAATAAAATGCAAATCAAGTTCATTATCAGTGACTAAATTGTAAATTTTAAAAAATTTTGGGTGAAAGTGCAAAGATTTCAAAAATTTTAGGATCCATGTTGTAATTATTCTGGGTGACTAAAATAAATTTTTTTAAAATTTAGATACCTTATTGCATTATACTTAAAAGTTTAGGGATGAATGTTGTAATTTTAATAATTTCCTATTAAGATCATTAAACTTACTAAATATAAAAATTACTTCTGTTGGAAAAATCCAAATTTGGGATTCACTAAATATGGATGTTTTTTCCCCAAATAAGATACTTGTAATATATAGAAGTCCTAAAAAAATAGAAGTTACTAAATATGAAAATCCTTTCTCAAAATATGAAAATTATTAAACATGAATATCTTAAAAAAAGAAATGAAACTACTAAATATGAAAGTTTCATCTCCAAATATGAGACTTACTAAATATAGAAGTACCAAAAAATAGAAGTTACTAATAACGGAAGTCACCATTCCTAAATATAAGACATACTGAATATGAAAGACTCAAAAACTGGAAGTTACTAAACATGGAAACCTCCATATTTTGTACCGACTTAATATGGAAAATAATGAAAAAGGAAAGTTAAGGTTTAGGGTGAAGGTTAAAATCGGGTATTATCGAGTTTAGTTATAGGGTCATCTCGGGTTCAGGTCAGGTCAGTCTCGGGTTTGGGTCAATTCAAGTTCGGGTCATTTCGGGTTCGGGTATTTCTGGTTTGAGTCATTTGGGTTCAGATTTTCTTGGGTTTCCCTTTAATCGGGTTCGAGTTCAAGTCGTTGACTTTTTTAGTCAAATCGGGTCAAGTCGGGTTTGGGTTCGAGTGAGTTGGTCCAGGTCATCGGGTCGGGTCCAATTTTGCCATCCCTAGTCTGGACCATATACTTGCATATACTTGATATAGAGAACATATGATCTTGAACTTGCAAGATAAAAATTATAGCAAACCTATTAGCTAGGGCTTAGAGTTAGGTAATTGTATGAAACTTGTGAATAATTCAACAACAATTTGTTTCTTCAACAAAACGAACATTATTTATTTAAATAAATGGACATCGTATGTTTGTTTATGGGATTGGAAACTGTCCTTCTTGGTGTATAATACACCTAGTAACATTGTTAATATTACTAACAAATTCAATCCGTTACCCTTTTTTCAAATCAGCAAGGGAAGCACAAAACCCTAAGCACATAAGTAAAAGCAGCAAGGGATAAATATCAGTGGTTACTAATTTTAGCTTCCGTTTTCCATACAATAACATCCCATTAAAACACAAAACCCTAAGCACAAAAGTAAACTCAAGGTTGCTATAAAAAAAGGCCACATTCTCTATCGGCTGGTTGTTTGGGAAAGCCAGAGCTCATGGCTTCCCTTTGTAGACGCACACAAAATCTGACCCGGCCAAGGCGAGGATGCCTCAGGAGTGTCTTCGATCATAGAAAATAGGAATACGAAGGACACAAAACACGTGCAATAAGGTTAATTGTGGCGTTGTGCAAGAACAAGGTTAGAGAAAAATAAAGAAAATGCGAAGGGAAATGGAGATAACAATGGGAAAAAGATGAATGAGGACAGAGACGAAGGCTGTGCAAACGAAGAGGCACGAGGTAGCAAGGAAGATAGGTAGGGTGAATTGTAATTTGATAAGGTTTCTGTATGGAATGAACTAATGCATTTCTGTTTGGTATTAACTTATGTCTGTATGTTTGCGTGTGATTCTTTTGTGTTTGTGTTAAGGATTTGTATGTTTAGATGTGATACTTTTTGTATTATTTTGCCTAGTATTTGTTATTTTCTCATACGTTTATGTACTCTGTTATTTTTTTGTATTATTCAATATACTTTTTCATATTTTCTGATCAGTTTATGTATTTGTCTGATTCGTTTATGTATTTTTCTGTATTTTTAATGTAATCTTATATGTTTAATATTATTCTGTCTATTTTTTGTACCATTCTGATTTTTTTTTTGCATGACTTTTGTTTTGTTTGTGTATAATTCATTTTTTTTTGTACTATTATGATTCGTTTATGTATTTCTTTGAATTTTAAATGTATTCTTATATGTTTTATAGTATTTTGAAGGTTTCTTGTACTATTCTTTATATTTATTACAATGTTCTGTTTCTTTTTTGTGTTATTATGGTTGGTAGTTATATTATAAGAATAGAACAATATAATAAGAATGATGATAAAAGAAAAATAGAAAAGTACAAAAAATAAAAAATAGAATTGTACTCTCTGTTTGTTTGCTATACTAGTATGATATGTTTATGTATTTCTGCATTTTTAAAATGGATTTTAATACATTCTGTATTTTTTATTCTATTTTTTACTACTGTGTACATCTATTGTACTGCTCTTCCTATATATTTGTATTATTCTGGTTGTTTATTGTGCTTATCTATGTTCTCTCATATGGCATGTACTAACAACAAAATCATGCATTCCAAATGTCAAATTCACACATATACTTTACAGTGGCTTACAAACACTAATCCTGTTGAATGATGATGCAGCCATGAACAAAGGTCAATGAATATGAAAGGTTTGAATAGTTGGTTTGAACTAATGCGGTTCTGTATGGTATTAATTTATGTTTGTATGCTTGCATGTGACTATTGTGTGTTTGTGTGAAGGGTATTGAACTAATGTCAATTTGTATGTTGCAATAGGATATTTTTGTTATTTTCTATTCTGTTTATGTATTTTCCTGGTTTGTTTATATATTTTTCTGGATTTTTAATGTATTTCTATATGTTTCATATTGTTCTTTCTACTTTTTTGTACTATTTTGTTTGTTTGATGTATTATTCTGATATGTTTATGTATTTTTTTATTTTTTAAATACATTTTAATATGTTCTGTATTATTTTGGATTCTGCATTTTAATCCGTTTATTGTATTGTTCTTCTTATATATTTGTATTAATCAGGTTGTTTATTGTGCTTATCTACATTTTGTCATATGGCCCATGCATTAAAAACAGAATCATGCATTCCAATAGCAAATTCACACATCTACCTTACAGTGGCATACAAACATTAATACTAACGGACAAGACAAACAAAATCGGAGATGGAGTTGTTACAGTAGCAAATATGGCATTCAAAGCGAAGGAGTAGCATATGTATTCTTTTTAGATTAAATGGAATGACTCATACCTCCATTATTTGGTCTCCTTAGGTTCTATATGTAAAGATGGTATGAAATACTTGTGTAATCACCAAATTGGGCTTTGGTTTTACTTTTTTATATAATTAAAAGATCCTTTAAGAAAGAGAACATATATATGGGGACAACATAATACATTTTAACAGTGGTTATGTCAATTATGACAAAAAAAACCAGGAGAAAAAAACACATTGAAAACCTTTTTAAGTTCGTTGTGCCTCCATTTTTTAACCCATACATCAACTGCTTGAAAAATATCAAACAACCTCATTTGCTTATTAGCCAACGAAGTAAGGACATTATTTGCGCTTTCACTCGTTTGCATTGCGAGTGTGCCTATGCGACAAATTAGGATAAAGCATTAACACATAAAAAAACATTACAAAATTGAAATAATACGTAAAAGAGATATAATAGATCAAGAAAGAAACATAATTATACAGAAAAATATGATCCCATAAGAAACCACTTATTTTGGAATATGAAAAATATGAGAGAAGATGAAACCTGCCAAAAATGATGAATTGGGGAAAAAAAAGAAGAAGGAAAAGCACAAAAAAGATGAAGTAAACTAAGTAAGAACTACAATTTCATGACTCTGACTGCTAATTACCATTATTATCTTAAACTAACAAATTCTAGTCAATTACCCTGGATCCCATTGCTGGCAACCCAACTTGTTTTATTCAAATTAAAACCAAACAGAAACTAACATCTGTTAACAACGTGCAATTACACCAAGAAGCATGTTAGACTTCGCGTTTGTTTATATTTATAAATAGCTAAATTAATGTTCATTTAATGGCTTATTTATTCGTTTGTTAGTTTATTTATTCATTATTTATATGTTTAATTATTTCAATCTGCTACTCCATCCACATGTGATCCATCCAGCTTAATGTAGTTAATCTATCATTGTTGTTATTTGTTTATTTATGTTTGCTTATGCTACTTATGAATACATTTAGTTATATTGTTTACTAATATATTTATTTAATAGTGTTCAAGAACAAACATCATTTGTTGACAAACAAACGTACACAAGTAGAGGAAATAAGTTTGTACTTCTATTCATTTAAAGTTAAACTAATAAACTTGGAAATGACTTGTTTATATTCATTCAGTTCGTCTACAGCATTGGTGAAGACTATAAAGCCCTACAAAAAAAAAAGTCACGTTTCAGAGTCAAATTAATGAATAGGGACTAAACTGGATCATTCTTAATAATTTGAGGGTATATTAATATACTTAATTCTGCAACAAAATCGGCCCTAGAGGCGCGCCGATCCAAATTCGAAAAAGCTCCCACGAGATGGGCGCGGCGGTGGACGACGACGAACCATCGCATTTCAATGATTTTCTCGACGAAGAGGGCTTTCCGTCGTTTCAACAACTCCGAGACAGGGGCAGCGACGTCGAAAGTTATCTTCTGGGGGGTGGAATTGGAGAGCTAAAACAAGAGGAGGAAGAAGAGGAAGTAGGGAGCTTTGCGGCTGACTTCTATCGATGTGGAACCGATTGGTCCTTCTTGTTATCGAAGGAAAATTGCGATGAAGAGGAAAAAGCTAGCCCTTCCTCCAAACGAACGCTGAAACAGTCCAATTTGTTCCAGATTTGGGGTTTGAAGAAGCCTCGAATCGATCCAGAAGTCGCATTTCCAATTGAAGAGCCAACCAAGCGATCCAAATCCAAAGGCTTAGCTAGTTCAAACCCTTCTCTCCCTGGCTCTAAGCTATCCCGCGCCTGCCCCTTCTACAAAAAAATCCCAGGTTTTCATGTTTTACTTTACAGATTTTGTGTTCTAAAATAAATCTTTTATGTATTTGAGCTCCAAGATCGCACATTTTCGTGACGCAGGAACCCCCTTCACTGTGGATGCATTTCGCTATGGTTGTATTGAAGGGTGCTCAGCGTACTTTCTTACTCATTTCCATGGTGATCACTATGGTGGCCTCAGTAAGGGATGGTCGCATGGCCCTATCTATTGTTCCCCTATCACTGCCCGCTTGGTTAGATTATGTCTCTATGTGAATTCCTCGTAAGGACTCGGTTCTTTGATTTCTGGTTGTATTTCGTTTTTGTTGGCTATCTTACTCTTGTGGCACTATTGTGTCTCCAGATGCATACATCCTTTGGAACTTAACACTGAGTATGTTATAGAAGGAATCAAGGTGACCTTACTCGAGGCAAACCATTGTCCGGGTGCAGTTCTAATTCACCTTCGTCTTGTTGATGGGCAATGCTATTTACATACTGGAGATTTCAGGGCTTCTAAGCAAATGAAGGGCTACCCTCTCCTGTTAAACTATAAAGTTAATGTACTTTACCTTGACACAACATATTGCAATCCGAGATACAAGTAAGAGTGCTCTATGCAAACATATTCATGTTATCTTTGCTATTTTGTTGGATGTTTACCTCTCTTATGAAGAAAATACTTTTTGGTTTCAGGTTCCCTTCCAAAGAAAAGGTGTTAGATTTTGTTGTCAAGGTTACAAAGAACTATCTCAAAAGGCAACCTAAAACCCTTGTGGTTGTTGGTGCATATAGCATCGGGAAAGAGTGTGTTTATCTCTCAATTTCGAAGGCATTAGGGGTAGGAGTGCACATACTTGTGCATGGGTGTCTGTGCACGTAGTTGGTTTAGTTCTATACTTAGATATAGGTTTGCGTTTGAAATGGTTAACTTCTATACTTAGCCGTAGGTCTCTTCCTGCTATTATTGCTGAAAAAGACATGCTGCTCACTCTTTGTAATTGCTTTAGGTTAAAATCTATACAAATGCTTCAAGAAGAAGAATTTTACAGTCATTCGAATGGCCTGAGCTCTTGTGTAGCCTTTCTAGAGATGGGGAGGATACATTTTTACATGTATTACCAATATCATCATTGAAATTTGAGGTATTGTACTGATGAGCATTGTGTGATGTTTTGAAAACTTGTTCATTATTCACTTGTCCAATTCAAAGCAATTGTTTGTGTTTCTTTCAAGACTTTGATCGATTACTTGAAGAAATACAGAGATCAGTTTGGAGCAGTTCTTGCTTTTCGACCAACAGGTTAATGACATGGTCTTTTGCCGTCCATTGATCAGTTGTTTACAGTAAGCCTGAATTATTGGTTTTCCAGGTTGGACATACTCAGAGTCAATAGGCAGCCAGCTCGATCTAATTAGACCAAGGCCAGAGGCAATATCACAATATATGGTGTGTTCTTTTGAGTCACAAACATTATTGTAGTTTAATTGATAAAAATGTTTTGGGTTGACCAACATTGTGCTAGAATGTGAGGTACTAGATTCCTGTATATCAGGCAGCATAATTGTTGTTGGGAAAGCTCGGTCTTAATCAGTTTTCTCGTTCAGAAAACATAAATATTAAAAATCGTTGTTGCTTTTTTTCACAGGGGTTCCATACAGTGAACACTCAAGTTTCATGGAACTGCAAGAATTTGTTCAGGTTTGGTTCTTGAAGATAATATTTTCATGACTTCTGTAACTTTGAACATGCATCTTGGTCTTTTGCGATAAATCTGTCACGTTGGTCTACATGACACCGTTTTGACTGCATGAATGACAAAAATCCTACCTTTACCTCTGGCTCTGAGAAGCTGTTCCTTTTTTATTCCAGTTTTTGCGGCCTGACAGGATAATTCCCACCGTCAATGTTGGGAATGGTGCCACTAGAGACAAGATGTCCTCCTACTTCCGCCAATGGCTCAGAGGATAACGTTTAGATGATTTTACAAAAGAAAGTATAATTATACTGAAATGTGGATCTCTCTGCTCTGGAGCTACGACTGATAAAATAACCCAAATTAGTTTCTTCAGACAACAGTGTGGAGTAAGTACTCTTCTCTTTTTACCCTTCTTTAACATAATAGGATCCTGACAACACAAATCAATAGGAAGAGAAGCACAACGATGGAGACTTGACCACTTTATATGTTTATTATGCAGGAGTGTCCATCAATGGGTGTGCTTCAGTCCCCTCAACCAGCGCAAAGTGATGGTGTTAACCAGTTCATGACAATGAGTCAGAGCATATAATCTTTGCAAAACATTTTAGAGTTGTTTAGCTGAGTCCATTGTTAGTCCGTATCATTTCGTGAAACGGTTTGCAGGTTGTTTTTTTGAGTTATGTAAGCATGATTGTTGATACCAAAACAACAAATTCATGCGTAATTTGATGATGTGTTCTTTGTATACCTGTAGCTTGGAGTCCCTGAGAATTCGCTTACCGGTTTCAACAAGAACTGGTAAATATAAAATTGATGTGGAGAATCATTTTTCTCATTCAAGTGGTTAGTTCTGAATTTGGATGCAGATGATATCTCCCATATGTATTTAGGGGCTGATACCCAGTTTGTTTTAATTTAAGGTAATTGACTTTAAAATAACTTACTATTATTTTTACGTCATTTTTACCATGAATTAATTTTAATTAAAAGCTAATATTATGTAGTTGTAATAATTCATTGAAAATACATTTTTTATAATCTTACTAAATTTTTATGATTTTTTTTAGTTTAAGGTATTAAAAAGAAAAAAATCATAAAAATTTAACAATATCATGAAAATTTATTTTCTAATGGATTATTACATCTACATAATATTGGCTTTCAAATAAAATTGATTTCAGGTAAAAAAAGATATAAAACTAAAAATAAGTCAGGTTAGGATGTTTCCAGATTTTTCAATAGACAGGCAAGGTCACTGCCCCCCGCACCCTGCCGCCTGCTCTCTCTCTCAAACACATAATCTTTGTATTAGACTGGTGAAAACGTAATTGACCACCAGGATGGGCTTTTGAGGTATGATTAGGCACCTCCCATGCTTTTAACGTCTTTCACAAGCTCCCCATAGTGATTTTCTGTACCATCAAACGAAAATATAACTATTCTATAACAAACTATAGAATGATAAATCGTTCTTGCACAAGTTTTTGCCATGCTTAGCTTGTTAAAGATTCTTCACCGACTTCTAGCTTTCTAGAACATTGGCTCCTTGAAGCTGCTCCAAGTAGCTGGCCCAACTATCTAAAAAAGACATCTACAAGTGGCTGGGCAGTCGCCAACCTATGGACGAGTGTAGAAAATGCAAGTTGCTTAGATAATTTGGATTTTGCACAAAATGTCAGGAATGATACGTGCATGAGTGCCCGTGTGTGTGTGCGTGCGTGTGTTAGCTTGAGTGCGTGCATCCGAGCTCTCGCAAAATGAGCAAGGCAAAGTGTTTAGTGAAGTGTAAGTGGGAAAAGAGAGCAGGTAATTAGAGTGTGAGTATGTTAGTGAGGATAACACAAGAAGGCCACTTTTCCGACATTGCATTCTCCATTTCTGAAGCATATTTCAGGTATTTAGTGTTTTTGGAATCCTGTTGCAGAGCAATTTTCAATCCAGAGGTCATTATTACCTCGGGAAGTAATCATCAATATCTCTTGTTGCAGGGATTTCAATTTTTGCATAGTGTTTTTCTTTGTGTCCACCTTTTTGTACCGTGGGACAGCTGCTGCTTGATGGACAACACTTCCTTGTATTTGAATGCAATTTACTCTATACAAGTCTTTGAAATACTATTAGTGGGTAGATTTCATTCATTCTGCAGTGAGAAGTTTGACAGCTTAGAACTTGAAAAAGCAAAGCTAATACATTTCATACACACACACACAGAATGCAGCTCCCCATTTGCATTACATTATTTCTCATTCACCTAACACCAGATTGCCATAGAGAAAAATCTCTTGCATTGCATTTCTACTTTCTCTATTTGGTAAACTACTAACCAGTCTTGAATATAAAGTAGATACTAACCCATGGTGTATGATGGGGTGGGCAAATTGATGACAGTGCTCTTGACCTTTACCATCATGTTTATGCTGTTGGTTATTCCCTGTGATCCGATTCCACTGTCTTTCAGACCCTGTAACCGGAAAATGTGTTAGGTTCAACTGCTACACAAAAAAACTGCAGTTGTCATGGGTATGATGTATGTGGGTTTGAGGTAGTTCAATCACCTGGAATGGGAAATGATCCGGTCCACGAGCTGGTGCAGAGTTTATCTGAACTGTTCCTGTTTCCATTGCATCACTAATCAGTATTGCTTTGTTGATGTCCTTGGTGAACACACAGCCCTGCAGCATCATCACATTATGGAATCAGGGACAAACTTCTTTCAAATTGTCAAAGAGGAGAAAAACAGAAAATAAAGAACATTCTAAATGTACCTGAAGCCCAAAGTTGCTAGCATTGCAATGTTGAATTCCTTCTTCAATTGAGCTGATCCTTATAACAGGAAGCACTGGTCCAAATGGTTCCTCCCATGCAATTCTCATATCAGGCCTAACATTGTCCAACAGAAGAGGCCAGATGAGGTTGCCATCCCTCCTGTACTCCTGGCAAAATGTTGCTCCCTTCTGTTTTGCATCAATGACCAGCCCTTCAATGAAGTTAGCTGATGACTCTGACACAACAGGAGTGATGTCGCAATCATCTTCAGGCGGCCCAACAGTTAGTTTTGCAACTCTGGCCTTTACCTTTTCGACCAAAGCATCTGCAACCGATTCCATAACCAAGACAACCTTGACTGCTGTGCATCGTTGGCCACTGTATATGTAAAGAATGTGTTGAAACTAGTTTGGTTACCGTTGCACCATGAGAAAGGTAACTGAGAAATTCTCTTACCTGTAAGAGAATCCTCCTTTTATGATGTTTGCTGCAACTAATTCCAGGTCTGCATCTTCAAGCACAATGCAGGCATCTTTACCTCCCAATTCCATTTGAAGAGGGATCATTCCTGCCTTCTTTGAGATCCCAATGCCGGTGTCTCCACCTGTGAAGCTGAGCAAAACATAATCAAGTAAATAACTTGACTAATACTAGTCTCCTAACTGAAGTTTCAGGAAAAATGGAGAAACTGTATTACCTTATACAGTTCACCCCTGGATGCATTGTGAGGAAATCACCGATTTCAGAACCTTTTCCAGTGATACAACTGATAAGACCTTTTGGAAAACCAGCTAAGTGAAAGCAGTGCACCATGTGGAGGCAAGAAACTGCTCCCTGAAGAAACAAAACAAAAGCAAAAGGGGATCACTGTGTTAGAACAAATATTCAGTAATGCTAAGTTCATTCAGCTCTAATGTAATTTTGGTGCTAAACCTGAGTAGGTGGCTTCAGCACAAGGGAATTTCCGGCGATTAGTGCCGGTGCAATCTTTGAAACAGCAAGGTTGACAGGATAGTTGAACGGTGGGATGGCTAGAATCACTCCAAGAGGAATCTGCAAAGTTCGAGCTTTCAACATGAACTAGCTCATATTGCAGATGGTGATGTGCATGAAGCTAATCAGGAGCTTTCTAATTCATTATTCCTCATTATCAACAATAACAGCAGCATGATTAGGTACCAACTAAGATGATTACATAAAGAAGATTCAAGGTGATGAACTTTCAGAAGAAACAAAATTAGTTATGTTAACAAGTAGAAAAGGAAAGAAAATCGGCAGGGCTGGGGAGAAAAAAAAAACAGAAATGATTTAAAATATCTTTAAGAGGATAAATTAGTTACAAAAAGTCTGGCTTCTAGTAGTCCAGCTTTTTTCATGCTTTTAACAGAAAATTGGGTCCTTAAATTTTTCGTAAGTACCTTTTATTTTTTTTTTCGGTTCAAGGGAGACACAGTAACCCAGTTGAGTTACAATTGGTAGCCCTCCCCAATCCTTCAACCCTCCCCCACTAGGTTGAAGCTGGGATTTGATTTCAGGACCTTGGTTTCAACACTAACTTTAACAAGAAACAAGCATCATTTGAAAATAGCAAACCCCCCCCCCCCCCCCCCCCCCAAAAAAAACCAAAAAAATTTAAAAAAAAAAAAGGAGAAAGGAAAAATTGTACCTTGGAGGTGAGGCAATATTTGGTCCTCTCATTCCCAGGAAAACTGTCAGAAACCAAGAATTTCCCTTCACCAAGAATCCTAACTCCTTCCTCAGCAGTGTAAGAAACCAGATCACCAGACCTTACAACCTTTACCACACAAAAAAATCCATTTCACTAAACTGATCAAAACATTAATAAACACCAACAAAAACAGATCATGCATGGAATTAATACAGATCAGTACAAGACCTCAGTGACAGCGTCTTTGGCTGGTTTTGCAATTTCTTTGACCAGACACTCCCCAATTTCTGCTTTGTGCTCTTTAAGAATAGCTGCAGCTTTGTGAAGGAGCTCTGCCCTCTTCCAGAGGGGAGTCTTTGCCCATGACTTTTGTGCTATCCTCGCTAATTCCATCACCTTGTTCACCTCTTCTTGTGAGCAAGCTGTCACATAACAACATAAGACTTAAGACTTCTCATGCTTTTTGCTTCAGTTGATAATTTTAAAACAAAAAGTTTAAGGCAATAGAGAGCTGGCTCGGTTGGCTAAGGAAGGGATGTTTCGCTTCAGAGTGATCAGACATCTCTACCTTGAACCTTGTACTGAGTTTTTCTGGTAGTTGGGTTGATAATGGCAACACTCTTCCCAGAGGAAGACTTGTTCCACTCTCCATCAGAATAGTACTTGTAAACGTCTCCGTCCAATATCTCGGCGAACACTCCGGTCCCTGCCATTTGCAGACCAGAAGCAGAGCAGGAACAGGGTTGTTGTTGGTGTTTAGGAGGAGATAGGGGAAGTGAAGTTGCAGGGAGTTTCTGGCTGAGCCTGGTCTTGGGGTCGGTGATGGGTTTATAAGAGGAGAAGGTGAGCCATGCGTTGGCTACTACGGGACAAATAGCGCTTGTGTTGTTTAATGGTTGGTTTGCATTGCGCCAAAAATGTGGGAGTATGGCTACCGCTATCGCTCCTTGGACGCACCAATTTATTTCGTGTCACAACAAAGGTGGGTGCAACTTGAAATTTGGAAACCACCATGTATAATAACCAACCAATGGAATACCATAAAAGAATTACGAATTCGAGATAATGTACAGTTTTTGCACCATTTTTTTTAAATTTTAAAGACACTTGATTACCAGCAATGAAACATTATATGAGGAATAGGGAAGTCGGGGTCCCACATCCCTCTACCCTAACCTCTATACACACTAGGTTAGAATATTATCAATTTCTATATATACACTAGTTGTTTACAATAAAGTATTGCTAGATGTTAAGCATACTGGGGAAAGGTCCAAATTAAGACCTCAAAATATTTTTCTTTTATTCTGGAGATAGTGTAATAATACAGTAGAAAGTAGCAGCAGTGAGGAGCACGAGGCGTGGGTACGAACAAAGTGGTTAGTTGGGCTCGTTTCATCTGACGCATACTGTTGTAGTTGTGTTGATACTTGGACTACACTTTCATCTAACCCTTTCCGCATTCCTCCAGTCCACAAAATTTGGTTGCCTCACTCTTTTCTAGAAGATTGCAGTAATAAATCCCTACTTATCTAGCTATTTCACTCTCTTACTCCGCCTGAAGATCACAAATAAACTGTGAAAAATGCTAATTATTGCTCCTAGTAACAGACTTACCACAGTCATAAAAACACATGGAACTTCCTTAAATTGTTAGCAATTCAAATAGATCACATGGTTGTTTGCATGTTCAACATATAATCTCAAACAAGAAATAATGTGATACCTTGTTAAGTTTTGATCCACCATTTAAGAGGCCTACTAGAGGTGATTATATGTGCCCAACATAGGGGAGCTCATTGGGTCATGGATTAACAAGTCAACTGTTGGGGGACTAGGATTGCGTCAAGTAAAGATCCTATAATCACGGGACGATCATGTAATGGAGGGAGTTTCTCTTCATGATCACTACAACCAATGACCCATAAGTTGCCTCCTATGTAGAAGGGTGAGTTATGCTCTCTTGACTACCCTAAAGCTTTCACTAAACTAGGCACATCTCTTAAGCCTTTACTAACTTAAGTATCATCCTTGAACATACAACTCAGGAGCCTTAATATTGTTTTTGGTTGCAAGTTCATCTATTTCTATGGGCCTCAGGCTTCCCTTTTGCCTAGTAGTTTGGATATAATAATGGAAAAGACAATGTTGTTATTGTGGCATGTAAAGTAATTATATGCTACTCCTTCCGTTTCGCATTAATTGACCTTTTTATCTTTTTTAATTAAAGTTTGATTTGAACATATTCATATTAATATATATTAAAAAAATTCTTAAAAATAATATTTAGAAACTATAATATTTGAAGTTTCATTTTCATATAAAATATTTATATTTTTATAATAAATTTTTAAAAAATAAAATTATAAATTAATTATTATAAAAAGTAAAATGGTCAATTCTTACATATGTTCATTCCATCATAGGTATTTTTATGCATGTACAGTATCATAGGTCATGGATTTTATTCCTAAGTTAAACTGAGGATATAGTACTAGGGCCAATCCAAATATGCTCTATAATCTCTCTAGGGTCTATTGGTCCTCCAATCACGAATTGGCCCTTAACTCGGGGGACGTGAAGATGGCTAGGGAGCTGGGCATGCGTGAGCGTAAAAGGAGGGGAGGGAGCAGTGGCCAGTGGGGTAGCTCAAGGAAAAGCATAAAGTGGGGGTTAGCTGAGAGTTAGAAGCGAAGCATGTAGGAGGTATGTGGCCGTTAGGCTTGACCTGGCAATTGGCATGGCAAAGCATCTAGAACTGATAGAGACCACGAAAACTTTTTCTTGGTTTGCTGAGTGCTCTTGGTGCTAAAAGCGAAATGGGACACCTGGACCTTAAAAAATTCTATTAGAGCTTTCAAGCATGGGGCCTCTGGGCCCTTTAGGGTCACATTCTTGAATTTAAGCTGGAGATGTGAGGCCCTGACTTGCCCCCGGTAAGGTAACTCCTGGTGGAAAACCCAGGTATCCCCATCATCATGGCCTCTGTGATCCTTAAGATTTCTGGGCATCTGTCTCCCACGTTAATGGCTTTCTTTTTAGTTAGATGATTTTTTTTTCCTTATGATATTAGCGCTGTCAAAACATAAGGCATTAATTTCTAATTTCAACTACTTTGAAGATAAGTCTATTTGTGAGCATCAAACAAATCAATGTCATGTCATGAAACCAGTAACATAAGCTATAAAAAAAAAAACTCCATTTTCATAGAAGGATTGGTGTTGACATTCTTTTCAAGTACAATTGCTTTTAGGCATGAATATTCATGCCCTAGCTGGAGACAATATTTTTCGAATAGGAATTCTATATTGGAGAACATAACAAAATTCTTAACTCTATTGCAAATCAAAAGTGTGAGCACAAGAACTATTGTTGTGTTGGTTCCAACATTTGCATTCTGCAGAATAGATATATGTTTTTGTTTGAATAGACACAATTATTTCAAAACATGCACCATAATCTAAAATATATAATTGAAATAAAGCCCGCTATTAGCTCCAAAGCTTCAAGAATTTATAAAGGAAATACCCAATACATAAATAGCTCATCTATTTCATAATGAGCTGTTTCTAAATCTAAAGAACTCCAACACAAAACAGGTACTAGCGATATAAAGTGAGAAGCCCATATATAAACAGTCATTTCTAATTAAAAAAAAAACAAGTGTTTGTAACTCGTCATACAATTAGTTTAAGAAAAAATTACATCAACTCAGACCGTAAGAAATTTATATATAAACAATCAAATCTAAAAATAGAATAAAGATATATCTATACCTCACTCGTATAATTAGGTTCACAAAATAACATCATCACAAATCATGAAAGTCTGTGGTGTTATAAGTGCCCCTAGGTTAAATGACCTAAAAAATTGATGAAATAGTATAACCAGTACAAGCATGTAGAATATGAGGTAGGGGAGGGGTGTTCACCAAGTTAACCCATAAAATTGAACAAATTGATCCACATCAAACTAGATGGCATACAGTTTTATAATATTCTAGTTATGTTCTGAGTTTAAAAATCTTAAAATTGAATATTATATAGTGCGGTTGCAGTTTTTACAAGTCATAACCCGTAAAAACTACATTGACCTAATTGAGCTTAAATACACTCTAAACCCATAAGTCTTCACATGATCCAATCAAACTTTAAACTCATAAGTCCAACCCACCTAATTCTTATTTTCCTAGTTCTAACCCATCTTAACAGGTTATAGCCCAATGATTACAATTTACTTTCTCTCCATAGTCTAATAGTCCTTCCCCTCTTGTTAGTTTATTGCCTTATACATTTCTAATTTCCTAAACTAAACCTAAGGTGAGACATGGGAGACAAAAAGTATTTTCATCTTTGTTCCAATTAAGTTTTTGTTATGTACTTGTATTAATTATTTTTTATTTAGTATGATGAAATTGTGACATAAAAACTGCTACTAAACAGCAACCAAATTATATTTATACGGTGTGATTTTTCTGAATTTGTATACAAAATAGTCCGGTTATGGTTTTCAAATTATAAAACTGTTTATTATATAGTGCGGTTACAAATTTTGATAAAAACTGTATAAAACCGCACATAAATACCCTTAAACTATGAGGAATCTAATCAACTAATAGCTGAAGAGTGGAGGTAGTTATCTAAAAAAGCCTCATCTTCCTCTCTCATCAAACAAAATGGCATTTTGGGCTTTACTTTCCTATGATTTGAGTATTGGGAAAAAAAACTTAATACTTCACAAACCACACAACGTTATCGTTTGTTTTTTTTTTATTTTTATTAATCAAAGTGTTGTCTGGAAGTAAAACCTAGCAATTCTATTAGTACTCCCTGTGCCCAAAAAGAGAGCAGTTCCTTTCAAAACCTTTTACACATATATCAAAATGTATGACATTAATTTGTTAGAGTAATGAATATTCTATTAGCACAACATTCCTAAATTTTATGAAATGAAACAAATTTTATTCTTTCAGATCTAATGGAATACTAAAAATTGAATCGAAAGATTATAATTCAATAAAAGGTCCCTATTTTGAAGGTTTCGTGTGCATAAAAACAAAATTTATGGGAAACAATCACCAAAATCGGAAACTCATCTTGCAATCTACTTTGAATCCAGTATAGTGAATGTAAGGCTGATGGGTTGAAACAGTTCGGACATATTTTGGGCCACAAGCACCAGCAGCCTTCGCTTGCGGCCCAATAAGTCCAATAATTTTTCAACTTTCGGTTCCATTGCCATAATGTCTCATAGGAAAAAAGATGATTTTTTTTTAATTTTTATTTCCTAGCGCGGAAAAACTTGTGTATTAGAAAATTAGGTATCGGAATCCAATCGTCAAGGTGCCTTACAAAACAAGCTACGCGAAGTATCTTTCACATAAGAAAAAGGAAATTCCATCGCTTGTTTGAGCCCTTGTAATCCAAGTATTTTGGTGATCATCTTGTCCTAGCCTAAAATTTCAGAAACAATTTAGAACTTGTGGAAAAGTTCTTCCATCTGTAGATTCAGACAAGCAAAAAGCTTCATAGATAGCTTTGAAAAATATGTAATGGCGTGGAAGTAGTGTGGAACATCTCAGGCATGGGACAGGTTTGAAATGACAAGGTACTTTATACAGTAATATGTTATGTTGTACTTGAGTTTCACAAAATGAGACACAATTTTGCTTATGTTGTGCTCAAATACCTTCGTAATCTTCTCGAGAAAGAAAAGAGTAATGACTAGTTAAATAAATGGTCGAGGGCGGAGTACGACTACAGCAGATACGATGCACATATGTGCAATTGTACACACTGCATAAAATTACTAATTTGTCCAAAGTTTATTCAACTAGTTATTTTCATGCTGCTTGTAAGATTGTGACATCATCTTTATCTTCTCTAGCGAACTACAAGCTAGAGTCGGAGATCATGAACCTTTGTCTTCTCTAGCTGTTGCCGCCGCTCCAACAACATCCCCGACGAACGAGTCATCGCAAGTGATGAAGGTGCTAGATCTAAATATTCATCAACCTAGCAGCATTGGAGCAAGGGATGATGGGAAGACAATGTCAGTGATAGGGAGCAACAACGATTGAGATGGTAGAGAAGGCGATGACGACAGCGGCTAGACATGAAGAGGATGACAGCAACAAAGAAAGCTTGCGAGGACAAGGCAGCTACGGAGAGAGCTTTCGATTTTCGATTGGGCCTTGGCTTGGCTAGTGGTGATAGGATGTGGCTAACTAGTGGTAAGCCTGGTCATTGAAAGGCGGCTACAAGAAGAAAAAGAAAGACTGGGATTGGTGAGAGAAGGAGAAATCAAACTACTATCACCTGGTTCTAAAGAAATAGCATATCAAAGTGTCCAAAAAATTCATTACATATTTTTATACATTTGTTCATACATTTTTATATATTTATTACGACTCTTTAACTTATTCTTTTAGACACTTTTAATTTTGAAGACAACAAATTTTCTACATATTATTATAGTTATTTTAGTCACTTTTACATAGTCATTCAGACACTTTTACTTATTGATTTAAAGACTTTCATTTTCTAAGATAATAAATTATTTGCATATTACTCAAACACTTTAACATATTTCTGTAGATGCTTTAACTTATTTATTCAGATGCTTTTACTTATTCTTTTGGACACTTTTAATTTTAAAAATAGCAAATTTTCTACTCATTGTCATAGTCATTTTTATATTTTTTGTCAAACACTTTTACTTATTATTCAAACATTTTTACTTATTGATTTAAACATTTTCACTTTCTAAGATACTAATAAATTATTTGGGGCAAAATCCACAACTTTAAGGGTCGTCCTAATATGGTCCCTTAACTCTAAAAATGACTATTAAAGTCTCTGACTCAACTTTCATGTTGATAGCCGAAGGGCTATCGCCTCTCTCAGTACATACTGCCTGCCAATAGTGTGGTCAGGAAGTCTGACGTCATCCGAAAGAGGCGCTATCACTGACCTCAGAATTAACGAAGTCAAACACCTCAAACTCGGGACTTCGGCTAGTACGTCAGGAATTTCAAGGATGTTACCGGCCCCCTCGAGGGACCAAACGGATCGCCTTCGGGGATGAAGAACCAGTTATTTCAAGCAGGAGAGAATCTCCCGAAGGCGGAACCCCCGAACCAGGGAACTCCCCGAACTACGGGCATAATTCCCGGAGAGGGGCGTCAGTACCAAAGGACAGCCTCGCCCAGAGGACCTCGGGGGTACGGCATGAGCATTTAAGGAGTCTCTGACATGTCGCCCACATGCGCTACACGCCACCTTGAAGAGCGGACTGACGCTCCGACGCAGTCCAAATCTTGTCACGACCTGTCTCGGTCCCAGACGCGAAGAGCCTACAAACGGCTACCTGCCCCCTACGCCCAGAAGTACAAATCGCATTCGACCGAACACGTGTCGCGATCTGAACGGGCTGGGCAACCCTATAAATACCAAGAAACAGGCCATGGCAAAGGATCCGACCCCCTCTCCTTGAGAAAACACGAACAGGCAAGGCCACCTAGCCTCTTAGTGTTCTTCCTATATCTTCTCTCAGAACACTGACTTGGGCGTCGGAGGCTCCTCCCCGGAAAAATACCCCGGGGACCTCCTAACCCCTTTTCTTTCTGAGCATTTCAGGCACACCCTTCTGGAAAATCTTTGCTCCAGACGTCCTCCCTCTCAGGAAGTCCCTCCCGAAGTCATAATGTCACCCAACGAAGATGCCTCGGGGCATCATTTGGCGCCGTTTGTGGGAAATCACCCTCAGGTCACCGTTGTTGAAACTCGGCGTTCAAAGGACAAAGGACTTCCAAAGTCTTCGTCTGCGCCTGAAACTCAACCGGCTACTGAGCAAACCCTTCTAGGGACTTCCTCGCTTGAGAAAGAGCGTAATCTAGTCATTACTATGAGTTTTCTACGCGACTTTCAGCGCTCTATTGTGGTTAAAATGACACAGCAGATAGACCGAAGGTGGCCGCAACCAACTGAGGCCCAGAGGCCTTCCTCGCCGATACGCCATTAGGAGAAAAGCCCTAAATCAACCTATCGCAGTTTGGGAAGCGGGGATCCGCGTGATGAGTCTTTGACGGAAAATATACCCCTCGGGTCACAACCTATAAGACAAATGGGGTCCAAGCGACCTAAAATCCCACGCCATAGGAGCTCATCACCTGAGACGAAGTCCCCATCCCCTCGGCGCCGAAGTCACTCCCCGAAGAGACGCCGGCAATCTCCCTTCCTAGAAGTCTACAAGCACCAGGAAGAAAAGCCCAGTGCCACGCTCCTTGTGGACAAAATATTAGCGAGATTGGAGAGAGTGGAGAAACATGTAGCTCGGAAACCAGTCTGGGCTAGGCTGTCTGAAACTTTTGGTGGGGATGAATCACCGTTCACCCGAACAGTAGTCGAGGCAGCCATGCCAAGTGACTTTCGGGTGCCTCAGCTGGAAACCTATGATGGCCGAACTGATCCACAGGCTCATCTAACCAAATACAAACGCAGCATGGTGCTGCACGGTGCTGATGATGCTACCTTGTGCAAATGTTTTGAGGTCACCCTCACAGGACCAACAACAACGTGGTACAATTCGTTGGCTCCCGGAACCATCAAGGAGTTCCAGGAGTTATCTACGGCCTTTACACAGCAATTCATTGGAAGCCGGCCGACGGCGAAGATGCCTGTCCAGATGTTCGACATAACGCAGAAGAACGGAGAAACCATCCGCGATTACGTCGAAAAGTTTAATGGAGAGGCCTTAAGTGTTTCATACTTTTGGTCCGAAATACGCATCCTCGCCATGACACGGGGCCTTCGGAGGGACTCATAGCTGTTCTACGAGTTTTCCAAGGACCCCCCGGACACGGTTGATGAATTCTACCGAAGGGCCGAGCAGCACATGACAGCCGAAGAACTGAGAATGGACGGACCGAAGTCTGATCACACCTGTGCCGAAGGGTCCAGCCAGCAAACGCAGTACCCAGCCGACCAGGCAGGACGACCTCGAAGGTTTAAGGGAAGGAAACCTCCAACCTTCATACCCTTGAACACCACGAGGACCAACATCCTCATGACGATGGAAAGACAGGGGACCCAGATTCAGCGGCCAAGGGCCATGACCGCTGATAATAAAAAGAACATTAAGAAGTTCTGCCAGTTTCACCGCGACCATGGCCACGACACTGAAGACTGTTTCCAATTGAAAAAGTACATAGAGTCGCTGATAAAACAAGGCCAACTTTGGCGATATCTGTGAATGCCCTCCCCGAAAAGAAGGAAAGAGGAAGAAGGAAAGGCAGATGACGGGGACTATGACTCCGACAGATGGAGGAACCGAAGTCCGAAAAGGCGTCCTCCACCTCCGGCGAGAATAATACAAACAATTACGACAGGACTTCCATCCTCGGAAAGAAAGATGAAGGCTAGAGAAATATCAGTGATGGAATATCAGAGTCCGACGAAGAAACTGGCCCGCAAGGATGGTTCCACCGTCATCTTTCCCCACGACGATCCGCTGTTGATCATGGTGAGGATAGGGAACTGGGACGTCAAGAGAGTGTTGCTTGACGATGGATCAAACGCTGACGTCCTATTTTCACATTTACTGCCGAGCTTGGGTATATCCAACACCGATCTCAAGCCCGTCACTTCGCCTACTTTCGGGGTAGGGCCATCCGAACTGCCCATCCTCGGACGAATCGATCTTCCCCTAATGATGAAATGAACTTCGGTAGACGGGACAGACGAATTATTTGCCTCCATAATGACAAGGTTCATTGTCATGGATGTTCCTTCGTCATATAACGCCATCCTTGGAAGGCAAACACAAGGAAATCTGCACATTCGCCCTGATGTAAAGTACTTAACTGTCATTTTTGCCACCAAGGATGGAGACGCGGAAATCTTCATTGATCAGGGCGAAGTAAGGAAAGTGTTCGTCAAGGCGCGAAAAGCTCCAGCAACCAACTGTAAAGGCAAAGGCTTTGCCAAATGGGAAACCAAAAGAGGGAGAGGCAGAAGATCCCGCGAAGGTAGAAATGGAAGAAGTAGAACTTGTCCCGGGCCGAAATACCCGAATAGGGAAAAACTTGGCCGAAGGTGACAAGAAAAAACTTGTATCCTTTCTACTGATGAATAAAGACCTGTTTGCCTACTCGCCGGAAGATATGCCGAGGGTAGACCCTCGCATAATACAGCATAGCCTTAAAGTAAGTCTGGAAGCAAAACCTGTCCCGCAAAAGAAACAGGGCATCTCAGTCCATAAAAATAACTTCGTCAAAGCCGAAGTCCAGCGCTTATTGGACGCTAATGTAATCAGAGAGGTCAAGTACCCCGAATGGTTGAGCAATGTGGTTATCGCCACAAAAGAAGGGAGCAGTAAGCTCCGAATGTGCATCGACTTCATAAACTTGAATGATGTCTGCCTAAAAGATTCATACCCTCTCCCACCAATAGACCAGTTGATAGACTCAACTGCCGAATACGGGCTCCTAAGTTTCCTAGACGCCTTCAGTGGGTATCATCAAATAAGGATGGACCCCAAAGACGAGGAGAAGACCGCCTTCATCATCAAGGGTAGAATGTATTGTTACATCAGAATGTCATTCGGGCTAAAAAATGCAGGAGCTACCTACCAGAGGTTGATGAGCAAGGTCTTTAATGACCAAATAAGGAGGAACATGGAAGTCTATGTAGACGACATGATAGTCAAGAGCAAGCTGCCTAACGACCACGTCGCAGATCTAAGGGAAACTTTCCACCAGCTCAGAACCTTCGGAATTCGCCTTAATCCCGAAAAGTGCATCTTCGGCGTAACCTTGGGAAAGTTTCTTGGGTACATGGTATCAAAAAGAGGCATTGATGCTAACCCAGAAAAGATTAAGCCTCTACTTGAATTCTGAACTCCCGTCACAATAAAAGATGTGCAGAGACTCACTGGAAGGATAACCTCTCTTAGCAGGTTTATTTCCAGGTATGGAGACCGGTGTCGAGCATTCTTTAAAGTCCTCACTAAGGCAACAAAAAAGGAGGGCGACCTCGGATGGGATGATCATCCTTGGAATGAAGACTGCCAAAGGGCTTGGGAAGAACTCAAAATCTACTTAGCCCGTCTGCCCACTCTTTGACGACCTCGCAAGGGAGAGCCCCTCGTGTTGTACCTCGCTGTCACAGAAAAAGTAGTAAGCTCAGTCCTTGTGAAAGAGGAAGCGCTGAAGCAATGACCGGTTTATTATGTAAGCAAGTCCCTGCACGGCGCCGAAGTCAGGTATCCCTTGCTACAAAAAGCTATATATGCCCTGGTACTGGCAGGAAGAAGACTACGGCCATATTTTCAAGCTCACCCAATCATCGTCCGAAGTAGTCTACCGCTACGGGACGTCATGAGGAAAGTTGATCATTTGGGAAGGCTTTCCAAATGGTGTATAGAGCTTGGCGAGCACGACATTACTTATGAACATCGGAAAGCCATAAAAGCTCAAGCTCTGGCAGACTTCATTGCTGAAGTACCCATCACCGAGGATAGCCATTCGAATCCTAGCGAAGGTGAGCCAGAATGGACTTTGTATGTAGACGAAGCCTCAGGGTCCGAGCACCAGGGAGCCGAGGTAATTATCAGAGGCCCCGAAGGACTAGAAGTAATGAAGGCCATCAAGTTCGGCTTTAACGTCACCAACAATATGGCTGAATACGAAGCTCTCATAGCAGGGTTATGCCTAGCTAGAAAAATTGGTGTAAGAAACTTGAAAGCCCGCAGCGATTCCCAGCTGGTAGTTCGACAAATAGCAGGGGACTATGGGGCGAAGGACCCGACCTTGGCAAAATACCATGAACTGGTAGCAAAGGTTATCCGAGAGTTCAACACCGTACGAATCGAAAATGTGCCACATCGAGATAATGCCGAGGCAGATTGCTTGGCAAAATCGAAAACATGCACCGAGGTGCTAAACCACCTGAGCATCGTAGTGCTGAGCATAGTAACTTCGGGAAAAGGTTGGAAAGATACGATAAAAAGATATCTCGCAACCAGTGCGCTCCCCGAAGACCCCAACGAAGCGGCAAAAGTGCGAAGACGTTCAGGTCGTTTCTTCCTAATCGGAGAAGAATTATATCGGCAGGGATATGCAAATCCACTGCAGAGGTGTGTTGGCGAAGAGGACACTGAAATGATCCTCGAAGAAGTTCACGAAGGCGCTTGTGGTTCGCACATTGGAACCGACGCCCTGGCAGCAGTGATACTTCGCCAAGGATACTTTTGGCCTACCCTAAGAAAGGACGCTAGGCAGTTCGTTCAGAAATGTGGTAAAAGACATGCGAGTATCCAAATGACACCCTCGGAACTGGCAACTTTGACTAACTATCCCTAGCCCTTCGCAGTTTAGGGCATAGACCTCATTAGGTCACTCTCGACAGTGCCTGGAGGCGTGAAGTTCTGCGTAGTCGCAGTGGACTATGTCTCTAAATGGGTCGAGGCAGAACCCTTGGCGACTATCTTGGCAAAAGATGTGCAGAAGTTCATATGGAAGAACATCGTATGCAGATTTGGCATACCAACGGTACTAGTAGCCGACAATGGATCCCAGTTCATAGACAAGGGGTTCCAAGAATTTATCAACAATCTCGGAATAAAAATGCACTTCGCTCCAGTAGCCCACCCCCAAAGGCAAGTAGAAGTATCTAACAGGACCATAAAAGATGGTTTGAAAAAAAGGTTGGGGGAAGCAAAAGGGAAATGGCCAAGAGAGCTCCCGAGTGTGTTATGGAGTTACCGAACAACACCCCGAAGAGCCACAGGGGAAACACCTTTTTCACTTATTTTCGGTACAGAGGCTATCATCCCAATTGAGGTAGTACAACCATCGGTGCGAGTACAAGTGTTTGATGAAAGGGGAAATGACCTCGACCTAAGAACCAAGCTTGACCTCGTCGGCGAACATAGAGAAATAGCCGAGCTGAGAAGAAAAGCTTTTTAGCAAACAGTGGCCGCGGCTATAAACTTGCGCGCCAGGCCAAAGGGAATAAAGAAAGGAGACCTCGTTCTCCGAAAGGCTGAATTTGGACCCCGAAGGCCTTCCCATGGGTACTTCGCGCAAATTGGGAAGGTCCTTATCTGGTACTTGCCGAAGTGCGAAAAGGAGTTTACAAGCTCAGCGATGCCGAAGGCGTAGAATTAAAAAATACATGGCATTCGGATGCCTTGAGAAAATTCTATGCTTAGGATTTTGGTGGGAAAATTGTACAAGTCAGAAAAATTTCTAAGTACAAAAGCTCCTTAGAAGGATTTTCTAAAGTACAAAAAGCTTCTTTTCACCAGAGCGGTCGTCGCCGAGCACGGTTTAAGAAAATTTATTTACAAAGGTTATCAACCCTCTCTGAAGTTGGAAATTTACTTAAAGAGAATTTCACGAGGGTGATTCCAAGGCTAAATTGGCGCGATAAGCGTAAATATGATTTTCCGAAGTCTCTTGAGCAAACGTGTTCGGGAAAATGGAAAATGAAAAATCTTGCGCAAAAGACTTAGCCAAAGAAGGAGTCTTTATTGACAGAGATGGATCTAATTACAAAGAAGGAAGCTCGCCAAAAGAAGAAGTACAAAAAAGGCGAAAAAGAAGGCAAAAGACCCTAAGACAAGCTAAGGGATCTCGGCATCTCGGGAACCACCAGCTCCTACGTCCCTGTCCACCGCCTTCGGCACCGGAAGAAGAAAGGGCAAGTTGAGGTGCTCGATTTTGGACCAAGACCACCTAGGCCCTTCGGGGATGTTTAAGGCCGCCAAAAAGGAGAGGTCCAGATCCGGGAACTTCTGTAGAACTTGATGCCGAGCAAGGCAAAAGCCATCCTGAAAACCGACCTTGGTCGCTTGGACGGCCTTCTCCTTCTCGATCGCTAAATCGTCAAGTTCCTTCTCCAGATCAGCGATCTCCCTCTTCAGCGCCTTCGTCTTCTTCTTCTTCGGCTCCTTCTTCAAAGACTCGACCTCGGCCTGGAGCGCGGCCTTCTCAGCAAGCACATTTGCCAAGAGACCCTCAGACTCTGACTTCTCCTTTTGATATGCCTCATTTGCCAAAGTTAGTTCCGCCACCTTGGAGCTGAGGTCGGAAATCTTTTGGGAGGAGTCCTTCAAGAGTTCCTCTTTTTCCTTCAATAACTCCTCCCGAACGGCAGCGACCTCCTTCTTTGCAGCTTGAGCCATCTCCGCATTCTTGGTGACTAAGTCGGAGCACATGACCTTGGATTTCTCCACACAGTCTAAGGCCCAGACTCGGAACGCCGCTTGCTTCGCTGCCTGAACCCTGAGGAGGCCGGTTTACCCCAACAGCTGCAAAGAAGTAAGAACAAAATCAGTAAGGCAAAAAATGAGCCAAACACTTAGAAGAAATCAAAAGGAAAAGACAAAGGCGTGAAATATACCTGGGCAACGTGCTCGAAGACTTTTGCAACAAGGGACTCTTCGTCCGGGCACACCTCAGAAATAGCCTTGAAGAAGGCCTCGGTAAGGATCCCCTTTGAAATTTGGTTGGCCATTTGCTGGCAGTCACCGGAGTACAAGTTCATGTCCTCCGTAAACGACCAGAAAGGCTCCCTCGGGACCTTCCCCTTCGGGATATGGGAATCCCGAAGGGCCCGTTTCCGGGCGTGCTCAGCCACCCATGCCGAAGATGGTACCTCCTCTGCACGGCAAGACAAGAAGCTTGTTAAGGCAAGCAAACCTCAAAGTTCAAAAAATAAAGACACTACAGCTTGTCTTAAAAACAAACCTGGCGGCACCTCGGCAACTTCATCGCCGGAGTCCCGGACCCCCTCGGCAGAGATTTCCTTGCCTTTGCTCTTGCGGCGCTCCTCGGCAAAAGGGATTTCCATTAAGGCGTCCAGAAGAGCCGCCGAGGAAGTGGGACTCTGAGAAAAGGCGTTAGCGGCGACCTCGGTCAGCGGGGCAACAGCGGCATCAGGCTCTTCGTGCGCCCCCTCGGGAATGTCCGGGTGAGGAGGAGGCACGTCTGTCTTCGCCCGTTTTGCCGAGGATGGCCTGGCCCCAGACGATTTCCACTTTCGGGAGACGGCCTTCTTTGTTTGCTCCCCCTTCTCGGCTTGACCAAGGAAGAGCACCTTGTAGTAAGCAACGGACTCGTCGCCCATCTCTAAAACAGAAGGAAAACATTAGTGTGAGTCTAATATGTGTCTATAACAAAAAAATTTTGACATAACTTACACTCACAAAAGGTCTCGTAAGTAACCTCCTTCCGAAGGAGTTTTACCAACCAGGAGTCTTTCCCTGCGATGGCAGGAGTCGGCATCTCGACGTCCGTCTCGTGCTCCTTCACTACCCCTAGCTCCCGAAGGACCTCCTCGGTCATTAGTTTCCACATGATAGGGAAGGGGTAGATGGAGCGTGAAGGGACCTCGGAATCCCAGTCAGAGACTGCTCGGATCCGTTTGTTGAAGTCCGCGAATCTGATCGCCAACTCAGGAGTCAGCAGCCTCTTCGGGTCTACAACATCTGTCTCCAGCTTTCCCCGAGCCCACTTGGTCGGAACATACAACCAGGCCTCCTCCATCTTCAGAAAAAAGAATTTCCTTTGCCACCCTTGCCAGCTGTCCTTAGTTGCGAAAGTGAACATATACTTTTTGCTCCCTGATCCCCGAGGTAGCATAAAGTAAAAGCCACCCTTCAGGACCGCGTAAAGCTTATAGTACTGCATAAAAAGAATGAAATGGGGTTCTATTTTGAAAACGCCGCACATGCAAAGGAATGTGTTGAAATAGCAGTACGAGTTCGGGGGAAGTTGATTTATGGCAATGCCATGAAATTGGCAAAAGTCGCAAATCACCTTCGAGGGAGGAAACCGAAGTCTGGCCTTTAGTTGGGCGCAAAAAACGGTAACCTCATTTCGGCGGTTAATAAAACTGACCTCCTGAGAACCAGGAAGTCTAGTGGTGACGTAAAAAGGAAGAAATAACTTTTTGGTCCATCTTTCCAATTTTTCTGAAGTCGTACAGCAAGTATGATTGAGAAGAGGAAGCCAGCTCTCTGGGATGGGGGAAACAGTCATAAGAGGAGTTGGCGAAGACATTTTCAAAGAAAAAAAGACTTCGGGGGATGAAAAACCGACTCCGGGAAAGCTTGAAGAAAAGCAGAAGAGCACAGAAAATCAAAGAATTTTGAAGGTCAAAACCCACCAAACGTTTTGCCAAAGTCTGGGTTTAGAGTCACCGTCATAAAAAGTGGCCGGAAATCGCCTAAGAAAAAGCACCGCCGCGAAAAACGCAAAAACAGTTGTGAGCAGGGGAAGAGCAAAAGCAGAAAAAAAAAAGAGCATATGATGGAACAGGCCATATATAAGCCTAGGGAGGATAGGCGAACTGGCGTCATAAGTACTCCACGAAGGCGAAAAGACGCCATAACAACTCTCTGCGCATAAAAAGGCGCGCCTGCCGTAAACCGATGCAGTTCCTTCCAATGACAAGCATGCCACGTGTCAGCCGTCGCGCCAAAAGAGAGACACGCTTTCTGACACCCCTAAACCTTGGGCGCGCCACTCCAGACTGACACGTCTGGTTACGAGACACGACGTTGCACGAACCTGCAAAAGGAAAGAAGTGGGTTACCTCAAAGACACCAAAAGACAGGTTATGGTCGAACAGCCTATGTTCTCGGACAAAAGGTACATCTTCGGCACAGGTATTACACCCAAGGCCCCGAAGGACACCCTCCGAAAGCCAACAAAACTTCGGCTTTTCGAATGGGGGCCTATAATAGCTGAAGGGCTATCGCCTCTCTCAGTACATACTGCTTGCCAATAGTGTGGTCGGGAAGTCTGACGTCATCCGAAAGAGGCACTATCACTGACCTCGGAATTAGTGAAGTCAAACACCTCGAACTCGGGACTTCGGCTAGTACGTCAGGAATTTCAAGGATGTTACCGGCCCCCTCGGGGGACCAAACGGATCACCTTCGGGGATGAAGAACCAGCTATTTCAAGCAGGAGAGAATCTCCCGAAGACGGAACCCCCGAACCAGGGAACTCCCCGAACTACGGGCATAATTCCCGGATAGGGGCGTCTGTACCAAAGGACAGCCTCGCCCAGAGGACCTCGGGGGTACAGCATGAGCATTTAAAGAGTCTCTGACATGTCGTCCACATGCGCTACACGCCACCTCGAAGAGCGGACTGACGCGCCGACGCCGTCCAAGTCTTGTCACGACCTGTCTCGGTCCCAGACGCGAGGAGCCTACAAACGGCTACCTGTCCCCTACGCCTAAAAGTACAAATCGCATCTAACCGAACACGTGTCGCAATCTGAACGGGTTGGGCACCCCTATAAATACCAGGAAACAGGCCATGAAAAAGGATCCGACCCCCTCTCCCTAAGAAAACACGAACAGGCAAGGCCACCTAGCCTCTTAGTGCTCTTCCTATATCTTCTCTCAGAACACTGACTTGGGCGTCGGGAGCTCCTCCTCGGAAAAATACCCCGGGGACCTCCTAACCCCTTTTCTTTCTGAGCATTTCAGGCACACCCTCTGGAAAATCTTTGCTCCAGACGTCTTCCTTCTCAGGAAGTCCTTCCCGAAGTCATAATGTCACCCGACAAAGATGCCTCGGGGCATCACATGTTCTATTTTAGTCTCTACCGTTAGTTCAGTCGTTATTTCTAATGGAAAATGCCTAAGTGGCACTCAAACTGACATGTAGCGTCCTACTTCATAACATCGAATGACTATATTGAAAGAAAATAAAAATTTAGATTGAAATTGACACAAACTAATAATATTAGGAACTTAAATGTATATAAGCCATCAAATCTTCTCAGGCCTCCGACTCCATCTCCGATCAAACTCTGGCTCTGTCTTAAACCGAACACCTCTCCACTTCTCCAATCAAAAGCAAAATCAATGGCTGAACTTCTCCAATCAAGGTCTTCTTTTGATTTCTAGTCACTTTCTTCTTCGATTTTCCAGAAATTTCATGGCGGAGATTTTCGGCTAACTGTCGAAATCAATAATACGAAGATCAGGGAGACGAATACGGGTTGCAGGTCAAAATCAAGATCTAGGAAAATGAACACAAGTACCTCCATTTCAAATTTAAGCGACGAATCGAGTTAGCCGGCACTCTCTTATTCGAGTTCATAGTGCCAGAGTTCTACGAGGAGCGCTTCACATGGCGAAAGAGAAGGCTAGGGCGTGGCGAAAATTGGGGTCATCAGTGATTGAGATGGTTACTGGCAGGGAGGACTGTAGAGGTATCATGGGTGATGGAGAGATGGTGGCGGCGTAGACGGGAAGACGTAGAGATAGGGAGATGGTGCTGGCGAGGAACTGGAGAGGATGAAATTAGGGTTAAACCTTTTTAGTTCCTAAAATTATTTATCTTTGTCAATTTTAGCCCGGGACTTATTATTCTTCCAATCTTGTTACTCATTGCCACGTAAGATGATGCCACGTGGTAATTTGGGTGCAGCGCAGGCAACTACCGTTCGAAATATCACTTGAATTGACTATAGAAATCAAAATAGGACACGTGAGTTAAGTTAGGGGATTTTAATAATCACTTTTAGAATTAAGGAACCACATTAAGACAACCCTTAAAGTTAGGGACTAAATATGGATGTTGCCCAAATTATTTGTATATTACTCAGACACTTTAACATATTTTTGTGGACTCTTTAACATATTTATTCAAATACTTCTACATGTTTACATATCATTTTAACAAAGAACAAATAGTTTGCATATTATTAAAGAGAACAAATAGTCTAAATATTATTGTAGACACTTATACATACTTGTTTACACAATTTTCCCAATTGCTTTAGATACTTTGTATTTTTGTATTTGACACTTATACAAATACGAGTAATGACGAAAGATCCGAAGGTAGCAACGATAGGAGCAAAGGCGGTGGCAGCAACTTTGGCAGCGGTAGAAATGAGATAGGAATTTTGAAGAAAGAAAGAGAGAGTTTTGGTAATGGACAATTTTGCCAAATTTTTTAATTGAAAAAATTATATATGGAGAATTAAAAGTGAGTTAGTACATGTAATTAGACATATGTGCACAGTATAATAATTAGACTATGACTGGTGTAGCGCCTACGCCTAACCTGAAACAGTCATTTTACACTTTAGTGTAGCAACCCTCAACAGTTTCGCAATTCTGCTGGAATGGCTATCACTGCTGTTTTGAATTAATCAGACCTTTGGTTTGAGTGAATGAAATGTTTCCGGTGTTGTTTTTGTTTTTCGTTCTTCGTTATTGGGATAGTTTTATGTGGGTTTAGGCCCAACAACTTTTTTAAGTTATACAGTTGGAACGTATATATGTTGAGACTTGAGAAAGAACATGTATTTAGCGCTTAGGGAACGTATGCATGGGAACTTAGTATCATTTGAGCTATTTTTATAGGCAATGGAGGTTGGAGCTCATGGAGGGTCGTAACGTGCTTAATTGAAGCTATGGAGGTCTGGATCAGTGATGGAAAAGAGAACCCGGAAGCTGGATAAAAATGGAGCAGGAGAAGATGAAGAATTAAACGCAAAACACCTTGCCACCCCTCCAACGTGCACATTGTTCTGGGCAGAGTGAGCAGGAAGAGAGCACTAAAACAGCAAATTGAGGCGGGACGTCGTCGTGCCTCTCCTGTGCACGCTGTGGTCAGCATAGGGCGAACCCTGGAGCACTAAAATCAGGCATTCAAAACACCAGGCACAGCGCCTGCGGCCCAGTGCAATGTCGTGCTCAAATTTTGTGTCATCGGACACGTGCTTGGCACAACAAAATTTCTTCCCTTTGACCAATGATTTTTCCTGGGGAGAGAATGTAGGTTGAAGATAGAACTGGCAAAGTGACCAAAACTGTTGGAGGGGAATACGGGGACCAAAACTACCCTACCAACCATACGCTGGTTAGGATGAAATAGCTAGCACCATTTTCGCAACCCAGAAATATACCCCTTTCTTCATCTTTGCCCAATTTGACTAGCGGTCCGTGACACCAGAATTTGGTATTATCCCTGATAAAGGTAGCAGAATTTACTAAGCTAGAATGGGAGATTGACCTCAAGTCCATTTCCAGTAAGGTACAAGGTGTGATCCCTCTTCGAAAATCTTTTCTTCCGTTTTCGTTATCACCAATAAGAATGCGTTGGTAACAATTAAAAGCAGAAGGTAACTGGCTAGGCCTAGGTTGTCGAAAACCTGCAATCCGAAAATTGATGGTTGCCTTTGATCCGATGGCTTCCCAAAGTAGTCGCAGAAATATGCACACAAGGTCTGCTGCTCCTGCAAATTCCAGTGCTTTCTCTCTGTTCAAGTCCTTGGTATATTCTTGCTCCAAGCTGATGAGGATGTTCCAGTTGTTTTAGATCTTAGATCTTACAGGAACAAGTTTTCTAGAGGCCTTTTCAATAACTTCTTTTGTAAGAAACACATTTCTTTTATGTACATTAGAAATGAAACCATGAACTAACCGTAGCACAACAAGATTCACTTGCTGAAGAAGAACAGATAACAGCCGACGAAAAAGGATAGATAACTACCAGTGAAATTGCAGATGAGGGACATCTCAAAGCGGTAAAGGAATTTTTCAGGACCAGCTCAAATCAGATCAAAGTTAACATAGAAGAGATTCAACATCAAATAAATCCTACCAGTTCATTACATAACAGGCAGGAACAGTAGCAAGTAAAAACCAAGACAAGACAACTTGGATATGACAGTGTGTCGTAGGAAATGAGGTCTTCGAAGACATGGAAACCCGAAAGACTAGCAGCAACTCAATACGAATTGAACAATATAAACTGATCAAATTATAAAGAGAAACCGCACCCAGACACTACCCATATATATTTACATACAGAAAAATACTAAAGAGTGGAGCCACAGGAAAGGTTGTAACATTCACCCATAGCCATTTCAAACCCATGATGCAACAGCCAGAAAAGCTTTTAAGCTCCTTCACAATCTAACATGCGCTGACAATAACAAAGAGGTTCAGCATATGCAATCCCTCTCACTACCTTGTCTTCTATGACACATAGTATAACGTTCCAAGTATCAACATTTCATCTAAAGCCTTCTATATGATGCTTAATAAGCGTTAACTATTACTGAATAGTAACCGAAACAGACAGAACCACATAAGTTTGAAAAATTAGCAACAACAATAACAACTTTGAGTTGGTTGAATAATTATGACCACATTTCCACTATAAACAAGTAAGATGCCGTGAGAACAACTTAAACAGCACGTTAATCTCTAAGCATCAATGCTTTTCGTTCATAAAATGTGGATACAGTGTATGAAGCCTACAGCAGAATGCCAAACTTCAGCTTCTGAAAAATACATAACACTCTTTAAGTACCTTTCTTATGAGGCCAGGATATTTCAGTTCCGACCAAGTGGCAATGATCTACAAGTAAATGTTTCCTTGAAATCGGACTTCTTCGATGAAGTGAATATTGAGGCATAAATTTCCTTCGTTGCATTACGAGGCACCATATCAACAGCCTTAAACTTCTTCACGGCACCATTACTGGCAGCACTCACATTCTCAATCCTGCCATTTCCTTCCACTTGAACAGAAGCCTTGTCCACCCGCTGTAAGTCCGTCCCTCTCTTCATACCACGCGATGAATCCAAAGCCACATCATCGCTGCAACCATTTATGCCAACCTCACCGTTATTCTTCACCTTCTTTGTCGCCTTCTTATCCTTCACCTTTGCCTTCTCTTCCCCCATCCTCTCTCTCAAAGCCGCAACCTCCTCCTCCGTCCCATTTATAACAATCTTGTCCGATTCCAGAAACTCCTGATGGCATACCAGACATGACGAAGACCTCACTTCCTTCAATGCTTTTGAACTCAACACATGCCCACAAGTCCTTAAAGCAAAAAATTTGTACTTCCCATTGAACTCGAGCCCAGTAATGGGGCACTGAAACCTAGAACCATCAACATCCGATTCCTTCCCAGGAATCACAGACAATTTAATGTTCATCATATCCTTCAAACCCTTTATGTGCCCAAACCCTTTCGGCAATTTCTTACCAATCAAACCCTCGACGAGAGCTTCCTTGTTGAAAACGTTCCCCAGCTTATCAATCACGCAGGGCTCTCTCAAAGGCTCGTTCGACAAGGCACAATTCAGCCACTTTGACAGCCTCTGCTCGTTTGGGTCCACCTTGTCGGGCTTCTTCTCGGCATACATGTTAAGGTAGCAATCCCGCGACTCGGCTCCCGTGGCCCCGCCATCTCCACCACCGCCCGAGAGTCGAGGGAGGAGAACAAGGGTCGACAGCGGCGCGATCTGGGGGCTGGGTAAAGTAGTCGAATCGGAGAGGGGTTTCCCATTCAGGGTAAAGTAGAAGCAGGGTCGAGAGCGGGAATTGGGGATGAGAGAAGCTTTGAGGCGGTGGAGCGCGAACGGCTCCGAGGGATCCAACGTTAGGGTTCGGGTTTCAAAATTTGGGGACTGAACGAAGAATTGGAAAGAGCGATAATGGGATCTGGAAGACATCTTCTGAGAGGAATCGGATTCAATTCAAACCGGAAGGCAGATGAAGATTATATGTAGAAGGAAGAAGTTTGGGCGATAAAGGTCGGGTCCGGGGTTCCCGATGGCGGCGGACTTGATATGAAATTATGAATCATTAGGTGGCAAAAATATAAAATTCGTCACTAATATTTTGAGTATGTAGTGGACACGGCATTATAGTTTTTTTTTTAATATCCTACTAATATTTTAAAATGGGTCTGATGTTTCACTCACTGAATTAAATACCGCAGTATACCACGTGATATACTGCTTACCGCAGATATGCGGTATACAGTATAAATATTTTCACGTTTTGTCATTTTACCACGCAATATACCTCATATCACACACTTTTTATATATATTTTGTTAAAAAATCGCGGTATACCGTAAATATCTCGTGGTACGTACTGCGGTATTTAATTTTTTATGCTTATTTTTTTACATTTTACATAAATAATATCATAAATGTATAAAAAATTAAAATATAAATAACACACATATCATAAAATAAATATTTACTTTTATTTTTTTTGTTACTTTTCTTAATTAATATAACAATTTAATGAATGGTAGCAGATTAGAGGTCTCTGTAGTGTTGAATAATATCCCTCAATTAGATTTCTGGTGCATGCTAGTCCAACTGAATATCTTCTATCATATATATTTTATTTATATTTGACAAATTATGATGAGAAAAAATAGAATACATATAAAATGTATAAATATAAATTATTAAACAAATTATGTCATCTAAAAATAATATTCTAACATTAATTTTTTTGCGGTAACGGTAACGCTATGCGGCGCAATATACCATGCGGTTGATAGCTAAAGGGCTATTACCATTGGAGATTGCCCAGATTGGCCTGGTGAGTACCACCCTCAGGGAACACACGTGGCCAACCTTAGGAAAAAGGGAGCCCCTACCATCCTCGGTGTGGACACCACCCAACTGCCGAAAGGCCAATGTCTCTGGAGATCTTATCACCTAGCCAAAGACCAACTTTGGGGAGGACCTAGTCCCGACCTCAACTACCTTGGTAAGTGATTAAACTGACCTCGAAAAGGGCATGAACAACCACCCTCAGATATCGAGCCCACCAACTTCGGGAGTGTATATCCCAGCATTCGGCAAGGAAGAGCATCTCCCGAAGGTGCCTCATTCTGCCGAAGGACCTCTCCTACCAACACTCGGTGGTAATGTCGGGCCGAATGAGTCTCATACTCCGAAGGGGTCTAGTTCTCCAAAGAGGTCTTGCGGAAACCTGACAAAAACGATTGGGGAGCCTCTGACACAAAGACCTCGCACACGCCCCTGATCTCTAGCCAGAACTGGCTAGAGTCAGCTGGAGATACCCGTCTGCAAAGGTATGGATTGCATTCGGCCGAACACGTGTCATGATCTAAGTAGGTTGTGTCAAACGGCCTCCTCCCTACGCCCTCCTATAAATACCTAGGAGTGACCTTGGTAATGAGGGCAGGAGACTTCTCTACTCTCTGATCTCTACTCTCTGCTTCTTATTCCCCAAATACTGACTTGAGCGTCGGAGGCTCTTCCCCCGGAAACACATTCCAGGGAGTCTTTAACCCTTGCTTTTCTGAGTCTTACGGCCACCCTCATATCGGAAGTCTCTTATTCAGACGCCTTTATACCGGAAGTCCCTACTTCAGGCCACTATGTCACACAACGAGGATGCCAACGGGCTTCATTTGGCACCGTCTGTGGGAAATCACTCCCAAGTCACCGTCGTTTAGACCCGACATTCTAAGGACAAGGGACTCCCGAAGTCCCCGTCCGCACCAGAATCTCAACCGGTGACTGAACAACTCGCTGTAAGGACTTATTTGCCTGAGGACGAACGTTCTTTGACGGTCACAATGAGCTTCCTGCGTGATTTTCAGTGCTCTGTTGTGGCTGAGATGACACAATAGCTTGAACAAAGGTGGTCTCAACCACTTTTGGGGCCGAAAGGCCTTTTCACCAGCTGCCCGCCGAGAGAGAAGTTCTAATTCTACTCATCGGAGTTCAGGAAGTGAGGACTTCTGCAATGAGTCATCAACAGAAGACGTACCCCCCAAAGGTCATTGTGCTGGAGAAACGGGGTCAAAAGGGCCCAAAACTTCCCGTCGGTAGAGTTCATCACCGGATGAGAAGTCACAATCCCCACGCCAATGAAGTTACTCTCCCAAAAAGAAGACGTCGCTCTCCATTGCCGAAGGTCACCAGGCAACGAGAAGAGACCAGCACTACCACCCTCATAAAGAAGATCCTGGAGAGGTTGGAAAAAGTAGAAAGATAGATTTCCCGGAAGCTTGTTTGGTCAAGGCTGTCGGAGACCTTCACCGGAGAAGAGTCACCCTTCATCCGTGCAGTAATAGAGGCACCCATGCCAAGTGACTTCCAAGTACCACGCTTGGAAACATATGATGGGCATAGCGACCCCCAATCCCACCTAACGAAGTATAGGCGCAGCATGGTGTTACATGGTGCTGATGATGCCACCCTCTGCAAGTGCTTTGAAATTACTCTTTCCGGGCCGGCGACTGCGTAGTATAACTCCCTTGCCCCTAGAACAATAATGGGTTTCCAAGAGTTGTCCACCGCATTCACTTAACAGTTCATTGGAAGTAGACCGACGGCGAAGATGCCCATCCAGATGTTTGACATAGCCCAAAAGAATGGGGAAACCATTCGAGACTATGTCGAGAGGTTCAACCGAGAAGCCCTGAGCGTGCCCGACTTCTGCCCCGAAATTTGCATCCTCGCCATGATCAGAGGACTTCGAAGAGATTCACAATTCTTATACGAGTTCTCCAAAGATCCCCCGGACACCCTCTAAGAATTCTACCAAAGGGCGGAACAACATATGACAGCCGAAGAGCTAAGGATGGGAAGGCCGAAGTCTGATCACCATCACTCCGAAGGTCAGAGTCACCGACCTCGGTACCCAACCGAGGGCGGGGGAAGACCTTGAAAATAGAGGGGGAAGAAACCAATGTCGTTCACTCCGTTGAATACCTCAAGGATGAACATACTGATGGCAATGAAAAGGCAAGGGAACCCGATCCAGCATCCGAAGGTCATGACCTCGGACAACAAAAAGAACATGAAGAAGTTCTGCCAGTTCCACAGGGATCATGGGCAAGACACCGAGGATTGCTTCCAGCTAAGAAAGTACATTGAGTTTTTGATCAAGCAGGGATAACTTTGGCATTACTTGCGTATGCCCTCACCGTAAGGAAGAAAAGAAGAAGAGAGGAAAGGAGAAGACGAGGACTATGATTCCGATCGACGTCAGAACCGAAGTCCTAGGAAGCATCCACCACCTCCGGCGGGAGTAATCCAGACAATCACCACTGGAATACCCTCAATCGAAAAGAAAAGGAAAGTCCAGAAAATCTCGATGATGGAGTTCGGGAACCCAGCAAACAAGCTTGTTTGAAAAGATAGGTCTACTGTGAATTTCCCTCATGATAACCCCTTCCTAATTATGGCAAGAATAGGGAGTTGGGACGTCAAAAGAGTGCTCATCGACGACGGTTCCAACACTGATGTTCTATTCTCCTACCTATTGCCGAACTTGGGCATCTTAAAAGGCGGCCTCAAACCTGTCACCTCCCCTACTTCGGGGTAGGTCCATCCGAACTCCCTATCCTCTGGTGGATCGACCTACCTTTGATGTTAAAAGGAACTTCGGTTTATAGCAAGAAAGAGCTCTTCGGTTCCACAATGACAAGGTTCATCATCATAGATGTCCCTTCTTTATATAATGCCATCCTTGGAAGGCAGACACGAGGAAATCTTCACATTCGCCTGGATGTGAAGTACTTGACAGTCACCTTCAACACAAAGGAAGGTGACGCAGAGATATTCATTGACCAAGCCGAAGTGAAGAAAGTCTTCGTGAAAGCAAGACAAAGCCCAATGAAGATCCATGAACAAACTTCAGAAGAAAAGACCACGCTCAGAGAGGAGGCAATGGGGGAAGGAGCAGATGACCTCGAAAAAATAGAAATAGAGGATGTAGAACTTGTCCCAGGGCGAAGTATCCGAGTGGGGAAACAACTGGCCGAAGGCGACAAGGAAAAGCTTATATCTTTTCTGTTAATGAACAAAGATTTGTTTGCCTACTCTCCGAAGGACATGCCCGGGGTAGACCCTTGCATAATCCAACATAGCCTTAAAGTGTGACCGAAAGTGAAGCCTGTTCAACAAAAAAAGCGAAGCCTCTCGGCGCATAAGAACAACTTCGTCAGAATGGAAGTCCAATGATTAATGGAAGCATGTGTAATAAGAGAGATCAAGTACTCCGAATGGCTTAGCAACGTTGTCATTGCTACAAAAGAAGGAAGTAATAAACTCTGAATGTGCATCAACTTCCGAAACGTAAACGATGCCTGTCCTAAGGATTCATGTCCTTTGCTACCAATAGAGCAATTGGTGGACTCCACCGCCGAATACGGTCTACTCATCTTCCTTGATGCCTTTAGTGGATACCACCAAATTCGGATGGATCTCGAAGACGAGGAGAAAATTGCTTTCATCACTGAAGTCGAGACTTACTGCTATGTCAGAATGCCCTTCAGTCTAAAGAATGCAGGGGCGACGTACCAAAGGCTTATGAACAAGGTGTTCGACGCCCAAATCGGGAAGAATATGGAAGTGTATATCGATGATATAATAGTTAAGAGCAAACTGCGTAGTAGTCATATCTTGGACTTAAATGAAACATTCCATCGACTTCGGGAATTCGGAATCCGTTTCAACCCGGAGAAGTGTGTGTTCGGGATGAATACGGGCAAGTTCTTTGGATTCATGGTATCGGAAAGAGGTATCGATGCCCTTCAGAAAGAAGAACATATGGGGGGCAAGTTCCACAAGGATCATGGGCACGACACTAAGGATTGCTTCCAGCTGAGAAAGTACATTGAGTCTTTGATCAAGCAGGGACAACTTTGGCATTACCTGCGTATGGCTCGCTGAAAGGAAGAAATGAAGAAAAAAGGAAATGAGAAAATGAGGACTATAATTCCGACCAACATTGGAACTGAAGTCCCAGGAAGCATCCACCACCTCCGGTGGGAGTAATCCAGACAATCACCACTATAGAGAAAAAGTTAAGGCCCTGCTAGGATTTCGAACTCCCACAACAACCAAGGACGTGTAAAAGCTAACTAGAAGAATCACTTCCCTCAATAAATTCATCTCCAGATATGGGGATTGGTGCCAACTGTTCTTCAAAGTGCTCACCAAAATAGCAAAAAATGAAGGTACCTTCGGATCCAAGGAATATCCTTGGAACAAAAACTGCTAACAGGCCTAGGATGAGCTCAAAAGCTACCTAACCCATTTGCCGACACTTTGGCAGCCGAGGGAAAGAGAACCTCTCATCATTTACCTTACCGCCAGAAAAAAAATGATGAGTTCGGTGCTTATAAAAGAAGAGGGAAAAAGGTAGTGGCCAGTATACTATGTGAGTAAGTCCCTACATTGTGCCGAAGTTAAGTACCCTCTTCTACAGAAGGTCATTTATGCCTTAGTATTGGCAAGTAGAAGGTTGCGATCTTACTTCCAAAGACACCCTTATTACTGTCCGAAGTAACCTACTTCTTTGGGATGTGATGAGGAAGATAGACCACTCGAGGAGATTGTCAAAATGGTGCATTGAGCTTGATAAATAAGACATTGCCTATGAGCCAATAAGGGCAATAAAGGCCCAAGCATTAGCAGACTTCATTGCCAAAGTCCCGAAAATCGAAGATACCCTGGAAGACCTCGAAAAAGATGAACCTAAGTGGACATTCTTTGTTGATGGACCCTCCGGCTTCGAACACCAAAAAGTTGTAGTAATCCTCCGCGGTCTCGAATGCATGGAAGCAAGAAAGGCCATCAAATTCAGATTCAATGTCACTAACAACGCCGCCGAATATGAAGCCCTCATAGTAGGCTTACGACTGGCAAAGAGAGTTGGTGTGAGAAACCTGAAGGCCCATAGCGATTCTCAGCTAGTCGTCCGGCAGATAGCGGGGGACTACGACACAAGGGACCTAAACTTGGCAAAATACCATGACCTCGTCAAGAAGCTCATCCAGGAGTTTGACACGGTGCATATAGAAAATGTACCTCGACGAGATAATATGAAGGCCGACACTCTAAACAAATCAAAAGAGTCTACTGAGGTACTGCATCAGCCAAGTATAGCGGCAATGTATGTAACAACCTCGGGAAAATGGTGGAAGGAACCTATCAAAAAATACCTCTCAACCTTGGAACTTCCCGAGGACCTTCTCGAAGCAGCCAAAGTGCGAAAGCGTTCAGGAAGATACTTCCTGATTGGGGAGGAGTTGTACCGGCAAGGGTATGCAACTCCATTACAGAGGTGTATCAGTGAAAAGGATGTTGAAATAATCCTCAAAGAAGTCCATGAGGGAACCTGTGGTTCACACATAGGAACTGATGCCCTTGCTGGGGTCCTCCTCCAGCAAGGATATTTCTGGCCTACTCTGAGGAAAGACACGAGGCAGTTCGTCCAAAAGTGCGACAATTGCCAAAGACACGTTCTTGTCCAGAGACTACCCTCGAAAATGATAACTTCGGCCAATTACCCCTGCCCCTTCGCCGTATGGGGTATCGACCTCATCGGGCCTCTCCCGATTGCTCCTGGAGGAGTGAAATTTTGTGTAGTCACGGTAGACTACTTCACCAAATGGATTGAAGCAGAGTCTTTAGCAGTGATATCGGCAAAAGGACATACAAAGATTTGTCTGAAAAAACATCATATGTAGATTCGGCATTCCGAGGGTGATAGTAGCCGAAAATGGTTCCCAATTTACTAATAAAGGGTTCCAGGAATTCATAACTGACGACCTTGGAATTAAATTGCACTTCGCCCCGATGGCCCATCCTCAAAGCAATGGATAAGTTAAAGTGTCCAACGAAACAATAAAAGATGGTCTGAAAAAGAGGTTGAAAAAAGCAAAGAAAATGGCCAAGAGAGCTTCTGTGTGGAGCTACCGAACCATTCTTAGAAGGGCCACGGGTGAAACACCCTTCTCACTCGTGTTCGGCATGGAGGCTATTATTCCTGTCAAGGTCGTGCAGCCATCCTTGAGGATACAAGTGTTCGACGAAAAAAGGGAATAACCTCTGTTTAAGGACCAAGTTGGACCTAATTGACGAGCATAGAGAGATGGCCGAACTCAGAAGAAAAGCCTTTCAACAAAGAGTAGTTGTCGCTACAAACTTGCACGTCAAACGAAAAAGGATAAAAAAAAGGGGACCTCGTCCTCTGAAGAGCTGAGTTTGAAGCCCGAAGACCATCCCATAGAGTACCTTGGGCAAATTGGGACGGACCCTATTTGGTACTCGAGGAAGTTCGTTCCGGAGTTTAAAAGCTCGGCGATACCAAATGAGGAGAATTGAAAAATACATGGCATTCAGATTTTTTGAAAAAATTCTACACTTAGAAATTTTTTTAAGGAAAAATTTGTACAATTCTCCCCAAGGGCGCCAGACTGAACATGGTGTAAAAACTGAATGAGGTTTTTTCCAAAAATGCCTATGTGAAACTATTTCCATTATTGACCGAAGGCATATTTGACTAAACATGTTCGCTTCTGAATGAGAAAATAAAAAATGCCCGGTTCCAATGGGGAAGACCAAACATGGTCACGCCGAAGGGGTAAACTGCGGCGGAGGTTAAGTTGCGCCGAAAATGCACAACCAAACATAGTTGCCTCCGGTGGATGATGACCGAAGGTGCTCATCCCCTAAAAGTACCTAAGTGCACACTTAGAAAAGTTTTCAAGTAGAAAGTTGTGCAAAAAACACCAAGGAGGTATGATTGAAGATGGTTATTTCCGAAGATAAATATTTCCTTCGCCCGAACATGGTTCCCGAAGGGGAGTATTTCTTAAAGTGCATGATTGGAACTTAAAAAAAATTTCAAAAATGAAAGGATGCTAAGTGGCCGAAGGTGGTTGTCCGAACGTGGGTATGGCCGAAGGGTAACTTTTTCTGAAAGACGTTGATCGAACGTGATCTGGGTAAAAGGCACTTGACTGATTTGAACATAGGTTAAGTTCCGCAGAGGACATAAGAAGAAAAAGGATGCCTATTCGAGGTCTTGGGCATCTGCCGACTCTTCAGCATCTTCAGCATCTTCACCTCTAGAGTCTCTTTCTGTGGCAGCAACTTTAGGTGCCGAAGGAAGAATAGCAGGAAGATTGAGGAACTCTGCCCTCGACCACAGCCAAGATGGTCCTTTGAGGATGTCCAGGGCCGCCAAAAAGGAAAGGTTGAGGTCGGGAAATTTGGACAGAATTTGGTGATGGGCCAGGCAAAAACCGTCCTGATAAGACCTCTTAGTTGCCTGGTCAGACTTAGTCTTCTCCGCGTCCAAATCTGCTAATTATTTCTTGAGCTCCATGACCTCCTTCTCCAACTTTTTCTTCTTTTTCTTTCCCTCTTTCTTTAGCTTATCGACCTCGGCCTGAAGTTTGGAGTTGAGGCCGAATGCCTTCGCAACTTCAGCAGCGACGTCCTCATTCTCCTTTTGTAAAGCCTCATTAGCTGAGGTCAAAGCTATCACCTTCACACTGAAGTTTGACATCTTCGCGAAGAAGTCTTGAATGAACTCTCCTTGGCTTTTGAGCATCTCCTCTCGAAGGTTAGCTAGATGCTCCTCAGCTATTTTATTAAGCCGTACTTGACGACGGAGTTAGCAAAGAGTTCCCTGGCCTTTACTAAGTCCTCCTCGGACCGACTTCAGATCGAAAATTGTTTGGCTACCCAAGCTCAGAAGTACCCAATATATGCTAAGAGCTGTAAAAGAAAAGACCCCGAATAAGGAACAAAGGGCAATAACAGCACAGAAAATTCCTAAGTATTAAAGGGTAGGGGTTTACCTAGGCAGCCTACTCATTCATCCTCGTGGCGAGGACCTCCTCATTCAGACACTCTTCAGTCAGGGACTGAAAAGTGGCATGTGTGATGACGCCCTTCGCCATCTTCTGGCTATCTTCAGAGAACAAGTTCATGTCCTCCGTGAAAGTTCAGAAGGGTTCCATTAGAACCTTCCCCTTCAGGATTTTGGCCTCCCGAATGGCCCTCTTTCAGGCATGATCCTCCACCTAGGGAGCTTGCACTTCTTCGCCTGCAAAATCACGCTGAAGTTCCATTAGAACGTTATCCCTTAGCCATTCATCTATAAGATCTAAAATACCAAAAATTCCCAAACTCATAGAAGAATGGCTAAGGGACAAACCTAGTGGAAGCTCGGAGTCGTCTCCCTCTGAGTCACTAACCTCGAGGACCTCGGCAGGAACATGCTTGCCTTTCCTCCTTCGACGCTCCTCAAGCTCCTTGGCTGAAAATCCCCAACCGAGGTCTCCAAGGTCTCCACTGCAATATTGGGACTTAAGGGAGTTGAGCAGATGGCTGGCTCCAAATGGGGGTTAGCGTGAACAAAGGTTGGGTCCTGCACCTCTACATCGCCATCAGGCGGAGGAAGAAAAAAGTCATCCTTCGTCTTCTTCGACTTCGGGGCCGAAGATGATCCCTCAGTCTCCTTCTTCTTCTTTGGTACTGACTTCTTCCTCTATTGCTCCCTCTTTTCGGCCTAACTGAGCAATAGAGACTTGTAAAATACAACGGACTTATCACCCATCTCTACAAAAAGAAGAACATCAGTGTAAGTACAGAAGGAGATATATGAAAAGATCTGGAAAAAAACTTACTCTTTTCAAGAGTCGAATGCGTGAGTTCACCCCGAAAGAGCATTATTAGCCACACCTTCTTCCCATCAAAAGGAGGCTTCAGCATGATCAGATCGGTAATGTGTTCCTTGATCACCCCAAGCTCCCGAAGGACCTCTTTGGTTATCAAATTCCATCTAATGGGGAAGGGGTATAAAGAACGTTGAGGGACCTCGGGATCTCAGTCCGTGACAGCCCGAATACGGCTGTCGAACTCCTTAAATTGGGCATTTAACTCTAAGGTTAACAGTTTTCAGGGATCCACTACATCAATATCCAAGGTCCCCAAAGCCCATTGGGTCGGCACATGCTTCCACTGCTCATGGACCTTCAGAAAGAATAACTTCTTTTGCCACCCCCGCCAGTTGTCCTTTGTTTCAAACGTGAACGTGTACTTCTTACTCCCAGATCCCTGAGGAAACAAGAAGTAGAACCCACCCTTCGGGACAAGGTGGAGTTTGTAGTATTGTATAAAGAAGATGAAGTAGGGCTTTATCTTGAAGACCCCACACATGCAAAAGAAGGCGTTGAAGTAAGAATAGGAGTTCGGAGGAAGTTGGTTCATGGCTATGCCATGGAACTGGCAAAAGTCACAAACCATCTTCAACGGAAGATACCAAAGTCTGGCCTTCAACTGGGCCCGAAAGACGGTAACCTCGTTCGAATGAGGCATATAACTGGGCATACTTGGACTAGGTAGCCTAGTACAGCATAAGAAGGAAGAAAGAATTTGGCCGACCACTTCTGTGCTTTCTCCAAAGTGGCACAACTTGGATGAGAGTTAAGGGGAAGCCAACTCTCAGGAACAGGTCGAACAGACATAAGCGGGACTGGATCATACATGTTTCGAAAGAGGAAGTCTAAACTCGGGAAGGCAAAAGAAAAAGAATGGGGAAGACACACAAAAAATACTGAAGAATGACTTCGGAAAAGAGACCTACCTAGCTCGGAACAAGGTATGAACTTCGGAAGACCACCGCAAGTGTCGCCGAAAATCGCTCCGCCGCTAGCACTACTACCGAAAAAAAAAAAGACAAGAGGAAACTCAAGAGCAAAAGATAGCAAAAGAATAGAAGTGTGGAAAAAACTGAGGAGGAAAGGTTTATATAGGCCGAAGGAGGCAGGCGAAGTGTCGCCATAATAATCCCTCAAAGACGAAGAAACGCGACTGATGTAACAGACGTGACTGTTCGCCAGTCACCAGGTGACACGTGTCACCCGACGCGGGAAATTAGGGCACGCCTACTAACAGCTAGCAGACCTATGCAAGCTTAGCCCAAAGTGACGCGTCTATCCGATCAAAAAAATGTGATGATTCACTGAGGCAACAAAAAATCGGAAGGGGAATATACACTTCCGTCCAAAATAATAACTTCGGGAAAATCAAAAGCTCCGTCCGAAGTAATAACTTCAGGAAAATCAAAAGCTCGGCCAAAAATGAGGAAATACCGCTTAAATAATAACAGTACTACCTCGGCATGAAGAGTCAACAAGAACCAAAGAAGCACCTTCTTCCAAAGAAGGTGACTTCGGTCAAAATTCAGTTATGATAACTAAGACGACCGTCACCTCCCACAAAGAGCTCCACGATATGCTCGCAAAAGTTCAACTCACCGAAGATACAACTTCGGCTTCCCGAGGGGGGCATATGATAGCCAAAGGGCTATTACCTTTGGAGATTCCCCATATTGGCTTGGTGAGTACCACCCTCGGGGAACACACATGACCAACCTTGGGAAAAAGGGAGCCCCACCATCCTCGGTGTGGACACCACCCAACTGCCGAAGGGCCAATGTCTCCGAAGATCTTATCACCTAGCCAAAGACCACCTTCAGGGAGGACCTAGTCCCGACCTCAACTACCCTCAATAAGTGATTGGATTGACCTTGGAAAGGGCATGAACAACCACCCTCGGATATCGAGCCCACCAACTTCGGGACTGTATATCCCCGTCTTCGGTAAGGAAAAGCGTCCCCCAAAGGTGCCTCATTCTGCCGAAGGACCTCTCCTACCAACACTCGGTCGTAATGTCGGGCCGAATGAGTCCTTCTGCGTCAAAGAAGTCTTATACTCCGAAGGGGTCTAGTTCTTCGAAGAGGTCTTGCGAAGATGCGATAAAAACGGTTAGGGAGCCTCTGACATAGAGACCTCGCACACGGCCTTGACCTTTGGCCAGAACGGGCTAGGGCCAGCTAGAGATACCCGTCTATAGAGGTACGGATCGCATCCGGCCGAACACGTGTCATGATCTAAGTGGGTTGAGTCAAACGACCTCCTCTATACGCCCTCCTATAAGTACCCAGGAGTGACCTTGGTAAGAAGGGCAGGAGACTCTTTCTACTCTTTACTCTCCACTCTCCACTCTCTATTCTCTGCTCCTTATTCCCCAAACACTGACTTGGGCGTCGGAGGCTCTTCCCTCAGAAACACATTCTGGGGAGTCTCTAACCCTTGTTTTTCTGAGTCTTGCAGCCACCCTCATATCGGAAGTCTCTCATTCAGACGCCTTCATATCGGAAGTCCCTACTTCAAGCCACTATGTCACATAATGAAGATGCCAACGGGCATCAGCAGTATACCTTAAAATTTAAAGGTGTGGTATACTTAGCGGTAACGGTATTTAACACCTTGGTTTCATTGAATTTTCAAATTAAGAGTAGATATACCACTAACCATTAAAAATAACAAGATTTAAAATTTTAGAGTGATAATACAAGTTTTAATAAATTTTAAAAACTTTTTGTAATTAAACTTTTTAACTATCTCTCAAATCTCAGCGAGGAGATTAGATAACAGAGATAGAGGATGGTGATAGAGCTAGGGCGCCGGTGACGAAGACAGCGACAAGGCTGAAGCTCTAATCCCAGAGATCATACTCTCTTTGGACAAAAATTTCAATGATCCTGATATTTTTTTAAAGATGTATAATAACCCTAAAATTTCAAAACATACTATTTTTTACCATTTTCTGTTATTTTCTAACCAGTAGTAGCATATTTGACCCATTTTAAAATATTAGTAAAAGTTTGGGCATAAAATAAATTATAGAGGCATATCTGCGCCCTACCTAAAACATTAGTAGCAAATTTAATATTTTTGCCTTATTATATTATAGACCATCTCACCTTTGTAAATAGAACAAGCCTAGTCCAAGTCTACTTAACTCAAGCCTAGCTTGAAAAGTTAAAGCTATTATCTGAGCTTAAATTTGAGAAGAAATACGTTAGTTTAGGATTAAGATAGGCTTGAGGGAAGTTTGAGCTCAACTCAAAATCTCAATGGACTCAATACATCAAGGATTAAGTGTAACTTTTTAAACTTTAAGAGATTGTATGTAAGTATGACCTAATTTTATGGAGTAAATTGCAATTATTTTTTATATATAATGGTCATCTTTTAACAAGGGGTAATTAAAAGTTTTGAAACTTGAAGGATGTATGTACTGATGGTCTAATTTTTGGGAGATTAATATAATTAATCCTATTTATCCATAGGTCTCATTAAGTTTGATAAGACTTTATAAACTCATAGGCTAAGTACAACTAAGATCAAGGTTAAAGAGCTAACTTAAACGTTGGATGGTTTTTCCTGGAAATACAAGACTGGGGCTTTTCTTACATGTCATTAAATGCTTGTATCCTCATCTTAATCCAAGCCAACCGCATCCAAAAGTCTAGATCACCAACTCTATTTATAAATTTCTATCAGTTTGGCACCATTTGTTCAAACAACATAATGGATACACAGAGATCTCGACGGAACCATGATCAATCTAAGGACAATAGTGATGTTACTAGAGGGAAAAATCCTTGGGATCAAGTAGAAAATCCCCTAGGACAGGATGAAAGAGGTAGGATTATGGGAGGCAAACCTCTTTTACCTTTTTTAGACCTAGCAAATGATAAAGCCCCCATAGTGCTAAATGATGAACAATTTCAGGCCCTCTGACATGATGTGTTTTAACGGTTAAAGGCAACAATCTAGCAGGAGTTCATAGGGCAATTCCTTGAAAACTCAAGTAGGCAACCGAGAACCATATAGCCCTAAAAAAATCAGGCCCTTTCCAAGTAACCCTCCACAGCAGTCTAGTCCTATTTAAAACATTTGGAGGCAAGTGATTTAACCATCATGATACCTTATGGCCTATATTGTTTGAGCGCTTTGTTAGGACCCAATTAAAGAAGGTAGTTAACAAGAGAAGATTCATAAAAGAAATAGAATCTTTCATTAATTACACTTTGAGAATGCCTAGATTGGTACTCTTATATATAAAAGGAAATCTGCAAGATGTATTTAAGGTACATATTGAAACCTTAATTTTCCTTAGCTACACATTTAAGAAATAGAATTTCTCATTAATTACATTTCAAGAATATCTAAGGTCCAATTCATTTGCACTTAAGTTGGAATAATCCAATTTTTTTTTTCAATTTTTTAGATTTTTTATTCAGAACCAATTTGATTTAAAAGCTAATAATATATAGGTATGATAACCCGTTGAATAATTTTTTAATTATTTAATTAAATTTTAATTAATTTTAATTATTCAATCTAAGAAAAAGCTAATAAAAATTTAATTACATTATAAAAAATCTATTTAATAGATTATTAAACATATTATAGTATTAGCTTTTAAATGATATTGGTTTTGGATAAAAAAAAGTAATAAACATGAGAATAAGTCATTTTGAATTAAGCTAACTTAAGTGTAAAAGAATGTCACCTAAATACAAAACATCAATACCAAAAGGAATCTAATAATTTAGAAAAGTGTTGACAAATTAAGCATAATTACAAAAAAAAAATTCTAGAAAATGATCCATAAATTCATAAATACCTAATAATGATGCTTTTTGTACAAAAAAACATATTTTGGAAAAATAAATTATCAACGTAAAAGTGGAATAAATAGAAAGATGGTTTTTTTTAATTTCCTATTAATCAATTAAAATAGTTTTCTAAAAAAAAGCACAATATAAATTATTAGGTAATAATAAATTTTATAGAATATTGTAATAATAAATTTTATAGAATATTGTAATAATAAATTTTATAGATTATTGTAATAATAAATTTTATAGATTATTGTAGATAAAATTTCTTAAATTATCATTTATAAACAATTTAGTTAATTAATTATGTAGTTAATGATTTAGTAAAGTTTCTTAATCCACAAGTTTAACTATGAATTAAAGACTATAAAAGGGAGGATTATTTTGCTAAAAGGTTGAAAGTGAGGATTAAGGTTGAAGCTTAATTCAATTGCCAATTGATTAACTCACACTATTTTGCACAATTTAAGGACTAAGTCAAAGTTAATGGGCCAACTTTTGTGAGTTAGCAAAGCTAGAGGAATAGTGGTGCATTTAGGAGTAAAAATTCCTAAAGTTTGATTAAGATGATAGTTGTCATCTCCATGTTTTAAAAATCTCTTATGCTTTTCTCATGTTTTCTAAAACTTACGGTTACATCATTGCCATTCATTTTAGATCTTACAAACATGGTAGCTAATGCCAAAAATGTTTGGGTTATGAGTACTAACTCAAAATCTATCCAATTTAAGTGAACAAAACAAATTAATAATGGAGGGGATGAGATTGATGATATTGGCCACCATCCACATGGTTTTTTTTTTGTTGATACTAAGAAAGGAGTTAAGAATAGTAAGACAAATGAGTTTTGAGGGAGTAGGTAGCTAGGTCATGAGCACAACAGACCACATTTCGCCTAACTACAACATGGTCATTGAATGAGAACACAATTTGTTGCCAATGGCACCTCTAGTGATCCAAACAAACCCAACAAAAATCATTTACCTACATCAATCAAGTTATAAATGAGCAGAGCTTAGCTAAGCTAGTGTTGTTTAAGATTTGCTAGTGAGCTTAGTGTTGTTTAAGCTTTGTACCCTTCAAGGCTTAACAAGCTTGAGCAAAAATAGAAACTAACAAACTTTTTAGATTTATATTTGAAAGGCTTTGGCTAGAGATGTTTTTGAACATTTTGGAATATGAGCTTGGGTTTTAAAAAGTAAAAAATAAGATGAAGGAGTACTCAAGGAACATGTTTTATTTGGAAAGAAGCCTAGATAAATTTGTTCTTCTGAGGATGATTAGAAAAGAAAAAAAAACTTGAGGCTGGATATTATTTATCAATATCTCTTTTCATATACAATGATTATACTTGTATATCAATTCAAACTTTATACTTTAAGAAGTATAAGAATTATATTTAAAATATTTCTAAATATTTCTTATTAGTTTATCTTAGTTTTTAAAATTGGATATGAAGAAAATTCATAAAAAATATTTTTTTAGAAAATGGGATTTAATTAATTATTAAATAAATATAATATTAGTTTTTAAATGATATTGATACTAAACAAAAATTAAGAAAAGTTTAAAAGTAAGTGGAAAAAAACTTTTGGATAATCTACAAGTACCACCTGAACTCATATTGATATTACAATTATTCCCCAACGTTTGGGAATCTACACCTTTCCTCTACTTTATTCACACTGTTCTAAAATAACTTTTGAAATTCTAATTTAAACTATATGGTTATTGCTTATCAGTAATTTCAATCTTTCTATTTTTTTGATATAGCTAATGAACAATTTAAACTATTAGTTTTTTCTCTTTGTAAATGTAAAATGATATTTCTAAATGCTAGTTAGCTGTAAAATAAAATTAGACAACTAGAAATTACTATAGCATAATTATTGGACAACTTAAATTAGAATTTTGGAAGTTGTTGGACAAAATAAAAAAAATGGGGGAAAAGTGTAAATTTTTGACCTTAGGGATGTAACTATGATATTGATTTAAGGGGTAATTGTAAAATATTTTAAACTTTCTAGTTGCTCTAAAGGTAGGTTTAGTGTCAATTGGTTTTAACTCAAGTTAGATTAATCTAAAATGTTTTATGGTTTATCTGAAACCAATGTCACTTCAAGTTAATAGTATTTAGGTATAATATTTTATTGAATAACATGTTTTTGTAATTTATTTGAATTTTTATTAATTTTTCTTTTTTAGGTAGAGTAAGTAAAAATTCATACAAATTTAATTTGATTATAGAAAAATGTCATTCAATGAATTATTATATTTATACAGTATTAGCTTTTCAAGTGGCATTGGAGATAAAAATAAGTCATTTTGAATTAACATTTTTATTTTCACTTATAAGCATTATAAGACAGTATTTAAAAATTAGGAAGGAAAGGGAGACAGAATGGCTCGATCTTGGTTAAGACGGTGAAAGACCCAATGTCCAACTACTTTAACACGAGAAAGAATTAATCTAATTTAATTTATAATGAATTCATCCTTAGACATTGTACTTGATAAAATAGATAAATTTTACACACCACAACAACAGAAGTGAAACATGAATAATAATGAAAGGAACAATATTTATGTGTTGATGAATATTGTATATCTAGAGTAACAAAAATTTGGGATGGACATGAATAGTGCAACCTCCAAGATGCTTAGGGCAGAAAAGTGGAAAATATTGAAATAGGTCCCCCAAATATTGCTTCTTGCTTTTTGGATCCATAAATTGACCTTATCAATTTGAAGGTCTTTGTCCTCTTGATCCCCAAACTTTGATCCCTCATGAATGGACCCCTAAACAACAAAGTGTTGTGGCAACGTGCAATCTTCTACCCAGCTTGAGAATAAACATGAGAAAGGAAAAAATGAAATTTTTTATGAAGGAAACGTGTGTTTAGTTCATAATGTAACCCAACGTGGTATGTTTATTTCAAAATAAAGCTTGTAGCTTAAAACAAAACATGTGTATATCAAGCTGTTCAAGAATATAAATAAGCTGAACACACCTTTGAACATGACTAAATTTGTATTTAAATCATCTTTTAAACTTGTTATAGGCAATTTTGAAGTGAATTTGTGATGGGAACCCCATTGGTATAACGATTAAGAAATTCTATGACAAAGTTGCACAGTCACAAAAATGTTATTTAAGATTGAAAATCCCTACCCCAAGTTAGCATTATGGCTTGAAATGGTATATATAAGACTGAATTATGCTAAGGAATCCACCTAAGTTTCATTTGAGTAATCAAGTTCTCAAGAACTCAAGGATGGACAAAGTCTCACAAGAAATATCATTGAATAATTTTGAATGTTGTTTAACATAAAAGGGTAGCCTTAATGTAGGCAGCAATACTAACAAACCCTGTTGTGTTCTAAACAATATAAATACTACTTAAAGTCTTAGATAAACCAAAAGTTCTTGAAAGCTAGGAAATCTTAAAGAATTAGGAGAAATAAATGCATGCCTAAAATTAAGAAAGTTATCCTAGTTGAACTAGGCATCCTTTTGAAGGGCGTAACTCTTAGCTAAAGTAGGGCTACTCATGGTGGCTTAAATATCTCAAACTCAGACAGCTTTTACATGGGATAAATAGTTCAAACATAAGTAGGAATTGTAATCGTTCATATGCCTTCATGATGCTCAAACGTAGCCAAGGTGCATCTTTAGAATCTTTGGGCCCTATTAATGCATGGTAGAATAAATATGTAGCCATAAGCTTCCACCTTGGGTAAAAAAGTATCTCAGAAGTAGCAATCACATTTTCTTAAGCTCAACCTTGCACTTGTAGGACACTTAGAATGTTGGGCATGGTTTTGGGTACACATTGGGGTCTTTTGGGTGTGCACCATGTGCACCAGAGGCCCTTGTTCAAGGTTCTCAGACATAAGGGCTCCCTGGGTGGAAGCTTAAGTTGTATCAATTCAGACATGGATTGAGTAAGAAAGCCATGCTCAAGTTTGAGCTATCATTTCTTTAGAATGTGGCATGCTCAAATCAAGAGCTCCCTTAGCTATAATGCTGCTCCACATGGGCTTAGGTCGAGGCTAAACTAGCATGGGCAAGCTTCTGGGCTTCTTAGCATAGAACTCTCTTAAACTCTTCTTGGTGTGCTTAAAGGTCCTTCTGAGGCACTTATCAATTTATTCATGAGTACATTTTTAGATGTACTAGTTTCACTTAGTACTTAATCTCTTTGTTTCACAAAAACTTACATTTTTATTATTCATAATAATTAATTTATGATTTCATTTCTTTCAAAATTTATTATAAAAATATGAATATTTTATATGAAAATGAAACTTTGAAGATTATAGTTTCTAAATATCATTTTAAAGAATTTTTTTTCAATACATATTAATATGAATATATTCAAGTCAAAAAAGGTAAAAGTGTCAATCAATGCGAAATAGGGAGAGTGCATGTTAGCAAATTTGGTGACAATGCAACCTATCAAGTACTTAATGGTTGTTACAAGAAAGTTGACCTATAATATAGGAACATAATGCTTAACTTTAATTACAAAAAAATTAAGGGACAAGGAGATTGAACAAAAAATATATAAAAACAGTGACTGTTTAGATTGTCTCGAGTACCTCGGCCCAATGGTTAAGTCATGAGAAACACTTGGTGGATGTCAGGCATTCGAAACACATTAGATACACTTCTCCAAATGTTTCTCAATTACAAAAAAAAAATAAAAAAAAATAAAAATGTATAGATGCTTCTAAGTAATTGAAAAATTTTATTATACTTAAGTACTTAAACTTTCACCTAAGCTCACAAACTTTGGTTAGGATATATGACTCAAGGGGTGACATTAGCGCACCATTTTGCAACAACTGATAGGCAAATGAAACATGAATATTAAAAGTAAAATGAACATATTGACATCAAAAGGAAATAAGTTAAAAAAAAAATAGAGGATTACAATCATTATTGAATTTAAATCAGTTAATAAAGCTTAATAGACGGAGAGAGTACATGTTAGCAAATTTGGTGACAATGCAACCTACCAAGTATTTAAAGGTTGTTACAAGGGAGTTGACCTATAATATAGGAACATAAAGCTTAACTTTAATTACAAAAAAATTAAGGGATAAAGAGATTGAACAAAAAATATATAAAAACAGTAATTGTTTAGATTGTCTCAAATACCTCGGCCCAATGGTTAAGTCATGAGAAACACCTGGTAGAGGTTAGGAGTTCGAGACACATTAGATACATTTCTCCAAATGCTTCTCAATTACAAGAAAAGAAAAATATATAAATGCTTCTAAGTAATTGAAAAAATTTATTATACTTAAGCACCTAAACTTCCACCCAAGCTCACAAACTTTGGTTAGGATATATGACTCAAGGGATGACATTAGCGCACCCTTTTGCAACAACTGATAGGCAAATGAAACATGAATATTAAAAGTAAAATGAACATATTGACATCAAAAGGAAATAAGTTATAAAAAAAAAAAAGAAGATTACAATCATTGTTGAATTTAAATCAGTCAATAAAGCTTATATACGGAGAGAGTACATGTTAGCAAATTTGGTGACAATGCAACCTACCAAGTACTTAAAGGTTGTTACAAGGGAGTTCACCTATAATATAGGAACATAAAGCTTAACTTTAATTACAAAAAAATTAAGGGACAAGGAGATTGAACAAGAAATATACAAAAACAGTGATTATTTAGATTGTCTCGAATACCTCGGCCCAATGATTAAGTTATGAGAAACACTTGGTAGAGGTCAAGCGTTTGAAACACATTATATACACTTCTCCAAATGCTTCTCAATTACAAGAAAAGAAAAATGTATAGATGCTTCTAAGTAATTGAAAATATTTATTATACTTAAGCACCTAAACTTCCACCCAAGCTCACAAACTTTGGTTAGGATATACTCCCTCCGTCCCAAAAGTTTTGATACATTTGACTTTTTATTATATTTTGACTTAATTTTATTCATATTATTGTTTGTTAGAAAAAATAAAAAAATATATATTTAGAAACTACATATCTTAAATTATCATTCATATACAAAGATTTTTTATTTATTTATTAAAATGTTGAAAATAAAAAATCATAGATTAATTGCCAAAAACAAATGAAGCAAAACTTTTGGGACGGAGGGAATATGACTCAATGGGTGACATTAGCGCACCCTTTTGCAACAACTAATAGGTAAATGAAACATGAATATTAAAAGTAAAATGAACATATTGACATCAAAAGGAAATAAGTTAAAAAAAACAGAAGATTACAATCATTGTTGAATTTAAATAAACCAAGAAGACAATTTTGCATTTTGCAAACACCTTTAATGCACCCTTTCAGTTGTGTCATGGTTCTTAGGGTTCCAACTGGTCAAATTCATTTTTTGCTCAACTTTTTTTATGGCATCTTTTGAGTGACAAATAAGTATGTTGTCTTTGATCGTGATTGGAATTAGGGATATCAAGAAATACCATATCTGCCCTTACTTTCCTTGAATTTTCCACTTGAACCTGAAATCCACATTTATCCGTAAATAGGGTACTCATTATTTGGATAAAACCGAATAATTTAAATGGATTACACTACAGCAGAACTCTTTTGGAGCACCTCGTTATTTGGTGGTCAAACAATGGCCAAATTAACTTGTGAGAAACCGAAAAGTTTGGTGGTCAGACGATTGCCAAAAATTTGGCTGTTAAGGAATAGCGACTGTTTGTTTTAGTTACTCTTAACAGCCGTTGGCTTCAGTTGTCGCACCATTTTAGTTACATTAATTTTTCCTTATAAACTCTTTTTTTGTTCTTTTGGATGTTTTGATAAATAATATGATTCTATTTTCAATGTTTCTAATTAGAATGATCAATTAATTTAATAAGTAGTTAATTAGTAACATTAAAAAATCCCCACCACCAAATTTTGGTTTTCAATTTTTTTTAAAAGGCTAAGGGAAAATATAGATGAGCAGGGAAGAAATAGAAGGGAAAATGTATGGGAAGTAGGTAGGTGGAAGGATGATGAGGTCGCAAGTAGGGAAGTTGAGATTTGCCTATCATCATGATCATTGATCATCTCTATTTGGGCATTTTTTTAAATCGTTCTAACCACAAGTTAAGAAGGAAAACAACTGGAGAGAGATAAAAAGATAGAGCTATAAAGAATAAAAAAAAGAAAGAAAGAATTTAGGGGGAAAATGTTGGGCTAAGGGATTGGGTGTGAAGTAGGTGGTGGAAATGTCTAAGGAAGTAAAAGTAGGAGATAGATGATGAGGAAGATTTTAAAGAATTTTATAGAAGACTTGAGAGCCTTTCAATTAAACTGAACTATTGATTTGCTTATAGATCCATGGATTAAATCATAAGGTAAGTCCATTACATGAATCACTGACATAGATCATTAAGGTGAGTTGACCATTCGCTTGACCGTCTTGGTGATCACTATAAACGGTAGCCAAAGGTGACAATCTTTGTGACCATTCTAGCAACCAACCAGAAACAGTGGCTAGAATGACCAATAAGAGTGACCGTTTTGGCGGCCGTCCCAGCGACCAACCTGAAAATGGTGACTAAGTGGTCACATAAAGGTGCCACACCTTTTCGGGCACTGTTTTTGTGACCACTGAATATACGATTGCTAAAACCTATTTCTTTTGTAATGTTATTTGGATTGGACAAAATGGTTTCATTAGTTGGTTATTCAGTTTGGATTGGATCAAAACCAAATTTCTTATTCGATTATCAGATTGGTTATTTGTTCTAGAGCTTAAAACTGAATAAACTAAAAAGTAATGCATATTTTTTAATTATGTCCATCAACCCTACATATATAAGGTCATCTTTGTCTAATTTTAGACTATATATAAAGAATAAATCCTTAACTGTACGTATAAAATGAAATATTATCAATTTTTATCATATTTGTTCAAGTTATAATTTTTTTAATTACCATGTGTTTAGTTATAATAAAAAAAAACAAATTATAAAAACTGGATAAACTGAATTATTATTTTGAATTGTTTGGATAAAAATAAAAAAACTGAATTATAATTTAGATGGTTTAGATCGGTTTTAATATATAATTCTGATGATTTTGATCAAATTTATAAAAATGAAAAATAAATTAGATTTTTCTATTTGGATTAATTTCAAACTAATCTAACAGAACAAATACTTATAGCCACAAAACTATGGGAGGATATGAGTTTAATTAATCTTACCTGACCCTACCTGCATCTCTCCCAAATTAATATCTCTATAGTTAAAATATAATTTTATTTTAAAATAAAATTATAACTTAAAATTACTATATGATACTTCAGTTAATGATTTTTAAGTTATTAGTTTGTTGTAAATTTACACATCTTTTGCATATATATATAAAAGGGTAAAATTCAACGGGGGTCACCTAGTTTATTTTTTTGTCTTAAACAGGTACCTTACCTTCAAATTGTCCTACCGAGATACCTTACCTCTTATCGCGTGTCCTGTTTAACTACTTTCCGTTAATTTTAGAGTTATATTTAACGGAAATTGCTTACATGGCATAAAAAAAATTAAAATAAATCATAAAATAACACTTATGGTCCTTTAATTTTTTTCTATCAACAATTCTAAATCCTAACATTTAAAATCTAACTCATCCCCTTCCTAAATCAAATGCACGCACGCACACTGCCGCGAGCCGCCTCCATCCTCCCTCCTCCCCTCTCCGCCTCCGTTTCCCTCCTCTCCGCCACCCTCCTCTCCTCTCCTCCGTCTCTCCCTCCGCCACAATCTCTTGGTTCCTCTCATCTCCTCTCCTCTCCGTCTCACTTCTTCCTCTCCTCTCCTCCGTCTCTCCCTCCACCTCAATCTCTCTGTTCATTTTGCAGGAATCAATCGCTAAGCCCGTCATTGCCGTAGATGAATTTGTCAAGGCTCCCGTTGGGCATGAACTCGTAACTTCATTTGCTTCAACTCCAGCTTCCTCCATCTTCATAAACAACTCAACGGCATCCTTGGGCTCCTAGAGTGAACGTAGCCTGAAATCATTGCCGTCCGTGGCCTCACATTCTCGTCAGGCATTATCACAAATGGCTCATATGCTTCCTCCACATTTCCGGCCCTCAACATCTGACAAATCATTGTATTCTAGCTAACAACATCCCGTTGGGGCGTTTAATCGAAAAACAACCGTGGAACACCCATTTCTCCACACATCGTATACAAACCAAGGATTTCACCCTGCAGAATCAAATTGGATGTAAACCCAAGTTTTCCCACGTACCCGTGAACGATTCTAGCAATGTTGAGGTCGGACAGAGCAGTGCAGGCTTTGAGGATGAAGGAACATGTGAAGGCATCAAGAAGAACGTCGAACTTTGCAATTGGGGAACAACAAGATGGCATCAGAGGGGAAATTGCGCGGAAAGGGCGCAGACCGAAGTAGAGGAGAGTTACAATCGGAATGAGGTGGATGATGTTCTTTGCCTTGGAGGCGTCGACGACACCGATGTCATTTCAGATCTTCCTTCGTTGGAGGAGCATCGTCGCCGGCCTGGCCCTGGTGGAGCTTGTTGACTGTAGAGCCTCAGATCGAGGTACTGGAGAGCTTGGTGATGGTGGAAAAGACTTGGTGTCTGATTTTAAATTTCCATCAAAGCCGTCAACCCATAGGACTACCGTTGCTCACGTTTTCGATCATAAATAACTCAAACAGAAACTCGTGAAATTGAGGCGGAGGGAGAGACGGAGGAGAGGAGAGGAAGAAGTGAGACGGAGAGGAGAGGAGATGAGAGGAACCAAGAGATTGTGGCGGAGGGAGAGACGGAGGAGAGGAGAGAAGGGTGGCGGAGAGGAGGGAAACGGAGGCGGAGAGGGGAGGAGGGAGGATGGAGGCGGCTCGCGGCAGTGTGCGTGCGTGCATTTGGTTTAGGAAGGGGATGAGTTAGATTTTAAATGTTAGGGTTTAGAATTGTTGATAGAAAAAAATTAAAGGACCATAAGTGTTATTTTATGATTTATTTTAATTTTTTTTATGCCACGTAAGCAATTTCCGTTAAATATAACTCTAAAATTAACGGAAAGTAGTTAAACAGGACACGCAATAAGAGGTAAGGTATCTCGGTAGGACAATTTGAAAGTAACGTACCCGTTTAGGATAAAAAAATAAGCTAAGTGACCCCCGGTGGATTTTACCCATATATAAAATTATAAGCAAAAGGTTGCTGAATAAGTTGGAGGATCCTGCCCACCTCGATCACTCGTGGGCGATGTGAGAGCAATCGGAGTAGAGGAAACAAACGCCATCATTGTAAAGTTTGAGGGGCCAAACGTAAAATTCTGGCCAACCGCAATATCAAATCTCAAAACCCTTCTGGCAGCTCTCTCTGCAGGCTCTTGCATCCTCCATTCCTACTGCTTGTCTCTGTCTGCTCTATCAATTCCGATAATGGAAGACGACGATGAGTTCGGGGATCTCTATACAGACGTCCTCAGCCCTTTCTCCTCCGCACAAGCTTCGTCTCCGTCGGCTTTGCCGCCGCAACAGCCTTCCGCGGCGCCTGAGCCCATTCAACGCCCGATCAATCTGAATCTCCATTCCGATGGTGGCCGATTTCTTTTCGAAGCTCAGCCTTCAGATTCCGCCGAAAAAGCTGCAGCTGCTCGGGCATCCACATGTTCTTCTATGCCGGATTCTATCACAGGAAATGATATGAGTTCCGATCTTAGGGTTTCGGAAGATCGGGACGACAGATTACCCGATAGGACCATGAAGGAGGAATCTGTGGATGTTAAAAATGCGAAATTTGATGTCGAAGAAGGGAACGCTGGAATTGGCGATATGGGGTCGGACCCTGTGATCCCGGGTCTCTCGGGGGCGGCTCGTCCTGAGGGCGCCGGAAGGGCTGATCGCGAAGTGGATGGTGAAGGGGACGATTGGGACAGTGACAGTGAGGATGATTTGCAGATAGTATTGAATGATAACAACCACGGGCCAATGGCGATGGAGAGAGGTCTGATGGGTGAGGAGGACGACGACGACCAGCTTGTCATAGTTGCCGACGGGGACGCCAGCCAGGGAATGGATGAGCAAGAGTGGGGCGATGAGGCTCCACAGTCTGGAGACGGCGAGAGGAAGGAGGGGATTGAACCTGGCAAGGTCAGTGGTGGAGGAAGCGTCGTTGGGCCAAAGATTGGTTATAGCGGTCATGGGTACCATCCGTTTCATTCTCAGTTTAAGGTCAGTGTTATATGTTGTTGATGTTGTTCAATGAGAAAATTGGGCTATCTTGTTTCGTTGAAGGGATGCTTTGTTATGTGCCCCTTCAGTTTATGAGGATTCGCTACTGTAGGCTAGTAATGTAAAGATTGTATAATATGAATGATAAAGCACATCCTTTTGTTTCTTGTACTTCAGTTTGTTTAATGAAACGTGTATTTTTCGAAGGTATCATTGCTTTTTATGCGTGAAGACTTGAAAACATCAGTAATCCTAACGAGGTTTCATTTGTAATCCCTGCATGATCCTCATGCGTGAGCTGGGAATGTGGGAATAGCATCAGTCTGGATTGAACTGGTGTGGCAATACCTCTAGCTCACTTGAAAGAACAGAATTTCAGCAATTTGAAGAAGATGATCAAAGAAGTTTTTAAATTATATTTTCCTTACATGAACTTCAAAGCAGTGAAGCCAATAAAGTTATTTCACTGATCCATCTCTAGTTTCATGGCAGTTGTTACAAACAGTTTTTTTAAAGGAAGAACTTGCCTTATATAGTTTAGAAGAAGGCATGTCTGGAGGTTTTGGTCACGGAATAGGGTTAATAGCAGGCAAGATTGAGCTGAAGAAAGTAAACTTGCGCTTGACATACTGAATGAACCACAGTTTTCTATGTGAAGGAATAGTTTGAGGGCAACTCCAAATAATACTCGTTCTTCTTACTTGATCAAAATCAGTTGCAAGTGTCTGTCAGCAAAAATTTTAATCATCATCATTTATTTTTGTAGAAGTCGGTTGCTATCATCCTAAGATGTTATGGTTGAATACCTGACACTGTTGGCAATATTTAAACCCAAGCTCATACTTTTGTCCACCTCATCCTTACAGCTGTGTATGATTTTATTTCCCTATCAATGTAATGTCGTGGAGGTTTTCTTTGTCTTGGATTTTATGGTATTGAGATCTGAAGAGTTGATTGTCAGAAAAGTCTTGCATTTCAAGTTTCATGTGCCTGTCTGCCAATTGTAATTTTTTTAAGAACGTTTTTCTAGTAATTGTATGAACGTGTAATCCTATTTATGCTTCATGCAGTATGTAAGACCTGGCGCTGCACCAATGCCCGGAGCCCCAGCCAATGGTCCTGGAGGAGCACCCGGACAGGTGCGTCCACCTGTCAATATGGGTCCAATGCCTGGTCGTGGCAGAGGTGACTGGCGACCTCCTGGAATGAAAAATGCTTCTCTGATGCAAAAAAACTTCCATTCTGGCTTTGGAATGCCTTATAATATGCCTGGACGAGGTTTTGGTGGATTAGAATTCACTCTTCCCTCTCACAAGTAATAATTCAGTCAGCTTTCCGTGTTGCCTACTAGGTTCACCGAGTCCATAATTTTCCTTGACAATTTGTCTTTCACTGAACATTACTTACATTACTCTTGTATTTTGTATTTTTCATGTTCAGCTTATGGTTGTTACTTTATTTAAATGAATCTAATCAGTACTTCTTGTTTAGCATGAGATGCTTATAATGGTATTTCAAGCTGTTCTTTTATCATGCTGTTTTCTATTTATTATGTTGCAGAATATTTGCTACATAGCTTGCACTCTGCATGCATGTGGATCTGAAGGAGATGAACTAATCAGTGCTTCTTCTAACAACCTTGTTTTCTTCTTTTCTTATAAAAATAAAAATGGTGCCCCCACCTTTGAAGCTTGCCTTCTACTTTATGATTCTGCACAACAGAGCCATGCACTGCTGCTTTTTATTCTTCATTTTCTAGCTTAATACTTCATCATGGAATACTTAATGTGTTCTACTTAAATATTTTGGTGTCAATTTTATTCTGATTTGGAACGTTTAGAAGTATGTCTCTGTGTAAGAGTGTTATACACTTGTGGATGTAGTACTAAGTTGCTTTCCTCCAGATATCTTTTGGCATATCTTGAAATTTCTACTCAGTTTTTTAAATCATATCTGAGCTTTTGATTTTCAAAGATCGTTGTATGTCAGTGACTGTGTCTCACTACTCTTTGCTCGGTATTTTTTGCGACTCCAGGACCATATTCGAGGTTGATATTGATGGTTTTGAGGAAAAACCTTGGAAATATCCAAGCGTCGATGTTTCGGACTTCTTCAACTTTGGCTTGACTGAGGACAGCTGGAAAGAGTATTGCAAAAAATTGGTAATTGCTTGCCTTTGTATAGTTGTACTTGTGGTAATCTTTGATAAGATTTTATTTCATCTGAAAATGTGAAATGAATACCCCTGGAACTTTACAGGAACAACATCGCTTGGAGACAACCATGCAAAGCAAAATCCGTGTTTATGAAAGTGGCCGAACAGATCAAGTAATTCTTGTGTATTCACTTTCATGAGCGCCTCCCCCCTCTCTCTCAAACTATGTGCACGTTCATTTTCGCTTGCAACTGAATTAAGCTTTTTTCATCAATTGTCATTCCAGGATTATGATCCAGATTTGCCCCCAGAATTGGCAGCTGCAACCGGCCAGGATGTTCCAACTGATGCTGTGAATCTTGGAAAATCAGATCGTGGGCAGAATGATCTGACAAAAGGAGCTGCTCGTGTGCGGCCCCCAATAGTATGCTTCAGATGCCAATTTTATTATTCTATACGCATTTTTTGTCTCTTTGCACAATTTGTGGATTAATTTTTCATTCTTTCATTATTTTCCTTTTATTTGACCAGCCAACTGGCAGAGCAATACAGGTGGAGAGTGGTACTGGTGAGCGTTATCCTTCCCATGAAACTAGACAAATGAGGCCTCGTGACTCGGATGTAGTCATTGAGGTAATTAGGCTGTGATCTTTTTGTATTTCCTCCAACTGAAATGCAATTTGATATCACAACAGTATGCTTACTAGTTGCCTGTAACTTGCGTGTTTAGATTGTTTGTCAAGATACATTTGAAGATGATTCAACAGCAGGTGGTGATGCGGTGGATCAAACAAACAATAATGCCCAGCATGATGACGGAAATCATATGGCTGAAGAGGATGTTGTTGACATGGGCACCCAGCATTTTAATGGTTTTCCAGAAGGTTATAATCGAAAAGGGGAACTGGTTAGCAGGACAGAGTGCACGAATTCTGCTGGCAAGAATATACCTGTAGGAGATGGGGACTCTCCCTTACCCGCAGAATCATCACTTCATCATGGTTCTGCAACTAGGACTCAGAGTCCTATATATCAAAGTGGAAACTTGGGCACCCTTTCTGATGAAAGGTATGCCTTGATTTTTGTTCATTTAACGGCTTTCCCAAGAGGAAAATATTTTGCTCATCTTGTGAAAGCTTTTGTTTGTTTCCAATTGTAAGCGTTATTACACTGCTGATTCTTTATGCTGTGCATAAAATGGAGCTTTAGTAATTAGTATTTTATTGTTATTTTATTTGATACAATTAGTATTTTCTTTAATTTCTTCTGCAAATTTAAGGTACTTATGTTTCTAATTAGGCTTGGTTTTGACTTTAAAATTTATATTCATGAAGAACTTTGCTTGATGCTGGTTTCTGTAACATCAAATTTTTGTGCTTGGAGGGTTTCTCCCTTACTAATGTGGAGACTTACCTACTTCCTCGCACAGGCGTGGAAAAGGAAGATTCCATGATAGCTCTGCATCTCTTTCGCCTGGTCAAAGTAGACGATTGAGTAATAATCAGAGGGAAGAGTCCTACGAAAGCCTGGAAGGTAAATCTCCTGTTCCTATGAGAGATGCCAGGGAGTCAAGTGTTGACAGTAAGCGTGTCATGCATGCAAGAGCTAAAGGAAAAATGACTCTTGATACAGCTGAAGATGAAAACTCTCTTCATTCCATTAAAAAACAGAGATTAGGTTCTCAAGTTGAGCAGAAGATGACTGAGGAATTAAATGATGATGAGGATTCAAAAGTGGCAAGAAGTAGTGATAACAGCAAAGCTAGGTCTGGCAGCAGCAAAGATAATCTTAAATGGCGAGATGGTGCTGAGGAGGAAGTTATTCAGGGTGGACATTCTGGTCACAGGAAAGCTGCAAAAGTGCATCTTGATGAAAATGATCGAGACTTACGGCGAAGAGACCATGATGGGAGGACAGAAAAGAGTTATGCGGTGGCGAAAAATGGTGATGATTACTATCCTCATCGAGAATCCAATCCTAACTTATTAAATGACTTGAACGTGAAAGGTGATCTTTTCGATAGGCGAAGAGAGCGAGATGGTGCTGATGGTCTATGGCTACGAAAAGATGAAGCTTCTTTAAGCCGGAAAAGTAGAACTGAAGAGTCAAGGAAGACGGAAAGAAATGAGGAGATTGGTTCTAGGCATAGGTCCAAGGTCAGAGAAAGTGAGAAGATTGAAAGAGATGATGTTAATTCAAGGAAAAAAGTTGATAATAGCAGTTCTAAAGCTCATCATGAGAAGGATGTTAACTCAAGGCACAGGGAAAGAGATGAAAATACTAGAGGAAGGTCTGAGGCGGCTGATGGCTACCATGGCAAAAGAAGAAAAGATAATGAATATTTGAGGAGGGAACAAATTGACAAAGATGGAACTTTGCAGTCTCATCGAGAATCTAGTAGTCGTAGGAAGCGAGAAAGAGACGAGGTTTTAGATCAGCGCAGGAGAGACGAAAAACAAAGAAGTAGAGACAGTTTTGATGAGCTTCACTCAGGCAGGAACAAAGATGAGGCCTGGTCACAAAGAGAGAGAAGTGAGAAGCAATGGGAGAGGGATGAATGGCCTAGGCTGAAACAACCCCATGATGAAAACTTATCAAAACGTGAAAGAGAAGAAGGAAGAGGCAGTTTAAGGAGTGGACGAGGCTCCGAAGACAGAGCATGGGCTGGTCATGTGAGGGAGAAAGATGACTACCAAACAAAAGAAACTCTTAGACATGGTGAACGGATGAAAAGAAAGGATAGGGCCGAGGATGAAAATGTGTTGCGCCATAGAGGACGTGGAGATGTTTCTGTGCGTGAGAGCCATTTGGTTAATGAGGAAAGAAAACCCAGACAGGAGAAATCAAGTACTCGGTCTGATCGTGTTAATCCATCGGACAACCAGAAGGTGCATGAGAAAAAACATAAAGAAAGCACAAAGAAGAACAGAGAACTGGAAGCTGGAGATGTCAGTTTTTCAGGCACTTCCAAGAAAAAAGAAGATGATCTAGGCAGTCATACTAGTGAGTTGGTATGTCCAATTTCCTTGGAAACATAAAGTTTCTTGAGTATCAGGAAAAAATCCTGACTCTGACAAAAGCTTGCAGTCTGAAATAGCAAATACATGAAATGTCTAAGATGATTCTTCAAAATGAAATGAATATGATTTTCAGGGACAAAAAAATTCTCATTGCTTGAATAATATTAAGCAATTTGGTTTATACTTTTCAGCTTCATTAATTCTTAAATAAAGGGGTGGGTCTAATCATGCATGTGTCTTTCCTTTCCTGTGATCAAGTCTAAAGTCCTTGTGGCATTAAGTGCAATATTTAGATATGAGAATGCTTTCATTTTGTAATCCTTTTGTGCTGTTTGTGGTTCAATGCTTGGTGAACCTGTGCTATGCATCTAACTTTCTGCAGCCATGTAATCATAAATCAGACAGAACCACGAAATAAATACTGTCACTCTTGAAATGCAAGATGGCTTGAATATTAGTTGCCAAATAGACATGAGCTCTGGCTTGGTATTTCAGCACCTAATTATATTCTTCAACATTGGTGCTTGCATGCACATGACTGTTTGGAGAAAACATGAGATGTGGTCAATTTCATCGTCATATTTTCTCATCAGTTGAACTTTTACCCACTTGTAGTATTTTATGCCTATGTGTGGCATACTCATGGAAATGTTAGCTTCATGGCTAGCCAGTATCTGGGTGATAGGATGTTAAAAGCAGCTCTTATTTATCACCATGTGTGTGTTTTGTTTATTACTTCACACACACACACATATTGAAAAATGAGCATGAGCCTCTTTTGTGGGTTATTACCTGGGACAAAGCAGTGAAAATTCATGGTTGACTGCTTTGTGAAGCTTGCGCAGATATTACTTCGCTGTTAATTTCAATTCCTTCATAATATGACGTCACCGAAAGGGATGATTGTTTTTTCATCTTGCAGAGTAAAATACCATTTTAGTTCTTTAAATAAGAACAGAATGTATTTCTTGGTCTGACATATGAGAATATCCTATTGAATGATGCGATATCTGAAGCTTCACACCACTTAGTCTTAGGGTAATCACAGGGTTTTTGTCACTTGAATGAATCCTGTTATGATGCAGCTAGAGAAATTGGTCTGACATACATCTCTCCGCTCTCTGCTGTACTTTAATATGATAGGTGGAGCTTTTATCAAATTCAAATAATAATAATAATAATAATAATAATAATAGGTGAAGCTTCTATTCTCTTGATTGCTTGCTGTGATGAATTGACCACTGTTTGCATATAGTGTTCTCAGTATGTATAGCAGAATGATTTGAGTTATAGTTTGTTGTTATGGATGTGTCTGGTGTGTACTGAATCACATCTCTTTACCCCTTTTGTTCCTTCTGATAAAAACATCACCCCCTGTTTCCCTGTTTGGTTAAGAAACTCACTTGTACAGTGCCCATTTGCTGCTGAACTTTTAAGGAAATAGTAAGGCTAAGGCATGCCCACCCTCCACAACAATGGAAGCAGGATCTCTCTGACTTTTCTTTTCTTTCTTTATTTCAAACCAACTCGTTTTCAGAAGGCAATCCAATCTGAATTAAATGAAACTCGAAATTGCAAGTCGTTTGCCCATAGTTTGTACTCTATGCCTCACCTTATCCAACATTGAGGTTGGTGGTTCACTGGTTGACTTTATGGGACACTACACCATTGCAGTAACCACTTCCATTAATTATTCCGTTGCAGTAACCACTTCCATTTATCATTGTGTTTTCTTGGATTAGGGATTGAAAACCACTAATGAGAAGAAGAAGACCCCTGAACATGATAAGAAGCACGGGGAAGATGCTACATCGGATGATGAACAACAGGAATCAAGGAGGGGAAGATCAAAACTGGAACGATGGACAAGCCACAGGGAGAGGGATTATAGTATAGGCACTAAATCATCAGCTTCCTTGAGGTTTAAGGAGGTTGACAGGAATGACAAAGCTGTACTTTCAGAATCAGGCAAAGTTCCAGAGGAACCTCTTCAGTTGGCTGATGCAGAAAATAACCAGCAGCCACCTGCTGAAGATAAAGTTGTTGGTGAACAAGAGATCAAGGATCCTAATGTAAAACCAGCGGATGATCGGCACCTTGACACTGTGGAGAAACTGAAGAAGCGAAGCGAGAGATTCAAGCTTCCAATGCCAAGTGAGAAAGATGCTCTGGCAATAAAGAAGATGGAGAGTGAACCATTGCCTTGTGCCAAAAAAGAAGCTCCAACAGATTCAGAGATCAAACCGGAGAGGCCAGCCCGAAAACGAAGGTGGGTCAGCAATTAGCAAGGCAAATCAAGTCTCAACACTCTCACTCGAGGCATTGCTGCTGAGCCACTGGTTGGTGTATACATGGTCCAATTATTTAACACTTGAACACCAAAAAGGTTCTTGAATGCCATACGTTTTAGCATGGCTCTATGTACTACAGAACAAGCAGTCACTTGACTGTAGATCTGTAATCTTGTAACAAAGCTGCTGCCATGTACCTTCTCTCCCTCCTTTTTTTTTTTCTCCCTTTGTTACCCCTGATGTTTTGTAAATACCAGAGAATATATAACATTGAGCCGGTGACAAATGGTGGCACCAACCACATTTACCGAAGATTTGTTGTACAATACTGGGATGGTTTGATCAGGATACCATGGAGGTCAGATAACTGGCGGAGCAGCTGGCGGATTCTGTGATTTAGAGTGTATCTGGAACTGGAAGTTTTTCCATTGTACTCCTTCACACAAGGCCAGGTACAAGTGTAGTATGTAAGAGATGATGAATTGCAATTGATGATGGGAACAATTTTAATTTTTATCATGTAGCAGTCAGGTCAGGCCTCGGTTCTTCTCCACATAGGCACAGATGTAGGAAGAAGTTTTTGCGGATCAAAAACTCAGTTGGATGTAGGATCTGTCAGATTTTTAGCAATGAAAACAAAGCTTTTTAGTTTTACAGTCTCTTTGAGGGTGGAGGCTAATGTGAGAGAAGCGATAGTTGCATTTGTAACTTGTATTTGCAATTGGTATGATCAAAATGCAAACATTGAATTCCAGAAGACGGCTGGGATTAAAGCCATTGTTTTTAATTGACTTTAGAACTAAAAAGACGAACATTAACTGTTTCTTCAATTAATATAGGTCTAAATGCACTGTTAGTCCCTTAACTTTTTCAACTCAAACGAGTTAGTCCTTTAAATATAACTTAGTGTGACTTAGTCCCTTAACTTTAATAAATATAGCGACTTAGTCCCTGATAGACGGAAAGGTGGTTTTGAAACGAGACAGTGGAGGAGGGGTTAATTTCAAATAATTTTCAGCAAAGCACCAAAAAAGAAAAAAAAATCTAGATGGTGGAGGCTAAGATCAGTGATTACTGGGAAAAACCCAAAAAATTTGGAAGCTCTCAGCTCAGAATTGAATGGACGTCCGTGTTTCCTTCGGTTGAACCAGCAAAACCCATATATATTGTTTCCTTCAAATGCCCAGGAAGATCAATATCCAGACTCACCGAACAGACGCCTGATCTCTTGTTCTTGACCTATCCACAGCCCATCGCTAGTCACCACTTCCAAGTCCGACTACAGAACGCCTTGTCCGACACTGCATTACTCTATGAAATCTTTGCGCGATCTGCTGTGGTGTCGACTTTCACACCACCAACGCAATTGGCAGTGGGAGGAGGAGGTGCAGAGCAATGATGCATCCTCGAGAATCACAATTATGAAGTCAGATGATTTCCTTCTCCATTGATCCAAAGAGCAGTGGTTGCCTCTCCTCCACTGGCCATCTATATTTCTTTGCTTAAAATTTTCTGATTCTATTCTATTTTTTTACTTCGCGTTAGGAATCAATTTAGGGATTTATATTTTGGAGGCAGGGATGGGGAGAATGGCTTCTTTGTGTTTACAGAAAAGATCATGCAAGGGTTTTGAGATCCCCAAAATTGTGAAACTTCTCTCCTCTTCAATTCGAGACTAATTGGAATGAAACAAGTGATTCAGTGAGCTCGAATTCGAACTGGCACAAGAAATCGGAAATGGAAGCAAAACAATCTTCACCCAATCATTGACCACTGGGTCTCACTCTCCACGCCAGCACCTCACCAACGTCGTTTAAGTCACGTGCATATCCATCCACTTTTTCCGTCAATTAAAGGCCCAAGTCGCATAGTTTATGAAAGTTTGAAAATTAAGTCGTATAGTTTATAAAAGTTTGAGGAGTAAGTTATCATAATTCAAAGTTAAAGGGCTAACACGTATGAGTTTGTAAAATTGAGGGACCAACCGCACATTTAGACCATTAATATATCATCATTCTTTCCAGCCTTCCCTCCCTTGACCTGAGTCTAGGGGTGAGCATCTATTCGGTTTTAACTGAAAAAACCGAAAAACTGAATTTATTCGGTTTTTTCAGTTATCACAATTCGGTTATCGGTTCGGTTTTAGTTATAACCGAATTTCTAATTCGATATTCGGTTCGGTTTCTGGTTAACGAAATGGAAAAATCGGTGACTGAAATAACCGAATTTGTGTTGTGTTTTTTGAAGTTTGAAACTTAAGCATGAAATATGTTTTATTTATGTTATCATTCAAACAAGTTATGTTTTGTTGTATCTTGGTAAAGGATCCAAGGACAATTTATGTTGTGCGCAGTTGATGAAAAAATGTGTTGTTGGTTTTATATTTTATATGCAGCAGGTTGGAGAAATATTATTAAGAAAATTCGGTTATTTCGGTTAAATAACCAAAAAACCGAATTTAAATTCAGTTTCAGTTAATTCGATTTTAGGTGAAAATTCAGTTATTTTGGTTACTGCTTTACCAACCTAAAACCGAATTATTTCGATATTTCAGTTTCGGTTTCAGTTTAACCAAAATGACTGAATGATCAGCCTGACCTGAGTCCTTGCTTTTTGAGGAGTACTTGGCAGTGGGCAGTGTAAGTCCTATAGTGTAAACTCGTGATTTATACAAACTTTTAGGACTTTTTCGTTGAGAATAGAGGACAGTCAAAATGCCAAACTTTCTGTTTTAATAGCATTAAATTCCAGATTTTTTGCTCTGTCACAGTTATATTTTTTAGGGTTTTCCTAGTTATTTCCTACTGAATACGGGGGTAAGATGGGAAAAGAATTTCGATTGCAGAGACAGAGCAGCGAGCAGAGACGCATAAAGTCCAGCAATTGAACAAGTTGAGAGGCATTCAACTCATTGGTTTAAGTATGAGGCTTTGCCCTGGGAGGTGGTGGCTGGTTTCAGAGGGTGGTTGCCCCCCACCTCATCAGTCGGCGGAGCCAATGATTACGGGCCGCGCCGCCCTTCGCCCGTCGGACAACAGCCCTCACACATACACACACACAAACAGTTACCCTGACCATGGTTTATTATTATTACTAGTTATTATTTCTGAGAATCCTCTCTCTCTCTCTCTCTCTCTCTCTCTCTCTCTCTTTATCGCAGACATAGAACTTGTTCATCCAACATAATCATCAGCACCAAACCACGGCTCTGCTTCTGCTCTGATCTGATCTGATCTGATCTGATTCTGGTTTTAATTAACCTTCTGCTTCTCTGTCCCTCTCTGTCTCTGTCTCTCTCTCGAAAACGGAATGCGAATAGGCTGTGATGATTCTTTCTTCTCAAGAATCAGGCTTTGAGGGAGGGGGGGCCTTAGACTGGCGAGGCAACTTTTGGGTTTCATGGAAAATAGAAGATTTTCTTCTGATTTCTCAGAAAGATCCGATTGTTGCAGCCTCCGGCCTTCCCCTTTCATCTGTCTGACAAAAGGCGAATCTGAGCCTCCCTTCCCTTCCCTTCCTTTACCAACCCATCTCTCTATAATTTTTCAGCGACTTTTGCGTTGCATTTTGCTTAATATAATAGAACTATGTACAAAATGAAATTGATCTGACGTAGAAAAGTTAATCGCCTCCACTTGCTTTTTCAACCGACGATCAAATTATACAAGATAGGATTTTATAAAATTTTAATGTAACACTACTCTTTTAGGTTTTTATAGGAAATAGAGACTTAAATTTCTCTAGACTGTACTAATGGCTACCGAAATGTTATGCAATTTGCTTAAAAAATGAAACTACAATGTCTTGGAGGTTGTTGGTTTGGTAATTAATGGCAGAACCCTTTGAGCCTAACCATTCATCACTTTCAAGGCAAAAGACCCAAGTTTGATGCATTTGCTATCGTGATACTGGACACAGAATCTCAGATCCTTGGGCAGGTTCTGTTGGTGGAGCTTCAGCAGGCACTGTCTGAGCAAAGAATCTGTTTCAGCTACTAGGACTGCAATCTCTCAACCTGGGTTAGAATTTAGAACATGGGCTCCCTATATGTCGATTGAAGAATGCAGAGTTGTGTTATTTGACTTGTTGTTCATGACCCATAAGTTCGTTTGATGGTTAGAGTCTGGTTTTGGAACTTTGAAGTGCCTGCTCATGTACGTACCTACAGTGGTAGGGTAGACTGTCAATCCCATCAACCTGTAGGACTCTGATGTAAGTAGCAAGCTCTATGTGCGGATCAACCAACCACTCAAATGCAAATGCAAAAAATTCATTCCTCAAGAACTGCTAAAGTTGGCTGTAGCTTTGGCATATTCGGTTGTCGATTGATACAAGAGAAAGTCTGATGATGGTAAGCATGCTTTTTTATATGCTCTATTGCTGCTTAGGTGCACCATTTACCTCCCCTTGGATCCGAAGGACCCTCTTGTAGGCTGGACTGCCTCCCAGCTCTGAACTTTGACAATACAGATGCGTAGTTCGATTGAATGAGCGCTTATTGTACAGATTGCTTGTAGGAACAGCAGTCTGAACTCTGAAGGCAGCTGTAACAGCCTTAACAAGGGCAAGACCTTTCTTTTGAGGGGTATTTAACGTTCTAAGAAGATTGGAAGAACAAAGATTGGGGCTTTCGTCAGGCTTGGGATTGGTGAGCCATAATGTGATTTTGGTCTTGAAGGAATTTTCTGGTTCCGATATTCTGGTTTTCCTTGTAAGCAAGCCATCTTTCCAAATAGGGCTTATCATTCTCGCTGAAACAAAAAGGCCGTCGCTGCTATTGCAAATGCAGAAAGAATAAGAGATCAAACTGCTCGAGAAAGGTAGTAACGCTAGCATTTCAAGGTCTGGATTTCATTCCACAAAAGATCAAAGAAGAAAGTCCTGTGTTAACTACAACTGCTGAAATCGTTGACTAAAACTGTATAACCCTTTCACAATTGAAACCCATATAGGCGTAGTAAAAAAGTGATATTTTGTTCATATTTGGATTAAAAATAATATGAGCGAGCTGTGAATAAACTTTTATCCAATTGAGCTCAAGTCGAGCTCGAGCTATTTGCTTAAATTAAGGAAAAAATCTAAAATTAGACCAAGTCGAGCCGAGTGCCGAGTGGTAAACGAATCGAGTTTTATTTAAATTGTATATCGAGCTTTAAATTTTGTTTAGATTTGACCTGATAACTTTTCGAATAAGTTTTGAACTAAGCCGAGCTTGAACTGTTTGTTCATTTTTCTCCTTATTTGTCATTTTCGTGGTCAAATAGAATGCCAATTTTAGAGGAACCTTGTAAATGTGTGTGTTAGAGCTAAAATATTTTAAATATTCTTCCTTTTGAAAAAAAAAAAAATGATAGCAATGTTTTATTTGCGAAGGGAATTGAAAATGCTAATCTTATGGCTATGTAAAAAAAAAAAAATTCTTTTATAGCTAAATAATATAAAAGAGTTTTTTTGTGGTTTGGTCCTTATGAACATGTGTTATCTTTTGTGGTGGTGTTGTAAACCATTTTTTCTTGTGTGATTTTATTTCCTTCATGGGCATTGAAGTGATGAGTTACATTTATTTTTGTGGTTGTTTACTTGTTTATGTCTTCAAATGCTAGAGTTTGAAGAAACAGATCTGGGCATAGGCATTCAATTGGTTAGACAAGGTGACGTGTTCCTCTCTTGTTGTGTGTCTATGCTCTCATGCTAGTTTCTCAATCAATGCATGTGTTCTAAGAGTAAAATGATACACACCAGCATGATGATGGCTACTGTTTCATGGGCTCCATGAACACACTTCTCTGCTTCATTGCCACTGACTAGCTGAATCATGTGAACAACTTGTTTCAGATACATGGAACTCTATTTTACAATTTGGTTAAAAATTAAAAAAAAAATAGAACTTTTGGAGCTTCTCTGTTAAAGCCTGCACAAGTTTGGTTAAAAATATTACAGTAGTCGCCCATCACCTAACTATCCATAATACATGTCCTTTACTTTTGGAACTTTTACATTAAAGCACGCATAAGCAAAAAGCTTGCATGACCAATAAAACAAGTACAATACTTCCCTACTTAGGCATCAACTATGTGTAATACTTTTACTGCTATTTCAATTAATGCATGACATAAGGCTTTTGGATCTCTCACCATGATGTTTTTTCTCTGTATTTTTGTCATTAGGAGTTTTGAGATGAAAACCGAAAGAATGGGAGGTTAGTCCGTTTCTTCTGTCTGAATGTTGTTTTTAGTAAGCCTTCTTTTTATTTTTATTTTTTCTTGATGGATAGTGAGCCTTCTTTTATAGGGGTTTTATGGGGAAAAGATCTTGCTTATGTGATGTTTAATCTAATAAAAATTTTATGTTTCATCCTTCAGCATGGTGGCTGTTGCAAAACATGTGCACATGTCTCTATCTATCATAATATTTTTACTTTTATGTTTCTGCAGCATCAGCCTTGTGTTTTTGTTTCTGATTACCAAAAAAATAAAAAAATTCTTGTGATTTTCTCTTGACAATGGGGGCAGAACTGGAAAGAGAAAAAGGGTTGCGCATAAAACAGAGCACCTGGAATGAGAGAGTAAGTTGGAGACTTGGTTTCTACTCATTCGTTTAGGTATGACCGTATGAGGCTTTGCCCAGGAGGTGGCGGATGGTTTCTGAGGGTGGTTGCCCCCTACCTCCTTCGCCGGCGGAGCTGATGATTACCTCCAGCTCCAACGTCCGATGATCGGACAACAACCCTCAAATACATACCCCTGAGGAATGCATCAATTGATATTCTTTTCTTTATTTCTTTTTTTTTTTTTCTGAGAATCCATCTCTCTCTCTCTCTCTCTCTCTCTCTCTCTCTCTCGCTCCGTGTGATGTATATATATATATATATCTATACATCCAACACAATCATCAGCAACACTGCTCAGCTGCTTGCTTCCGATCTGTTCTGTTTCTTTTCCTGTTTCTGGTTACACTTCTGCTTCTCTGTCTCTCTCTCGCTCTCTCTGTCTCTCTCTTGAAAACGGAAATAGGCTTTGATGATTCTCTCTTCTCAAGAACAGGCTTTTAGGGAGGAAGGGCCATAGATTGGCACGGCAACTTTTGGGTTTTCTGGGAGAGAAGAAGTTTCTCTTCTTGATTCTCAGAAAGAACCAATTTTTGCAGCCTCTGGCCTTTTCCCTTCATTTGTCTGAAAAAAGGCGAATCTGAGCCCCCCTTCCCTCCCCAACCTATTCCTCAGTAAAATTTCTGTTTTTTTTCCCCTTAATTGTCTATACATTTGGATGCAAAGTCGGTTAATATTTTATACAAATACTACCGAGCCCAGTAGTTTTTAAATTTCTAAGGACTGTACAGAAGAAAAGGAACAACTGAAATGAGTTGTAGATTGGTTGTATGGACACTAATTTCAGAACTGTGCAAGGGATTTTGGTGACAAATCGAGCACTGATGGTGATGGGGACAGGAGATATAGCAGGTTCTATAGGTTGAGCTCCAGGAGGAACTATGTGGAGCAAAGAACCTGTTTCAGCAATCTCACTACTTGGGCCAGAACATGGGTCCTGTCGAAAGCTCAAGAGTTAAGATCTCTGTGATTTGCTGATCATAACTGAGTTTGCTTGATGGTTAGAGGTTAGGATTCCAACTTAGAAGTTCCAAGTTTGAAGTGCTTACTCATTATACCTGCAAATTGCGTTTATGGGATAAGTCCATTCCCACATTGCAGTGATCTTTATTGTTGCTTGTTTTCTAACGGTTCTGAGGCGTAGCTGAAATCACAAAAGTACTGCAACACCTTTCCTTGTTTTTTTTTTGGGTAACTGGGCACATTTTTTGTTAGCTAAGAGCCAAATGCTGGGCTCTTCGATAATCTGAACCAAAAGGACGACAAAACCAACTTTCAGATACGAAACATCTGAAAATGAAAATCCCCGTAATTGGCTTCATCGAACTCTACTTCAAGGTTATAAAAAATTGGAATCCTACATGAAATTGTTTTATGTTTTATATGAATTTTAATTGTACAATTGGATCAGACTCGTAATTGTAAGTGATTATAATTGTAGAATCTTATTGATTCCATTTCCTATTTCAGATTATAAAATCACAAAATTATAATATTCAAATCAAGATTTTAATAACTTTCGTTTATTTAGGACTGTTCAAGCATTTGTACAGTGGGCAATCATATTTTTGCTTAAATATGCATTAAAAAACACTTGTGCTAAACAAAGTCACGGGATGGAAATGGAGTACTGTTTGTGAGTACCACAACGATTATAAATGAGATTATTAGTGTTAAAATGCCTAATTTTAGTAAATTTGTATGATGGTTCTTGGTAATACCCATCCTAGGAAGTTGGGCTCCTATTGGGCCCTATGTTACATTAGGGAAATAAGATCCATCAAGAGTTTTGGACCCAATCCAACTCAATTAGGCCCACAACCATATACTCTTTAGAAGTGGAATTGCAAAAAGACATGTGTCATAGATTCAATAGTTCATCCAAAGGCCCTAAACTCTAGGACAAAGAGCCCCAAAAACCAATATAAAGGCGTTCATTATCACATGTCAGGTATAAGATCATTTTTTTTTTGTATTTACACCATGTTAGAACTCTTATTGACTTGAACGTTGGAATATCTTTTGCAAGTTTTCACGCTTCATCATCCAAGAAGTACTCATATGACTGACCTCATCCTCGAGCATCCATGTCGTGTGCCAAGAGAAATGCATCATCATTTGACGCCCACCGTTCTTTATACATGAGTATACACTTGGACACCTTCATTTCTGGAAGGAGGTACAACATCCAGATCCGTTTGACAAGGTGGCAAGTGGAGCCCTCTTTATTGACGAAGCAGATGACAATACTTCAGCATTAACATTCTTAAGTTGTACCCTCGAGACTAGGGATGGCAAAGCAGACCTGCCTTCACACCAGAAGGAGTTAGTACAGAAGGTCATTTACCCTACTAGAGCAAAGTTTGAAAACATGAATGTGCAACTCACGAGCAAGTTGGGTTCAGTCACAACAATCATGACTAAGTATTTCATACAACCTCCTTCGTCAATCTAAGCACCACCCATACCTTGGAACCATTGGCATCATCCATACGTACAAGGAATCAAATTAGTCAGTGATGGCACAAGTGTTAGAACTTAAATTCAAAGCTAGACAGGAGGCCTCCCTAGTATCTCCATTCATAATATTAGTGTCATGGGACCCGGGGGGCCTACCTTGCCACCACTCCAAATCCCACCAACATCAGCAGTACCATCACCTCATCAACTAGTATCCCCATTCAAACATATGGTGATTCCATTAACCCAAGGAATGCTTTTTGTAATTGTTTTGCCAACAATTATAATGCTGCCTAAGACCTTATTTCCCCATGGAAAAGTGGGTAACAATTTTACCACCCAATTACCTCAACCACCAGTCCTACAAGCCTTCCCTAGAGACAATAGTCAGCTGACTTACACTTATTATTTTTGGCCCGATATAGTATATCATAGTGCCTACACATAGTCGGCAGCCATACCAATAACTAATATGCCTCCATTATCACAACAAGCTTAACTCGCCTTTGTTTAGCAACCTATGGTCAATACATCAGACCCAGCTGCAAAAGTAGCACTTCAGGCTACCTAAAACACCATTACTCAAATATAGCGACAAATACAAGTTCTCACTCAGAACAGTCAAAGAGAACAAGGAAAACATCCCTTCACTGCTGAACTCATGAATGAGTTGATACCAAAGAAAATGAAAATCCCTCACTTTGAACTATATGATTGAACGAGAGACCCTATAAATCACTTAAGTCATTATGAGAACATTATAACCCTAGCTGGATTCTCAGATGCAGCTTTGTGTCAAGCTTTTCCAACAACACTAATGGGAGATGCCTAGACGCGATACTCTGATCTTGAAACATAATTAGTAGGTTTGTGGATTGACCTCAATAAAGCCTTCACAAACTACTTCCTTGGGAGAAAAGCTCGCACACAAGTTCTAACTCGCTTTTTTGTTGTGAAACAAAATAAAGGGGAGTCCCCGAGAAGTTACGTTGATCGCTTCAGTAAGGAAGCATTAAAAGTGCCTAATCTAGTTTGAAGGATTTCAACCAGACTCATAGTTTGCCAAAGATTTGGCAAAGAGGCCCACAAAAAAGAGGCAAGAGTTCTTGCAAAAAGCCTTAGAGTTCATGAATGTTGAGAACATTGTTGCTCTAAGTAGGGAACAACGCAAGAAGGAGTCCAGATCATTAAACTACCAAAGGCCATCCAAAAGACAAAGGCATAATGAAAGATCATGGCAACACAATAATTCTTCTTGGAGAGAACATACAATTGAAAGTCGAGATAGACCAATATATACCTTATTCACAGCCCCACATTTAGTATCTTTCATGTCATTCAAGATAAGAAATACCTTAAACGGCGAAAAGCCACAAAGGGTGAGCAAATAAGTCCTAGGGCAGACCACTATTGTGAATTCCACAAGATAGTGGTATATGAGATGGAAAATTGTAGACTGTATAAGGAACAAATTGAAAAATTGATTAAGGAAGGTAAACTCAACAAATACATCAAGCATTATGGCAATCGAAGCAGTAATACTTGCAAGAGAGACCCAAAGTATAAAAAGAATAATGATGACTGTGATAGAGATGGCAAGGGTAGAGGTAATAAAGATCGCTATGACAACAAGCCTATAGAGGCGAAAATCCACCATTTGGTCAACGAGGTCACCTCTAAAGGAGGGAAGGAACATGTTGTCTTAGGTTTTTCATTTACTCATAGGACTTTGGAACTTATTGTGGATGTTGTGATACCAAAGCACAAAGTCAAAATGCTTTTATTAAATACTAGAGCTGTTATGGCCCTCCAAGTATTGGACCGGTGGCGGTCAAGTAAGGCTTGTTTGCAAGATAAGAAATTCTTTAGTAAACATTTTTTTAATGCATTTCAAGCAAGTAGGAAGGTTTGGAAAGGTTTCTAGAGCACAAATGGCACCTAAGTGTTATCAAGGGTAAAATGGTCATTTTATACCCCGAGGTGATAGGATCGGTTTTAAAGCTCAAAGTATTTCATTTGGACTTAAGTGATAAGAAACCAAAGTAGGGGATGGAAGTGCCAAAGTTAGATGCACTATTTGGAGGTGGGGTTCTTTTGGCAAATTTAAAGAAATTGGAGGAGCCATGTAGGAAAAGGTTGGATTTAAATCAATTTGGGAAGGTTTCCCTTCACTATTCATATTCTCCAACTCAAAACCGTAGGTCTCTCTTTTCTCACAAAATTCATGTCCAAAACCCATCCATTTCTTCAATTCTTGGTGAAATTGGAAGCCTCATGGAATATCCAAGTAAAAGCAAGCTTCCTCTTGCTTAGTTTTGGTGGATTGAGCTTTGGAGAGGCATTTTTGGTCCATGGGAGCTTGGGTATGTTTTCTCCCTTTGTGTTCTTGGTTTATTAAGCTTCCTAGAGGTTGGGTCAAGCTTAATTGAGCTAAAAATTGTGCCCATTTGTGATGAATTGGCCTAGGAACCACAGAAAATTCATAGTAGAGCTATGGGAGCTTTGGTGTTTAACTTACTTGATTTTGCTTGGATTGTGTTTAAGGTAAGGGGATTTCTTATTTTTCATGTTATGTTAATGTATTTCTACTATATTTAGCATTGGGGATGATTAATTGCAAACCTAGAAGTGATTAGAATCAAGTTTGAGTCAATTGTGCACAGTTTTCATGAAGATCGACGAAGTTTGCAAGTTTTTAGCACTGAGGCACCATTTTGGGTGCCTAGGTGCCAAAAAGAAGCATGCCTAGGTCGTGCTCCTGAGGCCTAGGCTCCAGGATACTCATTTTTTTATAGCATCAAATCAACTTCGAAACTCATCCAAGAAGGTTATTTTTTGTTCCTAATTAGTTCCTAAACATTCTAGACATGTTCCTAAGGTTGGATAAAGATTTAAAATGGAAATAGAATGAAGAAAAAGTGACAATTGGATTAAATGAAGCAAGGAGAAGATGGTGTGTGCATAATTGAACTATATGTATCTCTAAGGGTATTTTAGTGCCCTAGTTGAGGCTTGTAGTCATCCTTAAGGTAGTTTAAATGCATTAATAATGAGTAACCAAGTATTTTAAGCAAGGAACATGGTGAACTAGCAATGGTGAACTAGAACTGTAGCCTAGTTAACTAAGAATGGTGCCTGTGCACTATGGCACGGTTAGTGTGGCAACATATGACACAACTTCTTGTAGCTTGGTAAGATGATTTGGGTTAGTATTTTATTGACCCTAGATTGGTTCAGAAGCTACAAGAATTACAAATAGTTAAGGAAAACACCTAAGGGCCAAAGAAGGCTCTATGAGGCTAATAGGGGCAAATAAGTACATTTGGGCACAATGTGAGCTCTACAGCCCATGGGAAGCCTAGATTGGATAATATGGGAGCTTGGCATGGCTTGGGAGGTTGCTTAATGCCCAAGTAAGTGCAAGTTACCCTAATGAATGAAGAGGAACACTAAGAGCTCTAAGTAGGTAGGTGACTTAGCACTCAAGCTAAGTTACTTGAGCACATTGAGGGGTTTTTTAGGACTAGAGTAGTTAAGCTACCTTAGTGCATTTGGGACCTTAATATGTGCTAGGAAACACAAGGAGCACTTAAAGCAAGCATGATTCCTAATGATGGCCAACTCATTAAAGTAAAGCAAGTGCCAAGCCTAATATTATACAAAGTTCACCAAGGAAGGTGGAGGCCTAGTAACACTTGGTCACTTAGCCGGGTCATAGACCTAAGGGACTAAAGTGGGAGCTTAGTGCACCTAGGGGTGGAGGTTTAGTATGCCCAGTTGCCTATATGGGTGTTAAGCCCAAGGAGCTAGAGCGGGAACCTAGTACACCTAAAGTAGGTTGACCATGTGCTAGTCAAGGTTCACCATAGGAAGGGTGAAAGGTTAGTAACACCTAGTGGCCTAGCTTACTCTTAGACCTGAGGCATTAGTGTGGGACCTTAGTGCACCTAACTTGGCTTTGCCAAAAAGACTTGGATTACTCCTGGGCATGGTATTCAAGAGGAGGCTATTACATGCTTAGGTGACAACCTGGCACAGTTAGCAAGGGAAGGCTTGCTAGAGTGAGTTCAGGGCTAGAACTCGCTAAGAGATGACTAGGATGAGGAAGGGTCGTAAGGGAATCGGGTATATGTGTATATATTAGGCCTCAAACTGTAATGAGCTTACAGTAGAATTATGACATTTATTGTCTAGTGTCCTCTAGTGTTTTCTTTGCAGGTACCCCGAAGACCTCTTATTGGGAATCTATGATTCTCACCCCTTAGTTTGCATGTGCAGGTTTAGGTGATTCGGCCAACAAACTAAGATGGTTGTTGAGCTAGTTAAGCAGGTACAAATTATACTTGCTAGTTTGTATTTTTCTGTTGATTTATTGGTTACGTTGTGTATTAACTATGTTAGATTAACCTTGAGTAGTGGTTGGTCTAAAAGCACAAAAGGATTCAAGACTAAAGGCACTTGAGAGGTGGAGCTCAGGTGGTTAGCTTAGTAAGGTCATCTCAGTAGGTTATGCTTAAGTACTTAATTGTACTAGATGCCTCTAGCAACATTGGTTATTTTTATGTTTTGGTTTGTGATTCATGTGCATAATTGAATAATGTATATAGGGTTAATGCTTGTAGGAAATGTGTTTATGACTTTGGCTAGTTTTACTGTTATTTTAAGTACGGATCCTCCAATGTTTTAAATGTTTTATTTTATGTTTAAATTTTATGCCAAAGCGAATCATGCATCATTTAATGCTAGTATCTAGGTTAGTAAGTTTAGGTCACGTGCATTTCTTTTTATTACAAGCATAGAAACCAACAATTATGAACTAAAACTTGGGAATTCCCTAAATTCCTAGTGATCTTGGGTAGCACAAACAGCTACAAGCGACTTAGGGCTGCGTCAAGGGCACCCCTCAGCATTCTTTATCAAAGTGCCGTTGAAAGGATAAAATTCGACAAAACATGGATTAAGCCGCACCCTTATCAAATTAAAGGACCATGAGATGAGTCCTTCCCAGTGGTGAGGGAAGTAGTGTTCCCGATGACATTTGGAGATAGAACCGGGAAGGAAACTACAAAGATGGTCAAGTTTAAAATCATTGATATGCCTACAACTTACAATGGTTTGATCAGATTCTACACCATGCAGGACTTCGACATCTATGTCAGACCTAAAACGTTGGAGATCACCCTCGCTTCCAAAGAAGGAATAACGGTCATCTCCCCAAGCATAGCTGAAACAATCTCGACAGTTACCATGCGACACTGTTTTGATACTATGGATGTAAGGAACCAAGAGTAAGAGAGAAGAGGAAAACCTATGGAGGTAATAAAAGAAATCATCCTTGACAACACATACCCTAGTAAAAAGACGAAGATTAGAACCACCCTTAGAAAAATGATGATGAAGAATTGATCACTTTCCTCAAACACAATCATAATGTCTTTGCATGGTCAGCTAAAGATATGCCAAGGATTTATCTAGAGATCATTACTTATAAGCTCAACATCAGACCAGGAAAAAAACTAGTCCAGCAAAAGAAGAGGAACCTTAGACCAAAATGATAATGCACTAATCTTAGTACACTATCTTAATGCTAAAGAATGAGGTTCTTTACATGAGTATGCTCTGGATAAAGGAGTGTGGAGACTTGTAAAAGATACTTCGATGCTCAAGTCTGTAGGACTTTTAGCAAGGGTATAAATACCAAAGATAATGATCTTATACTTAATGTATTATAATGAATGCACTTATATAGGCTTTTGGGGTTTTGTGCCTTACAGTTTAGGACCATTGGATGAAGTTGTTGTCACTTGAACTGTTAGATTTATGACACTTGTCCTTTTTTTATCTTACTTCCAAAGGGTATAGGATTGTGGGCCTAGTTTAGTTTGATTAGGCTTGAAACCCTTAATGGGTCTTATATTCCAAGAGTAACATAGGAGCCCAAATCCTTGATATGGGTATCACCACCATGCTCATGGAATTGCAATGAAGAGATTTGTAAGCTCATTATTTTACTTTCTTTCATTGCAAAGAATGACCCTCAGAAAGAGGAGACTAACTTTTGGTTTAGTTTTGTAAATAACTCTTCTACTAGTACAATGTGATTAACCTGCTTTGGTCAAGTATGTGTAAATATGCAATGTGAAAGAGTGTTGGCTAAAGAAGGTACTATCACTTGACTAGGTTTCCTGATAGTTAAAGATGAATTGACAATAGATTTTTAGACTTTTGCTTGTAAAAGTTTGTAAATGTATGTGTTTAAATGCTAGCAAGCTCTAACGATCCCTAAGCTAAGGAGATTGTAGGGTTGTAAACAAACCAAACAAATAGAAATAAACCTTGTTTGTGTTTGTTAATTTAACTTTAAAAGAACATGAACACGAATGATAAATGAATACATTTTCTATGCTTGTGTTCATTTGTTTATAAATGAATGTGTTTGTTTTTGTTTGTCTTTATTCTTTAACAATAACAATATAAAATTGTTGTGAATCAAATGAACTAAACAAACGAATGTGCTCGTGAACACCATTAAATGAACATATGAATAAATGTGTTTGTAAACAACATAAACAAATATAAACAAACAAATAAATAAGAGCAAAATATTAAGAATAAATGAACTTACAAAATAAATAAAAAAATGAGTAAATAAATGAACAAACAAACAAATGAACAAATAAATAAACGAACATCAATCGAATTATTTGTGAACATAAATAAATGAAGTACACTTTGTTCATGTTCATTCGATTAATTAAATAAATGAACTCCCGCTAAATCGTTCATAAACACTATACCAAATGTTTGTTCGTTTATAACCCTAGGAAATTGTACTCAATACCTGTATTTAAAATGCTTTTGTAGTTGTCTGTATTAGATCGGTGCTAACTCTATAGGATTTCAAGTGAAAATGCTTGAGTTATGATTTGCAATCTAGCCAAAGTACTTGTTTTCTAGTTTAAGTAATTGAAACTTGTTTGCAAAGCAGGATTAGAATACAAGTTCTTGATCTTAGTTTTGACAAACCAAGCCTTAGAAGCAGTTTTTATGTGCAAAAGTTGCCTGCTCTATTAGTAGAGGTAAAATCCAAATTTGGTCCCTTAACTATTCGGTTGTCCTAAAATGGTCTTATAACTCTAAAAGTGGCTATTAAGGTCCCCTTACTCTAGTAGCGTGTTCAATTTGAGTCTCATCGTCAGTTGAGCTACTATTTTGGATGTAAATTGCCTACTTGGCATTCATAATGCCACGTGGCTTCCTCTTTAACTAAAATAGGTGACCATTTTGTACTGAAATGAAATATTAAACACAAATTGACATAAACAAATAAAGAAATGACTTCAATTATAAATAGTCCAACAATTTCTTCTTCTTCCTAGACTCTCTCTCTCGAATCTTCGTGATCTCAATGTCGCTCAACGTCATCAGTGTAGAGGAGATCCATTCGCTGCCGTAGAGAAGATCCGTTCGATGTCGGCCGGCATTGCCCCTTTGGTACTCCTTTTCCATCCTTAGATTTCGCCACCTAACTCCTTCTCTGGTGCCGCCTGCCTCAATCCTTCTTTTCCATGCTTCGATTTGGTCGTCCTTCGCCCTTCTCTTTCCTCTCTATCACCCTTATCTCATTTCTTTCCGCTTTTTCCCTTCTCTCCCTATCCTCCCTTCTCACTCATCTCATGGCCTTTTCCACTACCCATCTATTTTCTGCCTTACCTCGTCTTATGGTCGATTCGCTTACCTCCTTAGTTTTCTTCATTACTTCACCTCATCGATTTTGCACGAAAGCATCATCGCCTGACTTGGACGATTCAAGAGAATGGAGGCTCAATTTGCACGATCCAAAACTTGCATGATTCAATTTCACACAGAAGACAGAAAGAGGCTTGATTTCATGAATGAAAGAGAGAACGTGATAATTCACACCGGCTTTTCTGCAAGATAGAAAATTGTCTGCACCGATTTTTGAAATTGGGAACTTGCCACCTGTTTGTTTGGAGATTTAAGAGATTGATGTTCTTCATTTTCTGGGTTTTGGTTCAAATTTTTCAGGATTAAATTTGAGATTTTGCTTGGTTGATTTTAATTCTTAAATTTGGTTTTGTTCATGGGTTTTTTTGTTTAGAGGATTGTATTCAGATCCGATTCTTTCCATCTCTGTTGATCGCTAGTGTTCGGATCTTCGCCTTTGTCAGTCATTCTCCATCGTTGTCAGTTCTCAAAATAGATTGATAAGACAGAGTTCTTGGATTTGCTTGGATTTTCTCGGAGTTGCTTGGAGTTGCTTGGATTTAATCGAATTTGGATATTCTAATGTCGAACGGTTGGGTCAGCTCGGATTTGTGACCTGACAGCTATCCGGCTATTTGCAAGAATTGGGGAAGGTGATGAAGTTTGGATTATTTGTGTTTTAAACTCTCAAAGATTATGTGTTTGTCAATTTGGGTCTAAATTTTCATAAGGGTCATTCATTTTACTTAAACAGGAAGCCACATGGCTTTGTGGGCTAAGAATGCGCCACATCATCATTTTCCGTTCTAAATAATGGCCCAATTGACTACGGGGATTGGGATTGGATGTGATTTACAAGTTAAAAGACCTTAATAGGCACTTTGAGAGGTAAGAAACTACAATAGGACAAACGTAAAAGTTAAGGGACTGTGGATGGATTTTACCCTTATTAGTAAGCTAAGTTTAGTTTTTTACCATGGTTACTGTACGCATATGTGCAATTAGACATAGGGATAATTTTCAAATTTACCCCTACTTGAAATCAGTTTCCCCAAATCTGTCATCCTCGATTCTCTCTAGCCCTTTTTCCCGACATCACCAGAAACTAATCCCCTGCTCTTGCGCCGGTTGCTCCTCGATTCTTCGAACTTGCAAAGATCACACCGGAGCCGGAGAAGAAGCTGGAAGCCACCGACAAGAGAAGAGAGATTGGAGCACAAAGGGAAAAGAGAATATCCAAGAGAAAGAAGATCGGAACGCTGAAGAACCAATTGCCGGCCAAGAGAAGTGAGATTCGGAGCGTGAAGATCCGGGAGTGGTGCGAGACAACGTGAAGATCAGAACGCCAAAGAACCAATCGCCGGCCAAGAGAAGCGAAATAGGAGCTCACAGATCCAGGAGCGGCGAGAGATAGTGTGAAGGTCGAAATGCCGAAGAAGCAATCGTCGACAAAGAGAAGTGAGATCGAAATTGCTACCAATCGCCGGTGTTCCTCTGTCTTTTATTCCGGTATATGGCCAGAAAGAAAACTGCGAGACATAGCCGGAAATAGCCGGGGAAGAGAAATGAATGGCGATGCGAAGAAGCCACGAATGCCAGGGAAGCCAAGAAACCATGAACGGGGAGGACGAGATCCGGAAAATAAACGGCATTGTGAGATCAGAAACTATTATTTAAATGATTATTAGACAATTTTAAATATTGATTTAAACACTTTTAAATTTCTATTTAGACATTTTTTTTATTATTTCGTATACATATTTTTATCATGAAAATAAATTGTTTGCTTATTGCTTTAGACATTTTGTCACTTTTCTTTAGACACTTTTACACATTCATTCAGACATTTTTTTATTATTTCAATTAGTTATTCTTGAAGAGAGTAAATTGTCTACGTATTGGTCAGACACTTCTAAATATTTCTTTAGACACTTTTACACATTTATTCAGACATTTTTTTATTGTTTCAATTAGTTATTTTTGAAGAGAGTAAATTGTATATGTATTGGCCAGACACTTCTAAATATTTCTTTAGACACTTTTCGGTATCCATTCAGACACTTTTCATTTTTTTGAACATGACATATGACGTATACTGTGAGATCATGACATATGACAGTTTGATGGCAGCACCGGTGTCGGTGCCGGCGCCGGCACCGGAGAAAATAGCAATAGCAAGCTAAGGTTTTTTGTAGAGAAGAATATTTTAACTAAGGGTATTTTTGTCAATTTTTTGAATAATTTATACCTTATATATAGAAGATTAAATGGTATGTTAGTATTTCTAATTAGACATAGGTGCACAATAAAAGAACTATTAGTTTTTGCTGGGATTTTTACTCATCTGATCTGAGCAATGTTACGCTTCTATCATTCTATGTTATGCTTAAGCTAGTTTGTGAAGGCTTCTAAATGCAAATTAGTTTATATTTTCTACCTCTTTAATTAACTTTATAACACACATTAATTGAGTAAGGGATTATGAGATTGAAATTCTTCTTCTTATTTCTTTGCTGTTTTTGTCTCTTTTCCTCTTTTAATTTTCAACTGACAAAATTATAGTTTTTCATTTTTCAATTTTTTTGTTTAAAATAAATAATTTGAGAGCTAATATTTTGTTAGATTATAATCACTTGAATTATTTTTTTTTAAATAATTAAATTTTATAATTTTTTTCTTAATCTACAAAAGACAAAACATAATCTATAATAATATAAATTTTCTAAAAATATAAATGTTTTAAAAGTGTTTTTTGCCCTACTTTTTTTTTTTGGGGGCAGTGGGGCGGGGTGCGGGGGGATCGGCTACTTGATGTTCGCTATTTCCTCCCGAGGGTGGCGAATCAGTTCGAGTCTGAGGCTTTGCCCTGGAGGTGGTGGCTGGTTTTTGAGGGTGGTTGCCTCCTACTTTCTTTGCTGGCGGAGCCGATGATTACTCGCCGCCCCGCCCTTCTCCTATCCGCCAACAGCCCTCACACACACAAACACACACGCAAATGAATCGAGAAAGATCATTGTTTTGAGATTCCACTCTCTCTCTCTCTCTCTCTCTCTCTCTCTCTACGTGTATATCCGTACGCTTCTAATCAATTACATGATCTTTGCTCTGTTGTTTCTGATACAGCTACAGTCTCTTCTTCTTTTCTCGCTCTCTCTTTCTCCAAATCGGAATGCGAATAGGCTGTGATGATCCTCTCTTCCCAGGAATCAGGCTTTGAAGGGGAGGGGCAATAGATTGGCGAGGCAACTTCTGGGTTTTCTGGGAAATAGAACAATTCCCAGAAAAAGAACAGATTTTTGCAGCCTCTAGCCTTTCCTCTTCTGTTGTCTGACAAAAGGCAAATCTGAGCCTTTCCTCTCTTCCGCCCCATTTCCCTACTCTGTTCTTGTTTAGTTTTTCTAGCTAATTATGAAAGTCATTTGAAGTTTTTACAAAATACTAGGAGGGCGATGAATTTTAAAATTCTCTGAACTGTACAGAGTTAGCTACAGATTTATTGTTTAAGAAATTGAACAACTTAAATTGAGTTGCAGATTGCTGGTGCCTGCAGGATCATCAGTTCACTATGATTCTATAAGTAGAGGTGGAGACCGTTCATATGCTACTGGAAACTTGGGCAACTTTTCTGACAAGGTAAGCCATAATTTTGCCTCATTTGATTGAGAGGAAAATACTTAGCTCATCTTGTGACAACTGTTGTATGTTTCTAATTATCAGCATTGTGAACCCGGTTCTTCCTGTTGTGCCAGAAATGGGGCTTCAGTCACTAATGTTTCTTTACTTTCTGCTGTCAATTTCCGGCACTGTTGTAGTAATTAGGTTCTATTTAAACTTTAATGTTAATGTAAGGAATTTGCTTGTGCTTGTGTCGATGACCTAAAGGCTTGGAGGCTTTCTCCTTTACAAATGTGCAGATTCACCTGTCACGTTACACAGTTTTCTGGAGAAAGGCTGCAATAGCCTGAATATCTTTTCACAATTTGGGCGCCTACTTTTAAGCATTATAAATTCTTAAATAAGAAGGGGTCTGTCTAGTCATTCACATGTTCACTTGTTTTGCTGTTTTAGGACTTTTACAGTGTTGATACGGGATTTAGAGATGAGAGTGTGCATGCTATCTTTGTGCAAGCCTTTTGTGCTGTGTGTGTTTGATGCTGAATGAACCTGTGCTATGGCATCCAAATTTCTGCAGCAGTAGAATCAGAAGTTGGGCGTAATCCTAAAAATAAATGTTTTATCAGTCACTTTTGAAATGTGAGATTGGTGGAATATTAGTTGCCGAGCTGATATGCTCTCTTGCTAGGTATTTCAGTGGTTATATCTTTGACATTTGTGTGTGCATGCTTATGAGCATGGGAAAAAACTGAGTTCAATGTCATCTTCTTACTTCATTGTAACTCATGTTTGGCCTGTTAGTGAGTATTTTATGCTTGGATACTTCCAGACTCATTGAATTGTTAGCTTTATTGGTGGGCAGTATCTGAGGTGATCGGATGGTAAAAGTTAAGCTGCTCCCATCCATAGCCATAACCGTGTGCCTTTCTTTTTCAAATACTCATCAAGAATGGAATCACATTAAAATTTGAAGATAAGCATTCTATTTTGGTGTTATACCGGGGAGCAAGCACTGAAAACTTGATAGTTCCCTGCATTATGAAGCTTGCACTTGAGGCTTTTTATGCAGAATAGTACGATCCTTTTTGCGTTAATATGAATTTTTCGTTGATTGCAGTCTATTTGTCAATATTGTGTCTTCAGAATGCTCTGTCGTTTTTAAATCATGCATAATAAAATTCCACTTTGTTCTCAAAGTAAGTACATAAATAAATTTTATTTTTGGCAGTCATCTATTATATTTGGCTTAGGTAATGTTTGGGTTTTACTTGAAGAGTCAATCCTTATCATAATGTGGGTTGACAATTGGCCTCACATTCATCTCTCTGTTACGTTTTTATGTAATAGTTGAAGCTTCTAATTCTCATGAATGCTTGTGTATATAGGAAAGCTAATTTTTTGCTGTAGATTTCTTTTATGACATTGCTGCTGAGCCACTTAGCAGCATACATGGTCCAGCCTTCATTCAGCGTGCTCACGATTTTCTTCACCTCTTCGGTGGTTCCATTGCATTTCCAGTTCCTGCCGACGAAGAACTTCCGGGCCATTTGTTTTCTTCACCTCTTCTTTGTTGGAATATTTTCCTGCCATTTCCTGTTGAAGAATTGGGAAGAGATAAAATTTAAAATGGTTGCAAGTATGCATTATTCTGTCTGTTTCTTTACAATATTTTAATATCTAGTAATAAATTATTTTATATATTACACTTTAAATTATTATTAAAATATTTTTTTATTTATATGTAAAAAGAAATAGATAAGAGTAGAAATAACAGGAATTCTTTTTTTTTTTTTTTCCAATGTTTGTGTCTATGGAACCCAAATATTGTAAAGAAAATGTCCACAACTATAGTAAACATTTTGCATTGTCAATGCGGCAAGTTATTATAGCGGCATAAGCCAAAAACGGCAAAAACGTAAAAATGCTTTAGGAAACGATTTCACCAGTTAACCCGATGTTTCAGTTATAAATGTAATTATAAGGTTAATTTATGAATGAAACAAAGAGTAAAAACATGAAATAATGTGTAATATTATATTAAAAAATTCAATAAATATAACATCTCATATCTTTGGTAAATAATTTAGATAGAAGTAAACAAAAAAGGGCATTAAAGAGTTTTTGAGAAAGATTAGTATGTAACAGTAGAAGGAATGAGTGGGTGTGTGGGAAGAAAAGGAAATGAGAGTTAATGTAATAAATTTGATTTAATGTCGGATAGAAGTAAAAAAAAAAAGGCATTAAAAAGGCTAAGAGAAAGAGTAGTATGTATTAAGTAAACAAGAAGTAGTTGGGTGGAAGGCAAAAGAAATGAGAATTATTGTGAGGAACTTGATTTAAAGTAGAGAAGGGAATTAATATAGGAGCAGTAGTTGTGATTGTTGGAAGGTGTTAATACAATCAATAAAGGTAGACGGGTGGATCTGGGGAAGTTTGAAAGTAGGGTTTGGAAGCTTTAGGCTTTTTTCATCTTCTTTCATAGTTCTAAGTCCAGAGAAGATTAAAGCAACAATGTGAGAAGCGAATGTGAATGCAAAGCATACCAAAATCACGAAGAGCGAACGTGTGAATCATCAAGAGCAAAGGTGTTTGTGAGGGAATTAGGTCAGTAATGATGATTAATCTATTTCACAAATATTTTTTAAGGTTTTGAGAAGAGTGTAGAAAAGAGTGACAAATGCAAAATGCTTTTAAGGACACATAATCGTCTTTTATGCTAAATAATCACATTTTTTTGGACTAACTCTCTTTTGTTTTTTACTAAGTTGCATTTATGAGTAATAGAAAGGCGATAATTAGTTAGCATCAGATGACCTATTAAGGCGATGAATAAGATGAACATGCAATTTGAATTCTCACTCAAATAATGAATTAACTTTTGACTTCAAAACTTCACATCACTAGACGGTACAAGAGAATACACATAAACTACAAGACGCAATAAATGACTTCTATACTATTAAGTTTCTCACATCTATCTCTATTTTGATTAGTACCTAAACACTATGAACCAAACCAAAGACATTACAAATAACCCAAAAACTAAAGAACGACAACACAACCAATAGTGTTATGAATCATCGACAAGGAAACAAAAGGGAGACAAGGAAACAAAAAAGGTGACAAAAAGATGTAAAAAGCGACAATGTAAAAATAGAAAGTAAAAGACAACAAGGGACAAAAAAGGTAACCAGGAAAAAAGGTGGCAAACAACAAGAAAAAGTGATAACCAGAAGAAAAAAGTGACAGCAAGCTTATTGCTTTCCTGTCAAAGACATGAGTTCCGTAGCTTTATTGCAAAAAAAAAATCATTTTTTAAAAAACTATTCTCGCTTTGCTTAAACTAGTGTCGTTTTTCTTTTATTTTGTCACTTTTTTTAAAACAATATTGCTTTTCTACATTTAGCCGAATTTCATGGTAAAATGCTCAAATCCACAAAAAAAAAAAAAAAGTGCCAAAATGACTTTGGTGGAAAAGCAAACAACTTGATGAGTTCAAAACCAAAGATATCAGGTGTGAATGATGAGAAATGTAAGACTCCGAATCTAGATAGATAGTCATCATTGGCTGGAATGTCTTGTAAGGAGATAGCATTTTGATCATGGATGGCTTCAAATCTCATGGTAAGTCCTTGACAAGCTCTCCAACATCACCGTGGGCCATTTTTTACCGATGAAGGGTAGCTAGATCAAATGTAAGAAAGAGGGGAAGAAGGGTAATCAGTGGTGATAGGGAGTGAAAAAGAAGGGCATATGATGAAATAATAAAGTTACTGTAGGTGGTTGTAAAAATTTAAATGTGGTGGAGGGTAAATTTAATTGAAGGGTAGGGTAGGTTAAATTTAATTTATTGGGTAGGGCCTAAGCCCAAATTTAATGCAGTTCACATAGGGGGCACGGTTCATATTTAGGGGATGTGTATTGAGGTATATCTGGTTCACATTTAGGGGTGTCGTGGTTCATTTTATGAGGTAACAGTTCACATATAGGTGTGTTGCGGTTCATTTTCAAGGGATCACGTGATTCATATTCAAGCTCTAGGTTTGAACCACAAATCCCTTAAAAGTGAACTACAATGACTACAGTTCACATTCAAAGGGTAACGCGGTTTACATTTAGGCCATTAGCTTTGAATCACAGCCCCCTAAAAGTGGATCACAATGATTGTTGTTCACTTTTATGGGTTAACGAGGTTCACATTCAGGCTCCATGTTTGAACCGTAGACTCTTTAAAAGTAAACCACAATGATTGCAGTTCCCAATCAATGGGTCATGTGGTTTACATTCAGGCTCCAACATTGAATCGCAACCCCCTAAAAGTGAATTGAAATAATTGCAGTTCACATTCAGGGCGTAATGTGGTTCACACTTAGACCCTCACTTTGAACCGTAGACCCCTTAAAAGTGAACCTCATTGAGGTTCACTTTTAGGGCGTAATGTGGTTCACATTCAAGCTTTAAGTTTAAATCGCAGACTCTCTAAAAGTGAACCGCAATGATTGTAGTTCATAGTTAGAGGGTCATGTGGTTCACATTCAGGCCCTTGCATTGAACCGCAATAATTGCGGTTCACATTTAGGCCCCAGTTTTGAACCGCAGACCCCCTAAAAATGAACCAGAATGATTGTAGTTCACTTTTAAAGGGTAATGTGTTTCATATTTAGGCCCTAGGTTTGAACCGCAAACTCCTTAAAAGTGAACCGCAATTGTTGAAATTCACAATCAATGGGTCATTCCTATCACTTTTTGTCCAGCTTGAAACTTTTTCCCCTTCCCCACTATACATTCTTTTCACTTTTTCCTCACTATCCCATGTAACACAGAACTAACACGGTACATTTTATCATAATTGAAAAAAAAAATGCTTTTGCTATTAAAAAGCATTCTCTCCCCCTAAAAAGGCGATAGTTAAACAACAAAGGCATTTAATCAAAATCGCGTTTTCCTTTCCATTATCATTTTTTCTAGAAAAAAAAATACCATTTTCCTTTCTTAAACGTTTTTTCATATTTTTTTTCTCCGTTCACTACTTTTTGCCCAGACATGCATTTATAACCATGAATAATCATCAACAACCCAACAAACGCGATACGCACATATGAATCACAGTAGACTAACACTAATTTTGAGAGAAAACTTGCTTTTTCGATGGTTTTGAATTCCTTACCTTGCTGTTCGTCATTTTTTGGTCTGCCAACAATAATACTGTCGCCAGATTCTCATTCAACTCACTCCTTTCTCCAATTAAATCAAACTCCTCACCTCTTTACCAGGCTTTTGAAGATTTTTGCCCTAGATTGTTGGGACTTTATTTTTCACCTGCTTTTTTCAAATTTTATGTTTTTTTGCTAATATTATAAAGGCCAAAATGCTTCTTCAGCCCCCGAACTCGGTTAACCAGGACACTTATCCCTTGAACTTGAAATCGGTCCAACTCAGCCCCCAAACTTGCTAAAGGGAGTCAGTCAACCCCTTTGACTGGCCAGTGTGTGTCACGTGATGGGCTTTCATAGACGTTGTCTGATTCTGTCTGCCCAACAACGAGTTCAGTGACCCATATGAACATTTAGGGTTATAATTATAACACCTAATAAACTATAGAGAGTAAATGAGTAATAGTTTTACAATATAACAAGAGAAGGAGAAACTACATAAACTATCCTAAACTTCTTAATTTTTCACTAATTTACCATGATCTTATATACATTACAAACAGGCTATCTTCTTCCTCGGGCCAGAGACACTTGATTCCCCCAATCAATCTGAAGCCTAGTCTAGCGCTATACCCTTCGTACGCCCTACTCTCCGCCAGCCATTTCATCGTCAGCGTCGCCATCCTAAGCGAGGCAGCTTAAAACCCAGGCCAACTCAGCCTCTGCCGCCACTGCTCTATCTTCTTGTGCCTTTCTACCTTCGCCGGCCCCTCATAGCTAACTATGTTCTTGATCTCTACCACGAAGTAGAAGAATTGCTCCATCTTGGCCCTAATCGTGTCGTATTTGAGCAAATCGTGTCTATTTTGGCTTAAGCTCAGCAGCGAAGAGTTGAAGAAGAGGAAGATTTGGATTTTTTTTTTTGTTAAGGCTAGAATTCGAATCTCATTTATGTTATGGTTGGAATTTAACCCATCAAAGAGTATCGGCCTGAGATCAACACTGGCGGTGTAACAACGGACTGTGTGGGCGGCGGGGGGCGATATGCTGATTTTTGTTCGAAAGGGCGAATCCATGGGGAGCAGAAGAAGACTGCTGGAGAACAGACGAATAGGATTAGCAAACTGGGACGAACGACACTAGGCACGTGAGAGGCACGGGTCAGTCAACCCCTTTGACTGACCCATTTAAGCGGGTTAAGGGACTGAGCTGCGCCGAGTTCAAGTCTAGGGAGGTAAATGTCCTGGTCAACCGGGTTCAGGGACTGAGGGGGCATTTTGGCCTATTATAAAATAAGTTGGTTACTGGTTACTCTCTCAAATATCATCCAATGGCTGTGGTTACTAATTCTAATCTAACGGTTCAGATGCTGGAACGGCTGCGGATAGAAGGCCCTCCATAAAAGAGATGGAGACATTAACTTGGAGACTTTCAACTCATAAGTATGAGGCTCTGCCCTGGAGGTGGTGGCTGGTTACTGAGGGCGGTTGCCCCTCACCTTGTCAGCCGGCGGAGCCGATGATTACCGGCCTCGTGGCCCTTTGCCATCGGTCAACTGCCCTCAAATACATACACAAACCCCCCTGAGGAATGGATTGCTTACTACTACGACTACTTGCTTTTCGTTTTGTTTTGAGAATCCATTCTCTCTCTCTCTCTCTCTCTCTCTCTCTCTCTCTCACACACACACACACACACACACACATCCATCCCATGTACCAAAAGGAAAAAAAAAAAAAGATCGATGAAGCTGCTACTGATTCTTCTTCTTCTTTTCTCTCTCCGAAAAACGGAATGCGAATAGGCTGTGATGATTCTCTCGTGCCAAGATTCAGGCTTTGAAGGAGAAGGGCAATAGATCGGCGAGGCAACTTCTGGGTTTTCTGGGAAAGAGAAGATTACCTAGAAAAAGAACAGATTTTTGCAGCCTCTTGCCTTTCTCCTTCCTTTGTCTGACTAAAGGTAACTCTGAGCCTTCCTTCCCTTCCGCACTGGTTTCCACTCTGCTTTTTTTTTTTTTTTCCTCTCTATAATTCTTTTTCCATTCTCTGTAACAAATCATGAAAAGTCAGTTAAAATTTTTAGAAAGTACTTGAAGTGTAGTAAATTTTGTAACTCGAATGGACTGAACGGAGAGCTAGCTACTGATAGACTATGGAAATTGCTTAAGAAAATGAACGGTGGACATTGAGTTACAGACATGCAGGATCATCGCTTGTGTGTGATTCTATTACCAGGGTGGAGGGGTCTTTATATTCCCACTGGAAACATAAGCAACCTCTCAGATGATAGTTTCTGTGTGATTCTATAACCGGGGCTGGTGAGCTCTTTATGCTTGTTGAATGGCATACGCTCCCTTTGAGTTGTTAGCTTCATGGTTTGATAGGGAGGTAGAAGTAAACAACTCTTGTTCTGAACCGTGTGCCTTTTTTTACCAAATATTGAAGATGAGCCTTATTTTGTTGAGCTATTACTGGGAGTAAATACTGAAAAATTCATGGTTCACTGCATTGTGAAGCTTACATATGAGCTCTTTTATGAAGAATAGTGAATTCTAACTTCTCTGAATATGGATTTTTCTATTAATTTCTGTTTTTTATCTGTAATGGCTTCATCAAAATGCATGTATCTGCAGCAGCAAGCTTATTAGCTTAATGCAGCTGTTACATGGCATGTCCCCTATGTCTTTTTTTATCTCTAGGAACCTCTTGTAGGCCTGAATGAATGTGAACTTTGACAATGCAGAAGAGTGGTCTGCTTTGATGAGTGACTCCTTGTGTGGATTGTTTGTCAAAAGTAGATTTGTTCAAGGCAGTGTAACAACTTTAAGAAGGCAAGAATATCTTTTGATGCTAGTTAGGCAGTATTGTAAGATTTGTGAGGAATAATGTTATATTCTTCATTGAAGAACTAAAATGCTTACTTCAATATTTATGAGAACTCCTGTCAATGCCTTTGACTTAGCCAACTCAGAGATGTTAGTCAAGGTCAGGAATTTCCCCTGATCAGATCTGCTGGTTTCTTTCATAAGCCAGCAGTCTGTACAAAGGGCTTACCATGTGGGCTTAAAAAGGGTTGTGGTTGTTTGAATGCAGGAAGAGTATTTAGATCAAGCTGCTATAGAAATATGAACCTTACATTTCCAGGTTTGGATTAAAAAAATTCAAAGGAGAAAGTCCTTTTTCTCTTATCAGCTCCATCAGTTATTGCTTGCTGGTAAGTAAGGTCAGTGCAGCCAAGAGAAATGCCACTCACATGATTACATGATATGCTCGTTGCTTTGCCTGCACCGATGTTGTCTATGCTTATGCTTAGTTTAGTTATCATCAAAAGGTAGCTAATTGAAGTACTGACAATCTGTTATGTTTGTTAGGCTTCATATTATAGTTAACCTCATCATCATCTCCAATGCATTCTGTATGAAATAAAATGTGTAGTCATTTTGCATGGATACAAGAGTTGAAATATGTAAAATAAAATGTTTATCTTACCAATGGTGTTTGATGCGGTGGGTGGGAAGTCAATGATCCACAGTGAACAAAGCGAGTATAGTAAAATACAGGAGATACAAAAGCTGTTGAATTATAGCTATAATTGTAGCTTGCAATGTACGATTATTTGTGGAACTAGAAGCATAGATTTTTACCCTGAGTACATGAGCAATTGCTGCAAGATATTCAAATCCCCTAAAGATTGGTTTGCTCCTATAGGCCATATGTAATTGTTGGGAACTAGAAAGCCCGATGCATATTCCTTGGGACTCTAGGCTTTGCAGGGTCGACTGGTCTGTCTGATCAGTGCTGGCTTTAACTGCACTGGATCCTTGAACTTGAAGTTGAGCTTTGTACTGGCTTACATTTGTATTCTGTTGCCATGGAAAAACCCATCTCGGGAAAGGAAACGTAGTTTGTATACATCCTTATTAGAGCTTGTGGGACTTAGCAAAGGCACTTGAATTCTGCTCGTGGTAGCTGGTTTATACCACTGCAGAAAGAAGATTAGCAGTGTTTCCTATCACAAAGTTTAGCAGATAAACTTCAAAAGCTTTTTTGGTGGAAACTGTGGTTAAAGGGACAGTTTGGAATTAAAAAAGGCCTGAAAGGGAAGGAAGCCTTTGACATTTACATGTCAAATTGGTGAGGCTCACTTCTGAAAAAACAATCAATAACCAGACAGATATGTTTGTAACTGGTTTTGTTTGGTGTTCTTATATCCAGCAGTTTAACTATTTTCTGGAGTTGGTTTCTTACATGCATTTTCATATACAGACACACACGTGTATGTGTACATTAGAGTTTTCCATGTATAACCATGTTTAGATCCGCTGATGAGACTCTTGCATCGTTGCATGAGAATTGTTTCTCATGGATTTATATGGCTGGTCAGGATTCAAATCCAGTATTGTAAAGAAACTTTTATGGTTTATTTTATAGGTCTAGTCAAGCATCTTAGCTTTCTCGTCCTCTTTGAAGATCTAGTTGAACAGCATACAACAGCATCATCTGTACCTTGAAAAACAAGCATAATGTATACAGGATTTCCAAGACCAGCTGCTAGGTTTTTGGTCACCATGGAAGCTATAGGAGGCACGATGTGTTTGTTTAACTGCAGCAAAGAAGAACCATAAGAAGTGTTGCTGAAGATTCAATCAACTTCAAGTAATTTAAACTCTGTAAAGCAAAGGTTTGAGTTGGCAATTTGTTTCATTAAGAACGACATTTAGAGTCGGAAATAAGTTTTCCCAACTTCAATTCAAAGTTTGATGTTACTTTTGTAATATAATTGTATTTTTGTTTTTCGAGACATAAAGCCTAACTATACATTTAGCTCTGAATTTTGCCAACTTGAGCGAGTTGGTCAACAACTCACAACTCAGTCAATATTGGTTATTAAATTTAAAAAATCTATTCAAATTAGTCCAATTTTTGTTGTAGACAACAAACTGCGTTGATACTTTAGTGTTGTAGTAGTTGTAGATGGCTGATTTGGAGGTGGCACGTATGATCTTAGTGAGGTGGCCGGTCAAAGCCCAAAGTTGGCTTCCCTGTGAGCCCGACGAGTTCTTGGACTTGAAATAGGACTGACACTGTGGCTGGGACCTTGTTTGGGGCTAGTGTTGGAGTATGCACCTGGCATCCCAGCCAATCAGTAGTGGAGGGGCGATCAAATGGGCGTTTCAATTTTTTCGACAAATCTACTTTGGCAATAGGTAGTGAATGGCAATTGGCACCTGTAACTTTTCCCCAATATTCCCTTTTGCCATGCATAATGTCTACTTGGCAGCTGTTGTCCCCACATTGTTGCTGTTGCTCACCAGAACCTAGTTGTTGTTCTGGTTCACCGGTACTTGCTCCTGAACCTCAAGCACCCCAAGCTTTCCAACTCAATGATATCATGCCATTTCCAACGGTCTGAACCTCGGGCTTTGACATGCAAACCGTTGCTGCTCTAATCCCTACTATTGATCGCCAGAAAATTGCGGAGGAGAAGAAGAGAGCAAACTACCCGTGATCTAATTCACCACCTAGTCAATTGCTGACTTTCTCTCAACCATAGCCACCTCAGCAATCCATGTAACGTCATTTGTTGTCTATAGTACCAATTGAACTAATTTACATAGTTTTTTAAAATTCATGACCTAATATTTACTAAGTAGTGAGTTATGAACTAACTCGCTTAAGTTGGCTAAGTTTAGTCGCTAAATGTATAGTTTAGCCTAAAAGAATGATGTTTAGAAGTTGGAATTAAGATTTTTATGATGCTATTAATTTTTTATGAAAAATAAAAATTTATGAAAATTTATAAAAAATTAATAGTGTTGTAAAGATTTTATTTTTAATAAAATATTACATATACATAATATTAGCTTTCAAATAAAATTAATTTCAAGTTATAAAGATGTAAGGGAAAAAAACCAAAAAAAGCTTCTCCGAAAACTGTGAATTGGTTGCCACTGGTTCAAACATAGGCGGCATCAGACCCTAAAAGTTTTGAATTAGAAGCTAGTCGTTGATCTTGAGGTGACCAACTCATACATGATCTCTTGACCCTCGCCGAATACTCGCACAGAGTTTCTCCATTCTGGATGGACATCCAAACGCCAGCTAGGCTAAGTTTGATAGTTTCGGAGCGATTTGGAACGGATTTTAAGTTAAGGGTCTAAATGTCATATATATGATAGTTTAGGGGTCAATTGGATTTAAGCGTTAACTAAAGCAGATCCGAAGTACCACTTGTTTTGCCTTTCTTCTACCGACACGAAAAGGAACGCCGAGGGGAAGCCAGAAGCGCTAGGGAATTCGATTCGACGGAAAGAGAAGAATCAAACAGAAGAGAGCTGCAGCGAGAGATCGGAGATGAAGATCACCGCCTTGTTGGTGCTAAAGTGTGGCCCGGAGGGATCGGATCCGGTAGTTCTCGCGAACGCTACCGACGTCAGCCATTTCGGTTACTTCCAGCGAAGCAGCGTCCGCGAGTTGATCTTGTTCGTCGCTCGGACCGTCGCCAAGCGGACGCCTCCGGCCCAGCGCCAGTCCGTCCAGCACGAAGGTTCGTCCTGTTGTTCTAATTATTCTTTTCTCCTGATCTTCTGGTTGGGGTTTCTTGTTTTGCGTTTAATTGTGGAGTGATTGTTCCTTTTTCCTTGGAGAATGACCTTAGGTTGTGGATTCTGAATTAATTTGACTATACGAGGCGTAACTTGCTTGATTCATGAGTAGGGGTCTTTGTGATAAATTATGATTCCTCTTTCTTTTGACCTTCGTCTTTAGAGTACAAGGTGCATGCTTATAACAAAAACGGGCTTTGTGTGATGGGGTTCATGGATGATCACTATCCCGTTCGAAGCGCCTTTTCTCTTCTCAACCAGGTATCCTCTTAATCTTAGAGTTTACGGTTTCTTTTTCCCTGCTAAAGCATATGATTTAGATTTTCAATGAAAAATTTTACAAGCGTTTCCACTATACCTGTCTGGTACTATCATACATATCATAAGCACTTATAAAGCGGCTGGGGGCTATTATCGCAATTTGTCCTCTTTATGCTAAATTGGGTAAGTTGATTGGGAAATTCTGTGAAGCGGCAACAGGACCAGCAATGCTATTGGGCCAAGGTGTTGGGTAGTTAAAAACTATGTGAACACAATGATTGTAGCTTAAATCAATTTTACATATTTAAATATGCATGGTAAAATTCATAAGGAAACGCTGGTAAACACAATTGTGGTAGCTTAAATCTATGTTAAGTTGATCTTTTTTTTTTAAGAGGGAAGGTGCATTTCAGCACAAATATGATGCCTGAGCAAATCATGAAACCAAACGAAAAAAAAAATCTTTCATAACTTAATGTAGATTAAATATAAACTGTGTAGGCAGATGCTGCCTAAGTGGTATTTGGCCCCTGGAGCCTATTGCCTGCCTTCCAATGCTGAAGGCTTCATATTTAAATGTAGGGTTGGCTGAAGTAGGAAAGGACAAAAAGATAAACATAAAAACCCATTGATTGACGTAATTATGAAGAACTGCTACTACTTTTCAGGGCAGTGGGATATTATGACTTATATTTTCCACCGTTCTAATTCTATTCTTTGGATTTTCGGTCGTGCTTTAAGTGAGGTAAAAAAGCATTTACATCCCTCTTTCCTGTACTCACAATCTAAGCTACTAAGAAGCTTACAAGGTAAGAGATGGGGGGGCCTAACAAAATTGGTGGAAACATATGCTTCCAGGAAGTTTTGAACACTTACCCGTAGTCAAGGGTGACATCCTCCATGCATATGGAGATTCTTGCCACTTAGGCGAGATATTAGGTGCAAGTATTTCTCATCTGCGATGGGGGACCTCATATATTTATTCATTTTGTTATTAGCTTTGACTGGATGAGCATTGGTGAACTTAAACCATTCTGCTGGTGGGTGCGGTTAGGGTTGTTCTTGGTTTGGGTATGCCTGGAGATTGGCTGAGCTGATTCATTGCAAAAATCTGAACCAAACTGACTTCAATTGGTTTCTTTTGGTCTTTGAGATCCAAATTTTAGTAGATAATGTTACTGATAATAATGATATTTCACAGGTGGTAGATGAGTACCAGAAGAACTTTGGAGATTCATGGAGAGCCATACAGACAGATAATAGTCAACCATGGCCCTATCTGGAACAAGCTCTGGTAAAGTTTCAGGTATAAGTGACAACCAACTTTCTCTGTCATGTTTTCATGTAACTTGGAAAAAGCAGTCAAAATGGCCTAATGTCTGAACTTTATTTTTTAACTTAGGGAAAAAAATTGTTAGCAAGTGTTGTTCCCTAACATCTGTTCACTTGCTCAGGATCCTGCAGAGGCTGACAAGTTACTGAGAATACAGAGGGAGTTGGATGAAACTAAAATCATCCTGGTGCGTGGTTCTAATTAGTTTTCCATGCTAAAGCTACTGCATTTTTGTTTTTACACTTGTCTGTGTGTATCTATTGAGGACTTCCCTCCTTGATTGTCGGTTTTGTTGTTGGTCCTTACCATAAGTTTATCGTGTGGTTTTCACCTTTCAGTTTGGAATGCCTTCCTTTTTAATATTTAGATGTTCTCTACATTGTTGTTGGTGGTGATGGTGGTGCCATTCTGTACTAGTTTAGTCAACTACTCCATCTGTCCCATAATTTGGCCTCTTGTGCTTGATTAACTTTTGTTTCACTTCAATTATTTTTAGCTTTTCAAAATAAAGCCGCAGCTGATACATACATACATACATACATATATATATACATATATATATATATATATATATTGGCCTAGTTCCTATGATTTGTGTAGTTGTTGGCTGTTGATCATGATAGTATGCACTGAAACATGGGGACTAGTGTGGTTATCTGTGGCAATTGTTAGAAGAATCGAATTATATGCAATCTTAGTGCTCTATTGACGGTGGGCAAGGGATCGTACTAGGTTAAGTTTTGCAGCAACTCTGATTTTGCTGTAGCAGAGATGGTTCACTTTTCTAACCTTAGCTCCTTTTTATTGATCATTTCATCTTTTTTAAATATGGTTTAACCAGCTTATAGGGTTATTCATCCTTTCTATGAAAATATTCTTGAACTATGAGCCTGAAGATAACTGGCTACTGCAAAGAATTCTCTCTCTGGTCGCAGTCATCAAAAGGTCAAAATGAAATTTAGGATGGACAGAGTGGTTGTCTGTCTGATATTGTGTCAACATTTCAACACCATGTCAAATATAGAGTTAAAATTGTTATTTGTGGGACCTGGTTCCTTATACTCCATCGGTCCCGTTTCTATTTGCTTCATTTCTTTCTGAGACATCCCTAAAGAATTGACCTCTTTAATAAAGTAATTCCTTTGCAAAGTTACGCTCACATTATGGTTCTTGAAACTCAAGCTTTACTCTTATGAAGGGTTTGTAAGGATAAAGAACTAAAGGTCAGAGGTTTTCTTTAACTTTGTGCATTTTATAAGGAGAAAGCAATTGAAATGGGTGGAGCGTGTTGTAATGTTACTTAATGAACTGCCTGGAAAAATTGTACTCCCTCCATTCCAATTTATTTGGCCTCTTTGACTTTGCATGCAGTTTTAGGAAGTTTGTATTTTAGTGCCTTTTCATATAAGACAAATGGTAGTGAATAGTAGTGCTTTCTTTACCTTTTCGGGAAAGAGGGTCAAGTATTTTGGAACTGCCCTAAAAGGAATAAAGCCAAGTATTTGGGAATGGAGGTAGTATAGATGCTATTTTGTGAAGTAATGTTAACATTTTATGTTCTCTCTTACATCATCATTTGTTTGTGACAGCATAAGACTATTGATAGTGTGCTTGCTAGAGGTGAGAAGCTGGACAGTTTAGTTGAGAAGAGCTCTGATTTGAGCATGGCGTCTCAGGTATTAGAACTATGAATTCCTACACTATTACTGATTTAGCTTTTATGTTACATATGCTAGTCATACATCAACTGTGATATTGTGTCTTCGTGCGTTTTGATTTTTGCTAGAAACTAGGAGTCTAGAAAATAATTCCAATGCAGAATGTGTTTCAAAATTAAACTAAGGCCCTTATTCAAATAAGCGTTGTTTGTTGAATTTTGAAACTGCTTTAGTTACCATTACTAATACGAGAACTATGTTTCTGTCATTGGGAACAGATGTTTTACAAACAAGCGAAGAAGACCAATTCTTGTTGTACTGTACTTTAAGCCTGCTCGTGCAATGACTCTTGACTTGTTCCTGCATTGCGGTGCCTGATGGGCAAACTGGCGGCTGTATATGTCTATATCCTTATCAGTCGTTTGCATGAAACAATTTGTCATTTTGATCCACGGGATGGGAAAAGTAAAAATCTGCAGAAGCTGTTCTTGTCAAATACTATAACATGCTTAGTGTTGTGGTTGGGACTCATTGATTCTTCTATTATAATGCACCAGCTGAAAATATTTGTATTGTTTACTCTACTCCATGTGTGCGCTGAAGAATTAAAGGCCCTTTTGTCGGACACTACCGAGCTCGGCAGAATATCATATCTCTGAGGTAAAAGAATTGTGGCATCTGGCTTCGGGGTCAGGCATTAATAGTCTCAGCTGTTGTTAATTTTAGGGATAATCCCTTTTCTTGAAGAAAAGAAGGTGAATAATTTTGTCCAGCCTTTCTAATTTTTGAACGCCAGCCTTTCTTATTCGTTGTGAAGCATGGGCCCAGGACAGGATAAGGTCCCTATGGTCCCCAACGCTAACTTGGTTTGTAAGGAAAAATGATGTATGTTATGCCAGGAAACAAGCTAGCGCAGTGCTAGAAGAGGCCACCAAATACCAACAAAGTGCTAGAACAGATACCGCCAAAACCGACGCATACAGATAATGCAAACAATCTTACATCTTAATAATGCAACACATACTTGAGCCATAGAGACTGCCCGACAAACACATTCACCAGCCACAACAAAATATAGGACAACAGAGGCACAGGATGATATGGCAGTGTAAACTTGATTTGCTATATATAACTTGCGTTAAACCATAGAGAAATATACATGTTTCATGGCGATGACGTTACTTGCCGAACAAGGATTTGATCCACCAGATGCCTTTGGTGTCATTTGGGTTGCCGTCTGCCTCCGGCGGTGGATCATGATGAGGAGTCTTGTGGAGTTTCTTCACGTCGTAGCCTGCCTCTGAGGCTTTCTCCACCAGTATAGTGTACACCTGATCATCAATCCGATTCTGCCTGCACAATACCTACACAACACAACAAAAACAGCCCCACCAACAGAATCAACTCAGCTCAATACCATAATGAACATAGTTCACAATCTCTTTCACAGATTCACACCATGAGTTTCAAAAACCAAAATCAAGAAATGCTGAGAGAGAGAGAGAGAGAGAGAGAAATACCCAAAGATACTTCTTAGTGGGGCTGCCAACCAGAGCATATTGATAATCATCATCAACATAAAGAACCCAGTAGTCCCCAGTAACTGGAATGATGGGCAAGAATGGGGGGACGTAGAACTTGACCTTAAGCTTGGCCTCATCGCTCTTAGCGTCCGCCTTATAGGCCGTCCCCTCAATGTAACCTCTCTTGCCATCAGACCAGGTCTCATTCAGGACATGAACTGTCCCATCTTCGTTCAGCCTGTAGGTGGCCCTCGTGTCCTCCCCATTTCTTGGCTGGTTTGAAGAAGGGATCGTCGCTATCTCGTACCACCGCCCCATGTACCTCTGGATGTCTAGACCCTTCACCACTTCCATCGTCTGCTTCACCATTATTCTTGCTTTCTGATCTCTTCTGAGGCTTTATTGGTTCAGGAATCGGGAATGACGAGGGTTTTGGCTCTAGATATGGTAGGCGCAGAACAAATTGTATGATACGTGGACAAGCTTGAGCCTTTCGTTTGTGGGTGTAAATGGTAAATTTGAATCTGTGGGAGACGAGTCTCTGGTTTCGTTTGGGTCTAAATGGGAGAAAGGTCACATTTGGTTCTGAACTTTGCATATTTTTCCATATTAGCCTTAATATTTTTTTACCTTCCTAAATGAATTCTAAACGTTTGAAACTGTGTAAACAGCTCGTCTTAAAACTTGGCACTTTTGTAACAGTAACTTTTCGAAAATTCCATTTTATAAAGTTTGATATACTTCAAATAAATGCAATAATTTTTCACAGTTTATGAATCATTTAAAGTATTAGTTTTCCTTATTTTAAATCATCTTGCTAAACAATAGTTATGTTTTAGTAAATCTATAGGACTAACTATATTAACACTTTAGCAAAGTTTCAGAACTTATTTAGAAAAAAGGATAAATTTTTAAGACCCAAATGGAAAAATATGACAAGTTTTATGGCTAAAATGACCTTCCCACATGTCTATATGACTATATGTGTTATTGCTGATTTTTTTTTCTAATAAGTCTAATGTGCATCATAGCCTCTATGTTTATATATGTTTGTATTCTAATGCTATTTTTCATTGTATAAAATAAATGTGAACACATAAAATCTCATGTTCCAAAAAATTGGAGATGTGTACAAACTCAATATACAAAGAAAATGAAGAATATGTATTAATAATGTATTACATATGTACAAATGAGATTACATATATGTTACTGATATATTTAATAGTATATATGAGTTCATTATTCCATTAAAAAACAAGTGTGAATGTCACAAGTCCTGCTTCCTGCCAAAATTGGGAATATGTATAAATCAAATAATAGATATGTATGAAACTTGATGCATAAAGCAAATGATATATATATATAAAACATTGATATATATGTATAAATGAAATAGCAAAATTGTTACTAATATATTATTTTTGTTGGTAAATAATTTTATGATTTCTTCCACATTATGATTATAATATATTTCTTTATATGTATCATTTTATGCTTGCAAGCATATATGTGCTTGAAAAAATATTAGGGATTCATTTAGCGAAAAAGTAAAAGATGAGGGACAAAAGATAGGCTTTTACACTAAACTGTTTGTCTTTATTATTACTCCCTCCATCCCATAATAAATGAAACATTTTTCTAAGTACGGAGATTGAGGTGTAAGTAATTTGTGTTATTTTTACCAATTTTGCCAATGGAACTAAAATTATTGTATTTTTTTTTTAATTTTGTGTAGTGAAAGTTTAAATAATGATTAAAAAAGAAAAAATTCTTTTTTGGGGATTTGATTAGTGAGAGATTGAGTGAAGATTAAAAAAAAATTCTTTATTGGGTTTTGTATAGTGAGAGTTTAAATGTAGGTAAAATGGTAAATTGATAGTTTAAAATTTTCTAAAAAAGGAAATATTTCAATCTTTTTGAGACATTCAAAAAAAGAATACGTTTCATCTAAATTAGGATAGATGGAGTATTATTTTACCATGAATATAGCACTGTTGTGGTTGCTTGCTGTCGCCAATTGCGAATCCACTACTTGCATCCCCATCATCATGTCCCTACTGGCTTCCATTATTTCACCTCCAATACTGCCACATCCAACTCTAGCACTCGCCACATCTATGTCCAGCGCCGACAATGAAGATCTACCCAACCCATTGCTCTCTACCACAATTGGAGACAATGGTTGATTGTCTACAACTTCACATCCACCACCAAGTGAATCTGCTTGCACTCATCCATCACTGCTGTCATTGAAGAGAAGAGAATAGAACATGCTTAAGATTTTTTATTTTTAATAAGGATAGAACAGTAATTGCATGGGTAGTATATACATAAAGTATGGAGCATATAATATACTTTCAATTTTTGGATACTTAATTTACAAACTTGGAGAGCAACGGAATAAGGATAATGCAAATGTAAATAATTCAAGAAAAAGTAGACTCCATTATAGGTCCATTAACTTATTTTCTTGTCCTATCCATATCACATAACTTCATTTTATCCTAGCAAAGTCACATACTTCATATAGCACGTTTTATTAGGGCCTTTTTCGTCATTTTGGCTTTTAATTTTAACAGAATTTTAGTAGAAAATAACAATTCTAGTTCCTAGATTTTATCTCTCCTACTACTAACACCCTAAAACTTATGAATTGAACGACTTAACCATCATCTTTATCTCACTCCGAACCCAGCTCACGTACTGCTTTAATGGGCGAACAGCCTAACCTTTGGAACATCCTACAACCCCAGGTGGCGAAGAGTTGACATCGAGGTGTCAAACCTTATCAAAATATGTAATGAAGAGATTTGATTTGTCAGTCAACCAAACTTTTTTTATAAAAAACACACACATTTTTTGATTTTCTTGTTTATGTCAGACCAATCACTTAACTAAAGAATCCTATACTTTGTATTATTTAATATAATTTTCTAAGAGAATATAATTCTATCAATTCTTCTTTTTTTATAGAATATATTTCTATTTTTATAGAATATATTTCTAGATATAATATAGTGGCGATGAAAATGAATGATTCATGAGTCTAAATCACGAATAAAAAATGGAATCATAAAAGATGGAAAAGGTTGTCGTATCTAGTCATATCATTTTATTGACAATTTTAAAAAACTGTGCATATTATGAGCATAGTATAATGGCAGTCAGCCAAGTATGCCCCCATTGTCTAGTGGTTTAGGGCATCTCTCTTTCAATGAGGCAACGGGGATTTGACTTCCCCTGGGGGTAGGGTACTATGAAAGGAAGTTGATCATGGATTATCAATAAATCTAGAATTGATTCTTCCTGGGGTCGATGCCTGAGCGGTTAATGGGGATGAACTGTAAATTCGTTGGCAATATGTCATGCTAGTTCAAATCCAGCTCGGCCCAATAAAAGGAAAAAAGTCCAATTTTATGATATATCCATCCTTACCGCTTTTTTCTTTACTATTTTTATTGAAAAATGAATTATCGATTGATTTTTTTGATTTGGCAATAAAGAAAGAGAGGATTTCTAGTAACTAGGAATTCGTGACACTCTCACTAAAGTGCATATCTGTGTGGATATATCCATGTGGATATCAATATATCCACTTGCGCTTTCATTTATTTGTTACAACATGACCATTCTAATTTAAATAAAAAATGGCTTGAATTCTATATTAAGAATAGAATATGTGTATGCTGCACATTTTTTTTATTTCCATGGGATTGTAGTTCAACTGGTCAGAGCACCGCCCTGTCAAGGCGGAAGCTGCGGGTTTGAGCCTTGTCAGTCCCGACCCGACAAATCCAATAAAAAAAATACATCAATTCGTCCCTCCCTTTTCTGTGAAAGGGGGCACAAATGGCAGAATTGAATTCTCAGATTTTTTTTTTTTTGCATTTTTGAAAAAAGAAAATGTTCTAAAATTGAAAAAATCATAAAATAAAGATTATGAAAAAAGGAGAAGGTTTCTCGATTATTATTATGTGAAATGGAAATTTGAAATTTTTTATTTATTATAGCACTTATATTATACCTTTTTCATAAGACGCTATGCCACTACTCGAACTCGAACCGAGATGCTCTAGCACTGCTTCCTAAGAATAGCGTGTCTACCGATGGCATGAACACCATCAAATGCGCGACAAGCCAAAGGGGTTTTGCCCCCTGCCCCCCCGACACACGCACACACACCACCAAAGACCGTTGATCATCATCAAAATATGCCCATTATCCAATTTATCACCAACAACATCCATTTACAAAAATTAGAGTTAGGGTTCTTCAATAATTTTATAAACAAATGCAAAATTGAGTTCCAAAAACATAGAGCTATTGTCATGTAGCCTGAACACTACAAAACCAAGCCATCCATAAGTGATATCCACAAACAATGATGGCCGGGAGCTTCAGGATCAAATTGGACTTCATGATATTTTTCAAGTTCTTGAACCTAGACTCTTTGATTAAAGTTCCAAAACTATTTCAATATTACATATCACTTTGAAAAAACATCAACAACACCAAACAATAATCACATACAAATTTCATCAAAGATTTATTATTGGAGAAGTGGTTAATCTGTTACATATATAATTTTTAAGGTGTTAGAAGCAAGATAGTTAAAGTCTAAGATGCTAAGACAAGGGTGAGGAAAATCTAGGGATTGGAGTTGCAATTTCTTACTAAGATTTTGTTAAAATTAACAGCCAAAGTGACAAAAAGAACTCTTATAGTATGAGTTATATGAGATATGGGAATTCACTAAAATAAAATGAAGTTACATAACTCAAATAGGATAAGAAAAAAAGCTAAAGGACCTATGGTGGAATTTACTCAATTCAAGAAATCATCTACCAGTAACTCACTTTGTCAACGTCTCCCACCTTATACGCGGACAAGCCATAAAAGCATTGTCCACTTTGTGAAATGTCAAAGTTCGTTGTATTAAGCTCGCTTGGCTATTAGAGTTTTTAAAAAGCTATTTAAAGGTTTTATCTTTATTATTAATAAATTATCTCAACCTCCGACTATAATTGTAAAAGTTATTTCTGGACAATGCCCTTGTTTCTTTTTTTGAAAAATTGTTTATTTTTAACTTCACTCATTTTTTCTTTAAATTTCAAACCCACCGCCGAGTTTTTTGTTTCCAGCTTTTAAAAGACACCTTTTAATCATTTTTAACAATTATCATGATCATATGTGTTCGACTTTCGCTTGGCCATATTCATCAATTAAACCAAAATTCCCGTTAGAGTTGTCTTTGCCTCTGTTTACACGTAAAGTTCACATTTTATCTTCCTAGTATGGCATTGTGCATTGTCTAGGACAACATCAAAATTAAAACTCTCGATAGTATGCCTTCTTGCTCAAGCCTCTTCTGCTCTAGAGTCTCAACGAACTTTCACAATTTGAACTAATCAGTGCCCTTGGTCCTGCTCCTGCTCCCCTTTTGTGTAACTTAAAAGTGTTGCGTTTGCTCTAGGTGAGAAACTGGACGGTTTAGCCGAGCATAGTATCGCTTGACCATACCTAAACCCTAAACCCTAAATCCATCATATGACATGGTGATATTCATATCAATCGAACCAAAACCAGATCGATGAAGGAGAAACTTTTGAGCGTGCTCATGAAACGAGGATGCCAAGTGCTAAAAGAGACGCTGTCAAAACTGACACAATAACATTCATGCTAGCGCAGTAGCTTTGTGTACTAAATTCCCTCCATCTTCAAATACAACAAGCAAATAAAATATAAACACTGCATGACTTGAAACACGATACTCATATCATGAGTTGCTATGTTACTTGTGACAGAAGTCACTGAACCAGAAAGACATACATATGGGTTCATGGCAAGGCAGCTACCTGCCCAACAAGGATTTGAACCACCAGATGCCTTTGGTGTCCTTTGGGGTGCTCTCTGCCTCCGGTGGAGGATCGTGTTGAGGCGTCTTGTGGAGTTTGCTCACGTCGTACCCCTCCTCCTTGGCTCTCTCCACCAGCTGATTGTATAAGTTGTCATCCATGTGAGTCTGTCTGCACAATATCTACGCAACACAATCACAACAACAGAGTCATGTGAGTCAGAACATTTGGTACCCATCTGGAAAGAAGGATGTTAAAGAGACACCGTAGAACGCTTCCACAATAATGATTCTCTAAAGATAATACAGCAGACATTAAAGTAAAGTTGTGTGCAGAACCAACTTCGAGTAAACTGCCTAGTAGTAATTGCTTGGATTATACTTTTTGTATAGAACTCACGGATCTTAAGAGAGTTTTTTGATGTAGAGACTAGTCTTTTGAAAAACCTCTATGGGTAGTGTTTGGACAAAGATTAAAAGGTTGATTGTTCCTAATGCAAAATTGTTCACAAGATTCACCTGACTTTGAACAAGATTCACTTAACTTTAAACTGTCTAATGGCTTTTAACTGAATCTTGCAAAATTCATTTCGTAGAACTTTGTAGGAATGATACTACAATTCCGAAATGCACAAGAATATGGCACCCACTATTAAGTGTGATTGATGCAAGTAAATATACCACCTGCTAGCTCTGCCGCTACAAGTCAGTATCTCAACAACCAAGTTCATAATCCAAGCACTACATAAGCAATTCCGAGAGCAATCAATCAAAGCCTGGTGAACCCATGTCGAGAATCACGAAATGCTGCAAGATTAGAGCTGCTAATATGGTTCCGGGTGAGACTAGTACTGGAAGTCAAGCTATTCTCCCACCGAATTATACTTGATAAACTTGTAAAACTAGTACTTAACTGGTTACTGGAGAGAGAGAGAGAGAGAGAGAGAGTTACCCAAAGATACTTCCTGGTGGGGCTCCCAACCAAAGCATATTGATAATCCTCATCAACGCATAGCACCCAGTAGTCACCAGTAACAGGAATGATTGGCAAGAAAGGAGGCAAGTAGAACCTGACCTTGAGCTTAGCCTCATCGCTTTTAGGGTCCGCCTTGTAGGCTGTCCCCTCAATGGCATCTCTCTTGCCATTAGACCAGGTCTCATTCAGCACATGAACAGTCCCATTCTCGTTCAGCCTGTAGGTAGCCCTTGTGTCCTCCCCATTCTTTGGCTGGAAAAAAGAAGGGAACGAGGCTATTTCATACCACCGTCCCATGTACCTCTGGAGGTCCAGACCCCTCACCACTTTTTGCGTCGTCTCCTTCCCCATTGTTCTTGCTCTCTGATCTGATGAGACGATAAGAGTAAAGTTTGAGTCTTGGATGGGGTTTTGTAGTGGGTTTTGGGCCTTTTGGCTCTGGGCCTAGATATTATAGTGGCAGAGCAGATTGCTAGGTGGCACGTGGACAAGTTTGAGCCTTTCGTTTGTGGATGTGCACAGCACTCTGTGGGAGCTTCTAGGTTGAAAAGACTCTCGGGTTTTTCTTGATACCGATGATTTTGGATGTTACTAAGAAACTTGGGGAGGAAGGAATTAAGGATAAGGATAATTGAAATGAAAAATAATTCAGGGGGAAATAATTGGGCTATCAATCTTATACAAGCTTCAAAGCATTGTCCACCCTGTCAACCTCAAACTCCATGTATCACGTTTCCTTCATTTTCTTGCATAACAAGTTTTTAAGCCCTGTTTTTTTTAACACACACATATATATATATATTGTGAAGCTTAACTGAGAAGCAAGTAGACACCATTTGTTTGCATACACGACAATTTTATTTTGGGCACAAAAAAATTTATGAAAAGAAATATCTGCATTGGGAAAAAAATGTTCAAGTTCTTACAAAAAATGAAGCGTAAGAACTGATATTTTCATCCCATTTCAAATTATTAAAATGATTGAAAAAAATACTTTGGTTAATGGAAAAAGAATTTCTTTACGTTTTTTGTTCGTTAATTCTCAATTAACAATATCATGACATGATAGATCAGCATTCTATTAACTACTCCCTTATCTCAAGCTCTTTATTCTATTTCAATTTTTTGACTTAAGTTTAACTTGAACTATTTATATTATTATCTAACAAAAATTTTAAAACAATAATATGTAAAAACTATAAGTCTTTTAGTTTCTTAATATAATTTTTTTTAAAATTTTTTAAAAAATAATAATATAAATAAATTCAAATCAAACTTCAGTAAAAAAACTAAAATAGAACCAAGAATTTGGGAGAGATGTAGTACATACTAACAACACATTTTTTTTTTTTTTGCCTTGTTGCCTCTTAAACCTATTTTTATCATCATCTCACTTTTCTATTTCAATCCTAAAAGTTTACATTTTTCTAATTGAGTTCTAGAACTTTGGAACAATGTAAACAATTAGTCATGAGTTTACTAAAACATAGTTATCAAATAGAAACTTGATTGTACAAAGAGAAATTTAATAATTTAGATGGTTGTTATCAGTCAAAAATTATTGTGAAGTTTAATTTTAATGGAAGAAAAATACTGAACAATTCAAATTAAAATTAAAAAACCATTGATACTAGATTGTTACTTTATTTTATCTTTTTCTCTCGATTAACCACATAAAGAAAAATATCCGTAGTAATTGTTCATGGTTACAAAGTATTAGGCATCATTTAGAAAATTGTAAACTTTCAGGATTGAAATAGAAAATGTATGAAATTTTGAGGACTTAAAGTGGTTTTTTCCCTCCAAAGATTATAAGAGAATATATGATACACTTCACCAAACCCATTCTACTTAAGCAGTTAAACCTTAATTTACCAGTAGAAGATGAGAAACTTTGGATGTATCCCATTGAATACAAGATGTACTAGTTATCATGACAATATAATATATCCACTACCTTTCTAGCTATAGCTGTTTTCTCAATACATACAACAAGGACTAACCATGGATATTTTGCGTTAACAAACATATACTATTGAACTATATTTTGGTTGCCTTCTATTTACAAATCGTATATCATAAGCCAGTACCTTAGAAGTACCGTCCACCTAACAGTGAAAATTAATCTTCTTGAGGTACTATCAAGTGCCGAAATACTAACTTGAAATACTAAATCCTCTTAAATGAGCCTTTTATATACACAAGATCTTATATTAGTACACAGTTCGTTTCACTTTAACTTGGGTGTTTAACATATTTTTTTCAACCGGCTTAAGAGAGATGATCTGGGGTTCAATTTTTTGGGCCTTATTTGCCTCTGAAGTTCTACCCAATTACATAACTACCTTTTTTTTGTCTAACCCAATAGCATCTTTCTTCGGTCCTTAGTCCCCACTCCCCTTGCTTAGTGTTGATCAAGTGGCCACTTCATCCTTCGACGGATTCGACCACTAGTTCTACCCAATTACACAACTACCTTTTTTTGTCTAACCCAATAGCATCCTTCTTTAGTCCTTAGTCCTCACTCCCATTGCTTGGTGTTGATCAAGTGGCCACTTCATCCTTCGACAGATCCGACCACTAGCTAGATCTAATGAGATTGATAATGTCAATAGGTGTCTAATGACTACATTTTCACCTAGAGCTTGCATAATCGTGTCAATTGAACACCAATTGATTCGATGCAAGAGCTCGACTCTGACATGTCCAAATGAAGATGGAAGGAGTCGGAGGGAGCTCCTTTGTTGATGAGATGGGGAAAGGGGTGGGATCTGGTAGACGGCATTGTGTGGCAAGCCTAATTGATGTTGGCATCTATTGGGACTGATCTGGAGGAATGGATAATGTTTTGGTGGATTTGGTCAAAAAGATCGGTTTAAGTGAACTCTGATTGAACAGATCTGGCCAAATAAAACTAGTCTGGCAATAAAATAAGACTGGGTGGGGTGAGGGATGTTACTAGTGGCTACGCTTAGGGAATGCTAGTTGAGCATGGAAATAGGTGGGAAGGGAAGGGGTGAATTTGTATGTGGATAATGCATTAATCAAGTTCCATTAAGCTAAAACAAACTGACCACTCATGTCTAAGGTCTAGAGCCCTTTCTAGTCGGGTCCAACTCAAGTAAGTTGGGCCTCATATATTGGGTTTCTGCACCGACAAGATCCGCAAGCATTGAGCCTTTCGAGGCTAGGCCCACAATTCAGACCTCATTTTTCAAAGTCAAAGTTCTAACTGACAACAGTCTGCAAGTTGGAAGCCATTAATTGAGATCTCACTCGCTCACTCGTTCCAACTCCAAGTGGAAGAAGAAGAGGACGACGGCGACGACGACGACGAAGGCAAGTGGGGGAGAGAGAGCGAGAAAGAAGGGATGTCGCGGCGGTCTGGAACTTGCTTGAGGTGTTGCCTTGTCGTGTTCGCGGTGGTTTCCGCCCTCGGCGTCTGCGGTCCCGCTCTTTACTGGAGGTTTAAGAAGACCATCCGATTCGCCGACTCCAAATCGTCTTGTCCTCCTTGCGTCTGCAATTGCCCTCCTCCTCTCTCCCTCTTCAACATAGCACCCGGTACCTCCTCTCTTCTCGCCGTCTTTCTCATTCTTTTCCTGTTTTTCTGCTTCTGGATTGTTGTTAGATCTTTGGTCTTGTTTGAGTTCTTTTTGTCCCATGACTCATCTTACTCATTTCGACTTCTAATAACAGTCTATGATTTTATCAATTGGTGTTCCTAGTTTGAATCCTTAGCTTCTCTCCTTTCATAAATAGAGATTGTAGTCAGATTGAACGAAACCTCTAAGCTCAATGGGAGAGACAATGAGGTTTCAGTCATAAAGTTTAGGTTGTAGAAGTTAATGTACTGTTCTGATACAGTTATAACTAGTTGGCTCTAAATATGGTCATTGCTTAGGATGATCTCAGCTCACGGTTTGGTTGCAGAGGGAAGCAAGCTTCTGCATCTATAGTTTTTGTTTTTTTAATTATTTGTTTTTATTATACAGTTTTTTTTGCCACTAAAAGCTGGTTTTTTGTTGCTTCTTTCTAACCTGATCTTCTTTGTCTTGTTTTTCTGCAGGATTGGCTAATCTGTCTGTATCAGGTTAGAGCTTATTTCTATCAGCTCAGGGTAGTGAATTGCAAATCATTTTTTTTTGTTCTCATTTTATTTATGGAATGTCAGTTTAATTTTTTATTAGAACTACTCCTGTCATTCACAAAAGTAGACTATACAATGCAACTAGGCTTTCTCTGCCCAGGAATTGCTATATAGCTCTTATACCATCTCAAGTTCTCAACCATGATTGCCTTCTTTTTCTCAGTTGATTGCTAACACCGCAATCTACACTAACTGATCCATCCTTCGGTCTTTGAAGCCTTTGAAAATCAACCTTGATACTCCAAAGGGCGATTGTGTGTTTTCATGGCTTAGGCAATAATAAAATCTATGAAGAATCAAATTTCTGCAAGATTTCTATTCAATGAGCAAAATTGTGTAAGTAAAGCTTTCTTAGGATCATAGGTTTTTGTCTACCAACCATGTACTAAAAGAGTTTGCACCATTGATTAGTCATTTATTTGACTGCCTTATCATATTCACTCTGCAAGCTACTCTGCTTGAACTAGTAGAATGGAGGAATTGAGGGCCCTTAAACTAGGTTGCTTGTATACTAATAGAACTAGTCATAATGAGGAATTCTGAATCACTTTTGATGGTTGTGTGCTGCATGTCCTTTTAAGTCTGAGTCTGCTGAAGTAATCTACTTAAGCAATGAAAAAGATCAAATTGAACATAGCCATGGGTGAATTAAATTAGTGCATATAAATCATTACCAGTTCTTCAACCTGTGCAATCGCAGTTTCTTTTTTCATTTTCTCTGCTCAATCTAGAGTTACGTAGATGTGAGAAATAATAGTTTTGGGTACAGATTGTGGGAGCAATGACCCTGATCTCAAAGAGGAGATGGAGAAGCAGTTTGTGGACCTTCTGACTGAGGAGTTGAAGCTGCAAGAAGCAGTTGCAGAAGAGCATACCCGCCACATGAACCTTACATTTGCTGAGGCAAAACGGGTGGCTTCCCAGTACCAGAAGGAGGCAGAGAAATGCAATGCTGCCACAGAAACATGCGAGGAGGCCAGAGAGCGTGCAGAGGCATCCCTACGTAAGGAGAGGAAGATAACGTCATTTTGGGAGCAGCGAGCACGGCAGATGGGTTGGGAAGGGGAATAAAACAACTTCCCAGTTGAATCAATGAATCACCCCAGCTTAATATGTCCTCAAGCAGGTAAAGAGATATGCTTGAGCTGTTTTTTTAAAGGCAAAGGCCTGGCTCCCTCAACCTTCTTATGCTTATTGCTCACATTTCATTTATTTCCACAAATTGGTGGGTGTATTCAATCTGTTTTTGTGACTAGTATGCTACTCCTTTAACATATGGTTTTCCACTTTATTCGAAAGAACCAACTGTTCTTCTCTCATCAATCACCTTCTTGATGTGGAGACGCTAAAAACTGGATGGCTATTTGCATGGAGGTCATAAGGCTTTTATAATGATATTGAACGGTACCGTCTTTGATTCATTGTACAGGGAACCATTGTCTTCCAAATTAAGCGTATGGAGCTCATGGGATTATGTGATGAACCTTATAGTTAGATTGCTTTAATACCATTAAGTCTAGAACTAACTCAAGTTATACCTGTTCCACTTCCACACGCACTGCAACTGAGTAAGATTCTTGAGATCACTGAGAGGTGGTTCCGCCAAGGTACCGGCTGGGTATTTAGATCTAGGTGACCTGGTGGCTGGAATCATAGGTAATGTTGTCCCATTTAAGGATGACAATTGGGTAGGTTGGATCAGGTTTGAGTCAGGTCATTCAAGTTTAGGTCTAGTCGAATTAGTATGAATTCGGGTTCAGGTTGAGTTATTTGGGTTCAGGTTGTATTGCTTTTATGTTTAGGTTGGATTGGGTTAGTCTATTTGGGTTCATGTTTAATGCAAGTCAGCTCAATTTCAGTCTCAGGTAATTTTATGTTGGGTTTTGGACCAAATTCGAGTTAACTTTCATGTTCACTAAAGTTGTTAGTCCATAAAACAAAATAACTGTATCAATTCAATTTTTTGTTAAAATTCAGATTAAATAATTTGTTTTTGTTTAGTTAGATTTTCTTTTCTTAGTGTGTTTAATTGAAAAATTCATAAAAATTTTCTTCAATGTAGTTTATTACACATTTAGGTTATTTAATATTGTTGGTAATATTGTTGGTAATATTATCTAATACTTGATTGTTTTTTAAGAGTCATACCCTTGAGCTTTCATTGCATAAGTCACCTAGACCCTCACCTAGTTGTCATCTAGGCACATACTATGACAATTTTTTTATACTCATGTTTCGATAAATTTTCTATGAAATGTAAATACAGTTCAATATTAGTTACTAAACTACAAAATTTTAAAATTTTTAAGTGAAACTACAGATTTCAAAAGTTTAGGAACCAATGTTGCAATTATTATAGGTGATTGAAATTATTATTATTTTTTTAATTTAGGCATCTTAAAACACTATACCTAAAAGTTTAGGGATGAATTTTATAGTTTTCACAATTGGTCATCAAGATCATTAAACTTACTAAGTATAAAAGTTATTTATTTTGGAAGAATTCAAATATGAGACTTACTAAATATGGAAGTTCTTTTCCCAAATATAAAATTTATTAAATATAGGAGTACTTAAAAAATGGAAGTTACTACATATAGAAATACCTTTTCAAAATATGAGAGTTATTAAACATGAAAAAAAATGGAAATATGGTAGTTAATTTTTCAAATATAAGACTTACTAAATATGAAAATCTAAAAAAATAAAAGTTTCTAATTATGGAAGTTATTCTCACTAAATCAGGTCTTGTCAGGTTTAGTCATTATGTTATCTTGGGTTCGAGTCAGGTTAGTCTTGAGTTTGGGTATTTTAAGTTTGGGCCATTTGAATACAGGTTTTTTCAGATTTTATTTTAATTAATGTTCGAGTCATTAACTTTTTTTGTCAAATTAGGTCAAATCGGTTTGGGTTCAGGTAGGGTGGATCAGATTATCAAGTATGGTTAAAATTTACCACCCAAGTTCCATTGTCATGAGTTTGAGTCGGACCAGTTCGGAATCTTGAGGCTGGATTTGAGTGCCTGCATGATGGAGGAGTTGGGCTGGACTGAGTGAGCGTAGGCTGCAAGCAAGAGGAGGCACAGCTGGGAAATAAAATAACACAGAATTGTTGACTGCGTCAGACCATAAATACGGGCAACTCTATTGGCGAATGGGAATTGGAATCAAAACGTTGCAAATAAGTAAAAAAATGGGCCGGCAACACATTAATGCGGTTCAACTAGTTTCCAATGAACCAGGCTTCCCCAATTTTGTGTTTTTCACACTCTAGTTCTCGAAGTTTGCTCTCCAGTCTTATTTCTTTGGAATAAGAATTAGCTGGATTTTAAAGGATTTTATCCTACTAGTAACCACAGATTATTGTTAGGATTTTCACTTGTTTATTACCCGAATTGTGTATCTACCGTAAAGCCTATAGTTGAGTAAAGATAAAAGTAAGTCAGAGTAAAATTGTAGAAAAATAGCAGTTCAAAATTTAATATTAATTAATAGTTATTAATGAGGTTTTTTTTACCAGCACATTGTAACAGGTATTTTTTTTAATAAATTTATCATTAAAATAAATATCAATAATAATAATTTCAAAAATTCTACGTCATAAATTTATATCCATTAATTAATATTTTATTTTATCTTAATTTTGAGTTAATTTTTTTATATTATGTTCTTATTATTAAAACGATTAATTATGATCAAAACATAAAACTGTGACATATAATATTGTACATTCTCTGAAATGATGGATATTTTTTTTTGTCATTAAAGAAAACTTCACTAAAAAATTATATCTTATATCAATTTAAATTCCATGTTTTAATATAGATAAAAAGTTTATTTATAAAAATTCAATTTCAATTTTAAGAATTATTGACCAAATTATTTTATTAAACCATAGATATATTTTTTTTATCTTTACTACGTTAATGGTAACCAATGTTTTACTTTAGAAAATAATACATAAAAAAGTTACAAGAATACAAAAATTTGTTTAATTTATATCAATCAATGAATGGTTAAACCATTAACATAGTAAAGGTAAAAGAAAAAGAAAAGAAATAAATTGACTAAAGTGAAATCAACCAAAATTATACAAAAGAGGACAAATCATAATGACTAAAGTTTTGTTTGAGAAAATAATAATGAATAAAAAGAACAAAAATAGTTTGGGGACCAAGAGGAAAATGTAAAAATTTTAGGTATTAAGAGTTTAACAATTGACTTAATAAAAGTTAAGAAAAAAACTCTATTTTAGAAAAAAAACCATGGTGAATTACTATAATTAAATAGTTATTAAGTTCAGGGACCAAAATGTAAAACTAATCAAATTCAGGGTCTAATATGGGAAATGGAAACAATGCAGGGACTAGAAATGTGTTTCACAAAAAAGAAACGCAAAACAAAATGACAGTGGGATAATAGCAAGATAGACTCTCAAGAACGCTACTATCTTTCCAAAATTTGACCAAGCTTCCAAAAGAAACAATTGTATAAAAAAAAGAGAGAGAGAGAGAGAAACGTAGTTGGCACGTGAGCGCCACAATCGAAAGGGGCAAAATGATAAGGGAATTGCAGTTTACTGTAGAACAAATAATGACAACCTCACGACTTTTAGAATATAGTAGTAATAGCTTGCATATTTAGAAGTTTATCTAAGTCTATTTTAAAGAGACAAGAAGATGGAGAAACATTGGAGAATAGAACAGTTAAAAACTCCCAAGATTTGGTGATATTAGGAAATTGGAACATTCTTAAGGTTAGTAAGTGTTATATCCATTAGAAAAGAACTTTTGTTTTATGACCTAAGCTATAAAAATTGTAAAAAGAATTGTTCTCTCATATAGATGGGTCTTTCAGAATGAGAAACTTCTTAAGCTTCTAAAACTTCAAGAATGAGAAAGAATTGTCAAATACAAGAATAAAGAAGTTGAGATAAGATTTAGTAATGATAGAATTACAAAAATTAATTTATCTAAATTAGAATCAAGAATACTACCTTCATGAATCCTTTATAGATCTCATAGAGCTCCTTGTTCTTATATCCAAGAACCTGAGTATAAGAAAATAAAAGGGGGGAGCTAGAAAGTCTACAAAATAAGCTTCACACTCTATTTATAGAATTGACCTTATCATTTTGGAAAAAGGCCAAACATGCAAGCAACAAGAAGAAGATTCAAAATTTGTGTTAATAGGATCACCTGATTCTAGTTTTTAAGATTTTCAATTAAAAGTTATAATATAAACATTTAAAATGGACTTCAAAAGTCTAAATAAAGAGTTTTTTCAGAGAATAATGAAGTTAAAAAATGAAGGTTAACGAATATCCCAAAGAAGAAAGGAAAACAATACAACACCTTTAATATAAGAAAATTATAAGAACTAAGAAGAATTTAAAATTCTTTAAATGGTTTATTCCTCCAGTAGTCTTACAAAAGGATACCACATTAAGCTTGTTAGAAGAAACATGGTCTACCTGCAAGACTAAAGATTAAAATGAAGTAGCTGTATTGTATTAACCCACTACCGTAGTCAAAGTAGGAGAATATACAAAAGCTTTACCTTTCAACACATTCACTTCAAAAAAACTCTAAGAATGATAAGAAACCAGCTAGAAGAAAAACCTCTAGAACAACATAGAATAAAATAACTGTACCAATCTTTACCTACAATTAATAGGTAAAAAAATGAATACAATTGAAACATATTGGGATAAGTATATAAATTTTATCTTACAAAAAATTCAATTTTTAAACAATAACTTTTGTTAGAAACCTCAAATTCACCAATATATTTTCCCACAAACACTCAAAAATGCTAATTGAAACCAAAAGATAGGTTTCTTGATTTAGGTGATTAGATAGCTAAACTTATAATCCAATCTAATCTGGACCATAAGGATTCCACAACAAAAAAAATAGAAACGTCTCCAAATTAAGGTCATTGGTGCTACTAAAAGCATCCAAGAACTTATTGAACAACAGTAACAAGAAAATGAAATATTAGACATAAAACATCTCAAAATGGAGAAAGGGAGAGTAAGTCTAACAAAAACTTGGGTTGTGCCTCATCCATATACATAAAAACAATTTCTAGTTGATCTAAGATTAGGAAACAATTATGAACCATATGCTTTTATTGAATATAAAAGTGATTACCATAAGGGAAAGCAATATCAATGGTCTATTAGAATATCATATTATAAATACTATTCAACATAATTATTATGTTTGAAGTAGCCGCAGAAAAGGGTCTAATAATTTAGATAAAAAAATAGTAGGCACAAACATAGTTGGATTTACAAGATAACTCAGAAATCAGTGCAAAAAGATGCTTGGCAGAACAAGCAAGACAATAAATAAGAGATTAAAAAAAAAATTGCAACACAACATACAGGAAAAATAATAATTCAAATGTCTCTAACGTTGTTAATACCTTGCTATTAATCTTTTGTTCACATTTTATGAGAAGTACAAAGAGTAAAGAAAATATAAACTGAGATTTACTTTTAAATCTAAAATATAACTTTGTCAAATTTATAATTGTATAAGAAACTTTCATTTCAAGGATTTATGAAAGAGATGATTGTGGATCATCAATCTAGAAAAAAAAAGTTCATCTAATGACTCCAAAATATTAATTAGTCATAGATCACATTAAAAAAAAAATCAAGGTTATGTTAATCTAGAAAACTATACTTATAGATAAGTATCGGTTGAAGTCAAGAATGTTGGCACTAAAATGTACCATGAAATAAATTGAAAAAAAAAAAAAACAGTCTCATTACCTATGAAGGCCTAGAACACTTATCATTTTACACCCAATTCGTTTTAGCTTTAGTCAATTGACTACAAAATGACTTATTTTTATTTTTACATCTTTTTTACTTGAAACTAATTTTAATTAAAAGCTAATATTATGTAGCTACAATAATCAATTGAAAATACAATTTTTATAATCTTACTAAATTTTTATGAATTTTTCTAGTTTCAAGCTTTAAAAAAAAATTCATAAAAATTTAACAACATCTTAAAAATTTATTTTCAAATTGATTATTGCATCTACATAACATTGGCTTTCAAATGAAATTGGTTTCAGGTAAAAAAGATGTAAAAGGAAAAAAAAGTTAGTTGACTTTAGACAAAATGAATTGGCCCTTAATTCCTTAGAAAGGAATTAAAGGAAACAGTAGGCCACTAACGAGGATGTTCCCAGATTAGCTTAATTCCTCATTCTTGAAAGCAATCACACTTATTACCAATGCTAGAGCTCTCTGCATATAAAAAGTAACTCTTCCATTAGTTATTCTGCCTAGTTTTGAGTTACTTATTTATGTGTCATCGATAGCTAAGAATGCTATTGAAGCTTTGTGTCTTCTCTAGCAATACTAGTTTGTGATCAATCCTTAGTTTGAAGCATGCTTTTGGTGTGTAAACTGGTATTCACTAGTTATTTGTAAGTTAATATTAAAAAAATCATATGAGTTGATAGATGTTGATTTTGTCATCAAATATGTTGACTTTTTGTTAACTTTGACCACCATTTTCTACCTCACCACCTAACATTTTTTGTTGATTCTTACTTTGTTCCTTCATTTTGTAGGTTGGAGAAGCAGACCGTAGCATTAGAATGGCACCTGTTGACACCCAATTTCGTCCGACCATAAAAAATTTTAAAAGAAATTAAATAAAAAAAAATTATTATTTTTATTATTATTATTATTACTAAAAATTTTAATTAGTTTAAAATACATTTTTTTTTGTGAAGATTTGATTTAAAATGATATATGTGTGTATTTGAAAGAAAAAAAGAAAACTCCAAAAAAATGGCAAAATTTAAAAGTTTGAGGTAAAAATGACAACATTAAGAAGTTTCGGGAAAAATTGACAAATTCTGAAAGTTCCAGGAGCATTTGGTAGTTTGTCACATAAAATTTTGGGCCTGCCGACGTTTCTGGCGCAAATTGACAGAAAACGACAAAATTGTCAAAATCAGAAGCTTCAGGAACTTATCCAGAGGCTGAGAGACGTAAAGGACTAAAATTGTCATTTTACCAATTTAAAATATAAGTTTGAAATTTTTTATTAATTTATCCATCAACAGTTCAGCCAAACTTCCTCTATAAATAGCCCCCCAAATTTTGTGCTGAACACACACAAAAAAATAGACAGAAAGCTTAGAGCTCCGTTTTAGAAAAAATAAAAATTACAGACTTAGTCCCTGGCCCTCTTTCCTTTTCCCAGAAAGTCCCAAAAGTTTCTATTCTGACGTATAGACTATCTTCTTCCTCCGTTTTTTTTCTGTTTCTTCCTTCTCCTTCGCTGCCCGTCGCTCCACGCCGTCCCGCCGCCGCTCATCGCTCCCCCACGCTGCCGTCGCGCCGTCCCCACCTGCCCCTGGCGGCGCTGCCGCCCCGCCGCCAGCTGCCTCTCCTTCCCCCCCTGCGCGCGCGTCTGTTTCTCACGTTCCCAGCAAAATTCAAAATTAAAACTAAAGGGTACAACCCTTGTTTTGTCCTCTATTTTTTTTATTTCTTTCACTTTGGTCACTAACCTTTTATTTTGTTCTTGCAGAATTAATTCCTAACTATTTTAATTTTTACTTGTTTTACTTATTTGTTATTATTACTAACCCTTTTTTTTTTGTTATTAACTTACTAACAACTAACTTTTAATATTATTATTGTTACTAACCTTTTAATTTTTGCATTATTACTAACTTTTATAATTGTTGTTAACAATTAATTAACTTTTTATTATTTTTGTTAATTAATTAATTAACTTGGCTAACTTTTATTGTTGTTAATTAATTAATTTAATTAACTTGGCTAACTTTTATTGTTGTTAATTAATTAATTTAATTAACTTGACTAACTTTTTATTATTGTTGTTAATTAATTAATTTAATTAACTTGACTAACTTTTTATTATTGTTGTTAATTAATTAATTTAATTAGCTTGACTAACTTTTTATTATTGTTGTTAATCAATTAATTTAATTAACTTGACTAACTTTTTATTATTATTGTTAATCAATTAATTTAATTAAACTTGGCTAATTTTTATTATTGTTGTTAATTAATTTAATTAACTTTGCTAACCTTTATTATTATTTATTTTTAAAGTGGATGGCCAAAAAGCCCCACTTTATTATTATTAATTTTCCTTTATATAATTTTTTTTAATTTAATTCACCTTTACCCTTACTTAAATAAATAAATGAAAATTAAAAGAAGATTATTTTTTAAGCCTAATAAAAATAATTTTTTAAAAAGCCAATTATTTTTATTTTTCTTTTATAAATTGAATAATTATTTAAATAATAAATAACTTTCACTAAAAAAAAACTAAAAGAAAGATAAGAAAAAGATAAGAAAGATAAGAAAAAGATAAAAAAAGAAAAGAAAGAAAGAAAAGAAAGAAAAGAAAAAGAAAAGATAAAAAAAGAAAAGAAAGAAAGAAAAGAAAGAAAAGAAAAAGAAAAGAAAAGAAAAGAAAGAAAAGAAAGGAAAAATAAAACTAAAAGAAAGATAAAATCAAAAAGAAAGAAAAGAAAGAAAGAAAAGAAAGAAAAGAAAAGAAAGTGTAAAGAATAAAAAATAAATTTTTTAGATTATTAATAAATCTAAAAACAAAAGACTTACAAATTAGTAATAATAAATTCCATAAAAATAATAATTATATAACTAACAATTAATTAAAGTAATTTCCATATCCGGATGATCCAGCAGGATCTACGGTTTGGAAAATATCAAACTTTCAAAATAAATAAATTAAATAAAAAGATAAAAATCCATATTTTTACGATATGGATTAAAATTTTCACCAAATTCCGTGTCCAAATGACTCGGCAGAGTCCATGGTTCGGAATAAAAATCTTCCGTGTCCAAATGACTCGGCAGAGTCCATGGTTCGGAAGTATAAAATTCTATACAAATTAATTACCAAAAATCCACATCCGATTAATTCAGTTAAAAATTCTAGATTGAAAATTAACTGAAATTTATTTAAAAGCAAAGCGAAACAAAATTAAAATCAACTAAGGTGCCAATTTTTGGGCGTTTTAACAAAGTTGTTTTAACATAACCGTACTCCCGAACCCCCGAACTCTCGTAGACCAATATTTAAGGTGACCAATCGACCTAGGTAAACTGATTGGTGGCGACTCCCGAAAACCCGACGTTGCCACAGCACCGGGACAAGTGGAGCAAAAAACAGGCATGCAGAAGTCAAGGTAGATTTATAACTGTGAGGCCTAGGCCCCAGGAGTGAGACCTAGGCATTATAGTTCAAAGTGTTCCTGCTTAAAAAATCACCTCCTGAGCCCTAGGTGCCATTGGAAACCTAGGCACCGTGGAAGCCTAGGCCCCAGGCACTCTCAAGCCTGGAGGCCTAAGCACTAGAGAGCCCATTCCTGAGGCCTAGGCACCCATGTACCCAGAAAAATGGTCCCCTACCTTAATTCTCGAACAAAAGCTTGCTATTGGCCAAGGGTTTCTATGCAAATTGGTAGGTGGGATGAAAATAACATCTCCAAGGGTAGAAAAACCTGGAATCTAGCAAAATAACTCATATTTCATTTTCATCTTCTCATCTTAGACTTAGGTTTTTCATCACCATCTCTTGTATTTCTTCATCTTCCTTGAGAGTATTTATGGATTCTTACTTGAAGAAGGAATAGAGGACTTGAAGACTTACAGGAGCCTTAAGGAATCAAGCATCTAGAATCTCTTGGGTTCCTTCTTTCCTTCATTCTTCTTGTATTTAAACATGGATGTTTTTTTATGTATTTTCATGTTTATGTTTAGTTTGATTATGGAGTAGTTTTTTTTACACTTTCTATGGTTATAGCTACTTGAATTGGTTATGTTGGTTGGATTAATGGCTATTTGACTTTGGGTTTTCTCCATTGCTTGTTTACTTTTCTTCTTGAGCTTGTTGTTATGTTGATTGATTAAGGGTCTTAGTCAATTACATCTTAGATTTCTTTTAAACTCTTGAAAAAAGAATTGGAATTAGGAGAAGAGTGCAGTGGCTATGGGCTTCTTGGGAGACTAGTCTAGGACACTAGGTGAAGGTAAATTGAACTTGTAATGCTTTTCTTGAACTAGTAATTTGGATGGGAGTCCATTTTAGTATAAGCTCAGGAGAGTGACCCTTTCACTTGGGAGAGTAAGGGCCCAATTAGTTAACTTTACAACAAGTAGAAAAACCAAACCATTAGCCTTAATTCACTAGTTAACCAAGTCAAATAGTGAAAACCATAGGAACTGTATTTCTTTAATTCACTAGAAAACCCTTAATTTGCATTGTGTTTGTTGTTCTTGTTTAGTAGTAATTTAAGAAAAGTTGCAAACTTAGTTGTTTCCATAGTGAGTGAATTATCAATTGTTGCTTGTTTAGCTAAAGTAAGTCTCATGGTAATGGTACTTGGCAAATAATATAAATCAATCCTCGTGGGAACAATATCTTATTCACCCTATCTACACACATCCCATGCGCTTGCGGATTAGGGTTTCAAAACTCATAACATGAGTGCATTTCTAGTACTTCATATCTACATTATTTATTCATTATCCTAACTATTTGTTTGATCACATTCTATCTAGGTCATTTTGGTATCAGAGTTATGTTAGCAATGTTTTAGAATTTCTACTACTAAGAGTTTTCATGAAGATCTAAGATATGCATTTTTTAATACCTATATCCTAATTGAGTTTTATACAAATTAAAGGTTGATTGGGGTTGGGACATTTTTGAAAATAAATTATTATGTCCACATTAACATAGGTTGGGGTAAAAGCATAGCCTACGATCCAATTATTGACTCAAAAAAGTTGAGTTTGGGCCAGTTTTGATGGTGAATTCATTGTAAAATGACCCGAATATGGTGTATTAAAGTCAGTCTGTTCAACCTTCAACCCAACTAACCCGAATTTGTTCTTCATAACCTTAATTCTACACTAAATCAATAACCTAGCCCAACCCAAATTACCAAATCCACTAGCCCACACTTTCCCTAACCCTAAATCTACACAATACAAACAACACACATACATGACACACATCCTTGCCTTCGACCTTTCCTCTCATCCTCCTCCTTATTTTGTTCCTTTGCCAAGGGTGTTAACTTTAGCTCTCACTTCTATGATGAGGGCCTTCTTTTTGGTCAGCCACTCCACTACAAAACCCTACTTAGACATCAAACTATCCACCCTTATCTTTAAATTGCAGCTTTTCCATTCCACTCATTGGATCAACTCGTGCTGAGTTGCCTTGATTTTGAACAGTTGGATGATAAAGGGGTGGTGGACAAGGTGGCGATGGTGATTTTGCGCTTAATGTGAGTGATGAGATTGAGAAGCAGACCCTCATTGTTGTCGTTGTTGTCTTTCTTAGGGGTGAAAGCTTTTTGGCCATAACCCATAACCAACCTAAAACTTGAACTAATTTTTTGGGTTAAGGTCAGGTCAAGAGAGTAAAAAACTAGTATTTGAGTCAACTTGAACCCGACCATATTCTAAAACTAACAATTCGAGTTGACTTGGGTTAAACCCGAAACAACCCAATTGACCCGAAATACACCCTAGGTTCCTTATCCCAGCCCAACATATTAACACTAGTCATTAAGTTGGCCCTGTTTGCTAAAGCTTAACCCTAATACACAACCTGTTACTGATCCTTGCCTGGTTGCCTCCCTCTTTGCTCGAGAGTCCTTGCTCCTTCGTCCTCACTCACCAAATACCGCTCCACCCACCGCTAGACGCGATTCCTTTTTTAGTGGTCACACTCACGAGTCAAGACTTATTGCTCGCTTGCTCATCTCCGGTTTCTAGTTCCTCGGCATCACGTCTCACTTTTATTACTCCACCATCCGGCATCGCATCTCATTCCTGCCACTCCACCGTCTGTCCATCCTTATCCACCATAACTTTAACCCTCCCACCCGTCCATCTTCATTGCTTATTTCATTATCACTAACACCAGAAGCTGGACCATCGAGGCACCAATTTGAACACAAGCCCCCGTTGCTGTTCTGCTCGTTAGTTGTTGTATTGTCCTCTTCGTTGTGCCATCCTCCTAGCTATGGCTTCACTGCTTTAGATGATCATCAATCAACATGGAAATGGTGGAGGAGATGATAACAAAATGGATCAGAAACAAAGTGACAGAGTTGACTATCGGGTTTATGTCTGGTAAATCAACCCTAACCCTATAGTTTTGGGTTAGGGTCGATTCGGGTTGAGCTAATAAATAAGGTTGGCTCGAGTTATATTTTTCAGAAGAAAAAGTTGTTTGAAAATTTCAGGTTCTGACCCGAACCCGACCTTAAACCTGAAATTTACAGCCCTAGTCTTTCTGGCTAGTTGATGGCAAAACTAGTAGACTTTGGGGTGAACACATCAATTGGAGCTTGGATTTAAGTCTTGCAGCTGAGAGAATGAGAAAGATCGAAGTAGATGAAGATTATAGCAGAGGATTTGCTTTTGCTGTTTATTTTTTATGGGATTAAGTGACGGTAAAAGATAATTGAAGAATAGTCAAATATATTAAAGGAAACATATTTTCTTTAGACACTGTGTTTTTTTTTTCTGTTTTGGTTCTAGGCACACCATTAATTTGACTAATCAGGTTGACTCGATTTTAATCAACCTGGACCTAAGTTATTCGGGTTCAAGTTGAGTCAATTTGAAAGATGAATCAGGTCAAATTCAATTTATTTTTAATAAAAAATAGTATGCATATTTCAAGTTGAATTTCAATGTGAACCCAAAACTTCAATCTGAATTTCATCTTTAAAGATAGGTTCATGTAGAATAGTAGGTCTTGTGTACACCCTGGATTAATTCTAAGGCATGAGCTTCAATTTTTTTTAGTTTTACAAGGAAGGACCTAAGGTTTAAAACATACATTCAGATAGTAGAAACAACAATTCTTGGCTCTGATACCAAATATGTCCAAGTAGTTCAATTTAAAGCATAAAGATATCTTTAACATAATCTTTAAAGGTTCTTTAAAACACCACACACAACATAGATAAAAGCATACACATATAAACTGGAAAATGCATACACATCATTTATTAAATTAAAATACAAACTTACAGAGGACTTCTGAAAACTAGTTTACCACATGTAGAGAAAGAACACCGAAAGGACTACCAACTTGAATTGTTGAAGTAGAAGGCTAAGCTTTAACAAAATTGACACCACTATGATACAGGTACAAGCACACCACTTAATCACTAAGTAATAGAATGCAAACTCTGGTGAAAATAAGAAATGCGTCCAATACATGGACTACAAAAGAGAGATAGATGAAATTTTTTCAGATGGCTTGAGAATGGAGAAAGGCCTTCTTAAATAGGAAAAAAATTTTAGTCTTGAAGATAAAGCTATCAACTTTTCTCCAATCAGGAAGCAAAGGAATTTGGGACCATTCTGTGGTAGTGCTCTACTTCATTAGATAATGGAAGTAATTATTTCTTGTCAGTTGGCAAGCTGCTTTCCTTCTATTGTTGGTTTCTTCCAACACTCTTTGCATTCTTGCAAAAATTAAGATGGTTACTTAAAGATGCTTTTATTGGGACTTTGCTGAGTCATTCTTGTCAAAGGAAAATCTGATGTTTTCTTGGCTTTTTTCTGAGACAATTGCTTCTAGGCAGACTTTAGTATTCTTTCTTTCATTGCAAGGATAAGAATTTGGCTATCTTTAAAGATTCTTTCTTGGCCTTTCAATTAAGCGTGATATCCAGGAAATCTTCGTCTGGGTTTTATTCTTCATCAATTATATCAATTTTATTAAATCTAATATTCTCTGGTAAATACTGGTAAAGGATACATTTATCTCACTATTTTCTTTCCCAAATTAGTTCTAGGCAAGGAGTAAAATGGTTGTCATAATCCACTTCTTGTTTTTCATAGTGCCATTGGAAGATCCAAGGAATATGGTTCATGACCACAAAAAAGAAATATGGGAATGACACCTTTTGATTTTTCTTGAGAAATTGTACTTGGAAGATGCAAAATCCTTTAAATGACTTCATCACTTGTCATGGGAAATAGTCTCCAAACAATCCATTTCCAAAGTACCAGTTATAAAACTAGTTTGGGAATTTCTTTTGCTTGGTCTTAAATAGAACCATCTATGAATATTGATGGTCTCTATTCTGGATATGGAAATTTCTTTCCCAAGCTTTAATATAGTCCCAATATGAGAATAACATGCTCTCATATTTTCCTCTAGTTAATATTCTTCTTTTTCCAAATGGAACTCTCCATTCTTCAAATGTCAAAATTTTTAATATTTTAAATGAAGAGATTCCAATTTCTGAAATATATATTTTTTAAGGTTCTTCATCACCATTTTTAGGATTAATGGTGATCTTAGTTCTTCTGTGTTTATGTTCAATTTCAACAAAACCAGTTTCTTGTAATATTAATGTAAATATGGAGGCTTTTTAAGTGGCTGGAATTGCCAGTGAGGATTCTGGTGATCAGGCTAGTATTTTTCTGCTAGTTCAAAGACTAAAAGATGTTTAAAAATTTTTTCTTTAGGGGAAATTAATCATTTTCTTTTTATTTCTTGGAATACAGTTGGTATGCCCAAACTGTGCATCGAAATTTCTTGAGGATTTGGTGGCCTTAGAGAAATATTATTTTACTTATTCTCTTGAGAATTTCTTTTTAAATTCCTATATGTTTTTTTTTATGGGAAAACACCGGATTATCATTGCCAAGAAATGAAGAGATTCCAATTTCTGAAATATATATTTTTTAAGGTTCTTCATCACCATTTTTAGGATCAATGGTGATCTTAGTTCTTCTGTGTTTATGTTCAATTTCAACAAAACCAGTTTCTTGTAATATTAATTTAAATATGGAGGCTTTTTAAGTGGCTGGAATTGCTAGTGGAGATTCTAGTGATCAGGCTAGTATTTTCTGTCAGTTCAATGACTAAAAAAAGTTAAAAAAATTTTTCTTTTGGGGAAATTAATCATTTTCTTTCTATTTCTTGGAATACAGTTGGTATGCCTAAACTGTGCATTGAAATTTCTTGAGGATTTGGTGGCCTTAGAGAAATATTATTTTACTTATTCTCTTGAGAAATTCTTTGGAAATTCCTATATGTTTTTGTTTTCTAGGAAAACAATGGATTATCATTGCCAAACCCAAAATCTTATTTCTTGGAGGGTTCTCCATCATATTTTAATTTTTTTGAATTAATTTTTTGGAGGGATTTCCTCATCTTTCAAAATTTTTCAACTGGAAATGAATCTGTGCTAAAAAATGCTCTGGTTAATTTTGTGTCCATTTACAGACAAATTTTTATTTCCATCATATCTTCCTTGGATTCTTGATAGAGAATAGTTATTTTTTTTTGTTCAAATTCTTTGTCATCTTTTTCCCTCTACAAAAATTATCTTGTCAATAAATCAAGTAGAGAATTGGTTTCTTCTTGATAGCCAAAGGGCTATTACCCTTAAAGGACTCTCCACTAGCTTGTTGAGCACCATCCTCAGGAAATACGTGCGACCAACTTCTGGGCGAGGGGCGCCCACTATCCTCGGGAAAGCAATTAGCCGACTCCGGGAAAAGGTTCCTCGCCACCCTCGGATTGGCACACTACCAACCTCGGGACCTAGCACGCCTAACTTCGGGAAAATGGGACCCTCACCACCCTCGGTGATACACCATCTTCGGTGATACACCACCATCGGCGATACACCACCCTCGGTGATACACCGCCCTCGAGGATACACCGCCCTCGGTGATAGCCTAGCCCCAACCTCAGGGCACGCTCACACACCACCCTTGGTAAGATGACCTGACCAATTTCAAGAAAAGGTGTTTTACACCACCTTTGGATTTACGAACCTACCAACCTCGGAAAAGTAGATCCACCATCCTCGGCAGAGGAGAACATTTCCCGAAGGTGATCCTCTCTGCCGAAGGGCCTTTTCTAATAACCTTGGGGTAACCTCGGCGTGAAGGTGTCTCATACCCCGAATGGGTCTCTTATCCCAAAGGGGCCTCGTTCCCTGAAGGGTTCTTATGGAAAAGCAACAAAAACGGTTAATGAGCCTTTGACATAGAGACCTCGCACACATCCCTGCCCTCTGGCCAGAACGGCCTATGGCCAGCTGGAGATACGTATCTCCGAAGGAACGAATCACATCCAACCGAACACGTGTCATGATCTGAACGGGCTGTGTCAAATGGCCTAATCCTTTTGGCCTCCTATAAATACTTAGGAAGGACTTTGGTAAGACAGAATTATTCTGGCTTTTCCCCCACTCTCTATTCTTTACAACTGCTTTCACAAATACTGACTTGGGCGTTAAAAGCTTCTCCCCCGGAAACACATTCCGGGGAGTCTCTAACATTTATTCTTCTGAGCATTTCAAGCACTCTCATACTAGAAGTCCTTCCTCTAGGCCAGCATGTCATTCGACGAGGATGCCGTCGGGCATCATTTGGCACCTTCTATGGGAGCCCATTCTCAGGTCGCTATCGTTGAGACCCAATGTTCTAAGGACAAAGGATTCCCGAAGTCCTCGTCTGCGCCGGAAACTCAAATAGTGACTGAACAGCCTGCCGTAGGGACTTCATTGCCTAAGGACAAACATCCTCTGATGGTCATGATGAGCTTTCTGAGGGATTTTCAGTGCCCCGTTGTGGCCGAAATGACCCTACAAGTTGACCGAATGTGGTCTCAACCACCCTTGGGGAGAAGGGCTTCTTCTCCAACTACCCGTTGGGAAAGAAGTCCTAAATCACCTCACCGGAGTTTTGGGAGTGAGGGTTTTCACGATAAGTCCTCAACGGAGAACATATTTCCCAGAAGACGTTGTGCTGGAGAAATGGTGTTAAAAGAGCCCAGAACTTCCTGCCGGCGAAGTCCATCTCTAGAGGGGAAGTCCCAATCCCCCCGCCGATGAAGTTACTCTTCGAAAAGAAGACGTCACTATCTGTTGCCGGTGACTACTAGGCAATGAGGAGAAGACACCACTACCATCCTCATGGAAAGGATCCTGGAAAGGTTGGACAAGGTGGAAAAGCAGGTTTCTCGAAAACCTGTTTAGTCAAGGTTGACGGAGTCCTTCACCGGAGAAGAGTCACCTTTCATCCGTTCAATGGTAGAGGCACCTATGCCAAGTGACTTCCGGGCACCACACTTGGGAACATATGATGGGCACAGCGACTCCCAAGCTTACCTAACGAAATATAGGTGCAGTATGGTGCTGATGACACCACCCTCTGCAAGTGCTTCGAAGTCACCATTTCAGAGCCGGCAACTGTGTGGTATAACTTCCTGGCTCCCAGAACCATAATGGGCTTCTAGGAGTTATCCACCGTATTTACCCAATAGTTCATTGGTAGTAGACCGACGACGAAGATACCCGTCCAAATGTTTGACATAGCCCAAAAAAATGGGAAGACCATTCGGGACTATGTCGAAAGGTTCAATCGAGAGGCTCTGAGTGTGCCCAACTTCCCCCCCGAAATCTGCATCCTCGCCATAATCAGGGGACTTTGGAGAGATTCACAACTCTTTTATGAGTTCTCCAAAGATCCCCTTGACACCCTTGAGGAATTCTACCGAATGGCAGAGCAACATATGACAGCCGAAGAGCTAGGGATGGGAAGGCCAAAGTCTGATCACCATCACTCTGAAGGTAAAAGTCACCAACCTCGGTACCCAACCAAAAGCAGGGGAAGACCTCGGAAATAGAGGGGGAAGAAACCAAAGTTGTTCACTCTCTTGAACACCTCAAGAATGAACATACTGATAGCCATGGAAAGGCAAGGGAACCCGATCTAACGTCCGAAGGTCATGACCTCAGACAACAAAAAGAACATGAAGAAGTTCTGCCAGTTCCATAGGGATCATGGGCATCATACTGAGGATTGCTTCCAGCTGAGAAAGTACATTGAGTCTTTGATCAAGCATGGACAACTTTGGTGCTACTTGCGTATGCCCTTCCCAAAAGGAAGAAGGGAAGAAGAGAGGAAAGGAGAAGATGAGAACTACGATTTCGACCGCGTCGGAATTGAAGTCCCAAAAAGCATCCACCACCTCCGATTGGAGTGATCCAAACAATCACCACTTGGATACCCTCGGCCGAGAGGAAAAGGAAAGTTCAAGAAATCTTGATGATGGAGTTCGGGAACCCATCAAACAAGCTCGTTCGGAAAGATGGGTCTACCATGAAATTCCCTCATGACGACCCTCTTCTAATCATAGCAAGGATAAGGAGTTGGGACATCAAAAGAGTGCTCATCGATGATGGCTCCAATGCTGACGTGCTGTTCTCACACCTCCTGCCGAACTTGGGCATCTCAAAAGGCGATCTCAAACCTGTTACCTCCCCTATTTTTGGAGTTGGTCCATCCGAACTCCCTGTACTCGGGTGGATCAACCTTCCCTTGATGTTAAGAGGAACTTCGGTTCAGAACAAAAAAGAGCTCTTTGGCTCCACAATGATGAGGTTCATCGTCATAGATGTCCCTTCTTCATACAACACCATCCTCAAAAGGCAGACACAAAGAAATCTTCACATTCGCCCAGATGTGAAGTACCTGACGGTCATCTTCGGCACAAAGGAAGGAAACGCGGAGATATTCATTGATCAAGTTGAAGTAAGGAAAGTCTTCGTGAAGGCAAGGAAGAGTCCAATGAAAGTTCACGTACAGACCTCGGTAGAAAAGAGCATACTCAGCAAAGAGGCAATACGAGGAGAGAAGAATGACTCCGAAAAAATAGAAACAGAGGATGTAGAGCTTGTCCCAGGCCGAAGTACTCGAGTAGGGAAAGAACATGTTGAAGGTGACAAGGAGAAGCTTGTATCCCTCCTATTAATAAACAAAGATCTGTTTGCTTATTCTCCGAGTGATATACCCGGGGTAGACTTTGGTATAATCCAACATTGTCTTAAAGTATGTCCGGAGGTAAAGCCTATTCGGCAGAAAAAACGTAACCTTTCGGCGCATAAGAACAACTTTGTTAAACCAAAGTCCAACGATTAATAGAGGCGGGCATAATAAGGGAGGTCAACTACCCCGAATGGCTTAGCAACTCGTCGTTTCCACCAAGGAAGGGAGTGATAAACTCCGAATGTGCATCAATTTCCCTAACATAAATGACATCTGCCCGAAGGACTCCTGCCCTCTGCTGCAAATAGACCAATTGGTAGACTCCACTGCCGAATATGGTTTGCTTAACTTCCTTGATGACTTTAGTGGGTATCACTAAATTTGGATAAATCCCGAATATGAGGAAAAAACCGCTTTCATCACCGAAGTTAGTACCTACTGCTATGTGAGAATGTCCTTCGGCATTAAAAACACGAGAACAACGTACCAAAGGCTGATGAACAAGGTATTCAGCTCCCAAATTGGGAGGAATATGGAAGTATATGTTGACGATATGATGGTCAATAGCAAACAGTCTACTAGTCATATCGCAAACTTGGAGGAAACTTTCCACCAACTTCGGGCACACGGAATTCGTCTTAACCCCGAGAAGTGTGTGTTCGGGGTAATGACTAGCAAATTCCTTGGGTTTATGGTATCTGAAAGAGATATCAACGCCAACCCAGAAAAGGTTAAGGAGCTGCTAGGATTCCAAACTCCTACTATAACTAAAGATATGCAAAGACTTTCCGGGAGAATCACATCCTTCAGTAGGTTCATCTCTAGGTACGGGGATCGATGCCGACCATTCTTCAAGGTGCTCACCAAAGCAGCACAGAATGGGGGTAACTTTGGTTTTGAGGAACACCCTTGGAACAAAGACTGCCAAAAGGCCTGGGATGAACTCAAGAGCTACCTAACTCACTTGATAACACTTCGGCAACCGCTGGAAGGAGAACCTCTCATCCTCTACCACGCCGTTACTGAAAAGGCTGTAAGTTCGGTGCTTACGAGGGAAGGGGTAGGAAAATAGTGGCCAGTATATTATGTGAGCAAGTCCCTACATGGTCCCGAAGTTAGGTACCCTCTTTTACAAAAAATGATCTATGCTTTAGTATTGTCAAGCAGAAGGCTGCGACCTTACTTCCAAGGATATCTTATCATTGTTTGAAGTAACCTACCTCTTAGAGATGTCATGAGGAAGGTAGACCACTCTGGAAGATTGTCAAAATGGTGCATCGAGCTCGGTGAATACATCTCCTATGAGTCGAGAAGGGCAATCAAGGCCCAAGCATTGGCAGATTTCATTGTCGAAGTACCAAAAACCGAAGATACCACAGGGGACCTCGGCGCCGATGAACCTGAGTGGGCACTCTTCGTCGATGGTGCCTCCGGTTCTGAACATCAAGGAGCCGGAGTAGTTCTCCGAGGTCCCGAAGGAATGGAAGCTTCAAAGTCCATCAAATTTGATTTTAACGTCACTAATAATGTTGCCAAGTACAAAGCCCTCATAGTAGGCTGGCAACTAGCAAAAAGAGTTGGTGTGAGCAATCTAAAAGCCCATAGTGATTATCAACTGGTGGTCCGACAGATGACGGGGGATAACGGGGCCAAAGATCCAAACTTCGCCAAGTGAAAGTCTTGGCTTGAAGTAACATGTCTCCACCGAAGGTGTAACTTTGCCAAGGAAAGAGTCTTGGCTTGAAGCAACACATTTATACTGAAGGTGTAACTTCACCAAGGAAAAAGTCTTGGCTTGAAGTAACACATCTACGCCAAAGGTGTAACTTCGTCAAGGAAAGAGTCTTGGCTTAAAGCAACACATTTATTCCGAAGGTGTAACTTCTCCAAGTAAAAGTCTTGGTTTAAAGTAACATATCTATGCCGAAGGTGTAACTTCGCCAAGTGAAAGTCTTGGCTTGAAGCAACAAATTTATATCGAAGGTGTAACTTCGCCAAGCAAAGAGTTTTGGCTTGAAGTAACATGTCTCTGCTGAAAATGTAACTTCACCAAGCAAAGAATCTTGCCTTGAAGTATCACATCTACACTGAAGGTGTAACTTCACAAAGTAAAAGTCTTGGTTTGAAGTAACACATCTCTATCAAAGGTGTAACTTCACCAAGAAAAGAGTCTTGGCTAGAAGAAACATGTTTACGTCGAAGGTGTAACTTTTCCAAAAGAGAAGAATCTTTTCCTAAAGTAGCCTTTATTAGTCAAGGGTGTAACTTCATCCAAACTAGTAAATCCTTTACTAAAAGTAGCACGACTGTGCCAAGGATGCAACCTCATAAAGACGAAGATTTTTGGCTAAAGGGCAATCTGGAAGACCCAAAGATACAACTTCACTTCTTTAGTGATAACCAAAGGGCTATCGCCCATAGCAACCTCGGGAAAAAAGCTTTACACCACCCTCGGAAGAGAATATGACCAACCTTGGGAAAGGGCTCTACACCACCCTCGGAAGAGAATATGACTAACCTTGGGAAGAATCTCTACGCCACCCTTGGAATAGAATGCGCCTAACCTTGGGAAAGGGCTCTACCCCACCCTTGGAAGAGAACACCGAAGATACTACTTTGGGGAAAAGAACCATCGTTGACCAAAGTGATGCTTAATCCAAAGAAGGTAACCTCGGTGGCAACCTAGCTCCACTAGCCATGACCATCATTTGCTTTCCAAAAAAGTAAGATTTACATGGCGTACAATGCCAAAGATACAACTTCGGCTTCTCGAGGGGGGCATGTGATAGCCAAAGGGCTATTACCCTTAAAGGACTCTCCACTGGCTTGTTGAGCACCACCCTCGGGAAATATGTGCAACCAACTTCGAGGAGAGGGGCGCCCACTATCCTCGAGGAGGCAATTAGCTGACTCCGGGAAAAGGCTCATCACCACCCTCGAATTGGCACACTACCAACCTCGGGACCTAGCACGCCTAACTTTGGGAAAAGGGGACCCTCACTACCCTCGGCGATACACCGTCCTCAGTGATACACCGCCCTCGGTGATACACCATCTTCGGTGATAGCACCATCAGTGATAGCCTAGCCCTAACCTCGGGGCACGCTCACATACCACCCTCGGTAAAATGACCTGATTGACTTCAGGAAAAGGTGTTTTACACCACCCTCGGATTTATGAACCTACCAACCTCAGAAAAGTAGATCCACCATCCTCGATAGAGGAAAACATCTCTCGAAGGTGATCCTCTCTGCCGAAAGGCCTTTTCCAATAAACCTGGGGTAACCTCGGCGCGAAGGTGTCTCATACCCCGAAGGGGTCTCTTATCCTGAAGGGGCCTCATTCCCTGAAAGGGTCTTATAGAGAAATGACAAAAACGGTTAAAGAGCCTCTGACACAGAGACTTTGCCCACGCCCTACCCTCTGGCCAGAGCGGCCTACGGCCAGTTGGAGATACCTATCTCCGAAAGAACGGATCACATCCAACTGAACATGTGTCATGATCTGAACGGGCTGTGTCAAACGGCCTCCTCCATTTGGCCTCTTATAAATACTTAGGAAGGACCTTGGTAAGACAGAATTATTCTGGCTATTCCCCCACTCTCTGTTCTTTACAACTGCTTTCACAAACACTAACTTGGGTGTTGGAGGCTCCTCCCCTGGAAACACATTCCAGGGAGTCTCTAACCTTTGTTCTTCTGAGCGTTTTCAGGCACTTTCATACCGAAAGTCCCTCCTCCAGGCCAGCATATCATTTGACAAGGATGCCGCCGGGCATCACTCCTATAATATACTCAATATCAAAATCAAAAGCACATAAAATGACCTGCAATCAAGTAACAATTTGTTTAGATGCTAAATTATTAACATTTTTAAGCAAAACATCTTTAGCTACTTTACAATAACTTTAATTAAAAATTTCCTGTTAAGGAGATCATCCTCAAATTTTATAACACAAAGAACAATTGCAAGAATTTCTTTTCTGTAGTAGATCAATAATTCTTCATTCATTTGGATTGATCTAGACTTTGTAGGAATGTTTTTCTCATTAAAATCTAGTTCATTAGGAAGATTCACAATATGTTTTTTTCTTTGCCAAAAAGTATTGAGGACATCAGCACAAACTTTATTAGCTAAAACTTCCTTAAAAAGTTATTTTTTTTTGTCTTAATTCTTGGTCTTTTAATTTTTCTTTAACACTTTTGTGTTTACGTTTTCTTGTAAATACATAAGAACATTATGTTTTTTTCCTAAATCTATACTGAGTTCTTCTAGTAATGATTTTCTAGGTGATTCAGTAAACGCAAAAGTAATCTTCTTTTTGAATTTTTTGGTAGAAATTTCATTCATGCTTACCTTAAAAGGCATGATTGCAACTAAGAATGGAGTTCCTAAAATTATTTCTTGGTTCATATTTAAAATTGTGAAATGTTGTTTAATACAGATGTCTTCATTGCACATATCAACATTTGTCAGTTTAAACCTTATTGGTATGATTTCTTTATTGGCAGTAGTAATAGATCTAAAGGACTTATCAAGATATTGGTAAGGAACAATTCCTTTTTTAATACAGTTCTTATCGGCACTTGAATCTACTATGACCATTTTTATCAATTTGAATTGATTTTATATTAATAAAGTCATTCTACTGGTAAATATTTGATTCGACATAGAATAGACTTCATTAATTTGTAAAGGTTTTTCTTGGGAATATTCTATTTCTAAATCTTTATTTTCTTGACTTATTTCTGGAACATTTTTTCCCTTTTCTTTTTGTTTTGCCTTAAATTTAAATTCTTCTATGTCTTTCGTTACTAACTCATCTTCTAAAAAAATCTTGAGAGTATCCCTCAAAATTTTGAAGTTCTAAAATTTCAATTCTATTTTTGAGAGATTTTATTTCTACTTTTATTTTTGAAATTTCTTTTTTCAATTTTGCTATTGTGGGTTCTTTTTTACTTTTCTATGCCTTGTCTGTCCTTTTTAAAATTTCATTTAAACTGTAGGCAGGAGGTTTAGTTAATTCTTTTATATTAACTTTCTTTTTGAAATTTCTTCTACTTTGATTTGTTTGATTTTTTTGCTTACCAACTTTATCAAGGTAATTAAACAAAATTTTTTTTAATTCTATATCATCAATTTGTTTAGCAATTTCTAGAATTCTCCCATCTTCTTCAGTAATGGTATTAACTTGAATCACATTTAACTATAGACCATCAAATGTGTTTTGTAATTGACAAGAATTACAATCACAATTTGAGCCATAACTTTCAGACTCAGATTCTGAACTATCAGAAAGACCAATTATATTTACTTCTTCAGAACTTTTAGAAGTTAATTCTTCTTGGACTTCTTCAGGTTCACTATCACTATTCAACAAGATTTGCATTAAACTCTTTTTTAAACCTTCATCTATTTCTAAAGAGTTTATTTTTTATCTTGTCCTGCACTTATTGGTAAAATGTCCCGGTTTTTCACATTTCCAGCAAACTCTTTGATCTTTATCGATTTTTTGTTTCTAAATCTTTTAGAAGATCTTGGTCTTTCTTTTAATCTTTCAAAGTTTTTTCTCCTATGTTTTCTATAGGATTTATGCTTCTTTCGTTTTCTAGGCTCATATTCAAAATATGGCCTTGGAATGTCATAACCAAATTAAGAACAGAATTTACCAATTTTTTTTTTCTTCATGCTAATTTTTCTATTTTCACATGTTTTTGCCACTTCATTTCATGACACATTTTTAAACCAACTTCTTTAATTTTTGTTATGATATGACCATAAGTATAATTTTCTAAATTAGGATGACTTTGGTTTTTCTCTTTAATTTGATCCATGACTAGTTGACCAAAGTGTTTTGGTAATCCTTATATGAATTTTTCTTTCCAAATAGAGAATCTACAATATTCTCTTCCATAAACTCTAGTAAGGAAAGTATCTTTAAACCATTCTAAATTTGATGAAGTTCTACATCTTAGACTTAACAACAATTCGCCATTTTTACTTTCTTTCCTTGCTGCATCACCAACAAAATAAGAATAAATAGTACACAGCAAGGTATTTACAACATCAGGTTAACTTGTTTGGATTAATTGATTTTCATGTTGTACTGTAAGTATTTTTCTTGCATTTTTTTATTTCTTGTCTACCTTGTTCAGTTAGACACTTTTCCCACCAATTTATCAGTTGTCTTGTAAAACCAGTTATGATCATTTCAACTATGTCTGGGTCAGAATTATCTATTATTTTTCTAGTAGCTATTCAAAACATAATCATATGTTGGATAGTATTTATTATTTGATATTCTGATAAACCATCAATATTCCATTCTCCTATTGAATCTTCTTTATATTTAACAAAAGTATAAGGTTCAGAATAATTATTTCATCTTATGTCTACTGGAGATGGTTTTGTTGGAGCATAAAGATAAGGCACATTCCAAACTCTTAAAGTATTTCTAATTTGATCTCCTCTCCCATTTTCAGAACGAAAATGATTTAATTCTAAAGTTTCATGTTCTAAGTGATGAGAATAAACTAATTCTTGGATATTTAGACTTTCTCCAATAACATTTATTTGAAGCCCCTTTTATTTTTTTATGTACATTCTCTTTGGGTTCTTCAGACTTGATTGTCAATTTAGCTATTTGATTAGCTAAATCAGTAATTCAATCCTTTGATGTAATTCTATCAACTTATTGGGGATTTTGTTGTTTCTGGCAAAAGTTCTGGTTTAAAAACTGAAGCTTTTGTGAGACCAAATTTATGTTTATCCAAAGATATTTCAATTCTATTCATTTGTTTATCTATAGATTGTAGGTAAAGGTTTGTGTAATTATTCTATTTCATGATATTTTGGAGATCTTTCTTATTAACAGGTTTCTTCACAATTTCAGGATCTTCTGTATCGAAAGCTTTGAAGAGTAAAGCAGATGTTTTCGTTTCTTCTCCTATTATGATCATAGTATTAGGTGGATGTGGAGATGTAATTTCTTTTCTATCTTTAGTCTTATATGTAGACCAAGTTTCTTCTAACACATCTAATGTAGTTTCTTCATCCAACATTATGGCTGGGATAAACCATTCAAAGAGTTTCAAATTCTTCTTAATTCTCATTATTTTTTTTATACTAGAGATGTTTAATCTCTTTTCTGTCTTCTTTGGTATAAGTATAAAAAAATCATTTTCTTTTGCCATCATTTTTCTTTGACAAAAAATCTTCATTTAGATTCTAAGGGTCAAACCTAAATGGTTCTATTAATACATTTACTTGAAAATATGAAAAAAAAGTAGGATTAGGAGATCCTATGGACACAGATTTTGTTTCTTCTTCTTGTTGTCCAGAACTATGATCTTTTTTCAAGACAGCTGGATCAATTTTATAAACAGGATGTAAAACTTATTCTACTGATTCTCTAACTCCACCTACAAGTTTCTCATGTTCAAATTCTGGAACATAAAAGTATAAAACCCTAGATGGTTTGTAAGCAATTCTTGATGAACGCCTTTTTTGTTGTGTAATTCTAAAAAATCAAATTTTGTAATTCTATTTTTGCTAAATCTTATTTCAATTTCTCCATTTTCATATTCAATAATTCTTTTTAATTCTTGAGGTTTCAAAGTTTTCATGGGTTTTTCATTCAGAAAAATTCATTTTTCTGGAAGTTTAATGCCTCTCCATTTGATTGGTTTTAGAATGATAACATGACTTTTTTCTGTATTAGTTTTTAATAATAAAGTTTCTCCTCATGCATCAAATTCTAAAGCCTTAGGCTCAATTTGTGTTGTCATTGCTTTGTAATAGATTCTATAAACCAAAGCAAAGCTTATGGGATCCTTCTAACATATCAAAACCAGATGTCATGATATTAGTAGTTAAAACTTTCATGATATGTGGATCTTTCAAAGAAACAGTAAATTTTGGACAATTAAAATAAATTAGTTCATCACAGAGACTTGATTTTACAACACCTAGTAGAGAATCAGAGAATTTATTATATCTACAATCTCTTATGGCAATTATCATAGAAGTGTTTAAACCATTTCTTGTTAGTTGTTTTAAAGCAATTTGCACCAGCCTAACATGCAAGTAGTTATAATGATTTTTTAGATAATCCTTGATCATGTATTTTAAAAATAGTTCAAATCTATGATCTTCTTCCATTATTGGAATAGTTTTTTCTACTATTTCAATAACATAAACCATTCTGAAATCAAAAGTTCCTTTTGGATAAATATCTCATTTACCCATTTTAGGAATATTCAAAATTTCTAATTTCTTTTCAATATCCTTGACTAATATATAGCTTGTGAGTTTTTCATTTTTCTATTCCCTATAATTTATTTTTCCTCTTATCTCTTTAAAGCAGACTTAGTCAAATTTCTAAAAATTTAATCCATTAGTAATTATTAATTAATGTTACTATCTTTATTAGCTATCTGTCAACATTTTAAGTAATCTTACTGTCCTTTTACTTTAATTATGACTCTTACAGTTGCTACGTGACTTGGGTGATAATATGAAAAGATTTTAATAATAATTTTTAATTACTTGTAAAAGAAAAACTTTAAAAATTTAATTAATTCTTAGATCAAAGAAATAAGATAAAAATTAAATTATAGGGATTAAATTGTTCATAAAAATTAATTATGGGATGGCTTACGCGTAAGAGCATCTCCAACAGCTTCTCCATTTAGCAGTTTTTTTTCATTTTAGGGAATATGAAGCCATTTTTCACTCCAACAGTTTCTCCATCCTATTCTCTAAAATGGGGAATGAGATGAAAGAAAAGATCTCATTCCCTATTTCTGCAGAAACTCCAAAAATTTTTGGGGAATGAAAAATAACATTATCTCTTTCTCGTAAAGGTTGTTTTATTTATTATTCACAACAATTAATTCATAATTTTATTTTCTTCAAAATTTTTTATAGAAATATAATTTTTTATATGAAAATGATATCTTAAAGTCTATATTTTATAAATTTATTTTTTTTAAAAAAATTATAGTACAAATTAATATGAATATTTTTAAGTCAGATTTTAGTTAAAAAAGTTAAAATAGTCATTTTTTGTGAAACAAAGGTAGTAAATTTTTATATTTTACACAATATTTAATTATCAACAATTTTTTCATATTTTTTTTCAAAATTTTTTATAGAATTATTATTTTTTTATGAAAATTGAACCTAAAGACTCTATTTTATAAACATAATTTTTAAAATTTTTTATAACATAAATTAATATAAATATATTTAAGTCAAATTTTAGTAAAAAAAGTAAAAGAGTCATTCTTTGTAAAACGGAAGGAGTAATTTTTTTACATTTTTAATAATATTTAATTATACAATAATTAATCTAGTCATTAATTTAAATTTGTTTTAAATCCATAATATTTAATTGCTATGTAATAAATACAAAATTCTACAAAATAGGGAAGCTGTTGGAGTTTAAGCAAAAAAATTATAGAGATTTTACTTTTTGCTTCCCTATCTTATAGAAATTTTGGGGAAGCTGTTGGAGATGCTCTAAGCCGGGCTATGCAAAATTTACCCCATGTAGAAAGCGTCGAAGGAAGAAGGGAAAGTCAAATTTCAAATAAACGAAACCTTAACATAAGGATAAGGATGGGGCTGAAAGAGAGGGACGTGGACCTCCATTGACTTTCCTAGTGGAGGAAAGCTAATAAAGGACCCCCAAAAAAAACTAGAAAAAAACAAAATCAGTAACTGATGCGACTGCAAGCGGGAAAGCAAACACAAAAACGCGGTTTCAGCTTTTTATTTTTATTTTTATAAGTTCATTGCACTCACCCAGAGCAGAGCATACAGCTATTTGAGAATATAAAAACTGGAAAAAAAAAAAAAAAGAAACACAGCTACGTTCATATAATTAATTATCCCAATTGATTCCCCCACTAAAACTACAATAAACCAGATCTTGTACATAAGCACCAAATCTCCCCAAGCTTCTTCCTTTCTACGTCATTTCTCTCCACCCAGATCCCCAAATGAAAACCCAAGTGCCAGCTCCGCCATTTCTTTGAACGGGTCAACTTTTCTCCTGAGAATGGTTTAACAAGTTTTTTACTTTACTAGTGAATTTAGCTCTCATTTGGAGAAGCTTCCTGGGTTCAAGCAGCTATCTTCTGTTTTCTTTTTTCTTTTTACCCTTCAAAATTGGAAGTCATTAAGGAGTCTAACTAAATACTTAAAGGGGGACAAACTAGTTCGGTTTCTGTAAATGGAAAGTTCACGGAAGAAGAGGGATTATGAGGAAGCTCTTGATGATGCAGAATATATGTCGGAATCAAAGAAACCAAGGATGCCTGGTTTGGCAAGGTACTTTCTTTCACTTCCTTTTTGGTAACAAAATAAATCTTGCCTTTGATATTTGTTGCTTGAAATATCTAGAAGTCCTGTTGTTGGTTTTATTTATTTTTTACATTGATAGTTAGACTTGGAAACCCTGAATTGGGATCTTATTGGCTTATGCAATCCGTTGAGTTTGATGAACCACTCATTACAGAATTTCCTTCTTAGGCTTTAATTGGGATTTTCTGGTATTGTCTTGAATATGTTTCAAAGATGTGGAACTTGGTGATTATGTAGTGTCATTGTGGAAGCGCTGAAGGTGGACAGTTTGCAGAGACTTTGCTCAACTTTGGAGCCTTTGTTCCGCAGAATTGTGAGTCAACAATCGCGTGATCCAGTTAGCTAGTCCATATTACTTGAGAAGAATCAGAAAATACTGAACTGCGTCTTTGGTTTAGATCCATTTTGGTGTTTCCTCCCATTAATTTGCATATGCATAATGCAGGTAAGCGAAGAAGTGGAGCGTGCTTTGACAAGAATAGGGAGTCCCAAGTTGACTGGAAGGTTAGTTCCTGCATTTGGTTGGTGCTTATATATGATTCAGGCTAGAAATTGGTGAAGCATCATATTCAATGCTACTTTTGATTTCTCACGTGCCATCTGATGAACTAAGAAACAGTAATGTTTTGGTATAAGTAACATATTTGTTCAGAACACAAATTTCCTGTAGTTAACATCAAGGAACTTCGGTCTTCTGTTATATTTACCATGTTAATACTAAAAATCCTTGGTCATGTTTTAGTGAGGGAACACTGAACAAGATATTTATCTTTGATAGGACTTCCCCACCAAGAATACAAGGTGCAGATGGGAGAAACTTACAGCTGCATTTCAGAACAAGAATGCCACCCCACCTATTCACAGGTGGTAAGGTCGAGGGAGACCAGGGAGCAGCCATACATGTTGTCTTACTGGATGTGAATACTGGTACTGTTGAGCAAACTGGACCAGAATCGGCAGCCAAGCTGGATGTTGTTGTGCTTGAAGGTGATTTCAATGAGGAAGATGATGAGGACTGGACAAAAGAGCGGTTTGAGAGCAACGGAGTAAAAGAGCGTGAGGGAAGGAGACCTCTTTTGACTGGGGATTTACAGGTTACCCTCAAAGATGGAGTGGGGACTCTAGGAGATCTTTCTTTTACTGATAATTCTAGTTGGATTAGGAGTAGAAAATTCAGGCTTGGAGTGAAGATTTCTCCTGGCTATTGTGATGGGACTCGAGTCCGTGAGGCCAAAACAGAAGCTTTTGCTGTTAAGGATCACAGGGGCGAATGTGAGTTTTCAGTTGGAGATTTGGTTTTGCAATTGCCTAGCTATTGCTGAAGCTATATAATTTTGACTAGTCTTAATTTGTAACTCTTTCCTCTTCTGCCTGTACTAATCAAGTTGACAAATCCAATTGCAGTGTATAAGAAACACTACCCACCTGCTTTGCACGATGAAGTTTGGAGATTGGATAGGATAGCCAAGGATGGAGCACTGCACAAGAAGTTGTTAAAGGCTGATATAGTGACAGTTGAAGATTTTCTCAGGCTTCTTGTCAGAGATCCACAAAGGCTAAGAAATGTTAGTGTTACTGTCTCTTTTTGTTCTTTCTTGTTCGTTGCTTAAATATCAGTTTCTAAACTGTTAGTTTCATCATATGTAGATTCTTGGAAGCGGAATGTCCAATAGGATGTGGGAAAACACTGTGGAGCATGCTAAGACATGCGTACTGGGTGAAAAGTTGTACGTTTACTACACTGATGGGACAAACGGAACTGGAGTTGTTTTCAATCATATTTATGAGCTTAGAGGACTTATCGCCAACGGGCAGTTCCTTCCTTTGGAATCACTTACTGACAGTCAAAAGGTTCAGTGTTCCTTGCAGTAAACAACTTAACATCAGCATAACAACCAATCTTGGGGAACTGTTAAATAATAATCCGGCCTTTTTATACCTTTATGGCCAAAGCTCCAACTTCCACTAGTGATTTTTAAGTGAGTATTTTTTTTCCTGAATTTACTCAGTCATTTCGGACCTTTGTGCAGATTTCGGTGGATTCCCTGGTGAAACAAGCATATGATAATTGGCATCAAGTAATAGAATATGATGGAAAAGTTCTCAACTCATTGGCAAGTACCAAGAAGGGAATTAAATCTTCGCCGACACCAACTGACAATGACTATGGCAGGGAGCATGATGTTGCTACAACGCAGGAGAGGCATCAATATATTGCTCCTGAGCCCTCCTCACATTGTCAGGACAGCAATAGCCATGCCACAGTTCCTCAGTTGATTGAATTTCCTTTTGTGAGGTCTGATCATAATGCATCAACTGCTCTAAACAATCCGCAAATGTCCTTAACTGGCGATATGAATTACATGCCGGTTGGGAATGCTGCAGTCAGTCCATTATTTCCAGGAGACTGGTCTAGGCCAAGGAATGGACAGGGATTGGAAGAGATGTTTGCGGATGAAATCCGGGTTAGAAGTTCGGAGATGCTAGAGAGTGATGACATGCAGAGGTTACTGAAGACATTCAACGTGGGAATTGGAATGGGGTCAGGTTTTGGTCATCCCAGTGAAGCTTGTTATACTTACACCATTCCTTATGATTATCGATCTGGGCAGGACCGCAGTAGTAGAGGCTCAGGGAAGGCTGTTGTTGGATGGCTGAAGCTGAAAGCTGCTCTAAGATGGGGCATATTTGTAAGGAAAAAGGCTGCAGAGAGGAGAGCTCAGCTGGTTGAGCTAGATTGATTCTTTTTGTGTTTTTTTTTTTAATTTTTAAATAACATCCCACTGATTACTGTCATGGGAATTGCATGATTCAGATTTCTGTTCTTATTTTTCACTGAAAAAATAAGAAAAGAATATCTTTACATCAAGTTCCCAGACTTCTTTTACACCTCTGGAACCTTTTCTCAGTTAACCTTGTCTTCCTTCGGCCATGTAATTTGATAAAAAATTTATTTTCAATTGTTTCATTCTACTGTATTTTAATAAAAGAACACAGTTGCCACATTATTGAGGAAATGTTCTAGAACTTAGCATTTTGCTTTTCCTTTCTCTGAGTGCTTTTGATGCCATCAAGAATATGGTTGGTGTCCTAAGATTTAGGCCAGGTTTTGTGGTTCAAGAATAATACTGGCAAAATTTTCTCAAATGACCAATACTATTTATGGACAGCAACAATGAAGAACATCAAGATGGCGTTTAAGGAAGAGGGGATTGCTGTCTAAAACTGCAGCCAGAAATCATACTACAGCAACTGAGACTAGATACATATTAATACAGACTAGACAGATAGATGGACCGCCCTTGATGTTGCTTTCATCCACTTCTACCCAAGATTAGCCCTAGCATTCTCCACCAGAGCCAGCCTTACATGCATGACCCCAACGAGTATGCATCAAACCCGAATTCGCCATCTATCAATGCCGTCTCATTCATCTGTCCCTGCATCAGACAGAAAAGTGTCCTCAAATGAACAGAAAACAAGGTTATTTTGGAAATCCTGCAAACTCCGAAGATTTTCATTAGACTGAAAAGCTAAAGTATGAAAACTGATTGAGCCTCCTACTTGGAGTTAAAATAAAAGCGTAGCTAATAGTGAAGAAAGTTGGAAGGACATACCGGTTTGACAATGGTACTCATTATTTCATCCATGGAACTATAATTGCTTTGGATAAAACCATTATGGTGTTTCTGTTGCTCCAAGCCGAAGCTGAAATTAGAACTCAGTTTAGGGTCGAACGCTGATTTCTCACCCTGAGTTTGCTGTACAACAAGAGGAGAATCACCATTTATGTGCCCAAGCAGCAAAGCATTAGCTTTATCATTCCCGAATGCATTACTTTGGTCCACAATATCGCATTCAGAAGCTAGAGATCTGGAACTGAATGAATTATTTATGTTTTGGAAGTAGTTATGCCTTTGGTCCTGCCACTGTTTCATTCCATGCAACAGATTGCTACTTAGACCAGCCTGGTACTGCATATTCCTTCTGCCATCTTCCAGATGTGCTGTATGACCCATTGAAGATGAAAGGGCAACAGAACCAGACCAAGATATATTGTCGTGGAAATTATTCAAAGGTATATCTTCAAGACTGATAGCTTCATTGACTCTTGCTGAATTTGCAGGGAATTTGGAAATTCCTGCCTCTTTCCAGTTTTCATCACATCTACTATGATCAAGGAAATTTGATGAACCATGAACACCGATGTCAAATGATTCTTGTGGCAATGAGACAAGCTCAAGAGAAGATTGATTTCCAAATGCGATGCTACTTTGTGCTGCTTGTGTGTTTGCTGGTAGCAAAAATGAGCTGCTTGAAGCAGCAGGAGCAGAGCTGCTCATAACTCTAGAGTTTGGACTGCTACCAGCAACTCCGAATACAATTGAACCATTAACATTATTGGTGAACTCTGTAACATGGGTACCAGACTTGTTCTGTGATTGCTGATTGTCCTCTAAGGGTGTAGGGATGTTCTGAAGCAGATTAATGCTTTGGTTTTGGCTTGCAGGCACTCCGGTGGGCTGAATCTTCCCCAGGGTATGCATGGCATTGCTTGCTGCTTTGGAGGTATTGGCAGATGGAGAAATTGCACGCAAATGGCTTAGAGCAGGAGAGGAGTTCAGTCTACCTAACACTCCACCTGGTTGGTATGATGATGAAAAAGTACTTGAAAACCTTCCAGGTCCATTGAATGTGCGAAAATCTCCATATCCGTCCATAGAACCCGTGTGCAAATATAAAATGTCCCTGTTACCTTGTGCAGCAATCATGCTGGCTTGCTTCTTCAGGTACAGCCTATATTTCTACCACACAATACAAGCAAGTTAGAAGGAGGAGACCTTGTTTACCCAAACAGATTTCTGAAATGCCACACTCAACATACTCAACCATCTATTATCACCAATCCCATACATAAGCCATTAAAGCAAAGTTCTAGGATTTTCAGAAACTGAGAAGCAATCAAAGAGAGCTGGCAGACCAAAGCATCTACTTTTTTGCCAAGAATGGAGTTAAAAATGGATATGTAAATAAGTTTCTTTTACTCTCTAAGACTCCCATTTTCAAATACAACTTCAATAAAAATATGATACGGCAAGGGCAGGTTCTCATCACAGCATGCCATGTCATTTGCAGGACTATAGTCAAATTCCTAAGGAAAGCTGGGAAAGTTCTATACAATACCTGCAGGTGGCTGGCCACATTCTCCCTTGTTATCCCTTCAACGTTCATCAGTTCGAGAATTTTCTTAGGAACAGCCTCTGCAAGTAGAAGAAGACAACATTGAGAGCCAGAAGTTAAGAGTCTTAGTACTGATGATAAGGCACATTAATCCAAAGCAACTAAGTCTTACTGTCAAAGCCTAATTGATTGACAGCTGCAACAAAGTTCCTATGCAGCTCCACAGACCATACAACCCGAGGCTTCTTCTGAGTTGATGGATCCTCATTCTCATGCTCATCATCTTCACCCTCCTCCTCTTCTTCATATTGGTCTTTCCGTTTCTTATTCATTGCTTTCCCATTTTGATCACCACTGCCAGCAGATGTAGCCACTGATCCAGCTTCCCCTACTCCAGGCTGACCATCTTGATTAGGCTCCTTATTTGTATCCTTGGGCTCCAACTTTTTCCTCCTAACCACATGCTGCCATATGTTCTGCAGCTCCTCAATCCTTACCGGCTTTAACAGATAGTCACAAGCACCATGTGTTACACCCTTCATAACAAGCTTGGTGTCACTGTGAGCTGACAACACTGGAATCCATGAAAACAAATACCTCAACACAGACAATATTAAACTGCTAAAAATAAATTTTAAGGAACAAAACTGATGAAAAATGTGTCTAGTTAATGCCATTAGGAAGGAAAGGGGTAGGCTTTTGGATGAATAACACATACTGATCACAGGTAGGTCCATTTCAAGCCCCACAAGCTCAAGGAGCTTAAAGCCGTCCATATCTGGCATATTAACATCGCTGATGACCAAATCGTACTTGTTTCTGTTCTCCCTCAGCATTTTCAGAGCCGTGATTGCCTGATTGGTTGTAGTAACTGCAGAATCAATAAATGACATTGTTGAAATTGAAAAGGAGCCAAATTATTCCAGGTTTTATTTTATTTTATCTTTTCCTTCTTTGTTCCTTGGTTGCTGCCAGAAAAAGTCATCCCTCATTTAAAGCCGATCAAATCCTTGATAAATCAGAAAGCATCTCGACAGGAACTGTACATAGCACCATGGATAAATCTCAACAGTTTTTTTTTTTTAATTTTTTCAAAGAAAGGCATCAAACCCCAAAAAGAAAAATCCAATCTTTAATTGGTGAAAAAATAGTTCGGAAAATGCCCAGAAATCTAGAGCACTTAAAAGCTATTTCTTAGAAAAGAAAATAAATGTGATAACAGAAGAGCAAATGCAGGAGTTTCTTTCTCCAGAAAATAGAGAACAAAAAATATATTCCAACAGAAAAATTTGATGTAACAGGAACAATAACAGGGCAAACAAAAAAATTTAAGACCTTGGTATTGGCATCTCTTCAAGAGAGTCTCCAGAATCAAGAGACAAGTCGGGTCATCGTCAACCGCCAAAACTCGCATGCCAATTGGGAATCTGTCTTCGCCATTGGAACCACTTCTCCGGTCTTCCACAGTCATTTTCCCAACCAAACAATTCCCGACCACCCAGATGAGAAGCAGAGCAAAAAACAGAGACAACCAGACCAAAGCTCCAACCTTTCTCGGCCAAAGCAACAGTTTGAACCAAACCCAGATGGCAGAAACGCAGACAGAACAGGGAAAAGGGAAGAGAACAGCAAAAGGAAAAGAAGAGAATTATTGAACGAATCAAGAGGAGGAAGAATCAGGAGGAGGAGAAAGCGAGACTAGGAGCGAGTAAAAGCAGTACAAAAGGACAATGATTGTGATGGGCAGCGCAGAAGCAGAGTGAAGAGAGTTCCTTTCTACTTTCAAGTTCCAACCCCAACTAAACAGAAATCTATACGTTTTTTTAAGTACAATTCTCTTCTCTTTTCTCTGTTTCTTTTTTGTTTCTTTGCCCGCTCGCTCTCTGCTCCTTTTGTCTTTTAACTTTTTTTTCTTCCCAACTGGGACACAGACAAAAACCTTAAACCCTTACTTGCCTTTTATCTCTTTTTTCTTCCATCAACTAAGAAATCGATAATTAATTCTTATTTACTTCGTTTGTGTTTTTTGGCCTTTTATTATTTTATTTTTATTTTTATTGTATATTCGATTAATTAACAGAAATCTCCCTCAAGGTTTCCTGAAGTAGAATTAGGACCACTATGGCCCGTTTGGAAATTGGTTGATTATAAAAACTCCCCTATGTCCATATTTCGTCTCCTTTCATTTTAGAAACTTATACTTTTATCTCCTTATTGTTTTACATTTAAATAGATAAAAAAATTAAAAATTTAAATGTTAATTTGAAAAATTTCAAACGATTATATGACATTTTTAATTTAATAAGATATAGTGTACATTAAAATTTAAAAAATTAATATTAGATATTATTAAAAAATACTCACATTCAAGATATAAAATGTATGTTTTTAGAACAAAATGGGGGCAAAATCTAATTTTTCACGAAAACCTCAAGATGTTTTTGAAGTTAAACCTTTGGGAAATTTTTACTACCCAAGCAAGTTTATCTTATATTGTTATAAAATTCGGAACGCAAATTTATTAGCTCGAATTTGTGTTAAATTTATTACTATTATGTCTAATCAAATTGAATTTAGAGTAAAACCTACTAAATAATTTTGTAATTAGCTAGCTTAGGTTTTCAAGGGTCTATGTTTTTTTAATACCTGAAAAAAAAAAGTCAATGCTAGGACAGCTTTCACCACATGATGTGAATACCAGTAGGTTTGACTGCTAAATGTACGGCCTTGATTTCATGTGGTAATGGTCGGTGATCTGGATAATTAATGATTCAGATACGACAAAATTAAAGAATGTTAATTAGACTCGGATTTGATTCTGTTAAAGTAAAGATACACACGTAAAAATTCAAAATTCAAAAGTTAAAAAAAAAAAAACACAGACTTGCGTTTCAAAGTTGAAATAAAATTAAGCTGACTCTAAATCTAGCTCGTCATTCGTGGGAGCTAATAAATAGTACAAATATGATTTACATTATCAGAAAGTATTTTACTATTTACTCCACCAGGTGCAGACTATCCATATTTTGAAATTTACCATGTGTGAGTGTGAGTGCTCATGGCAAATTAATGAGGTATGGGACAATTTTTGCACTTTCTTGGTGACTATACCAAAAAAGAAAATAGAGAAATTGGGAAGGGTAGATTTGTCATTTCGGATAGTGGTACATTAAAACTTACCTAATTCACATAGTTTGGAACTGTGAGTTACCCATGAGGGTGCATGTATGGAAGGCAATGGCCATATGGATAAAAATGTTTAAATTTGGGATTCATTTTTAAGTAATTAGTAACGGTGGATTGGATATTATTTCCATAATAATTGAACTCGATTTTAGCTAAAGCAACAGAGGAAGTGTTCTTCTAAAAAAAGACTACCACAACATAAGGAAGAACAAAAAGTATAATGTAGAAGGCCCAAGAGAATTGTTACACCTAACTTTGGTTGCTAAGATGGATTAACAAAATGAACCCCTTCAGCTCCCACTTGTTGGTTAAACTTAATCCCCTAATTAGTGAAATTGAACTCGTGTGCTAATCCCAAACATATTGAGCTTGAGCTTGAGTGATCAAGTGTAATTAGGGCTCAACTTATTTGCACATAATCTTATTAGCTCATTGTTGATAACGTACTCCAATCTTCACTCTCAAACATAGCATCATAGGATTATGCTCGTATTCTCCCTACACCCTTCTTCGCTCAATGCTTAGGCAGAGAGGATTTTAGCTGGTTACTATAATGAAGAGATGAATTTTATTTTCAAGCATTATCTTTACAAATATTGTTAATATGGCCTAATCTGCCAAATGCATAACAAAAATGCCGTCACCCCACCTAAGAGAAACTAGTGAAAGATGAAACCAAAAAGGTTTCAAAACATTGAACTCTATTAATTTGAAATCAAAGTTAGACCTCCCCAACACTACGCCACCCTACGCATATCACCATTATAATTTATACATTCTAGGCCTAACTACAGAACTCCTTATAATATTTTAGTAAAATTACAATTTGCTTCAATTTTTTCGTGCACCCACATTTTACTCTCTAGATGTGAGCATTTTTTTTATTATAGTGTTGACATAAACTGGTTTTGGATTTTTTTTTATTACATAAAATCATATTATAAGTTACGTTAAAATCACAGGAGAGAGATATACTGTACAGTAGAGAGAGTACTCGTAATTACAGAGAAACTTGTTGTCTTGTACAACCTTCATTTGGTATTTTTATTTTTATTTTGTAGCTTGTAAATCTACCTTGTACTCTTTATCTTATCTTGTTTTAGTTGGCCGATGAAAGAATTTTTTTTTTTTAAAAAATGCCACAGTCCCTTTGTTTGTTGGTCGCAGGATCGACTTTAATTTACCTAGAAGAGCCATGTTTAATGAGCCGTTAATTTAATTAGTAAAGGAAAAAGAAACAAACAAACAAACACAATGTATGATTTTTTTTTTTAAAAAAAATAGGGCTTCTCTGCATGAGAGGAGACGGGATCTAGAAATTCTTTTCAGTGGTATCACCACAAATTATTAAAATCTCGATGTATGGTTTTTTTTTAAAAAAAAAACATGAAATGTTAAAATTTCTCCTAGGTTTCTCTAAATGAAATTTTAATTCAACTTCAATTTTAACCAAATTTCATTTATTTACAGAAATAATAATGTATTTTTTATTGTATTTCTGTTTTCTTTGATAGTTTTCTTTAATTAATGTGATCATCTTATTAATTATAATAAAATTCCTTAAAATTAATTAATATTTACATAAAAAATTATTTTATACATGGATCCATCCTTGAAGGAAGAGACTACTTTCCTGGAATGTTTTGTCATCAACAACTCTATATATACCCAAAAGCCAAAACATTTCGAATTGAATCCAGATATAAGAGTTTCTACTCCTTCGTTCCATAATTATATTTCTCAAATTCTATTCTTTTTTTAAAAAAATTGCATCTTATGCCACATAAGCATATTAAATATCTTTTCTCTAAGGTTTTACTTTGGCTAAATAGCATAATTAGGGAAGATAAACATGTGATCTGTTGGGTTTACACACAGTGAAAAGTTTTTTTTTTTTTGTACTCAGAATCATGGATGTAAGTATGTAAGGCTTAAATAATATATTGTTATCATATATAAGGGAGGGAATGTCGGTTTCTTTAGAGTCCAGAATACGAACAAATTAAATCAAATAACATTTTATAGAATTGGTGAAGGAAAAAAGGGGAGGGGGATTCGAACCTCAACTGACGTTGAGGCCAGTGTCCCCTCACACGAACCGAGTTAGCATTGGGGAACTGAAAAATGTAAGTTAAAAAGAAGATTTATATAAACGTGGAAAGGTGGTAAATATTTTATAAAAAAAGAGTGATGAATATTACGCAATAGTGGGAATGTTGGAAATCAACACATCTAATATAAAAACTATTATGAAATATACGATTGTCACTTGATGAGTTAAATTTATTTTTTGATTTTTTGATTTTTTAGGTCACAGATACTTCATTGATCCTGGGTTCTTTGTTTCATTCTAGAATGGTACGTAAATTAAGAAAGAAGAAAAAATTTCATCTTATTTTCAATGTTGCATTTCAATTTTTTTGCATGTAAATTAAGAAAGAGAAAAAAGTTAATGTTGAATTATAGTTTTAAGGATAATATGAAAAATTAGATAAAGTGTGTTTTACCAGATATGAAAATAGTGTAAAGACTTTGAACAACACAAAATAACAATTGTTATAAATAATGTGAGAAAATCAAAGGATATGTTAGATTAGAATTATAATTCATCAACGGATAATTGGACATGACCTTATGTCATATCATGACATTTCATAGAAACATTTTTTCTTCGGATGCCATCTAGCAATGAATCGAACAAGTTGCTTAATTAGTGATTAACTAAAACTTAAATTATTTATGTTATAACAGACATTGGCCCTTTGACAATTGGATTTGGTTGCCAGCCAGCTAAAAACAGCGATTACATAGTGATCATCCAACACATTGAGCCCATGTGTAACTTTGCCTTAATTAAGTCCAGCCATGCAAGTCGATTAATCAAATTTTCAACAATTACCAATTTAAATGCTTTAGGAAAAAGTATTTCCCCTTATTTTGCTAAATACCAGCCATTATAATCAAAAGCGTTTTAAGTAATAGCTTTTATAACATTTTTTTTAACTTTTATCCTACATCCTTAATTTTTTTAAAAATAATAATACTAATATAGACCAAGTCATATGGCCTCCTCATTGTATTGTCTTGTAATTTTTGGTAGCTCAATTTGAAAACAAAATAAACTAGTAAACGATTACATTTATCTAATGAAAATTAACCGCTTAAGTAAATGTGATCTAAACAGCTTGTTAGATTTGTTCCAAATAAATCCTTAATTTTGATGATAATAAATACAATTTTTAGTGTGATTAATCTCATTTCAAAAAATTATAATGGATTTGTCAAAGTTTGTATCAAATGAGCTTTAGTTCCTAGTTTTGTTGAGAAATTGTGTATTTGGAAAGTGGCTAGTAAGTCAATAAAGTGTGTCTATATTCAAATCAAAGTTGGTCTCTAAATGATAAAATCTTTTAGGAAGGTTCAAGCTTAATCTGTCAAAAAAGTGTCTTAATCTGTTAATTTGTTACTTAAATGCGTCCAGCTCCCCTTTTTTTGTGTTTTAGCTGGTTAAACAGTTTAATTGATGGTTTGAAGGTTCTGCCACTTTTGAAAATATTTGATAACCAGTTAAATTTGGATTTTAAGGGAAAATTACAAAAAACCCTTGAGGTTTGGTCAAACCTACATTTTGTCTCCTCTATTTTAAAAAACTACACTTTGCCCCTTATTTGATTTACAATGTCCAACAATAACTTCTAAAATCTTAATTTAAACTATCAGATAATTATGTTCCAATAATTTCAAGATTTTTGATGTTTTTTTTACAGTTAACTAAGCTTTAAAAGATGCTGATATACATTTATAGGAAGTAAAATGCATATACAGAAAGAAAAACTTGATAATTTAAAATGTGTATTAATTATAAAAAAATATGAAAGAGACTGAAATTACTAGAAATGACTATCGTATAGTTTAAATACAGTTTTAGAAGTTGTTATCGAACAGTGCAAAAAATACAGGAGTAAAATGTAGGTTTTTAAAAATAGATGGGGTAAACTGTAGGTTAGAGTATACCACAGGAGTAATTGTAAGTTTTCTTGAATTTTATTATGTTGACTGACAATTTTAAAAGGTACTGCCTGATTTTCTCTCAAATGGACTTGAAATTTCAAAAATTTTCCTGACAAATCAGAGGATGACACATGGACATTTCAATTGGGTCATTTAGAGTGTAAGTTATTAAAATGATACACAAGATATTATTATCATTATTGTTGTTATTATTATTATTATTATTATTATGATTAGTATTACAAGACTTGATATTGTCAAATTAAAGTTACATAAGATAATATATTTTGATAAGATTTGACATCGCCAACTTAAAACTAGAATTCCCCACCCATTTGATGGAATGATTAAGGAACATGGATGGATGTCTGGAATTCATCTTCAGCTTCCGCCATTTACCTGTAATCCCATTAAATATTAGTTTGATTTTCCTTTAGGTTTTGAAAGAGATGACATTTTCCATTTTTTTTTAAAAACTATAAATACATCCTTACCTTGTACTTTGTAAATAGACTTATGCTTATTAAAATTAATTTTACTATAGATACATACATACATACAAGCTCGCACACATATATGTGTGTGTTGGAAGAAGGTGGCAAACGATGAGGATGAGGACTGAGAATTTAGAGATTTATTGGAAAGAAGGATTTGATATGTCTGATAGATATGGTAGTTGGTTGGAGTGGTGGCTAGAAGGCAGAAGCACAGATTTTGGGGCTGAGGCCTTGATAAGATAAGTGAAAGCAATTTAGTAAGGAAAAGAAAGAAAATAATATGGAGAAGATAATGACAATTTAACGCTGCTGTAAAGTGTCTCGCAAATTGGCATCAGTCACTCCCAAATTAGTGTCTTCTATTGTGTGTCCATCATGTATATATCGTCTGTTATGTTATTTAACTTTATTGTATTTTTCTTAACTCAATTTTTGTTGTATCTAATTATACTTAAAAGTAAATTTTTTTAAGAATAATTACAAAAACAAAACCTGTAGCATTTATTTATTTATTTATATTTTGAATCAAATAAAGGAGATTAAGTATTAAGAAAGAGAGAAAAAGTAACATCATGAGCTAGAGAAACATTCTGCCAAGACAATACAAACACCGAATAACAATCCAACTTCTCTATATTTGTGGTAGTCTAATTAATGGGCCAAACTTACCAAATGCAAAATGATCACCTGATTGCCTCGCAAAACTTTACCAAATGGGCCAAACTTTATACCATGAATGTGAACAATTCTTTTTACTATATTTCTTAGTTGTTGACATCAATTTTTTGAATTTAATTTAAACTGTTCAATGCATATTTTTAACAAATAGTCTTATTAAATTTTCATTTTTTATGTATTAAGTGTAAAAGAGTTTTTCCCTTCCTACTGCAATAATAATTTAGCTTTTGAGGATAAAGCGAAGCTTTCTCATACAAGAGAGGCAAACTATGGGCTAATTACACTCTTGGACCTTTACATTTAATTATTGTTCTAGTTTTAACCCTAACTTCCATTTTGTTCATAAGAACCCCTTAACCTTGTTAAAATGCTTCATTTTTTTTCTCTTTTTTGGATGAAAGCTGTCATGTTGGACGAAGGTCGTTATGTTGGATGGAAAACGCTATGTTAACATAGAATTGTAAGAAAAAAAAAACTAATTTTAACCCCCACAAGCTTTTCTTTTTGCTAAAAAACCATGAAACTTTTCCATGTAATGATTCGACCACCATCTTCATGTTTACCACACTTCTTGTCCCTCTTCGAAAATCTTCCTCAGCCACCTATGGCCTCTTCTTTCTCTTTTTTCCTTGCTTTCTTTACCCTCGCCAACGAGCATTGAAGCTTCTATCAATTCCTTAATGATGATGTTTAAAGCAAGACGACGACTCAGATTTCACCAATCTCTTCATAAAAAAAAGAGTCGAAGGGCACCCTCGTCTCGATCGACCTCAATCAAGTGGTCCAAGAAAATTTTCAAGGAGCGGGAGTTTATTGGGTTAACGAAGACAAAACAGAGCGACTTCATGGCATTTAAGATCCTGGCAAGCAATTACTTGGGGCTGAAGGATTTCAAGCTATTCCCGCAAGTAAAGGAGATGTTTTTTATGGGAGCGAGTCTAAGTCCAGCGAAGATCATTGAATTGATGATCGTGAACTGGAATTCACCTAGCCAGGCATTAAAATCTGTAATAAGTGCATTGCAGACATAAGGCAATTGGCGGACCGCACGGCATTCCAGCAAGGCCAAGTCGAGGGAGTCGGTGGATGACCTGGGCGAGCTCCCTCAGAACCCCCAGTCGTTGGAACTCTCTCACCGCGGCCGCGTCCGCTGCCCTCATCCTCTTCAAATCCCACGATGATGGGGGCATTTTTGTTTTGGGTTTTCGCTTAATTTTTGGGGAAGTGATGGCGGCGGCGCTGACGGTGGTGAAATCGAGGTTTGGGAAGGTCCCGTAGACTAAAGAGATCACCATCGTTTAGAGAGGACCCTGGTCTGGGGCGATGGTTTTGATCGGACTAATAGGAGAGTGTTGTACAAAATGATGTCGGGGAGCTCATTTACCTGATCGATGCCCTCCTCAGCTGGCTCTTCGTTTTCTGAGGACCAGATCTTCTTTCTCTTGTCGGATTTTGTTTCCCTTGAAAGACGGGTTCTTGTTTATGCTTTTGGTTATTTTCTCTCTTCTTTTTTGTTTCACTAGAGGCTGCACCGATGGATGGATTCTGGGTATGGTTTGAATTTTTCAATTGAGAGAAATTAGGTTTTGGGGATGACAATAAGAATGACGTTCTAGTTGGTTTCGATTTTGAAAAATTGCCCCCAAAAAAAAAATATGCCACTTGTTTTCATTACTTTTTAAAATTTTTTCAATTTAATGTATTGTTTACTTTTATATTTTCCTTTTTGTTTTTGTTTTTTTTTTGAATTGCACAAGCCAATTTCAAATTTTCACACAATTTCCTATTTAAATCAAATCTTGGGATGGACGATTCAAGAGACGCATTGCGTAGGAAATGGTAATTGGATCATTACATAGAAAAGTTTCAGGGTTTTTTTCTTTGTAAAGGAAAAAGTTTTTAGGGACTAAAATAACTTTTTCCCCACAATCTTGTGCTGCTGTGGTATTTTTCTAACATATCATCCAAGAAAGGGGGGCAAAGTGAAATATTTTAACTAAGTTAGGAAGTCCCTATAAGCAAAATGGAGGACGAGGGTTAAAACTAGAACAATAATTAAATATTAGGGTTCAAGCATGTTATTAACCCAATAAATTGTATATTTACTCAAATTTGAGGGTTCTTTTTTTTTTTTTCCTTTTGTAAATTGCCCTTTAGTTCGAAATGGACCCCTTAAAGATTATTAATTAACAGAAAAACAATATAGTTAGATAATAAAACAAACCAAGTGTGTAGAATATTGAATCAATATTTATTTTCCTTGCCAACCAAGCCCTTGCCTAGTTGGTGAAAGTCACACAATATTGTCGGGTTGTGGCAAGATCTAATTCTCAAGTATGATAATTTCTTTAGATGCAACCGATTTGGACCAAATGGTTAGATATAATATGGCGCTATGTACAACTTGTTCTAGTTTTAGATGATTTTGAGCATGAAGAAAAACAAAATCTCTCTGTTTTTTTAGGGTTACAACTGTTAACATGTGTGATGGGAGATTAGATCTTGTGTAGCAAGGCAGCTGTCTATTATAAGACCCTTGAAAGTTGGCTCCCGTTAATTTGGAAGCAAAGGGTTGTCCGACAGATTGAGAATAAAATGTCATATCTCATTGATAAATGATAACCCTTAATTTTGTTGGACCTTCAAATGAAATTTGATCAACTCTATGGGGGGGGCCGCCCAAAGCAATGGCTCAACTTTTTTTTTTTTTTCTATTTCTAAATTTTCTTTTGTTAATTTATTTTAAGTTATGCAATTCATTATTATAAATCTTAGTACTGTGTAAAGCACATTACATTAACTTGTAACAATCGTAAGTTTGTTTTGCATTAAAGTTTAATATTTTTATATTAAATTAATTTTTTAAAGTATAATTTTTGGAATAAATTGATAATTTTCAAATAATCACTTAATAAAAATACATAATAACATATATTAGAATTTATACAAAAGCGAACTCGCTCACAATTATCCAGAAAACGTGTAGACTCATATAATCAAACATGAGCTATTTGTAGTGACTTAACACTCTAGTAGCACCCTCTAACTGTCCACTGGGGGATCCAAATCCTTGGATATGAATAGTAGTTAAGAAATTTTTTTCTTATCTTCTGATTTTTGTGTGTCTTAAGCAGCATGTAGAAGGGAACAAAAGTATAATTAGTTAAGTGATGTGGGAGAAAATTATTGATGATATGAAAAAAGTTTTGAGGGTTTTCTTAACACACTCTTGAAATTTCAAAAAACCACATTTTCCTTTTGTTTTTTTGGTAACATACTTAGTAAACGCTTGAAACTAGTATTTCACCTTAATTAAAAAAATGACTATAAGAAGCTTTAATTATACACTGACTCTATAGGTTGCTCAAAATTTACAGTTACCATACTTTGTTAGAGTTAGAACACTCTCAATTGTAGAAAAAAGAATTTCAACTATAAGTTTTTGAATTTTTCCTTTAAATATAGAATATCTTTTAGTTTTGTGCTATTGACCAATCCTGATTAACGATATTCAGAAAAACAAAAGGAAAGTGTAGATTTTGTTTTGGGAGGAGGGAGCTGTATAGCTAGTTGGCTAAAACTAAATTCTATCTCCTGGTTTGGAAGTCACATATTAAAAAGTAAACACTTCCGCAAATATATTTTCTCAAGTACATGATAGATAATGAGTAGAGTAGAGTAGATTTATATAAATATATAGTAAATTTCACTTTAGGAGAAATTTCTGTAGATGTAGCACTATTCAGATTAAAATTTACAGTTGTACTAAGTCACACACACACACACACAAATGTTGAGGCTAACAAACGACTGCCCCAACAGTTGCTCTTTAGTTGAAAATGACCTTTTTAATTGGGTAATTGAAAAATCAATCACTAATTTGCTAGTTGCTAGAGAATCGCAGCAGAGGGTCAACTGCAAAGGGTGATTGACCTGTTGGGTAGACTAGTTATTAATATGTTCTGTCGCCCAGTTTAGCATCAAAAACTTCAATTGCTGTCAGGGTTTAGAATTTTTTTTATCAATTGTAGATATTATGATTACAATTTGTATAATTATTTTAAATAAATTGATAGGGTTATAATTATTTTAAATTGATAGATAATTTAATAAAATGAAAATTGAAATGAAATTAATGTAAAAACAATAAAAAAATTAATTTAATGAAAATTAATTAAGTAAGATAAAGTATGTACACACCTAAAGAAATGAAAAAAAAAATCGTACTTCTCATCGCTCTTTACTCCCATGTTGGTCAGAGGCACGATCCTTAGTCTGTTACTTGGTCTTAAACCCATGCTGAATTGCCATTAAATAAACATTGTGTGCCTTAGTTTTCTTCATTATGTTTCTCCTATGCTTCCATTGATCCACGTCCCAATGGTTGTGCAAATTCTCCTACTACCTCTTTTAGATCTACCTCTTCTTCTCACTTGGATTCTCTCTGTGAATTCAAGTACCTTTCAGATGATGAGAAGATCCCTCTCACCGATCTTCCCCTCATCAACCCCTATAAAGCCTTTACCAAACCTTCCCATTCTCTTACCCGTACAGTAAAGAATATTGTTTCCCCTACTCGGAAGCATGTAAAGGAGTATGTCCAAGCTACGAAGTTTGATCAACATACTCTTCCTGTAACATCCAAAGAACAGTATGTCACACTGGAGATCCCCCCTCACTTTCCTCGCCAATGGACAGCTGAAGGATACACCTATCTCCATTTTGGTGCTGTTCGCCTTGCTCTCACCTACCATGGGAGAAAAGGATTGCCAGTCACTGCCCGTCTCGCCTTGCTTGACTCTCGGTACAAGAAGTACAAGCATGCCTGTATTGGTACTGTCGAGACCACTCTCAACGCTGGTACAATCCTTATGACGTTCTTCCCCAATTTCTGTATGGCTCTTCAAGATCCACATCTCCTATCAGCCTTGAAGATCCAGATTCAGATAACTGGTGCAGAACAAGTCGCTACCACTCTGGCATCTACCCTGCACTATCAGATGGCATACAGAGTCCAGAACCATGCTCTTGATTTCTCTATGCCCAACATGAACAATGATGCCTTGTATCTATCTGTAGATACAACCCATGTTCCGAATGAGACGTATGTCCCTCAACAGATACCTCGTGAGGAACGCCAACGACTGATCCCTGCCTCTTGGATATCTGCATATGAATCTCTCCATCAGCAGACAGAGCCAGTCCAGTCAAAGAAACCCATTTTCCTTGACAGAGGAAATGGGCAGACAGAAATCTTCTTCCAGAAAGAGGAACCGTCAGAAGATACTGATGTCTTCTCTACTCCTGTAGTCCTTACCTTCATCAGGGAGCCCGTGGAATACCTGCATATACCAATTGAGTCTTTTGACTCTCTAGGTAATCTAGTCTACTCCTTCAAAGATAAGAAAGGTCACAAATACTTTGATATTTGTGATTGCCCAGACTGTTATCAATCTCCCTATGATGATGAAGAAACTACCAAGAAGATGAAGAAGAAGAAGCCTAAGAAAAAATCTTCTCAACATCTTCTCGAGCAACGCTATAACCATGGTGATCCTGAAGTCGGGTTACTTGGAGAACCCTCTGGCAAGTATGACTATTATGTCCTCTACTCCCAGAAGGAACAAACCACGGATGACATCTTCATAACTCCTGCCGAACCGTTTGAACTTCCACCTCCATCACCAGAACTTAAGATGCCATGCCATCCTTACTACAAGAAAGCTATCAAGCAACTCAGGAAAGAACAACCTCCTTGTTTTATTCCTGAAGTTAATGTGTTTGAAAGTGCTCCTGAAGACTTTCCCCCTCTGACATTCAATGATCCTTCTACTTCAACAAAACATACCTGGAAGGTACCCCAACCTTCAACGGTTGATTCAGAAGGAAGACGACGGGAAACCTCAGCTGCTGAACAAGTTCTCAATTGGCAATCTGAGAACATGGTATCTCAGAACAAAGTCCTCAGCAGAATCGAGCACAACCAAGTCCGCTTGGAGCAAAAGATGGATCAGATGATCATTGATCCATTAACACAATGTCAGCAACGGATCAACTACCTCCATCAGGAGATTCTTGGCCTCATAGCCCGACATGAAAACTCTACGGCCCAAGAACAAGAGATCCAACACTTGAAGGAACAGCTCAGGCATCTTCAGGCCCAGCAACAACAGCCTAAGTATCCTGAATCCTTTTCCTCAATATTCCATTCGCCTGACCCATTCAGAACAAGCCCAAGCCCAGCTTATCATCCTCCTCCTCCTTCCTCTAGAGGTATTTTTAAACCTCTACCTGCTCTCCTCTCTAAACCAGCCTATCATCCTCCCAGGCCTCAACCTACTTGGCCCAGCTCTCCTACCTGGTCCAGTTACACTCCGGCCCAAACTCCTAATCCAGATAGAAAACAGAAAGGCCCAGCTTATCCTCAAAAGCCCATCAAGATCCAAGAACCTTCACACCAGACATGGATGGCCCAGTCTAATCCCATTCTTGGATTCCTTGACCAACAGATACAGCAGCCCAGTTCTCCTTCTGTTTATGCGGCCCAACAAGACTTAAGTTCCACCTCTTCAAGCGAATATGAAGAAGATGATTCATTCTCAACTTCTTCCTCAGAAGCTCAAGTCTACATGGCCCAAGGAGCTACTAGCCATGCTCAACCGGCTGAGTCAACTACAACTGATGTTGGAACTCAACAAGCTCAGCCTCCGCCTCAGCAACAACCACCTCCAGCTCCACCGCCAGGACCTCCTCCTGGACCACCACCTGGTCCTCCCCATCAACCCTTTGTCCAGATGGATGAAGATCCTCCGGTGATAAACCTTGACTCTGTTTGGCAACCTCCTTCACTAAATGTCACATTATCTCTTGAAGGAATTCCAACAGCTAAGTGGCATGAGAAGTTTCTTGAATTTCATGCCTGGTGTCTCACCCAACTACAACGGGAAGGTGCTACTCATCTGAAGGTCAACTGTGCCTTCATTGCTGGTATGTCCGGTATCCTCAAACACTGGTTCATGAGTATTGGAGAATACCGCCAGCTTGAATTAGCCCAGACACCAACAACTACAGAGTTTGTTCTCAAGTTATACAAAGAATTCATTGGTGAACCAGAAGCTCCTCTGGATATAGCTAGAGAAGAATTCTTCAAAATGAAGTGCTGCTCATACAACCGAAAAGATCTTGAGAAGCACTATGAAAGTATGCTCAGACGCTTCTACCTTATCTGCACCGGCTATGAAGCTGACAACAACCTGAAGCAGGCATACTTAAATTCTGTGCCAGACACAATTGGCCAGGAAGCTCTTCGCATCATACAGCAGAGTGGACAAGCTTTCAAAGATTATTCTTTTGGTAAACTCCACCAAGTCCTTATGATGGCCCTCAGGAAGCTATGCAACACTCACTCATTCTTCAAGGATTTCAACCAGTCTCAAAGCCTGTTTGATAAAGCCTGCCAGCAGCCTGAGTTAACAATCAAGTGCAAAGACAAAGGCGCTTGTAACTGCAACACCCTTCGGAAGAAACACCATAGACGCAGAATCTATTCTCCTGATCGCCCTCGTCGGTTCAGAAGAAAGAAGAAAAGATTCTTCCGATACAAGAAGAATAGCGGCAAATTCAAACGATGTTTCATCTGCCGACAACCAGGACACTTTGCCAAAGACTGTCCTAAGAAGAACAGCAAGTCAAAGAAGAAAATGGCGCACACCATCTCCCAAGTCACTGGAGCTGATCTCCTAATGACGACATGGAGTCCATTTTCTCAGAAACAGAAGATGAGGCATCTGGCCTCTTTGCTATTGAAGCCTACTCCTCAGAGTCTGATTCTGATCCAGAAAAAGCTTCAATCTACACAGTACAGATCTCCCCGATGCAGTCCTCCTTCTTTGCTGCTCAAATTATACCCCAAGCCAAGATCAACATTCTTCTGGATAAATATGCAAAACCAATCCCGGTGATTGCCCTGTTTGATACTGGTGCCACAAACACCATTGTCAACCCTTCCCTCCTTCCAGACAGAATGTGGCGACCTTGCAATGAAAGATTCCGAGCTGCAAATGGTGTCTTCTATGTCACCAAGATAAGTAAGCCAATCCGGATCAAGTTCTCTCCTACAAAGTACGTAGTTACTACTGTATTTGGTTATAACCATGGCAGAGATATGATCCTTGGCTTCGACATCATCAAGAAGATATCAGTTCATAGATGGACTGATAAAGGTCTGCAGCTACACAAGTTTTTCCTTCCATGGACAACAACTCCAAGACTTTACTCAACCGAAGGAGAAGCTCTCTCAGCAAGTCAGATTTAATCTGAAAGTGATCCAGTGTATGGCACAATCATGCAAGCTCTCATCCAGCAATCCTGTGCTGAGTCACATGCTGAGTTCGAACAGAAACATCTTCTTCCCCTTTGGAAGAATCCCAAGTTCTTCATCGAAATACCATTCAAGAAGAATGAGGATGTTAACCCAACAAAGGCTACCCATTTGGGAATGAGCCCAGAGGAGAAAAAGATGGCGATCCAAGAGCTGCAAGAGCTCAAGGCCCAAAACCTCATTGAGCCCACAACCTCTTCGTGGGCTTGCCAGGCCTTCTACGTCAACAAGCATTCAGAACAAAAAAGAAAGAAGCCCAGGCTTGTTATTGACTACAAGCCCCTGAATGAGTTTGTTGCTGACGTTAAGTTTCCGTTCCCTCGGAAAAACACTCTCTTCGCCAATCTAACGAATGCCAAGGTCTTCTCCAAGTTTGACCTTAAGTCTGGCTTCTGGCAATTGTCAATCTCTCCTCCAGACAAATACAAAACTGCCTTCTGCATCCCAGACCACCATTACCAATGGACGGTGCTTCCTTTTGGTCTGAAGACGGCACCCTCATTGTTCCAGAAGGCCATGATCCGAATCTTCGAGCCGATACTGCAGTCGGCCCTTGTTTATATTGACGATATTTTATTGTTTTCCCCTTGTACAGGTACCCATTTGAAGTTATTAGCTCAGTTTGCCCAGATAGTTAAAGAAAATGGAGTAATGCTCTCCCAGAGTAAGATGGTCCTTGGTCAGACTTCCATTGAATTCCTTGGAGTCCAGATCAAAGATAGCAAGTACCATCCTCAGCCGCACATTGCTACCAAGATCATGAACTTCCCGGATGATCATCTCACGAGACGACAAGTCCAACAAATTCTCGGCCTTGTCAATTATATCCGCGAGTTCATCCCGAAGCTGTCTTCCATTCTCCATCCTTTACACGTGTATCTCAGAAAGATCTCACCGCCCTGGTCCGACCTGCACCGACGAGCTATCCTCAAGCTTAAAGAAGTGGTTCATAATCTGCCACCACTCAAGATTCCCGACAAAGGAAAAAGGATACTCCAGACGGACGCCTCAGACGAATATTGGGGAGCGGTCCTCCTTGAGGAGATCAATGGAGTCCGACACGTATGCTGTTACAACAGTGGAGAATTCAAAGAATCAGAAAAGCACTTCCATTCCACCTACAAAGAAATCTTGGCCGTTAAACGTGGGATTGAGAAGTTTCAGTTCCACCTCATTGGTCACCATTTCCTTGTTGAGATGGACATGTCAGCATTCCCTCGTATGCTGAACTATAGGCAGAAACAACTTCCAAATTATCTGCTGCTTCGCTGGCAACAGTGGTTCGTCCGCTTCAGCATCGACGTCAAGCATATAAAGGGCACCTCCAACACTCTTGCCGATATCCTGAGCAGACCCTCAAAATCCTTCCTCAAACCTCCAAAGCCTCCAAAACCAAAAAACTAGAATGGCCTCTTCCTCCTCTTCCAGTCCCCCAGTTTTTAACAAGGATGAAAATCTCCCGGTTGATGTTGAAAGATATGAGCATCAGTCCTTCACCTTCACCCAGAGACACCGAGTCTTCCATTATCATGTCTCCCTCATTGAGAGGTATGGTTTCGACGAATGCCCTGTTAAACCTGTCGGGATTCATCCCCAGTTTTCTTTCGCTCATCTCTTCTCCATCCCTGATGTCTTCACCTTCCCTCCATCAGCTCTCTGCTTTTTCTGGTACCTATGCTCTGTCCATACCATAGGTATTATTTTTAATATTTCAGAACTCCACCAGCTTCTCTCCTATTCCTCAAATTTCCATTCTGATTTCTCTTCAGACCTCTCTGTTTTTCTCTTCTGGTTTGATCCAATCTGCACATGGATTGACCATCTTCATAAATCCTACAAAGCTCTCAACCCTGCTATCCCAGACCGCCGAATAGGCTATCAGCTAAATAATATTTCTCCCGCTAACTCCTGTATGAATTATGGGGTTAGCCATGTTATTTATTTCTTCCATAGGCCTATCACCTTTACCAAGTCTCCCTCTGGCCTTAAATTTATCCCTTCTCCCTCCTATTTCCATTATAAGAACCTAGACTTCAACCTAGCTCAAGTTCCATGGCAACGACACTCAGAATATCGTGCCTTTATGCGGGAAGCCTATCGATACAACCACACCGTCTTCTCTATGGAGCTCTGGCCTCATGACTCTCCTGAATGGCCATCCTATCCAATGGACTACCAAGAAATGATCCATGAAGCTCTCCAGTCTTTTGATGATCTTCAGCGACTCCGCCGTCACAAAGAACGTCAAGAAAGAGCTATAGCCACTCAGAAGGCTATTAACCAAATCAACTGCCCTGCTCCGACTCCTTCTTCACCACTGACCATCGAAGAAGAAGAAGAAGAAGACGAAGATCTTCCGTTGACCCAGACAAGCGAACACCTTATCATGCCTGACTGTGGTTGCGGATTCATCTGCATTCACTGGAAGCGTCTCAATGAACCTGACCCGGATGACCCGTCAATGGATGACCCGCGAATTGATGACCCATATTTTTGGCGCGAAAGACAGACCCAAAGTGGCTCTGAAGATTCAAACCACAACTGGCCCCTGGACCGATATGCTTTCCCAGAGCCTGCCTTCAGAGACAACAAAAAATGGAACTAAGTGATCTCCAGCTGGCACAGTACTATTTTACAGCTGGCTTGTTAGTGCTTGTAATAATAAGATTCCGGTTAGTGGCCTGTCACTTCCGGTCTAGCACTATTAGTTTTAGACGTAAGCTCTTACGTCACTAAGTTTGTTTGTTTTCTCCTTCCTCCGCCTATATAAGGAGGCCTCATTACTCTTGTAAGATATCTCGGAGCTAATATAGAACTCCTTTCTTATCTTCCTCTCGATGTTCTCATTCTCTCACTAGAAAACTCTGGTTAAAGGGTGAGGCAGAAGTTCTTACTTTCTCAACTCTGTCCGATAATCTGAGTTGCCACTTTCGTGGATCCTCTCAGGTTCAGATCATCTTCAAGCTTATAATAATTAAGCTTGAAGGCAAATGATGACTTAGGAGTTGCCACTCTGTGGATCCTCTTTTCAAGTCGTCCTCTGCCTTCAATTATAATTGTTGTAATCTACCGGTCTCGATCCCCGGTGATATGTCCGGATAATCCAGTAACGTGTTTTTCAAATATGTTTTCCAAAGGTTTTCCAAAAGATCTTCAGAAAAGATTTATTTGTGTGGAAAAGTCCTGGAGAATGCCTCCTGGAACTCTGGTGCTCGGGGCCTGATGCTTATGGAAAAGTTGGCTAGAGCTTATGAGTTCATTGCGTGTTCTTGGACTATATCACAGTTAATCTTTCCTGTTGATTTCCAGAATCCTGCTTTTTTTTGCAGTTCTGCTTATCCTTGGTATATTGGGCTGGAAACTGTCTCGTGCCACGGTAAAACGTACCATAGAGCAATTCTTCAGAAATCTCTATGGAGGGTCTGGCTGAATAACAATGCCACGTACCAGGATTAAACCTTGTTTTCAAAAGGATTTTAAGAAAGATTAGTTACTGGGCTACCTCGTAGGTAAAATTCACTGGGGGTCACCTAATTTAATTTCATGTCCTAAATGGGTACCTGAACTTCATGTTGTTTCAGTGAGGTAGCTTTACTACTATTGTGCGTCATATTCAACTACTTTTCATCAATTTGACCGCTAAACTAGATGAAAAATACTGATATGACATTAAATAATGCTAAAAAAAATTTAAAATATCAACTATAGTCATCAAACTTTTCCAATATCTAATTCTCATCACACTTTTCCAATATCTAATTCTAACCCATGTAAATATAGAAACCATTAACAATTCCTCAAATTTCTTATTTAGCCAAAATCACCAACAAAACTGCCACAAGGCACGGACCTAAAACCAAAGAAAAACTAGAACAGAATCTAGATTTAGAAACCTCATTGCGGGATCTAACAAAAACCCACAAAATCAAATGCCCCAAATATGCACACAGAGAGTCTTGGAAGCTTCAGATACCTCAAAGGAAGGCTGCCATGGTGGTACGAATTGGCACTAGTGGGCGAGGATGAAAATAGGTGACAGCTCGACGCAAAGGCTTTGGCGGCTTTTTGAGTGATGTGAGTTTCAGCCCTAAATCATAGCAGAAGGCTGACCCTATTCTTGAAATCAAACCAAATCCGAATCAAACTCTAAAAATTGCTCCCGTTTTGCTATTACCTCCATAATCGAGGTGCTGCTGCCTTGGAACAATTGAAATTAATTTGGCGTCCACAAGGTCCACCACCAAGATAATTGAAACCCGCTATTCTGGCGACTCAACAAGTCAGTAGCCACCAAGATGGTGCACTGAGATCCTTATCTCTTCAATGGGAACTTAAATGGCAGACTAGATCCGCGAACTGTTGTCAGATTAGTACGATGAGAACTAGATTTCTGGGGCGTGATGGTCTGATAGGTTGCGAAAACGGGTCCTTGATTCTCTCGGTGATGATATTCGTGTTGAAGGTCCAATCGAAGATCTGGGTTGTGTTGGAACATCTAGAACTAGTGGAGAGAAGGCCCGGTGACCGGCTAGTTGGTGGAGAGAGCACTTAATGTTCGCATTGAAGGTTTAATCGGAGAGCTAGTCGGTAAAGAGAAGGCTTGGTGGTGAGCTTGTCGGCAGAGAGAAAAAGCTTAATGACTCTCCTGAGTTGTCCTTCCACTTCCACTACTCCAAATCCCAGATGGTGGCAGTGCGAGCATTTTATTGATGGATTGTTGGCAAATCAGAAAAGCGAGGAAGCAGGAAGGCAGGAGACTCAGAATTGATGAGCCCAAAGAATTTTAGAATTTTAGGTGCATAAATAATAGATTTAAAATTTTAGGTTTAAAATTATTGGTAGAAAAAATTAGAGGATTACAAGTGTTATTTTACATTTTATTTTAGTGTTTTTTTATTCTACATAAGCATTTTTTGTCAGACTCAACACTGTAATTGATGGAAAGTAATTGAATAGGACGCGCAATATTAGTAAAAGTACATCGTTAGGACAATATGAAATTTAGGTACCCCATTTAGACTCGAAAATAAATTAGGTGACCCACAGTGAATTTTATCCATAAAAAATAAGATGTCTGTAATCTCCATCTAGGTAGAAATCTTTGACTAAGTGCTTTTCAATCACTTTTACCCTTAAATTGTTCAATCTCTTATTTTCATTTTGCTGCACTCTAGCAGTTGTAACCCAAGTGTAGGTTGTTGCAAGTAATAAATCTCGGGAATCCGAGTGTCGAACTACAGGGAAGTGAATTAAAAATACAAGTTACAGGATTTTAAGAGAGAAAGTATTTGGTGTAAAGTGTGAACAAGTATTGATTAAAAATTGAAATTCAAGTAAAATAGCTAAGGTTAGAGGATCCACTTTTAGTATATCGGTTATGATTAATTTTAACCCATCTTACCACTCAATTGGTATCCACAAATAAATGAGGTCCCAATCGGGGAATTTAGTTAGTATTAACTTTCATTGATCTTAAAACACCAATGCTTGCTAATGGGTTAAAGTATCCATCATCCCAACCTTTGTCGACAATAACTTAAGATTCCAATATAGCCGGCAGAGCCATATTTTACAAAGAGAATCAAGTAGCTTTTATACCAATGATTGACTATGATTAATCAACACTCCCACTTAACAATGAGGGAAGTTAAATAGATTAAGGAAGAAAATACCGTTAACGTTGTAATCTATTCAAATCAATCATAACCTCTATACTAAAAGCTTCACATTTTCACCTTAGCAAAAAGAAAATTAGTTAACCATAATAAAAGTAAGCAACATGTAGAAAGATGAAATAAACATGGATTGAAAGATCAAAAGAAGAACAAGAAGAAGAACGGGAAAATACTTGGACAGAGCTTCGGTATTGAAAGTAAGAACAAAAACAAAGGAGAAAATCTAATAATGATACAAGAACATAAAGGAAGCCTAAAAAATGGCTTCCTTCACCCTCCGCCCAAGGTGCCTATTTATATAGTTTTGGATTGGGTGAAATGGTAAAAATAAATTAGTAAAATGTAGGTAAATACAAATCAATAATGACGGGCTGCAACTTCTTTTAATTTTTTGACTATCGTAGACATCAGATCAGCTCTTCCTCAAAGCATGGAAGTTGTAGATCTCCTCTTTAGCTTCGAATTGATAGTTTGCTCATTCAAATCGGACATCCGTAGCTCAAGTTATGATTTTTCTACCGAAACTGCTCTTCAGCACACAAAATACCGAAGGGTCTCATTTATAATTAGATTTCGGCAATGAAAATGATCAAACTAGCTCGTGGAATGAAGCAGAGTTGAAGATCTATGTGTTAGCTTTTAGATAAATCTAGAATCACTCAGTTTTGACATCTACAGCTCCAGATATGATTTTTCTCGTTAAAGGTCACCAAGTGATGATTTTACCTACGTAAAAAATAATTATTTAATATTGGTGAATAGTAATACGCATATGAACAGTAAAATGCGCGTGTGAACAGTAAAAATGTGTGTGTGAATAGTGAAAATGCAGGAATAGTAATAGGTGAATAGTAACTCAGTGAATAGTAAACCGTGTATGAATAGTAAAAACACGTGAATAGTACCCCGGTGGAAAAATGCTCAGAATATAGAATTTAATCATACTCAAAGTGTATAATGATGATTTAAACCCTTAATAACAATACACTTATGAGTATTCATCACACCCCTCAACCAGGTTCTTGTTAGTCCCTAGCAAGTGTAACCTAAGAAAATAAACAAAATACATAATCTAACAACTCATGACAAATCATGCTATGCATATATAAAACTTGTAAACTTGACTTGCAAGTAATTAATGAAAGGAGAAAAAGTTAAGTGATTGTTACCAGAGGTAGAAGATAACTCCCTAAGTATTTGTACTTATTTTAAGGTGGGTTTGTAAATAGCTTACTTTGTGTTTCTCAATCCGGAGCTTGCAAGGGGACCCAACTTCACCATCACCAGATTCCCAAAAGGGAACTGCATGTAAATATAAGTTCAATGGTCTTTATACAAGGTTGTAATGAAGCTGGGTTTGGTGAAAGCGGGAATCGGATGAAGGCTTTTTAATAGTGGAGTTTAAGAGAATTAGTAATACAATGAATAATAAATATGGGTACCTAAAACACTAAATACCCAAATCAACCCTAATTTCCAAGTCCTCTCCAAAACAAAATTCCTTATCAACACATGAATTTTAGAAAACAAATATGGTTGAGTTTTAAACTTATTGAATTTAACCTTTTTTTTTCTTTTTTTTTTCTTTACCTCTCTCCGTTTCAAAATAACTGGCCTCATTTGACTTGCATAAATATTAAGGCTGATTTTTTTTTTCAAAATTGTCCCCCATGTTTATCTATCCGAAAAAGATAAAAGAAGATGTCTTTCATATTTACTTTAATATGGATTCACATGGGTATGAGCATATATAATTTTATTTGAAAGGGAAAGAGAACACTTTATTTTTAGACTGCCATAAAAGAAAAAGAGGCCAAGTAATATGAAAAGAAAGATTATATATATATATAATTTTATTTTGCAATGGCTTTTTCTTATGTTCTCACTTTTGCCTTTTTCTATTATAAAAAAAAATTGTTTAAAACTCAACCATCCAATTATATTCCCTTAATTTTTATGATTTAAGCTCAACTTACCCCAATTTTTTCACTATGACAAATTAAGCACAAGGTAACGTAACATATTATAAAGTACACCCCACACTTATTCTTTATTTTACAAAAAACAACACATTTATTTTAATTCTCTAAGCCCATAATCACATAAGTATCACTAGTTCCAAGGACATTAAAGAATCAAAATGAAGTGGAAGTAGTTAAACATATAGGGTTCAAACAAAGAATAAGGCTATAAGGCTCAAAAGGGTTTACTAAGGGATAATGTACAAGGTTAGCCTTTTGGTAAGTGGTTGGCCCTAAAATGCCATCTTATTTCTTAAATTTACATACAAGAAGTGAGGTTGCATGGGTCCTTAAGGTCACCCATCCAAGTAAGGTCTAGCTTAAAACACAAAGTAAACACTCTCAACAAAGAAATTCACACATCCTAATAAACACTAAGGGTTCAAAAGTGCTCACCGGTTATTTATTTTCCTTAGGTAACAGGCAACATACTTTAACTGCTTTTAAAAATTAAAAACCATTTCAAATTTACAAGGTATACATCCAACGATGACATTTCCATTAGTTGGGTTCCTAAATGCAAACAAACAACCTAAATTTATACTAAATGTTCCCACATGCAACTATTTATGCTTGCAAGAAAAAAAAATGTTATGCATGTCACATAAAATAAGATGCGTCTCGAGTGAAAAATTACTCTTTACTCAGCCATCATAAACTAAGTGCTTTGTCTAATGGTTTTAATATTAGCATGAGAAAAACTAAACTAAAAAAAATCAAATATCAACTATCCTTCCCCCCAACCAGATTAAGACATTGTCCCCAATGTCAAAACATAGATAAGAAGAGTGAAGAAGAAATTACCTAAACTAGTAGTTATTGAAAATGAAAAACCTAAAATAACTTAAACCAGAATAAAGAAAATGCTGATAGTAAAACTAAAAGACAAAATAAACAGATCCACAAGTCCGATTGCTCTCTTCTACAATGCTTCATCACTTATTAAGGATTGACAACTTGTAAAAAAAAATAACAAAAATAAAATGACATCAATGTACAGTAGTTGTGATTGTGGCTCACATCTTCCACTGGTTTTACGTCCAGTAATGGCTTCAACGCCTTCTATGGGTTGGGGATATGCTTTCCATCTAGTTTTCTTACAAACTGGCAAACAAGGTCATTTAAAGTCAGATTCCCCAGACTGTAACGCTCTCATTTTTTATGAAAAGCCCTCCATAAACCCAGAATTTCACGTTGCACTATTCCACAAGAATGTGTTTCAAGAGTCAATCGGATATCATCTAAAGATTCCTTACGCAGGCCATTCTTAATGAATTTTCTTTTATCTTCTCGATTATCGGACATCATCCTTAAAGAAAGACATTTAGTATTACAATTCTATCGACCACAATTGTGACAGACACATAACCTTTTTGCTTTTCATTTTTTGGCATAAGAGCTTTTGCCTAAACCAGGCATGCGGGGCACAAATGCATCTGGAATTTCACCAGTGAAACGGACCTTAGCTTCAATTAACCAACGCACTTCTTCAGGAATGCCTTTATGTATCAAAACTCTTAATCATTCACATCTAACTTGGTAAATCCTTTTAAGAACATTCATTGGGAGAGAAGGAAAGTATTTTCGCAAAGCAGAAAGAGTAGAATTCATTGGTGAGAAAAAATTAAGAGATGAGAGAAAGAAATAAGCTATTATGAGAAACTGAGATAACCAACTTGAGAGCCACGGAGTACTATATCCGCCACTTAACTAGGGAGAAATGAATCCTACTTTTTAACAATTTTCAAAGGCTTTGCAGAATGCATGTGTGTCTTTAAACAAAGAGGGCCAATGAAATTTAGACTGCAAAATCTTTATAGCTATTTTCTTTGACAAAAAATGTCCTCCGCACGTTTCAAAATGAGATAATTCAATGACACTTTTTACCTTATCCTCAGGTATGCATCTCGTAAATATCTGGTCAGGACAGGATTTGAAAAGATAAGAGTTATCCCAATAAAAATTTATCACCTTATGTAGAAATTTCTTCTTATCTTGGATACTCTATTGAGCTGTCATCCATCTTGTCACCAAAAAATTGATAATATTAGCGAACCAAGGCACTGTAATGACAGAAAATAAAAATTTGTCAGGAAAACAATAATTTATAGGTGCAGCCTTAATTGTTGAATTCGTTGTCAGTTTTGACAAATAGTTAGCGACAACATTTTTGGAGTCATTCTTATCCTCGATCACAATGTTGAATTCTTAGAGTAATTTGATCCAGCACATCAGCCTTGATTTAGCATCTTTCTCTGATATTAGGTACTTCAATTGTTTGGGTAAAAGCTTCAACTCAATTGTATGAATTTTAATTTACTCTTCAACTTTAGGTTTTCCCAACTCTTCAATTTTTGGTGTCCAACATGTGTTCCTCTCTACCTATGAAGAATCAAACAATGCACAAATGTCAAATATATCCTGATCTACATGCATATTTGATTCAAATGAATTAACTAGCCTATTTTCTAGATGATCAGAGATATTCCATTCTTGGATATAGTTTTCCTTAGTTGCGTTAATAAAACAGACATCTTCACCTTCATCTTCTTTTTCGGGAGGTTATTTAAGAAAATTGAAAATATTTAACTCCAATGTCATATTCCCAAATAACAACTTCATCAATCTATTCTTGCAATTAATCAAAGCATTAGAGGTTGCTAAAAATGGACGTCCCAAGATAACAGGTATTGAATTTTTTATTTCTACTGGTAGTGTGTCCAAAACAATAAAATCTACAGGATATATAAATTTATCAACTTGGACTAACACATCTTCAATGATTCCTCTAGGCACTTTCACTGATCTGTTAGCAAGCAAAAGAGTTACTTCAGTTGGTTTTAACTCACCCAAATTTAGTTTTTGGTAAATTGAATATGGAAGTAAGTTTACACTAGCCCCAAGATCAAGTAATGCTTGTTCAATTTTATGTTCTCCAATGAAACATGAAATTGTTGGACAACCAGAATTTTTGTATTTCAAATCATTGTTATTTTGAATAACAGAACTTATCTGGTCAGTCAAGAAAGCTTTCTTTCTCACATTCAATTTTTTTTTAACAGTGCACAAATCCTTCAAAAATTTGGCATAAGAGGGTACCTGTTTAATCGCATCCAACAAGGGGATATGGATCTTTACCTGCTTGAAGATATCAAGAATTTCAGGATTCTTATTCACCTTCTTAGGAACAGTTAATGCCTGAGGAAATGGAGGTGCAGGTGGAGGTTCAATTTGTTCTTCGCTTGGTATAGGTTCAACTCCTTCTTTACTTTTAGAAGTTGACTCACCGTCTCTTTCACAAGGATCAGGAATGGATTTTTCAACAACCTTACCGCTACGAAGTGTAATGATTGACTTCACTTAATTCATGGTTTGACCTTTGGGATTTGGTTGTGGTTGAGAAGGAAATTTTCCTTTTTCCTGAATGTTGAGTGCAGATGCAAATTTTTTAAGAATATCTTTCAAATCAATCATGGTTTGACTTGTTTGAGCATTGATGGACTCTTGCTTCTCAATGAATGAATGCAATGTATTTTCAAGATTTTTCCTAAAAGGAGGAACATATGGTGCATACCCTTGAGATTGTTAAAAATTTTGTTGGGTGTGCAAAGGTGGTTGTGACGGTTGAGCATGATTGTCACATTTCCAACTGAAGTTTGGGTGATTCCTCCAACTAGGATTGTAAGTTTGCGAGTATGGATTTTGGGTTGGCTTATTGAAGTTATTCAATGCATTGACTTGTTCATGGATATATTCTTTGAAAGAGGGCAAGGTTGGGCAATTGCTAGTGGGATGGTCATTGGTCTAATGTGACAAACAATTTCTTCAACAAATTTTAATTGACCAATTTTCTTCATTTCTAAAGCTTCAACCTTTCTAGCTAGAAATGCGAATTTTATTTGAAGGTCATTATTTTCCTTAAGATGGTATATGCCTCCACTAGATGTAAGTGATTAAGTCTTACCTAGGGCTTTATATATACCAGCGGTGTCCCAATTCTGTGCATTCTTTGCTAGCAAGTCTAGGTAATTCATTGCCTCGTCAAAATCTTTATCCTCAAATGTTCCATTGCACATCATTTCTACCATTTGTCTTTCCTTAGGTGACAAACCTTCATAAAAATGTGAGACTAATCTCTAAGTTTCAAAACCATGGTGTGGGCATGTGTTAAATAAACCCTTGTATTTATCCCAACATTGGTAAAAATTTTCTCCTGATTTTTATGTGAAAGTGGTGATTTGCCTTTTGAAAGAATTTGTTCTATAGGCAGGAAATTTTTTTTCAAAAATTGTTGTTGCAGTTCATCCCATGAATTAACAGAGCTTGACCTAAGATTCTGTAGCCAAGTTTTAGCTTTATCTTTTAAATAAAAAGAAAAAAGCTTAAGCCTGATGGTGTTCATGCTGCAGTTTAGATTGTTATATATGTGACAGACTTCCTCAAATTCTCTCAGATGCAAGTAAGGATTTTCAGAATCAAAGCCATGAAAAGTTGGTAAAAGCTGAATAATACCTGGCTTGAAATTGAAGTTACATGCATCAGCAGAAAAAATTAGACATGATAGTGTGCTATTTCTTATGGGGTTCATGTATTCTCTAAGTGTCCTAGGCCGATCTTGATCATTATGTAGAGAATGATTATCTTCTTGTTTATTAATATGTTCAGCCATGTTTGAAGAAGATAAAGATTCTCTTACCAGTCTACCACTTGATGTACGTGACTAAACTTTTATACATAAACAAAATAACAACAAAAAAAAAAAATATCAATAACAAGTTAGGTAGGAGGCTCAGCCTTCCATTTAATAATAATAAGAAAAATAAATAAAAAGAAAGCAATATGAACAAAAAATAAAAGGTAGGAAGCTCAGCCTGCCATTCAACAATAAAAAAAATAAAGAAAAATAAGATTAACACAAATTAAGAGGTGGGAGGCTCAGCCTACCATATAAAGAAAAAAATAATAAAACAAAATAAAAAGAACAAAAAGAAAAAAAATAAACTTGTACTCTAATTTTACTTTTTCGGTAATGGCGCCAAAAAACATGCTGCACTCTAACAGTTGTAACCCAAGTGCAGGTTGTCGCAAGTAATAAATCTCTGGAGTCCGAGTGAAGAACCACAGGAAAGTGAATTAAAAATACAAGTTACAGGATTTTAAGAGAGAAAGTATTTGGTGCAAAGTGTGAACAAGTATTGATTAAATATTGAAATTCAAGTAAAATAGCTAAGGTTAGGGGATCCACTTTTAGTATATCGGTTATGATTAATTTTAGCCCATTTTACTACTCAATTGGTATCCACACATAAAGGAGGTCCCAATCAGGGAATTTAGTTAGTATTAACTTTTATTGATCTTAAAACGCCAACGCTTGCTAATGGGTTCAAGTATCCATCATGCCAACCTTTGTCGATAATAACTCAAGATTCCAATATAGCCGGCAGAGCCATGTTTTATAGAGGGAATCAAGCAGCTTTTGTGTCAATGATTGACTATGATGAATCAAGACTCCCACTTAATAAAGAAGGAAGTTAAATAGATTAAAGAAGAAAATACCGTTAATGTTGTAATCTATTCAAATAAATCATAACCTCTATACCAAAAGCTTCACTCTTTCACCTTAGCAAAAAGAAGATTAGTTAGCTATAATAAAAGTAAGCAACATGTAGAAAGATGAAATAAACATGGATTGGAATATCAAAAGAAGAACAAGAAGAAGAGCGGGAAAACACTTGGATAGAGCTTCAGTATTGAAAATAAGAACAAGAACAAAGGAGAAAATCTAAAAATGATACAAGAACATAAAGGAAGCCTAAAAAATGGCTTCCTTCATCCTCCCTCCAAGGTGCCTATTTATATTTTTTTGGGGTGGGTGAAATGGTAAAAATAAAATAGTAAAATGTAAGTAAATACAAATCAATAATAACGGGCTACAACTTTTTTTAATTTTTTGACCATCGTAGACATCATATCAGCTCTTCTTCAAAGCACGAAAGTTGTAGATATCTTCTTTAGCTTTGAATCAATAGCTTGCTCATTCAAATCGGACATTCGTAGCTCAAGTTATGATTTTTCTACCGAAATTGCTCTTCAGCATACAAAATAACGAAGGGTCTCATCTATAATTAGATTTTGGCAATGAAAACGATCAAACTAGCGCGCGGAATGAAGCAGAGTTGAAGATCTATGTGTTGGCTTTCAGATAAATTTGGAACCACTCAATTCCAACATTTACAGCTCCAGATATGATTTTTCTCATGAAAGGTCACCAAGTGATGATTTCACCTACGTAAAAAATAATTACTTAATATTGATGAATAGTAAAACGCATATGAATAGTAAAATACATGTATGAATAGTAAAAATGTATGAATAGTAACAGGTGAATAGTAAAAATGTGTATGAATAGTAAAAATATGTGAATAGTAACCCGGTGGATAAATGCTCAGAATATAGAAATTAATTATACTCAAAGTGTATAATGATGATTTAAACCCTTAATAACAATAGACTTATGAGTATTCATCACACTTTTTGGACATCATATGGAAGAATTACTCCTTTACAACATTGTGATCTATTGGATCCCAGCAGTAGCTATGCTGAAACTAACAAAAATCAGCAAATTCACAATTCGTAAGTTCCTAAGAATTAATTCATTTTAACTTCAATCAACTTAATATAAAATAACTTATTTATACTTTTACATTTTTTTTGCCTGGAACAAATTTCCTTTAAAAGGAAATATAATATAGATGTGATAATCCATTTGAAAATAATTTTTCATGATATTATTAAATTTTTATAGATTTTTATTTTTAATTCCTAAAATTAGAAAATTTCATAAAAATTTAGTGAGATGATAAACTTTTATTTTTGATAGATTATTACACCTATATAATATTGGCTTTTAAATAAAATTAATTCTGGGTAAAAATGATGTAAAAATAAAAATGAGTCATTTTGGATTCAGTTGACTTAAGTTAAATTGAATTACCTCTAAACTTCATTACGATTACATACCTAAACTTCATTACACAATGAAATGAACAATATATTCTCTATAAATTACAATATATCTGGGGGTTGGGGGATAGGATCCCATTTTTTTTCAATATTTGTATTTTTTCTGAATGATAATGTTAATTTCCAACATTAACAAATTTAGAGTCTTAATGGAGCTCTTTACTATTTCTATTTAGCTTAGTTAACAACTATGGTGTAGAATGACTTCTCTAACATGTTTCAATTGCTAGGTAGAATTCTTAGGTGTAAGCGAGTCAGGCTAAAAGCCTGCCTGATAACTTGAAGGGCATGGTACCCTAAACCCTAAATAGACCTAGGTCATATAATGAGATTAATTATAGGTGAAAATGAGTTAGGTCTTTCTCGGGTAGTTGAGCTCACACAAGATCAAACCAAGACTTATTGTGACAAGCTTTGTTGAGCTCTAGGGAATTAAAGACTTATAAAGATGAGCTCTATATGGTTTAAGCCTAAAATAAGCTATAAACTCTAAAGCCGTAATCCCCTAAACCTTAAACCCTTGAACCTAGGAACCATAAAGTACACTAAACACTTATATGATGATATTAGGGGTACTAATTAAACAAGTTGAGTTAAGTCCAACTAAATGCAATAAGTTGCTTTGCCAATTTAAACAAAAAGAATGAAATGTCCCGAAACCCAAAACCATACTGTAAACCATAAACTCCAAATTTGCCCTAAAACCTAAACCCTAAACTCTCCCTAATCTATTGAGCTTGAGCCTAGAAACCGGCTAGCCTAATACCTTAAAGTGCATGAGCCCCTAAACTCTAGAAAACATAAACCCTTAATTACACAAACATGCATAAACACTCGCATAATGAAATTAGGGTGTAATTAAAAAAGTTTGATCCAGGCTTTATTGAGTAGCTTAAGCTCGAATCAAGATGTTATAACCGAGCTCCATTGAGCTCAAGCCTGAAAATGATCAAAATACCTTAAAGGATTGATACTATAAACTCTAACAAGCATAAAAATCATAAACTCTAAACCTCATACCTAAAACTCTAAATCCAAATAGCCACTAAAGGGCAACTAAAGAGCAAAAGTTTCAAGACTTGTGGCGATTGAGGAGTGACTGAGTTTTCGTAACTGAAATTTTTAGTCACTCCTTTAGTTGCTTGTTTTTTAAGGCAATTAAAGCAGACAGCTGAATTTCAATCACATGCTTTAGTCGTGTTCTTGCAATATCTCTATTGTAGTGGCATATATAATTTTTTTTATAATTGAGTAATAATATAGTTACATATATAATATTTTCTTATAATTGATTCATAATATAATTTAACTAATAATAATCTGGGTTATGAATAATTATCATAGTATGTAAAAGTTAAACAATTATCATATCTCCTCTATTCTGAAAAGGATGCAACATATTCTATTTAGGCAGTCCCAAAACTCTATAATGTTTCTATATTTAGTAAATTATTTTATTATATCACTCTTCAAACTATCATTTTAATATATATTTTTTCATTTTTTTTATTTACGTGCAAAAAGTGAAGACTAAATATAAAAATGACATAAATTTTTCTTTTCCTTAATATTCATGTGAAACCTAAATATTTCTTCCAGGACAAAGGAAGTACTTTAAGATAAAATTGTAATTTGGAATCATAAAATAAGGTTAAGGATACGGTACTCCTGGATTATAGTGTACACCCACACTTTCAGTTTATTTACAATTTCTACCACCGTACTTCTTCTTCCATCCCATTTATATTCTCCCTTCTTCTTCCTACTGAAATCTGTCACAAATGATATGAGCTAACATAGCACTAATTCTAAAAGAAGTAGATAAGCTCAAATCAAACTGATCAGCAAGTAGTTCGATGTGGATAAAATAAACAGTACAAAACGGAATTAGAATCAAACAGGATAAACCAACTCAAGCTTCATCTGCTGAAGTAGTATTTTCACAGATATGTTTGGTGTAGATGACTCAAAGGAGGTCTGTTCTAGCAAGATGTTGAAGAGTTTGTCAAAGATCAATTTCTATTAATGGATAAAAGGCACCATACCATTAGGAAAATTGGTGTTAATGTCCATGGCCATCGAAATTGACCATATTAGAAGAGCAAGTCAGTTAACAACATCAATTAAATTTGGATATAGATTTATAATAAGATTCCAACATGAAACTCAAGTTGATTTTGACGTAGTGTCTGAGGGCATGTACAACCTCAAGTCCACCAGAAACTTGCAGCAATAATAAACAAGTGCTTGGTTCGACACTTGAGTGCTTAACAAAAGATGATCAAAATCTTGGGGATGATGAATCCAATTGTGGATGCAGTTGATGCAATAAGCCCCCACTTATCCTTAAAGCTTCTAACTGGCAAAGTTGATGTAAAACAATCTAGAAGAAAATGTTTAATAAAGAAGATTGTTGATCTAACAACATGGAGACTAAAGCTTGTTAAAAATTAGGGCATTACGTATCAAGGAGACTGTAAGGGCCGTTACCCAGGATCTCTTATAAATGGGATGTGGTGATCCCACATTTAGCCATAGTTGGCTAATCGATAATTACAAAATTCTTTAAAACTTTCATGCAACTAGTATATTAACCTAGAGCATGAATGCATGCATGCGAAAAATAAGTGTTAAGTAGGAAACAAAACAAATAAATCTTTAAAATTTTTGCCAGAAATTAAATGAACACTTTAGCACAACCATAATTGATGCCAAACAACCAAGTATATATGTCTTCAAGTATCGATCAAATGTATGACACTAGCTTTTAATGTACATCCGAAAATGACCAATATATATATAACACATCTTAAAGCCTTTATACACTTGTCATTACTATAGCTTTAACTTAGTACTATTAAGTACCTATCTAAATAAGCTATTTGAGATCATTACTAAGCTCTAAGTCGAGCTTGCTTGCCTCCAAAGTTGGAGAGATTTTTTCCTTCCTTGTGCACAACTTTAGTTAGCCTAACATCAAGGCCATGAAAGCGCTTATAATTAGTCTAAAATAAAGACAAACTATTAGAATTAATCAAGTTTCTACATATGAACATATATATCTATATCAGAAATCTTAGAATAACATACACACACACACACACATACACACATACACACACTTGGTGTTAGGCCCATTAAACTATATATACACAATATGAACTTAAGGGAATGAGAATTTAATAATTCTTAGTAAGGGATTTACAAACCTACAAGGAAAATATTTAGGACAAAGCAATATATATCAAGTATATATGCATTCTTAGCATGAAATCACAAAAATATTATGCCCTAAGGTCTTAACTAATAGCCACTAGTTAGGTTCTATGGTGGGAATCTATCCTCGACCTAGTCTTAATTCGCAAGAGCTTTATTTTTGCCTTAGAAAGCATGGTGACTTGCCATTTTTCTTACCTTTCTTATATTGCACAGGAGTTGTACTTAAACTTGGTAGCTACTTTTGCCAAGTTGGTAGCTTGGCTAGGGTACCCTTGAGGCTCAAGACCTTCTTAGTACACTTAGTACCCTTATGCTTGCAAAAGGTCCCTCTTAGTTTACTTGGACCTTAGTCCATCTCGTCCACCTCTTAAATCCTTTAATAGATGCATTTTCAAGGCCTTAGAACTAGTTTTAAAACCCAAACAAAGGTCTAAAATATCTTAGAATGGTCCAAGCATCAAAACCGAAGCATTGGGATCCTCTTTGAATGCTTCTATCTTGGGGTCAAATCAAGGCCACAGCCCAAAAAACTTAGGCCATGGCTCTAAGGGGCTCGGGCTTCTGCTGCCCCCTGATTTGCTCCCAAGGCTACGGCCCTAAATTCTAGGCTGTGGCTCTGGAGCATGTTCAGGTCTCCCTTGTTTTTGCGAACCTTTGTTAGGTTTGCCTCTTTTGCCATATAACTTGGACTCATTCTTTTGTCAACCAACTCCCATATTCTTACACATGATAAATGACATGTATATGCATCAATTAAGCACTTGATAATACAAAAATTCCTTACCAAACACAAGATCACAAGCTTGGAACTCTCTATGCACACACAAGCAACAACCACACCAATCACTTATAAACCAATGTAGCACTTGTTCTAGCATAGAAAACCAATTTCCAAAGCATTAAGAACATGTAATATGATCAGAATTTGAGCAAAAAAGGATTAAACAGGTTGCAATGCACTTACCCTATTTGTGAAACACAAACTTCACTTTCTTGGACCACTTGGCACATCAAGTTACTTAACTTGAAATTCAACCTTCATAAAAAATCAGGCTTAGGGATTCATTATATTGCATACCCAGGTCTTGATTAACCTAATAAACAGCCAATCTTCATCCCAAAAGCAAGAACAAGAGCTTACCATGGAGGAAAACCTGATTCAAGCTCTTTCAAGCTCAAACTAACCACAACTTCCATGAAACTTGCTTTGGAAGCTTGAATTTCACAAGAAATTGGTTGGGATGGAGTTGGAAGCTCTTTAGCCCCAAAAATGGCATGGGTTACGGGTGAGAAATGGAGAAGAATGCCAAGTCTAGCTTCTTATCCTTTCCTTAATGCTCCTTAATCCCTAATCTTTCTCACTTATGCTAAGTTGGTCCTAATTGTCTCATAATGACTTAATTAGCCACTTCATAAATGAAAATGAACCAAGAACAATTAGAAAACCTTTAATATCCTGAATTCTTTAGTTCAATCTTATTTAGCATATAAAATTTGAGATTTCTTGATAAAATTACTATTTTGCTCTTTGTTTCTAAACTTTGCTCAAATGACCATATTACCTACTTTTTTTGCTACAATGACTCACTAAACCCTTTACTTAGTATGCAAATAGGGCTTCTAAGCATGAAATTTTCATGCTTACCTTAGTAATCTTGCCCTTGGTATTGGAGAACTGTTATAGAGACAAGTCATTAGCTGTTGAGAAATGGGCTTTGTTACTTTGGTTGAGAAAGAAAAGATTGTAAGATGCAGTTATTACTTTTCTTTTTTACAGTGTGTCAAAGTTCTAAGAGCATCATTATTCCTAATTTTTTAGTTATCATTTAACTAATGTTGTTTCATTTAGTAAAAAAATATTGTTCCATTAATATAACTTTGTTATTTCATAATATATTGTTCACTTTGTAAGAAATGTTATTCGTAAATAATGTTATCCATTTCAGTTAGAAATATTGTTTCATTCATATAAATGTGATGTTTTCTAAAATTTCATTCATTTTATAAGAAATGTTGTTCATAAATAATACTCCTTCCGTCCCACTTTCTTTGCTCCATTTGACTTTTTTTTACTAATTTGACTTGAATTTATTCATATTATTGTTTGTTAAAAAAAATAAAAAAATAAAAATTTAGAAATTATATGTCTTGGTTTATCATTCATAATAAAGGCTTTTCATTTATATACTAAAATGTTAAAAATAAAAAAATTATAAATTAATTGCTGAAAGGTGAATGATGCAAATAATTTAAGACAAAAAGAATATTATTTTGTTCAGTTAAAAATGTTGTTACATTCATACAAATGTTCAGTAAACTATTTATTTCGGAAGATCGACTGTTTAAGATGATATGGTAGTTTTGTAAAAAGTGCATGTGTTATTCAAAACACAAAATTAATGTTGTAAAAAGTGTTATTTATTTTATAAGATAAGTTATTTAAAATATAATGATAGTTTTATAAATAACACGAAACTATGAGTATAGTTGTGCAGTGAATGCACCATATGGCTACCCATAAAGCAATATCACACGCTACCTAATTCCCTTCAATTTATTAACACGCTGCATCCAAATAAATATCTGGAGGAAACAAGTTGTTAAGGTTAGCTTAAAAAACTCTTTATATATGAAATTAGCTTGAAGAATCAAGCTAGGCAAATAAAAGACAAGTTTATCTCGTTGACCGTCAACTTAGTGTAGCAGAAGGTTTTATTTTCTTACATCGAAGACTGGAAATGCTATTATTATTTCAATTTAGCTATCTCAATATGGGTAAAATGTATACGTATTCTTCATTTTTTTTTTTTTCACTAAAAAATTTACATTATCAGATAGAATTTTTTGTCATTAACCCATCAAATTGTATGCCTGATGGTTGCCAGTTGAGTATTAGTTTCTTCTTCTTCTTCTTCTTTTTTTTTTTTAAATTCGGATTTACGTCACACGAGAAATTTTACTACATATCTTAAGCTCAGTCTCACCTTTTGACCGCAAAAAAACAGAAACTTGTTGCATAATTAAGATATGATCCAAACCCTATCCAATCACAAGAAATAATTAACCTAATGTTAATGAGCCAAGGCCAACAAACTCATTAACATATATCCTCCACAATTTATTTTTGAGTTTTGTTTAGGTATAGCAACTGAAAACAAAAAAGAAATGCTAGTATTACCGAAATAGTGGTCAATTGTATCTTAAAAATTCAATATAATTTCCTTCGGTACAATATTTGAACACTTGAACGGAGACAAGAATCCGATCTGATGGAAGAAAAAAATCATTTAATATTTTTATTGAACAACATGTTGTCTCTCTATTTACCCAAAAAAAAAAAATCATTTAATAATTTTGTTAAACAAGATGTTGTGTCTCTATTTAGCCAACTATATATATATATATATATATATATATATAGGCACCCCTTCGAGTCCCATAATTCAATCGGTTCCTTTGACGTCGACATTTCCATTTATTTCTCCCCAGTTTGTTTGCAAATCTTTCTACCTTAATTTGATGTTTCGTGGTTTGTAGTTTCTCCTATACAGTCTTTTTTACCCCTTTTCTTTAGTGCCTTTAGGGTGTCATAGACTCGTAGCTGCATGCATGTGAACATATACACGTTTATACTTCCCGTGGTACAATGATTCATACATATATTACATAAAGTAAGCAAAAAAATGTGTTTGCTTTGATTGAGTAAAATGTTCCGTTCATATGTATTTTAGTTTAAGTTTTGTTTGAATGCTATTAATAATGGGAGAAGGGGAGGGTAAACGAAAGTGGGGAAAAGTTATTTCTTTTCCAATTTAGAGGGGTAAAAACATATTAAGGAGAGAAGTTAGGAGACAATGACATATCTCTTACTCTCTGTTTCCTCTTGTATAAATAAATCAATCACACCAATTAGCTTCTCCCTCTCCCTCATTCAGTCCAAACAAACGGTAAAAATTAGACAATTAAGTCTTCCCAAATGTAATTGAAATGTAAAATCACTACAAGAAAAAATGCACAAAAGTTACTAATATCTCAGTTGCGATCAGTGACTGAAAATATCAATCACTTTTATCCTAGCCACTTTAGTGGAGTGGCGAGTGACTAAAAGGAGTAAGTGAAATGCTCAGTTGCTCTTATTGAATAGAGCCTGAGTGACTAATCAAGTTAGTCATTTTATTATTCTAATTTTTTTATTTAATTTGTATAAATAAGACATATTTCCATTATTTCTGTTTTTTAATTTATTTTAATTGTAAGTATTAAAATTAAATAAAATTAAATTATTTTTATTTAGTAGAGATAAGAGGCTGATAACTTTGTGGTACCTCTTTACAATTGCCTTGTTAGCTGTTCAATCTCCTCTGTACTCACCAAAAAGGTTGATTGTTTTGTTTTTCTTAAAATCTTTGACAACCAAATGAAAAATAACATCTCAAAGATAGGGAGAAAAACTATTCAAACTCGAAAACATTCTAAGAAAGCTCTTGTTAGAAGCTACAAGTCTTTGAACAAGACTTGAAACAACTACACAAAAAGGTTCCTTAATTAAAAAAGTGATCTGAAGCTGCAAAAAGAGAGAAAACGATAGAGAATGATAGAATGAGGAAAAAGAGAGATGCAAATGGTGTAGAAGCTATCGAAGGAGAAAGAGAAAGAGACAAACTTGAAATGGGAAATGAGAGAATGAGGAGGAAGGAGAGATGAGGTGGTTTTATTTTTTGTACGAGCAGCTATTAGGCAACTGAAATAGAGATAACTACTGAATGACGACTAACTGAAATTATTTCTACTGAATAGTGACTAAGAAGCGACTACAAAGTGGTAACTAAAAATCTCAGTTGCTCTCCAGTTGCTCAAAAAGTGAACTCTACGAATTAGCAACTGAAAGATGATTGAACATGTGTAGAGATTGAATTTCAGTTGCCCATTCCAATGGCTTTCTTGTCTTTCTCTTGTAGGACTAGGTGAATACATGTTTGAGCACAAGTTTATGAAGGAAGGAGTCTACTGAGCAGTCAGAACCATGTATTTACTTTATAAATTGTAACTGTGTGCATATTTCTGCGTTTCTTTCTTTAACAAAAACATGTGAACTTTTATTTTAGCGCTAAACTTCAAGTCCTCGCGTTTAAACTTTATGTTCTAATTGGGTTTTTAAGCTTAAAAAATGTCATTAGTTCCTTCTTTGGCCAGCCTTTAAAAATTTTTTTATTTCAATTTTTTCTTCAATGGAAAAGCTAACAATCAAAGTGATATGAAAAGGTCCAACACCTTAACGTAAAAATAATATACCAAAATTTTTTTTTTTAAAAAAAAGAAAGATGCTCAAGGATTCTTCCACGCTAAATGAGTAATAGTATGATGAATATCTAAAAGTTCATCATAATCATAAAAATTACTATTATTTATCCAAATGAATGTTGCTCTAGTTAAAACATAATTAAGATACGTGTGCTGTGACGTGACATCTAACACATTCCCGCATGTGATATGAATCAAAACATGAATTATTTATAGCTACCAACTCTCCTTCAAAGTTGGAAAATCCAGCTATTGGTAAATCAGACAGCTATAACTTCTGTGTCTACTTGAATTTTCTATTTCAATTTGTGCCCCACCCACTCCCAAGTTCCCAACAGCCCAACCCCAAGAAAATTTGTTTATAAAAGAATCATTCCATTGCACTTGTAACTAGTGGGCCAAGTTTCTGCTCAATAGGGAGGAATGTTCAAATGATCATATCGGGCTTCATAATATGGGCTTCGTTGATCTTCATAATAAAAGCTATACCTCTTTTCTGTTTTCTTCTTGAGACATACTAAAATTAATATACAGTACCTTAAATTTGGGTCATGCTCAATCTTTTAGTAATTAATAATTTCGGTTGCTAAATTATGACCAAGAAATAGGAAAGTTAAGATGATATTTAGTTGTGGAAGATTTTCCCCTTCTTTCGCTTTCAAATTGTCTTTGATAAAAGTTTGAGCACATAGCTTGTTTTAAGGATGTGGAGAACATTGTTTTGTAAATTTGGAAAAACTCATGTTATAAGAAAATCTTATTTTAGATGTTTTTCATTTTAACATATAAGTTCTCCAAAATTTAGAAAATAATATTTTTCACATTCTTAACACAAGCTATGCATTCAAATTTTTATCAAACAAAATTTGAAAAAAAAATGAGAAAATTTTCTACATCGAAACACCATATAAATCATTCCACTTGTTTTTTAGGTAAATAAATGGTTTTTTTCTTTCTAAATAGATTTCACATTATAAGGTTGTCAAACTCGAGATTCCACATTAAATTATTTCTTGGTTCATGTAAATCGTAGTCATAGAATTGTAGTTGCAAATGTAGATTATGATCGAATCGTTTTTGTATTTCAAATCGTAAAATTATAAGATTTTAATATTAGAATTGGAATTTTGACCTCGATCTTTAGCTAACAATGGAATACAAATGTGGAGAGTGAGTGGGAGAGAACAAGTTAGATCGGGTATTTTCAAGAAGAAATACACGAAGAAGGCAACAAGGAAGACAATGGATCACTGGTAACACAACAGATTCCTTTCAATAAACACGGTTATGGTGCTTGGAGTGGTTAAATTACAGTACACCAAATCAAGGCCACCAAGCTAATTATCTGAATTGGGGACACGCTCGGACCATCGAGAACCAAACCGTTGGCCAGAACGAAGGATGAGAACGTCACTCGGATGCGTCGAAAACAGTTCCCAGCCCAAGATCTTCATTGAAATAAAACAGGCCATGCACAGGGTCTATGAGCTCATAATCCAAGCAGGAACAAACCGCCAAGCACAACAACCATGGTCCTGCCAACTGATCAACGGAGAACAATGAAGCAAGCAAGTAGATGTTTCCAATTAACTAGCTACCCTCCTCAGCTATCTATTTTCTCCCAAATCTCAAGCACTTATTGTGTTTCACTTCTGTCAAACTTGGGGTGGAAGTGAGTTGCTGCGGCGGTGTGGTAAGGGCGAGCTTCTCCATCGCGTTCACAAACTTGCGCAAGTACTTTATGTACTCAGGATATGTCTCCAGGTTGCAGTGTCCACCGCCTTTCACCCATAAAGGTTCATACTTTTCCTTCGAAAGCTCCCATAATCGCTTCCCATGGGACCAATCAACAATGTCATCATCTGTTCCCTGCAAAATTTTCATCAAAATTTCCGATAAAAAGCATTCACAGTGTGCATGTTATACTCAGAACTTCTGGTTAAACTGAAATGAAGCTTAGATCTGTGCTCCAAATTCAATACCCATCTCCCGTTTCGATAAATGAACAAATCAAGTTCTAGTTCATGCAGATACTTGTCACCTCGTTTTATTGCATAATGAATGTTCAACAAACCTAAGCAGCCTTTACAATTATCAAACGGAGCACAAGTCTATGTGACCGGTCCCAATCAGTGTACAAAAGACAGCACTTTGGTCTATATGGATGGGGTATATTGGAGATGGAGAACAAGACACTTGAAACTAAACCAGATGAATCTACAGAGAAACTGACTAAAGAAAGAAAATGCTTGTATAGATATGACTTACATGTATAACAAAAACAGGACACTTCACTTCTCGTATCTTGTCTATATTCTGCATGATCAACAAGAATTTGTCAATATGCATGCACATTAAGATTTACGCTCATCGAAACATAGACAACTTTCAAAATAAGACTAACTTTGAAGATGTCAAACCAAAAGGTCATCTTGACAGGATACAAGACTCTTATTCCTGAAAGTATAGCACTGTGAAGAACAACTCCTCTTAATCGTTGTAAACGAGATGCCAAATGCAATGTTGGGCCACTTCCTACTGATTGGCCATACAAGATCACTTCCTCCTGCTTAATGTTGTAGTCTCTCCTCAAACAATTATATACAGCCTCTATATCATAATAGGTGTTGATCTCAGTTGGCTGTTCCAATCCATCAAACAAAAGACCATTTGTTAAGTGCACGATGTGTCACAGAAAAGGAGGATAGATTAAGACTCTCTCAAGACTCTTGCTGTAATTACCTTTCCAGAAGATGCTCCATAACCCGAATAGTCATAACTGGAAAGTGAAAGCCAGAAAGAAAAATGGTCAGTGCAAATTTAGAGGAAGCTCCTCTTGTGCATCATAGCAATTTGTAGAGGGCATCATATTTACTGTAATATATGGCTAAAGTTCTTCAGCATTTCACAAACCATTAAATACATAAACATGAACAGAATAAGACTTAATTCCATCTAGTTGGAGTAGGCAATAAGAATCCTGTGTCTATCCTCCTGAATGGACATGACTGATTGAGTACATTTCATCAGAATTCATGGTTTGTTTTGTTTATAAAAGGAATCATTTTGAAATACCGGCAACAGTTTTCGGCATTTTAATGAAGAAAAAAAAATCATTATAACCCTCCATGACAAAACTCAGATATGTTCTCCACTAGGTTATTATTGCTACAGATTTCTTTTGTTCTGAATCATTTTACCACCGTTGGCCCGATAAATCATAAGAAATTCATCCTGGCAATAGAAAGTAACAGAAGGGAATTGGTCTCGGAGATCTAAACACAACCAACAGAGAACAAACCAACTCCAGAAGAAATTCATGACAGCCTGAAGACAATAACCACAGCATCCAAGTATGGTACCAAAAATAAAAAAAATAAAGAAAACACATACAAACTAGAAACATAACAAATAAGAAGAAATATGAACAGAACCAAAATTCGCAAGAGAAGTACTATGAAAGCCATCAGCATAATTGACATAGAAAAATCACAATTAAGAGGCCAGAAGAGAGCCAAATCCCAGAAAATGATATTAAATCAATCCATACCAGCCACTTATTAAGAAAAAGGAAGGAATTAAAACAAGAATATTGAGGGAAGAAAAGGAAAAAAAAAATCAAACCTCATAATATTGACGCGAAGGTGAGCTCTAAGTTCAATGAAAAGCTCATGCATCTGCCCCAAATCGGCAGCATTTCCATGCGAATACAGAATGGTGAACCTTGCAAAAGGGTGCTTCCAAAACATGGCCACAATCTTATTTCCGCTTTTGGTTTCGAGCAAATGAACGTCGACATTCTTGTCGGCGGTGAGCCCCGGCAGCGTCAGAGTCCCGTCTCCCTCTTTCAACACATCATACGTTGGTGGGTCAGGAGGGAAAAACGCGAACTTTGCCGCGACATTCGACGTCATGTTTCCCATTTAACCAAAAAAATTAAGGACCAAAAAGAGATAAAGAAACCCAGTTCGGATATGGAGCTAAAACTCGCATGCAAAGATAGTTTTGGCAAAAAACAGTTTCAACTTTGTCAAAGGATTTGGTCGATTTCTCTGTTTTCTGGTGCTCTGTTTTGTTGCTGCAATTTTGGGGCGGGCTTTTGGATTCAGACCAAAATTCTCTCTCTCTCTCTCTCTCCTCTCTGTTCTTTTTTTCCTTTTCTTTGGAACTTGGTATTGCTGGGGAAGATGGAAGAGCAAAATCCAATCCAAAGGCGAAATAGAAGGTTGGAAATGAAGAGATTGGATCCGATCTAAGCGGGTGAGCTGGAAGTGCTTGCTGGTTGCAGAGGAACAGAGGCCAAGAACAGATTTTGGAAATTTAAACCTTTTTCTTTCTCCGAAAAACTAACCTTTTTCCTTTTTGATTTTGTTCGAGCTCGGAAACAATGGCTGCCTTAGATGGAGACGATATTCCAACAATTCTTGTTCCTGACATGACCAGACCAGTTGCGCGGCCACCTTTGTAATGGAAAAGTGTAAATTATCTGATTTGCCCTTCATTTTCTCACAACACAATGAGCGAGAACTCTCAAGGGAGGGGTATTTTAGCCTTTCTATTAATTTTCTTTTGTCTAAAACAAGGAGTCCAACCTGCCTCCTAAAAACTTGTGCCCCGAGGGTATTTATAAATTTTCGGTTTTAGATAAATCAAAGGCCTAAATACAGTTAGGAGACCCTAAACTTTGTTAATTCGTTTGAGTTGGTCCTCCAACTTTAAACAAGCACCAGCAGCCTCAAGCTTTGTAACTCGTAATGAGCTGGCACAATCCGTAAAACCAACTTGAAGAACAGTACAGAAAAACATATTATCTGACTAGTCTAGAATCTTTTACAAGTACAAATGAAAAGCGCGGCTATTGTCTCATATGAAAATCATTACATTATATGGCCAACTTTTTTTTTTTTTGATAATTAGAAGAGAGATTAAGAAAGAGAGAAATAACGCAATCATAAATTAGAGTGACATGTTCCCAAAGCACAATTACCATAGAATAACGATTAAGAATCTCTATTCACAAAAACATTTGATGAGATAGGCTTACCAGCAGATGTGGTAGTGAAATTCAATTCCAAAAGCCAACTTATTTTAAATTTTTTGCTTGTACATGGTTTTTTTTTTAAACTGGCAGATAAATTAACTAAAAGCAGATTAAGTAGTTAATATATATTATACGGTTACTATTACAATGATTTAAATGTGCGTATATAATGAAATTGTAGAGAACTTTGTCAAGAAGCATAGGATAGAGTGGATGATGAAGGGATGAGATTTGGTCAAAGGCTGGTCAGATCTTTTGGTTGTCAGTAGTCAGACATTCCCTCTCCTTTTTGTCTGTCCCTTCAAGAGCCGAATGTTGATTTCACGTAAGTGTATGAACATTCATCTTACACACGTCTCCTATCAATGTAACTTTGACCAGAATATTGGCGTATTACTCCCATGAAATGTAGTGACGTAGTCATTTTGCCGCCTGAATTATAAAACATATCAATTTACCTCTCAAATTATTAAAAATCGGACACTTTAGCCCTTACACTCAGCAACTCGGTTGCCTGGTGAAACGTTATCGAACTTACATCCATTTGAAAAAAAAAAAATAAGAGGAAAAACCAATTAAAAGCCTCTCAATCTCCCAATTGTTTTTTTGTTTTCCTTTTACGCCCATTTCTTTGGTCTCCACCAACCAAGCCACCGTCTCCACATCGTCTTCCTCAACCATAGGAAATGTGTCATCCTTGACCTCGGTTATTCTTGTTGCCTTTTAGACCCAATGTCGCAGTTTGCTTGAATCATCTTATTAACCTCCTGCCCCTATTTTGTAGGGGATTAAAGAAGGTTTGTCTTAGTCCATCACTAGATCTACTACCTAAGAGCTCTGCTACCCTTTCATGATACGGAAATCCACCTCGTTAAATTATTCTCAATGTTCCCAATCCGATAGTGACATTGTTGTCCCTTATTCACACCATTTCTGGCATCTGTAACCCTAATCCTTCATGGATGGATCCATGTAGGCTGCTGCAGGATCCATGGACCACATTAAAATTTTTATTTTCTTTAAAAAATGATAAGTATTTTTTATATTGACATCACTGAAATTTATCATATGATTCCATCAAGTTAAGAAAATAAGATAAATAAAATAGAAAAATGAATAGTTAAAAAATTATTTTGCTATAAATACATTGAAATTAAATTAAAATTTCACATTTTCCTTTAGTATATTATATATAAAACACAAACTATATATTGACCCCATAGAAATTTTTTTTCTAGATTTGTCATGTGATCCTCTGTAAATCAACTTCATTCTGGTGGTCACAAACTCTAATAGGCGTAACAATGTGCCAGTGGAGTTGCAATAAATGATGATGGTAGAATTGGATGACCCCCCAGGCACAACCACAACAATAGAGCCGACGATTGTGGGATTTTTATCAACACGTTTTGGGATTTTTGTGTACGCATTGAGGATGAGGGCTTGGGTGTTATGGGTGGTTAATTGGTGTATTTGATTTTAACCAAAACAGAATAGCCAAATTTTTTTATTTTGCAGTCTTATACACTAATAACCGAATACACCAAATTAGTTGTGAAAACCGAATTGATGAAAAACCAATTTAATTGAAAACCAAAGATTTAACAGAAAATCAAATTTTATTTTTTGTTTTTTAATAGAATAACTGATTTGTACATACACTAAAATGACTAAGAGAAGAAAAACAACATCATTTATCTCCTCATCACCTTTCTTTCTCATCATCATCACCCGGGCTTTTAGCATTAGATGAGTTCAATAGTACAACCCATTGGTAAATATGTATAAATATATACAAAGGATTGTGCATATTAAACCCACTTTTAGAAAAGATCAATTTTTTCGGCTAACCAAAACAAAAAATCAAATCGAATTAGTATTTTGATTTTCAGTTATAACAAAAACCAAAGTAGCACCTAAAGATGGTAACTAAAAATAAAAAAAAATTCGATTATTTGGTTATTTTGGATAAAACCAAAATTTTGCTCACCCATAATGGGTGATGAGAGCCAAACTCTTGGGTGAGAATGATTGAAATAAAAAAACACTTACATGATTAAATTTAATTGTAACTTAGTTTCTAGATTATGGATTTGTGTAGTTGTAGGCCTGAAATTGTAAAATTGTGCAATCAAATGACATTTCAATTATATAACTGCAAAAATGTCATGTGACTGAGTTACTTGGTCAAAGGACCAAAAGGTCATATTCTATATAGTTAGGGGAATCAATTTGACGTGTCTTGTAGTTAAGGGGCAAAGTGTTTGAGTTACTATAGTTTAAGGGAATAATGGGTAATTAATTATATTCGCCCCTCAATGCTGTAATTAATAATTATGACATGGAATTTACCCAGCTTAATTTTCTTTTACTGCACGCAAGGTTTCCTAGACAATATTGGTTTCCTTGCATGCTATTTCGAAGTGTTGTTGTCCACAAGTAAGGCCCTAAAGTATAGCCGGGAACTGAAGTGAAGTGGATGTATAGCTTTTTTCTATAAACAAAATCCTATATCAAACTTAAGAATTTTTTACTTAATGTACATGAGCATATAAAGACTTGCAAATTAAGGAGTCAATTATTTATTTAACAGAAAAGTTTGGGGATAAATGATTAAATTGTGATATCTAATACACGTATTTAGAGATTCTATAGAGATTCTATCGTTTTTTTGTTATTGGCATGTTCCATTCCAAGGCCAAGTTGAGCCGAGCAGCGGTGACTCACGGCCTAAACATTTGCCGTGTAATTCAAGGAGTTAATTGTCACATAAACATTTTGAGAAAAAAAAGTCATAATGCCACATCTTAGGAACCAACATCGGTGTTATTATCATTTTGAGACGCATCTCATTATTGCTGTAGCATTCATTAGCGGACCCCAAACTTTTATTTTTGTTCTAAAGTGATAACTTACCTCACTTTATGCAATCATAAGGTCTTTTAACTGTTGAAACGCATCATAATGTAATCCATTCTGTTAGTTTTTCCGTTATTTCAGATGAAACTTGATAATGTGACAATTAGGATATTGATGTGACAGTGCCACACACACTGACAGGGCTCAAAATGTCACATGGCCTCACTTTTTTATAACAACAAATGACTATATTAAAAGAAAAGAAAGCTTTATGTTAAAATCGACACAAACATGAAGTGTTTGTGGCTTATACTTTAACTTCATCTCCTTTGCTATGTGGATATATAGACTCAAATTACAGAGCACAATTACTTAGTGCTTATAATTTTTTAAAAGATAGCCCATGTGTTGTAAATAGTTATTCCATTGATTAGTTCTGAACTTGGATCGTGACAGATGATATCAGAGCTAATCTGAGACTGCGATGGTGTAGCATAATGGATGTACACATACACTGTCTACCGAAACTGATTCTGGATTTGAGAGGCTACTTGATCAGGGGCTAAATAGCCCGATTAGAGAGGTTACTAGTTTGGGGAATCAAGTCAAGTAATTTGATTAACCCCAATGAAAATGTTAGGTACATAAAAGAGAATTTGTAATACTCCATATCTCACATAAGTGAAATATGATAACTTTTATGAGATATAAGCAAGTGTACCGCTGATCAGCTCTGGAATTGGGTAGTAAAAGAAGGCAAATCCTCAAAGTAATTTTCTGCTTGCTCTCTTTGATCATTTTAAGCACAGTACTCACTATTTCCAACTATTCCTTCATCCCAATAAAGGCCGCAAACAAAAAAAAAAAAAAAAGAAAAACACACAGGATTCTAGAAAAATAACAGAAATAAGTAAAAGAAATCCAATCAAAATCTTACAACAGAATCATAGAGCCACAAATTTTCCGAACTAGAGCGTAGCCAATTAAGAAATCTAGGGAAGAGAGTGATCTAAGACCTCGAGTGCGAGGATTTAGGATTTGGCGAGGCAAAAGCTTCGAGAAGCTCGTCTAGAGACATGGAATAGAACAGAGCCACTAGTATCTCATCGTCTTTTTCCGCCGGACCCGACATTTTTTCGCCGATTCAGTCAACTGAGCAATGGAAGACCGAATTTCGCAGAGAGAACGAGGAGATTTTTCCGCACCCAGTTCTGCTTTTGCTTGCGACGGTGGGGACAAAGTCCAAGGCCTACGGGAAGGGGATGCCCTCGACATGAGCGTAGACGAAGCAGAGGCCACGATTCGGGTGAGCAGCGACGGCGTCGGGCAACCGTCAGCTGTGACGTGGTTGAACAAGATGGCGTCGGACGAGAGGAAGAAGATGCAGATATTGGCTAAATTCTACGTTTTAAGTACTAATATGTTCAATTTTAGTAAAAAGTTTTTCATTTTTTCAGTATAATTATTTATTGTTAAGAAAAATTATGTCGTATGACATTTTGGACTGCAACATCAACATTAAAGTTAACACATCATTAATTTTTGTTCGAGATAACAAAAATTTGATGGAAGATATTACGATGGGACACGTATTAGGATATATGAGACTTTATGATGATAAAAAGTATTATAAGTGATCACTTTAGGATAAGTGTTAAAGCTAAGGGACTGTAAATAGATTTTACCCTTATTGTAGCTCTCAATACACACAATTTAGATGCTGGTTTGTTTTCCCCTCATTCTTAGTGAGGAAATGAACTAATCTTCTAACCCAAATATCAAAAGGTTGTTTCCCTATTAAAGCATCCTATTCGAATAAAAAGTTATTATTTCTTCACAAGGAGAATAATACTTGCTAGGGGTGAGCATGAGTCAGGTTGGTTCGGTTTTATGGTGGAACCGAACCAACCTGAAATGGCCTCGGTTCCAAAATTTTTCTACCTAACCCAGAACCGAAAATCGAATAGAACCAAAACTATGGTTCTAAGTTTCTCGGTTCTGGTTCTTGGGTTTTTCGGTTTATACTATATACCTATAACAACATCAAAATTCAATAAATCTACATCCATAATCAGTTTTATGACATATTCAACATAATATACAATTAAATTAATATTTAAATATATGTACTTAGATACATTCAAAAGAGTTTAAAATGTTGTTCTTACAAAAATGGTTTAAAAGAGTTTCTTGTGGGGTATCTTTTATCTCAACTAGTTTACTTCATTCCAGTAATTTCAATATTGGTATAACATTCAATATGGAAAATTGAGCCTTTAAGACCATTTTCTTCAATATCAAAACCTAAAATATGTTAATATCATAAATTTTTAATTTTGCATGACTCAAATGAAAAAAAATCATAATTATGTCATAAAGAGTAGTCTGGAATGAAAGGTTGAAAGCAAAATGACTTAGGAGTGGTGGGTCTATGAAGCAAAGTGATTTAAGTAAATATGGAGAAATTTCGTAAATGATCCCACAACTTCCATATTGTTTCAATTTGGAACATTAGTTTAAGATTTTAATATAAAAACACAAAATAACCATCATAATACTTCAAAGAAATATATGTGTGTGTGTGTGTGTATAGATATATTAGTAATACTATAATTTTTATTATATAATTATATATATATATATCTCGGGTTCGGTTCTACCTCGGGTTGGTTCCATATGGAACCAGAACCAACCCAAAAACCGTCGGTTCTCCTATATGTAGAACCAACCCGAGAACCATGATCAATTTTTACCCAACCCAACCCAACCCAATGGGGGTGGTTCGGTTTCGGTTTCGGATTTACCCAACCCATGCTCACCCCTAATATTTGCTATCAAGTTAATTGCACGCATTGCACCTAACCTTTTATTATTGTACCATTTTTTACCCTAATCCTGATTATTCTGTTAGAAGTCCCCAATTTCGTTAAATTATTCCATTTAGACCTTTTCATTAACAACAGTTATTAAATTGGACAGAAGAGAAAGCAATGGAATAGCTCAGAGGCAGACATGGTGTGGAGGGTGGAGTTGGCAGCGGTAGAGTAGTGGAGGAGGGCGACTGTGATGGAGGAGGGGAAGGAGACGGGGAAGGAAGGTTAGGAGGAGTTGGCTTGCTTGTTAGATAAAAAAAGTTGTAAGGTTTTTAAGGCAAGGGGAAACTATTCAAAGGTTAAAATTAATTTTTCACTTTTTTCCATCCAAACTTAACACCTACCATTAATGAAAGGGCATAAATGGAATATTTTAACAAGGTTAGAGATTTTCTATGTAACAAATGGAGGTTAGGGTGAAAAATTGTACAGTAATAAAACATTAGGGGGCTACTTATGCCATTAACCCAATTGTTAACCTTACAATATTTTCCCCAGAGTTCACAAGTATCCAAATTCACCCTCCATTCATCCCAGAAAGGCCCAAGTGCGTATTTAGTCCTCATACTTTCAGAATTTGGATGATTTAATCCTCCAACTCTAGCGCAATTGGATTTGATCCTTCAAAATTTTTAGTAGCACAGTTTAGTCCACCAACTTCCTAGATTAAAGATAGGCTGGTATCGGGCACAAAATTTGCTAAAGAGTGCGAAATTGTGAGCAAGAAAGTTTTGTATCCTTATACTCTCTAGTTCTAAAACTTATTTCCCGAATCGTTATTGTGTGTCTTTAGCATTCTTCATCTCATTTTTTGCACCCTGGTTGCCAGGGCTGTCTTGTTTTGAATTCAGGCAGTATCAGTACCAGAAAGTAAGAGGATACATAAATATCCTTATTGTCAAATTGGCACTTTTTAAGAAAAACTATGAAGCAAATTTGATGGAGAGGCCAACTGAATTGTGCTACACTTGAGGATTAAACAGTCCAAGTTGCGAAAGTTAGAGGACTAAATGGCTTGTTAGGCCAACTATATAAATATGCTTCTGAAGCACTTTCTAATCTAATCAATGTGGTTATATACCACTATCAGTTAAGGGAGCCCATGGAAGTGCGTTCAAACTTAAGTCCAAAGGAAAAAAGATTAGGTCAAAAAGCTTATAGAATGCATGGGAGTTGGTGCTATAAGCCTTTGACAAAAAAGAAAACTAAAGCCAATTCTAAAAAGAGGACCTGAGACAGAAAGATAAGCTACATGGAAAACATGGGCAACTCTAAAGGGGACATATTTTTTAAAAAATTAATTGTCAAGAAAAAATTAAGAGCCCCACATGACAATATTTGTGTATTACTAATTGATGTATTATTGCAGCTTTGTTTAAAATAACGCGATTGAAGAAATCAAGGGAATGGCTCATTGCTTTCATGTGACTTGTGCTTTTCTTTGACTAAAGTAATTGATTAATGGGTTGAGGACACTGGAGAAAGCAATTTTATACAGATTTTTATATTTATTGGCATCTTAGCTTAATTCTTGATTACTTGATGCTTGTTCTCTGGCATGATTAACTGATTAATCAACTGTCTAATGAGAAGGACCCAATGGTGGGTGCCAAAAGAGCAAAGCTCAAATTGGTCAACCTTCGCCTTTTGCAATATGCTTCTTTTGAATTCTTCTTTTCTTTTTTTGGCTGCTTTCCTTTTAGCTTGCCGGTCAGCTGATGACCTCTCTAAACCCATCAGCAACACAGAGCTTGTTTCTGGCACTATAACCATTTACTTCATACTCCTTGAGGAGATTGGCAGATTAAATGTAGCCTTCAAGATCATACAGATAACATATAGCCTCATTCGGGCTAGCACTAACCTAATAAGGCAATATGTTCAAGTCTCTATATGTTCATCGGATAGTTCATACAAATGACACCCTAGAAAGTTAATATCGACAGCATGTGCTAAACCCGAATGGGTGCTATGTTGCAAGTTCACAGGCTCTCATGGAGGATACTTTCTGTTTCTAGCATTGCTTGGGACTGAATGGTTGGTCGATTGATTAGAGAGAGGCCTGCCTGCCACTTTTGAAAAGTAAATGCTCCTCTTGCAGGTCTGCTGTATCTCCAACAACAGAGACCCAAACTTCTGCAATTTTATCCACACCTCCATCTACAATCTCAACTAAAGTGAATGCTCGTTTTGTCCCTCTAGAATCAAGCTCTATTGCAGACCTCCCATCATCCTTGGAGCTCCCATTTCTGGTTTTTTGTCCAGTGCCAATTTCTTTAACTCTAGGAACAATAGCTCCATTCAAGTATATGGTGTTGTCATCCCCTATGACAATCATTTTTCGATTACCTTTTCCACATGCCAGCTCCTTGTGCATGTGGCCGAACACAACCAGTGGGATACAGAATATGGATGTCTCTTTTATGAGTGATAAAGCTTGCGCTAGATCTGCAACATAATGTGCTCTTCTAAACAAAGCAAAGTGAAAACCTTGACATAAAGAAACAAAAACTGGGACCACTTATCTATATATACATATATATATATAACATCAATAGGTTTATTTGCCAATCAATCTTATCAAGCACAAGAGGCACAATAATAGGCTAACCTTAACATGAAAATGGAATTTCAATTCGAAGGGCCAAATATGTAATGTTACCTGGATCACCATGGTCTCCACCTCCAAACACCCAATCTACTCCACAAATATCATTCGCCTCAGCACCAAGACCTGCAGAATGTAGGACACTTCAATTATATTGAAGGCAGCCAGGCACATTTACTCAGTACCATGCAAATTTGGTCGGTTTCTACCTGTGGGTCCATTATGTGCGAGAAATATAATCAAGTGATCTTCTGGTGCCTTTGATGCAGCTTTATACATTCGTTTGGCACTTGAATCCATATCTTCAACTCCATACCTAGAAGAAGAATACAAATTCCTAAATTACAAAACAAAATATGGCAGGAAAATCAAGCTTAAGAAACTGGAATTCAGGACCACATTTCCATGGTTAACCTAGTTATGGTTCCAAGAAGCTAAGAAAAAATAGTACCATCATTGCACTCCAAAGACACCAGAAGAGTGTCAAAACAACATACATCATATATGCTTTTTGGGATTGTTTTTACAGAATTAATTCCATCCTGACTGATAAAATGGGTAAGAAGTGAACTGGATATATATGGCTCTTTAACTGTTATAGTTTCATAAATGCGTTCAATATTTTCTACCAAAAGGTTAAAAGAATATGTAAAATTTTTTTTATAGTGATGACCTGACGAAATATTAAAGGTTGTTTCTATTAATAGATAATTAACGAACAGATATTTTGAAATGAGGAATGCACATAAGTGAAAACATGTTGCTAGATTTTTTTATAGAATAAACATGTGATCTGATTAACTTTTTTTAATTCAATTCTCTTTTGCTAATTTTTACTGTTTCAGTTTTACAAAAGTAAATCACATAAAAACACTTGTTTTTATGGCATGAGATATAAATTGAACGCCTTACTAGTTAGCAGCAAAGTTGTAAGTTACTTTTCACATGATGCTTATTTATAAAAGTTGACTTTCTTTTTTTTTCCCCAAAATCTGGCCACGTTTAAAATAAATATATCCAGTTTTAGTATTTGTTAAATCAAATCACATATGAGTAACACCAACCACAATAATAATGAATAATATGGAAGAATTATTTTGAGGGTGTGGAACTTTGATATCAACTTTCATGCTATGAAAAAAAAAAAAAAAATCAAGAGAACGAAACATGATGAAGAAACTGTAAATTGATGGTATCTTTAGTATTACTTTAAGGTTCCATGAAAACAGTATGCATAGCATCTTGTCTTATTTTAGATATATTCTTCTATAATAAATTGGACATAAAATGAATGTCTCAGCTAAAACAAAATTTCACAAAGTAGATGGATACAAAATTGATGATTCGAATCTTTTTATGTTCAATTTTTCCTTTCAATTTTCTATTGTTATTCTGAACGTGCTACAAATATTGAAAATTTTTAATCCCTTGAATCTAATTTTTGGATAACAATTGACGTTTTCTCCACTAAAAGCCATGGCAATGACATGAATAACTACTTCTAAGCAAGTACTGGGAACAATTTTTAGCGAAATTACATCTGTTACTAACTAAAGACATTCCTAACAGGCTAATACTATTGAAATTTGAATTCCTAGAAGAGATGTTATACCAAAATCTGTGTTGATACATTAATTACATTTAATTTTCCTATGACACATAATATATCCCTATCAGTTTTAGCTGCATTATACTTGATATTAATGAAATATTTTCTTAACACAATCAGAATTCTAAATGAAGTGGTAACAGGAAAACTGGGTCTCATTTGAAGAAAGGAAAGACAGAATAAAGTTCCAGGACGTTATTCATGTTGGTAACTATTTGATGAATGTTAGTCTCTATGTATTTATGTTGGCCCACACACAAGATGAGAACATCTTCTAGAAAGGAAATAAGAAATGCTCAACCTTGAAAGGAGGCAGATCTAACCTTGCAGACAGCAGCCTAGTCCGAAATATTTGATCTCCTCCACCTGAAAATGGCCGTCCGCCTGCAATACTGAGCTTCAATGCCGGAAAGTCCAGACATTTATATCCTACATGGGCCTCACCAAGACTGGATGCGATAAAACTATTGTCATTGCCACTGAAGAATGATAAGTGGACATAAACCATTTCTAGATTAAAATGAGTTCACCATTCCAGCTGAAGTTGAACATTGTCCTTCCGCCTAGCAACATATAAAGGGACAGGTTAGAAACTATTACATCTTTTGCACTGCAAAGTAACCACTGAGGAAACTTAATCACATAGCATGAATTGTAAGTCTTTGCAGTCGGATATTATGTTTAGGCTAATTACTTCCCAGAAAATTGATGTGTCTTCCAGCAGTCATGATTTCCCAAAATAACTGCCTTTGGAAGTAGCAGATCTGCTACACTCTGAACAACCTCAACATTCTCATCACCAAAATCACCTGAAGAAAGAGCACATCAGTGTAAAATAATAGAACTAGCCAGTATATTTGCTGGGTAGGCAGCAGCTGAGACAGCCAAATTTTGCATAGATGTACTGCCACTTCTAACTGACTTTAAATTTCTAGAACATATCTTAAATGTCCAAGGACAGTTGAGGACCACCCTCCGCCCCCCCCCCCCAAAAAAAAAAAAAAAAAAAAACAAGAAGAAGAAGGAGAGGAGAAAAGAAAACAATCCATGTGTGTTGAAAATTAGCCAACAGGTGACAATAAGCAAAACAATGAGAAGGTAAGAGCATCAGGAATGAGCAAACTTGCGACATGTCAAGAAGACAGAAAGGGAGATGAAACTTGCCTGTGAACAGCACTAGATCTGCCTGCATTTCAAAATATATCTCATTTTAGATGTAATTACCAAGATTGGTTTGCACGTACTCTAAAAATGACAAAGAAAAGGAGCAAAGTCGATGTAAGGACGTATGGCTAACAAGACCGTGTCCTCTAGTTCAAATCCTCCAAAAACTAATGACCATGGACTAAGCACGGGAAGGACACAAACAGGCATCCGAATGTGAGCAACAAAATTTGATTGCTTTGAATTGCTTCCAAATTAAACATACCCTATAAAAGTTAGTGATTCGAGTCCCAAATATAGGAATCAGAAACGAGGGTTGGAGTTTCCAGTGCTTCTCTGCGTCACGACAAGCAAAAAATTACGAAACCTACGTTCAAATCTGGTACAAACTTGAAGTGGGTTAACAGTGTTCATGCCCGAAAATTCTAGTCCTAAGTATAACTAAACCAACTAAACCAGTAGCGGTAGCAGAAATTACCTGCAGAAATTGAAGTGCTTTTGCATCTTGTTCCAGATTCCAATCGTCATGCTTCCAGAAAAGAAAACCGAAAATCAAACGAAACATACTTTAAATAATAAAACTGACGCAATTGAATTGAGCCACAAGAGAGACTGAAACCCACAACGTCACCGACGACAGCGATTCTGACACGAGACGACGCCATGCGAGGAGGAGCTCTGCAACTGGGTTCGGAGTTCGGACAACGGAGAGGAGGTGAAGCGGAGAAACAACCGACACTGGTGCCGTTAAGTAACGCCGTCACAGACATCGTTTCGAATCTTCGATCGACCTGGTTTCGTTTAGAGCGCAGGGTTGCTCGAATCCGAGCTATATGATTTTCTAACGGTCATGGATTCTTGAAGGCTCGATACGTATTATTTTTTTAATTTTTTTAAATTACAAATTTAATGGCTAAATTGATTACTAGTAATAACGAGTTATGTTGACTCGCACGATATAGCAGGTATTTTTTATAGTAAAATATGAAAAAATTTAATTAAACTTAAACTACCTTAAACAATAACTGAAATTAGGTAAATAGAAACATAATATCATATGTCATTTGAAATAAAGTATAATTTTGTCATTAAAGACAATTCACTAAAATTTTTTCTTTTTTATCAACTTAAACTCTAATTTTTAATATCAATCAGAAATTTATTTAAAAGAATTTACTTTCAATTGTACCAATTATAGACCAAATTATTTTATTAAACTGTAGAAAATAATTCATACTGTAAAATGCAATCATGAATAAAAAAATAATATGATTGAAACACAAAATTGTGCTTAATTTATATTAATAAATTTACAATTTAACCATTAATTTAATAAAGATAAAATTTTTTAAAAAATAATTAAAACCTAATCAATTAGAACCATAACCAAAAGTAGGTAAATTATAATGATTAAAGTTTTATTTAAAAAAAAATTAAAGAAAAGCAACAAAAAAAAGTTTAAACCAAGATAAAAAAGGAAAAATATTAGGTATTAAACGCTTAACAATTGATTTGATGAATGTAAAAAATGGCTTAATACAAAAATAAATAAATTATGATAACCAAGGTCTTACTTTGAAATATAGTACATAAAACCAATAAAATATTTTGGGACCAAGAGAATGAATAGAAAGAATCTCGTTAAACATTTATTAAATTTGGGAACCAAAATAAAGCATAGATGACAAATAGGGACTAACATGGAAAAGAGTAGAAGCTCAGGGATTAAATTGATATTTAACCAGACAACCTGAAACTAAAGAAATTGTAAAATGGGCCCTAAAAAATGTGAGTATCTTGTGAAAAGGGATTCGAACTTAAGGAATGGTCAATTGTGTCTAAAAAAGAAAAAAAAAGGGAAAAAAATTGTTTATTTTCAATAATGAATAGCGAAAATGACTTTTAAAAGTAAGCAAGGTGTATGGGACCAATGCGTTGCGTGGGTAAATTCTATAGCAACATTAGCTGTAATATAATCAATATAAGTCATTGATGGAACAATGTAAAAGGATAAGACTTACTCTGACATTAAGTAAAATCTGAGTATGAATAATTATAAACACATAGAGAAATCAACTAAAAATGTGTCTATTTAGTGTTGAAAGAGCATTAAAGATAATAAACAAAAAATGATTAAAGCAATTTTATTAATCAATTCAATAAAACCATTAAGAGAAAGAAAGCTTTTAGCATTCATAGTATAGGATAACATTGCATAATATGCATACATTGGGTTTTCAGATTTTTACTCACTAATGAATTACTGATAAAATAAAACATTTTAAGAATTATGCATTCGTGCATAATACAAATTGTTCATTTATTCTAACTAATCAAAACTCTAAATCAAATCTGTATAAAGCGCTCATACATTATGAAAAGTGTGCATTTTTTTTAACTAATTAAAACTTTAAATCAAACCTATATAATTTAAACTCTGAGTCAAACCATGCAAAAGAAATTTTTTTTTATATTTAATATGGTTAATAAAAGCATGTCCTTCACTTTCATTTAAAATTTTATCATCTTAAATTTAAATATGTCATCAAAATTTTTATTTTCCCAAAAGTTCTTGTCAAGTATCTGAAAGCCTGTCATACCTGCAACCAAGGATTGAGATAGCCATATTTCTTTCTCTTTAAAAACCTTTGACTTCTAGTATATACAAAAATTCCTATTAGCAAAAGGGAAAAAAAAGTTTATGACAGATCATGAAAGTTGGGGATCATTATGGCGGAAATATTATATCCAGGTACTAAAGAAGAGATTTGACCATTCTACAGGAGAGTTAAAAAAAAAACAAATAAAACGGTTCCCATTACAAGCAATTTTAGTGTAGATTCTGTTATTGTAGAGATAAACAAATCTCTATCAAATTATATCCAAATTTTTCATAAATAACAGTGATCACTACATGAATATTAATCTTGGACATAATCACGTCTTACACCAACATGTCTATTATAAATTTCACTTTATGCTTGAAATGTATTGAGCTTCGTTGTGTTTTAGCTCAACTATTGGGAATTCTAACCACCACTCTCTGATCCAAATTCTCAGTAGAGAGTCATTTTAAATACATGGGTTAAAATAATATGAATTAACTAATTCGTACTCTTCCATATAAGGATGGCATGTTAAAAAGGGACAAAATACTCTTAGGTCACTAAAATGTTTATTTTGGCTAATAATTTTCACCATTCTTTATGATGACACAATCACATCACCATCAACAAATGGTGTATTACCCTCTACCTGGCGACAACAGGGTAAAGTGGGTGAGCATTATAGCAGATGTGAAATATTCAGGTACTAAAAGAGACAATAAAATGGTGTAGAATGATGACAAGACAAAAGAAATTGCATATGATATCGGTAAATTGGTGCAAAATGAAGTGGATGACAATAAGAAGAAAAAATTGGATTTTTATGGATTTTCTTGTTGTTCAATATATCTTCTCAAGCCAAAATAATATGATTTGTGTTTGAATAAATTTGGCAGCCGAAGGACATCAACATGGCTTGACATTCAAGAAGCATGAAGGGAGCTTGTTATTTTTCAAGTATTCATTTGTGTGGCACGGGAGAACTCAATTTCAACCTAGTAACTTGATGATGAATTTTTTAAGTTTTCACATGATTTTCATTCTTTTTAGGTATTTTATTTCCTTAATTTAAGAGTTATTTTTTAACTTTGTTTGGTTAATTAGAGCCCTTATTTATTATGCAATCAAGTAGGATTTTTCTAGAAATTTTTTTATTCAAAAAATATATCAATTAGTTTTAGATTTCCTAAATAGAGTTAATTTTATTAGTTTTCATATTCTAGTTGTATATTTGCACAAAAGCTTCAAAATCACTAACCTCTCATTCTGCATTTTCTAACATCAACGTGCATGCCACTTTGTAATAGTAATTGATCAATGGGCCAGTCAAAAATAGAATAATTGATAGGCTAGTTAAATGAAAACAAGTATTTTGGTGGGGGGCATGATCAAGAAAAGTCACAAGTACACTTCTGAAAAACAAACAAGAAATAATTTTGATATCCAAGTAATGGCAAAAAGAGTAATGATAAATTTTATAAAAAAAATACTTCTTTTAAATTTTATAATAAAAAAAATTCCCTTGCAGCTTAAATAGCTTAACTAAAAGTGCACATTTCTAGATACTTAATTAGAACTTTCTATTTTGCCGATGCCGCAAGCAGATCCAAACAAAGACCAAAAAGAGAAAAAAGTAGGAAGATAGAGGAACAACTAGTTTGCCTCAAGGATAGGTAGGAAAAATAGAGAAATTTCATTTTTGCTCTGCACGTTTTCTTGATTTCTTCCTCATCTAGCAATTTTCTCAGTTTGAAAATTAGTTTAGATACTGAACAATCTGACTTTTGCTCAAATAAGGTGTTAAGGTTGGGTTTTGTTCCTACTTTCTATTAGTGATACTCTAAAGGTCAAAATTACATCAGTATCAAATTTCATCATGTTAAACTCGGGGACCCAATTGCCCTATTCAATTCGCTACATGGGAATGGTGATACTTAGGAGTTGTTGGAGAATTTGTTGCAAAAAAACAATATTGGGGGTGAGAAAAACCATTGATATCATAGGTAAGAAAAATGTTTTGGGAATAACAAAAGCATTGCTAACATTGTTTGGGGTGAGAAAACCGATATATTGTGAGAAATGCGTTTAGCAGAAAACAAAAGTGTTTGGGGTTCACAAAGGGGAAAGTTATAATTATCTCCTGACGTTTACCCCAACGTACAGTTTGCCTATTTTATTTTTTAAAACCTACATTTTGTCTCCTAGTTTTTTATACTGTCCTATAATAACTTCTAAAACTATAATTTAAACTATACGATAGTTATATTTCAGTAATGTCGGTCTATCTAATTTTTTTTAATAGTTAATAAGTATTTTAAATTATCAATTTTTCCTTTCTATAAATACATTTTTGTTCTTGTAAATATATATCAGTATTTTTTAAAGTTTAGTTAGCTATGAAAAAAGTAGGTAAAAGTATCAAATATGCCACTAATTTTTGGGTATGGGCTCGTATTTCGCACTATGGTTTTTTTTGCCTAATATCCCACTTATGTTTTTAAAATGGCTCAAATCACCAATTAATGTTTTAAATTAGGGTCGGATGTGCCACTCAAAAAATTTCTCTCAAGAATATTTCATGATGTCAAAGATATTCCATTAAAATGATGCTTGTGTGTCAAAATAAAGGATGACTCAGCAAAATATTTGGCCATGTACGCAAAAGCGGAAAATGAGGTTAGGGGAAAAATGTATAAGTTAAGGTTCATGTTCATCCGGATGAATTGGGGATTTTGGGAGGATTTGGGAATTGGGTTTAGGAGAGAGCGTCTGCAGTCAAAATCAGTAGGTTGGAGATGAGTTCATCTTTAGGTTCATTAATTTCATCAATTTTTCAGTCAAATGGTGGAGGCACAGAGGCAACAATGATGGTTTGTGAATGTGGGTTAGGCGTGGTGCAGAAAACTTCCTGGATATCTCAAAATCTAGGAAGATGGTTCATATGTTGTGAAAAAATAAGTTGTTCAAAGTTGATTATTGTTGTTTTGATAATAACAGTGGTTGTCATAGATAGCTGATATGTATGTGGGCATTTTGATGTGATTTTAATTAGTTCAGGTGATTGGTGGTTGCAAGTTATGGAAATGGGTTGATAATGAGTTCTCAGAACAAGCAATTCAAAGTCTCAATTGGTTGCATGATCAGAAGAGGTCAATGACATTTAGGTTAGAGGAAGTGGCAAAACTACAGAATATGTTGGAGGCAGAAATAAACAGTTGTGCGAAAGTAGAGAAAGAGATGGCAAAGCTTAAGGGAATAAAGGTCAAAGTGGAGGAAAAGAATGTCAGACTAGAAGAAAAGAGGAAAATGTTGATCACGTTGCCTGAGGTGGAGAGGGACATTACTAGGGAAAACAAGGGCATTCTCTATGTAGTTGTTTGCATTATGGTTCTGTCATGGATTGGTTTGACTGTTTTTCTATTAAGTGCAAGGTATAGTTGTTTGTGAGTAAGGGTTTAGGCAGCCTAGTTTGTGACTTTTTGTATGGTATTATGTGCCTAGTTTGAATGTAATGAAGAATGGGAGTGAGAATGTAATGGATTATGGGTTTTAAGAAGTTGCAAACCTGCTAATTAAATGAAGCATTGTAGATGTGCTATTTGGACTTTGTTTGATCATTGCAGGTGTAATAAATGGAAGGGGACTCAGAATTAATGGCATAGAAATTGGAGCATGTATTCCATTTCATTACAAAAAAGTTCAGAAAGTGCACTAATGGCACTAAAATAGAAGTTGCACATTTTGTACTACCTAAAAAACTGCACAATTTATCAGTTAAATATTCACAAACTATTACAACACCTATTGCCAATAACATTGAAAGATTCATAAATTTCTAACCAGTTTCTAGCAAAGTGTTCATAATCAACTGCACCATGTTCATTAATTGGCACAAAAACTTGTATAACTTTCTGAAACTTCTTAAAGCTGACTCAAAGAGAGTAGCCCTCTTGCTTTGGCTTGCTCAATTGTGCTCCCCTTAAGGCCTTTAGAAGTAGGTGTTGGCTGGTTGGTTGTGACTTCATGGCCTTCATTTTTAGAGCCTACATGAACACCATAATCCAAAATCTTGCTGCCTACTTGTCCAGGCTGCATCACACACATATGAACATGTCATTAGGAACTATGTACTAAAGCATGTAGCCATATTGATCATGCCAAATACATTATACATAGTAAACCCTGTTTCAATGTTTGTCAGTACACCAATGCCATGTTTAGGTTTGATGTTCTTTCTCTTGTACGTCGAGGTTATTCTTTTGGTCTCCTATTAGCAGGTGGTCGTGTTCTAATAAGTGGTCCAAGTTACATTTAACAACATTTAAAATGATCATGTATTAGTATAATTCCAACAAATTTAACATAATAATAAGTTCATTTGTATCAAATCTTACCTTAGATATCCCTTTGGCTCCACCATTTTTCTGTGGACAGGTGACCTTATTATGCCTTGATTGGTTACAAATGCTGTAGCAGTTTTTTTGGCCATTTCTTCTCAATTTCCCAACATTTTTTAGTTCATCTGCTTCTAGTTTTCTCTTCTTTTTAGGTCTACCAGGCATTTTTCGTATGGGAGTTGGGACAATAGGTTTCAAATTATACCTATGCTAAGCATTAGGTCTAGATATTGGTTTAAGTGAAAGCTGATAAAATTGCATTTATTTTTCTTTGTTATAACACTCATCTAAATATAACTTTGGATTATGTCGCTTCTCTAATATGCAAGTTATTGCATGGCAACGTGGAATCCCAGATACATCAAATCTTCTGCATGAACAGCTTCTTTGCTTAAGATTAACACCATATCTATTCATACCTTTAGACACTTCATACCTTTCTTCACCATTCCAAGCCACTTCCCAACAATGATGATTTTTTGATGCTTCATCTAATTTATCCAGGATTATTTTCCCATGAACTCCTTTTTATTTCTCTGCATTCCTTCCATTTTTCCACAAAATGCTGTATTATGTATAACCTGATATCCTCTAACATTGACTAAATAAGTTTCTATCTTGCTTCAAGCACTTGCTCCACTCCATTAAATGACTTGCATATGTTGTTGTGGTTGATGTCACACTTAATTCTCTTGCTGAAAAAGGCTTTGCACCAGAATTTTGGTAGAATTCTTAACACATCCTCCTTTGCAGTTGGTCTATATTAATCAATTGTATCTAGAGTATCTTTAAACTGTGTGGCATATGTGCTATTGGCAACTACCCAAAAAAGTCCTTTGAATGCATCACCAAGGTATTTATGGCCCAGATTTGCACATATATGTCTAACACACCTCTTATGTTCTACATTTAGGAGTAAATCTTTAATAACTGGAATTAGGTTTTGTTTATTCACATACTTAGTACCCGAGAAGTTTAATTGAAAGTCATTATCATGCATTTAGTAATTGCATACTCAATATGTACAAACTAAAACACTAAATCAAATGCATACTTTCATGCTCCTACATATCAGAATTTAAGTAAGGCTAACTCAGTAACCCTAAGACCATACAATCATAATAATTTTCATAACATCACCATAACTAGTTAACTTAGAGCTAAAGCATTTTATAACATTATACATAGCAGCTTACCTTTTATTGATATGATATCATTGCTCATCCTTCAACATCTCATATATCAAGCTCATTTACAAACCTCTTTAGAAGCCATGACCAAGATTCTCTATTTTCAACCTCCACCATGGCCCAGACTATTGGATACATTTGATCGTTGGCTTCTTTCCCCACTGTAGTAAGTAATTCTCCCTTCACCAAATTTTTTAGGAAACACTCATCAACTCCTATTACACGCCTACATCCAGAAATAAACCCCTTCTTACAGGCCCTAAAGCATATGTATATTCTTTTAAAAAGCGAGCATGACTCATCTTTTGTTGGAGTTACATGAATCTCATATGTACTACTAGGATTACACTTTAACAACTCACCTATGTAGTTCCATAAGGGACCATACTTATGCTTGAGGCTCCCCTCCAATTGAGTTCTAATAATTCCCATTACTTTTTTAATCATAGGAATCCATATTTTCAATTTTAATTAATCCTTCACTTTGCCTCTAAACTACTTCATTTTCATACTAGGAACTTCAAACCATACTTATGTGACTTTCTAATGGGTTTGATCTGCAAGCACTTTAGCCTTTTATTGTATGAGGCTTATATATGGAATGGGCATTTTGAGTCACATCTTAGCTCAAGCCGTTTCAGCTTATTCACTTTTAACTAGATATCCTTATGAGTCTAAACTGCATACTCTGTGGTAACTTTTTAAAACTCAATATTGCTATTAAAACGCATACTAATTTCAAACTCTACTATATTACTATTAGGATTGTATTTAGGATATTAACTCCTCCTAAAACACAAGTTTGCCTCATCTTTTCCCATACTCACATTTGCATTTAACTCTTCCTTACTAACATCATCAGAATTCACATATTCTATTTCCTGACCATCACTCATATCTCCACCTGTTCCAAGCTCTTCATCATAGTCATCATCCCCTGAATTAGTGACCTCTTCATCCTCTGCCTTGAAATCCTTATCTCTTGAGTCACTGCTTTCCCCATCTTCATTATTATCCTTGAACATGTGGGTATATCTAAGCATATTATGCCTTGCTTGCCTTAGCTTCTCATCATGATTAGCATCCACATCTTCTACATATAGCATGCCACTTCTATGCCCTTCACAATAGTTTTTATCCTTCTTATTTTCCACTGTCCACACTTATCTGTCTCAATTCATCTGCCTTCTTAATTGGGCAAGATCCTCCATCTGCATTTACAGTAGAAGCAGATGAAGGGACTATAACTCTTCTTATTTCTTGCCCCACATCTAACACTTCATGATCCTTCTCAGTAGAAGAAAGTCTTTTAGTATGCACCATATATAAATACAGTTGCCCTTTATCATAAAGTACCTGAAATGCTTCAACTGTTGTCTTTTCATTACATATTAATTGCACATCTTCAGGTTGACTAACAATACTCCATGTCTTCCGGAAATAAACATTATTTATCTTTTTTACACTTCTCCTTTGGATGAAACTTACAAAATTGGTCTAATTGTTGAAGTATTCAAAACCAATGAACATCTCTTTTGTGCCACCTTCATATCTGTAAGAGAAGTAACAAAATCTTCCACCATTATGAAGTATATACTTGAATAAATCTTCTTCTTCATCATCATTGCACTTGCAGACACGAAAATATTAGAATTCCATTACTAGGTCTTATTTGAACAAACCAGAATTTCAGACAGAAACACACATAATTAGATGCTCTTATCTATAAAATGACATAAAAAAGCACTCACACATCAGTAACATTGATGGAAATTGCAACCATTCACAAACTCACAAAACCCTTGGCATTGTCACTCCTAAAACACAAGATCATCGCAACATAAACTCTTTCTCATATAGCTGACCCCATAATCCACAACAATCAGATATTTTACAATTTCAATATCTTTATAACTAGTATTTTTTTTAAATCCATTTTTATACATGCAAAAACAGGGTTCATCTCAGGTAAACAGCCACACATACTTGGCCCCAATATCACCACCATCTCCTGCTTTCCTTCTCATCATAAATGCCTGTTAATCCTCGAAATCAACAACTTTTTCTGATGCATGATAAACCTTCTTTGATATCAAACGAATTCTTGAAGATGATTAGAGAAACCTAAACCTAAGTGTCCTAACTCTTCATTTCTTCTTTTTGGCGGAATGGATGACCAACTTAATGCTAGGTAATGTCCAAGGTCATCTTTCCATTTACACGTTAGCAGAAATAACATTGGGTGGGTGATTTGAGCCATCACAACAACAAAGTGGGATATTAGACAAAAAAAAAAAAACTATAATGGGAGATACGAGCCCAGACCCAAACATTAGTGATATATTTGATATTTTTGTCAAAAAAATATCAAAAATATTGAAATTAATGAAACATGGTTTTCAGATAGTTTAACATAGGATTTCAGAATTTATTGTCGAATACTATAAAAAAAGTAGGGGGTAAAGTGTAGATTTTTAAAAATATAGGGGGCAAAGTGTAGGTTAGATTAAACCACAAGGGGGCTTTTGTAATTTACCCTTCATTTGTGGATAAATAACACTTTCAGCCATAAAACTTTTAGTATTTTGCCTAGTTAGCCATAAATCTTATTTAGTTCTTAATTAATTCCTAATTCTTTTGAAATGAACTGACTCACATTCAGACCCCTGAATTGTTAAGCTGGTCCTCACTGATTCACAATTCAAAGAGTCACTTCTTCATATTCAGGTCTTGGATTGTGAATCAGTGACCGCTGAATTGTACGTCAGTCCTAATAGGTGTCTTGCTTAGCATATTTGTCAGCTTTGAGGAAATGAGCAATACTATCGACGGGAAACTGGAGGCCGGCTTTACTGCTGCGTGATGTAGCCTTCTGGAGGCTCCAAAATCAAGATTCTTGCCCCGACCTACCTTCAGAGAAGGCTCGAAGCAAACGATTGAAAGTTAGGAAGGTGGAGGAAGGTGAAAAAGGAAAACGTGTGTAAGCTATGAACTTCCACCATCTCACTCTGTTCTTTTCGCCAACAGGAAAGAAAAGCGGCAAAAGAGCCATATTTTGAGCCGATTCCTCATCTCTTTGGTTTCAGCTTGATTTCTGCTTTCAAATTGAATAATTGATGCTGCTCTAAGACAGCCCAATCAAATTCCCTTGTCAATCTTACTCTTTTGGGCAAAAACAGCAGTTTGAAAAGTTGTACATATGGCCTTTTAGCAAGGTTGGAAATGGCAAAAATGGCCAGTGTAGGAGATCAATTTTGGGCAGAACAAAAGCTGGAACTTCAACCCTAATTTGATGCGATGCTTTTGGATTGCTGAGCTTTGCAGACACGACTAGGAACCGGGGAATGAAGATTGTTGCTCTATCAAAAGCTTTATGGACTAAAATTTTGATCTTTAAAGTGCGACCAGGTACTTACAGCTTTGTGTTTTGGTTTCAGTTGAGGTAAGTGAAATTTTATGTTAATTACTAAAGTCCCTGATTGAAAATCTTAAGTCTGTTTCCATATTGAATTACTACTTGGGTGTTTTTTGTTGAAGATGAATGCTGCATTTGCCTGCGTCGGACATTGGACGCTTGCCAACAAAGGTGTTCCCATCATACGCTTTTTAAAACCATCTTCACCAACTTCTCAAAATCTACATGACCACTTCTGACATGATAACTTCGACATGATTACTTCTCCAAGATCTTCGCCCTTGATCCATCAGGCTTGACTTCAACTTATATTCTTTTCCACAACAATTAGATAAAAGTTGTATATTTTCCCTTATATGATGAACATTGCAGGAAAATTATAGATCTTGTAAACACTACTTTTTTCCATTACACCATCTCATTCTATTTGCATTTACTTACTTTACCAACATATGTACTTACTCACTCCTAATACATTAACTTTTTTTTTTTTATTTATTTCTACATTAACTCATAATTCTTTTCGTCGATTTATGAATCCTTTGCTGTGGCAAGTTGCCACTGCCGCAATATAAAATGCCTTTTATTTAGTCTAAGCTTTGAGTCACTGAGTTGCAGCAAATTAACTCATTATTTTTTAAATTTATCTGATCCTTTATTCTTTAACACCAAGTAAAAAATTGCAGAAATATATATATATATATATATATATATATATATATATAAGTGAACAAATAAATAAATAAATCACTGAAGAAATAGAATTAAAAAAAATACTCTACATGCTCTAAAACAACAAATAAGAAGATTCTATGTGTGCCTAATTTCTTGATGTCTGTGTTTCTTCAGTGGCCGGCTGAATCTCACTTGGAGAAGAAGGTGGCCCATCTAGATGCTCCGGAGAAGACGTTCCCCCCTTCTCTGAGATAACGATGCTCTGTTGTGAAATAGTTGACGGACTCATCGGCCCATTTGTGTTCGGCGGTGGCCCAACAGCCTCGCCGCTGGCAGCATTGGGGTTATCCTCTGCAGTCTTAGCTTCGCCATCGTCCTTCTTCTTTTTCTTGAATGCCGGCGATTTCTTATCTTCCTCATTAAATTTTTCTATGATAGCTCTCGCTTTGTCAGCCATGGAAGTTTCAGAATTGAAGAATATTTGCCGATTCTCGAACAAGAACATTGCTAGAGATATAAGGAGGGCGGAGATAGTAGCAACTCCAGCAATGAGGAAGAGCCCCCAAAAGCTGTCGAGGCCGAGGTTGTTGGAGGAAATCGAAGAGCTGGAATCTGCACACGCAGCTTCTTTACTGAACCAAGCATTCTCAATTTCCTTCATTTTCTGATCGTCCTCCGTAACGTTCAAGATTGAGCTTGAAATGTCTGGCACAATAGGAGAGCCTTTTGGGAAGGCCTGCAAGATTACGAACAACTATATCATTAAAAAAATAAAAATAAAAATAAAAATATTTACCTTTTTAATTTTTCACAAAATTTAAGAAAATTTTCTTTTTATAAGCAATATAAATGAATAATGGTTTTTAAATTTTGACATTTTAAGTAAAGAGAGATGATGAGTAATTTGAGACTTACTAAAAATGAACAAAGCTAAGTAAATGGGAGGTAGAGGCACTGCCTACTATAAAATCCAAGACTCTTTACCAAGAGGTATTATCTCATCTGTACCGAAAAAAAAAAAGAAAATGTTGGCACTGGATCGAGGTACTCATAGCCTAGCATTACTTTAAAATATTCTTATATGTCCAATGGCATGTTGGCTAATTGGCAATAATACTAATCATTTTTTGTGGCCGGCCATAGTTTAAATTCTGACTTGTGTAAGGGGATTCTCCTCTTACCACCAAAGGGTGGGGTTCAAGTAGGGTAACATTGGATTTATGGTAGATTTATATTAGTAGGATTTCTCTTATTATACCCATCTCTTACAATGTAATTTTGAGTATCAATAAAGAAAAATATTCCTGCAATTATTTACCAAAGTAGTAAGAGTAGAGCGTAAGGAATAGAACTCACAAATCCAAATCCATCAGTCTTAAATGTTGGTTCCAAAGTGGTGTACTTGTTGCAGTATTTTGCGAGTAAGAGCTTCAAGTAAGGGATCTCATCAAAGGCTGCAGCAATGCTTCCATTCCTAAAGAGTGCATCTAGATCCTCCACAGAACTATAAGCACGAAACTTGGCTGGACTAAACCCCATGCTCTTCAAGATCGCGACGACGAAGGACTCATCTTGGTAGCCGATATAAGCACCGGACTTCAGGAGTTGGTTCACATCTGTGACTGTTGGTTGTAGCTGTTGCACGGTAAGAAGTGATGTCAAACTAGCTGTGTAACTTTGGGTCAATATGAGGACCACAAAGCACCATATCACCACCACGGTCCTAGCCAGATTGCTGATTACCTTTTCCCCTGAGAATAAATATGAAAGGTAAGTTCTATTCTAACAGCACAAACATATGGAAAACGTGTGTAGGGCTAGCTAGCTCACTGTGGGAGAAAACCATGGTGGAGAAGGCAAACCACAAGCTAGTTCCAACTTGATGAGATGGAGGTCCACGAAAATGAGGGTTGCCTCGGTGCTCTAACACCCACACCACGAAACCAATGAAGACGAAGAAGCAGCCGCTTGTGGCCCAAAGGCCTAGCGTCAAAGGCTTCAAGAAAACCCATGCATTTTTCGGCCTTTGGTCAGTGATGGGCACCACCATGGTCACCCCAGACTCTGTGTAAGGCAAGGTGAAGTCCACAAATCGCGACCTGTTGGCAACAATAGTTGTGTCCCCGACAGCTGCATCGTAGTTCTGTTAGATAAAATTCATGGTCAGTAATGAATATTAAAATGAGTACAAGTCGGCAAAATGCAACCATGTATTTAATATAGTGATCAAATATATGAATTAATGAGAACATAAATTTTACCCCAAGATAGACTTGGTAGATCATATCATTGTAGGTTCCAGCCATCTGGCCGTCAGCGTTTGCAAACGGAATGAACTCATAGCTAACGGAATAAGGCAACGCTTGGATCACAGCTTTAAAGATTTCAATGCAGTATCCAGTGACAGAAGTGCTGTTGGTGCCATTGTCACGAGTAACGGTGACAAATTCACTGAAACCGTCCTTAACCGGTACCAAGATTCTTAGCTTTTTCCCATTTGTCGGAAGCTCCCAACCTTTGGGAATAGAAGTCGAATCCCCTGGCCAGATGATGGGTCCGAGGTTGTCCTTGGAGGCAGAGTAGAAAGAGGTTTTGTTACTATAGTTCAATCTCGGCAGTAGCCCATCTTGCGGTGTCCAAATCCCAACATCTCTTGCCCCATTTCCGTTTACATTGATGATCTGAAATGTAGATGATAGTATTTGCCTGTTTACGTATCCATAGCTGCCGGTGAGACCGTTGAATCGGGTGTTCAACAAGGCGTCCACAAGTGCCGGACCATTTTGAAAGACCCCAAACCTCTCAAGATCAGTAGTTGCGTTGCTTGACAGGTTTGTGTTGATGAAGTTGGGACTAATTATGTTGCCTAGTTTCCCGATGGCCGCGGCCAGACCCCTTGTAGCATCATATGCCCAGAGGCCAAAGATGTCCAGTCCGAATTTGGTGACGTTGGGATTATCCTGCTGGAATTTCCTCTGCCATCGAAGCTTGAACTTGTCGAGTTGATCCGATTTAGGGACATAAGTTCTCACCCCGAGCACACCCTGCATCGAATCTAGATCAGACCCATCAATCTGGCTCCAGACATTGGTGATTCCGTCCGTCAAGATCCAGACATACCCTTGGCTCATCATCCCGATCTGTTTCGCTTTCGCGAAAAGCCGAGCACCAAGCGCCGGCGGCATGTGCACCACGAAGACCCTCGTTTGCATGGTCATTAACTTGTATAGCTCCGAAGTGATTTGGTCGTCGGAAGCCAGGGCCGGAATCACACTCCGGTAAGGCACCCGGGCATTCACTTCTTGCAAGGCGTCGATGAGATATGGCACGATTCCGGCGCCGTAGTCGTTGTCGACATATACGGGGACGGCCTGTCGCCAGCCGAAGGCTGCAACAATGGCACTGATGGCTCTGACTTGGGAGGAGTCGTTTTGAGTTGCTTGGAAGAAATATGGACTTCGTAACGAGGTGAAGGAAGGGCTGGATGCAGAATATGAGATGATGGGTACTTGAGATTTGGTACCGAGCTCGATCACAAAGGGTGCTTCCATGGAGTTTTGCGGGCCGATGATTGCTTCCACTTTCAAGTTTTTAATCAGGTCCAGAGCTGCAGTTTGGCAAACGAGAAATTAACAGGAAAAATATATGTCCTGAAAATTGAAGCACAACTTAAATTTTTTACAGAAACAAATTAATTGAAGAACATGTAATTCAGGTCGCTTCTGTATTATAGATTTTTTATGTATAGGATGCAATTCCTTTTGGCCAAATATAAAGTTTAATTTAATATTTTAACAATTTATAGTTAGTTTGTAGGAGTATAATAAGGATTAAGTACAAGTCCACTTATACCGGTATAGCATTTTAATATTTTCACACAGAATGAAAATTATCTTATTTGGACCACTCAATATAAGATTTCTTTCATGTATCAATTTCTCAAATTTTAGGTTAATTAATCAAAAATTTCTACCAGTTTCATTTGGAAAGTGGATTGGTTTAGAATTTTCAAATGTTAAGATTTAATTAACTAATTTACATAATTTTGTGAAGCAAACTAAATTAAAGATTTCTATCACGATTAATTAGAACATCAAAACACACAGGTAAAATTAATTTTTTGTATAATATATAAAAAATTATTGGATGATGTAATCAAGAGCATGGTTTCAAAAATTTCACACAATATCATGATATACTATGCCAAATATTACATATTAAACTTATGCGGTATGTGGCGCATAAGTTTTCCTTGTTTATCGAGTTTTCACGTGAAATGCTACAATATTCTATGGTACTCTGAATACTAATTTTTTTATGTGTTTTTTCAATTTACTGTGATATGTCGTGTATCATGAGTTGGACTTTTTTCCCAGTTTAGGTCGATGTATCACATACAAACATAAATAAAATGTTAAAATATAATTAATACACATATTCTAACATAAATACTGATATTCTTTCATTTTTTTATTTTGAAAATAAAATTTAATTGGTAAATAATGACAACATTAAGATTTATAAATTTCTTGACTCAAAACCAAAGTTCTATGATATGGGATAAATATGATGCTTTTGTTGAATAAGTTGTAAGGAAAACATTATAATTTGAGCCACTTGAGCTCAATGTGATTTTAGAAAATTTACTACTATTGCAATATTATTTTTTTCTCTTATATCAGTAAATTATATGTTTTCTATTGAATATTATTTATTTATTTTATATATTCCATTTTTCATGTACTTTCTTATAAAAATATCACCTCTCAAATATATTTTATTTATATTAGGGAAATTGTGATGGAAATAATTAAATGCATATAGAGATGTGAAGAAAAATTATATTCAATATTTTTCATCTTAAACTAATATTTGATGTGTGTGTGTGTGTATATTCATACATATGTATTATTTTGTGAACTTAATAACTATATGTGGCATTGTATACTATACGATACCTCTATAATTTACATGATGTAGTATATCTAACAGTAATGGTATTTTGATGAAGAGTTAGTTTGGAAAATGGATGATTGTTTAGAAGAATTTTTAGTAACTTAATTAGACTTAATTATATCTTAATAACAAAGGCCTCCTACCATCTTATAGGCCACACAAAAATGGGTCACATACTCACCAAGTGAAAAATGCTAAACTTACTAATACAATTCTATAAAATTTTCTCATGTGACAAAAAAAAAAAATTGAGAATTCTGTGTGTAGGATCACTTTAATTGAAGTTGCCTACAAATTGATTGATACATTTTTCAGTAAAAATATTAGCACATGTAACATTACACATATAATTTCCTCCACATTTCACATGAGATAAATCACCCTAATCAACATGCTAGAATCTCTTAGCGAGCTGTGTCAACGCCGATGATTACTTTAGTGACCACGCAGATTAAAGTTTTAGATTATTTTATTTTATAAAATATTCGACATATTTTTATACATAATTGATATTTTCAATTAATAATATTTTATTATTTATATTCCATTCTTGTTTAATTCTCTATTAAACGTATAATTGAATTTTGATAACTAATATAACACAATAGTCTAGAGAATAATATAATCATTAGAAAAATATAATTTGCAAAACAAAATCCAAGTAGAATCGGCGCAGATAGTGCTATCGTATGGCAAGCTGGTTGAGGAGAGCAAATACCAAGTTTTTTCCCATGACCATAATTTTTTCTTTCTTTTTGGCTTAAAATCATTATACCCATTAAACTTTAAAAAATATGCCCACCAATACTTCAAAATTTCCTTTGCTCCCTAGCTCATCAAACTTTTAAAATTGTGCCTGGATTATTAGATACCTATACGGGAAAAATTCATAAAATTGTGAAACAAAAGTACAATTTTACTAAATCTAGGAACTCATAACTGGATTAGGATAGAACTGATACTAATATTTTTTTTAGGTTTAAGTACTAAAAATTTCTATTTTCAAAATCTAGAACTGATACTCATAAATGATTATTTTACTTCTTGGATGTGATATTCTTTCTATAGTGTCAGAGAAAAAAATTTAAAATTTAAAATATTAATTTTTCATCTATCTAAATGTCCAAAATCTTTTTCACATCTGGAGATAAAATTGATGTAGATTTTTTTAAATAAGATGGAATGAAGAGTAATGTCACCTAAACCTTAGGAATAAATTGTAATTGAGAATTCAGACTTATTACTTTTGGACTGTGGGAGAATTGTTTCATGTTTTTAAAGTGGAGATGAAGCAATTTAAAACTCGTATATTCCTGGGCACATGCAGCATCAAAGGCTTCCTACAATTGTCCTTACTTGTTTATATAATTAAAAGAATGATTTGGATATTTGAAGTCAAATTATTAAGTTGAATTTGAATAATTTTGATATATTTATGAACAATTTCGTCACACGTTGATTATTTATTTATTTTTTTGAGTTGTATCCTAATTAATATATGTGTGTGTGTGTTCCTAGGTCAATGCTTTGCACATTTACTGCTATTATATTTTTCAGATAATTAGAAGGCAATCTAAATTACGTTCTGCATAAATGCATTTTAATTAGCCTCAATCTATCGAACAGAAATTATTGTAGTAACAAAAGTTGAGACAGCTACAGATGAGTCCACCCAACCAAGTACCATTCTCCGAAATACCAGAGGAATAAGTGGATTAGTAGACTCACCGGCAGCAGCGGCGACGACGACATCTTGTTTGGAGTCTCTGACGTTGAGAACCAAGGTGGCGTTGGAGGAGTTAAAGTCGGAGACAGCCAAGTTGATGCAACTGAGTCCCAGCTGCCCCACCCAGGAGCCCAGGTCCAGCACCACGCCCACGTTCACCTGCCTCTGGCCAGCTCCACCATGCGCAGCTACTGCCACCAGCAGAATGCTCCAGCACCAGAGACGGCGGAGCCATAACGTCTCCATATTGCCAGTAATCGATCGGTTCCGATCAGAGATTTCTTAATTTGAAACCGAAAACCACACCTATATATATATATATATATATATATATATTCACCTCTCTTTCTCCTTCAGTCTGTCAAGTTTTTGGAACTATCGAGCTGGTCAAAACGAACGTGCAAAGTATCTGACCAATTTGGTTTCGAGGGGTAATAAGTTTGTGCTCAACTGGGGAACGTGTTGCCAGGTCAACCGTCGACATAAAATAGGAATACGCAAAAGATGATTGAGAGAGTCATAACCAGCCAAGGATCTTCACCGTATATATACTTGTAATCAATAGTATTTGTAATCTATATATTGTTTTTCTTTTTTTTTTTTCCCTCCCTTCTGCAAGATCTCCTTTGTCTTTGACCTTGGAATGTGATGATGACAGCTAGTATCTTTGAAAATTGGAGACATTTTTATCATTGACGAAGACTTTTCTCTTGTATGATATAGTCCAAAAATTGCTTCCAAGTAGCGAGTTTTTATAAATTACGTATTGCCTGCACTATATAAAACTCCGACAAATAACAAGAAGTACTGACTTTACTGACAGGTATATTAAAAACCAAAAATTAGTGCTCATTCTCCGTAGCCTTTATCATCAGCCAATTAGTAGATTTTTAAGGCCATTTTGTTGTTTATAAGGGTGATGAATTGAGCGTACAAGAAGTAGCTCGAGCTCAACCGTAGATATAATATAAATATTTTATTGAGTTGATCTGAGCCTCAAGTCGAGCATGTTTGTGCCTTTTGCCTTTTAATATGTTAAAGGAGTAACTGCATATACCCGACCCTCATCTTTGATGATAATTACACTTAATTACTTTTCATACAATTACCCCTTAAAATTGGATAATGACTAAATGTGGCATCTAGGGTTTCAAAAGTTTGGTTTAACACCCTTTATTTGCTTGAGCTAGTTTCAATGTGCAGGTGAGATCTCCTTGTCTCCACCACAATAGATGACAAGTTGGTCTCCAACCTCAAGATGAAGAAAGAGTAAATAGACGTGTACCTAAAGATGAGGTTAGAATTTCTAGGTGCGCCCAGGGAAAACTTTTTCATACGTAATGTTGGATTTGTCTCAATCAATTAATCTAGAGTTTTGATGACACAAAACATTCTTGAAAGACTAATATGTTTCTTTTAGTAAGATGATTAATTAGAAAATTTTAAAAATTGTTTCTAAGTGTTTCATGACAAAGAGAAGAAGCAAATTGAATTGGAAATGAAAAATTTGTTAAGAAGTGAAAATACGGAAGTTGCTAAACTTGTGTGAAGCTAAGGTGCATGGGAAGCAAACAATAATGGCTTGGAAAGGCTCAACTAGTTGGCTTATTAAAGTATTTTTGAACCTAGAACAATGCTAGCATCAAAGATACTCATAGTAATATATTGGAATAAACCAACTAGTTCATCTCTCGATGTAGAATCTATCATCCTAGTTGCTAGAAGTTAATAACAACAAGTTGAAATGGAAAAATAGGTAAAAATCACTTTGGCAATCTTTCATGTGGAAAATTATTCTAAAATCTTCAAAATTCAAATTAAATTAGTACATGTCATGTTGCCACATGGACTGTGTCCCAACATATTTTTGATGAGTTGTTACAATAGAAATTGAAGTTGTGTTTTAATATTTAATTTTCAACATGTTGAAAATTCCTAATCGGTTGGAAACTGTGAAATCTTGTATTATAAGAAAAGGAATGGCTAGTTCTTTGAAAGTTGATCTCCAAAAGCTTTGTTGCGGTCCTCAACAGTTAAATGGTCCTAATAGGCTATAAACACATTAAGAAATACTTTGGGAAGAATTGTTCGCCATTATAAGTTTGAATTCATCATTAAGATTAAATGAAGTGTGTTTAAGTTGAGATTTTTCAAGAGATATTTCACTTTCACTTGCCATATAACATCTTGTGCTGCAATTGGACTTATAACCTTGTAAATACCAATTTGGTGAGATTGGATTGGTGAGTTTTCTAGTTAACCTCTAGAAAAATCGATGAGGAAAAGGGGGTTTTTGAGGTTTCTAGTTAGCATCTTAAAAAAATAGTGAGAATTGATGGTAGAGAAAACTACCAACAGAGAGTATAAGGTCTTGTATACTCTTGAATTGTAAGTAGAGGAAAATCTCTCTAGTAATGAACTTGAAGAGATGAGTAAACTCTAAAGAGGATAGACTGAACATCTATAAAACTTTGGTAAGATTAAATTTTATAACCAAATTCACTCAACCAAAGATTAATAATATATAAAGTAATGATAAAAAAAACTAAAACAAGTAACCAAAAGTGGATAAGAAAATTTAGTGTTCTCTAGGTTGCACTTGGGCCAACACTCATGATGGAGAGCTGGCAAGCTTAGAAGTTTCAAGGACATCTAAGGACCCTTTGGTGATCAATATAGGACTTATAACAAGGAAGAAGGCAAAAAAAAAAAAAAAATGCAAGGAGCACTTTAAACCATAATCTTGGATTATTTGGTGCCGTACTTTGTCATAAAACCTTTCGGATAGCAAAAATGTATCCATGATCCAAATCATTCATTTCCATTAATTTAATGAAGATTCAAGCTAGAGAAAACAAGAAATCATGGCCAGACATAGAAGGCCGGAGCATGAGCCCCAAGGACACCTAAGGGTGAACCTAATAGCCTCTTTAGAGCCTTTCCTACACATTTTAGTGTTCTAGAATTTTTCTGCCATTTTTCTTAGTTATTTAGTGTTTTCTACATATTTTTAGGCTAAGGACAAGATTCATGGCAAATGTTACTTAGGCCACATGAATTGCATACAAAAAGAGTGTTAAATGCATGTTTTCCAATCCTAGTCAAACTAGGTTTAGTGCTTTTGCTTAGTTTAGGGTTTCTAGCTCATGTAGACTTTGTATGGCTAGTTACCCTAGCATAGAATACTATAAATAAGACTTGTAATTCATGGTTTTTATAAAATTCAATAATATTTCAAATTTCTTTGTGCAATTCTTATCTTTCTTTCTTTATTTCAACTCCTTGGTACACATGAGCTCCAAGTTCTTCTTTTCCATTCCAATTTCTTCTAATTTCTCTTTAGTCATTCTTCTTCTTATCCTTGATTCTATTTCTAACTTTCTGTCTATACCTCTTAATCAATTTCTCATTCTTGGAATGAATTTGGAGAGCATATATTTGGGTTCTACTTAGAACTTAGGTATCTTGGAGAACAAGCAACTATCAAATGGTATTAGAGGCAGAGTTCAAGAAGCAGCACTTATCTATCTTCTTTTTGTGTTCATTTTATCTTTAATTAATTAAATTCTTGCATTATTTCATCCATTTTGATCCATTTTGTTCGTGTCGTTTTTAGATTTCTTATTTGGGTCCAGTTCATTCAAAATTGAAATCATCCTTGTTCCTTCTTCATCTGAGTGTTGCTGCCTTTCTTTCATCCATGTGTTGTGCACCCCCAAAAATTCCATAAAAGATCAAAAATAAATTCATTCTCTTTATGTTTTGTTGCTTTCTTTACATACAAGTTTCATTATTTCAAGACAAGTTACCTTGTTTCTCTTGTTGCAATAATTGATTTTCTTCATTTCCTTTTTTAGCAATAAGTTGTATTGATGTTTTCAAAGCCAAGTCTAGCAAGAAAAATAATAAATATCATTATACATTGGCTGGATATCCTTTTTAAAGTAAGAAAAAAAATTCATTTTGGTTGAAAACCCTAGCTCACCCAAAAACCTTATTTCTTTTTCTTCTTTTTCTTTGAATATTTTATTGCAAGAAGATTCTATTCACATCTTTTCCTAACATTTTCTATCCTAGTTTGTTTCTTGTAGAAGGATTTTGAAAGGTTTTAAAGGATTTTAAAATTACTAGTGTGCTTTGAGTGAGTTGTTTTTGAGCTTGAAAAGTTTGATTGTCTAAGCAATTTATTACTAGTAAATTTAAGAGAAAAGAGTATCTTATAGGTTTTTTTTGTTTCAGGAGCTATGTATGAAAAAATAAGCTAAGGCATGAAGGAGGAGGTGGATACCTTTACAATACAAGATATGTGCTCAAAGTTCAAGCTTGTATTGGGCAAGCTAAAGGAGACTAATAGGAGTTGGAAGTCCAAGAAAAGAGGATTGAGGAACTTAGTGCTCTAAGAGCACCTTGAAAGGGCATTCTAGGGATCCTTCCTAGGTGGCATCATTCCAGAGGTGGCACCACCTAGGAAGGATCCATTTACAAGTTATGAGATGCAAGCCTAGGAAGACGAGCTTCGAAGTTTGCCACCATTACCACCACCAAGGAGACCCGCACCATTAAGTTGCAAATTACACAATTCAAAAGAAGAAGCGATGCATAAGCATTTTTTAGATGATTTTTGAATACTACATATATCCAAAAGATGAGAAGGTAAAACTTACCACTTTGGAGTTTACTGACTATGCTCTTTCTTGTTGGACTTAGGTTATGATTTCAAGGCATAGAAACCATGAGGGGTTCAAACATGGCATGAATTGAAGATCATCATGAAAAGGCAGAAGGAGGTTTGTGCTAAGTTACTATCAAAGAGAGCTACATCAAAAGCTTCAAAGGTTGTCTTAAGGGACAAGATCTATGAAGGGTTTTTTAAAGACTTGGAGTTGATCTTTGATGAGGGCTAACTTATAAGAAGGCCAAGAGGCAACTATGGCAAGATTCTTAAATGGTTTAAACACTGAAATTGCTAATCTTGCTGAGTTGCAACCTTGTGTAAAGTTAGATGACATGGTGCACATAGCCATCAAGTTGGAAAAGCAACTAAAGGGGAGAGGGGCAGCAAGATATACACTAAAACCCACCCTGAACCTGAGGCAAACATGACCCAACGAAGTAAGGAAAGAGGAGCCAAGGAAGACGGAACTTAAAAACAAGGCTGGGACACCCTATAAAGGCCAACCATAAAGGCCTCATGAAGGTACTTTTGATTCAAAGAATGGTGTTAGAAACTGTGACAAAATATGTTTTAAGTGTTAAGGCAGAAGGCATTTGGCAAAAGAATATGCCAGTTAAAGAGTCATGGTGATGAATGATCAAGGTGAAGTTGTAAGGTTTCGAGAGCCAAACAAGCGCAGCGGAATATAACTGAAACTCTCCAGAATCCAAGCAAAATGGGGTAAACCGAGTGTTCAAAATTTTTCATACCTAATTTGGTTGAGATCTTTCATCCAATTGTTGAGTCGAATCATAAAACCTGAACAGTTGACGTGTTCAAGCTTTCTACAGTATCCACATGAGCCTATTGGAATCACCATGCCTCTATCATGTCCTGGCAGATATGTTTCTTTTGTGCCCACAGTGCTAGCTTGTGTTCTCAAAGGAATGGTAAGAGAAGGGTGCGGCTGGTTTTCAATACTCTTCTGATTTTGTCCTTTTGAGAGGCTAGGGCAAGAGCTGCAAAATTCTCACTATATGATGTATTTATAGTGAGACTCAACTCCCAAGCCTAATGGGTTTCAAAGCCCTAATTCAATTAGGTTTAATTTCAGGCTTAATAATGGCTCAACTTTTGGGCTAATTATTAATACGAAATTATCATGAAACTATAACCCAAATAAATTAGCCCATGCACTCAAATAGTCCAAATGGCTCTATGTGTGTGACCCAATAGGCTCCTATCACATTGGCAATAATCATAAATCACATTTATGATCATAAACAATGAGCAGTGTCTAGCAACACATCATTACTACCCAAGTAATAAGATGTTCAGTGATTCGACTAAACATCTATGATCATTATCCATATATGTCATTGTTCATTTGTCCAATATATAAAGTCTAAGCACGAGATATGGAATGTGTCACTCTCGTATAGCATGATTTATGGTTTCTTGATTACCGAGTCGACTAACTTAAACTGACGACATTAATATCGTATATCAACTCATTCGAGCATGGCCATGTATTTTCTTAGTCCCACTCTATCAAGGGGCCCGAAGATATCACTCCCGTTACATAGGAGAGACAAATCCTATTTTGATCATAGAAAACCCTTCACATGATATATGACATACCCAATGATCTCTTTCAAGTTCACTTAGTTACGAGCAACAAAGGAAAATATCAAAGTATGTGACTCACATGTAGAGAACCTTGATGACCTTAGGTTAAAGGACTACATATACATGATCACTATAAAAATCACTTATGACACTCATATAACAATCCATGTAGCATTCTCATGGTGGGTCTATCCAGTACACAAGTTCTCTAACTTGTACCCATATATAGATTACATATCTTATATTAGTCTCCACATATGCTAGTCTTTACGTATTTTAGGGTTATAATTATGTTTATTGCGTTATGCAGCAACAGAACAACAAACATAATTACCGGATTAATGCTTTAATAAAATATCATGCCTTAATGTCCAAAATACAATTATCTCATGATTGGCTTTTGGGCACAACACTAACAAAAGTTATGATCGATGACAGTTGTTGACACCCAATTTCATTCGACCCTTTTTTTAAAAAAATAAAAAAAAATTTAATTAAAAATTAAAAAAAAAAATAATTAAAAAAAAATTATTAATTAATTATTATACAAAGAGAAAATTAAATTAAATAGTTTTGGGGGAGGGGCATTTTTTTAAGTTAATATCTATGTGTGTATATAAAAAAAAATTAAAATTAAAAATTAAAAAAAATTTTTTAAAAAAATTAATTATTATTATTATTATTTAATTATTATTATTATTACTAAAAAATTTTAATTAAGTTAATTAGTTTAAAATACATTTTGTTTTATAAGGGTTTAGTTAAAAGTGATATATGTGTGTATATATGTATGTATGAAATACAAAAGAAAACCCCATAAAAAAATGACAAAATTGAAAAGTTTGGAGTAAAAATGACAAAATTAAGAAGTTTTGGGAAAATTTGACAAAATCTGAAAGTTCCAGGAGCATTTGGTAATTTTTATCATCAATTTTGGGCCAAACAGACGGTTCTGGCCCAAATTGACAGAAAAAGAAAAAATTGTCTCAATCAGAAGTTTCAGGAACATACCCAAAGTCAAACAGACGTAAAGGACTAAAACTGTTATTTTACCAAATTAAGAGATAAGTCTGTTTTTAATTAAATTTTGAATTTTTTTAATTAAGCGAATCCAAGGCCCCTTCCCCTATAAATAGGGGGTGAAATATGCGAAGAAACCAAGAAAAAAATCAAGATTAGAGCTCCATTAAGAAAAAAAAGGAAAACTGTAGAAACAGTCCCTGACCTCTCCTCCTTCTTCCCAGAAAAACTAAAAACTTCCACTTTCTCTCTTTCAGCCCACCGTTTCCCCATCCGTCAACCTCCGTTTTTTTTCTCTCTCTCGCCCTCCGTTGCCAGCCACCCCCTGCGTCTCGCCCTCCTCCGGCCCGTCCTTCCCTCTCCCTCCTCCGTCTCTCCCTTCTCCGGCCAGTCTTTCTCCCTCCATCCTCTCCGCCCCTCTCCCTCTGCGACTCGTCCTCCTCCTTAGCCCGCCACCGTCGCCTCTGTGCACCGCCGCCATCGCCGCCGTACCCCTGGGCGCTGCTGCTGTCGCTCCCCTATTTCAGTCACCCGCGAAATTCAAAATTCTATTCTTTAGGTAAAATTTTGCTTTAATCCTTCATCTTTTTATATTCTTTCATTCAAGTCACTAACCTTTTTTTTTTTCAAAATTAACACTAACTTTTGTGTGACTTATTTATTTGTTCTTATTTTTCTATTTCTTGTTATTTTTTTTATGGAAGGTTATACCTCCTATTTATTTATTTTTTAAGTAGATGGCCAAAAGGCCCCACTTTTTATTTATTTATTTAATTTCCTGCGATTATTTAATTTATGCACTTTTATTTTTTTTATGGAAGGTTATACCTCCTACTTTTTTTATTGGATAGCCAAAAAGCCCCACTTTTCTTTATTTATTTAATTTCTGCAATTATTTAATTTATTCATGTTTATTTTATATGGAAGGTTATACCTCCTATTTTTTTTTTATTCTAAGTGGATGGCCAAAAAGCCCCACTTTTATTTATTTATTTAATTTACTGTAATTATTTAATTTATGCACTTTAATTTTTTTTATGGAAGGTTATACCTCCTACCTTATATTTTAAGTGGATGGTAAAAAACCCCACTTTTTCTTCATTTATTTAATTTACTGTAATTTACTTTATGCAATTATGTGGATGATTAAACTTATTTCACTTTTAGCCATAAAAGATAATAAACAAATAAAAAAAGAAGATTTTTTTTATGTGAATCATTAACCTTATCTCACTTATTTTTAGTGCTAATCAAGAATCCATTTTTACAACAAAGCCCCCATCCTTTATTATTTTGGAATACATATATTTTTTAAAAATAATAAAAAATTAACCTTTTATTCCTTTTATTAAAAATAAAAATTAAAAAAAATCATAACCAGACAATAAAAAAAAAATTTTAAGTATATCTTTTTTTTAAAAAAATATCTTTCATCAAACAAAAAAGAAAAGAATAAGAAAGAAAAGAGTAAAAAGAAAAAGAAGAAAAGAACAAAATAAGAAAATAAAAAAAAAAGAACAAAATAATTTTTTTTTAAAAAAAATTAAAATTAGTTAACATTAAGGTTATTAAAAATCCAAAATTTCACAAAAATTTATGACAAATTAAGAATTAAGTTTTTTTTTAAGTTAAAATCTATGTCTGGATGATCTGATAGGATTCATGGCTTGGAGAAAACATAAATTTTTAAATGAATAAAATTAAGTATCAGAATAAAATCCATATTCTGATAATTCGGCAGAATTTATGATATGGATTATTAATTAATAATTAACTAAAATTTTGTTAAATTCCGTGTCCGGGTGATTCGACAGAATCCATGGTTCGGAAATATCAAGTTTGTTATAAAATTGCGCAAATTAATTATCAAGATTTTTTTTAAATCCACATTAATTCATTAATCCACATGTAGATGATTTCAGTTAAAATTTCTAGTTTTGAAAATTAACTAAATTTATTGAAAAGCAAAGCAAAACAAAATTGAAATCAACTAAGGTACCAATATTTGGGCGCTATAAGAAAGTTGTTTTAGCATAACCGTACTCCCGAACCTTTGAACTCTTGCAGACCATTTTTAGGTATCCAATCAACCTGAGCAAAAATCGATTGGTGGCGACTTCCGAAAACGACAACTCGCACGTTGCCACAGCTTGGCGACTCCACTGGGGACCTAAGTCAGTGAGTTAGGCGTAATAGTTGATTTCTTTTGTGCTGCTTTGCTTATGTTTATGTGGATTTATGTGCTATATTTACTTATTATAAACATGCATAATGCATCCATGACATGAAGATCTATACCCGAGCTTCCTCAATTTAAACCCGTTCTTTCAAAGCGGAATTGGTGCTGTTGTCCTTGTGAAACCATGGTCTCCAAGCCTTCACCGGTTTCAAGTAGCAAAGTAGTGTATTGCCTCCTGAGACGATAGTCTCTGCATGGGCCCACGAAAAGCTACGACTCGAATTAATCCTTTCCTTACATAAACCCTAAAGGGTAAGGAATTGGGCCGTCACTACAATTTAGTGATGGGATTCAGGAACTACCCTCGGCCTTTTGATAAACCACCTTATGCATATAGAATTCCCCACTTAAACATAGAACTGACCGTAGAATTCCTACCATTTACCAACGCTATAAGCATGTCGTTGTTATGCTATGTTGTTGCTCTATACTTTTGTCTTCTTCGTGTCTTATATTTATGGTTTTAACTCGTTTTTCCATAATAGTTCATGAGTTGTTAATTGCTATTTAACTTGTTAATAACCTTATTTTTCTTTTGTTATACTTCTGTTCTGTGCAATTATTCTTCATGCATCAAAACCGCGCATCAAACTATGCTAACTTTTTTGTCTTTCTAATAATAACTAGAAGTCTTGAAGTTACACGATAGTAGATAATCAAACTCACTTATTGCATGCATACATTACATCAATCACATACATGTAGAGTCTAATAAAATGAATATTACTTTAAAAAGGTAAAATTGGACCTCAACACCGATATTCAACTCGGCTCCAAACAAGATTAATGGCAGAACAAACCGAAGGACATTTCATAGATATGGAGTCCAAGATAGAAAGTATGGCCGAACAAATGAGACAATTGATGGAGCTAATCAAGGGGAAAGCAACTCAAGTTCCCATCAAAGAGCTACAAGATCCTACTTATCCTCTGGGATTCACCCCACAACGGGTCTCAGTTCAAGAAAATCTGTTTCAGGAATCAGGTCCGTCCGCTAGCATTCACCTGAAACAAGACACTGTATATGAAGAAAAGAAGACACTACCAAAGGAAGAAGGAGAATCTCAAAAGTTCGAAACAATAGAGAAGAGACTTCGGGCCATTGAAGGAGGCACTATATTCGGATCTCTCTCAGTGGATGACCTCTGCTTAGTGCCAGATGTCGTAATCCCCTCAGACTTTAAGGTGCCAGACTTTGTGAAATATGACGGAACGAGTGATCCCATCACTCACATCACGTTGTTTCTAAGAAGACTACAACCACTCACAAAAGACGAAAAGGTGTGGATTGCACTTTTTCAAGAAAGTCTTACAAAATTAGCATTACAGTGGTATCTAAGTCAAGGTCCAAGAAACATTAAAACATGGAATGACCTTGCTCAGGCCTTCATTAGCAATTACAAACATGTTATGGACTTGGCCCCGGGTCGCCAAACTCTCCAGAATATGGAAAAGAAAAAGCAAGAAACCTTCAAGGAATACGCTCAAAGGTGGAGGGACTTAGCTGCACAAGTTCAGCCACCCATGACGGAAAGAGAAATGGTTACTTTATTTGTTCAAACACTAAAGTATCCATATTACGAAAAACTCATTGGCAATTCGGCAACCAATTTCTCAGACGTTGTCATGTCTGGAGAACTAATTGAGCACGGAATTAGGACCGGAAAAATCACCGAGTCCTTGAATGATGCCATGAAAAGAGGAGGACCATCCAGAAAAACGGATGAGGAAGTATAACAAATAGGACGCGGAAGAGGGATTCCCCTCGTGGGTACTGTGGCTACTAGGCCTCGCTTATCCTATTCTACTAATAGGCCCAATGATTATCTTCCCAATAGGCCCAACAATTATCCTCTCAACAGGCCTAATCAGTTACGGCCACTTGTTCCAACCCCTACAGTACCCACACAAAGACCAAGAGAAGTCTTTGCGCCAATTCCTATGACTTACACTGAGTTGTATCCAAAACTCATTGAAAGTCAACTTATCCGTCCAATTCCTACAAAGTCATTCGAACCCCCGTATCCAAGGTGGTATGACCCCAACATAACTTGCCCATATCATGAGGGCGTTGTAGGCCATGGCTTGGAAAATTGCATAGCAATGAAACGTATAGTCCAACAATTAATCGAGTCAAAGTGGTTGGACTTTTCCGATGAACCAAACGTCACTCACAATCCATTGCCGCCTCATCAAACTAAACCAGTCAATATGATGGAAGAACACCGGCTGATAAAGAAGTCAGTCAACGATATCATAACCCCTCTTAAGCATGTATATTCATGCCTTCTGAAAGAAGGGATCATCATTCGGAAGTCTTCTTTTAAACATGAAGAAGTCGAAGATGAGGGATGGTGCGATTTTCATGACAGTAAGAGTCATTCTATCCAGGAATGCTCAGAATTCCGTGAGAATCTACAAAGACTCATAGACTCATCCCAACTCATCATTTTTATGTCAGATAAAGATGATGATGTGAATGTGATCATTAAAGAACAAGAAGTCAATGCTATGCCAAGACCACTAGTCATACCAATTTCAAAATCTACTCTTAAGCCTTTAAGAATTCAAGTCCCGAGGCCATTCCCCTACAAATCAGACAAAACTGTTCCATGGAGCTATGATTACACTTCCAACATCACATCAACTCCATTAGAAGTTGGGAGCATGACTAGAAGTGGTCGGTGTTATTCTCTGGAGCAAATGAACAAGCTCCAACAAGATAAGAATGGTACAGACCCAACAAGTGGACCTCTTGGTACAAATACATCCAAAGAGCAAGAGATGCCTCGAGCGGTAACAGATGAACAAGCTACTGAGTTTCTTAAACTCATAAAGCAAAGCGTGTACAGCATCGTAGAGCAGTTAAACCGCTTGCCAGCAAAGATTTCCATACTTTCATTACTCTTAAGCTCTGATGCTCATCGAGAAGCCCTCCTCAAAGTCTTGAATAAGGCCTATGTTGAGCAAGATATTTCCGTTAATAATTTTGACCACCTCATCAACAACATCACGGCACAGAATCTCATCACATTCACTGACGATGAGATACCAGCAGAAGGAAGGGGTCACTCTAAGGCTCTACATATTTCGGTTAAGTACAAAGATCGAATTATGGCTAGAGTTCTTATTGATAATGGGTCAGCTCTAAATGTAATGCCACTTGAAACCTTACACAAGCTTGGTATAGACCCATCATACCTCAACAACAGTCATATCGTCATTCGTGCGTTTGATGGGACGAAGAGAGATGTTGTTGGAGAAATAGAACTGCCAATAGGGATTGGCCCTTAGGTCTTCCACATCACATTCCAAGTTATGGATATTAATCCTTCTTATACTTGTCTGTTGGGAAGACCATGGATCCATATGGCTGGAGCAATTCCTTCTTCATTACACAAAAAAATGAAATTCATTATTGAAGGAAAGTTAATCACAGTCTTTGCTGAAGAAGACATTCTGCTATCTAGACCTGCAGATGCTCAATACGTCGAGGTTAATGAAGATATACTTGATTGCTCTTTCAGGTCATTTGAAATTGTTAATGCTACCTATGTCGGTGAATATGAAGAAGAACCCATGCCTAGCATCTCTAAAACAAGTTGCATGATTGCCAAACTCATGATGAAAGGAGGATACTCACCGGGGTTAGGTCTGGGACAAGATTTACAAGGAATCCTAGAGCTATTGAAAATCTCTGTAAATGAAGGGAAATACGGCCTAGGTTTCACACCGACAAGACAAGACAAAATGAAGGCGATAGCTGAAAAGAGAGAAAAGAGGATTGCACGATTAATAGGGCATCCTCTAGAGGAAAGAAATCTGGATATCCTTGACATCACTGAAACATTTGTGAGTGGTGGCTTGATTCCGAAAAATGACAATGAAGACGTGCTGACCATCAACATCAACAAGTCTTTTGAAAGTCTTTCGATTCAGGCAATAATCACTGATTCACCCGAAGATGAGGAGCTCATTCAACCCTGTAGCCCACGGGATGTGCTGAACAATTGGGAGGCGATAGAACTGCTTGTTATAATCGAGAGCTTTTCAAAGTAATCTAATAGTAAAAACCTCCTAAAAAAAGGTTCAATCAATAGGGTGTAGTCTTTGCTTAAGTGAACCTTTTAGTTATTGCTTTTCATTCCAATAAAGTTGTGATTTATGCATACTATAAATAAAGTACCAGTTTGCATCCATCTCATTCTTGCCATTTTCTCTTCTTTCTCTTTTCTCTCTGGTTAATGGAGACCTGAAACTCTCTTTGATGACAATGAAAGAATGAACTTTGATAATCCTGTAAACACTACCGACTCGGATGACGAAGATCTTCAAATATCTCCTGAGCTATTAAAAATGATCGAGCGAGATGAAAAAGAAAGAGCAACAAGTCAGGAACCAACTGAGGCATTCAACTTGGGAGATAGTCAGGATGTAAAAGAAGTCAAGATTGGCATTCTATTTCCTCCTGAAGAGAAAGAAGAATTAGTCCACTTATTGAAGGAATATGTGGATGTATTTGCTTGGTCATACCAAGATATGCCTGGTTTAAGCTCAGACATAATGCTACACAAAATATCCTTGAAGCTTGGGGCGAAGCCTGTCAGACAGAAGTTACGAAGATTAAAGCCGGATTTAATCTTGAGAGTAAAAGATGAGATTCGAAAGCTATGGGATGCAGGATTCCTTGGGGTCGCTGAATATACAGAATGGGTTGTTAACATAGTTCCAGTCGAAAAGAAAGAGAGTGGGAAACTAAGAGTTTGTGAGGACAACCGGCCCTTGAACGAGGCCAGTCCTAAAGATAACTTCTCACTTCCTCACATTGATACGCTGGTGGATAATACCGCAGGAAACTCCTACTTTTCCTTCATGGATGGCTTTTCTGGGCACAATCAAATCAAACTTGATCCAGATGATATGATAAAAACTGCTTTTATTACCCTTTGGGGTACCTTCTACTATAAGGTGATGCCTTTTGGGTTAAAGAATGCTGGTGCTACATATCAAAGAGCCATGGTCGCGTTATTCCATGACATGATGCAAAAAGAAATTGAAGTATATGTAGACGACATGATCTCCAAAATTTTCACTGCTGGGGGGCATCTAAAAGTGCTAAGAAAACTATTCGATAGACTTCGTAAATATCAACTAAAGTTGAATCCTGCCAAATGTACTTTCGGAGTCTCTTCAGGAAAGTTATTGGGTTTCATGGTAAGCAAAGATGGGATTCGAGTTAACCCAAGTAAAGTTAAGGCTATACAAGAAATGCAACCCCCGAAAACTCCAAAACAAGTAAGAAGTTTTCTGGGCAGAATCAACTTCATAGCAAGATTCATATCACAATTGACGTCCAAGTGTGAACCTCTTTTCAAATCACTAAAGAAGAACAATCCGATCGAGTGGAATAACGAATGCCAAGAAGCATTTGAGAAAATCAAGCAATATCTATCAAATCCACCAATCTTGGTACCACCTCGATCTGGAGAACCGTTGATTCTATATTTATCCATACAGGATTCTTCATTAGGATCCGTATTAGGTCAACGTGATGAGACAGGCAAGAAAGAGCATGCAATTTACTATTTGAGCAAGAAGCTTACCACATATGAAGCGAAATACTCAATAGTAGAAAAGTCCTGTTGTGCCCTTGCATGGGTAGCACACCGACTACGACACTACATGCTCAACAACACCACATTGCTGATCTCCAAGACTGATCCCATTAAGTACATTTTTGAGAAACCCGCTTTATCAGGCAGGATCGCAAAATGGCAAATGTTGTTGTCTAAATACGACATACAGTATGTCACCCAAAAGGTTGTAAAAGGGAATGTGATTGCTGAATATCTGGCTGATAGAGCATTGGATGATTATGAGCCAATGAGAATGGACTTTCCTGATGGAGATATAATGACGATAGAACAGGAAGTCTCTGAAGATGATGAAACATGAAAATGGCATTCAATGGAGCATCTAATGCTTTGGGACAAGGGATTGGAGCTATACTCATCTCTCCAAGCGGAGAGCAGTTTCCCCTCACAGCAAAAATTACATTTCCTTGTACCAACAATATAGTAAAATATGAGGCATGTGCTATGGGACTCCAAATGGCACTGGAATTGAAAGTACGAGATCTCCGAGTTTATGGGGATTCCGCATTAGTTATATATCAAATCAATGGAGAATGGGAGACAAGGGATTCAAAATTGATCCCTTACCAAAAGCTCATACTAAACTTGGCTAAAAAATTTAACAGTATAAGCTTCCATCATCTTCCAAGGGAAGATAATCAAATTCCGGACGCTTTAGCTACTTTAGTTGCTATGTACAAGATAAGCGACCCTGAGCATACTCCTGTGTTCGAAATGAAAATAATAGATTCCCCAGCTTATTGCATGAGCATCGAAGAAGAATTGGATAGGAAACCTTGGTATCACGATATCAAGAAATACCTCCAAGAACGAGTGTATCCACCAGAAGCATCAGAAAATGACAAGAAATTTCTACGAAGATTGTCAATGGGTTTTCTTTTAAACCTAGACATACTTTATAAGAAAACCCCAGACTTGATGCTACTTCGCTGTGTAGATGCTCATGAAGCACGAAAGATCATGGAAGAAATTCATTCTGGAATGTGTGGAGCACACACTAGTGGTCATACCATGGCAAGACAAATAATGAGGGCTGGCTACTATTGGCTCACATTGGAAAGTGATTGCATCAATCACGTAAGAAAATGTCACAAATGTCAAATATATGCCAACAAGATCCAGGCTCCACCTGCTCCTCTTAATGTAACAGCAATACCTTGGCCTTTTGCCATGTGGGGAATTGACGTCATTGGAGCCATTACCCCCAAAGCTTCTAATGGTCACAAATTCATCCTAGTGGCAATAGACTACTTCACTAAATGGGTAGAAGCTGTGTCTTATGCAAATGTAACTCAAAAGGTGGTATGCCGGTTCATTAAGAAAGAAATCATTTGTCGCTATGGGTTGCCAGAGTGTATCATCTCAGACAATGCCATGAACTTGAACAATGCAATCATGCAGACTTTGTGCCAACAGTTGAAGATCAAGCATCTCAATTCGGTACCTTATCGACCGATGATGAATGGTGCAGTAGAAGCGGCCAATAAAAATATCAAGAGAATTATTGAAAAGATGATCGTCACTTACAAGGACTGGCATGAGATGTTACCTTTTGCACTACATGCTTATAGAACTTCTACCCGTACTTCTACTGGAGCAACACCTTTTTTTCTGGTATATGGTATGGAGGCTGTATTGCCCATTGAAGTTGAAATTCCTTCATTAAGGGTACTAATGGATACTCAATTGAGAGAAGCAGAATAGGTCAAGGCTAGATACGAGCAATTAAACCTAATTGATGAAAGAAGAATGATAGCCCTCTGCCATGGGCAGCTTTATCAAAGAAGGATGATTCGCGCTTACAATAAAAAGGTTCACCCGCGGAAATTTCACGAGGGTGACATAGTGCTCAAGAAAATTCTACCCATTCAGCATGATTCTAGAGGAAAATGGACACCAAATTATGATGGGCCATATGTCGTGAAGAAAGCATTTTCAGGAGGGGCTCTAATTCTGACAGAAATGGATGGACGAGAGTTACCAAAGCCAGTAAATTCAGATTCAGTAAAGAAATACTTTGCATAATGAAGAAATTTTCGGACAGAAGGGAAGAAGTGGATACAGGGTTACCAAAGTCTATTTGATCAAAGTTGTCAAAGAGAGCGTTCTTCCCTCACACTTTCATTAATATGCATCTGTACCCAAGACTTTTATATTCTCTTACCCATAAATAAAAAGCCAATTCTCTTTAGCTTTCCTTTGATTCTCACGTTCAAATTTTATATTCCCTTGTTAAAAAAAAAATGAGGAAGTCATTTCTATCCAGTTCTTTTCCTTCAAATCTCACATTCCTACTAGCCTTTAGTGTGCAATAAATTGTGACTTTTGTAGGAAGAATAGTAATAATTAAAACTCAGAAAAAGCAAAGACCGTAGATTACTTTGATAAGCTTTGTGAATTAAAACAGGTAAGATTGAGGTCTTGCTTTGCGAACGGCACAGAACATAGGCTAACAAAGAAGAAGGAGTACAAGTCTTCGGGAGATAGCCTTAGTAGTTGCCTAGATGATCGCTTCAGAAGTCTTAGCATGTTCACGTCAGCAAGAAAGAACCATACTCACGAATATTTTAACAAGGACAATTATCCAGAGAGGCATAAAGTATGAGGCGGCCGAACATTAAAGAAATTGAGGCCAAAATTCAAGAACAAATCAAGGAAAACTTTTTGAAAGGGGATTTTGAAAAGAGTTGGGCTTTTGAGGCAATGGACAAGAGCTGGGAAGCATAAAGAGATTCAATGATAGTCCAAGAAGGCAATCACAAAAAGGATCCAGTAAAACAAAGACATGAAGGACTAGATCCATCCAAAAATCTAAAAAAAAAAAAAAAAAAGAACCATCAGTTACACATGCTCTGCATTCATGCATTTCACGTCATGCATGCACGGCCTTTGCATAATAGGGACCAAATGGGAAGCACATCCACGGCACAGTTACAGTAGTATAAGCTGAGATCTCAATAACATCAGCTCTTACCAGTCTACCACTGGATGCACAGCTAATACGTTGAACCCAGCCCCATTAGGGATTCAAGGATAAAGTAGACAATGTTGTCAAAAGCCTGGCAATCGATTCAATAATCGAGGCTACACCTGGAAGGACAGGATTGACGCCAGCTTAGTAGTATCCAAGATAAGAGATAGTTATGGTCAAGGATAAGGCAGACGTCAAGAAATATTGTCGTTGATAATTTGTCAAAAGCGGGCAATGGATTCAATAATCGAGGAATGGATCGACGTCTGCTCGATGGAATATCAAAGATAAGAAATATCTATGAGATCAAAATAAAGTAGGATCCACTTTTCCGATTAAGTGGCGGATACGGTACTCCGTGACTCTCAAGTCGGTTCTCTCAGTTGCCCATAATAACTGATTCCTTCCTCCCTTCTTTCTTTTACTTCCCGCTAGAAAATGGATCCTACTCTTTCTCCCTTGCGAAAATATTTTCCTTCTCTCCCAATGAACATTCTCAAAAAGATCTACCGAGTTCGCTGTGAACGATTAAGAGTTTTGATGCACAAAGGAATCCCTGAAGATGTACGGTGGTTAATCGAAGCTAAGGTTCGTCTGGCAGGCGAAGCCCCAGATGCATTTACGTCTCACATGCCTGGCATAGGCAAAAGCTCTTATGCCAAAAAGCGAAGAGCGAAAAGGTTACAAGTCTGTCATAAATGTGGTCGATGGACTTGTAATACTAAATGTCGTTCTTTAGGAATGATCTCCGATAATCGAGAAGATAAAATACGATTCATCAAGAATGGCCTGAGTAAGGATTCGTTGGATGATATCCGATTGACTCTTGAGATGCATTCTTGTGGATCAGTGCAACGCGAACTTCTTGGTTTATAGAGTATTCTTCATGAAGAACGAGAGCGTTACAGCCCTGGGAATCTGACTTTAAAATACCCTGTTTGCCAGTTTGTAAGAAAACTGGATGGGAAGCAAATCCCCGACTCATAGAAGGCGTTGAAGCCGTTACTGGACGTAAAACCAGTGGAAGATGTGAGCCACAGTCACAATCACTTTACATACAATTTGTCATATTTGAAAATTTACATTTTTCTTTTGACAATAATGTACTTGCTCCCGTAAGCGTAATTAACACGTTATCCTTTCATCGCTATAAATGCGTGTTCTTCTTCCCAGTTAAGTAGCGGATACGGTACTCCGTGACTCTCATAGTCGGTTATTTCAGTTTCCTACAATAACTGATTTCTTCCTCTCTTCTCTCAAATTCTTCTCTCATCAATGGATTCTACTCTTTCCGCCCTGCGAAAGTACTTTCCTTCCCTCCCAATAAACGTTCTTAGAAGGATTTACCAAGCTAGATGTGAAAGAATCAGAGTTTTTATACACAAGGGCATTCCTGACGATGTGCAGTGGTTAATTGAAGCTAAGGTCCGTTCGGCTAGTGAAGTTTCAGATGCATTTATGCCCCGTATGCCCGGCTTAGGTAAAAGCGCTTATGCCAAAAAGAGAAGAGCAAAGAGGCTAGGCGTCTGTTATAAATGCGGATGATGGAATTGCAATACTAAATGTCGCTATTTAGGATACATCTCCACAAATCATGAAGATAAAAGAAAATTCATTAAGAATGGCCTGCGTAAGGAATCTCTGGAGGATATCCGAGAGACTCTTGAAACGCATTATTGTGCACGAGTGCAAGGTCAAATTCTCAATTTGTGGAGGACTTACCATGAAGAACGAGACCATTACAGTCTTGGGAATCTGACTTTAAATGACGCTGTTTGCCAGTTTGTAAGAAAACTGGATGGGAAGTAAATCCCCGACTTATAGAAGCCGTTACTGGATGTAAAACCAGTGGAAGATGTGAGCCATAGTCACAATTACTGTACATATAAGCTGTCATTTATCTTTTCTTTTGATAATAATGTACTTGCTCCCGTAAGCGTAATTAACATGTTATCCTTTCATCGCTATAAATGCGTGTTCTTCTTCCCGGTTAAGTAGCAGATACGGTACTCCGTGACTCTCATAGTCGGTTATTTCAGTTTCCTACAATAACTGATTTCTTCCTCTCTTCTCTCAAATTCTTCTCTCATCAATGAATTCTACTCTTTCCGCCCTGCGAAAGTACTTTCCTTCCATCCCAATAAACGTTCTTAGAAGGATTTACCAAGCTAGATGTGAAAGAATCAGAGTTTTTATACACAAGGGCATTCCTGACGATGTGCGGTGGTTAATTGAAGCTAAGGTCCGTTCGGCTAGTGAAGTTTCAGATGCATTTATGCCCCGTATGCCCGGCTTAGGTAAAAGTGCTTATGCCAAAAAGAGAAGAGCAAAGAGGCTAGGCGTCTGTTATAAATGGGGATGATGGAATTGCAATACTAAATGTCGCTATTTAGGATACATCTCCACAAATCATGAAGATAAAAGAAAATTCATTAAGAATGGCCTGCGTAAGGAATCTCTGGAGGATATCCGAGAGACTCTTGAAACGCATTATTGTGCACGAGTGCAAGGTCAAATTCTCAATTTGTGGAGGACTTACCATAAAGAACGAGACCGTTACAGTCTTGGGAATCTGACTTTAAATGACGCTGTTTGCCAGTTTGTAAGAAAACTGGATGGGAAGTAAATCCCCGACTTATAGAAGCCGTTACTGGACGTAAAACCAGTGGAAGAGGTGAGCCACAGTCACAATTACTGTACATATAAGCTGTCATTTGTCTTTTCTTTTGACAATAATGTACTTGCTCCCGTAAGCGTAATTAACACGTTATCCTTTCATCGCTATAAATGCGTGTTCTTCTTCCCGGTTAAGTAGCGGATACGGTACTCCGTGACTCTCTTAGTCGGTTATTTCAGTTTCCTACAATAACTGATTTCTTCCTCTTTTTTCTCAAATTCTTCTCTCATAAATGGATTCTACTCTTTCCGTCCTACGAAAGTACTTTCCTTCCTTCCCAATAAACGTTCTTAGAAGGATTTACCAAGCTAGATGTGAAAGAATCAGAGTTTTTATATACAAGGGCATTCCTGACGATGTGCGGTGGTTAATTGAAGCTAAGGTCCGTTCGGCTGGTGAAGTTTCAGATGCATTTATGCTCTGCATGCCCGGCTTAGGTAAAAGCGCTTATGCCAAAAAATGAAGAGAAAAAAGGCTAGGCGTCTGTCATAAATGTGGACGATGGAATTGCGATACTAAATGTCGCTCTTTAGGATACATCTCCAAAAATCGTGAAGATAAAAGAAAATTCATTAAGAATAGCCTGCGTAAGGAATCTCTGGAGGATATCCGAGGAACTCTTGAAACGCATTCTTGTGGATGAGTGCAAGGTGAAATTATCGATTTGTGGTGGACTTTCCGTAAAGAACGAGACCGTTACAGGCCTGGGAATCTGACTTTAAATGACCCTGTTTGCCAGTTTATTAGAAAACTGGATGGGAAGCAAATCCCCGACTCATAGAAGGCGTTGAAGCCATTACTGGACGTAAAACCAGTGGAAGATGTGAGCCACAATCCCAATTACTGTACATATAAGCTGTCATTTTAGAAAATTCACCTTTTCTTTTGACAATAATGTACTTGCTCCTGTAAGCGTAATAAACACGTTATCCTTTCATCGCTATAAATGCGTGTTCTTCTTTTTGGATACGGCACTCCGTGACTCTCAAAGTTAGTTATTTCCGTTTCCTACAATCACTAATTTTTTCCTTTTTTTCTCTTAAATGCCTCATTCATCAATGGAGTCTTCTCTTTCCGCCCTACGAAAGTATTTTCCTTCCCTCCCAATAAATGTTCTTAAAAAGATTTATCAAGCTAGATGTGAATGATTCAGAGTATTTATGCACAAAGGCATTCTTGATAATGTGCGGTGGCTAATCGAAGCTAAGGTTCGGTCGGCTAGTGAAGTTCCAAATGCATTCTTCCCCCGTATGCCCGGCTTTGGTAAAAGCGTTTATGCCAAAAAGAGAAGAGCAAGGAGGATAGGCGTCTGTCATAATTGTGGATGGTGGATTTACGGCACTAAATGTCGTTCTTCAGGGATAATCACCAGAAATCGTGAAGATAGAAGAAAATTCATTAAGAATGGCCTGCGTAAGGAATCTCTGGAGGATATCCGAGAGACTCTTGAAGCGCACTCTTGTGGAATGGTGCAATTTGAGATTATCGGTTTATGGATGACTTTCCAAAAAGAACGAGATCGTTACAGTCTTGGGAATTTGACTTTAAACGACCCTATTTGCCAGTTTGTAAGAAAACTGGAAGGGAAGCAAACCCCCGATTCATAGAAGGCATTGAAGCCGTTACTGGACGTAAAACCAGTGGAAGACTTGAACCAAAGCCACGACTACTGTACATGCTAGCTGTCGCTTTTGAAAATTTTTCTTCTCTTTCGACAATAATGTACCTACTCCTAACGTGAGCCATAGTCACGATTACTGTACATGCTAGCTGTCGCTTTTGAAAATTTTCCTTCTCTTTCGACAATAATGTACCTACTCCTGACGCGAGCCACAGTCATGACTACTGTATATGCTAGCAGTCATTTTGGAAATTTTCCTCCACTTTTGACAATAATGTACCCATTCCTGACGTGAGCTACAGTCATGACTACTGTTTATGCTAGCTGCCACTTTTGAAAATTTTCCTCCTTTTCCGACAATAGTGCAACTACTCTTATAGATGTGATTATTGCATTATCCTTTTACCTCTATAAATACATCATCATTTCTTCATTTCTCACAAGGTTAAGGATAAGAATGGAGAAAACCCCAACTCGTAAATCCTGAAGTATTTGTGTATTTTCTGGGACTTTTCCTGGAAAAGATGAAGAGTATTTAAGGGCTGCCAACCATTTGGGTAGAGTATTAGCTGAGCGAAAAATAAATTTAGTTTATGGAGGAGGTAGTGTCGGATTAATGGGAGGTATAGCATCAGCAGCATCTTTAGGAGGAAGTCAAGTTTTGGGCATTATCCCTGGACCTTTGAAATTTGTTTCTGGGGGCACGATTGGAGAAGAATTAGTGGTTAAAAATTTGCAAGAGTGTGTTTTACAAATTCTTTTAAATGCTGATGCTTTTATCGCTCTACTAGGTGGTTTTGGTACATTGGGAGAAGTCTTCCAAATTGCTTACATGTCCCAACTTAATTTGCATAAGAAACCCATTGGGCTGTTGAATGTTAACAATTTCTTTACAGGTCTGATAGGTTTTGTGGATTACGCTATGTAGAAGAATTTTATATCAAGAATAGCACGACGAATCCTAATATCCGCAACAAGTGCTGAAGAATTGCTAGATAAAATGCAAGCTTTTGTTCCTGAACCAGATCCAGCGATGATTCAGATAGACTGGACACGACAGTCTTTCCCGATCAGTTCCGTTCCATAATTGTCCTTTACCCGGCTTGTTGAAGCATTGTGGAAGAATAAGCGATCCGATTTGTTCTTTTTGTCCTTTAGTTTTATTATCATCATTTTCTTTCGTGTTTCGGTTTTTCTTTTCAGGGAATTTCTTTTTTTTTTTTTCTTTTTATCTTATAGGATAGTTTTGTTCATGCTGATATTAAAACCATAGGACAAAGCCTTTAGTCGGGAATGGCTGAGTAAGGAGTAATTTTTTTTTTTACTCTTGAGACGCATCCTATTAGGTCTACTAGTCATGACATTTTGCGGTAGCTAAGCTTCAACCTTATCTGGATGACATATCTCACAAGGGAATCTATATTTTCTGAAGAAAATATTAGATGAAACCTTGGACATTGATTCTAAACAACCGTACCCTTACATAATTTGTCTGTTTTATTTCACATCATCAAGATTCACCCATCTCATGGAAGTTTAAATTTTTGCACTCACCTATTATGAAAATTCACACTTCCGAAGAAATTATTCCAATTTCAGTTGCTTTCATATAAAGTTTGCTTGGGGTGCTAAGGAAAGCTCATTAACCCCAGAAAGGAGAAAAGAGTTTTTCTCCACTAATCAATCAATTTTCTTTCAACGATAGGACAGCTCCTATCACCGAGGTCCTAAGGAAAGCTCATTAGCCTCAAATTCAATCAATTTTCCTTCAACGATAGAATAGCTCCTATCGCCGAGGTCCTAAGGAAAGCTCCTTAGCCTCAAATTGAATCAATTTTCCTTCAACGATAGGACAGGTCCTATCGCCGAGGTCCTAAGGAAAGCTCCTTAGCCTCAAAATCAATCAATTTTCCTTCAACGATAGGACAGGTCCTATCGCCGAGGTCCTAAGGAAAGCTCCTTAGCCTTAAAATCAATCAATTTTCCTTCAACGATAGGACAGCTCCTATCGCCGAGGTCCTAAGGAAAGCTCCTTAGCCTCAAAATCAATCAATTTTCCTTCAACGATAGAACAGCTCTTATCGCCGAGGTCCTAAGGAAAGCTCCTTAGCCTCAAAATTAATCAATTTTCCTTCAACGGTAGGACTGCTCCTATCACCGAGGTTTTAAGGATGGAACCTTTGCCTCGAAATCAATCAATTTTCCTTCAACGGTAGGACTGCTCCTATCGTCGGGGATTTAAGGATGGAACCTTTGCATCGAAATCAATCAATTTCCTTCAACGGTAGGACTGCCCCTATCGTCGGGGTTTTAAGGATGGAACCTTTGCCTCGAAATCAATCAATTTTCCTTCAACGGTAGGACTGCTCCTATCACCGAGGTTTTATGGATGGAACCTTTGCCTCGAAATCAATCAATTTTCCTTCAACGGTAGGACTGCTCCTATCGTCGGGGTTTTAAGGATGGAACCTTTGCCTCGAAATCAATCAATTTTCCTTCAACGGTAGGACTGCTCCTATCGTCGGGGTTTTAAGGATGGAACCTTTGCCTCGAAATCAATCAATTTTTCTTCAACGGTAGGACTGCTCCTATCGCCGCGGTTTTAAGGATGGAACCTTTGCCTCGAAATCAATCAATCAATTTTCCTTCAACGGTAGGACTGCTCCTATCACCGAGGTTTTAAGGATGGAACCTTTGCCTCGAAATCAATCAATTTTCCTTCAACGGTAGGACTGCTCCTATCGCCGAGCTTTTAAGGATGAAACCTTTGCCTCGAAATCAATCAATTTTCCTTCAACGGTAGGACTGCTCCTATCGTCGAGGTTTTAAGGATGAAACCTTTGCCTCGAAATCAATCAATTTTCCTTCAATGGTAGGACTGCTCCGATCGCCGAGGTTTTAAGGATGGAACCTTTGCCTCGAAATCAATCAATTTTCCTTCAACGGTAGGACTGCTCCCATCGCCAAGGTTTTAAGGATGGAACCTTTGCCTCGAAATCAATCAATTTTCCTTCAACGGTAGGACTGCTCCTATCGTCGGGGTTTTAAGGATGGAACCTTTGCCTCAAAATCAATCAATTTTCCTTCAACGATAGGACTGCTCCTATCGCCGGGGTTTTAAGGATGGAACCTTTGTCTCGAAATCAATCAATTTTCGTTCAACGGTAAAACTGCTCCTATCACCGAGGTTTTAAGGATGGAACCTTTGCCTCGAAATCAATCAATTTTCCTTCAACGGTAGGACTGCTCCTATCGCTGAGGTTTTAAGGATGGAACCTTTGCCTCGAAATCAATCAATTTTCCTTCAACGGTAGGACTGCTCCTATCGCCGAGGTTTTAAGGATGGAACCTTTGCCTCGAAACCAATCAATCAATTTTCCTTCAACGATAGGACAGCTCCTATCGCCGAGGTTCTAAGGAGAGTTCCTTAACCTTAACCTCTATCAATCAATCAACTTTTCTTCAAACGGTAGGAAGGTTCCTATTGTAGAGGTTTTAAGGAGGACTCCTTAACCTCAGGATTTAGGCGGCAAGAAGGTTCTCAATGCCTAGCTAAGTCGGACGAAATTTGGTAACGACTTTGCATACATCATGTCCCATGAAGCATGCAAAGGGGGGCAGCTGTTGACACCCAATTTCGTCCGACCCTTTTTTAAAAAAAATAAAAAAAAATTTAATTAAAATAAAAAAAATTATTAATTAATTATCATACAAAGAGAAAATTAAATTAAATAGTTTTGGGGGAGGGGCATTTTGTTAAGTTAATATCTATGTGTGTATATCCAAAAAAAATTAAAATAAAAAATTTAAAAAATAATTAATTATTATTATTATTAATTAATTAATGTTATCATTACTAAAAAAAATTTTAATTAAGTTAATTAGTTTAAAATACATTTTGTTTTATAAGGGTTTAGTTAAAAATGATATATGTGTGTATATATGTATGTATGAAATACAAAAGAAAACCCCATAAAAAAATGATAAAATTGAAAAGTTTGGAGTAAAAATGACAAAATTAAGAAGTTTTGGGAAAATTTGACAAAATCTGAAAGTTCCAGGAACATTTGGTAATTTTTCGCATCAATTTTGAGCCAAACAGACGGTTCTGGCCCAAATTGACGGAAAAAGACAAAATTGTCTCAATCAGAAGTTTGAGAAACATCCCCAAAGTCAAAGAGACGTAAAGGACTGAAACTGTCATTTTACCAAATTAAGAGATAAGTCTGTTTTTAATTAAATTTTGAATTTTTTTAATTAATGGAATCCAAGGCCCCTTCCCCTATAAATAGGGGGTGAAATATGCGAAGAAAAAAATAAAAAAATCAAGATTAGAGCTCCATTAAGAAAAAAAAGGAAAACTGTAGAAACAATCCCTGACCTCTCTTCTCTCTTCCCAGAAAAACTAAAAACTTCCCTTTTCTCTCTTTCAGCCCACCGTTTCCCCATCCGTCAAGCTCCGTTTTTTTTCTCTCTCTCGCCCTCCGTTGCCAGCCACCCCCCGCGTTTCGCCCTCCTCCAGCCCGTCCTTCCCTCTCCCTCCTCCGTCTCTCCCTCCTCCGGCCCGTCTTTCTCTCTCCCTCGCCTTCTCTCCCTCTCCCTCCTCCGTCTCGCCCTCCTCCGGCCCGTCCTTCCCTCTCGCTCCTCTGTCTCTCCCTCCTCCGGCCAGTCTTTCTCCCTCCATCCTCTCCGCCCCTCTCCCTCTCTGCCTCGTCCTCCTCCCTAGCCCGCCACCATCGCCTCTGTGCACCGCCATCGTACCCCTGGGCGCTGCTACCGTCGCTCCCCTGTTTCCGTCACCCGCGAAATTCAAAATTCTATTCTTTAGGTAAAATTCTGTTTTAATCCTTCATCTTTATATATTCTTTCATTCAAGTCACTAACCTTTTATTTTTTCAGAATTACCACTAACTTTTGTGTGACTTATTTATTTGTTCTTATTTTTCTATTTCTTGTTATTTTTTTAATGGAAGGTTATACCTCCTATTTATTTATTTTTTAAGTGGATGGCCAAAAAGCCCCACTTTTTCTTTATTTATTTAATTTCTGTAATTATTTAATTTATGCACTTTTTTTTATGGAAGGTTATACCTCATATTTATTTATTTTTTAAGTGGATGGCCCAAAAGCCCTACTTTTTCTTTATTTATTTAATTTCCCGCAATTATTTAATTTATGCACTTTTATTTTTTTTTATGGAAGGTTATACGTCCTACTTTTTTTATTGGATGGCCAAAAAACCCAACTTTTCTTTATTTATTTAATTTTTGCAATTATTTAATTTATGCATGTTTATTTTATATGGAAGGTTATACCTCCTATTTTTTTTTATTCTAAGTGGATGGCCAAAAAGCCCCACTTTTATTTATTTATTTAATTTCCTGCAATTATTTAATTTATGCACTTAATTTTTTTATGGAAGGTTATACCTCCTACCTTATATTTTAAGTGGATGGTAAAAAGCCCCACTTTTTCTTCATTTATTTAATTTCCTGTAATTTACTTTATGCAATTATGTGGATGATTAAACTTATTTCACTTATTTCACTTTTAGCCATAAAAGATAATAAATAAATAAATAAAGAAGATTTTTTTTATGTGAATCATTAACCTTATCTCACTTATTTTTAGTGCTAATCAAGAATCCATTTTTACAACAAAGGCTCCATCCTTTATTTTTTTGGAATACATATATTTTTTAAAAATAATAAAAAATTAACCTTTTATTCCTTTTATTAAAAATAAAAATTAAAAAAAATCAGAACCAGACAATAAAAAAAAATCAATTTTTAAGTATATCTTTTTTTAAAAAAAAAAATCTTTCATCAAACAAAAAAGAAAAGAATAAGAAAGAAAAGAGTAAAAAGAAAAGAACAAAATAAGAAAATAAAAAAAAAAGGACAAAATATTTTTTTTTTTTAAAAAATTAAAATTAGTTAACATTAAGGTTATTAAAAATCCAAAAGTTCACAAAAATTTATGACAAATTAAGAATTAAATTTTTTTTTTAAGTTAAAATCCATGTCCGGGTGATTCGATAGGATTCATGGCTTGGAGAAAACATAAATTTTTAAATGAATAAAATTAAGTATCAGAATAAAATCCATATTCTGATAATTCGGAAGAATTTATGATATGGATTATTAATTAATAATTAACTAAAATTTCGTTAAATTCCGTGTCCGGGTAATTCTACAGAATCCATGGTTCGGAAATATCAAGTTTGTTATAAAATTGCGCAAATTAATTATCAAGATTTTTTTAAATCCACATTAATTCATTAATCCACATCTGGACGATTTCAGTTAAATTTTCTAGTTTTGAAAATTAACTGAATTTATTGAAAAGCAAAGCAAAACAAAATTGAAATCAACTAAGGTACCAATTTTTGGGCGCTATAAGAAAGTTGTTTTAGCGTAACCGTACTCCCGAACCTTTGAACTATTGCAGACCATTTTTAGGTATCCAATCGACCTGAGCGAAAACCGATTGGTGGCGACTCTCGAAAACGACAACCTCGCACGTTGCCACAACAGTGATAAGTAAGACCATGATTTCCCAAGTATGTCTATTATTAAGGATGATTCAGATGTGGAGTATGTAGATGAGGGAGTCACACTTGTGGCAAGAAGAGCTTTGTATATTCACATAAAAAATGAGAATGATCAAATAGAGAACATCTTTCACACTAGATGCTAGATTGGAGGGTAGGTATGTAGTATGATCATTGATGGTGGAAGTTATACTAATATTGCCAGTATTACTTTGGTTGAAAAATTGCAGCTTCTAACTACAAAACATCTGATACCTTGCAAGCTACAATGGCTTAATAATGAAGATGAGGTCAAGGTGACAAGGCAAGTAATGATGGCTTTCAAAATTGGGAAATATGAAGATAAAGTCTTATGTGATATTCATATACTTTTAGGGTGGCCTTGACAACATGATCAGAGGGTAAATTCAGGATAGTTTCAAGAATACATATTAATTAAAGTTCAAGGAAAGGACCATCATATTAACGCTATTCACACAACAACAAATTATAGAAGATCAAAGAAAAATCCATGGTGAGTTCAAGAAAAAATCAAGTGAAAGGAAAAGAGAGATGAGGGCCTGAGTGAAAAGAAACTTGGGGGGAAAGTTAAGAGAACATCTGAGAGGTGTGAGAAAAAATGGACTTAAGGGGAAGATGTGTTAGTCTTGTGCCCAAAAGCCAACCATCATATAATTGTATTTTGCACATTGAATCATGATAGTTTATTGAGACACTATTCCAATAATTTTGTTTATTATTTTTTCTGTGTCACATAATTAAGCATAATTATAATCCTAGAATAATAGTATTCTTAAGTGTCTCTGGTCGAGTATTATTGTATAATAGATTACAATAATACATAAAGACCAGCATATATGAAGACTAATATGAGATATGTAGTCTACATATGGGTATAAGTTAAAAAACTTATGCATTGGATCGACCCACTATAAGAATGCTACATGGATTATTATATGAGTGTCATCAATGATTCTCACTGTGATTATGGTATATATAATTCTTTGACCTAATGTCATCAAGGTCCCTTACATATAAGTGACATATTTTGACATTTCTCCTTGTTGCTCGTAACTGAGTGAACATGTCGATGGTCATTGGGTATGTTACATATCGTGCGGAGGGCTTTGTTTTGTCAAGATGAGATTTATCCTTCTTATATAATGGAAGTGATACCTCTAGCCCCTGATTGAGTGAAACTGCGGAAATACATGACCATGCTTGGATGAGTTGATATAAGATATCAATATCATCAGTTTTAGTCAATCTACTTGGGAATCAAGAAATCATAGATTGGGCGATGTGAGGATGACACGTTTTATGTCTTGTGCTCCATCTTAATATTTTGGACAAAGGGACAATGACATATATGAATAATGATCATAGGGGTTTAATTGAATCACTAACTATTTTGTCACTTAGGTAGCAATAATGTATTGCTAGACATTGTTCATTATTTGTGATCATAAAAAGATTTACGATTATTGCCAACGTGATAGAAGCCAGTTGGATTATTTGAGTGCATCCATCAAATTGTTTGATTTTGGTTTCATGATAATTTCAGATTAATTATTGTCCCAAAGGTTGAGCCATTGTTATGCTTGAAATTACACTAAAATAGAATTTATTTGAAGCAATCGGCTTTTCGATGGCTAAATGTTGGCCAAATTAACTTTTTGGAGATTGAAAAGAATAGTGGCCAAACGGTGGCTAAAAACTAAGGGCTGGCCATCGTTTGGTGACCAAATTAAAAAAAAAAAATAAATGGTCGCCAACACGGTTGCTAGACAAATTGAAATTAAAAAAAATATTTCAAGCCAAAATTTAAATTTAAATTCAAAATTTAAATTTATTCATTAATTCAATTTAAATTTACACATTAATTCAAATTTATTGAAATTTGTTCTAAATAGCCAAAAGGATGATGTTTAGATGTTTTGCCAATGGTGCCAGTTGACGGGGCAGCTTAGCCATCAATGGAGGCTGTCAATGCCAGCAACCCTACGAACAACTTTCCTCCAATCAAAGAACTAATCTAAAACCAAAAAACATAAAAGAAATAGTTAGAAAATTGAACTTTAACTCAAGATGTATAGAAATTTAGAAAGAATTTGAATATAATTTTTTAGAAAAAGTTAAAGAGAAAGAGAATTTGAGTCAAACTATGTAATCATCTACTTAAAGGCTGCCATCGACGGGGGGCTAGAAATCACTCCAATAAAGCCATAATTGTTGGATCTGCTACCACAAAAGGAGTGCAAGAACTCCTTTCAATCTCATGAACAACTTTCCCTAAAGTACCATACCAAAAAAACCAATGTATAACCCAAAAGTGTAAGAGAAACAGTTAGGAAAATCTACATGAAAATTGAAAATAGTTCTTTAAAAAAAGTTAAAGAGAAGAGAAAACAGAATCGAACCATATAAATGGCTCCCTGAGAACTGCCACAAACAACTGTGGCGGATCAGGGCCCTAGTGCCCTGATTTGCTAACACCAGTAGGCTCTTAGGGAACTATGATCCCACTTAGGTTACAATTGGCTAGTTATTACTTGTGGAGTATCTTAAATCATTATGTGCAACTAGTTACTTAGCCTACCCTACGTAGAAAATATGCATGCATCCTTCTGGCTATGCAATAACAATTAAATAAAAACAAAATTAAAAATCCTACCACAACAATTAATGAAAACACAATTTAAAATGAGCCAAGATGTAAAACTTTAGTTCTTCGGCTTAAAGTAACAATTATGTGCATACATCTTAATCTTATATGCACCCAAATGTAACCTTAGTGTTATACACACCAATGAAACACTAGTAAAGGCAATCTCTTTGTATGAAAATGCCACACATATAGAAGAAGCAACATATATCTACTAAGATCCATCTTGCTTTTCACCCAAGCAGGCTAGCTTCAAGTGATAAGCCACACTTTCCTTGTACTCACTTAGCCTCAAATTGTAAGACAAACACTTTGGTCAGTACTAACTTATACTACAAGTAGCTTAAAAACATAAAATTTCCCACCTACAGAGTATCTTCAAACCAATAAAACTAAGCCTTAACAGTAGCCCTTACCAAGTATTAAGCCTGACTAGCCTGCTTAATACTTTACAACACTTAAGGGGTCAATACTCTAAGGTACTCAGTAAGGGATTTGGCACCTGCAAGGAAAATATATGCAAGCAACAAAGGAATACACACACACACACACACACCCATACACACATACATACAAACAAACCAAGCAATCAAACTACACAACAAATAATAAGCACAAGTAATTAATAAACAACAACAATAATGCAATGTAATGTATGGATGGATGAGTGAATGCAAATGTTTATGCACTTAGGACTTCCTTACACCCGAAGGTGTTCTTAACTACCGTGAGCTCATACGGCTGGGGTACTTGGATACTGGCCCTCATACCCGATGCTAGCACTTGATTAAACCCCATGAAGTCCTCGTTAGGAGTGCCTTAAACAAGTCATCACTTACTTGACCTTGCCCACCTTTTACGAGCTACTCAGAGCAAATCATCATTTATTCACCTCTTACCCGTAACTTCTCTTTACTTGTTATGCCAAGTAATTGAACTTAGTGGCCAAACTTTGCCAAGTCCCGATGAACTCAACTTGGCCAACTTAGTGGATTCACTTACTGAGCCCGTCAACTCGGTTGGGACCTCTTAAGCACCGTTCAATGACCAGAGACACTTGACCTCTACTCTTGGGTCATCATGGGTCCCAGACTCTTTTTGGGTCCCTCTCTAATGCTAGAAGTTCACAACCTCACCCCTTGGCCATTAGAGGACTTATACAATACTAGGTCCCTCCTTAGTACCCTATTTGTGAGTTAAGTCACCTTACTTATCCACTTTTCCTTAGCCTTCTTAACTACTCATTTATTACCCACTTAATAATGAATAAATAAATCTTAGGAGCACTTTTGAGCCATGTTAGGAAGCCCCCTAAATCTTAGGAATTGATTTGGGACACTTAGAAACAGGGTTGGCACAAGTCATGCATAATGTTGTAGCATTGTGTTTTGTGGTGCGACAACATTATGATTTTATGAAGGTTGCAGGAAATGATGCGATAGCATCAACATAGTTGGTGCGATAGCATTGCACATTTTAGGTATTCTTTTCTTTCTCTTAAGCTCGATGCGATCATATCAAATAATTAGTGCGACCGCGACCCCTAGAACTGTATTTCTACGCATCTTTCTCAGCTAATCTCATTCCAACTCTTACCCAAACAAATTTCAATCATTTTTGGCTCATTCAAAATCACTCCCAAGTGTTTTAAGACTAGTTATACATCATTTAATCAGGCCATAACATAAATTCCTTACCTTAAATGAAGAATTTCCCAAATTAAGCAACTATTCACTTTAAGCTCAACCTACCTCTAGTAGAATTCTTTTGAGTTCCAAGTTTGAATTTAACCAAATTGGATACCAATGGCATGAAATTAAGACCATTTATAACCATTTAAAAAGATTATAACTAACTCATAGGGATCAAAGACACTTACCTTAGGGTTTAAACCAAAAACTTACAAAACCAAGCTCAAATGCACCAATTCCACCAAAAAATGAGTTAAGTCCTTGTTGGGATGGCTTTGGGACCTTCAATTTTCATGGAATTTTGGGTGATTTGGGAGTTTTAAAGATGGAGAGCTATAGAGGGGTGGTAGCCACGAAAATGGTGGATGGAAAAGATGATGAATAGTTCCATCTCTACCAATTATATAACCAACTACTCCCACTTAGCCCATTTCTCTTTTACTTGATACTTTGTCCCCCAAATCTAGTTTTAATTCACTCAGGCCACTTAAAATTTTCCTACACCATCACTCCTTGGTCTCATAGAAATGTTTTTCCTACCCACACACTTTGCCCTTAAGCCACTTAAGCCATTATAAGACATAATTTCTCAATTCTTCATTTAGTGCATTTTTCACCCTTAACTTTCACTTTTGATTCAAATGGCTAGAAACATTTATGGTATTATATTAATTAGCTCAAAAAACTTGCATGAACCTAATTTTACTGAAATTACGGTCATGCCACTGAATTGGGCCAAAATTACCGTTTTGCCCTTTTTGCCCTTTAGGTGCTAATTATACTTTGGAACTCAACTTAACCTTACTTAGCTTGCTCTTCTTGCATAATAAAAATTATTTGAGGAAAATAACTTGGGATTTACTTACCTTGGCATTCAAACTATTGGAAGTACTTGGAGAGCCTTTACATTTTCCCAACTTTAAGAAATTTGCTCTTCTAAAGTTTGATTATTAACCGAGCACAACACATGGATGATAATCCTATTACATCCTGCTTAGTTTTCTTACTCATGGTCTTTTCTTTACTATATTTGCCCATAGCTTCTTAACCATGAGCTCATTTCATGTCCTTAGCTTCTTTACTTATAAGTCAAAAAACTTCTTAAGGTACTCCTTAGGAGACCTCTCCTTGGAGACATTAGTTATAGGGTGGACACCTTGCCTTGGTTCACATGGCACATCCCTATACTCCCATTTTTCACTTAAGTCTATGTAACTTGGAGAGCACTTTCTCCCTTTCAGCCATTCTCCCCATTGGGGTACCTTTGAGAGTGCTTAGTCTCATACTTTGAGTCTTTACCCTTGGTGGGACTTGTCATAATCTTACACCTCACTTGGGCTTTCAAGCCTTACTTAGGTGTTTCTTAGTTACCACCACCTTAGCACTCTTGGCATTATTCAACTTGGCAATGCTTGCACCCATCTTAGGCATTTAAGCCACCTTAGGTACATCAACCTTTTATTGTCACTTAGTGACCCCTAGTGCTTAGGACACATTTTTGACTCAATAATTCTTACACCTAACTTAGGCACTCAAGCAATTCTTAGGTGTATCTTTAATTTTGTTGGCCCTTAATGCCATGGGCAAATACTTATCATGATAACTTACTTTTGGCATTATTGTACTTTAGCGCCTTAAGTATGGTACCATTTTTGTGGCAACATATTCTTAGCTTTCTTAGGTAGCTTTTCACACTTATTACTTGAGCGTTTCTTAGCCACTTTAAACACGCACAAATTTGACACCCTTAAGCATGGTATAGGTGCCTTAATTCACATAGACTTTTCATATTTTGCACGTCCTTGAGTGTGTTATAGACTACCCAATTCTCCAACAGTTGACTCCTTTGAGTACACTTAACATGCTTGGGGTCCTTGACTACTCTTTAGTCACTTGGCATTTTTTGGCCTTTAATTCTTAAGGCACATTTAGCATGCTCATTCACTCTTTATTTCCTAGGAGTCATTCCTTAATCAGCTTGGCTTATTTTAGCGGTAGGGTATTATAGGCCATTATTGCCTTTCCATAGGTCTCTTTAAATTGCTTGAGACCAACCTTTAGCACCATTGATCAACTTGCTTAGGTGCTTTAAATTCCCCCACACTGCCCAACATGTCACTACTGTGATCCTTAGGCCTTAACTTAATTACTTCGCCACCTTGGGTGTATGCTTGGCATGGAGTCCTCTTAGGCTTCATGGCCCTTTTTAATTTTTCTTAGGAAACCCTTAGGACTCTTGGCGGTCAAGCTTTCATGGTCCTCTTTTAGCCCTTACACTTGGGTACACTTTGTGTCATACAACTCATGCCACTCCCTTGGCCTTGGGAATTTCAGTTTACTTGATTCCAACCTAGCATTTGGCATTTGCCCTTATTCTTATCTTGGTTTCTCAAGGAATCCATAGGGGTTTTTTCTAACACCCCAAACCCATTAGGTTAACACAATCTGAATGCCATTCATGAGTTTTTTGAACATACTCTTATACTTAAATGATATTTACTTACCTTATGCTTTCTTTGGGACCACTTTGTTACCTACATCTTGCCTATCGACACTTGTGCACATTTTTAGGTCTTTGCCTCATTAGCCCATCCTTATACACTAGCCACCATGATATTTAATGTGATCTACACACTTATAACCCATAGTGTGTACACCCTTAGGCTTAACTGAGGCTTACAACCTCCTTATGCTCGGGGAAGTCTTACCTGGCACCTATTTGGCCCATATTTCACTTAAGCGCATGAAGTCTCTTTGAACACTAAAATTTCATAAAGCCTTTATTATGACTTGTTCTTATGGGCTCTTAGTGATTCAAGGCCACCATTCAGTAGCTACACTTCTGGGACTCTCTAGGTAGTTCCAACTATCTTAGGTTCAATGATGTTACCTCAAGGTTTTGGTTCCTTTCTTGGCCCCCTACTTGTTCAAGAGTCTTTCTTAGTCATTGGATGACCACACTTAGACTCTTAAACTACTTAGGTAACTTTTTTCCCCTAGGACAATAAAGAATCCCATTTGCTTTTTAGGCTTATCATGTTCACTTAATTTTCTAATAAACCTTAACTTTTAGTTGCCTTGAATCCCATTAGTGAGGATATTACCTCTATTCACACTTAACTCTATCTTGAGCTTTTCTATATTTAAGACCTTAACTCAGCATTTACACCCATCTATACCTTTGCCAATTCTTTTTGATTTATCCAGGACCCCTTGATAGTGGAGTACACTTTGGACCTTAGAGTCATCTCTTTTATGAACCTTTAGGTTAACTTAGGTCCACACTCATAGCGGTTTGGTTTAAAGCTTTTTTAGCTCATTTGAACTGGCAATAAGCCCCACTATCTAAATTTATTAAACTCGCAAACATTCGAGAACATTGCCCATTTCACTTTCATTCTTCATGAGCAGCCTCAGGTCGAGACAAACCATAGCAAAAACACTAGGCATAAGTCTATTACTTGGAGTTCATTCTATCTCCATGGGTGTTCTCATTAGCTATTAGGTCCTGAATTTATACCATTTAGGATGACTCCTTTTTGCTCACTTGGGTTGTTCTTAAATCCACCTACTTAATGGTGCTTTCATGGTCCCCCATTATACTTCTATATTGGGTTATAATTTTATAAGGATCTTGATGTTACCTTTTTGGTATTTAAGGCTCAAGTTAATCGCTAAACCTTGACCAACTTTCCTAAATCAACGAACTCCCCTCCTTAAAGAATCACACCTTTAAAAACAACTTCATATTTTTAGGACCTGTGGGTTATGGCTTTTACCCATCATTTGGTCAACTTTTCACAATTGCTGCAGGTCCTTGGAGTACCACTTACTTTCTCTTCACTCGCAACTTCAAGTTCTTGAAGTTAACTTTTGGCTTTATAGGCCCTTTTACCTTAGTTGCGGATGTTTGGAGAATTTAATCTTGCCTTACTTGGTAACCCTTACTTACTAGTGTGCAACACTTATCATAATTGGACCAATCATAACTGTCTTAGAGTTGTCGTTCCTTAAATTGTCCCTATACTGCATAAAATATTCCTTAAACTATAGGTACAAGTTTGATCAACTTAAGGCTTAACTCATAATATGACTTATCAATTCTTCCATGCAAGTCACCCTTGCCCTCAGGATACTTCCAAGGGTCATTTATGACTAACCCCATTCAGTTAGCTTTTACGCCCCTTAGTCAATCCTCTTCTGAACTATTACCACACCAATCAATAAGCTACAACCACAGATCACTGCATACTTATTACACCTAAGCTCTTAGGCAAAACCTTAACCACTCTAAGGATTTAATCAAAACTTACCCTGTTTGGGCTTTTATGGGTTCATATACCTATACTTCTTTGCAATCATAGCTTTCTAGGCAGGCTAGTCACAACCACAGACATAGCAGTTTAACAACAAAAACTACTTACCATTATGCTGTAAACTTAAAGGTACCTTTTGTTTTTTTTTCCCGCTTTATGACCAAACAATTGGTCCGAATAAGCCTTTTTGGTTGAATTTGAGTACTTGCAGTGCCTCCTCGGTGATAGAGGCATTCTTGACCTTAGCCTTGTTTAGGCCTTGACCTTGAGCATACTTATGCCCTTAGTCCTTTACCTTTCTAGTTTCCATACACCTAGCACATAGCCTTCATTTTCGGTTTGTGTTGCTTTTCCTTAGTTCTCCCTTGAGTTCCATGGACTCTAGATTAAGTGGTCCTTATTTGAGTTCTTGCTTCGAGCCTTAACTTACCCTGGGGTAGAGATGTTATTCTCTTGGCCTGGGTGCACACATGGTCCTAGTGCATTATAGCCCTTACTCGATGGCCTAATGCTCTCTTGGTGTCCATGTCACCCTTGCCCTAGGGTAATGATTATTCACTTGGCCTTGGTGCACCTTTTGAAACTTAGTGCCCTTTGGCCTTTACCTTTGGGCTTTTCAACTACTTGTCGAATTCTATCCTTATCCACATAATTGTAGACATTTCCTTGACCTAGGTCTTGCCCTTAGGGTGAGGATTCCTCCCTTGGTCTTAGTATACTAGCAGGCCTTAGCACACTTCGACCTTTACCTATTAATCATCAACCATGGCCTTTCATTCTTCAAAGGTTGTGTATTTCCCTTGGGCTCTTATGTCATAGTGCTATTAGGAATGTACAACAAGACCACTATCTTTTCTTTGGCGAACACCATAGGGCCACTTGGACCTTTACTCGGTCCCTTGCCTCAATACCAAAACCATATTGGGCTCCCATTGATATATTGTAACCAAAGCTAGATGACAACTCCAAGAATACTTATAAGTAGTACTAACCATACTTAGCGCAAGGACACACTTGGATCTTAGTCACTTATTGCCTCTACTAGGACTATCGACCAGCTTTAATACCATCTGTGGTAGAAAAGGGCCCCAATGTCCTGATTTGCTAACAGTGGTACGCTCTTAAGGAACTATGATCTCACTTAGGTTACAATTGGCTAGTTATTACTTGTGAAGTATCTTAAATCATTATGTGCAACTAGTAACTTAGCCTACCTTACATAAAAAATATGCATGCATCATCTTGGCTATGAATAACAAATAAATAAACATAAAATTGAAAATAGTGCTACGACAATTAATGAAAACACAATTCAAAATGGGCCAAGACGTAAAAATTTAGTTGCTTTAACTTCAAGTAACAACTATGTGCACACTTCTCAATCTTATATGCATCCAAATGTAACCTTAGTGTTATACACACCAATGGAACAATATTAAAGGTAATCTCTTTGTATAAAAGTACCATACATATAGAAAAAGCAGCATACATCTACTAAGATCCATCCTTAGCTTTTTACCCAAGCAAGCTAGCTGATGGCAGAGGGTTAGGCCTCCGCCGACCACTAGGGCGGACCATGGTGGTAGTATTGTCCCTTTGAACGGCGCATTAACGGGCGGCGCGGAGCCTTGAACCCGAGACCGCAGGGATTTACACCCCCTCAGGGGGGGTCGCGTCTAACCACTATCCCTAGTGGTTAGACGCGACCCCCCCTGAGGGGGTGTAAATCCCTGCGGTCTCGGGTTCAAGGCTCCGCGCCGCCCGTTAATGCGCCGTTCAAAGGGACAATACTACCACCATGGTCCGCCCTAGTGGTCGGCGGAGGCCTAACCCTCTACCATCAAAACGCGTCCTAGTGGTTAGACGCGACCCCCCCTGAGGGGGTGTAAATCCCTGCGGTCTCGGGTTCAAGGCTCCGCGCCGCCCGTTAATGCGCCGTTCAAAGGGACAATACTACCACCATGGTCTGCCCTAGTGGTCGGCGGAGGCCTAACCCTCTGCCATCACTAGCTTTAAGTGATGTGCCACACTTTTCTTGTACTCAATTAGCCTTTAACTATAAGGCAAACACTTCGCTCAGTACTAGCTTATACTAGAAGTAGCTTAAAAACATAAAATTTCCCACTTAGAGAGTACCTTCAAACCAACAAAACTAAGCCTTAACAGTTACCCCTTACCAATAATTAAGCATGACTAGCCTGCTCAATACCTGTACAACACTTAAGTGGTGAGTATTCTAAAGTACTCAGCAAGGGATTTGGTACCTGCAAAGAAAATATATGCAAGTATGCAAAGCAATACACACACACACACACACACACACACACACAAATAAAGCAATAAAAAAATGCAACAATAATAAGCACAGGCAATTAATAAAGAACAATAATAATGTAATGTAATGTATGGATGGATGAGTGAATGTACATGTTTATACACTTAGGACTTCCTTACACTCGAAGGTATTCTTAACTGCCATGAGCTTATACAGCTAGGGTACTTGGATACTGGCCCTCATATCCTATGCTAGCACTTGATTAAACCCCAGGAAGTCTTCTTTACAAGTGCCTTAAATAATTCATCACTTACTTGTCCTTGCCTATATTTTACGGGCTACTTAGAGTAAATTTTCATTTATTCACCTTTTACCTGTAACTTGCTCTTACTTATTATGCCAGGTAATTAAACTTAGTGGCCAAACTTTGCTAAGCCCCCTTGAACTTGACTCAGGCAACTTAGTGGATTCGCTTACTAAACCCGTTGACTGGGTTGGGACCTCTCAGGCACCTCTTAATGCCTGGAGAGACTTGGCCTCTACCCTTGGGTCATCAAGGGTCCTGGACCCCTTTTTGGGTCCCTCTCCAATGCCGGAGGTTCACGACCTCACCCCTTGGCCATTGGAGGACTCATACAATACTAGGTTCCTCCTTAGTACCCTATTTGTGACTTAAGGTACCTTACTTATCCACCTTTCCTTAGCCTTCTTAACCATCCACTTATTACCCATTTATTAATGCATAAATAAATCTTAGGAGCACTTTTGAGCCATGTTAGGATGCCCCTTAAACCTTAAGAATTGATTTGGAATATTTAGAAACAAGGTTGGCACAAGTCAGGCACAATGTTGTAGTATTGCATGTTATGGTGTGACAACATTGTGATTTTATGAAGCTTGCTGGAAACAATGCGATAGCACCAGCAAAGTTGGTGTGACAATATTGTACATTTTAGGAAGCCTTTTCTTCTTCTTGAGCTCAATATGATCACATCAAATAATCAGTACGACCGCATTGACCCTTAAAGTTGCATTTCTTCGCCCCTTTCTCTGTCAATCACATTTCAACTCTTACACAAACAGATTCCAATCATTTTTGGCTCATTCCAACTCACTCCCAAGTGTTTTAACACTACTTATACATCATTTAATCATGCCATAACATAAATCCCTTACCTTAAATGAAGATTTGCCAAATCAAGCAACTATTTACTGCAAGCTTAACCTAGATCCAATGGAGTTCCTTTGAGTTCCAAGCTTGAATTCAACCAAATTGGACACCAAAGTCATGAAATTAAGATTATTTCTAACCATTTAACAAGCTTAGAACTAACCCATAAGAATCAAATAGGCTTATCTTATGGTTTGAACCAAAAACTTACAAAACCAAGCTCAAATGCACCAATTCCACCAAAAAATGAGCTAAGGCCTTGTTGGGATGGCTTTAAGACCATTAATTTTCATGAAATTTTAGGTGATTTGGAGGTTTAGAGATGGAGAGCTATGTAGGAGAGGCAGCCACAAAAATGGTGGATGGAAGAGATGATAAATAGTTCCATCTCTACCAGTTATATAACCAACTACTCCCACGTAGCCCATTTCTCCTTTACTTGACACTTTGGCTCTTAAACTTAGTTTTGATTCACTTAGGCCACTTAAACTCTTCCTACACCATCACTCCTTGGTCCCATAGAAAGGTTTTTCTTACCCACACACTTTTCCCTTAAGCCACTTAAGCCATTAATAAGACATAATAGTTCAATTCCTCACTTAGTGCATTTTTCACCCTTAACATGCACTTTTGGTTCACATGGCTTGAAACACTTGTGGTCTTAACTTAATTAGCTCAAAAAACTTTCATGAACCTAATTTCATTAAAATTACAGTCATGCCACTGACTTAGGCCAAAATTAACATTTTTCTCGTTTTGCTCTTTAGGTGCCAATTACACTTTGGAATTTAACTTAACCGTACTTAGCTTGCTTTTCTTGCATAATAAAACTTATTTGAGGAAAATGACTTGGAATTTATAGACCTTGGCATTCAAACTATGGTAACTACTTGGAGAGCCTTTACAATAGTGGCCAGAAATCACTTAAAGGCGATGGTGGCATCAGACATTCTGAAGAGGAGAAAAAGGGAGACAAGTGGGTGTCTCTATTGTAGACTTACACGAGAGAGAAGGAAGAAAAAATGAAAGTTATCATTTTATATAACTAATAATGCTAATATATAGCTTTGTTCTGTTGAGTTATCCCTGTGTTACATAGTTGCCTGAATCCTTATAGTGCATATTATATTAGTGCTGATTGTTTCAAAATTTTTACTTTTACTTAAGTAACTTACAATTAAGTCACTGTTTGTTTTTTTGCTTAGGTGACCATCTAGCGGCCAAAACTTGAGTCCTAAAAAATGGTGGCTAAAACCATTGCCCTGGTGACTAACTATAGTTGGTTGTTAGATGGTCGCCATAAACCTCTGAAATCTTTTTGGCCACCGTCTTAGCCACAATTTTATTAGCCACCAAAAAAATAGTGGTTCTTATTGGTCACTAATTTAAATTTCTATTATAGTTGCATATGTGGCCCATAAATTTTTATTATTATCCTATTTTAGACCCTAACCTCAAAACCTTGCGTGCAAAGTCCTCAATCTCAATTTTTTGTTTCATTTTAGGCATTTGAAGGATGAAAATGTTAAAACTGATAGAAATGGAGACATGTTATATGACCATGGAAGCCACAACCAATGATGGCAAGGACCCTTGAAGACAATTAGTGGACCTATGATAAGAAAGAAGGTAAAGGAGCTCACTAGTGCACTTCAAGCTTTTGTCTTAAGTTACTTCATGGAGAAGGGACTTCAAATTTCAAAAGGAGCTACTGGAATACTCAAGGAATCACATGGAAAGGATGATCAAGCATGGTGCTCAATTCTAGAGTTCTTAGACAAGTCAAGCAACAAGAAACACCAAGGGCACCCCTCAAGTGCACCTTTGGAGCCCAATTGAAATGTTCTTGGGCCATTTTCTTGCATAAGTTGAATCTTTGAGCCCTAAAGTTTGAAGAACTCTTTTGGACATCTAAAAGGAAGTATCAAGCCATTATAACTCAATTATTTAAGTTTGAAGTTAAACATACAAGCAAAAATGCTAAGGAGCCCTTAGGTGCACTCGAGCAGACCATTTTGGGATTTTTAGGGCCAAACTTGTATTTGTACTTTATTGTATTTAATTTGCTATTTATTTACATTATTTAAGATATTTTATTAAGGCTATGGAAGTGATTTAGGTCACTTAGAATAAGTGGCATACGCTACACACATTAAACATGTGCAAATTAGGTGAATTAGTCCTAGTTTGACTAGGTTTTCGTAACTCATTTGAACTTAGGTTTCCTATGCAACTTTGACTGAGTTTTTGCCCTAGTTTTAGCCTATAAATAGGCATATTTTCTAGTTGTAAAATATAGTTTTTTACATGAATAATATTGTTATTTGAAGAGGAAAATCTATTTGGTTCTTTCAAGACTACCTTGGCACATATGTTACTTGTGTTCTTTGGTTTTCTTATACTTCTTATTTCTAATCACAAGTTTATTAGGGGTAGGGGTTCCAAATTCAATCTCTTTGATGTATTTGTGGAGCTTACTAGTATCTTCAGTACATTTCATGATCTTTATACCATTGGGGTTCGCCTCAATTGGTATTAGAGCCACAAGTTCCATCTAAAGTACATATCCTTGTGTTCTTGTTTCTCTCTGTTTTTCTTTCAATTTTTCCAATTCTTTTCCATGTTTTAATCCTATTTTTTAATCCTATTATTTCTTGTTTCTGGTCTGTTCTCTTTGTTTGCAGCCTTGTTTCCAATCAAAACAACAAAAACAACAAAAAAGAGTCAACTACGTTTCCTTGTGTTTTTGGTTTTCATCCATTTGTTTTCTTTTGCTTGTGATCCTTTCTTTTCATGTCCAACCTTATTAATCTTTCTTGTTTTCATTGTTTCTAGCATCCTAGAGTCAAGCAAATACCAAAAAAAGAAGGATCCAAAAATAGGTTGTTTCAGCATCAAAAGTTTCCTTTCAAAGTGTGCAAGATTTAATAGTTTTTTGTCTTGGTAAAAAAGATAACTGAGTTTTTGTCTTTGGCAGCAAGGAACTTCAAGGAAAAAAGTGTTTTGGAAACAAAACAACAAAAAGAAAAGAGGCTAGAAAAAAATGAAAAAAGCTAGAAGGAAAAAGAAAAGAAAAAATTGAAAAAAAAAGGGACTTGCACAAGTGATTTGTTTTTGTGCCCACAAACCCTAACCCATTCAGTTTGGAGCAAAAAATTTTCTTTGTAGTTCTTGTGATCATTAATTGCAAGTGCTTCTTAGAGTCTTTTTAAAAACTTGATTAGCCTACCTCTATTTTGGAGTCAAATTGTTCAGGTTTTCTTGTGTGCTTTGAGGAAAGTTTTCTTAGAGCTTTTGAGGACTCATTTAATTTGAATATTCTCACTAAAAAATTGAGTATTTTGAGTGCTCATCTTTTGGGGGAAACACAGTAGGTGAGTGCGTGCGTGCGGATCTTTGATTTTAGGAGCATGAAGGGACAGAAGGATAGGAGGATTGAAGTAAGGCATAATGAAGGGCCTACCATGAGGGAACTTCAAGAAACCTTCAATAGACTCATGGGGAGGATTAAGGACAATGACTTAAGGCTACCAAGGAGACCTAACCCTATCTTGCAACCAGGGAAAGGTGCAAGGAGAGATGATCATGAAGAGTAAGAAGGTGCTTGGCTTGGCCATGGGCTTCCAAGGATGGGGAAGCCAAAGGAGGACAACAATCTCAACTCCATCAAGCTTACCATCCCATCACTGCAAGGAAGGAGTGATCCTAATGCATATTGGGAATGGGAGCAAAAGATTGAGATGGTATTTGATTGCCATCATTATTTTGAGAAAAAGAAGGTTAAATTGGCTACCATTGAGTCCAATGATTATGCTTTTGTATGGTGGAACTAGGTTGTTACTTTTAAGATAAGGAATGAGGAGAAGCCCATACATACATGGAGAGCCCTTAAAGTCTTCATGAGGAGGAGATTTATTCCTAGCTACTATTATAAAGATCAACACCTCAAACTTAAAAGGCTAGTGCAAGGCCAAAGGAGTGTGGAGGACTACCATAAAGACTTGGAGATGACCTTGACCCAAGCCAACATCATTGAGGATCAGGAGACCATCATTGCTAGATTTATCAATGGTCACAACCATGAGATGGTGCCTTATGTCAATATGGAGGACATGCTTTACCATGCCACTAAGGCTGAAAGGATCATTAAAAGAGCATAGGCATCCAAGACAACTCAAGGAGGAAGCTCCACAGGGAAAAGAGTATGGAGCAAAGATGCAAGAGAAGCACCCAATCCAAAAGTGGAGGGCACCAAAGGAGGCTTGTCTTGGCCTTAACAAGACAAGTCCATACCTTTACCTGAACATGCACCTAAGGCATGAGAGATGGTGTGCTTTAAATGTAGAGGCAAGGGGCACTACATGGGAGATTGCTCAAACAAAAAAGTGATGATTATTAAAGATGATGGAGAGTTCACATCCAAGGATGAAGATGCCATGGAGGAGACATCACCTTTGGAGAGTGAAAAGCCAAAAACACTTGAGACCAAGGACGCAGACTTTGCATTTGTGGCAAGGAGAGCTCTAAGTATGCAAGTCAAGGAGGAGGCCAATCAAAGGGAGTGCATATTCTATACAAGGTGCCGAATTAAAGACTAAGTATGTAGCCTCATCATTGGTTGAAGAAGTCACACCAATGTAGCAAGTTCAACCATGGTGAAGAAGTTGAAGCTTCTTACATAAAAACACCCTCAACCATATAGACTTCAATGGTTGAATGATGCATGAGAGGTAAAGGTGGTAAAGCAAACTTTGGTTCATTTTAAGATTAGTACTTACTATGATCAAGTTCTTTGTGATGTTGTACCTATGCAAAGCTTCTCACATTTTGCTTGGGAGGCCATGACAATTTGACAGGAAGGTCACACATGATGGTGAGAAGAACATGCACTCTTTTGTCCACCAAGGAAACCCAAGCATGGTTGTTCCACTTTCACCACAAGTCTTAGAGGATCAAAGAAAGCTTCAAAGTAAGGTTGAGAGAAAAGAAAAAGAGGTAAAAGTTGAGGGCAAGAGTGGTGAGAAGGAAGTTGAGAGAACAATTGAGAGATCAAGTGAGAAGAGTGAACTTGAGGGGAAGAAAAGTGGAGAGTTCCTGAAAGAAAAGAATAAGGGAAAGTTAAGTGGAAAAAAATAGTGTCATATTACAAAAATAAGTAATATGAGGAAAGCTATAGTTTCATCTGACATAATGAAGTCTTTTTCTAGTGTTGTGTTGTCTTATTTTCAGGAATTAAGTGGAGATGAGCTATAAGAATCAAGTGAGTTGCTGCCCATCCAAGAAGTTGGTGTTCCCAATATTCTAAGTCATGTCTCATGCATCAAACCAACTAAGGAGGTTAAAATGGAACAATTTGAGGTTAGTCCTAGTGATTTCATATGTAAAAGTTTGCCTAATATTGTTTTTTACCATATGGTTCAAGGGGATGAAATTGTTGCAACTCCAATTGAAGCCATTGAGTGTAAAGGTGAAAATTTTATGGTTCCTATACCTAAGGAAGATACGGAGACTAAGTCCAGTTGCTTTAATGTATTTCATCCTTGCACCTAGATTTGATGTGGTTTTGCATGAAAGTCTCAAACAATGTGTGTTTGCCAGTCGTATTGTTTTGAAGAATGATTTTCATGAAACTAGATTAAGAGAAGGAAGTAAGCATGAAACTTTGTCAAAATATGGTTGTAAGTCTTCTAATTTTTTGGTTTGTTAAATGCTCTTTTGAATTCAATGAGTTTCTTGAAAGAACAATCCGTTTTGTTGTCTTTTGTTTTTGTTTTTGTTTGTTTTGCATCTATTTCACATTGGTTTGTTTTGCCTTAAGTTAAATCTACTTATTTGGAATTTTTCATGCATAAATTGGTTCTTATACATGCATTACATACTTCTTTGATTCCCATTCATGTTCAACCCATTTTTGTGCGTAAATCTTTAATTTCTAGCAACCATTTCTTTATCATGACACATGCATTACACAAACTTTTGAGCTTTGACATTTTTGCTTCATGTCCGAACTTGAACGTATTTATTTTGAGTGAAAATTCTGGTTTTAAATTCAGCCTTTTGAGGAAATATGTTGAGTCCTTGGTTTTGTGTCATATTCCATGCAAATTCACAATTTCATGCATTATGGTGCATGTACATGCAAAAATAAGTTTGCCACTAAATTGGTTTCATTTAATCCTATTTATTCCAATCTTGTATCATTTAAAATGGTTAGGATTTTTATGAAATTTGTGCATCCTTGTTTTGCTATTAGTTTAGGCTACATTGTGTTCAATTCTTGTTTGATTGAATGACCTATGTAAACTATTGTCTTGACATGCAAAATTTGTGCTTTTCATGACCATAACACTTGTGTGAGTTTAGTTCAATTTGTTTTGAGTACATACATTATCCATGAGGTTAATTATTCCTACACTTTTCCTAGTTGTGAGAATAATGTTTTTGTGATGGCAAAGACAATGATAGTGATATCTATAGTTAAGATAAAAATTGTGCAAACTTTCAGATTTTTTGTACTAATTGCTTCCAACTTTGTTTTTGAACTTAGAGGTATCAAAATTAACATTGTGTTGGGATATTGGTTCAGGTTTTGCACAGGATTAAAGCTCCATACACAAGCAGTCCATGCTATTAAAGGTAAGTGCTTAAGTATTGACTATTTCACCCTTATTGATTTAGTTCCCTTTTATAATGTAGGTTTTGATTTGAGGATGAATCCTTCTAAGGAGGGGGGAGTTGATGTAGCATGGAAGGCATAAACAAAGATGACAAGGGCTTTTTGAATAGAACTAGTGGACCTATGACAAGAAAGAAGGCTAAGGAGTTCACTAGTGCATTTCAAGCTTTTGTCTCAAGCTACTTCATGGAGAATGAACTTTGAATTTCACAAAAAGCTATTAGAATACACAATGAATCACATGGAAAGGATGACCAACCTTGGTTCTCAATTCTAGAGTGCTTAGACAAGTCAAATTACAAGGAACACCAAGGTCACCCCTCAAATGCACCTTTGGAGCCCCACTGAAGTGTTCTTGCTCCATTTTCTTCCATAAGCTGAATCTTTAAGCCTTGAAGTTTCAAGACCTCTTTTCAACATCTAAGAGGAAGTATTAATCAAATGGAACTTAATTATTCAAGTTGGAAGTTGAAGATACAACCAAAAACCCTACGGAGCCTTTAAGTGCACCTTAGAAGATTAGTTTGGGGTTTTTAGGGCCAAACTTGTATTTGTACTTTATTTTATTTAATTTCCTATTTATTTACATTACTTAGGATTTTATTAAGGCTATGGAAGTGATTCAAGTCACTTAGAATAAGTGGCATATCCTACACACATTAAACATGTGCAAATTAGGTGCATGAGTCCTAGTTTGACTAGGTTTTCTTAACTCCTTTGAACTTAGGTTTCCTATGCGACTTTGACCGAGTTTTTGCCCTAGTTTTATCCTATAAATAGGGACATATTCTGGTTGTAAAACAAAAATTTTTACATGAATAATATTGCTATTTTGAGAGAAAAATCTTTTTGGTTCTTTGAAGACTACCTTGGCGCATATGTTACTTGTGTTCCTTGGTTTTCTTATACTTCTTATTTTTAATCACAAGTTGATTAGGGGTGGGGGTTTCAAATCCAGTCTCTTTGATGTATTTTTGGAGTTTACTAGCATCTAAGGCATATTTCATGGTTTTATATCATTGGGGTTTGCATCAACGTGCTACAACAGTTTAGGGTGATCACCTACATGGCACAAATGAATAAACCATATCAATAATGTAGAAAATAAAGGAAAAAAGAATAAACAAAATTAAACCTCCTATAAATGCTTTCTCTGCCACTGCTAGTCATCTTTGACAAAAATGCTAGCGTTGATTGCCTAGGTCAGTGAAATCGATGCTCTATCATTACTTTGAAGTCGATCCAAAGTAAGGGAAATCAAAGTTTCTAACGAAATCGAAGGCAAAATTGAATCGAAGGGGTTGGTGTTTCTAGCAAAGATGAATTCATTGAAGGCATTTCTTGTGGTGGCCAATGGGATGATGGTGAAATCAAATAAGGGGATTGGCTAACAAGGAAGGAAGGTGGGTGTTGAGGATGGTGGAGGTGATTGTGAAATTTGGGAAAGAAGATTGCAAATTGGAGATTAGTGATTGTGAATGATGAATGAAATAAGAGATTGCGAATGGCAGAAGGGTAGATAGTAGAGAGGATTGGAGAACGGTGGAGGAGATTCATAGACAACAGAAGGGTGGACGGTAGAAAGGCAGATGACGGAAGGGCTGCCAAGAAGAAGTAGTGAAGAGACTTTTTTTTTTCAGTGTATGATTGACCATTGAAGCAATTTTTTTTGGTTGTGGTGGACATATTGAATAGGGAAGTGCAAGTGTTTGACTCTATGTCACCCAGTAAAATGATTCAGTAGTGCAAAATGTGGATAGAATATATTGTATGTTCGTGAGTAAAGTTATGGACACGGATATAATTATTTGGTAATAATGGTGGCTTTGTCACAACTGTAGGCAAAAGCCTTAGAGTATATTATTCAATCGAGAGGATATTTTTATTCTGACTTCAAACAGGTTCAAGTATCTGTTATAGAGCAACCTAATAGTTATGACTGTGACGTTTTCACTTATTTATTGATGGAGAAGCTGGATCTAGTGACACATTATTAGACAAGGATAAGAGTGATTATTATTTTTTAACAAGTATAGGTCTAGAATTATTTTGGTCTTACATTTTGTGAGTTGCAGTGGAATAGTTATTCTGTTTTATGATTTGCACTGGGATAGTCACCAATGATGATGTGATTTACTACTCCACATTCTAAGAGGTGACAACAATTAGAGAAGGCAGCAAGTAGTTGGCATGATGCCAAAGTGATTGAGAATGAGCCAATTGTTTTTCACATTTGAGATATTTTATCGTCTGGAGACCTAGAAACTAGTAAGAGGCCGAAATGAGTTGCTGCCCAAAAATTATCATCCAGAAACCTTGCAACTATTAAGATGCTGAAATTAGCTACTGCAAAAAAAAAAGTGAAACATAAAGTAATGATTTCAGAATCTGTTGATCTTTCAATGAAAGAGAAGGAAAAGAGGAAAAGGAAAGGGAAAGGAAAACCACAAACACAGAGGAAGAAGAGTTAATCATAAACAAATATATTGTAATTTTGTATTTAATTCAGTATACTACTAGATTGTATTGAGCATGGTTATGAATCTGAATGAACAAAAATGAGAGAAGGACAACAAACACATAAATATGGAAAGAAAAGTGACAGAGCAAGCATAAGAGTGATTGACTAAAATAACAAGCAATGAGATTGAGAGAATGGTGATTGAAAACAAAATGCAGTGAAAACAAAGAAAAGGTGATAAAGTAAAATAAAAAGTGATTAAAGAAAAAGAAAAATGATGGATGACTAGAGCTTGATGGATAAATAGTAAGTACTTGTTCTCAGTTAGGGGGTCCATGGTTCACATTGAGGGGTCTGATTGTGAACTAGTAACCCTCATAAAAGTGAATCGGTATGTACTGGTTCACATTCAGGAGATTTCTAGTTCAAATTTATGGGCCTGACGGGGAACCAGTGACTCCTTGAAAAAGAACCAATAAGTATTGGTTCTCTGTGAGGGGGTCCTTGGTTCACATTGAGGGGCCTGATGGTGATCCAGCAACCCCCTGAAAATGAATTGGTATGTACTGGTTCACATTGAAAGGTCACTGGTTCACTTTTAGGGGCTTGACGGAGAACTAATCACCCCACTGAAAGTGAACTAGTAAGTTCTGGTTTACATTCAAGGGCCTAATGGAGAATTGTGGTTCATATTTAGAGTCCTGATAGACAACTAGTAACCCCATAAACGTGAACCTTTAAGTACTAGTTCACATTCAGGAGGTCCGTGGTTCATATTTAGGGTCCTGATAGACAACCAGTAACCCTCCTAAAAGTGAACCTTTAAGTACTAGTTCACATTCAAGGGTCCCTGGTTCACATTGAGGAACTTGATGGAGAACTAGTGGCCCTCAGAAAGTGAGCCTGTAAGTACTGGTTCACTCTCAGTGGGTCTGTGGTTCACATTTAGGGGCCTGATAGAGAACTAGCGACCCCTCACAAAGTGAATTGGTAAGCACTAGTTTACATTCAGGGGGTGCTTGGTTCACAATGAAAGTTCTGATGGAGAATAATTAATTCATTTAAAAGTGACCTGGCAAGTACTTGTTCATATTCAGGGGCCTGATGGAGAAGCAATGATCCGTCAAAGTGCACCTGTAAATACTAGTTCACATTCAAGGGTCCTTGGTTTACATTGAGAGGTTTGATGGAGAACCAGTGATCCCCCTAAAAGTTACAGGTAAGAACTGGTTCATATTCAGGGGCTTTGTGGTTTGGATTTAGGGGCCTAATGGAGAACTGTTGACACTCCTAACAGAACTGGTTCACATTTAGAGGGTCTGTGGTTCATATTTCGGAGCCTGATGAAGAACTAGTGACCTCACTGAAAGTGAACCAGTAAGGACTGGTTCACATTCAAGGGGTCCGTGGTTCACATTTTGGGGTCTTTGGTTCAGTTTCTGGGCACTGATGGAGAACTAGTGACCTTCCTGAAAGGGAGTCAGTAAGTACTGGTTTACATTCAGGGAATCCATGGTTCACATTCAGGGGCCTAATTGAGAACCAGTGACCCTATTGAAAGTGAACCCGTAAGGACTGGTTCACATTTAGTGGGTCATTGGTTTACATTCAGAAGGTCACTACTTCACATTACGGGGCCTGATGGAGAGCCAATGACCCTCTTGAAAGTGAACCAGTAAGTACTGGTTCACATTTAGGAGGCCTGTGGTTTACATTCAGGGGCCCGATGAAGAACTAGTGACCCCCTTAAAGTGAACCGATAAGTAGGGCCAGCTATTTGGTTAATTCAGTTTTGACCAAGCTAAATTAGTTGGTTTGGTCGCTTTTTGGTTTTAACTGCTACAAACCGAATTGACCGAATTTGCTTAGAAAATTGATTAAAACCGAAACCGAATTTTTCAGTTTGGTTTGGATTAAATCGAAATAAGCGAAGTTTTGTTTAAAAAATGCTCCTATCAAATCTTTAAAAAATATAAATCCTTACATTGCCTTATTGTTTTCTTGAAGTCATGTTGGATAATAAAATAAACACTTTAAACCAACTCCTAAACACTACAATAAAACAGAAAAGAATCATCTTATGAATTCTAAAGCCAAATGCAAAACCAATTGTGAATTTGATATATATTCAAAATAGAGGAATGATTTTATTTTTCGACCACAAGTAACCGTATGTAACCCAAACACATCAACAAAATGACAAAGCAAGCCACACACATCAACCAGTCAAGCTAACACAAACAAACTTCCACAAATAGAAAATACCAACAGTAGATAGAACAATGACAAACTTCGTTTCCACTTGGAGCTGAGAGCTCTCAATTCCAATTAAGTACCTAAACTAATAGTATATATATATATCAGGAGACAGTAGTCACCATGTTTATATACTTCTGCTTTGCCGTGTGCTCTTCCACCCAATCAACTGCATCACAAAAACTACTTCCCTTAACTTGCTCATTTTCTAGAACCCACCCACCCATCTTATGCGCAGAACAAATCATGAACTTAATCAAACCCTAAATGCCCAAACAAACTTACCTTCATTGATGAACATAGCAATTGGGTGAATGGGTTGGCGCGGCATGATACAACATCAAAGATGAGTGCGATCTGGTGGCGGTGGAGCGGTGAGATGAGGCGATGCCGTGGTGAGGGCTGGCGCAGTCGCAAACGAGCAGTGAAAGTAAGAGATGGATTGATGCAAATGAGATATGCATAGTAGGAGAGTAGTTGGGTGTGAGTTAGTGACTTAGTGAGGAGAAGGACTAAAGAATATTGGAACTAGGGCTGAAAGCCTGAAAGGCTGGATGGATGGTATGGATTGGACCGAATGAATATGGGTGAGTAATGAAGTGGGGATTGGCTTTTTTTGATTGGGCTTATGGGTTGCGGACGAATAGGGAAAAAAATATAGGCATCTAGCAAGCAGGCCCAGCACAGTAGGCCACCAACAAGGGCCCAAAAACATTTAAAACAATTCAGTTACCAAATTAATCAACTCCCTCAACCGAAACCGAACTGAAACCTTTTTTAATCATTTCGGTTTTAATCCAAACTGAACCAAAAAACCGAATAAACCAAACTGAAAAACAAATGATTCAGTTTGTTAGTTTTTTTGGTTTTGGTCAAATAATGCACACTCCTACTAATAAGTACTGGTTCACATTGAGGGGCCTAATGGAGAATCAATGATCTCCTTGAAAGTGAACCGGTATGGACTGGTTCACATTTAGGGATCCCTGGTTCACATTCCGGGACCTAATGGAGAACGAGTAATCACTCTGAAAGTGAAACTAGTAAGTACTAGCAAACAATTAGGGGGTCCATGGTTCACATTCAAGGGATTAATGGATAACCAGTGACCGCTCCCGAAGTGCATGGGTAAGTACTGGTTCATATTCAGGGGGGCTGTGGTTCACATTCTTAAGCCTGATGGAGAATCGGTGACCCCCTGAAAGTGAACTGGGATTGTACTAGTTCATATTCAGATGGTCCGTGGTTCACATTCAGACGCCTGATAGAGACCCAGTGACCACCTGTAAGTGAATTGGTAAGGACTGGTTCACATTTAGGGGGTCCCTGGTTCACAGTCAGGGCCTTGATGGAGAATCGATAACCCCCTTGATCGTGAACCGCTAAGCACTAGTTCATATTTAGGGGGTCATTGGTTCACATTTAGGGGCTTGATGGAGAACTAGTGAGCCCCTGAAATTGAATCAGTAAGCATTGGTTCACATTCAATGACCTGGTGAAGAACCAGTGACCATTTGAAAGTGAACCGGTAAGTACTAGTTCATGTTCAGAGGGTTCCTAGTTCAAATTCAGGGGCTTCATGATGAACCAGTCCTTCCTTAGTGGACCCGAGGTCAATTGTTGGGCCCAAAAGTAGCCCCAAATTGCCATTAATAAACCTAGCAAAATGACATTTCACCTTCCAAGAATCACTTTTCACCCCTGTAAAATTTGTTTTCACTCCATAGCTTTTTGCTCTGCTGTTCCATTGGTCTCTTTTGCTCATTCCCTCAATTTGTGATTCCATGCTTCACCGGCCTCTTGCCACTTACTGCCTCATTTCGTCAGTCCGTGCTCTACCGATCTTTCGTTATTTTCTTATTGCACAACCCACCTTTCATACATGGTCAAGTGGAAAGAGATTATTAAGGAGTTATCGTGTGATCAAACACAGTCAATGATAAAATACCTTTCACCAACAAAACTATTTCGACCAGCTATCTCTACCTACCTCATCCCAATGTCGCATGTGTCCTATTGATCTCATTCGATACCTTATATTAGATTATTGCTTCTTTAAAGTTTGCATGTTCTTTGATTTTCATGACGTGATTTGGATTATTACTTTTAAACAATGACCTGTTGAACTTAGTTCTAGAAAAGCAGTTGAAGATACCAAAAAGCATTTGGGACTATAGACCATTGATATCTTATTCAGAAAAGCATTTACTACTATAGAATAGAGGAAAAGCATTTGGGATTATAAAAAAGTGTTTATTGCTAGAGAATAGCCATATCCACTTTGAAAAAGCATTTGAAGGAGAAAAAAGCGTTTGGGAGTATAGGATACTGATATCCTATTTGAAAAAGCATTTATGACTATATAAATGTGTTATTTGATGTAGAAAAATTATGGGCTACTTGGAAAAGCGATATTGAGCATAAAAGAACATTTAATGCTATAGAAAAATGATATTTAAGTTGGAAAAGCATTCATCACTTTCAGGTAGGAATATCCAGTAATTTTATTTATATGAACCCTATTTGTTGCTTGATGCCATTATATCCATAGTTTCATTGAATTTTTTATAAACTCATTTAATTTCTCACTGTTTGGTAGGATCGGCTGAGCTATTTTAGAGGACATGCAAGTGTCAAGAATCTGTTTGACTGGTTTCACAACTTCCCAGAGACCATAAAAGATATGATTAGAGGGATAGGTCTGTTCATCACAACTAAAGCCTTAAAGTCCACATACTGTGACAGATATCTTTTCCGTGCTCTCAGTCATTTCTGCTGAGATATGACACATATATTTCCCAAATATTGGTGAAATGATGATGATACCATGTGATTTTGTTGCTATTATGACGCCAAGGTGCAGTGGAGCAAGCATACTAGTTAACATGGAGATATACAATGATGTAGGCATCTTGGCAGAACTTATGGGTGACCAATGGGATATGTTCTATAATAAGAAGAAAGTAAGCTTTTCTACCATCATCCAGACTTATTCAGGCTATCAAACAAACACAGTTGTAAGGAAAACACATCTTGTTCGATTTTTTTGGCCACTATGATTGGGATGACTATATTTTGCGACACTAGTACACGTATTTTGTACACATGGTGGTTGTCTACATTGCTGATATCTCTTAACTTAATATGTATAATTAGAGTGGTGTAGCTCTTACTACCCTTTACTTGTACATGGTTGGCCTGAGCAGGGGTACTTGAGGGAGTGGAGGATTTTGCCAAGCATGGCAGGTAATCTCCCTATATTTTTTTGGTATAATCTTGAATTAATTAGTTTCATAAACGGCCATTACTTATCGTGTTTTTAGAACCAGTTATCAAAATGGGCTTGTGAGCACTTCATTTAGATTGGTCCCTCCCTATAGTTTATCGGTTTAGACTTCTACCTTTGTGAAAAACACTATGTTGAAGGCCAAATGGGGGGCATGACTTGTAACATTGAATGGTATATTGAGTAGTTCAAATATATGACTACTTCAAGAGTCATTTGGTGGCCATGGGATTACATGAACAATAACCTCCCCTATTATGTGCGCTAGAGCCTTACTTCCTTCAATGAGGGTCCGTGTGTCTGAGTGTGGTATCTTTCAAAAAGGGTGTATCAACAAAACTTACATCAACTACCATATAAAGAAAAGTTGGTACCTGATCATCCTCTTGCTTCAGTGTTAAAAAATAAATGGTATTTTGTAGAACTTGAAGCTGCACTTAAGGGTACATGTTGGGATTAGTTTGTCAAACGTTTGAAAGAAGGTGGCTATATGCTCTGGTAGGCGTGATAGCAGAAAGACCTACTGCAGCAGTTGGAAGGGGGTGATCCTCCACCTTCAACTTCTGGCATTGATGTGCCTTTTACATCAAACGCACCAGTTCTAGAGACAAGAACTTTTTGGTGCTGAAATAGAGATACCATCTAGTTCTATTTTGCTTCTTGATATCGACACACCTAAACCTAAACTACTACGGATCCTAGATGTCACTGATGAAAATGCGAGGGTCTCCTGCTCAATCCAATATTCAAAAGTATTAGTTTATTGTAACAACTTGATTTATATTAATTTTACTCAATCACAATATCTCTCATTCTGATTTGTAATATATGAATAGGTGAAGAGGGAGTCTGTTGAGAAGTTGTTGAGGTTGGTTACAGGAATTAAAAAGGATGTGATGGAGAGAATATGGAAGGAGGCTAGCAAAATATAATTAAGAGAATGCGTAAGTGATTTAATGATCTTATAATACCTACTTATTGTTAACCATGCCTATGCATTACTTCTTCTCATTGTAGTTCACTTGTAGGAAAGAATGACCTACATGGTCTATTCAATATGGGAATGAAGCAGTACAAGAACAAGACTTTGCTCATTCAGGTCAGGATACTGACACGAATGATACTAACGACGATGAGGCGGAAGACCTTAATTCTCTTGACAAATTGGTACCTAGTACACAACATAATAATGGTGATGGTGATAGTGATGGTGACGATGGAGAAAATGAAAGTGATGGCAATGAAGATGAATGTGATGGAAAAGATGAAGGTAATAGCGATGAAGATGAAGGTGATGGAGAAAATGAAGGTGGTGATGGCGACGAAGATGAAGGTGATGGAAAAGATGAAGGTGATAGTGATGGAAAAGATGAAGATGATGGTGATGAAGAAGATAAAGGCTCTGATGATATAGAAGATTCTAGTGACAAAGAAAATGAGAATGGAATTAATTCAACTTATCAACCAAGTGTCCCAAAGGCCAGTTCAAAAGATGAAGAAGATAGGCCTGCAAAGAGGGGGAAGGAGAAGGTGAAGTTTCTTAGTAATTTAACTTAAGCTTTAGTATATATGTTTTCCTAGAAAGCTGGACATAATGCTAAGATATTATTATCTTTATGTCTTGATATTTGGATATGTATCCTTCTTTATTAATTGACATTTTCAACATGGTCACTAATTTTTCATCACTTTTCATCATTTTTTTATTTCAAACTATTTTATATAAACTTCAATGTTTTTATTTCTATTCAAATGATTTTATGTTTATGTAAAACACTTGTTCTTCACTTTTCCTAATCTACAATCATTTTTCTTTCATTAAAATCAATTTTCCTTACCTTTGATTGCTTTTACTAATGTGCAATCGCTTTTCCTAAACTATTATCACCTTTTCAAAGTCCATAATCCTTACTTAATACTAATTTAATGCTACTCCAACTCTTTCTATAACCAATTTTCCCATAACATAAATAATACTAACTTAATATTACTCCAACTCTTTCTACAACCATTTTTCCAATAACATAAACAACGTGTACACATATCATTCCAACAATCATTCTTGGCTTGAATACTATCCCCACTGACTATACCAGGAATTATCCTGATTTTCAGAAGAACACTGGTTTGCCTTGTATATCCCACTAATGCCTGCATTAAATGTCCACCTAGCATATTGAGAGTATAACAAACTCTAGAATGACATACCTTGCCTATGAAAAGAAGTTCCCACTAAATCAGTCCTTTGAGATAGTGGCATAGATTCACTTTCTTCAACATCTGGGCAAAATAAAGAAATTGATACATCAAGCTTACCACTACTATAGCCTCATGGATCCTCCATTCTAAAATTTCCACCTTCATTTTCGGTACGTAATGAAAATATATCACTTATAGGACCCCCTTATGGCGTTCTTCACCAATATCTGCTTCTTCATACATAATCATGTTGTGTGATAGGTTCCACAACATTTGTTACACTTCACATGCCATTTATTAGTATTTGTTTTCTTCCTCCTATGCCTTCTCCCACTAATCACAACTGGATTTTGAACCGTATTTGGATTCAAATCTGTGACATCACTATGCATACTCTATTTCCTTTTACACACCTTCTCATATGACTCATTCATCCGGACAGTTGATTTACTTAATTCTTGTCTTTGTGAAACCCCTTTTTATCACACCTAGCTGCAAGGTAAAAGATTTTGTTTCCTATTGTCATTAGCTGACTCTGCCTCTCACTAAACACCCTTTTCATATCACAAACTGCTTCTTTCTCACGATTGTTTTCAAATACTTTCTTTGCTCCTTTGTCCATCGTTTCAATATCAAACCCTCTGGGATTTTGATCACATTTTCCAACTTTAGCACACAGAATATGTGTCGGCATGGAAACTCTAAAGCATAGTAAGAAAAACTATTACAACTAATTCCAATTGTTCAAATACCACTAAATTATACCTTTTTATGTTGGTTTTCTAAATGAACATTTCCATATCTCTATATTCTACAAGTTCTAAACCATTCGTGGTCTTCCCATACTACCATATCTACAAACACAATAGATTTTATCTTCCCTATTGATGCAATAAAGAATTACTGCATAATTAGCTTCTTCTATTATTTTACTGCACACTTTCTGAAACATGACAGTTGTGTACACCTCACGTGCATGAATCTCAAGTCTCAACCAACCTAAGATGGGTAGTGAATTGTGGATTTGTGTGTTTGCTCTTAAAGTTATTTATAACCTCATTCTCACGTAATCCTTCCACAGCTATATTGACCTGCTGAACAAAATTCATATAGTTTTAACTTGCTTCCAATAAATCTTTTTTGAAAAGAGTGCATGCCTTCCGATCTTTGATTGCTTCTTTGGCCTACAAGAAACTATTCCTTTAAATATGAAATTGTCCACAAATTGCGCTTCTTATAACTTTCTTGGATCCAATATCCTCCAACTCAAACTTTGCCATAGTTGATGCCCACTGTTTTCAAACTCTTTCATGTCATCCACACCATTCATCAATCATATAAATTGATCTCCAAATCCATCAACCTTCACATTCTTTTTGTAATTGCCTTGCAGGTGCCAAGAACACAACAAGTATCTTGCATTCGGAAACACTTTGCTTATGGCAAGTTTCATTGCTTTATCTCCATCCGTTGTAATGGCTGTAAGAGCCTTACCCCCTATGCATTCTAAAAACCCCTCTAGAATCCACAAAAATCCTTTTTCTAATTGATTAGACACTAATGCACATTCAAACATTGTGTTGCTTTGGTGGTGATTTACACCTATAAACACTACATATGGTAATATGTATTCATTTGTATTGTAAGTCGAATCAATGCCAGCAACATCACTGAAGCAAGCATAATCCATGGGCATTGCACTATTAACCCAGAATATATACTTCAATATATTTTCATTGTCAACAGCATACTGGCAATAAAACTCTTAATCAAAGCCAACAACATCACTGAAGCAAGCATAATCCATGTGTATTGTACTATCAGCTCAGAATATATACTTTAATCTGTTTTCCTTATCAACAACATTTCGACAATAAAACTCTAGATTTCTACTTGTATGGTAGGTCAAGCATGCAGTTGCTGTCTCAGCATCACTATCTAATATTTGCTCCCTCTTGTCACTATCTACATAGGTCATTCATTATAAAACCAACATTTCCATACCCTATAGCAACCTACACCGTGTAGTCCATCATTTGACTTATCTTCACACCAACCTTCTTCATTTGTTTTGCTTGCTCCTTATTAGCAACATTCACGCGTCTATGAGATCGACAAATGTGCACTTGTTGTTTCTCAGCAAGGGCATGATTGTGGGTGCTGTTGAACTTTGTCATGACATATTTTTCGGATGCACGATTTAAGTTCACCCAAAAAGATGCTAATATCCCTATCTACTTACTTTTTTTGCCTTTGTCACTTTTTCTGATATTTGCAATTTTGACACATTGTATCCCTCATTCCTATAAACCCATCTCCTATGATAAATAATGCCCTTGCTATCAAGCTTGATATCTTTCTTTCTTGTTGAAAACCCTATCCCATGGCCAAATTTATTATAGAAGTAGTGTGCACTTTCAATTGACACAAACTCAATCCCATTAAAGTCTTCAAGCTCTGATTTCCCCAAAGGTTTATTTATCTTCACAACTATTGCATTCTATAAATCATGAACCATAGTATCATCATTTATTTACTCTTCCTCATCGATGCCTATTTCCATTTTATATTCACTTTCATATCGATTATCTCTGCTTTCACTAACTCTTACAACCATTTGGCTAAGTAATCCTTCAGAACATAATGTGGTGTTACCATGAGTGTTATCTTCCCTGTATATCCACTCTACAGTAAATTGACTATTACTGTTCATTTTTTTTACCTGACACAAAAATATAACCAGCTTAGGAATATTCTAATCAACAATAAATGTCATCATTTTTTATCTTTCATAATCGCTTTTCATTTCGTTAAACGCTTTTACTTTACTGGTCTCGCTTTTTCACTCTTCATCGTTTACGTTTCATAGTCATGCTTTCCTTAATTACTAGTCGCTTTTGCTATTTTATACTACTAATCCATTTATATTGCTTTTATTTGTCTGTAAACACAACCTTTTATCTTTTAATCACTTTTATCATCTGCTTCTCACACATTCATTAACCCGCATTTCCACACTGGAAATAGCTAATTAGTAAAAACAAATGTGACTTAGTACTACCAAAGCGTATAACTTTAAAGAAGAGTGAAATATTTAGATTATGAAAAATTTCTTCTTCAAATAAATTTATAAAAGAATAATAACACTAACCCAAACTTCCTCTTGATCCTTCAGCACTAACACAAACTTCTGTTACTCTTCCACAACATCGATTTAAACTTTTATACTCTCCTTTATATCTTCATCAATATTGATGATCATGTAGCGATAATATAACAATTTTTCTAAAATTTTCGATTCAACTCTAATGACATTTCTCTTCTCAGCTTAGTCTCCCTATCTTATCAAACACATTTCTGTTTACTTTTCTTTGCCAACTAATCTACTTTTTATTAACCATAAAAATGCATTAACTTCCTTTACATAATATATCTCAGTTTTCTCTGTTACAAATATATTTTAAATTTTTTCGCACTCTATTTTTAAATTTATTATTTCCATAAATTATACTCCCTCCATCCAAGAAGTTTCGATACATTTGACTTTTTGTTGTATTTTGACTTAATTTTATTCATATTATTGTTTGTTAGAAAAAATAAAAAAAAACATATTTAAAAATTACATATCTCGAATTATCATTTATATCTAAAAATTTTTTATTTATATATTAAAATGTTGAAAATAAAAAATCATAAATTAATTACCAAAAATAAATAGAGCAAAACTTTTGAGACGGAGGGAGTATAATTGTATTATACCTTCTTTTAATTACAATCGCTAAATTCATACATAATTATAAATTCTCATTATTTAAAATTTCCATATTTACCATTTATTATCACCTCCCCACTAGAACATTTAGGTGGTGTTTGGATGTGAAAATTTTTCTTATTTTTCTTTTCTAAATTTTCTTTGGTAGAAGTTTGAGTGCATAGCTAGATTTAAGAATGTAGAAAACCTTGTTTTCTAAATTTTGAAAAACTCATGTTATAAAGTAGAAAACATTGTTTTAGATGTTTTCCATTTTAACACATGAGTTTTTTAAAGTTTAGAAAACAAAGTTTTCCACATCGTTGAAACATGCCATACACTCAAACTTTCATCAAAGAAAATTTGGAAAAGAGAAATAGAAAAATTTTCTACAACTAAACGCCTCATTAGTTTTCAGGTTGCAATAAACTTTTTCCACATTCTTTTTTGTTTTTGTCATTTTTCCCGTATTCGTCGAGGCAACGTGCCGCTGTGGCACACCACGAAGACCCTCGTTTGCATGGTCATTAACTTGTCAATGAAGACCCTCTTTTGCCCCGGTGCACTAACATCCACACCACGAAACCAATGAAGATAAGAAGCAGCAGCTTGTGGTCCAAAGGCCTAGCATTAGAGGCTTCAAGAAAACCCATGCATTTTTAAGCCTTTGGTCAGTGATGGGCACCAGCATGGTCACCCCAGACTCTGTGTAAGGCAAGGTGAAGTCCACAAACCGTGACCTGTTGGCAACAATAGTTGTGTCTTCGATAACTGCATCATAGTTCTGTTAGATAACATTCATGGTCAGTAATAAATATAATATAGTGATCAAATATATAAGCTAATGAGAACATAAATATTACGTACCCAAGATAGACTTGGTAGATCATATCATTGCAAGTTCCAGCCATCTGGTCGTCAGTGTTTGCAAAAGGAATGAACTCATAGCTGACGGAGTTAGGCAACGCTTGGATCACAACATTAAAGATGTCAATGCAGTATCCTGATTTGGTGACGGCCTTGGTTCCTGATGGCCGCCGCCAAACCCCTTGTAGCATCATAAGCCCAGAGGCCAAAAATGTCCAGTCCGAATTTGGTGACGTTGGGATTTCCTCAGCCATCGAGACTTGAACTTGTCGAGTTGATCCGACTTGGTAGCAAAAGTCCTCACACCGAGCACACCCTGCATCGACTCCAGATCAGACCCATCAATCTGGCTCCAGACATTGGTGATCCCGTCCGTCAAGATCCAGACATAACCTTGGCTCATCATCCCGATCTGTTTCGCTTTCACGGAAAGCCGAGCACCAAGCGCCGGCGGCATGTGCACCACGAAGACCCTCGTTTGCATGGTCATTAACTTGTATAGCTTCGAAGTGATTTGATCATCGGAAGCCAGGGAGGGAATCACACTTCGGTAAGGGACCCGAGCATTCACTTCTTTCAAGGCGTCGATGAGATATGGCACGATTCCGGCGCCGTAGTCGTTGTCGACATATACGGGGACGACCTCTCGCCAGCCGAAGGCTGCAACAATGGCACTGATGACTCTTGACTTGGGAGGAGTCGTTTTGAGTTGCTTGGAAGAAATATGGACTTCGTAACGAGGTGAGGGAAGGGCTGGATGCAGAATATGAGATGATGGGTACTTAAGATTTGGTGCTTCCATGGAGTTTTGCGGCCAATGATTGCTTCCACTTTCACGTTTTTAATCAGGTCCAAAGCTGCAGTTTGGCAAACGAGAAATTAACAGTGATAGTCGAAGTGCTATCGCCCTGGTCCACTGACTTCGGAGAAAGAGGGAGCCAAAAACCTAAGGTATACGACCTCGGAAGCCACATCGTACCAACCTCGGAAAACTACCATATCGCCTCTCCAGCAGAGGATGAATGAACCGACTTCGGAAGAATAAGAACACCCCGAAGAAACGGTATCACCCCAGGGAGAGGTCCTTGCTCGTCCCCTAAAAGGTAACGTCGGCCGAAGGGACCTCGGAGGAGCGATGGGTGCCACGAAGGAGTCTCTGACATATTCACCCGTATGCACTAGACGTCGACCTCAAGTACTCTGACAGGCCACTGCAGTCTGTGCTCTGACACGCAGAGACACGCTTCTCGACAAACCACTGCCCGAGAAAGCCTGCAGGCGGCTGGCCACTCCTCTGCTCAGAGGTACGGACAGCATCCGTCCATACATGTGTCACAATCCGAGGGGCTCATTTTCTCCTATTTACACTAGGGGAGGCTCTCGGTAAAAAGGGGGCCGGACGGGGGCCGGACTAGGGCTGGACAGGGGTTTTTTGGGTCTCCAGGCTCTAGCTTCCCCCCTTTTTTCTAGATATGCCAGAAAAATGCCTCCGGCGAGATTCTTTCCCTTCTGTGCATACCGGAGAAACACTCCCAGCAAGTCTATTTTGCGCTTACTCTTCGTCACCATTTAGAGGCACTGATTTGGGCGTCGGAGGCTCCTCCCCGGAAAACCATGGTGACTGGTGGAGAGACTTCTGGGAGGAAGAACGTCTGGTGGAATGGACAGCCCGAAGGGGAGTGCCTGAAAGCTCAGAAACAAAGGGTTAGGAGGCCCCCGGAGGGTTTTTCCGGGGGGGAGCCTCCGACGCCCAAGTCAGTGGTGGCTGAGAAAAGGCAGAGGAAATAGCACAAAGGGCTGAAGGGTCTCGCCTGATAGCTTTCTCAGAGTGTGGGAGCCGTGTTTGGCCAACCAACCAGCCTCCTGCCCAGTATTAATTCCTGGTATTTAAAGGAGTGCCTAGCCCGTTCAGATCACGACACGTGTTCAGTCGGATGTTCCCTGAGTTTCTGGGCGTAGGAGACAGATAACTGGTATCAAGTTGTCCTGAGCCACGTGCTGAGATGGGCCATGATGTGATTCTGACGGCGTTCGTATGTCAGAGCGCCTATTCAGGCGACTTTATGACGTCTGCGAAAGGACGTGTCAGAGGCTTCCTTAAATGCTTCCATAAATGCTCCTGCCGTACTCCCGAGGTCCCTGGGTGAGGTCGTCTTCGGGAAACAAGCCCTCAGTTCGGGGGTTCCCAGTATCAGGGAGTTCCGCCTTCGGGGATATCATGTTCGGCTCGCTATGTCTGGTGCCGCTTTTTCGAAGGCGATGTGTTCACAACCTTGGGGGGCGAGTAGTGTCCTCGGGGCTTCCTGGCGTGCCGGGCTCGGAGCTCTTCGGCTATCTCCCGAGGTGCCTGATCGCACCTTTTCTCGGGTAGCGCCAGCTTCTTCTGGCCATCATTGTGGCAGGGAGTTCGGCCAGATAGAGGCGATAGCGTTTGGCTATCACATGCCCCCCTTTGGAAAGCCGAAGTGAAGACTTCGGTTTTGCATCTCTTTCCGAGGTTTGTGTATGGGAGTTTCTTTGGAAGCTTAACCTGTTCCGAGGATGCGCCTTCTGCCCGAAGATCACGGGCTCTTCGGCCTTGGCCTGTTCTTTGGTGTCTTCGAGGTGGAGCCTGTGCCGAAGATACACCTCTTGCCCGAAGGTCATGGGCTGTTCGGCCATAGCCTGTTTATTGGCGTCCTCGAGGTGGCCTGTTCTTTGTTTCTGCAGGTCTGTTTGGCCAAGCGTGTCAGTCTGAGCGGCGCGTTCCAGTTTCATCCCAGTTTTCCAGGGATGTCAGAAGACGTGTCCTAGCTTTCTAGGGACGTTTGGAGGACGTGTCCCCTATTTGCGCGCAGAGGTTGACACGTGGCACTTTGCCATTGGAGGAGGGTGGCGTCGGTTACAGAGGGCGTGCCTTTTCAAGTGCAGAGAGCAGTTACGGCGACGGTTCGCCTCCAAAGGGTACTTATGACGATTTTTCGGTTACCCATCTCTGGCTTATAAATAGCCCACTCTACCATAAGTTCCTTTTGCTTTCTTTTCTGCTCTCCTCTCTAGTGTGCCCCTGTTCTTGCACTTTCTTGCTTTCTGTGGCGGAGCTACCTTAATCAGAGCATTTTTCCAGCCAGCTTTCACGACGGCGTCCTCAGATTTTGGCAAATCTTTCGGTGGGTTTTTGTTTTTCAGAGCGCTTTGATCCCTGTGTTCTTTTGAGTTTTTCTCTGGAAACTATTTTCTTCCATTTTCAAACTCGTTTTCTGTCGAAAATGACCCTTCCTAAGAGCTGGCAGCCTCTTTTAGCCCATCCTTGTTGCACTTCCCCTGAAAAGTTAAAGAGGTGGAAGAAAAAATTCTTTCTTCCCTGTTACGCCATTACTAGGCTGCCTCGTTCTAGCCATTATGCTTTTTCAAACCGTAGTAAGGAGGTTACCGTTTTCCGAGCTCAGCTGAAGGCCGGTCTTCGGTATCCTCCCCCGAAGATGGTATGCGAGTTCTGCAAATTTCATGGCATTGCTGTGAACCAGCTTCCCCCGAACTCGTTCTGCTATTTTAACGCCTACCTCTGCATGTGTGGCGTCTTCGGGATAGAACCCAATTTCAAAATTTTTATGCAGTATTACAAGCTCTCTGTGGTCCCGAAGGGTGGCTTCTATTTCATGCTACCTCGGGGATCCGGGGGCAAGAAATTCATGTTCACCTTCGCCACTAAAGATAGCTGGCGGGGGTGGCAATAGAAGTTTTTCTTCATGAAGATGGACGAGGCCTGGTCGTACATTCCGACCAAATGGGCTCAGGGAACACTGGATGTGGACGTTGCTGATCCGAGGATGCTGCTGACCCCAGAGTTAGCTTCCTTGTTCGTGGATTTCGATGCCCGCATTCGGGCTGTCTCTGACTGGGATCCCGAGGTCGTTCCGCTCGCCCTTTACCCTTTTCCAATCAACTGGAGGTTGATGACCGAAGAGGTCCTTCGGGAACTAAAGGTGGTAAAGGAGCACGAGACTGACCTCGGTATGCCAGCTCCTGCCATCGCCGGGAAGGATTCCTGGTTGGTCAAGCTTCTTAAGGAGGTAATTTCTTTCGAAGCGCTTGCCGAAAGTGAGTTATCTTCTACTCCTTTACTGTTCTTTCCTCGGACTCACGCTGATGTTTCTCTCCTTTTTCAGAGATGGGCGACGCGACTGCCGCCTATTACAAGTCCCTTTTCACCGGCCAAGTGGAGGAGGGCGACCAGACGAACAAGGTGTCTTCCCGAAGGCGGAAGTCTACTGGCGCGGGGCCTTCGAGGAAACGGGCAAGGAGAGCTGTTCTGGAAGAAATCCCCGAGGAGACCGCCGAGGAGCCTAGGACAGCCGAAGTTCCGGCGTCTGAGGCTGCTGCTTCCGAGGTCCCTTCAACCGACGCTCCCCCTCAGAGTCCTACCGCGTCACAGGCCCTCCATGCTGTAGTGGTAGAAGTACCCTCTGCCGAGGAGCGGCGCAAGCGGAAGGGTAAGGGCATTTCCGTCGAGGACTCCGAGGACGATGTTGTCGAGGTTCCGCCAGGTTTGTTTCCAGACAAAGTGTACTTATTTTGTTTTTTCTGGATTGGCTTCTTTGTCTTTAATCTCCTTCTCATTCTTATCACGCAGGGGGGTTGACTACCCCAGGCTGGGTGGCCGATCATGCTCGGAAACGAGCTCTTCGGGATGCCAAAATCCCGCAAGGGAAGATACCCAAGGGGCCTTTTTGGACGTTCACGGAGGACATGAATATGTACTCCGAGGACGTTCCTCAAATGGCCAAGGAAATTTCGAAGATGGTGCTCACCGAGGCCTCCTTCAGGGCTATAGCGGCGGCCCACCCGGGGGATAATACCCTCGCCGCAAAGATTACCGAGCATGCTGCTCAGGTATATCCTTCACAGCTCTTTCCCTTCAATTCTTTCCTAAGTTTCTGGTTCTTACTGACCTTGCGTTTATTTTTTGCAGCTGATGGGGTACACCGCCTTTCTCCGAGTTCGGGTGGCCAGGGAGGCTGCTTTTTGAACTTCGGCCACTCGAACAATGAATGAGACAAGGACCGCACTGGCAGAGTCGGTCGCCAAGAACCATCAGCTGAAAGAGGCTGCTGAGAAAGAAATAGCTGCCCTTCGGGAGGAGTTCCGGAAGGAAAAAGAAGAACTTCAAAAGGACTCCTCCAGGAAGATCGCTGACCTCGGTGACCAAATAAAGGGGATGCTCGCCGCCAACGAGGATCTTCTTCAGCACAAGGCTGGTTCTGACGGCCGTATAGTGTCGTTGACGTGTGAGAATAACGCTCTCCGAGCCGAGGTCGAATCGTTGAAGAACGAGCCGAAGGGGGAGGAGCAGATAAAGGCACTGGAGGAGGAGGTCGAGGATCTAAAGGACGAGCTTGACGACCTTGAGCTTGAGAAGAACAAGTCTGATCAGATGAGCAAGGTCGCGTTCCAGGACGGCTTCTGCCTTGCTCGGCACCAGGTTCTCCAGAGGTTCCCAGATCTGGACCTCTCTTTTCTAGAGGGTCTAAACATTCCTGGGGGACCTCGGTGGAAATGGTCCAAGGTCGAACATCTGAAACTTCCTCCTTCAATTCCAGCGCCGAAGGTGATGGAAAAGGGCGGGCAGACGAGTGGCTCCCGGGACGCCGCGAACCCTTAGCCAATTTTTAGGGTCCTTTTTCCTTTCCTTCTATTTTGTAATCCTTCTTCGGGCAGTTCTTTAATTTAAAGCAGCTTTGCTCTTAATGAGGATTTTTTTTGGCTAAGTGTTTTCTTGCGAGTTTCTTCATTTCCATTGTCCCGAACACGTTCGCTCAAGAGACTTCGGAAGACCTGCGATTAAAGAAACTTTTTTACCTTCCTTTGCCCCGAGTTCGCTTGCTCGTAAAACTTTCTGGAAAAATTTGACTAAGTTTTTTTGGAGGCTTTTGCATTTCTGATTCGAACATGATTGCTCAAGGGACTTCGGAAACCTTCAGTCAAATTTTTTCTTTTTCCAGTTGTCCCGAGCATGTTTGCTCAAGGGACTTCGGAAACCTTCAGTCAAAATTTTTTCTTTTTCCAGTTGTCCCGAGCATGTTTGCTCAAGGGACTTCGGAAACCTTCAGTCAAAATTTTTTCTTTTTCCAGTTGTCCCGAGCATGTTTGCTCAAGGGACTTCGGAAAACCTTTCGCGAGATTTTTCACTTCCCATTTTCCCGAGTATGTTCGCTCAAGGGAGTTCGGGAAATTATCTCTGCACTAGCTATGGCGAGTACTTCTGCGAGATTTTTGTTTTCCATATTTCCCGAGCGTGATGGCTCAAGGGACTTTCGGAAAGTCATATCTACGCTTTATCATGGCGAGCACCTCTGCGGAGTTTTGCATAATTTCTTTACACTTAAGAATTTTTCTCAAGGCCATTCTGTACAACATAACTCCTCCGCCCAACCTTAAGCGTAGAATTTTTCCAAGGCGTTTGAGTGCCAAGTGTTCTTCAATTCTACGCCTTCGATGTCGCCAAGCTTGTACACGCCTTTTCGTACTTCATAACGAACCAGATAGGGTCCTTCAAAGTTTGCGCGAAGTACGCCATGGGATGGCCCTCGGGGTGCGAAGTCGGCCTTTCGGAGAACAAAGGTCTCCCTTCTTGATTTCTTTTGGCCTGGCCCGTAAGTTTACGGCCGTGGCCACTCTTTGCTGAACAGCTTTTCTTCTCAGCTTGGCTATTTCTCTGTGTTCGGCCATAAGATCGAGATTGGTTCTCAGGCCGAGGTCATTACCACCTTCATCAAATACTTGCACCCATACTGAAGGTTGAACTACCTCCAGTGGGATAATGGCCTCTGTTCCGAAGATGACTGAGAAAAGGGTCTCCCCTGTGGCTCTTCGGAGCGTCGTTCGATAGCTCCATAATATACTTTGGAGTTCTCCTGGCCATTTCCCTTTGGCTTCCCCTAGTCTCTTTTTCAGGCCATCATTTGTGGTCCTGTTGCTTTGGGGGTGAGCTATTGGGTCGAAGTGCATCTTTATTCCGAGGTCGCTGATGAATTTTTGGAATCCTTTGTCTGTGAACTGGGATCCATTATCAGCTACTAGTACCCTCGGTATGCCAAATCTGCATACGCTGTTCTTCCATAGGAACTTCTGTACTTCTTTTGCCGAGATAGTTGTCAGTGGTTCTGCCTCCTCCCATTTTGAGAAATAGCCCACTGCTACAACGCAGAATTTCATGCCTCCGGGTGCTGTGGGGAGTGGCCCAATAAGGTCTATACCCCAGACTGCGAAGGGCCAAGGATAGTCTGCCGAAGTTACCATTTCCGAGGGTGTCCTCTGGTTTTTCAGGTGTCTCTGGCAGCTGCCACATTTCCGGCTGAACTGTCTTGCGTCGTTTTTCAGGGTAGGCCAGAAGTATCCTTGGGGGAGTATCACTACTGCCAGGGCATTAGTTCCAATGTGTCAACCACACATGCCTTCGTGAACTTCTTCAAGGACCATTTCAGTATCCTTTTCATCCACACATTTTTGCAGCGGATTCCCATATCCCTGCCGATATATCTCTTCATCAATCAGGAAGAAGCTTTCGGAGTATCTTCGCAGTCTTGCAGCATCGCCGGGTCTTCGGGGAGCAAATTCTCTGCGAGTTATCTTTTTATTGGGTCTTTCCATCCCGTTCCCGATGTCGTCATGCTCAGCACTGAGATGCTCGGATGGTCTGGCACCTCGGTATATGTTTTCGACTCCGCCAAAAAATCTGCCTCAGAGTTATTCCGCCGATGTTCCTTCACGATCCGTACGGCGTCAATCTTGGATGAGCCTTGCTACTAGTTCATGATATTTTCCCAAAATTGGGTCCTTCGCCCCATAATCTCCCGCCGTCTGCCGAACTTGGTAGCCTTCATTACCTCTAGGCCTTCGGGGCCCCTGATAATACGCCTTGAGCTTTTATGGCCTTCTGTGGCTCATACATAACTTCGTGTTTGTCATGCTCTATGCACCATTTGGAGAGCCTTCCCGAATGATCGCAGCCTTCTCCCTGCAAGCACCAAGGCGTATATAGCTTTTTGAAGCAAAGGGTACCTGACTTCGGCGCCACGCAGGGACTTGCTGACATAGTAGACCGGTCATTGCTTTGGCCCTTCTTCCTTCACGAGGACCGAGCTCACAGCTTTTTCTGTGACGGCGAGGTATAGTACGAGGGGCTCTCCCTCCCGAGGTTGTCGCAGAGTCGGCAGGCTGGTCAGGTAGACTTTGAGTTCTTCCTAGGCCTTTTGGCAATATTCATCCCAAGGATGATCATTTCTTCCGAGCTCGCCTTCCATTTTTGTTGCCTTTGTGAGGACTTTGGAGAAAGGTCTACACCTATCTTCGTACCTGGCAATAAACCTGCTCAGAGAGGTTATTCTTCCGGTGAGTCTCTGCGCATCTTTGACAGTGCCAGGAGTTTGGAGTTCAAGCAGGGCCTTAATCTTCTCGGGGTTATTGTCGATGCTTCTTTCGGATACCGTGTACCCAAGGAATTTTCCCGAAGTCTCCCCGAAGATGCACTTCTCAGGATTAAGGCGGTTCCCGGAGGCTCTGAGCTTTTGGAAGGTTTCCTCTAAAATCTGCAACGCGGTAGCCAGGCAGCTTGGTCTTGACTAGCATATCATACACCTCCATGTTTCTCCTTATTTGGTCTTTGAAGACCTTGTTCATCAGCCTCTGGTAGGTGGCTCCTGCATTTTTTAGCCCGGATGGCATCCTGATATAGCAGTACGTTCCTCCCTCGGTGATGAAGGCAGTCTTCTCTTCATCTTCGGGGTCCATCCTTATGTGATGGTAGCCATTTAAGGCTAGAGATGTTCAGTGGGCCGGTCCTGACACGGCCCGGCTCGGGACCGGCTCGCTTGGAGCACGGCCCAAGCACGTCCAAGACCGGCACGGCCTAGGACCGCGTCAAGCCCGGCTGCATGTGGGCCGTATATGGGCCTGGAGGAGGGGGGGAGGGAGGTGGGCTCGGCACGGCCCAGGGACGGGTTGGGCTCGGCTCGGCACGGCTCGGCACGGCGGCACGGGACCGGCACGGCGGACGGCACGGGACCGGCACGGGACCGGCCCGGGACCGGTGCGGCGCAACGGCAGGGACAAGTCCAATGGCCAGAATTGTCAAAAAAAAAGGGCAAATGACAACTTAGGTCCTTTTAACGGTTGGCAGCATTTTCTGGACCCCAGAATTTACATTTTTGCCCCCTCCAACAATTATTTTCTAAGGGTATTTTAGGCCAAAAAAAATAAGGCCTTCCCCTATAAATAAGGAGGCCATTTGCACCATTTCTTCACACCAATCTTAGCAATCTCTCCTTCTCTACTCATATATTCTCTCATTTCTTTCAAGCAGTCAATATTATTTTCTCCATTCTCACTCAATTCTCAATTACTTTCGAAACTTGTGTTTTGCTCAATTTTGCCTCACACAAATGGCATCAAGAGGAAAGGGAAAAGCCTCAAGCTCTTCATCCCGCACCGGTTTGAGGTCATTTTTTCGTGGCCTTTCTCGACCGGCGACCCGTGGGACTCATATCCAACAAACTGACGATGACGAGCAATTCGATATGAGTCAATACGACTTGGGCCTCGATGATCAACTTTCTGATGACGACGTTGAGGAGGTGGAGGCAATGGCAGCAGGGAATGTTGGTGGAGGAGATGGTTCTGAACAAACCCCGACAAGCCATCAAGCCGAACTTCCGGCAGAAGGTAAGACGGCGAGGCGCACCGCATGGGTTTGGGAGCATTTTGACCAAGTTTTTGAGAATGATAGTCATGGAAACAATGCGAGGTTCGCACAATGCAAACACTGCAAGCAAAAGCTCTCGCATAAGAAGAACGCTGGCACAGGAACACTGAGACGTCACATGGAATCAAAGAATCCGACTTTATGTCCAGATGCAGCTACGAGTACCGGCGGTCAGACACAGCTTGCAAGCACTGCCGGTGGATCAGGTATTTTTAAATTTAATCAAAAAGATTGTAGAGAAGGCATGATAGAATGGATGATGTTAACTGAAAAACCATTTACACAATCGGAAGATAGACACATGGAAAAATGGATTACAACACACTTAAACCCTGCTTTTAAAAAAACATCTAGAACCACTGCTAGAAGGGAGGCATTTAAAAGTTATGAAGCTGGTAAATCAAACTTACAAGCATGCTTCTCTGCTTTAGATCACTCTATCTCATTTACTAGTGACATGTGGACTTCACCACTAGGACAAGATTATTATTGTATAACTGCACATTGGATTGATGATAGTTGGGTTATTCAAAAACGTATCATTGCATTTAAGTGGATGGAGGTCGATCATACTGGTTGGAACATATTCAATGTAATTTCAGAATGTTTTAAAGAATATTTTTGTCATGACAAGGTTTTTAGCATAACATTTGATAATGCATCAAACAACGATGTCGCGGCTGAGACATTGAAGGAATCACTACAACCTGTCCGTGATGCCGCATTTTTTCATATTAGGTGTATATGTCATATTTTAAACTTAGCTGTCCAAAAAGGTCTTCAAGTTTTGAGTAATGAAATTACTCCAATTAGGTGGGCACTCCACTATTTAAAGTCAAGGCCGAAAGTTTCTAAAGAATTTAAGCAATATTGTCTGGAAAATGGCCTCGAATTTAGTTGGAAACGTTTTAAACTTGATTGCCCTACCCGATGGAACTCCACTTTTGAGATGTTGATAGATGCCATGCCATTTGCTGCATACATGACATGTTTTATAAATGTCAGAGAAAAGAACACGATTTTGAAACAAGAGATGTGGGATAAACTGTCAAAATTGGCTGCTGTGCTGCGATATTTTTATGATGCCACTGTTTTTTGCTCCGGTGTATACTATCCCACATCGCACAAAGTTTTAATGCATATGGTCAACATTGCATGGGTTTTGAACCAATACAAAGATGATGAGTTCTTAAAAGACACAATTAAGGCCATGAAAGATAAATGGATTTCATATTTCAGTACTATACCCCCAATCTACTTAGTTGCAGCTACACTAGACCCGACCGTAAGAATCACAGGTACGCAACAGCTACTTGAGGGTTATTATAGTTTCTTAGAAATTACACATATTTCTGTTCATCCTATAATTGCCTCTATTGATGAGCACTTGCGAGAGTTATTTAAGATATATGCCAGTCGGCATAAGGATAAGGTTGCAAACACTACTTCATCTACCATCGCATCTTCATCGGCCTCATTGTCATTTAATCCGGCTGAACAACTCCTCAAACGGCCCCGTGCTGCCGCATCCGGTCTTACTGAAGTGGACGCATACCTTAACCTTGTTTTGGAGAATAGTGAGACCGAGATTCTAGACTGGTGGAAAGCAAGAAGTAACAAATTTCCAATACTCTCCATCATTGCCAAAGAAGTTCTAGCTGTTCCCGTCTCAACCGTTGCATCGGAATCCGCTTTCAGCGCTGGAAAGCGTGTCATTTCAGAGAGACGCGCAAGGCTATCACCAGATTCAGTTGAAGTTTGTATATGCAACCGTGATTGGGGTCTTGCAGCTTGCAGATTACAAGACCACAAGAGTTCTGACGAAGAAAACCCCGATGAGGTAGATGCTTAAATCCACCACTTGCTCATCATTTACTTACTTTGTATTTGATCTGATTTTGCTGTGTAGCACAGATCGTACTTTTTATTTTGCATTTAATTTTATGGAACGTTTGGCTATTGAGTAATGTAAAGCCCGTTCCATGGTATGTAAGTGCCGTTTGGCTTTAATATTAATAAAAGTTCACACCGGTGGTGGCGTTTTGCTCCTAAAACAAGTAATTATACAAAATATAAAGATAACCTTAGAATAAATATTTATCTAGTTTTTTTGTCATTATTTTATTTACTGTCTTGTAAAGTAAAATCTTGGTAATCATGGTTTGTTTATTTAACATAAAGAAATAACAAAAAATGGTTTAACTCAAAATCAAATATATCAAAGTTTCCAAACTTTTTGGTCAATTTCTTACCTTTAACGTTTGATTAATTTAAAAGTCTAGTAGAATTGAAGATGAAGTGGAATTTAAGATAAACTAGATTATAAAATATCACTTATAAAAAAACTCTCAGACTCTTGTTTTTATTAAGTTATTTAAAAGTGAAGACTAAAAAGTGGAGACTAAAAATTAAAAATAAAAACTAAAAATTAAAATTAAAATTAAAATTACAATTTTAAAAATTAAAATTTTTCGGGCCAGCTCGGGTTCGGCCCGGGACCGGCACGGGACCGGCACGTGTAAACACGGGCTGTGCCCGGGCCCAAATTAGTTAGGCCCAGGACCGGCCGGTCCGGTCCGGTCCCGGTCCGGGCAGCCCGTTTGAACATCTGTACTTAAGGCGTTTAGGAAACTTAGGAGCCCATGTTCAGCAGTTGAATCTATTGGTGGCAGAGGGTATGAGTCTTTCGGGTAAGCATCGTTCAAGTTTCTGAGGTCGATGCACATCCGGAGTTTACTGCTACCTTCTTTTGTGGCGATGACCACGTTGCTTAACCATTCGGGGTACTTGACCTCCCTGATAGCCTCAGCATCTAGGAGACGTTGGACTTCGGTTTTGGCGAAGTTGCTTTTGTGGGCTGAGATGCTTCGTTTCTTTTGTCGGACAGGCCCTGCTTCCGGACTTACTTTGAGGCTATGCTGTATTATGCCAGGGTTCACCCTCGGCATATTTTTTGGCGAGTAGGCAAACAGATCTTTATTTTCCAGCAGAAAAGATACAAGATTTTCCTTGTCACCTTCGGCCAAGCTCTTCCCTATTCGGGTAGATTGACCTGGAACAAGCTCTATTGCTTCCCTTTCTGTCTTGGCGAGATCTTCTTCTTTGCCTTTTTCTGGTGCCCTTGCCTCCATTGTTTGCGCGAGGTTGTTGCCGGAGCTTTTCGCGCTTTCATGAACACCTTTCTTACCTCGGGTTGGTCTATGAACACCTCTGCATCTCCATCCTTGGTGGCGAATGTGATAGTGAAGTACCTCACATCAGGGCAAATATGCAGGTTCCCCATTGCCTGCCTTCCAAGGATGGCGTTGTATGAGGACGGGGCGTTCATGACGATGAATCTCGCCATTGTAGAGGCGTGCAACTCAGCTGCTCTGTTCAGCGAAGTCCCTTTTATCATCAGCGGGAGGTCGATCCTTCCGAGGACGGGGAGTTCGGATGGTCTAACCCCAAAAGTGGACGAGGCGACAGGTTCGCTGCCGGAGATGCCCAAGCTCGGCAGCAGGTGCGAGAATAGGACGCCAGCATTTGAGCCATCATCAAGCAATACTCTTTTGACGTCCCGGTTCCCTACTCTCGCCATAATCAGTAGCGGATCGTTGTGGGGGAAGACGACGGTGGAGCCACCTTTGCGAGCCAGCTTTTTTGATGGACTTTGATACTCCATGACTGCAATTTCTCTGGCTTTCCGCTTTCTTTCCAAGGATGGGAGCCCCGTGGTGATGGTTTAGATAACCCCTGCTGGAGGTGGAGGGCGCTTTTTTGGACTTCTATTTCTCCGCCTGTCGGAGTCGTAGTCCTCATCTTCGGCCCCTTCTTCCTCCATTTTTCTGTCTTTCGGGGATGGCATCCTCAGGTATTTCCGAAGTTGGCCATTTTTTATCAGCGACTCTATGTACCTCTTCAGCTGGAAGCAGTCTTCGGTGTCATGACCGTGGTCGCGATGAAATTGGCAGAACTCCTTTGCATTCTTCTTATTATCGGCGGTCATGGCCCTTGGTCGCCGAATCTGCGTCCCTTGCCTTTCCAGCGCCATGAGAATGTTGGTCCGTAAAGTGCTCAATGGTGTGAAACTTTGAGGTTTCTTTCCTCGCATCCTCCGAGGTCGTCCTGCGTATTCGGTAGGATGCCGAGCTTGTTGACTGGACTCTTCGGGGCGGTGGTGATCAGACTTTGGCCCAGCCATTCGTAGTTCTTCGGCGCTCATGTGCTGTTCTGATCTTTGGTAAAATTCTCCAAGGGTCTGCGGGGGGTCTTTTGAGAACTCGTAGAACAGCTGTGAGTCTCGCCGAAGGCCTCGTGTCATGGCAAGGATGCGGATTTCGGGCCTGAAGTCTGGGATGCTCAGAGCTTCCCTGTTGAATCTTTCGACATAGTCTCGGATGGTTTCTCCATTCCCCTGCTCTATGTCGAACATCTGAACAGGCATCTTCACCGTAGGTCGGCTCCTGATGAACTGCTGGGCGAAGGCTGTGGACAACTCCTGGAACTCAGTGATGGTTCCTGAAGGCAAGGAATTGTACCACGCCGTGGCTGGCCCTGTGAGGGTGACTTCGAAGCACTTGCACATGGTAGCGTCGTCAGCACCGTGTATTATCATGCTGCGTCTGTACTTCGTAAAATGGGCCTGCGGATCAGTACGGCCATCATAAATCTCCAGCCGAGGTACTCTGAAGTCACCTGGCATGGCTGCCTCAACAACGGCCTGAATAAATGGCGAGTCATCTTCGCAGCCTGTTCCCGAGAGTCTGGCCCAAACGGGTTTTCTGGCCACTTGTTTCTCTACTCCGTCCAGTCGTGCTAGTATCCTCTCCATCAGCACTGTGGCGCTAGGGCCTTCTTCAGGGAATGGAGATCGCCGGCGCCTCTTCGGGGGGCGAGTTCGGCGCTGAGGGGACAAGGACCTCGCCTCAGGCACCGAACTGCTTCGCTGTGAGACTCTCGGTCGCTTGGACCCGGTTTGTCCCACAGGCCGTTTCCCGAGGGCTATATTTTCTGTGGATGGTTCTTCGCGAGGGTCTCCACTCCCCGAACTGCGATGTCTATACTTGGTGCTTTTCCCCCGAGGGCGTGTCGGTGAGGGGGGTCTCTGGGCCTGTGCTTGCTGTGACCACCTTCGGTTGATCTGCTGGGTCATTTCAGACACGACCGAACGCTGAAAGTCTCTCAAGAAGCTCATGGTGATTACCAGAGGGCGGTCTTCCTCAGGCGCAGAAGTCCCTGGGAGTGTTTGCTTAGCAGCCGGTTGTATCTCAGGCGCGGACGGGGACTTCGGGAGCCCCTTGTCCTTAGAACGCGGAGTCTCAACGACGGCGATCTCGGAGCGGGTTCCCACAGACGGCGCCAAATGGTGGCCAGGGGCCTCATCGTTTATAGTCATGGTGACTGGTGGAGAGACTTCTGGGAGGAAGAACGTCTGGTGGAATGGACAGCCCGAAGGGGAGTGCCTGAAAGCTCAGAAACAAAGGGTTAGGAGGCCCCCGGAGGGTTTTTCCGGGGGGGGAGCCTCCGACGCCCAAGTCAGTGGTGGCTGAGAAAAGGCAGAGGAAATAGCACAAAGGGCTAAAGGGTCTCGCCTGATAGCTTTCTCAGAGTGTGGGAGTTGTGTTTGGCCAACCAACCAGCCTCCTGCCCAGTATTAATTCCTGGTATTTAAAGGAGTGCCTAGCCTGTTCAGATCACGACACGTGTTCAGTCGGATGTTCCCTGAGTTTCTGGGCGTAGGAGACAGATAACTGGTAGCAAGTTGTCCTGAGCCACGTGCTGAGATGGGCCATGATGTGATTCTGACGGCGTCCGTATGTCAGAGCGCCTATTCAGGCGACTTTATGACGTCTACGAAAGGACGTGTCAGAGGCTTCCTTAAATGCTTTCATAAATGCTCCTGCCGTACTCCCGAGGTCCCTGGGTGAGGTCGTCTTCGGGAAACAAGCCCTCAGTTCGGGGGTTCCCAGTATCAGGGAGTTCCGCCTTCGGGGATATCATGTTCGGCTCGCTATGTCTGGTGCCGCTTTTCCGAAGGCGATGTGTTCACAACCTTGGGGGGTGAGTAGTGTCCTCGGGGCTTCCTGGCGTGCCGGGCTCGGAGCTCTTCGGCTATCTCCCGAGGTGCCTGATCGCACCTTTTCTCGGGTAGCGCCAGCTTCTTCTGGCCATCATTGTGGCAGGGAGTTCGGCCAGATAGAGGCGATAGCGTTTGGCTATCACTAGGGCTGGACAGGGGTTTTTTGGGTCTCCAGGCTTTAGCTTCCCCCCTTTTTTCTAGATATGCCAGAAAAATGCCTCCGGCGAGATTCTTTCCCTTCTGTGCATACCGGAGAAACACTCCCGGCAAGTCTATTTTGCGCTTACTCTTCGTCACCATTTAGAGGCACTGACTTGGGCGTCGGAGGCTCCTCCCCGGAAAACCACTCCGGGGACCTCCTAACCCCTGTTTTCTGCATGTTTCAGGCCGGACTACTTGAGGACATCCCCGTTTCAGGCTCTTTCCAGCACCGGAAAGCTTTCTCGGCCACCGCTATCCATCACAGACGGCCACGCGTGACATTCCTCAAGAGGTCCCTGTTACTCCCGTCGTGGAGCCACGGCAGGAACATCTACGATGGCCACCCAGCGCCATCAAACAGGAAAAATATATGTCCTGAAAATTGATGCACAACTTTAATTTTTTACAGAAACAAATTAATTGAAGAACATGTAATTCAGGTAGCTCATGTATTATAGATTTTTTATGTACAGGATGCAATTCCTTTTGGCCAAATATAAAGTTTAATTGAATATTTTAACAATTTATAGTTAGTTTGTAGGAGTATAATAAGGATTATTAAGTACAAGTCCACTTATACCGGTGTATAGCATTTTAATATTTTGACACAGAATGAAAATTATCTTATGTGGACCACTCAATATAACATTTCTTTCATGTATCAATTTCTCAAATTTTAGGTTAATTAAACGAAAATTTCTACCATTTTCATTTGGAAAGTGGATTTGTTTAGAATTTTCAAATGTTAAGATTTAATTAACTAATTTAGCAAATTTTGTGAAGCAAACAGAATTAAAGATTTCTATCATGATTAATTAGAACATCAAAACACACAGGTAAAATTAATTATTTGTATAATATATAAAAAATTACACATAGTATTATGGTATCCGGTGCCAAAAATTACATACTAGACTTATGCGGTATACGGTACATAAGTTTTCGTTGTTTGTTGAGTTTTCATGTGAAATGCTACAATATCCTACAGTACTCTGAATACCAATTTTTTTATGTGTTTTTCAATTTACTGTGATATATCGCATATTGTGAGTTGGAATTTTTTTTCTAGTTCAGGCCAATGTTCCACCTACATACGTAAATAAAATGAAAAAAATATAATTAATATGCATATTTTCACATAAATGTTGATATTCTTTCATTTTTTTGATTTAAAAATAAAATTTAATTAGTAAATAATGTCAACATTGAGATTTAGAAATTTCGTGACTCAAAGACAAGGTTCTATGACATGGGATAAATATAATGCTTTAGTAGAATAAGTTAGAACAAAAATATTATACTTTGAGCCACCTAAACTCAATGTGATTTTAGAAAATGTACTACTATTAGAGTATTATTTTTTTTTCTCTTATATCAATAAATTAGATTTTTTCTATTGAATATTATTTATTTATTTTATATATTCCATTTTTTTATATACTTTCATATAAAAATATCATGTTTTAAATATATTTTATTTATATTAGGGAAATTGTGATGGAAATAATTAAATACATATAAAGATGTGAAGAAAAATTATATTCGATATGTTTCATTTTAAACTAATATTTGATATGCGTGTGTGAGTATAAATTTGTGAATTTGGTAACTATATACGGCATCATATATCATACGATACCTCTATAGTTTATATGATGTGGTTTATCTAACAGTAATTGTATTTTGATGAAGAGTTAGTGGAGAAAATGGATGATTGCTTAGAAGAATTTTTCGTAACTTAATTAGACTTAATTATATCATAATAACAAAGGCTTCCTACCATCATATAGGCCACATAAAAATGTATCACATACTCACCAAGTGAAAAATGCTTAACTTACTAATACAATTCTATAAAATTTTCTCATGTGACAAAAAAGTGAGAATTCTGTGTATAGGACGACTTTAATTGAAGTTGCCTACAACTTGATTGATACATTTTTCAGTAAAAATATTAGCACATGTAACATTACACATATAATTTCCTCAATATTTCACATGAGATAAATCAGCCTAATCAACATGTTAGAATCTCTTAGCAAGCTTTGTCAGCGTTGATGATTACTTTAGTGACCAAGCAGATTAGGGTTTTAGATTATTTTATTTTATGAATTATTCAAAATATATTTTATACGTAATTGATATTTTCAATTGATAATATTTTATTATTTATATTCCATTCTTGTTTAATTCTCTATTAAATGTATAATTGAATTTTGATAACTACTATAACATAATCATCCAGAGAATAATATAATCATTAGAAAAATATAATGTAAAAAAAAATCCAAGTAGAATCGCGCGCAGATAGCTAGTGCAATGATATAAATTAGGGAAATTTACAAAAATCCCTCGACATTTGCCTTAACCTACACTTAACTCCCTCTATTTTAGAAAATCTATAGTTTTTCCTCATAATCTATCACATCTGCCAGCTTGTCTGATCTGTTAGTGAGTCAAATGCCCTGATTGACCAACAAGATTTTCAATTTGTGCAAATCAACTACAATATTCACCTCATGCCACCTTCAATCCATTTTCCCTAAATGTGTGATATATTTCTAATAATTTTCTCATTCATGAATAATTTCTATTTTTTAAATTTACTATTAATTTCTAAAACTATAATATATTTCCATGTTTATAAAGCAGGTTTAGTATTAATTTACTTGTTAACAACTTGTTCATTTTTTAATTAATTCAAAGGGAGATGTGTCATTTTTAGGAAAAATATATTTTAACTAATTTGATGCATCTGTTGTCACTAATTTGATGAATTTTTTTATCTAAATACCTTCATTATAAACTAAACCGTATGGTATAATGTTGAGATAGTTATATGGGTGGAAGCATGTAAGGTTTGAATTGGTAGATAGTGACAAATAAGGGAAGTATAATGCGAACTAACCAGCTTAATTAGTGATACCGGTAATTACAACAAATTTTGAAAGGAAAAAAAATAAAAAATCTTACTTCCATATATTTATCTTCCAATATGCGAATTTATTATTAACTTTATTCAATGTTATCCCAATTAATCAATCAATAATCTCTCTCTATCTCTCATTCTCTCTTCTCCAGTAACTGATATGTAGCTAATAAATTTGACTAGAAGACACTGTAAAACTAACACAAACCAAGAAATTTGTTTATATGATTTTTTTCCATACAAAGAACTGATGCACGATTCAATATGATAATTTTAAAAGAAAAAGAAGACAAAATAAGATGATCTAGTCAAATATAAATAAAATAAAAAAAGCATGATCTAAGCAACAAAAAAAAATCTTGATCATACATTAAGTGTTGCTAAAAATTATAGAATGTGTACATTTTTTCATATGATGATAACTAGTCTTCAAAATAAAATGAAATTGGCTAAAATATATTTCATCAAAAGATGTATACATTTTCTATAATTTTTAGCAACATGAAATGTACCATCATGCTTTTTTTGTTGCTTAGATCATGCTTTTTTTATTTTATTTATATATGATTGGATTATGTTATCTTCTCTTATTTTTCTTTTAAAATTACTATATTGATTCGTACATCAATCTATTGTGTGGGAAAAAAATCATATGAACAAATTTCTTTGTTTGTGTTAGTTTTATGTTGTCTTCTAATCAAATTTATTAACTATAGATTAGTCATTAGAGAAGAGAAAGAGATAGATAGAGAGAGATTATTGATTGATTAATTGGAATAATTAACATTAAATAAAGCTAATAATAAACTGGCATATTGAAAGATAAATATATGGAAGTAAGATTTATTATTTTTTTTTTGTTTGAAATTTTTTTTAATTACCAGTATCACTAATTAAGCTAATTAGTTCACATTATACTTCCCTTATTTGTCACCATCTACCAATTAAAACCTCACATGCTTCCACCCATATAACTAGCTCAACGTTATTCCATATGGTTTGGTTTATATTGAAGGTATTCTGATAAAAAATCCATCAAATTAGTGACAACAGATGCATAAAATTAGTTAAAATATATTTATCCTAAAAAATGACACTTCTCCATTTGAATTAATTAAAAAATGAATAAGATGTTAAAAAGTAAATTAATGCTAAAATTGCTTTATAAACATGGATTAGAAATTAATAGTAAATTTATAAATATAGAAATTATTCACGAATGAAAAAATTATTAGAAATATATCATACATTTAGGGAAAATGTATTGAAGGAAAATGGATTGGAGGTGACATGGGATGAATATTATGGTTGATTTGCATACATTGAAAATCTTGTTGGTCAATCAAGGTATTTGACCCATTAGCATATCAGACAAGTTGACAGATGTGACAGATTGAAGGGGGAAATTGTAGGTTTTGTAAAATAGAGATGTGTAAGTGTAGGTTAGTGCAAATATCGGGGGCGTTTTTATAAATTTCCCTATAAATTATCGTAACCTGTTATGATTTCAATCGCCACATTGGTAATGGTGGCAATGATGTCACTGTTATTTGATCGTTGCATAATTATCACAGCATTCACGACTATTTTAATTGTTGTAGTATTGCCTCAATTCTCTGATGATTTTAGTTTGTAACACTGATTCTTAATAAAAAAAAATTTTTGTGATGATTTTTTTTTTGTAGTAAATTTGTTTTCCAGCAAATCTATCCATAGGAAAATGCACCGTGCTACAAGAATACTAGGGCCTTTGCTATAGCCAAATTGTAGCAAAATCCTATCAAAGAGGTCAAAACAACTCTTGCCCCTATGTCCCACACATATTTGTCAAAAAATCAAGCGATGATTTATGTCATGGCAACTGGTTAATAGGGAAATCGTCACAATTCTACGACAATTTAAATAATCACAACTACAATCAGGTCAAACTCGTAGCAAGTTTGACATTTTGACCGGACAACTTTGAGACCTTCGACAAGTTGCCCATGCTATGAATATAAACGTTGCATGAGGCGTCCTATAAAAGCCTCGTTCTCTTGTAGTGCCGGTGTGTAGTGGTATTGGAATTATGCAAAGAATAGATAACTACATAACAGCGGACAATAATAGCCTAAAAAAATATTGCTATGTCCAGCTGTGAAATGTAGAAATTTATGAACGTGTGGCAAGCTGGTTGAGGAGAGCAAATAACAAGACCATAATTTTTTCCTTCTTTTCGGCTTAAAATCATGATACCCATTAAACTTTCATAAATATATATGCCCACCAGCACTTCAAAATTTCATTTCTCCCGTTAGCTCATCAAACTTTTTAAATTGTGCCTGGATTATTAGATACCTATACAGGAAAAATTCATAAAATTGAGAACCAAAGTACAACTTTACTAAATCTAAGATGTCATAGTATAGAACAGATACTAATCTTATTTTTTTAAGTTTAAGTAACTGAAAATTTCTATTTTCAAAATCTAGAACTGATACTATAGTATAAATGGATTAGTATGGATCTGGCACTACTTGGATGTGATATTCTTTCTATAGTGTGAGAGAAAAAAAATTCAAATTTTAAATTAAATAGCGCAATACCTGCCTCTAAATATATTCAAATGGTTTAATAATAGTTTAAAAGTCAGTTAATAATTTAAATTATCAATTTTTCATCTATCTAAATTTTCATTACTTGTTTATATAATTAAAAGAATGATTTGGATATTTGAAGTCAAATTATTAAGTTGAATTTGAATAATTTTGATATATTTATGAACAATTTTGTCACACTGTTGACACCCAATTTCGTCCGACCATTAAAAAAAAAATTAAACTAAAAAAAAATTAATTAAAAAAAATAATAATAATAAATAATAATATATTTTATTATTATTATTATTACTGAAAAATTTTAATTAAGTTAATTAGTTTAAAATACATTTTTTTGTTTTGTTTTGTGAAGATTTGATTTAAAATGATATATGTGTGTATATGTGTATGTTTGAAAGAAAAAAAGAAAACTCCATAAAAATGACAAAATTAAAAAGTTTGAGGTAAAAATGAAAAAATTGAGAAGTTTCGGGAAACATTGACAAAACCTGAAAGTTCCAGGAGCATTTGGTAGTTTGTCACATCAATTTGGGGCCAGCGTAACCGTTCTGGCCCCAATTAACAGAAAACGACAAAATTGTCAAAATCAGAAGCTTCAGGAACTTATCCAGAGTCTGAGAGACGTAAAGGATTGAAACTGTCATTTTACCAAATTAAAAGATAAGTTTGAATTTAATTAATTTTTAATTTTGAACAGTCGAGCACCCCTTCCCCTATAAATAGGGGTCCAAATCTGTGTGTTAACACAGAAATAAAGAGATAAAAAAATAGAAACCAAGCTTAGAGCTCCGTTTTAAAAAAAAAGGCGAAAATCGCAGCCTTAGTCCCTAGCCTCTCCTCCCTCTACCCAGAAAATCCCAAAATTTTGGCCTTTTGACGCTTTAGCCATCTTGCCCCTTTCGTTTCCTTCACTCCCGTCCCCGAGCCCTGCCGTCGTTACTCGCCATCGCCGTTATCCCCGAGCCCCGCCGTCGCCGTTCCTTCTTTTCCTTTTCCTCCCTTCGACGCCGCCGTGTCCTCACCTCCTCCGACGCGTTCACCGCCGTCGCCGCCTATCGCCGGCCGCCGCCCTCGCCTTCGCTGCCGTCGCCGTCGCTCCCGCCGTTGCTCCTCCGCCCCACGCCCTCGCCGCCGTGCCCAGCTGCTTCCCCCCCCCCTCGCGCGCTACGCCGTCACGCTCTGTTTCCTTCTCCAGAATTCAAATTTTAAGTTTTAAGGGTAAAACCCCTACTTAATCCTTCATCTTTTCATTTAATTTCACTTGAGTCACTAATCTTCTTTTTTCATCCTTTTCAGAAAAAAAACTAATTACTAACTCTTTTATCTTTACTTGTTTATTTATTATTGTTGTTATTATTACTAACCTTTTTTTTATTGTTGTTATTAATTAAACTAACCTCACTAACTCTTATTATTATTACTATCATTAACTCACTAACTTACTAACTATTTATTGTTATTATTATTATTATTATTAATTGCTAACATAACTAACTTTTATTGTTATCGTTATTATTATTTAACAACTAACATAACTTAACCTTTATTGTTATTATTATTATTAATATAACTTAACCTTTATTGTTATTATTGTTATTATTATTTAACAACCTTTATTATTATTGTTATTATCATTTAACAACTAACATAATCTAACCTTTATATTATTATTATTATTACTAACTTACTAACTCTATTAACTCTTATTATTATTATCAATTACTAATTTTATTATTACTATTATTATTATTATTATTATAATTAATGGATGGTTATATCTCTTATTTATTATTTATTTAAGTGGATGGCCAAAAAGCCCCACTTTATTTATTATCTTTTAATATTCCTTTATTTGCTTTATGTGTTTTTCTTCCTTTTATTTACATGTGTTATTTATACATCTTTTACTTTTTAAATGGTTGTCCAAACTAAAACAAAAGAAAACATCCACTTTATTCCTTTAATTTTCCTTTGTTTATGCAAACAATTTTATTTTTTTGGTTAAACTTATTTCACTTAATTTACCTTTAGCCATAAAATAAAAAATAAAATAAAATAAATAATAACAAAGCAATAAGAAGAAATTTTTTTATGTGAATAATTAACTTTATTTTAGGGCTAATCAAGAATCCATTTTTATTACCAAGCCCCAATCCTTTGTTTTCTTTCATATTTTTAAACATTAATTGGAATATTAAAACGTATCCTTTTTATTTCCTCAAAAATAAAAAATAAAAAAATAAAAAAATAAAAAAATAAAAAAATAATAACAAAAATTCAACCTTTTGTTTTTCCTTTTTATAAAAAAATCATAACCAAACAATTCCACAAAAATCAATTATTTTTAAGTATATTTTTAGACCCAAAGATTAGATAATTATTTTAAAAATCTTTCAAAAATAAAGAATGGAAAATAAAATTTTAGACAACATTTTTTCCAAAATTCCATAAAAATTTATGACAAAAAATAATAATTAATTAAATAATGAATAGTAAATTAAAGATTTTTAATAAATTTTTATTATCAAATTTTAAATGAATAAAATTAAGATAAAAATCCATATTATGATAATCCTCCGGGATTCATGATATGGAAATTAAAGTATTTATTTAAAATTTCGTCAAATTCCGTGTCCGGGTGACTCGGCAGAGTCCATGGTTCGGAATTAAAACTTCCGTGTCCGGGTGACTCGGCAGAGTCCATGGTTCGAAAATATCAAATTTTTATACAAATTAATTACTAAAGATTTTTAAACCAGTATTAATTTAAAAATCCACATCCGATTAATTCAGTTAAAATTTCTAGTTTGAAAATTAACTGAATATTTTTTTTAAGCAAAGCAAAACAAAATTGAAATCAACTAAGGTACCAATTTTTTGGCGTTTTAACAAAGTTATTTTAACGTAACCGTACTCCCGAATCCCCGAACTCTCGCAGACCAATTTTAAGGTGACCAATCGACTTAGGTGAAACAGATTGGTGGCGACTCTAGAAAACCCGACGTTGCCACAGCTTGGCGACTCCACTGGGGAAGCGACGTTAGTGAGTCGAGCCTACAAGTTGATTTGTTTGATTTGCTTTGCTTATATTTATGTGGATTTATATGTTATATTTACTTAGGTAAACATGCATTATGCATTCATAATATGAAGCTCTATACCCGAGCTTCTTCAAAGCGAACACGTTCTTTCTAAGCGGAATTGGTGTTGTTGTCCTTGAGAGGCCATGGTCTCCAAGCCTTCACCGGTTTCAAAGTAGCAAAGTAGTGTATTGCCTTCTGAGACGGTTAGTCTCTGTATGGGCCCACGAAAAGCTACGACTCGAATTAATCCATTCCTTACATAAACCCTAGAGGGTAAGGAATCGGGCTGTCACTATAATTTAGTGACGGGATTCGGGAACTATCCCTTGCCTTTTTGATAAGCCACCTTATGCATATAGAACTCCCCACTTAACCATAGAACTGACCATAGAATTTCTACCATTTTACCAACGCCATAAGCATATCCTTGTTATGTTGTGTTGTTACTCTACACTTTTCTTCGTATGGTTTTAACTTGTTTATCCATAATACTTCATGAGTGGTTAATTGCTATTTAACTTATTAATAACCTTATCTTTCTTGTGCAATTATTCTTCATGCATCAAAACCACGCATCAAATTATGCTAACTTTTTGGTCTTTATAATGACAACTAAAAGTTTTGAAGTTCCACGATAGTGGATAATCAAACTCACTCATCGCATGCATTACATTAATCACATGCATATAAAATCTAATAAAAATAATCTCATTGCATGCATTCCATTACATCAATCACGTGCATATAAATTTTGATAAAAACATAATCTCATTATGTATTGCATGCATCCATTGCATCAATCATATACATGTAAAGTCTAATAAAATGAATCTCACTTTAAAAAGGTAAAATTGGATCTCAACACCAATATCCAACTCGGCTCCAAACAAGACTAATGGCACAGCAAGCCGAAGGTCGTCTCACAGATATTGAGTCCAAGATGGAAAACATGACAGAACAAATGAAACAACTAATGGAGTTGATTAAGGGAAAAGCAACTCAAGTTCTTATCAAAGAACCACAAGATCTAACCTGTCCTCCCAGATTCACTCAACAACAGGTCTCAATTCAAGAGAAATCCTTTCACGACCCAGGCCCATCTGATAACACTCATCTAAGGCACTATCCAATTTTTGAAGAAAAGAAGCCCCCCTATTTAAAGAAGATGAGGATACTCAAAAACTCGAGACCATAGAAAAGACACTTCGGGCCATTAAAGGAGGCACTGTATTTGGATCTCTTTCGGTGAACGATCTTTGTTTGATGCCAGATGTTGTGATTCCTTCAGAGTTTAAGATGCCAGACTTTGTGAAGTACGTTGGAACGAGTTGTCCCATTACTCGCATTACACTATTTCTATGAAAAGTACAACCACTCTTAAAAGACGAGAATGTGTGGATAGCACTTTTTCAAGAAAGTCCTACAAAGTCAACACTACAATGGTATCTAAGTCAAGGCCCAAAGAACATTAGAACATGGAATGATCTCGCCCAAGCTTTCATCAGAAGTTACAAGCATGTTATGGACTTGGCCCCAGATCGCCGAACTTTCCAGAATATGGAGAAGAATGAACAAGAGACCTTTAAGGAATATGCACAAAGGTGGAGAAATATCTATGATAGAAAGAGAACTGATCACCCTGTTTATCCAAACATTAAATAGACCATTTTATGAAAAACTATTTGGGAACACTTCAAGTAGCTTTTCAAATATGGTATTATCCGGAGAAAAGATTGAATTTGGAATCAAAACAGGAAAGTTGGTTGATTCTTCAATTGGAGGGTGTTTCAATGAAAGAAGCGAAGCTGTCCAAAACATCATCTCCAAGTCCTATGGTCTACTACCACTCATGTTATGAGCGAAATGATATCCTATTGAGACTGTAATCTTCAAGGCTCCCTTATCAGCACCACATACCACTTATGGGAAGAAAGCTACTCAAGTCGATTCAATTTCCACAAGCTACAAACCTACTATCACCCATACCAATGGTAGCAAAAATCATGTAGCATATTCTTCCAAGTTGGAATGACCCAAATGCCAAATGTGATTACCAAAAAGGTTCAATTGGGCATTCAACTGATAATTATGTGGCACTGAAACTCAAGTTGGTCGAGTCCAAGTTGCTAGGCCATAATGTGATTGATAATTGAAAGTGAAGATTTTGAACTGGAATTACATTGATTTTGGAAGGGCTCCAAGTCAGACCCGACCTAACAGTTCACACACACTTTTGAATAATAGGGAATCCTTTGAATAAACTTGTATCTTTGAAAGCTTGCAAAAGTAATCTAATAGTAAAAATCTCCTAGATTTAGTCCAGAATCTAGGGTGTAGTCTTTGCTAAATGGACACCTGGTAATTCTTTTTGTTCTCCAACAAAAAGATTTAATATGTGCATTCTATCACTTTTTACTTAAAATTCCATTTTTACGTCCACATATTTTACCACTTTCTACAAAAAAAAAATTCCATTTTTACATCTATCTCTCACTCTTTGCCATTACACTACCCATTATTGCCATTACACTACCCATTATTGCCATCACATTTTACTTTCTAAATGATACTACTCGTGGGTGAAAATAAAAAGTTAAGGGAAACTTGATAGTAGTGATCTTGAAAGTGCTGCCAAATCTAGTAAGAAGGATTTCAAATGTTGCACCTCAACCCTCAAAAAGGAATTCACAGTGGTTATCAACATCCTTGCAAGAAGTCCGGGGTTAGCTTCCAAAGAAGTTAGCTCTCATATTAAATGAATTCAATCGCCTCCCAATTCTCACAAATACTCAACACAAAAAAAAAAAAAAAAAGGTTCTCGGTTCTCCGCAACACAAACTCCAAAAAGGAAAGAAGTTTTTCCCTTCCATCAAAAGCCATTAAAGGGAAAATTCAAAACCAAAAAAGACTGAGAGCAAGCACAAGCAAGAAAAGCCACTTGTGTCATCTCACTTTAAGAGGGCTATGATCTCGGTTCTCCGCAATACAAACTCCAAAAAGGAAAGAAGTTTTTCCCTTCCATCAAAAGCCATTAAAGGGAAAATTCAAAACCAAAAAAAGACTGAGAGCAAGCACAAGCAAGAAAAGCCACTTGTGTCATCTCACTTTAATAGGGCTATGATCTCGGCTCTCCGCAATACAAACTCCAAAAAGGAAAGAAGTTTTTCCCTTCCATCAAAAGCCATAAAAGGGAAAATTCAAAACCAAAAAAAAGAGACTGAGAGCAAGCACGAGCAAGCAAAACCACTTGAGTCATCTCATTTCAAAAGAGTTATCAAGTATGTCATCACCATAGCTCACACAAAAAAAACAACAACAACGAAAAAAAAGAAACAAAAAAAAAAAAAGAGGCTCAAGTTAGAGCAAAAGAAAAAAAAAAGTGAGCTATGGATTCTAGACTGAAAACCTGCAAAGGCGGTTTAGAAGACAAAAGCAACCATCAAGCCAAGCGTACATAAAGATTACGATAGTTGGGGGTAACAGATGAGGTCCAACTTTCTAGAAAACGTGGCAAGTTTGAGGTCATCACTATTAAGCTTTTTACCATAATCAGATCTGCTCACGAGTAGTATTAAAAGACCCTTCTTTCACACCACTCAAACTTAACTTTACTCAGACCTAATATTTACCTCTTAATATCATTCTCATTCAGCTAAAAGACTGCAACAAAAAAAAAATATTCAAACTTAATTTTCCTCACGCCTAACAGTTACCTCTCGATATCATCCTCATTCAGCTAAAAGGCTATCCTTGTGAATCATGTTTATACCTTATTGCCTTGCACAGTTTATGTCTTCGAGTTGGAAAGGGAAGAATGGTAGGATATTTTAATTAAAAACAAAGACCGTAAATTTCTTTGTCAAGCTTTGCAAATTGATGAAAGTTTTTCTTTAAGGCCAAACCATTATTCATTAATGTGTGTAGACTTAAAAGTGAGGAGATAGCTTGAGACTTTCTTTAAGAAGATGTGGTTCTTGTAAGAGAGATTTACGATCAAGTGCCATCACAAAGGTCTAGAAATGCTCGACCTTCTGTTAAAGGCGAGGTGATACCTTTTATCCACATAAACACCGTATTCAGGGGGGCAAAGTAGTCTCTACTAAGCGTAAGAAGAGTACTGCCAAGAAAGAAACTCAACAGACAAGGGGGCAAGTCTTATGGATCAAAACTTGAGCTCAAGGAAGAGCAATCATTCAGACTATAACATGAGAATAAGTAAGTGTCGGCACGGCCACAAGAAAATGGGCAAAGAGACATTGGAAGATAAGCCTTCGATGATATGAAATCCATAACAGGGACAATTGTCCAGAGAGGCATAAAGTATAAGGCGGGTGAACATTAAAGAAATTAAGGCCAAAATTCAAGAACAAGTCAAGAAAAGGGGATTTTGAAAAGAGTCGGGCTTTTGAGACAATGGACAAGAGCTGGAAAGCATAAAAAGATTCAATGATAGTCCAAGAAGGCAATTACAAAGAAGATCCAGTAAAGCAAAGACATGAAGAACTAGATCCATCAAAAAAAAAAAAAAACATCAATTCCACATGCTCTGCATTCATGCATTTCACATCATGCATGCATGACTTTTGCATAATAGGAACCAAATGGGAAGCACATTCACGGCACAGTTACAGCAGTATAAGCTGAGATCTCAATAACATCAGCCCTTACCAGTCTATCACTGGATACACAGCTAATATGCGGGACCAACCCGCATCAGGAATTCAAGGATAAGGTAGACAATATGTCAAAAGCCTGGCAATCGATTCAATAATCGAGACTACACCTGGAAGGACAGGATTGACGTCAGCTAGTAGTATCCAAGATAAGAGATAGCTATAGCCAAGGATAAGGCAGATATCAAGAAATATAAAGTAGACAATATTGTCAAAAGCCTCAAAATTGATTCAATAATCGAGGCTACACCTGGAAGGACAGGATTGATGCCAGCTTAGCAGCATCCAAGATAAGAGATAGCTGTGGTCAAAGATAAGGCAGACATCAAAAAATATTGTCGTTGAAAATTTGTCAAAAGCAGACAATGGATTCAATAATCAAGGACTGGATCGATGTCAGCTGGATGGAATATCAAAGATAAGAAATATCATTCACATCAAAATAAAGTAGGATCCACTTTTCCGGTTAAGCGGCGGATACGGTACTCCGTGACTCTCAAGTCGGTTCTCTCAGTTGCCCATAATAACTGATTCTTTCCTCTCTTCTTTCTTTTACTTCCCTCTAGAAAATGGATCCTACTCTTTCTGTCTTACGAAAATATTTTCCTTCTCTCCCAATGAACATTCTTAAAAAGATCTACCAAGTTCGCTGTGAACGATTAAGAGTTCTGATGCACAAAGGAATCCCTGAAGATGTACGATGGTTAATCGAAGCTAAGGTTCATCTGGCAGGTGAAATCCCAGAGGCATTTGTGTCTCACATGCCTGGTATAGGCAGAAGCTCTTATGCCAAAAAGCGAAGAGCGAAAAGGTTACGACTCTGCCACAAATGTGGACGGTGGACTTGTAATACTAAATGTCATTCTTTAGGAATGATCTCCGATAATCGAGAAGATAAAATACGATTCATCAAGAATGGCCTAAGTAAGGACTCATTGGATGATATCCGATTGACTCTTGAGACACATTCTTGTGGATTAGTGCAACGCGAACTTCTTGGTTTATGGAGTATTTTTTATGAAGAACGAGAGCGTTACAGTCCCGGGAATCTGACTTTAAATGACCCTGTTTGCCAGCTTGTAAGAAAGCTGGATGGGAAGCAAACCCTCGACTCATAGAAGCCGTTAATGCCGTTACTAGACGTAAAGCCAGTGGAAGATGTGAGCCACAGTCACAATTACTGTACATACAGTTTGTTATATTTGGAAAAGTTTGCATTTTCTTTTGACAGATGTACATGCTCCCCTAAGTGTAATCGACACGTTATCCCTTTTCATCACTATAAATGCGTGTTATTCCTTCTGATTAAGCAGCGGATAAGATACCCCGTGACTTCTAAAGTCGGTTATTCCAATCTCCTACAATAACTGATTCATTTCCCTCTTCTCTCAAATTCTTCTCTCATCAATGGATTCTACTCTTTCTGCACTGCGAAAATACTTTCCTTCCCTTCCAATAAAAGTCCTTAAAAAGATCTACCTTGCTAGATGTGAAAGAATCAGAGTTTTTACATGCAAAGGCATTCCCGATAATGTGCAGTGGATAATTGAAGCTAAGGTCCGTTTGGCGGGTGAAGTTCCAGATGCATTTATGCCCCACATGCCCGGTTTAGGTAAAAGCCGTTATGCCAAAAGGCGAAGAGCAAAGAGACTAGGCGTGTGTTATAAATGTGGGCGATGGAATTGTAATACTAAATGTCGCTCTTTAGGATACATCTCCACAAATCGTGAAGATAAAAGAAAATTCATTAAGAATGGCCTGCGTAAGGAATCTCTGGAAGATATCCGAGAGACTCTTGAAACGCATTCTTGTGGAAAAGTGTAAGGTCAAATTGTCAAATTGTGGAGGACTTACCATAAAGAACGAGACTGTTACAGTCTTGGGAATCTGACTGTAAACGACCCTGTTTGCCAGCTTGTAAGAAAACTGGATGGAAAGCAAATCCTCGACTCATAGAAGCCGTTAATGCCGTTACTGGACATAAATCAGTGGAAGATGAGAGCCACAGTCATGATTGCTGTACATATAAGCTGTCATTTGTCTTTTCTTTTGACAATAATGAACTTGCTTCTGCAAGTGTAATTAACGCATTATCCCTTTCATCACTATAAATATGTGTTAGTTATTTCCATTTCCTACAATCACTAATTTCGTTCTTCTCTTAAATACCTCCTTCATCAATGGAGTCTTCTCTTTCCGCCCTACGAAAGTATTTTCCTTCCTTCCCAATAAATGTTCTTAAAAAGATTTATCAAGCTAGATGTGAACGATTCAGAGTATTTATGCACAAAGGCATTCCTGATAATGTGCGGTGACTAATCGAAGCTAAGGTTCGTTCAGCTGGTGAAGTTCCAGAAGCGTTCTTTCCCCGTATGTCCGGCTTTGGTAAAAGCGCTTATGCCAAAAAAAGAAGAGCAAAGAGGCTAGGCGTTTGTCATAATTGTGGATGGTGGATTTGCGGCAATAAATGTCGTTCTCCAGGAGTGATCACCAGAAATCGTAATGATAGAATAAGATTCATTAAGAATGGCTTGCGTAAGGAATCTCTAGAAGATATTCGAGAGGTTCTTGAAGCGCATTCTTGTGGAATAGTGCAATTTGAAATTGTTGGATTATGGATAATTCTCCAAAAAGAACGAGATCGTTATAGTTTTGGGAATCTGAATTTAAACGACCCAGTTTGCCAGTTTGTGAGAAAACTGGATGGGATGCAAATCGCCGATTCATAGAAGGCATTGAAGCCGTTACTAGATGCAAAATCAGTGGAAGACGTGAACCAAAGTCACGATTATTGTACATGCTAGCTGTCGCTTTTGAAATTATCCTCCCAATAATGTACTCACTCCTGACATGAGATACAGTTATGACTACTGTATATAGCTGCTACTTTTGAAATTTTCCTTCTCTTCCAACAATCACGTACCTACTCCTGACGTAAGCTACAGTAGTGACTACTGTGTATGCTAGTTGCTTTTAAAATTTTCCTCCTCTTTTAACGATAGTGTACCCATACCTGACCAGAGTCATACTCGTGACTACTGTGAATAGCTGGCAATAATGTATCCATTCTTGAAAATAAAATTATTACTTTATCTTTTCATCTCTATAAATATATCCTATTTTCTTCTTTTCTCACATGGGTAAGGATAGAAATGGAGAAAACCTCCACTCGTAAACCCGAAGTATTTGTGTATTTTCTGGAGCTTTTCCTGGAGAAGATGAAGAGTACTTAAAGGCAGCCAACCATTTGGGTAGTGTATTAGCTGAGCGAAAAATACACTTAGTTTATGGAGGAGGTAGTGTCGGATTAATGGGAGCTGTAGCATCAGCAGCATCTTTAGGAGGAAGCCAGGTTCTGGGTATTATCCCTGCATCTCTGAAATCGGTTTCTGGGGGCACGATTGGAGAAGAGCTAGTGGTTAAAAATCTGCAAGAGCGCTTGTTACAAATGCTTTTTAATGCTGATGCTTTTATCGCTCTACCAGGTGGCTTTGGCACATTAGGAGAAGTCTTCCAAATCGCTTCCATGGCCCAACTTAATTTGCATCAAAAACCCATTGGGCTGTTAAATATTAACTATTTCTTCGCAGGTCTATTATCTTTTATGAATCGTGCTGTGAAGCAGAAGTTTATCCCTGAGGTGGCACGACGAATCATAATATCCGCAACAACTGCTGAATAATTGCTAGATAAAATGCAAGCTTTTGTTCCTGAACCAGATCCAGCGATGATCCAAATAGACTGGGCATGACAGTCTTTCCCAACCAGTTCCGTCCCGTAATTGTCCTTTACCCGGCCTGTTGAAGCATTGTGGAAGAAGAAGCGATCTGATCCATTTTTCTTGTCCTTTCGTTTTAAATATCAGTATTTTCTTTCGTATTTCAGTTTTTCTTTTCAGGAAATTTCGTTATCTTATAAGATAGTTTCGTCCATGCTGATATTAAAACCATGGGACAATACCTTTAGGTTGGAATGGCTGAGTAAAGAGTAATTTTTATTACTCTTGAGACGCATCCTATTAGGTCTACTAGGCATAACATTTTGGGGTAGTTAAGCTTTAACCTTATTTGGATGACATATCTCACAAGGGAATCTATATTTACTGAAGAAAATATTAGATGAACCATGGATATTGATTCCAAACATCCGTTCCCTTTACAGAATTTGTCAGTGTTATTGTCATCATCAAGATTCACTCATCTTATCAAAGTTTAAATTTTTGCACTCGCCTATTATGAAAATTCACACTTCCGAATAGAACATTTCAACTTCGATTGTCTGAGGTACTTAAAAAGGAGGAAAGAGTTTTTCTCCACAATTAATTTCAATTTCAACGAGGTTCTAAGGACGGAACCTTTGCCTCGTAATCAATCAGTCCATCTTGCAACGATAAGAGAGTTCTTATCGCAGAGGTTCTAAGGTAGGGCCCTTAACCTCAAACTTGCAATGATAGGAGAGTTCTTATCGTCGAGGTTCTAAGAAGAGTTCCTTAAACCTCAAACAATCAATCATCAATTTTTCTTAAACGATAAGAGAGTTCTTATCGCAGAGGTTCTAAGGTAGGGCCCTTAACCTCAAACTTTCAACAATAGAAGAGTTCCTATCGTCGAGGTTCTAAGAAGAGTTCCTATCGTCGAGGTTCTAAGGAGAGTTCCTTAAACCTCAAACAATCAATCATCAATTTTTCTTTAAACGATAAGAGAGTTCTTATCGCAGAGGTTCTAAGGTAGGGCCCTTAACCTCAAACTTTCAACGATAGAAGAGTTCCTATCATCGAGGTTCTAAGGAGAGTTCCTTAAACCTCAAACAATCAATCATCAATTTTTCTTTAAACGATAAGAGAGTTCTTATCGCAGAGGTTCTAAGGTAGGGCCCTTAACCTCAAACTTTCAACGATAGAAGAGTTCCTATCGTCGAGGTTCTAAGGAGAGTTCCTTAAACCTCAAACAATCAATCATCAATTTTTCTTTAAACGATAAGAGAGTTCTTATCGCAGAGGTTCTAAGGTAGGGCCTTTAACCTCAAACTTTCAACGATAGAAGAGTTCCTATCGTCGAGGTTCTAAGGAGAGTTCCTTAAACCTCAAACAATCAATCATCAATTTTTCTTTAAACGATAAGAGAGTTCTTATCGCAGAGGTTCTAAGGTAGGGCCCTTAACCTCAAACTTTCAACGATAGAAGAGTTCCTATCGTCGAGGTTCTAAGGAGAGTTCCTTAAACCTCAATCAATCATCAATTTTTCTTTAAACGATAAGAGAGTTCTTATCGCAGAGGTTCTAAGGTAGGGCCCTTAATCTCAAACTTTCAACGATAGAAGAGTTCCTATCGTCGAGGTTCTAAGGAGAGTTCCTTAAACCTCAAACAATCAATCATCAATTTTTCTTTAAACGATAAGAGAGTTCTTATCGCAGAGGTTCTAAGGTAGGGCCCTTAACCTCAAACTTGCAACGATAGAAGAGTTCCTATCGTCGAGGTTCTAAGGAGAGTTCCTTAAACCTCAAACAATCAATCATCAATTTTTCTTAAACGATAAGAGAATTCTTATCGCAGAGGTTCTAAGGTAGGGCCCTTAACCTCAAACTTGCAACGATAGGAGAGTTCCTATCGTCGAGGTTCTAAGGAGAGTTCCTTAACCTCAAACAATCAATCAACCAGTCCATCTTACAACGATAGGAGCTTTCCTATCGTAGAGGTTCTAAGGACCTTTCCTTAACCTCAAACAATCAATCAACCAGTCCATCTTACAACGATAGGAGCTTTCCTATCGTAGAGGTTCTAAGGACCTTTCCTTAACCTCAAACTTGCAACGATAGGAGAGTTCCTATCGTCGAGGTTCTAAGGAGAGTTTCTTAACCTCAAACAATCAATCAATCAGTCCATCTTACAATGATAGGAGCTTTCCTATCGTAGAGGTTCTAAGGACCTTTCCTTAAAACTCAAACAATCAATCCATCAGTCCATCTTACAACGATAGGAGCTTTCCTATCGTAGAGGTTCTAAGGACCTTTCCTTAACCTCAAACAATCAATCAATTAGTCCATCTTACAACGATAGGAGCTTTCCTATCGTAGAGGTTCTAAGGACCTTTCCTTAACCTCAAACAATCAATCAACCAGTCTATCTTACAACGATAGGAGCTTTCCTATCGTAGAGGTTCTAAGGACCTTTCCTTAACCTCAAACTTGCAACGATAGGAGAGTTCCTATCGTCGAGGTTCTAAGGAGAGTTCCTTAACCTCAAACAATCAATCAATCAGTCCATCTTACAACGATAGGAGCTTTCCTATCGTAGAGGTTCTAAGGACCTTTCCTTAAACCTTAAAACCAACCAAATCAATTTCTTTTTGACGGTAGGAAGGTTCCTATCGTAGAGGTTCTAAGGTAGGACCCTTAACCTCGATCAATCAATCAATTTTTATTTAACGATAGGAGAGTTCCTATCACAGAGGTTCTAAGAAAAGTTTCTTAACCTCAGGATTTAGGCGGCGAGAAAGTTTTCAATGCCTAGCTAAGTCTGACGAAATTTGGTAACGACTTTGCTTGCATCATGTCTCATGAAGCATGCAAAGGGGGGCAGCTGTTGACACCCAATTTCGTTCGACCATTAAAAGAAAAAATTAAACTAAAAAAAAATTAATTAAAAAAAATAATAATAATAAATAATAATATATTTTATTATTATTATTATTACTAAAAAATTTTAATTAAGTTAATTAGTTTAAAATACATTTTTTTGTTTTGTTTTGTGAAGATTTGATTTAAAATGATATATGTGTGTATATGTGTATGTTTGAAAGAAAAAAAGAAAACTCCATAAAAATGACAAAATTAAAAAGTTTGAGGTAAAAATGATAAAATTGAGAAGTTTCAGGAAAAATTGACAAAATATGAAAGTTCCAGGAGCATTTGGTAGTTTGTCACATCAATTTGGGGCCAGCGTAACCGTTCTGGCCCCAATTAACAGAAAACGACAAAATTGTCAAAATCAGAAGCTTCAGGAACTTATCCAGAGTCTGAGAGACGTAAAGGACTGAAACTGTCATTTTACCAAATTAAAAGATAAGTTTGAATTTAATTAATTTTTAATTTTGAACAGTCCAACACCCCTTCCCCTATAAATAGGGGTCCAAATATGTGTGTTAACACAGAAATAAAGAGATAAAAAAATAGAAACCAAGCTTAGAGCTCCGTTTTAAAAAAAAAGGCGAAAAGCGCCTTAGTCCCTAGCCTCTCCTCCCTCTGCCCAGAAAATCCCAAAATTTTGGCCGTTTGACGCTTTAGCCATCTTGCCCCTTTCGTTTCCTTCACTCCCGTCCCCGAGCCCTGCCGTCGTTACTCGCCATCGCCGTTATCCCCGAGCCCCGCCGTCGCCGTCGTTTTCCCTGCTCCGCCCCGCCGTCGCCGTTCCTTCTTTTCCTTTTCCTCCCTTCGACGTCGCCGTGTCCTCACCTCCTCCGACGCGTTCACCGCCGTCGCCGCCTATCGCCGGCCGCCGCCCTCGCCTTCGCTGCTGTAGTCGCTCCCGCCGTCGCTCCTCCGCCCCACGCCCTCGCCGCAGTGCCCAGCTGCTTCCCCCCCCCCTCGTGCGCTACGCCGTCACGCTCTGTTTCCTTCTCCAGAATTCAAATTTTAAGTTTTAAGGGTAAAACCCCTAGTTAATCCTTCATGTTTTCATTTACTTTCACTTGAGTCACTAATCTTCTTTTTTCATCCTTTGCAGAAAAAAAACTAATTACTAACTCTTTTATCTTTACTTGTTTATTTATTATTGTTGTTATTATTACTAACCTTTTTTTTATTGTTGTTATTAATTAAACTAACCTCACTAACTCTTATTATTATTACTATCATTAACTCACTAACTTACTAACTATTTATTGTTATTATTATTATTATTATTAATTGCTAACATAACTAACTTTTATTGTTATCGTTATTATTATTTAACAACTAACATAACTTAACCTTTATTGTTATTATTATTATTAATATAACTTAACCTTTATTGTTATTATTGTTATTATTATTTAACAACCTTTATTATTATTGTTATTATCATTTAACAACTAACATAATCTAACCTTTATATTATTATTATTATTACTAACTTACTAACTCTATTAACTCTTATTATTATTATCAATTACTAATTTTATTATTACTATTATTATTATTATTATTATAATTAATGGATGGTTATATCTCTTATTTATTATTTATTTAAGTGGATGGCCAAAAAGCCCCACTTTATTTATTATCTTTTAATATTCCTTTATTTGCTTTATGTGTTTTTCTTCCTTTTATTTACATGTGTTATTTATACATCTTTTACTTTTTAAATGGTTGTCCAAACTAAAACAAAAGAAAACATCCACTTTATTCCTTTAATTTTCCTTTGTTTATGCAAACAATTTTATTTTTTTGGTTAAACTTATTTCACTTAATTTACCTTTAGCCATAAAATAAAAAATAAAATAAAATAAATAATAACAAAGCAATAAGAAGAAATTTTTTTTATGTGAATAATTAACTTTATTTTAGGGCTAATCAAGAATCCATTTTTATTACCAAGCCCCAATCCTTTGTTTTCTTTCATATTTTTAAACATTAATTGGAATATTAAAACGTATCCTTTTTATTTCCTAAAAAAAAAAAATAAAAAAAATAAAAAAAAATAAAAAAATAAAAAAATAAAAACAAAAATTCAACCTTTTGTTTTTCCTTTTTATAAAAAAATCATAACCAAACAATTCCACAAAAATCAATTATTTTTAAGGGGTAAAATCCACCGGGGGTCACCTAACTTATTTTTTTGTCCTAAAAGGGTACCTTACCTTCAAATTGTCCTACCGAGGTACCTTACCTCTTATCGCGTGTCCTGTTTAACTACTTTCCGTTAATTTCAGAGTTATATCTAACGAAAATTGCTTATGTGGCATAAAAAAATTAAAATAAATCATAAAATAACACTTATGGTCCTTTAATTTTTTTCTAGCAACAATTCTAAACCCTAATATTTAAAATCTAACCCATCCCCTTCCTAAACCAAATGCACGCAAGCACACTGCCGCGAGCCGCCTCCATCCTCCCTCCTCCCCTCTCCGCCTCCGTTTCCCTCCTCTCCGCCACCCTCCTCTCCTCCGTCTCTCCCTCCGCCTCAATCTCTCTGTTCATCTTGCAGCCCCCTAGCGGCGCCGATTGAGATCTCCAGCCTCTGTTTCCATGACAGTGGTTCCAAATTCTTGCCGTATAAATGATCTCTGAAGGGTCCATTGGACATGTACTCGTAAACCAATATCATTTCGTTGTTTTCGTCGCAATATCCGATCAGAGATACCAAATGCCTGTGCCTTAGCTTGGACAGCATTTGAATCTCAGTTTGGAACTCTGTAATCCCCTGTTCCGACTGTGGGTTCCCTCTCTTCACGGCGACTTTGGTTCCGTCGTCGATCTCTCCAAGGTATACGTTGCCGAAGCCGCCGACGCCGATGATTGCGCTCGAGTCGAAGTTTTTGGTCGCGTCCTGGAGCTCTGCCAGGGAGAAATACCGCCCCAATCCCATGGTCGAGTTGTAGAAATTGCTCTTGTGTGAACCACCTTTGCTCGTCATGAAGCTCGTGTCACCGGCGTGAATTGGTAGCAGCCACGACGAGAAGCTGTTCCTTCTCTGCCAGTCCTGCGGCCGTCGCTTCCATCTTATTACCATCGCGCCGAGCCCAATGAAAGCCCTGATCATCATCGCGAAACCCACTGCCGCCACCATCCCTCGAGACCCGAATCCGACCCTTTGTCCATCGACTCCGAATTCTCCGTCTAGGCTGTCCACTGAATTACTCATCCTCAGAACCTCCAGACCGTTCAGTAACGCGTTTCGGGAACCGTTCAGTGAGACGGAGAGGAGAGGAGATGAGAGGAATCAAGAGATTGTGGCGGAGGGAGAGACGGAGGAGAGGAGAGGAGGGTGGCGGAGAGGAGGGAAACGGAGGCGGAGAGGGGAGGAGGGAGGATGGAGGCGGCTCGCGGCGGTGTGCGTGCGTGCATTTGGTTTAGGAAGGGGATGTGTTAGATTTTAAATGTTAGGGTTTAGAATTGTTGATAGAAAAAAATTAAAGGACCATAAGTGTTATTTTATGATTTATTTTATTTTTTTTTATGCCACGTAAGCAATTTCCGTTAGATATAACTCTGAAATTAACGGAAAGTAGTTAAACAGGACACGCGATAAGAGGTAAGGTACCTCGGTAGGATAATTTGAAGGTAAGGTACCCGTTTAGGACAAAAAAATAAGTTAGGTGATCCCTGGTGGATTTTACCCTATTTTTAAGTATATTTTTAGACCCAAAGATTATATAATTATTTTAAAAATCTTTCAAAAAGAAAGAATGGAAAATAAAATTTTAGACAACATTTTTTCCAAAATTCCATAAAAATTTATGACAAAAAATAATAATTAATTAAATAATGAATAGTAAATTAAAGATTTTTAATAAATTTTTATTATCAAATTTTAAATGAATAAAATTAAGATAAAAATCCATATTATGATAATCCTCCGGGATTCATGATATGGAAATTAAAGTATTTAATTAAAATTTCGTCAAATTCCGTGTCCGGGTGACTTGGCAGAGTCCATGGTTTGGAATTAAAACTTCCGTGTCCGGGTGACTCGGCAGAGTCCATGGTTCGGAAATATCAAATTTTTATACAAATTAATTACTAAAGATTTTTAAACCGGTATTAATTTAAAAATCCACATCCGATTAATTCAGTTAAAATTTCTAGTTTGAAAATTAACTGAATATTTTTTTTAAGCAAAGCAAAACAAAATTGAAATCAACTAAGGTACCAATTTTTGGGCGTTTTAACAAAGTTGTTTTAACGTAACCGTACTCCCGAATCCCCGAACTCTCGCAGACCAATTTTAAGGTGACCAATCGACCTAGGTGAAACAGATTGGTGGCGACTCCAGAAAACCCGACGTTGCCACACACACGTTGATTATTTATTTATTTTTTTAAGTTGTATCCTAATTAATATATATATGTGTGTGTGTTCCTAGGTCAATGCTTTGCACGTTTACTGCTATTATAGTTTTCAGATAATTAGAAGGCAATGTAAATTACGTTCTGCATTTATAAATCCTTTTTAAGCCTCAGTCTATCGAACAGAAATTATTGTACTAACGAAAGTTGCGGCGACGACGACATCTCTGTTGGAGTCTCTGACGCTGAGAACCAAGGTGGTGTTGGAGGAGTTAAAGTCGGAGACAGCCAAGTTGATGCAACTGAGTCCCAGCTGCCCCACCCAGGAGCCCAGGTCCAGCACCACGCCCACGTTCACCTGCCTCTGGCCAGCTCCACCATGCGCAGCTACTACCAGCAGCAGCAGAATGTCCCAGCACACGAGACGACGGAGCCCTAACGTCTCCATGTTGCCAGTAATCGATCGGTTTCGGTCAGATATTTCTTAAAAATTTGAAATCGAAAACCACACCTATATATATATATATATACTCGTCTCTCTTTCTCCGGCCGTGTGTACTAAATAGCTAGCTAGAGAAGTTTTTTAAACTATCGAGCTGGTCAAAACGAACCGGTCAAAACCAATTTGGTTTCGAGGGTAATAAGTTTAGGCTCAACTGGGGAACGTGTTGCCTGGTCAACCGTCGACATAAAATCGGAATACTCAAAAGATGATTGAGAGAGCCATAACCAGCCAAGGATCTTCACCGTATATATACTTGTAATCAATAATATTCGTAATCTATATATTGTTTTCTTTTTTTTTTCCCCTCCCTTCTGCAAGGCCTCCCTTTTTCTTTGACCTTGGAATGTGATGATGACAGCTGGTATCTTTGAAAATTGGAGACATTTTTAACATTGACGAAGACTTTTCTCTTGTATGATATAGTCCAAAATTGCTTCCAAGTAGCGAGTTTTTATAAATTACGTATTGTCTGCACTATATAAAACTCCAACAAATTAATAACAAGAAGTACTGACTTAATTTAGTGACAGGTATATTAAAAACCCAAAACTAGTGCTCATTCTCAGTAGCTTTTTATTTGTAAGGCCATAAGTGCTTCATAAGGATGATGAATTGAGCGTACAAGAAGTAGCTCGAGCTCAGCCGTAGATATAATATAAATATTTTATTGAGTCGAGCTGAGCCTCAAGTCGAGCATGTTTGTGCTTTTTGCCTTTTAATATGTTAAAGGAGTAACTGCATTCACCCGATCGACCCTCATCATTGATGATAATTACACTTAATTATTTTTCATACAATTACCCCTTAAAATTAGATAATGACTAAATGTGGCAACTAGGGTTTCAAAAGTTTGGTTTAACCCTTGATTTGCTTGAGCTAGTTTCAATGTGCAGGTGAGGTCTCCATGTCTCCACCATAGTAGACGACAAGTTGGTCTCCAACCTCAAGATGAAGAAAGAGTAAATAGATGTATACCCAAAGATGAGGTTAGAATTCCTAGGTGCGTCCAGGGAAAACTTTTTCATACGTAATGTTGGATTTGTCTCAATCAATTAATCTAGAGTTTTGATGATAATAAAACATTCTTGAAAGACTAATATGTTTATTTTAGTAAGATGATTAATTAGAAAATTTTAAATATTGTTTCTAAGTGTTTCATGACAAAGAGAAGAAGCAAATTGAATTGGAAATGAAAAATTTGTTAAGAAGTGAAAATATGGAAGTTGCTAAACTCGTGTGAAGCTAAGGTGCATGGGAAACAAACAATAATGGGTTTGAAAGGCTCAACTAGTTGGCTTATTAAAATATTTTTGAACCTAAGACAGTGCTAGCATTAGATTCTTATAGTAACAGATTGCAATAAACCAACCAGTTCATCTCTTGATGTATAATCTATCTTCCTAGTTGTTGGAAGTTAATAACAACAAGTTGAAATGGAACAATGAGTAAAAAATCACTTTGGCAATTTTTCATGTTGAAAATCATTCTAAAATCTTCAAAATTCAAATTAAATTGGTACACATCATTTTGCCACATGGACCGGGTCCTAACATATTTTTGAAGTTGTGTTGAAAATTCCCTCAGTTGGAAACTGTGAAATCTTGCATTATAAAAACAAAGTAATGGCTAGTTTTTTGAAATTTGATCTCCAAAGGCTCTACAACGGTCCTCAACATTCTCAATAGGCTATAAACACATCAAGAAATACTTTGAGAAGAATTCTTCACCATTAGAAATGTGAATTCAACATCAAAATTAAATGAAGTGTGTTTAAGTTGAGATTTGTCAAGAGATATTGTGCTTTTGCTTTCCATGTAGCATCTTGTGCTACAATTGAATTTATAACCTTGTAAATACCAATTTGGTGAAATTGAGTTGGTGAGTTTTTTAGTTAACCTTTAGAAAAACCGGTGAGGAAAATCGTGTTTTTGAGGTTTCAAGTTAGCATCTTGAAAAAATAGTGAGGGTTTGTGGTAGAAAGAACTACCAACAGAGAGTATACGGTCTTATGTACTCTTGAATTGTAAATAGAGAAAAACCTCTCTAATAATGAACTTGAAGAGATGAGTAAGCTCAAAAGAGGAGAAATTGAACCTCTATAAAATTTTGGCAAAATTAAAATTTACAACCAAATTTATTCAACCAAGGATCAATAATAAATCAAGTAATGATAAAAAAAACAACTAAAACAAGTAACCAAAAAAGGATAAAAAAATTCAACCCTCTCTGTGTTACATTTGGGCCAACACTCATGGTGGAGGGCTAACAAACTCAGAATCTTCGAGGACATCCAAGGACCGTTTAGTGATCAATATAGGACCTATAACAAGGAAGAAAGCAAAAAAAAAAAATGCAAGGAGTACTCCAAACCCTAATCTTGGAGCATTTAGAGCCATGCTTTGTCATACAAGCTTCCGGACAGCCAAAATGTGTCCATGATCCAAATTCATTCATTTCCATCAATTTAATGAATATTCAAGCTAAAGAAGACAAGAAACCAAGGCCAGACATAGAAGGCCAGAGCATGAGCCTTAAGAACTTTTTCTTCTAGTTTTTCTTAGTTATTTCACATTTTCTACACATTTTTAGGCTAAAGACCAGATTCATGGCACATGTTACTTAGGCCACATGAATTGCATATAAAAAAAGTGTTAAATGCATGTTTTCCAATCCTAGTCAAATTATGTTTAGTACTTTTGCTTCGTTTACGGTTTCTAGCCCACCTAGACTTTGTATAGCTAGTTACCCTAGCATATAATTGTGATGACTCTCCTAGTCAACAATTGGCTTTCATTCGGTAAGTGTGTTTTATTTATGTGTTTTCAGTCAAAAACCTCAAGTTAGCATTTTATTAAGCAAGAACAGGCAAGCTAAGTATAAATAAAGATGAGTTCCTAAGTGTGATTTGGCACGTAAGGGTCAAAATGGTAAAATGGTAATTTTGGCCCAAGTGAGTGGCATGAATGTAAGTTTCATGAAATTAGGGTCAAGCAAGAAATTTTGTCTAATTAAGTTAAGAATATAAGTTATTCTAGGTACTAGAACCATTATTTGAATGGGCACTGCAAAAAGTGTACTAAGTGCTTCATTGAGTCATTTATGCCTTAAGTGACTTAAGTATCCAAGAGGCTAAGTGTGAGAGACTTATGAACGATCTTTAGGACCAAGAAGGAATGGTTTTGAGTGGATATTTGGTGGCCAAAGTCAAACAAATGAGAAATTGGGAACTAAAAGACAAGAAGACAAGAAGTAAGCTTAGTAGAGTTTGTAGGATATTTTAGCCCTTTGTTGACCTCAATTCCCCATCTCTTGCTTCCAATTTTCGCAGCTCCCTCTCACCACCAGATTTTCTGCTTCAAGGCACCCCAATTTCTCAGGTTTCCATTAAATTTGAAGGTCCCAAGGTGAATCCAACAAGCCTCCAACTTGTTTTTGGTGTTTTTGCTCCCATTTAGCTCTTTGATGCTTGTTTTGGGCTTGAGACTTAATGTAAGCTTCTTGGTTTTGTTTGAGCTGGTTCTAAGTCATTTGAGTAGCTAAAAATGGTCTTTATTTGAGGTTGCTGGCACTATATCATGTTGGTTTTAGGTTTGGAACTCAACAGAGCTATATTGAGCTCAAGTGTGCTTGTGCTTTGATTCTTGCTTTGTGGCTGAATTTGAAGCAAGTTTTCAAGTTAATTTAGCTCAAATAATGAAAATAAATGTGGCATTATATGTGGGAATGAAGTAGAAATAAGACCCATGTGAATTGGCCTTGGAATTGGAAGGATTAAGCAAGTTTCGTGCAAGTTTGCACAGAGTTGCGCAATGCTGTAAAGCGTTGGCACCAATGACATGAATTGCTGATGTGTCACTGATAAGTCTCCAGGAAACCCAAGAGATTATTCCTTTGGCAATGCAACATCGATGGCATCACCAAGGCATAAGTCCTTCTAACTCGGGGCATTATAAGAATGTCCAAACCTCTCAGTTATCATCCTTAGGCTATTCTAAGATGTTTCGTAGCCTCAGTTAGGTCTAAGACTCATTCCTAAGTTGAGAACTATGCATTATTTTAGTGGTATCAAAGTGAAGTGGTTAAGGTAGAGCTAATTAGAGTGGCTAAGGGATAAAAGTGCTCAAGTTGCTAAGGGGGCACAAAGGAGATTAAGTCAGGTTTTGGAGACTTCATTGACATAAGTCAGAGGTGTTAGACCTAAGGGGAAATGAAGAGGAAACCTAAGAGGATCCTAACCGAACCATGTGGTTTTGTACGTGAGCCACTAAGGAGTTCTAGGCTAAGCCTTAGGAGCTTAGCAAGTTGAACAATATAAAATGGCTACCTTGTACAATAAATTAAGGGTAAGATGGGTAAGTTTTGAGAGAAGGTGAAAACATACTCTAGGACCCATAAGTGGGACTTAAGGGAGGTAAATAATTCAGGATATGAGGGCCAGTATCTCAAGTACCTCCACCGTTTGAGCTTACGGCAAGAATAAGGCACCTAAGGTGTAAGAAGTCACAAGAATTGTGTATGTTGCATATCATACATTCATGCATTGCATATCTTTTTTGTTAATCTTGTGTTGGTTGATGATTGGTTATTTGTTTGTTATATTTCATACTTGGATGCTTGTTTGTTATCTTCCTTGTAGGTAACCTAAGGGATCCTTACTGATTAGATTCATGTTCTAACATTGGGCCTAACAACTAGTGGATAGTTGTGGGCTGTGTTTCCTCTTTTTGTAGGTGCTTATTCTTCAGAATCTTTGTGATTTTAAGGTTACTTATGGGCTAAGCTTCGTACTAACTAAGTGTCTACCTTTACTGTTTTAATGGCTAAGTGGTGCACAAGGATAAGGAAGGGCTTGTACTTTGAGCTTGGTAACTCAAAGGTGGGGCTCAAGAAATGGATCTTAGTTGAGGATTTTATATTATATATATAGTACATTGTGTACTATGACGTTGCCTCTATTAAGATACACTGTGGTGTTAAACCATTGAGTTGCTTTTGGGTGTATGCTAGTGCTATAGGGTGTGCACAAAATTTTACTTGAAGTTAACGTAACTAGTATTTTGTTGTCTTGGCTTATTTGAGCATGTTTTTAAATGAACACTTGAGTGATGTTTTCTTAAATGGTTTACTTATTTATTTGCATTGGACAAACACATGCATATTTTCTTAAAGGGTAGGCTAAGAAACTAGTTGCACGTGAATTATCTTAATTTACTGATGAGTAATAGTTAGCCAAAAGTAACTAAGTAAGATCATAGCTCCAAAGGGCCTACAAGCCAACTAATTCGGGGCCTTGGTACCCTATTCCATGATAATTTTGGTATTAGGATGGGTATATGTTCTTAGTAGAGGCAATAAGTAAACTAAGATCTAAGTGTTCCATGTGCTAAGTGTAGTTAGTACTACTTATAAGTTACTTTGGGTGCAATTTTCTAGCTTTGGTTGTAGGTATCATGGTCAATACTCGGTCAAGTGCTACTATTGAGGCTTAGGCTTTTGGTGTGGGAACTTGTCATCCCAATGAGGTAGACATGAGAGAAGTGGTTTCGTTGTTATAGAGGCTCAATAAATCTATGGAACATATGTTGCATGACATGGCTATCCTACTTGAGGAGCATGCTCAACCTCCAAATGGAAGGGAGACATTGGTAGACCCTAATGAGGTAAGGGCTGACGTGCACCAAGGTCAGGGGAGAAATCCTCCACCCTAAAGGCAAGTGCATGAACATCCTCAAGTGAATATCGAATAGGATAGTGAGGAAAAGAATGAGGAAGATATACATCCCATTAGGAGAAGAAGGAGACCCATTATTTCAGAACATATGGGCCTTCTTTCGATTTGCCAAGAAATTAACATTCCAAAGTTTAATGAGGGTGGGTGATCCTAATATGGCTGAAGAATGGTTGTACCAGATCAATGAGATCTTTGAGAACATGAAGTTAGATGACAAGGGTAAAATGGACTTGGTGTTTTTCTTCTTGGAAAGCAAGGCTTCCTTCTTATGGAAGGATTTCATGGAGAGGCCTAAGTCATACAATGAAGGTTGACCTAGACAAAGGCCCAAAGAACTTAATTGGGCCAAATTTGAGAAGAAATTTCAAAATGAGTTCAATAGTGAGGTGACCCAAGACCAAAAGAGGATAGAATTTGATGAGTTGGTTTAAGGAAACTTGATAGTCCATGAGTATGAGAGTAAATTTAGCTCTCTTTTTCCAATATGCTCTTCAGGTAGCTAGGAAAGGTGAACTTAAGGCAAAAAAGTTCATTCATGGACTTAAATGGGGAGATAAGGAGTTTGTTGACTGTGTGGAATTCGGACCTATCGTGAGGCCATTCAAAAGGCCTTGGCATTGAAAAGGGAATTAGTGAAGGCAAAATCGAAGGATAAGGCCATTAAGCCAAGGTCCTGCTATGCTTAAATTTGTTGGGAAATAGGCCTAACCTAGGAAGAGACCAAGGCCCCTCCAAGAAAGGCAAGAAGATCGGAAAGGGCTGTTGCCCTAAGTGTCAACGGTTTCATGCTAGCAAACCATGCACTTTTGGTATCGATTTCTGTAATTACTACTACTAGCCTAGACATTGAGCTAGGGAGGGCCCAAGGCTTAGGCAAGGGCAAGGCCAAGGAAGGCTGGGAGCCTCAGGAGAGGGAAATGTGCTTATCGGAGCCCTTGTGCAATCATATGTTTTCACCTCGACAGGCCAGACACCTAGAGAGTTGACGACTATGTCAGGTAACTTTAATATTTAGGATAGTAGAATTAAGATTTTGTTTGACATTGGTGCTACTATTTCTGTCATTTCCTTGAGCGTGGTTGTCAAGTTGGGTTTGCAAAGAACTTTGATGGATGAAATAAGATTTGTAAGGATTGCTGGAAGGAATATCATTTTCACCAATGAAATGGTTAACGGGTATTCTTTTGTGTTAGGGGGTCATAGAATTTTTTGTGACCTTTAGGTTTTGACCTCGATCCTATTTGACATTGTCTTTGGAATGGATTGTTTAAGTAGGTTTAAGGCCCATATCGATTATGGAGGTTGTAAAGTCACCTTTGAGGATGCCTCAAGGGTAAGTGTACTTGCACAGGCAGTTTGGCAAGTGGCGCCAAAAGTTTGTACCTCAAGTTGGTGGTGTCCATTCCCAATGTGAGTGAGGAAAAGTATTACTCATTGAATGGGGTGGTAGTCGAGGAATAACTTAAGAAAATCTCAATAGCCAATCTATTTCCAGAAGTTTTTCATGTAAACCTTCCAGGATTACCCCCAAATAGGGAGATTGAATTCTCTATATACTTACAACCTGGGCAGATGCAATTCTCATACCCCTATATCGGATGTTAGCACTTGAAATGGATGAGCTGAAAAAGCAGTTAGAAGAACTGCTTGAAAAGGGCTTTATTAGGCCAAGTGTCTCCCCGTGGGATGCCTCAGTGTTTTTTGTAAGGAAAGAGGATGGAACCTTACATTTGTATATAGATTATAGGAAACTGAATGCAGTAACTGTAAATAACAAATATCTATTGCCCAGGATCGATGAATTATTTGATAGGTTAAGAGGGGCAAAGGTCTTTTCCAAAATAGATCTAAGGTTTGTATGTTTCCAAATAAGAGTAAAGGAAGAGGATATACCGAAGACTGCATTTAGGACTAGGTATCGGCATTATGAGTACACAATTATGCCTTTCAGAGTGATTCATGCTCCGACAGTTTTCATGGATGCCATGAATCGGATTTTTAGGCCCTACCTAGATTAGTTTGTTGAGGTGTTTGTTGATGATATTTTGGTGTACTCTAAGACTTCCTAAGAACATGAGAAACATTTAAAGATAGCTTTGCAAGTGTTTAATGGCAACCAATATTATGCAAAACTATCAAAATGCCAATTGTGGAAAGTGAAATTCTTTTCCACAGGTATATCATAAATGTTTAGGGACTAAAAGTTGACCTAGAAAAGGTAAAGGCAATGGTGGAGTGGAAACGCCCAACAACTGTAATTGAAATTCAAAGTTTTTTGGGATTGGTTGACTATTACTAAAAGTTCATTGAGAAATTTTTTGTGATAGCTTCATCGTTGACTGCCTTGACAAAGAAGGTAGAGAAGTTCATCTGAATTTCTAAGTATGAAAGAAGTTTTCAGGAGCTTAAGAAAAGTTAATTCCTTCTTCCATCTTAATCTTATCAGATCCGCATAAGACTTTTGTGGTGTATACCGATGCATCTGGGACTAGATTAGGATGTATGTTAATGTAGGATAAGCAAGTGATTGCATATGGGTCTAGGTAGTTAAGGCCTAATGAAGTAAACTACCCAGTGCATGATCTTGGGTTGGCAGCTATGGTGTTTTCCTTGAAGCTTTGGAGACATTACCTTATGGGAAGGTCCTTTAAGATCTTTATGGACCATAAGAGTCTGAAGTACTTGTTTACCCAAAAGGACTTGAACATGAGGCAAAGAAGGTGGATCGAGTATATCAAGGATTATGATTGCTTAATAGACTATTGTTCTTGTAAAGGCAATGTGGTTGCTGATGCTTTGAGCAGTAAGTATTCTAGGGTGATTCTTTCCAAGGTTCAAGTGGCCATTACTTCAGAAAATTCTAATGTGGAATAGTTCTCGGCTTTATTTGAATCATGGCGAGAGTAGGAAATGACTCAAGTTACAGTCATTGAGATTTAGTCAGCATGGCGAGCTAATGTTAAGGAAGCTCAAGACAAGGATCCGAACTTGAAGAAAGTTTATGGGAGGAAAGGCATGGTATCGAACTGAAGGAATTTTAGTACAAGGATAAGTTTCTTTACTGTGATGACCTACTCTATGTACCAAGTGACCTAAGGCAATAAGAGTTTCAAGAGGCACATACGAGTAAGTTTAATGTTCACCCTTGTGTCAATAAGATGTACCATGACCTTATGACTCATTTTTGGTGGCCAAATTTTAGAAAGGACGTATTTGAATATGTGTCTAAGTGCTTTACTTGTCAAATGGTGAAGGCAGAGCACCAAAAGCCATCGGGAATATTGCAAAGTTTACCCTTCCTAGAAAGGAAATGGGGATCCATCACTATGGACTTTTGTGTCGTGTTGCCCAACACTAGAAGTTAGCATGACTCAATTTAGGTGGTGGTGGATAGATAAACAAAGTCAACACACTTTATCCCTATTAAGATTACTTATACCATGGAGAAGTTGGCCCAGTTGTATATTCGGGCAGTGGTAAGACTCCATGGAATCCTTGATCAGATTGTATTTGATAGAGATCCCTGTTTCATCTTAAGGTTTTAGAATGCCTTTCAAAAGGCTATGGGTTCCACTGTGAGCCTAAGTACTGCTTATCACCCTCATATTGATGGGCAAACTTAGCAGGTGATCCAGACCTTTGAGGATATGTTACGTAGTTGTGTGATTGACTTTAGAGGGGATTGGGACCAACACCTGTTATTGATTAAGTTTGCTTACAATAATAGCTATCAAGAAGCTTTTAAGATGGCACCGTATTAAGCTTTGTGTGAGTGTAAGTGTGTGATGCCTTATTGTTGGGCAAATAAGGAAGATGAAGTGGTTGTTGTCCCGAAAATCATTGCCAAAACCACAACAAAGATTAAGTTGATCCAAGTGAGGTTCAAGGCTGCCTTAGATTGGCAGGCCAAGTATGCCAATGTGCGAAGGAAAGATTTGGAATTTGATGTAAGAGACAAGGTACTCTTTAAGGCTTCCCCGATGAAGGGCATGGCTAGGTTTGGCCAAATAGGGAAGCGAGCTCCAAGATATATTGGTCCTTTTGAAATTCTTGAAAGGGGGGGAAAGTGGCTTATCGGTTGGCTTTACCACGAAGTTTGGCCAGTGTTCACAATGTCTTTCATGTGAGTTTCTAAAGGAAATGCATTATGAGCCCCTGGTAAGTGTTAGCCCAATCCGTCATTCCAATAAGGAAGGAACTGAGTTATAAAGAGTACCCAGTCAAGTTTCATGACCGCCAAGTTAGGAAACTAAGAACAAAATGGATCCCATTGGTCAAAGTACTATGGTCTAACCATGTTGAGGAAGAGGCCATTTAGGAGACCGAACAGGATATGCAAAGGCAATATCCAAGTGATCTCACCTGTTTAAGTCAGAATTTTAGGGACCAAATTTCTGAATGAAGGAAAAATGTGATGACTCTCCTAGTCAACAACAAGCTTTGACCTGGTAATTATAGTTATGTGTTTTAACTTAAGCACCTTAATTTAGCATTTTATTAAGCAAGAAGTGACAAATTAAGTATAAGTAAGAATGAGTTCCTAAATGTGATTTGACACTTAAGGGTCAAAAGGTCAAAATGGTAATTTTGGCCGAAGTGAGTGGCATGAATGTAATTTTGGTGAAATTAGGGTCATGTAAGAAATTTTGAATAATTAAGTTAAGACCATAAGTTATTCTAGCTACTAGAACCATAATTTAAATGGGAAGTGCAAAAATTGCACTAAGTGCTCCAATGAGTCATTTATGCCTTAAGTGGCTTAAGTGTCCAAGAGGCTAAGTGTAAGAGGATTATGAACAATCTTTGGGACCAAGGAGGATTGGTTTTGAGTGGATATTTAGTGGCCAAAGTGAAACAAATGAGAAATTGGGAACCATAAGACAAGAAGACAAGAAGTAAGCTTAGTGGAGTTTGTAGGATATTTTAGCCCTTTGTTAAACTCCATTCCCCATCTCGTGCTTCCAATTTTCATAGCTTCCATTCTCCATTACATTTCTTGCTTCAGGGCACCCTAACTCCTAAAGTTTACATTAAAATTGAAGGTCCCAAGGTGAGTCCAACAAGCCTCCAACTTGTTCTTGATGTTTTTGCTCCGATTTAGCTTTTTTATGCTTGTTTTGGGCTTGAGACTTAAGGTAAGCTTCTTGTTTTTGTTTGAGCTTGTTATAAGTCATTTTAGTAGCTAGAAATGGTCTTAATTTAAGGTTCTTGGTACCACATCACATTGGTTTTAGGTTTGGAACTCAAGAGAGCTAAGTTGAGCTCAAGTGTGCTTGTGCTTTGATTCTTACTTTATGGCTTAATTTTAGGTAAGGGTTTAAGTTAATTTAACTCGAATAATGCATAGAAATGTGGTTTTATATGTGGGAATGAATTAGAAATAAGACCCATATGAATTGGCCTTGGGATTGGAAGGATTGAGCAAGTTTCGTCGAAGTTTGAATGCAGTCGCGCAATGCTGTAAAGCATTGGCGATGCGTCGCCGATAAGTCTCAAGGAAACCTAAGAGATTATGCCTTTGGAGATGTGTCACAGATGGTGTCACCAAGGCATAAGTCCCTCACACTCAGGGCATCCTAATAATGTCCCAATCTCTCGGCTATCATCCCTAGGCTATTTTAACTTGTTTCATAGCCTTGGTTGGGTCTAAGGCTCATTCCTAAGTTGAGAATTATGAATTATTTAAGTGGTAGCTAAATGGTGTGGTTAAGGTAGAGCTAAGTAGAGTGGCTAAGGGGTAAAAGTACTCAAGCTACTAAGGGGGCACAAAGGGTATTAAGTGGGGTTTCAGATACTTCATTGGCCTAAGTGAGATATGTTGGACGTAAGGGGAAATGAAGAGGAAACCTAAGAGGATCCCAACCGAATCATGTGGTTTGGTAAATGAGCCACCAAGGAGCTCTAGGCTAAGCCTTAAAAGCTTGGCAAGTTAGAGCACATAAGATGGATACCCTGTACAATACACTAAGGGTAAGACGGGTAAGTTTTGAGAAGATTTGACAACCTACTCTAGGACTCGTAAATGGGAATTAATGGAGGTAAAGGATTCGGGATACGAGGGCTAGTGTCTTAAGTACCTCTACCATTTAAGCTCATGGCAAGAATAAGGCAGCTATGGTGCAAGAAGTGCCAAGTATTGTGTATGTTGCATATCATACATTCATGCATTGCATATCTTTTGTGTTGATCTTGTGTTGGTTGATGGTTGGTTGTTTGTTTGTTGTTTGCCATACTTGCATGCTTGCTTGTTATCGTCCTTGAAGGTACCTTAAGGGATCCTTACTGAGTCATTTAAGTTTATTGTGTAGGTTTTAACACTGGGCCTAACAACTAGTGCATAGTTGTGGGCTAAGCTTCCTCTTTTTGCAGGTACTTGTTCTTCAAAATCCTTGTGGTTCTATGGTTACTTGTGGGCTAAGCTTCGTACTAACTAAGTGTCAGCCTTAAGTTTCCTTTTTTTGAGTGAGTTGTTATTTAACTTGAAAAGTTTGATTGTCCAAGCAACTTCTCACTACTAAATTTGAGAGAAATGAGTGTCTTGTGAGATTCTTTGATTTTAGGAGCTATGTATAAGGAAATAAGCCAAGACATGAAGGAGGAGGTGAATAGCTTTACAATAAAATATATGTGCTCAAAGTTCAAGCTTGTATTGGACAAGCTAAAGGAGACAATAGGAGGTTGGAAGTACAAGAAAAGAGGATAAAGGAACTTAGTGCTCCAAGAGTACCTCAAAAAGGCATTTTAGGCCTAATTCCATAGGTGGCACTACCTAGGAAAGATCCATCCACAAGTTATGTGGTTCAAGCCTATAAAGAGGACCTTGAAAGCATGCCATCACTACCAGTACCATGGAGTTATGTAAGAAGGCAGCCATGAGAATATGCCTATCTCAACATTATTAAGTTACAAATTCCATAATTCAAAGGAAGAAGTGACCTAGAAGAATTCTTTAAATGGGTGGCCAAAGTGGAGATGGATTTTGAAAGCTACATATATCTAGAAGATAAGAAGGTAAAACTTGCCACTTTAGAGTTTACTGACTATGCCCTTGCTTGTTGGACTTAGGTTGTGAATTCAACGCCCCTTAATTGGTTTCCTCTACTAATTGGGGCTAGGGTTTATCTTAGCAACTTTGAGGAAATAGTTTTAAGCTCTTATGCAAAGAAGATTAATAGGAGTTCTTAGTGACTCATTCCCCTCCAGTTTTCATCTCAGATACATAGTTTTCTTTGATTATAGGATTTAGAAGCAATGTGGCATTGGATTATTTGTTTGGCAAAATCAATTAGCCTTTCATCTTTAGAGTTGGTGAAACAAAAGGCAGTTAGCAAGCCAAGACAACAAATCCAAAGCCAAAGATGAGCTGTATGCCATTTTTGCTAAGAAAATCTAGTTGGGTAGTCTCAGTAAACCTAGCTGAAGCTAAGTCCTGCAGAGCCTTTCTTGGGATTTAATTTATCTGGTAAGGAATGACAAAGAGAAAAGGTCGGTAGGAGGAGTAGTAGGCTCATTTTTCAGGTGGTTGCTACAGGGGAAGAATGGGATCGAAGGAGGTGAGAGAAATAGAACAAAAATGGTATTTAAAGTGTGGATTTTATTAGCTTGAAGGTATTTTGAGTACAAAAAAGAAAAGTAGGACTAAAGTAACTATTTTGCATCAAAATTATGTTATCTTTACCCATGAAATTGATGGAAGAACCACACTTAGGATAAAAATAGCGAGGTTATGGACTTTAAAAGGACAAAATGAAGATTATGGATTTGTTTAGGACAACGTGAAAAGATTAGAGTCAAGAAATAAATTCTACCCAAAAGTTAGGTAGTGTTTGAATGTAGAAATTTTTTCGATTTTCTTTTTCATCTTTTTGATAAAAATTTGAATGGATGACTTATTTAAAGGATGTAGAAAATCTTATTTTCTAAGGCCAAGTTTGTTTCACTTTAACTCAACAGGGTTAATATGTTATTGGCCTGTGGGTCAGACGCAACATTGACCTAACTATTTTTTGCACCCAATTTTCATGATAATTACAAACATACCATCATGCTCTTTTCTGGGGCATCTGACAACAGCCTTAACTTTGTACCCTATAATAAACTTCCTTAGTTTTCCCTTTCACCTAGATTTCGTGGTAACACGACCCTTATTCGTGCTTGCCCATTGAGTAACGTATGCCAGTTGATTTGTTTGTTCCATCAATTCATGCTTGCCTGGACTCCCATTGTTCATACTTGCCCATTGATTCGTCGGTACCATAAGTATGTAGGCGTCCCATTTTGGTGGCAGGCTTAGTGGAGGAGACAAAAAATAAGGGGATTTTGGTGAGTTGGTACCCGTAGGCGGATGAGGCCAAGGGGGGGGGATCTTTTGTGTTGGCAGTTGAAGTTGGTTGGAATAGGGCAACTACGGTAAGGGAAACAACGGTTATGGAAGATACAGTGGGGGTGTGAAGGACCTCGCAGAGGTTATGGTTGTGGTGGATTGTGCCGCTACGGACCGATGATTGATGTGGTTGTGGGTACTATGGGACAAGTTGTAGGAGTTGTAGCTTTGCTGCTGAGGCATTGGAGGTACTGCAGAAACTAGAAACATACAAGGATTTAAAGGAACATTCAGAAAACTAGAAAAAAGAAAAGAAAAATTCAAAATTTTTCAAAGAAATCCAAAGACCCAATAAGTTTAATGGAATTGAGAGAGAGAGAGAGAGAGAGAGAGCAAAGAAGTCACAATCTAAAGAAAGAAAGAGAAGTCTATAGACCCCAAACTGGGGGCAAATAAATCCACAATGCGTGGATCCCACAGGCAGTCAACATTTCAAATAGTTAAAACACGTTAACACACTTTAGTTAATTTTTCCCGGACTGACTATAAACTTTGAAAAACACATGATATAAAATAGAAAACATTATTTTAAATATTTTTCCATTTTACACTTGAGTTTTCAAAATTTTTAGAAAATAGGGTTTTCACGATCCTTAAAAACATGTTATAAACTCAAATTTTTATTAATAAAGTTAAAAAGAAAAAGAAAAAATTCCCATAGCCAAAGCACCACCTTATCAAATTTGATTTCCATTCCAAGTGCAATAAACTGCTTATGAATTTGACAACACTTGATTCAAAAAATGCCAAGTTTCCATGACCAACAATCATTGTCAGCTTCCTTGTTCTATTCATCATCAATTCCCATAGCTGTTATAGCCTTAGGGCAATGGCGGCTAGGGACTGTTAACAACTGCAGAAGTGATGTAAAGCAAGAAAATTGCCTACTAGCAGGCGGTAAAGGCCAAGTTGATAAAACTTTACTTCCATACCTTATTTTACTTAAACATTATTTTTTTTTCTAAAATTTCAAATTACTTAATCTTTGTGCCTCGAGTGATAAAAAAGCTACCAGTTTTTATATATCTTTCCTGAAATAGCTTCACAAAAAAAAAAATTATTAATTTCCCTATCAAGTTAAATGGGCCATTTAATGCAAGATGAATGAAGTAAAACTTAAGTCGATAAAATTTTTGAATAAAGGTACACATATTAGATTATTAAAAAGTTTTAATTTTTTTTTTATGAAAGTTCTTTTTCATTAACTGTAGGTCATACAGTATATACTAATAAGATACAAAAGCTAAACTCCATAGAGACAACAGACTTAACTCAAGTCGTTCATTGTTTCTTTGTGATATTGTATTACATAGAAAAATATTAAAGAATGCATGGGTATACCCAGTATTTGAACCTACAAACTGACAAAAAAAGTCCCTTAAAACTAAATGACACAAACCTAGCATAATACTTAAATTAACAAATGCTAACTCTTGATCCACTAATAAAGAACAGATTGGCCGACCTCATCGAGTGAAATTGTTGGCTACCGCCTCTTCAGTCTACAACTCTACTATCTCGTCCATCAGGGAGAAGAGAACTATATCTGACAAAAGTAATAAGAAAACTTCACTAATGAAGTTGATTATTTGAAGAAATAATATAAAAATTTAGGAGGGATGACCAAATCTAGTTGGAAAACCAGCCAGATTCGGCTAATTAAGTTAAGATTAGAGGAACTTTTTAAGAGATGATGAGATGGGTGGTGGGGTGGGTAGGGTTATTTGCTGATTCAAAACTTTCAATTAGTCTCTCTAAAAAAAGTTTTCTATGATTTAAAATATGCAGACCCTATAATCTATTTGAATAAAATGTTAAGTTATGTTGATTATTAATTTTTAACACAATATTGACTCTATGTGAAATGTTTAAAGAGTAGGGGTTGAACAAATCAATGATCGAGCATAATTATAAACTGTTAATGGGCTTTATTCTCATTGGTTGGATTGGGTACATGGGCTGTGGGTCTTTATTTAGAGCTCGCTGAATCAGTGTTGTGCAACAGTATTGGACAGGCTTGGGTTTGGGTCCTGGAGGATCGGGTCTAGGTGGTTCGGTCTCGAGCCGATCCTAGGTTAGGTTGTGGCCTTTCCAGGTTTTTTTTAAATAATAAAAAAAATGAATTAAATTTATACTTAATATTTACTTTTAAGAACAAACACCATCTGTTGTGTATTTTTTATTATGTAAAAAAATTAAGCGACACTTACAAATAACCAAAATGGGCCTTACATTTTGAAATGCTGAAATGTTCCAAAAATTATGAAAAATAAAAACCTTTGATTTGTGCTTAACAGCAAAGTCAGATCAAATACAAACTAAATGTAAGAAAGGAAAAAAAAAATCAAGTCTCGTCATTGGATATTATCTTGTTATTGGAACTTTTATGTTCTTGCTATCAGAGTGCTGCAAGGCCCCAATCTCAATTGCATATGCGTACTTCTATCACCTTGAGCGTCAATCTTGATCGTTTCTTTGATATTACCCGTTTCCCTGCACTAAATGTTATCTCAAATGTTATAGTGGAGATCGGAACAGCGAGAATCTACTATGCGATTATTGACAAGATCAGAGACCTTGATTTCTTGTGTTTCCACTACTCTAATTTGTTGAAGTCGCTTGGCTCAAACGATGTGTTGAGGCTGTCATCAACCTCAGCTAAACTCGAAGTCGTTGGTCGGGAATGTTTCAACATTTGGATGGCCGAGTTGAATTTTGATGAGATTGATATGCTAAGAGGCTAAATTTGAGGAGTTTCAGATCTTACCTTATCCAAATGCTGCTCACAATATAACTTTTACAAAGAATGCAAGTACTCGAAAGCAATAACAGATATATCCAAAAGATTTATATAAGACATTTCTAAATAAGTATGATAAATGCGTTTAAGCAATGTGGTCAAGCCTGTCAATTTGATTTATGGATTGAGCAAATAAGCAACTAAAAAATAGGGGGAATGTTTTCAAAATACTGAAGACACTTAACCCGTATGACATCGACAGTCGGTTTAAAAAACTCATCATCTTTAAACTGATGTAAAGCATATGTAATGGTCACTAAATAAAGCAAAACTTGATGAGTGGTTGGATAGTAAACACCGAAGAAAAATTTAGTTGCCTCATAAAAAAACTTAAGTAATTCATCAGTTTTAGAACATTTTCCCTAAACTTCGGTCTTAAGGAATTCACAGCCCATCTTCATGTTTATGAAATGCATCAACAAGTTTGCATACAGCAACTCTTGATTTTAAAAATGAAAATGAATTTTGAACAGGTATAATTTCATTTTGGAGAACTTTTAAACACTTTTGCACACAAAGATTTAAAATGTGGCACATACATCTAATGTGAAACAATGCACTTCGAGAGATGGTTTTAATGCTTGGCTCAAAAGCGAGCAGCAACATCATCATTTGAAGCATTATCAAATGAAATACATGAAACTTTATTAGTAATATAATAGTCACGTAAAGTTTTTAAGATGCAATTGTATATGTGATAACCAGTACGATTAGTTTCCCTAAATGACAAAATGAATTTTTATGTGACCCATTCAGAATCAATGTAATAAGCAGTAATGCAATAATATGATTGACCTACATGTAATGTTCACATACCAGAAGTAAATGCTACACAATGATCAAAAGTAGAGAAATAGATTTGCAAATTTGATTCTCCAACTTCAAATACTTTAAAGCTCTCCCTCCTAGTTGTTTTCCAAGAACTTTTTTTAAATGCAGGGTTTAATTGTGATTTAATCCAAGATTATGCGTGCATATATTTAGCTAGTGAAAAAGGTTTTTCAGTAAGAATCATCCAATTTATCATGCATTCTCTACAAAATTGTTGTTTAAATTGACATATATCTAACCTGCTGGTTGTACTTCCAAGTTGTATTTGTCCTCCGAAACTAGTGGCGACATTGGGAAGGAGATTGGGATGCTGATTTTTGATGTGGTGTTGCAATGTTTCGGTGCCGAAATTCTTTTTATGCACCAAATGTTTCTCGTAATGCTTGTATTTGCTGTACCTTGATTCCCTTTCAAATGCAAGCTTATAATGCTCCCAAACTCAAACCGTTAGCCAAGAGGATTTACCTTGTCCTTGGGTATCCACCACTTTGAGTTGACGGCTTGTAGGCATTGGTTATGTTGACGAATCCTTAGCCAGCGTTGCACTCACCTCTTCAATATCATCGTCCGATAATTGATTATCAAGACCCAAATCATAAGTCATCATATCAATTTGGTCATTGTTGATTCCTCTTGAAGCCATGATTGACGAAATAATAGTAATGATGAATAAAATAGTAGGAGGAGATTAAGAAGAAATTAGGAAGAGATTAGGAAAAAAAGCTAAAGACAATAGCAAAAATGCATGAGAAAATATAGTAGAAGAAGAAGAAAGATTGAATTTGGGTATGAGGATAGAGTGAAAATGGCCTTCTTATTTAGAGGAAAGGGTCAAAATTTGTTTGGACCAAAAACCGCTTAAAATATGGTTGTTAACGATGGGGTGAAAGTGAAATTTGGGGCAAAAAATGAGTAGAAAATTGTTGCAGGATCAAAGTTGTCATTAATTTTTTTTTTTTTTTTAAATATGAAACTAGCTGTTTTTTACCATTGGGAGCCAGAACAATAGGCCCGGACTGGACCACCCGGTCCTGGCCTAAGCAGGTTTTCAATTTCGGGCCAGGTCAGGTTTGTGTGCATGCTCCTTTTCCTTTAGGCCCAAATTTGGCACATTTTCCAATGGTACCAACCCAAGTCCCCACTTCTTTGGTAAATAACCAAATTAATTAAACTCAGATTAAAAGGTAGTGGTCCTTTTAGAAAAAGTAAAACGGTGGTACTTAATTTGTTATTTTACGATTAAAATAGATACCGGTAATATTTTCTTTTAATATTTTTATTATAAATCCAGAATTACATTACAAGTCAAAATCAGGAGAGCGAGGCAATATGTTGCAATTTGGGTATTATAAAAATGCCTCTAATAGCCATTGAACGTTTTTTTAGACTGACCAAAGCTACATGTATTAAAGCCTAATTTGCATTTGAGGGCCTTGAGATGAGCCCCGGGCTCTGGTCAGCCGAGATGGAATGTCGAGTTTTGAGAAGGTGAGCCAAGCTCCTATTAAGTCAAATAATAGGGTTAAAGAGAGAATTCATGGTTTAAGACCATGAATGAGAGGAGAAAAGGGTGCTTAATTAGAGGTGAATAGTGGGCCTGACTAGCTCAGTCCGGCCTGGTTAGGTTTAGGCCTGGGCATGACATGTATAAGTGTGTTGGGCTTAGGCCGGGTTGGTGTTGGCTTGTCTTGGCCCGTGGTTTTTCTATAAAAAAAAATTAATTTGAAGAAAAAAAATTGTTTTTAGAGGAAAGCATTACCACCGATGCAAGTTTTATTAATATAAAAGTCAATGAGAACTTACAAAAAAGATGGAACGAACCTTACAACTAGAAATTGCAAACCATTCTAAAATGAACTAAAAATAAAACATGAGATCTATTATCTACGGCATAATCATATCACATCTGTTACTAACTAAAGACATTTATATTAGGCTATACTATTAAAATTTTAATTCTTAGAAGGGATGTTATACCAAAATCTATGTTGATACATTAACTACATATAATTTTCATATGGCTATACCCCATCTATCATTTCTAAACTATATCCTATATTACTTAATCATCTTCAAACTATCAACAATTTTATCAATCGTACTTAACTATTCAATTCGTTTTATCTCATCTTGTTATCAATCACAGCCATTCAATATAGCCAAAAAAATGATGTGGTTGCTGATATGGCTCTGAAAGTTTGCTTGACTACTGACGTAGTGCCATTTTTCCATTCATTCTTAATAGTGTGATGAACGGTAGGATAAGACAGCAACAATGACTTAGTTTGAGAATGATTTGTGCAACATTTAATAGTTCCAAGGCAATTATACAATATGAGATATAGTTTAAGGACTACATGTGGAGTTTCTCCTTTTCCCACCACACAAAATATGTTCGGATGAGTTTTAGCTACGTTATACATACTTGATATTAATGAAATATTTTCTTAACACGATCGGAGTTAAAGAAAAAGTGTTAACAGAAAAATTGGGTCTCAGTTGAAGAAAGAAAGCACAGAACAAAATTCAAGGATGGTATTAATGTTGGTAACACACAAAATGAGAAAACATCTTCCTAAAAGGAAAGAAGAAATGCTTAATTTTGAAAGTAGGCCGATCCAACCTCGCAGACCGCAACCTAGCCCGAAATATTTGATCACCTCCACCTGAAAATGGCCGTCCACCAGCAATATTGAGCTTCCACGTCGGAAAGTCCAGACATTTATGTCCTCCATGGACCTCACCAAGATTGGATCCAATAAAACTGTTGTCATTGCCACTGAAGAATGATAAGTGGACATAAATCATTTCAAGATGATTTCACAATTCCAGCTGAAGTTGAACATTGTCCTTCTGCCTAGCAACATATAGAAGCACAGTTTAGAAACTATCATGTCTTTTTTACTGCAAAATAACCATTAAGGAAACTTAACCACATGGCATGAATTATAAGTCTTCATCGTTAGATATTAGCTTCAGGTTAATCACTTTCCAGAAAACTAATATGTCTTCCAGCAGTCATGATTTCTCAAAATAACTGCCTTTGGAAGTTGTAGATCTGCTACACTTGGAACAACCTCAACATTCTCATCACCAAAATCACCTGAAGAACGATCATATCAGTGTAAAGTAATAGAACTAGCCAGTATAATTACCAGGTCGTTGTCATCTAGTTAAATCCTACAAAACTTAATGACCATAAAAGCATGGAAGGTCACAAACAGGCATTCCAAAGTGAGCAAAAAAATTTTATTATTTTTAATTGCTTCCAAATTAAATACTTAACTTGTGAAAAAGTTAGTGATTCCAGTAGTTCTTTGCATTGTGACAAAGGCAAATAATTATGAAACCTAGATTCAAATCTGATATAAATTTGTTGTGATTAACAATGTTCATGCCTTAAACTTCTAGTCCAGAGCATAGCTAGACCCAACTCGAACAACTAAACCAGTAGCGCTAGTAGAAAGTACCTAGAGAAATTAAAGTGCTTTTGAATCTAGTTCTAGATTCTAGTTGTTATGCTTCCAAAAAGGAAAATGATGCACGATGAGTAGAAGCTCCAATCCCAAGAAATTTTAGAGAAGAAGAAAAGAAAGAGAATTCGAAGGAAACTAAAGACTTACTCTAGAAATTTAAATTCAAGTAGAGAAAAAATGAAAGATAACAGTGAGAAAGGGGATCTTAATTCTCATTAAGCTCCCAACGAATTGATTACAAGATTATATCTAGAACAAATTCAAACTACAACGAAAATTAAAATGAAATGGACCTCCGCCCTATTTAGGAGCCATAGCCTGCAGGTTTCCAAGCTGTTGCCACAAGGTACATGAAACGACGTCAGATGCTCCACTGCCATGTGGCTTGATTCAAATGATGACATATCTGACTTGCGACGCTTGATTCATAAACCAAAGGATTATGTATCTTCTAGCCTTATTAATCAGTTGCTAACTCAACTAACTTTTCCTCTCTCTACGTAGAATTTAATGCATCAAATCCCTCCCCCCCTTAAGGCTCTTGTCCTGAAAAGTCGATAAAATTTGGAAATCTGGCAAGGAAAGAGGGTACTCCTCCCAAGTAGCAACAGCAACAGATGAACCAGGCCACTGCACTAGGACCTTTGTGATGGCTCGGTTCCTTTTCTAGTCAATCTTCTTTGCTAAGATTGCCACGACCTTGGATCCTCTTTAATCTCCTAGTTTGGTAGTGTGGGTATGACAGGGACTTCTCTACTTTTCTTCTTCAGCAATGAAATATTGAAGACATTACGAAACTTTGCCTCTAGGAGTAATGCCAATCAGTAGGCCATGGCTCCAATCTTCTCTGTAATCAGAAATGGTCCATAAAACTTGGCCCTAAGTTTGCAACTAAGTCGGGAACATATGGTGCCTTGATGGTAATTCCATAGTTTCAGATAAACCTAGTCTTCCACTACAAAGCTCCTCTATGATATTCTTCGTCAGCCATTTGCTTCATATGATTTTGGCATCCCGTAGATTATTTTTAAGCTTGGCTAAAATTTTATTTTTCTGCCTAAGTTTCCTATCCACTTCTTCTACCACTAAATCATACGGTAAGTAGGGCACATGTATTAGAGGGGCATGTCCATACAGTGCTTCAAAGGGGCTGCATTCCAAAGAAGTGTGGTAGCTAATCTTATGCCGCCACTCTGCCAAGTGTAACCATTCAACCCATTTCTTAGGTTCAGCGCCAGACATACACCTTAAGTAAGACTCTATACTTCTATTGACCACTTCAGTCTATCCATTTAACTAGGGACGATAGGCCGTTAAGTAGCATAAACTCACTCCTTGTCTCCTAAAAAACTCTTTCCAAAATTTTCTTATAAAAATGGACCCCTTATCCGAGATAATAGACTGCGGCATTCCATGTAGCTTGTACACATGTTTCATGAAGGCATTGGCCAGTTCAGTTGCTGGGTAAAGATTGCTCAGTGGAATAAAATGAGCATTTTTACCTAGCTTATCAACCACCGCCAAAATAACTTCCTTCCCATGTGACTTTGGTAAAGCTTTTATAAAATCCATAAATATATCTCTCCATGGTGAGTCAGGAATTGGCAAGGGTTGTAATGGACTTGGATAGGCAGCATTGCCAGCTTTATATCTCTAGCAAGTGTCACATTTCCTAACATAATTCTTGACATCTTTGTGTAGGCCTTTCCACTAGCACAATTGCTTAAGTTTCTTTTGTGTGACAACCACTCCAGAATGGCCACCCACTGCTTCTTCGTGAAATAGTTGGTTCAGCTTTAAACATAGTGATGGTACTTCCCCAATAACTAGTTTTCCCTTTCTTCTTTGATGTCTTTGCTCATAGGTGAATTCAAGATCTGATGTTGCATCCTGAATAAGCTCCTGGATAACCTTCTGTAGTGCCCCATCTTGAACCCATCTATCCTTTATTCCCTGTAAAAGAGTAGTTGAAAGTATTAAGATGGCCATGCAATTAAGCTCTTCCTGTGTGATCCTCGATAATGCATCAATTACTATATTATTTGCCCCTTTCTTATGTTGTATTTCAGGAAAAAGGGCTTGCTGATTAGTGTTGTTAAGTATTTTTGGCCTATTATTGTAGTGCAAGTACTGCATCTTAACCTACTGATATTTTTCTCATTAAGTGTTGGTACTAAGTATAAGTATTAGTGTAGGGCACTAGTACATGTTTTGTGGGAACTAGTTGAGTAATTTGATGTGGCCATGTTCTAGGTTTTGGAGATGGTTGTGTATGTGTGCTAGTGGATGCTGGTGGTCCTAGGATGGCTATGTAAAGTCTTGTGCACTTAGGCTATAATCATGCTTGTGTAATTCCAGAATGCTACTTATGAGGTGTACTTACGGTAAACACTTAAGGCCACGGTGGCTGTTGTTATGTAACTATATATGAATTTGTTTAACTGTGTATGATTAAATGTGGATTTTGATGCGGTATTATGTATCTATGCTTGACTATTGTCTAAGACTAGTTATAGAATGATACTCAGACAAATTCTGAATTTGCAATGCTTATTATGCCTTAGGTTGAGTTGGCGTGAGTTACGTTTAAACTTTTATGACTCTAGGCCTTTTTTACCACTTCATTCATGCTAAAACTAGCTTAAGTTTAAGGTTTTAGCCAAAACAACCGCCATTAAGCCATTAAAATGAATTATTACAGTTTTGGCACATAAATATTAAGTGGGATAAATTTTGAAGTTGCATGCTTATCTACCTAGATGTTTTGCTCAAAAATTTGTGTTAGTTGAGTATGTTCAATGAAATTCATAGGCTACGGCACTAAGGCCTTATGGGTTTTAAGCAAGTTTATGATTATTGCAAATCATATAAACAGAACTTTAGGAATTTCATTCAATGTCACAACTGGGAGTCAAGTGCATAGGCGATATCCAATCTAACCTAAGCACACAAAGGATAGCAGACCATGTTAAGAAAAATGTTGCAAAAGTTAATCCAAATGGTGGAGCATAGCGAGTACTTATTATAGGACCTTCTTGAGCTGAAATATTCCCTTCTGAGGCACCCTAATGACTAAGTATCACCTTTCCAAGTTTGTCCTGTGGGAACCATGGCTAGTGTCCTGTCGAGAATATTCTGCCTTCAATAATGCTAGCCTTCCAACTTTAATTTCCTTGGGCTTTACACCTTAGTTATGGATGTTGCCCATCCCTTGCTTAAAATGCTTCATGAAAAGTCCAATGTCCTCGTGGAGCTACTCCAAGCTATCTAGTTTCAGTTGGAGGCCTTGCCTATTTTACCCATGATCAAAGATCTAGATCTGAACCGTTGGTTAGGCAACTTAAGCAGGGATAAGGGACTCCATCCCATATGCAAGAAAGGAAGAGGTTTACCCTGTAACCTCCGACTGTGATCTAATAGTCCCACTAGATACAACATACCTCGCTTGGCCATATTGCTTTAGTATCTAACAACCTTTTCTTAAAGCCATCCTTGATGGTACTGTTCGTGACCTCTAGATGACCATTCGATTGTGGGTGATACATTGAACAAGGTATATCTTGATACCCCATTTCTGTGTGAATTCTTTGAATACAGCATTGTCAAACTGCTTCCTATGGCCAGTCACCAAGACTCATGGCCATCCAAAACTAGCAAAGTTTTAGCACTATACATCAAACGGAATGAACTCATAGCGGACGGAATAAGGCAATGCTTGGATCACAGCATTAAAGATGTCAATGCAGTATCCAGTGACAGAAGTGCTGTTGGTGCCATTGTCACGAGTAACGGTGACAATTTCATTGAAACCGTCCTTAATCGGTACCAAGATTCTTAGCTTTTTCCCGTTTGTCGGAAGCTCCCAACCTTTGGGAATAGAAGTCAAATCCCCAGGCCAGATGATAGGTCCGAGGTTGTCCTTGGAGGTAGAGTAGAAAGAGGTTTTGTTACTATAGTTCAATCTCGGCAGTAGCCCATCTTGCGGTGTCCAAATCCCAACCTCTCTTGCTCCATTTCCGTTTACATTGACGATCTGAAACATAGGTGATAGTATTTGCCCGTTCACGTATCCGTAGCCGCCGGTGAAGCCTTTGAATCGGGTGTTCGACAAGGCATCCACAACTGCTGGACCATTTTGAGAGACCCCAAACCTCTCAAGATCAGTAGTTGCGTTGCTTGACAGGTTTGTGTTGACGAAGTTAGGACTAAGTATATTGCCTTGTTTCGCGATGGCCGCCACCAAACCCCTTGTAGCATCATAAGCCCAGAGGCCAAAGACGTCCAGTCCGAATTTGGTGACGTTGGGATTATCCTGCTGGAATTTCCTCTGCCATCGATGCTTGAACTTATCGAGTTGATTCGATTTAGGGATATAAGTTCTCAGTCCGAGCACACCCTGCATCGACTCTAGATCAGACCCATCAATCTGGCTCCAGACATTGGTGATTCTGTCTGTCAAGATCCAGACGTACCCTTGGCTCATCATCCCCATTTGCTTAGCTTTCGCGAAAAGCCGAGCACCAAGCGCCGGCAGCATGTGCACCACAAAGACCCTCGTTTGAATGGTCATTAACTTGTATAGCTCCGAAGTGATTTGGTCGTCGGAAGCCACGGCCTGAATCACACTCCGGTAAGGCACCCGAGCATTCACTTCTTGCAAGGCGTCAATGAGATATGGCACGATTCCGGCACCGTAGTCGTTGTCGACATATACGGGGACGACCTCTCGCCAGCCGAAGGCTGCAACTATGGCACTGATTGCTCTGACTTGGGATGAGTCGTTTTGAGTTGCTTGGAAGAAATATGGACTTCGTAACGAGGTGAGGGTGTTGACTTTTCTTCCCCCCATGTGGTTGGCTCTTTCTTTTCTTCTTTTCTTTCTTTCTCTCTCCTTTATCTTTCTTCTGTCTTCTTTTCTCCTAAGTCAACAAAGCGGCTGACAAAATTGAAATAGCTGCAATTATAGCAGCAAAATTGGAAAATAGAAGAGAAACAGCTAGCAACGCGGAGGGTGCAACGCGGCTATTTCTCCTATAAATAGCCATGCTTTCTCCTCCTTCAGAGCATCTGGTAGCTTGCTCATAATTTCTAAAGAGCAAAAGAAAATTGTGAGATAGAGAGATTTATTTCTGCGGAGTAACAAAATAGTGAGATAATTTTTGGGGGTGTTTGGGAAACACTTGAGTGCCACTATTTTGGGTTTATCTCATACCTCTAGAATTTTTTGTCTAGTGAAGATTCTCTCTCTGTAAGCCTACTATTTTTATAGTGGAAGAAAATCTCGGAGTTTGTCCCGTGGACGCAGCTCTAAAATTAAGGGTGAACCACGTAAATTTTCTGATGCCATATTTATTAATCATCTTGCTCTCGAAGTTATCACCCGCTGCGCACGGTCCCAACAATTGGTATTAGAGCAAAGCCCGGTGTTTATATCTACTTATCGTATGCTCTGTGGTTGCCGCTGAAAAGTGGATCCTCCACATCAGAAAATAAGTTAGATTATTATTCACCATTTTTTGCATGATACTGGGTATTTATTAGCATCATGGGGGCGAAGAGCAGCAAGATGATTAGTCTGAACGGCTCGAATTACCACATATGGAGAAGCAAGATGAAGGATCTCTTATATGTGACGAAGATGCACTTGCCCGTGTTTGGTACAATCAAACCGGAAGATAGATCAGAAGAAGAATGGGCATTCGAGCATGAGCAAGTATGTGGTTTCATCCGACAATTTGTCGAAGATAATGTCTACAACCACATATCTGCAGAAACTCATGCACGGACACTGTGGAACAAGCTTGAGGAGCTGTATGCTTCAAAAACCGACAACAACAAATTATTTTATCTGACAAGATTGCTTCAGATAAAATATCGGGAAGGTTCATCCATGGCAGATCACCTGAACGATTTGCAAGGAATCGTGGAACAGTTATCCACGATGGGCATAAAGTTTGACAACGAGGTACTCGCTCTTATAATGCTGGCCTCATTACCAGAGTCTTGGGAGACTTTGAGAATTTCACTTACAAATTCTGCACCAAGTGGTGTAGTAAATGTGAAATTTGTCAAAAGTGGAATACTGAATGAAGAGATGAGACGAAGATCGCAAGGATCCTCTTCATCACAGTCAGATCTCCTCGTGGCAGATTCTAGGGGGAGAAGTGAGACCAGGGGGCCAAAGCCAAAAGACAAGAGTAGAGGAAGGTCAAACAAATATGCAAAAATTGAATGCCATTACTGCAAGAAAAAGGGTCATATCCAGAGATTTTGCCGAAAACTCAAACAAGACCAAAAGAAAGGCAAAGGACCGAAGAAAGATAACGACAGTGATGATGAGCAAGCAAATGTTGCCGGTGAGTTCAACATTGTCCATGATGATGATATTGTCAATCTTGCAACCTATGAGACAAGTTGGGTGATTGACAGTGGTGCTACCATTCATGTCACTTCTCGAAGAGAATTCTTCTCATCTTACACACCTGGGAATTTTGGCGTTGTGAGAATGGGAAATGAGGGTCTTTCACAAGTTGTAGGAAAGGGAGATGTTTCCCTGGAGACCCAGAATGGCACACGGTTAGTCCTGAAGGATGTCAGGCATGTTCCAGATTTACGCCTGAATCTGATCTCAACAGGCAGACTGGATGATGAAGGTTACTGAAACACCTTCTTTAATGGTCAGTGGAAGTTGACCAAAGGAACCCTGGTGGTGGCCAGAGGAACAAAGAACTCAAAACTGTACATGATGCAGGCAAAGCTCTCCCAGGATGCTGTGAATGCAGTGGAGAATGACAGTACAGTGGAGTTATGGCATAAACGATTGGGTCATATGAGTGAGAAAAGCATGACCCGTCTTGCCAAAAAGAAGACGTTATCTGGACTGGATCAGGTCCATTTGAAGAAATGTGCTGATTGTCTGGCAGGAAAGCAAAATAGAGTGTCTTTCAAGAGTTCCCCTCCTTCAAGAATGAAGAATGTGTTAGATCTGGTACACTCAGATCTGTGTGGGCCAATGCCGAAGTCACTTGGTAATGCTCGATACTTTGTGACTTTCATTGATGATCATTCTCGAAAGACATGGGTATACACTCTGAAGTCAAAAGATCAGGTGTTAGAAATTTTCAAACAATTTCTAACCATGGTTGAAAGACAAACCGGCAAGAAGCTGAAGTGCATACGAACAGACAATGGTGGAGAGTACATTGGACCATTTGATGCCTATTGCAAAGAGCATGGGATTCGACATCAGACAACACCTCCTAAGACACCGCAGTTAAATGGTTTAGCTGAGAGGATGAATAGGACTTTGATGGAAGAGTAAGATGTTTACTCTCACATGCAAAGTTACATCAGATGTTCTGGGGTGAAACATTGCTAGCAGCTGCTCACACATTGAATTTTTCACCATGTGTCCCTCTACAGTATGATGTCCCAGAGAAGGTATGGTCAGGAAAGGATATCTCCTATGACCATCTGCGAGTGTTTGGCTGTAAAGCCTACGTGCATATCCCGAAGGATGAGAGGTCTAAACTTGATGTCAAGACACGACAGTGTGTGTTTATTGGCTATGGCCAAGATCAATTTGGCTATAGATTTTATGATCCAGCCACAAAGAGGCTTGTCAGAAGCCGTGATGCTATATTTGTTGAAGATCAGACCATTGAAGATATTGCGAAAGCTGAGAAGGATGCTTCAAGATTTGATGGTAGTTCAACAGATTTACAGTTGATTCCTTCAACGGCAGTACAAAGACAGGTTGGAGAAGATGTACAAAACGATCAACCGGAAGAAGGTGATCATGATGCTCCCATTGAGAATGAACCAGATAATGTTGATGATAATGATGTTCATCAACAACCACCAGCACCAGCGGGTTCTCCAGCTTTAAGGAGATCTAATAGAGTCAGACAACGCTCTACTAGATATCCTGAAAATGAGTATGTGTTATTGACTGACGGGGGAGAACCAGAAAGCTTTGATGAAGCTATGGATGACGAACACAAGGGAAAGTGGATTGACGCCATGCAAGAAGAAATGAGATCCTTGCATGAGAACAGAACATTTGAGCTGGTGAAGTTGCCAAGAGGCAAAAGGGCTTTGAAAAACAAGTGGGTATTCAGAATCAAGTCTGAAGAATCCAATTCACAACCACGGTTCAAAGCCAGATTAGTTGTCAAAGGTTTCAGCCAAAGGAAAGGTATTGACTTTGATGAGATTTTTTCACCAGTTGTGAAAATGACATCCATCCGTACAGTCCTAGGACTAGCAGCAAGTCTCGACTTTGAAATTGAGCAGATGGATGTGAAGACTGCCTTCCTACATGGTGACTTGGAAGAAGAAATATACATGGAGCAGCCAGAGGGTTTCGAAGTCAAAGGAAAAGAGGACCATGTTTGCAAGCTAAAGAAAAGCTTGTATGGTTTGAAGCAGGCACCTAGGCAGTGGTACAAGAAGTTTGAGTTGATTATGGGGGAGCAAGGCTACAAGAAGACTACTTCAGATCACTGTGTGTTTGTGCAGAAATTCTCTGATGATGATTTCATTGTTCTATTGCTCTATGTGGATGACATGTTGATTGTTGGCCAGAATATTGTCAGAATCAACAGCTTGAAAAAGCAGTTGAGTAAGTCTTTTGTTATGAAAGACTTGGGGCCAGCAAAGCAAATTCTTGGCATGAAGATAACAAGGGATAGAAGCGCCAAGAAATTATGGTTATCACAGAAGAAGTACATTAACAAGGTACTTCAGAGATTTAATATGGACAAGGCTAAAGCGGTTAGTTGTCCTCTTGCTAATCACTTTAGATTAAATTCCAAGCAATGTCCTTCTACTGACAAAGAGAAGGAAGAAATGGAAAAGGTTCCATATGCCTCAGCAGTTGGAAGTCTAATGTATGCCATGGTATGTACACGGCCAGATATTGCTTACTCAGTTGGAGTAGTGAGTAGGTTCCTTTCAAATCCTGGTAAGGAACATTGGGCTACAGTGAAATAGAGTTTCAGGTATCTTTGTGGTACTTCCAAAATGTGCTTATGTTTTGGAAATGCAAAGCCTGTGTTAGTTGGCTACACAGATGCAGATATGGCTGGCGTTGGTGACTCGAGGAAGTCTACATCAGGTTACCTGATTACATTTGTAGGGGGAGCTGTGTCGTGGCAATCAAGATTACAGAAATGTGTTGCTCTTTCAACAACAGAGGCAGAGTTTATTGCAGCAACGGAAGCATGTAAGGAGTTGCTGTGGATGAAGAAGTTCTTAAAAGAACTTGGTTTCTACCAAGATAAATATGAATTGTTCTGTGACAGTCAGAGCGCAATTCACCTCGGTAAGAACTCCTCCTTTCATTCAAGATCCAAGCATATTGACGTAAAATATCACTGGATAAGGAATGCATTGGAAATGAAGCTATTACAGCTTGAGAAGATCCATACTGATGAAAATGGATATGATATGTTGACCAAGAATCTACCGAAAGAAAAGTTTGAATATTGTCGACTGGCAGCAGGAATGATGGAACTCCCACATGAGGCGGGAGGGGGAGATTGTTGACTTTTCTTCCCCCCCATGTGGTTGGCTCTTTCTTTTCTTCTTTTCTTTCTTTCTCTCTCCTTTATCTTTCTTCTGTCTTCTTTTCTCCTAAGTCAACAAAGCGGCTGACAAAATTGAAATAGCTGCAATTATAGCAGCAAAATTGGAAAATAGAAGAGAAACAGTTAGCAACGCGGAGGGTGCAACGCGGCTATTTCTCCTATAAATAGCCATGCTTTCTCCTCCTTCAGAGCATCTAGTAGCTTGCTCATAATTTCTAAAGAGCAAAAGAAAATTGTGAGATAGAGAGATTTATTTCTGGGGAGTAACAAAATAGTGAGATAATTTTTGGGGGTGTTTGGGAAACACTTGAGTGCCACTATTTTGGGTTTATCTCATACCTCTAGAATTTTTTGTCTAGAGAAGATTCTCTCTCTGTAAGCCTACTATTTTTATAGTGGAAGAAAATCTCGGAGTTTGTCCCGTGGACGTAGCCCTAAAATTAAAGGTGAACCACGTAAATTTTCTGATGCCATATTTATTAATCATCTTGCTTTCGAAGTTATCACCCGTTGCGTACGGTCCCAACAGAGGGAAGGGCTAGATGCGGAATATGAGATGATTGGTACTTGAGATCTGGTGCCAAGCTCGATCACAAACGGTGCTTCCATGGAGTTTTGCGGGCCGATGATTGCTTCCACTTTCACATTTTTAATCAAGTCCAGAGCTGCAGTAATTTGGCAAAGGAGAGCTAGATTTCTCTATGAAATTAACAGGAAAAATATATATGTCGTGAAAATGACAACAATATAATTAAAAGGATGGAGGTGCCCACTGTGAAAAGGAACATGGCATTTATCAAGAACGATGTGAACGTTTGCTTCACCAATAGAAATGCAAGGGTCATCGTGAAGGCCAGCTGGGATGCAATGATGAGCGCCGACATGGAGACGAGGTGCCCGATGCCATAGGCATAGAGGTAGTCATCGACGCCAGTGAGGAATCCAACGACTGCGAGGTCGAGGAATAATGACGGTTCCATGAAGAAAAGTGACATAATCCTGGGGGGGGGGGGGGGGGGGGGGGGGGGGGGGGTGACTACGTTCTAGGCGCCGATCAACTAGACGTGGTTGCCAACATGGAGGAAGCAGAAGCACATAAGGAGGGGGCTCCCACATGTTCCAATAGCCAAGATGGCGGTGTTCACTAGGAGGAGTAGGCGCTTGGAAGTGGTATCGAACTTCATGACCTCCGCCATTAGAATCAGAAAAAAAAAAAAAAAGAGAAAGGATTAATGAATAATCAATCGCTAATTGTGATGTCCCTTCCCTCTTTTGGATTGGATCTCTTTTGGATAAGTTAAAGTCCGAGAGTAGAGGCAGTATGTTTTTGTTGGAGAGGAAGTAGCGAAAGGCAAGGGGACTATAAAGATCAATCCACTTAGTATGGAAGCCCAACAATTACACACACTATGAAGAAAAGGCCATCCTAGATGGCCGTAGGCCTTGGACATATCTAATTTAAATGCTATTGCAACCGGACCCATATCTCTCATATTGCTTAAGTGAAAAATAAGACTGTACAACCACTAGCACATTGTTTGAAAACAATCGACCTGGTACAAAAGCATTCTAGTTTAGATAGATAATATGATTCAAAATCGGGTTCATTTGGTTCATTAACACCTTTGTAATAATCAGATAAGGTAATTGGGTGCTGCACCTTCAGTTTTAGAGGTTAATTACAATTTGCCTCTCAAAATTTATGTCCATTTGATTTTATAAATATACATCTTACTTCTTCAATGTGACATTCTTTCTAACAACTTTTTTTTTAAATTTTAAATTAAAATATACAATACCTAGCGATGGCAAAGGGGTTGACGAAATCCGTTAATTATAAATACCAGTTTGTGATGGGTGGTTAAACAGGAAGAAAAAAAGACCCGCAGCAAGCACATATAGTTAACAAAGTATACTCGTCTGACTATTACGGGTTGATGACGGATATAAGGCATCTATGGCAGATAAACCATCCCCATCTATCTATCATACTCGTGAAGCATACAATTGAAATATTTTTCAATTTCACCCCATTAACCCATTAACCACACTCTTCTCAACCTCCAACAAGCTTGTGCTCACTGGAATAATCTTGTTGATATAACAATAGTAAGGCCATGTAACAGTAGCAATTTGCAAAATGATAGACCCTAAACCCATAAAGTGTGTAATTTGGTAGAAGAATTAGGTGGGTACAAATTATTGTGAGTGATGAGTTGATGTGAGAAATTTCATCTGTCAGTGGATATTCGTCACTTTGGAGGTAATTAAGCAAAAACCTGCGGACATAGATGGCAGATAAAGGGTATCTCTGCGCCTGATCCACTCCTTTACCATCCCTAACACTTCCTACCTCCAAATATTCAAGCTATTTAATAATAGTTTTACAGTTAGTTAATAATTAAAGAAAAGTCAATTTTTTTATCCATCGAAATGCCAAAAAATCATTTTTCTTTCCAATTTTGAGAGTAAAATGTAGATTTTTCAAATATAATAGGATAGAGAGTAATTTTACCTAAAACTTGGGAATAAAATTTTGCCCATGCGTGTACTCTGGACTAGTGAGAGAATTGTTTCTCGTTTATAAAGTGGAGATGAAGCAATTTAAGAGTCAATTCATTTGAACTTGAATGAGCTTAATCCAAAATGATTTATTTTTATTTTTAAATCTTTTTTTCTGGAATCAATTTCAATTTAAACCCAATATTAAGTGAATACAATAGTCCATTTGAAAGTAAATTCTCATAATATTATTAAATTTTATAAATTGTTTTAGGCTTTACAAAAGAAAAATTCATAAAAATTTAATAAGATTATAAAAATTATATTGTAAATAGATTATTACACCTACATAATATTGTATTTTAAATAAAATTAGTTTTGGAAAAAAAAGATACAAAAAAAAAACATCATTATGGATTAAATTAGTTTAAGATAAAATAGATTGGCTTAAAACTCGTCTATTAATTCCCGGGCACTTGCAGCTTCAAGGCTTCCTATAGTTGTGCTTACTTGTTTTTACAAAAGAATGACTTGGATATTGGAAATCAAATTATTAAGTTGGATTTGAATAATTTTAATATATTTATGAACAATGTTTTGTCATACGGTGATTATTGTTATTATTATTATTGTTGGGTTCTATCTTGATTAATATATATGTAAAAGTTCTTAGGTCAATGCTTTGCACATTTACTGCTATTATATTTTTCAGATAATTAGAAGACAATTTAAATTACGTTTTGCGCATATAAATATATACCAGAGAAATGTAATTTCTCCCTGCGATGGTTGCATAAATCCTTTTTAAACCTCCACCTACCGAACACAAATTATTCCAGTGACAGAAGTTGAGATAGCTAAAATTGAGTCCAACCAAGTACTATTCTCTGAAATACCGGGGGAACATGTGGATTAGTAGACTCACCCGCAGCAGCGGCGACCACGACATCTTGTTTGGAGTCTCTGACGTTGAGAACCAAAGTGGTGTTGGAGGAGTTAAAGTCTGAGACAGCCAGGTTGATGCAACTGAGTCCCAGCTGCCCCACCCAGGAGCCCAGGTCCAGCACCACGCCCACGTTCACCTGCCTCTGACCAGCTCCACCATGCGCAGCTACTAGCACCAGCAGCAGAATGCCCCAGCAGAAGAGATTGTGGAGCCTCAACGTCTCCATATCGCCAGTAATCGATCAATTTTGATGTGAGATTTCTGATTCAGAAACCGAAAACCACACCTATTTATTGAGCTGGTGTACCATATAGCTAGCTAGAAAAGTCTTTGGAACCATCGAGCTGGTGTAAACGAACGTGCCAAGAATCTGACCAATTTGGTTTCGACGTAAGTTCGTTTTTGCTCAACCGGAAACGTGTTGCTGGTCGACTGTGAGCATAAAATCGGAATATTCAAAGCATGACTAATGAGAGGGCGATAACCAGCCAAGGAAGGTCTTCATCGTTTACTTGTAATCAATAGTTTAAGTCATCTATTGTTTTCTTTCTTTATCTCCAAGACTCGACCTTGGAATTTGATGATGATTGCGATTATCTTTGAAAATTGGGGACATTTTTATCATTCACGAAGATTTTTCTTTTCTATGCTATAGTCCAAATTGCTTCGGAATAGCGAGTTTTTTATAAAACTATGACAAATAACTAGAACTGACTTCAGGGACAGGTATAACAAAAGCGAAAAATCAGTGCTCATTCTCAGTTTGCCTTATTTCGATGGCCATAAGTTGTTCATAAGGGTGACCATGAGCATATAACAAGTAGCTCGAGCTCTAGTGTAGATTTAATTTAATTAGTTTATTCAGTCAAGTCGAACATGTTTGAGTTTTTTTTACTGTTGGTGTATGAAAGGAGTAACTACATATACCCCCATCATCTTTGATGATAATTACACTTAACTTAATTACCTCCCTCAAGATTTAAAAACCAAAAGGGAAAAATTATTAAAAATTCCCCTGAGATTTGATCGAACATACATTTACCACTATTTTGTATACCTACACTTATCTCCTAAAAAAACCTCTTTTTTACCCTCCTAGAATATTTCCATAGAAACTTCCACCCCCAACTTCAGCATCTAACAAGCTACCTTGTTTGTCCCCATTCCTCCTTATTCCCCTCCTTCTTAGCCTTTGACTCCACCAAAGACCTCACCTCCGCCACCATCTGCTACCCGATCAATTGTGGCTACCTCATCAACTAGTGGTGAGATGAGTGACAACCAAAACCTAACAGAAAAAATTATTTAAATAATTATTAGGTGTATATGTATTAAAATAATATCCATCTAAATAAAAATTAGTAAAAAAATTATTTTATTTTTATTAATCATCACCAAAGCACACTAAAGGAGAGAGAGGGACAAAGAGACATTGAGAAAGAATGGTTTAGGATAGATATGTAATGTTTGAGATGTTATGGATGAATTTGTAATGAAAAGTAAAGATTTAGGATTGTTAATGCTATTTACCCTTTCTATATTCTTCAACCAGTTTGGAAGGAAAAATTCAAGCCGGTCCTTAACTTCTCACAAAATGGCCAACTTAGTATCTAATATTTACAAACTTTCAAAATTATTCTCACAAAATGGCCAACTTAGCACCTCATATTTACAAAATTTCAAAATTCTTAGGGGCTAGTAGTAGCCCCCGGCCCCAACCTTACATGTGACAACTAGTCCCAACTACAAGCTTTCTTGTTCTTATCATCCTTTTCTTGTTCTGAATTATTATGAACACTACTCTCCCATTTCCCTGCTTATGATAAGCTACTACTAGCTTTCGATCCTATCATCCCTTACCTTTATGCTAATAACAAGTAGTTGCAATTACATTTTATCATATCCAAAGATAATGATTTCACACTAAGAGGATCTTAAACAAATTCTGTTTTTCAAACAATTTTTACACACTTAGAAGTCAAACTAGTTACATTTGTCCTATTCACCTTGATAGTAATCTTGGGAAAATGGGTTAATACACAATTCAATAAGACATGCAAAACATCCATAGGACATTCAGTAGCCTTCACATGAGGTCAATAGATTTTTATAAAAAAATTGACCACAAGAATTATCCATCATCACAATGGAAAGTTTGGACACCCTTAAATCTATTAGAAACAAAAATGATTTGGATCCCACAACTTAGTATTGAACCCAAAACCCTTTTCAGGCTCGTTTGGCTACATACAAAATTAAAGCGAGGATTACTACAAAACCTTGCCATCAGAAAGAACCTGAAATTCGGCCCTCTTCTGCCTAAGTTGAATGACCTAATAGTGGATAAAGATTTGAAATGCTTATTAGCTCATATGCTCATAGGCTCACAGTCAAGATAAATTAGAGGTCACAATAGTTCTCAATAGTCTTAGATGGGGTAACTTGTTAAATGCATAAGTTATGGAGGTGGGCATGTTCTATTTTTTATTGAAATGGTGAATCAAAGAGTTAACTTTTGAGGGAAGTAGGTATAGGTACTCCAAATAATGGGAATATAAGTATAGGTTAGACTAACCTTAGTGGAGTTTCAATAATTTTCCTTAACTAAAAATGACATCTTTATTGTAAATTTTTCATTTATCCCTTGATTTGTTTGGGTTGGTTTCAATGCGCAAATGAGATCCCCATGTCTCCACCACCATTATTGTTCCTCTTTTTAATAGACGACAACAAATTGGTCTCCAACTAAGATTGTGGGCCAAAAGATGATGAAAGAGTAAATAGACCTACACCCAAATGTGATGTTAGAGTTTGCAAAAGTTGTGTGTCAATGGAAAATCCTTCGATATGTTGTATTGGATTTGTTCTAATCAATTAATCTAGAGTTTTGATGATAACAAAACATTTGTGAAGGACCAATGTCTTTATTTTAGTGTGTAAGGTAATTAGACAATTGTATATGTTGTTTTTAAGTGTTTCATGACAAAGAGAAGTAGCAAATTGAATTGGAAATGAAAAAGGTTATTAAGAAGTGAAAATAGGGAAGTTGTTGGACTTGTGTGAAGCTAAGGTGCAAAGGAAATGAAAAAAACAACGGGTTGGAAAGGCTTATCTAATTGGTTGCTGAAGTATCTTTGGATCTTAAATGATGCAAGCATTAGAGGTTCTCAGAATAACAAGTTAGAATAAACCAACCAGTTGATCTTTAGAGCCAGAACCTATTGTCATAGCTATTGGAAGTCAAGAAAAACCTTTGAAATGGAACAGTTGGTTGAAACTCACTAAGGCAATTTTCCATGCAAAAAATCATTCTAAAAATCTTCATAATTCAAATTAAATTGGTACATATTAGACTTCCATATGGACTAGGGCCCAACTTACTTTTGATGAGTCATTCTAGCCATTGGAAAAGAAATTTGAAGTTGTGTTTCACGATTTAATTTTTGACAAGTTGAAAATTCCCAACTAACTGGAGTTGTGAAATCCTACACAAAAGCAGCTAGTTCTTTGAAAGTTGATCTCCAAAGGCTCCACAATGGTCTCCAAAATTTAAATGGGCCTAATAGACTATAAATACATTAAGAAACAATTTGGGAAGAACTCTTTGCCATTATAAGTCAGAATTCATCATCAAGATCAAATGAAATGTGCTTAAGTTGAGATTTGTCAAGAAATATTGTGCTTCTACTTGCCATAGAGTATCTCGTGCTACTATTAAGCTTATAACCTTCCAAACACTAATTTAGTGAGATTCGATTGATATAGTTTCTAGTTAGCCTCTGGGACAAATGTTGAGGGAAACGGTGTTGATAATGTTTCTAGTTAGCACGTAGGAAAAGTAGTGGGAGGTGGTGGTAAAAAAAACTACCAATAAGTAAAATGCCTTATTTACTCTTGAACTATTAGCGGAGGAAAAACTCTCAAGTTGTAAACTTGACGAGAGGAAAGGACTATTCTCCAAATAGGAGAAACCGAACCTCTATAAATCGTGTTGTCATCTCTTCCTTATCATTTTTTGTTTACTTACTTTATTTGTGTTTATCATTACTTGATTTATTTTTTATCTTATCTCATGTGAATTTGATTGTAAAAATTAATTTTGTGAATATGGCACTTGGGCCAACACTTAAGTCAATAATTGGTCTAGAGGAAGCAATGATTAGCTATAGTTCTATGTCCATTTTTTATATGCATTTTAGGTTAGTTTTATTATAATTAAATGATTTATTACTCTCACTTGTCTAGTTTTTATTTTCTTTATGTTAAAGAGCTTGTCAAAGGAGTGGACCAAATTTTTGTGAAGCAAAAGAACTATATTATAAGAAATTATAATGCATGTAAAGTTTGGACAATGTATGTGACTTAGGGTGTGTATTTAGCTGAGTTAAGAACATTATGTAGTGCATAGATTCATGTAAATGTAATGCATGTGAAGTTTGGACAATGTATGTATTTGTGGGCCATTTTGCTATGTATGAGGATGCTATGCACAAGCTGCCTAGGTGTGCAAAATAGGCTATTTGTTTGTAAATTTTGGTATTGGCTATGCAAAGATGCTAGATGCAAGGGAATATAATTCCCAGGTGTCTTGGACATGTATTGAATAGCCTTGAGGGTTTACCTATTGTGAATGAAGTGTTTGCATGCTTATAAAATTTTGTATGGTCATAAAGTGATCAGAATTTTGACTCTGCACTCTAAGCCCCATAACTCCCTGTGTAGAATGAATATTAGTATGAAATTTTGACCACATCTAGAACACATCTAGAGGTTTAATTGGGATTTGGAATTTTTGGATTTGGAGCCCTGTAGCCAAAGTTATGAAGTTGCAAAATTGGTTAAGTTACTGTTCAATTGTTCATAATTTTGTAACCAATTTAAAAAATCCATAACTTAGTCCATAGGTGGGATATTGATGTAAAACAAAATTCCTTGGTTTGCTCTAAATCTCTACTTGATAATGGAGCAAAGAAAATATGGGGTTACATGGCTAGAATGATACAGTTTATTGGAGGAAGTTTGGGTGTAGTGGCTGAAATTTTTGAACCTAGTAAGAATGCTTAATGTGTGGAAGCCAAAACTAAGACTTGTGCTAGTGTTTTTCTTCTTAGCTTAGATAATGTGTATAAATGTGAATATGTGTGTTATGGTTAGACCAATATGCATGTATTTATATAGTACCTAAGAGGGTCACTTGAGTATTTACACTATGGGTATTGTTCTAGAGACTTACACGACACACCAATCTTGGGAATTTAAATACACAGTTTTGGCACTATAACTGGATTACCCCAAAGTGGGTAACAACTCTGCCATGAGCTCCATATTGGGGACTTTGCTTTCTCGGAGGGTGGCCGATTCTGGATGGTACTGGAGTAAGAAGGAAGAAAAAGGAATTACATTCTTGTTTCGAAGTTATGAATGCAACCAGAAATGACGATGTACAGGAGTTTATTTGAACCAAGAAACCAGCATCCCAACGCTAAATCGTCTAGTTAAATCTTACTGCGATTTTGCTAATCCACTAGGTGTTTGATGCAACCACTTGCCCTGTTCTTTAGTCTTAACTCCATCCATCAATAGTTGGGCGCATTGCCTGCTGGATGGGCTTGTATTGGTGATGAAGCATAATCCACAGGTTCTTGACTTGTTGGTCGCTACATTCACATCCTATTGTTTCCCCAATTTGGGATGCAACTAATTGCTACCCTAAACGAGAAGGACACTCACCGGCCCATTCTCCACGATTCTTTGTGACCATGACAAGATTGAGGAAGTTGTTAATATCAACCTCAGACCAAGCTTAAAGATGTATGCTTGCTTCATCCAGTGTGACGGACCAGCCATGCTCAAATGTTGCATCAATCCCTCCGTTGTCCATTGAAATCATGGGATAATGAAACAAACAAACATCAGACTTGGATATTGTTACAGCATGTAGTATTATGGAACAAATGAGGGACAGGAACGAGACCTTTTGGACAAAACCTTATTGCCCAGATAGTTGAAAATATATTGCATTTAATAGGCCGCCTATATTTCATGTTTATATGCCCAAAAATAACAATATTTTAATAAGCCTAAAGCAATAAAAGTACCATGTGAGGTCACCATGGTAGACAAATCCAGACACGCAATAGGGAATCAGGTGGAGTTAGCTGGCAAATGGCATCGTTGTGATTAAATAGAATAGACATTGCTTCCTTCATTTTCTAAAATAGGGCCTACATGTAAAATGAACTAAAACATGTTAAGTGGAAGCCACAACAATTCCCGACAGGCTATTAGTCTTTCATCTTTAGAGTTGGCAAAACAATAGGCAATGAACAAGCCATGACAGCAAATCTAGTGCTGAAGATGAGTTGTATGCCATTTTTGCTAAGAAAATCTTGTTGGGTTGTCTCAGAAAACCCGACTGAAGCAAAGTCCTGCAAAGCCTTTCTTGGGATTTAAGTTATCTGGTAAGGAATGACAAAGAGGCAAAGGCGATGGGAGGAATAGTAGGCTCATTTTTCAGGTGGTTGCTGCTGAGGAAGAATGGGATCGGAGGAGGTGAAAGAAATGGAATGAAGATGGTATTTGAAGTGTGGATTTTAATAGCTTGAGGCTACTTTGAATGTAAGGAAAGAAACATAGGAATAAATTGAGTATTTTGATGGAAGGACCACACTTGGGACAAAAATAGGGAAGTTAGGGACTTTAAGAGAATAAAATGAAGGTTAAGGTCCTGTTTAGGCCAATGTGAAAAGGTTAAGAACAAGAAATAAATTCTACCCAAAAGTTAGGTGGTATTTGAATGCAGAAAAAATTTTCAATTTTTTTTTCAATTTTTTTGATAAAAGTTTCAATGGATGACTTGTTCTAAGGATGTAGAAAATCTTATTTTCTAAACTTTGAAAAAAACATAATATAAAATAGAATTATTTTAAACATCATCCATTTTACGCCTGAGTTTTTTAAGTTTAGAGAATAGGGTTTTCAAAGATCCTTAAAACATGCTATAAACTCAAATTTTTATTAATAAAATTTTAAAAAAAGAAAAAAAAATTCCATGGCTAAACATCACCCTATGGAATTTGATTTTCATTCCGAGTGCAATAAACTGCTTTTGAATCTGACATCACTTGATTCACAGAATGCCAACTTTCCATGCCCAGCGGTCATCATCAGCTTCCTTCTTCTATTCACCATCGATTCCCACAGCTGTTACGGCCTCAGGGCAGCGTGGCCACGGACTGTTAACAACTGCAGAGGTGAGGCAATGCAAGAAAATTGCCAACCGGCAGGCGGCAGCGGCCAAGTTGATAAAACGCTACTCCCCTGCCTCATTTTACCTAACCATTATTTCTTTTTTTTGAAGTTTCAAATTACTTAATCTTTTTACCTCCAAAAATAAAAATGCTACCAGTTTTTATATATCTTTCCTGAAAAAGCTTTATAATTTTTTTTTATTAATTTCCCTATTAAGTCAAATGTGCCATTTAATGCAAGATGAAGGCCATTTAATGCAAGACGAAGGAACTAAAACGTAAGTCAATAAAATTTTGAATAGAGGCACACTTGTTAGATTACTAAAAATTTTCAATTTTTTTTATGATTTTTTTTCTATTAACTGTAGGTCATACGATATCAACTAATATGATACAAAAGCTGAATTTCACAGATATCACAGTCTCAACTAATACCATTTATAGTGTCCCTATAATGCCGTACACTACTAAAAAAACCTATTTTTTCAACTGCCTTATTTCCAACTGCCTAGCAGTTGGAAATTTCCAACTGCCAAAACCGTTGGAATTAAGAAAAAATATTTTCCAACTGCCCAGCAGTTGGAAATTGTGGAAATTATATATATATATATTTTCCAACGGCTTGAACCGTTGGAAAATGGGCCAAGTAGTAAGTAAATTAAAGGATTTTCCATGCAATTTGGATTTATTTTAGTTCCAACGGCTTTAGCCGTTGGAAAATGAAGAAATTATGCATATATATTACTTCCAACGGCTTATGCCGTTGGAAAATGGGTAAATTAATGCTTTTTTTGTGAAAATTGTATTTATTAAAGTTCCAACGGCTTTAGCCGTTGGAAAAAGAAGAAATTATATATATATTACTTCCAACGGCTGATGCCATTGGAAAATGGGTACATAATATATTTTCTGGATTTATTACACTTCCAACGGCTTAAGCCGTTGGAAAATAAATTTTTTTTGTATTTCTTTCTTCCAACGGCTATAACAGTTGGAAAATTAAGTCCTGGAATTTTTATTTTGAAAGTTTTCCAACGGCTGAGACCGTTGGAAATAGAAAGGAAATTGTTTTTCAGCTTTAATGAAACGGTGCGTTTAGGGTTTAGGATTTCCAACGGCCATAGCCGTTGGAAAAAGGGTTTTTAAATTCCGCCCCCCCCCCCAGCGCGAGTCGTCTTCTCCAGCGAGCTAAAAATTCGCTCTCTCTCTCCAAGCTTCTCTCTTCATCACAGAACACACACATTCACGTTTTGGTTCCGATTCAGCCGTTAAACACCTTCGTCTAGCTCAGTATTACTTGGATCTGGTGTCATTTCGGGAGATCTGAAGGTTAGATGCGTTTTATTTATAATTTCGTAGATTTTTGTTTTTTTCGATTTTTGTCTCGTTTCACTGTTTTGGTTGATAATGGATTGAATATTTTGGGTTTTATTGCATGGTTGCAGTTCTTTGCGGCCATTTGAACGAACATAGAGCTTGATTTGAGGTAAATTTGTTTATTTTATATTTTTTAAATTTTTATATCAATAAATACGCATAATCCGGATTTTTAGTTGTTTATTTGGTTTGAAATATATGCAATATTTGTGATTTTGTGTTGTTGATGGTTGGATGTTAATTTTTTAGGTTACCCATTGGAAATATATACAATTGGAAACTTATGTGTATTTTCTTACAATTTTTTTTTATTTTCGTGATGAATTAAAAAATATGAAATTATTAGTGTTAATTGAATTGTTTAGGTACTATATTTATGTGTGAAGTTAGTTAAGATAATTAAAATTAGTAAATTATTATTTAAACGTAACTTGTTTAGGTACTAAAGTTATGTATGAAATTAGTTATTATATTTCAAAATATGAAATAATTTTGATTTTAATAAAGTGTTTAGGTAGTATAATTATCTCTCAAATTAGTTGGAATAATTAAAAATATTAAATAAATAGTTTAAAGTACATTGTTTAGGTAGTATATTTTACGTTTGAAATTAGTTTTTATGGGTTTATTTAGGTAGTACTTTTATGTGTAAAAGTAGTTAGTATATTTACCAAAAAAATTTTAATTACTAAGTAATTAAATATTTACAAATATAAAATTATTTGTTTTCTGTAAATGGTTTACAAAATATTTTTAAAAATATTTAAGTACTAAGTATTAGTATATTTCCAAGTAGAAAATAAAATTGTTTTCCGTAAATTGTTTACGTATTTTTTTTAAAAATTGTTTAGTTAGTATATTTATGTGTCAAGTTAGTTAGTATATTTAAAAATAATAATTAATGGTGGGATGTAAATTATTTAGGTAGTATATTTATGTGTCAAACGTAGTTTGTATATTTAAGAACAGAAAATAATTAGTTAAAATCTGGATTATTTCATGGTAATTTGGTTTGAAATATGTGATTAGTATGTGATTTGTAGTTGTTGATGGTTGGATGTGAAGTATTTGGGTTACCCATTATAATTTAACATTTTTTTCCATTTTCTTACTTTTTTTATTAATTTCGGGGTTAATTAAAAAATAAAAAATACTTAGTTTTAAGTAAATTGTTTAGGAAGTATATTTATGTGTGAAATTAGTTAGTATAATTAAAAATAGTTAATAATTAGTTTTAAGTAAATTGCTTAGGTAGTATATTTATGTGTAAAATTAGTTAGTATATTTAAAAGTAATATTTAATTAGTGATATTTAAAATTAGTTAGTGATCTGAAAGCAGTTAGTATTTTTAAAAATATGAAATCTTTTGTTGATTGTCATTTGTTTAGGTAATACATATTGTTAGTGTGTATAATGTTTAATTTGAATCATTCTTAAAATGTTTTCATAATTGGAATTAATATAAATGTACAAAATATTTCTATTTAAGTAAGTGTAGTTAATTAAGTTTGCCCTTGAATAATAATATATGTCAATAATAATAATAATAGTAATAATATATAATACTTCAAAGAATAATTATTATTGTAAGATTTGTAGTAAAGTCACAGTAAGATTAATAATAAATATTATCATTATTATTATTATTTAAATTGATTAATAAACTAATAGTAATAATAAATCTAATAATAATAATAATAATAATAATAATAATAATAATAATAATAATACTAATAATAATAGTAATAATATATTATTAGTGAAAGAATAAATATTATTGTAAGAGTAGTACTAAAGTATTAGTAATAATAATAATAATAATGATAATTATTATTACAGTAATAATAAATCCAACAAGAGTAACTAATAATAATTATAATAATAATTATTATTATAATAATAATATTAACAATAGTATAGTTAGTAGTACTAGTAAATGTAATAATAATAATTATTATTATAATAATTATACTAATAATTAATCCAATAAGAGTAATAATAATTATAATAATAATTATTGTTATAAAAAAATAGTAATTATGGAGGTTTTATTGTTAATAATATTATTATTTGCATAATAAATCCAATAAGACTAATAATAATAAATCCAATAATAATAATAATTATTATTTTTTTCCAACTGCCCAACCTCATTTCCAACGGCTGAGGCAGTTGGAAATTCTCCAACTGCCTGAGCAGTTGGAAAATATGGAAATTCTCCAACTGCTGAGGCAGTTGGAAAATTTCCAAATTTTCCAACGGCTGAGGCAGTTGGAACACAAAAAAAAAAATAAATCACTACAGCCGTTGGAAATTCTCCAACTGCTTATTTTCCAACGGCTGCCTGTTGGAAATTCTAACTGCTAAAACCTGGGCCGTTGGAAGTAAAATTTCCAATGAAAGGATTTCCAACTGCCTCATTTCCAACTGCCAGCAGTTGGAAACATGAAATTTCCAACGGCCAGCAGTTGGAAATGGCAGTTGGAAAAACAGGTTTTTTTAGTAGTGGTATTATACAGAAAAATTGTAGAGAATACACAGCTATATCTAGTATTTGAACTTACAAACCAACAGAAAAAGGCCCACAAAACTAAGAACAAAAACCTAACATAATGTTTCGATTAACAAATGCTAAATCCTGATCTACTAAGAGAGAGCAGATTGGCCAACCCCATCGAGTAAAATTATTAATTGCCACCAAGATCTTTAGTCTGCAACTCCACCGTCTCATCCATTAGAAAGAAGAAAATTAGATCTGATAAAAGTAAAATGAAAACTTTACTGATGAAGTTGATTATTTAAAAAAATAACATAAAAATTTAGGAGGGATGGCTAAATCTAACTTGAAAACCAGCCGAATCCAGCCAATTAAGCCAAAATTGGAAGAACTTTTTGAGAGAAGAGGAGATGGGTGGTGGGGCGGCCAGGGTTATCTGCTGATTAAAAACTACCAATTATTCTCTGTAAAAAAACTTTTCTATGATTTAAAAATACACAAACTCCATAATCTATTTGAATAAAATGTTAAGTTATGTTAATTATTAATTTTTAACATAATACTGATTCTATGTGAACTGTTTAAAGGGTGGGGCCTAAATAGATCAATGGTCAATCATAATTACAGACTGTTGGTGGGTTTTATTCTCATCGGTTGGATTGGGTACATGGGCCATGGGTCTTTATTTGCTAAACGGGCTCACGAAGTTCAAAATTTTTCCAGACAGTTTTGTATTTTGGTTTCTATTGAAACAGTGTTGATCAACGCAAGAAAAAAGAAAGAAAAAGGAAGAGCTCGCTGAATAACCAAATTAACCAGTACATGTGTACTTGTTTGCAGATCATTTATATATATCATGTCTGAGTCAGACCCAGACGCATGCCATCGGTCGAGATTAGGCAAGATGAACTCTTTTTGAATAAAGGTTCACATATTAGATTATTAAAAACTTTCAATTCTTTTTCTATGAGAGTCTTTCTTTATTAACTTAAGGCTATACGGTACCTACTAATAAAATATAAATAAAATATAAAAAGTTAAAGTTATAGGGACAATCAGCTTAATTTACGTTGTTCATAGTCTTCCTGCAATACTGTATTATACGGAAAAGCTATAGAAAATACTCGAATATGTCCAATGTTCAAACCTACAATCTGATAGAAAAATACCCTCAAAACTAATGAGCACAAACTTAGCATAATGTTTGGATTAACAAACGCTAACTCTCGATCTATTAAGAGAGAGTAGATTGGCTAACCCATTGAGTGAAACTCTTAATTACCGTTTTTTCAATCTGTAACTCTATAATTTTATCCGTCAAGGAGAAAAGAACTAGATCTGAAAAAAGTAATAAAAAAATTCTATTGACTAAGTTGATTATTTAAAAAAATAATAAAAAAATTTAGGAGAAATGATCAAATCTAACTAAAAGACCAGTTGTGTTTGACTAATTAAGCCAAGATTGGAAGAACTTTTAGAGAGTTGAGGAGATGGGTGGTAGGGCCGGGTTATCTGTGGATTAAAAACTTTAAACTATTCTCTGTAAAAAAAGTTATGTTAATTATTAATTTTTAAAATAATATTGATTTTATGTGAAATGTTTAAAAGTGGGGCCTGAATAGATCAGTTGTCAATCATAATGACAGACTCGGTGGTTTTATTCTCATTGGTTGGATTGGGTACATGGCTGTGGGTCTTTATTTGCTAAATGGGCTCACGTAGTTCTAATAGTTTTGCATTTTGGTTTCGATTGAAACAACGTTGATTAGCGGAAGAAAATGGAAAAAGAAAAGGAAGGGCTCGCTGAATAACCAAATTAACTAAACTCAACTTAAATGGTAGTGACCCTTTTAGAAAAGTAAAGCGATGGTGCTTTGGTATTTTACGGTTAAAATAGATACTAGTACTATTTTCTATTAATTTTTTTATAAACCCAGAATTACATTACAAGTCAAAATCAATAGAGCGAGGCATGTATAAGTGTGTTGGGCATAGGCTCAGGTTGGTGGGGCCTAGGCCTGGCTTTGTTGTAGTTAAAATTTTATTAAAATAAAAAGTCAAACAACCCTTATAAGTAAGATGAAATAAACCTTATAACTGAAAATGACAAACCGCTCCAAAAAGAACCGAAAATAAAACCTAAAATCGGTTCTTCACGGCATAATTAAATCACATCTTTCACTAACTAAAGACATTTTTAATAGGCTAATATTATTGAAATTTGAATTCTTGGAAGATATGTTATACCAAAATCCGTGTTTGATACATTAACTACATATAATTTTCCTACTAGTAAACTCCACCCGTCATTCCCAAACTATATCTCATATTGCTTAATCATCTTCAAACTATCAAATATCATCAATCGTCCTTAACTATTCAATTGTTGTTGTCTCGTTTTACAATCCATCACAGCCATTAAATATTGATAAAAAAATAATGTGGTTGTTGATGTGACTATGAAAGTTTACGTGACTGCTGATATGACATTACTTTTTTATCCATACTTAACAGTGTGATGAACAGTAAGACAAGATAACAACAATTACATAATTTGAAGACGATTGGTGTAACATTTAATAATTACGGAACAATTAAATAACATAAGATATAGTTTAATGACGACAGATGGTGTTTATCCTTTTCCTACCACACAAAATATGTTCTGATGAGTTTTAGCTACGTCATACATACTTGATATTAATGAAATATTTTCTTAACACGATCAAAGTTAAAGAAAAAAGTGGTAACCAAAAAAATTGGTTTCCATTTGAAGCAAGAAAAGACAGAACAAAATTCAAGGATGGTATTAATGTTGGTAACTATTTGATGAACATTAGTTTACACATATTTGTGTGGGCCCATACACAAAATGAGAAAACTTCTTTGTAAAAGGAAAGAAGAAATGCTCAAATTTGAAAGTAGGGATATCGAAGTTGGCAGACAGTAGCCTAGTCCGAAATATTTGATCGCCCACACCTGAAAATGGCCGTCCACCAGCAATGCTGAGCTTCGCTGTCAGAAAGTCTAGAAATTTATGTCCTCCATGGGCTTAACCAAGACTAGATCGAATAAACTGTTGTCATTGCCACTTAAAGAACAATAAGTGGACATAGACCATTTCAAGATGATTTCACAATTCCAGCTGAAGTTGGACATTGTCCTTCTACGTAGCATCATGCTCCTACTGTTCCACTTTCTTTGCTTCAATTGATTTTTTAGATTAGTTTGACTTGAATTTATTCATATTATTTTTTATTAAAAAAAATAAAAAAAATATTTAAAAATGATAGGTTTTAATTTATCATTTATATATAAAGGTATTTCATTTATATACTAAATATTAAAAATAAAAAATAAAAAATAATTATTAAAAAGTGAATGAAGCAAAGGATAAAAGGAGTATAAAAGAGGTCTGAAACTATCATGTTTTTTCTACCGCAAAATAACCATTGAGGAAACTTAACCACATAGCATGAATTGTAAGTCTTCGTCATTAGATATTATCTTTAGGTTAATTACTTTCCAGAAAACTGATATGCCTTCCAGCAGTCATGATTTCCCAAACTAATTGGCTTTGGAAGTTGCAGATCTGCTAGACTTGGAACAACGTCAACATTCAGATCACTAAAATCACCTGAAGAAAGAGCCCATCAGTGTAAGGTAATAGAACTAGCCAGTATATTTACCAGGTCTGTGTCATCTAATTCAAATCTTACAAAAAACTAATGGCGATAAAAGCACTGGAAGGTCACAAATAGGAATCCCAATGTGAGCAAAAAAAGTTGATTATTTTTAATTGCTTCCAAGTTAATATTTACCTTGTGAAAAAGTTAGTGATTCCAGTGCTTCTCTGCTTCGCGACAAATGCAAAAAATTACGAGACCTAGATTCAAATCTGGTATAAATTTGAAGTGGTCAACGATGTTCATGCCCTAAACTATTAGTCCTAAGCATAACTAAACCCAGCTCTAAGAACTAAACCAGCAGCGGTAGTAGAAAGTACTTAGAGAAGTTAAAGTGTTGTTGCATCTAGTTCCAGATTCCAGTCATCATGCTTCCAAAAAAGTAAAATGATGCACGATTAGCAGAACCTCCAATTCCAAGAAATCTCCGAGAAGAAAAAGAAAAAGAGAATTCCATGGAAACTAAAGACTTACTCTAGAAATTTAAATTCAAGTAGATAAAAAATGAAAGATAGGACCGAGAAAGGGGATCTCAATTCTCATTAAGCTCCAAATGAACTGATTACAAGATTATATCTAGAACAAATTCAAATTACAACCAAAATTCAAATGAAATGGATCTCCCCCACCATTTACGAGCCATAGCCTGTAGGTTTCCAAGCTGCTGCCACAAGCTCTATGAAACGATGCCGGATGCTCCACCGCCATGTAGCTTGATTCAAATGATGACATATCTGACTTGCGAGGCTTGATCCATAAACCAAGGATGATGTATCTTTTGGCCCTATTAATCAAATGCTAACTCAACTAACTTTTCCTCTCTTTATGCAAAATGTAATGCATAAAATCCCTCCCCCTTTAAGGCTCTTGTCCTCAAGAGTTGATGAAATCTGGAAATCTGGCACTGAAAGAAGGGTATCCCTCCCAAGTACCATCAACAACATATGAACCTGGCCACTACACTAGGACCTTCGTGATGGCTCGGTTCCTTTTCTTGTCAATCGTCCTTGTTAAGATTGCCACGGCCTTGGATCCTCCATAATCTTCTGGCTTGGTAGTGTGGATATGATAGGGGCCTCTTTAATCTTCTTCTTCAACAATGAAATGCGGAAGACATTATGAACTTTTGCCTCTGGGGGTAATGCCAATCGATAGGCCATGACTCCAATCTTCTCTATAATAAAAAATGGTCCATAAAACTTGGCCCCAAGTCTGCAACTGAGTGAGGAATAGATGGTGCCTTGATGATAGTTCCGGAGTTTTAGATAAACCTAGTCTTGAACTATAAAGCTCTTCTTTGATATTCTTCTGTTAGCCATTTGCTTCCTATGATTCTAGGCTTGCCGTATATTATTTTTAAGCTCAACTAAAATTTTAGTTTTCTGCCTAAGTTGCCTATCCACTTCTTCTACCACTAAATCACACGGCAAGTAGGGCACATGTATTGGAGGGGCAAGTCCATACAATGTTTCAAAGGGGTTGGATTTCAAAGAAGTGTGGTAGCTGATATTATACCACCACTCCGCCAAGTGTAACCATTCAACCCATTTCTTAGGTTCAACGCTAGACATACACCTTAAGTAAGACTCTAGACATCTATTGATCACTTCTGTCTATCCATCTAATTGGGGATGATAGGCCCTTGAGTAGTGCAAATTCACTCCTTGTCTCCTAAAACACTCTTGCCAAAATTTGCTCATAAAAGTGGACCCTTTATTTGAGATAATAGATTGAGGCATTCCATGTAGCTTGCACACATATTTCATGAAGGCATTGGCCACTTCAGTTGCTGTGTAAGGATGGCTCAACGAAATAAAATGAGCATTTTACTGAGCCTATCAACCACCACCAAAATAACTTCCTTCCTATGTGACTCAGGTAAAGCCTCTATAAAATCCATAGATATATCTCTCCATGGTGACTTAGGAATTGGAAAGGGCTGTAACAGACCTAAATTGGCAGCATTGCTAGCTTTATATCTTTAGCAAGTGCCACATTTCCTAACATCTTTGTGTAGGCCCTTCCAGTAAGACCATGCTTAAGCTTCTTTTGTGTGACAAGCACTCCAGAATGGCCACCCACTGCTCCTTCATGCATTAGTTGGATCAACTTTAAACACAATGATGATACTTCCCTAATAACTAGTTTTCCCTTTCTCCTTAGATGTCTTTGCTCATAGGTGAGTTTAGGATGTGATGCTGCATCCTGAATAAGCTCATAGATAAACTTTTCAAGTTCCTCATCTTGAACCCAGCTATCCTTTATTTCCTGTAATGGAGTAATTGAAACTATTGAGATGGCCATGCAATTAAGCTCTTCATATGTGATCCTCGACAATGCATCAACTACTATATTATCTGCCTATTTCTTATGCTGCACTTCATAGTCATAGGGTAAGAGCTTAATCATAAACTTTTGCTGCAAGGGAGTGAAAATCCTTTGCTTAAGCAAAAATTTCAAACTTTTCTGATGAGTCTTGATTATGAAATGTCTTCCAAATAGATATGGCCTCCATTTTTCTACAGCCATTACCATAGCTAGAAACTCCTTTTAATAAGTCAAAAGAGCCTGATGCCTAGGTGACAAAGCCATACTCATGAAAGCTCCGGGGTGACTAGCCTGTTAAAGAACACCCAACTAATTCCTTACATGCATCAGTTTCCACAATGAAGGTTTCTTGGAAGGTAAAGCAAATATAGGAGTTGTACTCGTTACCTTATTTAACTCCTCAAAATCTGTTTGAGTTGTTAAACTCCAAGTGAATTAATTTCTCTTTAGTAACTTAGTCAAATGTTTGCTAATGACTCCACACCCCTTGATAAATCTTCTGTACTATGAGGCCTAGAAACCCCCTTAGCTGCTTCAAATTTTTCGGAACTAGCCTTTAAGTCATGGTCTTAATCTTTTTTGGGTTAGAAGCAACACCCTCTTAACTAATTACATGCCCCAAATACTTAGTCTACCTACAGCAATTTAACAGTTATAACCGAAGTGTAGGTTGTTGCAAGTAGTAAAATCTTGGGAACCTATATGTCGAACCTCAAGGAAGTGAATTAAAAAATATAAATTACAGATGTTAACAGTGAAAGATTTTAATGAAAGATGTGAACAAGATTATATTGGAATTGAAATTCAAAGAAATAACTAAGGTTAGGGGTTCCACTTTTGGTATATCAATCATGAATAATTCTAGCCCCATCTTCCCACTCAATTGAGATCCACACATAAAGAACTTCATAATCGAGGAATTTAGTAATCAAATTATAGAATTATTAGGCATAAGTTAGTATTATCTTCCATTAACCTTATAACACCAACACTTGTAAATGAGTTCAATTATCCATCAGGTCAATTTTTGTCCACAATAACTCAAGATTCTAATATATCATAGCCAGTCACACTCTATAAAGGAATCAAGTAGCCTTTGTGCTAATGATTGTCTATGATAAATCAAAACTCCCACTTAACAAGTAGTGTAACTAAATCAATTGAGAAAGTAAATACTAATATTGTTAAGATCCATTTAGATTAGTCATAATGTTTGTATCAAAACTTCACCCTTTCATCTTAGCAAAATAAAAAAAAAATAGTTAGACATGATAAGAGTAAGCAACATGTATAAAAAGGAAATAAATATAGATTGGAAGATTAAAGGAAGAGGAAGATGAATAACAAGAAGAAAGTTACTTTAATAGAGCTTCTAGATAAAAAATGAGAACAATAATAAAGGGAAAGAATTATGCTTGATACAAGAACTCTAATTTTACCTCAAAACAAGCATAATTTCGTGCCTCTCATACTTCCTATATATAAAGCATTAGGAATGGGGTAGGTGAAATAGTTGGGTTGGTGAATTAGCAAAGGTAGGTGAAATAATAAACTTAGGTGGTTCAAACTTAATCTAAATTTTTCACCACCATACAAATTGATTCAGCTCTTCATGAAAGCACAATGTTTGTCTACCTCTTTTTTAGCTTTAAAGCCGTATCTTGTTCATTCAAAAATAACATCTATAGCTCAAGTTCTGATTTTTCTAGCAAAACTGCTCTTCAACACACAATATAATAAATGGTCTCACCTATAACCAACTTTCGACATTAAAGATGATCAAATTGGTTCTTGGCATATGAAGTAGAGTTGAAGATCTCTACATTGGCTTTCATATGGCTTTCAAATCACTCAATTTTGACATCCATAACTCTAGATATGATTTTTCTTATGAAAGATCATCAGGCACACAAAATTTGGAACTGATTCTATTTGTGATCGAAATTTGGCCTTATATATTTCTCAATTAAGTTGAACTATGAACTAAAGATTGTTGGTAATTAAGGCACCAATCATTGGTCCACAAATTGGTTCTAGTTGATAGATTTTGTGACTTTGTCCACCTACATAAAAATAGTTATTTGCCTTAATTTATAAATCAATGCTTTTTAATTCTAGACTTATAAAAGTTGTTCATGTTAGAGAAATGAATCATATTTATAGTGTATAATGAAGATTTAAATCCTTAATAACTATACAATTATGAGTATTCATAATAGCCCCAACCAGGTTCTTGTTAGTCCCTAGCAAGTGAAACAATATATAGAGTCAATACTCAGGTTTCATCCAAAAATCAATCTTTATACTATTGATTAGAAAGTATTGAAGTAATGAGCATGACAACCATGTTAACTTAAAAAAAAAGTTTTCATAATGATTCATGCACTTCTCAACCACTTGAACAAAGGAAAAACATGAAAGATTATGAATTGCTAAGTGCAATTAGTGTGCGACTGCTATCAGAAGTGTCTAAAAGATTTCAAGAAACCAGACCAACATTTGTGGCTTATTAGGACAAATCTAATTCAAAACCATTGCCTTGGCAGCTTTCACACCATTACGCTTTAAAAGGTTCTTTTTTTTTTTCTTTAGTTTTTCCTCAAGCCTTATTTGGAGAATCCCAGTAATAGGTGACACTTTCCAAGAACAAACACTTTTTATTCCTCATTTTTTGTTTCAACACTTTATGGTATTATTATTTTTTTTCAATCAAGCCTTAGATATGGTTCATTAGAAGTCCTAACATCCACATAGTTGGATTACTCTTTGAAATCTAAAAGACAATCCAGATTTTTAGCATGTTTAATGATGTCAGCAATTCATAACTTAATCAAAGTGACTAAAATTTAACTAAACTATTATGCCAAACTAAATATATAAGAATTAATGTAGCTCATTACCCCAATAATTCCATCCCTAGGCATACAAATTTTCAAGATTGAAAACATAGGTTACTTGTGAGCATGTCAACTTGTACGGGTTTGACAACCTACTCCAAAAAAAAAATGTTATGGCTAACTACCTATATGTCAAGGACGTGTCTAAAGAATAAAATTACTTTTTACTTGGTCATCATAAACTAATGGCTCTATCTAATAGTTTTACTATCAGCATGAGAAAAAGAAAAAATAACTATGTAAAAAAAAACTACATGTCAAATATCTCTCCTCCCAACCAGATTGAGACGTTGTCCCCAATGACAAAATATAGGTAAGTGGAGTTAAGAAGAAGTGACCTAAAATGGTGGTTATTGAAAATAAAAATCCAAAAATAACTTAAACCAAAATAAAAGTAATAGCTAGATAATGTTGATAGTAAAAATAGAAGACAAGAAGCTACAAACAGTTCCACAAGTCTAGGTTGCTATCTTTAATAGTGCTTTTATCACTTATGAAAATTGGCATTCTGTAAAGGAAAAAAAAGTTAACAAAAATAAAATAACTAGTAGGGTGAAAGATACTTATGAGATAGAGCTTGTTGGGAAAGACTATCTAATGCCCAGTTTATCTAAATCATTGCTGGATTTGGTTAAGGAATGATAGCTTGCATTTTGTTGAGAAATTCTTTGATAGCTAATGTAGAGATTAGGATATGTCTTGCAAATTCTGAGAGAAATTTCTCTTGTACAACTTGATTTATGAAAGATAATAAACCTGTAAAGAAATTGTTAACATTCAACAGTCTGTAGGTCTCTAGTGCACCATGGAAGTAATTTGAAAAATTTCTCTCAAAGTGCCAAAACCTCTTAGTAGGACAATAAAGACATTAGAGTTACAAAGCATTTGTAATAAATGCTCTAGCATGTTTGGTACCACAAATTCTTCCCCAATCATGCACAATGATCCACTTCAAAGGTATAGGAATAATTCTCAAAACTTGGCTACCCCCTACGTACACTGCTATTATGACATCCCTCATCAATCCAATTTTGCCTCCCCCATATATCAAAATTATTTTTCACCTAGCTAGGACTCTATAAAGATGGTTTGCTGCTCTCAGGAACTATTCATCATTTCTAAGGAAAGATCCAAAAAATACATATATATTTTATAATCTACGAGTTGATGTTCCCTACATTTTTATCCTTAACCTTGTGGAAAATGAGAAGAAAGAGTTGCATTTATAATGATGAAGGGATAAAGTAATGATAACACCTATATAAGTGGGTTGATTATTGTCAAAAGAAAATGAAGTTTTCAAAAATAACAGCATGCATGCATAGTAATTATGATTATGGCTCAGATTTTCCTCTGGTTTTACGTTTAGTAATGGCTTCAACATTTTCTATGAGTCAGAGATTGGCTTCCCATCCAATTTTCATATAAATTGGCAAACAAGGTCTTTTAAAGTCAAATTCCCAAGAATGTAACGCTCTTATTCTTTATGGAAAATGTTCCATAAATAAAAAAGTTCATGTTGCACTCATCCAAAAAAATGCACCATAAAAGTCAATAGGATATCATCCAAGGACTTCTTACTCAGCCCATTCTTGATGAATTGTACTTTATCTTCTCGATTAATGGATACCATCCCTAAAGAGCAAGATCTAGTATTACAAGTCTATTGACCACATTTGTGATAGACTTGTAACTTTTTTCTTTTTAATTTTTGGCATAAAAGCTTTTGCCTAAGCTAAGCATGTGGGACACAAATGCATTTGGAATTTTATTAGCTAAACAAACCTTAAATTTGATTAACTGACGTACATCTTTGGGGATGCCTTTGTTCATAAAAACTCTTAGTCTTTCACATCTAGCTTGGTAAATCCTTTTATGAACATTTATAGGGAGAGAGGGAAATTATTTTTGCAAATCAAAAAGAAACAAATTCATTTTTGAGGAGATATTGAGAGAGAGAGAGAGAGAGAGAGAGAGTGAGTGAGAGAGAGAAAGAGAAAGAGATAGAGAAATTAGTTATTATGGGAAACTGAAATAATGATTTGAGAGTTACGGAGTATTGTATCAGCCACTTAACCGAAAAAATAAAAAAATTAACAAAAAATAATGGAAAGAGAAAGGAAATTATGTAAAAAGAAGAAAATAGAGTATTGTCATTTACTTATCATGATCATTTTGAGGATAACTGCAATGAATAACTTTTTCCTACAAATCATGATTCTCTAGAAATAGTGTAACTCTTTGTCCATTGACTTTAAATACATTACTATTTTTAGGATTTTGAATATCAACTGCCCTATAAGGATAGATATGTTTCACAATAAAATGGGCATTCCATATAAATCTTAATTTTTCAGGAAATATGTGAAGTTAAAAATTATAAAGCAAAACCTTTTGACTAACCTTAATTGTTTTGTTTTAATATTTTTTTTTCATGAAAAACCTTAATTCTAGCTTTATATGTTTTCAAGTTCTCATATGCATCATTTCTGATCTCCTCAAACTTATTTAGTTGTAACTTGCACAATATACCAACTTCATCAAGATTTGAATTAAAAGCTTTAATAGCCAAGTAAGCTTTATGTTCAAATTCGATAGGCAAATAACAAGATTTTCCATAAACTAACCTATAGGGAGACATACCAGTGATGTTTAAAAGTAGTGCGGAAACCCCAAAACGTATCAGTTAGATTCAAAGACTAGTTTTTTTATTTGGGTTGACTATTCTTTTCATGGATCTATTTGATCTTCCTAGTTGTTAGTTCTACTGATACTAGCATGGGTAGTCATCAAGGAAGCAATAAAAAAGATTTCCGGCTATTCTTTTTAGAATTTAATCAATGAAAAGTAGGGGGAAACGATCTTTTCTGGTGGCAAGATTCAATATCTTATAGTCAATGCACATCCTCCAACAAGATGGAACTCGAGTTGATAAAGACTCAGATTTCTCATTTGTTACCACTATAATGATAGACTTTTTGGTACTACTTGGGTTGGATCAGCCCATTTGCTATCAGAAATAGGATAGATAATTCCCACATCAAATAATTTAAGAATTTCATATTTTACTACCTCTTTCGTGTATGGGTTGAGCCTTATCTAATGTTGTTGACATAATTTAGCATTATCCTCTAAGTTTATTCTATATGTGCAAATTAAAGGATTAAAACCCTTTAGGTCTCTTAATGTCTATCCAATTGCACTTTTATAAATTTTGGGTACCTTAATCAACTTATTTTCATGCTTGAGTGTGAGATTAGATGAAATTACTACTGGATAAAAAGAATCTTCTCCAAGGAATGCATACTTCAATTCTTTGAGTAAAGGTTCTGGAGTGGGTATTTTGTCTTGCGATTGATCTTTGAATCGTCCCAACTCTTCAACTTTTGGTTTCCAACATGTGTTTCCTTTTACTTGTGAAGAATCAAGCAATGCACATATTTTAGAGATATCGTGATCCATTTGCTTTCCATATTCAAATGATTTAACTAGACAATTTTTCAAGAAGATCAAAGATACTCCCTTCTTGAATATAATTTTCTACAATAGTAGTGATGATGTAGACTTCCTCGTTTTCATCTTTTCCTTCATATGGTTTGTTGTACTTTAACAATTGTAATCCAAGTGTAGGTTGTCACAAATAATAAAATCACGGGAGTCCAGGGGTTGAACCACAGGGAAGTGAATTAAGAAAATACAAATCACAGATTTTTAATAAAGAAAGTATTTATGCAATGTGTGAACAAATGTTGATTAAAATTTAAATTCAAATAAAATAGTTAAGGTTAAGAGATCTACTTTTAGTGTATCAATTATGGTTAATTTTATCCCATCTTGCCACTCAATTGGGATCCACACATAAAAGAGGTTCTAATCAGGAAATTTAATAATCAAATTCCATAAATGTTAGGCATGAGTTAGTATTAGCTTTCATTTATCTTATAACGCCAACACTTGCTAACGGGTTCAAGTATCCATCATGCCAACCTTTGAGTACAATAACTCAAGATTTCAATATAGCCGGCATAGTCATGTTCTACAGAGGGAATCAAGTAGCTTTTGTACCAATGATTGACTATAATGAATAAAAACTCCCACTTAACAAGGAGGGTGGTTAAATTGATTAAGAAAGTAAATACCGTTACCATTAAAATCCATTTAAATTAGCCATAACCTTTATACTAAAAGCTTTACCATTTCACCATAGCAGAAGAAAAATTAGTTAGCCATGATAAGAGTTAACGACATATATAAAGATGAAATAAACATAGATTGAAAGATCAAAGTAAGAACAAAAAGAAAGAACCAGACAATTTTTCAAAGGATCAGAGATACTCCCGTCTTCGATATAGTTTTCCACAATAGCATCAATGATGCAAACTTGCTCACTTCATCTTCCTTCTCAGGTCGTTGCTTAAGCAAGTTAAAAATATTTAGCTTCAATATCATATTCCCAAATGATAGCTTCATCAGTTAATTCCTGCAATTAATCAAAGCATTAGAGGTTGCTAAAAATGGGCAACCTACGATAACAAGTATTGAATTTGTAATTTCCACTGGTGGTGTGTCCAAAACAATAAAATCCATAGATATATGAATTTATGAACTTGGACTAACACATCTTTAACAACTCCTCTAGCCAATTTCACTAATCTGTTAGCAAGCAAAAGAGTTACCTTAGTTGGTTTTAACTCACCCAAATTTATTTTTTGGTAAATTGAATATGGAAGTAAGTTTACACTAGCCCCAAGATCAAGTAATGCTTGCTCAATTTTAAGTTCTCGAATAAAACATTAAATTGTTGGACAACCAGAATCCATGTATTCCAAAGCAGTGTAATTTTGAATAACAAAACTTACCTGCTTGGCCAAGAAGGCTTTCTTTTTCACATCCAATTTTCTTTTAATAGTGTACAAATCCTTCAAAATTTTGGCATAAGAAGGTACCTATTTAATCGCATCAAACAAAAGGATATTGATCTTTACCTAATTGAAAATATCAAGAATTTCAGTATTATGATCCACCTGCTTCAGAGCAGTTAATGCCAGAGAAAATGGATGTGCTAGTGGAGATTCAATTTGTTCTTAGCTTGGTATAGGATCAGCCTTTTCTTTACTCTTAGAAGTTGACTCATCGTTTTCTTCACAAGGATCAAGAATGGATTTTTCAATAACCTTACCACTACAAAGTGTGATGATTAATTTCACTTGATTCATGGTTTGACCTGTGGGATTCAGTTATGGTTGAGAAGGAAATTGCCCTTTTTCCTGAATGCAAATGTAAATTTTGCAAGAGTATCTTTCAAATCAATCATGGTTTGACTTGTTTGAGCATTGATGGGCTCTTGCTTCTCAATGAATAAATGTATAGTATCTTCAAGATTTTTCCTAAAAGAAGGAACATAAGGTGCATACCCTTGAGATTGTTGAAAATTGTGTTAGGTGTGCAAAGGTGGTTATGATGGTTAAGCATGATTATTACTTTTCTAATTAAAGTTTGGATGATTCTTCCAACCAGGATTGTAAGTTTATGAGTATGGATTTTGGGTTGGCCTCTTGAAGTTGTTCAAGGCATTGACTTGTTTGTGGTGGCATTCCTTAAAAGAAGGCAAGGTTGGGCAATTGCTAGTGGAATGGTCACTGGTCTCACAAATGTGATAAATAACTTCTTCAACACATTTTACTTGACCAATTTTCTTCATTGCTAATGCCTCAACCATGTCTCAAACCATGGGTGTGTGTCGCGGAATAGGGTCCCAATGCCCCTGAATTACTTGACTTTTAGGCTCTTAGGGACTATGAATGCCACTTAGTTACTATTGGCTAACTATTACTCATCAGTAAATTAAAATAATTTATGTGCAACTAGTTACTTAGCTTACCTTGCAAAAAGATATGCATGCTTAGGTCCTGACAACACAAACAAATAAGTAAACCATTTCAAAAAAATTACTCGAGCATTTCAGTTAAAACATATTTAAATCGTGCCAAGACAATAAAATACTAGTTACTTTGACTTCAAGTAACAGTTTGCGCATACTTAACATCCCTAGCATGCACCCAAAAGTAACTCGATGGTTTTACACCACAACGTATACTAATAGAGGCAACACCTTAGTACATAAAGCAATATATATACAAGACAAAAACTTAACTAAGATCTTTCACTTGAGCCTTATCTTTGAGCTATCAAAGCTACAAGTGCAAGCCCTTCCTTAGTCCTTGTGCACCACTTAGCCTCTACACTGTAAAGGTGTAAAATTTAGTTAGTACATAACTTAGTCCATAAGTAATTTTAGAACCACAAGGATTCTAGTGTAAGAGTACCTTAAAAAACATGAAGCTTAGCCCACAACTATCCACTAGTTGCTAAGCCTGATGTTAGAACTTGCACAACAAACTTAAGGGAGTAAGTACATGAACGTACTCAGTAAGGGTCCCTTAGGGTACCTACAAAGAAGATAGCAAGTAAGCAAGCATGCAAACATGACAAACAAACAATCAAATAATCAACCAACGAGTAACTCGAGACAACAACATGGAATATATGTAATGCATGAATGTATGATATGCAATTCACACAATCTTTAGGACTTCTTTCACGTTAGGTGCCTTATACTTGCCGTGAGCTCAAACAGTGGAGGTACTTGAGACACTGGCCCTTATAACCCAAATACTTTACCTTCATTAAGTCGCATTTACGGGTCCTAGAGTAGGTCGTCACCTACTCTCAAACTTACCCACCTTACCTTTAATTTATTGTACAGGGTAGCCATCTTATGTGGTTTAACTTGCCAAGTTCCTTAGTGACTCACTTACCAAGCTAAATGGTTCGGTTGAGGTTTTCTTAGGCTTCTTATTCAATTCCTTTAGTCACTCTACTTAGTTCTTCCTTAACCACAATAGTTAGCTACCACCTAAATAATGCATAATTCTTAACTTAGGAATGAGTCTAAAACCCAACTAAGGCTACGAAATGTCTCAAATTAGCCTAGGGATGATAACCGAGGTTTGAGGCCTTCTTAGGATGCCCCGAGCTTGAGGGACTAATGCCTTGGCGATGCCGTCGCCAAAGGCATCAACACTCTAGAATCCTGACGTCACGTTGCCAATGGCGACACGTCTCCAGTTCATATTGCCAACGATGACGCGTTGTCAATGCATTTACAGCATTGTGTGACAGTGTGCAAATTTGCACAAAACTTGCTCAAACTTTTCCATCCCAGGTCCAATTCATATAGGTCTTGTTTCTACTACATTCCTGAAAATAACAATACATTTCTATGCATTATTTGAGCTAAATTAACTTGAACCCTTACCTCAAATCCATCCACGAAGCAAGAATCAAAGCACAAGCTCACTTGAGCTCAACCAACCCTCTTGAGTTCCAATCCTAAATTCAACATGATATCGCACCATTTCTAGCTATTCAAGCAACCTAGAATTAGCCCAATCAAAGCCAAGAAGCTTAACTTAGATTTTAGGCTCAAAACAAGCATCCATGAGCTAAGTTGAAGCTAAAACACCAAAGATGAGCTTGGGGCATCTTATAATCACCTTCGGCCTTTAAATTCAAACAAAGATTGTGGAATTAAAGAGTTTTGGAGTAGGAATTCTGGTGGGGAGAGGGAGCTACGAAAATTGGAAGCAAAAGAATGGAGAATGGTGGTAAAAATGGGCCAAAATATCCTAACCACTCCTACTAAGGCATACTTCATTTTTTCTTGTCCCCTAACCCTCAAGTTCTCATTTGTTTCACTTAGGTCACTAAACACTCACCCAAAACCATCCTCCCTAGGTCTTAAAGGATGCCTAAAAGCCCTTTAAACTTAGCTTCTTGGACATTGAAGTCTTTTAAGGAATAAATAGCTCAATTGAGCACTTAGTGTAACTTTTTACTCTTTTCCTTCAAAGATGGCTCTGCTAGCTAGGATAACCTATGGTCTTGACTTACTTAGTCAAAATTCTTTACACAACCCTAATTCCATCAAAATTATAGTCATGTTATTCGCTTGGGCCAAAATTACCATCTTGCCCTTTTTGACTTTTAGGTACCAAACCACACTTAAGAGTTCATTTACTTAACTAACCTTGTCTTTCTTGCTTAACAAGGTGCTAACTTGAGGTACTTAAGTAAAAACACTTAAATGAAAATACTTACCCGGTCAAACCGTGGATGACTAGGAGAGTTGTTACAGTGTGGGCAAATATTAAGTAAATTTTTATATCTATCCCAATATTGGTAAAAAGTTTATCCCGGTTATTGTGTGAAAGTGGTAATTTGCATTTTGAAAGAATTTGTTCTGTGGGCAAGAAAATTATTTTTAAAAAATTGTTGTTGCAATTCATCCCATGAATTAATGGAGCTTGACAAAAGATTTTGTAGCCATGTTTTAGCTTTATCTTTTAAAGGAAAAGGAAAAAGCTTAAGCCTGATGGTGTTCATGCTATAATTTAAGTTATTATATGTGTAACAAACTTTCTCAAATTCCCTCAAATGCAAGTATGGATTTTCAGAATCAAAGCCATGAAAGTGGGTAAAAGTTGGATAATACCTGGCTTGAAGTTGAAGTGAGGTGCATTAGGAGGAAAGACGAGACTTGATGGTGCACTATTTCTTATGAGATTCATGTGTTCTCTAAGGGTCTTAGGCCGATCTTGGTCATTATGTAGATAATGGTTATCCTTTTGGTGATTTCTATGTTCAACCATGTTTGAATAAGATGAAGATTCTGTTACCAGTCTACCACTTGATGTACGTGACCAAGCTTTCATGTATACACAAAATAATAACTAGAACAACCAATACGAATAATAAAAAGAGATAGGAGGCTCAGCCTTCCATTTTATGAACAGAATAGGTAGGAGGCTTAGCCTTCCATTTAATAATAATAAATAATAATAATAATAAAAAGAAAACAAGATTAAAAAAAAATAAGAGGTAGGAGGTTAACCTTCCATATGAAAAATAATAAAAATAAAATAAAATAAAAAGGGACAAAATGAAAAGAAAATGAACTTGTACTATACTTTTACTTCCCCGGCAATAGCGCAAAAAACTTGCTGCACTTTAGTAATTGTAACCCAAGTGTAGGTTGTTGCAAGTAATAAAATCTCGAGAGTCTAAGTGTCAAACAACAGGGAAGTGAATTAAGAAAATACAAATTACTAATTTTTAACAAAGAATGTATTTATGCAAGGTGTGAACAAATGTTGATAGAGCTCAAATTCAAATAAAATAGCTAAGGTTAGGAGATCCACTTTTAGGATATTAGTTATGGTTAATTTTAGCCCAGCTTGCCACTCAATTAGGATCCACACATAAAAGAGGCCCCAATTGGGGAGTTTAATAATCAAATTCCAAAAATGTTAGGCATGACTTAGTATTAGCTTTCATTAATCTTATAATGCCAACACTTGCTAATGGGTTGAAGTTTCCATCATGCCAACCTTTGAGTACAATAACTCAAGATTCCAATATAGCTGGCATAGTCATGTTCTGCAGAGTGAATCAAGCAGCTTTTGTACCAATGATCTACTATAATGAATTAAAACTCTTACTTAACAAGGAGGGTGGTTAAATTGATTAAGAAAGTAAATACCATTACTGTTAAAATCCATTTAAATTAGCCATAACGTTTATACTAAAAGCTTCACTCTTTCACCTTAGTAAAAGAAAAATTAGTTAGCCATGATAATAGTGAACAACATAAATAAAGATGAAATAAACGAAGATTGAAATATCAAAGTAAGAACAAGAAGAAAGAACCTTGAATAGAGCCTCAGGATAGAAAACTAGAACAAAACCAAAGGAGAAAATCTAACTTCAATACAAGAACTTTAAAATGGCCTAAGAATAAGCTTAATTTCATTCTCCCTACAAGCTACTTATTTATAGAGCCTTAGGGTAGGCAAAATAGTAAATGGTACGTTAGACTAGTAAAGGTTGGTGAATAGAAGTCAACAAGGGTGACCCAAACTTCTTTTAATTTTTTGACCACCATACACATCGATTCTTCTTCAATGCTCATGATCTGTAGATCTTTTCTTTAGCTTTGAAACAATAGCTTGATCATGGAAAACCGACATCTGTGGCCCAAATTATGATTTTCCTACCAAAATTGCTCTTTAGCACGCAACAAAATAGATGGTCTAATTTATAATCAGATTTCGGTAATGAAAATGATCTAGTTCCCGGTATGTGAAATAATTGAAGATCTCTGTGTTGCCTTTTCTTTTAATTTTTTGACCACCATACACATCAAGTCTTCTTCAATGCACACTGATGCCCAACAGCACCTTCATTGTGTGACATGGTGAGCTCGGGAGGGACTTCCAGTGAGGGAGGACGTCTAGAGCTAAAGTTTCCCAGGAGGGTCTACCTGAAACATTTAGAAAATGAGGGTTACGAGGTCCCTGGGATATTTTTCCGGGGAGGAACCTCCGACACCCAAGTCAGTATTTTGGAGGAGAAGAGAAGATGTGGGAAGGCCAAGGATTCTTGCTTGTTTTTGTGTTTTTCTCTGAGGGAGAGGAGAGCCGCCCTTGTTGAGGCCATTTCCCTGGTATATAAAGGAGCATGCGGTCCATTCAGATTGCGACACGTGTTTGGTTGGATGTAATCTATGCTTTTCGGCGTATAGGGCCGCTAGCCGCCTGCACGCTCCTCGGGCCATGGGCCGGGGCAGGAGTAGCCCTACATGACAAGACGTAGATGGCTTCGACGTGTCAGCATGCATATGAGGGCGCCGTGTAGCGCATGTGGGCGACATGTCAGAGGCTCCTTAATTACTTTTGTCGTACCCCCGGGGTCCCCTTGGACGAGGTCGCCCTTCGGAGTGAGGACCCTTCTCCTGGAGTTGTACCAGTAGTTCGAGGGATTCCCTAGCTCTGAAGTTGTCCCTTCGGGGGGATTCTCTCCTGCCAAAGGTGGGCAGTCCTTCTCCCCTGAAGATGATTTGTTCATCTTTTCGAGGAAAGCAACACGTTAGTTTCCCGAGGCTGGCGCTGTCATCCTCGGGATCATTGACATACTACCGAAGTCGCATGTCTGATGTGTCAGACTTCTTCCTTTCCGAGGTCGGCATTGGAACTCCTTGTGGGCGATGCTAGATTTCCCAACCGTGATGCCTGTCCGAAGTTTATAGACAAAAGGAGCGATAGCACTTCGGCTATCACATGCCCTCCCTTGGAAAGCTGAAGTGGAGACTTCGGCTTCTAGACCCTCTGTGGGCGCCTTTCAGGGCCCGAGTCGTGATGTTTGCGTCAAAGGTACATTTGTTACTCCAAGACATGCCCTGTTCGGCCAGGTGTCACTGCCTGTCCTTTGGTGTTCTCGAGGTACCCCACCCCTTAACTTTTCCTCCTGCAGGTCCGTGTACCATCGCGCCTCGTAACCAGGCGTGTCAGTCTGGAGCGACGTGCCCGAGTTGTAGGGGCGTAGAAAGTGTGTCCCTCATTTAACGCTGATAGCCGAAGGGCTATCGCTTCTCTTAATATATACTCCCTACGAATATGATGGTCGGGAAGCCTGGCGTCATCCGAAAGAGGTCCTATCGCTAACCTCGGAAGGGACAAACCCGAACACCTCGGACGCGGGACTTCGGCTAGTACATCAGCGATCTCAAGCATGTCACCGGTGCCTTCGGAGAACCAAACGAATCACCTCCTAGGAAGAAGGACCAGCTACTTCAAGCAGGGGAGAATCTGCCCGAAGGAACGGCCCCTGAACTAAGGAACCCCCCGAACTGCGAGCATGATTCCCGAAGGAGAGCGTTCATACCGAAGGATGACCTCGTTTGAAGGACCTCGGGAATACAATAAGAGCATTTAAGGAGTCTCTGACATGTCACCTACACGCGCTGCATGCCGCCCTAAAAGCGGCCTGACGCGCCGATGCCGTCCATGTCCTATCATGACCTGTCTCGGTTCTTGGCCCAAGGAGCCTATAGACGGCTACCTGTCCCCTATGCCTCGAAGTACAGGTCACATCCGATTGAACACGTGTCATGATCTGAACGGGCTGCGCACTCCTATAAATATCAGGACAAAGGGCCCCAATAGGAGATCAGACCCCTTTCCCTGAGAAAACACAAGTAGGCAAGATCCCCCAGCTCCTTTGTATTCTTTCCGCCCTTTTCCTCCTAAAATACTGACTTGGGCGTCAGAGGCTCCTCCCCGGAAAGACACTCCGGGGACCTCCTAAACCCTTTCTTCCGAGCGTTTCAGGCACACTCCCCTGGGGAATCTTTGTTCCAGACGTCCTCCCTCACTGGAAGTCCCTCCCGAAATCACATTGTCACCTGACGAAGATGCTGCTGGGCATCATTTGGCGCCGTCTGTGGGAACTCACCCTCAGGTCGCCGTCGTTGAAACTCGACGTTCAAAGGACAAGGGACTTCCGAAGTCCTCGTCCTCACCCGAAGCTCAACCGGTTACTGAGCAGACCCTTCCAGGGACCTCTTCACCTGAGGAAGAACGTCCTCTAGTCATAACCATAAGCTTTCTGCGCGACTTTCAGCGCTCTATTATAACTGAAATGACACAACAGATAGACCGAAGGTGGCCGCAACCGGCTCAGGCCCAAAGGCCTTCCTCACCAGTACTCCTTCGGGATAAAAGCCCTAAATCAACCCACCACAGTTCGGGAAGCGGGGATCCGCGTGATGAGTCCTTGACAAAAAATATATCCCTCAGGGCACGTCCTACGGGACAAATGGGGTCCAAGCGACCTAAGACTCATCGCCAAAAAAGCTCATCACCTGAGGCGAAGTCGCCATCCCCTCGGCGCCGAAGTCAGTCCCCAAAGAGGCGCCGGCGATCCCCCTTCCTAGAGGCCTACAAGTACCAGGACGAAGAGCCCAGTGCCACGCTCCTTATGGAGAAAATATTGATGAGGTTGGAGAAAGTGGAGAAACAGGTAGCTCGCAAACCAGTCTGGGCTAGGCTTTCTGAAACTTTTTGTGGGGATGAATCGCCGTTCACCCAAGCAGTAGTTGAGGCAGCCATGCCGGGTGACTTCCGGGTACCTCGGCTAGAAAGCTATGATGGCCGAACTGACCCACAGGCTCATCTAACCAAATACAAACGCAGCATGGTGCTGCACGGTGCTGATGATGCTACCCTGTGCAAATGTTTTGAAGTCACCCTCACAGGACCAGCAACAGCGTGGCACAATTCGTTGGCTCTCAGAACCATCAGGGAGTTCTAGGAGTTATCTACGGCCTTTATGTAGTAATTCATTGGAAGCCGGCCAACGGCGAAGATGCCTGTCTAGATGTTCGACATAGCACAAAAGAATGAAGAAACCATCCGTGACTATGTCGAAAGGTTTAACAGAGAGGCCTTAAGTGTTCCAGACTTTCGGCCCGAAATACGCATTCTCGCCATGACACGGGGCCTTCGGAGGGACTCACAGCTGTTCTACGAGTTTTCCAAAGACCCCCCGGACACACTTGGCGAATTCTACCAAAGGGCCGAGCAGCACATGACAGCGGAAGAGCTGAGAATGGGTGGACCGAAGTCTAATCAAACCCGTGCCAAAGGGTCCAACCAGCAAATGCGGTATCCAGCCGACCAAGCAAGAAGACCTCGAAGGTTTAGAGGAAGGAAACCCCCGAGCTTCACACCCTTGAACACCACAAGGACCAACATCCTCATGACGATGGAAAGATAGGGGACCCAGATTCAGCAGCCAAGGGCCATGACCGCTGATAATAAAAAGAACATGAAGAAGTTCTGCCAATTTCACCGCGACCACGACCATGACCATGACACCGAAGACTGTTTCCAATTGAAAAAGTACATAGAGTCGTTCATAAAACAAGGCCAACTTCGGCGATATCTGCGAATGCCTTCCCCGAAAGGAAGAAAGGAGGAGGAAGGAAAGGCAGGTGACGAGGATTACGACTCCGACAGACGAAGGAACCGAAGGCTGAAGAGGCGTCCTCCACCTCCGGCGGGAGTAATACAAACAATTACGACAGGACTTCCATCCTCGGAAAGAAAGAGGAAGGCCAAAGAAATATCTGTGATGGAATATCAAAGTGCGACAAAGAAACTGGCCCGCAAGGATGGTTCCATCGTCATCTTTCCCCATGACGACCCACTGTTGGTCATGGTGAGGATAGGAAACTGGGACGTGAAGAGAGTGTTACTTGACAATGGATCAAACGCCGACGTCGTGTTTTCACATTTGCTGCCGAGCTTGGGTATATCCAACACTGATCTTAAGCCTGTCACTTCACCTACTTTCGGGGTAGGACCATCCGAACTGCCTGTCCTTGGATGGATCGATCTTCCTCTGATGATGAAAGGAACTTCTGTTGATGGGACAGATGAATTGTTCACCTCCACAATGACAAGGTTCATCATTATGGATGTCCCTTCGTCATATAACGCCATTCTTGGGAGGCAAACGCAAGGAAATCTGCACATCCGTCCGGATGTAAAATACTTGACCGTTACTTACGCCACCAAGGATGGAGACATGGAAATCTTCATTGATCAAGGCGAAGTAAGGAAAGTGTTCGTCAAGACGCGAAAAGCTCCAGCAACCAACCTCACACAAACCATAGAGGAAGAGGCTTTGTCAGATAAAAAGCCAAAAGAATGAGAAACAGAAGATCCCGCGAAGGTAGAAACGGAAGAAGTAGAACTCGTCCCAGGCCGAAGTACCCGAGTAGGGAAAAACCTGGCCAAAGGTGACAAGAAAAAACTTGTATCCTTTCTACTAACGAATAAAGATCTGTTTGCCTACTCGCCAAAAGATATGCCTGGGGTAGACCCTTGCATAATATAGCATAGCCTCAAAGTAAGTCCGGAAGTGAAGCCCGTCCGAAAAAGAAACGGGGTACCTCAGCACATAAAAACAACTTCATTAAAACCGAGGTACAGCGCCTGTTGGACGCAAACATAATTAGGGAGGTCAAGTACCCCAAATGGTTGAGTAACGTGGTTATTGCCACAAAAGAAGGGAACAGCAAGCTCCAAATGTGCATCGATTTCAGGAACTTAAATGATGCTTGTCCGACAGATTCATATCCTTTCCCACCAATAGACCAGTTGGTAGACTCAACTGCCGAATACGGGCTCTTAAGTTTCCTGGACGCCTTCAGTAGGTATCATCAAACAAGGATAAACCCCCAAGGTGAGGAAAAAACCGCCTTCATCACCGAAGGCGGAACGTACTGTTACATCAGGATGCCCTTCGGACTTAAAAATGCAGGAGCAACCTACCAGAGGCTGATGAACAAGGTCTTCAGTGACCAAATAGGGAGAAACATGGAAGTTTATGTTGATGACATGATAGTTAAGAGCCAGCTGCCCAATGACCACGTCGCAGATCTGAAGGAAACCTTCCACCAACTCAAAACCTTCAGAATTTGCCTTAATCCCGAGAAATGCATCTTCGGCGTAACCACAGGAAAGTTCCTTGGGTATATGGTATCAGAAAGGGGTATTGATGCTAACCCAGAAAAAGTGAAGGCTTTGCTTGAATCCCGAACTCCTGTCATGATAAAGGATATATAGAGACTCACCGGAAGGATAACTTCTATTAGTAGGTTTATTTCCAGGTATGGTGATCGGTGTCGAGTATTCTTTAAAGTCCTCATTAAGGCAGCAAAAAATGAGGGTGACCTTGGATATAATGATCATCCTTGGAACGAGGGCTGTCAGAAGGCTTGGGAAGAACTCAAAGTCTATTTGGCCCGTCTGCCTACTCTTCGGCAACCTCGCGAGGGAGAACCCCTCGTATTATACCTCGCTGTTACAGAAAAAGCAGTAAGCTCGGTCCCTGTGAAAGAGGAAGGACTGAAGCAATGGCCGGTTTACTACGTAAGCAAGTCCCTGCACGGCGCCAAAGTCAGGTATCCCCTGCTACAAAAAGCTATATATGCCCTGGTGCTGGCGAGAAGAAGACTACGGCCATATTTTCAAGCTCACCCAATCATCGTCCGAAGTAGTCTACCTCTACGGGACGTTATGAGAAAAGTCAATCATTCGGGAAGGCTTTCCAAATGGTGTATAGAGCTTGGCGAGTATGACATCATTTACAAACCTCGGAAAGCCATAAAAGCTCAAGCTCTAGCAGACTTTATTGCCGAAGGACCCATCAGCGAGGCCAGCCATTCAGATCCCAGCGAGGGTGAGCCAGAATGGATTTTGTTTATAGACGGAGCCTCAGGGTCCGAACACCAGGGAGCTGGGGTAATTATCCGAGGTCCCAAAGGTCTAGAAGTAATGAGGGCCATCAAATTCGGCTTTAACGTCACCAATAATGTGGCTGAATACGAAGCTCTCATAGCAGGGTTACGCTTAGCTAGAAAAATCGGTGTAAGAAACTTAAGGGCCCACAGTGACTCCCAGCTGGTAGTTCTACAAATAGCAGGGGACTATGGTGCAAAGGACCCGACCTTGGCAAAATACCATGAGCTGGTAGCAAAACTTATCTGAGAATTCGACATCGTGCGAATTGAAAATGTGCCTCGTCGAGACAACACCGAGGCAGATAGCCTAGCAAAGTCAAAAATATGCACCGAGGTGCTGAACCACCCGAGCATAGCAATATTGAGCATAATGACCTCGGAAGAAGGCTGGAGAGATCCTATGAAAAAGGTATCTCGCAAACGGTGAGCTCCCCGAAGACCCCAACAAAGCGGCAAAGGTATGAAGACGTGCCGGCCGATTCTTCTTAATCGGGGAAGAACTGTATCGGTAGGGATACGCAAATCCACTACAGAGGTGTGTTGGTGAAGAGGATACTAAGATGATCTTCATAGAAGTTCACGAAGGCGCTTGCGGTTTGCACACTGGAACTGATGCCCTGGCAGCTGTGATACTTCGTCAAGGATACTTTTGGCCTACCCTAAAGAAGGATGCAAGGCAGTTCATCCAAAAATGCGGAAATTGCCAAAGACACGCGAATATCCAAAGGACACCTTCAGAATTTGTAACCTTGGCAGACTATCCTTGGCCCTTTGCAGTTTGGGGCATAGACCTCATCGGGCCACTCCTAACAGCGCCTGGAGGCGTAAGGTTCTGTGTGGTCGCAGTAGATTATTTCTCTAAGTGGATCGAGGCAGAACCTCTAGTGACTATCTCGGCAAGAGATGTGCAGAAGTTCGTGTGGAAGAACATTGTGTGCAGATTTGGCATACCAAGGGTCCTAGTAGCCAACAATGGATCCTAGTTTACAGACAAGGGGTTTCAAGAGTTTGTCAACAACCTCGGAATAAAAATGCACTTCGCTCCAGTAGCTCACCCCCAAAGTAATGGACAAGTAGAAGTATCCAATAGGACCATAAAAGATGGCCTGAAAAAGAGGTTGGGGGAAGCAAAGGGAAAATGGCCAGGAGAGCTCCCGAGCGTGTTATGGAGCTACCGAACGACACCCCGAAGAGCCACAGGGGAAACACCTTTCTCGCTTGTTTTTGGTACAGAGGCTATCATCCCAGTTGAGGTAGTACAACCATCGGTACGAGAACAAGTGTTTGACGAAGGGGGAAATGACCTCGGCTTAAGAACCAAGCTTGACCTCATTGGCGAACACAGACAAATAGCCGAACTCAGAAGAAAAGCTTTCCAGCAAAGAGTGGCCGCGACTATAAACTTGCGTGCTAGGCCGAAAGGAATAAGGAAAAGAGACCTCATTCTCCGAAAGGCTGAATTTGGACCCCGAAGGCCGTCCCATGAGGTACTTCGCGCAAATTGGAAATGCCCTTATTTGGTGCTTGACAAAGTGCGAAAAGGAGTATATAAATTTGGTGATGCCGAAGGCGTAGAATTAAAAAATACATGGCATTCGAATGCCTTGAAAAAATTATATGCCTAAGGTTTTGGTGGGAAAATTGTACAAGTTAGAAAAATTTCTAAGTACAAAAGTTTCTATTCGCCAAAGCAATCATTGCCGAGAAAGTTTATTTACAAAGCTTATCCGCTTTTTCCGAAGGTGCAAATTTGCTCAAAATAATTTAGCAAGGATGATTCCAAGAGTGATTGGCATAATAGGCATAAACATGATTTTCCGAAGTCTCTTGAGCGAACGTGTTCGGGACAATGGGAAATAAAAGATCTTGCGCAAAAGACTTAGCCAAATAAATTCATAAAAGAAAGAAGGAGTTTTATTAACAAGCTGAATCTCATTACAATGAGAGAAGGTTGCCAGAAGAAGTACAAAAAAGAAGAAAGAGGCAAAGGGCCCTAAGACAAGCTAAGGAATCTCAGCATCTCGGGAGCCACCAGCTCCTGCGTCCTTGTCCACCGCCATCGGCGCTGGAAGAGGAAAGGGCAAGTTGAGGTGCTCGATTTTGGACCAAGACCACCGAGGCCCCTCGGGAATGTTTAGGGCCGCCAAGAAAGAGAGGTCCAGATCTGGGAACCTCTGCAAAACTTGATGCCGAGCAAGGCAAAAGCCATCCTGAAAACCGACCTTGGTTGCTTGGACGGCCTTCTCCTTCTCGACCGCTAAATCGTCAAGTTCCTTCTCCAGATTAGCGATCTCCTTCTTCAGTGCCTTCGTCTTCTTCTTCTTCGGCTCCTTCTTCAAAGATTCGACCTCGGCCTGGAGCGCGGCCTTCTCAGCAAGCACCTTCGCCAAGAGAGCCTCAGACTCTAACTTCTCCTTTTGATAGGCCTCGTTCGCTGAGGTTAGCTCCACTACCTTGGAGCCGAGGTTTGACATCTTCTGGGAGAATTCCTTCAGAAGCCCCTCTTGGCCCTTCAGGAACTCCTCCCAAACAGCAGCAACCTCTTTCCTCGCAACTTGGGTCATCTCCGCATTCTTGATGACCAAGTCGGTGCACATGACCTTGGATTTCTCCAAACGGTCTAAGGGCCAGGCTCAGAACACGGCTTGCTTGGCTGCTCGAACCCTGAGGAAGCCAATATACCCCAGAAGCTGCAAAAAAAGAAAGCAAGCACAAAGTCAGCAAGAAAAAAATAAGGCAAACAAAAGGAAGAGACAAAGGCCTGGAATATGCCTGGGCAGTGTGTTCGGAAACTTTTGCAGCAAGGGACTCGTCATCCAGGCACGCCTTGGAAACGGCCTTGAAGAAGGCCTCGGTGAGGATCCCCTTCGAAATTTGGTTGGCCATTTGCTAGCAGTCGGCGGAGTACAAGTTCATGTCCTCCGTAAACGACCAGAAAGGCTCCCTCGGAATTTTCCCCTTTGGGATGTGAGAATCCCGAAGGGCTTGTTTCCGAGCGTGCTCAGCCACCCATGCCGAAGGCGGTGCCTCACCTGCACAGCAGAACAAGAAATTTGTTAAGGCAATGATCCTCAAAGTTCAAAAAAAAAAATGATGATGAATGAATGGACAAAGGTACTACAATCTGTCTAAAAGACGAACCTGGTGGCACCTCAAAGACCTCGTCGTCGGAGTCCCTGACCTCCTCAACGACGGAAAGAATTTCCTTGCCCTTACTTTTGCGGCACCCCTCGAGCTCCTCGGCAGAAGGGACTTCCACCAAGGCGTCCAAGAGAGCCGCCGAGGAAGTGGGACTCCAGGGGGGAGGACGTCGGTAGCCACCTCGGTCGGCTGGGCGGTATTGGCCTTTGACTCCTCACGCACCTCATCGGGAATTTCCTGGTGAGGAGGAGGCGCGTCCTTCTTCGCCCGTTTGACCGAGGATGGCCCACTCCCAGTCGTTTTGCGCCTTCGAGAGACGACATTCTTTGTCTGCTCCCCCTTCTCAGCTTGACCGAGGAAAAGGGACTTGTAGTAAGCAGCGGACTCGTCACCCATCTATGAAACAGAAGGAAAACATCAGTGTGAGTCCAAGACGTACCTATAGCAAAAATCTTCTGAGATAACTTACGCTCACAAAAGGTCTCGTAAGTAACCTTCTTCCGAATGAGTCTCACCAGCCAGGAGTCTTTCCCAGCGAGGGCAGGAGCCGGCATCCCGAGGTCCGTCTTATGCTCCTTCACTACCCCTAGTTCCCGAAGAACCTCCTCGGTCATCAGTTTCCACATGATGGGGAAGGGGTAGAGGGAGCGTGAAGGGACCACGGAATCCCAAGATCCGTCTGTCGAAATTCGCGAATCTGATCGCCAACTCAGGAGTCAGCAGCCTCTTCAGGTTTACAACATCCGTCTCTAGCTTTCCCCGAGCCCACTTGGTCGAAACATACGACCAGGCCTCCTCCATCTTCAGAAAAAAGAATTTTCCTTGCCACCCTCGCTAGCTATCTTTAGTGGCGAAGGTGAACATATACTTTTTGCTCCCTGATCCCCGAGGTAGCATAAAGTAAAAGCCACCCTTCGGGACCGCGTAGAGCTTATAGTACTACATGAAAAGAATAAAATGGGGTTTTATTTTGAAAACGCCGCACATGCAAAGGAAGGCGTTGAAATAGCAATACGAGTTCGGGGGAAGTTGATTTACGGCAATGCCATGAAATTGGCAAAAGTCGCAAATCACTTTCGAGGGAGGGTGCCAAAGTTCGGCCTTCAGTTGGGCACGGAAAACGATAACCTCATCCTTGTCGTTCATGAAACTGAGCGTTTGGGTGCCAGGAAGTCTGGTGGTGGCATAAGAAGGAAGAAAAAATTTTTTAGTCCACCTCTCCAATTTTTCTGAAGTGGAGTAGCAGGGGTGGTGAATAAGGGGTTGCCAGCTTTCTGGGATAGGGGAAACAGTCATGAGAGGAGTTGGTGAAGACATTTTTGATGAAAAAAGTAACTTCGGCAGAAGAAAAACCGACTTCGGGAAAGCTTTAAAAAAGCAAAAAAGAACAGAAAACCAAAGGTCTCCAGAAGTCAAAACCCACCAAATGTTTTGCCAAAATCTGGGTTTGAAGTCGCCGTCGTGAAAAGTGGCCCGGAAAAACACTCCGTCAGTAGCACCGCCACAAAAAAAAAGGAGAGAGCGCAAAAACAGTTAAGAGGAGGAGGAAAGCAAAAACAGAAGCAAAAGGAGACTATGACGGAATAGGGTATATAGGCGAACCGACGTCATAAGTGCTCCGTGAAAGGCGAACAGTCGCCATAACTGCTCTCTACGCCTAAAAAGGCGTGCCTGCCATAACCGATGCAATTCCCTCCAATGATAGTGTACCACGTGTCAGCCGTTGCGACAAACGAGGAACACGCCTTTCGACACCCTTAAACCCCGGCATGGCGCTCCAAACTGACACGTCTGGCTACGAGTCGTGATGATACACAGACCTGCAAACAGAAAGAAGTGGGTTATCTCAAGGACACCAAAGGACAGGCCATGGCCGAACAGCCCATGACTTCGGACAACAGGTGTATGATCGATACAGTTATCAGACCCAGGGCCCCGAAGGACACCCTAGAAACGTCCATAAGCTGAAGTCTCCACTTCGGCTTTCCAAAGGGGGGCATGTGATAGCCGAAGGGCTATCGCCTCTCTTAATATATACTCCCTACGAATATGATGGTCAGGAAGCCTGGCGTCATCTGAAAGAGGTGCTATCGCTAACCTCGGAAGGGATGAACCCTAACACCTCGGACGCGGGACTTCGGCTAGTACGTCAGGGATCTCAAGCATGTCACCGGTGCCTTCGGAGAACCAAACGAATCACCTCCGAGGAAGAAGGACTAGCTACTTTAAGCAGGGGAGAATCTCCCCGAAAGAACGACCCCTAAACCAAGGAACCCCCCGAACTGCGGGCATGATTCCCGAAGGAAAGCGTTCGTATCGAAGGATGACCTTGTTCGAAGGACCTCGGGAGTACGACAGGAGCATTTAAGGAGTCTCTGACATGTCGCCCACACGCGCTACACACCGCCCTAAAAGCGGCCTGACACGCCGACGCCGTCCATGTCTTGTCATGACCTGTCTCGGTTCTTGGCCCAAAGAGCCTATAGACGGCTACCTGTCCCTTATGCCCCAAAGTATAGGCCACATTCGACCGAACACGTGTCATGATCTGAACGGGCTGCGCACTCCAATAAATATCAGGACAAAAGGCCCCAACAGGAGATCAGACCCCTCTCCCTGAGAAACACAAGCAGGCAAGATCCCCCAGCTCCCTTGTATTCTCTCATCCCTTTTCCTTCTAAAATACTGACTTGGGCGCCAGAGGCTCCTCCCCGAAAAGACACTCCGGGGACCTCCTAACCCCTTTCTTTCGAGTGTTTCAGGCACACTCCCCTGGGGAATCTTTGTTCTAGACGTCCTCCCTCATTGGAAGTCCCTCCCGAAATCACAATGTCACCTGACGAAGATGCTGCTGGGCATCAAGCGCGACGAATGACACGTGGCACGCAGCAAATGGGGGAGGCTACATCGGTTATGTGAGGCACGTCTTTTCATGTGCAAGGGGCAATTATGGCGATTGTTCGCCTTCGCGGAACAATTATGACATCGATTCGACTACCCTTCCTCGGTCTATATAAACCTTCCTCCATTATAATCCCCTTTTGTTCTGCTTCTGCTTTTGCTCTGCTTCCGTCTGTTTTTGCGCTTCCCCACCTGATGCCCGGGAGCATCTTCGTCGGGTGACATTATGACTTCGGGAGGGACTTCCTGAAAGGGAGGACGTCTGGAACAACGATTTCCCAGAGGAGTGTGCTTGAAATGCTCGGAAAAAGGGTTAGGAGGTCCCCGGAGTGTTTTTCCGGGGAGGAGCCTCCGACGCCCAGGTCAGTATCCTGAGAGAAGATAGAGGAAGAGCACAGAGAAGCTGAGTGGCCTTGCCTGTTTGTGTTTTATCAGGGAGAGGGGTCGGATCACGGGGATCCCTTTGCCAGGGCCTGTCTCCTGGTATTTATAGGAGTGCCCAGCCCGTTCAGATCGTGACACGTGTTCGGTCGGATGCAATCTGCACTTCTGGGCGTAGGGGATAGGTAGCCGTTTGTAGGTTCCTCGGGTCTGGAACCGAGACAGGTCATGACAAGACCTGGACGGCGTCGGCATGTCAGACCGCTCTTTGAGGTGGCATGTAGCGTGTGTGGGCGACATGTCAGAGGCTCCTTAAATGCTCATGCCGTACTCCCGAGGTCCTCTGGGCGAGGTCATCCTTGTTGGCTTTCGGGAGCCAAACAGCGCAGCGGAATTGATAGCCGAAGGGCTATCCTGTCGAAAGTGCGATCGGGACGCCTGGCGTCATCCGAAAGAGGCGCTATCACTGACCTCGGAGGGAGCAAAGTCAAGAGCCTCGAACTTGGGACTTCGGCTAGTATGCCAAGGATTTCAAAGATGTTGCCGGCTCCCCCGGGGGGACCAGGTGAATCACCTTCAGATATGAAGAACTGACTATTGCAAGCAGAAGAAGATCTCTCTCTGAACTAGGGAACTCCCCGAAAACATGAGCATAGCTCCCGAGGAAGAGCATCTGTGTCAAAGACGACCTCACCCAGAGGACCTCAGAAGTACGGCATGAGCATTTAAGGAGCCTCTGACATGTCGCCCACAGGCGCTACATGCTGCCTTAAACGGAGATCTGACACGCCGACGCCGTCCAGGTCTTGTCACAACCTGTCTCGGACCAAGGCTCGAGGAGCCTGCAAACAGCTACTTGTCCCCTATGCCCGAAGGTACATAAAAGATTTGATCAAACACGTGTCATAATTTGAACGGGCTGGACGCTCCTATAAATACCAGGAAACAAACCCTTGCAAAGGATCGATCCTGGATCAGACCCCTCTCCTTGAGAAAACACAAACAGGCAAGGCCACTAAAATCTTTGGTGCTTCCCCTTTACCTTCTCAGGACACTGACTTGGGCGTCGGAGGCTCCTCTCCGGAAAAACACCCCGGGGACCTCCTAACCCTCTCTTCTGAGCTTTTCAGGCACGCTCCCCTGGGAAATCTGGGCTCCAGGCGTTCTCCCTCTCAGGAAGTCCCTCCAGAAGTCACAATGTCACTGGACGAAGATGCTACTGGACATCAAGAATTTAACCGAAACCCTCCAGGATCCAAATGAAACGGGGCAAACCGGGTGTTCGGAAATTTTCATACCTAATTTTCGGTTGAGATCTCCCACTCAACTGTAGAGTTGAATCACAAAACTTGAATAGTTGACGTGTTCATGCTCTCTATGGTATCCACACGAGCCTCTCGGGATCACCATGCTTCCACCACGTCCCAGCGGATGTGTTTCTCTTGCGCTCGTAGTGCTAGCTTGCGTCCTCCAAGGAATTGCAAGAGAAGAGTGCGGCTGTCTTTTTGGGAGGCTAGGGCAAGAAGACCTGCGAATTTCTCACTAGAAGTTGTATTTATAGTGAGACTCAACTTCCAGGCCTAATGGGTTTCAAAGCCCTAATCCAATTAGGATTTAATTTCGGGCTTAATAATGGCTCAACTCTTGGGTCCATTATTAATACGAAATTAAAGTGAAACCATAACCCAAATAATTAGCCCATGCACTCTAATGATCTAGATTGCTCTATGTGTGCGACCCAATAGGCTCTTATCACGTTGGCAATGATCATAAATCACAATTATGATCATAAGCAATGAGCGGTGTCTAGCAACACATCATTGCTACCCAAGTGACAAAATTGTCAATGATTCGACTAAACCTTTATGATCATCACCGATATATGCCATTGTCCCTTTGTCCAAGATATCAAGACTAAGCACGAGACATGGAATGTGTCACTCTCGTATAGCCCAATCTTTGGTTTATTGATTACCAAGTAGACTAACTTAAACTAATGACATTGATATCGTATATCAACTCATCCGAGCATGGCCATGCATTTTTCTAAGTCTTACTCTATCAAGGGGCCCAAAGATATCACTCCCGTTACATAGGAAGGACAAATCCCATCTTGATCATACAAATCCCTCCGCATGATATGTGACATACCCAATGACCTCCTTCAAGTTCACTCAGTTACGAGCAATAAGGAAAGTATCAAAGTATGTGACTCACATGTAGGGAACCTTGATGATCTTAGGTCAAAGGACTATATATACATTGATCACTATGAGAATCACTTATGACATTCATATAATGATCCATGTAGTGTTCTCATGGTGGGTCGGTCCAGTACACAAGTTCTCCAACTTGTACCCATATGTAGACTACATATCTCATATTAGTCTCCACATATGCTAGTCGTTATGTATTATTGCAACCCGCTCCACAATAATACTATACTAGGGATGTTTAAGAATATCATTATTCTAGGGTTACAATTATGTTTATTACATTACGCAGAAACAAAACAACAAACAAAATTGCTGGATTAATGCCTGATAGCCGAAGGCTATAGCCTCTATCTAACCCGAACCCGGAGCGACAGGAAGCTTTTAGCCCCCCCGAGGTACGAAATAAATCGCCTTCGAAAATGGAGAATCAGCTATTGCAAGCCGAAGGAGATCTCTCCGAAGGCGGAACCTGAAACAGGGAACTAACCTCGAATTGCGGGCATATTTCCCAAGGGGCATCGTCCGTACCAAAGGACGACCTCGGCCATGGACTTCGGGAGTACGGCATGAGCATTTAATGAGCATTTAAGGAGCCTCTGACAGGAAACCCACACGCCGCCTGAAACGGCGACTTGACACATTGACGTCGTCCAAGTCCCATCTCAGCCACAAAACCAGGAGCCTGAAGACGGCTACCTGTCCCCTACGCCCTGAAAGGATCCAGCCGAACACGTGTCAGGATCTGAACGGGCCGGGCATTTCTATAAATACTGGGAAAAAGGACTTGGCAAGGGATCCCCCATCCCTCTCCCTGGGCAGCCCTCACCCATAGCTGAAAATACATGCAGGCTAACTCTCGCACCGTTTGAGCGGGCTTACTTTATTCATTATCAGGGTACTGACTTGGGCGTCGGAGGCTCCTCCCCGGAAAACCATCCCGGGGACCTCCTAACCCTTTTTTCTGAGCTTTTCAGGCATTTTCCCACCTGAGGAATATCTCCGCAAGACGTCCTTCCCCCTCGGAAGCTCCCTCGGAATTCACCATGTCACTGAACAGAGATGCCGGAGGGCATCATTTGGCGCCGTCTGTGGGAACCCACCCCCAGGTTGCCGTCGTTGAGACTCGGCGTTCTAAGGACAAAGGACTCCCGAAGTCCCCGTTCGCGCCTGAAGTCCAACCGGCTGCTGAGCAAACTCTTCCAGGGACTTCCACGCCCGAGGAAGAACGTCCTCTGGTCATAACCATGAGCTTCCTCCGTGACTTCCAGCGCTCTGTTGTGGCTGAGATGACACAACAGATAGACAGAAGATGGCCACAACAAGCTCAAACCCAAAGGTCTCCTTCACCGACACGCCCTCGGGAGAGGAGCCCCAAAGCAGTCCACCACAGTTCGATGAGTGAAGACCCACGTGAGGAGTCTTCAACAGAAAATATGCCCCTCGGGGCTCACCTTCCAGGGCAAACGGGGCCCAACCAACCCAAAATTCCACGACGAAGGAGCCCTTTGCCTGAGACGAGGTCAACCCCTCCCTGACGACGGAGCCATTCTCCGAAGAGGCGCCGTCAATCTCCTCCACCTGAGGAAGAACCTAGCGCCACCGCCCTCATGGAGAAAATATTGGCAAGGCTGGACAGAGTCGAGATGCAGGTGGCTCGCAAGCCAGTTTGGGCCAGACTGTCTGAGTCTTTTTGTGGGGATCAGTCTCCTTTTACCCGAGCTGTGGTCGAGGCAGCTATGCCGGGTGACTTCAGGGTACCTCGGCTAGAGACGTATGATGGTCGAATCGACCCACAGGCCCACCTGATGAAGTACAGACGTAGCATGATGATGCACGGTGTGGACGATGCCACCTTGTTCAAATGCTTCGAGGTCACGCTCTCTGGACCAGCAACAGCGTGGTATAATTCCTTGGCTCCAGGAATCATCGGAAAGTTCCAGGAGTTATCTACAGCCTTCACCCAACAGTTCATCGGGAGTCGCCCAACGGCGAAGATGCCCGTTCAAATGTTCGACATAGCGCAAAGAAGTGGAGAAACTATACGCGACTACGTCGAGAGGTTTAACAGAGAGGCCTTAAATGTTCCAGACTTTCGGCCCGAAATACGCATCCTCGCCATGACAAGGGGCCTTCAGAGGGATTCCTAACTCTTCTATGAATTCTCCAAGGACCCCCCAGACACACTGGCCGAATTCTACCGACGGGCCGAACAGCACATGACGGCCGAAGAACTAAGAATGGGCGGACCCAAGCCCGAGCACACCCGTGGCGAGGGGTCCAGCCAGCAGGCGCGCTATCCGACCGACCAGCCATCCCGACCTCGGAGAATGCGAGGAAGAAAACCACCGAACTTCACAGCGCTAAACACTACGAGGACCAACATCCTCATGACTCTGGAGAGGCAGGGAACACAAGTTCAGAGGCCAAGGGCCATGACCGCTGAAAATAGAAAAAACATGAAGAAGTTCTGCCAATTTCATCGCGATCATGGCCACGACACCGAGGATTGCTTCCAGCTGAAGAAGTATATTGAATCGCTGATAAAACAAGGCCAACTTCCGCAGTACCTACGGTTGCCTTCCCCGAAGGGGAGGAAAGAGGAGGAAGGAAAGGAAGAAGATGAGGACTACGACTCCGACAGGCGAAGGAACCGAAGTCCGAAGAGGCGCCCTCCACCCCCTGCGGGAGTCATACAAACAATCACAACGGAGCTTCCATCCTCGGAAAGGAAAAGGAAGGCCAGGGAAATAGCTGTGATGGACTATGAAAGTCCGGCGAAGAAGCTGTCCCGAAAAGATGGTTCCACAGTCATCTTTCCTCACGACGACCCACTCCTGATCATGGCAAGAATTGGAAACTGGGACATCAAAAGGGTATTACTTGATGACGGATCAAACGCTGACGTCCTATTTTCACAATTGCTGCCGAGCTTGGGCATATCCATTAGCGATCTCAAGCCGGTCACTTCACCGACCTTCGGGGTAGGACCATCCGAGTTACCCGTCCTCGGATGGATCGACCTTCCATTAATGATGAGAGGGACTTCGGTCAAAGGAGCAGCTGAGTTGTTTGTCTCGACAATGGCGAGGTTCACCGTCATGGATGTCCCCTCATCATACAACGCCATCCTCGGAAGGCAGACGCAGGGAAATCTGCACGTCCGCCCTGACGTGAGATATTTGACTGTCACTTTCGCCACCAAGGAAGGAGACGCAGAAATCTTCATAAATCAGGGTGAAGTAAGAAAGGTGTTCATTAAAACCCGAAAAGCTCCGGTAAACAATTCCTCACAAACTGTAGAAGCAGGGGCTTCAAAGTCAAAGAATGGCGAGAAAGAAGATTCTGGCAAGATGGGAATGGAAGAAGTGGAACTTATCCCAGGACGAAGTACCCGAATAGGGAAAAACTTGTCCAAAGGAGATAAGAAAAAACTTGTATCCTTTCTGTTAATGAATAAAGACCTGTTCCCCTACTCGCCGAAAGACATGCCAGGGGTAAATCCGCGCGTAGTACAACATAGCCTCAAAGTAAGTCCGGAAGCAAAACCTGTCCGACAAAAGAAACGGGGCATTTCAGCCCATAAAAATGACTTCGTCAAAATCGAGGTCCAGCGTTTATTGGAGGCAGATGTAATCAGGGAGGTCAAGTACCCCAAATGGCTAAGCAATGTGGTGATCGCCACAAAAGAAGGAAGCAACAAACTTCGGATGTGCATCGACTTCAGAAACCTGAACGATGCTTGCCCAAAAGATTCATATCCTCTCCCGCCAATAGATCAACTGGTAGATTCAACTGCCGAAGACGGGCTCCTAAGTTTCCTGGACGCCTTCTGCGGCTACCATCAAATAAAGATGGACCCCGAAGACGAAGAAAAAATAGCCTTCATTACCGAGGGGGGGACGTACTGTTACACCAGGATGCCCTTCAGACTTAAAAACGCAGGAGCCACCTACCAGAGGTTGATGAGCAAGGTCTTTAATGACCAACTAGGGAGGAATATGGAAGTCTACGTAGATGACATGATAGTCAAAAGCAAGCTGCCTGTTGACCATGTCACAGACCTAAGGGAGACCTTTCACCAGCTCAGGACCTTCGGAATTTGCCTTAACCCCGAGAAGTGCACCTTCGGGGTAACTTCGGGAAAGTTCCTTGGGTACATGGTATCGGAAAGGGGCATTGATGCTAACCCAGAAAAAATTAAGGCTCTGTTGGAATTTCGAACTCCTGTCACAATAAAAGATGTGCAGAGACTTACTGGAAGAATAACCTCCCTTAGTAGATTTATTTCCAGATATGGAGACCGATGTCGAGCGTTCTTCAAAGTCCTCACGAAGGCTGCAAAAAAGGAGGACGACCTCGACAGTAATGATCATCCTTGGAATGGGGAGTGCCAAAGAGCTTGGGAAGAACTCAAAACCTATTTGTCCCAACTGCCTATTCTGCGGCAACCTCGCGAAGGAGAACCCCTCATCCTGTACCTCACTGTTTCGAAAAAAGCAGTAAGCTCGGTACTTGTGAAAGAGGAAGGGTCGAAGCAATGGCCAGTTTACTACATGAGCAAATCCATGCATGGCGCCGAGGTCAGGTATCCATTGCTACAAAAAGTCATATATGCCTTGATACTGGCAGGAAGAAGATTGCGCCCATACTTTCAGGCTCACCCCATTATCGTCCGAAGTAGCTTGCCTCTACGGGACGTCATGAAAAAGGTTGATCATTCGGGAAGACTTTCCAAATGGTGCATAGAACTGGGTGAACATGACATTACCTACGAGCCCAGAAAAGCCATTAAAGCTCAAGCATTGGCGGACTTTTTTGCCGAAGTACCCATAACCGAAAACAGTCATCAAAATCTTGGTGAAGATGAGCCAGAATGGACGCTGCATGTAGATGGAGCCTCAGGTTCCAAACACCAGGGAGCCGGGGTAATTATCAGAGGACCCGAAGGTCTAGAAGTAGTAAAGGCCATCAAGTTCAGCTTTAACGCCACCAACAATATGGCTGAATATGAAGCTCTTGTAGCGGGGTTGCGCCTGGCCAGGAAAATCGGCATAAGAAACTTGAAGGACCACAGTGACTCCTAGCTGGTAGTTCGGCAAACAGCAGGGGACTACGGCGCAAAAGACCCAACCTTGGCAAAGTACCACGAGCTAGTGGCCAAGCTCATTCGGGAATTCGACAGCGTTCAAATAAAAAATGTGCCTCGACGGAATAACGCCGAGGCAGACTGCTTGGCGAAGTCAAAAATGCATATCGAGGTACTAAACCGCCCGAGCATCGAAGTACTAAACATAGTGGCTTCGGAAAAAGGCTGGAAGAATTCGATAAAAAGGTATCTCGCAACCAATGCCCTTCCCGAGGATCCAAAGGAGGCGGCAAAAGTCCGAAGGCGTGCCGGAAGATACTTCCTGATAGGAGAAGAGTTGTACCGGCAGGGATACGCCAATCCGTTACAGAGGTGTGTTGATGAAGAGGACACTGAAATGATCCTCGAAGAGGTCCACGAAGGCACTTGTGGCTCACACATCGGAATAGACTCCCTTGCCGCGGTAGTACTTCGCCAAGGATATTTTTGGCCCACCTTAAGAAAGGATGCCCGGCAATTCGTCCGAAAATGTGACAACTGCCAAAGACACGGTAAAATCCAGAGAGTACCCTCGGAGGTGGTGACTTCGGCTGACTATCCTTGGCCCTTCGCAGTTTGGGGCATAGACCTCATCGGGCCACTCCCTACAGCACCTGGAGGCGTAAAGTTTTGCATAGTCGCAGTCGACTACTTCTTTAAGTGGGTCGAGGCAGAACCATTAACAACCATCTCGGCCAAAGAAGTGCAAAAGTTCGTATGGAAAAGCATTGTATGCAGATTTGGCATATCGAGGATGCTGGTAGCCGACAACGGATCCCAGTTTACAGACAGAGGGTTCCAGAACTTTGTCAACGACCTCGGAATAAAGATGCACTTCACCCCAGTAGCCCATCCTCAAAGCAATGGCCAAGTAGAGGTATCTAATAGGACCATAAAAGATGGTCTGAAAAAAAGGCTAGGGGAAGCAAAGGGAAAATGGCCAGGAGAACTCCAAAGTGTATTGTGGAGCTACCAAACGACACCCCGAAGAGCCACGGGGGAAACACCTTTTTCACTCGTTTTCGGAACAGAGGCCATCATCCCGATAGAGATAATACGACCCTCGGTGCGAGTACAAGTGTTTGATGAAAGAGGAAATGATCTCGGCCTAAGGACCAAGCTAGACCTCGTCAACGAACAGAGAGAAATAGCCGAGCTGAGAAGAAAAGCTTTTCAGCAAAGAGTGGCTGTGGCTGCAAACCTGCGCGCTAGGATGAAAGGAATAAAAGAAGGAGACCTCGTTCTCCGAAGGGCTGAATTTACACCACGAAAGCCATCCCACGGGGTATTTCGTGCGAACTGGGAAGGCCCTTACCTAGTTCTGGCTGAAGTACGAAAAGGGGTCTATAAGCTCGGCGATTCCGAAGGAGTAGAGTTGAAAAATACTTGGCATTCGGACCCCTTGAGAAAATACTATGCTTAGGATTTCGGCAAAGAAAGTTGTACTACAGAAGTTAGTAAAATTCTCTCTAAGTACAGAAAATTGCCTTAAGCATAAATGGCGCAAATTTCTCAAAGGTGACCAGATGAGCGAAGGCGTCATCTTCCGAAGTCTCGTAAAAAGACTTGGACAAAATCCTTGAGATTAAGCCTTTCGAGGGCTGAACTTTGCGGAAAAGGTCATCATATTAAGCGCAGACGAATTTTCCCGAAGTCTGTGGAGCGAACTAGTCCGAGACCTCACCAAAAAGACTTGGCCGAGTTTTCTTTATTGAAAATAAAACTGCTTACAAAAAAGGAGTGCCAAAAGAAGAAGAAGCAAAAGGCAAAGGACCCTAAACAAAACTAAGGATTCCCGGCATCCTGAGAACCGCCTCCTCCCGCGTTCTTCTCTACTATCTTCGGCGCAGGGAAAGAAGATGGCAGGTTCAGATGTTCAATTTTGGACCAGGACCACCGAGGCCCCTCGGGAATATTTAGGGCCTCCAGGAAAGAAAGGTCCAGATCAGGGAACCTTTGAAGAACCTGGTGACGAACAAGACAAAATCCGTCCTGAAAACCAACTTTGGTCATCTGGTCAGATTTGTCTTTCTCGACCTCAAGGTCCTCAAGGTCTTTTTTAAGCTCAGCAACCTCCTCCTTCAATGCCTTTATCTTTTTCTTCTTCTTCGGTTCCTTCTTCAAGGCATCAACCTCGGCTTGAAGCGCAGCCTTCTCAGCAAGCGCCTTTGTCAGGCGGTCTTCGGCCTCGGATTTCTCTTTTTGGTACGCCTCATTTGCCGAGATCAGCTCCGCTATCTGGGAGCCGAGATCAGAAATTTTCAGGGAGGAGTCGTTTGATAGTTTCTCTTTCTCTTTTAACTCCTCCCGAAGAGCGGAAACTTCCTTCTCCGCAGAATTGGCCAGCTCCAAATTCTTGACAGCTAGATCCGAACACATGGCCCTAGTTTTCTCTAAAGAACCTAAGACCTGAGTTCAGAACGCCGTCCGCCTCGCCACCCGAACTCTGAGAAAGCTGGCGTATCCCAGTAGCTGTAAAAGGGCAAAGGCAAGGTCACTAAAACAGAGAGAAAACCAAGCACATAGAAAGAATTCAAGAAAATGGGGCGCGAAGTATACCTGGGCGGCGTGCTCGGAAAGCTTTGCAGCAAGAGAGTCATCGCCCGGATGGGCCTCGGCGATGGCTCTAAAGGAGGCCTCAGTAAGGATCCCCTTAGAGATCTCCTTAGCCATCTGTGGACAATCGCCGGAGTACATGTTCATGTCCTCCGTGAATGTCCAAAAAGGCTCCTTTGGGACCTTCCCCTTCGCGATAATGGCGTCCCGAAGGGCTCTCCTTTGGGCATGATCGGCCACCCAGCCCGGAGTGAGTAACTCCTGTGCAAAAAGACATGAAGCTGGATTAAGGCAGCTGGACGCCAACGAACCCGAAAAAGGAAAAAGGCACCACAAACCGAACCTGAAGGCACTTCGACCACGTCGTCCTCGGCAGCCGGAACCTCCTCGGTAGGGACCCCCTTGCCTTTGATTCTGCGCCGTTCTTCAGCAGAAGGGGACTCCACCACGGCGTCCAGAAGAGCCTGCGACGAAGTAGGGCTGCGAGGAGGAACCTCGGCAGTAACCTCAGGCTGAGAAATAACAACAACCCCCGGCTCCTCGATAGCCTCCTCGGGAGTGGCCTTCCTCGCCCGTTTGGCCGTCGAAGGACCGGCCCCGGATGTCTTATGCCTTCGGGAGATGACTTTCTTCGTCGGATCACCCTTCTCGGCTTGGCCGGTGAAAAGGGCTTTGTAGAAGGCAGCCGTGTCCTCGGCCATTTCTGAGAAAGAAGGAAGACATCAGTGTGAGTGCAAAACGAAGTTATAACAAATAGACTAGAAAATAACTCACGCTCAAAAAAGGTCTCGAAAGAAACTTCCTCCCGAAGGAGTCGCACAAGCCAGGAATCCTTCCCAGCGATGGCAGGAGCTGGCATCTCGAGGTCCGTCTCGTGCTCCTTTACCACCTTGAGCTCCCGAAGGACCTCCTCGATCATCAACCTCCAGTTAATGGGGAAGGGGTAAAGGGAGCGCGAAGAGAGCTCGGGACCCCAGTCAGCGACGGCTCGAATACGACGATCGAAATCCGCGAATATAGGAGCCAACTCTGGGGTCAGCAACATCTTCAGATCTACGATGTCGTCGTCCAGCCTTCCCTGAGCCCACTTGGTCGGGACATGCGACCAGGCATCCTCCACCTTCAAAAAGAAAAACTTTTTTTGCCACCCTCGCCAGCTGTCCTTGGTGGCGAAGGTGAACATGTACTTTTTGCTCCCGGATCCCCGAGGTAGCATGAAGTAGAAGCCACCGTTCGGGACCACATAGAGCTTGTAGTACTGCATAAAAATAACGTAGTGGGGCTTTATTTTGAAAACGCCACACATACAGAGAAAGGCGTTGAAATAGCAGTACGAGTTCGGAGGGAGTTGATTTACGGCAATGCCATGAAATCTGCAAAACTCGCAAATCAACTCCGGAGGGGGGTACAGAAGACCGGCTTTCAACTGAGCTCAGAAAACGGTAACCTCGTTGCTATGGTTTGAAAAGCTATAATGGTCGGGACGTGGCAACCTCGTAACATCATACGAGGGAAGGAAAAATTTCTTGTTCCACCTTGCTAATTTTTTAGGAGTAGTGCAACAAGGGTGGGACAAGAGAGGTTGCCAACTCTCAGGAATAGGCACCTTGGGCTGAAAAGGAAGTTCAGAAAAAGGCAACAGCAAACTTTGGAAAAACTTTGAGAAGAACAAAAAAGTTCTGGAAATCAAAACCCACCAAAACGCTTGTCGAAATCTGTATGTAAAGACGCCGTCGTGAAAGGTGGTCGGAAAAAAGCTCAGGTGAAAGAACCGCCGCAAAAAGCAGAAGGAAAACCAGAGCAAAAGAAAAAGCAAAAAGAGAAAAAATGATAGAGTGAGCATATATATAGGCCAAGGGAGATAGGCGAACCGGCGTCTTAAGTGCTGGGCGAAGGTGAAACGTTGCCATAACTGCTCCTTCACGCCTTTTTAGGCGCGTTTGACGTTACAGCACGATCCCTGCCAATGACTGAGTGCCACATGTCAGCCATCGAGCCAAAAAAGGGGACGCGCCTTCTGACACCCCTAAAAAGCTGGGACGCGCCGCTCCAAACTGACACGCCTGGTCATGGGATGCGACGCTGCACAGACCTGCAAAAGGAAAAAGAAAGAAGTAGGTAGCCTCGAAGACACCAAAAGACAAGCTATTGCCGAACAGCCCATAATCTTCGGGCAAAAGGTGTACCTTCAGCACAGGTTTTGCTCCTTAAAAACTCCCAAAGAGCATCCTCGGAAAGACTACAAACCCGAAGTCTCCACTTCGGCTTTCCAAAGGAGGGCATGTGATAGCCGAAGGCTATAGCCTCTATCTAACCCGAACCCAGAGCGACAGGAAGGTTTTAGCCCCCCCGAGGTACGAAATAAATCGCCTTCGGAAACGGAGAATCAGCTATTGCAAGCCGGAGGAGATCTCTCCGAAGGCGAAACCTGAAACAGGGAACACCCCCTGAACTGCGGGCATATTTCCCGAAGGGCATCGTCTGTACCAAAGGACGACCTCGGCCATGGACTTCGGGAGTACGGCATGAGCATTTAATGATCATTTAAGGAGCCTCTGACAGGAAACCCACACGCCGCCTGAAACGGCGACTTGACACATTGACGTCATCCAAGTCCCATCTCAGCCACAAAACCAGGAGCCTGAAGACGGCTACCTGTCCCCTACGCCCTTAAAGGATCCAGCCGAACACGTGTCAGGATCTGAACGGGCCGGGCATTTCTATAAATACTGGGAAAAAGGACTTGGCAAGGGATCCCCCATCCCTCTCCCTGGGCAGCCCTCACCCATAGCTGAAAATACATGCAGGCTAACTCTCGCACCGTTTGAGCGGGCTTACTTTATTCATTATCAGGGTACTGACTTGGGCGTCGGAGGCTCCTCCCCGGAAAACCATCCCGGGGACCTCCTAACCCTTTTTTCTGAGCTTTTCAGGAATTTTCCCACCTGGGGAATATCTCCGCAAGACGTCCTTCCCCCCGGAAGCTCCCTCGGAATTCACCTTGTCACTGGACAGAGATGCCGGAGGGCATCAATGCCTCAATAAAATATCATGACTCAATCTGCAAAAATACAATCATATCATGATTGGCTTTTTGGGCACAACACTAACAGTCCTTTGGTACGGACGCCCCTCTTCGGGAATTATGCCCGTAGTTCGGGGAATTCCCTGGTCCAGGGGTTCCGCCTTCGGGGAGATTCTCTCCTGCTTGAAATAGCTGGTTCTTCATCTTCGAAGATGATCCGTTTGGTCCCCCGAGAGAGCCGGTAGCATCCTTGGAATTCCTGACATCCTAGCCGAAGTCTCGAGTTCGGGGTATTTGACTTCGCTCCTTCCGAGGTTCGTGATATCGCCTCTTTTGGGTAACGCCAGGTTTCCCGACCAAACTATTGGTGGGAAGTATGTACTGAGAGAGCCGATAGCCCTTCGGCTATCACATGCCCCCCTTCGATAAGCCGAAGTGAAAACTTTGGTTTGTACGCTTTCTGAGGGTGTCCTTCGGGGGTCTTGGGTGTAATACCTGTGCCGAAGATGCACCTTTTGTCTGAAGACATAGGCTGTTCAACCATAACCTGTCTTTTGGTGCCTTCGAGGTAACCCACTTCTTTCCTTTTGCAGGTCTGCGCAACGTCGCGTCTCATAACCAAGCGTGTCAGTCTGGAGCGGCGCGCCCAGGGTTTAGGGGTGTTAGAAGGCGTGTCCCTTGTTTGGCGCAACGGCTGACATGTGGCACGCTGACATTGGAGGGGACTGCATCGGTTACGGCTGGCGCGCCTTTTTAGGCGCAGGGAGCAGTTATGGCGACTGTTCGCCTTCGTGGAGTACTTATGAGGCCGGTTCGCCTATCCTCCTTCGGCCCATATATAGCCTGTTCCATCATAAGTTCCTTTTGTTCTGCTTTTGCTCTTCCCCTGCTCACAACTGTTTTTGCGTTTTTCGTGGCGGTGCTTTTTCTCAGGCGATTTCCTGCCAGCTTTTATGACTGCGGCTCCAAACCCAGATTTTGGCAAAGCATTTGGTGGGTTTTGACTTTCAAAATTCTTTGATTTTCTGTGCTATTTTGTTTCTCTAAAAGCTCTCCCGAAGTCGGTTTTTCGTCCTCTGAAGTCCTTTTTTCCTCAAAAATGTCTTTGCCAACTCCCCTTATGACTGTTTCCCCGCTTCCAGAAAGTTGGCAACCTTTTCTCAATCATACTTGTTGTACGACTTCAAAAAAATTGGAAAGATGGACCAAAAAGTTCTTTCTTCCTTCTTATGCCACCACCAGACTTCTTGGCCCTCAGGAGGTCAGTTTTATGAACCATTGAAATGAGGTTACCATTTTTCACGCCCAACTGAAGGCCGGACTTCGGTTTCCTCCCTCAAAGGTGATTTGCGAGTTTTGCCAATTTCATGGTATTGCCGTAAATCAACTTCCCCCGAACTCGTACTGCTACTTCAACGCCTTCCTTTGTATGTGCAGCGTTTTCAAAATAGAACCCCATTTCATTCTTTTTATGCAGTACTATAAGCTCTCCGCGGTCCCGAAGGGTAGCTTTTACTTCATGCTACCTTGGGGATCAGGGAGCAAAAAGTATATGTTCATCTTCGCCACTAAGGACAGCTGGCGAGGGTGGCAAAGCAAATTCTTTTTTCTGAAGATGGAGGAGGCTTGGTCGTATGTTTCGACCAAGTAGGCTCGGGGAAAGCTGGAAACGGATGTTGTGGACCCAAGGAGGCTGCTGACTCCTGAGTTGGCGGCCAGATTCGTGGACTTCAACAAACGGATCCGGGCAGTCTTCGACTGGGATTCCGAGGTCTCACCACACTCCCCTTACCCATTCCCCATTATGTGGAAACTGATGACCGAGGGGGTCCTTCGGGAACTAAGGGTAGTGAAGGAGCATAAGACGGACCTCTGGATGCCTGCTCCTGCCATCGCAGGGAAAGAATCCTGGCTAGTAAAACTCCTTCGGAAGGAGGTTACTTACGAAGCCTTTTGTGAGAGTAACTTATCCCAAAATTTTTTTTATAGATACCACTTAGACTCACACTGATATTTTCCTTCTTTTTTAGAGATGGGTGACGAGTCCGCTGCTTACTACAAGGCACTCTTCCTCGGTCAAGCCGAGAAGGGGGAGCAAACAAAGAAGGCTGTCTCCTGAAGGCGGAAAATGTCTGGGGCTAGGCCATCTTCGGCAAAATGTGTGAAGAAAGACGCGTCTCCTCCTCTCCCGGAAATTCCCGAGGAGGCGCGTGAGGAGCCTGACGTCGCTATTGCCCCGCCGGCCGAGGTGGCGACCGACGTCCCTCCCCGGAGTCCCACTTCCTCGGCGGCTCTCTTGGATGCCTTAGTGGAAGCCCCTTCTGCCAAGGAGCTCGAGGAGCACCGCAAGAGGAAAGGCAAGGAGATCTCTGCCGATGGGGTCCGGGACTCCGACGATGAAGTTGCCGAGGTGCCGCCAGGTTCGTTGTTTAGACAAGCTGTAGTGTTTTTATTTTTTGAACTTTGAGAAATGCTTGCCTTAACAAGTTTCTTGTCTTGCCGTGCAGAGGAGGTACCATCTTCGGGATAGGTGGCCTAGCACGCCAAAAAATGGGCCCTTCGGGATTCCCATATCTCGAAGGGGAAGATCCTGAGGGAGCCTTTCTGGTCGTTTACGGAGGACATGAACTTGTACTCCGGTGACTGGCAGCAAATGGCCAACCAAATTTCAAAGGGGATCCTCACCGAGGCCTCTTTCAAGGCTATTTTCGAGGCGTGCCCGGACGAAGAGTCCCTTGCTACAAAAGTTTCCGAGCACGCTGACCAGGTATACTTCACGCCTTGTTTTCCTTTTGATTTCTTATAAGTGTTTGGCTCATTTTTTGCCTTACTGACTTTGTTCTTACTTTGCAACTGTTGGGGTACACAGGACTCCTCAGGGATCGGGCAGTGAAGCAAGCGGCGTTCCGAGTCTGGGCCTTAGACTGTGTGGAGAAATCCAAGGTCATGTGCTCCGACTTGGTCGCCAAGCACGCGGAGCTGGCTCAAACTGCAAAGAAGGAGGTCGTTACCGTTCGGGAGGAGTCATTGAAGGAAAAAGAAGAGCTCTTGAGGGATTCCTCCCAAATGATTTTTGACCTTGGTTCCAAGGTGGCGGAGCTGACTTCGGTAAACGAGGCATATCAAAAGGAGAAGTCAGAATCTGAGGCTCTCCTGGCGAAGGTGCTTGCTGAGAAGGCCGCGCTCCAGGCCGAGGTCGAGTCTTTGAAGAAGGAGCCAAAGAAGAAGAAGATGAAGCCACTGAAAAAGGATATTGCTGATCTAGAGAAAGAGCTTGAGGACTTAGCTGTTACGTAGGAGAAGGCCGACCAAGCGACCAAGGTCTGTTTTCAGGACGGCTTTTGCCTCGCTCGTCATCAAGTTCTGCAGAGGTTTCCCGGTCTGGACCTCTCCTTTCTGGCGGCGGCCCTGAACATCCCCGAGGGGCCTTGGTATTCTTGGTCAAAAATTGAGCACCTTAACTTGCTCTTTCCACTTTCGGCACCGAAGGCAGTGGACAAGGATGCAGGAGCTGGTGGCTCCCGAGACACCGAGGTCCCTTAGTCTCTTTTAGGGTCCTTTGCCTTCTTTTTCTTCTTTTTTGTACTTCTTCTTTTGGCGAGCTTCATTCTTTGTACTTAGATCCATCTTTGTTAATAAAGACTCCTTCTTTTATGAATTTTTGGCTAAGTCTTTTGCGCAAAATCTTTTATTTTCCATTGTCCCGAACACGTTCGCTCAAGAGACTTCGGAAGATCATAGCTAGACTTATCACGCCAATTAGCCTTGGAATCACCCTCGCAAAATTCTCTTAAGTGAATCTCTAATCTTCAGAGAAGGTTGATAACCTTTGTAAATCAGCTTTCTTTCGGCGACAACTGTTCTGGTGAAAAGAAGCTTCTGTACTTAGAAAAAAAATTTCTAATAAACTTTTGTACTTAGAAATTTTTCTAACTTGTACAATTTTCCCACCAAAATCCTAAGCATAGAATTTTTTCAAGGCATCAGAATGCCATGTATTTTTTAATTCTACGCCTTCGGCATCGCCGAGCTTGTAAACTCCTTTTCGCACTTCGGCAAGTACCAGATAAGAACCTTCCCAATTTGTGTGAAGTACCCCGTAGGATGGCCTTCGGGGTTCAAATTCATCCTTTCGGAGAACGAGGTCTCCTTTCTTTATTCCCTTTGGCCTGACGCGCAAGTTTATAGCCGCGGCCATTCTTTGCTGAAAAGCTTTTCTTCTCAGCTCGGCTATTTCTCTGTGTTCGCCGACGGGGTGAAGCTTGGTTCTAAGGCCGAGGTCATTTCCTCTTTAATCAAACACTTGTACTCGTACCGATGGTTGTACTACCTCAATTGGGATGATAGCCTCTATACTGAAAACAAGTGAAAAAGGTGTTTCCCCCGTGGCTCTTCGAGGTGTTGTTCGGTAGCTCTATAACACACTTGGGAGCTCTCCTGGCCATTTCCCTTTTGCTTCCCCCAACCTCTTTTTCAGACCATCTTTTATGGTCCTATTAGATACTTCCACTTGCCCATTGCTTTGGGGGTGAGCTACTGGAGCGAAGTGCATTTTTATTCCAAGGTCGTTGATAAATTCTTAGAACCCTTTGTCCGTAAACTGGGATCCATTATCGGCTACTAACACCCTCGGTATGCCGAATCTGCACACAATGTTCTTCCATATGAACTTTTGCATATCTTTTGCCGAGATAGTCGCCAATGGTTCTGCCTCAACCCATTTGGAGAAATAATCTACTGCGACCACGCAGAACTTCACGCTTCCAGGCGCTGTCGGGAGTGGCCCAATGATGTCTATGCCCCAAACTGCGAAGGGCCAGGGATAGTCAGCTGAAGTTACCAATTCGGAGGGTGTCCTTTGGATACTTGCATGTCTTTGGCAATTACCACATTTCTGGACGAACTGCCTAGCGTCCTTTCTTAGGGTAGGCCAAAAGTATCCTTGGCGAAGTATCACTGCTGCCAGAGCGTCGGTTCCAATGTGCGAACCACAAGTGCCTTCGTGAACTTCTTCGAGGATCATTTCAGTATCCTCTTCGCCAACACACCTCTGGAGTGGATTTGCATATCCCTGCCAATATAATTCTTCTCCGATTAGGAAGAAACGATCGGAACGTCTTCATACTTTTGCCGCTTCGCTGGGGTCCTCGGGGAGCTCACTGGTTACGAGATATCTTTTTATCGGATCTTTCCAGCCTTTTCCCGAAGTTACTATGCTCGGCACTGCGATGCTCGGGTGGTTTAGCACCTCGGTGCATGTTTTCGACTTCGCCAAGCAATCTGCCTCGGCATTATGTCGACGAGGCATATTTTTGATTCGTACGGTGTCGAACTCTCGGATAAGCTTTGCTACCAGTTCATGGTATTTTGCCAAGGTTGGGTCCTTCGCCCCATAGTCCCCTACTGTTTGCCGAACTAGCAGCTGGGAGTCACTATGGGCTTTCAAATTTCCTACACCAATTTTTCTAGCTAGGCGTAACCCTGCTATGAGAGCTTCGTATTCAGCCAAATTGTTGGTGACATTAAAGCCGAACTTGGTGGCCTTCATTATTTCTAGACCTTCGGGGCCTCTGATAATTACTCTAGCTCCTTGGTGTTCGGACCCTGAGGCTCCGTCTACATACAAAGTCCATTCTGGCTCACCTTCGCCAGGATCCGAATGGCTGTCCTTGGTAATGGGTACTTCGGCAATGAAGTCTGCCAGAGCTTGCGCTTTTATGGCTTTCCGAGATTCATAAGTAATGTCATACTCGCCAAGCTCTATACACCATTTGGAAAGCCTTCCCAAATGATCAACTTTCCTCATGACGTCCCGTAGAGGCAGACTACTTCGGACGATGATTGGGTGAGCCTGAAAATATGGCCGTAGTCTTCTTCCTGCCCGCACCAGGGCATATATAGCTTTTTGTAGCAAGGGATACCTGACTTCGGCGCCGTGCAGGGACTTGCTTACATAAAAACCGGCCATTGCTTCAGCCCTTCCTCTTTCACAAGGACCGAGCTTACTACTTTTTCTGTGACGGTGAAGTATAATACGAGGGGTTCTCCCCCGCGAGGTTGCTGAAGAGTAGGCAGACGGGCCAAATATATTTTGAGTTTTTCCTAAGCCTCTTGACAGTCCTCATTCCAAGGATGATCATCACATCCGAGGTTGCCCTCCTTTTTTGCTGCCTTAGTGAGGACTTTGAAGAATGCTCGACACCGGTCCCCATACCTGGAAATGAACCTGCTAAGAGAGGTTATCCTTCCGGTGAGTCTCTGCACGTCTTTTACTGTGACAGGAGTTCGGAATTCAAGCAGAGCCTTAACTTTTTCTGGGTTAGCATCAATGCCTCTTTCTGATACCATGTACCTAAGAAACTTTCCCGAGGTTATGCCGAATATGCATTTTTCAGGATTGAGGTGAATTCCGAAGGTTCTGAGCTGGCGAAAAGTCTCCTTCAGATCTGCGATGTGGTCGCAAGGCAGCTTGCTCTTGACTATCATGTCATCGACGTAAACTTCCATGTTCCTCCCTATTTGGTCATTAAAGACCTTGCTCATCAACCTCTGGTAGGTAGCTCCTGCATTTTTGAGCCCGAAGGGCATTCTGATGTAACAATACGTTCCACCCTCAGTGATGAAGGCGGTTTTCTCCTCATCTTCGGGGTCCATCCTTATTTGATGATACCCACTGAAGACGTCCAGGAAACTCAGGAGCCCGTATTCGGCAGTTGAGTCTACCAACTGGTCTATTGGTGGGAAAGGGAATGAATCTTTTGGGCAAGGATCATTCAAGTTTCTGAAGTCGATGCACATTCGGAGCTTACTGCTCCCTTCTTTTGTGGTAATAACCACGTTGCTCAACCATTCGGGGTACTTGACCTCCTTAATTACATCTGCGTCTAATAAGCGCTGGACTTCGGCTTTGACGAAGTTATTTTTATGGACTGAGATGCCCCGCTTCTTTTGCCAGACAGGTTTTGCTTCCAGACTTACTTTAAGGCTATGCTGTATTATGTGCGGGTCTACCCCCGGCATATCTTTCGGCGAGTAGGCAAACAGGTCTTTATTCATCAGTAGAAAGGGTACAAGTTTTTTCTTGTCACCTTCGGCCAGGTTTTTCCCTATTCGGGTATTTCGGCCCGGGGACAAGTTCTTCTTCTTCCATTTCTACCTTCACGGGATCTTCTGCCTCTCCCTCTTTTGGCCTTCCCTCTGACAAAACCTCTGTATCCACAGTTTGTGCGAGGTCGGTTGCTGGGGCCTTTCGCGCTTTGATGAACACTTTCCTTACTTCGCCCTGATCAATGAAGATTTCCGCATCTTCATCCTTGGTTGTGAAAGTGACGGTTAAGTACTTTTCATCCGGACGAATGTGCAGATTTCCTTGTGTTTGCCTTCCAAGGATGACATTATATGACAAAGGAACATCCATGACAATGAACCTTGTCATTGTGGAGGCAAATAATTCATCTGTCCCGTCTACCGAAGTTCCTCTCATCATCAGGGGAAGGTTGATCCATCCGAGGACAGGCAGTTCGGACGGCCCTACCCCGAAAGTAGGCGAAGTGACGGGCTTGAGGTCGGCGTTGGATATTCCCAAGCTCACCAGTAGATGCGAGAACAGGACGTCGGCATTTGATCCATCATCAAGTAACACCCTCTTGACGTCCCAATTTCCTATTCTCGCCATGACCAACAGTGGATCGTCATGGGGGAAAATGACGGTGGAACCATCTTTGCGGGCCAGTTTCTTCGACAGACTTTGATACTCCATCACTGATATTTCCCTGGCCTTCCTTTTTCTTTCCGAGGATGGTAGTCCCGTCGTGATTGTTTGTATCACTCCCGCCGGGGGTGGGAGACGCCTCTTTGGACTTCGGTTCCTCCGTCTGTCGAAGTCGTACTCCTCATCATCAGCCTTCCCTTCTTCCTCCTTTCTTCCCTTCGGGGAAGGCATTCGCAGATAACGCCGAAGTTGGCCTTGTTTTATCAGCGACTCTATGTACTTTTTCCGTTGGAAGCAATCTTCAGTGTCGTGCCCGTGGTCGTGATAAAACAGGCAGAACTTTTTCATGTTCTTCTTGTTGTCAGCGGTCATGGCCCTTGGCCGCTGAATCTGGGTCCCCTGCCTCTCCATTGTCATGAGGATATTGGTTCTTGTAGTGTTCAGGGGTGTGAAGTTCGGAGGAGGTTTCCTTCCCCTAAACCTTCGAGGTCGTTCTGCCTGTTCAGCTAGATACCTTGTTTGCTGGCTGGACCCTTCGGCACGGGTGTGATTAGACTTTGGTCCACCCATTTTTAGCTCTTCGGCTGTCATGTGCTGCTCGGCCCTTCGGTAGAATTCGCCAAGTGTGTCCGGGGGGTCCTTGGAGAACTCGTAGAATAGCTGTGAGTCCCTCCGAAGGCCCCGTGTCATGGCGAGGATGCATATTTCGGGCCGAAAGTCTGGGACACTTAAGGCCTCTCTATTAAATCTTTCGACATAATCGTGGATTGTTTCTCCATTCTTTTGCGCGATGTCGAACATCTGGACCGGCATCTTCGCCGTTGGACGGCTTCCAATGAACTGCTGCATAAAGGCCGTGGACAGCTCCAGAAACTCCCTGATGGTTCCAGGGGCCAATGAGTTATACCACGCCATTGCTGGCCCTGTGAGGGTGACCTTAAAGCATTTGCACAAAGTAGCATCATCAGCACCGTGCAACACCATGCTTCGTTTGTATTTAGTTAGATGAGCCTGTGGGTCAGTTCGGCCATTGTAGGTTTCGAGCCGAGGCACCCGGAAGTCACTTGGCATGGGCGCTTCTACCACTATTCGGATGAACAGCGATTCATACCTGATAGTAAAAGGTTATTGCCTCCTCGGTAGTAACTCCCTGCCAGAATATTGGCCGAGGAGTCTGACGTCACCCAAGAGAGGATCTTTTCACTGACCTCGGAAGGTACGAAGTCAAACACTATGAGCTCGAGACTTTGGTTAGCTCGTCAGGAATTCCGAGGACAACACCGTCTCCATCGAGGGGCCAAACTGACCGTCTTCGGGTAAGAGAGCCATCTCTCTGAAGCAAGGAAGAATCTCCCCGAAGGCAGAGGCCCCGAATAGGATCTTCCCCGAACAAGAAACACCTGAACAAGGGAATCCCCGAACTATGGGTGTGAGTCCCGAAGAAGGTGTTCATCAAGCGAACTCCCAGAACTATGGGATAGATCCCGAAGGAGGTGCTCGCACCGAAGGACGGATAGAATCCGAAGAGGGTGCACGCACCGAAGGGCGACCTCGCCCAGGGGACCTCGGGAGTACGGTATGAGCATTTAAGGAGCCTCTGACATGTCGCCCACAAGCCCTACACGTCACATCAGAACGGCGAACTGACACGCCACAGCCGCCCCAGTCCTGACACAACCTGTCCGGGTCCAGGGCTAAAGGAGGCTGCAAACGGCTGCCTGTCCCCTAGGTCCAAAAGCACAGATCAAATCCGACCGAACACGTGTCATGATCTGAACGGACCATCTACTCCTATAAATACTAGGAAAGGGGACTGGGCAAAGGATGGGCATTTTCCTCCCTCTGAGAAAACACAAAACAGGCAAGACACTTGATCCCTTAGTGTTCTTCCTCCACTTTCACTCAGAAAACTGACTTGGGCGTCGGAGGGTCCTCCCCGGAAAAGTAAACCGGGGACCTCCTAACCTCTTTTTTGAGCTTTTCAGGCACACTCAGCTGGGAAACCAAAGCTCCAGGCGCTCGCCTCCTCAGGAAGTCTCTCCACCTGTCAACATGACAACAAACGAAGATGCTTTGGGGCATCATTTGGCGCCGTCTGTGGGAACCTACTCCCAGGTAGCTGTTGTCGAAACTCGGCGTTCGAAGGACAAAGGACTCCCGAAGTCCCCGTCCGCACCTGAGACCCAACCAGCTACCGAACAAAGTCCCCCAGAGACTTCCTTGCCTGAAGAGGAACGCCCTCTTGTCATCACCGTGGGTTTTTTACGAGACTTTCAGAGGTCTGTTGTGGCTGAAATGACACAACAGATAGATCAAAGGTGGCCGCAACCAGCCCAGGCGAAAAAACCCACTTCGCCAGCACGACCTCAGGAGAAAAGCCCAAGGGCAACCCATCATAGCTCGGGAAGTGGGGAGCCACGGGAAGAGTCCTCGACAGATAACTTGCCCCTCGGAGCACGGCTGGCGAAAAAAGCGAGGTCCGAATGTCCCGAAGTCCCGTCCAGAAGAAGTTTGTCGCCAGAGGCAAGGTCCCCCTCACCTCGGTACCGAAGTCGCTCCCCGAAGAGACGGCAACAGTCCTCTTACGAAAGAACCTCCAAGCACCAGGAAGAGGAGCCCAGTGCTACACTCCTCCTGGAGAAAGTCTTGGCAAGACTGGAGAGAGTGGAACAGCAGGTGGCACGCAAGCCTGTTTGGGCCAGGCTAACTGAAACCGTCTCTGGAGATGAAACTCCTTTCGCCCGAACAGTGGTCGAGGCGGCCATGCCAAGTGACTTCAGGCTACCTCGGCTGGAGACCTATGAGGGTCGGACTGATCCCCAGGCCCACCTAACAAAGTACAAACGCAGCATGGTGCTACACGGGGCTGATGATGCTACACTCTGCAAGTGCTTTGAAGTCACCCTCGCAGGACCAGCAACTGCCTGGTACAATTCCCTGCCTCCCGGAAACATCAGGGGGTTCCAGGAGCTGTCCACAACGTTCACCCAACAGTTCATTGGGAGCAAGCCGACGGCGAAGATGCCCGTCCAGATGTTTGACATAGCACAAAGAAACGGGGAGACCATCCGTGACTATGTCGAGAGGTTCAACAGAGAGGCCCTCAGTGTTCCGGACTTTCATCCCGAAATCCGCATCCTCATCATGACGAGGGGCCTCCGGAGGGATTCGCACTTGTTTTATGAATTCTCCAAAGATCCCCCGGACACGCTGGGAGAATTCTACCGAAGGGCTGAACAACATATGACAGCCGAAGAGCTGAGAATGACCAGACCGAAGGCTGACCATATTCATGCTCATGGCGAAGGGTCCAGCCAGCAAGCCCGGTGTCCAACGGAACAGTTAGGCAGACCTCGGAGAATGCGAGTAGGAGGAAGGAAGTCCCAAAACTTTACACCTCTGAGCACCACGAGGGCTAACGTCCTCATGGCGTTGGAAAAACAGGGGGCTCAAATCCAACGACCGAGGGGCATGACTGCTGACAACAGAAGGAACATGAAGAAGTTCTGTCAGTTCCACCGTGATCACGGTCATGACACCGAAGACTGCTTTCAGTTGAAAAAGTACATTGAATCACTGATAAAGCAGGGCCAGCTTCGGCGTTATTTGAGAATGCCGTCCCCGAAGGGGAAAAAAGAGGAAGAAGGAAAGCCTGATGATGAGGATTACGATTCAGACAGACGAAGGAACCGAAGTCCGAGAAGGCGTCCTCCACCTTCGGCAGGAGTAATACAGATGATCACAACCAGACTTCCATCCTCGGAAAGAAAAAGAAGGGCCAGAGAGATAGCGGTGATGGAATATCAGAGCCCAACGAAAAAATTGGCCCGCGAGGATGGCTCCACCATCGTATTTCCCCATGACGATCCATTGCTGATAATGGCGAGGATAGGAAACTGGGACGTCAAGAGGGTACTGCTGGACAATGGGTCAAACGCAGACGTCTTGTTCTCACATTTGCTGCCAAGCTTGGGCGTATCCAGGAGTGACCTCAAGGCTGTTACTTCACCCACATTCGGCGTAGGACCATCTGAGCTACCTGTCCTAGGGTGGATCGGCCTCCCCTTGATGATGAAAGGAACTTTGGAGAAAGGAACTGCTGAGTTGTTCGCCTCTACCATGGCAAGATTCATAGTCATGGATGTTCCTTCGTCATACAACGCCATCCTCGGCAGACAGACACAGGGAAATTTGCACATTCGCCCTGATGTAAAGTACTTGACCGTTACCTTCGCCACCAAAGAAGGAGACGCAAAGATCTTCATTGATCAAGGCGAGGTGAGAAAGGTGTTCGTCAGAGCACGAAAGGCTCCAGCAAGCAACCTAGCACATGCTGTAGAAGCAAAAGAGCTGGAAAGGGGTGAGGCAGAAGATCCCACAAAAGCAAAAACAGAAGAAGTAGAGCTTGTCCCAGGCCATAGTACCCGAATAGGGAAAAGCATGGCCGAAGGAGACAAGGAAAAACTTGTATCTTTTCTGCTTGCAAATAAAGATCTGTTCGCCTACTCGCCGAAGGACATGCCAGGGGTAGACCCTCGCGTAATCCAGCATAGCCTCAAAGCGAGTCCGGAAATAAAACCTGTCCGGCAAAAGAAACGGAGCATCTCAGCTCACAAAAGTAACTTCGTCAAGACCGAAGTCCAGCGTCTGATAGACGCTAGTGTTATCCGGGAGGTAAACTACCCCGAATGGCTAAGCAACATGGTAATTGCCACAAAAGAAGGAAGTAGTAAGCTCCGGATGTGCATCGACTTCAGAAATTTGAACGATGCTTGCCCGAAAGATTCATATCCTCTTCCGCCAATAGACCAACTGGTAGACTCAACTGCCGAGTACGGGCTCCTAAGTTTCCTGGACGCTTTCAGTGGCTACCATCAGATAAGGATGGACCCCGAAGATGAAGAGAAGACTGCCTTCATCACCGAGGGAGGAACATATTGCTATATTAGGATGCCCTTCGGGCTCAAGAATGCAGGAGCCACCTACCAGAGGCTGATGAACAAGGTCTTCAAAGACCAAATGGGGAGGAACATGGAGGTGTATGTTGATGATATGATAGTCAAAAGCAAACTGCCTGGCTACCACGTTGCAGATTTAGAGGAAACCTTCCAAAAACTCAGAGCCTTCGGGATCTGCCTTAATCCTGAGAAATGCATCTTCGGGGTGACCTCGGGAAAGTTCCTTGGGTACATGGTATCCGAAAGAGGCATCGATGCTAACCCCGAGAAGATTAAGGCTCTGCTTGAATTCAGAACTCCTGCCACAGTCAAAGACGTGCAAAGACTCACCGGAAGAATAACCTCTCTGAGCAGGTTTATTTCCAGGTACGGAGATAGGTGTCGACCCTTCTTCAAAGTGCTCACAAAGGCAGCAAAGATGGAAGGCGACCTCGGAAGGAATGGTCATCCTTGGGATGAAGATTGCCAAAAAGCCTGGGAAGAACTCAAAGTCTACTTGGCCAGCCTGCCGACTCTGCGGCAACCTCGGGAGGGAGAGCCCCTCGTATTATACCTCGCCGTAACAAAAAAAGCTGTGAGCTCGGTCCTCGTGAAAGAAGAAGGGCCAAAGCAATGGCCGGTCTAGTATGTCAGCAAGTCCCTGCATGGCACCGAAGTCACGTACCCTTTGCTTCAAAAAGCTATATATGCCTTAGTGCTTGCAGGGAAAAGGCTGCGGCCATACTTTCAGGCTCACCCCATTATCGTCCGAAGTACCCTGCCTATACGGGATGTTATGAGGAAAGTTGATCACTCGGGAAGGCTTTCCAAGTGGTATATAGAGCTTGGCGAACACGACATCACGTATGAACCCCAGAAAGCTATAAAAGCTCAAGCTTTGGCAGACTTCATCGCCGAAGTACCAAACACCGAGGAGGGACATTCATTTTCGAGCGAAGACGAGCCAGAATGGACGTTATATGTTGACGGGGCCTCAGGATCCGAACACTAGGGAGCTGGAGTGATTATCAGAGGCCCCGAAGGCCTAGAAGTAATGAAGGCCATCAAGTTCAGTTTCAACGCCACCAACAACATGGCCGAATATGAGGCCCTCATAGCAGGATTACGCCTGGCCAGAAAAATTGGCGTAAGAAACTTGAAAGCCCATAGTGATTCCCAGCTGGTTGTCCGGCAAATGGCAGGGGACTATGGCGCGAAAGACCCGACCTTGGCGAAATACCATGAGTTGGTAACAAAGCTTATTCGGGAGTTCGACGTCGTGAAAATAGAGAACGTACCCCGACGAGAAAATGCTGAGGCAGACTGTTTGGCGAAGTCCAAAACTTGCACCGAAGTGCTAAGCCACCCCAGCATCGCGGTGTTAAGCATAGAGACCTCGGGGAAAGGATGGAAAGAACCAATCAAAACGTATCTCGCAACCAACACACTCCCCGAAGACCCCAGTGAAGCCGCAAAAGTGCGAAGGCGCTCCAGACGTTTCTTCTTAATTGGAGAAGAACTATATCGGCAAGGATATGCAAATCCACTACAGAGGTGTGTTAGTGAAGAGGATACTGAAATGATCCTCGAAGAAGTTCATGAAGGTGCCTGTGGTTCGCACATCGAAACCGATGCCCTGGCAGCAGTGATACTTCGCCAAGGATACTTCTGGCCTACCCTGAGAAAGGACGCCAAGCAGTTCGTCCGGAAATGTGGTAGTTGCCAGAGACATGCGAACATCCAAAGAACACCCTCGGAGTTCGTGACTTCGGCAGACTATCCTTGGCCCTTCGCAGTTTGGGGCATAGATCTCATTGGGCCACTCCTAACGGCGGCTGGAGGCATAAAGTTCTGCGTAGTAGCAGTAGACTATTTCTCTAAGTGGGTCGAGGCAGAACCTCTGACAACTATCTCGGCAAAAGAAGTGCAGAAGTTCGTATGGAAAAACATCGTATGCAGATTTGGCATACCGAGGGTACTCGTAGCGGACAATGGATCCCAGTTCATAGACAAAGGATTCCAAGAGTTCATTAGCGACCTCGGGACAAAAATGCACTTCGCCCCAGTAGCTCACCCCCAAAGTAATGGGCAGGTGGAAGTATCTAACAGGACCATAAAAGATGGTTTGAAAAAGAGACTGAGGGAAGCAAAGGGGAAATGGCCAGGAGAACTCCAAAGCGTATTATGGAGTTACCGAACAACACCCCGAAGAGCCACAGGGGAAACGCCTTTTTCACTCGTCTTCGGTACAGAGGCCATCATCCCTGTCGAGGTAGTACAACCGTCAATACGAGTCCAAGTGTTCGATGAAAAAGGAAATGACCTCGGCCTGAGAACCAAGCTCGACCTCGTCAGCGAACACAGAGAAGTAGCCGAGCTGAGAAGAAAAGCTTTCCAGCAAAGAGTGGCAGCAGCCATAAACCTACGCGCTAGGCCAAAGGGAATAAAGCAGGGAGACCTCGTTCTCCGAAAGGCTGAATTTGCACCCCGAAAGCCGTCCCACGGGGTACTTCGCGCAAATTGGGAAGGACCCTACCTGGTACTTGCCGAAGTACGAAAAGGAGTTTATAAGCTCGGCGATGCCGAAGGCATAGAATTAAAAAAACACTTGGCACTCAGAGGCCTTGAAAAAATTCTATGCCTAAAATGTTTGGTGGGAGAGTTGTATTGCACAAGTTGGACAAATTTGTCTAAGTAAAAAGTTCTGAAGAAGTACAAAACAAGAGTCTCACGAAAGCAATCGCCAAGGAAAGCAAAAGTATAGTTTTCTGAAGTCTCTTGAGCGAATATGTTCGGGACAAAGGAAAGCAAGAGTATGGTTTTCCGAAGTCTCTTGAGCGAATATGTTCGGGACAAAGGAAAGCAAGAGTATAGCTCTTGAGCGAATATGTTCGGGACAAAGGAAAGCAAGAGTATGGTTTTCCGAAGTCTCTTGAGCGAATATGTTCGGGACAGAGGAAAGAAAAAGTATGGTTTTCCGAAGTTTCTCGAGCCAATTATGTTCGGGACAGTGGGAAACAAAGGAATCTGTCAAAAATACTTAGCCAAATTTTTATCTATTGAGCCAAAGAGTGCTTACAGAGAAGAAAGTTGCTGAAAGACTACAAAAAAGAAGAAGAAAATGAAGACAAAAGGCCCTAGTACAAACTAAGGAACCTCGGCGTCTTGAGAACTGCCAGCCTCTGTGCTTTTGTCAGCAGCCTTCGGCGCCGGGAAAGAAGGAGGCAGTTTCAAGTGCTCGATCTTGGACCAAGTCCACCGAGGCTCCTTCGGGATGTTCATGCCTTCCAGGAAGGAGAGGTCAAAATCTGGGAACTTCTGCAGAATTTGGTGCCGAACAAGACAGAAGCCGTCTTGAAAGCCCAACTTCGTCATATCATCGGACTCCCGCTTCTTGACCTCCAAATCTGCATAGTCCTTCTCCAGATCCGCGTAATCCTTCTCCAGATCCTTGAGCTTTCTCTTCAATGACTTCATCTTCTTCTTCTCTTCTGAAGGCTTCTTCAGAGATGCGACCTCGGCTTCGAGCTGGGCCTTTTCCTCGAGCGTCTTCGCAAGGATTGCGTCACTTTCTGACTTATCCTTTTGAATCGTTTCTACGATCGAAGTCAGCTCCGCCATCCGAGAGCCGATGTCGGAAAGTTTCTGGGAGGTGCCTTTCTCAAGTTCGTCTTTCTCTTTTATGAACCCCTCCCGAAGTTCAGCAATTTCCTTCTCTGAAGACTGCTTCAGCTGAGCATTATCGGCAGCCAATGCCGAACACTGGGCCTTCATCTTGGTGTAAAGGTCCCAGAGTGACGCCCTCCTTTCTGACTCTCGCGCCACCCGAACACGGAGCAACCCGGCATACCCCATCAGCTGCAAAAAAAAGCAAACAAAGGGAAAATGATGCTAAGTAAAAACCAAAGGCGAAATTGGCACTAAGGAAACAGTGAAGCGTACCTGCGCGGCATGTTCAGTAAGTTTGGCGGCCAAAGAGATGTCGCCTGGGTAAGCCTCCGTAAGGGCCTTGTAAGAGGCCTCAGTAAAAAGCCCTTTGCACATCTGCCTGGCCATCTCGGGACAGTCCTCGGAGTACATATTCATGTCCTCCGTGAACGTCCAGAAGGGCTCCTTCGGAACTTTCCCTACTGGGACTTTGGCATCCCGAAGGGCCCTCTTGCGGGTGTGTTCGGCAACCCAGTCAGGAGCGGCCACCTCCGCTGCACAACAAAGCAGAAAAATTGGTTAAGGCCAGAAAACTCTTAAGGATTTACAAGAGAAAAAAGGTTCTTCGACAAAATACAAACCTGCTGGCACCTCGGTAACGTCGTCGTCAAGAATCGACGTCGCCTCAGTAGAGATCCCCTTGCCTCTTATTTGGCGTCGTTCCTCGACAGAAGGGGTCTCCTCCCCATCGCCCTCCAGAAGAGCATGCAAAGGCGTGGGGCTTTGAGGAAGGATGTCGGAAGAAGGGACGTCGACAGAAGGAACCTCGAGCAAAGGGGCAGCAGGGTGTTCGGGCTCCTCGCCTACCTCCTCCGGAATTTGCGGAAGAGAGGAAGGAGCAGCTTTCTTTGCTCATTTGGAAGGAGGGCCATCCGAAGTCTGCTTCCGCCTCCGAGAGGCGGCCTTCTTTGTCTGTTCGCCCCTCTCGGCCTGCCCGGTAAAAAGAGCCTTGTAGAAGGCAGCCGCGTCGTCGCCCATCTCTGAAAAAAGGAAAAGAAGATCAGTGTAAGTCCAAGTTGAAGTTATGAAGGAAAAAATGAGAAAGTAACTTACTCTCGTAAAAAGACTCATAAGTCTCTTTCCCCCGAAGGAGTTTCACGAGCCAGGAGTCCTTCCCCGAAGAAGCCGGTTTCGGCATGTTGAGGTCTGTCACATGCTCCTTTACCTCCTTGAGTTCCCGAAGAACCTCTTCGGTCATGAGCCTCCAGTTGATCGGAAAGGGGTAAAGGGCACGAAGAGAGACCTCGGCAGCCCAGTCAGAGACGGCCCGGATGCGCCTGTCGAAGTCCTCAAAGATAGGTGCTACGTCGGTGTCTAGCAGTATCTTCGGGTCAACAACATCCATCTTGAGCCTCCCCTGAGCCCACTTGGTCGGGACGTGCGACCAAGCCTCCGACTTCTTCAGGAAAAAGAATTTTTGTTGCCACCCTCGCCAGCTGTCTTTGGTGGCGAAGGTGAACGTATACTTTTTGCTCCTGGATCCCCGAGGTAGCATAAAGTAGAAGCCACCCTTCGGGACCACGAAGAGCTTGTAGTACTGAAGAAAAACTACAAAGTGAGGTTTTATTTTGAAAACGCCGCACATACAGAGGAAGGCGTTGAAATAGCAGTACGAGTTCGGTGGGAGTTGGCTAACGGCAATGCCATGGAAGTTGCAGAATGCGCTAACCATCTCCAGGGGGGGATACCGAAGTCCGGCCTTCAGTTGGGCTCAGAAAACGGTGATTTCATCACTTCGGTTGGAGAAAGGAAATTGGTCAGGACGGGGCAACCTCGTCACAGAGTAAGAGGGTAAGAAAAACTTTTTCTTCCATTTCGCTAGTTTTGCCGGAGTAGTGCAGCAAGGGTGAGAAAGAAGAGGTTGCCAACTCTCGGGAACAGGCATGATGAAAACGAGTTCGGGAAAAACAAGGAAAACAAGTTCGGGAAAAACAAAGAAGAAGCTTTGAAAAAAGCAAAAGGACTAAAACCCACCAAAGGTCTTGCCGGAATCTGGATTTCTGGAAGCCATCGTGAAAAGTGGTCGGAAAAATGCTTGAAAAAGGAGAACCGCCGCGGAAAATCGGGAGAGAATTAGAAGGCAAAAGAAAGCAAAAGCAGAAGCAGAAAGAGGGTTATGACAGGACTGATATATATAGGCCGAGAAGGCCAGGAGAACCGTCGTCATTAGTACCCCTCGGAAGGCGAAGCGTCGCCATAACTGCTAAGAGCGCCTGAAAAGTCGCGCCTACCGTACTCAGTACATGCTTACCCAATAAAAGTACGCCATGTGTCAGCCATCGCGCAGCAAACGTGCCACGTGTCGTCCATCACGTCGAGCACGCCCTCTGACACCACTTGGTCTAGAAGCGCCGCCCTAGACTGACTCTGCTGGACACAGGACGCGACGCATGAGCAGACCTATAAAGGCAAAAAAGTAGGTTACCTCGAAGACACCAAAAGACAGCCTGTGACTTCGGGCAAAAGGTCTATCTTCGGTACAAGGTTATCCTATCTTCCCTCGCCACGAGGATACCAAGAGACAGCCTGTGACTTCGGGCAGAGGGTGTATCTTCGACACAGGGACAGCCTATCTTCTCGCGCCTCGAGGACGCAAAAATGCTGCCCATCGTTACAAGCAAAAGAAGGCGTCTTCGGCGTAGATATCACAACCACAGGACCCGAAAACCGATGAACTGAAGTTTCCCACTTCGGGTTTTCGGAGGGGGGCCTGTGATAGCCAAAGGCTATTGCCTCCTCGGTAGTAACTCCCTGCCAGAATATTGGCCGAGGAGTCTGACGTCACCCAAGAGAGGATCTTTTCACTGACCTCGGAAGGTGGGAAGTCAAACACTATGAGCTCGAGACTTTGGTTAGCTCATCAGGAATTCCGAGGACAACACCATCTCCATCTAGGGGCCAAACTGACCGTCTTCGGGTAAGAGAGCCATCTCTCTGAAGCAAGGAAGAATCTCCCCGAAGGCAAAGGCCCCGAAGAGGATCTTCCCCGAACAAGAAACACCTGAACAAGGGAATCCCCGAACTATGGGTGTGAGTCCCGAAGAAGGTGTTCATCAAGGGAACTCCCAGAACTATAGGATAGATCCCGAAGGAGGTGATCGCACCGAAGGACGGATAGAATCCGAAGAGGGTGCACGCACCGAAGGGGGACCTCGCCCAGGGGACCTCGGGAGTACGGTATGAGCATTTAAGGAGCCTCTGACATATCGCCCACAAGCCCTAGACGTCACATCAGAATGGCGAACTGACACGCCGCAGCCGCCCCAGTCCTGACACAACTTGTCCGGGTCCAGGGCCAAAGGAGGCTGCAAATGGCTGCCTGTCCCCTAGGTCCAAAAACACAGATCAAATCCGACCGAACACGTGTCATGATCTGAACAGACCATCTACTCCTATAAATACTAGGAAAGGGGACTGGGCAAAGGATGGCCATTTTCCTCCCTCTGAGAAAACACAAAATAGGCAAGACACTTGATCCCTTAGTGTTCTTCCTCCACTTTTACTCAGAAAACTGACTTGGGCGTCGGAGGGTCCTCCCCGGAAAAGCAAACCGGGGACCTCCTAACCTCTTCTTTGAGCTTTTCAGGCACACTCAGCTCGGAAACCAAAGCTCCAGGCGCTCGCCTCCTCGGGAAGTCTCTCCACCTGTCAACATGACAGCAAACGAAGATGCTTTGGGGCATCAATACCCACTGAAAGTTTCAGACAGCCTAGCCCAGACTGGTTTCCAAGCTACCTATCTCTCTACCCTTTCCAACCTCGCTAATATATTCTCCATGAGGAGCGTGGCATTGGGCTCTTCATCCTGGTGCTTGTAAGTCTCAGGGAAAGGAGATTGCCGGCGCCTTTTAGGGGACGAACTTCGCCACCGAGGGGATGGCGAATTCACCTCAGGCGATGAACTTTTTTGGCGTGGGGTTTTAGGCCGTTTGGGCCCCACTGGCCCAGTAGGTCGTCCCTCGAGGGGTATGTTTTCCGTTGAGGACTCGTCACGCGGATCCCCACTTCCCGATCTCCGGTAAGCTGATCTCGGCCTTTTCTCCCGAGGGAGTACTGGCGAGGAAGGCCTTTGGGCCTGAGTTGGTTGAGGCCATCTTTGGTCTATTTGCTATGTCATTTCGGCCACAATAAAGCGCTGGAAGTCGCGTAGAAAAATCATAGTTATGACGTTCTTCCTCCAGCGAGGAAGTCCCTGGAAGGGTCTGCTCAGTAGCCGGTTGAGCTTCAGGCGCGGACGAGGACTTCGGGAGTCCTTTGTCCTTTGAACGCCGAGTTTCAACGACGGCGACCTGAGGGTGAGTTCCCACAGACGGCGCCAAATGATGCTCGGGAGCATCTTCGTCAGGTGACATTATGACTTCGGGAGGGACTTCCTGAGAGGGAGGACGTCTGGAGCAACGATTTCCCAGAGGAGTGTGCTTGAAATGCTCGGAAAAAGGGTTAGGAGGTCCCCAGAGTGTTTTTCCGGGGAGAAGCCTCCAACGCCCAAGTCATTATCCTGAGAGAAGATAGAGGAAGAGCACAGAAAAGCTAAGTGGCCTTGCCTGTTTGTGTTTTCTCAGGGAGAGGGGTCGGATCGCGGGGATCCCTTTTCCAGAGCCTGTTTCTTGGTATTTATAGGAGTGCCCAGCCCGTTCAGATCGTGACACGTGTTCAGTTGGATTCAATCTGCACTTCTGGGTGTAGGGGACAGGTAGCCGTTTGTAGGTTCCTCGGGTCTGGAACCGAGCCAGGTCGTGACAAGACCTGGACGGCGTCAGCGCATCAGACCGCTCTTTGAGGCGGCGTGTAGCGCATTTGGGGGACATGTCAGAGGCTCCTTAAATGCTCATGCCGTACTCCCGAGGTCCTCTAGGCGAGGTCGTCCTTTGGTACGGACACCCATCTTTGGGAATTATGCCCCTAGTTCGGGGAATTCCCTGGTCTAGGGGTTCCACCTTCGGGGAGATTCTCTCCTGCTTGAAATAGCTGGTTCTTCATCTCCGAAGACGATCCGTTCGGTCCCCCGAGGGAGCCGGTAGCATTCTTGGATTCCTGACATTCTAGCCAAAGTCTCGGGTTCGTGGTATTTGACTTCGCTCCTTCCGAGGTCCGTGATATCGCCTTTTTCGGGTAACGCTAGGTTTCCCGACCATACTATTGGCGGGAAGTATGTACTGAGAGAGGCGATAGCCCTTCGGCTATCACCCCTTTTTTTTTTTCACGGCGGTATCATCGACAAAGCGATTTTCAGCAATTCTTCACGACGGCGTCTTCAAACCCTAACTTCGACAAGACTTTTGGTGGGTTTTGATTTCTTAGGCCCTTCGGTTTTCCTCATTTTTTTACTTCTTCTAAGCTTCCCGAAGTTGTTTTTCTTCTCTCCGAAGTCATTTTTTTGCCAATCATGTCTTCGCCTGTTCCAATTATGTCTGTAGCACCCGTCCCCAAGAGCTAGCAACCTCTCATACACCACCCTTGTTGTTCCACTTCGGAGAAATTAGAGAAGTGGACAACCAAATTTTTTCTCCCTTCTTACGCCACCATCAGACTACCTCTTCTTGGCCATTTTAGTTTTATGAACAATAGAGATGAGGTTACCATTTTCTGCGCCCAATTGAAGGCCGGACTTTGGTACCCTCCTTTGAAGATGATTTGTGACTTTTGCCAATTTTATGGCATAGCCGTGAATCAGCTTCCTCCGAACTCATACTACTATTTTAACGCCTTTCTCTATATGTGTGGGGTCTTCAAAATAAAACCCCACTTTATCCTATTTATGTAGTATTAAAAGCTCTATCCGGTCCCGAATGGTGGCTTTTATTTCATGCTACCTCAGGGATTAGGGAGCAAAAAATTCATGTACACCTTCACTACTAAGGATAGTTGGCAAAGGTGGCAAAAGAAGTTCTTCTTCCTAAAGGTGGAGGAGGCTTGGTCATACGTCCCGACTAGGTGGGCTCGGGGAAAGCTGGAGACGGATGTCGTGGGCCCTAAGAAGCTACTAACTAGCGGACTTCGACAGACACATCCGTGCTGTCGCCGACTGGGATGCCGAAGTCCCTTTGTGTTCCCTCCACCCCTTCCCCATCATGTGGAAGCTCATGACCGAGGAGGTCCTTCGGGAGTTGGGGGTAGTTGAGGAGCACAAGACGGACCTTGGCATGCCGGCTCCTGCCATCGACGGGAAGGAGTCCTGGCTGGTAAAGCTCCTTCGGAAGGAGTTTACTTATGAAGCCTTCTTTGAAAGTAAGTTTTCTTCCAAATTTTTTAGTATAAGTATCTGTCTGGACTCACACTGATGTTTTCCTTCTTTTTCAGAGTTGAGCGACGAGTCTGTTGCCTACTACAAGTTTCTCTTTCTCGGTCAAGCCGAAAAGGAGGAGCAAATAAAGAAGGGCACCTCCAGGAGGCGTAAGACAACTGTGAGCGGGCCGTCCTCGGCCAAGAAGGCAAAGAAGGACACTCTTCCCCTACCCCTGGAGGACGCCAAGGAGGTTGGTGGTGAGCTCAACGTCCCAACTGCCCTGCTGACCGAGGTGGCCTATGATGCGGTTTCCCGGAGTCCTACTACCTCGGCAGATCTCTTGGGTTCTTTGGCGGAAGTTCCTTCTGCTAAGGAGCTCGAAGAGCACCGAAGAAGCAAAGGTAAACACATCCCTGCCGAGGTGGAGGAGGTTAGGGACTTCGGCGACGACGTGGCTGAGGTTGTTACACCTGGAAATGGCTAAATGACTAAGTCCTGGGTTAAGTGGATTAGCGGCATAAAAAGTTTCCTAATTTGGAAACTTAGCAATTAAATTAAGGAGACATGGAATTAATTAATGAATGGGCATTAATGAGTGTGCACACTCTAGGAATTATGCTTGGCTTAGGCCAAGAGATTTGGTGATGTAAATGGTGAAAATTAAAGTTGAGGGACTCAATTGCACAAAGGAAAAGTTTGTGGAAAGACTCAATTGAACAATTGACGAAAGGTAGAGGGCCAAAGGAGGGATTAGACCATTTTGCATGGCATTTTAAGCCATGGCCGGCCATCCCATTTGATGGAGTAGAAAAAAATGGCCGCCCACCCCCATTTAGCCATTAAAATAATTTGCCACATAAGCCTCCACTCACATTATTTAAATTGTCCATTTGGACTTGACCCTACCATCACCATAAACAAATATTTTGCCCATCATTTTTTACTAGTCTTTGTCTCCTACTTTACATTATTTAATTCTCCCCACCATCACTTGTCCAATCAACACTTAATGAGCATTTGACTATTCTCCCATCCATTTGAATCAAAAATTCGGCCATACCACAAAAATTAAACAAAATGGCACCTTGGAGGAAGCAAATGGATTTGTTTATTGGGTTTTCTTTTCTTGATGGGACACCACCTTCTTTTGTCCAATATATTATTAGCAATTGACTAGCTTTCCTCCCATTTGAATTGTTGACCGGCCATTCATCATAAATGTACATTTGCTACGCATTTGGGTTGCATTTCTCCCTCATTTGCTAGCATAAGGGCAGCCCATCATCATTTCATTTTCATTTTCACACACATCTCTCTCTCTCTAGCTCACAAACGCTCTCCCTTCTCTCTAGAATTTCGTACATTCAGCCATGGTTTCTCTCCAAGCTCTCGTCTTCTTCTTCTTCATGTACCTCTCGGCCATAGCTAAAAATACATATTCTCACACATGCAAACATGCTACCGTAGTGATTTTGACCTTCTAAACCCATCTAGAACATGAATTAAGCAAGATGTTCATGAAATCCCACTTGAAAGTTTCGGCCATATGGAGAAATTAGTGTTCTTGAGCTCTACTCATGAGCTCATGAGCATGCATGGCGTTTCTAATCCATGAGGAGCAAGAAAATCAAGGAGAACATCAAGGAAGAACAAGCTCAAATTTCGGCCAAAGAAAGGAAAAACTCTTGAAGATTTGGCCATGGAGGATTTTTAGTGTTCTTGAGCTCAACTCAAGAGCTCATGAACATGGATGGCGATTTTAAGCCATAAGAAGCAAAGAAATTGAGGAGAACTCCAAGAAAAGCAAAGATGGATTTTCGGCCATGAGTGTACATCGCATTTTGAGGCATGAAACCAAGTGTTCTTGGTGCCTTGAAGCTTGCATGGCCATTCCAAGCAAGGAAACAAGCAAAAGATGCAAGGAAAAGCAAGAAGTATATTCGGCCAAGTGTGAATCTTGGCATGTATGTGCATTTTTCCAAGTGTTCTTGGTAGTAAAGATGTTCTTGTAAGTGTAAAAGGCCATAACCAAGAGTTGGATGCAAAAGGAGGAGTTTGGTAAGCAAAATCAAGCCATGGAAGATTCGGCCATGATGTGATTTGATGTCTTGGCATGTTAGCCATGTGCAACGATGTGTTCATAGTACCTATGAAAATGTGAAGATGAAATAAAGAGAAGTTTAGCCATAAGTGCCATTTTTGGTGGTTATGTGTGTAAACCATGTGTTCATGGTAACTAGGTGTTCCTAGTAAAAAGTGAAGCAAAAATGGTAAAGTAAAGTGATGATAGATTCGGCCATAATGACAAGTTGGTGAAAAATTGGTGTTAGCCAAGTGTTCTTGGCATAAATGAGTCCTTGGAAAACTTATGGGACTAAATTGAGCAAAAGAAAGAAGTAATGGGGCTAATTGGGCCAAGAGTTAAATTTGAGGGCCCAGATTGAAAACCAAGTATTCTTGGTCCAGAAACTCTTAAATGGGCTATTTTGGGCCATAATGGTATTATTGGCAAATGGGCTAAAATCTTGGAAAAGGTTAATATGGGCCAAAATCCTGGAGAAGTTAAATGGGCCAAATCCTGAAAAGGTAAAAGTGGGCCTGAGGAATTAAAAGGCCGAGTGGGCCTGAAAAGATAAAAGGCCAAGTGGGCCTGAGAAAATAAACAGGCCAAGTGGGCCTGAGTTCCAGAGAAGGCCAATTGGGCCTGAGTTCCTGGAAAGGCCAAGTTGGGCCAGAACTCCAGGAAAGGCCAAGTGGGCTTGAACTCCAGAAAAGTGCAAATTGGGCCTGGATTTCCAGGAAAAGGCCAATGTAGGCCTGAATTCACAGAAAATGGGTCTCAGTTCACAGAAAGGCTAAATTGGGCCTTACCTCTTTAAATTGAGGTTGAGTAAGTTAAACCAAGTATGCTTGGTAAATTATGGTTCTAATGGTTAATGAAAAACAAGAGATTAACTTGCTAGTGTTTGGGCTTTATAGGTCCATTAAGGCAAAGACAAAGTTACAACAACAAACAAAGCAAAGCAAGGCAAGGACAATGAGCAAAAAGGTTACACAAATGGTAGTAAGGATCCCTATACTCACTTTTTCCATGGTATATTTTCCATGACCTTCCATTGTGAGTATTACTGCCCCTATGTGATGGTCAAATAACCAAGTGACCATAGGTGTGCATGTCAGGGCTATGTGGTTGTTACTTTTTGTGAGGACTCATGATACTTTCTTAGTTGGATATTTGGGCACATAAGTGCATAATGGTCGAGGTATTGTTGCTTTGGAAACTATGGTTTACTCATGAGTAATTAGCAAGCATTTAGGGCTAGGAGTTGAGTTTGGCCAACTCAATTCCCAAGCTAAGGAGCGCTCAGTAGGTTATAAATGGCATGCCGGGATTAATGGTATGGATTATGCTAATGCTTGCGGTACCCACGATGATATGGAACATGATGTTACGAGGACAGTGTTGTGGTGTTGAGTTGTGTGCTTCTCTGAAATTGTTTGTGCATGCTGACCCATATTATTATTGTTATTGTTATTGTGCTATATCTTGTGTTTTCTTTGTTTTAGTGTTTTCCTTTGCAGGAATATGGATTAATTGCCATTACAATCTTGGCACAAGTTTAGGCTTTGGAAGCCATATGATGACTTTGAAAGTCATGAGTTAAATACCTCACTAGGCATTGGATGCCATCAGGATTCTTACTGAGTTTTATAACTCACCCGCCCTGATTTATATTTTGTAGGAAATGGATTGCTTGAAGGGTCAAGCTAGGAGTATTGGTGTACTCATTTTAAATTTATAAAGGGTTGGGTATGTGTTTGGTATTGCTCATTATATTCATTTGACTCTAAGTGACTTATGTGGTATAGATTGCTTGGGAATCAAGCTAATGGTTTGGACTTCCTTGTGCAGGCTTATGGAGTTTAGAAGTTGTGGGAACAAGGTCTATTAAGCTGGAATGTGTTCCAGGTTATTATGAGTCGAGGTTTGGGTAGTATGAGAGTGTGGTCTGTAAAACCTGAACCTGGCTAATTAGAGACATATAGCATCCTTGGTACATTTTCTTTTCCAAGTAAGTGATGCTTTATTGTTGCCATTATGATCGTGATTAGCCTTGGATGATTATATGCCATGCTTGCATGGTTTTATGCAGATGGAATGCCATGATGGATACTCATGTTATGTGTACTAGACTTGGCTGATACTCATGGACATAAAAATGTGTTTTCGAAATTGATAATGAGATGGGCTTCTTGGTTGCCATGCATTGGATTAGTACACTTGATGGACACACATCCTATGCACTTAATGGATTAAGTGTACGCTTTACTTGTATTACAAGTGTAATTGGTTGAGTATGTGCATCTAAGGAAAGATTTCCAGTGAATTTGGATATGCATGGATTTTGTTGCCTAGTTGTTGAGATGGCATCTAAAGACTTGATGTGCATGTGAACTGGCTAAGTGGTAAAGTCCATAAATGGAACACTAGAATTCCACATAGGTATTAGCTCGTTCCTGAAGAGCACCCTAACAATATATTGAAAGTATTTAAGTAACAAGCTAGTACCAGAATAGATCCTGGAGTCACGCTGTAGGTGCTCATAATATTTAATTAAGCCCTTTCGTTTAAGTAACTTCCGCTACATCACTCTGATAATCGGGCCCAGGTGGGCTAGGGGCAGTTTGGGGTGTGACAGAGGTTGCGCCAGGTTCGTCCCTTAGACACTTTCACTCTTAATCTTGTAAATATATGACTAAGGTACTTTGTCTTAGCGAGACTTACGTCCTAATTTTGCAGAAGAAGTGGTGCCATCATCTTGGATGGTGGAACATGCCCGAAGGCGGGCTCTTCGGGACTCCCATGTTCTAAAGGACAAGGTTTTGAGGGAGCTCTTTTGGTCATTCACGGAGGACATGAACTTGTTCTCCGAGGATTGCTAGCAAATGGCTCCCCAAATGGCAAGGGGCATACTTACCCAGGCTTCCTTTAAGGCTGTTGCCGAAGGGTGTGCGAACAAGGAAACCCTTGCCTCGAGAATTTCTGAGCATGCTGCCCAGGTACTTCTTCAGGCCCTTTTTATTTTTTCTCCTCACTTTTCTAAGTATTTGGCTTGCCTTATGCATATTTGACTAAGTATTTTCTGCTTCTTTGCAGCTTTTTGGGTATAGTGTATACTTTCGGGCTTGGGCAGCAAAGCAATCTTTCGTCTGAGCTTGGACCAAAGGTCGTTTGGAGAAGGCGAAGGTCTTCTGTGCCAGCTCTGTTGTTAAAAATGCAGAGTTGAACCGGATCGCCAAGGAGGAGGTCGCCAAGCTTCGGGAGGAATTCTTGAAAGGCCAAGAAGAGCTATTGAAGGACTTTTCTCGGAAGATGTCCAACCTTGGCTCGAAGGTAGTGGAGTTGACTACGGCCAACGAGGCCTATCAGAAGGGGAAAGCGGAAGACTCGGCTCCCCTGGTGAAGGCGCTCGCCGAAAATGCCGAACTTCAAGCTAGGTCGACTCCCTGAAGAAGGAGCCAAAGAAAAAGAAAGTGAAGGCACTGTAAAAGGAGGTTGCTGATCTCGAGAAAGAATTGGAAGACTTGTCGCTCTAGAGAGACAAGGCCGTCCAGGTGACCAAGGTTGCTTTTCAGGACGGCTTCTGCTTAGCTCACCATCAAGTTCTGAAAAAGTTCCCGGATCTTGACCTGTCCTTTTTGGCTGCCCTAGACATTCCCGAGGGGCCTCGGTGGTCCTGGTCAAAAATCGAGCAGCTCAACCAGCCATTTTCTCCTCCGCCGCCGAAGGTGGTGACAAAAGACACAGGAGTTGGGGCCTCCTATGACACCGAGATCCCTTTGATGTTTTAGGGCCTTTGCCTTCTTTTCTCTTTCTTTGTAATTTTTCTTCGAGTGACCTTCTCCTTATCATAAGGCACTTTTTAATGAAGTTTTTGCTTCCTTCCGAGTTTGGCTAAGTCTTTAGGTGATAATAATTTTTATTTCCCAATTATCCCGACCATTTTTAGTTGAGGGACTTTGGAAAATACGTTTTGCCTTCTTTACTAGCCGTTTTTGAGAGATCACGTGCTTTCGACGACTTTTCTTAGGCAAAAATTTGGCCCTCTTTTATTGAACTCACAAAGCTTGCTGCTTAGGCTTTGTCTGGTGAAGATTCTTTGACGGCAGAGAATTCTTGTACTTAGAAACTTTTTCCAGTTTGTACAATTTCTTACCAAAATTCTAAGCATGAAATTTCTTCAAGGCGTCCGAATGCCATGTATTTTTCAGTTCTCCACCTTCGGTGTTGCCGAGTTTGTAGACTCCACTTCGGACTTCGTCAAGGACTAAGTAAGGCCCTTCCCAGTTTGCCCGAAGTACCCCGTGGGACGGCCTTCGGGGTCCAAATTCGGCCTTTTCGGAGAGCAAGGTCTCCTTTCCTTATTCTCTTTGGCCTAGCACACAAGTTTATGGCTGTGGCCACTCTTTGCTGAAAGGCCTTCCTTCTGAGCTCGGCCACCTCTCTGTGCTCGTTAATGAGGTCGAGCTTAGTTCTCAATCCAAGGTCGTTCCCTCCCTCGTCGAACACCTGTCTTCATACCGATGGCTGTACTACCTCGATTGGGATAATGGCCTCTGTGCCGAAGACGAGCGAAAAAGGTGTCTCCCCCGTGGGCCTTCGGGGTGTTGTCCGATAACTCCACAACACACTAGGGAGCTCTCCTGGCTACTTTTCCTTCGTTTCCCCCAATCTCTTTTCAGACCCTCTTTTATGGTTCTGTTGGATACCTCTACTTGTCCATTGCTCTAGGGGTGAGCTACCGGAGCGATGTGCATTTTTATTCCGAGGTTGTTGATGAACTCTTGGAATCCCTTGTCTGTAAACTGGGAACCATTATCAGCCACTATTACCCTCGGTATGCCAAATCTGCATATAATGTTCCTCCAGATGAACTTCTGTATATCTTTTGCCGAAATAGTTGCTAGGGGTTCTGCCTCGACCTATTTAGTGGAGTAATCCACTGCAACTACGCAGAACTTCACTCCCCCAAGCGCTGTCGGGAGCGGCCCAATGAGGTCTATGACTCATACTGTGAAAGGCCAGGGATAGTCTGCCGAGGTTACTAATTCCGAGGGCAGCCTTTGGATGCTGGCATGTCTTTGGCAATTGTCACATTTCTGGACAAACTGCCTTGCATCCTTTCTTAGGGTAGGCCAAAAGTACCCTTGGCGGAGTATTTCTCCTGTCAAGGCATCAGTTCGGATGTGGAAACCGCAGGCTCCTTCGTGGACTTCTTTGAGAATCACCTTAGCGTCTTCTTCGCTGACACACCTCTGTAGTGGACTCGCATACCCCTGTCGGTATAACTCTTCTCCAATTAGGAAATATCGTTTGGAGCATCTTCGCACTCTTGCCGCTTCATGGGGATCCTCGGGAAGCTCGGTGGTCATGAGATATCTTTTTATAGGATCTTTCCATCCTTTTTTCGAGGTCACTATGCTCAGCACCGCTATACTTGGGTTGCTTAATACTTTGGTGCACGTTTTTTACTTGGCTAAGCTATCTGCTTCAGTATTGTCTTGGCGAGGTACATTTTCAATATGTACGGCATCGAACTCCAGGATGAGCTTTGTCACGAGCTTGTGATATTTTGCCAAAGTTGGGTCCTTCGCCTGTAGTCCCCTGCTGTCTGTAGAACCACCAGCTGGGAATCACTGTGGGCTTTTTAAGTTTCTCACACCAATCTTTCTGGCCAGGCGTAACCCTGCTATGAGAGCTTCGTACTTTGCCATATTGTTGGTGACGTTAAACCCAAATTTGATGGCTTTCATGACTTCCAGTCCTTCGGGGCCACGAATAATTACCCCAGCTCCCTGGTGTTCGGAGCCGCAGGCCCCGTCTACAAACAGTGTCCATTCTGGCTTGCCCCCATCGAGGTCTGATTGATCACCTTTGTCAATGGGTATCTCAGCAATGAAGTCCGCTAGAGCTTGGGCTTTTATGGATTTCCTGGGCTCATAAGTGATATCATACTCGCCGAGCTCTATGCACCACTTGGAAAGCCTTCCTAAATGGTCTACTCTCTTCATGACATCCCAAAGAGGTAGGCTACTTCGGATAATGATTGGGTGAGCTTGAAAGTAAGGACGTAGTCTTCTGCCTGCTAGCACCAAGGCATAGATAGCTTTTTGTAATAAGGGATACCTGACTTCGGCGCCATGCAGGGACTTGCTCACGTAATACACTGGCCATTGGTTCAGCCCTTCCTCTTTCACGAGAACCGAGCTCACTGCTTTTTCCGTAACGGTGAGGTATACGGTTGCCGAAGAGTGGGTAGACGAGCTAGATCGACTTTGAGCTCTTCCCAGGCTTTTTGGCAGTCCTAGTTCCAAGCATTGTTATTGTTTCCGAGATCGCCGCTATTTTTTGCTGCCTTAGTGAGGACCTTAAAGAATACTCGACATCGATCCCCATACCTGGAAATGAATCTGCTGAGAGATGTTATTCTCCCAGTGAGCTTCTGCACATCCTTTATTGTAACAGGAGTTCAAAATTCAAGCAGGGCTTTGACTTTTTTCGGGTTCTCATCGATACTTATTTCCGATACCATAAACCCGAGAAAATTTCCTGAGGTCACGCCAAAGACGCATTTCTCGGGATTGAGGCAAATTCCGAAGGCTCTTAGTTGGTGGAAGGTTTCCTTCAGATCTGCAATATGATTGTTAGGCAGTTTGCTCTTAACTATCATGTCATCAACATACACTTCCATGTTCCTTCCTATTTGATCACTAAATACCTTGCTCATTAGCCTCTGGTAGGTGGCCCCTGCATTCTTAAACCCGAAGGGCATTCTGATGTAGCAATATGTACCGACTTCGGTGATGAAGGCGATTTTTTCCTCATCTTTGGGGTTAATCCTGATTTGATGATACCCGCTGAAGGCGTCGAGGAAGCTTAGAAGTCCATACTCAGCGGTCGAGTCTACCAACTGATCTATTGACGGGAGGGGATATGAATCCTTTGGGCAAGCATCATTTATGTTTCGGAAGTCGATGCACATTCGGAGCTTGTTGCTCCTTTCTTTTGTGGCAATACCCACATTACTTAACCATTCAGGGTACTTGACTTCCTTGATTACGCCCGCGTCTATCAAGCGCTAGACTTCGGCTTTGACGAAGTTGTTTTTGTGTGCCGAGATGCTTCACTTCTTTTGGCGGACGGGCTTCGCTTCTAGGCTCACTTTAAGGCTATGCTGTATTATGCAAGGGTCTACCCCAGGCATGTCTTTCGGTGAGTAGGCAAACAGATCTTTATTCATTAGTAGGAAAGATACAAGTTTTTTCTTGTCGCCTCCAGCCAAGTTTTTCCCTATTTAGGTATTTCGGCCTGGGACAAGCTCTATTTCTTCCATTTCTATTTTCACAGGATCTTCTGTTCCCTCTCCTTTTGACTCTTCTGCGGGTAAGACCTCCGTGTCCGTAGTCTGTGCGAGGTTCATTACTGGGGCTTTTCTCACCTTGACGAATACTTTTCTCACCTCCCCCTGGTCGATGAAGATCTCCGCATCTCCCTCTTTGGTGGTGAAGGTGACAGTTAGGTATTTTACATCCGGGCGGATATGGAGGTTCCCTTGCGTTTGCCTCCCAAGGATGGCATTGTATGATGAAGGGATATCTATGACGATGAACCTTGTCATTGTAAAGGCAAACAGTTTGTCTTTGCTGTTTATTGAGGTTCCCCTCATCATCAGGGGGAGATCAATCCAGGCAAGGACGGGTAGTTCGGATGGTCCCACTCCAAAGGTCGGGGAAGTGACAGGCTTGAGGTCGCCCCTTGATATACCCAAACTCGGTAGCAGGTGTGAGAATAGGATGTCAGCGTTCGAACCATCGTCGAGCAGTACTCTTTTGACATCCCAGCTTTCTACCCTCGCCATAACTAGCAGTGGATCGTCATGGGGGAATGTGATGATGGACCCATCCTTCCGAGCCAGCTTCTTCGATGGAATCTGATATTCCATCACCAATATCTCTCTGGCCTTTCTTTTCCTTTCTGCGAATGGCAGTCCTGTTGTGATCATTTGTATCACTCTCGCCGGGGGTGGGGGACGCCTTTTTAGACTTTGGTTTCGGCCCCTGTCGGAGTCATACTCCTCGTCATCTCCTTTTCCCTTTTCCTCTTTTCTTCCTTTCGAGGAAGGCATCCGCAAGTATCGTCAGAGCTAAACTTGCTTTATCAGTGATTCTATGTACTTCCTTAGTTGGAAGCAATCCTCGGTATCATGCCCGTGGTCTCGATGGAACTGGCAGAACTTTTTCATGTTCTTTTTATTGTCCGAGGGCATGGCCTTCAGTCGTTGGATTTGAGTTCCTTGCCTTTCCATCGCCATGAGGATGTTCGTCCTCATGGTGTTCAGGGGAGTGAAGGTCAGTGGCTTCCTTCCCTTAAACTTCTAAGGTCGTCCCCTTGGTTCAGTTGGATAACGTGTTTGCTGGTTCAGCCCCTCGACGCGAATGTGGTCAGGTTTTGGGCCCCCCATTCTTAATTCTTCAGCAATCATGTGCTGTTCGGGCATTCGGTAAAACTCATCGAGCGTGTTAGGGGGATCTTTGGAGAATTCATAGAACAGTTGGGAGTCTCTCTGAAGTCCTCGTGTCATGGCCAGGATACGTATTTCTGGCCTGAAGTCTGGGACACTTAAGGCTTCCCTGTTGAACCTTTCAACGTAGTCGCGAATGGTTTCTCCATTTTTATGCGCTATGTCGAACATTTGGACTGGCATCTTTGCCGTTGGCCGACTTCCGATAAACTGCTGCATGAAGGCAGTAGACAATTCTTGGAACTCCATGATGGTTCCAGGTGATAGCCGAAGGGCTACCGCCTATTTCATACCGTACTTCCTACCAATAGTATGGTCGGAAAACTTGGCGTCACCTGAGAAAGGTGATATCATGCACCTCGGAAGCGAAGTCAAAAATCCCTAACTCGAGACGTCAGGAAACTCGAGGATACTACTAGCCCCCTCGAGGTACCAAATGGATCACCTTCGGAGATGAGGAACCAGCTATTTCAAGCAGGAGAGAATCTCCCCGAAGGCGGAACCCCTAGACCAGGGAAATCCCGAACTACTGGGTTAATTCCCGAAGAAGGCCATCCGTACTAAAGAGCGACCTCGCCCAGAGGACCTCGGGAGTACGACATGGGCATTTAAGGAGCCTCTGACATGTCGCCCACACACGCTACACGCCGCCTCACAGAGCGGTTTGACGCGCCTACGCCGTCCAGGTCTTGTCACGACCTGTCTCGATTTCAAACCCAAGGAACCTATAAACGGCTATTTGTCCCCTATGCCCAGAAGTGATAGCCAAAGGCTATTGCCTCCTCGGTAGTAACTCCCTGCTAGAATATTGGCCGAGGAGTCTGACGTCACCCAAGAGAGGATCTTTTTACTGACCTCGGAAGGTGCGAAGTCAAACACTATGAGCTCGAGACTTCGGTTAGCTCATCAGGAATTCCGAGGACAACACCGTCTCCATCGAGGGGCCAAACTGACCGCCTTCGGGTAAGAGAGCCATCTCTCTGAAGCAAGGAAGAATCTCCCCGAAGGCAGAGGCCCCGAAGAGGATCTCCCCCGAACAAGAAACACCTGAACAAGGGAATCCCCTAACTATGGGTGTGAGTCCCAAAGAAGGTGTTCATCAAGGGAACTCCCAGAACTATGGGATAGATCCCGAAGGAGGTGCTTGCACCGAAGGACGGATAGAATCCGAAGAGGGTGCACGCACCGAAGGGCAACCTCGCCCAGGGGACCTCGGGAGTACGGTATGAGCATTTAAGGAGCCTCTGACATGTCGCCCACAAGCCCTACACGTCACATCTGAACGGCGAACTGACACGCCGCAGCCGCCCCAGTCCTGACACAACCTGTTCGGGTCCCGGGCTAAAGGAGGCTGCAAACGGCTGCCTGTCCCCTAGGTCCAAAACTACAGATCAAATCCGACCGAACACGTGTCATGATCTGAACGGACCAGCTACTCCTATAAATACTAGGAAATGGGACTGGGCAAAGGATGGGCATTTTCCTCCCTCTGAGAAAACACAAAACAGGCAAGACACTAGATCCCTTAGTGTTCTTCCTCCACTTTCACTCAGAATACTGACTTGGGCGTCGGAGGGTCCTCCCCGGAAAAGCAAACCGGGGACCTCCTAACCTCTTCTTTGAGCTTTTCAGGCACGCTCAGCTGGGAAACCAGAGCTCCAGGCGCTCGCCTCCTCAGGAAGTCTCTCCACCTGTCAACATGACAGCAAACGAAGATGCCTTGGGGCATCAAGAAGCTCAGATTCCATCCGACCGAACACGTGTCGCGATCTGAACGGGCTAGACTATTCTATAAATACCATGGAATAGACCCTGGCAGAGGGACGACCCCCAGTTCGACCTCATCTCCCTAAGAAAATTTAAACGGGCAAGGCCACTTAGCTTCTTGGAACTTTCCTACTTTATCTCAGGAAACTGACTTGGGCATCGGAGGCTCCTCCCCAGAAAAACACTCCGGGGACCTCCTAACCCTCTTTTCTAAGCTTTTCAGGCGCGTTCCTCTGGGTAACCACTGCTCTAGACGTCCTCCCTCTCAGGAAGTCCCTCCCGAAGTCATGACATCATCCAGCAAAGATGCCGACAGGCATCATTTGGCGCCGTCTGTGGGAAACCACCCTCAGGTCGCCGTCGTTGAAACTCGGCGTTCAAAGGACAAGGGTCTCCCGAGGTCCTCGTCCGCGCCTAGAGCTCAACCGGTTACTAAGCAGACCTTCCCAGGGACTTCCCTACCTGAGGAAGAGCGTCCTCTTGTCATTACCATGAGTTTTCTATGCGATTTTCAGCTCTCCATCATGGCCGAAGTGACACAGCAAATAGACCAAAGATGGCCAGAACCAACTCAGGCCCAAAGGCCTTCCTCGCCAATACTCCATCATGAGAAAAGCCCGAGGTCAGCTCATCGGAGTTCGGGAAGCGGGGATCGGTGTGACGAATCCTCAACGGAAAATATACCCCTCGGGGGATGACCCATGGGGACATTGGGGCCCAAGCGGCTAAAAAGCCCACGTCAAAGAAGTTCTTCGCTCGAGGAAAAGTCGCCATCCCCTCGACAGCGAAGTCCGTCCCCGAAAAGGCGCAGGCAATCTCTTTTCCCCGAAGAAGCAGAGCCCAGTGCCACACTCCTCATGGAGAAGATGTTATCGAGGTTGGAAAGGGGGGAAAGACAGGTAGCCCGGAAACCAGTTTGGGCTAGGCTAACTGAGACTTATAATGGAGATGAGTCGCCGTTCGTCCGAACAGTAGTAGAGGCGCCCATACCAAGCGATTTTTGGGTGCCTCGGTTGAAAACGTATGATGGCCGAACGGATCCATAAGCTCACCTCACTAAATACAAATGCAGCATGATGTTGCACGGTGCGGATGATGCCACTTTGTGAAAATGCTTTGAGGTCACCCTTACGGGGCTGGCGACGGCGTGGTATAATTCATTGGCCCCTGGAACCATCAGGGAGTGTCAGGGGCTGTCCATGGCCTTCACACAGCAGTTCATTAGAAGCCGTCCCACGGCAAAGATGCCCGTCCAAATGTTCGACATAGCGCAAAAGAATGGGGAAACCATCCGCGATGATGTCGAAAGGTTCAACAGAGAAGCCCTAAGTGTCCTTCACTTTCGGCCCGAAATACGCATCCTCGCCATGATATGAGGCCTTCGGAGGGATTCACAGCTGTTCTATGAGTTCTCCAAGGATCCCCCCGACACACTTGGCAAATTCTACCGAAGGGCCGAACAACACATGACGTCCGAAGAGCTAAGAATGGGTGGACCGAAGACTGAACACACCCGTGCCGAAGGGCCCAGCCAGCAAGCAAGGTACCCAGCTGAACAGGCTGGACGAACTCGGAGGTATAGGGGAAGGAAATCTCCTCCGAACTTCACACCCCTGAACACTACAAGAACTAATATCCTCATGACAATGGAGAGGCAGGGGACACAGATTCAGCGGCCAAGGGCCATGACTGCCGACAACAAAAAGAACATGAAAAAGTTCTGCCAGTTTCATCGCGACCATGGGCATGACACTGAAGATTGTTTTCAATTGAAAAAGTACATAGAGTCGTTGATAAAACAAGGTCAACTTCGGCGTTATCTACGAATGCCTTCCCCGAAGGGGAGAAAGGAGGAAGAAGGAAAGGCCGAGGATGAGGACTACGATTCCGACAGGCGGAGGAACCGAAGTCCTAAAAGGCGTCTCCCACCCTCGGCGGGGGTAATACAAACGATCACGACGGGACTACCATCCTCGCAAAGAAAGAGGAAAGCCAGAGAAATATCGGTGATGGAGTATCAAAGTCCGTCGAAGAGGTTGACCCGTAAGGATGGTTCCACCGTTATGTTTCCCCATGACGATCCCCTATTAGTCATGGTGAGAATAGGAAGTTGGGACGTCAAAAGGGTGTTGCTTGATGATGGATCAAACTCCGATGTCCTATTCTCCCATCTGTTTCCGAGTTTGGGAATATCCAACGCCGACCTCAAGCCCGTCACTTCGCCTACTTTTGGGGTAGGACCATCCGAACTGCCCGTCCTCGGATGGATCGACCTCCCCCTGATGATGAAAGGAACCTTGGTAGACGGGAAAGAGGAATTATTTGCCTCCACAAGGACAAGGTTCATTGTCATGGACGTTCCTTCGTCATATAATGCCATCCTTGGAAGACAAACGCAGGGAAATTTGCACATCTGCCCGTATGTAAAGTACTTAACCGTCACTTTTTCCACCAAGGGTGGAGACGCCGAACTCTTTATCGACCAGGTTGAAGTAAGGAAGGTGTTCGTCAAAGCACAAAAAGCTCCAGCAACCAACCTCGCATAGACAATCGCGGCAAAGATTTCGGTAGATGAAAGGCCAAAAGAGGGAGCGGCAGAAGATCCTACGAAGGTAGAAGAGGAAGAAGTAGAACTTGTCCCGGGCCGAAATACCCGAATAGGGAAAAACTTGGCCGAAGGCGACAAGAAAAAAATTGTATCCTTTCTACTAATGAATAAAGATCTGTTTGCCTACTCGCCGAAAGATATGCCAGGGGTAGACCCTCGCATAATACAACCTAGCCTTAAAGTAAGTCCGGAAGTAAAACCTGTCCGGCAAAAGAAGTGGGGGATCTCAATACACAGAAGTAACTTCGTCAAAACCGAAGTTCAGCGCTTGCTAGACGCAGACATAATCAGGGAGGTCAAGTACCCCGAATGGTTGAGCAACATGGTTATCACCACAAAAGAAGGGAGCAGTAAGGTACGAATGTGCATCGACTTCAGAAAGTTGAATGATGCTTGCCCAAAAGATTCATATCCTCTCCCACCAATAGACCAATTGGTAGACTCAACTGCCGAACATGGGCTCCTGAGTTTCCTAGACACCTTCAGTGGCTACCATCAAATAAGGATGGACCCCGATGAGGAGAAAACCGCCTTCATCACCGAGGGAGGAACATATTATTACGTCAGGATGCCCTTCGGGCTCAAAAACGCAGGAGCCACCTACCAAAGGTTGATGAACAAGGTCTTTAAGTGATGCCCCAAAGCATCTTCGTTTGCTGTCATGTTAACAGGTGGAGAGACTTCCTGAGGAGGCGAGCGCCTGGAGCTTTGGTTTCCCAGCTGAGTGTGCCTGAAAAGCTCAAAGAAGAGGTTAGGAGGTCCCCGATTTGCTCTTCCGGGGAGGACCCTCCGACGCCCAAGTCAGTTTTCTGAGTGAAAGTGGAGGAAGAACACTAAGGGATCAAGTGTCTTGCCTATTTTGTGTTTTCTCAGAGGGAGGAAAATGCCCATCCTTTGCCCAGTCCCCTTTCCTAGTATTTATAGGAGTAGATGGTCCGTTCAGATCATGACACGTGTTCGGTCGGATTTGATCTGTGCTTTTGGACCTAGGGGACAGGCAGCCGTTTGCAGCCTCCTTTAGCCCTGGACCCGGACAGGTTGTGTCAGGACTGGGGCGGCTGCGGCGTGTCAGTTCGCCGTTCTGATGTGATGTGTAGGGCTTGTGGGCGACATGTCAGAGGCTCCTTAAATGCTTATACCGTACTCCTGAGGTCCCCTGGGCGAGGTCGCCCTTCGGTGCGTGCACCCTCTTCGGATTCTATCCGTCCTTCGGTGCGAGCACCTCCTTCGGGACTCACACCCATAGTTCGGGGATTCCCTTGTTCAGGTGTTTCTTGTTCGGGGAAGATCCTCTTCGGGGCCTCTGCCTTCGGGGAGATTCTTCCTTGCTTCAGAGATATGGCTCTCTTACCGAAAGACGGTCAGTTTGGCCCCTCGATGGAGACGGTGTTGTCCTCGGAATTCCTGACGAGCTAACCAAAGTCTCGAGCTCATAGTGTTTGACTTCGCACCTTCCGAGGTCAGTGAAAAGATCCTCTCTTGGGTGACGTCAGACTCCTCGGCCAATATTCTGGTAGGGCATTACTACCGATGAGGCAATAGCCTTTGGCTATCACAGGCCCCCCTCCAAAAAGTCGAAGTGAGAAACTTCGGTTCATCGGTTTTCGGGTCCTGTGGTTGTGATATCTACGCCGAAGACGCCTTCTTCTGCTTGTAGCGATGGGCAGCATTTTTGCGTCCTCATGGCGCGAAGAGATAGGCTGTCCCTGTGCCGAAGATACACCCTCTGCCCGAAGTCACAGGTTGTCTCTTGGTATCCTCGTGGCGAGGGAAGATAGGATAACCTTGTACCGAAGATAGACCTTTTGCCCGAAGTCACAGGCTGTCTTTTGGTGTCTTCGAGGTAACCTACTTTTTTGCCTTTATAGGTCTGCTTATGCGTCGCGTCCTGTGTCCAGCAGAGTCAGTCTAGGGCGGCGCCTCTAGACCAAGTGGTGTCAGAGGGCGTGCTCGACGTGATGGACGACACGTGGCACATTTGCTGCGCGGTGGCTGACACATGGCGCATTTTTATTGGGTAAGAATGTACTGAGTACGGCAGGCGCGACTTTTCAGGCGCTCTTAGCAGTTATGGCGACGCTTCGCCTTCCGAGGGGTACTAATAACGACGGTTCTCCTGGCCTTCTCGGCATATATATATCAGTCCTGTCATAACCCTCTTTCTGCTTCTGCTTTTGCTTTCTTTTGCCTTCTAATTCTCTCCCGATTTTCCGCGGCGGTTCTCCTTTTTCAGGCGTTTTTCCGACCACTTTTCACGACGACTTCCAGAAATCCAGATTTCTGGCAAGACCTTTGGTGGGTTTTAGTCCTTTTGCTTTTTTCAAAGCTTCTTCTTTGTTTTTCCCGAACTCGTTTTCCTTGTTTTTCCTGAACTCGTTTTCATCATGCCTGTTCCCGAGAGTTGGCAACCTCTTCTTTCTCACCCTTGCTGCACTACTCCGGCAAAACTAGCGAAGTGGAAGAAAAAGTTTTTCTTACCCTCTTACTCTGTGACGAGGTTGCCCCGTCCTGACCAATTTCCTTTCTCCAACCGAAGTGATGAAATCACCGTTTTCCGAGCCCAACTGAAGGCCGGACTTCAGTATCCCCCCCCGGAGATGGTTAGCGCGTTCTGCAACTTCCATGGCATTGCCGTTACCCAACTCCCACCGAACTCGTACTGCTATTTCAACGCCTTCCTCTGTATGTGCGGCGTTTTCAAAATAAAACCTCACTTTGTAGTTTTTCTTCAGTACTACAAGCTCTTCGTGGTCCCGAAGGGTGGCTTCTACTTTATGCTACCTCGGGGATCCGGGAGCAAAAAGTATACGTTCACCTTCGCCACCAAAGACAGCTGGCAAGGGTGGCAACAAAAATTCTTTTTCCTGAAGAAGTCGGAGGCTTGGTCGCACGTCCCGACCAAGTGGGCTCAGGGGAGGCTCAAGATGGATGTTGTTGACCCGAAGATACTGCTAGACGCCGACGTAGCACCTATCTTTGAGGACTTCGACAGGCGCATCCGGGACGTCTCTGACTGGGCTGCCGAGGTCTCTCCTCGTGCCCTTTACCCCTTTCCGATCAACTGGAGGCTCATGACCGAAGAGGTCCTTCGGGAACTCAAGGTGGTAAAGGAGCATGTGACAGACCTCAACATGCCGAAACCGGCTTCTTCGGGGAAGGACTCCTGGCTCGTGAAACTCCTTCGGGGGAAAGAGACTTATGAGTCTTTTTACGAGAGTAAGTTACTTTCTCATTTTTTCCTTCATAACTTCATCTTGGACTTACACTGATCTTCTTTTCCTTTTTTCAGAGATGGGCGACGACGCGGCTGCCTTCTACAAGGCTCTTTTTACCGGGCAGGCCGAGAGGGGCGAACAGACAAAGAAGGCCGCCTCTCGGAGGCGGAAGCAGACTTCGGGTGGCCCTCCTTCCAAACGGGCAAAGAAAGCTGCTCCTTCCTCTCTTCCGCAAATTCCGGAGGAGGTAGGCGAGGAGCCCGAACACCCTGCTGCCTCTTTGCTCGAGGTTCCTTCTGTCGACGTCCTTCCTCAATGCCCCACGCCTTCGCAAGCTCTTCTGGAGGGCGATGGGGAGGAGACCCCTTCTGCCGAGGAACGGCGCCAAATAAGAGGCAAGGGGATCTCTACTGAGGCGACGTCGATTCTTGACGACGACGTTACCGAGGTGCTAGCAGGTTTGTATTTTGTCGAAGAACCTTTTTTCTCTTGTAAATCCTTAAGAGTTTTCTGGCCTTAACCAATTTTTCTGCTTTGTTGTGCAGCGGAGGTGGCCGCTCCTGACTGGGTTGCCGAACACGCCCGCAAGAGGGCCCTTCGGGATGCCAAAGTCCCAGCAGGGAAAGTTCCGAAGGAGCCCTTCTGGACGTTCACGGATGACATGAATATGTACTCCGAGGACTGTCCCGAGATGGCCAGGTAGATGTGCAAAGGGCTTTTTACTGAGGCCTCTTACAAGGCCCTTACGGAGGCTTACCCAGGCGACATCTCTTTGGCCGCCAAACTCACTGAACATGCCGCCCAGGTACGCTTCACTGTTTCCTTAGTGCCAATTTCGCCTTTGCTTTTTACTTAGCATCATTTTCCCTTTGTTTGCTTTTTTTGCAGCTGATGGGGTATGCCGGGTTGCTCCGTGTTCGGGTGGCGCGAGAGTCAGAAAAGAGGGCGTTACTCTGGGACCTTTACACCAAGACGAACGCCCAGTGTTCGGCGTTGGCTGCCGATAATGCTTAGCTGAAGCAGTCTTCAGAGAAGGAAATTGCTGAACTTCGGGAGGGGTTCATAAAAGAGAAAGAGGAACTTGAGAAAGGCACCTCCCAGAAACTTTCCGACATCGGCTCTCGGATGGCGGAGCTGACTTCGATCGTAGAAACAATTCAAAAGGATAAGTCAGAAAGTGACGCAATCCTTGCGAAGACGCTCGAGGAAAAGGCCCCGCTCGAAGCCGAGGTCGCATCTCTGAAGAAGCCTTCAGAAGAGAAGAAGAAGATGAAGTCATTGAAGAGAAAGCTCAAGGATCTGGAGAAGGATTACGCGGATCTGGAGAAGGACTATGCAGATTTGGAGGTCAAGAAGCGGGAGTCCGATGATATGACGAAGTTGGGCTTTCAAGACGGCTTCTGTCTTGTTCGGCACCAAATTCTGCAGAAGTTCCCAGATTTTGACCTCTCCTTCCTGGAAGGCATGAACATCCCGAAGGAGCCTCGGTGGACTTGGTCCAAGATCGAGCACTTGAAACTGCCTCCTTCTTTCCCGGCGCCGAAGGCTGCTGACAAAAGCACAGAGGCTGGCAGTTCTCAAGACGCCGAGGCTCCTTACTTTGTACTAGGGCCTTTTGTCTTCATTTTCTTCTTCTTTTTTGTAGTCTTTCAGCAACTTTCTTCTCTGTAAGCACCCTTTGGCTCAATAGATAAAAATTTGGCTAAGTATTTTTGCCAGATTCCTTTGTTTCCCACTGTCCCGAACATAATTCGCTTGAGAAACTTCGGAAAACCATACTTTTGCTTTCCTTTGTCCCGAACATATTCGCTCAAGAGACTTCGGAAAACCATACTCTTGCTTTCCTTTGTCCCGAACATATTCGCTCAAGAGACTTCGGAAAACTATACTTTTGCTTTCCTTTGTCCCGAACATATTCGCTCAAGAGACTTCGGAAAACCATACTCTTGCTTTCCTTTGTCCCGAACATATTCGCTCAAGAGACTTCGGAAAACTATACTTTTGCTTTCCTTGGCGATTGCTTTCGTGAGACTCTTGTTTTGTACTTCTTCAGAACTTTTTACTTAGACAAATTTGTCCAACTTGTGCAATACAACTCTCCCACCAAACTTTTTAGGCATAGAATTTTTTCAAGGCCTCTGAGTGCCAAGTGTTTTTTAATTCTATGCCTTCGGCATCGCTGAGCTTATAAACTCCTTTTCGTACTTCGGCAAGTACCAGGTAGGGTCCTTCCCAATTTGCGCGAAGTACCCCGTGGGACGGCTTTCGGGGTGCAAATTCAGCCTTTCGGAGAACGAGGTCTCCCTGCTTTTTTCCTTTTGGCCTGGCGCGTAGGTTTATGGCTGCTGCCACTCTTTGCTGGAAAGCTTTTCTTCTCAGCTCGGCTACTTCTCTGTGTTCGCTGACGAGGTCGAGCTTGGTTCTCAGGCCGAGGTCATTTCCTTTTTCATCGAACACTTGGACTCGTATTGACGGTTGTACTACCTCGACAGGGATGATGGCCTCTGTACCGAAGACGAGTGAAAAGGGTGTTTCCCCTGTGGCTCTTCGGGGTGTTGTTCGGTAACTCCATAACACGCTTTGGAGTTCTCCTGGCCATTTCCCCTTTGCTTCCCTCAGTCTCTTTTTCAGACCATCTTTTATGGTCCTGTTAGATACTTCCACCTGCCCATTACTTTGGGGGTGAGCTACTGGGGCGAAGTGCATTTTTGTCCCGAGGTCGCTAATGAACTCTTGGAATCCTTTGTCTATGAACTGGGATCCATTGTCCGCTACGAGTACCCTCGGTATGCCAAATCTGCATACGATGTTTTTCCATACGAACTTTTGCACTTCTTTTGCCGAGATAGTTGTCAGAGGTTCTGCTTCGACCCACTTAGAGAAATAGTCTACTGCTACTACGCAGAACTTTACGCCTCCAGGCGCTGTTGGGAGTGGCCCAATGAGATCTATGCCCCAAACTGCGAAGGGCCAAGGATAGTCTGCCGAAGTCACGAACTCCGAGGGTGTTCTTTGGATGTTCGCATGTCTCTGGCAACTACCACATTTCCGGACGAACTGCTTGGCGTCCTTTCTCAGGGTAGGCCAGAAGTATCCTTGGCGAAGTATCACTGCTGCCAGGGCGTCGGTTCCGATGTGCGAACCACAGGCACCTTCGTGAACTTCTTCGAGGATCATTTCAGTATCCTCTTCACTAATACACCTCGGTGAAAAGATCCTCTCTTGGGTGACGTCAGACTCCTCGGCCAATATTCTGGCAGGGAGTTACTACCGATGAGGCAATAGCCTTTGGCTATCATTAATGACAAAATAGGGAGAAACATGGAAGTTTACATTGATGACATGATAATCAAGAGCAAGCTACCTCATGACCACATCACAGACTTGAAGGAAACTTTCCACCAGCTCCGAACCTTCGGAATTCGCCTTAATCCCGAAAAATGCATCTTCGGCATAACCTCAGGAAAATTTCTTGGGTTCATGGTATCAGAAAGAGGCATTGAAGCTAACCCAGAAAAAGTTAAGGCCCTGCTTGAATTTCAAACTCCCGTCACAATAAAAGACGTACAGAGGCTCACCGGAAGGATAACCTCTCTTAGCAGGTTCATTTCCAGGTATGGAGACCGGTGTTGACCATTCTTCAAAGTCCTTACTAACGCGGCGAAAAAGGGGGGGCGACCTTGGATGTGATGGTCACTCTTGGAATGAGGACTGCCAGAGGGCTTGGGAAGAACTCAAAACTTACTTGACCCGCCTGCCCACTTTACGACAACCTCACGAGGGAGAACCACTCGTACTATACCTCACCGTCACAGAGAAAGCAGTAAGCTTGGTTTTTGTGAAAGAAGAAGGGCTAAAACAATGTCCAGTTTATTATGTGAGCAAGACCCTGCATGGCACCGAAGCCAGGTATCCCTTGCTACAAAAAGCTATATATGCCCTGGTACTAGCAGGAAGAAGACTGCACCCGTACTTTCAAGCTCACTCAATCACTGTCCGAAGTAGTCTACCTCTACGGGACGTGATGAAAAAAGTTGATCATTCGGGAAGGCTTTCCAAATGGTGTATAGAGCTTGGTGAGTATGACATTGCTTATGAATATTGGAAAGCCATAAAGGCTCAGGCCCTGGCAGACTTCATTGCCGAAATACCCACCACCGAGGACAGTCATCCGGATACTGGCGAAGGTGAGCCAGAATGGACTTTGTATGAAGATGGAGCCTCAGGGTCTGGACACCGGGGGGCTGGAGTAATTATCAGAGGCCCCGAAGGTCTAGAAGTGATGAAGGCCATCAAGTTTGGTTTCGACGTCACCAACAATATTGCTGAATATTAAGCTCTCATAGCCGGGTTACGCCTAGCTAGAAAAATTGGTGTAAGGAATTTGAAAGCCCACAGTGACTCCCAGCTCGTAGTTCGGCAAACAGTAGGGGACTACGAGGTGAAGGACCGGACCTTGGCAAAATACCATGAACTGGTAGCAAGGCTTATCCGAGAGTTCGACACCATACGGATCGAAAATGTACCCCGTCGAGACAACGCCGAAGCAGACTGCTTGGAAAAATCGAGAACATGCACCGAAGTGCTGAGCCATCCGAGCATCACAGTGCTGAGCATAGTGACTTCGGAAAAAGGCTGGAAAGATCCTATAAAAAGATATCTCACAACCAGTGAGCTCCCCGAGGATCCCAGCGAAGCTACAAAACTGCGAAGACAATCCGGTCGTTTCTTCCTAATTGGAGAAGAACTATATCGGCAGGGATATGAAAACCCACTACAGAGGTGTGTTGGCGAAGAGGATACTAAAATGATCCTCGAAGAAGTTCACGAAGGCGCTTGTGGTTCGCACATAGGAACCGACGCCCTGGCAGCATTGATACTTCACCAAGGATACTTTTGGCCTACCCTGAGAAAGGACGCAAGGCAGTTCGTCCGGAAATGCGGTAATTTCCAAGACACACGAATATCCAGAGGACACCCTCAGAAATGGTAACTTCGGCTAACTATCCCTGGCCCTTCGCAGTTTGGGGCATAGACCTCATTGGGCCACTTCCGACAGCACCTGGAGGCGTAAAATTCTGCGTGGTTGTAGTGGACTATTTTTCTAAATGGGTCGAGGCGGAACCCTAAGCGACCATCTCGGCAAAAAATGTGCAGAAGTTCATGTGGAAGAACATGGTATGCAGATTTGGCATACCAAGGGTGCTAGTAGCCGATAATGGGTCCCAGTTTACAAACAAAGGGTTTCAAGAATTTACTAATGACCTCGGAATAAAAATACACTTCGCTCCAATAGCTCACCCCCAAAGCAATGGGCAAGTGGAAGTATCCAACAGGACCATAAAAGATGGTCTGAAAAAGAGGCTGGGGGAAGCAAAAGGGAAATGGCCGGAAGAACTCCCGAGTGTGTTATGGAGTTACCGAACAACACCCCGAAGAGCCACAGGGGAAACACCTTTTTCACTGGTTTTCCGAACAGAGGCCATCATCCTAATTGAGGTAGTGCAACCATCGGTGTGAGTGCAAGTGTTTGATGAAAGGGGAAATGACCTCGGCCTGAGAACCAAGCTTGACTTCGTTGGCGAACACAGAGAAGTAGCCGAGCTCAGGAGAAAAGCTTTTCAGCAAAGAGTGGCCGCGGCTATAAATTTGCGCGCCAGGCCAAAGGGTATAAAGAAAGGAGATCTCGTTCTCCGAAAAGCAGAATGTGGACCCCGAAGGCCATCCCATGGAGTACTTCGCGCAAATTGGGAAGACCCTTATCTTGTGCTCGCCGAAGTGCGAAAAGGAGTTTACAAGCTCGGCGATGCCGAAGGCATAGAATTGAAAAATACATGGCATCCGGATGCCTTGAAAAAATTCTATGCTTAGGATTTTGGTGGAAAAATTGTACAAGTCAGAAAAATTTCTAAGTACAAAATCTTCTTTCCACCAGAACTCCTTCAAAGATTGCAAATGCACTTAAGGAAATTTCAAGGATAATTGGTGTGACAAGCATAAGATCGAATTTCCGAAGTCTCTTAAGCGAACGTGTTCGGGACAATGGAAAATGAAAAATCCTACGCAAAAAGACTGAGCCAAAAAATTCTTTACAAAAGAAAGAAGAAGCCTTTATTAAGGAGAGGCAAATTCAATTACAAAGAAGGAAGCTCGCCGAAAGAAGAAATACAAAAAAGAAGAAAAAGAAGGCAAAGTTCCCTACAAAGAGGCTAAGGGACCTCGGTGACTTGGGAGTCACTAGCTCCCGCTTCCTTGTCCACGGCCGTCGGCGCCGGAAGTGGAAAGGGCAAGTTGAGATGGTCAATTTTTGACCAAGACCACCGAGGCCCCTCGGGGATGTTGAGGGCCACCAAAAAGGAGAGGTCGAGACCTGGGAACCTCTGCAAAATTTGATGGCGAGCAAGGCAAAAACCGTCCTGAAAAGCAACCTTGGTCGCTTGGTCGGCCTTCTCCTTCGTGACCGATAACTCATCAAGCTCGTTCTCCAGGTCCGCGATCTCCTTCTTCAGATCCTTCATCTTTTTCTTCTTTGAATCCTTCTTTAAGGACTCGACCTCGGCCTGGAGCGTGGCCTTTTCTGCAGGCACCTTCGCCAGGAGAGTCTCAGACTCTGACTTCTCCTTTTGATGTGCCTCATTTGCCGAAGTCAGCTCCGCTACCTTGGTGCCGAGGTCATAAATTTTTTGGGAGGAGTCCTTCAAAATTTCCTCTTTTTCTTTTGACAACTTCTCCTGAACAGCAGCAATTTCCTTCTTTGCCGCTTCAGCCACCTCTGCATTTTTGGCGACCAAGTCAGAGCACACAGCCTTGGATTTCTCCATAGTATCTATGGCCCAGGCTCGGAACGCCGTTTGTTTTGATGCCCGAGGTCTGAGGGGGCCGGTGAACCCCAACAGCTGTGAAGTGAGAACAAAGTCAGTAAGACTAAAAGAAAAATGAGGCAAACACTTGGGAAAAACAAAGGCCCAAAGTATACCTGGGCAGCTCGGACATTTTTGCAACAAGGGATTCCTCATCCGCGCACGCCTCGGAGATAGTCTTGAAAGAGGCCTCGGTGAGGATTCCCCTTGAAATCTGATTGGCCATTTTGTAGTAGTCACCGGAGTACATGTTCATGTCCTCCGTGAACGACCAAAACGGCTCCCTCAGAAATTTCCCCTTCGGGATATAGGAATCCTGAAGGGCACGCTTTCGGGTGTGTTCGGCCATCCACCCCGAAGATGTCACCTATTCTACAGAGCAAGACAAGAGAATCGCTAAGGCAGGCATTCCTCAAAGTTCAGAAAATAAAAAAGCAGCTTGTCTAAAAAAGAACGAACCTGGCGGCACCTCGGCGACATCATCATCAGAGTCCCGAACCCCCTCGACAGAGATATTCTTTCCTTTCTCCTTATGACGCTCCTCGAGCTCCTTGGTGGTTGGGGTTCCCACCAAGGCGTCCAGGAGAGCCGCCGAGGAAGTTGGACTCCGGAAAGGAGCATCGGTCGCCACTTCGGCCGACGGGGCAACGACGGCATCGGACTCCTCGCGCACTTCCTCGGGAATTTCCAGGAGAGGAGGAGACGCATCTTTCTTAGCCTGCTTTGTCGAGGATGGCCCGGCCCTGGACGTTTTCCGCCTTCGGGAGGCGGCCTTCTTTGTTTGCTCCCCCTTCTCTGCCTGACCGAAGAAGAGCGCCTTGTAGTAAGCAGCGGACTCGTCGCCCATCTCTGAAAAAGAAAGAAAATATCAGTGTGAGTCTAAGTTGTACCTACAACAAAAAATTTTTGAGACAACTTACTCTTACTAAAGGCCTCGTAAGTGACCTCCTTCCGAAGGAGTTTCACCAGCCAGGAATTTTTCCCTTTGATGGCAGGAGCCGGCATCCCGAGGTCTGTCTTATGCTCTTTCACTACCCCGAATTCCCGAAGTACCTCATCGGTCATGAGTTTCCACATGATGGGGAAGGGGTAGAGGGAGCGTGAAGGGACCTCGGAATCCCAATCAGAGACCACCCGGATCCGTTTGTCGAAGTCCGCAAATCTGGCTGCCAACTCCGGAGTAAGCAGCCTCTTCAGGTCCATGACATCCGTTTCCAGCTTTCCCCGAGCCCACTTGGTCGGAACATATGACCACGCCTCCTCCACCTTCAGAAAAAAGAACTTGCTTTGCCTCGCCAACTGTCCTTAGTGGCGAAGGTGAACATATACTTTTTGCTCCCTGATCCCCGAGGTAGCATGAAGTAGAAGCCACCCTTCAGGACCGTAGAGAGCTTATAGTACTACATAAAAAGGATGAAATGGGGTTCTATTTTGAAAACGCCACACATACAAAGAAAGGCGTTGAAGTAGCAGTACGAGTTCGGCGGAAGTTGATTTACGGCAATGCCATGAAATTGGCAAAACTCGCAAATCACCTTCGAGGGAGGGAACCGAAGTCCGGCCTTCAGTTGGGCGTGAAAAAGGGTAACCTCATCTCGGTGGTTCATAAAACTGACCTCCTGAGGACAAGGAAGTCTAGTGGTGATATAGGAAGGAAGAAAGAACTTTCTGATCCATTTTTGCAATTTTTTTGAAGTCGTGGAACAAGTATGATTTAGGAGAGGTTCCCAACTTTCTGGAAGTTTGGAAACAGTCATAAGAGGAATTGGAGAAGACATTTTGGAAGAAAAAATGACTTCAGAAGAAGAAAAACATACTTCGGGAAAACTTTGAGAAAGCAAAAAAGACACAGAAAATCAAAGAACTCCGAAATTCAAAACCCACCAAATGTTTTGTCAAAGTCTGGGTTTGAAGACGCCGTCGTGAAAAATGGCCGGAAGTCGCCTGAGAAAAAGCACCGCTGCGGAAAATTGCAAAAACTGTTGTGAGTAGGGAAAAGAGCAAAAGCAAAGCAAGAGGAACTTATGACAGAAGAGGCTATATATAGGCCGAAGGCAGGTAGACGAACCGGTGTCATAAGTACTCATCGAAGACGAACAGTCGCCATAACTGCTCTCTACACCTGAAAAGGCGCGCTTGTCGTAACCGATGTGTTTAGGAGTACGAAATCACTACGAAATCGTGTTTGCATGTGGAAAAGGAGTTGGTTTGCTCATGGCCGAATCTTAGAAGCAAGGAAGAAGATGATGAACTTGGAAGAACACCATGGCTGGTTTTTTAGAGAGAAGGGAGAGCAAAGTGAGCTAGAGAGAGAGTGAGGTAAGTGTTGAAATGATTTTGGGAGTGTATGGCCGGATGTATGCTTGCACATGGAAGGAAATGTAGTCCAAATGCAAGCCAAATGCATATTCAAGTGTGATGGCCGGCCATGTGATTCAAAATGGGGGAGAAAAGTCAAATGCAATAATTCTTAGACAAAAGAAAGTGATGTCCCATCAAAACAACCCATTTGTTTAATTTATATGTCATGGCCGAATTTTTGATTCAAAGGGATGGAAGAATAGTCAAATGTTCATTAAAGAATTGATTTGACAAGTGATGGTGAGGAGAAATAAAATAATGTAAAGTGGGAGACAAAGACTAGTAAAAAATGGTGGGCAAAATATTTGTTTATGGTGATGGTGGGGTCAAATCCATGTGGGCAATTTAAATAATGTGGGTGGAGGTTTATGTGGCCATTTTAAATAGCAAAATTCATGTGATGGCCGGCCATGGCACAATTTGCCATGAAAATTGGCCAAATCTCACCTTTAGTCCTCCATCTTTCTTCAATTCTTCAATTGAGTCCCTCAACTTCATAATTTGCCATTTTCATCACCAAAACTCTTGGCCTAAGCCAAGCAAAATTCCTAGAGTGTCCAACACTCATTATGCCCATTTCATAATTAATTTAAGATCTCCTCAATTCAATTGCTAAGTTTCCAAATTAGGAAACTTTTTATTTCCACTAATCCTCTTAACCCGGGACTTAATCATTTAGCCCTTTCTGGGTGTAACAGATAGGGTAGGACAGTTCGAAGAAACTAAGCAGCCTTGCCTGTTTGTATTTTCTCAGGGAGGGGAGGCCGAACAGGGGTCCTCCCTGCCAGGGTCTGTTTCCTGGTATTTATAGGAAAGTCGAGCCCATTCAGATCGTGACACGTGTTCGGTCGGATGGAACCTGAGCTTCTGGGCATAGGAGACAAACAGCCATTCATAGGTTCCTTGAGTTTGGAACTGAGACAGGTCGTGATAGGACCTGACGGTGCAGGCGCGTCAGACCGCTCTATGAGGCGGCGTGTAGCGCGTGTGGGCGACATGTCAGAGGCTCCTTAAATGCCCATGTCGTACTCCCGAGGTCCTCTGGGCGAGTCGCTCTTTAGTACGAATGCCCTTCTTCGGGAATTATCCCAGTAGTTCGGGATTCCCCAGGTCCAGGGGTTCCGCCTTCGGGGGAGATTCTCTCCTGCTTCAAATAGCTGGTTTTTCATCTCCGAAGGCGATCCGGTTGGTACCTTGAGAGGGCTAGTAGTATCTTTGGGTTTCCTGACGTCTTGAGTTTGGGATTTTGGACTTCGCTTCCGAGGTGCACGATATCATCTTTCTCGGGTGACGCCAGGATCTCCGACCATACTATTGGTAGGAAGTACGGCCTGAGTGAGGCGATAGCCCTTCAGCTATCACATGCCCCCCTTTGGAAAACCGAAGTGAAGACTTCGGTTTGTAGGCTTTCCGAGGGTGTTCTTTGGGAGTTTCAGGGGGTAATACCTGTGCCGAAGATACACCTTTTGCCCAAAGACGTAGGCCGTTCGGCCTTAAACGGTCTTTTGGTGTCTTCGAGGTGACCCACTTCTTTTCTTTTGCAGGTCTACGCAACGTCGTGTCTCATAACCAGGCATGTCAGCCTGGAGCGGCGCGCCCAGGCTTTTTAGGGGTGTCAGAAGGCGTGCCCCTTTTTTTTTGGCGCGGCGGCTGACACGTGGCATGCTGTCACTGGAGGGAACCACGTCGGTTACGTCAAGCGTGCTTTTTTATGTTCAGAGAGCAGTTATGGCGACTGTTCGTCTTCGAGGAGTAATTATGACGCCGGTTCGTGTACCTGCCTTCGGCCTATATATAGCCCACTTCCGTCATAAGTTCCTCTCGTTTTGCGTTTGCTCTTTTCCCTGCTCACGACTGTTTTTGAGATTTTTCACGGCGGTGCTTTTTCTCAGGCAACTTCCGGCCATTTTTCACGACGGCGTCTTCAAACCCAGACTTTGGCAAAACATTTGGTGGGTTTTGACTTTTGTTTTGATTTCCTGTGCCTTTTTTGCTTTTTCAAAGCTTTCCTGAAGTCAATTTTTCTTCTTCCGAGGTCTTTTTTCTTCCAAAATGTCTTCGCCAGTTCCTCTTATGACCGTTTCCAAACTTCCAGAAAGTTGGGAACCTCTCCTGAATCTTACTTGTTCCACGACTTCAAAAAAACTGCAAAAGTGGATTAAGAAGTTTTTTCTTCCTTCCTATATCACCACTAGGCTTCCTGGTCCTCAGGAGGTCAGTTTTATGAACCATCGAGATGAGGTTACCGTTTTTCACGCCCAACTGAAGGCCGGACTTTGGTTCCCTCCCTCGAAGGTGATTTGCGAGTTTTGCCAATTTCATGGCATTGCCGTTAATCAACTTCCGCCGAACTCGTACTGCTATTTCAATGCCTTTCTTTGTATGTGTGGCGTTTTCAAAATAGAGCCCCATTTCATCCTCTTTATGCAGTACTATAAGCTCTCTGCGGTCCCGAAGGGTGGCTTCTACTTTATGCTACTTTGGGGATCAGGGAGCAAAAAGTATATGTTCACCTTCGCCACTAAGGACAGTTGGCGAGGGTGGCAAAGCAAGTTCTTTTTTCTGAAGGTGAAGGAGGCGTGGTCATATGTTCCGACCAAGTGGGCTCGGGGGAAACTAGAAATGCATGTCATGGACCCGAAAAGGCTGCTTACTCCGGAGTTGGCAGCCAGATTTGTGGACTTCGACAAAGGGATCCGGGCGGTCTCCGACTGGGATTCCGAGGTCCCTTCGCGCTCCCTCTACCTCTTCCCCATCATGTGGAAACTCATGACCGAGGAGGTCCTTCGGGAATTCGGGGTAGTGAAGGAGCATAAGACGGACCTCGGGATGCCGGCTCCTGCCATCAAAGGGAAAAATTCCTGGCTGGTGAAACTCCTTTGGAAGGAGGTCACTTTCGAGGCCTTTAGTGAGAGTAAGTTGTCTCAAAATTTTTTTGTTGTAGGTACAACTTAGACTCACATTGATACTTTCTTTCTTTTTCAGAGATAGGCGACGAGTCCGTTGCTTACTACAAGGCGCTCTTCCTCGGTCAGGCGGAGAAGGGGGAGCAAACAAAGAAGGCCGCATCCCGAAGGCGGAAAACGTCCGGGGCCGGGCCATCCTCGGCAAAGCGGGCTAAGAAAGATGTGTCTCCTCCTCTCCTGGAAATTTTCGAGGAAGCGCGCGAGGACTCCGATGTCGTCGTTGCCCCGCCGGCCGAGGTGGCGACCGATGCTCCTTCCCGGAGTCCAACTTCCTCGGCGGATCTCCTGGACGCCTTGGTGGGAACCCCAACCACCGAGGAGCTCGAGGAGCGTCATAAGGAGAAAGGCAAGAATATCTCTGCCGAGGGGGTTCGGGACTCTGATGATGATGTCGCCGAGGTGCTGCCAGGTTCGTTCTTTTTTAGACAAGCTGCTTTTTTATTTTTTGAACTTGGAGGAATGCCTGCCTTAGCGATTCTCTTGTCTTGCTCTGTAGAATAGGTGACATCGTCGGGGTGGATGGCCGAACACGCCTGAAAGCGTGCCCTTCAGGATTCTTATATCCCGAAGGGAAAATTTTCGAGGGAGCCGTTTTGGTCATTCACGGAGGACATGAACATGTATTCTGGGGATTGCTATAAAATGGCGAATCAGATTTCAAGGGGAATCCTCATCGAGGCCTCTTTCAAGACTATCTCCGAGGTGTGCCCGGACGAGGAATCCCTTGCTGCAAGAATGTCCGAGCAGGCTGCCCAGGTACACGTTTGGCCTTTGTTTTTTGATTTTTCCCAGGTGTTTGGGTCATTTGCCTTTTAGTCTTACTGTCTTTGTTCTTACTTCACAGCTGTTGGGGTTCACCGGCCTTCTCAGACTTCGGGCATCAAACCAAATGACATTCCGAGCCTAGGCCATAGATACTATGGAAAAATCCAAGGCTATGTGCTCTGACTTGGTCGCCAAAAATATGGAGGCGGTTGAAGCAGCAAAGAAGGAAATTGCTGCCGTTCGGGAGGAGTTGTTAAGAGAAAAAGAGGAAATTTTGAAGGACTCCTCCCAAAAAAATGTTTGACCTCGGCTCTAAGGTAGCGAAGCTGACTTCGGCGAACGAGGCACATCAAAAGGAGAAGTCAGAGGCTGAGACTCTTCTGGCAAAGGTGCTTGCTGAGAAGGCCGCGCTCTAGGCCGAGGTCGAGTCCTTGAAGAAGGATTCAAATTAGAAGAAGACGAAGGCTCTGAAGAAGGAGATTGCGGACCTGGAGAACGAACTTGATGAGTTATCAGTAGCGAAGGAGAAGGCCGACCAAGCGACCAAGGTTGCTTTTCAGGACGGTTTTTGCCTTGCTCGCCACCAAATTCTGCAAAGGTTCCCAGGTCTCGACCTCTCCTTTTTGGTGGCCCTCGACATCCCCAAGGGGCCTCGGTGGTCTTAGTAAAAAATTGACCATCTCAACTTGCCCTTTCCACTTCCAGCGCCGTCGGCCGTGGACAAGGAAACGGGAGCTAGTGACTCCCGAGACCTTGAGGTCCCTTAGCCTCTATTTAGGGAACTTTGCCTTCTTTTTCTTTTTTTTTGTATTTCTTCTTTTCAGCGAGCTTCCTCCTTTGTAATAGACTTTGTGTTTGCTCAATAAAGGCTTCTTCTTTCTTTTGTAAAGAATTTTTTGGTTAAGTCTTTTTGCGTAAGATTTTTCATTTCCCATTGTCCCGAACACGTTCGGTTAAGAGACTTCGGAAATTTGATCTTATGCTTGTCACGCCAATTATCCTTGAAATTTCCTCAAGTGGATTTACAATCTTTGAAGGAGTTCTGGTGGAAAGAAGATTTTGTACTTAGAAATTTTTCTAACTTGTACAATTTTTCCACCAAAACCCTAAGCATAGAATTTTTTCAAGGAATCCGAATGCCATGTATTTTTCAATTTTATGCCTTCGGCATCGCCGAGCTTGTAGACTCCTTTTCGTACTTCAGCGAGCACAAGATAAGGGCCTTCCCAATTTGCGTGAAGTACTCCATGGGATGGCTTTCGTGGTCCAAATTCTGCTTTTCGGAGAACGAGGTCTCCCTTCTTTATTCCCTTTGGCCTGACATGCAAATTTATAGCCGCGGCCACTCTTTGCTGAAGAGCTTTTCTCCTGAGCTCGGCTATTTCCCTGTGTTCGTCAACGAGGTCAAGCTTGGTTCTCAAGCCAAGGTCATTCCCCTTTTCATCAAACACTTGCACTCGCACCGATGGCTGCGCTACTTCTATTGGGATGATGGCCTCTGTGCCGAAAACCAGTGAAAAAGGTGTTTCCCCTGTGGCTCTTCGGGGTGTTGTTCGGTAACTCCATAACACACTCAGGAGTTCTTCTGGCCATTTCCCTTTTGCTTCCCCCAGCCTCTTTTTTAGACCATCTTTTATAGTCCTGTTCGATACTTCCACTTGCCCATTGCTTTGGGGGTGGGCTACTGGGGCCAAGTGCATTTTTATTCCGAGGTCGTTAGTAAATTCTTGAAACTCTTTGTCTGTAAACTGGGACCCATTATCGGCTACTAGCGTCCTTGGTATGCCAAATCTGCATAAAATGTTCTTCCATACGAACTTCTGCACATTTTTTTCCGAGATGGTTGCCAAGGGTTCTGCCTCAACCCATTTAGAAAAATAGTCCACTGCAACCACGCAGAATTTTACGCCTCCAGGTGCTGTCGGAAGTGCCCCAATGAGGTCTATGCCCCAAACCGCGAAGGGCCAGGGGTAGTTAGCCGAAGTTACCATTTCCGAGAGTGTCCTCTGGATATTCGCGTGTCTTTGGCAATTACCGCATTTCCGGACGAACTGCTTGGCGTCCTTTCTCAGGGTAAGCCAAAAGTATCCTTGGCGAAGTATCACTGCTGCCAGGGCGTCGGTTCCTATGTGCGAACCACAAGAGCCTTCGTGAACCTCTTCGAGGATCATTTCGGTATCCTCTTCGCCAACACACCTCCGTAGTGGATTTGTGTATCCTTGTCGATACAATTCTTCGCCGATTAGGAAAATCGGCCGGAGCGTCTTCGCACTTTTGCAGCGTCGGCGGGATCTTCGGGGAGAGCGTTGTCTGTGAGGTACCTTTTTATCGGGTCTTTCCCTCATTTCCCCGAGGTTACTATGTTCAATACTGCGAAGGTCGGATGGTCTAGTACCTCGGTGCATATTTTCGACTTCGCCAAGCAATTTGCTTCGGTGTTATCTCGTCGAGGTACATTTTTGATCCGTATGGTGTCGAACTCTTGAATAAGCTTTGCTACCAATTCATGGTATTTTGCCAAGGTTAGGTCCTTCGCCCCATAGTCTCCTGCCATTTGTCGAACTACTAGCTGGGAATCGCTGTAGGCCTTTAAATTTCTCACGCCAATTTTTCTGGCTAGATGCAATCCTGCTATGAGGGCTTCATACTCAACCACATTGTTGGTGACATTAAAGCTGAACTTGATAGCCTTCTTTACCTCTAGGCCTTCGGGACCTCTGATAATTACCCCGGCTCCCTGGTGTTCGGTCCCTGAGGCTCCGTCGACTTACAAAGTCGATTGTGGCTCACCTTCGTTTAGATCCGAATGGCTGTCCTCAGTGGTGGGTACTTCGGCAATGAAGTCTGCCAGAGCTTGAGCTTTTATGGCTTTTCGAGGTTCATAAGTGATGTCATGTTCGCCAAGCTCTATACACCACTTGGAAAGCCTTCCCGAATGATCAACTTTTCTCATGACATCGCGCAGAGGTAGACTGCTTTGAACGATGATAGGGTGAGCCTGAAAATATGGTCGCAGCCTTCTTCCTGCTAGCACAAAGGCATATATAGCTTTTTGCAACAAAGGATACCTGACTTCGGCGCCATACAGGGACTTGCTTACATAATAAACCGGCCATTGCTTTGGCCTTTCCTCTTTCACAAGGACCGAGCTTACTTCTTTTTCTGTGATGGTGAGGTATAATATGAGGGGTCCTCCCTCGCGGGGTTGCCACAGAGTGGGCAGGCCAGTTAAGTAGATTTTGAGTTCTTCTTATGCCCTTTGGCAATCTTCATCCTAAGGATAATCATTACTTCCGAGGTTGTTCTTCTTTTTTGCTGCCTTAGTGAGGACTTTGAAGAACGGTCGACACCGGTCTCCATACCTGGAAATAAACTTGCTAAGAGAGGTTATCCTTCCGGTGAGTTTTTGCACATCTTTTATTGTGGCAGGAGTTCGGAACTTGAGCAGAGCCTTAATTTTTTCTGGGTTAGCATCAATGCCTCTTTCTGACACCATGTACCCAAGGAACTTTCCCGAGGTCACTCCGAAGATGCACTTTTCGGGATTAAGACGGATCCCAAAGGCTCTGAGCTGGTGGAAAGTTTCCTTTAGATCTGCGACGTGGTCATCAGGCAGCTTGCTTTTGACTATCATATCGTCGACATATACTTCCATGTTTCTCCCTATTTGGTCGTTAAAGACCTTGCTCATCAACCTCTGGTATGTGGCTCATGCGTTTTTTAGCCCGAAGGGCATTCTGACGTAACAGTATGTTCCCCCCTCGGTGATGAAGGCGGTTTTCTCCTCATCTTCGGGGTCCATCCTTATTTGATGATACCCACTAAAGGCGTCTAAGAAACTTAGGAGTCCTTATTCGGCAGTTGAGTTTACCAACTGGTCTATCAGTGGGAGAGGGCATGAGTCTTTTGGGCAAGCATCGTTCAAGTTTCTGAAGTTGATGCACATCCGGAGCTTACTGCTTCCTTCTTTTGTGGCAATAACAACGTTGCTTAACCATTCGGGGTATTTGACCTCCCTGATGACATCAGCGTCCAACAGGCACTGGACTTCGGTTTTGACAAAGTTACTTTTATGTACTGAGATGCCCCGTTTCTTTTGCCGGACAGGTTTTGCTTCTGGACTTACTCTAAGGCTATGCTGTATTACACTAGGGTTTACCCCTGACATATCTTTCGGCGAGTAGGCAAACAGATCTTTATTTTCCAGTAGAAAAGATACAAGTTTTTCCTTGTCACCTTCGGCCAAGTTCTTCCCTATTCGGGTACTTTGGCCTGGGACAAGTTCTACTTTTTCTATTTCCGCTTTCACGGGATCTTCTGCCTCGCCCTTCTTTGGTGCCTTTGCCTCCATCGTTTGTGCGAAGTTGTTTTCCAAAGCTTTTCGTGCCTTGACGAATGCCTTCCTTACTTCGACCTGATCTATGAAGATTTCCGCATCTCCATCCTTGGTGGCGAAAGTGACAGTTAAGTACTTAACATCAGGGCGAATGTGCAGATTTCCTTGTGTCTGTCTCCCAAGGATGGCGTTGTACGATGAAGGGACATTCATGACAATGAACCTTGCCATTGTGGAGGCGAATAATTCAGTAATCCCATCTACTGAAGTTCCTTTCATCATTAAGGGGAGATCGATCCATCCGAGGACAGGCAGTTCGGATGGTCCTACACCGAAAGTAGGCGAGGTGACGGGCTTCAGGTCGCTGCTAGATATGCCCAAGTTCGGCAGTAAGTGTGAAAACAGGACGTCGGCGTTCGATCCATCGTTGAGCAATACTCTCTTGACGTCCCAGTTTCCTATCCTCGCCATGATCAACAGCGGATCGTCATGGGGAAAGATGGCGGCGGAACCATCCTTGTGGGCCAGTTTCTTTGTCGGACTCTGATATTCCATGACTGCTATTTCTCTGTCCTTCCTCTTTCTTTCCGAGGATGGGAGCCCTGTTGTGATTGTTTGGATTATTCCCGCCGGAGGTGGAGGCCGCCTTTTCGGACCTCGGTTCCTCCACCAGTCGGAGTCGTAGTCCTTATCTTCCTCATCTTTTTTCCTTCTCGGGGAAGACATCCGCAGATAACGTCAAAGTTGGCCCAGTTTTATTAATGACTCTATATACTTCTTCAATTGGAAGCAGTCTTCGGTGTCGTGGCCATGGTCGCGGTGAAACTGGCAGAACTTCTTTATGTTCCTTTTGTTATCAGCAGTCATGGCCCTTGGCCACTGAATCTGTGTCCCCTGCCTTTCCTTTGTCATGAGGATGTTGGTCCTCGTGGTGTTCAGGGGTGTGAAAATTGGGAGCTTCCTTCCCCGCACTCTCCGAGGTCGGGCTGTCTGTTCGGTTGGGTACCGGGTTTGCTGGTTGGACCCTTCGGCACGGGTGTGATCGGACTACGGTCCACCCATTCTTAGCTTTTCGGCGGTCATGTGCTGTTCGGCCCTTCGGTAAAATTTGCCAAGCGTGTCTGGGGGGTCCTTGGAGAACTCTTAAAACAGTTGTAAGTCCCTCCGAAGGCCCCGCGTCATGGCGAGAATGCGTATTTCGGGCCGAAAGTCTGGGACACTCAAAGCTTCTCTGTTGAACCTTTCGACATAGTCGCGGATGGTTTCTCCATTTCTTTGCGCTATGTCGAACATTTGGATGGGCATCTTCGCCATTGGCCGACTTCCTATAAATTGCTGCGTGAAGGCCGTGGATAACTCCTGGAACTCTGTGATGGTTCCTGGAGCCAATGAATTATACCACGCAGTTGCTGGTCCTGTGAGCGTGACCTTGAAACATTTGCACAAGGTAGCATCGTCGGCACCGTGCATGATCATGCTGCGTCTGTACTTGGTCAGATGGGCCTGTGGATCAGTGCGGCCATCATAAATCTCCAGCCGAGGTACTCTGAAGTTGCCTGGCATGGCTGCCTCAACTACAGCTTGGGTGAACGGGGACTCAACCCCACAAAAGGTTCCCAACAGCCTGGCCCAGACGGGTTTACGGGCTACCTGTTTTTCCACCCTGTCTAGTCTCGCCAGTATCCTCTCCATAAGGATCGTGGCACTAGGTCCTTCCTCTGGGAAAGGAGATTGCCGGCGCCTCTTCGGGGAGTGAGTTCGGCGTCGGGGGGACAGGGACTTCGCCTCAAGCGACAAACTCCTTCGATGTGGGACTTTGGGTTGCTTGGACCCTGCTTGTCCCGCAAGCCGTACCCCAAGGGGTATGTTTTCCATTGAAGACTCCTCACGCGGGTCTCCGCTTCCCGAACTATGATGGGTTGATTTGGGGCTTCTCTCCCGAGGGCGTGCTGGTGAGGGAGGCCTTTGGGCCTGAGTTTGTTGTGGCCACCTTCAGTCTATCTGCTGTGTCATTTCAGCAACGATAGAACGCTGAAATTTGCATAGAAAGCTCATAGTAATGATTAGAGGGCACTCTTCCTCGGGCGCGGAAGTCCCTGGACGGGTTTGCTCAGCAGCCGATTGAGCTTCAAGCGCGAACGGGGACCTCAGGAGTCCCTTGTCCTTCGAACGCCGAGTCTTAACAACGGCGACCTCAGAGTGCTTTCCCACAGACGGCGCCAAATGATGCCCAGCAGCATCTTCATTCAGTGACATTGTGACTTCTGGAAGGACTTCCTGAGAGGGAGAACGCCTGGGGCCCAGATTTCCCAGGGGAGCGTGCCTAAAAAGCTCAGAAAAGAAGGTTAGGAGGTTCCCGGAGTGTTTTTTTGGGGGGGGGGAGCCTCCGACACCCAAGTCAGCTTCCTGAGATAGGGTAGGAGAGTTCGAAGAAACTAAGCAGCCTTGCCTGTTTGTATTTTCTCAGGGAGGGGAGGTCGAACTGGGGTCCTCCCTGCCAAGGTCTGTTTCCTGGTATTTATAGGAGAGTCGAGCCCGTTCAGATCGTGACACATGTTCGGTCGGATGGAACCTGAGCTTCTGGGCATAGGAGACAAACAGCCGTTCATAGGTTCCTTGGGTTTGGAACTAAGACAGGTCGTGATAGGACCTGGACGGCGCAGGCGCGTCAGACCGCTATGTGAGGCGTCGTCTAGCGCATGTGGGCGACATGCCCATGTCGTACTCCCGAGGTCCTCTGGGCGAGGTCGCTCTTTAGTACGGATGCCCTTCTTCGGGAATTATCCCAGTAGTTCGGGATTCCCCAGGTCCAGGGGTTCCGCCTTCGGGGGAGATTCTCTCCTACTTGGAATAGCTGGTTCTTCATCTTCGAAGGCGATCCATTTGGTTCCTCGAGGGGGCTAGTAGTATCTTCGGGTTTCCTAACGTCTTGAGTTCGGGATTTTGGACTTCACTTCTGAGGTGCGCGATATCATCTTTCTCGGGTGACGCCAGGTTCTCCGACCATACTATTGGCAGGAAGTATGGTCTGAGTGAGGCGATAGCCCTTCGGCTATCATTGGCCGAGTGTTTTAACTGGTGTATCTTGGTGTTCTTCTTGGAGTACATGGTATTTAATCCATGATTATGTGTTGTTGATGCCTATGTATTGTTATGGTAGGCATTGTGATTGAGGAACACTTGGGCAATTGAAGTTTGGTTGTGACCGAGAGCATATTGAGGTAGGGTTCACTAACACTTGATATTTCTTGGTGAATTACCATGGTTCAAGTGTTTAGAATGACTAAGTGATGGTTAAAATTTGCCAAATGACCTTAGTTGCTTGATGGGCTATTGAGGTTTCACTCGGTTGAATTGTTGATTAGCTAATTAACTAATGTACATGTACTAGAAATGCAAGTAAATGTGGCCTATTTACTTAGCATTTTGGAGCTCTAAGTGGAAGTGGATGGTTTGATGGTGTTTTGTGTGCAATGTGCACATGGGTACATGTATGATTATTTGGGCCGAAAGCAAAATGTGGAGTGTGTGTGTGTGTTCTTGTGTGCTTTGGTGCTTTCCATGTGCTTGCTAACCCCACTTATGGAATTGTGGATTTTATGCCATGGTTATTTATCTTGTATATGTATATGCTTGGTTTTCCTTGTCTTTATGTTTGTTTTGCAGGTAAAGCTAACTAATGGGAGGTTAAGCATTGAGTGAATATTGAGCTTAACTAAATAGACTCTTATTAGAGTTGAATATATATATAAGTGAATCCTACTGAGTTTTACTCACTGCCCATCCTTTTATTTTCAGGCAAGGACATTCGGCCTGAGTAGCACTAGTTTGCTCTGTACTTGTGTTTAGTGCTTGTTTGCTTGTTTAGCAATGTATGTGCCAATGTGTGCTTGGCTTATTAGTTCTAGTACATTACAAGTCTTATATTCTTGGTTGGCCGAGACTTATGTGATAAGTATGCAGGTTGTAGTTGGAGATTTGTCTAGGAAAGCTATGGATACTTGGACTTTGGCTCTGATCATAGTATTTGCTTTCATGACAATGAATCAGGCAATTGGGTTGGTGTTGCAGTGTGTACTTTTGTATGGAATTCTCAAAGTTCTGTTTGACCATTAATGGTCTTGGTATGTATATAACTTGGCATGGATAACTTTCGGGTTCATGGCATGTAGCCAAGTTGCACACTAGGTAGACTACCATTTTGTGTATTTATATGTAGTCCTGGATGCCTAGATTGGTGATGGTTTTGTTGGACTTGAATGCCAAGTTATGTATGGACTTATGGTTGGTTTTGTGCTTGTATATGGATGTTGAATGTTATGGGCCAATGGTTGGCACCTTTAAGTTTGATTATGGACTTATGCTTGAGCATGTTTAGGTGAACCTCCATGTATATCTATGTTGGTCGAGAAGAACATATGCATATTAACTTGTGATTTCAAAAATCAAAACCAGTAATGTGGCTTCTTGGTTGTCATATAGATAGCACACTTGATTGCACACCATTTATGCACTTAAAATTTCATTAAGTGCTGCCTTGCTCATCATGCAAGTAATCTAGCAAAACCCTGCTTGTTTTGTAAGTTAGTGGAATTAGGCCTTACTTCTGCTGCAAGTAATTAATAGATTTGTTTTAAAAGCCTCCTGGGCCACCTCCCAGGCTTCTCACCTTAAGAAAATAAGACTTAATGTTTCCATTGTTAGTTTGGCCGAATTAAAGAACTTAGAATTAAGCCCAGGTTGGGAGTTAAACCTAGAACTTATGGGCCAGGGCCTGTGTGAGGTGTGACAGGCTTTGTTTGGTATCAGAGCCTGCTTGGTACTATGATCAGAGCTTAGCCTAGACAGTGTCTCCTTTAGATCTAACTATATAAGACTTGTAATATTTTGGATATATGTGAATATCTACAATTGAAAGTGCAGGATGAGAACCAGGGGCAGGGACAGGGATTCCCTGAGACAGGAAGAAGGTATTGCAACCCATAATGCAGAGGGCTTGCAAGAAAATGTGCCAGAAACTCAGGCTGGAGAAATGGAATATATTGGGGCTGAAGAGCCCACTGCCAGGTACCAAGCACCTGGACCTAGTAGAGACAGACAGGAGAGAATGGAAGTGATGATGGAGTCACTCCATGCCACTGTGGCTCAACTTGTGCTGGGAATGCAATCCTTGGCTAGAGGCCAAGCCCAAAATTAGGAAGAAGCAGTACCAGTAGAGGCAGAGGGGAGTAAGAGGAGAAGAAGGAGGCCTGGCAAAGAGCCGGTGGGTTATGACCAGTCTAGCAGGGCTGGGGGTAACCAAGAAGAAGAAGAAGCAGATGAGGAGAGGAGACACCCAAGGGCCAGAAGGATGAGGTCTGAGGTGAGGCAGGAGCCCAGAATTGAAGAGGAAAAGGAGGATGACAGCCCAGACATTGAGGAGAGAGATGCGTATATATACTCCAGAGGGACTGAACCCTCTACTGAGGAGAGCACAATGAGGAGCAGATCAAGCAGATCATCCAGGGATAAATTCAGTAGCAGAGAGGAGAGTAGGAGAAGGCACAGTAGAGGAGGACTAAATGAGGGCCAGTTGGAGGGGTTCCTGGCATTGAAACCTCCAGTCTTCAGAGGAGGATGTGACCCAGAGGAGGCAGAGTTCTGGGTATATTAGATAGAGAAGATATTGGAAAGGATGGAAGTTACTTCTACACTGAGAGTACTGCTAGCCACTTTCAGGCTAGAAGGAAATGCTGAACTCTGGTAGAGGGCAGTACAAAGGAGCTATCAGGAGAGGAACCAGAGGAGACCTCCAGACAGGAGGAGAGCTATGAGGTGGGCTGATTTCCTCAGGGTCTTTCGTCAGCAGTATGTTAGTGAAGCACAAAGAGACCAGAAGCAAGTTGAATTTGACCAACTGGAGCAGGGGGAGTTGAGTGTGCTGGAGTATGAGCAGAGGTTTAACAGTTTGATTAGGTATGCCCCTCAGTATGAAGGACAGGAGGAGCTGAGAACCAAGAGGTTCATTAGGGGTCTAAGACCTGAACTGAGACAAATCCTCAGAGCAATTGGAGCCAGAGATTACTACACAGTCATGTAGAGTGCACTGGCTCTAGAGCAGGAATTCCAGGAACAATTCAAAAGTGGGCCTGGAAATGGAAGTGGAACAAAGAAGGGACAGCAATCAAAGAGGCTGAGAGAAGAAAGAAATGTAGGAGGAAGCAGGAAGGAGAATAAAAAGGAAAGAGGACTACATTCACAACAGTATGGTCCTCAGTGCAGCACATGTGGGAAGTTTCATGTCAACAAGCCATGTTTTAAAGCTTTCACAGGGTGCCATAGGTGTGGAGCCCCAAACCACTGGGTGAGGGATTGCCCAAAGGGGGGTGCAAGTGACAAGAAGTGGCTGGGAAATTTTACTCCCAGGGGACCTTGGGGGCAAATGCCTATGCCCCAACTGAGGACTCAGGGGCCGGCCCAGGTTGAGAGGCCAGCACCCAGAGTACCTCAGGAGCAGAGAAGGCCTAGTACACTTCCAGGAAGGGTGTTTCAACTGGAATATTCTAGGAAAGAACAAGAGACACCTGAGGCCGAGGGCAATGGAAGGGAGACTAGTCAGCACAAGACTAGCAGAAGGGCCTTGAAAGGTACAATTTACCTTAATGGCCAATTAGTATCTGTTCTATTTGATACTGGAGCTTCATTGTCTATAATAGCTATAAGCTTGGTTAAGGCCATGAATCTAGAGGTAAGTTATAAGGACAACATGTACTTGGTAAGAACAGTTGGCAATGAAATTTTGTTTGCCTACTATATGGTAGAAAACTGTGAGATACAGATAGCCAAGCTGAAACTGAGAACTAACCTCATAGTGTTAGAGACATATGGTTATGATGTGATCTTGGGCATGAACTGGTTAGGGGAGAATAGAATCATTATTGATTGTCAGGCCAGACGATTAATATTGCCTGGTGGAATAATATTTGTTTTGGATAAGCCCTTAGAGTTGGCTATGGACTGCCACTTAAAAGTGTTGGAGATGATAACTCCAGAAAGTGAACAGGAGTACCTAGGATTTAATGACCAGGAAGCATCAGATGAACTTAGGAAAATACCTGTAGTTCAAGATTTCCCAGGGGTCTTTCCCACAGACTTACCTGGTTTGCCACCCTTAAGAGAGGTGGAATTTGAAATTAAGCTGGTACTAGGAGCAACTCCAGTATCTACTACTCCTTATAGAATGGCAGTGCCTGAGATGGTAGAACTCAGGAAGCAGTTGGATGAATTACTAGAAAAAGGGTTCATTAGACCCAGTGTGTCTCCTTGGGGAACACCTGTCCTGTTTGTGAAAAAGAAGGATGGAACCCTTAGGCTCTGTATAGACTATAGAAAACTAAATGCATTGGCCATAAAGAATAAGTATCCTCTTCCAAGGATAGAGGATCTGTTTGATCAATTAAAAGGAGCAAAAGTGTTCTCCAAGATTGATTTGAGGTCTAGATATTTCCAGCTAAGGGTAAGGGAGGAGGACATACCTAAGACTGCTTTCAGGACTAGGTATGGACATTTTGAATATACTGTGATGCCATTCGGGCTCACTAATGCACCTACATTCTTTATGGACTTAATGCAGATGGTGTTCAGGGCACACCTAGATCACTTTGTGGTAGTGTTTATTGATGATATCTTGGTATACTCCAAGGATGAAGAAACTCACAAAGAACACCTTAAAGTAGTGCTTGGCTTGCTCCAAGAACATCAGCTTTATGGAAAGCTGAGTAAATGCAAACTTTGGACAAAAGAAATTGGATTTTTGGGTCATATAATAAATGATCAAGGATTGGCTGTAGATCCTGAAAAGGTAAGATCAATCCTTGATTGGAAGCAGCCCCAGTGTGTAAAGCAAGTCAGAAGCTTCCTGGGGTTAGCTGGCTATTACAGAAGATTTGTACCAAAGTTTTCTGTTTTAGCAGCTCCTATGACTCAGTTAACTAGAAAGAACCAGAAATTTGTCTGGGAAACCCAATGTGAGGAAAGCTTTCAAGAACTAAAGAGGAGGCTGCCTACAGCTCCTGTACTAGTCCTGCCTGACCCTGAAAAGGAATATGAGGTATTTACAGATGCCTCTCATGTAGGACTAGGCTGTGTTTTGATGCAAGAAAAGCAAGCAATTGCTTTTAGGTCTAGACAATTGAGACCACATGAAAAGAAATATCCAGTGCATGATCTGGAATTGGCAGCGGTGGTATTTGCTCTTAAGCAGTGGAGGCATTATCTTCTTGGTAATAAATTCCAAGTATTTACAGACCACAAAAGTCTCAAGTACCTTTTCACTCAAAAGGATTTGAACATGAGACAAAGAAGGTGGTTGGAATATTTGAAAGATTTTGACTGTGTAATTGAATACACAGCTGGAAAAGCCAATGTAGTGGCAGATGCCTTGAGTAGAAACTATACTGGAATACTCAGAGGGGGTGAGGTTGAACATAAAGCAGAAAGCCTGAATATTACTCCCCTGACAAACCAATGGTTAGCTAAGGAAGGTGAGCAGTTGAAAGTACTTACTATTACACCAGAATGGAAAGAGCTTATTAGGAAAGCTCAAGCTGGTGATAAAGAGCTAGACTTAATTTCTGGCAAGAATAAGGGAGAACTATTTCAAGGTTTTTCCTTTAAGCAATGAGTGCTACATTTCCAGAATAGGTTGTATGTGCCTGAAAAGGACAACCTAAGAATTCAAATACTGGAGGAAGCTCACTCTAGTAAGCTGGGTATGCACCCAGGGGCCACAAAGATGTACCATACTCTCAGAGCACATTTTTGGTTGCCTTATATGAGAAAGGATATTAATACACTTGTGGCTAGTTGTGAAACATGCCAACAAGTGAAGGTGGAGCACCAGAGACGAGAGGGAAAACTACAGAGCTTACCCATACCTGAGAGAAAATGGGGATCCATCTCTATGGATTTTATAGTGGGTATGCCACTGACAAGGAGGAGGCATAATGCCATTTGGGTCATTGTGGATAGATTGACCAAGGCAGCCCATTTTCTTCCCATGAATCTTACTGATTCTTTGGACAAATTGGCACAACTTTATATAAGAGAAGCAGTAAGATTACATGGAATACTTGATGACATAGTATCAGACAGGGATCCTAGATTTGTTTCTAGGTTTTGGAAATCCCTGCATCAGGCATTGGGCACTAAAATCAAGTTTAGTTCTGCCTACCATCCTCAGACTGATGGACAAACAGAAAGAACTATACAAACTCTGGAAGACATGTTGAGATGCTGTGTAATCGACTTCCAGGGTGAATGGGATGTGCATCTTCCATTAATAGAGTTTTCCTATAATAATGGCTATCATTCAGTGATAGGAATGGCTCCTTATGAGGCCTTATATGGCAGGAGATGTGTTACTCCTCACTACTGGCATCAGCCAGAAGACAAGTTAGAATTGGGGCCAGACATTATTAAGGAAACTACTAAGAAGATTAAATTGATCCAAGCTAGGATCAAAACTGCCAATGATAGGCAGCAAGCCTATGCAAACTTGAAAAGGAGAAGGGACCTGGAATTCCAGGAAGGAGAATGGGTGTGGTTAAAAGTTTCTCCAATGAAAGGAGTAATCAGATTTGGGAAAAAGGGGAAACTAGCACCCAGATATGTTGGGCCATACCAAATATTGGCCAAAGTGGGAAATATGGCATATCAGCTGGATTTACCACCAGAACTTGGAAATATACACAATGTGTTCCACGTGAGTTTACTCAAAAAGTATGTTCCAAGTTACAAGCAGATAGAAACACCTGCAGCTGTAATTGTGGCACCCAACCTTACATATGAAGAAGTGCCAATCCAGTTCCTGGCCAGAGATACCAGGAAGTTAAGAAGTAGGTGGATTTCTATGATTAAGGTGCAGTGGAGTAACCACACTCCAGATGAGGCAACCTGGGAAGTGGAACAGGAAATAGCCTCTAAATACCCTCAGCTGTACCTTAAATTGGTGAAGAATTTGAGGACCAAATTCTTTAAGGAGGGAGGAATTGTTAAGTACCTCCTAAGTGCTTGGCTTAGGCCAAGAAAAACAAAAGAAAACAAAGAAAAGTATAAAGGAGGGATGAGGAGAACTATGGAAACTAGTACAGTGGTCTATGTGCAAAGCTGGAAAATTTTCAGGGCTAAACTGCATATAGAAACTAGACTATGGAAAAACAGACAAGAAACAGAGAAAGGGGATCAAATTGTACACTTGAATGAGTGGTACAATTCAAAATATCAACTTAAAGTTGATCATTTCGGCCATGCAAGTTTATTGGATGACAAGTGCAAGACTAGACCAAAACTAGTAGACAATAATGATTACTAGTCAAGTCTTGTCTACCACTAAAGAACTATTCACTAGTTAACTAGTTAAACTAACTAGTTTTATTCTAGTTACATGGCCGGTTACACATGGGTAATTATAGTACTTTGGTACTTGTGTTTGTCTTGTGCTTGGCATTATGGGCCATGTTTGGACTTAAGTGTCATTTGAATCAAGGTTTTAATGGTGCATGTGTAACCGTGCGCAAGTGAGGGCTTTAGTGAGCCATGCAAATAAGTTGGGGTTAAAGACTTATGTTAGTGCCATTTTGAGCACAAGTGTCTTTCGGCCGAATTAAGTCAATACCATTTATTTTGTTTCCTTTCGAGCTTTCATTGTTCTTCCTAAGGCCGAGAGTTGTTCTTGAGAGCTCATCCAAGAATTGGTTTTGAAATCAAGAAATCTTGGAGGCATTTGAAGGATTCAAGCTTGGAAGACTTGTTTCGGCTTTAGACTACTTGGAATCAAGCTGATGGCCAGGGGCCTCATCGTTTATAGTCATGGTGACTGGTGGAGAGACTTCTGGGAGGAAGAACGTCTGGTGGAATGGACAGCCCGAAGGGGAGTGCCTGAAAGCTCAGAAACAAAGGGTTAGGAGGCCCCGGAGTGTTTTTCCGGGGGGGGAGCCTCCGACGCCCAAGTCAGTGGTGGCTGAGAAAAGGCAGAGAAAATAGCACAAAGGGCTGAAGGGTCTTGCCTGATAGCTTTCTCAGAGTGTGGGAGCCGTGTTTGGCCAACCAACCAGCCTCCTGCCCAGTATTAATTCCTGGTATTTAAAGGAGTGTCTAGCCCGTTCAGATCACGACACGTGTTCGGTCGGATGTTCCCTGAGTTTCTGGGCGTAGGAGACAGATAACTGGTAGCAAGTTGTCCTGAGCCACGTGCTGAGATGGGCCATGATGTGATTCTGACGGCGTCCGTATGTCAGAGCGCCTATTCAGGCGACTTTATGACGTCTGCGAAAGGACGTGTCAGAGGCTTCCTTAAATGCTTTCATAAATGCTCCTGCCGTACTCCCGAGGTCCCTGGGTGAAGTCGTCCTCTAGTTCGGACAGAGCCTTTTCGGGAAACAAGCCCTCAGTTCGGGGGTTCCCAGTTTCAGGGAGTTCCGCCTTCGGGGATATCATGTTCGGCTCGCTATGTCTGGTGCCGCTTTTCCGAAGGCGATGTGTTCACAACCTTGGGGGGCGAGTTGTGTCCTCGGGGCTTCCTGGCGTGCCGGGCTCGGAGCTCTTCGGCTATCTCCCGAGGTGCCTGATCGCACCTTTTCTCGGGTAGCGCCAGCATCTTCTGGCCATCATTGTGGCAGGGAGTTCGGCCAGATAGAGGCGATAGCGTTTGGCTATCACATGCCCCCCTTTGGAAAGCCGAAGTGAAGATTTCGGTTTTGCATCTCTTTCCGAGGTTTGTGTATGGGAGTTTCTTTGGAAGCTTAACCTGTTCCGAGGATGCGCCTTTTGCCCGAAGATCACGGGCTCTTCGGCCTTGGCCTGTTCTTTGGTGTCTTCGAGGTGGAGCCTGTGCCGAAGATACACCTCTTGCGCGAAGGTCATGGGCTGTTCGGCCATAGCCTGTTTCTTGGCGTCCTCGGGGTGGCCTGCTTTTTGTTTCTGTAGGTCTGTTTGGCCAAGCGTGTCAGTCTGAGCGGGGCGTCCCAGTTTTATCCCAGTTTTCCAGGGATGTCAGAAGACGTGTCCCAGCTTTCTAGAGACATTTGGAGGACGTGTCCCCTATTTGCGCGCAGAGGTTGACACGTGGCACTTTGCCATTGGAGGAGAGTGGCGTCGGTTACAGAGGGCGTGCCTTTTCAGGTGCAGAGAGCAGTTACGGCGACGGTTCGCCTCCAAAGGGTACTTATGACGATTTTTCGGTTACCCATCTCTGGCTTATAAATAGCCCACTCTACCATAAGTTCCTTTTGCTTTCTCTTCTGCTCTCCTCTCTGCTGTGCCCCTGTTCTTGCACTTTCTTGCTTTCTGTGGCGGAGCTACCTTAATCAGAGCTTTTTTCCAGCCAGCTTTCACGACGGCGTCCTCAGATTTTGGCAAATCTTTCGGTGGGTTTTTGTTTTTCAGAGCGCTTTGATCCCTGTGTTCTTTTGAGTTTTTCTCTGGAAACTGTTTTCTTCCATTTTCAAACTCGTTTTCTGTCGAAAAATGACCCTTCCTGAGAGCTGGCAGCCTCTTTTAGCCCATCCTTGTTGCACTACCCCTGAAAAGTTAGAGAGGTGGAAGAAAAAATTCTTTCTTCCCTCTTACGCCATTACTACGCTGCCTCGTTCCAGCCATTATGCTTTTTCAAACTGCAGTAAGGAGGTTACCGTTTTCCGAGCTCAGCTGAAGGCCGGTCTTCGGTATCCTCCCCCGAAGATGGTGTGCGAGTTCTGCAAATTTCATGGCATTGCTGTGAACCAGCTTCCCCGAACTCGTTCTGCTATTTTAACGCCTACCTCTGCATGTGTGGCGTCTTCGGGATAGAACCCAATTTCAAAATTTTTATGCAGTATTACAAGCTCTCTGTGGTCCCAAAGGGTGGCTTCTATTTCATGCTACCTCGGGGATCCGGGGGCAAGAAATTCATGTTCACCTTCGCCACTAAAGATAGCTGGCGGGGGTGGCAACAGAAGTTTTTCTTCATGAAGATGGACGAGGCCTGGTCGTACGTTCCGACCAAATGGGCTCAGGGAACACTGGATGTGGACGTTGCTGATCCGAGGATGTTGCTGACCCTAGAGTTAGCTTCCTTGTTCACGGATTTCGATGCCCGCAGTCGGGCTGTCTCTGACTGGGATCCCGAGGCCGTTCCGCTCGCCCTTTACCCTTTTCCAATCAACTGGAGGTTGATGACCGAAGAGGTCCTTCGGGAGCTAAGGGTGGTAAAGGAGCACGAGACTGACCTCGGGATGCCAGCTCCTGCCATCGCCGGGAAGGATTCCTGGTTGGTCAAGCTTCTTAAGGAGGAAATTTCTTTCGAAACGCTTGCCGAAAGTGAGTTATCTTCTACTCCTTTACTGTTCTTTCCTTGGACTCACGCTGATGTTTCTCTCCTTTTTCAGAGATGGGTGACGCGACTGCCGCCTATTACAAGTCCCTTTTCACCGGCCAAGTGGAGGAGGGCGACCAGACGAACAAGGTGTCTTCTCGAAGGCGGAAGTCTATTGGCGCGGGGCCTTCGAGGAAGCGGGCAAGGAGAGCTGTTCAAGAAGAAATCCCCGAGGAGACCGCCGAGGAGCCTGGGACAGCCGAAGTTCCGGCGTCTGAGGCTGCTGCTTCCGAGGTCCCTTCAACCGACGTTCCCCCTCAGAGTCCTACCGCGTCACAGGCCCTCCGTGCTGTAGTGGTAGAAGTACCTTCTGCCGAGGAGCGGCGCAAGCGGAAGGGTAAGGGCATTTCCGTCGAGGACTCCGAGGACGATGTTGCCGAGGTTCCGCCAGGTTTGTTTCCAGACAAAGTGTACTTCTTTTGTTTTTTCTAGATTGGGTTCTTTGTCTTTAATCTCCTTCTCATTCTTATCACGCAGGGGGGTTGACTACCCCAGGCTGGGTGGCCGATCATGCTCGGAAACGAGCTCTTTGGGATGCCAAAATCCCGCAAGGGAAGATACCCAAGGAGCCTTTTTGGACGTTCACGGAGGACATGAATATGTACTCCGAGGACGTTCCTCAAATGGCCAAGGAAATTTCGAAGGGGGTGCTCACTGAGGCTTCCTTCAGGGCTATAGCGGCGGCCCACCCGGGGGATAATACCCTCGCCGCAAAGATTACCGAGCATGCTGCTCAGGTATATCCTTTACAGCTCTTTCCCTTCAATTCTTTCCTAAGTTTCTGGTTCTTACTGATCTTGCGTTTATTTTTGCAGCTGATGGGGTACACCGCCTTTCTCCGAGTTCGGGTGGCCAGGGAGGCTGCTTTTCGAACTTCGGCCACTCGAACAATGAATGAGACAAGGACCGCACTGGCAGAGTCGGTCGCCAAGAACCATCAGCTGAAAGAGGCTGCTGAGAAAGAAATAGCTGCCCTTCTGGAGGAGTTCCGGAAGGAAAAAGAAGAACTTCAAAAGGACTCCTCCAGGAAGATCGCTGACCTCGGTGACCAAATAAAGGGGATGCTCGCCGCCAACGAGGATCTTCTTCAGCACAAGGCTGGTTCTGACGGCCGTATAGTGTCGTTGACGTGTGAGAATAACGCTCTCCGAGCCGAGGTCGAATCGTTGAAGAACGAGCCGAAGGGGGAGGAGAAGATAAAGGCGCTGGAAGAGGAGGTCGAGGATCTGAAGGACGAGCTTGACGACCTTGAGCTTGAGAAGAACAAGTCTGATCAGATGAGCAAGGTCGCGTTCCAGGACAGCTTCTGCCTTGCTCGGCACCAGGTTCTCCAGAGGTTCCCAAATCTGGACCTCTCTTTCCTAGAGGGTCTAAACATTCCTGGGGGACCTCGGTGGAAATGGTCCAAGGTCGAACATCTGAAACTTCCTCCTTCAATTCCAGCGCCGAAGGTGATGGAAAAGAGCGGGCAGACGAGTGGCTCTCGGGACGCCGCGAACCATTAGCCAATTTTTAGGGCCCCTTTTCCTTTCCTTCTATTTTGTAATCCTTCTTCGAACAGTTCTCTATTTTAAAGCAGCTTTGCTCTTAATGAGGATTTTTTGGCTAAGTTTTTTCTTGCGAGCTTCTTCATTTCCATTGTCCCGAACACGTTCGCTTCAAGAGACTTCGGAAAACCTGCGAATAAAGGAACTTTTTTACCTTCCTTTGTCCCGAGTGCGCTTGCTTGTAAGACTTTCTGGAAGGCCTGAAAAAACTTGACTAAGTCTTTTTGCAGGCTTTTGCATTTCCATTTTACCCCGAACATGATTGCTCAAGGGACTTCGGAAACCTTCAGTCAAATTTTTTCTTTTTCCAGTTGTCCCGAGAATGTTTGCTCAAGGGACTTCGGAAAACCTTTCGCGAGATTTTTCACTTCCCATTTTCCCGAGCATGTTCGCTCAAGGGAGTTCGGGAAATTTTCTCTGCGCTGGCTATGGCGAGTACTTCTGCGAGATTTTTGTTTTCCATTTTTCCTGAGCGTGATGGCTCAAGGGACTTTCGGAAAGTCATATCTACGCTTTATCATGGCGAGCACCTCTGCGGAGTTTTGCAAAATTTTTTTACACTTAAGAATTTTTCTCAAGGCCATTCTGTACAACATAACTCCTCCGCCCAACCTTATGCGTAGAATTATTTTTTCAAGGCGTTTGAGTGCCAAGTGTTCTTCAATTCAACGCCTTCGGTGTCGCCAAGCTTGTACACGCCTTTTCGTACTTCATAGCGAACCAGATAGGGTCCTTCCCAGTTTGCGTGAAGTACGCCATGGGATGGCCCTCGGGGTGCGAAGTCGGCCTTTCGGAGAACAAGGTCTCCCTTCTTGATTTCTTTTGGCCTGGCCCGTAAGTTTTACAGCCGTGGCCACTCTTCGCTGAACAGCTTTTCTTATCAACTTGGCTATTTTTCTGTGTTCGGCCATAAGATCGAGATTGGTTCTGAGGCCGAGGTCCTTACCACCTTCATCAAATACTTGCACCCGTACTGAAGGTTGAACTACCTCTAGTGGGATAATGGCCTCTGTTCCGAAGACGAGTGAAAAAAGGGGTCTCCCCTGTGGCTCTTCGGGGCGTCGTTCGATAGCTCCATAATATACTTTGGAGTTCTCCTGGCCATTTCCCTTTGGCTTCCCCTAGTCTCTTTTTCAGGCCATCATTTGTGGTCTTGTTCGATACTTCTACCTGCCCGTTGCTTTGGGGGTGGGCTATTGGGTCGAAGTGCATCTTTATTCCGAGGTCGCTGGTGAATTTTTGGAATCCTTTTTCTGTGAACTGGGATCCATTATCAGCTACTAGTACCCTCGGTATGCCAAATCTGCATAAGATGTTCTTCCATGGGAACTTCTGCACTTCTTTTGCCGAGATAGTTGTCAGTGGTTCTGCCTCCCCCCACTTTGAGAAATAGTCTAGTGCTACCACGCAGAATTTCATGCCTCCGGGTGCTGTGGGGAGTGGCCCAATAAGGTTTATACCCCAGACTGCGAAGGGCCAATGATAGTCTGCCGAAGTTACCATTTCCGAGGGTGTCCTCTGGTTTTTCGCGTGTCTCTGGCAGCTACCACATTTCCGAACGAACTGTCTTGCGTCCTTTCTCAGGGTAGGCCAGAAGTATCTTTGGGGGAGTATCACCGCTGCCAGGGCATTAGTTCCAATGTGTCAACCACACATGCCTTCGTGAATTTCTTCAAGGACCATTTCAGTATCCTTTTTATCCACACATCTTTGCAGCGGATTCCCATATCCCTGCGGATATAACTCTTCATCAATCAGGAAGAAGCTTTCGGAGCGTCTTCGTAGTCTTGCAGCATCGCCGGGGTCTTCGAGGAGCAAATTCTCTGCGAGTTATCTTTTTATTGGGTCTTTCCATCCTGTTCCCGAGGTCGTCATGCTCAGCACTGAGATGCTCGGATGGTCTGGCACCTCGGTATATGTTTTCGACTTCGCCAAGCAATCTGCCTCTGTGTTATTCCGCCGAGGTACATTTTCGATCCGTACGGCGTCAATCTTGGATGAGCCTTGCTACTAGCTCATGATATTTTCCCAAAATTGGGTCCTTCGCCCCATAACCTCCTGCCGTCTGCCGAACTTGGTAGCCTTTATTACCTCTAGGCCTTCGGGGCCCCTAATAATATGCCTTGAGCTTTTATGGCCTTCCGAGGCTCATACGTAATTTCGTGTTTGTCATGCTCTATGCACCATTTGGAGAGCCTTCCCGAATGATCACAGCCTTCTCCCTGCAAGCACCAAGGCGTATATAGCTTTTTGAAGCAAAAGGGTACCTGACTTCGGCGCCATGCAGGGAATTGCTGACATAGTAGACCGGTCATTGCTTTGGCCCTTCTTCCTTCACAAGGACTGAGCTCACAGCTTTTTCTGTGACGGCGAGGTATAGTACGAAGGGCTCTCCCTCCCGAGGTTGTCGCAGAGTCGGCAGGCTGGCCAGGTAGACTTTGAGTTCTTCCCAGGCCTTTTGGCAATCTTCATCCCAAGGATGATCATTTCTTCCGAGGTCGCCTTCCATTTCTGTGGCCTTTGTGAGGACTTTGGAGAAAGGTCTACACCTATCTCCGTACCTGGCAATAAACCTGCTCAGAGAGGTTATTCTTCCGGTGAGTTTCTGCGCATCTTTGACAGTGCCAGGAGTTCGGAGTTCAAGCAGGGCCATAATCTTCTCGGGGTTATCGTCGATGCCTCTTTCGGATACCATGTACCCAAGGAATTTTCCCGAAGTCTCCCCGAAGATGCACTTCTCAATATTAAGGCGGTTCCCGGAGGCTCTGAGCTTTTGGAAGGTTTCCTCTAAAATCTGCAAGGCGGTAGCCAGGCAGCTTGGTCTTGACTAGCATATCATCAACATACACCTCCATGTTTCTCCTTATTTGGTCTTTGAAGACCTTGTTCATCAGCCTCTGGTAGGTGGCTCCTGCATTTTTGAGCCCGGATGGCATCCTGATATAGCAGTACGTTCTTCCCTCGGTGATGAAGGCAGTCTTCTCTTCATCTTCGGGGTCCATCCTTATCTCATGGTAGCCACTTAAGGCGTTTAGGAAACTTAGGAGCCCATGTTCAGCAGTTGAATCTATTGGTGGCAGAGGGTATGAGTCTTTCGGGTAAGCATCGTTCAAGTTTCTGAGGTCGATGCACATCCGGAGTTTGCTGCTACCTTCTTTTGTGGCGATGACCACGTTGCTTAACCATTCGGGGTACTTCACCTCCCTGATAGCCTCAGCATCTAGGAGATGTTGGACTTTGCTAGACAGGCCTTGCTTCTGGACTTACTTTGAGGCTATGCTGTATTATGCCAAGGTTCACCCCCGGCATATTTTTTGGCGAGTAGGCAAACAGATCTTTATTTTCCAGCAGAAAGGATACAAGATTTTCCTTGTCACCTTCGGCCAAGCTCTTCCCTATTCGGGTAGATTGACCTGGAACAAGCTCTATTGCTTCCATTTCTGTCTTGGCGAGATCTTCTTCTTTGCCTTTTTCTGGTGCCCTTGCCTCCATTGTTTACGCGAGGTTGTTGCCGGAGCTTTTCGCGCTTTCATGAACACCTTTCTTACCTCGGCTTGGTCTATGAACACCTCTGTATCTCCATCCTTGGTGGCGAATGTGATAGTGAAGTACTTCACATCAGGGCCAATATGTAGGTTCCCCATTGTCTGATTTCCAAGGATGGCATTGTATGAGGACGGAGCGTTCATGACGATGAATCTCGCCACTGTGGAGGCGTGCAACTCAGCTGCTCTGTTCAGCGAAGTCCCTTTTATCATCAGCGGGAGGTCGATCCATCCGAGGACGGGGAGTTCGGATGGTCCAACCCCAAAAGTGGGCGAGGCGACAGGCTTTAGTTCGCTGCCAGAGATGCCCACGCTCGGTAGCAGGTGCGACAATAGGACGTCAGTATTTGAGCCATCATCAAGCAATACTCTTTTGACGTCCCAGTTCCCTACTCTTGCCATAATCAACAGTGGATCGTCGTGGGGGAAGACGACGGTGGAGCCACCTTTGCGAGCCAGCTTCTTTGATGGACTTTGATACTCCATGACTGCAATTTCTCTGGCTTTCCGCTTTCTTTCTGAGGATGGGAGCACCGTGGTGATGGTTTAGATAACCCCTGCTGGAGGTGGAGGGCGCTTTTTTGGACTTCTATTTCTCCGCCTGTCGGAGTCTTAGTCCTCATCTTCGGCCCCTTCTTCCTCCATTTTTCTGCCTTTCGGGGATGGCATCCTCAGGTATTTCCGAAGTTGGCCATTTTTTATCAGCGACTCTACGTACTTCTTCAGCTGGAAGCAGTCTTCGGTGTCATGACCGTGGTCGCGATGAAACTGGCAGAACTCCTTTGCACTCTTCTTATTATCGGTGGTCATCGCCCTTGGTCGCCGAATCTGCGTCCCTTGCCTTTCTAGCGCCATGAGAATGTTGGTCCGTAAAGTGCTCAATGGTGTGAAACTTTGAGGTTTCTTTCCTCGCATCCTCCGAGGTCGTCCCACGTATTCGGTAGGATGCCGAGCTTGTTGACTGGACTCTTCGGGGCGGTGGTGATCAGACTTCGGCCCAGCCATTCTTAGTTCTTCGGCGGTCATGTGCTGTTCTGATCTTCGGTAAAATTCTCCGAGGGTCTCCGGGGGGTCCTTTGAGAACTCGTAGAACAGCTGTAAGTCTCGCCGAAGGCCTCGTGTCATGGCAAGAATGCGGATTTCGGGCCTGAAGTCTGGGACGCTCAGAGCTTCCCTGTTGAATCTTTCGACATAGTCTCGGATGGTTTCTCCATTCCCCTGCTCTATGTCGAACATCTGCACAGGCATCTTCGCAGTAGGTCGGCTCCCGATGAACTGCTGGGCGAAGGCTGTGGACAACTCTTGGAACTCAGTGATGGTTCCTGAAGGCAAGGAATTGTACCACGCCGTGGCTGGCCCTGTGAGGGTGACTTCGAAGCACTTGCACATGGTAGCGTCGTCAGCACCGTGTATTATCATGCTGCGTCTGTACTTCGTCAAATGGGCCTGCGGATCAGTACGACCATCATAAATCTCCAACCGAGGTACTCTGAAGTCACCTGGCATGGCTGCCTCAACAACGGCCTGAATAAATGGCGAGTCATCTTCGCAGCCTGTTCCCGAGAGTCTGGCCCAAACGGGTTTTCTGGCCACTTGTTTCTCCACTCTGTCCAGCCGTGCCAGTATCCTCTCCATCAGCACTGTGGCGCTAGGGCCTTCTTCAGGGAATGGAGATCGCCGGCACCTCTTCGGGGGGCGAGTTCGGCGCTGAGGGGACAAGGACCTCGCCTCAGGCGCCGAACTGCTTCGCTGTGAGACTCTCAGTCGCTTGGACCCGGTTTGTCCCACAGGCCGTTTCCCGAGGGTTATATTTTCTGTGGATGATTCTCCGCGAGGGTCTCTTCTCCCCGAACTGCGATGTGTAGACTTGGGGCTTTTCTCCCGAGGGCGTGTCGGTGGGGGGGGTCTCTGGGCCTGTGCTTGCTGTGGCCATCTTCGGCCGATCTGCTGGGTCATTTCAGACACGACCGAACGCTGAAAGTCTCTCAAGAAGCTCATGGTGACTACCAGAGGGCAGTCTCCCTCAGGCGCAGAAGTCCCTGAGAGTGTTTCCTCAGCAGCCGGTTGTATCTCAGGCGCGGACGGGGACTTCGGGAGCCCCATGTCCTTAGAACGCCGAGTCTCAACGACGGTGATCTCAGAACGGGTTCCCACAGACGGCGCCAAATGATGGCCAGGGGCCTCATCGTTTATAGTCATGGTGACTGGTGGAGAGACTTCTGGGAGGAAGAACGTCTGGTGGAATGGACAGCCTGAAGGGGAGTGCCTGAAAGCTCAGAAACAAAGGGTTAGGAGGCCCCCGGAGTGTTTTTCCGGGGGGTGAGCCTCCGACGCCCAAGTCAGTGGTGGCTGAGAAAAGGCAGAGAAAATAGCACAAAGGGCTGAAGGGTCTCGCCTGATAGCTTTCTCAGAGTGTGGGAGCCGTGTTTGGCCAACCAACCAACCTCCTGCCCAGTATTAATTCCTGGTATTTAAAGGAGTGTCTAGCCCGTTCAGATCACGACACGTGTTCGGTCGGATGTTCCCTGAGTTTCTGGGCGTAGGAGACAGATAACTGGTAGCAAGTTGTCCTGAGCCACGTGCTGAGATGGGCCATGATGTGATTCTGACGGCGTCCGTATGTCAGAGCGCCTATTCAGGCGACTTTATGACGTCTGTGAAAGGACGTGTCAGAGGCTTCCTTAAATGCTTCCATAAATGCTCCTGCCGTACTCCCGAGGTCCCTGGGTGAGGTCGTCCTCTAGTTCGGACAGAGCCTCTTCGGGAAACAAGCCCTCAGTTCGGGGGTTCCCAGTTTCAGGGAGTTCCGCCTTCGGGGATATCATGTTCGGCTCGCTATGTCTGGTGCCGCTTTTCCGAAGGCGATGTGTTCACAACCTTGGGGGGCGAGTAGTGTCCTCGGGGCTTCCTGGCGTGCCGGGCTCGGAGCTCTTCGGCTATCTCCCGAGGTGCCTGATCGCACTTTTTCTCGGGTAGCGCGAGCATCTTCTGGCCATCATTGTGGCAGGGAGTTCGACCAGATAGAGGCGATAGCGTTTGGCTATCACAAGCTTTGTTCTTGAGTTTTGGTGAAGGGCCGAGCCAAATCAAGCTAGGGTTCCAAGGTATTCTTTGTATCTCTTGATTTCCATGGTATTTCTTCCATGAACAAGGGATTTAGAAGCTCAATTGTTGTTAGATTGAGTTAATTGAAAAAGTTTGATGTTGGTTTGAAAGTTGGTTGTTGGCCGAAAGTATTGGATGAGTAATCTTGGTGTTCATCTTGAGTTCCATGGAAATTAGTCCATGATTAAGGTTAATTGGTGCCTATTTGATCTTATACTAGGCAATTTTGAGCAAGGAACATCAATGTGTGCAAGTTAGTGTTTGGCCGAGAAGCTCATTTTGAGGTAATGTTATGTTCTTCGTTGATTACATGGTAATGGCGCCATGAATAAGGGTTATTGATGATTTGGTGATTATATGATGGATTAAATTGATGAAGAACATTAAAGTGTGAAAATGGGCATTATGGCCGAGAGAATGGATTAGTGTAATTAGGTGTTCTTCATTTAATTGCATGGTAATGGTGCCATGAACAATGTTTATTGATGATTGGATGATCATGTAATGAGTTAGTTGATAAAGAACATAAATATAAGGAATTGGGCATTTTGGCCGAGAGTTTGAACTAGTGTATCTTGGTGTTCTTCTTGGAGTACATGGTATTTAATCCATGATTATGTGTTGTTGATGCCTATGTATTGTTATGGTAGGCATTGTGATTGAGGAACACTTGGGCAATTGAAGTTTGGTTGTGACCGAGAGCATATTGAGGTAGGGTTCACTAACACTTGATATTGCTTGGTGAATTACCATGGTTCAAGTGTTTAAAGTGACTAAGTGATGGTTAAAATTTGCCAAATGACCTTAGTTGCTTGATGGGCTATTGAGGTTTCGCTCGGTTGAATTGTTGATTAGCTAATTAACTAATGTACATGTACTAGAAATGCAAGTAAATGTGGCCTATTTGCTTAGCATTTTGGAGCTCTAAGTGGAAGTGGATGGTTTGATGGTGTTTTGTGTGCAATGTGCATATGGGTACATGTATGATTATTTGGGCCGAGAGCAAAATGTGGAGTGTGTGTGTGTGTGTTCTTGTGTGCTTTGGTGCTTTCCATGTGCTTGCTAACCCCACTTATGGAATTGCGGATTTTATGCCATGGTTATTTATCTTGTATATGTATATGCTTGGTTTTCCTTGTCTTTGTGTTTGTTTTGCAGGTAAAGCTAACTAATGGGAGGTTAAGCATTGAGTGAATACTGAGCTTAACTAAATAGACTCTTATTAGAGTTGAATATATATATAAGTGAATCCTACTGAGTTTTACTCACTGCCCATCCTTTTATTTTCATGCAAGGACATTCGGCCTGAGTAGCACTAGTTTGCTCTGTACTTGTGTTTAGTGCTTGTTTGCTTGTTTAGCAAGGTATGTGCCAATGTGTGCTTGGCTTATTAGTTCTAGTACATTACAAGTCTTATATTCTTTGTTGGCCGAGACTTATGTGATAAGTATGCAGGTTGTAGTTGGAGACTTGTCTAGGAAAGCTATGGATACTTGGACTTTGGCTTTGATCATAGTATTTGCTTTCATGACAATGAATCAAGCAATTGGGTTGGTGTTGCAGTGTGTACTTTTGTATGGAATTCTCAAAGTTCTGTTTGACCATTAATGGTCTTGGTATGTATATAACTTGGCATCGATAACTTTCGGGTTCATGGCATGTAGCCATGTTGCACACTAGGTAGACTACCATTTTATGTATTTATATGTAGTCCTGGATGCCTAGATTGGTGATGGTTTTGTTGGACTTGAATGCCAAGTTATGTATGGACTTATGGTTGGTTTTGTGCTTGTATATGTGATGCTCGGCAACATCTTCGTTCAGTGACATTGTGACTTCTGGAGGGACTTCCTGAGAGGGAGAACGCCTGGAGCCCAGATTTCCCAGGGGAGTGTGCCTAAAAAGCTCAGAAGAGACGGCTAGGAGGTCCCCGGGGTGTTTTTCCGGGGAGGAGCCTCCGATGCCCAAGTCAGTGTCCTGAGAAGGTAAAGGGGAAGCACCAAAGATTTTAGTGGCCTTGCCTGTTTTGTGTTTTCTTAAGGAGAGGGGTCTGATCCAGGATCGATCCTTTGCCAGGGTTTGTTTCCTGGCATTTATAGGAGTGTCCAGCCCGTTCAGATCGTGACACGTGTTCGGTCAGATCTTTTCTGTACCTTCGGGCGTAGGGGACAAGTAGCTGTTGCAGGCTCCTCGAGCCTTGGTCCGAGACAGGTCGTGACAAGACCTGGATGGCGTCGGCGTGTCAGATCGCCGTTTGAGGCAGCATGTAGCACCTGTGGGCGACATGTCAGAGGCTCCTTAAATGCTCATGCCGTACTCCCGACGTCCTCTGGGCGAGGTCATCTTTGACACAGATGCCCTTCCTCGGGAGCTATGCTCGTGGTTTCGGGGAGTTCCCTGGTTCGGAGGTTCCACCTTCGGGGAGATCCTCTTCTGCTTGCAATAGTCAGTTCTTCATATCCGAAGGTGATTCAACCGGTCCCCCAGGGGAAGCCGGTCAACATCTTTGAAATCCCTGGTGTACTAGCCGAAGTTCCCAAGTTCGAGGCTTTTGACTTCGCTCCCTCCGAGGTCAGTGATAGCGCCTCTTTCAGATGACGCTAGGCTTCCCAATCGCACTTTTGGCAGGATAGCCCTTCGGCTATCACAAGCCCCCGTCCAAAAAGCCGAAGTGGAAGCTTCGGTTTGTCAGCTTCCGGAGGGCGCCCCTCGGGGCCTTCGGGGTAATACCTTTGCCGAAGATGCTCCTTTTGTCCGAAGACATTGGCTCCTCAACCATAGCCTGTCTTTTGGTGTCTTCGAGGTAACCTACTTCTTTCCTTTTGCAAGTATGTGAAATGTCGCATCTCGTAACCAGGTGTGTCAGTTTGGAGCGGCGCGCCATTTGTCAGAAAGCGTGTCCCTCTTTTGGCACGATGGCTGACACGTGGCAGCTAGTTATTGGCGGGAGCTGCATCAGACATAACGAGCGCTCCTTTTTATATGCCCCGAGCAGTTATGGCGACTGTTCGCCTTTGCGGAGTACTTATGACATCTGGTTCACCTACCCTTCTCGGCCTATATATACATTTGTCCTGTCATAACCTCCTTTTGCTTCTGCTTTTACTTTTCAAGTGTTTTTGCTTTTCCTTCTGCTTTTTGCGGCGGTGCTCTTTGACGCAGTGTTTTCTGGCAACTTTTCGCGACGGTGACTTCAAACCCAGATTTTGGCAAGTCATTTGGTGGGTTTTTGATTTCCAGAGTCCTCTGATTTTTAAAGCTTTCCCGAAGTCATTTTTTACCTTTTTCCGAAATCATTTCCCGGCCGACCATGCCCATTCCTGAGAGTTGGCAGCCTCTTTTGTCTCACCCTTGCTACACCACTTCTGAAAAATTAGAAAAATGGAAGACCAAGTTCTTCCTTCCCTCGTACGCCATTACCAGGTTGCCACGTTCGGACCAATTTAGCTTTTCGAACCGGGGTGACGAGGTTACCGTTTTCCGGGCCCAGCTGAAAGCCGGACTTCGGTACCCTTCTCCGAAGATGATTTGTGACTTTTTCCAGTTCCATGGCATTGCCGTAAATAAACTTCCGCCAAACTCATACTGCTATTTTAACGCCTTCCTCTGCATGTGTGGCGTCTTCAAAATAGAACCCCACTTCGTTATCTTTATGCAGTACTATAAGCTCTTCGTGGTCCCGAAGGGTGGCTTTTACTTTATGCTAGCCCGGGGATCCGGGAGCAAAAATTATATGTTCACCTTTGCCACCAAGGACAGCTGGCAAGGGTGGCAACAAAAGTTTTTCTTTCTGAAGATCGAGGAGGCCTGGTCGCATGTTCCAACCAAGTGGGCTCGGGGAAGCCTGGAGATGGACGTCGTAGATCCGAGGATAATACTAACTCCCGAGTTGGCTCCCGTATTCGCGGACTTCGATAGACGTATCCGCGCCGTCTCCGACTGGGGTTCCAAGGTCCCTTCGCGTTCTCTCTACCCCTTCCCCATCAATTGGAAGCTAATGACCGAGGAGGTTCTTCGGGAGTTAGGGGTAGTGAAGGAGCACAAGACAGACCTCGGGATGCCGGCTCTTGCCATCGCTAGGAAGGATTCCTGGTTGGTGAAACTCCTTCGGGAGGAAGTTACTTACGAAAATTTTTATGAGCATAAGTTATCTCCAAATCCCTTTGTTATAATTTTCACCTTGGACTTACGCTGATGTCTTCTTTCTTTTCCAGAGATGTGCGACGACACTGCTGCTTTCTACAAGTCCCTTTTCACTGGTCAAGTTGCGAAGGGTGAGGAAACGAAGAAAGCCGCCTCCCGAAGGTGGAAAGCGACTGGTGCTGGTCCTTCCTTGGTTAAACGAGCAAGGAAGACTGTTCATCCTCCTCCGCCGGAAGTTCTTGAGGAGGTAAGCGAAGAGCCCAAAGCTGCTGCCGCTCCGCCGCCCGAGGTTGCTGCCGACGTCCCTCCTCGGAGTCCTACTTCGTCGCCTACTCTTCTGGGTGCCCTGGTGGAGGCCCTTTCTGCCGAGGATCGGCATAAAAGCAAAGGCAAGGGGGTTTCTACCGAGGAGGTCTCGGACTCCGATGACGACGTCGCCGAGGTGCCGCCAGGTTCGCTTTCTCAGACAGAGTGTGATGCCTTTACTTTTTTGAATTTTGAGATTTACTTGTCTTGACCAGCTTCTTGTTTTGCCGTGCAGGGGAGTTACTTACTTTGAGTTGGGCAGCCGAGCACACCCGGAAGTGAGCCCTTTGCGATGCCCATTTCCCGAAGGGGAAGATCCCGAAGGAGCCTTTCTGGTCGTTTACGGAGGACATGAATTTGTACTCCGGAGACTGCCAGCAAATGGCCAAAGAGATCTCGAAGGGACTGAGGCCTCCTTCGGGGCCATTACGGAGGCTCACCCGGGCGATGATTCCCTTGCCGTGAAATTTTCCGAGCACGCTACCCAGGTATGCTTCATGCCTTTCTTTTTTCCTTTTGATTTCTTCTAACCGTTTGGCTCTCTCTTTGCCTTACTGACTTTGCCTTTATTTCTTTGCAGCTGCTGGGGTACGCTGGTTTCCTCAGAGTTTGGGTGGCGAGGCAATCGGCGTTCCGAGTCTCGGCCCTAGAGATCATAGAAAAAACTAAGGCCACGTGCTCGGAATTGGCTGCCAAGAACACGCAGTTGGCTCAAGCTGCAGAGAAGGAGGTTGCTGCCATTCGGGAGGAGTTCCTGAAAGAAAAAGAACAACTCTTGAAGGATTCCTCCCAGAAGATTTTTGACCTCGGCTCCCAGGTGGCGGAGCTGATTTTGGCAAACGAGGCGCATCAAAAGGAGAAGTCTGAGTCTGAGGCTCTCCTGGCGAAGGCGCTTGCTGAGAAGGCCGCGCTCCAAGACGAGGTCGATTCTTTGAAGAAGGAGCCGAAGATGAAGAAGATGAAGGCACTGAAGAAGGAGGTCGCAGATCTGAAGAAGGACCTTGATGCCCTTGGGGTCAAGAAGGATAAATCCGACCAGATGACCAAAGTTGGTTTCCAGGACGGCTTCTGCCTCGTTCGGCACCAGGTTCTTTAAAGGTTCCCAGATCTGGACCTTTCTTTCTTAGAGGCCCTAAACATTCCCGAGGGGCCTCGGTGGTCTTGGTCCAAGATTGAGCACCTGAACTTGCCTCTTTCTTTCCCAGCGCCGAAGGTGGTGGAAAAGGACGCAGGAGCTGGTGGCTCCCGGGACGCCGAGATTCCTTAGTTTGTTTTAGGGTCCTTTGCCTTCTTTTTTGTACTTCTTCTTCTGGCAATCTTTCTTCTCTGTAAGCAGATTCATCTCAATAAAGACTCTTTTTGGCTAAGTCTTTTTGCGAGTTTTTTCGTTTCCCATTGTCCCAAACATGATCGCTCAAGAGACTTCAGAAAATCATATATGCGCTTATTACGGCGATCACCTTCGCGGAATTCTGGCTTGTACAATTTACACTTAAGAACTTTTCTAAGAAACTACTGTACTTAGAATATTTTTCAAATTTGTACAACACAATTCTTCCGCAAGATCCTAAGCATAGAATTTTTTCAAGGCATCCGAATGCTGACTATTTTTTAATTCTACGCCTTACCCATCGCTGAGTTTGTACACCATTTTTCGTACTTTGGCAAGAACCAGATTAGGTCCTTCCCAATTTGCGCAAAATACCCCGTGGGATGGCCTTCGGGGTCCGAATTCAGCCTTTCGGAGAATGAGGTCTCCTTTCTTTATTCCCTTCGGCCTGGCGTGCAAGTTTATAGCCGCGGCGACTCTTTGCTAAAAGGCTTTTCTTCTCAGCTCGGTTGTTTCTCTATGTTCGGCGACGAGGTCGAGCTTGGTTCTTAGGCTGAGGTCATTTCCACTTTCGTCAAATACTTGCACCCGTACTGTGGTCGCACTACCTCGATTGGGATGATGGCCTCTGTACCGAAAACAAGTGAAAAAGGCGTTTCCCCTATGGCTCTTCAGGGTGTTGTTCGGTAGCTCCATAATACGCTTTGGAGCTCTCCTGGCCATTTCCCTTTTGCTTCTCCCAGCCTATTTTTCAAACCATCTTTTATGGTCCTGTTAGATACTTCTACTTGCCCATTGCTTTGGGGGTGAGCTACTGGGGCGAAGTGCTTTTTTATTCCGAGGTCACTGATAAATCCCTTGAACCCTTTGTCTATAAACTGGGATCCATTATCAGCTACTAGTACCCTCGGTATGCCAAATCTGCATACGATATTCTTCCATACGAACTTCTGCACTTCTTTTGCCGAGATAGTAGCCAAGGGTTTTGCCTCGACCCATTTGGAGAAATAATCTACTGCTACTACGCAGAACTTTATGCCTCCAGGTGCTGTTGGGAGTGGTCCTATGAGGTCTATGCCCCAAACTCCAAAGGGCCAGGGATAGTCGGCCGAAGTTACCATTTCCGAGGGTGTCCTTTGGATATTCGCGTGTCTCTGGCAATTACCACATTTCTGGACGAACTGCTTAGCGTCCTTTCTCAGGGTAGGCCAAAAGTACCCTTGGCGAAATATCACTGCTACCAGGGCGTCGGTTCCAATGTACGAACCACAAGCGCCTTCAGGAACCTCTTTGAGGATCACTTCAGTATCCTCTTCGCCAACACACCTCTGCAGTGGATTTGCGTATCCCTGCTGATACAACTCTTCGCTGATTAGGAAGAATCGACCGGAGTGTCTTCGCACTTTTGCAGCGTCGCTGGGATCTTCGGGGAGCGCGTTGTCTGTGAGATACCTTTTTATCGGGTCTTTCCATCCTTTTCCCGAGGTTACTATGCTCAATACTGCGATGCTCGGATGGTCTAGCACCTCGGTGCATGTTTTCGCCTTCGCCAAGCAATCTACTTCGGCGTTATCTCGTCGAGGTACATTTTCGATCCGTATGGTGTCGAACTCTTGAATGAGTTTTGCTACCAGTTCGTGGTATTTTTCCAAGGTTGGGTCCTTCGCCCCATAGTCTCCTGCCGTTTGTCGAACTACTAGCTGGGAATCGCTGTGGGCCTTTAAATTTCTCACGCCAATTTTTCTGGCTAGGCGCAATCCTGCTATGAGGGCTTCATACTCAGCCACATTGTTGGTGACGTTAAAGCTGAACTTGATAGCCTTCATTACCTCTAGGCCTTCGGGACCTCTAATAATTACCCCGGATCCCTGGTGTTCGGTCCCCGAGGCTCTATCGACATACAAAGTCCATTATGGCTCACCTTCGTTTGGATCTGGATGGCTGTCCTCGGTGGTGGGTACTTCGGCAATGAAGTCTGCCAGAGCTTGAGCTTTTATGGGTTTTCGAGATTCATAAGTGATGTCATGTTCGCCAAGCTCTATACACCACTTGGAAAGCCTTCTCGAATGATCAACTTTTCTCATGACATCGCGTAGAGGTAGACTGCTTCAAACGATGATAGGGTGAGCCTGAAAATATGGTCGCAGCCTTCTTCCTGCTAGCACCAAGGCATATATAGCTTTTTGCAACAAAGGATACCTGACTTTGGCGCCATGCAGGAACTTGCTTACGTAATAAACCGGCCATTACTTTGGACCTTCCTCTTTCACAAGGACCGAGCTTACTGCTTTTTCTGTGACGGTGAGGTATAATATGAGGGGTTCTCCCTCGCGGGGTTGCCGCAGAGTGGGCAGACTGGCTAAGTAGATTTTGAGTTCTTCCCAGGCCCTTTGGCAGTCTTCATCCTAAGGATGATCATTACTTCCGAGGTTGTGCTCCTTTTTTGCTGCCTTAGTGAGGACTTTCAAGAATGGTCGACACCGGTCTCCATACCTGGAAATAAACCTGCTAAGAGAGGTTATCCTTCCGGTGAGTCTCTGCACATCTTTTATTGTGGCAGGAGTTCGGAACTGGAGCAGAGCCTTAATTTTTTCTGGGTTAGCATCAATGCCTCTTTCTGACACCATGTACCCAAGGAACTTTCCCGAGGTCACTCCGAAGATGCACTTTTCGGGATTAAAACAGATCCCGAAGGCTCTAAGTTGGTCGAAAGTTTCCTTTAGATCTGCGACGTGGTCGTCAGGCAGCTTGCTATTGACTATCATATCGTCGACATATACTTCCATGTTTCTCCTTATTTGGTCGTTAAAGACCTTGCTCATCAACCTCTGGTAGGTGGCTCCTGCGTTTTTGAGCCCGAAGGGCATTCTAACGTAACAGTATGTTCCTCCCTCGGTGATGAAGGCGGTTTTCTCCTTATCTTCGTGGTCCATCCTTATTTGATGATACCCACTGAATGCGTCGAAGAAACTTAGGAGTCCGTATTCGGCAGTTGAGTCTACCAATTGGTCTATCGGTGAGAGAGGGTATGAGTCTTTTGGGCAAGCATCGTTCAAGTTTCTGAAGTCGATGCACATCCAGAGCTTACTGCTTCCTTCTTTTGTGGCAATAACCACGTTGCTTAACCATTCGGGGTACTTGACCTCCCTGATGACATCAGCGTTCAACAGGCGCTGGACTTCAGTTTTGACAAAGTTACTTTTATGGACTGAGATGCCCCGTTTCTTTTGCCGGACAGGTTTTGCTTCCGGACTTACTCTAAGGCTATGCTGTATTACGCTAGGGTTTACCCCTGGCATATCTTTCGGCAAATAGGCAAACAGATCTTTATTTTTCAGTAGAAAAGATACAAGTTTTTTCTTGTCACCTTCGGCCAAGTTTTTCCCTATTCGGGTACTTTGGCCTGGGACAAGTTCTACTTTTTCCGTTTCCGCTTTCGCGGGATCTTCGACCTCGCCCTTCTTTGGTGCCTTTGCCTCCACCGTTTGTGCGAAGTTGTTTGCCGGAGCTTTTCGTGCCTTGACGAACACCTTCCTTACTTTGTCCTGATCTATGAAGATTTCCACATCTCCATCCTTGGTAGTGAAAGTGACAGTTAAGTACTTTACATCAGGGCGAATGTGCAGATTTCCCTGTGTCTGTCTTCCAAGGATGGCGTTGTACGATGAAGGGACATTCATGACAATGAACCTTGCCATTGTGGAGGTGAATAATTCAGCAATCCCATCTACTGAAGTTCCTTTCATCATTAAGGGGAGATCGATCCATCCGAGGACAGGCAATTCGGATGGTCCTACCCCGAAAGTAGGCGAGGTGATGGGCTTGAGGTTGCTGCTAGATATGCCCAAGTTCGGCAGTAAGTGTGAAAATAGGACGTCGGCGTTCGATCCATCATCGAGCAACACTCTCTTGACGTCCCAATTTCCTATCCTCGCCATGATCAACAGTGGATCGTCATGGGGAAAGATGACGGCGGAGCCATCCTTGCGGGCCAGTTTCTTTGTCGGACTATGATATTCCATGACTGCTATTTCTCTGGCCCTCCTCTTTCTTTCCGAGCATGGGAGCCCCGTCATGATTGTTTGTATTATTCCAGCCGGAGGTGGAGGGCGCCTTTTCAGACTTCGGTTCCTCCGCCTGTCAGAGTCGTAGTCCTCATCTTTTGCCTTTTCTTCCTCAACTTTTCTCCCTTTCGGGGAAGGCATCCGCAGATAACGTCGAAGTTGGCCCAGTTTTATCAGTGACTCTATATACTTCTTCAATTGGAAGCAGTCTTCGGTGTCGTGGCCGTGGTCGCTGTGAAACTGGCAGAACTTCTTTATGTTCTTCTTGTTATCAGCGGTCATGGCCTTTGGCCGCTGAATCTGTGTCCCCTGCCTTTCCATTGTCATGAGGATGTTGGTCCTCGTGGTGTTCAGAGGTGTGAAAATTGGGAGTTTCCTTCCCCGCATTCTCCGAGGTCGGCCTGCCTATTCGGTTGGATACCAGGTTTGCTGGTTGGACCCTTCGGCACGGGTGTGATCGGACTTCGGTCCACCCATTCTCAGCTCTTCGGCAGTCATGTGCTGTTCGGCCCTTCGGTAAAATTCGCCAAGCGTGTCTGGGGGGTCCTTGGAGAACTCGTAAAACAGCTGTGAGTCCCTCCGAAGGCCCCGCGTCATGGCGAGAATGCGTATTTCGGGCCGAAAGTCGGGACACTCAAAGCTTCTTTGTTGAACCTTTCGACATAGTCGCGGATGTTTCTCCATTTCTTTGCGCTATGTCGAACATTTGGACGGGCATCTTCGCCGTTGGCCAACTTCCAATAAATTGCTGCGTGAAGACCGTGGATAACTCCTGGAACTCCGTGATGGTTCCTGGAGCCAATGAATTATACCACGCAGTTGCTGGTCCTGTGAGCGTGACCTTGAAACATTTGCACAAGGTAGCGTCGTCAGCACCGTGCATCATCATGCTGCGTCTGTACTTGGTCAGATGGGCCTGTGGATCAGTGCGGCCATCATAAATCTCTAGCCGAGGTACTCTGAAGTCGCCTGGCATGGCTGCCTCAAATACAGCCTGGGTGAACAGGGACTCATCCCCACAAAAGGTTCCCGACAGCCTGGCCCAGACGGGTTTGCGGGTACCTGTTTTTCCACCCTGTCTAGTCTCGCCAGTATCCTCTCCATAAGGATCGTGGCACTAGGTCCTTCCTCTGGGAAGGGAGATTGCCGGCGCCTCTTCGGGGAGTGAGTTCGGCGTTGGGGGGATAGGGACTTCGCCTTAGGCAACGAACTCCTTCGATGTGGGACTTTGGGTTGCTTCGACCCTGCTTGTCCCGCAAGCCGTACACCGAGGGGTATGTTTTCCATTGAAGACTCCTCACGCGGGTCTCCGCTTCCCAAACTACGATAGGTTGATTTGGGGCTTTTCTCCCGAGGGCGTGCTGGTGAGGGAGGCCTTTGGGCCTGAGTTTGTTGTGGCCACCTTCGGTCTATTTGCTATGTCATTTCAGCCACGACAGGACGCTGAAAGTCGCGTAGAAAGCTCATAGTAATGACTAGAGGGCGCTCTTCCTCGAGCGCGAAAGTCCCCGGAAAGGTTTGCTCAGTAGCTGGTTGAGCTTCAGGCCCGGATGGGGACCTCGGGAGTCCCTTGTCCTTCGAATGCCGAGTTTCAACAACGACGACCTCATAGTGGGTTCCCACAAACGGCGCCAAATGATGCTCGGCAGCACCTTCGTTCAGTGACATTGTGACTTTTGGAGGGACTTCCTGAGAGGGAGAACGCCTGGAGCCCAGATTTCCCAAGGGAGCGTGCCTGAAAAGCTCAGAAGAGAGGGTTAGGAGGTCCCCGGGGTGTTTTTCCGGGGAGGAGCCTCCGATGCCCAAGTCAGTGTCCTGAGAAGGTAAAGGGGAAGCACCAAAGATTTTAGTGGCCTTGCCTGTTTTGTGTTTTCTCAAGGAGAGGGGTATGATCCAGGATCGATCCTTTGCCAGGGTTTGTTTCCTGGCATTTATAGGAGTGTCCAGCCCATTCAGATCATGACACATGTTCGGTCAGATCTTTTCTGTTCCTTCGGGCGTAGGGGACAAATAGCTATTGCAAGATCCTCGAGCCTTGGTCCAAGATAGGTCGTGACAAGACCTGGACGGAGTCGGCGTGTCAGATCGCCGTTTGAGGCAGCATGTAGCACCTGTGGGCGACATGTCAGAGGCTCCTTAAATGCTCATCCCGTACTCCTGACATCCTCTGGGCGAGGTCGTCTTTGACACAGATGCCCTTCCTCGGGAGCTATGCTCGTGGTTTCGGGGAGTTCCTTGGTTCGGAGGTTCCGCCTTCGGGGAGATCCTCTTCTGCTTACAATAGTCAGTTGTTCATATCCGAAGGTGATTCACCCGGTCCCCCCAGGGGAGCCGGTCAACATCTTTGAAATCCCTGGTGTACTAGCCGAGGTTCCCAAGTTCGAGGCTCTTGACTTCGCTCCCTCCGAGGTCAGTGATAGCGCCTCTTTCGGATGACGCCAGGCTTCCCGATTGCACTTTCGATAGGATAGCCCTTCGGCTATCAATATGGATGTTAAATGTTATGGGCCAATGGTTGGCACCTTTAAGTTTGATTATGGACTTATGCTTGAGCATGTTTAGGTGAACCTCCATGTATATCTATGTTGGCCGAGAAGAACATATCCATATTAACTTGTGATTTCAAAAATCAAAACCATTAATGTGGCTTCTTGGTTGTCATATAGATAGCACACTTGATTGCACACCATTTATGCACTTAAAATTTCATTAAGTGCTGCCTTGCTCATCATGCAAGTAATCTAGCAAAACCCTGCTTGTTTTGCAAGTTAGTGGAATTGGGCCTTACTTCTGCTGCAAGTAATTAATGGATTTGTTTTAAAAGCCGCCTGGGCCACCTCCTAGGCTTCTCACCTTAAGAAAATAAGACTTAATGTTTCCATTGTTAGTTTGGCCGAATTAAAGAACTTAGAATTAAGCCCAGGTTGGGAGTTAAACCTAGAACTTATGGGCCAGGGCCTGTGTGAGGTGTGACAACTGCTCTAGACGTCCTCCCTCTCAGGAAGTCCCTCCCGAAGTCATGACATCATCCAACGAAGATGCCGATGGGCATCACCAGGAGCCAGCAAGTTGTACCATGCCGTTGCAGGTTCCGTAAGGGTGAACTCAAAACATTTGCACAAGGAGGCATCATTAGCACCATGTTGCGCTTGTACTTGGTCAGATGAGCCTGGGGGTCAGTTCGGCCATCGTAGGTTTCTAACCGAGGTACCCGAAAGTCACTCGGCATAGACGTTTCGATCACTGCTTGAGTGAATGGTGATTCATCTCCATTGAAGGTTTCAGACAACCTAGCCCAGACCGGCTTTCGAGCTACCTGCCTATCCACCCTTTCTAGCCTCTTCAAGATTTTCTCTATGAGGAGTGTGGCACTGGGCTCTTCGCCCTAGTGTCTATAGGCCTCGGGGACCAGAGACAGGCGTCTCCTTTTTGGGGAGTGACTTTGACACCGAGGAGATGGCAATTTCTATTCAGGTGACAAGCTCCTTTGACGGGGAGTTTTAGGTCTTTTTGCCCCCCGTTTATCCTGTAGGTCGTACCCCGAGGGGTATATTTTCTGTTGAGGATTCATCACACTTGATAGCCGAAGTGCTATCGCTCCTTTTTTCTATAAACTTCAGACAGGCATCATGGTCGGGAAATCCAACGTCACCCACAAGGAGTGCCGGTGCCGGCCTCGAAAAGGGTGAAGTTTGACACATCTGACAGGTGACTTCGGTAGTATGCCAACGACCCCGAGGAGATCAGCGCCAACTTCAGGAAACTAGTGTGTTGTCTTCCTCGGAAAGTTGAACGAACCATCCTCGGGGGAAAAGGACTGGCCACTTTCGGCAGAAGAGAATCCCCCCGAAGGAACAACTTCAGAGCTAGGGAATCCCTCGAACTACTGGTACGATTCCAGAAGAAGGGTCGTCACTCTGAAGGGCGATCTTGTCCAAGGGGACCCCGGGGGTACGGTGGAAGTAATTAACGAGCCTCTAACATATCGCCCGCACGTGCTACATGCCGCCCTAGAGCGCGCTCTGACGCACCGACGCCATTTACGTCTTGTCATGTAGGACTACTCCTACCTCAGCCCATGACCCGAGGAGCCTACAGATGGCTAGCGGTCCCCTATGCCCAAAAGTACAGATTATATCTGACCGAACACGTGTTGAGATCTGAACGGACCATACGATCCTTTATATACCAAGGAAATCGCCTCAGTAGGGGGACTCTTGCTCTCTCTTCGAGAAAAACATGAAACAGGCAAGAATCCTTAGCCTCCTCACATCTTTTCCTTTCCTCCCAAAATATTGACTTGGGCGTCAGAGGCTCCTCCCCGAAAAAACATCCCGGGGACCTCCTAACCCTCTTTTTCTGAGTGTTTCAGGTAGACCCTCATGGGAAACTTCACCTCCAGATGTCCCCCCTCACTGGAAGTCCCTCCCGAGCTTACCATGTCATATGACAAAGGTGCTGTTGGGCACCACTTGGCGCTGTTCGTTGGAAACCTCCCTCAGGTCGCCGTTGTTGAAACTCGGCGTTCTAAGGACAAGGAACTTCCGAAGTCCCCGTCCGCGCCAGAGGCTCAACTGGCGACTAAGCAAACTGCAGCGGGGACTTCCTCGCCTGAGGAAGAGCGTCCCCTAACTATTACAGTGGGCTTTCTATGCGAGTTCCAGTGCTCTATCATGGCTGAAATGACACAGCAGTTAGACCAAAGATGGCCATAACCAACTCCGGCCCAAAGGCCTTCTTCACTAGTACCTTGCCGGGAGAAAGGCCCCAGATCAACCCACCAAATTTCGGGGAGTGGGGATCAGCGTTGATGCCCATCGGCATCTTCGCTGGATGATGTCATGACTTCGGGAGGGACTTCCTGAGAGGGAGTACGTCTAGAGCAGTGGTTCCCCAGAGGAACGCGCCTGAAAAGCTTAGAAAAGAGGGTTAGGAGGTCCCCGGAGTGTTTTTCCAGGCAGGAGGCTCCGACGCCCAAGTCAGTTTCCTGAGATAAAGTAGGAAAGTTCAAAGAAGCTAAATGGCCTTGCCTATTTATATTTTCTTAGGGAGAGGAGGTCGAACTGGGGGTCCTCCTTCTGCCAGGGTCAGTTCCCTGGTATTTATAGAAGAGTCCAGCCCATTCAGATCGCGACACGTGTTCGGTCGGATGGAATCTGAGCTTCTGGGCGTAGGGGACAAGTAGCCGTTTATAGGTTCCTTGGGTTTGGAACCGAGACAGGTCGTGACAAGACCTGGACGGCGTAGGCGCATCAGACCGCTCTGTGAGGCGGCGTGTAGCGTGTGTGGGCGACATGCCAGAGGCTCCTTAAATGCCCATGTTGTACTCCCGAGGTCCTCTGGGCGAGGTCGCTTTTTAGTACGAATGCCTTTCTTCGGGAATTAACCCAGTAGTTTGGGATATCCCTGGTCGAGGGGTTCCCCCTTCGGGGAGATTCTCTGCTGCCTGAAATAGTTGGTTCTTCATCTCCGAAGGCGATCCGTTTGGTACCTCGAGGGGGCTGGTAGTATCCTCGAGTTTCCTGACGTCTCGACTTCGGGATTTTTGACTTCGCTTCCGAGGTGCGTGATATCACCTTTCTCGGGTGACGCCAAGTTTTCCGACCATACTATTAGCAAGAAGTACGGTCTGAAAGAGGCGATAGCCCTTCGGCTATCAAGCGTGATGAGTCCTCGACGGAAAATATACCCTTCAAGGTGCGACTTGCGGGGGAAATGGGGCCAAAATGACCTAAAACTCCCCGTCAGAGGAGCTCGTCACCTAAAGCGAAGTCATCATCCCCTCAGTGCCGAAGTCACTCCCCGAAAAGGCGACTCCAGTCTCCTTTCCTCGAGGCTTATAGACACCAGGATGAAGAGCCCAGTGCCGCGCTCCTCATGGGGAAAATCTTGACGAGGCTAGAAAGGGTGGAGAGGTAGGTAGCTCGGAAGCCGGTCTGGGCTAGGTTGTCCGAAATCTTCAATGGAGATGAATCACCATTCACCCGAGCAGTGGTCATGGCGTCTATGCCGAGTGGCTTTCGAGTACCTCGGTTAGAAACCTACGATGGCCAAACTGATCCTCAGGCTCATCTAACTAAGTACAAGAGTAGCATGGTGCTGCACGGTGCTAATGACGCTACCTTGTGCAAATGTTTTGAGGTCACCCTTACGGGACCAACAACGGCATGGTACAACTCGCTGGCTCCTGGAACAATCAGGGAGTTCTAAGAATTGTCTACTGCCTTCACGCAGCAGTTTATCGGAAGTCGGGCAACGGCGAAGATACCAGTCCAAATGTTCGACATAGCGCAGAAAAATGGAGAAACCATTCACGACTACGTCGAAAGGTTTAACAGGGAAGCCTTAAGTGTCCTAGACTTCAGGCCAGAAATACATATCCTGGCCGAGACACGAAGTCTTCGGAGAGACTCCCAGCTGTTCTATGAGTTCTCCAAGGATCCCCCAGACACGGTCGATAAATTTTACCGAAGGGCCGAGCAACACATGACTGCCAAAGAACTAAGAATGGGGGCCCCAAAACCTGATCACATTCACGCCGAAGCGCAGAGCCACCAAACACGTTATCCAGTTGAACCAAGGTGACGACCTCGGAAGTTTAAGGGAAGGAAGCCACTGACCTTCACTCCCCTGAACACCACGAGGACGAACATCGTCATGGTGATGGAAAGGCAAGGAACTCAGATCTAACGGCCAAGGGCCATAACCTCTGATAATAAAAAGAACATGAAAAAGTTCTACCAGTTCCATCGGGACCACGGGCATGATATCGAGGATTGCTTTCAACTAAGGAAGTACATAGAATCACTGATAAAGCAAGGTCAGCTCCGGCGATATCTGCGGATGCCTTCCCCGAAAGGAAGAAAAGAGGAAGAGGGAAAAGGAGATGACGAGGAGTATGACTCTGACAAACGCTGAAACTGAAGTCCTAAGAGGCGTCCTCCACCCCCGGCGGGAGTGATACAAATGATCACTACAGGACTGCCATCTGCAGAAAGGAAGAGAAAGGCTAGAGAGATATCGGTGATGGAATATCAAAATCCATCGAAGAAGCTGGTTCGGAAGGATGGATCCACCGTCATTTTCCCCCATGACGATCCACTACTGGTTATGGCGAGGGTAGGAAACTGGGACGTTAAGAGAGTATTACTCGACGATGGTTCGAACGCCGATGTCCTATTCTCACACCTGCTACCGAGTTTAGGTATATCAAGGGGCAATCTCAAGCCCGTCACTTCCCCTACTTTTGGAGTCAAACTGTCCGAACTACCCGTCCTCGGCTGGATTGATCTCCCCCTGATGATGAGGGGAACCTCAGTAAATGGCGAAGACGAGCTGTTTGCCTCTACAATGACAAGGTTCAGCGTCATAGATGTCCCTTCGTCATACAATGCCATTCTCGGGAGGCAAACGCAGGAACCTCCACATCTGCTCGGATGTAAAATACTTAACTGTTACATTCGCCACTAAAGAGGGAGATGCATAAATCTTCATAGACCAGGGGGAGGTGAGAAAGGTATTCGTCAAAGCGAGAAAAGCCCCAGTAACGAACCTCGCACAGGCTGCGGACACGGAGGTCTTACCCGCAGAGGAGTCAAAAGAAGAGGAAATAGAGATCTTGCGAAAGTTGAAATGGAAGAAGTAGAGCTTGTCCCAGGCCGAAGTACAAGAATAAGGAAAAACTTGGCTGAAGGTGACAAGAAAAAACTTGTATCTTTTCTACTAGTGAATAAAGATCTGTTTGCCTACTCGCCGAAAGATATGCCTGAGGTAGACCCTCGCATAATACAGCATAGCCTTAAAGTGAGCCCAGAAGCAAAGCCCATCCGCCAAAAGAAGCGGAGCATCTCGACACACAAAAACAACTTCGTCAAGGCCGAAGTCCAGTGCTTGATAGATGCGGGCGTAATCAGAGAAGTCAAGTACACAGAATGGTTAAGTAATGTGGTTATTGCCACAAAAGAAGGGAGCAACAAGCTCCGAATGTGCATCGACTTCAAAAACATAAATGATGCTTGCCCAAAGGATTCAAAGCCCCTCCCACCAATAGATCAGTTAGTAGACTCGACCACCGAGTATGGACTCCTAAGCTTCCTTGACGCCTTCAGCGGGTATAATCAAATCAGGATGGACCCTGAAGATGAGGAAAAAACCGCCTTCATCACCGAGGTTGGTACATATTGCTACATCAGAATGCCCTTCGGGCTTAAGAATGCAGGGGCCACCTACCAGAGGCTAATGAGCAAGGTCTTCAATGATCAAATAGGGAGGAACATGGAAGTTTATGTTGATGACATGATAGTTAAAAGAAAATTGCCTAACAATCATATTGCAGATCTGAAGGAAACCTTCCACCAACTAATAGCCTTCAGAATCTGCCTCAATCCTGAGAAATACATCTTCGGCGTGACCTCGGGAAAGCTCCTCGGGTTTATGGTATCGGAAAGAGGTATCGATGCAAACCCAGAAAAATTCAAAGCCCTGCTTGAATTTTGAACTCCTGTTACAATAAAGGATGTGCAGAGGCTCACCAGGAGAATAACTTCTCTCAGTAGATTCATTTCCAGGTATGAGGATCGGTGTTGAGCATTCTTTAAGGTCCTTACTAAGGCAACAAAAAATAACGGCGATCTCGGAAGCAATAACCATCCTTGGAACGAGGACTGCCAAAGGGCCTGGGAAGAACTCAAGGTCTATTTAGCTCGTCTACCCACTCTTCGGCAGCCGCGCGAGGGAGAACCCCTTGTACTATACCTCGCCGTTACGGAAAAAGTAGTGAGCTCGGTTCTCATAAAGGAGGAAGGGCTGAAGCAATGGCCAATATATTACTTGAACAAGTCCCTGCATGGTGCCGAAGTCAGGTATCCCCTATTACAAAAAGCTATCTATGCCTTGGTGCTAGCATGTAGAAGACTACGTCCGTACTTTCAAGCTCACCTAATTATTATCCAAAGTAGCCTACCTCTTCGGGATGTCATGAAGAGTATACCATTCAGGAAGACTTTCCAAGTGGTGCATAGAGCTCAACGAGTATGATATCACTTATGAGCCCAGGAAAGCCATAAAAGCCCAAGCTCTTGCAGACTTCAAAGCTGAGACACCCATCAATGAAGGCGGTCAATTAGACCTCGATGGGGGTGAGCCAGAATGGACTCTGTTTGTTGACAGGGCCTCCGGCTCCGAGCACCAGGGAGCTGGGGTAATTATCAGTGGCCCCGAATGACTGGAAGTCATGAAAGCCATCAAATTTGGGTTTAACATCACCAACAATATGGCAGAGTATGAAGCTCTTATAGCAGGGTTGCGCCTGGCCAGAAAGATTGGTGTGAGAAACCTAAAAGCCCACAGTGATTCCCAGCTAGTGGTCTGACAGACAGCAGGGGAATATAGTGCAAATGACCCAATTTTGGCAAAATATCATGAGCTCGTGAAAAAGCTCATCCAGGAGTTCGACGCCGTTCATATTGAAAATATGCCTCATTGAGACAATACCGAAGCAGACAGCTTGGCCAAGTAAAAAATGTGCACCGAAGTATTAAGCCACCCAAGTATAGCGGTGCTGAGCATAGAAACCTCAAAAAAAGGATGAAAAGATCTTATAAAAAGATATCTCACTACCACCGAGCTTCCTGAGGACCCCCATGAAGCGGCAAGAGTGCGAAGATGCTTCGGACGATATTTTCTAATTGGAGAAGAGTTATACAGGTAGGGGTATGTGAGTCCGCTACAGAGGTGTGTCAGCGAAGAAGATGCTGAGGTGATTCTCAAAGAAGTCCACGAGGGAGCCTGTGGTTCCCACATTGGAACTGATGCCCTGGCGGCAGTGGTACTTTGCGAAAGGTACTTTTGGCCTACCCTAAGAAAGGACGCAAGGCAGTTTGTCCAGAAATGTGACAATTGCCAAAGACACGCCAGCATCCAAAGGCTGCCCTCAGAATTAGTAACATCAGCAAACTATCCCTGGCCCTTCGCAGTATGGGGCATAGACCTCATTGGCCCGCTCCCGACAGCGCCTAGGGGCGTGAAGTTCTGCGTAGTTACAGTGGATTACTTCACTAAATGGGTCGAGGCAGAACCCCTAGCAACTATCTCGGCAAAAGATATACAGAAGTTCGTCTGGAGGAACATCATATGCAGATGTGGCATACCGAGGGTAATAGTAGCTGATAATGGTTCCCAGTTTACAGACAAGGGATTCCAAGAGTTCATTAACAACCTCAGAATAAAAATGCATTTCGCCCCGGTAGCCCACCCCTAGAGCAATGGACAAGTAGAGGTAGCCAACATAACCATAAAAGAGGGTCTGAAAAAGAGATTGGGGGAAGCGAAGGGAAAATGGTCAAGAAAACTCGCTAGTGTACTGTGGAGTTATCGGACAACACCCTGAAGGGCCATGGGGGAGACACCTTTTTTGCTCATCTTTGGCACAAGGGCCATTATGCCGATCGAGGTAGTACAGCCATTGGTACGAATACAGGTGTTCGACGAAGGAGGGAATGACATCGGATTGAGAACTAAGCTCGATCTCATTGGTGAGCACAGAGAGATGGCCGAGCTCAGAAGGAAGGACTTTCAGCAAAGAGTGGCCACAGCCATAAACTTGCGCACCAGGCCAAAGGGAATAAGGAAAGGAGACTTGGTTCTCCGAAAGGTCGAGTTTGGACCCCGAAGGCCATCCCACGGGGTATTTCGGGCGAACTAGGAAGGGCCTTACTTAGTCCTTGAAGAAGTCCGAAATGAAGTCTACAAACTCGGCAACACCGAAGGTGCAGAATTGAAAAATACATGGCATTCGGACGCCTTGAAGAAGTTTTATACTTAGAGTTTTGGCAAGAAATTATACAAATTGGAAAAAGTTTCTAAGTACAGGAATTCTCTACCATCAAAGAATCCTCACCAAACAAAGCCTAAGCAGAAAGCTTTGTGAGTGCTGTTTTTTGTCTAAGGAAAGTCGTCGAAAGTGCGTAATTTCTCGAAAATGGCTAAGCAAAGAAGGCAAAATATATTTTCTGAAGTCCCTTTACTGAAAGTGGTCGGGATAATTGGGAAATAAAAATTATTATCACCTAAAGACTTAGCCAGATTCAAAAGAAAGCAAAAACTTCATTAAAAATTGCTTTTTTTACAAGGAGAAGGTCACCAGAAGAAAAGTTACAAAGAAAAACAAAACAAAGGCAAAGGCCCTAAAACATCTAAGGGATCTCGGTGTCACGGGAAGCCCCAACTCCTGTGTCTTTGCCCACCACCTTCGGCGGCGTAGGAGGAAATGGCAAGTTGAGGTGTTCAAATTTCGACCAGGACCACCGAGGCCCTTCAGGAATGTCCAGGGCAGCCAAAAAGGATAGGTCGAGATCCGGGAACTTTTTTAGAACTTGGTGGCGAGCTAAGCAGAAGCCGTCCTAGAAAGCAACCTTGGTCGCCTGGACGGCCTTGTCTTTCTCGAGCAACAAGTCTTCCAATTCCTTCTCGAGATTAGCAAGCTCCTTTTTCAGTGCCTTCACTTTATTTTTCTTCGGCTCCTTCTTTAGGGAGTCGACCTCGACTTGAAGTTCGGCCTTTTCGGCGAGTGCCTTCGCCAGGAGAGCCGCGTTTTCCGCTTTCCCCTTCTGATAAGCCTTGTTGGCCGAAGTCAGCTCCACCACCTTCAAGCGAGGTCTGACATCTTCTGGGAAAAGTCCTTTAAGAGCTCTTCTTGGCCCTTCAAGAATTCCTCCCGGAGCTTGGCGACCTCCTCCTTGGCAATCCGGCTCAACTCTGCATTTTTTACGACCGAGCTGGCGCAGAAGACTTTGGATTTCTCCAGGCAATCTTTAGCCCAAACCTGGAACGCAGCTTGTTTCGCTGCCCGAGCCCTGAGGAAACCACTATACCCTAGGAGCTGCAAAAAAGGAAGAAAACACTTGGTAAAAGAAGAAAAGCCAAACACTTAGAAAAAGTCAGGAGGAAAAATTACATAGGGCCCGAAGTATACCTGGGCAGCGCGCTCGGATATTTTGGCGGCGAGAACCTCCTCATTCACGCATTCATCAGAGATGGCTTTAAAGGAGGCCTCGGTAAAAACCCCCCTCGCCATCTGAGGGGCCATCTGTTGGCAATCGGCGGAGAACAAGTTCATGTCCTCCGTGAAAGCCCAGAAAGGCTCTCTCAAAATTTTGTCCTTCGGGATATGGGAATCCCGAAGGGCCCATTTCCGGGTGTGCTCCACCATCCACAATGAAGGTGCCATCTCTTCTACAAAGTCAAAGCAGTACTCTATTAAGGCAGTGATCCTCAAATCAAAAAATTAGTAGCACTAAAATCTATCTAAGGAACAAACCTGATGGCACCTCGGCGACATCATCGTCGGAGTCCCGGACTTCCTCCACATCAGTAGGGATCTGTTTGCTTTTGTTTCTTTGGCACTCTTCGAGCTCCTCAGTAGAAGGAACTTCTGCCAAAGAACCCAGGAGATCTGCCGAGGTAGTGGGACTCCTAGAAACCACATCAGAGGCCACCTCGATTGGCAGGGCAGTTGGGACGTCGAGCTCGCCACCAACCTCCTCGGTGTCCTCTGGAGGAAAGGGAACAATGTCCTTCTTTGCCCTCTTGGCCAAGGACGGTTTGCTTCCAGATGTCTTATGCCTCTTGAAGGCGCTCTTCTTTGTTTGCTCTCCCTTTTCAGCTTAGCCGAGAAAGAAAGACTTGTAGTAGGCAGCAGACTCACCACCCATCTCTGAAAAAGAAGGAAGACATCAGTGTGAGTCCAAATGGATACTTATACTAAAAAATTTGGAAGAAAGCTTACTTTCAAAAAAGGCTTCATAAGTAAGCTCCTTCCAAAGAAGCTTTACCAGCCAGGACTCCTTCCCGTCGGTGGCAGGAGCTGGCATGCCAAGGTCCGTCTTGTGCTCCTTAACTACCCCCAACTCCCAAAGAACCTCCTCGGTCATGAGCTTCCACATGATGCGGAAGGGGTAGAGGGAACGCAAAGGGGCCTCGGCATCCCAGTCCGCAACAGAACGGATGCGTCTGTCGAAGTCCGCAAACCTCACCGCCAACTCAGGAGTTAGCAGCTTCTTGGGATCTACAACATCCGTCTCTAGCTTTCCCCGAGCCCACTTGGTCGGGACGTGCGACTAAGCCTCCTCCACCTTCAGGAAGAAGAACTTCCTTTACCACCCTCGCCAATTATCCTTAGTAGCGAAGGTGAACATGAATTTTTTGCTCCCTGATCCCCGAGGTAGCATGAAATAAAAGCCACCCTTCGGGACTGAATAAAGCTTGTAGTACTGCAAAAACAGGATAAAGTGGGGTTCTATTTTGAATACCCCACACATGCAGAGGAAGGCGTTGAAATAGCAGTACGAGTTCGGAGGAAGCTGATTCACGGCCATGCCATGAAATTGGCAAAAGTCGCAAATCAACTTCGGAGGAGGGTGCTGAAGTCCGGCCTTCAATTAGGTGTGGAAAACGGTAATCCTATCCCTGTTGTTCATAAAGCTATAGTGGCCAAGATGAGGTAGTCTGGTGGTGGCGTAAGAAAGGAGAAAAAATTTGGTTGTCCACTTCTCTAATTTCTCCAAAGTGGAACAACAAGGGTGGTGTATGAGAGGTTGCCAGCTCTCGGGGATAAGTGATACAGACATAATTGGAACAGGCGAAGACATGATTGCCAAGAAAAATGACTTCGGAGAAAAGAAAAACAACTTTGGGAAGCTTAGAAGAAGTAGAAAAATGAGGAAAACCGAAGGGCCTTAAAAATCAAAACCCACCAAAATTTTTGCCAAAATCAGGATTTGAAGACGCCGTCATGAAAAGTTGCCAAAAATCGCTCAGTCGATGGTGCTGCGACAAAAAAGAAGGGGGGGGAGAGTGCGAAAACAGACGGAAGCAGAGCAAAAACAGAAGCAGAGCAAAAGGGGATTATGATGGACGAAGGTTTATATAGACCGAGGAAGGGTAGTCGAATCGATGTCATAATTACTCCGTGAAGGCGAACAGTCACCATAATTGCCCCTTGCACACAAAAAGACGTGCTTGGCATAACCGATGCAGCCTCCCCCATTCACCGCGTGCCATGTGTCAGCCGTCTTGCTAAACGAGGGACACGCTTTCTGACACCCCTAGAACCCGGGCACGTCGCTCCAGACTGACACGCTTGGTTATGAAACGCGACGGTGCATAGACCTGCAAGGAGAAAGTTAAGGGGTTGGTTACCTCAAGAATGCCAAAGGACAGGCAGTGACATCTGGCCGAACAGGGCATGTCTTTGGGTAACATATGCACCTTTGATGCAAACATCATGTCTCGGGCCTCGAAAGTCACACTCAAAGGGTCTACAAGTTGAAGTCTCCACTCCGGCTTTACAAGGGAGGGCATGTGATAGCCGAAGTGTTATCGATTCTTTTGTCTATAAACTTCGAATAGGCATCATGGTTGGGAAATCCAGCGTCACCCATAAGGAGTGCCGGTGCCGGCCTCGGAAAGGACGAAGTTTGACACATCGGACAGGCGACTTCGATAGTATGCCAACGACCCCGAGGAGAACAGTGCCAGCTTCGGGAAACTAGTGTGTTGCCTTCCTCAGAAAGTTGAACGAACCATCCTCGGGAGAGAAGGACCGGCCACTTTCGGCAGAAGAGAATCCCCCCGAAGGAACAAATTCAGAGCTAAGGAATCCCCCGAACTACTGGTACGATTCTAGAAGAAGGGTCCTCACTCCGAAGGGCGACCTCGTCCAAGGGGACCCCGGGGGTACAGCGGAAGTAATTAAGGAGCCTCTGACATGTTGCCCGCACGGGCTACACGCTGCCCTAAAGCGTGCTCTGATGCGCCGATGACATCTACGTCTTGTCATGTAGGACTACTCATGCCTCGGCCCATGGCCTAAGGAGCCTACAAGCGGCTAGCGGTCCCCTACGCCCAAAAGTACAGAGTACATCCAACCGAACACGTGTCACGATTTGAATGGACCATACGCTCCTTTACATACCAGGAAATGGCCTCAGTAGGGGGACTCCTGCTCTCTCTTCGAGAAAAACATGAAACAGGCAAGAATCCTTAGCCTCCTCACATCTTCTCCTTTCCTCCCAAAATATTAACTTGGGCGTCAGAGGCTCCTCCCCAGAAAAATATCCCGGGGACCTCCTAACCCTCTTTTTCTGAGTGTTTCAGGCAGACCCTCCTGGGAAACTTCAGCTCCAGACGTCCTCCCTCACTGGAAGTCCCTCCCGAGCTCACCATGTCACATGACGAAGGTGCTGTTAGGCACCAACACTGCTTTCCGCTCCTCGAACATCGGTGGGTTGATCTGGGGCTCTTCTCCTGGTGAGGTACTGGTGAAGAAAGCCTTTGACCCAGAGTTGGTTGTGGCCATCTCCGATTTAACTGTTGTGTCCTTTCAGTCATGATAGAGTGCTGGAACTCGCGCAGGAAGCTCATGGTAATAGTTAGAGGACACTCTTCCTCAGGCGAGGAAGTCCCTGCTGCAATTTTCTCGGTCGCTGGTTGAGCCTCTGGCACAGACGAGGATTTCGGAAGTCCTTTGTCCTTGGAACACCGAGTTTCAATGATGGCGACCTAGGGGTGGGTTCCTACAGACGGCGCCAAATGATGCCCAACAGCACCTTCATTGTGTGACATGGTGAGCTCGGGAGGGACTTCCAATGAGGGAGGACGTCTGGAGCTGAAGTTTCCCAAGAGGGTCTGCCTAAAACACTAAGAAAATGAGGGTTAGGAGGTCCCCGGGATCTTTTTCCGGGGAGGAACCTCCAACGCCCAAGTCAGTATTTTGGAGGAGAAGAGAAGATGTGGGGAGGCCAAGGATTCTTGCCTGTTTTCATGTTTTTCTCCACGGGAGAGGAGAGCCGACCCTGTTGAGGCCATTTCCCTGGTATATAAAGGAGCATGTGGTTCGTTCAGATTGCAACACGTGTTCGGTCGGATGTAATCTGTGCTTTTGGGTATATAGGGCCGTTAGCCACCTGCAGGCTCCTCAGGCCATGGGCTGGGGCAGGAGTAGCCCTACATGACAAGACGTGGACGACGTCGACGTGTCAGTGCGCATATAAGGGCAGCCTGTAGCGCATGTGGGCGACATGTCAGAGGCTCCTTAATTACTTCTGCCGTACCCCCAGGGTCCCCTTGGATGAGGTCACCCTTCGAAGTGAGGGCCCTTTTCCCAGAGTCGTACCAGTAGTTCGGGGGATTCCCTAACTCTGAAGTTGTCCTTTCAGGGGGAGTCTCTTCTGCCGAAGGTGGCCAGTCCTTTTCCCCTGAAGATGATTTGTTCGGCTTTCCGAGGAAAGCAACACACTAATTTCCAGAGGCTGGCCCTGTCATCCTCGGGATCGTTGACATACTACCGAAGTCGCTTGTCCGATGTGTCAGACTTCCTCCTTTCCTAGGTCAGCACTGGCATTCCTTGTGGGCGACGCTGGATTTCCTGACCATGATGCCTGTCCGAAGTTTATAGACAAAAGGAGTGATAGTACTTCGGCTATCACACACGATCTATAGATCTCTTCTTTAGCTTCGAAACAATAGCTTGATCATGGGAAACTGACATCTGTAGCCCAAATTATGATTTTTCTACCAAAATTGCTCTTTAGCACGCGATGGAACAATTGGTCTCATTTATAATCAGATTTCGGTAGTGAAAATGATTTGGTTCTTAGTATGTGAAGTAGTTGAAGATCTCTGTGTTGGCTTTTGGATGAATTTAGAATTAGTCAATTCTAACATCCACAGCTTCAGATATGATTTTTCTCGTAAAGTGTTGCCAAGTGCATGAATTTGTTGGAAGTAATTGTGTTTGTGATCCAAGTTTGGCCTCCTCTATCTCTCAATGAGGCTAGACCACGAATTGAAAATTATAGATGTTTGAGGCTCCGATCATTGGTCTAAGAATTGTGAGATATTGTGATTTTATCCACCAAAATGAAAAGTAGTTGTTTAGCATATTTTATAAATATGGATGAATAGTAACCCACATATGAACAGTGAAATGCGGTGAGCAGTACCCCGCATATGAATAGTAAATACATGTGAATAGTAAATATGCATGAATAGTAACCTGGTGAGTAACTGTTTAAATTAGATAAATTAATCATACTCAAAGTATATGATGATTATTTAAACCCTTAATAGCTATACACTTATGAGTATTTATCACATCCCCTAACCGAATTCTTTCTAGTCCCTAGCAAGTAAGGCGATGTACTCAATGAATACTCAGGTTTCATGCAATATTTTTCACAATCAATCTCTATACCATAGATCATAACCCATTGAAGTAATGAGAATTATAATTATCGTACTGAGAAAAATAAAAATTTCATAATGATTTTTGCACTTCTCAACCACTCAAATAAGGGAAAACTGTGAAAGATTAAGAGTTTCTGACTACAATAAGTGTGTGACTGATTATCAAGAGTGTCTAGAAGATTCTAGTAAATCATATCAACATTTGTGGCTTATCAAAACAAATCTAATTCAAAACCATCACTTTGGCGGCTTTCACACTATTACACTACAAGAGGTTCTTTTTCTTCTTTTTCTTTTTTTTTTTTTTTGACTTTGGCTCAATCCTTATTTGGAAAAACCCTGGTAATAGGTAGTGATTTTCCAAGAGTAAGCATCACTTGTTTTTTTTATTTTTCTTTCATATTTTTTTGCAACACTTATTGGTGTTGTTGTTGTTGTTTTTTTCCCCTTTCTCAAATCAAGCTAAGATATGGTTCATTGGAAGTCCCAACAACCATATAGTTGGAGTATTCTTTGAAATCTAAAAGACAATCAAGATTTTTAGCATGTGTAAAGATAGTAGCAATTCATAACTTAAACATCCTAATCCCTTACTAAAGTGACTGAAATTTGACTAAACCATTATGTCAAATAAAATTTCAAACATATAAGATTTAATGCAGCTGATCACCTTACCAATTTCATCACTAAGCATAGAAATTTTCAAGATAGGAAATATAGATTACTTGTGAGTGTATCATCTCGTATGGGCTCAAAAACCTATCTAAAAAAAATATTATGACTAGCATACCAATAGGATGCATCTCAAGAGTAAAATTACTCCTTATTCTGCCATCCTCAACTAAGGGCTTTGTCTAGTAGTTTTACTATCAACATGAGAAAAACTACCCTAAAAGAAAAAGAAAAAAAAATTAAACATCAACTATCCCTCCCCCTAATCATATTAAGACATTGTCCCCAATGTCAAAATATAGATAGTGATGCCCGTTGGATGACATTGTGACTTGTGGAGGGACTTCCTGAGGGGGAGAACACCAGGAGCCTAGATTTCCCAGGGGAGTGTGCCTGAAAATGCTTAGAAAGAAAGGTTAGGAGGTCCCCGGGGTATTTTTCCGGGGAGGAGCCTCCGACGCCCTAGTCAGTATCCTGAGAGGTGAAAGAGAGGAACAGTAGAAAGTTTAGCGGCCTTGCCTGTTGGTGTTTTTTCAAGGAGGAGGAGTCGAACCCCCTGCCAGGGTTTGTTCCCTGGTATTTATAGGAGTGTCCAACCCGTTCAGATTACGACACATGTTCGGTCGGATGTTTTCTGAGTTTCTAGGCGTAGCGGACAAGTAGCCGGTGGCAGGCTCCTTGAGCCTTGAACCGAGACAGGTTGTCACAGGACCTGGATGGCGTCAGCGTGTCAGACCGCCGTTTGGGGCGGCCTGTAACGTATGTGGGCAACATGTCAAAGGCTCCTTAAATGCTCATGTCGTACTCCCGAAGTCCTCTGGGCGAGGTCATCATTTGGTATAGATGCCCTTCTTCGGGAGTTAAGGTTCAGGGAGTCCTTTAGTTCGGTGGTTCTGCCTTCAGAGGATTCTCTCGTGCTTGTAGGGGCTAGGCCTCTATCCCGAAGACGATCCATTTGGTCCCCCGAGGGAGCCGGCAACACCTTTAGATTTCCTGGCGTGTTAGCCGAAGTCATGACTTTATTGTGCTCGACTTCGAACCTTCCGAGGTCAATGACAGTGCTTCTTTTCGGGCCACACCAAGCTTCCCGAACACACCTTCGGCGGCAAGTACATACTAGAAGGGGCGGAAGCCCTTCGGTTATCACAGGCCCCCCTCGGAAAAGCCGAAGTGGAGACTTCGGCTTGTCAGCTTTCGGAGGGTGCCTCTTTGGGCCTCGGGTGTAGTACTTGTGCCAAAGTCGGACCTCTCGGCCAAAGGTGTAGGCTGTTCGACCATAGCCTATCCTTTGGTGTCTTCGAGGTAACCTACTTTTTACCTTTTTGCAAGTCTGTGTAACGTTGCGTCTCGTAACCAGGTGTGTCAGTCTAGAGCGATGCACCCAGGATTTAGGGGTGTCAGAAAGCGTGTCCCCCTTTTGGTGCGATTGCTGACATGTGGCACGTTTGTCATTGGCGAGGGCTGCATCGGTTACAATAGGCGCGTCTTTTCACGCGCAGTAATCAGTTACGACGACCGTTCGCCGTGGTGGGGTACTTATGACACCGGTTCGCCTACCCCCGCCCCCTCGGCCTATATATACTCTTGTTCCTTCATAACCCCCTTTTGCTTCTGCTTTCACTCTCTTCTGCTTTTCAACTGTTTTTGCGTTTTCTCCTGCCTTTCGAGGCAGTGCTGTTTGACAGAGTTTTTTCCGGCCACCTTTCACGACGGCGTCTTCAAACCCAGATTTTGGCAAAGCATTTGGTGGGTTTTAACCTCTTGAGTCTTCTATTTTTCAAGCTCTTTTTTCCGAACTCGTTTTTCAGCCGACATGCCTATTCCCGAGAGCTGGCAACCTCTTCTGTCTCACCCTTGCTGCACCACTCCTGAAAAACTAGAAAAGTGGAAGAAAAAATTCTTCCTTCCCTCGTATGCCATTACAAGGTTGCCACGTTCTGACCAATTTAGCTTTTCAAACTGTAGTAACGAGGTTACCATTTTCCGAGCCCAACTGAAGGCGGGACTTCGGTACCCTCCCCCGAAGGTGATTTGTGACTTTTGCCAATTCCATGGCATTGCCATAAATCAACTTCTGCCGAACTCGTACTGCTATTTTAACGCCTTCCTCTGCATGTGTGGCGTCTTCAAAATATAACCCCACTTCGTTATCTTTATGCAGTACTATAAGCTCTTCGTGGTCCCGAAGGGTGGCTTTTATTTTATGCTACCTCGGGGATCCGGGAGTAAAAAGTATATGTTCACCTTTGCCACCAAGGACAGCTGGCGAGGGTGGCAACGAAAGTTTTTCTTTCTGAAGATGGAGGAGGCCTGGTCACATGTTCCGACCAAATGGGCTCGGGGAAGGCTGGAGATGGACATCGTAGATCCGAGGATACTGCTGACTCCAGAGTTGGCTCCTGTATTCGCAGACTTCGATGGATGTATCCGCACCGTCTCCGATTGGGATTCCGAGGTCTCTTCGCGCTCTCTCTACCCCTTCCCCATCAATTGGAAGTTGTTGACCGAAGAAGTTCTTCAGGAGTTAGGGGTAGTGAAGGAGCACGAGACAGACCTCGAGATGCCGGCTCCTGCCATCGCTGGGAAGGATTCCTGGTTGGTGAAGCTCCTTCGGGAGGAAGTTACTTACGAAACTCTTTATGAGAGTAAGTTATCTCCGAATCCCTTTGTTATAGTTTTCATCTTGGACTCACGCTGATGTCTTCTTTCTTTTCCAGAGATGGGCGACAACACTGCTGCCTTCTACAAATCCCTTTTCACTGGTCAAGTCAAGAAGGGTGAGTAGACGAAGAAGGCCGTCTCCCGAAGGCGGAAAACGACTAGGCCTGGGCCTTCTTCCAAACGGGCGAAGAAGACTGTTCCACCTCCTCAGCCGGAAGTTCTTGAGGAGGTAAGCGGAGAGCCCGATGCTGCTGCCGCCTGAGGTTGCTGCCGACATCCTTCCGACTGACGTCCCTCCTCGGAGCCCTACCTCGTCACAGGCCCTTCTAGAGGCCTTGGTAGAGGCCACTTCTGCCGAGGAGCGGCGCAAGAGCAAAGGCAAGGGGATTTCTACCGAGGAGGTTTTGGATTCCGACAACGACGTGGCCAAAGTGCCACCAGGTTCGTTTTCTAGCGAGTTGTGATGCCTTCATCTTTTTTGAATCTTGAGACTTACTTGTCTTGACTAGCTTTTTGTTTTGCCACGCAGGGGAGTTACTTACTCCGGGTTGGGCAGCCAAGCATGCCCGGAAGCGAGCCCTTCGGGATGCCTATATCCCGAAGGGGAAGATCCCGATGGAGCCTTTCTGGTCATTTACGAAGGACATGAATTTGTACTCCATGGACTGCCAGCAAATGGCCAAAGAGATCTTGAAAGAGATCCTTACCGAGGCCTCCTTCAGGGCCATTGTGGAGGCTCACCCGGGCGACGATTCCCTCGCTGCGAAAGTTTCCGAACACACTGCCCAGGCATGCTTCATGCCTTTCTTTTTCCTTTCGATTTCTTCTAAGTATTTGGCTCTCTTTTTTGCCTTACTGATTTTGCCTTTATTTCTTTGCAGCTGCTGGGGTAAGCTGGTTTCCTCAGAGTTCGGGTGGCGAGGCAGGCGGCGTTCTGAGCCTCGGCCTTAGAGGTCATGGAAAAAACTAAGGCCACGTGCTCAGAATTGACTGCCAAGAACACGCAGCTGGCTCAAGCTACAGAGAGGGAAGTTGCTGCCGTTCGGGAGGAGTTGCTAAAAGAAAACGAGGAACTTTTGAAGGACTCCTCCCAGAAAATTTCTGACCTCGGCTCCCAGGTGGCGGAGCTAATCTTGGCTAACGAGGCGCATCAAAAGGAGAAGTCAGAGGTTGAGGTTCTCCTAGCGAAGGTGCTTGCTGAGAAGGCTGCGCTCTAAACCGAGGTTGACTCTTTGAAGAAGAAGCCGAAGAAGAAGAAGATGAAGGTATTGAAGAAGGAGGTCGCAGATCTGATGAAGGACCTTGAGGACCTTGAGGTCAAGAAGGATAAATCTAACCAGATGACCAAGGTTGCTTTTCAGGACTGGTTTTGCCTCGTTCGGCACCAAGTTCTTCAGAGGTTCCCAGATCTGGACCTCTCTTTCTTGGCAGCCCTGAACATTCCCGAGGGGCCTCGGTGGTCTTGGTCCAAGATTGAGCACTTGAACTTGCCTTCCTCTTTCCCGAAGCCAACGGTGGTAGAAAAGGACGCAGGAGCTGGTGGCTCCCAGGACGCCGAGATTCCTTAGGCTGTTCTAGGGTTCTTTGCCTTCTTTTCCTTCTTTTTTGTACTCCTTCCTTTGTCACTCCTTCTTCTCTGTAAGCAAATTCATTTCAAGAAAGACTTTTCTTTTTAGAAAATTTGGCTAAGTCTTTTTTGTGAGACTTTTTGTTTCCCATTATCCAGAACATGTTCGCTCAAGAGACTTCGGAAAAACCATATCTGCGCTCGTTTCAGCGATCACCTTCGTGAAATCCCGTCTTTTACATTTTACGCTTAGGAACTTTTCTAAGAAACGTTTGTACTTAGAATATTTTTTCTAATTTGTACAATACCATCTTCCCATCGAAATCCTAAGGATAGAACTTTTTCAAGGCGTCGCCTTCAGGATCACTGAGCTTGTATACCCCTTTTCGCACTTCGGCAAGTACTAGGTATGGTCCTTCCTAATTTGCGTGAAGTACTCTGTGGGACGGCCTTCGGGGTGCAAAGTCAGCCTTTCGGAGAACGAGGTCTCCTTTCTTGATTCCCTTTGGCCTGGCTCGTAAGTTTATGGCCGCGGCCACTCTCTGCTGAAAAGCTTTTCTTCTCAGCTCAGCTATTTCTCTGTGTTCACCGACGAGGTCGAGCTTGGTCCTCATGCCGAGGTCATTTCCCCTTTCATCAAATACTTGCACTCGTACTGATGGTCGTACTATTTCGATTGGGATAATAGCCTCTGACAAGTGAAAAATGTGTCTCCGCTGTGGCTCTTCGGGGTGTTGTTCGGTAACTCCATAACACGCTTTGGAGCTCTCTTGGCCATTTCCCATTTGCTTCCCCCAGTCTCTTTTTCAGACCATCTTTTATGGTCGTATTAGATACTTCTACCTGCCCATTGCTTTTGGGGGTGAGCTACTGGGGCGAAGTGCATTTTTGTTCCAAGGTCACTGATAAATTCCTGGAATCCCTTATCTATGAACTGGGACCCATTATCAGCTACTAGTACCCTTGGTATGCCGAACCTACATACAATGTTCTTCCATACGAACTTCTGCACCTCTTTTGCCGAGATAGTCGCCAGGGGTTCTGCCTCGACCCATTTGGAGAAATAGTCCACTGCTACCACGTAGAACTTTATGCCTCCAGGTGCTATTGGGAGCGGCCCAATGAGGTCTATGCCCCAGACTGCGAAGGGCCAGGGATAGTCAACCGAAGTTACCAATTCCGAGGGTGTCCTCTGGATATTCGCGTGTCTTTGGCAATTACCGCATTTTCGGACGAACTGCCTAGCGTCCTTTCTCAGGGTAGGCCAAAAGTATCCTTGGTGAAGTATTACTGCTGCAAGGGCATCGGTTCCAATGTGCGAACCACAAGCGCCTTCGTGTACTTCTTCGAGGATCATTTTAGTATCCTCTTCGTCAACACACCTCTGTAGTGGATTTGCATACACCTGCCGATATAATTCTTCGCCAATGAAGAAGAATCGGCAGGAGCGTCTTCGCACTTTTGCAGCTTCGCTGGGGTCTTCGGGGAGCATATTGCCTGCGAGATATCTTTTTATTGGGTCTTTCCAGCCTTTTCCCGAAGTTGATATGCTCAGCACTGTGATGCTCGGGTGGTTTAGCACCTCGGTGCATGTTTTTTATTTTGTCAAGCAATCTGCCTCGGCGTTATCCCGTTGAGGCACATTTTTGACTCGTACGGTGCCGAACTCCTGGATGAGTTTTGCTACCAATTCATGGTATTTTGCCAATGTTGGGTCCTTTGCCCCGTAGTCTCCTGCCGTTTGCCGTACTACCAGCTGGGAATCACTGTGGGCTTTCAAGTTTCTTATGCCAATTTTTCTGGCGAGGCGTAATCCTGCTATGAGGGCTTCATACTCCGCCATATTGTTGGTGACATTAAAGCCGAACTTGATAGCCTTCATTACTTCTAGGCCTTCAGGACCTCTAATAATTACACCCACTCCCTGGTGTTCGGACCCTGAGGCTCCGTCAACATACAAAGTCCATTCGGGCTCACCTCCGCTAGGATCCAGATGGCTATCGTCGGTGGTGGGTGCTTCGGCGATGAAGTCTGCCAGTGCTTGAGCTTTTATGGCTTTCCGAGGTTCATAAGTGATGTCGTGCTCGCCAAGCTCTATACACCACTTGGAGAGCCTTCCAGAATGATCAACTTTCCTCATGACATCTTGTAGTGGTAGACTACTACGGACGATCATAGGGTGAGCCTGAAAGTATGGTCGTAGCCTTCTCCCTACTAGCACTAAGGCATATATAGCTTTTTGCAACAAAGGATACCTGACTTCGGCGCCATGCAGGGACTTCCTCACATAATAGACCGGCCATTGCTTCGGCCCCTCTTCTTTTACTAGGACCGAGCTCACAGATTTTTCTATGACAGCGAGGTATAACATGAGGGGCTCTGCCTCGCGAGGTTGTCATAGAGTGGGCAGGCTGGCTAAGTAGATTTTGAGTTCTTCCCAGGCCTTTTGGCAGTCTTCATTCCAAGGATGATCATTATTTCCAAGGTTGTTCTCCTTTTTTGTTGCCTTAGTGAGGACTTTGAAGAATGATCGACACCGGTCTCCATACCTGGAAATAAACCTGCTAAGAGAGGTTAGCCTTCCAGTGAGTCTCTGCATATCTTTTATTGTGGTAGGAGTTCGGAACTCAAGTAAAGCCTTAATTTTTCATGGATTAGCATCAATGCCTCTTTCTGATACTATATACCCAAGGAATTTTCCCGAGGTCACTCCGAAGATGCACTTTTCAGGATTGAGACGGATTCCGAAGGCTCTGAGCTGATGGAAAGTTTCCTTTAGATCTGCGACGTGGTCGTCAGGCAGCTTGTTCTTGACTATCATATCGTCGACATATACTTCCATGTTTCTCCCTATTTGGTCGTTAAAGACCTTGCTCATCAACCTCTGGTAGGTGGCTCCAGTGTTTTTGAGCCCGAAGGGCATTCTGATGTAACAGTATGTTCCTCCCTCGGTGATGAAGGCGGTTTTCTCCTCATCTTCGGGGTCCATCCTTATTTGATGATACCCACTGAAGGCGTCTAAGAAACTTAGGAGCCCGTATTCGGCAGTTGAGTCTACCAATTGGTCTATCGGTGGGAGAGGGTATAAGTCTTTTGGGCAAGCATCGTTCAAGTTTCTGAAGTCGATGCACATCCAGAGCTTACTACTTCCTTCTTTTGTGGCAATGACCACGTTGCTTAACCATTCGGGGTATTTGACCTCCCTAACAACACCAGCGTCTAACAAGCGCTGCACTTCGATTTTGACAAAGTTACTTTTATGGACCGAGATGCTCCATTTCTTTTGCCGGACAGGTTTTGCCTCCGGACTTACTTTAAGGCTATGCTGTATTACACCAGGGTTTACCCCTGGCATATCTTTCGGCGAGTAGGTAAATAGATCTTTATTTGTCTGCAGAAAAGATACAAGTTTTTTCTTGTCACCTTCGGCCAAGTTTTTCCCTATTTGGGTATTTTGGCCTGGGACAAGTTCCACTTCTTCTATTTCTGCCTTCGCGGGATCTTCTACCTCGCCCTTCTTTGGCGCCTTTGCCTCCATCATCTGTGCGAAGTTGCTTGCTGGAGCTTTTCGTGCCTTGACGAACACCTTCCTTACTTCGCTCTGATCGATGAAGATTTCCGCGTCTCCATCCTTGGCGGCGAAAGTGACAGTTAAGTATTTTACATCAGGGCGAATATGCAGATTTCCCTGTGTCTGTCTTCCAAGGATGGCGTTGTACGATGAAGGGACATTGATGACAATGAACCTTGCCATTGTGGAGGCGAATAATTCAGCAGTCCCATATACCGAAGTTCCTTTCATCATTAAGGGGAGATCGATCCATCCGAGGACAGGCAATTTGGATGATCCTACCCCAAAAGTAGGTGAGGTCACGGGTCTGAAGTCGTTGCTAGATATGCCCAAGTTCAGTAGTAAGTGTGAAAACAGGACGTCGGTGTTCGATCCATCGTCGAGCAGTACTCTCTTGACGTCCCAGTTTCCTATCCTTGCCATGATCATCAGCGGATCGTCATGGGGAAAGATGACGGTGGAACCATCCTTGCGGGCCAGTTTCTTTGTCAGACTCTGATATTCCATGGCTGCTATTTCTCTGGCCTTCCTCTTTCTTTCCGAGGATGGGAGCCCCGTCGTGATTGTTTGTATTATTCCCGTCGGAGGTGGAGGGCGCCTTTTCGGGCTTCGGTTCCTCCGCTTGTCAAAGTCGTAATCCTTATCCTCTGCCTTTTCTTCCTCATCTTTTCTCCCTTTCGGGCAAGGCATCCACAGATAACGTCGAAGTTGGCCCAGTTTTATCAGCAACTCTATATATTTCTTCAATTGGAAGCAATCTTCGGTGTCGTGGCCGTGGTTGCGGTGAAACTGGCAGAACTTCTTTACGTTCCTCTTGTTATCAGCGGTCATGGCCCTTGGCCGCTGAATTTGTGTCCCCTGCCTTTCCATTGTCATGAGGATGTTGGTTCTCGTGGTGTTCAGGGGCGTGAAAATTGGGGGTTTCCTTCCCCTCATTCTCCGAGGTCGGCCTGCCTATTCGGCTGGATATCGGGTTTGCTGGTTGGACCCTTCGACACGGGTGTGATCAATCTTCGGTCCACCCATTCTCAGCTCTTCGGCGGTCATGTGCTGTTCGGCCCTTCGGTAAAATTCGCCAAGCGTGTCCGGGGGGTCCTTGGAGAACTCGTAAAATAGCTGTGAATCCCTCCGAAGGCCCAGTGTCATCGTGAGGATGCGTATTTCGCGCCGAAAGTCTGGGAAACTCAAAGCTTCTCTGTTAAACCTTTCGACATAGTCGCGGATGGTTTCTCCACTTCTTTGCGCTATGTCGAACATCTGAACGGGCATCTTCACCGTCGACCGACTTCCAATGAATTGTTGCGTGAAGGCCGTAGATAACTCCTGGAACTTCGTGATGGTTCCTGGAGCCAATGAATTATACCACGCAGTTGCTGGTCCTATGAGAGTAACCTCGAAACATTTGCACAAGGTAGCGTCGTCGGCACCGTGCATTATCATGCTGCGTCTGTATTTGGTAAAATGGGCCTGCGGATCAGTGCGGCCATTGTATGTTTCCAGCCGAGGTACTCGGAAGTCACCTGGCATGGCTGCTTCAACTACAGCTCGGGTGAATGGAGACTCATCCTCACAAAAGGTCCCAAATAGCCTGGCCCAGACGGGCTTACGGGCTACCTGCTTTTCCACCCTATCCAACCTCGCCAATATCTTCTCCAAAAGGAGTGTGGCGCCAGGCTCTTCCTCCTGGTGCTTGTAGGCTTCGTTGCAAGGAGATTGCCTGTGCCTCTTTGGGGGGTGACTTCGACATCGGGGGGATGGGTACTTCGCCTCGGGCGATGAGTTCCTTTGGTGTGGGACTTTAGGTCGCGTAGACCCCGCTTGTGCCGCAAGTCGTGCCCCGAGGGGCATGTTTTCTGTCGAAGACTCTCACGGGGGTCCCCACTTCCCGAACCGTGGTAGGTTGGCTTGGGGCTTTTCTCCCGAGGGCGTACTGGTGAGGGAGGCCTTTGGGCTTGAGTTTGTTGTGGCCACCTTTGGTCTATATGCTGTGTCATCTCATCCACAACAGACTGTTGAAAGTCACGCAAAAAACTTATGGTGATGACAAGAGGACGCTCCTCCTTCGGCAAAGAAGTCCCTGGAATGGTTTGCTCAGTAGCCGGTTGAGTTTCAGGCGCGGACGGGGACCTCAGGAGCCCGTTGTCCTTCGAACGCCGAGTTTCAACAACAGCAACCTCAGAGTGCTTTCCCACAGACGGCGCCAAATGATGCCCGTTGGCATCTTTGTTGGATGACATTGTGACTTGTGAAGGGACTTCCTGAGGGGGAAAATGCCGGGAGCCTAGATTTCCCAGGGGAGTGTGCCTGAAAATGCTTAGAAAGAAAGGTTAGGAGGTCCACGGGGTATTTTTCCGGGGAGGAGCCTCCGACGCCCTAGTCAGTATCCTGAGAGGTGAAAGAGAGGAACAGTAGAAAGTTTAGCGGCCTTGCCTGTTGGTGTTTTTTCAAGGAGGAGGAGTCGAACCCCCTGCCAGGGTTTGTTCCCTGGTATTTATAGGAGTGTCCAGCCCGTTCAGATAACGACACGTGTTCGGTCGGATGTTTTCTGAGTTTCTGGGCGTAGCGGACAAGTAGCCGGTGGTAGGCTCCTTGAGCCTTGAACCGAGACAGGTCGTGACAGGACCTGGACGGCGTCGGCATGTCAGACCGCCGTTTGGGGCGGCTTGTAACGTCTGTGGGCGACATGTTAGAGGCTCCTTAAATGCTCATGCCGTACTCCCGAAGTCCTCTGGGCGAGGTCATCCTTTGGTATGGATGCCCTTCTTCGGGTGTTATGCTCGTAGTTCGGGGAGTCCTTTAGTTCGGTGGTTCTGCCTTCGAAGGATTCTCTCCTGCTTGTAGGGGCTAGGCCTCTGTCCCGAAGATGATCCGTTTGGTCCCCCAAGGGAGCCGACAACACCTTTAGATTTCCTGGCGTGTTAGCCGAAGTCATGACTTTATGGTGCTTGACTTCGAACCTTCCGAGGTCAATGACAGTGCTTCTTTTTGGGCCACGCCAAGCTTCCTGAACACACCTTTGGCGGGAAGTACGTACTGGGAGGGGCGAAAGCCCTTCGGCTATCAGATAGGTAGAGTGAAGAAGAAATTAATTGAAATAGTTCTTATTGCAGTTGAAAACCCTGAAATAACTTAAACCAAAATAAAGAAAATGCTGATGGTAAAATTGAAAGACAAGATACTACAGGTCCATAAGTCGAGGTTGCTCACTTCCATAGTGCTTCATCACTTATTAAGATTCCTCTAAGGGAAAAAACTAACAAAAATAAAATGACTAGTAAGGTAAAGGGTACTTATGGGATAGAGCTTGTTAGGAAGGACTATCATGCATAATCTATCTGAATTACTGCTAAATCTAATTCAGGAATGAAAGTTTCCATTTTGTCTAACAATTCTTCAGCAGTTGATGCAAATATTAGGATTCATCTTGCCATTTATGAGAGAAATTTCTCCTGCACAGCTTGATCTATGAAAGATAACAAACCTATAAAGAAATTTTTAACATTTAATAGTCCAATAGGTTTCTGGTGCATATTAAGTTAGGCCATGGAAGCAATTTGAATATTTTCCCCCAATGTACCAAACCTTCCTAGTCGGGTAATAAAGGCATCAAAATTACAAAGCATTTGTAATAACTGCTCTTTTAAATTTTGAACCACTAATTCCTCCCTAATTGTGCCTCCAGAAATCCACTTTAAAGGTGTAGGAATGATACCTAAAACTTGGCTACCCCCTACATACACTGCTATTGCTACACCTCCCATCAATCCAACATTACCTTCCCCATATACTAAATGCATTTTTCTCTCAACTAGGACTCTACCCAAATGGTTTGTAGCTCTCAAGAACTCCTCATCCTTACCAGGGAAAGATCCACAAAATACACATACATTTCAGAATCTAAGAGTTGAGGTTCCCTTCATTTCTATCCTCAACCCTATGAAAAAAAAAAGAACTTTTATTTATAGAGATGTAACGATAATGCAATGATAACACCTACATGAGTAGGTAGATTATTGTCAAAAGAAAATGAAAATTTTCAAAAATAACGGCATATAAGTATAGTAGTTGTGATTGTGGCTCACATCTTCCTCTAGTTTCATGCCCAGTAACAACTTCAAAGCCTTCTATGGGTTGGAGATTTGCTTTCGATTGAGTTTTCTTACAAATTGGCAAATAAGGTCTTTTCAAGTTAGATTCCTAAGACTATAATGCTCTCTTTCTTTATGAAAAATACTCCATAAACCAAGAAGTTTGTTTTGCACTAATCCACAAGAATATGTCTTAAGACTCAATCAGATATTATCCAAAGACTCCTTACTTAGGCCGTTCTTAATGAATTGTATTTTATCTTCTCAATTATCGGACACTATCCCTAAAGAACAACATTTAGTATTACAAGTCCATTGACCACATTTGTGACAGACTTGTAACCCTTTTTGTTCTTCACTTTTTTGGCATAAGAGCTTTTGCCTAAGCCAGGCATATGGTACACAATTGCATTTGGGGTTCCACCAGCCAAGCGGACCTTAGCTTCAATTAACCAATGGAGATCTTCAAGAATGCCTTTGTGCATCAAAACTCTTAATCTTTCACATCTAGCTTGGTAAATCCTTTTAAGAACATTCATTGGGAGAGAAGGAAAACATTTTCGCAAAGTAGAAAGAATAGAATCCATTTTTTTTAAGAAGAAATTGAGAGGGGGGAGAGAGAGATCATTCATTATGGGAAACTGAGATAACTGACTTGAGAGCCACAAAGTACCATATCTACCACTTAATTAGGAAAAGAAGAGAAAAAAAAATAAGAAAGAAAAACAAAATTAAAAGAAAACTATCTGAGAGGAGAAGATATATTGACATTTTCTTACATGATCATTGTGAGGATCACTGAGATGAACAACTTCTTCCTGCAAATCATGATTCTCCAAAAATTGTTCAACTCTTTGTCCATTGACTTTAAACACATTACCTTTTTTAGGATTTTCAATGTCAATAGCCCCTGTAACGATAAACATGTTTTACAACAAAATGGCAACTCTAGTTAGATCTCAATTTTCCAGGAAATATGTAAAGTCAAGAGTTATAAAGCAAAACCTTTTGACCAACCTTAAGTGTTTTTCTTAAAATTGTTTTGTCATGACAAGCTTTGGTTCTAGCTTTATATATTTTTGAATTCTTATATGCATCATTTCTTAACACCTCAAGCTCATTTAGTTGTAACCTATGCAAAACACCAATATCATCAAGATTTGAATTGAAAACCTTAATAGCCTAGTAAGCTTTATGTTCAAGTTCCATAGGCAAATTACAAGGTTTCTCATAAAATAACCTATAGGGATACATACTCAATGATGTTTTAAAAGCAATGCAGTAAGCCCAAAGTGCATCGGTTAGTTTCAAAGACCAACCTTTCGATTTAGGTTGATTGTTTTGTTTCCCTATTTGCCAATTTTACGTGTCCACTTGTTTGTGGGTGATAAGGGGTAACAACTTAGTGTGTGATACCATATTTCTTCAATAAAGATTCAAATGGTCTATTATAAAAATGTGTTCCCCCATCACGTATTATGACCTTAAGAATTTCAAATCGACTCAAAATATTTTTGTTAAAAATTTTAAGCACAGTTTTATGATCATTATTTCAACAAGGAACTGCCTCTACCCATTTTGAAGCATAATCACTGCAACTAAAATGTACTCAAATCTAAATGATGGTGGAAATGGTCCCATAAAATATATTCCCCAGCAATAAAAAATTTCAATAACAAGGATAGGAGTCAAAGACATCATGTTTTTTTTAAAATTGATTCTACTTTCTGACAATTTTCACAGGCTTTGTAGAATGCATGTGCAGCTTTCAACAATGAAGGCCAGTAAAATCCAGACTGTAAAATTTTTGCATATGTTTTCTTTGACGAAAAATGCCCTCGCATGCTTCTGAAGGACAAAATTTAATGACACTTTTTACCTCATCGTCAGGTATGCATCTCCTGAATATCTGATCAATACAGTATTTGAAAAGATAAGGGTCATCCTAGGAAAATTTTTTCACCTCATGTAAAAATTTCTTCTTATCTTGGGCACCCCATTGAACTGGCATCCATCCTATCTCCAAAAAATTGACAATGTTAGCAAACCAAGGTACTGTAGTAACAGAGAATAAAAATTCATTAGGAAAACAATCATTTATAAGTGTAGTCTCCATTGATGAATATATTGTCAGCCTTGATAAATGGTCAACGACAACATTTTTAGTGCCTTTCTTTCATTTGATCACAATGTTGAACTCTTGAAGTAATAAGATACAGCGTATTAACCTAGATTTAGCATCTTGCTTTGTCATGAGGCACCTAATAGCAAAATGGTCACTGTAAACAATGGTTGGTCAACCAATTAGATAAGACCAAAATTTATCTAATGTAAATATTACTGCAAGTAGTTTTTTTTCAGTCATAGTGTAGTTCACTTGTGCACTATTCAAAGTTCGACTTGCATAATAAATTACATGTGGTTTACTTTCTTCTCTCTGTCCTATAATAGCACAAATTGCATAATCACTAGCATCACACATTACCTTAAAAGGCAAGGACCAGTTTGGGGGTTGCATAATCAGAGAGGATGTTGGGAGGCTAATTAACTTATCAAAAAAAATTTGATATTCTTGAGTCTACTTAAATGAAGTATCTTTTTCATGGAGGTTGCAAAAAGGTCTAGATATTTCAATGAACCCTTCAATGAACCGTCGATAAAATCCTGCATGTCCAAAAAATGAACATATTTCCATAACTATTTTAGGTTGAGGTAATTGAGCAATGAGCTCTACTTTTGCCTTATCAACTTTAATTCCTTTGGAAGATATAACATGACCCAAAACAATTCTAGATGTGACCATATGATGACATTTTTCCCAATTTAACACCAAGCCTTTTTCTTCACATCTTTTTAAAACATTTTTCAAGTTTTCAAGACAATTATCAATAGAATTTCCATAAAGGGTTAAATCATCCATAAAAACTTCAAGATATTTTTCAATCATGTCACTGAAAATACTTAGCATACATCTTTGAAATGTTACTGAGGCATTAGATAGTCTAAAAGGCATGCGTCTAAATGCAAAGGTTTCAAAAGGACATGTGAATGTGGTCTTTTCTTGGTCCTCAAAAGCTACTGGAATTTGGTAATAACCTAAATAGCCATCAAGAAAGTAGTGAAAAGGATGTCCTATTACTCTTTCTAAAATTTGGTCTAAAAAGGTAATGGAAAATGATATTTTCTGGTGGCAAGATTCAATTTCCTATAGTCAATGCATATCCTCCAACCAGATAGGATTCGAGTTGATAAAGACTCACATTTTTCATTTATTCCACTTCAATGCTAGACTTCTTTGGAACAACTTGGGTTGGACTAACCCATTTGCTGTTAGAGATAGGATAAACAATTTTCACATCAAGTAATTTAAGAACTTCAAACCTTACTACCTCTTTCATGTGTGAATTCAGTCTTCTTTGAGGTTGTTTACAAGATTTAGCATTATCTTCCAAGTTTATTCTATGTGTACAAATTAAAGGATTAATGCCCTTTATGTCATTTAATGTCCATCTAATTGCATTTTTTTGCCTTTTAAGTAACTTAATCAACTTACCTTCTTGCTCAAATGTGAGACTAGATAAAATTACCACTGGACAATAAAAATTTTCTCCAAGGAATGCATACTTCAATTTTTTGGGCAAATACTTCAACTCTGGTGTAGGTATTTTATCTTGCTTTTCAACTTTGGGTTGTCCTAACTCTTCAAATTTTAGTTTCCAACATGTGTTTCCTTAGGCCTTTGAAGAATCAAGCAATTCACATATGTTAGATGTATCCTGATCTATTTGCATAATTGATTCAAATGAATTAACCAGAAAATTTTCCAAAAGGTCAGAGATACCCCCATCTTGGATATAGTTTTCAACAATAGTGTCAATGATGCAAACTTGCTCACTTTCATCTTCTTTCTCAAGTAGTTGTTTAAGCAAGTTTAAAATATTTAGCCCCAATGTCACATTCCCAAATGACAGTTTCATCAGTCAATTCCTGCAATTAATCAAAGCATTAAAAGTTGTTAAAAATGAACGTCCTAAGATAACAGGTATTGAATTTGTAATTTTTACTAGCAGTGTATCCAAAACAATAAAATCCATAGATATATGAATTTATCAACTTGGACTAACATATCTTTAACAACTCCTTTGGGCACTTTCACTTATTTGTCAGCAAGCAAAAAAGTTACCTCAGTTGGTTTTAACTCACCCAAATTTATTTTTTGGTAAATTGAATATGGAAGTAAGTTTACACTAGTCCCAAGATCAAGTAATGCTTGCTCAATTTTATGTTCTCGAATAAAACATGAAATTGTTGGACAACCAGGATCCTTGTATTTTAAAGTAGTGTTATTTTGAATAACAAAACTTACCTACTCGGCGAAGAAGACTTTCTTTTTCACATTCAATTTTATTTTAACAGTGCATAAATCCTTCAAAAATTTGGCATAAGAAGGTACCTATTTAATTGCATCCAACAAAGGGATATTGATCTGTACCTAATTTAAAATATCAAGAATTTCAGTATTATGATCCACCTTCTTAGGAACAGTTAATGCTTGAGAAAATAGAGGTGTTGGTGGACATTCAATTTGTTCTTAGCTTGGTATAGGTTCAACTCTTTCTTTACTCTTAGAGGTTGACTCATTGTCTTCTTTACAAGGATCAAGAATGGATTTTTCAATAACCTTACCACCGTGGAGTGTAATGATTAATTTCAGTTGATCCATGGTTTGGCTTTTAGGATTTGGTTGTGTTTGAGAAGGAAATTGCCCTTTCTCTGAATGTTGAGTGCACATGCAAATTTTGCAAGAGTATCTTTAAAATCAATCATGGTTTGACTTGTTTGAGCATTGATGGACTCTTGCTTCTCAATGAATGAATGTATTGTATCTTCAAGATTTTTCCTAAAAAGAGGAACATAAGGTGCATACCCTTGAGATTGTTGAAAATTTTATTGGGTGTGCGAAGGTGGTTATGATGATTAAGCATGATTATCACTTCTCTAACTGAAGTTTGTATGATTCTTCTAACCAGGATTGTAAGTTTATGAGTATGGATTTTGGGTTGGCCTCTTGAAGTTATTCAAGGCATTGACTTGTTCATGGAGGCATTCCTTGAAAGAAGGCAAGGTTGGGCAATTACTGGTGGAATGGTCACTAGTATCACAAATGTGATAAATAACTTCTTCAATAGATTTTAATTGACCGTTTTTCTTCATTTCTAATGCCTAAACCTTTCTAGCTAAAGTTGGAAGTTTTGCTTGAAGGTCATTATCTTCCTTAAGATGGTATATGCCTCCACTAGATACTGGGGATTGAGTCTTACCTGGGGCCTCATAAGTACCAGCGGTGTCTCAATTCTATGCATTCTTAGCTAGTAGGTCTAGGAAATTCATTGCCTCATCAGGTTCTTTGTCCTCAAATGTTCCATTGCAAATCAATTTTACCATTTGTCTTTCCCTAGGTGTTAGGCCTTCATAAAAATGTGAGACTATTCCCCTTTTATCATTAATGTTGAGTGTAAATGCAAAATTTACAAGAATATGTTTCAAATCATCTATGGTTTGGCTTGTTTGAGTATTGATGGACTCTTGTTTCTCAATGAATGAATGCAATGTGTTTTTAAGAATGTTCCTAAAAGAAGGAATTTAAGGTGCATGCCAATAAAATTGTTGAAAATTCTAATGAGCTTGGGAAGGTGGTTGTGATAGTTGAGCTTGATTATTACTCCCCCAATGAAAGGATGGATGATTCCTTTAGCTAGGATTATAAGTTTATGAGTATAAATTTTAGGTTAGTCTCTTGAAGTTGTTCAAAGCATTGACTTGTTCACGGAGGCATTCTTTGAAAGAGTGTGAGGTTGGACAATTACTGGTAAAATGGTCATTGGTCTCACAACTATGACAAACAACTTCTTCAATGGATTTCAATTGCCCAATTTTCTTTATTTCTAATGCCTCATCCTTTCTAGCTAAATATGCAAATTTTGCTTGAACCTTATTATCTTCTTTAAGAGGGTAGATGCCTCCACCAAATGCAAGGGGTTGAGTCTTACCTAAGGCCTCATAAGTACTAGCTATGTCCCAATTCTATATATTCTCTACTAGTAGATCTAGGTAATTCATTGTCTCGTCAGGACCTTTATCCTCAAATATTCCATTTCACATCAAATCCACCATTTGGCTTTCCCTATGTGTTAGGCCTTCATAAAACTATGAGACTATTCTCTACATCTCAAAATCATGGTGTGGGCAAGTATTAGAAAAACCTTTGTATCTATCCCAACATTAGTAAAAAAATTTCCCTTGGTTTGTGTGTAAAAGAGGTAATTTTTCATTTAAAAGAATTTGTTCTATGGGCAAGAATTTTGTTTTTAAAAAAATTGTTGTTGCAATTCATCTCATGAATTAAACAAAAATGCTCTCTGAGTATATAAAATACTTGCCGCACATGCTTCAGATCATTTTCCCAGTTCTTATTATTGAAAAGCATATCATCAAAGAACACCAACACTGATTTTTTGAGTAGATCTTTAAAGCTATGATTCGTGATTGACTCAATGATTGAAGAAGCATTAGATAGACAAAAGGGCATGACAATGAATTCAAAGTGCCCATGATGACTTCTAAAGGCTGTTTTGCTAATATCTTCAGGCTTCATTTGAATTTAGTGATAACCAGATTTTAGATCAAGTTTGTTGAAATAAGCAGCTTCTTATAGCTCATCCAATGGCTCTTCAATTATAGGGATTGGAAATTTTTCTTTCACAGTCTTTCTGCTCAATTCCCAATAGTCAATACATAAATGCCACGTGTTATCCTTTTTTCTATCCAACACTATAAGGGAAGAGAAAGGACTATTACTTTTCCTAATAACTCTAGTTACCAACAACTTATTAATGATCTCTTCAATGACATCATTTTGAACAAAAACATATTTGTGTGGTCTGACATGTAGAGTTTCAAGAGCCAAACAAGCGTAGTAGAAAGTGGCCGAAACTCTCTAAGATCCAAGTAAAACATAGTAAATCTGGTGTTCAAAATTTTTACTCAATTGGTTAAGATCTTTTACCCAACGATTGAGCTGAATCATAAAGACTTGAATAGTTGACATGTTCAAGCTCTCCATGGTATCCACACGAACCTCTTAGATCACCACACCTTTACCACATTTCGGTAGCTGTGTTCCTCTTGTGCCCGTAGTGCTAGTTTGCTCCTCCAAGGAAAGGCAAGAGAATAGTGTGGCTGAAACTTTTCAGAACCCTTTCGATTTTGTCCTTTGGGTGGCAAGGGCTAGGGCTGTGAAAATTCTCACTACATGATGTATATATAGTGAGGCTCAACTCCCAAGCCTAATGGGTTTCAAAACCTAATCTAATTTGGTTTAATTTTAGGATTAATAATGGCTCAACCTTTGGGCCAATTATTAATATGAAATTATCATGAAATCAAAACCAAACAATTTGGTCTATGCACTCAAATAATCCAATTGGCTCTAAGTATGCGATCCTATAGGCTGCTATCACGTTCACAATGATAAAAAATCACATATTATGATCATAAAGAATGAGTGGTGTCTAGAACACATCATTGCTACCTAACTTACAAGATAGTCGGTGATTTGATTAAACCTTTATGGACATTACTCGTATATGCCATTATCTTTTTGTCCAAGATATCAAGACCAAGCATAAGACATGGAATGTGTCACTCTTGTATAGCCCAATCTATGGTTTCTTGATTCCCCAATATACTAACTTAAACTAATGACATTGATATCGTATATCAACTCATCCGAGCTGACCTTGCATTTTCTTAGTCTCACTCTATCAAGGGACCCAGGGATATCACTCCAATATATAGGATGGGAAAATTCCATCTTGACCCTACAAATCCCTCCACATGATATGTGACTTGTCCAATGACCATTTTTATGTTGACTTAGTTACAAGCAACATTTAGTAGTATCAAAGTATGTGACTCACTTGTAAGGAACCTTGATGATCTCAGGTCAAAAGACTACATATACCATGATCACTATGAGAAACACTTATGGCACTCATAGAATGATCCATGTAGTGTTCTCTATATGGGTCGGTCCAGTACACAAGTTCTCCAACTTGTACCTATATGTAGACTACATATCTCATATTTCTCTCCACAAATGCTAGTCTTTATATATTATGGCAACCCGTTCCACAATAATACTAAACTAGGGACATTTAAGAATATCATTATTGTAGGGTTATAATTATGTTTGATTATGTTATGCAAAAAATAAACAACAAACATAATTATTGGAATGATGCTTCAATAAAATATCACAACTCAATGTGTAAAACACAATCATCTTATGATTGGCTTTGGAAACGACATTAACATGACATTCACAGGGCCACTTGCCTCCTTTAAGATGATTTTATGGTCAAATGCTCTATGAGAAGGCAAAGAATTAAGCTCCTAAAATAGATCTTCAAATTGAATTAGCAATTGTTCCATGCCCTTTGACAATTTAACTTCTCATCACCAATTTCCTAATGATCAAGTATGGAATCATCACACAGGCTATCTTTTTTTCATCTAGCCAACTATAGTACATAAGCCTGGCCTCTATTTTGTTATTGGAGTGATGTAGCAATTTATCCACTAATTTGCTGGTGCAACATTCTACCTTAGTGGAATTCATTCCTTTCAGCTGCACCTTTTTCCCTTGATACTTAAAGGACATCCTTAATTTTTCAAAATTCTAGTCGATGTCCCCCAATGTTCTCAGCCATTACACTCATAACACCATCTCACATCACCCTAGAGGAATTAGATATACATCAATAGTGAATGATATATCTTGCAATTTCCAAGTCAGTCTTTTGCACATGACTATACTTTTCAAAATAGTTCCATTGGCAACCTTTACACCAATAGGACCCACCTTTTCCAGTTTGCAACCCAATCTCTTGGCCACTCCCATGCCAAAGAAGATTTGAGTACTTCCTGAATCAACCAAAATTTGCAAGGCATTCTTTTTAATAAGGCTAGTTGCCTTCATGGTACTGTAACTAGTGTTGCCAGATAGGGCATTGAAAGAGATATATGGTGCATTCTATTTTGTAGTCTTGTCAACATTGTCATCATCTTTTACCTCTTTTTCAATTTCTTTATCTTCACTTCTCAAAACCTCAAGTCTGTGAAGTTGTCCCTTCTTGCATTTTTTTTTTGTGGAGTAAATGCTTCATCACACCATAAACACAAATCCTTAGCCCTCTTTTCGGCCATCTCTGTAGCTGTCATATACTTCACACCTTTTTCCCCACCTCTATTCACCATTTGAGGCTGCATGGTATCCACAGGGGCCTTGGCCTAAGGTGTAGGTAAAATCTCTTTCACCATATTTGAGAAATTTTTCCAGATTTGGCTAAGTTGGTGGCCTTTTGAAGCTTAGCAAATCCCTTTATTTCTACCAATGACTTACATTTTAGTATATATGTGAGAAAATGAATATCTTCATACAAACCTCCCATAAACAAACTAACATTCAGTTCCTTATGCAAAGGGTGTGTTATCTTTTTAAGTAAAGCATCAAACTATTTCTGGTACTGAGACGCAGATCTTTTTTGCTTTAGATTCTTTAACTTGGTCATCACATCATCAAAACAATATCCAAATCTGGCATTAATAGCTGCCACATACTTTTCCTATAAAATAGGGGTTTGATGACCACGAACCTTAAGGAACCTTTGATGCCATTATAATGCATCCTCCTCTAAGTTAGTTAAGGCTATAAGAACTATAAGGATCTCAAAGACATTATCAACGGAGAAAGATTGTTCACAACAAAAAATCCAACCATTGACATCATCTCCTATAAAATGTGGAAATTAATCCTAGAAGGTCATGAAAAATTAAGCTTACCATTAGCTCCTCTCACAGGATTGACCTCTTGCATCTCAGCCAGCTTGAAATGACTTTTTTTGGCTTGTTACTTAGAGAAGGCTATGAACTCATTGATAGATTTTCACCATTCTTGGTTTCCAATTTCATCCGCCATCATAGGTGGAAAGATCAAGCTCTGATACCAAAATGATGCATGATGAGCAAAAGCTCCAATTCCAAGAAATCTTAAAAAAGAGGAAAATTTTAAGCCAATTAAAACCTTACTCTGGAAATTGAAATTCAAGTATAGAGTGAAAGAAAAATACAAGTGAGCAACTGATCTCAATTCTTATTGAGCTCCAAATGAATCGATTACATGATTATATCTAGAATAAATTCAAATTATAACCAAAATTCAAATAAAATGGATCTCCCTGCTATTTATGAGCCATAGTCTATAGGTGATGCCCGACAGCATCTTCGTCATGTGACATTGTGAATTCAGGAGGGACTTTCGGTGAGGAAGAGCGTTTAGAGCAAACAGGGGCCTGAAACACTCAGAAAAGGGGTTAGGAGGTCTCTGGGATGTTTTTCCGGGGAGGAGCCTCCGACGCCCAAGTTAGTGTTTTGGGAGGAGAAGGGAGGAGGCAGGAAAGTGAAGGGTTCTTGCCTGTTTCGTGTTGTTCTCAAAGAGAGAGGGCTGGGATCCTTTGCTGAGGCGATTTCCTTGGTATTTATAGGAGTGTGCGGCCTGTTCAGATCATGACACGTGTTCGGTCGTATGTAATCTGTATTTCTGGGCATAAGGAACCGTTAGCCGTCTGTAGGTTCCTCAGGCCATGGCTCGAGGTATAAGTAGTCCTACATGACAAGACGTGGACGACGTCGGCGCATCAGACTGTGCTTTAGGGCGGTGTGTAGCATGTGCAGGCTACATGTCAGAAGCTCCTTAAATGCTTCTGCTATACTTCCGAGGTCCTTTTGGACGAGGTCGTCCTTCGGACCGAACACCCTTCTTCGGAAATCGTACCAGTAGTTCGGGGGATTCCCTAGCTCTGGAGCTATTCCTTCGGGGGGATTCTCTTCAGCCGAAAGTGGCCGGTCCTTCTCCCCTGAGGATGGTTCATTCAACTTTCCGAGGGAAGCCACGCACTAGTTTCCCGAAGTTAGTGCTGTCATCCTCGAGATTGTTGGCGTACTACCGAAGTCTCACGTCCGAGGTGTCAGACTTCGTCCTTTTGCGAGGTTGGCAGTGGCACCTCTTGTGGATGACGCTGGGTTTCCCGACCGTGATGCCTATCCGAAGTTTATAGACAAAAGGAGCGATAGCCCTTCGGCTATCACATGCCCCCCTTTGGAAAGCCGAAGTGGAGACTTCGGCTTGTAGATCCTCTGAGGGTGCTTTTCGGGCCTCAAGGCGTAATGTTTGCATCAAAGATATACTTGTTACCCGAAGACATGGGCTGGTTGGCCAGGTGTCACTGCCAACCCTTTGGTGTTCTCGAGGTAACCTCCTTTTTCTTTTGCAGGTCTGTGTAGCGTCGCGTCTCGTAACCAGGTGTGTCAGTCTGGAGCGATGTGCTCGGGTTTTAAGGGTGTCAGAAAGCGTGTTCCTTGTTTAGCGCGATGACTGACATGTGGCACATGGTGATTGGAGGAGGTTGCATCGATTACGGCAGGCACATCTTTTCATGTGCAGAGGGCAATTATGGTGACTGTTCGCCTTCGCGGAGCACTTATGACATCGATTCGACTACCACTCCTCGGTCTATATAAACCTTCCTCCGTCATAACCTCCTTTTGCTCTGCTTTTGCTTTTTGCTCTGCTTTCAACTACTTTTGCGCTTTCCCTTCTTTTTTTGCTGCGGTGTTATCGACGGGGTGATTTCTGGCAACCTTTCACGACGACATCTTCAAACCCTGATTTTGGCAAAACATTCGGTGGGTCTTGATTTCTAAGGCCCTTCGGTTTTCCTTGTTTTTCTGCTTTTTCTAAGCTTTCCCGAAGTCATTTTTCCTTTCTCCGAAGTTCCTTTTTTCACCAATCATGTCTTCGCCTACCCCTCTTCCAACTGTAGCACCTATCCCTGAGAGCTGGCAACCTCTCATTCAACACCCTTGTTGTTCCACTTCAGATAAATTAGCGAAGTGGACAACTAAATTTTTTCTTCCTTTCTATGCCACCACGAGACTTCCTGGTCCCACCGAGCTTTGTTTTATGAACTTTAGAAATGAGGTTACCGTTTTTCGTGCCCAATAGAAGGCTAGACTTCGGTACCCTTCCCCAAAGATGGTTTGCAACTTTTGCCAATTTCATGGCATAGAAGTGAATCAGCTTCTGCTGAACTCATATTGTTATTTTAACGCCTTCCTCTGTATGTGTGGCGTCTTCAAAATAGAACCCCATTTTATCTTATTTTTGCAGTACTACAAGCTCTACTCGGTCCTGAAGGGTGGCTTTTATTTCATGCTACCTCGAGGATCAGGGAGCAAAAAATACATGTTCACCTTCGCTACCAAGGATAGTTGGCGAGGGTGGCAAAGGAAGTTCTTCTTCCTGAAGATGGAGGAGGCTTGGTCGCACATCCTGACCAGATGAGCTCGGGGAAAGCTGGAGACGGATGTCGTGGACCCCAAGAAGCTGCTAACTCCCAAGTTGGCGGTGAGGTTTGCGGACTTCGACAGATGAATTCGAGATGTCGCCGACTGGGATGCCGAGGTCCCTTCGCGCTCCCTCTACCCCTTCCCCATCATTTGGAAGTTGATGATTGAGGAGGTTCTTTGGGAGTTAGGGGTAGTGAAGGAGCACAAGACGGACCTCGGCATGCCAGCTCCTACCATTGCCGGGAAGGAGTCCTGGCTAGTAAAGCTCCTTCGGAAGGAGCTTACTTATGAAGCCTTCCATGAGCGTCAGTCCTCTTCAAAAGTTTTTACTATAAGTATCCGCCTAGACTCACACTGATGTTTTCCTTCTTTTTCAGAGATGGGCGACGAGTCCGCTGCTTACTACAAGTCTATCTTCCTCGGCCAAGCCGAAAAGGGCAGCAGACGAAGAAGGTTGCCTCCAGGAGGCGTAAAACAAGTGGGAGTGGGCCATCCTCAGCCAAGTGGGCGAAGAAGGACGCACTTCCTCCGCCTCCAGAGGTCACCGAGGAGGTTCATGGCGAGCCCGACGCCCTCGCCGCCCAGCCAACCAAGGTGGCCTCCGACGCCATTTCCCAAAGTCCAACTACTTCGGTGACTCTTCTGGATGCTTTGGTGGAAGTTCCTTCTGCCGAGGAGCTCGAAGAGCGCCGAAAGAGCAAAGGAAAAAAAATTCCTACCGACGTCGAGGAGGTCCGGGACGTCGACGACAACGTCGCTGAGGTGCCATCAGGTTTGTTCCTTAGACAAATTTTAGTGCCTCTATTTTTGTGACTTGAGGATCACTACCTTAACGGAGTTTTGCTTTGTCTTTGTAGAATAGGTGGCACCTTCGGTGTGGATGGTGGAGCATACCCAGAAACAGGCCCTTCGGGATTCCCACATCCCGAAGGACAAAGTTCCGAGGGAGCCTTTCTGGGCTTTCACGGAGGACATAAACTTGTTCTCCGCTAACTGCCATCAGATGGACCTTCAGATGGCGAGGGGGTCTTTATCGAGGCCTCCTTCAAAGCTGTCTCCAAGGCGTGCACGGATGAGGAGTCTCTCGCCGCAAAAATTCCCGAACACACTGCCCAGGTATACTTCAGGCCCCTGGCTTTTCCTCTTGATTTTTTTTCTAACTGTTTGGCTTATTTTCCTTTACTAAGCGTTATCTTTTTTATTTTGCAACTCCTGGGGTATAGTGGTTTCCTTAGGGCTTGGGCAGCTAAGCAGGCTGCGTTCTGACTCTGGGCCGAAGATCTCTTGGAGAAGTCCAAGTTCTTCTGCGCCGGTTTGGTCGTTAAGAACGCAGAGATGAGCCGAATTGCCAAGGAAGAGGTTGCCAAGGTTCGGGAGGAGTTCTTGAAGGGCCAAGATGAGCTCTTAAAGGACTTCTCTCAGAAAATGTCTGACCTTGACTCAAAGGTGGTGGATTGACTTCTGCCAATGAGGCCCATCAAAAGGAGAAGTCAGAAAATACGTGATAGCCGAAGAGCTATCGCCTCTTTCAGACCGTACTTCCTGCCAATAGTATGGTCAGGAAACTTGCCGTTACCCGAGAAAGGTGATATCACGCACCTCGGAAGCAAAGTCAAAAATCCCGAACTCGAGACGTCAGGAAACCCGAGGATACTACTAGCCCCATTGAGGTACCAAATGGATCGCCTTCGGAGGTGAAGAACCAGCTATTTCAAGCAGGAGAAAATCTCCCCGAAGGCCGAACCCCTGGACTAGGGAAATCCCGAACTACTGAGTTAATTCTCGAAGAAGGGCATCCGTACTAAAGAGCGACCTCGCCCAGAGAACCTCGAGAGTACGACATGGGCATTTAAGGAGCCTCTGACATGTCGCCCACACGCGCTACACGCCGCCTCACAGAGCGGTCTGACGCGCTTACACCGTCCAGGTCTTGTCACGACCTGTCTTGGTTCCAAACCCAAGGAACCTATAAACTTCTATTTGTCCCCTACGCCCAGAAGCTCAGATTCCATCCGACCGAACATGTGTCGCGATCTAAACGGGCTGGACTCTCCTATAAATACCAGGAAACAGGCCCTGGCAAAAGGACCCAGTTCGACCTCCTCTCCCTAAGAAAATATAAACAGGCAAGGCCACTTAGCTTCTTCGAACTCTTCTACTTTATCTCTGAAAACTGACTTGGGCGTCGGAGGCTCTTCCCCGGAAAAACACTCTGGGGACCTCCTAACCTTCTTTTCTGAGCTTTTCAGGCGCGTTCCTCTGGGGAACCACTACTCCAGACATCCTCCCTCTCAGGAAGTCCCTCCTGAAGTCATGACATCATCCAGCGAAGATGCCGACGGGTATCATTTGGCGCCGTCTGTGGGAACCCACCTTCAGGTCACCATCGTTGAAACTCGGCGTTCAAAGGACAAGGGACTCCCGAGGTCCTCGTCCGCGCCTGGAGCTCAATCGGTTACTGAGCAAACCTTCCCAGGGACTTCCTTGCCTGAGGAAGAGCGTCCTCTTGCCATTACCATGAGTTTTCTGCGTGATTTCCAGTGCTCCATCGTGGCCGAAGTGACACTGCAAATAAACCAAAGATGGCCACAACCAACTCAGGTCCAAAGGCCTTCCTCGCCAATACTCCCTCGAGAGAAAAGCCCGAGGTCAGCTCACCGGAGTTCGGGAAGCAGGGATCGGCGCGATGAATCCTCAACGGAAAATATACCCCTCGGGGGACGACCCATGGGGGCACTGGGGCCCAAGCGGCTAAAAACCCCACGTCAAAGAAGTTCTTTGCTAGAGGAAAAGTCGCCATCCCCTCGACGGCGAAGTCCGTCCCCGAAAAGGCGCAGGCAATCTCCTTTCGCTGAAGATGCAGATACCAGTGCCACACTCCTCATGGAGAAGATGTTATCAGGGTTGGAAAGGGTGGAAAGACAGGTAGCCCGGAAACCAGTCTGGGCTAGGCTAACTGAGACTTTCAATGGAGATGAGTCGCCGTTCGTCCGAACAGTGGTAGAGGCACCCATACCAAGCAATTTCCGAGTGCCTCGGCTGGAAACGTATGATGGCCGAACGGATCCACAGGCTCACCTCACTAAATACAAACACAGCATGATGTTGCATGGCACGGACGATGCCACTTTGTGAAAATGCTTTAAGGTCACCCTTACAGGCCGGTGACGGCATGGTATAATTCATTGGCCCCTGGAACCATCAGAGAGTTTCAGGGGCTGTCCATGGCCTTCACGCAGCAGTTCATTGGAAGCCGTCCCACGGCGAAGATGCTCATCCAAATGTTCGACATAGCGAAAAAGAATGGGGAAACCATCCGCGACTATGTCGAAAGGTTTAACAGAGAAGCCCTAAGTGTCCCGCACTTTCGGCCCGAAATACGCATCCTCGCCATGATACGAGGCCTTCGGAGGGAGTCACAGCTATTCTACGAGTTCTCCAAGGATGCCCCGGACACACTTGGTGAATTCTACCGAAGGGCCGAACAACACATGACGGCCGAAGAGCTAAGAATGGGTGGACCGAAGACTGAACACACCCATGCCGAATGGCCCAGCCAGCAAGCAAGGTACCCAGCTGAACAGGCTGGACGACCTTGGAGGTATAGAGGAAGGAAATCTCCTCCGAACTTCACACCCCTGAACACTACAAGAACTAATATCCTCATGACTATGGAGAGGCAGGGGACAGATTCAGCGGCCAAAGGCCATGACCGCCGACAACCAAAAGAACATGTAAAAGTTCTGCCAGTTTCATCGCGACCATGGGCACGACACCGAACATTGCTTTCAATTAAAAAAGTACATAGAGTCGCTGATAAAACAAGGCCAACTTCGGCATTATTTGTGAATGCCTTCCCCGAATGGGAGAAAGGAGGAAGAAGGAAAGGCCGAGGATGAGGACTACGATTCCGACAGGCGGAGGAACCGAAGTCCTAAAAGGCGTCTCCCACCCCCGGCGGGGGTAATACAAACGATCACGACGGGACTACCATCCTCGGAAAGAAAGAGGAAAGCCAGAGAAATATCGGTGATAGAGTATCAAAGTTCGTCGAAGAGGTTGACCCGTAAGGATGGTTCCACCGTTATGTTTCCCCATGACGATCCCCTATTGGTCATGGCGAGAATAGGAAGTTGGGACGTCAAAAGGGTGTTGCTTGATGATGGATCAAACGCCGATGTCCTGTTCTCCCATCTGTTGCCGAGCTTGGGAGTATCCAACACCGACCTCAAGCCCGTCACTTCGCCTACTTTTGGGGTAGGACCATCCGAACTGCCCGTCCTCGAATGGATCGACCTCCCCCTGATGGTGAAAAGAACCTCGGTAGACGGGAAAGAGGAATTATTTGCCTCCACAAGGACAAGGTTCATTGTCATGGATGTTCCTTCGTCATATAACGCCATCCTTGGAAGACAAACACAAGGAAATTTTCACATCCGCCCGGATGTAAAGTATTTAACCGTCACTTTTGCCACCAAGGGCAGAGACGCTGAAATCTTTATCGAGCAGGTTGAAGTAAGGAAGGTGTTCATCAAAACACAAAAAGCTCCAGCAACCAACCTCGCGCAGACAATCGTGGCAGAGATTTCGACAGATGAAAGGCCAAAAGAGGGAGCGGCAGAAGATCCTACGAAGGTAGAAGAGGAAGAAGTAGAACTTGTCCCGGGCCGAAATACCCGAATAGGGAAAAACTTGGCCGAAGGCGACAAGAAAAAACTTGTATCCTTTCTACTGATGAATAAAGATCTGTTTGCCTACTCGTCGAAAGATATGCCAGGGGTAGACCCTCGCATAATACAACATAGCCTTAAAGTAAGCCCGGAAGTAAAACCTGTCCGGCAAAAGAAGCGAGGTATCTCAATACACAAAAGCAACTTCGTCAAAACTGAAGTTCAGCACTTGCTAGACGCAGACATAATCAAGGAGGTCAAGTACCCCGAATGGTTGAGCAACGTGGTTATCGCCACAAAAGAAGGGAGCAGTAAGCTCCGAATATGCATCGACTTCAGAAACTTGAATGATGCTTGCCTAAAAGATTCATATCCTCTCCCACCAATAGACCAATTGGTAGACTCAACTGCCGAACATGGGCTTTTGAGTTTTCTAGACGCCTTCAGTGGCTACCATCAATTAAGGATGGACCCTGAAGATAAGGAGAAAACCACCTTCATCACCAAGGGAGGAACGTATTGTTACGTCAGGATGCCCTTCGGGCTCAAAAACGCAGAAGCCACCTACCAAAGGTTGATGAACAAGGTCTTTAAGGACCAAATAGGGAGAAACATGGAAGTTTACATTGATGACATGATAATCAAGAGCAAGCTACCTCGTGACCACATCACAGACCTGAAGGAAACTTTCCACCAGCTCAGAACCTTAGGAATTCACCTTAATCCCAAAAAATGCATCTTCGGCATAACATCGGGAAAATTTCTTGGGTACATGGTATCAGAAAGAGGCATTGACACTAACCCAGAAAAAGTTAAGGCCCTGCTTGAATTCCGAACTCCCGTCACAATAAAGGACGTACAGAGGCTCACCGAAAGGATAACATCTCTTACCAGGTTCATTTCCAGGTATGGAGACCGGTGTCGACCATTCTTCAAAGCCCTTACTAACGCGGCGAAAAAGGGGGGTGACCTCGGATGTGATGGTCACTCTTGGAATGAGGACTGCCAGAGGGCTTGGGAAGAACTCAAAACCTACTTGACCCGCCTGCCCACTTTATGACAACCTCGCAAGGGAGAACCACTCGTACTATACCTCACCGTCACAAAGAAAGCAGTAAGCTCGGTCCTTGTGAAAGAGGAAGGGCTAAAACAATGGCCAGTTTATTATGTAAGCAAGACCCTGTATGACGCCAAAGCCAGGTATCCCTTGCTACAAAAAGCTATATATGCCCTGGTACTAGCAGGAAGAAGACTACGCCCGTATTTTCAAGCTCACTCAATCACTGTCTGAAGTAGTCTACCTCTACGGGACGTGATGAAAAAAGTTGATCATTCGGAAAGGCTTTCCAAATGGTGTATAGAGCTCGGCGAGTATGACATTGCTTATGAATCTCGGAAAGCCATAAAGGCTCAGGCCCTGGCAGACTTCATTGCCGAAATACCCCCCAGGCATATCTTTCGGCGAGTAGGCAAACAGATCTTTATTCATTAGTAGAAAAGATAAAAGTTTTTTCTTGTCACCTTCGGCCAAGTTTTTCCCTATTGGGGTACTTCGGCCTGGGACAAGCTCTACTTCTTCCATTTCCACTTTCATGGGATCTTCTGCTTCTTCTCGTTTTGACTCCCTTTCGGGTAAGACCTTCGTGTCTGTAGTCTGCGCGAGGTTGGTTACTGGGGCTTTTCTCGCTTTGACAAACACCTTTCTCACCTCGCCCTGATCGACAAAGTTCTCCGCGTCTCCCTCTTTGGTGGCAAAGGTGACGGTCAGGTACTTTACATCCTGGCGGATGTGGAGGTTCCCTTGCGTTTGCCTCCCAAGGATGGCGTTGTATGACGAATGGACATCTATGACGATGAACCTTGTCATTGTGGAGGCAAACAGTTCGTCTTTCCCATCTACTGAAGTTCCCTTCATCATCAGGGGGAGATTGATCCATCCAAGGACTGGCAGTTCGGACGGTCCTACTCCAAAGGTGGGCAAAGTGACGGGCTTGAGGTCGGCCCTGGATATACCCAAGCTCGGTAGCAGGTGCGAGAACAGGATGTCGGCATTTGAACCATTGTCAAGCAATACTCTCTTGACGTCCCAGTTTCCTACCCTCGCCACGGCCAGCAATGGATCGTCATTGGGGAAAATGACGGCAAACCCATCCTTGCGGACCAGCTTCTTCGACGAATTCTGATATTCCATCACTGATATTTCTCTGGCTTTTTTCTTCCTTTCCGAAGACGGAATTCCTTTTGTGATCATCTGTATTACTCCTGCTGGGGGTGGGGGGCGCCTCTTCAGACTTCGGTTTCTGCGCCTGTCGGAGTCGTACTCCTCGTCGTCTCCCTTTCCTTTTTCTTGCTTTCTCCCCTTCGGGGAAGGCATCCGCAGATATCGCCGAAGCTGGCCTTATTTTATCAGCGACTCTATGTAAGCAATCCTCGGTGTCATGCCCGTGGTCCCGGTGAAACTGGCAGAACTTTTTCATGTTCTTTTTGTTATCAGCGGCCATGGCCCTCGGCCGTTGGATCTAAGTCCCTTGCCTTTTTGTTGTCATGAGGATGTTCATCCTCGTGGTGTTTAGGGGAGTGAAGGTCAGCGGCTTCTTTCCCCTAAACTTCCGAGGTCGTCCCCCTTGCTCGGCTGGATAACGTGTTTGCTGGCTCGACCTTTCGGCACGAATGTGTTCAGGTTTTGGGCCCCCCATTCTCAGTTCTTCGGCCGTCATATGCTGCTCGGCCCTTCGGTAGAATTCACCGAGCGTGTCCGGGGGATCCTTGGAGAACTCGTAGAACAGCTGGGAGTATCTCCGAAGACCTCGCGTCATGACCAGGATGCGTATTTCTGGCCAGATGTCTGGAACACTTAAGGCCGCCCTGTTGAACCTTTCGACATAGTCACGGATGGTTTCTCCATTTTTTTATGCTATGTCAAACATCTGGACGGACATCTTTACCGTTGGCCGACTTCCAATGAACTGCTACGTGAAGGCCATAGACAACTCTTGGAACTCCCTGATGGTTCTGGGAGCCAGCGAGTTATACCATGCTGTTGCTGGTCCTATAAGGGTGACCTCAAAACACTTGCACAAGGTAGCGTCATCAACACCATGCAACACCATGCTACGTTTGTACTTGGTCAGTTCGGCCATCATAGGTTTCTAACTGAGGTACCCGGAAGTCACTTGGCATAGCTGCCTCGACCACTACTCGGGTGAATGGCGATTCATCTCCGTTGAAAGTTTCAGACAATCTAGCCCAGACCGGCTTCTGAGCTACCTGCCTCTCCACCCTTTCCAACCTCGGCAAGATTTTCTCCATGAGGAGGGTGGCACTGGGATCTTTGTCCTAGTGCCTGTAGGCCTCAGGGAAAGGAGACTGCCGACGCCTTTTCAGGGAGTGACTTCGGCGCTGGGGGGATGGCGACTTCACCTTAGGTGACGAGCTCCTTTGGTGAGGAGTTTTAGGCCATTTTGGCCCCATCTGTCCCGTAGGTCGTACCCTGATGGGTATATTTTTCGTCGAGGACTCATCACACTGATCCTCGTTCCCCGAACTTCGGTGGGTTGACCTGGGGATTTTTTCCCGGTGAAGTACTAGTGAAGAAGGCCTTTGGGCCGGAGTTGGTTGCAGCCATCTTCAGTCTAACTGCTGTGTCATTTTGGCCACAATAGAGCACTAGAAATCGCGCAGAAAGCTCATAGTGATAGTTAGAGGACACTCTTCCTCAGGCGAGGAAGTCCCTGCTGGAGTTTGCCTAGTCGCCGGTTGAGCTTCTGGCGTGGACGAGGACTTCAGAAGTCCCTTGTCCTTGGAACGCCGAGTTTCAACGACGGTGACCTAAGGGTGAGTTCCCACAAACGGTGCCAAATGATGCCCGGCAGCATCTTCGTCATGTGACATTGTGAATTCAGGAGGGACTTCCGGTAAGGGAGGACGTCTGGAGCAAAGGTTTCCTAGGAGGGTCTGCCTAAAACACTTAAAAAAAGAGGTTATGAGGTCCCTGGATGTTTTTCCGGGAAGGAGCCTCCGACGCCTAAGTCAGTGTTTTGGGAGGAGAAAGGAGGAGGCAGGAAAGTGAAGGGTTCTTGCCTGTTTCGTGTTGTTCTCAGAGAAAGAGGGTTGGGATCCTTTGCTGAGGCCATTTCCCTAGTATTTATAGGAGTGTGCGGCCTGCTCAGATCGTGACACATGTTCGGTCGGATGTAATCTGTATTTCTGGGTGTAGGGAACGACTAGCCGTTTATAGGTTCCTCGGGCCATGGGTCGAGACAGAAGTAGTCCTATATGACAAGACGTGGACAGCGTCGGCGCGTCAGACCGTGCTTTAGGGCAGCGTGTAGAACGTGCGGGCGACATGTCAAAGGCTCCTTAAATGCTTTTGCCGTACTCCCGGGGTCCCTTCGGATGAGGTCGCCCTTCGGACCGAATACCCTTCTTAAAAAATCATACCAGTAGTTCGACGGATTCCCTAGCTCTGGAGTTGTTCCTTTAGGGGGATTCTCTCCTGCCGAAAGTGGCCGGTCCTTCTCCCCTGAGGATGGTTCTTTCAACTTTTCATGGGAAGCCACGCACTAATTTCCCGAAGTTAGCGTTGTCATCCTCAAGATTGTTGGCATACTACTGAAGTCTCACGTCCGAGGTGTCAGACTTCATCTTTTCTGAGGTTGGCAGTGGCACCCCTTGTGGATGATGTTGGGTTTCCCGACCGTGATGCCTGTCCGAAGTTGATAGACAAAAGCAGCGATAGCCCTTCGGTTATCAATAGGTTCCCAAGGTATTGCGACAAGCTGCATGAAATGGCGTCGGATCCTTCACTACCACATAGCTTGATTCATAAACCAAATGATGATGTATTTGACTGACGATGCCTGATCCATAAATGAAATGATGATGTATCTTTTAGCCTTATTAATTAGTAACTAACTTAACTAACTTTCCCTTTCTTTATGTAGAACTTAATACATTAAAAAACTGAAAATCAAAAGAAACATACTTTAAATAGCAAACTGATGTAATTGAATTGAGCCACTAGAGAAACTGAAAGCCACATGTCACTGACGATAGTGATTCAGGCATGAGAAGATGCCATACAAAAAGGAGATCTATGATTTGGAGTTCGGGCAACGAAAAATAGATGAACTAGAGAAACAACCGATGTTAGGGCTATTAAGTAACACTATCACAGACATTGTTTTGATCACCATGTTTTTTTAGAGCGCAGGGTTTCTCTAGAATCTAAGCAATGGTTTTCTAATAGTCATGAGGACTTAATACGTATTATTTTTTTTTAAGTTCCAAATTCAGTGTCTTAATAAATTACTAGTAATTAATTAAGAAGCCTGAATTTGTTATTAGCAACAAATAAAGGAGACTTAATTTTTGTAAAAGTCACAAATGCAAAAAATCGTCTTAACACTCATTGTCTTGCTTTTGGAATCTACTCGTTGTGATTTATCGAAGAGCCACCAAACTTCATTTAAAGGTAGGAGTCCATTTTTCAATAAAACCTCATAATTTTTATTGGTTTTTGTCTCACTGGATAGGGTACTTACATCTAATGCCAGTGATGAAGTTGTCTTCCCTACCTTACAATTCGTACGTGCTGACATCTAGATATGACATCTTTTAAAGGGAAGGCTACTGTTGGGACTTGTAAAGGCAGTAAGGCTCTGGAGCCCATAGATTTCTGTGGGTTCATTTTCTTTCAAGAGTAATGTGATCGCTAGATCCCTTGAACTCCTGCATCAAGATGTCTTTCTACAAGGCCTGCCTTATTGGATATAATTTTTTTTTACCAATGTCATGTCGGACTTAGGTTTTTGTTGCACCCTCTCATTTACCAACTATGCAATCACTTCATATTCTCAATTACCTCTAAGTGTTTTCTTGCACTAGTTAGAGTTCCTACTAGCATGCTAGCTCACAGGGGTAAGTTCTTCCTAGAATCATTTTTTTTATTTACTAGCCTTCATGAAGTCCCCTTCCTACTACTTGAATTTGAAATCAACTCATTCGGGGTATAATCTTTCCTTTCTTTTTGCTTTCATCCTTAAGGGTTAGAAGAATTCGAAGGAGAAGTACTTCTATGTAGCCACCAAAAATAGCTAGACTTCCCTTATAGTGGATGGACAACCTTGAGCGTAGGAGTATTAAACCCTTAAAGCTAATTGAGGGGTCGAAGGCCTTTAAGGCTACAAGAAATGTAGTGGACTACCTTCTAAGAGTGGTGAAGGATGACAAGAGGTGAAGATTATTCCCCTTCCCTGTCAATCCTAGAAAAGATAATCCTTCGGACTTGCAAAGTCAAACGCCCTTGTTCTAGAAAATCCAACCTTAACTTTTTGCTCCCTAAGATGCGAGGTTTACCTGTGAGCTCCCTCATTACCTAGTTGCTCACTGGAGGTGAATGCAACTATTTCCTTTTTTTATGTGTTATGTGTCACTTGCAGTAATGATTTTTTTTTAATTTTTGCAAATATAGGCTGAGCTCCTATGGATGCATTGGGAAGAATACAGATCGTGCTAGGTGCCCTTTAGGGGGTCGAGAGATCATTGAATCAAAATGAGCATCCTCTTCAGATGATTTCTCTAACAATAACCCTTTTTGGTTAGGATGTGGTGGAGATCCTTGAGGACCCTTATCTTTCGAATGGCAAGATCCAAGGGCCATCATTCCTATGGTGTCCCTTCTCTATTCCTATCCTCTCCAACAATCGGCTACAGGTTGTCCCTAGGTACTTTCCTTCACTTTGAATTCTTTTATACCTTTTTTTTGGATTATTGTGTTACCTAAGACAATCTTTTGGTAGTTTTGTAAGTAAGGTAGCTATTACCTCACTCACAAGGGGTATTTGATGGTTAGGGTGCCCCCATGGCTTCTGTATTGGTTTTTGCTCCCTCTTGCACTCCTCTTACAGCTCCAGCCTCTAGCTTTGTGGCCTCCTCATCTTCTATCATCATGGGCAAAAGTAAAGAAAATTTCCCTCCCCTTTCTATTGTTCAGGGGATGGCCTTGAACAACATTGTTGCTAAGGCCCCTAAGAATGCATGTTTAATCGCCAAGGTGTATGACTGTTTCAAATCTGAGGTGTTGGAGGAGCTAGGACACAAGCTCTTGGATGTCTACTTTGACTATCGGGGGTTTCCCCAAGGCTTTTTATTTTGTGACCTGAAATGGGAGTCCATCCTAGAGATCGAGATAGTCATTATTGAGTTGTGGAAACTAAAGATCACTAGATATTGGAAGAGGCTTTAAAGTACTTTACATAGGAGGTCAAACTGGCTGTTGGGTGACATCTTAGGTTGAGTCTTGTGAGACCTTCCTTAACTATTTCTTTTGCCTTTAACCTGATCTAACCACTTTCACCTTTTTTATCCTACTTTTTCTTGAGCATTATTCCAACTGGGTCTAACACTTTAGAGTTTAACTAAGATCACCACCTAGCAGACCATATGATGGAGAGAGAGCTGGCCCTTCATATAGTGGGGGTTACCCAATTGGAGGAGAAATAAGGCCAGCTGAAGAACATGATGTTAGAATAAAGAAAGTTTATCTACGATTCAACTTTATGCCTAGGGGCCCTAAAAGAGGTTGCAATAGAAGCAAAAAAGAACTTTAATTGTTACTTGTCATTCTGGAGAAAAAGATCTGTCCAAATGTGTAGAACATGGGCGAGCAGGTTGATCTCCTAAAGTTAGACTGCCAGGCCTTCTATTATCAATGTAAGAAAGATCAAGCTTGGGTGGTTGTGCAAGAGAAAGAGCTAGCTGCCCATTATAAGGAAATTTCCAAACTCTTAGCTTATAATGCTGAGCTTTAAAGGGATTTGGCCCAGGTTCATGATGAAGTTGATTGGCAGCTTACCTAATGAATCTTTAATGGGTTTACCTGGTGCTACCATCAAGTGGAGCAAGCCTTTCCTAACTTGGACCTCGAGGGAGTTAATGCTCTGAATGATCCCTTAAGGTACCAGAGCCTTTGGAACCTCGAGGAGAAGCTCAATGCTAAGGCAGTTGCCTTCATTTAGGATGGTAGCCTCAAGGCCCTTCCTTCAAGGAATCAATTTGAAGGTCTTCGTCTAGAGGATCAACTCAAGGCCCTTCTTCTAGGGGATGAACTTAAGGCCCTAACTCCAAGGAATCAACCTCATAGTGATTTATTTTTCTTTCCTGTAATCTTTCAAAAAACATTAATTGTAAACAATATGAATCTATTTAGGATGTATGAACAATTTTACCTTTTCCTTCCATGCACATGTGTTTTTGCTAGCTTTCCAAGTCAAAACTATTATCTAAATACCTAACACTTAATTCTTTTCTCCAATCAAGACTTTGAGGCTCTAGCCTCAGAGTGGGAGATTTTAATCTCATTGAAATCATATCCATAGGTTGTAGCCTCTATGCGGGAGACCCTAATCTTAATGCGGGAGACCTATAGCCTCAATGTAGGAGACCCTAGTCCTAATTGCAATTTTAACCCAATGGCAAACATCCTAAATGTCCAACCCCTACCTTTGGAGATGCCTAAAGCTTTAAGGAAGTGTTTGAAGGTCAGGCAATGAGTTTTGTGGAGGACTTAATTACAAAGGAAGCAAGAAATGCCTTATCGGGTAATAAAATTTTTGTATGGGCAATTCAATCTTTTCTCTTGAGCTTAAGAACCTAATTGAAAGTTAAAAAAAATATTGGGCTAAATTAAAGAAATTAAAAGATTACCAAAAAAATATTGGGCTGAATTGAAGAAATTAAAAGACTACCAAGTGAGTTAAGCATAAGAAAGGAAGTCAACTAAGGTTTCATGGCCTCAAGCAATTTTTGTGAAGGAGCAAAGATGGCATTAAGACCCATTTTAGGCCTTCTTCATGGTAATTGGATTTATGCCACCACCAAGTGGCTCCAACTATTTTGATCTAATTTTGAACAAGGAAAATAGAAGAAAGAAAGAGTTCTTTAAAAACTAAGGCATAAATGAGTGAAATTGGCTAAGGATTGGTAGCTTTGTGCTCAAAATTAAAGGAGAAGGTAGCCTACTTGAGCAAGAAGGCAAATTCAAGGAGAAATTGTGCAACTGAGAGGATGGAGAATTACTCAAAAAATCTGTAAGGGTTAGAGAAGAAGTGTGGTGGAAAACTATGTGTAGAGCTTATCAAGGGAAAATGAGAAGAAGCCAGTGAAGAAAAGGAGAGTTATGAGGTGGGCTAAGTTTCTACAAGTGTTCTAGTAATTATATGTAAGTGAAACTTTAAAGGACCAAAAAAAATTAAAGATTGATCAGTTGGAACAAGGCAGTGCAAGTGTTATGAAGTATGAGCATAGATTTAGCAATTTGATAAGGTATGCACCTCAATATAAAGGACAGGAATTATTAAGGGCCAAGAGATTCACTAGTGCTATGAGGCCTGAGCTAAGGCAGATTCTAAGGGATATAAGAATTAGGGATTTTATAAGGCTATACAAAAGGCCTTAACCCTTGAACAGGATTTTAGGGAGCAAAACATACGGTATATTATTGCTGGGAGAAGGAAGTGAAGGGTAGAAAGAGAGCAAGAAAAGGCCAAGGGGAATGGTTCAGCAAGGACCATCCAAGAAAAAATGAAGTTGGAAAAAACCAAGGCCATAATTTGGACCAAAATGTAAGCATTATGGCAAACACCATGGGCTTAAACCATGTTACAAGGTTACCTAGGGGTGTTTAAAATGTGGGTCAAAGGGACACTTGGTGAGAGATTGCCTAGTCAAGAGAGAGCAAAGAAGACAAAATGGCCAGTGCCAAAAACCACAAGATCAGAGGAAAGGGATGGGCTCCTAAAGTGATCAACATAGGCCTAAGGCTGTCACAAAACCAATCTGGAGCTCAAAGAGCTGGAAAAGTGTTCTAGATTAAGGGCAAGAAAGGGAAACTAGAGGAACCAGAATAGGGTAGCCAAGGCCAGGAAAGGTTGCCTTTAGGGGCACTAAGAGGTAAAGCTTACTTACTTGGGCATCTATTTCTATACTCTTTACTAAGATAGTTAGATATATGAACTTGGAAATGTGTAGCTTGCCTGAAATGTTCTTGACTAGAACTACTGGAACATAACTAATTGGTGGCCTGCGGCGGTTTCATCATGTGTCATCGTACGGGTAGGGAAGACTTCTGATGGAGGAGAGCACTTTGGGAGGAGATTCCCCAGTGGAGGGTACCTGAAATACTCCAGAAAACACAGGTCAGGAGGTCCCCGGTGGGTATTCCCGGGGAGGAGTCTCCGACGCCCAAGTCAGTATTTTCAAATAACTCGATTATGTGCTCTTTTGTGTATTCAAATAGAACTTTCTTTGTCCTACCTCACTAGGATGCTTTCTGGGTATTTTATAAAGGAGGCGTATAGAAACCATTCTCCTCTTGTGGTCGTCCCAGATTACGACACGTGTCCGGCGGGATGCGATCCCTACTTTTCCGGGAACGAAGGGACGCTTATCTCAGTAAAAGTCGCCTGGTTGTCAGCCTAGGCATTCCGAGAGTGTCGTATCGAGGTGTCCCTCTGATGGTGTGACCCAATGATAGCGTGTCAGAATGTACTTGGGGGATGACTTTTATGGGGAGGTGTCAGAGGTTCCTTAAATGCTTTGTTCGTACTTTCCGAGGTTAGTCTAACGTTTCGGGGAATATATTCATCGAGGATGGTTCCTCCGAGGGATACTTCTGTTTCCGAAGAGGGTCTGACCGCTCTACCGAGGTTGGTCCCACCATTTCCTAAGGAAGCGAATTTCCTACGTTAGGCCAGGGGGATCATTAATCCTTCTGACCTCGGTTGGTTGTTTCTCTCTGCCAAAGTCGGTACTCCGTAGGGTCTGGGAGCTCGACCAGTGATGGGCACCTCGGCTATCACATGCCCCCTCCTGGAGAGCCAGAGCGAGGGCTTCGACTATGTTTTCGAGAGGGTCCCTTTGCCAATCTGGCGGCTGAAACTTTTTCTGGGAAAGTTGCATTACTTTGGAAGGCGTCTCCGGTACCCCCCTCTAGTTTTCTTGATGTCCTCGGAATGCACGTTACTTTTTTCTTTTTTTCTTTTTTTGCCACCAGTTTGTGAATCATCGTGTCCTTTGGCCAGGAGTGTCAGTCATGGGTGACCGTGCCTGGGTTTTCACGATGTTAGAGGGACGTGCCCTGGTTCTTCACGCCGTGTGACACGTGGACGCTGTTGGATGGCGAAACAGCTATGCTGGTTACGTCAACCACAGCTCTTCGCCTTCAAGGAGTAATAATGAGGCGGTTACATCTTTAAAGGATGATTATGACGACGTTTCACTTATCCTTCTTCGGTCTATATAAGTACCTTCCGTCCCATTTTGTCTCACTCTTTTGTTTTAGCTCTCGTCTGTTCTAGAGCCTTTTCTTGCCCTTTTTCTTTTTCCGGCGGCGGTTCTTACGGCAGAGTGACCTCCAGTGATTCCTTGTAGCGGTGTTTCGCAGCCCAGGTTTTAGCAAAGTCTTTGGTGGGTGTTCCCTTTTTGTGGTTTGTCGTTGTTCCTCTATTTCTCCCAAAGTCATCTCTCTTTTTCTTTCTTTTTTTTTGAAAAATGTCAAATCTGACTCCATTAAGTCCGACTCCATTGATGACTGTGCGCCCTCTTTCTGCAAACTTTGCTTTCCTTGAGGCTTATCCTTGTTCCACTACTTTGGAAAAGATGAAAAAGTGGGTGGCCAAGTACTACCTCCCTTCTTATATCACACCGACGTTACCTCTCCCGGGATCTTATGGTTACGCAGCTTCTTCGGGGGAGGTTACCGTTTACCGAGCTCAGCTCAAAGCCGGTCTTCGGTATCCCCCTTATCGCATGATATGCGAATTCTGCAAATTCCACGGTATTGCCGTGAACCAACTCCCCCCAAATTCTTACTCTTACTTTAATGCTTTCCTCTGCATGTGCGGGGTGTTCGGCATAAACCCCCACTTCCTCTTCTTCATGCAATACTACAAACTCCACCCGGTCCCGAAGGGTGGTTTTTACTACCTCCTTCCCCGAGGGTCCAGGAGTAAGAAGTTTATGTTTACCTTTGACAATAAGGATAGTTGGCGAGGGTGGTAGAAGAAGTTTTTCTTTTTCTGAGTCCCCAAGTCTTGGAGACATGTGCCTATTGGATGGGCTTCGGGGACTTTGAAGGTCGACGTCGTCGATCCCCGGAGGCTCTTTACTCCAGTTTTGCTTGCCAATTTTGATAACTTCAACAAACGCATTCGGTCAGTAGCGAACTGGGATTCCGGAGCTCCATCACGTTCACCCTACCCTTTTCCCATTAATTGGGATCTTATGTCAGAGGAAGTTCTTCGGGAACTGGGAGTGATAACTGCCCACAAGGGTGACCCCGGCATGCCCGTGCCTGTTCTTTCGGGGAAGAAAGCCTGGATAGTCATGCTCCTTCGGCGTGAAATTTCTTATCAGGCTTTTTCCGAGAGTAAGCCATATTCCCGTGGTTTGGTATCTACTTTCCTTTTGGACTTACACTGATATTTTACCTTTTTGCAGAGATGGGCGATCAGTCTGCCGAGTTTTATAAATCACTCTTCGACAGTCAGGCTGAGCGGGGAGAGCAAGTACGCAGGAAGACTTCTGGTAAGAGGAAGAAGTCGACCGCCGGCCCTTCTAAGTCCAAGAAAGCCAAGGCTACCATTCCTCCCCCTGAGAACGTAGTTGAGGTGGAAGATCATCCTCTGCTCAACTTCCGACCGCCGCGAACCCTTCTTCGGACCATGCCCTCCTCGGGGAGACACTGAGTCCTACCCCTGCTACTGAGATTCCAGCAGAGCGAACATCTGCTCAGGGGTTTGAAGAGGGCAGAAGGAGGAAAGGAAAGAATGTCTCTGAGGATGTTCGGGAGGTCGGTTCTGAAGAGTGCGTCCCTGAAGTTCCACCAGGTTGGTTCCTTAGCCATTCCGCTACAAATCTCAGTATTTTTCGTATCTATGATTTTTTGGATGAATGGCTAAGGGATGATGTCTTGATGGAACTTCAGCGTGACCTTGCAGAGAATGCCCCTACTGCTTCTTGGGTGGAAGCTCATGCCCGTCAGAGGGCTCTTCGGGACCGACGGATTCCGCGGGACAAGGTGCCACGGGAGCCCTTCTGGACGTTCACAGAGGACATGTATTTGTTCTCTGAGGATAGCCAGCTGATGGCTTCGCAAATGGTGGCGTGGGTGCTTACTAATGCCGCCTTTCAGTCCCTTACCACCGAATGTCCTAGCGAAAAGATCCTCGCGGTGAGGATGACCGAGCACGCTGATCAGGTGATCCTTTATTTTCTCGTATCTTAGAAAATTGTTCATCTAAGCTATCACTGCCTTCCGATACTTATTTGGTGCCTCTGTTTTCTGCAGCTTTTGGCATATAGCGGGTACTTCCGCGCCTGGTGAGCGAAACAAACGGAGACCCGTTCTCGGTCCGAAGATTCCCTGCGGAAGACGAAGGAGTCTCTCGCCCAATATGCCCTAAAGTATGGCGAGTTAAATAAAATCGGGAAGGAGGACCTTGGGAGTCTTTGGGCCGAGGTTGTGTCCAGCAGGCAAGAGCTTCTTACCGACTTCTCAGCCAAGGTTGAAGACCTCGGCTCAAAGTGCGTGACTCTTTCTTTAGAGAATGAGGCCCTTCGGAAAAAGACCGTTCAAGACGGCGAGAATCTTGCGAAATCACTCGCTTTGAATGCCGATCTCCAAGCTGAGATTGCGTTGCTGAAGAAGGAGAAGATGAAGAGCAGGAAGAAGAGGAAGCTGGAGGAGAAGATTGTCGCGCTAAAGGCTGAGCTGGCGGCTCTTGGCGTCGAGAAGGACCGTAGCGAGCAAATGTCGAAGACGTCTTACCAAGATGGTTTTTGCTTGGCTCGTCATCAGGTCCTCGCTCAGCACCCTGGGCTTGACATTTCTCACTTGTCTGCTTTGGATTTTCCCAAAGAGCCCAGATCTTCATGGTCCAAAGTCGAGTTCCTCAATCTTCCTCCGGCTCAGCCTGCGTATTTGACTGAGCCCTCTGGAGATGATAATGTTGACGAAACGTCGGATACCCCTGCTCAGTCACAGGCTTTCTTCTTCCTTCTTTGTATTTTTTGCCTTAGGATTTTTTAATGAAGAATTTTTTCCTCCATTCTCCGTTCTTTCTCCTGAATATGCCTTATCAGGAGCTGGTACGATTCTAAGTGTGCACTTTTGGCGAACACCTGCACCTTATCTTTCGGAAGGAACCTTTTTGAACTTCTTTCATGTTCGGACGGGTTTTTAAGCTTAGTAAGGAATTTTGTAAGGCGGAATCATCAAGGCGCACTCTTTCGGTAACGAGGGCAAATTTGTCATGTATTTTACTGATGACTTCGGGGAGGAGTATCTTACGGGCTTTCTTCAAAAAAATGCCTAAGTATAATTCAGAGAGTCTGAATGCCAAGTATTCTTCAACTCCACTCCCTCAATATTACCCAACTTAAAGACCCCTAGGCGGACTTCATATAGAACCAAATAGGGTCCACTCCAATTTGCCCGAAGTACCCCTTCTGATGGCCTTCGCTGTTCGAACTCGGCCTTTCAGAGAACGAGGTCTCCCTTTTTGATCTCTTCTTTTCTTACATGTAAATTGGCTGTGCGTGCTATCCGTTGCTGGAAGGCCTTTATCCTTAACTCGGCCATTTAGCGGTGTTCTTCGAGGAGGTCCAGTTTTGCTCTCAGTCCAAGATCATTTCCTCCTTCATCGAACACCTGTACTCTTACCGAGGGCTGCATGACTTCAATGGGAATAATGGCCTCAGTCCCGTATACGAGCGAGAAAAGAGTCTCTCCCGTGGCTCTTCGGGGAGTCGTTCGGTAGCTCCATAGCACACCTGGAAGCTCTCCTGGCCATTTCCCTTTTGCCTCTTTTAGCCTTTTCTTCAGGCCATCTTTTATTGTTCTGTTAGATACCTCGACCTGCCCATTGCTCTGAGGGTGAGCCACTGGGGCAAAATGTATCTTGACACCAAGGTCCTCCATGAATTCCTAGAACCCCTTATCCGTGAATTGAGTCCCGTTATCGGCCACTATTACCCTCGGAATGCCAAATCGACATATAATGTTTTTCCATACAAATTTTTGATCATCCTTCACCGAGATTGATGCTAGCGGTTCTGCCTCTATCCACTTAGTGAAATAGTCCATTGCGACGATGCAAAATTTTACTCCGTCGGGGGCGTTTGGGAGAGGTCCGATGAGGTCAATGCCCTAGAGGGCGAAGGGGCAGGGATAGTCTGTTGCATTTATTCTCTCCGAGGGTAACTTTTGGATACTGGCGTGCCTTTGGCAGTTGTTGCATCTTCAGACGAATTACCTTGCGTCCTTCCTTAGGGTAGGCCAAAAGTAACCTTGGTGGAGTATCACTCCTGCGAGGGCGTCCGTTCCTATATGGGAGCCACACACTCCTTCGTGTACTTCTTCAAGTATTACTTTGACGCCATCCTCACCTATACACCTTTGTAGAGGGCTTGCGTACCCTTGTCTGTACAGCTCTTCCCCAATGAGGAAGTACCTTCCTGCACGCTTTCTTATCTTTGCGGCTTCTTTAGGATCCTTGGGAAGCTCCGAAGTTGCTAAATATCTCTTGAGGGAGCTTTGCCATTCCTCCCCCGAGGTTTTCATGCACATTAACTTCGTGCTGGGGTGTTTTAGTACTTCGGTGGGTTCTTTGGCTTTGGCCAAGGCATCCGCTTGGGTATTATCCCTTCGGGGCACGTTCTTTATGTGCACCGAGTCAAAATTCTCAATAAGTTTCTGAACGAGGTCGTGATACTTAGCCAAAATTGGGTCCTTTGCCGCGTATTCTCCCTTCGTCTGTCGGACTATTAACTGTGAATCACTGTGGGCCACAAGGTTCTTCACACCTACTTTTCTGGCCATTTTCAATCCGGCTTTGAGCTCTTCATATTCGGCAATGTTATTGGTAACATTAAAACCGAATTTGACTGCTTTAGAAGCTTCCATGCCTTCGGGACCCTGAAGGACTATTCCAGCTCCTTGATGCTCTGCGCCTGACGCTCCATTGACGAAAAGCTTCCATTCTGGATTAGTCTCTGTTTCACCTCCCGCGAGTGCTTCGGTCTTTTCAATCTCGGGAATCTCGGCAATGAAGTCTGCAAGTGCCTGAGCCTTTATTGCCCTTCTAGACTCGTAAGTAATGTCGTATTCACCGAGCTCGATGCACCATTTTGAGAGTCTTCTCGAATGCTCCACTTTTTTCATCACATCTCGCAGTGGCAAATTACTTCGTACGATGATGGCGTGTCCTTGGAAGTAGGGTCGCAATCTCCTACCCGCCAGTACTAACGCGTAGATAGCTTTTTGGAGCAATGGATACCTCATCTCGGCGCCATGTAGGGACTTGCTTACATAATACACCGACCATTGTTTCCCACCCTCTTCTTTCACTAAGACGGAGCTTACCATCTTTTCAGTGACTGCGAGGTAAAGGATGAGAGGTTCCCCCTCCCGAGGTTGCCGAAGTGTTGGGAGGTGAGTTAGATAACTTTTGAGCTCTCCCCAGGCTTCCTGGCATTCTGTATTCCATGGATGTTCCTGGATTCCGGAGGTACCACCTTCTTTGGAGAATTTGGTGAGTATTTTGAAAAACGAGCGACATCGGTCACCATACCTGGAGATGAATCTACTTAGGGAGGTGATCCTCCCGGTAAGCCTCTGTACGTCTTTGATGGACGTAGGTGTCCGAAAATTCAGCAGGGCTTTCACTTTCTCAGGGTTAGCGTCTATTCCCCTTTCTGACACCATAAACCCGAGGAATTTCCCTGCGTTTACTCCGAACACACACTTTTCGGGATTAAGGTGAATGCCGAACTCTCGAAGTCGTTGGAAGGTTTCGGTTAAGTCGGTGATATGATTACTAGGCACTTTGCTCTTGACTATCATATCATCGACGTACACTTCTATGTTCCTACCGATCTGTGCGTCGCTTGTTCATCAGTCTTTGGTAGGTGGCTCCTGCGTTTTTTAGCCCGAAGGGCATTCTGACATAGCAGCAAGTACCTATCTCTGTGATGAATGCCATTTTTTCCTCATCCTTGAGGTTCATTCGGATCTGATGATACCCGCTAAAGGCGTCGAGGAAGCTAAGCAGTCCGTACTCAGCAGTTGCGTCTACCAGCTGATCTATGGCCGGTAATGGGTAGGACTCTTTTGGACAGGCATCGTTTAAGTTTCGGAAGTCGATGCACATTCGGAGCTTTTCACTACCCTCTTTTGTGGCTATAACCACATTGCTGAGCCATTCGGGGTATTTTACTTCCCTTATTACCCCGGCCTCAATGAGGCGACTAACTTCGGCCTTGACGAAGGAATTTTTGTGAGCTGATAGATTCCGTTTTTTCTGTCGAACTGGTCTGACGTGTGGTTGCACTCTAAGATTGTGCTGGATTATGCTGGGGTCAACCCCAGGCATATCCTTCGGCGAATAAGCAAATAGATCATTGTGTTGGGTTTCGGGAGCCAAATAGCGCAGCGGAATTTAACTGAAACCCTCCAGGATCCAAGTAAAATGGGGTAAACCGGGTGTTCAAAAATTTCATACCTAATTTTCGGTTGAGATCTCTCACTCAACTGTAGAGTCGAATCACAAAACCTGAACAGTTGACGTGTTCAGGCTCTCTATGGTATCCATACAAGCTTCTCGGGATCACCACACTTCCACCACGTCCCGGCAGATGCGTTTCTCTTGCGCTCGCAGTGCTAGCTTGCGTCCTCCAAGGAATTGCAAGAGAAGAGTGCAGCTGTCCTTTTAGGAGGCTAGGGCAAGGAGACCTGTGAATTTCTCACTTAAAAGTTGTATTTATAGTGAGACTCAACTTCCAGGCCTAATGGGTTTCAAAGCCCTAATCCAATTAGGATTTAATTTCGGGCTTAATAATGGCTCAACTCCTTGACCCATTATTAATACGAAATTAAAGTGAAACCATAACCCAAATAATTAGCCCATGCACTCTAATGATCCAAATAGCTCTATGTGTGCGACCCAATAGGCTCTTGCCATATTGGCAATGATCATAAATCACATTTATGATCATAAGCAATTAGCGGTGTCTAGCAACACATCATTGCTACCCAAGTGACAAGATTGTCGGTGAATCGACTAAACCTTTATGATCATGACCGATATATGCCATTGTCCCTTTGTCCAAGATATCAAGACTAAGCACGAGACATGGAATGTGTCACTCTCGTATAGCCCAATCTTTGGTTTCTTGATTACTGAGTAGACCAAATTAAACTGACGACATTGATATCATATATCAACTCATCAGAGCATGGCCATGCATTTTCTAAGTCTCACTCTATCAAGGGGCCCAAAGATATCACTCCCGTTACATAGGAGGGACAAATCCCATCTTGATCATACAAATCCCTCCGCATGATATGTGACATACCCAATGACCTCCTTCAAGTTCACTCAGTTACGAGCAACAAAGGAAAGTATCAAAGTATGTGACTCACATGTAGGGAACCTTGATGATCTTAGGTCGAAGGACTACATATATCATGATCACTATGAGAATCACTTATGACACTCATATAACGATCCATGAAGTGTTCTCATGGTGGGTTGGTCCAGTACACAAGTTCTCCAACTTGTACCCATATGTAGACTACATATCTCATATTAGTCTCCACATATGCTAGTCATTATGTATTATTACAACCCGTTCCACAATAATACTAGACTAGGGACGTTTAAGAATATCATTATTCTAGGGTTACAATTATGTTTATTACGTTACGCAGAAACAAAACAACAAACAAAATTGCTGGATTAATGCCTCAATAAAATATCATGACTCAATGTGCAAAAATACAATCATCTCATGATTGGCTTTTTGGGCACAACACTAACAATCTCCCACTTGCACTAAAAGCCAATCATCCATGTATCTAATACCGATGGACCTAGAACGGCTATCATGCTTCTGCTGCGTAAGGGGCTTTGTTAGTGGATCAGCAATGTTGTTGTCTGTCGAAGTCCTGCATATCCTTACATCACCCCTCTCGATGATCTCCCTGATGAGATGATAGCGTCGAAGTATGTGTTTGGATCGCTGGTGAGATCGAGGTTCCTTAGCCTGTGCGATTGCTCCATTGTTGTCACAATAGAGCTCTATCGGGTCGAGAATGCTTGGAACCACTCCAAGTTCAGTGATGAACTTCTTGATCCAAACTGCCTCCTTCGCAGCATCAAAGGCGCCAATGTACTCAGATTCTATTGTAGAGTCAGCTACTGTCTCTTGCTTTGAACTCTTCCAGCTCACAGCACCACCACCAATACAAAACACATAACCAAATTGCGATCTAAAATCATCCTTATCGGATTGGAAGCTTGCATCGGTGTAACCCCTTACAACGAGCTCATCTTCACCTCCAAAGACCAAGAATGCATCCTTAGTCCTTCGTAAGTACTTAAGGATGTTCTTAACAGCTGTCCAGTGACTTTCACTGGGGTTCGATTGGTACCTACTCGTCATGCTCAAAGCATATGAGACATCGGGACGAGTACATATCATGGCATACATGATAGATCCAATTGCTGAGGCATATGGAATCTTACTCATGCGCTCTCTCTCCTCGGTTGTACTCGGACACTGAGATCTAGAAAGAGTGATACCATATGACATGGGCAAGAATCCTTTCTTGGAATCTTGCATGCTAAACCTCTTTAGCACCTTGTCAATACATTGACTTAGGCCAAGAAGCTTTCTAGATCTATCTCTATAGATCCTGATGCCTAACACATAGGCTGCTTCACCCAAGTCCTTCATAGAGAAACATTTCCTTAGCCAAGTCTTCACAGACTGTAGCTCAGGAATGTCATTCCCGATGAGTAGTATGTCATCTACATACAACACCAAGAAGACAATAGCGCTCCCACTAACCTTCTTGTAGACACAAGGTTCATCTTCATTTTTGATAAAACCAAACTCTTTGATTGCATCATCAAAACGAAGATTCCAACTTTGAGAAGCTTGCTTCAGTCCATAAATGGACCTTTGCAATTTGCACACTTTATTGGCATTCTCAGGAGTGACAAAACCCTCAAGTTGTGTCATGTACACATCCTCAAGTAGCTTTCCATTTAGGAATGCAGTTTTGACATCCATTTGCCATATCTCATAATCATAGTGTGCAGCAATAGCAAACAAAATTCGGATGGATTTAAGCATAGCAACTGGTGAAAAAGTTTCATCATAGTCAATACCATGAATTTGCTTGAAACCTTTTGCGACCAATCGTCCCTTAAAGGTAATCACATTACCATCCATGTCAGTTTTCTTCTCGAAAACCCATTTGCACCCTATGGGTTTTACCCCTTCAGGTGGGTCAACCAAAGTCCATACTTGGTTTTCATACATGGATTCCATCTCGGATTTCATGGCCACTAGCCACTTCTCAGAGTCAAGCCCCGACATAGCTTGTTGGTAGGTTGTGGGCTCATCTTGATCCATGAGCATCACATCACCGGTGTGAGTCATGAGAAATCCATATCTCTCGGGCTCACGCCGAATCCTACCAGTCCTACGTAGGCTCTGTGCTACAGGAACAGACTCTTGAACCACAACATCTTGTGGTGTCTGTTCAGGTTCGATGTCTCCTTGTTGTTCTTGAATTTCTTCAAGTTCTACTTTCCTCCCACTAGTTCCTTTAGAGATAAACTCTTTCTCCAAAAAGACACCAGTTCGAGCAACAAACACTTTTTGCTTAGAGGGATTGTAGAAATAGTAACCCTTTGTTTCTTTGGGATACCCAACAAAAAGGCATTTTTTAGATTTGGGCCCTAGTTTGTCAGAGGATTGACGTTTCACATAAGCGTCACAGCCCCAAATCTTCATAAAAGACAAATTGGGACGCCTCCCACTCCATATCTCATATGGTGTCTTTTGAATCGATTTAGATGGAACTCGGTTTAGTGTAAAAGCGGCTGTCTCTAGAGCATGTCCCCAAAAGGAGTTTGGAAGGTCAGCTTGACTCATCATGGAGCGAACCATGTCTAACAGAGTTCGATTTCTCCTTTCGGAAACACCATTCCATTGAGGTGTACCTGGTGGAGTGAGTTGTGATACTATACCACACTCCTTCAGATAGTCAAGGAATTCTCGATCCAAGTACTCTCCACCTCGATCTAATCGAAGCACTTTGATACTCTTCCCGAGTTGATTCTCTACTTCATTCTTGAATTATTTGAACTTTTCAAAGGATTTTGACTTGTGTCTCATAAGATACACATAGCCATATCTGCTGAAGTCATCAGTGAAAGTAATGAAGTATTGGAAACCTCCTCTAGCTTGTGTAGACATAGGGCCACATACATCACTATGTATGAGTCCTAGTAAGTCATTAGCCCTTTCACTTTACCCTATGAATGGGGCTTTGGTCATCTTGCCCAACAAACATGACTCACATGTCTCATATGATTCAAAATCAAATGAGTCCAAGAGTCCATCCTTATGGAGCTTGGATATGCGGGTCTCATTTATATGGCCTAAGCGACAGTGCCAGAGATAGGTCGAGTTTGAATCATTTAATCTGACCTTCTTGGTATTCACATTATAGATTGGATCTTCAAGGTCTAGAACATACAACCCATTGCTAAGTTGAGCACTACCATAAAAGATTTCATTCAAATAAATAGAACAACATTTGTCCTTTATTATAAATGAAAAACCTTTCTTGTCCAAACAAGAAACAGAAATCAAATTTCTACTAACAGTAGGCACAAAGTAGCAGTTGTCTAATTCTAAAACTAATCCACTAGGTAAAGTGATAATATAAGTCCCTACGGCTAAGGCAGCAACCCTTGCTCCATTTCCAACACGTAGGTCCACTTCACCTCGGGCCAATCTTCTACTTCTACTTAGATCCTGCACATTTGCACAAATGTGAGATCCACATCCAGTATCCAATACCCAAGATGAGGAAGTAGAAAAGTTAGCCTCTATAACAAAAATACCTGAAGTGGAAGTCTTACTTCCCTTTTCCTTAGCAAGTTCTTCAAGATAGAGCTTACAGTTGCGCTTCCAGTGTCCAGGTTGCTTACAATGGAAGCACTCCCCTTCCTTTGCCACACCATCCTTTGGTTTTAGTGCAGCTGAAGAAGAACTAGCATTGGACTTTCCATTAGCTTTATCCTTCTTCCTGTTGGCTTTTCCCTTTCCCTTACCCTTTTGAACCATCAAAATGGGCTTAGCCTTCTTAAGGTTTTGCTCAGCAGTTCTCAACATGTTGAGCAATTCAGGAAGGGACTTGTCAAGGTCGTTCATGTTATAGTTCATGACGAACTGACTGTAGCTTTTAGGCAATGATTGCAAGACTACATCGATAGCCAACTCTTTCTAAAGAGCAAATCCCAAATTCTCAAGATTCTCAATGTACCCAATCATCTTGAGCACATGAGGACCCACGGGACTTCCCTCAGACATCTTGCACTGAAACAATGCCTTAGAGGTCTCAAACCTCTCATGCCTAGCTTGCTCTTGGAAAAGCATTTTGAGATGTTCGATCATATCGAACGCCCCCATGTTCTCATGTTGCTTCTGAAGCTCAGATTCCATGGTAATAAGCATGAGGCATGCAACATCCAAAGCATCATCAGAATGCCTCTTGTGAGCATCCCTTTCAGCTCTTGGAGCAGTGGCAGCAGGCTCATTTGGAATGGGCTGCTCTAGGACATAAGCCTTTCTCTCTTGTTTGAGGACTATCCTCAAGTTTCGGTACCATTTGAGAAAGTTGGTCCCATTCAATTTTTCCTTCTCAAGGATCGATCGCAATGAAAGTGTCAATGTGTTTTGTGCCATGGTTATCTACAACAGTAAATATGCAGTGTAAGAGTCATGTATTTTAATTCATTTAATAAGGACTTTTATTAAACGATACTCCCACTATTTTCCTCAAAATAATAACCCTCGATATTATTTCGGAACACCTCGGCGCTAAGGTATTCTAGTGGGCCAAGATCCATATTTGACCACAACCTGAGTCAGCTTTGGCTTTTCTCTCAAGTTACAGCTATTTAGGTAGGCAACTCATTGCCAATTGCATCTTATGCAACTCTTGGATAGTTGGGTGAACAACACTTGTCCAAGCTCATCTCATGAACTTAAGCCCAACTCTATGCCTCTAAGTCCCTAATCCTATTAGGATGACTTAGTTAAGTCAAACCCAAAGTTAGCAGTTTGGATATCACTATTATCCCATCGCGCCTTACCAAGATGAACATAGGTGCTTTGCTTTGGCAAACCCACCTAATGTTGATCAAAGTCTTGACGAGTGCCAACATTTGGAAGGCATCACATTTAATGACTTAATATTTGTTTGAGGGGTTTTTTTTTTTTTTTTATCTCACCAATTTGTTATCTCCGGTTGTTTTACACATGCATCACATACAAATATAAAACATGCATCTCATGCTTACAAGAAATAAACGTGACATGGTTATAGCCCAAACTATGCGATATTCTCAAGCCAATGAGAATATCATAAAAGCCTAAGAAAAGAAAAGAGTCTTCACAAGCTCCTTTTCTTCCTTTCTTGGCTGCCCTTTTGTTGTCACCTCCTTGGACATACCACCTTGGATGAGCCCATAATGCACCATTACATCAATAATAGAAACCTCGAGTTACATTCGAAGGGAGTAAGGTGAGAAGAGAATATACAATGAAAGTGATAAGAAAAGGCACGACTTGCAGGCCGTATTTACAAGTACAACCAATCAAGGGCTATAACCATGAACCATGCTTCAAACACCAATCAGCATATCCTGTCAAATCTCATTCAACAAAGATGCATGCCAATTTTCATGTGTTGATTAACCAGTTTTTATTTATGTGGCGCTTCGCATATGGCGGTCCCGTTGGCCGATCAGCGGGCGGTGGTTCCGCTGACCGGTTAGCGGACGGGGTCAAGGGGAGCCGCCCTTGTGGGGGGCGTGGGGGGCAGCGCCCCCCGGCGCAAAAAATTGTCTTACAATTGCTTAGCCCGAAATCTTCTATTTCGAGAAAGTAGGCACCCGAGACTCCTCCATTCGAGCCACCAAAAATACCTTACTTTCGGTGCCCGAACAGGCCGAATCCGAACAAACCTAGGGTTTTTGCAACTATTGCAAGAATCCTAATCCATATAGGTATCTCATACCCACCAATTTTGGGTTAATCTCATTAACCAATTTGTGTCGTTTCTTCATATATCTCATATGTTCATTACGAATTCCGGTTTCATTCATCATGAATCAATCTAATTAATCATGGCCGAAAACCAATCGAAGACATAGCATCATGCGATTCAACACTCAATCCCGATTTAGGATTTCACCAGTAGCTCTGATACCACTGTTGGGTTTCGGGAGCCAAATAGCGCAGCGGAATTTAACCGAAACCCTCCAGGATCCAAGTGAAACGGGGTAAACCGGGTGTTCGAAAATTTCATACCTAATTTTTGGTTGAGATCTCTCACTCAACTGTAGAGTCGAATCACAAAACCTGAATAGTTGACGTGTTCAGGCTCTCTATGGTATCCACACGAGCCTCTCGGGATCACCACGCTTCCACTGCGTCCAGGTAGATGCGTTTCTCTTGCGCTCACAGTGCTAGCTTGCGTCCTCCAAGGAATTGCAAGAGAAGAGTGCGGCTGTCCTTTTGGGAGGCTAGGGCAAGGAGGCCTACGAATTTCTCACTTAAAAGTTGTATTTATAGTGAGACTCAACCTCCAGGCCTAATGGGTTTCAAAGCCCTAATCCAATTAGGATTTAATTTCGGGCTTAATAATGGCTCAACTCCTTGGCCCATTATTAATACGAAATTAAAGTGAAACCATAACCCAAATAATTAGCCCATGCACTCTAATGATCCAAATAGCTCTATGTGTGCGACCCAATAGGCTCTTGCCATGTTGGCAATGATCATAAATCACATTTATGATCATAAGCAATGAGCGGTGTCTAGCAACACATCATTGCTACCCAAGTGATAAGATTGTCAGTGAATCGACTAAACCTTTATGATCATGACCGATATATGCCATTGTCCCTTTGTCCAAGAAATCAAGACTAAGCACGAGACATGGAATGTGTCACTCTCGTATAGCCCAGTCTTTAGTTTCTTGATTACTGAGTAGACCAAATTAAACTGACGACATTGATATCATATATCAACTCATCAGAGCATGGCCATGCATTTTCTAAGTCTCACTCTATCAAGGGGCCCAAAGATATCACTCCCGTTACGTAGGAGGGACAAATCCCATCTTGATCATACAAATCCCTCCGCATGATATGTGACATACCCAATGACCTCCTTCAAGTTCACTCAGTTACGAGCAACAAAGGAAAGTATCAAAGTATGTGACTCACATGTAGGGAACCTTGATGATCTTAGGTCGAAGGACTACATATATCATGATCACTATGAGAATCACTTATGACACTCATATAACGATCCATGAAGTGTTCTCATGGTGGGTCGGTCCAGTACACAAGTTCTCCAACTTGTACCCATATGTAGACTACATATCTCATATTAGTCTCCACATATGCTAGTCATTATGTATTATTGCAACCCGTTCCACAATAATACTAGACTAGGGACATTTAATAATATCATTATTCTAGGGTTACAATTATGTTTATTACGTTACGCAGAAACAAAACAACAAACAAAATTGCTGGATTAATGCCTCAATAAAATATCATGACTCAATGTGCAAAAATACAATCATCTCATGATTGGCTTTTTGGGCACAACACTAACACCTTGTTCATGCACAAAAAGGATACAAGCCTCTTTTTGTCCCCTTCAGCCAGTTTCTTCCCAATTCGGGTGTTTCGGTCGGGGATCAATTCTATATCTTCTGTTTCTTTTTTTTTTAGGCTTTCTGTTTCTTCTGCCGTTGCCTTTTCATCCATCAAGACCTTTCTTCCTTCTACCGAAGTTTGTATCTGGATCTTGGTCGTGCTTTGCCTGGCCCTTGTGAAGACTTTCCTAACCTCGGCCTGATCTATGAAGATTTCAGCATCTCCATCTTCGGTGGTGAAGGTGACCGTCAGGTACCTTACGTCTGGCCGAATGTGAAAATTGCCTTGAGTCTTGATGCCCCAAGGCATCTTCGTTTGCTGTCATGTTGACAGGTGGAGAGACTTCCTGGGGAGGCGAGTGCCTGGAGCTCAGGTTTCCCAGCTGAGTGTGCCTGAAAAGCTCAAAGAAGAGGTTAGGAGGTCCCCGGTTTGCTTTTCCGGGGAGGACCCTCCGACGCCCAAGTCAGTTTTCTGAGTGAAGGTGGAGGAAGAACACTAAGGGATCAAGTGTCTTGCCTGTTTTGTGTTTTCTCAGAGAGAGGAAAATGCCCATCCTTTGCCCAGTCCCATTTCCTAGTATTTATAGGAGTAGCTGGTCCGTTCAGATCATGACACGTGTTCGGTCGGATTTGATCTGTCTCTTTGGACCTAGGGGACAGGCAGCCGTTTGCAGCCTCTTTTAGCCCTGGACCCGGACGGGTTGTGTCAGGACTGGGGCGGCTGCGGCGTGTCATTTCGCCGTTCAGATGTGACGTGTAGGGCTTGTGGGCGACATGTCAGAGGCTCCTTAAATGCTCATACCGTACTCCCGAGGTCCCCTGGGCGAGGTCGCCCTTCGGTGCGTGCACCCTCTTCGGATTCTATCCGTCCTTCGGTGCGAGCACCTCCTTCGGGATCTATCCCATAATTCTGGGAGCGCCCTTGATGAACACCTTCTTCGGGACTCACATCCATAGTTCGGGGATTCCCTTGTTCAGGTGTTTCTTCTTCGGGGAAGACCTCTTTGGGGCCTCTTCCTTCGGGGAGATTCTCCCTTGCTTCAGGGAGATGGCTCTCTTACCTGAAGACGGTCAGTTTAGCCCCTCGATGGAGACGGTGTTGTCCTCGGAATTCCTGACGAGCTACCGAAGTCTCGAGCTCATAGTGTTTGACTTCGCACCTTCCGAGGTCAGTAAAAAGATCCTCTCTTGGGTGACGTCAGACTCCTCGGCCAATATTCTGGCGCGGAGTTACTACCGAGGAGGCGTTAGCCTTTGGCTATCACAGGCCCCCCTCCGAAAAGCCGAAGTGAGAAACTTCGGTTCATCGGTTTTCGGGTCCTGTGGTTGTGATATCTGCGCCGAAGACGCCTTCTTCTGCCTGAAGCGATGGGCAGTCCTTTTTGCGTTCTCGAGGCGCGAGAAGATAGGCTGTCTGTGTGCCGAAGATACACCTTCTGCCCGAAGTCACAGGCTATCTCTTGGTGTCTTCGTGGCGAGGGGAAATAGGATAACCTTGTACTGAAGATAGACCTTTTGCTCGAAGTCACAGGCTGTCTTTTGGTGTCTTCGAGGTAACCCGCTCTTTGTTTCTGCAGGTCTGTTTGGCCAAGCGTGTCAGTCTGAGCGGTGCGCCCCAGTTTTCTAGGGATATCAGAAGACGTCTCCCCATCAGGGGACGTGTCCCGGATTTCGAGGGACGCTTGGAGGACGTGTGCCCCATTTTTACGCAGCGGTTGACACGTGGCGCTTTGCCATTGGAGGAGAGTCGCGTCTGATACAGAGGGCGTGCCTTTTCAGGTGCAGAGAGCAGTTGCGGTGACGGTTCGCCTCCAAAGGGCACTTATGATGATGTTTCGGTTACCCACTTCTGGCTTATAAATAGCCCATTCCATCATAAGTTCCTTTCGCTCTTTTCTCTGCTTTGCCTCTGTTCTTGCATTTTTTTCTTGCTTTCTGTGGCGGAGCTTCCGTAATCAGAGCCTTTTTCCAGCCAACTTTCACGACGGCGTCCTCAGATTTTGGCAAATCTTTCGGTGGGTTTTTGTTTGCCAGCGCGTTTTGATCCCTCTGTTCTTCTGAGTTTTTCTCTGGAAACTATTTTCTTCCGTTTTCAAACTCATTTTTATGTCGAAAATGCCCATTCCTGAGAGCTGGCAGCCTCTTTTAGCCCATCCTTGCTGCACCACCCCTGAGAAGTTAGAGAGGTGGAAGAAAAAATTCTTTCTTCCCTCTTACGCCGTTACCAGGCTGCCTCGTTCTAGCCATTATGCATTTTCAAACCATAGAAAGGAGGTTACCATTTTCTGAGCCCAACTGAAGGCCGGTCTTCGGTATCCCCCCCCGAAGATGGTGTGCGAGTTCTGCCAATTTCATGGTATTGCGGTGAACCAGCTTCCCCAGAACTCGTACTGCTATTTTAACGCCTTCCTGTGCATGTGTGGCGTCTTCGGGATAGAACCCCATTTTAGGATTTTTATGCAGTACTACAAGCTCTCTGTGGTCCCGAAGGGTGGCTTCTTTTTCATGCTACCTCGGGGATCCGGGAGCAAGAAATTCATGTTCACCTTCGCCACTAAGGATAGCTGGCGGGGGTGGCAACAGAAGTTCTTCTTCATGAAGAAGGCTGAGGCCTGGTCGTACGTTCCGACCGAATGGGCTCGGGGCACACTGGATGCAGACGTTGCTGATCCGAGGATGCTGCTGACCCCAGAGTGGGCTCCCGTGTTCGCGGATTTTGACGCCCGTATTCGGGCTGTTTCTGACTAGGATCCCGAGGTCTCTCCACGCGCCCTTTACCCTTTTCCAATCAACTGGAAGTTGATGACCGAAGAGGTCCTTCGGGAACTAAAGGTGGTAAAGGAGCACGAGACTGACCTCGGGATGCCAGCTCCTGCCATCGCCGGGAAAGATTCCTGGTTGGTCAAGCTTCTTAAGGAGGAGATTTCTTTTGAGACGCTTGCCGAAAGTGAGTTATCTTCTACTCCTTTGGTGCTTTTTCCTCGGACTTACGCTGATGTTTCTCTCATGTTTCAGAGATGGGTGACGACACTGCCGCCTATTACAAGTCCCTCTTCTCCGGCCAAGGGGAGAAGGAGGATCAGACGAAGAAGGCGGCTTCCCGAAGGCGGAAGTCTACTGGCGCGGGTCCTTCGGGGAAACGGGCAAAGAGAGCTACTCAGGTTCCTCTAGAAGAAATTTCCGAGGAGACTGCCGAGGAGCCTGGGACAGCCGAAATTCCGGCGCCTGAGGCTGCTGCTTCCGAGGTCCCTCAACCCGACGTCCTTCCTCAAAGTCCTACTGCATCGCAGGCCCTCATTGATGTAGTGGTAGAAGTACCTTTTGCCGAGGAGCGGCGCAAGCGGAAGGGCAAGGGTACTTCGGCCGAGGAGGCTGAGGACGTTGTTGTCGAGGTCCCGCCAGGTTTGTTTCCAGGCAAAGTGTTTTTCCTTTGTTTTTTCTGGAATGGCCTTCGTTTCTGACCTGCTTCTCTTTTTCGCCCTGCAGGGGAGCTACTTACCCCGAACTGGGCTTCCGAACACGCGGAGGCGAGGGCCCGCCGTGATGCCAAAGTCCCGCAAGGGAAGATACCGAAGGAGCCTTTCTGGACATTCACGGAGGACATGAACTTGTACTCCGGGCACTGTCCTGAAATGGCCAAGCAGATTGCGAAGGGGGTGCTCACCGAGGCCTCCTTCAAGGCTATAGCGGCGGCGCATCCGGAGGATAACACCCTCGCTGCGAAGATCACCGAGCATGCTGCTCAGGTATATCCTTCACAGCTCTTCTCCTTCAATTTTATCCTAAGTGTTTGGCTCTTACTGACCTTGCGTTTGATCTTCTTTGCAGCTGCTGGGGTATGCCGGCTTTCTCCGAGTTCGGGTAGCCAAGCAGACGGCATTCCGAGCTTCGGCCTTAGAAGCCCTAGGAAAGGCGAAAGCGACGTGCTCGGAATTGACCGCCAAGAACCAGCAGCTGGCAAATGCTGCGAAGGAGGAAGCTGCCATCATTAGGGAGGGGTTCCGAAAGGAGAAGGAATTCTTGATGGCGGACTCTTCCCGGAAGATTGCCGACCTCCGTAATGATGTGGCGGGGCTGCTTGCTGCAAACCAAGACCTTCTTCAAGACAAGGCAAGAAAAGAGAATATCATAGTCACGCTCTTGTCTGAGAAGAAAGCCCTTCAAGCCGAGGTCCAGTCTTTAAAGAAGGTGCCGAAGGGGGAGGAGCGGATAAAGGTGCTGGAAGAGGAGGTCGAGGATCTGAAGGACGAGCTCGACGACCTTGAGCTTAAGAAGAACAAGTCTGATCAAATGAACAAGGTCGCATTTCAGGACGGCTTCTGTCTCGCTCGGCACCAAGTTCTCCAGAGGTTCCCAGGTCTGGACCTCTCTTTTCTAGAGGGTCTAAACATTCCTGGGGGACCTCGGTGGAAATGGTCCAAGATCGAACATCTGAAGCTTCCTCCTTCAATTCCAGCGCGGAAGGTGGCGGAAAAGGGTGGACAAACGAGTGGCTCTCAGGACGCCGGGAACCCTTAGGCTTTTTTAGGGCCCCCCTTTTCCTTCCCTTATTCTGTACTCCTTCTTTGGGCACTTCTTTATTGTAAGGCAGCTTTGCTCTTAATGAAGATTTTTTTGGCTAAGTGTTTCTTCAAGTTTCTCTATTTCTATTTCCCCGAACACGTTCACTCAAGAGACTTCGGAAGACCTGCAATCAAAGAAACTTTTTTACCTTCCTTTGTCCCGAGTGCGTTTACTCAAGAGACATTTGGGAGATTCTGAAAAAACTTGACTAAGTCTTTTTGCAGGCTTCTGTATTTCTAATTTGTCCCGAACATAATCGCTCAAGGGACTCCGAAAAACCTTCAGTCAAATTTTTTGTTTTTCCAGGTGTCCCGAGTCATGTTTGCTCAAGGGACTTCAGAAAAGCTTTCGAGAGATTTTTTACTTCCATTTTCCCGAGCATGTTCGCTCAAGGGAGTTCGGAGAATTATCTTTGCGTTGGGTATGGCGAGTACTTCTGCGAGATTTTTGTTTTCCATCTTTCCCGAGTGTGATGGCTCAAGGGACTTCGGAAAGTCATATCTACGCTTTATCATGGCGAGCTTCTTTGCGGAACTCTTTCTTGCACAATTTCTGTACACTTAAGTACTTTTCTCAAGGCCATTCTGTGCAATCATAACTCCTCCGCTTAACCTTAAGCGTAGAAAAAATTTTTTTTCAAGGCGTCTGAATGCCGAGTGTTCTTCAATTCTACGCCTTTGGCGTCGCCAAGCTTGTACACACCTTTTCATACTTCGGTGAGTACCGGATAGGGTCTTTCCCAATTTGGGTGAAATACGCCATGGGGTGGCCTGCGGGGTGCGAAGTCAGCCTTTCGGAGAACGAGGTCTCCCTTCTTGACTTCTTTTGGCCTGGCTCGTAAGTTTATAGCCACGGCCACTCCTTGCTGGGGAGCTTTTCTTCTCAGTTGGGCATGATGGCCATTTCTCCGTGTTGGGCCACAAGATCGAGATTGGTTCTTAGACCGAGGTCATTACCACGCTCATCAGTTTATCAGTACTGAAGGTTGAACTATCTCTACTGGGATAATGGCCCCTGTTCCGAAGTTGAGTGAGAAAAGAGTCTCTCCTGCGACTTTTCGGGGGGTCATTCGGTAACTCCATAATACACTTTTGGAGTTCTGCCGACCATTTCCCCTTGGCTTCCCCTAGTCTCTTTTTCAGGCCATCTTTTATGGTCCTGCTCGATACTTCTACCTGCCCGTTGCTTTGGGGGTGAGCTACTGGGGCGAAGTGTATTTTTACTCCGAGGTCGGTGATGAATTCTTGGAATCCTTTGCCTATGAACTGGGATCCGTTATCAGCTACCGGTGCCCTCGGTATGCTGAATCTACATACGATGTTCTTCCATACGAACTTCTGCACTTCTTTCGCCAAGATAGTTGCCAGTGGTTCTGCCTCTACCCAATTTGAGAAATAGTCCACTGCTACCACGCAGGATTTCACGCCTCCGAGGTCTATGCCCCAGACCGCGAAGGGCCAAGGATAGTCTACCGAAGTTACCGTTTCCGAGGATGTCCTCTGGATTTTTGCATGTCTCTGGCGGCAACCGTTTTTCCGGACAAACTGCTGTGAGGACATTAGTTCCAGTGTGTGAACCACACATACCTTTGTGGACCTTTTCAAGGATCGTTTCAGTATCCTTTTCAGCCACGCATCTCTCCAGCGGATTCGCATATCCCTGTTGGTATAACTCTTCGCCAATCAAGGAGAATCTTCCGGGGTGTCTTCGCAGTCTTACAGCATCGCCGGGGTCTTCGGGGAGCAAATTCTCTGTGAAGTATCCTTTTATTCGATCTTTCCACCCCGTTCACGAGGTCATCATGCTCAACACTGAGATGCTCGGATGGTCTAGCACCTTGGTATATGTTTTCGAATTCGCCAAGCAATCCGCCTTACTGTCATTTCGCCGTGGTACATTTCGATCCGTATGGCGTCAGACTCTTGAGTGGGCTTTACTACTAGCTCATGATATTTTGCCAGGATTGGGTCCTTCGACCCATAATCTCCCGCTGTCTGCCGAACTACCGGCTGGGAATCGCTGTGAGCCTTTAGGTTTCTCACGCCAATCTTTCTCCAGGCCTTCGGGGCCCCTGATAACTACTCCAGCTCCCTGGTGTTCGGACCCCGAGGCTCCGTCTACGTGCAAGGTCCATTCTGGCTCACCCTATTTTGGATCTGAATAGCTCTCCTCAGTGGTGGGTATTTCGGCGATAAAATCTGCCAGTGCTTGGGCTTTTATGCCCTTCCGAGGCTCACACGTGATTTCGTGCTTGCCCAGCTCTATGCACCACTTGGAGAGCCTTCCCGAATGATCAACTCTCTTCATGACATCCCTTAGTGGCAGACTACTTCGGACGATGGCGGGGTGAGCCTGAAAGTATGGTCGCAGCCTTCTCCCTGCAAGCACCAAGGCATATATAGCTTTTTGAAGCAAAGGGTACCTGACTTCGGCGCCATGCAGGGACTTGCTGACATAGTAGACCGGCCATTGATTTGGCCCTTCTTCTTTCAGGAGGACCGAGCTCACAGCCTTTTCCGTAACGGCAGGCTGGCCAGGTAGACTTTGAGTTCTTCCCCGGTTTTTTGGCATTCTTTATCCCAAGGATGATCATTCCTTCCGAGGTCATCTTGCATTTTTGCTGCCTTAATCTTCTTTGGGGTTAGCGTCGATGCCACTTTCGGGTACCATGTACCCAAGGAACTCTCCCGAGGTCATCTCGAAGATGCAATTCTCAGGTTTCTGAGTTTTTGGAAGGTTTCCTCTAAGTTCGCAACGTGGTAGCCAGGCAGCTCGCTCTTGATTCTCCCCATTTGGTTTTTGAAGACCTTGTTCATCAACCTCTGGTAGGTGGTTCCTGCATTTTTGAGCCCGAAGGGCGCTTCTCTTCATCTTCGGGGTCCATTCTTATCTGATGGTAGCCACTGAAGGCGTCTAGGGGACTTAGGAGCCCATACTCAGCAGTTGAATCTACCAGTTGACCAATTGGCGGCAGAGGATATGAATCCTTTGGGCAAGCATCGTTCAAATTTCTGAAGTCGATGCACATCCGAAGCTTGTTACTTCCTTCTTTTGTAGCAATTACCGCGTTACTTAGCCATTCGGGGTAGTTTACCTCCCGGGTAACGCTAGCGTCTATCAGACGCTGGACTTCGGTTTTGACGAATTCACTTTTGCGAGCTGAGATGCTCCGTTTCTTTTGCCGGACTCACTTTAAGGCTATGCTGGATTACGCGAGGGTTTACCCCTGGCATGTCCTTCGGCGAGTAGGCGAACAGATCTTTATTTGCAAGCAGAAAAGATACAAGTTTTTCCTTGTCTCCTTCGGCCATATTTTTCCCTATTCGGGTACTATGGCCTGGGACAAACTCTACTTCTTCTGTTCCCGCTTTTGTGGGATCTTCTGCCTCACCCTTTTTCAGCTCTTTTGCTTCTACAGCATGTGCTAAGTTGCTTGCTGGAGCCTTTCGTGCTCTGACGAACACCTTTCTCACCTCGCCTTGGTCAATGAAGATCTTTGCGTCTCCTTCTTTGGTGGCGAAAGTTACGGTCAAGTACTTTACATCAGGGCGAATGTGTAAATTTCCCTGTGTCTGTCTGCCCAGTATGGCGTTGTATGACGAAGGAACGTCCATGACTATGAATCTTGCCATGGTAGAAGCGAACAACTCAGCAGTTCCTTTCTCCGAAGTTCCTTTCATCATCAAGGGGAGGTCGATCCACCCGAGGACAGGTAGCTCAGATGGTCCTACGCCGAACGTGGGTGAAGTAGCAGCCTTGAGGTCACTCCTGGATACGCCCAAGCTTGGCAGCAAGTGTGAGAACAAGACGTCTGCGTTTGACCCATCGTCCAGCAGTACCCTCTTGACATCCCAGTTTCCTATCCTCGCCATTATCAGCAATGGATCGTCATGGGGAAATATGATGGTGGAGCCATCCTCGCGGGCCAATTTTTTCGTTGGGCTCTGATATTCCATCACCGCTATCTCTCTGGCTCTTCTTTTTCTTTCCGAGGATGGAAGTCCGGTTGTGATCGTCTGTATTACTCCTGCCGAAGGTGGAGGACGCCTTCTCGGACTTCGGTTCCTTCGCCTGTCCGAATCGTAATCCTCGTCACCTTCTTCCTCTTTTTTTCGTTTCGGGGAAGGCATTCTCAAATAACGCCGAAGCTGGCCCTGCTTTATTAGTGATTCAATGTACTTTTTCAACTGAAAGCAGTCTTCGGTGTCATGACCGTGATCACGGTGGAACTGACAGAACTTCTTCATGTTCCTTCTGTTGTCAGCAGTCATGCCCCTTGGTCGTTGGATTTGAGCCCCCTGTTTTTCCAACGCCATAAGGACGTTAGCCCTCGTGGTGCTCAGAGGTGTAAAGTTTTGGGGCTTCCTTCCTCCTACTCGCATTCTCCGAGGTCGGCCCATCTGTTCCGTTGGACACCTGGTTTGCTGGCTGGACCCTTCGCCACGAACGTGAATATGGTCAGCCTTCGGCCCAGTCATTCTCAGCTCTTCGGCTGTCATATGTTGTTCAGCCCTTCGGTAGAATTCTCCCAGCGTGTCCGGGGGATCTTTGGAGAATTCATAAAACAAGTGCGAATCCCTTCGGAGGCCCCTCGTCATCGCGAGGATGCGGATCTCGGGACGAAATTCTGGGACACTGAGGGCTTCTTTGTTGAACCTCTCGACATAGTCACGGATGGTTTCCCCGTTTCTTTGTGCTATGTCAAACATCTGGACGGGCATCTTCGCCGTCGGCTTGCTCCCGATGAATTGTTGGGTGAACGCTGTGGACAGCTCCTGGAACCCCCTGATGTTTCCGGGAGGCAGGGAATTGTACCAGGCAGTTGCTGGTCCTGCGAGGGTGACTTCAAAGCACTTGTAGAGTGTTGCATCATCAGCCCCGTGTAGCACCATGCTGCGTTTGTATTTCGTTTGGTGGGCCTGGGGATCAGTCCGGCCCTCATAGGTCTCTAGCCGAGGTAGCCTGAAGTCACTTGGCATGGCCGTCTCGACCACTGTTCGGGCGAAAGGACTTTCATCTCCAGAGACAGTTTCAGTTAGCCTACCCCAAACAGGCTTGCGTGCCACCTGTTGTTCCACTCTTTCCAGTCTTGCCAAGACTTTCTCCAGGATTAGCGTGGCACGGGGCTCTTCTTCCTGGGGCCTTCTCTTCGGGGAGTGACTTCGGCACCGAGGTGACTGAGACCTTGCCTCTGCGGACAAACTTCTTCTGGACGGAACTTTGGCTCGTTTAGAGCTCGCTCTTTCCGCCATCCGTGCCCCGAGGGGCAAGTTATCTGTCGAGGACTCTTCTCGTGGCTCCCCACTTCCCGAGCTATGATGCGTTGCCCTCGGACTTTTCTCCCGAGGTCGTGCTAACGAAGTGCTTTTTTGTGCCTGGGCTGGTTGCGGCCATCTTCGGTCTATTTGTTGTGTCATTTCAGCCACAACAGACCTCTGAAAGTCTCTTAAAAAACCCATGGTGATGACAAGAGGGCGTTCCTCTTCTGGCAAGGAAGTCTCTGGGGGGCTTTGTTCGGTAGCTGGTTGGGTTTCAGGCGCAGCTGGGGACTTCGGGAGTCCTTTGTCCTTCGAACGCCGAGTTTCGACAACAGCTACCTGGGAGTGAGTTCCCACAGACGGCGCCAAATGATGCCCCAAGGCATCTTCGTTTGCTGTCATGTTGATAGGTGGAGAGACTTCCTGGGGAGGCGAGTGCCTGGAGCTCAAGTTTCCCAGCTGAGTGTGCCTGAAAAGCTCAAAGAAGAGGTTAGGAGGTCCCCGGTTTGCTTTTCCGGGGAGGACCCTCCGACGCCCAAGTCAGTTTTCTGAGTGAAGGTGGAGGAAGAACACTAAGGGATCAAGTGTCTTGCCTGTTTTGTGTTTTCTCAGAGAGAGGAAAATGCCCATCCTTTGCCCAGTCCCATTTCCTAGTATTTATAGGAGTAGCTGGTCCGTTCAGATCATGACACGTGTTCGGTCGGATTTGATCTGTCTCTTTGGACCTAGGGGACAGGCAGCCATTTGCAGCCTCTTTTAGCCCTGGACCCGGACGGGTTGTGTCAGGACTGGGGCGGCTGCGGCGTGTCATTTCGCCGTTCAGATGTGACGTGTAGGGCTTGTGGGCGACATGTCAGAGGCTCCTTAAATGCTCATACCGTACTCCCGAGGTCCCCTGGGCGAGGTCGCCCTTCGGTGCGTGCACCCTCTTCGGATTCTATCCGTCCTTCGGTGCGAGCACCTCCTTCGGGATCTATCCCATAATTCTGGGAGCGCCCTTGATGAACACCTTCTTCGGGACTCACATCCATAGTTCGGGGATTCCCTTGTTCAGGTGTTTCTTCTTCGGGGAAGACCTCTTTGGGGCCTCTTCCTTCGGGGAGATTCTCCCTTGCTTCAGGGAGATGGCTCTCTTACCCGAAGACGGTCAGTTTAGCCCCTCGATGGAGACGGTGTTGTCCTCGGAATTCCTGACGAGCTACCGAAGTCTCGAGCTCATAGTGTTTGACTTCGCACCTTCCGAGGTCAGTAAAAAGATCCTCTCTTGGGTGACGTCAGACTCCTCGGCCAATATTCTGGCGCGGAGTTACTACCGAGGAGGCGTTAGCCTTTGGCTATCAAGTCTGTCTTCCCAGAATGGCGTTATATGCTGACGGCACATCAATGACTATAAATCTTGTCCTGCCGGAGGCGATTAACTCTTCTTTGCGCTTGGGTGAGACCCCTTTCAGCATCACAGGCAGGTCGATATACCCAAGGACTGGAAGTTCAGATGGTCCAACGCCGAAGGTGGGGGAACTGATTAGGCTAAGATCACTTTTTGAGATGTCTAATTTACCCAGCAGATGAGAAAAAATGACGTCGGTGTTCGAGCCGTCATCGAGGAGCACTCTTTTGACATCCCAATTCCCTATCCTTGCCATCACAAGGAGGGGGTCATCGTGAGGGAACTTTATTACAGACCCATCCCTACGGGTGAGCCTTCACGGGGAGCTCCCGTACTCCATGATGGAGACTTCTCTCATCTTTCTTTTTCTCTCGGCCGAGGGTATCCCAGTAGTGATGGTTTGGATAATCCCTGCCGAGGGTGGGAGACTTTTCCTGGGACTTCAGTCTCGCCGTCTATCTGAGTCATACTCTTCATCGTCTGCTCTCCTCTGCTCTTCCTTTTTCCCTTTTGGAGAAGTTGACCCTGTTTGATCAGGGACTCTATGTACTTCTTCAACTGGTAACAGGCTTCAGTGTCATGGTCATGATCCCGGTGAAATTGACAGAATTTTTTCATATTCCTTTTATTCTCCGGGGTCATGGCCTTTGGCCTTGGGACTGTGGTCCCTTGCTTTTCTAGCGCCATTAGTATGCTAGCTCTTGTAGTGTTCAAGGGAGTGAATGCTACGGGCCGCTTTCCTCTTTGCCTGTGGGGCCGCTCTCCCTCATTCTGCTGGCGCGGCTGATGGCCAGGCCCTTCGGTGCGAGGGTGTTCGCCCTTAGGTCCTCCTATTCTGAGTTCTTCGGCCGTCATGTGTTGCTCGGCTCTTCTATAAAATTCCCCAAGAATTTCTGGAGGGTCTTTGGAGAACTCGTAGAACAGTTGGGAGTCCCTCCGCAGTCCTCTGACCATTGCCAGGATGCGAATTTCCGGCCAAAAATCTGGTACGCTCAGTGCTTCTCGATTAAATCTTTCAACATAATCGCGGATGGTCTCCCCTCCTTTCTGAGCTATGTCAAACATTTGCACTAGCATTTTGGCAGTTGGCCTACTACCAATAAACTGTTAGGTGAAAGCAGTAGATAGTTCTTGGAAGCTCAACAAACTTCCCTGGGGCAAAGAGCCATACCACGCTGTTCCTGGTCCTGAGAGCGTCACCTCAAAGCATTTACAGAGCGTGGCGTCGTCCGCGCCATGGAGCACCATACTTCGCTTATATTTTGTCAGGTGCGCCTGGGGGTCACTTCGCCCATCATACATTTCCAGGCGAGGAACCCTGAAATCACTGGGCACTGGCGCCTCTACTACCTCACGTACGAAAGGCGACTCCTCTCCGGTGTAAGAGTCGAACAACCGGGACCAGACTGGTTTTCGGGAGATCTGTTTCTCGACCTTTTCCAACCTTCCCAGGATCCTTTCCATAAGAGCGGCAGTGCTGGTTCCTTCCTGCTGTTGTGTGTTTGCTGGTAGTGGTGAATTTCTTCTTCGCCTTGGGGAACGACTCCGGCGAGGGGGAGAGGGAGACCTCTGGTAAGGGGATGCGCTCCGTTGACAGGACGCCCTAGTCTCCTTTGGGGCTCCCTCTCTGGCGGGGCGCGCTTCAATGGGTTCACCATCTGTTGAATATGTGTCAAGGGAGTCTCCACTCCCTGAACTCCGGTGAGTAGATCGCGAGCTCCTTTCCCAACGAATGGTCGGGGGTGAGGCTCTTTGAGTGGGTGGAGGTTGGGGCAACCTCTGATCAAGCTGCTGAGTGATTTTGGCAATGATAGAACGCTGGAAATCCCGTAGGAAGCTCATCATTACCATTACAGGACGATCGTCCTCCATCATAGAAGTTTATGCCACAGGCAGAGTGGTCGCCTGTTGAGTCTCAGGTGCAAGGGGGGATCTTGAAATCCCTTTGTCCTTCGAGCGCCGAGTCTCCACGACGCCGACATGGGATAGGGTTCCCACAGACGGTGCCAATTGGTGGCCTGCGGCGGTTTCATCATGTGTCATCGTACGGGTAGGGAAGACTTCTGATGGAGGAGAGCACTTTGGGAGGAGATTCCCCAGTGGAGGGTACCTGAAATACTCCAAAAAACACAGGTGAGGAGGTCCCCGGTGGGTATTCCCGGGGAGGAGTCTCCGACGCCCAAGTCAGTATTTTCAGATAACTGGATTATGTGCTCTTTTGTGTATTCAAATAGAACTTTCTTCATCCTACCTCACTAGGATGCTTTCTGGGTATTTTATAAAGGAGGCATACAGAAGCCATTCTCCTCTTGTGGTAGTCCCAGATTACGACACGTGTCCGGCGGGATGCGATCCCTGCTTTTCCGGGAACGAAGGGACGCTTATCTCATTAAAAGTCACCTGGTTGTCAGCCTAGGCATTCCGAGAGTGTCGTATCGAGGTGTCCCTCTGATGGCGTGACCCAGTGATAGCGTGTCAGAATGTACTTGGGGGACGACTTTTATGGGGAGGTGTCAGAGGCTCCTTAAATGCTTTGTTCGTACTTTCTGAGGTTAGTCTAACGTTTCGGGGAATATATTCCTCGAGGATGGTTCCTCCGAGGGATACTTCTATTTCCGAAGAGGGTCTGACTGCTCTACCGAGGCTGGTCCCACCATTTCCTGAGGAAGCGAATTCCCTACGTTAGGCCAAGGGGATCGTTCGTCCTTCTGACCTCGACTGGTTGTTTCTCTCTGCCGAAGTCGGTACTCCGTCAGGTCTGGGAGCTCGGCCAGTGATGGGCACCTCGACTATCACTAATGTACAAACATCATATGATTAAGGGTTGCAAAATAAGTCTAGGAAAAATAGAGATTGAATATGATTTAATCATTTTGGAATCAAATGGCTACAATCAGACTTTAGGCATGAATTGGCTTATTAAAACCCAAGTGCATATTGACAATAGGGCTACAAAATTGAAGTTGCCAAATTGTTGTGAATATGATTTAGCTAACTTAAAGGAATTAGGTAAGAGAGAATGTTTGGTAGTAATGGAAACTATGCCCATTATTTCTAAAGAAGAATGCCTACCCTTAAATAATGGTAAGGTTTAATACCAATGGTAGGGAATTTTTAGAAGTATTTCCTTCAAGATTGCCTGGACTCCTCTACTTAGAGAGGTTGAGTTTGAAATAAGATTAGTGGCTGAAGTTGCACTAATCTTAATACTTCATTATAAAATGGCCACTTCTAAAATGCAAGAACTTAAGAAGTAGTTGGATAAGTTTCTTGAGAAAAGCTTCATTAGGCCAAGTGTGTCTCCATGGAGAGCACCATTGCTGTTTTCAAAAAGAAAGATGGAACCCTTAGGTTATACATTGACTATAGAAAGCTCAATGCACTAACTGTGAATAATAAATATCTTCTTCCTAGGATAAAAGACCTATTTGATCAACTTAAAGGAGCAAGGGTATTTCTAAGATAGATCTTAGGTTTTATTATTTGAACTAAGAGTAAGAGAAGATGATATACCTATAATTACATTCAGAAATAAGAATTGCTACTTTGAATAAACAACGATATCATTTGGGCTAGGAAATGCTCCTGCATTCTTCATGGACCTCATGTAGAGAGTGTTCAAACCACATCTTGATAAGTTAGTGGTAATGTATTCAAATAATGAGAAAGAACATGTGACAATAAAGATGGTTAGAATAGTTGAAGGACTTTGACTATGTCATTAAGTACACTTCTAGAAAGAGTAATCTCATGGGTAAAGCCCTTATTAGGAAGTATACTAGGGTCTTAAGGTGAAGAAGTTATGAGGTTAAAAATGAAAATAATAATGAACTCATGTTGGCTGAAAGGTGGAAGAAATAGGAACTCAGTCAAGTATGTGTTCTAACCATTCAAAGTGGTTTGTTGAACGAGATAAAAAGAGCTTAACAATTGGATAGTGATCTAGAAAAAACATTTGGACATAGGCATAGTAAATTGCTGGTTAGCTTCTCAATGAAGCAAGGGTTACTATACTTTCAGAATATGGTTTATGTGCCTTCAAGAGTTGAGTTAAGGCATCAGATTTTGGATGAGGCACACCTATGCAAATTGAGTATACATATAGGAGCTGTTAAGATGTACAAGGATTTGAAAACCCACTTTTAGTAGCAAAAAATGAAGCAAGATATTGTTGACTATGTGGGTAAGTGCTTAACCTACCAACCAATTAAGGTAGAGCATAAAAAACCTGGGGGTAAACTTCAAAGTTTGCCAATTCCACAAAGGAAATGATGCTTTATCTCCATGGACTTTCTTACTGGACCACATTTAATTGAGAGAAGACATGACACAATATGGGTAACTGTGGATAGGTTAACTAAGTTAGCACAATTTTTACTCATAAATCTTATTGATTCCTTGGATAGGTAAGGAAAGCTATATATTTAAGAAATTATAAGACTTCATGGCATTCTAGATGACATAGTCTCAGATAAGGATCCAAGGTTTGTGTTAAATTTTTGGAAGTCTTTCCAAAATGTGTTGGAAACTAAATTAAAATTGAGTGCTGCCTATCATCCCAAAACCGATAGGTAAACAAAAAGAACTATTTAGATATTAGAGAACCTATTGAGGTGTTGTGCACTGGATTTTTAGGGAGAATAGGATCAACATCTACCCCTTATAGAATTCTCTACAATAATGATTATCAAAATGTGGAATTCAAAGTTAAACACCATGTTTTCCTAAAGGTTTCTCTAATGAAAGGAGTTGTCAAATTTGGAAAAAGAGGAAAGTTAGCTCCTAAGTTTATAAAACCTTTAAAGGTTTTGGAAAAGATATGCATGTGGCTTATAAGTTGAATTTACCCCCTGAGTTAGGACATATTCATCATACATTTCATGTGAGTATGCTTAACAAATATGCTTCGAACTTGAGACATGTCCTTTGATCTTATAGTGTTCCTATTGTTTCTAATCTTAATTATGAAGGTATTAGCGAAAGTCACTAGAAAATTAAGAAGCAAGCTTATTCTTATGGTTAAGATCCAATGGACTAATCATAGTAAAGAAAAAGCTACTTGGGAAACAAAGGCAAAGATGCTAAAAACTTGTCTTAACTTGTTTCCTAAGTTGCTTGAAGCTTTGGAGGACCAAATTTTTTTAGGGTGGGTGACTGTCATGCCCCTACCTTTAAAGAGGCATAAGGCTATCAGGAAGTGTTTGAAGGAGAAGTAATGAGTTTGGTTGAGGACCTAATTACAAAGGAAGCAAGAAATGCCTTACTAGTTAAAAAAAAAATTGAATGGGCAATTAAGCCATTTATCTCAGGCTTAAGCGCCTAATTGAAAGTCAGAAATGATGTAAGGCTGAATTGATTAAATTAGGAGACTATCGAGTAAGTTTAGTGTAAGAAACAAAGCCAACCTAGCCTAAATGGCTCCATGCAATTTTTGTGAGGGAGCAAAAGTGGCATTAGGACCCATTTTAAGCCATATCTTACAGCAATTAGATGCATGCCACCACCAAGCTGCTCTGGCAATTTTAATCTGATTTTCAACAAGTAAAACAAAAAGAACAAGAGTTCTTCCAAAAAAAAAACAAAGGCCTAAACTAGTAAAATTGGCTTAGGATAGGCATATTTGTGCTTAGAATTGAAGGAAAAGGCAGACTTGAGAAGCAAGGTAAATTCAAGGAGAAATTGTGCAGCCAAGAGGATTAAGAACTATTTAGCAAGATTGGTAAGGGTTAGATAAGCTATTTTTGTGAATTTTATATGGTGGCAATATCAAATTCATAAGAAAATATGAGCCATGGCGGCAGTATAAACTAAGAGAGCCATGAGCTATGAAAAAAGCTAGGTTAGGGCGCTTAGGTTCTTTAGTACTTAGCTAGCTTTTGTATGATAAGTGCAAGTAGTATGAGCTATCCAAGAGTTGGCTAATTCTTATATAGTTATGGAGCTTTATGAACAATTAATCTAAAAACTAAGTAAATTTCATAGGGAGGCTAAAATTAAGTTAAGTGGTGTGTGGGTGTGTGTTATGTGTACCTTTGTGACTTTTTTTGTGCATGATGACACTTATAGATAATTGGTTATACTTTATCTTTATGCTTTGTATTGTGTTTTCCATGTCTTCCATTGATTGTAGGGTAAGAAACTATGAACTATGTTTATGTGTATCTACCCTGATTGAGTGTGAATACCCACGCCCTTATGCTATATTTCAGGAACATCAAAGATGGCTTTAAGAAAAGGTTGTCAAATGCTAAAGGAATATGGCCAAGAGAGGTATGTTGCATCTAGTGGGACTATTAGACCACAATTGAAGAATATAAGATAAACCTTCTTTTTCTTGCATATGGGATGGAGGCCCTAATCCTTACTGAAGTTGCCCAATCAACACTTCGGATCTAGATTTTTTATCATGGGTAAAATAAGCATGGCCTTCGAGTGAAACTACATAGCTTGAAGGAGCTCCACGAGGACATTGGACTTTGCATGAAGCATTTTTAGCAAGGGATGGCCAACATCTACGACTGAGGTGTCAAGCCCAAGGAAATTAAAGTTGGAAGGCTAGCTTTATTGAAGGCAGAACACTCTAGACAGGACAACGACCACAGGACAAACTAGGAAAGGCGATACTTAGTCATTAGGGTGCCTCAGAGGGGAGTATTTCAACTCAAAGAGGTCTCACAATAAGTACTCCTTATGCTCTACCATTTGGATGAACTCTAGCCATAATTTTCTTAACATGGTCTGCTATCCTTTGTGTGCTTAGGTTAGATTGGATATCAACTATGCACTTGACTCTCAGTATGACATTAAATGAAATTCCTAAAGTTTTGCTTATATGATTTGCAACAATCATCAAGTTGCTTAAAACCCATATGGCCTTAGTGTCACACCTTAACTACGTCATAGCCAATGAATTTTATTGAACATACTCAACTAACACAAATTTTTAAGAAAAACATGTAACTTCAGAATTTATCCAACTTAATATTTATGTGTCAGAATTGCAAAACTTCATTTTAATGGCTTAATGGTGGCTGTTTTAGCTCAAACCTTAAACTTAAGCTAGTTTTAGCATGAATGAAGTGGCAAAAATGGCCCAGAGTCACAAAAGTTTAAACATAACTCACACCAACTCAACCTAAGGTATAATAAGCATTCTAAATCTAGAATTTGTCTAAGTATCATTCTATAACTAGTCTTAGACCATAGTCAAGCGTAGAAACATAATACCACAACAAAATCCAAATTTGATCATACACACTCAAAGAAATACGTAGTTACATAACAACAGCCACCGTGGCCTTAAGTGTTCATAGTAAGTGCACCATATAGGCAGCATTTTGGAATTATACAAGCATGATCATAGCCCAAGTACACAAGACTTTACATAGCCAGCCTAGGGCCATTATCATCCACTAACACACATACACAGCCATCTCCAGAACTTGCAATATGGCCATATCAAATTACTCAGCTAGTTCCCCCAAAACATGTACTAGTGCCCTGCACTAATACTCGTACTTAGTACCCAACACTGATTGAGCACAATATCAATAGGTTAAGATGTAGTACCTACATTGCAATAGTAAACCACAAATACTTAACAACATTAATCAGTAAGCCCCAATCGGGTCAGGTCTGGCTTGGGTTTGGGTGAATTTGGCTAGGTCATCAGATCGGGTCAAATTTTGTCATCCTACTAGACACCAGGAAGTTTATAAAAGGAAAAATATTGCCTCAGTTTGTGTATATGTGATTCCTTTGATATCGTCTAAGTTCTTTTCTAGGAAAAAGAAAAGAAAACAAAAATAGATGGAATATCCAAGTTCTTTCTTTTATAGGAAAACTAAAAGAAAATAAAATGAATGGAATTCTAGCAACAAGACAATACTTCCCATTTTACTATATACTAACAGCCGTGAAGACGATACTAAATTCTGGTGTCATGCTCTTTTTTTGACCTTTTCCAGACCTGATATCTTAGAAAAGATCACCCTTCGGGCCTATAAAGTCAACTGCCCTAGTTTTAGAAAATCCAAGCCTAACTCTTGGTTCCTTGGGAAGCGAGGTTTGCTTGTGAGCTCCCTCATTACCGAGTTGCTCACTGGAGGTGAGCACAACTATTTCCTCTTGCTATGTGCCACTTGCAGTAATGATTATTTTTTTTTTGCAAATATAGGTCGAGCTCTTATACACATTGGGAAGAACAGAGATCGTGTTGGGCGCCCTTTAGGGGGCTAAGAGATCATTCAAACAAAAAGAGCATCCTCTTCAGATGATTTCTCTAACATCCAACGTTGAGGACAATGCCACCATATCCACCATGATGCATAGAAGCATGAGGCATAAGACATTGACCCCTTTTGGTTTGGATGTGGTTGAGATCCTCGAGGGCCCTTATCTTTCAAATAACAGATCCAGGGATCATCATTCTGATGGTGCCCCTTCTTTATTACTATCTTCTTCAACAACCAGCTACAAGGTTGTCCCTAGGTACTTGCCTTCATTTTGAATTTTTTTATACCTTTATTTTTGGATTTTTGTGTTGCCTAGAACAATCTTTTGGTGTTTTTGTTTGTAAGGTAGCTACTACCTCTCTTGCAGGGGTATTTGATGGTCATGCAGCCCCCATGGCTTTTATAGAGGTTCTTGCTCCCTCTTCCATTGCTCCTATAGCTTCAGCCTCGAGCTTTCTGGCCTCCTCATCTACTGCCATCATGGGCAAAAGTCAGGATAAAGTCTCTTCCCCCTTTATTGCTTAAAGGACGGCCTTAAAGAACATTGTTGCCAAGGCTCCTATGAATGCATGTTTAATCCCCAAGGTGCATGATAAATTTTAATCTGAGGTGCTAGAGAAGCTAGGTCACAAGCTCTTGGATGTCTACTTTGCCTATAGGGGGTTTCCTTGATACCCCTTATTATATGAATTGAAGTGGGAGTCCATCTTGGAGATTGAGATTGTCATTATTGAGCTCTGGAAGGGCTCTTTCTGGGGATCACTATATATTGGAAGAGGCTTTAAAGTACTTTACATAGAAGGACAAAATGGTTGTTGGGTGAGTCTTATGAAACCTTATTTAGCTATTTCATTTGCCCTTAACCTGATCTAACCACTTCTGCCTTCTTTAGTCCTACTTTCTCTTGAGCAGTATTCCCAATCGGGTCAATAAGACTTTAGAGTCTAACTGATATCACCACTATAAAAAGAAGAAGATTGCCTCAGTTTGTGTATACGTGATACCTTCGATATCGTCTATGTTTTTTTCTAGGATAAAGAAAGAAAACAAAAATAGATGGAATATCCAAGTTCTTTCTTTTATACGAAAATTAAAAGAAAATAAAATGAATGGAATTCTAGCAACAAGACAATACTTCCCATTTTACTATATACTAACAGTCATGAAGAGGATACTAAACTATGGTGTCATGCTCTTTTTTTGACCTTTTCCAGACCTGATATCTTAGAAAAGATCACCCTTCGGGCCTATAAAGTCAACTACCCTAGTTCTAGAAAATCGAAGCCTAACTCTTGGTTCCTTGGGATGCGAGGTTTGCTTGTGAGCTCCCTCATTACCGAGTTGCTCACTGGAGGTGAGCACAACTATTTCCTTTTGCTATATGCCACTTGTAATAATGATCATTTTTTTTTTACAAATATAGGCTGAGCTCTTATACACATTAGGAAGAAGAGAGATCGTGTTGGGTGCCCTTTAGGGGGCCAAGAGATCATTCAAACAAAAAGAGCATCCTCTTTAGATGATTTCTCTAACATCCAATGTTAAGGACAATGCCACCATATGCACCATGATGCATAGAAGCCCAAGGCATAAGACATTGACCCCTTTTGGTTTGGATGTGGTAGAGATCCTTGAGGGCCCTTATCTTCCAAATAATAGATCCAGGGGTCATCATTCCGATGGTGCCCCTTCTTTATTACTATCTTCTTCAACAACTAGCTACAAGGTTGTCCCTAGGTACTTTCCTTCATTTTGAATTTTTTTATACCTTTATTTTTGGATTTTTGTGTTGCCTAGAACAATCTTTTGGTTTTTTGTTTGTAAGGTAGTTACTACCTCTCTCGCAGTGGTATTTGATGGTCAAGTAGCCCCCATGGCTTTTGTAGAGGTTCTTGCTTCTTCTTCCATTGCTCCTATAGCTTCGGCCTCGAGCTTTCTGGCCTCCTCATCTACTGCCATCATGGGCAAAAGTCAGGATAAAGTCTCTTCCCCCTTTATTGCTCAAAGGACGGCCTTAAAGAACATTGTTGCCAAGGCTCCTATGAATGCATGTTTAATCTGCAAGGTGCATGATAAATTTTAATCTAAGGTGCTAGAGAAGCTAGGTCACAAGCTCTTGGATGTCTACTTTGCCTATAAAGGGTTTCCCTGATACCCCTTATTATATGAATTGAAGTGGGAGTCCATCTTGGAGATTGAGATTGTAATTATTGAGCTGTGGAAGGGCTCTTTCTGGGGATCACTACATATTGGAAGAGGCTTTAAAGTACTTTACATAGAAGGACAAAATGGTTGTTGGGTGAGTCTTATGAAACCTTATTTAGCTATTTCATTTGCTTTTAACCTGATCTAACCACTTCTGCCTTCTTTAGTCCTACTTTCTCTTGAGCAGTATTCCCAATCGGGTCAATAAGACTTTAGAGTCTAACTGATATCACCATCTGGTAGATCACATGATGGGGAGGGAGTTGGCATTTCTCAAAATAAGGGTTACCCAACTAGAAGAAGAATGAGGCTAGATGAAGGACATGATGGAACAAAGGAAGTTTCTCCAAAATTCAACCCTATGCCTAGGCTCAAAAATAAGTTGCAAAGGAAGCAGAAAAGGACTTTAATTGTTAGTTGTCTTTTTTGGAGAAAGAGGCCTGTCCGAATGTGTAGAGCATGGGCAAGCAAGTTGAACTCTTAAAGTTAGATTGCTAGGCCTTCTATCACTGATGTAAGGATGGCGAAGCTTGGGCAGATGTGAAAGAGAAAGAGCTAGCTGCCCATTATAAGGAAATTTCCAAACTCATAGCTTAGAATGCCTACCTTCAAAGGGATTTAGCCTGAGTTCATGATGAAGTTGATCAGTAGCTTACCTAAAAAATATTTAATAAGTTTACCTGGTGTTGCCATCAAGTCTAGCAAGCTTTTCCTAACTTGTGCCTCGAGGGAGTTAATGTCCTAAATGATGCCTTAGGGTACCAGATCCTTTGGAAACATAAGGAAAGGCTCAGTGCTGAGGCAGTTGCCTTCATTTTGGATGGTAGCCCCAAGGCCCTTCCTTCAAGGGATTAATTTGAAGGTCTTCGTCTAGAGGATCAACTCAAGGTTCTCCTTTTAGAGGATCAACTCTACGCCCTACCTCCAAGGAATTAACCTCATAATGATTTATTTTTCTTTCCTATAATCCTTGGAAAAACATTAATTGTAAATAATATGAATCTCTTTAGGATGTATGAACGATTTTACCTTTTCCTTCCATGCATGTGTTCTTGCTAGCCTTTCCAAGTCAAAACTATTATCTAAAGACCTAACACTTAATTTTTTTTTTCCAATCAAGACTTTAAGGCTCTAGCTTCAACATGGGAGATTTTAAGCTCATTGAAATCATTATCCGTAGGTCGTAGCCTCTATGCGGGAGTCACGCCCCATACCCACCCTAGGAGTCTCGGGATGATGACACGCCGCATGCTCAAGAAAATAATTTCCTTAAGCATGCAAGGCTACATATTCCAATTAATTCCAAACTTATAAAAAAATCAACTTATGATAATAAGTGGCAAAGCAACTACAACCCTTGAAATCAAAATACAATTCATCAAATATCTGAGCTCTAAGGAATAAAACAAAATCCAAGAGTTTTCTAAAAATAAATAATTTTTAATAGTAGTACTAATGAAATATATTTAATTGTCTTGGACTGCTACTGGTCTTATAATCGCTTCCGCTAGCTAACTCTGTAATGCCCGGACAATCCAAAGTGATTAGGTCCCGGGTTAAATGGATTTGGAGCATAAGAATTTTTCCTTAATTAGGAATTTAGCTCAATTAAATTGAGAAGACAATATGGCATGTGCATAATTGAGTGTTGAACATCTTAAAAATAAGCTTGGCTTAGGCCAAGAGAAATAGTAATGAAAATGGTGGTTTTTAAAGATGAGGGACTAAATTGAACAAAGGGATTTTTAGTGGTTGGGCTCAATTGCCCAAATTTAGAAAGTTGGAGGACTAAAGGGGGAATTATGCCATTTTAATGGCTTTGGATGCCTTAGCCAGCCATGCCCCTCCAATTCCCAATATTTTATGTCACCTTCCTCCAAATCCTATTATTTTAATCCACCTCCCATCCTTAGTCATCACCTTGGATTCTTTCTTCACCTACTTTTGACTTTTTCTACCAAACTTACACAAAAGTCTTCCAATTAGTCTTCCATCCATTAAATCTTGTCTCCCACTCATTTCAAACACATTATTAATTTCCTATTATTTTAATCCACCTCCCACCCTTAATCATTACCTTGGATTCTTTCTTCACCTACTTTTGACTTTTTCTACCAAACTTACACAAAAGTCTTCCAATTAGTCTTCCATCCATTAAATCTTGTCTCCCACTCATTTCAAACACATTATTAATTTCCAATTATTTTAATCCACCTCCCACCCTTAATCATTACCTTGGATTCTTTCTTCACCTACTTTTGACTTTTTCTACCAAACTTACCCAAAAGTCTTCCAATTAGTCTTCATCTCTTTTAATCTTGTCTCCCACCTTCCAAGCACATTATACACTCATTTTCCTTCCCATATGGCTGGCCATTACCTTCCCACACATTAAAACATAATCACTCCACTCATTCAAAGCCATTTGCTCTCAAACTCTCTCATTCTCTCTCCATTTTCTTCCATACCAAGTCTCATCATTCCAAACACATTTCCAACTCTTTTCTCATCCAAATATTCGTCCATAGCTAGAAATAATCATTCCTCAAATTAAAACCAAGTATTCTTGGTTGAATTCAAGCTCTAAGACCATAAAGAGCAAGAATCAGATGAAGAATTCAAAGAAAACCAAGGAGGAAAATTTGGCCATTTCCATTTCTTGGAGGTTTTAAGCTCTACTCAAGGAACTCTTTGTGTGATTGAGTTTCTAAGTTCATTAGAAGCAAGAAATCAAGAAGAAGCTTGAAGAACATCAAGCACAATAAATTGGCGTTACCTCTTCTGTGAGGTTCTGTAAGTGTACACCAAGTGTTCTTGGTATTTTGTGTTATTTGGGTTAATCACCAAGATTTCTTGGTATCTTATGGTTACTAATAAAATTCGGCCCATCTTGGTTCTTATGCTAGAAAACAATTTCTAGAGTCAACAAGCAAGGAAAACGAAGGAAAATAAGCTTATAAAGCTTTCGGTGTTGTGGGTAAGGATTCCTATACTCACTTTATTGCATGGTATAATTCCATGGCCTTTTTATGTGAGTATTCGGGCCCCTAGGTGATGGTCAAAGAACCATGTGATCCTAGGAGTGCTAAGAGGGCTTAAGTTATGTTATTGCTTCGGCAATTCTGTTTTTGCTCATGAGCTAAGTTAAGTAAGCAAGCATTATGGGCTAGGAGTTAAGGCGGCCACCTTAATTCCTATGCTAAGTGAGCTCTCCGAAAACATTAAGTATATGAAATTAATGAACTAAAACTTGAGGGATGCTTGCTGCCCTTCTGTGAACAAAGTGTTAAGTGGCGTGTGTTTGTGTGCTTCTTTGATTTGTTGTGCATGCTAACCCCCGATTATGATATTATTGCTATATGCATGTATCTTTTTGTTTTCTTTGTCTTTATGTTTCCTTTGCAGGAATAAGGATTATTTTGCCATTACATTCTTGGCATATGTTAGGCCTTGGAGGCCATAAGTTAGGCATTGGATGCCACGGAATCCTTATTGAGTTTTATAACTCACCCGCCCTACTCTACTTTTGTAGGTAAAGGTTTGCTTGAAAGATCAAGCTAAGAGTCTTGAGTACTCTTTCTGTATTCTAAGGTTGGATTTGGGTATGGTATTGCTCAAAATATTCTAAGTATTCTAAGTATATAAGCTGCTTGTAAACAAGCTAAAAAAAATGTGGACTTTCTGTGCAGGACTTGAAGTTTTAGAATTGTGGGAACAAGGTCTATTAAGGTGGAAATTTGTGTTCCATGGCTTTGTGAATTTATGGGTTGCTTTTAAGCATGTTTTTGTTGGTCTAACTTTAGTGACCAAATTATGGACTTAGCTAAAATTTGGCCAAAACTTGGCTTTGGGCTTGTATTATGGACTTGGACATTTTCGGGTATTTTTATTGCTTGGTGGACTTACCAAGGCCCATGCATGAATTTATGGGTTATGTTTTCATGAAATTTGAAGCATGTTGAAATTGGGCTTAAATAAGAACTTTAAAATTTTGATTTTATTCTTGGTTAATTTTGGGCCATATGCATGTTAAGTACTAAAAGGCCCATAAGCCCATGTCTATGTTAAAAGCATGCAATGTTTGGCTATGTATGCTCACTTAGTAAAGAACATGCAAGTAAACTTAGAAAAAGCATGAAATTGGATGCTTGTGTAAAGTTTGGCTAATAAGAAATTTAAGTGCGCATATGTGAATTAATACATGCCTAAGCATTAGTTGCATCTAAAGGCATTAAGTGATTATGTGCACTAGTGAACACCAAAACACATAAGCATGCAAAGCATATGCATGAAAATAAGTTTTTAAACTTAAGTTGGTGTTTTGGTTGCCATGCATATTCTTGGCTAAGCTCGGTAAAGACCATGAAAATGAACACATGAAATCCACATAGGTGCTAGCTTGTTTCTGAGAGCACTTCAACTTAACCTTAATTAAAGAACTTAACGAGCTAGTACCGATAAGTATCCTGGGGTTCGTGCCCATAAGTCTTAGTGAGTTTTAAAAGCCCCTTCTGTGTAATGAAAACTTCCGCTGCATGTTTAGAAAAAAAAAAAAAAAATCAGGCCCAAATGGGCCAGGGGCAGTTTAGGGCACGACAGTTTGGTATCAGAGCACAGTTGCTCTTAAGGACCAAAGTTTTGGTCTATGATTCTTAGTATAGACTTGTTCCCACATAGGTTAAGTCCACTAATGAATATTTATGAATATTGAGCAATTGTGTGCCTTGCTTGTTGTTAATTCAAGGATGAGAACCAGAAATACGAACCGAGGCCGAAATGAAAGTGAAACTTCCCATCAGGGGAATGAAAATGCTGGCTTTGTGCCAGAGGCCCAAGTCAGGCCTTCTGAGCTCATAAGGGCTATGGCCCTAGAGCAAGAATTCAGGGAGCAAGCCATGAATGGCCCTGGAAGTACTAGTGGGATGCAAAAATTCTCTAAGAAGAGAGGCAGAGAAAGCTTGGCATATGAGCCAAGAAAGGGTAACAAAAGAGAGAAGACCGCATCCCCCTATGGGCCACAATGTGAGACATGTGGAAAATTCCATGGCCAGAAGCCATGTTATAGGCTCACTTCCGGATGCCTTAAATGTGGTGCCCAGGATCACTGGGTAAAAGACTGTCCTGTCAGGGGAGAAGATCAGAGGACCCCAGGAGGGTTTAATAACAGATGGGCACAGAGGCAATTGCCCATAAGGAGGCCCAATATGCCTCCACCCCCACAAAGAAGGGACCAAGATAAGGCCAGGAGGGGACAACCTCAGGCTACTGGAAGAATATTCCAGATTGAGACGTCGATGAAAGCACGAGAGGACCCAGAGGTCAACAAAGCTGGGGAGGATGAGGAAGAAATAGACCAGGCTAAGCTGGTCAGGAAGACTCTAAAAGGTACCATTTCCATAAATGGTTATGAAGTATCAGTTTTGTTCGATACTGGAGCATCTTTATCTATAGTATCCTTTAAGTTAGTCAAAGATATAAACCTCAAAGTATGCAATACAGATAAAATGTACCTGGTTAAAACTGCCGGGAATGAGGTTATGATAACATACCATATTGTAAAAGATTGCATGCTTAAGCTAGGTGAACTAGAGCTTAGAGCCGACCTGATGGTCTTGGATACTAATGGATATGACATCATCCTAGGAATGAACTGGCTTAGTGCCAATCGGGTGGTTATAGACTGCCATGCCAGGCAACTTTATCTGCCTGGGCACAAACCTCAATCTTTGGAAAAATCTCCTGGGTTAGTCCCAGATTTTCATTTAAAGGTGGTGGAACACAAACCCTTATTACTAAAAGGTGAATACCTAGGGTTAAATGGAACAGAAGTAGAAATAGAGCTGGGTAAAATACCCATAGTAAGAGAATTCCCTGAAGTGTTCCCCACTGATCTCCCAGGACTCCCTCCTGCAAGAAAGGTTGAGTTTGAGATCAAATTAGTGCCAGGAGCTGCACCAGCATCTATTGCTCCATACAGGATGGCTATTCCTGAAATGATGGAACTAAAGAAGCAACTGGATGAGTTGCTTGGGAAAGGTTTCATAAGGCCAAGTACATCTCCTTGGGGAGCACCTGTACTTTTTGTGAAGAAGAAAGATGGAACCCTTAGGTTGTGCATTGATTACAGGAAGCTCAATGCACTGACCATTAAGAATAAGTACCCCCTCCCAAGGATCGAGGATCTATTTGATCAGTTAAAGGGAGCTAAGGTCTTTTCCAAAATAGACCTCAGATCTGGATACTTCCAGCTGAAAGTCAGGGAAGAAGATGTCCCAAAGACAGCTTTCAGGACCAGATATGGTCACTTTGAGTACACAGTGATGCCATTTGGGCTCACAAATGCACCAGCCTTTTTTATGGACCTCATGCAAAGAGTGTTTAAAGCTCATTTAGACCACTTTGTTGTGGTATTTATTGATGACATATTGGTGTACTCAAAGGATGAAGAAGCCCATAAGGAGCACCTAAGAGTGGTGCTAAGCCTGTTAAAGGAACATGAATTATATGGCAAATTAAGTAAGTGCCAATTCTGGGCTAAAGAAATTGGATTTCTCGGACATGTAATCAATGAGCATGGTTTAGCTGTTGATCCCGAGAAAATTAAAGCTGTCTTGGAATGGAAGCAACCTCAGACTGTGAGGGACATAAGAAGCTTCTTGGGACTTGCTGGCTATTACAGGAGATTTGTGCCTAAATTTTCTGTACTAGCAGCTCCGCTCACTCAATTGACAAGAAAGGACCAAAAGTTTGAGTGGAGTGAGCAATGCGAGGCTAGCTTCCGAGAACTTAAGGAAAGATTGACTACAGCCCCAATACTGGTTCTACCAGACCCTACTAAGGAGTATATAGTTTACACGGATGCTTCTCGAGTTGGGCTGGGCTGTGTCTTAATGCAAGGGAAGCAAGCAATAGCCTATGGATCAAGACAATTAAGGCCTCATGAGAAGAATTATCCAGTTCATGATCTGGAATTAGCGGCAGTGATCTTTGCTCTGAAGCAATGGAGGCACTACCTACTTGGAGGCAGATTCCAAGTCTTCACAGACCACAAGAGTCTAAGGTACCTGTTTACACAAAAGGACCTGAACATGAGGCAAAGAAGATGGCTTGAGTACCTGAAAGATTTTGAGTGCGTCATCGAGTATACGGCCGGAAAAGCCAATGTGGTAGCTGATGCTCTCAGTAGGAAGTACACGGGAATACTCAAAGCCACTGGAGAGCCTACCGAGGCAGAGGTACTCAGTTTATCTGGGTTGGCCCAAGATTGGGATAAGTGGGAAATGGACCAAGTAAAGGTCTTAACTATTAGGACTGAGTGGAAAGACCTAATTCAGGAAGCTCAGCTTCAAGATGAGGAGATTCCCAGGATCTCTGGGCAGAAACAAGGAAAATTGTATCAAGGATTTTCCTTTAAGGCTGGAATATTATATTTCCGGGATAGGATTTATGTGCCAAATAAGGATGGAATCAGGCAACAAATCCTAGAAGAAGCCCACTCCAGTTTGATGAGTATGCATCCTGGAGCTCAGAAAATGTATAAGGATTTGAAATCCCATTTCTGGTGGCCATATATGAAGCAAGAGATTGGTGCTTCTGTGGCTAAGTGTATGACTTGTCAACAAGTCAAAGTGGAGCACCAGAGACCTGGTGGAAAATTACAGAGCTTACCTATACCAGAAAGAAAATGGGGATCCATATCCATGGACTTTGTAGTGGGTTTGCCACTGACCCGAAGAAAGTGTAATACAATCTGGGTCATAGTGGATAGATTGACTAAGGCAGCCCACTTCTTGCCCATAAACCTTACAGACTCCCTGGAGAAATTAGCCCAACTATACGTTAAGGAGATAGTAAGGCTACATGGTGTACCGGACGATATTGTCTCGGATCGAGACCCAAGATTTGTTTCCAGATTCTGGAAGTCCTTACACCATGCCTTGGGCACTAAGTTAAAGTTTAGTTCTGCATACCATCCTCAAACGGATGGACAGACTGAAAGAACCATTCAGACATTGGAGGATATGTTAAGGTGTTGTGTTATTGACTTCCAAGGAGAATGGGATAAACACTTGCCTTTAGTGGAGTTTTCATACAACAATAGCCATCACTCAGTGATTGGCATGGCACCTTATGAAGCACTCTATGGAAGAAGATGCATAACTCCACACTGCTGGCATGAGCCAGGTGATAAGTTGGAAATTGGCCCAGAACTCATAAGAGAAACTACTGGGAAGATTAAGCAAATCCAGGAAAGGATTAAGACTGCCAACAATAGGCAAGAATCATATGCCAACCTCAAGAAAAGAAGAGACCTGGAGTTCCAGGTAGGAGACCAAGTATGGTTAAAAGTATCTCCTATGAAAGGAGTAATGAGGTTTGGAAAACGGGGAAAATTAGCCCCGAGGTATGTAGGACCATACCTAATACTCGCAAGAGTAGGAAATGTAGCCTACAAGTTAGAGCTACCGCCTGAGCTGGGACATGTACATGACACATTCCATGTAAGCCTATTGAAGAAGTGTGTATTTGATCCTAAACAAGTGGTACATGTCACTAGTGTTCCCATCACCCAAGATCTCACCTATGAAGAAGAACCAATTCGGGTATTGGCAAAGGACACTAGGAAGCTCAGAAGTAAGTGGATATCGATGGTAAAAGTCCAATGGACTAACCATTCTGAGGAGGAGGCCACATGGGAGGTTGAAGCTGAAATGCTTAAGAATTATCCTGATATCTTCCCTAAACTTCTAGGAAATTTGGAGGACCAAATTTCTTAAGGAGGGGAGTGTTGTAATGCCCGGACAATCCAAAGTGATTAGGTCCCGGGTTAAATGGATTTGGAGCATAAGAATTTTTCCTTAATTAGGAATTTAGCTCAATTAAATTGAGAAGATAATATGGCATGTGCATAATTGAGTGTTGAACATCTTAAAAATAAGCTTGGCTTAGGCCAAGAGAAATAGTAATGAAAATGGTGGTTTTTAAAGATGAGGGACTAAATTGAACAAAGGGATTTTTAGTGGTTGGGCTCAATTGCCCAAATTTAGAAAGTTGGAGGACTAAAGGGGGAATTATGCCATTTTAATGGCTTTGGATGCCTTAGCCAGCCATGCCCCTCCAATTCCCAATATTTTATGTCACCTTCCTCCAAATCCTATTATTTTAATCCACCTCCCATCCTTAGTCATCACCTTGGATTCTTTCTTCACCTACTTTTGACTTTTTCTACCAAACTTACACAAAAGTCTTCCAATTAGTCTTCCATCCATTAAATCTTGTCTCCCACTCATTTCAAACACATTATTAATTTCCTATTATTTTAATCCACCTCCCACCCTTAATCATTACCTTGGATTCTTTCTTCACCTACTTTTGACTTTTTCTACCAAACTTACACAAAAGTCTTCCAATTAGTCTTCCATCCATTAAATCTTGTCTCCCACTCATTTCAAACACATTATTAATTTCCAATTATTTTAATCCACCTCCCACCCTTAATCATTACCTTGGATTCTTTCTTCACCTACTTTTGACTTTTTCTACCAAACTTACCCAAAAGTCTTCCAATTAGTCTTCATCTCTTTTAATCTTGTCTCCCACCTTCCAAGCACATTATACACTCATTTTCCTTCCCATATGGCTGGCCATTACCTTCCCACACATTAAAACATAATCACTCCACTCATTCAAAGCCATTTGCTCTCAAACTCTCTCATTCTCTCTCCATTTTCTTCCATACCAAGTCTCATCATTCCAAACACATTTCCAACTCTTTTCTCATCCAAATATTCGTCCATAGCTAGAAATAATCATTCCTCAAATTAAAACCAAGTATTCTTGGTTGAATTCAAGCTCTAAGACCATAAAGAGCAAGAATCAGATGAAGAATTCAAAGAAAACCAAGGAGGAAAATTTGGCCATTTCCATTTCTTGGAGGTTTTAAGCTCTACTCAAGGAACTCTTTGTGTGATTGAGTTTCTAAGTTCATTAGAAGCAAGAAATCAAGAAGAAGCTTGAAGAACATCAAGCACAATAAATTGGCGTTACCTCTTCTGTGAGGTTCTGTAAGTGTACACCAAGTGTTCTTGGTATTTTGTGTTATTTGGGTTAATCACCAAGATTTCTTGGTATCTTATGGTTACTAATAAAATTCGGCCCATCTTGGTTCTTATGCTAGAAAACAATTTCTAGAGTCAACAAGCAAGGAAAACGAAGGAAAATAAGCTTATAAAGCTTTCGGTGTTGTGGGTAAGGATTCCTATACTCACTTTATTGCATGGTATAATTCCATGGCCTTTTTATGTGAGTATTCGGGCCCCTAGGTGATGGTCAAAGAACCATGTGATCCTAGGAGTGCTAAGAGGGCTTAAGTTATGTTATTGCTTCGGCAATTCTGTTTTTGCTCATGAGCTAAGTTAAGTAAGCAAGCATTATGGGCTAGGAGTTAAGGCGGCCACCTTAATTCCTATGCTAAGTGAGCTCTCCGAAAACATTAAGTATATGAAATTAATGAACTAAAACTTGAGGGATGCTTGCTGCCCTTCTGTGAACAAAGTGTTAAGTGGCGTGTGTTTGTGTGCTTCTTTGATTTGTTGTGCATGCTAACCCCCGATTATGATATTATTGCTATATGCATGTATCTTTTTGTTTTCTTTGTCTTTATGTTTCCTTTGCAGGAATAAGGATTATTTTGCGATTACATTCTTGGCATATGTTAGGCCTTGGAGGCCATAAGTTAGGCATTGGATGCCACGGAATCCTTATTGAGGTTTATAACTCACCCGCCCTACTCTACTTTTGTAGGTAAAGGTTTGCTTGAAAGATCAAGCTAAGAGTCTTGAGTACTCTTTCTGTATTCTAAGGTTGGATTTGTGTATGGTATTGCTCAAAATATTCTAAGTATTCTAAGTATATAAGCTGCTTGTAAACAAGCTAAAAAAAATGTGGACTTTCTGTGCAGGACTTGAAGTTTTAGAATTGTGGGAACAAGGTCTATTAAGGTGGAAATTTGTGTTCCATGGCTTTGTGAATTTATGGGTTGCTTTTAAGCATGTTTTTGTTGGTCTAACTTTAGTGACCAAATTATGGACTTAGCTAAAATTTGGCCAAAACTTGGCTTTGGGCTTGTATTATGGACTTGGACATTTTCGGGTATTTTTATTGCTTGGTGGACTTACCAAGGCCCATGCATGAATTTATGGGTTATGTTTTCATGAAATTTGAAGCATGTTGAAATTGGGCTTAAATAAGAACTTTAAAATTTTGATTTTATTCTTGGTTAATTTTGGGCCATATGCATGTTAAGTACTAAAAGGCCCATAAGCCCATGTCTATGTTAAAAGCATGCAATGTTTGGCTATGTATGCTCACTTAGTAAAGAACATGCAAGTAAACTTAGAAAAAGCATGAAATTGGATGCTTGTGTAAAGTTTGGCTAATAAGAAATTTAAGTGCACATATGTGAATTAATACATGCCTAAGCATTAGTTGCATCTAAAGGCATTAAGTGATTATGTGCACTAGTGAACACCAAAACACATAAGCATGCAAAGCATATGCATGAAAATAAGTTTTTAAACTTAAGTTGGTGTTTTGGTTGCCATGCATATTCTTGGCTAAGCTCGGTAAAGACCATGAAAATGAACACATGAAATCCACATAGGTGCTAGCTTGTTTCTGAGAGCAGTTCAACTTAACCTTAATTAAAGAACTTAACGAGCTAGTACCGATAAGTATCCTGGGGTTCGTGCCCATAAGTCTTAGTGAGTTTTAAAAGCCCCTTCTGTGTAATGAAAACTTCCGCTGCATGTTTAAAAAAAAAAAAAAAAATCAGGCCCAAATGGGCCAGGGGCAGTTTAGGGCACGACAAACTCGAACCACTCATGATCTGTGTGAGGGGGCTGAAAAAGGGGTGAGCACAAATGCCCAGCAAGTTACGGATTTAAAAAAAAAACATAAATACAATATACAAAATATATAGGGATCAAATAGAAATAATTCTTGTAAGATAATAACATAAAAATTTAGCAGAAGATATTTGAAGAGTCGAAACATAATTAATGTAATAGCAATTTTGAGAGTTGAGCAAATAATATTTGTAACTAAAATTATTAATCAAACAGAGTATTTCAGAGCAGAATGACAAAACAGAAATTCAGAGCAGAATGGGTGGGGTGATCACTGTGACGACACTTAAACTGCCGTAGTGCGTCCAGAATCATCTAAGAATCCCCAACGATTGAGCACCCTGAAGGACTAGTCCTAAAAATGGTGTACTGCAGAACAAAACAGAACATAACACCCTACGTGGAGGGTCCAGAACTACATTTTCCCAGTAGTATGGGCACGGATCCAACACCCACCAAAACAAAGTGGAAACAAAAATTCAGAGCATTACAATTATTATAAAATTTCAGCACAAAACGTCACAGTAAAAACATACCTGATCCTAGCTTTTTTAGTCAAACACAATATATTGTATAAATAAGATAAAATTTGAATAAGTAGATAAAAAAGAAAATTAATAAAACACTTGGAAAACAATTTTAGAATAAAACTTGTAATTGAAAACTCTTATTCAGATTAAAAATTTATTTAATGCAAAATAGCTTTAAATCGAAATATTGAAAAAATTACTAAATTGGAAAACTTAGCACTTTAAAGAAATACACACACACACACACACACACATAATATCCAAATAATTTAATTTTTAGAATAGTAATAGCCACTTACCTCAAAATGCAACTTTCAAACTCCTGAAATAAATCTTTAGCCGCCTAAAATAATTATGTAAAAGTTTATGTCAAAACATAATCAATTCATGAAATAACTCAAAATCATTTGCTAACAGTGACCCAAACGAACGCTTATGAAATCTAAGAATTCACTGAAGTAGTGTTAGAAGCCTTAGGGACTGATACTGTGACTAACCCGATTATAAGATTCAGCAACCTACTTGAGGTGGCCAAGTTGTAATTTTATAAACTATAGGGTCTCGTTGAATCCCCCTCTAAGCCTCAAGGACCTAAACTATTATTAACCCAATTTTGACCCAAAAATACGATTCTTCTTCTCTGTTTCGATTCTTCTGCTACTCTCCAATTTCCACCATGCCCAACCAAAATCTCCCCAAGTTTATTTCTAATTCATTCGAAACAATCCTAATAATCCATTGACCCTTCCGATCATTGAAATAAATTATAATTAACCATAACCTTAACTTAAATCTCTCTTCAATTTCAAAGAGAAGCTAACCTATGTATTGAAAAATAACTAATAATCACTCACCAAAGATTCTTCCTTTGCTGAAAAAATTCACAAGTTGCTTTCACTTGATCCTCAATTGATGATCTCTTCTTCCACTTCTTCAACACAAAGCAATAAATAGATGAAATTGTTAGAGAAATACCCAATCCTAATATTTTTTCTTATCTCTCCTCCTTTTTATAACTTCAGCCGACTCCATTCCCTTTTGCCGTGTCCTTTTTTTTTTAATTCCCTTGCTTTTTTTTGTTATTATTTTTATTATTATTTTTCTTTCCTTCTATTGGGCCTTAGCCTAAATGCCTAAAATAATAAAATGGATTAAATTGGATTGGGTCATTACATCCTCCAACCTTTAAAATAAGTTTCATCCTCGAAACTTACCTTCACTAATGAGTAAAAATGGATACTTCTCACGTATCTCTACTTCACGTTCCCAAGTCGCTTTGAATAAAGAATGATTTTCCCAATGAACTTTCACAAATAGGATGGTGTGTCTCCTCAATACTTTCTCCTCTCGATCAAGAATCTCCACTAGTCGCTCCTCATACATCAAATCTGGCATAATGTTGATTGGTTGATGTTGAACTATGTGATCAGGGTCGTGCACATGCTTACGCATCATCAATACATAAAACACATCATGCACTCCTAATAAAGATAAGGGCAGCACAACTCTGTAAGCGACATCCCCAACTTAATCTAGAATTTCAAAAGGACCCACATATCTTGGGCTTAATTTCCCACGCTTTCTGAACCTCATAACTCTTTTTGTCGGCGACACTTTAATGTAAACGCTATCCCCAACCTCAAACTCCAACACCCATTTTCTCATATCAACATAACTCTTTTATCTACTTTGTGCAATCTATAAGCGATTAGGAATAATTTGATTCTTCTCTACCATTTCTGTAATCATATCCGAACTCAAAATTTTTTGATCATCTATGTCATCCTAACATATTGGTGATCTGCATCTCCATCCATACAATGCTCATAGGGTGTCATTCCAATGCTAGACTGATGGCTATTATTATAGGCAAATTCAATAAGTGCTAAATGATCATCCCAATTACCTCTGAAGTCTAGCACACAAGCTCGGAACATATCCTCAAGAATTTGAATAATTCTTTCTGACTGGCCATCGGTTTGAGGATGATAATCAGTGCTAAAATTGAGTTAAGTTCCCATGGCCTTTTACAATTGTCCCAAAAATATTAAGACAAACCGTGAATCTCTATATGAAACAATAGATAATGGGGCACCATGTAGATGGATAAACTCTCTAACATACAACTTAGCTAACTTCTCTAAACTTGCACCTTCTTGGAATGGTAAAAATTGGGCAAATTTAAATAAACTATCAACAATCACCCAAATGGCATTATTACCTCTGGTAGTCCTTGGAAGTCCCACAGCAAAATTCATAGTGATGTGTTCCCAGTTCCATTTAGGAATTGAAAGAGGCTGCAAAGGTCCTAAAAGCTTTTGATGTTCCGCTTTGACTTGTTGGCAAGTCTGACACTTCGCAACAAATTCAACAATTTCCTTCTTCATTCTTTGCCACCAAAAATGCTCCTGTAAGTCTCTGTACATTTTAGCTCCACCTGGATGCACAGTGTATGGGGTATTATGTTCCTCTCTCATAATTTCTTTCTTCAAAGCCTTATCTCTAGGGATACATAGCCGAGCACCAAACTTTAGAAATCCACCTTCATGAATACGAAATCCTGGATGCCTCCCTTGTGCAACTTCTTCTTTCAACTTGTTAATTCCTTCATTTGATCTTTGAGAAATTTTGATCCTCTCAATTAAATTTGGTTGAACCATCAAGTTAGCAAGCACACTACTGACACCATCTGTTATAATTTCTACTCCTAACTTTTGTAGATCATTAAGAATAAATCTTTTGTCAGTAAATAAAGAAGCTAACAAGCCAGAGGACTTACGGCTTAAAGCATCAGCAACAACATTTGCCTTGCCAGGGTGCTAACAAATATTCAAATCATAATCTTTCTACAACTCCAACCACCTCCGTTGCCTAAGATTCAATGCCCTCTATGTAAAGATATACTGCAAACTCTTGTGATTAGTAAACACCTTACAAGAAACACAGTAGAGATAATGCCTCTAGATCTTCAAGGGAAAGACAACTGAAGCTAATTCTAAGTCATGCGTAGGATAATTCTTCTCATATGGCTTCAATTGCCTAGAGGCATAGGCAACAACTCTTTCATTCTGCATAAGTACACATCCTAAACCAATGTGTGAAGCATCACAATAAATTTCATAACCTTCAGTGCTGGATGGGATGATAAGGACAAGTGCAGTTACTAATCTTCGCTTCAACTCCTGGAAGCTTTTCTCACAATCTTCAGTCCACTCGTACTACACATTCTTTTGAACCAACTTGTATAGAGGCATAGCCAAGGTTGAAAATCCTTCAACAAACCGATGATAATAACCGGCTAAACCAAGAAACCTACGAATTTCAACAACATTAAAAGGTCTAGCCCAATTCACCACTACTTCAACTTTCTATGGGTCTATAAAAACTCCATCTTTTGAAATTATATGGCCAAGAAAAGAAATTTTCTCCAACCAAAACTCACATTTTTTTAATTTTGCATATAACTCCTTCTCCCTTAATGTCTGTAAGGTAATTCTCAAATGTTCTGCATGCTCCTTTAAACTCTTAGAATAGACCAAAATATCATCGATAAACACAACGACAAATTGGTCTTAATATGCTTGAAAACTCGGTTCATTAAGTCCATAAAAACAACCAATGCATTCATTAGACCAAATGGCATAACCATAAATTCATAATGGTAATATCTGGTCCTAAAAGCAGTCTTAGGTATATCCCCAGCCTTAATCTTCAGTTGATGATACCTAGACCTCAAATCAATTTTAGAAAAGACTTGTGCACCCTACAGCTAATTGAACAAGTCATGAATATGAGGCAATGGATACTTGTTCTTGATAGTCACCTTGTTCAACTCACGATAGTCAATGCAAAGCCTTAGGCTTCCATCTTTCTTCTTCACGAACAAAACAGGAACACCCTATGGTGAAATAATAGGTCGAATGTACCCTTTATTGAGCAACTCTTGCAACTGTACCTTTAACTTTTTCATCTCTGTAGGTGCCATTCGGTAGGGAACCTTAGAGATTGGGGTAGTCTCCAACTCAAGATCAATGAAAAATTCAATCTCTCGATTAGGGGGCAACCCAGGAATTTTCTCAGGAATTGCTCCCATATGAACCCATCGAAATTTTCAAGCCACATAATCTTCCACCAATTCTTAGCTCGACCATCCATGAAAAAAGTTACAGCACCTACCCTCTGTTTATCATTATGCTGAAGAAGATCAAAATAATCTTCCATCGTTGAAAGTCAATACTTGGCTTCCTTTACATCACCCTCACCATTAAATTTGTCAAGTCATAACCTCAGAAATTCATTCAAACCTCACCATTCCTATTATTAACACCAACACCTGGAAGAGCACCTGCTTGATCTTATTGACGAAGTTGCATAGCCAACTATTGTAGTAAGACATAACCTACAGCTGCTGCCTGTATTTCGCTGGGTATAAGCCTCTCACCTTTGTCCTACAAACTAAGTGATAGGAACATCATCATCATTTCCTCCATTTTTTTGATGCTGAGAGGTGATACGCCTGGGTGCCATACGTTTGCTAAAGATAGCCATATTCTTAACTACCGCAACACATGAGGAGTATTCTTTGCTAAAATTATTAATTAAATAGAGCAGTTCAGAGCAGAATGACGGAATAGAAATTCAGAGCAGAGTGGGTGGGGTGATCACTGTGACTACACTTAAACCGCTGTAGTGCATCCAAAATTGTCTAAAAATTGCCATCGATCGAGCGCCCTGAAAGACTAGTTCTAAACATAGTACACTGTGGAATAGAACAAAACAGAATACCCTACGTGGAGGGTCAAAAACTGCACTTTCCCAATAGTACGGGCACAGAACCAACACCCACCAAAGTGGAGTCGGAACACAAATTTAGAGCATTACAATTGTTAAAAAATATTAGCACAAAACATCACAATAAAAACATACCTGATCCCAGCTTTTTTAGTCAAACACAATATATTGTATAAATAAGATAAAATTTGAATAAGTAAATAAACAAGTAAATTAATAAAACACTTGGAAAATAATTTCAGAATAAAACTTGTAATTGAAAAACTCTTATTTTGATTAAAATTTTATTTAATGCAAAATAGCTTTAAATTGAAATATTGAAAAAATTGCTAAATTAGAAAACTTAGCACTTTGAAGAAATAATACACACACACACACACACACACACACAATATCAAAGCAATTTAATTTTTAGAATAGTAGTAGCCACTTACCTCAAAATGCAACTTTCAAACTCCTGAAATAATTCTTTAGCTGCCTAAAATAATTATGTAAAAGTTTATGTCAAAATATAATCAATTCAGGAAATAACTCAAAATCATTTGCTGACAGTGGCTCAAACGAACGCTTATGGAATCTAAGAATTCACTGAAGTAGTGTTAGAGCCCTTAGGGACTGATACTGTGATTAACTCGATTATAAGATTTAGCAATCTACTTGCGGTGGCCAAGTTGTAACTTTATAAACTATAGGGTCTCGTTGAACCCTCCTCTAAGCCTCAGGGACCTAAATTGTCATTAACCCAATTTTGACCTAGAAATACGATTCTTCTTCTCCATTTCAATTCTTCTGCTATTCTCCAATTTCCACCATGCCTAGCCAAAATCTCCCCAAATTTATTTCTAATCCATTTGAAACAATCCTAATAATCAATTGACCCTTCCAATCATTGAAATAAATTATAATCAACCATAACCTTAACTTAAATCTCTCTTCAATTTCAAAGAAAAGCTAGCCTATGTATTGAAAAATAACTAACAATCACTCACCAAATATTCTTCCTTTACTGAAAAAATTCACAGGTTGTTTTCACTTGATCCTCGATTGATGATCTCTTCTTCCACTTCTTCAACACAAAGCAATAAATAGATGAAATTGTGAGAGAAATACCCAACCCTAGTATTTTTTCAAATCTCTCCCCCTTTTTATAACTTCAGCCGACTCCCTTCCCTTTTTTCGTGTCCTTTTTTTTTTAATTCCCTTGCTTTTTTTTTTGCTTTTTATTTTTATTATTATTTTTCTTTCTTTATATTGGGCCTTAGCCTAAATACCCAAAATAATAAAATGGATTAAATTGGATTGGGTCATTATAGCGGTAAACCCTAATATTAATGCAAAAGACCCATAGCCTCAATGTAAAAGACCTAATTGTAATTTTAACCTAATAGTAGACATCCTAAATGTCTTGCTCGTGCCTTTGAAGATACCTAAAGTTGTGAGGAAGTGTTTGAAGGTGAGGCAATAAGTTTTGTGGTTTAGTTAATTGCAAATGAAGCAGGAAATGCCTTATCAGGTAAAAAAAAATTTGTATGGGCAATTAAATCTTTTCTCTTAAGCTTAAGGACCTAATTGAAAGTTAAAAAATATATTGGGCTGAATTAATTAAATTAAAAGACTACTGAGTGAGTTAAGTATATGAAAGAAGTCAACTAAAGTTACATGGCTCCAGGCATTTTTTATGGGGTACCAACGATGGCATTAGGACCCATTTTAATCCATTTGTCATGGCAACCAGATGCTTGTCATCACCAGGCTACTGCAACTATTTTGATCTAATTTCCAACAAGGAAAACATAAGAAAGAAAGAGTTTTTTGAAAACTAACGCATAAATGGGTGAAACTAGCTAGGGATTGGCAGTTTTATGCTTGGAATTAAAGGAAAAAATAGGTTACTTGAGGAGGAAGGCAAATTCAAGGAGAAATTATTCAATCAAGAGGATCAAGAACTACTCAACAAGATTTTTAAGGGCTAAACTAAGCTATTTCTATGAATTAGATGTAGCTACAATGTGGAACTAATAAGAAAAGATGAGCCATAATGATAATATACACCAAGTAAGCCATGAGTTATGGAAAGACTAGGTTAGTGCCTTTGTTTGCTTTACTACTTAGCTAGATTTTATATGATAAGCGTAAATAATAAGAGATATCTAAGACTTTGGTCAACTCTTTTTTATTTCTATGGGTCTATGAACAATTAATCTAAGAACGAAGCAAAATGCCTAATGAACCTTAAGTGCTATGAACTACGTGCTAGTCTTGGAGGCTGAAATTAAGTTAAGTAGTGTGTGGGTGTGTGTTATGTGTGCTTCTGTGACTTTGTTTGTGCATGTTAACCCTTATAGATAGTTGTTTATACTTTATATTTGTTATATGTATTGTGTTTTCCATGTCTTTCTTTAATTGCTAGGTAAAAAAATTGTGAACTATGTTTATGTGTATCTACCCTTATTGAGTATGACTACTCATGCCCCTTACGCTATATTTTAGAAAAAGGACTTACTAATTAGTGTTGTTAAATGTTTTCGGTTTACTATTACAGTGTAGGTACTACATCTTTATGTAATGATATTGTGCTCATTAAGTGTTTGTACTAAGCACAAGTATTGGTGCAATGCACTAGTACATGTTTTTTGGGAACTAGCTGAGTAATTTTATGTGCCCATGTTTCTGGTTATGGAGATGGTTGTGTATGTGTGTTAGTGGATGATAGTGGCCTTAGGCTACCTATTTAAAGTCTTCCGTGCTCAGGTTATGATCATGCCTGTATAATTCTAGAATGTTGTCGATGCGATGTACTTGTTATGAATGCTTAAGGCCTTGGTGGCTGTGGTTTTATGACTATGTATTTGTTTAAGTGTGTATGATCAAATGTGGATTTTGATGTGGTATTATGTACCAAAGGTTGACTATGACCTAAGAATAGTTATAGATTGATACTTAGACAAATTATAGATTTCCTATGCTTATTATGGCTCAGGTTAAGTTGGTTTGAATTTCATTTAAACTTTTGTGACTCTAGGACATTTTTCCACTACATTCATGCTAAAACTTGCTTAAGTTTAAAGTTTGAGCCAAAACAACCACCATTAAGCCATTAAAATGAATTTTGGTAGTTCTTCCACATAAATATTAGGTAGGATAAATTATGAAGTTGCAAGCTTATCTTGCTAGCTATTTTGCTTAAAAATTTGTGTTAGTTGAGTATGTTCAATGAAATTCATAGGCTATACGGTAGTTACAATGTGATAAGGAGGTATTAAAACTAGGTTATAGACAGAAAGGTCAAAATAGGCTGTTCTCACACTGGTGTTTCCACTGTGTATTGAGCACTATGAATTTAATGTGTTGTATGCAGGATGATGATAACGACTAGGGCCAGAGAAAGAAATATGGATGAAGAAGTTGATCCTAGGGCAAATGTGCTTGAAATGAGGGAAGAAGGCCAAATTAGGGCTGAAATGCATGAGCAAAAGGCTAAGGAGCCTGTAGCAAGAAAAAATAAGCCTGGTGTTAGGCAAATGGTGCCTAGACTTAGTAGGAACCCATATGAGAGGCTAGAGCAAATGCTTGAGACTATGCAAGTAATTTTAGCACAAATGGCTATGAACATGCAAGTGCTAATGTAATACTAAAATCAAGCCTAAGGGCCAAGAGTGGCAAATAGAAAAGAGCCGCAACAAGAGTCTATGATAAGGCCTAAAATATGGTGGACTCATGAAGGTCAAGCTAGTAAAGTTGTGATCGATATTATGAGGACTAGGATGAAGAAAGGAGACATCCTAGCTTAAGGAGAATAAGATTCAAGGTGGGGTATAAAGATAAGATGGAAATTGAGGTAAGCTAGGAACATGAAACTAGAGAAATAGGTAGCACTGTCAAAAGACAAGGGGTAAGTCAAACTGAAAGAGTTATGCATGGTGGAAATAAAAAAGAAGTTAGAAGAGAAAGAAGGCAAAAGGATGATGAGTTAAAGGAAGGTTAGTTAAAGAGATTCCTAGCTTTCAAACTTTTTGTATATAATGGAGATAGTTAGCCAAAAGAGGTAGAATACTGGCTATACCAACATAAAAAGCTATTTAAAAGAATGAGAGTGACCTTAAGCCAAAAGGTCCCATTAGCCACCTTCAACCTAGAGGGAAGTGTTGAAGTGTGGTGGAGAACTATGCATAGAGCTTATCAAAGGAAACATGAGATGAAACCGATAAAGAAAAGGAGACTTATGAGGTAGGCTAAGTTCCTACAACTGTTCTAGTAACAATACGTAAGTGATGCTTTGAAGGACCAAAAAGAAGTAAAGTTTGATCGACTGGAATAAGGTAGTGTAAGTGTAATTGAGTATGAGCACAGATTTAGCAATTTGATAAGGTTTGCACCTTAATATGAGGGGCAGGAATTGTTGAAGACCAAGAGATTCATTAGACATGTAAGGCTTGAGCTAAGGTAGATTTTGAGGGATATAGGAATTAGGGATTTTATTAGGCTACACAAAAGGTCCTACCCCTTGAATAGGAGTTCAAAGAGTAAAACATTAGCAAATTATTTCTAGGAGATGGAAGTGAAAGGCAGAAAAAGAGCAAGAAAAGGCCAAGGGAAGTGGTTCAGCAATGACCATCCAAGAGAGAGGGAAGTGGAAAAGAACTGAGGCCACAACTTGGACATAATGTAAGCATTGTGGCAAACACCATGGGCTCAAACCATGTTACAAGGTTACCCAGGGGTGTTTAAAATGTAGGTCAAAAGGAACACTTGTTAAGAGACTACCCAGTCAAGGGAGAACAAAGAAGACTAAGTAGCTAGTGCAAAGACCACTAGATCAGAGGAAAGGGATGGCCTCATAAGGAGATCAACATAGGCACAAAGCTGCCACAAAACCAACCTAGAGCTCAAGGAGCTGGAAGAGTATGAACTAGAAGAGGGAAGCCAAGGCCAAGAAAGGTTGCACCAAGAGGCACTAAAAGGTAAAGTTTACTTACTGGTGTGATGACTCACCTAGTCAATAACTAGCTTTGAACAAGTAAGTGTGTTTTATTTAAGTTTTTTCACTTAAGTACCTTAATTTAGCAACTTATTAAGCAAGAAAGACAACCTAAGTAAAGCAAAGAAGAGTTTCTAAGTATGATTTGACACCTAAGAGTCAAAAGGCCAAAATGATAATTTTGATCCAAATGAATGGCATGATTGTAATTTTGATGAAATTAGAGTCATGTAAGGAATTTTGACTAGTTAAGTTAAGGCCATAAGTTAATCTAGCTATTACCATCATTTCAAGGAAAAGCGAAAAAATTTGCACAAAGTGCTCAAATGAGCCATTTATGTCTTAAGTGGCTTAAGTGTCCAAAAGGCTAAGTGTAAGAGACTTATGAACATTCTTTAGTACCAAGGAGGGATGGTTTTGGATGAGCGCTTAGTGACCAAAGTGAAACAAAAAGAGAACTTGAAGGCCAAAGGACAAGAAAACAAAAAGTATGTCTTAGTAAAGTTGGTAGGATATTTCTACCATTTGTTGACCTCCACCCCCATCCCTTGCATTCCAATTTCTTGGCTCCCTATCTCCACCAAAAAATTTTCTTAAAACCTCTCTGATTCCACCAATGTCCATCAAATTTGAAGGTCCCAAGGTGAATCCAAGAAACCTCCAACTGATTCTTGGTGTTTGTGCTTTAATCTAGCTCTTTGGTGCTTGTTTTCAGCTTAAAACTTAAGGTAAGCTTCTTGGCTTGGTTTGAGTTGATTCTAAGTTGTTTGAGTAGCTAGAAATGGTCTTGATTTTAGGTTCTTAGTGCCATATCATATTTGTTTTAGGTTTGGAACTCAAGAGAGCTAAGTTGAGCTAAAGTGTGCTTATGCTCTATTCTTGCTTTGTGGCTGAATTGAGGTAAGGGTTCAAATTAATTTAGCCTAAATAATACATAAAAATGTAGTATTACATGAGGGAATAGATTAGAAATAAGACCCATATAAATTGGCTTTGGGGATTGAAAGATTGGGCAAGTTTTGTGCAAGATAGCGCGCAATCGTGTAATGCTAGAAGAACATTGGCGATGCATCACCGGTGGTAACACGAGTTGGCAACACATCATTAGTGATCTTCTAGGGAACTTGAGAACTAATGGTATTTAGGATGTGTTACTGATGGCATCACTAAGGGACAAGGCCCTCAAGCTTGTGACATCCTAAAAATGTCCCAATCTTTCGGTTATCATCCTTTAGCTATTCTAAGATGTTCTGTAACTTAGGTTGGTTCTAAGACTCATTCCTAAGTTGATAATTATGCATTATTTAAGTGGTAGCTAAGTGGTGTGTTTAAGGTAGAGGTAAGTAGAGTGGTAAGAGGGTAAAAGTGCTCAAGTTGTTAAGTGGGCACTAGAGGGATTAAGTCGGGTTTCGAAGTCTTCATTGGCCCAAGAGTTAGGTCTTTACCTTTGGGGAAATGAGGAACAAACCTAAGGGTATCCTAACCAAACCATGTGGTTTAGTAAGTGAGCCATTAAGGAGCTCTAAGAGAGCTTGGCTAGTAGGACCACATAAGATGGCTACCTTGCACAATAAGTTAAAGGTAAGACGGGTAAGTTTTGAGAGGAGGTGATGACCTACTCTAGGACCCGTAAATGAAACTTAAGGGAGCCAAAAGAATTCAAGATACGAGGGCCAGTGTCTCAAATAACTCTGCTGTTTGAGTTCACAGCAAGTATAAGACACATAAGGTGTAAGAAGTCCCAAAGAATATGTATATTGCATATCATGTAAAGGCTCTCTTAGTATTTCCTCTACTTTGAATGTTGAGGTAAGTGAATCCCAAGTTATTTCCCTCAAATAAGTTTTATTAAGTAAGGAAAGCAAGCTAATTAAGGTTAAATTGAATTCCAAAGAGCAATTGGCACTAAGGGGCAAAAAGGGCAAAATGGTAATTTTAGCCCAATTCAGTGGCATGACCGTAATTTTGGTAAAAAATAGGTTCATACAAGTGTTTTGAGCTAATTGATTTAAGAACATAAGTGTTTATAGCCATTTGAACCAAAAGCAAAAGTTAAAGGTGAAAAATGCACTAAGTGAGAAATTGAGCTATTATGTTTTATAATGGCTTAAGTGACTTAGGGGCAAAGTGTTTGGGTAAGAAAAACCTTTCTTTGAGACCGAGGAGTGGTGGTGTGGGGAGTGTTTTAAGTGGCCTAAGTGATTCAAAATTAAGTTTGAGGGCCAAGGTGGGAAGTGGAAGAGAGTTGAGCTAAGTTGGTTGTAAATGGAGGAGATAGAACTATTCATCATCTCCCCCATCCACCATTTTCGTAGCTCTCTTTCCTCCATAGCTCTCCACCTCCAAACCTCCCAAATTACTCAAGTTTCCATGGAAATCAAAGGTCCCGAAGCTATCCCAACAAGCTCTTAGCTCATTTTTGGTGGAATTGGTGCATTTGGAGTTGTTCTTCCAAGTTTTCAGTTCAAACCTAAAGGTAAACATCCTTGATCCTTGCGGGTTAGTTCTAAACCTGTTAAATGGTTAGAAATAGTCTTAACATCGTGCTCTTGGTGTCCAATTTGGTTGAATTCAAGCTTGGAACTCAAAGGAACTCTTTGGAGCTCGAATGTGCTCATTGCTTTTTTCCTGCTTTAAGGATGATTTGATGTAAGGGATTTAAGTTAATTAAGCTCAAATAATGCATAAAAATGTAGTATTATGCATGGGAATGAAGTAGGAACAAGACCCATATGAATTGGCCTTGAGATGGGAAAGTTTGAGCAAGTTTTGTGCAAGTTCGCATGCTATCGCGCAATGCTATAATGCATTGGCGACGCGTCACCGTTAGATGTCAGGATTCCAGAGTGTTGATGCCTTTGGCATTGCGTCACTGATGGCATCACCAAGGCATTAGTCCCTTAAGCTCCAGGCATCCTAAGGATGTTTCAAACTCTCAGTTATCATCCCTAGGCTAATTTAAGATGTTCCATAGCCTCAATTAGGCCTAGAAATCATTCCTAAGTTGGGAATTATACATTATTTAGGTGGTAGCTAAATGGTGTGGTTAAGGAAGGGTAAGTAATTGTGGCTAAGGGGGTTTAAAGTGCTTAAGTTGCCAAGTGAGCACTAAGGGGATTAAGGCAGGTTTCAGACTCTTTGTTGGCCGAGTGGAAGGTCATAGACCTTTGGGCACTAAAAAGGAAACCTGAGAGGATCCCAACCAAACTTTATGGTTTGGTAAGTAAGCCACTAAGGAGCTCTGAGCTAAGCTCGAGGAGCTTGGTAAGTTGAACCACATAAGGCAGCTACCCTGCACAATAAGTTAAGGGAAAAGACGGGTAAACAGGGAGTAAGCGGTGACTTGCTCTAAGTAGCCCATCAAGGCAGGGAAGGTTTGAGTAAGTGATGACTTACTCTAAAGCACTCGTAAGAGGTCTTCATGGGGTTAGTTAAGTGCTAGCATAGGATATAAGGGCCAGTATCCAAGTACCCCTAAGAGCTCACAGCAAGTATAGCACCTACGAGTGTAAGGAAGTCTGAGGTGCATGTGCATACGCATATTTCATCCATCCATCCATCATTTGCATTATTTGTTGTTCTTTTCTTGTTTTTGATTATGCCGTTTGCTTGCTTGTTTTGTTTGCATTTTATATATATGCATATATTTGTATGCTTGCATTGTTTTTCCCTGCAGGTACTAAATCCCTTACTGAGTAATTTAGAGTACTCACCCCTTATGTGTTGTGTAGGTGTTAAGTGGACTAGTCTGGCTTAACAGCTAGTAAGAGGCAGCTGGTAAAGCTTAGTTTTATTGGTTTAAAGGTATTCTCTAAGTAGGAAACTCCAAGCTTCTGAGTTACTTATGGCATATGCTAGTACTGACCAAAGTGTTTGCCCTACAGTTTGAGGCTAAGTGAGTACAAGGAAAGTGTGGCTCATCATTTGAAGCTAGCTTGCTTGGGTGAAGAGCTAAGGATCGATCTTAGTAGATATGAGCTGCTTCTTTTATATGTATGGTAATTTCATACATAGGTCGCCTTTACTAGTGTCCATTGGTGTGTATAACACTAGGGTTACTTTTGGGGGCATATAAGTTTGAGATGTATGCACATAGTTGTTACTTGTAGTTAAAGCAGCTAAAGTTTTTATGTCTTGGCTTGTTTGAATTATGTTTTGTTAACTGCCACGACACTATTTTTAATGATATTTTAATTTAATTATTATCGCATGGCCAGGACAATGCATGCATATTTCCTATGCAAGGTAGGCTAAGTAACTAGTTGCATGTAAAGATTTAAGATACTTCATGAGTAATAACTAGCCAACTGTAACCTAAATGGGATCATAGTTCCCAAAGAGCCTACCAGTGTTAGCAATTTAGGGCATTGGGGCCCTATTCCGCCACATATCATACATTCATGCATTACATATCTTTTATGTTATTGTTTGCTGATTATTGGTTGGTTGCTTATTTGTTTGTGTTCCATATTGCATGCTTGCTTGCTATCTTCTTTGCAAGTACCCTAAAGGACCCTTACTGAGTACATTCATGTACTCACTCCCTTAAGTTTGTTATGCAGGTTCTAACACTGGGCCTAACAACTAGCGGTTAATTCTGGGTGAAGTTTCTTCTTTTTATAGGTACTTATTTTATAGAATCCTTGAGATTATAAGTTTTCTTGAGAGTTAAGCTTTGTACTAACTAAGTGTTATGCCTTTACAGTTTAAAGGCTAAATGGTGCAAAAGGATAAGAAAGGGGCTCGCACTTAGAGCTTGATAGCTCAAAGGTAGGGTTAAGTACATGATCTTAGTTAAGGACTTTGTCTTGTATTTATGTAGTAACTTGCATACTAACATATTGCCTTTATTAGGATATATTATGGTGATAAACCATTGAGTTTCTTTTAAGCGCATACTAGTGATACAGAGTATGCACAAACTGTAACTTGAAGTTGAAGTAACTAGTATTTCATTGTCTTAGCATGGTTTAAGTACTTTTTAAATGAATTCTCGAGTGATGTTTTCTTAAATGGTTTACTTAACTGTTGCATCGCTAGGACAAATGCATGCATTTCTTCTTGCAGGATAGGCTAAGGAATTAGTTGCATGTAAATTATTTTAATTTACCTACAGGTAATGGTTAGCCAATGATAACTAAGTGGGATCACAGTCCCAAAAGGCCTGCAAGTTAAGTAATTTGGGGCACTGGGACCCCGCTCCGTGACAACTGGGTCATCTATTTCTATACTCTTTACTAAGCAAGTTATATAGATATGAACTTGGAAATATATAGCTTGCTTAAAATGTTCATAATTAGAACTATTGGGATAGAACTAATGTACACACATCAAATGGTTAAGGGTTGCAAAATAGGGCTAGGAAAAATAGATATTGAATCTGATTTGATCATTTTGGAATCAAATGGCTATAATCTGGCTTTAGGCATGAATTGGCTTATAAAAACCAAGTGCATATTGACAATAAGGCTAGAAAATTGTTGTTGCCCAATTTTTGGGGATATGATTTACCTTACTCAAAAGAGCTAGGTAAGAGACAATGTCTGGCAGAAGTGGAAACTATGCTTATTATTTTTTAGGAAGAATACCTAGCCTTAAATAATGATAAGGTGATAGATGAAGTAGGTAAAATACCAATGGTTAGGGAATTTCTAGAAGTATTTCCCTCAGATTTGCCTAGACTCCCTCTACTTATAGAGGTTGGGTTTGAAATAAGATTCGTGCCTGGAGTTACACCAATCTTAATACCTCCTTATAGAATGGACATTTCTAAAATGCAAGAAGTTAAGAAGCAGTTGGATGAGTTTCTTGAAAAATGGTTCATTAGGCTAAGTGTGTCTCCATGGAGAGCACCAATGTTGTTTGTCAAAAAGAAAGATGGAACCCTTAAGTTATGCATTGACTATAAAATGCTCAATGCACTAACTATGAAAAATAAATATCCTCTTCCTAGAATAAAAGACTTATTTGATTAACTTAAAGAAGCAAGGGTATTTTCTAAGAAAGATCTTAGGTCTGATTATTTTCAACTAAAAGCGAGATAAGAAGATATATCTATAACTACATTCAAAAGTAGGAATTACTATTTTGAATATATTTTCATATCATTTGGGCTTACAAATGCTCTTACATTCTTCATGGACCTCATGTAGAGAGTGTTCAAACCACATATTGATAAGTTTGTGGTAGTGTATTCAAAAAATGAGAAAGAACATGAGACAATGAAGATGGTTAGAATATATGAAGGACTTTGACTATGTAATTGAGTACATTTCTAAAAAGCGTAATCTCATGGTTAAAGCCCTTACTAGAAAGTATATTGGGATCTTAAGGTAAGGAAGTGAAGAGATTAAGACTGAAAATAATAGTGTACTCATTTTAGCTAAAAGGTGGAACGAATAAAAACTAAGTTAGGTCTGCATTCTAACCATTCAAAGTGCTTTGTTAGAAGAGATAAGAAAAGCTCAACAAGAAGATAGTGACTTGAAGAAAGTTTTTGAACCTAGGCATGGTATATTGTTGGTTGGCTTCTCAATAAAGAAAGGGTTATTATATTTCCAGAATATGCTTTATGTGCCTTCAAGAGTTGAGTTAAGACATCAGATTTTGGATCAAGCACACTTAAGCAAATTAAGTATACATCCAGGAGCTGTTAAAATGTACAAGGATTTGAAAACCCATTTTTGGTAGCCTGAAATGAAGCAAGATATTGCTGACTATGTGGTTAAGTGCTTAACCTACCAAAGAGTTAAGGTAGAGCACAAAAAACCTAAGGGTAAACTTCAAAGTTTGCCAATTCCATAAGGGAAATAAGGTTTTATCTCCATGGACTTTCTTACTAGACTACCTTTAATAGAGAGAAAACATGACACAATATGGGTAATTATAGATAGGTTAACTAAGTCAACACACTTTGTACTCATAAATCATATTTATTCCTTGGATAGGCTAGCAAAGCTGTATATTTAAGAAACTATAAGACTTCATGGGATTCTAGATGACACAATCTTAGATACGGATCCAAGGTTTGTGTTAAATTTTTGGAAGTCTTTCCAAAGTGCTTTAGAAACTCAATTAAAATTGAGCACTACCTATCATCCTCAAATTGATGGGCAAACAAAAAGGACTAACCAAATATTAGAGGACTTGTTAAGGTGTTGTAGGATTTTCAGGGAGAATGAGATCAACATTTACCCCTTATAGAATTCTCTACAATAATAATTATCAAACTGTTATTAAGACGACACCTTATGAGGCTTTCTATGGAAGAAAGTGTATCACACCTCATTGTTGGGATAATGCTGGAGATAAGTTAGAGCTAGGTCCAGAACTTATCTAAGAAACTATTGAAAAGATTAAGATTATTCAAGATAGGATTAAGGTAGCAGACAATAGGGAAGATGCATATGCCAATCTAAAAAGAAGGAGAAGCGTGGAATTCCAAGTTGGAGACCATGTTTGGCTAAAGATTTCTCTAATAAAAGGAGTTGTCAAATTTGGCAAAAGAGGAAAGTTAGCTCCTAAGTTTATAAAAACTTTGGAGGTTCTGAAAAGGATATGCATGGTGGCTTATAAGCTGAATTTACCCCCTAAGTTTGGATATATTCATCAGACATTTCATGTGAGTATGCTTAAGGAATATGTTCCTGACTTAAGTGTCTCCAATCTTATAGTGTTCCTATAGCTTCTAATCTTACCTATGAAGAGGAACCTATAATATATTAGCAATGGGCACTAGAAAATTAAGAAGCAAGCTTATTCCTATGGTTAAGATCTAACGGACTAATCATAGTGTTGGCCCAAGTGCAACCAAGAGGGGGGTGAATTGGTTGGGTTCCAAATCAAACCAAAAATGAGTTCTTGAACCTTCAAACTCAAAGTTAAATTTGAGGAACAATAATTAACTCTATTTTACTCAGAAAATGACTACCACAATCCACCTAGAATTTGCTTTGAAAGCTATCTTTGAAGTAGTTTTGAAAACAAGCAAGTTCAACCAAAACAAAGGTGCATAAAACACCCACCAAAACTCAAGTAGGTAGAAGGAAGAAGAAACTTGGACAAGGGAATTTTTATAGAGGTTCGAACTCTCCTCTTGAGAGCCTACTCCTCTCCTCAAGCTCACCACTTGAGAGTTTTCTTCTCTACTATGAACCACAATGATACACAATTCCTTGGTAGTTTTCTCTACCACAATCACTCACTAGTTTTCCTAAAGGCTAACTAGAAACCTCACCAACACCCTTCCCCTCACTAGTTTTCCTAGAGGCTAACTAGAAACCTCACCAACTCAATCTCACCAAATGGTGTTTCCAAGGTTACAAAGTGGTAAGAACAATAAAAGCTCTCAAAGCTAGATAAACAAGTGAAAGCTCATTCTCTTAGCATTTCTCAAACTCAAGCTCTTTGAAGATTAAATCTCTTTTCTAGTTGCCAAGAGTTGTTTCCAAAAGTGTTTCTCCATGTTTTTATACTCATATGGGGGCCAAAGAGACGTTGGAAACCTGCTGGAAGTGCCTAAAAAGTTTCCTTAAAATCTGGAGAGCCGTTGCTCTATTTTACGTGAAAATGCAGCTTTCCCAGATTTCGTGTTAAGTCCTGAGTTTAACGGGTTAAACTCAACTTCTCTCTCTAACGGTCAAAAGCAGCAGGAGACAGGTCATAAAAAGTTCTGTCATAGTGTCCAGGTGGCGTTCTCTGATTCGTCCGCGTCACATTTCAAATCTTGACTCAAATCATGCCAGTCGTAGAATTTGAACAAAGCTCTCAAACTTCGACTTAACAGGTTAAAACAGAATTTTAACGCGTTGCCTGATGTTCTCCGAAAAGTCACAGGAAACTTAACTCTCGAATTAACCAGTTTAACGTGTTAAAGTGTAACCCTGGGAGCAAGTTAAACTTGGGTGAAAGAAATACCTGTTAAACTGAGACTTTAATGGATTAAACTTGAAACAACACCAAAACACTTGTCATTTGGAAATCAAAACTTGATTCAAACATTAACCTAAGTTAATAACCTACTAATTTCTTTTCAAAAGCAATTTTTCCTCAATATTCTTAAAACATATTTTTTGAGATAACACTTGAAATACTTAGAATTTAAGCACAACTTTAACAAATCTATTTTGACCCAATAAAATGATATTAAACACAATAACACAATACACTTGTCATCATCAAAATTAAATATTTGCTTGGAACAAATCCAACACATAGTAAAGAAGAAGCTACTTGGGAAACAAAAGTAGAGATGCAAAAAACCTATCTTAACTTTTTTTTTAAGTTACTTGAAGATTTGGAAGACCAAATTTTGTGAGAAGGGAAAACTGTCATGCCTGTACCTTTGAAGTGGCATAAGGCTATAAGGAAGTGTTTGAAGGTGAGGCAATGAGTTTGGTTGAGGACTTAGTTGCAAAGGATGCTAGAAATGCATTATTGGGTAAAAAGAATTCTGAATGGGCAATTGAGTCATTTATCTCGGATTTAAGGACCTAATTGAAATTAAAAAGTGATGTAGGCCTAAATTGATTAAATTAAGAGACTACCGAGTGAGTTTAGTGTAAGACAAGAAGTCAACCTAGGCTAAATGGCTCCATCCAATTTTTGTGAGAGAACAAAGATGGCATTAGGACCCATTTCAAGCCACTTCTTATGGAAACCGGATGCATGCCACCACCAAGCTATTTTGGGTATTTTTATATGATTTCTAATAAGGAAAATAGATAGAAGAAGAGTTCTCCAAAAACTAAGGCCAAAATTGGTAAAATTGGCTGGGATAGGCATATTTGTGCTCAGAATTGAAAGAGAAGGTAGACGTGAAAAACAAGGTAGATTTAAAGAGAAATTATGCAACTATGGGGATTAAGAACTACTGAGCAAGATTGGTAAGTAGTTAGGCTATTTTTGTGAATTTCATGTGGTGGCAATGTGGAATTCATAATAAAAGATGAGCCATGCTGATAGTATAAACTAAGTGAGCCATGAGCTATGAAAGATGCTAGGTTAATGCCTTTAGGTTCTTCAATATTTAGCTAGCTTTTGTATGATAAGTGCAAGTAGTGGGAGCAATTTAAGAGTTTGGCTGACTCTTATGTAACTCTGGAGCTCTATGAACAATTAATCTAAGAACTAAGTAAATTTCGCAATAAGTCTAAAATTAAGTTAAGTGGTGTGTGTGCGTGTTATGTGTGCTTCTATGACTTTTTTTGCACATGATAACACTTATAGATAATTGGTTATACTTTATATTGATGCTATGTATTGTTTTTTTTTCATGTCTTCCTTTTATTGCAAGGCAAGAGACTATGAACTATGTTTATGTGTAGCTACCCTTACTAAGTGTGAATACTCATGCCCTTATGTTATATTTCAGGAAAAAGGCTTACTTATTAGTGTTGTTAAGCATTTCTGGTTTACTATTGTAGTGAAAGTACTACATCTTAACCTACTAATATTTTTCTCATTAAGTGTTGGTACTAAGTACAAGTATTGGTGCAGAGCATAAGTATGTTTTGTTTGAACTAGTTGAGAATGTGGCCATGTTCCAAGTTCTGGACATGGCTGTGTATGTGTGTTAGTGGATGATGGTGGTCCTAGGTTGGCTATGTAATGTCTTGTGTACTTGGGCTATGACCATGCTTGTATAATTCATGAATGTTGCCTGTGTGGTGTACTTACAGTGAACACTTAAGGCCACAATGGCTAGTGTTATGTAACTATGTATTTGTTTAAGCGTGTATGATCAAATGTGGATTATGATGTGGTATTATGTATCTACGCTTGACTATGGTCTAAGACTAGTTATAGAATGATACTTAGACAAATTCTGGATATACAATGCTTATTATGCCTCAGGTTGAGTTGGCGTGAGTTACTTTTAAACTTTTGTGACTCTAGGCCATTTTTGCCATTTTATTCTAGCTAAAACTAGCTTAAGTTTAAGGTTTGAGCCAAAACTATGGCGAAACAGGGCTCCAATGCCCTGATTTGCTAACATTGGTAGGCTCCTTGGTAATTATGATCCCACTTGGATTACAATTGGCTAGTTATTACTTGTGAAGTATCTTAAATCATTACCTGCAACTAGTTACTTAGCCTATCCTGCATACAAAATATGCATGCATCATCCTGGCTATGCAATGATAATTAAAAAAAATAACATTGATAATAGTGTTGTGGTAATTAACAAAAACACAATTCAAAATGAGCCAAGACGTAAAACTTTAGTTACTTTAACTTCAAGTAACAACTATGTGCATACATCCTAATCTTATATGCACCCAAATGTAACTCTAGTGTTATACACACTAATGGACACTAGTAGAGGTGACACTTAGTATGAAAAATGTCATACATGCAATAGTGACAACAATATCTACTAAGATCCACCCTTAGCTTTCCACTCGAGCAACCCAGCTTTGAGTGGCAAGCCGTACTTTCCTTGTGCATACTTAGCTTTGTAAGCTGGAAAGACAATGCTTTGGTTAGTACTAGCTTTCATTATAAGTATTCGTTAACCACAAGGTTCATAATTAAAGAGTACCTTCAAACAAATAAAACTTAACACTAATAGTCAACTCTCACCAACTGTTAGGCCCAACTAGCCTTCAACATACCTGCACAACACTTAAAGGGTGAGTACTCTAAGGTACTCAGTAAGGGATTTGGCACCTACAAGGGAAACATATGCAAGCATGCAAAGCATAAAAAACATATATATACAAACAAACAAAGAAATTAATAAACATAAGCAACTAATAAACAACAACAATAATGCAATGTAATGTATGGATGGATGAGTGAATGCAAATGCTTATGCACTTAGGACTTCCTTACACCCAAAGGTGTTCTTAATTGCCGTGAGCTCATATGGCTGGGGTACTTGGATATAAGTCCTCGTATCCTCGTATCCAATGCTAGCACTTAATAAACCCTATGAAGTCCTCCTTATGGGCGCTTTAAGTAAGTCGTCATTTACTTGACCTTGCCCACCTTTTACGGGTTACTTAGAGTAAGTTGCACTTACTCACCTCTTACCCATAACTTCCCCTTAATTATTGTGTTGGGTAATTGAACTTAGTGGCCAAACTTCACCAAGTCCCTTTGAACTCGACTCGGGCAACTTAGTGGATTCACCAACCAAGCCTGTCAACTCGGTTGGGACCTGTTGCGCATCGCTCAATGCCGGAAGGCACTTGGCCTCTACCCTCAGGCCATCAAGGGTCTCGGACCCTCCTTGGGTTCCTCTCCAATGCTAGAGGTTCACAACCTCACCCCTTGGCCATTGGACGACTCATATGATACTAGGTCCCTCCTTAGTACCCTATTTATGACTTAAGGTGCCTTACTTATCCTTTTTTCCTTAGCCCTCTTAACCACCCACTTATTGATGCATACTTAAATCTTACGAGCACTTTTGAGCCATTTTAGGATGCCACATAAGCCATAGAAATTGATTTGGGACACTTAGAAACAAGGTTGGCACAATTCAAGCACAATGTTGTAGCATTGCAAATTGTGGTGTGACAACATTGTGATTTTATGGAAGCTGTTAGAAATGATGCGATAGCACCAGAAAACTTGGCATGACAGCATTACACATTTCAGGCAACCTTTCTTTCTTTTTGAGCTCGATGCGTACTGATTATTTCAATGTGATCGCATCAAAATAATCAGTGCGCATCAAGCTTAAGAAGAAGAAAATGCTGCAAGATCGCATCAAAATAATCAGTGTAACCACATTAACCCCTAGAGCTACTTTCTTTGCCTATTTCTTGACCAATCTCATTCCAAGTTTTACCCAAACAAGTTTGAATCACTTTTGGCTCATTTCAAATTACTCCTAGGTGTGCTAACACTACCTATGCATCATTTAATCATGCCATAACTTAAATCTCTTACCTCAAATGAACATTTTCCCAAATCAAGCAACTATTCACTTCAAGCTTTAAAGGAGTTACTTTGAGTTTCAAGCTTAAATTCAACCAAATCAGACACCAAAGGCATGAAATTAAGACCATTTTTAACCATGTAACAAGCTTAGAACTAACTCACAAGGATCAAAGACACTAACCTTAGGGTTTGAACTAAAAACTTGCAAAACCAAACTCAAATACACCAATTCCACAAAAAATGCGCTAATTGCTTGTTGGGATAGCTTTGGGACCTTCAATTTTCATGGAATTTTGGGTATATTAGGAGGTTTGAGGAGGAGGAGCTACGGAGGAGAGGCAACCACGAAATTTCAAATGAAGGAGATGATGAATAGTATCATCCTCCTTCTTAAAATATCCCAACTTCCCCACTAAGCCTAATTCTCCTCTACTTGTTACTTTGGTCCCCAAACTTAACTTTGAGTCACTTATGCCACTTAAACTCTTCATACCCCATCACTCCTTGGTCCCATAGAAAGGTTTTTCTTACCCAAACACTTTGCTGTTATGCCACTTAAGCCATTATAAGACATAATAACTCAATTTATCACTTAGTGCATTTTTCACCCTTAACTTTCACTTTTGGTTCAAATGGCTAGAAACACTTATGGTCTTAACTTATTTACCTCACAATAGTTGCTTGAACTTAATTTCACTAAAATTATGGTCATGCCATTAACTTGGGCAAAAATTGCCATTTTTTGCTTTTTGCCCTTTAGGTGCCAATTAACACTTATATGGAGCTTACTTTAGTTGCTTGGCTTGTTTAATAAAACTTATTTGAGGAAAATAACTTGGGATTTACTTACCTTGGGATCAAAACTATGGAAAGTACTTTGAGAGCCTTTACAAAAATAACCACCATTAAGGCATTAAAATGAATTTTTGTAGTTGTGGCACATACATATTAAGTTGGATAAATTCTAAGGTTGCATGCTTATCTGCCTAGATGTTTTGTTTAAAAATTTGTGTTAGTTGAGTTTGTTCAATGAAATTCATAGGCTATGAGGTAGTTAGGGTGTGACACTAAGGCTTTATGGGGTTTTAAGCAACTTGATGATTGTCGCAAATCATATAAGCAGAACTTTAAGAATTTCATTCAATGTTACAACTAGGAGTTAAGTGCATAGGTGATATCCAATCTAACCTAAGTACACAAAGGATAGTAGGCCATGTTAAGAAAAATATTGCTAGACTTCATCCAAATGGTAGAGCATAGGGAGTACTTATTGTAAGACCTCCTTGAGTTAAAATACTTTTATCTGAGGCACCCTAATGACTAAGTATCGCCCTTCCTAGTTCATCCTATGGGAACCATGGTCAATGTCCTGTCCAAAGTGTTCTGCCCTCAATAAAGGTAGCCTTCCAACTTTAATTTCTTTGGGCTTAACACCTCGGTTATGGATGTTGGCCATCCCTTGCTTAAAATGCTTCATGCAATGTCCAATGTCCTTATGGAGCTCTTCCAAGCTATCTATTTTCACCCGGAGGCCTTACTTATTTTAACCATGATCAAATATCTAGTTTCGAAACGCTAGTTAGGCAACTTCAGCATGGATCAGGGCCTTTATCCCATACGCAAGAAAAGAGGGGGTTTACCCTGTAACCTCCAGGTGTGATCTAATAGTCCCCCTCGATGCAACATACCTCACTTGGCCATTCAACTGTGGGTGATACATTGAACAAGGTATATCTTGATACCCTATTTCTGTGTAAATTCTTTGAATACAGCATTGTCAAATTGCTTCATGTTGCTAGTCACCAAGACTTATGGACATCCAAAACTAGCAAAGTATATCTTGATGCCCCTGTTAAGGTGTCAACCTAAATCTTCTTATAGTTGGCATTGGTGTTTAGGTATGGTCTCTTAGTCTCCTCCATTATTTGGGTTCCACAAATGGCTAAAATTCATGGAATAAAGGCAAATTCTATCTAAAATTTTGTGGAATCAATAACCGTAAAATTGTGGAATGAAGACAAGTCTAACTAAAATTTTGGATTGCAATTTATTTTAGCAAATCTACTATAGAATTCATGGTATATTTTGTATTAGACCTTTGAGCTTAATATCTTTGTCATATGTGCTTGTCCATGTTTAGTTTATATTGGATTCATCAAATTAAGATTTCAAGCCCATTACATATTTCTAAAATTTTTGGACTGAAAGCATGTTTCTTGGCCACCTTGCTTGAATGTGTTGATTTACATATTCCTAAAATCATATATAACTTATTTGGTAAAGGCTACTGAAATGCTTCTATGTTAAATTCAGATTTGAGATCTCCTATGGAAACATGCTTGAAGCATGGCAAGCTAAATGAAGCAAATAGGGTATATATGCTGAGCATAAGGTTACGGGATCTAAATTGAGCTTCTTTGAATTTCTAAAAATAGTTACTTTAGCTCTAGAAATTTGTTGGAAATTTTAATTAAAACATGAAGCAAAATATGCAGTGTGATGGCTTGTCCAAATGAGCATTGATCGAGGGGTTTTGAACTAGCTAGTTTTTGTTTTGAAACTAATTTCTGGACTTAAGTAATTAAGCTAGTTACTGTACTAATAGGCAAGTAAAAAGGGAACATTGTAGTGAGATCTAAACTCATAGATGTCTTGGCCAACATCCTTGTGTCCTAATAAGTTTATATGTACTGGTACTAACATTGTTGTTGAGTTACTTGTTGGATTGTTACCCCTCTAATTTTGAAAAATTGGTAAAGGCTAATCTAAATTAATTTAGCCTGCTCAATTTGTTTATATTAAGGAGGTTAAACAGTTTGTAGTGACCAAACTATAACTAATTGAGAAAATTGGTCATTTAGGCAAGCTTGGCTAATGCCCATGACCCTTAGAGATGTGTAAACTTGAAATGGAAGACAATGTTTAAGGGTCCCAGAGTTATGTGACTGGGGAAGATCTTTAATGCTTAAGTGAGTAATGTCTTGAAAGTTTAATGAAAGCTATGGCCGAGATAGAATATACCTCGTCTCTCTCTCTCTCTCGCAAGGAAAATTCTCCTTGTTACGAGAGTCCCCCGTGATTTAGGGTATCAATTATTGGCAAGTTCCCTGTTCTTAACAGTCAACCAGTTAGTCTATCTTCTAATGGACCTCTCATCTGGGGCTTGCACATCTTTGTCGACTATATATATTGGCACTTTTTTTTATCAAGTTACAAATTTGAACTAGTAAAAAGTTTTTTAAGATTTTATAAGAAAAACTTTCCCCATAACTTAAATAGCCTAGCAAATTCATTATTTTCTTTTGTAATTTGTTCACTTCTTAATTCTATAATGTGAAGCAAAAAATTATTTTACAGAACCATATATATAAACAAGTGAACAAAATAAGCAACTCAGTGGAGAGGTTAGAATTACAACATACTCATACACGCTCTAAAACAACAAATAGGTAGATTCTACATGTGTGCCGAATTTCTTGGTGTCTGTGTTTCCTCAGCCAGTTGAATTTCACTTGGAGAAAAAGGTGGCCCATCTGGAGAAGATGTTCCCTCCTCCCCTAAGATTACAACACTCTGCTGTGGAAAAGTCGACAGACCTGTCTAGCCGTTGATGTTTGGCGGCGGTCCAACAACCGCGCCATTGGCATTCATTGGCAGGCCAAGTTCCTCTGTAGTCTTAGATTGGCCATCGTCCTTCTTATTTTTCCTGAATGTTGGTGATTTCTTATCTTCCTCACTGAATTTTTCTATGATAGCTCTTGCTTTGTCAGCCATGGAAATTTCAGAATTGAAAAATATTTGTCGATTCTCGAATGAGAACTTTGCCACAGATATAAGGAGTGCAGAGGCAGTAGCAACTCCAGCGATGAGGAAGAGACCCCAAAAGCTGCCGAGGCCGAGACTGTTGAAGGAAGCCGGAGAGCTGGAATCTGCACACTTAGCTTCTTTAATGGATCGATAATTCTCAATTCCTTTCATTTTCTGATCATCCTCCGTAACATTCAAGATTACGCTTGAAATGTCTTGCACAAGAGGAGAGCCTTTTGGGAAGACCTTCAACATTACAAACAATTACAATCATTCAAAAATTTTAAAAAATATATTCATCAAACTAGTAAGAGGAGAGGGTAATGAACAGAACTCACAAATCCAAATCCATCCGTCTTAAATGTTGGTTCCAAAGTGGTGTAATTATTACAGTATTTTGCAAGGAAGAGATTCATGAAAGGGATCTCATCAAACGCTGCAGCAATGCTTCCATTGCTAAAGAGTGCATCTAGATCCTCCACAGATTTAAAAGCACGCAACTTTCTTTGACTAAACTTCATACTCGTTAACATCCCCTCGACGAAGGACTCATACTGGTAGCCGATAGAAGCACCGGACTTCAGGAGTTGGTTCACATCTTTGACTGTTGGTTGTAGCTGTTGCACGGTAAGAAGCGATGTCAAACTAGCTGTGTAACTTTGGGTCAATATGAGGACCACAAAGCACCATATCACTACCACGGTCCTAGCCAGATTGCTGATTACCTTTTCCCCTGAGAATACATGCAGATTCCAAAATATGAAAGGTAGGTTCTATTCTAACAGCACAAACATATGGAAAACGTGTGTAGGGCTAGGTAGCTCACTGGGGGAGAAAACCATGGTGGAGAAGGCAAACCACAAGCTAGTTCCAACTTGATGAGATGGAGGTCCACGAAAATCAGGGTTGCCCCGGTGCTCCAACATCCACACCACGAAACCAATTAAGACAGAAAAGCAACAGCTTGTGGCCCAAAGTCCAGGCGTCAAAGGCTTCAAGAAAACCCAGGCATTTTTTGGCCTCCGGTCAGTGATGGGCACCACTATGGTCACCCCAGACTCTGTGTAAGGTAAGGTGAAGTCCACAAATCGTGATCGGTTGGCAATAATAGTCGTGTCCCCGACAACTGCATCATAGTTCTATTAGATAAAATTCATGGTCAGTAATGAATTTAATATAGTGATCAAATAAATGACTAATTCGAACATCAATTTTACCCCAAGATAGACTTGGTAGATCATATCATTGTAAGTTCCAGCCATCTGGCCGTCAGCGTTTGCAAACGGAATGAACTCATAGCTAACGGAATAAGGCAACGCTTGGATCACAGCTTCAAAGATGTGAATGCAGTATCCAGTGACAGAATTGTCACGAGTAACGGTGACAAATTCACTGAAACCGTCCTTGACCGGTACCAAGATTCTTAGCTTTTTCCCATTTGTCGGAAGCTCCCAACCTTTGGGAATAGAAGTCGAATCCCCAGGCCAGATGATGGGTCCGAGGTTGTCCTTGGAGGTAGAGTAGAAAGAGGTTTCGTTACTATAGTTCAATCTCGGCAGTAGCCCATCTTGCGGTGTCCAAATCCCAACCTCTCTTGCTCCATTTACGTTTACATTGATGATCTGAAATGTAGATGATAGTATTTGCCCGTTCACGTATCCATAGCTGCCGGTGAGGCCGTTGAATCGGGTGTTCAACAAGGCGTCCACAAGTGCCGGACCATTTTGAGAGACCCCAAACCTCTCAAGATCAGTAGTTGCATTTCCTGACAGGTTTGTGTTGCTGAAGCTGGGACTAATTGTGTTGCCTTGTTTCCCGATGGCCGCTGCCAGACCCCTTGTAGCATCATATGCCCAGAGGCCAAAAATGTCCAGTCCGAATTTGGTGATGTTGGGATTATCCTCCTGGAATTTCCTCTGCCATCGAAGCTTGAACTTGTCGAGTTGATGCGATTTAGGAACATAAGTCTTCACACCGATCACACCCTGCATCGACTCTAGATCAGACCCATCAATCTGGCTCCAAACATTGGTGAAACCATTTGTCAAGATCCAGACATACCCTTGGCTCATCATCCCGATCTGTTTCGCTTTTGCGAAAAGCCGAGCACCAAGACCCGGCAACATGTGCACCACGAAGACCCTTGTTTGCATGGTCATTAACTTGTATAGCTCCAAAGTGATTTGGTCGTCAGAAGCCGAGGCCGGAATCACACTCCGGTAAGGCACTCGAGCATTCACTTCTTGCAAGGCGTCGATGAGATATGGCACAATTCCGGCGCCGTAGTCGTTGTCGACATATACGGGGACGGCCTCTCGCCAGCCGAAGGCTGCGACTATGGCACTGATGGCTCTGACTTGGGAGGAGTCGTTTTGAGTTGCCTGAAAGAAATATGGACTTCTTAACGAGGTGAGGGAAGGGCTGGATGCGGAATATGAGATGATGGGTACTTGAGATTTGATGCCAAGCTCGATCACAAAGGGTGCTTCCATGGAGTTTTGCGGGCCGATGATTGCTTCCACTTTCACATTTTTAATGAGGTCCAGAGCTGCAGTTTGGCAAAGGAGAGAGCTAGATTACCCTGTGAAATTAACAGGAAAAATATATATGTCGTGGAAATGACAAAAATATAATTAAAACACGTTTTTTTAATTCACTTCAATGTACCACATAGATATGCACATTTATACACATATTTTGACATAAATATTGATATTCTTTATTTTTTTTATTTTAAAACAATATTTAATTCATAAATAATGTTAACATGATTGACATTTAGAAATTTCTTGACTTAAAATGAAAGTTATATGACATTAGATGAATATATTATTTTTGCAATATAATCTAGAATAGAAACATTATACTTTGACCTGCCTAAGAATTAAATGTGTTATTGGAAAATGTACTATTATTATTATACTATTTTTTTCTTTTTATTCTCTCTCTCTCTCTCTATATAGATATACATACATACATACATATGTGTGTGTGTGTGTGTGTGTGTATTCCATTTTTATATAAATTTTTTATGTATTTCATCTAAAAAAAGTTATCTTTTATATATAATTTATTTATATTAGGGAAATTATGTCCAAAATAATTAGAATAATATGTATACTTTTTCCATATATAAATTACAGTTTTTGTTAAAATGATATTTAAGATGTATATTATTTTTGTAAAATCGGTACTTACCCTACAAGACAAAATAAGAAAAGTGATTGCCTTTCCAATCACAATCAATCACAGTGGGCGACTAACAAGCTATTGAAATATTCAGTCTCAAAAAACCTAATCACTAGTTAAGTGCGACTAATGGGCAACCACTAGAAGCAACTAATTTATTTAGTCGCTCATTTAATAGGCAGCCTTTAGGTGAGGAACTGAATGAGTCAATCATGGGTGATCTTTTGCTGTCCCTTTGTGATCTTCATCATGAATCCCATCACATACTTCTTGTTCGTCTCGTTCTTCGACCAGTCGGTGCAGGTGTTGATGCAAGGATGGAGGTGCCCACAGTGAGAAAGAACATGGCGTTTATCAAGAACGATGTGAACTTTTGCTTCATCAATAGAAATGCGAAGGCTGTCGTGAAGGCCAGCTCAGACGCAATGATGAGCGCTGACATGGAGACAAAGAGGCACCCATGCCATAGGCATAGAGGTACTCATCAATGCCAGTGAGGACTCCAACGACAGCGCGCTCGAGGAATAACCATGGTTTCATGAAAAAAAAGTGACGTAATTCTGTTTGGGGACACTCGGCGGGGCCTTCGTAATAAGCGACAATGAGAGAGGTGAGGATTACGGGCTAGCCGCCGGTCAACTAGACGCAATTGCCACCATGGAGGAAGCTGAGGCACATAAGGAGGGGACTGCTGCATGTTCCAACAGCCAAGATGGTGCTGCAGTTGTATTGAGCTTCATGACCTCCGCCATTAGAATCAGAAAAAAAAAATTAAAAATGATTAATGAAGAATCAATCACTAAATGTGATGTCCCTTCCCTCTTTTGGATTGGTTCTCTTTTGGATAAGTTAAAGTCCGATAGTAGAGGCAGTGTGTTTCTCTGTGGGAGAAAAAGTGGCGAGAGACAAGGGGATTATAAAGCAGAGAACCTCGAGAGAATTATATTGCACATCAGATGTCGATTGAATTTTAAAATTTTAACTAGAGGAGCGATTGCCTATGTGGCGGCCGAAAGGGCACCCAGTCATTCCTCTGTCGATCCAAAAGTGAGCCCCTCTAGGTAGATTGAAGGGCGACTCACAATATTCAGGACTAACTTTCAGTCACTTTCCAGAATTTCTCTTATGGTGTGTTATACGATATGGTATACTATATGATATAACTATAATTTAGATGATGTGGTATATCTAACAGTAAAGATATTGAAAACTTTGATCACGAGATAGTAAAGAAAATAGATTATTGCTTACAAGAATTTGCCGTAACTTAATTAGACTGAATAATATTGTAACAAAGGCTTCCTACCATAATATAGACCGCATAAAATTGTCACAAACTCACCAGCAGCAGCGGCGACGATGACATCTTGTTTGGAGTCTCTGACGTTGAGAACCAAGGTGGTGTTGGAAGAGTTAAAGTCAGAGACAGCCAAGTTGATGCAACTGAGTCCCAGCTGCCCCTCCCAGGAGCCCAGGTCCAGCACCACCCCCACGTTCACCTGCCTCTGACCAGCTCCACCTTGCGCAGCGACTACCACCAGCAGAAGAATGCCCCAGCAGAAGAGATGATGGAGCCTCAACGTCTCCATATTGCCTGTAATCGATGGGTTTCGATGTGAGATTTCTGATTCTGAAACCGAAAACCACACCTATTTATCGCCTCTCCTTCTCCATCCCTGTGTACTATATAGCTAGCTACAAAAGTCTTTGGAACCATCGAGCTGGTGAAAACGAACGTGCCAAGAATCTGACCAATTTGGTTTCGACGTAAGTTCGTTTTTGTTTAACCGGAAACGTGTTGCCTGGGTAACCGTGAACTTAAAATCGGATTGTTCGAAGGATAACTAATGAGAGGGCGATAACCAGCCAAGGAAGGTCTTCATCGTTTACTTGTAATCAATAGTTTAAGTCATCTGTTGTTGTTGTTTTCTTCTTCTCCAAGATTCCACCTTGGAATCTGATGGTGATTGCGAGTATCTTTGAAAATTGGGGACATTTTTATCATTCACGAAGATTTTTCTTTTCTATGCTATAGTACAAATTGCTTTCAAATAGCGACTTTTTATAAGACTGTGACAAATAACCATAACTGACTTTAGTGACAGGTATAGCAAAAGTAAAAAATTATTGCTCATTCTCAGTATGGCTGATTTCGCAGGCAATAAGTTGTTCATAAGGTTGACCACAAGCATGCAAGTAGCTCGAGCTCAAACCTAGATTTAATTTAATAGTTTATTCAGTCGATTGAGCCCCAAGCCAAACATGTTTGAGTTTTTTTTACTGTTGGTATGTGAAAGGGGTAACTGCATATGCCCCCTTCATCCTTGATGATAATTACACTTAATTACCTTTTTCACAATTTAATTCCCAAAATGGGAAAAATTATTGAAAATTGTCCTTGAGGTTTAGTCAAACTTACATTTATGCTCTCACTATTTTGTATATCTATACTTACCCTCTCAAAAGTTAACTTCGTTAGTGATCATTAAGAAAAAAAAACACTTTTTTACCCTCCTAGCCTTCATCTATAGAAACTTCCACTCCCAACTTTTGCGTCTAACAAGCTACCCCGTCTCTCTCCATCCCTCTTCACTCCCCTCCTTCTCCACCTTCACCTCCACCAAAGACCTTACCTCTGCCACCATTTGCTGCCTCATCAATTGTGGTTACCTCATCAACCCCAACCTACCATCATAAAACTAGGCCTAACTGTGGGTTTTCTTGTTCCTGTCATCCCGTCCCTTTCTTGTTATGAACTATTGTGAACTCTACTCTTCCATTTCCCCGCTTGTGATAAGCTATTACTAGCTTTCAATCCTATCATCCCTTACCTTCATGGTAATAACAAGTAGTTACAATTACATTTTATCATCTCCAAAGATAATGATTTCACACTATGAGGATATGAAATAGATTCTGCTTCTCAAAATATTTTTATACACTTAAAAGTCAAACCAGTTACATTTGTCCTATTCACCTAGATAATAATCTAAGGAAATGGGTTAATACACAATTCAACAAGATGCACAAAACATCCATAGAACATTCAGTAGCCTTCACATAGAGGTCAATAGATTTTTTGTAAACAAACAAACCTCAAGAATTATCCATCATTGGAATGGAAAGTTTGGACACCCTTAAATATATTAGAAATAAAAAGGATTTGGATCCCACAACTTGGCAACGAACTCGAAATCCTTGTCAAGCTCCTTCACTATATACATAATTGAAGTAAGGACTGCTTCAAAACCTTGCCATTAGAGAAAGGCCTAAAATTCAACTCTCCTCTACCTGAGTTGAAAAACTCGATCGTGGATAAGGATTTGAAATGCTCATTACCTTGTGTGCTCACAATAGTTCATGATAGTCCTAGGCCTAAACTCTTAATTTCACCCTTTCCCCTCCTCTAAACTTGCATATTAATTGCCTTTCTCTGTGTCTCGAAATCTCACTCTCTCACTCTTTACCACAGGACAAAATCTTTATGTTGTTGCTTAGCTCCTTCCCCAACCCTAACCACTACCATCTCTACTAGCAATGTATAGATAGCTTCAGCTGGACTGATACTACCTATGATGCCCACTCTAGTTGCTTTGTTTCTATCACCTTGCCTACATCAGCCACTTAGGTTAGCTGCCTATCATTCTATATAGTCTATCCTCACTCAACTCCTTGATGATCTCTTACAACAACATCACATACCTCATTCCCCCTTATTTAGCTTCATTGTCCACTTGCAAGTCTTGGACCATAGTCAAATTTTGGCTCCAATGTGTTAGTTCTGTTCATACAAAAATTAGTGGATGGTGGAGTGGCAACTTTGGTATGGTCATATGAAGGTTGGTGGATGAGGAATAGTCATGGAGGACAGAAGGGTAGTTACAGTTCAAGATCTATACTCAATAAGGGTAACCAGAACAAAAGATAGGTATAAAAAATAGCAGGGGCAAAGTTAAAGATGAGGATAAGAAGGGACAAAGTTGAAGATGGGGTATTTTGTTAGATGCATAAGTTAGGGGGAGTTCCTAAGGAATAAGGTTAGGAAGGAAAAATCAAGCATGTTCTCTTTTCCATTGTATTGGTGAATCAAAGAGTTAACTTTTAAGGAAGGTAAATATAGGTACTCCAAATAATGGGAATATAAGAATAGGTTCGACTAACCTTAGGAAAGTTTTGGTAATTTCCCTTAACTAAAAGTGATATCTTTGTATTCAAAAGTTTTGTTTAGCCCTCAATTTGTTTAGGCTGGTTCCAGTGTACAAGTGAGATCTCCATGTCTCCACCACCATTATTGCTCATCTTTCTAATAGACAGCAACAAGTTGGGCTCAACTAAGATTATGGCCCTAAAGATGATGAAAGAGTAAATAGACCTATACCTAAAGATAATGTTAGAGTTTCCAAAAGTTGTATGTCAGTGAAAAACCCTTTAATATTTTATATTGGATTTTTTCTAATCAATTAACCTAGAATTTTGATGATAATAAAACAATTATGAAGGACCAATGTGTTTATTTAAGTGTATAAGGTAATTAGACAATTTTATATTTTTTTTCTAAGTGTTTAATAATAAAGAGAAGTAGAAAATTCAATTGGAAATGAAAAATGTTATTAGGAAGTGAACATTTGGAAGTTATTGACTTGTGTGAAGCTAAGGTGAAAGGGAAAGAAAAAAAATGCCGAGTTGGAAAGGCTCAACTAGTTATTTTATTGAAGTATTTCTAAACCTTAGAAGATGCTAGCTTCAGAGGTTCTAACAATAACACATTGGAACAAACCAACCAGTTGATCTCTAGAGATAGAACTTATTGTCATAGTTGTTGGAAGAAAAGAACAACCTTTGAAATGGAATAATAGGTTGAAAATCACTCAAGCAATTTTCTGTGCAAAAAACAATTCTAACAATCTTCAAAATTCAAATTAAATTGTTACAAATCAGATTGCCATGTGGACTAAGACTCAACATACTTTTGATAAGTCATTCTAGCTGTTGGACAATAAATTTGAAGTTGAGTTTCAAGATTTAATTTCAACAAGTCAAAAATTCCCAACCAACTGGAACTGTGAAATCTTACATTATAAGGAAAAGAAACTAGTTTTCTAAAAGTTGAACTCCAAAGGCTCCACAATAGTATTCGGCATTGAACTGGACCCATAGGCTATAAACACATCAACAAACACTTTGGGAAGAAATATTTGTCATTAGAAGTGAGAATTCATCATCAAGATCAAATGAAATGTGCTTAAGTTGAGAATTGTCAAGAGATATTATGCTTTCACTTGCCATATAATATTTAGTCCTACTAAACACTAATTTAATAAGAATGGATTGATAAGTTTCTAGTTAGCCTTTGAGAAAACTATTAAGAAAAAGGGTGTTGGTAATGTTTCTAGGTAGCATGTAAGAAAACTAATAGGATTTGGTGGTAAAGGAAGCTACCAAAAAGTAAAAGGCCTTATATTTACTCTTGAACTATTAGTAGAGGAAAAACTCTCAAGTGATAAACTTATGGAGATGACAGGACTAAGCTCCAAATAAGAGTAACCGAACCACCCTCGATTCAATTCATTGTCAATTCTTCTAAGTTTTTATCAATTTGTCTAATTTTTTCATGTTTTATATGGCCAAGCTAGAGGCCTATTAGATTAATCTATCAAAAAGATAAATTTAGAAGAATAATTGTCTTCATTAACAGTGTTTGTACAAAACATGTAACCATGTCATTTGAAAGATATCAAAAAGTAAGTTTAGTATAACAAGCTCCTTCATTTCACTTCATAAAATGTAGTAACATCATTATTATGCAATGTAAGGTAATAGATCATTTGAATGGTAGATCCTAGGCATTGTTCTTCCTTTGGCATCCATTAGCTCAAAGACTTCATCCTTGACTATGTAAGGTCCACTCCAATTAGGCCTTAATGTCCCATGCCTAGGATTCTTTCTTGTGAGCTCTGACATAAAAAAGGCCATACCTCCTATTCTAACATCCTGCCCTCTAAACTTCAATCATAGGTCAGGCAAACCGTTATTTGAAGGCCCTCATACAGACCCTAGCATCTTCTCTTAGTTCATCCTACAAGTCTAGTTTTCCCTTCAGTGCCTCGTCATTTCCCTCGACATTGAATGTTCCATAGGTATGAATGTGTTTGTCCCATAGACCAAAGTGAAAAGGGACTCACCAGTAGGCCTTCATGGCATCATCTTGTAGTCTCACAAGACATTGAACAGTTCTAACCTTTTCTTTAAGCCTTTTCTATGATTTGGTTGGTAACCTCCAACTGTCCATTTGACTGAAATTAGTCTATAGGTGTAAGGTAGAGATGGATGCCCTTCATTTTTATGAATTGGTGGAGCTGTTGATAGTCGAACTGCTTGCCATTGCCTAGCAAAATATATTTTTCCATAACAACTTAATGATCTGAAAGGTCATTATTGAGACTAATAACTCTGTTTCTACCCATTTTAGTAAAGTAATCCACGGCTATGATGCAATATTTAACCTGGCCAAGAGCCGTAAGGAGTGCTCAGATCAAGTTTAGGTCTCACATAGTATAGTGCCATGGGTCAGCAGCTAGTGAAACACTAGAAGATAGTAACCTTTGTGCTCAAGAATTAACTTGATAGGAATGGCATCATTGGATGAACCCCTTAACATTTCCTTGGGTTGTAGGCTAGAAATATCTTTGCCACAACATTTTATGGGCCAAGGAATTGGCACCAATATATGCTCCATAATCCCCTTGATGAATCTCTCAAAGCACCAGTTGCCCTTCCTGAGGTGTTAGGTATCATTGTAAGGAAGAAATGAATCCTCGTTTGTATAGCCCTCCTAAAAAAATGACAAACCTTTTTGATAGATTCCTGGTCTTCCTTCTTTCCTCAGGCACCCCACTTAGTGCTCTAGTTTTGAGGTAAAACCTGATCCATTTTCTCCAGTCATCTTCAAGGGCCTAGGTTTTTAACAAATGCATCAACAACTCCACAAGTTCTTTCATCAAGACCTTTTCACGGCCTTTTGAGAAGGTATCAACCCTAAAGTTCTAGGCCTTCAAAATATTCTAAACTTGCACGTGGTTAAATGTCTGCATTAAATTCTTTGTCATATTCAAATACCTAAAAAAAGTGGTATCTTTGACTTCTATTACTCTAATGGCTTGGTTCACTATCAACTGGGAGTCATTGTATATGTGTAGAAGTCATACCCCTACTTGCCCAACCATCCGTAGCCCTACTATGAGGGTCTCGTATTCTGCAATGTTGTTTTGTAACTGGAATTGAAATTTTATTCTGAATGTCACCTTCATATTGAGGGGGCCTTGTAGTATGATGCTTGTGCCTTGATATTCTAGTCCAAATGCCCCATCGACATACATTTCTCAAGGTGGAATTTCCTCTAGGCATTTTTCCTCGGTCTCCCCTATTAGTGTCATTTTCGCAATGAAATCAGCTAGGACCTATGCTTTGATTGCTCTTCAGGGCTCATAGTGGACATCAAACTCAGCCAGCTCTATGCACAATTTTGGTAACTTCCCCGATTTGTTGGGTTTTTAACGGATATCTCAAAGTGGCAATTCCATTCAAATGATAATCCAGTATGTTTGGATGTACAGCCTCAGTTTTTTAGATGCCACTATAAGGGCAAAAACTCCCTTCTTGATAGCCGAAATGCCCATCACCTTCCAGACTCACAAGCTCGGACAAGGCACCACCCTCGGAAAAGAAAGCACCTACTTCGGAAAGAAGGAGGCCCGAACCCCACATCCGACCTCAAAAATTCCCCATCCTAGGAAACGACAGTGCCAACCTCAGAAAGATGATTAAACCATCCTCGAAAATAGAGGATATTCTCGAGGAGGACCACCCTCGTATGTATACTCACTATGATAATAAAGTAACTTCGGGAGACAAGTTCTTCTCCGAAGAGGTCTTTTCTACCAAGGGGACGCCGGGAATATGACAGAAGCAATTAAGGAGCCTCTGACCCATCCCCGACACGCTGCCCCCGGACACGCTCTGACACGCCGCCTGCAGAGACACCCTGGTACGCCACCCTCGGATGGCCTAGGCTCCTGGCTAGGTGGCCTATGGTCGGCCAAGATGCTTTCCCCCTCCCGAAAAACGTGGATCGCATCCCACCGAACACATGTCGCAATCTGGGCCGGCCCCGTAAAGTGAACTACTACTATTCATCCCTCTATAAATACTCGGTAAGCACCCTAGATAAGGGGATTGGACACCATAGACCAGACTTCTCCACTCTTTACTACCTCCATGTCTACAAAATACTGACTTGGGCATCGGAGGCTCCTCCCCGGAAAAAGACTCTGGGGACCTCCTAACCTCTATCTTCTGAGCTTTTCAGGTGACCTCTCCTGGGAAATCTCCACTTGAGGTGCTCCTCCTCACCGCAAGTCCCCCTCGCTCTCACCATGTCACATGACAAAGATGCTACAGGGCATCATTTGGCGCCGTCTGTGGGAACTCACCCCTAGGTTGCCGTCGTTGAAACTCGGCGTTCCAAGGACAAGGGACTTCTGAAGCACCTGTCCGCGCTAGAAGTTCAACCAGCAACCGAACAAATTGCAGCAGGGACTTCCTTGCCGGAGGATAAGCGTCCCCTGACCATCACCATGGGCTTCCTGCATGAATTCCAACGCTCTGTTATGGTTGAGATGACACAGCAGTTGGACCGAAGGTGGCCACACCTAGCCCTAGGCCAAAGGCCACCCTCGCCGGTACCTCGCCGGGAGAAAAGTCCTAGATCAACGCATAGGAGCTCGGGAAGGGGGGATCAACGTCACGAGTCCTCGACAGAAAACGTACCCCTTGGGACGCGACCCACGGAAGAAACGGGGTCAAAATGGCCCAGAACTCCCCCCCGAATGAGTTCTTCAGCTGAGGAAAGTCGCCATCCCCTCGGCACCAAAGTCAGTCCCCAAAAAGGAGGCGTCGGTCTCTGTTTCTGAAGGCCTACAAGTAGCAGGAAGAAGAACCCCGTGCCATACTCCTTGTGGAGAAAATCTTAAAAAGGCTAGAAAGGGTGGAAAGGCAAGTGGCTCGGAAGCCTGTCTAGGCTAGGCTATCCGAAACCTTCAATGGAGACGAGTCACCATTTACCCGAGCAGTGGTTGAAGCACCTATGCCTAGTGACTTCCGTGTACCTCGACTGGAGACCTACGATGATCAGACCGACCCCCAAGCTCATCTGACTAAATACAGGTGCAGTATGATGTTGCACGGTGCTGACAACGCCACCTTGTGCAAATGTTTTAAGGTCACCATTGTCGGACCAGCAACGGCGTGGTATAACTCATTGGCTCCGGGAACCATTATGGAGTTCCAATAGTTATCTACTACCTTCACTTAGTAGTTTATCGGAAGCCGGCCCACGGCGAATGTGCCAATCCAGATATTCGACATAGCGCAAAGAAATGGAGAAACTATCCGTGACTATGTTGAAAGGTTCAATAGGGAAGCCTTAAGTATTCCAGACTTCAGGCCAAAGATACGTATCCTGGCCATGACACGAGGACATCGGAGAGACTCTCAGTTGTTCTACGAATTTTCCAAGGATCCCCCCGACACACTGGGTGAATTTTACCAAAGGGCTGAACAACATATGACTGCCGAAGAGTTGAGGATGGGAGGCCCGAAGACGGACCACATTCGCATCGAAAGGACGAGCTAGCAAACTCGCTACCCAATCGAATCGGGGGGATGACCTCGGAAGCCTAAGGGAAGGAAGCCACTGGCTTTTACTCCTCTGAACAGCACAAAGACAAACATCCTTATGGCGATGGAAAGGCAAGGAACCCAGATCCAACGACCGAAGGCCATGACCTCAGACAACAAAAGGAACATGAAAAAGTTATGCCAATTCCATCGGGACCACAGGCACGATACCGAGGACTGCTACCAGCTGAAGAAGTACATAGAATCCTTGATAAAGCAAGTTCAACTCTGACGTTACTTGCACATGCCCTCCCCAAAGGGAAGAAGAGAGGAAGAAGGGAAGGGAGATGATGAGGAGTATGACTCCGACAGACACCGGAACCGAAGTTCAAAGAGGCATCCGCCACCTCCGGCTGGGGTGATACAAATGATCACGACAAGGCTGCCATCGGCAAAAAGGAAAAGAAGGGCCAAGGAAATTTCGGTGATGGAGTATGGAAACCTATCAAAAAAGCTTCCTCGGAAAGATGGGTTCACCATCATATTTCCCCATGATGATCCGCTGCTGGTCATGGCCAGAATAAAAAGCTGGGACGTCAAGAGAGTATTGCTTGATGATGGTTCAAATGCGGACGTCCTATTCTCACACCTGTTACCAAGCCTGGGCATATCGAAGAGCGACCTCAAGTTCGTCACTTCTCCTTCCTTTGGAGTAGGACCCTCTGAGCTCCCCCGGTTGGATTGACCTCTCCTTAATGCTGAGGGGAACTTCGATAGACAACCAAGATGAGCTGTTTGCCTCCGTAATGACAAGGTTCATCGTCATAGATGTCCCTTCATCATATAACGCCATCCTTGGAAGGCAAACATAAGGGAACCTTCACATCTGCCCGGATGTGAAGTACCTGACTGTCACATTCGCTACCAAAGATGGAGATGCTGAGATCTTCATCGACCAAGCGGAGGTGAGAAAGGTATTCGTTAAGGTGAGAAAGGTATTCATTAAGGCGAGAAAGGCTCCAGTGATGAACTGCGCACAGACTATGGTAACAAAGGACGTACCCATAGAAGAATCAAAAGGGAAAGGAACAGAGGATTCCGAAAAAATAGAAATGAAAGAAATAGAGCTTGTCCCAGGCCGAAGTACCCAAATAGAAGAAAAATTGGCCGAAGAAGACAAAGAAAAACTTATATCTTTTCTACTATTGAATAAAGATCTGTTTGCCTACTCACCGAAAGACATGCCAGAGGTAGACCCTCGCATAATACAACATAGCCTCAAAGTGAGCCCAGAAGTAAAGCCTGTTCGCCAAAAAAAGTGAAGCTTCTCGGCGCACAAAAACAACTTTGTTAAAATTTAAGTTCAGTACTTGATAGGTGCAGGCATAATCAGGGAGGTCAAGTACCGCAAGTGGCTAAGTAACGTGGTTATCGACACAAAAGAAGGGAGCAACAAACTCCGAATGTGCACCGACTTCCGAAACTTAAATGATGCTTGCCCTAAGGATTCGTATCCTTTTCCACCAATAGATCAATTGGTAGACTCGACCGCTGAGTATGGACTCCTGAGCTTCCTCGACACTTTCAGTGGATACCATCAGATCAGGATGGATCCCGAAGATGAGGAAAAAACCACCTTCATCACTGAAGTCGGCACATATTGCTATGTCAGGATGCCCTTCGGGCTCAAGAATGCTGAAGCCATCTACCAAAGGCTGATGAACAAGGTCTTCAAAGAGCAAATAGGAAGAAACATGGAAGTCTACATTGACGACATGATTGTCAAGAGCAAGTTGCCTGGTAACCATATCGCAGATTTGGGAGAAATTTTCCACCAGCTTAAAGCATTCGGAATTCGACTTAACCCAGAAAATTGCGTCTTCGGCGTAAACTCGGGCAAGTTCCTCAAATTCATGGTATCAGAAAGAGGTATCGATGCCAACCTAGAAAAAGTCAAGGCGTTACTGGAATTCTGAACTCCTGTTACAACAAAAGATGTGCAAAGGCTCACGGGAAGAATAACGTCCCTTAGCAGATTCATTTCCAGGTATGAGGATCGCTGCCGGGCATTCTTTAAAGTCCTCACCAAGGCAGCAAAGAACACTGGTGACCTCCGAGGCGATGATCATCCTTGGAGCGAGGACTACCAAAGGGCCTGGAAAGAACTCAAAGTCTATCTAGCTCGCCTACCCACTCTTCTGCAACTACGAGAAGGAGAACCCCTTGCGTTATACCTTGCCGTTACCGAAAAGGCACTGAGTTCGGTCCTCGTGAAGGAATAAGGAGCGAAGTAGTGGCCAGTATACTACGTAAGCAAGTCCCTGCATGGCGCCGAGGTCAAGTATCCCCTGTTACAAAAGGCTATTTATGCCCTGGTGTTAGCAAGTAGGAGACTACGGTCCTACTTTCAGGCTCACCCCATTATTATCCGAAGTAACTTGCCCCTTCAGGACGTCATGAAAAGAGTAGACCATTCAGGAAGACTTCCCAAATGGTGCATAGAGCTCGGTGAGTATGATATTACTTATGAGCCGAGAAAAGCAATAAAAGCTCAAGCTTTAGCAGACTTCATCGCCGAATTGCCTGTAACCGAAGGAGAATGGTTGGACCTCAGCAAAAGTGAGCTAGAATGGACTCTGTTTGTAGATGGGGCCTCCAGTTCCGAGCACCAAGGAGCTGGGGTAGTCATCCGCGGCCCCGAAGGCCTAGAAGTCATAAAGTCCATCAAATTTGGGTTTAGTGTCACCAACAATATGGCAAAGTACAAAGCCCTCATAGCGGGATTACGCCTAGCCAGAAAGATTGGTGTGAGAAACCTAAGAGCCCACAGCGATTCCCAGCTGGTAGTACGGCAAATGGCAAGGGACTACAGCGCGAATGACCCAACCTTGGCAAAATATCATGAATATGTATCAAAGCTCATCCAAGAGTTCGCCGTAGTACATATTGAAAACGTTCTTCGTCGAGAAAATGTCGAAATGGACAGCTTGGCCAAATCAAAAAGGTTCACCGAAGTACTGAGCCACCCGAGCATAGCGACACTAACCATAGCAACCTTGGACAAAGGATGGAAAGATCCTATCAAAAGATATCTCACAAAAGAAGAGCTTCCCGAAAACCCTCACGAGGCAGCAAAAGTGCGAAGACGTTCCAGACGATATTTCCTAATTGGGGAAGAACTATATTGGCAAGGGTACGTGAGTCCGCTACAAAGGTGCGTCGGCGAAGATGACGTTAGGATGGTCCTCAAAGAAGTCCACGAGGGGGCTTGTGGTTCCCACATCGGAACTGATGCCTTGGCGGGAGTAATACTCCACCAAGGGTACTTCTGGCCCACCTTAAGAAAGAACGCAAGGCAGTTCGTCCAGAAGTGTGGCAATTGCCAAAGACACGCCAGCATCCAAAGACTACCTTCGGAGCTAATAACCTCGGCAGATTACCCTTGTCCCTTTGCAGTATAGGGCATAGATCTCATCGGGTCACTCCCGACAGCACCCAGAGGAGTGAAGTTCTGCGTAGTGGTAGTGGATTACTTCACTAAATGGGTCAAGGCAGAACCCCTAGTAACTATTTCAGCTAAAAATATACAAAAGTTCGTCTGGAAGAACATTATATGCAGATTCGGCATACCGAGGGTGATAGTAGCTGACAATGGTTCCCAATTTATTGACAAAGGATTCCAAGAACTCATCACCGACCTCAGAATAAAAATGCATTTTGCCCTGGTAACTCATCCCTAGAGCAACGGACAAGTAGAGGTATCCAACAGAACTATCAAAAAAGGTTTGAAAAAAAGATTAGGGGAAGCAAAGGGGAAGTGGCCAGGAGAGCTCCCTAGTGTGCTATAGAGTTATCGGACGACACCCTGAAGGGCAATGGGGGAGACACCTTTTTCGCTCGTCTTCAGCACAGAGGCCATCATCCCTATCGAAGTAGTTCAAGCATCACTCAAGGTATAAGTGTTCGACGAAGGAGGAAACGACCTCGGTTTGAGAACTAAGTTCGACCTAATTGACGAACACAGGGAGATGGCTGAACTCAGAAGGAAAGCCTTCCAGTAGAAAGTAGCCGCAGCCACGAACCTGCATGTTAGACCAAAAGGGATAAGGAAAGGGGACCTCGTTCTCCGAAAGGCTGAATTCAAACCTCGAAAACCGTCACACGGAGTACTTCGCGCCAACTGGAAATGACCTTATTTGGTCCTGGATAAGGTTTGGAAAGGAGTTTTCAAGCTTGGTAACCCCAAAGGTGAAGAACTGAAAAATACATGGCATTCAGACGCCTTGAAGAAATTTTATACTTAGAATCTTGGTAAAATGTACAAGTTAGAAAAAAATTTCTAAGTATAGGACCTTTCCCCCTGCTAAAGAGCTCATGCCGAACAGGGCTTAAGTCCAAAGGCTTGCGAAATTCACTTATCCCTTCTGAGGATTGAGTACAAGTAGGTGAAATTCATCGAAGAAGGAAACGGCTAGTAGAGTCAAGGGGATTTTCCGAAATCCCTTAACCGAAAGTGGTCAGGATAATTGGGAAATAAAAAGCATTGCTCAGAAACTTAGCCAAAATTTGAAAGAAAAAATATCATTATTAAAGAGCAAGATTACAAGGTTACAAGAGCAAAAAGAAAAAGAAAGAATCTAAGGCTAGACAGAAGCGTTCTGTGCCTCCTCAGTCTCGGTAGCTTCTTGGGCATGTTCGTCCAAAGGCACAGGCGCAGAAGGGAGGTTGAGGAACTCCAGCTTCGACCATGTCCACTTGGGCGCCTTGGGGAAATCTAGTGCAGACAGGAAGGAGAGGTCGAGCTCGGGGAACCAAGAGAGGAACTGGTGTCGCGCCAGGCAGAAGCCGTCCTGATAGGAGACCTTCGTCATCTGGTCTGACTTATCCTTCTTAGCACTCAGTGCTGCCAAGTCCACCGTGAAATTAGCAACCTCCTTCTCCAACCTCTTCTTCTTCTTGCTCTTGGCCCCCTTCTTCAATGAATCAACTTCGGCCTGGAGCTCGGCGTTTAGTGCAAGCGCCTTCGTTAGATTCTCTGCTTCTTCTGCTTTTTCCTTCTGAAGGGCCTTGTTCTCAGAAGAAAGAACTGCACATTTTGAGCCAAGATGCTCGACCTTAGCTAAAAAGTCAAGAAGGAGCTCCTTCTTGCTCTCCTCGAGCTCGGCCCGAAGATTCACTACGTCCTCCTGTACAATCTTGTTCAGCTCGCCAAACTTGAGGACATATTTGGCACAAAAGTCTCACGCCTTTTTAAGAGAATCTTCGGACCGAGAACGGACCTCGGCCTGTTTCGCCGCCCAGGAGCAGAAGTACCCACTGTACGCCAAGAGCTACAAGAAAATAAGGAACCCCGGGTAAGGGACAAAAAGAGACGAAGACAGAAATTTTTCTAAGGAAAAGGAGAAAAAACCTACATGGGCGGCTTGCTCGGTCATCCTCACTGCGAGGATCTCCTCGTTAGGACATTCCTCAACCAACGATTGAAAGGTGGCATTCGTCAGCACACCCGTTACCATTTAAGGAGCCATTAACTGGCTATCCTCGAAGAACAAATTCATGTCCTCCGTGAAAGTCCAGAACGTCTCCCTTGGCACCTTATCCTTCGGGATACGTCTATCCCAAAGAGCCCTTCTGCGGGCATGGGCCTCCGACCAGGGAGCTTGGGCTACATCCTCTACAAGATCGCGCCGAAGTTCCGTCAGTACATCATCCCTTAGCCATTCATCTAAAAAGTCATAAATACAAAAAATACTAAGACTTGTAGAAGAACAGCTAAGGAACCAACCTGGTGGAACCTTGTCCACGTCATCCTCAGACTCGTCCTCTCCTCGGACTTCATCAAGGATATTCTTGCCCTTCCTCCTTTTACTCTCCTCAGGCTCTCGGGCTAAAGTATGCTCGGCTAGAGCCTCGACAAAAGGGATGGGGCTCAAAGCTGCCCCGAGAATGGCAGAGTCCGAGGGAGGGTCAATGAGAGCAGGAGATTGGGCAGAAGACTTATCCTCCACCTCCACGATGACCTCGGGGGGAGGGAGGATATCCACCTTGGCCTTTTTTGCCTTAGACGGGCCGCCAGTCATCTTCTTTCTCTTAGCGACCGTCTTCTTGCGCGTTTGTTCCCCCTTCTTGACTTAGCTGAGAAAGAGGGACTTGTAGAAATCAGTGGATTGATCGTCCATTTCTGCAAAGGGAAAAAACAATCAGTGTAAGTACGAAGAGGGAACAGACAGCAAATCCTAGAAGATGACTTACTTTCGGCAAAAACCTCATATGAGATCTCGCCCTGAAGGAGCATCACTATCCATGCCTTCTTTCTGGGAAAAACAGGCATAGGCATGTTAGGATCGGACTTATGTGCATTCACTACCCCTAGCTCCCGAAGGACCTCCTTGGTCATGAGGTCCCACTAAATGGGAAAATGGTACAGAGAACACTAAGGGGCGTCGGGATCCCAGTCCACCACCGCCCGAATGCACCGATCGAACTTGTTAAACTCGACGAAGTGTCCTAAAGTTATAAGCTTCTTAGGATCGACAACGTCGATCTTAAGCGTCCCGGAAGCCCATCTGGTCGGCACGTGGCTCCAAGACTCGGGAATTGACACAAAAAAGAATTTCTTCTGCCACCCCCGCCAACTATCTCTATTGTCAAAGGTAAAAGTAAATTTTTTTCTCCCAGACCCCCGGGGAAGCAAGAAGTAAAAACCTCGCTTCGGGACTGGATGGAGTTTGTAGTATTGAAGAATGAAAATGAAGTGGGGCTGAATTTTAAAAACTCCACACATACAGAGAAAAAAGTTAAAGTAAGAATAAAAATTAGGAGGAAGCTGATTCACAGCGATTCCGTGAAACTTGCAGAACTCACATATCAACCGGTAAGGAGGATACCGAAGACCGGCTTTCAACTGTGCCCGGTAAACGGTGATTTCACCCGAATGGGCCATGAAACCATACAAGCTGGGGAAGGGCAACCTCGGGACGAGGTATGAGGGAAGGTAGAATTTGGCTATCCACTTCGCCATCGTCTCCGAAGTGGTGCAGACTCAAGAAGGAGAAAACTTTTCGGAAGTGCATGAACGGACATCAAAGGAGTTGGACTGGACATCTTTCAGAACTAGAAGAAGAACGACCTCAAGAAAAGGGGAGAAAAAGGTCGAAGGACCTCGGAAAAACAAAACCTAAAATAACCTCGGGGAGAATGAAGTATTAAAGAAGGAAAGACCCACCGAAGGTTTTGCCGAAATCAGGATTCCTGGACGCCGTCGTGAGTGGTTTTCGGAAATCACTCCGCCGTTGAAAACGTCGCCGGAAGAAGGAAAAAGACAAGATAGAGCTCTAGAACAGATGAGGGAAAAAGAAAAGAGTGGGAAGAAATGAGAGAAGAGGCACTTATATAGACCGAAGAGGGTAAGCAAAATGTCACCATTATTACCCCTCGAAGACGCAACAGGCCTTATTATTACTCCTCGAAGGTGAAAAGACACAATTAGCGTGACCGATGTAACTGTTCGCCATCCATCAGGGGCCACGTGTCATCCAACGCGAAGAACTAGGGCATGCTCCTCTGACATCGCGAAAAACCAGGCACGCCTAGCCAAAAGACGCGACAGTTTACTAACCTACAGCAGAAAAAGTAAAAGTAACACGTGCCCCAAGATTGCTGAAGAACTAGAGAAAGATACCTCGGCTACGAAGGGATGCATTCTAGAGGTAAAAGCAACTTCTTAAGTGGAGCTCCGACCCCGAGTTCAACAAAAAGAAACCTTCCTAGAAGCATAAAGCTGAAGTCTCCACTTTGACTTTCTGGGAAGGGGCATGTGATAGCCAAAATGTCCATCACCTTCCGGACCCACAAGCTCGGACAAGGCACCAGGCTCGAAAAAGAAATCACCTACTTCGGAAAGAAGGAGGCTCAACGCCCACATCCAACCTCGAAAATTCCCCATCCCAGGAAACGACAGTGCCAACCTCGGAAAGATGATTAAACCATCCTCAGCAATAGAGGATATTCTCGAGGAGGACCACCCTCGGATGTATACTCACTATGATAATAAAGTAACTTCGGGAGACAAGTTCTTTGACGAAGAGGTCTTTTCTACCAAAAGGACCCCGGGAGTACGACAGAAGCAATTAAGAAGCCTCTGACACATCCCCGACACGCCGCCCCCGGACACACTCTGACACGCCGCCTGCAGAGACACCCTAGTACTCCACCCTCGGATGGCCTAGGCTCCTGGCCAAGTGGCCTATGGTCGGCCAAGATGTTTTCCCCCTCCCGAAAGACGTGGATTGCATCCCACCGAACATGTGTCGTAATCTAGGCCGGCCCCGTAAAGTGAACTACTACTGTTCGTCCCTCTATAAATACTCAGTAAGCACCCCAGGTAAGGGGATTGGACACCAGAGACCAAACTTCTCCACTTTTTACTACCTCCATGTCTATAAAATACTGACTTGGGCGTCGGAGGCTCCTCCCTGGAAAAAGACTCTGGGGACCTCATAACCTCTGTCTTCTAAGCTTTTCAGGTGATAGCCAAAGGCTATTGCCTCCTCGGTAGTAACTCCCTGCCAGAATATTGGCCGAGGAGTCTGACGTCACCCAAGAGAGGATCTTTTCACTGACCTCGGAAGGTGCGAAGTCAAACACTATGAGCTCGAGACTTTGGTTAGCTCGTCAGGAATTTCGAGGACAACACCGTCTCCATCGAGGGGCCAAACTGACCGTCTTCGGGTAAGAGAGCCATCTCTCTGAAGCAAGGGAGAATCTCCCCGAAGGCAGAGGCCCCGAAGAGGATCGTCCCCCGAACAAGAAACACCTGAACAAGGGAATCCCCGAACTATGGGTGTGAGTCCCGAAGAAGGTGTTCATCAAGGGAACTCCCAGAACTATGGGATAGATCCCGAAGGAGGTGCTCGCACCGAAGGACGGATAGAATCCGAAAAGGGTGCACGCACCGAAGGGCAACCTCGCCCAGGGGACCTCGGGAGTATGGTATGAGCATTTAAGGAGCCTCTGACATGCCGCACACAAGCCCTACACATCACATCAGAACGGCGAACTAACACGCCGTAGCCGCCCCAGTCCTGACACAACCTGTCCGGGTCCAGGGCTAAAGGAGGCTGCAAACGGCTGCCTGTCCCCTAGGTCCAAAAGTACAGATCAAATCCGACCGAACACGTGTCATGATCTGAACGGACCAGCTACTCCTATAAATACTAGGAAATGGGACTGGGCAAAGGATGGGCATTTTCCTCCCTCTGAGAAAACACAAAACAGGCAAGACACTTGATCCCTTAGTGTTCTTCCTCCACTTTCACTCAGAAAACTGACTTGGGCGTCGGAGGGTCCTCCCCGGAAAAGCAAACCGGGGACCTCCTAACCTCTTCTTTGAGCTTTTCAGGCACACTCAGCTGGGAAACCAGAGCTCCAGGCGCTTGCCTCCTCAGGAAGTCTCTCCGCCTGTCAACATGACAGCAAACGAAGATGCCTTGGGGCATCATTTGGCGCCGTCTGTGGGAAACTACCCCCAGGTAGCTGTTGTCGAAACTCGGCGTTCGAAGGACAAAGGACTCCCGAAGTCCCCGTCCGCGCCTGAGACCCAACCAGCTACCGAACAAAGTCCCCCAGAGACTTCCTTGCCTGAAGAGGAACGCCCTCTTGTCATCACCATGGGTTTTTTACGAGACTTTCAGAGGTCTGTTGTGGCTGAAATGACACAACAGATAGACTGAAGGTGGCCGCGACCAGCCCAGGCGCAAAAACCCACTTCGACAGCACGACCTCGGGAGAAAAGCCCAAGGGCAACCCATCATAGCTCGGGAAGTGGGGAGCCACGGGAAGAGTCCTCGACAGATAACTTGCCCCTCGGAGCACGGCTGGCGGAAAGAGGGAGGTCTGAACGACCCGAAGTCCCGTCCAGAAGAAGTTTGTCGCCAGAGGCAAAGTCCCCCTCACCTCGGTACCGAAGTCGCTCCCCGAAGAAACGGCAACAGTCCTCTTACCGAAGAACCTCCAAGCACCAGGAAGAGGAGCCCAGTGCTACACTCCTCCTGGAGAAAGTCCTGGCAAGACTGGAGAGAGTGGAACAGCAGGTGGCACGCAAGGCTGTTTGGGCCAGGCTAACCGAAACCGTCTCTGGAGATGAAACTCCTTTCGCCCGAACAGTGGTCGAGGCGGCCATGCCAAGTGACTTCAGGCTACCTCGGCTGGAGACCTATGAGGGTCGGACTGATCCCCAGGCCCACCTAACAAAGTACAAACGCAGCATGGTGCTACACGGGGCTGATGATGCTACACTCTACAAGTGCTTTGAAGTCACCCTCGCAGGACCAGCAACTGCCTGGTACAATTCCCTGCCTCCCGGAAACATTAGGGGGTTGCAGGAGCTGTCCACAGCGTTCACCCAACAGTTCATTGGGAGCAAGCCGACGGCGAAGATGCCCGTCCAGATGTTCGACATAGCACAAAGAAACGGGGAGACCATCCGTGACTATGTCGAGAGATTCAACAGAGAGGCCTTCAGTGTTCCGGACTTTCGTCCCAAAATCCGCATCCTCGCCAAGACGAGGGGCCTCCGGAGGGATTCGCACTTGTTTTATGAATTCTCAAAAGATCCCCCGGAAACGCTGGGAGAATTCTACCGAAGGGCTGAACAACATATGACAGCCGAAGAGCTGAGAATGACTGGACCGAAGGCTGACCATATTCACGCTCGTGGCGAAGGGTCCAGCCAGCAAGCCCGGTGTCCAACGGAACAATTAGGCCGACCTCGGAGAATGCGAGTAGGAGGAAGGAAGCCCCAAAACTTTACACCTTTGAGCACAACGAGGGCTAACGTCCTCATGGGGTTGGAAAAATAGGGGGCTCAAATCCAACGACCGAGGGGCATGACTGCTGACAACAGAAGGAACATGAAGAAGTTCTGTCAGTTCCACCGTGATCACGGTCATGACACCGAAGACTGCTTTCAATTGAAAAAGTACATTGAATCACTGATAAAGCAGGGCCAGCTTCGGCGTTATTTGAGAATGCCCTACCCGAAGGGAAAAAAAGAGGAAGAAGGAAAGCCCGATGACGAGGATTACGATTCAGACAGGCGAAGGAACCGAAGTCCGAGAATGCGTCCTCCACCTTCGGCAGGAGTAATATAGACGATCACAACCGGACTTCCATCCTCGGAAAGAAAAAGAAGGGCCAGAGAGATAGCGGTGATGGAATATCAGAGCCCAACGAAAAAATTGGCCCGCGAGGATGGCTCCACTATCGTATTTCCCCATGACGATCCATTGCTGATAATGGCGAGGATAGGAAACTGGGACGTCAAGAGGGTACTGCTGGACGATGGGTCAAACGCAGACGTCTTGTTCTCACATTTGCTGCCAAGCTTGGGCGTATCCAGGAGTGACCTCAAGGCTGTTACTTCACCCACGTTCGGCGTAAGACCATCTGAGCTACCTGTCCTCGGGTGGATCGACGTCCCCTTGATGATGAAAGGAACTTCGGAGAAAGGAACTGCTGAGTTGTTCGCCTCTACCATGGCAAGATTCATAGTCATGGACGTTCCTTCGTCATACAACGCCATCCTCGGCAGACAGACACAGGGAAATTTGCACATTCGCCCTGATGTAAAGTACTTGACCGTCACCTTCGCCACCAAAGGAGGAGACGCAAAGATCTTCATTGATCAAGGCGAGGTGAGAAAGGTGTTCGTCAGAGCACGAAAGGCTCCAGCAAGCAACTTAGCACTTGCTGTAGAAGCAAAAGAGCTGGAAAGGGGTGAGGCAGAAGATCCCACAAAAGCGGAAACAGAAGAAGTAGAGCTTGTCCCAGGCCATAGTACCCGAATAGGGAAAAGCATGGCCGAAGGAGACAAGGAAAAACTTGTATCTTTTCTGCTTGCAAATAAAGATCTGTTTGCCTACTCGCCGAAGGACATGCCAGGGGTAAACCCTCGCGTAATCCAGCATAGCCTCAAAGCGAGTCCGAAAGTAAAACCTGTCCGGCAAAAGAAACGGAGCATCTCGGCTCACAAAAGTGACTTCGTCAAGACCGAAGTCCAGCGTCTGATAGACGCTAGCATTATCCGGGAGGTAAACTACCCCGAATGGCTAAGCAACGTGGTAATTGCCACAAAAGAAGGAAGTAGTAAGCTCCGGATGTGCATTGACTTCAGAAATTTGAACGATGCCTGCCCGAAAGATTCATATCCTCTTCCGCCAATAGACCAACTGGTAGACTCAACTGCCGAGTACGGGCTCCTAAGTTTCCTGGATGCTTTCAGTGGGTATCATCAGATAAGGATGAACCCTGAAGATGAAGAGAAGACTGCCTTCATCACTGAGGGAGGAACATATTGCTATATCAGGATGCCCTTCGGACTCAAAAATGCAGGAGCCACCTACCAGAGGCTGATGAACAAAGTCTTCAAAGACCAAATAGGGAGGAACATGGAGGTGTATGTTGATGATATGATAGTCAAAAGCAAACTGTCTGGCTACCACGTTGCAGATTTAGAGGAAACCTTCCAAAAACTCAGAGCCTTCGGGATCCGCCTTAATCCTGAGAAATGCATCTTCGGGGTGACCTCGGGAAAGTTCCTTGGGTACATGGTATCCGAAAGAGGCATCGATGCTAACCCCGAGAAGATTAAGGCTCTGCTTGAATTCCGAACTCCTGCCACAGTCAAAGACGTGCAAAGACTGACCGGAAGAATAACCTCTCTGAGCAGGTTTATTTCCAGGTACGGAGATAGGTGTCGACCCTTCTTCAAAGTCCTCACAAAGGCAGCAAAGATGGAAGGCGACCTCGGAAGGAATGGTCATCCTTGGGATGAAGATTGCCAAAAAGCCTGGGAAGAACTCAAAGTCTACCTGGCCAGCCTGCCGACCCTGCGGCAACCTCGGGAGGGAGAGCCCCTCGTATTATACCTCGCCGTCACAAAAAAAGCTGTGAGCTCGGTCCTCGTGAAAGAAGAAGGGCCAAAGCAATGGCCGGTCTACTATGTCAGCAAGTCCCTGCATGGCGCCAAAGTCAGGTACCTTTTGCTTCAAAAAGCTATATACGCCTTAGTGCTTGCAGGGAGAAGGCTGCGGCCATACTTTCAGGCTCACCCCATTATCGTCCGAAGTACCCTGCCTCTACAGGATGTTATGAAGAAAGTTGACCACTCGGGAAGGCTTTCCAAGTGGTGTATAGAGCTTGGCGAACACGACATCACGTATGAACCCCGGAAAGCTATAAAAGTTCAAGCTTTGGCAGACTTCATCGCCGAAATACCAAACACCGAGGAGGGACATTCATTTTCAGGTGAAGACGAGCCAGAATGGACGTTATATGTTGACGGGGCCTCAGGATCCGAACACCAGGGAGCTAGAGTGATTATCAGAGGCCCCGAAGGCCAAGAAGTAATGAAGGCCATCAAGTTCAGTTTCAACGCCACCAACAATATGGCCGAGTATGAGGCCCTCATAGTAGGATTACGCCTGGCCAGAAAAATTGGCGTGAGAAACTTGAAAGCCCATAGTGATTCCCAGCTGGTTGTCCGGCAAATGGCAGGGGACTATGGCGCGAAAGACCCGACCTTGGCAAAATACCATGAGTTGGTAACAAAGCTTATTCGGGAGTTCGACGTCGTGAAAATCGAGAACGTACCCCAACAAGAAAATGCTGAGGCAGACTGCTTGGCGAAGTCCAAAACTTGCACCGAAGTGCTAAGCCACCCCAGCGTCGTGATGTTAAGCATAGCGACCTCGGGGAAAGAATGGAAAGAACCAATCAAAACGTATCTCGCAGCCAACACACTCCCCGAAGATCCCAGCGAAGCCGCAAAAGTGCGAAGGTGCTCCGGACGTTTCTTCTTAATTGGAGAAGAACTATATCGGCAAGGATATGCAAATCCACTACAGAGGTGTGTTAGTGAAGAGGATATTGAAATGATCCTCGAAGAAGTTCACGAAGGTGCCTGTGGTTCGCACATCGGAACCGACGCCCTGGCAGCAGTGATACTTCGCCAAGGATACTTCTGGCCTACCCTGAGAAAGGACGCCAAGCAGTTCGTCCGGAAATGTGGTAGTTGCCAGAGACATGCGAACATCCAAAGAACACCCTCAGAGTTCGTGACTTCGGCAGACTATCCTTGGCCCTTCGCAGTTTGGGGCATAGATCTCATTGGGCCACTCCCAACGGCGCCTGGAGGCGTAAAGTTCTGCGTAGTAGCAGTTGACTATTTCTCTAAGTGGGTCGAGGCAGAACCTCTGACAACTATCTCGGCAAAAGAAGTGCAGAAGTTCGTATGGAAAAACATCGTATGCAGATTCGGCATACCGAGGGTACTCGTAGCGGACAATGGATCCCAGTTCATAGACAAAGGATTCCAAGAGTTCATTAGCGACCTCGGGACAAAAATGCACTTCGCCCCAGTAGCTCACCCCCAAAGTAATGGGCAGGTGGAAGTATCTAACAGGACCATAAAAGATGGTCTGAAAAAGAGATTGGGAGAAGCAAAAGGGAAATGGCCAGGAGAACTCCAAAGCGTGTTATGGAGTTACCGAACAACACCCCGAAGAGCCACAGGGGAAACCCCCTTTTCACTCGTCTTCGGTACAGAGGCCATCATCCCTGTCGAGGTAGTACAACCGTCAATACGAGTCCAAGTGTTCGATGAAAAAGGAAATGACCTCGGCCTGAGAACCAAGCTCGACCTCGTCAGCGAACACAGAGAAGTAGCCGAGCTGAGAAGAAAAGCTTTCCAGCAAAGAGTGGCAGCAGCCATAAACCTACGCGCCAGGCCAAAAGGAATAAAGAAGGGAGATCTCGTTCTCCGAAAGGCTGAATTTGCACCCCGAAAGCCGTCCCACGGGGTACTTCGCGCAAATTGGGAAGGACCGTACCTGGTACTTGCCGAAGTACGAAAAGGAGTTTATAAGCTCGGTGATGCCGAAGGCATAGAATTAAAAAACACTTGGCACTCAGAGGCCTTGAAAAAATTCTATGCCTAAAAAGTTTGGTGGGAAGGTTGTATTGCACAAATTCGTCTAAGTAAAAAGTTCTGAAGAAGTACAAAACAAGAGTCTCACGAAAGCAATCGCCGAGGAAAGCAAAAGTAAGTTTTCCGAAGTCCCTTGAGCGAATATGTTCGGGACAAAGGAAAGCAAAAGTATGGTTTTCCGAAGTCTCTTGAGCGAATATGTTCGGGACAAAGGAAAGCAAGAGTATGGTTCTCCGAAGTCCCTTGAGCGAATATGTTCGGGACAAAGGAAAGCAAAAGTATGGTTTTCCGAAGTTTCTCGAGCAAATTATGTTCGGGACAAAGGGAAACAAAGGGATCTGGCAAAAAATACTTAGCCAAATTTTTATCTATCGAGCCAAAAAGTGCTTACAGAGAAGAAAGTTGCTGAAAGACTACAAAAAAGAAGAAGAAAATGAAGACAAAAAGCCCTAGTACAAGCTAAGGAACCTCGGCGTCTTGAGAACTGCCAGCCTCTGTGCTTTTGTCAGCAGCCTTCGGCGCCGGGAAAGAAGGAGGCAGTTTCAAGTGCTCGATCTTGGACCAAGTCCACCGAGGCTCCTTTGGGATGTTCATGCCTTCCAGGAAGGAGAGGTCAAAATCTGGGAACTTCTGCAGAATTTGGTGCCGAGAAAGACAGAAGCCGTCTTGAAAGCCCAACTTCATCATATCATCGGACTCCCGCTTCTTGACCGCAAAATCTGCATAGTCCTTCTCCAGATCCGCGTAATCCTTCTCCAGATCCTTAAGTTTTCTCTTCAATGCCTTCATCTTCTTCTTCTCTTCTGAAGGCTTTTTCAGAGATGCGACCTCGGCTTCGAGCTGGGCCTTTTCCTCGAGCGTCTTCACAAGGATTGCGTCACTTTCTGACTTATCCTTTTGAATCGCTTCTACGGTCGAAGTCAGCTCCGCCACTCGAGAGCCGATGTCGGAAAGTTTCTGGGAGGTGCCTTTCTCAAGTTCCTCTTTCTCTTTTATGAACCCCTCCCGAAGTTCAGCAATTTCCTTCTCCGAAGACTGCTTCAGCTGAGCATTATCGGCAGCCAACGCCGAACACTAGGCCTTCGTCTTGGTGTAAAGGTCCCAGAGTGACGCCCTCCTCTCTGACTCTCGCGCCACCCGAACACGGAGCAACCCGGCATACCCCATCAGCTGCAAAAAAAGCAAACAAAGGGAAAATGGTGCTAAGTAAAAAGCAAAGGCGAAAATGGCACTAAGGAAACAGTGAAGCGTACCTGGGCGGCATGTTCAGTGAGTTTGGCGGCCAGAGAGATGTCGCCTGGGTAAGCCTCCGTAAGGGCCTTGTAAGAGGCCTCAGTAAAAACCCCTTTGCACATCTGCCAGACCATCTCGGGACAGTCCTCGGAGTACATATTCATGTCCTCCGTGAACGTCCAGAAGGGCTCCTTCGGAACTTTCCCTGCTGGGACTTTGGCATCCCGAAGGGCCCTCTTGCGGGCGTGTTCGGCAACCCAGTCAGGAGCGGCCACCTCCGCTGCACAACAAAGCAGAAAAATTGGTTAAGGCCAGAAAACTCTTAAGGATTTACAAGAGAAAAAAAGGTTCTTCGACAAAATACAAACCTGCTGGCACCTCAGTAACGTCGTCATCAAGAATCGACGTCACCTCAGTAGAGACCCCCTTGCCTTTTATTTGGCGCCGTTCCTCGGCAGAAGGGGTCTCCTCCCCATCGCCCTCCAGAAGAGCATGCGAAGGCATGGGGCTTTGAGGAAGGACGTCGGAAGGAGGGACGTCGGCAGAAGGAACCTCGGGCAAAGGGGCAGCAGGGTCTTCGGGCTCCTCGCCCACCTCCTCCGGAATTTGCGGAAGAGAGGAAGGAGCAGCTTTCTTTGCCCGTTTGGAAGGAGGGCCGCCCGAAGTCTGCTTTCGCCTCCGAGACGCGGCCTTCTTTGTCTGTTCGCCCCTCTCGGCCTGCCCGGTAAAAAGAGCCTTGTAGAAGGCAGCCGCGTCATCACCCATCTCTGAAAAAAAGGAAAAGAAGATCAGTGTAAGTCCAAGATGAAGTTATGAAGGAAAAAATGAGAAAGTAACTTACTCTCGTAAAAAGACTCATAAGTCTCTTTCCCCCGAAGGAGTTTCACGAGCCAGGAGTCCTTCCCCGAAGAAGCCGGTTTCAGCATGTTGAGGTCTGTCACATGCTCCTTTACCACCTTGAGTTCCCGAAGGACCTCTTCGGTCATGAGCCTCCAGTTGATCGGAAAGGGGTAAAGGGCACGACGAGAGACCTCGGCAGCCCAGTCAGAGAAGGCCCGGATGTGCCTGTCGAAGTCCTCAAAGATAGGTGCTACGTCGGCGTCTAGCAGTATCTTCGGGTCAACAACATCCATCTTGAGCCTCCCCTAAGCCCACTTGGTCGGGCTGTGCGACCAAACCTCCGACTTCTTCAGGAAAAAGAATTTTTGTTGCCACCCTCGCCAGCTGTCTTTGGTGGCGAAGGTGAACGTATACTTTTTGCTCCCGGATCCCCGAGGTAGCATAAAGTAGAAGCCACCCTTCGGGACCACGGAGAGCTTATAGTACTGAAGAAAAACTACAAAGTGAGGTTTTATTTTGAAAACGCCGCACATACAGAGGAAGGCGTTGAAATAGCAGTACGAGTTCGGTGGGAGTTGGTTAACGGCAATGCCATGGAAGTTGCAGAATGCGCTAACCATCTCCGGGGGGGATACCGAAGTCCGGCCTTCAGTTGGGCTCGAAAAACGGTGATTTCATCACTTCGGTTGGAGAAAGGAAATTGGTCAGGACGGGGCAACCTCGTCACAGAGTAAGAGGGTAAGAAAAACTTTTTCTTCCACTTCGCTAGTTTTGCCGGAGTAGTGCAGCAGGGGTGAGAAAGAAGAGGTTGCCAACTCTCGGGAACAGGTATGATGAAAACGAGTTCGGGAAAAACAAGGAAAACAAGTTCGGAAAAAACAAAGAAGAATCTTTCAAAAAAGCAGAAGGACTAAAACCCACCAAAAGTCTTGCCGGAATCTGGATTTCTGGAAGCCGTCGTGAAAAGTGGTCGGAAAAACGCCTGAAAAAGGAGAACCGCCGCTGAAAATCGGGAGAGAATTAGAAGGCAAAAGAAAGCAAAAGTAGAAGCAGAAAGAGGGTTATGACAGGACTGATATATATAGGCCGAGAAGGCCAGGAGAACCGTCGTCATTAGTACCCCTCGGAAGGCGAAGCGTCGCCATAACTGCTAAGAGCGCCTGAAAAGTCGCGCCTGCCATACTCAGTGCATTCTTACCCAATAAAAGTACGCCATGTGTCAGCCATCGCGCAGCAAATGTGCCACGTGTCGTCCATCACGTCGAGCGCGCCCTCTGACATCGTTTGGTCTAGAGGCGCCGCCCTAGACTGACTCCGCTAGACACAGGACGCGACGCATGAGCAGACCTATAAAGGAAAAAAAGTAGGTTACCTCGAAGACACCAAAAGACAGCCTGTGACTTCGGGCAAAAGGTCTATCTTCGGTACAAGGTTATCCTATCTTCCCTCGCCACAAGGATACCAAGAGATAGCCTGTGACTTCGGGCAGAGGGTGTATCTTCGGCACAGGGACAGCCTATCTTCTCGCGCCCCGAGGACGCAAAAATGCTGCCCATCGCTACAAGCAGAAGAAGGCGTCTTCGGCACAGATATCACAACCACAGGACCCGAAAACCGATGAACCGAAGTTCCTCACTTCGGCTTTTCGGAGGGGGGCCTGTGATAGCCAAAGGCTATTGCCTCCTTGGTAGTAACTCCCTGCCAGAATATTGGCCGAGGAGTCTGACGTCACCCAAGAGAGGATCTTTTCACTGACCTCGGAAGGTGCGAAGTCAAACACTATGAGCTCGAGACTTTGGTTAGCTCGTCAGGAATTCCGAGGACAACACTGTCTCCATCGAGGGGCCAAACTGACCATCTTCGGGTAAGAGAGCCATCTCTCTGAAGCAAGGGAGAATCTCCCCGAAGGCAGAGGCCCCGAAGAGGATCGTCCCCCGAACAATAAACACCTGAACAAGGGAATCCCCGAACTATGGGTGTGAGTCCCGAAGAAGGTGTTCATCAAGGGAACTCCCAGAACTATGGGATAGATCCCGAAGGAGGTGCTCGCACCGAAGGACGGATAGAATCCGAAAAGGGTGCACGCACCGAAGGGCGACCTCGCCCAGGGGACCTCGGGAGTACGGTATAAGCATTTAAGGAGCCTCTGACATACCGCCCACAAGCCCTACACGTCACATCAGAACGACGAACTAACATGCCGTAGCCGCCCCAGTCATGACACAACCTGTCCGGGTCCAGGGCTAAAGGAGGCTGCAAATGGCTGCCTGTCCCCTAGGTCCAAAAGTACATATCAAATCCGACCGAACACGTGTCATGATCTGAACGGACCAGCTACTCCTATAAATACTAGGAAATGGGACTGGGCAAAGGATGGGCATTTTCCTCCCTCTGAGAAAACACAAAACAGGCAAGACACTTGATCCCTTAGTGTTCTTCCTCCACTTTCACTCAGAAAACTGACTTGGGCGTCGGAGGGTCCTCCCCGGAAAAGCAAACCGGGGACCTCCTAACCTCTTCTTTGAGCTTTTCAGGCACACTCAGCTGGGAAACCAGAGCTCCAGGCGCTCGCCTCCTCAGGAAGTCTCTCCGCCTGTCAACATGACAGCAAACGAAGATGCCTTGGGGCATCATCAGGTAACCTCTCCTAAGAAATCTCCACTTCAGGCGCTCCTCCTCACCGCAAGTCCCCCTCACTCTCACCATGTCACACGACGAAGATGCTGCAGGGCATCACTTCTGGAGAATAAGGAATTAGGATTCTTCCCCTTGGTGGGTCTGACTAATGTAGTAGACAAGCCCTTATTCTAGTCATTGCTCTCTCACAAGGACTGTGCTAACGAAGCCTTTTGTCACATCCAAGTATAGGACAAGGGGCTCATTAGGTTCTAGTTGTTTGAGTATTGGAAGTTGTCGTAGGTATTCTTTAATATGTTTAAAGGCTTCACGACATTCTTTGGTCCACTCAAATACCATTTCTTTCTTAGGTATCAAGAAAAAAGTATGACACTGATCTCTGAAGAGTGATATAAATCATCCAAGGGCAGCCAACCTACCCGCTAGCTTCTAAACATCCTTCTTATTTTAAGGATTAGGCATCATCATGATTGCTTCAATCTTGTTGGGGCTGGCATCAATCCTTCTTTCCAAGACCATGTAGCCTAAGAATTTTCTGGCTCCAACTCCAAAGGCACACTTTTGGGGGATCAATCTCATATTGAACTGTCTCATTCTTTGAAAGGTTTTTATGTAAATAGTCAAAGTGATGATCTATTGCCAATTCCTAATGATCATGTCATTTATGTAGACTTCCATATTATGTCTAAGTTGTTCCTTAAAAATCCTGTTCATGAGCCTCTGTTAAGCAGCCCCTGTGTTCTTTAAGCCATAAGGCATTCTATGATAATGATATATGGCCTCTCTCATGATGAAGGCTATTTTTTCTTCATCCTCAGGATCCATGCAAATTTGATGGTAACCGCTAAAGGCTTCCATGAAAGACATGATTTTGAACTCTGAAGTGGCATCGACTAATTGGCCTATGGATGGTAATGGATAGGGATCCTTGGCGCAAGCATCATTTAGGTTTTTGTAATCGTCGCACATGCATCATTCTCCTTTTTCTTTCTTCACCAGGACCATATTAGCAAGCCATTCAAGGTATCGTACCTCTTCAATGATACTCACTTTTAATAGCCTTCCAACTTTCTCTCTAATGAAGTCTCTCCTTCCAAGTGTCATATTCTGCTTATTCTATTGGACTAGCCAAATGGAGGAGTTGACTTGTAATCTGTGTGATAATTTTTTAATTTATCCCTAGCAAGTCATTAGCAGACTACGTGAAAACATCCATATTAGCCCATACGAACTTGGTGAATGATTGTTTTACCTCAGAAGGGAGATTTTTTCCAATCTTCACAGTTCTTCTATGGAAAATCTCTACTACTTAGCATCCTTAGATAGGGATATGCCAGGTTCATTTCATGGGATTGTTCAGTTATGTTTTTTGGCTCCATCGAGACTGACTTGTCATCCTTTGGTATGGCATTGTATGGTGACCAAAAATTCTAAGGTATGAGAGTTATAGATAATCCACCTATTCTTGTATGTACCCGTTAGCATGAGGGGCAGTTTGGCTATCCCGAGTATTGGAACCTCCTCTCTACCAACTCCAAACGTAGTCCCCAAAACAAGAGTTAAAGAAGATCTTCTTACCCAAATTTTTTCTAGTAAATCAGCAAAGAGGATATTAGAGTTGGCTCTGATGTCCAAGAAAAACCTCTCAACATCAAAATTATTGATTCTGGAAGAAATGACAATTGGATCCACATGGGTCACCAAAACACAAGACTTATCAGGCCCCGTTAGGATGCTACTAGGGTAGGCTAGCTCTAGCTAAGCAATCTTACACTTTTACGTTTCTAAGTCATAAAAGACTTTCCATTAGTGAACATGTGTATGCTCCCTACAGGTGGAACTAGGTTTCTGCTATCCCTTAAGAGGGATGGTTGCCTGTCATGTCATTGAACCTCATCGTGGTCATCTTCATCATCTCTTCTTCAGGGCCTATCTTCTTGCCTCTGGCAAGGGGATGGTGGCCTGACCAAGCATTCCTTCAATTTCCTTGCTTGAATCATCTCCTCCAAAAGTTTCTTCAGCTTTCAACAGTCCTTAGTATCATGGTCCTTGTCTTTGTGATATTGGTAGTACTTTTTCATATCCTTGTTGTTCGCAAAGCCTATTTGTAGGGGCCACCTGGGCACTTGGTTTCTCCTTTCCGAGGCATACAGAATATTTGACCTTGTTTCTCTTGGAGACTACAGGACTGGATCTGAAGGTGAAGGTTCTACACCTCTACTCATCTTTCTAGGGGCATATTTCCTTTCTTTGATCTTCAGTTGTTCCATCTACATCTTGGGCCAATTAAGTTCTTCTACATGCATGTACCAAGTAGCTCGGCCAATGAATTCTTCTATGTCTCTACTAGGGTTCTAATAGAGGTCCCAGGCTAACCTAGACTTTCATGCTAGACCCTGATAATGGCTACCAAATGTAGCTTAGAAGACAAGCCTTGTCCCAGTACTGCCTTAACATTAAACCTCCGCACAAAGTCCCTTAAGGACTCATGTCAAAGTTGTTGTATCTTCAATAAATGGGCCATCATCTTGGGCGTTGACTTGCTCCCTAAAAAGTGGTGAATGAATGCCTAGGAAAGGTCTTTGAATGAGTGGAAATGACACACCATGCTGGTCCTAAAGCAGTAAATGGCTGTGCTCGTCAACATTAAGCTTAAGGCCCTACACATTATTACATCTAAGGCCCTTTCCAGCCTCATGAAAGTGATATACCACTATAGATGATTGACAAGATCCATGAGGCCATTGTACGAATCGATCTTCAGTATGCAAAATCCATCAAGAGTTAGCGAACCAATTATCGCATCCGTGAAGGGTTGGAGCCACATGTAATCAATATCAATAGTATAACCAAAACCAACCATGGGGGGCTTGGGCACCCTCATACGCTGCTCCATCTAATCTAGCCTTTGCAAAATGCCACAAACTGTCAAATCATCCAAGTGATGTGAGGAGTTCGACTACATGGACCCTCGGGGGCAAATCCCAAAAAGGGACTTATTGGGATTTGTCAAGTGCCATGTAACTTGTAGCAACCTCTTCTAGGGCCTTTGCTAATGCTATTCAAATCTCCTGTTGAGTGATTGCCTGCAACTGCTCAAAGAAAGAAAGTTGTAGGGCTTGGAATTGATCATCATCCAAAAGATTGGGGCCTTTCCCCTTATGGGGATCTTTTCGGGGTGTCACGGGCTCATCCCCTACTATAGCATGGGCAATTCTCTCGTCCTAGGGTTCTCCACCACTTTGGGGCAATCGATGCAACCCCTAATCTGGCTATCATGCTCATTTCCTGGCTGATCTTAGTTTTCCATGCTAGATCTCCAAGTATTCTCCATGCTTCCCGTAAATGGCGCCAAATTGATACTCAATTTGGTGAACAAAGATCATATGGACAAAGACAACGTTAAGGCCCCAGGATGTTTTCCTAGGGAAAACTCTTTATTAAAATCAAGTTAGTTTTCTGCGAATGGAAAGAAATAGTAAGGTGTGTAGTAGAAATCTCGTACCTTGGAATTGGTAAATGACGTGGGTTTATATAACTGAGGGAAGGTCTAAGAGGATTACTTCTGGATGAAAATCCTCTAACCCATCCAGTAATTTTGGGATTCCACTTCCATCCTAGGGGATTTTCCTGTTTGGCTTGTTGGGCTTCTTGTCTTCGATCCGCCTATCGTGGACTTGTTTGTTGTGGTACTTGCATTAGGCCTATGCCCTACCAATTGGAATGAAATTTTTAGTCAGCCTCATTTTTCCCTGTTAAAATGGGAATAAAATTCCACTAAAAAAAGTTTGGTGGTATTTGGATGTGGACCTTTTAGTTTTTTATTAAAATTTTAAGTGAATAGCTTGTTTTAAAAATGTGAAAAACCTTATTTTGTAACTTTGAAAAACTCATGCTATAAAATAGAAAATTTTGTTTTAGATGTTTTCCATTTTAACATATGAGTTTTTCAAAGTTCTAAAGTTTTTCATATTTTAAAATATGTTATGCACTAAAAATTTTTCTTAAAGAAAATTTTGAAAAAATGAAAAAAAATTCCAAACTAAACATCAACTTACCAAATTTCATTTCCATTCCATGTTCAATAAATTACTTATGAATTTGACCTCACTTGATTCACAAAATGCCAAGTTTCAATCAACAGTCATCATCATCATTTTTTCTTCTATTCATCATAGATATATGCACAATTGTCACGAATACAATAAAAATGCAAAAAAAAGGCTATTGAAATTAAGTCGTTAAACATGTATAGTCATCCTTCATTCGCTAGTTGGTCATATTTTGAGTGACTAAAGAGTGGTAATATTTTCAGTCATCAATTTTCAATCATCTTTCAATCGCTGTAATTTCTAAATCAGTCATTATTTAGTTGTTACAGTATCCCTTTCTCAACTGCCACTTAGTGGCTATCCCTATTTCAATCACCCTCAGTCACTCCTACCAAAAAATAGCACCACCCTCATCTTTTTTTTTCTCATTCTCTCATTTGCAATCTTCTCCCTCCAAAACCACTTCTTCCTCTAGTAAGGAAGAGTCTGAAGTGAATGACGCAAAGGAGGATAACTTTGAACTTTAAATAGTCAAGATAGAGTCTTTTAATCCAAGATCACTACCAGTCAGCCATTGAACCATCCACTTTTATTACTCCACCCTTGCACCATCCTTCTTCCTTGGCCAATACGCCATCATCTTCCTTCAGTAACTCTTATGTCATCTGTTTTTTTTCTAGCCTACTATCATAAGGTGCCACACCATCCCCATCCTCTACCTGGACACCTAGGCAAAAGTTCAAATGGCACCCGCATCCATCATCGCTCGTGAAACTCATCATGGCTGCGATCATGTGGCAACATGTCACCACCAAGGAAGTGTCACCAAAAGGGAAATGATTATTGAGGATGGCCTTGTATGCAAGAACATGTTGCCACCAAGGAAGCATCACCAGGGGAGGGAATGGTTATTGAGGATGGCCTTGTACCATAAACCCAATTAACATTAAAAAAAACAAAAATGTACTTAATTAAAATTTAAAAAAATAAAAAGAAATAACAATTGAATTTATTAGTTGCTATTGTCTAGGCTATACGCAATAGAAGTGACTGACATTTTCAATAACTCCTGTTAGTCACTCCTCGATTGCTATGCATGAACGACTATGATAAAAGCAATGGAAAGTTTCAATTGCTTTTCAGTCACTCACTATGACTGATTGCAATTAGAACCCCAATCATTTTTGTGCATTTCTTTTGTACTATATGACATCAAGGTAATGGCCACCATGGACTATTAACAACTGCAAAGCCAAGGCAACACAAAAAACAGCCTACCTACAAGTGGCATCAGCCAAGTTTAGGGATGTCAATGGATATTAGGTTCAGTAGGCATGCGGTTGCAATGCAATTTGACGGTTCATTTTCTTTTTTTTTTTTTTTTTACAATTGATCGATTTTGGGTCGGATGTAGTTTTTCCTTTTCCACCCATCGGTAGGTTTGAGTAGGATGCAAGTAAAGGCATTTCATTCTATTGTTGTTGATTGTTCATTGCCTGATCTTGGATTTGATGGCCCAACATATACATGGCAATGAAATTGTCGAGGCAATGTTTTGGCACGAGCTGGCCTTGATTGAGGATTAGTTAATCAAAGATTGGATGTCTCTTTTTCTGTTTGCATAATTACGAGACATATATTTTCACTCAATCCAACTACTATACTGTTCACATATTTTTCCAGCATTTATCAAAACTGAATAGTGGAGGACATCCATGACATTTTGAAAATGTGTGAGCTTCAGATATTGAATATGAGTAAATTGTTCAAGATAGTTCCTGATCCTTTACGATAGCTAATAGTTGGTCAACATTGCAAGAAAAAGAATCTCACTGCCAACTTCACCTCACTTTTGGCATGATGCAAAGTTTGCCTTTCTTCCATGCAAAATCCAAACACTGGAAAGTAAGAAGAAGTTTTTTCTGCATTCAAATGCTTCTATATCTTTAGAGGTGGAGCATGAAACACGAACTTAACTACATGCTTTATTGGATATATAAAGAAGAAACATATTAGAAGCAACAATCTAAATCTCTATGGTTACAATGAGGTGATAGAAATGCCACATAATTTCATCAAGCTACAGCCTCGAGAAAGAAAAAAAACATATTTCTGGATTGTTTGATGCTTCTGATCAGTTTCTACCTCTATATGGCGAGGTACATAAACATATTCTGGATTTCTATATCCAACTATTCTTACCCCAGGGATCAATAAATCTTACTGATGTGCTTCTAAAGATTAGTATGTGAGTTACACAAAAAAATAAATGCTAGACTCCTTTGGACTTTTATAGAAAAAGAACTTATAAATGCCCTTGATTATATACATGCACCCATATAAGGCATCAAGAACTAATGGATTTTCACCATTATTTTTTTAGAAATACTAGACATGGGTTCGAAAGGATGCCTCACATTAACTCTTGAAAATTTTGAATGGAAAGGATGTTGGGATTGCGCAACGAATGATAACTTTTAGGGCAAGATGGTTAGTAAACTGACACCAAAAAATTTATGTGGTTTACCCTTAATTTTAGGGCTATGTCTACGGCCCAAACTCTAATATTTTCTTCCCCTATAAAACTAGTAGTCTTACATAGAGAGAATCTTTTATAGATAAAAAATTCTAGAGGTATGAGATAAATCCAAAATAGTGGCACCCAATTGTTTCCCAAACACCTCATAAAATTATCTCACTATTTTGTCACTCCCTAAAAACAATCTCTCTTTTTCCTATAATTTTCTTTTGCCCATAATATTGAGCAAGCTATACTGGTTTAAGGTAAGAAGAAGGAACAGCTATTTATAGCCAAAGTACCGCATTGCTCTAATCTGGATTTCAATAATTGGTACCGTACCAAGCTTGTATCATCTCTACTTTTCAAATTTATGGCACCGCCAGCCACAACAATAGACTAAAGGAAGAAAGAAAGATGAGAAGAAGAGAAAGAAAAGAAAAGAACCATAAAAAATAAAAATAAATGAACTCTACATGGGGGAACAATCAACAATCTCCCCCTCCCACCTCACGTTGGAGTTCCACCATTTATGCTGCTAATCAACAATATCCAAATTTTTCTCTTGCTAGAATTTTGGTCATCATAACATATCCATTTTCATCAGTATAGATCTTCTCAATCTGTTGTAGCTTCATCTCCGATGCATGCCTTATCCAATGATATCTAACATCAATGTGCTTGGATTTTTGAATGAAAAGAGAAATTCTTACCAAGGTGAATTGTACTCTGACTATCACAAAACATCTGATATTTCTCCTAGTGGAAACCAAGTTCTTTTAAGAACTTTTTCATCCATAGCAATTCCTTACATGCTTTTATTGCTGCTATAAACTCTATGTCAATTGTTGAAAGATCAACATATTTCTATAATTTTGACTGCCATGACATAACTCCCTATGTGAATGTAATCAGGTAACCTGATGTATACTTTCTTAAGTCAACATCACCAGCCATATCTGTATTAGTGTAGCCAACTAATACAAGCTTTACATTTCCAAAACATAAGCACATTTTGGAAGTACCACGAAGATACCTAAAAATCCATTTAACTGCAACCTAATGTTCTTTACCAAAGTTTGAAAGGAAGCTACTTACTACACCAACTGAGTAAGCAATATTTGGCCTTGTACATATCATGGCATACATCAAGCTTCCAACTACTGAGGCATATGGAACCTTTTACATTTCTTCCTTCTCTTTATCAGTAGAAGGGCATTGTTTGAAACTTAATCTAAAGTGATTGAAAAGAGGACAACTAATCACTTTAGCCTTGTCTATATTAAACCTATGAAGTACTTTCTCAATGTACTTTTCCTGCGATAACCACAATTTCTTGGTGCTCCTATCTCTTGTTATCTTCATGTCAAGAATTTGCTTTGTTGGCTCTACGTTTTTCATAACAAAAGACTTACTCAACTACTTCTTCAAGCTGTTGATTTTGGAAATATTCTAGCCAACAATTAACATATCATCCACATAGAGCAATAAAACAATGAAATCATCATTAAAGAATTTCTACACAAACACACAGTGATCTGAAGTAGTCTTATTATAACTTTGCTCCCCCATAACTGACTCAAACTTCTTATACCACTGCCTCGGTACTTGCTTCAAGCCATACAAGCTTTTCTTTAGCTTGTAAACATAATCCTCTTTTCCTTTTACTTCAAAATCTTCTGGCTACTCCATATATATTTCTTCTTCCAAGTCCCCATGTATGAAGGCACTTTTCACATTCATTTGCTCAATTTCCAAGTCGAGACATGCTGCAAGTCCTATAACTATAAGGATGGATGTCATTTTCACAACCGATAACAAAATTTTATCAAAGTCAATGCCTTTCCTTTGGCTAAAACCCTTGACAACTAATCTGACTTTGAATCATGGTTATGAATTAATTCTTTAGACTTGATTCTAAATACCCATATGTTTTTCAAAGCCCTTTCGTCTCTTGGCAACTTCACCAGCTCAAATGTTCTATTCTCATGCAAGGATCTCATTTCTTCTTGCATAGCTTCAATCTACCTTTCCTTGTGTTCATCATCCATAGCTTCATTAAAGTTTTCTGGTTCTTCCCTGTCAGTCAATAAAACATATTCATTTTTAGAATATCGAATAAAGCGTTTTCTAACTCTATTAGATCTCTTTAAAATTAGAGAACCCACTGGTGCTGGTGGTTGTTGATGAACACCATCATCATTGGCATTACCTGGTTCATTTGTAATAGGACCATCATGATCATTTTCCTCTGGTTAATCATTTTGTATGTCATCTCCAACTGTCCTTACACTGCCATTGGAAGAATCAATTGCAAGTTTGTTGAACTACCATCAGATCCTGAAGCATTCTTCTTAGTTTTCTCAATATCCTCAATGGTTTGATCTTTAAAAAATACAACATCACAGCTTCTGACAAACCTCTTTGTGGCTGGATCATAAAATTTATAACCAAACTGATCTTTCCCTCAAGATATACACGTAGGCTTTGTAAACAAACACTCACAGATAGTCATAGGAGACATTCTTTCCCGACCATACATTTTCTGGAACATCATACTGTAGATGAACACATGGTGAAAGATTCAACATGTGAGAAATTGCTAGCAATGCTTCACCCTAGAACATCTGAGGCAGTTTTGCATGTGAGAGTCTCTCTCCATCAAATTCCTATTCATCCTCTTAGCTAAACCATTTAACTGTGGTGCCCTAGGAGGCGTTGTTTGATGTCGAATGTCATGCTTTTTGCAGTAAGCATCAAATGGTCTAATATATTCTCCACCAATGTCTACTCAAATTCACTTCAACTTCTTGCCAGTTTGCCTCTCAACTAGGGTTAGAAATTGCATGAAAACTTCTAACACCTGATCTTTTGATTTCAGAATTTATACTCATGTCTTTCGAGAATGATCATCAATGAAAGTGAAAATGTATCGAGTACCACCAAGTAATTTCAACATTAGCCCACACAAATCTAATTGTACTAGATCTAACACAGTTTTCATTTTGGAAAGAAGAGAACTCTTGAAAGATACTCTATTTTGCTTTTCTACTAGACCATCAGCACATTTCTTCAAATGGACCTAATGTAGTCCAGGTAACATCTTCTTTTTGGCAAGATGGGTCATGCTTTTTTGACTCATATGACCTAGTCATTTATGTCATAACTCCACTGTACTGTCATTCTCCACTTCATTCACAGTATCCTAGGAGAGCTTTTCTTGCATCGTGTACAATTTTGAGTTCTTTGTTCCTCTGGCTATAACTAGGGTTCTTTTAGTTAGCTTCCACTAACCATTAAAGAAAATGTTGCAATAACCTTCATCATCAAGTCAGCTTGTTGAAATTAGATTCAGACGTAAATACGGAACATGCCTGACATCCTTCAAGACTAACCATGCACCATTCTAAGTCTCCAGAAAAACATCTCCTTTTCCTTCAGTTTGTGAGAAACCTTCATTTTCCATTCTCAAAATACCAAAATTGCCAGGTGTGTAAGATGAGAAAATTTCTTTCCAAGAAGTAACATGAATGGTAACATCACTGTCAATCACTCAGCTCATCTCATGGGTTACAAGATTAACAATATCATCATAATGGACAATGTTGAACTTATCGGCAACATTTGCTTGTTCATCATCACTACTATCATCCTTTTTCGGTCCTTTGCCTCTCTTTTGATCTTGCTTAAATTTTTGCCAAAACTCTTAATATGCCTCTCTTTCCTATAGTAATGGCAGTTAATATTTGCGTATTTGTTTGACTTTCCTCTACTCTTATCTCTTGGCTTTCGCCCCCTAGTCTCACTTCTCCCTCTAGAATATACTACAAGGAGGCCTGATTGTGATGAAGAGGATTTTTGTGATCTTCGTATGTTCTTTTCATTTAGTATTCTACTTTTGACGAATTCCACATTTACTACACCATTTGGTGCAAAATTTGTAAGTGAAATCTCAAAGTCTCTAAAAAATCTAGCAAGGAGGACAACATTATAAGAGTGAGTACCTCATTATCAAACTTCATGCCTATTGTAGACAATTGTTCTACGATTCCTTACAAACCATTTAGATGATTTGCCATGGATACACCTTCCCAATATTTCATGTGGAGTAATCTTGTCGAATAAAATAATTTGTTATTACCTATTTTTGAAGCGTACAACTCTTCAAGCTTGTTCCATAGTATCCAAACATGAGTTTCTGTAGATATATAGATGTAAACATTATCTTCGACAAATTGTCAAATGAAACCATATACTTATGCTCGAATGCCCAATCTTTTTCCGATCTGTCCCCCTGTTTAGTTGTACTAAATGCGGGCAAGTGCATCTTCGTCATATTCCTTCATTTTCCTTTTCCATCTGTGGTAATTCGAGCCATTCAAACTAATTTTCTTACTGGTCTTGGCTTCTATGATGCTAATAAATACCACCTAGCGTCAAGCAAAAATGGTGAATAATAATTTAACTTATTTTCTAATGTGGAGGATCCATGTTTTAGTGGTAACTATAGAGCATACAATAAGTAGATATAGACAGTGGGCCTTGCTCTTATATCAGTTATTGGGATTGTGCAGTGGGTGATAACTTCGATGGCAAGATGATTAGTAAAATGGCACTAGAAAATTTACATGATTCACCCTTAATCTTAGGGCTACATCCACGGTACAAACTACGAGATTTTCTTTCACTATAAAAATAGTATGCTTATAGAAAAAGAATCTTCTCTAGAAAAAAATTCTAGAGTATGAGATAAACCCAAAATAGTGATACTTAAGTGTTTCCTAAATACCTTAAAACATTATATCACTATTTTGTCACTCCCAAAAAATAATCTCTTTCTTTCCCATAATTTTCTTTTAATCAGAGTATTGAGCAAGCTACACTGGTTTGAGGTAAGAAGAGGGAAAGGCTATTTATAGCAGAAGTACCACATCATTCTAATCCGAATTTCAACAATTGGCACACACCCAACCTGTATCTTCTCTACTTTTCAAATTAGCGCCACCGCCATCCGCAACAATAGACTAAAGGAAGAAAGAAAGACAAGAAGGAGAGAGAGAAAAGAAAAGAATAAAAAAAACAAAATAAATGAACCCCACATGGGGGAAAAATCAACATTCTGAAGGGTCTGAATGGTACATATATTGTTCTTATATCAAAATTATCAGATTCCAAGATAGTGACAAAGTAAATTTTTATAAATTTGTGCAATGTACTGTACAAACTATTGTCTAAAAAACTTGCTAATTAGTTGAAACTATTACTTCCCCTATCATATTTGAGGAACAAAGAGCATTTGTTCAAGGCCAAATACTCTTTGATAATTACATGATAGTATTTGAGTTGTTTCATCGCATGCATACTTCACGCAAGTCATCTATACCTACATGGCTTTAAAATTTGACATGACTGAAACCCATGACTGTGTTTGAGTGGGATTTCTTAGAATAAATAATGCTTGCACTTGGCTTTGATTCTTAGTGGGTATTGCACAATCTATTACTCGGTTCTAGTTAACGATGTCCCTTCCGATATTTTGTATTTATCTCGCAGTACAAGAAAAGGGACCCTATTTTCTCATATCTCTTCTAAATATGTGCTAAAGGATTGTGTTCTCTATTTCACCATGCAACCAGTTAGGGATTTCTGCATGGAGTGTCAATGGGTGCTACTAGTCCCCTTCTATCACATCTTTTATTTACCAATGACTAACTTTTTTTCGCTCGTGAGTATGATGACAAAGGAAGGTTCATTTTAGCTTTACTAGAGCAATATCAAATAGCCTTAGGCCAACTTGTAAATATCTCATAGTCATCCATATTTTTCAGTGCTCTAATGTCTGAAGATCAACAATCAAGATTAAAATAGTTTTTTTGCACTATAAAAGACCTAGGGGAAGACAAATATCTAGGAATCCTAATGATTTTGGGTCATAAACATGTCCATTTCTTCGACTACTTGTGTAAAAAGGTATGCAAAAGACTTAAATTATAGAAATCATGGTTACTGTCCTAAGTAGGCCAAGAAGTACTCCTTAGTTTGTTCTTCAAGCAATCCTTACTTTTGTCATGAGTTGCCTTGTTGTGCCAAAGATGATTGTTCATAAATTGCATTCTTTGATGGCTAACTACTTTTGGAGTCACCAATCTAATCTACAAAGTTGGTGATTACTGCAAAATTCAAATTCTTTGATCTCTCGGGTATAAAGGGGAAATATCACCCCGGTTCATCTCTACTACAAATTAAAGATCTTCCTGGTTCATCCCATGTTTGGCAAGTCATTCTTATAGATTGCAGTCTTTTGCATATAAGTGGGGGGGATTATGGTTAGTAGGTGACGGGACCTTGATTAATGCATGGCATCATAGATTTCTTTTGCACCTAATTTCTCATTGCTTACGGTTCCAACCCCTGAGATAGAAAGTTGGACAGTGGCCAATCTCTTGTTTCCTAATGAATCTAGATGGATTCTCTAGCTCTTGACATGTATGTTTCACCCTATGAATGTCTCTCATATCATCCAAATCCCTATTAGTTGTAACCTGTTTTGGACATATTTACTTAAGGGAGTGAGACAAAGGGGGACTATAGTGTCTGCTCCAATTCTCACTTACAGTATAGACTCCTACATTTGGATCCAAGAGCCTCGCACTAAGAACCATTAAGATGGGAACCAAGAATCAACCCAGTGTGGAACCAAACCCAAGGTATATGTATAAATATATTAAAAAAATTATAATATTACTAAATTGCTCATATATTTATGTATGAACATGTACATTAAAAACTATGATATTACTAAAAAAATTATTATATTACTAATTTGCTAATATATTAAGAACAAGTACATTTAAATGTTAATTAAGTTGTATATTATGTTAAATATTTCTTAAATTGGTTATGGATAATTTTATTGGATTACAAAGTTGTTGATTATTATATCTATTTGATAGGAATAAAAAAAATCTAAGAACTAGACACATAGTTCTAGTTCTGTTTGGTTTTCAATTTTCAGATTACGTAGGATTTTTTGAAAATATCCCCATTTTGATTTGGTTTAGTTCCACTAAAGAAAGGAACCAACCTGACTCATGCTCAACCCTAGTATTCATAGCTCCTAGCGAAAGCTCTAGTTGCAAGACTTGTTTTTAATTTTAGCGCATTATCAAACTCTTCAATATTCCACATAATATTTAGTATGTTAAGTACATTGTCAAATATTTGTCTCATATAGCACTATCTATATTTTTTCCTATTTGCTTAATTATATTACTAAATATCCAGTACAAAAAAAAAACTAAATATCAACGTACTTAAAAATTACCTCATCACCATAGCCTACATAAGGATAACAATTAAGTAGGTCAGCTCGAGTTTGGGTTAGGTCATTCTGGTTCAGGTTTAGTCAGGTCAGCATCATTTCAGGTTCGAGGTTAATTCAGGCTGGGTCAATTTCGGTTTCAGGCAACTTCAGGTATTTGGGTTTTGGGTTTGGTTTGGGTTAATATTCAGGTTTATTCGAGTTATTGGTGCATAAGTTGGAACAACTGGATTAATTCAATTTTTTATTTAGATTTTTCTAAAATTTAAATTAAAGAATTGATATTTTATGCAAATATTTGAAAAATTTAGAGACCCATGTTGCAATTTTTATAAGTAACTAAAATAAAAATTTAAAATTTAGGTACCTCATAACTAAGAAATTACTAGGCATAAAAAATAATTTTAAAAAAATTAATTTAACTATATATAAATATATTTATATACAATTATTTTAATGAAAATACCTAATTCAAAAATTTGTAAATTCAATTCATGAGACTATAAACTCAATTATTTTACAACCTGAGAAGTTAATAGGATCAGATGCATTGAAGTTATGTTGCCACTTTGAATTATAATTATTTAGAATCATTATTTAGGGTCAAAATAGGAATTAATTTACTTTATGTACTAATTTGTAGCCCTAGAGGTTATCTGAGGTCAGTGTAGGCAAAATGGAAGAGCTTGGGTGTGAATTAGAGGTTTTTAGAAAGTTCTAGGTAAAATTAAAAATTTTGGGACAAATCTATCAACTCTCGAGAGTTTGAGGTAAATTTGGCAATCTTATGAAACAAAATCTGATGATCTCATAAAGTTATGGGCTAATTCAAGAAATCCTAGAAATATTGAGCTAAATTGAAAAATCGCATAAAACCAGGGGCTAGAACACTAGGCTAAGAGTTTTGTTGGACTTAAACTAGAATTCTTGCCAAATTATATCCTAACAGATATAAGCCTCTTCAAATTGGATTTGGATAAGGTTTACTCTCTCAAAATATTATTAATCATGTTTATGTCTTCCCTAGTATAAATAGGGGTCACATTTTAAGAAAAATCACAAGAAAATTTGGAAGAAATTCACAGCCATAAGCTCCATAAAAAAAAGGTGAAACTGTAACTTTAGGTCCTTATCTTGGCATCTTCAAACCCAAAAACCCTAAACTTCCCTAACTGTCACCGCCACCCTTGGAAGTTACATTCCCTTTGCCTGATGCTTTCAGCCACTACTCCAATCATCAATGCTAGTCCTAGCTCACTGCCATTGCTTCCCCGCAACTCGCGCTGCCTGATCCAAAAGTCCCTTACCGCCATTTATGCCCCAAGTCATCGGTGCCAACAAAGAATCAAAGATGACCTGAACACGAACCCGCGATCCAACGCATTCTTCCATATTTGACCCAACCAAGCTTTCTCCTCTTTTGGTAAAATACTCATTTAACCCCTAAACTTTGTATTTTGGTCACCCAAGTCACTGACATTTTCTATTTTGCATAAAAGTCACTGATAGCAAGTTTTTTTATTGTTTTTCTTTTTTTTTTCTTGCTTATTTGTTCAAATTAGTCATGCATCAATTAAATTAATAATATCTTATACAATTACATGTTTAGTGTAAGAATTTAATTTTTGGACTAATCAATTTTTAGTTGTAGCTTTTAAATATTCATAATGCACACTACAAATTTCAATTTTAGAGCATTCATTCCATGTGATTTTAATTATTTTCATTTGTTGTACAGCAGTGGATCCAACAGTCAACATGTCTGGCATAAATGCGGATGACTCCAATAATCAAGAGACTGTTTGTTACCACTCTAAGTGTTTAAATACAATGACCATATTTAATGTGTCAAAATCCCAGGAGCAATGCATATTTTGTAGGCCAATCAAAACAACGATCACTATGTTTACCCAAGTGGCCCTCTTGGGTATTATGTAAATCTATGTATATTGGTCTGATCATCACACACATATTCACATACAATCTCATTTGGGAAGGAAGACAATGGCCAAAACTTTAACTTGAGTCAGAATAAAACTCATGAACAATTACATGCACACTTGGTGCACTTGGTGCCCTTTCATGTGTCTAAACAATAAAACCGTGTCCAGTTCAAATTCTAACCATGTCCTCCTATGCCCTTAAGATTTTAAAGCCTTTAATATACTTAAACATTCACAAGGGAATGAGTTGGAAGCTTTAAGTCCATCTAGAAATCACATTGTGGACTTTACAAGTCATTCGGGTAAAATGACCAAATGAACAATAACTCGTCCCAAAACAGTGAACTTTGACAGGACATATCTTAGACTACAGAGCACCAGATTGAATAATTCCAACTCCTAGTTCTTCTTCTAGAAGAGTACTAATTTCTTTCAAAACTTCATAGCCAAATGAAACTTGTATAGGAAGTTATGACCTCTAGACTACTGGGTATCAAAATTTAGCAATGATTTCCCATAATGCCCATACAAAATTTGCAAATAAATCATTCACTTCACTTTTAAGTGCAAAACTAGCTTGGGCAGCTTTATTCATGTCTTGAACACTTGGAAAATTCATTCCCCTAAATTTAGAGCCATTTTATACACTTTCAACATAATTTAATTTAAAATAGCCCATATGCAACAAAATGGACAGAATTGCACATTCAACTTCAAACATCACTTCATTACTTCAGATATCATCCATACAAGTTTTACAATATATTTACATGCATAGATGAATTATACATATGCCTTAGCTTATTTGGGTACATACACTAGCTTCTTGGAGAGCCTTACAAACACAATGCATTGTAGAAACTTCAAAAGGCAGCTGCTGCGTAAGGTAGAAAGTACCAACACTAAAATTAGAAAATTTGCTCCAAAAATCATGAAACACTCAAGTTTAATATTATACATATTTAAGTTCAAGTACATAAAATTTTATAGGAAAACTCAAACTACAAGTGTTAGTTTAAACATTCCCTTTCAGGTGTTCTTGAAAATGGACAAAAAGGGGGGTAAATTCCTTTGGAGAACTTAGTAAAGGCTTATCTTTAAAATCTTGAATTCACAGCCATATACCTGAAATCCAAAGACACTAAAATACAAAAACACAGCATATATACACAGATATAACCATCCAAATGCACAAACAAACACAGCAACAAACATATATAATGCTGGCAGCAATAACACATTAGGGTTAGTCCATAATCATTCAATAGAACAATAAGATATCACTATGGCAACCTTTCTCAAGCCTTTTCTTGTCTTATGAGGATTTTAGGTCTTATTTAGTATTAACTTGGGCTCTAGAAACCCTCAATTTTATTTCCATAACAGAGCACGAAAGCTATAGGGCCAAAACCCTATGTGCGATTTCCCCTTTAATATAAACTTGGTTCATCAAGCTCTTGGCTCTCTTCCAAGCTTAGGGTCTTAGCTTCATGGATGTTTGGCCATTAGTACTAAACAATAAATAGCCATGAAACCCAAACAAAACCCTTACCTTTTGCTGGAAATCCAATAAACCTTCAATAAACCCCAAAAACTAGGGTTTACTACCTTCCTTGATGCTTCGGTTCTTTGCTCTTGTTTTCTCTTGATTATTTGCAATAAGGTGGCTATGGTGGATGGTGGATGAGCTCAAGGAGATGAAGCTAGTAGATAGGAGTCAAATTTTAGGAAGAAAATGGGTGAAGACGATTTTTTTTTAGCTTTATTTCTTTTTTTGCCTTTAGTAATGGCATGTTTACAAATTTTGCAAACTTGAGGCCATACTTGGACAACGTTTTTACCAGCCATTTGGGACGGGAAATAGAAAGTTTTTGACCTCTTTTAACCTTAGTCAAACGTCATTTTCACCTTTAGAAAAATCTAGGACACTTAAGCCCTTTAGTGTCCTTAAGCATTAAATGACTAACTTTGCCTCCTTGATCACTTTGGTCCCCAATAATATCCTTAATTCCATCCATGTACTTTCTTCATAATTCCATGCATACCTTTCCATAGCCATATTTAAAAATTTGTGCAATTGAGTACCCAACCTTTGTAACCTTACAATTTAGTCCATAGGCTACTTGAAAATTAGGCAATGTATTAATGCTTTCTTAAGGAACAAATTATCATTGTACTTAACACTTAAGGGAGTGTGTATTCAATAATTTACACTTCATAATTCATACACTATGGTGACAATTAAAGCATATAAGTTTAAGTCTTTATGCTAAAATTTTCCCATTTTGTGAAGGTGTAACACTGTTAGTGCAAGGGGTGCTAAAAGATGGCAAAGCAGGTCTTGGTCTAAGGTTTGGAATGAGTTTGAGTGTATTGATGGAGAGCTATATGAAGATAAAGTGAAAATAGCCAAATGCAAGCATTGTAAAGTTAATGAGTACAAGGCTGATTCTACAGTAGGAACAAAAAAACCTTTGCGCCATTTAAAGAAGTGTGCCAAATATCAAAGTTCTTTAAATGGCAATGATAGCAATGAAGGATCATTCCATGAAAAGTTAAATGAAGCTACCTGTAAAGAGTGGCAATGTAGAATCACAATAAAGCATGAGATATCATATTCTTAAGTTGAAAATGAGGAGGTCTGTGGTTACAATTCATATCTAAACCCAAATGTTAAACATGTGTGTCGAAACACCTATAAAAGTGACATTGTTAAGTTCCATAAGAAATTAAGAAAATAACTTAAATATTCTTTGGGGAACCTTTCTGGAAGGATTTGCTTAACTAGTGATATATGGACTTTAATAATTGGTGAAGGTTATGTTTGTATCATTGCACATTATGTGGACATTAGTTGGAAGTTGAGGGGTAAAGTCTTGACTTTTTAGCATCTTGAACCACCTCATAATTCTAACATATTATATGAAAAAAAAATTGGTCTCTTGAAAGAATGGGGAATTGAGGGCTAAATTTTTTCCATCATTTTAGGCAATGCTAGCAACATAACTAGTATGCAGACTTTGTTGTGTGCCTAACTTCACCTTTGAAATGCTTTGATTTGTGGAGGAAAATATTTTCATATTTCATTATAGTGCACATATTTAGAATCTCATTGTTCAAGATGGGTTGAAGGTACTTTCTGGACATCTTAAAAAAATCAGAGAAAGTGTTCTATATGTTCATAGATCAGAAGCAAGAAGGATTAGGCTTTTTTAATGTGCCATAGTTGTTGGGGTAAACATTTCAAAATCATTGTGGCTAGATGTGCGTACATGATGGAATTCCACTTATTTGATGCTTGAAAGAGCACTTCTTTAGCTTTAAGTGTTTTCTCAACTGCAAATTGGTGACATATGTTATGAACATTGCCTTAGTTATGGCGAGTAGGACAAAATTACAAAAATCACAACAATTTTTAAGCCTCTTTATGAAATGACCACACTTTTCTCTGGTTCTAAGTATCCCACTATCAATTTGTACTTTGAGAATGTATGGAGAATGCAAAAGTTTATACTAGAGGCAATGGATAACCTAGACTTCCAAATAAGAGAAATGACACAATAAATGAATAAAAAGTTTCAAAAGTATTGGGAAGATTTTTCAGTAGTTTTCTCATTTGAAGTTGTACTTAATCCTCGGTATAAATTAGCTTTTCTCAAGTACTGTTATGAGAAATTGGGTACAGCTCATGTTTATAAGTGGTTAGATTTTTGAGATAAATTATATTTCCTTTTCAAGGAGTATAAGACTCATAGTGGTCTTTCATCTCACTTGTGTGATGTTGGAATTGGTGGTGGACAATCTTGTCGAGAAGTTAATTTAGATCTTCTTGTAAATAAACTATTTTTTTTGTTATTATGCTAATATTTTTTCTTTTGTATTGTATGATACTCTCAAAATTGATAGATATGTTGATGTGGGTGTAGGATTTTGCCCAAGATATAATTGGGACTTTGAACTTAAAGTCAAATATTGATCTTTATTTATATGAGCCTAGAAAACCAATTGAGTTGATGTTAGGGTGGTGTTTGGATGTGGAGAGTTTTCTTATTTTTCTTTTTCAAATTTTCTTTAATAAAAGTTTGAGTATATAGCTTATACGAAGGATGTGCAAAATCTTATTTTCTAAACTTTGGAAAACACATGTTATAAAATAGAAAACTATGTTTTAGATGTTTTCCATTTTAATGCATGAGTATTCCAAAATTTAGAAAACAAAGTTTTCCACATTTTTAATACATGTTATGCATTTAAAATTTTATCAAAGAAAATTAGGAAAAGAAAAATGGAAAAATTTTCCACAACTAAACACTACCTAGATGTCTTTATTTTTTGGAAAGAAACTAAAACACGATATCCAATTATTACAGAAATGGCAATAGACATATTAAGTATTCCTATTATGACTGTGCTTCAAAATCAATTTTTAGTATAGGTAGTAAGAGTTTTAACAAATATAGCAATTGTCTTGTCTCTGATAATGTACAAGTTTTACTAATATCTCATAATTAGATGTATAGCTATAAAGGTATGGTTTCTCTTTGATAGTTTTTTTTTATTTCAATATATTGTAGGTATTACTAATTTTTTTTCGCAATTAATAAAGCTAAGGATTGTGATTTGAAATATTTGAATGCCATAGAAGTGGAATTGGAGCAGCCGACCTATTCTGAAGCATCTTCTAATTTGGTGTAGATGTAAGATTACAACTAGTTGCTTTATGCTAGTTGGGCTTTTTTTAGTACTTTTTAGGCAATAACTCAATTTATAACTAGGCACAAACAACTCAATATTTTTGGTTTATATTTCACTAACTAGCATTATTTTGGCAATTCATAGGTTTCTCAAATGCAAATTTTTGAAAGTAGGCACTTCAGACTTTGTTATTAGCTTTGTTGCTTAAGACTTTTGACATGGCATATTGTTGTCATACTCTTTTCCATTTTAATGTTTTTATTTAGTTGTAAAACTTGAGATTGAATGAGTTGTTATGTTGCTTTAGGATTCAGATTATTGTTTGTGATTTTAGACTTTTGTGGTTTTGAATGGGAAAAAGTGTTTTAAGTAATTCGAATTCGAGCCTATGCGAACTTTGTGAAATTAAATCATCTCAAATCTATGCATGCTTTACTAGTAGTTTGAATTAAAATTTTATATAGTTTAGCCTTATTATCAAATGTTGAAGGCAACTAACGATGATAAATACTGAAACAAATCCTTCAAATTATAAAGAATTGAAGTTTGATTTAATAGCTTTATAGGATTATGCTAAAATAAGTCTTTTCAGATTAAAACTGTTAAATTAAGCTAATCACTACTTGTGAGACTTCCAAATTTGAGAATACTAAAAATTATTAAGTCCTCTCAATCAATAAATCCTAAAAGACCCCTAAACAAACCAAGACAAATTATTTTATTAATTTACTCTTTAAAGTCCATAAGATACCTAAACAAAAAAAATATTTTTGAATTTCTTAAATTGCATGGTCATAATTAATGTACAATTTAGATAAATAATTAATATATAAAAAAATCATGAATTTTTTCATATTTACCAACCATATATTTTATGTTGATTTAAGTTAAAATTGGGTCTTGTTAGGTTTAAACTCAAGTCTTTTTGCATTTGAATCAGGTCAGTCTTGGGTACGGATTATTTCAAAATTAGACCAATTCAGGTTCAGTCAAATTTGGGTTCGAATATTTTAGGTTTCAATTTAATTGGGTTGAGTACAACTAAGTGTTGTTCATTAACTTTTCTGAATAAATCAAGTCAGGTCGGATTTGAATTCTTGTGAGTCGGTCCAGATTTTTAGGTCAGGTCTAATTTTGCCACCCTCAAACCTACCTTTTTCTGATGCATGGTAGCCTAAACAGGGTTTGTAAGAAGGGATTTTCCATTGTATTGTGAACAAATTCACAGGCCATATTTACCAATTTTAAACGTGATATTCACGCAATTGTTTTTGCGTGACAGTGGCCTAATTGAAATTTTTTATTTTTTTAAATATCCAATTGATCTTTTCAAAAGGACTGCCCAGAAAATGTCCGAGGCCTCAGGGTACGTATTCAGCTGGCTATTTTCTTGACGAGGAGGAAGAAAACAAGCGCAAGATGGCAAAAGCAAAGAAGCAAACAAAACCTGCGAGACACCTGCTCTGTTGACCTAAACACATCAATTCATAGGCTTCACAACTCTATATTTTTTTTTTGTATTTCACTAACTAGTGTTTTTTGTTTGGTATTTCAGTAATTAGGATAAACTAAGATAAATTATTTTATTAATTTACTCTTTAAATTCCGTAGGATAATTAAAGAACAAATATTTTTAAAGTACTTTTTGAATTTCTTAAATTACTTGATCATAATTAATGTATAATTTAGATAAATAATTAATACATAAAAAATCATGAATTTTTAAATATTTACTAACCATATATTTTCAGTTGATTTGAATTAAAATTGTGTTTTATGAGGTTTGGACTCAAGCCTTTTTAGGTTTGTGTAAGGTCAATCTCAAATTCAGATTATTTCATGTTCAGATCAATTTGAGTTCAGACATTTTGATTTTTGAATTTTTTCATATTTCACTTTAATCGGGTTGGGTATAATCAGATTCTTATTAAGTTAGATTTAAGTTTAGATAGGTCAATCCAGTTGTTTGAATTTGATCAAATATTGCCACCTCTAAGCCTACTGTTTTTTGATGCGTGGTAACCCAAACAGGGTTTGTAAGGAGGGATTTTCCATTTTATTGTGAAAAATTTGCCGGGCCATATTTACCGAATTTAACTGTGATATTCACGCTATTGTTACCATGACAGTGACCTAATTGAAATTTTTTATTTTTTTTAATGTCCAATTGATCTTTTCAGAAGAACGACCCAGGAAATGTCCAAGGGCCTCAGGGTACGTAATCAATTGGTTATTTTCTTGACGAGGAGGAAGAAACCAACCACATGATGGCAAAAGCAAAGAGGCAAACAAAACCTGCGAGTCGCCTGGTTTGTTGACATAAACACATCAATTCCTGGACTCTTGACATTGCTCCCTTCGTGCTCCCTCCGCCTCGTTGCTGACCTCCTGGACGCATCATACCAGCGCCACAAATATAATCACCCATCTCCTCCGCCTCACATAATATATCTGCCCACGTCTTCAAACTTCAGCCCAAATGGTTTGGTTTAGGACATCAAGGTAAATTAGGGATTTAAATCCTACCTCTATAAAATTTTCCATAAAAAAATCAATTATTTTGGGTTGGTGGTTTTTTTAATCTAAAAAAAGTAGGTATTCCTTCATTTTCTTAATTATAATGTATCTCATACCATTATACTTGTGCAAAATTTCCTAATTACCAAAAATGCATGTGTATATATATGTATATTCTTCCCACCAATGGCTGCTTCAGGTGCACTTACGCTGTATTTTATGTGAGGATTAAAAGTTTCAAGGTTTTAGAGGAACAACTCACCCTGTTCATATTCTCCGCTTTGACTTGTATTGTCTTGTTTCATATTTTGGTTACAAAAAAAAATCATTTATAACAAAATTAATAAACCTCACTTCCTTTTTAACTGTTAATCAAACCGTAACATACCAGATTTTTTAAGGTTTTAGTACATATAAATAATCCTACATCTATCCCAAATTCTTTAAAATAATTGGGTTTGACAGAAAAAAAAGTGTAGATGTTGTTTTGATTTTTATCATTCATTTTTTTACATGTAAATCAATAAAAATAGAAACAATGGATTTTGAAATTATAATTTAAAAAATAAAATAATAAAATAATTTACTAAATATAAAAATATTGTAAAAAGTTAAGATAGTCTAAAATAATAAATATTAAAAGAATGTGAGCAAATTCAACTTCTCTGAAATATCCTCCAACCTAACATTCACTGCTCCATTGAATGTCATCGTCACTCATTTACTCTGGACAGTTGTAGCTTGTATTAAGGGTGAGTATGGTTCAGTTATATGGTGGAATAAAATTGACTCAAAATGGCCTCAATTTTAAAATTTTTCTACATAATCTGAGAATTGAGAACTGAACAGAACCAGAACCATGGTTCTGGGTTTTTCGGTTCTAATTCTTAGGTTTTTCAATTTATTCCATATATCTATAACAACACCAAAATTTAATAAAATTGTACTCATTACTAGTTTATGAAATATTCAACATAATATACAATGAAATTAGAATTTAAATACATGTACTTAGATACATTTAAAAGAATTTAACATATTGTTACCATCTTTTTCAGTATCAAAATCTAAAATATATTAATGTCATGAATTTGCAATCAGTCTAAGAAGTGAAGTAATTCAAGTGAATATAAAGAAATTTTATGAATAAGCTCACAACTTTCATGTTGTTTCAACTTGGGACATCAATTTAAGAGTTTAACATAAAAATACAAGATGATTACCATAATTCTTTAAAGAAACACACATACATACACACATAAATATATTAGTAATATTATAGTTTTTATTATATAATTATATATATACCTCAGGTTTGGTTCTACTTCGGGTTGATTCCATATGAAACCAGAATTAGCCCAAAAGCCATCGGCTTTTCTATATGTGGAATAATCCTGTGAATCATGGTCATTTTTTACCCAACCCAACCCTACCCAATAGGGGTGGTTTGGATTGGGTTTCGGGTTTAACTAACTCATGCTCACACCTAACTTGTATTCTAATATGAATTTGGCTTAAATGCGCTAGTGGTCCCTAAACTTTTGTGAATCTAGCGAGTTAGTCCATAAAGAGAAACTCGTTATGACTTCATCCCTCTTGTTTGTTAAATATGTGATTTAATCCTTGATTGGATGGGTAGATGATGGCATTACTTTTTCCAGGTCATGTGATGTGAGGCTTGCTCTATGCTTAGCTGGAAAGGGCGGGAAGAAAGGAGGTCAATGGCGCCAAGTTAGTGAGAAAGAATAGTAAAAAAAATCAATGCTTTAGGGCCATATTGGCAATAGTTTGGTCTGTTTCGCAAGAACCAACAATTGAAAGAGGAGAGAGATCTGTGAACCAACCAGTCAAAATTGAAGAGATGTACCTTGTTCATAGGAGAACGTTAAAGGTAGAAAATTTATGCAAAAATTACATTAACCCCCCTGAGGTTTGGAAAATATACGATTGCATTCTCGTTGTTTCAAACACGTACAATTGCCCCCATCAACCTTTAACACCGTTAATCTCCGTTAAAAAAAAAAGGGAAGAACCCTATTTTACTATCCTGACTTTCTTTGTTTAATAACTTTGCCCTCCAACTTTCATCCCTCCCACTCTTTATCGCCTGAATTCTTACTCGCCGGTGAAATCGTAATCAATTCAAAGACGAAATCGAATTAAAAAACTAGAATCAAATCATAATCGAATAAAAAACCCAGAATCAAAACAAGAGGAAATTGAATTAAAAACAACAGAATATCAAATCAAAACAATGGGAAATCTAATTCGAAACCAAAGCAATCACAACAATAGAATTCGGAGGCCCACCATCCGAAACAAAAACAATCAGAACAAAATGAATTGGACGTCCAGGTGACGCATTTCATAACCGTCTCCCCGATCTCTGTCGCCGAATCTCGAACCTCTAGTTGAAGAGATGGATTTCGCGATTCCAGGTTCTCCGGTTTCATAATTCCAGGTCATCCGATGTCGGACAGGGAGATTCGATGAGGCGACCATGACCGAGATTCGACTGTTCGACATTCATCTCTCGCAATTGTTTGACAGAGAGAAGGGATCAGATAGAATCAAAGTGGGGACCGGAGAGAATCGGAAAGAGGACTGACGAGGTGAGGACGACGACCGAGATTCGGCTGTTGGACGTCGATCTATCGTGATTGTTCGACGCCGATTCAACTATTCGGTCTCAGGCGACTATTCGACTGTTCGACGCCGGTCCTCGTCGGTTAGACGTAGTTGATAGGTATTTGTCGGTCAGTCTTTACCGGTCATCGTCGGTCCTCGCTGGTCCACGTCGGTCGTCGCCTCCGACGCGATCCACCGTGCCTGTTGTACTTCCAGCTCGTACTCAATCGAAGAGTGGTGTTGTTCACAGATTGTAAGAGTAAAAGAGAGGAAGAAAAAAGAGTTGGGGAAGTGAAAAGAGTTGTATTATGATCAGTTTTTGTGAAGATTTTGTTGGTGTCTCTAGATCTAGAGATTGTAGCACTATTAGCTCAGCCTTAAGAGCTTACAACTTTTGTAATTCTGGACTGTGTAATCAGCCTTCCGGTTGATTTTTTGCTTTTTTATATATCGCCTAATTTACAAAAAAAAAAAGAGTTAGGGGGGCGGGGGGTGTGGAAGGGTGGTGAAAGTAAGTTAGGATGGTAGAATAGAGGGGGGCAATTGTCGGTTTTTGACACAATGAGGATGTAATTGTAGATTTCATCAAACCTCAGGAGATTAATGTAATTTTCCCAAAATATATTTGTTTATTAATGGTGTTGGTGTATTGATTTGTCTAGTAGTTGATGGTGTTCACATGAATTAATTATGGTGGAGTTAATAGTTGAAATGAGAACAGTTTAATAAGCTAGGAGAATAAATTTATAGGTTTGGGTTTCTAACAAGTGAATTTTAAGAGTGTTACAATTAGTGTTATATACAAGACTTGTTAAATAATTTTTTTATTTTATTGGAAGCGTTGGCACAATTTATTGATTAACTATGCTTTCACATTTGCAGGACAATAAATGATGGTTGAGTTTACTATTAATTTGCACAATGGTAGTAGGTTTGTTGAAGACCCAAGTAAGTAGATATGTTGATGACAGTATATGCTCAATGACTTATGATGAAGACAAAATTTTATATTGGTGTATGATGCAAGGAATTAAGGAGTTTGGCTATGATGAGAAAGTTTGTACAAGGAATTTATTATCGAAAATCGGCCGAGGGAGGCAACATATTCTCAATGTTGCATGATGATTAATCAACAATTGAAATGGTCAAATATGCAGTTAAAAGTGGTATATGGAAGTATATGTTGAGCATTATATTAATGGCCCACTATTGAGTAACATCAACAAATCAACTTCATATAATTCTTGCTATGAGGTTGGATTAAGAGTTGATGACAAAGTAGATGTCAAAGGGAAGGGGGTTGTAATGTTTAATTGGCCAAAATACCAAATTGACAAGGAATTTGATAAACTTTTATGTGACTTGGAAGTGACAACCGAAGGCAATAATCCTGTTGGACTTAGAGGGTGAGTATGGAGCTGAGATTAGTAGGGTTAATCTTGGCTTACAGTCTAATGAAGATAAAGAACTAACAGATGCAATTAAGAACTTTAGAAGCTGGTATTTGAATGAGGCTACAGGAATGGTAGACGAGAATGCTTTTAAAGAACTTAGTATTGTTCCAAAGAGATTAGACAGAGGAAGAACAAAGGCAATGTCTAAATGCCAGGATATGGTTGTAGATGGCTATGAAAGTGAGATGTTAACAAATTCTAAATTTGGGAGTTGTTGCTCGGATAATGATGGTGAATGTGGCAGAATTATTGTAATGAGGGAACCAATTTAGCCAAGGTATGATGAGAATGCAACATTTTGTCACATTCAGCTAGGCATGGTATTTAAACACCATATTCAGTTCAAGAAGGCTCTCATCAAACATTCAATATAGAACAAGCGTGGTTTCACCTTTATCAAGAATGATAAGACAATAGTTCAAGCACTTTCTAAAGCCACTGGATGTCCATGGATGATTTATGCTTCATTTGAAGGAAGAAAGCATTTTTTCTAAGTCAAGGTGAAGAAAGCATTTTCTCTAAGTCAGGGTTTTCAATCCGGAGCATTTATGCTATGAGGTTCAAAACATCTCAAGGGCAAACTCAGTTTGGATGGCTGATGAGGTTAGAGATGTAATATCATGGCATCCCGGTACAATCCAGAACATTTATGCTTGCCCGAACACTCACCGCCACCACGCTTTATTTCTCTCTTTAGCCTTTCATTCTCAGCTTCTACCCTAAATTGTTTGAAACACATTTCCCTAATAGCATCCCTCAAATGATAGCACAAAATTGAATTAATCACTACAATAAATACATAATCATATATCAAAATTATAAGAGAAAAAACAAAGGATTCAACACAAATCATCAACTATGATTTTAATTTAACACCAGCTACACGCGAATCTCCACAAGTCATTAGCCACCCAACTATATCCACACTTCTTTCTATAAATCAAATGAGCAGTTGAGGTCAATGCAGCAGAAACAAAGTCATCAGTGGGCATGGAGCGAATTGAATCTAACAATAATTAGGTACATCAATAGTTGTGTAAAGAACTCTGAATGTTGGTGGCAATGGAGACTAGGCAGCACAATTAGATGAAGAGAAGGATTAAGCGATTGTGGAAGTAACTGCAACTTTGCTCGAACATGGACACCAAGTGGCGGTGGCACAGGCTTTGCTTGATTTTGTATTTATCTCAATCCCTAACACTTTCTTTTGCTTTTTTTTTCTTTTGGTTTTTTTTTATAGAATTGTTAGTGGGCTTAGGGGTTGGCTTTGTTAGTGGGCTTAAGGGTTCAACTGCATTTTTACAGATGTATCATGTTTAAAAAGTGATTCAATTGCATTTTTGGAAATTATTTGGGCTTTTGTAGGACTTTTAGCTGTTTTTTTTTTTCTAAAATAGTCAAGCTTAGAGGGATTTTTTCAATGTTTTCTTAAGGTTGTTAGGCTTAAAAGGTGTTTTAGCAGTATTTTTTAAAATTAGTCAGGGTTAGATACATCTTTACCTGCATTTTTTTAAAGATGTTAGCAATAATGTGGACTTTCCTAATGTTTTTCAAAAAATCCTATTAAAGTTATATCACATATATACCTTTTTATTGTAGTGAAACCACATGATTGAATCGCACCTAATTTTCTACTCAATGCTAAGGTCATTCTTCACATACCGATTAATCACCAACATAATAAGCACCAATCATTATAAACGAATGCAATTAACCATTACAAAAATTAATGTCACTCGATTTCTAGTATTACTTGATACTTCAAACACCGTAGAACCTTTGACCAACATCCTTCATATCCTTCCACACCGTATATAGCTTTATAAGCAAACCACATAAGCATTTTTCCATCGCCTTAACTTCTACTTTCAAATTCAAGGTGGCATCCCATCTCAACCTGGCCGATTACCCTAACATGGAGGCTCGATTGTGTTTTTCGCTGTTGTTCATCTCCATCGACTGACCATTTGCTTCCCCCAATTCACCACTTGTCAAAACCCTTGACCGAGCAACTGCTACCACTCGACGAATAGCACCAGACTTTTATCACCTAACGGCCTCATAAAACATCGTTAAAATCACCTGGCCCACAGTTGCATGCTTTTCCATCACCCAGGGACTAGCTTGTCAACTTATTCAAAGTTTTATGGCCCAAATGCATAACTAATCAAAGTTATAGTACTAAGTCATTAACAGTCAACCTTTAGGGACTAACTCGCGCGAGTTAGTAAAGTTTAGGGACCACTGGTGCATTTAAGCCATGTGCATTTTGTTAAAGCAAGTCATTACACTCAACCAAATTGTAATATGTACAAAATATTTTCTTGTGTACCAAAGATTACAACATTACTGTAGGCAAGTGATTAAAGTGTGTAAAATTTATGATATTTTTCTTTTCATTTTTACAAGTGTTAGTGACTAAATTTTCAATTTCAAACTTTATTGGTATGCTTGAACATTTATTCAAATGTTTGGGGTTATTTTATAAATGTTATAAAAATATAAGGATTAAAATAAAATTTTCAAAAAGTTCAGGGTACAAGTTGAAACTTTTTTTAGTAATGTAGGGACTAAATTTTAATTTTAAGGTGAATGTTGAAATGAAGGAAGGATGATAAATTAATTGTAATAAGCTTACTAAATATAGAAATGTTGAAAGGATTTTTAGTCTACTAAAAATTATATATGTTATATCTTTTTTGAATGGAGGAAGTATTTGTCTATACTTCGGGTATAGATTGATGCTAATATTTTGTTTTACCATACCTAGTCTAATACACTGTAAATTATAGACTCCTAACTCTAATTAATTCAGGACTATCATTGAACTTTGAAGCAAATCACTGGATAGCTTTCTGAAAACTATAACATTAGTACGAAACAGGTCTAAATGATCCAATTCCTTACAGTAGCGAGTGTAGCCTCTTGTGAGGAAGATATTATAAGCACTTAAATCAAACTGATAAAGATAAAGGTATGAAAGTGGAGCAATTGAATAAAATTAAGGGCCATTAAAGATTTCATGCCTATTTTCCTTTGCCTGTGCGTTGGAGACGGTTGACATTAGGGGTGGAAACAAGTTGAGCCAAGCCCGAACACCCCTAGGCTCGAAGCTCGGCTCGAAAAGATCGAATTCGGTTCGATAACTCGATAAGCTCGAATCGGGCTCGATTTGAGAAACATGTTAAAATTTACATAACAAACAAAAACCAAAAAAAGATCATACAACTTACATAATTTAGTCCAACTGAACATAAATTTAACTAAGCATAATCCAAGTTCAATGATCAATAAACAAGGAAGTTCATGAACCATTCAAATTAACAATTCAAATCAAAGTTTTCAAGTTCATTCCAAGATAGTAAAGTTTAGCCCTCATTTCTTGTCCAGCCAGCAATAGCATCTGAATCTCTTTCATGTTAAGTGAAGACCTGTAATGGTAGCCATAAAGTGAATCTCCTACAATTTTAAGTGAATCTTGTCTAGCAATAATTGTTTGAGCACAAATTAAGAGACATCACAATGAATACCACGTTTGCTGCATAAATCGTGATTAATGTACAAAAAAGATCTACACATTATTTCTATAAATCTTGTACATTAAAATAGATAAGAAACCAAGATAGAAGATGGAATTTGTAAAAAAAAATATGTACATTATTTCCACTGTCCAATTCTCTTCTAGTTACATTAAACACATTAAAACAAAGAAGAAATAAAAGAAAAATAAGAAATATAAGCACTGCAAAGATAGACGACGGAATTAAGTCTTAAAAACCAAAATAAAAGATGACAACTTCTGTTGCCGGGTTTTGCAATCAAGAAACATAGAACAATTGTATGCCACATTTGCTACTGTAGCTGAATATTTTCCCAGAAACCAATATATCAAAGTAAAGCAAACCAGTGATACTTGATGTGCCAGATTGCAAAGAGACGCCAAATAAAATACTACTATAAAGACGTTTCACCAATTCAATAGCCTCCCTAACAGCTAAATATTCCAACACCAAACATCAATAACTAACAAACAAAAGTTGCATGCTAGACTTTTTTTTTTTTTCCACAACAAAAGCATATATTTTTGGAAAAAGTACTTGTAGAATTCCTTCTTCCATCCAAAAATCCGCCCAAAACCTAGTGCACCTACCATTTTCAGTCAAATGCAAAAAAACCTTCGGTTAACACCACCTCAATATGGCATTAGAACATGAGTAAATACTAAAAAGTCACCTATCATATATCACTTACATAATAACCAACATCACATTTCAGATTGGTAGATTGATTACAACTAGTTGTTTCACCCCCTGAAAAAATTATAAAGTTATAAGAAACTCAAACAACATAATGGTAGAGAATTGTGGTTCAAACACTTACTTTTTTTTTCTTCTTCACACCGTGGAGGTTCCTAAGCCAATCCCCTCCACAAAGTAACGCTTGCACGGTCTCAATTGAAAGTGATGCACGATATGAGTCAATTACTCGACTTCCAGCACTAAAAGATGCCTCAGAAGCTACCGTAGTTATTGGAATAGCCAAAATGTCACATGCCATCTTCGACAAAACTCAATATTTGCTTCCATTCCCCTTCCACCACTCCAATACATTAAATGAATCATCCGACCCTTCAGCACAAATATGACACCTATCTGAAAAATACAGGTCTAGATCAGTATTTTGGGGCTCCTTTGTCTCCAATTGCTTCACATATTCTTTGATTTCCCTAAAGCCCGACCCCGAAGAAACAGAAGTCATAGAAGACTGAGAAGAAGTAGCTGCTTTATGCCCTTGATCATTCCCCTTATGCATTTCTGTATACTCAGTATAAAGCTCATACAAAACATTTTTCACCTTTTCAATGTTTAGCTTGTGCTTCCGTTTGAGAGTATATTTTAGGAAAACTCCACAGCTCTCATCTTCACTCTTGGGTCCAAAATGGCAGCAATAGCCATTAGTATATTATACTCTACCCAATATTTGTCATATTTCTTCTTCATATGGTGAACTATTTCCTTTACAAAGCTATTCTCATCATTTGCCCGAGCATCCAATAGTTGTTTCACTTTATAAATTTCACAAAGAAACAAGTTTGATGTTGGATAATCACTTCCAGATATGATATTTGTGACATTGGAAAAAACCTCCAAGATTTCTAAAATGATCTCAATCTCATCCTAATCCTCTTTTGTTGGGCAAGAACAATAATGAGGTTCCTTTCATTGGAATTTTGGGAACACATCTCTAAACTTGTAAGCACAAGCCAACATTTCATATGTTGAATTCCAACGTGTTTTGCAATCAAGAACAAGCTTTCGATCTGGCAATTGTAATTGTTGAACAATTTCAGAAAAGTTTTTCAACCTTGATTCACTATGATTAATAAAAGAAATATTATCCCTCACATCCTGAATGACAAATTTTATCTTGGCCAAACCATCTCCGGACAATCAGATTCAGAATATGTGCGCAACACCGCACATGAAACAATTTCCCACCACACAACAACTTCTTATTTGCTTCAAAAATTTCCTTCAAATTTTTTATGGCCAAATCATTAGCTGAAGCTTCACAATTTCACACTCTACAATCCTGGATACTATTGTTAAAACCAATAATGTTCATCCAATTTGGGAAGACTTTTCCAGCTTCTGGACTCGAAATCGTAACCAATCCGTGGAAACCTGCTACACTCTAGCAATTGTAACCCAAGTGTAGGTTGTCGTAAGTAATAAAATCTCAGGAGTTCGAGTGTCGAACCACAGAGAAGTGAATTAAGAAATACAGGTTGAATTTTTAAATAAAAAAGTTTTGGTGGAATGTGTGAACAAGTGTGAACTAAGTTGAAATTTAAATAAAATAGCTAAGGTTAGGGGATCCACTTCTAGTATATCGGTTATGATTAATTTTAGCCCATCTTACCACTCAATTGGTATCCACACATAAAGGAGGTCTCAATCGGGGAATTTAATTAGTATTAATGTTCATAGATCTTAAAACACCAACACTTGCTAATGGGTTCAAGTATTCATCATGCCAACCTTTGTCGACAATAACTCAAGATTACAATATAGCCGGCAAAGCCATGTTCTAAAGAGGGAATCAAGCAGCTTTTGTGCCAATGATTTGACTATGATGAATTAAGATTCCTTCTTAACAAGGAAGGAATTTAAATAGATTAAAGAAGAAAATACCGTTAACGTTGTGATCCATTCAAATCAATTATAACCTTTATACCAAAAGCTTCACCTTTTTACCTTAGCAAAAAGAAGATTAGTTAACCATAATAAAAGTAGACAACATGTAGAAAGATGAAATGAACATAGATTGAGAGATCAAAGGAAGAACAAGAATAAGAACGACACTTAGACAGAGTTATGGTATTGAAAACTAGAACAAAACTAAAGAAGAAAATCTAAACAGATACAAGAACATGGAAATGGCCTAAGAAATGGCATCCTTCACCCTCCCTATAAGGTGCCTATTTATAGAGTTTTGGGGTGGGTGAAATGGTAAAAATAAAATAGTAAAATGTGGGTAAATACAAATAAACAATGGCAGGCCGCAACTTATTCTAATTTTTTGGCCATCGTAGAAATTAGATCCGCTCTTCCTCAAAGCATGGAAGTTGTAGATCAACTCTTCAGCTTCGCATCGATAGCTTGCTCATTCAAATCGGACATCCGTAGCTCAAGTTATAATTTTTATACCGAAACTACTCTTTAGCACACGAAATAACAAAGGGTCTCATCTATAATCAGATTTCAGCAATAAAAACGATCAAACTAGCTTGCGGAATGAAGCAAAGTTGAAGATCTATGTGTTCGCTTTCAGATGAATTTGGAATCACTCAGTTCCGATGCCTACAGCTCCAGTTATGATTTTTTCTTGTGAAGTGCCGTCAAGTGATGATTTTTACCTACATTAAAAAAATAATTATTTAATATATATATATATATATATATATATATATATATATATTAATGAACAGTAAACCGTATATGAACAGTGAAATACGCATATAAACAGTAAGTCGGTGAATAATGACAAGTGAATAGTAAAAGCGCATATAAATAGTAAAAATGTGTGAATAGTAACCGGTGGAAAAATGTTCAGAATATAGAAATTAATCATACTCAAAGTGTATAATGATGATTTAAACCCTTAATAACAATACACTTATAAGTATTCATCAAAACCCTTTCACGTTTGTTTTTTGCTTCCTTTCTCATGGTCAAATTTGCCTGTTGCTGCTATTTCTTGCAGCTCCTCTCTGCAAAACGTCTATTTCCATGGCGTCCAAGACCCTGAACCTGTCCTTCTTCCTTATACCCATCTTTTTTTCCTGCGAGCTAAACTCCGTCGGAGCAGCAGAAACATGGGTCAAGGTTGGTTACTGGTACGCCAGTGGTGAATTCCCCAGCTACAACATCGACTCGACCTTGTTCACTCACCTTTTGTACGCCTGCGCCAACGTGAATAATTCCACCTTCCAGCTCTCTAGTGCTGGCTCCGAGGAGCTCATGTTGAGCTTCGCGGCCACTATCAAGTGCAGAAACCCTCAAGTTAAAGCTATGATGTCTATCTGGAATGGGATTGCCACTACTGGGAATTCTATTTCCGGCCAAAAAGTTGATTATTCCGTGCTCTCGTTTGTCACCTCCAACAATTCTAGTCGGAAATTGTCCATTGATTCTTCAATTAGAACTACTAGGCTTCATGGGTTTAATGGGATAGACTTGTTCTGGCTATGGTCTAACGGTACGGACTTGACTAGAATTGGGATTTTATTCCAAAAATGGCGGGTTGCAATTACTTCCGAGAGAAGGAACAGTGGCCATTCCCTGTTGATCTTGACAATGGCGGTTTGTTGTGCCTAACATTGATTCGGTGACTTATCCTATTGAACTTATCAGCAAAAATGTGGATTAGGCGCATGTTGTGGCCTATGATTACCATTTGCCACAAGAGAAAATTTCACTAGTTTTCATGCTGCTCTGTATAATCCCTCCAGTAACATTACTACAGATTTCGGAATCACTCGGTGGCTTGACTGAGGACTTCCAGCTGAAAAATTGGTTCTGGGTTTGCCATTCCATGGATATGCTTGGAAACTTGTGAGTTCCCAGGAGAATTTTGTTGGGGCCAGAGCTTCTGGGTCCAGCCATTACTACTGATGGTTCAATAGGCTGCAAGGCCATGAAATCTTACGTAAGGTGTTGTCCCAAGTGCAACCAAGAGGGGAGGTGAATTGGTTGAGTTCCAAAGTAAACAAAAAATGGGTTCTTAAACCCTCAAACTCAAATGTAATTCAAGGAACAATAATTAACCCTATTTTAACCAGAAAATGACTACCACAATCCACCTAAACTTTGCTTTGAAAACTATCTTTGAAGTATTGTTGAAAACAAACAAGTTCAACCAAGATAGGTAGCATAAAACACCAACCAAAGATCAAGTATGTAGAGAGAAAGATAAAAGCTTGCAGAAGAGAATCTTTATAGAGGCTCGGTCTCTCCTCTTGAGAGCCTACTCCTCTCCTCAAGTTCGCCACTTGAGAGTTTTCTTTTTCACTATGAAACATAAGAATACACAATAGTATACAAGGGCACACAATCCTTTAGTAGTTCCTTCTACCTCAATCTCTCACTAGTTTTGCCAAAGGCTAACTACAAATCTTTCTCACTCCCTTTTCCTTACAAGGAAATCACGTAATCACTCTAGATAAACTCAGTAATTTCATGGTTACGAGGTGGTAAGAACAATGGGACCTCTCAAGGCTAAATAAGCAAATGAAAACACAAGTTCTTGGCAAATATCAAGTTTGAGCTCTTGATGATAGATTCTCTTTCTTAGTTGCCAAGGGAATTTTCATTGGTGATTCTTGATGTTTTTATACTCCAATAGATGTAAAAGAGATGTTGAAGACCGTTGAAATAATTAGAAAAGTCCCATTGAAATCTGGTGAACGTTGCTGTCAATTTTGACAGAGAATTACTTCTGTTGCCCAGTTTCACCCGGGTGAAATACTTTCACTCAGTTGAAAATTCAGTCTAATAATGAAATCCAAGGTTTGACCTCCAACGGCTATATTGGTAATTAATGAGTTGTCAGCGCTTAACACACGTGGAAATTTGATGTGGCATGAATTTATAATGAATTTACAAAGATTTTTGAAATCAGGAACTCGTACGCAGGTCTAGAGTCCACGTTTCACCTGGTTGAAAAGTTTTCATTCAAATGAAATTTTTGTCCAGAACGAAAATGTTCTCAAATTTAAAAAATAGCTTCAGTTTCAACACGTTGAAAGATTTTCACTTGAATGATTTTCACTCGAATGATTTTCTTGTCTAGAAGTAAAATGCTATCGAGTTCGAAAACTGGCTCCAATTTCAACACGTTGAAAGATTTTCACTTGAATGATTTTCTTGTCCAAAAGTAAAATGCTCTCAAGTTCGAAAACTGGCTCCAGTTTCAACACGTTGAAATATTTTCACCCTGTTGAAACTGTAGCTCCAGGATTTTCTTGCTTCTAGACTTCCAAATTTCAACAAATTTTTTGCCAAGGAGATTTCTTCATTCACAAGTAATGTTTGAATCACAAAAAATACTTGATATATACTTGAGAAAACAATTTTTCTATCAAAGATCAAGACTTTATAAATGAGCGACCAAAGTATAAATCTTTAAAAAAAGCCTTGAAACACATAAAACAAATATGTTTTGTTATCATCAAAATTAAATAAATATAAGACATGAGTGGAACAAATCCAACAATCTCCCCCATTTTTTATGATGACAAAACTTTTGAGAAAACATTGGAAATGATTAAGAATGAGAATTTTGAAAAAATTTGGCATAGTCTCCCCTAAAAAATGAACAAAACTCCCTATTCAAGGATGTAGACCAGCCACAAGATATTTACTGAAAAGTCAATACTAAACAAATATAATACCAAACGCTTCCACAATTTTTTAACTGTGCATGCTCCCCCTTACTCCATCATTCAAAAACAACATAACAATACTACTCCCCCTCACTTCTTGCATATATAATCTTGAATCAATAAAAACAAATAATCAATAACGACATTAAGCTAATGAACCATTATTTTTCTCCCCATTTTTGTTGTAATAAAAAAGAGTGAAGAATAGTTATAAGCACAAGCGTCATGTGGAACAAGGAGAATAAGAAAGTAATAATAGTCACATAAGCATAAAAGTGTCCATAACAAGGCATAATAGTTATGTGGAACAAATCCACAAGAACAAATGTTATAGAGCTAGATGAGCAACCCAAGTCAAAATGAAGTTAAAACCATTGTTTGTGCCACATTACGAATAAGTGTTTAAAAAACTTGAAAAAAAAACTAATGGGGGATAGGAAAGGAGGGCCTTGGGAGAAGGGGAATGATGGCAAGGCAGGGGTTGGGCGGTGGAACAACAGGGGCAGCAGCTGTAGGAGGTTCTGAAGCTGGATCCGCCGAAGTGTTGGCCCCGGGAGAAGTTGGAGGGTCGGCGGTTGTAGCCTCAGACTCTTTACCTCGATGAGAAACAAGTTGGAGAAGGAGGGAGTGGATGTCATCAAGCTTCCCAAGTTTGGCAAGAATTTCAGCTTGAGATTTTTCCAAGGAATCAAGGTGGGCATTGGTTTTGGCTAATTCATGAGCGAGCAGCTCCAACTCAGTAGGCGCATGTTCGTCAGCCTCATCAACACTCTCATCATTGTCCACAGTAGCCTCTATAACTCCACGCTTTTTGTTAACTTCTCTAAGTGTTCTCCAAAGGCACTTCTTGTAAGTAGTCTCATCCCTAGTCCAGCCAACTCCGTTATCAAACTTTAGACCGCCCAATTTCAAATTAGTAAGATCAACAAGGGAAGCACAACTATCCAATGGAATTTCTATCGAGGCGCAAGCTACCCCATGGGCTTCAAGAAGCCAAGTGATAAGGGTAAGATAGGGCAAAGGGGTTGCCTTGGTGGTAGCTGCCTTTTTCATTTGGTACACGATCCGAGCACCAAAATCCACGTTGTTCTGCTTAGATATCTTGTACATAAGGCATGCATCTTGATAAGTGACATTATTGGCCCTCTCCCTAGGCACCAAAATATTGGCAATAATCCAATGCAAAACCCAATAATGAGACTCTAGCAAGCTAAGAGAAGCTCGATGAGGCAATTGAGAACAAACCTTAACCAACCCCAGAAAAAAATGATTTAAAATGTGCTTATGTTCAACCTTGAAACTTTTCTCAGTGTCTGATTTAGCACTAATTAAAGCAAAGAGAAAGTCCTTAGATGCAAAGATACTAATGCCATCTACTAAGCTCGTGAGAGTAAGGGATTATTCATCTACCTTTAAATTTCTGTAGAATTCATTAAGTTGAGCATCTGAACCTCTAGGTTTCTAACTAATAAACGAGCTTATCTTGAAACATTCAACCCAAAGAGCCACTTTAGCAAACTTTTCTTTCCTTAATTCTTCAACAGAGATAATATGATTTTTGCATAATTTCCTAAATTTCTGATATTCTTCAGTAATAGGAGCCACATTCACTGGAGGAATGTCCATTACCTCGATTTCATCATCATCATCAAAGGAGGGTGGCAGAGAAGGCTGCGATTAGGTTGCTGGACGTTTCTTCCTCGTGGCACTTGCCTTCAGTGGTTTGCAAGCAAATCCCCCCTTGTCGGTCGCGTCTCAGCCGCGTTTTGGTACGCCCCCACCGCAAGTTCATGGCATCATGGGAGATAAAATATAGAATCATAAAGAACAAGTCTGGATTTGATGGCATTGCATGACCAGAAATGTAGAGGCTAGGGTTTCGGTGGGACAAAGGTTTGCTGAAGACAAAGCGCTGGTCAAACTGATGAGGATGGTGCTGGCGACGAGAGAGGAGGATCTGGGTAGGCGTAGAACAGAGAGTTACGAAGGCGAGGGAGGGAGTGAAACTAGGTCGGATGAGTAGGGGAGAAGACAAAACGCTATGCTGGAGCAAAGGTGGACTTTTCAATAGAAAAAGAACGAAAAGTGTCCATCAAGTGTGTGTGTGTCTCTGTTTTGTTTTGTTTTATTTTTTTTTAACACTCGATTGAAAAATAAACATCTAGGTGAAACGAATAGATAGAAAACCTAGGAGCAAAATCTTGGAAGAAAAATTTTGACAGCACCCAAATGAAAAATTTTAACCCGAGTGAAATAAATGGACAAAAATCTTGGGAGTAAAAACCTGGAAGCATAATTTTGAAAACACTTGAATGAAAAATTTTAACCCGAGTGAATTTAAAAAACAGATTCGGACATTATTAAAACTCGTGAGAAACATTCTTAAAGCCAAAATAAGTAACAGCAAGGCTTGAAACAATGAATGGCACACTTCAATATGTGAATGTTTGAATTATAAAAGCATGAAATTGAACTTTTCATGATAATATAATTCCACTCCTTTTGGAAGAAAATAAGTTACCTTGGGTTGCTCATTCCTAATTCCCTTCTAATAAATGTAAACCTTTCTTCACACAAAGGTTTGGTAAATATATCAACCAATTGATGTTGACTATCAATAAACTCAAGAACAATATCACCATCATGCACATGATCTCTAATGAAATGATGCCTAACTTTTATATGCTTTGCTTTAGAGTGGAAAACCGGATTTTTAGCTAGACTTATAGCACTTGTATTGTCACATTTAATGGGTGTCTTTTTGAAGCTAAACCCATAATCTTTCAATTATTGGTTCATCCACAATATTTGAGCTACACAACTCCCGACCGCGATATATCGGCTTCTGCGGTGGATAAAGCAACCGAAGTTTGTTTCTTTGAAAACCATGATATAAGGCAACGCCCAATAAATTAACAAGAGCCACTAGTTGATTTTCTATCCACTTTACTTCCAGCATAATCGGCATCAGAATATCCGAAAAGATTAAAACTAGTGTCTCTAGAGTACCATAATCCTAGGTTGGGTGTATAAACCAAATATCTAAAAGTCCTTTTTACCACTTTCAAATGTGATTCCTTAAGACATGATTGAAAATGAGCACATAAGCAAACACTAAATAATATATCCAGTCTACTAGTGGTCAAATAAAGCAAAGAACCTATCATGCTTCTATAGATTTTTTGGTCAATAGGCTTACCATCTTCACCCTCATCAAGCTTAGTTATGGCACTCATTGGAATGACACTAGGCTTTGCATTTGAGTAACCAAACCTTTTGAGTAGCTCTCTTGTGTACTTAGCTTGGTTGATGAAAATACCTTTTTTTGATTGTTTGATTTGAAGTCCAAGGAAGAAAGTAAGCTCACCCATCATGCTCATCTCAAATTCACCTTACATTAACTTAGAAAACTCTTCGCATAAAGACTCATTAATAGCACCAAATATGATATCACCCATATAAATTTGCACAATTAACATATTATCCTTGGAATGCTTAATAAAAATAGTAATATCAACCGTACCTCTAGCAAACCCTTGATTAATAAAAAATTTACTCAACCTATCATACCAATCTCCAGGAGCTTGCTTTAACCCATACAAAGCCTTCTTTAATTTAAAAACATGGTTTGGAAAATTTGGATCTTCAAAATCGGGGGGTTGTGAAACATAAACTTCTTCTTTGATAAAACCATTTAAAAAAGCATTTTTCACATCCATTTGAAAAAGCTTAATCTCCATATAACAAGCAAAGGCACAAAGCAATCTAATAGCTTTTAACCTTGCAACAGGTGCAAAGGTTTCTTCAAAGTCAATACCCTCTTCTTGACTATAACCCTTTGCAACTAGCCTTGCCTTATTTTTAGTGACAACACATTTTCATCAAGCTTGTTTCTAAAAACTCATTTCGTCCGTATAATGGAGTGGTCTTTTGGCTTAGGCAGTAGTTCCCAAACCTCATTCCTATGAAATTGGTTTAGTTCCTCTTGCATAGCCAAAATCCAATTTTCATCTCCAAGGGCTTCATCAATGGTTTTAGGATCTATTTAAAACAAGAAAGCATAGTAACTACATAAGTTTTTCAAGGAGGATCTAGTCACAATACCTCTTGAAGCATCACCTATTATGAGGTCTCTTGGATGACTAGATTTAGGCTTGAACTTCCATTCACTAGGCAATCCTTGATGAGAATGCTCTTGTTGTTGTGGATGTTGTTCCTTAGACTGATCTTGATTGTCATGCAAAAACTCTTGACTTTGTGTATACTCTAGTGCATCATTGGGCTTATCTCTTTCAAAAGTGCCATCTTTTGGTGGAACATGAGAAACTCCCTACTTATTGTGATTGATCTCTTTTTGATGAGCATTATCTACAACAACATCATCACTATAACATTCTTTTCTAGTAGTGTTCTTAGTCTCATCAAATAAAACATGAATAGATTCTTCAATCACAAGAGTTTTTTTATTAAAGACTCTAAATGCCTTGCTTTTACTAGAATACCCAACAAATATAGCTTCATCACTCTTTGCATCAAACTTTCCAAGATTATCTTTTCCATTGTTCAAGACAAAGCACTTGCACCCAAATGCATGAAAATATTAAATGTTTGGCTTCTTACCTTTCCAAAGCTCATATGGAGTTTTATTGAAAATGGATCTAATCAATGCTCTATTAAGAATATAACATACGATATTTGTTGCTGCGGCCCAAAAATGCTTTGGTAAACTACTTTCACACAACATAGTTCTAGCCATCTCCTCAAGAGTTCTATTCTTTCTTTCCAAAACACCATTTTGTTAAAGAGTTCTAGGAGTCGAAAAGTTATGAGAAATGCCACTAGATTCACAAAATGAAATCATGTCATGATTAATGAACTCTTTACCACAATCACTACTAATTGAACTAATGCATGAACCTTTTTCATTTTGAACCCTATGAGCAAATGGAATGAACACATCATAAGTGTCATGTAATGCCCAGACAATCCAAAGTGATTAGGTCTCGGGGTAAGTGAATTGGGAGCCAAAGAATTTTCCTTAATTGAGAATAAAGCTCGACTAATGTGAGGGGACATTAAATTAAGTGTTAGGCATTCATGAAATTAAGCTTGGCTTAGGCCAAGAGAAATAATGGTAAAAATGGTGGATTTCAAAGATGAGGGACTCAATTGAACAAAGGAATTGTTGTAAGTTGGGCTCAATTGCCCAAATTCAAAAGATTGGAGGACTAAGTGGGGAATTGGCCCATTTTCATGGCCTTGGATGCCATGGCCAGCCATGCCCATTCAAAATAATATATTTTATGCCACCTCCACCTCCACTCACAATTAAATAATCCTCCACCCACACCTCCACTCACCTTTGTCCCCCACCTTCACTACTTCATCATTTAACTTCACCAACTCTTCCAATTTGTCCCCCCACTTTGTCTCCCACTTCCCACTAGAATTATTAATCCACTAAGGCATTATTCCCACCCATTTTGGACACCCATAACCGGCCATACACTCCTACCACTCATTAAAACACATCCATTCACTTCACAAGCCAATTTTGCTCTCAAACTCTCTCATTCTCTCTCTAAAATTGGCCATCACTCTTTCTTCCTCTCCAAGCACATTTCTAACTCTCTCCCTCCTCTAAAAATTCTGCCATATCAAGTTCTTAGCCTTCCTCAAATTAAAACCAAGTATTCTTGGTAGAATTCAAGCTTTAAAGCCATAAGGAGCAAGAATCAGGTGAAAGATTTCAAGAAATTCAAGGAGGAAACTTTTGGCCATCTTCATTCTTGGTGGGTTTGAGCTCTTCTCAAGGAGCTCTTTCTATAAATGAGCTTCTAAGCTCATTGGGAGTAAGAATCAAGAAGAAAATTTGAAGAACACCAAGCACACAAAATTCGATCTCACCTCCTAGTCGAGGTTCCGTAAGTGTGAACCAAGTATTCTTGGTATTTTACTTTCTTTAAGATAATTACCAAGTGTTCTTGGTATTTTATGGATTACTAATTTATTTGGCCATTTTGGTTCTTGTGCTAGAAAATCACTTCTAGAATCAACAAGCAACGAAATCGAAGGAAAACAAGCTTCTAAGAAGCTTTCGGTATTGGTAAGGATTCCTATACTCTTTGAGTATTCGGGCCCCTAGGTGATGGTCAAAGAACCATATGATCCTAAGTGTGCTAAGAGGGCATAAGTTAAATTATTGCTTCGGCAATTCTGTATTGTTCATGAGCTAAGTTAAGTAAGCAAGCATTATGGGCTAGGATTTAAGTAGGCCACCTTAAATTCCTATGCTAAGTGAGATCTCCGAAAATGAAAAATATGTGATATTAATGAAATAAAACTTGAGGGATGCTTGCTGCCCTTCCGTAAATCAAGGTGTTAAGCGGCGTGTGTTTGCGTGCTTCTATGAATTTGTTGTGCATGCTAACCCCCGATTTTGATTATTACCGTATATGCATGTATATTGTGTTTTCTTTGTCTTTATGTTTTCTTTGCAGGGACTTGGAAAAATTATTGCCATTACATTCTTGGCATATGTTAGGCCTTAAAGGCCATACGTTAGGCTTTGGAAGCCATGCGGAATCCTTATTTAGTTTCAAAACTCACCCGCCTTACTTTACTTTTGTAGGTAAAAGTGTGCTCGAAAGATTGAGCTAAAAGTCTTGAGTACTCTTTTTGTGGTATAAAGGTTGGGTATGTGTATGGTATTGCTCAATTATACTAAGTATTCTAAGTATTTTAAGTTGCTTGAAAATCAAGCTAATAAGCGTGGACTTTGTGTGCAGGACTACGAGTCTAGAATTTGTGGGAACAACATCTTAAGGTGGATAATTAGTGTTCCATGGCACTATGATTTATGGCTTGCTTTTAAGCATGTAATTTGTTGGTCTCAGTTTAGTGACCAAATTATGGACTTAGCTAAATTTCGGCCAAACTTGGCTTTGGGCTTGTATTATGGACTTGGACATTTTTGGGTGTTTTTATTGCTTGGTCGACTTACCAAGGCCCCTGCATGTTTTATGGAAGTATGATTTTCATGAAAACTGGAAGCATGTGTAAATTGGGCTTAAATGTGTGTAATGGGCTTAACTAAGAATTTGGGCAAAGTTGAATATTTTCTTGTTAAGTTTGGGCCATATGCATGTTAAGTACGGAAAAGGCCCATAAGCCCAATTTTATGTGAAAGCATGCTATGTTTGGTTAAGTATGTGCACATTAAGATGAACATGTAAGAAAACTTAGAAAAGCATGAAATTTGGATGCATGTGTAAAGATTGGCTAATAAGGAGAATAGGTGCACATTTGTGAATTAATGTATGCCTAAGCATTAGTTTGCTTATAAAAGCATTAAGAGATTACGCGCACTAGTGAACTCCAAAATACATAAGCATGCGAAGCATATGCATGAAAATAAGTTTTTAAACTTAAGTTGGTGTTTTGGTTGCCATGCATAATCTTTGCTAAAGCTTGGTAAATACCATGAAAAATGAACACATGAAATCCACATAGGTGCTAGTTTGTTTCCAAGAGCACTTAAACTTAAACCTTTAATAAGAACATAACAAGCTAGTACCAGTAAGTATCCTGGGGTTCGTGCCCATAAGTCTTAGTGAGTAATAAAAGCCCCTTCGGTTTAATTAAACTTCCGCTGCATGTTTTAGATAATTGGGCCCGAATGGACCAGGGGCAGTTTAGGGCACGACATGTCATTTTTATGAGCAAAAAAAAATACCCAAGTAAATCTAGAAAAGTCATCAACAATCACAAAACAATATTGCTTTTCACTCAAACTTCTAGTTCTAATAGGTCTAAATAAGTCCATATGAAGTAGTTGAAGAGGTCTATAAGTTGAAACACAATTTTTTGATTTAAAGGAAACCTTAGTTTGCTTTCCCTTCATTCAAGCATCATACACTTTATTTTTTTCAAACTTCATTTTAGGTAAAGCTCTAACCAAATCACTTTTTACTAGTTTTGAAATTATGTGCATACTATCATGACCAATTCTTCTATGCTATAACCAACTATCATCTTTGTTTGTGGCCATTAGACATTTCACATTAAAAGAAGACAAGTCATTCAAATCAATCACATAAACATTTCCTTATCTTCTACCAATGAACTTATTTTGATTGGAAACAATATCAATCACTTTACATACAAGAGCTTCAAATATAACTCTATAACCTTTATCACACAATTGACTAATACTAAGCAAGTTATGCTTTAATCCATCAACAAGCAACACATTGTCAATTGAGGAGGAATTTTTCTTACCAACCTTACCTATACCAATGATGGTACATTTGCTATTATCTCCAAATGAGACGGTTCCTCCTTCTTTTTATTTGAGGCGTATAAAATGAAACTTTTCACTGGTCATATGTCTTGAGCATCCATTATCCAAGTACCAAGTCTCTTTTCTTGCTCCCTCATCTTCCTCATTTTCTATGAGATATTGGGTGGAGTGATTTTGGCTTGATGAGGAGGCTACATCATCATCTATCATCAAGCAAAGATTTGCTTGATCACATGAGCTATTGGATGAAGATGAACCTTCACTTGCACTCCAAGCCACCATAGCTTTTCCACTCATTTTCTTGGAAAATTTCTTGTGCTTCTTGGGTTTCTTTTTCTTCTTCAATGGAAAATCGAATTGGAGATGTCCGGGCTCCTTGCAATTGTAGCAAATAACTTCATCCCTCTTTTTAAAATGTTTTCCCTTACTCTTTTCATACTTCTTCTTTTTAAAATTTTTGCTTCTTGACTTCTTAAACATCTTACTAAATTTTCTTGCCAAGAGAGCCGCATCAATTTCTCTATCTTCACTTGATGATGTGTGGTCCTCTTGAGTCTTCAAAGCCATTGACTTGTTCTTCTTGATGTATCTTTCCTCAACTTGTTCCTTTATCTCATAGGTCAACAACTTTCCAAAGAACTCATCCACATGCATTGTTTTAAGGCTTCCTCCTTCATTGATGGCTTCAACTATACGTTTCCATGATGGAGGTAAGCTCCACAAGATCTTCCTCACCAACTCCTCATTTGTATACTCATTCCCAAGCAACTTGAGTGGTGTGAGGATCTCATTGAACCTTCTAAACATTTCTTGAATGCTTTCATTTGGCTTCATGGTAAACAACTCATATGCCCTCACAAGCATATGCATCTTAATGTCTTTTACTTTTGTGGTTCCTTCATAAGTCTCCAATAGCTTGTTCCATATATCCCTAGCATTTCCACAAGAAGAAACCAAATTGAATACATTAGGAGTTAGTGCACAATATATGATATTCATTGCCCTTACATTCATAGTGCACATGAGATCATCCTTCGGTTTATATTCTGTTTGATCTTTTAGCACTTGGTTTCCATCAACCATTTTTATAGGTATCCTAGGACCATCCTTAATTATCCTCCAAAGAGCATGATCAATAGCTTGGATATGAATTTCCATTTTAGTCTTCCACCAATTAAAGTTTGTAGAGTCAAACAAAGATAACCTAGATGGATTTTGCCCCTCAAGATGCATGCTAGTGGTTGCCATGGATCTTTAAGCTTAAAAATTGCTAGATTTTATCAAAACATAGCCATTGGCTTTAATACCAATTGTTGTCCCAAGTGCAACCAAGAGAGGGATGAATTGGTTGAGTTCCAAAACAAACCAAAAATGGGTTCTAAAACCCTCAAACTCAAATGTAATTCAAGGAACAATAATTAACCCTTTCTAACCAGAAAATGAGTACCACAATCCACCTAAACTTTGCTTTGAAAACTACCTTTGAAGTATTTTTGAAAACAAGTAAGTTCAACCAAGATAGGTAGCATAAAACACCAACCAAAGATCAAGTATGCAGAGAGAGAGAGAAACCTGCATAAGAGAATTTTTATAGAGATTCGGTATCTCTTCTTGAGAGCGTACTCCTCTCTTCAAGTTCACCACTTGAGAGTTTTCTTTTCCACTATGAAACACAAGAATACACAATAGCATACAAGGGCACACAACCCTTTGTTAGTTCCTTCTACCTCAACCTTTCACTAGTTTTGCCAAAGGCTAACTAGAAACATTTCTCACTCATTTTCCATTACAAGGGAATCATTTAATCACTCTAGATAAACTCAGTAATTTCGTGGTTACAAGGTGGTAAGAACAATGGGAGCTCTCAAGGCTAAATAAGCAAATGAAAGCACAAGTTCTTGGCAAATATCAAGTTTGAGCTCTTGATAATGGATTCTCTTTCTTAGTTGCCAAGAGAATTTTCAATGGTAAGTCTTGATGTTTTAATACTCCAATGGATGCAAAAGAGACGTTGAAGACAGTTGGAATGATCAGAAAAGTCCCCTTGAAATGTAGTAAACGTTGTTGTCAATTTTGACAGAGAATTGCTTCTGTCACCCAGTTTTACCATGGTGAAATACTTTCACTCAGTTGAAAATTCAGTTTGATAACAAAATCCAAGGTTTTACCTCCAATGGCTGTATTAGTAATTAATGAGTTGTCAATACTTAACACACATGGAAATCTGATGTGGTATGAATTTATAATGAATTTACAAAGATTTTTTGAACTAGGAACTTGCGTGCAAGTCTGGAGTCCACGTTTCACCCAGTTGAAAAGTTTTTATTCGAATGAAATTTTTGTCTAGAATGAAAGTTTTCTCGAATTCAAAAAATCGCTTCAGTTTCAACACATTGAAAGATTTTCACTCGAATGATTTTCTTGTCCAGAAGTAAAATTCTCTCGGGTTCAAAAACTGGCTCCAGTTTCAACACGTTGAAAGATTTTCACTTGAATGATTTTCTTGTCTAGAAGTAAAATGCTCTCGGGTTTGAAAACTGACTCCAGTTTCAATACGTTGAAACATTTTCACCCTATTAAAACTGTAGCTCTAGGATTTTCTTGCTTCCAGACTTCTAAACTTTAACAAATTTTTTGCCAAGGAGATTTCTTCATTCACAAGTAATGCTTGAATCACCAAAAAATATTTGATATATACTTGAGAAAACAATTTTTCTATCAAAGATCAAGACTTTATGAACGAGCGACCAAAGTATAAATCTTTAAATAAAACCTTGAAACACATAAAATAAATATATTTTGTTATCATCAAAATTAAATAAATATAAGTCATGAGTGGAACAAATCTAACATAAGGGACTATGGTTTTGAAACTGCTGCAGTTTACAATGGAACTTATGTTTCAAATGTGTTCACTTTGGCTACTGCCTGGGTCAATTTTGATGGGGTGGAGACTGTTAGGGCAAAGATTGCTTACGCCAGGAAGAAAGGATTGATTGGCTATAATGCTTTCTAGCTTTCCAATGATGATAACTGGGAGCTGTGTCTGGCAGGTATTGATTTCTTATTGTTTTTGCATTTTGGTATCAATTCTCCTGTACTTCTTCTGCATGTAAATTCAAACCTGATGTATGGATGCTTAACTTCCTTCCTAAGCAATAGAAGATGGTATAGCATATGTGGTTTGAGACTGCTAAACTGTTGAAGTGTATATTGAAATTAAAGTGTGTATTGCATCCACGGCTCAAGGAGGAAAAAGAAGTAACCAGTGCCGGTTATTGCTGATAGTTCTGCTTCCGCTTTGTCTAGTGGTCCTTACAACAGTAGCTGCATTGGTCTCTTACTGTCGAAGACGAGTTATCAAATCAGAAGGTAAATGGAAATTATAAGAACATTTTCAATGTTTCTTTCATATTTCATTATCATCTTCATGATTTATCTTTTCTCCACGTTTCTTATTTCGGATTATAGAAGAGATGGCATTGGAAAGCGTTAGTCCAAGAACTACCAAATCAGCTGCTGCGATGTTTAGCAGTGATGCTCCCCATCTGCGAGTTTACAGCTTTAGTGATATTCAAGCAGCTACAAATAACTTTTCAAATGAAAATAAGCTTGGAGAAGGGGGATATGGCCCTGTGTACAAGGTATTGAATTGTCAAGTAATGTGAGGGTTTAGTTCGAGCTAAGTAAAAGAAACTGTAGCTGATATCTTATACTATACCATTACAACTTTGATTTGATAGGTCGTGAACTCTTACTGAACAAGATTAGTGCTAATGCGGGTATCCATTTTGGTAGGGCATTTAACCGATGGGGCTGCAAATAGCTGTGAAGCAACTATCTGCAACTTCTGCTCAAGGAAATGAAGAGTTCCAAAATGAAGTCACACTCTTACTGCCAGGCTTCAGCATGTAAACCTAGTCAGAGTTTTGGGATATTGCACTGAAATGGAAGAGAAGTTGCTAATATATGAGTATATGGCAAACAAAAGCTTGGACCTCTACCGCTTTGGTAAGCCATCTGATGCTCATATCCTGATCTTGCTTCTGTGCTCGATGTCCCTTTTTGTGGCAAGTCGGTTGCCTTAATGATACTGATTATAGTGTATATCATTTTTCCAGATCCAATCAGACGGTTCACCTTAGGCTGGAGAAAGAGGGTGCAAATCATTGAAGGGATCACTCAGGGGCTCCTATATCTGCAAGAATATTCAAATATTACAGTGATTCATCGGGACTTAAAAGCCAGCAATATTTTGCTGGACAGCGACATGAACCCCAAAATATCTAATTTTGGGATGGCTAAACTTTTCAAGAAGGATATATTTGAAGCAAACACCGGCAGAATTGTTGGAACACAGTAAGTAAATCTGTTTCTTTATGTGCTGTTTGATGTTTGCAAGCTTAACAAATGCTTTTAACACATGCAGCGGCTTTGTTCCTCCTGAATATGTGTGGAAAGGTATATACTCCATGAAGTATGATGTTTACAGCTTCGGAGTTCTATTTTTGCAAATCATAAGTGACAAAAGAACTACCTGCAATTATGGACCGAGTGAGAGTCTAAGCCTCATGGAATTCGTAAGTTACTTGAGGAAACTTATGTTGTACGTAGATTAAAAGTCGTTCAATAGGTTTATGACTACCCCCCTTGTGCCTTTTGTTACACGGGTTTCCGGGATGTTGAAGTCATTCTTGATCAATTTCAGCTTCTTTTGCCATTTATGCTTTGATGTAGAAAACTGTTAACATTGGGCTGAATCTGATGCAGGCATATCAATCATGGAACTATGATAACATTTCAGATTTCGCTGACACATGCCTGGATGATTCATCTTCGCCTTGTAAAGTTGCTAGATGTTTGCAGATAGCCCTCTTATGCATCCAAGAAGATCCTGATGACAGGCCAACCATGTTAGAAGTATTTTCGATGTTGAAGAACGACTCAGTTGCCATTGCTACACCAAAACAGCTAGCTTTCTCTCCAGTGGCGAAGCTACGTGTTGCTGGGGGGGGGTGTTGCCCCCCCGGGAATTTTGGAAAAACATAAATATGGGGTATTAATTTGATGATTTTCTTAAAAGTTAAGGATTGTGTGTGCATTTTGCCCCCCCAAATATTGTGGAAAAATATAAAGATGGGGGGGCAATAAGGTAGGCTATGAAGAAAGTAGGGACCCAGTGAGTAGTTATTCCCTTTATATTAAGGGGATATTCTAAAATGGCCTAAATGCACTATTAGTCCTCAAACGTTTCAAACTCGTATGATTTGCTCCTTGATCTTTAAATTAGTGTGAATTAGTCCCAATTTACAGCTTTACCTAACTGTGACGTCGTCTCTCTCCTCCGGGCTTGCCCCCCCAAACCAAAAATCCTGGATCCGCCACTGCTCTGAAAGAAGCCAAAACTTCTGCTGGGGATGATTTTACTGTTCATGTAAACCTTGCCTCATCCACAAGTAATTGTGTTCAAGTTCTGGGGAAAATTAAACCAGAAAAACAAAAAAAAATAGTTTTTCACTTAATTAAGGGACTTTCTAATGAAGCAGACAAATATACTGAAAGCAGTTTCATGTCTTTTCTTCTTCAATTTCCAACTGAAGCAAAAGAATATAAATTTAAGCCAAATAAATCGGTGGTACCCTGCTCTACAAACCGAGGTAGGAGCAAAAGCCGAAGCGAGAATGTGTTTGAAGTTGTGAAAATAGAGCATAGGAGCAGCTCAAACAAGTAATGGCTAATGTATTAGTGCCTTCGTCCAAACTTCTTTGCTCTATTTCAATTTTTTTGACTTATATTTGACCTATATTTATTTATATTATTATTAGTTAAATTTTTTAAATTTATATTTAAAAAACACACATTTATAGTTTTTAAATATAATTTTTATTTTTTATCAAATAATTGTATAAATAATTTTAAGTTAAATATAATATATATTTATAAAAGCAAGATACGCTTAAGGAGAACAAAATCTTTTCACTTAGCAGACAAAATTTGATACTAACAAGTGACATATTTGCTATTTTAGGTAAGAAAATTAATATTATTTACACCAGTTCTCCAATTATACCCTTCAGTAGGACGAAGCTGAAATTTTGAAGTTCTGGAAGGAAACCAACGAATTTAATGCCATTTGTTATCCTAATTTATAAATCGATATATCAATCTTCGCAATTTCTGATTTTCACCCAACCCTCATGTAAATCCCAAATTTCATCTCTTATTCTGAAGAACAAACCTTCGTATAAATCAATCTTCTCTTCCATCTTTTCATTTCTAAGCTAGATCAAAGTGAGGAGTCCACTTTTGATTCAGAACCTGTTGAGCTCCAGCGTGGTTGATACGAACGATAAGGTGATCTCAGTATTTTGATTGACTAACTGGTTGTATTTTCCGAATCAATTGTTGGTTTAATACATTTGAATTTAACGTGAGGTTAATTAATTTGTGTAGGAAGAGTTCAACAGAACAAGGGGAGTTTCCAATGAAAAAAATGCAGTGGAGTACGGGGGCTCAAAGTTCGTCCCCATTGCATATAGACCTATATGCCGCCTGACATCCTCTAAGTATGACTCTTCTTGGCCTTGTGCACCTCTTTCCTTTCCCGCGAGCATGTATGACTATAGATGTTACTACTATAAAATCTTTTGTAGCTCTAAGTATTCTCTTTGTTGCAAATTTGATTTTTCTTTTTTTTTTTCTGACAAAACAAGTATTTATTGGACCATGTAATGGACGAGAATGGAATAGTTCTGCTTTATATATCATTCATCTAAAAGGAAGAACATGTATTTGCCTTCTTGTATCATACATCTAACTTTGATTGCCAACATGTAGAAGGCCTAACACTTTGACATCAAGATTTGCATCCACCATCAATTGTTGTTCTAGGAGTAATGCCTTTATACCGATTATTTTGAAAATTGTCATAAACTTTTGTGGTTTGGTATTTCTTGATAATTGTTAGTCAAAAGTTGTTAACTTTGGATCATGCAAGTTCTTACATAGAAGTTTCCTCTGAATACACCTTCAGGAAGGCTGGAGTCTTGCAAAGCTTTTCCATGTCCCCTGGGTAGTTGTTGCTCCTTATGTTGTTCCATATAGGCAACATATGTGGTGTTTATATTTAGTACTTGCATAATTAAACTCATTACAACTGTTCAATTGTTGCCTTTTTAGAGACTTATCAGTTGCTTATTTAAACATTTCCTCTATCCAAGAAATATTCATTGGTGGCATCTTTGGTGGGTACTAGAGATAGTGTTTGTACCATGTACTTATTTTTAGTTTTAATTTTGTTTCTAGTGCACCTTCATCATTTGAGCAACATTTACAGAAAAGAACACACAGCTCTGTATAGTTATATCCAAGGAGCTCCCTTGGGTAAGGTTGGTCTATTTAAGTGGTTTTACCAACTTTATTTCATTAGCAAACTCTAGGATAAAAGAAGACTCATTTATAGTGCTTTTGTTTTATAGATTAAAAGGTGAATCCAGCTGCTAATGCTACAACTTGTTGCTGCAGAAACCTTGGTCTCGCTAAGTTGCAACTTTTCACATAAGTTTGCTGGAAAGATATGTTGCATTGGATGTGGCCTCTATTCAGTGAAAGTTGGGAGAAACTGGGAATTGAATCTGAGTGCATGTCCATTACCTGTTACTGTTGTTAATCTTTATTTTATTTGGTGTTCTTTCTTTGCAAAGCAGGGGGTGAATCGCCTGTCACAGTTAGAGTGTTGGTTTTGATGTTCATTTATGTTTCTGCATCTGTTTGTTGCTTGCCGGTTTCTTATAGGTCATTGAGGCTATTGTTTGGTTCACATATTAAGATAGCCGAATCCAGTTGTGGATGATTTGGCTAAATCTAGAGTTTGCAAGAGTTCTCCTCTGCAGGTTTTGTGGTTGTAACCAGGTTGTCCAATGTTTGTTCCACTCAGACTATGCTTTGTTACTGTTTTGTACTTTGTTCATTATTGTCAAATTGTTTAGCAATTTTCTTGTAGGCATGTGCTTCTCTTCCTATAGGTCTGTTGTTTTTGTAAGCTTGAACTATTGTATTCCAATCTAATTTCGCTCAATAAATTCTCTACTAAAAAAAATGATATTTAGTGTTATTTTTCTGCATTGCATTGTGAAGTCCTTAACGTTGAGTGCTCACAATTGTAAGATTGTAATATAATTTTAATATTCTGCATTTTTATAAAAACTTTTATTTGTATGGAGTTCAGGATCTTGTAACATGCCTTTCTACTTGGCATGATTGGCCTTTATCTCCACTTTTACTGTAAGCCAACAAATCTCCACTACTAAAAATACGTCTATTTCCAACTGCCATTTCCAACGCCCGACAATTGGAAATTTTAGGTTTCCAACGGCTAGCCGTTGGAACTTTGGCAGTTGGAAATCCAAAACTTCCAATGGCCCAGATATTAGCAGTTGGAATTTCCAATTGTCAGTCGTTGGAAAATAAGCAATTGGATAATTTCCAACGGCTGTAATTATAATTTTAATTTTTTGGTGTTCCAACGGCTTCCAACTGCCAAACTGCCCAGGCAGTTGGAAAGGGCAATTGGAAAATTCTCCAACTGCCCATCTCCAACTGCTTGGACAATGGCCGTTGGAATTTTATTTCATTTATATTATTCATCCCTGTGCTGTTCATTCCAATTGAATGTTTAGTTTAAATGTTAACCTGTTATATTCCAGTTAATTATATGGTATGTAGTCAAATTTTTTATTGAAATTACATAAAAATATATATATAATGACATAAAAACTTACACAATTCAAATTACTAAGTCATGATATAAATGTACTTATAAATCCACATAAAAACATTTATACTAGAAATTACATGGTTTCATTCTCCAACTAAGTGTTTGTTTGTTAATAAACACACATAATAGCATGATATACCTGATCTATTCTTAATCCGATCCCGAGGCATCATCATCATTTGCAGGAGGCGCGGGCGGGGGAATGCCAATTGACTTACATATGTACTCGAGCTCAGCTCGTTGTCTCCTCTTCAGACGCTCTAGCTTCTGCTCATAATGTGATGCTTGTTGTGCAGTTTGCTCCGCTACGACTCACTGTACTTGTTCAGTGAACTCTGGAGTCTGCGTGACATCAACATGTGCTGCATGAGTAAGCCCTGGTCGTCGTTGTCCAGGCACAACATGTTGTTCTGATCCAAGGCCAAATACACGCCCTTTCTTCCTGCCCCCGCAGCTGCACTCATGATCGCAACCTCATCTATGTCAGGTGCACCACCTTCGTCATCCATTTCCTGCGTTGCTTCCTTAATTTCAGCAGTTATTATTGCCTTCATAAAAAGTAAAGATAATTTATTAGTAACAATATCAGAAATATTGGCTGTAATTATGAGCCAAATAATTACCGCAACTTTTTCACTCCGCCTGTTAACGTATTCCCTGCTTTTTTTCTTATGAGTTTGCTGCATCACCTTGAACAAGTCAGGGTCCCTCTTCTCCGGATCTTTCTTATGCTACATTGGAAACGTACTAACATTAATTTTATTACAACGTAAGTAAGTTGAATTTTGTGTAAAAGAGAATGATAATTTTACCATTCGTTCTCGGTGTTCAGTAATTGAAACCGAACCTCCTGCATAAGTAGCATTGCATGCACCTGTGGAGTTAGATGACTGCGATGATGAAGCTCGCATTGTCTTACCCCTTGCCGATCGCTCGTTAAACTCCGTTGTAGCCCATCATCTGTGTGAAATTTTATTACTTTGAAAGCCAAACGGCACTTATATAACATGGAACGGGCTTTACATAAGTCAATAGCAAAACGTTCCATAAAAGTAAATATAAAATAAAATGTAGGATCTGTGCTGAACAGCAAAATCAGATCAAATATAAAGTACGAAGATAATGAGCAAGCTGTAGATTTAAGCATCTATCTCATCAGGGTTTTCTTCATTGGAACTCTTGTAGTCTTGTAATCTTAAAGCTACAAGACCCCAATCACGGTTGCATATACAAACTTCAACTACATCTGGTGATAACCTTACACATTTCTCTAAAATTACACGTTTTTCAGTGCTAAAAGCATACTCAGATGCAACGGTTGAGACGGGAACAACTAGAATTTCTTTGGCAATTATGGAGAGTATTGGAAATTTGTTACCTCTTGCTTTCCACCATTTTAGAATACCGGTTTCACTATTCTCCAAAACTAAGTTGAGGTATGCGTCAACTTTATTAAGACCAGATGCTGCAGCACGGGGCCATTTAAGGAGTTGTTCTGCCGAATTGAATGATGATAAGCCCGAAGATAATGAACACCCGATGGTAGAGGAAGTAGTGTTCACAACCTTATCCTTATGCCGATCAGCATTAATCTTAAATAACTCCCGCAAGTGCTTCTCAATAGTGGCAGTTATAACATGAATAAAAATATGTCATTTCTAAGAAACTATAATAATTCTCAAGTAGCTGCTGTGTATCTGTGATTCTAACAGTCGAGTCTAGTGCAGATGTAAGTAAATAGATCGGGGGTATATCACTGAAATATAAAATCCATTTGTCTTTCATGGCCTTAATCGTGTCTTTTAAGAACTCGTCATCCTTGTATTGGTTAAAAACCCATGCAATATTGACCAAATGCGTTAAAACTTTATGAGATGTAAGATAGTATACACCGGAGTAAAAAACAGTGGCCTCATAAAAATATCGTAGCACAACAGCCATTTGTGACAGTTTATCCCACATCTCTTGTTTCAAAAGCATTTTCTTTTCTTTGACATTTATAAAACATGTCATATGTGCAGCAAATGGCATCGCATCCATCAACATCTCGTAATTCGAGTTCCATCGGGTAGGGCAATCAAGTTTAAAATGTTTCCAACTAAAATCAAGGCCATTTTCAAGACAATATAGCTTAAACTCTTTGAAAACTTTGTTCATTGACTTCAAATAATGGATTGCCCATCGGATTGGAGTAATTTTAGTACTAAAAACTTGAAGACCTTTTTGGACAGCTAAGTTTAAAATATGACATACACATCTAATATGAAAAAATGTGGCATCTCGGACAGGTTCTAGTGACTCCTTCAATGTCTCAGCCGCGACATCATTGTTGGATGCATTATCAAATGTTATGCTAAAAACCTTGTCATGACAAAAAAATTCTTTAAAAGTTTCTGTAATAACTTGGAATATGTTCCAACCAGTATGATAGACCTCCACCCACTTAAATGCAATTATACGCTTTTGAACGACCCAATTATCATCAATCCAATGTGCAGTGATACAATAATAATCTTGTCGTAGTGGTGAAGTCCACGTGTCACTAGTTAATGAGATAGAATGATTAAAAGCAGAAAAGTATGCCTGTAGGTTTGATTTACCAGCCTCATAAATTTTAAATGCATCCCTCCTAGCAGTACTCCTAGATGTTCTTTTAAAAGTAGAGTTTAGTTCTGATTTAATCCATTTTTCCATGTGCCTATCTTCCGCTGGTGTAAATAGTTTTTTTGTTAACATCATCCATTCTACCATGCATTCTCTACAATTTTTTTGATTAAATCTAAAAATACCTGATCTGCCGACAGTACTTGCAAGCTATGTCTGACCGCCGGTACTAGTAGCTGCATCTAGATATAGATTTGGGTGCTATTATTCCATGTGTCATTTAAGTGTTCCCGTTCCAGGTTCTTCTTGTGTGTGAGCTTTGTGTTGCAATGTTTGCAATTTGTGAACCTGGCATCATTGCCATGAGCATCCTTCTCGAAAACTTTGTCAAAATGCTCCCAAACTCATGTGGTGAGCCTCGACGTTTTACCTTGTGATGAAAATTCGGGTTGATGGCTTGTTGGGGTCTGTTGAGAACCATCTCCTCCACCAACATTCTCTGATGTCGTTGGCTCCACCTCTTCAACGTCATCATCAGAAAGTTGATCGTCGACCCCCAAGTCGTATTGACTCATATCGAATTGCTCGTCCTCATCAGTTTGTTGGATTTGAGCCCCATGGGTCGCCGATCTGGAAAGGCCACGAAAAAAAGACCTTAAACCAGTGCAAGATGAAGAGCTTGCGGCCTTTCCCTTTCCTCTTAACACCATTTGTGTGAAAATAAATTGAGAAGATGAAGAGCTTTGGAAGTAATTAAGGAATGATTAAAGAAAATGAAGAAAATAAAGTTGAGAGCTTCAAGAAAATGAGAGAATGTATTAGTAGAAAGGGAGAGATTGCTAAGATTGGTGTGAAGAAATGGTGGAAATGGTATCCCTATTTATAGGGGAAGACCTTTTTTTTTTACTAAAAAGCTCTTAGAATACAAGTTGTTAGGGGGGCAAAAAAGTAATTCTGGGGGTAAAAAAATGATTGTAGGCTGTTAGAGAGACCTGCAATATAATTTTTCCTTTTTTTTTTTTTTGAATTTGAAGCTGTTAGGAGCATCGGTTGACCGTTAGGACTAGACAGAACCGGCTAGGCCAGGGCAGGTCCGAGCTGGTCCCGTGCCGATCCTTGTGCCGAGCCCACTTGCGCCGAGTCCACTTGCGCCTTGGGCCGTGCCGAGCCCACCTCAACCCCATTCCTATTTGAAGCCCATAACTGCCCCTCCTGTTGCCGTGCTTAACCTGGGCCCATGTCGAGCCAGGTTTGACTCGGGCTGATCCCGACTTGTCCCTTTGAGCACCTCTATCTTTGCCTACTTGTAATACACATAAATTATTAAAAAATAAAAAAGATAAAAAAACGTGGGTCCTCTAAAGCTGTCCCAGAATTTATTATTTTATTACGATGAAATAATAATTTTAAAGTGGATCCACACTTTAACGGTCAAAGTTTGGTTGGTACATTTTTTCTCCATGTTCAAAAGCCTATCCAAAATTATATAATTGTACCTTGCTAGATTGTAACATAATTCACAAAATTTAAATTAATTTTTTTAATAAGAATAAAATACATATAAGCTAAGTGAAAAGAGATGCACTAAGTTGATAAGCAATAAAATTTTTTTGTTGAGTTACCACAACCACCAAATAGTGTTGAGTAGAATTCATAAAGTCCAGAATTTGGTGAATGACTTCACAGAGATTTAGACTCAGATCAAGGACATCTGATAATACTTGCAACACTTGTGAACAATTTCTTAGCAAAGTTACCGGTGATAGATGTTGAGCTAATGCAAGTAATAAAGCTCCATGGACTACGTAGGGAAGGTAAAATTTGACCCGACCCGAAGACATGACCTAACCCACCCGAATCCAAGCCCTACCTGACTCGATTTGACAAGAAAAGTCAACGACCGGAACCCGATTGAAGAATAGCATTTTGCAACAACATTCATACTCAGATTTCTGATGTATTAATCTACTCAGATTTCTGATGTATTAATCTACTGTGAGAAATGATGTGTGAGAAATTATGTATTCGTGTGTTGTAGTTTTCACCTTTTTATACTATGAGAAATAATTTTTAAAATGGAAATTGCTGGACATTATGTATTTAACTTTCAATCCCGTGTATTCAAGACTACGAATAATCAGAAAAATCTGCATTTAATATAGATTTTCTTGCTATCATTCATTAGCTATTAAACATGTTTCACAGCCGGATTGTTTTATCTAATAGGTTGATGGGCAAATCTGGCAAAATATGTGGAAATTGTGTTTAATACTTGCCATATATAAAGAATTTGAAACGTGGTGTTCATATAGGAGATGCGTTAAGTGAAAAGTCATATATATCCTTAAGTGTATCCTTCTTTTATTATATATATTAGATTTTTTGTCGAGGTACCACAATCACCAAACAGTGTTGAGTAGAATTCAAAAAGTCCATAATTTGGTGAATGACTTCACGGAGATTCAAACTCAGATCAAGGACATTTGATAATACTTGCAACACCTGTGAACAATCTGTTAGCAAAGTTACCGAGGATAGATGTTGGGCTGATGTAAGTGATAAAGCTCTCTGGACTACATGAAGTTCTGATTCCAAGGCAGATTCAAGAAGCTTATTTCATATATAATTTGTTATTTTATTTGTTTAATTTTAGCTGGGTAATTGCTATGATTTACTACTTTGGTTGTAGGATTAATTTTCCAAGGGTGCAGTGGTCTCCACAACATAGTTAACCTAAGAATTTTTCTATACATGAAAGTTAGATTGTTAAAATTACAATCAAGATGGTAGGATTGTGTCTAAGAATTTTCATATACATGGGAATGTGTTATATCAATCATCACAAAAAAGTATTAGCACTTAAGTTGTATGTTTAGGGTGGACTCTAAGTGATATAAAACATCTCAAAAGGGGAAATAAAGAGTGAAAAGTAGGAGCAAAAAAGGGAAAATGTCATTTACTGTTGTAAAAATGAGAGCAAGAGTAGTAATAGAGCTAATTCATTTTAATTTAATTCAATTTAATTCAAAATAATTTATTTTTTATTTTTATAACTTTTTTACAAAAATTAATTTTATTTGAAGCTAATATTGTGTATGTGGAATAATCCATTCAAAATAAAATTTTCATAATGTTATTCAATTTTTTTAATGTTTTTAATGACTAAAAAGAAAATTTTCATAAAAATTTAATAATATCATAAAAATTTTGTATTCAATGAATTATTACATCTAGATAATATTATCTTTCAAATAGAAATGGTTCTAGACTAAAAGATATAAAAAAAAAATAATTTTTTTAAAATTAAATTAGCTTAAGAGCGGGAGCTACAATTTGAAATATAAAAATTATGCCACGTACGTGGACATCTTGTACTTGAAAGATTGATTAACCTGTCTCTCGTTTTCTTCTTGGGCTCTGCAACAAAACCAGCATTTCCATGGCGTCCGAAACCAAAAATTCTTTCTTTTTCCTTATCTTCATCATCTTCTCTTGCCAACCCAACTCTCGAAGAGCAACAGAAAGTTGGGTCAAGCCGGTCACTGGTTATCCAGTGACGAATTCCCCAGCAACGAAATTGACTCGGCCCCCTTCACGTACCTCTTCTTCGCCTATGTCGATATCAATTCTTCAACTTTCGGACACTCCAACTCTTCCAACTCAAACTCGCTCTTGTCCAGCTTCACCAACACCCTCAAGCGCAGAAACCCGCAGGTGAAAACGATGATCTCTATCTGGAACGGAGCTTCCGCAACTACGACTTCGAATGCTGGGAAGCAAGTCGACTTTTCAGTTCTTTCCTCTGTCGTCTCCGAACCGTCCCACCGGAAATCGTTCATCGATTCTTCGATTAGAACCGCTAGGCTTCATGGATTCGACGGAATAGACTTGTCCTGGATTTGGCCTCATAGTACGGACCCACCCAGGATTGGGGTCCTTCCAGATGAATGGCGAGCGGCGATAACTTCTGATAGAAGAAACGGGGATCAGCCGCCGTTAATTTTGACCATGGCGGTTCATTACTCGCCGCAGATTGAGTCGGCGACTTATCCGATTGAATGGATTCATAGAAACGTGGATTGGGCACACGTGATTGCTTACGATTACCATTTACCCACTAGAGAAAATTACACTAGTTTCAACGCTGCTCTGTATAATCCCTTGAGCAATATCTGTCATAACCCTCCTTTCCATACTAGGCTTATGTGAATTTAAAGGAAAAATTTAAGTGGAGAACTACGTTTTGTACATGGTGAATGGTATATGTGATAAGTCTAGTGGATACATGTGAGTACATCAAAATATCTCTACCGAGAGCACTTGAACAAAAGTTTGAATGACTTAAGGCTATAGTGTGAGGTTGTAAGCTTGGGTTTTGCACATATATGCGGGGTGGCTTTAATGACGCAAATGTTTGTGGAAGGACTAAAACGAGCCATGCAAGAAGTAAGGACACTAACACTAGCATTAAGACCACTTTTTGCAACATGTGGCACCTAACCGGTTATGCATGTCTCCACTTAGTCAAACCGCTCCATTTTTGGGTCAAGGCTCCTAGTTGAGCTAGTTTTTAGTGTTCTTGGCTTGGAAGCTCGGGTTCTTGCCGAATTGATGGTGGATTGAAGTTGAATTGAAGATTCAAGCTTGATCAAGTGTGATTCGGACATAGGCGACCTTGGAGGTTGCATCTCAAGCTTGGTTCTTTGCATTTGAATGTTGGCCGAGAGCTAGGGGCAAGGTTTGGTAAGGAATTATACTCCCTTGATTTTGGTTGAATTCCATGTTCAAGTTGAGTATTAGACGTCTAAGTGATGGCTTTGAGCTAGATGAGCTTAGATTGTTGTAAGGGCTATGCTACCTTTGGGTATAACTGAATTGTGTGTGCTAGCTAGCTAAGTCATGGCAGGTACTAGAGTTCTATCATGGGTCGGCCAACCCATGTGTGAACTTGGAGCTCTATGTGATGAATTTAAGTAATGGAACTAAAAATTAAACAAGTTATGGTGTGTACTTGCTAGTGCCTATGTTGGCTGTGACCAATGGCTATGTGAGGGGTGTGTGAGTTGTGTGCTTTGGTGCTTTGGATGCATGTGCTAACCCTTAGTATTGTTATTTAGTATATTGCCATTGTATTTTTACTTGTTTTCATGTCTACCTTGTAGGAGCTTGGAGGTTAAGCATTCAGGCTTAACTAAATAGGCCTTAGAGGCTGTGTGAATCCTTACTAAGTTATGCAAATAACTTATGCCCTACATTTATGAATTTTAGGAAAGGAAATTGAGACTTGATTTGCTTGTGTGCTAAGGATTGTGTATTCGGGTACCTTAGAGGTATGGACATTAACTTATGGTTTTTAGCTCAATAAGTGTAAGTACAAGTCTTTGTGAATATGCAAGCTCATATGTCTTGTGTTGCTTGCAGGGTTTGTGTTTAGTGTTGTGGGAACAGTCTAGAGCCATGGATGTGTGCTCATGGGCTTTAGTCTTTTGGTTTGCCCTTTTGATTGTGGGAATAGTGGTGGGACTTGTTTTGCAAACCACCATTATGTACTATGTTTTCAAAGTGGCTTTTGGGTACTATTAAGTACTATGGCATGTAATTGAGTATCTCGGATGTGTTATGTATGAATGTTCTTAGTGGTGTTCCAAGGAACAATGCACAAGTTGGTGTATGTAGTAAGGTGGGCTTTAGATAGGCTTACCTAAACTTATGTATATACTTGAGGTTGTGTATGTGTGATATGAAGATTATGTGAACTTAATAGTGGTGTGTTATGCCTATATGGTTTTGGTTGTGTGCATATGTGTGGAATGGCTTGTGTAAACTTAGCCAAATATGTTCGGTTAACCTCCCTTGCATATGAAAATGGTTTTCAAAACTTGAGAATGGGCATCTTGGTTGTCATGAATTGTGTATGCACACTTGGTATGCACAAGAGCACAACACTTGAAAAATGGCATTGGAATCTTGCCTTGTTGGGCAAGTTTGACATAGGGGTAGGTTGGTGGACTACCTAGGGCACACACCCTAGTGCCCTGTTTATGCTTGTGTGTGTGTGACCTAGTGCTCTATGAGATAGTGCCCAATGTGCTCGGTAGGTACCTAGGTAAACACACCTAGCTTATGAAAGGTGCATTAGGGCAAGGTAAGGCAAATTCTTGGAACCAAGCATCTGTGTGTCTGGTAGGCCCCCTAGAAGAGCACTAGGTTACTGCAATAAGTCTCTTAGGCACAGTTTAGGTGCATGTAGGGTTGGGCCTGTGTGGGGCGTGACAATATCAGTACACATTTTGAATCACTTAGTGGCTCAACAAAGGATTTCCACCGGAAAATTGGTTCTAGCCTTGCCCTTTCATGGCTATGCTTGGAAACTTACCAATCCCCAGGAGAATTCTGTTGGGAGCAGAGCCTCCGGTCCTACTTATACTCTTAATGGGTCAATGGGCTATAAAGCTGTCAAATCTTTTGTAAGGGACTATGGATTTGGAACTCTTGCAGTTTACAATGAGACTTATGTTGCAAATGTGTTCACTTTGGCCACAGTTTGGCTCAATTTTGACGGGGTGGAATTCATACTGACTATGGGTGTGTAGCTCAAAACTATGGAAATCTCTATTTTTCCATATGCTATGTTATGTGTTTTATTGAGTTAGAAAAGCCGGGTTCTGCTTGATGGGTGAAAATTTTTGGTATATGCTACATTGACAGCTCGAGGAGTAAACGGGGGAAGAAAAAGAATGAGAAGCGAGTCAAAAGGTAACCAGGATTTGCAAGAACATTTCAACATTGATGTAGTGAGTAATGAAGCTTCTCTCATTTCCATTATCAGCATTTGAATTCTTTTCCTTTCTGCTTACCGGACTTGTGGGGTCTGGAAGTGCTAATCCAAGAACTAATATATTGGGCGGAATTTTGGGCAGTGATGCTCCACATTTACAAGTTTACAGCTTTAATGATATTAAGGCTGTTACAAATAACTTTTCCAACGAAAATAAGCTTGGAGAAGGGGGATATGGCCCTGTATACAAGGTATTGCATGGTTATCTAGTAAAATAACTTGTTCCAATCCTTGCTAAGTGTGTCTTACTGAAAAAGAGTAATGCTAATGTAGATGTCCATTTTGGTAGGGTACCTTACCAACAGGGCTGGAAATAGCCGTGAAGAGACTATCTGTAGCTTCTTCGCAAGGAAATGAAGAGTTCCAAAATGAAGTCACACTAACTGCCAGACTTCAGCATGTAAACCTACTTAGAGTTTTGGGGTATTGTACTGAAATGGAAGAAAAGTTGTTGGTATACGAGTACATGCCAAACAAAAGCCTGGACCTTTACCTCTTTGGTATACAGTTAAAGTATCTTTGTGCGTGTGTGTGTGTGTGTCATATATGTATATCACTTCAATGCATACAATTTTCTTTCTTGGCAAGACGGTCTCAATAATGACATTGATTGCTTAACTAATCCTTCTTTCAGATCCAATGAGACGACATATGCTAGATTGGAGAAAGAGGGTACATATTATTGAGGGAATCACTCAAGGGCTTCTTTATCTGCAGGAGTATTCTAATTTTACTGTCATTCATCGGGATTTAAAGGCCAGCAATGTTTTGCTGGATAGTGAGATGAAACCCAAGATATCAGATTTTGGGATGGCCAGGCTTTTCAGGAAAGAAGTATTCGAAGCAAACACTGGCAGAATTGTTGGAACATAGTAAGTATAAAAATAAACAAAAATCTAAATATTCACTTTTATCCACATATGTTTAAGAAATTTGGTTAACACGATGCAGTGGCTATATTCCTCCTGAATATTTAAGGAAAGGTGTGTACGGCATGAAGTATGATGTTTACAGCTTTGGAGTTTTGCTTTTGCAAATCATCAGTGGCAAGAGAATTACAGGTGTTTATGGCCCAGAGGAGGATCTGAACCTCCTTGAATTTGTAAGTTGATTGAAAAAACTCATGTTGCTTAGCCTCGAATAGGCATATTGGGTGCACTCTTGTTTACATCTGCGTAGCTCAGTCGTCTTGTTAAGTTCTATCTGCCATGAAATGTGCAAGAAAAGTTTCAGGTTACTGAAAATAAACTTTTCTCTTTCCAAGTTGATTAAAAGCAGCTTCATGTTGCGTTGATGAGAATTGGTCAGTCTGAATGTAATGCAGGCATTCGAATCATGGAGCAATGGTAACATTTTGAATTTTGCTGATGCATCCCTCAATGATTCGTCCTCACCATGTAAAATCAGGACATGCTTGCAGATTTCTCTCTTATGCGTCCAAGAAAACCCTGAAGACAGACCATCGATGTTAGAAGTATTCTCAATGCTCAAAACTGATTCAAGAGCAGTTCCTACTCCGAAACTACCAGCCTTCTCTCTGGAAAGAAACAAAACTATACGCACTCGTGCATCACAGCAAGGAATATACTCATCATATTTTTCTCAGATTTCTGAAGTGGAACCCAGATAAGAGATCGTTCCAGATTAGAGTGTATCATACTCACATGTACAGAGCACACTAACAACACACATAGTTCATATTTCAATTGTTCGTTGACTAGATGAGGAAGGAGCTGCGATTGTTGTCTGTCAATAGATGTAAAATGTATATGCCTTGGAATTGAGTTTATGATTAGATAATCTGCGCCTGTACACCAGACTGGAAACTTCAAACACCATTAATACAATGGTTAAATTTTTGTCTAATTAGACATAGCAAGTAATTTACAAATTCATCCCTTGTTATTTTAGATAATTTCATTGCACCTATACTCTAGATTGTGTTCTTCTTGAATCGATCCTCAACAGTTGTGGCGGCATCAGGCGCTTCTTCTCCACAACATATGCCTACCCTTATCCTTCACCTACTGCATCACCAGCTTCGGCAACCATAAGCTCCAGCGCCCGAGCGAACGGATATATCAGATACCAAACTTTTTATCGCATGAAGCAATGCATATTCCTTCTCGACTCTGATTTTAGTGCTGTCAAATCTCCTCTCTGCTCCTCGCCTGTTTTCATCTCCTGAATGGTTTATTTCATTTTGATATATGATGTTTTCCCCTTTTTTGTCAAATCTTCTCTCTCCTCCTTGTGTCTTCTCTGGTTTTCTAATCTTTTATGTATTATATTTGCAATCTTTGTCCTGCGCTACTCAATTTCATTTGTTGTTGCTAGCGGGCAGAACTTTCTACAATACCCACCCCAAAAAGGGGGTACCCATGCCCCCAATCTTAACCGTTGATTTTGGCTTAACAGAGAAAAGGAAACCGTGTGACTGGGGTAATAGGTGAGGGAGGGGAAAGAAAAAAAAGTGATAAAAAATTTTAAAATGTAATAAATATTTCTAAAAAGCAAAAAAAAATTTAAAAGGTGAAATTTCTTTTAAAAAAGTGATTAAATATAAAAAAAAAGTGATAAAATTTAAAAAAGTGATAAATGTTAAAAAATTGGTAATTTTTTTTAAAAAGCTATTAAAAACAAAAAAAGTGATAAATAATTATAAAATGCAATAAATAATTTTAAAAAATGATTAAATAAAAAAAGATATAAAAAATTAAAATATTGAAATATTTTTCAAAAAAGTGATTAAACTAAAAAGATAAAATACATATAAAAAAAGCAATAAAAAAGTGATAAATTTTTAAAAAATTATCTGTGTAAAAAAATATTAATTGCTGAATAATATATTGAATAATATACTTAATAAAATACTTTTTTGTACATATGTCAATGATTCTCAAAATATAAAATCTATGTATATTGATCAAGTTAGTAAAAAATATATTTATTGCATTTTAGAATTTTTATCAATTTGTTTTGTTTTTAATCACTTTTCAAAAATATTTCCCATTTTTTAACATTTACCACGTTTGTTTATATTTTATCATTTTTTTATATTTAATCACTTTTTGTAGTTTTAATCAGTTTTTATTTATTTAATTAATTTCTAAACAAAATGTTTGTTTTTTTAGTTTTTTAATCGCTTTTTTTATTTAATCAATTTTTTAAATTATTATTGCATTTTAAAATTATTTATCACTTTTTCAGTTTTTATTTGCCTTCTAAAAATATTTACCAATTTTTTAATATTTATCACATTTTCTTTATTTTATCGCTTTTTTATACATTTAATCGCCTTTTCTAAAAATTTTATCGCTTCTTTTTTACATTTAATCGCTTTTTCTTACATTTTCTCGCTGAAGTTACCTTCGTTGTGACCGGGTCACGTTGAAGGTACCTTAGGTGTGACCGGGTCACTTTGAAGGTAACCTAAAAATGTGGCCGGGTCACGTTGAAGGTAACCTAAAAATGTGACCAGGTCACATTGAAGGTACCTTCGTTGTGACCGGGTCACTTTGAAGGTAACCTAAAAATGTGACCGGGTCACATGGAAGGTACCTTCATTGTGACCGGGTCACGTTGAAGGTAACCTAAAAATGTGACCGGGTCACCTTGAAGGTACCTTCGTTGTAACCGGGTCACTTTGAAGGTAACCTAAAAATGTGACCGGGTCACATTGAAGGTATCTTCGTTGTGACCGGGTCACTTTGAAGGTAACTTAAAAATGTGACTGGGTCACGTTGAAGGTATTTTGGGTGTGACCGGGTCGCATTGAAGGTAAAATAAAAATGTGACTGGGTCACCTCGAAGGTACCTTCGTTGTGACCGGGCCACGTTGAAGGTAACCTAAAAATGTGACCGGGTCACCTTGAATGTACCTTCGTTGTGACCGGGTCACTTTGAAGGTAACCTAAAAATGTGACCGGGTCACATTGAAGGTACCTTCGTTGTGACCGGGTCACTTTGAAGGTAACCTAAAACTGTGACTGGATACTTTCGTTGTGACCCGGTCACATTTTTAGGTTACCTTCAAAGTTACCCGGTCACAACGAATATACCTTTCATGTGACCCGGTCACATTTTTAGGTTACCTTCAAAGTGACCCGGTCACAACGAAGGTATCTTCCACGTGACCCGGTCACATTTAGCCTTAATTTATTCTATTATTGTATTTTATTTTTATAGAAGGTGATTATTTGCGCAAATTATAATTTTTTAATAATTTGCACCTCAAGATGTCTTAAAAGTAATTTTACGATATTTTTTTTCAGAATTAGTTTTTGGTAAGTTTTTTTAACTTAACTAATGCAAAAGGATAAAAATTAGTATGCAATTTTTTTTTGGCAAAAAATTAGTATGGATAAAAAGTGTTGAAAATTTTTTTTGGACTGTATCCATTTTAAGGTTAGGGTTATGTATAAGGATAAGGTTAAATATTGGATTTATTAGTTCTGCAAAAACAAGTGTCCTTCCATATTTAGGAATTTTAATGAATTTGACTTAATGATTTTGATAGTGAAATGTCAATATTATGGTAAGAAATACGTGATATATAAACATGACTAACGGAAAATGATGGCCAAGGGCCTCATCGTTTATAGTCATGGTGACTGGTGGAGAGACTTCTGGAAGGAAGAACGCCTGGTGGAATGGATAGCCCGAAGGAGAGTGCCTGAAAGCTCAGAAACAAAGGGTTAGGAGCCCCCCGGAGTGTTTTTCCGGGGGGGGAGCCTCCGACGCCCAAGTCAGTGGTGGCTGAGAAAAGGCAGAGGAAATAGCACAAAGGGCTGAAGAGTCTCGCCTGGTAGTTTTCTCAGAGTGTGGGAGCAGTGTTTGGCCAACCAACCAGCCTCCTGCCAAGTATTAATTCCTGGTATTTATAGGAGTGCCTAGCCCGTTCAGATCACGACACGTGTTCGGTCGGATGTTCCCTGAGTTTCTGGGCGTAGGAGACAGATAACTGGTAGCAGGTTGTCCTGAGCCACGTGCTGAGATGGGCCATGATGTGATTCTGATGGCGTCCGTATGTCAGAGCGCCTATTCAGGCGACTTTATGATGTCCGTGAAAGGACGTGTCAGAGGCTTCCTTAAATGCTTCCATAAATGCTCCCGCCGTACTCCCGAGGTCCCTGGGTGAGGTCGTCCTCTAGTTCGGACAGAGCCTCTTCGAGAAACAAGCCCTCAGTTCGGGGGTTCCCAGTTTCAGGGAGTTCCGCCTTCGGGGATATCATGTTCGGCTCGCTATGTCTGGTGCCGCTTTTCCGAAGGCGATATGTTCACAACCTTGGGGGGCAAGTAGTGTCCTCGGGGTTTCCTGGCGTGCCGGGCTCGGAGCTCTTCGGCTATCTCCCGAGGTGCCCGATCGCACCTTTTCTCGGGTAGCGCCAGCTTCTTCTGGCCATCATTGTGGTAGGGAGTTCGGCCAGATAAAGGCGATAGCGTTTGGCTATCACATGCCCCCCTTTGGAAAGCCGAAGTGAAGACTTCGGTTTTGCATCTCTTTTCGAGGTTGTGTATGGGAGTTTCTTTGGAAGCTTAACCTGTTTCAAGGATGCGCCTTTTGTCCGAAGATCATGGGCTCTTCGGCCTTGGCCTGTTCTTTGGTGTCTTGGAGGTGGAGCCTGTGCCGAAGATACACCCCTTGCCCGAAGGTCATGGGCTGTTCGGCCATAGCCTGTTTCTTGGCGTCCTCGAGGTGGCCTGCTCTTTGTTTCTGCAGGTTTGTTTGGCCAAGCGTGTCAGTCTGAGCGGCGCGTCCCAGTTTCGTCCCAGTTTTCCAGGGATGTCCGAAGACGTGGCCCAGCTTTCAAGGGACGTTTGGAGGACGTGTCCCCATTTTCGCGCAGCGGTTGACACGTGGCGCTTTGCCATTGGAGGAGAGTCGCGTCGGTTATAGAGGGCGCGCCTTTTCAGGTGCAGAGAGCAGTTACGGCGACGGTTCGCCTACAAAGGGTACTTATGACGATGTTTCGGTTACCCATCTCTGGCTTATAAATAGCCCACTCCATCATAAGTTCCTTTTGCTTTCTCTTCTGCTCTTCTCTCTGCTTTGCCCCTGTTCTTGCACTTTCTTGCTTTCTGTGGCGAAGCTACCTTAATCAGAGCTTTTTTTTTTCAGCCAGCTTTCACGACGGCGTCCTCAGATTTGGCAAATCTTTCGGTGGGTTTTTGTTTTTCAGAGCGCTTTGATCCCTGTGTTCTTTTGAGTTTTTCTCTGGAAACTGTTTTCTTCCATTTTCAAACTCGTTTTTATGTCGAAAATGCCCCTTCCTGAGAGCTGGCAGCCTCTTTTAGCCCATCCTTGTTGCACCACCCCTGAAAAGTTAGAGAGATGGAAGAAAAAATTCTTTCTTCTCTCTTACGCCATTATTAGGCTGCCTCGTTCTAGCCATTATGCTTTTTCAAACCACAGTAAGGAGGTTACCGTTTTTCGAGCCTAGCTGAAGGCGGGTCTTCGGTATCCTCCCCCGAAGATGGTGTGCGAGTTCTGCAAATTTCATGGCATTGCTGTGAACCAGCTTCCCCCGAACTCGTTCTGCTATTTTAACGCCTACCTATGCATGTGTGGCGTCTTCGGGATAGAACCCAATTTCAGAATCTTTATGCAGTATTACAAGCTCTCTGTGGTCCCGAAGGGTGGCTTCTATTTCATGCTACCTCGGGGATCCGGGGGCAAGAAATTCATGTTCACCTTCGCCACTAAAGATAGCTGGCGAGGGTGGCAACAGAAGTTTTTCTTCATGAAGATGGACGAGGCCTAGTCGTACGTTCCGACCAAATGGGCTCAGGGAACACTGGATGTGGACGTTGCTGATCCGAGGATGCTGCTGACCCCAGAGTTAGCTCCCTTGTTCGCGGATTTTGACGCCCGCATTCGGGCTGTCTCTGACTGGGATCCCGAGGTCGTTCCGCTCGCCCTTTACCCTTTTCCAATCAACTGGAGGTTGATGACCGAAGAGGTCCTTCGGGAGCTAAAGGTGGTAAAGGAGCACGAGACTGACCTCGGGATGCCAGCTCCTGCCATCGCCGGGAAGGATTCCTGGTTGGTCAAGCTTCTTAAGGAGGAAATTTCTTTCGAAGTGCTTGCCGAAAGTGAGTTATCTTCTACTCCTTTACTGTTCTTTCCTCGGACTTACGCTGATGTTTCTCTCCTTTTTCAGAGATGGGCGACGCGACTGCCGCCTATTACAAGTCCCTTTTCACCGGCCACGTGGAGAAGGGCGATCAGACGAACAAGGCGTCTTCCCGAAGGCGGAAGTCTACTGGCGCGGGACCTTCGAGGAAACGGGTAAAGAGAGCTGCCCAGGCTCCTTTGGAGGAAAATCCCGAGGAGACTGCCGAGGAGCCTGGGGCAGCCGAGATTCCGGAGTCTTCGGCTGCTGCTTCCGAGGTCCCTTCAACCGACGTCCCTCTTCAGAGTCCTACCGTGTCACAGGCCCTCCTTGATGTAGTGGTAGAAGTACCTTCTGCCGAGGAGCGGCGCAAGCGGAAGGGCAAGGGCCTTTCGGTCGAGGACTCCGAGGACGATGTTGTCGAGGTTCCGCCAGGTTTGTTTCCAGACAAAGTGTACTTCCTTTGTTTTTTCTGGATTGGCTTCTTTGTCTTTAATCTCCTTCTCATTCTTATCACGCAGGGGAGTTGACTACCCCTGGCTGGGTGGCCGATCATGCTCGGAAACGAGCTCTTCGGGATGCCAAAATCCCGCAAGGGAAGATACCCAAGGAGCCTTTTTGGACGTTCATGGAGGACATGAATATGTACTCCGAGGACGTTCCTCAAATGGCTAAGGAAATTTCGAAGGGGGTGCTCACCGAGGCCTCCTTCAAGGCTATAGCGGGGGCCCATCCGGGGGATAACACCCTCGCCGCAAAGATCACCGAGCATGCTGCTCAGGTATATCCTTCACAGCTCTTTCCCTTCAATTTTTTCCTAAGTGTTTGGCTCTTACTGACCTTGCGTTTATTTTTTGCAGCTGATGGGGTACACCGCCTTTCTCCAAGTTCGGGTGGCCAGGGAGGTTGCTTTTCGAACTTCGGCCACTCGAACCATGAATGAGACGAGGACCGCACTCGCGGAGTCGATCGCCAAAAACCAGCAGCTGAAAGAGGCTGCTCAGAAAGAAGTAGCTGCCCTTCAGGAGGAGTTCCGGAAGGAAAAAGAAGAACTTCAAAAGGACTCCTCCAGGAAAATCGCTAACCTTGGTGACCAAATAAAGGGGATGCTCGCCGCCAACGAAGATATTCTCCAGCACAAGGCTGGTTCTAACGGTCGTATAGCGTCTTTCACGTATTAGAATAACGCTCTCTGGGCCGAGGTCAAGTCGTTGAAGAAGGAGCCGAAGGGGGAGGAGCAGATAAAGGCGCTGGAGGAGGAGGTCGAGGATCTGAAGGACGAGCTTGACGACCTCGAGCTTGAGAAGAACAAGTCTGATCAGATGAGCAAGGTCGCGTTCCAGGACGGCTTCTGCCTTGCTAGGCACCAGGTTCTCCAGAGGTTCCTAGATCTGGACCTCTCTTTTCTAGAGGGTCTGAACATTCCTGGGGGACCTCGGTGGAAATGGTCCAAGGTCGAACATCTGAAACTTCCTCCTTCAATTCCAGCGCCGAAGGTGGTGGAAAATGGCGGGCAAACGAGTGGCTCTCGGGACGCCGCGAACCCTTAGGCTACTTTAGGGCCCCTTTTCCTTCCCTTCTATTTTGTAATCCTTCTTCTGGCAGTTCTTTACTGTAAAGCAGCTTTGCTCTTAATGAAGATTTTTTGGCTAAGTCTTTTCTTGCAAGTTTCTTCATTTCCATTGTCCCGAACACGTTCGCTCAAGAGACTTCGGAAAACCTGCGATTAAAGAAACTTTTTTACCTTCCTTTGTCCCGAGTGCGCTTGCTTGAAAGACTTTCTGGAAGGCCTGAAAAAATTTGACTAAGTCTTTTCGCAGGCTTTTGCATTTCCAATTTACCCCGAACATGATTGCTCAAGGGACTTCGGAAAACCTTCAATCAAATTTTTTGTTTTTCTAGTTGTCCCGAGCATGTTTGCTCAAGGGACTTCGGAAAACCTTTCACGAGATTTTTCGGTTCCCATTTTCCCGAGCATGTTCGCTCAAGGGAGTTCGGAAAATTATCCCTGCGCTGGCTATGGCGAGTACTTCTGCGAGATTTTTTGTTTTCCATCTTTCCCGAGCGAGATGGCTCAAGGGACTTCGGAAAGTCATATCTACGCTTTGTCATGGCGAGCATCTTTGCGGAATCCTGTTTTGCACAATTTCTGTACACTTAAGAATTTTTCTCAAGGCCATTCTGTACAACATAACTCCTCCGCTTAACCTTAAGCGTAGAATTTTTTCAAGGCGTCTGAGTGCCAAGTGTTCTTCAATTCTACGGCTTCGGCGTCGCCAAGCTTGTAGACGCCTTTTCGTACTTCGGCGAGAACCAGATAGTGTCCTTCTCAGTTTGCGCCAAGTACGCCATGGGATGGCCTTCGGGGTGCGAAGTCGGCCTTTCGGAGAACGAGGTCTCCCTTCTTGATTTCTTTTGGCCTGGCCCGTAAGTTTACAGCCGCGGCCACCCTTTGCTGAAAAGCTTTTCTTCTCAGCTCGGCTATTTCTTTCTTTTGGGATAATAGCCTCTGTTCCGAAGACGAGTGAGAAAGGAGTTTCCCCTGTGGCTCTTCGGTGCGTCGTTCGGTAGCTCCATAATACACTTTGGAGTTCTCCTGGCCATTTCCCCTTGGCTTCCCCTAGTCTCTTTTTCAGGCCATCTTTTATGGTCCTGTTCGATACTTCCACCTGCCCGTTGCTTTGGGGGTGAGCTACTGGGGCGAAGTGCGTCTTTATTCCGAGGTCGCTGGTGAATTCTTGGGATCCTTTGTCTGTGAACTAGGATCCATTATCAGCTACTAGAACCCTCGATATGCCAAATCTGCATACGATGTTCTTCCATAGGAACTTCTGCACTTCTTTTGCCGAGATAGTTGCTAGTGGTTCTGCCTCCACCCACTTTGAGAAATAGTCCACTGCTACCACGCAGAATTTCACGCCTCCGGGTGCTGTGGGGAGCGGCCCAATAAGGTCTATACCCCAGACTGCGAAGGGCCAAGGATAGTCTGCCGATATTACCACTTCCGAGGGTGTCCTCTGGATTCTCGCGTGTCTCTGGCAGCTACCACATTTCCGGACGAACTGTCTTACGTCCTTTCTCAGGGTAGGTCAGAAGCATCCTTGGCGGAGTATCACTGCTGCGAGGGCATCAGTTCCAATGTGTGAACCACACATGCCGATATAACTCTTCGCCAATCGGGAAGAATCTTCCAGAGCGTCTTCGCAGTCTTGCAGCATCGCCGGGGTCTTCGGGGAGCAAATTCTCTGCGAGGTATTTTTTATTGGGTCTTTCCACCCTGTTCCCGAGGTCGTCATGCTCAGCACTGAGATGCTCGGATGGTCTAGCACCTCGGTATATGTTTTCGACTTCACCAAGCAATCTGCCTCAGTGTTATTCCGCCGAGGTACATTTTCGATCCGTACGGCGTCAAACTCTTGGATGAGCTTTGCTACTAGCTCATGATATTTTGCCAAGATTGGGTCCTTCGCCCCTTAATCTCCTGCCGTCTGCCGAACTACCAGCTGGGAATCGCTGTGAGCCTTTAAGTTTCTCATGCCAATCTTTCTGGCCAAGCGCAATCCCGCTATAAGGGCTTCATACTCAGCTACATTGTTGGTGACGTTGAAGCTGAACTTGATGGCCTTCATTACCTCCAGGCCTTCGGGGCCCCTGATAATCACTCCAGCTCCCTGGTGTTCGGACCCCGAGGCTCCGTCTACGTGCAAGGTCCATTCTGGCTCACCCTCTTTTGGATCCGAGTGGCTCTCCTCAGTGGTGGGTATTTCGGCGATAAAATCTGCCAGTGCTTGAGCTTTTATGGCCTTCCGAGGCTCATACGTGATTTCGTGTTCGCCCAGCTCTATGCACCACTTGGAGAGCCTTCCCGAATGATCGCAGCCTTCTCCCTGCAAGCACCAAGGCGTATATAGCTTTTTGAAGCAAAGGGTACCTGACTTCGGCGCCATGTAGGGACTTGCTGACATAGTTGACCGGCCATTGCTTTGACCCTTCTTCCTTCACGAGGACCGAGCTCACAGCCTTTTCTGTGACGGCGAGGTACAGTACGAGGGGCTCTCCCTCCCGAGGTTGTCGCAGAGTCGGCAGGCTGGCCAGGTAGACCTTGAGTTCTTCCCATGCCTTTTGGCAATCTTCATCCCAAGGATGATTATTTCTTCCGAGGTCGCCTTCCATTTTTGTTGCCTTTGTGAGGACTTCCTGCTCAGAGAGATTATTCTTCCGGTGAGTCTCTGCACATCTTTGACCGCGGCAGGAGTTCGGGACTCAAGCAGAGCCTTAATCTTCTCAGGATTAAGGCGGATCCCGAAGGCTCTGAGGTTTTGGAAGGTTTCCTCTAAATCTGCAACATGGTAGCCAGGCAGCTTGCTCTTGACTATCATATCATGAACATACACCTCCATGTTTCTCCCTGTTTGGCCTTTGAAGACCTTGTTCATCAGCCTCTGGTAGGTGGCTCCTGCATTTTTTAGGCCGAATGGCATCCTGATATAGCAGTATGTTCCTCCTTCGGTGATGAAGGCAGTCTTTTCTTCATCTTCGGGGTCCATCCTTATCTGATGGTAGCCACTGAAGGCGTCTAGGAAACTTAGGAGTCCATATTCAGTAGTTGAATCTACCAGTTGATCTATTGGCGACAGAGGGTATGAGTCTTTCGGGCAAGCATCGTTCAAGTTTCCGAATTCGATGCACATCCGGAGTTTGTTGCTACCTTCTTTTGTGGCGATGACCACGTTGCTTAACCATTCGGGGTACTTGACCTCCCTGATAACTTCAGCATCTAGGAGACGCTGGACTTCGGTTTTGACAAAGTTGCTTTTGTGGGCTGAGATGCTTCGTTTCTTTTGCCGGACAGGCCTTGCTTCCGGACTAACTTTGAGGCTGTGGTGTACTATGCCAGGGTTCACCCCCGGCATACCTTTCGGTGAGTAGTCAAACAAATCTTTATTTTCCAGCAGAAAGGATACAAGTTTTTCTTTGTCACCTTCGGCTAAGCTTTTCCCTATTCGGGTAGATTGACCTGGGACAAGTTTTATTGCTTCCATTTCTGTTTTGGCGAGATCTTCTTCTTTGCCTTTTTCTGGTGCCCTTGATTCCATTGTTTGCGCGAGGTTGTTGCCGGAACTTTTCGCGCTTTCATAAACACCTTTCTTACCTCGGCTTGGTCTATGAACACCTCTGCATCTCCATCCTTGGTGGCGAATGTGATAGTCAAGTACTTCACATCAGGGCGAATATGCAGGTTCCCCATTGTCTGCCTTCCAAGGATGGCGTTGTACGAGGACGGGACGTTCATGACGATGAATCTCGCCATTGTGGAGGCGTGCAACTCAGCTGCTCCGTTCACCGAAGTCCCTTTCATCATCAGCGGGAGGTCGATCCATCTGAGGACGGGGAGTTCGGATGGTCCAACCCCAAAAGTGGGCGAGGTGACAGGCTTCAGTTCGCTGCTGGAGATGCCCAAGCTCGGCAGCAGGTGCGAGAATAGGACGTCAGCATTTGAGCCATCATCAAGCAACACTCTTTTGACGTACCAGTTCCCTATTCTCGCCATAATCAGCAGCGGATCATCATGGGGGAAGACGACGGTGGAGCTATCTTTGCGAGCCAGCTTCTTTGATGGACTTTGATACTCCATGACAGCAATTTCTCTGGCTTTCCGCTTTCTTTTCCGAGGATGGGAGCCCCGTGGTGATTGTTTGGATAACCCCTGCCGGAGGTGGAGGGCGCCTTTTTGGACTTCGGTTTCTCCGCCTATCGGAGTCATAGTCCTCATCTTCGGCCCTTTCTTCCTCCATTTTTCTGCCTTTCGGGGATGGCATCCTCAGATATTTCCGAAGTTGGCCCAGTTTTATCAGCGACTCTATGTACTTCTTCAGCTGGAAACAATCTTCGGTGTCTTGACCGTGGTCGCGATGAAACTGGCAGAACTTCTTTGCATTCTTCTTATTATCGGCGGTCATGGCCCTTGGTCGCCGAATCTGCGTCCCTTGCCTTTCCAGCGCCATGAGAATGTTGGTCCGTGAAGTGCTCAATGGTGTGAAACTTTGAGGTTTCCTTCCTCGCATCCTCCGAGGTCGTCCTGCGTATTCGGTAGGATGCCGAGCTTGTTGACTGGACTCTTCGGGGCGGTGGTGATCAGACTTCGGCCCAGCCATTCTTAGTTCTTCGGCGGTCATGTGCTGTTCTGCTCTTCGGTAAAATTCTCCGAGGGTCTCCGGGGGGTCTTTTGAGAACTCGTAGAACAGCTGTGAATCTCGCCGAAGGCCTCGTGTCATGGCAAGAATGCGGATTTCGGGCCTGAAGTCTGGGACGCTCAGAGCTTCCCTGTTGAATCTTTCGACATAGTCTCGGATGGTTTCTCCATTCCTCTGCTCTATGTCGAACATCTGCACAGGCATCTTCGCCGTAGGTCTGCTCCCAATGAATTGCTATGTGAAGGCCGTGGACAACTCCTGGAACTCAGTGATGGTCCCTGAAGGTAATGAATTGTACCACGTAGTTGCTGGCCCCGTGAGGGTGACTTTGAAGCACTTGCACATGGTAGCGTCGTCAGCACCGTGTATTATCATGCTGCGTCTGTACTTCGTCAGATGGGCCTGTGGATCAGTACGGCCATCATAAATCTCCAACCGAGGTACTCTGAAGTCACCTGGCATGGCTGCCACAACAACGGCCTGAATAAATGGCGAGTCATCTTCGCAGCATGTTCCCGAGAGTCTGGCCCAAACAGGTTTTCTGGCTACTTGTTTCTCCACTCTGTCCAGCCGTGCTAGTATCCTCTCCATCAGCACTGTGGCGCTAGGGCCTTCTTCAGGGAATGGAGATCGCCGGTGCCTCTTCGGGGGGTGAGTTCGGCGCTGAGGGGACAAGGACCTCGCCTCAAGCGACGAACTGCTTCGCTGTGAGACTCTCGGTCGCTTGGACCCGGTTTGTCCCACAGGCCGTTTCCCGAGGGCTATATTTTCTGTGGATGATTCTTCGCGAGGGTCTCCACTCCCCGAACTGCGATGTGTAGACTTGGGGCTTTTCTGCCGAAGGCGTGTCGGTGAGGGGGGTCTCTGGGCCTGTGCTTGCTGTGGCCACCTTCGGTCGATCTGCTGGGTCATTTCGAACACGACCGAACGCTGAAAGTCCCTCAAGAAGCTCATGGTGATTACTAGAGGGCGGTCTTCCTCAGGCGCAGAAGTCCCTGGGAGTGTTTGCTCAGCAGCCGGTTGTATCTCAGGCGCGGACGGGGACTTCGGGAGCCTCTTGTCCTTAGAACGCCGAGTCTCAACGACGGCGATCTCAGAGCGGGTTCCCACAGACGGCGCCAAATGATGGCCAAGGGCCTCATCGTTTATAGTCATGGTGACTGGTGGATAGACTTCTGGGAGGAAGAACGCCTGGTGGAATGGATAGCCCAAAGGAGAGTGCCTGAAAGCTCAGAAACAAAGGGTTAGGAGGCCCCCGGAGTGTTTTTCCGGGGGGGGAGCCTCCGACACCCAAGTCAGTGGTGGCTGAGAAAAGGCAGAGGAAATAGCACAAAGGGCTGGAGAGTCTCGCCTGGTAGTTTTCTCAGAGTGTGGGAGCAGTGTTTGGCCAACCAACCAGCCTCCTGCCAAGTATTAATTCCTGGTATTTATAGGAGTGCCTAGCCCGTTCAGATCACGACACGTGTTCGGTCGGATGTTCCCTGAGTTTCTGGGCGTAGGAGACAGATAACTGGTAGCAGGTTGTCCTGAGCCACGTGCTGAGATGGGCCATGATGTGATTCTGATGGCGTCCGTATGTCAGAGCGCCTATTCAGGCGACTTTATGACGTCCGTGAAAGGACGTGTCAGAGGCTTCCTTAAATGCTTCCATAAATGCTCCGGCCGTACTCCCGAGGTCCCTGGGTGAGGTCGTCCTCTAGTTCGGACAGAGCCTCTTCGGGAAACAAGCCCTCAGTTCGGGGGTTCCCAGTTTCAGGGAGTTCCGTCTTCGGGGATATCATGTTCGGCTCGCTATGTCTGGTGCCGCTTTTCCGAAGGCGATATGTTCACAACCTTGGGGGGCGAGTAGTGTCCTCGGGGTTTCCTGGCGTGCCGGGCTCGGAGCTCTTCGGCTATCTCCCGAGGTGCCTGATCGCACCTTTTCTCGGGTAGCGCCAGCTTCTTCTGGCCATCATTGTGGCAGGGAGTTCGGCCAGATAGAGACGATAGCGTTTGGCTATCAATGGTAAGAAATACGTGATATATAAACATGATTAACGTAAAATATTTTCTCTTACTTATATAAGCTTAAAATTTAAGAAATATTATTTTAAAAGTTCGTTTGATACAATAGATGAAAAAAATTACATAGTTTATGTCAATCAAGATTTTCCAAATAATATTTTCAAAAAAAGTGATAAATAATTAAAAAAATGATTAAAAAAAGCGATTAAAACAAACAAAAAGTGAAGTTTTTTTCAAAAAATTGATTAAATATATAACAAAGCGATGAAATATAAAAAAAAATGATAAATATAAAAAAAATTGGTAAATATTTTTAAAAAGCTTTTAAAAACCTAAAAAAGTGATAAATAATTCTACAATGGAATAAATAATTTAAAAAAATGATTAAATTAAAAAAAATGATAAAAACTAAAAAAAAGTGAAATTTTTTAAAAAAAATGATTAAATAAAGAAAAAAGCAATTAAAACTAAGAAAAAGCGAAAATTTATTCAAAAAAGTGATTAAATATAGAAAAAATGATAATATATATATATATAAGTGATAAATGTTAAAAAACTATTAAAAACCAAAAAAGTGATAAATAATTCTAAAATGTATAAATGTGAATATTTTTATGACAAAAAAATTTTGTAAATATTTTTATGACAATAAAAAAATTTATTGTCTTAGTTTTAATCATTTTTTTTATTTAATCACGTTTTTGAAAAAATGTCCACTTTCTTTTGTTTTTTATCACTTTTTTTTATTTAATCATTTTTTAAAATTAGTTATTACATTTTAGAATTATTTATCACTTTTTTGGTTTTTAATAGCTTTTTAAAAATATTTACCAATTTTTTAACATTTATCACTTATATATATATATTATCACTTTTTTTATATTTAATCACTTTCTAAATATATATAATCACTTTTTTGAATAAATTGTCACCTTTTCTTAGTTTTAATCGTTTTTTATTTATTTAATCACTTTTTTGAAAAAAGTTCACTTTTTTTTAGTTTTTTATCACTTTTTTTAAATTTAATCATTTTTTAAAATTATTTATTCCATTGTAGAATTATTTATCACTTTTTTTGGTTTTTAATGTATTTTTAAAAATATTTAACAATTTTTTTTACATTTATCACTTTTTTTTTATATTTTATCGCTTTTTAATATATTTAATCGATTTTTTTAAAAAAATTTCACTTTTTTTTTTAATCGCTTTTTTAATCATTTTTAAAATTATTTATCACTTTTTTTGAAAATATTATTTGGCAAATCTTGATTGACATAAACTACGTAATTTTTTTCATCTATTGCATCAAACGAACTTTTAAAATAATATTTTTTAAATAATAAGCTTATATAAGTAAGGGAAAATATTTTCCATTAGACATGTTCATATATCACGTATTTCTTACCATAATGTGGACATTTCACTATCAAAATCATTAAGTCAAATTCATTAAAATTCCTACATATGGAAGGACACTTGTTTTTAAAGAACTAATAAATCCAACATTTAATCTTATCCTTATACCTAACCCTAACCTTAAAATGGGGACAGTCCAAAAAAATTTGTCAACACTTTTTATTCATACTAATTTTTTGCCAAAAAAAAAATTGCGTACTAATTTTTATCCTTTTGCATTAGTTAAGTTAAAAAAACTTACCAAAAACTACTTTCGACAAAAATATCGTAAAATTACTTTTAAGACATCTTGAGGTGCAAATTATTAAAAAATTATAATTGGCGGAAATAATCACCTTCAATAAAAATAAAATACAATAATAGAATAAATTAAGGCTAAATGTGATCGGGTCACGTGGAAGGTACCTTCGTTGTGACCGGGTCATTTTGAAGGTAACCTAAAAATGTGACCGGCTCACATTGAAGGTACCTTCGTTGTGACCGGGTCACTTTAAAGGTAATCTAAAAATGTGACCGGGTCACAACGAAGGTACCTTCAATGTGACCCCGTCACATTTTTAGGTTACCTTCAAAGTGACCCGGTCACAACGAAGGTCACATTTTTAGGTTACCTTCAACGTGACCCAGTCACAACAAAGGTACCTTCGATGTGACCCGGTCACATTTTTAGGTTACCTTCAAAGTGACCCGGTCACAACGAAGGTACCTTCAATGTGACCCGGTCACATTTTTAGGTTAGCTTCAATGTGACCCGATCAGAACGAATGTACCTTCCATGTGACCCGATCACATTTTTAGGTTACCTTCAACGTGACCCGGTCACAACGAAGGTACCTTCAACTTGACCCAGTCACATTTTTAGGTTACCTTCAAAGTGACCCGGTCACAACGAAGGTACCTTCCACGTGACCCGGTCACATTTTTAGGTTACCTTCAACGTGACCCGGTCACAACGAAGGTACCTTCCATGTGACCCGGTCACATTTTTAGGTTACCTTCAACGTGACCCGGTCACAACAAAGGTACCTTCGATGTGACCCGGTCACAACAAAGGTACCTTCCACGTGACCCGGTCACATTTTTAGGTTAGCTTCAACGTGACCCGATCACAACCAAGGTACCTTCAATGTAACCCGGTCACATTTTTAGGTTACCTTCAAACTGACCCGGTCACAACCAAGGTACTTTCAATGTGACCCGGTCACATTTTTAGGTTACCTTCAATGCGACCCGGCCACACTCAAGGTACCTTTAACGTGACCCGGTCACATTTTTAGGTTACCTTCAAAGTGACCAGTCACACCTAAGGTACCTTCAACGTGACCCGGTCACAACGAAGGTAACTTCAACAATAAAATGTAAGAAAAAGCGATTAAATGTAAAAAAAAAGCGATAAAATTTTTAAAAAAGGTGATTAAATGTATAAAAAAATGATAAAATAAAGAAAATGCGATAAATGTTAAAAAATTGGTAAATATTTTTAAAAGGAAAATAAAAACTGAAAAAGTGATAAATAATTTTAAAATGCAATAAATAATTTAAAAAATTCATTAAATAAAAAAATGATAAAAAAAAACATTTTTTTTAGAAAATCAATTAAATAAATAAAAAGTGATTAAATATAAAAAAATGATAAAATATAAACAAACGTGGTAAATGTTAAAAAATGGGAAATATTTTTAAAAAGTGATTAAAAACAAAAAAAAGTGATAAAAATTCTGAAATGCAATAAATATTTTTTTTACTAAGTTGATCAATATACCTAGATTTTATATTTTGACAATCATTCACATATGTAAAAAAAAGTATTTTATTAAGTATATTATTTAGCAATTAATATTTTTTTTACACAGATAATTTTTTAAAAATTTATCTCTTTTTTATTTATTTTTTTATATTTATTTTCTATTTTTAGTTTAATATATTTTTTTGAAAAATATTTAGATTTTTTAATTTTTTATATCTTTTTTTTTATTTAATCATTTGTTATAATTATTTATCAGTTTTTTGGTTTTTAATAGCTTTTTAAAAAAATTTACCAATTTTTTAACTTTTATCACTTTTTTTTACTTTTAATTACTTTTTTAAAAGAAATTTCACTTTTAAAATTTTTTTTTTGCTTTTTAGAAATATTTATTGCATTTTAAAATTTTTTATCACTTTTTTTTCTTTCCCCTCCCTCACCTGTTACCCCAGTCACACAGTTTCCCTTTTCTCTGCCAAGCCAAGATCAACGGTCAAGATGGGGGGGCATGGGTACCCCCTTTTCAGGGGTGGGTATTGTAGAAAATTCCCCCCCTCCCCCCACATCTTCTTTAAATTAACTATCTTAGACATTTTAACTTTTTGTTTTAGACACTTTAAAAATTTGAAGGTAGTAAATTTTCTTCATATTATTATATTCACTTTTAAATGTTGTGTCAAACACTTTTATATATTTATTTAGACACTTTCACTTATTGTTTTAGGTAATTATTTTCTCATAATAATAAATTATTTGTATATTACTTCAGACATATTCATGCTCTATTTTAGACACTTTTACATATTATTTGATACACTTCCACATATTCATTTAGACATTTTTACTTATTACTTCAAACATTTTCACATTTTGTATTAGACATTTTTACATATTTTTCAAACATTTTAGTATTAGTCCATATTTGAATAGTATTAAATACATTTTTGAAACATTAATTTAAAAAAATTCAAAATTTTTCAAAAGAAATTATGCTAATGCGTCCAAAAAATGCATTTTAATCCCAAATGAACTTAAAAAAATAATTAACCCGACGTCAATTACAAATTTATGTTTCACATTGTAATTTTGCATCTTTTTTTTTTAAATAAATTAAATACAAGAAAAATTACAATAGATAAGACAAACACAAGATAGTGACTGTAAAAGGAGTATTAATTAATAAAAACTTGAAAGAAAGAAATAGAGAAACAGACAAGTCTTCTTGCCACTAATGGTGACCGGTGGACTGACCTCGTCGGGCCTTGGTCAGGGTTTTTGGACCTGGGCACGGCCCACATCAAAGCGCAGTGGGCCTGTGCCGAGTCTAACCAGGGCCTGGGCTGGGGCAGGGAAGGTCCAAGCTAGGCCGAGTTAATACGACTAGAAAAAAAATGCATTTTAATATGTTTTCAATCGTTGTTTGATAGTAATTTTATAAAATATATATTTTTTAGAAGAAACGCCACTGCCGGTGTAAATTTTATTAATAAAAAAGCCAAATGACACTTACACAATTTGGAGTGTGCCTTACACAATTTGGAACGTGCCTTACACTTGAAAATGGTAAAGCGTTCCATGAAAAAAAATGAAAAGGTAAAACTTAAGATCTGTGCTTAGCAACATAATCAGATCAATTACATTCTTTAAATTGTAATGAAAACTTACAATATACTCTTATTGGTCATCATCATAAGGGACTTCATCATCGGAGCTTTTAATATCTTGCTGCCTTAGGGCAGCAAGCGCCCAATCCCGGTTACAGACGTAAACCTCAATGGCTTTAGGTGTGAGTCTTGCTTGTTTATCTGAGATGACTTATTTTCCTACACTAAAGGTGGCCTCGGAGGTGACGGTTAAGATCGGAACTGCCAAAATCTCTTACGCCAGTATGGATAAGATCGGGGATCTTCCTCTTTTATTCTTCTACCACTCGAGGATGTCTTCCTCATTGTTTTCAAATGAAGTGCGGAGGTAATCATCCTATTCTACCAATTCCGGGTTTGTGGGTCTCGGTCATTTGATGATATTTGCATCTGGGTTGAACCTTGATGATGATGAGGAGGTGGAATGCCGGGCGGGTGTTGGATTGGATGGCCTAATCTTATCAGAATGCTTAATGAAGTAAAGTTTGTATAACTCTCTCAAATTGTGGTCAGTATCAGCAGAAATAGCAAGTACAGAAACTTGAGCTTGACCTAAATATGTATGATAGTATGCTTCTAACAATTGCAGACAACCAGTGATTTTGACATTTGGGATCTAATGCACATGCAATAAGATAAATTTGTGGGATCTGTTGAAAATAATCAAGCCATTTCTTTTACATTATTTCAACAGTTGGTTGCAAAAACTTATTGTTTTTGTATTGGTGGAAAACATAGATAATATTTACAAAATATAACATTGATTGGTGCACTGTTGGGTAATAAACCCCAAAAAAAAGTTTATTGCCTCGTAAAAATATCTAAGCAACTCAACTAACTTAAAATATTTTTCCCTCCCAAACCTTATTCGTTAGCCAGTCGTCTTGCAATTTTGAGTTCATAAAGTGAGTCAAAAGATTTGCTCATGGTTGAGCATCATTTAACATTTCAAATGTTGAGTTCCATCGAGTGGGGCAATCAATTTTAAACATTTTCCAAGAAAAATTCACCCCATTTTCAGTACAAAACATTTTAAATTTATGAGCCAATTTGTTCATTGTTTTAACAAAAAGTAAAGCATTCCGAATTGGCTTAATTTGGTTTTACAGTTGTTGTAAACCATTTTGGACACATAAATTCAAAATGTGACATAAGCAACAAACAAGAAAAAAAATTTCATCAAACGGTGGTTTTATTTCTTTTATCAATTCTATCAACGGTGGTTTTATTTTTTTTATCAATTTTATCACTACCGAATCATTGTTTGAAGCATTGTCAAAAGAAATGGACAAAACTTTATCGGTAACAAAAAATTCACGCAAACTTTCAACAATGCAGTTGAAAATATTTCAACTCGTATAATCAAATTCCATACATTTGAAAGCAATTATCCATTTTTGAATAACTCATTTATCATCTATCCAATTAGTAGTGACACAATAGTAATTTTATCTTATTGGAAATGTCCACATGTCAAATGTAAATAACAGACAATGATCAATGGTAGAAAAATTTGTAAATCACTTCTCCTAGCTTCATACAGTTTAAATCTTTCTCCCCTAGTCATTTGCCTAGAAAAATATACTTGTAAATAACAGACAATGATCAATGGCAGAAGTATTCTCAATGCTCAAAACTGATTCAAGGGCAGTTCCTACTCCGAAACTACCTGCCTTCTCTCTGAAAAGAAACAAAACTAGACGCACTCGTGCATCACAGCAAGGAATATACTCATCGTATTTTTCTCAGATTTTTGAAGTGGAACCCAGATAAGAGATCATTCCAGATTAGAGTGTATCATACTCACATGTACAGAGCACACTAACAACACACATAGTTCATATTTCATTTGTTCGTTGACATTTTTGCAGCTTCATGAGGCAGGAGCTGCAGGACTGTTGTCTGTCAATAGATGTAAAATGTATGTGCCTTCTCTTGTACACCAGACTAGAAACTTCAACACCATTGATATACTGATATGTGCTGACTTTCTTGGGGCAGTTTTAATTTTTTACTATTTTCTTTCTTCACTTCTTCTGTCTTCCTTTCTCTTCGAATCAACAATTGCGGCTGGCGGTGCCGTATAATTGAAATCAGATACAGAATGCGGAACCTTGGCTATAAATAGCCATGCTTTCTCCTCCTTCAGTGCATTCGGTAGCTTGCTCATAATTTCTAAAGAGCAAAAGAAAATTGTGAGAAAGAGAGATTTATTTTTGGGGAGTGACAAAATAGTGAGATAATTTTTAGGGTGTTTGGGAAACACTTGAGTGCCACTATTTTGGGTTTATCTCATACCTCTAGAATTTTTTTTCTAGAGAAGATTCTCTCTCTGTAAGCCTACTATTTTTATAGTGGAAGAAAATATCAGAGTTTGTCCCGTGGACGTAGCCCTAAAATTAAGGGTGAACCAAGTAAATTTTCTGGTGTCATTTTTACTAATCATCTTGCTCCCAAAGTTATCACCCGCTGGGCAGTCCCCAACAAGTGGTATCAGAGCAAGGCCCGGTGTTTATATCTACTTATCGTATGCTCTGTAGTTGTCGCTGAAAAGTTTATCCTCCACATCAGAAAATAAGTTAGATTATTATTCACCATTTTTGCTTGATACTGGGTATTTATTAGCATTATGGAGGCTAAGACCAGCAAGATGATTAGTCTGAATGGCTCAAATTACCACATATGGAGAAGCAAGATGAAGGATCTATTATATGTGATGAATATGCACTTGCCCGTGTTTGGTACAACCAAACCGGAAGACAGATCGGAAGAAGAATGGGCATTCGAGCATGAGCAAGTATGTGGTTTCATCCAACAATTTGTCGAAGATAATGTCTACAACCACATATCTGCAGAAACTCATGCACGAACACTGTGGAATAAGCTTGAGGAGTTGTATGCTTCAAAAACTGGTAACAACAAATTATTTTATCTTACAAGATTGCTTCAGATAAAATACCGGGAAGGATCATCCATGGCAAATCATCTGAACGATTTGCAAGGAATCGTGGAACAGTTATCCACGATGGGCATAAAGTTTGACAATGAGGTGCTCGCTCTTATAATGTTGGCCTCATTACCAAAGTCTTGGGAGACTTTGAGAATTTCACTTACAAATTCTGCACCAAATGGTGTAGTAAATGTGGAATTCGTCAAAAGTGGAATACTGAATGAAGAGATGAGGCGAAGATCGCAAGGATCCTCTTCATCACAGTCAGATCTCCTCGTGGAAGATTCTAGGGGAGAAGTGAGACTAGGGGGCAAAGCCAAGAGATAAGAGTAGAGGAAGGTCAAACAAATATGCAAAAATTGAATGCCATTACTGCAAGAAAAAGGGGCATATCCAGAGATTTTGCCGAAAACTCAAGCAAGACCAAAAGAAAGGCAAATGACCGAAAAAGGATGACAGCAGTGATGATGAACAAGCAAATGTTGCCGATAAGTTCAACATTATCCATGATGATGATATTGTCAATCTTGCAACCCATGAGACGAGTTGGGTGATTGACAGTGGTGCTACCATTCATGTCACTTCTCGAAGAGAATTCTTTTCATCTTACACACCTGGAAATTTTGGTGTTTTGAGAATGGAAAATGAGGGTCTTTCACAAGTTGCAGGAAAAGAAGATGTTTCCCTGGAGACCCAGAATGGTACACGGTTAGTCCTGAAAGATGTCAGGCATGTTCCAAATTTGCGCCTGAATCTGATCTCAACAGACAGACTGGATGATGAAGGTTACTGCAATACCTTTTTTAATGGTCAATGGAAGCTGACAAAAGGAACCCTATTGGTGGCCAGAGGAACAAAGAACTCAAAATTGTACATGATGCAGGCAAAGCTCTCCCAGGATGCTGTGAATGCAGTGGAGAATGACAGTACAGTAGAGTTATGGCATAAATGACTGGGTCACATGAGTGAGAAAAACATGACCCATCTTGCCAAAAAGAAGACATTACTTGGACTAGATCAGGTCCATTTGAACAAATGTGCTGATTGTCTGGCAGGAAAGCAAAATAGAGTGTCTTTCAAGAGTTCCCCTCATTCCAGAATGAAGACTGTGTTGGATCTGGTACACTCAGATCTGTGCGGGCCAATGCCGAAGTCACTTGGTGGTGCTCGATACTTTGTGACTTTCATTGATGATCATTCTCGAAAGACATGGGTATACACTCTGAAGTCAAAAGATCAGGTGTTAAATAATATCTTCTTGATCGATCAATTAATCCAATACTTAATTGCCGTCGGACGAACCTAGGGTGGTGAGTGTGTACATCACCCACTCTCGGGATAACTCTTAGGCAGTGCCACTAGGGATGCCACCAAGCCAGAGCTTCTCGGGATACCTACGCCGAGGTAGAGCCTCTCGTGATAACAGCCATAAGCATGGTCCCTCGCCAGCTATAGTCTGACAGCGCACAAATCATATCTTCATACTCCGTGTCAATATCGGATCATGACTAGGGACGGTCCGCCGCCACCCTAACATGCCTCTCGGGTTCGAATCGTCCATTCCGAACCTCTCGTCTAAATTTACGGCTTGTAAAGTTTTCAAACAATTTCTAACTCTGGTTGAGAGGCAAACCAGTAAGAATTTGAAGTGCATACGAACAGACAATGGTGGAGAGTACATTGGACCATTTGATGCCTATTTCAAAGAGCATGGAATTCGACATCAGACAACACCTTCTAAGACACCGCAGTTAAATGGTTTAGCTGAGAGGATGAACAGGACTTTGATGGAGAGAGTGAGATGTTTACTCTCACATGCAAAGTTACCTCAGATGTTATGGGGTGAAGCATTGCTAGCAGCTGCTCACGTGTTGAATTTTTCACCGTGTGTCCCTCTACAGTATGATGTCCCGGAGAAGGTATGGTCAGAAAAGGATGTCTCCTATGACCATCTGCAAGTGTTTGGCTGTAAAGCCTACGTTCATATCCCAAAGGATAAGAGGTCTAAACTTGATGTCAAGACACGACAATGTGTGTTTATTGGCTATGGCCAAGATCAATTTGGCTATAGATTTTATAATCCAGCTACAAAGAGGCTTGTCAGAAGCCGTGATGTTATATTTGTTGAAGATCAGACCATTGAAGATATTGAGAAAGCTGAGAAGGATGCTTCAAGATCTGATGGTAGTTCAACAGATTTACAGTTGATTCCTCCAACGGAAGTGCAAAGACAGGTTGGAGAAGATGTACAAAATGATCAACCGGAAGAAGGTGATCATGATGCTCCCATTGAGAATGAACCAGATAATGCTGATGATAATGATGTTCATCAACAACCACCAGCACCAGCGGGTTCTCCAGCTTTAAGGAGATCTAATAGAGTCAGACAATGCTCTACTAGATATCCTAAAAATGAGTATGTGTTATTGATTGACGGGGGAGAACCAGAAAGCTTTGACGAAGCTGTGGATGATGAACACAAGGAAAAATGGATTAACACCATGCAAGAAGAAATGAGATCCTTGCATGAGAACAAAACATTTGAGCTGGTGAAGTTGCCAAGAGGCAAAAGGGCTTTGAAAAACAAATGGGTATTCAGAATCAAATTTGAAGAATCCAATTCACAACCACGGTTCAAAGCCAGATTAGTTGTCAAGGGTTTCAGTCAAAGGAAAGGTATCAACTTTGATGAGATTTTTTCACCGATTGTGAAAATGACATCCATCCGTACGGTTCTCGGACTAGCAGCAAGTCTTGACTTGGAGATTGAGCAGATGGATGTAAAAACTGCCTTCCTACATGGTGACTTGGAAGAAGAAATATACATGGAGCAACCAGAGGGTTTTGAAGTAAAAGGAAAAGAAGACTATGTTTGCAAGCTAAAGAAAAGCTTGTATGGTTTGAAGCAGGCACCTAGGCAGTAGTATAAGAAGTTTGAGTCAGTTATGGGGGAGCAAGGCTGCAAAAGGACTACTTCTGATAACTGTGTGTTTTGTGCAGAAATTCTCTGATAATGATTTCATTATTCTATTGCTTTATGTGGATGATATGTTGATTGTTGGCCAGAATATTTCTAGGATCAACAGCTTGAAGAAGCAGTTGAGCAAGTCTTTTGAAGACTTAGGGCCAGCAAAGCAAATTATTGGCATGAAAATGACAAGAGATAAGAGCGCCAAGAAATTATGGTTATCACAAAAGAAGTACATCGAGAAGGTACTTCAGAGATTCAATATGGACAAGGCTAAAACGGCTAGTTGTCCTCTTGCTAATCACTTTAGATTAAGCTCCAAACAATGCCCTTCTACTGATAAAGAGAATGAAGAAATGGAAAAGGTTCCATATGCCTCAGCAGTTGGAAGCTTGATGTATGCCATGGTATGTACATGGCCAGATATTGCTTACTCAGTTGGAGTAGTGAGTAGGTTCCTTTCAAATCCTGGTAAGGAACATTGAGCTGCAGTGAAATGGATTTTCAGGTATCTTCGTGGCACTTCCAAAATGTGCTTATGTTTTGGAAATACAAAGCCTGTGTTAGTTGGCTACATAGATGCAGATATGGCTGGCGATGTTGACTTGAGAAAGTCTACATCAGGTTACCTGATTACATTTGCAGGGGAGCTGTGTCATGGCAATCAAGATTACAGAAATGTGTTGCTCTTTCAACAACTGAAGCTAAGTTTATAGCAGCAACAGAAGCTGTAAGGAGTTGCTATGGATGAAGAAGTTCTTAAAAGAACTTGATTTCTACCAGGAGAAATATGAATTGTTTTGTGATAGTCAGAGTGCAATTCATCTTGGTAAGAATTCCTCCTTTCATTCAAGATCCAAGCATATTGACGTAAGATATCACTGGATAAGGAATGCATTAGAGATGAAGCTATTATAGCTTAAGAAGATCCATACTGATGAGAACGAATCTGATATGTTAACTAAGAATCTACTGAGAGAAAAGTTTGAATACTGTCGATTGGCAGCAAGAATGGCAGAACTCCCACTTGAGGCGAGAGGGGGAGATTGCTGACTTTCTCACCCCATGTAGGGCAGCTTTAATTTTTTATTATTTTCTTTCTTCATTTCTTCTATCTTCCTTTCTCTCCGAATCAACAATTGCGGCTAGCGGTGCCGCATAATTGAAATCAGATACAGAAACAGCTGGATTCGGCACCGTAATTGCTGAAAATCGAATGGGAGCAACGCGAAACCTTGGCTATAAATAGCCATGCTTTCTCCTCCTTCAGTGCATCCGGTAGCTTGCTCATAATTCCTAAAAAGCAAAAGAAAATTGTGAGAGAGAGAGATTTATTTTTGAGGAGTGACAAAATAGTAAGATAATTTTTGGAGTGTTTGGGAAACACTTGAGTGCCACTATTTTGGGTTTATCTCATACCTCTAGAATTTTTTTTCTAGAGAAGATTCTCTCTCTGTAAGCCTACTATTTTTATAGTGGAAGAAAATATCAGAGTTTGTCCCATGGACGTAACCCTAAAATTAAGGGTGAACCACATAAATTTTCTGGTGTCATTTTTACTAATCATCTTGCTCCCGAAGTTATCACCCGCTGCGCGGTCCCCAACAATATGCAGACAAGATTAACGGAATCATTTTCCTTCATCTTTTGTTTTCTCCTCTGCATGTAAACGCTCAATGGGAGGCATAAATGAGACCAACCTGAATTAAATTGTGCACTATGGAGTTTTTTTTCCAGGTATTTGAAGAATACTAAGGAGACCAGAGGTTTCAGATTCCATCCAAAATGTTTCCAGCAAAGGATGACTCACCTTGCCTTCGTAGATGACTTGCTTCTATTTTACAGAGGCGACAAGGCATCTATCGGGGCTCTATGGAGATATGCTGTGAACTTTGCTAGAATCTCAGGGATGAAAATCTGAGCCAAGAAAAAACTCAATATTTATTTTGGGAGATCTAGTGAGGATAGGAAAGTGTTGATCCTCAATTGGCGCATGGTTACCATTTAAAAGGGAAGCGGATATGGAATACAAGGAAGAGCACCAATGACTCTGCCATCTGGCAGAACATATTGAAGGTTAGAAAGGTCTTCTGTCAGAAACTGGGCTTGGTGGAAGAAGCTAAAAAAGTTGTGGAGAAGACACGCACTGGCAAGGAAATTCAACAGGTCTCTTATGATCTTTTGAGAAATAGGAACCAGCCTACAGGATGGTATAGAGATTATGTTCGGAGCAACTTGCAGCAACTCGGCGCAGATTGTTATTTTGGCAAGTCATGAATGGGAGGCTTCCAACCCAAGAGAAAATTAACTCGTGGTAACCATGAGGAGACACTTGACAACCTGGTTTTTACTTGTTCATTCTCTGCTCGGGTCTGGTCCAAAATCTCTATCTTGTTGAGGATTGAGCTGGTTACGGTAAGCATTCAACGATGGTGCAGCTACTTTGGGGAAGAAACTCCATTCATCAAGCTAGACGGACGGCTCTCTTGGCGACAGTCTACAACTTATGGACGGAAAGGAACAGCCGCTGCATTGAGGGAAGGATGAGAAATTAATGCTATTGAAGTTTGTGAGAAAATAGCTTTTCGTTTTTATGCTAGATTGTATACAATTCCTTTGTCACAGATCTTGTCATCTAGCTGGATTCGTAGAATTTTAGTTCTAGATTAAGCTTTATGTTCCTATTTCCTAGGGTATGCCTTGTATTGAGGTTTTTTTTTTTCTCTTTTTTAGTTTCCTAGGATAACCAATCACAAGTGGTGATGATTAATTCTGTAAGGTACGGTAAGGAGTTGAAGTGGAAACCTCCCCCAAAGAGCACTTTCTATTCATAACCCTCAAGATTGGAACCTTGGATGTGCTGCTTAAGGGTCTAAGTCCCTTCTACTTGGGCCAACTTATGTTAGTTTTCATTGATTTTTGTAATCAAAATTTTACCTTGGCTTGAAAGAAATTTTATTTTTTGTCTTTTTGTATGGATTATTTAATTTTTATAGATTCATAGAACATTAATAAATACAATTGTAATTGTTATTTAATTATTTTATGGCTACAAAACCATCTCGTCCATAGGACAGATTAATCATCTAGTTAGTATAGAGATAATCAATAACAGTTAAGTAGCTAGCTGAGTGGAACTAATGAAATTGATCCCACTCAAGTAAATGGCAGGATTCATCGAACACGTCATAATATGCTAGCAGATCATAAATCATGGGATTCCTTGTTTTCCAGATTAGGACTTCCAAGTTTCCATTGTTTCACTCGCGAAGCCGGAGCCGGTGTCTAGTTCCTCACTTGTTTTTGTTAGGGAAAAGGCGAATTTGTTGTCCACTCTGAGCAAATTTTTCAACTCTTTTTTTTTTTTTTTTTTTGTGTGCAAATTTACCGCTAAAATTATGGTGTGAGAGTAGGGATGGCAATTGGGTGGGTCAGGTCAGGTTTGGGTCAGGTTATTCAGGTTCGGGTCAACTCGGGTTAACATGAATTTGGGTTCAGGTCGAGTTCAGGTCAGGTCATTTGGGTTCGGGTTCATTTCAGGTTGAGTTGATTTCAGGTTCAGGTTGGGTTGGGCCGGGTTTATTTGGGTTCGGGTTCACTTCAGGTCGGGTAATTTTAGTCTCAGGTAACTTCAGGCCAGCTTTCGGGTCAAATTCGGGTCAACCTTTATGTTCATGTAGGTTACTGGTATAAAGTCAAAATGATTGAATCTATTCAATTTTTTTTTAAATTTAAATCAAATAATTCAATTTTTTGTGTGATTTAATTTAAATTAAAAATTCATTTTTTAGTATATTTAATTAAAATATTCATAAAAATCTTCTTATTATAGTTTAGTAAATATTTAAGTAATTTAACATTGATAGTAATATTTTATTATTTTTCTAAACCCATACCCTTTAACTATCATTGTACAGATTATTCAGATCTTCATCCAGCTATTACTCAGATATACACAATGACAATTTTGTTATACTTATGTTTCAATGAATTTTCTTTGAAATTACAACAAAATGCAAATCAAGTTCATTATCAGTGACTAAATTGTAAATTTTAAAAAAATTTGGGTGAAAGTGCAAAGATTTCAAAAATTTTAGGATCTATGTTGTAATTATTATGGGTGACTAAAATAAAATTTTTTAAAATTTAGGTACCTTATTGCATTATACTTAAAAGTTTAGGGATGAATGTTGTAATTTTAATAATTGCCTATTAAAATCATTAAACTTACTAAATATAAAAATTACTTCTGTTGGAAAAATCCAAATTTGGGATTCACTAAATATGGATGTTTTTTTCCCTAAATAAGATACTTGTAATATATAGAAGTCCTAAAAAAATAGACGTTACTAAATATGGAAATCTTTTCTCAAAATATGAAAATTATTAAACATGAATATCTTAAAAAAAGAAATGAAATTACTAAATATGAAAGTCTCATCTTCAAATATGAGACTTACTAAATATGGAAGTACCAAAAAATGGAAGTTACTAATAACGGAAGTCACCATTCCTAAATATAAGACATACTGAATATGAAAGACTAAAAAACTGGAAGTTACTAAACATGGAAACCTCCATATTTAGTACTGACTTAATATGGAAAATAATGAAAGATGAAAGTTAAGGTTTAGGGTGAGGGTTAAAATCGGGTATTATCGGGTTTAGTTATTGGGTCATCTCGGGTTCAGGTCAGGTCAGTCTCGGGTTTAGGTCATTTCGGGTTCTGGTCAATTCAGGCTCGGGTCATTTCGGGTTCGGGTATTTTGGGTTTGGGTCATTTGGGTACGGTTTTCTCGGGTTTCCCTTTAATCGGGTTCGGGTTCAAGTCAGGTTGGACACAGTCGGCTTCAGGTCATTGACTTTTTTAGTCAAATCGGGTCAGGTCGGGCTTAGGTTCGGGTGGGTTGGTCCAGATCATCAGGTCGGGTCCGATTTTACCATCCCTATGTGAGAGCAGATATCCTATCAAAGTTAGGGGCCATAACCAAAAGGGCCATAAGTGGTTTAACAGTAAGAATATTGTGTCAAATATGCGGGGGCAGAGGCAAATAGGGTGGCTGGGGGTGACAGTGACTGGCCCCCTAAGGTTTTCCAAAATAGATATGAGCCTTATAAGATTGGGATAAAACTTATATAACCTATTTTCTCTTTCTTGTGGGCTCTTATAGGTTTTTTAACAAGTGCTCTATAATAATTTTAAGTAATGAAAGAAATACTCAGATTCTACAATTTTATCCTTTTTGACATTATCTATATAAATATACTTAATTTTTATGACAAAAATAAAAAAGTCCTACATGAAATAATTATTTTTACCATCTCAAAAAAATTAATTATTTTATATTTTTAAAATACTTGGGATGATATGAAGTTGACTTTTCAATTCCTTCTTATTGGTTCTATGTCCTCAGCCCTACACTCTCTCTTCAAACTTTATTTTTTATTAATTGGCTTCTTGATTCTTCATATATACTAAGCATAAAACAAAAAAAAGAATATTCTATTTGAGAAAAATAGATATTCCATTGAATTGTAGCTAACAAACTCCGCTCATGCATAATAATTTTATAATTTAAGATAAAAGTAAATCTTTATTGTACGTTTTTTAACATTATCATTTTAACAGCACCTTATTTTTTTAATTGTATTAAGTTGGATGATTTCCAATTATTATTATTATTATTTGCTTTTCTAATTTGCATACAATGTCAAGAGGTAAAACAATTCTATTGTTGAATCTGGCCCATACATGCCACTGTCTAGACCTTTTTTTTTCTTTTTGTAAGAATTGGAATATAAAAGATTATTTCAATAGATTATTTGATATTTTTTTTCTTTTAGTAATTTTTTCATATAATTCATTTATGAAGTTTTCTAATTATCAATTTATGATTGTCAATTTTGGTATCCTATGACAAATATAATGTATTGAGTTTTAGTTTTTTCATGATGGATCATTTTAAATTCCTTTTTTTTTTCTCATTTGAAATAATAATTTTACTAATATTCATTATTCACCTTAGTTGGATGATTTCTTAGTCAATTTTGTTTGTTTGTTTCTTAGGTACCATTTAATGAAAATTATTGATAAGTGATTATTTTACGTATAAAGATTATTTTCACAGTTTGTATACACTAATCAGAACCCTATACTTTAAGAGCCTAAAAATCACTTTTAAAGCATTGTTTTGCAAAATAAAATCATTTTTTATTGATTTTTAATTTTTTTCAAGCTGGATATGAAAAAAATGTCCCCTAGGTCTAAGCTATCAATTATCTTGCAAATATACCATCTAAGCGTTCTTCCTATCTGAGGCTCCTTGCCGCCCTACTAAGCTCCTCTAGTAATGCGCCGTCCGCAACAATTTTTGTAAACGGCGCGTTGGCTCTTCCTGGTGGTGAGCAATGACCTCAAAGTAGCGAGTACTACCAATGTTTGAGCAATAGGGAAGTGAGATTGTTGAAGAAACCAGAAAGGGAGTTAACTGGCAGCTAGGTATATTTTTTCTTTGTTCAATTAGCATCAATAGGGTGACACAAGCTATAGCAGAAAAGGGCCCCAGTGTTATGATTTGCTAATATTGATAGGCTCCTTGGGAACTATAATCCCACTTAGGTTACTATTGGCTAGTTATTACTTGTGAAGTATCTTAAATTGTTACGTGCTACTAGTTACTTAGCCTACCTTGCATAGAAAATATGCATACATTATCCTGGCTATGCAATAATAATTAAATAAAAACAACATTGAAAATAGTGTCGCGGCAATTAATGAAACTCAATTCGAAATAAGGCAAGATGTAAAACTTTAGTTGCTTTAACTTTAAATAACAACTATGTGCATATATCTCAAACTTATATGCACCCAAATGTTACCCTAGTGTTATACACACCAATGGATACTAGTAGATGCAATACTTAGTATGGAAAATGTCATACATATAATAGTGATAACAATATCTACTAAGATCCACCTTTAGTTTTCCACCTGAGCAACCTAGCTTCAAGTGGCAAGCCTCACTTTCCTTGTGCATACTTAGCTTTTAACGCTGAAAATACAACTATTTGGTTAGTACTAACTTATATTATAAGCAATCATTAACCAAATGATTCATATTTAGAGAATACCTTTAAATAAATAAAACTTAGCACTAATAATCGCCCCTCGCCAACTATTAGGCTTGATTAGCCTTTTAAATATATGTAGACATGCAAGTAATATATATACAAACAAACCAAGCAATCAAACAACACAACAAACAACAAACACTAGCAATTAATAAACAACAACAATAATGTAATGTAATGGATGGATGGATGAATGAATGCACATGTTTATGCACTTAAGACTTCCTTACACTTAAAGGTGTTCTTAACTGCCGTGAGCTCAAATGGCTAGGATACTTAGATATTGACCCTCGTATTTGATGCTAGCACTTGATTAAACTCCATGAAGTTCTCTTTACTAGCCCCTAAGTAAGTCTTCACTTACTTGACCTTGCCCACTTTTTACGGACTACTTAGAGTAAATCATCACTTACTCACCTTTTAACCATAACTTACCTTTACTTGTTGTGCTGAGTAATTGAACTTACTGGCCAAACTTTGTCAAGTTCCCCTGAACTTGACTCGGGCAACTTAGTGGATTTGCTTACCGAGCCCGTCGACTCGGTTAGGACCTCTTGGGCACCGCTCGATACTCGGAGGCACTTGGCCTCTACCATTGGGCCATCAAGGGTCCCGTACCTTTGAGTACTAGCTCCCATCTATGCAGCTACTAGCACTAGAATGCCCTAGAACAAGAGTCGATGGAACCATAACCCTGCCTGTTATTAAGAATCAGTCGGTTCCAACTTGAGAAAATTTTGAACCAAAAACCAAAGAACACATTGAGTCACTTATCGTTCTCCCTCCCTACATGTTTAGCTACTAAAATTGAACACACCCAAAATCTGACTACTTTGCTTCTGATAGTAAATAATTAGTACTCATCTTGTAACATGCTACTTGGTCAATAAGAATATTTGAAGAATCCTCAGAGCCGATCTTTTTCGACTATATATATTGGCACTTTTTTTTTATCTAGTGACCAATTTGAGCTAGTAAGAACTTTTTTTAGATTTTATAAGAAAAACTTTCCCCATAACTTAAATATCCTAGCAAATTCATTATTTTTTTTTTGTAATTTTTTCACTTCTTAATTCTATAACGTGAAGCAAAAAATTATTTTACAGAACTATATATATATATAAATAAGTGAACTAAATAAATAAATTAGTGAAGAAGTTAGAATTACAAACATACTCATAGACGCCCTAAAACAACAAATAGGTAGATTCTATATGTGTGCCTAATTTCTTGATGTCTGTGTTTCCTCAGCCAGTTGAATTTCCCTTGGAGAAAAAGGTGGCCCATCTAGACGCTCTGGAGAAGATGTTCCCTCATCCACTGAGATTACAACACTCTGCTGTGGAAAAGTCGACAGACTTGTATGGCCGTTGATGTTTGGCGGCGGTCCAACAACCTCGCCATTGGCATTTATTGGCAGGCCAACTTCTTCTCTACCAGCAGCATTAGGGTTATCCTCTGTAGTCTTAGATTGGCTATTGTCCTTCTTATTTTTCTTGAATGTCGGTGATTTCTGATCTTCCTCACTGAATTTTTCTATGATAGCTCTTGCTTTGTCAGCCATGGAAATTTCAGAATTGAAAAATATTTGTCGATTCTCGAATGAGAACTTTGCCACAGATATAAGGAGTGCAGAGGCAGTAGCAACTCCAGCGATGAGGAAGAGACCCCAAAAGCTGTTGAGGCCGAGACTGTTGAAGGGAACCGAAGAGCTGGAATCTGCACACTTAGGTGATGTTTGGATGTGAAAATTTTTCTTATTTTTCTTTTCCAAATTTTCTTTGGTAAAAGTTTGAGTGCATAGGTAGTTTTAATAATATAGAAAACCTTGTTTTCTAAATTTTAGGAAACTCATGTTATAAAATAGAAAACTTTGTTTTAGATGTTTTTCATTTTAACACATGAATTTTCCAAAGCTTAGAAAACAAAGTTTTCCATATCCTTAAAACATATCATACACTCAAACTTTCATTAAAGAAAATTTGAAAAAGAGAAATGGAAAAATTTTCTACAACTAAACGCCACCTAAGGTATTTCATATTTTTTGAGCACTTGAATTTTCTACAACTAAACGCCACACAAAACATATTTTTTGAGATAACACTTGAAATACTTAGAATTTAAGCACAACTTTATCAAATCTATTTTGACCCAATAAAATGATATTAAACACAATAACACAATACACTTGTCATCATCAAAATTAAATATTTGCTTGGAACAAATCCAACACATAGTAAAGAAGAAGCTACTTGGGAAACAAAAGTAGAGATGCGAAAAACCTATCTTAACTTTTTTTTTAAGTTACTTGAAGATTTGGAAGACCAAATTTTGTGAGAAGGGAAAACTGTCATGCCTGTACCTTTGAAGTGGCATAAGGCTATAAGGAAGTGTTTGAAGGTGAGGCAATGAGTTTGGTTGAGGACTTAGTTGCAAAGGATGCTAGAAATGCATTATTGGGTAAAAAGAATTCTGAATGGGCAATTGAGTCATTTATCTCGGATTTAAGGACCTAATTGAAATTAAAAAGTGATGTAGGCCTAAATTGATTAAATTAAGAGACTACCGAGTGAGTTTAGTGTAAGACAAGAAGTCAACCTAGGCTAAATGGCTCCATCCAATTTTTGTGAGAGAACAAAGATGGCATTAGGACCCATTTCAAGCCACTTCTCATGGAAACCGGATGCATGCCACCACCAAGCTATTTTGGGTATTTTTATATGATTTCTAATAAGGAAAATAGATAGAAGAAGAGTTCTCCAAAAACTAAGGCCAAAATTGGTAAAATTGGCTGGGATAGGCATATTTGTGCTCAGAATTGAAAGAGAAGGTAGACGTGAAAAACAAGGTAGATTTAAAGAGAAATTATGCAACTATGGGGATTAAGAACTACTGAGCAAGATTGGTAAGTAGTTAGGCTATTTTTGTGAATTTCATGTGGTGGCAATGTGGAATTCATAATAAAAGATGAGCCATGCTGATAGTATAAACTAAGTGAGCCATGAGCTATGAAAGATGCTAGGTTAATGCCTTTAGGTTCTTCAATATTTAGCTAGCTTTTGTATGATAAGTGCAAGTAGTGGGAGCAATTTAAGAGTTTGGCTGACTCTTATGTAACTCTGGAGCTCTATGAACAATTAATCTAAGAACTAAGTAAATTTCACAATAAGTCTAAAATTAAGTTAAGTGGTGTGTGTGCGTGTTATGTGTGCTTCTATGACTTTTTTTGCACATGATAACACTTATAGATAATTGGTTATACTTTATATTGATGCTATGTATTGTTTTTTTTTCATGTCTTCCTTTTATTGCAAGGCAAGAGACTATGAACTATGTTTATGTGTAGCTACCCTTACTAAGTGTGAATACTCATGCCCTTATGTTATATTTCAGGAAAAAGGCTTACTTATTAGTGTTGTTAAGCATTTCTGGTTTACTATTGTAGTGAAAGTACTACATCTTAACCTACTAATATTTTTCTCATTAAGTGTTGGTACTAAGTACAAGTATTGGTGCAGAGCATAAGTATGTTTTGTTTGAACTAGTTGAGAATGTGGCCATGTTCCAAGTTCTGGACATGGCTGTGTATGTGTGTTAGTGGATGATGGTGGTCCTAGGTTGGCTATGTAATGTCTTGTGTACTTGGGCTATGACCATGCTTGTATAATTCATGAATGTTGCCTGTGTGGTGTACTTACAGTGAACACTTAAGGCCACAATGGCTAGTGTTATGTAACTATGTATTTGTTTAAGCGTGTATGATCAAATGTGGATTATGATGTGGTATTATGTATCTACGCTTGACTATGGTCTAAGACTAGTTATAGAATGATACTTAGACAAATTCTGGATATACAATGCTTATTATGCCTCAGGTTGAGTTGGCGTGAGTTACTTTTAAACTTTTGTGACTCTAGGCCATTTTTGCCATTTTATTCTAGCTAAAACTAGCTTAAGTTTAAGGTTTGAGCCAAAACTATGGCGAAACAGGGCTCCAGTGCCCTGATTTGCTAACATTGGTAGGCTCCTTGGTAATTATGATCCCACTTGGATTACAATTGGCTAGTTATTACTTGTGAAGTACCTTAAATCATTACCTGCAACTAGTTACTTAGCCTATCCTGCATACAAAATATGCATGCATCATCCTGGCTATGCAATGATAATTAAAAAAAATAACATTGATAATAGTGTTGTGGTAATTAACAAAAACACAATTCAAAATGAGCCAAGACGTAAAACTTTAGTTACTTTAACTTCAAGTAACAACTATGTGCATACATCCTAATCTTATATGCACCCAAATGTAACTCTAGTGTTATACACACTAATGGACACTAGTAGAGGTGACACTTAGTATGAAAAATGTCATACATGCAATAGTGACAACAATATCTACTAAGATCCACCCTTAGCTTTCCACTCGAGCAACCCAGCTTTGAGTGGCAAGCCGTACTTTCCTTGTGCATACTTAGCTTTGTAAGCTGGAAAGACAATGCTTTGGTTAGTACTAGCTTTCATTATAAGTATTCGTTAACCACAATGTTCATAATTAAAGAGTACCTTCAAACAAATAAAACTTAACACTAATAGTCAACTCTCACCAACTGTTAGGCCCAACTAGCCTTCAAAATACCTGCACAACACTTAAAGGGTGAGTACTCTAAGGTACTCAGTAAGGGATTTGGCACCTACAAGGGAAACATATGCAAGCATGCAAAGCATAAAAAACATATATATACAAACAAACAAAGAAATTAATAAACATAAGCAACTAATAAACAACAACAATAATGCAATGTAATGTATGGATGGATGAGTGAATGCAAATGCTTATGCACTTAGGACTTCCTTACACCCAAAGGTGTTCTTAATTGCCGTGAGCTCATATGGCTGGGGTACTTGGATATAAGTCCTCGTATCCTCGTATCCAATGCTAGCACTTAATAAACCCTATGAAGTCCTCCTTATGGGCGCTTTAAGTAAGTCGTCATTTACTTGACCTTGCCCACCTTTTACGGGTTACTTAGAGTAAGTTGCACTTACTCACCTCTTACCCATAACTTCCCCTTAATTATTGTGTTGGGTAATTGAACTTAGTGGCCAAACTTCACCAAGTCCCTTTGAACTCGACTCGGGCAACTTAGTGGATTCACCAACCAAGCCTGTCAACTCGGTTGGGACCTGTTGCGCATCGCTCAATGCCGGAAGGCACTTGGCCTCTACCCTCAGGCCATCAAGGGTCTCGGACCCTCCTTGGGTTCCTCTCCAATGCTAGAGGTTCACAACCTCACCCCTTGGCCATTGGACGACTCATATGATACTAGGTCCTTCCTTAGTACCCTATTTATGACTTAAGGTGCCTTACTTATCCTTTTTTCCTTAGCCCTCTTAACCACCCACTTATTGATGCATACTTAAATCTTACAAGCACTTTTGATCCATTTTAGGATGCCACATAAGCCATAGAAATTGATTTGGGACACTTAGAAACAAGGTTGGCACAATTCAAGCACAATGTTGTAGCATTGCAAATTGTGGTGTGACAACATTGTGATTTTATGGAAGCTGTTAGAAATGATGCGATAGCACCAGAAAACTTGGCGTGACAGCATTACACATTTCAGGCAACCTTTCTTTCTTTTTGAGCTCGATGCGTACTGATTATTTCAATGTGATCGCATCAAAATAATCAGTGCGCATCAAGCTTAAGAAGAAGAAAATGCTGCAAGATCGCATCAAAATAATCAGTGTAACCACATTAACCCCTAGAGCTACTTTCTTTGCCTATTTCTTGACCAATCTCATTCCAAGTTTTACCCAAACAAGTTTGAATCACTTTTGGCTCATTTCAAATTACTCCTAGGTGTGCTAACACTACCTATGCATCATTTAATCATGCCATAACTTAAATCTCTTACCTCAAATGAACATTTTCCCAAATCAAGCAACTATTCACTTCAAGCTTTAAAGGAGTTACTTTGAGTTTCAAGCTTAAATTCAACCAAATCAGACACCAAAGGCATGAAATTAAGACCATTTTTAACCATGTAACAAGCTTAGAACTAACTCACAAGGATCAAAGACACTAACCTTAGGGTTTGAACTAAAAACTTGCAAAACCAAACTCAAATACACCAATTCCACAAAAAATGCGCTAATTGCTTGTTGGGATAGCTTTGGGACCTTCAATTTTCATGGAATTTTGGGTATATTAGGTGGTTTGAGGAGGAGGAGCTACGGAGGAGAGGCAACCACGAAATTTCAAATGAAGGAGATGATGAATAGTATCATCCTCCTTCTTAAAATATCCCAACTTCCCCACTAAGCCTAATTCTCCTCTACTTGTTACTTTGGTCCCCAAACTTAACTTTGAGTCACTTATGCCACTTAAACTCTTCATACCCCATCACTTCTTGGTCCCATAGAAAGGTTTTTCTTACCCAAACACTTTGCTGTTATGCCACTTAAGCCATTATAAGACATAATAACTCAATTTATCACTTAGTGCATTTTTCACCCTTAACTTTCACTTTTGGTTCAAATGGCTAGAAACACTTATGGTCTTAACTTATTTAGCTCAAAATAGTTGCTTGAACTTAATTTCACTAAAATTATGGTCATGCCATTAACTTGGGCAAAAATTGCCATTTTTTGCTTTTTGCCCTTTAGGTGCCAATTAACACTTATATGGAGCTTACTTTAGTTGCTTGGCTTGTTTAATAAAACTTATTTGAGGAAAATAACTTGGGATTTACTTACCTTGGGATCAAAACTATGGAAAGTACTTTGAGAGCCTTTACAAAAATAACCACCATTAAGGCATTAAAATGAATTTTTGTAGTTGTGGCACATACATATTAAGTTGGATAAATTCTAAGGTTGCATGCTTATCTGCCTAGATGTTTTGTTTAAAAATTTGTGTTAGTTGAGTTTGTTCAATGAAATTCATAGGCTATGAGGTAGTTAGGGTGTGACACTAAGGCTTTATGGGGTTTTAAGCAACTTGATGATTGTCGCAAATCATATAAGCAGAACTTTAAGAATTTCATTCAATGTTACAACTAGGAGTTAAGTGCATAGGTGATATCCAATCTAACCTAAGTACACAAAGGATAGTAGGCCATGTTAAGAAAAATATTGCTAGACTTCATCCAAATGGTAGAGCATAGGGAGTACTTATTGTAAGACCTCCTTGAGTTAAAATACTTTTATCTGAGGCACCCTAATGACTAAGTATCGCCCTTCCTAGTTCATCCTATGGGAACCATGGTCAATGTCCTGTCCAAAGTGTTCTGCCCTCAATAAAGGTAGCCTTCCAACTTTAATTTCTTTGGGCTTAACACCTCGGTTATGGATGTTGGCCATCCCTTGCTTAAAATGCTTCATGCAATGTCCAATGTCCTTATGGAGCTCTTCCAAGCTATCTATTTTCACCCGAAGGCCTTACTTATTTTAACCATGATCAAATATCTAGTTTCAAAACGCTAGTTAGGCAACTTCAGCATGGATCAGGGCCTTTATCCCATACGCAAGAAAAGAGGAGGTTTACCCTGTAACCTCCAGGTGTGATCTAATAGTCCCCCTCGATGCAACATACCTCACTTGGCCATTCAACTGTGGGTGATACATTGAACAAGGTATATCTTGATACCCTATTTCTGTGTAAATTCTTTGAATACAGCATTGTCAAATTGCTTCATGTTGCTAGTCACCAAGACTTATGGACATCCAAAACTAGCAAAGTATATCTTGATGCCCCTGTTAAGGTGTCAACCTAAATCTTCTTATAGTTGGCATTGGTGTTTAGGTATGGTCTCTTAGTCTCCTCCATTATTTGGGTTCCACAAATGGCTAAAATTCATGGAATAAAGGCAAATTCTATCTAAAATTTTGTGGAATCAATAACCGTAAAATTGTGGAATGAAGACAAGTCTAACTAAAATTTTGGATTGCAATTTATTTTAGCAAATCTACTATAGAATTCATGGTATATTTTGTATTAGACCTTTGAGCTTAATATCTTTGTCATATGTGCTTGTCCATGTTTAGTTTATATTGGATTCATCAAATTAAGATTTCAAGCCCATTACATATTTCTAAAATTTTTGGACTGAAAGCATGTTTCTTGGCCACCTTGCTTGAATGTGTTGATTTACATATTCCTAAAATCATATATAACTTATTTGGTAAAGGCTACTGAAATGCTTCTATGTTAAATTCAGATTTGAGATCTCCTATGGAAACATGCTTGAAGCATGGCAAGCTAAATGAAGCAAATAGGGTATATATGCTGAGCATAAGGTTACGGGATCTAAATTGAGCTTCTTTGAATTTCTAAAAATAGTTACTTTAGCTCTAGAAATTTGTTGGAAATTTTAATTAAAACATGAAGCAAAATATGCAGTGTGATGGCTTGTCCAAATGAGCATTGATCGAGGGGTTTTGAACTAGCTAGTTTTTGTTTTGAAACTAATTTCTGGACTTAAGTAATTAAGCTAGTTACTGTACTAATAGGCAAGTAAAGAGGGAACATTGTAGTGAGATCTCAACTCATAGATGTCTTGGCCAACATCCTTGTGTCCTAATAAGTTTATATGTACTGGTACTAACATTGTTGTTGAGTTACTTGTTGGATTGTTACCCCTCTAATTTTGAAAAATTGGTAAAGGCTAATCTAAATTAATTTAGCCTGCTCAATTTGTTTATATTAAGGAGATTAAACAGTTTGTAGTGACCAAACTATAACTAATTGAGAAAATTGGTCATTTAGGCAAGCTTGGCTAATGCCCATGACCCTTAAAGATGTGTAAACTTGAAATGGAAGACAATGTTTAAGGGTCCCAGAGTTATGTGACTGGGGAAGATCTTTAATGCTTAAGTGAGTAATGTCTTGAAAGTTTAATGAAAGCTATGGCCGAGATAGAATATACCTCGTCTCTCTCTCTCTCTCGCGAGGAAAATTCTCCTTGTTACGAGAGTCCCCCGTGATTTAGGGTATCAATTATTGGCAAGTTCCCTGTTCTTAACAGTCAACCAGTTAGTCTATCTTCTAATGGACCTCTCATCTGGGGCTTGCACATCTTTGTCGACTATATATATTGGCACTTTTTTTTATCAAGTTACAAATTTGAACTAGTAAAAAGTTTTTTAAGATTTTATAAGAAAAACTTTCCCCATAACTTAAATAGCCTAGCAAATTCATTATTTTCTTTTGTAATTTGTTCACTTCTTAATTCTGTAATGTGAAGCAAAAAATTATTTTACAGAACCATATATATAAACAAGTGAACAAAATAAGCAACTCAGTGGAGAGGTTAGAATTACAACATACTCATACACGCTCTAAAACAACAAATAGGTAGATTCTACATGTGTGCCGAATTTCTTGGTGTCTGTGTTTCCTCAGCCAGTTGAATTTCACTTGGAGAAAAAGGTGGCCCATCTGGAGAAGATGTTCCCTCCTCCCCTAAGATAACAACACTCTGCTGTGGAAAAGTCGACAGACCTGTCTAGCCGTTGATGTTTGGCGGCGGTCCAACAACCGCGCCATTGGCATTCATTGGCAGGCCAAGTTCCTCTGTAGTCTTAGATTGGCCATCGTCCTTCTTATTTTTCCTGAATGTTGGTGATTTCTTATCTTCCTCACTGAATTTTTCTATGATAGCTCTTGCTTTGTCAGCCATGGAAATTTCAGAATTGAAAAATATTTGTCGATTCTCGAATGAGAACTTTGCCACAGATATAAGGAGTGCAGAGGCAGTAGCAACTCCAGCGATGAGGAAGAGACCCCAAAAGCTGCCGAGGCCGAGACTGTTGAAGGAAGCCGGAGAGCTGGAATCTGCACACTTAGCTTCTTTAATGGATCGATAATTCTCAATTCCTTTCATTTTCTGATCATCCTCCGTAACATTCAAGATTGCGCTTGAAATGTCTTGCACAAGAGGAGAACCTTTTGGGAAGACCTTCAACATTACAAACAATTACAATCATTAAAAAATTTAAACAAAAAATATTCATCAAACTAGTAAGAGGAGAGGGTAATGAACAGAACTCACAAATCCAAATCCATCCGTCTTAAATGTTGGTTCCAAAGTGGTGTATTTATTGCAGTATTTTGCAAGGAAGAGATTCATGTAAGGGATCTCATCAAACGCTGCAGCAATGCTTCCATTGCTAAAGAGTGCATCTAGATCCTCCGCAGATTTAAAAGCACGAAACTTTGTTGGACTAAACTTCATACTCTTTAAGATCCCGTCGACGAAGGACTCATCATGGTAGCCGATATAAGCACCGGACTTCAGGAGTTGGTTCACATCTGTGATTGTTGGTTGTAGCTGTTGCACGGTAAGAAGCGATGTCAAACTAGCTGTGTAACTTTGGGTCAATATGAGGACCACAAAGCACCATATCACCACCACGATCCTAGCCAGATTGCTGATTACCTTGTCACCTGAGAATACAGGCAGATTCCAAAATATGAAAGGTAGGTTCTATTCTAACAGCACAAACATATGGAAAACGTGTGTAGGGCTAGCTAGCTCACTGCGGGACAAAACCATGGTGGAGAAGGCAAACCACAAGCTAGTTCCAACTTGATGAGATGGAGGTCCACGAAAATCAGGGTTGCCCCGGTGCTCCAATATCCACACCACGAAACCAATTAAGACAGAAAAGCTACAGCTTGTGGCCCAAAGTCCTGGCGTCAAAGGCTTCAAGAAAACCCAGGCATTTTTTGGCCTCCGGTCAGTGATGGGCGCCACCATGGTCACCCCAGACTCTGTGTAAGGTAAGGTGAAGTCCACAAATCGTGACCGGTTGGCAATAATAGTCGTGTCCCCGACAACTGCATCATAGTTCTATTAGATAAAATTCTTGGTCAGTAATGAATTTAATATAGTGATCAAATAAATGACTAATTCGAACATCAATTTTACCCCAAGATAGACTTGGTAGATCATATCATTGTAAGTTCCAGCCATCTGGCCGTCAGCGTTTGCAAACGGAATGAACTCATAGCTAATGGAATAAGGCAACGCTTGGATCACAGCTTTAAAGATGTCAATGCAGTATCCAGTGACAGAAGTGCTGTTGGTGCCATTATCACGAGTAACGGTGACAAATTCACTGAAACCGCCCTGAACCGGTACCAAGATTCTTAGCTTTTTCCCATTTGTCGGAAGCTCCCAACCTTTGGGAATAGAAGTCGAATCCCCAGGCCAGATGATGGGTCCGAGGTTGTCCTTGGAGGTAGAGTAGAAAGAGGTTTCGTTACTATAGTTCAATCTCGGCAGTAGCCCATCTTGCGGTGTCCAAATCCCAACCTCTCTTGCTCCATTTCCGTGTACATTGATGATCTGAAATGTAGATGATAGTATTTGCCCGTTCACGTATCCATAGCTGCCGGTGCCGTTGAATCGGGTGTTCAACAAGGCGTCCACAAGTGCCGGACCATTTTGAGAGACCCCAAACCTCTCAAGATCAGTAGTTGTATTTCCTGACAGGTTTGTGTTGCTGAAGTTGCGACTAATTGTGTGGCCTTGTTTCCCGATGGCCGCCGCTAGACCCCTTGTAGCATCATATGCCCAGAGGCCAAAAATGTCCAGTCCGAATTTGGTGATGTTGGGATTATCCTGCTGGAATTTCCTCTGCCATCGAAGCTTGAACTTGTCGAGTTGATACGATTTAGGAACATAAGTCTTCACACCGATCACACCCTGCATCGACTCTAGATCAGACCCATCAATCTGGCTCCAAACATTGGTGAACCCATTTGTCAAGATCCAGACATACCCATGGCTCATCATCCCGATCTGTTTCGCTTTTGCGAAAAGCCGAGCACCAAGATCCGGCAACATGTGCACCACGAAGACCCTTGTTTGCATGGTCATTAACTTGTATAGCTCCGAAGTGATTTGATCGTCGGAAGCCAAGGCCGGAATCACACTCCGGTAAGGCACTCGAGCATTCACTTCTTGCAAGGCGTCGATGAGATATGGCACAATTCCGGCGCCGTAGTCGTTGTCAACATATACGGGGACGGCCTCTCGCCAGCCGAAGGCTGCGACTATGGCACTGATGGCTCTGACTTGGGAGGAGTCGTTTTGAGTTGCTTGGAAGAAATATGGACTTCGTAACGAGGTGAGGGAAGGGCTGGATGCGGAATATGAGATGATGGGTACTTGAGATTTGGTGCCAAGCTCGATCACAAAGGGTGCTTCCGTGGAGTTTTGCGGGCCGATGATTGCTTCCACTTTCACATTTTTAATTAGGTCCAGAGCTGCAGTTTGGCAAAGGATAGAGCTAGATTTCTCTATAACAGGAAAAAAATATGTCGTGGAAATGACAAAAATATAATTAAAAGCACATTTTTATTTCAATTTACTACAGTGTACCACATAGTGACATAGATACGTACATAAAATGACAAAATATAATTTATACCCATATTTTGACCTAAATATTGATATTCTTTATTTTTTTAATTTAAAAACAAAATTTAATTCATAAATAATGTTAACATGATTGACATTTAAAAATTTCTTGACACAAAACCAAAGTTATATGACATGAGATGATTATATTGCTTTTGCAGTATAGTCTAGAATAGAAAAATCATACTTTGAACTGCCTATGAATTAAATGTGTTATTAGAAAATGTATTGTTATTATTATATTATTATTTTTTTAGTTTTATTATATATATATATATACACACACACACATACATATATATCTTACATTATTAAAAGTACGAAGGTGCACAAATATTGAACAAATTTTATACTATTAAAATTTAATATACTATAATACTTTAAATAAACATATTATTGTAATTATACTATTTTAGGACAGTGACTAAATTCTTCATAATACATCCATCTTTCAATTCTTTTTCATTTAAGACCTCATATTTTAATCTATTGCACATTCTAATGTAAGACTGTTGGGAAATCATTTTTTTAGATATTATCTACTAGAGGTTTAAAATTTCCATTAAACTATCAAATTAAATTTTTATCCATCATTGAGATGTTAAAGTTTAATTTTGGAACTAACTTCTACTTGATTTCATATTATCATTAAACAAGACCTTAAGCACAAGGTTTTATCAATTTCTTTACCCTTCAACTTTAATGAAATACTTTTATTAATGTTTAAAAGTAAATTTATGGATAAATTATTTATTTGTCTTTTTAATTAGCACCTATATTCAAGATAAAGCCAAAAAAAAAAATTAGATGCAAGGTGCTCCCATGAAAATTATCCCAAATATAACCTTTATTTTTTTTAATTATTTTTAAGTTAGATAAAATATATTATTAAAATATACAATCAAATTACTGAAAAAATTAATTTTCATCAATATCTATGATTTATCTGAGCTAAATTTCATCCCAAACTTTTTGTTTCTTATCTTTTCATTCTAAAAAAATAAAAATATCTTAATTTTTCCCAATAGGTTCAGTTTGTTAACCAAACCAAAAGTTTTTATTACATAATAAGTGTACACATTGTACACAATAAATATTTCATATATGAGAAATTGATAATGTAAGAGTTTATTTAATTGTAAAAAAATTATTTCTTACTTCAAATTTCTATGAGATAAATTATCAAACAATTTAAAATAATTTTAAAATATTGATGTTACAAAAACACAGTTACTTGGATTTTATAGATTTCATCTAATTGGCAACTAATATGAAACATTTTAAAAATAATTTTAAAAATAACACACTTATTAAGGATTAAACTTGTGATCTACTTACCTTGACATCTAAGATAGAGAAAATATTTATAAGGCCTCTACACTATGTGTCCCAAGCACCGAGGACTTATTTCTTGTTCTTGTTCTTGTTTTTCTTCTTCTTTTTTAATCCCTTATTTTTGCTCTACAGGTACTTTTGATTGAGTCCTACAGGAACTTGAGTTTTTTAGCAAACCCGTGCAATTTTAAAAATTATTTTCCCAACTAAGAGTAATTTTAAAATATTTCCTTATTGATTATACGTAAGCCATTCATCTATATTTTAGTCATAAAACTTTACCAGCAGCATTAAGGTTAATTCAAAATCATAACACCAACTAAAAAGAATTAATAAAAAATTAATACTAAATTAAAAATAAAAATTGGGAAGAAATAAATTAAATAGGAAGCATGAAAGCACGGGGGTGAACTAAAATTTACATGAATAGTTCTATGTGTAGAGTTCAATAAATTGCAAACATGAATTTTCAAAGTACATAAATTATACATTTTATTAATTAGCTTCCCAAACTTTTTAAAGTAAATTTTAGATTTCATATAACTGGGAAGTGCAATGAAATATTTTAAAAAGTTTAGAACCAACAGAGAATACTAATAGGTTAAGAATGAAAAGGAAACATAATTAAATGTTAGAAACTATCTACAAAACTTACCCTATTCTTTATGTTAGCAAATTTTTTTAACTTGGGTAAAATATAGTACTACATATTTTATTTTAAATAAAAAATAAAGGTACATTTAACATTAAGTTGTGTTTTTTTTATCTATGGTCTATGTGTTTTATTTTATTTTTATGCCCATTGTTTTCTTGATAGATTTATTTTTAAATATATTATTAAATATTATTTATTTAATTAATAAAAAATTAAATATAATTTTGTCATTTTTTGGAGAAATAACTACTTCAAAAATTAAATTAATTAATTGTAATAAGTATAAATATACATTTTGTAGGGACTTTATTATTTAATCCACCAGTGACCCTATTTGGCATTGTCATTAGCAGTTAGTATCAAAGTTTTAAAAAAAATATCTAAGAATTGCTTTTAACTTTTTACTTTAGTATTTTACTTTTCAATTTTAATAAATTACCTAAAGCTCAAATGCTAATTATAAAAATTATTCCCAACCAAGAATAAGATAGCTAATATATTCAAGATAAAACAAAATATATATATAAGGTACCCCATGAAAATTACTCAAATATAACCTTTAATTTGTTTGCTTTTAATTTAACTTAGATAAAATATACTATTAAAATATGCAATTAACATTGGAAATGTTAGTCTCCTTGATCAATATCCTATGTGAGCCAAATGTTGTCCTAAAATTTTTATTGTTCTCTTTTCATTATAAGAAAATTAAAAATATCTTAATTTTTCCCTACTATGTGCAATTCATTAACCCAACAAAAATTTGTTACACAATAAGTGCATAAATTGTGCACAATAACTACTTCCTATACAAAAAAAAAATTATAATGAAAAGTTTTCTTTAATTTTAAAAAACCAATTTATCAGTTCAAATTTCTTAGAGAACAATTATTAGATAGTTTAAAATAATCTAAAAATTGATATTACATAAAAACAATCATTTCGAATTAATAGATTTCATCCAATTATGGACTAATATATAATATTTTAAAAATTTCAGAACCAAAAGCCAGTACTTAATAGATTAAAAATGAGATAAAAGCATAAGTTAAAGGCTATGAACTATCAACAAAATTTACCCTATTTTTTATATTACCAATTCTTTTAAACTTGGATAAACTATAATACTTTATATTTTATTTCAAATAAAAACTAAGGGTATATTTACATTAACTTGTATTTTTATGCCTATTGTGCTTTTTTGATAAACTTATTAGTAAAAAATTGTATTTTGAAATATATTATTACATAAATTTGCAATAATTACATGTAATTTATTTATGATTGAAAAATTTTATCAATTTTATTACCCTTTAACTTCAATGAAATATTTTTATTAACACTTAAAAGTACATTCATGGATAAAAAATTTTGTTTGTCTATTTAATTAGTGCCTACATTCAAGATAAAACCAAAAACAAAATTAGATGCAAGGTGCCCCCAATAAGAATTACACCAAATATATTGTTCAATTTGTTTTCTTTTTAACTTAGATAAAATATACTATTAAAATATGCAGTCAAATTACTGAAAAAATATTAATCTCCTTTAATATCTATTACTTATCTGAGCTAAATTTTATCCTAAAGTTTTGTCTGTTATCCTTTCAATCTAAAATAAATAAAAACATTTTAATTTGTCCCAATAGGTTTGATTTGTTAACTAAACTAAAAGTTGTTATACAATAAATACATACATTGTACATAATAACTATTTCATATTTGGAAAAAATTAAAAAATAATGTGCTTATTTAATTGTAAAAAGATTATTTCTCAATTAGAATTTGTAAGAGAGAAATTATCAGACAGATTAAAATAATTTCAAAAACTTGATATTATGTAGGCATAAATTAAAGGCTATGGACTATCTACAAAATATACCTTACTTTTTATGTTACCAGTTTTTTTTTTAAAACTTGTATAAACTATAATATTATATATTTTATTTCAAATAAAAACTAAGGGTATGTTTACATTAATTTGCATTTTTATGCTTATTATTTTTTAATAAACTTATTAGAAAATATATTTTAAAATATATTATTAAATAAAGTTTCACTAATTATAGGTACTTTATTCACATTCGAAGAACATGACAATGACTAATATATATATATATATTGCATTTTTATATAAATTTTTTTACATATTTCATCTAAAAAAGTTATCTTTTATATATAATTTATTTATATTAGGGAAATTATGTCTAAAATAATTAGAATACATATGTGTACTTTTTTCATATATAAATTATATTGTTTCTTAAAATGATATTTAATATGTATATTATTTTGTGAAATCGGTAATTATACTACAAGGCAAAATAAGAAAATTGATCGCCTTTCCAGTCACAGTCAGTCACCTTGGGGACTGACAAGTTATTGAAATGTTCAGTCGAAAAAAACCTAATCAGTTAAAAGTGACTAAAAGGCAACTACTGGAAGCGACTGAATTGTTCAATTGCTCCTTTAATATTGGGCAGTCTTAGGTAAGTGACTGAATGAACCAATCATTAGTAGGAGCGACTGATCTTCAGTCGCTAGTAGGTGATCTTTTGTTTTTACTTCGTGATCTTCATCATGAATCCAATCACCTACTCCTTGTTCGTCTCGTTCTTCGACCGGTCGGTGCAGGTGTTGATGCAAGGATGGAGGTGCCCACAGTGAGAAGGAACTTGGCGTTTATCGAGAACGATGTGAACTTTTGCTTCACCAATAAAAATGCGAAGGCCGTCGTGAAGGCCAGCTGGGACGCAATGATGAGCGCCGACATGGAGGCAAGGAGGCGCACCATGCCATAGGCATAGAGGTACTCATCGACGCCAGTGAGGACTCCAACGACGGCGGGCTTGAGGAATAACCACGGTTTCACGAAGAAAAGTGACATAATCCTGTTGGGGGACACTCGGCGGGGCCTTCGTAATAAGCGACAATGGGAGAGTGAGGATTACGGGCTAGCCGCCGGTCAACTAGACGCGGTTGCCACCATGGAGGAAGCAGGGGCACATAAGGAGGGGGCTGCCGCATGTTCCAACAGCCAAGGTGGTGTTCACCAGGAGGAGTAGGTGCTTGACAGTGGTACCGAGCTTCATGATCTCCGCCATTAGAATCAGAAAAAAAAAATTAAAAATGATTAATGAAGGATCAATCGCTAATTGTGATATCCCTTCCTTCTTTTGGATTGGATCTCTTTTGGAGTCTGAGAGTAGAGGCGGCGTGATTCTGTGGGAGAAAAATTATACTATCAGATACTGATTGAATTTTAAAATTTTAACTAGAGGAGCGGTTGCCTATGTGGCAGCCTAGAGGGCCAGCCACTCCTCTGTCGCTTCAAAAGTGAGCCCCTCTAGGTAGCGATTAAAGGATGACCCACAATACTCGAGGATTAACTTTCAGTCGCTTTTTAAAATTTCTCTTATAGTGTTATATATGATACGGTGTACCATATGATATAACTATAATTTAGATAATATTACATATCTAACAGTAAAGGTATTGAAAACTTTGATCACAAGTTAGTGAAGAAAATAGATTATTGCTTACAAGAATATGTTGTAACTTAATTAGACTTAATTATATTGTAACAAAGGCTTCCTACCATAGTATAGGCCGCTTAAAATTGTCACAAACTCACCGGCAGCAGCGGCGAGGACGACATCTCCTTTGGAGTCTCTGACGTTGAGACTCAAGGCGGTGTTGGAGGAGTTAAAATCGGAGACAGCCAAGTTGATGCAACTGAGTCCCAGCTGCCCCACCCAGGAGCCCAGGTCCAGCACCACGCCCACGTTCACCTGCCTCTGACGAGCTCCACCATGCGCAGCTACTACCACCAGCAGCAGAATGCCCCAGCAGAGGAGATGATGGAGCCTCAACGTCTCCATATTGCCTGTAATCAATGGGTTTCGATGCGAGATTTCAGATTCTGAAACCGAAAACCACACCTATTTATCGCCTCTTTCTCCGTCCCTGTGTACTACTCCCTCCGTCCAAGAATTTTTGATACAGTTGATTTTTTTGTTATATTTTGACTTAATTATATGCATATTAAAAAAAAATAAAAATAAAATATATTAAAAAATTATATATTTTTAATTATCATTCATATATAAAGATTTTTTATTTATATATTAAAATATTTAAAATAAAAAGTTTTAGATTAATTGTCAAAATAAAATAGAGCAAAACTTTTAATGCATAGGGAGTATATGGCTATCTAGCAAAGTCTTTACTCTCCGGTCCAGCTGGTGAAAACGAACGTGGGGTTTCGACGTAAGTTCGTTTTTGCTCAACCGGAAACGTGTTGCCTGGGTAACCGTGAACATAAAATCGGAATGTTCGAAGGATAACTAATGAGAGGCCGATAACCAGCCACGGAAGGTCTTCATCGTTTACTTGTAATCAATAGTTTAAGTCATCTGTTGTTGTTGTTTTCTTCTTCTCCAAGATTCCACCTTGGAATTTGATGATGATTGCGATTATCTTTGAAAATTGGGGACATTTTTTTCATTCAGGAAGATTTTTCTTTTCCATGCTATAGTCCTCTTGCAACTACCGAGTTTTTATAAGACTACGACAAATAACTATAACTGACTTTAGTGGCAGGTATAACAAAAGCAAAAAATCAGTGCTCATTCTCAGTATGGCTTATTTCGCAGGCAATAAGTTGTTCATAAGGGTGACCATGAGCATATAACAAGTAGCTCGAGCTCAAGCCTAGATTTAATTTAAATAGTTTATTCAGTCAATTGAGCCCCAAGTCGAACATGTTTGAGTTTTTTTGACTGTTAGGTATATGAAAGGGTAACTCCAAATACCCCATTCATCTTTGATGATAATTACACTTAATTAATTACCTTCCTCACAATTTAATTCCCACATGGGAAAAATTATTGAAAATCACCCCTGAGGTTTAGTCAAACCTACATTTATCCTCTCACTATTTGGTATACCTATTCTTATCCTCTCAAAAGTCAACTTTGTTAATGACCATTAAAATAAAAATAACTCTTTTTTACCCTCCTGGCCCTCTTCTATAGAAACTTCCACCCCCAACTTATGCATCTAACAAGCTACCCCGTCTCTCTCCATCCCTCTCCATTCCCCTCTTCTGCCTTCGACTCCACCAAAGACCTCACCTCTGCCGCCATCTGTTGCCACATCAATTGTGGCTACCTCATCAACCCCAACCTCCCATCTAAAAACTAGTCCCAATTGCAGGCTTTCTTGTTCTTGTTGTTCCTTTCTTATTCTGAATTGTTGTGAACTCTGCTCTTCCATTTCCCCATTTATGATAAGCTACTACTAGCTTTCGATCCTATCATTACCTTCATGGTAATAACAAGTAGTTACAATTACATTTTATCATCTCCAAAGATAATGGTTTCACACTAAGAGGATATGAAATAGATTCTGTTTCTCAAACTATTTTTACACACTTAGAAGTCAAACTGGTTACATTTTTCCTATTCACCTAGATAATAATCTGGGAAATGGGTTGATACACAATTCAACAAGACATACAAAACAACTGTAGAACATTCAATAGCCTTCACATGGAGGTCAAAGATTTTATAAACAGACAGACCTCAAGATTATCCATCATTGGAATGGAAAGTTTGGACACCCTTAAATCTATTAGAAACAAAAAGGATTTGGATCCCACAACTTGGCACTGAACTCAAAACCCTGGTTGGGCTCATTCGCTATATACAGAATTAAAGTAAGGACTACTTCAAAACCTTGCCATCAAAAAGGACCTAAAATTCGACTCTCCTTTGCCTGAGTTGAAAAACTCGATCGTGGATATGGATTTGAAATGCTCATTACCTCATGTGCTTATAGGCTCACAGTCAAGATAGATCAGAGTTCACAATAGTTTAGAATAATCCTATGCCCAAACTCCAATTTCACCCCTACCCCTTATCTAAACCTGCATATTAATCACCTTTCTCTGTTTCTCAAAATCCCACTCTTTCACTCTCAACCACAGGACAAAATCATTTTATTGTTACTTGGCAACTTCCCTGACCCTAACCACTACCTCTTCTACTAGCAATGCATAGACTGCTCTAACTAGAATGATACTACCTATGATGCCCACTTTAGCTGCTTTGTTTCTATCACCTTGCCTGCATTAGCCACTTAAGTTAGCTACCTATTATTCCCTATAGTCTATCCTCACTCAACTCCTTGATTATCTCCTAAAACCACATCACAGACCTCATTCCCCATTGTTTAGCTTCATTGTCCGCTTGCAGGTCTTGGACTATAGTCAGATTTTAGCTTCAATTTGTTAGTTCTGTTCATACAAAAATTAGTGGAGGGTGGAGTGGCAGCTTTGGTATGGTCATATGGAGGTTAGTGGATGAAGAATAGTCATGGAGGGTAGAAGGGTAGCTACGATTCTAGATCTAGACTCAATAAGGGTAACCAGAGCAAAAAATAGGTATGAAAATAACAAGGGCAAAGTTAAAGACGAGGAAGGGAAGGGACAAAGTTAAAGATGAGGTAGCTTGTTAAATGCATAAGTTGGGGGGGTCCTAAGGAAGAATGCTAGGAAGGAAAAATCATGCAAGTTTTCTTTTCCATTTTAATGATGAATTAAAGAGTTAACTTTTGAGGAAGGTAAGTATAGGTACTCCAAATAATGGGAATATAAGTATAGGTTTGACTAACCTTAGAAGCTTTTTGGTAATTCCCATAACTAAAAGTGACATCTTTGCATTCAAAAGTTTCATTTAGCCCTTGATTTGTTTGGGTTGGTTCCAGTGTGCAAGTGAGTTTTCCATGTCTCCACCACCATTATTGCTCATCTTTCTGATAGACGGCAAAAAGTTGGTCTCCAACTAAGATTATGCCCTAAAAATGATGAAATAGTAAATGGACCTGCACCTAAAGATAATGTTAGAGTTTCCAAAAGTTGTGTGTAAGTGAAAAATCCTTTAATATTTCATATTGGATTTGTTCTAATCAATTAACATAGAGTTTTGATGATAACAAAATATTTATGAAGGACTAATGTGTTTATTTAAGTGTGTAAGCTAATTAGACAATTTTATATGTTTTTTCTAAGTGTTTTATAACAAAGAGAAGCATCAAATTCAATTGGAAATGAAAAAAGTTATTAGGAAGTGAACATCTAGAAGTTATTGGACTTGTGTGAAGCTAAGGTGAAAAGGAAAGAAAAAAAAAGAACAATGAGTTGGAAAGGCTCAACTAGTTGCTTTATTGAATTATTTCTAAACCTCAAATGATGCTAGCATCTAAGGTTCTGACAATAACAAGTTGGAAAAAACCAACCAGTTGATCTCTAGAGATAGAACCAATTGTCATAGCTATTGGAACAATAGGTTGAAAATCACTTAGGCAATTTTTTGTGCAAAAAATCATTCTAAAAATCTTAAAAATTCAAATTAAATTGTTACAAATCATATTGCCATGTGGACTAGGACCCAACATACTTTTGATGAGTCATTCTAGTTGTTGGAGAAGAAATTTGAAGTTGAGTTTCCAGATTTAATTTTCAACAAGTCAAAAATTCCTAACCAACTGGAACTATGAAATCTTACACTATAAGGAAAAGCAACTAGTTTTCTGAAAGTTGATCTCTAAATGCTCCACAATGGTCTTTAACATTTAAATGGACCTAATAAGCTATAAACACATCAAGAAACACTTTGGGAAGAACTCTTTGCCACTAGAAGTGAGAATTCATCATCAAGATCAAATGAAATGTGCTTAAGTTGAGAATTGTCAAGAGATATTGTGCTTTCACTTGCCATATAGTATCTGGTCCTACTAAAGACTAATTTAATAAGATTGGATTGATATAGTTTCTAGTTAGCCTCTAAGAAAACTATTTAGAGAAAACATGTTGGTAATGTTTCTAGGTAGCAAGTAGGAAAACTAATAGGAGTTGGTGGTAAAGAAAGCTACCAAAAAGTAAAAGGCCTTATATTTACTTTTGAACTATTAGTAGAGGAAAAACTCTCAAGTGATGAACTTGTGGAGATGAGAGGGCTAGGCTTCAAATAAGAGTAACCGAACCACTATAAACCATGATGTCATCTCTTCCTTATTCTTTTTTATTTACTTGCTTTATTTGTGCTTGTCATTACTTGATTTATTCTTAATCTCTTCTCAAGTTAATTTGGTTGTAAAATTTAATTTTGTGAATGTTGCACTTAGGCCAACACTTAAGTTAGTAATCAGCCCAAAAGGAAGCAATGATTAACTTAAGTTCTGTGTTAATTTTTATACTTATTTTAGGTTAGTTTTATTATAATTAAAGGATTTACTACACTCACTTGTCTAGTTTTTTTTTTGTTTATGTTAAGAAGCTTGTCAAAGAACTAAACTAGATTTTTGTGGAGCAAAAGGACTAAATTACAAGAAATTATAAAGCATGAGGTGCAACTAGAAATTGGAAGAATTTTTCTTTTAGTTGACTGAAATATCATTTTTATAATATTATGATGCACTTTAAGTCAAAGACATTTTAGTAATTTGAATCTCGACGGTTAAGAAAGGGAACATGTGATAGATAAAAATGAGGAGAGCTGCACGAAAGAAAAAAAGAGCAAATTGGAACAAAGATGAAGTTGCAAATTGGATGTTGGAAAGAACAAAATTAGGAGTAGAGGTGTAAAGATTCAGCCCCTTAAGCTATCAGCATTACTTGAGCTGGAGTTGAAATTACTTGAGCCTAAATTGTGAGGCACAATTTCAGCTCGAGGAAAGCTCAGGCTCTTAAATCGAGATTGAGCTTAAGTTATTAGATAAAGACCCGAGCCATTTACACCTCTAATTGGGAGCAAGGAAGTGGATGAGACAAAAGATAGAGAAATGAACTAGAGTTGGATATTCTTTGCTTTTGCCTTGCTCTTTTTGCTTGCTATTATTGATTGTTATTATTGAATCTAGCATGAGAGACTAAATTTCTATCCTAAAGTTAGGGATGAAACTTAGTAAAATTATTTCAGTTAATCTATTTAGGGTTATGTTTCAATTTATTACCTTAACAACAATAAGTATTATTTATACTTGATCAACATAAATAGTTTATTCTAAGGATTTGAATGAATCGTTGAAAGGTGAAATTTGATCCTGTGTTAAGGAAATGGAGTTGCAATAATTATGATAGAGATACACCTATTTATTAAGATTTAATAACTTGAACGTAATGAGTTTAATTAATTATGTGGGCGATCGAGAGATAATCATAGGTTAATCAAACATACTCCACAATTGCTCGAGAGAGAGTTGTAATACATGGAGTGATTATTGACAACTAAAAACCTACGCAAATAATTAACTTGATGACCCTTAACTAGCTGAAACCTAAACCTTAGCTATCCAATAATTATTTTATTCCTGATTCATTATTTTCATCATTGGTTTAGTTTAATCTTAGTTTAATTTTATTTATTTTACTTTCAAAAAATTTAAGCTCATTTATTTAAATATTCATAAATAATTAAATATCTATTCCTCATAGGATCAATACCTTAATTTGTCTTATAGAATAAATCTTGCTGCAACTGGCTCTGTGCACTTACAGATTAACCCTATCAAGTGAACATAGGGTCTTTGAGGCATAGGTAGGGTTTTTCACTAAGCTTTTTGATGTAGGCATGATTCTTTGCAATTCAAATTAAAATTTTCCCTTTGAGTTAAATTTAATTGTAACATATTAAGGGATAAAAAGAATTTAATTTCCTAGTTGGACTTGATCTCTTAGTTGTGGATTTAAGCCTTTCTGCCATAGACCCAAAAGTTGACTAAAATGAGCATTCAGAATGAATATTGAGACTCATCCAATATGATAACATATTTGAATAGACTTTGTCATTTTTTTTATATTTAGACCTTATTATTGAATAAACAAGTATGATTGGTCTTTTTATGGGCGATAGTTAATGGTGTCATTTGAGCCTGACCTAGGAGCTTGGTGAATGATGAACAGAGATATTGCGCACAAAGACAATGTTAAAGCCCCAAAATATTTTCTCAAGGGAAACCCCACCTACAATCAAGTTAGTTTCTAATGAGTAGAGAAAAATGGAAAAATTTATAGAAGAAATCTCATATCTCGAGATTGGTGAATGTGGTAGGCTTATATAGTTTAAGGAAGGTCCGAGAGGATCAATTCTAGATGAAAATCCTCTAATCTATCTCGTAATTCTAGGATTCCATTTCCATCCTAGGTGGGTTTCCTTCTTGACTTGCTAGGCTTCTTGTCTTCTATACGTCTATCGTGGACGTGTTCGTTGTGGGCCTATGCCCTACCAATAACTCCCCTTCCTTTTAAGGAAATGTGGATCGTGGTCCTGCATTTTTTAAGTTGATTTAAAACACTATTGTATTCCTTAAAGTGATTTTCTCTCTAACTCTTCCTATGGGGAGTATCACCCCTCTCTCCCTTTATGTTACTTTTGTGCCTTATACGACATTATTACTGAAAGGAGGTATGATGCCCCTTCCAACAACTTCCTAGGGAAGGTGTAGCAATGTCATTGTTTCTTGGGTAGCTCCCACTACTCCGTAATCTCCTCTACAAGTGGCGAGTTCAACAATTGAATGAGTAAATGAAGCAATGCCTATTAAATGTGTCTTCCAAGAAGTAACTTGGTGTGACTTTTCAATGACGGTTTTTTGCCACATGTCCTCCTTTTAGTGGCCTAAAAATCTATCATAATGATGGTGGCAGTTTTAAGGAGGTTACTTGAGAGTCGTGGTCCCTCCATATATATGATAAGGTTTTTTTACCCTTTCCCTTTCATTATTTAACTATTTCTCATTGCTTCATCTTTGTTTTTTTATCTTACTTCATCTATGCCTTAAGGCTTAATTTTATCCAAAGTTTTCCTTCACTACTATCAGGCTCTCTTTCCTCCATTTACCTCTTCATCTTCCTTCAAGTGCTTGTATTCAGATGATGAATTCTGGTTTTTTATTTTGTTTGCTCTTCTGCCACTCGTCACATGCTAGTGGCAGCCTTTACCTCCTTTCCATAGGTTTTTCCAAATGGTGTCTTCAAGGTCATCTTCAAGGGCTGCTGCCAGTAAAGTCTTTTCATCCCCTAATAATGTTGATACTTCAAAAGGGCCAATCACCCCCACTTTGGAAGTAGTAAAGGGGGCGATGATGCAACTCAACTCGGAGACCCTGCCAACCTCAGGAGATATTTGTGGCCAAACGAGGTTGTGGCTACGCTCAGCAAAAGCCAAGTGTTAAAGGACAGAAGGCTTACTGGGGATGACAAGAGGGCCGATGCACTTATAATTTTCAAGGATCAGTTACAAGTGGGGCTTCGGTTCCCCTTCTATCCATTGATAGAATAGTTCTGCAAGCACTATCAAGTACCACCTTTGTAGCTGGCCCTGAACTCTTTCACACACATAAATGCCTTCATCATCTACTATAAGATAAAGATGGTGCTTCTTCTACTAGAATTCTTCATCCAGTTTTACATGCTAGACTTGAAGAAGGTTATTTGTTCTTCCACATCACCCCTATCAACTGAGGGGGAAATAAGGCCTTTACCTTCTCCACCTGTAAGGACTCGTGGCCGGACTGGAAGGAATGCTTCTTTTATACCTCAAAGGAGCCAATGTAGAGCTTTCCCTATGAATTCACCAAGGCCCCCTAACATGCCCTAGTCAAAGGCCATCATTGTACAAGGGTTCTGATGGTCACCGGGCTTGTCAATTAGCTGGAGTCAATGGTGGGGAATGCCAACTTCATGGAATTGTTCCCCATCCATTATATGGATGTTAGGGAGACATCACTCAGGTGGGCAGGGATCAATAGAGCCCACCTGACTTATCCTGGTGTGCTAAATTTTTCCAACTAGGCTTCAGAGCAAAAAGATCAATTAGTGGAATCCTTTGGGATAACCTTCCAAGCTCAGCAAGGTCCTACAAACCCCAAGAGTCATACCCTATGCACACACTTATCCTTCTTACTTCTTACTCACTAGAATAATTCTAACTCTACATGGTCCTTCTTGCATGCGTGGGTGGCTAAGCCAATGAGTTCATAAAGCAATGAAAAAGCATTACCGATGCCCATGAACTCTAGACATTTTCGACCAAAATGACCCACGAGTCTAGTGCTATAGAGAAGTCTTTTATAGCTTCATCTTCCAAGTCTATGCCTTTAGCAGTGGAGCTGTTAGAGTCCTCTCCTTAACCTCTGAAGGCTTAGTTGGTGCATAAGAGGTCACGTTCTTTTGCTCTTAAGGGTGCTGAGGCCTTGCAAGGTGAGAGCAATAGTATCGCTCATCTTGACAGTTTTTCTTTCATGACTTTGGTTCTATCAAATTGATGTTATTCTGTGCTAACTATGGGTTTTTTCATCCAGCCTCTCTCATAAAACGTTTCAAAGGGACCAAGCCCTTTGTAACTACAAACTCGAAGGCACCAATGGTGTCACGCCCCACATAGGCCCCAGCCCCTGCATACCTATCGCTAGCCACATGAGTAGCTCTAGCGCTACTCTGGGCATTGGATTGGTATGTGCACCAAGGGCACCCGTATGGCGTGCCTAAGCACCTATCGCTAGTGTTACCACCTCAAGAAATGGGAAAATTACAATATAAAGGCATAATGGTTATAAACCATTGGATAGCATAATTTTCACCATAGTGAATGAAATGTAGGGGGTAAAGTGAATAATCTATACCTCCTGAAAAGATTACAATGGTTACTTGGTACTAAAGAAAACTCTAAAGGATTAATTGTTTTACAAATAATCTTTGGGTCTTATTGCAAGATTTCAAGACTTGGTACTCAATTCTACAACTCTAAAAGAGAGATTTTGGAAGGATTTGAATGGTATGAAAGTAATTTTTGGAGGCTGAATTGCATAAAGGAAACAAAAGCTATTATTCAAAAAACCTAAGACAACTAGGTGTACAATTGTTCACAAAAATAACTTAAGGATGTGATGATTTTTGACAAGAGTCAAATATGGCCATTTCTAGCATTATCCCAGCCTTTTATTTCCAGGTTCTAAGGTCAATAAGGTGGGATAAATATTAGCCAAAAAGTGAGTGTTAAGGTTACCTAAGTGAGGGTTAAGGTTAAACTAATCAAGTCAAGTAAAATATTTTGATTTTTTGCCATTTCTTAGCCATTTTCATCCCCCACAAGACACAACCTATTCATTATCTCCTCCATAACCTTCCATAGCCACCATAGCTCAAGCTCCCAAGAAATCACAAATGAAGGCAATCTGATGCAACAAGAAAAAGAAAAACCCTAATTTTCGGTTTTATTGTGTATCTCTTGAAGATTTCAGTTTTCAAAGTTTAGTAAAGGTTTTATCTGAGTTTCATGGCTATTTATTATTCAATACTGATTCCTAAACATCTATAAAGCTAAGACCCTAAGCTTGGAATAGAGTCAAGAGCTTGATGAACCAAGTTTAGGTTAAGGGGAAAATTGCACCTAAGGTCTCAACCCTACAGCTTTGGTGCTCTATTACAGTAGTGAAATTTAGGGTTTCTAGAGCCTAAGTTAGTACTAACTTAGACCAATTAACCTCTTAAGACCAAGCATTAGCTTGAGGAGGGCTGCCATAGTGATTACATAAAGTTTATTTGAATGTTTATGAGCTAACCTTAATGATGTGTTGTTGCCAGCATTGCATATGATTGTGTTCTATTTGTTTGTGAATTTGGATGGCTATATTTGTGTATTTGTACTATATTTTTGTGTTTTAGTGTCTTTGTATTTCAGGTATATGACCAGAGTTTGAAGATTTTATTGATAAGCCCTTACTAAGTTTCATTCAAGAAACTTACCCCTTTTCTGTCCATTTCAAAAGCATGTGAAAAAGAGTAGTTTGAATTTCTCTATGAAATTTCAGGTACATTAACTTTCGTATGTGTTTGTAAACCAAAAAGTTTCATAATTTTTGGAGTACATTGGCTATTTTTATTAATGGTACTTTCTGCCTTACACAACAGTTGGTCTCTTCAAGTTTCTAGAATGCTTAGTGCTTTTAAAGTTCTCCAAGAAGCTTTGCACGTATTAACTAAGTTATTGTCATGTATGTGGTGCATAAATGCATGTAAACGAGTTTGGTATGTTGTATGTGTAGTGTGAGAAGGATATATGGATCAATGGAGTGTAGTTTGAAGTGTGTATACAATGCTGTCCATATGGTGTTTATGGGCTATTTTGATGGCATTTTTATAAATGATGGTTAAAAGCGTTCCAATTCATGGGGATGGTTTTATCAGGTGTATAAGACATTTATGGACACTACCAAGTGGGTTTTGCACCTGAAAATGAAGTGTATGAATATTATGATATTTTGTATGGACATAATGGTCAATAGTGGCTAAAATTTGGTACCCTGTACTCCAGCTACCATAACTTTTTGTACATCAAGAATTTGGCTATGAAATTTTGAACACACCTAGAAAACTTCAATGTGAATGACTTGGCATTTGAATCACTGGATTTGATGCTCTATATCTAGAGTTATGGCCTGTCAAAATTGGATGATTTTGCTTAACACTGTTCATATGGTCATTTCTACCCGATTAAGTGTAAAAACCATAATTGTAAAATCTATAATGTCTTAAACCTATTTCCCTATGAAGGTTTAAATGTACTATAGGGTTTAAAATCTTTAGGGCATAGAAGAACATAAGTAGAATTTGAGTTGGACATGGTGTGAAAGTTTGGACACATAAAATAGGTACCAATAACATCATGTGTGCATATGATTGTACATGCATTTGGGGACTTTACTCAAATTTCATATTGGCAAGGAATAAAGAATTTCACTGTCATCATTATTTCTAGATGAAATTGCATGTGAAAATGTGATGGTTGGACCAATATACACATCTTTGCATAATGACCAAGAAGGCCACTTGGGTAAACATAGTGCGCATCTTCTGCTTGACCTACAGGATATGTACTGCCTGGGGCTTGAGCTCACTAAAATTGATCACTATATTTTAAGTACTCAAAGTTATAATAGCTAGTGCTTGGTGCCCCCTAGGGTGCCTACCAGGTTACTTTTATGCATGTGTCTACCATGCACCCCTCCTGTGCCCCTCTGGTACCTATCACTAGCACCTAGCACCCTCCTGGGCACTAGACTAAGTGCACTGTGTGTGTGTGTGCCTTAAGGGCTTAACATGTGTCTATCACTAGACCAAGGCGCCCACCTAGGCGCCTGCTGGGCATACTAATGCACCAATATCAGGACACATGCAAGGACACAGCTAGGGCATTGAGGGGCGTACCTCAGGAAGCCTACCTGCCCTAGCGCCAAAACAAACTTGCACACCAAGGCAAGGGTCAAATGCAACGTTTATGTGCTTGTGCTCTTGTGCTCATCAAGTGTGCACACATACATGGATTGTAACTAAAAAGCCCATCCATTAAGTTTTGAAAACACATACTTTCATTTACATTTGCATATGCACATGCACCAACAAATGAGGTTCATAAACCTACTAGATCATAAGGCCGAAACATCACATATACTTCATACCACCTTCATACATACATATCCATCAACAATTGGCCAAAACTAGCATCTTACATAACACATCCGACACCTCCTCAGATGAAGGCACCCATACATGCCAAGCTCATCCGAATACATGCATTAGGCATAGTGAGAATACCATGGACTCCCAAAATACAAAATAACCCGAGAGAAGAGATTTACATGTCTAAATACTTAAACATAACTGAAAGCCACCATAACCACATAGACCAAGACAATGGTTTGTAGCACCAAACCAACAACCAAACTTATGAACATCAAAGCAAACCAAAGCACATAAGCTAAAGAGAACATGTCCATAACACTAGACTTGTCCCAAAATCCTACTCACAAAGCCTGCAAACAATACAATACACATGAGCTTGCTCTTACATAATGACTTGTACTTACACTTATTGAGCTAAATCACACAAGTTAGTTCCATACCTTTCACACCTGAGAACACCACACTAAATCAAGCACACACTCACTCCTTAATATCCTTTCCTATAACACAAAATATAGGGCGTGAGTTATTTGCATAACTCAGTAAGGAGTCACACAGCTTATAAAGCCTGTTTAGTTAAGCCGAAAGCTTAACCTCCAATGCTCCTACAATAAAGACATGAAAACAAAGAAAATACATAGCAAAATAACAATTAATATAATAATGTGGGTTAGCACATGCAAACAAGGCACCAAAGCAAGCAACACACACACGCAACACCCCAGCCATAGTCTCAGCCTATTGAACCCTAAAAGTACACACTTAGATTGATTCATTACTTAATTCCATTAATTAAATAGTTCACATAGAGCTCTAGATTCTTACATAGGCTGGCCTACCCATGTAAAAATCCTAGTACTTGCCATTACATAGCTAGCTAGCATAAAATTCTCATATACCCGAAGGTAGCATAGCCCCTACAGCAATCTAAGGTCATCTAGCTCAAAAGCCATCCCCTAAATGCCTAATACTCAACTTGAACATGGAACTCAACCAAAATCAAGACGAGTATAATGAATTCCTTACCAAAACCTTCCCCCTAGCTTTAAGCCAAGCTTCACAATACAAGAATTTAGCTTGAAAACTTAGACTTCAAGGTCGTCTATGGCCGAATTTAAATTCTTCAAGTACAATCCCTCAATCCAAGCTCAAAACATCAATAATTAACCATGAATCTACCATTTCTCTACCAAGAACTACTCATTAACTTACTTTGGGGCATTTGACCTAAAACGTAGCCGGCCAAGGAAGTGGAGGCATGCATGATTCTCTTACATTACACATGGCATCAAAAGTGGGCAAATGCTAGCACTAGGAGGCTTACCTTCCTGCATGGTGCAATATAATCCTCCAACAATAGATTCCTTCATTTGTAACACCTGAATACAAGCGCAAATAAGTCATTAAACTTACCATTTCGCCACTAACCTCCCAAACCATCTAAACGTACACAAGAATGCACCCGGGTACGCCTACCTTTGATATTACCTCATGTGTCCTTGAGGCCCACTAACTTTAACACTTAGCTCTTAAACTTGGCTTTGTTGTCAACTTCAATTTCACTTCAAATTTTGCTTAGGCCTAGTATGGAAATGAGGGTTATGACAAATGGTGTTCTAAAAGTAGAAGGTGCCTAGCTCTTTTTCTCCTTCCCTGCCATTATCCCAGCTGGGATTGTCTCTGAGAAGGCATCATCAAGGATGTAGTCAGGGGTAGCTTCAAAGTCCACCCACTAGAGCCCTTCGAGCTTTAGGTGGATGACTTCCTTCAGCCTCGCATCCTAGTTCCCGAATAAGACCAGGCACAAAAGCATGGTATAGCACTTAAGGGGATTGCATCAACGCCCAATAGGTGGTGGGCATTGGTGAATTGATCCTGAAGGATCATTCAAACATTACCTATCGCATCTATGAGGGGTTGAAAATACCTAGAGACCAGCACCGTCTCGCCCAGCCCACTTAGGTAAACAGTTCCTAGCTGATAAACATAGGATGTGGCCTCCTTCAAGTATGTCCATCAATGTTTTTAGTAGAGAATATCTATGTCAAGTACTAACTGGTTTGGTTTGTTAGAGGCCATCAATACCTACTCCATTAGGGAGAGGTGTAATGTTCACAATAAGACTTTGTAGTCATTGGCTTCACAAGTTAACACTCGAAGTCTTAGAGAGAGTTAGTGAGGAATGAGCCGAAGGGAGAGCGCACTACCAAAGAAGGCTTTGTTAAGGAACTTCAAGAGTTGAAAGATGATAAGGAGAAGTAGGAAGAGCTCTCTAAGAATTTGTATTTGAAGCTACAAGAGTCAGTAGTGGCCCTTTGGAAGACTGAAGACCACTGAAGATAAAATTAGGGTTGTCAAGAAAACTTTGTCGATGAAGACTCTATTGGGTTTCCTGATTGTCCAAGGCAAAGCTAGCTCAAGCTCATATGTAGCTACTTTGCTTCTTGTGGGGCGGATTATGAGGGTTGGCTTCATCGGGTAATAAGGGCATAAGGCGTATCAGGGGCTTCGTGCCAAGGCCAATGCCTGCATGAAAGAGCTCGGCTTACTCCTTTAAAAGGCAGAGAAAGGGCTCGGTAATGAGGGTTTCCTTAGCTTTTGCTTTCAAGTTGAGTGGGCACATCTGAACCTGGACTTATCCTTCATATCAGCTTATGAAAAGCCGAATTTAGACTTTTACACATGGCCGAAGAATGGTAAAGTAGAAGTGGTGCTCTTCAACAATGATTCATCGATGACAAACACTAATGAAGCTTCACCTGAGGATGAGTTCTAGGTGGATTCATTCTCAAACCTTTATTCAAGGAGCGTCATTTCAAACTTTGTTTAAAGGCCCCCCACAAGATTCACACTTCCTCACCAAGATCCCCTTGAAATTCTTTAATTATCCAGCTGTCGTAGGCTCGTGCATCCCCATAGTACCTAGTTCATAGTTTTTTACCTTTATGATTCATCGTACATCAAGAGTTACTTTTGTAAAGAATTCTAGTGGTTATGTTAATGAAATGCTTATTTTGTATATCTAATTCTTTTATTTTTAAATTTGATAGTCGCATTGACTCAAGTCTATATCGTTGGTAATCGTATACTTAGGCATAATTTTCAAGCCTTCTGTAGGGGTCATTACCCCCTTTGGTGATCCTTCTTTTTTCATTTTGTTGCCTTCATTATTTTGGCTCTCAACATTATTTAGTTATGAGTTTGGGCTAGGCTCAAGTAGGTTTAAGGGTCTTCCCTCGATGGCTAATCCTTGATTTGATTCATTGTTGATTCTTCTAAGTTTTTATAAATTTTTTTAATTCTTTCATGTTTTATATGGCCAAGCTAGTGGCCTCGCAAATTAATCTATCAAGAAGATAAATTTAGAAGAATAATTATCTTCATTAACTGTGTTTGTAAAAAACATGGTAACCATGTTATATAAGAGATGAGTTGGTCCATCAAAAAGTAAGTTTAGTAGAACGAGCTCCTTTCTTTCACTTCATAAAATGTAGTAACATCATTATTATGCAATGTAAGGTAATAGATCATTTGAATGGTGGGTCCTAGGCATTGTTCTTCCTTTAGCATCCATTAGCTCAAAGACTCTATCCTTGACTATATAGGGTCCATCCAATTAGGCTTTACTGCCTCATGCATAGGATTCTTTCTTGTGAGCTCTAACTTAAAGAGGGTCATACCACCTATTATAACGTCCTTCCCTCTGACCTTCATATCATAAGTCAAGCCAACCGTTATTTGAAGGCCCTCATATGGACCCTAACGTCTTCTCTTAGTTCATCCTACAAGTCTAGTTTTCCCTTCAATGGCCTGTCATTTCCCTCAGCATTGAATGCTTAGACCTATAAGGTTGGATGTACAATTTCCACAGGTATGAGTGTGTCTATCCCATAGACCAAAGTGAAAGGGGACTCACCAGTAGGCCTTTGTGGCATCATCCTGTAGTTTCACAGGACATTGAGTAGTTCTAACCTTTTCTTTAAGCTTTTTTTATAATTTGGTCAGTAACCTCAAATTGTCCATCTAACTAAAGGCAATCTACAAGTGCAAAGTGGAGATGGATGCCTTTCATTTCTATGAATTAACGGAGCTTTTGATAGTCAAAATGCTTGCCATTGTCTAGCAAAATATATTTTTTCATAACAACTTAATGATCTGAAAGGTCATTATTGAGACTAACGACTCTGTTTCTACCCATTTGGTGAAGTAATCTGATAGCTAAAGGCTGTCGCCTCAATCTGGCCGAATACCCTGCCACAACAACGGCCAGAAGAACTGGCGCTTCCCGGGAATAGGTGGAATCATGCACCTCGGGAGATAGCCTGAGAGCTCCGAGCCTCGGCACGCCAGTAAAACTTGAGGACTCCATTCGCCCCCCAAGGTTGTGAACAACGCGCCTTCGGAAAAGTGGCACCAGACATTGCTGCCCGAATATGATATCCCCGAAGGCGGAACCCCCTGGAACTGGGAACCCCCGAACTGAGGGTAGGCTTCCCGAAGAGGCTCTGTCCGAACTAGAGGACGACCTCGCCCAGGGACCTCGGGAGTACGGCAGGCGCATTTAAGGAAGCATTTAAGGAAGCCTCTGACACGTCCCACCACAGACGTAAAAAGTCGCCCTGACGCGCAGACGCCATCAGAATCATATCATGGCCCGTCTCAGCACAAGGCTCGAGGCCATCTAGTTACCAACTATCTGTCCCCTACGCCCAGACGTTCAGGAGCATCCGACCGCACACGTGTCATGATCTGAACGGGCTAGGTATTCCTATATATACAGGAAATAAATACTTGACAGGAGGTGGGCAGGCCGGAGATACAGCTCCCATACTCTGAGAAGATACCAGGCGAGACTTTTCTGCCTTTCTCTTTGAGCTAGTGACTTTCTCCTTCTTCCGGCCACCACTAACTTGGGCGTCGGAGGCTCCCCCCCCGGAAAAACACTCCGGGGGCCTCCTAACCCTGTTTACCAGTTTTCCAGGTACTCTCCTTGAGGCGATCCACCTTCCAGGCGTTCTTCCTCCTAGAAGTCTCCTCAACAGTCATCATGACTCACAACGATGAGGCCCTGGGCCATCATTTGGCGCCGTCTGTGGGAACCCGCTCACAGATTGCCGTCGTTGAGACTCGGCGTTCTAAGGACAAGGGACTCCCAAGGTCCTCGTCCGCGCCTGAGATACAACCGGCTGCTGAGCAGACACTCCCAGAGACTTCTACGCCCGAGGAGGACCGCCCTCTGGTAATCACCATGAGCTTCTTGAGGGACTTTCAGCGCTCGGTCGTTGCTGAAATGACTCAGCAGATCGACCGAAGATGGCCACAGCAGTCACAGGCCCAGAAACCCTCCTCATCAACACGCCCTCGGGAGAGAAGCCCCAAGTCTACACACCGCAGTTCAGAAAGTGGAGATCCTCGCGGAGAATCATCCACAGAAGATATAGCCCTCGGGAAACGGCCTGTGGGACAAACCGGGTCCAAGTGACCGAGAGTCTCACAGCGAAGCAGTTCGTCGCCCGAGGCGAGGGCCCTGACCCCTCCGCGCCGAACTCGCTCCCCGAAAAGGCGCCGTCGATCACCCTCCCGCGAAGATGGTCCTAGCGCCACTGCGCTTATGGAAAGGATATTGGCACGGCTGGACAGAGTGGAAAAGCAAGTGACCAGAAAACCCGTTTGGGACAGGCTGTCGGGGGCGTTATGCGAAGATGGCTCCCCGTTTATTCGCACCGTCGTTGAGGCAGCTATGCCAGGCGACTTCAGAGTGCCTAGGCTGGAGATCTATGATGGCCGGACTGATCCACAGGCCCATCTGACGAAGTACAGGCGGAGCATGATAATGCACGGAGCTGATGACGCTACCATGTGCAAATGCTTTGAAGTCACCCTCACGGGCCCAGCAACAGCATGGTACAATTCGTTGCCCCCAGGGACTATCACTGAGTTTCAGGAGTTGTCCACAGCCTTTACCCAGCAGTTCATTGGGAGCAGGCCGACGGCCAAAATGCCTGTACAGATGTTCGACATAGAGCAGAGAAACGGAGAGACGATCCGAGACTATGTCGAACGATTCAACAGGGAAGCACTCAGCGTCCCGGACTTCCGGCCCGAAATCCGCATCCTCGCTATGACACGGGGCCTTCGGCGTGACTCACAGCTGTTCTACGAGTTCTCAAAGGACCCCCCGGAGACCCTCGGAGAATTTTACCGAAGGGCAGAGCAGCACATGACAGCCGAGGAATTGAGGATGGCGGGGCCGAAGTCTGATCATCACCGCGCCGAAGGGTCCAGCCAGCAAGCTCGGTATCTTTCTGAACACACAGGTCGACCACGGCGAATGCGAGGAAAGAAACCTCAAAGTTTCACACCCTTGAGCACGACACGGACCAACATTCTCATGGCGCTGGAAAGGCAAGGGACGCAGATTCGGCGGCCGAAGGCCATGGCCGCCGATAATAAGAAGAATGCCAAGAAGTTCTGCCAGTTTCATCGCGACCACGGTCATGACACCGAAGACTGCTTCCAGCTGAAGAAGTACATAGAGTTGCTGATCAAACAGGGCCAACTTCGCAAGTATCTGCGGATGCCCTCCCCAAAAGGCAGAAAAGAGGAGGAAGAGAGGGCCGAAAACGAGGACTATGACTCCGACAGGCGGAGAAACAGAAGTCCAAAAAGGCGCCTTCCACCTCCAGTAGGGGTCATCCAAACCATCACCACGGGGCTCCCATCCTCGGAAAGAAAGCGGAAGGCCAGAGAAATTGCGGTTATGGAGTATCAAAGTCCATCAAAAAAATTGGCTCGCAAAGATGCCTCCACTGTCGTCTTCCCCCACGACGACCCGCTGCTGATAATGGCGAGAATAGGGAACTGGGACGTCAAGAGAGTGTTGCTTGATGATGGCTCAAATGCTGACGTCCTATTCTCGCACTTACTGCCGAGCTTGGGCATCACCAGCAGCGAGTTGAAACCTGTCACCACGCCCACCTTCGGCGTTGGGCCATCCGAACTACCCGTCCTCGGATGGATCGACCTCCCTTTGATGATGAAAGGCACTTCGGTAGACGGAGCAGCTGAGTCGTACGCGTCCACAATGGCAAGATTCATCGTCATGGATGTCCCGTCTTCGTACAACGCCATCCTTGGAAGGCAGACTCAGGGGAACCTGCACATTCGCCCCGATGTGAAGTACTTGACTGTCACATTCGCCACCAAGGATGGAGATGCAGAGGTCTTCATCGACCAAGCCGAGGTAAGAAAGGTGTTTGTAAAAACACGAAAGGCTCCGGCAAACAGCTCTACACAAACGGTGGAGGCAAAGGCGCAGGAGAAAGGCAAAGAAGGAGATCCCGCAGAAGCAGAAACGGAAGCAGTAGATCTTGTCCCAGGACAATCTACCCGAATAGGGAAGAGCTTGGCCAAAGGTGATAAGGAAAATCTTGTATCCTTTCTGCTAAAAAATAAAGATCTGTTTGCCTACTCGCCGAAAGACATGCCAGGAGTGAACCCTGGCATAATACAGCACAGCCTCAAAGTAAGCCCGGAAGCAAAACCTATCAGGCAAAAGAAACGAAGCATCTCAGCCCACAAAAGCAACTTCGTGAAAACCGAAGTCCAGCGCCTATTGGATGCTGAAGTTATCAGGGAGGTAAAATACCCCGAATGGTTAAGCAACGTGGTCATTGCCACAAAAGAAGGTAGCAGCAAACTCCGGATGTGCATTGATTTCAGAAACTTGAACGATGCTTGCCCGAAAGACTCATTTCCCCTCCCACCAATAGATCAACTGGTAGATTCAACGGCCGAATACGGGCTCCTGAACTTCCTAGATGCCTTCAGCGGCTACCACCAGATAAGGATGGACCCGGAAGATGAAGAGAAAACTGCCTTCATCACCGAGGGAGGAACGTACTGCTATATCAGAATGCCCTTCGGGCTGAAAAATGCAGGAGCCACCTACCAGAGACTGATGAACAAGGTCTTTAAAGACCAAATGGGGAGAAACATGGAAGTATATGTTAACGATATGATAGTAAAAAGCAAGCTGCCCGGCTACCACGTTGCAGATTTGGAGGAAACCTTCCAAAAGCTCAGAGCCTTCGGGATTCGCCTTAACCCCGAGAAGTGTATCTTCGGGGTGACGTCGGGAAAATTCCTTGGGTACATGGTATCCGAAAGAGGCATCGACGCCAATCCTGAGAAGATTAAGGCTCTACTTGAGTTCCGAACTCCTGCCACAGTGAAAGACGTGCAGAGACTAACCGGAAGAATAACCTCTCTGAGCAGGTTTATTTCCAGGTACGGAGATAGGTGTCGACCTTTCTTCAAAGTCCTCACAAAGGCAGCAAAGATGGAAGGCGACCTCGGAAGAAACAATCATCCCTGGGAAGGAGATTGCCAAAAGGCCTGGGAAGAACTCAAAGTCTACCTGGCCAGCCTGCCGACTCTGCGGCAACCTCGGGTGGGAGAACCCCTCGTACTGTACCTCGCCGTCACAGAAAAGGCCGTGAGCTCGGTCCTGATAAAAGAAGAAGGGCCGAAACAATGGCCGGTCTACTACGTCAGCAAGTCCCTGCACGGCGCCGAGGTCAGGTACCCTTTGCTTCAAAAAGCTATATACGCCTTGGTGCTTGCAGGAAGAAGGCTGCGACCATATTTCCAGGCTCACCCCATCATCGTCCGAAGTAGTCTACCACTACGGGATGTCATGAAGAGAGTTGATCATTCGGGAAGGCTCTCCAAGTGGTGCATAGAGCTTGGCGAACACGAAATCACGTATGAGCCTCGGAAGGCCATAAAAGCCCAAGCATTGGCAGATTTTATCGCCGAAATACCCACCACTGAGGAGAACCACTCAGATCCGAAAGAAGGTGAGCCAGAATGGACATTGCATGTTGACGGAGCCTCGGGGTCCGAACACCAGGGAGCTGGAATAGTTATCAGAGGACCCGAAGGCCTAGAGGTGATGAAGGCTATCAAGTTCAGCTTCAACGTCACCAATAATGTGGCTGAGTATGAAGCCCTCATAGCGGGATTACGCTTGGCCAGAAAGATTGTCGTGAGAAACTTAAGGGCTCACAGCGATTCCCAGCTGGTAGTTCGGCAGACGGCAGGAGATTATGGGGCGAAGGACCCCATCTTGGCAAAATACCACGAGCTGGTAAGAAAACTCATCCAAGAGTTTGACGCCGTACGGATCGAAAATGTACCCCGGCGGAATAACACTGAGGCAGATTGCTTAGCAAAGTCCAAAACATACACCGAGGTGCTAGAAAATCCTAGCATCTCCGTGCTAAGCGTAACGACCTCGGGAATGGGGTGGAAGGACCCCATAAAGAGATACCTCGCAGAGAATGAGCTTCCCGAAGACGCCGGCAATGCTGCAAGACTGCGAAGACGCGCCGGAAGATTCTTCCTGATTGGTGAAGAGTTATATCGGCAAGGATATGCAAATCCGCTGCAGAGATGTGTGGGCGAAGAGGATACTGAGATGGTCCTCGAAGAAGTCCACGAAGGCATGTGCGGCTCGCACATTGGAACTGATGCCCTTGCAGCAGTGATACTCCGCCAAGGATACTTCTGGCCTACCCTGAGAAAGGACGCAAGGCAGTTCGTCCAGAAGTGCGGTAGTTGCCAGAGACATGCAAAAATCCAGAGGATACCCTCGGAAATGGTAACGTCGGCAGACTATCCTTGGCCCTTCGCAGTCTGGGGTATAGACCTCATTGGGCCACTCCCCACAGCGCCCGGAGGCGTGAAATTCTGCGTGGTAGCAGTGGACTATTTCTCAAAGTGGGTAGAGGCAGAACCACTAGCAACTATCTCGGCAAAAGAAGTGCAGAAGTTCGTATGGAAAAACATCGTATGCAGATTTGGCATACCGAGGGTACTAGTAGCTGATAATGGATCCCAGTTCATAGACAAAGGATTCCAGGAATTCATCAGCGACCTCGGAATAAAGATGCACTTCGCCCCAGTAGCTCACCCCCAAAGCAATGGGCAGGTGGAAGTATCAAACAGGACCATAAAAGATGGCCTGAAAAAGAGACTTGGGGAAGCCAAGGGGAAATGGCCAGGAGAACTCCAAAGTGTATTGTGGAGCTACCGAACGACGCCACGAAGAGCCACAGGGGAAACTCCCTTCTCACTCGTCTTCGGAACAGAGGCCATTATCCCAATAGAGATAGTTCAGCCTTCAATACGGGTGCAAGTATTTGATAAAGGCGGAAACGACCTCGGTCTGAGAACCAAGCTCGACCTTGTGGCCGAACACAGAGAAATAGCCGAGCTGAGAAGAAAAGCTTTCCAGCAAAGAGTGGCCGTGGCTATCAACTTAAAAGCCAGGCCAAAAGAAATCAAAAAAGGAGACCTCGTTCTCCGAAAGGCCGACTTTGCACCCCGAAGGCCATCTCACGGAGTACTTCGCGCAAATTGGGAAGGACCTTATCTGGTTCTCGCCGAAGTACAAAAAGGCGTGTACAAGCTTGGCGACGCCGAAGGCGTAGAATTGAAAAACATTTGGCATTCAGACGCCCTGAAAAGATTCTACGCCTAAGCTTGAGCGGAAGAAGTATATTGTACAAGAAATATTCTAAGTACAGAATGGTCTAGAGAAGAATGGTCTTGAGAAAAATTTTCAAGTATACCAAATTGTCCAAGACAGATTTCCGCGAAGGTGCTCGCCACGAAAAAAGCGGTTGTGACTTCCCGAAGCCCCTTGAGCCACTATGCTCGGGAAAAATGGGAAACAAGAATCTTGCAAAGGTACTCAGCATAATCAGTGCAGAGAAAATTTTCCGAACACCCTTGAGCGAACATGCTCGGGAGAAAGGGAAAGCAAGAATCTCGCAAAAGTACACGCCAAAACAAAAGCAGAGGTAATTTCCGAACACCCTTGAGCGAACGTGCTCGGGAAAAAGGGAATGAGCAATCTCGTGAAGATTTTCCTAAGTCCCTTGAGCAAATATGCTCGGGACAATAGGAAGACAGAAAAATTTGGCTAAAGGTTTTCCGAAGGCCCTTGAGCGAACATGTTCGGAATAAAAGGAAACAAAAAGCCTGCAAAAGACTTAGCCAAATTTTTACAAATTTTCCAGAAAGTCTCTTGAGCGAGCACGCTCGGGACAAAGGAAGGTAAAAAGTTTCTTTGGTTGCAGGTTTTCCGAAAGTCTCTTGAAGCGAACGTGTTCGGGACAGTGGAAATGAAGAAACTTGCAAGAAAGGACTTAGCCGAAAAGATTGTTCATTTAGAGCAAACGCTGCCTTACAAAAGAAGTGTCCAAAGAAGGAGCACGAAGGAGAAAAATAAGAGGAGCCCTAAAACAAACTAGGGAGAGCCGGGCGGACGAAGACCAGGAAGCTTCAGATGCTCGACCCTGGACCACTGCCACCGAGGTCCCTCAGGAATATTTAGGCCCTCCAGAAAAGAGAGGTCCAAATCTGGGAACCTCTGCAGCACCTGGTGCCGAGCGAGGCAGAAGCCGTCCTGAAAGGCGACCTTGGCCATGTCGTCAGAAGTACGTTTTTGAATGCCAAGGACATTGACCTCGTCCCTCAGCTCAGCAACCTCCTCTTCGAGCTCGCTTATCCCCAACATCTCTCCGGACTCCTTCTTCAGAGCCTCGACCTCGGCTTGAAGAGCAGTGTTCTCGTCCGTCAACCTCGACGCAAGACTGTCGGAAACAGCCTTGTCCTTGACAAGATCTTCATTGGCGGCAAGCAGCTCCTTTACTTGGTCGCCGAGGTCGGCAATCTTCCGGGAGGAGTCCTTTTCAAGTTCTTCTCTTTTCTTCGAGAACTCCTCCCGAACGGCAGCAAGTTGCTGAGAAAAATCCGCTGTCAGCTGCTGGTTGCTGGCGATCACCTTCGCAAGCGAAGCCTTCGCTTCACTGAGTTCCCGCGAAGTCGCATCCTTGGAGGCAGCCTGTCTGGCCACCCGAACTCGGAGATAACCAGCGTACTCCAGCAGCTACGGCAAGGCAAAAGTCCAGGTTAGTACAAGTCTAAACACTTAGAAAATTGTGGAAAAAAGTGTAAAGACTATACCTGAGCGGCATGCTCGGTGACTTTTGCGGCGAGGGTATTATCCCCCGGGTGAGCCGCCGCAATGGCCCGGAAGGAGGCATCAGTGGTCATCCCCTTCCAAATCTCTTTGGTCATCTTCGGACAATCGTCGGAGAACAGATTCATATCCTCCGTGATTGTCCAAAAGGGCTCCAAGGGGATCTTCCCCTCAGGGATTGTGGCATCGCGCAGGGCCCGTTTCCTCTCATGAATGGCCCTCCAGCCAACAGTAAGAGGCTCCCCTGAAAGTGAGAAGGAAGTTAGGAGCAAAAGAAAAATTCGCGAAAGGAAAAGGAGCTGAACTTCGCCTAAAGACATACCTGGAGGAACCTCGGAGACAATGTCCTCGGGATCCTCGGGCCCCTCGGAAGAAAGACCCTTACCCTTCTGCCGGTACCGCTCCTCGGCGGTGGGTACTTCTACCACTACAGTGTTTCTGGGGGCCTCGAGGTCGGGAGGAGGCACCTCGGCGGAAGTAGCGGGGACCTCGGCCGGTGGAATTTCAACAAGACCAGCGTCTTCGCCAGCTTCTTCTTCCAAAAGCTCTGGCTGAGAAGGCTGGAGAGCCCTCCTAACTCGTTTCGCCGAGGGCCCCGCCCCTGTCGTCTTCCTTCTTCGGGAAGCCGCCTTCTTTGTCTGCTCCCCCTTCTCCACTTGGCCAGAAAAGAGGGCCTTGTAATAAGCGGCAGCCCCATCGCCCATCTCTGAAAAAGAGAAGAAATATCAGCGTAAGTCCGAGGAAAAAGTATAAAGGGATGGAAGATTACTCACTCTCGGCAAAAGTTTCGAAAGAAGTCTCCCCCTTAAGGAGCTTGACCAGCCAGGAGTCCTTCCCGGCAATGGCGGGAGCGGGCATATTGAGGTCGGTCACGTGCTCCTTAACCACTTTCAGCTCCCGAAGGACTTCTTCGGTCATCAACCTCCAGTTGATAGGAAAGGGGTAAAGAGCACGAGGAGAGACCTCGGGAGCCCAGTCAGCGACTGCCCGAATGCGGGCGTCGAAATCCGCGAACACGGAAGCCAACGGTGGGGTCAGCAGCATCCTCGGATCAACGACGTCTGCGTTCAGCACTCCCTGAGCCCACCTGGTCGGGACATCAGACCAGTTCTTATCCACCTTGAGGAAAAAGAACTTAGGCTGCCACCCCCGCCAGCTGTCCTTCGTGTCGAAGGTGAAGGTGAATTTTTTGCTCCCGGATCCCCGAGGCAGCAGGAAATAGAAGCCACCCTTCGGGACCACATAGAGCTTGTAGTACTGCATGAAAATGATGAAGTGGGGCTCTATCCCGAACACGCCACACATGCAGAGGTAGGCGTTAAAATAGCAGTACGCGTTCGGGGGAAGCTGGTTCACAGCAATGCCATGGAATTGGCAGAACTCGCAAACCACCTTCGGGGGAGGATACCGAAGACCGGCCTTCAGTTGGGCTCGGAAGACGGTAACCTCGTCGCCACGGTTTGAAAAAGCAAAATGGCTAGAACGAGGCAGTCTGGTCACAGCGTAAGACGGAAGAAAGAATTTTTTCTTCCACCTCTCTAGTTTTTCGGGGGTGGTACAGCAAGGATGGGCCAGAAGAGGTTTCCAGCTCTCGGGAACAGGCATCGCAGACATGAAAAAGAGTTTGAGATGGAAAAGAAAATAGTTTCCAGAAAAAACTCAGAAGACGAGTTTGGAAAAAACAACAGTTTTCCAGAAAAACTCAGAAAAACAGAGGAATCAAGTACTCTGGAAATCAAAACCCACCAAAAGATTTGCTTGAGGACGCCGTCGTAAAAGTTGGTAGGAATAAGCTCTGATTAAAGAAGCTCCGCCACAGAAAGCAAGATAAAACGCAAGAACAGAGGGCAGAGCAGAAAAAGAGCAGAAAAACAGTAAGTGGGACTTATGATAGAATGGGCTATTTATAGGCCAAAGGTGGGTAACCGAAAGAACATCATAAGTACCCATTGGAGGCGAACCGTCGCCGTAACTGCCCGCTGCACCCGAAAAGGCGCGCCCTCTGTAAATGACGCGCCTCTCCTCCAATGGCAAGAAGCCACGTGTCAACCGCTGCGCAGAAATGGGGGACGTGCCTCCCCAAACGTGCCTGGAAAACCGGGACACGCCTCCTGATTGGGACACGTCGTTTGACATCCCTGAGAAATGGAGACGCGCCGCTCAGTCTGACACGCTTGGCCATCAGACCTGCAGAAATAAAAAAGCAGGCCACCTCGAGGACACCAAGAGACAGGCTATGGCTGAACAACCCATGACTTTTGGGCAAGAGGTGTATCTTCGGTACAGGCTTTGCCTCGGAGACACCAAAGAATAGGCCAAGGCCGAACAGCCCAGACCCTCGGGCAAAAGGTGCGACCTCGGAACAGGTTATGCTTCCCAACAAGACTCCCAACGGCAACCTCAGAAAGAGATGCAAACCGAAGTCTTCACTTCGGCTTTCCAGAGGGGGGCATGTGATAGCCAAAGGCTGTCGCCTCAATCTGGCCGAATACCCTGCCACAACAACGGCCAGAAGAACTGGCGCTTCCCGGGAATAGGTGGAATCATGCACCTCGGGAGATAGCCTGAGAGCTCCGAGCCTCGGCACGCCAGTAAAACTTGAGGACTCCATTCGCCCCCCAAGGTTGTGAACAACGCGCCTTCGGAAAAGTGGCACCAGACATTGCTGCCCGAATATGATATCCCCGAAGGCGGAACCCCCTGGAACTGGGAACCCCCGAACTGAGGGTAGGCTTCCCGAAGAGGCTCTGTCCGAACTAGAGGACGACCTCGCCCAGGGACCTCGGGAGTACGGCAGGCGCATTTAAGGAAGCATTTAAGGAAGCCTCTGACACGTCCCACCACAGACGTAAAAAGTCGCCCTGACGCGCAGACGCCATCAGAATCATATCATGGCCCGTCTCAGCACAAGGCTCGAGGCCATCTAGTTAACAACTATCTGTCCCCTACGCCCAGACGTTCAGGAGCATCCGACCGCACACGTGTCATGATCTGAACGGGCTAGGTATTCCTATATATACAGGAAATAAATACTTGACAGGAGGTGGGCAGGCCGGAGATACAGCTCCCATACTCTGAGAAGATACCAGGCGAGACTTTTCTGCCTTTCTCTTTGAGCTAGTGACTTTCTCCTTCTTCCGGCCACCACTGACTTGGGCGTCGGAGGCTCCCCCCCCGGAAAAACACTCCGGGGGCCTCCTAACCCTGTTTACCAGTTTTCCAGGTACTCTCCTTGAGGCGATCCACCTTCCAGGCGTTCTTCCTCCTAGAAGTCTCCTCAACAGTCATCATGACTCACAACGATGAGGCCCTGGGCCATCATAATCCATGGCTGTAAAGTAATATTTAACCTAGCCAAGAGTCGTGAGGAGTGCTCTGATCAAGTTTAGGTGCCACATAGCAAAGTGCCAAGGCTCAGCAACTAGTGAAACACTAAAAGATGGCAACCTTTGAACTAAGGAATTAAGTTGATAGGAATGGCATCATTGGACAAACACTTTAACATTTCCTTGGACAGTAGGTTAGAAATATCTTTGCCACAACATTTTGTGGGCCAAGGAGTTTACACCAATATGTACCCCACAATCTCCTTAATGAATCTCTCAGAACACCTGTTGCCCTTAGTGAGGTGTTAGGTATCATTGTAAGGGATAAATGAATCTTCATTTGTATAGCCCTCCTAAAAAATGACAAACCTTCTTGACAAAATCCTGGTCTTACTTATTTCCTCGAGCGTCCCACTTAGTGCCCAAGTTTTGAGGTAAAGCCTGATCGGCTTTCTCCAGTCATCTTTGAGGGCCAAGCGTTCTAACAAGTGGATCAGAAACTCCACAAGTTCTTTCATTAAGGCCTCTTCAAGGCCTTTTAAGAAGGGTATCTACCCTCACATTCTAGGCCCTCAAAATGTTCTAGACTTGCACGAGGTCAAATGTCTACATTAAATTCTTTGTTGTACTCAAATACCTATAAAAAGTGGGATATTTGACTTCTACTACTATAATGGCTTGGTCTACTATCAACTGGGAGTCACTATATATTTGTAGAAGTCATATCCCCACCCGACTAGCCATCCACAGCCCTACTACAAGAATCTCATATTTCGCAATGTTGTTTGTAACTAGGAGTTGAAATTTTATTCTAAACGTCGTCTCCATTTTGAGAGCGCCTCGTAGTATGATGCTTATGGCTTGATATTTTGGTGCAAATGCTCCATCAACATACATTTCTCAAGGTGGAATTTCCTCTAGGAGTTTTTCCTCAGTTTCCTCTATTGGTATCATTTCTACAACAAAATCAGCTAAGACCTGTGCCTTGGTTGCTCTTTGGGGCTCATAGTGGATATCAAACCCACCCAACTCTATTCACCATCTAACTTCCCTAATTTGTTAGGTTTCTAATGGATATCTCAAACCAGCAATTCTATTCAGATGATATTTTGGTATGTTTGGATGTATGGCCTTAATTTTTGAGATGCCACTATGAGAGCAAGGGTTACCTTTTGGAGAAGAAGGAATTAGTATTCTTCCTCTTGGCGGGTCTGACTAATGTAGTAGATAGGCCATTGTTCTAGTCGTTGCTCTCTCACAAGGAATGTGCTAACGGAGCTTTCCGTCACATCCAAGTATAGGACGAAGGGTTCATCAAGTTCTGGCTGTTTCAGTATTGGGAGTTGTCATAGGTATTCTTTAATATGTTTGAAGGCTTCATGACATTCTTCAGTCCACTAAAATACAGCTTATTTCTTAAGTATCCAAAAGATGGGTCAACAACGATCTCTAAAGCGTGATATGAATCATCCAAGGGTGGTCAAACTGCCCGCTAGCTTCTAAACATCCTTCTTATTTTAGGGAGTAGGCTTCATCATGTTTGCCTCAATCTTGTCAGAGCTAGCATCGATCCTTCTTTCTGAGACCATGTAGCGTAAAAATTTTTTGGCTCCGACTCCAAAGGCATACTTTTGAGGGATTAATCTCATATTAAACTATCTCATTCTTTAAAAGGTTTTATGTAAATTGTCAAAGTGATGATTTATCACCCAAGTCTTAACGATCATGTCATCTATGTAGAATTCTATATTACATCTAAGTTGTTGCTCATAAATCTTGTTCATGAGCCTTTAGTAAACAGCCCCTATGTTTTTTAAGCGGAAGGGCATTCTATGACAGCAATATATAGCCTCTCTTATGGTCAAGGTTGTTTTTTATTCATCCTCAAGATCCATGAGGATTTGATGGTAATCGCTAAAGGCATCCATAAAAGACATGATTTTGAACTATGAAGTGGCATCGACCAATCGATCTATGGATGGTAGTGGATAGGGATCATTAGGACAAATGTCATTCAGGTTTTTGTAATCGACACACATGCATCATTCTCCATTTTATTTCTTCACCAGGACCATATTAGCAAGCTATTCCGGGTATTGCACCTCTTTAATGATACTCACTTTTAATAGTCTTCCAACTTCCTCTCTAATGAAGTCTCTTCTTTCAAGTGTCATATTCTGCTTATTCTATTGGACTAGCCAAACAGATGAGTTGACTTGCAATTTGTGTGTGATAATTTTTTGATTTATCCCTAGCAAGTCACTAGGAGACCACGTGAAAACATCCATATTAGCCCATAAGAACTTGATGAATAATTGTTTTACCTCATGAGGGAGATTTTTTCCAATCTTCACAATTCTTTTAGGGAAAAACTCTACTACTCAACGTTCTTAGACAGGGATATGCCAAGTTCATTCTCATGGGATTATTCTCTTATCTTTTTTGGCTCCATCAAGACTGACTTGTCATCCTTTGGTATGTCATTATATGGTGATGGCATATGTAGGACCAAAAATTCTAAGGTATAAGAGTCATAGATAATCCATTTATTCTTGTCTATACTCGTTAGCATGAAGGGCAATCTGGATATCCCAAGTAGCGGAACCTCCTCTCTACCAACTCCAAAATAGTCCCTAAAACGAGAGTCAATGAAAATCTTTTGACTCAAATTTTTTCTAGTAAATCAATGAAGAAGGTGTTAAAGTTAGCTCCGGCGTCCAGGTAAACCTTCTTAATATCAAAACTATTAATTTTGGAAGAAATGAAAATCGGATCCGCATGGGTCACCAGAACACAAGACCCATCAGGCTTCATTAGGATGCTACTGGGGTCGGCCATCTCTAGCCAGGCGATCTCACACTTTTTCATTTTTTGAGTCATAGAAGACTTTCCTTTAGTGATCACGTGTACGACCCCTATAAATGCAACTGGGTTCTTATGATCCCTTAGGGAGGGATGGTTGCCTATCATGTCATCGCCCCACATCGTGGTCATCCTCATCGTCTCTTCTTCAGGGCCTATCTTCTTGCCTCCAGCAGGGGGATGATGGCCTGAGCAAGCATTCCTTCAATTTCCTTACTTGAATCACCTCCTCCAAAAGTGTCTTCAACTTCCAATAGCCCTTAGTATTATGGTCCTTGTCTTTGTGATATCATTATTATTTTTTCAAATCATTCTTCTTCAAAAAGCATATTGGTGTGGGCCACATGGGCACATGGTTTCTCCTTTCCAGGGCATATAGAATATTTGACCTCATTTCTCATGGATGCAGCAGGCTAGATTAGGAGGCAAAGGTTTTACTCCTCTACTCATCCTTCTAGAGGCAAATTTGCTTTCTCTGGTTTTCGGTTGTTCCTTCTAGGTCTTGGGCCAATTAAGTTCTTCTACTTGCATGTATCAAGTAACTCGATCAAGGAATTCTTCTATGTCCATTTCAGGGTTCTCATGGAGGTCCCAAGCTAACCTAGAGTCTCATGCTAGACCCTGGTAATGGCTACCAAATGTAGCGTAAAAGACAAGACTTGTACCTGTACTGCCTTAGCATTAAACCTCCACATAAAGTCCCCTAAGGAATCATGTTCACCTTGTCATATCTTTAATAAATGGGCCATCATCTTGGGCATTGACTTGCTCAATAAAAAGTGGTGAATGAATGCCTAGGAAAGGCCTCTGAATGAGTGGAAATGACATCCTATACTAGTCCCAAACCAATCAATGGTTGTGCCTATCAACGTTAAGCTAAAGGCCCTACACATTATTACATCTAAGGCCCTTTCCAGCCCCATGAAAGTGATATAACACTGCAGATGATTGACAAGATATGTGAGGCCATTGTACAAATCGATCTTCATTATGCAAAATCCATCAGGAGTTAGGGGACTGATTATCTCATCCATGAAAGGTTGGAGCCACATGTAATCGATATTAATGGTAGAACCATAACCAATGTGGGGGGCTCGGGCTCCCTCATGTGCTACTCCATCTAATCTACCCTTTGTAGAATGGCACTTATGTTAAAGCGAATAAGACCATAAGATCATGCCAATGATGCAAGGGGTTCAACTGTATGGACCCTCTAGGGCAAATCCCAAAAAAGAACTCATTAGGGTTTGTCGCGTGCCATGTGACTTTTAGCAGCCTCCTCTGGGGCCTTTGCTAGTGCTTTCCAAATCTCCTGTTGAACAATCGCCTGCAACTGCTCAAAGAAAGAAAACTGTAGGGCTTGGAATTGATCATCATCCAAATGAGCGGGCCTTTCCCTTTATAGGGGTTCTTTTGAGGTGTCGTGGGCTCATCTCCTACAATACCATGGGCAGTTCTCTCATCCTGAGGTTCTCCAAACCCTTCAGGGTGATCAATGTGACCCCTAAATTGGTTGTCATGCTCATTTCCCAACTGATCTTACTTTTCCATGCTAAATCTCCAAGTGTTCACCATGCTTCCCATAGACTGAGCCAAATTGATACTCAATGAAGTCCTTTGGGCCTAGCCTAGGAGCTTCATGGATAGTGAACAAAGATCCTGTGGACAAAGACAACGTTAGAGCCCCAAGATGTTTTCCTAGGGAAAACCCTCCAATGATCAAGTTAGTTTTTTGGCAAGTCGAAAGAAATAGTAGGGTGTGTAATAGAAATCTCGTACCTCAAAATTGGTGAATGAGGCGGGTTTATATAACTAAAGGAAGGTCCGAGAGGATTACTTCTGGATGAAAATCCTCTAATCTATCCAGTAATTTTGGGATTCCATTTCCATCCAAGGGGGTTTTCCTGTTTAGGTTGTTGGGCCTCTTGTCTTCAATTCCCCATCGTGGACTTGTTTGTTATGGTACTTGCGTTAGGCCTACGCCCTACCAATTGGAATGAAATGTCCAGTTAGCCTCATTTATCCCTGTTAAAATGAGAATTCAAATTCCACTAGAAAAAGTTAGGTGGTATTTAGATGTGGACCATTTCAATTTTTTATTAAACTTTTAAATGAATAGCTTGTTTTAAAGATGTGGAAAACCTTATTTTCTAACTTTGAAAAATCATGTCATAAAATAGAAAACCTTGTTTTAGACGTTTTTTATTTTAACATATGATTTTTTCAAATTTTAAAAAATAAAGTTTTTCATATCTTTAAAATATGTTATGCGCTCAAAAAAATTTTAAAGAAAATTTAGAAAATGAAAAAATTTTCCAAACTAAACATCAACTTATGAAATTTCATTTCCATTCCATGTGCAATAAATTACTTATGAATTTGACCTCACTTGATTCACAAAATGCCAATTTTCAATCAGTAGTCATCATCATCATTTTTCTTTTGTTCATGATAGATAGGAGCGAGGGGGACTTCCGGTGAGGAGGAGCGCCTGAAGCGGAGATTTCCCAGGAGAGGTTACCTGAAAGGCTTAGAAGACAGAGGTCAGGAGGTCCCCGAAGTCTTTTTCCGGGAAGGAGCCTCCGAGACCCAAGTCAGTGTTTAGGAGATATGGAGGTAGTAAAGAGTGGAGAAGTATGGTCTCTGGTGCTCAACCCCTTTACCTGGGGTGCTTACCGAGTATTTATAGAGGGGTGAACAGTAGTAGCTCTCCTCACGTGGCCGGCCCAAATCGTGACACGTGTTCGGTGGGATGCGGTCCACGTCTTCAGGGAAAAGGGGAACATCCAGCCGACCATAGGCCGCCTGGCCAGGAGCCTAGGCAACTCAAGAGTGGCGTACTAGAGTGTTTCTACAGGCGGCGTGTCAGAGCGTGTCTGGAGGCGGCGTGTCGAGGATGTGTCAGAGGCTCCTTAATTGCTCCTGTCATACTCCCGAGGTCCCTTTGGTAGAAGAGACCTCTTCGGAGAAGAACTTGTCTCCCGAGGTTACTTTAGTATCGTAGGAGTATATTTCCCGAGGGTGGTCTTTCTCAGGGATACCCCCCCACTTCCGAGGATGGTTTAATCATCCCTCCGATGTTGGCACTATCGTTTCCTGGAATGGAGAATTGCCGAGGTCGGATTCGGGGGGTCGAACGTCCTTCTTTCCGTAGCAGGTGGTTTCTCTTCCGAGGTTGGTACCTTGTCCGAGCCTGTGGGTTTGGAAGGTGATGGGCACTTCGGCTATCACATGCCCCCTCCTGGAAAGTCAAAGTGGAGGCTTCGACTTTACGCTTCCGGGAAGGCTTTTTTGTCAAACTCGTGGTCGGAGCTCTACTCAAGAAGTTGCTCCTCTCCAGAAGGAGTCCCTTCATAGCCGAGGTACCCTTCCCTAGTTCTTTGGCGACATTGGGGCGCATGCAACCTTTGTTTTCACTTTTTCTGCTACGGGTTAGTGAACCGTCGCATCCTTTGGCCAGACATGTCAGTTATGGATAAGCGTGCCTGGGTTTTCGCGATGTCAGAGGAGCGTGCCCTAGTCCTTCGTGTTGGGTGACACGTGGCCACTAGTGGATGGCGAACAGTTACGTCGGTCATGCTAATTGCGGCTCTTCACCTTCGAGAAGTAATAATGAGGCCGTTGCGTCTTCGAGGGGTAATAATGACAACGTTTCGCTTACCCTCTTCGATCTATATAAGCGCCCCTTGCCTCATTTCTTCCTACTCTTTTCTTTTGCCCTCATCAGTTCAAGAGCTCTCTCCTGTCTTTTCTCTTCTTCCGGCGACGTTTTTAGCGACGGAGCGATTTCCGGTGACCATTCATGACGGTGTCCAGGAATCCTGACTTCGGCAAAACCTTCGGTGGGTCTTTCCTTCTTTAGTTCTTCTTTCTCCCCGAAGTTGTTTTAGGTTTTGCTTTTCCAAAGTCCTTCGACCTTCTTCCTTTTTTCCCGAGGTTGTTCTCCTTTTGTTTTTTGAAAGATGTCGAGTCCAACTCCTCTGATGTCCGTTCGTCCTCTCCCCGAGAGTTTTCTCCCTCTTGAGTCTCACCCGTGCTGCACTACTTCAGAAAAGATGATGAAGTGGATAGCCAAATTCTACCTCCCCTCCTACCTTGTCCCGAGGTTGCCCTTCCCGGGCTCGTATGGTTTCATGGCCCATTCGGGTGAAATCACCATTTATCGAGCTCAGTTGAAAGCCGGTCTTCGGTATCCTCATCACCGGATGATATGCGAGTTCTGCAAGTTTCACGGGATTGCCGTGAATCAACTTCCCATTAACTCTTATTCTTACTTTAATTCTTTCCTCTGCATGTGCAGCATTTTTAAAATTCAGCCCCACTTCCTTTTCTTTCTTCAGTATTATAAACTCCACCCGGTCCCGAATGAGGGTTTTTACTTCTTGCTTCCCCGAGGGTCCAGGAGCAAAAAATTTACTTTCACATTCGACAATAGAGATAGTTGGCAAGGGTGGCAGAAGAAATTCTTTTTGGTGCCGATTCCCAAATCCTGAAGCCACGTACCGACTAGATGGGCTTCCGGGACGCTTAAGATCGACATTGTCGATCCTAAGAAGCTTTTAACCTCGGGTCTATTCGCCGAGTTTGACAAGTTCGATCGATGCATTCGGGTGGTGGCGGACTGGGATCCTGAGGCCCCTCCGCGTTCTCTATACCCTTTTCCCATTAAGTGGGACCTCATGACCGAGGAGGTCCTTCGGGAACTGGGGGTAGTGAACGCGCATAAGTCTGATCTGAACATGCCTGTGCCTGTTCTTCCTGGAAAGAAGGCATGGATAGTGATGCTCCTTCGGGGCGAGATCTCATATGAGGCTTTTTCCGAGAGTAAGTCATCTTCCAGGTTTTGCTGTCTGTTCCCTGTTTGTACTTACACTGATGTCTTTTCCTTTTGCAGAGATGGTCGATCAATTCGTTGATTTTTACAAGTCCCTCTTTCTCGGCTAAGCCGAGAAGGGGGAACAAACGCGCAAGAAGACAGTTGCTAAGAGAAAGAAGACGACTGGCGGCCCGTCTAAAGCAAAAAAGGCTAAGGCGGACATCCTCCCTCCCCCCGAGGTCGTTGTGGAGGTGGAAGATAGGTCTTCTGCCCAATCTCCTGCCCTTGCCGACCCTCCCTCGGACCCTGCCACTCTCGAGGCAGCTCTGAACTCCATCCCTTCTGCCGAGGCTCTGGCCGAGCATACTTCAGCTTGAGAGCTCGAGGAGAGCAGAAGGAGGAAGGGCAAGAATATCCCTGACGAAGTCCGAAGAGAGGACGATCTTGAGGACGATGTGGCCAAGGTTCCACCAGGTTGGTTCCTTAGCCGTTCTTCTACGAATCTTAGTATTTTTCGCATCTATGATTATTTAGATGAATGGTTAAGGGATGATGTACTGACAGAACTTCAGCGCGATTTTGCAGAGGATGTAGCCCAAGCTCCCTGGTCGGAGGCCCATGCCCACAGAAAGGCCCTTCGGGATAGGCGTATCCTGCAGGATAAGGTGCCGAGGGAGCTGTTTTGGACTTTCACGGAGGACATGAATTTGTTCTCTGAGGATAGCCAATTAATGGCTCCTCAGATGGCTACTAGTGTGCTGACGAATGCCACCTTTCAATCCCTGGTCGAGGAATGTCCTAATGAGGAGATCCTTGCGGCGAGGATGACCGAGCACGCTACCTATGTGGGTTTTTTCTCCTTTTCCTTAGAAAAATTTTGTCTTTGTCTCTTCTTGTCCCTTATTTGAGATTTCTTCTTCGCCTGCAGCTTTTGGCGTATAACGGGTACTTCCGCTCCTGGGCGGCGAAACAGACCGAGGTCCGTTCTCGGTCCGAAGATTCTCTTAAGAAGGCTCGAGACTTCTGCGCCAGATACGTCCTGAAATTCAGCGAGCTGAACAAGATTGTTAGGGAGGACGTGGTGAATCTTCAGGCCGAGCTCGAGGGGAGTAAAAAGGAGCTCCTTCTTGACTTTTCAGCTAAGGTCGAGGATCTTGGCTCAAAATGTGCAACTCTCTCTTCGGAAAATGAGGCCCTTCGGAAGAAAAAAGCGGAAGAAGTAGAGAATCTCACGAAGGCGCTTGCACTAAATACCGAGCTCTAGGCCGAAGTTGACTCGTTGAAGAAGGGGGCCAAGAGCAAGAAGAAGAAGAGGCTAGAGAAGGAGGTTGCCGATCTCAAGGCGGACTTAGAAGCGCTGGATGCCGAGAAGGATAAGTCAGACTAGATGGTGAAGGTCTCCTACCAGGACGGCTTTTGCCTAGCGTGACACCAAGTCCTCTCTCGGTTCCCCGGGCTCGACCTCTCCTTCTTGTCTGCACTGGACTTCCCCCAGGCAACCAGGTGGACATGGTCGAAGCTGGAGTTCCTCAACCTCCCTTCTGCGCCTGTGCTTTCAAGCGATCATGCCCAAAAAACTGCCGAGACCAAGGAGGCACGGAACACTTCCGCCCAGCCTTAGATTTTTTCTTCTTCTTTCTACTCTTGTAATCCTGTAATCTTGCTCCTTGATAATGATATTTTGAATTTTGGCTAAGTCTTTGAGCAGTTCTTTTATTTCCTAATTACCCTGACCACTTTCAGTCAAGGGACTTCGCAAAAACTCCTTCACTCTACTAGCCGTTTCCATCTTTGACGAATTTCCTTTTTTGGCTTACTTGTAATCAATCTTCAGAAGGGTTAAGTGAATTTCGCAAGCTTTTGGAATTAACCGTTGTTCGGCACGAGCTCTTTGGTGGAGGGAAAAGTTCTATACTTAGAAAATTTTTCTAACTTGTACATTTTATCAAGATTCTAAGTATAAAATTTCTTCAAGGCGTTTGAATGCCATGTATTTTTTAGTTCTCCACCTTCGAGGTTACCCAGCTTGAAAACTCTTTTCCGAACCTCATCCAGGACCAAATAGAGTCCTTCCCAGTTGGCGCGAAGTACTCCGTGCGACGATTTTCGAGGTTCAAACTCGGCCTTTTCGAAGAATGAGGTCCCCTTTTCCTATCCCTTTTGGTCTAACGTGCAGGTTTGCAGCTGCAGCCACTCTCTGCTGGAAGGCCTTCCTTCTGAGTTCAGCCATTTCCTTGTGTTTGTCAATTAGGTCGAGCTTGGTTCTCAAACCGAGGTTGTTTCCTTCTTCGTCGAACTCTTGTATCCTGAGTGATGGCTGAACCACTTCGACAGGGATGATGGCTTCTGTGCCGAAGAAGAGCGAAAAAGGTGTTTCCCCCGTGGCCCTTCGGGGTGTTGTCCGATAACTCCAGAGCACACTAGGAAGTTCTCCTGGCCACTTTCCCTTTGCTTTTCCCAACCTCTTTTTCAGACCCTCTTTTATGGTTCTGTTGGATACCTCTACTTCTCTGTTGCTCTGGGGATGAGCTACCGGGGCAAAGTGCATTTTTATTCTGAGGTTGGTGATGAATTCTTGAAACCCCTTGTCTGTGAACCGGGAACCATTATCGGCCACTATCACCCTCGGTATACTAAACCTGCATAAAATATTTTTCGAGACAAACTTTTGTATATCCTTTGCCGAAATAGTTGCTAGGGACTCTGCCTCGACCCATTTAGTGAAGTAGTCCACTGCTACTACGCAGAACTTTACTCCTCCGGGTGCTATCGAGAGCGGCCCAATGAGATCTATGCCCCACACTGCAAAGGGACAAGGATAATCTGCCGAGGTTATTAACTCCGAAGGCAATCTTTGGATGCTGGCGTGTCTTTGGCAATTGTCACACTTTTGGACGAACTGCCTTGCGTCCTTTCTCAAGGTGGGCCAGAAGTACCCTTGGCGGAGTATTACTCCTGCCAAAGCGTCAGTTTCGATATGGGAACCACAAGCCCCCTCATGGACCTCTTCGAGAACCATCCTAGCATCATCTTCACTGATATACCTCTACAACGGATTCGCATACCCCTATCGGTATAATTTTTCCCCAATTAGAAAATATCGTCCAGGACGCCTTCGCACCTTCACCGCCTCGTGAGGATCTTCGGGGAGCGCTTTGGTCACAAGATACCTCTTTATAGGATCTTTCCACCCTTTGCCCGAGGTTGTTACGCTTAGCGTTGCTATGCTCGGGTGGCTTAACACTTCGGTGAACCTTTTTGATTTGGCCAAGCTGTCCGCTTCAGCATTGTCTCAGCGAGGTACATTTTCAATATGTACTGCATCGAATTCCTGGACGAGCTTTGATACGCACTCATGATATTTTGCCAAAGTTGGGTTCTTTGCACTATAGTCCCCTGTCATCTGCTGCACCACCAATTGGGAGTCACTATGGGCTTTTAGATTTCTCACACCAATCTTTTTGGCCAGGCGTAATCCTGCTATGAGAGCTTCGTATTCTGCCATATTATTGGTGACATTAAACCCAAATTTGATGGATTTCATGACTTCCAGGCTTTTGGGGCCACGAATGATTACCCCAGCTCCTTGGTGCCCGAAACTGGAGGCCCCATCTACAAATAGAGTCCACTCTGGCTCAGTTTTGCCGAGGTCCAATTGTTCACCTTCGGCAATAGGCACTTCAGCAATGAAGTCTGCTAGAGCTTGGGCTTTTATTGCTTTCCTTGGCTCATAAGTAATATCATACTCACCAAGCTCTATGCACCACTTGGAAAGTCTCCCCGAATGATCTACTCTCTTCATGACGTCCCGAAGAGGTAGGCTACTTTGGATAATAAATGGGTGTGCCTGAAAGTACGGACGTAGTCTCCTACTTGCTAACACCAGGGCATAATAGCCTTTTGTAGCAGGGAATACCTAACCTAGGCGCCATGTAGGGACTTACTCACGTAGTACATTGGCCATTGCTCCGCCCCCTCTTCTTTTATGAGAACTGAGCTTAGTGCTTTTTCAGTGACCGCGAGGTACAATACGAGAGGCTCTCCCTCTCGTGGTTGCTGAAGAGTGGGTAGGTGACCCAGATAGACTTTGAGCTCTTCCCAGGCCTTTTGGCACTCCTCATTCCAAGGACGGTCGTCGTCTCCGAGGTTGCCACCATTTTTTGCTGCTTTGGTAAGGACCTTGAAGAATGCTCGGTAGCGATCCCCGTACCTGGAAATAAATCTGCTAAGGGACGTTATTCTTCCCATAAGTCTTTGGACATCCTTTGTTGTAACAGGAGTTCGGAACTCGAGTAGTGCTCTGACTTTTTCCGGGTTGGCGTCGATGTCTCTTTTCGATACCATAAACCCGAGGAACTTGCCTGAACTTACGCCGAAGACGCACTTTTCTGGATTAAGGCATATTCCGAATGCCCTAAGTTGGTGGAAAGTTTCTTCCAAATCTGTGATATAATTGATGGGCAGCTTGCTCTTGACTATCATGTCGTCGACGTAGACTTCCATGTTTCTCCCTATTTGGTCTTTGAAGACCTTGTTCATCAGCCTCTGGTAGGTGGCTCCGGCGTTTTGAGCCCGAAGGGCATCTTGACATAGCAATATGTACCAACTTCAGTGATGAAGGCGGTTTTTTCCTCATCTTCGGGATCCATCCTGATTTGATTATATCCACTAAAAGCGTCGAGGAAGCTCAGGAGTCCATACTCAGCAGTCAAGTCTACCAATTGGTCTATTGGCGAGAGAGGATACGAATCTTTAGGGCAAGCATCATTTAAGTTCCGGAAGTCAATGCACATTCGGAGTTTGTTGCTCCATTCTTTTGTGGCAATAACCACGTTACTTAGCCATTCGGGGTACTTGACCTCTCTGATTACACCTACATCCATTAATTACTGGTCTTCGGTTTTCATGAAGTTGTTTTTGTGTGCCAAGAAGCTTCGCTTTTTTTGTCGAACAGGCTTTGCTTCTAGGCTCACTTTAAGGCTATGCTGTATTATGCGAGGGTCTACCCCTGGCATGTCTTTCGGCGAGTAGGCGAACAGATCTTTATTCAATAGTAGGAAAGATACAAGTTTTTCCTTGTCTCCTTCGGCCAGTTTTTTTCTTATTTTGGTACTTCAGCCTGGGACAAGCTCTATTTTCTCCATTTCTATTTTTTTGGAATCCTCTGTTCCTTTCCCTTTCAATTCTTCTGCGGGTACGTCCTTCGTTTTCGTGGTTTGTGCATAGTTGGTCGCTGGAGCTTTCCTCGCCTTAACGATACCTTTTTTACCTCCATCTGGTCGATGAAGATCTCAGCATCTCTATCTTTGGTGGCGAAGGTGACAGTCAGGTACTTCACATCTGGACGGATGTGAAGGTTTCCTTGTGTTTGCCTTCCAAAGATGGCGTTATATGATGAAGGGACATCTATGACGATGAACCTTGTCATTACGGAGGCAAACAACTCATCTTGGCTGTCCACCGAAGTTCCTCTCAGCATCAAGGAGAGGTCAACCCAGCCGAGAACGGGGAGCTCGACGGGTCCTACTCCAAAAGTAGGAGAAGTGACGGACTTGAGGTCGCTCTTTGATATGCCCAGGCTTGGTAGCAGATGTGAAAATAGGACGTCTGTATTTGAACCATCATCAGGCAATACTCTCTTGACATCCCAGCTTCCTATTCTGGCCATGACTAGTAGCGGATCCTCATGGGGAAATATGATGGTGGACCCATCTTTCCGAGGGAGCTTTCTTGATGGGTTTCCATACGCCACGACTGAAATTTCCCTAGCCTTCCTCTTCCTTTCTGCCGATGGCAGCCCTGTCGTGATCATTTGTATCACCTCAGCCGGAGGTGGCGGGCGCCTTCTTGGACTTCGGTTCTAGCGTCTGTCGGAGTCATACTCCTCCTCATCTCCCTTCCCCTCCTCCTCTCTTCTTCCCTTTGGGGAGGGCATGTGCAAGTAGCGTCGGAGTTGTCCTTGCTTTATCAAGGATTCAATGTAATTCTTCAGCTGGTAGCAGTCCTCGATATCGTGTCCGTGGTCCCGATGGAATTGGCAGAACTTTTTCATGTTTCTTTTATTGTCCGAGGTCATGGCCTTTGGTCGTTGGATCTGGGTTCCTTGCCTTTCCATTGCCATGAGGATGCTTGTCCTTGTGGTGTTCAGAGGAGTGAAAGCCGGTGGCTTCCTTCCCTTAGGCTTCCGAGGTCGTCCCCCCGATTCGATTGGGTAGCGAGTTTGCTGGCTTGTCCCTTCGGCGCGAATGTGGTCCATCCTTGGGCCTTCCATCCTCAACTCTTCGGCAGTCATATGTTGTTCTGCCCTTCGGTAAAATTCGCCCAGTGTGTCAGGGGGATCTTTGGAAAACTCGTAGAACAACTGAAAATCTCTCCGAAGTCCTCGTGTCATGGCCAGGATACGTATCTCTGGCCTGAAGTCTAGAACACTTAAGGCCTCCCTGTTGAACCTTTCGACATAGTCACAGATAGTTTCTCCATTTCTTTGTGCTATGCCGAACATCTGGACCGGCATCTTCGCCGTGGGCCGGCTTCCGATGAACTGCTGTGTGAAGGCAGTAGATAACTCTTGGAAGTCCATGATGGTTCCCGGAGCCAATGAGTTATACCATGCCGTTGCTGGTCCGGCGAGGGTGACCTCGAAACATTTGCACAAGGTGGCGTCGTCAGCACCGTGCAACACCATACTGCGTTTGTATTTGGTTAGATGGGCCTGAGGGTCGGTCCGACCATCGTAGGTCTCCAGCCGAGGTACGCGGAAGTCACTAGGCATAGGTGCTTCAACCATTGCTCGGGTGAATGGTGACTCGTCTCCGTTGAAGGTTTCAGATAGCCTAGCCCAGACAGGCTTCCGAGTAACCTGCCTCTCCACCCTTTCTAGCCTTTTTAAGATTTTCTCCATAAGGAGTGTGGCGCTGGGATCTTCTTCCTGCTGCCTGAAGGCCTCCGGAAATGGAGATCGACGCCTCCTTTTTGGGGACTGACTTCGGTGCCGAGGGGATGGCGACTTTTCCTCAGGTGAAGAACTCCTTCGGCGAGGAGTTCGAGGTCGTTTTAACCTTGTTTCTTCCGTTGGTCGCATCCCAATGGGCACATTTTCCATCGAGGATTCGTCACGTTGATCCCCGCTTCCCGAGCTCTTATGCGTTGATCTAGGACTCTTTTCCCGGCGAGGTACCGGCGAGGGTGGCCTTCGGCCCGAGGCTGGGTATGGCCATCTTCGGTCTTGCTGCTGCGTCATTTCAGCCACAACGGAGCATTGGAATTCACGTAGGATGCTCATGGTGATGGTTAGGGGCCGTTCATCCTCCGGCAAGGAAGTCTCTACTATAGTTTGTTCGGTTGCCGGCTAAACCTCTAGCACGGACGGGTGCTTCGGAAGCCCCTTGTCCCTGGAACGCCGAGTTTCAACGACGGCAACCTGGGGGTGAGTTCCCACAGACGACACCATGTGATGGCCAGCAACATCTTCATCATGTGACATGGTATGAGCGATGGGGACTTCCGGTGAGGAGGAGCGCCTGAAGTGGAGATTTCCCATGAGAGGTTACCTGAAAGGCTTAGAAGACAGAGGTCAGGAGGTCCCCGGAGTCTTTTTCCGGGGAGGAGCCTCCGACGCCCAAGTCAGTGGTTAGGAGATATGGAGGTAGTAAAGAGTGGAGAAGTATGGTCTCTGGTGCTCAACCCCTTTACCTAGGGTGCTTACCGAGTATTTATAGAGGGGCGAACAGTAGTAGCTCTCCTCACGTGGCCAGCCCAGACGTGACACGTGTTCGGTGGGATGCGGTCCACGTCTTCGGGGAAAAGGGGAACATCCAGCCGACCATAGACCGCCTGGCCAGGAGCCTAGGCAGCCCGATAGTGGCGTACTAGAGTGTTTCTACAGGCGGCGTGTCAGAGCGTGTCTGGGGGTGGCGTGTCGGGGATGTGTCAGAGGCTCCTTAATTGCTCCTGTCGTACTCCCGAGGTCCCTTTGGTAGAAGAGACCTCTTCGGAGAAGAACTTGTCTCCAGAGGTTACTTTAGTATCATAGGAGTATATTTCCCAAGGGTGGTCTTTCTCAGAGATACCCCCCCACTTCCGAGGATGGTTTAATCATCCCTCCGATGTTGGCACTGTTGTTTCCTGGAACGGAGAATTGCCGAGGTCGGATTCGGGGGGTCGAACGTCCTTCTTTCTATAGCAGGTGGTTTCTCTTCCGAGGTTGGTACCTTGTCCGAGCCTGTGGGTTCGGAAGGTGATGGGCACTTCGGCTATCAGTCACCACTATAATAAAAATGTAAAAAAGGCTATTGAAATTAAGTTGTTAAACATGTATAGTCATTCTTCAATTGCTAGTTGGTGGGGCTCATATTTTGAGTGACTGAAGAGTGCTAAAATTTTCAGTCATCAATTTTCAATTGTCTTTCAGTCGCTGCAATTTTTAAATCAGTCATTATTCAGTTGTTACAATATCCCTTTCTTAATTGCCACTTAGTGGCTATCCCTATCTCAATCACCCTTAGTCACTCCTACCAAAAACTAGCACCACCCCCATCTCCTTTCTTTTGATTCTCTCATTTGCAATGTTCTCCCTGCAAAACCACTTCTTCCTCTAATAAGGAAAAGTCTGAAGTGAGTGACACAGAGGAAGATAACTTTGTACTTAAAACAGTCAAGATAGAGTCTTTCAATCCAAGATCACTGCTAGTTGGCCATCGACCCATCCACCTCTGCTACTCTACCCTTGTACCATCCTCTTCCTTCAGCAACTCTTATGTTGTCAATTCTTTTGCTAGCCTACTATCACAAGGTGCCACACCGTCTCCATCCTCTACCTAGACACTTGGGAAAAAGTTCAAATGGCACCTGCGTCCATCATCACCTTTGAAGCTCATCATGGCTACAATTATGTGGCAATGTGTCACCACCAAGGAAGTGTCACCAAAGGGGAAATGATTATTGAGGATGGCCTTGTACGTGGCAACGTGTTGCCACCAAGAAAGTGTTACCAAGGGAAGGAATGATTATTGAGGATGGCCTTGTACTATAAACCCAATTAAAATAAAAAAAAACTAAAATGTACTTAATTAAAAAAAAATAGCAATTGAATGTATCAGTCGCTCTTATCTAGGCTATACGCAATAGGGGTGACTGATATTTTCAATCACTCTTGTTGGTCACTCCTCGATCACTAGGCATGAGCGACTATGATAAAAGTAATAGACAGTTTCAGTTGCTTTTCAGTCACTCACTATGACTGATTGCAATTAGAACCTCAATCATTTTTGTGCATTTCTTTTGTAGTATACAACATCAAAGTAATGGCCGCCATGGACTACTAACAACTATAGAGCCAAGGAAAGAAAACAGCCTACCGACAGGTGGCATCGGCCAAGTTTAGGGATGTCAATGGATATTAGGTCCACCAGACATGTAGTTGCATGCAATCTGACAGGTCATTTTCTTTTTTCTTTTTTCTTTTTTTTTGTAGTTGATCAAGTTTGGTTTGGATATAGTTTTTCCTTTTCCACCCATCAACGGGTTTGAGTAGAATGCATGTAAAGGCATTTCATTCTATTGTTCCTAATTGTTCATTGCCTAATCTTGGATTTGATGGCTCAACATATGCATGGCAATAAAATTTTCGGGGTAATGTTTCGGCACAGGCTAGCCTTAAATGAGGATTTGTTAATCAAAGCTTGGATGTATCTTTTCCTATCTGCACGATTGTGAAACTTATATTTTTCCTGATCCAACCACTGTACTGTTTATATATTTTTCCAGCCTTCATCGAATCTAAGGAGTGGAGGACATCCATGACATTTTGAAAATGTATTTCATATATTGAGTATGAGTAAATTATTTAGGATAGTTACTTGTCCTTTACAACAGTTACTGGTTAGTCAATGTTGCAAGAAAAAGAATCTCACTGCCAATTTTGCTATACTTTTTAGCATAATGCAAAGTTTGCTTTTCTTCCATGCCGAATCTGAACTCTGGAAAGTAAGATAGAGTCTTTTATGCATTCAAATGCTTCTATATCTATAGCGGTGGAGCATGAAACACAAACTCAACTACATGCTTTATTGGATATATAAAGATGAAAAATATAGGGCGAAGGTAAATAGAAAGTGTCTTGTTTCTAATAAAGGTGTGTGGGAAGGGGAGTGGGCTTGGTGTTGGAGTTGGAGGAGGGGCTTAAGGCGTGTTGAAGAAGTGCAATTGTTAGAACTCAATTTTCTATTATTAAATGTTTCCTTGTCCACGGATGTGAAAGATGATTAGAGTTAGTTGCTGGATCCAGGCAGTTCTTTTTCAGTGAGGAAACTATCTTCCTTGTTAGATGAAACGTGCTTGCAGCTAGAGCTCTCAACATTCACATTTTCCTGGAACTTCCTGGTGCCACAGAAAATAAACTTATGTGTCTGGAGGGTGGTCCTTGGTCGATTACCATCAAGAACAAATCTGGTGATTAGAGGTGTGGAAATTATGGATGTTCAATGCCCATTTTGTAACGTTGAGGAGAAAACGATTGAACACATCATGGCTCATTGCAGTGTCTCTTCATGTCTATGGAAAAAGGTTCGACTTTGGTGGCAACTTGTTGGATCTACTCCATTGGACATCATGGATGCTCTAACTAACACAGGAGGACAACGTCTATCAAGTTTGATACAGAGACTGTGGCAGGTAGTGTGTTATGTTACTTGCTAGATCATTTGGAAGTCTAGAAATAATCGCATTTTTAATCACTGTGTTATCAGTGATGCAGATGCTAGATGATGCCCAATTTTATTCATTCTTTTGGATCAGTCATAGATGCAAAAAGGTGAAACTGTTGTGGGTGGATTGGTTACTCAAGCCCTACCACGCAATACAAAATTGTAATTAGTCTATGTGTGCAAGTGGCACTACAAGGGTTGCCATTCAATGCTAGGGGACTACCGTAGTTCTATTGGATACTAGCTACTGGCTAGTGTTTGTTTCTTGCTTTTGTTATTGTAAAAATCAGACTTATGATTGAAAAGTATTCTCAGCTTTTCATTTATATCCTTCATGTACATTCTAATAGCAATATATACAAATAGAACACTAGTCCATTTAGGAATCAAACAAAATAGGTTTAGCAGTCTTATACAAAGCAAAACTCCATAAGATAAACGTAAATTATCTATAGCCATAAGTCACATGGGAATTTAACATCCCCCATCAAGCTGGAGTGTGCAGTGATGAAGCACCAAGCTTGCCGAGTAGTTCATGGAAATGAGCATGACTTAAAGCTTTGGTGAAGATGTTCGAGGGCTGTGCATGTGATCGAAGGAATTTTGTGGACAATTATTGAGACTGAATGTGCTCAGGAATGAAATGGCAATCCATCTAGATGTGTTTGGTTTGCTCGTGGTAGACAAGATTTGCTACAATGTGTATTGTAGCTTGATTGTTACAGAAAAGCTTCATTGGCTGCAAATGCACAATAATAAGGTCATGTAGAAGGGCCCATAGCCAAAGTAGCTCACTAGTTGCCGCTGCCATTGCCCTGTATTTAGTTTCAGTAGAAGATCGACTAACTATAGCTTGTTTATTGGTGCGCCATGGCAATGGTGAGTTTCCAAGAGTGATAAAATAGCCTGTGATAGATCGTCGGGTAGTAGGACAAGCTCCCCAATCTACATCACAATAAGCCTTGAGCTGGAAATAATTTTGTCGAGGGAAAAGTAGACCTTGTCCAGGTGCCCCCTTAATATATCGTAGAACTCGCATTGTGGCATCATAGTGATCTGTTTTGGGTTTTTGCATGAACTAGCTCAAAATATTAATAGGATATGTAATGCTTGGCCTTGTAATTGAAAGGTAAAGGAGACGTCCTACTAACCTTCGATATGAACTGGGATCCGTCATGAAAGGATTGGAGGAACGACCTAGGTGGTGTTACTAGACCATGGGAACATGACTAGGCTTGGCACCTGTGAGTCCTATGTCGGCCAACACCTCCAACACATATTTCCTTTGCCTGATAAAAATGCCCTCCGGTCCATGTGCCACTTCAAGGCCGAGAAAGTATTTTAAGCACCCAAGGTCTTTTAGGTGGAATTTTTCATGCAAGAACTATTTGAACTGCTCACATTCTCATGGGTTGTCACCTATTACGACCATGTCATCAACATAGACAAGCACAGCAAGGAAAGAATCAGTACATTTTCTAGTGAACAAGGTCGAGTCAGCATTGGACTGAACAAAAACTTCAAGGCGATGGAAAGCTTGTGAAACCATTCCCATGAGGCCTGCTTCAAACCTTAAAGGGATTTTCGGAAATGGCATACCTACTTATCTACATCTTGCAAATAACTAAGAAGATGCTCTATATATATTTCATCCTGCAAGTCCCATGAAAGAAAGCATTGTGGACATCCAATTGGTGTAATTGCTAGCATTTGCTTGATGGCACCGCAAGGAAACATCTTACAGTGGTTAACTTTGCCACTGGTGTGAATATCTCATTGTAATCCAATCCCTCCACTTGTGTGTATCCTTTCACAACTAACTGGGCCTTGTATCACTCAATGGTTCCATCTGAGTGGTGTTTAACCTTGTAGACCCATCTGCAACCAACTATTTTCTTTCCCGTCAGTAGGGTTTGCAAGTCCCATGTTCCATTTGCCTCAAGTGCATCAATCTCAGCTTGTATTGCCTGTTGCCAACACGAGTCTCTTCTAGCTTCTGAATAGGATTTGGGCTCATAGCTGGTCAAGATCACTGCAAGAAAGGTTGTGTTTCTGGGAAAAAACATGGTCCGAAATTACTGAAGAAATGGTGAACCATACCTGAAGAATCTTTGTTGGATTGGGATGGGTTGTTGGGAATTTGTACTTCATAGTCTTTCAAGTATTTTAGTAATTGGCGAGTACGAGCACTGCGTTGGCTATGAGTTACTTTTATTCCTGTCGCACCATGTTCGTTATCCATAGGAATCGTCCTATGACTGTCATCATCCATACATTGTTCATTAGGTGCCTCCACTACAGTGTCCACTAGATTGACATCTATTACTAGCAAACTGCTCAACTAGATTAGATCCAAGTGGTCATCTAGGATAGCTTCAAGATGGCTACTAAGAATCTTAAAAACCATTTGATCATTTCTACTCGCTGGGTTTTTTAGCTTGAAAGGAAAAATCTCTTCACGAAACATGATATTTCTGGAGGTGAAAATTTTGTGTGTCTCCAAATCATACACCTTGTACCCTTTCTGACTTGTGGGGTAACCTATGAAGACACATGTGCGTGATCTTGACTAAAACTTGTCTTTAGGAAGTAAGGGATTGGTGGCAAAGCACAGGGACCCAAAAACACGTAAATGGTCATAGTTTGGAGAAACAGCATCTCATATGGTGCCTTGTTGTTTATGGCAGTACTCGGGAGGCGATTGATTAGGTGGGTGGGGGCTAAGACACATTCTCCCCAAAACTTGATTGGCAACCCTGCTTGAAACTGAGAGATCTTACAATATTCAGGATATCTCTATGTTTTCACTCAACTATGCCATTCTAATGTGGTGTGCCTGCACAATAAGTTTGTAAGAGAATCCCCTTTTTCTCATAGAACTTTCTCACTGGACCTTCGACCAATTCTGGTGTGTTATCACTCCTTACTGTCTTTATTTGGTGACCGAACTGGTTTGGGACAAAATAATAGAAGGTTTCGAGTACGTTTGATACTTGACTCATTTGCTTAATGAGAGAAGTCCAAACTGAACAAGTATGATCGTCTACTATAGTAAGAAAATAGTGAGCTCCTGTGGTAGTTGGCATTTGGTATAGTCCCCATAAATCAATATGAATGAGTTCAAATGCTACAAAGGTTCTCTTATTTCTTGAAGGGAATGAAAATCTAGACTGTTTAGCTAAGGGATAGACTAAGCAGTTTTTACAAACTTCCTTAACATCAAGACATGACAAACTGGGAATCACAGCCATTCGATCACTGGATGGGTGCCCAAGGTGTTTACGCCACAAACTCATTGCACAACTCTCCGCAACCATAGCATGCGCCCCACTCTTGCCATTGCCAAAATATTACAATTCCCCGGCTTCCTTACCCACTCCAATCAGCTTCTTCGAGGCCTGGTCCTGCAAGACACAAAAATTAGGAAAGAAAATATTGCAACACAATTTTGTTGCTTGGTCAGTTTACTGATGGATATAAGATTGCATTTGAACTGTGATGCATGCAAGAAATCTTGGAATGTAATACGATTTATGAGTTTGGAGGTTTCGGACTCAATGATAGTATTAATAAAGCCATCGGGCAAGTGCATAGGGCAACTTGGAATCTTTCGTGTTTAAGACAAATGGCTCTTTTGGCTAATTACATGTTCTGTGGCACCTGTACCTAAGATCTAGGTTTTAGGTTCAGAATGATAAAGGTTGTTTATCTTAGCAACGAAATTCACCATACTCGAACCCTTGCCATTGTTCAGAAACTCCAAGAGTTGTTCATACTACTCAATACTCAGGCTCAAATTCGAAGGATTGGTGCTCCTCGATGCTCCTCCATTGGGCTCTTTGGTGATTCCTTGATCGCACATATTTGCCTTCCCTCCAACTTTGTTTGGTTTTGGCTTTCTTAGTTTCCAATTTTCCGGAAACCCTTTAATTTCCTAGCAATCATCCTTCGTATGCCCCATACGCCTACAATGATTGCATCTCGGCCTCCCTTGTGACGAACCCCTGCTTGCAGTATTTGTTTCAGCCTTGACAACTAGGGCATATGCAAATACAACTTCAACCTGCGTAAGGCTTAATTGTTTTTCTTTAGTCATAAGCATGGCATAGATTTTATTCAAAGAGGGAAGTGGTTGGTGGCGAGGATTTGTGACCGAATGATGTTGAATCTCAGATCAAGACCAACTAGGAGCTGGTGTGCTCATTCTTTCCCCCTTTCGGCCATCCATTCCCTTGGCACATCGCATGTGCACTTTGGAAACACTGAGTACACACCAAGTTCATCCCATAGACCCTTCAACTTGGTGTAGTATTCTGCAATGGATGACGTACCTTAACTGTTGAGGGCAATGTTCCTTCTCAACTCGAAAACCCATGGTTTATTTGAGCGTCCGAACCTTTCCTCGAGATTTTGCTACAAATCCAATGTTGTATCATGATAGGTAATTGAATCATGAAAGCTGGGGTTGATTGAATCAATCAGCCAGGACATGACAAGACCGTTGCATTTGTTCCATGCCAAGAGCTCAACAGGATCTCCTTCTGGTTTTAATTGGGTTTCGTCGACGAAGCCCACCTTGTTCTTGCCTCTGAGGACATTGAGAATGACTCTCCTCCGCCTTGCGTAGTTATCTCCATCTAGTGGGACAGCGACTAAGAAGGACACTGTATAATCGACGGAGGTGAGAAAATATGGCAAGCTTGGAAGTTGGATCATGAAAGAGACTTGCGATCGATGTGCTGCTCTAACTGCTTTCTTGCATGATAGAGGATTCCATCGACAAGCTTGCCTTTCTTGGATCTCTCTGCTCTGATACCATGTAAAAATTAGACTTATGAACGAAAAGTATTCTCAGCTTTTCATTCATATCCTTCATGTACATACAAACAGCAATATATACAAATAGAGCACTAGCACTAGTCCTTTTAGGAATCAAACAGCAGAGGTTTAGCAGTCCTATACAAAGCAAAACTCTACAAGATAAACGTAAGTTATCTACAGCCATAAGTCACGTGGGAATTTAACACTTATCATTAATATATTTTCCCTTTGCCGTTCAAAAAAAAATATAAAGAAGAAATAAATTAGAAGCAACAATCTAACTCTCTATGGATTCGATGAGGTGATAGAAATACCAGAGAATTTCATCAAGCTGCAACCTCGAGAAAGAAGGAAAAAAACATATTTCTGGATTGTTTGATGCTTTTGATCAATTTCTTCCTCGATATGATGAGGTACAGCAACATATTCTGGATTTCTGTATCCAACTGTTCTTACCCCAGGGATCAACAAATCTGACCGATGTCCTTCTGAAGATTAGTATACAAGTTACACAAAAAATAAATGCTGATCTCCTTTGGCCTTTTACAGAAAAAGAAATAAAAAATGCCCTTGATTATATGCATCCATATGAGGCACCAAGAAATGGTGGATTTTCACCATTATTTTTTAGAAATACTGGACATTGGTTGGGAAGGATGTCTCACATTGCCTCTTAAAAGTTCTTTGATCTCTCGGGTGTGAAAGGGAAATATCACCCTGGTTCATCTCTGCTACACATTGAAGATATTCCTGGTTCATCCCATGTTTGGCAAGCCATTCTTGCAGATTGCAGTTCTTGCGTATGGGGGGGGCGGGGATTATGGCGAGTAGGTGACGGGACCTCGATTAATGTTTGGCATGATAGATTTATTCTGCACCTAATTTATCACTGCTTACCGTTCCAACCCCTGAGATAGAAAGTTGGGCAGTGGCCAATCTCTTGTTTCCTAACGAGTCTGGATGGATTCTCTGGCTCTTGACATATATGTTTCACCCGATGAATGTGTCTCATATCATCCAAATCACTATTAGTTGTCAACCTGTTTTGGACATATTTACTTGGGGAAGACAAAGGGGGACTGTAGCGTACGCTCCAATTATCACTTACAGTATAGCCTCCTACATTTGGATCCAGAAGCCTCAAACCAAGAACAATTAAGATGGGGAGCTTTTCTGGTGGTCGAAAATACTGCCTAAATTACAAAATTTCTGGTGGCGTGCACTCTTCGATTCTCTTCCTACCTGTGTTAATTTGCAGCGATGCCATATTATTGCCAATAGAATCTGTCGGGTTTGTTGTGCCGAGCCTGAATCAATAGAGCACATTTTATTTTTCTGTCCATTCACACGGATTGTTCCCCACAAGTTCAACTTACATATGCTTCAGAGTAGTGCTCCTGATATGTGGGAAATCTTTTAGACTGCTAATAAAGTTTTAATGGAGAATGAATGGCATAGTATTCTTGCCATTGGCTGGTTTTTATGGCGTATTCAGATATGTGTGTTTTTTATGTTGTGTGCCTCACTCCTCAGGTGTTAGTCCCAGAGGGGTACTTATGCTATCCATCTCTTTGTTGTTTATTAGGGGTGAGTATGGTTGGGTAAACTCGAAATCCAACCCGAATTACCCCTACTTTATTAGATTGGATTAAATAAAAATGAATTATGGTACGCAGGTTAGTTCTACATTTAGGAGAACCATCTATTTTTAGATTGGTTCTAATTCTATATGCAACCAACCCAAAGTAGAACCAAATCCGATATGTATGTATAAATATATAAACAAAATTATAATATTACTAAATTGCTCATATATTTTTGTATGAACATGTACATAAAAAACTATTATATTACTAAAAAACTATTATATTACTAATTTGCTAATATATTAAGAACATGTACATTTAAATGTTGATTAAGTTGTATATTATGTTAAATATTTCTTAAATTGGTTATGGATAATTTTATTGGATTACAAAGTTGTTAATTATTATATCTATTTGATAGGAATAAAAAAATCCTAAAAACCAAACACATAATTCTGGTTCTGTTTGGTTTTCAGTTTTCGAATTAAGTAGGATTTTTTTAAACTATCCCCATTTGGAATTGGTTCAGTTCCACTAAAAAAATGAACCAACCCCGACTCATGCTCAACCCTAATATTAATAGCTCCCGGCAAAAGCTTTAGTTGCAAGACTTGTTTTCAATTTTGGTGCATTATTAGACTATTCAATATTCCACACAATATTCAATATGTTAAATACATAGTCAAATATTTGTTTCATATAGTGCTATCCATATTTTTTCCTAATTGCTTAATTATATTACTAAATATTGTTGTACCAAAAAAATAAACTAAATATTATTGTACTTGAAAATTACCTTGTGTTGACACCCAATTTCTGTCGTAGAGGTTCTAAGGAATTCTCATTAACCTCAAACTCAATCAATCAATCAGTCAATTTATCTTCAATGATAGGAGCATTCCTGCCGTAGAGGTTCTAAAGAAAGTTCCTTAACCTCAAAAAGGAGGAGGAAAAGGTTTTTCTCCTCAGAGTTTAGGCGGTGAGAAGGTTCACAATGCCTAGCTAAGGTCGGACAAAATTTGGTAACGACTTTACATGCGTCATGTCCCATGAAGCATGCAAAGGGGGGCAGCTGTTGACACCCAATTTCGTCCGACTATTAAAAAACATTTTAAAAAAATTTAATCAAAAAAAAATTAAAATTAAAAAAAATATATTTATTAATTAATTAATTAAAAAATTAAATTAAATAGTTTATGGGGCCATTTTTTTTTATAGGGTTAGTTAAAAATAATATATATATATATATATATATATATATATATATATATATATCTATAAGTGTGTATAAAATATAAAGGAAAATTTAAAAAACAAAATTGACAAAAATAAGAAGTTTGGGGTGAAAATGACAAAATTGAGAAGTTTGGGAAAAATCTGACGAAATCTAGAAATTCCAGGGAAATTTGGTAATTTTTCACATCATTTTTTGGCCAAACAAACAGTTTTGAGCCAAATTGACAGAACAGACAAATTTTGGGCCAATCTGTAATTTCACGAAAAAACCTGGGACCAGATCAGTAGTCAACAAAAGCTAAAGGATTAAAACTGTCATTTGGACCAAATTATGAGATAAGCCTGTTTTAATTAAATTTTTGAATTTTATTTTAATCAAGGGTATCCAATGCTCCTCCACCTCTATAAATAGAGGCCCAAACCTACAAAACAAAAAAAGGAGGCCAGATTAGAGCTCCTAATTAAAAAAGGGAAAACTGTAGCAACAGTCCCTGGTTCTCCTCCTTTCTCCCAAAAAATCCTAAACTTCTATTTTCTTTTTTTTTAAACTCTCTCTCTCTCTCACCGTCGCCCTCCTCTCTCTCTCCTCCGTCTCCCCTCCCTCTCTCTTCCTTCGCCCTGGCCAGCCCCTCTCCTCTTTCTTTCTCCCACGCCGTGCTGTCGCGTCGCTTCCATCGCCTGCTAGCTGCCCCAATTCCTTCCTTTCTCCGGCGCTTCGCTCTCTATTCTCCCTCCTCCTCCGCCGTCGTTGCTGCCTTCTCCTTGCCCTCACCGCCCAGCCGCCCGCTGCTGTCGCAGGTCACCCTTGCCCAGCCGTCCGCCGCCGTCGCCCCGCCCCCCCCCCTTTGTACGCTGCAGTCGCCTGAAGAGGGTACGGACGAGAGAATTGATTTTTTTTCATTTTGGATAAAGGAATATAAAAGTTGAATGTGAGATTTGACGAAGAAGAACTAGAGAGAATTGGCTCTTCATTTATGAGCAAGGGAATAAAAAAAAATCTCGGGTACAGATGAAGAACAATGAAGGTGTGAGAGAAGAACGCTCTCTTTGACAACTTTGATTAAACAAGCTCTGGCAATCTTGTACACACTTCTTCCCTTCTGTCGGAAAACTTCATAATTATGCAAAATACTTCTTCACTGAATCTGAATTCACTAGTTTTGGTAGCTCTTGTCCATCCATTTCTGTTTGAATCAGGGCCCATTTTCCTTTTCTTTTTTTTTTTTTTTTTTTTGCTTTAACTTGAGCCCTTTTCCTTTTTTTTTTTGTTTTTTTTTTTTTGTGGGCCATGATTATGACGTGCTTGATAGCCCTGTTGAAGTGAGATAACTCAAGTGGCCGTACTTGCTCGTGCTTGCTCTCAGTCTTTTCTTTTGGTTTTGAATTTTCCCTTGTTGCCTTTTGATGGAAGGGATGAACTTCTTTCATTTTTTGGAGTTTGTGTTGCGGAGAACCAAGAACCTTTTCTTGTGTTGAGCATGTAATGTCGTAGTCGGCTTGCTACCCATGCAAGGGCACAACAAAACTTTTCTACTACTGACTATTTTACTTCATATGTGGTAAGCTTCTTGCTCAACTAGTAAATTGCATGATCTTTCTTGCTTCTCTCGTGAAGAATCCTGTATTGATAAGTATAGAATCAACGGTTCTCCAGATCGGGGTGGTACCAAGACTGGTGGATTTGATAGATATTGCTTGATTCTCTCAAATGCCTCTTGGCATTCATTATTTCACTCAATCGGATTGTTCTTCTTTAGTGATTTGAAAAGAGGTTCACACTTGGACGTCAATTGTGATATGAACCTTGCTATGAAGTTGATTCTGCCCATAAAACTTCTTACTTCTTTTGGAGTTTTCGGGGGTTGCATTTCTTGTATTGCCTTGACTTTACTTCGGTCAACTCGAATCCCATCATTGCTTACCATGAAATCCAATAACTTTCCTGAAGAGGCTCCAAAAGTATACTTGGTAGGATTTAATTTTAGTTGATACCTGCGAAGTATATCGAACAGTTTTCTCAGTACATTTAGATGCCCCCCAGCAGTGAAAGTTTTGGCAATCATGTCGTCTACATGGGCTTCACCCCAGGCTTCAATGGTATTTTGTGTAGCGCTATGTCCGAGCTTAAGCTGGGCATATCTTGGTATGACCAAGCAAATACGTCCACATATTCCTTCAATAAGTGGATTAATTCTTGTTTTTCTTCAGGAGGAAATAGAGTGCCAATCTTAACTTCTTGTACATCCTGACTGTCTCCCAAGTTGAATGTCTCAATTGGTTCTTGACTATTTGCTCTTTCTTTTTCATCTTGTTCGATCATTCTTAATAACTCAGGAGATATTTGAAGATCTTCGTCATCCGAGTCAGCAATGTTTACAGGATTATCAAAGTTCATTCTTTCATTGTCATCAAAGAGAGTTTCAGGTCTGCATTAGCCAAAGAGAAAAGAAAGAAGAGAAAATGGCAAGAATGAGATGGATGCAAATTGGTGCTTTATTTATAATGTGCGTAAATCACAACTTTATTGGAATGAAAAGCAATAACTAAAAGGTTCACTTAAGCAAAGACTACACCCTATTGATTGAACCTTTCTTTAGGAGGTTTTTACTATTAGATTACTTTGAAAAGCTCTCAATTATAACTGGCAGTTCTATCGCCTCCCAATTGTTCAGCACATCCCGTGGGCTACAGGGTTGAACGAGCTCCTCATTTTCGGGTGAATCACTGATTATTGCCTAAATCAAAAGATGTTCAAAAGACTTGTCGATGCCGATGGTTAGCGCGCCTTCATTGTCATTTTTCGGAATCAAGCCACCACTCACGAACGTTTCAGTGATGTCAGGGATTTTCCAGATTTCTTCCGTCAAGAGGATGTCCTTTAGTTGTGCAATCCTCTTTTCTCTCTTTTTAGCTATCATTTTCATTTTATCTTGCCTTGTCGGTGTGAAATCTAGGCCGTATTTTCCTTCGTTTCCAGAGATTTTCAATGGCTCTGAGATCCCTTGCAAATATTGTCCCAGGCAAATGCTGAGTTGGGATGAGTCTATGAGTCTCTGTAGATTCTCACGGAATTTTGAGCATTCTTGAATGGAATGACCCTTACTATCATGAAAATCACACCATTCTTCACCTTTGATTTCTTCATGTCCAAGAGAAGGCTTTCCGATGATGACCCCTTTTTTCACAAGCCATGAATATACATGCTTAAGAGGGATTGTGATGTCGTTGACTGACTTCTTTATCAGTCGGTATTCCTCTATCATATTAACTGGTTTAGCTTGATGAGGCGGCAATGGGTTGTGAGTGATGTTTGGTTCATCGGAAAAGTCCCACCACTTCGACTCGATTAATTGTTGGACTATGCGTTTCAAAGCTATGCAATTTTCTAGGCCATGGCCCGCAACGCCATCATGATATGGGCAAGTTATGTTGAGGTCATACCACCTTGGATATCGGGGTTCTATTGGCCCTGTAAGAATTGGACGGATAAGTTGACTTTCAATGAGCTTTGGATATAACTCAGTGTAAGTCATAGGAATTGGCGCAAAAATTTCTCTTGGTCTTTGTGTGGGTACTGGAAGGGCGGAGCAGGCGGCTGTGATTGATTAGGCTTGTTGGGAGGATAATTATTGGGCCTATTGGTAGGATAGGATAAGCGAGGCCCAGTAGCCACAGTACCCACGAGGGGAATCCCTCTTCCGCGTCCTATTTGTTGTACTTCCTTATCCTTTCTTCTGGATGGTCCTCCTCTATTCATGGCATCATTAAAGGATTCGGTGATCTTCCCGGTCCTAATCCTATGCTCAATTCTTTCTCCAGACATGACAATGTCTAAGAAATTGGTTGCCGAATTGCCAATAAGTTTGTCGTAGTATGGGTACTTTAGTGTTTGGACAAATAAAGTAACCATTTCTCTTTCCATCATGGGTGGTTGAACTTGTGCGGCTAAGTCTCTCCACCTTTGAGCATACTCCTTGAAGGTTTCTTACTTTCTCTTCTCCATATTCTGGAGAATTTGGCGATCCGGGGCCAAGTCCATAACGTGCTTATAGTTATTGATGAAAGCCTGAGCAAGGTCATTCCATGTTTTGATGTTGGACCTTGACTTAGATACCATTGTAGTGCTGGCTTTGTAAGGCTTTCTTGAAAAAGTGCTATCCACACCTTCTCGTCTTTTGTGAGTGGTTGTAGTCTTCTTAGAAATAGCGTGATGTGAGTGATGGGACAACTTGTTCCATCGTATTTCACAAAGTCTGGCACCTTAAAGCCTGAGGGGATTACAACATCTGTTACCAAACAGAGATCATCTACCGAGAGAGATCCAAATATAGTGCCTCATTCCATGGGTCGAAGCCGCTTCTCTATTGTCTCAAGCTTTTGAGATTCTCCTTCTTCCGTTGATAGTGTCATTTTCTCTTCATAGGCAGTATTTTGTTTCAGGTGAATGCTAGCGGATAGACCTGATTCCTGAAACAGATTTTCGTGAACTAAGCTCCGTTGTGGGGTGAATCCCGGGGGGATAAGTGGGATCTTGTGTCTTTTTTACGGGGACTTAGGTTGTTTTCTCCTTAATTAGCTCCATTAATTGTTTCATTTACTCTGCCATGTTTTCTATCTTGGACTCAATATCCGTGAGACGTCCTTCGTTTGTTCCGCCATAAGTCTTGTTTGGAGCCGAGTTGAATATCGGTGTTGAGCGCCAATTTTACCTTTTTAAAGCGAGGTTCATTTTATTAGACTTTAGATGTATGTGACTGATGTAATGCATGCATGCAATGAATGCTATTTTTATTAATGTGATTGAGTTGAATGGCTACTATTGTAACACCTTCAAACTCTAATGACTGTCTATGCCGAAACATTTAGTGCAAGACTAAATCACCAAAGGAATCCTAAAACCAAATAAAGAAAGCTATGGTGGTCGGGCCCACTTTATTACATAATCAGTCGGAAGTAGGTCAAGAATGTCCATGGTAATGGAGGTTACGCTAAATGCTTCCTGTAGTGCTATGCATGCAAAGAGAACAACGACTTAGTAACATAGCAGAATAATATATGAGCTACTGTGAACATTATAAAGAGAAAAAGTATACTTAACAAGGCACAAAGTGGTTAGATTGACAGAGAGTTAACAATAAACAAGCTGTGTTTTGTTATGGAAGTCCTAATGGATAGATCTATGGCCGTTATATGCGTAGGTGGTTTTTTTTTTAAACAAAAGGTTATGGGTTGGTTCTCGAATCCCTTTTACTAAGTCCTATCGGACTAGAAAAGGCCCAATTCCTCACCCACAAGGGTTATGTGAAGAAGGATTAATTCGAGTCGTAGTTTTCATGGTCCCATAGGGTGACTACTGTCACACTCGGGCAACACTACTAACTACTACGGATTAGAGAAAGCGCGGAAACTATTGTCTCACACGACTAGCCTAATTCGGGTATTTTGCAGAACTTGGTTGGAGTGAGCTTGGGTATTGAGCTCATTATGCATGCCGAGGTGTGTGCGTGTAACGATCTAAAAAAAAATACTCAACACATCAAATTAGTATGTCTAGAAACAAAGAAAGAAAACGAACAAAAAAAAAACACTAAACCCTTTTTATGGCTAGATTCCTCCCTAGTGGAGTCGCCAAGCTGTAGCAACGTGAAATTTTTATGGAATCGCCACCAATCCGTTTACCTAAGTCGATTAGATACCTGTAATGGTCTGTGAGAGATTCTAAGATCGTGAGTTGGTTACGCTAAAATAACCTTATTAAAGCGCCCAAAAATTGGTACCATGGGGTTCAGTTTTTATCTTTTCCTAACTATTTATTTCTTGAACTAATCTTTGGTTGAGAATAATTTTAATGAATTTTATTTAATTTAATTCTAAACCATGAATCTTATCAGATCAGCAGGATATGGAATTTTAAATTTTGATACTTGATTTTTATAATAAGTTTAATAACTCCGAACCATGGATTCTATCGAATCTCTTGGATATAGAATTTAATGAAATTGATTTTTATTTATTATTGATTATTTTAATTAATCCATGTCATAAATTCTGCCGAATTATCCGAATATGGATCCATAAATTTTAGTACTTAATTTTCATTCATTTTTATTATAAATTTGATATTTTCCAAATCGTGGATCCTATCAGATTACTCGGACATGAAAATTAATGAAAAATTTAATTTTTAAATTTATTATTGAATTTTTTAATTAATCCATATCATAAATTCTGCCGAATTATTTGAATATGGATTTTTAATGAACTTAATTATTATTTAATTTTTATTTTTAATTTGATATTTTCCAAAAAACCATGGATCCTATCGGATCACTTGTATATGAAATTTAATGAAAAATTTAATTTATTGTTCAATATTTTAATTAATCCATATCATCAATTCTACTGAATTATTCGAATATGGATTTTAATGAATTTAATTATTATTCATTTTTTCATTTTTAATTTGATACTTTCCAATAAAACCATGGATCCTATCGAATCACTTGGATATAGAATTTAATAAAAATTTAAATTTTTATTTAATTTATTATTAAATATTTTAATTAATTCATATCATCAATTCTGCCGAATTATCCGAATATAGATTTTAATGATTTTAATATTAATTTCATTTTTATTATTTTTATTATTTCAAAGTAAACTATCTAATCCATAGATTAAAAAAAAACTTATTACTAAAGAAAATTTTGATTTTTGTTGAATCGTTTAACTATAATTTTTTTTATTTTATTTTTTTTTATAAAAGGAATAAAAAGGTTAACTTCTTGTTATTTAAAGGAAATAATAAAAAAATGTCTTAATATTCCATTTAATATTTAAATTGACGAAAAAAAATAAAGGACGGGGGGTTTTATTGTAATGATAAAAAATAATAAAATAAGGAAAACAAGATGGGCTTTTGGCCAACCATAAAAATGATAAATAAACAAAATAAGGTTAGTCATTGACATAAAGAAAAATAAATTGCAGAAAAGTAAAAAAAGTAAATAAATAACATGGGGTGCTTAACCATCCACGTAAAAATAAAGTGAAGAAAAATAAATAGAAATAAATAAAATACAGAAAGTAAATAAACAAATAAATAAGGTGTAGAAAGTAAATAAACAAAGAAATAGATAAAGTGAAAATAAATAAATAAATAAATAAATAAGGTGCATAATGTAAATAATTGCAGAAAGAGTAAATAAATAAAGAAAAAGGGGCGTTTAGCCATCTACGTAAAAAGTAGGAGGTATAACCTTCCATAAAAAAAAGGTACAAAAAAAATAAATAAACATAACAAGAACGAAAAAAAATAAACATCCACATAAAAGTATGAGATATAACCTTCCATAAAAAAAAAGTACAAAAAAAATAAATAAACATAAAAAGAACGAAAAAATAAACATCCACATAAAAGTAGGAGGTAAAACCTTCCATAAAAAAAAAGGAACAAAAAAAATAAATAAACATAACAAGAACGAAAAAATAAACATCCACATAAAAGTAGGAGGTATATCCATAAAAAAAATAACTAAATAAAGAAGAAAAAAAGGAAAGTAAAACAGAACAAATAAATAATAATAATAAAGCAACGTACATAAAGTAAATAAAAGTAAATAAGATGCCAATAAATAAATAAAAGAAATAAATAAAAAATAAGGTGGGGTTTTTGGCCATCCACATAAAAGTAGGAGGTATAACATTCCATAAAAAAAATAACAAGAAATAAAAAAAAAACAAATAAATAAACATACAAAGGTTTAATGTTAGTTTCTGCAAAGAACAAAAAAAAAGGTTAGTAACTTATGTGGCTGAAATAGAAAACATTAAGGTGAAAAGAAGAATTTTACCCAAAAATTTCAAAAAAAATCAATTCTCTCGTCTGTACCCTCTTCAGGCTGCGGCAGCGTACAAAGGGGGGGGGGCGACGGCGGCGGACGGCTGGGCAAGGGTGACCTGCGACGGCGGCGGGCGGCTGGGAGGCGAGGGCAAGGAGGAGGCGGCGACGGCGGCGGAGGAGGAGGGAGAAGAGAGAGCGAAGCGCCGGAGAGAGGAAGGAATTGGGGCGGCTGGCGGGCGACGGAAGCGACGCGACTGCACGGCGACAGCACGGCGACAGCACGGCGGCGGCACGGCGTGGGAGAAAGAAAAAGGAGAGGGGCCGGCCAAGGTGAAGGAAGAGAGACGGAGGAGAGAGAGAGGAGGGCGACGGTGAGAGAGAGAGAGAGTTTAAAAAAAAAGAAAACAGAAGTTTAGGATTTTTTGGGAGAAGGGAGGAGAACCAGGGACTGTTGCTACAGGTTTCCCTTTTTTAATCAGGAGCTCTAATCTGGCCTCCTTTTTTTTCTTTTGCAGGTTTGGACCTCTATTTATAGAGGTGGAGGAGCATTGGATACCCTTGATTAAAAAAAAAATCAAAAATTTAATTAAAACAGGCTTATCTCATAATTTGGTCCAAATGATAGGTTTAATCCTTTAGCTTTTGTTGACTACTGATCTGGTCCCAGATTTTTTCCTGAAATTACAGATTGGCCCAAAAATTGTCTGTTCTGTCAATTTGGCCCAAAACTGTTTGTTTGGCCCAAAAATGACGCAAAAAATTACCAAATTTCCCTGGAATTTTCAGATTTCGTCAGATTTTTCCCAAACTTCTGAATTTTGTCATTTTCACCCCAAACTTCTTATTTTTGTCAATTTTTTTTAAAATTTTCCTTTTATATTTTATACACACTTATAGATATATATATATATATTATTTTTAACTAAGCCTATAAAAAAAATGCCCCCATAAACTATTTAATTTAATTTTTTAATTAATTAATTAATTAATAATTTTTTTAATTTTAATTTTTTTTTATTAATTTTTTTTAAATTTTTTTTTAATAGTCGGACGAAATTGGGTGTCAACAGCTGCCCCCTTTGCATGCTTCATGGGACATGACGCATGTAAAGTAGTTATCAAATTTCGTCCGACCTTAGCTAGGCATTGAGAACCTTCTCGCTGCCTAAACTCTGAGGAGAAAAACCTTTTCCTCCTCCTTTTTTAGGTTAAAGAACTTTCTCAGGATCAAGTAGAAGTGTTTTTTACTGAAGTCAGGAAAGTCACTTAGTAAGCCCAACAAATGGGTGAAGAAGCTAGAGAATTAGAAGAGTTGAGCTGCCCTACTTCATCATTAACCATTCAAAAAATGGTGGAGTTCATTGTTAAGGCTAGAAAACAATATTGTACCTTGGGCCGTTTCTTTTGAGAAATTATATTTAATAAAAGCAGTCGAAACAATTTTCTTGAGAATGTAATCAAGAATTTCCATCATAGTCCTTCTTTCACCGAGTACCTACAACATTCATTGTATGCATGCATTACATCAATCACATACATGTAAAGTCTAATAAAATGAATCTTACTTTAAAAAGGTAAAATTGGACCTCAACACCGATATCCAACTCAGCTCCAAACAAGACTAATGGCAGAGCAAACCGAAGGACGTCTCACAAATATTGAATCCAAGATAGAAAGCATGGGTGAGGAAATGAAACAATTAATGGAGCTAATTAAGAGGAAAGCAACCCAAGTCCCCGTCAAAGAGCCACAAGATCCCACTTATCCCCCGGGATTCACCCCACAACAGATCTCAGTTCAGGAAAATCTTTTTCAGGACCCAGGTCCGTCCGCTAGCATTCACCTGAAACAAAATACTGCCTATGAAGAGAAGAAGACACTATCAAAAGAAGAAGGAGAATATCAAAAGCTCGAAACAATAGAGAAGAGGCTTCGGGCCATTGAAGGATGCACTATATTCAGATCTCTCTTGGTGGATGATCTCTGCTTAGTGCCAGATGTTGTAATCCCCTCAGACTTTAAAGTGCCAGACTTTGTGAAATATGATGGAACAAGTTGCCCCATCACTCACATCACGCTGTTTCTAAGAAAAATACAACCACTCACAAAAGACGAGAAGGTGTAGATAGCACTTTTTCAAGAAAGTCTTACAAAGTCAGCGCTACAATGGTATCTAAGTCAATGTCCAAGAGATATCAAAACATGGAATGACCTCGCTCAGGCTTTCATCAATAACTACAAGCATGTTATGGACTTGGCCCCGGATCACCAAACTCTCCAGAATATGAAAAAGAAAAAGCAAGAAACCTTCAAGGAGTACGCTTAAAGATGGAGGGACTTAGCCGCACAAGTTCAGCCACCCATGATGAAGAGAGAAATGGTAACTTTATTTGTCCAGACACTGAAGTACCCATATTACGACAAACTTATTGGCAATTCAGCAACCAATTTCTCAGACGTTGTCATGTCTGGAGAAAGAATCGAGCACAGGATTAGGACCGGGAAGATTACTGAGTCCTTTAATGATGCTATGAAAAGAGAAGGACCATCCAGAAGAAAGGATGAGGAAGTACAACAAATAGGACGCGGATGAGGGATTCCCCTCGTGGGTATTATGGCTACTGGGCCTCGCCTATCCTATCCTACCAATAGGCCCAATAATTATCCTCCCAACAGGCCTAATCAATTACGGCCACCTGCTTCGACCCCCTCCAGTACCCACACAAAGACCAAGAGAAATTTTTGCGCCAATTCCTATGACTTACACTGAGTTATATCCAAAGCTCATTAAAAGTCAACTTATCTGTCCAATTCCTACAAGGCCAATGGAACCCCCATATCCAAGGTGGTATGACCCCAACATAACTTGCCCATATCATGATGGCGCTGTGGGCCATGGCCTAGAAAATTGCATACTTTGAAACGCATAGTCCAACAATTAATCGAGTCACAATGGTTGGACTTTTCCGATGAACCGAACGTCACTCACAACCCATTGTTGCCTCATCAAGTTAAACCAGTTAATATGATAGAGGAACACCGACTAATAAAGAAGTCAGTCAAAGACATTACAACCCATCTTAAGCATGTATATTCATGGCTTGTGAAAGAAGAGATCATCATCGGAAAGCCTTCTCTTGAACATAAAGAAATCAGAGGTGAAGAATGGTGTGATTTTCATGACAGTAAGGGTCATTCCAGTCAGGAATGCTCAGAATTCCGTGAGGATCTACAAAGACTCATAGACTCATCCCAACTCAGTATTTTTATACCAGATAAAGATGTTGATGCAAATGTAATCATTAAAGAATGAGAAGTCAATGCTATGCCAAGACTACTAGTCATACCAATTTCAAAACCTACTGTCAAGCCTTTAAGGATTCAAGTCCCAACTCCATTCTTCTACAAATCAGATAAGGCTGTTCCATGGAAGTACGATTACACCTACAACATTACATCAACTCCATTGGAGGTTGGGAGTATAACTAGAAGTGGTCGATGTTATTCGCCAGAGCAGATAGACAAGCTCTAACAAGAAAAGAATACCACAGACCCAACAAACAGGCCTATTAGCACAAATACATCAGAAGAGCAACGGCTGCCTCGAGCGGTAACAGATGAACAAGCTAGTGAGTTTCTCAAACTCATAAAACAAAATGAGTACAGTATCGTAGAGCAGTTAAACCGACTGCCAACAAAGATTTCTATACTCTCACTACTCTTAAGCTCTGACGCTCATCGAGAAACCCTCCTTAAAGTCTTGAACAAGGCCTATGTTGAGCAAGACATTTCTGTGAATAATTTTGGCCACCTCATCAACAATATCGCGGCACAAAATCTCATCACATTCACTGACGATGAGATACCAGCAGAAGGAAGAGGTCACTCTAAGGCTCTACATATTTCAACTAAATATAAAGATCGAATTATGGCTAGAGTCCTTATCGACAATGGGTCAGCTCTAAATATAATGCCACTTGAAACCTTACATAAGCTTGGTATAGACCCATCATACCTCAACAACAATCATATCATCGTTTGAGCATCTGATGGGACGAGGAGAGATGTTGTTGGAGAAATAGAGCTACCAATAGGGATCGGTCCTTGTGTCTTCCACATCATATTCCAAGTTATGGACATTAACCCATCTTATACTTGTCTGCTGGGAAGACCATGGATCCATATAGCTGGGGCAATTCCCTCTTCATTACATCAAAAACTGAAATTCATCATTGAAGGAAAATTAATAACAGTCTTTGCTGAAGAAGATATTCTGCTATCTAGACCTGCGGATGCTCAGTAAGTCGAGGTCAATGAAAATGTACCTGATTACTCTTTCAGGTCTTTTGAAATTATTAATCCTACCTATGTCGGAGAATATGGAGAAGAACCCATACCTAGCATCTCTAAAACAAGTCACATGGTCGCCAAACTCATGATGAAAGGAGGATACTCACCGGGGTTAGGTCTGGGACAAGATTTACAATGAATCCCAGAGCCATTGAAAATTTCTGCAAATGAAGGGAAATACGGCCTAGGTTTCACACCGACAAAGCAAGATAAAATAAAAACGATAGCTGAAAAGAGAGAAAAGAGGATTGCATGACTAAAAGGGCATCCTCTAGAGGAAAGAAATCTGGATATCCCTGACATCACTGAAACATTCGTGAGTGGTGGCTTGATTCTGAAAAACGACAATGAAGGCACGCTGACCATCAGCATCAACAAGTCTTTTGAAAGTCTTTCGATTCAGGCAATAATCAGCGATTCACCCAAAAATGAGGAGCTCGTTCAACCCTATAGCCCACGGGATGTGTTGAACAATTGGGAGGCAATAGAACTGCCTGTTGTAATCGAGAGCTTTTCAAAGTAATTTAATAGTAAAAACTTCCTAAAGAAAGGTTCAATCAATAGGGTGTAGTCTTTGCTTAAGTGAACCTTTTAGTTATTGCTTTTCATTCCAATAAAGTTGTGGTTTATGTACATTATAAATAAAGCACCAGTTTGCATCCATCTCATTCTCGCCATTTTCTCTTCTCTCTTTCCTCTCTGATTAATGCAGACCTGAAACTCTCTTTGATGACAATGAAAGAATGAACTTTGATAATCCTGTAAACACTACTGACTCGGATGATGAAGATCTTCAAATATCTCCTGAGTTATTAAAAATGATCGAGCAAGATGAAAAAGAAAGAGCAACAAATCAGGAACCAACTGAGACATTCAACTTGGGAGACAGTCAGGATATAAGAGAAGTTAAGATTGCCACTCTATTTTCTCCTGAAGAAAAAGAAGAACTAATCCACTTATTGAGGGAATATGTGGACGTATTGGCTTGGTCATACCAAGATATGCCCGGCTTAAGCTCGGACATAGTGTTACACAAAATACCATTGAAGCCTAGGGCGAAGCCCGTTAGACAGAAGCAACGAAGATTAAAGCCGGATCTGATCTTGAGAGTAAAAGATGATATTCGAAAGCTATGGGATGCAGGATTCCTTGGAGTCGCTGAATATACAGAATGGGTTGTCAACATAGTTCCAGTTGAAAAAAAAGAAAGTGGGAAACTAAGAGTTTGTCAGGACTACTGGCCCTTGAACGAGGCCAGCCCTAAAGATAACTTCCCACTTCCTCACATTGATACGCTGGTGGATAATACCGCGGGAAACTCATACTTTTCTTTCATGGATGGGTTTTCTGGGTACAATCAAATCAAACTCGACCCAGATGATATGATAAAAACTGCTTTTATTACCCTTTGGGGTACCTTCTACTATAAGGTGATGCCTTTTAGGTTAAAGAATGTTGGTGCTACATATCAAAGAGCCATGGTCGCCTTATTCCATGATATGATGCATAAAGAAATTGAAGTATATGTAGATGACAAGATTGCCAAAACTCTCACTATTGGGGGGCATCTAAATGTACTGAGAAAACTATTCAATAGACTTCGCAGGTATCAACTAAAATTGAATCCTGCCAAATGTACTTTTGGAGCCTCTTCAGGAAAGTTATTGGGTTTCATGGTAAGCAAGGATGGGATTCAAGTTGGCCCAAGTAAAGTCAAAGCGATACAAGAAATGTAACCCCCGAAGACTCCAAAACAAGTAACAAATTTTCTAGGCAGAATCAACTTCATAGCAAGGTTCATATCACAATTGACGTCCAAGTGTAAACCTCTTTTTAAATCACTAAAGAAGAATAATCCGATTGAGTAGAATAACGAATGCCAAGAGGCATTTGAGAAAATCAAGCAATACCTATCAAATCCACCAGTCTTGGTACCACCCCGATCCGGAGAACCGTTGATTCTATACTTATCAATACAGGATTCTTCATTAGGATCCGTATTGGGTCAACGCGATGAGACAAGTAAGAAAGAGCATGCAATTTACTACTTGAGCAAGAAGCTTACCAAATATGAAGCGAAATACTCAGTAGCAGAAAAGTCTTATTGTGCCATTGCATGGGTAGCAAACCGACTACGACACTACATGCTCAACAATACCACATTGCTAATCTCTAAGACTGATCCCATCAAGTACATCTTTGAGAAACCCACTTTATCAGGCAGGATCGCAAAATGGCAAATGCTGCTGTCTAAATACGACATACAGTATGTCACCCAGAAGGCTGTAAAAGGAAGTGCGATTGCTAAATATCTGGCTGATAGAGCATTGGATGATTATGAGCCAACGAGAATGGACTTTCCTGATGGAGATATAATGACGATAGAACAGAGAGTCTTTGAAGATGATGAAACATGGAAAATGGCGTTCGATGGAGCATCTAATGTCTTAGGACAAGGGATTGGAGCTATACTCATCTCTCCAAGTGGGGAATAGTTCCCCCTAACAGCGAAAATCACATTTCATTGTACCAACAATATTGTAGAATATGAGGCATGTGTTATGGGACTCCAAATGGCACTGGGACTGAAGGTAAAATCTCCGAGTTTATGGGGATTCCGCATTGGTCATATATCAAATAAATGGAGAATGGGAGACAAGGGATTCAAAATTGATCCCTTACCAAAAGCTCATACTATACTTGGCAGGAAAATTTAACAGTATAAGCTTTCATCATCTTCTAAGGGAAGATAATCAAATTCCGGACCCCTTAGCTACTCTAGATGCTATATACAGGATAAATGACCCTGAGCAAACTTCTGTTTTTGAAATGAAAATACTAGATTCCCCAGCCTATTGCATGAACATGGAGAAAGAATTGGATGGGAAACCTTGGTATTATGATATCAAGAAATACCTCCAAGAAAGAGTATACCCACTAGAAGCATCAGAAAATGACAAGAAATTTTTACAAAGATTGTCGATGGGTTTTCTTTTAAACCTAGACATACTTTATAAGAAAACCCCAGATTCGATATTACTTCGCTGTGTAGATGCTCATGAAGCACGAAAGATCATGGAAGAAGTTCATTCTGGAATGTGTGGAGCACACACTAGTGGTCATACCATGGCAAGACAAATAATGAGGGCGGGCTACTATTGGCTCACATTAGAAAGTGATTGCATCAATCACGTAAGAAAATGTCATAAGTGCCAAATATATGCCAACAAGATCCAGGCTCCACCTACTCCTCTTAATGTAACAGCAATACCATGGTCTTTCACTATATGGGGGATTGATGTCATTGGAGCAATCACCCCCAAGGCTTCTAATGGTCACAAATTCATTCTAGTGGCAGTAAATTACTTCACCAAATGGGTAGAAGCTGTGTCTTATGCAAGTGTAACACAAGAGGTGGTATACCGATTCATTAAGAAAGAAATCATTTGTTGGTATGGATTGCCAGAACGTATCATCTCAGACAATGTCACGAACTTGAATAATGCAATGATGCAGACTTTGTGCCAACAGTTCAAGATCAAGCATCTCAATTCAACACCTTATCGACCGATAATGAATGGTGCAGTAGAAGCAGCCAATAAAAATATCAAGAGAATTATTGAAAAGATGATTGTCACTTACAAGGACTGGCATGAGATGTTACCTTTCACATTACATGCTTACAGAAATTCTATCCGTACTTCTACTAGAGCAACACCTTTTTCTCTAGTATATGGTATGGAGGCCGTATTGCCCATTGAAGTTGAGATTCCTTCATTAAGGGTACTAATGGATACTCAATTGAAAGAAGCGGAATGGGTCAAGGCTAGATATGAGCAATTAAACCTAATTGATGAAAGAAGGATGAAGGCCCTCTGCCATGGGCAACTTTATCAAAGAAGGATGATTCGTGTTTACAATAAAAAGGTTCGCCCACGGCAATTTCATGAAGGTGACATAGTGCTCAAGAAAATTCTACCCATTCAACATGATTCTAGAGGAAAATGGACACCAAATTATGATGGACCATATGTGGTGAAGAAAGCCTTTTAGGAGGGGCTCTAATTCTGACAGAAATGGATGGACGAAAGCTACCAAAACCAGTAAACTCAGATTCAGTGAAGAAATACTTTGCATAATGATGAAGTTTTCAGAAAGAAGCGAAGAAGTGAATACAGGGTCGCCAAAGCTTGTTCGACCAAAGTTGTCAAAGAAAGTGTTCTTCTCTCAAATCTTCATTGTTCTTCATCTGTACCCGAGACTTTTATATTCCCTTACTCATAAATGAAAAGTCAATTCTCTTTAGCTCTTCTTCTTCAAATCTCACATTCAACTTTTATATTCCTTTATCCAAAAATGAAAAGCCAATTCTCTCTAGCTCTTTTTCTTCAAATCTCACATTCTCGCTAGCCTCAATTGTGCAATAAATCGTGACTTTTGTAGGAAGGATAGTAATAATTAAAACTCAAAAAAAGCAAAGACCGTAGATTACTTTGATAAGCTTTATGAATTAAAACAGGTAAGATCGAGGTCCTGCTTTGTGAACGGTTCAAAACATTGCCTAACAGGGAAAAAGGAGTAACAAATCTTCGGGAGATGGTCTTGGTGGTTGCCTGGATGATTGCTTCAAAAGTCTTACAATTGAAAATAAGAGCATGATTATGTCAACAAGAAGGAAGCATACTCACGAATGTTTCAACAAGGATGACTATCCAAAAAGGGCATAAAGTATGACGCGGGAAAACGTTAAGGAAGTTGAGACCAAAATTCAGGAACAAGTCAAGAAAAACTTATTTGAAGGGGCTTTCGAAAAGAATTGAGCTTTTGAGACAATGGACAAGAGCTGGGAAGCATAAAGAGATTCAATGGTAGTCCGAAAAGGCAATCACAAAAAGGATCCAACAAAGCAAAGACATGAAGAACTAGATCCATAAAAAAAAACACACAAAAAAAAAAAGAAAAAAAAAACAAAAAATGAAAGGGAGAGAGGCATCAGTTACACATGCTCTGCATTCATGCATTTCACTTCATGCATGCATGGCTTTTACATAACGAGGATCAAATGGAAAGCATATCTGTGGTGCGATTACAGCAGCATAAGCTGAGACTTCAACGTCATCAGCTCATTCCAGTTTATTACTAGATGCACAGCTAATATGCTGGACCAAGCCGTGTCAAGAACTCAACATTATGGTCAAGGATAAGGTAGACAATTTGTCAAAAGTCTGGCAATCGATTCGATAATCGAGACTACACCCATAAGGACAGGATTGATGTCAGCTCAATAGAATTTAAAAAACAAGAGATGGCTATGGTCAAGGATAAGGTAGACGTCAAAAAAATATTGTTGTTGACAATTTGTCAAAAGCTGGCAATGAATTCGATAATCGAGGCTTCACCCACAATGACAGGATCGACAGAATATCAAAGATAAGAGATATCTATGACATCAAAATATCGTCAAAAAGTAGGATCCATTTTTCCGGTTAAGTGGCGGATACGGTACTCCGTGACTCTCAAGTCGGTTGTCTCAGTTGCCCATAATAACTGATTCCTTCTTCCCTTCTTTCTTTTATTTTCTTCTAGAAAATGGATCTTACTCTTTCTGCCTTGCGAAAATACTTTCCTTCTCTCCCAATGAACATTCTTAAAAAGATCTACCAAGTTCGCTGTGAACGATTAAGAGTTTTGATGCACAAAGGAATCCCTGAAGATGTGCGGTGGTTAATCGAAGCTAAGGTTCGTCTGGCGGGTGAAGTCCCAGATGTATTTGTGTCTCACATGCCCGACATAGGCAAAAGCTCTTATGCCAAAAAGCGAAGAGCGAAAAGGTTACAAGTCTGTCATAAATGTGGTCGATGGACTTGTAATACTAAATGTCGTTCTTTAGGAATGATCTCCGATAATCAGGAAGATAAAATACGATTCATCAAGAATGGCCTGAGTAAGGATTCGTTGGATGATATCCGATTGACTCTTGAGACATATTCTTGTGGATCAGTGCAACGCGAATTTCTTGGTTTATGGAGTATTTTTCACGAAGAACGAGAGCGTTATAGTCCCAGGAATCTGACTTTAAAAGACCTTATTTGCCAGTTTGTAAGAAAACTGGATGGAAAGCAAATCCCCGACTCATAGAAGGCATTGAAGCCATTACTGGACGTAAACCCAGTGGAAGATGTGAACCACAGTCACAATTACTATACATATAATTTGTCATATTTGGAAAATTTACTTTTTCTTTTAACAATAATATACTTGCTTCCGTAAGCGCAATTAACACGTTATCCTTTCATCGCTATAAATGCGTGTTCTTCTTTCCGGTTAAGTAGCGGATACGGTACTCCATGACTCTCATAGTCGGTTATTTCAGTTTCCTACAATAACTGATTCCTTCCTCTTCTCTCAAATTCTTCTCTCATCAATGAATTCAACTCTTTCTGTCCTGCGAAAGTACTTTCATTCTCTCCCAATAAATGTTCTTAAAAAGATCTACCAAGCTAGATGCGAAAGAATCAGAGTATTTATACACAAAGGCATTCCTCACAATGTATGGTGGTTAATTGAAGCTAAAGTCCGTTCGACTGGTGAAGTTTCAGATGCATTTATGCCACGTATGCCTGGCTTAGGTAAAAGCGTTTATGCCAAAAAGTGAAAAGCAAAGAGGCTAGGCGTCTGTCATAAATGTGGACGATGGAATTGCGATACTAAATGTCGCTCTTTAGGATTCATCTCCAAAAATCGTAAAGATAAAAGAAAATTCATTAAGAATGGCATGCGTAAGAAATCTTTGGAGGATATCCGATGGACTCTTGAAACGCATTCTTGTGGAATAGTGCAACATGAAATTGTCGATTTATGGAGGACTTACCATAAAGAATGAGACCGTTATAGTCATGGGAATCTGACTTTAAAAGACCCTGTTTGCCAGTTTGTAAGAAAACTGGATAGGAAGCAAATCCCTGACTCATAGAAGGCGTTGAAGCCGTTACTAGACGTAAAACCAGTATAAGATGTGAGCCACAGTCACAATTACTGTACATATAAGTTGTCATTTTGGAAAATTTACCTTTTCTTTTGACAATAATGTACTTGCTCCTGTAAGCGTAATAAACACGTTATCCTTTCATCGCTATAAATGTGTGTTCTTCTTTCTGGTTAAGTAGCGGATACAGTACTCCGTGACTCTCATAGTCGGACATTTCAGTTTCCTATAATAACTGATTTCTTCCTCTCTCCTCTCAAATTCTTCTCTCGTCAATGGATTCTTCCTTTTCCACCCTGCGAAAGTATTTTCCTTTCATCCCAATAAATGTTCTTAAAAAGATTTACTAAGCTAGATGTGAAAGAATTAGAGTATTTATACACAAAGGCATTCCTGATAATGTGCGGTGGTTAATTAAAGCTAAAGTCCGTTCGGCTGGTGAAGTTTCAGATGCATTCATACCCCATATTGCCCGACTTAGGTAAAAGCGCTTATGCTAAAAAGCGAAGAGCAAAGAGGCTAGGCGTCTGTCATAAATGTGGACGATGGAATTGCGATACTAAATATCGTTCTTTAGAGATGATCACCAGAAATCTTGAAGATAAAAAAAAATTCATCAAGAATGGCCTGCATAAGGAATCTCTGGAGGATATCCGAGGGACTCTTGAAACGCATTCTTGTGAAATAGTGCAATATGAAATTATCCATTTATGGATAACTTTTCATAAAGAATGAAACCGTTACAGTTTGGGGAATCTGACTTTAAAAGACCCTGTTTGCCAGTTTGCAAAAAAACTGGATGGGAAGCAACTCCCCGACTCATAGAAGACGTTGAAGCTATTACTGGACGTAAAACCAGCGGAAGACGTGAACCATAGTCACGACTACTGTATATGCTAGCTGTCATTTTGGAAGTTTTCTTTCTCTTCTGATAATAATGTACCTGCTCCTGTAAATGTAATTGACGTGAGCCACAGTCACGACTACTGTACATGCTAGCTGTCACTTTTGAAAATTTTCCTTCTCTTCCGACAATAATGTACCTACTCTTATAAATGCAATTATTATATTATCTTTTCACCTCTATAAATACATCTTCTTCTTTTCATTTCTCACAAGGTTAAGGATAAGAATGGAGAAAACCTCAACTCGAAATCCTGAAGTATTTGTGTATTTTCTGGGGCTTTTCCTGGAAAAGATGAAAAGTACTTAAAGGCAGCCAACCATTTGGGTAGAGTATTAACTGAGCGAAAAATATATTTAGTTTATGGAGGAGGCAATGTCGGATTAATGGGAGGTATAGCATCAGCAGCATCTTTAGGAGGAAGCCAAGTTTTGGGCATTATCCCTGGACCTTTGAAACTTGTTTTTGGGGGCACGATTGGAGAAGAATTGGTGGTTAAAAATTTGTAAGAGCGTGTGTTACAAATGCTTTTTAATGCTGATGCTTTTTTCGCTTTACCAGGTGGTTTTTGCACATTGGGGGAAATCTTCCAAATTGCTTCCATGGCCTAACTTAATTTACACAAGAAACTCATTGGGCTGTTGAATGTTAACAATTTCTTTTGAGGTCTGATATCTTTTGTGGATTACGCTGTGCAGAAGAATTTTATATCAAGAGTGGCACGACGAATCATAATATCCGCAACAACTGTTGAAGAATTGCTAGATAAAATACAAGCTTTTGTTCCTGAACCAGATCCAGCAATGATTCAGATAGACTGGACATGACAGTCGTTCCCGACCAGTTCCATCCCATAATTGTCCTTTACCCGGCCTGTTGAAGCATTGTGGAAGAAGAAGTGATCCGATCTGTTCTTCTTGTCCTTTAGTTTTATTATCAGCATTTTTTTCGTGTTTCAGTTTTTCTTTTCAGGTAATTTCTTCTTTTTTTTTTTTTTTTACCTTTTAGGATAGTTTTGTTCTTGATGATATTAAAACCATAGGACAAAGCCTTTAGTTTGGAATGGCTGAGTAAGGAGTAATTTTTTTTGCTCTTGAGACGCATCCTATTAGGTCTACTAATCATGACATTTTGGGGTAGCTAAGCTTTAACCTTATTTGGATGATATATCTCACAAGGGAATCTATATTTTCTGAAGAAAATATTAGATGAAACCTTGGATATTGATTCCAAACATCCGTACCCTTACATAATTTGTCAGTTTTATTTCTTATCTTTAAGATTCACTCATTTCATGGAAGTTTAAATTTTTGCACTCGCCTATTATGAAAATTCACACTTTTGAAGAAATCATTCCAACTTCAATTGCCTTTATACAAATTTTGCTTGAGGTACTCAAAAAGGAGAAAAGAGTTTTTCTCCACAATCAATTTTTCTTCAACGATAGGAGAGTTCCTGTCGTAAAGGTTCTAAGGAAATCTCCTTAACCTCAAAAATCAATCAATTTTTCTTCAACGATAGGAGAGTTCCTGTCGTAGAGGTTCTAAGAAAATCTCCTTAACCTAAAAAATCAATCAATTTTTCTTCAACGATAGGAGAGTTCCTGTTGTAGAGGTTCTAAGGAAATCTCCTTAACCTCAAAAATCAATCAATTTTTCTTCAACGATAGGAGAGTTCCTGTCGTAAAGGTTCTAAGGAAGTTTCCTTAACCTCAAACTCAGTCAATTTTTCTTTAACGATAGGAGAGTTCCTGTCGTAGAGGTTCTAAGAAAATCTCCTTAACCTCAAACTTAGTCAATTTTTCTTCAACGATAGGAGAGTTCCTGTCGTAAAGGTTCTAAAGAAATCTCCTTAACCTCAAACTCAATCAATTTTTCTTCAACGATAGGAGAGTTCCTATCGTAGAGGTTCTAAGGAAAGCTCATTAACCTCAAACTCAATCAATTTTCAACCAATCAATTTTTCTTCAACGATAGGAGAGTTCCTATCGTAAAGGTTCTAAGGAAAGCTTATTAGCCTCAAACTCAATCAATCAAACCAATCAATTTTTCTTCAATGATAGGAGAGTTCCTATCGTAGAGGTTCTAAGGAAAGCTCCTTGATCTCAAACTCAATCAATCAATCAATCAATTTTTCTTCAACGATAGGAGAGTTCCTATCGTAGAGGTTCTAAGAAAAGCTCCTTAACCTCAAACTCAATTAATTTTTCAAACTAATCAATTTTTCTTCGATGATAGGAGAGTTCTTATCGTAGAGGTACTAAGGAAAGCTCCTTAACCTCAAACTCAATCAATTTTTCAAACCAATCAATTTTTCTTCGACGATAGGAGAGTTCCTGTCGTAGAGGTAATAAGGAAAGTTCCTTAACCTCAAAAAGGAGGAGAAAAAGGTTTTTCTTCTCAGGATTTAGGCGGCGAGAAGGTTCTCAATGCCTAGCTAAGTCGGATGAAATTTGGTAACGGCTTTACATGCATCATGTCCCATGAAGCATGCAAAGGGGGGCAGCTGTTGACACCTAATTTCGTCCGACCCTTAAAAAAAAAATTTAAAAAAAAAATTATTTAATTAATTATTTTTTTTGTAAAAAAAAAGAGAAAATTAAAAAAAATTAAATAGTTTATGGGTGCATTTTGTTTTATAAAATAATATATATATATATATATATATATATATATATATATATATATATATATATATATGTGTGTGTGTGTGTGTGTGTGTGTGTGTGTGTGTAAAATATAAAAGAAAATTTTAAAAAAATTGACAAAAATAAGAAGTTTGGGGTAAATCTAAAAAAAATGAGAAGTTTGGGAAGAATCTGACGAAATCTGGGAATTCCAGGAAAATTTGGTAATTTTTCTCGTCATTTTTGGGCCAAAAAGACAGTTTTGGCCCAAATTGACAGAAACAGACAAATTTAGGCCAATCAGTAATTTCGTCGAAAATCTGGGAGCAGACTAGTAGTCACACAAAAGCTGAAGGACTAAAGCTGTCATTTTGACCAAATTATGAGATAAATCTGTTTTTAATTAAATTTCAAATTTTTTTTTAATTGAAGGAACCCAATACTCTTTCCCCTAGTCCAAATCTACGAAGAAAGCAAGAAAAAAAATCAAGATTAGAGCTAAAAAAAAAAAAAGTGAAAAACTGTAGCTTAGCCCCTGGCTCTCTTTCCTTCTCCCAGAAAGTTCTAAAACCTTTCCTTGTTGCTGCCTGACGCTGTCATTCTTTTCTGTTTAAGTTTTAACTCCACTTCTCTCTTACCCCCCCAACACCAGCGCCATTACCGTCGCCGTCCGCCGCCGCCAGTCTCCCCTGCCCTCATCGCCGCTGTCAGCCACCGTCGTGCGCCTCTCTCTCTCCACCGTCGCGCCCCTTTTCCCCTTCTCCCTTTTTTCTTCCTCCACCGTCACTCCTCTCTCTCTCTCCTCCTCTCCCTTCTTCTCCTTTCCTCCCTCCTCTATCGTGCCCCCTCTCCCTCCTCCACCGGCCCCTCTCCTCTCTCTCTCTCCTCCTCTCCCTTCTTCTCCTTTCCTCCCTCCTCTGTCGTAACCCATCTCCCTCTTCCGTCGCTTCTCTTCTCCTCCCTCTTCACTGCCGATGCCCCAGTCGTCCGCCACCGTCACAGGCCTCCCTTGCTTGCCGTTCCCTCGCCGCCGTCGTAGACACCCTAGCTGCTGTGCGCCACCGTCGCCGTCGCTACCGTCGCCGGAAAAAAGGGAGAACTTGAAGTTTTCAACTCTTTAGGTAAAACTCTTGTTTAATCCTTTATCTTCTTACATTATTTCATTCAAGTCACTAACTTTTTTTTTATTTTTGCAGAACTAACAATAAACTCTTAAGTGTTTATTTATTTTTTCTTTTTTTCTTCTTTGTTGTTGTTTTTTTTTTCATGGAAGGTTATACCTCCTACTTTTATGTGGATGGCCAAAAGGCCCCACTTTATTTTTATTTATTTTCTCTTATTTACTGTTATTTAATTTTTCTTTATTTACTTTATGCACTTTTTATTTTTAAAAGTGAATGGCCAAAACGCCCCACTTTCTTCATTTATTTATTTTCCTGCAATTATTTACTTTATGTAATTTTATTTTTTTATGTGGATGGCAAAAAGCCCAACTTTTCTTTATTTATTTACTTTTCTGCAATTATTTACTTTATGCAATTTTATTTTTTACGTGGACGGCTAAAAGCCCCACTTTTCTTTATTTATTTAATTTTCTGCAATTATTTACTTTATACACTTTTATTTTTTTAAGTGGATGGCTAAAAGCCCCATTTTTCTTTATTTATTTAATTTTCTGCAATTATTTATTTTATGCACTTTTATTTTTTTAAGTAGACGGCAAAAAGCCTCACTTTTCTTTATTTATTTACTTTTGCGCAATTATTTACTTTATGCACTTTTATTTTTTTTAAGTGGATGCCTAAAAGCCTCACTTTTCTTTATTTATTTAATTTTCTGCAATTATTTACTTTATGCACTTTTATTTTTTTAAGTGGACGGCAAAAGCCCCACTTTTCTTTATTTATTTACTTTTCTGCAATTATTTACTTTATGCACTTTTATTTTTTTTTAAGTGGATGGCTAAAAGGCCCACTTTTATTTATTTATTTAATTTTCTGCAATTATTTATTTTATACACTTTTATTTTTTTAAGTGGATGGATAAAAGCCCTACTTTTTTTTATTTATTTAATTTTCTGTAATTATTTAATTTATGCACTTTTATTTTTTTAAGTGGATGGCTAAAAGCCCAACTTTTCTTTATTTATTTAATTTTTTGCAATTGTTTACTTTATGCACTTTTATTTTTTTAAGTGGACGGCAAAAGCCCCACTTTTCTTTATTTATTTACTTTTCTACAATTATTTACTTTACGCACTTTTATTTTTTTAAGTGGACGGCAAAAAGCCCCACTTTTCTTTATTTATTTACTTTTCTGCAATTATTTACTTTATGCATTTTTATTTTTTTAAGTGGACGGAAAAAGGCCCCACTTTTCTTTATTTATTTACTTTTCTATAATTATTTACTTTACGCACTTTTATTTTTTTAAGTGGACGGCAAAAGGCCCCACTTTTCTTTATTTATTTACTTTTCTGCAATTATTTACTTTATGCACTTTTATTTTTATGTGGACGGCAAAAAGGCCCACTTTTCTTTATTTATTTATTTTTCTGCAATTATTTACTTTATGCACTTTTATTTTTTTACGTGGATGGCAAAAAGCCCCACTTTTCTTTATTTATTTACTTTTCTGCATTTATTTACTTTATGCCCTTTTTTTACGTGGATGGCTAAACGCCTCATTTTATTTATTTATTTATTTCTTTCTTTCTTTCTTTATTTTTTCTGCACTTTATTTATTTCTTCATTTAATTTCTGCACTTTACTTATTTATTTATTTATTTACTTTTTCTGCATTTTATTTTTTTTTACGTAGATGGTTAAATGCCCCCCACTTTATTTACTCTTTTTTATTTACTTTTCCGCAATGTGAATGATTAACCTTGTTTTACTTATTTACCATTTTTATATGGCTAGTCAAAAGTCCATCTTATTTCTTTTTTTATTACAACTAAGCCCCCATCCTTTATTTTCCTTCATCTTTTTAAACATTAAATGGAATATTAAAAATTATCCTTTTTTTTATTTCTTCAAAATAACAAAATTTAACCTTTTGTTTCCCTTTATAAAAAAAAAATCATAACTGGACGATTCCACAAAAATCAAATTTTTTTAAGTATATTTTTAGATTTATGGATTAGATCATTACTTTAAAAATCTTTCAAACAAAAAAAAAGAATGAAAAGAAAAATAAAATTTAAAAAAAAAGTAAAATTGTTTTTTTAAAAAATAAATTAATATTAAGATCATTAAAAATCCCTATTTGGTAAAAATTTATGACAAAAATTAGTAATTAATTAAATAATTAACAATAAATTAAAATTCAAATTAAATTCCATGTCCAGGTGATCCGATAGGATCCATGGTTTGGAAAATATCAAATTTATAATAAAAATGAATAAAATTAAATACCAAGATTAAAAAAAATCCATATTCGGATAATTCGACAGAATTTATGATATTGATTAATAATTAATTAAAAGATTTAATATTAAAAAAAAATTTCATCAAATTCCATGTCCGGGTGATTCGGTAGAATTCATGGTTCGGAAATATTGAATTTATTATAAAAAAAATTATGCAAATTAATCACCAAAATTTTGAAGTCCATATTAATTTAAAAACCCACATTTGGATAATTCAGTTAAAATTTCCAGTTTGAAAATTAATTGAGATTATTTAAAAGCAAGCAAAACAAAATTAAAATCAACTAAGGTACCACTTTTGGGCGTTAAAATAGACTTATTTTAACGTAACCGTACTCCCGAACCTTTGAACTCTTGTAGACCATTTTTAGGTGTCCAATCGACCTAGGATAAACTGATTGGTGGCAACTCCCCAAAAACCCCCACGTTGCCACAACTATAATACTATATATTTTATTTTAAATAAAAACTAAGGGTATATTTACATTAAGTTGCATATTTTGTGCTTATTATGTTTTTTTTTATAAACTTATTAAAAAAATTATTTTAAAATATATTATTAAATAAATTTAAGCTAATTTACATGTACTTTATTTACATCTGGAGAACGTGTTAATAATTAATATTCACATACATGTTTTTGAAACTCATTAAAATTTGAAAACCTATGGCAATACCGAGTACGTAAACTAGTTTAAGTGAAAAAAACTAAAATCTAGGATCATGCAATTGAGACAAAAAAAGAAAGTACAACTGATACAAGATTTTTTTTTTAAATTAACAAAGTTAGACTACGTGGTCCACACATTTTATCTTTCTCAGTAGGGATGACAATTGGGTGGGTAGGGTTGGGTTTGGGTCAGGTTATTCAGGTTTGGGTTTAGTCGGGTTAGCATCAATTTGGGTTCAGGTCAAGTTATCTGGATTTGGGCTGATTTCATGTTTGGGTTGAGTTTGGGTCAGTCTTATTTGGGTTTGGATTTAATTTAATTCGGGTCAATTTCAGTCTCAGGTAACTTCAGGTCAGGTTATTTGAGTTTCGGGTCTAATTGGGTTATTAGTGTATAAGTTGGAATAACTAAATTAATTCAATTTTCATTTAAATTTTGCTAAAATTTAAATTAAAGAATTTGATTTTTGATGCAAATATTTGAAAAGTTTAAAGACCCATGTTGCAATTTTTATGAGTGACTAAAATGAAAATTTCAAAATTTAGGGACCTCATAACTAAAAAATTACTAGGCATAAAAAATAATCTAAAAAATTTAATTTAACTAGATATAAATATATTAATATATAATTATTTTAATAAAAATACCTAATTCAAAACTTTACAAACTCGATTCATGAAACTATAAAACTCTGACATTTTAGAATATAAGAAGTTGGTAGGATCAGATGCATTTAAATTATGTTGACATTTTGAGTTATAATTTTTTAGGAATTTAGAATCATTATTTAGGGTCAAAATAAGAATTAATTTAGTTTAAGTACTAGTTTGGCGCCCTAGAGGTCATTTGAGGTCAGTTTCAGCGAAATAAAAGAGTTTGGGTGTGAATTGAAGGTTTTTAGAAAGTTCAAGGTAAAATTAAAAATTTTTTGGCAACTCTGTCAACTCTTGAGAGTTTGAAATAAATCTGATAATTTTATAATGCAAAATTTGATGATATCATAAAGGCATAAGCTAATTCAATAAATCCTAGAAATTGGGTCTTGTTGGGTTTAGACTCGGGTCTTTTCAGGTTTGGGTCAAGTCAGATTTGGGTTTGAGTCATTTCAGGTTCAGGCCAATTCGGGTTCAGTCCGATTTGGGTTCAGGTATTTCGGGTTTTGGGTTTTTTTCAGATTTCACTTTAATCAAGTTCGGGTTCAGGTCAAGTTGGGTACAACCGAGTTCGAATCATTAACTTTTCTGGTCAAATCGGGTCAAGTCGGGTTTGGGTTTAAGTAAGTGGTCTAGGTTTTCGAGTCGGGTCAAATTTTGTCAACTTTATATCTCGAATTCAACCATTTCTTCAAAATTGCTTATCTTACTTGATTTTGGGAAAAAAATACATAAACCCCTTTTGTGATTTAATCTAACGTACACTTTATTCTTTTTATTGTAAAAATCTACACTTTACCTCTGTTTCCTGTACAGTGTTTTATAATAGCTTTTAAAATCTTAATTTAAACAGGAAAGTTACAAAAACCCCCTTGGCATTTGCCCTGACCTACATTTGTCCCTCATCTATTTTAAAAAACACTTTACCCTCTGAAATAGTCAAATCAGTCAGATTTGTTGCTATGTAAGTGGGCCAAATGCCGTGATTGCCCAATAAGATTTGCAAATTATGCAAATCAACCACAATATTCATTTCAAGCAATCTCAATCCATTTTCTCTAAATATATAATATATTTCTACTAAATTATATATTTTTGAATAATTTCTATCTTTATAAATTTACTAATAATTTATATATCTATAATATATTTCCATATTTATAAACTATTAGTTTATGCTTGTGATTAACAATAATATTTACTTGTTTAACATTTTATTCATTTTTCAATTAGTTCAAATAGAGAAGCATCATCTTTTAGGATAAATATATTTTATCTAATCTCATTTTATTTTGAAAACTAATTTTCACCACATGAAAAAAATAAACACATTCTACAATTTTTTAGCAACACATAATATAAATAATATATTAATTTAAGCACATTATTAATTGTGTAACATTATATCATTTATTAAGTACATTTTTTACCAAATGTTAATTAATGTTTTGTAACTTTTTACCCTACCAAATGAAAAAATTTATAATTTATACTTATTTTTTACAAAAGAAATTAAAATTAAAAAATTCATAAAAAATATTACTTCAACAAATATGAAATTTAGTTGCGCATTCAATAAATTTATTATGCATTTACTATTTTTTAGCTTCCATTTAGTTGTGTATTCAATAAGTTCGAGACATTTGTTTCTTATAGAAGACCTTAAAGAGCTCCCTAGTTCAAGCCATAAATTGGATTATAAGGAAGCCATCATCAGCCTTCTAGGTCTAAGATTGGAATGTTTGGTGGAAATTTATGGTGGATATAATTGGTGGAGCAAGGCAGGAAAGAGAGGCGAAACCAAGATTACCAATATTTATAGGATACAATTAGTGGAGAAAGGGGAAAAAGGGAGCCGAAACCAAAGTTCACACATTTTCAAGAAAAAGACCATAAATTTTCAAGTAAATGGAAAAAATAAATAATAAATATCTACCATGAATTTCCCACCAATATTCCAATTCTACGCTTAGAAGACTCATGATTGCTTTCTTGATGATCCAATTTATGACTTGAACTGAAAATCTACTTGAGTTCTTTTACGAGGAACATAAGTCTTGAACTTATTGAATATACAACTAGATAGTAACAAAAAAAATAAATACATAATACATTTATTGAATGCACAAATAAATTTCACATCTATTAAAGTATTATATTTTAAGAATTTTTTAACTTTTAAATTTTTTTAAAAAAAATAACTTCACGTATTAATTTTTTCATTGGATAGGCTAGAAAGTTACAAAATATTAATTATCATTTGGCTAAAAAATGTACTTAATTAATGATATAATGATACGTAATAAATAATGTGCTTAATTAATATATTATTTACATTTCGTAGTGATAAAAAATTGTAAAAATTGTAGATTTCTTTCATATGGTGAAAATTAGTTTTCAAAATAAAATGAGATTAGCTAAAATATATTTATAAAAAAAAAGATGATACTTCTCTATTTGAACTAATTAAAAAATAAATAAAATGTTAAACAAGTAAATATTAATATTAATCACCATCATTAACTATTGTTTTATACATATGGAAATATATTATAGATCTAGAAATTGTTAATAAACTTACAAAGATATAAATTATTTAGAAATATAAAATTTATTAGAAATATATTACATATGTAGAGAAAATGGATTGGAGGTGGTATGAAATGAATATTGTGGTTGATTTGCACAATTTAAAAATATTATTGGGCAATCATGGCATTTGGCCCATATGCATAATGGTGAATTTGAATAATGTGACTATTTCAGGGGGCAAAGTGCAGGTTTTCTAAAATAGAGGGTGACAAATGTAGTTTAGGCCAAATGTCAAGAGGGTTTTTGTAACTTTCCCTAATTTTTAGTAACTATGTTCTAGCAATTTAAAAACTTTTGATATATTTTCACAGTTAAACGACTTTTAAGAAATACTAATATACATTTACAGCGAGGAAAATATATTTACATAGATGAAAAAACTGGAAATTTAAAATGTTTACTAACTATAAAAATATTGAAGAAATTAAAATTACTAGAAGATGACTATTATATAATTTAAATTAGGGTTTCACCAGTTTTTATCAGCCAATGAAAAAAAAATAGGGGATAAATTGTATGTTTTCATAAATAAGAGGCAAAATGTAGGTTATTTAAGACCTTGGGAGGTAATTGTAAATTTCCCTAAAACTTGAAAAGGTTGGGTCTTTCTTCTCCGCCTGTTTGTAAATTGTAATACACATAAATTAAAAAAAAAAAGGAAGAAAGAGCAAGTGCGGGTCCCCTGAAGCTGTTCCAGAATTTATTATTTTATTTCGATGAAATAATAATTTTAAAGTGGATCCACACTTTAACGGTCAATGTTGGTTGTTACATTTTTTATCCATGTTCGAAAGCCTATTCAAAATTATAATAATTTTACCATCCTAGATTGCAACATAATTCACTAAATTTAAACCATTTTTTTAATAAGAATAAAATACATATAATCTAAGGGAGAACATATGTAGCAAGCTGGTGAGTAATAACAATTTTTTGTCAATGCACCACAATCACTAAACAGTGCTGAGTCTGAGTAGAATTCGGAAGGTTCAGGATTTGATGAATAATCTCATGGAGATTCAAACTCAGATTAAGGACACCTGATAATACTTGAAACACATGCAAATAGTCAGTTAGCAAAGTTGCCGAGGATAGATGTTGAGCTGATGCAAGTGATAAAACTTTATGGACTGTGCGAAGTTTCACTTTCAAGGCAGATTCAAGAAGCCTATTTCTTATATAATTTTTTATTTTATTTTTTAATTTTAGCTAGGTAAACTTTGGTTGTAGGATTAATTGTTTGAGGGTGATGTGCCCTCCATAACATAGTTAACCTAGGAATTTTTCTATACATGAAAGTGAGATTGTTAATATCACAATCAAGATGGCAGGATCGTGTCTAAGAATTTTCCTATACATGAGAATGTGTAATATCAATCATCACAAAAAAGTATTAGCACTTAGGTCATATGTTTGGGGTAGACTCTAAGTGACACAAAACATCTGAAAAGTGGGAATTAGCAGTGAAAAGCGGGAGTGAAAATGGGAAAATTTCATTTACTATTGTAAAAATGAAAGCGAGGCTAGTAATAGAGTCAATTCGTATTAATTTAAATAAATTTAATTCAAAATAGCTAATTTTTATGTTTATAATTTTTTTATAAAATATTAATTTTATTTAAAAGCTAATATTGTGTAGGCGGAATAATCCATTCAAGATAAAATTTTTATAATATTATTAAAGTTTTATGAAATTTTATTTTTTAATGAATAAAAAGAAAAAATTCATAAAAATTTAATAGTATCATAAAAAATTTTGTATTCAATGGATTATTACATCTAAATAATATTATTTTTCAAACAAAATTGGTTCTAGACTAAAAAGATGAAAAAATAAAAATAAATCATTTTAAATTAAATTAGCTTAAAGACCTAATTACCTCAGGGATCCTTTAACTTGGCTAACTCAAATGAGTTAGTCTCTCAACTCGAACTCATTTTATATTTGTTCTTTCATTTATAACTTAGTGTATGTTAGTTCTCTGACTTTGTAACTCATTACAAGTTAGTTTAGTCACCTCATATAGCCATAATGTCATCATCCTTTTTGAAATGTTTAGGAACATTGGGGATTAAAATACAAACTAAGAAAAATAACAGGGATTAGCACAACATTTAACAAAACAAAGATTCTAATAGGCCTAATTGTTGATTTTTTATAATCCAAGCTAAAGGAAAAAAATTATAGTAGCCTCTGAATATAAGTATTTTATATGTAATTATGTAATTTCCTTTATATATATATCATAATTCATTTTAATTGAATCAAATCTTTTTCTACTTGATAAATTAGTTAACAAAAATAGTTTATAAAAAAATCAAGATGGAGTGAGTATTTTTATATTACCACTAAATTATCATTTCAATTTTTTTTTATTTTTTTGATTTTTGCGAAAAAATAAAAAAAGTGAAAATAACACATAAACTTTTTTTCATTTTTCTTAATTTATGTACAATTTACAAATGGTTCAAAAAATTGATATATAGGGAGTAATATTTATTTTATATAATTATATACACCTTTTATATCATTAGTTAATAATTATAATTTTTTAGGCCAAACAAGAAATGTGATTTATTGGTTTCAAGATATTTAATTATATATGTGATGATTACATTTAATAAATTGAAGATAATTAAATATGATTCTATTAATTAATCATACTTTTTTATTGAATACATATTTCTACTTATATTAATATTATTATTATTATTATTATTATTATTATTATTATTATTATTATTTTATAATAAGAAGAACAAATTGAATGAATTATATTTTTGACAGGTAGTTAACTAGTACTGATGGACAATTACATATTTGATTTTTGGAAAAAAAAACATGTACATATTTTAAGGAAAAAAATCCTCTTTGGTAAAAAAAAATAAAAACATAAAATACACCTACCACGGTAAAAAAAGGAAAAAAATGCTTTAGGAATCCATATTATTTCTCTTATTGTGCTTTTCAGACCCTAATGCTATTTAACATTTAAAAAATGATAATGGTGTTATGAAAAATTAGATGATCGGCTGGACTAACTCGTGATAAGGTACAAAATTAGAGGACCAACAGAGACCGAATTCAGGACCCTATGCTGATTAGGCCTTAGATGAAGAGGAGGGGCGGCAACTTAAAATATACTGCAAAAATTGCCAGCGTGGACTTCTTGTAGTCGAAAGATTGACTAACCTGTCTCTCGTTTTCTTCTTGGGCGCTGCAACAAAACCAGCATTTCCATGGCGTTCGGAACCAAAAATTCTTTCTTTTTTCTTCTCTTCATCTTCTTCTCTTGCCAGCCCAACTCTCGGAGAGCGGCGGAAAGTTGGGTTCAAGCCGGTCACTGGTTATCCAGTGGCGAATTTCCCAGCAACGAAATTGACTCGGCCCTGTTCACTCACCTCTTCTTAGCCTACATCGATGTCAATTCTTCAACTTTCGGACTTTCCAACTCTTCCAACTCGAACTCGCCCTTGTCCAGCTTCACCAACACCCAAAAAGAGCAGAAACCCGCTGGTGAAAACAATGATCTCTATCTGGAACGGAGCTTCCGCAACTGCGAATTCGTATGCCGGAAGCAAGTCGACTTTTCAGTTCTTTCCTCCATCGTCTCCGAACCATCCCACCGGCAATCGTTCATCGATTTTTCCATTAGAACCGCTAGGCTACATGGGTTCGACGGAATAGACTTGTCCTGGATTTGGCCTAATAGTACGGACCTACCCAGGATTGGGGTCCTTCTAGATGAATGGCGAGCGGCGATAACTTCTGATGGAAGAAACCGGGATCAGCCGCCGTTAATTTTAACCATGGCAGTTCGTTACTCGCCGCAGATTGAGTCGGCGACTTATCCGATTGAATCGATTCATAGAAACGTGGATTAGGCACACGTTATTGCTTACGATTACCATTTACCCACGGTAGAGAATTTCACTGGTTTCAACGCTGCTCTGTATGATCCTTTGAGCAATATCAGTACAGATTTTGGAATCACTCTGTGGCTCAACAAAGGATTTCCAGCTGAAAAACTGGTTCTAGGCTTGCCCTTTCATGGCTATGCTTGGAAACTTGCCAATCCCCAGGAGATTTCTGTTGGGAGCAGAGCCTCTGGTCCTACTTATACTCTTGATGGGTCAATGGGCTATAAAGCTGTCAAATCTTTCATAAGGGACTATGGATTTGGAACTGTTGCAGTTTACAATGAGACTTATGTTGCAAATGTGTTCACTTCGGCCACAGTTTGGCTCAATTTTGACGGGGTGGAGACTGTTAGAGCCAAAATTGATTATTTTAAGAAGAGAGGGCTGATCGGTTACAATGCTTTTCAGCTAGCCAATGATGATCACTGGGAGTTATCTCTTGCAGGTATTCATCCTTTTGAGGAGTCATTATTTTGTGTCCTCTTTTCATTCTGCTAGATTATTTGAGAATCAATATGCTGTGTCAAGCCTTGTAACATTGTTGGATGCTCGGTGTGTAAACCAAGTGGGAATGGTCTCATTGTTTGTAATGATATGTGCATCCCTTTCGCTTTGAGAATCAAGGAATTCATACCCACTATGGGTGTGCACCTCAAAACTATGGAAATCTCAATTTGTCCATATGCTATGTTATGTGTTTTATTGAGTTAGAAAAGCCGGTTCTGCTTTATGGCTGAAAATTTTTCGTATATGCTACATTGACAGCTCAAGGAGTAAACGGGGGAAGCAAGCACCAGTTATTGCTGATAGTTTTGCTTCCACTCTTTATAGTGATTATTCTTGCAGCAGCAACTGCTATTGCTGTTGGAGAAGAAGAAGAATGGGAACCGAGTCAAAAGGTAACGAGGATTTGCGAGAAGGGAGTAATGAAGCTTCTCTCATTTCCATCAGCGGCATTTGAATTCTTTTCCTTTCTGCTTACAGGACTTGGGTTGTTTGGAAGTGCTAATCCAAGAACTAATATATTGGACGGAATTTTCGGCAGTGATGCTCCACATTTACAAGTTTACAGCTTTAATGATATTAATGCTGTTACAAATAACTTTTCCAATGAAAATAAGCTTGGAGAAGGGGGATATGGCCCTGTATACAAGGTATTGCATGGTTATCTAGTAAAATAACTTGTTCGAATCCTTGCTAAGTGTATCTTACTAAAAAAGAGTAACGCTAATGTAGATGTCCATTTTGGTAGGGTACTTTACCGACAGGGCCGGAAATAGCCGTGAAGAGACTATCTGTATCTTCTTCTCAAGGAAATAAAGAGTTCCAAAATGAAGTCACACTAACTGCCAGACTTCGGCATGTAAACCTACTCAGAGTTTTGGGATATTGTACTGAAATGGAAGAAAAGTTGTTGGTATACGAGTACATGCCAAACAAATGCCTGGACCTTTACCTCTTTGGTATACAGTTAAAGTATCTTAGTGTGTGTGTGTGTCTCATATATTTATATCACTTCAATGTATACATTTTCCTTTCTTGGCAAGATGGTCTCAATAATGACATTGATTGCTTAACTCATCCTTCTTTCAGATCCAATGAGACGACATATGCTAGATTGGAGAAAGAGGGTGCATATTATTGAAGGAATCACTCAAGGGCTTCTGTATCTGCAGGAGTATTCTAATTTTACTGTCATTCATCGAGATTTAAATGCCAGCAATGTTTTGCTGGATAGTGAGATGAAACCCAAGATATCAGATTTTGGGATGGCTAGACTTTTCAGGAAAGAGGTATTTGAAGCAAACACTGGCAGAATTGTTGGAACATAGTAAGTATAAAAATAAACAAAAATCTAAATATTCACTCTTATACACATATGTTTAAGAAATTTGGTTAACGTAGTGCAGTGGCTATATTCCTCCTGAATATTTGAGGAAAGGTGTGTACAGCATGAAGTATGATGTTTACAGCTATGGAGTTTTGCTTTTGCAAATCATCAGTGGCAAGAGAATTACAGGTGTTTGTGGCCCAGAGGAGGATCTGAACCTCCTTGAATTCGTAAGTTGATTGAAAAAACTCATGTTGCTTAGCCTCGAGTAGGCATATTGGGTGCACTCTTGTTTACATCTGCATAGTTCAGCTGTCTTGTTAAGTTCTATCTGCCATGCATGTGAAAGAAAAGTTTCGAGTTACTGAAAATAAGCCTCTCTTTCCAAGTTGATTAAAGCAGCTTCATGTTACAATGATGAGAAAAATTTTGTGTGACATCGCTCAGTCTGAATGTAATGCAGGCATTTGAATCATGGAGCAATGGTAACATTTTGAATTTTGCGGATGCATCCCTTGAGGATTCATCCTCTCCATGTAAAATCAGGAGATGCTTGCAGATTTCTCTCTTATGCATCCAAGAAAACCCTGAAGACAGGCCATTGATGTTAGAAGTATTCTCAATGCTCAAAACTGATTCAAGGGTGGTTCCTACTCCGAAACTACCAGCCTTCTCTCTGAAAAGAAACAAAACTATACGCACTTGTGCATCACAGCAAGGAATATACTCATCATATTTTTCTCAGATTTCTGAAGTAGAACCCAGATAAGAGATCATTCCAGATTAGAGTGTATCATACTCACATGTACAGAGCACACTAACAACACACATAGTTCATATTTCATTTGTTCGTTGATCATTTTTGCAGCTTCATGAGGCAGGAGCTGCAGGACCGTTGTCTGTCAGTGGATGTAAAATGCATATGCCTTCTCTTGTACACCAGACCAGAAACTTCAACACCATTGATGTACTGATATGCAGACAAGATTAACGGAATCATTTTCTTACATCTTTTGTTTTCTCCTCTGCACGTAAATGCTCAATGGGAGGCATAAATGAGACCAACCTGAATTAAATTGTGCACTATGGAGTTTTTTTTCCAGGTATTTGAAGAATACTAAGGAGACCAGAAGTTTCAGATTCCATCCAAAATGTTTCCATCAAAGGATGACTCACCTTGCCTTCGTAGATGACTTGCTTCTATTTTACAGAGGTGACAAGGCATCTATCGGGGCTCTATGGAGATATGCTGTGAACTTTGCTAGAATCTCAGGGATGAAAATCTGAGCCAAGAAAAAACTCAATATTTATTTTGGGAGATTTAGTGAGGATAGGAAAGTGTTGATCCTCAATCGGCGCGTGGTTACCATTTAAAAGGGAAGGTGATATGGAATACAAGGAAGAGCACCAATGACTGCCATCTGGCAGAACATATTGAAGGTTAGAAAGGTCTTCTGTCAGAAACTGGGCTTGGTGGAAGAAGCAAAAAAAGTTATGGAGAAGACATGCACTGGCAAGGAAATTCAACACTCTTATGATCTTTTGAGAAATAGGAACCAGCCTATGGGATGGTATAGAGATTATGTTGGGAGCAACTTGCAGCAACTCGGCGCAGATTGTTATTTTGGCAAGTCATGAATGGGAGGCTTCCAACCCAAGAGAAAATTAACTCGTGGAGCATCCCTCGCCCTTCTTGCTGCTACCTTTGTGGTAACCATGAGGAGAAACTTGACAGCCTGGTTTTTACTTGTTCATTCTCTGCTCAGGTTTGGTCCAAAATCTCTATCTTGTTGAGGATTGAGCTGGTTACAATTCTATTGTTGAATCTAGCCCATACATGCCACTGTCTAGATCTTTTTTTTATTTTTGCAAGAATTGGAATATCAAAGATTATTTCAATAAATTATTTGATATTTTTTTTCTTTTAGTAATTTTTTCGTATAATTCATTTATGAAGTTTTCTAATTGTCAATTTATGATTATCAATTTTGGTATCCTATGACAAATATAATGTATTAAGTTTTAGCTTTTTCGTGATGGATCATTTTAAATTCCTTTTTTTTTTTTCTCATTTGAATAATAATTTACTAATATTCGTTATTCACCTTAGTTGGATGATTTCTTAGTCAATTTTGTTTGTTTGTTTCTTAGGTTGCATTTAATGAAAATTATTGATAAGTGATTATTTTATGTATAAAGATTATTTGCTCAGTTTGTATACACCAACCGGAACCCTATACTTTAAAAGCCCAAAAATCACTTTTAAAAAACATTGTTTCGCAAAAGTAAATTATTTTTTATTTATTTTTAATTTTTTTCAAGTTGGATATGGAAAAAAATGTTCTTCAAAATATATTTTTTTAAAGATATGTGATTCAAGTGAATATCAGATAAATAGGATGCTATCTTTCAAATGATATTGATTTTAAACAACAAAAAAACCTTAAAAATAAGTAGAAATAATCTCTTATATACACACACACACACAGTAGGAATACATTATTTGTTAAATATTTTTAAAACAAAGTCTAGCCCTCCTAATTTGAAATACTGGCTCCATGCTTGTAAATATATGAATATTCTTTACACATATGTGCTACATCAACACCATATCAACAACTAGTAGAGTGATATATTTGGCAAAAAAATTTAACCTATTCCCTGAAACTTCCTCCTTAGGTCTTAGCTATCAATTATCTTGCAAATATACCATCTAAGCGTTCTTCCCATCTGAGACTCCTTGCCGCCCTACTAAGCTCCTCTAGTAATGCGCCGTCCGCAACAATTTTCATAAACGGTAGGTTGGCTCTTCCTTGTGGTGAGCAATGACCTCAAAGTAGCGAGTGCTACCAATATTTGAGCAATAGGGCAGTGAGATTGTTGATGAAACCAGAAAGGGAGTTAACTGGCGGCTAGGTATATTTTTTCTTTGTTCAATTAGCATCAATGGGTGACACCAGCTGTGGCAGAACAGGGCCTCAATGTTCTAATTTGCTAATATTTGTAGGCTCCTTTGTAACTGTAATTTCACTTAGGTTACTATTGGCTAGTTATTATTTGTAAAGTATCTTAAATCATTATGTGCAACTAGTTACTTAGCTTATCCTGCATAAAAAATATGCATGTATTGTCCTGATTATGTAATAACAATTAAATAAAAACAACATTAAAAATAGTGCTGCGGCAATAAATGAAACTCAATTCAAAACAAGCTAAGATGTAAAATTTTAGTTGTTTTAACTTCAAATAGCAACTATGTGTATATATCTCAAACTTATATGCACCCAAATGTAACCCTAATATTATACACACCAATGGATACTAGTAGAGGCAATACTTAGTATGAAAAATATCATACATGCAATAGAGACAACAATATCTAATAAGATCCACCCTTAATTTTCCACTCGAGCAACCTAGCTTCAAGTGGCAAGCCTCACTTTCCTTGTGCATACTTAGCTGTGAAAGCTGAAAATACAACTATTTGTTCAGTACTAACTTATATTATAAGCAATCATTAACCAAATGATTCATACTTAGAGAGTACTTTTAAATAAATAAAACTTAGTACTAACAATTGCCCCTCACCAACTGTTAAACCCGATTAGCCTTTTAAATAGCTACACAACACTTAAAAGGTGAGCACTCGAAAATACAAAGTAAGGAATTTGGCACTTGCAAGGAAAATATATGCAGACATGCAAGTACTATATATACAAATAAACCAAGCAATCAAACAACACAACAAACAACAAACACAAGCAATTAATAAACAACAACAATAATGCAATGTAATGTATGGATGGAAGAATGAATGCACATGTTTATTCACTTAAGACTTCCTTATACCCGAAGGTGTTCTAAATTGCTGTTAGTTCAAACGGCTGAGGTACTTAGATACTGACCCTCGTATCCGATGCTAGCACTTGATTAAACCCCATGAAATTCTCTTTATTAGCCCCCTAAGTCTTACTCACTTGACATTGTCTGCCTTTTACAGGCTACTTAGAGTAAATTATCACTTACTCACCTTTTACCCATAACTTACCTTTGCTTGTTGTGCTTAGTAATTGAACTTACTGGCTAAACTTTGTCAAGTTCCCCTAAACTCGACTCGGGCAACTTAGTGGATTTGCTTACCGAGCCCACTGACTCGGTTGGGACCTCTTGGGCATCGCTCGAATGCTCGGAGGCACTTGGGCTTTACCATTGGGTCATCAAGGGTCCAGGACCTTTGAGTACTAGCTCCCTTCTATGCAATTACTAGCACTAGAATGCCCTAGAACAAGAGTCGATGGAATCATAACCCTACCCATTATTAAGAATCGGTCAGTTCCAACCTGAGAGAATTTTGAATCAGAAACCAAAGAACACATCGAGACCACTTATCGTTCTCCTTCCCTGCATGTTTAGCTACTAAAATTGAACACACCCAAAATCTGACTACTTTGCTTATGATAGTAAATAATTAGTACTCATCTTGTAACATGCTACTTGGTTAATAAGAATATTTGAAGGATCCTCAAAGCCGGTCTTTTTCGACTATATATATTGGCACTTTTTTTTTATCTAGTGACCAATTTGAGCTAGTAAGAAATTTTTTTAGATTTTATAAGAAAAACTTTCCCCATAACTTAAATAGCCTAGCAAATTCATTATTTTTTTTTTTTTGTAATTTTTTCACTTCTTAATTCTATAATGTGAAGAAAAAAAAATATTTTACAGAACTATCTATATAAATAAGTGAACTAAATAAATAAATCAGTGAAGAAGTTAGAATTACAACACTACAAGAGAACAAGGCATTTGAGACGAGAAAAAGTGTAGGGAAACCGTAGGAAATAACTATTTCCTACAATTAAAACCGTTGGACAAAACTGTAGCAAAACATAGCATCAGAAATAAAAAGTGTTAGATAAGCGTATACCCATCCTACGCTTTTGTGATATCCGTGGATCCCAGCTTGTCCGACAGTTTTGAGGTGTATTAAATCCTACAATTTTTTGACTAGTTTATTTCCTATGGTTTTTTGACACCATCTGTCCTACGGTTTTGCGATATCTGTGGACCCCAGCTTATCCGATTGTTTTTTGACCCCACTAGTCCGACGGTTTTCTGATGCTTCTTGTCCTATGGTTTTATGACTAAATTATTCCTTACATTTTTGTGACAGCTATTTATCCTACACTTTTCTGACTACATTATTTCCTACGGTTTTCCTACAATTTTGTGACATGTTGTAGATTTTTGTAAATTAATTTATAGACAAATTAAAATCATATTATGTAGCATTATATATATATATATATATATATACATATTTTAGACATTATGACATATATAAAGATTGCATACATTATTAAGAACATATTATATAGGGTTATATAATAATTATTATTATTAAATAGGATATCAATTGATAACAATTGATGAAAGTAGTCAATATTTCACTATATACAGAAGTAATCAAACTGTACAGAAAAGTCAATTACAAATAACTAAAGATGTAATATAAAATCAATGAGATGCCGTGCCGGGCTGATCATCGCTATCACGTCCGCTACCATAGTCGTCATGATGCTGACTAGAGGATCCGGTTCGTAAATCGTCTGAAAGAGCTGATGTAGGTATAATCCCCTATTAGACAAACCTGTTAAGCATGGTGCTCATTGCAGCCTCAGTCACTTGTTGGACTTGAGTCTGAACATCTGTCTGTAACCGGGCAAAATCATTCCATAGTTGGGTGTTCTCAGCCCTCAGCTGAGCAATCTCAGCCAAGTCAGCACGTGGAGCATAAAAAATTTGGTAATTAAGTAGCAATTAGCAATGTAAAAGTGATAAAATTAATGTATTAAGTTAAATAACAATGAAAAATACCCGATTTGGTCCAAAAGTGTGAGGATCAGTGAGTCGGAGTGGAACACCCGATAGTCGGCCCTTTTTTGGCGCACCTCGTACCTCTCTCCAGACCTGTGGATCGAATTATGGGTGGTCATTTGGATTCTGGTATTTTTCTTAAATCCGCTGAACGTATCCCTCCTATAGGAAAAAGAAATTAAAGTTAGTAAGACGCTTAATATATTTTGAAAACATTGTTAGCACTGAAAAATAAAAATCTATTACCTGTAGCTGTTGTGTAATCGAATCGATGGGCTAACCGATCTTCTTGCGTATATGAGAATGAGACCACCACTCATCAAATGATGGCTCAACTCCATCTCGTTCTTTGGTCTACACATTTTAACATATCATTTAAAAAGTTTGTAAATAATAAATCGTGTAAAAAATTGTAATGTATGTAAGGCAGAAGTTGGTACCATACGATCCCAGTGCATCTCGCCTGTGATAGAGCCTATCGTGTGCTTCGGAACAAGGCTTGAGGCATCCGCCATGTGCTTGGCATGGGAACCAACTATTAGAGATACCAAATCATAGCTTCCTTATTTAGGTTAATTATACAGCTGTAATTGAAAGATTTCAAACTTCCAAGAATAGAGTTAGTTTCCTGTTTTAGGCTTTGTTTGTAACCTACTTATACTTGACTTCTTCAGTGGAAATAGTATGAATTGCATTCTCAATTCACAAATCTTATATGGTATCAGAGCACCATCATCTTCCTTCCACCTATCATGGTAGCCGACCAATCTCAACTTCCCCTAGCCACCGAATCTCACATTGTAGTTCTTCCTAGCAATTCGTCCCAACCCCTACAACTCATCAATATGGCGCATCACAACATTGTTAAACTCACCTCCACCAACTATTTGTCCTGGAAGCTTCAGATGGAAGCCAATCTAGTAGGCTACGACCTCTACAAATACGTCGATGGCTCTCATCCTTGTCCACCGTCTACCATTCACAACAACAATCTCGACACACCCAACCCAGTTTATCTCCCATGGGTGCGGCAAGACAAACTCTTATTTGGCGCCATTGTCGGATCCATCTCTGCTCCCTTGATTCCTCTCATCCAACATGCTCCCACCTCTCGCGAAGCTTGGCTCATTCTTGCCAACACCTATGCTCGTCCGTCTCGTGGGCACATCAAACAAATAAAGGATCAAATCAAGCGCTCTGTCAAAGGCTCACAATCCATCTCCGAATACATGCAATTCATCAAGTGCCGCTCCGATGAACTTGCTGCACTTGGCAAACCGATGGATCCTGAAGATCTCATTGAAAAGATTCTCGATGGTCTTGACGACGACTACAAGGCTCTTGTTGACACCATTGAAGGCCGTGACACACCTATCTCTTTTGATGAGCTTCATGAGAAACTGATTAATTGGGAATTGTCCCTCAAACAAAGTCATTCCATCTTGTCTTCCGCACCGGTTACGGCCAACGCTGCGTCCAGCCGCCACAATGGAGGCTCCCGGCCTCCCCACTCTCGGCCTACCTCACTACCTAATCTGACATCCACTGGCTCCTCTCAGCACCCTACAACAGGTCAAGGGTCCTCTCAACGACGTCCACCCCGCCCGTACCTCGGCAAGTGTCAGGGTTGTCGTGCTCAGGGCCACACCGTTGCGCAATGTCCTCTATTTCAGTTGATCCCAGCAAACACTGCCTCCTCATCTGCACCTCAATCTTTGGCTCCTCCCTCTGGCCGCTCTCCCTACTCTCAGTGGCAACCGAAGGCGCACATGGCTACTGCATCAACGTCAGACAACTCAACATGGCTCCTTGACTCTGGTGCATCTCATCATGTCACTGCCGATTTGAACAACCTCTCACTTCATGCTCCGTATGACGGCCCCGATGACATTGTTATTGGTGATGGTACTGTGTTATACATTTCACACACCGGTTCTACTTCTTTACAAACTCCCTCCCATTCCTTTAAATTACATGATGTTTTATGTGTACCCAACATGAAACGAAACTTGATCTCTATATCCCAATTTTGTAATACAAATAAAACATCCATTGAATTCTTACCCACTTCCTTTTATGTGAAGGATTTAATGACAGGGGCAACACTGCTACAGGGAAGAACTAGAGATGGTGTGTATGAATGGCCGACGTCCTCACCTTCTCCCCAATCCAAACTTGCTCTTTCCAGTGTCAAAGCGTCCCTTGCTGATTGGCACCACCGTCTCGGTCATCCGTCCGAGTCTATCCTTAGGCATATTACGTCTACCTTCTCTTTAGCTTCTTCATCATCTGTCTCTACAAAGTTTCATTGTCAAGACTGTTATTGCAATAAAAGTCACAAATTACCATTTTCCCAATCAACTATTGTTTCTCACGCTCCGCTTCAAATCATTTTCTCTGATGTGTGGACCTCTCCCATTCACTCTATTGATAATTTCAAATATTATGTCATCTTTGTCAATCATTATACCCATTACATCTGGTTATATCCCCTCACCCGCAAATCGGAAGTTTCCAGTATCTTTCCGCGTTTCAAAGCTTTGGTTGAAAACTATTTTCACACAAAAATTGTCACCCTTTACTCTGACAATGGGGGGGAATACACGGGTCTAAGATCCTTCTTATCCACAGCTGGCATCTCTCATCTCACCACTCCTCCACACACACCTGAACATAATGGCTTTTCTGAGCACCGTCACCGCCACATCGTTGAAACAGGTCTTGCACTCTTGTCTCGGGCGTCCTTACCCCTCCCCTTTTGGTCCTACGCTTTCATTACTGCCACATACCTTATCAATCGTCTTCCTACTCCCACCCTGAGCATGATCTCTCCTTATCATAAGCTTTTTAACTCTACTCCAAATTACCTCAAATTGAGAGTCTTTGGTTGTCGTTGCTACCCATGGCTTCGTCCCTACTCTCCTCATAAATTGGCCTCTCGCTCCACTCCTTGTGTTTTCCTTGGGTACTCTCAAACCCAAAGTGCCTACATATGCTATGAACCCATCTCCAAGAAGATGTATATCTCTCGGCATGTACGTTTTGTTGAAGCTGAATTTCCCATGTCCAGGTTACTTCCCCAACTATCTCGTCCGGATGACTCCACCAGTTCCACTTGGCTTTCTGTTCCTCTCCTTGCTCCGAGTTCTCGCGCACCATCTCCAGCTCAACCTTGCAGCACACCCTCGTCAGGTAATCTCTCAACTCCCAGCTTAATCGCTTCTTCATATTCATCTTCCAGCCATAATGACACTACTTCTTCACTGCGGCAAGCAACCTCGGACAAACCAGCCCTCCCTTCCCCTCCCTCTCACCACGGTGAAGAACCAGCACCTCAGCCTCTGCCCAACACCAATACCCAATCAGCTTCCAAACAAACCACTGCCCCTACCTCCCGGACTTCCCCCATTGTTACTCGCTCCCGCAACCACATTCATAAGCCCATCACCAAACTTAACCTCTCTGCTCTCCTTGTCCCAGAAGTAGAACCTACATGTGTGACTCAGGCTATCAAAGATGACAAATGGCGTCAGGCCATGTCTACTGAGTTTGATGCACTTGTTCGCAATGGCACTTGGGAGTTGGTTCCTCCGGATGTGGCTCAGAACATTGTCGGTAGCAAGTGGATTTTCTGCATTAAACGTTTGCCTGATGGTTCTGTTGACAGGTACAAAGCTCAACTGGTTGCTAAGGGCTTTCATCAACGCTCAGGAGTTGACTACCATGAGACATTCAGCCCGGTAGTAAAACCAACAACTATTCGTCTGGTACTTTCTATTGCGATCAGTAATGGCTGGTCTCTCCGCCAACTGGATGTCAACAATGCTTTCCTTCAGGGTACCCTTAGTGAAGATGTCTACATGACACAACCACAGGGCTTCATTGATATTGACCACCCCCAACATGTCTGCAAATTGAGAAAAGCTATCTATGGACTCAAGCAAGCACCTCGTGCTTGGTATAATGAGCTTCGTCACTTTCTACTCCACTCCGGCTTCATCAACTCTACTGCAGACACCTCTTTGTTTATCTTCAACAACAACAAAGTCACTCTCTTTCTTCTTGTTTACGTTGATGATATTATTATCACAGGGAATGATTCTACTGCAGTTTAGGGATTCATTACACTTCTAGCAACTCGATTTTCGTTAAAAGATCTCGGCCCGTTAACCTACTTTCTTGGCGTCGAAGTTGTCCCTCATTCACAGGGTATCATCCTATCACAAAGGCGATACATTGTTGATCTTCTTGCATGTACCAAGATGACAGATGCTCGTCCGGTCGCCACACCTCTCGCCACTACGCCTACACTCGTTCTTCACTCAGGATCTGCGCTCTCGGATCCCACTGAATATCATACAATTGTGGGAAACCTTCAATACCTCTCTCTGACTCGCCCGGACATTGCATATGTGGTCAACAAACTTTCTCAGTTCATGCACCGTCCAACCACTGATCATTGGAGTGCTGTCAAACGTCTTCTAAGGTATCTTTGTGGCACCATTGATAAGGGTATTCTTCTTCATTGTAGCTCATCACTTGATCTTCATGCTTTCTCTGACGCTGATTGGGCTGGTAACAAAGATGACTTCACCTCCACTAGCGCATACATTGTTTATCTTGGTCGCAATCCAATCTCTTGGAGTTCCAAGAAACAACGCACGGTTGCTCGATCATCTACTGAAGCTGAATATCGATCTGCTGCTGCTACAGCTGCCGAATTATGCTGGATCACATCTCTTCTTGGTGAACTTGGTTTCTCTTCCTCTCAGAAACCGGTCATCTACTGTGATAATGTGGGAGCCACAAATTTATGTTCCAATTCGGTGTTTCATTCCCGCATGAAACATGTTGCACTCGACTATCATTTTATTCGGGAACAAGTTCAAAATGGCGTTCTTCGAGTGGTGCATGTCTCTTCTACAGATCAGTTGGCGGATGCTCTCACTAAACCTTTACCCCGAACACGCTTTCATCAGTTACTACTCAAGATTGGACTCCTTTCTAGGAGCTCCAACTTGCGGGGGCATATTAGAGATACCAAATCATAGCTTCCTTATTTAGGTTAATTATACAGCTGTAATTGAAAGATTTCAAACTTCCAAGAATAGAGTTAGTTTCCTGTTTTAGGCTTTGTTTGTAACCTACTTATACTTGACTTCTTCAGTGGAAATAGTATGAATTGTATTCTCAATTCACAAATCTTATACCAACCACCGATAGCTTCTTTCATCCCTTCTGCTGCCATTGGTCACACAATTGATTCCATACCTGCTGACTGTAGCAGGATGGAATGTGTGGCCACAGCAAATTGTAGTCGGGGTTGGCGAAGAAGTTGGGGATCTTCTGAATCGCAACGTTCCTCCAGTGATAAACGCGGTTTCGTACGGACCGCAAGCAGTACTCAAACAGGAGTCAATCACACTTATTCTCGAGGGACGATCATCGAACAGTCCTGTGGATGTGGAGGTGGAGGTAAGTTAGCTACTCGTGGGCCTCGCCCTCCATGGAGTGGGGCGTCATCAAATGCCTGCTCGTCATGTGCGACGGCTGGTCTGCCATCATCTGGCTACTGCTGCTGAGGTGGCTGCTGCTGTTGAGTCTGGTGTATGGTAGGTAGATGAGTGGATATACCAAGCTCATCTGGATCAATGTACACATTAGAATCGAGCTCCCACGGGGTCTGCTCGATACCTGTATACTGGTAATGAGACGACCCGAATATTCCACTCATATCCAGGAAATAGGCATCGGTCGGTGTGTTACGGAATTGATGAAATGCAGAGCTCGATGCTCCAAATGTCTAAGGCATGTAAGGCCTACGCATTGGAGTATATAGCAACTGGGTTTGTGGCTGAGTCTGTTGGACTGAGATCTGAGCCTGGGTATGTGGCACCAGGGTCTGTGGCACCTGGGTCTAAGTCTGGGTCTATGACACCTAGGTAGGTGTCACAGCAGGCCCTCGTGGACCCCGAGTGCATCGCAGGTCTTGTAAGTCCTTGGCTGGGTCTTTGCCCGAGCTTGAGTGTCTAGGGCAAACCATCTTAAAATTTAAGAGTAACTTGTTTTTAATTTTTTTAATTATTGCAGAATCATTTATTACATAAAAATTTATTTATAAATTATCATGCATTACATCTCAGTCATTTAGTTATAAATAACCATTACTACACTAACATTTACTTATTAAATTTCATTATTGCAATACAATCATTAATTTCCAAATTATTGTTACTGTAATAACATTTATTATAATAACATTATTGAAATAACATTATTGTACTAACTTTAACTGATTACACTAACATTATTGAACTAACAACATTATTGCAGCAACGTTATTGAAGTAATATTTTTTTATAACTTACCACATAATACACATATTACTATATTGTATTAACTTTAACTGACCACATACATATTAATTACATGCATATGTATATATTTAACTTACCATTATTACAGTAAAAATTATTTATAACTAACCCACATACATAGTACTAACAATACGCATAAAATTAGTACAAAAAAAAATATCATTAAAAAATATAACATACAAAACATGCATTATGTAAATCATCACTATAATAGCAAATATTAATTATATAAGAATAAAACTACTTAAGAAATAAAAAAATACCTGGCTTAAGGATTTCTGGAGGTGGTTTAGGGAGTTAAGGTTAGAGGGGATCGTCACAAAAGAGAGGGAGAAAAGTTGTGACGAATGAAAGAAACTCCCATGAATTTAAAGGGAAGAAGTGGCGGTTCAGCTACCTTAGAGACCTATGATTTTCCTGCATTTTACCTAAATTGTAGGAAAAGCGTAGGAAATAGTCCTACAGTTTTGTTACTATAATTAAAAGCAATTTGATAAGTGTAGAACTCAAAAAAATTTAACTCACCCGCCATAAATTTTGTTTCCCGCTTTATGTCCTACATATTTTTGACATTAGCCTACAAATTGCCTACAGTTTCCATATTTGTGTTAAAATCATCAGATAACTCCTACATTTTTCCTATGTTTAAAAAAATTAACTCAAAACCGTCGGATAACTTTTTCCTACGTTTTTCCTACTTTTTAAAAAATTAACTCAAAACCGTCAGACAATTTTTTCCTACGTTTTTCCTACTTTTTAAAAAATTAACTCAAAACCGTCGGATAGCGCACTGCCCAAGATAACTCTGTCCTATAGTTTTTCTACTTTTTAAAAAATTAACTCAAAACTGTCTGACAACATACTGCCCAAGGTAACTGTGTCCTACAATTTTCCTACTTTTTAAAAAAATTAACTCAAAACCGTCAGACAACGCACCGCCTAAGGTAACTTTGTCCTACAGTTTTCCCACGTTTTAAAAAATTGACTCAAAACCGTCGAATAGCACACTGCCCTAGGTATCAAGTTTGTATAATATTTATATGTATAGGTAGGAATATTTATATTGTGTACTAAATTATATATATATATATATTATATATATCATTTTTGTTTAGTTGAAGAATTTATTAGCATCATTATCACTATTGTTAAAGTAAATATTATATTTTTATACTGAAAAAAAATTGATATATTCATTTCAACATAGTAATTATATATATGATGATTAAATTTAATAAAATTAATATCATTTCAGTAGAAAATGCAAAGGCATTCAAAGTTATTACAACTTTAAATAAAACATGTAGATGTTGTGAACAATTACACTTAATCAAATATCCTCGAGTTCATCTTAATCAAACATGCTCGATTTCATCTGACTCTAAACTAACTAAGGATGTTTCATCATCTGATGTATCACCATCATCTTGTATGACCTCAATATTCTGATCCATGTCTTGAATGATTTCATGATAACACATGAAGTCGACAAGTATGTTAATCTCATCAAGGGCAGTGACATTAGTTGTTACCATGGATACTTCACTTGAAATCGCTTCTTGCATCGGCTTGTCTGTGGTTTCTAAAACATGTGTTTGCTCATCAGACATTTTATCATTGTCGTTAGAACGATCTAAAACATTATTTGATGAACAATCGATAAAAGCTTGTGGCTTCGTCTTAACAACTGCCCACCACTGATGAAGATTCTTGTTAGGATATTCATAATAGTAAACTTATCGAGCCTGTGTCGTAAAGATAAATGGCTCAAGTGGTGCCAATCTAGACTTTCATTTAACGTCAATGACACCGGTATGTGCGCAACTTCGAATGCCACTTGTTAGATCAAACCAAGTACATTTGAACAGCGTCATGACTTCATGCCCAGTCCCGTGGTACTCAATGCATATAATCTCATCAATAAGCCCATAAAAATCATACCCACTGGATCCCCATGTCTCACCTTTAATGCAAACACCAAAATTCTGTGTCACTTTGTCTTTGCTGTACGATTGTGTGTTGAAATGAAAGCCACTCATAATACATCCATTGTACGATGTCCCAACTCGAATAGGACCACAGGCTAATTGCACAATGTGATAATCTAATTTATCCTTGAAACGGTCAAGTTGAAAATAGTATGTTAATATAGTAACATCACTGCTGAGTGAATATAAACACAACACATTTAAGTACATAAAAATTATCACTCATGATACTTACGTATGATAAGAAACATTGGATAAAATGTTCATCTCGATAACTTTGTAATTGAGTTTCATTGAATTGGGGAAATCTTGTCAATATATAAGAGTTAAAGTGCCTGAAATGATATTTATCCATAAATGAATTAAAGCAATCCAGTTGAAAGAAAAAACCCTGAAATGATATTTATCCATAAATGAATTAAAGCAATCCAGTTGAAAGAAAAAACCTTAACACTTCTCTAGATTATATGACACCTGACAATCGATGTAATCTCATTGTAGTTCTGCAAAGTGTACATGTGGACTTGACATCTCTCAATGGGATCCAGTAAACGTTGTCACCCGTTGTTAGGTATATTACGACATCTTGAATTGATAATAGATAGCAATTAACTCTCAACATGAGCCATAGGTAGATTGATGTCATCATTTTGTGGCACTCTATTTAACCTTGTAGGAATATTTGATTCAAAGTAGTGGCTACAGAATGTAGACATTTCCTGGATCAAGTATGCTTTAACAATTAAACTTTCAATTGCAGCTTTATTTCGGGCCTTTCGCTTTGACAAGCGCATGAGTCTGACAAGTTAACAAAAATAAACAGAGTGTAAAATAATGACATATAATACCCATAAATTATTGACAGGTCATATATGAAAAATAATGATAGAAATATGAATGTAAAATCGAAAATTACCTCTCAAACGGATACATCCATCGAAATTAAACTGAACCACACAACTTTGCCTCATGAAGAAGGTGGATGACAAGATGTTCCATTGAATAAAAAAAGCAGGAGGAATATCCTTTCTAGCTTACAATGGTAACCACTATATTTTGCTCCAATTGTTTTATGTTATCAAATCAAATCCTACTTGTACATACTATTTTGAAAAATGAACAAAATTCAGAAATTGTCTCCCATATAGGACCTGGCATGTACCCACATAACGCAATTGGAAGCAACCTCTGCATAAATACATGACAATTGTGGCTCTTGAAGTTATAGAATGTACTATCACTCAAGTTAACTGTACAACCCAAGTTTGAGGCATATCCATCAGGCATCTTTATCGTTCTCAACCACAGAGTAACTTCTCTTACATGTTCCTGACTCAACGTATAAGATGTTTTTGGTTTCACACAGTTCCCCCTAACATTTTGTAAATGTAGTTCATGAAGCATATTTTTTAACTCCTCAAGCGAAAGGTGAGAATTTGAATTATCTTTTGTTTTCCCTCGTATATCCATAACAATATTGAAAAAATTCCCAAAATAATTTTTTTCAATATGCATGACGTCCAAATTATGGCAGACTAACAAATGCTTCCAGTATGGTAACTCCCAAAATATACACCGCTTTAACCAATTATGCCACTCTCCAAATCCCGTAACTCGATGTTTATCATATGTATAGCCAAATGGAGGAAAGCAATAGCCAACCAACATATCATGAATTTTCTCACCTAACTTATATGGACTAGTGATAGAACTAACCTTTTTCCTTGGGATGAATGATGCTACATTCAAACGGAATGTGTGATTCTGCGGTAAAAACATCTTATGAAAATCAAACCAACATGGCTTTCCGTATTTCTTCAACGTAAATGTGTCAATTTCATGCATGCAATATGGGCACGTAAGCTTACCATGGGTACTCTAGCCTGAAAGGTTTCTTAGTGCAAGAAAATAATTTATTGTCCATAATAAATATGCCTTCATAACAAAATTCTGTTGTCGAGAACTGTCCTATGTAATAACCCCTTCCGCCCATAAAGTTTTGAGCTCCTCAATCAATGGTCGTAAATATACATCAATGTTGCGTCCTGGTGCTCTGGGACCAAGAATTAGGAGAGTCATAAAAATGAAGGGTTCTTTCATACATAGATCTGGTGGAAGATTGTAAACAACTATAAAGATCGGCCATATCGTGTATGTTCCACCAATAACATTATTCGGGTTAAATCCATCGGTACACAATCCAAGCCTAATATTTTTTATTTCAGCAGCGAATGATGGGAATGTTCGATTTACGTGCCTTCATGCTTCAGACTCACATGGATGACCCATACTTCCATCATTGCATGATCTATTATAAGCATGCCAAGTCATGTGAGTCGATGTTTTTTATGACATGTACAACCGTTTCAACCTACTAGTTATTGGTAAATATCGTAGAATTTTTTTGGGAATCAACTTCCTTCTTCTAGAGGTTACTCTTTCTTTATATCTACTATTTCTACATTCACATCAATGTGTTAATTTCTCATCTTCCTGATAGAATAGCATACAATTATTCTCACAAGCATGAATTTTTATATATGGCAACCCAAGTCCTTTTGTGAGTTGTTTCGCATCATAAAACGTGTCTGGGAGTCTATTAATTTTAGGTAACATTTCTTTCATAAGCTCTAATACTCGATCGAAACAACGATCCGTCATATTAAACTCACTTTTACAACTTAAAAATTGGGTCGTTGCAGACAATCGTGTATGTTTAGTGCACCCATCCCACAACGGTACATTTGTATCATCCAACAAATTATAAAATTGTTTTGCAATCGGATTAGATAACCCCTCTCTAATTTCAGACACATCGAACATATTGTCATTATTATCATTGACATTATCATCTTCTTCGACATTAGCATCGATAAACTCCTCACTATTTCTAGATCCTACATTCGATGATAATCGACCAACTGATTCGCGTACCATTTGTTCATACGTATTTACACTACCTGATTCCCCATTTATTGCTCCATATGACTGTGATGGAAAATAGGTACGGGCCATACAGAAATTGTACAAACTATTGTCATCTTGTTCATTGTACGAGTATCATATGTAATAGTTCGATGTAAATCCATATTGATACCAATGCTCTCTCACTTTTGCTTCTATTTTATAAAATCTGTTATTACATTTGCGACAATGGTATTTAATCATTTCTGACTCCGTCCTACTGTAAGCAAACTGTAAAACTCATTAACACCAGCCATAAATCTAGGATTCATATAACCATCTACATCTATCCTCTGGTACATCCACTCACGTCCATTACCAGTCATTTGGTTCTCTTGTAAAACAAATAGTAAATACCCTCAACATAAATACATAATAAATATATTATATTCATAAAATATAAATATAGTGATAATGTAAATGAATTACTTATATAAGTTATGCATGCATGTCAACTTTCCATTTCTAAACCACCTACTCCATTAAGGTAAGGACCCTACTCTATTGAAAGTTGCAAAAGCAGTAAAGCATTTTAACTATGTTCCATTTTAGTAACATTTTATGTAAATTTCGGCAGCATTTTCATTTAGTTCCCGTTCACAGCATTTCTTAATAATATCTACTTATTGAGAAACACACAACGAGAACAATTTGGGAAATAATGTACCAAAATTCACAAACTGCTAATATGAAAGGAACACATTAACTGCAATACTGCTTATACAACTTTCAACTGTCCAACTTGAATAATACATGATTATGTTAATCACAAATATAACTTAATCCAATATATTTTGTTTACCCACAATCTGAATCGGACTAATATTATATTTGTCATTAACATAATTATGAATGGAGAATCTAAGGTTTAATAAATATATATTTATTATGCAATAACATGTTATCTTATAAGTCAGCTACCTAAAATAACATAATTGTATCTTCTAAAAAAAAAGTAATTACTATATATCTAAATCACTAACCTTTAAATTACTTTGAAACACCTTGATTGAGCTAAAGAAGAAGTTGAAACAGAAGCTGATTGAAATGGATGTCGAAAGAGTTGCTGAGACAAGTGGGAAGAAAGGGAGGGAAGGTATTTATTGGCAAAATCGTAGGATATATATAAAAAGACAAACTGCATGACTTGTGTAACAAATATGTAGTAACTAATGTCACACAAATGTTGGAAATAAAAACTGTAGGAAAATAGAAGGAATGCAACTCCTACATTTTTAAGACACCCATATCCTTGTTTGTCTCAAAAGCGTAGGAAAAAAATTTTGCAGGAAAAGCGTCGGATAAAGTATCAGACACTTTTCCTATAGTTGTGGTCCCTACTCTTCTAATTCACATGAAAAGCGTCAGACTCTTTGGCGCTACAATTTTCCGCCATCTAATTCTAACACTTATGCTACCGTTTTTTATGTCATAATTTTATTACAGGAAGACCATCGGAATCCCATTTGCATACCCTTGGCCCATCATACCTTTGGCTCCAAACATCGGTAATCCCGTTTGTCAAAATCCACACATACCCTTAGCCCATCATCCCGATCTGTTTCGCTTTCACAAAAAGCCGAGCACCAAGAGCCGGCAACATGTGCACCATGAAGACCCTCGTTTACATGGTCATTAACTTGTATGGTTCCGAAGTGATTTGGTCGTCGGAAGCCAGGGCAGGAATCACACTCCGGTAATGCACCTGAGCATTCACTTCTTGCAAGGCATCGACAGGATATGGCACGATTTCGGCGCCATAGTCATTGTCGACATATACGGGGACAGCCTCTCGCCAGCTGAAGGCTGCAACTATGGAACTGATGGCTCTAACTTGGGATGAGTCGTTTTGAGTTGCTTGGAAGAAATATCGAATTCGTAACAAGGTGAGGGAAGGGCTGAATGCGGAATATGAGATGATTTGGTGCCAAGCTCAATCACAAACGGTGCTTCCATGGAGTTTTGTGGGCCAATGATTACTTCCACTTTCACATTTTTAATCAGGTCCATAACTGCATTTGGCGAAGGAGAGAGCTAGATTTCTATATGAAATTAACAGGAAATATATATATATGTCGTGGAAATGACAAAAAAAATAGTTAAAACACATTTTTTTTTCAATTTACTTAAACGTACCGCATAGATACATACATAAAATGACAAAATATAATTTATACACATTTTGACATAAATATTGATATTTTTTATTTTTTATTTAAAAATAAAATTTAATTCATAAATAATGTTAACATGATTGACATTTAGAAATTTCTTGACTCAAAACTAAATTTATATGACATGAAATGAATATATTGCATTTGTAGTATAATCTAGAATATAAACATTATACTTTGAATTGCCTAAGAATTAAATGTCCTATTAGAAAATGTACTCTTATTAGTATATATTTTTTTCTTTTTATTCTATACACACACACACACATACACACACACACACACACATATACATACACAAACATAAATACACAAATAAATAAATAAATACACACACACACACACACACATATTATCTTATGTTCTATTATAAAAAGTACAAAAGTGCACAAATGTTGAATGACTTTTTTACCCTTACATTATAAGTTATTATGTTCTTTTAATGAAACTCAGTTTTGTCATTATCTATTTAAGTAAAGCTATACCAGCACTAGAACACTAAAATGGACCCTTAAGTTGCCACTAAATTTAATTGTTTGTTACAAATTTGCCCACTTTTTATTTTGTATTACAGAATCAAATATTATATATAAATCAATAAACACAATGCTGCAGGTACTAGAAAAGTTGTATATAGACAAAGCCACAAAGTGACATCCACTTCTAAATGAATTTGCATTACTATAAAAAATCTTCCCCGCCACAATAGCTCTCGAGCCTAGGATATTACGAGAGGATTGTTTGATAGATGAAAAAGAGGTAAGGCTAAATCTTTTATTTGAATACAAAATTTAAATATATGTTAAAACTCATGCTAAAGTTTTTACTATTATAAAAATTACCTTAACATTAATTTTTTTGTCAATTATTTTTTTTCCACAATTTGGATGAGTTTATAATAATCTGGTATTAGTAAAACTCATGACATGAAATCTATAAATATTGTATATTAAACAATAATGTTAGGTATAAAAACTACATACTACAAATTTTTGTAAGTGAACACTTTATAATAGTTCACCTAACATTTTTCCTTTACCTTGAAATTATAAGTTCTTTTACTCTTTTAATGATATACAAATTTTATATTATTTGATTAATTAAAGTTATGTTAGTATGAGGACCTTAAAAAGAGGGAAAGAAACATAATAAGATAGAGAAAAATGCAAACTGAGATATGTCTAGTCTTTTTTTCTTTTGAAAATTTACTATTTTGACTACTAAACTTAGTTTAACCACTAAAATTAGTTAATTTTAACAAGTATGACTTAAGTTTGTTCTGTTATAAAAAATATATTTATCATATAAAGTTTTTCAATTAAGTTTTTTTTCCAACTTGGATGAATATATATTGCAAAAGCTAGAATTAGTTACTTATATTATAATAAGGGGACATTTAGCAATTTTTTTAACATTTGTCAATGTTTTAAAATATTATAAATATTATAAGAATTACTTTTCTTGTATGGTCATCCCCTTTAGTATTGTAAGTTAAATTTGGCTAAATTACATGATATGTCATTAAACTATACCCAGTTTCACATATTTGATCATGAGCTATTGAATGTTGGAAATGTAGAATTAAAGTAATGTTTTTGTAGCAAAACTGTCCCTCTGTCCATCAATGTTGATGGAATTTCAATAGCAAGTTTAAAATGAGCCTCTGAACTCTAGTAATATAGACACAAGACCCCTTTAATATAAACTCGTGACAGATAACCCCTCAAATAGAAAAAAAATAGTTGAAAAATAAAATAAAAAATAAAAAAATACCACAAAATTTACATGCCCATTCCAAATTAAGGCATTTGACACAATAAAGATCATCAAATTTTACTTATAATTATCTTTGATAATGTTTTATTTTGGGCTCCAGCCTTAAAATGTCAACACTAATAGACGAAATGATTGTTTTGCTACAAAACATTATTTTAAACCTACATTTGCAATAATTAATAGTTCAGTAGTAAATATGTGAAATAGGGATACTTAAGGGGGATATCATATAATTTAGCCAATTTTTATTCTTAGTAATTAAATCTTTTTTATACTAAATAATATAAAGATTTGGAGTAATTTTTTGTTGAATATTATATGTTATGTTAGAGGCTCATAGTCTGAAAGTAATTTTGAAGTTGTTAAAAGATGAAGTTAATAATTTTATGTTGTGATTGCAAGTTCTAATTTTTTTTTTAATAAAACCTAAATTTGTTATTGTATATCTATTATAGGTATAATTAGCACTCTCATGAATCTAAAAGGGAAAAACAAAAAAAAAATGGAAGTCCCATGTGTACTTTCTAAAAAAATAAAAGAAAAGAAAGTCGCATGTTGACTCTATTTTTTAGCTTTAGTAAATTTACTTAAAGTTATATATTAAGCATAGCTTTTAATAGAGGAAAAAATTTTAAATTGCTATAATAAGTTAAACTTTTGTAATAATTATGTCCTTAATTAATTTATACAGATTTGTGCAAATTTCTTTAAACACAAATTGTCAATTTTCATACTTTTAAACTAGAATAAAGTACTCTAGTTGGAACTTAAAAGTTTCAAAAACTTTATAATTATGTCTATTTGAAATCAATGATTTAAATCTAATAGAACTCATAAAAAATAGAAGTACGTAAAAATGTTAGATGACCGTTTTATCCTTAAGTTATATTTTATCTACATCTTTCAATGAGAATCAAATTTTTCAATCCCTATCACTAAAATTATGAAAATTAAAAAAACTGGTGATTATTTTCTATTTTTGTAATTCTTTTTCCTATGGTTGACTTATTATATTATAAGAATAATGAGTAAGGCTAGATTTTTAAATCTCAGTGATGTGAGCATAATTTCTAAATCAATAGGTAGGCATTTATTGTCCAAAAAGATAAAAGAAGAATTATACAAGACTTGACCACTATCTTTTGAACAATATGTAATAACCCTAGAAATTAAGTAAAATAAAATCACCAAATTATCCTAATTAATTAAATAAATAAAATAATAATATTATTATTAATAATAAAATATAAAATTAAGAATCTTGAGTCTTAGATGATTCCTTTAGTGGTTATTAAGTCAAATTCCAAACCGGAAGCTCAAAGTCATTTTCTTTAGGCTAGGGGCATTTTTGTCATTTACAACCGAGCATCGGATGAAAAATCTGGGAGCACCATTGGATTCTTCTCAAAAAAAATGAGTCAATAGAAATTTACCTCACTTAATTCTGAATTCGTTTGCTTAGGTTTCCCAAAATTAACCAACGCGCGTGTGGGGTTTAAACCCGGTTTGTGCTACCGCTACATAGGATTATTATTATTAAATTTTTTTTCCCTAACCCTAATTTCTTTCTTCTAAAACTCCCCAGCCGCAAAGCAACTACAGGTTTTTCGAAACTTTAGACAAAAAAAACAAAAAAGAAACAAAAACTTGCCAATTTAGTTATCCTAATTAATTGCCATATTATTATATTATAACTTATTCTACCCTACGTTTCTTTTTGGCGTGAAGCTCAATTTTCCTAGCAGACCTTTTCAATATTTCAGCACTTCTTCTCCCCCATCAACAGCCGCCTAAGCCATGGGAAGAAAATTTGATTTTTTTCTGCAAGAAGATCGTCCACCATTCTTTCATCCTTCTGTGCCGGTTGTTTGCCTCCACTTAGTGCTTCAGCAAACTGTGTAAGTTCAGACATCCATACTTTGATTCTTGGCTCTTCCAAAGTATTAGAATGTTAATTTAATTCTGTATTTTTGCCTAGATTCTTTAAGTTGAAGGGAAACCCCATCCGGACACCAAAGCCAATCATACGAGTACCGACGATCCCGAATTGCTTCGTGTGAGCCAAAGTTCTTCGGTATTACTCTTTTAATTTTTTTTTTCTCCAGCAGCTAAAGGCCTTATATTTTGCTGTAAATATTTGGTAGATTATCATTAATCCAAGTTTTGGGTTTTTCCACTCGTTTCCGGTGCAATCTTGTCCATACTTGGTTCTAAGTCCGGTAAGCCACCGTAGCCTCTTTTAAAAATTATCTTGGCTGCCAATTTCGAATATTACAGCCCTAATAATTCTTTTTTTCCTTGCTGTCCATGTTGTTACAAAGGGTTAGAAAATCCTTACTTGAAGGTTTGGTGTTTCTTTGGACTCCCGGAGCGTCAGAGATCCCGAAAATACATCGGTAATTGAAATAAAATTTTTTTCCTTCCAAGATCCGTTTTTACAGCCATTAAATAAGCTTATAAGTTTGTGTATAACCGCTGTAATTTTTAGGATCAATATCAAGAAGGCTTCCGGCACAATCCCGAATAGGCACGAGGCCACCGAAGACGCCCCGAGCCCATTTTTGCCCACTAGGTAAAATTTCGGCCTAGTTGTTAAGAACATGAACTTTCCAAGTACCCTTTAGGAAAATTTCTAAATTTTAGCATATTTTCTAATTTTCTACCTTACTAACATTTTGTAGGACCGTCCTAGGAAAATCGCCCACTTTCGTCATATTATTCCGAACTAGGTAAGGGGGAAGAGCGGGTTAGTTCTCGTGGGCCCTCTTAGGCCCAAAATAAGCATCAACCCGAATAATAAATTTTAAGTAAACAATTGGGCTAAACAAAATCTTTAAACGCGTGGGCAACATGGGTAGGGTAATTAATTAGTTTTTCTAGAGTTTTATTTTATTATATTATATTTTATTTTAGTTCTCTTCCTTTGAGATGTAATTTTGGTTGGTTGGTTGTATGGTTGTAATGATGTGATGTATGATGTATGTTTGGCGCTAGTATCATACTAGGACCGCTTATAACAAGAATTAAATTAGAAATATGTTAGGACCGCCTAAATAAACACCGCTAGTACCATGTTTAGGGCCGACAAGCTCATTAGCAACATGATGAGATTGGAAGGAACCGTTAGTGGCATGTTAGGGCCGTAATAAATTATTATAAGCCGATAGATAAAGGATTAGGAGCGTAAATACTAAATGACCAATTTAGAAAGAATTCATGAGAAATGAGATGAACATTTATCACAAATACACTTAAAAGATATCATTGATTGTCATGACATCATGTAACACTAAACTAAGATAACATGATAAAAGAAATAGGATGCACTAGAATCATGGCATTCTACTAAAAAGAGCTAAAATAAAATGAGCTACGTTCATGCATCAATTGGTTGTTGCATATGATTGATGTTTGTCATACACAATATTGCATTAAGTAAAAGATTTGAAGAGTAAGATAAAATACGAGGCATGCAAGGTTGGTGACAAACCATATCTACATGACTTAACAAGCCGTAAATTTAGACGAGAGGTTCGGAACGGACGATTCGAACCCGAGAGGCATGTTAGGGTGGCGGCGGACCGTCCCTAGTCATGACCCGATATTGACATGGAGTATGGAGATATGATTTGTGCGCTGTCAGACCATAGCTGGCGAGGGACCATGCTTATGGCTGTTATCACGAGAGGCTCTACCTCGGCGTAGGTATCCCGAGAGGCTCTGGCTTGGTGGCATCCCTAGTGGCACTGCCTAAGAGTTATCCCGAGAGTGGGTGATGTACACACTCACCACCCTAGGTTCGTCCGACGGCAATTAAGTATTGGATTAAGTGATCGATCAAGAACATATTATTTAATCGGTAAAAAGAACTATGCATATGCATGGTAGTTCAAGCATGCTAGTAGGATTTTGATTTTGTTGTTATGATGTTGTATGGAATTGTTCTTTAAGTAAATTGCTACAGCTTAAAGTTTATTATTCGTTGTTGTTTGTTACAGGAATATTAGGACCCACGTGATGGGCCTGATACTTCCCTCTTACTGAGCAAGTTGTGCTCATCCCTCCTCTTAACATGTTTTTCTAGGTGAGTACTATGAGGAGACAGAGTACACTGAACCATATAACGAGGTTCAAGATGTGGAGCAGACTGAGTGAGAGTACGCTGTAGCCCCTCGAAAGTAGAACTGGCTGGGACTGAGTTTTAACTTTGTGTTATTTGATTTCTAAAGAAACATATGGTTTGTTTAAATTGGCATCTTATCCGCATATTAGTTTTCCTGGGATTGTCACTTAACTACTCTGATTTCGTTTAATACTCTTATTGTTTGGAAAATAATTTAAAATAAAATGTTTTACCTCACATTTCTTAAATTATTTTAATTAAATGCTTTATTATTCTGGGAGTTTAAGATATCTTTTAAAATTAAGGTTTATAAAATTGGGGGCGTTACACAATAACATTAACTCATCTATAAAATAGAGAGTAAGTATATATTTTGAGACCTTGGGGGATGAGTGCATTATTTTATTAAAAGTCAAGAGTAGAGTATTTAAGTTTTTTTAAGTAATGTACAGTTATTTATAGTTACATGTCTTTGGAAAAACTCAATGTTTACTTACCAAGTCTATACATTGATATCATGGCCCATATTTGTATCATACTTATTGAAAAAAGTTGTTTTTGCTTCATTTTCTTATTGAATGTTCCACTTGTGGACTTAACTTGTGTCTTTTTTCTTATATTTTGAATAAAACCTCAAAACATTTATTAAAAACTTATGCCTTATTTATTTTAACTTAAGTCAACTTAATTCAAATGACTTATTTTTATTTTTTACAAACTTTTTACTTGGAACCAAACAAGTGTTGAACAATCTTTTTATCCTTTATATTATAATTTTTTTAATTCTTTTAATGAAACCTAATTTTTCCATCATCTATTTAATTGAAATCATATTAGCACTAGAATACTGTAGAAAATTGACTTGATCATAAAATAGAGGGTAAGTGTAAGTTAAAAACCTTGGGAGTGAGTGTATTTTTTTTATTAAAATTTAAAATTCAGTTAAATAAATTTTTTAGTAATGTATAGTTACTTATAATTTGATATCATGACCCATATTTGTGTCATACTTATTAAAAGAAAATTATTTTCACTTCAGCTTCTTATTGAATGTCTTACTTGTGGACTTAGCATATATATTTTTTCCTAGTTTAAACAAAACCTCAAAATATTTATTAAAAAATTAGCTTATATCTCTTTAAAAAGTTAAAGTTATGCTAATATATTAATAATAATTTTTTTTAAGTGTTTGGGCTAACTAATATAAGATTTATGTTTTAGTTATTAGCCTTTTGAATCTAAAGTGTGAAAATGATGATAAAATTTAGAAATTTAACTTTTAATAAAATTTCTAAATACATGTTACCATTATGTCAATTAAATTAAGATCTTTTCTTAATAATTTGTGTAATATTAAATTTAAATTTGAAACAGAGAAAAAATTTGTGAAAATTTCATAAGATATTAAAAGTATGAAGAAGAAATTTTATAAGTACTCTACTATCATAAATGGATAAAATTCTATCATTTTCTTTTGCAACCAGTAATACCTGCAGCATATTCTACAGTGTATTATTATTATTATTATTATTATTATTATTATTATTATTATTATTATTATTATTATTAAATAAAATCAAATATGATAAGAAATATTTTATAGTGGATGACACAAATGAGAATAATTATGATGAAATATTATAATAAAAAAATGTAAAAATATAAAAATGAAAATAATAAGAAACATAATATTTATTTTAAGAAAGAAAATTAGAATTATAGTTATTTGAGTAAAAAATAATTGAGTATTTTTATTCATAAGTGCAATGTATGTGTGCATTTACTAGGATTATAAAAAGTATGAAGGTGTATAAATGTTGAATGTGTATCACCCCCATATCCCACATGGGTGAATTGTGGGAAGCCTTATGTGGATATATAGGCTCTAGTTCTAGAACATAAGCACTTAGTGCTTATCCTTTTTTAAAGGATAGCCCATGTGGTGTAGGTAAGTGTTCTATTCACCGGTTTTGGACTTGGGTTGTTACAGATGGTATCAAAACCAACCCGGGATCACGATGGTGTAGCACAGTAGGTGTGCACATGCATCGTCTACCGAGATTGATCTTGGATTTGAGAGGCTACTTGGTCGGTGTAACGACCCAAGTCCAGAACCGGTCAACGGAACACCTGCCCACACTACATGGGCTATCCTTTATGAAAAAGATAAGTGCTAGGTGCTTATGTTTTGGAATTTGAGCCTATATATCCACATAAGGCTTCCCACAATTCACCCATGTGGAATATGGGGGTGTTACAAACTCCCCCCTTATGTACCCAACGTCCCCGTTGGGGTCAATCGGATTACTTGGTTCCTCAAACCAAGTAACCTCTCTAATCGGACAACTTAGCCCCTAGCCAATTAGCCTCTCGAATCCAGGATCAGTCCCGGTAGACGATGCATGTGCATACCCACTATGCCACACCATCGTGGTCCCGGGTCGGCTCTGATACCAAACTGTAACGCCCCCAATTTTATGAACCTTAATTTTAAAAGATATCTTAAATTCCCAGAATTATAAAGCATTTAATTAAAATAATTTAAGAAATGTGAGGTAAAACATTTTATTTTAAATTATTTTCCAAACAATAAGAGTATTAAACGAAATCAAAGTAGTTAAGTGACAATCCCAGGAAAACTAATATGCGGATAAGGTGCCAATTTAAACAAACCATATGTTTCTTTAGAAATCAAATAACACAAAGTTAAAACCCAGTCCAAGCCAGTTTTACTTTCGAGGGGCTACAGCGTACCCTCACTCAGTCTGCTCCACATCTTGAACATCGTTATATGGTTCAGTGTACTCTGTCTCCTCATAGTACTCACCTAGAAAAACATGTTAAGAGGAGGGATGAGCACAACTTGCTCAGTAAGAGGGAAGTATCAGGCCCATCACGTGGGTCCTAATATTCCCGTAACAAACAATAATGAATAATAAACTTTAAGCTGTAGCAATTTACTTAAAGAACAATTCCATACAACATTATAACAACAAAATCAAAATCCTACTAGCATGCTTGAACTACCATGCATATGCATAATTCTTTTTACCGATTAAATAATATCTTCTTGATCGATCACTTAATCTAATACTTAATTGCCGTTGGACGAACCTAGGGTGGTGAGTGTGTACATCACCCACTCTCGGGATAGCTCTTAGGTAGTGCCACTAGGGATGCCACCAAGCCAGAGCCTCTCGAGATACCTACGCCGAGGTAGAGCCTCTCGTGATAACAGCCATAAGTATGGTCCCTCGCCAGCTATGGTTTGACAGCGCACAAATCATATCTCCATACTCCGTGTCAATATCGGGTCATGACTAGGGACGGTCCGCCACCACCCTAACATGCCTCTCGGGTTCGAATCGTCCGTTCCGAACATCTCGTCTAAATTTACAGCTTGTTAGGTCATGTAGATATGGTTCGTCACCAACCTTGCATGCCTCGTATTTTATCTTACTCTTCAAATCTTTTACTTAATGCACTCTTGTGTATGACAAACATCAATCATATGCAACAACCAATTGATGCATGACCGTAGCTCATTTTATTTTAGCTCATTTTAGTAGAATGCCATGATTCTAGTGCATCCTATTTCTTTTATCATGTTATCTTAGTTTAGTGTTGCATGATGTCATGACAATCAATGATATCTTTTAAGTGTATTTGTGATAAATGTTCATTTCATTTCTCGTGAATTCTTTCTAAATTGGTCATTTAGTATTTACGCTCCTAATCCTTTATCTATCGGCTTATAATAATTTATTACGGACCTAACATGCCACTAACGGTTTCTTCCAATCTCATCATGTTGCTAATGAGCTTGTCGGCCCTAAACATGGTACTAGCGGTGTTTGTCTCGCCGGCCCTAAATATGCTACTAGCGGTGTTTATTTAGGCGGTCCTAACATATTTCTAATTTAATTCTTGTTATAAGCGGTCCTAGTATGATACTAGCGCCAAACATACATCATTACAACCATACAACCAACCAACCAAAATTACATCTCAAAGGAAGCGAACTAAAATAAAATAAAATTCTAGAAAAACAAATTAATTACCTAACCCATGTTGCCCACGCATTTAAAGATTTTGTTTAGCCCAATTGTTTATTTAGAATTTATTATTCGGGTTGAAGCTTATTTTGGGCCTAAGAGGGCCCACAAGAATTAACCCACTCTTCCCCCTTACCTAGTTCGGAATAATACGGCAAAAGGGGCGACTTCCTAGGACGGTCCTACAAAATGTTAGTAAGGTAGAAAATTAGAAAATGTGCTAAAATTTAGAAATTTTCCTAAATGGTATTTGGAAGGTTCATGTTCTTAACATTTAGGCCGAAATTTTACCTAGTGGGCAAAAAGGGTCTCAGGGTGCCTTCGGTGGCCTCGTGCCTATTCGGGATCGTGCCGGGAGCCTTCTTGATATTGATCCTAAAAATTAAAGCGGCCATACACTAACTTATAAGCTCATTTAATGGCTGTAAAAATTGATTTTGGAAGGAAAAAATTTTTATTTTGGTTACCGATGTGTTTTCGGGATCTCTGACGCTCCGGGAGTCCAACAAAGCGCCAAACCTTCAAGTAAGGATTTTCTAACCCTTTATAACAACATGGACAGCAAAGATAAGATAATTGTTAGGGTTGTAAGATTTGAAATTGACAGCCGAAAGAATTTTAAAAAGACTATGGTGGCTTACCGGGGTTTAGGAGCAAGTATGGACCCGATTGCACTGGAAACGAGTACAAAAACCTAAAAGTTGGATTAACGATAATCTACCAAAAAAATTACAGCAAAGATATAAGGCCTTTAGGTGCTGGAAAAAAAATTAAAAGAGTGATATAAAAGGATTTGGGCTCACACAAATGAATCTGGGATTGTCGGTACGCGTAGGGTCGATTTTACTCTCCGGATGAGATTTCTCTTCAACCTAATGAACCTAGGTAAGATTAGGCAAAATTATTGTTCTAATAATCCAGAATAAAAATTAATCGTAGCATAAAGGGCTGTACTTACACCGTTTTGATGAAGGAATAAGAACGACAATAACTGGCGTGAAGAGGACCAAAGGATGGCGGGCTGCCTTTTTCCCAAAATCTGATTTTTTTTTTCTTTCTTATGGTGGTGAGCTATTGAAGGAGGAGAGAATAAGAAGTGGCAGGTGGTGCGGCTTGGCGGCCTGGAGAGGAAAAAGAAAAGTTGAAGGCAACGCATATGCCTAGGTTTTTAATTACTGGAGGCGCAATAGCCTTTTTTTTTTTTTTTTTTTGAAAAAAAAAATCCTGTAGGTGCGTGGCGGCTGGAACATTTTATAAGAATGAAATTAGGGTTAGGGAGAAAAGAAAAATAATCCTATGTAGCAGTAGCATGAACCCAGTTTAAACCTCACACGTGCGTTGGCTAAATTTTGGGAAACCTAAGCAAACGAATTCAGAATTGAGTGAGGTAAATTTCTCTTGACTCATTTTTTCGAGAAGAATCCAATGGTGCTCCCAGATTTTCCATCTGATGCTCGGTTGTAAATGACAAAAATGCCCCTAGCCTAAAGAAAATGACTATGAGCTTCCTGTTTGGAATTTGACTTAATAACTACTAAAGGAATTATCTAAGGATCAAGATTCTAAATTTTATATTGATTTTCTAAATTGTTAGGTAAAATTAAAAAAAATACCCTTAAGGACAAAATGCTAATTAATTTATTTTTATTTATTTATTTTATTTTATTATTATTATTTTTTAATTTTATTTTTTTATTTATTTAGGGTAATTTGGTAATTTTCTTTTCCTTAATTACTAGGGTTATTACAGCCTCCTCCCCTTAAAAGAAATTTTTCCCCAAATTTGAAAGAGGGTGTTGAGAAGTACCTTAAAGCTATGGATACTTCTTTCGAAGCTTATCCTCAACTTCCCAGGTTGCTTCTTGCTCTCCATGATTATTCCAAATGACCTTTACCAGTTGAATGACTTTGTTGCACAGTATCTTTTCTCTATGATCCACAATGGCCAAAGGCTCCTCGACGTAAGTCAAATCCTCACGTAACTGCAACGGCTCCCATGGAATAACATGTGCTGGATCTGGCTGATACTTTTGAATATTACTCACGTGGAACACGTTATGAATTCTAGCCAAGTTAGGTGGTAAGGCTACTCTATAAGCCACCTTTCCAACCCGTTCTAAAACTTCAAAAGGTCCAACAAAGCGCGGGGCTAACTTTCCTCTCATTTCAAAACGTTGAACTCCCTTGGTTGGTGACACCTTTAAGAACACATGATCACCAACAGAAAACTCCAAGGGACGACGCCTCTGGTTTGCATAACTCCGCTGCCTATCTTGAGCCGCTACCAATCGTCGTTTGATTATTTTGACCTTATCTGAAGTTTGTTGTACCAAATCTGGTCCTAATAAAGGCATGTCGCCCACTTCTTCCCAACACACCGGAGTACGACAACTACGTCCATACAAAGCCTCATAGGGGGCCATTTGAATGCTGGAGTGATAGCTATTGTTATAAGCAAACTCCACTAGTGGCAGGTCATTATCCCAGGAGTTCTTGTAATCCAGTGAACAAGCTCTAAGCATATCCTCAATAGTTTGTATAGTCCTCTCCGACTGCCTATCTGTCTGTGGATGATAAGCGGGCTCATTAATGTCACAGTGCCCAACTGTTCTTGTAAAACCTGCCAAAACTGTGATGTGAATCGTGGATCCCTATCAGAAACAATGCTCCTCGGTACTCCATGAAGACGAACTATCTCAGATATGTATAATTCAGCTAATCTAGCTACAGGCCAAGTCTTTTGGATTGCCAAAAAATGGGCTGACTTGGTTAACCGATCAACTATAACCCATATTGCATCATGTCGACGATGAGTGGTAGGTAGCCCGACTATGAAATCCATTGCAATGTCATCCCACTTCCATTGAGGAATCTCTAATGGCTATAGCAGTCCTCCAGGTCTCTGGTGTTCTACTTTGACCTTCTGACAAGTCAGACATCTAGATACAAACTCTGCAATATTCTTCTTCATGCCACTTCACCAAAAGCTTTTCTTCAAATCATGGTACATCTTGGTGCCCCCCGGGTGGATGGTCAATCGAGATGCATGTGCCGCCGATAAAACATCATACTTTACCTCACTACCTTGGGGAACAAAAATTCTATTTTGAAATTTTAGGGTACCATCCACATCCACACTGAATCCTTTTTGCCCTAGAACTGACCATTCTCGGCATTGTGGATCCTCCTTTTGCGCCTCCTTGACCCTTGCCACAAGTGTAGGCTCCATATGCAAACTGGCCATGAGAACCTGGGGTCCATTCACTTGAACACCTAAGCTCATATGACTAAACTCCTCTAGTAGTTTCCACTCAGAAACCACCATAGCATTCAGTTTAGCACCCATTTTTCTACTCAAAGCATCAGCCACTAGGTTAGCTTTACCTGGGTGATATTGAATAGTGCAATTATAATCGGAGAGATATTCAACCTAACGACGCTGTCGATTATTGAGTTCCTTCTGTGACAATAGATACTATAGGCTTTTGTGATCAGTGAAGAACTCAAACTCTTCTCCATACAAATAATGTCGCCAAAGCTTTAATGCATGTATGACAGCTGCCAACTCCAGATCATGAGTTAGGTAATTAAGCTCATGAGGCTTCAACTGCCCAGACCCATAAGCGATCACCTTTCCCGCCTGCATCAATACACAGCCCAGCCCTTGATGTGATGCATCTGTATAAACTGCAAAACGACTACGCCCATCAGGAAGAGTAAGAACAGGTGCAGAGACTAACCGCTTCTTTAACTCCTGAAAATTATTTTCGCACTGCTCGGTCCATTGGAATGGTTGATCCTTCTTAGTCAGTTGGGTCAAAGGGCGTGCCAGCTTTGAATAACCTTCCACAAAATGTCTATAATACCCAGCCAAGCCCAAGAAACTCCGAATCTCAGACACGGTCTTCGGTTGTTGCCAGTTCACCACAGCTTCAACCTTACTAGGATCCACTGAAATTCCTTCCTTAGTTACCACATGGCCTAAAAAGGTGACACCAAATTCAGCTGTCGATAATCGATGCACATCCTCAAGCTGCCATCCTTCTTCTTCACGAATAAAACAGGAGCACCCCAAGGTGAGGTACTTGGACGTATGAACCCTTTTTCGAGAAGCTCCTGTAATTGACTTTTTAGTTCCGCCATTTCTGAGGGAGCCATTTGATAAGGTGCTTGAGAGATAGGAGCCGTTCCTGGCAATAAATCAATGGGGAAGTCAACATCCCGGCTAGGTGGCATTCCAGGTAACTCCTCTGGAAACACTTCTGGAAATTCTTCCACAATGGGAATACCGGCTACTGATTCAGGCTTCTCTGAATCTGTCTGCACATAAGCCAAATAGCCAACACCACCTTGTCGGAGATATCTATTAGCTTGCAAGCTAGAAATTAAGATTGAAGTGAAGCTCTTTTTATCCCCAACAAACTGCACTTCTGATCCATCAGGCAAGGAGAAGGTAACTAGTTTCTGATAGCAATCCACCTTAGCATGGTGGCGATGTAGCCAATCCATGCCCAAAATACAATCAAATTCAGATATCCCAAGCACAAAGAGGTCAGAGTCTAAATCGCGTCCTTCGACAGAAATCGAGCAAGATTGAAGTACACGAGTAGAACTCATACTAGTGTCTGATGGTGTAGAAACCACTAGTATGAAAGGAAGCTCTTTAACAGGCATGCCTAACTGATTTGCTAGTCTAGGAGATATGAAAGAATGTGTGGACCCCGAGTCTATAAGAACTCTAGCAGGAAACCCAGAAATAGAAAGAGTACCTACGATCGATTCAAACAATCACTAACCTAAGCATGCCACTACCATGAACTTGAAATTAAAGGCTATAATTAAAAGCTATAACTAACAGCGTACCTTGCACCACACCTGGAGCATCCTCTGCCTCCTAAGCTGTCACTGCGTAAACACGTCCTGCCACACAAGGTTTCTTTGTTGGTTGTTCTACCGGTGCTGTTGGTGGAACGGGTGCTGCTGGTGGATAGATGCCCTATCTCCTGGCAATAAAAACAGGTCACACACCGCCCTCCAATTGGGTGAAAGAAATGACAAGTCTGACATCTAGGCCCTCCCTGGCCCTGAAAAACCGGTCGCACTGTAGACCCTCCTGTCCCATTAAGCTGTAGTCGGGTAACTCTGCTATCAATTGGCTAACCTCTGCCAAAATGTCCTTGCCCCTGGGCAGGCATCGGTCGTGGTATAGGACGGAAACTGCCCGCATGTGTAGGTCGTGATGGCATATGACTCCGACTCGTGTCAAGCGGTCTAGATAGTTGCTTATCTCGCATCCTTGCCTCACCCCGTTGAGCTAAGGATACTGCCTTCTCAAAGGTATCAATTTCTTGCATAATCAGCTGATCTGCTAGCTCGTCACGCAAACCATTAACATACCTCTTGATTTTCCTTGGTTCATGTGCCACAATGTGCTCAGCATAGCGGGCCAAGGCATTAAATCTAGCTGTGTACTGATCTACTGTCATGCTCCCCTGTACCAGTGCAAGAAACTCCTGCTCTTTTCTGTCCCTCATGGCCTCAGAGAAGTATCGACCATAGAAAGTATGCACGAATGTCTCCCAAGTGATATATCCACCCTCAGTTCTCGGAACCCCTGGTAGAGTGGCCTCCCACCATGTCTGGGCCTCCTCAACCAAGCTAAAGGTAGCTAAGTCCACCTTGTCCTCTTCTGGAATTCTCAAAGCTGTAAGTGTCCTCTCCGAAGCCCTGATCCACTCCTCAGCTTTGGTAGGGTTAACCCCACCAGTATACTCACCAGTTAGCCTCTTGAACCGCTCAAGTAAGTTGGCCCTATGCTGACATCTAGCCGGGGCATGAGGCTGCTGCTCCTGCTCATTCAAATTCTGAAAGTACTGGCCTAAGGCAATGACCAATTTAGAAAGAATTCACGAGAAATGAGATGGACATTTATCACAAATACACTTAAAAGATATCATTGATTGTCATGACATCATGCAACACTAAACGAAGATAACATGATAAAAGAAATAGGATGCACTAGAATCATGGCATTCTACTAAAATGAGCTAAAATAAAATGAGCTACGGTCATGCATCAATTGGTTGTTGCATATGATTGATGTTTGTCATACACAAGAGTGCATTAAGTAAAAGATTTGAAGAGTAAGATAAAATATGAGGCATGCAAGGTTGGTGACGAACCATATCTACATGACCTAACAAGCCGTAAATTTAGACGAGAGGTTCGGAACGGACGATTCGAACCCGAGAGGCATGTTAAGGTGGTGGCGGACCGTCCCTAGTCATGACCCGATATTGACACGGAGTATGGAGATATGATTTGTGCGCTGTCAGACCATAGCTGGCGAAGGACCATGCTTATGGCTGTTATCACGAGAGGCTCTACCTCGGCGTAGGTATCCCGAGAGGCTCTGGCTTGGTGGCATCTAACGACCCAAGTCCAGAACCGGTCAACGGAACACTTGCCCACACCACATGGGCTATCCTTTATGAAAAGGATAAGCGCTAGGTACTTATGTTTTGGAATTTGAGCCTATATATCCACATAAGGCTTCCCACAATTCACCCATGTGGGATATGGGGGTGTTACAAACTCCCCCCCTTATGTACCCAACGTCCCCGTTGGGGTCAATCGGATTACTTGGTTCCTCAAACCAAGTAACCTCTCTAATCGGACTACTTAGCCCCTAGCCAAGTAGCTTCTCGAATCCAGGATCAGTCCCAGTAGACGATGCATGTGCATACCCACTATGCCACACCATCGTGGTCCCGGGTCGGCTCTGATACCATCTGTAATGACCCAAGTCCAGAACTGATCAACGGAACACCTGCCCACACCACATGGGCTATCCTTTATGAAAAGGATAAGTGCTAGGTACTTAGGAATGGACTCTCAGTATAAGGAGGTTCTCCCGTCCCATACCAGCAGACTCAACCATATACTTTGAACCAAACCTGGCTCTGATACCATCTGTAACGACCCAAGTCCAGAACCGGTCAACGAAACACCTGCCCACACCACATGGGCTATCCTTTATGAAAAGGATAAGCGCTAGGTGCTTATGTTTTGGAATTTGAGCCTATATATCCACAGAAGGCTTCCCACAATTCACCCATGTGGGATATGGGGGTCTTACAGTCGGGGACTAAGTAGTTCAATTAGAGATATTACTTGTTCTGGGGAGCCATGTAAACTGACTAATTGCAAAGAGGATGTTAGGTACATAAGGAGGGAGAGTTTGTAACTCTCCTATATCCCACATAGGTGAACTATGGGAAGCCTTATGTGGATATATAGGCTCCAGTTCTAGAACATAAACACCTAACACTTATCCTTTTTCAAAGGATAGCTTATGTGGTGTGAGCAGGTGTTCTGTTGACCGGTTCTGGACTTGAGTCGTTACAGAACGGCTTTATTGCCCTTCAATTATAAGATGTTTATTCTTTTAATGAAACCCACTTTTTTCATTATCTATTTAAGTGGAGTTGTATTAGTACTAGAACACTAAGAGAAACTCTTAAGTTGTCACTAATTTTTTTTTCGTTACAAACTTGCCCGCCCTTAATTCAATATTACAGAATTATGTATCATATACAATTATTTTTTGTGTTAATCTTACCTAAAACTCTTAAATTGCTATTAAAATGTTTTTGCTTCAAACATGTTACCCTTGGTTCTATCTTATTATCAAATAATACCCCTGAGTAAATATTTTATAAAACTTAAATTTCAACTTATCATTACAAAAAATTTCATAGCCAAATCTTTTATTTGAATAAAGACTTAAATGTAAAACTCATGCTAAAATTTGTACAGCTAAATATTTTATAAAACTTAAAATTTTAACTTAGCATTTTAAAAACCTTCATAACTAAGTTTTTTATTTGAATAAAAAATTAAATATATGGTAAAACTCAAGCTAAAGTTTGTATTGCTGTAAAAGGTATCTTTGAATATAAATTTTTTTTCAATTAAGATTTTTTTTATTTTGAAAATTCAATGAGTATATGTTGTGAAAGCTTATTATGTAGTAAAACTCATGCTAAAATTTCAAATGAAAATCTATAAGTGCTGAATATCAAAAAATAATTTTAGGTATAAAAAGTATATATTAAAAAATTATATAATTGAACACTTTATAATAGTACACATATAGTTTTTCCTTTATCCTAAAATTATAAGTTCTTTTATTGTTTTAATGATAAAAAAATTCTATTGTCTCTTTAATTAGAATTGTGTTAGTATTAAGGCTCTAAAAAAAGGAAAAGAAAAGAATACACTTTTAGATATCTAAATATATAGTTGTCTATTTAATTAGATATTTTGCAGTATTAAAATGCTAAAAATCTAACAAGAGAGGGAAAAAATGCAAAGCAGGATGCGTTTCGCCTCTAGTTTTAAGGAAATTTACTATTTTGATTGCTAAACTTACTTTGACCAATAAATGTAATTAATTTTAACAAATATGGCCTAATTTTATTCTACTATTAAAAATATCTTTGAATATAATTTTTTTTTCAATTAATTTTTCTTTTCTTTACTTGGATGAATATATACTTTAAAAGCTTAGGTATTTAATCTATATTAGAGCAATCATATAATTTACATATGAGTTAAGCACATACTATGGAAAAAAAATAAAAGAATTATTATTGCAATAAAGGCCATTGTGAAAAATTTTAGAAAAAAAAATTCATAGCTCCTAGAATTAGTTGCTTCTATGATCATAAAGAGGTTTTTAGTATAAACTCTTTTTTTACAATTTTTCAATATTTTAAAATACTAGAAAAATTATAAGAATTATTTTTTCCCACATGGTCATCATTTTGAATGTTGAGGCAAAAGTTTTTATTCTTAGATACTAAATAATATTAATTTATTTTTATTATTATTAGTTTTTTAGAGCCAATAAAATCTTATGAGTTGTATCAAAGTAGCATTACGCATGTATTGTTTTTAGGCTTTAATTTTTGCAAAAATCATTACATAACCACAAATTTTTTTAAATTTGAAAATAAGCCCTAAATTTTTTATAAATGCTTTTGGATGTTAGTTTTGGGTCAAATTATTTTCTCTTTCCTTCACTTGTTGTTCAAACTACTACCTTCATCTCAAGTTCTTTGCAACATTTTGGTTTTTTGACTTAAGTTTGAATTAATTTTTTTATATTAATATTTATTAAATTTTAAAAAAAAATTATTTAAAAATTAAAATTTTTACAATTTGTAAATGTAATTTTGTAAAATTTTTTATAGAAAATATTAAATTACATAAATTTAAGTAAAAAACCTGAAATGCTGCAAATAACATGTAATAGAGAGAGTATAATAATAATAATAATAATAATAATAATAATAATAATAATAATAATAATAATAATAATAATACTTAAAACTTACAACCTTTCATTGATAATTATTTATACATTAAACAAATAATAGCAATATAATAAAGTTTTAACTCTATTTACAAAGAAAAATAAAATTTTTAATAAGAGTCTTTTTACACTATAAGGCCTTATAGGAATTTAAACCTTCAGCTTCATCTATACTAATATTGGGGCCTCATACAATCAAGTGAAATTAGAGCTATATAGTTGACTTAGCCTACTTATTAGAGAGTTACAAAGATTAATGAATGTTCTAACATGAAGATTTAGGGTTTAAATCACACGTTTGAAAAAGAAAAAAGACAATTGTCTGAAGTTGATTAGGCAAAATAATTTATTTTTATTTTTATGGGATTTTTCATGTAAAAATAATATCATTTGAAAACTAATTATATATATATATATATATATATATAATTTATTAAATAAAATTTTTATTGTAATTTCTATGAATTTTTTAATTATTCAACCTTAAAAAATAATAACAATTTCAGGCAAAAAGAGCCATAAAAAAAATTTGGATTAATTTGACTTAATACTAAATAAATTAGATCTTTATCTCAATGGTTAGGTTCAAGCTTTTTTGGGTTTATGTTCTATACTTTGGTTCTCTTCTTACAAGTTAGTTTATATACCAAGAATTATTTGACATACCTGAGAGTATAGTTTAGACTTTTCCAGCTTAATTATAAATTATTTTCACCCTAACACTACTATCTAGCTTGAAAATAATAAATAAATTCTTATGACATATGTTGAGAGAGTATAAAATTTTTATTGTGTCAAACTACTAATTTTCGTACAAAGAGAGTAAATTATCAAGGTTTTTATTTTGCATGTATAAAAATTATGAAAGTGACAAAATTTTTATCAACTTTTATAATCTTAACCTATGGGCGTTTTATTATTTTTAAGGAGACCTAAATTAATTTGGTGTTATATATTTATTAGAGGCATAATTAGCACTAAGAATCTAAAAGGGAAAGAAAGAAAAAATAGAAGTCCCATATGTGCAATTTTTTTTTTAAAAAAGGAATCCATATGTCATTTCTTAGCTTTAATACAATTACTTAAATTTATGAATTAAGTATACATTTTAGTGGAAAGAAATATTAAATAGCCATAATAAGTTAAATTGTTGTAACAAATATGTCATTAATTAGATTATATATTTTTGGGACATGTCCTTAAACATAAATTATCAATTTTTTGTACTCTTAAACTTGAATGAAATATTTTAATTGGAATTCAAAAGTTTCAAAAACCTCATAATTGTATTTATTTGAATCAATGATAAAAGCATGAATATGTCAAAATGTTTGGCAACCGTTTTATCCTTATGTTTTATTTTGGGTAAAATTCACCAGAGGTACCTTAGTTTTTTTTTTTTGTCTTAATTGAGTACCCTACCTTCAATTTGTCCTAGTGAGGTACCTTACCTCTTAACGCGTGTCCTATCTAAACACTTTCTGTTAATTTTAGAGTCATATTTGACAGAAAATACTGATGTGGCATAAAAAACATTAAAATAAATCATAAAATAACACTTGTGGCCCTTTACTTTTTGGGAAATTTTAAAAAACCCCACAACTACTAAAATACTTTTAAGCCAAACCAAATAATCTGGAAAACTGATAAAAAAAAACAAGGGAAACAAATTCAAAATTGGAGAAACAAAATCAGAACAAATGCAAAAACGAAATCCGGACAGTAACCCTGCCGTCATATCTCGTCAAAAATCCCCTTTTGTTCTTGTCACCTAACCTGCTCACCGATTCGAACTTCCTCTGCAACCACTTCGACAACTATCGTGACGGCACTGCCGACTGTAGGCATTCCGATCAGAGACAAAGCAGCTTCGGTTAAAGACAAAGTAGATCTTGCTGATTTGGGTGCAAATCTTCACCAGCTTCGCATCATAACTCATCCCTTAATTTTTCTCCTCATCTGCCTCTTCATCTCCATCGACTTTATCATTAGGCCATGTCTCTCTATCGATTTTATCCTTCATCGGCCGTCTTCCTCGATTTTGTACTCTATTGGTCATCCGTCAATCTCGTCCTCCGTTGGTCATTCCTCAATCTTATTGCCTCCGTTAATCCCCTGATCGTCGGTCATCCCTTGATCTCGTCATCTCTCGATCTCATTGCCATCATCAATCACTTTTCGCCTTCATTAATCGCCACATCACCATCATTAATTGCCTCGTTGGGTCGTTGCCTCTATCGATTGCCTCTTCTATATTCTTTTGTTTCTTTGTGTAGTTGTCTTCTCTATCTTCATTTGATTCGTAGGCATGATTGGGCTTCAAGCGCATGATTGTTAGCCTTTCAGAGAAGGGTGGCTTGGCTTGAGCATCAGATGTGTGAATGATGGTCGGAGGTTGAGATGAGGTGGTTTCAACGAGAATCGACACATGAGTGAAGAGCGAGAAGTGAACAGAAATGATGGCGGCGACGAGTGAGGATCGAGCGGTGAGGGGTAGCGATGAGTGAGGACCGAGAAGCGGCGGCGGCAGCGACAATGACAAGCAAGGATAAAACAGCGGCAGCAATGACGATGAGCAAGGGGCTGCTGCGATGAAGCAGAGGAGCTAGAGACCAAGGGTTAGATTTAAAATCTTAGAGTTTAGAATTATTGATAGAAAAAATTAAAGGACCACAAGTGGTTTTTTACAATTTATTTTAACATTTTTTATGCCACATTAGTATTTTCCGTCAGATGTAACTTTGAAATTAATAGAAAGTACTAAGATAGAATACGCGTTAAGAGGTAAGGTAACTCGCTAGGACAAATTAAAGGTAGAGTACCCAATTAGGATTAAAAAAAAAGCTAAGGTACCCCCGATGAATTTTACCTGCTTTATTTTATTTCCCATTTTAATGATACTCAAATTTGTCATTTCCTATTTATTAGATTTAAAAAAAATTATAGAAAGGAAGAAAAAACAAAAAATAGATCAAAGTGATGATAAGCTCTTTCGCTTTATATTAGGAAAATAAGATTAGTATTTGAAAAAGAAAAATAGAAAAAAGAATTACTGATTGTTTTCTATGTTTTCTATAAGTTTTTTATAGCAAAAAACTTAAAAATGCCACTAAATTTTAAATTTTGTAACAGACATGTGTTTGATTTATATGTCCATAAACATGCCCAAAACCATAATGTTTATCAATTTATTTGCTTTTTAAACTTGGAATGTATTCATCAGAACTTAAAAGTACTACTTAATATCCATATTTATCTATATGTAATAAAATTTTCAAAGATATATAAAATGACTAAACCTCAAATTATAGTTATTAATTTGACTTTTAGGTATGAAGATTCTGCTCTACTTTAATGAGGTTACTTTTGTAATAACCCTAGAAATTAAGGAAAAGAAAATTACCAAATTACCCTAAATGCAAACTTACCATTTTGCCTCAATGGTATTTTCATAATTTTACCAATCAATTTAGAAAATCAATATAAAATTAAGAACCTTGATCCTTAGATAATTCCTTTAGAGGTTATTAAGTCAAATTCCAAACCAGAAGCTCAAAGTAATTTTCTTTAGGCTAGAGGCATTTTTATCATTTCCAACTGAGCATTTTATCATTTCCAACTGAGAGTACCATTGGATTCTTCTAGCAAAAATGATTCAAAAGAAATTTTCTTCACTTGATTCTGAATTCGTTTGCTTAGATTTAAAAAAACTTTAGCCTACGCACGTGCACGATATAAACCAAGCTCATGTCTTTATTGCATAGAATAATTTCCCAACTAACCCTAATTTATATTCTAGAAATTTTCAGCCGCATATACTATAACGCCCCCAATTTTATAAACCTTAATTTTAAAAGATATCTTAAATTCCCAGAATTATAAAGCATTTAATTAAAATAATTTAAGAAATGTGAGGTAAAACATTTTATTTTAAATTATTTTCCAAACAATAAGAGTATTAAACGAAATCAGAATAGTTAAGTGACAATCCCAGGAGAACTAATATGTGGATAAGGTGCCAATTTAAACAAACCATATGTTTCTTCAGAAATCAAATAACACAAAGTTGAAATCCAGTCCCAGCCAGTTCTACTTTCGAGGGGCTACAGCGTACCCTCACTCAGTCTACTCCACATCTTGAACCTTGTTATATGGTTCAGTGTACTCTGTCTCCTCATAGTACTCACCTAAGAAAAACATGTTAAGAGGAGGGTTGAGCACAACTTGCTCAGTAAGGGGGAAGTATCAGGCCCATCACGTGGGTCCTAATATTCCCGTAACAAACAACAACGAATAATAAACTTTAAGCTGTAGCAATTTAATTAAAGAACAATTCCATACAACAACATAACAACAAAATCAAAGTCCTACTAGCATGCTTGAACTACCATGTATATGCATAATTCCTTTTACCGATTAAATAATAACTTATTGATCGATCATTTAATCCAATACTTAAATGCCGTTGGACGAACCTAGGGTGGTGAGTGTGTACATCACCCACTCTCAGGATAACTCTTAGGCAGTGCCACTAGGGATGCCACCAAGACAGAGCCTCTCGGGATACCTACGCCGAGGTAGAGCCTCTCGTGATAACAGCCATAAGCATGGTCCCTCGCCAGCTATGGTCTGACAGCGCACAAATCATATCTCCATACTCCGTGTCGATATCGGGTCATGACTAGGGACGGTCCGCCACCACCCTAACATGCCTCTCGGGTTCGAATCGTCCGTTCCGAACCTCTCGTCTAAATTTACGGCTTGTTAGGTCATGTAGATATGGTTCGTCACCAACCTTGCATGCCTCGTATTTTATCTTACTCTTCAAATCTTTTACTTAATGTAATCTTGTGTATGACAAACATCAATCATATGCAACAACCAATTGATGCATAACCGTAGCTCATTTTATTTTAGCTCTTTTTAGTAGAATGCCATGATTTTAGTGCATCCTATTTCTTTTATCATGTTATCTTAGTTTAGTGTTACATGATGTCATGTCAATCAATGGTATCTTTTAAGTGTATTTGTGAGAAATGTTCATCTCATTTCTCGTGAATTCTTTCTAAATTGGTCATAGTATTTACGCTCCTAATCCTTTATCTATCGGCTTATAATAATTTATTACGGCCCTAACATGCCACTAACGGTTCCTTCCAATCTTATCATGTTCTTAATGAGCTTGTCGGCCCTAAACATGGTACTAGCGGTGTTTGTCTCGCCGGCCCTAAACATGCTACTAGCGGTGTTTATTTAGGCGGTCGTAACATATTTCTAATTTAATTCTTGTTATAAGCGGTCCTAGTATGATACCATCTGTAACGACCCAAGTCCAGAACCGGTCAACAGAACACCTGCCCACACCACATGGGTTATCCTTTGGAAAATGATAAGCGCTAGGTGCTTATGTTCTGGAATTGGAGCCTATATATCCACATAAGGCTTCCCACAATTCACCCATGTGGGACATGGGGGTGTTACATATACCCCTAAAATAATGAAGTTTAAAGCTAATTCCTTAATTTACTCACCTATATTCCTATTCAAATCACATTTATTCTTATCTTGCTAATTATCCTATTATTGTATTATTATTTCCTTCTTTTTCCCTACACCTCTATTTAGCTTGGAGTCTAATTCTCCCAGCAGAATTTTGAAACAGCCTACTCCTCTGCCATTCATGATTGCAACCACCCACTAGCACAATTTTCTTCGCTTAAACCACAACAAAGGCCACCAACCATTTGACCCTCTTTATACGTGTTGTTGTCTTCACTTTTCCCTCCATTAAACCGTGTAAGTCCAGCCCTTCATGCTTTGATTCTTGGTCATTCCAAAGTATTAGAACATTAATTTAATTCTATATTTTTGCCTAGATTCATCAGACTAAAGAAAAACCCTATTGAGACACAAAAATGATCTTACGCGCATTAGCGATTCTAAATTCATTTGTGTGAGTCTAAACTACTCGAAATCACTATTTTATTATTTTTATTTTTTTCTAGCACCTAAATACCTTATTTTTATTCTATATTTCGTTGCTATATTTTCCTTATTCAAAATTCTAAGCTTGAGCACTCATTTCTGATACAATCAAACCCTTACTTGCACCCGAGCCTCGATAAGCTGCTATAAACTTTTTGGAATTATTTTTGGCTAAAGATTTCAAACCTCACAGCCCTATTAAGTCCATTATCCCTGCTTTCCATGTTGATACAAAAGGCTAGGAACTCCTTATTAAAAGGTTTAGCGCTTCTTTAAACTCCTGGAGCGCCAGAGATCCCAAAAATACATCGGTAACCAAAATAAAAATTTTTTCCTTTCAATATTAGTTTTTACAGCCATGAAATGAGCACATAACTCAGTGTGTTGGCCACTGTGATTTTAGGATAAATATCAAGAAGGCTCCCGACACGATCCCAAGTAGATACAAGGCCACAAAAAACAACCTGAGATCCTTTTTGCTCGCTAGGTAAATTTTTGGCCCAAATATCAAGACTATGAACCCTCCAAGTACCAATTAAGAAATTTTCAAATTTAAGCATATTTTCTAATTTTCTATTCCCTTACCTTTTGTAGGACTGGTTCTAGAAAATTGCCCCATTTCATTGGGATATTTCACAGTAGGTAAGGGGGAAAAGCAGGTTGATTCTCACGGCCCTCTTAGGCCTAAAATAGACATCAATTTAAATAATAAATTCTAAGTAAACAATTGGGCTAAATAAAATCTTTAAATGTGTAGGAAACATGAGTAGGGTAATTATTTAGTTTTTCTTAAATTTTATTTTATTTTAGTTCTCTTCCATTGAGATGTAATTTTGGCTGGTTGGTTGCATGGTTGTAATGATTTGATATATTATGTATGTTTGGCACTACTATCATACTAAGACCGTTTGTAACAAGAGTTAAGTTAGAAGTATGTTATGACTGCTTAAACAAACCTACTAGTACTATGTTTAGAGCCGTCAAGACAAACACCGTTGGTACCATCTTTAGGGCTAATAAGACAAACACCGCTCGTACCATGTTTAGGGCCGACAAACTCACTAGCAATATGATGAGAAGCAACCGTTAGGGACATGTTAGGGCAGTAATAAATTTCTATAAGCCGGTGGATAAAGGATTATGAGCATAAATGCTAAATGAAAAACCTAGAAACAATCATGAGAGAAGAGATGAGCATTTATTATAAACACACTTAAAAGGATATCTGTAATAACCCTAGAAATTAAGGAAAATAAAATTACTAAATTACCCTAAATAAATAAAAATAAATAAAATTAAATAATAATAATAATAATAATAAGTAAATAAAATAAATAAATAAAAATATATTAATTAGCATTTTTTCCTTAAGGGTATTTTTGTAATTTTACCTACCAATTTAGCAAATCAATATAAAATTAAGAATCTTGATCCTTAGATAATTCCTTTAGCAGTTATTAAGTCAAATTCCAAACCGAAAGCTCATAGTCATTTTCTTTATGCTAGGGGCATTTTTGTCATTTCCAACTAAGCATCGGATGGAAAATCGGGGATCACCATTGGATTCTTCTCACAAAAATAAGTCAAAAGAAATTTACCTCATTCAATTCTGAATTCGTTTGCTTAGGTTTTAAAAAAAAATTGAGCCTACACACGGGTAGGGTTTAAATCGGGTTCATGCTACCGTTATATAGGATTATTATATTTTTATTTATCTATCTATTTATTTTTATTTCCCTAACCCTAATTTCTCTCTAATAGCATCCAGCCGCAACACCTTTACAAAAATGATATCAAAAAAATTAATTCATTTTCTCCTTCCGTTTTCTTTTCCTTAAATTAAATCACATTAACTATTATAATGCCATTATTCGTTTCCTTTCCTTTTTGGATTTTTCCGCATGTTCCTACTCTGTCAAAAGCCTGTAGAAAACTACACCTAGGCAAATTAATCTATTCTTTTCTTCTCCCCATCAACCGCCGCCTAAGCCATAAGAAGAAATTGGATTTTTCTGAAGATCGTCCACCATTCTTTCATCCTTTCGCGCTGATTGTTTGCCTCCACTTAGTGCACCATCAAACTTGTGTAAGTCATCTCTCCATGATTTGATTCTTGGTTATTCAAAATACTAGAATGTTAATTTAATTCCATATTTTACCTAGATTTATTAGATTGAGGAGAAATCCTATTGGAACACAAAAACGATCCTACATGCACCAGCGATTCCGAATTCATTTGTGTAAGTCTAAATTATTCTATATCGCTCTTTTAATTTTTTTTTTCCAGCACCTAAAGGCCTTATATCTTTGCTGTAAATATTTGGTAGATTATCATTAATCCAAGTTTTGGGTTTTTCCACTCGTTTCTGGTGCAATCTTGTCCATACTTGGTTCTAAGCCCGGTAAGTCATCGTAGCCTCTTTTAAAAATTATCTTGGCTGCCAATTTTGAATATTACAGCCCTAATAATTCTCTTTTCCTTGCTGTCCATGTTGTTACAAAGGGTTAGAAAATCCTTACTCGAAAGTTTGGTGCTTCTTGGGACTCCCGGAGCGTCAGAGATCCCAAAAACACATCGGTAAACGAAATAAAATTTTTTCCTTCCAAGATCAGTTTTTACAGCCATTAAATGAGCTTATAAGTTAGTGTATAACCGCTGTAATTTTTAGGATCAATATCAAGAAGGCTTACGGCACGATCCCGAATAGGCACGAGGCCACCGAAGACACCCCAAGCCCCTTTTTGCCCACTAGGTAAAATTTCGGCCTAGTTGTTAAGAACATGAACTTTCCAAGTACCATTTAGGAGAATTTCTAAATTTTAGCATACTTTTCTAATTTTTTTACCTTACTAACATTTTTTAGGACCGTCCTAGGAAAATCGCCCTCTTTCGTCGTATTATTCCGAACTAGGTAAGGGGGAAGAGTGGGTTAGTTCTCGTGGGCCCTCTTAGGCCCAAAATAAGCTTCAACCTGAATAATAAATTATAAATAAACAATTGGGCTAAAAAAAATCTTTAAATGCGTGGGCAACATAGGTTAGATAATTAATTAGTTTTCCTAGGATTTTATTTTATTTTATTTTATTTTAGTTCTCTTCCATTGAGATGCAATTTTGGTTGGTTGGTTGTATGGTTGTAATGATGTGATGTATGATGTATGTTTGGCGCTAGTATCATACTAGGACCGCTTGTAACAAGAATTAAATTAGAAGTATGTTAGGACCGCCTAAACAAACACCGCTAGTATCATGTTTAGGGCCGGCGAGACAAATGCTGCTAGTACCATGTTTAGGGCCGACAAGCTTACTAGCAACATGATGAGATTGGAAGTAACCGTTAGTGGCATGTTAGGGCCGTAATAAATTATTATAAGCCGATAGATAAAGGATTAGGAGCATAAATACTAAATGACCAATTTAGAAAGAATTCACGAGAAATGAGATGGACATTTATCACAAATACACTTAAAAGATATCACTGATTGTCATGACATCATGTAACACTAAACTAAGATAACATGATAAAAGAAATAGGATGCACTAGAATCATGGCATTCTACTAAAAAGAGCTAAAATAAAATGAGCTACGGTCATGCATCAATTGGTTGTTGCATATGATTGATGCTTGTCATACACAAGATTGCATTAAGTAAAAGATTTGAAGAGTAAGATAAAATACGAGGCATGCAAGGTTGGTGACAAACCATATCTACATGACCTAACAAGCCGTAAATTTAGACGAGAGGTTCGGAACGGATGATTCGAACCCGAGAGGCATGTTAGGGTGGTGGCGGACTGTCCCTAGGCATGACCCGATATTGACACGGAGTATGGAGATATGATTTGTGCGCTGTCAGACCATAGCTGGAGAGGGACCATGCTTATGGCTGTTATCACGAGAGGCTCTACCTCGGCGTAGGTATCCCGAGAGGCTCTGGCTTGGTGGCATCCCTAGTGGCACTGCCTAAGAGTTATCCCGAGAGTGGGTGATGTACACACTCACCACCCTAGGTTCGTCCGACGGTATTTAAGTATTGGATTAAATGATCAATCAATAAGTTATTATTTAATCGGTAAAAGGAATTATGCATATACATGGTAGTTCAAGCATGCTAGTAGGACTTTGATTTGGTTGTTATGATGTTGTATGGAATTGTTCTTTAATTAAATTGCTACAGCTTAAAGTTTATTATTCGTTGTTGTTTGTTACGGGAATATTAGGACCCACGTGATGGGCCTGATACTTCCCCCTTACTGAGCAAGTTGTGCTCATCCCTCCTTTTAACATGTTTTTCTAGGTGAGTACTATGAGGAGACAGAGTACACTGAACCATATAACGAGGTTCAAGATGTGGAGCAGACTGAGTGAGGGTACGCTGTAGCCCCTCGAAAGTAGAACTGGCTGGGACTGGGTTTTAACTTTGTGTTATTTGATTTCTAAAGAAACATATGGCTTGTTTAAATTGACACATTATGCGCATATTAGTTTTCCTGGGATTATCACTTAACTACTTTGATTTCATTTAATACTCTCATTTGTTGGAAAATGATTTAAATAAAATGTTTTACCTCATATTTCTTAAATTATTTTTAATTAAATGCTTTATAATTTGGGGAATTTAAGATATCTTCTAAAATTAAGGTTTATAAATTGGGGGCGTTACAATATCATTGATTGTCATATCATCATGTAACACAAAGCTAAGATAACAAGATAAAAGAAATAGGATGCACTAGAATCATGGCACTCTACTAAAAAGGGCTAAAATAAAATGAGCTTTGGTCATGCATCAATTGGTTGTTGCATATAATTGATCTTTGTCATACATAATACTAAATTAAGTAAAAGATTTGAGGAGTAAGATAAAATATGAGGTATGCAAGGTTGGCGACGAACCATATCTGCATGACTTGACAAGCCATAAATTTAGAAGAGAGGTTTGAAACCGATGATTCGAACCTGAGAGGCATGCTAGGGTGGCGGCGGACCATCCTTAGTTATGACTCAATATTGACATGGAGTATGGAGATATGATTTGTGCGTTGCCGGACCATAGCTAACGAGGGACCATGCTTATGATTGGTATCACAAGAGGCTTTACCTCAACATAAGTATCCCGAAAGGCTTTAACATGGTGGCATCCCTAGTGGCACTGCCTAAAAGTTATCCTAATAATGGTTGATGTACACACTTACCACCCTAGGTTCATTTGACGGCATTCAAGTATTTGATTAGATGATTGATTAACAAGATATGATCTAATCAATAAAAAGGAATTATACATATGCATGTTAGTTCAATCATGCTAGTAGGACTTTAATGTTAATGCTATGATGTGTATCAAATTGTTCTTTGGTTAAATTTTGATAACTTGAAGTTTATTATTTATTTGTTGTTTGTGGAGGGAATATTAGGATCCACGTGATGGGCCTGATACTTCCCCCATACTGAATAAGTAGTGCTCACCCCACTTTCTAACATATTTCCTCAAGTGAATACTATGAGTAGACAGAATACACTAAACCATTTGATGAGATTCAGGATGTAGAGCAAACTGAGTGAGAGTACGTTGTAGGCCTTCAAGAATAAAACTGGCTAGGACTAGATTTCTATTTTGTGTTATTTCATTTTTAAAAAAAACATATGGTTTGCTTAAATTGGCATATTATTCATATGTTAGTTTTCCTGAGATTGTCACTTAACTACTTTGATTTCATTTAATACTCTTATTATTTGAAAAATATATTCAAAAAAATGTTTTACCTTATATTTATTGAATTATTTTTAATTAATTTCTTAATAACTCTAGGAATTTAATATATTTTCTAAAATTAAGATTTATAAAATTGGGGGTGTTACAATTTTCCTATGATTGAATAATTATATTATAAGAACAATGGGTATGACTACATTTTCAAACATTAATGATGTAAGTGTAATTTCTAAATCAATAGGTAGGTATTAATTATCCAAAAATATAAAAATCTATATAATATTTTACCTCGATCATTGGACACAATCACATTAAATCAACAATAAAATATAGGCTAAGTGTAGATTTTGAAACCTTGGAGGTGAGTGTATTTTGATAAAAAATCAATAATAGAGTAATTAAGCTTTTTGAGTAATGTATAGTTACTTATAGTTATATACCTTTGAAAAAACTCAGTGTTTACTCACTAAGTTTATACTTTGGCATCATGACCCATATTTGTGTCATACTTTTTAAAAGATATTTATTTTTACTTAAGTTTTTTATTGAATGTCCCACATATATTGTAATACTCCCATATCTCACATGGATAAAGTGTGCGAAGCCTTATGTGTAAAGGCTCTCCAAGCACTTCCCCTAGTTTGGATGCCAAGGTAAGTAAATCCCAAGTTAATTTTCTTAAATAAGAATTTTATTAAACAAGTCAAGCAACTAAAGTAAGCTCCATAAGGGTTCCTAAGTGTTAATCGACACCTAAAGGTTATAAGGGTAAAATAGTAATTTTGACCCAAGTTGGTAGCTTGGTGATAATTTCAGTGAAATTATTGTCATGTAAGTGAAAGTGACTAAATTTTTCAAGACCATAAGTGTTGTGACTTATTAGAACCAATAAGTGATGAGGAAGGGCTTAAGTGTTTACATGGTTTTATGTTTGATTAGCTTAGGGCTGAGAAGAGAGATTAGGATTCTCTCATTTAGGCATAACAAGAATTGGTTTGATTAAATAAAAACTTAAGCAAGTTTAATTAGCTTAAGTTTACGGAGGATGGGTTGTTGTAGATATTTTGGGAGATGAAGAACATTATTCATCTTCTTCTTCCTTGAGCCAAACCCATAGCTCTCTTGTCCACCACATCATTCCACCTTAAATCTTCATTTTAGCCTAGAATTTTCATGAAAATGAAGCCCCCAAAGCTATCACAACAAGCCATTAGCAAGTTTTTTAAGGATTTGGTGCATTTTGAGGTGTTTTTAGAAGGTTTTGTGGGTTGAGCTGAAAACCTAAGGTAAGCCGTTTCCTAAGTTTTGATTTGGTTCTAAAGGTGTCAATGAGTTAGAAATGGTCTTGATAAGTTAAATGTGGTGCTCGATTTCAAAGGAACCAAGCTTGGAAGCCATTGGACCTAATTGGAGCTTTTTGTGATTAGTTACTTGGATTTGTACAAATCTTCAATTGAGGTAAGGGATTTAACTTATGACATGATTAAATGATGCATAAGTAGTGTTAGAACACTTGGGAGAGAGTTGGAATGAGCCAAAAGTGATTGGAACTAGTTTGGGTAAGGTTAAGAATGAGATTAGCCAAGAAAGGGGCGTAGAAACACTACTCCAGGGGTCAATGCGGTCACACTGATTATTTGATGCGGTTGCATCGAGCTGAAGAGGAAGAAAAGGCTGCCTGAAATGTGTAATGCTATCGCACCAAGTTTTTTGGTGCTATCGCATCAATTCCAGCAACCTCCATAAAATCACAATGTTGTCGCACCACAAAATGCAATGCTACAACATTGTGCCAACCTTGTTTCTAAGTGTCCCAAATCAATTCCTAAGGTTTAAAGGGTGTCCTAACATGGCTCAAAAGTGCTCCTAAGATTTAAGTATGCATCAATAAGTGGGTAATAAGTGGGTGGTTAAATGGACTAAGGAAAAGTGGACAAGTGAGATACCTTAAGTCATAAAGAAGGTACTCAGGAGAGACCTAGTATTGTATAAGTCATCCAATGGCCAAGGGTGAGGTCGTGAACTTTCGACATTGGAGAAGGACCCAAAAAAGGTCTAGGACCCTTGATAACCCAAGGATAGAGGCGAAGTGCCTTTGGGCATTGAGCGGTGCCCAAGAGGTCTCAACCAAGTTAACAGGTTTGATAAGTGAATCAACTAAGTTGCCCGAGTCAAGTTCAGGGGAACTTGGTGAAGTTTGGCCACTAAGTTCAATTACCTAGCACAACAAGTAAAGGAAAGTTACGGGTAAGAGGTGAGTAGATGATGATTTACTTTAAGCAGCCCGTGACGACTTACTTAAGGTGCTTATAAGGAAGACTTCATGGTGCTAGCATCGGATACGAGGGCTAGTATCCAAGTACCCCAGTCGTATGAGCTCATGGTAGTTAAGAACACCTTCAGGTGTAAGGAAGTCCTAAATGCATAAACATGTGCATTCACTCATTCATCCATACATTACATTGCATTATTGTTGTTGTTTATTAATTGCTTGTGTTTATTGCTTGTTGTATTGTTTGGTTGGTTGCTTGTGATGTATAAGATATATATGTTTGTTGTACTTTGCATGTTTGCATATATTTTCCCTGTAGGTGCCAAATCCTTTACAAAGTACTTTCGAGTACTCACCTCTTAAGTGTTGTGTAGGTATTTAGAAGGCTAATTGAGACTAACAGTTGGTGAGGGGCAACTGTTAGTGCTAAGTTTTATTTGTTTGAAGGTACTCTTTATGCATAAGCCTTCTGGTTAATGAATGCTTATAAAGTAAGTTAGTACTAACCAAAGTGTTGTCTTTTTAGGTTTCGAAGCTAAGTATGCACAAGGAAAGTGAGGCTTGCCACTTGAAGCTAGATTGTTCCGGTAGAAAGTTAAGGGTGGATCTTAGTAGATATTATTGTCACTATTGTATGTATGACATTTTTCATACTACATGTTGCCTCTACTAGTGTCTATTGGTGTGTATAACACTAAGATTACATTTAGGTACATATAGGATTGATATATATGCACATAGTTATTACTTGAAGTTAAAGGAATGAAAGTTTTTATGTCTTGGCTTGTATTAACTTGTTTTCTTAAATATAAAGGCCATGACATTGTTTTATTATAGATTACTTATTTAATTGTTATTGCATAGCTGGGACAACACATGCGTATTTCCTATGCAGGGTAGGTTAAGTAACTAATTGCGTGTAATGATTTAAGATACTTCACAAGTAATGACTAACCAATTGTAACCTAAGTGAGATCTTAGTTCCTAGAAAGCCTATCAGTATTAGCAAATTAGGGCACTGGGGCCTTGTTCAGCCACATTATGTGGATATATGGGCTCTAGTTCTAGAACATAAACACCTAGCACTTATCATTTTCCAAAGGATAGCCCATGTGGTGTGGGTAGGTATTCCGTTGACTGGCTCTGGACTTGGGTTATTACAAATAGTATTAGAGCCAACCCAGGGCCACAATGTTGTGGCATAATGGTGTGCACATGCATCGTTTAACAAGACTGATCCTCGATTTGAGAGGATACTTGGCTAGGGGCTAAATAGTCTGATTTGAGAGGTTACTTAGTTTGAGGAACCAAGTAATCCAATTAACCCCAACAAGGACGTTGGGTATATAAGGGGGAGTTTGTAACACTCCCATATCCCATATGGGTGAATTGTGGAAAGCTTTATATGGATATATAGGCTCCAATTCTAGAATATAAATACATAGCGCTTATTTTTTTCTAAAGGATAGCCCATGTGACGTGGACAAGTGTTCCATTGATCGGTTCTAAACTTGGGTCATTACAGATGGTATTAGAGCCAAGTTTGGTTCAAAGTATGTGGTTGAGTCCGCCGGTATAAGACAGGGGAACTTCCTTTTACTGAGAGTCCATTCCTAAGTACCTAGCATTTATCCTTTTCTAAAGAATAACCCATATGATGTGGGCAAATGTTCCGTTGACCGGTTCTGGACTTGAGTCGTTATAAATGGTATCAAAGCCAGGGTTGGTTCAAAGTATGTAGTTGAGTATGCCGGTATGGGACAAGGGAACTTTCTTATACTGAGAGTCTATTCCTAAGTACCTAGCGCTTATCCCTTTTTAAAAGATAGCTCATGTGGTGTAGGCGGGTGTTCCGTTAGATGATTCTAGACTTGGGTCGTTACAGATAATATTAGAGCCAACCCAGAACCACGATGGTATAGCATAGTGAGTATGCACATGCATCATTTACCGGGACTAATCATGGATTTGATAGGCTACTTAGCCAGGGTCTAAGTAGTCCATTTAAAGAGGTTACTTGGTCTGAGAACCAAGCAATCTGATTAACCTCAACGAGGATGTTGGGTACATAAGGTGGGGAGTTTGCAACACCTCCATATCCCACATTGGTGAATTGTGGGAAGCTCGATGTAGATATGTAGGCTCCAGTTCTAGAACATAAGCACCTAGCACTTATCATTTTCCAAAGGATAGCCCATATGGTATGGGTGGGTGTTCCGTTGACCAGTTTTGGAATTAGGTCATTACAGATGGTATCAAAGCCAATTTAGGACCACGATAGTATGGCATAGTGGGTGTGCACATGCATCATCTACTGGGACTGATCCTGGATTTAAAATGCTACTTGGCCAGGGGCTAAGTAGTCCCATTAAGGAGGTTACTTGGTCCAAGGAACCAAGTAATCCGACTGACCCCAACAAGGACATTAGGCACATAAGGGGGGAAGTTTGTAACACTCTCATATCCCACATGGGTAAATTGTGGGGAACCTTATATGGATATATAGACTCTAGTTCGAGACCATAAACACCTAGTGCTTATATTTTTTTAAAGGATAGCCTATGTGGTGTGAGCAGGTGTTCCGTTGACCGGTTTTGGACTTGGGTCATTACAGATGGTATCAGAGCCAGGTTTGGTTCAAAGTATATGGTTGAGTCCGCCAGTATAGGATGAAGGAACTTCCTTATACTAAGAGTTCACTCCTAAGTACTTAGCACTTATTCTTTTTCTAAAGGATAGCTCATGTGGTGCGGGCAAGTGTTCCGTTGGCCGGTACTGAACTTAGGTTGTTACAGATGGTATCAAGGCCAGGTTTGATTCAAAGTATGTGGTTGAGTTTGCTGGTATGGGACGGGGGAACTTCCTTATGTTGAGAGTCTATTCCTAAGTACCTAGCACTTATCTTTTCCAAATGATAGCCCATGTGGTATGGGCGGGTGTTTTGTTAACCGATTTTGGACTTGGGTCATTACATGTATTCTATTTTTTTCAATTTTGAATATAACATAAAAAAAATTATTAAAAGTTTAGCTTATGTCTCTTTAAAAAGTCAAAGTTATGATAACATATTAATGGTAAATCTATTTAATTGTTTAAGCCAAGTAATATATAAAAAATCTCCATTTTAATAATTAGCTTTTTAAATCTAAAGCATAGAACTTAAGATAAAATTTACTAACTTTACTTTTAATAAAATTTATAAATATGTAATGCTATTAAAATATTAAATCAAGATATTTTCTTACCAGATTGAATATCATTTTTAAAGTTTCCACTGATAAAAGGAATTTTGACACCTTTGATTAGATTTTAAAAATACTATGAAGTAATTTTATAAGTACTCTACCATCACAAATACAAAAAACTTCTATCAATTTTTTTATAACAAATATTACCTATAGCATATTCTACATTATATTATTATTATTGTTGTTGTTGTTGTTGTTAATAATGATAATGTTGTTGTTGTTTATATTAAATAGAAATCTAATTCAATGAGCTATCTATTATAATCAATGACGTAAATGAGGACAGAGTTATGATGAAATATTGTAATAAAAATTACTATATAATAGATAGAAAAATTAATAAGAAATTGTATCTAAACTAAAATAAGTAAAATCATTATTGGAATTATTTATTTTGGATAAAATAATTAGAATTATAGTTATTTGACCAAAAAATAACTTAGTATTTAATTCATGTGCACCGCACGTATGCAATCACTAGTGTGTGTATATACATACATACATACATACATACATATATATATATATATATATATATATATATATATATATATATATATATATATATATATATATATATTCCATTTTTATATAAATTTTTTTATATATTTCATCAAAAAGATTTATCTTTTATATATAATTTATTTATATTAGGGAAATTATGTCTAAAATAATTAGAATACATATGTATGCTTTTTTCATATATAAATTATATTTTTCTTAAAATGATATTTAATATGTATATTATTTTGTGAAATAGGTAATTACACTACAAGACAAAATAACAAAAGTGATTGCCTTTCCGGTCGCAGTTAGTCACCGTGGGCGACTGACAAGCTACTGAAATGTTCGGTCTAAAAAATCTAATCACTAGCTCAAAGCGACTAAAGGGCAACTACTAAGAGCAATTGACTTGTTCAATCATTTCTTTAATGGGCAGTCTTTAGGTGAGTGACTGAATAAGTCAATCGTTAGTAGGAGTGATTGATCTTCAGCCGCTAGTAAGTGATCTTTTGCTTTCCCTTCGTGATCTTCATCATGAATCCCATCACATACTTCTTGTTCATCTCTTTCTTCGACTAGTCGGTGCAGGTGTTGATGCAAGGATGGAATTGCCCACCGTGAGAAGGAACATGGCGTTTATAGAGAACGATGTGAACTTTTGCTTCACCAACAGAAATGCGGAGGTCGACGTGAAGGCCAGCTGGGACGCAATGACGAGTGCCAACATGAAGACAAAGAGGCACACCATGCCATAGGCATAGAGGTAGTCATCGACGCCAGTAAGGACTTCAACGACAGCGGGCTCAAGGAATAACCATGGTTTCATGAAGAAAAGTGACATAATCCTGTTGGGGCATACTCGGCAGCGCGTTCATAATAAGCAACAATGAAAGAGATGAGGATTACGGGCTAGCCGCCGGCCAACTAGACACGGTTGCCACCATGGAGGAAGCCGAGGCACATAAGGAGGGGACTGCCAAATGTTCCAACAGCCCAGATGGTGTTCACCAGGAGGAGTAGGTGCTTCGCAGTGGTATCGAGCTTCATGGCCTCCGCCATTAGAATAAAAAAAAATTAAAATTGATTAATGAAGAATCAATCACTAATTGTGATGTCCCTTCCCTTTTTTGGATTGGATCTCTTTTGGATAAGTTAAAGTTTGAGAGTAGAGGCAGTGTGTTTCTGTGGGAGAAAAAGTGGAAGAGACACAAGGGGACTATAACGCAGAGAACCCCGAGAGAATTATGCTGTACATCAGATACCAATTGAATTTAAAAATTTTAACTAAAGAAGCGATTACCTATGTAGTGGCTGAGAGGGCCAATCACTCCTCAATCACTAAAAAAATGAGCCATTTTAGATAGCGATTGAAGGGTGACTCACAATGCTTGGGACTAAATTTCAGTTGCTTTCCAAAATTGCACTTATAGTGTTATATACAATATAGTATACCATATGATATAACTATATTTTAGATAATGTGGTATATTTAACAGTAAAGGTATTGAAAACTTTGATCACGAGTTAGTGAAGAAAATAGATTATTGCTTTCAAGAATTTGCCGTAACTTAATTAAACTTAATTATATTGTAACAAAGGCTTATAGGCCACATAAAATTGCCACAAACTCACCATGTATAATTTGGAAAATGCTAAACTTATTATGTTGGGTTTATTAGCTCAAATTTAAGGAGGTTAAAGATTTCAATTTTGTTTAGGATTTGGTATTAGTTTTTCTATTTGTTTAGGATTTAGTTTTCCTATTTTGTTATGGTTTAGGTTTGTGTATGACCTATAAAATGTTTGTTGTGTTAGAGTTTTAAGTATGAGAGAAAAGCTAATGTGGTGAAGAGACAAGATGTGAGAGTTTCAGGAGGGATGAGAGGTCCGGAGGCCAGAAAGGGCTAGGATGAGAAGCCTTTTGTGATTCTTATATCTTGTAATTGTATGAAGGCAAGATATTGTGATTATCAGTAGTGTGCAAGGGATCCATAGGCCAGCATGAGCAGTAAGGGCATATCTCTGCTGTAATCTCTATATTTTATTCGAGTGGATTTCTCTCATCCATGGATGTTGGCTAGTTAAGAGCTGAACCATATTAAATTTGTGTGTGCTTATTTGATCCTATTTGTTATTCCATTGTGCATGATGGGTGATTAAGGAATTTTTTTCCCAATAAGTAGTATCAGAGCTTATGGTTTGGACTTGGTATGGTGTGCCGTCTAGTGCATTCTGGCATGGTGGAGCGTATAGTTCGATGTTTGGTAAGGTGGAGCATTTAGATTGTTTGATGGAGCCTTAGAGAATTGTTCTAAGGATATTTGACAGTAGTTGTGACGTGGTACCAATGACTCAGTACAAGTTTGAAGATTAAAGATTTATTCGTGTGATATTGATGGTCGTGATGTTCTATTTGTAGTCCTTTCCATTCATTGTTTTTCGTGTTGTTCGTAATTATTTGCGTTCGTTTCTGTGTTCGTGTTTTAGTGATATTCATAGTGTTCATGTCTATGATCGTGATTGTGTTCATGATATTCATGTTCATGGTGAAGAATTTGAGCCAAGGTGGAGAGAGATTGTTGGGTTTATTGGCTTAAATTCAAAGAGGTTAAGAATTTCAATTTTGTTTAGGATTTGGTATTAATTTTCCTATTTGTTTAGGATTTAATTTTCCTATTTTGTTATAGTTTTGGTTTGTGTGTCGCCTATAAAATGCTTGTTGTGTTAGAGTTTTGAGTATGAGAGAAAAACTAATGTGGTGAAAAGTCAAGATGTAAGAGTTTTAGGAGGGATGAGAGGTCCGAAGGCCGGAGAGGGTTAAGACGAGAAGGCTTTTGCGATTCCTATATCTTGTAATTGTGTAAAGGCAAAATATTGTAATTTTCAGTAATGTGATGTAGACTAGTTAAAAGTTAAACCATGTTAAATTTATGTGTGCTTATTTAATTATATTTGTTATTCCGGTATATGTGATAGGTGATTGGAGATTTTTTCCCAACGTTCTAGTAACAGTTTTATAAACTTTTCTCTTTCTAAATCATATGACAGAAAGTAATTAGTGCAGAATTCTACACCGAACCACTTTAATTAAAATTGTCGACAAACGGATTGACAAGTCTTTTTTTTTTTTTTTTTGGGGGGGGGGGGGGGTGTGGCTGTTCATATCCAAACTATCCACTGAAGTTTCATAAATAGACCCACTAGTACCAATACTCCGAAATTTCTTTTGTGCTCAAACTTCTTAAATTATGCACATTGGATTATTAGATCCCTTCACCGAAAAAATTCATAAAATTATGAACCGAAAGTATAATTTTACTGTTTCTAAGAACTCATAAATGGCGTGTATAGAAGTGATACTGATAATTTTTTTTAAGTTGAATGTTTAGTTTTCGCAAGAAAATGCAGAATTATCTGTGTGGCTCGGCTGAGGAGTCCGCAGACCATCTTTTCTTCCCTTGAGCTAAATAGTCTATTGCTTAGTTCTCCCTGGGTTATCCCTCTAAAGTTTTGTACATTGGCCGCTTATGAAATGTATACTTTTTGCTTTTTGTAAGACAAGAAAAAGAACATGGCCTTTTCTTTGCTTCCAAGAAACTAGAAGCAGCAAAGTACTTCCCCCACAACACCCTGAATAGCAATGATGTTGGTTGGGTATGAGACGCCAGCCATGCTTCACGAGGTAAACGAGATTAAAAACCTCAAAATCCCTGAGTCCCACTCTGCCACATTCATTCGATGAACACACTTAATCCCATGCAGACTCGACAGAGGGACGTTTATCATGGGAGGATGACTAAAAGAAGCTGATCACTAATAGTCGGAACTTGTCACATACTTGAGCAAGAAGAAGCAAGAAGCTCATAACATGGTTAGGCATGGCCTGAATCATTAATTTTATCAACACTAGTCGGCCAACTTGAGAGAGGATGGAAGCCTTCCAAGCAAAAGTTTGTTAGTAACCCTCTCTGTTAGGTAATCATACTAGTTAACCTTGCAATGATCTAGGGGCTTGGGGAAACCAAAATATTTATCTGAAATAAGAGACCAGGTTGTTCCCAACATGTGACAAATACTAGATCAGACATTGATCGAGGTATTGGGGCTGAAAAACATGGAAAACTTGTATCCAAGATAGCCAGAAGCGTCCGAACCTCCTCCTCAGATGACCAGAGAAAAAGTAAATCAACTATCATCGCCAAACAACAAATGCAAAATAAGGACTTAGTTGACTAATGGCCACTCCATTGAGGGATCCTTGGTTCTCTGCCTGTTGAAGAAGGCAAGAGAGTCCTTCTGCGCAAAAATGGAAAAGATAAGGCAAAAGAGGACACTTTGCCTGATGCCACGGGAAGTGGTAAATCAGCAAGAAGGTTCACCAATAACCAAGATAGAAATGGATGTTGAAGTTACACAACTCGTGATAAAGATCAATCCACTTAGTATGGGAGCCCAACAATGGCATGACACTATGAAGAAAAGGCCATCCTACATGGTCGTAGGCCTTGGACAAATCTAATTTAAATGCCTGCATTCGGAAACGAATCTCTCAAATTGCTTGAGTGAAAATAAGACTGTACAGTCACCAGCACATTGTTTGAAAGCAATCACCATGGTACAAAAGCACTTTGGTTTAGAGAGATACTATGACTCAAAAACGGCTTCACTTGGTTCATCAACACCTTTGCAATAATCTTGTATGGGACATTAGATATACTTATTTGAGAAAAATCAGACAAGGTAATTGTGTGCTACACCTTTAGTTTTAGAGGCCAATCACAATTTGCCTCTCGAAAGTTAGGTCCATTTGATTTTATAAATATACATTTTACTTCTTAAATGTGATATTCCTTCTAACAAAAATTTTTAAAATTTTAACTTAAACTATACACTACCCAAAGAAGGCAAGTGGGTGGGTAAAATCTATTAATCATGAATATCAGTCTATGACGGTGGGCAAATGAGAAAAAGAGACCTACAACAGATAGATAAGGTTAACAAAGTACGCTCATCTGACTGGTACAAGCGTATGACTGGTATAAGGTATCTGTGACGGATAAACTAGCCTTGTCTATCCATCATACCCATGAAGCATATAATTAAAATATTTTTCATTCTTCACCCCATTAACTGCACTCTTCTAGACCTCCAACGAGCTTGTGCTCACTGGAATAATCTCGTTGATATAACAACAATAAGACCATGTAACAGTAGCCATTTGCAAAATGATAGACCCTGAACCCATAAAATGTGTAATTTTGGTAGAACAATCAGGTGGGTATGTATAATTGTGGGTGATGAGTGCGTATGAGAAATTTCACCTATCAATGGATATTCATCACTTTGGAGGTAAGCAGAAACTTGCGGACATAGATGGGGGATAAGGAGTATATTTGCACCTAATCTACCCCTTTACCATCCCTAACACTACCTGCCTCTAGACATAATCAAGCTATTTAATAATAGTTTCATAGTTAGTTAATAATTAAACAAAAATCAATTTTTTATCCAACTAAATGTCAAAAAATCTTTTTTATCATCAATTCTAGTAGTAAAATGTAGATTTTTCAAACAAGGTGAGAAGGAGAGTAATTTTACCTAAACCTTGGGAATAAAATATTATTAGCTAGGATTCTGTGTGCTCTGGACCAATGAGAGAACTGGTTCTTGTTTTTAAAGTGGAGATGAAGCAATTTAGAGTCAATTCTCTTAAACTTAAATCAACTTAATCTAAAATAGTTTCTTTTTATTTTTACATTTTTTTTCTTGAAATTAATTTCATTTGAATGCTAATATTAAGCAAATGTAATAATCCAATTGAAAGCAAATTCACATGATATTGTTAAATTTTTATAAACTTTTTTCTTTTAGGCATTAAAAATAAAAATTCATAAAAATTAAATAAGATTATAAAAATTGAATTGTAAATAGATTATTACACCTGCATAGTATTAGCTTTCAAATAAAGTTATTTTTGGCTAAAAAAGATATACAAATAAAAAATATCATTATGAATTAAGTTAAATTAAGGTAAAACAAATTGGCTCAACCATATGCAGCTGCAAGGCTTCCTGTAGTTGTGCTTACTTGTTTTTATAAAAGAATGATTTGGATATTGGAAGTCAAATTATTAAGTTGAATTTGAATAATTTATATATATTTACGAACAATGTTTTGTCATACGGTGATTATTGTTTTTTTCTTTTGGGTCCTATCCGGATTAATATATATGTAAATGTTCATAGGTCAATGCTTTGCACATTTACCGCTATGATATTTTTCAGATAATTAGAAGACAATTTAAATTACGTTTTGTGCATATACTAGAGAAATGTAATTTCAACTAGGGATGACAATTGGGTATGTCAGGTCAGATCATTCAGGTTTTGGTCTAGATGGGTTAGCATAAATTTGTGTTTCGGTCAGGTCATTTGGGTTCAGGATAGGTTGGACAGGGTTTATTAGGGTTCAGGTTCATTACAGGTTAGGTCAATTTCAATCTCAGGTAACTTCAGATCAGGTTTCAGGTCAAATTTAGGTCAACATTTGTGTTCACTACAGTTACTGGTGTGTAGCCCAAAACAATTGAATAGATTCATTTTTTTTTCAATGTTTGTTAAAATATAAATAAAATAATTTCATTTTTTGTGTGATTTAATTTAAATTAATTTATCATTTTTTAGTATATTTAATTAAAATATTCATGAAAATCTTCTTCACTATAGTTTAGTACATATTTAGGTAATTTAACATTATTAGTAATACTTGATTATTTTTCTAAACTCATAGTCTTTAACTATCACTATACAGGCTATTCAAGTTCTCATCCAACTATTACACAGACATACACTATGACAATTTTTCTATACTTATGTTTCAATGAATTTTCTTTGAAATTACTATGAAATGCAAATCACGTTCACTATTAGTGAATAAACTGTAAAATTTGAGAAAATTTGATGAAAGTGCAAGATTTCAAAAGTTCAGGAACCCATGTTGTAATTATTATGGGTGATTGAAATGAAATTTTTTAAAATTTAGATACCTTATGGAACTATACACAAAAGTTTAGGGATGAATGTTGTAATTTTAACAATTACCTTTTAAGATCATTAAACTTACTAAATGTAAAAATTACTTTTTTTGGAAAAATTTAAATATAGTACTTACTAAATATGGAAGTTTCTTCTTCAAATATGATACTGGCAATATATAGAAATTCTCAAAAAATAGAAGTTACTAAACATGAAAATTCTCTTTCAAAATATGAGAATTATTAAATATGAACGTCTGAAAAAAATGGAACTACTAAATATGGAAGTCACCTCCTAAATATAAAACTTACTAAATATGAAAGTACAAAAAAATAAAAGTTATTAATTACGGAAGTCACAACTCCTAAATATGGGACATATTGAATATGAAAACTTCAAAAAATGGAAGTTACTAAATATGAAAACCTTCATATTTAATACTTACTAAATATGGAAGATAATGAAAGAGAAAAGTTAAGGTTTAGGGTGGGTTAAAATCAGGTCTTATTGGGTTTAGTCATCGGATCATCTCAGATTCGGATTAGATCAGTCTCGAGTTCGGGTCAATTCAGGCTTAGGTCATTCAGGTTTGGGTTATTTGAGTTCAAGTGTTCTCGGGTTTCTCTTTAATCGGGTTCATATTCAGGTCGGGTTGGGTACAGTCAGATTCATGTTGTTAATTTTTTTTTTTTTGTCAAATCAGGTTATGTAAGATTTGGATTCAGGTTAGTTGAGTCAGGTTATCAGGTCACGTCAGATTTTGTTAGATCAGTCTCGAGTTCGGGTCAATTCATGCTTAGGTCATTCAGGTTTGGGTTATTTGAGTTCAAGTTTTCTCGGGTTTCTCTTTAATCGGATTCATATTCAGGTCGGGTTGGGTACAGTCAGATTCATGTTGTTAATTTTTTTTTTTTGTCAAATCAAGTTATGTAAGATTTGGATTCGGGTTAGTTGAGTCAGGTTATCAGGTCACGTCAAATTTTGCCATCCCTAATTTCGGCCTACGATGGTTGCATAAATCCTTTTTAAGCCTCCATCTACCGAACAAAAATTATTCCAGTGACAGAAGTTGAGCTAGCTACAAATGAGTCCATCCAAGTACGATTCTGTGAAATACCAGAGGAATATGTGGATTAGTAGACTCACCGGCAGCAGCGGCCATGGCGACATCTTGTTTGGAGTCTCTGACTTTGAGAGCCAAGGTGATGTTGGTCCGGTTGGAGGAGTTAAAGTCGGAGACAGCCAAGTTGATGCAACTGAGTCCCATCTGCCCCTCCCAGGAGCCCAGGTCCAGCACCACGCCCACGTTCACCTGCCTCTGACAAGCTCCACCATGCGCAGCTACTACCACCAGCAGCAGAATGCCCCAGCAGAAGAGATGATGGAGCCTCAACGTCTCCATATTGCCAGTAATCGATGGGTTTCGATGTGAAATTTCTGATTCTGAAACCTAAAACCACAACTATTTATCGCCTCTCTTTCTCCGTCCCTGTGTACTATATAGCTAGCTAGAAAAGTCACTGGAACCATCGAGCTGGCGAAATCGAACTTGCCAAGAATCTGACCAATTTGGTTTCGACGTAAGTTAGTTTTTGCTCAACCCGGAAACGTGTTGCCTGGTTAACCGTGAATACAAAATCGGAATATTCGAAGGATGACTAATGAGAGGGCGATAACCAGCCAAGTAAGGTCTTCATCGTTTACCTGTAATCAATAGTTTAAGTCATCTATTGTTTTCTTTCTTCTTCTCCAAAACTCGACCTTCGAATTTAATGATGATTGCGATTATCTTTGAAAATTGGGGTCATTTTTATCATTCACGAAGATTTTTCTTTTCTATGCTATAGTCCAAATTGCTTCCAAATAGCGAGTTCTTATAAAACTGCAACAAATAACTAGAACTGACTTTAGTGACAGGTATAACAAAAGCAAAAAAATCAATGCTCATTCTCAGTATGGCTTATTTCGCAGGCCATATGTTGTTCATAAAGGGTGACCGTGAGCATATAACAAGTAGCTCGAGCTCAAGCCTAGATATAACTTAAATCGTTTATTCAGTCGATTGAGCCTCAAGTCGAACATATGTTTGAGTTTTTTTGGCTGTTGGTCTATCAAAGGGGTAACTGCATATACCCCCTCATCCTTGATGATAATCACACTTAATCACCTTCCTCACAATTTAATAACCAAATGGGAAAATTATCCCCCTAAGGTTTAGTTGAACTTACATTTATACTCTCACTATTTGGTATACCTATGCTTACCCTCTCAAAAGTTAACTTCGTTAATAACCATTAAGACAAAAAAAAAACCTCTTTTTTTACCCTCCTAGCCTTCTTCAATAGAAACTTCCACCCCCAACTTCTGCATCTAACAAGTTACCCTGTCTCTCTTCATCCTACAACTTGGTACCAACCCCAAAACCCTTGTTAGGCTTGTTTAGCTACGTACAGAGTTAGAGCGATGACTGTTTTAAAACCTTGCCTTTAGAAAAGGACCTAAATTTTGACTTTCCTCTACCTGAGTTGAAAGACTCAATCGTGGATACAGATTTGAAATGCTCATTAGCTTGTGTGCTTATAGGCTCGCAGTCAAGATAGATCAGAGGTCACAATAGTTCAAAATATTCCTAAACCCAAAGTCCCAATTTCACCCTTACCCCTCCTCTAAACCTGCATATAGATCGCCTTTCTCTGTTTCTTGAAATCTCACACTCTCTCTCTCTACCACAGGACAAAATCTTTCTGTTGTTGCTAAAGTCCTTCCCTAACCCGAACCACTACCTCCTCTACTAGCAAGGCATAGATTACTTCAACTAGATTGATACTACCTATCACACCCGCTCCAATTGCTTTGTTTTCGTTGTCTTGCCTACATTAGCTATTTAGGTTAGCTGCCTGTCATTCCGTACAATCTATCCTCGCTCCACTCCTTGATTATCTCTTACAAAAACATCATTGACCCCATTCCTCCTTGTTTAGCTTCATTGTTCACTTGTAGGTCTTAGACCTCAGTCGGATTTTAGCTCCAATGTGTCAATTTTGGTCATACAACAATTTGTGGAGGGTGGAGTGGCAACTTTGGTATGGTCATATGGAGGTCAGTAGATGAGGAATAGTCATGGAAGGTAGAGGGGTAGCTACGGTCCGAGATCTAGACTCAATGAGGGCAATCCGAGCGAAAGATAGGTATGAAAAAAGCAAGGGTAAAGTTGAAGACGAGGATGCGAAGGGATAAAGTTGAAGATGAGGTAGCTTGTTAGATGAATAAGTTAGGGGGCAAAGTTACTAAAAAATAAGGCTAAGAAGGCAAAATCATGCATGTTTTCTTTTCTATTGTAATGGTGAATCAAAAAGTTAACTTTTGAGGAAGGTAAGTATAAGTACTCCAAATAATGGGAATATAAGTCTAGGTTCAATTAACCTTAGGGAAGTTTTGGTAATTTCCCTTAACTAAAAGTGACATCTCTATTTTCAAAAGTTTCATTTAGCCCTTGATTTGTTTAGGCCGGTTTCAGTGTGCAAGTGAGATCTCCATGTCTCCACCGCCGTTATTGCTCCTCTTTCAAATAGACGACAACAAGTTAGTCTCCAACTAAGAATGTGGCCCTAAAGATGATGAAAGAGTAAATATACCAATACCCAAAGATAATGTTAGAGTTTCCAAAAGGTATGTGTAGTGAAAAACCTGATATTTCATATTGGATTAGTTTTAATCAATTAACCTAGAATTTTAATGAAAACAAAACATTTATGAAGGACCAATGTGTTTATTTAACTGTGTAAGGTAATTAGACAATTTTATATGTTGTTTCTAAGTGTTTCACAACAAATAGAAGGGAAATTCAATTGGCAATGAAAAAAGTTATTAAGAAGTGAAAATCTAGAAGTTGTTGGACTTGTGTGAAGCTAAGGTGAGAAGGAAAGAAAAAAATAACAAGTTGGAAAGGCTCAACTAGTTGGTTTATTGAAGTATTTCTAGACCTTAAATGATGCTAGCTTCAGAGGTTCTCACAATAATATGTTGGAATAAACCAACCAGTTGTTCTCTAGAGGTAAAACCTATTGTCACAGTTGGTGGATGTCAGGAACAACCTTTGAAATGGAGCAATAGGTTGAAAATCACTCAAGCAATTTTTGGTGCAAAAAATCATTCTAACAATCTTCAAAATTCAAATTAAATTGTTACAAGTCAAATTGCCATGTGGACTAGGACCCAACATACTTTTGATGAGCCATTCTAGCCATCGGAGAAGAAATTTTAAGTTTTGTTTCAATATTTAATTTTCAACAAATCAAAAATTCCCAACCAACTGTATTGGAGTTGGAGTATAATAAGGAGCCTAGTTCGTATATATATCTAGTTAGTTGTAGATAATCTTTACTTATCCTTTAAGTGTAGCCTATATGTACCTTGTATTCTATGTGATCAATGATATGAATACATATGCCGCTTTGGCTTAAACTCATTTTCTTCATGGTGTCAGAGCCAAAACCTGCCAATCAAAAGTCCAGTTAACCCATCGCCTCTCTCGCAAGTAGCACACCCATGTGGGACGGTGAAGGGAGTGATACAGTAGAAAGCTAAGTAAATAGTATGGATACAATGTCACCATACAATCTGCATACCTCGGATAGCCCGGGACAGATTTATGTAAGTGAGCTTCTCCATCACGAGAAATATGGAGAATGGGTAAACAACATGAATGGAAATAGCGTATCAGTGAAAAGGGTCAAAAGTCTGGTTCTTCCAAATGGAATGCAGATCAGTCAAGTCCTAAATATTCCAGATTTTAAGTGCAACCTGTTCTCAGTTAGTCAATTAACAAAGGACTTCAACTGTGCGCTAACCTTTGTTGCTGATTTGTATGTAATGCAAGACTTACCTATGAGGAGCCTGATTGGAGCGGGTAGACACTGCGATAGACTGTATCTCCTTGAACCCGTCCAAAATGGAAGGGTGGCATTGGCGGTCAATAAAGTAAAGAAGTCTGAGCTTTGGCATCGGAGGCTTGGTTATGCATCAAATACAAAGGTTAAGATGGTTCAGTTAAAGTCTAGTCATGTTAAAGGTGGAGAAGTAGAGTACTGTGATTCTTGTATGTGAGCTAAGCAAACAAAGATTACCTTTTTCTGAGAAATCAATAAAATCTACTGCATGTTTTGATTTGAGACACTGTGATATCTGGGACAGCTATAAAATGGCATCCTTTGCAGGAGCACGCTATTTTCTCACCATAGTGGATGACTATAATAGAGGAGTATGGGTTTACTTAATGAAGTACAAATTGGAAGTAAGCCACTATTTACTTCAGTTTTTAAACATGGTTGAGACGCAGTTTGGAAAGAAGGTAAAATGAATTAGGGCAAACAGTGGTCTTGAGTTCCAATCCAACTTCATGCTAGAGTGTTATAAAAAGCAAGGAATACTTTTGCAAATCATTTGCATCAACACACCTGAACAAAATGGAGTCATCAAAAGAAAACATAGGCATATCTTGGAAATGGCATGAGCTTTACATTTCCATGCAAGGTTGTCAGTCAGTTTTTGGGGAAAATGTATCCTTATCGTAGTCTACATAATAAATAGATTGACTTCTAAGAGCATAGAAGATAAAACACCATATGAACTATTGTTGGGAAGAAACCCAACCTATGATCACCTGAGGGTTTTTGGGTGCTTGGTGTATGCTCACAATAAAAAGAAAGAAGATAAGTTCAGGGAAAGGGGGAGACCTTATATATTTGTTGGATATCCTAATGGGCAGAAAGAGTATCGAGTTTATGACATTAAGAATAAGAAGATTTATGCCTTGCGAGATGTGGTGTTTTTTAGAACAAGTACTCCTATAAGTAAGAAGGGCACAAGTTGGAGCAAGATCAAACAATGCATCGAATAAGTCCCCTAAGGATAATCAATGATGAGGGAGACAAGCAAGCTGGACATGCCCTAGGTGAAGAAAAGGTAGTTGGAGAGTTCGGCAATTTCAATGTGGACCAAAATTTACAAAATGATTTAGCACAAAGGTGTGAAAGTGGGCAAGGAAAAGTAACATAATCCATTAGTCATAAGGACGAGAACGCTGTCCAAATTGAAGTGAGATGTAGTCAAAGAACCCGGCAACCACCAGGAAACACGTCTACCACCCTCCATAGTCCAGTCGCAATGTGCCCTTCCATCAGGAAACTCCGTGGTATATCCTTTATCACATTACATTTCATATCATAGGTTTTCACACTCATATAAGCATTCTTGGTGGCCATCACATCCCATGATGAGCCAAAAATCTTTCTTTCAGGAAGTGAAGCGTGAACATTAGAGGGAAGCCATGAAAAGGGAGATTGAAGCACTAGAGAAAAATGGAACATGGTCATTGGAACCATTACCGCCAGGAAAACATGCTATTGATTCAAAGTGGGTCTAGAAGATTAAGTTCAAACCGAATGGGGAAATAGAACGATACAAGGCACAACTTGTGGTAAGAGGTTTCACACAGGTGCAGGGGGTTGATTTCCATGAAGCCTTTGCGCCCGTGGTAAAGCTCGTCACTGTGAGAACCCTGCTTGCTGTCGCTGCAAAGAAGGATTGAGAGATTCATCGGTTGAACATAAATAATGCATTTCTCTATGGCGATCTGGAGGAAAAGGTCTACATGCGTATCCCACAAGGTTTCGCCAAGAAAGGTGAGACCAAAGTGCGTAGATTAAGGAAGTCACTTTATGGGTTACGACAGGCATCAAGAAACTGGTATCACAAGTTCACAAATGCCTTGGTTATAATGGGATTTCAAACTCTTGAAGGTTGATCACTCTATGTTCATGTATAAAAATGAGCAGAGTTTTGTTGCAGCATTGATATATGTTGATGATGTTATTTTGGCAAGGAATGATGCAAGAAAAATCCAAGAAGTGAAGCAACTTTTAAATGAGAATTTTAGCATCAAAGACCATGGCCCTTTGAAATATTTTTTGGGTATTGAGGTTGCAAGGTCCTCCCAGGGGATTGTAATTAGTCAAAGAAAGTACACCCTAGATATTTTGGAGGAATCCAGGATGTAGGGGTGCAAACCTAGTGCATTTCCTATGGAGCAGAGCTGCAACTTGTGAGCTAATCCGGAAGAACCAAGGGTGGACGCCACTCAATACAGGAGATTAATATGGAGATTGCTTTATCTAACAATCACCCAACCGGACATAACATTTGCAGTCAATACATTAAGTCAGTTCCTTGCAGACCCACAATGAGTCGACATGGATGCATGTGAACGAATACTATGGTACCTCAAGACAACGCCTAGTCAAGGTATTTTACTGACAGCAAAAGGGGATATGAAGTTGGAAGCATATAGTGATGCCGATTGGGGAGGATGTCGAATGACAAGAAGATCATGCACGGGTTACTTCATTGTGTTAGGAATCAGAACGTAAGCACAAAGAAAAGAGACACAAGAATTTACGAGGAAAACCCCAAATCGGGGAAAAACCTCGGGCGGCAAGCCGGAAGAAAGAATTCACTAAGAAAGAAGAAGAATACAATCTAAGTGACTACTAGATTGTGGGACGAATTCTAATTGTCACAACTAAGCTCCTTATATAAGGAGTTGAAGGTACCAAGGCCCTTTCTATGGCCAATGTGGGATGAAGGGTGAAAAATGGAGCTAAGGCATTAAGCCTTTGTTTCCTAGTCCATGGGGGATGAAGGTTAAGAACAAAGTTGAGGCAATCTTCAACAATCTCCACCTTGCATCAATTTTGTTGTACATGAACAAAACTCCACCTTCATACCAAATTGATCTGTAACCTTCTTCTCTGATCTTCACAGCCACCTCCAAATAAGTGATAATCAACAAATAAGATTTACTAAGTCCAAACAATGTTTGAACTTAGATCCAGGAAGAGTCTTCGTCATCATATCAGTAGCATTATCCAGCGTACTAACCTTCATGATCACAATATCACTTTTATCAACAATTTCACGAACAAAGTGATATTTGACTCCAATATGTTTAGTACGCTCATGGAACATGCTATCTTTTGTCAAGAAAATAGCACTTTGGCTATCACAATATATCTTCAGCCTGCGATCATCTTGAGTAAGCTTTGTATAAATATTTCTAAGCCAAATTGCTTCCTTCATTGCTTCAGTGATTGCCATATACTCTGCTTCTGCAGTTGAAAGAGTAACTGTTGCTTGTAGGCAAGCCTTCCAGCTCACAGCACAACCACCGAATGTAAAAATGTATCCTGATGTGGATCGTCGAGTGTCAAGATTACCCGCGTAATCAGAATCCACATATCCAATCAATCCAGCTTTAGAACCGCCAAACTCAATATAAGCCGTAGTTGTACCTTTTAGATACCTTAATATCCATTTTACTGCTTGCCAATGCTCTTGTCCTGGATTAGCCATGTAACGGCTCACAATGCTAACTGCATGTGCTAAGTCGGGACGCGTGCAAACCATTGCATACATAATGCTGCCAACAGCACTTGCATATGGTATTTTCTCCATCTTCTTAATTTCTTCATTTGTTGTCGGACATTGATGCGATGATAACTTGAAGTGTGCAGCAAGAGGTGTAGAAACTGATTTGGCTTTGCTCATGTCAAACCTCTCCAGAACTTTGCGTACATAACCCTCCTGTGAAAGATAAAGCTTCCTAGCCTTACGATCACGCCTGATCTCCATGCCTAGGATGCGTTTTACTGCACCTAAATCCTTCATATCAAATTCTGCACTTAATTGCGCCTTAATCTTGGCAATTTCTGACTTGCTCCTTGCTGCAATAAGCATGTCATCCACATAAAGCAGTAAATATGTGAATGAACCATCTCCAACCGGTCTCATGTAGACACATGAATCATAACTGCTTCTCCTGAAACCAAGATTCAAAGCAAACATATCAAAGCATTTATACCATTGTCGAGATGATTGTTTGAGGCCATATAATGACTTCTGGAGTTTGCAGACATGGTCCTCCTTCCCCTCGACCTTAAAACCTTCGGGTTGCTCCATGTAGATTTCTTCCTTTAAATCACCATGCAGAAAAGCTGTTTTAACATCAAGTTGCTCCAACTCAAGATCATCTAACGCAACAAGACCAAGAAACAGTCGGATAGAACTATGCTTCACAACAGGAGAATAAATACCATTAAAGTCAACTCTCGGTACCTGGCTAAAGCCTTTTGCAACTAGTCTAGCTTTATACCTTGGTTCTTCAACTCCGGGAATTCCTTCTTTCTTCTTGAACACCCACTTGCACTTGACAGTTCTTTTACCTTTGGGTAGTTTAGCTAGTGTCCAAGTGTCATTCTTTTGAAGCGATTCCATCTCTTCTTGCATAGCTACAACCCACTTAGAAGAATCTGGACAGTTAGTTGCATCTTTATAATTTGCAGGTTCAAAACAACTCTCTGTCTCTTCAGCAGCTGCAAAAGCAAACCCAACAAAGTCTGCTTCCTCAATTAACCTCTTTCGAGGCATGCCTTGATTGCTACGACGGGGACGATTGATAGCAATAGAATGAGAAGGCTGAATGTCATCAGTTGAGGCTTGTTGCTCCACCTCAACTTGTGTATCCTTGACATCCTGATCATGACTTTCAGGATGTATTTGGAGCTCCACCTTGCTTCCAATCTTTTCCTTCTCAATGCTTGGATCAGCAACAGTCAACTCCTAATTTTGATGCAACATGGATGTCTCATCAAACATAACATTCCTGGCTGTGAAAACTTTGGAAGTATGAGGATTCCATAATTTATACCCTTTAACTCCTGTAGTGTATCCTAGAAAGACACATTTAATCGATCTAGGATCTAACTTCCCTTCATTCACATATGCATAAGCAGGACATCCAAATATCTTAAGATCATTATAGTTAGCCGGACTGCCCGACCAAACTTCTTCAGGTGTCTTTAAACCAATAAAAGTATGAGGAGATCTGTTTACCAGAAAACAAGCTGTAGAGACTGCCTCTGCCCAAAATTTCTTCCCCAATCTAGAGTTTGAAAGCATGCATCTTGCCTTTTCCAACAAGGTTCTGTTCATCCGTTCTGCTACACCATTTTGTTGTGGAGTCCCTAGAACGGTCAGATGGCGAACAATACCTTGATCCTTGCAGTATTGTTTGAATTCTCCCGAACAGAATTCCAAACCATTATCTGTCCTCAGCCGTTTCACCTACTTCCCGGTCTGCTTCTCGATCAGAGTCTTCCACTGCTTAAATGCGACAAAGGCTTCATTCTTATGCTTCAAGAAATATGCCCAAACCTTCCTTGAAAAATCATCAATGAAGGTAACCATGTAACGAGCTCCACCAAGAGATGCCTCACGAGACGGTCCCCAAACATCAGCATGAATATAATCAAGAGTTCCTTTAGTGTTATGTTTTGCAGGAGTAGTAAAAGAGATTCTCTTTTGCTTTCCAAATAAGCAATGTTCGCAGAAATCTAACTTACTGACCTTTTGTTCTCCGAGTAGTCCTCTTTTGCTCAGCTCAGAAATGCCTCTTTCACTCATATGGCCTAGCCTCATGTGCCACAATTTTGTCACCTCCTCATCAGACATAGATGATTCAGCAACTACAGATTGGCCTTCCACGGTCTTGCCATCCAAAATGTAGAGCTTTCCTTTCCGCTGGCCTTTCATGACTACCAATGATCCTTTGACGATTTTCAGCGAACTATCCCTGCCAATAAAGGAACAACCATTTTCTTCCAATGTACTCAAAGAAATTAAATTTCTTCTCATATCAGGGACATGGCGAACATTTGATAGTGTTCTCACTATCCCATCATGCATTCAAATTTTGATGTCACCGATGCCTGCAATTCTACATGCATTGTCATTCCCCATCATGACTACTCCTCGATTGACCGGTTCATATGTGTAAAACCAGTCCTTATGGGGAGTCAAATGGAATGAGCAAGCAGAATCCATGGTCCATTCGCCACTCCTGCTACTTTCTGCTTGTGCAGTTATATGAGCTTCTGCGCTGTTTATAGATGAGTTTTCAGCAACTAAAGTAAAGTCATCTTCATTGGTGGCAATACTAGCCTCATCTGGTGGCCTTTGCTTGTTCTTGTCTCCATTTCCAGCATTTTGATTCTTCTTCTTTAATTTGTGACAATCATCCTTAATGTGACCTTTCTTCTTACAATAGTTGCAATAAAGATTCCGATGTTTTGACTTGGACCTTGAAGAATATCCTCTATCATTCTTTCTTTCAATTGATCTGCCTCTTGAATACAAGCCTTCTCCGCTTTCCTCACGCTTTGAAGTGTCCATTCTATCTCCTGACAATAAACTGGAACAAACTTCATCTACAGTTATTGTATCTTTTCCATAAAGCATGGTATCACAGAAACTATTGTATGATGTTGGCAGATGATATAATAAAAGCATAGCCAAATCCTCACCATCGGTCTTAACATCAAGATTTTCTAAATCATTGATGATCTCTCTGAATTCTTCAAGATATGATTTAATAGACTTACCTTCTGACAGCTTATGCGAGTACAGCCTGGATTTAGCGTACAAGCGACTTGCTGGACTTTTTTTCATAAGAAGCGATTCAAGCTTAAACCATAAGCTGGCAGCAGTTGTCCCCTTACTGACCTCTTGAAGAATCTCCGTTGATAAGTGCAACTGAATTTGAGCGAGTGCCTTCATATTCTTTCTCTCCTTCTCCTGCTCTGTTCCAGACATATTCTCCATCCCGAGTAGTGCCTCATCCAAATCAAGACTTATGAGAATTGCTTTCATCTTGATTTTCCAAATTGAAAACTTTGTGCTATACATGAGTGGTGCTATATCAAGCTTTGTCGATGTCGAAGCCATCACAGTTCTGCAACGAGCTTTCTGAGCAAAAATAAGCTCTGACAATTTCACGTGAATAGTAACCGTACACGTGAATAGTGACCGTATATGGGAACAGTAACCGTATACGGGAATAGTGATCGTATACGGAAATAATACTCATATACAGAAACAATATGTGAATAGTAACCGTATACGGGAATAGTGATCGTATACGGGAATAGTAACTGTATATGAGAATAGTACCCAACACCACAAGATGAATTGATAAACTACTTATTTCTGATGTGGAGGATCCGCCTATTAGGGGCAACCATAGAGCATACTATAAGCAGCTATCACTAACCTAACCTTGGCTCTGATACCAGTTTGTTAAGAATCAGAACGTAAGCACAAAGAAAAGAGACACGAGAATTTACGAGGAAAACCCCAAATCGGGGAAAAACCTCGGGCAGCAAGTCGGAAGAAAGAATTCACTAAGAAAGAAGAAGAATACAATCTAAGTGACTACTAGATTGTGGGACGAATTCTAATTGTCACAACTAAGCTCCTTATATAAGGAGTTGAAGGTACCAAGGCCCTTTCTATGGCCAATGTGGGATGAAGGGTGAAATATGGAGCTAAGGCATTAAGCCTTTGTTTCCTAGTCCATGTGGGATGAAGGTTAAGAACAAAGTTGAGGCAATCTTCAACACATTGCATTAGGAGGATCACCAATTTCATGGTGAACCAAGAAACAAACCGTTATAGCAAGATCTTCTGCAGAAGCCGAGTATAGAGCAATAGCCACAACTATAAATGAAGTTTTGTGGTTACGGCGGCTATTAGCCGAATTGCAGGTACCTCAACTGGAAGGCACGATGCTCTTTTATGACAACCAAGCTGCTCTCCACATCACCATGAACCCAGTGTTCCATGAGAAAACAAAGCACGTTGAAATGGACTACTACTTTGTGCGTGAAAGAGTGCAATTTGGAGAAACTGAGCTAAAGAAAATTTGGACTGGGTTCCAAATAGCAGATCATTTCACAAAGGCATTGGGCAAAGATAGGTTCCACGAGCTGCTATCCAAGTTGGGCATCACGAACCTTCAAGCGCCAACTTGAGGGGGAGTGTTGGAGTTGGAGTAGAATAAGGAGTCTAGTTTGTATATATATCTAGTTAGTTGTAGATAATCTTTACTTATCATTCAAGTGTAGCCTATATGTACCTTGTATTCTACGTTATCAATGATATGAATACATATGCCACTTTGACTCAAACTTGTTTTCTTCAAACTGGAACTGTGAAATCTTAGCCTATACAAAAAAACAACTAGTTGTCTGAAAGTTGATCTCCAAAGGCTCCACAATGGTCTTCAACATTTAAATGGACCTAATAGGCTATAAATGCATCAAAAAAACACTTTGGGAATAACTCTTTGTTATTAGAAATGGGAATTCATCATCAAGATCAAATGATATGTGCTTACGTTGAGATTTGTCAAGAGATATTGTGCTTTCACTTGACATATAGTATCTAGTGCTACTATTAAGCATATAACCTTATAAAAACTAATTTAGTGAGATTGGATTGATACAGTTCCTAGTTAACCTCTAGGAAAACTATTGAGAGAGCGGGTGTTGGTAATATTTCTAGTTAGCATGTAGGAAAACTAGTGGGAGTTGGTGGTAAAGATAGCTATCAAAAAGTAAAAGGTCTTTTTTCCTCTTGAACTATTAGTGGAGGAAAAATTTTCAAGTAGTAAACTTGAGGAGTTGAGAGGACTAGGCTCCAAATAGGAGTAACAGAACCACTATAAACCATGATGTCATCTCTTTCTTATCCTTTTTTATTTACTTGCTTTATTTGTGTTTGTCATTACTTGATTTATTCTTAATATTTTCTCAAGTGAATTTGGTTATAAAATTTAATTTTGTGAATGTTGCACTCGGGGCCAATACTTAAGTCGATAACCAGTTGAAAGGAAGTGATGATTAGCTTAAGTTCGGTGTTAATTTTTATACCTATTTTAGGTTATTTTTATTTTAATTAAATGATTTATTACTCTCACTTGTCAAGTTTTTATTTTATTTCAATTAAGGAGCTTATCAAATGAGTTGACTAGATTTTTTGGAAGTAAAAGGACTAAATTACAAGAAATTATAAAGAAATATATGCAATTGGAAATTGGAAGAATCTTTTTTTTTTTGTTGACTGAAGTATCATTTTTATAATATTATGATGCACTTTGAGTCAAAGACATTTTAGTCATTTGAATCTTAAGGATTAAGAAAAAAGAACATGAGATCGATAAAAATGAAGGGGATGCTGTCGAAAAGAAAAAGAAAGTTGCACGAAGATAAGAGCAAATCGGAACAAAGATGAAGTTGTGAAATTGGACGCTGGAGCCTGGAGAGAACGAAAATGGGAATAAAGGTGTAAAGGCGTGGTCTTTTAAGCTATCGGTACTACTCAAGTTGAAACTCAAATTACTTAAAGTCTAAATTTTGTGACACGGGCTCTGCTCGAGGAAAGCTCAGGCTCAACTCGAAATCCTGTTAGTCTCAAATAAATGGCTTTTTACATAAATTATTATTAACTTAGCAAGCTCGGGCTCAACTCAAAATCCTATTAGTCTCAAATAAATGGCTTTTGTAGCGATGTCATATTGTTGCTAAAAGAATCTGTCGGGTTTGTTGTGCCGAGCCTGAATCAATGGAGCACATTTTATTTTTCTATCCATTCATACGGATTGTTCTCGACAAGTTCAACTTACGTATGCCTTAGAACACTACTCCTGATATGTGGGACATCTTTCAAACTGCTAATAAAGTTTTAATGGAGAATGAATGGGGTCATTCTACATTGCCGCTGTGGCAGGCTATTGAAGAAAATAACAAAAATAAAACAGTAACATGTAAAAGATATTTACCGGTTACATGCTTGTTTCAGTTATAAATGTAAATAAGTTTAGTTTATAAGTGGAATAAAGTGTTAAAAGATAAAATAATGTGTAATATTATATTTAAAAAATTCAGTAAATATAATTGTTAACATGTTAGCGGTAAATAATTTAGATAGAAGTAAGAAAAATTGTATTAAATAGTAGGTAAATATTTTGAGAGAAAGAGAGTTAATGTGATGAGTTTAATTTAAGGTGAGATAAAATTTCAAAAAATAATATTAAATAATTTGAGAGAAATAACAGTATGTATTAACAGAATAAGAAAACTGTGGGTGGAATGAAAAATATGAATGAGAATTAATATGAGAAATTTGATTTAATATGGAGAAGTGAATTAATATAGGAGTAGTAGTTGTGTTTGTTGGTAAAAGAGAGTTAATACAGCAAATAAGGGTAAATTAAACCATCTAATAACCACATTTCACAATGCTTTTAAGATTTTTTATATTTTTTTCATAGCTAATAAAAATATACTCGGTTTTTCATTTTTTTTAATCACTTTTTTAGGACTTTTATCAATTTTTTCTGTCTATCACCTTTTTTTACTGTAAATCATTTTTTTTGTTTTTATCATTTTATTAAACCGTTATCGCCTTTAAAATAATACTATGGCCTTTTTTAAAATTTTTATCACCTTTTCATGATTTTTATCGCTTTTTACTAAATGTAATAGCTTTTTAAATTTTATCACTTTTTAAAATGTTTTAAATAATGTTATCACCTTTAAAAAAAATCACCTTTTCATAAATTTTAGAGTCTTTTCCTAAATTTTTATCATTTTTAAAAAATATTTATAATTTTTTAAAAAAATTTATCATTTTTTATGCTTTTTCAAATTTTTATTATTTTTTAAAACTATTGTCGCTTTTTATAGATGTTTATTGCCTTTTCATGTCCTTTAAGAGTTAATGACAACGTCCCCCTATGGTCTAATGGAACTTATACTTTACCCTCTATCTTTAAAATCTAATACTTTACCCCGACTTCATTTTTAGTGTTTTACAACAATTCCTAACATCCAAAATTGAAACATCTGATAAATAAATTTCATTAATTTTAAAATTTTTCATATTTATTTCTTAGCTAATTGAGCTTCAACAAATATTAAAATGATTTTACACAAAAAATAATAGACATACAAGAACGAATAAGTCAACCACTAATTTAGCGGATAATTTTCTAGGAAATGTAGTTCACAAAGTGGCCTCTAAATATATACCAGTGGTATAAATTCTGGGTAAAATGGTTAAAAAATTGTCCCCTAACCATGTATCAGTGGTTTTGGCTCAGGCCCCTAAAATTGAACCACAAAACCCCACAATTTGTACCACAAAAAAATGTGGTTCATATTATGGCCCCTAAAAAACTCACCATAAATGCAGCGGTTGCATAAAGTGGGCCCTTAAATTAAACCATAAGGGCCCAGAAAGTGTACCACATAAAAGCAGTTAATATTCTGGCCCTGAAAAGTCAACCACTAATTTAACGGTTTATTTTCTGGGGAATGTGGTTAACAAAATGGCCGCTAAATACATACCGGTGGTATAAATTCTGGGTAAAGCGGTTAAAAAAATGACCCCTAACAGAGTACTAGCAGTTTCAACTCAGGCCCCTCAAATTAAACCACAAAAAAATGCGATTCATATTAAAGCCCCTAAAAAGGTCACCACAAATGCAGCGGTTGCATAAAGTGGCCCCTCAAATTAAACCACAAATGCCCAGAAAGTGCACCACAAAAAAACGGTTAACAATCTGGCCCCGAAAAGTCAACCACTAATTTAGCGGTTTATTTTCTGAGGAATGTGGTTCACAAAGTGGCCCCTAAATACATATCAATGGTATAAATTCTAGGTAAAGCGGTTACAAAACTAGCTCCTAATTGTGTACCTGAGGTTTCGACTCAGGCCCCTTAAATTGAACTACAAAACACCATAATTTGTACCACAAAAAAAAACGGTTCATATTATGGCCCCAAAAAAGGTCACCACAAATGCAGCGGTTGTATAAAGTGACCCTTCAAATTAAACCATAAAGGCCCAGAAAATGCACTACAGAAAAGCAGTTAATATTCTGGCCCCGAAAAGTCAACCACTAATTTAGCGGTTTATTTTCTGGGGAATGTAATTCACAAAGTAGCCCCTAAATATATATCAGCGGTATAAATTCTAGGTAAAACAGTTACAAAACTAGCTCTTAATCGTGTACCTGAGGTTTCGACTCAGGCCCCTTAAATTGAACTACAAAACACCACAATTTATACCACAAAATAAAGCGGTTCATATTATGGCCCCTAAAAACGTCACCACAAATGCAACGGTTGTATAAAGTGACCCTTCAAATTAAACCAGAAGGGCTCAAAAAATGCACCACAGAAAAGCAGTTAATATTCTGGCCCCGAAAAGTCAACCACTAATTTAGCGGTTTATTTTCTGGAGAATGTGGTTCCCAAAGTGGCCCCTAAATACATACCAGATGTATAAGTTCTAGGTAAAGCGGTTAAAAAACTGGCCCCTAACCGTATACCAGCAGTTTCGACTCAGGCCCCTCAAATTAAACCACAAAACCCCACAATTTCTAGCATAAAAAATACAGTTCATATTATGGCCCCCAAAAAGCTCACCACAAATGCAGCGGTTGCATAAAGTGGCCTCTCAAATTAAACCATAAGGAGCTAGAAAGTGCACCATAGAAAAGCGGTTAATATTCTGGCCTCAAAAAGTCAACCACTAATTTTGTCGTCCGAAACATTTTTTATGACTCAATTAGAAACTTCAGAAATTTTAGGACTAAGTTGATAAAACACTAAAATTTTTACACCTGAAAGTGTCATTTTAGCCCAAATGGTTGGTGGTAATGTTTTTTTTCTCTAACTAAATGCTTTTTTTTTTCTCTAACAAATGTTGTTATTTCCCCCTAAACGCTTTTTCTATTTTTGTTAAATGCTTTTTATTAAATGTAATTATTAGTTCACCAAATTTAATTATTTTTTAATTTTAACAATCAATAAATTATTTAATAATATATATCAAAATGGTTGCAACTTATTTCCTATTTTTAAAAATTTATTTATCATCGTATTTTTCATTTTATCTACTAGTATTACATATCTAGTAACATGGTTTTCAAAAGTAAAAAGTAATTTATGAAAGAGTTCTACTCATTAAATAGTTTGTTTCGGTTGAAAATGTAATGATAAGTTTTGTTTATAAAAGGAATAAAGATTAGACAGATAAAATAATTTGTAATATTATATTAAAAAATTTGTTAGTGGTAAATAATTTAGGTAGAAATAAGAAAAATTGTATTAAATAGTTTGAAAGAAATAGAGGAAATGTTATGAGTTTGATTAATGTGAGATAAAAGTAAAAAAAACAGTTTTAAAGAAGTTGAGAGAATGAGCATCATGTATTAATAGAATAAGAAGAGGGTGAGTGGAATGAAAAAGGAATCAGGATTAATGTGAGAAATTTGAATTAATATGGAGAAGTGAATTAATGTAGGAGTAGTAGTTTGTGTTTGTTAGAAAGAATGAGTTAATACAACTAATGAAGGTAAATAGGTGGAGGGGAGTAAGTGTGGAAGTAGAAGTTCAGAAGTTTTAAGTGCATCTTTTTCATATTTGTATCTCAATATATATAAGATTAATGTAAACATGTGAGAAGAAAATGTAAGTGTCAATTATACGTAAAATCATAAATGAAGGATGTGTGAATTAAAAAGAGTTTGTGAATGATTAGCTCAGTAGTAATAGTTACTTTATTTGTGAATGTTTAATTTTGAAGGTTTGCCAAGTGTGTAGCAGAAGAGTTAAAAGTAAAAGCCTTTATAACTAGAACGCATTTGTTTGGACAAATCGCTTTTATTTTTTACCAAATCACATTTGTTTGGACTAAATCACTTTGTTTTTACTAAGTCACTTTTTTCGTGAATGAGATGTTTTTATTAATAATAAAAGGCAATAATGAGTTAGCAATATGTTATATATTAATTGCTTTTACCTTTTTAAAATTTGTTAACCATTTTCTACTTTTATTTTGCTTTTTAAATAATATTAATTCGTCTTAGCAATTTTTTATTTTATCATTTTTTTACATATTTATTGCTTTTTTGTTTTTTTATTGCCTTTTTAAAATATTTATTCCTTTTTGAATTATTATCATTTTTTTAATTTTTAATCACTTATTACTAATTCTTATCGACTATTTATAATTGGCCAAAATGCACATATGGTCCACCAACTTGGCAAACTCGAGCGAGTTAGTCCTTTTGGTTTGACTCAGTACGAGTTAGTCCTTTAACTTTACAAATTAAGTGTCTTAGTCCCTCAACTTCACTAAATTAAATGAATCAGTCCCACGTAAAGAAATTGTTCAGCCTGGGATTTTAACGCCGTCATCATCTCTCCTCACCCTCTCTCCTCGCCATCTCTCCTCCCTCGTCGTTCCCCCGCCTCCCCCATCCCTCCTCATCCGCCGTCCTCGTCACCTTCCTCGTCTACAATCCGGTCGTCACCCTCATCTCTCCTCGCCCTCTCTCCTCCCTCGTCACCCACCTGCCTCCCCCATACTTCCTCATCCTCCGTCCTCGCCTGCCCTCCTCATTTTCAATCCTCGTCCACCAGCCAGCGTCTCACCCGATGCCCATCTTCCTCGTCTGCCAGCCATCGTCTCACCAGATGCCCACTATCCTCCTCGCTCATCCACCATCGTCTCACCCAATGCTCGCATTTTGGCCATTTCCATTTCCATCTCCGGACAATTTTGGAAAATTAGAGTCACGCTTTTCTAGGCAGGTGCCCATTAAGATCTGGCAGTGACGAGAAAAGGCTGGAGGAAGGAATCAGACAAGGTATTACAGATTTGGTCCTTAGCATTTGGCGAGAACTAGAGATGGTAAGGGGAAGAGAAACGACCGTCAGGTGGTGGCAAGGGGAAGAGAGATGGAGTTGGGAGAGAGGGTAGAAAGGAAAATGAAGGTGAGGAGCAGCCCCCAACGACCCAAAATGAGTCCTTCACCAAGAGGGATCCAAACATGAAGAAGCCGTGGTGGTGTTGACAATGAGCTTCGCCGGAACAAATGAATAACGGGAGAGACAAGACGAGATGACGTGGAAAAAAAGCTGATATGGTAGCACCAACTCAGCATAGCTCCACGCCACATCAACAACACATCAAACTCTGTTTACCCTTTCATCCAATTTGGACGAACTTGCTAAGATTTGTAAAGTTGAGGGACTAACTCACAGTAAGTCAAACATAAAGGACAAACTCGTTAGAGTTGGCCAAGTTGAGGGGCCAAATGCCCATTTTGGACTTTATAATTTTTATTGCCTTTTTAAAATTCTTCAAAGCCTTTATCACATTTTTTGTTTCCTTATCACCTTTTTCAAAACTTTAACTTTCCTTAATTATTATCACCTTTTTATTTGTAATCGCCTATTAATAATTATTATCAAATTTTTGAAAAATTATATAGCTTTTTTTAGGTTTAATCACTTTTTAAAATTATTATCAATTTTTTAATTGTAAATCAATTTTTAATAATTATTATCCCTTTTTTTACAAATTATATCACTTTTTTTTTGTTTTTAATCACTTTGTTAAAATATTTATCACATTTTTTAATATTAAAAAGCCTTTTAATAAGTATTATCACTTTTTTTACAAATTATCATTTTTTTTGTTTTTAATCACTTTTTAATAATTATTATCCCTTTTTTTACAAATTATATCACTTTTTTTTTGTTTTTAATCACTTTGTTAAGATATTTATCACATTTTTTAATATTAAAAAGCCTTTTAATAAGTATTATCACTTTTTTTACAAATTATCATTTTTTTTTTAATCACTTTTTTAAAATATTTATTACTTTTTTGAATTATTTATCACTTTTTTAACATATTTATTGCATTTTTTATTTATTTATCACTTTTTTATATTTAATCAATTTTTTAAAATATTTATTGCATCTTTTAATTATTTATCACTTTTTTATATTTAATCAATTTTTTAAAATATTTATTGTATTTTTTAATTGTTTATCACTTTTTTAAAATATTTATTGCATTTTTTAATTATTTATCACTTTTTAATAATTATTATTGCTTATTTCAAATTTTTATTGCTTTTTAAACGTCTTCAAGCATTTTCTACTTTTCTTTTGCTTGTTTAAATAATATTAATGCTTTTTTGCAATTGTTATTTTATCACTTTTTTAAAATATTGATCACATTTTTAAAATAGTTTTTGTTTCTCTAACATCCTACATATAAAATCCCCCAACAAATTTAACAGTTAAAATCAAAACAACAAATTTAGCAGTTAAAATTGAAACATACCATCTGTAAGGGGGTGAGAAACGTGGGACTCTGAGTCTAAGTAGGCAATCATTAAGGGTTGGAATTTCTTCAAAAGCGTTAGTCTTTTGATCATGGATGTCCTGAAATTGTGTGGTAATTCTTTCACATAGTCTCCAGCAGTACCGTGAGACATTGTTTGCGAATGAAAGGTAGGAATGTGGAAGGTGAGGAGTGGGAAAGATGGGCCTGGGGGCAATGAGAGCAAAGAAGAATGGAGGAACATTAAATAATGGAGTTACAGGGGGTAGGTGTAAAAATTTAAAGGGAGTTGGGGAAATTTAATAGCGGGGTCCTATCCTTTAAGGGTTAATAACAACATCTCCCCTATGGTCAATGTAACTTACACGTTGCTCCATATCTTTCAAAACTAACACAAAACCCCTCCTTCATGCCTTAATGTTTTACACCTTCTGATCTCCTTTTTTGGGTTTTAATCACTTTTTTAAAATATTTATCACTTTTTTAAATTATTATCAACTTTTTTAATTTTAAATCACCTTTTAATAATTATTATCATTTTTTTACAAATTATATCACTTTTTTTTTGTTTTTAATCAATTTTTTAAAAATATTTATCACTTTTTTGAATTATTATCACCTTTTTTATTTTTAATCACCTTTTAATAATTATTATCATTTTTTTGACAAATTATATAGATTTAACCTCTTGACCCAGAATTCATATCGCTGGTATATATTTAGGGGCCACTTTATGACCACATTTCCCATAAAATAAATCGCTAAATTAGTGGTTGACTTTTCGGGGCCAGAATGTTAACCATTTTTCTGTGATACACTTTCTAGGCCCTTGTGGTTTAATTTGAGGGGCCATTTTATATAACCGCTGAATTTGTGGTGAGCTTTTTAAAGGCCATAATATGAACCATATTTTTTTGTGATATAAGGATTTTGTGGTTCATTTTGAGAGGCATGAGTCGAAATCACTGATACACGGTTAGGGGCAAATTTTTTAACCGTTTTACCCAAAATTTATACTGTTTGTATGTATTTATGGACTACTTTGCGAACCATATTCCCCAAAAAATAAACCGCTAAATTAGTGGTTGATTTTTCGAAGCTAGAATGCTAACCGCTTTTCTGTGGTGTACTTTCTGGGCCCTTGTAGTTTAATTTGAAGGGCCACTTCATGTAACCGTTACATTTGTGGTAAGCTTTTTTAGGGCCATAATATGAACCACATTTTTTTGTAGTACAAATTGTGGGGTTTTATGGTTCAATTTTAGGAGCCTGAGTCAAAACCACTGATACATGGTCAAAGGTCAGTTTTTTAGCCACTTTACCCAGAATTTATACCACTGGTATGTATTTAGGAGCCACTTTGTGAACCACATTCCCTAAAAAATTACCCGCTAAATTAGTGGTTGACTTATTCATTCTTGTATATCCAGCTTTTTTTTTCATGTAAAATCATTTCAATATTTTTTGAAACTAAATTAACTACGAAACAAATACGAAAAATCTTAAAATTAATGAAATTTAGTTATTAGACATTTTAATTTTGGATGTCAGGAGTTATTGTAAAACACTACAAATGTAGTCGGGGTAAAGTATTAGTTTCTAAAGATAGGGGGTAATGTGTAAGTTATATTAGACCATAGGGGGATGTTGTCATTAACCCTTAAAGGCTATGAAAAGGCAATAAACACCTATAAAAGGTGACAATAGTTTTAAAAAAAATGATAAAAATTTTAAAAAAAGCATAAAAATGATAAAAATTTTAAAAAAATTATAAATATTTTTAAAAAATTGATAAAAATTTATGAAAAGGTGATAAAATTATTTAAAACATTTTAAAAAGGGGTAAAATTTAAAAATCTATTAAATTTAGTAAAAGGCGATAAAAATTATGAAAATGTGATAAAAATTTTTAAAAATAAGATAATATTTAAAAAATGGATAAAATTTAAAAAGCAATAAAATTTTTAAAAATACCATAATATTATTTTAAAGGTGATAAAAATTTAATAAAAGCAATAAAAATAAAAAAAATGATTTGTATCAAAAAAAAGGTGATAAACAGAAAAAAAAAATTTGATAAAAGTCCTAAAAAAGTGATTAAAAAATGAAAAACCGAGCATATCAGTATGTTTTAAAGTTCGATTAGTTACGAAAAAAATATGAAAAATCTTAAAAGTACTATGAAATGTGGTTATTAGATGGTTTAATTTACCCTCATTTGCCGTATTAACTCCCTCTTACCAACAAACACAACTGCTACTCCTACATTAATTCACTTCTCCATATTAAATCAAATTTCTCACATTAATTCTCATTCCTTTTTTTCATTCCACCTACAATCTTCTTATTCTATTAATACATACTCCTATTTCTCTCAAATTATTTAATAATATTTTTTTTAACTTTATCTCACCTTAAATCAAACTCATCACATTAAGTCTCTTTCTCTCAAAGTATTTACCACTATTTAATACCATTTTCTTACTTCTATCTAAATTATTTACCACTAACATGTTAAAAATTATATTTACTAAATTTTTTAAATATAATATTACACATTATGTTATCTTTTTACACTTTATTCCCTTTATAAACTAAACTTATTTACATTTACAACCGAAATAAGCAGGTAACCAGTAAAAATTTTTTACACGCAACTGTTTTATTTTTTGGCCTTTTTTGCCACAGCGGCAATGCAAAATCTTCCGAATGAATGGCATAGTTCTCTGGCATAGGATGGTTTGGAGGGTGTAATCAGAATATGTGTGTTTTCTATGTTGTGTGCCTCATTTCTCAGGCATTTGTACCCTAGGGGTACTTATGTTATCCATCTTTATGGTGTTTATTGGCGGTGAGTATCGTTGAGTAAATCCGAAATCCAACCTGAATCACCCTGCTTGGTTAGATTGGATTGAATAAAAATGAATTATGGTTCGTATGTTAGTTCTACATTTAGGAGAACTATCAATTTTTGGATTTCATGTGGAACCAAACCAAGATAGAACTAGACACGAGGTATATATATATAAAAATATATATATATAAAATTATGATATTACTAAATTTCTTATATCTTTATGTATGAACATGTACATTAAAAAATATGATATTAATAAAAAAAACTATTGTATTACTAAATTGCTTATATATTGAGAACACAAGGTTTTTTTTTACCCGCACTTTGTAGCGAGTATTTTTTTTCTTAAATTTCTCATTGAAATAAATATCAATAATAAATAACTAAAATTTTTTTTGTCACAAACGTATTCCAATAAATTAAAATTTTACTTTATTTTAATTTTAAGTTGATCATTTTTTATATCATGTTCTTACCATTCAAATGATTAGTTATGATTGAAACATAACACATGTACATGCTTTGAAATAATAAATAATTTTTGTTTCACAAAAGAAGAATTTACTAAAAAATTAATTTCACCTTCTATCAATTCAAATTTCAATATTTAATACTGATGAAAAATTTTATTTAGAAAAATTTGCTTTCATTTTTAACAGTTATGGATAAAATTATTTTATTAAACCATATAAATTTTGAATTAAATAACTCATTCCACAAAAATCAATTAATAAAGATTAAAAGAAAAAAAAATTGGCCAAAAAAATTTAGGGACTAAGAAATGAAATGGAAAAGCTTTAGGTATTAAAATTTAATAATTGATGGTGACCAATGTTTTGCTCTAGAATATAGTACATAAAAAACAAAAAAAAATCAAGACTGAAGGAGCACATGGAAAGGATATAGTTAAATAGTTATTATTTATTAAGTTTTGGACTAAAACATAACATGGTTCGAGCTTAGCGACCGAAATGGGAAAGGAAAGAAATCCAAGGACTGAAATCACAGTTTAATCATAAGAAAAATTGAAACAGGGGACACTTAAAAAATTATAATACAGCCCCCCAAGACACAATTTCCTTGAAAGAAGAGGACCGAATTTAAAAAAGAGTCAATCATGTCAGCAGAAAAGCAAAAATAAAAAGGAATCGGTACTATTTAAAAAGTAATATTGTATATGTTTAAAATGATGGATGTTTTTTTCTTGTTAAAGAATAATTAACTAAAAAAAATTTCTTATCAACTTAAATTCTAATTTTTAATATTGGTGAAAAATTTATTTAGAAAAATTCACTTTGAGTTTTAACAATTATGAATCAAATTACTTTATTAAACCATAAAGGTTTTTAATTAAATAACTCATGTTACAAAACTCAATTATCAATAATGAAAAGATACAATGGAAAACGAAAAATTATGTTTAATTTATTTTGTTTTAGAAAATTATACATAAAAAAACAAAGAAGTTTGGGGAGTGAGAGGGCAAATAGAAAGAATATTAAGCAATTATTAAGTTTGGGGACCAAAATGTAATATAGTTCAAAATTAGTGACTTAAATGGTAAAGGTTAGAAACTCTAGGACTCAAATTGCATTTAATCACAACAAAAAGTGAAGCAGGCAGAAACTAAGAAAATTGCAATACAGGCCCTCGGGAGTCTATCCAATTAAGAAAATGAGACTGAACTTAAAAACAATCAATATAGTCTAGAAAAAAGAAAAAACATGTGGCATTGTTCATGCACAGTAACCCAAAGTCGGCAATTAATATATTTTAACAATTATGAACCAAATTACTTTATTAAACCATAAATATTTTGAATTAAATAAATCATGCTACAAAACTCAATTATCAATAATGAAAATATATGATGGAAATAGAAAAATTGTGTTTAATTTATTTTGCTTTAGAAAATTGTACATAAAAAAACAAAAAAGAAGTTTAGGGAGTAAGAGGGCAAAATAGAAAGAATATTAAGCAATTATTAAGTTTGGGGACCAAAACGTAATACAGGTAAAAATTAGTGACTTAAATTATAAAGGTTAAAAATTCTAGGACTGAAAGCGCATTTAACCATAGCAAAAAGTGAAGCAGGCAGAAACTGAGAAAATTGCTATATGAGCCCTCAGGACCCTATACACTGGCAAAAATGGGACCAAACTTAAAAACAATCAATATAGTCCAGAAAAAGCAAAAAAAAAAAAATGTTTCACTATTCATGAATAGTAACCTAAATTCGGTAATTAATATATAGTTATAATGTACATTTAAACATTGATTAAGTTGTATATTATATTAAATATTTCTTAAATTGGTTATAGATAATTTTATTGGATTACAAAGTTATTTATTATTATATCTATTTTATAGAAATAAAAAAAATCTAAGAACCAAGCTCATAGTTCTCGTTCTATTTGGTTTTTAGTTCTCAGATTAAGTAGGATTTTTTTAAACGTTCCCCATTCTAAATTGGTCCAGTAAAGGGGAACGAACTTGACCCATACTCAACCCTAGTATTTATAGCTCTTGGTGAAAGCTCTAGTTGCAAGACTTGTTTTCAATTTTAGTGCATTATCAGACTCTTCAATATTCCACACAATATTCAATATGATAAATACATTTTCAAACATTTGTTTCATATAGCACTATCCATATTTTTTCCTAATTTCTTAATTATATTACTAAATATCGTTGTACCAAAAAAAAAAACTAAATATCGGTGTGCTCAAAAGGCCAAAATCAGCTATTCATCCCTCAAGTTTGGTGATTTACATGAGTTAGACCCTAAAGTATGACTTATTGTGACTGAGTCCTTTAAGTTTGATAAATGTTATGACTTAGTCCTAAAACAAAGCAGATCCAGTAGAGACATAAAGATATAGAATTTGTTCTATACAATTACACAAGTTAATTGTTGGGCGGAGTTTGCTTTATCTGTTTTCAAGTTGTTATGAGTTTATAAATGAAATTCATGTACAAAATTAAAAAAATATAATTTTTTTTCCAATAGAATCGGTAACCAAGAATAAATTTGGGCTTTGAAGTATATTAAACTTCCATTGCCGGTGTTCACTGGAGAAGGCAAGCACAATCAAGACCGGTCATCATTGTGGCAGCTAATGTGCTAAATCTGGGCAATGCAGCTATTTTGCTAAATCTGGGCAATGCTCATAGACCAGAGAGGGATCAGAATAAGCAAAAGAGCAGAGAGAGGAAACAAGGTACCATAGAAATCATCCATTTCATTGTTCAGGATTATGTCGGTACTTGTAGACATTATCTATGGTCTAAAGTACCCATTAATAGTGTTGGTCATGGAGGCTTTTCTCTCTTGATCTACAATGGAGACATTAACTTGTTCCATGATCAAGGACTTGGTTCCACCTGGTTAAAAAAAAAGTTTGCTTTGGTTAAAATTGGACAATAAATTTTTGTATCAACAAATATACTAGCCAATCAGTATGGCTAATTTGCTTTACCTTCCACCATACTAAGTGGGATCAAAAGTCATGTTATCGTGAAGTTTATTCTTCATTTTTTTTGGTAAATTTAAGTGGTACCATATCAGTTACAACAGCCAAAATATTTGCAATTTTAATTAGGATCACCACATGTATCAGAGCTTCAATCTTTCTGTGCATCCCAAGAGTACTCGAGAGACCAGACAGGTTTTTGTACTAAGCAAGAATATTTAGCATCTGCAGCAATCATATGAAGAAGGCCTGCTCACTTCATGTTTCGAAAATCTGAAAAATCTTGATATAATTTAACTATAAGAGCCTCCTTTCTTTTTCCCATTCCCTACCCAATTGGCGCTATGCTTCCTCCTATTTTCCCACCTTCTCTTCCACCTCAGCACAATCCCAGACAAAGCTTTTCCACATCAGCCAGAAAAATAAAGCTTCTAACTTTTCATCTACTTAAGGACTAATTAGTCGCAACATTTTTCAAACTTAAAAGACTACTGAAAGTTTAAAAGTGGGTAAAAAGATAAATTGATTGTTTAAAATTTTTCAAAAAAGAAAACATTTCAACCTTTTTTGGACATACAAAAAAGGAATACATTTCATCTAAATTAGGACAGAGGAAATATTATTCTAGACTGTCTTAAATTTCTACATTTACTAAATTATTTTACTATTCTATTTTTTAAATTATAATTTCAATATCCACTATTTCTATTTTTATTGATTTACATGCAAAAAATGAATGATAAAAATGAAAACAACATATACAATTTTTTTTTTCTGTCAAACACAATTATTTTAAAGAATTTTGGATAGATGTAGTATTATTTATATGTACTAAAGGCTTAAAAAATCTAGTATGTTACAGTTTGATTAACAGCTGAAAATGAAGTGAGGTTTATTAATTTTGTTATAAATGATTTTTTTTTTGTACCCAAAATATGAAACAAGACATTACAAGTCAAAGCGGAGAATATGAACTTGGGTGAGTTTTTCCTCTAAAACCTTGAAATTTTTAATACTCACACAAAATACAGCGTAAGTACACCTGAAACAGTCGTAGGTGGGAAGATACACACACACACACATTTTTTGTAATCAGAAAAAATTTGTATAAGTACAAGGGTATAAGATACATTGTAATTAAGAAATGAAGAAATCTCTACTTTTTTTTAAATTTAAAAGGCCACTGAACCAATATAACTATTTTTTTATAAAAAATTTGATAGAGGTAGGATTTAAATTCCTAATTTACCTTGATGTCCTAAACCCAACCACTTGGGCTGAAGTTTGAGGACGTGGGCAGACATATTATGTGAGGGGCAGCAGATGTGTGATTGTGGCGATGGCATGATGCATCGAGGAGGTCAGCAACGAGGCAGAGATAGCACGAAAGGAACAATGTGATCGAGTCCAGGAATTGATGTGTTTGGTCAACAGACCAGGCGTCTGGCAGCGTTTTGTTTGCTTCTTTGCTTTTGACATCATGCGCTTGGTTTCTTCCTCCTCGTCAAGGAAATAACCAGCTGATTACGTACCCTGAGGCTTGGGACATTTTCTGGGTAGTTCTTCTGAAAATTTAAAAATTTCAATTAGGTCACTGTCACCGTAACAATCACGTGAATATCACGGTTAAAATTAGTAAATATGGCCCGGTAAATTTGTTCACAATACAATGGAAAATCCCTTCTTACAAACCCTGTTTGGGTTACCAAGCATCAAAAAAAGGTTGGCTGCGGTGACGACGTAATTTTCGAAGGCCTAAATACACAATTCATCCCTTAAGTTTAGTGAGTCACATGAATTAGTCCCCAAAGTATGTCAATAAAAATATATATTTTTAATCTTCACTCAATCTCCCATTGAATAAAATAAAAAAAAATTTAAATTATTATTTAAAATCTCACTACACAAAATTTTAAAAAAAATTAATTTTACTTTTATGGACATAATTAAAAAAAAAAACACAAATTTCATATACGTTAACATCCGTATCTAAAAAAACGTTTTACCTGTTATGGGAATGAGGGAGTAAATAATAAGATAATGTGAGAAAATACAACTTCTCTCCTCCGCCCTGACATTCAATGATCCGCTGAATGTCATCGCCCGTCATTTACTCTGGACAGACAGAGTGTTCGGCTTAAATGCGCCAGTAGTCCCTAAACTTTTGTGACTTTAGCAAGCTAGTCCTAAAAAGAAACTCATTGTGACTCCATCCCTCAGGTTTGTTAAATATGTGATTTAGTCCTTGGTTTGATGGGTAGATGACGGCGTTACTTTTTCCAGGTCATGTGATGTGAGGCTTGCTCTGTGCTTAGATGGAAAGGGAGGAAGATAGGAGGCCAATGGCTTCAAGTTAGTGAGAAAGAATAGTTCAAAAAAAAAAAGGTCAATGCTTTAGGGGACCACATTGGCAATAGTTTGGCCTATTTCGTAGGGCTGAAAATGGGCCGGGCCGAGCACGAGCTTGCCAGGCTCGAGCTCAGCCCATCACTAATCGGCACTACTCGAACTCGAGCTCGAGTTGCTTAAGCCCCTTTTTTTGGGCTCGAGCTCGGCTCCAAAGTGCTCAAGGCTCGAATACAAATATGAATTTAAAAAAAAATATGAAATTAAGAACAAAAAATTTAGATACAAAAATCCTAAACAAAAATTAAATACCAGGTGCAACGAGTCGGAGCCGACGACAACCGATTGTGTTGTGCATGGTGCTGATTCTAAAGCGTCGGCGTCGCAAAGTGGAAGCGTCGGTCCGTCGGAAATGAGGATGAGAGGGAATCGGAATCCACTGCGAAGTGCGAAGACAAGGCTGCGAGGGATAGGAATTACCAAAGCCGAGCCACCGGGGGGAGTAGCCGATGCCGAGTAGGTGACTAGGTGGGGAGTCAGGGCAAGGGAGAGCCGGGACGGGAGTCGGGACTCAGGAGATGGCCGATGGGGAGAGTGATGATCTAAATGAAGGCGTTGATGAATTTGACGGAGACGATCTGAATCTGATCTAAATGAAGGTGCTGATGAATCCGACAGGCGACAGAGAATCGAGACTCTGGACTGGAGTTTGCGAAAGGCCGAGAGGGAGTAGGGACTAAGGGGAAGGGCCAAATTGCCGAAGGGGAGTGGGCTGGGACTAAGGGAAGGACCCAATAATATAAATATCGAGCCTGGTAAGCTCAAGGACCAAAAAATACAACTTCTCTCCTCCGCCCTGACATTCAATGATCCGCTGAATGTCAGTGCCCGTCATTTACTCTGGATAGACATAGGGATGGCAACGGAGCGGGCGAAAACCACGAACCGCGGATATCCACCCATGACAGACGGGTAAATGGGTGAAAATACCCGTGATGGGGCGGGCATGGGTAAAAAATTTCACCTGTCTGGCGGGCGCAGGCGGGTGACCGGTAAGGGGTATCCATCGCGGATAAATCCGCGTCCGCCTACCCAGGAAACCCGCCAAGTTGGATGTGATGTGATGCGGTCGGTATGATGTTCCTTACTCTTCTCCTTTTGAGCTGGCAACCCCACTTTCATGCATACAAACACGTACACCTCCCATAGCAAGTAGTCGGCATATCCGGCAACATAATCTCGCCACCTAAGCCTTTTGAACAATAAAATTAACAAAATAACAAATAGGAAAAACTGTCACATAAATCACATGTAAAGATATGAATATTATTTGTGTTAATGAATGTTTCTTGTTTTATTGAATGTGAAGTGGATATGTGTAATTTATGACTTAATGATGAATATTTCATGTTTCTTTTATGAAATTTACAAAACTAGCATAAACCGCGGATTACCCGCGGAGATGGATTATCCATGGGTTGCAGGCGCGGATGCTATTTTCTGCCCGTTAGCGGATATCCGCGAGCTGGCGGGTATGAAAAAACCCGCGAGCACGGATGGCGGATAGGGGGTATCCGCGCCCGATCCGCCCCGTTGCCATCCCTAGAAAGACAAACAGTTGCGCGTTCGACTTAAATGCGCCAATAGTCCTTAAACTTTTGTGACTTTAGCAAGTTAGTCCTAAAAAGAAACTCATTGTGACTCCATCCCTCAGGTTTGTTAAATATGTGATTTAGTCCTTGGTTTGATGGGTAGATGATGGCGTTACTTTTTCCAGGTCATGTGATGTGGGGCTTGCTCTGTGCTTAGATGGAAAGGGAGGAAGATAGGAGGTCAATGGCTTCAAGTCAGTGAAAAAGAATAGTTCAAAAAAAAAAAGGTCAATGCTTTGGGGGACCATATTGGCAATAGTTTGGCCTGTTTCATTAAGAACGGAGCATTGAAAGGAGAGAGAGAGCTGTGAACTAGAGGTGCACAACGGTTCGGACCGGACCGGCCGGTCCTGGGCCTTAGCATTTTGGGCCCGGGCACAGCCTGTGTTTACATGTGCCGATCCTGGGCCGAACCCGAGCTGGCCCATTAAATTTTAATTTTTAAAATTGTAATTTTTATTTTAATTTTAAGTTTTAGTTTTTATTTTTAATTTTTAGTCTTCACTTTTTAGTCTTCACTTTTAAATAACTTAATAAAAACAAGAGTTTGAGAGTTTTTTTATAAGTGATATTTTATAATCTAGTTTATCTTAAATTCCACTTCATCTTCAATTCTACTATACTTTTAAATTAATCAAACGTTAAATAAATAACTTAATAAAAATAAAAATAAAAGGTAAGAAATTGACGAAAAAGTTTGGAAACTTTGATATATTTGATTTTGAGTTAAACCATTTTGTGTAACCTTTATTAAGTCAATTATTAAAACCTTAAGGACTCAAGTTATTTCTTTATGTTAAAGAAACAAACCATGATTACCAAGATTTTACTTTACAAGACAATAAATAAAATAATGACAAAAAAACTAGATAAATATTTATTCTAAGGTTATCTTTATATTTTGTATAATTACTTGTGTTAAGAGCAAAACACCACCACCGGTGTGAACTTTTATTAATATTAAAGTCAAACGGCACTTACATACCATGGAACGGGCTTTACATTACTCAATAGCGAAACGTTCCATAAAATTAAATGCAAAATAAAAAGTACGATCTGTGCTACACAGCAAAATCAGATCAAATACAAAGTAAGTAAATAATGAGCAAGTGGTGGATTTAAGCATCTACCTCATTGGGGTTTTCCTCGTCATAACTCTTGTGGTCTTGCAATTTGCAAGCTGCAAGACCCCAATCACGGTTGCATATACAAACTTCAACTGCATCTGGTGATAGCCTTGTGCGTCTCTCTGAAATGACACGCTTTCCAGCGCTGAAAGCGGACTCCGATGCAACGGTAGAGACGGGAACAGCTAGAACTTCTTTGGCAATAATGGAGAGTATTGGAAATTTGTTACTTCTTGCTTTCCACCAGTCTAGAATGTCGGTGTCACTATTCTCCCAAACAAGGTTAAGGTATACGTCCACTTCAGTAAGACCGGATGCGGCAGCACGGGGCCGTTTGAGGAGTTATTCAGCCGGATTGAATGACAATGAGGCCGATGAAGACACGATGGTAGATGAAGTAGTGTTTGCAACCTTATCCTTATGCCGACTGGCATATATCTTAAATAACTCTCGCAAGTGCTCATCAATAGAGGCAGTTATAGCATGAACAGAAATATGTGTCATTTCTAAGAAACTATAATAACCCTCAAGTAGTTGTTGCGTACCTGTGATTCTTACGGTCGGATCTAGTGTAGCTGCAAGTAAGTAGATTGGGGGTATAGTACTGAAATATAAAATCCATTTATCTTTCATGGCCTTAATTGTATCTTTTAAGAACTCGTCATCTTTGTATTGGTTCAAAACCCATGCAATGTTTACCATATGCATTAAAACTTTGTGCGATGTGGGATAGTATACACCGGAGCAAAAAACAGTGGCATCATAAAAATATCGCAGCACAGCAGCCAATTTTGACAGTTTATCCCACATCTCTTGTTTCAAAATCGCGTTCTTTTCTCTGACATTTATAAAACATGTCATGTATGCAGCAAATGGCATCGCATCTATCAACATCTCATAAGTGGAGTTCCATCGGGTAGGGCAATCAAGTTCAAAACGTTTCCAACTAAAATCAAGGCCATTTTCCAGACAATATTGCTTAAACTCTTTAGAAACTTTCGTCCTTGACTTTAAATAATGGAGTGCCCACCTAATTGGAGTAATTTCATTACTCAAAACTTGAAGACCTTTTTGGACAGCTAAGTTTAAAATATGACATATACACCTAATATGAAAAAATGCGGCATCACGGACAGGTTCTAGTGATTCCTTCAATGTCTCAACCGCGACATCGTTATTTGATGCATTATCAAATGTTATGCTAAAAACCTTGTCATGACAAAAAAATTCTTTTAAACTTTCTGAAATTACATTGAATATGTTCCAACCAGTATGATCGACCTCCATCCACTTAAATGCAATGATACGTTTTTGAATGACCCAACTATCATCAATCCAATGTGCAGTTATACAATAATAATCTTATCTTAGTGGTGAAGTCCACATGTCACTAGTAAATGAGATAGAGTGATCTAAAGAAGAGAAGTATGCTTGTAAGTTTGATTTACCAGCTTCATAAGTTTTAAATGCCTCCCTCCTAGCAGTGGTCCTAGATGTTCTTTTAAAAGCAGGGTTTAAGTATGATGTAATCCATTTTTTCATGTGTCTATCTTCCGATTGTGTAAATGGTTTTTCAGTTAACATCATCCATTCTATCATGCCTTCTCTACAATCTTTTTGATTAAATTTAAAAATACCTGATCCGCCGGCAATGCTTGCAAGCTGTGTCTGACCGCCGGTACTCATACCTGCATCTGGACATAAATTCGGATGCTTTGATTCCATGTGATGTCTCAGTGTTACTGTGCCAGCGTTCTTCTTGTGCGAGAGCTTTTGCTTGCAGTGTTTGCACTGTGCAAACCTCGCATTGTTTCCATGACTATCCTTCTTAAAAACTTGGTCAAAATGCTCCCAAACCTATGCGGTGCGCCTCGCCGTCTTACCTTCTGGCGGAAGTTCGGCTTGATGGCTTGTCGGGGTTTGTTCAGAACCATCTCCTCCACCAACATTCCCTGCTGCCGTGGGCTCAACTTCCTCAACGTTGTTATCAGAAAGTTGATCGTCGAGGCCCAAGTCATATTAACTCATATCGAATTGCTCGTCATCGTCAGTTTGTTGGATATGAGTCCCACGGGTCGCCGGTCGGGAAACGCCACGGAAAAATGACCTCAAACCGGTGCAGGATGAAGAGCTTGAGGCATTTCCCTTTCCTCTTGATGCCATTTGTGTGACGAAAAATTGAGCAGATCACGAGCCTTGAAAGTAATTGAGAATTGATTGAGAATGAAGAAAATAATATTAAGTGCTTCAAAGAAATGAGAGAATATAGTAGTAGAGATGGAGAGATTGCTAAGATTGGTGTGAAGAAATGGTGGAAATGGCCTCCCTATTTATAGGGGAATGTCTTCTTTTTTTATTTTCCAAAAATACCCTTACAAAATAGTTGTTGGAAGGGGCAAAAATGTAAAAACAGGGGTCAAACAAGGGCAGGGAGCCGTTATAGGGACTGAAACTGTAATTATCCCTTTTTTTTAATATTTTCTGAACGTTGCCAACGGTCAGCGCGCCGCCGCTCTGGCGCTAGGCGCCAGAAGGGGTAGATGGGCGCCTAGGCGCCAGGCGCTATTTTTCTTGGCAGAGCACTTTGTACTGTGGCGCCTAGGCCTCGCTCGCCTAGGCGCCACAGTTTTAATTACCTAGAATTGATTCATTTTTTTTATCCAAATTACTATTAGTCAAATCAATACATTAATTAGTGATGGGAAGGTCATTAACGAAGGTCTAAAGTTGAGAGATTCATTAAGCGAGATACCATTAATGATAATGATCTTATACATGTTAAAAAACCTTAAGTCAATGAAACAAGAGACCATTACTCTATATATCTATCTTATTTTAGACAACTTTCAATCTTATAGGACAAGTCACTTGTGCATATCCACAACAATTAGTTTAAAATACCAGCCTACTGTTAACATTTATCACTGTCGGGCCGAGCCGGTCCCGTGCCGGTCCCTGTGCCGGTCTCCGTCACCTCCTAGGCCGTGCCGAGCCCACTTGACTCCCCCCCCTTTTCCAAGCCCATGAACGGCCCACATGAAGCCGGTCTTATGCCGTGCCCGTGCCGAGCCGGTCTTGACCGAGCTTGGGTCGGGCTTGACGCGAGCCGGTCCCGAGCTGGGCCGTGCCGGGACCGGCCCAATGAACACCTCTACAGTGTGAACCAACTAGTCAAAATTGAAGAGATGGAGAATGTTTATAAAGCTTTTCTAGTTAAAGGTGAAAAGTTTATGGAAAATTACATTAACCTCCCTTGAGATTTGGCGAAATCTACAATTGCCTCCTCGCTGTTTCAAAAACCTACAATTGACCCCAAAACCTTTAACACCGTTAATCTCCTTTAAGAAAAAAAAGGGAAGAACTATATTTTACTATCCTAACTTTCTTTGTTTAATAACTTTGCCCTCAAACTTCCATCGCTCCCACTCTTCATCGCCTGGCTTCTTACTCGCCGGTGAAATCGTAATCAAATCAAAGACAAAATCGAATCAAACACCCAGAATCAAATCATAAAAGAATCAAAAATCCAGAATAAAAAAAAATGGGAAATTGAATTAAAAACAAGAGAATACCAAATCAAAACAATAGGAAATCGAATTCAAAACCAGAACAATCATCTGAAACCAGAACAGTCATAACAATCGAATTCGGGTGCCCACCTTCAGGAACAAAAACAATCAGAACCAAACGAATTGGACCTTCAGGCAACGTGCTTAGCAACCGTTCTCCCCGGTCACCGTCCCCGAATCTCGGTCCTCCATCGAAGAGATCGACTTGGCGATTCTAGGTTCTCTGGTTTCGTGATTCCAGGTCATCCGCTGTAGGACAGGGAGATTCGGTGAGGCGACCACGACCGAGATTCGACTCTTCGACGTCGATCTCTTGTGATTGTTTGACCTAGAAAATGGACCAGAGAGAATCGGAGTGGGGACCGGAGAGAATCAGAGAGAAGACCGACGAGGCGAGGACGACAAAGATTCCGCTGTTCAACGTCGATCTCTCATGATTGTTCGACGCCGATTCGACTATTCGATCTCAGGCGACTATTCGACTATTCGATGCCGATCAGATCGTGAGAAAGGCTGTTCGACTAATTCTCTGTTCACCGGTCTTCGTCAGTCAGACGTCGTTGGCGGGTCCTTGTCTATCAGTCCTCGCCGGTCCTCGTCGGTCGTCGCCTCCGACGCAATCCGCCGTGCCTGTTGTACTTCGGCCTTTTATCCCTTTTGGCCCTTGAATTATATTGACTCAGACCTTTTGCCCCCTCAAACACAACTCGGTCCGAATCGCCCCTTAAATTTTGTAATTTCGGACCTTTCAACCCCTGAGGCCATTAAAGTTAGTCAATCGCCATTATGTGAGGGGAAGTTTATGATAAAAATGAGCGTTTGCCTTTGGTAAGGACCAAAATGAAAATAAAATAAAAGAGAAGGAACTAATTATTCATTAGCCCAATTAAACCCTATTGCACGAATTAAAAAGTGTGAACAGAGCAAGCTGCAAAGCAAACAAAGCAGCTGCGAAGTGCGAACAGAGGCCTGAAGCGACGACAATGAGCACAACCTCCACCAGTTCTTCAAGGTCTATTGCAAGGACGAGGCATCGCAATGAAGAAATTGGATCAATCTTTTTTTCTTTTTTCTTTGGGTAATCAGATCACAAGAGTTATTAGAGTACAGAGAAAGGGAGACTGGGAGCTGAAATTGGAGATAAAACAAGTAGAAGGAGCCAATGTTCCTGTCAGTGTCATTGAGCCAACAAACATGAAATGAAATTGAATCAATCTTAATTTCAAAAGTGTCGATACTGATGAGATAACGGCAAAATTACCCAGACTTACTTATTTAACTTACAATGCAAACCTTAACATAATCAACATAATGAAGTATTCCAAATAAAATTACTAAAAAATAAAAAAAGGATTCACAACACAGAATAATAAAAATATATGAAGAAGAAAAGTGAAACATTTGAAAGATGGAAAAAAAAAAAAAGTTTCACGTTTCGCGCTAGACGAAAACCCAACAAGTTTAGGTTTAATTGGGAAAATGTTAATTAGTTCTTTTTCTATTATTTTATTTTCATTTTGGTCCTCACAAAACGCAAACACTCATTTAAACGCCTCCCCACGTGACGGCGTGTGACTCACTTAAATGGCTCAAGGGGTAAAAGGTCCCAAATTATAAAGTTTAAGGGGCGAGTTAGCCCGACTCACATATCAGGGGGAAAAAGGTCCGAGTTATCATAATTCAGGGGCCAAAGGGGATAAAAGGCTGTTGTACTTCCAACCCTTACTTAATTGGAGAGCTGTGTTGTTCACAGATTATAACAGTAAGAGAGAAGAAGAAAAAGGAGTTAGGGCGAAGGAGTAGAGCGGGAGGGATGGGAATTGGGGGGCAAAGCTATCAAACAAAGAAAGTTAGAATAGTAGAATAGAGTTCTTACCTTTTTTGTGTTAACGGATATTAATGGTGTTAAAGATCAATGGGGGCAATTGTAGGTTTTTGAAACAACGGGAAGGCAATTGTAGATTTTGCCAAACCCAAAGGGGATTAATGTCATTTTCCTAAAATCTATTTGTTTATTAATGGTGTTGGGGTATTGATTTGTCTAGTAGTTGATTTGTAAATGGTGTTGGCTTGTTTAATTATGCTGGAATTAATAATTTAAATGATAATGGTTTAATGAGCTAGGAGAATAAATTTTTAGTTTTGGGCTGACATGTGAATTTTAAGGGTGCTACAACTAGTGTTATATAAAGAACTTATTAAATATTTTTTTTATTTTATTGAAAGCACTAGAGCAGTTTAATGATTAATTATACTTTCATGTTTATAGGACAATAACTGATGGTTGAGTTTACTGTTTATTTGCACCATGGTAGTCGATTTATTGGAGACTCAAGAAGTAGATATGTTGATGGCAATATATACTCAATGATTTATGATGAGGAAAAAATTTCGTATTCGTGTATGATGCAAGAAATTAAGGAGCTTAGCTATGATAAAAAGCTTGTGCAAGGAATTTATTTTCAAAATTGGCCGAGGGATGCGACATATTCTCAATGTTGCATGATGATGAATCAACAATTGATATGGTCAAATATGTGGTTAAAAGTGGTATTATGGAAGTATATGTTGAGTATTATGTTGATGGCCCACCATTGAGTAATATTAATATATCAACTTCACATAATTCTTGCTATAAGGTTGGATTGGGAGTTGATGACAAAGTAGATGTTAAAGGAAAAAAGGAGCTGTAATGTTTAATTGGTCAAAATCCCAAATTGACAAGGACTTTGATAAACTTCTATGTGACTTGGAATTGAGAACCGAAGGCAATAATCCTATTGGACTTAGAGACTGAGTATGGAGCTGAGATTAGTATTATCTCGGCTTACAGTCTAATGAAAACGAAGAACTAACATATACAATTAAGAATTTTAAAAGCTGGTATTCTAATGAGGCTATAGGAATGGTAAATTAGAATGCTTTTAAAAAACTTAGCACTATTCCAAAGAGATTAGACAGAGGAAAAATGAAAGCAATGTCTAAATGTTAGGATATGGTTGTAGATGGGTATTAAAGTGAGACATTAGCAAATTCTGATTCGTGGATTTGTTGCTCGGATAGTGATAGTGAAAGTGGCAGAATTATTGCAAAAAGGGAACTAATTTCGACGAGGTATGATGAGAATGCAGCAATTTGTCACATTAAGCTAAGCATGGTATTTAAATACCATATTCAGTTCAAGAAGGCTTTCATCAAACATTTAATACAGAACAAGCGTGATTTTACCTTTATCAAGAATGATAAGACAAGAGTTCGAGTACTTTGTAAAGCCACTGGATGTTCGTGGATGATTTAGGCTTCATTGAAAGGATGAAAGCTGATGGCCATGGGCCTCATCGTTTAGAGTCATGGTGACTGTTGGAGAGACTTCTAGGAGGAAGAACGCCTGGAGGATGATGCGCCCAAGGGAGAGTACCTGAGATGCTCAGAAAAAGTGGGTTAGGAGGCCCCCGGAATGTGTTTCCGGGGGGGGGGGGAGCCTCCGACGCCCAAGTCAGTGGTGGCTGAGAAAAGGCAGAGGAAATAGCACAAAGGGGCTGAAGAGTCTCGCCTGATGATTTTCTCAGAGTCTGGGAGTCAAACCTTTGCCAACCAACCTCTTGCCAAGTATTTATTTCCTGGTATTTATAGGAGTACCTAGCCCGTTCAGATCGCGACACGTGTTCGGTCAGATGTTCCCTGAGTTTCTGGGCGTAGGGGACAGATAGCTGGTAGCAGGTTGCCTTGAGCCTTGTGCTGAGATGGGCCATGATGTGATTTTGATGGTGTCAGCGTGCCAGAGCGCCTATTGAGGCGGCTTTATGACGTCTGTGAAAGGACATGTCAGAGGCTTCCTTAAATGCTTCCTTAAATGCTCCTGCCGTACTCCCGAGGAAGTTGGAGTTCGGCCAGATAGAGGCGATAGCCTTTGGCTATCACATGCCCCCCTTTGGAAAGCCGAAGTGAAGACTTCGGTTTTACATCTCTTTCCGAGGTTGTTCTTGGGAGTTTCTTAGGAAGCTCAACCTGTTCCGAGGATGCACCTCTTGCCCAAAGGGCTGTTCGGCCTTGGCCTGTTCTTTGGTGTCTTCGAGGCGGAGCCTGTGCCGAAGATACACCTCTTGCTCGAAGGTCATGGGCTGTTTGGCCATAGCCTGTCTCTTGGTGTCCTCGAGGTAACCTGCTTTTTCTTCTTGCAGGTCTGTGTAACGTCGTGTCTGATGGCCAAGCGTGTCAGTCCAGGCGACGCGTCCCAGCTTTTTAGGGATGTCAGAAGACGTGTCCCCTGTTTTGGTGCGGCGGTTGACACGTGGCGCTTTGCAATTGGAGGAGAGTCGCGTCGGTTACAGAGGGCGCGCCTTTTCAGGTGCAGAGGGCAGTTACGGCGACGGTTCGCCTCCAAAAGGGTACTTATGACGACGTTTCGGTTACCAACCTTTGGCCTATAAATAGCCCATTCCATCATAAGTCCCATTTGCTTTTACTTTTGCTCTTTCCTCTGCTTTGCCCCTGTTTTCGTGCTTTCTTGCTTTCTGTGGCGGAGCTGCTTTAATCAGAGCTTTTTTCAGCCAACTTTCACGACGGCGTCCTCAGACTTTGGCAAATCTTTTGGTGGGTTTTTGTTTTCCAGAGTGTTTTGATTCCTCTGTTCTTTTGAGTTTTTTCCGGAAACTGTTTTCTTGCCTTTTCCAAACTTGTTTTCATGTCAAAAATGCCTATCCCTGAGAGCTGGCAGCCTCTTTTAGCCCATCCTTGTTGCACCACCCCCGCAAAATTAGAGAGGTGGAAGAAAAAGTTCTTTCTTTCCTCTTACGCCGTTACTAGGCTGCCTCGCTCTAGCCATTATGCTTTTTCAAACCACAGCAATGAGATTACTATTTTCCGAGCCCAGCTGAAGGCCGGACTTCGGTATCCTCCCCCGAAGATGGTTTGCGAGTTCTGCCAATTTCATGGCATTGCTGTGAACCAGCTTCCCCCGAACTCGTTCTGCTATTTTAACGCCTACCTCTGCATATGTGGCGTGTTCGGGATAAAACCCCATTTTATAATCTTCATGCAGTACTACAAGCTCTTTGTGATCCCGAAGGGTGGCTTCTATTTTATGCTACCTCGGGGATCTGGGAGCAAAAAATTCATGTTCACCTTCGCCACCAAGGACAGCTGGCGGGGGTGGCAACAGAAATTCTTCTTCCTGAAGATGGAGGAGGCCTGGTCGTATGTTCCGACCAAATGGGCTCAGGGAAAGTTAGATGTGGACGTCGTTGATCCGAGGTTGTTGCTGACTCCAGAGTTGGCTTCCACTTTTGCGGACTTCAACGGCCGCATCCGCGCCGTCTCTGACTGGGCTCCCGAGGTCGCTCCGCGCTCTCTGTACCCCTTCCCTATCAACTGGAGGTTGATGACCGAAGAGGTCCTCCGGGAGTTAAAGGTGGTTAAGGAGCACGAGACCGACCTCGGGATGCCAGCTCCTGCTATCGCCGGGAAGGATTCCTGGTTGGTCAAGCTTCTTAAGGAGGAAATCTCTTTCGAAACGCTTGTCGAAAGTGAGTTATCTTCTACTCCCTTGTTGTTTTTCCCTCGGACTTACGCTGATGTCTTTTTTCTTTTTCAGAGATGGGCGACGGGACTGTTGCATTTTACAAGTCCCTTTTTTCCGGCCAGGTGGAGAAGGGCGATCAGACCAAGAAGGCGGCTTCCTGAAGGCGGAAGTCTACTGGCGCTGGGCCTTCGGCGAAACGGGCAAAGAAAACTGCCCAGGTTCCTCTGGAGGAAATTTCCGAGGAAGCAGCCGAGGAGCCTGGTACAGTCGAGGTTCCGGCGTCTGAGGCAACTGCCGAAGTCCCTGGCGTTGCCGAAGTTTCTTCTGCCGATGTCCCTCCCCAGAGCCCTTCTGCGCCGCAGGCCCTTCTGGAGGTCGTGGCAGAGGCTCCTTCTGCCGAGGAGCGGCACAAGAAGAAGGGCAAGGCGATTTCGACCGAGGAGTCTGAGGATTCCGAGGATGCCGTATTTGAAGTGCCGCCAGGTCTGTTTCTTTCAGAACAAGTTGGCTCTTTTTGTTTTTCTGAATTTTCCTTTGTCTCTGATCTGCTTCTCATTTTCGCCATGCAGGGGAGTTGCCTACCCCGAACTGGGCGGCTGAACACGTGAAGGCGCGGGCCCTTGGTGACGCCAAAATCCCGCAAGGGAAGATACCAAAAGAGCCTTTCTGGACTTTCACGGAAGACATGAACTTGTACTCCGAGGACTATCCTGAAATGGCAAAGCAAATTTTGAAGGGGGTGCTTACAGAGGCCTCCTTCAAGGCTATTGCGGCGGCCCATCCGGACGATGACACCCTTGCCACAAAAGTCACCGAGCATGCTGCTCAGGTATGTTCTTCACACCTTTTTCCTTTCAATTTTTCCTAAGTGCTTGGCTCTTACTGACCTTGCGTTCATCTTTTTGCAGCTGATGGGGTACGTCGGCTTTCTCCGAGTTCGGGTAGCCAGGAACTCGGCGTTCCGAGCTACGGCCTTAGACACCTTGGAGAAAGCGAAGGCCACGCGCTTGGCATTGATTGCCAAGAACCAGCAGCTGTTAGATGCTGCGAAGAAAGAAGTTGATGCCCTTCGGGAGGAGTTTCGGAAGGAGAAGGAAGATCTTGAGAAGAACTCCTCCCTGAAGATTGCTGACCTCAGCGATCAGGTGGCGGGGATGCTCGCTGCCAACCAAGACCTTCTCAAGGATAAGTCAGAATCTGACAATCTCATTCGGTCGTTGGTGAGCGAGAAAGAGGCTCTTGAAGCCGAGGTCCAGTCTTTGAAGAAGGAGCCCGATGCGAAGAAGAAGGTGAAGGCGCTGAAGAAGGAGGTTGCAAACTTGAAGGACGAGCTCGAGGACCTTGAGGTTGAGAAGGACAAATCCGACCAAATGACCAAGGTCGCCTTCCAAGACGGATTCTGCCTTGCTCGGCACTAAGTCCTTGAGAGGTTCCCAGGTCTGGACCTCTCTTTTTTGGAAGCTCTCAACATTCCCGAGGGGCCTCGGTGGTCCTGGTCAAAACTCGAGCACCTGAACCTACCTCCCACAATTCCGGCGCCGAAGGTGGTGGAAAAACGCACAGAGGGTGGTGGCTCCCGGGACGCCGAGAACCCTTAGGCTATTTTCGGGGTCTTTTCCTTTTTTCTTCTTCGTTTTTGTACTCCTTCTTCGGGCACTTCTTCTTTGTAAGCTAGCTTTGTAAATGAAGATCTTTTTTGGCTAAGTGTTTTTGCAAGTTTCTTTATTTCCATTGCCCCGAACACATTTGCTCAAGAGACTTCGGAAAACCTGCGATCAAAGAAACTTGACTAAGTGTGAAAGATCTTCCCATTGGCCGAGCCTGTTCGCTCAAGAGGCTTTTTGGAAAGTCTAAAAAATTTGACTAAGTCTTTTTGCAGATTATTGCATTTCCATTTTGTCTCGAACACGTTCGCTCGAGGGACTTCGGAAACCCCTTTAGTCAAAATTTTTCATTTCCCCTTGTCCCGAGCATGTTCGTTCAAGAGACTTCGGAAAACCTTTTGCGAGATTTTTTGTTTTCCGTTTTTCCCGATCGTGATGGCTCCAGGGACTTTGGAAAACTGTCTCTGTGCTTATTACGGCGAGTACTGCTGGGAGATTTTTCCATCTTTCCCGAGCGTGATGGCTCAAGGGACTTCGGAAAGTCATATCTGTGCTTGTGGCGAGCATCTTCGCGGAATTCTGTACAATTCTGTACTTAAGAAATTTTCTCAAGACACTTCTGTACTTAGAATATTTTTCGTACAGTATGATTCCTTCGCTCAAGCTTAGGCGTAGAATTTTCTCAAGGCGTCTGAGTGCCATGTGTTTTTCAATTCTATGCCTTCGGCATCGCCAAGTTTGTACACGCCTTTTCGTACTTCGGCGAGGACCAGATAAGGTCCTTCCTAGTTCGCGCGAAGTACCCCGTGGGATGGCCTTCGGGGCGCAAAGTCAGCCTTTCTGAGAACGAGGTCTCCTTTCTTTATTTCTTTAGGCCTGGCCCGTAAGTTTATAGCCGCGGCCACTCTTTGCTGAAAAGCTTTTCTCCTCAGCTCGGCTATTTCTCTGTGTTCGCTGACGAGGTCGAGCTTGGTTCTGAGGCCGAGGTCGTTTCCACCTTCATCAAATACTTGCACCCGTACTGAAGGTTGGACTATCTCTATTGGGATAATAGCCTCTGTACCGAAGACGAGTGAGAAGGGAGTCTCCCCTGTGGCTCTTCGAGGCGTCGTTCGGTAACTCCATAACACACTTTGGAGTTCTCCTGGCCATTTCCCTTTTGCTTCCCCCAGTCTTTTCTTCAGGCCATCTTTTATGGTCCTGTTAGATACTTCCACCTGCCCGTTGCTTTGGGGGTGAGCTACTGGGGCGAAGTGCATTTTTATTCCGAGGTCGCTGATAAATTACTAGAATCCTTTGTCTATGAATTGGGATCCATTATCAGCCATTAGTACCCTCGGTATGCCGAATCTGCATACTACGTTCTTTCATACAAACTTTTGCACTTCTTTTGCCGAGATAGTTGCTAATGGTTCTGCCTCGACCCATTTGGAGAAATAGTCTACTGCTACCACGCAGAATTTCACGCCTTCGGGCGCTGATGGGAGTGGCCCAATAAGGTCTATGCCCCAGACTGCGAAGGGCCAAGGATAGTCAGCCGAGGATACCATTTCCGAGGGTGCCCTCTGGATGTTCGCGTGTTTCTAGCAACTACCACATTTTCGGACGAACTGCCTTGCATCCTTTCTCAGGGTAGGCCAGAAGTATCCTTGGCGAAGTATCACCGCCGCAAGGGCATCAGTTCCAATATGTGAACCACACATGCCTTCGTGGACCTGTTCAAGGACCATTTCAGTATCCTCTTCATCCACGCATCTTTGCAGCGGGTTTGCATATCCCTGTCGGTATAATTCTTTACCAATCAGGAAGAATCGGCCTGAGCGTCTTCGCAGTTTTGCAGCGTCGCCGGGGTCTTCGGGGAGCACATTTTCTGCGAGGTATCTTTTTATGGGATCTTTCCATCCCTTTCCCGAGGTCGCTATGCTCAGCACTGAGATGCTCGGGTGATCTAGCACCTCGGTGTATGTTTTGACTTCGCCAAGCAATCTGCCTCAGTGTTATTCCGCCGAGGTACATTTTTGATCCGTACGGCGTCAAACTCTTGGATGAGTTTTGCTACCAGCTCGTGGTATTTTGCCAAGATTGGGTCCTTCGCCCCATAATCTCCTGCCGTCTGCCGAACTACCAGCTGGGAATCGCTGTGAGCCTTTAAGTTTCTCACGCCAATCCTTCTGGCCAAGCGTAATCCCGCTATGAGGGCTTCATACTTTGCCACATTGTTAGTGACGCTGAAGCTGAACTTAATAGCCTTCTTTACCTCTAGGCCTTCGGGTCCTCTGATAATTACTCCAGCTCCCTGGTGTTCGGATCCCGAGGCTCCGTCAACATGCAAGGTCCACTCTGGCTCACCTCCATTTGGATCTACATGGCTTTCCTTAGTGGTGGGTACTTCGGCGATAAAGTCTGCCAGTGCTTGAGCTTTTATGGCCTTTCGAGGTTCATATATGATTTCGTGTTCGCCAAGCTCTATGCACCATTTGGAGAGCCTTCCCGAATGATCAACTTTCTTCATAACATCCCGTAGTGGTAGACTACTTCGGACGATGATGGGGTGAGCCTGAAAGTATGGTCGCAGCCTTCTCCCTGCAAGCACCAAGGCGTATATAGCTTTTTGAAGCAGAGGGTACCTCACTTCGGCGCCATGCAGGGATTTGCTGACGTAATAGACTGGCCATTGCTTTGGCCCTTCTTCTTTCACGAGGACCGAGCTTACAGCTTTCTCCGTGACGGCGAGGTACAAAACGAGGGGCTCTCCCTCCCGCGGTTGTCGCAGAGTCGGTAGGCTAGCCAAGTAGACTTTGAGTTCTTCCCAGGCTTTTTGGCAATCTTCACCCCAAGGGTGATCATTCCTTCCGAGGTCGCCTTCCATTTTTGCTGCCTTTGTGAGGACTTTGAAGAAAGGTCGACACCTGTCTCCGTACCTGGAAATAAATCTACTCAGGGAGGTTATTCTTCCAGTGAGCCTTTGCACGTCTTTGACTGTGGCAGGAGTTCGGAACTCAAGCAGTGCCTTGATCTTCTCGGGGTTAGCGTCAATGCCTCTTTCGGATACCATGTACCCAAGGAATTTTCCCGAGGTTACCCCGAAGATGCACTTTTCAGGATTGAGCCGAATCCCGAAGGCTCTGAGCTTTTGGAAGGTTTCCTCTAGATCTGCAACGTGGTTGCGAGGGAGCTTGCTTTTGACTATCATATCGTCAACATATACCTCCATGTTTCTCCCCATTTGGTCTTTAAAGACCTTGTTCATCAATCTTTGATAGGTAGCTCCTGCATTTTTGAGCCCGAAGGGCATCCTGACATAGCAGTATGTTCCTCCCTCGGTGATGAAGGCGGTTTTTTCTTCATCTTCAGGGTCCATCCTTATTTGATGGTAGCCACTGAAGGCGTCTAGGAAACTTAGGCGCCCATATTCGGCAGTTGAATCTACCAGTTGATCTATTGGCGGCAGAGGGTATGAGTCTTTCGGGCAAGCATCGTTCAAGTTTCTGAAGTCGATGCACATCCGGAGTTTGCTGCTACCTTCTTTTGTGGCAATGACCACGTTGCTTAGCCATTCGGGGTACTTCACCTCCCTAATGACTTTGGCGTCTAACAGACGCTGGACCTCGGTTTTGACAAAGTTGCTCTTGTGGGCTGAGATGCTTCGTTTCTTTTGCCGGACAGGTTTTGCTTTCAGGCTTACTTTGAGGCTGTGCTGTATTATGCCGGAGTTTACCCCTGGCATATCTTTCGGCGAGTAGGCAAACAGATCTTTATTTTTCAGCAGAAAAGATACAAGGTTTTCCTTCTCACCTTCGGCCAAGCTCTTCCCTATTCGGGTAGATTGTCCTGGGATAAGTTCTACTGTTTCCATTTCCGCTTTTGCGAGATCTTCCTCTTTGCCTTTTTCTAGCGCCTTTGCCTCCATTGTTTGTGCAAAGTTGCTCACCGGGGCCTTTCGTGCTTTCACAAACACCTTTCTTACCTTGGCCTGGTCTATGAAGATCTTTGCATCTCCATCTTTGGTGGCGAATGTGACAGTCAAGTACTTCACATTAGGGCGAATGTGCAGGTTTCCCTGTGTCTGCCTTCCAAGGATGGCGTTGTACGAGGACGGGACGTCCATGACGATGAACCTTGCCATTGTGGAGGCGTACAACTCAGCTGCTCCGTCTACCGAAGTCCCTCTCATCATCAGTGGGAGGTCGATATATCCGAGAACGGGCAGTTCGGATGGTCCCACCCCGAAGGTTGGTGAGGTGACTGGCTTAAGCTCGCTGCTGGAGATGCCCAAGCTCGGCAGTAAGTGCGAGAATAGGACATCTACATTTGACCCATCATCAAGTAGCACCCTTTTGACGTCCCAGTTCCCTATCCTCGCCATGATCAGCAGCGGATCGTCGTGGGGAAAGATGACGGTGGATCCATCTTTGCGGGCCAGCTTCTTTGCTGGATTTTGATATTCCATGACTGCAATTTCCCTGGCTTTCCGCTTTCTTTCCAAGGATGGGAGCCCCGTGGTGATTGTTTGGATAACCCCTGTCGGAGGTGGACGGCGCCTTTTTGGACTTCGGTTTCTCCGCCTGTCAGAGTCATAGTCCTCATCTTCGGCCCTTTCTTCCTCCATTTTTCTGCCTTTCGGGGATGGCATCCGCAGGTATTTCCAAAGTTGGCCCTGCTTTATCAACGACTCTATGTACTTCTTCAGCTGGAAGCAGTCTTCGGTGTCATGACCGTGGTCGCGATGAAACTGGCAGAACTTCTTTGCATTCTTCTTATTATCGGCAGTCATGGCCCTTGGTCGCCGAATCTGCGTCCCTTGCCTTTCCAGCGCCATGAGGATGTTGGTCCGTGTAGTGCTCAGTGGTGTGAAACTTTGGGGTTTCCTTCCCCGCATCCTTCGAGGTCGTCCTGCCTGTTCGGTCGGATGTCGAGCTTGTTGATTGGACCCTTCGGCGCGGTGGTCATTGGACTTCGGCCCAGCCATTCTTAGTTCTTCGGCGGTCATGTGCTGTTCTGCCCTTCGGTAAAATTCTCCAAGGGTCTCCGGGGGGTCCTTTGAGAACTCATAAAACAGCTGCGAGTCTCGCCGAAGGCCCCGTGTCATGGCAAGAATGCGGATTTCGGGCCGAAAGTCGGGGACGCTCAGAGCTTCCCTGTTGAATCTTTCGACATAGTCTCGGATGGTTTCTCCGTTCCTCTGCTCTATGTCGAACATCTGGACAGGCATCTTTGCAGTAGGTCGACTCCCAATGAATTGCTGCATGAAGGCCGTGGACAACTCCTGGAACTCAGTGATGGTCCCTGAAGGCAATGAATTGTACCATGCAGTTGCTGGCCCTGTGAGGGTGACTTCAAAGCACTTGCACAAGGTAGCGTCGTCAGCACCGTGCATTATCATGCTGCGTCTGTACTTCGTCAAATGGGCCTGTGGATCAGTACGGCCATCATAAATCTCCAACCGAGGTACTCTGAAGTCACCTGGCATGGCTGCCTTGGCCACGGTCCGGGTGAACGGGGACCCATCTTCGCAGAAGGCTCTCGTGAGCCTGTCCCAAACGGGTTTTCTGGCCATTTGCTTCTCCACCCTATCTAGCCGTGCTAATATCCTCTCCATAAGCACTGTGGCACTAGGCCCTTCTTCAGGAAAAGGAGATCGTCGGTGCCTCTTCGGGGAGCGAGTTCGGCGCTGAGGGGACAGGGACCTCGCCTCAGGCGACGAACTCCTTCGCTGTGAGACTTTCGGTCGTTTGGACCCAGTTTGTCCCACAGGCCGTTTCCCGAGGGGTATACTTTCCGTGGATGACTCTTCGCGAGGGTCTATGCTTCCCGAACTGCGATGGGTCGACCTCTGACTTTTCTCCCGAGGGCGTGCAGGTGAGGGAGGTCTTTGGGCCTGTGTCTGCTGTGACCATCTTCGGTCGATCTGCTGTGTCATTTCGGCCACGACCGAACACTGAAACTCCCTCATAAAGCTCATAGTGATTACTAGAGGGCGATCTTCCTCGGACGCAGAAGTCCCTGGGAGTGTTTGCTCAGCAGCCGGTTGTGTCTCAGGCGCGGACGGAGACCTCGGGAGTCCCTTGTCCTTAGAACGCCGAGTTTCAACGACGACAATCTCAGAGCGGGTTCCCACAGACGGCGCCAAATGATGGCCATGGGCCTCATCGTTTAGAGTCATGGTGACTGTTGGAGAGACTTCTAGGAGGAAGAACGCCTGGAGGATGATGCGCCCAAGGGAGAGTACCTGAGATGCTCAGAAAAAGTGGGTTAGGAGGCCCCCGGAATGTGTTTCCGGGGGGGGGAGCCTCCGACGCCCAAATCAGTGGTGGCTGAGAAAAGGCAGAGGAAATAGCACAAAGGGGCTGAAGAGTCTCGCCTGATGATTTTCTCAGAGTCTGGGAGTCAGACCTTTGCCAACCAACCTCTTGCCAAGTATTTATTTCCTGGTATTTATAGGAGTACCTAGCCCGTTCAGATCGCGACACGTGTTCGGTCGGATGTTCCCTGAGTTTCTGGGCGTAGGGGACAGATAGCTGGTAGCAGGTTGCCTTGAGCCTTGTGCTGAGATGGGCCATGATGTGATTTTGATGGTGTCAGCGTGCCAGAGCGCCTATTGAGGCGGCTTTATGACGTCTGTGAAAGGACGTGTCAGAGGCTTCCTTAGATGCTTCCTTAAATGCTCCTGCCGTACTCCCGAGGTCCCTGGGTGAGGTCATCCTTTAGTACGGACGGTGCCTCTTCGGGAAACACGCCCTTAGTTCAGGGGTACCCAGCTTCAGGGAGTTCCACCTTCAGGGAGATCATGTTCGGCCCGCAATAGTTGGTGCCTCTTTTCCGAAGGCGATCTGTTTGCAACCTCGGGGGGCTAGTGGTATCCTCAAGTTTCCTGGCGTGCCGGGCTCGGAGCTCTTCGGCTATCTCCCGAGGTGTATGATCCCATTTTTACTCGGGTATCGCCAGTTTCTTCTGGCCATTCTTGTGGCAGGGAGTTCGGCCAGATAGAGGTGATAGCCTTTGGCTATCAAAAGCAATTTTTCCAAGTCAAGGTTTTCAATCTGGAGCATTTATGCTATGAGTTTCAAAACATCTTAATGGCAAACTCGGTTTGGATGGCTGATAAAGTTAAAGATGTAATATCATGGCCTCCTGGTACAATCTAAAACATTTATACTTGCTCGGACATTTACACCGCCATGCTATATTTCTCTCTTTAGCCTTTCATTCTCAGCTTCTGCCCAAAACTGTTTGAAACGTAGTTCTCTAATAGCATCCCTCGAACAATGGCATAAAATTGGATCAATCACTACAACAAATACATAATCATAGATCAAAATTATAATAGAATAAACAAAAGATTCAACATAAATCATCAGCATGATTTCAATTTAACACTACTTGCACACGAATCTCACAAGTCATCGCCACCCAGCTATATCCACACTTCTTGTTATAAAGAAAATGAATAGTTAAGGTCAATGCAGCATAAACAGAAGCACCAGTAGGCATGGACCAATTGAATATAACAATAATTAGGTACACCAGTAGTTGTGTAAAGAACTATGAATGTCAGTGGCAGTAGATACTAGGCAACACAATTAGAGCAAGTAGAGGACTAAGCAACGGTGGAAGTAATTGCAGCTTTGCTCGAAGATGGTCACCGAACGAGGGTGGCACAGGCTTTGCTTGGTCTCATATTTATCTCAATCCCTAACACTTTTCTCTTCGCTTCTGCTTTGCTTTTGGTTTCTTTTTATAGAATTGTTAATAGGCTTAGGGGTTGGCTTTGTTAGTGGGCTTAAGGGTTTAGATGCGTTTTTACATATGCATCAAGTTTAAAAAGTGATTCAATAGCATTTTTGGTAGCTAGTTGGGCTTTTGTAGGACTTTTAGCTGTTTTTTTCTAAAATAGTCTCACTTCATGGGATCTTTTTCAACATTTTTTTAAGGTTGTTAGGCTTAGAAGGTTCTTTAGTAACATTTTGTAAAATTAGTCAGGCTTAGATACATCTTCACCTATATTTTTTTTAATGATGTTAGCAATGATGTGGACTTTCCCGACATTTTTCAAACAATGCTATTAAAGTTATGTCACCTTGTACCTTTTTGTTGTAGTGAATCCACATGATAGAATCACACCCAATTTTTTCTTCAATGTTAGGGTCATCCTTCACAAATCGATTAATCACCAACATAATAAACATTAATCATTATCAACGAATCCAAATAACCATTACAGAAATTAGTATCACTTAGCTTCCAATATCACCCGAACCTTTGAACACGCATAAAACCTTCAACCAGCATTCTTCATATCCTTCCATGCCGTATATAGCTTTGCAGGGAGACCACAGAAGCATTTCTCCATCACCTTAACTTCTACTTTTGAATTCGAGATGGCATCCCAATTCGACCTGGCCGATGACCCTAACATGAAGGCTCAATTATATTTTTTGTCTTCGTCTCCATTAGCAGGCCATTTGCTTCCCCCAATTTGCCGCCTGTCAAAACCCTTGACCAAGCAACTGCTACCACTCAACGAACAGCACCAGACTTTTATCACCTAACAGCCTCATAACGTCATTAAAATCACGTGACCTACACCTGCATACTTTTCCATCACCTAGGGACTAACTCGTCAACTTATTCAAAGTTTTATGACCCAAATGCATAACTAATCAAAGTTACAGTACTAAGTCATTAAGATTCAACCTTTAGGGACTAACTAGTGCGAGTCAGTAAAATTTAGGGACCATTGGTGCATTTAAGCCATGTGTATTCTATTAAAGCAAGTTCTTGTACTTAACCAAACTATAATATGTACAAAAAACTTTCTTCGTGTGTACCAAAGATTACAACATTTATTGCAGGCAAGTGATTAAAGTGTGCAAAATTAATGATACTTTTCTTTTCATTTTTACAAGTGTTAGTGATAAATTGTCACTTTCAAACTTTATTGGTCTGTTTGAACATTTATTCAAATGTTTTGGGTTAGTTTATAAATTTTATAAAAATATAAAGATTAAAATGAAAATTTCAAAAAGTTCAGGGAACAAGTTGAAATTTTTTGAGAAATGTAGGGACTAAATTTTAATTTTAAGGTGAGTATTAAATTGAAGGAAGGATGATAAATTAATGATAGTAAACTTACTAAATATAAAAATGTTGAAAAGATTTTTAATCTATTAAAAATTATATATGTTATATATCTTTTCTGAATGGAAGAAGTATTTGTCTATGCTTCGCGTTTAAACTTGATGCTAATATTTTGTTTTCTCATACCTAGTCTAACACACTATAAAGTATAAACTCCTAATTCTAATTAATTTAGGACTTTCTTTGAACTTTGAAGCAAATCACTAGATAGCTTTTTGAAAATTCTAACATTAATCGCTGACACTAATGCAAAATAGGTCTAAATGATCTAATTCCTTACAGCAGCGAGTGTAGCCTCTTGTGAGGAAGATATTATAAGCACTTAAATCAAACTGATAGATATAAAGGTATGAAAGTGGAGCGCTTGAATAAAATTGAGGGTCATTAAAGATTTCATACCTCTTTTCCTCTGCCGGTTAGCTGGAGGCGGTTGACATGAACTCTACAATCCTGGATACTATTGTTAAAACCAATAATGTTCATCCAAATTTGAAAGACTTTTCCAGCTTCCGGAGTCAAAATCGTAACCAATCCGTGGAAACCCTTTCACGTTTGTTTTTTGCTTCCTTTCTCATGGTCAAATTTTCGGTTGCTTCTATTTCCTGCACCTCCTCTCTGCAAAGCCTCCATTTCCATGGCGTCCAAGACCCTGAACCTGTCCTACTTCCTTATACCCATCTTCTTTTTCTGCCAGCTGAACTCCGCCGGAGCAGCAGAAACATGGGTCAAGGCTGGTTACTGGTACGCCAGTGGCGAATTACCCAGCCGCGACATCGACTCAACCTTGTTTACTCACCTTCTGTACGCCTTCGCCAACGTGAATAATTCCACCTTCCAGCTCTCCAGCGCGGGCTCCGAGGAGCTCATGTCGAGCTTCGCCGCCAACATCAAGCGCAGAAACCCTCAGGTCAAAGCTATGATGTCTATCCGGAATCGGATTGCCGCTACTGGGAATTCTATTTCCGGCCTGAAAGTTGATTATTCCGTGCTCTCGTCTGTCATCTCCAACAATTCCAGTCGGAAATTGTTCATTGATTCTTCGATTAGAACTGCTAGGCTTCATGGGTTTGATGGGATAGACTTGTTCTGGCTATGGCCTAACGGTACGGACTTGACTAGAATTGGAATTTTATTCCAAGAATGGCGGGCTGCAATTACTTCCGAGAGAAGGAACAGTGACCAGGCCCAGTTGATCTTGACAATGGCGGTTCGATATGTGCCTGAGATTGATTCGGTGACTTATCCTATTGAACTTATTAGCAAAAATGTGGATTGGGCGCATGTTGTGGCCTATGATTACCATTTGCCCACAAGAGAAAATTTCACTGGTTTTCATGCTGCTCTGTATAATCCCTCCAGTAACATTACTACAGATTTTGGAATCACTCGGTGGCTCAACCAAGGATTTCCAGCTGAAAAATTGGTTCTGGGTTTGCCATTCCATGGATATGCTTGGAAACTTGTGAGCTCCCAGGAGAATTTTGTTGGGGCCAGAGCTTCTGGTCCAGCCATCACTACCGATGGCTCAATAGGCTACAAGGCCATGAAATCTTACATAAGGGACTATGGTTATGGAACTGCTGCAGTTTACAATGGAACTTATGTTTCAAACGTGTTCACTTTGGCTACTGCCTGGGTCAATTTTGATGGGGTGGAGACTGTTAGAGCAAAGATTTCTTATGCCAGGAAGAAAGGATTGATTGGCTATAATGCCTTCCAGCTTTCCAATGATGATAACTGGGAGCTGTGTCTTGCAGGTATTGATTTCTTATTGTTTTTGCGTTTTGGTATTAATTCTCCTGTGCTTCTTCTGCATGTGAATTTGAACCTGATGTACGGATGCTTAACTTCCTTCCCAAGCAATAGAAGCTGGTATAGCATTTGTGGTTTGAGACTGCTGAACCGTTGAAGTGTATATTGAAATTAAAGTGTGTATTGCATCCACAGCTCAAGGAGGAAAAAGAAGTAACAAGCACTGGTTATTGCTGATAGTTCTACTTCCGCTTTGTCTAGTGGTCATTACAACCGTAGCTGCACTGGTCTGTTACTGCCGAGGAAGAGTCATCAAATCAGAAGGTAATTGGAAATTATAAGAACATTTTCAGTGTTTCTTTCATATTTCATTATCATCTTCATGATTTATCTTTTCTCCACGGTCTCTCATTTCGGCTTACAGAAGAGATGGCGTTGGAAACTGTTAGTCCAAGAACTACCAGAGCAGCTGCTGTGACGTTTGGCAGTGATGCTCCCCATCTGCAAGTTTTCAGCTTTAATGATATTCAAGCATCCACAAATAACTTTTCAAATGAAAATAAGCTTGGAAAAGGGGGATATGGCCCTGTGTACAAGGTATTGCGTAATTGTCAAGTAATGTGAGGTTCTAGTTCGAGCTAAGTAAAAGAAAATGTGGCTGATATCTTATACTACCATTACAAATTTGATTTGATAGGTCGTGAACTCTTCGTGAACAAGATTAGTGCTAATGTAGGTATCCATTTTGGTAGGGCATTTTACCGATGGGGCTGAAAATAGCTGTGAAGAGACTATCTGCAACTTCTGCTCAAGGAAATGAAGAGTTCCAAAATGAAGTCACACTTACCGCCAGGCTTCAGCACGTAAACCTAGTCAGAGTTTTGGGATATTGCACTGAAATGGAAGAGAAGCTGCTAATATACGAGTACATGCCAAACAAAAGCTTGGACCTCTACATCTCTGGTAAACCATCTGATTCTGATATCTTGATCTTGCTTCTATGCTCGATGGCCCTTTTCATGGCAAGTCGCTTTTCATGGCAAGTCGGTTGCCTTAATGATACTGATTATAGTGTTTATCATTTTTCCAGATCCAATCAGACGGTTCACCTTAGACTGGAGAAAGAGGGTGCAAATCATTGAAGGGATCACTCAGGGGCTCCTATATCTGCAAGAATATTCAAATGTTACAGTGATTCATCGGGACTTAAAAGCCAGCAATATTTTGCTGGACAGTGACATGAACCCCAAAATATCTGATTTTGGGATGGCTAAACTTTTCAAGAAGGATATATTTGAAGCAAACACCAGCAGAATTGTTGGAACATAGTAAGTAAATCTGTTTCTTTCTGTGCTGTTTGATGTTTGCATGCTTAACAAATGCTTTTAACACATGCAGCGGCTTTGTTCCTCCTGAATATGTGAGGAAAGGTATATACTCCATGAAGTATGATGTTTACAGCTTCGGAGTTCTGCTTTTGCAAATCATAAGTGGCAAGAGAACTACCGGCAATTATGGACCGCGTGAGAGTATAAGCCTCATGGAATTCGTAAGTTACTTGAGGAAACTTATGTTGTAGATTAAAAGTCATACAATAGGTTTATGACTACCTCCCTTGTGCCTTTTGATACACGGGTTTCCAGGTTGTTGAAGTCATTCTTGATCAATTTCAGCTTCTTGTTACTATATCTTCAAGTAACAGAAAACTGTTGACATTGGGCTGAATCTGATGCAGGCATATCAATCATGGAACTATGATAACATTTCAGATTTCGCTGACACATGCCTGGATGATTCATCTTCGCCTTGTAAAGTTGCTAGATGTTTGCAGATAGCCCTCTTATGCATCCAAGAAGAACCCGAGGACAGGCCAACCATGTTAGAAGTATTTTCGATGCTGAAGAACGATTCAGTTGCCATTGCTACACCAAAACAGCCAGCTTTCTCTCTGAAAGAAGCCCAAACTTCTGCAAGCACTTCCACGTCACAGCAAGAGATATACTCATACAATTCACAGATTTCTCAAGTAGAAGCCAGATGACATCTTTTTTTCCTTTTCTGAACTCAAGTTAGAGGTCATTTTACGTTTATAGATTGAGAAAGGGGGAAAATGAAATCAAGGACAACGAAAAATATTAGTTGGGAATGCCATGTTCTGCTGCTTCATTAGCCTGGAGACTTTGTTATGATTAGCATAGGATTTAGAATTGTGATTATGGTTAGATGATTTTACTGTTCAGTTAAACGTTGCCTCATCTACAAGTGATTGCGTTCAAGTTCTGGGGAAAATTAAGCCAGAAAAATAAAAACAAATAGTTTTCACTTAATTAAGGGGCTTTCTAATAAGACAGTCAAATATACTGAACTTAGTTTCATGTCTTCCCTTCTTCAATTTCCACCGGAAGCATAAGAATATAAATTTAAGCCAAATAAACCAGCGGTACCCTAGGCTACAAACCCGGGTTAGGAGAAGAGGAAAATCTATGGATATTATGGACAGATGTCTAATTGGACATAGTTGTGCTTTTATAATTTTACCCCCTAAAATCTTCTTTCCCAAATATTTTTTCTCTTTCTCAACGCCGCCCTCGCCACCGGTCTTCTATCATCGCTCCTGCGATCTCACAATCTCGCTCCAGCAATCATCTTCTCGTTTCGGCAATCGTGTTCTTGTTCTGGCTACGACTTCCGACTTGTAGATCGAGTTGATTTTGGCCGTGAGCGGCCTTGTCGGAGAACTGTTGAAGAGATTTGTGGCGAGAGGCGACGACATAGGAGGAAGCCGAATTGATGAGACAAGGAGGAGGCTGAATCATGGTTAAGGGCGAGGTCGAGGAAGGAGCAACGGAGCAAAAAGGTGTTTCAAAGGAGGTCGAGCGAGGAGATTTGGGTCGAGGTGGAGGGAGTAGGTGGAGGAGATCAAAGGTGAGAGGCGAGGATATCAGGGGACAAAATCGGCAATGCGAGGCCGAATCAAGGAGATGCGAGACCGAATTGAGGAGATGCACGGAGATGGCCGAGGCGGAGCTAAGTGACAAGCCAAGGAGATCGGAGGCGAGACACAAGAGGAGACAGGCGAGAAATCAGAGGAGGCCGGATCGACGGGACGAGGCAACAGATCGGTGATCAGCGTGAGACAGCGGATGTGGACGGTGGCTAATCGAGGTGGTTAACTGGTGTAGCATGTGGGAAAGAGGGAAGGAAAAGGGTAGAAACAGCGGACGAAGAAAGTACTTCCTATTCGCATCACTTTTCTATTTGGCATGTTCCAAATTTTTTACATTATTTTTATTTTGGTAAGTTTTACTAACCTAAATGATGATTATACCCTTTACAATTCTTGCCAAATTTGCAAACTTGATTCTAATAATTTAATATCATCAATTTGGATGCGGCCGAGAGATTAAGCAAGGTGATTGAGGACAGTGCGACCGTGCATAGTTGTGGATCGAGGACAGAGATTAAGAATGTCGGTCGAGAATGGCAATCAAGAACGAGAACAACGATCAAGAGTAGAGATGGAGAACAGAGATCGAGAACAGTGGTGGATCGATGACGGAGATTAAGAAAAACAATCGAGAATGGTGCAATCATGCACAATGGTGGATCGAGGAGATGATGGTGCGATCAAGTACTGTGGCAGATCAAGGATGCAATGGGGCTATCGTGGAAGGCAGCGGATCAAGGAGGCGATAGTGCAATTGTGGATGAAGGCAGTAGAGCGAGGACCGATGCGATCGTGGATGAAGGCGGTAGATTGAGGACCCTGGACCCAGCTTCCATGGTTGCCACCGTTTCACATTCGGCGGTGCGGCATAGAATGAGATGCAACTAGTTCTGCAGCGATGATGGAAGGAGGAATCGAGGTTGACAATGGAGGGAGCGGCAGAGAGAGTAAAACAAAGAGCGCCGGAGAAAGGCCTCACAAGCAAAGAGGGAAGAAAGGAGTTGAAGAGGCAAACTTGGAATAGAGGAGGAAAACAGTAGCACATCTTGGTCTGCGTGCAAATCCAAATGGTGCAAACAAATCGGGACGGAAGGAGTATTAGTTATGACAGTTTTATATATTTTTTAGACATTTCAATTTTTTTTTCAGACACTTTTAAATTTGAAGATAACTATTTTTTTGCATATTGTTATAGTTACTTTTATATTTTGAATTGAAAATTCTTTTATATTTGTCAAGATAGTTTCATCAATTACTTCAGACATTTCTTTTTTATTATTTTCGCATACATTTATTTATGAAGGAAACAAATTATTTGCATATTGTTTCAAATATTTTTTTAATTTTTCTTTAAATTTTTTTATACATTTCTTCAGATATTTTTTATTGTTTCAAATAATTATTTTTAAAGAAAATAAATTATTTATATATTGGCTTAAACACTTTTAAATATTTTTTAGATACTTTTCGATATCAAATCAGACATTTTTTTATTGTTTTGGACACTTTTTATTTTCTGATAATAATAATAAATTGCTTGTAAATTAATTCAGACACTTTCAAAGGGTAAAATCCATATTTAGTCCCCTAACTTTAAAGATTGTCCTAATGTGGTCCTTATATCTAAAAGTGGCTATTAAAGTCCCCTAACTCAACTAATATGTCCTATTTTGGTCCCTATTGTCAGTTCTCCGGTTATGTTGGATGGAAATTGCCTACATGGCACATAGATTGCCACGTGGCAGCTTCTTTTATGATAAGCAGTGACTAGATTGGGAAAACAATAAAGTTAAAGCTAAAATTGACATAAAGTAATTTTAGTGACCTAAAAGCTAGTTAACCCAATCTTCCCCCATCTTCCCCAATCCCGCCGCCACGCCTCCCCAATTTGATCCTCACTGGCCCTTTGCACTGCTTCTAGGCTGGCTGTGGCATTCGCCAGAACATTGCTGAGGGCCGCCAATTCCTTGTCCAGGCCAATGAGCGTGAGCTAGCGGCTGTTCTATCTTCCACCACGCTTTGAAGGCCGGAGCTCCTGGATGACATGGAGGATGACGAAGCGAAAGAATGGCCGACGAAGTGAACCGGAATGGACACTTGTTTCTAAGGATGATGGAACGCACTCTCAGGCTGTGCCTGTATCGGGATCGGCTTCGCGGCTAGCGGGTAGCGAGGACGGGTCGGTAAATCCCAATGACTCCAAAAAAATGGACGAGCAAGAGGACTGGCGAGACGAAGGGCGAGATGGATGACGGCGAGATGGTGGATGACGAGGAAGTGGCCGAGTGGGTATCAAGGCGGATTTCCGGTTGGCAGCGGGTAGGCCGGAGGTGGGCGGCGACGGCCAGCTCAAATCCAAGAAGATTTGGGGAAGATAGAAATTAGGGATTAGTGTCACTTAAAGTCCTTAGAATTATGTGTTTCATCAATTTTAGCCTATTATTTATTGTTCTTTTATTCTAGCCACTTATTGTTATGACATAGGATGCCACGTGGCAAAGTAAGTGCGACATAGGTAATTTCCATCAAAGAAAACGACTTAATTGACAGAATGGACAAAAATAGGACAAGCTAAGAGAGGTAAGGGACTTTAAGAGGCACTTTTGAAGATAAAGGACCACTTTGGGACAACCTTTAAAGTTAGGGGACCAAATTTGGATTTTACCCCCTTTCAAATATTACATTAGAAATTTTTACATATTATTTTTGGACACATTTGCTCATTACTTCATACACTTTTATTTAACACTTTGGCAGAGAACAAATAGTTTGCATGTTAAACAGTCTGTATATTATTTCAGACATTTATACATACTTATTAACACACTTTCTCCAATTTCTTTAGCTATTTCACACCTTTGTCTCTAATACTTATACATATGCGAATAATAACGGAAGATTTGGTGATAAAGGCGGCGGCGGCGAGATTGAGGGTAGGATCTCTAAAGAGAAAGGAAGTTTTGGTGAGTGACAATTTTTTTATTTTTTTTTTATGAAAGTGACTTATATATAGAAAGTTAAGAGTAAGTTAATATATCTAATTAGATATAGATGTATAATATAATAATTAAAGCGGAAGAGTGAAGAATGTGTTTAAAGTAGTGAAATAGAAAGCAGGAGTAGCTCAAACAAGCAGTGACCAATGTAATACTACCTTCCTCAGAAGTCCAACTTCTTTGCTTTATGTCAATTTTTTTAACTTATAGTTAACTTAAATTTATTTATATTATTATTTGTTAATTTTTAAAATTATATTAAGAAATTGCAAGATTTATAGTTTTTAATTTAATTTTTTTCAAATAATTATATAAATAATTTTAAGTCAAATTTAAGTAAAATAACTGAAAACTAAAGTCAGGCAATTGAGACCCAAAAAAAAAAAAAAAAACTGAGACAAGATTTGGTTTCTTTTTTTTTTTTTTTGTCTTAAATTAACAAGGTTGGTCTATGTGGTCCGCACGTTATGTTTTGTCTCTCTCTGATTCAACCATTTCTTCAACATTATTTTACCTACTCAAGTTTAAAAAACTTCATTTCTGAGCAGCCCTATTAACTCCTTGATTTTAATGCTAAATGCATTATGACCCTTCTTATACATAAACCCTCCTGTGGTTTGATTTAACTTACATTTTATCCTCTTTATTTTTTAAAAACCAATACTTTACCCTCATTTTCTTTATATGATCTAACAACAACTTCTAAAACTCTAATTTAAACTATCTGGAAACTATATTACAGTAATTTATTTATTTTTTTAACAACAAACAACCTGTAAAAAATACTTATATTCATTTGTAGGAAGGAAAATGCATTTATAGAAAGAAAAAATTGACAATTTATAATATCTATTAATTATAAAAAAATATTAAAGAAATTAAAATTATTAAAAGATCACTATCATACAGTTTAAATTAGGGTTTCAGAAGTTTTATCAAGTAATGAGAAAGAAAGAGAGGATAAAGTATAGGTTTTAAAAAATAAGGGGGCAAAGTGTATGTTACAGAAAACCCCAGGAGATAATTGTCAATTTCCGTAAAATTTGAAAATTATAGTATACGAAACTATTTGTTTGAGTCCAAATTGGGTCTGCCGTCTGAGCCTGTTTACACATAAATTATATAAAATAAAAAGCGCGGGTCCTTTCAAGCTGTCCCAGAATTTATTATCTTATTACGATGAAATAATAATTTTAAAGAGGACCCACACTTTAACGTCAAAGTTTGGTTAAGGTTACATTTTTTTCCATGTTTGAAAGCCTATTCAAAATTATAAAAATTTAACCTTGCTAGCTTGTAGTAACATAATTCACTAAATTTAAATTGTCAAGTATTTGGATAGTTACAACCTAAATGTATCAAACGTAACTATTAAAGCCAGCATTTGAAAATTTAACTATTTTATGGTCAAAATATAAATACCAGTACATTCTATTGTTCATTAACGGTTTGACTAATCGGTGTATGTTTTGAACTTTAATATATAATGTTCACACATTAATTTTTGTAAGTTCATACATTAAAGTATGACAATCATACTCTCACAAAGAGGATTTTTCTTTATCAAAAGTTATTCAGCTCAATTTCTTACAAAATTTGTTATTTTATTTTTTAATTTCAGCGAAATATTGCTATGATTTATTACTCTGGGTGTAGGATTAATATCTGGAGGGTGGGGTGGATCTCCAGAACAGTTAACCTAAGAATTTTCCTATAAATGAGAATGTGTAATATCAAGTAAGATTTTCAAAATGGAGATCAAGAATCTTATTTCTTACATAGTTTGTCATTTTATTTTTTAATTTTAGTTACGTATTGCAACTTTGGTTGCAGGAATAACTTTCAGAGAGTGCTTGGTCTCTGTAACACAGTTAACCTAAGCATTTTTCTATACATGAAACTAACATTGATAAACTTGCGATCAATATGGTGGGATCGTGTTTAAGAATTTTCCTATGCATCAGAATATGTAATATTAAGGTAAAAATATAAAAATTGCCATTAATTTTTAGGTTAGGGCTCGAATATATCACTATAGTTTTTTTTTACTTAATCTCCCATTAATGTTTTAAAATGGACTCAAATATGCCACCGCTGTTAAAAAATAACGGAAAACTCAGGCAAATTCGTTTTAATTTAAATCAACTGATTTATTTTTACTTTGTCATCTTTTTTGCTTAAAACCAATTTTCATTTGAAAGCCAATATTATGTAGATACAATAATTTATTTGAAATTAAATTTTTATGATGTTATTAAATTTTTATGAATTTTTATTTTTAAATGCTTTAAAATAGAAAAAATTCATAAAAATTAAGTAAAATTACAAAAATTGTATTTTCAATGGATTATTGCAGCTACATAATATTGGATTTTGATTAAAATTGGTTCCGGATAAGAAAGACATAAAAATAAAAATAATTTATTTTGAAGTCAATTGACTTAAGTTAAAACGAACTGGCTAGTAAATAGTAAAAAGTTTTGAAATTTTAGGATAATAATGTAATTTTAAAAAAATACAAGAGTCATAGGTAATTAGACTCATCTCTAATGTTAGGGATTTCTCCAGCCTCACCACCGACAACATTGCGACCGGTCCAGCCTCATCTTCGGCAACATTTAGTCAGATCGAGGAAGAAGCACCAGTGGAGGGGTACAAGTAAAGCAGCCAGCCAGCCATTTTATTAGATTAATTTTGGGATTAAAACTGCCGAAATCTTGAGCTCTTCTTCTAAATTAGTCTCTAGTGTAACAATTGAAGTTTCGAAGAGTAATAGCTTCATATTTTGAGTTGAAGATTCTGGAAGGTTGGTTTCCACCACTAGTGGAGTGGTGAAAAGGAAAAGGAGGAGAAAAATCATTGAAGACGGCAGAGGGAAGCATCGAAGATGGTGGAGGGAATGCTTTCGTGCGGAGAAAAGACAGTTTTTCATCTCGAATCTCAGTGGTGGTGATGGAAGGAAAAAAAGCTAGAAATTTTTTTATTGTTGGCCGCCGCAGACAGTGACCGAAGAAGTCCAATGTTGTCATTTTTCATAAAAATTCTGTCAAAATTAACCCTGAAAATGACGAAAGGACCACGATTGGACAAAAATATGGAGGTTAGGGACTTTAAGATGATTGAATAAAGATTATGGACCCATTTAGGACAACGCTAAAAAGTTAGGGACAATAAATAAAATTTACCCTATAAAAATTATGCTAGGTAGTGGACTTCTTCGGCACGAAAGATTGATTAGCCTGTCTCTCGTTTCCTTCTTGGGCTCTGCAACAAAACCAGCATTTCCATGGCGTCCGGAACCAGAAATTCTTTCTTTGTCGTTCTCTTCGTTTTCTTCTCTTGGCAACCCGACTCTCGAAGAGCAGCAGAAAGTTGGGTTCAAGCCGGTCACTGGTTATCCAGTGGCGAATTCCCCAGCAATTAACTCGGCCCTGTTCACTCACCTCTTCTTCGCCTACGTCGATGTCAATTCTTCAAATTTCGAACTTTCCAACTCTTCCAACTCGAACTCGCTCTTGTCCAGCTTCACCAACACCCTCAAGCGCAGAAACCCGCAAGTGAAAACGACGATCTCTAGTTGGAACGGAGCTTCTGCAACTGCGAATTCGAATGCTGGGAAGCAAGTCGACTTTTCAGTTCTTTCCTCCGTCGTCTCCGAAACGGCCCACCGGAAATCGTTCATCGATTCTTCGATTAGAACCGCTAGGCTTCATGGATTCGACGGAATAGACTTGTCCTGGATTTGGCCCAATAGTACGGACCTACCTAGGATTGGGGTCCTGCTAGATGAATGGCGAGCGGCGATAACTTCTGATGGAAGAAACCGGGATCAGCCGCCGTTAATTTTGACCATGGCGGTTCATTACTCGCCACAGATTGAGTCGGCGAATTATCCGATTGAATCGATTTATAGAAACGTGGATTGGGTACACGTGATTGCTTACGATTACCATTTACCCACAATAGACAATTTCACTGGTTTCAACGCTGCTCCGTATGATCCCTTGAGCAATATCAGTACAGATTTTGGAATCACTCAGTGGCTCAACAAAGGATTTCCACCGGAAAAGCTGGTTCTAGGCTTGCCCTTTCATGGCTACGCTTGGAAACTTACCAATCCCCAGGAGAATTCTGTTGGGAGCAGAGCCTCTGGTCCTACTTATACTCTTGATGGGTCAATGGGCTATAAAGCTGTCAAATCTTTCATAAGGGACTATGGATTTGGAACTGTTGCAGTTTACAATGAGACTTATGTTGCAAATGTGTTCACTTCGGCCACAGTTTGGCTCAATTTTGACGGGGTGGAGACTGTTAGAGCCAAAATTGATTATGTTACAATGCTTTTCAGCTGGCCAATGATGATCATTGGGAGTTATCTCTTGCAGGTATTCATCCTTTTTTGGAGTCATTATTTTGTGTTCTATTTTCATTGTGCTAGATTATTTGATAATCTGATTTTGAACCCACTAGCTTGCTTTCGTTTAGATTTGTCCATATGCTGTATCAAGCCTAACACTGGTTTGCAACTAAAGTGGGGTATTTGTGATGTGGGAATGGTCTCATTTTTTGTAATGATATGTGCATCCCTTTCGCTTTGAGAATCAAGGAATTGATACCGACTATGGGTGTGTAGCTCAAAAGTATGGAAATCTCAATTTGTCCATATGCTATGTGATTTGTTGTATTGAGTTAGAAAAGTCGGTTCTGCTTGATGGGTGAAAATTTTTAGTATATGCTACATTGACAGCTCAAGGAGTAAACGGGGGAAGCAAGCACCAGTTATTGCTGATAGTTTTGCTTCCACTTTTTATAGTAATTATTCTTGCAGCAGCAACTGTCTATTGTTGTCGAAGAAGAAGAAGAATGAGAGCCAAGTCAAAAGGTAACCAGGATTTGAAAGAAAATTTCAACATTGATGTAGCGAGTAATGAAGCTTCTCTCATTTCCATTAGTGGCATTTGAATTCTTTTCCTTTTTGCTTACAGGACTTGTGGGGTTTGGAAGTGCTAATCCAAGAACTAATATATTGGGCGGAATTTTCGGCAGTGATGCTCCACATTTACAAGTTTACAGCTTTAATGATATTAAGGCTGTTACAAATAACTTTTCCAACGAAAATAAGCTTGGAGAAGGGGGATATGGCCCTGTATACAAGGTATTGCATGGTTATCTAGTAAAATAACTTGTTCGAATCCTTGCTAAGTGTATCTTACTAAAAAAGAGTAACGCTAATGTAGATGTCCATTTTGGTAGGGTACTTTACCGACAGGGCTGGAAATAGCCGTGAAGGGACTATCTGTATCTTCTTCTCAAGGAAATAAAGAGTTCCAAAATGAAGTCACACTAACTGCCAGACTTCAGCATGTAAACCTACTCAGAGTTTTGGGATATTGTACTGAAATGGAAGAAAAGTTGTTGGTATACGAGTACATGCCAAACAAATGCCTGGACCTTTACCTCTTTGGTATACAGTTAAAGTATCTTAGTGTGTGTGTGTGTCTCATATATTTATATCACTTCAATGTATACATTTTCCTTTCTTGGCAAGATGGTCTCAATAATGACATTGATTGCTTAACTAATCCTTCTTTCAGATCCAATGAGACGACATATGCTAGATTGGAGAAAGAGGGTGCATATTATTGAAGGAATCACTCAAGGGCTTCTGTATCTGCAGGAGTATTCTAATTTTACTGTCATTCATCGAGATTTAAATGCCAGCAATGTTTTGCTGGATAGTGAGATGAAACCCAAGATATCATATTTTGGGATGGCTAGACTTTTCAGGAAAGAGGTATTTGAAGCAAACACTGGCAGAATTGTTGGAACATAGTAAGTATAAAAATAAACAAAAATCTAAATATTCACTCTTATACACATATGTTTAAGAAATTTGGTTAACGTAGTGCAGTGGCTATATTCCTCCTGAATATTTGAGGAAAGGTGTGTACAGCATGAAGTATGATGTTTACAGCTATGGAGTTTTGCTTTTGCAAATCATCAGTGGCAAGAGAATTACAGGTGTTTGTGGCCCAGAGGAGGATCTGAACCTCCTTGAATTCGTAAGTTGATTGAAAAAACTGATGTTGCTTAGCCTCGAGTAGGCATATTGGGTGCACTCTTGTTTACATCTGCATAGTTCAGCTGTCTTGTTAAGTTCTATCTGCCATGCATGTGAAAGAAAAGTTTCGAGTTACTGAAAATAAGCCTCTCTTTCCAAGTTGATTAAAGCAGCTTCATGTTACAATGATGAGAAAAATTTTGTGTGACATCGCTCAGTCTGAATGTAATGCAGGCATTTGAATCATGGAGCAATGGTAACATTTTGAATTTTGCGGATGCATCCCTTGAGGATTCATCCTCTCCATGTAAAATCAGGAGATGCTTGCAGATTTCTCTCTTATGCATCCAAGAAAACCCTGAAGACAGGCCATTGATGTTAGAAGTATTCTCAATGCTCAAAACTGATTCAAGGGTGGTTCCTACTCCGAAACTACCAGCCTTCTCTCTGAAAAGAAACAAAACTATACGCACTTGTGCATCACAGCAAGGAATATACTCATCATATTTTTCTCAGATTTCTGAAGTAGAACCCAGATAAGAGATCATTCCAGATTAGAGTGTATCATACTCACATGTACAGAGCACACTAACAACACACATAGTTCATATTTCATTTGTTCGTTGATCATTTTTGCAGCTTCATGAGGCAGGAGCTGCAGGACCGTTGTCTGTCAGTGGATGTAAAATGCATATGCCTTCTCTTGTACACCAGACCAGAAACTTCAACACCATTGATGTACTGATATGCAGACAAGATTAACGGAATCATTTTCTTACATCTTTTGTTTTCTCCTCTGCACGTAAATGCTCAATGGGAGGCATAAATGAGACCAACCTGAATTAAATTGTGCACTATGGAGTTTTTTTTCCAGGTATTTGAAGAATACTAAGGAGACCAGAAGTTTCAGATTCCATCCAAAATGTTTCCATCAAAGGATGACTCACCTTGCCTTCGTAGATGACTTGCTTCTATTTTACAGAGGTGACAAGGCATCTATCGGGGCTCTATGGAGATATGCTGTGAACTTTGCTAGAATCTCAGGGATGAAAATCTGAGCCAAGAAAAAACTCAATATTTATTTTGGGAGATTTAGTGAGGATAGGAAAGTGTTGATCCTCAATCGGCGCGTGGTTACCATTTAAAAGGGAAGGTGATATGGAATACAAGGAAGAGCACCAATGACTGCCATCTGGCAGAACATATTGAAGGTTAGAAAGGTCTTCTGTCAGAAACTGGGCTTGGTGGAAGAAGCAAAAAAAGTTATGGAGAAGACATGCACTGGCAAGGAAATTCAACACTCTTATGATCTTTTGAGAAATAGGAACCAGCCTATGGGATGGTATAGAGATTATGTTGGGAGCAACTTGCAGCAACTCGGCGCAGATTGTTATTTTGGCAAGTCATGAATGGGAGGCTTCCAACCCAAGAGAAAATTAACTCGTGGAGCATCCCTCGCCCTTCTTGCTGCTACCTTTGTGGTAACCATGAGGAGAAACTTGACAGCCTGGTTTTTACTTGTTCATTCTCTGCTCAGGTTTGGTCCAAAATCTCTATCTTGTTGAGGATTGAGCTGGTTACAATTCTATTGTTGAATCTAGCCCATACATGCCACTGTCTAGATCTTTTTTTTATTTTTGCAAGAATTGGAATATCAAAGATTATTTCAATAAATTATTTGATATTTTTTTTCTTTTAGTAATTTTTTCGTATAATTCATTTATGAAGTTTTCTAATTGTCAATTTATGATTATCAATTTTGGTATCCTATGACAAATATAATGTATTAAGTTTTAGCTTTTTCGTGATGGATCATTTTAAATTCCTTTTTTTTTTTTCTCATTTGAATAATAATTTACTAATATTCGTTATTCACCTTAGTTGGATGATTTCTTAGTCAATTTTGTTTGTTTGTTTCTTAGGTTGCATTTAATGAAAATTATTGATAAGTGATTATTTTATGTATAAAGATTATTTGCTCAGTTTGTATACACCAACCGGAACCCTATACTTTAAAAGCCCAAAAATCACTTTTAAAAAACATTGTTTCGCAAAAGTAAATTATTTTTTATTTATTTTTAATTTTTTTCAAGTTGGATATGGAAAAAAATGTTCTTCAAAATATTTTTTTTTAAAGATATGTGATTCAAGTGAATATCAGATAAATAGGATGCTATCTTTCAAATGATATTGATTTTAAACAACAAAAAAACCTTAAAAATAAGTAGAAATAATCTCTTATATACACACACACACACAGTAGGAATACATTATTTGTTAAATATTTTTAAAACAAAGTCTAGCCCTCCTAATTTGAAATACTGGCTCCATGCTTGTAAATATATGAATATTCTTTACACATATGTGCTACATCAACACCATATCAACAACTAGTAGAGTGATATATTTGGCAAAAAAATTTAACCTATTCCCTGAAACTTCCTCCTTAGGTCTTAGCTATCAATTATCTTGCAAATATACCATCTAAGCGTTCTTCCCATCTGAGACTCCTTGCCGCCCTACTAAGCTCCTCTAGTAATGCGCCGTCCGCAACAATTTTCATAAACGGTAGGTTGGCTCTTCCTGGTGGTGAGCAATGACCTCAAAGTAGCGAGTACTACCAATATTTGAGCAATAGGGCAGTGAGATTGTTGATGAAACCAGAAAGGGAGTTAACTGGCGGCTAGGTATATTTTTTCTTTGTTCAATTAGCATCAATGGGTGACACCAGCTGTGGCAGAACAGGGCCTCAATGTTCTAATTTGCTAATATTTGTAGGCTCCTTTGTAACTGTAATTTCACTTAGGTTACTATTGGCTAGTTATTATTTGTAAAGTATCTTAAATCATTATGTGCAACTAGTTACTTAGCTTATCCTGCATAAAGAATATACATGTATTGTCCCGATTATGTAATAACAATTAAATAAAAACAACATTGAAAATAGTGCTGCGGCAATTAATGAAACTCAATTCAAAACAAGCCAAGATGTAAAATTTTAGTTGTTTTAACTTCAAATAGCAACTATGTGTATATATCTCAAACTTATATGCACCCAAATGTAACCCTAATATTATACACACCAATGGATACTAGTAGAGGCAATACTTAGTATGAAAAATATCATACATGCAATAGAGACAACAATATCTAATAAGATCCACCCTTAATTTTCCACCCGAGCAACCTAGCTTCAAGTGGCAAGCCTCACTTTCCTTGTGCATACTTAGCTGTGAAAGCTGAAAATACAACTATTTGTTCAGTACTAACTTATATTATAAGCAATCATTAACCAAATGATTCATACTTAGAGAGTACTTTTAAATAAATAAAACTTAGTACTAACAATCGCCCCTCACCAACTGTTAGACCCGATTAGCCTTTTAAATAGCTACACAACACTTAAAAGGTGAGCACTCGAAAATACAAAGTAAGGAATTTGGCACTTGCAAGGAAAATATATGCAGACATGCAAGTACTATATATACAAATAAACCAAGCAATAAAACAACACAACAAACAACAAACACAAGCAATTAATAAACAACAACAATAATGCAATGTAATGTATGGATGGAAGAATGAATGCACATGTTTATTCACTTAAGACTTCCTTATACCCGAAGGTGTTCTAAATTGCCGTTAGTTCAAACGGCTGAGGTACTTAGATACTGACCCTCGTATCCGATGCTAGCACTTGATTAAACCCCATGAAATCCTCTTTATTAGCCCCCTAAGTCTTACTCACTTGACCTTGTCTGCCTTTTATAGGCTACTTAGAGTAAATTATCACTTACTCACCTTTTACCCATAACTTACCTTTGCTTGTTGTGCTTAGTAATTGAACTTACTGGCCAAACTTTGTCAAGTTCCCCTAAACTTGACTCGGGCAACTTAGTGGATTTGCTTACCGAGCTCGTTGACTCGGTTGGGACCTCTTGGGCATCGCTCGAATGCTCGGAGGCACTTGGCCTTTACCATTGGGTCATCAAGGGTCCAGGACCTTTGAGTACTAGCTCCCCTCTATGCAATTACTAGCACTAGAATGCCCTAGAACAAGAGTTGATGGAATCATAACCCTGCCCATTATTAAGAATCGGTTGGTTCCAACCTGAGAGAATTTTGTATCAGAAACCAAAGAACACATCGAGACCACTTATCGTTCTCCTTCCCTGCATGTTTAGCTACTAAAATTGAGCACACCCAAAATCTGACTACTTTGCTTATGATAGTAAATAATTAGTACTCATCTTGTAACATGCTACTTGGTTAATAAGAATATTTGAAGGATCCTCAAAGCCGGTCTTTTTCGACTATATATATTGGCACTTTTTTTATCTAGTGACCAATTTGAGCTAGTAAGAAATTTTTTTAGATTTTATAAGAAAAACTTTCCCCATAACTTAAATAGCCTAGCAAATTCATTATTTTTTTTTTGTAATTTTTTCACTTCTTAATTCTATAATGTGAAGAAAAAAAAATATTTTACAGAACTATCTATATAAATAAGTGAACTAAATAAATAAATCAATGAAGAAGTTAGAATTACAACACTACAAGAGAACAAAGCATTTGAGACGAGAAAAAGTGTAGGGAAACCGTAGGAAATAGTTATTTCCTACAATTAAAACCGTTGGACAAAACTGTAGCAAAACATAGCGTCAGAAATAAAAAGTGTTAGATAAGCGTATACCCATCCTATGCTTTTGTGATATCCGTGGATCTCAGCTTGTCCGACAGTTTTGAGGTGTATTAAATCCTACAATTTTTTGACTAGTTTATTTCCTACGGTTTTTTAACACCATCTGTCCTACGGTTTTACGATATCTGTGGACCCCAGCTTATCCGATGGTTTTTTGACCCCACTAGTCCGACGGTTTTCTGACGCTTCTTGTCCTACGGTTTTATAACTAAATTATTCCCTACATTTTTGTGACAGCTATTTATCCTACACTTTTCTGACTACATTATTTGCTACGGTTTTCCTACAATTTGTGACATGTTGTAGATTTTTGTAAATTAATTTATAGACAAATTAAAATCATATTATGTAGCATTATATATATACATATTTTAGACATTATGACATATATAAAGATTGTATACATTATTAAGAACATATTATATAGGGTTATATAATTATTATTATATATATTTTATTATTATTATTATTAAATAGGATATCAATTGATAACAATTGATGAAAGTAGTCAATATTTCACTATATATAGAAGTAATCAAACTGTACAGAAAAAGTCAATTACAAATAACTGGAGATGTAATATAAAATCAATGAGATGCCGTGTCGGGCTGATCATCGCTATCACGCCGGCTACCATCGTCGTCATGATGCTGACTGGAGGATCCGGTTCGTAAATTGTCTGAAAGAGCTGATGTAGGTATAATCCCCTATTAGACAAACCTGTTAAGCATGGCGCTCATTGCAGCCTTAGTCACTCGTTGGACCTGAGTCTGAACATCTGTCTGTAATCGGGCAAAATCATTCAATCGTTGGGTGTTCTCAGCCCTCAGCTGAGCAATCTCAGCCAAGTCAGCACGTGGAGAATAAAAAATTTGGTAATTAAGTAGCAATTAGCAATGTAAAAGTGATAAAATTAATGTATTAAGTTAAATAACAATGAAAAATACCCAATTTGGTCCAAAAGTGTGAGGATCAATGAGTCAGAGCGGAACACCCGATAGTCGGCCCTTTTTTGGCGCGCCTCGTACCTTTCTCCAGACCTGTGGATCGAATTGTGGGTGGTCATTCGGATTCTGGTATTTTTCTTGAATTCGCTGAACGTATCCCTCCTATAGGAAAAAGAAATTAAAGTTAGTAAGACACTTAATATATTTTGAAAACATTGTTAGCACTGAAAAATAAAAATTTATTACCTGTAGCTGTTGTGCAATCGGATCGATGCGCTAACTGATCTTCTTGCGTATATGAGTATGAGACCACCACTCATCAAATGATGGCTCAACTCCATTTCGTTCCTTGGTCTGCACATTTTAACATATCATTTAAAATTTATGTAAATAATAAATCGTGTAAAAAATTGTAATGTATGTAAGGCAGAAGTTGGTACCATACGATCCCAGTGCATCTCGCCTGTGATAGAGCCTATCATGTGCTTCGGAACAAGGCTTGAGGCATCCGCCATGTGCTTGGCATGGGAACCAACCACCGATAGCTTATTTCATCCCTCTTGCTGCCACTAGTCACACAATTGATTCCATACCTGCTGACTGTAGCAGGATGGAACGTGTGGCCGCAGCAAATTGTAGTCTGGGTTGGCGAAGAAGTTGGGGATCTTCTAAATCGCAACGTTCCTCCAGTGATAAACGCGGTTTCATATGGACCGCAAGTAGTACTCAAACACGAGTCAATCACACTTACTCTCGAGGGACGATCATCGAACGGTCCTGTGGAGGTGGAGGTGGAGGTAAGTTAGCTACCCGCGGGCCTCGCCCTCCATGGAGTGGGGCGTCATCAAATGCCTGCTCGTCATGTGCGATGGCTAGTCTGCCATCATCTGGCTACTACTGCTGAGGTGGCTGCTGCTGTTGAGTCTGGTGTATGGTAGGTAGATGAGTGGATATACCAAGCTCATCTGGATCAATGTACGCATTAGAATCGAGCTCCCACGGGGTCTGCTCGATACCTGTATGCTGGTAATGAGACGACCCAGATATTCCACTCATATCCAGGTAATAGGCATCGGTCGGTGTGTTACGGAATTGATGAAATGCAGAGCTCGATGCTCTAAATGTCTAAGGCATGTAAGGCCTACGCATTGGAGTATACGGCAACTGGGTTTGTGGCTGAGTCTGTGGGACCGGGATCTGAGCCTGGGTATGTGGCACCTGGGTCTGAGTCTGGGTTTATGACACCTGGGTAGGTGTCACAGTAGGCCCTCATGGACCCCGAGTGCATCGTAGGTCCTGTAAGTCCTTGGCTGGGTCTTTGCCCAAGCTTGAGTGTTTAGGGCGAACCATCCTAAAATTTAAGAGTAACTTGTTTTTAATTTTTGTAATTATTGCAGAATCATTTATTACATAAAAATTTATTTATAAATTATCATGCATTACATCTCAGTCATTTAGTTATAAATAACCATTACTACACTAACATTTACTTATTAAATTTCATTATTGCAATACAATCATTAATTTCTAAATTATTGTTACTGTAATAACGTTTATTATAATAACATTATTGTACTAACTTTAACTGATTACACTAACATTATTGAACTAACAACATTATTACAGCAACATTATTGAAGTAATATTTTTTTATAACTTACCACTTATACACATATTACTATATTGTATTAACTTTAACTGACCACATACATATTAATTACATGCATATGTATATATTTAACTTACCATTATTACAGTAAAAATTATTTATAACTAACCCAAATACATAGTACTAACAATACGCATAAAATTAGTACAAAAAAAAATATCATTAAAAAATATAACATACAAAACATGCATTATGTAAATCATCACTATAATAGCAAATATTAATTATATAAGAATAAAACTACTTAAGAAATAAAAAATACCTGGCTTAAGGATTTCTGAAGGTGGTTTAGGGAGTTAGGGTTAGAGGGGATTGTCACAAAAGAGAGGGAGAAAAGTTGTGACGAATGAAAGAAACTCCTACGAATTTAAAGGGAAGAAGTGGCGGTTCAGTTACCTTAGAGACCTATGATTTTCCTGCATTTTACCTAAATTGTAAGAAAAGCTTAGGAAATAGTCCTACAGTTTTGTTACTATAATTAAAAGCAATTTGATAAGTGTAGAGCTCAAAAAAATTTAACTCACCCGCCATAAATTTTGTTTCCCGCTTTATGTCCTACGTATTTCTGACATTAGCCTACAAATTGCCTACAGTTTCCATATTTGTGTTAAAATCATCGGATAACTCCTACATTTTTCCTACGTTTTAAAAAATTAACTCAAAACCGTCGGATAATTTTTTCCTTCGTTTTTCCTACTTTTTAAAAAATTAACTCAAAACCGTCAGACAACTTTTTCCTACTTTTTAAAAAATTAACTCAAAACCGTCGGACAGCGCACTGCCCAAGATAATTCTGTCTTATAGTTTTCCTACTTTTTAAAAAATTAACTCAAAACCGTCTGACAACACATTGCCCAAGGTAACTGTGCCCTACAGTTTTCCTACTTTTTAAAAAAATTAACTTAAAACCGTCGGACAACGCACTGCCTAAGGGAACTTTGTCCTACAGTTTTCCCACGTTTTAAAAAATTGACTCAAAACCATCGAACAACACACTACCCTAGGTATCAAGTTTGTATAATATTTATATATATAGGTAGGAATATTTATATTTTGTACTAAATTATATATATTATATATATCATTTTTGTTTAGTTAAAGAATTTATTAGCATCATTATCATTATTGTTAAAGTAAATATTATATTTTTATACTGAAAAAAAATTGATATATTCATTTAAACATAGTAATTATATATATGATGATTAAATTTAATAAAATTAATATCATTTCAGTAGAAAATGCAAATGCATTCAAAGTTATTACAACTTTAAATAAAACATGTAGATGTTGTGAACAATTACACTTAATCAAATATCCTCGAGTTCATCTTAATCAAACATCCTCGATTTCATCTGACTCTAAACTAACTAAGGATGTATCATCATCTGATGTATCACCATTCTTGTATGACCTCAATATTCTGATCCATGTATTGAATGATTTCATGATAACACATGAAGTCGACAAGTATGTTAATCTCATCAAGGGCAGTGACATTAGTTGTTACCATGGGTACTTCACTTGAAATCGCTTATTGCATCGGCTCGTCTGTGGTTTCTAAAACATGTGTTTGCTCATCAGACATTTTATCATTGTCGTTAGAACGATCTAAAACATTATTCGACGAACAATCGATAAAAGCTCGTGGCTTCATCTTAACAATTGCCCACCACTGATGAAGATTCTTGTTAGGATATTCATAGTAGTAAACTTGTTGAGCTTATGTCGTAAAGATAAATGGCTCAAGTGGTGCCAATCTAGACTTTCATTTAACATCAATGACACCGGTATGTGCGCAACTTCGAATGCCATTTGTTAGATCAAATCAAGCACATTTGAATAGTGTCATGACTTCATGCCCAGTCCCTTGGTACTCAATGCGTATAATCTCATCAATAAGCCCATAAAAATCATACCCACTGGATCCTCATGTCTCACCTTTAACGCAAACACCAAAATTCTGTGTCACTTTGTCTTTGCCATACGATTGTGTGTTGAAACGAAAGCCACTCATAATACATCCATTGTACAATGTCCCAACTCGAATAGGACCACAGGCTAATTGCACAATGTGAGGATCTAATTTATCCTTGAAACGGTCAAGCTGAAAATAGTATGTTAATTTAGTAACATCACTGCTGAGTGAATACAAACACAACACATTTAAGTACATAAAAATTATCACTCATGATACTTACGTATGATAAGAAACATTGGATGAAATGTTCATCTCGATAACTTTGTAATTGAGTTTCATTGAATTGGGGAAATCTTGTCAATATATAAGAGTTAAAGTGCCTGAAATGATATTTATCCATAAATGAATTAAAGCAATCTAGTTGAAAGAAAAAACCTTAACACTTCTCTACATTATATGGCACTTGACAATCGATGTAATCTTATTGTAGTTCCGCAACGTGTACATGTGGACTTGACATCTCTCAATGGGATCCAGTAAACGTTGTCACCCGTGGTTAGGTATATTACGACATCTTGAATTGGAAATAGATAGCAATTGACTCTCAACATGAGCCATAGGTAGATCGATGTCATCATTTTGTGGCATTCTATTTAACCTTGTAGGAATATTTGATTCAAAGTAGTGGCTATAGAATGTAGACATTTCCTGGATCAAGTATGCTTTAACAATTAAACTTTCAATTGCAGCTTTATTTCGGGCCTTTCACTTTGACAAGCGCATGAGTCTGACAAGTTAACAAAAATAAACAGAGTGTAAAATAATGACATATAATACCCATAAATTATTGATAGGTCATTTATGAAAAATAATGATAGAAATATGAATGTAAAATAAAAAATTACCTCTCAAACGGATACATCCATCGAAATTAAACTGAACCACACAACTTTGCCTCATGAAGACGGTGGATGACAAGATGTTCCATTGAATAAAAAAAAGCAGGAGGAATATCTTTTCTAGCTTACAATGGTAACCACTATATTCTGCTCCAATTGTTGTATGTCGTCAAATCAAATCCTACTTGTGCATACTGTTTTGAAAAATGAACAAAGTTCAGAAATTGTCTCCCATATAGGACCTGGCATGTACCCACATAATGCAATTGGAAGCAACCTCTGCATAAATACATGACAATTGTGGCTCTTGAAGTTATAGAATGTACTATCACTCAAGTTAACTGTACAACCCAAGTTTGAGGCATATCCATCAGGCATCTTTATCATTCTTAACCACAGAGTAACTTCTCTTACATGTTTCCGACTCAACGTATAAGATGCTTTTGGTTTCACACAGTTCCCCCTAACATTTTGTAAATGTAGTTCACGAAGCATATTTTTAACTCCTCAAGCGAAAGGTGAGAATTTGAATTATCTTTTGTTTTCCCTCATATATCCATAACAATATTGAAAATATTCCCAAAACAATTTTTTTTCAATATGCATGACGTCCAAATTATGGCGGACTAACAAATGCTTCCAGTATAGTAACTCCCAGAATATACACCGCTTTAACCAATTATGCCACTCTCCAAATCCCGTAACTTGATGTTTATCATATGTATAGCCAAATGGAGGAAAACAATAGCCAACCAACATATCATGAATTTTCTCACCTAACTTATATGGACTAGCGACAACACTAACCTTCTTCCTTGGGATGAATGATGTTACATTCAAATGGAATGTGTGATTCTGCGGTAAAAACATGTTATGACAATCAAACCAACATGGCTTTTCGTATTTCTTCAACGTAAATGTGTCAATTTCATGCATGCAATATGGGCACGTAAGCTTACCATGGGTACTCTACCCTGAAAGGTTTCTTAGTGCAAGGAAATCATTTATTGTCCATAATAAATATGCCTTCATAACAAAATTCTATTGTCGAGAATTGTCCTATGTAATAACCCCTTCCGCCCATAAAGTTTTGAGCTCCTCAATCAATGGTCGTAAATATACATCAATGTTGCGTCCTGGTGCTCTGGGACCAAGAATTAGGAGAGTCATAAAAATGAAGGGTTCTTTCATACATAGATCCGGCGGAAGATTGTAAACAACTATAAAGATCGGCCATATCGTGTATGTTCCACCAATAACATTATTCGGGTTAAATCCATCGGTACACAATCCAAGCCTAATATTTTTGATTTCAGCAGCGAATGATGGGAATGTTCGATCTACGTGCCTTCATGCTTCAGACTCACATGGATGACCCATACTTCCATCATTGCATGATCTATTATAAGCATGCCAAGTCATGTGAGTCGATGTTTTTTATGACATGTACAACCGTTTCAACCTACTAGTTATGGGTAAATATCGTAGAATTTTTTTGGGAATCAACTTCCTTCTTCTAGAGGTTATTCTTTCTTTATATCTACTATTTCTACATTCACGGCAATGTGTTAATTTCTCGTCTTCCTGATAGAATAGCATACAATTATTCTCACAAGCATGAATTTTTATATATGGCAACCCAAGTCCTTTTGTGAGTTGTTTCGCATCATAAAGCCTGTATGGGAGTCTATTAGTTTTAGGTAACATTTCTTTCATAAGCTCTAATACTTGATCGAAACAACGATCCGTCATATTAAACTCACTTTTGCAACTTAAAAATTTGGTCATTGCAGACAATCGTGTATGTTTAGTGTACCCATCCCACAACGGTACATTTGTATCATCCAACAAATTATAAAATTGTTTTGCAATCGGATTAGATAACCCCTCTCTAATTTCAGACACGTCGAACATATTTTCATTATTATCATTGACGTTATCATCTTCTTCGACGTTAGCATCGATAAACTCCTCATCATTTTTAGATCCTACATTCGATGATAATTGACCAACTGATTCGCGTACCATTTATTCATACGCATTTACACTACCTGATTCCCCATTTATTGCTCCATATGACTGTGATGGAAAATAGGTACGGGCCATATAGAAATTGTGCAAACTATTATCATCTTGTTCATTGTACGAGTATCATATGTAATAGTTCGATGTAAATCCATATTGATACAAATGCTCTTTCACTTTCGCTTCTATTTTATAAAATCTGTTATTACATTTGTGACAATGGTATTTAATCATTTCTGACTCCGTCCTACTGTAAGCAAACTGTAAAACTCATTAACACCAGCCATAAATCTAGGATTCATATAACCATTTACATCTGTCCTCTAGTACATCCACTCACGTCCATTACCAGTCATTTGGTTCTCTTGTAAAACAAATAGTAAATACCCTCAACATAAATACATAATAAATATATTATATTCATAAAATATAAATATAGTGATAATGTAAATGAATTGCTTATATATGTCATGCATACATGTCAACTTTCCATTTCTAAACCACCTACTCCATTAAGGTAAGGGCCCTACTCCATTGAAAGTTGCATAAGCAGTAAAGCATTTAACTATGTTCCATTTTAGTAACATTTTATGTAAATTTCGGCAGCATTTTCCTTTAGTTCCCGTTCACAGCATTTCTCAATAATATCTACTTGTTGAGAAACACACAACGAGAAGAATTTGGGAAATAATGTGCCAAAATTCTTAAACTGCTAATATGAAAGGAACACATTAACTGCAATACTGCTTATACAATTGTCAACTGTCCAACTTGAACAATACATGATTATGTTAATCACAAATATAACTTAATCCAATATATTTTGTTTACCCACAATCTGAATCAGACTAATTTTATAATTTTCATTAACATAATTATGAATGGAGAATCTAAGGTTTAATAAATAAATATTTATTATGCAATAACATGTAATCTTATAAGTTAGCTACCTAAAATAACATAATTGTATCTTCTAAAAAACAAGTAATTACTATATATCTAAATCACTAACCTTTAAATTACTTTGAAACACCTTGATTGAGCTAAAGAAGAAGTTGAAATAGAAGCTGATCGAAATGGATGTCGAAAGAGTTGCTGAGATGAGTGGGAAGAAAGGGAGGGAAGGTAATTATTGGCAAAATCGTAGGATATATATAAAAAGACAAACTGCATGACTTGTGTAACAAATATGTAGTAACTAATGTTACAAAAATGTTGGAAATAAAAACTGTAACGACCCAAGTCCAGAACCGGTCAATGGAACACCTGCCCACACCACATGGGCTATCCTTTGGAAAAGGATAAGCACTAGGTATTTATGTTCTGGAATTGGAGCCTATATATCCACATAAGGTTTTCCACAATTCACCCATGTGGGACATGGGAGGTACTTATGTTCTGGAATTAGAGCCTATATATCCACATAAGGTTTCCCACAATTCACCCATGTGGGACATGGCACCCCCATGTCCCACATGGGTGAATTGTGGGAAACCTTATGTGGATATATAGGCTCCAATTCCAGAACATAAGTACCTAGCGCTTATCCTTTTCCAAAGGATAGCCCATGTGGTGTGGGCAGGTGTTCCGTTGACCGATTCTGGACTTGGGTCGTTACAGTTGGTATCAAAGCCAGATTCGAGGAAGGCAGCGACCTCACTCAGTAAGTATCCTTCTTGTTTGTTTGCTAAGTTAGAGACCTTGGATAGGTTTAAAAAATTTTCCATAATTGAGCATAATATATTAGCAAGTTTATAAACAAAAGTTAACAACTTGGCTTTCAATAAGGGGACTTGTAAAATAATATACCAATTAATTTAACGTCTAAAATGATATAGGAGTTACCTAGAGCCTCACCTAGTGTTATAGGTTAAAAGTTACTTCTAAAGTTGTTTAACTACATTGGACTAAACCTTTTCCTTTTTAGGTCATGGACCCACATGAGTACCCTACCTTGGGTCTTGGGCGAGGCACACAGGATGAGCCGCCAGCTCGTGATCGAGGATGACCCCCACGAGGTTGAGGTCAGAATGCTCAAGTGCCTGGACAGGACATGTTGAATCATGGGCAACAAGCCCAGAATCTTGGTCAGCAGGCCAATGATGATCCATTGCGTCAGACAGTTATTGCCTTAGGCCAGTACTTTCAGAATTTGAATGAGCGGGAGCAGCAGCCCCATGCCCCAGCTAGATGTCAGCATAGGGCCGACCTACTTGAACGGTTCAAGAGGCTAATTGGTGAGTATACTGGTGGGGTTAACCCTACCAAAGCTGAGGAGTGGATCAGGGCTTCGGAGAGGACACTTACAGCTTTGAGAATTCCAGAAGAGGACAAGGTGGACTTAGCTACCTTTAGCTTGGTTGAAGAGGCCCAGACATGGTGGAAGGCCACTCGACCAGGGGTTCTGAGAACTGAGGGTGCATATATCACTTAGGAGACATTCGTGCATACTTTCTATGGTCGATACTTCTCTGAAGCCATGAGGGACAGAAAAGAGCAGGAGTTTCTTGCACTGGTACAGGGGAGCATGACAGTAGATCAGTACACAGCTAGATTTAATGCCTTGGCCCGCTATGCTGAGCACATTGTGGCACATGAACCAAGGAAAATCAAGAGGTATGTTAATGGTTTGCGTGACGAGCTGGCAGATAGGTTGCTTATGCAAGAGATTGATACCTTTGAGAAGGCAGTATCTTTAACTCAACGTGGTGAGGCAAGGATGCGAGATAAGCAACTATCTAGACTGCTTGACACGAGTCGGAGTCGTATGCCATCACGACCTACACATGTAGGCAGTTTTCGTCCTATACCACGATCGATGCCTGTCCAGGGGCGAGGACATTTTGGCAGAGGTCAGCCAATCGATAGCAGAGCTACCCGACTATAGCTTAATGGGACAGGAGGGCCTATAGTGCGACCGGTTTTTCAGGGCCAGGAAGGGCCTAGATGTCAGACTTGTCATTTCTTTCACCCAATTGGAGGGCGGTGTGTGACCTGTTTCTATTGCCAGGAGATAGGGCATCTATCCAGGCAATGTTCTAAGAGGGATGCTCCACTAGCAGCACACGTTCCACCAGCAGCACCGGCAGGACCACCAACAAAGAAACCTCGTGTGGCAGGACGTGTTTACGCAGTGACAGCCGAGGAGGCAGAGGATGCTCCAGGTGTGGTGCATGGTACACTGTTATTTATAGATTTTAATTATAGCCTTTAATTTCAAGTTCATGGTAGTGGCATGCTTAGGTTAGTGATTATTTGAATTGATCGTAGGTACTCTTTCTATTTCTAGGTTCCCTGCTAGAGTTCTTATAGACTCAGGGTCCACACATTCTTTCATATCTCCTAGACTAACAAATCAGTTAAGCATGCCTGTTAAAGAGCTTCCTTTCATACTAGTGGTTTCTACACCATCAGACACTAGTATGAGTTCTACTCATGTACTTCAATCTTGCTCGATTTCTGTCGGAGGATGCGATTTAGACTCTGACCACTTTGTGCTTGGGATATCTGAATTTGATTGTATTTTGGGCATGGATTGGCTACATCGCCACCATGTTAAAGTGGATTGCTATCAGAAGCTAGTTACCTTCTCCTTGCCTGATGGGTCAGAAGTGCAATTTGTTGGGGATAAAAAGAGCTTCACTCCAATCTTAATTTATAACTTGCAAGCTAATAGATATCTCCGTCAAGGTGGTGTTGGCTATTTGGCTTATGTGCAGACAGAGTCAGAGAAGCCTGAATTAGTAGCTGGTATTCCCATTGTGGAAGAATTTCCAGAAGTGTTTCCAGAGGAGTTACCTGGAATGCCACCTAGCCGGGATGTTGACTTCACCATTGATTTATTGCCAGGAACGACTCTTATCTCTCAAGCACCTTATTGAATGGCTCCCTCAGAAATGGCGAAACTAAAAAGTCAATTATAGGAGCTTCTCGAAAAGGGGTTCATACGTCCAAGTACCTCACCTTGGGGTGCTCCTGTTTTATTCGTGAAGAAGAAGGATGGCAGCTTGAGGATGTGCATCGATTATCGACAGCTAAATTTGGTGACGATAAAGAATAGGTACCCTTTACCTCGGATTGATGACCTGTTTGATCAGATGAGGGGATCATCGGTGTTCTCCGAGATCGATTTGAGGTCTGGGTACTATCAGCTGAAAATCAAAGAGGGAGATGTGTCAAAGACAGCATTCAGGACTCGTTATGGGCATTATGAGTTTTTAGTGATGCCCTTCGGGTTAACGAATGCCCCAGCAGCTTTCATGGGCCTAATGAATAGGGTGTTCCAACCATACCTAGATCAGTTTGTCATTGTTTTCATAAATGATATTCTGATTTACTCACTAGATGCTGGAAGCTATAGAGAGCATTTGAGGATTGCACTTCAGACGCTGAAGGAGCATAAGCTGTATGCAAAACTGAGCAAATGCGAGTTTTGGTTGGACAGTGTCACCTTTTTAGGCCATGTGGTAACTAAGGAAGGAATTTCAGTGGATCCTAGTAAGGTTGAAGCTGTGGTGAACTGGCAACAACCGAAGACCGTGTCTGAGATTTAGAGTTTCTTAGGCTTGGCTGGGTATTATAGACGTTTTGTATAAGGTTATTCAAAGCTGGCATGCCCTTTGACCCAACTGACTAAGAAGGATCAACCATTCCAGTAGACTGAGCAGTGCGAAAATAATTTTCAGGAGTTGAAGAAGCGGTTAGTCTCTGCACCTATTCTTACTCTTCTTGATGGGCGGAGTCATTTTGTAGTTTATACAGATGCATCATATCAGGGGCTTGGCTGTGTATTGATGCAGCCGGGAAAGGTGATCGCTTATGGGTCTAGGCAGTTGAAGCCTCATGAGCTTAATTACCCAACTCATGATTTGGAGTTGGCAACTGTCATACATGCGTTAAAGCTTTGGAGACATTATTTATATGGAGAAGAGTTTGAGGTCTTCACTGATCACAAAAGCCTACAGTATCTATTGTCACAGAGGGAACTCAATAATCGACAGCGTCGTTGGGTTGAATATTTCTCCGATTATAATTGCACTATTCAGTATCACCCAGGTAAAGCCAACCTAGTGGCTGATGCTTTGAGTAGAAAAACGGATGCTAAATTGAATGCTATGGTGGTTTCTAAGTGGAAACTGCTAGAGGAGTTTAGTTATATAAGCTTAGGTGTTCAAGTGAAGGGGCCCCAGGTTCTCATGGCCAGTTTGTATATGGAGCCTACATTTGTGGCAAAGGTCAAGGAGGCGCAAAAGGAGGATCCACAATGCCGAGAATGGTCAGTTCTAGGGCAAAAAGGATTCAGTGTGGATGTGGATGGTACCCTAAAATTTCAACATAGAATTGTTGTTCCTCAAGGTAGAGAGGTGAAGTATGATGTTTTATCGGCGGCACATGCATCTCGGTTGACCATCCACCCGGGGGGCACCAAGATGTACCATGATTTGAAGAAAAGCTTTTGGTGGAGTGGCATGAAGAAGGATATTGCAGAGTTTGTATCTAGATGTCTGACTTGTCAGAAGTCAAAGTAGAACACCAGAGACCTGGAGGACTGCTACAGCCATTAGAGATTCCTCAATAGAAGTGGGATGACATTGCAATGGATTTCATAGTCGGGCTACCTGCCACTCGTCGTTGACATGATGCAATATGGGTTATAGTTGATCGGTTAACCAAGTCAGCCCATTTTTTGGCAATCCGAAAGACTTGGCCTGTAGCTAGATTAGCTGAATTATACATATCTGAGATAGTTCGTCTTCATGGAGTACCGAGGAACATTGTTTCTGATAGGGATCCACAATTCACATCACAGCTCTGGCAGGCTTTACAAGAACAGCTGGGCACTGTGACATTAATGAGCACCGTTTATCATCCACAGACAGATGGGCAGTTAGAGAGGACTATACAAACTATTGAGGATATGCTTAGAGCTTGTGCACTGGATTACAAGAACTCCTGGGATAATGACCTGCCACTAGTGGAGTTTGCTTATAATAATAGCTATCACTCCAACATTCAGATGGCCCCATATAAGGCTTTGTATGGACGTAGTTGTCGTACTCCGGTGTGTTGGGAAGAAGTGGGCGACAGGCCTTTATTAGGACCAGATTTGGTACAACAAACTTTAGATAAGGTCAAAATAATCAAACAACGATTGGTAGCGGCTCAAGATAGGCAGCGGAGTTATGCAAACCAGAGGCATCATCCCTTGGAGTTTTCTGTTGGTGATCATGTGTTCCTAAAGGTGTCACCGACCGAGGGAGTTCAACGCTTTGGAGTGAGAGGAAAGTTAGCCCCGCGCTTTGTTGGACCTTTTGAAGTTTTAGAACGGGTTGGAGAGGTAGCTTATAGAGTAGCCTTACCACCTAACTTGGCTAGAATTCATAACGTGTTCCACGTGAGTAATATTCGAAAGTATCAGCCAGATCCAGCGCATGTTATTCCGTGGGAGCTGTTGCAGTTACACGAGGATTTGACTTACGTCGAGGAGCCTTTGGCCATTGTGGATCGTAGGGAAAAGGTTTTGCGCAACAAAACCATTCAACTGGTAAAGGTTATTTGGAATAATCATGGAGAGCAAAAAGCAACCTGGGAAGTTGAGGATGAGCTTCGGAAAAAGTATCCACAGCTTTAAGGTACTTTTCAACAGCCTTTTTTAAATTTGGGGACAAATTTCTTTTAAGGGGAAGATGCTGTAATAACCCTAGAAATTAAGTAAAATAAAATTACCAAATTACCCTAAATAAATAAATAAAATAATAATAATAATGAAAATAATAATAATAATAATAATAAGTAAATAAATAAATAAATAAAAGTAAATTAATTAACATTTTGTCATCAAGGGTATTTTTGTAATTTTACCTACCAATTTAGAAAATCAACATAAAATTTAAAATCTTGATCCTTAGATAATTTCTTTAGTGGTCGTTAAGTCTAATTCCAATCGGGAAGCTCAAAGTCATTTTCTTTAGGCTAAGGGCATTTTTGTCATTTCCAACCGAGCATCAGATGGAAAATCTGGGATCACCACTGGATTCTTCTAAAAAAAAATGAGTCAAGAGAAATTTACCTCACTCAATTTTGAATCCGTTTGCTTAGATTTCCAAAAATTTAGCCTACGTATGTGTAGGGTTTAAACCGAGTTTGTGCTTTTGTTGTATACAATAATTTTCCAACTAACCCTAATTTATATTCTAGAAATTGTCAGCCGCCTATACCCTAAAATATTGAAGTTTAAAGCTAATCCCTTAATTTACTCACCTATATTCCAATTCAAATTGCATTTAACCTTATCTTGCTAATTATCCTATTATTATAATATTATTTCCTTCTTTTTCCCTACACCCCTATTCAAATTGACGTCTAATTCTCTCAGCCAAACTTTCGAAGAAGCCTACTCCTCTGTCATTCATGGTTACAGCCGACTAGCACAATTTCCTTCACTTTAATCACAATAAAGGCCACCAACCACTTAATCCTTATTGTACGTGTTGTTGCCTTCGGTTATCCCTTTATCAAAGCAGCGTAAGTCCAACTCTTCACACTTTGATTTCTGGTTATTCTAGAATATTTGAATGTTAATTTATGCTATAATCTTACCTAGGTTCGTTAGTTTGAAGAGAAATCTCATCCGGATAGTAAATCGATCCTACGCGTACCGACGATCCCAAATTCATTTGTGTGAGTCCAAATCCTTCTGTATCACTCTTTTAATTTTTTTTTTCCAGCACCTAAAGGCCTTTTATCTTTGCTGTAATTTTTTTGATAGATTATCGTTAATCCAACTTTTAGGTTTTTGCACTTGTTTCCGGTGCAATCGGGTCCATACTTGCTCCTAAACCCTGGTAAGCCACCGTAGTCTTTTTAAAATTCTTTCGGCTGCCAATTTCAAATCTTACAGCCCTAACAATTATCTTATCCTTGCTGTCCATGTTGTTATAAAGGGTTAGAAAATCCTTACTTGAAGGTTTGGCGCTTTGTTAGACTCCCGGAGCGTCAGAGATCCCGAAAACACATCGGTAACCGAAATAAAGATTTTTTCCTTCCAAGATCAATTTTTAGAACCATTAAATGAGCATATAAGTTAGTGTATGGCCGCTGTAATTTTTAGGATCAATATCAAGAAGGCTCCCGGCACGATCCTGAATAGGCACAAGGCCACCGAAGACACCCCGAGACCCGTTTTGCCCATTAGGTAAAATTTCGGCCTAGATGTTAAGAACATGAACTTTCCAAGTACCATTTAGGAAAATTTCTAAATTTTAGCATATTTTCTAATTTTCTACCTTACTAACATTTTGTAGGACTGTCCTAGGAAATCGCCCTCTTTCGTCGTATTATTCCGAACTAGGTAAGAGGGAAGAGCGGGTTAGTTCTCGTGGGCCCTCTTAGGCCCAAAATAAGCTTCAACCCGAATAATAAATTTTAAGTAAACAATTTGGCTAAACAAAATCTTTAAATGCGTGGGCAACATGGGTAGGGTAATTAATTAGTTTTTCTAGAGTTTTATTTTATTTTAATTCTCTTCCATTGAGATGTAATTTTGGTTGGTTGGTTGTATGGTTGTAATGATGTGATGTATGATGTATGTTTGGCGCTAGTATCATACTAGGACCGCTTGTAACAAGAATTAAATTAGAAACATGTTAGAACCGCCTAAATAAACTCGTTAGTACCATGATTAGGGCCGGGGAGACAAACACCGCTAGTACCAGGTTTAGGGCCGACAAGCTCGCTAGCAACATGATGAGATTGAAAGCAACTGTTAATGGCATGTTAGGGCCATAATAAATTACTATAAGCCAATAGATAATGGATTATGAGCGTAAATGCTAAATGACCAATTTAGAAAGAATTCACTAGAAATGAGATGAACATTTATCACAAGTACACTTAAAAAAAATATCATTGATTGTCATGACATCATATAACACTAAGCTAAGATAACCCAATAAAAGAAATAGGATGCACTAGAATCATGTCACTCTACTAAAAAGAGCTAAAATAAAATGAGCTACGGTCATGCATCAATTGGTTGTTGCATATGATTGATGTTTGTCATACACAAGATCGCATTAAGTAAAAGATTTAAGGAGTAAGATAAAACACGAGACATGCAAGGTTGGTGACAAACCATATCTACATGACCTAACAAGCCGTAAATTTAGACGAGAGGTTCGGAACAGACGATTCGAACCCGAGAGGCATGTTAGGGTGACGGCGGACCATCCCTAGTCATGACCCGATATTGACACGGAGTATGGAGATATGATTTGTGCGCTGTCAGACCATAGCTGGAGAGGGACCATGCTTATGGCTAGTATCACGAGAGGCTCTACCTTGGCGTAGGTATCCCGAGAGGCTCTGGCTTGGTGGCATCCCTAGTGGCACTGCCTAAGAGTTATCCCGAGAGTGGGTGATGTACACACTCACCACCCTAGGTTCGTCTGACGGTATTTAAGTATTGGATTAAATGATCAATCAATAAGTTATTATTTAATCGGTACAAGGAATTATGCATATACATGGTAGTTCAAGCATGCTAGTAGGACTTTGATTTTGTTGTTATGATGTTGTATGGAATTGTTCTTTAATTAAATTGCTACAGCTTAAAGTTTATTATTCGTTATTGTTTGTTACGGGAATATTAGGACCCACGTGATGGGCCTGATACTTCTTCCTTACTGAGCAAGTTGTGCTCACCCCTCCTTTTAACATGTTTTTCTTAGGTGAGTACTATGAGGAGACAGAGTACACTAAACCATATAATGAGGTTCAAGATGTGGAGCAGACTGAGTGAGGGTACGCTGTAGCCCCTCGAAAGTAGAACTGGCTGGGACTGGATTTCAACCTTGTGTTATTTGATTTCTAAAGAAACATATGGTTTGTTTAAATTGACACATTATGCGCATATTAGTTTTCCTGTGATTGTCACTTAACTACTTTGATTTCATTTAATACTCTCATTGTTTGGAAAATAATTTAAATAAAATGTTTTACCTCATATTTCTTAAATTATTTTTAATTAAATGCTTTATAATTCTGGGAATTTAAGATATCTTTTAAAATTAAGGTTTATAAAATTGGGGGCGTAACAAAAACTGTAGGAAAATAGAAGGAATGCAACTCCTACATTTTTAAGACACCCATATCCTTGTTTGTCTCAAAAGCGTAGGAAAAAAATTTTGCAGGAAAAGCGTCGGATAAAGTATAAGACACTTTTCCTACAGTTGTGGTCCCTACTCTTTTAATTCACATGAAAAGCGTCGGACTCTTTGGCGCTACAATTTTTCGCCATCTAATTCGAACACTTATGCTACCGTTTTTTATGTCACAATTTTATTACAGGAAAACCGTCGGAATCCCATTTGCATACCCTTGGCCCATTATACCTTTGGCTCCAAACATCGATAATCCCGTTTGTCAAAATCCACACATACCCTTAGCCCATCATCCCGATCTGTTTCGCTTTCGCAAAAAGCCGAGCACCAAGAGCCGGCAACATGTGCCCCACGAAGACCATCGTTTACATGGTCATTAACTTGTATAGCTCCAAAGTGATTTGGTCATGAAAAGCCAGGGCAGGAATCACACTCCGGTAAGGCACCTGAGCATTCACTTCTTGCAAGGTGTCGACAGGATATGGCATGATTTCGGTGCCGTAATCATTGTCAACATATACGGGGACAGCCTCTCGCCAGCTGAAGGCTGCAACTATGGAACTGATGGCTCTAACTTGGGATGAGTTGTTTTGAGTTGCTTGGAAGAAATATCGAATTCGTAATGAGGTGAGGGAAGGGCTGAATGCGGAATATAAGATGATTTAGTGCTAAGCTCAATCACAAACAGTGCTTTTGTGGAGTTTTGTGGGCCAATGATTGCTTCCACTTTCACATTTTTAATCAGGTCCAGAACTGCATTTGGCGAAGGAGAGAGTTAGATTTCTATATGAAATTAACAGGAAATATATATATATGTCATGGAAATGACAAAAAAAATAGTTAAAACACTTTTTTTTTCAATTTACTTAAACGTACCACATAGATACGTACATAAAATGACAAAATATAATTTATACACATATTTTGACATAAATATTGATATTTTTTATTTTTTATTTAAAAATAAAATTTAATTCATAAATAATGTTAACATGATTGACATTTAGAAATTTCTTAACTCAAAACCAAATTTATATGACATGAAATGAATATATTGCATTTGTAGTATAATCTAGAATAGAAACATTATACTTTGAATTGCCTAAGAATTAAATGTCCTATTAGAAAATGTACTCTTATTAGTATATTATTTTTTTTCTTTTTATTCTACACACACACACACACACATACATACACAAACATAAATACACAAATAAATAAATAAACACACACACACACACACACACACATATATTATCTTATCTTATATTATAAAAAGTACAAAAGTGCACAAATGTTGAATGACTTTTTTACCCTTACATTATAAGTTATTATGTTCTTTTAATGAAACTCAGTTTTGCCATTATCTATTTAAGTAAAACTATACTAGTACTAGAACACTAAAATGGACCCTTAAGTTGCCACTAAATTTTATTGTTTGTTTCAAATTTGCCCACTTTTTATTTTGTATTACAGAATCAAATATTATATATAAATCAATAAACACAATGTTGCAGGCACTAGAAAAGTTGTATATAGACAAAGCCACAAAGTGACATCCATTTCTAAATGAATTTGCATTACTATAAAAAATCTTCCCCGCCACAATAGCTCTCGAGCCTAGGATATTACGAGAGGATTGTTTGATAGATGAAAAAGAGGTAAGGCTAAATCTTTTATTTGAATACAAAATTTAAATATATGTTAAAACTCATGCTAAAGTTTTTACTATTATAAAAATTACCTTAACATTAATTTTTTTGTCAATTATTGATTTTCCACAATTTGGATGAGTATATAATAACCTGGTATTAGTAAAACTCATGACATGAAATCTATAAATATTGTATACTAAACAATAATGTTAGGTATAAAAACTACATACTACAAATTTTTGTAAGTGAACACTTTATAATAGTTCACCTAACATTTTTCCTTTACCTTGAAATTATAAGTTCTTTTACTCTTTTAATGATATACAAATTTTATATTATTTGATTAATTAAATTTATGTTAGTATGAGGACCTTAAAAAGAGGGAAAAAAATATAATAAGATAGAGAAAAATGCAAAGTGAGATATGTCTAGTCTTTTTTTCTTTTGAAAGTTTACTATTTTGACTACTCAACTTAGTTTAACCACTAAAATTAGTTAATTTTAACAAGTATGACTTAAGTTTGTTCTGCTATAAAAAATGTATTTATCATATAAAGTTTGTCAATTACATTTTTTTTTCCAACTTGGATGAATATATATTGCAAAAGCTAGAATTAGTTACTTATATTATAATAAGGGGACATTTAGCAATTTTTTTAACATTTGTCAATGTTTTAAAATATTATAAATATTATAAGAATTACTTTTCCTGTATGGTCATCCCCTTTAGTATTGTAAGTTAAATTTGGCTAAATTACATGATATGTCATTAAACTATACCCAGATTCATATATCTGCTCATGAGCTATTGAATGTTGGAAATGTAGAATTAAAGTAATGTTTTTGTAGCAAAATTGTCCCTCTGTCCATCAATGTTGATGGAATTTCAATAGCAAGTTTAAAATGAGCCCCTGAACTCTAGTAATATAGACACAAGACCCCTTTAATATAAACTCGTGACAGATAACCCCTCAAATAGCAAAAAAATAATTGAAAAATAAAATAAAAAATAAAAAATACCACAAATTTTACATGCCCATTCCAAATTAAGGCATTTGACACAATAAAGATAATCAAATTTTACTTATAATTATCTTTGATAATGTTTTGTTTTGGGCTCCAGCCTTAAAATGTCAGCACTAATAGATGAAATGATTGTTTTGCTACAAAACATTATTTTAAACCTACATTTGCAATAATTAATAGTTCAGTAGTAAATATGTGAAATAGGGATACTTAAGGGGGATATCATATAATTTAGCCAATTTTTATTCTTAGTAATTAAATCTTTTTTATACTAAATAATATAAAGATTTGGAGTAATTGTTTGTTGAATATTATATGTTATGTTAGAGGCTCATAGTCTGAAAATAATTTTGAAGTTGTTAAAAGATGAAGTTAATAATTTTATGTTGTGATTGCAAGTTTTAAAATTTTTTTTAATGAGACCTAAATTTGTTATTGTATATCTATTATAGGTATAATTAGCACTGTCATGAATCTAAAAGGGAAAAAGAAAAAAAAATGGAAGTCCCATGTGTACTTTCTAAAAAAATAAAAGAAAAGAAAGTCGCATGTTGACTCTATTTTTTAGCTTTAGTAAATTTACTTAAAGTTATATATTAAGCATAGCTTTTAATAGAGGAAAAAAATTTAAATTGCTATAATAAGTTAAAATTTTGTAATAAATATGTCCTTAATTAATTTATACAGATTTGTGCAAATTTCTTTAAATACAAATTGTCAATTTTCATATTTTTAAACTAGAATAAAGTACTCTAATTGGAACTTAAAAGTTTGAAAAACTTTATAATTATGTCTATTTGAAATCAATGATTTAAATCTAATAGAACTCATAAAAAATAGAAGTACGTAAAAATGTTATATGACCATTTTATCCTTAAGTTATATTTTATCTACATCTTTCAATGAGAATCAAATTTTCCAATCCCTATCACTAAAATTATGAAAATTAAAAAAACTGGTGATTATTTTCTATATTTTTTGTAATTCTTTTTCCTATGGTTGACTTATTATATTATAAGAATAATGAGTAAGACGAGATTTTTAAATCTCAGTGATGTGAGCATAATTTCTAAATCAATAAGTAGGCATTTATTGTCCAAAAAGATAAAAGAAGAATTATACAAAACTTGACCACTATCTTTTGAACAATAACATTAACTCATCTATAAAATAGAGAGTAAGTATATATTTTGAGACCTTGAGGGATGAGTGCATTCTTTTATTAAGTTTTTTTAAGTAATGTACAGTTATTTATAGTTACTTGTCTTTGGAAAAACACAATGTTTACTTACCAAGTCTATACATTGATATCATGGCCCATATTTGTATCATACTTATTGAAAAAAGTTGTTTTTGCTTGATTTTCTTATTGAATGTTCCACTTGTGGACTTAACTTTCATCTTTTTTCTTATATTTTGAATAAAACCTCAAAACATTTATTAAAAACTTATGCCTTATTTATTTTAACTTAAGTCAACTTAATTCAAATGGCTTATTTTTATTTTTTACAAACTTTTTACTTGGAACCAAACAAGTGTTGAACAATCTTTTTATCCTTTATATTATAAGTTTTTTTATTCTTTTAATGAAACCTAATTTTGTCATCATCTATGTAATTGAAATCATATTAGCACTAGAATACTGTAGAAAATTGACTTGATCATAAAATAGAGGGTAAGTGTAAGTTAAAAACCTTGGGAGTGAGTGTATTTTTTTTATTAAAATTTAAAATTCAGGTAAATAAATTTTTTAGTAATGTATAGTTATAATTTGATATCATGACCCATATTTGTGTCATACTTATTAAAAGAAAATTATTTTCACTTCAACTTCTTATTGAATGTCTCACTTGTGGACTTAGCATATATATTTTTTCCTAGTTTAAACAAAACCTCAAAATATTTATTAAAAACTTAGCTTATATCTCTTTAAAAAGTTAAAGTTATGCTAATATATTAATAATAAAATTTTTTTAAGTGTTTGATCTAACTAATATAAGATTTTTGTTTTAGTTATTAGCCTTTTGAATCTAAAGTATGAAAATGATGATAAAATTTAGAAATTTAACTTTTAATAAAATTTCTAAATACATGTTACCATTATGTCAATTAAATTAAGATCTTTTCTTAATAATTTGTGTAATATTAAATTTAAATTTGAAACAGAGAAAAAATTTGTGAAAATTTGATAAGATATTAAAAGTATGAAGAAGAATTTTTATAAGTACTCTATTATCATAAATGGATAAAATTCTATCATTTTCTTTTGCAACCAGTAATACCTGCAGCATATTCTACAGTGTATTATTATTATTATTATTATTATTATTATTATTATTATTATTATTAAATAAAATCAAATATGATAAGAAATCTTTTATAGTGGATGACACAAATGAGAATAATTATGATGAAATATTATAATAAAAAAATGTAAAAATATAAAAATGAAAATAATAAGAAACATATTATTTATTTTAAGAAAGAAAATTAGAATTATAGTTATTTGAGTAAAAAATAATTGAGTATTTTTATTCACGTGCAATGTATGTGTGCATTTACTAGGATTATAAAAAGTATGAAGGTGTATAAATGTTGAATGTGTATCACCCCCATATCCCACATGGGTGAATTGTGGGAAGCCTTATGTGGATATATAGGCTCCAGTTCTAGAACATAAGCACTTAGTGCTTATCCTTTTTTAACGGATAGTCCATGTGGTGTAGGTAAGTGTTCTATTCACCGGTTTTGGACTTGGGTTATTACAGATGGTATCAAAACCAACCCGGGATCACGATGGTGTAGCACAGTAGGTGTGCACATGCATCGTCTACCGGGATTGATCTTGGATTTGGGAGGCTACTTGGTCGAGGACTAAGTAGTCCAATTAGAGATATTACTTGTTTTGGGGAGCCATATAATCTGACTAACTGCAAACAGGATGTTAGGTACATAAGGAGGGAGAGTTTGTAACTCTCATATATCCTACATAGGTGAACTATGGGAAGCCTTATATAGATATACAAGCTCCAGTTCTAGAACATAAACACCTAACACTTATCCTTTTTCAAAGGATAGCTTATGTGGTGTGAGCAGGTGTTCTGTTGACCGATTCTGGACTTGAGTCGTTACAGAACGGCTTTATTGCCCTTCTATTATAAGATGTTTATTCTTTTAATGAAACCCACTTTTTTCATTATCTATTTAAGTGGAGTTGTATTAGTACTAGAACACTAAGAGAAACTCTTAAGATTTTTATTTTGAAAATTCAATGAGTATATGTTGTGAAAGCTTATTATGTAGTAAAACTCATGCTAAAATTTCACATGAAAATCTATAAGTGCTGAATATCAAAAAATAATTTTAGGTATAAAAGTATATATTAAAAAATTATATAATTGAACACTTTATAATAGTTCACATATAGTTTTTCCTTTATCCTGAAATTATAAGTTCTTTTATTGTTTTAATGATAAAAAAATTATATTGTCTCTTTAATTAGAATTGTGTTAGTATTAGGGCTCTAAAAAAAGGAAAAGAAAAGAATACACTTTTAGATATCTAAATATATAGTTGTCTACTTAATTAGATATTTTGCAGTATTAAAATGCTAAAAATCTAATAAGAGAGGGAAAAAATGCAAAGTGGGATGTGTTTAGCCTTTGGTTTTAAGGAAATTTACTATTTTGATTGCTAAACTTACTTTGACCAATAAATGTAATTAATTTTAACAAATATGGCCTAATTTTATTCTGCTATTAAAAATATCTTTGAATATAAAATTTTTTGTCAATTAACTTTTCTTTTCTTTACTTGGATGAATATATACTTTAAAAGCTTAGGTATTTAATCTATATTAGAGCAATCATATAATTTACATATGAGTTAAGCACATACTATGGAAAAAAAAAATAAAAGAATTATTATTGCAGTAAAGGCCATTGTGAAAAATTTTAGAAAAAAAAATTCGTAGCTCCTAGAATTAGTTGCTTCTATGATAATAAAGAGGTTTTTAGTATAAACTCTTTTTTTACAATTTTTCAATATTTTAAAATAGTAGAAAAATTATAAGAATTATTTTTTCCCACATGGTCATCATTTTGAATGTTGAAGCAAAATTTTTTATTCTTAGCAACCAACTCTTTCTCTATACTAAATAATATTAATTTATTTTTATTTTTATTAGTTTTTTAGAGCCAATAAAATCGTATGAGTTGTATCAAAGTAGCATTACTCATGTATTGTTTTTAGGCTTTAATTTTTGGAAAAATCATTACATAACCACAAATTTTTTTAAATTTGAAAATAACTCGTGTAAATTTTTTATAAATGCTTTTGAATGTTAGTTTTGGGTCAAATTATTTTCTCTTTCCTTCACTTGTTGTTCAAACTACTATCTTCATCTCAAGTTCTTTGCGACATTTTGGTTTTTTGACTTAAGTTTGAATTAAATTTTTTTATATTAATATTTATTAAAATTTTTAAAAAAATTTATTTAAAAATTAAAATTTTACAATTTGTAAATGTAATTTTGTGAAATTTTTTATAGAAAATATTAAATTACATAAATTTAAGTAAAAAACCTGAAATGCTACAAATAACATATAATAGAGAAAGTATAATAATAATAATAATAATAATAATAATAATAATAATAATAATAATAATAATAATACTTAAAACTTACAACCTTTCATCGATAATTATTTATACATTAAACAAATAATAGCAATATAATAAAGTTTTAACTCCATTTACAAAGAAAAATAAAATTTTTAATAAAGGTTTTTTACACTATAAGGCCTTATAGGAATTTAAACCTTCAGCTTCATCTATACTAATATTGGGGCCTCATACAATCAAGTGAAATTAGAGCTATATGGTTGACTTAGCTTACTTATTAGAGAGTTACAGAGATTAATGAATGCTCTAACATGAAGATTTAGGGTTTAAATCACACATTTGGAAAAGAAAAAAGACAATTGTTTGAAGTTGATTAGGCAAAATAAATTATTTTTATTTTTATGGGATTTTTCATGTAAAAATAATATCATTTGAAAACTAATTATATATATATATATATATATATATATATATATATATATATATAATTTATTAAATAAAATTTTTATTGTAATTTCTATGAATTTTTTTAATTATTCAACCTTAAAAAATAATATCAATTTCAGGCAAAAAAAGCCATAAAAAATTTGGATTAATTTGACTTAATACTAAATAAATTAGATCTTTATCTCAATGGTTAGGTTCAAGCTTTTTTGGGTTTATTTTCTATACTTTGGTTCTCTTCTTACAAGTTAGTTTATATACTTAGAATTATTTGACATACCTGAGAGTATAGTTTAGACTTTTCCTGCTTAATTATAAATAGTTTTCACCCAAACACTACTATCTACCTTGAAAATAATAAATAAATTCTTATAACATATGTTGAGAGATTATAAAATTTTTATTGTGTCAAACTACTAATTTTCGTACAAAGAGAGTAAATTATCAAGGTTTTTATTTTGCATGTATAAAAACTATGAAAGTGAAAAAAAATTTATCAACTTTTATAATCTTAACCTATGGGTGTTTTATTATTTTTAATGAGACCTAAATTAATTTGGTGTTATATATTTATTAGAGGCATAATTAGCACTGAGAATCTAAAAGGGAAAGAAAGAAAAAATAGAAGTCTCATATGTGCAATTTTGTTTTTTAAAGAGGAATCCATATGTCATTTCTTAGCTTTAATACAATTACTTAAATTTATGAATTAAGTATACATTTTGATGGAAAGAAATATTAAATAGCCATAATAAGTTAAACTTTTGTAACAAATACATCATTAATTAAATTATATATTTTTGGGACATGTCCTTAAACATAAATTATCAATTTTTTGTACTCTTAAACTTGAATGAAATATTTTAATTGGAATTCAAAAGTTTCAAAAACCTCATAATTGTATTTATTTGAATCAATGATAAAAAGCATGAATATGTCAAAATGTTTGACAACCGTTTTATTCTTATGTTTTATTTTGGGTAAAATTCACTAGAGGTACCTTAGTTTTTTTTTTTAATTGCGTACCCTACCTTCAATTTGTCCTAATGAGGTACCTTACCTCTTAACGCGTGTCCTATCTAAACACTTTCTGTTAATTTTAGAGTCATATTTGACGAAAAATACTGATGTGGCATAAAAAATATGAAAATAAATCATAAAATAACACTTGTGGCCCTTTACTTTTTGGGAAATTTTAAAAAAACCCCATAACTACTAAAATACTTTTAAGCCAAACCAAATAATCTGGAAAACTCATAAACAAAAACAAGGGAAACAAAATCAAAATTGGAGAAACAAAATCAGAACAAATGCAAAAACGAAATCCGGACAGTAACCCCGCCGTCATATCTCGTAAAAAATCCCCTTTTGTTCTTGTCACCAAACCTGCTCACCGATTCGAACTTCCTCTGCAACCGCTTCGACAACTATCGTGACGGCACTACGGACTGTAGCCATTCCGGTCAGAGACAAAGCAGTTTCGGTTAAAGACAATGTAGATCTTGCTGATTTGGGTCCAAATCTTCACCAGCTTCGCATCATAACTCATCCCCTAATTTTTCTCCTCATCTGCCTCTTCATCTCCATCGACTTTATCATTGGGCCATGTCTCTCTATTGATCTCATCCTTCATCGGCCGTCTTCATCGATTTTGTACTCTATCGGTCATCCGTCAATCTCGACCTCCGTCGGTCATTCCTTAATCTTATTGCCTCCGTTAATCCCTTGATCGTCGGTCATCCCTTGATCTCGTCATCTCTCGATCTCATTGCCATCATCAATCACTTTTTCGCCTCCATTAATCACCACATCACCATCATTAATTGCCTCATTGGGTCGTTGCCTCTGTTGATTGCCTCTTCTATCTTTTTTTGTTTCTTTGTGTAGTTGTCTTCTTTATCTTCATTTGATTCGTAGGCATGATTGGGCTTCAAGCGCATGATTGTCAGCCTTTCAGAGAAGGGTGGCTTGGCTTGAGCATCAGATGTGTGAATGATGGTTCAAGGTTGAGATGAGGTGGTTTCAACGAGAATCGACACACGAGTGAAGAGCAAGAAGCGAACAGAAATGATGGCGGCGACGAGTGAGGATCGAGCGGTGAGGGGCAGCGACGAGTTAGGACCGAGAAACGGCGGCGGCAGCGACAGCGACAAGCAAGGATAAAACAGCGACAGCAATGACGACGAGCAAGGTGCTGCTGCTATGAAGCAGAGGAGCTAGAGCCCAAGGGTTAGATTTAAAATCTTAGAGTTTAGAATTATTGATAGAAAAAATGAAAGGACCACAAGTGGTTTTTTACAATTTATTTTAACATTTTTTACGCCACATCAGTATTTTCCGTCAGATGTAACCTTGAAATTAACAGAAAGTACTAAGATAGAATACGCGTTAAGAGGTAAGGTAACTCGCTAGGACAAATTAAAGGTAAAGTACCCAATTAGGATTAAAAAAAAAGCTAAGGTACCCCATGATGAATTTTACCTAGTTTATTTTATTTCCCATTTTAATGATACTCAAATTTGTCATTTCCTATTTATTAGATTTAAAAACAATAAAATTATAGAAAGGAAGAAAAAATAAAAAATAGATCAAAGTGATGATAAGCTCTTACGCTTCATATTAAGAAAATAAGATTAGTATTTGAAAAAGAAAAATAGAAAAAAGAATTACTAATTGTTTTCTATGTTTTCTATAAGTTTTTTATAGCAAAAAACTTAAAAATGCCACTAAATTTTAAATTTTGTAACAGACATGTGTTTGATTTATATGTCCATAAACATGCCTAAAACCATAGTGTTTATCAATTTATTTTCTTTTTAAACTTGTAATGTATTCATCAGAACTTAAAAGTACTACTTAATATCCATATTTATCTATATGTAATAAAATTTTCAAAGATATATAAAATGACTAAACCTCAAATTATAGTTATTAATTTTACTTTTAGTATGAAGATTCTGTTCTACTTTAATGAGGTTACTTTTGTAATAACCCTAGAAATTAAGGAAAAGAAAATTACCAAATTACCCTAAATGCAAACTTACCATTTTGCCCTCAAGGGTATTTTCATAATTTTACCAATCAATTTAGAAAATCAATATAAAATTAAGAACCTTGATCCTTAGATAATTCCTTTAGCGGTTATTAAGTCAAATTCCAAACCAGAAGCTCAAAGTAATTTTCTTTAGGCTAGAGGCATTTTTATCATTTCGAACTGAGCATGGAATGGAAAATCTGAGAGTACCATTGGGTTCTTCTAGCAAAAATGATTCAAAAGAAATTTTCTTCACTTGATTCTGAATTTGTTTGCTTAGATTTAAAAAAACTTTAGCCTACGCGCGTGCATGATATAAACCAGGCTCATGTCTTTATTGCATAGAATAATTTCCCAACTAACCCTAATTTATATTCTAGAAATCTTCAGCCGCATATACCCCTAAAATAATGAAGTTTAAAGCTAATTCCTTAATTTACTCACCTATATTCCTATTCAAATCACATTTATCCTTATCTTGCTAATTATCCTATTATTGTATTATTATTTCCTTCTTTTTCCCTACACCTCTATTCGGCTTGGAGTCTAATTCTCCCAGCAGAATTTTGAAACAGCCTAATCCTCTCCCATTCATGATTGCAACCACCCACTAGCACAATTTTCTTCGCTTAAACCACAACAAAGGCCACCAACCATTTGACCCTCTTTATATGTGTTGTTGTCTTCACTTATCCCTCCATTAAACCGTGTAAGTCCAGCCCTTCGTGCTTTGATTCTTGGTTATTCCAAAGTATTAGAACATTAATATAATTTTATATTTTTGCCTAGATTCATCAGACTAAAGAAAAACCCTATCGAGACACAAAAACGATCTTACGCGCATTAGATATTCTAAATTCATTTGTGTGAGTCTAAACTACTCGAAATCATTATTTTATTATTTTTATTTTTTTTCTAGCACCTAAATACCTTATTTTTATTCTATATTTCGTTGCTATATTTTCCTTATTCAAAATTCTAATCTTGAGCACTCGTTTCTGATGCAATCAAACCCCTATTTGCACCCGAGCCTCGATAAGCTGTTATAAACTTTTTGGAATTATTTTTGGCTAAAGATTTCAAACCTCACAGCCCTATTAAGTCCATTATCCTTGCTGTCGATGTTGATACAAAAGGCTAGGAACTCTTTATTAAAAGGTTTAGCGCTTCTTTGAACTCCTGGAGCGCCAGAGATCCCGAAAACACATCGGTAACCAAAATAAATTTTTTTTTCCTTCCAATATCAGTTTTTACAACCATGAAATGAGCATATAACTCAGTGTGTTGGCCACTGTGATTTTAGGATAAATATCAAAAAGGCTCCCGACATGATTCCAAGTAGATACAAGGCCACAAAAAACAACCTGAGACCCTTTTTGCTCGCTAGGTAAATTTTTGGCCCAAATATCAAGACTGTGAACCCTCCAAGTACCAATTAAGAAATTTTCAAATTTAAGCATATTTTCTAATTTTCTATTCCCTTACCTTTTGTAGGACTGGTTCTAGAAAATTACCCCATTTCAATGGGATATTTCACAGTAGGTAAGGGGGAAAAGCAGGTTGATTCTCATGGGCCCTCTTAGGCCTAAAATAAACATCAATTTAAATAATAAATTCTAAGTAAAAAATTGGGCTAAAGAAAATCTTTAAATGTGTAGGAAACATGGGTAGGGTAATTATTTAGTTTTTCTTAAATTTTATTTTATTTTAGTTCTCTTCCATTGAGATGTAATTTTGGCTAGTTGGTTGCATGGTTGTAATGATGTGATATATTATGTATGTTTGGCACTAGTATCATACTAGGACCGTTTGTAACAAGAGTTAAGTTAGAAGTATGTTATGACTGCTTAAATAAACCTACTAGTACTATGTTTAGGGCCGTTAAGACAAACACCGTTGGTACCATCTTTAGGGCCAATAAGACAAACACCGCTCGTACCATGTTTAGGGCCGACAAACTCACTAGCAATATGATGAGATTGAAAGCAACCGTTAGTGACATGTTAGGGCAGTAATAAATTTCTATAAGCCGGTGGATAAAGGATTATGAGCATAAATGCTAAATGAAAAACCTAGAAACAATCATGAGAGAAGAGATGAGCATTTATTATAAACACACTTAAAAGGATATCATTGATTGTCATATCATCATGTAACACTAAGCTAAGGTAACAAGATAAAAGAAATAGGATGCACTAAAATCATGGCACTCTACTAAAAAGGGCTAAAATAAAATGAGCTTTGGTTATACATCAATTGGTTGTTGCATATAATTGATGTTTGTCATACATAATACTAAATTAAGTAAAATATTTGAGGAGTAAAATAAATATGAGGTATCCAAGGTTGGCGACGGGCCATATCTGCATGACCTGACAAGCCATAAATTTAGAAGAGAAGTTTGAAATGGATGATTCGAACCTGAGAGGCGTGCTAGGGTGGCGGCGGACCATCCTTAGTTATGACTCAATATTGACATGGAGTATGGAGATATGATTTGTGCGTTGCCGGACCATATAGCTAACGGGGGACCATGCTTATGATTGGTATCATGAGAGGCTCTACCTCGGCATAAGTATCCCGAAAGGCTCTAACGTGGTGGCATCCCTAGTGGTACTGCCTAAAAGTTATCCTAATAATGGTTGATGTACACACTTACCACCCTAGGTTCATTTGACGGCATTCAAGTATTTGATTAGATGATTGATTAACAAGATATGATCTAATCAATAAAAAGGAATTATACATATGCATATTAGTTCAATCATGCTAGTAGGACTTTAATGTTAATGCTATGATGTGTATCAAATTGTTCTTTGGTTAAATTTCGATAACTTGAAGTTTATTATTTATTTGTTGTTTGTGGAGGGAATATTAGGATCCACGTGATGGGCCTGATACTTCCCCCGTACTGAATAAGTAGTGCTCACCCCACTTTCTAACATATTTCCTCAAGTGAATACTATGAGTAGACAGAATACACTAAACCATTTGATGAGGTTCAGGATGTAGAGCAAACTGAGTGAGAGTACGTTGTAGGCCCTCAAGAATAAAACTGGCTAGGACTGGATTTCTATTTTGTGTTATTTCATTTTTAAAAGAAACATATGGTTTGCTTAAATTGGCATATTATTCATATGTTAGTTTTCCTGAGATTGTCACTTAACTACTTTGATTTCATTTAATACTCTTATTATTTGAAAAATAGATTCAAAGAAAATGTTTTACCTTATATTTCTTGAATTATTTTTAATTAATTTCTTAATAACTCTAGGAATTTAATATATTTTCTAAAATTAAGATTTATAAAATTGGGGGTGTTACAATTTTCCTATGATTGAATAATTATATTATAAGAACAATGGGTATGACTACATTTTCAAACATTAGTGATGTGAGTGTAATTTCTAAATCAATAGGTAGGTATTAATTATCCAAAAATATAAAATCTATATAAGATTTTACCTCGATCATTGGACACAATCACATTAAATCAACAATAAAATATAGGCTAAGTGTAGATTTTGAAACCTTGGAGGTGAGTGTATTTTGATAAAAAATCAAGAATAGAGTAATTAAGCTTTTTGAGTAATGTATAGTTACTTATAGTTATATACCTTTGAAAAAACTCAGTGTTTACTCACTAAGTTTATACTTTGGCATCATGACCCATATTTGTGTCATACTTTTTAAAAGATATTTATTTTTACTTAAGTTTTTTATTGAATGTCCCACATATATTGTAATACTCCCATATCTCGCATGGATAAAGTGTGCGAAGCCTTATGTGTAAAGGCTCTCCAAGCACTTCCCCTAGTTTGGATGCCAAGGTAAGTAAATCCCAAGTTAATTTTCTCAAATAAGAATTTTATTAAACAAGTCAAGCAACTAAAGTAAGCTCCATAAGGGTTCCTAAGTGTTAATCGGCACCTAAAGGTTATAAGGGTAAAATAGTAATTTTAACCCAAGTTGGTAGCTTGGTGATAATTTCAGTGAAATTATTGTCATGTAAGTGAAAGTGACTAAATTTGTCAAGACCATAAGTGTTGTGACTTATTAGAACCAATAAGTGATGAGGAAGGGCTTAAGTGCACTAAGTTACAAAGTTAATGGCTTACGTGTTTAAATGGTTTATGTTTGATTAGCTTAGGGCTGAGAAGAGAGATTAGGATTCTCTCATTTAGGCATAACAAGAATTGGTTTGATTAAAGAAAAACTTAAGCAAGTTTAATTAGCTTAAGTTTACAGAGGATGGGTTGTTTGAGATATTTTGGGAGATGAAGAGCACTATTCATCTTCTCCTTCCTTGAGCCAAACCCATAGCTCTCTTGTCCACCACATCATTCCACCTTAAGTCTTCATTTTAGCCTAGAATTTTCATGAAAATGAAGCCCCCAAAGCTATCACAACAAGCCATTAGCAAGTTTTTGAAGGATTTGGTGCATTTTGAGGTGTTTTTAGAAGGTTTTGTGGGTTGAGCTAAAAACCTAAGGTAAGTCATTTCCTAAGTTTTGATTTGGTTCTAAAGGTGTCAATGAGTTAGAAATGGTCTTGATAAGTTAAATGTGGTGCTCGATTTCAAAGGAACCAAGCTTGAAAGCCATTGGAGCTAATTGGAGCTTTTTGTGAATAGTTACTTGGATTTGTACAAATCTTCAATTAAGGTAAGGGATTTAACTTATGACATGATTAAATGATTCATAAGTAGTGTTAGAACACTTGGGAGAGAGTTGGAATGAGCCAAAAGTGATTGGAACTAGTTTGGGTAAGGTTTGGAATGAGATTAGCCAAGAAAGGGGCGTAGAAACACTACTCCAGGGGTCAATGCGGTCACATTGATTATTTGATGCGGTTGCATCGAGCTCAAGAGGAAGAAAAGACTGCCTGAAATGTGTAATGATATCGCACCAAGTTTTCTGGTGCTATCGCATCAATTCTAGCAACCTCCATAAAATCACAATGTTGTCGCACCACAAAATGCAATGTTACGACATTGTGCCAACCTTGTTTCTAAGTGTCCCAAATCAATTCCTAAGGTTTAAAAGGTGTCCTAACATGGCTCAAAAGTGCTCCTAAGATTTAAGTATGCATCAATAAGTGGGTAATAAGTGGGTGGTTAAAAGGGCTAAGGAAAAGTGGACAAGTGAGATACCTTAAGTCATAAATAAGGTACTCAGGAAGGACCTAGTATTCTATAAGTCATCCAATGGCCAAGGGTGAGGTCGTGAACTTTTGACATTGGAGAAGGACCCGAAAAGGGTCTAGGACCCCTGATGACCCAGGGATAGAGGCCAAGTGCCTCTGGGCATTGAGCGGTGCCCAAGAGGTCTCAACCAAGTTAACAGGTTTGATAAGTGAATCAACTAAGTTGCTCGAGTCAAGTTCAGGGGAACTTGGTGAAGTTTGGCCACTAAGTTCAATTACCTAGCACAACAAGTAAAGGAAAGTTACGGGTAAGAGGTGAGTAGATGATGATTTACTTTAAGCAACCCGTAAAAGGCATGCAAGGTCAAGTAAGTGACGACTTACTTAAGGCGCTTATAAGGAGGACTTCATGGTGCTAGCATCGGATACGAGGGCTAGTATCCAAGTACCCCTGTCGTATGAGCTCATGGTAGTTAAGAACACCTTCAAGTGTAAGGAAGTCCTAAATGCATAAACATGTGCATTCACTCATCCATCCATACATTACATTGCATTGTTGTTGTTGTTTATTAATTGCTTGTGTTTATTGCTTGTTGTATTGTTTGGTTGGTTGCTTGTGATGTATAAGATATATATGTTTGTTGTACTTTGCATGTTTGCATATATTTTCCCTGCAGGTGCCAAATCCTTTACAAAGTACTTTTGAGTACTCACCTCTTAAGTGTTGTGTAGGTATTTAGAAGGCTAATTGGGGCTAACAGTTGGTGAGGGGCAACTGTTAGTGCTAAGTTTTATTTGTTTGAAGGTACTCTCTATGCATAAGCCTTGTGGTTAATGAATGCTTATAAAGTAAGTTAGTACTAACCAAAGTGTTGTATTTTTAGGTTTGAAAGCTAAGTATGCACAAGGAAAGTGAGGCTTGCCACTTGAAGCTAGATTGTTCCGGTGGAAAGTTAAGGGTGGATCTTAGTAGATATTATTGTCACTATTGTATGTATGACATTTTTCATACTACATGTTGCCTCTACTAGTGTCTATTGGTGTGTATAACACTAAGATTACATTTAGGTACATATAGGATTGATATATATGCACATAGTTATTACTTGAAGTTAAAGGAACTAAAGTTTTTATGTCTTGGCTTGTATTAACTTGTTTTCTTAAATATAAAGGCCATGGCATTGTTTTATTATAGATTATATATTTAATTGTTATTGCATAGCTGGGACAACACATGCTTATTTCCTATGCAGGATAGGTTAAGTAACTAATTGCATGTAATGATTTAAGATACTTCACGAGTAATGACTAACCAATTGTAACCTAAGTGAAATCTTAGTTCCTAGAAAGCCTATCAGTATTAGCAAATTAGGGCACTGGGGCCTTGTTCAGCCATATTATGTGGATATATGGGCTCCAGTTCTAGAACATAAGCACCTAGCACTTATCATTTTCCAAAGTGTAAAGGCTCTCCTAGTATTTCCTCTACATTAAATGTCGAGGTAAGTGAATCCCAAGTATTTTTCCCTCAAATAAGTAGTATTAAGCAAGGAAAGCAAGCTAGTTGAGGTTAAATTGAGTTCCAAAGGGTAATTGGCACCTAAGGGGCAAAGAAGGGCAAAATGGTAATTTTGGCCCGAGTTAGTGGCATGACCGTAATTTTGGAAAAATTAGGTCCATGCAAGTGTTTTGAGCTAGTTAAGTTAAGACCATAGGAATTTATAGCCATTTGAACCAAAAGCTTAAGTTAAGGGTAAAAAATGCACTAAGTAAGAATTTAAGCTATTATGTCTTATAATGGCTTATGTGACGCAAGGGCAGCGTGTTAGATAAGAATAACCTTTCTTTGGGACCAAGGAGTGATAGAAATGGGAGTGTTTAAGTGGCCTAAGTGATTCAAAATTTAGTTTGAGGGCCAAAGTGACAAGAGGAAGAAGTTGGGCTAAATTGGTTTAAATGAAGGAGATGACACTATTCATCATCTCCCCCATTAGCCATTTTCGTAGCTCTTCTTTCTCCCTTGCTTTCTACCCCCCAAACCTCCCAAATCACTCAAGTTTTCATGGAATTCGAAGGTCCCGAAGCAATCCCAACAAGCCCTTAGCTCGTTTTGATGGAATTGGTGCATTTGGAGTTGTTCTTACAAGTTTTGGTTCAAACCCAAAGGTAAACGTATTTGATCCTTATGGGTTAGTTTTAAGGTTGTTAAATGGTTAGAAATGGTCTTAACTTCATGCTCTTGGTGTCGAAATTTGGTTGATTTCAAGCTTGGAACTCAAGGGAACCCATTGGAGCTTGAAGGTGCTCATAGCTTGTTCTTGCTTTCAAGATGATTTGAGGTAAGGGATTCAAGTTAATTAAGATCAAATAATGCATAGAAATGTAGTCTTTTGTGTGGGAATGAGTTAGAAACAAGACCCAAGTGATTTGGTTATGGGATGAGAAAGTTTGAGCAGTTTTCACGCAAGGTCGCACGCTGTCGTGCAACGCTGGGAAGCGTTGGCGACGCGTCGCTAGTGTCGACGCCATATTGGCGACGCGTCGCCGGTGGCGACGCGAGTTGGCGACGCGTCGCCGAGAAATGTGAAAGTTTTCCGAATGCTGATGCCTTTGGCGACGCGTCGCCAACGGCGCCGCCAAGGCATTTTGCCCTTAAGCTTCGGGCATCCTAAGAGTGTCTCAAACTCTCGGTTTCCATCCCTAGGCTAAGTTAAGACGTTCTATAGCCTCGGTTGGGTCTAGAACTCGTTCCTAAGTCGGGAATTATGCATTATATAGGTAGTAGCTAAGTGGTGTGGTTAAGGAAGGGTAAGTAGTGGTGGTTAAGGAAGTTAAAGTGCTTCAGTTCTCAAGTGAGCACTAAGGGGATTAAGTCAGGTTTCAGACTCTTCGTTGGCCGAGTAGAATGTCATAAACCTGGTCAATGAAAAGGAAACCTAAGAGAATCCCAACCAAACTTTATAGTTTGGTAAGTAAGCCACTAAGGGGCCCTAAGCTGAGCTTCAAAAGCTTGGTAAGTTGAACCACATAAGATAGCTACTCTGCACAATAAGTTAAGGGTAGAGACGGGTAAGGAGTGAGTAAGTGGAAACTTACTCTAAGTAGCTCGTCAAGGCGGGTAAGGTTGAGTAAGCAAGGTCTTACTCTAAGGTGCCCGTAAGAGGACTTCAAGGGGTTAGTAGTTAAGTGCTAGCATAGGATACGAGGGCCAGTATCCAAGTACCCTAGTCGTAAGAGCTCACGACAAGTCCAGCACCTACGGGTGTAAGGAAGTCCTAAGTGCATTTGCATGTGGATAACTCATTCATCCATCCATCCATCCATCACTTGCATTGTTTGTTGTTTATTTTCTTGCTTCTGGTTATCTTGTTGATTGCTTGTTTTGTTTTGTATGTTGTCTATTTATATGTTTGTTGTGCTTTGCATGCATGCATTGCTTTTCCCTGCAGGTACTAATCCCTTACTGAGTACTTTGGAGTACTCACCCCTTAAGTGTTGTGCAGGTTTAAGCAGTTTTGTTTGGGCTTAACAGTTGGTAAGGGGCAGCTGTTAAAGCTAAGTTTTATTGGTTCAAAGGTATTCTCTAAGTAGGAAACTTCATGTTTTCTAAGTTACTTATGGCATAAGCTAGTTCTAACCAAAGCGTTTGCCTTACAGTTCAAGGCTAAGTGAGTACAAGGAAAGTGTGGCTCATCACTTGAAGCAAGCTTGCTTGGGGTGAAGAGCTAAGGATGGATCTTAGTATCTTAGTAATTATGAGATGCTTCTTTTATATGTATGGTAATTTCATACATAGATTGCCTCTACTAGTGTCCGTTGGTGTGTATAACACTAGAGTTACATTTGGGTGCATATAAGTTGGAAATGTATGCACGTAGTTGTTACTTGAAGTTAAAGCAACTAAAGATTTATGTCTTGGCTTATTTGATTTATGTTTTCATTAATTGCCGCGGCACTGTTTTCGATGAAGTTTTAATTTAAGTATTATTGCATAGCCAGGACAACGCATGCATATCTCTTATGCAGGGTAGGCTAAGTAACTAGTTGCACGTAATGATTTAAGGTATTTTACAAGTAATAACTAGCCAACTGTAACTTAAGTGGGATCATAGTTCCCTAGAGCCTACCAGTGTTATCAATTCAGGGCACTGGGGCCCTGTTCCGCCACACAAAGGATAGCCCATGTGGTGTGGGTAGGTATTCCGTTGACTGGCTCTGGACTTGGGTTATTACAGATAATATTAGAGCCAACCCAGGGCCACGATGTTGTGGCATAATGGTATGCACATGCATCGTTTAACAAGACTGATCCTGGATTTGAAAGGATACTTGGCTAGGGGCTAAATAGTCTGATTTGAGAGGTTACTTTGTTTAAGGAACCAACTGAACTTAGGTTGTTACAGATGGTATCAAGGCTAGGTTTGATTCAAAGTATGTGATTGAGTTTGCCGGTATGGGACGGAGGAACTTCCTTATGTTGAGAGTCTATTCCTAAGTACCTAGCGCTTATCTTTTCCAAATGATAGCCCATGTGGTATGAGCGGGTGTTTTGTTAATCGATTTTGGACTTGGGTCATTACATGTATTCTGTTCTTTTCAATTTTGAATATAACATAAAAAAAATTATTAAAAGTTTAGCTTATGTCTCTTTAAAAAGTCAAAGTTATGATAACATATTAATAGTAAATCTATTTAATTGTTTAAGCCAAGTAATATATAAAAAATCTCCATTTTAATAATTAGCTTTTTAAATCTAAAGCATAGAACTTAAGATAAAATTTACTAACTTAACTTTTAATAAAATTTATAAATATGTAATGCTATTAAAATATTAAATCAAGATATTTTCTTAACAGATTGAATATCATTTTTAAAGTGTACACTGATAAGAGGAATTTTGACATCTTTGATTAGATTTTAAAAATACTATGAAATAATTTTATAAGTACTGTACCATCACAAATACAAAAAACTTCTATCAATTTTTTTATAACAAATATTACCTATAGCATATTCTACATTATATTATTATTGTTGTTGTTGTTGTTGTTAATAATGATAATGTTGTTGTTGTTTATATTAAATAGAAATCTAATTCAATGAGCTATCTATTATAATCAATGACCTAAATGAGGATAGAGTTATGATGAAATATTGTAATAAAAATTACTATATAATAGATAGAAAAATTAATAAGAAATTGTATCTGAACTAAAATAAGTAAAATCATTACTGGAATTATTTATTTTGGATAAAATAATTAGAATTATAGTTATTTGACCAAAAAATAACTTAGTATTTAATTCATGTGCACCGCGCCTATGCAATCACTAGTGTGTGTGTGTGTATATTCCATTTTTATATAAATTTTTTTATATAGTTCGTCAAAAAGAGTTATCTTTTATATATAATTTATTTATATTAGGGAAATTATGTCTAAAATAATTAGAATACATATGTATACTTTTTTCATATATAAATTATAGTTTTCTTAAAATGATATTTAATATGTATATTATTTTGTGAAATAGGTAATTACACTACAAGACAAAATAACAAAAGTGATTGCCTTTCCGGTCGCAGTTAGTCACCGTGGGCGACTGACAAGCTACTGAAATGTTCGGTCTAAAAATCTAATCACTAGCTCAAAGCGACTAAAGGGCAACTACTAAGAGCAATTGACTTGTTCAATCATTTCTTTAATGGGCAGTCTTTAGGTGAGTGACTGAATAAGTCAATCGTTAGTAGGAGTGATTGATCTTCAGCCGCTAGTAAGTGATCTTTTGCTTTCCCTTCGTGATCTTCATCATGAATCCCATCACATACTTCTTGTTCATCTCTTTCTTCGACTAGTCGGTGCAGGTGTTGATGCAAGGATGGAATTGCCCACCGTGAGAAGGAACATGGCGTTTATAGAGAACGATGTGAACTTTTGCTTCACCAACAGAAATGCGGAGGCCGATGTGAAGGCCAGCTGGGACGCAATGACGAGTGCCGGCATGAAGACAAGGAGGCACACCATGCCATAGGCATAGAGGTAGTCATCGACGCCAGTAAGGACTTCAACGACAGCGGGCTCGAGGAATAACCATGGTTTCATGAAGAAAAGTAACATTTATCCTGTTGGGGCATACTCGGCAGCGCGTTCATAATAAGCAACAATGAAAGAGATGAGGATTACAGGCTAGCCGCCGGTCAACTAGACACGGTTGCCACCATGGAGGAAGCCGAGGCACATAAGGAGGGGACTGCCAAATGTTCCAACAGCCCAGATGGTGTTCACCAGGAGGAGTAGGTGCTTAGCAGTGGTATCGAGCTTCATGACCTCCGCCATTAGAATAAAAAAAAATTTAAAATTGATTAATGAAGAATCAATCACTAATTGTGATGTCCCTTCCCTTTTTTGGATTGGATCTCTTTTGGATAAGTTAAAGTCTGAGAGTAGAGGCAGTGTGTTTCTGTGGGAGAAAAAGTGGAAGAGACACAAGGGGACTATAAGGCAGAGAACCCCGAGAGAATTATGCTGTACATCAGATACCAATTGAATTTTAAAATTTTAACTACAGAAGCGATTACCTATGTAGTGGCTGAGAGGGCCAGTCACTCCTCAATCACTAAAAAAATGAGCCCTTCTAGATAGCGATTGAAGGGTGACTCACAATGCTTGGGACTAAATTTCAGTTGCTTTCCAAAATTGCACTTATAGTGTTATATACAATATAGTATACCATATGATATAACTATATTTTAGATAATGTGGTATATTTAACAGTAAAGGTATTGAAAACTTTGATCACGAGTTAGTGAAGAAAATAGATTATTGCTTTCAAGAATTTGTCGTAACTTAATTAAACTTAATTATATTGTAACAAAGGCTTATAGGCCACATAAAATTGCCACAAACTCACCATGTATAATTTGGAAAATGCTAAACTTATTATGTTGGGTTTATTAGCTTAAATTTAAGGAGGTTAAAGATTCAATTTTGTTTAGGATTTGGTATTAATTTTTCTATTTGTTTAGGATTTAGTTTTCCTATTTTGTTATGGTTTAGGTTTGTGTATGACCTATAAAATGTTTGTTGTGTTAGAGTTTTAAGTATGAGAGAAAAGCTAATGTGGTGAATAGACAAGATGTGAAAGTTTCAGCAGGGATGAGAGGTTCGGAGGCCAGAAAGGGCAAGGATGAGAAGCCTTTTGTGATTCCTATATCTTGTAATTGTGTGAGGGCAAGATATTGTGATTATCAGTAGTGTGCAAGGGATCCATAGGCCAGCATGAGCAGTAAGGGCATATCTCTGCTGTAATCTCTATATTTTGTTCGAGTGGATTTCTCTCATCCATGGATGTAGGCTAGTTAAGAGCTGAACCACGTTAAATTTGCGTGTGCTTATTTGATCCTATTTGTTATGCCATTGTGCATGATGGGTGATTAAGGAATTTTTTTCCCAATAAGTAGTATCAGAGCTTATGGTTTGGACTTGGTATGGTGTGTCATCTAGTGCATTCTGGCATGGTGGAGCGTATAGTTCGATGTTTGGTAAGGTGGAGCATTTAGATTGTTTGATGGAGCCTTAGGGAATTGTTCTAAGGATATTTGACAGTAGTTATGACGTGGTACCAATGACTCGGTACAAGTTTGAAGATTAAAGATTTGTTCATGTGATATTGATGGTCGTGATGTTCTATTCATAGTCCTTTCCATTCATTGTTTTTCGTGATGTTCGTAATTATTTGCGTTCGTTTCTGTGTTTGTGTTTTAGTGATATTCATAGTGTTCATGTCTATGATCGTGATTGTGTTCATGATATTCATGTTCATGGTGAAGAATTTGAGCCAAGGGAGAGAGAGATTGTTGGGTTTATTGGCTTAAATTCAAAGAGGTTAAGGATTTCAATTTTGTTATAGTTTTGGTTTGTGTGTCGCCTATAAAATGCTTGTTGTGTTAGAGTTTTGAGTATGAAAGAAAAACCAATGGGGTGAAAAGGCAAGATGTAAGAGTTTTAGGAGGGATGAGAGGTCCGAAGGCCGGAGAGGGTTAAGACGAGAAGGCTTTTGCAATTCCTATATCTTGTAATTGTATAAAGGCAAAATATTGTAATTTTCAGTAATGTGATGTAGACTAGTTAAAAGTTAAACCATGTTAAATTTATGTGTGCTTATTTAATTATATTTGTTATTCCAGTATATGTGATAGGTGATTGGAGATTTTTTCCCAACGTTCTAGTAACAGTTTTATAAACTTTTCTCTTTCTAAATCATATGACAGAAAGTAATTAGTGCAGAATTCTACACGGAACCACTTTAATTAAAATTGTCGACAAACGGATTGACAAGTCTTTTTTTTTTTTTTTTGGGGGGGGGGGGGGGGGTGGTGGTTGTTCATATCCATACTATCCACTGAAGTTTCATAAATAGACCCACTAGTACCAATACTCCGAAATTTCTTTTGTGCTCAAACTTCTTAAATTATGCACATTGGATTATTAGATCCCTTCACCGAAAAAATTCATAAAATTATGAACCGAAAGTATGATTTTACTGTTTCTAAGAACTCATAAATGGCGTGTATAGAAGTGATACTGATAATTTTTTTTAAGTTGAATGTTTAGTTTTCGCAAGAAAATGCAGAATTATCTGTGTGGCTCGACTGAGGAGTCCGCAGACCATCTTTTCCTCCCTTGAGCTAAATAGTCTTTGCTTAGTTCTCCCTGGGTCATCCCTCTAAAGTTTTGTACACTGGCCGCTTATGAAATGTATACTTTTTGCTTTTTGTAAGACAAGAAAAAGCAATATTTATTTTGAAAACTACACTTTTGATCTAAAGTTTTAGAATTTTTTCACCTGAGGCACTCAATGAGTTAATGGACACAATTCTGAAATATTTGATGGGCTGATGGGTAGAGCTGTAAAAGAACCGAACAAATACGAACAAGTTATATTTGCGTTCGTTCGCTTAATTTTTAATAAACACGAACAACAAACAACATAACTTCTTTGTTTGTGTTCATTCGTTTATTACTAAAAGAACACAAACACAAATAATTAAAGCCATAAATATGAATCAGAGTGAGTCTAGCAATGACCAACAGAGTACTAGGCAATGATAGGAGAGATTATAGGGTAGGACTATGGAGCTTGATTTGGTGTAACGGTAGATTCACATTGTGAGTGGAATAACTGATTAGGTATGAGGAAATAATGACAATTGATTAATTTGTGAGAGATTAGAGCATAATCATTTGTGTTGAGTAGGTGGACACTAATAAAAATATATGATGTATAAAATATATATAATAATAAATGTATAACTAATATATAAATAAACAAACAAAAGGAAATAAACAAGCAAGTAAATAAATGAATATAAACAAATAATAATCAAACTATTTGTGAACATAAATGAACAAATGAGACATTGTTCGTGTTTATTTATTTAACTAATCAAACAGAAAAACCTATCCGTATTAATTTATTTAACTAAATAAATGAACATAAAAGAATTCTTGCTGAACGGTTTATGAGTAGTTTACTAAACGCTATATTTGTTTACACCCCTAGTAGCAAATATATTTATGAAACTGCATTAACCATTCTGAGATTTAAGCCTTCACTTTTCCGTACTTGTTTTCTAAGCTTTTGGTTTTTTTTTTAATTGTATTCCATTAATTATTGTCACATTAATAGAACTTGTTAAGAAAGAAACCCCACCGGACTTTGGAGCCATCAATTGCAGCCGTTATTGAAGAAAAATAGCAAGCATTGTTGAGGGGAAGAAGGGTATCGATTTTTATAACTCTAGCACGGTTTTCTCCATTTCAAAATTGCGCTGTTGGACGTAGTTTGGTGCCGGGACCAAAATTTTTTTTTTTTTTTTTTGGGAAATATAGATGCAATCATATATTAGTTAGGAAGGGAGAAGAGTCAAGCCACAAAGAGAACAAACGAGGCCCTAAAGAGGAGCAATAACAAAAAACCCCACAAAGGCAACAGAGTGAGCAAGCCGTAAAGGATGGCTATCGGTTCCACGAGCGCTGGCTGCTCACTCCAGTTATCAAATGAAACCAAGAAAATATGAATAGGAAGGGCCAACAAGTCACGAAATACAATACTTGCAGAACTCCATTGCAAGGAAGAAGATGTGGCGCAACAACATTAATTTTCAAATGTCCAGCAGAAGAAGGAGACCATTAAGGTAAGGAGAAGATGTAAGCGACTTGTCAGTGGGAGGAATCGATGCCTCCCAGTTCAAGGTCCACACCTTAGTAACTTCGACCAATCTACCAGGGGTATAGCACTTATGTTTATGCACGACCTGATTTTGGTTCCGCCAAAGGAACTTCACCCCATTACAATGAAGAGACAACCCTAGAGAGCCACACTAGATGAGAAGCACTCAAAGACTGTAATATTAAAGCATAAGGTGTCTGAACATTCATGTAATCGCGAATCTTGAACACATAAGGACAGATTATTAGTGAATGAGAAATAGATTCTATGCCCAACCCATGAACTGGGCAAAAAGAACGAACACCCATACCCCGGATCTGCTTATTGTCCCTCATAGGCAAAGCATTGGCAATGACTCTTCACCAAAAAAGTTGAGGCCGCGGAGGGGTTGGAGTAAACCAAAAAAGTTTCCACTCTCTGTCACATGCCTAAGGGTGTTGACCTTTAAGCAAAACAAAAGCAATATGGCACATCGTTCTTATAGAAAACTGAACTGTCGACGTCATGACCCAAGGCAAAAAAATTTATTTTACAAGAACCCGGAAGAGGGATTTGAAGGATGTTGATAACATCGTCCGGCTGAAACAATGCTTCTAACGTAGGCACTTGCCACGAGGATCGGTAATCCGAACTCAGCTACGAGACGACAAGCTCATTTAAACCTGGTAACATCTCCATAATAGGGTAAAGGGAGCTGCCAAAAGGAACCAAATTGCCCCATTAGACGTAAACAAACACTCCTCGACCTACATGCCAAACCCCACGGCCCCGAAGTACTTGCTGGTCTGCCATTAGCCCTTTCATATGAGAGAACATGGCCTTTTCTTTGCTTCCAAGAAACTAGAAGCAGCAAAGTACTTCCCCCACAACACCCTGAATAGCAATGATGTTGGTTGGGTATGAGACGCCAGCCATGCTTCACGAGGTAAACGAGATTAAAAACCTCAAAATCCCTGAGTCCCACTCTGCCACATTCATTCGATGAACACACTTAATCCCATGCAGACTCGACAGAGGGACGTTTATCATGGGAGGATGACTAAAAGAAGCTGATCACTAATAGTCGGAACTTGTCACATACTTGAGCAAGAAGAAACAAGAAGCTCATAACATGGTTAGGCATGGCCTGAATCATTAATTTTATCAACACTAGTCGGCCAACTTGAGAGAGGATGGAAGCCTTCCAAGCAAAAGTTTGTTAGTAACCCTCTCTGTTAGGTAATCATACTAGTTAACCTTGCAATGATCTAGGGGCTTGGGGAAACCCAAATATTTATCTGAAATAAGAGACCAGGTTGTTCCCAACAAGTGACAAATACTAGATCAGACATTGATCGAGGTATTGGAGCTGAAAAACATGGAAAACCTGTATCCAAGATAGCCAGAAGCGTCCGAACCTCCTCCTCAGATGACCAGAGAAAAAGTAAATCAACTATGATCGCCAAACAACAAATGCAAAATAAGGACTTAGTTGACTAATGGCCACTCCATTGAGGGATCCTTGGTTCTCTGCCTGTTGAAGAAGGCAAGAGAGTCCTTCTGCGCAAAAATGGAAAAGATAAGGCAAAAGAGGACACTTTGCCTGATGCCACGGGAAGTGGTAAATCAGCAAGAAGGTTCAGCATTAACCAGGATAGAAATGGATGTTGAAGTTACACAACTCGTGATAAAGATCAATCCACTTAGTATGGGAGCCCAACAATGGCATGACACTATGAAGAAAAGGCCATCCTACATGGTCGTAGGCCTTGGACAAATCTAATTTAAATGCCTGCATTCGGAAACGAATCTCTCAAATTGCTTGAGTGAAAATAAGACTGTACAGTCACCAGCACATTGTTTGAAAGCAATCAACATGGTACAAAAGCACTTTGGTTTAGAGAGATACTATGACTCAAAAACGGCTTCACTTGGTTCATCAACACCTTTGCAATAATCTTGTATGGGACAGTAGACATACTTATTTGAGAAAAATCAGACAAGGTAATTGTGTGCTCACCTTTAGTTTTAGAGGCCAATCACAATTTGCCTCTCGAAAGTTAGGTCCATTTGATTTTATAAATATACATTTTACTTCTTAAATGTGATATTCCTTCTAATAAAAATTTTTAAAATTTTAATTTAAACTATACACTACCCAAGGAAGACAAATGGGTGGATGAAATCTATTAATCATGAGTATCAATCTGTGACGGTGGGCAAATGAGAAAAAGAGACCTGCAACAGATAGATAAGGTTAACAAAATACACTCATCTGACTAGTACAAGCGTATGACAGGTATAAGGTATCTGTGATGGATAAACCAATCTCGTCTATCCATCATACCCATGAAGCATATAATTAAAATATTTTTCATTCTTCACCCCATTAACCGCACTCTTCTAGACCTCCAACGAGCTTGTGCTCACTGGAATAATCTCGTTGATATAACAACAATAAGACCATGTAACAGTAGCCATTTGCAAAATGATAGACCCTAAACCCATAAAATGTGTAATTTTGGTAGAACAATCAGGTGGGTATGTATAATTTTGGGTGATGGGTGCGTATGAGAAATTTCACCTATCAATAGATATTCATCACTTTGGAGGTAAGCAGAAACTTGCGGACATAGATGGGGGATAAGGAGTATATTTGCACCTAATCTACCCCTTTACCATCCCTAACACTACCTGCCTCTAGACATAATCAAGCTATTTAATAATAGTTTCATAGTTAGTTAATAATTAAACAAAAATCAATTTTTCATCCAACTAAATGTCAAAAAATCTTTTTTATCATCAATTCTAGTAGTAAAATGTAGATTTTTCAAACAAGGTGAGAAGGAGAGTAATTTTACCTAAACCTTGGGAATAAAATATTATTAGCTAGGATTTTGTGTGCTCTGGACCAATGAGAGAACTGGTTCTTGTTTTTAAAGTGGAGATGAAGCAATTTAGAGTCAATTCGCTTGAATTTAAATCAACTTAATTTAAAATAGTTTATTTTTATTTTTACATCTTTTTTTCTTGAAACTAATTTCATTTGAATGCTAATATCAAGCAAATGTAATAATCCAATTGAAAGTAAATTCACATGATATTGTTAAATTTTTATGAACTTTTTTCTTTTTAGGCATTAAAAATAAAAATTCATAAAAATTAAATAAGATTATAAAAATTGAATTGCAAATAGATTATTACACCTGCATAATATTAGCTTTTAAATAAAATTATTTTTGGCTAAGAAAATATACAAATAAAAAATATCATTATGGATTAAGTTAAATTAAGGTAAAACAAATTGGCTCAAACATATGCAGCTGCAAGGCTTTCTGTAGTTGTGCTTACTTGTTTTTATGAAAGAATGATTTGGATATTGGAAGTCAAATTATTAAGTTGAATTTGATAATTTATATATATTTATGAACAATGTTTTGTCATACGGTGATTATTGTTATTATTTTTTTTTTTTTTGGGTCCTATCCTGATTAATATATATGTAAATGTTCATAGGTCAATGCTTTGCACATTTACCGCTATGATATTTTTCAGATAATTAGAAGACAATTTAAATTGCATTTTGTGCATATACTAGAGAAATGTAATTTCAACTAGGGATGACAATTGGGTATATCAGGTCAAGTCATTTAGGTGTTGGTCTAGATGGGTTAGCATGAATTTGGATTTAGATCAAGTAATTTGGGTTTGGGTTGAGTTGGACAGGGTTTATTTGGGTTCAGGTTCATTACAGGTTAGGTCAATTTTAATCTTAGGTAACTTCAGATTAGGTTTTAGGTCAAATTCAGGTCAACATTTGTGTTTACTCGAGTTACTGGTGTGTAGCCCAAAACAATTGAATAGATTCATTTTTTTTTTCAATTTTTTTTAAATATAAAGAAAATAATTTCATTTTTTGTGTGATTTAATTTAAATTAATTTATCATTTTTAGTATATTTAATTAAAATATTCATGAAAATCTTCTTCATTATAGTTTAGTACATATTTAGGTAATTTAATATTGCTCGTAATACTTGATTATTTTTCTAAACTCATAGCCTTCAACTATCACTGTACAGGTTATTCAAATTCTCATCTAGCTATTACATAGACATACACTATGACAATTTTTCTATATTTATGTTTCAATGAATTTTCTTTGAAATTACTATGAAATGCAAATCAAGTTCACTATTATTGAGTAAACTGTAAAATTTCAAAAAAAAATTTGATGAAAGTGCAAGATTTCAAAAGTTCAGGAACCCATGTTGTAATTATTATGGGTGATTGAAATGAAATTTTTTAAAATTTAGGTACCTTATGGCACTATACATAAAAGTTTAGGGATGAATGTTGTAATTTTAACAATTACCTTTTAAGATCATTAAACTTACTAAATATAAAAATTACGTTTTTTTGGAAAAATTTAAATATAGTACTTACTAAATATGGAAGTTTCTTCTTCAAATATGATATTTGCAATATATAGAAATCCTAAAAAAATAGAAGTTACTAAATATGAAAATTTTCTTTTAAAATATGAAAATTACTAAATATGAACATCTGAAAAAAATAGAACTATTAATATGGAAGTTACCTCATCAAATATAGGACTTACTAAATATAAAAGTACAAAAAAATGAAAGTTATTAATTACGAAAGTCACAACTCCTAAATATGGGACATATTGAATATGAAAAATTAAAAAAATGGAAGTTACTAAATATGGAAACTTTCATATTTAATACTTACTAAATATGAAAGATAATGAAAGAGAAAAGTTAAGGTTTAAGGTGAGAGTTAAAATCGGGTATTGTTGAGTTTAGTCATCGGATCATCTTGGATTCGGATTAAGTCAGTCTCGAGTTCGGGTTAATTCAGGTTCGAGTCATTCGGGTTTGAGTATTCCGGGTTTAGATTATTTGAGTTCAGGTTTTCTCGAGTTTCTCATTAATCGGGTTCATATTCAAGTCGGGTTGGGTACGGTCAGGTTTAGGTCATTAATTTTTTTTTGTCAAATCAGATTATGTCAGACTTGGATTCTGGTTAGTTGGGTCACGTTATCAAGTTGTGTCAGATTTTGCCATCCCTAATTTCGACCTACGATAGTTGCATAAATTCTTTTTAAGCCTCTATCTACCGAACAAAAATTATTCCAGTGACAGAAGTTGAGATAGCTACAAATAAGTCCATCCAAGTACGATTCTGTGAAATACCAGAGGAATATGTAGATTAGTAGACTCACCGGCAGCAGCGGCCATGACGACATCATGTTTGGAGTCTCTGACTTTGAGAGCCAAGGTGGTGTTGGTCCTGTTGGAGGAGTTAAAGTCGGAGACAGCCAAGTTGATGCAACTGAGTCCCAGCTGCCCCACCCAGGAGCCCAGGTCCAGCACCACGCCCACGTTCACCTGCCTCTGACAATCTCCACCATGCGCAGCTTCTACCACCAGCAGCAGAATGCCCCAGCAGAAGAGATGATGGAGCCTCAACGTCTCGATATTGCCAGTAATCGATGGGTTTCGATGTGAGATTTCTGATTCTGAAACCGAAAACCACACCTATTTATCGCCTCTCTTTCTCCGTCCCTGTGTACTATATAGCTAGCTAGAAAAGTCATTGGAACCATCGAGCTGGCGAAAACGAACGTGCCAAGAACCTGACCAATTTGGTTTCGACGTTAGTTTTTGCTCAACCCGGAAACGTGTTGCCTGGTTAACCGTGAACACAAAATCGGAATATTCGAAGGATGACTAATGAGAGGGCGATAACCAGCCAAGGAAGGACTTCATCGTTTACTGTAATCAATAGTTTCAGTCATCTATTGTTTTCTTTCTTCTTCTCCAAAACTCGACCTTCGAATTTAATGATGATTGCGATTATCTTTGAAAACTGGGGACATTTTTATCATTCACGAAGATTTTTCTTTTCTATGCTATAGTCCAAATTGCTTCCAAATAGCGAGTTCTTATAAAACTGCAACATATAACTAGAACTGACTTTAGTGACAGGTATAACAAAAGCAAAAAAATCAGTGCTCATTCTCAGTGTGGCTTATTTCGCAGGCCATATGTTGTTCATAAGGGTGACCGTGAGCATATAACAAGTAGCTCGAGCTCAAGCCTAGATATAACTTAAATAGTTTATTCAGTCGATTGAGCCTCAAGTCGAACATATGTTTGAGTTTTTTTTACTGTTGGCATATGAAAGGGGTAACTGCATATACCCCCTCATCCTTGATGATAATTACACTTAATCACCTTCCTCACAATTTAATAACCAAATGGGAAAATTATTGAAAATCCCCCTAAGGTTTAGTCGAACTTACATTTATACTCTCACTATTTGGTATATGTATACTTACCCTCTCAAAAATTAACTTTGTTAATGACCATTAAAACAAAAAAAAAACTTCTTTTTTTTACCCTCCTAGCCTTCTTCAATAGAAACTTCCACCCCCAACTTCTGCATCTAACAAGTTACCCTGTCTCTCTTCATCCTACAACTTGGTACCAAACCCAAAACCCTTGTTAGGCTCGTTCAGCTACACACAAAATTAAAGCGAGGACTGCTTTAAAACCTTGCCTTTAAAAAAGACCTAAAATTTGACTTTCCTCTGCCTAAGTTGAAAGACTCGATCGCGGATACATATTTGAAATGCTCATTAGCTCGTGTGCATAGGCTCGCAGTCAAGATAGATCAGAGGTCACAATAGTTCAAAATATTCCTAAACCCAAAGTCCCAATTTCACCCTCACCCATCCTCTAAACCTGCATATTAATCACCTTTCTCTGTTTCTTGAAATCTCACTCTCTCATTCTTTACCACAGGACAAAATCTTTCTGTTGTTGCTAAGGTCTTTCCCTAACCCGAACCACTACCTCCTCTGCTAACAAGGCATAGACTGCTCCAACTAGATTGATATTGCCTATCACACCCGCTCCAGTTGCTTTCTTTACATTGTCTTACCTACATCAGCTACTTAGGTTAGCTATCTATCATTCCCTACAATCTATCCTTGCTCCACTCCTTGATTATCTCCTACAACAACATCATTGACCCCATTCCCCATTTTTTAGCTTTATTGTCAGCTTGTAGATCTTAGACCTCAATCGAATTTTAGCTCCAATGTGTCAATTTTGGTCGTACAATAACTAGTGAAGGGTGGAATGGCAGCTTTGATATGGTCATATGGAGGTCAGTAGATGAGGAATAGTCATGGAACGTAAAGGGGTAGCTACGATCCGAGATCTAGACTCAATGAGGGTAACTAGAGCAAAAGATAGGTATGAAAATAGCAAGGGTAAAGTTAAAGACGAGGATGGGAAGGGACAAAGTTGAATATGGGTAGCTTGTTAAATGAATAAGTTAGGAGGCAAAGTTCCTAAAAAATAAGGCTAGGAAGGCAAAATCATGCATGTTCTCTTTTCTATTGTAATGGTGAATCAAAAAGTTAACTTTTAAGGAAGGTCAGTATAAGTACTCCAAATAATGGGAATGTAAGTATAGGTTCAACTAACCTTAGTGGAGTTTTGGTAATTTCGCTTAACTAAAAGTGACATTTCTATTTTCAAAAGTTTCATTTAGCCCTTGATTTGTTTGGGCTGGTTTTAGTGTGCAATTGAGATCTTCATGTCTCCACCACCATTATTGCTCCTTTTTCTAATAGACGGCAACAAGTTGGTCTCCAGCTAAGAATGTGGCCCTAAAGATGATGAAAGAGTAAATAAACCTACACCCAAAGATAATGTTAGAGTTTCCAAGAGGTAAGTGTCAATGAAAAACCCTTTGATAATTTATATGGATTAGTGCTAATCAATTAACCTAGAGTTTTGATGATAACAAAGCATTTATGAAAGACCAATGTGTTTATTTACTTGTGTAAGGTAATTAGACAATTTTATATGTTGTTTCTAAGTGTTTCACAACAAAGAGAAGGGAAATTCAATTGGCAATGAAAAAAGTTATTAAGAAGTGAAAATCTAGAAGTTGTTGGACTTGTGCAAAGCTAAGGTGAAAAGAAAGAAAAAAAACAACAGGTTAAAAAGGCTCAACTAGTTGGTTTATTGAAGTATTTCTATACCTTAGATTATGCTAGCTTCAAAGGTTCTCATAATAATAAGTTGGAATAAACCATCAATTGATCTCTAAAGGTAAAACCTATTGTCATAGTTGTTGGAAGTTAACAACCTTTGAAATGGAGCAATAGGTTGAAAATCACTTAGGCAATTTTTGGTGCAAAAAATCATTCTAACAATCTTCAAAATTTAAATTAAATTGTTACAAGTCAGATTGCCATGTGGACTGGGACCCAACATACTTTTGATGAGTCATTCTAGCTGTTGGAGAAAAAATTTTAAGTTTTGCTTCAATATTTAATTTTCCACAAATCAAAAATTCCCAACCAACTGTGTTAGAGTTGGAGTAGAATAAGGAGCCTGGTTCGTATATATATCTAGTTAGTTATAGATAATCTTTCCTTATCCTTCAAGTGTAGCCTATATGTACCCTGTATTCTATGTTATCAATAATGTGAATACATATGCCGCTTTGGTTCAAACTTGTTTTCTTCATGGTATCAAAGTCGAAGCCTAGCAATCAAAAGTCCGATTAACCGATCGCCTCTTTGGAAAATAGCACACCCATGTAAGACGGTGAAGGGAGCGATATGGTAGAAAGCCAAGTAAATAGTATGGATACAATGTCACCATACAATTTACATACCTCGGATAGCCTGGTATAGATTTATGTAAGTGAGCTTCTCCATGACAGAAACTATGAAGAATGGGTAATGTGTTGTTTGCCAAGAATAAGATTGGTTTTGTTGATGGCACGATCCAAAAACCAGGCGCAAACTCACCAAACCCAGGGCATTGGATGCGATGTGTTGCCATGGTAAAATGGTGGCTGAAGGAAGCCATGGAAAATGAGGCAAGGAGCAGAGTACGATACGCTAAACAACCCGAAAGATCTAGGCTGATTTGGAGGAGAAATTCAAAAAGGTCAGTGCACCGAGGGCCTATGAATTAAGGCATGCGGTTACACTCCTAAAGCAAGAGAGCTTGTCCATGTCATCCTATTACACAAAGCTCAAAAGTTTATGGGATAAGATGCAATCAATCTCCCCAAGGCTGAGATACACTTGCAATGGGTGCACATGCAATGTGTAAAAACAGCTAGCCGAGTTAAGGGACAGAGATCAGCTCTACGACTTCCTCATGGGATTGAACGATGTGTTTGGAGTCATCAAGACTCAGATTCTTAGTACCAAGCCTACCCCAACGTTTGGCATTGCCTACCATCTCATTACAGAGGATGAGTCAACCCCACAAAACCCAACAATTGAAGCTGCAGCTTTCCAAGCATAAGGGACTGGCAGTAGGAAGAATCCAGGGGAGTGAAGGACTGAAAGAAAAGACAAGCTAAGTTGCACGCACTACCAGAAAATAAGGCATGCGGAGGATGATTGCTTTAAGATAATCGGGTGTCCACCCGGATGGCATAAAGGTGGACGGGATATGAGGCTAAGATAGATGACCAAGAAGGAGGTAGGCCCGAAGGTGGGTCAAGTCAGTCTTGAGGCCAGCCCTATTCCTGGCTTGACGCAAGCTCAGTATGAGCGACTGCTGCAATATTTAGGACGTGAAGATGAGACATCCAAAACAACCGAGCAAGACACACCATAAGCAAATATGGCCGATAAGATTAATTTTTCAAAACCTTGGATAATTGATTCGAGAGCAACATAACACATTACTTGTGATGAAAACTTATTTGATGAACAAGGAATGAGGGCTAGACATCAACCAGTCAAGATACCGAATAGAGATAGCGTATTAGTGAAAGGGGTCTGAAGTCTGGTTCTTCCAAATGGAATACAGATCAGTCAAGTCCTAAATATTCTAGATTTTAAGTGCAACCTTTTCTCAGTTAGTTGATTAACAAAGGACTTAAACCATGTGCTAACCTTTGTTGCTGATTTATGTGTGATGCATGACTTACCTACGAGGAGCCTGATTGGAGTAGGTAGACACTGCAATGGACTGTATCTCCTTGAACCCATCCAAAATGAAGGGGTGGCATTGGTAGTCAGTAGAGTAGAGAAGTCTAAGCTTTGGCATCAGAGGCTTGGTCACCCATCAAATATGAAGGTTAAGATGGTTCAATTAAAGTCTAGTCATGTTAAAAGTGGAGAAGTATAGTACTGTGATTCTTGTATGCGAGCTAAGCAAACAAGATTACCTTTTTCTAATAGTTCAATAAAATCTACTACATGTTTGGATTTGATACACTGTGATATCAAGGACAGCTAAAAAACGGCATCCTTCACAAGAGCACACTATTTTCTCACCATAGTGGATAACTTAGTAGAGGAGTATGGGTTTACTTAATGAAGCATAAGTCAAAAGTAAGCCACTATTTACTTCAATTTTTAAACATGGTTGAGACGTAGTTTGGAAGAAAGATTAAACGAATTAAGGCAGACAATGGTCTTGAGTTTTAATCCAACTTCATGCTAGAGTGTTATAAGAAATGAGGAATACTTTTGCAAACCACTTACATCCACACACCTTAACAAATTAGAGCCGTTGAAAGAAAACATAGGCATATCTTGGAAATGGCACGAGCTTTACATTTCCATACAAGGTTGCCATTCAGTTTTTGAGGAAAATGTGTCCTTACCGCAGTCTACATAATAAATAGATTGCCTTCTAAGAGTATAAGAGATAAAACACCATATGAACTGTTAGGAATCAGAACATAAGCACAAAGAAAAGAGACACGAGAATTTACGAGGAAAACCCCAAATCGGGGAAAAACCTCGGGCGGCAAGCCGGAAGAAAGAATTCACTAAGAAAGAAGAAGAATACAATCTAAGTGACTACTAGATTGTGGGACGAATTCTAATTGCCACAACTAAGCTCCTTATATAAGGAGTTGAAGGCACCAATGCCCTTTCTATGGCCAATGTGGGATGAAGGGTGTAAATATGGAGCTAAGGCATTAAGCCTTTGTTTCCTAGTCCATGTGGGATGAAGGTTAAGAACAAAGTTGAGGCAATCTTCAACAATCTCCACCTTGCATCAATTTTGTTGTACATGAACAAAACTCCACCTTCATACCAAATTGATCTGTAACCTTCTTCTCTGATCTTCACAGCCACCTCCAAATAAGTGATAATCAACAAATAAGATTTACTAAGTCCAAACAATGTTTGAACTTAGATCCAGGAAGAGTCTTCGTCATCATATCAGCAGCATTATCCAGCGTACTAACCTTCATGACCACAATATCACCTTTATCAACAATTTCACGAACAAAGTGATATTTGACCCCAATATGTTTAGTACGCTCATGGAACATGCTATCTTTTGTCAAGAAAATAGCACTTTGGCTATCACAATATATCTTCAGCTTGCGATCATCTTGAGTAAGCTCTGTATAAATATTTCTAAGCCAAATTGCTTCCTTCATTGCTTCAGTGATTGCCATATACTCTGCTTCTGCAGTTGAAAGAGCAACTGTTGCTTGTAGGCAAGCCTTCCAGCTCATAGCACAACCACCGAATGTAAAAATGTAACCTGATGTGGATCGTCGAGTGTCAAGATTACCCGCGTAGTCAGAATCCACATATCCAATCAATCCAGCTTTAGAACCGCCAAACTCAAGATAAGCCGTAGTTGTACCTTTTAGATACCTTAATATCCATTTTACTGCTTGCCAATGCTCTTGTCCTGGATTAGCCATGTAACGGCTCACAACGCTAACTGCATGTGCTAAGTCGGGACGCGTGCAAACCATTGCATACATAATGCTCCCAACAGCACTTGCATATGGTATTTTCTCCATCTTCTTAATTTCTTCATTTGTTGTCGGACATTGATGCGATGATAACTTGAAGTGTGCAGCAAGAGGTGTAGAAACTGATTTGGCTTTGCTCATGTCAAACCTCTCCAGAACTTTGCGTACATAACCCTCCTGTGAAAGATAAAGCTTCCTAGCCTTACGATCACGCCTGATCTCCATGCCTAGGATGCGTTTTGCTGCACCTAAATCCTTCATATCAAATTCTGCACTTAATTGCGCCTTAATCTTGGCAATTTCTGACTTGCTCCTTGCTGCGATAAGCATGTCATCCACATAAAGCAGTAAGTATGTAAATGAACCATCTCCAACCGGTCTCATGTAGACACATGAATCATAACTGCTTCTCCTGAAACCAAGATTCAAAGCAAACATATCAAAGCATTTATACCATTGTCGAGGTGATTGTTTGAGGCCATATAATGACTTCTGGAGTTTGCAGACATGGTCCTCCTTCCCCTCAACCTTAAAACCTTCGGGTTGCTCCATATAGATTTCTTCCTTTAAATCACCATGCAGAAAAGCTGTTTTAACATCAAGTTGCTCCAACTCAAGATCATCTAACGCAACAAGACCAAGAAACAGTCGGATAGAACTATGCTTCACAACAGGAGAATAAATATCATTAAAGTCAACTCCCGGTACCTGGCTAAAGCCTTTTGCAACTAGTCTAGCTTTATACCTTGGTTCTTCAACTCCGGGAATTCCTTCTTTCTTCTTGAACACCCACTTGCACTTGACAGTTCTTTTACCTTTGGGTAGTTTAGCTAGTATCCAAGTGTCATTCTTTTGAAGCGATTCCATCTCTTCTTGCATAGCTACAACCCACTTAGAAGAATCTGGACAGTTAGTTGCATCTTTATAATTTGCAGGTTCAAAACAACTCTCTGTCTCTTCAGCAGCTGCAAAAGCAAACCCAACAAAGTCTGCTTCCTCAATTAACCTCTTTCGAGGCATACCTTGATTGCTACGACGGGGACGATTGATAGCAATAGAATGAGAAGGCTAAATGTCATCAGTTGAGGCTTGTTGCTCCACCTCAACTTGTGTATCCTTGACATCCTGATCATGACTTTCAGGATGTATTTGGAGCTCCACCTTGCTTCCAATCTTTTCCTTCTCAATACTTGGATCAGCGACAGTCAACTCCTCCTTTTGATGCAACATGGATGTCTCGTCAAACATAACATTCCTGGCTGTGAAAACTTTGGAAGTTTGAGGATTCCATAATTTATATCCTTTAACTCCTGTAGTGTATCCTAGAAAGACACATTTAATCGATCTAGGATCTAACTTCCCTTCATTCACATATGCATAAGCAGGACATCCAAATATCTTAAGATCATTATAGTTAGCCGGACTGCCCGACCAAACTTCTTCAGGTGTCTTTAAACCAATAAAAGTATGAGGAGATCTGTTTACCAGAAAACAAGCTGTAGAGATTGCCTCTGCCCAAAATTTCTTCCCCAATCTAGAGTTTGAAAGCATGCATCTTGCCTTTTCCAACAAGGTTCTGTTCATCCGTTCTGCTACACCATTTTGTTGTGGAGTCCCTGGAACGGTTAGATGGCGAACAATACCTTGATCCTTGCAGTATTGTTTGAATTCTCCCGAACAGAATTCCAAACCATTATCTGTCCTTAGCCGTTTCACCTGCTTCCCGGTCTGCTTCTCGATCAGATTCTTCCACTGCTTAAATGCGACAAAGGCTTCATTCTTATGCTTCAAGAAATATGCCCAAACCTTCCTTGAAAAATCATCAATGAAGGTAACCATGTAACGAGCTCCACCAAGAGATGCCTCACGAGACGGTCCCCAAACATCAGCATGAATATAATCAAGAGTTCCTTTAGTGTTATGTTTTGCAGGAGTAGTAAAAGAGATTCTCTTTTGCTTTCCAAATAAGCAATGTTCGCAGAAATCTAACTTACTGACCTTTTGTTCTCCGAGTAGTCCTCTTTTGCTCAGCTCAGAAATGCCTCTTTCACTCATATGGCCTAGCCTCATGTGCCACAATTTTGTCACCTCCTCATCAGACATAGATGATTCAGCAACTGCAGATTGGCCTTCCACGGTCTTGCCATCCAAAATGTAGAGCTTTCCTTTCCGCTGGCCTTTCATGACTACCAATGATCCTTTGACGATTTTCAGCGAACCATCCCTGCCAATAAAGGAACAACCATTTTCTTCCAATGTACTCAAAGAAATTAAATTTCTTCTCATATCAGGGACATGGCGAACATTTGATAGTGTTCTCACTATCCCATCATGCATTCGAATTTTGATGTCACCGATGCCTGCAATTCTACATGCATTGTCATTCCCCATCATGACTACTCCTCGATTGACCGGTTCATATGTGTAAAACCAGTCCTTATGGGGAGTCAAATGGAATGAGCAAGCAGAATCCATGGTCCATTCGCCACTCCTGCTACTTTCTGCTTGTGCAGTTATATGAGCTTCTGTGCTGTTTATAGATGAGTTTTCAGCAACTAAAGCAAAATCATCTTCATTGGTGGCAATACTAGCCTCATCTGGTGGTCTCTGCTTGTTCTTGTCTCCATTTCCACCACTTTGATTCTTCTTCTTTAATTTGTGACAATCGTCCTTAATGTGACCTTTCTTCTTACAATAGTTGCAATAAAGATTCCGATGTTTTGACTTGGACCTTGAAGATGATCCTTTATCATTCTTTCTTTCAACTGATCTGCCTCTTGAATACAAGCCTTCTCCGCTTTCCTCACGCTTTGAAGTGTCCATCCTATCTCTTGACAATAAACTGGAACAGACTTCATCTAAAGTTATTGTATCTTTTCCATAAAGCATGGTATCACGGAAACTATTGTATGATGTTGGCAGATGATATAATAAAAGCATAGCCAAATCCTCACCATCGGTCTTAACATCAAGATTTTCTAAATCATTGATGATCTCTCTGAATTCTTCAAGATATGATTTAATAGACTTACCTTCTGACAGCTTATGCGAGTACAGCCTGGATTTAGCGTACAAGCGACTTGCTGGACTTTTTGTCATAAGAAGCGATTCAAGCTTCAACCATAAGCTGGCAGCAGTTGTCTCCTTACTGACCTCTTGAAGAATCTCCGTTGATAAGTGCAACTGAATTTGAGCGAGTGCCTTCAGATTCTTTCTCTCCTTCTCCTGCTCTGTTCCGGACATATTCTCCATCCCGAATAGTGCCTCATCCAAATCAAGACTTATGAGAATTGCTTTCATCTTGATTTTCCAAATTGAAAACTTTGTGCTATACGTGAGTGGTGCTATATCAAGCTTTGTCGATGTCGAAGCCATCACAGCTCTGCAACGAGCTTTCTGAGCAAAAATAAGCTCTGACAATTTCACGTGAATAGTAACCGTACACGTGAATAGTGACAGTATATGGGAACAGTATCCGTATACGGGAATAGTGATCGTATACGGAAATAATACTCGTATACAGAAACAGTATGTGAATAGTAACCATATACAGGAATAGTGATCGTATACGGGAATAGTAACTGTATATGAGAATAGTACCCAACACCACAAGATGAATTGATAAACTACTTATTTCTGATGTGGAGGATCCGCCTATTAGGGGCAACCACAGAGCATACTATAAGCAGCTATCACTAACCTAACCTTGGCTCTGATACCAGTTTGTTAGGAATCAGAACATAAGCACAAAAAAAAGAGACACGAGAATTTACGAGGAAAACCCCAAATCGGGGAAAAACCTCGGGCGGCAAGCCGGAAGAAAGAATTCACTAAGAAAGAAGAAGAATACAATCTAAGTGACTACTAGATTGTGGGACGAATTCTAATTGCCACAACTAAGCTCCTTATATAAGGAGTTGAAGGCACCAATGCCCTTTCTATGGCCAATGTGGGATGAAGGGTGTAAATATGGAGCTAAGGCATTAAGCCTTTGTTTCCTAGTCCATGTGGGATGAAGGTTAAGAACAAAGTTGAGGCAATCTTCAACATGAACTATTGTTGGGAAGAAACCTGACCTATGATCATTTAAGGGTTTTTGGGTGCTTGGTGTATGCTCACAATAAAGAGAAAGGAGATAAGTTCAGCAAAAGAATGAGACCTTGTATATTTGTTGGATATCAAAAAAACACCATGTCTCGTGAGGTATAAATCTTCTTATCCTTAATGTCATAAACTCGATACCCCTACAAGCAAGAAGGCCACAAGTTGGAGCAAGATCAAACAATGCATCAAATGAGTCCCCTAAGGATAATCAATGATGAGGAGACAAGCAAGTTGGACACGCCCCAGGTGAAGAAGAGGTAGTTGGAAAGTTCAGCAATTTCAATGAGGACCAGAATTTACAAATGATTTAGCACAAAGGTGTGAAAATAAGCAAGGAAAAGTAACAGAATCCACTAGTCATGGGGCCAAGAACGCTATCCAAATTGAAGTAAGACGTATTCAAAGAACCTGACAACCACCACGACATTTTGAAGAGTATGAAACATGTCTGCCACCCTCTATAGTCCAGTCGCAGTGTGCCCTCCATTAGGAAACTCTGTGGTATATCCTTTATCACATTACATTTTGTATCATAGGTTTTGACACTCACATAAAGCATTCTTGATGGCCATCACATCCCATGATCAACCAAAATCTTTCTTGCAGGCAGTGAAGCATAAGCACTAGAATGAAGCCATGAAAATAGAAATTAAAGCGTTGGAGAAAAATAGAACATGGTCATTGGAACCATTGCCACTAGGAAAACATGTTGTTGATTCAAAGTGGGTCTAGAAGATTAAATTCAAACCTAATGGGGAAATAGAACAATACAAGGCACGGCTTGTGGCAAGAGGTTTCACACAAGTGCAGGGGGTTGATTTCCATGAAACCTTTGCGAACGTGGCAAAGCTCGTCACTATGAGAACTCTGCTTGTTGTCGCTACAAAGAAGGATTGGGAGATTTATCAGTTGGACATAAATAACCCATTTCTCCATGGCAATCTGGAGGAAGAGGTCTACATGCGTATCCCGCAAGGTTTAGCCAAGAAATGTGAGACCAAAGTGTGTAGATTAAGGAAGTCACTTTATGGGTTACGTTAAGCATCAAGAAACTAGTATCACAAGTTCACAAATGCCTTGGTTACAATGGGATTTCAACTCTTGAAGGCCAATCACTCCATGTTCATGTATAAAAACGAACAGAGTTTTGTTGCGGCATTGATATATGTTGATGGCATTATTTTGGCAAGGAAAGAAGTGAGAAAAATCCAAGAAGTGAAGCAACTTTTAAATGAAAAGTTCAGCATCAAAGACCTTGGCCTTTTGAAATATTTTTTGGGTATTGAGGTTGCAAGGTCCTCCCAGAGGATTGTACTTAGTCAAAGAAAGTACACACTAGATATTTTTGGAGAAATCCGGGATGTAGGCATTCAAACCTAGTGCATTTCCTATGGAGTAGAACTGCAACGTGCGAGCTGATGCTGAAAAACCAAGGGTGGACGCCACTCGATACAGGAGATTAATAGAGAGATTGCTTTATCTGACAATCACCCAACCGGACATAACATTTGTAGTCAATACATTAAGTCAGTTCCTTGCAGACCCACGATGAGTCCATATGGATGCGTGTGAATGAATACTACGGTACCTCAAGACAGCTCCTGGTCAAGGTATCTTACTGACAGCAAAAGGGGATATGAAGTTGAAAGCATATAGTGATGCCGATTAAGGAGGATGTCGAATAACAAAAACATCATGCACGAGTTACTTCATCGCATTAGGGGGATCACCAATTTCATGGTGAACCAAGAAACAAACTGTTGTAGCAAGATCTTCTGCAAAAGCCGAGTATAGAGCAATGACCATAACTGTAAGTGAAGTTTTGTGGTTACGGTGGTTGTTAGCCGAATTGCAGGTATCTCAACTGGAGGGCACAACACTCTTTTGTGACAACCAAGCTGCTCTCCACATCACCATGAACCCAGTGTTCCATGAGAGAACAAAACAAGTTGAAATGGACTGCTACTTTATGCGCGAAAAAGTGCAATCTAGAGAAATTGAGTTGAAGAAAATTTGGACTAGATTCCAAATAGCGGATCTTTTCACAAAGGCATTGGGCAAAGACAGGTTCCACGAACTGTTATCCAAGTTGGGCATCACGAACCTTCATGCGCCAACTTGAGGGGGAGCGTTGAAGTTGGAGTAGAATAAGGAGTCTAGTTCGTATATATATCTAGTTAGTTGTAGATAAACTTTACTTATCCTTCAAGTGTAGCCTATATGTACCCTATATTCTATGTTATCAATGATATGAATACATATGCCGCTTTGGCTCAAACTTGTTTTCTTCAAATTGGAACTGTGAAATCATACCGTATATGGAAAAACAACTAGTTGTCTAAAAGTTGATCTCCAATGGCTCCACAATGGTCTTCAACATTTAAATGGACCTAATAGGCTATAAATACATCAAGAAACACTCTGGGAAGAACTCTTTATTATTAAAAATGGGAATTCATCATCAAGATCAAATGATATGTGCTTAAGTTAAGATTTGTCAAAAGATATTGTGTTTTCACTTGCCATATAGTATCTAGTGCTACTATTAAGCATATAACCTTCTAAAAGCTAATTTAGTGAGATTGGATTGATATAGTTCCTAGTTAACCTCTGGGACAACTGTTGAGAGAGCAGGTGTTGGTAATGTTTTTGGTTAGCATGTAGGAAAATTGGTGAGTTGGTGGTAAAGATGGCCACCAAAAAGTAAAAGGTCTTTTTTCCTCTTGAACTATTAGTGGAGGAAAAATTCTCAAGTAGTAAATTTGATAAGATGAGAGGACTAGGCTCCGAATAGGAGTAACCGAACCACTATAAACTATGATGTCATCTCTTTCTTATCCTTTTTTATTTACTTGCTTTATTTTGTGCTTGTCATTACTTGATTTATTCTTAATACTTTCTTAAGTGAATTTGGTTATAGAATTTAATTTTGTGAATGTTGCACTCAGGCCAACACTTAAGTCGGTAACCAGTCGAAAGGAAGTGATGATTAGCTTAAGTTCAATGTTAATTTTTATACCTATTTTAAGTTATTTTTATTTTAATTGAATGATTTATTACTCTCACTTATCAAGTTTTTATTTCATTTCAATTAAGGAGCTTGTCAAATGAGTTGACTAGATTTTTGGGAAGTAAAAGGACTAAATTACAATAAATTATAAAGAAAGATGTGCAATTGGAAATTGGAAGAATCTTTTTTTTGGTTGACAGAAGTATCATTTTTATAATATTTATGATGCACTTTGAGTCAAAGACATTGTAGTCATTTGAATCTTATGGATTAAGAAAAAGGAACATGAGATCGATAAAAATGAAGGGGCTGCTGTTGAAAAGAAAAAGAGAGTTGCACGAAGGAAGATAAGAGCAAATCGGAACAAAGATGAAGTTGTGAAATTGGACGCTGGAGCCTGGAGAGAACGAAAATGGGAGTAAAGGTGTAAAGGCATGGCCTTTAAGCTATCGGTACTACTCAGGCTAGAGCTCAAATTACTTAAAGTCTAAATTTTGTGACACGAGCTCTACTTGAGGAAGGCTTGGGCTCAGTTCAAAATCCTGTTAGTCTCGAATAAATGGCCTTTTACATAAATTATTATTAATTTAGTAATTTAAGCCAATAACTCTTTGAATGGTTATTAAGGAGCCCATTAAGGGGTTGGATATTTACAAACTCGAGCTCGATTATTTAAGGTATCAAGTTCATACGAATGTCTCTATATCATCCAAATCCCCATTAGTTGTCAACCTGTTTTGGAAATATTTACTTGACGAAGTGAGACAAAGATGGAGTATAGTGTCCGCTCCAATTATCACTTACAGTATTGCCTCCTACATTTGGATGCAGGAGCCTCAAACCAAGAACAATTAAGATGGGGGAGCTTTTTCTGGTGGTTGAAAATACCGCCTAAATTACAGAATTTTTGGTGGCGTGCACTCTTCGATTCTCTTCCTACCCGTGTTATTTTGCGGCGATGTCATATTATTGCTAATAGAATCTGTCGGCGTCGGGTTTTTGTGCTGGGCCTGAATCAATAGAGCACATTTTATTTTTCCATCCATTCATACGGATCGTTCTCGACAAGTTCAACTTACATATGCCTTAGAACCGTACTCCTGATATGTGGGACATCATTCAGACTGCTAACAAAGTTTTAATGGAGAATGAGTGGGGTCATTGCTATTGAAGAAAATAATAAAAAGTAAAACAGTAGTGTGTAAAAGAGTTTTACCGTTTACATGCTTGTTTCGGTTATAAATGTAAATAAGTTTAGTTTATAAATGGAATAAAGTATAAAAAGATAAAATAATGTATAATATTATATTTAAAAAATTCAGTAAATATAATTGTTAATATGTTAGCGGTAAATAATTTAGGTAGAAGTAAGAAAAATTGTATTAAATAGTAGGTAAATACTTTTAAAGAAAGAGAGTTAATGTGATGAATTTGATTTAAGGTGAGATAAAATTAAAAAAAAAATAGTATTAAATAATTTGAGAGAAATAACAGTATATATTAACAGAATAAGAAGATAGTGAGTGGAATGAAAAAAATGAATGAGAATTAATATGAGAAATTTGATTTAATATGAAGAAGTGAATTAATGTAGGAGTAGTTGTTGTATTTGTTGATAAAAGAGAATTAATACAGCAAATGAGGGTAAATTAAACCATCTAATAACCACATTTCACAATACTTTTAAGATTTTTCATATTTTTTTTTGTGGCTAATTGAGATATGCTCGGTTTTTCTTTTTTTTTTAATCACTTTTTTAGGACTTTTATCAAATTTTCTGTTTATTGCCTTTTTTTTTACTATAAATAATTTTTTTATCACTTTTATTAAACCGTTATCCCCTTTAAAATAATATTATGGCCTTTTTTAAAATTTTTATCACCATTTACTAAATTGAATAGCTTTTTAAATTTTATCACTTTTTAAAAATGGTTTAAATAATGTTATCACCTTTTAAAAAAAATTTCACCTTTTCATAAACTTTAGCGTCTTTTCCTAAATTTTTATCATTTTTAAAAAGTATTTATAATTTTTTTTAAAATTTTATCATTTTTTACGCATTTTTCAAATTTTTATCATTTTTTTAAAACTATTGTCGCTTTTTATAGGTGTTTATCGCCTTTTCACATCCTTTAAGGGTTAAGACAACATCCCTCTATGGTCTAATGTAAGTTACACTTTACCCTCTATCTTTAAAAACTAATGTTTTACCCTGACTTCATTTGTAGTGTTTTACAACAATTCCTAACATCCAAAATTGAAACATCTGATAAATAAATTTCATTAATTTTAAGATTTTTCATATTTATTTCGTAGCTAATTGAGCTTCAAAAAATATTAAAATGATTTTACACAAAAAAATAAATATACAAGAACGAATAAGTCAACCACTAATTTAGCGGGTAATTTTCTGGGGAATGTGGTTCACAAAGTGGCCCCTAAATACACACCAGTTGTATAAATTCTAAGTAAAATGGTTAAAAAATTGGCCACTAACCATGTACTAGCAGTTTCGACTCAAGCCCCTAAAATTGAACCAGAATACCCCACAATTTGTACCACAAAAAAATGTGATTCATATTATGGCCCCCAAAAAGCTCATCATAAATGCAGCCGTTGCATAAAATGGGCCATCAAATTAAACCACAAGGGCGTAGAAAGTGCACCACAAAAAAGTGGTTAACATTCTGGCCCCGAAAAGTCAACTACTAATTTATAGGTTTATTTTTTGGGGAATGTGGTTCACAAAATTGCCCCTAAATACATACCAGCGATATAAATTCTGGGTAAAGCAGTTAAAAAATTGGCCTCTAACCGTGTACTAGCAGTTTCGACTCCGGCCCCTCAAATTAAACCACAAAAAAAAGTGGTTTATATTATGGCCCCCAAAAAGGTCACCATAAATACAACGATTGCATAAAATGGCCCCTCAAATTAAACCACAAGGTCCCAGAAAGTGCACCACAACAACGATTAACATTCTGGCCCCGAAAAGTCAACCACTAATTTAGCGATTTATTTTCTGGGGAATGTGGTTCACAAAGTAGCCCTTAAATACATATCAGCGATATAAATTCTGGGTAAGGTGGTTAAAAAATTGGCTCCTAATCGTGTACCTGAGGTTTTGAATCAGACCCCTCAAATTGAACTATAAAACCCCGCAATTTGTACAACAAAAAAATGCGGTTCATATTATGGCACCCACAAAGGTTACCACAACTGCAGCGGTTGTATAAAGTGCCCCCTCAAATTAAACCATAAGGGCCCAGAAAGTGCAAAACAAAAAAGTAGTTAATATTATGACCCCGAAAGTCAACTACTAATTTAGCAGTTTATTTTCTAGGGAATGTGGTTCATAAAGTGGCCCCTAAATACATACCAGAGGCATAAATTCTGGGTAAAACGGTTAAAAAATTGACCTCTAACCTTGTACCAGCGGTTGCTTAAAGTAGCCCATCAAATTAAACCATAAGGGACCAGAAAGTACACAGCAGAAAAGCGATTAATATTCTAGCTTCAAAAAGTAAACCACTAATTTTGTCATCCGAAACATTTTTTATGACTCAATTAGAAACTTCATAAGTTTTAGAACTAAGTTGATAAAACACTAAAATTTTTACGCCTGAAAATGTCATTTTAGCCCAAATGATTTGTGATAACGTTTTTTTCTCTAACTAAATGCTTTTTTTTCTCTAACAAATGCTGTTGTTTCCCCCTAAATGCTTTTTCTATTTTTGTTAAACACTTTTTATTAAATTTAATTATTAATTCACCAAATTTAATTATTTTTTAATTTCAACAATCAATAAAATATTTAATAATATATATCAAAATGGTTGCAACTTATTTCCTATGTTTTAAAATTTATTTATCATCGTATTTTTCATTTTATCTACTAGTATTACATATCTAGTAACATGGTTTTCAAAAGTAAAAAGTAATTTATGAAAGAGTTTTACCCATTAACTGGTTTGTTTCGGTTATAAATGTAATGATAGGTTTTGTTTATAAAGGGAATAAAGATTAGACAGATAAAATAATTTATAATATTATATTAAAAAATTTATTAGTGGTAAATAATTTAGGTAGAAATAAGAAAAATTGTATTAAATAGTTTGAAAGAAAGAGAGGAAATGTCATGAGTTTGATTTGATGTGATTTAAAAGTAAAAAAAAACAGTTTTAAAGAAGTTGAGAGAAGAAGCATCATGTATTAATAGAATAAGAAGATAGTGAGTGGAATGAAAAAGGAATGAGGATTAATGTGAGAAATTTGAATTAATATGGGGAAGTGAATTAATATAGGAATAGTAGTTTGTGTTTGTTAAAAAGAAGTAGTTAATACAACTAGTGAAGGTCGATAGGCGAAGGGGAGTAAGTATGGAAGCAGAAGTTCAAAAATTTTAAGTGCATCTTTTTCATATTTGTATCTCAAACATATATGTTGACACCCAATTTCGTCCGGGTTTTTTTTAAAAATTTTAAAAAAAAAAAAAAAAAACTAATTAAAAAAATTATCATTATTATTATTATTATTGCTAAAAAATTTTAATTATGTTAATTAGTTTAAAATATATTTTTATTTTGAGAAGATTTGATTTAAAATAATATATGTGTGAATATGTATGTGTTTGAAATAAAAATAAAATTTCAGGAAAAAATGACAAAAAAATTAAAAGTTTGAGGTAAAAATGACAAAATTGAGAAGTTTCGGACAAAATTGACAAATTCTGAAAGTTTCAGGAGCTTTGGGTAATTTTTCGCGTCAATTTTGGGCCTAAACGGACGTTTCTGGCCCAAATTGACAGAAAACGTTAAAATTGTCAAAATCAGAAGCTTCTGAGCTTATCCAGAGCTGGAGTAACGTAAAGGACTGAAACTGTCATTTTACCAATTTAAAAGATAAGTTTGATATTTTTTATTAATTTATCCGTCCACAGTTCAGCTAAGCTCCTTCTATAAATACCCCCCCAAATTCAGTTCTGAACACAGAAAAAAATAGCAAAAAAACTTAGAGCTCCGTTTTAAAAAAAAGAGAAAATTACAGCCCTTAGCCCCAGCCCTCTTCCCTTCTTCCCCAGAAAGCCAAATTTTTTTTTTCACTGCTGTTCCCTCTCTCTTTCTCTCTCTCTCTCTCTCCGCCGTGCCCCTCGCTGCCCGCAGCCGCCGCCGTCCCTCCGCCTCGCCGCCCTCGCCGCCGCGCCGCCTCGCCGCCCCGCCGCGCCGCCAGCTGCCCCTGCCTCCCCCTCCTTTCGCGCGCGCCTTCGCGTCTCTGTTCTTCAGATTCAAAAACTTGTTTTGAAAGGTGAAACCTTGATTCCATACTTCATCTTTTCAATTTCTTTCAATTTGGTCACTAACCTTTTATTTTTGTTCCTGCAGAATAAATTACTAACCTTTTTAATTTTTACTTGTTTATTTATTTGTTAATTATTGTTATTATTACTAATCTTCTTTTTATTGTTGTTATTGACTTACTAACAACTAACTTTTAATATTATTATTGTTACTAACCTTTTAATTTTTGCATTATTACTAACTTTTATAATTGTTGTTAACAATTAATTAATTTTTATTATTGTTGTTAATTAATTAATTTAATTAACTTGGCTAACTTTTTATTATTGTTGTTAATTAATTAATTTAATTAACTTGGCTAACTTTTTATTATTGTTATTAATTAATTAATTTAATTAACTTGGCTAACTTTTTATTATTGTTGCTAATTAATTAATTAATTTAATTAACTTGACTAACTTTTTATTATTGTTGTTAATTAATTAATTTAATTAACTTGACTAATTTCTTTTTATTATTGTTGTTAATTAATTAACTTAATTAAACTTGGCTAACTTTTATTTATTGTTGTTAATTAATCAACTTAATTAAACTTGGCTAACTTTTATTATTGTTGTTAATTAATTGACTTAATTAAACTTGGCTAATTTTTATTATTGTTGTTAATTGTTAATCTAACTTTACTAACTTTTTTTATTGTTATTAACAACTAACTATATTAATTGTGCTAACTTTTATTATTGTGTTATTAAAGTGGATGGCCAAAAAGCCCCACTTTATTAATTTTTTTTTTTTTAACTAAAAGATTAAAAAAAAGGAATTTTATGTGAATAATTTCCTAAAGGCTAATAAAAATTATTTTTTTATAAACAAACATAATGAAATAAATAAATAAATAAATACAAATTTTTTTTTTAAATACATCTTTAAAAGTGATGTTTTTTTCTAATTAATAATTAATAATGAAATATAAAAAAGAAATTAAATTCCATGTCCAAATGATCCGCCAGGATCCATGGCTTGGAAAATATTTTTTAAATAAAGTATATAAATAAATTTTCCTTTATTATTAAAAAAATAAAAAAAAAAACTTTGGACTAATATTTTTTATTTATCTCTTTATCCAGCAAAATAATAAAATATAATTTTTTTGGTTTCTTTATTAATAAAAAGAATAAAGGAGTAAAAATTTTCTTGGGCTAATATTTTACTTATTTCTTTCAAAATAATAAAAAAAAGATATAACATTTTTTTTTTGTTTTTGTTTCCTTTATTAAATAAAATTTTATTCAAATGATTTCAAATAAAGGTAATAATAAAAATCTTTTAGCAAACAAAAAGAACATAAAAAAAAATCATATAAATATCAAAAACTTTTTATACATATAAATCTTTGATTTCTTTAATCTTTTTTCAAAATAAATTATATAAATATCAAAACTTTACCTTTATTTTCCTTATTAAATAATCATTTTTGCTTAATTTTTTTATCAAAAATAAAACAAACAAATATTAAGATTTTTATTTTATTTTTGAAATATATATATAAATTTCCGGTTTCATCATTAAATAAATAAAGTTTTGTTTACTTTTTGATTCACCTTTTATTAAATAAAATATTAAGGCTTCACTTTTATTTTTAAAATATACATATAAATCTTTAGTTTTCTTCATTAAATAAACAAAAACCTTGATTAAATAATTACTTTCTTGGTTCATCTTTTATCAAATCAAAAAAAATAAGCTTAAAAAATAAATATGTATAAATATCAAGACTTTCTTTATATAAATCTTTTCTTTATTATTTTATTGAATAATTAATTTTGGTTAATCTTTTAAATAAAAAATCAAATACATGAGAATTAAGATTTTATTTTCAACTCTTTTGTTTTCTTTGGTAAATAAATAAAATTCTGGTATTAAATAATTATTTTTATAAAAAATTAGTTCATGGTATATTGGCTGGAAACTGTCTCGTGCCCGCTTTTGAGCTGCTTCACCTGGTGAAGAGGGTCTGGCTGAGTAACAACGCCCCGTACCATGATCAAAGATTTTTTTTTTATTTTATTTTTTTTAAACTCTTTGATTCCTTTAAATTAACTTCTTATTAAATAAAAAAATTAATTGCTTTTGAATTCTTTTATAAATTAAGAAAAAAATCAGATAAAAATAAAAGAAAGATAAAAAAAAGAAATAAAAGAAAGATAAAAAAAGAAATAAAAAAAAAAAAAGAAGATAAGAAAAATAAGATAAAAGATAAAAAAAAAAAGAAAAGAAAAGAAAGAAAAAAAAAGAAGTAAAAATATAAAGACAAATTTTTAGTTAGTATTAAAAATCATTACCTTTTAAAAAATTAATTTCAGGAATTAAATAATTACGATTAAGTAAATCAATTTCCATATCCGGATGATCCGGCAGGATCTACGGTTTGGAAAATATCAATTTTTTTAAAATAAATAAATTAAATAAAAAGATAAAAATCCATATTTTTACAATATGGATAAAATTGTTTAAAATTTCACCAAATTCCGTGTCCAAATGACTCGGCAGAGTCCATGGTTCGGAATCAAAAATCTTCCGTGTCCAAATGACTCGGCAGAGTCCATGGTTCGGAAGTATCAAATTTTATCCAACTTAATTACCAAAAATCCACATTTTCGACTAATTCAGTTAAAATATCTAAATTAACTGAAATTTTTTTAAAAGCAAAGTAAAACAAAATTAAAATCAACTAAGGTGCCAATTTTTGGGCGTTTTAACAAAGTTGTTTCAACGTAACCGTACTCCCGAACCCCCGAACTCTCGCAGACCATATTTTAGGTGACCAATCGACCTAAGTAAACTGATTGGTGGCGACTCCAGAAAACCCGACGTTGCCACAGCTTGGCGACTCCACTGGGGAGATGCGACGTTAGTGAGTCGAGCCTAAAGTTGATTTGTTTTGATTTACTTTGCTTTACTATTATGTGGATTTATATATTATATTTACTTAAGTAAACATGCATAACGCATTCACAAAATGAAGCTCTATACCCGAGCTTCCTTAAATCAAACACGATTCTTTCTAAGCGGAATTGGTGTTGCTGTCCTTGTGAGGCCACGGTCTCCAAGCCTTCACCGGTTTCAAAGTAGTAAAGTAGTGTATTGCCTTCTGAGACGGTTAGTCTCTGCATGGGCCCACGAAAAGCTACGACTCGAATTAATCCATTCCTTACATAAACCCTAGAGGGTAAGGAATCGGGCCGTCACTATGATTCAGTGACGGGATTCGGGAACTATCCCTTGCCTTTTTGATAAACCACCTTCTGCATGTAGAATTCCTTACTCTACCTTAGAACCAGCCATTAAGAATTTCCCATACCTCGGTTCCCATTTCCATAAGTTTTGTTTTATCTATATGTTTGTATGATCCTATGTGTTATTTTTTTTTACTAACTCTATTTTTCCTTATTTTTCCGGCATATACATTTCATCATTAAAGATAAGTATTTGGTGAAAGAACTATTATCATGGATATTCTCGATTATCTTCCCACGGCTGTTACTGGATCATGGAATGACACGGTAATCGAAACTCAGCCTGAAGCTATGGAATATTCCGAAACGGCTCAAAAGCTTCACGGAGATGCTCTGACATCCCATTCTCACGTACAGCTTAAGGACCAGGTATCGGTCCGGATAAATCAGAATGACACCACGGAATTATTGCAAGTCTGGAATAGTTGGAATTCTGCTGATCGGGAAGCTTTTACGGCAAAATATGGTCACATCACTTGCCTACTAAAGGTTACCGTTGATGCATCACTTGTCCGGGCTCTAATACAATTTTGGGATCCATTTTATCGATGCTTTTCTTTCGATAAGATGGATCTGGTTCCAACCATTGAAGAATACAATAGCCTCTTGGGTTGGTCCTCCGACTATCCAATCGAGACTTATCAACATGATAGAAGAACGGAGCCTCATCGAGCCCTAGCAAAATTATTGGACATGCCAGCTTCCAGTCTTCAACCCAAATTTGCAACAAATGGGTGTCGGAAATTTATCAGCTGGACCGATCTAAAACAACTAAGTCACACCCTCCCTCAGAAGAATCAACGACGCAAGTTGTTCGCCTTGGCAATATATGGCCTGGTAGTCTTCCCAAGAATTGTCGGATTTATTGAAGGAGACGTCATCACATTATTTGAGCAAGTCTGCAATGCCCAAGTAAATCCGACCTCAGTGATATTATGTGAAACTATCAGGGCATTAAACTTTTGTCGCCAAAGAGGAGGCAAATTCATAGGATGTTCACATCTCCTCAACGTTTGGATCAAAAGCCACCTTCCTTGTGAGAAGCAACATTTTGGAAATCGCTTTTCAAAGGACTTCATCCCAATTGAAGCCTTTTTGAAAAGTGAAACCACTAATCATGATAGCAAGGAAGCATGGGTTGACTACTTCAAGAACATCAGCGAATTCCAAATTGAATGGAGAGCACCCTGGTCCACCACCACCCGCATAGTTTACCGTTGCGGCAATTGCCCGTGGGTTCCTCTCTTAGGCATATGGGGAGGAACAAGCTATGCTCCAGCCCAAGTACGTAAACAATTTGGGTCCATGCAATTTATACCCATGACACATAACCTGAGCAAGTTGGAGTTTTCACATGAAGATCCAAATTCAAATAAGCTTGCAATGGGTATTTCAGTTGCATGGAAAAGACTTTTCATATTAAAGTCAGGCCCTATTATTTCTCCTACTGCGTATTATGAATGGAGAAATAATCGGAAAGAAGGAACAGTTCTTCCCGAAGAGGTCATCAGAAAATTGGCAAAAAGAGAGTTGGAGAAAGAGCTAGAGGAAGAAAAGGAGAAGAACAAGAAGATGCTCTTCGACATACAACAGCTCAGTCACAAAACACAACTCCTCGAAGAAAAGATCGAAAGCCAAAAACAAGTCATCACCGAATTAGTTGATGAAACCGATCAAACAGAGATGAGAGCAAGATATTGGGAAGATCAATACAGATTTTCTCAAGAACAGCTTCAAATATTTTTGGCAGAAGTCAGAAAAGTGACTGAGCAAGCCCAACTAATGGGCGAAGAAGCCAAGGAGTTAGAAGAATTGAGCTGCCCTACTCCATCAGTGAATATTCAAAAAATGATGGAGTTTATTTCAAAGGCCAGAAAGCAATACTGTACTTTGGGCCGTTTCTTTTGAAAATAATAAGCTTTTGGTGAATGTAATTGAGAAATTCCACTATAATTCTTCTTTCACCAAGTATTTACAATATTCATGCATGCATCCATCACATCAATCATACACACATAGAATCTAATAAAATAAATATTTCCTTTAAAAGGGTAAAATTGGACCTCAACACCGATATTCAACTCGACTCCAAACAAGATTAATGGCAGAACAAGCCGAAGGACGTCTCATGGAGATGGAGTCCAAGATTGAAAGTATGTCAGAACAGATGAAACAATTGATGGAATTAATCAAAGGGAAAGCAACTCAAGTCCCCATCAAAGAAGTACAAGATCCCACTTATCCCCCGGGATTCACCCCGCAACGAGTCTCAGTCCAAGAAAACCTGTTTCAAGAATCAGGACCCTCTGCTAGTGTTCACCTGAAACAAGACACTGTACAGGAAGAGAAGAAGACATTACCAAAAGATGAAGCAGAATCTCAAAAAATCGAGACAATAGAGAAAAGACTGAGAGCCATTGAAGGAGGCACTATATTCGGATCCCTTTCAGTGGATGACCTCTGCTTAGTGCCAGACGTCGTAATCCCTTCAGATTTTAAGGTGCCAGATTTCGTAAAATACGATGGAACGAGTGATCCCATCACTCACATCACTTTGTTTCTCAGAAGACTACAACCACTTACCAAAGATGAGAAGGTGTGGATCGCACTTTTTCAGGAAAGTCTCACAAAATCAGCATTACAGTGGTATCTAAGCCAAGGTCCAAGAAACATAAAAACTTGGAATGACCTTGCTCAGGCCTTCATCGGCAACTATAAACATGTTATGGACTTAGCTCCGGATCGCCAAACTCTCCAAAACATGGAGAAGAAAAAAACAGAAACTTTTAAGGAATATGCCCAACGATGGAGGGACTTAGCTGCACAAGTACAGCCACCCATGACAGAAAGAGAAATGGTCACTTTGTTTGTCCAGACACTGAAATACCCATATTATGACAAACTTATTGGCAATGCGGCAACTAACTTCTCCGACGTAGTCATGTCCGGAGAAAGGATCGAGCATGGTATCAGGACCGGGAAGATTACTGAGTCCTTTAGTGATCCTATGAAAAGAGGAGGACCATCCAGAAGAAAAGATGAAGAAATACAACAAATCGGACGAGGAAGAGGGATTCCCCTCGTGGGTACCGTGGCTACCGGACCTCGCCTATCCTATTCTGCCAACAGGCCCAATTATTATCCTACCAATAGGCCCAATGATTATCCTCCAAATAGGCCCAGTGATTATCTTCCCAATAGACCCAACAATTATCCTCTCAACAGGCCTAATCAGTTACGGCCACCTGTTCCGACTCCTCCAATGCCTGCACCAAGACCAAGAGAAATTTTCGCACCGATTCCCATGACTTATACTGAGTTATATCCAAAACTCATCCAGAGCCAACTCATTCACCCAATTCCCACAAGGCCATTCGAACCCCCATATCCAACATGGTATAACCCTAAACTAAATTGCCCATATCATGATGGTGCCGTGGGCCACGGACTCGAAAATTGCATAGCATTGAAGCGTATAGTCCAACAATTAATTGAGTCAAAGTGGTTGGACTTCTCCGATGAACCAAACGTCACTCATAATCCATTGCCTCCTCATCAAGCCAAACCAGTCAATATGATGGAAGAATACTGGCCGATGAAGAAAACAGTCAATGATATCATAACCCCTCTTAAGCATGTATATTCATGCCTTGTGAAAGAAGGGATTATCATAGGAAAGTCTTCTGGAAATAAAGAAGTCGAGCATGAGGAATGGTGCAACTTTCATAACAGTAAGAGTCATTCTATCCAAGAATGCCCAGAATTCCGTAAAAGTCTACAAAGTCTCATGGACTCCTCCCAAATCATCGTTTTTATGTCAGATAAAGAGGATGACGTGAATGTGATAATTAAAGAACAAGAAGTCAATATCATGCCAAGGCCACTAGTCATTCCAATCTCAAAATCTGCTCTCAAGCCTTTAAGAATTCAAGTTCCAAAGCCATTCCCGTACAAATCAGACAAAACTGTTCCATGGAACTATGGCTATACTTCTAACATCACATCAACTCCGTTAGAAGTTGGGGGCATGACTAGAAGCGGTCGGTGTTATTCTCCCGAGCAAATGAACAAGCTCCAACAAGAGAAGAATGTTACGGATCCAGCAAATGGACCTATTAACACATCTAAAGAGCAAGAGATGCCTCGAGCAGTAACAGATGAACAAGCTACTGAGTTTCTCAAACTCATAAAGCAAAGTGAATACAGCATCGTGGAGCAGTTGAACCGTCTGCCAGCAAAGATCTCCATACTTTCATTGCTCTTAAGTTCTGATGCCCATCGAGAAGCTCTTCTCAAAGTCCTGAATAAGGCTTATGTTGAACAAGATATCTCCGTGAACAACTTTGACCACCTTGTCAACAACATCACGGCACAAAATCTCATCACATTCACTGACGATGAGATACCAGCAGAAGGAAGGGGTCACTCTAAGGCTCTACATATTTCGATTAAATACAAAGATCGGATTATGGCTAGAGTTCTGATCGACAATGGATCAGCTCTAAATGTAATGCCATTAGAAACTTTACATAAGATCGGTTTAGACCCATCACACCTCAACAACAGTCATATTGTTGTTCGAGCATTTGACGGAACGAAGAGAGATGTTGTTGGAGAAATAGAGCTACCAATAGGGATTGGTCCCTGTCTTTTCCACATCACATTCCAAGTCATGGATATTTGTCCATCTTATACCTGCCTGCTGGGAAGACCATGGATCCATATGGCCGGAGCAATTCCTTCTTCATTACACCAGAAAATGAAATTCATTATTGAAGGAAAGATAATCACGGTCTTCGCTGAAGAAGACATCCTGCTATCAAGACCTGCGGATGCTCAATATGTCGAAGTCAATGAAAATGTACCTGATTGCTCCTTCAGGTCTTTTGAGATTGTCAATGCTGCTTATGTCAGCGAATATGAAGAAGAACCCATTCCTAGCATCTCTAAAACAAGTCGCATGGTTGCCAAACTCATGATAAAAGGAGGATACTCACCGGGGTTAGGATTGGGACAAGATTTACAAGGAATCACAGAACCATTGAAAATCACCACAAATGAAGGGAAATACGGCCTAGGCTTCACACCGACAAGACATGATAAAATGAAGGCAATAGCTGAAAAGAGAGAAAAGAGGATTGCACGATTAACAGGGCATCCTCTCCAGGAAAGAAATCTGGATATCCCTGAAATCACCGAAACGTTCGTGAGTGGTGGTCTCATTCCAAAAAATGACAATGAAGGCAAGCTGACTATCAACATCAACAAGTCTTTTGAAAGTCTTTCTATTCAGGCAATCATCAGCGATTCACCTGAAGAGGAGGAGCTCATTCAACCTTGTGGCCCACGGGATGTGCTGAACAATTGGGAGGCGATAGAACTGCCTGTTATAATTGAAAGCTTTCCAAAGTAATCTAATAGTAAAAACCTCCTAAAGAAAGGTTCAATCAATAGGGTGTAGTCTTTGTTTAAGTGAACCTTTTAGTTATTGCTTTTTATTCCAATAAAGTTGTGATTTATGCACATTGTAAATAAAGTACCAGTTTGCATCCATCTCATTCGTGCCATTTTTTTTTTCTCTCTTCTCTTTCTTTTCTCTCTGGATAATGCAGACCCAAAACTCTCTTTGATGACAATGAAAGAATGAACTTTGATAATCCTGTAAACACTACCGACTCGGATGACGAAGATCTTCAAGTATCTCCTGAGCTATTAAAAATGATTGAGCGAGATGAAAAAGAAAGAGCAACAAGTCAAGAACCAACTGAGGTATTCAACCTGGGAGACAGTCAGGATGTAAAAGAAGTCAAGATTGGCACTTTATTCCCTCCTGAAGAAAAAGAAGAATTAGTCCATTTATTGAAAGAATATGTGGATGTATTCGCTTGGTCATACCAAGATATGCCTGGCTTAAGCTCAGACATAGTACTACACAAAATACCTTTGAAGCCTGGGGCGAAGCCTGTCAGACAGAAGTTACGAAGATTAAAGCCGGAGTTAATCTTAAGAGTAAAAGATGAGATTCGAAAGCTGTGGGATGCAGGATTTCTTGGGGTCGCTGAATATACAGAATGGGTGGTTAACATTGTCCCAGTCGAAAAGAAAGAAAGTGGGAAACTAAGAGTTTGTCAGGACTACCGGCCTTTGAACGAAGCCAGTCCTAAAGATAACTTCCCACTTCCTCATATTGATACACTGGTGGATAATACCGCAGGAAACTCCTACTTTTCCTTCATGGATGGTTTTTCTGGATACAATCAAATCAAACTTGATCCAGATGACATGATAAAAACTGCTTTTATTACCCTTTGGGGTACCTTCTACTATAAGGTGATGCCTTTCGGGTTAAAGAATGCTGGTGCTACATATCAAAGAGCCATGGTCACGTTGTTCCATGACATGATGCATAAAGAAATTGAAGTATATGTGGACGACATGATCGCCAAAACTTTCACTGCTGGGGGGCATCTAAAAGTGCTAAGAAAACTATTCGATAGACTTCGCAAATATCAATTGAAGTTGAATCCTGCCAAATGTACTTTTGGAGCCTCTTCAGGAAAGTTATTGGGTTTCATAGTCAGCAAGGACGGGATTCGAGTTGACCCGAGTAAAGTCAAAGCGATACAAGAAATGCAACCCCCGAAGACTCCAAAACAAGTAAGAAGTTTTCTGGGTAGAATCAACTTCATAGCAAGGTTCATATCACAATTGACGTCCAAGTGTGAACCGCTTTTCAAATCACTAAAGAAGAACAATCCGATTGAGTGGAATAACGAATGCCAAGAAGCGTTCGAGAAAATCAAACGATATCTATCAAATCCACCAGTCTTGATACCACCTCGATCCGGAGAACCGTTGATTCTATATTTATCCATACAGGATTCTTCATTAGGATCCGTATTGGGTCAACGTGATGAGACAAGCAAGAAGGAGCATGCAATTTACTATTTGAGCAAAAAGCTTACCACATATGAAGCTAAATACTCAATAGTAGAAAAGTCCTGTTGTGCCCTTGCATGGGTAGCACATCGACTACGACACTACATGCTCAACAACACAACATTACTGATCTCCAAGACTGACCCCATTAAGTACATTTTCGAGAAACCCGCTTTATCAGGCAGGATTGCAAAATGGCAAATGCTGTTATCTGAATACGACATACAGTATGTCACCCAAAAGGCCGTAAAAGGAAGTGTGATCGCTGAATATCTGGCTGATAGAGCATTGGAGGATTATGAGCCCATGAGAATGGACTTTCCTGATGGAGATATAATGACGATAGAACAGGAAGTCGATGAAGAAAATGAAACATGGAAAATGGCATTCGATGGAGCATCTAATGCTTTGGGACAAGGGATCGGAGCTATACTCATCTCTCCAAGCGGAGAGCAGTTTCCCCTCACAGCAAAAATTACATTTCCTTGTACCAACAATATAGTAGAGTATGAAGCATGTGCTATGGGACTCCAAATGGCATTGGATTTGAAAGTGCGAGATCTCCGAGTCTATGGGGATTCCGCATTAGTCATATATCAAATCAATGGAGAATGGGAGACAAGAGATTCAAAATTAATCCCTTACCAAAAGCTTATACTAGACATGACTCGAAGATTTAACAGTATAAGTTTCCATCATCTTCCAAGGGAAGATAATCAAATCCCAGACGCTTTAGCTACTTTGGCTGCTATGTACAAGATAAGCGACCCTGAGCATACTCCTGTGTTCGAGATGAAAATAATAGATTCTCCAGCTTATTGCATGAGCATCGAAGAAGAATTGGATGGAAAGCCTTGGTATCATGATATCAAGAAATACCTCCAAGAACGAACATATCCACTAGAAGCATCAGAAAATGACAAGAAATTTCTACGAAGATTGTCAATGGGTTTTCTTTTAAACCTAGACATACTCTACAAGAAAACCCCAGACTCGATGCTACTTCGCTGTGTAGATACTCATGAAGCACGAAAGATCATGGAAGAAGTTCATTCTGGAATATGTGGAGCACACACTAGTGGTCATACCATGGCAAGACAAATAATGAGGGCTGGCTACTATTGGCTCACATTGGAAAGTGATTGTATTAATCACGTGAGAAAATGTCACAAATGTCAAATATATGCCAACAAGATCCAAGCTCCACCCACCCCTCTTAATGTAACAGCAATACCTTGGCCTTTTGCCATGTGGGGAATTGACGTCATTGGAGCCATTACCCCTAAAGCTTCCAATGGTCACAAATTCATCCTAGTGGCAATTGACTACTTCACTAAATGGGTAGAAGCTATGTCATATGCAAGTGTGACTCAAAAGGTGGTATGCCGGTTCATTAAGAAAGAAATCATTTGTCGTTATGGGCCGCCGGAATGTATCATCTCAGACAATGCCACGAACCTGAACAATGCAATGATGCAGACTTTGTGCCGGCAGTTCAAAATCAAACATCTCAATTCGGCACCTTATCGACCAATGATGAATGGTGCAGTAGAAGCGGCCAATAAAAATATCAAGAGAATTGTTGAAAAGATGATCGTCACTTACAAGGACTGGCATGAGATGTTACCTTTTGCACTACATGCTTATAGAACTTCTACCCGTACTTCTACTGGAGCAACACCTTTTTCTCTGGTATACGGTATGGAGGCTGTATTGCCCATCGAAGTTGAAATACCTTCATTAAGGGTACTAATGGATACTCAATTAAGAGAAGCAGAATGGGTCAAAGCTAGATACGAGCAATTAAATCTAATTGATGAAAGAAGAATGATAGCCCTCTGCCATGGGCAACTTTATCAAAGAAGGATGATTCGTTCTTACAACAAAAAGGTTCGCCCACGACAATTTCACGAGGGTGACATAGTGCTCAAGAAAATTTTACCCATGCAACATGATTCAAGAGGAAAATGGACACCAAATTATGACGGGCCATATGTCGTGAAGAAAGCATTTTCAGGAGGGGCACTAATTCTGACAGAAATGGATGGACGAGAATTACCGAAGCCAGTAAATTCGGATGCAGTAAAGAAATACTTTGCATAATGAAGAAATTTTCAAACAGAAGGGGAGAAGTGGATACAGGGTTACCAAAGTTTATTTGATCAAAGTTGTCAAAGAGAGCTTTCTTCTCTTACACTTTCATTATCTATCTGTACCCAAGATTTTCATATTACTCATAAATAAAAAGCCAATTTTCTTTAACTTACCTTAGATTCTCACGTTCAAAATGCTAAAGTCGCTTCTATCCAGTTCTTTTCCTTCAAATCTCACATTCTTACTAGCCTTAAGTGTGCAATAAATTATGACTTTTGAAGGAAGAATAGTAATAATTAAAACTTAGAAAAAACAAAGACCGTAGATTACTTTGATAAGCTTTATGAATTAAAACAGGTAAGATTGAGGTCCTCCTTTGCGAGCGGCACAGAACATAGGCTAACAAAGAAGAAGGAGTAACAAATCTTTGGGAGATAGCCTTGGTGGTAGCCTGAATGATCGCTTCAGAAGTCTTAACACGTCCATGTCAGCAAGAAAGAATCATACTCACGAATATCTCAACAGGGACAATTATCCAGAGAGGCATAAAGTACGAGGCGGACATTAAGGAAATTGAAGCCAAAATTTAAGAACAAATCAAGGAAAGAAGATTTTTGAAAAGAGTTAGGCTTTTGAGACAATGGACAATAGCTGGAAAGCGAGACAATGAACAACAGCTGGAAAGCAAGACAAGGAACAACAGCTGGAAAGCAAGACAATGAACAACAGCTGGAAAGTGAAACAATGGACAACAGTTGGAAAGCATAAAGAGATTCAACGATAGAAGGCAATTACAAAGAGGATCCAGTAAAGCAAAGATATAAAAAATAAATCCATCAGTTACACATGCTCTGCATTCATGCATTTCACATCATGCATGCATGGCATACAGAACAAGGATCAAATGGGAAGCGTATCCACCGCACAGTCACAGCAGTATAAGCTGACGTCTCAGTGACATCCGTTTTTACCAATCTACCGCTGGATGCACAGCTGATATAGTGGACCCAGCCCCATCAGCAATTCAAGGATAAAGTAGACAATATTGTCAAAATCCTGATAATCAATTCAATAATCGAGGCTACACCGGGATGGACAGAATTGACGCCAGCTTAGCGGTATCCAAGATAAGAAATAGCTATGGTCAAAGATAAGCGTGGATATCGAGAAATATTGTCGTCGAAAGCAGACAATGGATTCAATAATCAAGGACTGGATCAATGTCATGCCTGATGAGATATCAAAGATAAGAAATATCTATGATACTAAAATAAAGTAGGATCCACTTTTCCGGTTAAACGGCGGATACGGTACTCCGTGACTCTCAAGTCGGTTCTCTCAGTTGCCCATAATAACTGATTCCTTCACCCCTTCTTTCTTTTACTTCCTCCTAGAAAATGGATCCTACTTTTTCCGCCTTGCGAAAGTATTTCCCTTCTCTCCCAATGAACATCCTAAAAAAGATCTACCAAGTTCGCTGTGAACGATTAAGAGCTCTGATGCATAAAGGAATCCCTGAAGATGTGCGGTGGTTAATTGAAGCTAAGGTTCGTCTGGCAGGTGAAATCCCAGAGGCATTTGTGTCTTACATGCCTGGTGTTGGCAAAAGTTCTTATGCCAGAAAAAGAAGAGCGAAAAGATTACAAGTCTGCCATAAATGTGGTAGGTGGACTTGTAAGACTAGGTGTCGTTCTTTAGGAATGATCTCCAATAATCGAGAAGATAAAATACGGTTCATCAAGAATGGCTTGAGTAAGGACTCATTGGATGATATCCAATTGACTCTTGAGACGCATTCTTGTGGATCTGTGCAACGTGAAATTCTTGATTTATGGAGTATTTTTCATGAAGAACGAGACCGTTACAGTCCCGGGAATCTGACTTTAAACGACCCTGTTTGCCGGCTTGTAAGAAAGCTAGATGGGAAGCAGATCCTCGACTCATAGAAGCCGTTAATGCCGTTACTGGACGTAAAACCAGTGGAAGATGTAAGCCACAGTCACAATTACTGTACATACAGTTTGTTATATTTGGAAAAATTTGCATTTTCTTTTGACAGATGTACATGCTCCCCTAAGTGTAATCGACACGTTATCCCTTTTCATCACTATAAATGCGTGTTCTTCCTTCTGATTAAACAACAGATAAGATACCCCGTGACTTCTAAAGTCGATTATTCCAGTTTCCTGCAATAACTGATTCATTTCCCTCTTCTCTCAAATTCTTCTCTCATCAATGGATTCTACTCTTTCTGTACTGCGAAAATACTTTCCTTCCCTCCCACTAAAAGTCCTTAAAAAGATCTACCTTGCTAGATGTGAAAGAATCAGAGTTTTTACACGCAAAGGCATTCCCGATAATGTGCAGTGGATAATTGAAGCTAAGGTCCGTTTGGCGGGTGAAGTTCCAGATGCATTTATGCCCCGCATGCCCGGTTTAGGTAAAAGCCGTTATGCCAAAAGGCGAAGAGCAAAGAGACTAGGCGTGTGTTATAAATGTGGGCGATGGAATTGTAATACTAAATGTCTCTCTTTAGGATACATCTCCATAAATCGTGAAGATAAAAGAAAATTCATTAAGAATGGCCTGCGTAAGGAGTCTCTGAAAGATATCCGAGAGACTCTTGAAACGCATTCTTGTGGAAAAGTGCAAGGTGAAATTATCGGTTTATGGAGGACTTACCATAAAGAACGAAACCGTTACAGTCTTGGGAATGTGATTTTAAACGACCCCGTTTGTCAGTTTGTAAGAAAACTAGATGGGAAGCAAATCCCCGACTTATAGAAGGCATTGAAGCCATTACTGGACATGAATTAGTGGAAGATGAGAGCCACAGTCATGATTGCTGTACATATAAGCTGTCATTTGTCTTTTCTTTTGGCAATAATGTACTTACTTCCGTAAGTGTAATAAACGCATTATCCTTTCATCACTATAAATGCGTGTTCTTCCTTCTGGATACGGTACTCCATAACTCCCAAATTCAGTTATTTCCATTTCCTACAATCACTAATTTCTTTCTTTTTCTCTTAAATGCCTCATTCATCAATGGAGCCTTCTCTTTCCGCTCTACGAAAATATTTCCCTTCTTTCCCAATAAATGTTCTTAAAAAGGTTTATCAAGCTAGATGTGAACGATTCCGACTATTTATGCACAAAGGCATTCCTGATAATGTGCGGTGGCTAATCGAAGCTAAAGTTCGTTCGGCTGGTGAAGTTCCAGATGCGTTCTTTCCCCGTATGCCCGGCTTTGGTAAAAGCGTTTATGCCAAAAAGAGAAGAGCAAAGAGGCTAGGCGTCTGTCACAATTGTGGATGGTGGATTTGCGGCAATAAATGTCGTTCTCCAGGAGTGATCACCAGAAATCGTAATGATAGAATAAAATTCATCAAGAATGGCTTGCGTAAGGAATCTCTGGAAGATATCCGAGAGGTTCTTGAAGCGCATTCTTGCGGAATAGTGCAATTTGAGGTTGTTGGATTATGGATAATTCTCCAAAAAGAACGAGAACGTTACAGTCTTGGGAATCTGACCCTAAACGACCCTGTTTGCCAGTTTGTGAAAAAGCTAGATGAGATGCAAATCACTGATTCATAGAAAGCATTGAAGCCGTTACTGGACGCAAAGCCAGTAGAAGACGGAACAAGGTCACGATTACTGTACGTGCTAGCTGTCGCTTTTGAAATTTTCCTCCCCTTTTGGTAATAATGTATCCACTCCTGACATGAACCAAAGTCACGATTACTGTACGTGCTAGCTGTCGCTTTTGAAATTTTCCTCCTCTTTCAGCAATAATGTATCCACTCTTGACATAAGCCATAGTCACGATACTGTACATGCTAGCTGACGCTTTTGAAATTTTCCTCCCATAATGTACCCACTCCTGACATGAGCTATAATTATGACTACTGTATATACCTGCCACTTTTGAAATTTTCCTTCTCATCCGACAATCATGTACCTACTCCTGACATAAGCTACAGTCGCGACTACTGTACATGCTAGCAGCTATTTTGAAAATTTTCCTCCTCTTTTAACGATAGTGTACCCATACCTGACCAGAGTCATACCCGTGACTACTATGAATAGCTGGCAATAATGTATCCATTCTTGAAAAATAAAATTATTGCCTTATCTCTTCATCTCTATAAATATATCCTCTTTTCTCACAAGGGTAAGGATAGGAATGGAGAAAACCCCAACTCGTAAATCCCGAAGTATTTGTGTATTTTCTGGGGCTTTTCCTGGAAAAGATGAAGAGTATTTAAAAGCAGCCAACCATTTGGGTAGAGTATTAGCTGAGCGAAAAATACATTTAGTTTATGGAGGAGGTAGTGTCGGATTAATGGGAGGTGTAGCATCAGCAGCATCTCTAGGAGGAAGTCAAGTTCTGGGCATTATCCCTGGACCTCTGAAATTTATTTCTGGGGGCACGATTGGAGAAGAATTAGTGGTTAAAAATTTACAAGAGCGTGTGTTACAAATGCTTTTAAATGCTGATGCTTTTATCGCTCTACCAGGTGGTTTTGGCACATTGGGAGAAGTCTTTCAAATTGCTTCCATGGCCCAACTTAATTTGCATAAGAAACCCATTGGGCTTTTAAATGTTAACAATTTCTTTACAGGTCTGATAGCTTTTATGGATTATGCTATGCAGAAGAATTTTATATCAAGAGTGGCACGGCGAATCATAATATCCGCAACAACTGCTGAAGAATTGCTAGATAAAATACAAGCTTTTGTTCCTGAACCAGATCCAGCAATGATTCAGATAGACTGGACGCGACAGTCTTTCCCGAACAGTTCGATCCCATAATAGTCCTCTACTAACCCTGTTGAAATATTGTGGAAGAAGAAGTGATCCGATCCGTTTTGCTTGTCCTTTAGTTTTATTATCAGCATTTTCTTTCGTGTTTTAGTTTTTCTTTCAGGGAATTTCTTTTTTTATCTTATAAGATAGTCTCGTCCATGCTGATATTAAAACCATAGGACAATGCCTTTAGGTTGGAATGGCTGAGTAAAGAGTAATTTTTATTGCTCTTGAGACGCATCCTATTAGGTCTATTAGGCATAACATTTTAGGATAGTTAAGCTTCAACCTTATTTGGATGACATATCTCTCAAGCGAATCTATATTTACTAAAGAAAATATTAGATGAACCTTGGATATTGATTCCAAACATCCGTTCCCTTTACATAATTTGTTAGCGATATTGTCATCATCAAGATTCACTCATTTTATCGAAGTCTAAAATTTCGCACTCGCCTATTATGCAAATTCACACTTTCGAAGAAAATTATTCCAATTCTAATTGCTTTCATATAAATTTCGCTCGAGGTTCAAGGAGATTTCCTTAACCTCATTCCATCAATTTTCCTTCAAACGATAGGAGAATTCCTATCGTCGAGGTTCTAAGGAAGGGCCCTTAACCTCAAATCATCAATTTTTCTTCAAACGATAGGAGAGTTCCTATCGTCGAGGTTCTCAGGTAGGGCCCTTAACCTCAAAATAATCAATTTCCTTCAAACGATAGGAGAGTTCCTATCGTCGACGTTCTAAGGTAGGGCCCTTAACCTCAAAATCATCAATTTTCCTTCAAACGATAGGAGAGTTCCTATTGTCGAGGTTCTAAGGTAGGACCCTTAACCTCAAAATCATCAATTTTCCTTCAAACGATAGGAGAGTTCCTATCGTCGAGGTTCTAAGGTAGGGCCCTTAACCTCAAAATCATCAATTTTCCTTCAAACGATAGGAGAGTTCCTATTGTCGAGGTTCTAAGGTAGGACCCTTAACCTCAAAATCATCAATTTTCCTTCAAACGATAGGAGAGTTCCTATCGTCGAGGTTCTAAGGTAGGACCCTTAACCTCAAAATCATCAATTTTCCTTCAAACGATAGGAGAGTTCCTGTCGTCGAGGTTCTAAGGTAGGACCCTTAACCTCAAAATCATCAATTTTCCTTCAAACGATAGGAGAGTTCCTATTGTCGAGGTTCTAAGGTAGGACCCTTAACCTCAAAATCATCAATTTTCCTTCAAACGATAGGAGAGTTCCTATCGTCGAGGTTCTAAGGTAGGACCCTTAACCTCATTCAATCAATTTTCCTTCAAACGATAGGAGAGTTCTTATCGTCGAGGTTCTAAGGTAGGGCCCTTAACCTCAAAATCATCAATTTTCCTTCAAACGATAGGAGAGTTCCTATTGTCGAGGTTCTAAGGTAGGACCCTTAACCTCAAAATCATCAATTTTCCTTCAAACGATAGGAGAGTTCCTATCGTCGAGGTTCTAAGGTAGGACCCTTAACCTCAAAATCATCAATTTTCCTTCAAACGATAGGAGAGTTCCTGTCGTCGAGGTTCTAAGGTAGGACCCTTAACCTCAAAATCATCAATTTTCCTTCAAACGATAGGAGAGTTCCTATTGTCGAGGTTCTAAGGTAGGACCCTTAACCTCAAAATCATCAATTTTCCTTCAAACGATAGGAGAGTTCCTATCGTCGAGGTTCTAAGGTAGGACCCTTAACCTCAAAATCATCAATTTTCCTTCAAACGATAGGAGAGTTCCTGTCGTCGAGGTTCTAAGGTAGGACCCTTAACCTCAAAATCATCAATTTTCCTTCAAACGATAGGAGAGTTCCTATCGTCGAGGTTCTAAGGTGGGACCCTTAACCTCAATCATCAATTTTCCTTCAAACGATAGGAGAGTTCCTATCGTCGAGGTTCTAAGGTAGGACCCTTAACCTCAAAACAATCAATTTTCCTTCAAACGATAGGAGAGTTCTTATCGTCAAGGTTCTAAGGTAGGACCCTTAACCTCAAAACAATCAATTTTCCTTCAAACGATAGGAGAGTTCCTATCGTCGAGGTTCTAAGGTAGGACCCTTAACCTCAAAATCATCAATTTTCCTTCAAACGATAGGAGAGTTCCTATCGTCGAGGTTCTAAGGTAGGGCCCTTAACCTCAAAATCATCAATTTTCCTTCAAACGATAGGAGAGTTCCTATCGTCGAGGTTCTAAGGTAGGACCCTTAACCTCATTCAATCAATTTTACTTCAAACGATAGGAGAGTTCCTATCGTCGAGGTTCTAAGGTAGGACCCTTAACCTCAAAATCATCAATTTTCCTTCAAACGATAGGAAAGTTCCTATCGTCGAGGTTCTAAGGTAGGACCCTTAACCTCATTCAAACAATTTTCCTTCAAACGATAGGAGAGTTCCTATCGTCGAGGTTCTAAGGTAGGGCCCTTAACCTCAAAATCATCAATTTTCCTTCAAACGATAGGAGAGTTCCTATTGTCGAGGTTCTAAGGTAGGACCCTTAACCTCAAAATCATCAATTTTCCTTCAAACGATAGGAGAGTTCCTATCGTCGAGGTTCTAAGGTAGGACCCTTAACCTCATTCAATCAATTTTCCTTCAAACGATAGGAGAGTTCTTATCGTCGAGGTTCTAAGGTAGGGCCCTTAACCTCAAAATCATCAATTTTCCTTCAAACGATAGGAGAGTTCCTATTGTCGAGGTTCTAAGGTAGGACCCTTAACCTCAAAATCATCAATTTTCCTTCAAACGATAGGAGAGTTCCTATCGTCGAGGTTCTAAGGTAGGACCCTTAACCTCAAAATCATCAATTTTCCTTCAAACGATAGGAGAGTTCCTGTCGTCGAGGTTCTAAGGTAGGACCCTTAACCTCAAAATCATCAATTTTCCTTCAAACGATAGGAGAGTTCCTATTGTCGAGGTTCTAAGGTAGGACCCTTAACCTCAAAATCATCAATTTTCCTTCAAACGATAGGAGAGTTCCTATCGTCGAGGTTCTAAGGTAGGACCCTTAACCTCAAAATCATCAATTTTCTTTCAAACGATAGGAGAGTTCCTATCGTCGAGGTTCTAAGGTAGGACCCTTAACCTCAAAATCATCAATTTTCTTTCAAACGATAGGAGAGTTCCTGTCGTCGAGGTTCTAAGGTAGGACCCTTAACCTCAAAATCATCAATTTTCCTTCAAACGATAGGAGAGTTCCTATCGTCGAGGTTCTAAGGTGGGACCCTTAACCTCAATCATCAATTTTCCTTCAAACGATAGGAGAGTTCCTATCGTCGAGGTTCTAAGGTAGGACCCTTAACCTCAAAACAATCAATTTTCCTTCAAACGATAGGAGAGTTCTTATCGTCAAGGTTCTAAGGTAGGACCCTTAACCTCAAAATCATCAATTTTCCTTCAAACGATAGGAGAGTTCCTATCGTCGAGGTTCTAAGGTAGGGCCCTTAACCTCAAAATCATCAATTTTCCTTCAAACGATAGGAGAGTTCCTATCGTCGAGGTTCTAAGGTAGGACCCTTAACCTCATTCAATCAATTTTACTTCAAACGATAGGAGAGTTCCTATCGTCGAGGTTCTAAGGTAGGACCCTTAACCTCAAAATCATCAATTTTCCTTCAAACGATAGGAAAGTTCCTATCGTCGAGGTTCTAAGGTAGGACCCTTAACCTCATTCAAACAATTTTCCTTCAAACGATAGGAGAGTTCCTATCGTCGAGGTTCTAAGGTAGGGCCCTTAACCTCAAAATCATCAATTTTCCTTCAAACGATAGGAGAGTTCCTATTGTCGAGGTTCTAAGGTAGGACCCTTAACCTCAAAATCATCAATTTTCCTTCAAACGATAGGAGAGTTCCTATCGTCGAGGTTCTAAGGTAGGACCCTTAACCTCATTCAAACAATTTTCCTTCAAACGATAGGAGAGTTCCTATCGTCGAGGTTCTAAGGTAGGACCCTTAACCTCAAAATCATCAATTTTACTTCAAACGATAGGAGAGTTCCTATTGTCGAGGTTCTAAGGTAGGACCCTTAACCTCAAAATTATCAAATTTTCCCTTCAACGATAGGAGAGTTCTTATCGCAGAGGCTCTAAAAAAATTTTCCTTAACCACATAGTTTAGGCGGCGAGAAGGTTCTCAATGGCTAGCTAAGACGGACGAAATTTGGTAACTACTTTGCATACATCATGTCCCATGAAGCATGCAAAGGGGGGCAGCTGTTGACACCCAATTTCGTCCGGGTTTTTTTTAAAAATTTTTAAAAAAAAAAAAAAAAACTAATTAAAAAAATTATCATTATTATTATTATTATTGCTAAAAAATTTTAATTATGTTAATTAGTTTAAAATATATTTTTATTTTGAGAAGATTTGATTTAAAATAATATATGTGTGAATATGTATGTGTTTGAAATAAAAATAAAATTTCAGGAAAAAATGACAAAAAAATTAAAAGTTTGAGGTAAAAATGACAAAATTGAGAAGTTTCGGACAAAATTGACAAATTCTGAAAGTTTCAGGAGCTTTGGGTAATTTTTCGCGTCAATTTTGGGCCTAAACGGACGTTTCTGGCCCAAATTGACAGAAAACGTTAAAATTGTCAAAATCAGAAGCTTCTGAGCTTATCCAGAGCTGGAGTAACGTAAAGGACTGAAACTGTCATTTTACCAATTTAAAAGATAAGTTTGATATTTTTTATTAATTTATCCGTCCACAGTTCAGCTAAGCTCCTTCTATAAATACCCCCCCAAATTCAGTTCTGAACACAGAAAAAAATAGCAAAAAAACTTAGAGCTCCGTTTTAAAAAAAAGAGAAAATTACAGCCCTTAGCCCCAGCCCTCTTCCCTTCTTCCCCAGAAAGCCAAATTTTTTTTTTCACTGCTGTTCCCTCTCTCTTTCTCTCTCTCTCTCTCTCCGCCGTGCCCCTCGCTGCCCGCAGCCGCCGCCGTCCCTCCGCCTCGCCGCCCTCGCCGCCGCGCCGCCTCGCCGCCCCGCCGCGCCGCCAGCTGCCCCTGCCTCCCCCTCCTTTCGCGCGCGCCTTCGCGTCTCTGTTCTTCAGATTCAAAAACTTGTTTTGAAAGGTGAAACCTTGATTCCATACTTCATCTTTTCAATTTCTTTCAATTTGGTCACTAACCTTTTATTTTTGTTCCTGCAGAATAAATTACTAACCTTTTTAATTTTTACTTGTTTATTTATTTGTTAATTATTGTTATTATTACTAATCTTCTTTTTATTGTTGTTATTGACTTACTAACAACTAACTTTTAATATTATTATTGTTACTAACCTTTTAATTTTTGCATTATTACTAACTTTTATAATTGTTGTTAACAATTAATTAATTTTTATTATTGTTGTTAATTAATTAATTTAATTAACTTGGCTAACTTTTTATTATTGTTGTTAATTAATTAATTTAATTAACTTGGCTAACTTTTTATTATTGTTATTAATTAATTAATTTAATTAACTTGGCTAACTTTTTATTATTGTTGCTAATTAATTAATTAATTTAATTAACTTGACTAACTTTTTATTATTGTTGTTAATTAATTAATTTAATTAACTTGACTAATTTCTTTTTATTATTGTTGTTAATTAATTAACTTAATTAAACTTGGCTAACTTTTATTTATTGTTGTTAATTAATCAACTTAATTAAACTTGGCTAACTTTTATTATTGTTGTTAATTAATTGACTTAATTAAACTTGGCTAATTTTTATTATTGTTGTTAATTGTTAATCTAACTTTACTAACTTTTTTTATTGTTATTAACAACTAACTATATTAATTGTGCTAACTTTTATTATTGTGTTATTAAAGTGGATGGCCAAAAAGCCCCACTTTATTAATTTTTTTTTTTTTTAACTAAAAGATTAAAAAAAAGGAATTTTATGTGAATAATTTCCTAAAGGCTAATAAAAATTATTTTTTTATAAACAAACATAATGAAATAAATAAATAAATAAATACAAATTTTTTTTTAAATACATCTTTAAAAGTGATGTTTTTTTCTAATTAATAATTAATAATGAAATATAAAAAAGAAATTAAATTCCATGTCCAAATGATCCGCCAGGATCCATGGCTTGGAAAATATTTTTTAAATAAAGTATATAAATAAATTTTCCTTTATTATTAAAAAAATAAAAAAAAAACTTTGGACTAATATTTTTTATTTATCTCTTTATCCAGCAAAATAATAAAATATAATTTTTTTGGTTTCTTTATTAATAAAAAGAATAAAGGAGTAAAAATTTTCTTGGGCTAATATTTTACTTATTTCTTTCAAAATAATAAAAAAAAGATATAACATTTTTTTTTTGTTTTTGTTTCCTTTATTAAATAAAATTTTATTCAAATGATTTCAAATAAAGGTAATAATAAAAATCTTTTAGCAAACAAAAAGAACATAAAAAAAAATCATATAAATATCAAAAACTTTTTATACATATAAATCTTTGATTTCTTTAATCTTTTTTCAAAATAAATTATATAAATATCAAAACTTTACCTTTATTTTCCTTATTAAATAATCATTTTTGCTTAATTTTTTTATCAAAAATAAAACAAACAAATATTAAGATTTTTATTTTATTTTTGAAATATATATATAAATTTCCGGTTTCATCATTAAATAAATAAAGTTTTGTTTACTTTTTGATTCACCTTTTATTAAATAAAATATTAAGGCTTCACTTTTATTTTTAAAATATACATATAAATCTTTAGTTTTCTTCATTAAATAAACAAAAACCTTGATTAAATAATTACTTTCTTGGTTCATCTTTTATCAAATCAAAAAAAATAAGCTTAAAAAATAAATATGTATAAATATCAAGACTTTCTTTATATAAATCTTTTCTTTATTATTTTATTGAATAATTAATTTTGGTTAATCTTTTAAATAAAAAATCAAATACATGAGAATTAAGATTTTATTTTCAACTCTTTTGTTTTCTTTGGTAAATAAATAAAATTCTGGTATTAAATAATTATTTTTATAAAAAATTAGTTCATGGTATATTGGCTGGAAACTGTCTCGTGCCCGCTTTTGAGCTGCTTCACCTGGTGAAGAGGGTCTGGCTGAGTAACAACGCCCCGTACCATGATCAAAGATTTTTTTTTTATTTTATTTTTTTTAAACTCTTTGATTCCTTTAAATTAACTTCTTATTAAATAAAAAAATTAATTGCTTTTGAATTCTTTTATAAATTAAGAAAAAAATCAGATAAAAATAAAAGAAAGATAAAAAAAAGAAATAAAAGAAAGATAAAAAAAGAAATAAAAAAAAAAAAGAAGATAAGAAAAATAAGATAAAAGATAAAAAAAAAAAGAAAAGAAAAGAAAGAAAAAAAAAGAAGTAAAAATATAAAGACAAATTTTTAGTTAGTATTAAAAATCATTACCTTTTAAAAAATTAATTTCAGGAATTAAATAATTACGATTAAGTAAATCAATTTCCATATCCGGATGATCCGGCAGGATCTACGGTTTGGAAAATATCAATTTTTTTAAAATAAATAAATTAAATAAAAAGATAAAAATCCATATTTTTACAATATGGATAAAATTGTTTAAAATTTCACCAAATTCCGTGTCCAAATGACTCGGCAGAGTCCATGGTTCGGAATCAAAAATCTTCCGTGTCCAAATGACTCGGCAGAGTCCATGGTTCGGAAGTATCAAATTTTATCCAACTTAATTACCAAAAATCCACATTTTCGACTAATTCAGTTAAAATATCTAAATTAACTGAAATTTTTTTAAAAGCAAAGTAAAACAAAATTAAAATCAACTAAGGTGCCAATTTTTGGGCGTTTTAACAAAGTTGTTTCAACGTAACCGTACTCCCGAACCCCCGAACTCTCGCAGACCATATTTTAGGTGACCAATCGACCTAAGTAAACTGATTGGTGGCGACTCCAGAAAACCCGACGTTGCCACAATATATAAGATTAATGTAGACATGTGAGAAGAAAATATAAGTATCAATTCTAGGTAAAATCATAAATGGAGGATGTGTGAATTAGAAAAGTTTGTGAAGGATTAGCTCAGTAGTAATAGTTAATTTATTTGTGAATATTTAATTTTGAAGGTTTGCTAAGTGCGAAGTAAAAGAGTTAAAAGTAAGAGCCTTTCTAACTAAAACGCATTTGTTTGGACTAAATCGCTTTTATTTTTTACCAAATCACATTTGTTTGGACTAAATCGCTTTTGTTTTTAATAAGTCACTTTTTTCGTGAATGAGATGTTTTTATTAATAATAAAAAAGTGATGATGAGTTAGCGATATCTTACATATTAATTGTTTTCGCCTTTTTAAAATTCATTAACCGTTTTATACTTTTCTTTTGCTTTTTTAAATAATATTAATGCATCTTAGCAATTTTTTATTTTATCATTTTTTTACAAATTTATCGCTTTTTTGTTTTTTTATTTAATTTTTAAAATCTTTATTCCTTTTTGAATTATTATCATTTTTTTAATCTTTAATCACCTATTACTAATTCTTATCAACTATTTATAATTTTTATCGCCTTTTTAAAATTCTTCAAGCCTTTATCACATTTTTTGTTTCCTTATCACCTTTTTAAAAACTTAATCTTTCCTTAATTATTATCACCTTTTTTATTTTTAATCACCTATTAATAATTATTATCACATTTTTGAAAAATTATATAGCTTTTTTTAGGTTTTAATCACTTTTTTAAATTATTATCAATTTTTTAATTTTAAATCAACTTTTAATAATTATTATCACATTTTTTACAAATTATATCACATTTTTTTGTTTTCAATCACTTTTTTAAAATGTTTATCACATTTTTTAATATTAAAAAGCCTTTTAATAAGTATTATCACTTTTTTTTACAAATTATCACTTTTTTAAAATATTTATCACTTTTTGAATTATTTATCAATTTTTTATATTTAATCACTTTTTTAACATATTTATTACAATTTTTATTTATTTATCACTTTTTAAAAATATTTATTGCATTTTTGAATTTTTTATAACTTTTTTAAAATATTTATTGCATTTTTTAATTATTTATCACGTTTTAATTGTAATAACCCTAGAAATTAAGGAAAATAAAATTACTAAATTACCCTATTTAAAAAAAAAAATTTAAAAAACAATAAGTAAATAAAATAAATAAATAAAAATAAATTAATTAGCATTTTGTCCTTAAAGGTAGTTTTGTAATTTTACCTATGAATTTAGAAAATCAATATAAAATTAAGAATCTTGATCCTTAGATGATTCCTTTAGTAATTATTAAGTCAAATTCCAAACCAGAAGCTCAAAGTCATTTTCTTTAGGCTAGGGGCATTTTTGTCATTTACAACCGAGCATCGGATGAAAAATCTGGGATCACCATTGGATTCTTCTAAAAAAAAATGAGTCAAGAGAAATTTACCTCACTTAATTCTGAATCCGTTTGCTTAGATTTCCAAAAATTTAGCCTACGCGTGTGTAGGGTTTAAATCGGGTTCGTGCTACTGCTACATAGGATTATTATTTATTTATTTTCCCCTAACCCTAATTTCTCTCTTCTAAAACTATCCAGCCGCAACACCTCCTGGAGTTAAAAAAAAAAAAAAAACTAATTATTTCCTTATCTCCATTTTTCCTTAATTAAACACGCACACTAATACGTTTTTCCTTCCATTTTTTTTTATTCCTTGTTTCTATGCGATCAAGCATCTGAAGTGGGTTAGAAATTAAACCTATTTTTTTTCCTCTCACAAACAGCTGCCGCTTATTATTCTCTCCTCCTTCAACAGCACACCACCATAAGAAAAAAAAAAATCAGATTTTGGGAAAAAGGCAGCCCAGCATCCTTTGGTCCTCTTCACGCCGGTTATTGTCTCGTTTATTCCTCCATCAAAACAGTGTAAGTACAGCCCTTTATGCTACGATTAAATTTTATTCTGGATTATTAGAACAATAATTTTGCCTAATCTTACCTAGGTTCATTAGGTTGAAGAGAAATCTCATCCGGACAGTAAAATCGACCCTGCGCGTACCAACGATCCCAGATTCATTTGTGTGAGCCCAAATCCTTCTATATCACTCTTTTAATTTTTTTTCCAGCACCTAAAGGCCTTATATTTTTGCTGTAAATTCTTGGTAGATTACCATTAATCCAAGGTTTGGGTTTTTCCACTCGTTTCCGGTGCAATCTTGTCCATACTTGGTTCTAAGCCCGGTAAGCCACCGTAGCCTCCTTTAAAAATTATCTTGGCTGCCAATTTCGAATATTACAGCCCTAATAATTCTCTTTTGCTTGCTGTCCATGTTGTTACAAAGGGTTAGAAAATCCTTACCTGAAGGTTTGGTGTTTCTTTGGACTCCCGGAGCGTCAGAGATCCCGAAAACACATCGGTAACCGAAATAAAATTTTTTTTCCTTCCAAGATCAGTTTTTACAGCCATTAAATAAGCTTATAAGTTAGTGTATAGCCGCTGTAATTTTTAGGATCAATATCAAGAAGGCTTCCGGCACGATCCCGAATAGGCACAAGGCCACCGAAGGCACCCCGAGACCCTTTTTGCCCACTAGGTAAAATTTCGGTCTAAATGCCAAAAACATGAACCTTCCAAGTACCATTTAGGAAAATTTCTAAATTTTAGCACATTTTCTAATTTTCTACCTTACTAACATTTTGTAGGACCGTCCTAGGAAGCCGCCCCTTTCGCCGTATTATTCCAAACTAGGTAAGGGGGAAGAGCGGGTTAGTTCTCGTGGGCCCTCTTAGGCCCAAAATAAGCATCAACCCGATTAATAAATTTTAAGTAAACAATTAGGCTAAATAAAATCTTTAAATGTGTGGGCAACATGGGTAGGGTAATTAATTAGTTTTCTAGAATTTTATTTTATTTTATTTTATTTCTCTTCCTTTGAGATGTAATTTTGGTTGGTTGGTTGTATGGTTGTAATGATTTGATGTATGATGTATGTTTGGCGCTAGTATCATATTAGGACCGCTTATAACAAGAATTAAATTAGAAATATGTTAGGACCGCCTAAATAAACACCGCTAGTAGCATGTTTAGGGCCGGCGAGACAAACACCGCTAGTACCATGTTTAGGGCCGACAAGCTCATTAGCAACATGATAAGATTGGAAGGAACCGTTAGTGGCATGTTAGGGCCGTAATTAATTATTATCAGCCGATAGATAAAGGATTAGGAGTGTAAATACTAAATGACCAATTTAGAAAGAATTCACGAGAAATGAGATGAACATTTATCACAAATACACTTAAAAGATATCACTGATTGTCATGACATCATGTAACACTAAACTAAGATAACATGATAAAAGAAATAGGATGCACTAGAATCATGGCATTATACTAAAAAGAGCTAAAGTAAAATGAGCTACGGTCATGCATCAATTGGTTGTTGCATATGATTGATGTTTGCCATATACAAGATTGTATTAAGTAAAAGATTTGAAGAGTAAGATAAAATACGAGGCATGCAAGGTTGGTGATGAACCATATCTACATGACCTAATAAGCCGTAAATTTAGACGAGAGGTTCGGAACGGACGATTCGAACCCGAGAGGCATGTTAGGGTGGCGGCAGACCGTCCCTAGTCATGACCCGATATTGACACGGAGTATGGAGATATGATTTGTGCGCTGTCAGACCATAGCTGGCGAGGGACCATGCTTATGGCTGTTATCACGAGAGGCTCTACCTCGGCGTAGGTATCCCGAGAGGCTCTAGCTTGGTGGCATCCCTAGTGGCACTGCCTAAGAGTTATCCCGAGAGTGGGTGATGTACACACTCACCACCCTAGGTTCGTCCGACGGCAATTAAGTATTGGATTAAGTGATCGATCAAGAAGATATTATTTAATCGGTAAAAAGAATTATGCATATGCATGGTAGTTCAAGCATGCTAGTAGGATTTTGATTTTGTTGTTATGATGTTGTATGGAATTGTTCTTTAAGTAAATTGCTACAGCTTAAAGTTTATTATTCGTTGTTGTTTGTTACGGGAATATTAGGACCCACGTGATGGGCCTGATACTTCCCTCTTACTGAGCAAGTTGTGCTCATCCCTCCTCTTAACATGTTTTTCTAGGTGAGTACTATGAGGAGACAGAGTACACTGAACCATATAACGAGGTTCAAGATGTAGAGCAGACTGAGTGAGAGTACACTGTAGCCCCTCGAAAGTAGAACTGGCTGGGACTGAGTTTTAACTTTGTGTTATTTGATTTCTAAAGAAACATATGGCTTGTTTAAATTGGCACCTTATCCGCATATTAGTTTTCCTGGGATTGTCACTTAACTAGTCTGATTTCGTTTAATACTCTTATTGTTTGGAAAATAATTTAAAATAAAATGTTTTACCTCACATTTCTTAAATTATTTTAATTAAATGCTTTATTATTCTGGGAATTTAAGATATTTTTTTTAAATTAAGGTTTATAAAATTGGGGGCGTTACAGTTTGGTATCAGAGCCAGATTCGAGGAAGGCAGTGACCTCACTCAGTAAGTATGCTTCTTGTTTGTTTGCTAAGTTAGAGACCTTTGCTTGTTGTTTGTTTGCTAAGTTAGAGACCTTGGATAGGTTTTAAAAATTTTCCATAATTGAGCATAATATATTAGCAATGTTTCAAACAAAAGTTAACAACTCGGCTTTTTGTAAAGGGACTCGTAAAACAATACACCAATTAATTTAGTGACAAATGATATAGGAGATACCTAGAGCCCACCTAATGCTATAATTTAAAAGTTACTTTCAAAATTAGTTGCCTGCTCCAGACTAAACCTTTTCCTTTTTAGGTTATGGACTTACATGAACATCCTACTCTTTGGGCTAATGAATGCACCCAAAGGTTTTATAGATTTTATGAATAGGGTGTTCCAACAATACCTAGATTATTTTGTCATTGTTCTCTTAAAAAATATTCTGATTTACTCACAAAATGCTGAAAGTCATAGAGAACATTTAAAGTTTATGCTCCAAACATTGAAGGAACATTAGTTGTATTCTAAGCTAAGGAAGTGCGAGTTTTGGTTGAACAGTGTCACCTTTTATGGGTCACATGATAATTACGGATGGAATTTCAATGGATCCTAGCAAGGTTGAAGCTGTAATGATTGGCAACAACTGAAGACTGTATCTGAGATTCGGAGTTTCTTTGGCTTGGAAGGTTATTATAGATGTTTTTGTATAGGGTTATCCAAATTTTGCATGTCTCTTAACCCAACTAACTAAGAAAGATCAACCATTCCAGTAGACCAAAGAGCACAAAAATAGTTTCTAGGACTTAAAGAAACAATTAGTCTCTACACTTGTTCTTACTCTCCCTGATGGCCGAAGTCGCTTTGTAGTTTATACAGATGCATCACATCAGGGGCTCGGTTGTGTATTGATGTAGGTGGGGAAGGTGATTATGGATCCAGGCAGTTGAAGCCTCATGAGCTAATTACTTAACTCATGATCTGGAGTTAGCAGCTATCATACATGCGTTAAATCTTTGGCGACATTATTTTTATGGAAAAGAGTTTAAGGTCTTCACCGACCATAAAAGCCTACATTATCTATTACCAAAAAAAAAAAAAAAAAGAACTCAATAATCGATAGCGTCGTTGGGTTGAATATCTCTCTAATTATAATTGCACTATTCAGTATCACCCAAGCAAGGCTAATCTGGTCGCTGATGCTTTCAGTAGAAAAGTAAGTGCTAAACTGGGTGCTATGGTGGTTTCTGTGTGGAAACTACTAGAAGAGTTCAGACACATGAACTTAGGCATTCAAGTAAAAGGAGACCCCAGGTTCTCATGGCCAGTTTTCATATGGAGCCTACACTTGTGCAAGGGTCAAAGAGGCTTAAATGGAGGATCCACAATGCCAAGAATGGTTAGTTTTAGGGCAGAAAGGATTCAGTGTGGATGTGCATGGTACCTTAAAATTTCAAAACAGATTTGTTGTTCCCTAAGGTAGTGAGATGAAGTATGATGTTTTATTGGCGGCACATGCATCTCGGTTGACCATCCACCCGGGGGCACCAAGATGTACCATGATTTGCAGAAAATCTTTTGGTGGGGTGGCATGAAGAAGGATATTGAAGAGTTTGTATCTAGATGTCTGACTTGTCAGAAGGTCAAAGTAAAACACCAGAGACCTGGAGGACTGCTACAGCCATTAGAGATTCCTCAATGGAAGTGGGCTGACATTGCAATAGATTTCATAGTTGGGCTACCTGCTACTCGTCATCGACATGATGCAATATGGGTTATAGTTGATCGGTTAACCAAGTCAGCCTACTTTTTGGTAATCCAAAAGACTTGGCCTGTAGCTAGATTAGCTTAATTATACATATCTGAGATAGTTCATCTTCAAGGAGTACCGAGGAGCATTGTTTCTGATAAGGATCCATGATTCACATAACAGTTTTGACAGGCTTTACAAGAACAGTAGGGTACTGTGACATTAATGAGCACTGCTTATCATCCACAGACAGATGGACAGTCGGAGAGGACTATACAAACTATTGAGGATATGCTTAGAGCTTGTGCACTAGATTACAAGAACTCCTGGGATAATGACCTGCCACTAGTGGAGTTTGCTTATAATAATAGCTATCACTCCAGCATTCAGATGGCCCCATATGAGGCTTTGTATGGACGTAGTTGTCGTACTCCGGTGTGTTGGGAAGAAGTGGGCGACATGCCTTTGTTAGGGCCAGATTTAGTACAACAAACTTCAGATAAGGTTAAAATAATCAAACAACGATTGGTAGCGGCTCAAGATAGGCAGCGAAGTTATGCAAACCAGAGGCGTCGTCCCTTGGAGTTTTCTGTTGGTGATCATGTGTTCCTAAAGGGGTCACCGACCAAGGGAGTTCAACGCTTTGGAGTGAGAAGAAAGTTAGCCCCGCGCTTTGTTGGACCTTTTGAAGTCTTAGAACGGGTTGGAGAGGTGGCTTATAGAGTAGCTTTACCACCTAACTTGGCTAGAATTCATAATGTGTTCCATGTGAGTAATATTCGAAAGTATCAGCCAGATCCAGCACATGTTATTCCGTGGGAGCCGTTGCAGTTACGCGAGGATTTGACTTACGTCGAAGAGCCTTTGGCCATTGTGGATCGTAGAGAAAAGGTTTTGCGCAACAAAGTCATTCAACTGGTAAAGGTCATTTGGAATAATCATGGAGAGCAAGAAGCAACTTGGGAAGTTGAGGATGAGCTTCGGAAGAAGTATCCATAGCTTTGAGGTACTTCTTAACACCCTCTTTCAAAATTTGGGGACAAATTTCTTTTAAGGGGAGGAGGCTGTAATAACCCTAGAAATTAAGGAAAATAAAATTACTAAATTACCCTATTTAAAAAAAAAAATTTTAAAAACAATAAGTAAATAAAATAAATAAATAAAAATAAATTAATTAGCATTTTGTCCTTAAAGGTAGTTTTGTAATTTTACCTATGAATTTAGAAAATCAATATAAAATTAAGAATCTTGATCCTTAGATGATTCCTTTAGTAATTATTAAGTCAAATTCCAAACCAGAAGCTCAAAGTCATTTTCTTTAGGCTAGGGGCATTTTTGTCATTTACAACCGAGCATCGGATGAAAAATCTGGGATCACCATTGGATTCTTCTAAAAAAAAAATGAGTCAAGAGAAATTTACCTCACTTAATTCTGAATCCGTTTGCTTAGATTTCCAAAAATTTAGCCTACGCGTGTGTAGGGTTTAAATCGGGTTCGTGCTACTGCTACATAGGATTATTATTTATTTATTTTCCCCTAACCCTAATTTCTCTCTTCTAAAACTATCCAGCCGCAACACCTCCTGGAGTTAAAAAAAAAAAAAAAACTAATTATTTCCTTATCTCCATTTTTCCTTAATTAAACACGCACACTAATACGTTTTTCCTTCCATTTTTTTTTATTCCTTGTTTCTATGCGATCAAGCATCTGAAGTGGGTTAGAAATTAAACCTATTTTTTTTCCTCTCACAAACAGCTGCCGCTTATTATTCTCTCCTCCTTCAACAGCACACCACCATAAGAAAAAAAAAAATCAGATTTTGGGAAAAAGGCAGCCCAGCATCCTTTGGTCCTCTTCACGCCGGTTATTGTCTCGTTTATTCCTCCATCAAAACAGTGTAAGTACAGCCCTTTATGCTACGATTAAATTTTATTCTGGATTATTAGAACAATAATTTTGCCTAATCTTACCTAGGTTCATTAGGTTGAAGAGAAATCTCATCCGGACAGTAAAATCGACCCTGCGCGTACCAACGATCCCAGATTCATTTGTGTGAGCCCAAATCCTTCTATATCACTCTTTTAATTTTTTTTCCAGCACCTAAAGGCCTTATATTTTTGCTGTAAATTCTTGGTAGATTACCATTAATCCAAGGTTTGGGTTTTTCCACTCGTTTCCGGTGCAATCTTGTCCATACTTGGTTCTAAGCCCGGTAAGCCACCGTAGCCTCTTTTAAAAATTATCTTGGCTGCCAATTTCGAATATTACAGCCCTAATAATTCTCTTTTCCTTGCTGTCCATGTTGTTACAAAGGGTTAGAAAATCCTTACCTGAAGGTTTGGTGTTTCTTTGGACTCCCGGAGCGTCAGAGATCCCGAAAACACATCGGTAACCGAAATAAAATTTTTTTTCCTTCCAAGATCAGTTTTTACAGCCATTAAATAAGCTTATAAGTTAGTGTATAGCCGCTGTAATTTTTAGGATCAATATCAAGAAGGCTTCCGGCACGATCCCGAATAGGCACAAGGCCACCGAAGGCACCCCGAGACCCTTTTTGCCCACTAGGTAAAATTTCGGTCTAAATGCCAAAAACATGAACCTTCCAAGTACCATTTAGGAAAATTTCTAAATTTTAGCACATTTTCTAATTTTCTACCTTACTAACATTTTGTAGGACCGTCCTAGGAAGCCGCCCCTTTCGCCGTATTATTCCAAACTAGGTAAGGGGGAAGAGCGGGTTAGTTCTCGTGGGCCCTCTTAGGCCCAAAATAAGCATCAACCCGATTAATAAATTTTAAGTAAACAATTAGGCTAAATAAAATCTTTAAATGTGTGGGCAACATGGGTAGGGTAATTAATTAGTTTTCTAGAATTTTATTTTATTTTATTTTATTTCTCTTCCTTTGAGATGTAATTTTGGTTGGTTGGTTGTATGGTTGTAATGATTTGATGTATGATGTATGTTTGGCGCTAGTATCATATTAGGACCGCTTATAACAAGAATTAAATTAGAAATATGTTAGGACCGCCTAAATAAACACCGCTAGTAGCATGTTTAGGGCCGGCGAGACAAACACCGCTAGTACCATGTTTAGGGCCGACAAGCTCATTAGCAACATGATAAGATTGGAAGGAACCGTTAGTGGCATGTTAGGGCCGTAATTAATTATTATCAGCCGATAGATAAAGGATTAGGAGTGTAAATACTAAATGACCAATTTAGAAAGAATTCACGAGAAATGAGATGAACATTTATCACAAATACACTTAAAAGATATCACTGATTGTCATGACATCATGTAACACTAAACTAAGATAACATGATAAAAGAAATAGGATGCACTAGAATCATGGCATTATACTAAAAAGAGCTAAAGTAAAATGAGCTACGGTCATGCATCAATTGGTTGTTGCATATGATTGATGTTTGCCATATACAAGATTGTATTAAGTAAAAGATTTGAAGAGTAAGATAAAATACGAGGCATGCAAGGTTGGTGATGAACCATATCTACATGACCTAATAAGCCGTAAATTTAGACGAGAGGTTCGGAACGGACGATTCGAACCCGAGAGGCATGTTAGGGTGGCGGCAGACCGTCCCTAGTCATGACCCGATATTGACACGGAGTATGGAGATATGATTTGTGCGCTGTCAGACCATAGCTGGCGAGGGACCATGCTTATGGCTGTTATCACGAGAGGCTCTACCTCGGCGTAGGTATCCCGAGAGGCTCTAGCTTGGTGGCATCCCTAGTGGCACTGCCTAAGAGTTATCCCGAGAGTGGGTGATGTACACACTCACCACCCTAGGTTCGTCCGACGGCAATTAAGTATTGGATTAAGTGATCGATCAAGAAGATATTATTTAATCGGTAAAAAGAATTATGCATATGCATGGTAGTTCAAGCATGCTAGTAGGATTTTGATTTTGTTGTTATGATGTTGTATGGAATTGTTCTTTAAGTAAATTGCTACAGCTTAAAGTTTATTATTCGTTGTTGTTTGTTACGGGAATATTAGGACCCACGTGATGGGCCTGATACTTCCCTCTTACTGAGCAAGTTGTGCTCATCCCTCCTCTTAACATGTTTTTCTAGGTGAGTACTATGAGGAGACAGAGTACACTGAACCATATAACGAGGTTCAAGATGTAGAGCAGACTGAGTGAGAGTACGCTGTAGCCCCTCGAAAGTAGAACTGGCTGGGACTGAGTTTTAACTTTGTGTTATTTGATTTCTAAAGAAACATATGGCTTGTTTAAATTGGCACCTTATCCGCATATTAGTTTTCCTGGGATTGTCACTTAACTAGTCTGATTTCGTTTAATACTCTTATTGTTTGGAAAATAATTTAAAATAAAATGTTTTACCTCACATTTCTTAAATTATTTTAATTAAATGCTTTATTATTCTGGGAATTTAAGATATTTTTTTAAAATTAAGGTTTATAAAATTGGGGGCGTTACATTAATAATTATTATCGCTTATTTCAAATTTTTATCACTTTTAAGCATTTTCTACTTTTCTTTTTCTTGTTTAAATAATATTAATGCTTTTTTGTAATTTTTATTTCATCACTTTTTTAAAATATTGATCACATTTTTAAAATAGTTTTTGTTTCTTTAACATCCTACATATAAAATCTCCCAACAAATTTAACAGTTAAAATCAAAACAACAAATTTATCAGTTAAAATCAAAATATACCGGCTGTAAGGGGGTGAGAAACGTGGGACTCCAGGTCTAAGTAGACAATTGTTGAAGGTCAAAATTTCTTCCAAGGTGTTAGTTTTTTTATTATGGATGTCCTGAAATCGCATGGTAATTCTTTCACATAGTCTCCAGCAGCACCATGAGACATTGTTTGCAGATGAAATGTAGGAATATGGAATGTGAGGAGTGGGAAAGATGGGCCTGGGGGCAATGAGAGCATAGAAGAATGGAGGAACATTAAATAATGGAGTTACAAGGGGTAGGTGTAAAAATTCAAAAGGGGTTGGGGAAATTTAATAGCGGGGTCTTATCCTTTAAAGGCTAATGACAACATCTCCCCTATGGTTAATGCAACTTACACGTTGCTTCATATCTCTCAAAACTAACACAAAACCCCACCTTCATGCCTTAGTGTTTTACACTTTTTGATCTCCAAAATTATATTGCTTTTTTGGGTTTTAATCACTTTTTTAAAATATTTATCACTTTTTTAAATTATGATCAACTTTTTTTAATTTTAAATCACCTTTTAATAATTATTATCATTTTCTTACAAATTATATCACTTTTTTTTAATCACTTTTTTAAAAATATTTATCACTTTTTGGAATTATTATCATCTTTTTCTTTAATTGCCTTTTAATAATTATTATCTCTTTTTTGACAAATTATATAGACTTAACTGTTTTACCCAGAATTCATACCGCTTATATGCATTTAGGGGCCACTTTGTGACCACATTCCCCAAAAAATAGACCGCTAAATTAGTGGTTGACTTTAAAAGCCATAATATGAACCGCATTTTTTTGTTATACAAATTATGAGGTTTTGTAGTTCAATTTAAAGGGTCTGAGTCGAAACCACTGGTACACGGTTAGAGGCAAAATTTTTAACCGTTTTACTCAGAATTTATACTGCTTGTATGTATTTAGAGGCTACTTTGTGAACCACATTCTCCAAAAAATAAACCGCTAAATTAGTAGTTGATTTTTCGAAACCAGAATGTTAACTGCTTTTCTGTTGTGCACTATCTGGGCCCTTGTGGTTTAATTTGAGGGACTATTTTATGTAACTGCTGCATTTGTGGTAAGCTTTTTTGGGAGCTATAATATGAACCATATTTTTTTGTGGTACAAATTATGGGGTTTCATGGTTCAATTTTAGGGGCATGAGTCGAAACCGCTAATACATGGTTATGGGTCATTTTTTTAACCACTTTACCCAGAATTTATGCCACTGGTATGTATTTATGGGCTACTTTGTGAACCACATTTCCCAGAAAATTACTCGCTAAATTAGTGGTTAACTTATTCATTCTTGTATATCCAGTTTTTTTTTTTTTTGTGTAAAATCATTTTAATATTTTTTGATGCTCAATTAGCTACGAAAAAAATATGAAAGATATTAAAATTAATGAAATTTAGTTATTAGATGTTTCAATTTTGGATGTCAGGAGTTATTGTAAAACACTACAAATGAAGTCGAGGTAAAGTATTAGTTTTTAAACATAGGGGTAAAGTGTAAGTTATATTAGACCATAAGGGAATGTTGTCATTAACCCTTAAAGGATATGAAAAGGCCACAATAGTTTTAAAAAAATGATAAAAATTTGAAAAAATCGTAAAAAATGATAAAAACTTAAAAAAATTTATAAATATTTTTAAAAATGATAAAAATTTAGGAAAAGACACTAAAATTTATGAAAGGTGAAATTTTTTTTAAAAAGATGATAACATTATTTAAAACATTTTAAAAAGGGATAAATTTTAAAAAGCTATTAAATTTAGTAAAAGGCGATAAAAATTATGAAAATGTGATAAAATTTTTTAAAAAGATGATAATATTATTTAAAACACGATAAAATTTTAAAAATGGATAAAATTTAAAAAGTGATAAAATTTTGAAAAAGGCCATAATATTATTTTAAAGGTGATAATGGTTTAATAAAAGCGATAAAAAAATGATTTACAGTAAAAAAAGGCAATAAAAAAAAATAAATTGATAAAAGTCCTATAAAAGTGATTAAAAAAATGAAAAACCGAGCATATCAGTATTTTTTAAAGTTCGATTAGTTATGAAAAAAATATGAAAAACCTTAAAAATGCTGTGAAATGTGGTTATCAGATGGTTTAATCTACCCTCATTTACTGTATTAACTCCCTCTTACCAACATACACAACCATTACTCCTACATTAATTCATTTCTCTATATTAAATCAAATTTCTCATATTAATTCTCATTCCATTTTTTCATTCCACCTACAATCTTCTTATTCTATTAATACATACTGCTATTTCCCTCAAATTATTTAATATTATTTTTTTTACTTTTATCTCACCTTAAATCAAACTCATCGCATTAAGTCTCTTTCTCTCAAAGTATTTACCACTATTTAATACCTTTTTTTTTTACTTCTATCTACATTATTTACCACTAACGTGTTAATAATTATATTTACTGAATTTTTTAAATATAATATTACATATTATTTTATGTTTTTACACGTTATTCCCTTTATAAACTAAACTTATTTACATTTACAACTGAAATAAGCAGGTAACCAGTAAAAATTTTTTACAGGCTACTGTTTTATTTTTTATCGTTTTCTTCAATAGCCACTGCGACAATGCAGAATCTTCCAAATAAATAGCATAGTTCTCTAGCATAGGATGGTTTGGAGGGTGTAATTAGAATATGTGTTTTCTATGTTGTGTGCCTCACTTCTTAGGCACTAGTACCCCAGGGGTACTTATGTTATCCATCTCTATGGTGTTTATTAGGGGTGAGTATGGTTGAGTAAATCCGAAATCCAACCTGAATCACCCTACTTGGTTAGATTGGATTGGATAAAAATAGATTATGGTTCGTATGTTAGTTTTACATTTGTTAGAACTATTGATTTTTGGATTTCATGTGGAACCAAACCAATATGGAATCAAACTCGAGGTATATATATAAATATATATATATATAAATTATGATATTAGTAAATTGCTTATATCTTTTATGTATGAACATGTACATTAAAAAATATGATATTAATAAAAAAAACTATCGTATTACTAAATTGCTTATATATTGAGAACACGAGGTTTTTTTTAACCTGCACTTTGTAGCGAGTTTTTTTTTTCTTAAATTTGTGATTAAAATAAATATTAGTAATAAATAACTAAAAAAAATTTTGTCACAAACTTATTCTAGTAAATTAAAATTTTACTTTATTTTAATTTTAAGTTGATCATTTTTTATATCATGTTCTTGCCATTCAAATGATTAGTTAACACATGTACATGCTTTGAAATAATGAATAATTTTTGTGTCACTAAAGGAGAATTCACTAAAAAATTAATTTCACCTTCTATCAATTCAAATTTCAATATTTAATATTGATGAAAAATTTTATTTAGAAAAATTTGCTTTCAATTTTAACAGTTATGGATAAAATTATTTTATTAAACCATATAAATTTTGAATTAAATAAGTCATTCCACAAAACTCAATTAATAAAGATTAAAAGAAAAAGAATTGGCCAAAAAAATTTAGAGACTAAGACATGAAATGAAAAAATTTTAGGTATTAAAATTTAATAATTGATGGTGACCAATGTTTTGCTCTAGAATATAGTACATAAAAAATAAAAAAAAATCAAGACTGAAGGAGCACATAGAAAGGATATAGTTAAATAGTTATTATTTATTAAGTTTGGGACTAAAACATAACATGGTTCGAGCTTAGCAACCAAAATGGGAAAGGAAAGAAATTCAAGGACTGAAATCACAGTTTAACCATAAGAAAAAGTGAAACAGGGGACACTCAAAAATTACAATATAGCCCCCCAAGACACAATTTCCTTGAAAGAAGAGGACGAAACTTAAAAAAGAGTCAATCATGTCAGCAGAAAAGCAAAAACAAAAAGGAATCGGTACTGTTTTAAAAAGTAATATTGTACATGTTTAAAATGATGGATGCTTTTTTCTTGTTAAAGAATAATTAACTAAAAAAAATTCTTATCAACTTAAATTCTAATTTTTAATATTTGTGAGAAATTTATTTAGAAAAATTCACTTTGAATTTTAACAATTATGAATAAAATTACTTTATTAAACCATAAAGCTTTTGAATTAAATAACGCATATTACAAAACTCAATTATCAATAATGAAAAGATATGATGGAAATAGAAAAATTGTGTTTAATTTATTTTTCTTTAGAAAATTGTACATAAAAAAAGAAAAGAAGCTTGGGGAGTAAGAGGGCAAATAGAAAGAATATTAAGCAATTATTAAGTTTGGTGACCAAAACGTAATACTGGTCAAAATTAGTAACTTAAATTGTAAAGGTTAAAAATTCTAGTACTGAAAGCGCAGTTAACCACAGCAAAAAGTGAAGCAGGCATAAACTGCAAAAATTGCTTTATGAGCCCTCGGAAATCTATACACTTGCAAAAGTGGGACCAAACTTAAAAAAAAATCAATATAGTCCAGAAAAAAGCAAAAAAAAAAATTTTGTGGCACTATTCATGAACAGTAACCTAAATTCGGTAATTAATATATAGTTATAATATACATTTAAACGTTGGTTAAGTTGTATATTATGTTAAATATTTCTTAAATTGGTTATAGATAATTTTATTGGATTACAAAATTTATTATTATTATATCTATTTTATAGAAATTAAAAAAAATATGAGAACTAAGCTCATAGTTCTCGTTCTGTTTGGTTTTCATAGGATTTTTTTAAACTTTCTACTTTCTGAATTGGTCCAGTAAAGGGGAACGAACTTGACCCATACTCAACCCTAGTATTTGTAGCTCTAGGTGAAAGCTCTAGTTGCAAGATTTGTTTTCAATTTTAGTGCATTATCAGACTCTTTAATATTCCACACAATATTCAATATGATAGATACATTTTCAAACATTTGTTTCATATAGCACTATCCATATTTTTTCCTAATTTCTTAATTATATTACTAAATATCGTTGTACCAAAAAAAAAACAAACTAAATATCGGTGTACTCAAAAGGCCAAAATCCATTATTCATCCCTCAAGTTTGGTGATTTGCACGAGTTAGACCCTAAAGTATGACTCATTGTGACCGAGTCCTTTAAGTTTGATAAATGTTATGACTTAGTCCTGAAACAAAGCAGCTCCAGTAGAGACATAAAAGATATAGAATTTGTTCTATACAATTACACAAGTTAATTGTTGGGCGGAGTTTGCTTTATCTATTTTCAAGTTGTTATGAGTTTATAAATGAAATTCATGTACAAAATTAAAAAAATATATTTTTTTTCCAATAGAATCGGTAACCAAGAATAAATTTGGACTTCGAAGTATATTAAACTTCCATTGCCGGTGTTCACTGGAGAAGGCAAGCACAATCGAGACCGGTCATCATTGTGGCAGCTAATGTGCTAAACCTGGGCAATGCAGCTGATTTGCTAAATCTGGGCAATGCTCAAAGACCAGAGAGGGATCAGAATAAGCAAAAGAGCAGAGAGAGGAGACAAGGTACCTTAGAAATCATCCTTTTCATTGTTCAGGATTATGTCGGTACTTGTAGACATTATCTATGCTCTAAAGTACCCATTAATAGTGTTGGTCATGGAGGCTTTTCTCTCTTGATCTACAATGGAGACATTAACTTGTTCCATGATCAAGGACTTGGTTCCACCTGGTTAAAAAAAAAGTTTGCTTTGGTTAAAATTGGACAATAAATTTTTGTATCAACAAATATACTAGCCAATCAGTATGGCTAATTTGCTTTACCTTCCACCATACTAAGTGGGATCAAAAGTCATGTTATCGTGAATTTTATTCTTCATTTTTTTGTGAATTTAAGTGGTACCATATCAGTTACAACAGCCAAAATATTTGCAATTTTAGGATCACCACATGTATCAGAGCTTCAATCTTTCTGTGCATCCCAAGAGTATTCGAGAGACCAGACAGGATTTTGTACCAAGCAAGAATATTTAGCATCTGCAGCAATCATATGAAGAAGGCCTGCTCACTTCATGTTTCGAAAATCTGAAAATTCTTGATATAATTTAACTATAAGAGCCTCCTTTCTTTTTCCTATTCCCTACCCAATTGGAGCTATGCTTCTTCCTATTTTCCCACTTTCTCATCCACCTCAGCACAATCCCAGGCAAAGCTTTTCCACATCAGCCAGAAAAATAAAGCTTCTAACTTTTCATCTACTTAAGGACTAATTAGTCGCAACATTTTTTGAACTTAAAAGACTAAGTCACAATGAGTTATACTTTGGGGACTAGTTCATGCGAGTCACTAAACTTAAGGGATGAATTGTGTATGTAGGCCTACTCGAAAATTACGTCGTCACCGCAGCCAACCTTTTTTTGATGCTTGGTAACCCAAACAGGGTTTGTAAGAAGGGATTTTCCATTGTATTGTGAACAAATTTACCGGGCCATATTTACTAATTTTAACCGTGATATTCACGTGATTGTTACGGTGACAGTGACCTAATTGAAATTTTTAAATTTTCAGAAGAACTACCCAGAAAATGTCCCAAGCCTCAGGGTACGTAATCAGCTGGTTATTTCCTTGACGAGGAGGAAGAAACCAAGCGCATGATGTCAAAAGCAAAGAAGCAAACAAAACGCTGCCAGACGCCTGGTCTGTTGACCAAACACATCAATTCCTGGACTCGATCACATTGTTCCTTTCGTGCTATCTCTGCCTCGTTGCTGACCTCCTCGATGCATCATGCCATCGCCACAATCACACATCTGCTGCCCCTCACATAATATGTCTGCCCACGTCCTCAAACTTCAGCCCAAGTGGTTGGGTTTAGGACATCAAGGTAAATTAGGAATTTAAATCCTACCTCTATCAAATTTTTTATAAAAAAATAGTTATATTGGTTCAGTGGCCTTTTAAATTTAAAAAAAAGTAGAGATTTCTTCATTTCTTAATTACAATGTATCTTATACCCTTGTACTTATACAAATTTTTTCTGATTACAAAAAATGTGTGTGTGTGTGTATCTTCCCACCTACGACTGTTTCAGGTGCACTTACGCTGTATTTTGTGTGAGTATTAAAAATTTCAAGGTTTTAGAGGAAAAACTCACCCAAGTTCATATTCTCCGCTTTGACTTGTAATGTCTTGTTTCATATTTTGGGTACAAAAAAAAAATCATTTATAACAAAATTAATAAACCTGACTTCATTTTCAGCTGTTAATCAAACTGTAACATAATAGATTTTTTAAGCCTTTAGTACATATAAATAATACTAAATCTATCCAAAATTCTTTAAAATAATTGTGTTTGACAGAAAAAAAAAATTGTACATGTTGTTTTCATTTTTATCATTCATTTTTTGCATGTAAATCAATAAAAATAGAAATAGTGGATATTGAAATTATAATTTAAAAAATAGAATAGTAAAATAATTTAGTAAATGTAGAAATTTAAGACAGTCTAAAATAATATTTAATCTGTCCCAATTTAGATGAAATGTATTCCTTTTTTGTATGTCCAAAAAAGGTTGAAACGTTTTATTTTTAAAAAAATTTTAAACAATCAATTTATATTTTTACCCACTTTTAAACTTTCATTACACAAAATTCAATAAAAAAATATTTTTTTAATCTTCACTCAATCTCCCATTGAACAAAACCCAAAAAAAATTTTAATTATTATTTAAAATCTAACTATACAAAATTTAAAAAAAATTAATTTTAGTTTCATGGATATAATTAAAAAAAATAACACAAATTTCATATACTTTAACATCCTATCTAAAAAAACGTTTTACGTATTATGGGAGTGAGGGAGTAAATAATAAGAGAATGTGAGAAAATACAACTTCTCTCCTCCGCCCTGACATTCAATGATCCGCTGAATGTCATCGCCCGTCATTTACTCTGGACAGACAGACAGTTGCGTGTTCGGCTTAAATGCGCCAGTAGTCCCTAAACTTTTGTGACTTTAGCAAGTTAGTCCTAAAAAGAAACTCATTGTGACTCCATCCCTCAGGTTTGTTAAATATGTGATTTAGTCCTTGGTTTGATGGGTAGATGATGGCGTTACTTTTTCCAGGTCATGTGATGTGAGGCTTGCTCTGTGCTTAGATGGAAAGGGAGAAATATAGGAGGTCAATGGCTTCAAGTTAGTGAGAAAGAATAGTTAAAAAAAAAAAGGTCAATGCTTTAGGGGACCATATTGGCAATAATTTGGCCTGTTTCGTAGGGCTGAAAATGGGTAAGGCCGAGCACGAGCTCGCCAGGCTCGAGCTCGGCCTATCACTATTCAGCACTACTCGAGCTCGAGCTCGAGCTCGGCTCGAAAGTGCTCAAGGCTTGAATAAAAATATGAATTTAAAAAAAATCTGAAATCAAGAACAAAAAATTTATATACGAAAATCCTAAACAAAAATTAAATACCAGGTGCGACGAGCCGGAGCCGACGATAATTGATGTGCTATGCGTGGTGCTGATTCTGAAGCATCGGTGTCGCAGAGTGGAAGCGTCGGTCCGTCAGAGACGAGGACGAGAGGGAATCAGAATCCACTACGAAGTGTGAAGGCGAGGCCGCGAGGGATAGGAATTACCAAAGCCGAGCCATCGAAGGGAGTAGCCGACACCGAGTAGGTGACTGGGTGGCGAGTTAGGGCAGGGGAGAGCCGGGACGGGAGTCGGGACTCGGGAGATGGCCAATGGGGAGAGTGACGATCTGAATGAAGGCGCCGATGAATTTGACAGGGACGATCTGAATCTGATCTGAATGAAGGCGTTGATGAATCCGATAGGCGATAAAGATTCGAGACTCGAGAGTCGAGAGATTGTTCCTGGGTTTGGGACTCTAGATTGGAGTTTGCGAAAGGCCGAGAGGGAGTAGGGACTAAGGGGAAGGGCCGAACTGCCGAAGGGGAGTGGCCTGGGACTAAGGGAAGGACCTAATAATATAAATATCGAGCCTGGTAAGCTCAAGGGCCTAAAGAGCCGAATATGTGTAGGCTCGAGCTCGGCTCGAAAATAACTCGAGCCCAATTTTTAGCTCGAGCTCGAAAACACTCGACTCGAAAATCTCTTACTCGAGCTTAAGCTCGATCTACTCAAATAAAGCCCGACCCATTTTTAGCCCTACTATTTCGTAGAGAATGGAGCATTGAAAGGAGAGAGAGAGCTGTGAACCAACTAGTCAAAATTGAAGAGGTGGACCATGTTTATAAAGCTTTTCTAGTTAAAGGTGAAAAATTTATGGAAAATTACATTAACCTCCCCTGAGATTTGGCAAAATCTACGAATGCCTCCTCGCTGTTTCAAAAACCTACAATTGCCCCCACAACCTTTAACACCGTTAATCTCCGTTAAGACAAAAAAGGGAAGAACTATATTTTACTATCCTAACTTTCTTTGTTTAATAACTTTGCCCTCCAACTTCCATCCCTCCCACTCTTCATCGCCTGGATTCTTACTCGCCGGTGAAAATCGTAATCAAATCAAAGACAAAATCGAATCAAACACCCAGAATCAAATCATAAAAGAGTCAAAAACCCAGAATAAAAAAAAATGGGAAATTGAATTAAAAACAAGAGAATACCAAATCAAAACAATAGGAAATCGAATTCAAAACCAGAACAATCATCTGAAACTAGAACAATCATAACAATCGAATTCGGGCGCCCACCTTCCGGAACAAAAACAATCAGAACCAAACGAATTGGACCTTCAGGCAACGTGCTTCGCAACCGTTCTCCCCGGTCACCGTCGCCGAATCTCGGTCCTCCATCGAAGAGATCGACTTAGCGATTCTAGGTTCTCTGGTTTCGTGATTCCAGGTCATCCGCTGTAGGACAGGGAGATTCGGTGAGGCAACCACGACCGAGATTCGACTCTTCGACGTCGATCTCTTGTGATTGTTTGACCGAGAAAATGGACCAGAGAGAATCGGAGTGGGGACCGGAGAGAATCAGAGAGAAGACCGACGCGGCGAGGACGACAGAGATTCGGCTGTTCAACGTCGATCTCTCATGATTGTTCGACGCCGATTCGACTATTCTATCTCAGGCGACTATTCGACTATTCGATGCCGATCAGATCGTGAGAAAGGCTGTTCGACTAATTCGCCGTTCACCGGTCCTCGTCAGTCAGACGCCGTTGGTGGCTCCTTGTCTATCAGTCCTCGTCGGTCGTCGCCTCCGACGCAATCCACCGTGCCTGTTGTACTTCCAGCCCTTGCTTAATTGGAGAGTGGTGTTGTTCACAGATTATAACAGTAAGAGAGAAGAAGAAAAAGGAGTTAGGGCTAAGGAGTAGGAATCCGAATCCACTGTCCCCTGTTTGCGTGTCCCCTCCCTGTCCCCTTTACTCTCCAGCAACTTTGACGGGCCATCATGTCTCTGTATCGCCAATAATGACGGTGGCCGGAGCCTCAAGATGGTCGAGCAGCTGCTCGAAGGGAGCTTCCATCTTCGTCATCACAGCCTCATAGAATCCAGGAAAGTCAACGGCTTTGAGTTGTTCTGGCGGCACGACGTTGGGGATGGTTTTGAAACGAATCGAGTAAGGCTTAGGATCCGGCCCGATGTAGCCGAACCACTCCTCAATTACTATGACGGTGATGAGAATTTCGGATCTTCTGGAGGTCAACAACGCTTTAGGAGGCTTTCTTATTCTACAGTGGGTATGGGCGAGATGGAAGGAGAGGAAGGAAAGAGGAGCAGCAAAAGACGTGGCAGCTGGAGGGTAAAAGGAAGAGGGAGGGGACACGCAAACAGGGGATAGAGGATTTGGATTCAAGGAGTAGAGCGGGAGGGATGGGAATTGGGGGGCAAAGGTATCAAACAAAGAAAGTTAGGATAGTAGAATAGAGTTCTTACCTTTTTTGTGTTAATGGATATTAATGGTGTTAAAGATCAATGGGGTAATTGTAGGTTTTTGAAATAGCGAGAAGGTAATTATAGTTTTTTCCAAACCCAAAGGGGATTAATGTCATTTTCCTAAAATTTATTGGTTTATTAATGGTGTTGGGGGTATTGATTTGTCTAGTAGTTGATTTGTAAATGGTGTTGGCTTGTTTAATTATGGTGGAATTAATAGTTTAAATGAGAATGGTTTAATGAGCTAGGAGAATAAATGTTTAGTTTTGGACTGACATGTGAATTTTAAGGGTGCTACAACTAGTGTTATATAAAGAACTTATTAAATATTTTTTTTTTATTTTATTGGAAGCACTATAGTAGTTTAATGATTAATTATACTTTCATGTTTATAGGACAATAACTGATAGTTGAGTTTACTGTTTATTTGCACCATGGTAGTCGATTTATTAAAGACCCAAGAAGTAGATATGTTGATGGCAATATATACTCAATGATTTATGATGAGGACAAAATTTCGTATTCGTGTATGATGCAAGAAATTAAGGAGTTTAGTTATGATAAAAAGCTTGTGCAAGGAATTTATTTTTGAAATCGGCTGAGGGAGGCGACATATTCTCAATGTTGCATGATGACGAATCAACAATTGATATGGTCAAATATGTGGTTAAAAGTGGTATTATGGAAGTATATGTTGAGCGTTATGTTGATGGCCCACCATTGAGTAATATTAATATATCAACTTCACATAATTCTTGCTATAAGGTTGGATTGCGAGTTGATGACAAAGTAGATGTCAAAGGAAAAAGGGCCTGTAATGTTTAATTGGTCAAAATCCCGAATTGACAAGGACTTTGATAAACTTCTATGTGACTTGGAATTGAGAACCGAAGGCAATAATCCTATTGGACTTAGAGGCTGAGTATGGAGCTGAGATTAGTATTATCTTGGCTTATAGTCTAATGAAAACGAAGAACTACCATATACAATTAAGAATTTTAAAAGTTTGTATTCTAATGAGGCTACAGGAATGGTAAATTAGAATGTTTTTAAAGAACTTAGCACTATTCCAAAGAGATTAGACAGAGGAAAAATGGAGGCAATGTCTAAATGTTAGGATATGGTTGTAGATGGGTATTAAAGTGAGACGTTAGCAAATTCTGAATCGTGGATTTGTTGCTCGGATAGTGATAGTGAAAGTGGCAGAATTATTGTAAAAAGGGATCTAATTTGGACGAGGTATGATGAGAATGCAGCAATTTGTCACATTAAGGTAAGCATGGTATTTAAATACCATATTCAGTTCAAGAAGGCTTTCATCAAACATTCAATACAGAACAAGCATGATTTTACCTTTATCAAGAATGATAAGACAAGAGTTCGAGTACTTTGTAAAGCCACTGGATGTCCGTGGATGATTTAGGCTTCATTGGAAGGATGAAAGCAAATTTTCCAAGTCAAGGTTTTCAATCTGGAGCATTTATGCTATGAGTTTCAAAACATCTTAATGGCAAACTCGGTTTGGATGGCTGATAAAGTTAGAGATGTAATATCATGGCCTCCTGGTACAATCTAAAACATTTATACTTGCTCGGACATTTACACCACCATGCTATATTTCTCTCTTTAGCCTCCCATTCTCAGCTTCTACCCTAAACTGTTTGAAACGTAGTTCCCTAATAGGATCCCTTGAACAATGGCATAAAATTGGATCAATCACTACAACAAATACATAATCATAGATCAAAATTATAATAGAATAAACAAAGGATTCAACATAAATCATCAACATGATTTCAATTTAACACCACTTGCACGCGAATCTCATAAGTCATCAGCCACCCGGCTATACAAACACTTCTTGTTATAAAGAAAATGAATAGTTAAGGTCAATGCAGCATAAACAGAAGCACTAGTAGGCATGGACCAATTGAATATAACAATAATTAGGTACACCAGCAGTTGTGTAAAGAACTATGAATGTCAGTGGCAGTAGAGACTAGGTAACACAATTAGAGCAAGTAGAGGACTAAGCAACAATGGAAGTAATTGCAGCTTTGCTCGAAGATGGTCACTGAACGGGGGTGGCACAGGCTTTGCTTGGTCTCATATTTATCTCAATCCCTAACACTTTTCTCTTTGCTTCTGTTTTGCTTTTGGTTTTTTTTTATAGAATTGTTAATATGCTTAAGGGTTGGCTTTGTTAGTGGGCTTAGGGGTTTAGATACGTTTTTACGTATGCATTAGGTTTGAAAAGTGATTCAACAGCATTTTTGGTAGCTAGTTGGGCTTTTGTAGGACTTTTAGCTATTTTTTTCTAAAATAGTCTCACTTAGTGGGATCTTTTTCAACATTTTTTTAAGGTTGTTAGGCTTAGATGGTTCTTTAGTAGCATTTTGTAAAATTAATCAGGCTTAGATACATCTTTACCTATATTTTTTTAAAGATGTTAGCAATAATGTGGACTTTCCTGACATTTTTCAAACAATGCTATTAAAGTTATGTCACCTATATACCTTTTTGTTGTAGCGAATCCACATGATTGAGTCACACCCAATTTTTTCTTCAACGCTAGGGTCATCCTTCACAAATCGATTAATCACCAACATAATAAGCATTAATCATTATCAACGAATCCAATTAACCATTACAGAAATTAGTGTCACTCAGCTTCTAGTATCACCCAAACCTTCGAACACCCATAAAACCTTCAACCAGCATTCTTCATATCCATCCATGTCGTATATAGCTTTGTAGGGAGACCACAGAAGCATTTCTCCATCACCTTAACTTCTACTTTTGAATTCAAGATGGCATCCCATTTCGACTTGGCCAATGACCCTAACATGGAGGCTCGATTATATTTTCTGTCTTCGTTCATCTCCATTAGTAGGCCATTTGTTTCCCCCAATTTGCTGTTTGTCAAAACCCTTGACCGAGCAACTGCTACCACTCAACGAACAGCACCAGAATTTCATCACCTAACAGCCTCATAACGTCATTAAAATCACGTGACTTACACCTGCATACTTTTCCATCACCTAGGGACTAACTCGTCAACTTAATCGAAGTTTTATGACCCAAATGCATAACTAATCAAAGTTACTAAGTCATTAAGAGTCAACCTTTAAGGACTAACTAGTGCGAGTTAGTAAAATTTAGGGACCACTGGCGCATTTAAGCCATGTGTATTCTATTAAAGCAAGTTATTGTACTCAACCAAACTGTAATATGAACAAAAGACTTTCTTCGTGTGTACCAAAGATTACAACATTTATTGCAGGCAAGTGATTAAAGTGTGCAAAATTAATGATACTTTTCTTTTCATTTTTACAAGTGTTAGTGATAAATTGTCGCTTTCAAACTTTATTGGTCTGTTTGAACATTTATTCAAATGTTTTGGGTTATTTTATAAATTTTATAAAAATATAAAGATTAAAATGAAAATTTCAAAAAGTTCAGGGAACAAGTTGAAATTCTTTTAGAAATACAGGGACTAAATTTTAATTTTAAGGTGAGTATTAAATTGAAGGAAGGATGATAAATTAATGATAATAAACTTACTAAATATAAAAATGTTGAAAATATTTTTAGTCTATTAAAAATTATATATGTTATATATCTTTTTTGAATGGAGGAAGTATTTGTCTATGCTTCGTGTTTAGACTTGATGCTAATATTTTGTTTTGTCATACCTAGTCTAACACACTAGAAAGTATAAACTCCTAATTCTAATTAATTTAGGACTGTCTTTAAACTTTGAAGCAAATCACTAGATAGTTTTTTGAAAATTCTAACATTAATCACTGACACTAATGTAAAATAGGTCTAAATGATCTAATTCCTTACAGCAGCGAGTGTGGCCTCTTGTGAGGAAGATATTATAAGCACTTAAATCAAACTGATAGATATAAAGGTATGAAAGTGGAGCGCTTGAATAAAATTGAGGGTCATTAAAGATTTCATACCTCTTTTCCTCTGCCGGTTAGCTGGAGGCGGTTGACATGAACTCTACAATCCTGGATACAATTGTTAAAACCAATAATGTTCATCCAAATTTGAAAGACTTTTCCAGGTTCCGGAGCGGAAATCGTAACCAATCGGTGGAAACCCGTTCACGTTTGTTTTTTGCTTCCTTTCTCATGGTCAAATTTTTCGGTTGCTTCTATTTCCTGCACCTCCTCTCTGCAAAGCCTCCATTTCCATGGCGTCCAAGACCCTGAACCTGTCCTTCTTCCTTATACCCATCTTCTTTTTTTGCCAGCTGAACTCCACCGGAGCAGCAGAAACATGGGTCAAGGCTGGTTACTGGTACGCCAGTGGCGAATTACCCAGCCGCGACATCGACTCGACCTTGTTCACTCACCTTCTGTACGCCTTCGCCAACGTGAATAATTCCACCTTCCAGCTCTCCAGCGCCGGCTCCGAGGAGCTCATGTCGAGCTTCGCCGCCAACATCAAGCGCAGAAACCCTCAGGTCAAAGCTATGATGTCTATCTGGAATGGGATTGCCGCTACTGGGAATTCTATTTCCGGCCTGAAAGTTGATTATTCCGTGCTCTCGTCTGTCATCTCCAACAATTCCAGTCGGAAATTGTTCATTGATTTTTCGATTAGAACTGCTAGGCTTCATGGGTTTGATGGGATAGACTTGTTCTGGCTATGGCCTAACGGTACGGACTTGACCAGAATTGGAATTTTATTCCAAGAATGGCGGGCTGCAATTACTTCCGAGAGAAGGAACAGTGACCAGGCCCAGTTGATCTTGACAATGGCGGTTCGATATGTGCCTGAGATTGATTCGGTGACTTATCCTATTGAACTTATTAGCAAAAATGTGGATTGGGCGCATGTTGTGGCCTATGATTACCATTTGCCCACAAGAGAAAATTTCACTGGTTTTCATGCTGCTCTGTATAATCCCTCCAGTAACATTACTACAGATTTTGGAATCACTCGGTGGCTCAACCAAGGATTTCCAGCTGAAAAATTGGTTCTGGGTTTGCCATTCCATGGATATGCTTGGAAACTTGTGAGCTCCCAGGAGAATTTTTTTGGGGCCAGAGCTTCTGGTCCAGCCATTACTACCGATGGCTCAATAGGCTACAAGGCCATGAAATCTTACATAAGGGACTATGGTTATGGAACTGCTGCAGTTTACAATGGAACTTATGTTTCAAACGTGTTCACTTTGGCTACTGCCTGGGTCAATTTTGATGGGGTGGAGACTGTTAGAGCAAAGATTTCTTATGCCAGGAAGAAAGGATTGATTGGCTATAATGCCTTCCAGCTTTCCAATGATGATAACTGGGAGCTGTGTCTTGCAGGTACTGATTTCTTATTGTTTTTGCGTTTTGGTATTAATTCTCCTGTGCTTCTTCTGCATGTGAATTTGAACATGATGTACGGATGCTTAACTTCCTTCCTAAGCAATAGAAGCTGGTATAGCATTTGTGGTTTGAGACTGCTGAACCGTTGAAGTGTATATTGAAATTAAAGTGTGTATTGCATCCACAGCTCAAGGAGGAAAAAGAAGTAACAAGCACTGGTTATTGCTGATAGTTCTACTTCCGCTTTGTCTAGTGGTCATTACAACCGTAGCTGCACTGGTCTATTACTGCCGAGGAAGAGTCATCAAATCAGAAGGTAATTGGAAATTATAAGAACATTTTCAGTGTTTCTTTCATATTTCATTATCATCTTCATGATTTATCTTTTCTCCACGGTCTCTCATTTCGGCTTACAGAAGAGATGGCGTTGGAAACTGTTAGTCCAAGAACTACCAGAGCAGCTGCTGTGACGTTTGGCAGTGATGCTCCCCATCTGCAAGTTTTCAGCTTTAATGATATTCAAGCATCCACAAATAACTTTTCAAATGAAAATAAGCTTGGAGAAGGGGGATATGGCCCTGTGTACAAGGTATTGCGTAATTGTCAAGTAATGTGAGAGTTTAGTTCGAGCTAAGTAAAAGAAAATGTGGCTGATATCTTATACTACCATTACAAATTTGATTTGATAGGTCGTGAACTCTTCCAGAACAAGATTAGTGCTAATGTAGGTATCCATTTTGGTAGGGCATTTTACCGATGGGGCTGCAAATAGCTGTGAAGCGACTATCTGCAACTTCTGCTCAAGGAAATGAAGAGTTCCAAAATGAAGTCACACTTACTGCCAGGCTTCAGCACGTAAACCTAGTCAGAGTTTTGGGATATTGCACTGAAATGGAAGAGAAGCTGCTAATATACGAGTACATGCCAAACAAAAGCTTGGAGCTCTACCTCTTTGGTAAACCATCTGATTCTGATATCCTCATCTTGCTTCTATGCTCGATGTCCCTTTTCATGGCAAGTCGGTTGCCTTAATGATACTGATTATAGTGTTTATCATTTTTCCAGATCCAATCAGACGGTTCACCTTAGACTGGAGAAAGAGGGTGCAAATCATTGAAGGGATCACTCAGGGGCTCCTATATCTGCAAGAATATTCAAATGTTACAGTGATTCATCGGGACTTAAAAGCCAGCAATATTTTGCTGGACAGTGACATGAACCCCAAAATATCTGATTTTGGGATGGCTAAACTTTTCAAGAAGGATATATTTGAAGCAAACACCAGCAGAATTGTTGGAACATAGTAAGTAAATCTGTTTCTTTCTGTGCTGTTTGATGTTTGCATGCTTAACAAATGCTTTTAACACATGCAGCGGCTTTGTTCCTCCTGAATATGTGAGGAAAGGTATATACTCCATGAAGTATGATGTTTACAGCTTCGGAGTTCTGCTTTTGCAAATCATAAGTGGCAAGAGAACTACCGGCAATTATGGACCGCGTGAGAGTATAAGCCTCATGGAATTCGTAAGTTACTTGAGGAAACTTATGTTGTAGATTAAAAGTCATACAATAGGTTTATGACTACCTCCCTTGTGCCTTTTGATACACGGGTTTCCAGGTTGTTGAAGTCATTCTTGATCAATTTCAGCTTCTTGTTACTATATCTTCAAGTAACAGAAAACTGTTGACATTGGGCTGAATCTGATGCAGGCATATCAATCATGGAACTATGATAACATTTCAGATTTCGCTGAGACATGCCTGGATGATTCATCTTCGCCTTGCAAAGTTGCTAGATGTTTGCAGATAGCCCTCTTATGCATCCAAGAAGAACCCGAGGACAGGCCAACCATGTTAGAAGTATTTTCGATGCTGAAGAACAATTCAGTTGCCATTGCTACACCAAAACAGCCAGCTTTCTCTCTGAAAGAAGCCAAAACTTCTGCAAGCACTTCCACGTCACAGCAAGAGATATACTCATACAATTCACAGATTTCTCAAGTAGAACCCAGATGACATCTTTTTTTCCTTTTCTGAACTCAAGTTAGAGGTCATTTTACGTTTATAGATTGAGAAAGGGGGAAAATGAAATCAAGGACAACGAAAAATATTAGTTGGGAATGCCATGTTTTGCTGCTTCATTAGCCTGGAGACTTTGTTATGATTAGCATAGGATTTAGAATTGTGATTATGGTTAGATGATTTTACTGTTCAGGTAAACCTTGCCTCATCTACAAGTGATTGCGTTCAAGTTCTGGGGAAAATTAAACCAGAAAAATAAAAAACAAATAGTTTTCACTTAATTAAGGGGCTTTCTAATAAGACGGACAAATATACTGAACTTAGTTTCATGTCTTCCCTTCTTGAATTTCCACCGGAAGCATAAGAATATAAATTTAAGCCAAATAAACCAGCGGTACCCTAGGCTACAAACCCGAGTAGGAGCAGAAGAGGAAGATGTATGAATATTATGGACAGATCTGTAATTGGACATAGTTGTTCTTTTATAATTTTACCCCTAAAATCTTCTTTCCCAAACATTTTTTCTCTTTCTCATCGCCGCCCTCGCCACCGGTCTTCTATCATCGCTCCTACGATCTCACAATCTCGCTCCAGCAATCATCTTCTTGTTTCGGCAATCGTGTTCTTGTTCTGGCTACGACTTCCGACTTGTAGATCGAGTTGATTTTGGCCGTGAGCGGCCTTGTCGGAGAACTGTTGAAAGAGATTTGTGGCGAGAGGCGACGACATAGGAGGAAGCCGAATTGATGAGACAAGGAGGAGGCTGAATCATGGTTGAGGGCGAGGTCGAGAAAGGAGCAACGGAGCGAAAAGGTGATTCAAAGGAGGTCGAGCGAGGAGATTTGGGTCGAGGTGGAGGGAGTAGGTGGAGGAGATCAAAGGTGAGAGGCGAGGATATCAGGGGACAAAATCGGCAATGCGAGGCCGAATCAGGGAGATGCGAGACCGAATTGAGGAGATGCACGGAGATGGCCGAGGCGGAGCTAAGTGACAAGCCAAGGAGATCGGAGGCGAGACAAAAGAGGACACAGGCGAGAAATCAGAGGAAGCCGGACCGACGAGATGAGGCAACAGATCGGTGATCAGCGTGAGACAGCGGATGTGGGACGATGGCTACCGGAGGTGGTTAAATGGTGTAGCTTATGGGAAAGAGACAAGGGAAAGGGTAGAAACAGCGGAGGAGGAAAGTACTCCCTTTGCAATTCTTACCACTTTTCTATTTGGGCTGTCCTAAATTGTTTACATCATTTTTCTTTTTAGTAAGTTGTACTAACCTAAATGATGATTATGCCCTTTACAATTCTTGCCAAATTTCCAAAATTGATTCTAATAATTTAACATCATTGATTTGGATGCCGCTGGGAGATTAAGCAATGTGATTGAGAACGGTGCGACCGTGCATGGTGGTGGATCGAGGACGGAGATCAAGAATGGCGGTCGAGAATGGCAATCAAGAACAAGAACGACAATTGAGAGCAGAGATGGAGAATAGAGATCAAGAACAATGGTGGATCGATGACGGAGATTGAGAAGAGCAATCGAGAATGGCGCAATCATGCACAATGGTGGATCGAGGAGATGATGGTGCGATCAAGTACTATGGCAGATCAAGGAAGCAATGGGGCCATCGTGGAAGGCAGCGGATCAAGGAGGTGATAGTGCAATTGTGGACGAAGGCAGTAGAGCGAGGATCGGTGCGATCATGGACGAAGGCGGTAGATCAAGTACCCTGGACCCAGCTTCCATGGTTGCCACCGTTTCACATCCAGTGGTGCAGCATACAACGAGATGCAACTAGTTCTACAGCGAGGACGGAAGGAAGAATCGAGCTCGATAACAAAGGGAGCGGCGGAGAGGGTAAAACAAAGAGCGCCGGAGAAAGACTTCACAGGCAAAGAGGGAAGAAAGGAGTTAAAGGGATAAAATTGGAATAGAGGAGGAAAACAATAGCACATCTTGGTTTGCGTGCAAATCCAAATGATGCAAACAAATCGGGACAGAAGGGGTATTAGTTATGGCAATTTTATATATTTTTTAGACATTTCAATTTTTTTTTCAGACACTTTTAAATTTGAAGATAACTATTTTTTTGCATATTGTTATAGTCACTTTTATATTTTGAATTGAATATTTTTTTATATTTGTCAAGATAGTTTCATTAATTACTTTAGACATTTCTTTTTTATTATTTTCGCATACATTTATTTATGAAGGAAACAAATTATTTGCATATTGTTTCAAATATTTTTTTAATTTTTCTTTAGATACTTTTATACATTTATTCATATATTTTTTATTGTTTCAAATAATTATTTTTAAAGAGAATAAATTGTTTATATATTGGTGTTGACACCCAATTTCATCCAACTTTCATTAATAATAATAATAAATTAATTAAAAATTTATTAAATTAAAAAAACTAAGAAAATATATTATATATATATTGATAACAATTAGCTTAGGAGGGTGGCATTTTTTTTTGTTTTAAAAAAAAAGAAAATAATAATAATAATAAAATAAAATAAAATAATGATAATAATAATAGATAAATAAATAATAAATAATAAAAATAAAATAATAAAAAAATGGGGTTCTAGCATCTTCTTATCCCATTATTAAAAAAAGTATTAATTAAAATTAAAATTAAAATTAATTATTTACATATTTCACTCCCACACGCCTTTCTCTTCTCGCCCTCTCCAGAATCTTCTTTTCCCCCCTTCTTATCTGCTCTCAATCTGCTCTCACAGAAAGGGAGCTAGCCTTCCATCTCTCTCTTCTCCCTCCACTAACTTCTTCTTCCTCTATCAGCTTCTCTCTCATCCTCTCTCTCATTCACGCTCTCCCTCTCTCTCTCTCCCTTTCTGAGTGATCTTTCTCCTTCTCCCTCTCTGTTTCTTCTCCCTCTCTGTTTCTATTCTCTCTCTCAGACAACGAACACACACACAAAAAAATAGACAGAAAGCTTAGAGCTCCGTTTTAGAAAAAATAAAAATTACAGACTTAGTCCCTGGCCCTCTTTCCTTTTCCCAGAAAGTCCCAAAAGTTTCTATTCTGACGTATAGACCATCTTCTTCCTCCGTTTTTTTTCTGTTTCTTCCTTCTCCTTCGCTGCCCGTCGCTCCACGCCGTCCCGCCGCCGCCCATCGGTCCCCCACGCTGCCGTCGCGCCGTCCACACCTGCCCCTGGCCGCGCTGCCGCCCCGCCGGCAGCTGCCCCTCCTTCCCCCCCTGCGCGCGCGTCTGTTTCTTTCGTTCCCAAAAATTCAAAATTGATTTTTAAGGGTAAACCCTTGTTTCACCTATCATCTTTTCAATTTCTTTCACTTTAGTCACTGACTTTTTATTTTGTTCTTGCAGAATTGATTCCTAACCCTTTTAATTTTTACTTGTTTATTTATTTGTTTATTATTGTTATTATTACTAACCCTTCTTTTTATTGTTATTATTATAACTAACTTACTAACCTTATTATTATTATGACTAACCTTATTATTATTTATTATTATAACTAACTTACTAACCTTATTATTATTATGACTAACCTTATTATTATTATTATTATGACTAACCTACTAACCTTATTATTGTTACCTCAACTAACTTACTAACTTTTATTTTTATTGTTATTAACATCTAACTTTACTAACTTTGCTAATTTTTATTATTGTTGTTAATTAATTAATTTAATTAACTTGTCTAACTTTTTATTATTGTTGTTAATTAATTAATTTAATTAACTTGGCTAACTTTTTATTATTGTTGTTAATTAATTAATTTAATTAACTTGACTAACTTTTTATTATTGTTGTTACTAATTAATTTAATTAACTTTGCTAACCTTTATTATTATTATTTTTAAAGTGGATGGCCAAAAAGCCCCACTTTATTATTATTAATTTTCCTTTATATAATTATTTCATTTAATTCACCTTTACCCATAAATAATAAATAAATGAATGAAAACTAAAAGAAGATTCTTTTGTAATTAATTATTAAGGCTAATAAAAATTTAAAAGCCAATTATCTTTTGACATTTTGGAATACATGTTTTTATTATTTCTTTAAAGATATCAAAAAGTTAACTTTTTATTCTTTTCGATTAATAAACAAACATGATTAAAAAATTATACAAATCAATTTTTTTAAACATATCTTTAAAATAATGATCTTTAAAATTTAAAATTCAAGAAAAATCCAATAAAATTATAATTAGAATTAATAATTAATTAAATAATTAAAATTTAATAAAAATTAAAACTCCATGACCAAATGATCCGCCAGGATCCATGGCTTGGAAATATTTTTAAATATATAAATAAATTTTTCTTTATTAAAAATAAAAAACTTTGGACTAATATATTAATTATTTATTAAAATAATAAAATATAACTTTTTAGTTTTTTTTTCTTTATTAATAAAAAGAATAAAAAGAATAAAAATTTTGGGCTAATATTTTATTCAGTAATATTTTTACTTATTTCTTTTTAAAATAATGAAAAGATATAAATTTTTGTTTCCTTTATAAAAATCTTAGTCAAATGATTTCGAAAATAATAAAAATAAATAATAAAAATTTAAATTTTCTCTTAGATATTTTAGACTTATATATTTTCAGAGATATAAATTAAAATTAAAAAAAAATCTTTCATTAAACAAAAAAGAATATACAGAAAAATATAAATATCAAAACTTTTGTTTTAAAATATATATAAATTTTTGGTTAAATAATCTTTTATTCCAAAACAAATTAAATAAATATCAAAACTTTTCTTCTTTTGTTTAAAATATACATATAAATTTTTGATTTTCTTAATTAAACAATTACTTTTGGTTAATCTTTTATCAAAACAAAATAAAACAAAATAAAATATTAAGACTTTTATTATTTTAAAATATACATATAATTTTTGGTTTCTTTACTGAATAAATAAGATCTTGATTTAATAATTTTTTTGTTTATCTTTTATTAAATAAAAAGAACAAACATAACATAAAATATAAATCTTTCTTAATTAATTTATTTCTTTTTTTAATAAACATAAAATAAATCTCAAGATTAATTAATTAACTTTCTTATAAAAAAATTAATTACTTTTTAATTCTTTTATAAATTGAGTAATTATTTAAATAATAAATATCCTTCATTAAACAAGGAAAGATAAAAGAAAGGAAAGATAAAAATCAAAAAGAAAAGAAAGATAAGAAAAAGAAAAGAAAGATAAAGAAAGAAGGAAAAGAATAATAAAATATAAAAAGAAATAAGAAAGATCTTTTAAAGATCATTAACAAAAAACCTAAAATTTTAAAAGACTTACAAAAATAGTAATTAAAATAACAATTACTTCCATTAAAATAAAAAATCCATATTTACAATATGGATTAAATTGTTTAAATTTCACCAAATTCCGTGTCCAAATGACTCAGCAGAGTCCATGGTTCGGAATAAAAATCTTCCGTGTCCAAATGACTCGGCAGAGTCCATGGTTCGGAAGTATAAAATTCTATACAAATTAATTACCAAAAATCCACATCCAATTAATTCAGTTAAAAATTATAGATTGAAAATTAACTGAAATTTATTTAAAAGCAAAGCGAAACAAAATTAAAATCAACTAAGGTGCCAATTTTTGGGCGTTTTAACAAAGTTGTTTTAACGTAACCGTACTCCCGAACCCCCGAACTCTCGCAGACCAATATTTAAGGTGACCAATCGACCTAGGTAAACAGATTGGTGGCGACTCCCGAAAATCCGACGTTGCCACAGCTTGGCGACTCCACTGGGGACTCCACGTTAGTGAGTCGAGCCTAAAGTTGATTTTTTTTTATTTACTTTGCTTATTATGTGGATTTATATGTTATATTTACTTATTCTAAACATGCATAATGCATTCACAATATGAAGCTCTATACCCGAGCTTCCTTAAATCAAACACGATTCTTTCTAAGCGGAATTGGTGTTGCTGTCCTTGTGAGGCCACGGTCTCCAAGCCTTCACCGGTTTCAAAGTAGCAAAGTAGTGTATTGCCTTCTGAGACGGTTAGTCTCTGCATGGGCCCACGAAAAGCTACGACTCGAATTAATCCATTCCTTACATTAACCCTAGAGGGTAAGGAATCGGGCCGTCACTATGATTTAGTGACGGGATTCGGGAACTATCCCTTGCCTTTTTGATAAGCTACCTTATGCATATAGAACTCCCCACTTAACCATAGAACTGACCATAGAATTTCTACCATTTTACCAACGCCATAAGCACGTCCTTGTTATGCTATGTTGTTGCTCTACACTTTTATTTTCTTCGTGTCTTATATTTATGGTTTTAATTCATTTTTCCATAATACTTCATGAGTTGTTAATTGCTATTTAACTTATTAATAACCTTATCTTTCTTGTGCAATTATTCTTCATGCATCAAAACCACGCATCAAATTATGCTAACTTTTTGGTCTTTATAATGACAACTAAAAGTTTTGAAGTTCTACGATAATGGATAAGCAAACTCACTCATTGCATGCATTCCATTACATTAATCACGTGCATATAAAGTATGATAAAAATAATCTCATTGCATGCATTCCATTACATCAATCACACGCATATAAAATCTGATAAAAATAATCTCATTGCATGCATTCCATTACATTAATCACATGCATATAAAATTTGATAAAAATAATCTCATTGCATGCATTCCATTACATTAATCACGTGCATATAAAGTCTGATAAAAACATAATCTCACTTTATATTGCATGCATCCATTACATCAATCACACGCATATAAAATCTGATAAAAATAATCTCATTGCATGCATTCCATTACATCAATCACGTGCATATAAATTTTGATAAAAACATAATCTCATTGCATGCATCCATCACATCAATCATATACGCATAGAATCTAATAAAATAAATATTCCTTTAAAAAGGTAAAATTGGACCTTAACACCGATATTCAACTCGGCTCCAAACAAGATTAATGGCAGAACAAGCCGAAGGACGTCTTATAGAGATGGAGTCCAAGATAGAAAGTATGGCAGAACAGATGAGACAATTCATGGAACTAATCAAGGAGAAAGTAACTCAAGTTCCCATCAAAGAAGCACAAGATCCCACTTATCCTCCGGGATTCACTCCGCAACGAGTCTCAGTCCAAGAAAACCTGTTTCAGGAACCAGGACAGTCTGCTAGTGTTCACCTGAAACAAGACACTGTGTATGAAGAGAAGAAGACACCACCAAAGGAAGAAGGAGAATCTCAAAAACTCGAAACAATAGAGAAGAGACTGCGAGCCATTGAAGGAGGTAATATATTCGGATCTCTCTCAGTGGATGACCTCTGCTTAGTGCCAGACGTCATAATCCCTTCGGACTTTAAAGTACCGGATTTCGTAAAATACGACGGAACGAGTGATCCCATCACTCACATCACACTGTTCCTAAGGAGACTACAACCACTCACAAAAGATGAAAAGGTGTGGATTGCACTTTTTCAGGAAAGTCTCACAAAATCAGCATTGCAGTGGTATCTAAGTCAAGGACCAAGAAACATCAAAACTTGGAATGACCTTGCTCAGGCCTTCATCGGCAACTATAAACATGTTATGGACTTGGCTCCGGATCGCCAAACTCTCCAAAACATGGAGAAGAAAAAGCCAGAAATTTTCAAGGAATATGCCCAACGGTGGAGGGACTTAGCTGCACAAGTTCAGCCACCCATGACAGAAAAAGAAATGGTCACTTTGTTTGTCCAGACACTGAAATACCCATATTATGACAAACTCATTGGCAATTCGGCAACTAATTTCTCCGATGTTGTCATGTCTGGAGAAAGGATCGAGCATGGGATTAGGACTGGGAAGATTGCTGAGTCCTTTAGTGATCCTATGAAAAGAGGAGAACCATCCAGAATAAAAGATGAAGAAGTACAACAAATAGGACGCGAAAAAGGGATTCCCCTCGTAGGTACTGTGGCTACCGGTCCTCGCCTATCCTATTCTGCCAAAAGGCCCAATTATTATCCTACCAATAGGCCCAATGACTATCCTCCCAATATGCCCAATGATTATCCTTCCAATAGGCCTAATGATTATCCTCCCAATAGGCCCAACAATTATCCTCTCAACAGGCCTAATCAGTTACGGCCACCTGTTCCGACTCCTCCAGTACCCACACGAAGACCAAAAGAAGTTTTTGCACCAATTCCCATGACTTACACTGAGTTGTATCCAAAACTCATAGAAAGTCAACTTATCCGTCCAATTCCTACAAATCCATTTGGACCCCCATATCCAACGTGGTATGACCCCAACATAACTTGCCCATATCATGATGGCGTTCCAGGCCATGGCTTGGAAAATTGCACAGCATTGAAACGTATAGTCCAACAATTAATCGAATCAAAGTGGTTGGACTTTTCCGATGAACCGAACGTCACTCACAATCCATTGCCGCCTCATCAAGAAAAACCAGTCAATATGATAGAAGAACACCGGCTGATGAAAAAGTCAGTCAATGATATCATAACCCCTCTTAAGCATGTATATTCATGCCTTGTGAAAGAAGGGATTATCATGGGAAAGCCTTCTTTTGGACATGAAGAAGTTGAAGATGAGGAATGGTGCAACTTTCATGACAGTAAAAGTTATTCTATCCAAGAATGCTCAGAATTCCGTAAGAATCTGCAAAGACTCATAGACTCATCCCAACTTATCGTTTTTATGATGATGTGAATGTGATCATTAAAGAACAAGAAGTCAATGCTATACCAATCTCAAAACCTACTCTTAAGCCGTCAAGTCCCGAGGCCATTCCTCTACAAATCAAACAAAACCGAGGTCAAGCTGCTAGGCCCGATGTGATTGGTAATTGAAAGTGAAGATTTTGAGCTGGAATTACATTGATTTTGGAAGGGCTCCAAGTCAGATCTGACCTAACAGTCCGCATACATTTTCGAATGACAGGGAATCCTTTGAATAAACTTGTATCTTTGAAAGCTTGCAAAAGTAATATAATAGTAAAAATCTCCTAGATTTAGTCCAGAATCTAGGGTGTAGTCTTTGTTAAATGGACACCTGCTATTCTTTTTCTGGTACAACAAAAAGATGTGATGCGTGCATTCTACTACTTTCCATTTTTACACTCTTTGCTATTATACTATCCATTATTGCCATCACACTTTACTTTTCGACAACCGGTAATTCTTTTTGTTCTCTAACAAAAAGATGTTGCGTGTGCATTCTACCACTTTTTAATCCTATTATTACTTCTACACATTCTACCAATTTTTACCAAAAATTCAATTATTACACCTACACATTCTACCACTTCTTACCAAAAATTCCGTTTTTACATCCATCTCTTACTCCTTTCCATTATACTATCCATTATTGCTATCATACTTTGCTTTCTAAACGATACTACTCGTGGGCGAAAATAAAAAGTTAAAGGAGATTTAATAGTGGCGATCTTGAAAGTGCTGTCAAAGCTAGTAAGAAGGATTTCATATGTTGCACCCCAACTCTCAAAAAAAGAATTCATAGTGGTTATCAACATCCTTGCAAGAAGTCTGGGGTTAGCTTCCAAACAAGGTAGCTCTCATATTAAATGACTTCAGTGGCCTCCCAATTCTCACAAATGCTCAATACAAAAAAAAAGATTCTCAGTTTTCCGCAACACAAATTCCAACAAAGGAAAGAAGTTCATCCCTTCCATGGGAAAATCCAAAACAAAAAAAGAGACTCAGAGTAAACACGAACAAGCAAGGCCACTTGAATCATTTCACTTCAAGAAGGCTATGTTCTCAGTTCTTTGCAACACAAACTCCGAAAAGAGAAATTTATCCCTTCCATCAAAAGACAACAAGGAAAATTCAAAACCAAAAAGGACTAAGAACAAGCACGAGCAAGCAAGGCCACTTGAGTCATCTCACTTCAAGAGAGTTATCAAGTATGTCATCACCATAGCTCACAAAAAAAAAAAAGGAAAGGGAAACAAAGAAAAAAAACAAACAAAAAAGAAAAGAAAAAAGGGCTCAAGTTAGAGCAAAAGAAAGAAAACAAAAAAAGTGAGCTATGGATTCTAGACTGAAAACCTGCAAAGACGGTTTAGAAGACAAAAGCAACCCTCAACCCAAGTGTACATAAAGATTACGACAGTTGGGGGGCAACAGATGAGGTCCAACTTTCTAGAAAACGTGGCAATTTTGAGGTCATCACTATTAAATTTTTTACCATAATCAGATCTGCTCACGAGTAGTATTAAAAGACCCTTCTTTCAAACCACTTAAACTTAACTTTCCTCAGACCTAACATCCTCATTCAGTCAAAAGACTATCATTGTGAATCATGTTTCTACCTTATTTAATGCTGCTCACGAGTAGTATTAAAAGACCCTTTTTTCACACCACTCAAACTTAACTTTACTCAGACCTAATATTTACCTCTTAATATTATTCTCATTCAACTAAAAGACTGCCACAAAAAAAAAACATTCAAACTTAACTTTCCTCACACATAACATTTACCTCTCGATATCATCCTCAGTCAGTTAAAAGGCTATTATTGTGAATCATGTTTCTACCTTATTGCCTTGCACAGTTTATGTTTTCGAGTTGGAAAGGGAAGAATGGCAGGATATTTTAATTGAAAACAAAGACCGTAAATTACTTTGTCAAGCTTTGCAAATTGATGAAAGTTTTTCTTTAAGGCCAAACCATTATTCATTAATGTGTGTAGACTTAAAAGTGAGGAGATAGCTTGAGACTTTCTTTAAGAAGATGTGGTTCTTGTAAGAGAGATTTACGATCAAGTGCCATCGCAAAGGTCTAGAAATGCTCGACCTTCGGTTAAAGGCGAGGTGATACCTTTTATCCACATAAACACCGTATTCAAGGGGGCAAAGTAGTCTCTACTAAGCGTAAGAAGAGTACTGCCAAGAAAGAAGCTCAATAGACAAGGGGGCAAGTCTTATGGATCAGAACCTGAGTCTAAGGAAGAGCAATCATTCGGACTGTAACATGGGGGTAAACAAGTGTCGACACGGCCACAAGAAAAGGGACAATGAAACATTGAAAGTTAAGCCTTTCATAGTATGAAATCCATGACAAGGGATGAGTATTTGAAGAGATATAAAGTATGAGGCGAGCGAACATTAAAGAAATTGAGGCCAAAATTCAAGAACAAGTCAAAGAAAGCGGACTTTGAAAAGAGTTGGGCTTTTGAGGCAGCGAACAAAAGCTGGAAAGCATAAAGAGATTCAATGATAGTCCAAGAAGGCCATCACAAAGAGGATCCAGTAAAACAAAGACATAAAGAACTAGATCCATACAAAAAAAAAAGCCATTAGTTACACATGCTCTGCATTCATGCATTTCATATCATGCATACATAGCCTTTACATAACAAGGACCAAACGGGAATCACATTCACAGCACAGTTACAGCAGTATAAGCTGAGATCTCAATGTCATCAGCTCTTACCAATCTATCACTGGATACACAGCTAATATGCGGGACCAACCCGCATCAGGAATTCAAGGATAAAGTAGACAATGTTGTCAAAAGCTTGGCTACCGATTCAATAATCGAGGCTACACCTGGAAGGATAGGATTGACGCCAGCTAGTAGTATCCAAGATAAGAGATAGCTATAGCCAAGGATAAGGCAGATATCAAAAAAAATATAAAGTAGACAATATTGTCAAAAGCCTGGCAATCGATTCAATAATCGAGGCTACACCTGGATGGACAGAATTGACGCCAGCTTAGCGGTATCCAAGATAAGAAATAGCTATGGTCAAAGATAAGCACGGATATCGAGAAATATTGTCGTCGAAAGCAGACAATGGATTCAATAATCAAGGACTGGATCAATGTCATGCCTGATGAGATATTAAAGATAAGAAATATCTATGATACCAAAATAAAGTAGGATCCACTTTTCCGGTTACACGGCGGATACGGTACTCCGTGACTCTCAAGTCGGTTCTCTCAGTTGCCCATAATAACTGATTCTTTCCTCTCTTCTGTCTTTTACTTCCCTCTAGAAAATGGATCCTACTCTTTCTGTCTTACGAAAATATTTTCCTTCTCTCCCAATGAACATTCTCAAAAAGATCTACCAAGTTCGCTGTGAACGATTAAGAGTTCTGATGCACAAAGGAATCCCTGAAGATGTGCGGTGGTTAATCGAAGCCAAGGTTCGTCTGGCAGGTGAAATCCCAGAGGCATTTGTGTCTCACATGCCTGGAATAGGCAGAAGCTCTTATGCCAAAAAGCGAAGAGCGAAAAGGTTACGAGTCTGCCACAAATGTGGATGGTGGACTTGTGATACTAAATGTCGTTCTTTAGGAATGATCTCCAATAATCGAGAAGATAAAATACGGTTCATCAAGAATGGCTTGAGTAAGGACTCATTGGATGATATCCAATTGACTCTTGAGACGCATTCTTGTGGATCTGTGCAACGTGAAATTCTTGATTTATGAAGTATTTTTCATGAAGAACGAGACCGTTACAGTCCCGGGAATCTGACTTTAAACGACCCTGTTTGCCGGCTTGTAAGAAAGCTAGATGGGAAGCAGATCCTCGACTCATAGAAGCGCACGATTGGAGAAGAATTAGTGGTTAAAAATTTGCAAGAGCGTGTGTTACAAATGCTTTTAAATGCTGATGCTTTTATCGCTCTACCAGGTGGTTTTGGCACATTGGGAGAAGTCTTTCAAATTGCTTCCATGGCCCAACTTAATTTGCATAAGAAACCCATTGGGCTTTTAAATGTTAACAATTTCTTTACAGGTCTGATAGCTTTTATGGATTATGCTATGCAGAAGAATTTCATATCAAGAGTGGCACGGCAAATCATAATATCCGCAACAACTGCTGAAGAATTGCTAGATAAAATACAAGCTTTTGTTCCTGAACCAGATCCAGCAATGATTCAGATAGACTGGACACGACAGTCTTTCCCGACCAGTTCACTCCCATAATGGTCCTCTACTCACCCTGTTGAAGTATTGTGGAAGAAAGAAGCGATCTGATCCGTTTTTCTTGTCCTTTCGTTTTAATTATCAGCATTTTCTTTCACATTTCAGTTTTTCTTTTCAGGGAATTTCTTTTTTTATAAGATAGTTTCATCCATGCTGATATTAAAACCATAGGACAATGCCTTTAGGTTGGAATGGCTGAGTAAAGAGTAATTTTTGTTACTCTTGAGACGCATCCTATTAGGTCTACTAGGCATAACATTTTGGGGTAGTTAAGCTTTAACCTTATTTGGATGACATATCTCACAAGGGAATCTATATTTACTGAAGAAAATATTAGATGGACCTTGGATATTGATTCCAAACATCCGTTCCCTTTACATAATTTGTCAGTGTTATTGTCATCATCAAGATTCACTCATCTTATCGAAGTTTAAATTTCTGCACTCGCCTATTATGAAAATTCACACTTTCGAAGAAAATTATTCCAATTTCAATTGCTTTCATATAAATTTCGCTCGAGGTCCTAAGGAAAGCTCCTTAGCCTCAAAATCAATTTTCATCATCGGGGTTTTAAGGATGAAACCTTTGCCTCGAAATCAATCAATCAATCCGAGGTTTTAAGGATGGAACCTTTGCCTCGAGATCAATCAATCAATTCGAGGTTTTAAGGATGGAACCTTTACCTCGACATCAATCAATTTTCCTTCAAACAATAGGAGAGTTCCTATCATCGAGGTTCTAAGGTAGGGCCATTAACCTCAAAATCATCAATTTTACTTCAAACGATAGGAGAATTCCTATCGTCGAGGTTCTAAGGTAGGACCCTTAACCTCAAAATCATCAATTTTCCTTCAAACGATAGGAGAGTTCCTATCATCGAGGTTCTAAGGTAGGACCCTTAACCTCAAAACAATCAATTTTACTTCAAATGATAGGAGAGTTCCTATCGTCGAGGTTCTAAGGTAGGACCCTTAACCTCATTCAAACAATTTTCCTTCAAACAATAGGAGAGTTCCTATCGTCGAGGTTCTAAGGTAGGACCCTTAACCTCAAAACAATCAATTTTACTTCAAACGATAGGAGAGTTCCTATCGTCGAGGTTCTAAGGTAGGACCCTTAATCTCAAAACAATCAATTTTACTTCAAACGATAGGAGAGTTCCTATCGTCGAGGTTCTAAGGTAGGGCCCTTAACCTCAAAATCATCAATCTTCCTTCAAACGATAGGAGAGTTCCTATCGTCGAGGTTCTAAGGTAGGACCCTTAACCTCAAAACAATCAATTTTACTTCAAACGATAGGAGAGTTCCTATCGTCGAGGTTCTAAGGTAGGACCCTTAACCTCAAAATCATCAATTTTCCTTCAAACGATAGGAGAGTTCCTATCGTCGAGGTTCTAAGGTAGGACCCTTAACCTCAAAACAATCAATTTTACTTCAAACGATAGGAGAGTTCCTATCGTCGAGGTTCTAAGGTAGGACCCTTAACCTCATTCAAACAATTTTCCTTCAAACAATAGGAGAGTTCCTATTGTCGAGGTTCTAAGGTAGGACCCTTAACCTCAAAACAATCAATTTTACTTCAAACGATAGGAGAGTTCCTATCGTCGAGGTTCTAAGGTAGGACCCTTAACCTCATTCAAACAATTTTCCTTCAAACAATAGGAGAGTTCCTATCGTCGAGGTTCTAAGGTAGGACCCTTAACCTCAAAACAATCAATTTTCCTTCAAACGATAGAAGAGTTCCTATTGTCGAGGTTCTAAGGTAGGACCCTTAACCTCAAAATTATCAAATTTTCCCTTCAACGATAGGAGAGTTCTTATCGCAGAGGCTCTAAAAAAATTTTCCTTAACCACATAGTTTAGGCGGCGAGAAGGTTCTCAATGGCTAGCTAAGACGGACGAAATTTGGTAACTACTTTGCATACATCATGTCCCATGAAGCATGCAAAGGGGGGCAGCTGTTGACACCCAATTTCGTCCGACTTTCATTAATAATAATAATAAATTAATTAAAAATTTATTAAATTAAAAAAACTAAGAAAATATATTATATATATATTGATAACAATTAGCTTAGGAGGGTGGCATTTTTTTTTGTTTTAAAAAAAAGAAAATAATAATAATAATAAAATAAAATAAAATAATGATAATAATAATAGATAAATAAATAATAAATAATAAAAATAAAATAATAAAAAAATGGGGTTCTAGCATCTTCTTATCCCATTATTAAAAAAATTATTAATTAAAATTAAAATTAAAATTAATTATTTACATATTTCACTCCCACACGCCTTTCTCTTCTCGCCCTCTCCAGAATCTTCTTTTCCCCCCTTCTTATCTGCTCTCAATCTGCTCTCACAGAAAGGGAGCTAGCCTTCCATCTCTCTCTTCTCCCTCCACTAACTTCTTCTTCCTCTATCAGCTTCTCTCTCATCCTCTCTCTCATTCACGCTCTCCCTCTCTCTCTCTCCCTTTCTGAGTGATCTTTCTCCTTCTCCCTCTCTGTTTCTTCTCCCTCTCTGTTTCTATTCTCTCTCTCAGACAACGAACACACACACAAAAAAATAGACAGAAAGCTTAGAGCTCCGTTTTAGAAAAAATAAAAATTACAGACTTAGTCCCTGGCCCTCTTTCCTTTTCCCAGAAAGTCCCAAAAGTTTCTATTCTGACGTATAGACCATCTTCTTCCTCCGTTTTTTTTCTGTTTCTTCCTTCTCCTTCGCTGCCCGTCGCTCCACGCCGTCCCGCCGCCGCCCATCGCTCCCCCACGCTGCCGTCGCGCCGTCCCCACCTGCCCCTGGCCGCGCTGCCGCCCCGCCGGCAGCTGCCCCTCCTTCCCCCCCTGCGCGCGCGTCTGTTTCTTTCGTTCCCAGAAATTCAAAATTGATTTCTAAGGGTAAACCCTTGTTTCACCTATCATCTTTTCAATTTCTTTCACTTTAGTCATTGACTTTTTATTTTGTTCTTGCAGAATTGATTCCTAACCCTTTTAATTTTTACTTGTTTATTTATTTGTTTATTATTGTTATTATTACTAACCCTTCTTTTTATTGTTATTATTATAACTAACTTACTAACCTTATTATTATTATGACTAACCTTATTATTATTTATTATTATAACTAACTTACTAACCTTATTATTATTATGACTAACCTTATTATTATTATTATTATGACTAACCTACTAACCTTATTATTGTTACCTCAACTAACTTACTAACTTTTATTTTTATTGTTATTAACATCTAACTTTACTAACTTTGCTAATTTTTATTATTGTTGTTAATTAATTAATTTAATTAACTTGTCTAACTTTTTATTATTGTTGTTAATTAATTAATTTAATTAACTTGGCTAACTTTTTATTATTGTTGTTAATTAATTAATTTAATTAACTTGACTAACTTTTTATTATTGTTGTTAATAATTAATTTAATTAACTTTGCTAACCTTTATTATTATTATTTTTAAAGTGGATGGCCAAAAAGCCCCACTTTATTATTATTAATTTTCCTTTATATAATTTATTTCATTTAATTCACCTTTACCCATAAATAATAACTAAATGAATGAAAACTAAAAGAAGATTCTTTTGTAATTAATTATTAAGGCTAATAAAAATTTAAAAGCCAATTATCTTTTGACATTTTGGAATACATGTTTTTATTATTTCTTTAAAGATATCAAAAAGTTAACTTTTTATTATTTTCGATTAATAAACAAACATGATTAAAAAATTATACAAATCAATTTTTTTAAACATATCTTTAAAATAATGATCTTTAAAATTTAAAATTCAAGAAAAATCCAATAAAATTATAATTAGAATTAATAATTAATTAAATAATTAAAATTTAATAAAAATTAAAACTCCATGACCAAATGATCCGCCAGGATCCATGGCTTGGAAATATTTTTAAATATATAAATAAATTTTTCTTTATTAAAAATAAAAAACTTTGGACTAATATATTAATTATTTATTAAAATAATAAAATATAACTTTTTAGTTTTTTTTTCTTTATGAATAAAAAGAATAAAAAGAATAAAAATTTTGGGCTAATATTTTATTCAGTAAATTTTTACTTATTTCTTTTTAAAATAATGAAAAGATATAAATTTTTGTTTCCTTTATAAAAATCTTAGTCAAATGATTTCGAAAATAATAAAAATAAATAATAAAAATTTAAATTTTCTCTTAGATATTTTAGACTTATATATTTTCAGAGATATAAATTAAAATTAAAAAAAATCTTTCATTAAACAAAAAAGAATATACAGAAAAATATAAATATCAAAACTTTTGTTTTAAAATACATATAAATTTTTGGTTAAATAATCTTTTATTCCAAAACAAATTAAATAAATATCAAAACTTTTCTTCTTTTGTTTAAAATATACATATAAATTTTTGATTTTCTTAATTAAACAATTACTTTTGGTTAATCTTTTATCAAAACAAAATAAAACAAAATAAAATATTAAGACTTTTATTATTTTAAAATATACATATAATTTTTGGTTTCTTTACTGAATAAATAAGATCTTGATTTAATAATTTTTTTGTTTATCTTTTATTAAATAAAAAGAACAAACATAACATAAAATATAAATCTTTCTTAATTAATTTATTTCTTTTTTTAATAAACATAAAATAAATCTCAAGATTAATTAATTAACTTTCTTATAAAAAAATTAATTACTTTTTAATTCTTTTATAAATTGAGTAATTATTTAAATAATAAATATCCTTCATTAAACAAGGAAAGATAAAAGAAAGGAAAGATAAAAATCAAAAAGAAAAGAAAGATAAGAAAAAGAAAAGAAAGATAAAGAAAGAAGGAAAAGAATAATAAAATATAAAAAGAAATAAGAAAGATCTTTTAAAGATCATTAACAAAAAACCTAAAATTTTAAAAGACTTACAAAAATAGTAATTAAAATAACAATTACTTCCATTAAAATAAAAAATCTATATTTACAATATGGATTAAATTGTTTAAATTTCACCAAATTCCGTGTCCAAATGACTCGGCAGAGTCCATGGTTCGGAAGTATAAAATTCTATACAAATTAATTACCAAAAATCCACATCCAATTAATTCAGTTAAAAATTCTAGATTGAAAATTAACTGAAATTTATTTAAAAGCAAAGCGAAACAAAATTAAAATCAACTAAGGTGCCAATTTTTGGGCGTTTTAACAAAGTTGTTTTAACGTAACCGTACTCCCGAACCCCCGAACTCTCGCAGACCAATATTTAAGGTGACCAATCGACCTAGGTAAACAGATTGGTGGCGACTCCCGAAAATCCGACGTTGCCACAATTGGCTTAAACACTTTTAAATATTTTTTTTAGATACTTTTTGATATCCAATCAGACATTTTCTTATTTTTTTGGACACTTTTTATTTTCTGATAATAATAATAAATTGCTTGTAAATTAATTCAGACACTTTCAAATACTACATTAGAAATTTTTGCATATTATTTTTGGACACATTTACTCATTACTTCATACACTTTTACTTAACATTTTGGCGGAGACCAAATAATTTGCATGTTAAACAGTCTGCATATTATGTCAGACATTTATACATACTTGTTCACACACTTTCTCCAATTTCTTTAGCTATTTTACACCTTTGTCTTTAATATTTATATAGATGCGAGTAATAATGGAAGATTTGGTGGTAAGGCGGCGGTGGTGGGATTGAGGGTAGGATCTCTAAAAAGAAAGGCAGTTTTGGTGAGTGATAATTTTTTTATTATTTTTTTTTATAAAAGTGACTTATATATAAAAAGTTAAGAGTAGGTTAATATGTCTAATTAGATATAGATGTATAATATAATAATTAAAGCGGAAGTGTGGAGAATGTGTTTAAAGTAGTGAAAATAGAAAGCAGGAGTAGCTCAAACAAGCAGTGGCCAATGTAATACAACCTTCCTTAAAAGTCCAACTTCTTTGCTTTATGTCAATTTTTTTAACTTATAGTTAACTTAAATTTATTTATATTATTATTTATTAATTTTTTAAATTATATTAAGAAATTGCAAGATTTATAGTTTTTAATTTAATTTTTTTCAAATAATTGTATAAATAATTTTAAGTCAAATTTAAGTAAAAAAACTGAAAAATAGAGTCAGACAATTGAGACCTAAAAAAAAACTGAGACAAGATTTTTTTTTTTTTGTCTTAAATTAACAAAGCTGGTCTACTTGGTCTGCACGTTACGTTTTGTCTCTCTCTGATTCAACCATTTCTTCAACATTACTTAACCTACTCAAGTTTAAAAAACTTCATTTCTGAGCAGCCCTATTAACTCCTTGATTTTTAACACTAAATGCATTATGACCCTTCTTATACATAAGCCCTCCTGTGGTTTGATCTAATTTATATTTTACCCTCTTTATTTTTTAAAAATCAATACTTTACCCTCATTTTCTTTATATAATTTAACAACAACTTCTGAAACCCTAATTTAAACTATCTGGCAACCATATTACAGCAATTTATTTATTTTTATTTTTTTTACAACAAACAACCTGTAAAAAAGTACTCATATTCATTTGTAGGAAGGAAAATGCATTTATAGAAAGAAAAAATTGACAATTTATAATATCTATTAATTATAAAAAAAATATTAAAGAAATTAAAATTATTAAAAGATTATTATCATACAGTTTAAATTAGGGTTTCAGAAGTTTTATCGGGTAGTGAAAAAGAAAGAGAGGATAAAGTATAGGTTTTAAAAAATAAGGGGGCAAAGTGTATGTTACAGAAAACCCTAGGAGATAATTGTCAATTTCCGTAAAGTTTGAAAATTATAGTATACGAAACTATTTGTTTGAGTCCAAATTGGGTCTGCCGTCTGAGCCTGTTTACACATAAATTATATAAAATAAAAAGCGCGGGTCCTTTCAAGCTGTCCCAGAATTTGTTATCTTATTAGGATGAAATAATAATTTTAAAGAGCACCCACACTTTAACGTCAAAGTTTGGTTAAGGTTACATTTTTTTCCATGTTTGAAAGCCTACTCAAAATTATAAAAATTTAACCTTGCTAGTTTTTCGTAACATAATTCACTAAATTTAAATCGTCAAGTATTTGGATAGTTACAACCTAAATGTATCAAACGTAACCATTAAAGCCAGCATTTGAAAATTTAACTATTTTATGGTCAAAATACAAATACCAGTACATTCTATTGTTTATTAACGGTTTGACTAATCGGTTTATGTTTTGAGCTTTAATATATAATGTTCACACATTAATTTGTGTAAGTTCATACATTAAAGTATGACAATCATACTCTCACAAAGAGGATTTTTCTTTATCAAAAGTTATTCAGCTCAATTTCTTACATAATTTGTTATTTTATTTTTTAATTTCAGCGAAATATTGCTATGATTTATTACTCTGGGTGTAGGATTATTATCTGGAGGGTGGGGTGGATCTCCAGAACAGTTAACCTAAGAATTTTCCTATAAATGAGAATGTGTAATATCAAGTAAGATTTTCAAAATGGAGATCAAGAATCTTATTTCTTTCATAGTTTGTCGTTTTATTTTTTAATTTTAGTTACGTATTCCAACTTTGGTTGCAGGAATAACTTTCGGAGAGTGCTTGGTCTCTGTAACACAGTTAACCTAAGTATTTTTCTATACATGAAACTAACATTGATAAACTCGCGCTCAGTATGGTGGGATCATGTTTAAGAATTTTCCTATGCATCAGAATATGTAATATTAAGGTAAAAATATCAAAATTGTCACTAATTTTTAGGTTAAGGCTCAAATCTATCACTATAGTTTTTTTTTTTGCCCAATCTCCTACTAGTGTTTTAAAATGGGCTCAAATATGCCACTACCGTTAAAAAATAATGGAAAACGCGGGTTAATTCATTTTAATTTAAGTTAATTGACTTATTTTTACTTTGTCATCTTTTTTTTCTAAAACCAACTTTCATTTGAAAGCCAATATTATGTAGATACAATAATCTATTTGAAAGTAAATTTTTATGATGTTGTTAAATTTTTATGAATTTTTATTTTTAAATGCTTTAAAATAGAAAAATTAAGTAAAATTACAAAAATTATATTTTCAATGGATTATTGCAGCTATATAATATTGGATTTTAATTAAAATTGGTTCCAGATAAAAAAGACATAAAAATAAAAATAAGTTATTTTGAAGTTAATTGACTTAAGTTAAAACGAACTGGCTAGCAAATAGTAAAAAGTTTTGAAATTTTAGGATAATAATATAATTTTCAAAAAACTACAAGAGTCATAGGTAATTAGACTCATCTCTAATGTTAGGGATTTCTCCGGCTTCACCACGGACAACATTGCAACCGGTCCAGCCTCACCTCCAGCAACATTTAGTCAGACCGAGGAAGAAGTACCAGTGGAGAGGTACAAATAAAGTAGCCAGCCAGCCATTTTATTGGATTGATTTTGGGATTAAAACTGCCGAAATCTTGAGCACTTCTCCCAAATTAGTCTCTAGTGTAACAATTGAAGTTTCCAAGAGTAATAGCTTCATATTTTAAGTTGAAGATTCTGGAAGGTTGGTTTCCACTACTAGTGGAGTTGTGAAAATGAAAAGGAGGAGAAAAAGCATTGAAGACGGCAGAGGGAATGCTTTTGTGCAGAGAAAAGACAGTTTTTCCTCTCGAATCTTAGTGGTGGTGATTGAAGGAGAAAAAGCTAGAAATTTTTTTATCATTGGCCGCCCAGACAGTGACCGAAGAAGTTCAATGTTGTCATTTTTCATAAAAATTTTGTCAAAATTAACCCTAAAAATGACGAAAGTACCACTATTGGACAAAAAATATGGGGGTTAGGGACTTTAAGATGACAGAATAAAGATTAGGGACCCGTTTAGGAAAACACTAAAAAGTTAGGGACCATAAATGAAATTTACCCTATATAGTGGACTTCTTCGACACGAAAGATTGATTAGCCTGTCTCTCGTTTCCTTCTTGGGCTCTGCAACAAAACCAGCATTTCCATGGCGTTCGGAACCAGAAATTCTTTCTTTGTCGTTCTCTTCGTTTTCTTCTCTTGCCAACCCGACTCTCGAAGAGCAGCAGAAAGTTGGGTTCAAGCCGGTCACTGGTTATCCAGTGGCGAATTCCCCAGCAACGAAATTAACTCGGCCCTGTTCACTCACCTCTTCTTCGCCTACGTCGATGTCAATTCTTCAAATTTCGAACTTTCCAACTCTTCCAACTCGAACTCGCTCTTGTCCAGCTTCACCAACACCCTCAAGCGCAGAAACCCGCAAGTGAAAACGACGATCTCTATTTGGAACGGAGCTTCTGCAACTGCGAATTCGAATGCTGGGAAGCAAGTCGACTTTTCAGTTCTTTCCTCCGTCGTCTCCGAAACGGCCCACCGGAAATCGTTCATCGATTCTTCGATTAGAACCGCTAGGCTTCATGGATTCGACGGAATGGACTTGTCCTGGATTTGGCCCAATAGTACGGACCTACCTAGCATTGGGGTCCTGCTAGATGAATGACGAGCGGCGATAACTTCTGATGGAAGAAACCGGGATCAGCCACCGTTAATTTTGACCATGGCGGTTCATTACTCGCCACAGATTGAGTCGGCGAATTATCCGATTGAATCGATTTATAGAAACGTGGATTGGGTACACGTGATTGCTTACGATTACCATTTACCCACAAGAGAAAATTTCACTGGTTTCAACGCTGCTCTGTATGATCCCTTGAGCAATATCAGTACAGATTTTGGAATCACTCAGTGGCTCAACAAAGGATTTCCACCGGAAAAACTGGTTCTAGGCTTGCCCTTTCATGGCTATGCTTGGAAACTTACCAATCCCCAGGAGAATTCTGTTGGGAGCAGAGCCTCTGGTCCTATTTATACTCTTGATGGGTCAATTGGCTATAAAGCTGTCAAATCTTTCATAAGGGACTATGGATTTGGAACTGTTGCAGTTTACAATGAGACTTATGTTGCAAATGTGTTCACTTCGGCCACAGTTTGGCTCAATTTTGACGGGGCGGAGACTGTTAGAGCCAAAATTGATTATGTTAAGAAGAGAGGGCTGATCGGTTACAATGCTTTTCAGCTAGCCAATGATGATCATTGGGAGTTATCTCTTGCAGGTATTCATCCTTTTGTGGAGTCATTATTTTGTGTTCTATTTTCATTGTGCTAGATTATTTGATAATCTGATTTTGTACCCACTAGTTTGCTTTCGTTTAGATTTGTCCTAACACTGGTTTGCAACTAAAGTGGGGTATTTGTGATGTGGGAATGGTCTCATTTTTTGTAATGATATGTGCATCCCTTTCGCTTTGAGAATCAAGGAATTGATACCCACTATGTGTTGTATTGAGTTAGAAAAGTCGGTTCTGCTTGATGGGTGAAAATTTTTAGTATATGCTACATTGACAGCTCAAGGAGTAAACGGGGGAAGCAAGCACCAGTTATTGCTGATAGTTTTGCTTCCACTTTTTATAGTAATTATTCTTGCAGCAGCAACTGTCTATTGTTGTCGGAGAAGAAGAAGAATGAGAACCAAGTCAAAAGGTAACCAGGATTTGAAAGAACATTTCAACATTGATGTAGCGAGTAATGAAGTTTCTCTCATTTCCATTAGTGGCATTTGAATTCTTTTCCTTTTTGCTTACAGGACTTGTCGGGTTTGGAAGTGCTAATCCAAGAACTAATATATTGGGCGGAATTTTCGGCAGTGATGCTCCACATTTACAAGTTTACAGCTTTAATGATATTAAGGCTGTTACAAATAACTTTTCCAACGAAAATAAGCTTGGAGAAGGGGGATATGGCCCTGTATATAAGGTATTGCATGGTTATCTAGTAAAATAACTTGTTCCAATCCTTGCTAAGTGTGTCTTCCTGAAAAAGAGTAATGCTAATGTAGATGTCCATTTTGGTAGGGTACCTTACCAACAGGGCTGGAAATAGCCGTGAAGAGACTATCTGTATCTTCTTCTCAAGGAAATGAAGAGTTCCAAAATGAAGTCACACTAACTGCCAGACTTCAGCATGTAAACCTACTTAGAGTTTTGGGGTATTGTACTGAAATGGAAGAAAAGTTGTTGGTATACGAGTACATGCCAAACAAAAGCCTGGACCTTTACCTCTTTGGTATACAGTTAAAGTATCTTTGTGCGTGTGTGTGTGTGTGTGTGTCATATATGTATATCACTTCAATGCATACAATTTTCTTTGCTTGCAAGACGGTCTCAATAATGACATTGATTGCTTAACTAATCCTTCTTTCAGATCCAGTGAGACGACATATGCTAGATTGGAGAAAGAGGGTTCATATTATTATGGGAATCACTCAAGGGCTTCTGTATCTGCAGGAGTATTCTAATTTTACTGTCATTCATCGAGATTTGAAGGCCAGCAATGTTTTGCTGGATAGTGAGATGAAACCCAAGATATCAGATTTTGGGATGGCCAGGCTTTTCAGGAAAGAAGTATTCGAAGCAAACACTGGCAGAATTGTTGGAACATAGTAAGTATAAAAATAAACAAAAATCTAAATATTCACTTTTATCGACATATGTTTAAGAAATCTGCTTAACGTGATGCAGTGGCTATATTCCTCCTGAATATTTAAGGAAAGGTGTGTACAGCATGAAGTATGATGTTTACAGCTTTGGAGTTTTGCTTTTGCAAATCATCAGTGGCAAGAGAATTACAGGTGTTTATGGCCCAGAGGAGGATCTGAACCTCCTTGAATTTGTAAGTTGATTGAAAAAACTCATGTTGCTTAGCCTCGAATAGGCATATTGGGTGCACTCTTGTTTACATCTGCGTAGCTCAGTGGTCTTGTTAAGTTCTATCTGCCATGAAATGTGCAAGAAAAGTTTCAGGTTACTGAAAATAAACTTTTCTCTTTCCAAGTTGATTAAAAGCAGCTTCATGTTGCGTTGATGAGAAATCTTTTGTGTGACATTGGTCAGTCTGAATGTAATGCAGGCATTCGAATCATGGAGCAATGGTAACATTTTGAATTTTGCTGATGCATCCCTCGATGATTCGTCCTCACCATGTAAAATCAGGAGATGCTTGCAGATTTCTCTCTTATGCGTCCAAGAAAACCCTGAAGACAGACCATCGATGTTAGAAGTATTCTCAATGCTCAAAACTGATTCAAGAGCAGTTCCTACTCCGAAACTACCAGCCTTCTCTCTGAAAAGAAGCAAAACTATACGCACTAGTGCATCACAGCAAGGAATATACTCATCGTATTTTTCTCAGATTTCTGAAGTGGAACCCAGATAAGAGATCGTTCCAGATTAGAGTGTATCATACTCACATGTACAGAGCACACTAACAACACACATAGTTCATATTTCAATTGTTCGTTGACTAGATGAGGAAGGAGCTGCGAGTGTTGTCTGTCAATAGATGTAAAATGTATATGCCTTGGAATTGAGTTTATGATTAGATAATATGCGCCTGTACACCAGACTGGAAACTTCGAACACCATTGATACAATGGTTAAATTTTTGTCTAATTAGGCATAGCAAGTAATTTACAAATTTATCCCCTATTATTTTAGATAATTTCATTGCACCTATACTCTAGATTGTGTTCTTCTTGAATCGATCCTCAACAGTGGTGGCGGCTCGCGCAGCATCAGGCGCTTCTTCTCCGCAACATATACCTACCCTTACCCTTCACCTACTGCATCACCAGCTTCGGCAACCATAAGCTCCAGCGCCCGAGAGAACGGATATATCAGATATCAAACTTTTTATCGCATGAAGCAATGCTTCTTCCTTCTCGACTCCGATTTTAGTGTTGTCAAATCTTCTCTCTGCTCCTCGCCTGTTTTCATCTCCTGAATGCTTTATTTCATTTTGATATATCATGTTTTTCCCTTTTTTGTCAAATCTTCTGTCTCCTCCTTGTGTCTTCTCTGGTTTTCTAATCTTTTATGTATTATATTTGCAATCTTTGTCCTGCGTAACTCAATTAAGACATTTTAACTTTTTCTTTTAGACACTTTAAAAATTTGACGGTAGTAAATTTTTTGCATATTATTATATTTACTTTTAAATGTTGTGTCAAACACTTTTACATATTTATTTAGACACTTTCACATATTATTTCAGGCAATTATTTTCTCATGATAATAAATTATTTGTATATTACTTCAGACATATTCATGTTCTGTATTAGACACTTTTACATATTATTTGATACACTTCCACATATTCATTTAGACATTTTTACTTATTACTTCAAACATTTTCACATTTTGTATTAGACATTTTTACATATTTTTCAAACATTTTAGTATTAGTCCCTATTTGAATAGTATTAAATACATTTTTGAACACATTAATTTAAAAAAATTCAAATTTTTTCAAAAGAAATTATACTAATGCCAAATGAACTTAAAAAAAATAATTAACCCAACGTCAATTAGAAATTTATGTTTCACATTGTAATTTTGCATCTTTTTTTTAAAAATAACTTAAATACAAGAAAAATAACAATAGATAAGGAGTATTAATTAATAAAAAAATGAATGAAAGAAATAGAGAAACAAACAAGTCTTCTTGCCACTAATGGTGGCCGGTGGACCGACCTCGCCGGGCCTGGGTTAGGGTTTTTGGACCCGGGCACGGCCCGCATCAAAGCACAGTGGGCCTGGGCTAGGTCTAACCAAGGCCTAGGCTAGGGCGAGGAGGATCTGAGCTGGGCCGAGTTAATACGACTAGAAAAAAATGCATTTTAATATGTTTTCAATCATTATTTGATAGTAATTTTATGAAATATATATTTTTTTAGAAGAAACACCACCGCTGGTGTAACTTTTATTAATAAAAAACCAAACGACACTTACACAATTTAGAACATACCTTACACAATTTAGAGCATACCTTACACTTGGAAATGGTAAAACGTTCCATAAAAAAAATGAAAAGGTAAAACTTAAGATCTGTGCTTAGCAGCATAATCAAATCAATTACATTCTTTAAATTGTAATGAAAACCTACAATCTACTATTGTTGGACATCATCAGAAGGGACCTCATCATCGGAGCTTTTAATATCTAGCTTCCTTAGGGCAACAAGCGCCCAATCCTGGTTACAGACGTAAATCTCAACGGATTCAGGTGTGAGCCTTGCTCGTTTCTCTGAGATGACTCATTTCCTTGCACTAAAGACGGCCTCGGAGGCTACAGTTGAGACCGTGTTAACACCCAATTTCGTCCGACCATTAAAAAGAAATTTTTTTTTAAAGTAAAAAAAATTTTTTTTATAAAAAAAAAAGAGTAATTAAAAAAATTAATTAATTAATATTTTTATTATTATTACTAAAAAAAATTTTTAGTTTAAAATACATTTTTGTTTTGTGAAGATTTGATTTAAAATAATATATGTGTGTATTTGAAAGAAAAAAAGAAAACTCCCAAAAAAAAAAAAAAAAAAGGCAAAATTTAAAAGTTTGAGGTAAAAATGACAACATTAAGAAGTTTCGGGAAAAATTGACAAATTCTGAAAGTTCCAGGAGCATTTGGTAGTTTGTCACATAAAACTTTGGGCCTGCCGACGTTTCTGGCCCAAATTGACAGAAAACGACAAAATTGTCAAAATCAGAAGCTTCAGGAACTTATCCAGAGGCTGAGAGACGTAAAGGACTAAAATTGTCATTTTACCAATTTAAAAGATAAGTTTGAATTTTTTTATTAATTTATCCATGAACAGTTCAGCCAAACTTCCTCTATAAATAGCCCCCCAAATTTTGTGCTGAACACAGAAAAAAATAGCAAAAAAACTTAGAGCTCTGTTTTAAAAAAACAGAAAATTACAGCCCTTAGCCCCAGCCCTCTTCCCTTCTTCCCCAGAAAGCCAATTTTTTTTTTTTTTCACTGCTGTTCCCTCTCTCTCTCTCTCTCTCTCTCTCTCTCCGCCCGCCGCCGCCGCCCTACGCCGTTCGCCGCGTTCGCCGCCGCCGCCCCCAGCCGTCCCGCCGCTGTTGCCCCTCCGCCTCGCCGCCCCACGCCCGTGCCGCCGCGCCAGCTCCGCCAGCCCCACCCCTGCCCCCTCGCGCGCGTTTCTCTGTTTTCACGTTTCCAGGAAATTCAAATTTTAATTTGAAGGGTACAACTCTCATTTAATCCTTCATCTTTTCAATTTCTTTCACTTTGGTCACTGAATTTTTATTTTGTTCTTGCAGAATTGATTCCTAACCCTTTTAATTTTTACTTGTTTATTTATTTGTTTATTATTGTTATTATTACTAACCCTTCTTTTTATTGTTATTATTATAACTAACTTACTAACCTTATTATTATTATGACTAACCTTATTATTATTATTATTATAACTAACTTACTAACCTTATTATTATTATGACTAACCTTATTATTATTATTATTATGACTAACCTACTAACCTTATTATTGTTACCTCAACTAACTTACTAACTTTTATTTTTATTGTTATTAACATCTAACTTTACTAACTTTGCTAACTTTTATTATTGTTGTTAATAATTAATTTAATTAACTTGGCTAACTTTTTATTATTGTTGTTAATTAATTAATTTAATTAACTTGACTAACTTTTTATTATTATTGTTAATTAATTTAATTAACTTGGCTAACTTTTTATTATTGTTGTTAATTAATTAATTTAATTAACTTGACTAAATTTTTATTATTTTTGTTTAATAATTAATTTAATTAACTTTGCTAACATTTATTATTATTTATTTTTAAAGTGGATGGCCAAAAAGCCCCACTTTATTTTTATTAATTTTCCTTTATATAATTTATTTCATTTAATTCACCTTTACTAATAAATAAATAAGAACTAAAAAAGAAAATTCTTTTATAATTAATTATTAAAGCTAATAAAAATCATTTTAAAAAAAAACTAATCATTTTTATTTTGGAATACATGTTTTTATTATTTCTTTAAAGATAACAAAGTTAACTTTTTATTCCTTTTTGTTAAAATTAATAAACAAGCATGATTAAATAGTACCAAAAATATACAAATCAACTTCTTTTTTTAAAACATTTTTTAAAATAATGATATTTAAAATTTAAAATTCAAGAAAAATCCAATAAAATTATAATTAAAATAATTATAATTAATTAAATAATTAAAATTTAACAAAAATTAAAACTCCATGACCAAATGATCCGCCAGGATCCATGGCTTGGAAATATTTTTTAATAAAGTAAATAAATAAATTTTTCTTTATTAAAAATAAACACTTTGGACTAATATATTAATTATTTAATAAAATATAATTTTTTTAGTTTTCTTTATTAATTAAAAGAATAAAAAGAGTAAAAATTTTGAGTTAATATTTTATTCATTAATATTTTTACTTATTTCTTTCAAAATAATGAAACGATATAACTTTTTGTTTCCTTTATAAAAATCTTAGTCAAAAATAATAAAAAATATATAAAAAAAAGTGAATTGAATTTCTCTTAAATATTTTAGACTTATTAATTAGATATATTTTCAGAGATATAAATTAAAATTATTTAAAAAAATCTTGCATCAAACGAAAAGAATATAAAAATAACAAATAAATATCAAGATTTTTTTATATACATGTAAATTTTTAAATAATCACTTTTGGTTAAATTTCTATCAAAAACAAAACAAATAAATATCAAAACTTTTATATACATAAAATTTTAGTTTCTTTTCTTAAATAATCACTTTTGATTAATTCTTTTTATTAAAAAAATCAAAAATAAAATATTAAGATTTTTCTTTTATTTTAAAATATACATATAAATTTGTTTTTTTTTTAAATATACATAAAATTTTAATTAAAATAATTACTTTTTAGTTAATCTTTTACTGAAAACAAATTAAATAAATATTAAGACTTTTTTCTTTTTGTTTAAAATATACATATAAATGTTTTGGTTTTCTTAATTAAATAATTATTTCTGGTTAATCCTTTTCTTTTAAAAAAAAACAAAAAAACAAACAAAATATTAAAAATTTTTTAATATATAAAATTTTTGTTTCTTTTATTAAATAAATAAAATTTTGATTAAATAATTACTTTTTGTTCACTTTTTATCAGATAACATACTAAGACTTTTCTTTTATTTTTGAAATATATGTATAATTTTTTGGTTTATTTGTTAAATAAAATCTTGGTTAAATAATTACTTTTTGGTTATCAAACCAACAGAATAAATGTCAACTCTTCAAAATTTCTTTAAAAAAAATTCTTGATATTAAATATTTTATTAAATAAAATTATTTTTCTTTTATAAATTAAATAATTATTTAAATAATAAATAACTTTCACTAAAAAAAACTAAAAGAAAGATAAGAAAAAGATAAGAAAGATAAGAAAAAAGGATAAGAAAAAAAGAAAAGAAAGAAAGAAAAGAAAGAAAAGAAAAAGAAAAGATAAAAAAAGAAAAGAAAGAAAGAAAAGAAAGAAAAGAAAAAGAAAAGAAAAGAAAAGAAAGAGAAGAAAGGAAAAATAAAACTAAAATAAAGATAAAATCAATAAGAAAGAAAAGAAAGAAAAGAAAAGAAAATATAAAAAATAAAATAAAATAAAATTTTTAGATTATTAATAAATCTAAAAATTTCATAAACAAAAAGAATTACGAATTAGTAATTAAACTAATAGTTAATAAAAATAAGAATTAAATAATAACTATAAATTAACTTCCATATCCGGATGATCCGTCAGGATCTACGGTTTGGAAAATATCAACATTTTTTTAACTAAATAAATTAAATAAATATAAAGATAAAAATCCATATTCACAATATGGATAAAATTGTTTAAAATTTCACCAAATTCCGTGTCCAAATGACTCGGCAGAGTCCATGGTTCGGAAGAATAAAATTCTATACAAATTAATTACCAAAAATTCACATCCGATTAATTCAGTTAAAAATTCTAGATTGAAAATTAACTGAAATTTATTTAAAAGCAAAGCGAAACAAAATTAAAATCAACTAAGGTACCAATTTTTGGGCGTTTTAACAAAGTTGTTTTAACGTAACCGTACTCCCGAACCCCCGAACTCTCGCAGACCATATTTTAGATAACCAATCGACCTAAACATAAACAGATTGGTGGCGACTCCCGAAAACGAACCACACGTTGCCACAGACCGGAACTGCCAAAATCTCTTGTGCCAGTATGGATAAGATCGAGAATCTTCCTCTTTTGTTCTTTTTCCACTCGAAGATGTTTTCCTCATTGTTTTCAAATGAAGTGCGGAGGTAATCATCCCATTCCGTCAATTCCAGGTTTGTGGGTCTCGGTCATTTGAGGATATTTGTTGTTGGGTTGAATCTTGATGATGATGAGGAGGTGGAATGCTGGGTGGGTGTTGGATCGGATGACCTAACCTTATTATAATGCTTAACGAAGTAAAATTTGTATAACTCTCTCAAATTGTGGTTAGCATCAGCGGAAATAGCAAGTGCAGAAACTTGTGCTTGATCTAAATATGTATGATAGTATGCTTCTAACAATTGCAAACAACCAGTGATTTTGACATTGGGATTTAATGCACATGTAATAAGATAAATTTGTGGGATCTGTTGAAAATAATCAAGTCATTTCTTTTGCATTACTTCAACAGTTGGTTGCAAAAACTCATCGTCTTTGTATTGGTGGAAAACATAGACAATGTTTACAAAATATAACATTGCTTGGTGCACTGTTGGGTAATAAACCCCAAAAAAAAGTTTGTTGCATCGTAAACATATCTAAGCAACTCAACTAACTTAAAACATTTTTCCCTCTTAAACCTCATTCGTTAGCCAGTCGTCTTGCACTTTTGAGTTCACAAAGTGAGTCAAAAGATTTGTCCATGGTTGAGCGTCATTTAATATTTCAAATGTTGAGTTCCCTCAAGTGGGGCAATCAATTTTAAACATTTTTCAAGAAAAATTCACCCCATTTTTAATACAAAACATTTTAAATTCACGAGCCAATTTGTTCCTTGTTTTAATAAAAAGTAAAGCATTCTGAATTGACTCAATTTGGTTTTACAGTTGTTTTAAACCATTTTGGACACATAAATTCAAAATGTGACATAAGCAACGAACATAAAAATTTTTTTCATCAAGCGGTAGTTTTATTTCTTTTATCAATTCTCTCACTGCCGAATCATTGTTTGAACCATTGTCAAAAGAAATGGACAAAACTTTATCGGCAACAAAAAATTCACGCAAACTTTCAATAATGCAATTGAAAATATTTCAACTTGTATGATCAAATTCCATACATTTGAAAGCAATTATATTTTTTTTAATAACTCATTCATCATCTATCCAATTAACAGTGACACAATAGTAATTTTGTCCTATTGGAGATGTCCACATGTCAGATGTAAATGACAGGTAATGATCAATGGTAGAAAAATATACTTGTAAATCACTTCTTCTAGCTTCATACAGTTTAAAGCTTTCTCCCCTAGTCGTTTGCCTAGTCATTTTTTTATAAGCCAGATTTAGATTTTCTTGGATGAATCTTTCTAAATGTTCATCCTCAGCTTATCTAAATGGTTTTTCAATAATCATCATTCAATTAATTAAACCTTGCCCAGCAGTTTTTGGATTAAATAAAAAAACACCTGGACCGCGGAGCTGCCAACGTCTATTAGTTGTGTTTGTCCACCGAAAATACCATTGATGTCTCCATGGACTTTGCTCAAGTGCCTTGTGAGGGTGCCCGTCTCAGAGTTCAATTTGTGTGCAAATTTGTTGTCACAATGTTTGCACTTGGCATACCTCATTTCGCCTTCCCAAACTTGCTCAAAATGTGCCCAAATGGAAGCCTTCAAATTCCCGCTCTTCACTTGACTCTACTCGGGCTGCTCACTTTGTGCTGTCGGTTGGGACCCCTCGGCACTGACTTAGGTTGGTGGAATTTCCTCAACATCATCATCAGAGAGTTGATCGTCAAGGGCAAGGTCGTATACCGCCATGTCGATGTTGGGATCATTGTCGACAATTTCTTGTGAATGCAAACCTTGATTTTTGTGGAACAAACGTCATTGCAAAAATGAACTGACCCCCGTGCCGGATGAGGAGGACGCCACACCCTTGCCCTTGCAGGAGTTCTTCTCTCATGAAGCCATTAGTGGAAGAAAATAATTGAAAAGATTGAGAGATGATTAAGAGGCAATTAAGAAAATATTAGTGAAAAATTAAGAAACTTGGAGAGAGATAGTAGAAAGAATGAGGGAATATTGTAGGAGATTGGAAAAAAGAAGATTAGTGTGAGGAAGTGTGAGAATGAGGCTGGCTATTTATAGGAGAATAAAAATTAGTTTTGCCTAAAAAGCTCTAAAAACTAGCCGTTAATGCCTGTTGACTATAGGTAAAAAAGTCTGGGGGTAAAAAAAAAGTTTGGAGCCGTTAAGGGGGGTAGGGTGTAATTTTACCATTTTTTAAAAAATTTTAAAATATGCAACGGAAACTTGGAATGTTTGACCCGGCTCGGCTTGGCCAATTCGTGGTCAGGTCTGGGTTGACCGCGTTAGTGGGCCGATCCGTCCTGATTTGGGCTTTCTTCTTCTCCTAGGCCCATATTCGCTCCGCCACCTTACGAGTCCGTTCCATGATGGGCCGAGCCCGGGTTTGACCGTGCCGGGCCGAGTTTAACCCGAGCCGGGTCCAGGTTAACCCAGCCCATTGGCCACCACTACTTGCCACTGTGAAAAGCTATTTATTAGTGAGGAGGCTACAAACAGTAAAAGAATAGACTGGTGGGATGCTGTGCCAAATTGATTGATGTTTCCTCTAGGGGTAAAAAAGTCCAAGACACATATCTTCAATATGAAACGGAGAGAACGGTTTGCTATTAAGCTGCTAGGCCTAATTACGCATAGGTGCATAGTAAAAGAATTAAACCATTGGTGTACTCATATGCAGACAAGCTTAATAGAATTATTTTCTTTTATCTTTTATTTTCTCATCTGCATGTAAACACTCAGTGGGAGGCATAAATATATTATCACCATTATTTTTATCACATCCATTGGGAAAAGAATGCAAAAATATATTGCACTTGTCAAGAGAGTCAACATCAGGTGTTAGTTATTCGAGAAGGATTTGTAAAATGATATATGAGATGATTTCAAAACTCCGATCTATAAATTTAAGCTTAGATTCTAAGGAGAACTACACGTATACTTAGAAATGGATATATTTTATATTTGCATATAATATTCGTGCAAAATCGAATTACTTGATCTGATAGGATGATACCAGTAGTAGAAAATGATGAAAGGGTGGTCACAATTGTAATGTGCATTTCATTGTTATTAGATATTCCATCTGTCCTAAATTTTTTGCAACATTTATTATTAAGTAACTAATTTATGATTTTTTTTATTTTCAACATTTTAGTATATAACTGAAAAATTTTTATTTATAAATGATAAATAAAGACCCATAGTTTCTAAATATATTGTTTTAGATTTTTTCTAACAAAAAATAATATGAATAAATTCAAATCAAATTATTCAAAAAATTCAAAATATTTCACAAAAAATATAGGATGGAGGTAATAAAATTTTACTTTGAAAACTTTTCATATAATATTTGTGTAACTTAGATCATCTAATAGTATGATACTAATGGTAGGAAATGATAAAGTGATTGGCAAAACTGTAATGTATATTTCATTATTGTTAGATAATATTATACTATGACAACTTTGCCAATCTATAGGAATAAATTGATTTACTACACATGTATAATAATTATTTTTTGATAGTTTATGAATAAGTTGAATAAGTAATTAGCCTAATGTGATACTTCCTCCGTCCCAAGTTTTCTACTCTATTTGTGTTTGGCGCGGAGTTTAAGAAATGATGAAAATGTATGCTTTTTTTTCAATTATACCCCTGTTTCTACTCTTTCCCTTCCCTCTTTCCTGTTTGTTACCTAAACCTAGTACCCATCATCGGCCGTTCGCCAGCTAACATCGATTGCCAATCTCATTTGTTCCTGGTCTCACGCTGTCGACCCGATCTGTCATCTTGCCTTCATTACCTCCGTCGCCTCGATCTCACCTTTGTTACCTCTGTTGCCTGATCTTACTCCTCACTTTACCTTTGTTACCTCTGTTGCCCAATCTCACTCCTCACCTTGCCTCAGCTTTGTTACTGTCGTTATGTCGATCGCACACCTCAAGCCCTGCTCTGTCACTGCCAAGTTCGTATCCGAACCAAACTCATTTCAAAGTCCCAAATCATTGTCATCGTCAACAGAGAATTGGCACTTATCATCGGCGATTCAACGAACAAGCAAAGTTTAGGACGAGCAAAGCCGAAGAAGGAAGACAAATAGACTAAACTTGCACATTAATAGTAGGGTCGCGGCCATGCCGGCAGTCTAGTTACCAGTCGTCACCATGTCAACTATGGCCAAAAAGGAGATCAGAGTAAAGCTGAATAGCACAAAACAAACCAAGAGGAGTTGAAGGGGAAGGGCATGATTGTAAAATTATCCGGTAAAACTTACTAAAAAGGGAAATGGTGCAAAAAATTTAAGACGTCCTAAAATGGCAAATGGAGCAAAAAACATGGGATGGAGGGAGTATGATTTAGAGTTTCTCACTTAATATAATGAAAACCATTTGAGTGATATATTGTTTGTGTTCTCATTTTCACTAAATGTCATTCTAATACTGGTAATTACTTGCCTTTGAGATAAATGCTAACAAAAATTCAAATGATAGTATATTTATAAGATATCCAATGTTTCAATAAGGTATATGTAACACCTTCATATCCCACTTTAGAGAAATGTGTGATATGGGCCTTTATATACCCAACGTCATCATGGGATCTCTCAGATTACTTTGTCTCTTGGTCAAGTAACCTCTCTAATCCAGTGTCATACCTGATAGACAATGTTTGTGCACTTACATTATACCATATTCTTATGGTCTAAGTCGATTTCGATACCAACCTTAACAACTCAAGTCCATAACTAGCCAACAAAAACACTTGCTTACACCTGGGGTAGGCATGGAGCAGGTCGATCTACTTTATGGGGCGATCCACCATTTCTCCGCTAATTTATGGATTAATCCATGACCTACTCCATTCCTTTATGGATTAATCCACGACCCGCCCTACCTACCTTGTGGATATCCATGGGTAATCCATGGATATCCAATCTATAACATTTTGGTAGACATTTCAAGAAGATTTTTTTTGTAGTTATTTTAAATATTTGTTTTTATAATGAAAAAATGATGCACAAAGTGGGTTTTTTTATATATAATTTATTTTTATTTTTTTCTTCCCCCATAAAATTATTTGCTTTTATCAATTTATAAAAGAATTCTCACATAAAAATAATAACAAAGAGTTCGATGTCAACATATCTATCCATATTAAGAAATACAAATACCAAAACCAAAACCAAAACCAGCAATGATTCACAACTTCTAAGGCACTTAAGTATATAAATGAACTACTAGAAATGTAAAATAGAAACTCATTTTCTTAGGTTTAGTCAAGTAATCCAAAACTACAAGTAAAAACAGACCAAACCAAATGGAGAGAACTAAGCAAATAAAAATGTCTTTTATAATACTCTAGTGGTTCTGTTTATGAGAATTGATAATTGGATAATGCTCATAATGGTGAAACATTAGGGTCAGGGCACATTTTGATAATAAAAAAAGATTAAATTAGGAGGAAATTAAGAATTATTAGAAATTTTTGTGCACCACCGTGGTTTGAGGAATTCCAACAATAGATCAAGATATTTTGGATGGTTATATGCTCAAAATGTGACTAGAGTCTAGGCTTATAATATGTCATTAGAAAGGTCTATGAGTCTACTTTAACATAAAGAAACAAAATTCAATTTAGAGGCCTAAGTAAAGAGTTATGTTGATTCTTGCTAGACATCATCGAAATTGTGTGCTTTAAATGAGTTTGAAAATTGAAGAATAAACCATGTCAATTGGCTTAATGAAAAATTGTGAATAAAATATATATTATAGATTGAAAAGTCTAGTTTCATAGAAATTTTATAGATTGTGATTTGAATTTTTTGCAAAGACTTATGGTCATTCTCATAGGAGTGCGCGACACTGTCAGTTTTATTAATGGTGGGTTTAATATGGGTGTTATGGTACTCAAATTGAATCAAGGCCTTTGGAGATTAAATTAGGCTCTAATAACAGTTTATACTCTTTTGATTAAGTTCTTGAACTTGAGTAATCGTTGGATTGATTCTAGGATCAGAACAATATGAATGACATCCTATATACTTTGCTTGTTTTTTACTCACACTTTACTTGAGTTAAATATGATTTTGATTATTGGAATTTCACAAGATGATTGCTATAATGTAATGATTTCTTCTTAATTTCATGTTTTATAAATGATTTATGTTTTCTTTCTACAAGGATCGAGCATGAGATGGTTTACGAAGTTGTTAATTACTGTTATGATTGAATTGTTAAATAGAATAAGAACATGATTAACCCCAAAATCCAGCCAAAACATACATAAACAAAGGCTTGCTACAAGCAATTGACCTTCTCTATAATAAATAATAGCAAAGACTTAAGATCAAGTCAACAAAGACAGTGTATCGGTAGATCGGTAGTGGATTGGTTATGAAATCAACAAACAAGCAAAGGAACAGGCAAACCCAAGCAAAAGTGATGAGTGATTTGACTGAAACACGAGTGACTTCCTAAACTGGTGCTCCATGGAGCTCCAAATCTGCCCTACTTTATAAAATATTATAAGTGGATTTTGACCTGCTCCACTCCAAAAATGGTGGTCATAAAAAACAACTGCTTCACTGGAGCAGGTTAGACCGGAGCTCCACTAGAGTGGGGCTCCATGCCCATCCATACAAGATAGGTGCATACATTATGCTACTTTTTAATGCTATAAGGTAGGAAAGTTACAGTCTTGAGATTGTCATATATTTACTGCTTTTACATTTCTTTTTGTTCCTTCAAATAAAAGGCTTGTGCATAGGGAATAATATAACTCTCTTCACCAATTTATGTTTTTTTAATTGAGATTTTATTTTGTGGTGGTGATTGGTGGTTTGATTCTAAAAGGGTTCATTTATCAGTCAAGGCTTCCTTTACTAGTTTGAATAAATAACATGGGTAGTTATATGACTTGTCTTTACATTTTTTGATGTGCATAGAAAGAAAAATATTACTTTTATCTATATTTGACCTTTTAATTTTTTTGAAAATAGGCACAGAATGGCAAAAATATCAAAATTTTCACTAATGTTTGTCTGGGGCTTAAATATACCATTATTTTTTTGGCCCAATATGATATTAATGTTTTTTAAACAGTTTTGTACCATTAAGATTGTAAATTGTCAGATATGCCACTTATACAATGTTCGTTAAGAACATTTCATGAACAACAAGAATATTCCGTGTGAATGAGCTTCAATGGCAAAATAAAGGCTTATGTGGCAAAAATGACATGCCACATCTGTTAACTGCAAAAGAAAGGATGATGGTTGTTCAAAATCTAGAATTATGGTGGTATAAGTTAGCATTTTGTTCTTCGAAATGTAGAATTAGGGATTTGTGAGGGAGTTGGCAATTGGGGTTGGCTGACAGCATTTGACACAAACTCAATTGATTGGAGATGAGTTTATCATCGTGTCCGTCAAGTTCCTCAGTTTATCATAAAAATGGCGGAGGTGCAGTGGTAGAAATGGTTGTTTATGAATGCGGGTTGGAAACAGAGCAGAAAACATCCTGGACATCTAGAAATCTAGGGTGATGCTTCATAGCTTGTCCAAAGGTAAGTTTTGTAATGTCTGTTGTTACATTTTGATTTATGTAGACAAATTTTGCTGATGTTGACATTTTCGTTTGATGTGTATTAGGGCAAAGGATTGGTGGTTGCAAGTTTTGGCAATAGGTTGATGATGTATTTCCAGTGCAGGCAGCTAAAAGTCTAAACCTGTTGCATGATAAAAAAAGGTCAGTGGCATATGTGAACCAAATCTTTTCAGATGAAGTTTCTAGGCTACAAAATTTGATGGAGGAAAAAGCACAGGCAGAGGATAAGAAGGTGGAGCTGAAGGAGAAAAATGTGAGACTAGTGGAAAATACGAAGAAACTAACTATCCTGCTAGAGATGGAGAAAAACAATGCTAGGAAAATGAAATATTTTTGTACATGGTTGCATTTGTAAAGAGTGTGACATGGTTTACCATTTGCGGTATCTGGGTTAAGTGCAAGGGATAGGTGTGTAATCTGTTAAGGTAGGGGAGAGGCAGAGCAGGACTCTTGAATGGCTGATAGATGTATTTGGGTTAACTTCTAGTTGACATTGTGAACCACTTTTGCAATATGTATGATGGATGTTGTCAATTAACTTGGAAAATGCATCATTCACCTTGAAAATGTGACCATATTGAATCACATTCAGCCTTGCTTGCTTCACCTACTCATCATGCATATCATCTAAACCATCACATGCATATGTATCACCATCACTCTTGTTGCTACTCTTATTATCCTGATGTAAACCATCAAACTGATTATCAAAACCTTCATCTTGATGATCAGAAGCACCTACTCTGCCTATATCCTTAGCCACCTCCAACATTTCATTATCCACACCATGATGAGAACAACCTTCAATCTCCTTTACATACAAATGAAGTTGCCTTATCTCATTAAGAACCTCAAAAGCTGCAATAGCTGTTTTTTCATTGTAAATCATCTTCACATCTTCAGGGTCACTCACATTTGTTCATGTCTTTCAAAAAAAAACTTTCATACCCTTCCTTATACCCCTCATCTCCATGAATTCCACAAAACCACCCCAATTACTGAAATATTCAGTACCTATATAGACTTCTTTCGTCCCATCTTCATATATGTAAAGGATGAATCAAAACCTTCCACTATGATGGAGAATATATTTGAAAACAATTTCTACTTCATCAACATCCCACCTGCAGCCATGAGAAGTTCTTATTACCTCAAACATATTGATGCCAACTAGTAATCTAGAAACAGACACAAAGTTGTATGTTTTCTTTTCTCTTTTAACCTACAAACACATCCACACATTAATAACATTCACCCATTCACGTCTAACACAAAACCCTCGACAATGTCAATATAAAAATGAATGATTATTTGAATACAAACTGCTTGGAATAAACCTCCCCATCTTCATCTTTCTGCTACACGTAGCCATATTTAATGCCCAGTAGTTGAGATGAACTGTTTTTAAAATAGTAGTGTCATATTGGGTAAACAAATCTATAGTGATATGTTTGAGCTTCGGACAAAACATTACTGCCAAATTTGATACTTTTGTTGGCATAGAACTCTAAGTTTTGAGGTCGATCTTTTGAGTTCCAGCCTGGTGTTTTATTTTTATGGTACATGTGCTCGAAAGTTTGATTAACATGTATCTCCTTTTGTTCTTGGGCTTTGCAACAAAACCAACATTTCCATGGCATCCAGAACAAAAAATTCTTTCTTTTTCCTTATCTTCGTCTTCTTTTCTTGCCAACCCAACTCTCATAAAGTAGCAGAAACTTGGCTTCAAGCTGATCACTAGTTATCCAATAGTGAATTCCTTGGCAATGAAATTGATTTGGCCCTGTTCATTAACTTCTTCTTCGCCTACATCGATGTCAATTCTTCCAACTTGAGGGTTTGGTCTCCTGAAATCTGTTCATTTATCGGCTTTCGTTCTCAATGCGAGTCCAAACAGATGTGGGGGGCTCTCATCCTGCCAAGTTTCTTCCTAAAGATGATGTTGGATTTAACCCTTTGATGATCAGGGATGTGGCCACATTGTTGGCCAACCCCTGGACATAAACAGTAGTTTGGTTGAAAAGGGAGATGTATTTTTTAATACTTTTACCTTTTTGATGGGTTATGGCACGCAAGCTGAGCACCATTTTCTTGGCATTTATTCCCCCCCAAAAAATGGTTGACAAATAATCTTTTGAGGTGAATGAAGGATTAGATAGAATCATGAGGAAGGCTTGACAACCATTTTTGCGTAGGGCCTCGAATAGTGTTCCTTTTGTAGCACTAGTAGTGCTCTTAGTTTGTTGACAGTTGCCTTTCGACCTATGGGCCCTAACCTGAAGTCTGCATTTCTTCTGACCTTTGCAGGTCATGATAAGTTGTTGATTTAGGTCCCGAAGGATGTTGGATCTTGGCATGCATCTCCTATCGGGGTTGAGAGATTCATAGATTGCATGCTCCCATGGATTGAGATCATGCGGTTCAACTGGGACACGCGAGAAAAAGCCTTCAAATGGGACTGAAGCTACTGGAAATCTATATAATGACTACCATTGATGAGGATGAGGTTATGGGTGGCAGTACCTCTGCTTCAAAGGTGCTCGTTGGAGGCATGTTCATTGTACCACTCTTAGATATGCACTCTTTTAGGTTGTTCATCGCATTTCTCACAGATAGCGCCAAATGATGAGGTCAGTTTTGAGGAGGATAGGCTCTTGATAAGCTGTGACTTGTACAGAATAGCCTTGTGGGCCTGGTTGGCCTAACCCTTGGGGTTTTGAGTATTGAGTATGGTCACTGCACAATTAATGGCCTCTCTTTTAAGTGGGGTGGGGGTGGTATTTATAGCTTCCTAGTTGTACGACTCTCCAGGAAACCTAGTGAACCGACAACATGTAGGGTGATTGACTTCCTTCGGCCTCGTTCTCGATAGGCCTCCTAACCTTGCATTGGTTCTTAGGATGGGCCATTTCAAAAAAGCTTGGTTCTTACCTGATAACCCTGTGGGTTAGGCTAATAAGGGCAACCCATGGGTCATGTGTTGGTACTGTTTATTCGAGAATTTAAAAGGTCCGCATCAGATAGTTTGGACTCGCATTTATCTTCATTACAGGGTAAGAAACAAAACTGTGATGACTCTCCTAGTCAACGACTGCATTTGACCGGGTAAGTGTATTTTATTTAAGTTTTTGCACTTAAGCACCTCAACTTAGCATATAATTCAGCAAGAAAGATAAGCTAAGTTAAGTGAAGATGAGTTCCTAAGTGTGATTAGGCACCTAAGAGTTAAAACCATTTTGCCCCAAGTGAGTGGCATGATTGTAATTTTGATGGAATTAGGGTCATGTAAGAAATTTTGACTAGTTAAGTCAAGGCCATTAGTTATCCTAGCTATTAGAACCATCATTTGAAAGAAAAGTGCAAAAATTTGCACTAAGTGCTCAATTAAGCCATTTACGTCTTAAGTGACTTAAGTGTCAAAGAGGCTAAGTGTAAGATGCTTTTGGACATCCTTTAAGGCCATGAAGGGATGGTTTTGGGTGAGTGTTTAGTGACCAAAGTAAAAAAAATGAGAACTTGAGAGTCAAGGAGCAAGAAAACAAGAAGTATGCTTTAGCAGGGTGGTTAGAATATTTTGGGCTAGTTAACTTCCTTTACCCATTTGTTTCTTTCACAAAATTCATAGCTCCCTCTCCCCACCAGAATTTCTGCTCCAAACCTCCCAAATTCTAAAAGTTTCCATTGAATTTGAAGGCCCCAAGGTGATTACAAAAAACCTCAAGCTCATTTTTGGTGTTCTTACTTTAATCTAGCTTTTTGATGCTTGTTTTGGACTTGAAACCTAAGGTAAGTTTTTTGGTTTTATTTGAGTTGGTTCTAAGTTGTTTGAGTAGCTAGAGATGGTCTTGATTTGAGGTTCTTGGTGCCATATCACATTGGTTTTAGGATTGGAACTCAAGAGGGCTTGGTTGAGCTCAAGTGTGCTTGTGCTTTGATTCTTGCTTTGTGGCTGAATTTGAGGTAAGGGTTCATATTAATTTAGCTCAAATAATGCATAGAGAGGTAGTATTATGTGTGGGAATGAAGTAGAAATAAGACTCATGTGAATTGGCCTTGGGATGGGAAAGTTTGAGTAAGTTTCGTACAAGTTCGAACACTGTCACACAATGCTGTAGTGCATTGGCAATGCGTCGCCACTAGTGATGCAATTTGGAGACGCATTGCCAGTAAACCTCTAGGATATCGAGCGTTGATGACGTTGGCGATGCATCTCCAATGGAGTTGCCAAGACATTAGTCCCTTAAGCTCAGGGCATCCTAAAAATGTCTCAAACTCTTGGTTATCATCCATAGGCTATTTTAAGATGTTCCGTAGCCTCAGTTTGGTCTAAGACTCATTCCTAAGTTAAGAATTATGCATTATTTAATAGATAACTAAGTGGTGTGGTTAAGGTAGAGCTAAGTAGAGTGGCTAAGGGCTAAAAGTGTTCAAGTTGTCTAAAGGGCACTAAGGGGATTAAGTTGGGTTTCAGAGGCTTTATTGGCTTGGGTGAGAGGTCTCGGACCTAAGGGAATTGAAGAGAAAACCTAAGAAAATCCCAACCGAACCATTTGGTTTGGTGAGTGAGCCACTAAGAAGCTCTAAGCTAAGCTCCAAGGGCTTGGCAAGTTAAACCACATAAGATGGTTACCTTGTACAATAAATTAAGGGTAAGATGGGCAAATTTTTAAAGAAGGTGATGACATACTCTAGGACCCGTAAGTGGGACCTAAGGGGGGTAAAGGATTCAGGATATGAGGGTCAGTGTTTCAAGCACCTCCGCCGTTTGAGCTCACGACAAGTATAAGACACCTAGGGTGCAAGAAGTCCCAAAGAATGTATGTTGCATATTATACATTCATGCATTGCATATCTTTTTGTTATTGTCTTGTGATTGTTTGTTGGTTGCTTGGTTGTTGCTTGTTGTATGTCATACTTGTATGCTTGCTTGTTATATTCTTTGCAGGTACCATAAGGGACCCTTATTGAGTACATTTATGTACTCATTTCCTTAAGTTTATTGTGCAGGTTTTAACCACGGGCCTAACAATTAGTGGATAGTTGTGGGCTAAGTTCCATCTTTTTGCAGGTACTCTTCCACTAGAATCCTTGTGATTCTAAGATTTCTTGTGGATTAAGCTATATACTAACTAAGTGTTATGCCTTTTCTATATAAAGGCTAAATGGTGCACAAGGATAAAGAAGGGCATGTACTTGGAGCTTGATAGCTCAAAGGTGGGGCTCAAGTAAAGGATCTTAGTTAAGGGTTTTGCCTTAAATGTATATAGTACATTGTGTACTAAGATGTTGCCTCTATTAGGATACATTGTGGTGTAAAACCATTGAATTACTTTTGGGTGCATGCTAGTGATGTTAAGTGTGCACAAACTATTACTTGAAGTTGAAGTAACTAATATTTTATTATCTTAGCACAATTTAAGTACTTTTAAATGCATGCTACTTCAATTGAATATTACATTCATTTGTGAAATTTCTTGACTCAAAACCAAAATTCCATGATGTGGGATGAATATGTTGTTTTTTTGAACAAGCTAGGAAAGAAGCATCATACATTGAGCCACTTAGGAACTTGATGTGATATTAGGAAGTGTATTGTTATTATAAAATATTTTTTTCTCTTATATCAATAAATTAATTTTTTTAGTATTATTTATTTTGCTCCATATATAACATTTTTTTATGTTTTTTGTATTAAAAAAATATCATCTTTCATATACTCCCTCCGTTCCATTTTAATTGAAACGTACCCTTTTTTTAGATGTCATAAAAAGGTTAAAACTTAGAACATCTAATAGTATGATACTCCCTCCTTTTTTGCTTAAGTTTTTTGGATTGAAGTCATCTTTCGAAGTGTTGGCACGATTCCTTGCCTTTGCGCATGAATTGAAGTCGTTGAAGCACGCGCTAGAACGCTGGATCTACACGGTTTACTCTAGGTAAGGATGCTGACTGGTCATTGGCTGATAAGCAGGGGGGCCGTCACAACTAAGAGCATGAGAAAAAAGTGTTGACAAAACACAAAAATATCACTTTTCTCTATATTAGACTTTTGAACCTTTTTGATAATGGGCGCAGAACTATGAGTTTTGGGGTGGATCGCCGAAGTTCCAGCCCAGTGTTTTATTTTTTCGGTACACGTGCTCGAAAGTTTGATTAACCTATCTCTCGTTTTCTTCTTGGGCTCTGCAACAAAACCAACATTTCCATGGCGTCAGGAACCGGAAAGTCTTTCTTTTTCCTTCTCTTCGTCTTCTTTTCATGCCAACCCAGCTCTCGGAGAGCAGCAGAAGGTTGGGTTCAAGCCGGTTACTGGTTACCCAGTGACGTATTCCCCAGCAACGAAATTGACTCGGCCTTGTTCACTCACCTCTTTTTCGCCTTCGTCGATGTTGATTCTTCAACTTTCCAACTTTCCAACTCTTCCAAGTCGAACTCGCTCTTGTCCAACTTCACCAACACCGTCAAGCGCAGAAACCCGCAGGTGAAAACGATGATCTCTATCTGGAACGGAGCTTCAGCAACTGCAAATTCGAATGCCGGGAGTCAGGTCGACTATTCAGTTCTTTCCTCCGTCGTCTCCGAACCGTCCAACCGGAAATCGTTCATCGATTCTTCGATTAGAACCGCTAGGCTTCATGCATTCGACGGAATAGACTTGTCCTGGATTTGGCCTAATAGTACGGACCTACCAAGGATTGGAGGTCTGCTAGATGAATGGCGAGCGGCGATAACTTCTGATGGAAGAAACCGGGATCAGCCACCGTTAATTTTGACCATGGCGGTTCATTACTCGCCACAGATTGCGTCGGCGAATTATCCGATTGAATCGATTTATAGAAACGTGGATTGGGCACACGTGATTGCTTACGATTACCATTTACCCACAAGTGAAAATTTCACTGGTTTCAACGCTGCTCTGTATGATCCCTTGAGCAATATCAGTACAGATTTTGGAATCACTCAGTGGCTCAACAAAGGATTCCCGCCGGAAAAACTGGTTCTAGGCTTGCCCTTTCGTGGCTATGCTTGGAAACTTGCTAATCCCCAGGAGACATCTGTTGGGAGCAGAGCCTCTGGTCCTACTTATACTCTTGATGGGTCAATGCACTATAAAACTGTCAAATCTTTCATAAGGAACTATGGATTTGGAACTGTTGCAGTTTACAATGAGACTTATGTTGCAAATGTGTTCACTTCGGCCACAGTTTGGCTCAATTTTGACGGGGTGGAGGCTGTTAGAGCCAAAATTAATTATGCTAAGAAGAGAGGGCTGATCGGTTACAATGCTTTTCAGATAGAAAATGATGATCATTGGGAGTTATCTCTTGCAGGTATTGATCCTTTGAAGGAGCCATTTTGTGTCATATTTTCAGTCTGTTAAATTATTTGAAAATTTGATTTTGAACCCACTAGCTTGCTTTCGTTTAGATATGTCCATATTGCTGTGTCAAGCCTAACACAGGTTTGTAACTAAAGTGGGACATTAACGTTGGTGGGTGCCCGGTGAGTAAACCAAGTTGGAATGGTCTCAATATTTGTAATGATATGTGCATCCCTTATCCTTTGAGAATGAAGGAATTCATATCCACTATGTGTTGTATTGAGTTAGAAAAGCCTGTTCTGCTTGATGGCTGAAATTTTTTCGTACATGCTACATTGACAGCTCAAGGAGTAAACGGGGGAAGCAAGCACCAGTTATTGCTGATAGTTTTGCTTCCACTTTTTATGGTGATTATTCTTGCAGCAGCAACTGTGTATTGTTGTCGAAGAAGACAAAGAATGAGACCCGAGTCAAAAGGTAACCAAGATTTGCAAGAACATTTCAACATTGATGTAGCGAGTAATGAAGCTTCTTACGTTTTCATTAGCAGGATTTGAATTCTTTTCCTTTCTGCTTATAGGACTTGTGGTGTTTGGAAATGCTAATCCAAGAGCTAAAATATTGGATGGAATTTTCGGCAGTGATGCTCCACATTTACAAGTGTACAGCTTTAATGATATTAAGGCTGTTACAAATAACTTTTCCAATGCAAATAAGCTTGGAGAAGGTGGATATGGCCCTGTATACATGGTATTGCATGGTTATCTAGTAAATAACTTGTCCCATCCTCGCAAAGTTTGTTCTTACTAAAAAAGGGTAATGCTAATGTAGGTATCCATTTTGGTAGGGTTCTTTACCAACGGGGCTGGAAATAGCTGTGAAGAGACTATCTGCAACTTCTTCTCAAGGAAATGAAGAGTTCCAAAATGAAGTCACACTAACTGCCAGACTTCAGCATGTAAACCTAGTCAGAGTTTTGGGGTATTGTACTGAAATGGAAGAAAAGTTGTTGGTATACGAGTACATGCCAAACAAAAGCCTGGACCTGTACCTCTTTGGTATACAGTTAAAGTATCTTTGTGTGTGTGTGTGTGTGTGTCATATATGTATATCACTTCAATGAATACAATTTTCTTTCTTGGCAAGACGGTCTCAATAATGACATTGATTTCTTAACTAATCCTTCTTTCAGAACCAGTGAGACGACATATGCTAGATTGGAGAAAGAGGGTTCATATTATTGAGGGAATCACTCAAGCGCTTCTCTATCTGCAGGAGTATTCTAATTTTACCGTCATTCATCGAGATTTGAAGGCCAGCAATGTTTTGCTGGATAGTGAGATGAAACCCAAGATATCAGATTTTGGGATGGCCAGACTTTTCAGGAAAGAGTTATTCGAAGCAAACACTGGCAGAATTGTTGGAACATAGTAAGTATAAAAATAAACAAAAATCTAAATATTCACTTTTATCGACATATGTTTAAGAAATCTGGTTAACGTGATGCAGTGGCTATATTCCTCCTGAATATTTGAGGAAAGGGGTGTACAGCATGAAGTATGATGTTTACAGCTTTGGAGTTTTGCTTTTGCAAATCATCAGTGGCAAGAGAATTACAGGTGTTTATGGCCCAGAGGAGGATCTGAACCTCCTTGAATTTGTAAGTTGATTGAAAAAACTCATGTTGCTTAGCCTCGAATAGGCATATTGGGTGCACTCTTGTTTACATCTGGGTAGTTCAGTTGTCTTGTTAAGTTCTATCTGCCATGAATGTGCAAGAAAAGTTTCAGGTTACTGAAAATAAACCTTTCTCTTTCCAAGTTGATTAAAAGCAGCTTCATGTTGCGTTGATGAGAAAACTTTTGTGTGACATTGGTCAGTCTGAATGTAATGCAGGCATTCGAATCATGGAGCAATGGTAACATTTTGGATTTTGCGGATGCATCCCTTGATGATTCGTCCTCGCCATGTAAAATCAGTAGAATCTTGCAGATTTCTCTCTTATGCATCCAAGAAAACCCTGAAGACAGACCATCGATGTTAGAAGTATTCTCAATGCTCAAAACTGATTCAAGGGCAGTTCCTACTCCGACACTACCAGCCTTCTCTCAGAAAAGAAACAAAACTATATGCACTCGTGCATCACAGCAAGGAATATACTCATCATATTTTTCTCAGATTTCTGAAGTAGAGCCCAGATAAGAGATCCTTCCAGATTGGAGTGTATGATACTCACGAATTCAGGGCACACTAACAACACACATAGTTCATGCTCTGCGCCTGTACACCAGACCGGAAACTTCAAACACCAGTGATGTACTGATATGCAGACGAGTTAATGGAATCATTTTCTTTCATCTTTTGTTTTCTCCTCTGCACGTAAATGCTCAGTGGGAGGCATAGATATATTATCACCATTATTTTTACTGCATCCATTGGGAAAAGAATGAAAAAATATGTTGCACTTGTCTAGGGAGTGAACGTTGGGTGTAGCCATTGGAGGACTTGTAAAATGATATATGAGATTATTTCAAAACTCCGATTTGTAAATTCAAGCTTAGATTCTAATTAATGGAGAACCACACGTATATTTAGTAACGGATATATTTTATATTTGCATATAATATTTGTGCAACTCGAATTACCTTATCTGATGGTATGATACCAATGGCAGAAAATGATAAAGAGGCGATCACAACTGTAATGTGCATTTCATTGATATTAGATATTTCCTCTATCCCAAATTTATTGCAACATTCATTATTAGGCAATTAATTTATGGTTTTTTTTTATTTTCAATATTTTAGTATATAAATAGAAAATCTTTATATATAAATGATAAATAAAAACTCATAGTTTCTAAATATATTTTTTTTATTTTTTTTAAAAAATAATAATGTGAATAAATTTAAATTAAATTATTCAAAAATGTTAAATATTTAAAAAAAAAATGAGATGAAGGGAATAATATTTTACTCTAACAGCTTTTCATATAATATTTGTGTAACTTAGAACATCTAATAGTATGATACTAATGGTAGAAAATGATAAAGCGAGTGGCATAGGTGTATTTCATTATTGTTAGATAATATTATACTCTAACAGCTTTGTCAATCTATGGGAATAAATTGATTTACTACACATGTATAATAATTACTTTTTGATAGTTTGTGAATAGGTTGAATAAGTGATTGGCCTAATGTGATATGATTTACAGTTTCTCACCTAATATAATGAAACCATTTGAGTGATATATTGTTTGGGTTCTCATTTTCACTTAATGTCGTTTTAATACCAGTAACTACTATCTTTGAGATAAATGCTAACAAAAATTCAAATTCAAATATATTTATAAGATATCCAAAGTTTCAAATGAATCACATAAAGTATATGTAACACCCTCATTTCCCACTTTAGAGAAACATGTGATATGGGTCTTTATATATCTAACGTGCTCATTGGATCTCTCTGATTACTTTGTCCCCTGGCCAAGATGTGGATCTCTCTGATTACTTTGTCCCTTGGCCAAGTAACATCTCTAATCCAGTTTTAAGCTTGATAGACAATGCATGTGCACTCCCCTTATACTACATTCTCGCGGTTTGGGTCAATTTTGATACCAACTTTAACAACTCAAGTCCATAACTAGTCAACGAAAAGACATGCTTACACCTGAGGTTGGGCATGGAGCAGGTCGATTTGTTTCATGGAGCAATCCACCATTTTTTTTTATTTCTTTATGTATCAATTCACACCCCACACCCCGCTCCATTCTTTTATGGATTAATCCACGACTTGCCCCACCTACCTTGTGGATATCCAATCTATAACATTTTAGTAGACATTTCAAGAAGAATTTTTTTTTTGTAGTTATTTCAAATATTTGTTTTTACTGTGAGAAAGAGATGCACAAAATGTGTTTTTCAATATATAATTTTTTTCAATTTTCATTTTTTCTTCCCCTATAAAACTATTTACTTTTATCAATTTATAAAAGAATTCTCATGTAAAAACAATAACAAAGAGTTCAATGTCAACATACCTATCCAGATTAACAAAAAAAAATGCAAAAACCAAAACTACCAATGATTCACAACTTCTAAGGCACTTAAGTATGCAAATTAACCACTAGAAATGTGAAATAAAACAGACCAAACCAAGTAATTCAAAGCTACAAGTAAAAACAGACCAAACCAAGTAGAGAGAACTAAACAAATAAAAATATCTTTTGTAATACTTTGGTGGTCCTGTTCTTGAGAATTGATGATTGGATAATGCTCATAGTTATGAAACACCAGGTTAAAGGCGCATCTTGATAATAAAAAGGAATTAAATTGGTAGGAAATTAAGAATGATTGGAAATTTTCGTGCACCATTGTGGTTTGATGAATTACAGCAGTAGATTAAGATATTTTGGTTGGTTATAGCTCAAAATGTGACTGGAATCTAGGCTTATAATATATCATTGGAAAGGTCTATGAGTCTAGTTTAACATAGAAGAAATGAAATTCAATTTGGAGACATGAGTAAAGAGTTATGTTGATTCTTGCTAGACATCATCAAAATAGTAGGCTTTAAATGATTCTTGCTAGATTGAGAAATCTAGTTTTATAGAAATTTTACAGATTGTGATTTGAAGTTTTCTATAAAGAGTTATGATCATTATTGTGGAAGTGCGTAATGTTATCAGTTTTAGTAGTGGCAAGTTTAATGTGAATGTTATGGTATTCAATTTGAATTAAGGCCTTTGGAGATTAAATCAAGCTCTGATAATAGTTCATACTCTTTTGATTAAGTTCTTGAACTTGAGTGATCATTGGATTGATTCTAGGAGGATTGGAACAATGTAAATGACATCTTATATATCTTGCTTGTTTTCTACTCCTACTTTAGTTAAGTTAAATATGATTTTGATTATTGGAATTTCATAAGATGATTACTATAGTGTAATGATTTATTTTTAATTTCATGTTTTATGAATGATTTATGTTTTCTTTATGCAAGGATTAAGCATGAGATGGTTTACAAAATTGTTAATTATTGTTATGATCAAATTGTTAAATAGAATAAGAACATGATTACTTCCAAAATCTGGCCAATAAATACATGAACAAAGGCTTGCCGTAAGCAGTTGACCTTCTTTCTAATCAATAATAGTAAAGAATCGAGATCAAGTCCATAAAGATAGTGTATCAGTAGATTGACAGTGGATTAGCTACGAAATTAACAAACAAGTAAAGGAATAGGCAAACCTGAATGAAAGTGAGAAGTGATTTGACTGAAACACAAGTGACTTCCTAAACTGATGCTCCATGGAACTCATATGGAGCTCCAAAACCGGCCCACTTTCTAAAATATCATAAGTGGATCTTGACCTGCTCCACTCCAAAAATGGTGGATCATAAACAACACCCGTTTCTAGGGGTGAGCATGGGTTAAGTAAACTCGAAATCTAACCTGAACCACCCATATTGGGTTGTGTTAGGTTGGGTAAAAATGGACCATGGTTCACGGGTTGGTTCCACATATAGGAGAATCGACAGTTTTTTTGTTGGTTCTGGTTCCACTTGTAATCAACCCGACGTATATATATAATTATATAATAAAAATTTTAGCGTTACTAATATATGTGTGTGTGTGCATTTCTTTGAATAATTATGACGATCATCTTGTGTTTTTATATTAAAACCTTAAACTAATGTCCCAAATTGAAATAACATGGAAGTTATGGGATCATTCATAAAATTTCTCCATATTCACTTGAATCACTTTGCTTTCTAGCTAAATTGACTATTCCTAGGTCATTTTGCTTTTTATCTTTTTACTCCAAACTACTCTCTATGATACAATCATCATGTTTTTTCATTTATGAGCCATATGAAATTATAAATTCATCACATCAATATATTTTAAGTTTTGATACTGAAAACGATGGTTTTAAGGGCATAACTTTCCATGTTAAATGTCGTGTCAATATTGAAATTACTTGAGAGAAGCAAACTGGCTGAGATGAAATATACTCCACAAGCAACTCTTTTAAATCATTTTTTATAACAGCATGTTAAACTCTTTTGAATATATATAAGTACATGTATTTAAATGATTATTTAATTGTATATTATGTTGAATATTTTATAAACTTGTTATGAATGCAATTTTATTGAATTTTAGTGTTGTTATAGGTATATGGTATAAACCAAAAAACTCGAGAACTAGAACTAAAAAACCCAAAACTATGATTTTGGTTCTGTTCGGTTCTTGATTCTTGGGTTGAGTAGAAAAATTTTGGAACCCACATCATTTAGGGTTGGTTTAGTTCTACCATAAAACCGAATCAACCCGAACCATACTCACCCCTACTTGCTTCATTGGAACGGGTTAGACTAGAGCTCCATTTGAGCAGGGCTCCATGCCCATCCCTACAAGACAGGTGCATGCATTATGCTAGTTTTTTTATGTTGTAGGCTAGGAAAGTTGCAGTCTTGAGATTGTCATACATTTGTGGCTTTTACATTTCTTTTTTTCCTTCAATCAAAAGGCCTGTGCACAGGGAGTAATATAACTCTCCTCACCAATTTATGTTTTTTTAATTGAGATTTTATTTTGTGGTGGTGATTGGTGGTTTGATTCTAGAGGGGTTCATTTATCAGTAAAGTTTTCCTCTACTGGTTTGAATAAAGAGCATGGGTAGTTATATGACTTGTCTTTACATTTTTTTATGTGCATGGAAAGAAAAATAGTACTTTTCTCTATATTTGAATTTTCAACTTTTTTGTAAATGGGCACAGAATGGCAGAAGTATCAAATTTTTCACTAATGTTTTGTCCGGGGCTTAAATATACCACTATGGTTTTTTTTCCCAATATGACTGACACGACCATCCTTGGCCCCTGCCTAAGAAGCCTGTAAGAGCTGGTTTCATGGTGGTTGTAATTGGCTAGTTGTATATGTGCGCGGATTAAAACTCCGTGATACTAGTTGATTAACCTAGAATATGCAAAATACATGCTCTTCATGCTTTGACTTGGATTAACAAAATCCATAAAACATTGACTTGGCCAAAAGATTTCCATAGAAAATAAGTTCAAATAGCCAAAGCATACAAAATCAACATTTATGTGAGTTTACTATACATAACAACCCTATAGGAGTATTCATACATAGAGTAGACTAATGCCTCACCCAAGAGCAACCCTAGAGTCTAGGACTCTTCAAAACATAGACAATAGAGGCAACTAGGAGTACTATATATGCAAGTCTCAACTGAGATCTTCTTGAACTAACTCCCACCTTGGATGCAAGTCCTAATGACGAGTCACAAAGTCCTTATCCACGTGCTGCTAGGCTCTGTGGCTATAGGAAGACTATAGTTAGCACTATGACTTAACTAACAAATAACCCAAGTAGACTAGAATCATAAAGATTCTAAAATGGAATACCTGCAACAAAAGAAAATTACCATGATAACCCTCGGCAGTTACCCGGCCAACAACTTCAGAATCTACACAACATAACTAAGGAGTGAGAATTCAGAAATTCTCAGTAAGGGTCTTCACTTTACCTACAAGAAAAGTTACTAAGGACTCCACATATGAGAACATATGTAACTTGCTATGAACTCATACAGCTTGAAGGTCTAATATATACATATACCTAGGTCCCTTGGGACCACTCCTCATCCTGGTCCTTGAACTACAAGGCATAGCCTTGTCCTCTACCAAGCTTGGCTTGCCAGCCTAACTAGTGATAAACCACCAATTGAACCTCTTCATTTTATGATGTGCAGGGGGCACTATGGTAGGACTATTGTAAACTAGGCCATAAAGACCTTGTAGACTAGGTGCACTAAGGTTTCACCTTGCAACCTCATGGCTAACAGCACGGCTAGGTTGCTAAGGGTTCTAAACCTCTCATCCAAGCTAGTGATACTTAGTTGGGATCTTTTATAAACTAGTTTTCTTGCTTTTGGTGGAAGTAACCATAAGACCTCTTAAAACTAAAAAAACTCCTAGATCTCAAAGGACTTTTGGAAGACTCCCGGAATGCTTAGACCCCAAGGTACCCTAAGAAACCCTTAGGTCTTCCCCTGACTTCTCTAGCAAAATTGAAAAATTTCAGCCATTATGCCTGCGATGACGCGTCGCCAACTAGCGTTGCCACAATTGATAACAAACTACCAATTTTCGTGGTAACGGCAATGCATTGTGGGTATTGGCGATGATTGGCAATGCATCGCCAATACGTGTGACAACCTAGAAAATTTTCAATTTCGCTGTTATGAACTTCGGACACTTTCCAAATATATCAAACATGCATGGATAGCCTCCAAACTTCACATACATGTAAAACATGTTGCATAGATCACAACCAACTATCATAAGCCAACCTATGATGTATTGTAATATCTGACAAACCTCATAGTCTACCATGATTCAATGTTGCCCACTAACTAATGCTATTGTTAGAACTACTTGAATTCATCAAACAAACTCATTCTAATAGCATTAATTGAACTTGAAAACACATCTCCCTTACATTACCTTCACTTCATAAGCAAGAAACAAGCAACTCTTCCTCAAGAACTCAAGTTCTACAAAGCTCCACCTAGTTCCAAGCAACCAAATGCACAAATTACATAATTTCTACCTTCTAACTAAAACCCAAGTTTCCAAACATCTAATAAATAAGAATTCACCAAGACCTCAAGTGTTACCTCGCATAAAAAATAGGGGATAGTGGAAAACTTGGTTCAAAGCTTCAAAAACTTGAAATTATGCTTGAAACAAGCCTTCCATAGCTTGTATATCCTCGATGGCTTCAATTTATATAAAAAACTATTGGTTTTGGGCTTGGAATCACATAAAATTTGTAAAGATAAGGGTAAGCTCGGGTTTGAAGGTGAAAATGCCAGCCCTCCCTTCCTTTACTAATTTTATATACCACTTAACCATAAAGCCATTCAAGAATTTAAAAAGTTACAAATAAGTCCCCTCGTTTAGGCAACCTTAGTCAAACTTGGTCAAATCTTATTTATTTCAACTAAGTTTGGGTTAAAGTTAAAAGTTAGGTTATAAAAATTCATTTTTAACACTTGAGACCTAGCTCGACTATTCAGGATGCAAAAATTACCATTTTACCCTTGAATCTTATTTAGTGCCTTAATCTCCTCGAAACTTAGTGATCTTTGGTAAACTTACTCATTCTTGCTATATGAACTTGAATTAAGGTTTCAAACTTGATTCAAAGCACTTTACCTTATTCAAAAAAGCCTTCAACTAGGAGAGCCATAACAATGACATTAATGTTTTTAAAACAGATCATGTCAATCGTTAAGATTGTAAATTAGGGGCAGATATGCCACTGATACAATGTTAGTCAAGAACATTTCATGAACAAAAAGAATATTATGTGTGAATGTGCTTTAATGGCAAAATGACATGCCACGTTTGTTAAATGCAAATGAAAGGATGATGGTTGTTCAAAATTTGGAATTTGGGTGGTATAAGTTAGCATTTTGTTCTTCAAAATCTAGAATTGGGGATTGGGAAGGAGTTGGCAATTGGGGTTGGCTGACAGCATTTGAAGTAAACTCAGTTGATTGGAGATGAGTTTGTCATTGTGTTCGTTAAGTTCCTCAGTTTATCACAGAAATGGTGGACGTACAGAGGCAAAAATGGTTGTTTGTGAATGCGGGTTAGAAGTAGAGCAGAAAACATCCTTAACATCTAGAAATCTAGCGTGACACTTCATAGCTTGTTCGAATGTAAGTTTTGTAATGTCTATTGTTCCATTTTGATTCAAGTAGACAAATTTTGCTGATGTTGGCATTCCTGTTTGATGTGTATTAGGGCAAAGGATTGGTGGTTGCAAATTTTGGCAATGGGTTGATGATGTATTCCTAGTGTAGGCAACTGAAAGTCTAAACCTATTGCATGATAAAAAAAAGGTCATTGGCATATGTGAACCAAATCCTTTTATATAAGGTTTTTGGGCTACAGAATTTGATGGAGGAGCAAGCATTGGCAGAAGAAAAGAGGTAAAGCTAGAAGAAAAGAATGTGAGATTGGAGGAAGAGAGGAAGAAGCTAACTATCCTGCTAGAGATGGAGAAAAACAATGCTAGGAAAATAAAGTCATTTTTGTACATGGTTGTATTGTTGATTGGTGTAACATGGTTTGCTATTTGTGGTATTTGGGTTAAGTGCAGGGGATAGGTGTGTAATCTATTAGGGTAGGGGAGAGGTAGAGCAAGACTTTTGAATGTGTTGACACCCAATTTCGTCCGACCTTCATAAAAAAAATTAATTAATTAAAAAAATATTAATTAAAAATTAATTAAATTAAAAATAATATTATATATTTATTGATAAAAACTAATTTAGGAGGGGGCATTTTTGTTTTATAAGTTTAGTCAAAATATAATAATATATATATCTGTTTGTGTGTGTTTAAAAAAAATTATTATTAATTAATTAAAAAAATTAATTAGTTAAAAATCAAATCAAATCAAATCAAAAATATATATGTAATAAAAAATATATATATATAATAAAATAAATAAATAATAATAAAAAATTAAAAATATCTCCCTTCTCGATCCTTCTGAGGGGGATTATTAAACGGGGGGCTGGCTCAGCTTCTCCTTCGGCGAGCTCTCTGCTACGCTTCTCTCTCTTTCTTCTCTCTCCCACAGACTCAAACACACGGACAATAGACAAAAAAAATCACAGAGATCTCTCTCAGCTCTCTCTCACGCTTTCTCTTCTCTCGCTTCTCTCTCTCTCTTCTCTTCCCGCTCTCACTCTCGTCTCTTCCCTCTCTGTCTCAGGAATTCTCTCTTCTCAGACGCCAGCTCCGCCCCTGCTGTCGCGCCTCGCCCTCGCCTCAAGCACCGCCCCTGCCGACGCCCAGCTCCGGCCGCTTCTCCACTGTCGCCCCTCCCCTGCTGGTCGCGCTCTGTTTTTGGGCCCATCGCGTCTCCCCTCCGCTACGTCGCGCGCGTGCACCTCCTTCCCTCGCCGTCTCCAGCTTCGCGTCGCCCCCTGCCGCGCCCAGCCCGCCGTGCGCCTTCCCCCTCCTCCAGCTCCCTGTCGCGTGCGCCTTTCCCCCTCCTCCAGCCCTCCGCTGTCGCGCGTGCCTCTCCCCCTCCAGCCAGCCTCCGTGTTGCCTCTCACCAACCTCTATCGCCACCAAGCTCATCAAAGCTCTGCTCCCTCTCCTGCGCGCCGTTCACAGTATCAAGCTACGCCGTCTGCCCGTCGCTCGCCGCTCCGTCGCTCGGGCCTGCCGTCGACAACGCGCCAGCCTGCTGTCGCGTCCAGCTTCCACCGTCGCTCTATTGCCGTCGCACATAGCTCCCGCCGCTCTCCTTCCGTCGCGCCTCCCGCCACCTGCTCGCCTGGCCACCGTGCTCCTCCAGCTCCGCCTCCTGCCGTGCTCCTGTGCAACAGAGGAAGAAGAAGACGCGTTTTTGCGATTTGACCAAGTCAAAATTTAAAAATTTGGAGTAAAATTCTCATTTAATCCTTAGTAATCTTTATTTATCCATCCAAGTCACTAACTTTCTTTTATTTTGCAGATCAGTCACCGACAACAAGCTTTTTGTTTCTTTATTTGTTTGTTTTGCTATGCCTCAAACTTAGCTATTAAATTTATTTGTTTAAGACGGTTTGATATACGAACTGATCAGAGTTGTTTTCTGTTGTTAATGAGCCGAGACACAGGGGTGGATACGTATGGCTAATATGCATCTTACTTGGTAGTGCTTCATGAGTTGAATTTTGATATAGAAATTTGATACCTGGATGCAATTATATCAGTTTATTGTACCCTTTAAAATCAGTAGATCAGTTTCAGAATTACGGGTGTTTATTAAAAAAAAAAAAAATGATGAATGATAAAATTCTGAGATTTCGAGGATGTTTATATCCATGACCGGGTGATCTGGTAAGATCCATGGCTTGGATAATTATTTAAAAATATTTTAAAACAATAAAAAATATATAAAAGGGGATTTATGAAAATCCTCAGAAGATAATCATCGCACCACTCGACAAGCCCAGCACTGATCGCTGATCAATCGCCCACTGTCGAACGATATCAAAACAGGACAAAAATCTGTTCTGGAATCCTTAGCTCGGTTAAAAGTCGACTCAAATCTCGGTACAATTCCTCTTATATTCTTCAACCTTTCTATTTCATATAAGTTACTAACTTTATTAACAATTAACTGTTATTATTATTATTATCATTATTGGTTGTATCTCCTATTTTTTAAGTGGATAGCCGAAAAGCTCCACTTTATTTATTTATATATCATCTTTTGATATTCTTTTGTTTACTTTATGTGTTTTCTCTTTATCTATTTGCATGTGATATTTAATTTATGCATCTCTTTTTTTATGGATGTTCAAAAAAAAAAAAATAAAAATAAAAAAAAAACAAAAAGAGAAGAAAACCTTCACTTTATTTATTGTTATTTAATTTTTCTATTTTATGGTTAAACTCATTTCATTTAAATAAATTAGCCATAAAAAATATATATGTAAAATAAATCTGAACCATGTTGTTAAGTCAAAAAAAAAAAGAATTTTTAGTTCATGGTATATTGGCTGGAAACTGTCTCGTGCCCGCTTTTGAGCTGCTTCACCTGGTGAAGAGGGTCTGGCTGAGTAACAACGCCCCGTACCATGATCAAAGATTTTTATTTTTAAACTCTTTGATTCCTTTAAATTAACTTCTTATTAAATAAAAAATTAATTATTTTTAATTCTTTTATAAATTGAGTAATTCTTTAAATAATAAATATCCTTCATTAAACAAGAAAAATTAAAAAAAAGAAAAGAAAGATAAAAATCAAAAAGATAAAGAAAAGAAAAGAAAAGAAAGAAAAGAATAATAAGATATAAAAAAGAAAGATTTTTTTTTAAAAATCATTAACAAATTTAATAAAAAAGACTTATAAGTTAAACTAATAATTGATTCCATAAAATAATAAAATAATAATTAACTAAATAATTTCCATATCCGCATGATCCGGCAGGATCTACGGTTTGGAAAATATCAAACTTTTAAAATAAATAAATTTAATAAAAAGGTAAAAATCCATATTTACGATATGGATTAAATTCTTTAAAATTTCGTCGAATTCCGTGTCCAAATTACTCGGCAGAGTCCATGGTTCGGAATCAAAATCTTCCGTGTCCAAATGACTCGGCAGAGTCCATGGTTCGGAAGTATAAAATTTTATACAAATTAACTTAAAAATCCATATTTCGACTAATTCAGTTAAAATCTCTAAATTAACTGAAAATTATTTAAAAGCAAAGCGAAACAAAATTAAAATCAACTAAGGTGCCAATTTTTGGGCGTTTTAACAAAGTTGTTTTAACGTAACCGTACTCCCGAACCCCCGAACTCTCGCAGACCAATATTTAAGGTGACCAATCGACCTAAGAAAAAAACCGATTGGTGGCGACTCCCGAAAACCCGACGTTGCCACAGCTTGGCGACTCCACTGGGGACCTGGTTAGTGAGTCAAGCCTAAAAGTTGATTTATTTTGTTCTGTTTTGTTTATTTTTATGTGAATTTATATGTTATATTTACTTATTCTAAACATGCATAATGCATTCACAAAATGAAGCTCTATACCCGAGCTTCCTTAAATCAAACACGATTCTTTCTAAGCGGAATTGGTGTTGCTGTCCTTGTGAGGCCACGGTCTCCAAGCCTTCACCGGTTTCAAAGTAGCAAAGTAGTGTATTGCCTTCTGAGACGGTTAGTCTCTGCATGGGCCCACGAAAAGCTACGACTCGAATTAATCCATTCCTTACATTAACCCTAGAGGGTAAGGAATCGGGCCGTCACTATAATTGAGTGACGGGATTCGGGAACTATCCCTTGCCTTTTTGATAAGCCACCTTATGCATATAGAACTCCCCACTTAACCATAGAACTGACCATAGAATTTCTACCATTTTACCAACGCCATAAGCATATCCTTGTTATGCTGTGTTGTTACTCTACACTTTTCTTCGTATAGTTTTAACTTGTTTATCCATAATACTTCATGAGTTGTTAATTACTATTTAACTTGTTAATAACCTTATTTTTCTTTTGTTATACTTCCGTTCTGTGCAATTATTCTTCATGCATCAAAACTACGCATCAAATTATGCTAACTTTTTTGTCTTTATAATAATAACTAGAAGTCTTGAAGTTTCACAATAGTTGATAATCAAGCTCACTCATTGCATACATCCATTACATCAATCACATGCATATAAAATCTGATAAAAATAATCTCATTGCATGCATTCCATTACATCAATCACGTGCATACAAAGTCTGATAAAAACATAATCTCACATTGCATGCATGTATTCATTGCATCAATCATATACATGTAAAGTTTAATAAAATGAATCTCACTTTAGAAACGGTAAAATTGGCCATCAACACCGATATCCAGCTCGGCTCCAAATAAGATTAATGGCAGAACAAACCAAAAGACGTCTCATAGATATGAAGTCCAATATAGAAAGTATGGCTGAGCAGATGAAACAGTTAATGGAGTTAGCGACCCAAGTCCCCGTCAATGACCCACAAGATCTAACCTATCCTCCCCAATTCACTCAGAACAGGTCTCAGTTCAAGAGAAGCTCTTTCATGACCCAGGTCCATCTGATATCATTCATCTAAGGCACAGTCCAATTTTTGAAGAAAAGAAGCTCCTGCTTAAAGAAGAAGAGAATGCTAAAAAACTCGAGATCATATAAAAGAGACTGCGGACCATTGAAAGAGGCACTTTATCTCTTTTGATGAACAATCTTTGCTTGATACCAGATGTTGTGATTCCCTCATACTTTAAGGTACCTGACTTTGTGAAATATGATGGAACAAGTTATCCCATCAATTATATTACGCTGTTTCTAAGGAAAATACAACCACTCACAAGAGACGAGAAAGTGTTGATAGCACTTTTTCAAGAAAATCTTACAAAGTCAGCGCTACAATGGTATCTAAGTCAAGGTCTGAGAAACATCAAAGCCTGGAATGACCTCGTTTAAGCTCTCAATCAGTAACTGTGAGCATGTTATAGACTTACCCCCTAGATCACCAAATTCTCCAGAATATAGAGAAGAAGGAACAAGAGACCTTTAAGGAATACGCATAAAGGTGGAGACACTTAGCCGCACAAGTTCAACCATCTATGATAGAAAGAGAATTGATCACCCTGTTTACCCAAGCATTAAATAGACCATTTTATGAAAAACTAGTTGGGAACACTTCAAGTAGCTTTTCAAATGTGGTCTTATCTGGAGAAAAGATCGAATTTGGAATCAAAACAGAAAAGCTGGTCGATTCTTCAATTGAAGGATGTTTCAATGAAAGAAGCAGAGCTGTCCAAAACATCATTTCCAAGTCCTATGATCTAATACCACCCACGTTACAAGTGAAAGAGTATCCTGTTGAGATTGTAATCTTCAAGGCTCCCTCATCAGTGCCACATACCACTCATGGGAAGAAAACTACTTAAGTCGATTCAATTTCCACAAGTTACAAACTTGCTATCACCCATATCAACGATAGCAAAGGTCAAGTAGCTTCCTCTTCCAAGTTGGTATGACCCAAATGTCAAATGTGATTACCAAAAAAGTTCAATTGGGCATTTGACTGAAAATTGCGTGGCACTGAAACTCAAGGTCTAACAGTTGGCCGGGTCCAAGTTGCTAGGCCCGATGTGATTGGTAATTGAAAGTGAAGATTTTGAGCCGGAATTACATTGATTTTGGAAGGGCTCCAAGTCAGATCCGACCTAACCGTCCACACACACTTTTGAATAACAGGGAATCCTTTGAATAAACTTGTATCTTTGATAGCTTGCCAAAGTAATCTAATAGTAAAAATCTCCTAGATTTAAACCAGAATCTAGGGTGTAGTCTTTGTTAGATGGACACCTGGTATTCTTTTTCCGGTACAACAAAAAGATGTAATGCGTGCATTCTACTACTTTCCATTTTTACACTCTTTGCCATTAGACTATCCATTATTGTCATCACACTTTACTTTTTGACAACCGGTAATTCTTTTTGTTCTCCAACAAAAAGATATTATGTGTGCATTCTACCATTTTTTACCAAAAATTTTATTTTTACCTCTATCTCTCAATCTTCGCCATTGCACTAACTATTATTGCCATCATACTTTGCTTTCTAAATGATACTACTCGTGGGTGAAAATAAAAAGTTAAGGGAGATTTGATAGTGGTGATCTTGAAAGTACTACTAAATCTAGCAAGAATGATTTCATATGTTGCACCCCAACTCTTAAAAAAAAAGAATTCGCAGCGGTTATCAACATCCTTGCAAGAAATCTTGGGTTAGCTTCCAAAGAAGGTAGCTCTCCTATTAAATGACTTCAGTGGCCTCCAAATTCTCACAAATGCTCAACACAAGAAAAAGTTCTCGGCTCTCCACAACACAAACTCCAAAAAAAAAAAAAAGAGGAAAGAAGTTCATCCCTTCCATCAAAAGACAACAAGGGAAAATCCAAATCCAAAACAAAAAGAGACTGAGAGCAAACACGAGCAAGTAAGGCCACTTGAGTCATCTCACTTCAAGACGGCTATGGTCTCGGTTCTCTGCAACATAAATTCCAAAAAATGAAAGAAGTTCATCCCTTCTATCAGAATCCATTAAGGGAAAATTCAAAAACCAAAAAGAGACCGAGAGCAAGCACGAGCAAGCAAGGCCACTTGAGTCATCTCACTTCAAGAGAGTTATCAAGTATGTCATCACCATAGATCACAAAAAAAAAAAAAAAAAAAAAAAAAAAAAAAAAGAAACAAAAACAAAAACAAAAAAAAGAAAAAAAAAAAAGAAACGAAGCTCAAGTTAGAGCCAAAGAAAGAAAAAACAAAAAAAAGTGAGCTATGGATTCTAGACTGAAAACCTGCAAAGGCGGTTTAGAACACAAAAGCAACTTTCAAGCCAAGCATACATAAAGACCACGATAGTTGGGGGGCAACAGATGAGGTTTAACTTTCTGGAAAGAGTGGCAAGTTTGAGGTCATCACTATTGAGTTTTTCATCATAATCAAATTTGCTCACGAGTAGTATTAAAAGACCCTTCTTTCAAACCACTTAAACTTAACTTTCCTCAGACTTATCATCCTCATTCAGTTAAAAGACTATCATTGTAAAACATGTTTCTACCTTATTTAATACTGCTCATGAGTAGTATTAAAAGACCATTCTTTCACACCACTTAAATTTAACTTTCCTCATACCTAACATCCTCATTCAGTTAAAAGACTATCATTATGAATCATGTTTCTACCTTATTTAATACTGCTCACGAGTAGTATTAAAATACCCTTCTTCCACACCACTTAAACTTAACTTTCCTCAGACCGAACATCCTCATTCAGTTAAAAGACTATCCTTGTGAATCATGTTTCAACCTTATTTAATACTGCTCACGAGTAGTATTAAAAGACCCTTCTTTCACACCACTGAAACTTAACTTTACTCAGACCTAATATTTACCTTTTAATATCATTCTCATTCAGCTAAAAGACTGCCACAAAAAAAAAAAAAACATTCAAACTTAACTTTCCTCACACCTAACATTTACCTCTCGATATCATCCTCATTCAGTTAAAAGGCTATTATTGTGAATCATGTTTCTACCTTATTGCCTTGCACAGTTTATGTCTTCGAGTTGGAAAGGGAAGAATGGCAGGATATTTTAATTAAAAACAAAGACCGTAAATTACTTTGTCAAGCTTTGCAAATTGATGAAAGTTTTTCTTTAAGGCCAAACCATTATTCATTAATGTATGTAGACTTAAAAGTGAGGAGATAGCTTGAGTCTTTCTTTAATAAGATGTGGTTCTTGTAAGAGAAATTTACAATCAAGTGCCATCACAAAGGTCTAGAAATGCTCGACCTTCTGTTAAAGGCGAGGTGATACCTTTTATCAACATAAATACCATATTTAGGGGGGCAAAGTAGTCTCTACGAAGCGTAAGAGGAGTACTGCCAACAAAGAAGTTCAATAGACAAGGGGGCAAGTCTTATGGATCAAAACATGAGTTCAAGGAAGAGCAATCATTCAGATTGTAACATGGGGATAAGTATGTGTCAGCCCGGACACAAGAAAAAGGACAGACATTGAAAGTTAAGCCTTTGATGCTATGAAATCCATGACAAGGGATGAGTACCCAAAGAGATATAAAGTATGAGGCGAGCGAACATTAAAGAAATTGAGGTCAAAATTCAAGAACAAGTCAAAGAAAACGGACTTTGAAAAGAGTTGGGCTTTTGAGGCAATGGACAAGAGCTGGAAAGCATAAAGAGATTCAATGATAGTCCAAGAAGGCCATCACAAAAGAGGAAGACATAAAGAACTAGATCCATACAAAAAAAAAAAAAAAAAGCCATTAGTTACACATGCTCTGCATTCATGCATTTCATATCATGCATACATAGCATACAGAACAGGAATCAAATGGGAAGCACATCCACGGCACAGCTACAGCAGTATAAGCCGAGATCTCAATAACATCAGCTCTTACCAATCTATCACTGGATACACAGCTAATATGCGGGACCAACCCGCATCAGGAATTCAAGGATAAGGTAGACAATATTGTCAAAAGCTTGGCTACCGATTCAATAATCGAGGCTACACCTGGAAGGATAGGATTGACGCCAGCTAGTAGTATCCAAGATAAGAGATAGCTATAGCCAAGGATAAGGCAGATATCAAAAAGGATAAAGTAGACAATATTGTCAAAAGCCTGGCAATTGATTCAATAATCGTGGCTACACCTGGAAGGACAAGATTGATGCCAGCTTAGCAGCATCTAAGATAAGAGATAGCTGTGGTCAAAGATAAGGCAGACATCAAGAAATATTGTCGTTGAAAATTTGTCAAAAGCGGACAATGGATTCAATAGTCAAGGACTGGATCAATGTCATGCCTTACGAGATATCAAAGATAAGAAATATCTATGACATCAAAATAAAGTAGGATCCACTTTTCCGGTTAAACGGCGGATACAGTACTCCGTGACTCTCAAGTCGGTTCTCTCAGTTGCCCATAATAACTGATTCATTCACCCCTTCTTTCTTTTACCTCCTCCTAGAAAATGGATCCTACTTTTTCCGCCTTGCGAAAGTATTTCCCTTCTCTCCCAATGAACATTCTCAAAAAGATCTACCAAGTTCGCTATGAACGATTAAGAGTTCTGATGCACAAAGGAATCCCTGAAGATGTGCGGTGGTTAATCGAAGCCAAGGTTCGTCTGGTAAGTGAAATCCCAGAGGCATTTGTGTCTCACATGCCTGGTATAGGCAAAAGCTCTTATGCCAAAAAGCGAAGAGCGAAAAGGTTACAAGTCTGCCATAAATGTGGACGGTGGACTTGTAATACTAAATGTCGTTCTTTAGGGATGATCTCTGATAATCGAGAAGATAAAATACGATTCATTAAGAATGGCCTGAGTAAGGACTCGTTGGATGATATCCAATTGACTCTTGAGACGCATTCTTATGGATCTGTGCAACGTGAACTTCTTGGTTTATGGAGCATTTTTCATGAAGAACGAAACCGTTACAGTCCCGGGAATCTGACTGTAAATGACCCTGTTTGCCAGCTTGTAAGAAAACTGGATGGGAAGCAAATCCTCGACTCATAGAAGCCGTTAATGCCGTTATTGGACGTAAAACCAGTGGAAGATGTGACCCACAGTCACAATTACTGTACATACAGTTTGTTATATTTGGAAAAGTTTGCATTTTCTTTTGACAGATGTACATGCTCTCCTAAGTGTAATCGACACGTTATCCATTTCATTGCTATAAATGCATGTTTTTCCAGTCGGTTATCTAAGTTTCCTTCAATAACTAATTCCTTTCCATCATCTCTCAAATTCTTCTCTCATCAATGGATTCTACTCTTTCTACCCTGCGAAAATACTTTCCTTCTCTTCCAATAAAAGTCCTTAAAAAGATCTACCTTGCTAGATGTGAAAGAATCAGAGTTTTTATGCACAAAGGCATTCCTGATAATGTGCGGTGGCTAATTGAAGCTAAGGCTCGTTCAGCTGGTGAAGTTCCAGAAGCGTTCTTTCCCCGTATGCCCGGCTTTGGTAAAAGCGCTTATGCCAAAAAGCGAAGAGCAAAGAGGCTAGGTGTCTGTCATAAATGTGGACGATGGAATTGTAATACTAAATGTCGCTTTTTAGGATACATCTCCAGAAATCATGAAGATAAAAGAAAATTCATCAAGAATGGCCTGCGTAAGGAATCTTTGGATGATATCCTATTAACTTTTGAAACACATTCTTGTGAAATAGTGCAATGGGAAATTATGGATTTATGGTGGACTTTCCGTAAAGAACAGGATCGTTACAGTCTTGGAAATCTAACTTTTAATGACCCTGTTTGCCAGTTTGTGAGAAAACTGGATGGGAAGCAAATCCCCGACTTATAGAAGGCATTGAAGCCGTTACTAGACATAAACTAGTGGAAGATGAGAGCCACAGTCATGATTGCTGTACATATAAGCTGTCATTTGTCTTTTCTTTTGACAATAATGTACTTGCTTTTGTAAGTGTAATTAACACATTATCCCTTTCATCACTATAAATATGTGTTAGTTATTTTCGTTTCCTACAATCACTAATTTCTTTCTTTGCCTCCTTTATCAATGGAGTCTTCTCTTTCCGCCCTACGAAAGTATTTTCCTTCCTTCCCAATAAATGTTCTTAAAAAGATTTATCAAGCTAGATGTGAACGATTCAGAGTATTTATGCACAAAGGCATTCCTGATAATGTGCGGTGGCTAATTGAAGCTAAGGTTCGTTCAGCTGGTGAAGTTCCAGAAGCGTTCTTTCCCCGTATGCCCGGCTTTGGTAAAAGCGCTTATGCCAAAAAAAGAAGAGCAAAGAGGCTAGGCGTTTGTCATAATTGTGGATGGTGGATTTGCGGCAATAAATGTCGTTCTCCAGGAGTGATCACCAGAAATCGTAATGATAGAATAAGATTCATTAAGAATGGCTTGCGTAAGGAATCTCTAGAAGATATCCGAGAGGTTCTTGAAGCGCATTCTTGCGGAATAGTGCAATTTGAGGTTGTTGGATTATGGATAATTCTCCAAAAAGAACGAGAACGTTACAGTCTTGGGAATCTAACCCTAAACGACCCTGTTTGCCAGTTTGTGAAAAAGCTAGATGAGATGCAAATCACCGATTCATAGAAAGCATTGAAGCCGTTACTGGACGCAAAGCCAGTAGAAGACGGAACAAGGTCACGATTACTGTACGTGCTACCTGTTGCTTTTGAAATTTTCATCCCCTTTTGGTAATAATGTATCCACTCCTGACATGAAACAAAGTCACGATTACTGTACGTGCTAGCTGTCGCTTTTGAAATTTTCCTCCCCTTTCGGCGATAATGTATCCACTCCTGACGTGAACCAAAGTCACGATTACTGTACGTGTTAGCTGTCGCTTTTGAAATTTTCCTCCCCTTTCGGCGATAATGTATCCACTCCTGACGTGAACCAAAGTCACGATTACTGTACGTGTTAGCTGTCGCTTTTGAAATTTTCCTCCCCTTTGGCAATAATGTACCCACTCCTGACACGGACTACTGTATATAGCTGCCACTTTTGAAATTTTCCTTCTCTTCCAACAATCACGTACCTACTCCTGACGTAAGCTACAGTAGTGACTACTGTACATGCTAGCAGCTATTTTGAAAATTTTCCTCCTCTTTTAACGATAGTGTACCCATACCTGACCAGAGTCATATTCGTGACTACTGTGAATAGCTGGCAATAATGTAACCATTCTTGAAAGTAAAATTATTGCCTTCTCTCTTCATCTCTATAAATATATCCTCTTTTCTCACAAGAGTAAGGATAGGAATGGAGAAAACCTCAACTCGTAAATCCCGAAGTATTTGTGTATTTTCTGGGGCTTTTCCTGGAAAAGATGAAGAATATTTAAAGGCAGCCAACCATTTGGGTAGAGTATTAGCTGAGCGTAAAATACATTTAGTTTATGGAGGAGGTAGTGTCGGATTAATGGGATGCGTAGCATCAGCAGCATCTTTAGGAGGAAGTCAAGTTCTAGGCATTATCCCAGGACCTTTGAAGTTTATTTCTGGGGGCACGATCGGAGAGGAGCTAGTGGTCAAAAATCTGCAAGAACGTGTGCTACAAATGCTTTTAAATGCTGATGCTTTCATCGCTTTACCCGGCGGTTTTGGTACATTAGGAGAAGTCTTCCAAATCGCTTCCATGGCCCAACTTAATTTGCATAAGAAACCGATTGGGCTATTGAATGTTAACAATTTCTTTACAGGTCTGATAGCTTTTATGGATTATGCTATGCAGAAGAATTTCATATCAAGAGTGGCACGGCGAATTATAATATCCGCAACAACTGCTGAAGAATTGCTAGATAAAATACAAGCTTTTGTTCCTGAATCAGATCCAGCAATGATTCAGATAGACTGGACACGACAGTCTTTCCCGACCAGTTCACTCCCATAATGGTCCTCTACTCACCCTGTTGAAGTATTGTGGAAGAAAGAAGCGATCTGATCCGTTTTTCTTGTCCTTTAGTTTTATTATCAGCATTTTTTTTCGCGTTTCAGTTTTTCTTTTCAGGGAATTTCTTTTTTTATATATAAGATAGTTTCGTCCATGCTGATATTAAAACCATAGGGCAATGCCTTTAGGTTGGAATGGCTGAGTAAAGAGTAATTTTTATTACTCTTGAGACGCATCCTACTAGGTCTACTAGGCATAACATTTTGGGGTAGTTAAGCTTTAACCTTATTTGGATGACATATCTCACAAGGGAATCTATATTTACTGAAGAAAATATTATATGAACCTTGGATATTGATTCCAAACATCCGTTCCCTCTACATAATTTGTTAGTGTTATTGTCATCATCAAGATTCACTCATCTTATCGAAGTATAAATTTCTGCACTCACCTATTATGAAAATTCACACTTCCGAATAGAACATTTCAACTTCGATTGTCTGAGGTACTTAAAAAGGAGGAAAGAGTTTTTCTCCACAATCAAAATCAATTTTCATCATCGGGGTTTTAAGGATGGAACCTTTGCCTCGAAAACAATCAATTTTCATCGGGGTTTTAAGGATGGAACCTTTGCCTCGAAAATAATCAATTTTCACCATCGAGGTTTTAAGGATGGAACCTTTGCCTCGAAAAAAATCAATTTTCATCATCGGGGTTTTAAGGATGGAACCTTTGCCTCAAAAACAATCAATTTTCATCGGGGTTTTAAGGATGGAACCTTTGCCTCGAAAACAATCAATTTTCATCATCGGGGTTTTAAGGATGGAACCTTTGCCTCGAAGAACAATCAATTTTCATCATCGGGGTTTTAAGGATGGAACCTTTGTCTCGAAAATAATCAATTTTCATCATCGGGGTTTTAAGGATGGAACCTTTGCCTCGAAAATAATCAATTTTCATCAATCCGAGGTTTTAAGGATGGAACCTTTGCCTCGAAATCAATCAATCAATCCGAGGTTTTAAGGATGGAACCTTTACCTCGAGATCAATCAATCAATCCGAGGTTGTAAAGGATGGAACCTTTGCCTCGAGATCAAACAATCAATCCGAGGTTGTAAAGGATGGAACCTTTACCTCGAGATCAATCAATCAATCCGAGGTTTTAAGGATGGAACCTTTACCTCGAGATCAATCAATCAATCCGAGGTTGTAAAGGATGGAACCTTTGCCTCGAGATCAAACAATCAATCCGAGGTTGTAAAGGATGGAACCTTTACCTCGAGATCAATCAATCAATCCGAGGTTTTAAGGATGGAACCTTTACCTCGAGATCAATCAATCAATCCGAGGTTGTAAAGGATGGAACCTTTTGCCTCGTGATCAAACAATCAATCCGAGGTTGTAAAGGATGGAACCTTTACCTCGAGATCAATCAATCAATCCGAGGTTTTAAGGATGGAACCTTTACCTCGAGATCAATCAATCAATCCGAGGTTGTAAAGGATGGAACCTTTGCCTCGAGATCAAACAATCAATCCGAGGTTGTAAAGGATGGAACCTTTGCCTCGAGATCAATCAATCAATCAATCCGAGGTTGTAAAGGATGGAACCTTTGCCTCGAGATCAATCAATCAATCCGAGGTTTTAAGGATGGAACCTTTTGCCTCGAGATCAAACAATCAATCCGGGGTTTTAAGGATGGAACCTTTGCCTTGAGATCAATTAATCAATCCGGGGTTTTAAGGATGGAACCTTTGCCTCGACATCAATCAATCAATCCGAGGTTTTAAGGATGGAACCTTTGCCTCGAAAATAATCAATTTTCACCATCGAGGTTTTAAGGATGGAACCTTTGCCTCGAAAAAAATCAATTTTCATCATCGGGGTTTTAAGGATGGAACCTTTGCCTCGAAAACAATCAATTTTCATCGGGGTTTTAAGGATGGAACCTTTGCCTCGAAATCAATCAATCAATCCGAGGTTTTAAGGATGGAACCTTTGCCTCAAGATCAATCAATCAATTCGAGGTTTTAAGGATGGAACCTTTACCTCGACATCCATCAATTTTCCTTCAAACGATAGGAGAGTTCCTATCGTTGAGGTTCTAAGGTAGGACCCTTAACCTCAAAACAATCAATTTTCCTTCAAACGATAAGAGAGTTCCTATCGTCGAGGTTCTAAGGTAGGACCCTTAACCTCAAAATCGTCAATTTTCCTTCAAAACGATAGGAGAGTTCCTATCGTCGAGGTTCTAAGGTAGGACCCTTAACCTCAAAATCATCAATTTTCCTCCAAACGATAAGAGAGTTCTTATCATCGAGGTTCTAAGGTAGGACCCTTAACCTCAATCATCAATTTTTCTTAAACGATAAGAGAGTTCTTATCGTAGAGGTTCTAAGGTAGGGCCCTTAACCTCAAACTTGCAACGATAGGAGAGTTCCTATCGTTGAGGTTCTAAGGAAAGTTCCTTAAACCTCAAACAATCAATCATCAATTTTTCTTAAACGATAAGAGAGTTCTTATCGCAGAGGTTCTAAGGTAGGGCCCTTAACCTCAAACTTTCAACGATAGGAGAGTTCCTATCGTCGAGGTTCTAAGGAGAGTTCCTTAACCTCAAACAATCAATCATTCAGTCCATCTTACAACGATAGAACCTTTCCTATCGTTAGAGGTTCTAAGGACCTTTCCTTAAACCTCAAACAAACAATCAATCATTCAGTCCATCTTACAACGATAGAACCTTTCCTATCGTTAGAGGTTCTAAGGACCTTTCCTTAAACCTCAAACAAACAATCAATCATTCAGTCCATCTTACAACGATAGAACCTTTCCTATCGTTAGAGGTTCTAAGGACCTTTCCTTAACCTCAAACAAACAATCAATCATTCAGTCCATCTTACAACGATAGAACCTTTCCTATCGTTAGAGGTTCTAAGGACCTTTCCTTAACCTCAAACAAACAATCTATCATTCAGTCCATCTTACAACGATAGAACCTTTCCTATCGTTAGAGGTTCTAAGGACTTTTCCTTAAACCTCAAACAAACAATCAATCATTCAGTCCATCTTACAACGATAGAACCTTTCCTATCGTTAGAGGTTCTAAGGACCTTTCCTTAAACCTCAAACAAACAATCTATCATTCAGTCCATCTTACAACGATAGAACCTTTCCTATCGTTAGAGGTTCTAAGGACCTTTCCTTAACCTCAAACAAACAATCAATCATTCAGTCCATCTTACAACGATAGAACCTTTCCTATCGTTAGAGGTTCTAAGGACCTTTCCTTAAACCTCAAACAAACAATCAATCATTCAGTCCATCTTACAACGATAGAACCTTTCCTATCGTTAGAGGTTCTAAGGACCTTTCCTTAAACCTCAAACAAACAATCAATCATTCAGTCCATCTTACAACGATAGAACCTTTCCTATCGTTAGAGGTTCTAAGGACCTTTCCTTAACCTCAAACAAACAATCAATCATTCAGTCCATCTTACAACGATAGAACCTTTCCTATCGTTAGAGGTTCTAAGGACCTTTCCTTAACCTCAAACAAACAATCTATCATTCAGTCCATCTTACAACGATAGAACCTTTCCTATCGTTAGAGGTTCTAAGGACTTTTCCTTAAACCTCAAACAAACAATCAATCATTCAGTCCATCTTACAACGATAGAACCTTTCCTATCGTTAGAGGTTCTAAGGACTTTTCCTTAAACCTCAAACAAACAATCAATCATTCAGTCCATCTTACAACGATAGAACCTTTCCTATCGTTAGAGGTTCTAAGGACCTTTCCTTAAACCTCAAACAAACAATCTATCATTCAGTCCATCTTACAACGATAGAACCTTTCCTATCGTTAGAGGTTCTAAGGACCTTTCCTTAACCTCAAACAAACAATCAATCATTCAGTCCATCTTACAACGATAGAACCTTTCCTATCGTTAGAGGTTCTAAGGACCTTTCCTTAAACCTCAAACAAACAATCAATCATTCAGTCCATCTTACAACGATAGAACCTTTCCTATCGTTAGAGGTTCTAAGGACCTTTCCTTAAACCTCAAACAAACAATCAATCATTCAGTCCATCTTACAACGATAGAACCTTTCCTATCGTTAGAGGTTCTAAGGACCTTTCCTTAACCTCAAACAAACAATCAATCATTCAGTCCATCTTACAACGATAGAACCTTTCCTATCGTTAGAGGTTCTAAGGACCTTTCCTTAAACCTCAAACAAACAATCAATCATCCAGTCCATCTTACAACGATAGAACCTTTCCTATCGTTAGAGGTTCTAAGGACCTTTCCTTAAACCTCAAACAAACAATCAATCATTCAGTCCATCTTACAACGATAGGAGCTTTCCTATCGTCAAGATTCTAAAGAGGATTCCTTAACCTTATAATTTAGGCGGCGAGAAGGTTCTCAATGCTTAGCCAAGCCGGACGAAATTTGGTAACTACTTTGCATACATCATGTCCCATGAAGCATGCAAAGGGGGGCAGCTGTTGACACCCAATTTCGTCCGACCTTCATAAAAAAAATTAATTAATTAAAAAAATATTAATTAAAAATTAATTAAATTAAAAATAATATTATATATTTATTGATAAAAACTAATTTAGGAGGGGGCATTTTTGTTTTATAAGTTTAGTCAAAATATAATAATATATATATCTGTTTGTGTGTGTTTAAAAAAAATTATTATTAATTAATTAAAAAAATTAATTAGTTAAAAATCAAATCAAATCAAATCAAAAATATATATGTAATAAAAAATATATATATATAATAAAATAAATAAATAATAATAAAAAATTAAAAATATCTCCCTTCTCGATCCTTCTGAGGGGGATTATTAAACGGGGGGCTGGCTCAGCTTCTCCTTCGGCGAGCTCTCTGCTACGCTTCTCTCTCTTTCTTCTCTCTCCCACAGACTCAAACACACGGACAATAGACAAAAAAAATCACAGAGATCTCTCTCAGCTCTTTCTCACGCTTTCTCTTCTCTCGCTTCTCTCACTCTCTTCTCTTCCCGCTCTCACTCTCGTCTCTTCCCTCTCTGTCTCAGGAATTCTCTCTTCTCAGACGCCAGCTCCGCCCCTGCTGTCGCGCCTCGCCCTCGCCTCAAGCACCGCCCCTGCCGACGCCCAGCTCCGGCCGCTTCTCCACTGTCGCCCCTCCCCTGCTGGTCGCGCTCTGTTTTTGGGCCCATCGCGTCTCCCCTCCGCTACGTCGCGCGCGTGCACCTCCTTCCCTCGCCGTCTCCAGCTTCGCGTCGCCCCCTGCCGCGCCCAGCCCGCCGTGCGCCTTCCCCCTCCTCCAGCTCCCTGTCGCGTGCGCCTTTCCCCCTCCTCCAGCCCTCCGCTGTCGCGCGTGCCTCTCCCCCTCCAGCCAGCCTCCGTGTTGCCTCTCACCAACCTCTATCGCCACCAAGCTCATCAAAGCTCTGCTCCCTCTCCTGCGCGCCGTTCACAGTATCAAGCTACGCCGTCTGCCCGTCGCTCGCCGCTCCGTCGCTCGGGCCTGCCGTCGACAACGCGCCAGCCTGCTGTCGCGTCCAGCTTCCACCGTCGCTCTATTGCCGTCGCACATAGCTCCCGCCGCTCTCCTTCCGTCGCGCCTCCCGCCACCTGCTCGCCTGGCCACCGTGCTCCTCCAGCTCCGCCTCCTGCCGTGCTCCTGTGCAACAGAGGAAGAAGAAGACGCGTTTTTGCGATTTGACCAAGTCAAAATTTAAAAATTTGGAGTAAAATTCTCATTTAATCCTTAGTAATCTTTATTTATCCATCCAAGTCACTAACTTTCTTTTATTTTGCAGATCAGTCACCGACAACAAGCTTTTTGTTTCTTTATTTGTTTGTTTTGCTATGCCTCAAACTTAGCTATTAAATTTATTTGTTTAAGACGGTTTGATATACGAACTGATCAGAGTTGTTTTCTGTTGTTAATGAGCCGAGACACAGGGGTGGATACGTATGGCTAATATGCATCTTACTTGGTAGTGCTTCATGAGTTGAATTTTGATATAGAAATTTGATACCTGGATGCAATTATATCAGTTTATTGTACCCTTTAAAATCAGTAGATCAGTTTCAGAATTACGGGTGTTTATTAAAAAAAAAAAAATGATGAATGATAAAATTCTGAGATTTCGAGGATGTTTATATCCATGACCGGGTGATCTGGTAAGATCCATGGCTTGGATAATTATTTAAAAATATTTTAAAACAATAAAAAATATATAAAAGGGGATTTATGAAAATCCTCAGAAGATAATCATCGCACCACTCGACAAGCCCAGCACTGATCGCTGATCAATCGCCCACTGTCGAACGATATCAAAACAGGACAAAAATCTGTTCTGGAATCCTTAGCTCGGTTAAAAGTCGACTCAAATCTCGGTACAATTCCTCTTATATTCTTCAACCTTTCTATTTCATATAAGTTACTAACTTTATTAACAATTAACTGTTATTATTATTATTATCATTATTGGTTGTATCTCCTATTTTTTAAGTGGATAGCCGAAAAGCTCCACTTTATTTATTTATATATCATCTTTTGATATTCTTTTGTTTACTTTATGTGTTTTCTCTTTATCTATTTGCATGTGATATTTAATTTATGCATCTCTTTTTTTATGGATGTTCAAAACAAAAAAAATAAAAATAAAAAAAAAACAAAAAGAGAAGAAAACCTTCACTTTATTTATTGTTATTTAATTTTTCTATTTTATGGTTAAACTCATTTCATTTAAATAAATTAGCCATAAAAAATATATATGTAAAATAAATCTGAACCATGTTGTTAAGTCAAAAAAAAAAAGAATTTTTAGTTCATGGTATATTGGCTGGAAACTGTCTCGTGCCCGCTTTTGAGCTGCTTCACCTGGTGAAGAGGGTCTGGCTGAGTAACAACGCCCCGTACCATGATCAAAGATTTTTATTTTTAAACTCTTTGATTCCTTTAAATTAACTTCTTATTAAATAAAAAATTAATTATTTTTAATTCTTTTATAAATTGAGTAATTCTTTAAATAATAAATATCCTTCATTAAACAAGAAAAATTAAAAAAAAGAAAAGAAAGATAAAAATCAAAAAGATAAAGAAAAGAAAAGAAAAGAAAGAAAAGAATAATAAGATATAAAAAAGAAAGATTTTTTTTTAAAAATCATTAACAAATTTAATAAAAAAGACTTATAAGTTAAACTAATAATTGATTCCATAAAATAATAAAATAATAATTAACTAAATAATTTCCATATCCGCATGATCCGGCAGGATCTACGGTTTGGAAAATATCAAACTTTTAAAATAAATAAATTTAATAAAAAGGTAAAAATCCATATTTACGATATGGATTAAATTCTTTAAAATTTCGTCGAATTCCGTGTCCAAATGACTCGGCAGAGTCCATGGTTCGGAATCAAAATCTTCCGTGTCCAAATGACTCGGCAGAGTCCATGGTTCGGAAGTATAAAATTTTATACAAATTAACTTAAAAATCCATATTTCGACTAATTCAGTTAAAATCTCTAAATTAACTGAAAATTATTTAAAAGCAAAGCGAAACAAAATTAAAATCAACTAAGGTGCCAATTTTTGGGCGTTTTAACAAAGTTGTTTTAACGTAACCGTACTCCCGAACCCCCGAACTCTCGCAGACCAATATTTAAGGTGACCAATCGACCTAAGAAAAAAACCGATTGGTGGCGACTCCCGAAAACCCGACGTTGCCACAGAATGGTTGATAGATTTATCTGGGTTAACTTTTGGTTGGCATTATGAACCACTTTTGTAATAGGGTAAAATCCACAAGGGGTCACCTAACTTATTTTTTTGTCCTATTTGGGTACCTCACCTTCAAATTGTCATAGCGAGGTACCTTACCTCATATTGCATAACCTATCTGGGTACTTTCTGTTAATTTCAGAGTTATGTGTGACGGAAAATGCTGATGTGGCATAAGAAATAATAAAATAAATTGTAAAATAACACTTGTGGTCCTCTAATTTTTTCTATCAACAATTCTAAACCCTAACATTCTAAACCTAATCCTTGGTTCTTGGTTCCTCTGCTTCCTTACCGCCGCACCACGCTCATCACCGTCACCTCCACTGCTCGCTCATCGCTGCCACCGCTGCTACTCACTCCTCACTGCTAACCCTCGGACAAAAAAAATAATAACATAATCCCGACAATAAATCCTCATGTGGAGTTAAAATTCCAGAAACTGAAAACTCCTCTGGAACTAGAAGTTCATTTCCTTTTAATGTGACCCATTCTTCTTCACTCCAATTCCATCTGGGCATATTTGAATCTGAAACTGAAGAATTTTCTCTTTCAATCAACATTTTAATCTTATCAATAAAGGAAAAAAAATTAAACCAAGAAGAAGCTTCAAATTTCAAGTTCCTGGGACTTTCCATGGAATCCCAAAAACCTTGATCCAACACACTAATCAAGACCTTTCGCACTCCTTAGCCATCCACTGCTGTGTCAAAATAACTCCTTAGTCGGCCACCGCTGTGTTGCATCTCTTTCCAAGCATTTTCACTCTAAAAAAACCACCTAGAAATCTCCAGCAACTCACCCAAAAACCCAATCCAATAAAGAGCCAGCACCGAATCGTTCAACTCCGACCATGGTGAATTTCCGGTACCCATCTCGATGATTGTGCACCCCAGAGCCTATATGTCAGCAGCAAAATCCCGTTCTTCCCCACGAGCCACCTTCGGCGCCATGAACGCCAGTATGCCGAAAAATGCTAATGTGGCTCCGACGATGCCTCTGTCCCCATTGTCAGTCATTTTGGTGCAACCCAGATCGATAATTTTGGTAGCACCCTCATTTCCTACCAGAATGTTGCTGCATTTAATGTCACAATGCGTAACCCCATGATTTGTGGCAATTTTGGCAGTACCCTAATCTCCTACTAGAATTTTGGCAATTTGGCCTGAGACACAATTTGTAGGTTGACTAGTAGTGAAGACTGAGGAGAAAGCACTAGTGGTGAACGAGGAGCAAGGAGTGAGTAGCTGCGATGGCGGCGACAAGCGAGCAGCAGCGGTGACGGTGACGAGTGTGGTGTGGCTGAGAATGAGCAGAGGAACTAGAGACCGTGGGTTAGGTTTAGAATGTTAGGGTTTAGAATTGTTGATAGAAAAAATTAGAGGACCACAAGTGTTATTTTACAATTTATTTTATTATTTCTTATGCCACATCAACATTTTCTGTCACACATAACTCTGAAATTAGCATAAAGTACCCAGATAAGATGCGCAATAGGAGGTAAGGTATCTCGCTAGGACAATTTGAAGGTGAAGTACCTAAATAGGACAAAAAAATAAGTTAAGTGACCCCTGGTAGATTTTACCCTTTTGTAATATGTATGATGGATGTTGTCAACTGGTTTGGAAAATGCATTATTCGTCTTGAAAATGTGACCATATTGAATCACATTTAGCCTTACTTGCTTCACTTACTCATCATGCACATCATCTAAACCATCACATGCATATGTATCACCATTACTTTTGCTGCCACTCTTATTCTCCTTATGTAAACCATCAAACTAATCATCTTAACCTTCATCTTGATGATCAGAAGCACCTACTCTGCCTCTATCCTTAGCCACCTCTAACATTTCATTATCCATGCCATGATGAGAACAACCTTCAGTCTCCTCCACATACAAATGAAGCTGGCCTCTCTCATTAAGAACCTCAAAATCTGCAATGGCTATCTTTTCATTACAAATCATCTTCACATATTCAAGGTCACTCAGATTTGTCCATGTCTTCCCAAAATAAACTTTCACACCTTTCCCTATACCCCTCATTTTCATGAATTCCACAAAACCACCCCATTTACTGAAATATTTAGTAGCTAGATAGACCTTTTCCATCCCACCTTCATATCTGTAATGGAAGAATCAAAACCTTCCACCATGATAAAGAATATATTTGAAAACAATTTCTACTTCATCAACATCCCACCTGCAGTTACGAGAGGTTCTTATTACTTCAAACATATTGATACCAACCAATAATCTAGAAACAAACACAAAATTGTACGTTTTCCTTTCTCATTTAACCTACAAACACATCCACACATCAACAACATTCACCCATTCACGTTTAAGGCAAAACCTTCGGCATTGTCAATACCAAAACAAACAATCATTTGAATACAAATTGCTTGGAATAAACCTCCACATTGTCGTCTTTCCGTTTACATGTAGCCATATTTAATGCCCAGTAATTGATATGAACCATTTTAAAAACAATGGCGTCATATTAGGCCAAAAAATTATAGTGATATATTTGAGTGCCGGAAAAAATATTAGTGGTAAATTTGATACTTCTGCTGGCACAGAACTATAAGTCTTGAGGTCGATCCCTTGAGTTCTAGCTAATGGTGTTCAGTAGGCCGACTCGGCCGAGCCCAGTCCTGGGTTTGGAGGGCCCGGGCACGACCCGGGTTAAGGCATGCTGAGTCTGTGTCGGGTCTTACCCCATCCTTGGCTGAGATGGGCCTAGGCCCACTATTTTTTTTATTTTTTATTTTATATTTTTAGAATTTGATTCTAAAATAAATTTTTTAAAAATTAATTGTTTTAAGAGTAAAACATCACCATCAGTGTGAAATTTTATTAATTTGAAAGCCAAATGGTACTTACATAACACGGAACGGGCTTTACATGAGTCAATAGCAAAACGTTCTATAAAAGTAAATATAAAATAAAAGGTAGGATCTGTGCTGAACAACAAAATCAGATCAAATACAAAGTAGGAACATAATGAACAAGCTGTGGATTTCAGCATCTATCTCATTGGGGTTTTCTTTATCAGAACTCTTGTGGTTTTGTAATTTTAAAGCTGCAAGACCCCAATCACAGTTGTTTATACAAACTTCAACTGCATCTAGTGATAACCTTGCGTATTTCTTTGAAATTACATGTTTTCCAGCGCTGAAAGCCGACTCAAATGCAATGGTTAAGACGGGAACAACTAGAACTTCTTTGGAAATTATGGAGAGTATTCAAAATTTGTTGCTTCTTGCTTTTCACCATTCTAGAATGTTGGTTTCACTATTCTCCTAAACCAAATTGAGGTATGCGTTCATTTCATTAAGATCAGATGCTACAGCATGGGGCCGTTTGAGGAGTTGTTCCGCCAAATTGAATGATGATAAGCCTGACGATAATGAACACCCGATGGTAGAGGAAGTAGTGTTCGTAACCTTATCCTTATGCCGGTCAACATTAATCTTAAATAACTCCCGCAAGTGCTCCTTCATAGTGGCAGTTATAGCATGAACATAAATATATGTCATTTATAAGAAACTATAATAACTTTCAAGTAGCTGCTGTATACCCGTGATTTTGACAGTTGGGTTTAGTGCAGGTGCAAGTAAATAGATCGGGGGTATATCACTAAAATATAAAATCCATTTGTCTTTCATGGTCTTAACCGTGTCATTTAAGAACTCGTCATCCTTGTATTGGTTAAAAACCCATGCAATATTGACCAAATGCATTAAAACTTTGTGAGATGTGGGATAGTATGCACCAGAGAAAAAAATAATGGCCTCATAAAAATATCGTAGCATAGCAGCCACTTTTTACAGTTTATCCCACATCTTTTGTTTTAAAAGTGGTTTCTTTTCTTTGACATTTATAAAACATGTCATGTGTGTAGCAAATGCCATCGCATCCATCAACATCTCATAAGTCGAGTTCCATTGGGTAGGGCAATCAAGTTTAAAACATTTTCAGCTAAAATCGAGGCCATTTTCAAGACAATAGAGCTTAAACTCTTTGAAAAATTTGTTCCTTGACTTCAAATAATGGATTGCCCACCGGATTGGAGTAATTTCAGTACTCAAAACTTGAAGACCTTTTTGGACAGCTAAGTTTGAAATATGACATACACATCTAATATGAAAAAATGCAGCATCTTGGACAGGTTCTAGCGATTCCTTCAATGTCTCAGCTGCGACATCGTTGTTAGATGCATTATCAAATGTTATGCTAAAAACCTTGTCATGATAAAAAAAATTCTTTAAAAGTTTCTGAAATAACTTGGAATTTGTAAAATGATATATGCGATCATTCTGAAACTCTAAGCTATAAATTCAGGTTTAGATTCTAAGTAATGGAAAGCTACATATATATTTAGAAATATATATATATATTTTATATTTTCATATAATATTTGTACAACTCAAATCACCTAATCTGATAGGATGATACCACTAGTTAAAATTGACAAAAGGGCCATCACAACTGTAATATGTATTTCATTATTATTAGATAATATTTTACTCTGATAGCTTTGCTTATTCATGGGAGTAAATTGATTCACTATACATATATAATAATTTCTTTTTAATAGTTTATGAATAAGTTGAACAAGTAATTGGACTAACGTGATATTGACATAGTCAGAAATGAAATTGATCAAGCAACTTGCCTAATTAAGAAGGAAAAATGAGAATCCACTCGTAAAGATGGCAACAGCCATTGAAACACTTCAATATTATTGATAGAATGTCTAATAATAACATAAGAAGGCATATTTATAGGCTTACAAACAAACCCTAGTCCAAAATAAATAAAGAAACCAAAAATAATTAGAAAAGAAAATTGATACAAACTTTAGAGGACCGAATACCCCTTAAAATGATGGAATTTTCACCAAAAACATGCAGTCAAAGTATGAAAACTGTAGAGCATGAAATTTCTTTGAAAATGACATATTATAATAGTTATTCTGACAATTATAGTAAAATTTATGGCCTTTGGAAGTTTAGGGTCGTACAAGGCCTATGTTCAGGATTTCCTCTTCAGTTTTGCACGATTGGCCTGCTCCAAGAATTCAGCCACTAGACACTCCACGTCATCTCCCTCTACTTGAGAAATACTCAACCTTGAGTTGTTTGGAAGGTCTGGTTACAACGGCTTTTCAAAATAGTATAGGAAAATATCTGCCAAATTAAATGTCTTGGAAATTCTCATACGATTTGGCAGATCAATCACTGAAGCAATGTTGTTAATCTATTTCAAAACCTTATATGGACCATATTTTCGTGGTTGCAACATGCCATACGTACCTACAGAAACCTTTTCTTTCATATAAACACCATCACTTGATCACCTATCTAAAAAATCTGGTCATGGCGGTGTTGATTAGCAGGCTTCTTGTACCTCTTGTTTGCCTACTCCAATTTTTGCTAAACTTTGGCATGAATATTCTGCCATTGCTTTGCCATATTTTCTGTAGCCTTACTCACTTCAACTCTAGCCATCACTAAATTAAGAGTATGCTGGGGTAGTTTGGTGTAAAGTACTAAAAGGAGGACTTTCCTGTGCCACTATGAACAACACTATTATAAGCAAATTCCACTTGAGCTAATGAAAGGTACCATTGCTTAGGCCTACATCAACAAATGTTGCATATCAAATTACCTTGTATTCGATTCTTCTTTAAATTATAGTACCATTACCCCTCCTTAGATAGATGGATAGATGAAAATGGTGATACCACCTGATGCAATGAGAATGAAATTGATTAAACAACACACCTAATCAAGAAGAAAAAATGAGAATCCATTCATAGAGATACCAAAAGCCACTGGAATACTTTAATATTATTAATAAAATATCTAATAATAACGTAGGAATGCCTATTTATATGCTTACAATGAAACCTTAGTCTAAAATAAATAAATAAACTGAAAATAATTAGGAAAGAAAATTGACACATACTTTAGAAGCTCGGATACCCCTCAAAAGATGGAAATTTGACCTAAAAAATGCAGTCACAAAGGGCAACATTTTTATAACACCTTAGAGTGTGAAATTTCCTTTTAAAAAATATATTATAATAGTCATTCTGACAAATACAACAAAAGTTATGGTTTTCAGAAGTTGAGGGTTCTACAAGGCCTATTTTTAGGATTTTCTCTTTGATTTCACACGATCAGCCCGCTCCAAGACCCATCCACTAAATGCTCCACATAAAATATAATTTAGAGTTTCTCATTGAATATAATGACATCATTTGAACGGTACACTATTTGTAGTCATATTTTTGCTGAATGTCGTTCTAACACTGTTAACTACTTGTCTTTAAGATAGATGCTAACAAAAATTCAAATGGTAGTACATTTATAAGATATCCAAAGTTTCAAAAGAATCACATAAAGTGTATATAACGCCCCCAAATCTCACTTTGGAGAAATGTGGGATATGTGCCTTTATTTACGCAACATCCTCGTTGGATATCTCAAGTTACTTTGTTCTTTAGCCAAGTAACTTCTCTAATCTAGGATCAAGCTTAATAAGAGATGCATGTGCACTCCCATTAAGCCACATTGTCGTTATTTGGGTCAACTTTGATACTATCTTTAACATTCAAGTCTAGAACTATTCAATGAAAATATCTACTCATAGGTACCTAGGTTATCCTTTATGAAAAAGATAAGCTCTAGGTGTTTGTGTTCTAAAATTTGAGTTTATACATTTAGATTAGGCCTCCCACTTTTGATTATTATGGAGTATGAGAGGGTTACATTATATACAATGCATAAATATTACATACATGTGAAATGCGGTGAAGAGGCATACAAGATTCATTTACATAGTTAAGATGTTATGTCGTTTTAACTGTAAATCCTGAATATTGTTTATCACAATTATATTGTGTAACCTTAGCCTACCAAAGAAATCCAACGCCCTACAGACATCAGAATCTCCTTGACACTTTCTCTTCACCATCTTCCTAATGCAAAATACTGAAAAAAAAAATAAGGTCAGAGGAAACTCGAAAATATTGTGAAAATTAGGATAAGAAATCAAACGGAACAATATATCCCAAGTAATACAAATGCTGAACATTGAAGTAATTGTCATACGATGACATTAGGCAAAACAAAATGACTCTTAATATAATAATCTCTGACCTTTACATCAACTTTGTAACTATATATTAAGGATAAAGTATCAATTTTGCCACTATAAAATAGTCACATAACCAATTTTACAATCAAACTTTCAACAACTGTACCAAATTTTCTATTGAACTTTATCTTTAAGACTGAGTTACCACCAATATTATAAAAATTCATAAATTTGTCCCTCTTCTATTTGGTGATCATCAAATAAGGAGGCCATTTTTTTTTTGTATAGGCCAGCAATACTTTGATGGATAGTGACATGAACCCAAAGATATCAGATTTTGGGATGGTTAAACTTTTTGGGAAAGGGGTGTCTGAAGCAAATACTGACAGAATTGTTGGAACATAGTAAGTGAACAAAATCCTATACTTCTTTATATCTGTACATGGTCAATAATTTTGGTTTACATGGTGTAGTGGCTACATTCCTCCTGAATATTTGAGGAAAGGTGTTTACAATATGAAGTAGGACGTTTATAGCTTTGGATTTTTGTTTTTACAAATCATCAATAGCAATAGCACTACAGGTTTTTCTGGCCTAAATGAGGATTTGAACCTTTTTGAATACATAAGTTGACTGTTAGAAACTATTCTTCCTAACTCCTTAATAGATACAACTCTTGCTCACATCTGTATTCTTTAAACTTGTCAAGATATAGTTATCTCTAATTAATGTCTTTATAGAAATTTATGATTTTCATTTTTGACATGCTAGGATTAAAAATATATATATAATCTACCTTTTAGTTGTTTTAGTTTCATGTTTTTCCTTTGTGTAAATGAGGTAAATACTTTAATTCGGCTGGGTCAAAATGATGTTTTACCAAAGTTAATGAGATATTTACACTTTGTTTTTCCAAAACTAATTGCCCATTCTCTAGTCTCAACCATGTAGACCCAGTTAATTCGTCATGGATTTGGAAGAAATGTTCAAGTTACATAAATTGTCTGAATTACTTCACAATACTTCATTTACTGCATCATCATACATTCTCAGTTTTTGAATTTCAAAATTTCTTGGATGCACCAGGTGAACATACATCCAATTAAGAAACATGAAAGAGACCGTTATTTTGGGAGAATATGGAAACTAGTTTCAGTTAGGATAATTGCCATGATTAGGCCACAAGTGTATCCATTTACCATTAATAAAATATTTAAAATGGATATTATCCATACTAATTTGAACTGCAGCAGTTCCCTCTTTCACCCATCTTAAACTCTATTTGACCATTATATCAAATTTTTTTTATACAATTCTGTCATTTCTTTCTTTATATTATGATAGTTTGTATAACATGATTTTTGACTTGAATGAAAGCCCACCACTTGAAGATAACTCTATTGGTGCTCAGGGGGAGAAAGACATTGGGGAAGTAAATTGTGTATTTGATTAAGATAAAAATTGTGGATTAAACATTCAAGCCTTCGGAAAGGGCAAAAAAGTGACCGACGACTGTGTGAATCGTGGAGAAGAATTAGAAGGTTTTTATTTAATTGATATATATGTTTTTGTTACACTATAATTTCATAATTGATATTATGAATTTTTGTTTTTTGCAGCATTTAATGTTGAAGAAGATGAACAAGTGGATGTCGATGGTGGTGATGAGGGGAGTAGGAGTTGATGAAGGTTAAAATATACACATTTTTTCTTAGCAATGTCATGGAATCTATAAATATATTGTGGGAAACTATGTTTATACTGTGACAATTTGGGATAGTGTGTTTGAATTCCATGTGAAATTGAGTGTAACTTTGCCTTCAATTTGTATGTGACTGGGTGACATATGTATTTAATTGTAAACCATATGTATTAAACTATGATATAATTGTACATTGATGATTGTTTACATTATGAACCTTTAGTTTTTCTATATATTTTCAAATTATATTGTCGACTACTTTATGATAAAAGGATATGATGAGTTTAGGGATGTATCTTTCGAAGGAGTTGGTTTTAAGAGTGCAAGAGCAGCTTATTCATTTTTTAGTCGGTATGTGGTTACTAATGGGTTCAAGGCTCATTGAAATAAGCTTCGCTGGAGGCAAAATCAAGTAATTTCCATATAGTATTGTTGTCACCGGCAAAGATTCAAGAAGTTAGTGAAGAATAGTGTGGAAGGACCTTCTTTTCCAGTACTAAAAAAAAAAATCAATTTTCCAACAGTCAAGCAGTTGGAAATTTCCAACACAAAAAGCCGTTGGAAATCCAACGGTTTTCATGATGGAAATTTTAAAGGCAGTAGTTTCCAACGGCACAGTGGTTTCCAATGGCTTGGTCGTTGGAAAATTTTCAACACGAAGGCCGTTGGAAAATTTCTAATATGGAAGCTGTCATTTCCAATGTGAAGGCCGTTGGAAATATTTATTTTTTGACTATTTTTTTAATATTTCCTATATATCATATTTATTTATCATATATACATACCATATACAAATATATAAACATAATTATAATAATAATAATAATAATAATAATAATAATAATAATAATATATTTGTGTTTGTGTGTGTGTAGGTGTGTGTACATATGTCATATATATGATATATAAAAATGTATTCCTTCTGTTCCATTTTCTTTGCTCCATTTGACTTTTTTGACTAGTTTGATTTGAATTTATTCATATTATTGTTTGTTTGAAAAAATTTTGAAAAAAATGTATTTAGAACTATAGGTCTTGATTTATCATTCATATATAAAGTTTTTTTTTCATTTATATACTAACATTTTGAAAATAAAAAATCCTAGTTCCAAAATCCCTAAACCTAAATTATGCCAATCATAGCTCTGTTCTTTCTGCCTGTTCTCATACCCTAAATTTCTAGAGCAAAAAGAGTACCACCGTCTTCTTTCTCTTACATAAGAAAGCAAGAAGTGAAACCTCTCTACCTACATTCAGTCCCCCAACTCCCTCTTTGTCTTCAATGGCTCTGTCACCCTTACTTGTCCCTCTGTTGTCCTCTCGCTCCTTTTGCCAGACCCTTGGCTTTGTCTACCCTCTAGCTTTAACTCATTGCCTTGACTCTGCCTTTCTCTCTGTGAAGATCGGCGTCTTTATGGAGGACCTTGTCTACCTTCTCTCCTTAGATGTGGCAGCCTGATGCGAACCTCAATGGTATAATGACCATGAAACGCGCCCAAGATGTTTTTCAAGCTCCACAAGACATCAAAGAGACTAGGTTTAGAAGCCCCACCCCTAATCAACCTGTAATTAGAAACAAGAAGTATAGAACTCCAAGAACACAAGCACACTTATGCACCAAGGCAGTCCGCCAAGAACCAAAGAGAAAACCTCTCCAAAGAGCAATATTATTTCGGCAATAATCTACGTGTTTACATCTAGAATATGTGCCTATTTATAGGCCTAAACTAGGGTAAAAGACTCATCAAAATTCGCAGCCCAAGTCACCTAGGAAACCTAGTAACAAAGGATTCAAGAAAACCTAGTCAAACTAGGATTCCTACACCCTTTTAACACATGTTTAAGGTGTGCAACGAATTCCATTTATCCTAAGTGACTTAAATCACTTCCATGGCCTAGAAAACATCCTAAATAATGTAAATAAATAGGAAACTAAAATAAAATACGTTACAAAATAAGATTGGCCATAAAAACTCCAAAATAGTCTTCTTGGGTGATTCTGGCTTGTGTCTCCAACTTCAAGCTGAAATTCGAACTTGATGCAGCAATGATTTCTAAAAATTCAAAGAATGAAAGTTGTATCTCTCTTTCTTAGCTTTGAAATGACACCTGAACCACACAAAACGGACATCTAAATCCAAAGATATGCCCAAAATACTGCAACTGCTTCTGAACCAGCGATAACTCGTAAATCGCGACTTTGAAGCTAAATTGGACCTCCTTAACGTGAAAACTGGGTTTCATTGTCTTCATATGATTTTTAGCTCTAGATGTTAGCTTTCCAATGAATCAATAATCACTCAATTATGATCTGTTTGGCTCAAGATATGATTTTTCCACCAGAACATCGCCAATCTGTCAACATCCGAGCTTGAAGTGCACTAGTGATCTCCTTAACCTTCTTCATTGTCATTGGCCCACTAGAAACCTTCAATGGATACTTGTCATCCTTGGTTGTGCCTTCTTTGATCGTATCACAGCCGATAGGAAGATCGAGTGCATTGCCATAAAGGTCAATGAAAGTCTCTTTAACTTCATGCAGTACTTTGGCAGTGTTGTTGATCGTCCCAAGCTTCTTAGCTTCATCGATAATCAAGCCAGCTTCTATTCTGTTGATCGACGGACCTCTCTTTGTTGTATGTGGTTCCCTTTTAATCCATATTGGCTTCTGTGGTATTTAGATCAATGAATCCAAATTTTCTGGTAAATTTAGTTCCTGGTTGTTTTATAATGAAAACCTAACCATCTAATCAGGAAACTTAAGTTTATGTTATAGGTAGCCATTACAAATTCAGTTTGGACATTTAGAGTTTCTTGATCATAACAAGAATCAAACGTCACATCATTTGTGTGATTTACTTGGATGGAGCAAGCTACTGGTTTAGCCTTCAAGTTCATGATATGATAGATAAAAGATAATAAACAAGATGGCAGAGTTGAAAAAGAGAAAAACAAGGATTTATCTTCTGAGCCAAGCATGATGCAAGGTAATTTTTTCTTTGCCTATGTTTTTATTCTTCTTATTTAAGTGATTATCATTTCTTATTAATATTTGTTTTTTATCTATGCCTTTCATGTCTTCCATCTGCGCGTGGGGGCGGGGGAGGGGGTGGAATTTTTATGAAAGGTAAAATACATGTACTATTAACGTATTCAATTAACCTTGATAAGAATAGGAACTCCTTATATTTTTATGGGTGCATTTAAATTTTTTTATCATTTTATGTCTTCTTGATAAATATGTGTGTTCTTTCTAGTAAATAAATGAAATTGGGTTTGATATCTCTTTTGATACATTATAGCCCCTTTATTATTCCTTTTGTTTTGCTCTCTTATTCATTTTTAGTTGCATTCCAATGGTTTTAGGTGGATTAGAAAATGAGGTGCAAATTTGAAAACTTAGTTGGACCAATTGTTTTTGGCTTATAATTTGAGTTGCTTTGTTACAAGAAAAGATTTGGTGAGGTAGAGTCTGTCTCTGCTTGATTTTGGGGTGGATTATTTTTTTCTATTCTATATGTTTTCTCTGAAAAATGTTTGCTTGCTTGATTTAGAATTCGAATCACTATAATTTTAACATTGTTCTTGCTTTGGTTTGCTTCCTTCTACCTATTGTTAATGTTACCTCTTTTAGTGAATCTAATCTATTTTTTTTTAAAATAAAAAAGTAGCTAAAAAACTTACTTGGCTAGCATTCTTTATACAAAGTCCAAGATAGGAAAGCAAAAATAAAGTTTATTTTGAAAGTCGCGTTATTTAGGTTTCACTAATTACTTTCTTAAATATTCACAAACAAATTGATATGTATGTTTCATTTCATTCATTTCTAGGATTTGTAGTCATCATAATTAGTTTCCATGCATATATATACAATTTCTAGACTTTCAAGTTCTACTTTTTTTTTTCTTTTGAATTAGGTGGCTTTTTTTTATTTTAGCTCAGTGGATTGGCTAGGGAGTAGAAAATGGTTAGTTATAGATTAAGCTTTTTAGTGATAACGAAATGATGTTCCATCAATTTCATGTTTGGTGATTGAATTGTTCTCATCACATTTTTCTTACCATGCTTGATTGATGCACTCACAAATGGAAATTCTAAGCCATAAAATTTTAATTTTGGCTTTAGAGACATTCATTGCATCATGATTTCCTCTTTGTAATTTGGGTGCTAAGATTACCTCGTCTTTTTCTTTTTCGGTAATTCTAATGCAATTTGGCCTTTATTATTTAACTTTGGTGTTTAGTTTTCTACTCACAAGTAGAATGATCTCTAACTTTTAGGAGCCAATTCAAAAGAACAAGTTTCTGAGCAAGACAAGCATTCATTAGGTGAGGATGAACTAGTGGGGGATTTTGTGGCACATATATGTTTGTGAGAATGAACTAGTAAGGGATTTTAAGGCATATATAATATTTATTTTTAATATAAATAATTGGAGGGAAGAGCTAAAATCAGTATCCTTTTTATGGTTATGTATAGATTAACCATGATAGTTTTGCAAAACACCTGGCCTACATGCATAGATATTGTTTTAGTTGTAGTATTGTAGCTTCTTGTAGATGAAAGATGTAGTTTCTAGATGTGTGTGGAGAACTCGATTATGAGCATTACTTTGTCTCAATCAAAGGTGTAGCTTGACGATTTGGCTAAAGTTAGACAATTTAATTGTATATTTACTTGGCAATTATATGTCTTCTATATATTCGACAAAGTCTTTTGCCTAGCTCTTTAAAGAAAAGACAAAGAAGGGAAAATTTGGGATCCACTTTTGAGCCCAAACAATGATCTTAATGTTTTATTTAGTTTCTTTAAATTGCTCATTTCCTGTAGTTACTTCTCCGATTTTAGTATTGATGTTAGATATTTACTATTTATAAGTGGCTCGGCATTTAAGTTACCATGATTTTGCAATATTAGGTAGTTTTGTATCTTTGGCTTACTTAGCTATTTATGCATTTGTGTTTTGTTGTTTCCTTGCAATGTTTTTTTTATAGTGGTTTCCTTGCATTTTTAATATTGCTAGAGGGAAAAAGTTTTGTGGGATGGGACAAGTAATAGGGTATCTATGGTTAGTTTTTTAGATTGTCTATGGGTGACAACACCTTTAAAGTGTCTAAGGGTGACAGTACCTTTAAGGTCATTCTTTCTAGGTGGCAGTACCTTTACAATCATTCTAAGACTTATTAGTGACCAGATCTCAGCTTTTCATTAAAATATCGATTTGTGAATCTCTTGATTTACATTGTTTTGTTTTTCCTCATTATGTTTGTTGATTCCTACATTTATGGTGTATGTCATATTAGGTTTTTAGCATTAAGAAGAAATGATTTTTTTTTGTATGTTGCAAACGTAGCTTACTCAAATCAAATGCTACAGAAAACATGTGTCAATGTAGTTGTATTCTGATCAATGAAAGAAACATGAATCCCATTATCCTTTGTTACATTTTGTGTTTTTATTTTAAGTTTTAGATGTTGAAACCAGTAATCTACGCCAGCTTCTGTATCAGTCGCTTTGTGTTTGGTCTATTGTCTACTCTTTATTTCACACTTAACAATATATGAATTTACATGAATTTCATCCTATTGTGACAACTATTATTATTATTGTTGTTGTTGTTGTTAGATATTTTAGTTATTGGAATTCATTAGTCATTTTTCATTTTTCTTCAACTGAGCTATTACTAGTGATTTTTCAAGTCACTATAAAACCTATAATTACTGATCCTTTGGTGAGAAATGATGTTAAAAAGAGGTGGGGTGGTAAGTATAGTTATGAACGTTCGATGGCCATTTTTTGCTAGATTTATTTATTTAATTTTCTGGGGTTATGGTTTGCCATTTTTTTTCCCATTCATTCACCTTTTTTTTTCTTTTTTTTTTCTACTTCAACAATCAAACATTGCTTGTAGAATCTACATGCATAGATATGCATATATCTGGAAAATAAAGTCCAAGGTACAGTTTGTTTAGCATTAAGTTAGATTAATCTTAAATAGCTTATTTGAAAACTAATGTCATTTGCAAACTAATTATATAGTTATAATAATTTATTAAATGACATTTGTTATAATATAATTTAATTAAATTTATCAAAAGCAATTGTGGCTTTGCCGGTTGTATGTTTGCAATTTTTTCTCATTACTTTGCTTTGCAAGTGTGATCTTTAAAAGGCTATTCTCATAAAGGTTCAGCTTCTGTGGTTGGGGGGGAGGGGGGGATGTATGCCCAGAGGATTCATTTATATTGGTTATCTAGGCTACATCATTATCTAATGAAGTATTGATTTTGTTATTGTTGAGTATTTACATTGTGTTGTTGATGCACAATTTTATGTTGGGATAATTCTATACCTTTTTAATTTTTTTTAAGATAACAATTTTCTTAATACTATTTACATAGTATTAAAATATATATCATTTTCTGATACCTACTACAACTTTGAACCCGTGGCAATCTTGGGCATATAAACTAGTTTTTATTACTGCCCCTCATTTCTATTAAATGCAATTGGGCAGGACAACTTATGCATAAAGCATTGTAGGAATCTCATTTTTGCATTAAGACTACTACCTTTAGGTGGACCTTAGGTTTAAACCTTATGGCGGGGCTTTCCACCTTGAGCCTCGAAGCTCACTTGCTGGACAAGGGGAAGGCCCCCTTGATGTAGTTTCATATTGAATTTTATGAAATTTTTTTTCTTCCACCAAAAAAAATTCACTAATGAGAAATAGCTATAAGTATTTGAATTTTTGTTTAGAAGTTGGCGCAGAGGCGTTGACTAAGGCAACTAATTTTCAATAAAGCTTTACTGTTAGCCTATGATTGTGGAATGGATTCATTAGCTACCCATTCACAAATGTGTTATGCCCAATTTACCTAAAATTTAAGAATAGGAAGTATACAACTATATTAATCTAAGGGGACATTTGACTCAAGGATTCTCAAAACATTTGAAAAGTATGATTCATAGAAAGTGAAAATATAAGGGGACATTATTTTGTGTAAGTTCATACCTTAATATATGCCGTTCATACTTTGATAAAGAAGAATTTTCTTAATCCAAAGTTATTCAACTTAATTTCTTACATAATTTGTCATTTTATTTTTTTAATTTATGGAGGGTGCGCTGATCTCCAGAACATGGTTAACCTAAGAATTTCCTATGCATAAGAATGTGTGATATCGTGATCAAGAAGCCTAATTTCATTTATAATTTTTATTTTCTTTTTAATTTCAGATAGATATTGCTATGATTTCACTACTAAAAAAAGCGGTTTTTCCAACTGCCATTTTTCCAACAGTCAGGACGTTGGAAATTTCCAACGGTCTCAGCCATTGGAGAGCAAACAAATTTTTTTCTAACTGCTTAGCTGTTGGAAATATTAGGTCCAATAATTTCCAACGGCTTAGCCGTTGGAAAATGGGGGCCGTTTTGTGTAAACGGTTTCCAACGGTGTTAGCCATTGGAAAATTTCCAACTGTTGGGCCGTGAAAAAAAGTGGTAGTATTAATTACCAATTTCTTTGGTTGTTGGAGAATGTTAGTTGGAGTTTCCAACGATCAGAGCCGTTGGAAGTTATGGAGTTAATGAAACGATGTGTTTTGGTCATTTTTTTCCGACGGCCTTAGCCGTTGGAAAGCTTAATTTTAAATCATCTCCTTTCTCCGGCCTGCTTCATTTTCGTGACAGCAGCCACGCGACCTTCTCTCCCTCTTCTTTCCACACACACACACAGCACCACATGCTCCCGACCACCGACGAAACTTCAAAGGACGTTTTCGACGCCGGCATTGGATTCTCCGGAGGTGAAGTGCTAGATTTGGTACGTTTTTCATTTTTTCTTCTCTTTTTTGTTTCAGATTTTCAACAGTTTGAGGTTTAATATGTTTAAGATGTTAATGGTCAAATATCTTGCTTGTGTTGCCAGATTCGAAGTGATTCCCTCCCATTTTTTAAGTTGATTTTCGGATTTGAGGTTAGTAAATAATAATATTTATTTCATTATTTATTTAATTTTGTTTGACCAAAAATTATAGTAAATTGCTAGTAATTTTAGTTTGAAATATGTGAAATGTATGTGATTTGTAATTTTTGATGGTTGAGAGTGAAGTATTTAGGTTACCCATTGATGTTTTGATTTTTTTCCAATTTTGATAAATATTTGCATTTTTTGGGTTTAAATTAAAATTAGGGTATAATTCGTTTTAATTGAATAACAGTTTAATTGGGTAGTATATTTATGTATGAAATTAGGACATTGTTAGTTTAAGTAAGATTGTTTAATTGGATTTATTTTTAAGAATTTTTAAGTTTTGGAATTAATATAAATGTATAATATTGTTATATTTAAATAAGGTTGTTTGATTAAGTTTGGCTTTTAATATAATATATGTATAATAAAAATATTAATGAAAGTACTACTACTACTAATAATAATAATAAAAATAAGAAGAGTAGTAGTAGTATAGTACTTAGTAGTATAGTAGTAGTAATAATAATAATAATAATAATACTAATAATAATAATAAATATTATTATTTTTTAAATAATTGGAATAATAATAATAATAATAATACTATTAGTAGTAGTCATAGTAGTTGTAGTAATAATAATAATAATAATAATAATAATAATAATAATAATATAAGTTTGTTTGCTTAAGTTTGAGTTTTAATATAATATATGTATAATAACAATAATAATAATATATCATATATGTAATAAAAAGTTAATGTTTGATTATATATGATACATTATAGTATAAATGATACATACATTTTAATATATTATTCATTATATCCCTAACCTCTAATTAATTAACCTTAAGCCTAATAAGCATTAACAGTAAACCTTAAATACAAACCATAAACCTATATCCCTAATCATCCTATAAACCCTAAACTCTAATTATATTCCCCTAAACCCACAATATTAAACCTAAGTAGTATTAACCGTAACTAAACCCTCAATCGTAAATACACATTAATATATGTAATTTTTGTAGAAGGTTTTTCAATTTGTCTGATTTAATGATTTAATTATAATTTAGTATGTACTTAGTTTTAACTTACATTGTTTATTTGAGTGAAATATTAATGCATGCAATTGAAAATAATATGTTGGGTATTGATATATGTAAGTAGGTAAGAATTTAATTTTTTATTTTATTTTAATTTAGGGAATTAATTTTATGGTATAGTTCATGCTTTTCGAGATGTTGTAAACGTAAAAATATAATTTGCATTGATAGGACTTCATGGAACAGGAATGTAGTTGGATGTATAGTAATCATTTTTTACCCAGGCGAGTTGGGTACAAAGAGGAGTGGGAGACAAGGGTTGAGCAGTTTATAACATTTGCACGTAGTAATCCAGACCATATGGATGGAAACAAAATACATTGCCCGTGTAGGAGATGTAAAAATTTGAGGTTTAAGGGTTGTGATGACGTGAAAGTGCATCTATACAAATGGGGTTTCATGCCTTATTACACTAACTGGACAGATCATGGGGAGCCGTTTAGTGACCCTCCGCCTCAGCCGTTTTAGAATTGTGATTGGTATGAGCAATATGAGTATAGTTCAAATGTAAACCCATATGCTCGAATGGTATTTGATGCAGTCGGACCAAGTTCGCATCAGAATTTCACTGAAGTCGATGAACAACCTAATGAAGGTTTTGTACGATTTTCTAAGTTATTGAACTCGGCGACTACACCTTTATGGAATGGATATGATACACATTCTGAGCTGTCTGTTGTAGTTCGTTTGTTAAACCTTAAAGTAGAATATCACATACCAAGAGGGTGTTATGATGGTATCGCGGCCTTGATGAAAGAGACACAACCAAGTGACAGCAAGATGCCATGTAATTGGTATGAGACGAAGAAATTAGTTTCACAACTTAGTCTTGCGCATCTTAAAATAGATGCTTGTGTTAACGACTACATGTTGTTTTGGAATAATGATAAAGATGCTACACACTGCAATTTTTGTGGTGAATCTCGGTATAAGCCGAGAAAAGCTGGAAGGGGTAAAGATAGAGCAAGAAAGACCATGCACCATTTACCTCTAACTCCCTGCCTTCAGCAACTATATGCTTCACTTTCAATTGCAGAGCACATGAGGTGGCACAGTGAGCATCGATCTGAGCCAAATGTTTTAAAACATCCTTCAGACGGGGAAGCATGGAAACATTTTGATTCCACGTATCCGTGGTTCACCTCGGAGTCCCGAAATGTTCGCCTTGGAGTTTGTTCTGATGGCTTTGTTCCGTTTGGCAACTCTAGTAAACAATATTCATGTTGGCCGATCATCGTTACTCCGTATAATTTGCCTCCGTGGATGTGTATGAAGAAACCATATATGTTTTTGACTGCATTGATACCGGGACCTCGGAGTCCACATCAGAATATTGATTTGTATTTACAACCCCTTATTGATGAATTGAAGCAGCTGTGGGAGGATGGTGTCGAAACATAGGATGTTTCACTGAAACAAAATTTTCAACTCCAAGCTTCAGTTTTGTGGACGATAAATGACTTTCCTGCGTATGGGATGTTGTCAGGATGGATGACTCATGGGAGGTTATCTTGCTCTATTTGCATGGATTATAGTAAATCCTTCCAGTTTGAGCACGGGAGGAAAACTTCATTCTTTGATTGTCATCGGCAATTTCTCGAGTTGGATCATCCATACAGAAGAAACAGAGTTGCCTTTAAGAAAGGAAAAGTTGAGAAATCATTGCCTCCTGAGCGTTTTCCGCCTGAAACAATATTTGAACGTATCTCACATTTGCCATCTGTTGTTTAAAATGGACAGGTTTTGACCATACCTGGTTATGGTAGAACTTATAATTGGACAAAATGAAGTATTTTTTGGGAGTTGCCTTACTAGAAGAATAATTTATTCCGCCATAATATGGATGTGATGCATATAGAGAAGAATGTGTTTGATAATATATGGAATACAGTTATGGATGTGCGGAATAAAACTAAAGACAATGTGAAGGCTCATAAGGACCTTGAGATACTGTGCAGTCGATCAAAGCTAAATTTAATTCCACAAGCTGACGGCCGAGCATTCAAACCCAAAGCCACTTTTACACTAAGCACACGGTAGAGATCTGATGTGCTCAATTGAGTTAAAACACTTAGACTCCCAGACGGCTATGCATCGAACCTTGGAAGGTGTGTTGACAGTAATGTAACTCATATGTCTGGTATGAAAAGCCATGATTGTCATGTAATTATGTAGAGGCTCCTCCCAATAGCCCTTTAAGCGATACCTTTGTTTTCGCTTGTAACCTTTGTTTTTTTCCAGCCTCTACTTGACTCTTGCCTTCTTTAGGATCCAACAATTTTCAAGTCAACTCTCTTTCTGCATTTAGGTATGGACCCCCAACCATCTCGCATTTTGTTTTGTTTGAAAGTGGGGTCATCCACCAATGGAGATAACGGTCGGCTAGCCCTTGCTCTCTCTGCCCCTGGTATGTCTTTGAAACAGTTACCGCAATTGATGGAAGAAATTGTTCAGTTTGCCTTAGCCACACCGTTTGTTTTGGGAACAAAGGATAGTGCGGCACTACCTGATAGAGGGGTCAAAGCAGAAGATCCTACGAGAGCATAAGAGGCCATTTTTTGGCGTTCGGCCGGAGTTAATGGGTTAAAACGAGGATAGCTAAAGTAGCCTGGTCGAAGTCCGGGCATACCCTTTTCACCGAGAAGGAGTTAGAGTGCATCTGTCAGTTTGGGTTCGTGGCTGGGGGTTAGACATTGAGGCTACCAACCCCTCAAGAGCAGATTAGCTCAGGTGGCGGAAGAAGGGAAACTGGGGTGTATTCATATCATTTCCAAGCCGGGTTGTAGCTTCCCCTAATGGGCTTTGAAAATGAGCTGTTATGCTTCTACCGGGTTGCATCGGATCAACTTACTCTTAATGCATGGCACTCGGTGGTCGAATTCACGATCATCTACTCTGAGTTGAGCTATGAGCCTTTTATAAAGCTCTTGCTGTTCATTATCCAAGCTGGCCTGCAAGGTTGGCTCTAATTTGTTGCTTGGGCTGAGACAAATTTCTGGAGAATGCTATTTATTTGATCCATTATTTGAATAATCACTTGTTGTTCGCAAAGTGCTTTGAAGACTATTCTTGGGAGGTACCGACAAGGTGAGGGGCTTCATCCTCATCCAGTCTAGGGCAATCTAACTTCCTTCACAATATCAGGACCTGGGATCTGCCTCTAGTGTGGTTAGCTTGGAGGCCGACCATCACGGTGTAGAGGTAAGAGGAGTGCTGGAATTTAAAGAATTTGTTAACTCCTGAGCATGTGAACTCCTGGGGCAAGGTTCTCGGGGAGGGTATGAGTTTGGTCCTTATCATCCTTCCATCAATTTGGCCAACTCATCATTCACATGTTTTGCAGATATGGCGATAACCAATGAGGAGAGGGCAATCGCAACAGTAGTTTTCTAACAAAGGCAAACAGCTTGAGCAGCCGAGGCGAAGAGGCGGAAGCGAGAAAAGTCCAGGCATGCATCAGATCCTCAAGTTCTCTAAGGAGACGCTCCCAGCGAAGTCTGCCCTTGACATCCTAGGTGGTACCTATTTCCCTGGTCTTTCTCTAGCATGCCTGAGGCTAGTCCTTCGGCCAAGAGAGCTCAGTTCATTCCTACCGATCCAAAAAGTGATCAAACTTTCCCCTTTCTCTGATCCAGTTGCTCATCCATTAGATACCGAATCGACTTGCTATATTCAGAATCTAGTCCATCTTGCCTACTGGGAGGCCCATATGGACTCCTCTAAGGCCGAGGTATTCCATCCAAACAAGTCCACCACAAAAAGGTAGGCTTCAGACTTTGAGACCTTAGTTTAGGATAAATCATCCTGAATGATAATGCCTAAGGACGAAAGGGCTCTGTGCAACATCCGCCCTTTTCCAGAAGAAATTTTGACCCACCTTTACTTCATTCTTTACTAGGTATTCCCTATTCCCTCTTCATTAAATTCCCATGGATTTAGAAATTCTCGATGCTTCATTCTATCTCACGGTTGCACGGGGGTTGGTGCTACTTAATGAGTGGGATAAATCTGAGGGAGAGTCATTTGCTGAGCTCTTCCATTCCTGGGAGAGGGCTGAAGTGGCCATCTAGAGTCTCAACCAGTAGTTGGCCAAACGCCACAAAGAAGTCAACTCCTTTCGTGATAAACTCACCCAGTTGAAGGAGGACTTAGCTAAGATGGCTAAGGAAGTGAGCTCTAGATGAGTTGAGCTAGAGAGGCTGAGGGCTCGAGAAGTTGTTGTAGAGAAAGAGAAGAGGAGGGCCATTAAGGACGACAAGGCCAGTGAGGAGTTCCACGTGGATAGGACTGTTCTTGCAGCCAAAAAGTATGCGGACGATGTCGATGACTTGATCAATGTCTTTTGCTTATTGTTTCCTAGATTGGATCTCGGTCCTTTAATGTTTCTCCAATATATGGGGGCTGCACAGGCTAGTCATGCCCTGGCTAGTCATGCCCTAGCCAGAGTCCCTCGAGGAACTATCTTGTTTAGTGAGGATTTTGTTCCCGGTCCTTCCTATAGTGCCCATCAAGCAGAGAACTTAGGGGGTGAAGATTCTAGCCAAACCAAGAAAGGGATATGATTTTGGGATGTGGCTTACTTTTAACTGTTTTTATTTTTTAGTTCTAAGATCAAAACTTTGTTTTGCCAAGCTCCCGCTCATTTGACTACTATGTTTCTTTGGACGTGAATTGTATGCTCATTTCTTATTTGTTGATTTTTAACTTTCCTATCTTAGCGTCTAATGTATTCTATGTTTCTTGAACTTTTAGCTTTTTCATTTAAGTCCGATCACTTCAGTGGGCAATTTCTTTACTCAGACTTTTTCATATTCATAAAATTTGTCAAAATGTTTTATTTAACAATGTACTTAAAATATTTCCTAAGACAATTTATGTTTAATGAGTTTTCCAGTTTTTGGCCTTCCCAGTTTGATAGTCAACGGGCCCCTTATCTGACTATTCCAACCACTCTATAAGGTCTTTCTATATTGGGGAGCATTTACCTTTTAGTTTGGATGCTTGGGTAGCTTCTGAATTTCTTAACATGAGGTCTCATACTTTCAACCTTCTCAGTTTGGCCCGGGAATCATAATACCTCTTCACCCTTTCTAGGTAAGCATGATTTTGTTGCACAACGGAGTCTTTGAGCTCTTCAATAAGCGTGAGATTGGTTTGGAGTTCTTCATCATTGATATCTTCTTCAAAGTAAGTCATTTGTGGATAGGGTAGACAGATCTCGATTGGTATCATGGCATCCGACCCGTATACTAGGGCGAATGGGGTGTTTGATGCGCTTTCCTTTAGGTATCGTCCTCAGTCCCCAAAAGATCTTAGGTAGGAGGTCCACCCATAAGCCTTTAGCTTTGCCTAACTTTTTGCACAGGCTTTGCTTGATGAGGTGGTTGGACATTTCTGTGAGCCCATTAGATTAGGCGTACATCACTGAGCTTGTGCAACGTCAGATGTGTAGTTTTTTTTAGAACCCTAAAAATTTAGTTCTCCTAAATTGTAGGCCATTGCCACTTACAAGCTCTTGAGGGATGTCGAATCTGCATGCGATATCACTTAACAAAGTCAATCATCTTCTCTTGTTGGATGCATGCTTGTAAGCTTAACTTGCTTGTTGAAGTATTCTATAGTAACAACTACCCAACGTCTTTGCCCTTATGCCCCGGGAAAGGGTCCTAAGATGTCAATCCCTACTTGGCAAATGGTTATGGGGCCATGATTAGATTATAGTTCTCAGATGGAACTAGGGGACCAAGGGAGAATTGCTGACATTTATCGCATTTTTGGACATAACTTGTCACATCAGGCTTCATAATCGGCCGGATGTATCCGTTTTTCCTTAACTTCTTCATTATTGACCTTGGCCCTTATTGATTTACACAAATGCCTTCATGGATTTTGACCATAGCATACTTAGCCTCATTGGACGTTAAGCATCTAGCATATGGGTTAGTCCTTAACCTATGTCTATATAGTAGTCCCTCTATAGTGTTGTAATATTAAGCTAACCTCTTCATCATGTTTTCACCCATTTCTAGTGATGCCCTGAGACATCTTCACTGGAAGGCATGGTGACTTCCGGGAGGACTTCCTGTGAGGGAGAGCGTCTGGAGTTGAGGTTTCCCAGGGGAATATGCCTGAAAAGTTCAGAGAAGAGGATTAGGAGGTCCCCGGGGTGCTTTTCCGGGGAGGAGCCTCCGACGCCCAAGTCAGTTTCCTGAGAAGGTAAGGGGGAAGCACTAGAGTTTTTAGTGGGCTTGCTTGTATTTTCTCGAGGAGGAGGAGTCCAACCCCTTGCCAGGGTCTGTTCCCTGGTATTTATAGAGAAGCCCAGCCCGTTCAGATGACAATACGTGTTCGGTCGGATGTTCTCTGAGTTTTTGGGCGTAGGGGGCGAGTAGCCGGTGGCAGGCTCCTTGAGTCTTGAACCGAGACAGGTCGTGACAAGACTTGAACGGCGTCGGTGTGTCAAATCGCCATTTGAAGTGACATGTAGCGTCTGTGGGCGGCATGTCAGAGGCTCTTTAAATGCTCATACCATACTCCCGAAGTCCTTGGACGAGGTCGCCCTCTGACGCGGACGGTACCCCTTCGGGAAATGTGCCCGTAGTTCGGGGAGTTCCCTGATTCAGGGTTCCACCTTCGGGGAGATCCTCTTCGGCTTGCAATAGCTGATTCTCCATCTCCGAAGGCAATCTGTTTAGCACCTCGGGGGGGCTAATAGTATCCTCGTGTTCCCTGGCGCTCCGAGTTCGGGTCAGATAGAGGCGATAGCCCTTTGGCTATCACATGCCCCCCTTTGGAAAGCCGAACTGGAGACTTCGGTTTGTAGTCTTTCCGAGGATGCTCTTTGGGAGTTTTTAGGGAGTAAAACCTGTGCCGAAGGTACACCTTTTTGCCCGAAGATATGGGCTGTTCGGCTATGGCCTGTCTTTTGGTGTCTTCGAGGCAATTTACTTTTTTTCCTTTTTCCTTTTGCAGGTCTATGCAACGTCGCGTCTCATGACCAGGCGTGTCAGTCTAGAGCGGCGCGTCCCAGTTTTTTAGGGGTGTCAGAAGGCGTGTGCCCTATTTTGACACGGCGGCTGACACATGGCACACTAGCATTAGAGGAGAGTCACGTCGGTTACAGAGGGCGCGTCTTTTCGGACGCAGGGAACAGTTATGGCGACTGTTCGCCTTCAAGGGGTACTTATGACGCCGGTTTGTCTACCCACCTTCGGCCTATATATAGCCCATTCCATCATAAGTTCCTTTTTTGGTTTTGCTTCTGCTCTTTTCCCTGCTTGCAACTGTTTTTTCCCTGCTTTCTGCGGTGGTGTTGTTTGACAGACTTTTTTCCGGCAATCTTTCACGACGGCGACTTCAAACCCAGATTTTGGCAAGTCATTTGGTGGGTTTTTGATTTCCAGAATCCTCTGATTTTTAGAGTATTTCCGGAAGTTTTTTTCTTTCCTTTTTTCGAACTCGTTTCTCAGCCAACATGCCTGTTCCCAAGAGCTGGCAACCCCTTTTGTCTCACCCTTGCTGCACCACCCCCAAAAAACTAGCAAAATGGAAGAAAAAGTTCTTTCTTCCTTCGTATGCCGTTACGAGGTTGCCACGTTCTGACCAATTTTGCTTTTCGAACCGTAGTAATGAGGTTACCGTTTTCCGAGCCCAACTGAAGGCCGAACTTCGGTACCCTCCTCCGAAGATGATTTTCGAGTTCTGCCAATTCCATGGCATTGCCGTAAATCAACTTCCACCGAACTCGTACTGCTATTTTAACGCCTTCATCTGCATGTGTGGCGTCTTCGGGATAGAACCCCACTTTGTTATTTTTATGCAGTACTACAAGCTTTTCATGGTCCCGAAGGGTGGCTTTTATTTCATGCTACCTCGGGGATCCGGGAGCAAAAAATATATGTTCACCTTTGCCACCAAGGACAGCTGGCGAGGGTGGCAACAAAAATTTTTCTTTCTGAAGATGGAGGAGGCCTGGTCGCATGTTCCGACCAAATGGGGTCAGGGAAAGCTGGAGATGGACGTCATAGATCCGAAGATAATGCTAATTCCGGAGTTGGCTTTTGTCTTCGCGGACTTCGACGGACGTATTCGGGCTGTCTCTGACTGGGGTCCTGAGGTCTCCTCGCGCTCTCTCTACCCCTTCCCCATTAATTGGAGGTTAATGACCGAGGAGGTTCTTCGGGAGCTAGGGGTAGTGAAAGAGCACAAGACCAACCTCGAGATGCCAGCTCCTGCCATCGCCAGGAAGGATTCTCGAGATGCCAACTCCTGCCATCGCCGGGAAGGATTCTTGGTTGGTGAAACTCCTTCGGGGGGAAGTTACTTTCGAAACTTTGTTCGACAGTAAGTTATCTCTGGCTCCCTTTGTTATGGTTTTCATTTTGGACTCATGTTGATATCTTCTTTCTTTTCCAGAGATGGGCGACGGTACTGCTGCCTTCTACAAATCCCTTTTCACTGGCCAAGTTGAGAAGGGTGAGCAGACGAAGAAGGCCGTCTCCCGAAGACGGAAAACGTCTGGGGCTGGGCCATCTGTGGCCAAACGGGGGAAGAAGGATGCACCCCCTCCTCTCCCAGAGATTTTCCGAGGATGTGGGCGAAGAGCCCGAGGCTGCTGCTGTTTCGCCAGCTGAGGTCGTTGCTGACCTCGCTGCTCAGAGTCCCACTCCTTCGGCGACTCTTCTGGATGCTTTGGTAGAGGCCCCTTCCGCCGAAGAGCGACGTAAACGCAAGGGCAAGAGAATTTCTACAGAGGAGGCTTCCGACGACGACGTCGTCGAGGTGCCAGCAGGTTTGTTTTTCTAACAAACTGAGGTGCCTTCTTTTTTGTGGGCTTCGAGATTTTCTTGCCTTGACCAATTTTTTTTTTTTGCCATGCAAGGGAGATATCATCTCCGGGTTAGGTGGCCGAGCACGCCCGAAAGCGGGCCCTTCGGGATGCCCATATCCCGAAGAGGAAGGTCCCGAAGGAGCCTTTTTGGACGTTTACGGAGGACATGAATTTGTACTCCGGAGACTGCCAGCAAATGGCTAAGAAGATCTCAAAGGGGGTGCTTACTGAGGCCTCCTTCAAGGCCATCGCGGAGGCTCACCCTGACGATGACTCTCTTGCCGCGAAGGTCTCTGAGCACGCTGCCCAGGTACGCCTCTCGCCTTTGTGTTTTTCCTTTTGATTTCCTCTAAATGTCTGCCTCTTCTAACTTTGTCTTTGTTTCTCTGCAACAGCTGGGGTACGCCGGTTTCCTCAGAGTTCGGGTGGCGAGGCAGGCGCTGTTCCGAGCCTCGGCCTTAAGCACCATAGACCAATATAAGGCCAAGTGCTCGGAACTGGCCACACAGAACGCGCAGCTGGCTCAAGCTGCAGAAAAGGAGGTTGCTGCCGTTCGGGAGGAGTTCCTGAAGGAAAAGAAAGAACTTTTGAAGGACTCCTCCCAGAAGATTTCTGACCTCGGCTCCCAGGTGGCGGAGCTGATTTCGGCGAACGAGGCAGTTCAAAAGGAGAAGTCAGAATCAGAGGCTCTCCTGGCGAAGGTGCTTGAGGAGAAAGCCACGCTTCAAGCCGAGGTCGAGTCTTTGAAGAAGGAGCCGGAGAAGAAGAAGATGAAGGGGCTGAAGAAGAAGGTCGCGGATCTGAAGGAGGACCTTAAAGACCTCGGTGTCAAGAAGGACAAATCCGACCAGATGACCAAAGTTGGTTTTCAGGACGGGTTTTGCCTCGCTCGGCATTAAGTTCTTCAAAGGTTCCCAGATTTGGACCTTTCTTTTTTGGAGGCTCTGAACATTCTCGAGGGGCCTCGGTGGTCTTGGTCCAAGATCGAGCATCTGAACCTGCCCCCTTCACTTTCGGCGCTGAAGGTTGTGGAGAAGGATGCTGGAGCTGGTGGCTCCCTGGACGCCGAGAATCCTTAGTTTGTTCTAGGGCCCTTTGCCTTATTTTCCTTCTTTTTTGTACTTCTTCTTCTGGCAATCTTCCTTTTTTGTAAGCAAATTTATCTTAATAAAAGACTTTTTTGGAAAATTTGGCTAAGTATCTTTGCAAGATTTTCCGTTTCCCTTTGTCCCGAACTCATTCGCTCAAGAGACTTCGGAAAACCTTATCTGCGCTTAGCATGGCGACCTTCTTTGCGAAATCTTGACTTGTACCACTTATGCCCAAGAATTTTGGCTAAGTCTTTTGCCAGGTTTTCTCCGTTGTCCCGAACACGTTCGCTCAAGAGACTTCGGAAAACCTTATTTGGTCGGCCAATTTTGCGGAATTTGCACTTCTTATGCTTAAGACTTTTTGGCTAAGAAACTTTCGTACTTAGAGAATTTTTCTAACTCATACAGCACTATCTTCTTTGCCGAGACCCTAAGTATAGAGTTTTCTCAAGGCGTCCGAATGCCACGTATTTTTTAATTCTATACCTTCGGAATTGCCGAGCTTGTACACCCCTTTTCGTACTTCGGCAAGGATCAAATAGGGACCTTCCCAGTTCGCGCGAAGTACCCCGTGGGATGGCCTACGAGGTGCAAATTCAGCCTTTCGGAGAACGAGGTCTCATTTCTTTATTCCTTTTGGTCTGGCACGCAAATTTATAGCCGTGGCCACTCTCTGCTGAAAAGCCTTTCTTCTCAGCTCCGCTATTTCTCTGTGTTCGTCGACGAGCTCGAGCTTGGTTCTTAGGCCGAGGTCATTTCTACTTTCATCAAAAACTTGTACTTGGATTGATGGTTGCACTACCTCGATTGGGATGATGGCCTCTGTATCGAAAACGAGCGAAAAAGGCGTTTCCCCTGTTGCTCTTCGGGGTGTTGTTCGGTAGCTCCATAGTACACTTTGGAGCTCTCCTGGCCATTTCCCTTTTGCTTCCCCCAGCCTCTTTTTCAGACCGTCTTTTATGGTCCTGTTAGATACTTCTACCTGCCCATTGCTTTGGGGGTGAGCTACTGGGGCGAAGTACATTTTTGTTCCGAGGTCACTGATAAATTCCTAGAACCCTTTGTCTATAAACTGGGATCCATTATCAGCTACTAGTACCCTTGGTACGCCAAATCTGCATACGATGTTCTTCCATACAAACTTCTGCACTTCTTTTGCCTAGATAGTAGCCAACGGTTCCACCTCGACCCATTTGGAGAAATAGTCTACTGCTACTACACAGAATTTCACGCCTCCAGGTGCTGTTGGGAGTGGTCCTATGAGGTCTATGCCCCAGACTGCGAAGGGCTAGGGATAGTCAGCCGAAGTCACCATTTCCGAGGGTGTCCTCTGGATTTTTGCGTGTTTTTGGCAGTTACCACATTTTCGGACGAACTGCCTAGTGTCCTTTCTCAGGGTAGGCCAAAAGTATCCTTGGCGCAGTATTACTGCCGCCAGGGCGTCGGTTCCAATGTGTGAACCACAAGCGCCTTCGTGGACTTCTTCGAGGATCATTTCAGTATCCTCTTCGCCAACACACCTTTGTAAAGGATTTGCATATCCCTGCCGATACAGTTCTTCGCCTATTAGGAAGAATCGCCCGGAGCATCTTCGCACTTTTGCAGCCTCAATGGGGTCTTCGGGGAGCGCGTTGTTCGCAAGATACCTTTTTATCGGGTCTTTCCAGCCTTTTTCCGAAGTTACTATGCTCAGTACTTCAATGCTCGGGCGGCTTAGTACCTCGGTGTTTGTTTTTGACTTCGACAAGCAGTCTGCTTCGGCGTTATCCCGTCGAGGTACGTTTTCGATCTGTATGGTGTCGAACTCTCGAATGAGATTTGTCACCAGTTCGTGATATTTTGCCAAGATTGGGTCCTTCGCCCCATAGTCTCCTGCCGTTTGTCGAACTACTAGCTGGGAATCGCTGTGGCCTTTTAGATTTCGCACGCCAATTCTTCTGGCTAGGCGTAATCCTGCTATGAGGGCTTCATACTCAGCCACATTGTTGGTGACGTTAAAGCTGAACTTAATAGCCTTCATTACTTCAAGGCCTTCGGGACCTCTGATAATTACCCCAGCTCCCTGGTGTTCGGACCCCAAGGCTCCGTCGACGTGCAAAGTCCACTCTGGCTCACCTTCGCTTGGATTTGGATGGCTATCTTCAGTGGTGGGTACTTCGGCAATGAAGTCTGCCAGAGCTTGAGCTTTTATGGCTTTTCGAGGCTCATAAGTGATGTCGTGTTCGCCAAGCTCTATGCACCATTTGGAAAGCCTTCCCGAATGATCAACTTTTCTCATGACATCGCGCAGAGGTAGACTGCTTCGGACGATGATAGGGTGAGCCTAAAAATATGGTCGCAGCCTTCTTCCTGCTAGCACCAAGGCATATATAGCTTTTTGCAACAGAGGGTACATGACTTCGGCGCCGTACAGGGACTTGCTTATGTAGTAGACTGGCCATTGCTTCGCCCCCTTTTCTTTCACAAGGACCGAGCTTACGGCTTTTTCTGTGACGGCGAGGTATAACACGAGGGGCTTTCCCTCACGAGGTTGCCGCAAAATGGGCAGGCCGGCTAAGTAGATTTTGAGTTCCTCCCAGGCCTTTTGGCAGTCTTCACCCCAAGGATGGTCATTACTCCCGAGGTTGTCCTCCTTTTTTGCTGCCTTAGTGAGGACTTTGAAGAATGGTCGACACCGGTCTCCATATCTGGAAATAAACCTGCTGAGGGAGGTTATCCTTCCGGTGAGCCTCTGCACATCTTTCATTGTGGCAGGAGTTTGGAACTTGAGTAGAGCCTTAATTTTTTCTGGGTTGGCATCAATGCCTCTTTCTGATACCATGTACCTAAGGAACTTTCCCGAGGTTACTCCGAAAATGCACTTTTCGGGATTAAAGCGAATCCCGAAGTCTCTGAGCTGGTGGAAAGTTTCCTTTAGATTTGCGACGTGGTCGCTAGGCAGTTTGCTTTTGACTATCATGTCGTCCACATATACTTCCATGTTTCTCCCTATTTGGTCGTTGAAGACCTTGCTCATTAACCTCTGGTAGGTGGTTCCTGCATTTTTGAGCCCGAAGGGCATCCTGATGTAGCAGTATGTTCCTCCTTCGGTAATGAAGGCGGTTTTTTCTTCATCTTCAGGGTCCATCCTTATTTGGTGATACCCACTGAAGGCGCCTAAGAAAGTTAGGAGCCCGTATTCGGCAGTTGAGTCTACCAATTGGTCTATTGGTGGGAGAGGGTATGAATCTTTTGGGCAAGCATCGTTCAAGTTTCTGAAGTCGATGCACATCCGGAGTTTGCCGCTTCCTTCTTTTGTGGCAACTACCACATTGTTTAACCATTCAGGGTACTTGACCTCCCTAATGACATCGGCTTCTAACAGTCATTGGACTTCGGTTTTGACAAAGTTATTTTTATGAACTGAGATGCCTCGCTTCTTTTGCCGGACAGGCTTTGCTTCCGGACTTACTTTGAGGCTATGTTGAATTATGTCAGGGTTTACCCCTGGCATGTCTTTCGGCGAGTAGGCAAATAAATCTTTATTTGTCAGTAGAAAAGATACAAGTTTTTCCTTATCACCTTCGGCCAAATTTTTCCCTATTCGGGTATTTTGGCCTGGGACAAGCTCTACTTCTTCCATTTTCGCCTTCGCGGGATTCTCTGCCTCACCCTTTTTTCGTGCTTTTGCTTCCACAGCTTGCGCGGAGTTGTTTGCTGGAGCCTTTCGTGTTTTGACGAACACCTTCCTTACTTCGCCTTGATCTATGAAGATTTCCGCATCTCCATCCTTGGCGGCAAAAGTGATGGTTAAGTACTTGACATCAGGGCGAATGTGTAGGTTTACCTGTGTCTGTCTTCCAAGGATGGCATTGTACGATGAAGGGACATCCATAACGATGAACCTTGCCATTGTGGAAGCGTATAACTCTGCTGTCCCAATCACCGAAGTCCCTTTCAGCATCAAAGGGAGATCGATCCATCCGAGAACGAGCAGCTCGGATGGACCTACCCCGAAGGTAGGCGAGGTGACGGCCTTGAGGTCGCTGCTAGATACACCCAACCTCGGCAGCAAGTGTGAAAACAGGACGTCGGCATTTGATCCGTCGTCAAGCAGCACTCTCTTGACGTCCCAGTTTCCTATTCTCGCCATGATCAATAATGGGTCGTCATGGGGAAAAATGACGGCGGAACCATCCTTTCGGGCCAGCTTTTTTGTTGGACTTTGATACTCCATGACTGCTATTTCTCTGGCCTTCCTCTTTCTTTCCGAGGATGGCAGTCCCGTCGTAATTGTTTGTATGATTCCCGCTGGAGGTGGGGGGCGCCTTTTCGGACTTCGGTTTCTCCGCCTGTCGGAGTCGTAGTCCTCATCTTCTGCCTTTCCTTCCTCCTATTTTCTCCCTTTCGGGGAAGGCATGCGCAGATAAAGCCGAAGTTGGCCCTGTTTTATCAGCGACTTTATATACTTCTTCAATTAGAAGCAGTCTTCGGTGTCGTGACCGTGGTCGCGATGAAACTGGCAGAACTTCTTCATATTCTTTCTGTTGTCGGCGGTCATGGCCCGTGGCCGCTGAACATGAGTTCCCTGCCTTTCCATTGTCATGAGGATGTTGGTCCTTGTGGTGTTCAGGGGTGTGAAAATGGGGAGTTTCCTTCCTCGCGTTCTCCGAGGTCGACCTGCCTGTTCGGTGGGATACCGGGTTTGCTGGCTGGACCCTTCGGCCCAGGTGTGATCGGACTTTGGTCCGCCCATTCTCAGTTCTTCGGCTATCATGTGCTGTTCGGCCCTTCGGTAAAATTCGCCCAGCGTGTCCGGGGGGTCTTTGTAGAATTCGTAAAACAGCTGCGAGTCTCTCCGAAGGTCCGGTGTCATCGCGAGGATGCGTACTTCGGGCCGAAAGTCTGGGACACTCAAGGCCTCTCTGTTAAATCTCTCGACATAGTCGCGGATGGTCTCTCCAATTTTTTGCACTATGTCGAACATCTGAACCGGCATCTTCGCCGTTGGCTGACTTCCGATAAACTGCTGCGTGAAGGCTGTGGATAACTCCTGGAACTCCGTGATGGTTCCTGGGGCCAATGAATTATACCAGGCTGTTGCTGGCCCAGTGAGAGTGACCTCGAAGCATTTGCACAAGGTAGCATCGTCGGCACCGTGCATCATCATGCTGCGTCTGTACTTGGTCAGATGGGCCTGTGGATCAGTACGGCCATCATAAGTTTCCAGCCGAGGTACCCTGAAATCACCTGGCATGGCTGCCTCAACTACATCTTGGGTGAATGGGGACTCATCCCCACAAAAGGTTCCAGACAGCCTAGCCCAGATGGGTTTGCGGGCCACCTGTTTCTCCACTCTGTCCAACCTCGCCAATATCTTCTCCATGAGGATCGTGGCGCTAGGTTCTTCTTCTGGCAGGGGAGATTGTCGGTGCCTCTTCGGAGAGTGAGTTCGGCGCTTAGGGGATGGGGACCTCGCCTCAGGTGACTGGTTCCTCCTGTGTGTGATTTTGGGTCGTCTTGACCCCGCTTGTCCTGCGAGCCATGCCCCGAGGGGCATGTTTTCTGTTGAAGACTCCTCTCGTGGGTCTCCGCATCCCGAACTATGATGGGTTGGTTTGGGGCTTTTTTCCCGAGGGTGTGCTGGTGAAGGAGGCCTTTGGGATTGAGCTTGTTGCGGCCACCTTCGATCTATCTGTTGTGTCATTTCAGCCACAACAGAACGTTGAAAGTCGCGCAAAAAGCTCATGGTTATGACCAGAGGGCGCTCTTCCTCAGGCGTGGAAGTCCCTGGGGGGGCTTGCTCAGTAGCCGGTTGGACCTCAGGCGCGGACGGGGACCTCGGGAGTCCCTTGTCCTTAGAACGCCGAGTCTCAACGACGGCGACCTGAGGATGGATTCCCACAAGCGGCGCCAAATGATGCCCTGAGACATATTCACTGGAAGGCATGGTGACTTCCGGGAGGACTTCCTGTGAGGGAGAGCATCTGGAGTTAAGGTTTCCCAGGGGAATGTGCCTGAAAAGCTCAGAGAAGAGGGTTAGGAGGTCCCCGGGGTGCTTTTCCGGGGAGGAGCCTCCGACGCCCAAGTCAATTTCCTGAGAAGGTAAGGGGGAAGCATTAGAGTTTTTAGTGGGCTTGCCTGTATTTTCTCGAGGAGGAGGAGTCCAACCCTTTGCCAGGGTCTGTTCCCTAGTATTTATAGAGAAGCCCAGCCCGTTCAGATGACGACACGTGTTCGGTCGGATGTTCTCTGAGTTTCTGGGCGTAGGGGGCGAGTAGCCGGTGGCAGGCTCCTTGAGTCTTGAACCGAGACAGGTCGTGACAAGACCTGGACGGCGTCGGCATGTCAAATCACCGTTTGAGGTGACATGTAGCGTCTGTGGGCGGCATGTCAGAGGCTCCTTAAATGCTCATACCGTATTCCCGAAGTCCCTGGACGAGGTCGCCCTCTGACGCGGACGGTACCCCTTCGGGAAATATGCCCGTAGTTTGGGGAGTTCCCTGATTCAGGGTTCCGCCTTCGGGGAGATCCTCTTCGGCTTGCAATAGCTGATTCTCCATCTCCGAAGGCATTCTGTTTAGCACCTCGGGGGGGCTAATAGTATCCTCGCGTTCCCTGGCGCTCCGAGTTCGGGTCAGATAGAGGCGATAGCCCTTCGGCTATCATCTAGGTTGTTGGGCGGGCTTCCTATTCTTAAGTATGACATTTTCTAATCAATCCAATAGGGTTTGGGCTATACTATTGGGTGAATATGGTCAAAGGCAATGGAAGGCACGCCTTGTCTATCTATGAAGACAATTGAGGGGATTTTGGTGCTAGCAGCTAACTGTGCTAATGCATTTGCCTTCAAGTTCTCAGCTATCGATATCCAAGAAAACCTCAATTATGAGAATTCATTTTCTCTTTCTCTAGCCACTCATAAGTATTTCTCCATCATTTCCCCTCAGACTGCAAAATAGTTTAGTGGCTTAGTTGACTACAAGCTTGAAGTCTGATATGATCTCAAGTACGACTGCCCCTATGGCCCTAGCCAGCCTCATGGTTGATAACATGGCCTTTATTCTGCCTGATTGTTAGAGGCCAGGAACTCTAATTAAATGACATAGGCTGTCTAGTTTTGTTCTAAGTCCACCATGACTATCCTACACCTGACCGGCTTGAGGATCCATCTATGTAGGCTATCCAGCTTCTTGTTTTTTGGGCAATCTTAGTTGGGGTTCCCGTATGTAGGACTTGAAACTTAATAGCATTGTGATGAGTGTATTTTATGTCAAATTTTGTAAGATCGATACTCTATTTCATCATTCTTCCGGATAGATGGGGCTTGTCCAACACTGATTTGAGGGGTAGATCTGTTGTTATGACAATCAAATGTGCTTGGAAATATGCCCTGAGTTTGTGAATCAACATTACTTCTATCAGGGTAGCCTTTTCCACTATCAAATACCCTTGTTTCGCCCCTTGGAAGACTCTACTCATGAAGTACACTAAGAGATAGTCTTTTGCTTCTCTAGGACAAAAACCGCTGCTCATGTTTTTTGGGAGATAGTGACATATAAGAGTAAAGGTTTGGTTGACCTTAGTTTGTGCAAGATCAATATTTGGGATAATTAAGACTTGATCCTTTCAAATGCCACTTCGCATTATTCTGTTCACTCGAATCATTTTTTCTTGAAAAGCTTGAACAGAGGTAAACATTGTGTAGAAGAGTTAAAAAGAAAATGTTCGAGGGCTACTATGCAGCCTAATAGTTTTTGTAGCCCATTCAAGGTTGTTGGGATCGTCATCTCTTGGATAGCTTGGACCTTCTCAGGGTTAGCTTCAATCCTTCTTTCCATGACCATGAATCCCAAGAACTTGCCGGATTGGACACTGAAGGTACACTTCATAAGATTCAACTTTATCTAGAATCTTCTGAGGTTTGAAAAGTCTCCCTGAGATTAGATATATAGTCGATCCTCCTCTTACTTTTCACCAGTATGTCATCAATATATACTTCCATGTTATGGCCAATTTGCTCATCAAACACCTTATTCACAAGTCTCTACTATGTTGCCCCGACGTTCTTCAGGCCAAATGACATCATTTTATATCCAAAAATCCTAAAATCAATGACAAAGGCCATATTCTCTACATTTTTAAGGTCCATGAAGATCTTGTTATACCCGCTATATGCACCCATAAAGCTCAGTAACTAATGGCCTGAGGTCGCGTTTACTAGTGCGTCAATTCGGGGAAGAAAGCAGTTATCTTTGGGGTAAACTTTGTTAAGAATGAAAAAATCTATGCACATCCTTTAGCTGCCATCACACTTCTTAACCAACACCACATTAGCTAGCCATGTCATGTAGAACACCGCAGCTATGAACCCAATAGCTAGGAGTTTCTCAACCTCAGCTCATATTGCCCTTTGTCTTTCTAAGGTGAAAGATCTCTTTTTCTGTATTACTGGTTTTGCTTTTAGATCTACACTCAACTTATCCGTGATGAATTGGGGGTCAATCCCTAGAAAGTTGGCTGCCGACCATGCGAACACATCTCAATACTCTTGCAACAATTTAGTTAGCTCGGATTCTAGTTTGGGTGTTAGGCCGACCCAATTCTTATTGTTTTATTTGGATCTGACGGGTTTATGGCCGTTTCTTTTAACTCATCGACAATGGAGCATTGGCAAAGTTTTTCTTCATCTCTGAGATTGAATAATTTTAAAGTCAGCATAGCTAAATCATCTGGCCATACATATCCATAGAATTGGAAAAAAAATATCTTACCAGATGGTCGGGCAGACCCAACCTCCTCGGCCCTGCCAACATAATGTCCTCTTCCTCATAGGGGATGTGGAACTTTACTTCATAGGTCCTCAGACAGATGTGAACATTGTGGATTAACAGTGAAGACCGAATAGTGCATTATAGGGGGATAGAAAGTTTATGACTTTAAAGTCTATCAGGGCCATCATTTGTTCCTCGCCTTCGCATCGTTCACCAATGGTGATAGGTAACGTTATCATTCCTTCAATGGGTATAGGGTGATTGTTGGTTTCATATACCGGGTTACCTTTTGGCCTAAGAAGTGTTCTCACATTAGGATTTATTCGGTCCAACGTGTGTTTGTAAATCACGTATGGCTGGGCCCTTATGTTCAATAGTGTCCTCTTCACGAGGTGATCTATTATGGTGGCATAGAACACAATTGGTTGTTGATAAGGTTAAGGCAGTATACACAATTCTTGGTTAGAGAAAGTGATCAGACATCGTGTGTTCTCAGGAATCTTAGTGGTTGAGTGGATATTCAGCACCTCATCACCATCATATGGGTGATCTATTAGTTCATGGATGGTAGGACGGCTGTTACCATCATGCTCATACCATCATCAGCCTCTTCCCTTAAGAAACCTTTTTATGCATTCGGGATCTCCTTGGTTATTCTTTCGATGAACTGGGCTAATTTCTCATGTTGTATCAACTTTTCTATGGTGATCTTGAGGTCAATACAATGCTCAGTTGGATGACCATGGTCCTATCTGAATAGAGTATTAATATGAGAACCAAATGGTCAGAGTGACATTGTGTTAGGAAACGCTATCACCTAGTGATATTTGAAATAGAACTGAAGGTTTTAGCTTTTGGTGGGACCCTCATGGATTTAGCCTCCTAAAGTTTGGTCATTTGTCTATAATAGCTAAAATGTGCTTTTGGGATGTATTCAAAGGTGTGTAGGCGGCTTTCGGTCTCAATGTGGGTCCAAATAGACATGGGCCTAGGGGCTCTAAGTGTGCTAGTTGATTGTTTTGGGGACTTTTAGCAGTTAGACTCTACCCCTCTCTGGGGTTTGACTTCTGTCTTTGCCCTTTTGGCTTGTTGAGGGTGATGCGGTTCTCAGCTCTATAGGTGGCCATGATATCATCAATGTTGATAATGGTTTGGAATAGAATTCCTGCAAGGTCTCAAGCTCTTGTCCTACCAAGTCTATCCCAAAAGCTGATGTCAAATTTAACCCTCCGATGATCAGGGCTATGGACACGTTGTCCACCAACCCCTAGACATAAACGATAGTTCAGTTGAAAAGGGAGATGTATTCTTTAATACTTTCACCTTTTTGCTAGGTTATGGCACGCAAGTTTAGCACCATTTTCTTGGTGTTTGTTCCCCTCAAAAAATGGTTGATAAATGATCTTTTGAGGTGGGGGAAGGATTGGACAAAATCATAGGGAAGGCTTGATAACCATTTATATGCAAGGCCTTAAAGAGTGTTCCTCTTGTAGCATCAATAGTGCTCTTAGTTCGTTGACAGTTGCCTCTTAACCTATGGTCCCTAATCTAAAGTCAGCATTCCTTTAAGCCTCCACGGGTCATGATAAGTCGTTGATTTAGGTCCCGAAGGACATTGGCAACTCTGAGGTTAGGGCCTCAGAGTGCCCAGTCTGTAACTGTGGTTAGGGTCCAGGGTCACTTAGTACCTTGCAAATTATGTCAAATTAGTTGTTTTGGCCAATTCTAGGTCGATGACAATTTTTCTCATTGAAAGGGATTTACCTATTATCGACATCAACAGTTTGCTCTGCAAAGGTTAGTTTCCTCTCCTAGGGCTTAGACCTCAGAATGTGTCTCTTACCTGGCCTGAGGGATTCACAGATTGCATGCTCCCATGGATTGAGGTCGTATGGTTCAATTGGGACACGTGAGAAATAGCCTCCAAATTGGAAAGAAACTGCTTGAACATCTCCATAGTGACGACCACCGATGAGGACAAGGTAGTAACTCCACTTTGGAGGTGCTCGTCGGAGGCATGTTCGTCGTACCACCCTTAGGTAGGCATTCCTTTGGATTTTCCATCACATTTCCCATAGACAGGGCCAAATGATGAGGTCAGTTCCAACGAGGAAGGCCTCCTAATAATCTAGGACTTGTATGGAATAGCCTTGTGGCCTTGGTTAGCTTAATGCTTGGGGTTTTGAGTATTGAGTATGGTCATTGCGCATTCAATGCCCTCTCTTTTAAGCTGGACGGGGGAGGTATTTATAGCTTCTTTGTTGTACGACTCTCCAGGAAACCCACTGAACCAACCATGTGTAAAGGGATTGACTTTTCTCGACCTCATGCTTGATAGGCCTTCTTACCTTGCATTGGTTCTAGGATGGGTCCTTTAAGAAAGGTCTGGTTCTCGCTCGATAACCTTGTGGGTTGGGCTGGTAAGAGCAACCCAGGGTCATGTGTTGGTACTGTCTATCAGAGAATTTAGAAGGTCCTCATCAGATATTTTGGCCTCATATTTGTCTTCGTTGCAGCATAAGGAGCAAAACTGGCAGGCTTAAGGTGTGAGTAGGACAAGGCGAGATTAAGCTTGGTTGGTAGATTAGTCCTGCCTAGGTCAAAAGGGATTTAACATATTTGGCTAAAACTGTGAAGCAAATGAGTTATCTTTATCGCCCCATCCCATCAGCACCTAACCAATAGCCCAGATTTGTCTATGACAAAACTTCTATGCCCTCTTTTGTGCCACTACACAGATTCAAGTCATCTTTCGAAGTGTTGGCGCGATTCCTTGTCTTTGTGCTGAATTGAAGTCGCTAAAGCACGAGCTAGAATGACGGATCTACACTATTTGCTTTGGGTGAAAATGTTGACGGGGTCGTTGGGTTATGAGCAGAGGCACGTCACAACTAGGAACAGGACTAAAGTAAAGCTGTACTAAGGTGAAGGCCATGCCGAAGACGATTTAGGGCAGTGGGTGGGCCGGCGGCACTAGTGTTTTGTTTGGATAATTCATTAAAGGAAGGGAAAAGGAGGGGAGGAGAGAGTAAAGCGCAAAAAATAAAGGGGAGCCCATCATCCCATCAATTTGAAAGAGTTAAAAAACTGTATGTGAGGAGACATGAAGAAGGATGAGAGTGGTCCATCATCTTCTTTCCTTTTAATTTTTTATCTTACCAAATAAGGGAGGAAAAGTAATTACCCATCCTCTTCCCCTATTCCCCTCAATCCGAACAAGCTCCATATGAGCTCTAGTTAATCACCACACGAGGTGGGGAGTGGGTCAAATGATGAAAGTGGATCTAGTGGCATATGAAGTAATAATTGTTAAACACTAGCCCCATTCTTACTAATAAACAATTTGAGTCAATGCCTTTGACCGAGAAAAACGTGTTTTCAAAACACAAAAATATTACTTTTCTCTACATTTGACTTTTCAACCTTTTTTATAATGGGCACAGAACTATAGCTTTTGGGGTGGATCGCTAAAGTTCCAGCCCAGTGTTTTATTTTTTCGGTACACGTGCTCGAAGGTTTGATTAACCTGTCTCGTTTTCTTCTTGGGCTCTGCAACAAAACCAACATTTCCATGGCGTCCGGCACCGGCACCAGAAATTCTTTCTTTTTCCTTCTCTTCGTCTTCTTTACATGCCAACCCAACTCTCGGAGAGCAGCAGAAAGTTGGGTTCAAGCCGGTCACTGGTATTCCAGTGACATATTCCCCAGCAACGAAATTGACTCGGCCTTGTTCACTCACCTCTTTTTCGCCTTCGTCGATGTCAATTCTTCAACTTTCGAACTTTCCAACTCTTCCAAGTCGAACTCGCTCTTGTCCAACTTCACCAACACCGTCAAGCGCAGAAACCCGCAGGTGAAAACGATGATCTCTATCTGGAACGGAGCTTCAGCAACTGCGAATTCGAATGCCGGGAATCAAGTCGACTTTTCAGTTCTTTCCTCCGTCGTCTCCGAACCGTCCAACCGGAAATCGTTCATCGATTCTTCGATTAGAACCGCTAGGCTTCATGGATTCGATGGAATAGACTTGTCCTGGATTTGGCCTAATAGTACAGACCTACCCAGGATTGGGGTCCTGCTAAATGAATGGCGAGCGGCGATAACTTCTGATGGAAGAAACCGGGATCAGCCGCCGTTAATTTTGACCATGGCGGTTCATTACTCACCGCACATTGATTCGGCGACTTATCCGATTGAATCGATTCCTAGAAACGTGGATTGGGCACACGTGGTTGCTTACAATTACCATTTACCCACAAAAGAAAATTTCACTGGTTTCAACGCTGCTCTGTATGATCCTTTGAACAATATCAGTACAGATTTTGGAATCACTCAGTGGCTCAACAAAGGATTTCCAGCTGAAAAACTGGTTCTAGGCTTGCCCTTTCATGGTTATGCTTGGAAACTTGCCAATCCCCGGGAGAAATCTGTTGGGAGCAGAGCCTCTGGTCCTACTTATACTCTTGATGGGTCAATGGACTATAAAACTGTCAAATCTTTCATAAGGGACTATGGATTTGGAATTGTTGCAGTTTACAATGAGACTTATGTTGCAAATGTGTTCACTTCGGCCACAGTTTGGCTCAATTTTGACGGGGTGGAGACTGTTAGAGCCAAAATTAATTATGCTAAGAAAAGAGGGCTGATCGGTTACAATGCCTTTCAGATAGAAAATGATGATCATTGGGAGTTATCTCTTGCAGGTATTGATCCTTTTGTGGAGCCATTTTGTGTTCTATTTTCATTCTGTTAAATTATTTGAAATTTTGATTTTGAACCCACTAGCTTGCTTTCATTAGATATGTCCATATGCTTTGTCAAACCTAACACAGGTTTGTTGTTGGATGCTCGGTGAGTAAACCAAGTAAGTGGGAATGGTCTCAATATTTGTAATGATATGTGCATCCCTTCCCCTTTGAGAATCAAGGAATTCATACCCACTATGTGTTGTATTGAGTTAGAAAAGCCTGTTCTGCTTGATTGCTGAAAATTTTTTGTACATGCTACATTGACAGCTCAAGGAGTAAACGGGGTAAGCAAGCACCAGTTATTGCCGATAGTTTTGCTTCCACTTTTTATAGTGATTATTCTTGCAGCAGCAACTGTCTATTGTTGTCGAAGAAGACGAAGAATGAGAACCGATTCAAAAGGTAACCAAGATTTGCAAGAACATTTCAACATTGATGTAGTGAGTAATGAAGCTTCTCACATTTTCGTTAGCGGCATTTGAATTCTTTTCCTTTCTGCTTACAGGACTTGTGGTGTTTGGAAGTGCTAATCCGAGAACTAATATATTGGATGGAAATTTCAGCAGTGATGCTCCACATTTACAAGTGTACAGCTTTAATGATATTAAGGCTGTTACAAAAAACTTTTCCAATGCAAATAAGCTTGGAGAAGGTGGATATGGCCCTGTATACATGGTATTGCATGGTTATCTAGTAAATAACTTGTTCCCGTCCTTGCAAAGTGTGTCCTTACTAAAAAAGAGTAATGCTAATGTAGGTATCCATTTTTGTAGGGTACTTTACCAACGGGGCTGGAAATAGCTGTGAAGAGACTATCTGCAACTTCTTCTCAAGGAAATGAAGAGTTCCAAAATGAAGTCACACTAACTGCCGGACTTCAGCATGTAAACCTAGTCAGAGTTTTGGGGTATTGTACTGAAATGGAAGAAAAGTTGTTGGTATACGAGTACATGCCAAACAAAAGCCTGGACCTTTACCTCTTTGGTATACAGTTAAAGTATCTTTGTGTGTGTGTGCATGTGTGTGTGTCATACATGTATATCACTTCAATGCATACAATTTTCTTTCTTGGGAAGACGGTCTCAATAATGACATTGATTGCTTAACTAATCCTTCTTTCAGATCCAATGAGACGACATATGCTAGATTGGGGAAAGAGGGTACATATTATTGAGGGAATCACTCAAGGGCTTCTTTATCTGCAGGAGTATTCTAATTTTACTGTCATTCATCGAGATTTAAAGGCCAGCAATGTTTTGCTGGATAGTGAGATGAAACCCAAGATATCAGATTTTGGGATGGCCAGGCTTTTCAGGAAAGAAGTATTCGAAGCAAACACTGGCAGAATTGTTGGAACATAGTAAGTATAAAAATAAACAAAAATCAAAATATTCGATCTTGTCCACTTATGTTTAAGAAATTTGGTTCACGTGATGCAGTGGCTATATTCCTCCTGAATATTTGAGGAAAGGTGTGTACAGCATGAAGTATGATGTTTACAGCTTTGGAGTTTTGCTTTTGCAAATCATCAGTGGCAAGAGAATAACAGGTGTTTATGGCCCAGATGAGGATCTGAACCTCCTTGAATTCGTAAGTTGATTGAAAAAACTCATGTTGCTTAGCCTCAAATAGTCATGTTGGGTGCACTCTTGTTTACATCTGCATAGTTCAGTTGTCTTGTTGAGTTCTATCTGCCATGAATGTGCAAGAAAAATTTCAAGTTACTGAAAATAAACCTTTTGTGTGACATCGGTCAGTCTTAATGTAATGCAGGCATTTGAATCATGGAGAAATGGTAACATTTTGGATTTTGCGTATGCATCCCTTGATGATTCGTCCTCGCCATGTAAAATCAGTAGATGCGTGCAGATTTCTCTCTTATGCATCCAAGAATACCCTGAAGACAGACCATCGATGTTAGAAGTATTCTCAATGCTCAAAACTGATTCAAGGGCCGTTCCTACTCCAAAACTACCAGCTTTCTCTCTGAAAAGAAACAAAACTATACGCACCCGTGCATCACAGCAAGGAATCTACTCATTGAATTTTTCTCAGATTTCTGAAGTAGAACCCCGATAAGAGATCGTTCCAGATTAGGGTGTATCATACTCATGCGTACAGAGCACACTAACAACACACATAGTTCATACTAAATTTGTTCGTTGATCATTTTTGCAGCTTCACGAGGCAGGAGCTGCGACTGTTGTCTGTGAATGGATGTAAAATGTATATGCCTTGGAATTGAGTTTATGATTAGATAATCTGCTCCTGTACACCAAACCAGAAACTTCGAACACCATTAATGTACTGATATGCAGACAAGATTAATGGAATTTCTTTCATCTTTAGTTTTCTCCTCTGCATGTAAACGCTTAGTGGGAGGCTTAAATGAGACCAACCTGAATTAAACTGTGCATTAAGGTACGTGAAGAATACTGAGGAGACCGGTTCAACTTCCATCCAAAATATTTCCAGCAGAGGCTGACTCAGCTTGCCTTTGCAGATGACTTGGGTGACAAGCAATCTATCGAGGCTCTGTGGAGATGCACTCTGAATTTTGCTAGAATCTCAGGGATGAAAATCTGATCCAGGAAAAAACTCTATTTATTTTGGGGGAGTTAGTGAGGACAGAAAAGTGTCAATCGTCAATGGGTGCATAAGTGAGGACAGAAAAGTGTCGATCCTCAATGGGAGCATAGTTACCATTTAAAAGGGAAGGGGATATGGAATACAAGGAAGAGTGCAAATGACTCTGCCATCTGGCAGAACATATTGAAGATTAGAAAGGTCTTCTGTCAGAAACTGGGCTCGGTGGAAGAAGCAAAAAAAGTTACAGTGAAGACACGCACTGGCAAGGAAATTCAACAGTTCTCTTATGATCTTTTGAGAAATAGGAACCAGCCTATGGGATGGTATATAGAGATTATGTTGGGAGCAACTTGCAGCAACTCGGCGCAGATTGTTATTTTGGCAAGTCATGAATGGGAGGCTTCCAACCCAAGAGAAAATTAACTCGTGGGGCATCCCTCTGCCTTCTTGCTGCTACCTTTGTGTTTGACCACTTGGCTACGGTGTACAACTTATGGAAGGAAAGGAACAGCCGCTGCCATGAGGGTAGGATGAGAAATGCTATTGAAGTGTATGAGAACATAGCTTTTAATTTTTCTGCTAGATTGTATACAATTCCTTTGTCCCAGATCTTGTCATCTAGCTGGATTCGTAGAGTTATCGTTCTAGATTAAGCTTTATGTTCCTTTTTCCTCGGATATGCCTTGTAGTGAGGTTTCCCTTTTTTCGTTTTTTTTATATTTATCTTTATTCAGTTTTCTAGGATAATTTCATTACAGATGGTGAAAACTAACCCCTCGAGGTACGGTCAGGTGCCAAAGCAGAGACCTCTCCTAACAAATTACTTCCATTCAGAACCACCAGGACTCCAGCCCTAGATACGGGGCCCAGCCCTTTCTATTTGAACTGCCTAAGCCCCTTCCACTTAGACCAACTCATGTTGGTTTCTACTGAGATTGTTTATAATAAAAACTTTGCCTTTGTCAAAAAGAATATATATATTTTTTGTCTTTTTGTATAGATTCATAGAACATTAATAAATATAATTTTAATTGTTATTTAATTATTTTATGGCTACAGAACCATCTTGTCCATAGGACAGATTAATCTTCTAGTTAGTTTAGAAATATTCAATAACAACACAAGTTGGTTTCTACTGAGATTGTTTGTAATCAAAATTTTGTCTTCGCCTAAAAGAAATTTTAAATTTTTTTTCTTTTTGTATAGATTTTATGATTTGTATACATTCATAGAACATTAATAAATATAATTGTAATTTTTATTTAATTATTTTATGGCTACAGAACCATCTCGTCCATAGGACAGATTAATCATCTCGTTAGGTTAGAGATAATCTATAACAGTTGAGTAGCTAGCTGAGTGGAACTAATGAAATTGAAAGATTTCTTCTGGTGAATTCTGAAATACACATATGTGCATATGAACATACTTGATGTCGTTAGAAGAGGGGAAGTTTCCGTTTGGTTTGGATCATTTATGGTTGTTATGTTTGCTAAGGTGGAAGATTTGATTGAATTCTAATTAAGATATTAACTGTATTTAAAATTTTTAGTTATGAAAATTTAGTTTTAAACGTTTCTTTATTTATTTAATTCCACATCTTCATTTCTTCTTCTCCTTCGTGAGTTGCAACAGATTTATGTTCCCTTTTTTTTTTTTCTCAATTATCCAAACATTAATAGTTTTATTATGGAAACTTTATGAATTTGAATTCATTTGGAAAAATAATCTTAAGTAAACAATAAAGACAATATGATAAATATGGTAACTACTTAAAATAATTTCATAAATATTCAATTTTGTATAATAGAAATTTATTTTGTATAATATGTCATTTTCTCGAATGATGGTTTTACTACAAAGATTAATACATTTCACTTTCAATTTAATACATTTCACGTACACTCTAATATATAGCTCACACAGTTTAATACAACTCACTTTCAGTTTAATAAATATCTCAAATAGTTTAATACATTTTACTTTCAGTTTAACACATACCCCACATAGATTAATATAATTTATTTTTAGTTTAACATATATCCCACACAGTTTAATACATTTAACTTCCAGTTTAATCATTTAGCATCTTGGTTAATACATATCCCACACAAATTAATACAATTTACTTCCAGCTAAACACATATCTCACTCAGTTTCACACATTTCCACATTGTTTCTAGATTCATCCTCACTCTGATCTTTTGCATTATAGATTTGCTGCCACCTTTTTTTCCCATACTCATCTAACCATAATTGGCACCTTGTAAGAGGTATCCTACATAGGTACCCTCACATTTCATTACCATATCTACACATTATGTTCCAAAAAAATAACTTCATTCCACACAAATAGTTTGTAGTACCATATAAATAAATCTCAATTTCATACAACTCATTTCTACTTTAATACAATACTAAAACTTAAGACTCAAAACTTATACAAAACCAGAAGCATACAAATAAAACTAAGAAACACACACACACACACACATACATATATCTATGTCTTTTACAAACTAGAATCATGCAAACAAAATCCACACATACACACGCAAATATACATATGTATATTTGTTCTTTAAAAAATTAAAAGCATACATATAAAATCCAAAAGTATACATATATATTTCTATTTTTATGGACCCGGGAGCATACATATAAACCCTAGAAATATACATATATATCTGTATTCTTTACAAAATTAGAAGCACACATATAAAGTCCAAAAGCAAACATACATATTTGTGTTTTTACAAACACAGAAACATACATATAAACATTAGAATCATACATATATATACCCATGTTCTTTACAAACCCAGAACATACATACAAGTCCTAGAAAACTACATATATATTTGTGCTCTTTATAAATTCAGAACATACATATAAAACCTAGTAGCATACATATGTACAAATTCATGTTATGTTGCAATATAAAATACAAATCGTGAATGTTTTTATCATGGATCTAAAAAAATGATATGAACCTTCTGTTTCTTTGCCAAAATTGACATCTGAACCATTATTGTCCGCCGTACGCGCTTCCTAAACCATTTTTGTATGCTTTCCCTTTTCACGAGTTTTGAACCATCGTCGTCCGCCACCCTTTGCTCTAGTCGTTGTCATCCTTGCCTCAATTTGAACAACTTCGCTGTCCTCCTCACCTTGCTCAGAACATGTTCGCCTCCCTCTGAATGACTTTGCACCACTTCGGTCTTCACACCACCTGTGTCTTCGCACCATCAGAATCTCTTCTCCTTCATTTTCGGTGCCTGGGTTTGCAACACCCTTTTTTGCTAGTTTTCTCAGTGGAGGACGCAACTGAGAGTAAGGGGAGATCATGGGTTTTCTTATGGAATTAGGGTAGAAACTAATTTTGGCTGCTCTTTATATGGTAAATGACTCTAATAAGGTAACTCCCCATTTTTCTCTCTAATTTTTTGCGCCTCCCTCTCTGTTTTGAATTGAAGGTAACATTTGGGATGGACGGAACCTGTTAGTAACACTGTTAGTGTTACTAGGTGTAAAAGTACCTAGGTGGATAGCCTTATACTTCATTTCTTCCCACTCAAGTAAATGTTAGGATCATAAATCATGGGATTCCTTGTTTTCTAGATGAGGACTTCCCAAGTTTCCATTGTTTCACTCAAGAAAATAATATAGAATCGCCGGGAATTCGTTTCTTTTATTTGGTTTTTTTTCGTTCCTCACTTGTTTTTGTTAGGGAAAAAGATGAATTTGATATCCATGTCTGCCCTTCTGAGCAATTTTTTCAACTTTTTTTTTTCCGCAAATTTACCAATAAAATTATGGTGTGTGAGAAGATGTCCTATCAAAGTTGAAGGGATGTGTCCAAAAATGCCACTACTGGTTTAACAGTAAAAATATTGTGTCAAATATGCAGGGATAGAGGCAATTAGAGTGGCTAGGGGTGCCTCCACCTCTAAGATTTTGTAAAATATATGTGTCATATAAGATAAAGTTAATATAATCTATTTTTTCTTTCTCGTGGCCCTTATAATTTTTTATAAGCACTCTGTAACAATTTTAAGTAAATAAAATAACATTGAGATTCAACAATTTTTTTTATTATATATTTTCCATAAATATACTTGATTTTCGTGATTAAAATAAAAAGTCTATCATAAAATAATCAACTTTATCATCTCAATAAAAATTAATTATTTTATATCTTTAAAATACCTGGGAAGGTAAGAAGATGACTTTTTATTTTCTTCTTGTTGGTTCTATGTCCCCAGTCCATACTTTCTCTTCCAACTTTATCTTATTCTTGGTTAATTGGCTTTTTTATTCTTTTTTTATAGAAAAAGTTAAAGGACTAGAAGTGTTATTTTATAGTTTATTTTAATATTTTCTTTTGCCACCTTCGTATTTTTAGTTAGACTTAACCATGAAATTAATGGAAAGTATCCAGTGAGAATGCACAATAAGAGGGAAGATACCATAATAAGACGATCTGAAAGTCAGGTGCCTATTTAGGATAAAAAAATAAGTTAGGTGACTACCAGTGGATTTTATCCTAGAAAAATCCTTATAAAAGCATACAACGGAAAAATAAGATATTAGAGATGGAAGTTCATGATGTGTAGACCCATTTTCTAAAATAAAAATAAAGGTGATAATATAATTGAAAATTTTGTCAATCTATTACAACTACTAGTTACGCAATTAAATTGGCAATTATCCAGTAACTATTGGTACATTTTCATAATCATTGTTTATTGAGTTTACATTTAACATGGTCATAGAGCTATAATAACAAATACAAGTTATGTATTAAAATAACAAATACAAGTTATGTATTAAAATTTACTTCATTCTTGATAACCGAAGGAATTGTGGGGGCTTGGATCAGTCGCATGGTGAATTACAAACTAGGAGCCCGCATGTGAAGACAAGTTTTAGGGCCTCAGGAAATGTTTCTGGGGGAAACCCCCCAATGATCAAGTTAGATTTCTGAGAAGTGGAGAATAACGGAGAAAGAAAGGAGAGCCATAATGCCATACCTTAAAATTGATGTTTGGAAGGGTTTATAAAGTTAAAATAAGCTTCGGGAATTCACAAAGGAACTCCTATGATTGCTTACTCAATGTGAAGAAGAGGCGCTTCTTCCACCCCGACCATGAGTCCTTGCAGTACATGAACACAAGGGATTTATTCTCACCTCAATTGATGGGGGTGATGTGGAAGAAGACACTGGTTTCTTCCAATTCCATTGGGAAAAGAATGCAAAATTATATTGCACTTTGTTTAGAGAGTGAACATTAGGTGTAGCTGTTGGAGAAAGGTTTGTAAATTGATATATGAGAATATTTCATAACTTTGAGCTAAAAATTCAAGTTCAAATTCTAAATAATGGAGAACTACATGTAGATTTAGAAATAAATATATTTTTTATTTGCATATAATATTTGTGTGTGCAACTCGAATCACCTGATCTAATAATATGATACTAGTGGTAGAAAATGATGAAGGGACCGTCATAATTGTAATGCACATTTCATTGTTATTAGACAACTTCTCATACAATATTTGTATAACTCAAATCGCCTAATTTGATAGTATGATACCAATGGTAGAAAATGATATCACAACTATAATGTGCATTTCATTATTATTAGACAATATTTTACTCTAAGGGCTTTACTTATCCCTGGGAGTAAATTGTTTTACTATACATGTATAATAGTCATTTTTAATAATTTCTCACCTAATATAATGACATTGTTTTAATGATACATTATTTGTGGTCTCATTTTTACTGAATATCATTCTAATACTGGTAGCTACTTATCTCTGGGATAGATGCTAAAAAAAATTCAAATGATATTACATTTATAAAAAGTCTAAAGTGTCAAATGAATCACATAATTGTATGTGTAGCACCTCCATATCCCACTTTGGAGAAATGTGGGATATAGGCCTTTATGTTCCCAATGTCATCATTGGATCTTTTGGATTACTTTATCCCTTAGCTAAATAACCTCTTCAATCCAGAATCAAACTTGGTGCATGATCCATGTGCACTTCCATTATGCCACATTGTGGACGTTTAGGTCGACTTTGATACCATCTTTAATAACTTAAGTTTAGAATTGGTTAACAAAAACACCTGCTCACACTATATGAGCTATTTTTTATGAAAAGGATAAGCACTATATGCTTGTGTTCTGGAACTTGAGTCTATATATTTTGATTAGGCCTCCCACATTTTAATTTTGTGGGATATGAGGGTGTTACATTATATATAAAATGCATAAACATTGCATACACGTAAAATATGATAGAGAAGCATATGATATTCATTTGTATAGTTAAGATGTTGTTTCTTTTTAACCGTAAATCTTGAATATTTGTTATCAAAGTTATATTATGTAACCTCAACCTGCCAACGAAATCCAACGCCTTAAAAACATCAAAATTTCTTTAACACTTTTTCTTCACCATTTTTCTAATAAAAAATTCTAAAGAAATAAGGTTACGGGAGACTTGAAAATATTGTGAAAATTAGGGAAAAGAAAATCAAATCGGATGATATATCCTAAGTAATATGGAGGCTGAACATGGAAGCAATTATCATGTGACAACATCAAGCAAAATAAGATGACTTAATGATCTATGACTTTCACTTCAACTTTGTAATTATAAGTTAAGGATAAAGTATCAATTTTACCACTATAAAATGGTCAAAAGACCAATTTTGCAATCAAACTTTTAGCTATACCAAATTTGTCACTGAACTTTACCTTCAAAATTGAATTTACCACCAACATTAAAAAAATTTACAAATTTGTCATTTGTCAGATAAGTGATCAAATGAAGGGGTCTTTTTTTTTTTTTTGTAATTCTCTCCTAACACATAAGAGGACCATTTTTTATATCCTAGCTATCCAAGAAACTGAAACATTAATAAATACCTTTGTTTTCCTATGATACCTGGTAGATCGAATAAGGGTAAATGTCAATTTTTGCTTGAAAAAATGAATCGCAAACTAGATGGTTGGAAAAGAATTGTCTGTTTATGGAGGGCAGAATTGTCCTACCTAGGTTTGTTCTTGCTTCTAAACCTAGTTGCTACATGCAACATAATGGTCTACCTATCTCTATCACCAATGCAATCGACAAAATAAACTAGAATTTCATTTGGGGACCAACCCCTGAGAAGAAAGCACTTAATCTGATTAGCTCAAATACAGTCACAAAACTTGTACACCTTGGGGGGCAACGTATTTTTCAACTAGGGAATAAAATTATGCCCACCTGGCTACAATCACCCAAAAAGTGGCTAATAGTAATCATAATACTTGGGTAAAAGTCATCCATGGTAAATATTAAACATAAACCCAAAGTAAATGCCTCATCCCTTTGGAAGAATATAAGGAGAACTTGGGTTTGGGTTTAAAAGAACACTAAATGGATTGTAGGAGGAGGGCATAATATTAATTTTTGGACTAATACTTGGTGCTCTTTTGTGCCTTTAAGGGAGTTGATAATTGGTCCCCTTCTTAAAGGAGAAAAAAAAATTTTAATTGCTCAATTATTTAGCAATCAAACTGTCTCTTATTTACCTCCCTTAGGATATTAAGCAAAATCTTGATGGTATCTTTATCAGTCAAAATGAGGAAAAATATGATACACTTGTAATTTCAAATTAGAAGATGCCTATGATTAAAAAGATGAGCATAAAACTGAGTTAGGCGAAGCAATTTCCATTGAGGTGGAACTAGGTACATATATAGGATAGTGACTAGTACAAGATCCTACAATTAAGCAATTAGTTGACTGTAAAAAATGTTTATATAAGGAAACTAAATATGTACTATGCATTTTTTCCATAAGCAAAAGATTTGACAGATTATTTTCTCTACACTCCCCCTCAAGTTAGAGAGTGGATATCTTGCACTCCCAACTTGCAAGTTATAGGAATGAAAGTCTTTTTGCCTAAATCCTTAGTCAAATGTTTGCCAGCTGATGTGTTGAGCTTATAAATCTTGTTGCAACTGAGCTTTCCTAAATTTTAACCCTTATATAGTGACAATCCATTTCTATATGTTTCGTTTACTCATGAAAGACAGGACTCACAGCAATGTGTAACGCTGCCTTATTGTCACAGTACAATAAAGTTGGTTCATGATGCAGTATGTCCAAGTCTCTAAGCAAGTGTCATAACCAAGTCAATTCACAACAAGTACCAGCCATAGTACGATATTCAGCCTCAGTTGATGAAAGTGACATAACCTTTCAATGCTTTGATCTCCAAGAAATAAGTGATGGTCCAAGAAACACACAGTAGCCTGTAGTAGATCTCCTAGTAAATGGACAACCTAACTAATTGGAATCATAGTATGCCCTCAATTTGAGATTATTGTTGGAGGAGAACCTAACTAAGAGTATTCTTGAAGTAACGCACCACTATAAGTGATGCCTCCATGTAAGCCTTTCTCCGCTGATGCATGAACCGACTTAATACATGGACTGCATAAATGATATTTGGCCTTGACATAGTCAAATATATCAGCCTTCCAACCAATGTCCTATAATGACCTTAATCTTTGACCAAGTCGCTCTTATCAGGTAATTTCAATCCTTGTTCCACAGGTGTATCAATTGGGGTTGTACCCAATAATCCTGCATCCTCAATAATCTTTAATGCATACTTTTGTTGGGAAATAAAAATCCTATTTTTGGAAGTAGAAACCTCAATGCCAAGAATGTATTTTAAGCCTTTAAGGTCTTTAATATAAAATTGACTATGTAGGAAGTTTTTTGTTACAACGATGCTTTAAAGATCATTACCAGTAATCAAAATATCATCAACATAGATCAATAGGATAGTAAATGACTTGCCTTAATTTTTTTGGTGAAGAGTGAATAATCAGCCAGTGATTGTACATACCTGGCAAAATGAATTACCTTAGAGAACTTGGTAAAACCATTGGCGAGATGCTTGTTTTAGGTCGTATAGTGACTTGTGGAGGCGAAATACCAAGTTTCTTCCCCCTGTCATTGAAGCCCTGGTGGTAAAGACATCTATATCTCTTTATGAAAGTCACCATAAAGAAAAGTATTATTGATGTCCATTTGATGAAGTGACCAACCCCGGGCAGCAGCCAAAGCAAGTAAGCAACATACTATGATTTTCTTAGTAGTTGGTGAAAAGGTATCATGATAGTCAATACCCTCAAGTTGAGTGAAGCCCTTAACTACCAATTGGGCTTTATAACGCTCAACAAAACCGTTTGAAGGGTGCTTGACTTTGTAAACCCATCGACAACCAGTTAATGTTTTGCTAGTCAGAAATGGAGTAAGAGACTAAGTGCCAATAGCCTGGAGAGCCTGTAATTCGGATTGCATTGTTGCCTACCATTCAGGATGAGCGGCAGCTTTTGAGTAAGATCTAGGTTCTGTGGCAGCACTTATGTGAGTAACAAAAGTTCTATATGCAGGCTTATATATATGATAAGAGACATAATTGGCTAATGGGTAATGTGTACCTTTTGTCAGGCTTGGAGTTAAGGAAGATGATTGGTCAGAGTAAACATGTGAGCATATGTAATCATTGTACTTGGCTTGCAGGTTGGTGTGGCAACTTGAGTGATGGAGTGGAATGACAGGTTTAGTGGGTACTTGTGGTATTTGTGGTGAAGAGGGTTATTTCTTGACTAAGGCCTCTGGCAGAGTTAGTGGTGGTGATGCCTAATTAGGTTCAATTGAAGATTCGATGGGGATATAGGGAAGCTTAAGGCATCGGCCATATGTATGGAGGACAGGCGGTGGAATCAGTGATGATGGTAGAAAAGGTGGGTCAGAAGGTGAAAGAGGGTGGTTATTATCTAACATAAGATCGAAAAGAGAGTCGAAAAAAAAGTCAAAAAGAAGAATGGAACTAATTTGGGCCTGAAATATGGGCCTGGGAACAGAGAGCAAGGCTGGGTTGTGAAGAAAGTGTTGGACTAAGGGAAGAAGAGTCATAGGGAAAAATATTTTCATAAACTTGACGTCTCAACTAGTAAAAATATTTTTCGTCTATAAATCAAATAGTTTGTAGCTTTTTTGCCTGGTAGGATAACTGATAAAAATTGATGGCATGGCACGGGAATCAAATTTATGTGATGTGTGAACATTAGTGCCATAGGCTAAGCAGCCAAAAATTCGGAGATGAGAGTAAGATGGAGGTTTTGAATAAACAATTCATGTGGAGTTTTGAAGGAAATAACCAGTAAAGGTAGCCAATTGATGATATGGACACTAGTGTGAGATCACACTCCCCCCAAAACTGAATAGGGAGTTGGCCTTGAAATTTTAAGGCTCGAGCAACTTGTAGAATATGGCGATATTTTTGTTCCATAACCCTATTTTGTTGGAGTGTGTAAACACAAGAATGCTAAAAGATAACACCATTGTCATAAAAAAAATGAATGAAGTGAGAAATTCTCCACCATTGTCGCTTCGAAAAGTTTTGATGCGAGACTTAAATTGTATGAAAACATAGCTAAAAAAATGTTTGAGAAGGGTTTGTGCCTCATTTTTTGTCTCATAAAAAAAATCAAAGTAAAACGTCTATAATTATCAATAATAGTGAGGAAATAATGACAACTAGAAAGAGAAGGGTGTTAGTAACGTCCTTAAATATCACAATGAATAAGTTCAAATGGTATTGTAGATGAAACAATTCTAGTACCGAAAGGCAAACAACTCTGTTTGGCCAAAGGACAAATAGAACAAACATTATTGGTTTGAATGGAAAAATTCAAGAAATTCTTGGCAATAAAACTTAAATGAGAAGATGATACATGGCCGAGACAACTATGCTAGAGATTGATGCAAAAGGTGGTGGGGTTACAGGCTGGTCGGCTTATGGATGAGTAATGGTTGGTCGAAGATTTTTCTGTCGCAAATGCCACCAAATAGTATAGTCCGTCATGTTGTTTACCCAAAACAATCATCCATTTCATATCCAGATCTTGTAAAACACACCAATGAGGTAAAAATGTCACTAAGCAGCTCAGACTTCTTGTCAAACGACCAACAGACAACAAATCAACTGTGACTGTAGGGATAAATAACACATCACACAGATAATAGACAGAATTTAGAGGCAAAGTCCCTGTGGCAGCAATCTTCACCTTTCTCCACTAGGTAGTAATGCAGGCGGCAATGAATAATTTTTAACTTTGTGCAATAAGTTAGATGCTAAAATAATGTGATCTATTGCCCCGTTGTCAATGATCCAATTACGAGAAGTGATTTTAGACAAACCTGGCTTTGTTACGACAGTTGCTTTGAAACTGCTACCATCATATTTGTTAATATGTGACAGCAACTATTTGAGTTGATCCTCTATCAATGAGACTGATGGTCTACCCTTTGACAGAAACAACATGTTATTAGTAGCCTTATTATTGCTAATGTAATGCCTTGGTCTTGAATTGTTCCTTGCTTTTGGGTGGCCCTCTGGGTACCCTTGTAGCTCATAGCAAGTCTATTCCCAATGGCCCAACTAATCACAATGTGTGCAGTGAGGCCTTTTTTTTTTTTTTTTTTTTGCGATGCTGATTAGGATCAAATCATCATTCTCTTTTGTAGTTGCGATCTCCTCCACTACATCTACAATCTGCTTGAGACTCTTCAGATCCATATTGATGTCCGGGGACATCATCACTGGAAGGCATGGTGACTTCCGGGAGGACTTCCTGTGAAGGAGAGCGTCTGGAGTTGAGGTTTCCCAGGGGAATGTGCCTGCAAAGCTCAGAGAAGAAGGTTAGGAGGTCCCCGGGGTGCTTTTCCGGGGAGGACCCTCTGACGCCCAAGTCAGTTTCTTGAAAAGGTAAGAGGGAAGCACTAGAGTTTTTTAGTGGGCTTGCCTGTGTTTTCTCAAGGAGGAGGAGTCCAACCTCTTTCCAGGGTTTGTTTCCTGGTATTTATAGGAATGTCCAGCCCGTTCAGATCGTGACACGTGTTCGGTCGGATGTTCTCTGAATTTCTGGGCGTAGGGGACAAGTAGCCGGTGGCAGGCTCCTTGAGTCTCGAACCGAGACAGGTCGTGACAAGACCTGGACGGCGTCGGCGTGTCAAATCGCCATTTGAGGTGACATGTAACGTCTGTGGGCGGCATGTCAAAGGCTCCTTAAATGCTCATACCGTACTCCCGAAGTCCCTGGACGAGGTCGTCCTCTGGCGCGGACGGTGCCCCTTCAGGAAATGTGCCCGTAGTTCGGGGAGTTCCCTGATTCAGGGTTCCGCCTTCGGGGAGATGCGCTTCGGCTTGCAATAGCTGACTCTCCGTTTCCGAAGGCGATCTGTTTAGTACCTCGGGGGGCTAATAGCTTCCTCGCGTTCCCTGACGCTCCGAGTTCGGGTCAGATAGAGGTGATAGCCCTTCGACTATCACATATAATCGATCAAATCACTCCCCCTTTCCCATATCTCCCAAGGAGGCAAGCTTGTTGCTGCCATATCGAACAGCCATGGCAGTGCTGTTACTGAAATCCATCACTGCTAACATTGAACTGAAAATTTGTTTTTTTCTTCTTGGGACAAAGTTGAATATGGTTGATGAACACAACCTTGTTAGCTTTGTGTAGTATGCCAAGATTGACAATTGCTCTTAACGAAGGCAAGCAATGTCTTGGATGATTTCAAAGATGTGAGAGGCATTGCCTTGAGGAAAACGCTTATGAAGATCCTCCCAAACTTCTTGAGCAGTGAAGCAATAGATTACTGTATCTGAGATTTCAGGACTGAGGGTATTGACAATCCAGGAGTGAACTAAGTCATTGCAGCACTTCCAAGCCATGAATTTGACTGTATCAGAGTCCTCTGAGGGCACCTTGATTGAGCCATCGACGAATCCTATCTTGTTTTTGTATTCAAGGCAAGGGCCATAGCTCTGCGTCAGGCTGAGTAGTTATCTCCGTTAAGAATTTTGGTGTGTAGAACTAGGCCTGAATGATCAGAGTGATGAACAAAATAAGGAACAGAGATGTCATATGGAGGAATGGAGGATTTGACGCTCTTTCCCATGAAAAATTTTGAAGTTTCAGTTATAGTGGTTGAGAGACGAGAGAGATAGTTGAACGAGAAGGTAAACTGCAGCTTAGATGGAGTCAAGATCTTAATCTTGCTATGATACCATGAAAAGCTGAGAATAAAATTGAGTTGGGTGAAACAATTTCCATTGATGCGGAACTAGGTACATATATAGAACAGTGACTAGTGCAAGATCCTACAATTAAGCAATTAGCTAACTGTAAAAATATTTACATAAGGAAACTAAATATGTACTATACATTTTTTCCATAAGCAAAAGATTTGACAGATTATTTTCTCTACAATGATGCTAAACTAACTTATTCTGAAAACACCAAGAAAAGCTTGGATTGAAAATGGATGTAATCTCTTAACATTTACTCAAAAATAAAGATCTTCATATAGAAAGTAATGCATCAAAGGCTCCCTACTAGCTCTTATTTACATGATATCAATATAAATGTGGATTACATATGTATGAGGTATGGCCAATTTGTTGAAAATTAAAGACACATTTTTATTGGTTGTCTCTTTGCTAAATAAGTATGGTCTCATATAGGTATTAATGGGATAGTAATTTAGCTTGACCTTAGTTCTATAAATCCTTTTGTCTTAATAATCATGCTTCCTACCGATTTAACATTTTTTGGCCGTTTATTATGTCGATTACTTTGTGGAATATTTGGAAAGATAGGAACAAAAATGCTTTGGAAGGTCACTCTGTTAAACCACACATACTGGTTGAGTTAATAAAAAAATCAGGTTGTTGAGCTTTTTGCTTTAATGTCAAAGAAGGTAATCCTTCCCTCAACTAGATCTCTTGTTAGTTTGTAGTCCCCTATTCCTCGAGCTTTCAAATTAAACATGGATGGAGCTTGCAACACTCACTTGGCTTTAGCTGGAGCTAAAGGCCTGATAAAGGATCATAAGGGAGTTTTGTAATTAGTTTTGCTAGACATTTGGGAAACACTACCCCTCTCATGATTGAGTTTTGGGGGTTTGGAGGGCTAAAGATGGTTGATCTCATGAGAAAGATTTTTCTTAAAATAGAATGGAATTGTAAAGACCTTTGCAACATGAATTCATCCAATTGTGTGTCCTGCCCATCCGTACAAACTATTTTTGATGAATGAAGGTCATTAATGCAAAAACTTCAAGTTTGGGAAGTTCTCCATCAACTTGGGGAATCCAACAGAGTAGCTGATAAACTAGTGAAATTTGTTGCTTCCATGAATGACATTGCATTGTATTTTGATCACTGCCCATTATTTTATGTCTGATGTAAATTAGGGAGGACAATTTAGGCCTAAAGCATTGTAGTAATTCTCGTTTTTGTATTAAGACTACTCCCTCTGGTAGGACCTTGGGTTTGAACCTTGTGATTAGGCCTTCCACTTCGAGCCTCAAAGCTCGCGCTCCTAGACAAGGGTAAAACCACCTTGATGCAGTTTCATGTTTGCTTTTATGAAATTCCTTTTACTACCAAGAAAAAAAAATGCACTAAGAGAAATAGCTAGAAATACTTTGAATTTTTTTGTTTGGTGAAGTTGTTACAGGGGCCTTGATTAAGGCTCCTAATTTTTGTTAAAGTTTTAGTCTGATTTTGGAACAGACATCACAACACAATTTTCATTAGCTACCCATTCAAGGATATGTTATGCCCTATTTCCCTAAGATTTATTAAAAGAATAGGAAGTATACAACTATCTTAATCTAAGGGGACATTCAACTCAAGGATTCTCAAATATTTTGAAAGGTATGATTCATAGAAAGTAAGAATCCATTAAAGTTCAGTTTGTATCTCTTAAAGAATGAATATTTTAATATTTTTATGTTTGGTTGACAAATTTTGCATATTTCTCTAGACTCTAAGAATAGTAACTAAAGTGTAACTTTTAAAATTTAGATGCATATTTTTTTTATTCAGAAGTATCATACAAAATTATAAAGAGAGATAGACTATTTTAGTAATTAGGGAAAGCAACATGCTAGCTCTTTTGGGGTCAGAATGACAACCAAACTAGCTTTTGTAAACATGTTGTGGGAAGTGAAATACTAGGATTTGAACATTGGACCTTGCTCATATCCCTCAGAGCCCTTAGCCACTAGGCTAAAAGGCAGGAGATTAGATACAATATTTGTAAATCTTGCAAAGGTTAAGGAAATTTTTTTAAACTATTTTATAGATGTTTTAAAAATTCAAGGACTAAGTATGTAAGGTTTTAAGAAGGTATTTTGTAAAATTTTCAAAGCTATAGAACCAAAATGTAAACATTTGAGTTTAAGGGGTATGTTTCTATTTTTTTTTTAAATAATTTGATTTCATTTTATTTTTTTATACTCAAAATCATCTTTACAAGTTTATAAGAATGTTTGCTTTTTTCTAGAACCTGAAAGGCCATCAAACCAACATATATGACATTCATGAATACATTGCTTGAATTTAAAACCTCCAACCTCCATTGTGTGTTCATAAGTAGGCATGAACAATCGATTAAATTGGTTATAATTGAAAGCGAATAACTAGTTTTTCTTTGATTTTCAGTGTTAAGCAAAAATAATCAAATAGACCGAACTTTTTCTAAAACTCAAAATAATTGAACACCAATTTAAACTTTAGGTTTTCAGTTATTTAACTGAATAACCCAAAATTCTATGGATGAGAAACCTGGAACAAAACAAGGAGGAGGAAGCTTGCTGCTGGAGGAGAAATTTGGGCTAGAATGCAACGATGAGGAGGAGGAGGAAGAGGTTAGTGAAATATGGGCTAAGATTCAATCAAGCAAAAATTGACTCAATCGACTGAAATCGACTTAATCTAGGCTCCTGGAGGGTGGTTGGCAACAATGAGGGAAGTTGTTGTCTTAGTGGCTTGAAGCATGAGGGAAGCCTAAATAGTGAGGGAAGCTTGGATGGATGCAACACGAAGGAGATTGAGAGACAAGAGTCAAAGAAGTTTAAACAAGAGAAAGGAGAACCACGTCGTTGAAGATGAGAAATAGAGATGGCTTAAGAAATGGATAAAACGACGTCAATTTGCCTATAATATTTTGATTTTTTCGGTCACCAAATTTATAGAGAGTGGAACCGGTAACCGAACTGAAATATTAATTCGGTTATCGGTTAAAACCGGAAACCAAATTTATCATTTTATTCAGCCACCGAAAATAAAAAAAAAGAATTAGTTTTTCGATTAATTCGGTTAAAACTAAACTTCCACTCACTCCTATCCATAAGTCTGTGAAGAATTGTGAAGATTAAAGATTTCTTAAAAAATGAGAACAATAGTAGATAATTTATTCTCCATAGTACACCAAAAAATAGTTAGAATTATCCGTCCCTGTTGCAGGCAGAAGCCGGTTTGTACGTTTGTTCAAACCATCTGGATCTCCCTGCAGTGCCGAACGTTCCATGCACTCATGGGAGGATATCTGTTTGATCGACTGGGAAGGGGTTGAGATAAGCCCTCACGTCATACTTCGCCATTTCCATGGCGTCCAAAGCCCAACATGGTTTCTCTTTCCTTCTCTTCCTCTTCCTTTCTAGCGAGCCCTCCTCTGGAAATGCAGAAGAAGAAACTTGGGTTAAAGCTGGTTACTGGTTATCAGATGCCTCATTCCCTGACACTGACGAGATCAACTCGACCTTGTTCACTCACCTTTTCTTCGGCTTCGTCGGTGTCGATACTTCCACTTTCCAGCTATTGGAACCCGTCGATTCCTCCTCCTTCTCCAGGTTCAGCTCCGCCGTCAAGCGCAGAAACTCACAGGTCAAAACGCTCATCTCTATCTGGAATGGGGATGACATCGTGTCTCAGCTTTCAGCTTATGAAGAGCAAGTTGACGTTCCATTTCTCTCCTCCGTCGTCTCCGAACCGTCCCATCGTAAATCTTTCATCGATTCTTCGATAAGAACAGCTAGGCTTCACGGGTTCGATGGACTAGACTTGTTCTGGGTTTGGCCCAATAGTACCGACTTAATCGGGATTGGGGTTCTGTTAGATGAATGGCGAGCTGCAATAACTTCCGAGAAAAGAAACCCTGATCAGCCGCCGTTAATCTTGACCATGGCGGTCCATTACACGCCAGAGATCGGGTCGACGAATTATCCAATTGAATCGATCCGGAAAAACGTGGATTGGGCAAACATTATTGCTTATAATTACCATTTGCCTTTCAGAGAAAATTTCACCGGTTTCCATTCTGCTCTCTATGACCCATCAAGCAATATCAGTACCGATTTCGGAGTCACTCAATGGCTTAACAGAGGATTTCCAGCTGAGGAACTGGTTCTGGGCTTGCCATTCTCTGGATATGCTTGGGTTCTCTCCAGTTCTCAGGAAAGTTTTGTTGGGGCTACAGCTTCTGGTCCAACTCAATCTGAAACGGGTTTAATGGGCTACAAATATGTCAAATCATATATGCTGGAGGAAGGATATGAAGGTGTTGCAGCTTACAATGAGACTTATGTTGCAAATTTGTTCATTTCTGGCACAGATTGGATCAATTTTGACGGGGTAGAGGCCGTTAGAGCCAAAGTTCTTTATGCCAAGAAGAAAGGACTGCTTGGTTACAATGTATTTCATCTTGGAAGTGATGATACAAATTGGGAGTTGTCTCTTGCAGGTATATATCCCTTCGGGCAGAGTCATATTGTTTTTTGTTGTTCATAGGTAATATTTTGTGTGTTGGCGTATCTTTTTGTGCCTGTGTCTGTTTTTTCTTTTCTATACTTGGAATAAAAGCAAGGGCAACTTGGGAATAAATAGAGCAAGATTCAATCCTTGATGTGTTTTATTCAGATTCCAGTGTTAAAAAAACTGTTGTGGGGATGGAAAAAATGATTCTTTTGTGCTACATTGATAGCTCAAGGGGCAAGTAGTGGAGGAAACAAAGGGACAACTCAAGGGGCAAGTAATGGAGGAAACAAAGGGGCAGCTCAAGGGGAACGTAATGGAGGAAACAAACACCGGTTATTGCTGATGGTTTTGCTTGTGTTCTCTGTTGTGACTATTCTGACAATACCAACACTGTATTGCTACCGAAGAAGAATCATCAAACCAAAAGGTAACTTGAAATTATACGAACATTTTTATGTATGGTAGTGAGCAATTTTCGTTTTCATGAGCTGGAATTAACGCTTTTGTACTTCTGAATTTTCCTCCGGTGCTGCTCACAGGAGCTTTGCAGTACTGTAGAAGTTATATCTTAAGAACTGATGGATCAAAAGGAAACTTTGGAACTGATGCTCTGCATCTGCGAGTGTATGGTCTTAATGATATTAAAGCTGCTACAAATAACTTTTCAGACGCAAAGAAGCTTGGACAAGGGGGATATGGCCCTGTATACAAGGTATTTGCATTAATCAGCTGTTAAAGTCATTGGTTTTCCTTCTTGCCAAGTATAAGTTTAACATAAACGTGCACCATTCATTCTAAACAACGATCTCGCTAATTAGGAATCCTTTTTGAACAGGGTACATTACCAATGGGACTGGAAATAGCTGTCAAGAGACTATCAGCAACTTCTGCTCAAGGATTTGAGGAGTTCCAAAATGAAGTCACACTCACTGCCAGACTTCAGCATGTAAACCTTGTTAGAGTTCTGGGATATTGCACTGAGATGGAAGAAAAGTTGTTGGTATACGAGTACATGCCAAACAAAAGCTTGGACCGCTACATCTTTGGTATGCCCTTGAACTATCTCTGCAAAGATCTTGATGTCACTTCTGGTCATATGTTTCTTAATTTCTCCTGTCAAGACGGTCTCAACAAGTCTGATTGTGTAACTCTACACTGTTCTAGATCCAATGAGACGACATATGCTAGATTGGAGAAAGAGGGTGCAAATAATTGAAGGGATCACTCAAGGGCTTCTGTATCTGCAAGAGTATTCTAATTTTACTGTCATTCATCGGGATTTAAAGGCCAGCAATGTTTTGCTGGATAATGAGATGAACCCGAAGATATCAGATTTTGGGATGGCAAAACTTTTTGGGAAAGGGGTGTCTGAGGCAAACACTGACAGAATTGTTGGAACATAGTAAGTGAACAAAATCCTATATTTCTTTATGTCTATACATGGCCATCAATTTTGGTTTGCATGATGCAGTGGCTACATTCCGCCTGAATATTTGAGGAAAGGTATCTACAATGTGAAGTATGACGTTTACAGCTTTGGAGTTTTGTTTTTACAAATCATCAGTGGCAAGAGAACTACAGGCTCTTATGGCCCAAATGAGGATCTGAATCTTTTTGAATACGTAAGTTGGTTGTCAAAAACTACTCTTACTAACTCCTGCATAGAAACAACTCTTGCTCACATCAGCATTCTTCAAACTTGTTAAGATATAATTATCTCTGACTGATATCTTTTTAGAAATTTATGATTTTCCTTTTTGACATGCTAGGATTAAAAAATATATATGATCGACCTTTTAGTTATATTTGTTTTTATGTTTTTTTTTTCTGTATAAATGAGGTAAATACTTTATTTCAGCTGAGTCAAAATGATGGCTTACAAAAGTTAATGGGCTATTTACGCTTTTTCCCAAAAACTAATTGCCCAAATCTCCACCATGTAGCCCCAGTCCATCCGCCATGGAATTGGAAGAAATGTTCAAGTTACAAAAACTATTTAAATACTTCACGGTACTTCATTTTCTGCGGCATCATACACACTACAATTTCCAGCAAAATTTAGTACTGGCAGGCCGGCCGTCCCTAATAACACTCGAAATGGCCTGCCGTCACGAAGTAAGTCTGACTGTAACGATGGCCAGCCTGTCCTTAGTTTTAGGCCAAGCCAGTGAGGGCCGAGCTATCAGGTTAGTTGCCGGCAACTAATGACAGGCTTGACCGTCTCTAACCTGGGCCCTAGACTAGCGAGAGACACATTGTACATTCCAATTTGGTTTTTGAATTTTGTCAATTTTCCTATTAGTAAATTATGGTAGTGCTTTTTCGTTCATTTTTGCAAACAATCGTTTTATATTATACAATAAATGTGCTGTCTACCGTAAATGCGTGACATATTATGTAATTATGAGGCAAGTAATTATTTTCATTGGGTGTGGTTTATTAGATAGTAGGCTCACAATATTAAGTTTTATTTTTACTATTGCTTATGTGTTAATGGATTCCTTTTCATCATGGACAATGTTGCACCTACTACCTATTTCAACAAAAGTAAATTATGCAAAGGAAAAAGTACAAAAAAAAAAAACATCATAGTTATGGATCTGGACCCATTTACTCACTATAATTTTAGATGGTTCTAATCTTATCACTAAAGTCACTATTTGGGGCCAAATTAACTGCTAGGCCAATAGTGCGGTTGAGCTATAAATGGAAGTGTGATCGGGATGACATGGAATTGAAATTAGTCACGAGGCGCTGAGCTAGCCTCCTTCTCTTTGATCTTTAACTTCAGTAAGAGCATGGTGATGATTTTAGGGCAATTATGGGTCAGGTTTACAAAGAGGATAGTGGCGACAATCTCTTGATGAATAGACGGCGTGCAGGGGTGGTTGCCGATTGTGGATTTCATGAATGGTTCCTTCCTCTATTTGGCGCACTGGCAGCTGGCGACACTGTTGATGATGATTTAGGGTGAGGCTTAAACGCCAACTGCTAGGGTGATATTGGACAATGGTGATGAGGCTTCAGTTGGCTGAATCGGTGAAGGTTAGCTGAATTAGTGATGTGATCATAGAGGGATGTGGGAGGCAACAGGGATAGTGGTGGATTCGATTTGGGTTAAACGACTCATCTCATTCTTTTCTTTTTCTTCTACTTTTTTTACATTGCCAGTAGTAGCAGGCGATACAAACGGAGGTGGATCGAAGCAAGAAGCAATGGAAGGAGGTTGGGCGGTGGACTTGGTAAACATGGTTAGCAATCCAATTTAGGTCCTTAACTATGGTGAGATATTTGGTCTAGGTCCCTAACTATGGAGTTTTGCATTTTGCACACATCGCAATCATTTCATCTATTATTTGCCACAAAATCATATTTAAACAAATATTCTACCATTTGATGGAATATTATCACCATCAGTTACATTGGTGGCTATATTGGCCCGAATTCAATACTTTGGTTGTCAATTTGGCACTAAACTAAGACTTTAGTGATACAATTGGAACAATTCAAAATTATAGTGGGTAATAGGGTCTAGGCGCATAATTGTGGTGAGTTTTTTTAGTACTTTTCCCTTATATAAATTGAGGTGTCAAGGAATCGTCAAACAATTTATGTTCAAGTGAATCATCCATACAATTATACTATCAATTACTGTCTGTCACATTTCACCTTTGTCAAATTATTTTTATAGAATTTCATAACTCTTAACACTATTCTAATATTTCGTTTGATGTATTTTTGTGTTATAGGTTTCATACATTACGTATATTAGAGAAATTAGGATAAAACCTAACATGATGTATCATGGGAAACATTACTTTTGTTTTTGGCAAAATCAGCAAATGCATTTGGGATTGTAATGCCCTATATATACTTATAATTTGAAGCATGTAGTATACTATGTGGTAATGATACAGAGAACGAACCTCTTTGCGTACTACTTGATCAAATTGAGCTTCATATGTAATCATTCTAAGGACTTGTATGTGTGACATTAGTACATTGGTCTGAATCTAATGCAGGCATTTGAATCATGGACCAATGCTAAAATTTCAGATTTTGCAGATGTATCCCTTGATGATTCCTCATCATCTTGCAAAATTAGTAGATGCTTGCAGATTTCTCTCTTATGCATCCAAGAAGATCCCAAGGATAGGCCATCTATGTTACAAGTATTTTCTATGCTAAAAAATGATTCGACACAAGTTCCTATTCCCAAATTGCCAGCAGCTTTCTTTCTAGAAGGAAGTAGGACTTTCCCTAATCAGGCATCACAGCAACGAATGTACTCTTCCTACTATTCACAAGTTTCTGAAGTAGAACCCAGATAAGGTCTGCAACTTCTGCTCAAGGAAATGAAGAGTTCAAAAATGAAGTCACACTTGTTGCCAGACTTAGTATGTAAACTTAGCCAGAGTTTTGGGACCATGAATTAAAATGGAAGAAACATTGCTGGTATATGAATACATGCCGAACAAGCCTTTAAGTGTTTGGTATGCCATTAAAGTATCCGTGTATGTATTTTTTTGAAATAGGGGTGGAGGCAAAACGAATAGATAGTGGGGGCAATAGTTAATTTTGCTAGAACATATAACTGTAAATTTTAAAATTTATGGAGTCAAGTTGCAAATTTTATTAAAGAAACAATAATGTGTGGGTAATAAGTGGGTTCGCTGTGTTGAAATATTGCTGGAAAATTAAAGATCTAAAAAAATGTTGGTGAGATATTTGAGAAGAAAAATCTAGAGAAGAGCAAAATATCTAATTAAAAGGAACAAAAATATGTGTTAGGTAGTAAATTCTAAAACAACCTATGAAAAAATTTATGTTAAAGTGAAAAGAATAAAATATCTAGTACCATTATAGATAGGGGTGTAAAAGGACCAAGGATTGATTTGTCAAAGCTTGAATTGTTTGAGTCCGAATTTTAAGGCTTAACCTCAGCATGAGTTGGGCTTAAGCCCTGTCCCTTAGGTTCGACAAGCTCAAATTGTAAGTCCTGTTCAGAACTTATAATTGAAGCATTATATGTCATTTAAGAGCCCTAAAGCCTACAGCCAATTTTGATCAATTTTTACGAACAAATTCACATCAAGTTCATAGTAACAAAGCCACAGTTTCAAGGCTAAATACAATTCCAGTTGAGCAATTATTATCTAACATTAGCTTTCCTTAAATAGGGTGGTAGTGGAGGTGTCCGGTGGGCCAAGTTGACTGGGCCCAGGCTGAGATCGGTCCAAGGTCAAACCCGATCTAGCCCAAGAAGAACAGGAAAAGGTGGGCTGAATATCGGCCTAGCAGTTGGGTGAGAAGGATTATGGGTGATCATTCAGTTTATTCGGTTTAAACTAAACTGAATTAATTTGTTTATTCAATTTTTGATTTTGGATAATAAGAAACCGAATAGGAAAAATTAGCCTCTAAAACTGAATTTAAACCAAACAAAAATATTTCAGTTTGGTTCGGTCCAAACCGAATTAACCAAACAAAATGGGAATGGGATTCTATAAGAGATAGAATGAGAGATGCATTGTTTTTCCTTCTAAATTTCATTCACTATAGAAGATTTATTATCTATGGAAAGAAAGAAAACACGAATCCAAGTTAATTTTGGTTGGTCTATAGCTTTATTGTTTATGAAAAGTTTTAAAAAATTCTAATAAAAAAAATTTGATATCTAAAACCGAAACCGAAATTTTTGTCATTTGGTTTCAACCAAAACCATACCGAATTACCGAATTAACCAAACCGACTTCTCAAATTATTTCTGTTTTTTTTTTATTTTTTTCTGTTTGAACCGAATACTGATCACCCCTAAGAAGGACTTGGACCGGACTAGCCTCAGGCCCAAGACCAAGCATTGAATAGCCCAGCTTAGCTCGGGCTAGCCATCGAAGGGGCAGTAAGTAGCCAAATTTTGAAAAAGAGAAATGGAAAGATTTTAAAACTGGTACCCAATAGATAATTAAGCCCAAAAATCCATTTTATCCCCCTCCAACCTCTATAAACGGCTAGTTTTGTTGGGCGTTTTGGTCCAACAAAAAATTTGGCCCTCTTATAAATAGAGAGGCTCATTACTACTCTTCCTAACACTAACTTCGACAAATATGTCTTCTTCATCTACAACATTCTTTCATACCCAATTCTAGCTCTTTGCACTCAATATTTTCTTAATCTTTTATTAATATCTTTTTAATTTATTTTTTATCTTTACTATATTTATTATGTATCACTAATGGCATCATCAAAAAATAGTGCTAATAAGGGTTTCAGGAGCTTGTCATCGCACATCGTCAATGGGTTGGGATTTTTTTTTCTATCACATCAGTAACCGCTCCTCCCGAGGCCAAGGGATCGACATTCGAGACTACGGCAGTGGTGATGATATTAATATGGCAAATGTCTATGTGGGGTGTGAGTAATAAGTTTTGCAACGATGATGTAGAAAAGGTGCTGATGACCGCACCGGAGGAGGCTAGAAGAGATGGGTCACAACTGACACCAGAAAGCAAACATCTCGAGGGTACATGGTAGATTCGAGCAGACTACCTCAATAGTCTGGGAGCACTACGACATTGTCTGGGAAGGAAAAGCAAGATACAAGAATTGCAAAGTATTGTGGCAAAAAGTTGGCACATAAACTTAACTCTGGGACAGGAACATTGAAACACCATTTGGAGAATGTCCATAAAGATCTCTATGCCAAAAATGGTGTCGGACAAACATAACTAATAGGAATGATGAGTAATGCCAATCTAGGTATTTTTCGGTTTACCTAAAAACTTGTAGACAATGTCGAATTAATTGGATGATGCTTACTGAAAATGGCAAGTGTCGTGAGTTTGATAATGTTGGTTGTGTAATACTATGGTTTTTTTTAATGAATTTCTACTCATTATCTTATTTACCCCCTAATTCATGTCTAGTTTAAAATATTCTTGGTTTTCTAAGATGGCCTCTAGACATTTTATCGGTAATTTTTGCTTGTTATTGTTATTGTTCTTGGTATTATTTTCAAAAGAAGGCTTTAGTTTACTTGATTTGAAACTGAGCAAGTCAATTGTGTTGATTAGTGTTCCTTGGCATAATCCTACATGGTTGGGGAACATGTAGTGATTTGGTGAGGCCATTCCACTCATTAGGTTGGTTTTGTTTGGAATTGGTGCTGTCATGCTCTGTTTAATGTTGTTTGCCCTGATACCAGTGATGGTCTAAGTAACTGACCTATTTCTCTATCATTTTACTAAGCTTGCATAGGGGGTGGATCAAATCACATTTTGGGGTAGGGGTCGGAGGATTAAGCTTTGGAGTCCAACTTAATTAAGTTTAGGGGTTTGTTAGTGCTTCATAGTTCTCACCTTCTATCAGCCGGTTGTTTGATGCTTTAAGAATTAGAAAAGAGAACTAAAGCAACTTCTACTTTTGTCTTTGTGCTCATAGTCTATTTTAGTTCTATAGTACTATTACCCTATCTTCCCCTCTCGTGGTTTGATTGCTTGAATAACCAAATCCCTCTCTCATTGCTTTAATTGCTTGAGTAAGCAACCATATTCTATTGTACATTCGCACAACTTTCTAAATTTTAATGATTGGGCATTCAATAGTTATCTCAAACCTTAGAGAAGCCAAAGTGGAGACATGATTTATGAAGTGTTAATACCACTCATCATTGTACTTCCCTATCTTTGAAGTATGATCAAGTGTTGCTTTCACTATTGTCATTAAGATTAGGTTACTTGTTGCTCCATTTCCTGTGTTATGTCGTGCTGGATCATGAAACATCTAGGGCTTGCATAAATCACAAAATATTACCTTGTTATCTCGAGTCGAAGTTACGAGGAATTTAAGGGAAAATTACAATGACCCTTGGAGGTTTAGCCTAACCTAACTCCCCACACCCCCCAAAAAAAGGCAAAAAAGAGTAAAAATCCAGCTACCTGGCCTTGTCCAGCTGCAAACTTTGAACCCTAAACTCGGAATTAATGAACTATCCCATCCTCAATTGGTCAATCTTAACGCGCTGAGTTGATTCTCAAATTGATTATGTACAAAGACAATAATGCCCAATTACCATAGGTCTTTTGTTTCCCATGTCATATGTACCAAAACCCAGATATTTTTTTATGACGATCATGGCCTTGGGTGGTCGTCGGAGGCCAAAATGAACGTGGTCATTTTTCTGGCAATGCCCTGCTGCTCCATCGTGCCCTTCCACTCCACCTCTTCGCCTTCACTGCTCTCTACCTCCTCCTGAATGATCTTGTAAAACCGATCTCCATATACCTCGTTGCAACGTGCAAGCGTCTATGCCAAAGAAGTTGACCAGGTTGATATTACAGAAAGAAGAGTGAATCGAAACTGCCTCTCCCATATCTCTTCTCCGTCCATAAACCGAAGTCATTCTGAACTTGGGCCAGTCATCTGGTTTAACTCTCTCCATTTTCTTGGACCCAAAATATTTTTCACACGAAATTACTGTTGTCTGCCATGAAGCGTCACCACCACTTTGCTCAGCCACAGAAGTCGGTCCTCTAGCGTTGCCAATGACGGAAGCCTCTAGACATTGGAGAGGGAGGTCAGGGGTTTGCTATACAACAAACTCGTTGTCATCATGCTTGCAGACTGCCTCTGGAGTTTGTTTGCGTATTCTTGAGGCTGCCTGCTTTGTGCGCCACAAAACTCAATCCTCTGCTTGCTGGGAACGCGCTGCCTTCACCAGAATCGATGAGGGGAAGGAGAGTCGCGACCCGGATCCAACCAGACTTGTATCCCACTCCAGATTTTGCCAGCTCTGACCCCGAAACGCAACCGGTTGCATTAGAATTTCATGGGAAACTAGTATATATACCCAGCGTAGCCTCGGATTCAAATATATATATTTTTAAAATATAATATGTATTTAACTGAGATATAAATATATTATGATCAATATTATAATTAAACCAACAAGCATTAAAAATACAGAATTATGCCAACATCATATTGAGTATCTCCAATATATCTATCCATTAACATGAAACATTTTTTTTATAAATAATATTGATTCATGTACCTGTAAAAAATAAACAATTTTCTGGAAAATTTTTGGGCTACATGAAAAAATTATAGAAGTTAAAATGGGGTTTGCTCAAATTGGCGCTTAATAATAAATATATTAATTTTAAAAATAAATAATTAAAGGAAAAGTTTTGGGCAACAAGGCCACATGAAAATATTGTAAAAATAAGCTTGCCTAATTAGTCTGAAATAATAAACATATTTATTTTAAAATCATATATGTTTTAAAAGTAAAAGTTTTGGGCAACATGGAAATATCGTTAAAAGAAGTTGGCAAATAATAAACATATTCAAATTACAAACAATTATTTTTTTTAAAAAAAGGTCTTGGATACATGAAAAAATTGTATAATGTCATTACCCAATTTGGCCCAAAATAATAAACCAATTAATTCAAAAAACTATTTTACAAAAAAAAAAAAAAAGTTCAAGGTGATGAAAAATTTGTTAAATTTCATTTAAAAATGTAAAATGGACTTGGCCCAAAATAGCCCTAAATAATTAGCATCAAAAGTTAAAAATGAATAGATAGTTTGATATTTTTAGCAGCTTAAGTTGAAAATAAAACTAAAATAGAAACTTTTATCATGTAAACAGATAAAAAACTTACCAAAAAATAATTTTATGCCAAATTGAAACCACACAGCACATGATCTAAATGGAAAAATGGCGGCAATGCATGCTGATTGTTACATCCAAAAATCTCTAAAAAACATAGTAGTAAATTCAAGCATCTAACCATTTACTTTTGTTTAAAAAAAAAACTAAACATACACATCAAACATGCTACTCAATGAAACAATCTACTAAATCGGATCCAAAAGTCAACTACATCATGAGATTTGAATCAAAGAGAATTGGAGAGAATATTCGCCTTCGTTTTTTCCACCAACTTATGATTCCTTTCTAGAAGCACTGGCTTGCACCTTACTTCACTAACACTCGAGTGGTTCCTGCCCCAATTCCCGACATTACACCTGTTGATACATAAAATTTCTAGGCAAAATTAGGTAGCACCAAAAAACCAATAAAGGTAAGAAGACGAGTAAATATTCAAAATCGATAGTCATCAGTCAATTTCAGATCAAGAAAATAGTACCCATGATGATGTGGCAAAGGAACTGAGGTCACCAAAGGCTTTAGTAACCTGACCGGTGGTGAACTTGGAATGTAGTACTTGCTATGCTGATGAGGTGTTTGATGGTTTCGAGCATTCTTTTCCTTGATCAAGTTTGTTTATTGGTTGATGGCATTGCCATCTCAAACCAGAAAAAGTAGAAAAATGAAACTCTAAAAGAATCCCTGACAAGTAGAATATAAAACTGAAACAATCTAACAATACTAAGCAAAAGAAAAATTTTTAATAAATAAAGATGCTAAATCTTCAAAAGAAACCTTGAGTACAGATAAATATGGTTAAAGAATCGAAGGTCATCACAACCTTAAGTCAACAACCCTACTGCTTAGCTTATAAAACAATAAAAATTATCATGAATGCTAGAAAAAAATTCATGATTTTTTTCCCAGAAACTTAAATATCTTGGTTTTACTTGTAGATTTTCGGATGGAAGGAGTACAAGAACTGAGGGTAATGATGACTTCATTAATGAATTTGTCAAATGATCATCAAAAGCCATAAGTAGGTGAGGAAACAGAAGGAGGAAAGGCTGTAGGAGTCATCCATCAACTTTGGTTTATGAGTAAAACAAATTTAAAATTTTCATATTTTGGGTCTACATAGGCTATTAATTATTGGTTCTTAAAACAAATAAATTAATATGCATTGGTGGAATATGATAATGTTAAAATCATTTTTTCATATGAAATAATATATATATATAATCATTTCAAAAAAAAAAATAATGTCAATATAACATTATCATTATTAAATATTATTGTAAAAAATTATTTAGGAAAATAATTTATTTATTTCTGAGTACATTAATTTAAAATTCAGGATTTAGAAAAATTAAGATTAATCAAAATTTAATCTTGTATTTATCTATCCAAATTTAAAATTTGGATGCAAGTCAAAATTACTGCTTTGACTGCTACATATTATCACTATATTGCTTCAAAGGGTGATGGATATATTCAGTAAACCGTGTATAAAAATTTACAATTAACTTACTAAAAAAAACATGTTATGTGTTAGCTCCACAATCGCTCTCATTAAATAAAATATAAAATCACCCTTAGATTTATCAAGCTATGTATGTATGTATGTATGTATGTATGTATATGTACATATTTAGATAGTTTCCAACTAGTTTGAATTTGCTAACTTTCATATAACTATCAAACAGCAATTTTTAAGTTCTAATTTAAAATACTTAGTAATTGTGTTCACATTAATTCAAAGTATCCATAAATTTCTTTTATACTTAATAGATTATATAAATTATCTATTTTTCCTCTATGTAAATTAGTTTTCTTCACCGACTTGGCCAACCCTAGGCCAAATATGAATTTGCAATGAAGAGAAAATGTTTGAGGCCATTAAACAATAATTGAGAGGTTATGGATTTGCAGCCCAAATTAAAGGTTTGAGAATTTTGGTGCTATTTACCCTTTCAATTTCTACGTGTCTGATCCCAATAGAGAAGATCAACTTTTTACATTCACACTCATTTTGGTCTTAACCAAGTTGACATAAATCTTATTCTATCTTATGACTGGCTAGAGTTCAAGTTTATATTTATATAAAGGAATTGTTTTTCTTGCGACCGGTAGGTGAGTTTAGGTTAGTTGGGATACAGTGCAAAGTATGTTAGATTATATAATATTTATCTCTTATAACCTTTATAAGTATGACAAATATATATATATATATATATATATATATATATCTTTGTTTTCTTTTTGTACAGAATGGGACAGAGGAGAAAATCATATAAATATGAATTTGGCACCTGGTCGAAGTGGCTGAAATTGCGTAAGAGAATTTGGAGATTGTGGGTTTAATGATTCGAGCCAATTCATTTTAAGTTAAAATAATTTAATTTAAAATATTTTATTTTTTATTTTACGTTTTTTTCCTAGAACCAATTTCTAAAAAGCAAATATTATAAAGGTGCAATAATCCATTTGAAATTTTTTTATTATGTATTAAATTTCTATGAATTTTTTAATGCCTAAAAAATAAAATTCATAAAAGAATTAATAGTATCATAAAAATTTTATAATCAATGGCTTATTTCAACTAAATAATATTTATTTTCAAATTGATTTTTTGGTAAAAAAATATAAATATAAAAATAAATTATTTTTAATTTAGTTTACTTAACTTAAATTAATCTCTTGAGCCTCATATTCTATATGAGCGTCTTCAATAGTTTTCCTATAATTTCTACAAGATAAAGAATTAAAAATTAAAATCTTGATAATTTTTCTATTCCAACTCCCATAGCTTTCTTATTTTATAGAATTTTGCATTTATTATATAACAATTAAATATTATAAATTTAAAGTAAATTTGAATTAATGGCTAGTTTAGTTATTAAAATAATTTAATATTCTATATTTAAAATAATAATATAATGGATAAGTGAGAAAAGTAAAAAAGTAGATGAGAAAAAGAGTCGAAAAATAAATTGTGAAGCGAGAGGGGAAGAACAATAATTTTTAAAATTTCTACAAATATAAAAAATTAAACTTTTTCTTTTACTTTATTTTTTATTTTAAAAATTGAGATAAGAAAGTTATTGCAGTGAAAAAGTGCTCGGCAAAACAAAGAAAAACTACGAACTGGAAAAGCCGTTCTGAAACTCAAAATATCTTTCTGCTAAACCAAAACCCACGGCAAGGGAGTTACGAAGACCCGTAATTGGAGCTCGAAATTTCCGACCATGGGGTCCATGTACCAGAAGGAACTAATTACGGGAAAAATACAAAACTTCCCTTAGGCTTTTACCAAACATACAATTACCCCATTATTTTAGGAATCCTACACTTTGTTCTCCTAAACCATCAGCGCCATTCATTAGCCTGTCTGTTAAGAACTAAGATGGTCAGCGCAGCCCAAAGGTTCTAATTGACCTTTATAGGATTTGAAAAGTGTTGAGATCAACACCAATATTTTTTATATGATTTCTGACTAATCCTAAACATTTTTCAATTTTATGTTTGTACCCAAATATTTTTTTCATAAATATTTTATTATATTTTTATTTTATAGTCTTTTTAATAGCTTTATATGAATTTTTTTTTTCATAGTAGCTGTGCTTCTTTTGGGATATTCTAATTTTAATTTTCTTTCGATACCCTTTTTTTTTTTTACCAACTTAAAAAGTATGAAAGCTCAGGGGCAGAGTTTCTAGGAGGGGAAGAGGCTAGGGAGAAAGTTGCCGTTTCTCTCTTCCTTGGTCTGGCAGTCAACAAAAATGCTTTCACAAATTAATGTTAGACGACGATCGTCACAGGACAAATGGAATTTAAAGAGTTTTATGCTTATAATATTCTTTTTATTACATATTTAAAAAAAAAAACAAAGTCATTTTCTCGCACCATCTCCACCCAGCGGTATAATTAAAACACCTTACCTAACTAAATTAAATATGGCAATTGGGTAGGTCGGGTTAGACTTGGATCTGGTCATTCAGGTTCAAATTTAATCGGATTAGCATGTATTTGGGTCTAAGTCAGATTATTTGGGTTCGGGTTGATTTCAAGTTCAGGTTATATTAGGTAGAGTTTATTTTGGTTCAGATTCAATCAGGTTGGGTTATTTGGTCTTAGGCCAAACATAATTTAATTTTTTTGTTTACTCGGTTCACTAATGTATAAGCTGAAATTGCTGAATCGATTCAATTTTTTTGTTTAATTTTGATTAAAATTTAATTTAACTAGACATAAAAAATAATATAAAATTTATGAAGATATATTAATATATAATTTTTTTAATAAAATACTCTATCTGTGCCAAGTTCTTTGTAACATTCACTATTTAACAATTAATCAATTATTTTTTATTTTCAACATTTTAATATATAAATAAAAAATATTTATATTAAATAATAAATAAAGACCTATAGTTTCTAAATATATACTTTTAAAATTTTTTTCTAACAAATAATACTTCTAATATGAATAGATTTAATTTAAACTATTCAGAAAAATTAAATGTTTCAAAGAATATGGAACGGAATGAGTACTATAATTTCTAAAACCTAATTATTCCTATATCTCTCTCACCGTTTCACTAATCATTTCTCATAACTCTTACTCATTTGCTCTACTATGTTAAATCATAGTTTTTTAAAGTTTTTGTCGACCAAATAATTTGTGTTGATTTAAGTTAAATCAGGTTTTGTCAGGTTTAGTTATCGAGTCATATCGGACTCAGGTTTTTTAGGTTTTACTTTAATCGGGTTTGGATCATTGACTTGTTTAGTCAAATTGGGTCAGGTCAGGCTTGGATTCGGATGTGTCGGACAAGATCTTCAGGTTGGGTCAAATTTTAGTTACCATCCCTAACCTAAATTGTGCAGTAAATAAATAAATATCACATTTGATAGAAGTTAGTAGTAGTACAAGTATCCTGCCAAAATTTGAACTGAGAAAACGTTGCTCTTTGAACAATTAATGAAGTAGCATCTTTTAATTTCCATTTTTCAATATCCTAAAAAATAGCTCATCACCGTATATAACAGGACTGAGTGGAACCTGAGCCTGGCACATCTATAAATAGCATCAAACTCAAACACTATGCTCATCGATCACAACCACAAACATCCCTATCCCTTGCTTGACTAGCATTAGGTAGGCTGCTCACAACATATGGCCCCAAAACTTTCTGTTCTTCTCCCATCTTTCTTCCTCTTTCTGATATTGCACCAAGCTGTTGAAGCAAGAAATCTCAAACCCAGCGTCTCCAAATTTGCTCAAGTCCTCCAAACCCTTGAAGGTTCCATCAAGGGGCAGACCGTCCAGGGCCTTAACCAAGTTAAGCACTATCTTCAACACTATGGCTACTACCCCAACAACGTCGACAATCTCACCGATGACTTCAATGAATCCCTGGAATCTGCAGTTAAACTTTATCAGAAAAACTACCGTCTCAAAGTAACTGGTCAAATAGACGCCGATACTATCAAAGAGATGACCATCCCTCGTTGCGGAAATCCAGATATCATGCATCACCCGACCAAACCCTCCCACAAGCCCAGCAAATTCCACATGGTGGCCCACTACACTTTCTTCGACGGCTCGCCTACGCCTAGGTGGTCCAAGACCCAGTTAACTTACAGTTTTGTTGGCGCCGAAATCATCCCGCTGGACCAGCTCCGCCAGGTATGTGAAAGCGCGTTCTCAAAGTGGGCTCAGTATTCGGGTTTTACATTTCAGGAAGCGTCCCAGGGAGAGCAGAGTGACATCACCATCGGCTTCTTCAGCGGCGACCACGGCGACGGGTATCCGTTCGATGGCCCAGCACCAGCGGGGACGGTGTTGGCTCACGCGTTCCCGCCGGAAAACGGGAAGTTCCACTACGATGCAGATGAGAGCTGGAGCACGCAGCCGAGTATGAATGAAGTGGACTTAGAATCAGTAGCGACGCATGAAATCGGGCACCTGCTGGGACTCGGGCACAGCATGGACCCGAATGCGATCATGTACGCAGAAATCGGGCTCGGAGAAATCAAGCGGGATTTGGCTCAGGACGACATTGATGGAATTCTCGCTCTCTATTCCAACTGACACTGAGAAGCGTCCACGCTTAATTTCGTAGGTTAAGACGACTTACGACTGAGAGCGACGGCTTCGTATGTTGGAAAAACTTTATGAGTGGATTTAAATGATATGCTATAGGAGGAGATCATAATAATGGATTAGTGTAGCGATCGATGCAATATGTATATGTATGTATGTATGTACATATATGTGTGTGTATGTGTGTGCATATATATATATATGGGTCTTTCTACTATGAGGCCATGGTTTCGTGACCTCTCTGTGCGGTCAAATGAGATCAACGGATCAGGATTAATTTTAGAAATAAAATTCATCTTGTTTGTCGAACCAGGAAAAGAAGAAACCTATAGAGCCAGTTTCTAAATAAACACAAGAAACACAAACTAATTTGGCGAGAACATGGTCCGATCTTTCAGCGTTTGAAACGGAGTAGACTGCTTTCTTCTCTAATTGATTTAGCTGCCATGGCTATTATTCTGAATATCCGAAACCCAAGTCAAAACTGTGTTTTCTTGGTGGTTACCTAGTGGAAAGGCTACGATTGCCGAAAGGATTCGATAATTTTTGGAAGCTTCAGTTCTTCGCTTGTTGTGGGTATCACGTTCGGAGATTCATTGAGAGGGGAAAATCCTTTGCGGCTTCAGTTCTTCGGTTGCTACTGGGTATTGCTTCTCTCTTTTGATGTTTGGATCTTTCGTGAAAGTCGAGAATGTTTGAAGAAAGATTGGTGATATAAAGAAAAAATTTGATTCCAATGGCATTGTGTTCTAGACCTTTTCTCTTATTCTTGTATCGGTTGGATTAATGATTATAGTTCCCAACATTGTTTTCTTGTCCTTTAGTTTCGTGTTAGCACTCATAATTCCAGCAATAGTAGTAAATACTTGTGGCAACGTCGGGTTTTCTGGAGTCGCCACCAATCGGTTTTCGCTCAGGTCGATTGGATACCTTAAAATATGGTCTGCGAGAGTTCGGGGATCGGGAGTACGGTTACGCTAAAACAATATTGTTATAGCGCCCAAAATTGGCACCTTAGTTGATTTTAATTTTGTTTTACTTTGCTTAAAAAAAATTCAGTTAATTTTCAAACTAGAAATTTTAACTGAATTAGTTGAATGCGGATTTTTGGAAATTAATTTGTATAGAATTTTATACTTCCGAACCATGGACTCTGCCGAGTCATTTGGACACGGAAGATTTTGATTCCGAACCATGGACTCTGCCGAGTCATTTGGACACGGAATTTGATGAAATTTTAAACAATTTTATCCATATTGTAAAAATATGGATTTTTATCTGTTTATTTAATTTGTTTATTTTAAAAAGTTTGATATTTTCCAAATCGTAGATCCTACCGGATCATCCGGATATGGAAATTGATTTATCGTAATTATTTAATTCTTATTATTATGAAATTAATTTTTAAATGGTAATTCTTTTTGTTTATGAATGATTTTTAATACTAACTAAAAAATTTATCTTTATATTTTTTACTTCTTTTTTTACTTTCTTTCTTTTTCTTCTTTTTTTACTTATTTTTACTTCTTTTTTTTAATTTCTTTTAATTTCTTTTCTTTTCTTTCTTTTTTATTCTTTTCTTTCTTTCTTTGCTTTTTCTTTTTCTTTCTTTTATCTTTCTTTTCTTTTTCTTATATTTCTTTTTTTTCTTGTTTACTTTTTTTGTTTTTCTTGTTTAATGAAAGATATTTATTATTTTAAAGGATTACTCAATTTATAAAAGAATTAAAAAAAATAATAATTAATTTTTATTTAATAAGAAGTTAATTTAAAAGAATTAAAGAGTTTAAAAATAAAAATTTTGATCATGGTACGGGGCGTTGTTACTCAGCCAGACCCTCTTCACCAGGTGAAGCAGCTCAAAAGCGGGCACGAGACAGTTTCCAGCCAATATACCATGAACTAAAAAAATTTTTATTTTTTATTATTTTTTTATTATTATTTTTTTTTATTAAGAGAATCAAAAATTTTAAACAAAAGAAGAAAAGTTTTGATATTTATTTAATTTATTTTTGGAATAAAAGATTATTTAACCGAAAACTTATATGTATTTTAAAACAAAAGTCTTGATATTTTTATTTTTATATTCTTCTTTGTTTGATGAAAGATTTTTTTTTTTTATTTTAATTTATATTTCTGAAAATATATCTAATCAATAAGTCAAAAATATTTAAGAGAAAATTCAATTATTTTTGTTTTATTTTGTATTATTTTGAAATTATTTGATTAAGATTTTTATAAAGGAAACAAAAAGTTATATCTTTTAATAAGTAAAATATTACTGAATAACATATTAACCCAAAATTTTTATTCTTTTCATTCTTTTTATTAATAAAGAAAACTAAAAAAAATTATATTTTTAAAAGAAATAAATAAAATATTATTGAAAAATATTAACTCAAAAATTTTACGCTTTTTATTCTTTTTAATAAAGAAAACTAAAAAAAATTATATATTAATAGATAATTAATATATTAGTCTAAAGTTTTTTTTTTATTTTTTATAAAGAAAAAAAAAATTTATTTATATATTTTATTTTAAAAATATTTCCGAGCCATGGATCCTGGCGGATCATTTGGTCATGGAGTTTTAATTAAATTTTTTTATTTCATTAATTATTAATTTTAAAGATGTATTAAAAGAATGGTTTTATGTTTATTTATTTATTTATTTTATTTTTGAATTATTTCATTATGTTTGTTTATTAAAAGGAATAAAAACTTTGTTTCAAAATAAAAAAAAAGTAATTTTTATTAGCCTTTAGAAAATTATTCACATAAAATTCCTTTTTTTATCTTTTAATCATAAAAAAAATTCAATTAATAAAGTGGGGCTTTTTGGCCATCCACTTTAATAACACAATAATAATAAAAGTTAGCACAATTAATATAGTTAGATTAGTTGGATTAGTTAGTTAATAACAATAAAAAAGGTTAGTAAAAGTTAGATTAAATTAATTAACAACAATAATAAAAATTAGCCAAGTTTAATTAAATTAATGGTTAACAACAATAATAAAAAGTTAGTCAAGTTAATTAAGTTAATTAATTACAACAAAAATAAAAGTTAGACAATTTAATTAATTTAATTAATTAACAACAATAATAAAAGTTAGCCAAGTTTAATTAAGTTAATTAATTAACAACAATAAATAAAAATTAACCAAGTTTAATTAAGTTAATTAATTAACAACAATAAATAAAAGTTAGCCAAGTTTAATTAAGTTAATTAATTAACAACAATAAATAAAAATTAGCCAAGTTTAATTAAGTTAATTAATTAACAACAATAAATAAAAGTTAGCCAAGTTTAATTAAGTTAATTAATTAACAACAATAAATAAAAATTAGCCAAGTTTAATTAAGTTAATTAATTAACAACAATAAATAAAAATTAGCCAAGTTTAATTAAGTTAATTAATTAACAACAATAAATAAAAGTTAGCCAAGTTTAATTAAGTTAATTAATTAACAACAATAAATAAAAGTTAGCCAAGTTTAATTAAGTTAATTAATTACAACAAAAATAAAAGTTAGACAATTTAATTAATTATTAACAACAATAATAATAAAGGTTAGTAAAAATTAGCAAGTTAGTTGTTAGTTGCTAATAACAAAAAAAAAAAAAAAGGTTAGTAATAATAACAATAATAAACAAATAAATAAACAAGTAAAAAAATAAATGAGTTAGTTAATTAATTTTCTGCAAAGACAAAATAAAAAGGTTAGTGACCTAATAGAAAGAAATTGAAAAGATGATGGGTGAAACAAGAGTTATACCCTTTAGTTTTTGTTTTTGAATCCCAGGAAAGAGGCGCGACACGGACGGCGTGGGGGGAGGGAGGGGCAGCCAGGCGAGCGGCGGCGAGGGCACGGGGCGCAAGGGCGTGGGGGCGGAAGCGCAGGGCGACGGCGAGCACGGGCGGAGGGGCAACGGCGCGAAGCGGAGGGCGGTGGAGGAGCGGCGGGCAGCAGCCGGCGCAGGGAGAGAAGAAGAAAAGGGGAACGGCGCGGCGGCGGACGTCAGGCTGGGTACGACGGCGACGGCGGCGGGACGGCCGGACGACGGCGGCAGGACGGCTGGGCGGAGGCGTGGTGGCCGGCGGACGGCGGTGGTGGGCACGGCGAGAGAGAGAGAGAGAGAGAGACGGAACAGAGAAAAGAAAAAAAAGTTTTGGCTTTCTGGGGAAGAAGGGAAGAGGGCTGGGGCTAAGGGCTGTAATTTTATTTTTTTTTTAAAACGGAGCTCTAAGTTTTTTTGCTATTTTTTTCTGTGTTCATCACTGAATTTGGAGGGGTATTTATAGAAGGAGTTTGGCTGAACTGTGGACGGATAAATTAATAAAAAATTTCAAACTTATCTCTTAAATTGGTAAAATGACAATTTTAGTCCTTTACGTCTCTCAGCCTCTGGATAAGTTCCTGAAGCTTCTGATTTTGACAATTTTGTCGTTTTCTGTCAATTTGAGCCAAAAACGTCGGCAGGCTCAAAATTTTATGTGACAAACTGCCAAATGCTCCTGGAACTTTCAGAATTTGTCAATTTTGCCTGAAACTTCTTAATTTTGTCATTTTTACCTCAAACTTTTAAATTTTGTCATTTTTATGGAGTTTTCTTTTTTTCTTTCAAACATACACATATACACACATATATCAAATCTTAAAAAAAATATATATATTTTAAAAATTTAGTAATAATAATAACAATAATAATAATAATACATTTTTTTATTTAATTTTTTTTATTTAATTTTTTTTTTAAAATTATTTTAATGGCCGGACGAAATTGGGTGTCAACAGCTGCCCCCCTTTGCATGCTTCATGGGACATGATGTATGCAAAGTTAGTTACCAAATTTCGTCCAGCTTAGCTAGGCATTGAAAACCTTCTCGCCGCCTAAACTCTGAGGTTTAAGGAAAGGTCCTTAGAACCTCTAACGATAGGAAAGGTTCTATCGTTGTAAGATGGACTGAATGATTGATTGTTTGTTTGAGGTTTAAGGAAAGGTCCTTAGAACCTCTAACGATAGGAAAGGTTCTATCGTTGTAAGATGGACTGAATGATTGATTGTTTGTTTGAGGTTTAAGGAAAGGTCCTTAGAACCTCTAACGATAGGAAAGGTTCTATCGTTGTAAGATGGACTGAATGATTGATTGTTTGTTTGAGGTTTAAGGAAAGGTCCTTGGAACCTCTAACGATAGGAAAGGTTCTATCGTTGTAAGATGGACTGAATGATTGATTGTTTGTTTGAGGTTTAAGGAAAGGTCCTTAGAACCTCTAACGATAGGAAAGGTTCTATCGTTGTAAGATGGACTGAATGATTGATTGTTTGTTTGAGGTTTAAGGAAAGATCCTTAGAACCTCTAACGATAGGAAAGGTTCTATCGTTGTAAGATGGACTGAATGATTGATTGTTTGTTTGAGGTTAAGGAAAGATCCTTAGAACCTCTAACGATAGGAAAGGTTCTATCGTTGTAAGATGGACTGAATGATTGATTGTTTGTTTGAGGTTTAAGGAAAGGTCCTTAGAACCTCTAACGATAGGAAAGGTTCTATCGTTGTAAGGTGGACTGAATGATTGATTGTTTGTTTGAGGTTTAAGGAAAGATCCTTAGAACCTCTAACGATAGGAAAGGTTCTATCGTTGTAAGATGGACTGAATGATTGATTGTTTGTTTGAGGTTAAGGAAAGATCCTTAGAACCTCTAACGATAGGAAAGGTTCTATCGTTGTAAGATGGACTGAATGATTGATTGTTTGTTTGAGGTTTAAGGAAAGGTCCTTAGAACCTCTAACGATAGGAAAGGTTCTATCGTTGTAAGATGGACTGAATGATTGATTGTTTGTTTGAGGTTTAAGGAAAGGTCCTTAGAACCTCTAACGATAGGAAAGGTTCTATCGTTGTAAGATGGACTGAATGATTGATTGTTTGTTTGAGGTTTAAGGAAAGGTCCTTGGAACCTCTAACGATAGAAAAGGTTCTATCGTTGTAAGATGGACTGAATGATTGATTGTTTGTTTGAGGTTTAAGGAAAGGTCCTTGGAACCTCTAACGATAGGAAAGGTTCTATCGTTGTAAGATGGACTGAATGATTGATTGTTTGTTTGAGGTTTAAGGAAAGGTCCTTAGAACCTCTAACGATAGGAAAGGTTCTATCGTTGTAAGATGGACTGAATGATTGATTGTTTGTTTGAGGTTTAAGGAAAGGTCCTTAGAACCTCTAACGATAGGAAAGGTTCTATCGTTGTAAGATGGACTGAATGATTGATTGTTTGTTTGAGGTTTAAGGAAAGGTCCTTGGAACCTCTAACGATAGAAAAGGTTCTATCGTTGTAAGATGGACTGAATGATTGATTGTTTGTTTGAGGTTTAAGGAAAGGTCCTTGGAACCTCTAACGATAGGAAAGGTTCTATCGTTGTAAGATGGACTGAATGATTGATTGTTTGTTTGAGGTTAAGGAAAGGTCCTTAGAACCTCTAACGATAGGAAAGGTTCTATCGTTGTAAGATGGACTGAATGATTGATTGTTTGTTTGAGGTTAAGGAAAGGTCCTTAGAACCTCTAACGATAGGAAAGGTTCTATCGTTGTAAGATGGACTGAATGATTGATGTCGAGGCAAAGGTTCCATCCTTAAAACCTCAAATTGATTGATTGATCTCGAGGCAAAGGTTCCATCCTTAAAACCCCGGATTGTTTGATTTTGAGGCTAAAGAGCTTTCCTTAGGACCTCGAGCGAAATTTATATGAAAGCAATTGAAATTGGAATAATTTTCTTCGAAAGTGTGAATTTTCATAATAGGTGAGTGCAAAAATTTAAACTTCGATAAGATGAGTGAATCTTGATGATGACAATAACACTGACAAATTATGTAAAGGGAACGGATGTTTGGAATCAATATCCAAGGTTCATCTAATATTTTCTTCAGTAAATATAGATTCCCTTGTGAGATATGTCATCCAAATAAGGTTAAAGCTTAACTACCCCAAAATGTTATGCCTAGTAGACCTAATAGGATGCGTCTCAAGAGTAATAAAAATTACTCTTTACTCAGCCATTCCAACCTAAAGGCATTGTCGCATGGTTTTAATATCAGCATGGACGAAACTATCTTATATATAAAAAAAAGAAATTCCCTGAAAAGAAAAACTGAAACGCGAAAGAAAATGCTGATAATAAAACTAAAGGACAAGAAAAACGGATCAGATAGCTTCTTTCTTCCACAATACTTCAACAGGGTGAGTAGAGGACCATTATGGGAGTGAACTGGTCGGGAAAGACTGTCGTGTCCAGTCTATCTGAATCATTGCTGGATCTGGTTCAGGAACAAAAGCTTGTATTTTATCTAGCAATTCTTCAGCAGTTGTTGCGGATATTATGATTCGCCGTGCCACTCTTGATATGAAATTCTTCTGCATAGCATAATCCATAAAAGCTATCAGACCTGTAAAGAAATTGTTAACATTTAAAAGCCCAATGGGTTTCTTATGCAAATTAAGTTGGGCCATGGAAGCAATTTGAAAGACTTCTCCCAACGTGCCAAAACCACCTGGTAGAGCGATAAAAGCATCAGCATTTAAAAGCATTTGTAACACACGCTCTTGCAAATTTTTAACCACTAATTCTTCTCCAATCGTGCCCCCAGAAACAAATTTCAAAGGTCCAGGGATGATGCCCAAAACTTGACTTCCTCCTAAAGATGCTGCTGATGCTACACCTCCCATTAATCCGACACTACCTCCTCCATAAACTAAATGTATTTTTCGCTCAGCTAATACTCTACCCAAATGGTTGGCTGCCTTTAAATACTCTTCATCTTTTCCAGGAAAAGCCCCAGAAAATACACAAATACTTCGGGATTTACGAGTTGGGGTTTTCTCCATTCCTATCCTTATCCTTGTGAGAAAAGAGGATATATTTATAGAGATGAAGAGATAAGGCAATAATTTTATTTTCAAGAGTGGATACATTATTGCCAGCTATACACAGTAGTCACGAGTATGACTCTGGTCAGGTATGGGTACACTATCGTTAAAAGAGGAGGAAAATTTTCAAAATAGTTGTTAGCATGTACAGTAGTCACTACTGTAGCTTATGTCAGGAGTAGGTACGTGATTGTTGGAAGAGAAGGAAAATTTCAAAAGTGGCAGCTATATACAGTAGTCCGTGTCAGGAGTGGGTACATTATTGCCAAAGGGGAGGAAAATTTCAAAAGCGACAGCTAGCACGTACAGTAATCGTAACTATGGCTCATGTCAGGAGTGGATACATTATCGCTGAAAGGGGAGGAAAATTTCAAAAGCGACAGCTAGTACGTACAGTAATCGTGACTTTGGTTCACGTCAGGAGTGGATACATTATTACCAAAAGGGGAGGAAAATTTCAAAAGCGACAGCTAGTACGTACAGTAATCGTGACTTTGGTTCACGTCAGGAGTGGATACATTATTACCAAAAGGGGAGGAAAATTTCAAAAGCGACAGCTAGCACGTACAGTAATCGTGACTTTGATCCTCGTCTTCCACTGGCTTTGCGTCCAGTAATGGCTTCAATGCTTTCTATGAATCGGTGATTTGCATCTCATCTAGCTTTCTCACAAACTGGCAAACAGGGTCGTTTAGGGTCAGATTCCCAAGACTGTAACGATCTCGTTCTTTTTGGAAAATTATCCATAATCCAACAACCTCAAATTGCACTATTCCACAAGAATGCGCTTCAAGAACCTCTCGAATATCTTCTAGAGATTCCTTACGCAAGCCATTCTTAATGAATCTTATTCTATCATTACGATTTCTGGTGATCACTCCTGGAGCACGACATTTATTGCCGCAAATCCACCATCCACAATTATGACAAACGCCTAGCCTCTTTGCTCTTCTTTTTTTGGCATAAGCGCTTTTACCAAAGCCGGGCATACGGGGAAAGAACGCTTCGGGAACTTCACCAGCTGAACGAACCTTAGCTTCAATTAGCCACCGCACATTATCAGGAATGCCTTTGTGCATAAATACTCTGAATCGTTCACATCTAGCTTGATAAATCTTTTTAAGAACATTTATTGGGAAGGAAGGAAAATACTTTCGTAGGGCGGAAAGAGAAGACTCCATTGATGAAGGAGGCAAAGAAAGAAATTAGTGATTGTAGGAAACGAACATAACTAACACATATTTATAGTGATGAAAGGGATGATGCGTTTATTACACTTACAGAAGCAAGTACATTATTGTCAAAAGAAAAGACAAATGACAGCTTATATGTACAGCAATCATGACTGTGGCTCTCATCTTCCACTGATTTATGTCTAGTAACGGCTTCAATGCCTTCTATAAGTCGGGGATTTGCTTCCCATCCAGTTTTCTCACAAACTGGCAAACAGGGTCATTAAAAGTTAGATTTCCAAGACTGTAACGATCCTGTTCTTTACGGAAAGTCCACCATAAATCCATAATTTCCCATTGCACTATTTCACAAGAATGTGTTTCAAAAGTTAATAGGATATCATCCAAAGATTCCTTACGCAGGCCATTCTTGATGAATTTTCTTTTATCTTCATGATTTCTGGAGATGTATCCTAAAAAGCGACATTTAGTATTACAATTCCATCGTCCACATTTATGACAGACACCTAGCCTCTTTGCTCTTCGCTTTTTGGCATAAGCGCTTTTACCAAAGCCGGGCATACGGGGAAAGAACGCTTCTGGAACTTCACCAGCTGAACGAACCTTAGCTTCAATTAGCCACCGCACATTGTCAGGAATGCCTTTGTGCATAAAGACTCTAATCCTTTCACATCTAGCTTGGTAAATCATTTTAAGAACATTTATTGGGATGGAAGGAAAGTATTTTCGCATGGCGGAAAGAGTAGAATCCATTGATAAAAGAAGAATTTGAGAGAAGAGATGAAGAAATCAGTTATTGTAGGAAACTGAGAGTCAGAGAGTATTGCATCCGCTACTTAACCGGAAAGAAGAACACGCATTTATAGCGATGAAAGGATAACGTGTTAATTACGCTTACAGGAACAAGTATATTAAAAGAAAAGACAAATGACAGCTTATATGTACAGGAATCATGACCGTGGCTCTCATCTTCCCCTGATTTATGTCCAGTAATGGCTTCAATGCCATTTATAAGTCGGGGATTTGCTTCCCATCCAGTTTTCTTACAAACTGACAAACAGGATCGTTTAAAGTCACATTCCCAAGACTGTAACGGTTTCGTTCTTTATGGTAAGTCCTCCATAAACTGATAATTTCACCTTGCACTTTTCCACAAGAATGCGTTTCAAGAGTCTCTCGGATATCTTCCAGAGATTCCTTACGCAGGCCATTCTTAATGAATTTTCTTTTATCTTCACGATTTATGGAGATGTATCCTAAAGAGCGACATTTAGTAATACAATTCCATCGCCCACATTTATAACACACGCCTAGTCTCTTTGCTCTTCGCCTTTTGGCATAACGGCTTTTACCTAAACCGGGCATGCGGGGCATAAATGCATCTGGAACTTCACCCGCCAGACGGACCTTAGCTTCAATTATCCACTGCACATTATCGGGAATGCCTTTGCGTGTAAAAACTCTGATTCTTTCACATCTAGCAAGGTAGATCTTTTTAAGGACTTTTATTGGAAAGGAAGGAAAGTATTTTCGCAGTGCAGAAAGAGTAGAATCCATTGATGAGAGAAGAATTTGAGAGAAGAGGGAAATGAATCAGTTATTGAAGGAAACTTAGATAACCGACTGGAAGAACATGCATTTATAGCGATGAAATGGATAACGTGTCGATTACACTTACGGGAGCAAATACATTATTAAAAGAAAAATGGAAAATTTTAAATATGATAAATTGTATGTACAGTGATTGTGACTGTGGCTCACATCTTCCACTGGTTTTACGTCCAGTAACGGGATTAATGGCTTCTATGAGTCGAGGATTTGCTTCCCATCCAGTTTTCTTACAAGCTGACAAATAGGGTCGTTTAATGTCAGATTCCCGGGACTGTATCGTTCTCGTTCTTCATGAAAAATGCTCCATAAATCGAGAAGTTCACGTTGCACGGATCCACAAGAATGCGTCTCAAGAGTCAATTGGAGATCATCCAATGAGTCCTTACTCAGGCCATTCTTAATGAATCGTATTTTATCTTCTCGATTATCAGAGATCATCCCTAAAGAACGACATTTAGTATTACAGGTCCAGCGTCCGCATTTATGACAGACGCCTAGTCTCCTCGCTCTTCGTTTTTTGGCATAAGAGCTTTTGCCTACACCAGGCATGTGAGACACAAATGCCTCTGGGATTTCACCTGCCAGACGAACCTTAGCTTCAATTAACCACCGCACATCTTCAGGGATTCCTTTATGCATCAGAGCTCTTAATCGTTCACAGCGAACTTGGTAGATCTTTTTGAGGATGTTCATTGGGAGAGAAGGAAAATATTTTCGCAAGGCAGAAAAAGTAGGATCCATTTTCTAGGAGAAAGTAAAAGAAAGGAGGGAGGAAATGATCAGTTATTATGGGCAACTGAGAGAACCGACTTGAGAGTCACGGAGTACCGTATCCGCCGCTTAACCGGAAAAGTGAATCCTACTTTATTTTGATGTGATAGATATTTCATCCAGCTGACGTCGATTCAGTCCTTGATTATTGAATCCATTGTCCGCTTTTGACGAATTTTCAACGATAATATTTCTTGATGTCTGCCTTATCTTTGACGATAGCTATCACTCATCTTGGATGCTGTTAAGCTGGCATCAATTCTGTTCTTTTAGGTGTAGCCTCAATTGCCAGGCTTTTGACGAATTTTCAACGACAATATTTCTTGATGTCTGCCTTATCTTTGACGATAGCTATCACTCATCTTGGATGCTGCTAAGCTGGCATCAATTCTGTTCTTTTAGGTGTAGCCTCAATTGCCAGGCTTTTGACGATATTGTATGCTTTATCCTTGGATTCCTGATGGGGCTGGGTCCAGCGTATTAGCTATGCGTCCAATTAGTAAGAGCTGATGTCATTAAGATCTCAGCTTATACTGCTGCAATCATGCTGCGGACATGCTTTTCATTTGATCCCTGTTATGTAAAAGCCATGCATGCATGATGTGAAATGCATGAATGCAAGGCATGTGTAACTGATGTTTTTTTTTTTTTTTTTTAATCTAGCTCTTCATGTCTTTGCTTTACTTTACTGGATCTTCTTTGTGATTTCCTTCTCGAACTATTATTGAATCTCTTTATGCTTTCCAGCTGTTGTCCATTGTCTCAAAAGCCCAACTCTGTTCAAAAATCCTCTTTCCTTGCCTTATTTTTGAATTTTGACCTCAATTTTCTTTAATGCCCGCCTCATATTTTATGCTTCTCTGGATAATTGTCCCTGTTGAAATATTCGTGAGCATGATTCTTTCCTGCTGACATAGACATGTTAAGACTTCTGAAATGATCATTCAGGCTACCACCAAGGCTATCTCCCAAAGATTTGTTACTCCTTCTTCTTTGTTAGCCTATGTTCTGTGCTGCTCGCAAAGCAGGACCTCAATCTTACCTGTTTTAATTCACAAAGCTTATCAAAGTAATCTACGGTCTTTGTTTTTTTCTAAGTTTTAATTATTACTATTCTTCCTTCAAAAGTCACAATTTATTGCACACTTAAGGCTAGTAGGAATGTGAGATTTGAAGGAAAAGAACTGGATAGAAGCGACTTTAGCATTTTGAACGTGAGAATCTAAGGTAAGTTAAAGAGAATTGGCTTTTATTTATGGGTAAAAGAATATGAAAATCTTGGGTACAGATAGATAATGAAAGTGTAAGGGAAGAAAGCTCTCTTTGACAACTTTGATCAAATAAACTTTGGTAACCCTGTATCCACTTCTCCCCTTCTGTTCGAAAATTTCTTCATTATGCAAAGTATTTCTTTACTGCATCCGAATTTACTGGCTTCGGTAATTCTCGTCCATCCATTTCTGTCAGAATTAGTGCCCCTCCTGAAAATGCTTTCTTCACGACATATGGCCCGTCATAATTTGGTGTCCATTTTCCTCTTGAATCATGTTGCATGGGTAAAATTTTCTTGAGCACTATGTCACCTTCGTGAAATTGTCGTGGGCGAACCTTTTTGTTGTAAGCACGAATCATCCTTCTTTGATAAAGTTGCCCATGGCAGAGGGCTATCATTCTTCTTTCATCAATTAGATTTAATTGCTCGTATCTAGCTTTGACCCATTCTGCTTCTCCTAATTGAGTATCCATTAGTACCCTTAATGAAGGAATTTCAACTTCGATGGGCAATACAGCCTCCATACCGTATACCAGAGAAAAAGGTGTTGCTCCAGTAGAAGTACGGGTAGAAGTTCTATAAGCATGTAGTGCAAAAGGTAACATCTCATGCCAGTCCTTGTAAGTGACGATCATCTTTTCAACAATTCTCTTGATATTTTTATTGGCCGCTTCTACTGCACCATTCATCATCGGTCGATAAGGTGCTGAATTGAGATGCTTGATTTTGAATTGCTGGCACAAAGTCTGCATCATTGCATTATTCAGGTTCGTGGCATTGTCTGAGATGATACACTCTGGCGGTCCATAGCGACAAATGATTTCTTTCTTAATGAACCGGCATACCACCTTTTGAGTTACGCTTGCATAAGACACAGCTTCTACCCATTTAGTAAAGTAGTCAATTGCAACTAGGATGAATTTGTGACCATTGGAAGCTTTAGGGGTAATCGCTCCAATAACATCGATTCCCCACATGGCAAAAGGCCAAGGTATTGCTGTTACATTAAGAGGAACAGGTGGAGCTTGGATCTTGTTGGCATATATTTGGCATTTGTGACATTTTCTTACGTGATTGACGCAATCACTTTCCAATGTGAGCCAATAGTAACCAGCCCTCATTATTTGTCTTGCCATGGTATGACCACTAGTGTGTGCTCCACATATTCCAGAATGAACTTCTTCCATGATCTTTCGTGCTTCATGAGTATCTACACAGCGAAGTAGCATCGAGTCTGGGGTTTTCTTGTAAAGTATGTCTAGGTTTAAAAGAAAACCCATTGACAATCTTCGTAGAAATTTCTTGTCATTTTCTGATACTTCTGGTGGATATACTCTTTCTTTGAGGTATTTCTTGATATCGTGATACCAAGGCTTTCCATCCAATTCTTCTTCGATGCTCATGCAATAAGCTGGAGAATCTATTATTCTCATCTCGAACACAGGAGTATGCTCGGGGTCACTGATCTTGTACATAACAGCCAAAGTAGCTAAAGCATCCGGTATTTGATTATCTTCCCTTGGAAGATGATGGAAGCTTATACTGTTGAATTTTCGAGCCAAGTCTAGTATGAGCTTTTGGTAAGGGATCAATTTTGAATCCCTTGTCTCCCATTCTCCGTTGATTTGATATATGACTAATGCGGAATCCCCATAAACTCGGAGATCTCGCACTTTCAATTCCAGTGCCATTTGGAGTCCCATAGCACATGCCTCATACTCTACTATATTGTTGGTACAAGGAAATGTAATTTTTGCTGTAAGAGGGAATTGCTCTCCACTTGGAGAGATGAGTATGGCTCCAATCCCTTGTCCCAAAGCATTAGATGCTCCATCGAATGCCATTTTCCATGTTTCATCATCTTTAGAGACTTCTTGTTCTATTGTCATTATATCTCCATCAGGAAACTCCATTTTCATTGGCTCATAATCATCCAATGCTCTATCAGCCAGATATTCAGCAATCACACTCCCTTTTACAGCCTTTTGGGTGACATACTGTATGTCGTATTCAGACAACAGCATTTGCCATTTTGCGATCCTGCCTGATAAAGCTGGTTTCTCAAAAATGTACTTAATGGGATCAGTCTTGGAGATTAGCAATGTGGTGTTGTTGAGCATGTAGTGTCGTAGTCGGTGTGCTACCCATGCAAGGGCACAACAGGACTTTTCTACTATTGAGTATTTCGCTTCATATGTGGTAAGCTTCTTGCTCAAATAGTAAATTGCGTGCTCTTTCTTGCCTGTCTCATCACGTTGACCCAATACGGATCCTAATGAAGAATCCTGTATGGATAAATATAGAATCAACGATTCTCCAGATCGGGGTGGTACCAAGACTGGTGGATTTGATAGATATTGCTTGATTTTCTCGAATGCTTCTTGGCATTCGTTATTCCACTCGATCGGATTGTTCTTCTTCAGTGATTTGAAAAGAGGTTCACACTTGGATGTCAATTGTGAAATGAACCTTGCTATGAAGTTGATTCTGCCCAGGAAACTTCTTACTTGTTTTGGAGTCTTCGGGGGTTGCATTTCTTGTATTGCTTTGACTTTACTCGGGTCAACTCGAATCCCATCCTTGCTGACCATGAAACCCAATAACTTTCCTGAAGAGGCTCCAAAAATACATTTGGCAGGATTCAACTTCAGTTGATATTTGCGAAGTCTATCGAATAGTTTTCTTAGCACTTTTAGATGCCCCTTAGCAGTGAAAGTTTTGGCGATCATGTCGTCTACATATACTTCAATTTCTTTATGCATCATGTCATGGAATAATGCAACCATGGCTCTTTGATATGTAGCACCAGCATTCTTTAACCCAAAAGGCATCACCTTGTAGTAGAAGGTACCCCAAAGGGTTATAAAGGCAGTTTTTATCATATCATCTGGATCAAGTTTGATTTGATTGTATCCAGAGAAGCCATCCATGAAGGAAAAATAGGAGTTTCCTGCGGTATTATCCACCAGCGTATCAATGTGAGGAAGTGGGAAGTTATCTTTAGGACTGGCTTCGTTCAATGGCCGGTAGTCCTGACAAACTCTTAGTTTCCCGCTTTCTTTCTTTTCGACTGGAACAATGTTAACCACCCATTCTGTATATTCAGCGACCCCAAGGAATCCTGCATCCCACAGCTTTCGAATCTCATCTTTCACTCTTAAGATTAGATCCGGCTTTAATCTTCGTAATTTTTGTCTGACAGGCTTCGCCCCAGGTTTCAAGGGTATTTTGTGTAGTACTATGTCTGAGCTTAGGCCAGGCATATCTTGGTATGACCAAGCAAACACATCCACATATTCTTTCAATAAATGGACTAATTCTTTTTTTTCTTCAGGAGGGAATAAAGTGCCAATCTTGACTTTTTTTACATCCTGACTGTCTCCCAGGTTGAATACCTCAGTTGGTTCTTGACTTGTTGCTCTTTCTTTTTCATCTCGCTCAATCATTTTTAATAGCTCAGGAGATACTTGAAGATCTTCGTCATCCGAGTCGGTAGTGTTTACAGGATTATCAAAGTTCATTCTTTCATTGTCATCAAAGAGAGTTTTGGGTCTGCATTATCCAGAGAGAAAAGAAAGAGAAGAAAGAAAAAAAAAAAAAAAAAAAAATGGCACGAATGAGATGGATGCAAACTGGTACTTTATTTACAATGTGCATAAATCACAACTTTATTGGAATAAAAAGCAATAACTAAAAGGTTCACTTAAACAAAGACTACACCCTATTGATTGAACCTTTCTTTAGGAGGTTTTTACTATTAGATTACTTTGGAAAGCTTTCGATTATAACAGGCAGTTCTATCGCCTCCCAATTGTTCAGCACATCCCGTGGGCCACAAGGTTGAACAAGCTCCTCCTCTTCAGGTGAATCGCTGATGATTGCCTGAATAGAAAGACTTTCAAAAGACTTGTTGATGTTGATAGTCAGCTTGCCTTCATTGTCATTTTTTGGAATGAGACCACCACTCACGAACGTTTCGGTGATTTCAGGGATATCCAGATTTCTTTCCTGGAGAGGATGCCCTGTTAATCGTGCAATCCTCTTTTCTCTCTTTTCAGCTATTGCCTTCATTTTATCATGTCTTGTCGGTGTGAAGCCTAGGCCGTATTTCCCTTCATTTGTGGTGATTTTCAATGGTTCTGTGATTCCTTGTAAATCTTGTCCCAGTCCTAACCCCGGTGAGTATCCTCCTTTTATCATGAGTTTGGCAACCATGCGACTTGTTTTAGAGATGCTAGGAATGGGTTCTTCTCCATATTCGCTGACATAAGCAGCATTGACAATCTCAAAAGACCTGAAGGAGCAATCAGGTATATTTTCATTGACTTCGACATATTGAGCATCCGCAGGTCTTGATAGCAGGATGTCTTCTTCAGCGAAGACCGTGATTATCTTTCCTTCAATAATGAATTTCATTTTCTGGTGTAATGAAGAAGGAATTGCTCCGGCCATATGGATCCATGGTCTTCCCAGCAGGCAAGTATAAGATGGACAAATATCCATGACTTGGAATGTGATGTGGAAAAGACAGGGACCAATCCCTATTGGTAGCTCTATTTCTCCAACAACATCTCTCTTCGTTCCGTCAAATGCTCGAACAACAATATGACTGTTGTTGAGGTATGATGGGTCTAAACCAATCTTATGTAAGGTTTCGAGTGGCATTACATTTAGAGCTGACCCATTGTCGATAAGAACTCTGGCCATAATCCGATCTTTGTATTTAATCGAAATATGCAGAGCCTTAGAGTGACCCCTTCCTTCTGCTGGTATTTCATCGTCAGTGAATGTGATGAGATTTTGTGCCGTGATGTTGTTGACAAGGTGGTCAAAGTTGTTCACGGAGATATCTTGTTCAACATAAGCCTTATTCAGGACTTTGAGAAGAGCTTCTCGATGGACATCAGAACTTAAGAGTAATGAAAGTATGGAGATCTTTGCTGGCAGACGGTTCAACTGCTCCACGATACTGTATTCACTTTGCTTTATGAGTTTGAGAAACTCAGTAGCTTGTTCATCTGTTACTGCTCGAGGCATCTCTTGCTCTTTAGATGTGTTAATAGGTCCATTTGCTGGATCCGTAACATTCTTCTCTTGTTGGAGCTTGTTCATTTGCTCGGGAGAATAACACCGACCGCTTCTAGTCATGCCCCCAACTTCTAACGGAGTTGATGTGATGTTAGAAGTATAGCCATAGTTCCATGGAACAGTTTTGTCTGATTTGTACGGGAATGGCTTTGGAACTTGAATTCTTAAAGGCTTGAGAGCAGATTTTGATATTGGAATGACTAGTGGTCTTGGCATGATATTGACTTCTTGTTCTTTAATTATCACATTCACGTCATCCTCTTTATCTGACATAAAAACGATGATTTGGGAGGAGTCCATAAGACTTTGTAGACTTTTACGGAATTCTGGGCATTCTTGGATAGAATGACTCTTACTGTTATGAAAGTTGCACCACTCCTCATCCTCGACTTCTTTATTTCCAGAAGACTTTCCTATGATAATCCCTTCTTTCACAAGGCATGAATATACATGCTTAAGAGGGGTTATGATATCATTGACTGTTTTCTTCATCGGCCAGTATTCTTCCATCATATTGACTGGTTTGGCTTGATGAGGAGGCAATGGATTATGAGTGACGTTTGGTTCATCGGAAAAGTCCAACCACTTTGACTCAATTAATTGTTGGACTATACGCTTCAATGCTATGCAATTTTCCAGTCCGTGGCCCACGGTACCATCATGATATGGGCAATTTATGTTAGGGTCATACCACCTTGGATACGGGGGTTCCAATGGCCTTGTAGGGATTGGGCGAATAAGTTGACTTTCGATGAGTTTTGGATACAGCTCAGTGTAAGTCATGGGAATTGGTGCGAAGATTTCTCTTGGTCTTGGTGCAGGTACTGGAGGAGTTGGAACAGGTGGCCGTAACTGATTAGGTCTGTTGGGAGGATAATTGTTGGGTCTATTGGGAAGATAATCATTGGGCCTATTGGGAGGATAATCATTGGGCCTATTGGTAGGATAATAATTGGGCTTATTGGCAGAATAGGATAGGCGAGGTCCGGTGGCCACAGTGCCCACGAAGGGAATCCCTCTTCCTCTTCCTATTTGTTGTATTTCTTCATCTTTTCTTCTGGAAGGTCCTCCTCTTTTCATAGGATCGCTAAAGGATTCAGTAATCTTCCCAGTCCTGATACCATGCTCGATCCTTTCTCCAGACATTACTACGTCGGAGAAGTTAGTTGCCGCATTGCCAATAAGTTTGTCATAATATGGGTATTTCAGTGTCTGGACAAACAAAGTGACCATTTCTCTTTCTGTCATGGGTGGCTGAACCTGTGCAGCTAAGTCCCTCCACCGCTGCGCATATTCCTTGAAAGTTTCTAGCTTTTTCTTCTCCATGTTTTGGAGAGTTTGGCGATCCGGAGCCAAGTCCATAACGTGTTTATAGTTGCCGATGAAGGCCTGAGCAAGGTCATTCCAAGTTTTTATGTTCCTTGGACCTTGGCTTAGATACCACTGTAATGCTGATTTTGTGAGACTTTCCTGAAAAAGTGCAATCCACACCTTTTCATCTTTTGTAAGTGGTTGTAGTCTCCTTAGGAACAATGTGATGTGAGTGATGGGATCACTCGTTCCATCGTATTTCACGAAATCTGGCACCTTAAAATCTGAAGGGATTACGACATCTGGCACTAAGCAGAGGTCATCTACCGAGAGAGATCCGAATATAGTGCCTCCTTCAATGGCTCGTAGTCGCTTTTCTATTGTTTCGAGTTTTTGAGATTCTGCTTCTTCTTTTGGTAATGTCTTCTTCTCTTCCTGTACAGTGTCCTGTTTCAGGTGAACACTAGCAGACGGTCCTGATTCTTGAAACAGGTTTTCTTGGACTGAGACTCGTTGCGGGGTGAATCCCGGGGGATAAGTGGGATCTTGCACTTCTTTGATGGGGACTTGAGTTGCTTTCCCTTTGATTAATTCCATCAATTGTCTCATCTGTTCTGACATACTTTCAATCTTGGACTCCATCTCCATGAGACGTCCTTCGGCTTGTTCTGCCATTAATCTTGTTTGGAGTCGAGTTGAATATCGGTGTTGAGGTCCAATTTTACCCTTTTAAAGGAATATTTATTTTATTAGATTCTATGTGTGTATGATTGATGTGATGGATGCATGCATGAATATTGTAAATACTTGGTGAAAGAAGAACTATAATGGAATTTCTCAATTACATTCAGCAAAAGGTTTGTTTAAAAGAAACGACCCAAAGTACAATACTGCTTTCTGGCCTTAGATATGAACTCCATCATTCTTTGAACATTTACTGATGGAGTAGGACAGCTCAGTTCTTCTAACTCCTTGGCTTCTTCGCCCATTAGTTGGGCTTGTTCTGTAACTTTTCTGACTTCTACCAAAAATGTTTGCAATTGATCTTGAGAAAATCTGTATTGATCTTCCCAGTATCTGACTCTCATCTCTTTTTGATCGGTTTCATCAACCAATTGGGAGATGACTTGTTTTTGGTATTCAACTTTCTCTTCGAGGAGTTGTGTTTTGTGATCGAGCTGTTGCATGTCAAGGAGCATCCTCTTGTTCTTCTCCTTTTCTTCCTCTAGTTCTTTCTCCAACTCTCTTTTCGCCAATTTTCTGATGACCTCTTCAGATAGAACTATTCCTTCCTTCCGGTTATTTCTCCATTCATAATAAGCAGTGGGAGAAATAATAGGCCCCGACTTCAATATGAAAATTCTTTTCCAGGCAACTGAAATACCCATTGCGAGCTTATTTGAATTTGGATCTTCGTGTGAAAATTCCAACTTACTCAGATTATGCGTCATGGGTATAAATTGCATGGACCCAAATTGTTTTCGTACTTGAGCTGGGGCATAACTTGTTCCTCCCCATATACCTAAGAGAGGAACCCACGGGCAATTGCCGCATCGGTAGACAATGCGGGTGGAGGTAGACCAGGGGGCTCTCCATTCAATTTGGAATTCGGTGATGTTCTTGAAATAATCAACCCATGCTTCCTTGCTGTCGTGATGAATGGTTTCACTTTTCAAAAAGGCTTCGATTGGGATGAAGTCCTTTGAAAAGCGATTTCCAAAATGTTGCTTCTCACAAGGAAGGTGGCTTTTGATCCAAATGTTGAGGAGATGTGAACATCCTATGAATTTGCCCCCTCTTTGGCGACAAAAGTTTAATGCCCTGATAGTTTCACATAATATTACTGAGGTCGGATTTATTTGAGCATTGCAGATTTGCTCAAATAGTGTAATGATGTCTCCTTCAATGAATCCGACGATTCTTGGGAAGACTACCAGGCCATATATCGCCAAGGCGAAAAGCTTGCGTCGTTGATTTTTCTGAGGGAGAACGTGACTTAATTGTTTTAAGTCGATCCAACTGATAAATTTTCGAGATCCTTTTGTTGCAAACTTGGTTTGAAGACTGGAAGCTGGCATATCCAATAATTTTGCTAGGGCTCGATGAGGCTCCGTTCTTCTATCATGTTGATAAGTCTCGATTGGATAGTCGGAGGACCAACCCAAGAGGCTGTTGTATTCTTCAATGGTTGGAACCAGATCCATCTTATCGAAAGAAAAGCATCGATAAAATGGATCCCAAAATTGTATTAGAGCCCGGACAAGTGATGCATCAACGGTAACCTTTAGTAGGCAAGTGATGTGACCATATTTTGCCGTAAAAGCTTCCCGATCAGCAGAATTCCAACTATTCCAGACTTGCAATAATTCCGTGGTGTCGTTCTGATTTATCCGGACCGATACCTGGTCCTTAAGCTGTACGTGAGAATGGGATGTCAGAGCATCTCCGTGAAGCTTTTGAGCCGTTTCGGAATATTCCATAGCTTCAGGCTGAGTTTCGATTACCGTGTCATTCCATGATCCAGTAACAGCCGTGGGAAGATAATCGAGAATATCCATGATAATAGTTCTTTCACCAAATACTTATCTTTAATGATGAAATGTATATGCCGGAAAAATAAGGAAAAATAGAGTTAGTAAAAAATAACACATAGGATCATACAAACATATAGATAAAACAAAACCTATGGAAATGGGAACCGAGGTATGGGAAATTCTTAATGGCTGGTTCTAAGGTGGAGTAAGGAATTCTACATGCAGAAGGTGGTTTATCAAAAAGGCAAGGGATAGTTCCCGAATCCCGTCACTGAATCATAGTGACGGCCCGATTCCTTACCCTCTAGGGTTTATGTAAGGAATGGATTAATTCGAGTCGTAGCTTTTCGTGGGCCCATGCAGAGACTAACCGTCTCAGAAGGCAATACACTACTTTGCTACTTTGAAACCGGTGAAGGCTTGGAGACCGTGGCCTCACAAGGACAGCAACACCAATTCCGCTTAGAAAGAATCGTGTTTGATTTAAGGAAGCTCGGGTATAGAGCTTCATTTTGTGAATGCATTATGCATGTTTACTTAAGTAAATATAATATATAAATCCACATAATAGTAAAGCAAAGTAAATAAAAACAAATCAACTTTAGGCTCGACTCACTAACGTCGACTCCCCAGCGGAGTCGCCAAGCTGTGGCAACGTCGGGTTTTCTGGAGTCGCCACCAATCGGTTTTCGCTCAGGTCGATTGGATACCTTAAAATATGGTCTGCGAGAGTTCGGGGATCGGGAGTACGGTTACGCTAAAACAATATTGTTATAGCGCCCAAAATTGGCACCTTAGTTGATTTTAATTTTGTTTTACTTTGCTTAAAAAAAATTCAGTTAATTTTCAAACTAGAAATTTTAACTGAATTAGTTGAATGCGGATTTTTGGAAATTAATTTGTATAGAATTTTATACTTCCGAACCATGGACTCTGCCGAGTCATTTGGACACGGAAGATTTTGATTCCGAACCATGGACTCTGCCGAGTCATTTGGACACGGAATTTGATGAAATTTTAAACAATTTTATCCATATTGTAAAAATATGGATTTTTATCTGTTTATTTAATTTGTTTATTTTAAAAAGTTTGATATTTTCCAAACCGTAGATCCTACCGGATCATCCGGATATGGAAATTGATTTATCGTAATTATTTAATTCTTATTATTATGAAATTAATTTTTAAATGGTAATTCTTTTTGTTTATGAATGATTTTTAATACTAACTAAAAAATTTATCTTTATATTTTTTACTTCTTTTTTTACTTTCTTTCTTTTTCTTCTTTTTTTACTTATTTTTACTTCTTTTTTTTAATTTCTTTTAATTTCTTTTCTTTTCTTTCTTTTTTATTCTTTTCTTTCTTTCTTTTTTATTCTTTTCTTTCTTTCTTTGCTTTTTCTTTTTCTTTCTTTTATCTTTCTTTTCTTTTTCTTATATTTCTTTTTTTTCTTGTTTACTTTTTTTGTTTTTCTTGTTTAATGAAAGATATTTATTATTTTAAAGGATTACTCAATTTATAAAAGAATTAAAAAAAATAATAATTAATTTTTATTTAATAAGAAGTTAATTTAAAAGAATTAAAGAGTTTAAAAATAAAAATTTTGATCATGGTACGGGGCGTTGTTACTCAGCCAGACCCTCTTCACCAGGTGAAGCAGCTCAAAAGCGGGCACGAGACAGTTTCCAGCCAATATACCATGAACTAAAAAAATTTTTATTTTTTATTATTTTTTTATTATTATTTTTTTTTATTAAGAGAATCAAAAATTTTAAACAAAAGAAGAAAAGTTTTGATATTTATTTAATTTATTTTTGGAATAAAAGATTATTTAACCGAAAACTTATATGTATTTTAAAACAAAAGTCTTGATATTTTTATTTTTATATTCTTCTTTGTTTGATGAAAGATTTTTTTTTTTTATTTTAATTTATATTTCTGAAAATATATCTAATCAATAAGTCAAAAATATTTAAGAGAAAATTCAATTATTTTTGTTTTATTTTGTATTATTTTGAAATTATTTGATTAAGATTTTTATAAAGGAAACAAAAAGTTATATCTTTTAATAAGTAAAATATTACTGAATAACATATTAACCCAAAATTTTTATTCTTTTCATTCTTTTTATTAATAAAGAAAACTAAAAAAAATTATATTTTTAAAAGAAATAAATAAAATATTATTGAAAAATATTAACTCAAAAATTTTACGCTTTTTATTCTTTTTAATAAAGAAAACTAAAAAAAATTATATATTAATAGATAATTAATATATTAGTCTAAAGTTTTTTTTTTTATTTTTTATAAAGAAAAAAAAAAATTTATTTATATATTTTATTTTAAAAATATTTCCGAGCCATGGATCCTGGCGGATCATTTGGTCATGGAGTTTTAATTAAATTTTTTTATTTCATTAATTATTAATTTTAAAGATGTATTAAAAGAATGGTTTTATGTTTATTTATTTATTTATTTTATTTTTGAATTATTTCATTATGTTTGTTTATTAAAAGGAATAAAAACTTTGTTTCAAAATAAAAAAAAAGTAATTTTTATTAGCCTTTAGAAAATTATTCACATAAAATTCCTTTTTTTATCTTTTAATCATAAAAAAAATTCAATTAATAAAGTGGGGCTTTTTGGCCATCCACTTTAATAACACAATAATAATAAAAGTTAGCACAATTAATATAGTTAGATTAGTTGGATTAGTTAGTTAATAACAATAAAAAAGGTTAGTAAAAGTTAGATTAAATTAATTAACAACAATAATAAAAATTAGCCAAGTTTAATTAAATTAATGGTTAACAACAATAATAAAAAGTTAGTCAAGTTAATTAAGTTAATTAATTACAACAAAAATAAAAGTTAGACAATTTAATTAATTTAATTAATTAACAACAATAATAAAAGTTAGCCAAGTTTAATTAAGTTAATTAATTAACAACAATAAATAAAAATTAACCAAGTTTAATTAAGTTAATTAATTAACAACAATAAATAAAAGTTAGCCAAGTTTAATTAAGTTAATTAATTAACAACAATAAATAAAAATTAGCCAAGTTTAATTAAGTTAATTAATTAACAACAATAAATAAAAGTTAGCCAAGTTTAATTAAGTTAATTAATTAACAACAATAAATAAAAATTAGCCAAGTTTAATTAAGTTAATTAATTAACAACAATAAATAAAAATTAGCCAAGTTTAATTAAGTTAATTAATTAACAACAATAAATAAAAGTTAGCCAAGTTTAATTAAGTTAATTAATTAACAACAATAAATAAAAGTTAGCCAAGTTTAATTAAGTTAATTAATTACAACAAAAATAAAAGTTAGACAATTTAATTAATTATTAACAACAATAATAATAAAGGTTAGTAAAAATTAGCAAGTTAGTTGTTAGTTGCTAATAACAAAAAAAAAAAAAAAGGTTAGTAATAATAACAATAATAAACAAATAAATAAACAAGTAAAAAAATAAATGAGTTAGTTAATTAATTTTCTGCAAAGACAAAATAAAAAGGTTAGTGACCTAATAGAAAGAAATTGAAAAGATGATGGGTGAAACAAGAGTTATACCCTTTAGTTTTTGTTTTTGAATCCCAGGAAAGAGGCGCGACACGGACGGCGTGGGGGGAGGGAGGGGCAGCCAGGCGAGCGGCGGCGAGGGCACGGGGCGCAAGGGCGTGGGGGCGGAAGCGCAGGGCGACGGCGAGCACGGGCGGAGGGGCAACGGCGCGAAGCGGAGGGCGGTGGAGGAGCGGCGGGCAGCAGCCGGCGCAGGGAGAGAAGAAGAAAAGGGGAACGGCGCGGCGGCGGACGTCAGGCTGGGTACGACGGCGACGGCGGCGGGACGGCCGGACGACGGCGGCAGGACGGCTGGGCGGAGGCGTGGTGGCCGGCGGACGGCGGTGGTGGGCACGGCGAGAGAGAGAGAGAGAGAGAGACGGAACAGAGAAAAGAAAAAAAAGTTTTGGCTTTCTGGGGAAGAAGGGAAGAGGGCTGGGGCTAAGGGCTGTAATTTTATTTTTTTTTTAAAACGGAGCTCTAAGTTTTTTTGCTATTTTTTTCTGTGTTCATCACTGAATTTGGAGGGGTATTTATAGAAGGAGTTTGGCTGAACTGTGGACGGATAAATTAATAAAAAATTTCAAACTTATCTCTTAAATTGGTAAAATGACAATTTTAGTCCTTTACGTCTCTCAGCCTCTGGATAAGTTCCTGAAGCTTCTGATTTTGACAATTTTGTCGTTTTCTGTCAATTTGAGCCAAAAACGTCGGCAGGCTCAAAATTTTATGTGACAAACTGCCAAATGCTCCTGGAACTTTCAGAATTTGTCAATTTTGCCTGAAACTTCTTAATTTTGTCATTTTTACCTCAAACTTTTAAATTTTGTCATTTTTATGGAGTTTTCTTTTTTTCTTTCAAACATACACATATACACACATATATCAAATCTTAAAAAAAATATATATATTTTAAAAATTTAGTAATAATAATAACAATAATAATAATAATACATTTTTTTATTTAATTTTTTTTATTTAATTTTTTTTTTAAAATTATTTTAATGGCCGGACGAAATTGGGTGTCAACAATACTAAAATTACTGACTTTCAAATAAATAATAAATAATACTAGTAAATACATATACTTGTTAAGACTTACTTTTGTTGTAATCAAATTACCAACTTTCAGTAAAATAACACAAGAACCAATAAATGCACAAAATTTTTAAGTTTTACTATTATTTTTACAAAATTACAAACTTTCAAAAAATACCATGAGGTAAATTCACAAACTTTTTGAGTTTTACTAAAATCTTACAAAATTATCCATTTCCCGTACAGATGAAAATAACAATAGTAAATACACAAATCTTTTAACTTTTACTCTCATTTTTACGAAATCACTGACTCCAATAATAATAATAATAATAATAATAATAATAGGTATTAAATACATAAATTTCTTAATTTTTACTTTCATGCTTACAAAATTATGAATTTGCATAAAAGTAACACTAGAAGTAGTAAATAAAAAAATCTATTAAGTTTTTATATTCTTTTTAAAAATTTATAGACTTTCATAAAAATAATATAAGGAATAGTAAACACACAAACCTTTTAAGTTTTACCCACATCTTATAAAATTACTCACTCCCATAAAATAATAGTAAAGAGAAGTAAAGACAAAAACCTTCTAACTTTTTCTTGTTCTTATAAAATTATTAGCTTTCAAAAAAATAATAAGAAATAGATACACAACCTGTTCAATTTCACTCAATTTCGTATGAGATTAAATTACCCTTATCCTTTAAAATTATAATAACAATCACTAAATACACAAAGTTTTAAATTTGATTCCCATTCGTATAAAATTACTTTATGATAAATTGTAAATACATAGACTAGATTGTATTCATATGTTTACACAGTTACTGACTTTTAAAAAATAACAATAATGAAGAATAGTAAAATCAGTTTGTATCGTACTAATGATTCAGTTGGTTCCATAGTAATTATTATATTTACTCTAATTAAAAATTTTTACTAAAACTAATATTTCATGTTCAAGAATCAGTAAAATACATTAAAGAAAAAAATTCTTATAAATTGTTATCCTCTCCAAACCGGCTGTAGTGGGCATGTTTTAGATTAGGATCTGAAAACTTGAAGTCATAAACTGTAACTGTAAAATAGTGCTTGCATTCAGTCATTAAAGTATCGGTTTATCAACTATTATGGGTAAATTATAATTTTATCAAAACTTCAGGGAGTTATTTTAAGTTAACCATTTTCTTCATTCTAAAAAGCTGCCACGATTTTGTGCTTTAATTTCCACAACTGCCTATCACCCGTAGCATCATTGGGCCGCAAGGTGAGGTCAAAAAATGTGACCTCACTGTAGAAGGACCATATATATATTAATCTTATGAGAAATGCAGCAAATTAGTTTTTTTGTTTTTATTTCAATAATCACAGATTTTACTTTATTTACTATTTATATTGTTATATATATTTTTTATTAGTATTTAATTTTCTTATAAATTTTATAAATTATTTATCATATACATATACAATTATGAAAAACTAATTTACATATCCAGCTTTACTACAAAATTAAAAATTGTATTAAGTTTCATAAAATAATAAATATTTAAATATTATAGGAATATTATTATAAAAATATACAATCAAACCAACAGTTTAAAAAGTATCAGATTGTTATAGCATGGTATTGAGTATCACCAACGAATTTATTTATTTATGTCAAAGATCTAAGTTTTAAATAATAACAATTCAAGCGGATATATCATCATCTTCAGTCCTAGCTCTAAAATGAACCATTCTTCTTCAAAGCTCATACACAAAAAATGTTAACATGAGATTAGAAAAGATAAAGCCAAAATCATATTTTAAGAAAAAAATTTTAACGTGATCATTGATTTTTATTCTAAAGAAACCGATTATGTCTTCTTTTCTCTTAACAGCACTAAACCTTGTTGAAACCTTCAAATTGTGACATCTTTTATATATAATAAATCTGTAAAAGAAAGATAGTAAAAACATAATATGCTTTTGAATATAAGGCCAAAGGTTAGAAAATAGAAACATGAGAAACATATACACACACACATACATGCATATTTCTTTTTCACCTGGATTAATAGACCAAAAAAGTTTTGATTAGGCACATGTATTTGAAAAAATATACACTTGCAAAAGAAAATTTAAAATTGAATTACAATTAAACTATGAACAGAATCCTTTAAAAAAATTTGAAGGAATAATTGTGTTTGGTAACATATGAAAAATTAAATCATTAATATTCTCACAATTCACAAACTCTCTATCTTTGAAAATTTTTTAGGATTCATTCTTCCATTTTTAAGTTAAGTATATTAAGAATCCATAAAGCATATACATTTTGGAAAATTTTAAGGCAGCCATTTTTAAATGTTTTTAGTTTGATAACTAAAATTTTTTTTGAAAATTTTAAGAGAGTCCCAAACAAGTAAACTCTTAAAAATATACATAAGATAATCCTAAAAATTTTATAAATCATACATTGTGTTACTAAAATTTGAAAAATGACATTTTAGTGATTATGCTGAAGGTTTAAAAAAAGTGACAAATTTTCTTTATTAAAAATAAAAGTTTATTCTTATGAAAAAAAATTTACTTACTTCATCCTTCATGAGATGCAAACAACTATCAGAAGGTCAAAATTTTATTTTTATATATCCGTACTTTCTCAAAATCTTACTTTTAAGATATTTTTAAAATTATTGAATTAAATGTATCCTCACATGAAAATTATGATGAGCAAGTATTATACGAAAAGAAATGCAAACCTTGCAATAGCTTTATTGAATCATTTTTCTTAATATCTTTGTTAGCTAATAATTAAGATAGTGTCAGTATTCCATTGGAAAGGAAACACAAAAACTTACCAATCATATAATGGTAATTGTTCTAGTGATGACTCTAAAGAGATAATTAAGGGGCATATCAAAACTCTAAAACAAAAATCATAATTAATAAAAAATTCAAACAAATTTATGCACATCTAAGAAATTAATTATTGACAACAAAATTTCAATTAAAAATTAATGTCTGCTAAATGATAATACTATTATATGGTAAATTGAAGAAAAAAAATTTAGGCTTGTGTTTGGGGTGGTTGACAAAAAAAATAAATTAAGAAAGTTTATTTTTAGGCAAATAAAATAAGTCTATCAAGTTAATTTATATCTTAATTTTAATTATTATAATCGGGTACATATATATTTATAGATTTTCCTGTTTTATTTTTAATTTGAATGATAATTCTATCATCGTCTTTAATGCTAAATTTGAATGAAAGTCAACAATTGGGGGGTTTGACTGTCACGTGCCATTGCAATATTACTTAATATAGTCAAGGGTATATTTAGTATATCATGAGAAAAATATTACAGTTACTTTACTAAAAAAGAAAAGTTTATCACATGTCAATACCACATTTCACTTATTATATGAAAAGTCCACAATGCCCTTCATAGATACTCCTACTTTATATATATATATATATATATTAGATTGAGTTGGGGCAGCCTATGATTAGTATTGGGGTTGATTTTCATGAAGCTCAATCCTTCATGGGTAATAAGAGCAATTAAGCCTGCCTTCTTAACAAACAGACTTGTAGGACCTTACAAGTTACAATTAGAGGATAAGTGTAGGCTTCTGAAAATTAGGGGACAAGTGTAGGTTTGGCCAAACATTAGGCTTTTTTTTTTTTTTGTAACTTTCTCAAATTTTAATTAGTTGCTACCGTTTGTACTATCTTTTGTTTGTATATTTTATTTATAATTATTATTATCGTTATTATTTGTTGTAGATTGTAATTGGAAATGGTACATTTGTTGAAAAGAAGGATGCTTTAAAGATTCTCTTGAAGATGTGGATGGATGAGAATTTGCACATGGAGGTATGTGACTCCAATTACCTTACCCAAGGTTTGCTCATTTAATTATGTTATTAGTAAAGGTTCTACTCGTAATGATCCAATCCAATTTAGTCTATTTTATTATTTTAAGTATTTAGGTTAAACCCAAGAGAAGAAAAAAGAAATAATAATAAAAATAAGAAGCAGAGAAGGAAATAAAAAAGGAGCAAGGGAAATAGGAAAAAGGTGGAATACGGCAAGGGTGAAAGAGTTATAAAGAGTTGAAATAAGAAAAGGTTAAAGATGAGTATTTCTCTCACTTTCTCATATAGCTATTGCTTTGTGTTGAAGAAGTTGAAGAAAAAACTATCAATTGAGAATCAAATGAAAGCAACTTGTGAATTTTTTCAGTAAAAAAATAATTTTTGGTAAGTATTTATTAGTTATTTCTAGTACACAAATTAGTTATTTTTAGAATTTAAAAAAAAGTTAAATTGAGGATTTAATTAAATATAATTTATTTTTTTTATTAACGAAAATAATTAATTATTAGAATTGTTTCGAATGAATTAGAAATAAGTTTGTTGAAGTTTTGCCTTAGTGTCAGGAAGAACCTCGAATTGTAGAAGGTGCGAATTGGAGAAGACGAGGAATCGTATTTCTGGGTAAAACTTAGGCTAACTACAATTTAGGTCCTTATTTCTTAGAGGTGGGTTTATCAACACCCTGTAATATAAAACATTACAACTTGGCCACTGGAAGTAGGATGCTGAAGTATATAATCGGGTTAATTACAATATTAGTCCCTGAAGCTTTTAAAACCACTTCAGTCAATTCTTAGGTTCCAGAAGTGTTTATTTGGACCACTGTCAGCTAGTGATTTTGGATTATTTCTTAAATTAATTATATTTTGACATAAACTTTTTTATAATTATTTTAGGTGACTAAATAATTATTTTAGGAGTTGGAAAGTTACATTTTGAGGCAAGTGGCTTCTACTATTTCTAAAAAATTAAGTTGTTTTGATATTATCTATGTATTATTTCTTCAAGTGTTAAGTTTTCTTACTTATTAGTAATTTTTCAATATTTTGATTTAAAGCTATTTTGAATTAAATTGATTTTCAATCAGAATAAGAGTTTTCAAATACATTTTTTATTTTAAAATTGTTTTCCAAGTGTTTTATTAATTTAATCAATTATTTGCTTATTCAAATTATACTAAAATTTTTATAACAATTGTAATGCTCTGAATTTTTGTTACGATTCCGTTTTGTAAGTGTTAGTTCTGTGCCTATACTACTGGGAAAGTATAGTTCTGAACCCTCCACGTATGGTACACGTAGGGTATTCTGTTCCATTCTCTTCAGCAATGCATTGGTTTTAGGACTAGTCCTTCAGGGCGTTTGATCATTGACGATTCTTAGACGATTCTAGATATACTACAATGGTTTAAGTGTAGTAACGGTGATCACTCTACCCACCTTGTTCTAAATTTCTGTTCTGTTATTCTGCTCTGAAATGCTCTGTTTTGGTTAATGATTTTATTTACAAATATTATTTACTCAACTCTTAAAATTGCTATTACATTGATTATATTTTGACTCTTCAAATATCTTCTGCTAAAGTTTATATTATTATACATTTTACAAAAATTATTCCTGCTTGATCCCTATATATTTTATATAGGGCATTTCCCATAATTTTATCATATGATATACCTACCCGACTCTTAGTTCTTGGTAAAAGTATAAGTTAGGCACAATCATAAACCACTACTTTTATAATGAACCTTAGCATTCATTTGACTCATAAGTAGTCAGATTCTTCTGTTCTATATGTAGGCCCTTGGTTAGGATGTGTGTCATTTTGTTTTGTTTATTAAATAAATGTGGGCCACAAGGCTCGTCCTAAAAAGAGAATAGGAAACAAGGGGAATATTAGGTACAGAATCTTTGTGTTTTAATTTGTCATTGTTTATATTTTCTCATATAATATTCATGGCTGTTTGAGTTAAAATATTTGAATTGCTTCCAAGTGAAATGGTGCACAATCACACTCGGCATCTAGGCCAAAGGAACACTTTCTCGTTGCAATCTCAATATAGATTTGTTGTAGCTCCTACTTCATATGGCTTATTGGATAGAAAGGGCAAGCTAATCCCAAATAAAGGTAATCAATATAAATTTCAGTCAACTCCAATCCAGATATTGATTCACTCTCTCACTCACCAATCACTCTCTAATAATAATCACAACAGTTTCTACTTCCCGTATTTCTCAAACATTAGACGTTTAACTTCATCAAAGTTCGCCCAGTGTCACTTGCAAACAAAACCAAGTCATTCACACCAACTAAATGCCTAAACTTGGTCTAGAACAAACAGAAGCCATAAAATATTACACCAGGGAAATTATTGTGGGCAAGGCTGCCACCAACTCTCTTACCCTGACGTTTGCTTCTTTTCTCTTCCTTCCTCTCGACTCAATAGAATCATCTTTGCTCTTTGTTCCATCCACATCTACTGATATTGTCCTGCAACATAAATAAGCTCCCCTTTAATGAGATCACCTTTGCAATCTCTCTCGTAGTGCAGAAGCTCCACCTCGCAATCTACAAGCCACATACAAACCTAAAAGAACTAGGAACTGTCAAAACAATCTATGGGTTCTTTTTTCTCGATCTTCAGCTTCATCTAGTTTTCTTTCTGCGCTTTGTTGATCACTTGAAACTTCTTCAAGTTGCTCAACTTCTTCAGCGTTGTGTCTTCTGTTTTATACACTAGAGCCAGATGACAGTCTACACCATCCTCTTCCCGACCTTTGGATGAACAGTAGACTTCTTCATCAATCACTTTATCGATCATTTGCTTGCATTTTGGTATGGTGGCTTCTTTACTACAGGTTTGCACTTAAGACGTCCGTGCAGTGAATCTTCCTCCCATGTTTCCAACTCATGCTTGTGTTACAGCCACAAATTGAGATTGTGGGCAATTCCCACAACTTTTTCCCCAACATTTCCCTGCCGCAAGGACGATTTTGCTAGGACTTTTTTTATTTTCTTCTATCTGATCCAATTCTATTTGCCTTCATTCTACTGCTTGTGCGAGAATTTGTTCCATGAGTCATTCCATCTGTTCCTAATGATCAAATCTACAATCACTTTCGGCCAACTGGTGCTCCAAATGGTCCAATCTCCTTATCAAGTCTAATAGTCAAATGAATAAATGACTTTATAGAGAGTTCAACAAAAGGAGAGCAGGCCATATCTCACGAGTAAAGGGCTATGGGACAAGTCTTGTGATTCTTTTATTTTTGTTAAAGAAGAGTTTCACTTCTACTACTCTTTGTATTCCTAGGATATATGAGATATCTTCTATCCTAAGCATCCTAGGATTAGCTCTTAACAAAGTTGAGTCAATCTCTAACTCTTGTATTCCCTAGCTTATATTCGAACCATGCTCAATGAATGAAACAGAGACTTGCAAACACATGCTTGTCTTACATGGTATCAGAGCCTCCGATTCAAACCTGAAGTTAGATTCATCAGTCACAATGACTGATGAAAACGACACAACACTCTTTGGCTCTTCGAGCTCCGTGCCGCCACAACCACCGTCCAACAGCGATCCGTCATCTCCCTATTTCCTCAATGCCTCCGACAGCCCTGGATCAACACTGGTTACATGCCTTCTCCAAGGAGAAAATTATCCAACTTGGAGAAGGGTGATGATGAACGCCCTACGTGCCAAGAACAAATTGAGCTTCGACAATGGCTCAATCACAAAACTAGACGAGAGTGCAGCTGATCGGCAGATGTGGGAAAAGTGTAATTCAATGGTGATAGCCTGGATCTTCAACGCATTATCACCAGAATTGCATAATAGCGTTGCCTATGCAGAATCTGCCAGCGAGATGTGGCTAGACTTGCAAGAAAGGTTCTCGCAAGGCAATGCCCCCAGAATATATGAACTCAAACGTGACATATCCCTTATGCAGCAGCAAGACTTGACGATGGTGGCCTACTTCACAAAGTTGAAGGCCTTCTGGGATGAACATGCAACCTACTCGGTCGTTCCTCAGTGCAAGTGTGCAGCAGTGAGAGAATTCATGTTGGAGAAAGAAGGTGAAAAATTATATCAATTTTTGATGGGTTTAAATGACAAATTTAGTGTGATCAGATCGCAAATTCTCAATATGGAACCATTGCCGAACCTGAACAAAGCATATGCTTTGGTAGTTAAGGAAGAAAGGCAGCACAACGTAGTAATGGGGCGAGCTACATCTGGAGACACTGCTGCCTTCATCGCCAAGCAACCAAGAGCACGCAACTCCTCTTCAGGCAGGGATCCAGATAAAAGCAAGTTGCACTGCACACACTATGGAAAATCCGGACATCTGTCAGAAGGATGCTTTGAGATCATAGGTTACCCAGATTGGTGGCCAAACAAGGAGAAGAAGAACACAAACAAGCCTACATAGAAACCAAGCAAAGCCGCTACCAATAGTGCCAAGACTTAAAAGAACGATGGAGAATCCAACATGAATGGTTTGAGCATTTCACAGGAACAATACAAATAACTTGTATCGTTGTTGTCTGCTCATAACAATGCCTGTTTCGCTGGTAAGGTGTCATGTGAATCACTTGAATGGATCATTGATAGTGGTGCAACTGAGCATATGGCCTCACGTCAATCCTTGCTTACCAACCTCAAGCCTATTGCCTCTGACTCACCTATTTGCTTGCCTAACGAAAATAAACTCCAGCCTTCAGCCTTAGGCCAGATAACTCTGTTCCCTGATGATCATTTACAAAATGCGTTACTTGTTCCTTCTTTTAACTGTAATCTCCTTTCTGTAAACAAGTTAACCAAAACCTTAAACTGTTCAATAACATTTTTTCCACATGCATGTCACCTACAGGACCTGAAGTCGAAGAAGCTGATTGGCATGGGTGAAGAACGGGACGGATTGTACTACTTAGGAAGTTCGATGAACACCTGGCAGCCTCTACAGTAACTGAGAACCCTTCCATAGTATGGCACAGACGACTGGGACATCTACCTTTTGAGAAATTGTCTCTTGTTTCTCAACTCTCTGGTTTGTCATCAAAGTTTTTGAACAATTGTTGTGACTCGTGCCATCGTGCAAAACAAATTAGACAACCTTTTTCCTTTAAGTAAAAGTGTTAGTAATGCCTGTTTTGACCTTGTTCATATTGATATTTGGGGTCCGTACAAAACTCCATCTATGTCTGGTGCTCACTATTTCTTCACTATTGTCGATGATTTTAGTAGGTGCACTTGGGTATACCTGTTAAGAAACAAAACAGAAGCAGCTCAACACTTCGAATTCTTTCATGCCATGGTAAAAAACCGATTTGGCAAAAACCTTGTTCAAGTAAGGAGTGATCATGCCCAAGAATTTTTCGCTGGCTCTTTCTCCTTGTTCTTGCACCAAAATGGCATAATCCTTCAGACTTCTTACGTTAGCACTCGACAACAGAATGGAGTAGTTGAAAGAAAGCATTGACATCTACTTGAAGTGGCATGAGCACTTCGATTTCAAGCAAGTCTACCAATAAGATTTTGGGGAGAATGTGTTCTCACAGCCACATATCTTATAAATCATATGCCCAACTCCAGCCTTAAAGGTAAAAGCCCTTTTGAAGTTCTCTTTTCTAGATCCCCTTCCCTTCATCACTTACGGGTTTTTGGTTGTCTATGCTATGTTCATTCAAAATCAAAAGACAAATTTGAGTCACGCTCCAAACCATGCATATTTCTTGGTTACCCCGTGGGTCAAAAGGGATACAAAGTTTATGACCAACAAACACATAAAATATTTGTTTATCATGATGTTGTCTTCTACGAGGATACCTTCCCTTTTGAAGCATCCTCAGAGCATGTGACCATACCAAGCTCCCTACCTGAAGTCCAGTTCTTTGATGAAGATCCTAAACCTGATACCCCTTCTCAGCCATCTAACAAAAGTACAGGAGATCCATGTGAACCGACTCAACCTAATGAAAGTGCAACCAAAAGGCCACCAGAAAACGCTAGACCTCAACGTGAGCGCAAGATCCCTTCCTACCTCGAAGATTATGTTCATGAACTTCTTGGAGTTAACAATCGGTCCACACCTGCAGCAAATCAGACTTCTTTGGGTAAGCCTTATCCTTTGATTCATAATTTGTCCTATAACCGCTTTTCACCTGCACATCAAGATTTCCTTGCAGCTATCTCCTCTCATCAGGAACCAAGAACCTTCAACCAAGCCAACTCAGACCCCAAATGGCGTGAGGCTATGCACCAGGAAATTGAGGCATTGGAAAAGAACAAAACTTGGTCATTGGTGAAGCTTCCACCGAACAAAAAGCCAGTCGGTTTCAAGTGGATTTATAAAATAAAGTACAAGACTGATGGCAGTATTGAAAGATTCAAGGCTTGCCTAGTTGCCAAAGGCTTTAGCCAAATTGAGGGGATCGACTATATAGACACCTTCGCACCAGTTATCAAACTCACAACTGTCAGGTGCTTGCTCTCCATTGCTGCGATGAAACATTGGGAGTTGCATCAACTTAATGTTCACAATGCCTTCCTGCAAGGAGATTTGAATGAAGATATATATATGTTGCCTCTATCTGGTTATCTGGAAGCTGGAGATAACTGAGTCTGTAAACTTCAAAAGTCCCTATATGGACTCAAACAAGCCCCACGGCAATGGTTCGAGAAGCTTTCAAAGGCTCTTCTTCAGTTCGACTTTACTCAATCCAAAGCAGATTATTCGTTATTTACTCGAACTTCTAAAGACTCTTACACTACAGTCCTTGTTTATGTAGATGACATGCTCATCACTGGGAATAATCCTAAAGAAATCCAGTCACTGAAAGATTATCTTCAGGATACGTTCTACATTAAGGACTTGGGGAAGTTGAAGTACTTCCTTGGCTTGGAAGCGACTCGCAGTTCAGAGAGAATATTTTTGTCGCAGCGAAAATACACTCTAGATGTTTTGAAAGAAGCTGGAATGCTTGGTTGCAAGCCAGCATCGTTTCCCATTCAACAACAACATCATCTCGGCTTTATTGAGAGTCCTCCTCTTGATGATCCAGGACATTTTCGAAGGTTGATTGGCAAGCTCATTTACTTGACGATCACACGACCTGATATAACGTATGTCGTCAATCTTCTTAGCCAGTTCATGCAGAATCCATGCTCCGCCCATCTCGACGCAGCAATACATGTTCTTCAGTTTCTGAAAGGCACACCCGGGCGCGGCCTTTTCTTCTCGGCGAAAGGCACCTTTGATTTACATGCCTTCTGCGATGCAGATTGGGCAGCTTGTCCCAAAACCAGGCGTTCCACCACTGGCTATCTCACAATGCTTGGCAACGCACCATTGTCATGCAAGTCTAGGAAGCAACCTACTGTCTCTCGTTCTTCGGCAGAAGCTGAGTACCGCTCTATGGCAATAACTACCTGTGAGCTTATCTGGCTCAAATCCCTTCTTGCCGATCTCACGGTTCATCATTTACAGCCAATAAAACTATACTGCGACAATCAAGCTACCTTGCACATCGCGAATAATCCCGTGTTCCATGAGCGAACAAAGCATATTGAGCTTGATTGTCACTTTGTTCGTGATAAAATACAAGCCAAGGAAATTACTACTCATCATATTGCTAGCAAGTTCCAACCAGCAGATGTCCTGACGAAAGCACTAGGGAGACAATAATTTGAGTTTCTTACAAGCAAGTTAGGCATGTGTGATCTTCATGCTCCAACTTGAGAGGGAATGTTAAAGAAGAGTTTCACTTCTACTACTCTTTGTATTCCTAGGATATATGAGATATCTTCTATCCTAAGCATCCTAGGATTAGCTCTTAACAAAGTTGAGTCAATCTCTAACTCTTGTATTCCCTAGCTTATATTCGAACCATGCTCAATGAATGAAACAGAGACTTGTAAACACATGCTTGTCTTACAATTTTGTTGATGTTAGTGGTTATTTCTCTATGTAGACGTAACTTAATTAGTTGAAGAGCTCAACCACATGAATGATGTATTACAATGTCTACCCTAGCTTATTTGTTTCATCTTTTACATGCTTTATTGTACAAACAATCTTACAAATGAGAAATTTACATGTTAGAGGTGTCAAGTAGTTGTTTAGTATGAAGTTAAAGAAGGTCCAAATCAATCTTTACTGAGTTTTGAAGAAAGTTTAGTGATTTTATTAAGATTCTTGTTATGTGTATCCATATCATGCTTATCTGCATCTTCGAAATCGGTTCTCTGTTCCCAAATCTTGGAAAATACAAAATTGAAATCAAGGAGGAGTGGAGAAAGAATCAAAGTGGAGAATCTTTGATGCTGTATATGCAACGAGACTTGGTATCTACACGAATGAAGCTTGACCATGCAATAATTCTTTTTAGCGATTTCTGTGCTCGTCCTGTTGTTTTATGAGCAACCCTTGGGCAATAGATACTTATCCCTAGATGTTCGTCTATTACGTATTTATTTGATTGAACTTGATCTGTGTTGGTGAGATTGACGTGCATAAGAGAAAGTAGTCCTTTATTCTTGTTTTTTTTTTTTTTAAGTTATGTATTGGTTAAGTTTATAAAATGAAATCTCTTTTATTTAGGGTAGCAAACCTCATAGCAGACAAGCTGGCAAAGATGGCTATGCATCAAACCACTGAAGGGACGCATATTTTGCAGTAATGTCCTAGCTGTATTTTGGATCTAATATCAGTGGATAAACTAGGCACTTTTGTAAATAGATCGGTTCCTACTTCTAACAAGAAAAAGTTTGGAACTCCTAATTACAATCTAATTATAACCAGACATAGTTCTTTTTCTGTTTAATGAAGCTCCTTATTCACCAAAAAAAAAAAAAACATGTCATTCGACTTGTAACAGGGTTTTGTCAGGCTAGGATTTAAGGAGCAGTTCGCTTGGCGTTAATAGGATGAAGTTAACATGCTTTAGTTGATTGGGTAAATTCAGTTGTGGGACTCAAATATGTTTGCCCTAAAGGTAAGCTAAAATTATGAACACCCCAGTAGTTTGTTCACCTCACCTTCTTCCTTCATCCATGTCTTGCTCCCCTCCACCACCGTTAGCAGCCCTGATGATGACGATTTCAGTATTAAAGTCGAGCCCTCATATTCGAGAACCCCTTCAACTTCATCAACAACTGGAAAACTCTAGAGTCCACTCTTACAAAGATGGTTTTTGTGCACTATTGTTGTCCATTCCTTGAACCAAAGTTGTCGCTAGCGTCGACCTTAACCAGCTCAATGAAAATCTGAAGTCCTAGATTCTTAGGAACAGGCAATTTCATATACTTTCCAATGGACTTATTCCTAATTATGATATCATTATTTTCATTTATAAAATAGAACAAGCCATGGCAAATAACTACTAAATCGACAAAAGACTCAGAATCAAAAGCACTTAGAGGGTTGTCCAATATGGTGGTTCGATAGCAATCGATTTCCATGGAGAATCAGCCATCGAGATCCATAGAATAAAGGACACTAGACTACTTGGATGATGAGGTTGTGATTCTTCCTGCTAGTGAGAGCGTAATTCAGCTGAGATTGGATGATAAGTTGGTCGTTGATCATACTTTTCATGCTTTCATGTTCAACTTGGAAATGAATAAGCAACTTTAGTGACAAATAGTTGAACAACTTGTAGATCAAATTTAGTGGAAAGCCAACTCATTTTTCTGACTGTGATACAATCCAAACCAAGTAATCGACATAGTCAAGGAAAAGAAAGCTAGAACAATGTGGAGCAGGTGAACGTTTAACATTAATACAATATACGGGTTTTGGGAAAGTGGAAATAATATAATTCAAATTTTAAAACACACTATTAACCTTTAAAACCACATCAAGTGAAAACACATTTTTTTCATTTTTTTTTTAATCTTTTTATATCCTATGTGTACTTAACTACTTATATAGATACAATGATTCAAATTTTAAAATTCATTTATAATGTGCCTAACCTCTAGGTTTTGTTCATTTGTCATTAAAACTCATTCTAGAATTCATTAATTCAAAGTTTTTCAAAAATTTATCTCCATAATTCAAGAAAGAGATAAAAAAAAAAAGTCTTAAAGGTCAAGCAAAACCAAATGAAGGTTTCTGTCTATGAAGAAAAGTGTCAGTTAGGTCAAATAATGTAGGTTTTTATAATTTTCCGTATAGAATTGAATAAGTTTTGGGGGCTGAGAAGAAATGAATTGAACTTTGGACTTTTTTTAAGATGTGCTTGACCTTTAAACTCATGCTGGAACAAATACTTTTACCCTTCTTTCTAAATTTTAATCCTGCGTATTCCTAAAGTCAAGTTCAAACTTATATTTTTATTGCACATTTCATGGCTTGCATTTAGGAAGTATGTAATATACCTATGGGTTGTTTGTGCATTCACGAAGTCAATACATGCTTATGCCAAAATGGAGACAATATCTCAAGACTTGACTTAAACTAAATCAAAAGTTGATAGATAAAGTTTACGATTGTTTGTTTCGGTAAAAGAATAGACAAGTAAAAATTTGTGTCTTGATTATCACATACACCATTTAGACGTATATTTTTTTCTTGAGTGGCTCTTTGTGTTAGTGATCTAAAAATTTCAAGTTCTCACATTCACTTATCTAGAAATTTCATGCAAATTGTGACAACTCTCTTAGTCAATGACGGGTTTTAACCAAGTAAATATTTTTATTTAAGTGTTTTAATTAAGTACCTCAAGTTAGCACCTTATTAAGCAAGAAAGACAAGTTTAGTTAAGTAAATGAGTTATTAAGTGTGGTTTGGCACCTAAAAGTCAAAAGGGGCAAAATGGTAATTTTGACCCCAAGTGAATAACATGACTATTATTTTTATGAAATTAGAGTCATTTAAGGAATTTTGCCTAATTAAGTCAAGACCATTAGTTATCCTAGCTATTAGAACCATCTTTGAAGGAAAAGAGTAAAAAGTTGCACTAAGTGCTCAATTGAGCCATTTATGTCTTAAGTGGCTTAAGTGTCCAAGAGGCTAAGTGTAAGAAGTTTTTAGGCATCCTTTAGGACAAAGGAGGGATGGTTTTGGGTAAGTGTTTAGTGACCAAACTAAAACAAATGAGAACTTGAGGGTCAAGGAGGAAGAAAACAAGAAACATGTTTTAGTGGGGTGGTTAGGATTTTTTTAGGCTAGTTGACTTCCTTTACCATTTGTTTTCTTTCCCAAAATTTGTAGCTCCCTCTCCCCACCAGAATTTATGCTCTAAAGCTCCCAAATTCTATAAATTTCCATTGAATTTGAAGGCCCTAAGGTGATTACAAGAAGCCTCAAGCTCATTTTTTGGTGTTCTTGCTTCAATCTAGCTCTTTGATGCTTTGTTTAGACTTGAAACCTAAAGTAAGCTTCTTTGTTTTATTTGAGCTGGTTCTAAGTTGTTTGTGTAGCTAAAAATTGTCTTAATTTGAGGTTCTTGGTGCCATATTATGCTGGTTTTAGGATTGGAACTCAAGAGAGCTTAGTTGAGCTCAAGTGAGCTTGTGCTTCGATTCTTACTTTGTGGATGAATTTGAGGTAAGGGTTCAAGTTAATTTAGCTCAAATAATGCATAGAAATGTAGTAGTATGAGTGGGAATGAAGTAAAAACAAGACCCATGTGAATTGGCCTTGGGACGGGAAAGTTTGAGTAAGTTTTGTGCAAGTTCGCATGCTGTCGTGCAATGCTGTACTGCATTGGCGAACGATGACACGAACTGGAGACACGTCACCATTAGACGTCAGGATTCCAAAGCGTTAATGCCTTTGGTGACGCGTCGCTAATGGCATCACCAACGCACTAGTCCCTCAAGCTCAAGGCATCCTACAAATACCTCAAACTCTCGGTTATCATACCTAGACTAATTATTTAAGAAATAGCTAAGTATTGTGATTATGGTAGAGCTAAGCAGAATGGCTAAAAGCTAAAAGTGCTCAAGTCGTCAATAGGGCACTAAAGGGGATTAGGTCGGTTTCAGAGGCTACATTGGCCTGAAAGAGAAAGGTCTAAAACTTAAGGGAATTGAATAAGAAACCTAAAACGACCCCAACTAAACCATTTGGTTTGGTAAGTGAGCTACTAAGGAGCTCTAAGCTAAGCTCTGAGAGCTTGGCAAGTTAAACCACATAATATGGCTACCCTGTACAATAAATTGAGGATAAGACGGATAAGTTTTGAGAGAAGGTGATGACCTGCTCTAGGACCCATAAGTGGGACTTAAGGGAGGTAAAGTATTCGAGATACGAAGGCCAGTGTCTCAACTACCTCCATCGTTTGAGGTCACAGCAAGTATAAGGCACCTAACGTGCAAGAAGTCCCAAGGATTGTGTGAATTACATATCATACATTCATGCATTGCATATCTTCCATGTTGTTGCCTTAAGTTGCTTGTTGGTTGATTGCTTGATTGTTTGTCTGTCATGTTTGCATGCTTGCTTACTTGTTATCTTCTTTGCAGGTACCCCAAAGGACCCTTACTATGTACATTCATGTACTCACTCCCTTAAGTTTGTTGTCCAGGTTCTAACACCAGGCCTAACAACTAGTAGATAGTTGTGAGCTAAGCTTTCTCTTTTTGCAGGTACTCTTTCTTTAGAATCCTTTTGATTCTAAGTTTACTTGTGGACTAAGCTATGTACTAACTAAGTTTTGTGCCTTTACAGTATATAGGCTAAATGGTGCATAAGGACTAAGGAATGGCTTGCACTTAGAGCTTTGATAACTCAAAGGTGGGGCTCAAGTAAAGGATCTTAGTTAGGTTTTTGTCTCGTGTATATAATACCTTGTGTACTAAGATGTTGCCTCTATTAGGATACATTGTGGTGTAAAACTATTGAGTTACTTTTGGGTGCATGCTAGTGATGTTAAGTGTGTACAAAACTATTACTTGAAGTCGAAGTATCTAGTATTTTATTGTCTTGGAACGGTTTAAGTATGTTTTAAATGAAATGCTTGAACAATGTTTTTCAAATAGTTTACTTATTTGTTTGTATTGCCAGGACAAAAGCATGCATATCAACTGCAAAAACAAAACACCTGTGATTAATTTCGCACTACAAGATAGCAGGGTATTTGAGACACAAAAAACCATAGGATTATAGTAGGAAATATTTATTTCCTACAATAAAAATCGTAGGACTAAACTGTAGAAAATACCTGAGTCAAAAATAGAAAGCGTAAGAAAAGTGTAGGATAGTCCTACAGTTTTCGAGCATGTGAGCGTTTAACTTTAATACAATTAAACGGGTTTTGGGAAAGTGGAAATAATATAATTCAAATTTTAAAACATGCTACTAACCTTGAAAACCACATCAAGTGAAAACACATTTTTACCTTTTTGTTTTATCTTTTTATATCTTTTTTGCACTTAACTACTTATGTAAATAAAATGATTCAAATTTTGAAATTCATTTATAATGCGCCGGACCTCTAGGTTTTGTTCAATTGTCATTAAAACTCATTCTAGAATTCATTAATTCAAAATTTTTCAAAAATTTATCTCCACAATTCAAGAAAGTGATTAAAAAAAAAAGTCTTACGAGTTAGGCAAAACCAGATGGAGGTTTCTGTCTATGAAGAAAAGTGTCAATTAGGTTAAATCAAGTAAGTTTTTATAATTTTTCATATAGAATTGAATAAGTTTTAGGGGCTAAGAAGAAATGGATTGAACTTTGAACTTTTTTTAAGATGTGCCTGACCTTTAAACTCACGCTGGAACAAATACTTTTACCCTTCTTTCTAAATTTTAGTCATGTGTGTTCCTAACATCAATTTCAAACTTATATTCTTCTTACACATTTCTTAACTTGCATTTAGGAAGCATGTAATATACCTATAGGTTGTTTGTGCATTCACGAAGTCAATATATGCTTATGCCAAAAATGGAGACAATACCTCAAGACTTGACTTAAACTAAATCAAAAGTTGATAGATAAAGTTTGTGATTGTTTGTTTTGGTAAAAGAATAGACAAGTAAAAATTTGAGTATTGATTATCACATACACAATTTAGCCATCCTTTTTTTCTTAAATGCCTCTTTGTGTTAGTGATCTAAAAATTTCAAGTTCTCACATTTACTTATCTAGAAATTTCATACAAATAACATTCAAGGTACACAAGAAATAAAATAATATACTATTTTATGATTTTAAATTTGTTTGAAATATCATTACAACATTTTTCTAAAATTTCACCAAATTGTAGTCCGTTGTATACATTTTAGTTACATTTATGACTAGAGTTTTGTTATAATTAGGCTTACTATCATCTTGTTTATATTTGTACTTAAGGTTGAATGAGAGATAAAAAGGATCAAATAGGTTAAGTTACCTTAATGAAGCCTAAATTAAGACATATTACTAAACATCTTGTATATATAAATTAATCTTGTGTACACATGACAACAAGGAAATTAGAGGCAATCTCACCTCCCTATAATATTGTGCATGTAGATCAATTGCAAAAACAAGACACCTGGGATTAATTTCAGGTTTGTCACTCACATTCACAAGAAAGTGCATAATACTATTCACAAGAACACCTGAAGGACCTTTATCACTCACATTTAATACCATTTGTCTTCAAAACAAAAAATAAAATGACTGTTGTTAGTTTAGAAGAAGGAACTGTACCTTAGTGACTTCACTGGATATGGTGATTGATTCCATTAGACAAAACCAACTAACCATCTTAATATGATTCTCCAAGATAATGGCATCTATAATGAAAAGGTATTACTTTGGGTTGTATGGGGTTCAAACTCAATTGAATTGCTAGGAAAACACTTGGAAATACAAGTAGTCACCACAAACTGTAGATCTCGAATCGAACTTATCCTCATGTGCTTTAGGTTACAAAATACTAAAATGCTTATCCAAGAGGACAAGCGAAAAAGATAGAACCTAGGACAAGTGCTATCCAAATTGTCTGAACCATTCGTCTTGAAAATATAAAAGAAACTTACTGCTATTAATTTAATTTAAAGAACTTTACTTCAGCAAGTTTGCTGGATATGGTGATCAATTTTGTAAGATAAAATTGATCAACCATCTTGATATAATCCTCCGAGATAATGTCATCCATAACAATAAGGTATTCCTTTGGGTTGTACGGGTTAAAATTCAACTAAATGGTTGGGGAAATACTTGGAAATACAAACAGGAGCCACAAACTGCAAATTGTGAAATTGATCTTATCCGAAAGTGCTTTAGGTTATAAATTACTAAAAATGCCCATCCAACAGGGCAGGCGAAGAAGACAGAATTCGGGACAAGTGCAATCCAAATTGTCAAAAGTATTCTTCTTAAAAATTAAAAGGAAAATAACTATTGTTAATTTAATAGAAGGAATTTTACCTCAACAACTTCACTAGACATGGTGATTCATTTTGTAAGACAAAACTAATTAACCTTCTTCATATAATCCTTTAGGATAATGTTATCCTTAATGATATGATATTCTTCAGGTTTGTAAGGGCTCCAATTCAATCGAACTGTTGGGAAAATACTTGGAAATACAAGCAGATGCCACAAGTTGCAGAGCCTGAACCGTCCTTACCCTCATTTACTTTAAGTTACAAAACACTGAAACATGCTTATCAAACAGAGGAGGTGAAGAATACAAAACCTACTACAAGTGTAATCCAATTTGTCAAAACCATTCCTTTTGAAAATAGTAAAGAAATATATTGCTGTTAACTTAATTAAAGGACTTTTACTTCAACGATTTTCCTAGATAAGGTGATTGATTTCATAAGACAAAACTGATTAACCATTTTGATATAATCCTCTAGGATAATGTTATCCTTAATTATTAGAAATACGAGCAAGTTGTATAGGCTTCTAATTCAACCAAACTATTAGGAGAATAATTAGAAATACGAGCAGGCACCATAAACTGCAGAACCCAAACCATCCTTGTCCTCAAGCATTTTAGGTTCAAAATATTGAAAAATACTCGTCCAACAGGGCAAGGGAAGAAGACAGAACCTAAGACAAGTGCGATCCAAATATTCAGAACCATTCGTCTGAAAAATAGAAAATAAAATGACTACGGTTAATTTAATCGAAGGAACTTCACCTTAGCGACTTCACTAGATATAGTAATTGATTTTGTAAGACAAAACTGATGAATGATCTTGAAATATTCCTCTAGGATAATATCATCTTTAACGATAAGGTATTCCACCAAGATTGTACAAGCTCCAATTCAACTAACATGTTGGAAAAAATACTTGCAAATACAACCATGCACCACAAACTATAGATCCTAAACCGTCCTTATCCCCATGTGCTTTACATTACAAAATATTGAAAAATGTTCATCGAATATAGTAGGCGAAGAAAACAAAACCTGGGACAAGTGCAATACAAATTATCAAAACCATTCATCTTGAAAATAGAAAAGAAAACAACTACTGTTAATTTAATAGAATGAACATTACCTCAGCGACTTTGCTGGATATGGTTACTAATTTTGTAAGACAAAACTAATTAACCATCTTAATATAATCCTCCAAGATAATATCATCCTTAATGATAATATATTCCTTCGGGTTGTATGACTTTTGATTCAACCAAACTATTGGGAAAATACTTGAAAATACAAGCCAGCACCACAAACTGCTGATCCCAAAACTATCCTTATCCTCGAGCGCTTTAGGTTACAAAATATTGAAAGATGCTCATCCAATAGAGCAGTCAAAGAAGAGATAACTTGAGACAAGTGCCATCTAAATTGTTAGAACCATTGTTTTGAAAAAATGAAATGAAAATGACTGCTTTTAATTTAATAGAATGAACTTTACGTCAACAACTTCTCTAAGTATGTTGATTGATTTTGCAACACAAAACTAATTTACCATCTTGATATAATTTTCTGGGATAATGTCATCCTTAATGATAAGATATTCCCCTGGGTTGTACAGGTTCCAATTCAAACAAACTGTTAGAAAAAAAAACTTAGAAAAACAAGTAGGCACCATAAATTGCAGATTATGAACTATCATCATCCTTATGCGCTTTAAGTTATAAAATGCTGAAAGATGCTCACCCAACAAAGCAAGAGAAGAAGACAGAACCTAGGACAAGTGTGATCCAAATTGTTAGAGCCATTCGTATTGAAAATAGAAATGAAAATGGTTGCTATGGTAGAACAGAGCCTTAGTGCCCTAAATTACTAACACTAATAGGCTCTTTGAGAACTATAATCCCACTTAGGTTACAATTGGCTAGTTATTACTCGAGAAGTATCTTAAATCATTATGTGCAACTAGTTACTTAGCCTACCCTGCATAGGAAATATGCATACATTGTCCTGGCTATGCGATAACAATTAAATTAAAATATCATTGAAAACAATGCCACGGCAGTTAATAAAAACATAATTCAAAACAAGCCAAGACATAAAAATTTAGTTGCTTTAACTTCAAATAACAACTATGTGCATACATCTCAAACTTATATGCACCCAAATATAAACCTAATGTTATACATACCAATGGACACTAGTAAAGGCAATCTCATTATCTGAAAATACCATACATTTAGAAGAAGCAACTTATATTTACTAAAATCCATCTTTAGCTCTTCACCCAAGCAAGCTAGCTTCAAGTGATGAGTAACATTTTCTTTGTACTTTCTTAGCCTCAAACTGTAAGGCAAACACTTTAGTTATTACTAGCTTATTTCATAAGTAACTTAGAAATGTAAAGTTTCCTACTTAGAGAATACCTTTAAACTAATAAAACTTAGCTTTAACAGCTGTCTCTTACCAACTGTTAAGCTTGACTAGCCCGCTTAACTTGCACAACACTTAAGGGGTGAGTACTTAAAAGTACTCAATAAAGGATTTGGCACTTATAAGGGGAAAAATATGCAAGTGTACAAAGCACAACAAGTATATGTATATAGCATACAAAACAAAACAAGCAACCAACTACACAACCAGAGTCAAGAATAAAAACAACAAACAATGCAAATAATGGATGGATGGATGAATGAGTGATATATGCACATGCAGATGCATTTAGGACTTCCTTACACCCATAGGTACAAGACTTGTCGTGAGATCATACGGCTGGGATACTTGGATACTAGCTCTCATATCCTATGCTAGCTCTTAACTAACCCCATGAAGTCCTCTTACGGGTGTCTTAGAATAAGTCATCACTTACTCAACCCTTGCCCACCACTAACTAGTTAGAGTAAGTCACCGCTTACTCCTTCCTTACCTGTCTCTTCTTTTAACTTATTGTATAGGGTAGCTGTTTTATGTGGTTCAACTTGCTGAGCTCGAACTTCTTGGTGGCTTACTTACCAAACCTTAAGGTTTGGTTGGGATCCTCTTAGGTTTCCATTGATTGCCCAAAGGTCTAAGACCTCCCACTTGAGCCAACAAAGAGTCTGAAACCCGCTTTAATCCCCTTAGTGCTCCCTTAGCAACTTAAACACTTTAACTTTCTTACTCTACTTTAACCACACCACTTAGCTACCATATACATAATGCATAATTTCCAACTTAAGAATGAGTTCTTGACCCAACCAAGGCTACAAAACATCTTAAATTAGCCTAGGAATGATGACCCAACTTAGGATGCCCCAAGCTTAAGGGATTAATGCCTTGGTGATGTGTCGCCAAAGGCATCAATGCTCGGGAATCCTGAGGCTTACCAGCGATGCATCTCTAATTCACGTCGATAGTCACCAAATGGCATCACCAATGGCTATGAGTCACCAATGCATTACAGCATTGTACAACAATGTGCGAACTTGCACGAAACTTGCTCAAACTTTTCCATCTAAAGTCCAATTCACATGGGTCTTGTTTCTACTTCATTCCCACACATAATACTACATTTCTATGCATTATTTGAGCTGAATTAACTTAAATCCCTTACCTCAAATCATCCTTAAAGCAAGAAACAAGCAACAAGCACACTTGAGCTCCATAGAGTTCCTTTGAGTTCCAAGCTTGAATTCAACCAAATTGGACACCAAGGGCACGAAATTAAGACCATTTCTAACCATTTAACAAGGTTAGAGCTAACCCACAAGGATCAAAGACATTTACCTTAGGGTTTAAACCAAAAACTTGCAAGAACAACTCCAAATGCACCAAATCCACCAAAACTGAGCTAAGGGCTTGTTAGGATAGCTTTGGAGCCTTCAAATTTGTTGGAATTTTAGCTAAAATGGGAGCTTTGAAGGTGGAGAGCTATGGATGAGAGAGAGCCACAAAAATGGAAAATGGGGGAGTTGATGAATAGTGTCATCTCCTCCACTTACATAGCCAACCTCTCTTCCATTTGACACTTTAGCCCTCAACCTTAACTTTGATTGACTTAGGCCACTTAAACCTCCACTAAACCATCACTCCTTGGTCCCATAGAAAGGTTTTTCTTACCCAAACACTTTGCCCTTAAGCCACTTAAGCCATTATAAGCCATAATAGCTTAATTTCTCACTTGGTGCATTTTTCACCCTTAACTTTCGCTTTTGGTTAAAATGGCTATAAATACCTATGGTTTTAACTTAATTAGCTAAAAACACTTGCATGAGCCTAATTTTACTGAAATTATGGTCATGCCATTGACTTGAGACAAAATTACCATTTTTCCCTCCTTTCCATTTAGGTGCCAATTACACTTTGGAACTCAATTTAACCTTACTTAGCTTGCTTTTCTTGTTTAATAAAACTTATTTTAGGGAAATAACTTGAGATTTACTTACCTCAATATTCAAAGTAGAGGAAACACTAGGAGAGCCTTTATAGTTGCTATTAATTTAATAGAGAGAACTTTACCTCAATGACTTTGCAGGATATGGTGATTGATTTAAAAAAAAAAAACTGATTAACCACCTTGATATAATCCTTCAAGGCAATGTTATCCTTAATGATAAGGTATTCCTTCTGGTTGTACAGGTTCTAATTCAACCAAATTATTGGAAAATACTTGGAAATACAAGTAGGCACCACAAATTATGGATCCGACACTGTCTTTATCCTCCTGCGCTTTAGGTTACAAAATACTGAAAGATGTTCATCCAACAAGGTATATGAAGAAGACAGAACCTGGGATAAACGCAATACAAATTATCAAAAGCATTTGTTTTAAAAATAGAAAAGAAAATGACTGCTATTAATGTAATGGAAAGAACTTTACCTCAGTGACTTCGTTGAATATATTGATTGATTCCATAAGACAAAACTAATCAACCATCTTCATATAATTCTCCAAGATATGTCATCCTTAATGATAACGTATTCCTCTGAGTTGTACGGGTTCCAATTCAACCAAACTATTTGGAAATTATTTGGAAATACAAGCAGGCACCACAAACTATGGATCCTAAACCATCTTTATCCTCTTGCGCTTGAGGTTACAAAAAATAAATATCCACATCCAATAGGGCATGCGAAGAAGATATAACCTAGGACAAGTGTGATCTAAATTGTCAAAACCATTCGTCGTGAAAATAGAAAAGAAAATGATTGTTGTTAATTGAATAGAAGGAATTTTACCTTCTTGACTTCGCTGGATATGGTAATTGAATAGAAAAAACGGATAAAACATCTTGATATAATCCTCCAAGATAATCTCATCCTTAATTATAAAGTATTCCTTCGAGTTGTATAGGTTCCAATTCAATTGAACTGTTGGGAAAATACTTGGAAATATACAGAGACACCATAAACTGCGGATCTTGAATTGTCCTTTTCCACATGTGGTTTAGGTTACAAAATACTGAAAGTTGCCCATCCAACAAAGTAGGCAAAGAAGACACAACTTGGGACAAGTGCAATCCAAATTGTCAAAACGATTCATCTTGAAAATATAAAAGAAAATGACAGCTGTTAATTTAATGGAAGGAACATTACCTCAATGACTTTGCTAAATATGGTGATTGATTTCATAAGACAAAACTAATTAACCATCTTGATATAATCCAATGAGATAATGTCATCCTTAATGATAAGGTTTTCCTCTTGGTTGTACGGGTTCCAATTCAAGCGAACTGTTCATGAAATACTTCAAAATACAAACAAGCACCGCAAATTACAGATCTCGAACCGTCATTATACTGATGCGCATTATGTTACAATATACTAATAGATGCTCATCCGACAAAGCAAGCAAAGAAGACAGAACCTAGGACAAGTGTGATCCAAATTGTCTGAACCATTCATCTTGAAAATAAAAAAGAAAATGACTGCTATTAATTTAATCGAAAAAACCTTGCCTCAGTGACTTCATTGGATATGGTGATTGATTTTGTAAAACAAAACTGATTAACTGTCTTGACATAATCCTCCGGGATAATATCATCCATAATGATATGGTATTCCTCCGCATTGTACGGGTTCTAATTCAACCGAATTGTTGAGAAAACATTTGGAAATACATGCAGGCAGAACAAACTACGGATCCCAATCCGCCCATGTGCTAAAGGTTATAAAATATTGAAAGTTGCTCATCTAACAGGGCAGGCGAAGAAGACATATTCTAGGACAAGTGCAATCCAAATTGTCATAACCATTCATGTTGAAAAAAGAAATGAAAATTATTTTTGTTCATTTAACGGAAGGAACTTTACCTCAACAACTTTGATGGATATGGTGATTGATTTCGTAGAACAAAACTGATCATGATTTGTATCCCAAAAATGTTAAAGGGATTGAATGATCAAGTCGCCATAGTACAGGGGTGTTCTGGGTATTTAGGCCTTACTTAAAGCAAAAGTTAAGGGGTAAACGGATAGATATTATGAGCATTCAACATCAGTAAAATGGGAAGCAATTTTTAAGAAATTAGTTAGTAAATTACTTATGTAAAATGTTTTGTACTCCATCTATCTCGCTCGCATTCTTTACAATATTTTCATATTTACTAAATTATTTTACCATATTATCTTTTAACTATAATTTCAATATCTACTTTTTTCAATTTTACATTTAAAAGACAAACATTTTTCTTCTTTCTTAATTTTCATATCAAATATAAATGTTTTAAAGAATTTAGGACATAGGAAGTATTCATCTAACTTATTGATTACTTCTTGTTTTCTTAGAAAAAAACATATTTTGTTTTAATTGGTTACAGTTACCAGCTGAACACCTAACAGAGATTCACAGATGGGAAAACATCTAACTGATTCAGCTATTTTGGCAGGATTTATTGAAAGTTAGACGAATTTTCCGCATGAAGGCCGGTTTAGTTGAGAATGCAAGAGCAGTTATGGATGCAGCTGCCTCTAGTGCTAAAATTTCAGTTGATGGCTTCTGAGCTCATGAGAGTTAAAAGGCGTAGAACTGGGTGGTATTAGCTCGATCTGTTGGGAAACGTTAGCAGCCCCTAAGACGCTGGATCATTTGTTTATAACCTGCCCCTTCTCTCGACAGGTTTGGGATAAAGTGGCTGGCTGGATGCAAATTAAACACATTTATGGGAATTATAGGAGTTGGAGAGTATACTGCAAAAGAACTCAGAAGTGTATCATATTTTGATGGATAGCAGCATGCGCTACCACGGTAAGAAGACCACCAGGTTGGTTGAGGAAATAGTTGAGAGAATTGAGTTTGAACTTTGTACCAGAACATGTATAGGATCCCTTGGCCCCGTTTGCTAACATCTAGCTAGTATAAAAAAAAAATTAGAATTATGAGGTTCTTTTTTTTTCCTGGGTATGTCTGGGTGTAGTTTTGCACCGGCGTTATGCATATATATGTGAAAATTTTACCTTTACCTTAAAAAAAGAAAATTCTTACCGGTAATTTATTCGACTTGGGGGTTAAAAATATGAATGTTACTAAACGTTGGAGAGAAAAATGCACCGTAAAAGTAAAGCTTTTAGATTTAAATTTCCAACGCATAAAGAAATATGAAGAGCTGGCCACATTTCAATTCCGATTTCAACGAGGCTTCACAGCTTCAACTATGTTTCCTCTCCTTCGCTCACCGAGCTTCTGATTTATATACACCGTAACAAAAGCGACTACAATCGAGCCTACAATCGTTCCTTTGTTTTTTTTTTTATTTCCCCGATTCGAGGGGAGGGAAATCTCCAAAGTTTCTCTCTTTTTAATCTTGATTTCTCGCCTCTCTCTCTCTCTCTCTCTCCCTCTCGCCGCCGGTGGACGAAAACGCCGACTAACGGCGGGAGACCTCATCTTGGTTTGAAGAAAGAAGGGTGCTCGATCTCTTCTTTCTTCTCCTCAATTAACAAAAAGAAACATAAAAATAAAAAATAACGAAACTTGAAAAATTGTCATGCATTTTATGTCAAAGAAAATAAATTTAAAAATTTGAAAATTTTTTAATTAGTTTCATTAGAAATATATATTTTTAAATTGCTCTTTCGTCATGGGTAGTAGTGGTGACATCCCTTTGGAGGAGATCAAGAACGGTAACGTCGATCTTGTAAGCAAACTCTGGAAGACCCCCCAAGGTTTTGGTCTATTTACGGTTTAGTCACTATGGTTGATGGGAGGGTGTTTTTGCAGGAGCGGATTTCGGTAGAGGAACTGTTCAAGCAGCTGAAATGTACGAGAGAGGGTCTGACGAGCGCGGAGGGCGAGAGAAGGCTCCAAATCTTTGGCCCCAATAAGCTGCAGGAAAAGAAGGAGAGTAAGCTCCTCAAATTCCTGGGCTTCATGTGGAATCCTCTTTCCTGGGTCATGGAATCGGCAGCCATCATGGCCATCGTGCTCGCAAACGGCGGCGGAAAGCCACCGGATTGGCAGGATTTCCTTGGCATTGTCATCCTGCTTTTCGTGAACTCCACCGTTAGCTTCATTGAGGAGAACAACGCCGGCAATGCCGCCGCAGCCCTCATGGCCGGACTCGCCCCGAAGACCAGGGTGTCGAGAGACGGTAAATGGAGCGAGGAGGAGGCAGAGATCTTGGTTCCGGGAGATTTGATCAGCATCAAGCTGGGCGATATCGTCCCGGCCGATGCCCGTCTTCTAGAAGGCGATCCTCTCAAGATGGACCAGGCGGCACTTACCGGTGAGTCCCTTCCAGTGACCAAGAATCCCGGGGACCAAGTATTTTCCGGCTCGATCTGTAAGCAGGGTGAAATCGAGGCAGTCGTCATTGCCACCGGCGTGAATACCTTCTTTGGCAAGGCAGCTCATCTCGTTGACTCCACAGAAAACCTCGGCCACTTCCAGAAGGTGCTGACTGCAATCGGGAACTTCTGCATCTGCGCCATCGCGGTGGGGATGACGATAGAGATAATCGTGATGTACCCAATTCAGCACAGGCCGTACAGGGTGGGGATCGACAACCTGTTGGTGATTCTGATCGGGGGGATTCCGATCGCGATGCCGACGGTGCTGTCGGTGACGATGGCGATCGGGTCGCACCGGCTGTCGCAGCAAGGGGCGATAACGAAGAGGATGACGGCGATAGAGGAAATGGCGGGGATGGATGTGCTCTGCAGCGACAAAACGGGGACGCTGACGCTGAACAAGCTGAAGGTGGACAAGGCTCTGGTCGAAGTCTTCGCCGACGGCGTCGACAGCGAGACGCTCTTGTTGTGGGCTGCCAGGGCTTCTCGAATTGAAAACCAGGACGCCATTGACGCTTGCATTGTCGGAATGTTGTCCGATCCCAAGCAGGTGACAATTCGTGTCTTTTCGTATCATCAGAAACACGACTTCTTTTATCGATATCAGGAACCATATAAAAGTGGTAGAAAGACAACTAGATGTCCCAAACGTTTGACGTCTTTCCTACTGAGTCCTGAACTTTATCGCTTCTCTAATTGAGTCGTTAAGATTAGTTAGTCGTAAATTTTCTAGAAGACGGTTATGAAATGGAACCTGATTTATAGGAAGCAGAAACTCATAATTTAAATAATTTATTAGCTATTGCACATCTTAAATTTATCTAAAAATAATTCATGAATAGTTTAAATTAAAATTTTTTAAAAAATGATATCAAGCAATTATTGTGTCTTTTCTCTCTTAGTCAACTTCAAAGCAAAAAGTGTTAGAATTAACTTTTTACATGTTTACGAAGTTTTAGAGTTCAGTTAAAAAATGTAAGCTTTTATTATTGAAATAAAAAAATGCATGAAGCTTTTATGACTCAAATAGTGTTCTTTCCTATGTAAAAATTAATTCAACATTTTTTCAAAACACACATGCACAATATTTGTTTTTGTACAGAATGCACTTATTTATAAAATAATTTCTTTTAAGAAGTAAATGAATTTTTTAACATATCTGGTTTCTTAAAAAAAGAGAAGAAAAGAAAATGAAATGTTACCAAAACATCACAAAATAAGGTTAGAACTGCACACCAAACAAGTGAGAAACGTTTCCATAACCTGTTAGATTTCTCCAATTGCATTGTGACCATAAGTCATCTAAGAAGTCAAATTTCTTCAATTCGGACCTCATGAAAACAGCACCATACATAATTGGACTTGTGGACAGGCAAGGGAAGGGATCAAAGAGCTTCACTTCTTGCCCTTCAACCCGGTGGAGAAGCGCACAGCCATCACCTACATCGACGGCGATGGCGAGTGGTACCGAGACAGCAAGGGTGCGCCGGAGCAAATCATCGACCTCTGCAACCTTACCGGAGCCACTCGGAAGAAGGCCCACGAAGTCATCGACAAATTCGCCGACCGCGGCCTCCGCTCCTTAGCCATAGCTCGACAAACCATCGCGGAGAAAACCAAGGACAGCCCTGGCGGACCCTGGCAATTCGTCGGCCTCTTGCCTCTCTTCGACCCTCCCCGCCATGACAGCGCAGAGACCATCCGCCGAGCCCTCGAACTCGGCGTCAATGTCAAGATGATCACCGGCGATCAGCTCGCCATCGGAATCGAGACCGGTCGGAGACTTGGCATGGGTACCAACATGTACCCTTCGTCGTCGCTGCTCGGCCAGAGCAAGGACGAGTCCATCGCTTCCATCCCCATAGACGAGCTCATAGAAAAGGCTGATGGTTTCGCCGGAGTATTTCCTGGTAAAATCAAAACAAAGCCATCAATAATGAAAAAGAATTTCTTTTTTGGGGTTTTTGGGTGATTTGAAGTCCTCAAATCTGACTATCTGGGTTTACAGAGCACAAATACGAGATCGTGAAACGACTACAAGAGAGGAACCACATTTGCGGGATGACAGGGGATGGAGTGAACGACGCGCCGGCGTTGAAGAGGGCAGATATCGGAATCGCCGTGGCGGACGCGACAGACGCCGCCAGGAACGCCTCGGACATCGTCCTGACGGAGCCGGGGCTGAGCGTAATTGTGAGCGCGGTGTTGACCAGCAGAGCCATCTTCCAGAGGATGAAGAACTACACCATCTACGCCGTCTCCATCACGATCCGAATCGTGTTGGGGTTCATGCTCGTGGCTCTAATCTGGAAGTTCGATTTCGCGCCGTTCATGGTTCTCATCATTGCCGTCCTCAACGACGGAACCATCATGACCATCTCCAAGGACAGGGTAAAGCCATCCCCGGTGCCGGATTCCTGGAAGCTCAAGGAGATCTTCGCCACCGGAATCGTGCTCGGCACTTACATGGCATTCATGACTGTTCTCTTCTTCTTCCTCGTTGACAGCACTGATTTCTTCACTGTAAGTTCATAGGACTGGAACGTAACTTCTAGGATGATAAGCTGATCACTTTGTAGAATTGGTATGGAATCGCAAATGTCAGATAGGTGTTTAATAAAATTGTTGCAGACGAACTTTGGGGTAAGGCCACTACGTGGTCTAGTGCATGAACTGAACTCGGCATTGTACCTACAAGTGAGCATTATTAGCCAAGCTCTGATCTTTGTGACGAGGTCTAGGAGCTGGTCCTTCGTAGAACGCCCTGGTTTGATGCTGATCGTGGCCTTTATTCTTGCTCAACTGGTGAGTGAGAACTGATTTGGACTTGGAAGATTATTAGTCTTAAATTCCAATGTTTAACTATGCCTTTTGACATGGATAAAAGGTGGCTACTACAATCTCGGTGCACGGGAATTGGGAGTTCTGTAAGATCAGAGGGATAGGATGGGACTGGGCAGGAGTCATCTGGCTCTACAGCCTTGTCACTTACTTCCCTCTTGATGTCCTCAAGTTCATGATCCGCTATGCCTTGACGGGAAGAGCATGGGACACTGTCCAAACCAAGGTTCCAAACCCCAAATGAGTGATCTTGGCCTCTTTGTGTTGGCGCCCATCATTTAACTTCTCTCACCAAGACTTGCTCATTGTTTTGTCACTACCAGACTGCATCCACAACAAAGAAGGATTTTGTGAAGGACGGGAGGGAGGCACAATGGGAGAGTGCTCGACGAAGCCTCCATGGTCTTCCACAACCAGATGACTCGTTCAAGGACAAGAGTAGCTACCATGAACATCAGAGATTGCTGAGCAGGCCAAACACCGAGGTGAGGTCGCCAAGCTTAGGCCGTGAAACAGCAAACCCCGTGAGCTACCTTGTACCATAGTTTATATTAACATTCATGTATAACCTCATTAGTCATGTGATATATATTAAGTGTAAACTTGCAAGTTGTTCAATTCCAAAAGGTGCAAATTCATTTTGGGTGGTTTTCGTTGATATGTTTGTGTAGGGTCTAGAGATCAGCTCCACATTGTGACAGGCCATGTTTGAGTCAGTGGTTATGCAGAAGGGTCTTGACAATGATACCAGCAAGCTCCAGCAGGGCTAAACTGCGTCAACATTCAAAGATTGACGCTCTGTTTACTTGAAAGTTTGAAACGCAAGAAAAGTATTGTTTCTTTTCCCGACCATTTCATCTCCTTGCCGGTTCTCAATGGAGGAATCGCGAAAGCGATCGGTTGTAAAACATAAATACCTGTATATGACATATACAAGAGGAAGTGATCAAATGGAACAAATCAGAAAGAACAGGTTGTTTGGCGATAAATCTTAAGTCTCTTCAATCCTTTAGCTTTGCCTTCATCTTGTCATCTTTTGTTCTTGGGAGAAGCTATAGCTAGTGCCATTTATTCAAGGTCAAGAACGCTTCAATAGGCATCTCACTTTGCTGACCTCGCCGAGTTGGTCATTGAAGTTAGAACCCAGTTTCAACAACCTTCCAAGTTCCAGCTACAGTGGTTGGTGGTTGCTTCATATCTAGCTCTGGGAAAAAAAATTGAAAAATTTATAAAAAAAGTAATAACATCATGAAAATTTTATTTTTAATAGATTACTGCACATAAATAATATTGACTGTCAAATGCAATTGATTCTAAGTAAAAAAGATATAAAAATAAAAATAAGTTATTTTAAATTAAGTTAAATTAAAATGAATTTGGTGTTTAAACTCTAATGAGAAAATTTCTCTGTTAAAGCATTCTACCAAAAAGAGTAAATCTTGTATGCACCTGATGTACAGCGTGCACTATGTGTTCTTTTATCTGTTTATATATTTTTTTTATAAATATTGTTTGTTATTTTATGCATTGCTCTTCAATTTTTTTTTTTTTTTGAGTTCCTATATATTCTTCTTGATGTCCGGTCTATTTTCATCTTTTAGTTGTTCTATCATTGAACGATATATGTTCTTTTATTCTGAACTGATAATTACTTACTATTTGTTCAACATACCTTCACCTAAACAAAATATATCATATATTCTGTTTGTTCTAACACTACTGGTTCTTGTACTCCTTTTTTTATCTTCTTAGTTCCTATAAATTCTTTTATGTATTTTTATTTATTCTTTTATAAATTTCTTCTTTTTCATTTCCTATATATTTTTTTTATTTATGTCATTTTTTTAGTTTCTATATGTTCTTTTACTATTAAATGTTTGTTCTATTAGCCTAACTAGTTGTTTAGAATGTGGGTACGGCATCCAAAGCTGTGGGTCGGATGTGAAAATACCTTCATCTGACCCATCAATATTCCTAATAGTGAGCAAAAGAAATTAAAAAAAAAACAAAAGAATAATCGAAGAAGGCCAAAACTTAAGAGTTTGCTTATAGTGTTTTAACTTCATGAAATTTTTTACCATACGTAAATGACAATAGGCCCGATTAAAAAATAACAAAACCAAGTGAGGGTATCTAATCTAACTAAATTATCACTATATGCACAAAATTGCTCTCTATATATCTTATCTTATCTTATCTTATCTTACCTTATAAAAAGAATGTGCACAAATGTTGAATAATTTTTTTGCCCTTTTGTTATAAGATGTTGGTTCTTTTAATGAAACTCAATTTTATTATTATCTATTTAAGTGAAATTGTATTAGCACTAGAACACTAAAAGAGACCCTTAAGTTGCCACTAAATTTTATTTTTTGTTACAAACCTGCATGTTACGGCCCTTCTAGAGGGAGGTAAGGACTTTAGAATTTAGTTTAGAAGTTTAATTTAAGTTTGCCTAGCAAGAATTAAGAAGTTTGCCAAAGTTCACTAAGTTCCGACAAGAATAAAGCTCTGAACTAAGTTCAGGGGCAAAATGGTAATTTTGCACCCTGAGTGGCCGGGACGAGTCCCGAGTGTTTTAAAATGAATTTTTAGAACTTAACTTTTAACCTTAACTCAAACTCAACAAAAAGACAAGAATTTAATCAAGAACTGTTAAGTTACAAAGATGAGGGACCTAATTGCACAAAACTTGAAACCTTGGTGGTTTGAGGGGTTAAGTGGGGTTTAAGAAGAGGGAAGAAGGGTTTGGGCTGCCATAACCCGTTTTCCAGCTTCTCCACTCCATTTCTCTCTCAAATTAAGCTTGGAATCAAAAGCTTTTGGTGCCAAAAGGTGCAATTAAGGGTGTATAAGCTTGGAGGATGCATTTTCAAGCTTGAATCCTTGTTTTTGAAGCTTGAAAGGGCGTTTTTCTCCATCCCCTGTTTTTGAACGAGGTATGAGTTATGTTCTTGATTGAATTCGTGTTATTTGGTTGATTGGAAGCTTGAGTTTTGGTTGAAAGATGTGTTTTTGATGTTTTAGAGCTTTGTTTTGGTATGGTTTTGTGTAGAACTTTGGAAGCTTGTTTGAAAGAGGAAGGGTTCGAATTCTTGCTTGTTCTTGGTGTTAAGGTAAGGGAGAAAGTGTTTTTAAGTTGTTGGATTGCTTTTGGATTGAAATGGATTGAGAAAGTTGAGTAATTTTTGGTTATGGTATGAAGAAACGTTTTGGGAATTATGATGGACTAGCTATGTTCGAAGGATTGGTTTGATGTTTCTAATGCATCATAGTTTAGCTTTGATAGATGGTTTTGTTCCTTGCAACATGTACTTCGTGTGTATGAAATTTGGTAACTTTTGATGCATGTTTGCTATATGTATTTGGTTGCCAAAGTTCATAGCAGCAATCGGCCAAATTCTGCATTTCTGCAGAATTGGCGACACGGCGCCAATTCGCCCGACGATTGGCGACGCGTCGCCAATTCGATTTTCGGTCACAGAACGTTTGTTCGTCGGCGACGCGTCGCCAATTCCTTTTGCCTTTGGCGACGCGGCGCCAACACCTAAAAATGGGGGGTTTGACTTTTTGCTGCGTTGACCCGACCGAGACTACGGAAGGTTCGGAACGTGCCTAAGGGTCCGAGGATCCCGATGGTACTCTGAGACTTCCGAAAGTCCCACCGGAAGTATGAGTTTTCTTGAACTGTTTGAGGTAAGTAAGTTGCTTAGGCAACAAGTAAGGAAACAAATGTTGCAATTGAACTTAATTAGCTATCAATAGCTCAGGTGAGAGGTTTAGAACCCTCGTCGGCCTAGCCGTGCCGGAGCCACGAGGCCACGAGGCGAAACCTTGTTCATCTAGTTTACATCAAAGAGGCCCTGCGGCCTAGTCTACAAGTCCCGTCATAAATTCCCCTGCATAACAATTAGGTGAGAGGTTTTATGATTGTTTGGGGCTTGCTAAGGTTCGCCCTTGGGCCATATATATATGTCAGGTTGCTAACTGATTGCGCTTGGCCTGTATATGTGTCAGGTTGCTAAGTGATTACGCTTGGCCTGATACAGAGGACTACTTGAGGAGAGGTCTACCGACCTAGTATATATATATATGACTAGTACCCTCATGCTGTGTGAGCTCGCAGCCAGAGTCCTAGCTTTTTCTTGCAGGTACATCGAAGACCCTTACTGAGAATGTTGAATTCTCACTCCCTGTTTGTTATGCAGAGTCTGGAGTAGCAGGACCGGATAATCGCTGAGGATTATCACGGTAGTACCTTTTTGTCTGTAAAGGTACGGTAGTTGAGAAACTTTAAGTTTCTAGCTTGCTTAAGTGTTTAGTTGGTCTGTTGGTCAGGTTGTGGTACTAACTTGCTTCTTCCTTTGGCTGCAGAGCCTAGTAGCACTTGGCAGAGGACTTGTGAGACTCGCCACTGGGACAGGAGTCCAAAGTGGGAGCTAGGGTAAAAAATCTCAGCAAAGTCTTGTATTTTGATACAGTACTTTATCTTGCCTCCAGTATTTATGTTATAAAGAGTCCTTGACTCAAGGGATTGTTCTCTGGGTGAGAGCATTAGTTACTTATGTATAAATGCTTTCACGAGCGGTGTATGTGTAGTTAATCACTCAAAGGTTGATTTTGATATGCTTTGGCATTTTGTATTTATTTATATAGAATTTTACTTAGCCGGCTAAATGTCTAAATGACTAAATGTTTTATGGTTTTAATAAACCAAGTCAAAGCATAAGTGCATACATATTGCATTTCTAGGTTAATCAACTAGTAGCATTGGATTTAATCCACACACATAACCAGCTAGCCAATTACAATCCACCGTGAGACAAACGCTCACAGGGTATCCCGGGCAGGGGCACGGGGATCGTGTCAGTGTTTTTGGTATCAGAGCTAAGGGTTTATTTCATAGATATTGGAGGCTTAGACTGAGATCTAGTAGTAAAGTCCAAGTGCTAGGAAGTTAGTACTGACCAACATCTGGGGAAATGTCGTCTGGCTGTGGTTGCAGGTTATTATGGTTGATACAAGGTCTGTAACTTCGAGGGGGACTAGAGAACCTGGTGAAGGTTCTAGTGACCCAGTTGTGGCGAGGTTGGATGAGATATCCAGAGTGCTACAGAGTTTGACTGAGACTATGGCTCAGGTGGCACAGGGTATGAACACTCTTGTAACAGAGATGTTCAGAGATTATGGGGACAGAGGTGTTGTCCAGGAGGAAGTTGAGCCACAACAGGAACAGGAAAGGCATGCTGAGCAACAGCAAGTGCCTAGAGCTCAGGAACCCAGAAATCAAGTTCTTGAGGAGGTTGAGGAACCAGAGATGATGGAGGCTCCAAGGAGGGGAGACACTCCACATCAGATGAGGTTACTGGAAAAGTTCAAGACAGTTGATCCACCTAGCTTTGATGGGACGGGAGATCCTGACAGAGCAGAGGACTGGTTGTCTGTTATGAACCGACTCTTTACTTGTGGTGGCTATGAGACAGAGCAGAGGATGGTTCTAGTACCTTTCTTTCTGAGAGGGAGAGCCAGTCTTTGGTGGGATGATGTGATGGAGTTATTGAGGGAGAGTAATGGTACCCGTCCAGAGCACAAGAAAAAGGTGCTCAAGTGGACAGACTTCGAGAAGAAGTTTAGACAGGAGTATATTAGTGAAGCTGCACAGGATCAGAGGAGGATCCAGTTTGAGAATCTAACACAGGGAGAGATGTCAGTACGGGAGTATGAGCAGCGCTACAATTCACTTATCCGGTATGCTCCGTACATGTTGGGTAATGATGAGCTGAAAGCCAAGAAGTTTTCCCAGGGCCTGAAGCCTATTTTCAGGAGGTATATGGCGACAGTTGACATCAGGAGTTATCGCCAGATGGTTCAGAAGGCATTGGCATTGGAAAGGGAATTCGAGGATTCCAGAGCACCTGTGAAAAAGGTGGAAGCTGGGCCATCTAACTTGGGGAAAAGTGCTGGAAAGCGACCAATGGTAGGGAACCAGGATCCATCTAAAAGGAGGAGGACAGGTGTGTGTCCTAGGTGCAGACGGTTCCATGGTGGAAGACCATGTACACTGGGCATAGATATTTGTAATGTCTGTGGTCAGAGAGGGCATTGGGCCAGGGACTGCCCAAGGGTTCGATCAGTTACAGGTCCGCCTCGGGCTTTACCTCCAGTACCGCTTGCTATTGGGAACCGGCCTGGAGTAGTTGCTGCAGCAGTGAACCCGAGAGTCTTCGCTTTGACGAACCAGGCGGCTAGAGAACCGCCAGCTGTACGAGGTAATTTTACTTTTCTGAGCAGTAGTGTTAGAGTGCTTTTTGATACGGGAGCTACTCTTTCAGTGATATCTTCTGCCTTGGTAGATAAGCATAGTTTACAACGTGAAATTGCGGGTGAGTTGAGACTCATCAGGACTGCAGGGAGAGGTTTTATTGTGACCAATGAAGTGGTTACTAGGTATCCTTTGCAGTTAGGTGATCATGATTTTTGTTGTGAGTTGTGGGTGATTGAGTTGAAATCATATGACCTGGTGCTGGGAATGGATTGGTTGAGTAAGCACAAGGCACAAATTAATTGTGCGAATCACTCAGTTGACATCATTGATGCTCAGGGGGCTAGAGTGACTTGCACAGGAGGGTTGGCATCTAGTGCTAAGAGTTTACACCTTAGACTTGTAGATACCATCCCTGTAGTGGGTGAAGAGGAGTATTATTCGTTGAATGGAGTAGCTATAGAGGAAGAATTGGGGAGCATTCCTGTAGCTAATCAGTTTCCTGAGGTGTTTCCAGTGGAGTTACCCGGGTTACCACCTAGGAGGGATACTGAGTTTGCTATCCATCTGCAACCAGGGGTTGAGCCTATTTCAGTAACACCTTATAGGATGTCGGCTCCTGAGATGGACGAGTTGAAGAAGCAGTTGGAGGAACTGCTAGGGAAAGGTTTCATAAGACCGAGTGTATCACCGTGGGGAGCTCCAGTATTATTTGTGAAGAAGAAGGATAGGACTTTCAGGTTGTGCATCGATTACAGGAAGTTGAATGCAGTGACAGTTAAAAATAAGTATCCACTTCCTAGAATTGATGATTTGTTTGACAGACTCAGAGGAGCGAGGGTGTTTTCCAGGATTGATCTTCGGTCTGGGTACTTTCAGATCAGAGTTAAGGAGGAAGACATTCCGAAGACTGCCTTCAGGACAAGGTACGGGCATTATGAGTATACGGTTATGCCTTTTGGTGTGACTAATGCTCCAGCAGTGTTTATGGAAGCTATGAATCGGATCTTTAAGTCATTTCTGGATCAGTTTGTTGAGGTCTTCATCGATGATATTCTGATCTATTCACAGTCTACAGCAGAGCATGAGGAGCACCTTAGAACAGTTTTGCAAGTGCTGAAGGATAATCAGTACTATGCAAAATTTTCTAAGTGTGAGTTTTGGTCCGAGAGGATTCAGTTTTTGGGGCATATTATCAGTGCTCAAGGTTTGTCAGTTGATCCTGAAAAGGTTCAAGCAGTGGTTGATTGGAAGAGACCGACTACAGTTACAGAGGTCAGGAGTTTCTTGGGTCTAGCAGGTTACTACAGACGCTTCATAGAGAAATTCTCTGTGATAGCTACGCCATTGACAGCATTGACCAGGAAAGCTCAGAAATTCGAGTGGACACCGAAGTGTGAAGAAGCCTACATGAAGCTGAAGGAAAAGTTGACCAGTGCACCCATACTTGTGTTACCAGACCCGGACAGAGCCTTTACAGTTTATACTGATGCGTCAGGTTCAGGTTTGGGTTGTGTTCTACATCAGGACAGTCAGGTGATTGCTTATGGTTCGAGACAGCTGAGGCCTAATGAATTGAACTACCCTGTTCATGATCTTGAGCTTGCAGCAGTGATCTTTGCACTGAAATTATGGAGACATTATTTGATGGGAAGATCGTTCAGAATCTTCACTGATCACAAGAGTTTGAAGTATTTGTTTACTCAAAAGGATCTAAACATGAGACAGCGGCGATGGATTGAGTACATTAAAGACTATGATTGTTCGATCGAGTATTGTGCTGGTAAAGGGAACGTGGTAGCAGATGCTTTGAGTCGGAAGTACACAGGAGTGATCTTGTCCAAGGATCAGGCTACAGATTCTTCAGAAGGAGCATTGAAGGATTGTTTCTTAGCTTTGCATGAATTATGGCAAAGTCGAGAAAAATCCTTAGTCTACGTTTTGGAGATTCAGACGGCTTGGTTAGCCAGAGTCAGAGAAGCTCAGTTGAAAGATCCATTGTTGAAGAAGATTTCAGGTGAAGCTAAGACTGGTGCTTTGAAGAAAGAGTTCAAGTACAAAGATGGAATACTGCATTATGGTGATCGACTCTATGTGTCGAATGTTGAGGGACTTAGGCAGCAAGTCCTACAGGAGGCACATAGCAGCACATTGAGTATTCACCCTGGTGTTAGTAAGATGTATCAAGATCTGAAGACACATTTTTTGTGGCCAGGACTGAAGAGAGATGTACGAGGACATGTGGCAAAGTGTTTGACATGTCAGGTGGTGAAAGCTGAACACCAGAAACCAGCAGGCACACTTCAGAGTTTATCTCTACCAGTGAGGAAGTGGGGATCCGTTACTATGGATTTCCTAGTGGGGTTACCGACCACCCGGAGTCAGCATGATGCTATTTGGGTAGTGGTTGACAGATTGACGAAGTCGGCACACTTTATACCGATCAGAGTCACCTATACATTGGAGAGGTTGGCTCAGTTATATCTCAGGGAGATTGTGAGACTCCATGGGATACCGGATCAGATCATATCAGACAGAGATCCACGATTTACATCACGGTTCTGGAATGCTTTTCAGGAAGCATTGGGCAGTAAAGTTAGCCTCAGTACTGCTTTTCATCCACAGACTGACGGACAGTCAGAGAGGGTGATTCAGACTTTAGAGGACATGCTACGCATGTGTGTCATTGATTTCAGAGGTGATTGGGATCAGCACTTACCACTGATCGAGTTTGCCTATAATAACAGTCATCAATCTGTTATTGGAATGGCGCCCTATGAAGCTTTGTATGGGAGACGGTGTATGACACCTCATTGTTGGGCAGATCCAACAGACAGAGTGGTTATTGGACCTGAGATCATAGCTGACACTACAGCTAAGATTAAGTTGATTCAGCAGAGAATCAAGACAGCTAATGACAGACAGACTAAGTATGCAAACAGAAGAAGAAGAGAATTGAGTTTTGAGGTTGGTGACAAAGTACTTCTGAAAGTGTCGCCCATGAGAGGAGTTAGTCGTTTTGGACAGAGGGGCAAGTTAGCTCCAAGGTTCATTGGACCTTATGAAGTGTTAGAGAAAGTTGGGAAAGTTGCTTATCGGTTGGCTTTACCACCTAACCTTTCTCAAGTGCATAATGTGTTTCATGTCAGTTTACTCAGGAAGTGCACAGTTGAGCCCGGACAGGTAGTAAATCCTTCAGTCATACCCATTCAGGAGGACTTGACTTATGAAGAGAAACCAGTTCAGATTTTGGATAGGCAAGTCAAGAAACTGCGGACTAAGTGGATTCCAATGGTTAAGATCCTTTGGTCTAACCATAGTGAAGAGGAAGCTCCCTGGGAGACGGAGCAGGATATGCTGAAAAGATATCCTGGTGTTTTTCCAGAGTTGCAGCGGAATTTGGGGGACCAAATTCCAGAAGGAGGGGAGAATGTTACGGCCCTTCTAGAGGGAGGTAAGGACTTTAGAATTTAGTTTAGAAGTTTAATTTAAGTTTGCCTAGCAAGAATTAAGAAGTTTGCCAAAGTTCACTAAGTTCCGACAAGAATAAAGCTCTGAACTAAGTTCAGGGCAAAATGGTAATTTTGCACCCTGAGTGGCCGGGACGAGTCCCGAGTGTTTTAAAATGAATTTTTAGAACTTAACTTTTAACCTTAACTCAAACTCAACAAAAAGACAAGAATTTAATCAAGAACTGTTAAGTTACAAAGATGGGGGACCTAATTGCACAAAACTTGAAACCTTGGTGGTTTGAGGGGTTAAGTGGGGTTTAAGAAGAGGGAAGAAGGGTTTGGGCTGCCATAACCCGTTTTCCATCTTCTCCACTCCATTTCTCTCTCAAATTAAGCTTGGAATCAAAAGCTTTTGGTGCCAAAAGGTGCAATTAAGGGTGTATAAGCTTGGAGGATGCATTTTCAAGCTTGAATCCTTGTTTTTGAAGCTTGAAAGGGTGTTTTTCTCCATCCCCTGTTTTTGAACGAGGTATGAGTTATGTTCTTGATTGAATTCGTGTTATTTGGTTGATTGGAAGCTTGGGTTTTGGTTGAAAGATGTGTTTTTGATGTTTTAGAGCTTTGTTTTGGTATGGTTTTGTGTAGAACTTTGGAAGCTTGTTTGAAAGAGGAAGGGTTCGAATTCTTGCTTGTTCTTGGTGTTAAGGTAAGGGAGAAAGTTTTTTAAGTTGTTGGATTGCTTTTGGATTGAAATGGATTGAGAAAGTTGAGTAATTTTTGGTTATGGTATGAAGAAACGTTTTGGGAATTATGATGGACTAGCTATGTTCGAAGGATTGGTTTGATGTTTCTAATGCATCATAGTTTAGCTTTGATAGATGGTTTTGTTCCTTGCAACATGTACTTCGTGTGTATGAAATTTGGTAACTTTTGATGCATGTTTGCTATATGTATTTGGTTGCCAAAGTTCATAGCAGCAATCGGCCAAATTCTGCATTTCTGCAGAATTGGCGACACGGCGCCAATTCGCCCGACGATTGGCGACGCGTCGCCAATTCGATTTTCGGTCACAGAACGTTTGTTCGTCGGCGACGCGTCGCCAATTCCTTTTGCCTTTGGCGACGCGGCGCCAACACCTAAAAATGGGGGGTTTGACTTTTTGCTGCATTGACCCAACCGAGACTACGGAAGGTTCGGAACGTGCCTAAGGGTCCGAGGATCCCGATGGTACTCCGAGACTTCCGAAAGTCCCACCGAAAGTATGAGTTTTCTTGAACTGTTTGAGGTAAGTAAGTTGCTTAGGCAACAAGTAAGGAAACAAATGTTGCAATTGAACTTAATTAGCTATCAATAGCTCAGGTGAGAGGTTTAGAACCCTCGTCGGCCTAGCCGTGCCGGAGCCACGAGGCCACGAGGCGAAACCTTGTTCATCTAGTTTACATCAAAGAGGCCCTGCGGCCTAGTCTACAAGTCCCGTCATAAATTTCCCTGCATAACAATTAGGTGAGAGGTTTTATGATTGTTTGGGGCTTGCTAAGGTTCGCCCTTGGGCCATATATATATGTCAGGTTGCTAAGTGATTGCGCTTGGCCTGTATATGTGTCAGGTTGCTAAGTGATTACGCTTGGCCTGATACAGAGGACTACTTGAGGAGAGGTCTACCGACCTAGTATATATATATATGACTAGTACCCTCATGCTGTGTGAGCTCGCAGCCAGAGTCCTAGCTTTTTCTTGCAGGTACATCGAAGACCCTTACTGAGAATGTTGAATTCTCACTCCCTGTTTGTTATGCAGAGTCTGGAGTAGCAGGACCGGATAATCGCTGAGGATTATCACGGTAGTACCTTTTTGTCTGTAAAGGTACGGTAGTTGAGAAACTTTAAGTTTCTAGCTTGCTTAAGTGTTTAGTTGGTCTGTTGGTCAGGTTGTGGTACTAACTTGCTTCTTCCTTTGGCTGCAGAGCCTAGTAGCACTTGGCAGAGGACTTGTGAGACTCGCCACTGGGACAGGAGTCCAAAGTGGGAGCTAGGGTAAAAAATCTCAGCAAAGTCTTGTATTTTGATACAGTACTTTATCTTGCCTCCAGTATTTATGTTATAAAGAGTCCTTGACTCAGGGGATTGTTCTCTGGGTGAGAGCATTACTTACTTATGTATAAATGCTTTCACGAGCGGTGTATGTGTAGTTAATCACTCAAAGGTTGATTTTGATATGCTTTGGCATTTTGTATTTATTTATATAGAATTTTACTTAGCCGGCTAAATGTCTAAATGACTAAATGTTTTATGGTTTTAATAAACCAAGTCAAAGCATAAGTGCATACATATTGCATTTCTAGGTTAATCAACTAGTAGCATTGGATTTAATCCACACACATAACCAGCTAGCCAATTACAATCCACTGTGAGACAAACGCTCACAGGGTATCCCGGGCAGGGGCACGGGGATCGTGTCACTGCAAGCCCGTAATTCTATGTTACAGTTATTTAATCCTACCTAACAATCCTAAATTGCCATTAAAATTTTTTGGCTTTAAACATGTCACCCTTGGTTCTATATTACTCTCAAATAATACCTCAAGTAAATCTTTTATAAAACTTAAAATTTCAACTTATCATTCCAAAGCTTTCACAGCCAAATCTTTTATTTAAATAAAAGACTTAAACGTAAAACTCATGCTAAATTTTGTACAACTAAATATTTTATAAAACTTAAAATTTCAACTTAGTGTTTAAAAAACCTTCATAAATAAATTTTTTATTTGAATAAAAAATTAAATATATGGTAAAACTCAAGCTAAAGTTTGTATTGCTGTAAAAGGTACCTTTGGACATAATTTTTTTTGCCAATTAAGTTTTTTTTTTTTTTTTGCAACTTGAATGAGTATATATTGTGAAAGCTTATTATATGATAAAACTCATGCTAAAGTTTCACATGAAAATCCATAAGTGTTGCATATTAAAAAATATTTTAGGTATAAAAAGTATATATTAGAAAATTATATAAGTGAACGCTTTATAATAGTTCACATATAGTTTTTTCTTTATCCTGAAATTAAAAGTTCTTTTACTCTTTTAATGATAAAAAAAATTTTATATTGCCTATTTAATTAGAGTTGTGTTAGTATTAGTGCTCCAAAAAGAAGGAAAGAAAAAAATCCACTTACAAAGATCTAAATATATAGTTTCCTATTTAATTAGATACTTAGTAGTATTAAAATACTAAAAATATAATAAGACAGGGAAAAAATGTAAAGTGGGATGTGTTTAGCCTTTGGTTTTTGGGAAATCTACTATTTTGACTACTAAACTTACTTTGACCACTAAACTTAGTTAACTTTAAAAAATATGATCTAAGTTTAATTTAGTATAAAAACTATCTTTGAATATGAAAGTTTTGTCAATTAAGTTTTCTTTTCTTTACTTGGATGAATATATACTTTGAAAGCTTAGGTATTTGATCCATATTAGAGCAATCATATAATTCACATATGACTAAAGCACATACTATGAAAAAAAATAAAAGAATTATTATTGTAGCATAGGTCTTTGTGAACAATTTTAGAAAAAAAAAATTCTAAGCTCCTAGAATTAGTTGCTTATATGATAATAAAAAGGAATTTTAGTAGCAACTCTTTTTTTACTTGTTTCCAATATTTTAAAATATTTGAAAAATTATAAGAATTTTTTCTTCCCACATGGTCATCATTTTGAATGTTGGAACATAAGTTTTTATTCTTAGCAACCAACTCTTTCTCTATACTAAATAATATTAATGTATTTTTATTTTTATTATTTTTTTAGATCTAATCAAATCTTATGAGTTGTACCAAAGTAGCATTATGGATGTATTGTTTTAGGCTTTAATTTTTGGAAAAATTCTGACTTAACCAAAAATTTAGTTAAATTTGACAAATATGCCCTAATTTTTTTATAAATGCTTTTGAACGTTACTTTTGGGTCAATTTATTTTCCCTTTCCTTCGCTTGTAGTTCAAACTACTAACTTTATCTAAAGTTCTTTACGCCATTTCATATTTTTTTACTTAAGTTTAACTTAAATTTTTTATATTAATATTTTTATTAAAAAAATTTAAAAATTAAAATTTTTATAGTTTCTAAATTTAATTTTGTAAATTTTTTTATAGAAAATATTCAAGTAAATAAATTAAGTAAAAAACCTGAAATGTTACAAAGGACTTGTGACAGAGAGAGTATAATAATACAATACTTAAAAATTACAACCTTTCATTAATAATTATTTATACGTTAAAAAATAATAACAATATATTAAAATTTTAATTTTATTTACAAAGAGAAAAATAAATTTTTTAATAAGAGTCTTTTTACACTATGAGGCCCTATAGGAATTTAAACTCTCAACTTTATCTATACCAATTGGAGCCCCATACTGTCAAGTGAAATTAGAGCTATGCGATTGACTTGACCTACTTATTAGAGAGTTATAGAAATTCATGAATGCTCTAACGTGAAGATTTGGGGTTTAAATCACACATTTGGAAAAAAAAAAAAAGACAATTGTTTGAAGTTGATTATCCAAAATAATTTATTTTTATTTTTATGATATTTTTGGTCTAAAACTAATATCATTTGAAAACTAATTATATATATCTAAAATAATTTATTAATTAAAATTTTTATAGTAATTTTTTTGAATTTTTAATTATTCAACTTAAAAAAATAATATAAATTTTATACAAAAAAACCAAAAAAATATTTTTGTATTAATTTGACTTAATGCTAAATAAATTAGATTTTTATCTCAATGGCTAGGTTCAAGCTTTTTTGGGTGATGTTCTATACTTTGGTTTTCTTCTTACAAGTTAGTTTTATATACCAAGAATTATTTGACATACACTGAGAGTATAGTTAAAGTTTTTCTTCCTTAATTATAAATATTTTTCACCCTAACACTGCTATCTACCAAGAAAAGAATAAATAAATTTTTAAGACATATATTGAAAGAGTAAAAAGTTTTTATTGTGTCAAACTACTAATTTTCTCACAAAGAGAGTAACAAACTAAGGTTTTTATTTTATATGCATGTTAATTGTTTAGTAGTTATAATGATTTTAATTTTATTATTCATGATGCACCTTCCTCAATGCTGGTCTGAAGGTCCGGAAGCTTGGTTCGTCACACGAGTACATTTTGGTTAGGGGAGCGTGGAGACCTGCAAAAGATACTCCAACGCTCAAGTCAATAATGATTCTAGTGTGGTGCAAATACCAAGAAAAATTATCTCATACCTAAAGTATAATCATGAATGCCTTTATATAGGCTTTTGGGATAGTGTGTCCTGAGATTTAGAACTATTGGATGGAGCGGTTATCTCTTGAACCGTTAAATCTAGAATATCTGTTCTTTGTGATTAGACTGGGCTTTAAACTCTTAATGACCCCAATTTCTTTAAGATGATGTTGAGCCCAATGGGGGTCCAATCTTCTAATATAAGTATCACCATTTGCCCTCCAACCTCAATAGGGCGCAATGGAGCTTTAATAGAGGGTTATGATACTTTTTATGTTTTAGCCAAAGGAAGATAAATAACATTTTTTAAAGGTATTCCCTTTTTAGGAAAATATTTTTGGAATATCCCCATGAAGAAATATTTCTAAAAATGATACTTTTCTAGAAATATATCTAAAAGTACTTTTTTGGAAATATCTTTAAAAGGAATACTTTTTTTTAAGTAACTTTCGGAAAAAAAAATATACTTACATGCGTTTGGACTAGGCGGATATACCGCCGCCTCAATTGAGCCTCCAAAATGCTGATGGAATTGGCAGATATACCGCCTCCTTATTTTAACACGAATATGACGCCGCCTCTTTTTCTTTTTTTTTGTAAGAACACTTCTCCTTTTTCTTTTCATGCCTGTGACTACCGTCACCTGTATCCTTGGCACATGAGCTGACCACCACAGCTTTATTTCTTTTTTTCTCTAGGTGATTCCCGTCGTCCCCTCACCTTTGAGTCTAACTACCGCCGTCTCCAAACATTCGAAGGCTAACTACTACTGCCTAAACACCTATTTGGAGCTGACTATTGCCATCTCCAAACCTTCAAAGCCTGACTACCGCTGCCTCCACACTTTCTTGGAGCTTACTACCGCTGTCAGGGGCTGAGTACCACCACCTCCATACCTATTTGGAGTTGACTATCGCCGCCTAATCACATTCAGAGTGTGACTATTGTCACCTCTCTTCTTAAGGCATGAGCTGATCACCGCTGACCGCTGTAGCCTAACTTTGACCACCATTGCCTCTTTGGTTTAAAACCGTGTGACTACCGCCACCTCTTGAGGTTAAAGATACTGTGACCGCCGACTCCTTAATTCACTATTATATTTTTATTCATAGATACTGATTTTGCAATATTTTTGACTAAGCAAATCACTTAATCATTTTCTAAGAAATTTAATGAGTGATTTATTAGAAACCACTTTCTAGGGAACTGTTCCTCTCCCTCATTCTCTATAAAAGGTGGAGGAAACTGTCCTCATTCTTCACCTTGCTATCTAGGAGCTTTGTGCTTTCTCTCTGAATTCTGTTTCTAGTTGTGCCTTCTTTCATACCTGGTGGCTTGTGTTCTTCGTTTGTAGGTATGTCTTCTTCATCTGAAAAGTTATTTTCATTTGATGGTAAGAGTGAAAGTTCTCCGGTAACCTCTACCGAGGCCGCAGGGGACACTCTTATGGGCCCTGTCATTGGTGTTGGGCCGGACCCTTCTGAGCTCCTAGGTATACCATATGGCGTTGCCATTCTAGTACATTTAGTAACTATCAATCATCCAGGGAATTTCATTCCACTCTCAGATGAAACAAGAGAGGTATTGGACAGGAAGGCTAGCTTGGGTAAGTTGAAGGTTAAGAAAAGGTTTAGGAAGCTGATGTGTGACCGAGAGGAAGAATTTTCTGACCCCGAACCTAATTGGGAGGCCCTGTTAGATCACCGAGATGCTGCATTTTCCTTAAAGTACTGGCAGGTTGACTTCCTTTGTCGCTTCTGCGATGTACCTTCTTCTTACAAAATTCATTTACTTTCTTCTGGCAATTGATTTGATGTCACCTTTGCTGACGGATTTCTTCCTTTTTACTGGGATCAATTCGAAGTTGGTTTCTCCTTACCATCTTCCCCTTTTATCTTGGATTTCCTAAACTATTTTCGGATTTCCTCTTTTTAGTACTCTCCAAATAGTTGGAGGTACATAATATCTTTTGTCATTGTTACTAAGAACCTTGGTATAAAGCCCACCGTGCCCCTATTTCGGTCATTTTTTTGTCTTCAATCCGTCCAAGGTGGCTGGTACCAATTTCACCCAAAAATCCCTCTTATTACTTGTGGAGTTATTAACATTAAAGGTTGGAAAGGTAGGTTCTTTTTACTTAAGTCGAGGAATAGGGATTGGCCATTTCTTACCGAGGCATAGGTTTTTAATGTCTAGAGAAGGAAGATCTCAATAAAATTGTTCTCTCTCAACGTTTCGAAGAGGAGGAGTTGTCATTCAAATTAATTAGGGAGGTGGTGGGCAAGAATGGCCATGCCCGGACTGATGGATGTCTAACCCTAGAGTTCTTGTCAACTCATGGTGTGTAGTACTTTCTTTCGTTAATCACTTTTTCCTAATTATTATCTTATTCTTTCCCTTTTTCCTTTGCAGCTTTTGGTGTCCCTCGCTCTAAAGAGGACTTCTCTCTGTTATCTTGGTTAAAAAGGAAGAAGAAGAAAATGGAAGCCAAGGCTTTTATTAAGAAGGCTTTTGCGCGTGCTAAGTCTGTTGAGAGGCCACAAACCTCTTCTAAGGTTCCTCCCCCTCCTTCTATTGTTTTGGTGACCGCCACTCCTCCTGCCCCCATCGCTCCTCCAGCTAAGGGCAAGAGTAAAGCAAAGAAGTCGAGCTCCTCTATTAATTCTCCTAACATTGTTGCAATATCAGACATGGTTGGAGCGCTCCAAAAAAATGCAGCTAATCAATCTTTTCCTTCATTTGCTAGCCTTGCGGCTAACATTATTCAACATGACTTTGAGGTTCCTTTATCTATTTGTTTCCCTTTACTTTTTAGTCCTGAACTTACTTGTATGAAAGCACTGACTTTTTTTTTTTTTTTTGCTATGTGCAGGTTCTTACTGGCTCACTTGCTCTTTATGAACGTGCCAAGGCTCTGGATGACCATAATGTTGAGGTTCAAGAGAGAGAGAGAAAGTTGGCGGAATCGTCCAAAGAACTTCAACAACTCCGCTCTTGGGAAATGAAAATGAAGATTCGTGAGGTTCAGCTTGAGAAGCAATTGAGCGAGGCCCAAGATTCTTTAACATCTAAAGAAGATGAGCTTACATCCCAAGCAGAGAAGTTTGCATCCCAGGCAGAGGAGCTGAAAGGTGTTTGTGCTTCTTTGATTCTTAAGGAACAAGAGTTGAATGAGGGCTTTTCCAATGTTAAGGGTGCCTATCTTGAAGGCATCAATGATTCCAGGAAAGTGTTGTCTCATGTTTACCAGGGAATCGATTTATCTTTTCTGTCGCAACTTCCCGATATATTAGATGGTGATGGTCATTTAGCGCTGGACTCGGTGAACCTTTATGATCAACTTCCAGAAGGATTGCGTGAACCCCTTCTGACTGGTCATGTTCCTGTCACTGGTGAGACTCATTTGAAGAAAAGAAAAAATAGGTCGAGGCCAGACCGCTAGGAAGTCATTGAAGGTTCTTCAATCAGTTCATTCTAGCTATCATGCTACCCTGACTGGGTCTTTGGTGTAGGGTAATGACATCGAGGACATCAATGAGAATTGACATGCTAGTTCTCACCCTTTTCTAATAATGTAGTTGGTTTTTATCTTCAGATTTCCTTAAATTATGCCTCGGTTGTTGTTTTTCTTAAAGACTGATGACTTTTCTTTTTATCTTTTAATACTTTACATCTTCTTGACTTTGTTTTCCACCTCTGGGCTCTTTATATTGTGTTTACCTTATCTTAAGGTGTGCATTTTCGTATGCGACACTATGTCTTGAATGTACTTTGTCTTATTGGTAATATTTTTTTAGGGCATTGACATTCCACGTTTGTGGTACTTCCGTACCATCTAAGTGCTTAAGTCTATATATATGCCCCTTTTCCAGTGACTTTTTTTATAACATAAGGTCACTCCCATCGTGGATTGAACTTTCCTCTGTTCAATTCTTGCCGAGAGACTTCTGCTTGTTGCAACAACAAGTCTCCCACCCGGAAGTGTATTGGTTTGATCTTTGAGTCATAATACTTAGCCACTCTTTCTTTATAAACCAAAGTCCTTACTTCAGCAGCCTCCCTGACCTAATCCAGCACATCTAGGTTGGTCTTTAGCTCTTTATCATTGGTCTCTTCATTGAAATGAAGAACCCTATAGCTAGGGAGGCCGATTTCCACTGGTACTATAGCCTCAGTGCCATATGTTAAACGGAAAGGCATTTCTCCTGTAGAAGTCTTATATGTTGTTTAGTGAGCCAAAGGACTTTCAGGATCAAATCAACCCACACTCCAAGGGGTTGATTTAGCTTCTTCTTTAAAGCTTCAAGAATGGATCTGTTGGCAAATTCCAGAAGGTCATTGGACTGTGGCCTCACTACCAAGGTTCTACAATGGATGATATTTAGTTCGTCTAGGAACTTGAAGAACTTCTTTCCTGTTAATTGTTTGCCATTGTCGGTGACAATCTCTTGTAGGATGCCAAATCTACATATTATTTGTTGCCATACAAAGTCCTTTGTCCCCCGCTCTCTGATTTTTGCTAGGGGTTTCACCTTAACCCACTTAGTGAATTAATCAATGACAACTATTAAGTATTTCCTCCCCCTTGAAGTAGGCGTAAATGGTCCAAGGATGTCCATCCCCCATTTTGCAAAGGGCCATGGCATAGTAATTTGAGTCATTTGTTCCCCGTGTTTTTTTGATACTGTGTCAAACCTTTGACATTTTGTCACATTTCTTGACAAACTTGGCTGTGTCATCTGCTAACGTAGTCATCTTGCATCAGTTTTCCCCACCCTTTCCTCACCTTCAACTTACCTAGATTCACCTTCTGAAAGATGAACAAAGTTACCTAATTAAGTCGGCAATAATTACCACATGTAATGTAATTGAAACCCTAAAAGGAATATCAAAAAGCTCAAAAGGGCCTCGACACCAGTAGCAAAGTTCATATAAATGACTCGCACAACTTCGGTAGGGCTTCCCAACTTCCTCCCACTACTACTATCTAAAAAAACAACTTATCAAATGAAGAAGACATACATACTTGAAGAAATAAGAACCACCAGATGAGGAGAGAGGTAGAGCCAAAAACAAAGGACTCAAAGAAAGGCTCCAAAGTTTTCAATAGGCAAGATGAAAAATGAAGGGAACTCCCCTCACCTTTTGTAGAGAAAAAAGGTAGTGGAACGTTTGCCTAGGTCATTAATGCCTTGGAAAGCTTTAAGTGGCACAGTATTCAAATATAACACTGATAATAGAAGGATACAAAGGTGTCAAGCATGTTGGAAGGGACAAGGCCAACAAGGCACACGCTAAGGGATTAAGACACAATTGAAACAAAGAGTAAGGCAAGGAAACAAGGTAAATGGGATAGTGGAATTAAGACAATTTGAAGGGCCATTGAGACAAAGAAAATGGGAAGAAGACAAACGATGGTAACAAGTACATGTCGACAATGGGACATAACGGTAGAAGGCTAGTAATGAGGAACGACGGTACAAAACTTCATAGGCCTAGTTACAAACGGCGGTAGCTAGCCAAGAAAGAAAGGGCCAAAAGAAAGATAGTCGAAAATAACCCATATCACAAGACGACAGCAAATACAAAAGAGAATTAAGAGAGATACGAGAATGACGGTAGGAAAAAAAGAAAGAAGAAGAGTGCCATGGAAAAAGACGGCGGTAGTTGCGAGAAGAAAGAAAAAAGATTCATGAAGAAGACGACGGTAGTAGCAAAAAGGAAAATAAAAGAAAGAGGAGATGCTGAGGACGGCGGTAGTAGCAAAAAGAAAGAAGAAATGATGAGGAAGAGAACGGCGGTAGTAGAAGAAAGTTAAAACAAAAAAGCAGTGAAGAAGTCGGCGGTATATATGTACATTGCGGAAGAAGTCGACGGTATATGTATATTACGCCAAAACTTGGAAACAGCAGTATATATGTTGCTCCCAGCCTTAAAACGGCGGTACATCCACCATATGGCATGCTTGTCATGCTTAAGAAAGAAGAAAATAAAAAGAAGGAAACAAAAAAGAAAAAGCATGCATTGGGAGTTGGCGGTAGATCCGTAAAGTAGCATGCTACCCATGCTTCTCAAAAATCATTTCAAAAGGACGACGGTATACATCTAATTTGGAGAAGAAAAGATGGTAAATATATGAAAAAAGGATTGGAAACTGCGGTAGGCACAATATGAAACAAGGCAAGGAGACGACGGTAGCCGCAATGTGGAAAAGAGTTAGAAGACGGCGGTGGGTGGAGTGGTACGCCAAATAAAAGTGATGCCCGCCTTGCGTTAGACGTAGATCCGCCAAACATGTGCCGGCCATATTTTTCAAAACATTATTTCCAAAAAAGTACCTTGTCAAAAAATAATTCCATAAAAGAAACACTCTGATAATATTTCCATAATGGAGGCACTTCTAAAAATATCATTATTTGCCTACTTTTTTACCAAGTGGCCTGAAAAATATTAATTTTTTTTTTCTCAAAACCTGTGGAGGTATGATAAAATTAAATATAGTCTCTACTAGAGCTCGGATGTGCCTTGTTGAGGCTAGAGGGCAAATAGTGTACTCATATCCAAGAATTTGGGGGCATTGTTATTTTTTTTTATAACAGAGCCTATCAAGAGTTTTAGGCTCAATCAAGCCTAATCAAGCCCAATCAAGCCCAATAACCCTATACACTGTAAAAATGGACCCACAAGGGTATAAGTGCCCAAGATCTAACAGCGGTCTAGGAAGCAATAGCGTCATCTAATGGTCCTAAACTCACAAGATACAAAATCCTAAAAACATATATAAAAGCATTTATTATCATTTATCGCGTATGATATCATTATCTTTAATACTTACACCCCTACTAGAATTTCTACTAACTTGAACATCAAAATATCTTCTGCAGGTCTCCACGCTCCTCTGCCCAGGGTGTACTCATGGGAAGAATCTCATTCCATAGCATTAAGACCATGTACCAAAGTTAGTGCATCATCAAATACCTTCACAAATAACAAGAACTTTAGCAACATTTGAATCTGCAGTGCCAATTGGAATGGAAAAGAGAGCAAGAACAGTACTAGTGTGATTTCAGAGAATACCTCCAATCGCTGCCCTTCCAAAGGATTAGCTGAGGAAAAATGAGTTATTTCCGCTTTAGCCACTTGAATTTTTTATATTCCTTAGCATCAAACGATGACATCTTCTTCTGGAAATCCTCGTTATTCTTAATGTGATATTCGGAATCTCATTGCTATTACTCAAACAAAAATGAAATGTTATATGAAATACAAATATATAATAAATATTTAGATGTACTAAATTCAAATAAATAAAATAGAAATGGAATTCTAACTATTTGAATCTTAATATGTCCTAATATAGTTAAAAAATAATATGTTAATTTATTAATAATTATCACTTTTGCCATTAATTGGTTTAGTAAAGGAATTTGAAAAACAAAATGCTCTGGAAAGAGTATACGATCTATCTTTGACCAAAAGAATGAAAATTTCGGATGAAAAATTCGTATATAGTTGAATGGTATATTATTATTATTATTATTATTATTATTATTTATGAAGACGGAGGTCAATTCCCCACTACCCAATTAAGGTACATTTCATAGGTTATGTTTTTGTAGAAGCCAAATAAAAATGTTTGATTTTAATTGTGAAACTATTAAAATCATTTCATTTTGGTCTCCTGGATTCCATACTCGAAGTAACTAACATCAATTTTTAAAATCCCAATTGAAATTGTATCCACTAATCTAGCTTTCTTACTTTCTTCTAGTAAATTTAAAACGTGTTGTAATTAGATACAATTTAAATTATCAAATATTTTTTTTATAAATCAGGTCAATTCTATTAAGAAAGGATTGTACATTAACCGCTAAAAATTTTGTACCAAGCTGTCTAAATTATAACTTCAAAAATTGATACTATACAGTCATTCTAAATTAACGGGTTGTATCCTGTGAGGGATTAAAACAAAGCATTTTTAATATATTAAAAACCAAGCTAGGAGTGTTAAAGAGCCCAAGCAGCGAAGATACCCAGATTTTCTGTAATAAACTATGGCCGAGCATTTTATAAACGGTACACAACAAAATTCGAGTGCCCACTCAAAGAATTAGGGAAGCATAATGTACAACAAACCTTAGTGCTAACTCAAATGAGTAGCAATTTCACTCACACTAACCCTACACAAAATAATTCCAATGACGACGCTCACTTGTGGTGAATGGTGATCCACAATCAAAGAATGTGTCTGTACAGGGAAGATCTCTAAGACTCCAGTGGTACAGCTGAATCAAGCCTCACACGGTTGAGCCTGACCGTCCCAAGAATGTACTCAGGCAATTCCTCTTGCTCTTTTGCCTGCAAGTACATATAGTGATGATGTTTAACTCCCGGTGCTCGCAGTCGGAGCGGCAATGTGGAACAACTCAACTCCAGATGAGACATCTAAGGTATTTGGAACCTCAACAATGGTACCGACTACTGAGCACTTCTTGTTCATAAATTTTGAAGCCACAACAGCAGAAGACTCATTTTGAGTTTCAGAGCTAAAGACGGGCGAGATATGTATTCAAGACTCCATAAAAGATTCTTAGACAGATACGAAAACCCATAGAAAGCACAAACCTCTATCAAGATTGCTAGATCAACAACCAAACTCGTGACATATCCAAGGACAAGGCCTATGACACTTCTTGCAACGGATGATGATCCAATATCCACATCGACCTGTCAATACAAAGAAACGACATATAAAATAAGTTGAATATAGAACAGTAAAGCATACCATGAGTACCAAAATAAGTGATGTTGTCATTGCGCCATGAGCTCAAATGTATTCCCGTTTAGATATTAACATGAAACCATAAATATTTCCTGTAAATTTAGTCAAAAGATATACTATAGCCTCTTAAAACATAGTTTTTCACTCTGGACAAATTGTCTAGTCTCACAGTCTGGCCTCGCTATGGGCTCAAATATATATCTCTGTGCAGCCCGAAATTGCATTATATACCATTCAGCACTTCCATTTTATGTGCTGCTTGAAATTACCTTTTCCATGAGAAAGAATGTAGTAAGAAGGCAGTCTAACAAAACCTCAAACATTAATTGTAGAAATTGGAGGTTTCTTTACTATTTTAGCTCAGATTATTTCTCACAAAATCTAGGCAACAAAAAGTAGAGATCAATCCACCAGCCAAAATCACTTTACTGACTATAAACATACTGGTCAGGTGAACCAGTTGATCTAACTCTGTCCACATGAACTGCATGTCTTCCGAATATATTGAAATGACAAAACTGTCTTATTTGCCAAAGAAATATACATTTCTCAAAGGAAACGTCAACTTTTAATGTATATTTTATTGACACCAGCTACAGTTTGCATAAACCGCAAGGATTATACATGACTATTCTGAGAACCTGGCATACAAATACATAATATCGTGCAAGAAACACGGCATCTAGGAATAAGCTAGTAAGCGGCTATAGCACCTGAAATATAATAAGCCACTTATGGCCAAGCTGAATATAAATGCCAATTTCAAATCCAATCCTAAAATTTGAGGATTACTAAATTCTTTTGAAACAAACCGGAAGATTCTATCTTCAAAACCCACCAATTCATTATGTGAATAACATGTGCACTAATTACACTATTGAAAGTATCATCCAACTAAAAGTTGAAATAAGCATATCAACTCAAGAGTATCTCTGGAATGGCTACTATAATTGGTACCATGTTCCACAACAAATAAATTCCAGCGAACATATTTCATCATGAGACCAAAAGAATTTACAAGAAATTCAATATATGTGGGCCATATATCCTTACATTTTGTACCGAGTTCGCTAAACGCAAAATACCTATTGGAAATAGGGGAGTCCACACCACAATATTAAGCACTAACAAACCTTTTGACTTAAAAATATGGGATAACACCATTAAAAACGCCCCTCAAATGCAAGCCAATGAGACAAATTAACAATAGGTGGAAAGGTCTCACCAGTCACCACAACAAAGCACTACAAAACCCTAGACTTAAACAATGTTGGATAACACAACTAATAGCTTTCAAGTGTTAGCATCTGTAGATATCCTGTCTCACATAAATTAGGCCATGATATTCCAGTATTCCAACAAACAAGAGCCTGAGCTCACACTGCAACAACCTAGATATTAAATATCCAAACTGTCCATTGCTAAATACTCTGCTATATAGCAGTATTCATAGAATAGTGAGGATATAAATAATAGGACCACTTCTGGTGCGGAAAATAGAAACAGGAGTATATTTACCTCCAGATAGTTCTCTTCTCTAAAATATTTGCAAGTTACAGCTTTCCCTAGTAAGCAGGCTTTTGTTCCAACTGCACGCTTAACCATCCAATAACCCTGTTTTGAACAAACTTATCAATTAGCTTTCACTGTCATAAGGGAAAAAAACTCAAATTAGAGTAACTCCATGACTCAGGACTTCATACTTGGACAATGCGTGGGATCAGTTTAAACCTTGAGTCACGAAACACATCTGTTCCATCAACAAATTTACCCAGCAAAGAAGTTTTATTCACCGGTCGGTCTGCAGCATAGTAGAGGACCAAACTATAGTTTGGTTTAGCAGGAACCTGAAAGAAAGGCCCATGAGATGTTAAAATGTTACTGCAGGCATGCATAACAGGTTCTCTTAGGAAAAGGCGGGGTTATCCAGAAGACTTTCTGTTATTTGAAGGCACATGTGCATAAGCTATGTAGGTTCCAAAGGCACAAAATGCACTAACAATTTATAGACATATAAAAGTCAACAAAACCAACTAAATCTCGGAAATTACTTAAATCAAATAACCAAAATTATATGCTAAGAAGCTGTGTATGTTGGATCAATTTTGATTCATGACCACCCATGCCCATGCACTGCAACTTCATGTTTTGCATATTGCACCACTACACCTGGTCAATGTGACCATTCGCACATCACTGAAACTAGTCTACTAGCTTATACAAGTATGTAAACAACTAATTGCTATATTATATATACAAATGGAATCTCTTTAAAGTAAAACAAAAAAAAGGGCTCTTAATAACCATGATTCTTTGGGCTTTTACAACAAGCTTGGAAAGTGCTTAAGTCCCACCCTTCTGAATTTTATGAGTCCTATCAATGAAGCTTCTCATCATGTTATTGGTTATCATTTAAGAGAACCTGATAAAAGTTGTCAAGTGTTTCAAAGTTTACAGATTTGTTCTAGATTGAACACCATGAAAATTTCCATCCTCATTAATAATAAAAAGGAACATAAAATGCTTGGTTTTGAGAAATGAAAGAATAAAATTTTGACATAAATGGTCAACGCTATGTTACTCTGATCTGGTTTTTCGTTGAATTTTAAGGGAAATGATTGATGGTTGGATCCAACTACTTTACATAAAATGGCAATATTATGGATGACAATAATTACTTACGTAATCAGCATGAGGTGGCATGAATACTCTTAGCTATCTATAGGGTTGTTTGCTCATCTTGATATTCCACATACTATAGAACACCAAAGGTCCCTAGCAGGAGAAATTACATCTATGCACGTATTTCATATTTGTCAAAGCATACCGACTGGATAAAAAATGGTGGGTGTAATCCTGATGGTGCGTGAGAGTTACTTTCCCCTTTGAAATATTATCATGATGATGATTGTCTTCTCTATCTATTGCAAGTCTTCATGCTCGAGGTTGCATTAGTTACTAGATATACATTGATATTTATATCAGCAGGTGCTATTTTTTGGGAATGTTGATTTCTATAGCACATTTCTAGTTGAAGTATTGATCATTATTTTATCGTCAATTAGAGAGGCTAAGTTGATGCTGTATGTCACTTGTGATATTCCAAGATTCGAGTAAAGCTATATTTGCTCTCTATGTTGTAGTTTGGCAATATTGCAAAAGACTCAGAACTAGATCTGCTATGCAAAATCCCCATCTATTCCTTAAAAGGCATGCTCATATACAAGAGCTAGAAGAGTGTCTCTTTTGAAATTTTTGTGGTTACTACATGAAATCTGAGGGAAGTCTGACTGATCCTCTATATAAAAGCATTAGTAGAGATCTGATCTCATTGACAACAATGAGATGTGTCTAAAATTATCTAATTGAAGCATTACATGGTGGCAACCCAACCTGTTGAGCATTGACAGGTTTAACGGTGCCCAATTTGAGATGCATTGCAGAAGCAAAAGCAAAAAGTCCTTTGTGATATAACTTATGTCCGTCCCATACTTTGAGCATGAGAGACTACAGACTTATTGATTGGAGTCAAACAGGACATGCTCTAGATAGACTTAACTATTGAAGAGTTGAGGCTTGTCACTTCACATGTGAAAAAAATGGTCTCTAAAGCACTCAGAGAAATTGAACTGAGCACAATCCTTAAATGTGGTAGCATGAAAAGTAAACAAGATCTTAAGAGGAATGTGTAACATCTCTCAATTTCAGGTTTTCACTTGGTTCCTTTCAGATTCAGTTTAAGTGAATGTATACAAAACAGATCATCGGTTAAACCAGCCAGGGACTGACCTGGCCTGGGCCTGGCAAACCAGGCCCTGGGCCAAGAGAAAGAGCAAGACTGGCCCACTTATTAACGGACCATGCTGGGGCTGGGTCGGACTTGGCCTAATGTAAATAATATTTAGAATTTAAATCGTACATAGCAGAATACAGGTAATATCAAAACATATTGGGATAACAGCATTGCTGCATATTGCCTAGATGTTAGCAGTTGTATGCGGTTGAATGCGGCCCCATTAACTCTTGTTCTTAGAGTGGGATAGCCGTGTCAGTTTGAAGGTTTACCTAAGGGAATAAAATAAACCCAAAGCAATAAATTGTTTTCTAAACTTTTTTTTTGAAAAAATAAGAAAACTTTCAATGGATGACACATGTTTTGCTGCTTAGATGTGCATATATGTATTGATTTGTTAACTTTTGAAAAAATAGTTTTTTCCATAAAAGGTAAGCTATTGTGCCGTCCAGGTCAATGGGCCTCCCTTGTCAGGCCCATAACCAGCCCGGAAAGTAGCGAGCTGGGCCAGGCATACCAAAGCCATGCTTTGACCTGGTCGTGCCTGGGTCTGACCCAGGACAGGCTAATTCAGCCCAGCCCAATGCCCACCTCTAACAGATACCATGTCCAATGTGGGAGATTGTCCAGTTAAGTTCCTAACTGGACCAGATGTTGTTTAAAATGTGGGAAGGTTCAAGCACAAGTACCTTTGCTTGTACACGCTACTTTCCTAGATGCTCAGTAAGTGACGTTGAAGTCCTTGATCCAAATAAAGTGGGGGTTGAAGGACATGATTTAGACAAAAAAAATAGAAACCTAATAATACAGCATACATATAAGGTCTTGCATTTATTTTCATGCATGACCATTCACATTTATGCATTTGTCCCTAGACATTTTGCATATTCATGCATGATTGCGCCAAGCCAATGTGCTCATGCATGTATCAGTGAACCCAGTCTTGTAGCTTATACAAGTATGTATAGAGGAGATCCTATATATACTAACATAATCAGACGAAAGCTAGAAGAAGAAAATGAATCAGAGTTACTAAAATCTCTAGGCATTTAGAAAGTGATTGATAAGTGCTTAGTTCATATCAGTTAGCATAGTATTGTGAGAGAACATCATCAAATCCAGGCAAAGTTGAGTCCTAGAGATAAGAGTGGGGAGTTCCCTCAAACATTTGTGGGCTTTGACCATTTCAAGAAGCACCTAGTCACCTCTAAGAAAGACTTGATCAAATGAAAAGAAATTCCAACCCCCAAAACTTGGCAAGGATTTCCCAAAACTACAAATATTAATTTAAAATTAAAGAAGTGGTATTTTCCTCATATATATATTTTTTAATTTACTTGTTTCAACAAGGAAGGGAGAGTGGTTTGCCCTGATCTTGCCACCTAGGAAAACTCTCAAAGTCACCACAAAACACTAACTGAAATAGCAAAGACTGTACTAACCCGGAACCCTACTTGAGCCAAAAACTTGTTAGCGCCCAAAATCCAAAATTACTTGCAATTATAACTCCAGAAAACCAACAAAAAAAAATCTAGGAAACTTGATTCATCCAAAATGATCAGGTGGCCAAATGATTAGATCCCAAAGCCACATACACTTGACTCACCACCCAAAGTAACAACAGTCTGGTGATCTGGCACTCAAAACCCAGAGCACTGAAAGCCAAACAGCAGAATCATGATGAACAGAAGTGTAAATGATCTCAAACAGAAAAAGGCCAAGCCACACATCACTTACCAAAACTCACTCTGCTTCACTTTATTCCCCATCTCCAAAACCCAAACTACTACTGTTGTCCACAAGTTATCTAACTCCAAATGAGTTTGAAATCAACACCCTCACAGGAACTATATCACTTCATTGTAACCCTTATGTACAGAGCTCAATGAGGGGAAAACACACAAGAACAACAACCATCTAGATTGATACCTGGAGATTGATAACAAGGATGAAAGGCAGCCTTTTTGCAGCTTCTGACTGAAGTAAAAAATAAAATAAAATAGCATATAGCCTTTCGAGTAATGTAGAATCAAAATGAAAAACAGTTATAAGTGCATGAAGTATTTTAGTAAATCTCATGTTGTTGAGAACTAGTTAATTACCTGAACCAAGCACTTTGGATGTGATGCAACCCTGTCAATGACTTCGTCAACTTTAAACCAATCGACAGCTATGAGCTTGAGGAGGGGATCTCCACCAGTTATCTGAGAAAAATAACCATTCACTTAATATCATGATACATCAGCATGACAAACTAATGTGATTGTAACAAGGAAACTCACCTTTGTACTATCTTTTAAGTATGTCTGGCCTCTTATCATGAATCCAGAGCCATTAGGAGATGACCAACAGTTAGCCTCCATATCATTCTTTGCTTTGTGTAAAGAGCCACTGAATTGGTTTAGATCAACATCAGTTGGAGCCACACTGGAATCTAACTCTTTATCCGTATCTGCAGCTGTACCCAAGTTAACATAATGCTTCAGTAACTACTTCACATACTAACAAAAATGTGTTCAAGCAGCAAGTAGCTGTCATTTATTACAAACAACAAAATAAGAGGAAAAAACAACAGCAAAGAAATTCAAGTCTTCTAATCATAGTTCTAAGACATCAATCATACATGTAAAATATCTTAGTAGTGAACGTAAACAAAAGTTGGTATCAACATGTCAATACAGCTTATTAGAACATAATTCGAACTTATTCATGCCTCATCCATAAACCCTGAATCTAAAACGATGCCATATCACATACTAGCAGAACGTCTCCTTCATGGATCACAAACAAAAAATTTATGGATTGCACCAAATAATAATTTGGTAATCAAGAGAAATCTCGAAACATAATTAGAGTGTGATGAAACATATCCACATGAACGCGGAAAGAAACAAAGCAAGAGAGAACCTGAAGCTCGTTTTAAAGCGAAGCTTGCAATGGCCCAAGATACATTCTTCAGCCTCACTTTCACCTCCTGATAAAGATAGGCACCCAAGAATCTATATCAATTGTCTAGTATTTCAGATCTAACAGTATTATAATTCAATGTTTGTCATTCAGAGTATGACAACCGAACTCCTTTCATTTCTCTTTTCCTTCTATTCATTCCTGGGCAGGACTGATAGTAGGGTGGGCAAAAGGTGGTTGCTTTGACTGAGTTTCAATGTAGAGGTCATACCTTCTTGCCATCTTCATCTTCAATCCCTTCATCTTCTGAAGAAGATGAAGAATCAGCAGCAACGGCATCATAAAACTCATCCTTCACTTCTTCATCCTCAAATTCACCACTGGACACAGAAAATTTGGAGAAATTTGACTGGATAACCATGGCAGAAGATTCACATTTCAGAGCTGGATTGGCCCCTATATATTCCTTTAAACCTATAGAAAGATTAACAAGGACAGTCAAGCATTAAAGCTAAGTTTGGAACATTCCCACAACTATGAGAAATACTTATATGAAAATGAATTTCACATCATTAAATGTCTTTAATTGATTCATGCTATTAAACAGTTTAAAATTGCTTTATCATTTTTATTCAAATTACTTGAAATTCATTCCTGTGAAGTAGAATAATTTTTGGGACCCCTTTGCAAAGCACCAAAACATCAACACATCATCTATCATCCAATTCCAGTTAAAATCAAACATACTCCTCAGCCATATGGATTTTAGAGCTCAAATATTTTGCCCCTACCTCTTCCTGTCAAAACTGATTTAAGGGATTTTAGAAGGCAGAATTCTTGCCCTGCCATTAGTGTCTACGCATCATGTTTTAAGGGATTGAACTAGAGTGAAATGATGCAATCAGTTACAAAAACATAAGATGACCCAAAGACTACTTTAAATACTCAAAGCGTACAACACAGAGAACAACACCAGAACAAAAACTGCATCAAGATGGTTACCTAACATGAAACCATGCATGAGTCTCAGAAATCAGGTCTCAACTCTTTACAGCCTCAAATATTTCAGAAATGTAAATGTTTTCTCAAATTACAAAATGAACATCAGATAGATAATAGCTATGAGCCATTAATTAAAGTACTGGAATTAAAAATCAAAAGAAATCAGCTTGATAACTCAACCTGCCACTTGGGACAGCAATGCATAAGGAATGGACTTTTCAAACTTCGAGGTGTTTTTTGTCTTCCATCCACACCAGCCATTAGAATGTATCTCTAACATTTGTGTCACAAGGCACTTTGCATTATTCGGACCCATGGGTGCATTCAGACTTCTTATCTCCCAAGTAGATGCTACCATTAATTCACATACACCAATGAAAGAAAAGTCAGAATAATATGCTTATAGATGGTTTCTGAAATCAAAATTTATAATAAGTAACATCAAAATGCAAAAACAATGTCATAAATGTTCCTTGAAATAAATTGTTAAAGAAGAACAATCATAAATAGTTTCTTAACAGTCATTTAATCATATTAAATAATGTAAGGTGTGATGAGCAAGAGAACATCCACAAAGAGTAACTGACTAAACAATAACAAATCTAACGAACTTGACAAGTAAAGGATTTCATAAGCTGTAAAAAGAACCAAGTTTTTGGAAAGCAGAAGTTTCACTTTTCTCTTGTGAAAGATCTTTTCATTGTAGACTGATCAAAGGAAATAACAATATGCAGAAATTTTTGTCAACTTGGACTGAATTGCATACCATTAGATATCAGTATTATTTTGTAAGAATCTCTCATAGCAATGAGGAACATGTAAGAGAGAAACAAAATAGTCGGACTTACCGGATGGCTATTTGAGGAATGGAAAAGCTCTTATTCGAAAGGGACAAAAAAAATCACTTGGACTGTAAAAGCTCATGTGCTTAATCCACCCTATAGGTCATACTATGTTACTTTGACTTTTCTCATCGCCCAGCTATAACTATGTCAACATCTGACAAAATTGATGAGGATACTTTCCCTTTTCACTTCTATTTGATGACAGAATGCTTTCCTAGGGTTGTGACTTATTCAATATCATGAGAGAGGAAAAAAATCAGAGGGAGAGGAAATTTCACTCAATTCAATATCATCCAAAAACTAAAGTTAAATAAGATATGAAGCCTTGTATAGGCATCTTACGGCCTAAAACTAAACCCTAGAAGAACCAATCAGGGAAACCAATATTTATTAATAGAACCTAGCAATAGCTATAAATAACCCAGCAGATGTAGAATAATTATTATTCCTAAAATATACAAATTTCTCATAATTATAGAAATCACTAAAATCACAAAACACACGAATTATCCTAAATAATAGTCTGCTTCCCTTGTACTGCATCATTCTCCCCCTCTTGGACAAAACTTGTCCTCAAGTTTCTAGTGGCGGTGTCACAGCCCTCAAACCCTGGAAACCCCACCCCCTGGAACTCCTTCTAAGTCTTACCAAGTGGGTAAGGGATTTGGGTTTTACTTGGCTAGTGAATTGTAATGGAAGGGAGAGAGAGAGAGAGAGAGAGAGAGCTCTCTGGAAATAAAATTGGGGGGGGGGGGGGGGGGGGGGGTTAAATTGCTCAAGTCTTGGGCCCTAGGGGCTGAATTGAAAATTCTGGAGGCAAGAATTGAAGGTTAACAAAGGTTCAAGGGACTGATTTGAAACGAAAGATAGTGGAAAAGGGTTAAATTGTTAATCGGATGAAAAGTAGGCCTCTCAAGAAGGGAAGACTTGAGTGATAGAGTTAACTGAACTGCACACATGCAAGAAAGCCAAGTATCAATCCTGGCCTTAAACCAGAATTATGAACACTTGTCACCTTCTTCTAACCTCTATGCAAAACCAGACTTTGGCCTGGGTTGATGGTCTGTTTCAATTTGAAACAGTGCAAGAGAAGAGGGAGAGGCTCGGGAAGGAGAGAAATTGCACAATCAAGAGGATTTGTCAAGAAATTGGCTCAGATTAACCAAGAATCAGGAGTAGCTTCATCAGCAAGGCAGTCCGAAGCTTCCCAGTGCTGAATCACCATCAACCCAAGCGAATTGGTAAGGGTTTAGCTGGTTTTAGTGATCTTCCTTGATCATGAGTGGTTAGTGTTAGATTGCCCGATTGTTTAATCGAGGCCATGAGGGATCACTTAGAGTTAAAGGAACTCATGTGCTGGTTGCTAGGAAGGGTGATTGTGGGCAATGGGGAGGAGCTTGGCTCTGTACTGAGTGTAATGTGAGTAATAAGCCAGCTTAGCAAAGGTATGCAAGTGGTATAAGGCTCTAAGCATTGCCATTCTACTATCTGGGGACTGATTTCTGGAAACAACTGATCGATGCAATTCTGCTATTATGTTTTTGGTCATCCCCTGGGCTAGATAGGAGGTTCATCAGACTTTTTTATTTATACATCTCAGTAAGTAGCTGGCTTGTAAAACAACAAAAGATAAGGCTCACAACTAACAGCAGACCAAATTCCTGCCAATGTTCTGAAATGAATCATGCAGCAGCACACTAGAGCCTTGAGTACTATTTTAAGTGATTACTGCATATATCAAAGCTTATATAAAATGTAAATTGACCTCTAAAACTTCCACTATGGGCTCAAGGTGGCAACACTTATATTTCTGAAGAATGTTACACATCACAATTAAGCAGATAAGAAAAAGAACTACAATATTACTTTGTTTTTTCTATTTCTTATTAAGGAGATGATGCTGCATACTCTCTTTTTTTCTCCATCAGTATAAAGAAAGAACAGCAATTATAGGAGAAAGAGCGGCAACAAAGCAGTTTTACAGAGGCCTACCCAGCCTTAAGGATCAAGGGGTCCTTGATATTCCTATGGTCTAGCACATAAATTTTCCAACTTGGGAAATGTAATTATGAATGTCTTACGATAAATTTCTGTGCGCCTGTATCCAGATTTTGGAGGCCGCGTCTTGTGCACAGCTGGGAATTGCAAGATTGCTGCAAAAAAAAATGCAGGGTTTAATCACACATCAGAGATCATTTCCAATTGAAATCACACAACACTAGAAAAGAAGAGCCCTTAAACATTTCAGTTTCATTCTATCTATTTCTCTCAAACAGAAGGAGCTGTATGAGCTTGTTATGCTTGTCAAGCTTAAAACCGAAGTGAACTAGCACATTAACAAACTGTTTCAGATGCGAGGCTGTTTATGGAATGGTGAATGATATTCAAATAAACTTTGAAGCCAATGACATACAAGGACCCAGAAGGGGCTCTTAATTGCATAGCAGGCTTCTAGTGTGCATGATTACACGAGTACTAGATTAAAAAGGTGAGGCAAATACCTGCAACACTAAACAGAAAAATAAGTTCAAAACGTGGAGGGAAAATGAGAAACAGAAATAAAGTTTCAAGAGCAATTAAAACAACCTAGGCAAAATAAGCTAATTTTTCTTAGTCCTCTATCCTTCTTATAAATGAAGAAGGGGATAGAGTGTGAAACCTATGTAGGCATCATGGACAGCAGACCTAAACTATAAGGGTAAAGTAATTTTACCACTAAACCTTTTTATGGCGGGTAAATTTGCCATTAACCCTTCTGAAAAATGCAAATTTGCCATCAATTTTTTTATGTTGGGAGCAAATCTGCCACCAACTGTTAAAATTGTTTAACATGGAAAACGTGAAAAAGAGAGAGAGAGAGAGAGAGAGAGAGAGATGCAAGTTTCAATTCCAAGTTTCCTTTACCTAACACCTGGGCCCCTAAGTTTCTGAATCTATCATTTTCACTATCGCCCTCGCTATAGCAAACCCCTGTACGTTTCACCACCCTTCACCCTTTTTGCCACCGACGTTACCTCCACTCTTCCACACATCCTGACAGCACTCCTGGAAATGCCCCTCAAAACAAACCATGATTAAACAGGGTTTGATTGATACAGATGGGACTAAATCCAAAGGCACTGCAGTTCTATAATAAGGACCAATGACATCAATGGTGGAGGGTTGCTCCACAATAACGAGTAAGATGAAAACAAGAAGGCTCAATAATGGGGGTTTGTGGTTAAATACAGAGTTTTGACTCATTTAGGTATTGTAAAATATTTGAGTAGCTATAGGTTACGGAGAAAATTTTTAGGGACTAGTTTAAGAGTTTTGTCATAGAATATTCTCTGCACAAATGGAATATTCCTACCATTTAACAACTAATGGCAAAATTGCCCATGATGAAAATGTTAATGGCAAATTTGCCTGCAAAAAAAGTTTAGTGGCAAAATTACTCCACCCCTATAGCGTAGTGGCAAATTTGCCCCTTTTGCTTGAAAGAAATAATAAAAGTTACATGAGAAATTTATTCCTAACAACTCTCACAAATAAAGATACATTCCAATGATCCGAGTAAATGCAACATCTATTAAAAAGATTCCACCAATAGATACACAACACTATTGACACCGATAGAATGAACCACTTGAATATCAAGCATATTTACTTTTGGTCTAGTTCAGTATGGCATCTTTATCCAAACTTAAAAATCAGATCATAAGCACACAAGATTTACTATTTTTACAATTATATCAATAAAGAAAGTTAATTCCAATAAATCCACATATCAAGGTAGCCATAGACTGGCTTACATATATCATTACATAAATCTAAAGCACAAGCCAACTTACAATATATGTGTTTGTGTGTGCACACCTCCTTGATGCTTTTCTATTGCATTCTTTATTGTTAATGGCAAATGCATACACTGTTGGCCTCATGTTAAAATGAGGTCCACAAACAGGACATTATTGGTAATGCTAGTAAGATGAAGAATGTTCATATCTCAGATGGCAAGAGACGATATCAGTGCTCTCAGAAAGACCCCTAAATAAATACACATTCATTTACAATAAGCAAGCACTGCAAACTAAATGAACTGATAAGATTTTCTTACTATATTCTCCATCTTGACCCCGAAACCATTGCCTAGTGAAGACAAAATCTCTCTTTGATTGCCATCTATAAAAAAGTCGTGCCAAAAAAAAATATCAATTAAGGAAAGAGGCATAGAATACAAAGTCATGTTCATTTGAAAAAGAATAACATAAAAGGTGGATTCAATGACATAATTAGTCATTTCTCTACAATAGTACATCTACAAGCTCCACATGTTAAACTATGTTATAACCCTGTAACTGTTTGAATGTACACAGTACAAATTATGTTGTAACCACATGCCAAAACTCCATGATACACAAGTAAAAAATTCAAGAAAAATACTTTAAAGGCTCTCCTGGTGTTTCCTCTACATTAAATGTCGAGGTAAGCAAATCCCAAGTTATTTCTCACAAATAAGTTTTATTAAGCAAGGAAAGCAAGCTAAGTAAGGCTAAATTGAGTTCCAAAGTGTAATTGGCACCTAAAGGGAAAGAAGGGCAAAATGGTAATTTTGGCCCAAATCAGCGGCATGACCGTAATTTCAGTAAAATTAGGTTCATGCAAGTAATTTGAGCTAATTGATTTAAAACCATAAGTGTTTATAGCCATTTGAACCAAAAATGAAAGTTAAGGGTGAAAATTGCACTAAGTGAGAAATTGAACTATTATGTCTTATAATGGCTTAAATGACTTAGGGGCAAAGTGTTTGGGTAAGAAAACTCTTTCAATGGGACCAAGGAGTGTTGGTGTAGGAAGAGTTTAAGTGACCTAAATGATTCAAAGTTAAGTTTGAGGGTCAAATTGTCAAATGGAAGAGAGGTTAGCTATATAAGTGGAGGAGATGACACTATTCATCATCTCCCCCATTTGCCATTTTCGTGGCTCTCTCTCCTCCATAGCTCTCCACCTTTAAAGCTCTCATTTTAGCCAAAATTCCATAAAAATTGAAGGTCCAAAAACTATCCCAACAAGCCCTTCACTCGTTTTTAGTGGATTCAGTACATTTTGAGCTGTTTTGGCAAGTTTTTTATTCAAACCCTAAGGTAAACGTCTTTAATCCTTGTGAGTATTATGTGGAAATAAATAGAAACAAGACCCATGTGAATTGGCCTTGGAATGAGAAAGTTTGAGCAAGTTTCGTGCAAGTTCACACAATGCTGTAGTGCATTGGCGATGCCATTTGGCGATGTGTCACCGGAATTGGAAACACATCATCGGTAAGCCCCAGGATTCCCGAGCGTTGATGCCTTTGGCACTTTGCCGACAGTGTTGCCAAGGCATTAGTCCCTCAAACTCGGGGCATCGGGCATCCTAAGAATATCTCAAACTTTCAATTATCCTCCCTAGACTAAGTTAAGATGTTCTATAGCCTCGGTGGGGTCTAAAACTCATTCCTAAGTTGGGAATTATGCATTATTTAGGTGATAGCTAAGTGGCGTGGTTAAGGTAGAGTAAGGAATGATGGCTAAGAAAGTTAAAGTGCTTAAGTTACTAAGGGAACACTAAGGGGATTAAGGCGGGTTTCAGACTCTTTGTTGGCCCAAGTGGGAGGTCTCATACCTTTGGACAATCAAAGGAAACCTAAGAGAATCCTAACCAAACTTTAAGATTTGGTAAGTGAGCCACTAAAAACCCTAAGCTAAACCCGAAGAACTTGGCAAGTTAACCACATAAAACAGCTACCCTACACGATAAGTTAAGGGAAGAGACAGTTAAGGAATAAGTAAGCGGTGATTTACTCTAAGTAACTCGTCAGAGGCAGGCAAGGGTTGAGTAAGTGACAACTTACTTTAAGGCGCCTATAAGATGATTTCATGAGGTTAATTAAAAGCTAGCATAAGATACAAGGGCCAGTATCTAAGTACCCCAGCCGTATGAACTCACGGCAAGTCTAGCACCTATGGGTGTAAGGAAGTCCTAGTACATTTGCATATGCATATTTCATTCATCCATCCATCCATTCATTATTTGCATTGTTTGTTGTTGTTCTTATCCTTGTTTTTGGTTGCGCTGTTGATTGCTTGTTTTGCTTTGTATGTTATATATATATATATTTGTATGTTTGTTGTGCTTTGCCCAGTTGCATTTGTTTCCCCCTGCAGGTACCAAATCCCTTACTAAGTACTTTTGAGTACTCACCCCTTAAGTGTTGTGCAAGTTAAGTGGTCTAGTCGAACTTAACAATTGGTAAGGGGCAGCTATTAAGGCTAAGTTTTATTAGATTAAAGGTATTCTCTAAGTAGTAAACTCCAAGTTTCTAAGTTACTTATAGCATAAGTTAATACTAACCAAAGTGTTTGCCTTACAGTTTGAGGTTGAGTAAGTACAAGGAAAGTGTGGCTCATTACTTGAAGCTAACTTACTTGGGTAAAAAGCTAAGGATGAATCTTAGTAGATATAAGTTGCTTCTTCTAAATGTATGGTATTTTCATACAATGAGATTACCTCTACTAGTGTCCATTAATGTGTATAACACTAGGGTTACATTTGGGTGCATATAAGATTGAGATGTATGCACATAGTTATTACTTGAAGTTAAAACAACTAAAGTTTTTATGTCTTGGTTTGTTTTCACTTATGTTTTATGAACTAGCGCCACAGTTTTCTTTATATTTTTAATTTATTGTTATTGCATAGCCAGGACAATGCATGCATAATTCATATATAGGGTACGTAATGACTTAAGATACTTCACGAGTAAGAACTAGCCAATTGTAACCTAAGTGGGATCATAGTTCCTAAAGAGCCTACCAGAATTAGCAATTCAGGGCACTGCCCTATTCCGCCACAAATACAACATAGGAATTAGGTATTCTAATACTGGATTTGTCTATGTTAAAGCATAAAATCCAAAATCAATTGGCAATGAATGTAGAGGGCCCATCACTCTATAAAGCCTTGAATAACCCTTTTTATTGGCCATGTGAGATTTTCCCACTCAATAATCCCTCACATGTAAGCTGCTTCAACTCTATCACGTGGGTTATTTTTCCTTAATAGAGAAGTTACTTTCGCTTGAGTGGACGGGCTTGCAGACTCAGTGAAGCCCCTCCATGGTATCATGGCTCAGGTTTCCCTTCACCATTTTGTCTCAGTTTTGTCATTTGTTACCTGGTTCAGGTTTGCTTCGGTCTATTTCTGGTTTTGGCTTATATGTGAAGGGGAGTGTTAAATCCTACATGGCTGAATAAAGAAGTTACTTGTGGCTTTATATTGTGGTAAAGCCCCTCCACTTATAACCAATTGAATTTTAAGTTGGATGCTTTAGCAGTCTACTGCTATAGATTATTATTCTTGGTTAATTCTATGTATTTCTAGTATCATTAATCAGGCTTTTAAGAGGAGTCGAACCTAAGTTTACTTTTAATTCATTTTACAGAATGAAGGCATCCAGGTAATTTACAGGTCTACTGGAAATTCCATAATTTATTTATGGAGCCTTATTTTGAGTCTATTTAGGTTTCGTTTCTTGTTTAGGGGTTATTAATTTCTTACTAGTTTCCAAAGCCCTATTATGATTTTGGTTTAAGTTGTATTAGGAATAGGTTTTCTTAACCAAGAAGGAATAGGGCTTCTAAAGCTCTATATAAGTGTGTAATTGAATCAATATTATTGAGATGAGTGTTTCAGAAAACCTGGAGCTTTAAGCTTTCTTTGCATTGTGTCAGTTAGGGACTCTTCTTGGTTGTGATGTCCAAGGTTTTTCTATCATTTATTTTCATGGTTCCTTTTACTTCCAGTATTTCCTGACCCAATCCAACCACCCAAACCTTAGACTTTTAGCCCTAAACTAGAACCCCTTCCACTGTCCTACATCACATATCCAAACAATAAGAAGCCATAACAAAGTGAATCGACTTTGAGAAATAGACCTCTAAATAGACGTACCCAAACAATAAGTACTGTAACAATACCATCTGCATAGAACCAGTAGATACAGATCTGCAAACAAAGATTACCTGCTTAGATATTTTGGTTCATATGTTCCATGAACAACATCACAGTGTCCATCATAAGAATCTATGAGCTCTAAGTCACCTGTCAAAATATCCCACCTGTGAAGATAATTAGTTGAGAAACTTAAGTTGCCTTACAGAAAAATTGTTAAATATTTGACAAAACACTTTGTTATTCTACATAGGGAACAACTTACTCATATCTCTTATGTCGATCGAGATTTAAAATCACATCAAACACAGTATCTGCAGTTGCATCAACAACAGCTACTGCCTTCACAAGTGGATCTCTCCTACTCTGTTCAAAAGTTTTCACAAATGCTAGGCATTGGTATTCCTAATGGGTTAAAGTTTCAGGGATGCAGTAGCCTTATAGCTATTGGGTTTGAGTTGAATGATTTAACATTCTCACAAATGAAGTCAAACACCATTTTACATACTTCACCACTTGATAGACAAATAATGTAGTCAATTATTGTCTTAAATTCATAGCTTTACTAACAAGCAACTTTTATACATCAAGACTACTAAAGAAGTCGATTGACTTTGCCTAGTCTAGTACTTGAGTCAAGCAGGGAGACAACAGTTTTGTTCTTAAAAATGTTTCAGCAGGCATATAGCAATAAAAAATACAAACCCTAGAGGCGTAGAAAACATTTAGTATTTTAGAAGAAACTGGGCTGTACAGAACTTCTTCTAAAACATACTTATAATTCAAGAACCACGGCGAATATCTAAGTTCAATTGGGCAAGCTTTCTATCAATTCTTATGCAAGAAAATGGAAGACAAGCTTGTGTTGTTATCAATACCTTTGAATCAGCCACATCCTCAAATATTCGAACACCTGAAATGGAAGGAGAACACAGATGATGAGATGGAAGTTAAGAACTTCTCCTGATGACTGATGATTTATCATATTCTGCAAATACCAAAACAGCTAAATTGTCACACCGCAGCTAGCAAAGTAAAAGAGATTCTTTATCATTACTTACTTCTCAACAACTCTTTCTAACTGGTAAATAACCACCTCATATGAAAAGTATAAATTCAGATGTCACACAAATCTGACCACAAAATGTCAAGATCTGCAAATGATTTTATTACAGTTTGTATCTATTGAGATCAGTCGACAAGGCTCGTTGTAGCTCTGGTGCTGATTTCAAACAATTTAAAGAATTAAATTATGTCCTGTCTCATACTGACAGACATTTACCAAAAGTTTATAAACTACTTTCCACTTTTTCCCTTGTATTTAAAGTTTTCACATACAAGAATATCAGGATATGGTGGCAACTCAAAATATTTGAATTATAATAAGAGCGTTCTTATAATTATTCTTTTGTGATTATTCTTCTTAGGTTTCTTTCTTTTTTATAACAATTCTTCTTCTACTTCTTTTTCTTCTTTACTCCAACTACCCCTAGCAATTATGCCCATACGATCTAGTTGAGATTGAGTCTGGTGACCAATTAAATGGTAAAAAATCAACATGATGTCAAGGGATTAGTCAAAGCTTTCTTGTGGTGATTAAGTGGTAAAATTCCACAAGGTTAAGTCAACGGGTGAGACAAAGCTTTATATTGTGGTGAGGTCTCTCCACTCACTGCCAATTGCATGCCTTAACATGACCAAACGTGGATTAGCCAACTCTTGCCAATTGATTTTAGGTCAGATGCCTTAACATGGCCAAACAAATCATATTAAAACATAACTAATCTTATATGCTCGCATCATAGCATATTTTTTTTGGGGGGGGGGTTGGAGGGGGGGCAAGAGAGCAGGCACTATGTATTCATGGAAAAAAATATAGAAGTTGAGAGGCTCTTGCAGTTTCTTTTTTCTTTTTTTTTTTTGGCTAAATTTGAGGCAAAGAAGCTTGAGAGCTGTCAAGAGTAAGGAAAGGCCACTAATTTTTCACAGGCTACAATGGCTAGATTTAGAAGTTGTAGATTTTGTAGAGCTATTCTTTTGTTTCTGATTTTTCTTATGGGTTTGCACCTCCTAGGTTCTCCTTCAGTTATATATATATATATATATATATATATATATATATATATATATTATTCCCTTTATCAACAAAAAAAAATGTTTATTCATGAAATAAATATAGACACAGTAAACACTGACATAAGAATCTAAACAAGCTAAAATAAACCAAAAACCAGTGGAAAGGTATCTGAGAAAACCATTTATTGTGCGCACACACTTCCATTCATATGCTTCAACTGCATCCCCCAAATCCCCTGCAAAGGCGCTATCAGACCTGATATTGCCAGCCAAGCTTGAAGATTGCCGCAGAAGTTTCTCAGGACCTATTATCATTTGAAATAAAAGAAAAGAAATCATCATAATTTCAGGAATATATAACCTCAAACTCCATATAATATGAAATCAAAGTCAGAAACCTGGTATTTATCATTGAAGAATAATAGCCATTATAATTTTGATGCGACTTCTATTAACTCATACCACCAATGCCAACAAAGTTGGGCTTAACTTGTACTGTGATGATAGGGATGATGATGGCAACTCATTAACTAGCTTAACCAGTTTATTTTACGCACTCTCTAGTCCCAGTTTATTTTTGTATAAAATGGAAATGATTATATTCAATCTATCAGGGAAACATAGGTTAGATTCACATATGTATATTGCAAAATAAAATTTTATTAAAAATGCTATGCTTCAAAATAAGTAGGCTGTTACTGTTTTTTCATTTTTTTCACAAGAAAAAATATCTTAAAAGAAAAATAAACCATCTAATATGAAATTAAAACTATACATAATGCATTTATCCATTAAAAGAACAATTGACATTTATGTTTTCAAAACTAGTTTTCCAAATCTCACACCACCCAAGCCAATATAAGATAAAGGTGCAGTATGATGATGATGATGACAACGACAAGGGCAATGACCCATTCAAAGAATATACTAGCTTATTTTTTGCATTATCTAGTCCATACAGAGATACAAAACTAGCTCCATAAAAGTTAAAACTTCATACAGAATGGAAATTGATTAGTTTCACTCAACCATTAATCAAGTTGAGATGGAAAATTCCATTTATAATTTAACTGACATGCCCAATATGTAAGCAGGTTTCAGCATTTAGTCATTTTATCAAAGAGAAAAAGGTATGAAGAAAAGAATTAGCCATCTATTATGCAGTGTACACATGCCATGATTTTTTAATCCTCAAAATAGTACATTATCGGATTCTATTTAACCATTAATTGCACAGCAGTTTATCTCAGAAACACACTAGATATGATGCGCTAACATTTGATACTTCTACAATGACCCATGCATGATATTTTATAAACACGAAACAAACAAAGAAACACATGCATACACAGATGCACTTGCTCAATTTGCAAAATAGATGGAGAATATGAAATCCTCACCGCAGAGGAAAAACAAAAAAACAAAATAACACAAAGAGAAACAGAAACAGAAACAGAAACAAATAGTACAAAAGAGAGTACGGGAAATGAAAAAATAAGGAACTCATTATTGGATCTCTGGCAATATCACCTTACCATGTCCAATTCTTATAAGCTTTCTTAACCCCTGTGCATATCGCCTAACTTTTGGTCGATGTCCTTCGAGGTCAATACTTCAAGATGAAAACATAACAAAGATTAAATTCAAAATACAGCATAAATCAGCAACAAATATAGTCTGCATAAATATGCATGCATGCATTTAGATCCTTGTTAAAACAATCCACCTGACAAAGACAAAGTTATTCTCTTGTAAATAGGCCGAGTAAGCACATAGCAATACATCTAGCCCCTTGAAGGAACATGAAATGCAAGACTGGTGAAAGCAAATCCCATAGTTGAGACTTGAGACAACCAATATGCAGCATCCTACAAATGCATCAACAGCACACGAGCTTCTTATTTGATGGAAATAGCATGCCAAATAACACCCAAATTCAAGAGTCACCATTTAGGTCATTGTTAAATGTGTTTTTCATAGAAGGTAAGCATGCATTTGAATGGTTAGTCATTTCACTAATGGCGTTCCTTATTCAACCCTGAGATTCCCCATAAGTGTTGAAAAATAATGCACAAAAATTTTAAAAAGAGCAAGTAGCAACCCAATATCAGTGATGGATCAGTTTAAGCTGATTCCAGAATGAAATATCATACTTAGCCTCCATATTCAATTTGTGTCTGGCACTACTTCCTTTTAAAAGCTCATACTCAGCCTGTGACAGCAGGTTGCTCATGTTATAAATAGAATGAATAAGAGGTTAAACGAAAAAAAAAAAAAAAACTAGATCTGTAAAAGTGTACAAAAAAAATTGTCACCAGCTGCTTGGCACGGTCAAATGCTTCCATCCACTTCCGAGCTTCTCCAGCTGTCGCACAAGCAATCTTGGAAGCATACAAGAATATCAAATAACATAAAAGAGCCTTCAGCTATTTTAACATAAAAGAAATGATTAACTACATCAAAATGAAGATCAGAAGAACAAGAACATGATGGCCTCTAAAAACTAGAAAATATCAATGAACTTATTGTCCTGTTTGAAACAAAACTATCTGGGAATGAGTCCATAGTTTGCTGACCACAACGGAAAACATCCATTATCTTACGTGGAGGAAATACTTGATCAGAGGAATGGAAATGGTCAAAAGAGCCTATATTTTTATCACAGATGTATTTTCCCTCTTTTTTTTACAATAACATTTCAGCTGCTGATCTTCAACTAGGTAGAGATGTCTGTTTACTATTACTTATCATCCTTAGTCCAGATGTAAGCAAAGACAGCAATTAAGAAATATTGTAGATCTGAGGGACTCCATGGCAAAATGGATTGAGAATCTGCATCTGTAATGCAAAAGGAGGATCTACATCTGCATTATTTCTCTGTGTTCAAGAATAAATCTGCATTATTTCTCAAAGACTTGCAAGATGTTCTGACTCTGAGGGTGGCTGGAACAATAAGCAGTAAAAAGATGGCTTAGTCTGCCACCAATGCTAAGGTATGTAATTGAATTAGAAAAAGTACTATGTTTCCACTGGGATTCATTGTCTATTCAATTAGTGGTCAACTAATGTTAATTGTGCACTTTTTTATAGGAATTGCTAATTGTGTATTCATTGCAGTAAAATGGTATTGCACCATTCACGCTTCAAATTCACAAACTTGGAAACATCATGGGTATCTTCTGAAGGGGCCAATCAACATCTTAACATGTTAATCCCACAACTTTACAAACACCTTTTCTACCACATACTTTAAAGTAACTTTTTATTAACAAATAGATCACAGACATCTTTAAATAAGAAACAAACAGAAACAATAAAATTACTAAACGTTTGCAAAAAAATAATAAAAAATTAAAATTTCCTTGAAATCAGCCCCCTTCCTTCCTCACTCCCCCATTTCCAATTGATTAAAAATATGGATTGAAAGGGAAGTAAGGCACTGCCATCCATGTAGAGAAGAAATTACTTAACAAATAAAGTTTCCAAATCCTATAACAGTAAAATATTTCCTTGTAACTCAAATATCAGAGCGATCTGCCATCTTTTCAAAAATTTAGGGACTTTTTCCATCGCATTCCCAAATAGTCAGATGAACCAATAAATTATTTTCTTCTTCAATAGATGAGCCCCTATCCAAGACCTATTTTTCATTTTCTATGTAATGAACTTCCTCCCTTTACTAGTTCAAAAAGGGGATGACTAAATTCAAAACCCATTAGTAAAGGTATTCTGCAAGATATGCAATTGGGGCTTAAGGCCCACAGTAAAAGCACATGGTCCTAAAACAATCTTCCAGTGTTTGCTACTTGATTACCACCTCTATGTAAGACTTTTTCCTTTTTGTCATCACATGTTTTTTCTTTTTCTGACAGGCAGAAGCAATTCAAAGTAAGAAGGTATGCTGTCTCTACTCTTTCCGTCAAGACATCCAGTTTCCAATCTTAGCAGAAGGATGACCCTTTTCCCCAAAAGAAAATATATTTAAGCATCAACAAAGGCTACCAGTATTATTCACAAGCCCCCTGGGCTCCTTAACCGTAACCCTCTTCCTATCACCTAAAATGTTTTAGCAACATATGTGCTCACCCTTGCCCAAGAAGAAAAACAAACAAAAAATTTGGGCAGGCAGTCATTGTTTGCAATGGAAAGTATATCTCTAATCTCTATAACGCATTTCTGTGACCTAATATTCAGTAAGCTTTCAATGCTAGTTTCACGCAACAAGAAACCACCACATGTGACAACTAAGAAATGCAAGCTTCTACCAAGATCTAGCAATATTTGCAAAAAAAAATAAATAAATAAATGAACTTACTTCCCCCTTCTTCGACTCATCCAATCGATTATAAAACTGAATGACATAGAGATCCTGCAAAAGTTTGGAAGAAGATAGAAACAGAAGAGACTTCTGTTATCTTAAGAAAAATGAAATGTTTATAATATATGCCCAACAGCTACATCAAAGCTGGATTTACTCCACACCAAAAAAAAAAAAAAAAAAAGCAAAAACAAAAACAAAAAAGTCAAAGAAATAAAAGAAAAAATAAACAAACAAAAGTTCAGATGCAGTATTGGCCTAAATAAACATGTCAAAGAAGGTGCCTTACCCCACTATTAACTTTTCGACGCCCAAGCTCTTCCACCTTCAGTGTTTGTCCTATGACACCCTTCCTAATAGGTTTCTGTACCAACAGAGGTTTTTAGTCAACTACCATTTGTAGTATTAATGAAACCGAAATACAAAGACTCAATGCTAACTTTTTTTTCTTGTTTCAACTAAGTACTAGAGAAAGAAAGAAAGGGCATTAAAGAGATGAGACTTGTTCATTGAGTAATTGATGTTACGCATATGCCATTAGAAATCAAACAAAGTAATTGAAGCAATCTGATCAGATTTCATGAGGTTTCTAATTTGTAGCCACACAATAATTATTCCATTATTGGAAACCCAAATGCATGGTAATTTGTATGAGAATGAATTAAAAGCTAAATATTGGAAAAAAAAAATAAAAAATATGAGTACAGAAAACATGTTTTCTTCATAAGGACTGAAATATGATTTCCCAATCATTCTCTCATTCAAGAACAAGGATTGAGAACTTCACACATACACAGTGATCACAAACCAAATACATTTGAGTTCTCACCTCTCTGAACTGGTAAGTTAATCAAACTTATGGGAAAAACTGACTTTGTCCATCAAATATACCTTGTTCCAATCTACCTAACCACTGAGGAAGTTGCTATTCAAACTTCCTACTAGATAGATGGCCTTGCCATGAAGTGTGATAGCTAGCAGCAACACTTTTTGCAAAGCCCTTTCTTTCTTATCTAATAGTAGTAGTAGTAGAAGATGCCAAAGAAATTGCCACAAGATAAGTAGTCAAGGTCTCCAACAACTCCATATCAGTTGAAACCATTTCTTCAAAAAATATCTTTAGTAAAGCAAACACAAATTCGAAGTACTCAGCCGCTTAATATTCTTAGAATCTGACAAACTTCCATCGCCTCCAAAAGCTCTCCTATGATGCAACTTCCACACAGTACAGAGAATTGACAGTAATCATAAAAATAGCTTTTTTTTGTGCTTATCTGTACATACAGATGTTCAACCAAGCCAAGCTCCATCTATGATGCTCAGTGATGCCACCTAACATGCAACTATTATATGAGAAGATGACCAAATGACTCAGTCTCGTACAAAAAATGCCTGTTCACTAAAGGTTGTTTTCTTTTCTCACAAATTATATTTGAGAAACGTCCTGGAAAGGTGACTGTGTTGGGAAGCTTAGTATAGCAAATTGCCTTGGGAGGGCAAAGGTGCCAAACCTGCCAGGAATCTCTAGTGACCTTCAAGGTCAAGAAGTCAGTTGCAAAAGTTTTAACAGAGAAACTTTGATGTAAATACTGATTCCTGCCATGGCCCAATAATCACACATTTTAAACTATTATGCAGTATCAGAGCAGTGAATCCAATGGCCAAGATACAGAATTACTGTAGCAAAGTTCAACTGTTCTCCGCTCATTTGAACCAAAGGCTCATCCTGGTTGGCTTAATCCAAACTCAGATTCATACAGTAAATACAGAGTCTGAAAGACAATATATACTAGTTTAGCTAAGAACCCATCTGATCACCCAAAATTCTGTTGCTTCCACGATTGAGTATGCATTTTCAATTAAACCCCACTTCAGAAAGAGGGAAATCAAAAATAATCTGCACAAATTACAACTGACTCAGTTCAATTAAACTCAACTCCCAAGAGATAATACCCTGCAATAACTAAAAAGGCAGGCGCTCTGAAATCCCCAACACATGAGGCAAATGCTTTTAAGTTACTAGGAAAAATATTTTTAAGATAACAGGAGTGTAAAATGAAGGGAGCTTAAGTCATCCAAATATGCAAATTGGCCGCTAAAGAATCTTGATGCAAATCAGATAAACCCTTAACAATATTCAGGGTTTAGAAGCTGAAGACAAGCCACAGTGAAAAGGATATTCAAGCCTAAGGTCTGAGACTTAACAGTCTCTCATCACCAACTGACAGATAAACTCAGACCAGAAGGCGATATAAAAAGAGCCAAAAAGTCGTTTAAAAGATATACAGTTGCTCAAAATAGCCAGAGTCCATACTAAATTGAAACCCGAGAGAAGGAGAGAGACAGAGAGACAGAGAGATACAATGCCAGGATTGTCGTGCGGGTCCCTTTTGTACATCTCGACGTACTTGCCCCTGATGAAGAGGAAACGAAGGTGGCAATACTCATGGCCGATGGAATTGACGCCCAGGTGATACACCCAACCGAAATACTCAAACATCCCTTTCTCGGAGCCGCCGTAGCTCTGGCTCCGGCGGTGGTTCCCGCCACTATTAGCAACAGCATCGTTAGAGCCCCGGCCATCTTTGCTGCTCCCGGTGCTTCCATCCGATCCCTCCTCCGCCTTCCTCTGCGGAGACGCGTCCATCTCGATCACGATCGGATCACCTCGATCAAACTCCGAGCTCCGGAGGAACGAATCAAAGGCTCTGAAATCAGAAGCGAGAGATTTTGCTGGTGGGTTTGTGGGAGCAGTAATATTGGCCGTTGAATTGTTAAGGCGAGGGGTGAAGAAAGGACTTGGGTGATTGTTGAGTCCGTAAGCTTTTCAACTGACGAACCGGATGTCAACGTTAGAGACACAAAAGATTCGATCTCCCTCACGCGGCGTGGCCCAAAGTAAGCACTCCCTTAATTTGTCCGTTAGCCGGCACACAACACAAGGAATGGTTACATTTTGGCAAAATTCTGGAATACAGAGCCGCTTATAGGAAAGACGAACGGAAATTAGTCAAAGGCATGCTCTTTCATCCCATCACTTCGATATTTATACCCTGTAAAGCTAAATATGTGGTTTACAGATATAATAGAAAAAAGAAAATATTTGATTTTATCCTCCTGGTTACCTTCTATAGAAAGTCCCCACCCCTCCCTCTCTCAACTTTTGCATCTAACAAGCTACTCCTTCTCCCTCCATCCCTACCCCTCCCCTCCTTCTCTGTCCTAACTCCACTAAAGACCTTACCTCTGTTGCTATCCACATTCATAGACCATTGCTACACCATCGACCTTGGCCTCCAGTGCAACATCTAGTCCTAACTCTTCTTCTCCCTTCTCCACATCTCTCCCTCCTCTTACTCACTGAACATTGGCAAGGAGTACATGAAGGAGAAGCCGAAATTGAAAATGAGGTTGTACTAGGCCTTGGAGATGAGGTCATTGGGCCAACAACTGGTCTCACATAGATGGACAAGGAAGGGAGAGTTGGCGACGAAGGGAGACCTAGAGCCTAAATCCTCCAAGACGATCTCACTGATGGAGAGATGAATGGAGGAGAGAAAGAAGAGGGGTTTGGTGAAGAAGGGTCAAGAGAGGATGAATCAACGGTGAATTTGAGTTGGGAAAAGAAAGGTATGACAGAGTTGGTTGGGGAGAAAGACAATTTGGCTTTGGGAATCCAATCATATAAGGCCTAGCTCATTGAATGCATAAGTTGTGGGGGTGAAGTTTCCTTGGAAAAAAAGGTCTAAAAGAGAAAAATTAGGTATTTCCTCTTTTCTGTCACAATGGTGAATCATGTAGTTAAAATCTTTTGGGAGTAAGCGTAGATATTCAAAACAATGGAAATGAAAGTGTGTGTTTGACTAAACTTTATAGGCATTTTGGTAATTTTTCTGAAAAAAAACTCGCGATAAAAAGAGTTGCTAATGTCTCACAAAGTAGCGAATAATACCCAACGGTCTATTCAATTGATTTTTATTAGAATGAAATACTTTTTATCTGAATGATGATTAAGTATAAAAAATATTTTTTTTAAAATAAAATTAAGTTTAGATTTAAAAAATAATATATTATTTTAAATATGTGAGATAAAAACCTAAATTTATAAAAGTTTAAAGAATGGTGTTTTATAAAATCGATATTATATATAATAATTAAAGTAAAATTGTGGGCAGAGGGCATTAAAATTTTTATTCTAAATGATTGTGTACAATATAAAAAAATTGGTAAATAATCAAAATTAGTCTTATAACTTTTCTCACTTTTCCAATTAAGTCCTATAACTTATCAATTTTCTATTTAAGTCCCATTACTTTACAAACCTTATCAAAGTTAGTCATATCCTGAATGGCCCTAATAAAAATACCGGTTGGCACAAAGTAGATATTTAATCCAGTACAGTTGGTGATTTTGGGGCCAATTCTCAACATAAATGAGAAGAAAATTAGAAACAAAAAACTTCTTGAAACTTCTTTCACAAACACAAAGTTTTAGGGAGTTGATATGCAATTAGGAACAACTTCTATGTTTTCTTATTTCCATCTGAAAACATAAATAACAAAACTGACGTTGGACCCAGGAAAACCTGCATCCTAATTTTTAGGTTTTGCTAGCTCTAACTTCCATGTGCATGTCATGGAACCAACATCAGACGCAATCGAAGACAACCATGGGAAGTGGGAGGCATAACCGGTAATCAGCCTCCATCTTGTCTAGCTTCTCGTCGACTGTTAGTGGTTATGGGTGGTGGATAGGGGGTATTGGGAGTCTTGTTGGTCTTTTGTCCCGCTAATTTAACAAGATTGCATCAACTTATGTTGTTACCACTGATTTTCCCATCATCAAAACATTTCGAGCAAAGATTCTACATAACCTGACTACTAAAGAAACCTAACTATTTGCAGAAAGCCCTGATGTTTCTCATCTCCATTCTTCTACCATGGCTAGTTCAAATTCTATTTGAATCTAAGAATTTTAAAGCAAAAAAAAAAAAAAAGTTTAATGTGTCAAAACTAAGTTGTCTTAATCCAACAAAATTATCTTTTCCCCGCTCTATTTCTCACTCTTGCATCAATTCCATTCCCCTAAAATTTGAAAAATTCATCTTCCTTACCCATTTATCTGTTCCTGCTCAAGACCTAGTTGCTCAACTTCAATCCCAAACTAGGAATCAAAAAGAGGAGAGTTTTCTTGAACCAAGTTAGTTGCCCATAATCATTGGCGGATCTACGATTTTTTCGCAGGGGGGTCCATCTATATATGTACACAAATACTAAATACTAAGACTTTATAATGAAATTTATAAATTTGATTATATGCTCCAAGGATAAAAAAAATATATCATTACACTTGTTCTCAACGAGTTTTCATAACTTGAAAAAATTTTACAATTGTGTCATTGTTAATACCGTCAAATACATCTTTTTCAACATATGCCACTAAACAATTATTCAAAAATTTATCACCCATTTTATTCCACAAATTGCTCTTTATTAACTTCATTGCTGAAAACACTCGCTCCAAAGTTGATGTTGCCACAGGTAAAATCAGTGCTAACTTCAAAAGAAGATATACTAAAGAATAAATAATATGCTTCTTCATTTCCACCATCTTCTTTGCAAAGTCTCCAATCACTTTTAAACTAATAAACCTGTCATCTCCATGCACATCTATAATATAATTCCTAAGTTGATATCTAAGTGCTACAAGTTCAATCACAAAAAACTTCACTGGATAAGATTCAGTCATTCTCAATAACTTTTCCTCATCAAATACATAGAAAGACTTAGATGGGCACAAACAGGCAAACACAAAGAAGTAATTCTATATTGACTTCATTGAAATGTCTTCTTAGCTCTTGAAGTTGCATATCTATGACACTATTAAATAAATCAATTTTATAATAGTGAACATGAGTGAATTTTAATTTTTAAGGGGATGGAAAAAAGAAACAGGGATCAAGAAAAAAAAAACTAGCCTTTGGATTCTTAGAAGAAAAAATCTAATAAAAAAGCTTGGATTAGATGTTTGTTTATTTGTGTTGTTTGGCATGTTGCTGGAGGCGAACTAGCAAAAGATGCAATTGGATTGCAATTTGCGAATTACGAGAATCAAACGAGAAGAGACATTTCTTTTTCAAAAATGCATAACTTCCTATTTAACTCCTAAACTTATTTTGTTTTACCATTTGAGCATACAACTTTATATTGTGCTTAAATTGTACTTAAAGTATTTGATGTATTTGAAGAGAAATAAGTGAGACAATAAAATATGTGGTACCTAATGGAAAAGAACATGGAAGTTTAGTGCTTAAGATAGGGCTTTGACCAGTAAACAAATGATGGAAGATAAAAGAAAGTGTTCCACGATTTGTCTTTTCTGGGGGAGAAAAATCCATGTTTATTTTTTTTTGTCCCAGCATATGATATGAAGGGATATGGGTCCATTAAAAATTTAAAGGGTGGTTCAATTGGAAAATTATATACCACTTATTAATATTTATAAAAAAAAAAAAAAGTCCATGGATCCCCTTAGTAACTAAGTGCATCCGCCCTTACTCATAATGTTCCCTGAACTTGCACCGCCAAAGGCATTCGTTCTTTGTTTGAGAAACATGGCAAAGTCCTACCTCTCTTCTTGAGCTTTAGCATTTCATGAGTTCTCTTTATTTTTGAATTTCAGTTGTTGTTTCCTTTAGTTGTTTGATATGATATTAATGCTTGCTCTGTTGTTTGTTTAGCTTTCGATGCATATCAAAACCCTAGATGGTGGTTTGGCTTTTCATCTCCATGGCCTCATCTAGGGATGCTCTTGCTGCTCTAAATAATCTTCAAGCCTATGTACGTATAGCCGAAGATCAATCAAAATATGACGAATCAAACATTGATCCGGTTTCCATGTCATAGCAAGCAAAATTTACTAATGAATGGTGATGGTAAATGCAACTATAGCTTTGAGTCCAATTCTTGAGTTATAATTCATGTTTCGAAAGGAAGGAGAGAGAAAAATGTAGAAGATGTTTTTAGTTGCATATCAATTCCCTATAAATTTGTGTTTGTGGAAGAAGTTTATGCTAATAATTGGCCCCACATTTACCAACTGTACTGGATTAAATGTCCTTTTTATGCAAACTGAAATTTCCCATTAGAACTGCTAAGATATGATTAACATTTATAACGTTTGTGTAGTAACAGGACTCAGATAAAAAATCAATGAGTTATATGACTTAATTAGAAAAGTAGGCAAATTTATAGGATTGATTTTAATCTTTCCTCCAAAAATTTGATAAAAGGACCAAATAAGTGTAACTTATGATGGACAATTGCGTTTAGCTCAACTCCGGGGTAGAGGTGGGAACCGGGTAGGACCAGCCCGGGGCCGGCCTGTCCCGGGCCTGGGTCCTGAGGACCGGGCTCAGCCCGGTTGTAGGCAGGGCGGGGCGGGTTTCAATTTTTTTTTAAATATATATATAAAAAATAGAACAATTATTAATTATATAAGTCATAAATATTTTTAAGAAAAAACACCACATCCGGTGTAAGTTTTATTAGGTTAAAAAGCCAAACGGCACTTACAAATAATCGGAACGGGCCTTACATTTTGAAATGGCAAAAACGTTCCAAAAATGATAAATAATAGAAACCTATGATCTGTGCTGAACAGCATAATCAGATCAAATATAAACTACATGTATGATTGAAAAAAAAAAATTCAAGTCTCGGTATCGGATATTACCTCCTCATCCGAACTCTTTTGGTCTTGCTACCAGAGTGCTGCGAGGCCCTAATCTCGGTTGCACACACATACTTCTATCGCGTCGGGTGTCAATCTTGACCGTTTTTCTGCTATCACCCGTTTTTCGGCACTAAACGTTGCCTCAGATGAGACGGTCGATACTGGAACGGCAAGAATCTCCTGTGCGATTATCAACAAGATCTAAAATCTTGATCTCTTTTGTTTCCACCACTCCAAGATGTCGAGGTCGCTTGCCACGAACGATGTGTTAAGATAGTCATCGACCTCAACTAATCCTGATGTCATCGGTCGGGGTCGTTTGAGCATTTGGAGCACCGGGTTGAATCTTGAAGAGATTGATCTCCTTGGAGGCTCGGTTTGAGGAGCTTCGGATCTTACCTTATCTGAATGCCGCTCACAATATAACTTGTATAAAGAATGCAAGTACTCAGAAGCAGAAGCAGACATAGCCAAAACATTTATATGAGACATTTCTAAATAAGTATGAAAAATTCTTTCAAGCAGTGTTGTTGTGCCCGTTAATTTTACATACGGATCAAGTAAAGAAGCAACTAAAAAGATAGGTGGAATGTTTGAGAAATATTGAAGCCACTTAGCTCGTATGGCTTCGACAGTCAGTTTTAATAACTCATCATCTTTAAACTGATGTAAAGCATATGTGATGTTCATTAAATGAAACAAAACTTGATGACTGTTGGGTAGTAAACACCAGAGAAAAATTCAGTTGCCTCGTAAAAAAACTTAAGCAATTCACCAGTTTTGGAACATTTCTCCCAAATTTCAGTCGTAAGAAATTCAGAACCTATTTTTAAATTCATGAAATGTGATAACAAATTTACATACGGTAATGCATCTTGCAACATCAAATATGTGGAGTTCCAGCGGGTTGGGCAATCCAATTTAAACCGTTTCCAAGAAAATTGTTTTTTAGTTTCAATACAAAAGCTTTTAAATTCACGAAAAATAGCATGTCTGAACATCAAATATTTTAATGAGTTTCGAATAGGCAAAATCTCATTTTGGAGAACTTCTAAACCCTTTTGCACACAAATGTTCAAAATATGGCACATGCATCTAACGTGAAATAATGCACTATTGAGCGATGGTTTTAAGTTTTGACTCAAAAGACGAGCGGCAACATCATTATTTAAAGCATTATCAAATGAAATGCACAGAACTTTATCAGTACAAAAATAATCACGTAAAGTTTCTAAGATACAATTAAATATTTGATAATCAGTATGATCTGTTTCAATAACCTTAAATGACAAAATTCATTTTTGCATTATCCAATCAGAATCAATCCAATGAGAAGTAACACAATAGAATGATTGACCTATAGGTGATCTCCACATATTAGAAGTAAATGCCACACAATGATCAAGAGCAGAAAAATATGCTTACAAATATGATTTTCCGGCTTCAAATTGTCTAAAGCTTTCTTTCCTAACAGTTTTCCTAGATACTTTTCTAAATACAGGATTTAATTGTAATTTTATCCAAGATTCTAGGTGGACATCTTCAGCTTGTGAAAAAGGTTTTTCGGTAAGCATCATCCAATTTACCATACTTTCTCTACAAGATTGTTGGTTAAAACAAAATATACCTGGCCTGCTCGCGCTGGTTGTAGACCCAAGTTATGTTTGTCCTCCAGAACTAGTCCCGGTACTAGGGAGGATGTTAGGATATTGATTTTCAATATGCTGCTTCAGCGTTCCAGTGCCGGAATTCTTTCTATGCACCAATTTTTTCCCGCAATGTTTGCATTTCCTATACCTCGACTCCCATTCATTTATGAGCTCATAATGCTCCCAAACTCAAGCAGTTAGTCTCGTGTATTTACCTTGTGCTTGAGTTTCCTTCACGCCAGGTTCATGACTTGTAGGCGTCAGTTTTGTTGACGGATTTCCAGACGTCATCGCATCCAACTCTTCCACTTTATCATCGGATAATTGATCATCGAGACCAAAATCGTAATTCATCATATCGATTCCGGCATCATCGTCGTGAAACTCTTGAATTGAAATGTCTTTATCGGCGGGCCGAGATCAGCGACGGAACAAGGCTCGGAGGCCAGTGTTGCGGGAAGATGAACTATCTGTTGACTTACCTTTTCCTTTTGAAGCCATGCCTCACGTACTAATAGTAGTGATTAATGCAAAATCAAGAGAGGATTATAAAGATATTAAGGAGAGATTAGTAAGAAATTTGGAAGAGATTAAGAAAATAAGGAGAATTGTTGAGAGAATATAGTAGATGAAGAAGAGAGATTGAGCGATTGTGTGAGGATTGAGTGAAAATGGCATTGGTATTTATAAGGGGAGGGGAAAAATTAGTTTGACCAAAAAGTCCTTAAAATTTAGTTGTTGGGAGGGGCAAAAATGAAATTTTGGGGGCTGAAATGAAGCAGAAAGCTGTTGGAGGGCCTGCTGTGTAATTAGCTATTTTTTAAAAAAAAATTTTGCAGGTTAATGTTATTGCCAAGGAGCCGTTGAGGCGCCAAGCAGGCAGGGCGGTCCGGGTCGGGCCGGTTTGCGTGTTTTGTCTTATCCGGGACGGTCTTTTTTACGTATCATCCTCCTATTAGGCCCATACTCGGCCCATAATATAACGGTCTTTTTTCGGAGTGGGTTTGACCGATCTGGACCGGGGTTGACTGGTGGTCCGGTCCTGATTCGGGCTGGGTCAACCCGGCCCACCTCGCACCTCTACTCCGGCGCCCTTGTCTTAAATTATTAGGTAAAAGCCATTTTCAATTGTCAACATCACTTATTGCTGAACATTGTCGTTATGCTTATGCCAACCAACTGGATTATGTGATGCTTATTCTCCACTTGGGAGAAAAAGATAGGTTGGCTCAACGCCCGAGAGAGCACTAAATTGTTTGCTTTTGCCAAAATCAGATTCTAAATTCTACGAAATTTACTCAACCAAAATAGTAGTAATGACACGTTCCTTTAAGTAGAGGATTAAGATGTAAAAATTTTATGGTATTTTTTTTTATCCTTGAAGTTAAAATAAAAAATTAATTTTAGATTTATATAGTGAAAATTTAAATGAATATTAAAATTTTTCCTTTTGGTTTTGTGTAGTGATTTAAGGTAAAGGGAAATTTATAAATGCCCAAGGCATAACCTGCACTTTATCCATTTATTTTAAAAAACCTATATTTTACCCGTTGCTTCTTTTACACTATCTGATAACATCTAAAACCCAAATTTAAATTATTTAGTAGCTATGTTTCAGTAATTTCAAAACTTTTTATATTTGTTCACAGTTAAATGACATTTAAAAAATACTGATTTATATCTACAGATAGGAAAATGTACTTAAAGAGAAAAAAAATTAATAATTTAAAATATCTATTAACTATAAAAAAATATTAGAGAAATTAAAAATTACTGAATAATGATTATTGTACAATTTAAACTGGGGTTTTAAAAGTTATTGTCAGACAATATTAAAAAAAAAAGGCTAAAATGTAGGTTTTAAAATTAATAAAGCAAAGTATAACTTAGGTTAAACCATATGGGGTGATTGTAAGTTTACTTAAGGTAAGTTAGATGTTAAATCCAAAAATAAATACTTTTCATCCTTTTTCATATAAAGGGAGTATATTTTATCTAAATAAATTATTACTTATTTGACCCTATATAAGTGTTTATAATTGCCCTATCCCAAGTTCTTTAGAACATTTGGATTTGGGTAAATTTCATGAGTTATCATCTAGCTTTGTTTTCATTTCCTAAATGGACACTTGACTTTATTGTACTATTAAAATCCTTTACCTCATATAACACGTCATAATTAGGTCCCTTCCATTGACCATTAATTCTTTCAAAAAATGCTGACATTAAAATAAATTCTTTCACTTTTTTTTTATATATTTTTTATCTACATGTAAAAAAAAAAGAATGATGAAGGTGGAAATAATATATAAATGTTTTCATAATTTTGATACTAAATCCAAATGGGTAAATTTGGCAAACATGTAGCTTATTTTTGTATTCAAAATCAGTTCTCGACTTTAAAGTTGTATTATTGAATCCTTACATCATATAGCATGTCCTAATTATGTTGCTTTAATCAATTTTACCGTTTACTCTAACAGAAAAATCTTGACATAGTATAAATTAACATTAAAATAAATCTTAAAATAGTAATTATAGTATTCTAACTTTTCCCATCAATAGTTCTAAACTTTGCACTTCTAAATTTACTGTTTACACTCCTTATAAATCGAGAGAGAAGGGGGTGGACCTCGAACCTCAAAGCTGGATGCCCATTGCTAGGTTCACCAGTGGCTAGCCAATACCACAACCACCACATTTTCTTTTTTCTTCTCCGCCTGCCATTTCCCGCATTAAGGGCACCTGCACCACACCGATGGCCTCCCTCATCCCCCCCTTTCTTCCTCATACTTCTCCTCCTCACTGTCATCTCCCACATCCTTTTATGCCCAGCTCCTCCTCAGCTTCTATTCCTCCCCCCACAATGGCACTGTAACTCAAAAACGGGATCTAACTGAATATGTCATAATCCAAGCTCAAGTGTCAGATAGGCCCATTTCTTCAAGCTGCCCAATTGAGTTGCATAATAACCAATTCACGAAGCCTAACTAGTTGATGATCTCTGTGGAGCAAAGATGGGTCTATCCCTGTCTTTCCACGAGCTAGATCTTGTCCCTGAGTTATGGCGTCATTGTAAAGGAAAAAGTAATAGGTAAGTAGGATCTGGGGGTTAAAGAATATGTAAGAGGTGGTAGTAAAGAGGATGCGGAAGGGACAAGGGAGGCCATGCGCGTGGTAGAGAAGCTAGTCCTCGAGGAGGATAAGGGCAGGGTGAAGAATGCAAAGGAGAAGACTAAGAAGGATGAATAGGAAGAGTAAGTGGTGGTGGTGGTGATTGTGGCATTGGCTGGCCAATGGTAAGCGTTTGGATCTGAGGTCGAGAGTCGCCTATCTCTTCTTATCTTGATCTATTAGGAGCATAAATAATAAATTCAAAAGTTTAAGGTTTAAAACTATTGATGAGTAAAGTTAAAAGACTAGAATTGCTATTTTAAGATTTATTTTAATGTTAATTTATACTATGTCAAGATTTTTCTGTTAGAGTAAATGGTAAAATTGATTAAAGCGACATAATTAGGACATGCTATATGATGTAAGAATTCAATAATACAACTTTAAAGTCGAGAACTCATTTTGAACACAAAAATAAGCTACATGTTTACCAAATTTACCCATTTGGATTTAGTATCAAAATTATGAAAACATTTATATATTATTTCCCCCTTCATCATTCTTTTTTTTTTTTACATGTAGTTAAAAAATATATAAAAAAAAAAAGTGAACGATGACATTATAATTTGGAAGATGATATAGTAAAGTGAATAATATAAAAATGTTTCTAAAATTTCAAATGACCGAAAACATTAATTGTTACATGCAGAACGGAGAGTGTTTATTTATTTATTTATTTATTCCTCTCCATGCAATTTTGAGTTATGGTGATGTGTATGTTTTGTTGATGACATTTCTCATGTGATTTTGAGGAAACCAAAATAATACACAAATTTCAATTTTTTAAATTGTTTATTGACAAACTACCACAAAGCTTCAGCGCATTTTTTTTCTTAATTCTTCTGTTTGTCTTTCTGTGGATCGTTAAAAAGCAGTTAACCACCTATACCCAAATCCTAGAAGCAGGCCGGTTGACTGCTTTTATTTAGTTGATTTTTTATTTAATTAATGCTTTTTTTTAGTTAATGTTAAATGCATGAAAATTTTAAAATTTTTTTCATATTCAGATATGACCATTCTCTAAAAAAGTACTCTCTCTGTCTCATAAAACTTATCTTTTATAATATATGTAAATTAAAACTTCTCTATTTTTTACTTCCTTTTTTTAATATAAAACTATTAGTTTATTTATTTATATATAAAATATATGTACTTATCTGAAAAAAGTTACCAACATTTGTACTTTTTAATAGATTCTACATACTTTCACTTTTTAATTTTCTCAAATTTCTCTTCTTTCAATAATTGATATATATATATATATATATATATATATATATATATATATATATATATATATATATATATATATATATATATATATAATAATAATAATAATAATAAAAATAAAGTTTCCTTATTTAGAAAGATTAGAAGAAGATAACTATTTTAAAACTGCTAAAAAAGAAACAGAGGCCAAATATTGTAAAATGGAGGAAGTAGTTCTTGTTACCAATTCCAATGACACTTAAGTGAGGATATGGCCCCATTTGAGACCAACCTCTACTTTTTCCAACGCAAGACAATAAAATTTATGGGATGTAACTTGTGAAAGCTTCAAAGAAACTTGAACATTAGAAATTAAGGACATACCTTAAGTCCCGAACAAGTAATGAAAAAAAAATAATTGATCTTTTCGTAATCTTTAAGCAAACTGATGCCAGATAGGAGTGAAGAGATCCTATATTATTCACACTTGAACACACAATCCTTATTTAACTTTTCTATGTGATGATGAGAACAGAGAAGAGTCAAAGTATTGGGAAAAAAATAGAGTAATCAAGAGAAGAGGGAGTAGTTATATATATATACCCTTTTTAACTCAATAACCACATCTTCTTATCTTTTATTGCTGAAACAATACGTCTCTTCCAAGAGACATCTCACTTCTCCAAATTATCCTGTGTGATAAGGTCCTTGTGCTCCTTTGTCACATGGCACGCATCTATTGGTTAATAGCACAAATTACATATATTAATGTATATCTAAGTGTGTTTTAAAGAATGTATTTAACAACTCAAGCTAAATAATTCTAACAAGTTCCCACTCGCACTAATATACTTAATATTTATCATAACACATATTACTTTAATTCCATCATCAACAAACGTAGTATTTGTGTGTCAAGCATGTGACCCTCGGCATGCTACCAAGAACTTTTCACATTGTGGTCGTTACACTCACAATGGAGAACTATGTAACTCTCTCTTCTTGAAGTACTCAACTCATGCCTTATAAAACCCCAAGATAAGGTGATACACTTGTTTAGCCATATTCAGTCTCTTTTATAAGTTTCATGCATTAGAAACTCTTGAATTGTGCTAAACTTCAAGTGCACTTTTTAATATTTGAATATCATTATCATTACTCAAATCATTTTCTATGGGCCCATGATTGAGCAATGTTATAGTGTATCTCTTATGTAATATGCAACTTATGCAATTACTTACGCAGTGTGCAACTCATGCAACTACATTCGTATCTTTCCTTCAATCCAATATATTAAGTCTTTAAAAAAATCACATGGTTACCCAAAAAGAGGACACATCAGACTAGTTAAACTCAAGCCCTAGGTGACTAATCAAAGTAACCATAATGACCCAAAGCCTTTAATATTTGACTATAGTCACTAAGGGTTTTAATTGAAGAATCTCACACATGAGTAAGACAATAAACAACTTTCTCATACTCTTCTTTGGTCAAACTTCATGGTAAGACAGTCATGACGTATCATATATTACCTTTCCAATTACACATCTTTAAATATTTTACAACACCACTTCGTGGGAAGTGTGTCACTTCCCCTCTTAAAACAGGTAGATGTGTTTCTCCCACTATTCTTTATAATGGGAGCACATGTCAAAAATTAAACCATGAAGTATCATACTTTCTTACATATAAGAAAGCAATTCTCAACCATAGGATAGAATGCATGGGTGGACATGCAAACTTGATAACCAATATCATCTTACCTTAATTATTTATGTAAATCAAGATGACCATTACGCTGAAGTTGTCATATGTTGGTGGATATAACTCTTACTTAAATGTATAACCCTTGTAGGTCACATATCCATACATTTTAGAGATAACACACATTTAAGACTACAACAGTCTCATCTTTGGGCTTACACAAAAATGCAAGGACGGATGACCCATGTGAGAAGATCAGCCTCAGCCTATGACTTGACATGTCTTTCATGAATTTATTTTCATTATGGTCTCTAGATGAAGTGCACTTGACTTAGAATCATCATATGTGTATTTTACTAATAAATAAATATCATACAATGCAAGTCCATATTTAGTTGGCACAAGAAGGAGAACAATCACACTAACATCTATCATAATCTACGGAGGCCCATTGCTTTGACATGTTTAGCAAAAGGAATTGGTGGTAAAGGCTTTGTGAGAGGATCAGCCACCATTAAATTCGTAGATTGATATTCCATCTTGACTTCTTCTTCTTTTATTACATCACTAACAAAGTTATACTTCATACTTATATGTTTGATCTTTCCATGGTACTTAGGGTCCTTGGTATAAGCCAAAACAGCCATACTACCACAATATATGATGAGTGGCTTCTTAATGGAAACTATTGACCCTAAATGTTCCAGGAAAGAACCTATCCATAGAGCTTCTTGCATAACAGCTGCACTTGCAACAAACTCAGCCTCCATCATTGACAATGTTGTGCAAGTTTGTTTCTTGCTACTCTATGAGATAGCTCCATTTTTAAGCATAAAGGCATAACCTGAAGTTGACTTGCTACTATCTCTATCTCCACCCTAATCAGCATCAGAGTATCCAAGTAGGCTAAGTTCTCTTCCTTGGTAACATAGCCAATAATCCTTTGTACCCTTAAGGTATCTAAGGATTCTCTTGACACACTTCCAAGGCCCAGGGCCAGGATTTGAAGAATATCTTGCCATTAGACCCACTACTTGACATATGTCAGGCTTTGTGCAAAACATGACAAACATTAGGCTACCTATCACACTAAGGTATGGAACCTTCTCCATTTCCTTTTTCTCGTGAGGAATAGTTGGGCACATAGCCTCATTGACCTTATAACCTACAGCCAAATGGGAGTTCATGGGCTTTGAGTTTATCATGTTAAAGCATGCAAAGATTTTATCTATATAAGGCTTTTGTGACAATACTAGCAACTTAGTCCTTCTATCTCTTAGGATCTTAACTCCAATGATCTAAGCAGCTTCTCCCATGTCCTTCATATCAAATATGGAAGATAACCATTCTTTAATGGTCTTTAACACACTTAAGCCACTATCAGATATCAGGATGTCATCTATATATAACGTCAATATTGCAAATTCAGACTTTTATTGAACATATAAATACAATGGTCTTTATGCAACATCACAAAACCAAAGTTTGCAATGGCATGATGGAACTTCAAGTACCATTATCTTGAAGCTTGCTTAAGACTATAAATAGACTTCTTTAAACTACAAACTTTGTGCGCTTGACCCTTTACAATAAAACCTTGTGGTTGTTTCATGTAAATCTTCTCTTCCAACTCTCTATTGAAAAAAACAGTCTTTACATCCATTTGATATAACTCTAGGTCCAAATGTGCAACAATAACTAGTAACAATCTTATTGAATTGAATTTCATAACAGGAGAGAAAGTATTTTTATAATCAACACCTTCCTTCTGAGTAAATCCTTTGGCCACCAAATGGGCCTTATATCTCTCAATTGAACCATTAGAATTGGTCTTAATTTTAAGAACCCACTTGTTCCCAATTGTCTGACGGCCAGGAAGAAGGTTAGTCAAGTCCCAAACCTTATTTTTATGCATGGAGTTCATCTCCTCTTGCATGGTAGCCATTCACTTATTCTTATCTATACCCTTAAGAGCCTCTTGCACATTGCTTGGTTCATCTAACATAAATGAAACCAAATTAGCCTTACTTTCATCTAGAATCCACCATTGATCCCAATGCCTAGGTAGTCTAAATTGCCTACTTAAACATTTCAAGTTAGGCTGATGAAGAGGCACAACATCATCATGTATCCCTAGTTCATCTTAGGGTGCATTATTATATGGCTCTTGTGGAGCCTCTTCTTGTAGCTCAAGTTGGGGTACCTCTTATTTCATTCCTTCCTCTTGATGTTGATCTTCCTCACGATCAACATATGCTTGATCTTCATGGTAATCAAACACATGAGGTGGTGGCAATAAAATTGCCATAGGAGTAACACTACCTCTAAAATGTGTGGTATCTAGTGTTTCTAGGATACTAGATTGACCTATCTCATAAGCCTCTTCCAAAAAGTTCATATTATTACATTCATCAACTTTTGGGAACTCATCTTCCATAAAATTAGCATCCTTTGACTCAAAGACATTCCCACATTTATGAGTTATGTCTAAAAATATATAACCCTTCGAATGTTCTGAGTAGCCAAGGAAAACACATTTCTTTGCTCTAGGTTCTAATTTTCCTAGTGGATGATTTGCAATGTGAACATATGCAGCACATCCTCAGGAGCGTAAATGACCTAGATTAGGTAATCTCTTGGTCCATAACTCATAAGGTATGGTACCAACAGACTTGGAAGGCACTCTATTAGGGATATATGCTGCACAAAACAAGGCATCACCCCAAAAAGTAATATCCATATTGGCCCTAGCCATCATGGAACGTACCATATCCATAAGAGTCCTATTCCTTCTTTCAGCCACTCCATTTTGTTAGGGTGTCCTTGGAAGGGTAAGTTGTCTTGCAATGCCTTTCTTATCACAGAAGGCATTGAATTCATTTGACAAATACTTGCCTCCATGATCAGTCCTCAAAGACTTGAGCGTCTTACCTAATTGATTCTCCACTAAGTTCACATAAGTTTCGAAACACCTAAGTGTTTCATGCTTATGCATTAGTAAGAATACATGAGCATAATGAGTACAGTTATCAATAAAGGTAATAAAATATCTAAACCTAAGTCTAAATGATACTTTCATTGGGCCACAAAAGTCAAAGTGGATCAATTCCAAGGATCACTACACTTAATTGCCTTACCAAAAGGCTTTCTTACAGCCTTTCCCGTAAGACATGATTGACAACTTGGTAGGGAAACATTGGTTAAAGACTCAATTAAGCCACTCATGGCTAACTTATTCATTCTTTCTTGTCTAACGTGCCCTAACCTATCATACCAAGTCATTGGACTTATGGCATTAGCAATGTGGCAACTACCATTGGCAACATTTATATTTAACTGAAACAAGTCATTATAGACTGAACAAGAACAAATCTTATTACTACCATAAATAATATTTACAAGCCCATTTGAGAAGTTCATAGAATCTCCATAGTTCATAAGATAACTAATATAAATCAAGTTTCTAGCCATGCAACGTTCATATAATATATCAATAAGTATTAAATCATGTGTTTCCAATGGGACCCTACAAGTGCCAATCCCTTCCATAACCAAACTTGCATTGTTACCCACAGAAACAGTCTTTGCCCTTTTAGGCAACTTTCTATAGGCAACATACCATGTTCTTTCTTTGGCTATGTGGTCCGTCGCTCCCGAATCAATAATCCACAAAGAATTAGATTTAATAAGGTTAGCACATGACATAACATATACTAAAGAAGGAATCTCATAGGAAACATGTACTTTAGGTGGGTCCTTGTACTCTTTAGCAAAATGTCCCTTGTTCCCACAATTGAAGTACTTGAGCTTACTCTTGTGCCTCTTTTTAAACTTCTTCTTGTTGGGTCCATTCCCTTTACCTTCTTCTTTTTTCTTCCCCTTGAACCTTTTCTTGTTCTTTTGGGAAAATGAAGTCTTGGCAACATACGCCATAGAGTAGTCCTTTATTGCCATGACTTCTGCCTCCAAAAGCATATGTCTAGCAATATCATCAAAATTCTTAATTTCACTATTATGGCGCAAGTTGACATTCATCAACTGCCACTTTTCATCATGCAGAGAACGGATTATGGCCTGCACTTGCTGCTCATCTGTGAGAACATGACCAGCTCCCTTAAGTCAGGAGACCATGCATGACATTTCATGCAAATGAGTGGCCATTGCATGATCTGGCCTCTTCATATAATTCTCAAATCTAAGAATTATGGACCTTTGTTTTTTTACAGAAACATCCCCAAACTTAGCCTTGGCAGTATCCCAAATTGCATTGGCTGACTCAAATATTAAGAAGTCCACCATGAGCTCATCTACCATCGCACTTAACAATGTGATGCGAGCCGTGGTATCCTTTTTCTTATATAACTTATAGGCACTGGGGTCCTATCCATTGGCTGATGGTTCTTCCATACTTGTGAGCACATCAATTGCATTTTACTCAATTAAAATCAATTGAACCTTTTGTTGCCAAATGGGTTAGTTATCTTCATCAAGCTTAAGGTCCTTATTTAACTCAGCACTGATATTCTTGCAAGCCATCTATGTAATATTCAATATGTAAGTACATTTCAACTACAACAAGACTAATTCAAGTACCAAACAAATATGAATAAACTAATTCATACTATAACTAACAAAGGCATGCATTCTAACACATAATTAGATATGTCATAACATGTTTCATTAATTCACATAAGCGTGGTCTTAATTCATTCATAAGTATGCACAAATGGACAGACTTGAACATTCAATAATGCCTACGGCATTTCTTAATTAAATTCGACTCTAATTAATGTCAAATTTAATATTTAGATCTGAGATACATTTATGAACAGTGTAATATTTTTTTTATAATTTTTTCGAAGAGTCTGATGTGCTTCTGGGTGTAAATACACCTAGTCAATAGGCGTTAATAAGCGTTCACTTCCGTTGGTCTTAATTCAAATAAGGAAAATTGAGTAGGCAGCTATAGGATCTAAACCTGTTGACAATGAATTGTTAGTTTAGAGTAATAATGGTAATTAGTGATTATATCAACATAATTTTATTTATTACTTGGTTTACTTTTTTGTTATCGTTCATTTCTTGGTAGACTGCATATACTTTCATGTTTGTTAGACTGCATATACTATCATATTAACCAGGTTTCGAGAACATCAGAGCATGTTAATTGATTTGAATGAAAGCCCAAGCGATGAAGGCATCACTGAGGAATCTGAACGATACGATGGGGGGAGGAGGGCGATGGCAATTGTAATGAAGAAGATTTTGGTGTTTGTGGTGGGGCTGGTGATGAAGACGACCATGGTGGGTCAGACGATGAAGGTAAGTAGAAATTCTTTTTCAATGCGTTGTGCAATTGTACTAATTTGGGTATTATTTTCCTTTTTCTATGTATGCATCTATTATTTAATTGTATTATTCTATGGCTAACATATTTGCTACAATCAAAGTGATGTGATGACAGAGAGGAAGGGAATCATGACTGTAATGGTGCGGAAGTGAGTGGTGGTGATGGGTTTAATGTTCTTGCTAATAAGGTTCAAGGTTTGTTTAATATTCATTTTGTGTTATTCCTGTGCGTGTTTCTGAGATGGTGTAACGTAGTATGTTTTTGTATGGTTTTAGGCAGGTGTTACGGGGAAAAGGATGTAGAGGTTGGTGATAATGGCAGCCATGGTGGGAGAGACGATGGAGGTGCCTGGCAATTTTGTTTTCATGTTTTTTATGTTGATGATGTTATGTATCAATCCGTTATTTGATTGTATTAAATGGAACCCAAATTAGATCTATTTGGAACTAGTATGTACATTTATGATGAATGATTGTATTATTTTGATGTGCTCTTACTACTACATTTTTGTGCACATATATATTAATTATATTTAATCTATTTTAGATTTGAGAATTGATTATGGCGTTGTTCAAGGATCGGAAGGTGTTGAAGAGGCTTCATTGGAGGGCATTGGTTTTAAGAATGTAGATCCTGCTTTTTTGTTCTTTAAAAGATATGCTGTGAAGAATGGGTTCAAGGCCCGTCGTAATAGGCTTCGATGGAGGCATGATTGCGTCGTTGCAGCAGAGTTCTGCTGTCATCGGCAAGGTCACAAGCATTCAGCAAAATCATCTGACGGTGAAGCTTCGTATCGAAAACACTCGGTGAGATGTGGATGCTCTGCTTATATTAGGTTTAGGTGCAATGGAGATGGCCAGTGGGTTTGTGATCGCCATATTATGAAGCATAACCATCCGTTTATACCAGATCAGATGCGCCATCTACTAAACACAGGTAAAGACATGACAGTTGAGCAATTCGACACGTTGATGGCATTGGTGAAGAACGGTATTCGAGTGATTGACACTTATAGGGTGTTTAACAATGAAGCTGGGGGGCCTGAGCAATCTAGGCTAAAAAAAAATTTATACAATAGAGTTGTTGTAGAAAGGGCTTTAGTGGTTGGTAAGGGTGACGCTATATCACTGGTTAAGTGTTTCAAGGAACGCGCCAAAACGGACCCCAATTTTTTCTACGCCATGGAGGTTGATGAAATGGGGAGGTTGGCAAATTTTTTTTGGCGCAATGGACAAATGAAGGCCAATTATCTGTTTTTTGGTGATTTCGTATCAATGAACATTACATATCGGACTAACCATTACAATATGTTCTATGTTTCGATAGTCGGGGCCAACCACCACCATCAAAATGTAATGTTTGGGTGTGCCTTTCTAGTGGAGTAAAAAGCTAAGGCATTCGAATGGTTGCTGAGGACTTTTTTACAAAGTATGGATGGAGTAAAGCCGAATATGTTATTCTCGGATCAGGACAATGCATTTTTAAGTGCATTTGATAACGTGTTCAAGCAAGCAAAACATAGGCTATGCTTGTGGCATATATCGGAGAAGGCACCTAGCAAGCTTCCTCATTTGTATTATCGACTTAGGTTTTCTTCAAAGTTCTTGAAATGTTTGTACGATTGTTTGACTGAGGATGAGCTACAATGTACATGGAATGAATTGCTTGATAAGTATGGTTGTTCTGACGACAGTTGGCTTAAATCAATTTGGCGAGTGTGTGAGAGTTGGGCTTCATGCTTGTGTAGGGATATTTTCTCGGCAGGTATTCCTAAACTAGTGTTTGTTGTATTATGTTTCTTTCATATTATTATACTCCTGGTATGTATTACTCTGTTCCTATTTTGTATTATTCTGTTTATTCCTTTTCATACCTGATACTCCCTCTGTCTCATAAAATCTGTCCTCTTTGATAATACACGCAAATTAAGACTTCTCTACTTTTTACTTCTTTCTTTTAATATAAAACTATTAGTTTATTTATTTTTATATAAAGTACATGTACTTATCTACTTTTTAATGAGCCCTACGTACTTTCACTCTTTAATTTTCTCAACTTTTTCTCCTTTCAATAAATGATATATATATAAAATAATAAAAAAGTTACCTTATTTTGGAAAGATAAAAAGAGGACAACTATTTTAAAACTGCCAAAAAAGGAATAGAGGTCAATTATTGTGAAACAGATGGAGTATTTCTTTTCTGTATTATTCTGATGTTTTAATGTATTTCATTGTATGCCCAAACTAGTGTTTGTTTTATTCTATTTCTTTTCATATTATTATACTCTTTTTTCGTGTTACTCTATTAATCCTTTGTATTATTCTGTTTTCTATTTTTTCATATCATTATATTTTCTTTTCTGTATTATTTTGATGTTTTCATGTATTTTCTTATGTTATTGTCGTACGCTATTCTTTCTCAGGCATGCTCGCAACGCAGAAGAGTGAGAGCACAAACAGTGTCCTTACTTCATTGGCCAATAAATAAATGGGATTGCTTGATATTTCCATGCAATTGACGTACGGGTTAAAGAATAGAGGCACAACGAAGTTGAGAAGGATTTTAATAACTACGGGGAGTATGAGGTTTCCTTCCATAATGATATTTTGATTCATGCATCTAACATTTACAGCTTCAGGTTGTTCAAAGATTTTCAGGAGCAGTTTAACTATGCAGTAGGTGTAAAATTTAAGCTTGTTAGTGTCGCTTTTAGGGTTGAGTGTTTCCAGGTATCGTTGGGATGACGTGATCCCCACGAGTTTCCCATTATTGAAGACAGTTGATTATTCTTGCAAGTTCTTTAGCCAACAAGGTTTTCTGTGTGCTCATGCAATCTGGATTTTAGACTTAAAATGGGAGGAAAAGATACCAGAGCAGTACATTTTGAAGAGATGGTCTAAGAATGCAAGAACATACTCCGATGAATTGATGGGTTGTTCAGATTGGCAAGAGTGCCTACAGAGGTTTTTTTGGAAGACGAACACTACACGTGAGTGTTATAATTTGATTGCTTGTTGTATGAATGATCCTGAATAAAGGAAACGGTTTGATAAAGGGTTCTGCTTGCTTAAACGGGCTGTACTCAATGGGAATGATGATATGGGGGTGATTTCTACGACTATTGGAACAAAGGATCACACTTGGAACCCAGAGTTGGTGAAGATTAACACTTTTGATCGTAAAAGGGTTAAAAGCATGGTTGAGCACTTCCGATCCCAGAACAAAAGGAGTAGGAAGTAGTAAGGTTTTCATGAATGACATTTCCATGATTTTTTGGTGGATCATAAATGTGCTACAAAGTTAAGAGTCTGTTTTCCAATTTCTTTACCATTGCCAAACGATTGAATAATACATATGCTTGGAACTATGAATAACGATACAATCGCCACATATTAATGTATCAAAACCATACTTTACTGTGTCAATGAATCACAACTGAACTCCACATTAACACAACTCAGTAATTTGCACCAACAGAGACATAGCAATTGTACATACCAAATGAGCAACATAATAATACAATGTACATATGGAATGACACATATTCATAACCAACGCACACTTATGTTTCAGAACCATACTCCTTTATGAATCATTAATGATGTATTATATTTCTTCTCATATTATTATACTCCTTTTATGTATTATTCTGTTCCTCTTTTGTATTTGTCTGTTCCTTCCTTTTTCATACCATTATATTTATTTACTGTATAATTCTGATGCTTTAGCATATTTTATTGTATGCCCTAACTACTGTTTGTTTTATTCTGTTTCTTTTCATATTAATATATATCATTTTCGTATTATTTTACCCCTGTTTTGTATTGTTCTGTTTCTTCTTTATTCGTACCAGTATATTGTATGTCGCCTTCATTGAAGGATCTCTTAACTATATAACAAAGTATAATCAAAGGCCAATTGTTGATCGCATGAGTATTTCATATCATTTTCATAACCAAAACCAAAGGAGACCAAATAATAAAGGTATGAGTCATTCAATTTAATCTATAAAGAATATATATACTACTCCTCCTCCACTTCGGATGCCATCTTTGCTGCTGTGACAACTCCATCTCTAATTTTCTTTATCTCATCCATCAGTATCGTTGATGCAATAACCCGCCGATAGTACCTGGATGCCTTGTCCTGCATTTTTTTGGTCACCTCGTTTAAGTATTCATACACTAAATAAGTCATTTTACATTTGACAAACGAGTTCTTTGTATATCTAATTTACTGAGCCAAGGTCGCTGTCAAAGTCCCCTCATTTAAACAATTTCATATACTTCATTGTGAACACACCACAGCCTTTATTGTTTGACAAGTACGCTTTACTTTTCATTTTCTTCTTCCAGGACGATGTAAAATGCTCACACTCATACACCCTAAAACTTCTAACCTTTGGATGATTTATAGACTTCAAATACTCCTAGAAAAAGATCCCCTGATCACAAACAAGACATGGCAAGCAAGTCAAAACATGTCCTTTGATCACATCCAGGTAACATAAAAACATTTTAATTTCCTATTACTTACAACTTGCCCTTCCATATCTCCATAGTCTTCCCACTCTTCCCTCAGGTTGTTCAAAACATGTATAACACCGTTTTCAAAATCAATGCACACCAGGAAGTAGTGGCCCCCCTTAAGGATTGGTAAAAAAATCTGCCAATACACACAATATAACTAATCCATTAATCAGAACTTCAGGAACATTATGGCCAGCAATTCATATGTCACACAGAAAAACAGTGACATCATCTAGTTTAACATAAACCACTATTAGTTCATACAAAACACACTCTCTAGTTATTCAGCTGTCACAAAACCACTGATACCTCATCTAGATTCACACATATTTAAAATGGGTCATACCAAGTCATATGGGATTATTGTGGATATGTGGTTTGCTTCCAACCACTCTTGAATTGTATTGTTGACTTGCTGACTTATCCTCTCTCCACTGTCCGCCATATGAGCTACGGGCATCTCAGGGTTGTATGTAGCGAAAACCAACTACATTTTACAAAAAGAAAAATATTCAAGTTCTATAAACTGAATTCAATATTAACAGTGCAGATATCTTACCCATACATGTGGCATCATGAAGATACGTTTGCGAACAACCTTTTTTTGTTCTCTTGCTTTAAGGACTAGACACCATGCATCGATAACTGTTATGTCAATTTCAGTCTTTCTCCCGAAGTGTTAGGAAGCTTTCACGTGATATTACATGGTTCAGCATGTCATCATACAATAGTTCCCTACTCACCATTATATCAAGGCGGCGTTAAACCAGTTGAAAACCTTATGTCCTACTTAAGCATAATAGAATACTACATGAAAACAGCAAAAACACACATTTAACTGCCTATTTAATACTATTTGGTTTAGTTACTGGAACTATACAGGGATAATAGGTACATCCAACAAAATCACACATTCCATTTTTCAATTAATATTAGTTTGTTTTACTTACAGAAACGGTTTCCACTGCTTAGTATGATTTGAAACTTACGATTGATCCAGCTCCAGCCATATTGCAAAATCCACAATAACTGCATCTTCGTGTGGAATTTGATTCTTACGATCTTCTTTTCCTATACCTGCAATAAATGGAGACCTCAGGCAAGCAGGCTTCTATTTCTTCCTTATTGGCCGTCCTTCGATACAATCATCACCTTTGTTTTTCACTTGTTCCTTCGTTCTTGCTAACATCGATGTTGGACCAACACTCTTACCCGCATGAATATCAATAACAACCCCACATTCAATAGGTACATATATCATATTTAAAAAAATAAATATACTACTGAAACATGTACTGATACAAACAACAGGTCATTGTCTTACTTGTGACACCACAATCTCTAGTTTTGTTCATATGCTCTGTCTCTATAGGCCCAGCGGCTCCACCAACAGGAGTTACCACTAGTATATCAGGATCACCAACCTTCTGCCTACCATCTGATTGTTTTCTCCCTACATAATAATTTATAATCGTTTCAACACAAACTCGCTATTTTACTAATTCTTTGTTCACATTTCATATATTGCATACCTGAATTGTCGTAAAGCAACTGGCAGCAAGCCTGCGTTATCTGGTGAATCATCTCTAATGATTTATCTGTGAACTGTGTCAACTGCGAGCTACTTTCATTGTTCTTATCCATGGGTTTTACAAATGGCTGCAACTCCTTTTCCATTTTTGGGAACCGCCTGCTAACTCGCTCCACTTGCGCCCTAAATTGTTGGTATGCTTCATTTGTTTCTTTTCCATACTCCACGAATAGGTTCACTTCACTATCCCACATACAACTGCTAGTTCCTGCTTATTCCTCCACGCTCCCACCTGCTTCTCCTTTCACACCTTAAACACCAGTACATATTAATACATATCATAACAGATTTATAGCAAAACACAAACAATTACCAGAATAATACATAATGAACTCAATTTTGTATACTAGGTGCCCATGAAATTCAAACTTTGAACATCTTACCTTATTTACTGTCACTTGACAAAAACTCTTTAACCACGTCTGCTTTATCTTTCTCAAACTGAGGATTAACCTGGCCTTTCCCAAATCCTCCCAGCCGCTTCCTCTCCTTATATAAGCGCCTCACCACAATGTCATGTTCTTAACTTTTTATACATGGCAACTCCCTCTAGACATCCCTCCGAAATAAAAGAACAACTCTATCTAGGTAAAGCATCTACACAGAAAAGTAGATAAGTGAGGTTCAGTAATTTAATACTTTTTTTAGTACGGTATAATACAATTAGACGTCAATTTAGGACATTTTCCCTAAACCATTACACATGGACTAACCATACACACATCTTTATTATTACAGCCTAATACTATGAATTGTCAGTTTAATACACTCATATTCACACTATAGGTTCATACATTCATAACATCGATGTTGTAACTTAGTGCCAAATAGCCCAACATAACTTACCTAGAAGAAGAGCAAATATCCATTCAACATTTGGGGCCTATCTTTCCCCTTTCCACTCGTACACAGCATCAGCCAACTTTGACAGTACATAATCACAAAAATTCATGTTTGCGATGTCTGATAGATCCCTCACAAACCTTAGAAACCTCCAGGAACTCTCTACTCTACTGGATGGTGCAAGTAGCCTAGAGACGACACACACAATGAAATCCCTCTTAAATCTATCACCAGCTTCTACATCATCCTCTAAAGCTCTATCTAACTGTGTCAGATAAGGGTCGTCTTGGTTACTAGTCCAACAACCTTCCCAGTTAGTAACAAATGCCTCATGCATTTCTGTAAACTTCGATCCTCCAATTCTAATACTCTCATAGGGGACACCTAGAACCAATCTAACATCTTCTAGCATTAACTCTATTCGACCCTCACCAATTGCTATTGTTATATTTGACAGGTTTAGCCTATCAACCAGCCACTCTATCAGCTCCTTACTCAAAAACCTACACTTCAACTTCAACAGTTCACCAAATCCTAACTCCTCAATGACTTTAACATGCTTTTCTGATTTTGAAATTTTCTCCAATGTCTTTATCATTTGTCGTGCTGAGCATTTTGTATTAAATCTGCATTTAATAAATATGACGGTATGAAAAAGGAAGGAACAGACAAATACTAAATAGGAACAGAATAATACATAAAGGGAGTATAATAATATGAAAATAAATAGAATACAACATTAATGATTCATAAAGGCGTATGTTTCTGAAACATAAGTGTGTGTTGGTTATGAATATGTGTCATTCCATATGTACTTTGTATTATTATGTTGCTTATTTGTTACGTTCAATTGCTATGTCTCTGCTGATGCAAATTGACAGGAATATACATTTACTCACCTATTAAATTTACCACTGTCATCCTCGAAATTGCTGGAATCCGCTTCGTCACTCACTGTCTCTTTTCGTTTCTTTACCTCATGATGCTTAGCCTTCTTCCCCCCTACACACATATGTTTGAGCATCACTCACGACCCCAATATGACATAAGCCTATATATTAACAATATCATTACCTTTTGGTCTTCCCTTTCTCTTTAACTGATTCTTCATCAATTTCACCATCGATCTTCCGCTTCCCCTTATCACTGTTCTCTCAACGCACTTTTTTGCATATCATAACATGATTCAGTCATATCAACTACCCCCATGATATAACACAGTTAAGACCCAGAAAAATTTCATTGAACAGACCTCGTCAGTTTCAATTTAATAGTTGCCTGCTTAGTTTTCTTACTACTTTTCATTCCTTTCATTTTGGGTGACCTTGCTTCACAGCTGCATAATGCCAAAAAGGGTTCACAATAGTACACCACATACTTAATACATTTATAAATCAGGACCATTCATAAATGAATTAGAATGTTACATTAATTATGCATTGTAATACCAAAATAATAACTGGACAGTACAACAACTAATCTAGCACATCCTCGCGACAAAATACATAAACAAATATGAAAGAGTCAAAATACTACTTTTAATAATCAAAAGAATATGTCACGTAATCCAGATAACACAAAAAAAAAAAAAAGCTACAATCATCCTTAAAATGATATAGAATAATGCAAAGAAGGTGACAAAATATTACGAAACATGTCATAATACATTTAAAAATCATGAAAATACATTACCTAAGTAGCATGCTACATAAATTATGCAGAGTTACACTTCAATGTACACTACACGTCAATTTAATACACACTTATAAAATTCAACCATAGAAGTATACCATTGGAACATACAACCCATAGCAGTTTATACACACAAGGATACCATAGAAGCATACATATCCATAATGGTTCCTACCAACTATTCAAGCTTGAAAAAATTACAATTCAACCTACCTGCCTTCCCTGCTACCTCTTACCTCCTCGTTCATCTTTTTCCCAATGTCATCTTCTTTATTTGTCTCCGACCTTGTTCTTGCGCGCCAGCACAACATTCCCTTCCCTTTCCTCCCGTCCCCCTTTCCTCGTCTACTAACTCTGCAAGTATGGCATAAATACTTAAGTTTATCATGCCAAATGCAGACATCTTATGTACTCATACGGATTACCCATTCCTTACCCAATGATCTGCACGTCCGAATCATTACCCCCACTTGATTCTTTTTCACGATCCCCCTTCAACCTCGAGCCTACTTTGGTAGCTTCTTTGGACCGTACTCACCGAACAATAATGGGGGAGTTTGTTAATGGTATCCTACACGTCCTTACACAACATCAACCACATTTTTTTCTTACAATTTTAACAAGCCCATGTTTGACATACTTAGCTTAAAGTACTTACAGTTGATACTGAGAGCAAACCACATCCTCTGAGTCATGATCTTCTGATTCACTACCGGATCCACCACCCTCTACGATTCGAACCATACTCCCTACACACAATCATTCAGCAGAAACATATAAATCGTTAATTGATTCACACAACTTATCCACAGACAACAAAATACTATTTCAGCAAAACCACACAAAATCAGAATGATACAAACATCCCACACAACCTTACACCTTATAACTGTTCAACACTGCAATCCAACCATACAACTGGACACAACAAAAAATACCCCTATAATAACACTGCTCACAGTTATACAACATGTACTTAGTATAATACATACCTGCCTACAGAAAACACATCAGAACGACACATTAACTCAACCCAGTAAATAACACTTCACTACCACATACAAAATACACCTACTTTCAACCTGATCTAAACCATCCAAAACGTTCACAGATTAACACAACTTCACAATTTTTACTTAATGCATTTGATCAACAGAAACCTACAAACTGCTGACAGAGGCAGACAAACCATTAACACAAACTTACTCTGCCACCAAATCCACAAAAAAACCCACTACAGAACAATACAAAACATTCACAAACTAACCCATCATCTTTCAAACGCCAAAATACCTTTCTTCTTCTCCGATGACTCGCACTCCTCAATAGAACGAAATCCCGAACCTTGTTTCTCTCCTTCGTGGTCCTAATCACTTACCTTCCTTCTTCTCTAATGACTCGCACCATTCACTGGAACAAAATCGTGAACCTTGCTTCCCTCCTTCGTAGTCCTAATCGCCGTGATCCGAGACACTCCTACACCGTCTTTGCTCCCAAACCAGCCGCTGCCGCCAGGCCAGATTTTGTGCCCAAACCAGCCGCTGCCGCCACGAACTCTGGGTTTCCCTAAACCCGCCGACAGAGAATGTGGTTTCTTTTTTAACAGGAAGTCGTATTTTGGTTTTGTGTTCGCATTGTGCGTTTTAAGGCATGTTTTTGTATGAAAAGTCCCTTAATTTTCGCACTTCCCTTGCTAATTTGAAAGCGTGGTAACGGATTTAGTCCGTTAGTAACATTAATGGTGTTACTAGGTGTATTATACACCAAGGAGGACAGTCTCCAAACTCAATTTTTTAATTGTCTCAGACCCCAAGAATATTAAGTATGTTCTTAACTGTCCATTTTCTGGTTAAACTGCTATCTCCGTAAACAAATTATTAAAATCCAATGAAACTGTGTTTAAAAAATATGAAAATTTTCACAAACATACATAACATGTCCAGAAAGCACATATTAAAAATTCACGAATTTTTGACATCGTTTGCTATTTTAACCAACACAACGTTTCAGAGTTAAGAAAACTGCCTCTCTTTGACAGTCACCATACTGGTTCAAACACAAAATTATTAAACTCGAACAAAATTATTTCAAAAAATCATGAAACTATTCACATTACCTCCTTAAATGTTTAGGAAGCTTGTGTTAAAATTTCACTACTTTTAGATAACATTTACTATGTTAAAAAAAATTTAACTTTTAATAACTGTAACTGTTAGCATGCCAGAATTTTCTGTCTATCCGAAAAATATTAATCTTAAAACTTAATCAAATAAACTCCAAAAATTATGAAAATTTTCAGATCAACTTCCGACATCCCAAGGAACATTATATTAAATTTTCACAATTTTTATAAATTATTTTCTACGTTTCATTATTTTGTTTGATAGAAAAAACGTTTTCCATAACCTTGGCTATGATATCATTTGAAAGTTTCAAAGAAACTTGGATATTAGAAATTAAGGACATACCTTAAATCCCGAACAAGTAATGAAGAAACAATAATTGATCTTCTCGTAATCTTGAAGTAAACCGATGTCAGATAGGAGTGAAGAGGTCCTATATTATTCACACTTGAACACACAATCCTTATTTAACTTTTCTATGTGATGATGAGAACAGATGAGAGTCAAAATCTTGGGAAAAAGAGAGTGATCAAGAGAAGAGGGAGTAGTTATGTATATACACCTTTTTTAACTTAATAACAACCTCTTCTTGTCTCTTATTGCCGAAACAATATATCTCTTCTATGAGACATTTCCCATCTCCAAATTATCATGTGCGGTAAGGTCCTTATACTCCTTTGCCACATGGCACGCATCCATTAGTTAATAGCACAAATTATATATATTAATATATATCTAAGTAAATTTGAAAGAATATATTTAGCCACTCAAGCTAAATAATTCTAACAACTTAATGTCATAAATTTTAACAAACATACAATTCACCTCAACTCTTCAAAATAATCTCTAATACCATTACTTTTAATTGTTTGCAAATATTAAAAAAAAAAAAGGAAAAGGTTTTTTAGATTATTGTTATCATTTTTTTTTGTATGAAACATAATCAACTTGTGCCAGAAGGAGCAACATAGGATGCAACAAAGCAAATTGGTTCAAGTCGAAATAGCTCGAATACCTGAGCAATAGGTCACGGGCTTGGACCAAAGCCTTATATATTGAGAGATCTAATTTAGAAGATCTCCTTATTTAGACGTCTGACAAACTTCATGAAGATCATTATTGAAAAAATTACAAAAAATCCCCCAATATTTAGTGAAACTTACACTTGTATCCTCCTATTTCAAATACCTACAGTTACCCCCTCACAAGTTAGCTCCATCATTCACCGTTAGCAAAAAAAGGAAAAATAGCTAACTTTGCCCTCCTAGCCTTCTTCCTTAGAAACTTTGCCCCCCAACTAATCAAACCAATTAATTTGGAAAAGAAAAACATCAAACCACTAAAACCTTAGGGAAATCAGACAACTTTCGGATTCATTCGAAGCGATTGAGCATCAAGCCCAAACCTACGGCCAACCATCGACGGTGATAACTGTGGCAGATGCCGGACTCCCTCTTCGCGTTTCCGTTCGAAGTCGCTTTGTTGCTACAACAGCCGATAGTGGTCCAGGAGATGGTGGCACGTGTGAGAAGATGGCTGGCTATCAAGGAAATCGGACCCGATTGAGGCGAGCTCAACCTCAGCCACAGTCATCATCATCGACGGTTGGCGGCGGGGTTGGGCTTGATGCCCAATCGTTTGGTGTATTTCTGAATCCAATCAGAATCGGCATCGTCTAGGCTTGACTTCAAATGGAATCGGGGGAAAGGAATCAACTGGGGAACTTGGCGAATGAGAGAGAAACCAACAATATTGAGGCCGGAGAACGGCAGCGATGGGTTCGGCGATTTCAAGGCCGGAGAACAAGAGAAACGGGGTCGAAGATTCGAGATTGAAGAACAATTTCGAGGTCGGAGAGCGAGAGCTATGAGGCCAGAGATTCGGGATGGCGGGCGTTTTTTGGGAGATGACGGTGGGTTTCTGGGAGGCGGCGATTCGAAGAAAGGGATGAACTCGGGTGGGTTTTCCAAGAAATGTTTTTTTTGGGTGAGTTTTTTGGGTTTGACTTTCTTTTTTCAGAGTAGTTGGTTTGATTTGAGATGGTTTTAGTAGTTGGTAGCAAGATTGTCAAAAACATGCCTAGAGTGGTTTTGGTTGTTCACAAATCGTAGAGTCGTAAAATTACGATTCTATCAAAAATATGAAATTTTTTTTGAGACAAATTATAAAAAATATAAAATTATTTAAATTGTCTTAAAAAAGTATCAGAAATAACATGTATTTGAACAAAAACTCCTATTTATTTTCTGCTTAATTTAGTGGAATAAGATAAATTTTTAGGTTGGCTGAAGTTGCAGGGTTCAATCTTAGTGTTTCTGTTGAGGAGATGCAGGTTTTGGTTTAGGTAATTAACAAATCAGTTTAAATAATTATTTAAGTATTTTATTAAAACTAATAATAGAATTAATTATATTTGATTTGAATAAAATTGAAGATACTTTGTTACATAGTTATATTTTTATTTGGAATATTAAAATATTAAAAATAGTATGTATTTTTATACAAAAGGTGCCTGATTTTAGGAGGAATTGAACATAATAATATTAATATTTATGAAAAATATATTAAATGTTTGTATAAAAAGAAAAAAGAAAAAGGAAAACGTTTAAAGCTACTTACACTCCACAAATGTCAGGAATCACATTTTAATTACATTTGAATAAATGATCTATGAAATGTTACAAAAATGCCAAGTTAAAGAGACATTTATATTAAATGTCATTTTAACTATTTTTTAATTATGTTTAGCAATATTTGTAAAAATAGTCACTAGGAAAACGTTACTAGAAACCTATTTTGTTGTATTGCCGCACCTGGTGCCTTAACTAGCAACTTTACAAATTCTAAAAGTATTATGAAACACGATGGAGAATAAGGACCAGAACTAGCATTAGGCCACGCTAATCCACCTACAAAGAAATCTTGGCCGTTAAACGTGGGATTGAGAAGTTCCAGTTCCACCTCATTGGTCACCATTTCCTTGTCGAGATGGACATGTCAGTATTCCCCTACATAATTACAGCTCCAGTCCCCAGCTTCCAGGAACGTACAATTTAGTCCCAATTTATATTTTTTTACAGATCTGACCCAATAAAACTAGAGTCGTAGAATCTCAATGTTTCTACATTTCTATGACTAGAAGTGTGTTTCTACTCGTTTCTACCTAGAGTTCCGTTTCTATTGCATTTCAAAATATCTTCCACCTCTAAAGTCATAAAAACGTAAGCTTTTGCGATTTAAAACGCGATTTTAATAACCATGGTTGGCAGGAAAAGTTTTTAAGGAAAAATTAGGAGCGCAAAATAAGACATTTTATTTTTTTTATGGTAATGGTGAATAGCTTTGTTAACTTAGCAGAGGGTATGCGTAGATATTTGAAACAATGAGCACCAAAATATAGGTTTTCCCAAACCTCACAAGGGGTTTTTATAATTTTCCCATTGTTATTTAGTTATCCGGTGGTATTTCTTGCTGCAAAAAACAATAATTAAAAAAAAGGGATGACGACGAATGACGCAACATAACTATGTTAAGGTAAATTATACTATTAATATATACTTTAGGGCCAATTTGTTGTAACTTAAGTTAAATGAATTATTTTTATTTTTACATCTTTTTTACTTAAAACTAATTCTATTTGAAATTTAATATTATGAAGATACAATAATCCATTTGAAAGTAAATTTTTATGATATTGTTAAATTTTTATAAAATTTTTCCTTTTAATACCTCAAACTAAAAAAATTTATAAAAAGTTAGTAAGATTAAAAAAATTATATTTTTAATGAATTATTATAAATATATAATATTTTTTTTTAATAAAATTAATTTTAAATAAAAAATACTTAAAAAATAAAAATAATTCATTTTAAAGTCAATTGACTTAAGATAAATATTCGGTGTAATTATCTAGGAGGTTAACATGCTTATGAAAAGTGCCGCCCTTGCTACAGTGATACCCTTTTTTTAAAAGCTTTTGGACACTTTTTTTTAGCCTGAAATTTTTTTGCATTTCTTTTTAGGTTTTTTTTGTGTGTTTGGGCTATCTTTTTTCCTTGAAATTGGTTTTTTTTTAAGGTTGTTTTTCTGGGCTAAAAAAAGTGTAATTTATCCTCTACTTGTTTGCAATGATGTCTTCAGGCGCTTAAATTTTTAAAGTTGTTACTTTTACCACATTACCCCTAAACTTTTGATTGTTGTTTTTTAGGTCCCAACTTTTATGAGTGACATTTAAGGTCTAATTTCTCTTCGTATTTCAAATTTGTTACATCGGTCTTGTACAGTATATTTTCTATTTACCAAATTTGTTATCAACACCTTTAAATCATTTAAATTTTTTTAGCTATTCTAGATGAATTATAACTTATTTTTGAATTCATAATATTTTTTATTACTTTTTCTTCTATAAATACAATCTAAAAAAAAATTGTATCTCTATCGGACATCCTGCAATGAAAGTGATGGTTGCAATCTAGTATGTACTAAAGCTAGTAGGTTCCATCATTATGGATCCATAGTATCATCGTCTTTCTTTAAGCCATCATTATTTTCATCACATAGTTACATTTTATTTTTCTTTTATTCTTTTGGATAATGATACTATAAGCCATTTGATATCTAGAACAAAAATAATACTAATGAAAATTTATAGAGATAGATAGGCTTTTAGTTATGCTATTAAAATTAACAACGTGTTCTTGATACCGTATCCAAAGCTAGAACTTCTAAAAATAATTAAGACAAACCTAATATTCAAACTTATAAATCTCTAGAGAAACATAAGCATTATAAAAAAACTATCATACCATATAGAGTGAAGATATAATGCCAACTTATATAAGATATAATGTTGGATTAACAAAAATTGAGTAACTACCTAAATAATACAAACAAATTGACAAATACTAAACATTGCTAATTGATCCAGTAGTTGTCCTCTACTCCACCAACCCCACTTCTTTAGCATCTGTATCCTTTAATCTTTAATCTCTAGTTTTTTGCCTAAATTTAAATCTAAAAAAAAACTTCTGAAAAATCTTGAATAGATAAAGAGAAATAACATAATGAAAGGAAGAGCTGAAAGCTTTATTGAATTCTATGGATGTCAGTTATCATAATGCCCAACATGGTAGCTAGCCATAAAAATGGTGGACAGCAACAAATTGGACAATCTGAGAGAAGGCGGAGAAACAGTACTGGAAAATATTCTAAAAAAGAATAAAAAATTTGGTTTTCTTTTATTGTTTGGGCAAATATACTCACTATTATTATTGGTGGCACTTTTTCACACACTACTAGAGGTGTTAAGAAACTAGGTTTTTATCGAGTAGCTCAAGCTTGAGCTTTGAGTTAAGGCTTATTGAGCTCGAGCTTTGAGTTGAGGCCTATCGAGCTTGAGCTTGAGTTGAGGCCTCAAAAAATAAATGGGTCAAGCTCAAGCCGAACACTACTTGACCTTGTACCTTAATGAGCTTGAGGGGCTTTAAAAGTATCTCATATATACACATCCTAACAGCCCTAATGGGCATTAATATCTAATTTCTCTAACGCAAAATACCCAATTACCAGTAATTCTAGCTTATCAAGCCTGAGGTGTAGGGCTCGAGCTTGCCTTGACTGGAGCTCTAGCAACTTGAACTCGAGTTTAGGTAATACCGATGAGCTAATGGGCCGAGTTTGATCCTAATGGGCTTAGGCTTGGCCCATCCCCTTAGACCCCTACACATCACTCATTTATTTCTCAGAGTCTTCTCTATTTCTTCTTCTTTGTTCTTCATGCACACACTTGCATTTACGCGTATGCACGCGCATACACACACATCAGCCTATGTCGGTCAGTTATTAGTAAACAAAAATATGCCTACTTCTAAAATATCGATTGAACATAATAAAAAATAGTCAAATACTTCTCATATAAAGACAATTAGAGCTAGTTTGTTGCTTTTAGAGTGTCGGCTATTCTAAACAATTCAAACTTGCTGTAAATATCTCACATGATGATCTAGAACCTTTATGGTTACTCTTCAAAGTCAGTCCTAATTTTTAACAATCCTTCTTAGTATCAACTTCCTTTCAATCTTTGATCACGCTAATAGTAGACTTTGAATTTATAGCATTAATCCTTGAGTTGTTATTTGTAATTAATATTGCTCTCATGAGCTGGCAAGTTGAAGCTTCATATCTCTCAATCTTTTTCTTTCCAATTTGCCTAATCATAGCCAAGTTTGTGTATCTTGGATTAGGCTTCCATTTCTAGTTAATCAATGAAGTTGAACCTTAGGATCTTCAACTTAAGTTTCTTTCTTTTGGCTTAAAACTTTATTCATTCTTTCTTTCGGCTTGAAACTTCATTCTTTCTCAACCCTTTATTTTTATTCTATCTCTGGTAAACACAATATACTCCTATTTTCCCAAAAATCCCACTCTTTGGCAATTTGTCACATGTGTTATGGTCTTCATGTACTTAGCCCAAAACCTTGTAGGAACATTCTTGGTGTGTAATATACTTTTACAAATCTCTGCCAAGTGTTTTTTTCTTTCTTTTGGCTACTTCATTCTATTGTAGTGTACCCGGAAAGGTCAATTGTCTCCATATCATACAATACTATATGAACTCTGTGAACTTCTTGGATGTATACTCTCTTCCATTATTAACATGTAGATATTGTATCTTCCTTCCCACTTCTCTTTTTACCTTATCTTTTAAATTTCTCTAAATCTTCTGATTTTTTGTTCATAAAATCAATACATTCGCAACTTGAAAAGTAATCTAAAAAGGTGATCATGTATCGTATCCCGCCAGTAGATAGTTGCTTGCATAGAATAAATATGTCTGAGTGGGCCTAGTTCAACAACATTTTCACTTGGAACTTTGACTTTTTGGATGATAGATGATGTGCTTTTCCATACTGGCATCTTACTTATAAATATGAAAGTCATTTGAGCATAGACTTCACCATCATCACTTTCAGCTTCTTGTAACTTATATGCCCTAGCGAGGATGCCACAAATTTACCATTTTGTTCTTCATAGTCTTGTCTATGTAGCCTTCTCTGCATAAATTAAATAGATAAATTGGACATGGTGCCCTTCCATGATCTAATTATCTAACATCTTCAACTTCCTATAGACCTTCACATCATTGTGTCTAAAAACTACATAGTTGCCTATAAATGTCAATTGTGATACTAATATTAAATTCCTCCTTATTCCACGTACATAGTGCACTCACTCCAAGTGCACTTCTTTAGCATTATGTTATGGTGTAATAGCTATGTTTCCTACATGGGTAATCAATAGTCGACTGTTATTAGTTGTTACCATGGCATGGTTACCCTTGTAGTCAAACAAGCTTACCAACTTGTCCTTATCTTCTATTATGTGATTAGAGCAACTTGAATCTATAATCCAATCATCTTTAAAGTTAATCAGTTTATCATTAACCAAGATTTGTGCTTGTTCCTCCTTTTTGTTTATCGTAAGAAGCTAGTTGCAAGCTTTTGATTTTTCTAATCTTCTTTGTTATCTCATTTTCTCTAATGGAGGTTGTAACATTTCTGTCAACTCACTTGAGTTGACAATCACAAGCAAAGTGACATTTCTTGTAACAATTATAGCATATACCATATCTCCTTTTCCACCTTTGCTTCTCACGAGCCTCACTTGACGCCTCTTCTCAACTTCACGGCATATCCATTGAATGTGAGCTTCATTCTTTTCTTCTTTTTTTTGTTCTTTATTCTTTTTTTTTTATTGAAGAGTGTAATATTTTCTTTCTTGATTGTAACCTTTGACATATGCCTGTCTAGGTCTTGCCCATTAGCTATCATATTCTCCAACTTTGATAAAGTTGGTTATTTGACCATACACGAGCCGATACAATGAGACCCTTGAATTCTGATCTCAACCTGTGAATGATAATCCTCTACATTCTAGCTTCACTAAATTTATTCTTAGGATCTAACTTCAATATCTAGTAATAAATGAATTTGAATTTTGTGAAATATTGACTTATAGTTAAATCTTATTGCGTAATGAAGAAAAGCTCATTCTTCATTCTTTGTAACTTCTCATTGTTCGTCTTTGTGAACACAATGGAAAGGGTGTCCCAAGCCTTCTTGGGTGTCACTGTGTCTTTGATTTGTTGTAGGAAATCATCCTCGACTAATAACACATATATTTATTTCCTGACCCTAACCTTCTATTAACTCAAGGCCATCATATCTTTGAGTTGTGTGATACTTTAGCTTTCTATGATATCCCATATATCTTGTGCATTCAAGTAAAAGCAAGCATGAGTACTCCAACTTTGATAGTTGTTACTATTTAATTTTTCAAGGCTGTTTACAAAGTTGCCAAGATCTGTTGTTGGTCCCTAAGCAACTTGAATAGTCTCAGATTGTTCACTGGTAGAGTTTCCTTTTTAATAGGTTCTTAACCTTTTTCTTTGTCTCTTATAGTTCTTCACTACCACTTTCGGTAATTGTCCATGTACCCGGTACATGATCATTTTGACAAGCTCTTTGTGTACTGCAACACTTGTTACACTAACTCTAGTAGAACCCACTCATGCATGGCGTAAAAACATACCCACTTTGATACCAAATGAAAGGAATAAAAAATTAAGCTTTCTTTTATTTTTTACATGGTATATTATAGACACTAATATTACCGGTTGTATTATCTTATACACTGCAAGCATTCACACACACACACACACACATCATTTGCTAGCCACGTATCAATAAAACAATATATAGCTACTTCTAGAATTTCAGTTAAACACAATAAACAATAGTTGGATATTTCTTCTATGAAGACTATTAGAGCTAACTTGATGCTTCTAGAGTCTTGGCTGTTTTCAACAATTCAAACTAGCCAAAAATATCTCACATGATGATTTAGAACCTTCATCATTGCCCTTCAAAGTCAATGCTAGTTCCTAAATCCTCATTTTCTTGGTCTCCATTTTCAAAAATATGTTGTTGGAATCAAGGTTGTCAAAATTATGATCCTGATCGTAGGATCGCGTGATCCTACAATCCTGATCGAACAAACCTATCCAACTTGCAATAGGATCTCTAACAACCTGGGATCATTTAGGATCGCTTGTAGAATCGTAAAAACGGTAGGATTGTTAGATCCGACCGATCCTAGGTGATATTAATTTATGTTGGGTTTAGGCTTAATTTGGCCTAAATTATAAAATCTGGGGGTGATAAGAAATGGGCTACCATTGTAGTGGGTTGCTCTGTAGAGCCCAAATTAAAAAATAAAGGGCAAAAACTTAATTATACATTCACGACCAGACTAGACATTGTTTGTTCAAGCCTTCAGAGTTCAGAAGCATTGGTTTCTGCTCATTTATGGATGCGAACTCTTCTCCGCCAAGCGTGCTTCATGGCGGCACTCCAGGCAGTTGCGCTTCGGGCAACTCTCCTCTCCACTAGGTGACGCTCCTGGTAGTCACTATAAGGGTTTTATTTCATCACTCGCCTTGTTCTATCTCCCAGTCGTGCTTTTCCATCGCTTTCCCTCTCGGCAGAAATTGTGGGTAATTGTGGCTTGTTTTCATCAATTAGAAGGTGCATTAAGCTGCAACTGAAGGATTGAGGTTATAATATGATACATTTCTAATTTATTGGTTTAACTTAAGTGTTGAACTTAAACAGTTTTCTCGTTAATTACAAATTCAATTAATGCTATATATTTTTTTCATGAAATATGCTCATGCTGATGATTTTGTTGGAAATCATGAAATATGCACATGTTATTATTAGTAGAAAGTTTGCTGAGAAGCTGCGACTTTTAAGAGTCTGAGACTGTTTCTGGTTTTGTGTTATTGAAAGATGCTTATGCTATTATTAATATAATTATGATGTTTCCCTGCACTATTAATAATCTAATACAAAATTATCTTCTTTTAAAAAATAATATGCAGTTTCTGATTGATCTTACTTGTTGCCTTCAACCATGGAAAATAACAGTGCATTTATAGCCAATTCTGTTAAAAAACTTAGAAAAATGCAGCTGGTAGTAGAACTGATCCTGGGTAAAAGCATGGTATAGAAGTTGGTTTAAGAAAAGTAAAATGTAAATACTGTGAGATAGAATTCACTAGTGGAATATTCAGATTTAAGCATCACTTGGCTTAAACGAGTAACAATGTTGGACCTTGTTTGAAGGTTCATAATGATCTTAGGATCAAGTTTATTAGGATATTAGAAAGTCAAGATTAATTGTCCGATAAGAAAAGAAGAAATATATTGTCAATTGAAGAAGGAGTAGACAATGAGAGTTTAGGAATTGACAATAGTAGTGGCAGAAATTTGGATAGATTTGTTTCGAAAAAGGGTAAGGTTCAAAGTAAGACATTGAATGCCATGTTTAAAAAGGAGAAACAAGATAAAGTTTGCCAACAAATTTGTAGATTTTTTTACTCTAATGCTATTCCATTTAACTGTATAAAAAATCCTGAGTTTGAAAAAATGATCGAAATGGTGGGTCAATATGGAAGAGAACTTAAGCCACCTTTTTACCATGAATTTAGAGTTACTTTTCTGAAAAAGGAAGTTAAAAGCACCATGTTTCTTCTTGAGGCATACAAAAATGAGTGGAAAAAAACAAGTTGTTTGATAATGAGTGATGGATGAAATGATAGGAAGAATTAGTCGATTTACAATTTTCTGGTGAACAGCCAAAAAAGGACTGTTTTCTCATCATCAATTAATACATCAAATATTAGCAAGACATCTAAAAAAGTCTTTAAAATGTTGGATAATATTGTGAAGACAGTTGGTGAAGAAATGTTGTCCAAGTTGTGACTAATAATGCTGCCAATTATAAGGCTACTGGAGAGATGTTGATGGTAAAAAGAAAAAAGCTTTTTGCATTGATTTGATGTTGGAGGACTTTGAAAAAAAAATTGAAGAATATAAGGTGACTATAGCAAATAGCAGAAAAATAACTAGTTTCATATGCAATAGGACACGATGATTACTTTGATGAAAGAATTTACTAAGGGGAAAGAACTTATAAGGCCAGGAATCATTAGATTTGCCATTGTTTATCTCACTCTTGCTCGATTGCAAGAGCAAAAAGGTGCATTGATCTCTATGTTTTTGTCTGAGAAATGATTGATTAGTAATTTTGCAAAATCTGAGCAAAGAAAGAAGGTGGGGGATATTATTCTAGACACATCAGGGTTTTGGGCTACAATTGCAAGGTGTCTTAAGGTTGCAGTCTCCTTAGTTAAGGTTTTTCGAATGATTGATTTAGATTCTAAACCTGCTATGGGCTTCATCTACAATGCCATGGATTGTGCAAAAGAAGAAATCAAGGCTAACTTCAACGATGTTCAATCAAGGTACTTTTTAATGTGCATAATTTTCATTGTACAGTAACACTAAGTTGTTCATATTTTCATGTTAGAAGTTGAATGTTACAAGTTCATATGTTTTAATTGAGTAAATTTCATGCAATTTTTTTTTTATTTTAACCTTTAGGTATCGGCCTATATTTGAAATTATTAATGAAAGATGGCAAAATCAACTACATAGGCCACTCCATGCAGCTGCTTATTTCCTTAGTCCCCAAATGCAGTATAGTGCACCATTCAAGAGTACTGATGCAAAGGTTAAGAGAGGATTATGCAGTTGCCTTGAAAGATTATGTGTCAATGATGAGGAGATAGGCAAAATTGATTGTCAACTTGATGATTTCAAGAATGCAAATGGGCTTTTTGGTCTTAATGTTGCCAAGCAAAAAAGAAACAAAAAATCTTCTGTTGATTGGTGGGATCCATATAGAGATGAAGTACCAAAGTTGAAAAGATTTGCCATGAGAGTTTTGAGTTTGACTTGTTCCTTCTCTGGTTGTAAGCAGAATTATAGTGTTTTTGAGATGGTAAGGTTAAAAGATTTTTGCTTAATCTTTTTCCCTTTTCATGTTGGTTATTTATTTTAATGGTTTTTCTTATGTCTTTTTGTTTATTGATTAGGTACATTATAAGAGAATGAATCGTTTACATCAACAAAAGATGAATGATCTTGTTTATGTGATGTACAATTTAAAACTGAGGTAGAGGCAAGAGAAAAGGGAGATAGCTAAAATGGAGATAGCTAAAATGGAGAAACTTCAAACCATAACTTTTGATGAAATAAACTCTAATGATGAGTGGATTACTGAGAAGGAAGCTCCTGTTCTTTCTACAAACCAATGGTGGATTAACTTCCTCGATAAGGCAGCTGAATTGGAAGTTGATTCTAAAGGTGGAGATGAAGACTTTCTCGAGAGGACTATAACTGCTGTAACTTGTAAGTGAGCATCCAACTTTGTTCGCATTAATTCTTTCACTTTTAGACAATTCAATTATTTTATATTTACATTTTTCTATCAATTATGTAGTTGTTGATTTAGATTAAAAAAAAAAGTTAATGAGAGGATTGATCCATTAGAGGGTGATTATAATTGTGAAGTGGGTGAAGGAGAAGAAGAATATCTTGCTATGGAAAAAGATAATGATGTTGATGCCAATGCTAGTTATGGGCCTTTTAGTGTCTTGGATGGATAAATTCCATTGTTGCCCCATGACTTGTTTGCCCTTTGTTTGTTCCATGGGCTTATTTGTTGTTGTTTCATGGTAGTCAGACATTGTTACTCTATTTTATTTGTCAAGTTGTGATTGTTTATGGATTTTTTTTCATAGCTATGTTAGTTATTGTGTTAGTTATGTTGATGTATACTCCATTAAAACTTGAGCTTTGCTTATGTTGGATCAATTATTATGTTGTATTTAACTATTTATCATTGTTATGGCACTTAAGCTTTATTTGAGTTTTTAATATAATTGGTTTTTCGTATGAATTATATTATTTAGACAATAAATTTTATGTTCTAGTAGGATCTTACGATTCACAATCCGATCTTACAATCTCGATCTTGTATGGTGCAAAACGATCCAGGGTAGGATCCCGATTTTGACAACCTTGGTTGGAATTATTAAGTTTTTTATTGCTAGCAGTTGTAACTTTCACCATCATATACATCATTGAAAAAAAAAAAGAAAAAGAGTTTTCTGACAGCATTGTTAGAATTTTCTAACAATCAAGCATATAAAAATTCACGTTATGAAATTTATGATGGCCAAAAAGGATGAAAGAATTTTTTGAACAACCATTAGAAAAAGCTATTGGTGATATTCCTATAACCAAACACTAGAAAAACATTATCATATGCCATTGGCAAGTGCCATTGGTGATTTTTTAATTTTCCTTAAAAAGAAATTTGTGGAAAAGAAAAAGAATGAGATAGAAGGAAAAAATTGGGGGAGAAAAGGAAGATGAAAAAGGTGGCAAGAAATAGAGGAGGAGGAGGAGGAGGAAGAAGAAGAATAAGAAGAAGAAGAAAAAGAAAAAGAAAAAGAAGAATAAGGAGGAAGAAGAAGATTATAGTGTGAAAGAAAGGGAGAAAGGAAAAAGATGGTGAGAAAGAGAGGGAGGAAGGAATAATAATAATAATAAGAAGAAGAACAAGAAAAAATAAAACATATTCAAGAACGAGGGAGAGAATTTTGTGAGAAATAAAGTGGAAAGTGTGATTTTAGTGAAGTGATACTTTTATATTGATGGAGTAAAAATTTAAAAGTAATAATTTTTTGCAGGAAATTTTTTATTTTCTGACAGTTAGCTATTGAAAATAGGTTGTTAGGGAATTTCAAATTCAAGTTGTTTTCCAACAAAAAAAAATGGGAGAAAATTTGCATTTTTTGATGGCCGATCATAAAAAATAGGCCATCAAAAATTTTTAAGTCAAATTTGTTTACTTAGTGGAATTACTTGGACCAAAAAAGGGTTGGAGTGGGCACTGAATAAATTCTGATAGCTTACTGTCATAAATTACCGACGACAAGCAGTAAGAAAAATTGTCAACAACAAGTCATTGAAAATTTTGTCTTGTGCCTAACCATTAAAAATTTTGGGCAACAAGTCATTGGAAAATTTGTTAAGGGCTTTTGGAAAGATTTCAAGGGTAGACATTTGGAAAATTCTAACGGTAAGCCATAAAAAAATATGTTTTAATGGCCTACCACTTAAAAATATTTGTTAGAAAACTTCAAAGTTTTAATAGTTTTTAGTCGTCAGAAAAACAAGAGCTACAAATCCCATTTTTATCTAGTAGCGAAAAGAGAGGTTTGCGTGGGAAATGGCTAGGGTTATTATGAAAATGGCACCTACTTTTATTTTTCATGCCATTGCCATTATGAAACATCAATTGCCTTAAAAGGTACTTGTTTTTTCAAGTGATAAGTAGACCTGGAACTTGTAAGGAATGTCATTTTCAATACCCCAAAAACCTGTTGTTTGCCTTATTGATCTCCAAACTTTTCCATCACATATTCGAATCACAGATTTTTAGTTAAATCCAAATTTTGTTATGACATTGTTTTGCCTCCAATAGTGGGCAAAATTCTAGACCCGGTCCTTTGATCTTTTGTGAAGTTTTCTCTAGTTATTAAGTTTTTTAACTATGAAGGCTTTGATTTTGATTTAATCATTAATAACTCGTCTTTAATGTGTTTTTTTATTATAAATGTAATTCATATAACACATTAATATCTTAATAGACTATCCTACAACATAATGCAGTGCAGTCCAATTCTAGTTACAGTTCTAAGACCCAAATTGTTTGAATTTAAGTCAAGATAATCCAAAATAAGGCAAAAGTCTTAAATTTGCAACTAATATCTTAGGTTGGGACAAAATATGCCACAAAAGTTTTTTTGGTCCAAAATTCCCACTAATATTGCATAATTGGCTCAAATTGCCCTCTAATGTTTCATAATTGGTTCAAATTGGCCATTGGCCATTAAAAAGCTAACGGAAAAGGGGGGAAAGTGGAAGGTGTAGAAATTTTAGAGTGATAATGTAATTTTCAAAAACCTTTAAGGACTTTAGGTGATTTATCGATTTATTCAATGTGAACATAAAAAGTAAGGATTTGGTTTCACCTCACCCGCCATTGCTGCTCTGACTACTCGGTTGCTAGTGACCTTCTTCGATCTCATGCCTCAGTGTCTTTCTCCAATCGTTATTCCTAGATTGCACGCATATAAAAGAGAGAGGGAGAGAGACGCACATGAGAGAGAGAGAGAGAGAGAGAGAGAGAGAGAGAGAGAGAGAGAGAGAGCTGAAATTCTACTGTCATAAAAGAAAAATCAAATCAATGACCACTTGTGGGTTGGAGACTTCTGACTAAGAGCTCATGCTTCTTGAGAAAGCTTTGCCTTGAGTTCCTTATTTGGTGATTCCCTCTACTACTGCATTTATTTTGTGCGTTGTCGCTCCTCATTTAGTAGGTTAGACTTTTGGGAGCGAATACGGATAACCCAAATAAAAACTAAGAATATCTTTTAGGGCTAAGGCTTGAGGGTGTTTCGTTAGAAGATTCAATCAGAATTGGAGCCCCTACTTCGGTTATGGACAAGAAGAATGGATAAATTAATTAAGTTTTTTAAATGGCAAGTTGAGTAACTTGGTTGAGAAGGCCACAGGCGGTTGAATAGCTGCACAACGGCCACAGGTGAGATGGATCAGAGTCCTTGCTTTTGCCCTTTACAATGAATAAATGGATAAATTACCTAAAGTTCTTAAATTTTTTAAAGTTGCATTATGACTCTAAAATTTTAAATATGTTAGTTTTCCCTCTTTTTCTTTAGTTTTTTTTAATATTAGTGTGCAATTTGAACAACTTTTGAAACATTAGTGCAGAGTTGGGATAAAAAAACTTTAGTAACAGATTTGTTCTCAACCCCAAAATATTAGTTGCAAATTTGAGACTTTTATCTCCAAAATGACTTATTTATTTTTATATCTTTTTTTATATAAAATTAATTTTATTTGAAAATTAATATTATTTAACTGTAATAATTCGTTCAAAATAAGAATTTTATAAAGTTATTAATTTTTTGTAAGTTTTTATTTTTTAACTAAAAAATCTTGCAAACAATTTCAGACGGAGTGGTTAAAAATTTGGCTAATCTATGGGAGGAATAGGAGGAAAATATTTTCCTTTTTTAAACTGGAAGGAAATATATATATATTTTTGAAGTCCAAACAACTACACAATTGGGTTGGGCGGTGGGGAGAGTCCAGGCCCATAATAACCCAGCTAAGGCAATCTTGTCGGTTCAGGATTTCAAGGCCAGGACACGGAAAGGACATGAAAATTGCCTCGGAGATTCCCAACCCAAGTTCAGTTTTTGGAGTCCCAAGTGCAACTCTACCACGGTTAAATTCAAACCAATCCTCTAACCACGGTTAACAGAGCCGTGGCCAACCATCGTTAAAGTCCTGCTACATCAGCTTTGTCGTCTTGTGAGACACAATCAAAGAAAAGTGGGTCACAGGGCACTAATTGAACTTCTGCTCCTTTTTCGGAAACACCCTCCCTTTTCATTTACTCCATTCTCCTCCATCACTACACGTAACTTTCCCTGACTCCTTTCTTCAAACGACGGTAACTGGTAATTTTCAGCGGCAAGTAAATTGTCTTTCTTCAAAAGCATGCCTGCAAATATATAAGCAAAGAAGTATTAATATTTTAAGTAAAAAAAAAGGAAAATATCAATATTTTTGAAATTTAGAGAACAACTGAGCCAACATATATTAGTGGAGAGAGTGAGACGACCAGAATTGAGTCTTGAACCTCCCTAGTTTGCTCCAACATACGACAAGTAAAATTTCAAAATAATTTACTAGCATATTTAATAAATTTTGGTAGTAAGTCATTATTTCTCAGGAAAGGGTCAGCTAATTTAACAGGTACAACATATTTTACTAGAATTGAATTGTAAATGAATCATACTAGAAAATTAAGGTTCGAAGGAAAAAAACAAAAGAGAGTACCCTCTTCCTAACTAGGCCCCACTATTTGCTTTCTATTTGTCCAGAAAAATGAAGCAACCTACGACTTTATGTTACTGAATTTAAAATAAAACGTTTTTGTTCGAGAAATATGAGTTTGATTTTTTTTAATTGATTAAAAGTAGTTTAAAAAATTATGCAATATTTAAAACAACACTCTTAAATTGTTGAAAAGCAATTTTAACTATTTTTCTCTGTCAAAGCATACATTTTTTATAGTCTTTTCCTTTTGAAAACGGGAAAGTTTTATTAAAAATTGATTATTTTTCAAAAAAATATTCAATTGATAATCAGTAAGATTATGTACTCATTTTTGTCTAATAAATAATTGTTATGGTATATTAACCGCTGAAAAGTACATTAATCTTCATCATCTTACCCTAAAAATCTTCTTTTTTTTTTATTTGGAATTTAGCTGGGATATTACCGTTTCATCTATATTCCAACTCCTTCGTCCTATATCGAAATTATTCTCTGTTAAAGGTCACGAGAAGAATAAGAGGGAAAATGGGAAGCGAGTAGTGAAGAGTGGCAGAAAAAGAAAAAGGGGAAGAGAGAAATAAACCTGTGGGCGAAAAGGGCCCGTTTTGAAGTGAAAAAGGACAAGTGTTAGAGAGGGACAAACTACAAAGCACGGTGTCTGAGCGTTTTCTAGAGAGAGAGAGTGGAGGGGAAAGAAACGAGTGAGGAGTGGTAGAGTATTTCAGACGCTCGTCTGCTCTTCGCTGATTTTGAGGCATAGCTGAGTTAGAGAGAAGAGTGCGACCCAAGTTTCACCGAGTTAAGGCAGACGCTGCCCATTTACTGATTTCTTGCCTGCATTCGCCTCTCTCTTGCTCAATCCGCGGCTCCCTTCACTCCCCACAAAGCAAGTTTGGACATTTTCAGGCGGGTGTTTTGTTTTCTACATTTTTTTTCCTGTTTGTCTCCTCAATCGTCGATCTTGTTTCTTTTCTGGTTCATTTCTGGATTTCTGTTTGATTTTTCTTTGCTGGGTTTTGGTTTTCTTTGCTGAAGTTTCCTTGACAGTGTTCAAGTTAGTGTTTTTCAGCGATACTTGATGGCTGCTGTTTGGGTGATTTTCCCACCCAGATGAACGTTTGTTTCATCCGATCTTGAATCTTGATTGTGTTCGTTCATCTATGACTTTAGCAAGATGCAGCTGAGGAGTTGTATGTTCTTGCATGGTTTGATTGATTTAATTTTTGTTTGTTGATTTATGATTCAAAGCTGGTAATGCAGGCGAAGAAGAGGGCTTTAGGGTTCTTGAGACGATGTTGAGAAAGAGGACCAGGTCACATCAGAGAGACCAGCAGATGGGGCATCTGGGAACGTTTGATTCTGCTTCTGATTCCTATTGTTCCCAAAGGAACAACTCCTTTTTTAGTGTTTCTGGCCTATTCGTGGCATTGAACAATAAGGGTTTATCGGATTCTGATTCTGCTAGGAGCCCTACATCCCCTTTAGATTTCAAGGTGTTCTCCAATCTTGGGAGCCCCTTTAGGTCTCCTCGCTCTCCCGGTAATGGGCACTATAAGGCGTGGGATTGTAGTAAACTAGGCTTAAGCATTGTTGATTCTATTGCTGATGATTCCAATTTACCTGGTAAATTTGAGGGTAAGGTTCTCCGATCATCAGTGAGCAAGAGCATTCTTCTTGGACCTCAGATGAGGATAAAATCTCCTAGTTCAAGCATCCGTTTCAATTCTTTTGAGGCTCCAAAATCTTTGCCTAAGAATATAGCAATGTTCCCTCATGCCCACAGCAAATCACCCCTCCTAAAGAGAACCTCTAATGTTGTTTTTGAAATTGGAGAAACTGCATCAGAGCCCGAATCACTTGGAAAGATGAGGTCTTGTTCTCTAGATTCCTGCAGGTCATATTTTGCTGCACCTGTTCTTGCTGATTCATCGGAAAGTTCAGCCTCCAGAGTTGGTTCTCTTCCGGGGAGCCAAAAGTTGGGTGAAATTTTGCACAAGAAATGGATTCCATGCTCTACTATTCTCGGTTCCAATAATGGGGTTGTTGAATCTCCATGTGCAAGTGAGATTGAGCTTTCTGAGGACTATACCTGTGTTATTTCACGTGGTCCCAACCCCAAAACAACTCACATTTATGGTGACCGTGTTTTAGAAGGTCCTAATGATGTTATGAAGCACTGTACTGTGATAGAGAAGGGCACTAATGGATTAGCTCCAACTGTGATGAGCCCTCAATATCCTTCTGATGACTTCTTGAGCTTCTGTTACTCCTGCAACAAGAAGTTGGAGGGTAAAGATGTATACATATACAGGTGTGTTTCGATCAATGGCTACCATTCCTTTCTGTTCAAATGTTCACTGTTCTGTCTAATGAGTTCAATTTCATTTCTTGCAGGGGTGAGAAAGCTTTCTGCAGTTTGAGTTGCCGCTCGGAGGAAATCCTTATTGACGAGGAAATGGAGAAGACAACCAGCAGCAGTTCCACTAAACCTTCCGCCAAAGCAGATGATGATGAAGAAGATTTAGAAAGCAGCATCTTCACATCTATATGAAGCATTAATAACCAGAACTACCATCACCATGATTGCTGAAACCTCCGGCAGATGCTTGATCATCCGTTTTCAAAGAGCTGTTTATATGTATCTTCTAGCAGCCATGGATGATCGTTTTGGTACATTGCTCGGCCTGCTGTTTTTGCTTCAGCTCTCATAGTCATGGTGGGAAATCAACTGAGAGTGGCATGTTTTTTTTTTTTTGCTTACTTAAAAAGCCTATAATTGGATTATCTACTGTCAAACTAAAAACTCTCATATGAGCCATTTGTGTGGAGATTGAGCCTATTTTAATGGCTCCCCACGTTAAATATGTTTCTCCATTCTAATGCAGGGTGGTATTAAATTGAGCCCGCAAGCTTAAGCCAGTCTCTGACTGGATATGTAGTAGCATATTAATTCTAATAACATGTTATTTTTCCTCTTTCATACCAGCCCTTATTCATGTTCAAATCACATAGGAGTAGAAGGGCTCATTAGACCTTTCCTGGCGAGCTTCTAAGTTTTCAAAACGAAATGCAATGCATCAAAGTAAATATGTTCGGCGAGATGAGCTGCTTGGTCTTTCTTGGCAAAATCTGGATGGGTATTTGGTGATGATTTCGCTCGTTAGACCCTTCTTGATGAGCTTGTTAGGTTTCAAAAGAAAAGCAATGCTGCCAGGTGAATATGCTTAGGAAGAAGAAGCTACTGTTAGATAGTTTTTTCCAGAACTCTGGGACTAATCACTAACACTAATGTCAAACGGATTTAAAGTAGTTCTGACTGGTATTTGGTGATCATTTTGCTTGAGATCTTTCTGAAGTGGCAGAGGGCTTTTTGAGAGTGTTTAGTGTCTGGTTGATGAAGGCTGGCAAATCTATGTCCTTTTGATGATGATGAATTGGAAGGACCACAATTCCTTTTGGTGGATGAAAATGATCTGCCGACTGAGGCATCTCCTGGTGTCGCAACATCCTGTGCATATGTCTTAGTCGTGTGCTACTGTACTTGCAATACCTATAATAGATTTGTCGCTTGGAGATAGATTTTGCTTTTTATCAATTGATTTAATAACGCTTTGGGATTATATTCCTGTGGAGAAGTTCTCAGTTTTGTTTTCTAAGTCAGGGACCAATCTCGGCATAAACTTGTAGGTAATAGGTCTATGGTCCATAAGGAGTAATAGGCGAAGTAAACGTGGGCGAATGGTTAAGAGTAAAGAGGTAGACTCTACAGTTTTTATATTTGAACCCTTTATTTTATCTAAGTTTGGAAACAAGTCGAGACGAGCCTTGTGTGGTTAAAAGTGTGATTTGCTTTCATAACTCGATGAGATGGAGCACAAAGCCAGCCCTAACCCAGGGAGGATTAAAGGGCGTCTCGAGTTGGATGTTTCAGGGATTTTTAGAAGTTGTGAATTTGGGTTGTGAAGAATAAACGGATAACAAATATGAAATCAGCCTGAGAATAGAGGGGAAGAGGAAAATGGTATCCTGCAGGGTAAAACAAGACTTTTACAATGAAGAACTTCAATTAATTGCACCATTTGATGATAACTTTTAGTTTTAACAGATTTAAAAGCTAATAACCATTATTAATAAATTATCCAAGACTCTTAATTTAATTATAAAAGCTTAATTCAAAATCTTAAGATAAAAAATAAGGGATTTAAGCAATAGAAGGTATCCACTTATACCTGTGCAGGAATGACCAAGGGGATTGAGGGAAGAGGAGAAAAGAGGAAGAAAAATTTATATGACTCACTTGTTTGGATAGGTGGAAATAGAAAGGGAGAAAGAATCATTATCCCTCAATTTCACTCATTTGTATATATTTTTTTTCACCCCTAAATTGAGAGGAAATAACTTATCTCTCCTATTCCTTTCAATTCCCTTCCATCCCCTTCATTATTGATTCAATCTAAATAGATCCTAAGTCTTACGTACTCTTACAACTTAAATAAAAAATACATATTATATTATTCACTCCTTGGGCATGAACTCATGGAAATTATATTTGTCAATTTTTATAATAATTAGAGATTTTCAATATTATAGATATTAAAAAGACTATAATTAGGCCACAGATCACAACCATGACAAGTAGATCTAGGTTCTTTGTTGATGTAAATCTCATATGGAGCCTATATCAACAAACAGCCTAGATTTGTTTGTTATGACTGTGATCTGTGACAATACAATTTTTCATACTAAAATGCTAAGTATAGTGCTGTGCCTATAAACACGCATACCTTGGATCCAACAATGGAATTAAGTACCATGGTATAACGCGGTATACCGTTTACCCACCACTACTAAAATTCTGCCGTTTACCAACACGCAGTTACCAACTGCTGCGTGTTGGTAAATTGAAGTCACCAACGTAGAGCCATTGGTAAACGCACGTTAGTAATCAATTTGTTGGAAATTTTTTTACCAACGCGCAAAAATTAACACGTTGGTAAATTTTAACATGTGCACGTTGGTAAAATGCACGTTGGTAATTACCAACAGTCAGGAACTGGCCTTGGTTTTCAACGCGTATTTGTTGGCAGTTGGTAATTACCAACGAGCTTGGTAGTTGGTAATTACCAACACCATGGCAGTTGGTACCAATTGCCATGCACGTTGGTAATTACCAATTGTCATGGCAGCTGGTAATTACCAACGCGCACGGCGTTGGTAATTACCAACTGCCATGCTCGTTGGTAGGAGAGTTGGTAATTACCAACGCGTACGGCATTGGTAGGAGAGTTGGTAATTACCAACGCGTACGTGTTGGTAATTACCAACTTACAGCAGTTGGTAAGGGGGTTGGTAATTACCAACGTGCGTTGAAGTTGGTAAGTACCAACGTGTGCGAGTTGGTAGCAAGTTGTTGGTAATTACCAACTTGCATACACGTTGGTAAGTATGTTGGTAAGTACCAACGCGGATTACAGTTGGTAATTACCAACTAGTGCGAGTTGGTAAACGGCCGTTGGTAGTTACCAACGCGCACGCGCGTTGGTAATGTACATTTTTAGTTCCGGGCCGGGGTTGTTTCGTGTTTTTCCCTGTTTGAAACAAGTTCGAAACGAAGATACCAATTCCAAAGTTCCTCCAGCCTTGCTAAGTAATCAAAATTACACAGATAGGCACATATAATTTCCATCAAACATTCTCTAAAACACCATAATTAAAACAAGTATATATATGTCTGGAACAAACCATACAACATTCAACAGATTACACATCTTAGGAATTTCAACTGAGGCTTAGGTCTAACAATTCTTGTCTAAGTCTGATAACACAAGAAATTATGAAATGATTTACCTGTTGAAGACGACCATCAAGGAGTCCCGACTATCTCCTCATCCTCCGTGTTCGAGTCATCAGGATACTGTGGAATTTGTTGAGTCGGCGGGCACGGAAGGTTTAGCGAACGACAAATAATCTCCAACTGAGCCCAGTTCGCCTCCAATGCGGCTCTATTCGCCTCCATCTCTGCTCTCTGTCTCCTCTTAATTCTCTCGAGCTTCCTTTCGTACTCGGCATCCCTTCACGCATTTTCCTCCGCCATCATCTTTTGTACTTGCTCGTTGAATTGCGGTGTCTGTGTGATATCGATAGGTGGGATGGCACTTGGCAATCGGCGGCCCGGTATGACACACTGCTCAGATCTTAATCCAAAAACATGCCCTCTCCTTCTCCCGCCAGATGCAGTACTAATTATTGGAAGTTCATCAATTGGCTTTAATCCATCCTCTTGTTGTGTTTGCTCCTTAATCTCAGCACTGATACAAGTCTGCACAAACATATTAACACATTTGAGTAAGACATTATTGGTAAAACATGGTAAGTATCTTAAGAATAGTTTACTAAAAAAAGTTATAATACTTACAGCAACTTCTTCATATCGCTTACTAATATATTTCCCGTTCTTCATTTTATGTGTTGCTTGGAGGACTTTAAACAAGCCATGGTCTTTCTTCTCTGGATCTCTCTCTCTCTAATTGAATGAAACGTAAGATTAATAGGTAATTTAAGTTCATTATTTACTTAAATGTAAAATGAAAGAACATTGACGAGATATATGCCATTTGCTCTCGATGTGCAGACATTGAGATAGATCCCCCTGCATATGTTGCACTGGAAGAGCTAGATTGTGAATCCTCGTCACTCACTGTTGCTTGTATTGCCTTGAATCTAACGGACTTCTGAATGAACTCCGGACTGGCCCAATATGCCTCCATTTCCACATATGCAGCATCAAACATAAAGTTTGTCTTTGCTCGACATTTAACAGGATCCTTGACACGTCAGATTTCTGACATCATGCATCTGTAATGCTGTGCTCCCAAGATATTCTACACCCGATACACCTCATTATGGTGTATCGGATCCCACTCACAGCTCCTCTGTAAAGGTAAATATTTCAAAACTATTAGCATGAAAAAATCAAGTAGTTATTTTGACAGTAATACATCATTATCATAGTAATATACGTGTTATACCTCAAAAACACGCCACCATTGTTGAAGGTCTGATGGAGAGACGGAGGACCAATCAGAATAGGGTTTGAAATGTGTGGTGAAACATGGTGTCACTAACCGTGTCGCTGCAACTGGAATGAATCTGCACAATTGAAATGATTAATCACAGTTATATATTGATGATTCACAGTAATGTAAGTAATATTACTATTTTGAGAACGTTTGTAGGATATTCATCACTTATATGTTACCATGTGGGGATATCTTCATCCGAGCTCGGGTTGGTGTCTGTGACATCGGTGATGGGATGTCATCAATATGTATGTCCTCATCTGAGGGATGAGTCGTCAGTATCGGGTGCCTAACATGGCGCGCACCAAATCCATGTCCAGATGTCGTGCTTCCACCGCCGTCAAATCGGTGCTGATGTGAATGGATGTGCGTCGCTGGCACTGTTGTGTCCTGCGTCTCTACATCGACATCATCCTATGCCCGGAATGAAGAACCCATCCTCTGTCTAGCATTAAGTATTGGCTCCATGACCTCCTTAAACTGCGCAAATGGTCTTTTCCCAAGTCGGCGCTTATAGGTGTTATCCCCTTTACGTGGCATCTGCATTTATTATTATCTAAGTAAGAAAAGTAAACATTGATATGTTTACTGACATTAATTGTGGAGTATTCGCTTCATATAAATTTACCAAATATGTTCCATACAACTAATGACTCGTGATGACTAAACATGCTAACTGTTATCTTCATTCAATCGACCTAGTGCTTCCATTATCGTGAAACTCCTCATTTTCTTCAATGTCACTGTCATCGGATAGAAACTCCTCCTCATCATTTGTATTGTCATTAGAACCCCCCACCTCAAGTAAATCTTCTTTAATATCATCACCGACACCCGGGTCAGCTAACTCCTTAACTGGGTCATCTTCAATTCTTTGACTCATCACGGATCCACTGTCTTGATAAACGTCATCATTGTCAACAATTGCATGCTCGATTATCCATCTAGGTTTTATCTTCATAACAGCTGACCACCCATTTTTTTCACGTGACTTTGTCGGATACGTTGTATCGTAAACTTGGTCAGCCTGTGATGCTAGAATGAAAGGATCAAACTTCTGATATCTGCGGCTATCCCGGATCTCAACTAACCTAAACTATTTATGCATTCGAGTTCCACGTTCAAGTGTTGGGTCAAACCAGTTGCACCTAAACAAGACAACATTCTTATGTGGATAGCCAGGATATTCGAGTTGAATGACTTCTTCTAATATACAATAAAAATCACATTCAACTTCGCTTGAACCCGTGCTTCATATGCAGACTCCACTATTAAATGTTGATTTGTCCTTGCCCCATTCACTTATGTGAAACTTGTACCCATTTGTGAAATAAATCGGCCATGTCTTTACCCGACGTGAGGGTCCATATGCAACATCCCACAAGATGTTATCGACTATATTGTTACCTGGGTCATCAACCTATGTAAAACAATTTCATTTTAGGACAATATATCTGGAAGTTTATAACTTAACATATTGCAATACATAGTGAGTAAAATTTTGCGTACATAGTGTCGGAGCCAGCTTGAGAAATTGTTGTCAATGTGTATGTCCATCTTAGACATGGTTATATCGGCTGCAGTTTCCCTTACCATGTCCACAAACATACTGTGAGCAAATGGGGAGAGGAGGAAAATATGTTAGTTTCATCAGTTGATTAGTACTGAACTTCAAAATAATCAAATTACTCGATGATCATTAATGATGACTTACTTTAGATATGGCCTGATCTCAGCACAGTTTAGAAGAACGTATGTGGTTGCAAGTCTGAGTTCATTTTCTGTGAGGAATCTATATCTACATGCACTATATGGACGTCCCGGAAAGGTGAATATGGACCACAACTCACCATTACATAGGACAGGACGACCATCATCATTTTGCGGTACTTGGTTCATCATGGAGGGAACATGGGATTCAAAGTAATGAGAGCAAAAGATGGAAGTCTCCTCTGTAAGGTATGCTTCACATATTGATCCCTCAACATGAACAGTATTAGAAACCTTCATTTTTAGGTCATGCATGCACCGCTCAAATTTATACATCCATCGGTACTGAACAGGTTCTCCAACCCTTGCTTCATATGGCAAGTGAACTGGGAGATGCTCGATGACATCAAAAGACCCCGGAGGAAAAATTTTCTCAAGCTTATAAATTATAATTGGAATATTGGCCTCCAACACCAACAAGTGATTTTCATGAAGCTTTGGAGAGCACAAGTCTCTAAAGAATAGGCTTAACTCTGTTAATGACTTCCATATATTCTCGAGAAGTGCTTCAAGGGTAATGGGGAGAAGCCTTTGTATCATAACATGGCAATCATGACTCTTTATGCCATACATATTGCAACTAAAGGTATCAACACATCTGCCACCTTTGGTTTGAATGAATGACCATCATCAAGAGGAACTATTTTTAACTCCGGCCGATTACAATAAATTTCAAGGTCCTTCCGTGCTTTAACATTATCTTTCATTTTGTTCTTAACATCCATCATAGTATTCCATATATTCTCAAACACGTTCTTCTCAATATGCATGACATCAAGACTATGGTGGATTAAGTTCGTGGCCCAATAGGGTAACTCCCAAAAAATGTTTCGCTTCGTCCAATTATGTGATTTCCCATAATCGCACAGGCGATGTTGTGGGCCATCATTACCAATGATGGAATCTAGGAGATTCTTTCAAATATAGCCTCACCTGATAACTGCTCAGGAGGCAATGACTTATCTGATTTCCCCTTCTTAAAACAAGTACAATTTCTTCTATATGGGTGGTTCCGGCCAAGAAATTGCCGATGACAGTCGAAAAAAGAAAATTTTCCACCATACTTAAGTTGGAATGCCTTACTTTCGCCCATACAAATAGGGCAAGACAATCGACCATGTGTCATCCATCTTGAAAGCATGCCATAAGCCGGAAAGTCATTTATGGTCCACATTAATGCTGCTCGAAGAATAAAATTTTCTTTTAATGACACATCCCATGTTTCAACGCCATTAAACCACAGATGCCGTAGCTCTTCTATTAGAGGTTATAGATAAACATCAATCTTATGATTTGGGCTACGTGGACCTGGAATCAACAACGAAAGAAACATATAGGGTTTTTTCATGCACATCCAAGGGGGCAAATTATACGGAGTAACGATAAGAGGCCAACAAGAGTATTGTTTTCCAGATGGTCTAAAAGGGGTAAATCCATCTGCACACAACCCCAATCGGACATTTCGTGCTTCCGAAGCAAACCATGGGTATGTTCGATCAAAATGTTTCCAAGCTTCACCATCTGATGGATGTTTTATAAGGATTTGTTTTTGCTCCTTATGTCACCTCATCTACTCTGCTGTTGATATTGACGCAAATAAGCGTTGCAGGCGAGGGCTTAGTGGTAAGTAATGCATGGTTTTTCTAGGTCGATCTTTACCCCGACCACCCTTTTTTGGCTTATATCTCTCAGTTCCACAGTACTTACAAATACAAAGATTACTTTCATCTTTCCAGAACAACATGTAATCATTAACACAAACGACAATCTTCTGGTGAGACAGGCCCAACTGTGAAAATAATTTCTTCGTTTCAAACCAATTTGATGGTATCTTACTATCTGTAGGTTGAGTCTTTTTCATCAGTTAGGTAATGCCATTAAAACATGCTCGTGACATGTGATACTCAGACTTAAGGTTAAGAAGACAGACAACAGCAGATAACTCAGAATGATTTTCACACTCATCTCATAGAGGGGTTGATGCTGAATTCAATAGATTAAAAAAATTTTGTGCACTTTCATTCGGCTGCGCAACATTGTCTTTCAAAAATTGTGAGAAATTAGGCCCAACGGCATCTAATACCATCCTTTCGTATGGATTCGTCGAACACCCTGGTCAAACTGATCAAAGCCACACACACCGGGGTCTGTATCTAATGCTTTATTAAATGGCTCCCCATGAGCCGTCCAATTCAAGTAAAAAGGCTTAAACCCCCATTTGTACAGATGAACTCTAGCCTCGTCAGACTTTTTAAACCGTAAATTCTTACACTTCCGACAAGGACAGCGAATGCATAACCCGCTCATTGTTTTAGGATGAAAGACAGCAAATGATATAAATTCGTCGACTCCGGACTCCCACTGTTGTGTGTAACCCATTCGGCCAGGCAAGAAACGGTTACTGTACATCTAACTACGGGCCAACTCCATTACAAACTAAATCTGTTGGTAATCCTATACCCATCACATTGTCATCAAAGTTCGCAATCACAAAACTATTATTTGACAATATATCATCTTACAGAACAAACTATCATATCGTAAATAATACTATTATTAATTATTTGTACCCTTCCGACAGATGTATAACAATGACAAAATATATATATAACAAAACACATCCTTTCATTTATGATGACTAAGACTATAAGTAATTTTAACAATAGTATTGTTTAATAATAATATTATTATTATTAGAGGTAGTAGTAGTATTATGATTGTGCGGTGCATATTACTATAATTATAATGATGTAATAATAATTATTATCCACATTATTAAAATTAGTATAATTATTTATATTATTTCAGTCAAATTTTATTTATTAGTAGACTATTTATAAGAAAATATAAATATTATTTGTATTTTCTATCAGTAGCTAGAATATTAGTCTTTTATAATGTATTATTATTATTATTATTATTATTATTATTATTATTATTATTATTATTATTATTATTATCATTACTATTATAATAATAATTATTATTGTAATTAGTATTAAATTTTGTGGATAAAGAGAGATCAAGATTAGAGTTATGAAATTAAAAGTGAATAATTGATGCAAAAAATTTTGTATGAAAATTAAAAACTGAAATTTGGATTTGACATATATAGAATAATGATGTAATATATATATGATGAGGTTTTGAGATTAATAGAGTAAAGAGCTGAATTCTAGTAACTAAAAGTGGTGCTCAACCATGACTTAAAAAAAATTAAAATAATAAAAATGACACAAATTGCGGGTTTTGCATCTATGTCAAAAATTATGTTTACACATTGACACAAAAGTTAAAGTAAAGTTTGGTGGTCAATAAAGTAAATGAAAATGTTATAGGTAGTGAAGTTTAATATTGAGTTAACAAAGATAAAAAAAGGATCAGGGATTGAAACGTAATTAACTTAAAAAATTGTGAGATAAATAAAACTTAGAGAAAGTCCTTCTAGTTTTCTTCTCTAGAACAAATAAGCCCCCAAACTTGCGGAACTGTCAACGCTGTACATAATTGCTATCTGTATTATTATGAGTATAGTATTATTATTAGTCAAATTTAATTACTAAAGGTATTATTGTACTTAACACTATAATTAAAAAAATTATTATATATAATTAGTATTGGTATTTTTATAAGTATCATAAATATTATAATTATTATTATAATTGTTATTGTTATTATTATCATTAGTATAGCCAGTATTCCTATAATTATAATTAATATTAATATTAATATTAATATTATTATTATTATTATTACTATGATTTCGACGTATTATTATTATGACTATTATTAGAACTATTACTGTTATTATAATTATTTGGTACAAATAATTTTGTTTTGTATTATTATTATAATAATCATTATCATTAATATTATTATTGTTGTTGTTATATTTTTCATATTATTCTTATTATTAAGCGTATTATTACATTATTATTATTCTCATTTTTATTGTTCTTATGATTAACGTAATTATTATTACTTAGTTTCATTATTATTATTTTCTAACTTTTGCAGACCTGTCAACCCTATATATAATTACTATCTGTATTCTTATGGGTATAGTTTTATTATTAGTCAAATTTAATTACTATGGGTATTATTGTACTTAACACTATAATTAAAAAAATTATTATATATAATTAGTATTGGTATTTTTATAAGTATCATAAATATTATAATTATTATTATAATTGTTATTGTTATTATTATCATTAGTATAGCTAGTATTCCTATAATAATAATAATAATAATAATAATAATAATAATAATAATAATAATAATTATTATTATTATTATTATTATTATTATTATGATTTCGACCTATTATTATTATGACTATTATTAGAACTATTACTGTTATTATAATTATTTGGTACAAATAATTTTGTTTTGTATTATTATTATAATAATCATTATCATTAATATTATTATTATTGTTGTTATATTTTTCATATTATTCTTATTATGAAGCGTATTATTACATTATTATTATTCTCATTCTTATTATTCTTATGATTAACATAATTATTATTACTTAGTTTCATTATTATTATTTTCTAACTTTTGCGGACCTGTCAACCCTATATATAATTACTATCTGTATTATTATGGGTATAGTTTTATTATTAGTCAAATTTAATTACTATCGGTATTGTTGTACTTAATACTATAATTAAAGTAATTAATATATATAATTAGTATTGTAATTTTTATAAGTATAATAAATATTATTATTATTATTATAATTATTATTGTTATTATTATCATTAGTATAGCTAGTATTCCTATAATAATAATAATAATAATTATTATTATTATATTATTATTATTATTATTATTATTATTATTATTATTATTATTATTATGATTTCGATGTATTATTATTATGACTATTATTAGAACTATTATATACTGTTATTTTAATTATTTGGTACAAATAATTTTGTTTTGTATTATTATTATAATAATCATTATCATTAATATTATTATTATTGTTGTTATATTTTTCATATTATTCTTATTATTAAGCGTATTATTACATTATTATTATTCTCATTCTTATTGTTCTTATGATTAATGTAATTATTATTACTTAGTTTCACTATTATTATTTTCTAACTTACTACTACTACTACGTACTATTCTTAATTATTATTATTACTATTATTATGTTTATATTATTAGGTACATCTTATAATAATAATAATTATTATTATTATTATTTTTATTTTATTATTGTTATTATTACCCAACACTAAATCACTCAAACTAAAGCTTAAGTCAACTAATTACGATCTAAAGAATATAGAAAAAATAAATGAAATAAACATTCTATATGGAAATTGAAAATACCTATCTTCAACATAATTAAATACCATAAATAAATTTCATCTTCACATTTTCCATCACTAAAATTACCCATAAATAAAAAATAATTAACACAAAATAAATGGGAAAAACCTAACTAAAATAATAAGAGCAATGTAGAACCACAGTCATAATACATAAATTTTAATCACAACATAAATAATAAAATACAATTTTTTCCCTCAAAATAAAAAAAAATTCAAATTTAGAAAAAAAATTATAAACGTACCTCTACCAACTTTAGAAGCTGAGGAATGTAACAATGACAAGCTATGGAACCTTAAATAAGAGTTGAAATTGAAACAATGATGCATCAAAATCAAACCACGGTTTTTTCGCAAGTATATACCTAAAATCAAAAATTACCTATTAAATATACACATACCCGTCAATATAAGGACCTGATCTACGAAATGGAGGGCAAAATGGCGCAAAACGGCCGGAGAACGACCTCTGTCGGTGGCGTCGGCGACACAACGCTGTGTGAGCTTCTCTCTCCCCCTCCCCGCCCGAAATGGCCGACTAAAGCTGAAGGAGGAAGAGGGTGGATTTAAAAATGAATTACCAATGGCTAGCTGTTGGAAAATTACCAAATTAAACGCACTGTTTCATTTAAAAATTTACCAATGGCTTAGCTGTTGGTAAATTAGCCTTTAATAACAGCCCATTTATTCTACCAACGCAGGGAAGTTGGAAACTTACCAACAGTCGTGACCGTTGGTAATTACCAATGGCTAGGCTGTTGGAAAAAAAAATACTAAAAAATATTTTACTGTGCTACCAATGCGTGCACGTTGAAAATTGACACCAACAGTCTTACGCGTTGGTAATTACCAATGACTAGGCCGTTGGTAAATAGCCTGTTGGAAAAGCAACAAAAGTTAGTAGTGAAATATCTTTTTCCCTCGATCGGATCATTGTGCGCTTCATCTTTCCCTCTAGGCACATCCATCTAGACATGGTCCATGTTCTATTTGGAGATTTGAGAACTTGTGGGTGGCAGATCCAGATTGTAACCAAATTATTGAAAATGTCTGGTCTTCAACTTCTTTGATAGTGAATTGGCCTGACTTGCAATGCAAGCTATCTACTTGCTGGATTCGACTAGCATCTTAGCATGATGACAAGTACTCATCTTTTCCTCAGCATATCAGGGAGTTAAAATGTAATGTTGAAACTTATTTGTACCCTACCTTACTTGCCTTTGAAACTGAGCAATGTGAAACACGAGATCAATTGGACAATCATTTGGATAAGGAAGAGACTTTTTGGAAGCAACATTCCTAAGCACTATGGTTACATTGTAGGGATCGTACTGTGAGATATTTTCATCAAGCGGAGTCATCTAGGAAGAAATGGAAACAATTAATAGCCTTAATAGATAAGTCAGGAAGACATCTGTAGCAGTCATTTGATATCTGAAATCATATTTGGGATTATTTTTATGGCCTGCTTCCATTAGATGGAACACATAACATGGCTGCCATTCTATCTAAGGTGACATAGAAGGTTACATCTGACATGAATGCTTCGCTACTTCTACTTTTTTGTTGCAAGAACTTAACTCTACGCTTGATCAAATGCATCCACATAAAGCGCCGGGACCAGATGGTTCTTCTCCTATGTTTTAAACATATTGGTCATTGGTGGGACAAGATGTATCTCAATGTCTTTTGCAGATTCTAAATGGTGGTGACGACTTCCTTGAGGGCCTGAATGACACCCATATTGTTTTAATATTGAAGGTACCCAAGCCTCATCGTGCTTTAGAGTTTAGACCAATCAATTTATGTAATGTGATGTAGAACATCCTATCTAAAGCTATTGCTAACCGACTGAAATAGATACTTCCATCCATTATCTCCTCGGAACAATGAGCTTTCATTCCTAGTAGAATTTTATTGACAATGCAATGATCATTACCGAATCTTGTCACTTTATGCACTCTTTGAGAAATATATAAAATGGTGCGATGACTTTAAAATTGGATATGACAAAAGCTTACAACCACGTTGAATGGTTTTTTTTGGAGCAGATGATTTTGGTATTGGGTTTTGATCTTACATGGGTGAGATTAGTGATGAAATGTGTATCTACTATTAGATACTTTATTCTCATAAATGGCACTCTAACTGATCTGTTTTAACCCACATGAGATATCAGGCAGGGCGATCCAATTTCGCCCTATCTCTTTTTACTTTTTTTTAGGGATTATCCATTTTGTTTCACCATGCTTCTACATCTAGTCATCTACATGGGGTTTCTATAAGCCCAATGAGTCCATCTATCACACAATTGTTATTTGCTAATGATTCTCTATTATTTGCACGTGCAATTGAAGAAGAAGGTAGACTCATTTTAAATCTACCAAAGCAGTATCAATGAGCCGTAGGTTAGCTTGTAAATCTCGCTAAATCTTTGGTTTTCTTTAGCATAACTTCTACATAACAACAAAAGTCTTTGAAGCAGGTGACTGGCATTACAAGAGAACTGGTGGGGGACAAATATTTGGGTGTACATATCATTATGGGCCATAAATAAATGGAATCTTTTAAATGCTTACGTGATAAGGTTTGACGTAAATTGAAAACTTGGAAGGCAATACTACTTTCACAAGCTGGCAAGGAGGTTTTCCTCAAATTAGTTCTCTAGGTGATTTTGACATTTGTGATGAGTGTTAAGAGAGGTTACTTGATACTTAAGAATAAGAGATAGAACTCTTATCCTGTATACTCCTACCTTGTTATCTCAGTAAGCTAAGGTAGTAGTTGAACCTAAGTATATCGAGTACATGTTGTATCTGTGTAAAACTCTTATACACCAACCAATATAAATACAAGCATGGAGAATGTTTTTCTTGCGGCAAATCACTTTCTTTCATGGTATCAAAGCTTTCTGACAAACGTCAAATGGCCACCGAAACTTATACTTTCAATGCCTTCAACAACTCTTCATCCTTTTCCTACAATCTTTCATTTGGCCTGTTGCCAGCACCTTCAGTTAACTTCGGGTACCTTATTAACATCCGGTTGACAAGAGATAATTATCTCTTATGGAAGACACAGTTCCTTCCTTACCTACGTAGCCAACGGTTGTTCGGCTACATTGACGGCATTATCAAGTGCCCTAATCAATATATTCTTGATGATTTAACCTCTGAAGGCAATAGTCAAGGCTTGGTTGAGAATTCGGCATATCAGACTTGGTTCCAACAAGATCAAATGATTCTAAGTGCGTTGATATCGTCACTCATTGAAGAAATACTTGCACAAGTTATCAATCTATCGACTTCATATGAAGTATGGACTGCCCTTGCCAAGATGTTTGCATCGTAATCCAATGCTCGGATCATGCAAATTCTATATCAACTATTAATTATGAAGAAGAAGGACTCACCTATTGATGAATACTTTCAGTGAATTAAAAGTCTTCCTGACACATTAGTTGCAGTTGGACAACCTCTCCAAGACTATGAAATCATCTTTTACATATTGGCTGGCCTTAACCCTAAGTTCGACCCGTTAGTGACTGCTATAACGACTTGGGTTGATCCCATGTCATTTAATGATCTTTATGGTCATTTGCTGAGCTTTGAATTGCGGCTTGAGCAACACCATGGGGCATCTCAATTGCCTAGTGATGGAGCATCTTTCAATATTACTACTCGCAAAAATTTGGCAAACCGAGCAGGCTATGGAAGAAATCCCAACTACGGAGGAAGAGGCCGTGGATGTGGTCGAAATGGACCAAACAATGGAGGACAATGAGACTCAATTATAAAAAATAATGGCGTGACATGCCAATTGTGTAGTAATTCAAAATCAATTTGCAGGAATAGCTTCTACACCATCATACCAGCTAGATCCAAATTGGTACATTGATTATGGGGCCAATGACCATATCACAGCAGATCTCAGCAGTTGGCAGTCAGTGAGAAATACAACGGCATTGATAGAGTTCAGGTTGGAAATGGGGCATGTTTGTCTATACACCATTCTGGCCATACCAAAATTCGTACATCTTCTAACCCTTTATATCTTAACAATGTGCTTCATGTTCCTGACATCAAGAAAAACCTAGTGTCTATTAGTAAGTTAACTAGTGACAATAAAGTTTTTCTAGAATTTCACCCGACTTATTTTTGTGTTAAGGACCAAGCAATGAAGAAAAAGATGGTTCAAGGGCTATGTAAAAAAGGCCTATACCAATTCCTTTTAAACCAAGCTTCAACTTTTCTTGGTGAGCGTGTCAGCCTTGACTAGTGGCATAGGAGACTTGGGCATCCATCAACTCCAGTAGTACACTATATTTTGAGTCAAAATAAACATCCTGTCACCTTGGGCAAGGGAGATTCTGTTTATGATGCTTGTCAGCAAGGCAAGTCATCAGTTACCTTTTAAGTCAATTTCTATTGTCTCAGAAAAAACCTTTAGATATTGTGTTTTCTAATGTTTGGGGACCTGCTCCCAAATCTGTCAATGGTTTCCGTTACTATGTCATTTTCATTGATGATTATAGTAAATTTGTGTGGTTACATCCACTAATATGCAAATTTGAAGTTTATGATACATTTCTTAAGTTCTAGCGACGAATGGAGCGCCTCTTTAATACGAAAATCAAAGCTCTTCATACAGATTGGGGGGGTGAATATAAAAAACCCCATCACTTCCTTACTTCAGTTCGGATTGATCATTGAGTATCTTGACCTCACATGCATCAGTAGAATGGCACAGCCAGAAGAAAACATAGACACATAGTCGAAATAGGAAAGTCTCTCTTAGCTCAAGCCCACATGCTTTTAAAATTTTGGGACGATGCTTTCCTTTCAGCCACATTCCTTATAAATCGTATGCCTAGCTTTGTTACAAATAATGTCTCACCACTTGAACAACTATTCAAACGAAAACCAAATTATACTTTCTTAAAAGTCTTTGGTTGTGCATGTTGGCCTCATCTTTGACCTTGCACCTCTAAAAAATTTGACTTCCGGTCTAAAGCATGTGTTTTTATTGGATACAGTTCATTACACAAAAGGTATAAGTGCTTTTATATGCCCACTGGTTGGGTTTGCATCTCTAGAGATGTTGTTCTTTATAAGAATATTTTTCCCTTTGCTCGCTTAACTTCGTCTGTAGGTCCAATGGTACATAACCAAACTGCATCAACCATTCAACTCCCTTTCATTGCCTCACCACGAGCCGAGACCCAAATATCCTTGCCACCAGCCACACCAAACAACGATCCTAACGACACTATTGTTCCTTCGCCAGCTAATACATTTGAAACCACTATAGTCAACTTACCTACACCAGCCTCACCGCCTGCCCCATGTCGTCCTATGCGAACTCGATTACGGGACAATATTGTTGTGCCAAAGAAATTTATAGATGGCACGGTAAGATATCCTTTGACTCGTGTCCTACTTACCACCGCCACAGATGAAGACGATATGGAGTCACGTATTGTTGCACAAGCTTAAGCTAGCCCTGAATGGAGGCAAGCCACGTAGGAAGATTTCAATGCATTACAAAGGAATGGCACATGGACTCTTGAACCTCGAAGAGCCGGCACAAATGTAATTGATTGTAAGTGGGTATTCAAACTCAAACGACACGAAAACGGAACAATTGAAATACATAAGGCGTGATTGGTAACCAAAGGTTTTCGGCAACAATATGGCATTGATTATCATGATACGTATAGCCCGGTTATCAAGCCTACTACTATCAGGCTTATTTTGTTTATTGCTGTCTCTAGAGGTTGGAAAATTCAACAATTGGATGTTCAAAATGCATTCTTGCATGACCATCTCAAAGAGGAAGTTTTCATGTCGCAACCGTCTAGTTTTGTGCTACAAAATATCCTAACCATGTCTACAGGTTGCGAAAAGCCATCTATGGGCTCAAATAAGCTCCCGTGCTCGATACTCCAGACTCGGTGCTCGGTTACTAGAACTTGGCTTTATGGCTTCTAAGGCTGATACATCTTTGTTCATCTTCAGGAAAAATAGTACTCTAATATTCATTCTCATTTATGTTGATGACATTTTGGTTACAGGCTCTTCATCTCCAGCCATTGAAAGTCTTCTTCAGCATCTCAAGAATAACTTTGCCATCAAAGATCTTGGGCATCTCCATTACTTTCTTGGCATCGAAGCTGTCCCTACATCTACAGGACTCTTGTTGTCGCAACAGAAATACATTCATGAACTCCTGTAGACGACCAAGATGGCTGCTGCTAAACCTCTTGCTACCCCTTTATCCACTACTGAGAAGCTGTCAAAGGAAGGGGTATATTATTGACGGATCCAAGCTTGTACAGGATTGTCGTGGGAGCCTTACAATATCTTACTCTCACTCACTTGGATATCTCATTTACGGTTAACAAGGTATGTAAGTTCTTATAGGCTCATACAATAACCCATTGGTCAGCAGTCAAGCGGATTCTTCGGTATTTAAAGCATACGGCCTTCATGGGATTACACTTACACAAGTCAATGTCCAATATGCTTAGTGCCTTCTTAGACTTTGATTGGACTGGGTGCTTGGATGATCAAAGATCTACTAGTGGGTATGTGGTGTTCCTTGGTTGAATTTAGTTTCCTGGAGCTCGCGAAAACAACCAATAGTTTCACATTCTAGTACTGAAGCTGAGTATCGTTCACTTGCAAACGCTACCGCTGAGCTAACCTAGATTCAAATGTTGCTCACCGAGCTTTGCATCGTTCTTCCCAATGTGCCTATTTTGTGGTGTGACAATCTTGGTGCCACTTATCTTTTAGCTAATCCAATCTTTCATACTCGTACCAAGCATATAGAGGTGGATTTCCATTTTCATTTTGTTCAAGAAAAGGTGAAGTGTGGTGATCTAGACGTGCACTTTATATTGACCAAAGATCAAGTTGCAGATGCACTTACCAGGTCGCTTACATCTCATCTTCATCAACAGTTTTGCAACAATCTCAACATAATTCTGAGGTAGTTGAGATTGAGGGGGCGTGTTAAGAGATGTTACTTGATACGTAAGAATAGGAGGTAAAACTTCTATCTTGTATACTCTTATACTATTATTTCAGTAAGCTAAAGCAGTAGCTGAACCTAAGTATATTGAGTACATGTTGTATCCATGTAAAACTCTTGTACACCATCCAATATAAATACAAGCATGGAGAATGTTTCTCTTACAGCAAATCACTTTCTTTCAATGAGTTGTCTTTTAGTCCTGAAAATTCTTCTAGTGACACAAATATGACCATCGAGCAATGCATTGGTTTTCTTGGTCTACTTTGAGTATATCAAAAATAAATGAAGGATGTGGTTTTTGAGACATAAATGGTTTTAACATTATTACTTACATTATAAAACAATGTTGGTGTCTCCTTAAAAATCCTAATTCATTGGTCTCTCGGGTCATGCAAAGAAGACATTTTCCTTCAATTTCATTATTATATAGCAAGGATTTGCTAAGGTTCCGCACATGTATGACAGGCAATGGTTGTAGGATGTAAACTTGTTCCAGCCAGTGGATAATGGCATGTTACAGATGGTTCTTCAATAAGTGTGTGGTATGATCAATGGGTATTCCTAGCATCTGACTTTCCTTTGATCATGGTTCCTACTCTTAAACAAGAAGATTTGATGGTGGTAGATTTATTAGTTCCAAAGGGGGCTGACTAGAAACTTCCTCTTATGAAATTTATGTTTCATCCAAGAGACGTTTCCAATATAATTCAAATACCAGTCAGTACTACCAACGCTAAGGACATTTTCACATGGGGAGTGATGCCCCAAAGCATCTTCGTTTACTGTCATGTTGACAGGTGGAGAGACTTCCTGAGGAGGCGAGAGCCTGGAGCTCTGGTTTCCCAGTTGAGTGTGCCTGAAAAGCTCAAAGAAGAGGTTAGGAGGTCCCCGGTTTGCTTTTCCGGGGAGGACCCTCCGACGCCCAAGTCAGTTTTCTGAGTGAAAGTGGAGGAAGAACACTAAGGGATCAAGTGTCTTGCCTGTTTTGTGTTTTCTCAGAGGGAGGAAAATGCCCATCTTTTGCCCAGTCCCCTTTCCTAGTATTTATAGGAGTAGATGGTCCGTTCAGATCATGACACGTGTTCGGTCGGATTTGATCTGTGTTTTTGGACCTAGGGGACAGGCAGCCGTTTGCAGCCTCCTTTAGCCCTGGACCCGGACAGGTTGTGTCAGGACTGGGGCGGCTGCGGCGTGTCAGTTCGCCGTTCTGATGTGACGTGTAGGGCTTGTGGGCGACATGTCAGAGGCTCCTTAAATGCTCATACCGTACTCCCGAGGTCCCCTGGGCGAGGTTGCCCTTCGGTGCGTGCACCCTCTTCGGATTCCATCCGTCCTTCGGTGCGAGCACCTCCTTCGGGATCTATCCCATAGTTCTGGGAGTTCCTTTGATGAACACCTTCTTCGGGACTCACACCCATACTTCGGGGATTTCCTTGTTCAGGTGTTTCTTGTTCGGGGAAGATCCTCTTCGGGGACTCTGCCTTCGGGGAGATTCTTCCTTGCTTCAGAGAGATGGCTTTCTTACCCGAAGACGGTCAGTTTGGCCCCTCGATGGAGACGGTGTTGTCCTCGGAATTCCTGACGAGCTAACCGAAGTCTCGAGCTCATAGTGTTTGACTTCGCACCTTCCGAGGTCAGTAAAAAGATCCTCTCTTGGGTGACGTCAGACTCCTCGGCCAATATTCTGGCAGGAAGTTACTACCGAGGAGGCAATAGCCTTTGGCCATCACAGGCCCCCCTCCGAAAAGCCGAAGTGAGAAACTTCGGTTCATCGGTTTTCGGGTCCAGTGGTTGTGATATCTGTGCCGAAGACGCCTTCTTCTGCTTGTAGCGATAGGCAGCATTTTTGCGTCCTCGAGGCGCGAGAAGATAGGCTGTCCCTGTGCCGAAGATACACCCTCTGCCCGAAGTCACAGGCTGTCTCTTGGTATCCTCGTGGTGAGGGAAGATAGGATAACCTTGTACCGAAGATAGACCTTTTGCTCGAAGTCACAGGCTGTCTTTTGGTGTCTTCGAGGTAACCTACTTTTTCGCCTTTATAGGTCTGCTCATGCGTTGCGTCCTGTGTCTAGCGGAGTCAGTCTAGGGCGGCGCCTCTAGACCAAACGATGTCAGAGGGCGCGCTCGACGTGATGGACGACACGTGGCACGTTTGCTGCACGATGGCTGACACATGGCGCACTTTTATTGGGTAAGAATGCACTCAGTACGGCAGGCGCGACTTTTCAGGCGCTCTTAGCAGTTATGGCGACGCTTCGCCTTCCGAGGGGTACTAATGACGACGGTTTTCCTGGCCTTCTCGGCCTATATATATCAGTCCTGTCATAACCCTCTTTCTGCTTCTGCTTTTGCTTTCTTTTGCCTTCTAATTCTCTCCCGATTTTCCGCGGCGGTTCTCCTTTTTCAGGCGTTTTTCCGACCACTTTTGACGACGGCTTCCAGAAATCCAGATTCCGGCAAGACCTTTGGTGGGTTTTAGTCCTTTTGCTTTTTTCAAAGCTTCTTCTTTGTTTTTCCCGAACTCGTTTTCCTTGTTTTTCCCGAACTCGTTTTCATCATACCTGTTCCCGAGAGTTGGCAACCTCTCCTTTCTCACCCTTGCTGCACTACTCCGGCAAAACTAGCGAAGTGGAAGAAAAAGTTTTTCTTACCCTCTTACTCTGTGACAAGGTTGCCCCGTCCTGACCAATTTCCTTTCTCCAACCGAAGTGATGAAATCACCGTTTTTCGAGCCCAACTGAAGGCCGGACTTCGGTATCCCCCCCCAAAGATGGTTAGCGCGTTCTGCAACTTCCATGGCATTGCCGTTAACCAACTCCCACCGAACTCGTACTGCTATTTCAACGCCTTCCTCTGTATGTGCGGCGTTTTCAAAATAAAACCTCACTTTGTAGTTTTTCTTCAGTACTATAAGCTCTTCGTGGTCCCGAAGGGTGGCTTCTACTTTATGCTACCTCGGGGATCCGGGAGCAAAAAGTATACGTTCACCTTCGCCACCAAAGACAGCTGGCGAGGGTGGCAACAAAAATTCTTTTTCCTGAAGAAGTCGGAGGCTTGGTCGCACGTCCCGACCAAGTGGGCTCAGGGGAGGCTCAAGATGGATGTTGTTGACCCGAAGATACTGCTAGACGCCGACGTAGCACCTATCTTTGAGGACTTCGACAGGCACATCCGGGCCGTCTCTGACTGGGCTGCCGAGGTCTCTCCTCGTGCCCTTTACCCCTTTCCGATCAACTGGAAGCTCATGACTGAAGAGGTCCTTCGGGAACTCAAGGTGGTAAAGGAGCATGTGACAGACCTCAACATGCCGAAACCGGCTTCTTCGGGGAAGGACTCCTGGCTCGTGAAACTCCTTCGGGGGAAAGAGACTTATGAGTCTTTTTACGAGAGTAAGTTACTTTCTCATTTTTTCCTTCATAACTTCATCTTGGACTTACACTGATCTTCTTTTCCTTTTTTTCAGAGATGGGTGACGACGCGGCTGCCTTCTACAAGGCTCTTTTTACTGGGCAGGCCGAGAGGGGCGAACAGAGAAAGAAGGCCGCGTCTCGGAGGCGGAAGCAGACTTCGGGCGGCCCTCCTTCCAAACGGGCAAAGAAAGCTGCTCCTTCCTCTCTTCCGCAAATTTCGGAGGAGGTGGGCGAGGAGCCCGAAGACCCTGCTGCCCCTTTGCCCGAGGTTCCTTCTGCCGACGTCCCTCCTTCCGACGTCCTTCCTCAAAGCCCCACGCCTTCGCATGCTCTTCTGGAGGGCGATGGGGAGGAGACCCCTTCTGCCGAGGAACGGCGCCAAATAAGAGACAAGGGGGTCTCTACTGAGGTGACGTCGATTCTTGACGACGATGTTACCGAGGTGCCAGCAGGTTTGTATTCTGTCGAAGAACCTTTTTTCTCTTGTAAATCCTTAAGAGTTTTCTGGCCTTAACCAATTTTTCTGCTTTGTTGTGCAGCGGAGGTGGCCGCTCCTGACTGGGTTGCCGAACACGCCAGCAAGAGGGCCCTTCGGGATGCCAAAGTCCCAGCAGGGAAAGTTCCGAAGGAGCCCTTCTGGACGTTCACGGAGGACATGAATATGTACTCCGAGGACTGTCCCGAGATGGCCAGGCAGATGTGCAAAGGGGTTTTTACTGAGGCCTCTTACAAGGCCCTTACGGAGGCTTACCCAGGCGATATCTCTCTGGCCGCCAAACTCACTGAACATGCCGCCCAGGTACGCTTCACTGTTTCCTTAGTGCCAATTTTGCCTTTGCTTTTTACTTAGCACCATTTTCCCTTTGTTTGCTTTTTTTGCAGCTGATGGGGTATGCCGGGTTGCTCCGTGTTCGGGTGGCGCGAGAGTCAGAGAGGAGGGCGTCACTCTGGGACCTTTACACCAAGACGAAGGCCCAGTGTTCGGCGTTGGCTGCCGATAATGCTCAGCTGAAGCAGTCTTCGGAGAAGGAAATTGCTGAACTTCGGGAGGGGTTCATAAAAGAGAAAGAGGAACTTGAGAAAGGCACCTCCCAGAAACTTTCCGACATCGGCTCTCGGGTGGCGGAGCTGACTTCGACCGTAGAAGCGATTCAAAAGGATAAGTCAGAAAGTGACGCAATCCTTGCGAAGACGCTCGAGGAAAAGGCCCAGCTCGAAGCCGAGGTCGCATCTCTGAAGAAGCCTTCAGAAGAGAAGAAGAAGATGAAGGCATTGAAGAGAAAGCTTAAGGATCTGGAGAAGGATTACGCGGATCTGGAGAAGGACTATGCAGATTTGGCGGTCAAGAAGCGGGAGTCCGATGATATGACGAAGTTGGGCTTTCAAGACGGCTTCTGTCTTGCTCGGCACCAAATTCTGCAGAAGTTCCCAGATTTTGACCTCTCCTTCCTGGAAGGCATGAACATCCCGAAGGAGCCTCGGTGGACTTGGTCCAAGATCGAGCACTTGAAACTGCCTCCTTCTTTCCCGGCGCCGAAGGCTGCTGACAAAAGCACAGAGGCTGGCAGTTCTCAAGACGCCGAGGTTCCTTAGCTTGTACTAGGGCTTTTTGTCTTCATTTTCTTCTTCTTTTTTGTAGTCTTTTAGCAACTTTCTTCTCTGTAAGCACTCTTTGGCTCAATAGATAAAAAATTGGCTAAGTATTTTTTGCCAGATCCCTTTGTTTCCCTTTGTCCCGAACATAATTTGCTCGAGAGACTTCGGAAAACTATACTTTTGCTTTCCTTTGTCCCGAACATATTCGCTCAAGGGACTTCGGAGAACCATACTCTTGCTTTCCTTTGTCCCGAACATATTCGCTCAAGAGACTTCAGAAAACCATACTTTTGCTTTCCTTTGTCCCGAACATATTCGCTCAAGGGACTTCGGAAAACTTACTTTTGCTTTCCTCGACGATTGCTTTCGTGAGACTCTTGTTTTGTACTTCTTCAGAACTTTTTACTTAGACGAATTTGTCCAACTTGTGCAATACAACCTTCCCACCAAACTTTTTAGGCATAGAATTTTTTCAAGGCCTCTGAGTGCCAAGTGTTTTTTAATTCTATGCCTTCGGCATCACCGAGCTTATAAACTCTTTTTCGTACTTCGGCAAGTACCAGGTATGGTCCTTCCCAATTTGCGCGAAGTACCCCGTGGGACGGCTTTCGGGGTGCAAATTCAGCCTTTCGGAGAACGAGATCTCCCTTCTTTATTCCTTTTGGCCTGGCGTGTAGGTTTATGGCTGCTGCCACTCTTTGCTGGAAAGCTTTTCTTCTCAGCTCGGCTACTTCTCTGTGTTCGCTGACGAGGTCGAGCTTGGTTCTCAGGCCGAGGTCATTTCCTTTTTCATCGAACACTTGGACTCGTATTGACGGTTGTACTACCTCGACAGGGATGATGGCCTCTGTACCGAAGACGAGTGAAAAGGGGGTTTCCCCTGTGGCTCTTCGGGGTGTTGTTCGGTAACTCCATAACACGCTTTGGAGTTCCCCTGGCCATTTCCCTTTTGCTTCTCCCAATCTCTTTTTCAGACCATCTTTTATGGTCCTGTTAGATACTTCCACCTGCCCATTACTTTGGGGGTGAGCTACTGGGGCGAAGTGCATTTTTGTCCCGAGGTCGCTAATGAACTCTTGGAATCCTTTGTCTATGAACTGGGATCCATTGTCCGCTACGAGTACCCTCGGTATGCCGAACTGCATACGATGTTTTTCCATACGAACTTCTGCACTTCTTTTGCCGAGATAGTTGTCAGAGGTTCTGCCTCGACCCACTTAGAGAAATAGTCAACTGCTACTACGCAGAACTTTACGCCTCCAGGCGCCGTTGGGAGTGGCCCAATGAGATCTATGCCCCAAACTGCGAAGGGCCAAGGATAGTCTGCCGAAGTCACGAACTCTGAGGGTGTTCTTTGGATGTTCGCATGTCTCTGGCAACTACCACATTTCCGGACGAACTGCTTGGCGTCCTTTCTCAGGGTAGGCCAGAAGTATCCTTGGCGAAGTATCACTGCTGCCAGGGCATCGGTTCCGATGTGCGAACCACAGGCACCTTCGTGAACTTCTTCGAGGATCATTTCAGTATCCTCTTCACTAACACACCTCTGTAGTGGATTTGCATATCCTTGCCGATATAGTTCTTCTCCAATTAAGAAGAAACGTCCGGAGCGCCTTCGCACTTTTGCGGCTTCGCTGGGATCTTCGGGGAGTGTGTTGGTTGCGAGATACGTTTTGATTGGTTCTTTCCATCCTTTCCCCGAGGTCGCTATGCTTAACATCGCGACGCTGGGGTGGCTTAGCACTTCGGTGCAAGTTTTGGACTTCGCCAAGCAGTCTGCCTCAGCATTTTCTCGTCGGGGTACGTTCTCGATTTTCACGACGTCGAACTCCCGAATAAGCTTTGTTACCAACTCATGGTATTTCGCCAAGGTCGGGTCTTTCGCGCCATAGTCCCCTGCCATTTGCCGGACAACCAGCTGGGAATCACTATGGGCTTTCAAGTTTCTCACGCCAATTTTTCTGGCCAAGCGTAATCCTGCTATGAGGGCCTCATACTCGGCCATATTGTTGGTGGCGTTGAAACTGAACTTGATGGCCTTCATTACTTCTAGGCCTTCGGGGCCTCTGATAATCACTCCAGCTCCCTGGTGTTCGGATCCTGAGGCCCTGTCAACATATAACGTCCATTCTGGCTCGTCTTCGCCCGAAAATGAATGTCCCTCCTCGGTGTTTGGTATTTCGGCGATGAAGTCTGCAAAAGCTTGAGCTTTTATAGCTTTCCGGGGTTCATACGTGATGTCGTGTTCGCCAAGCTCTAAACACCACTCGGAAAGCCTTCCCGAGTGGTCAACTTTCCTCATAACATCCCGTAGAGGCAGGGTACTTCGGACGATAATGGGGTGAGCCTGAAAGTATGGCCGCAGCCTTCTCCCTGCAAGCACTAAGGCGTATATAGCTTTTTGAAGCAAAGGGTACCTGACTTCGGCGCCATGCAGGGACTTGCTGACATAGTAGACCGGCCATTGCTTTGGCCCTTCTTCTTTCACGAGGACCGAGCTCACAGCTTTTTTTGTGACAGCGAGGTATAATACGAGGGGCTCTCCCTCCCGAGGTTGCCGCAGGGTCGGTAGGCTGGCCAGGTAGACTTTGAGTTCTTGCCAGGCTTTTTGGCAATCTTCATCCCAAGGATGACCATTCCTTCCGAGGTCGCCTTCCATCTTTGCTGCCTTTGTGAGGACTTTGAAGAAGGGTCGACACCTATCTCCGTACCTAGAAATAAACCTGCTCAGAGAGGTTATTCTTCCGGTCAGTCTTTGCACGTCTTTGACTGTGGCAGGAGTTCGGAATTCAAGCAGAGCCTTAATCTTCTCGGGGTTAGCATCGATGCCTCTTTCGGATATCATGTACCCAAGGAACTTTCCCAAGGTCACCCCGAAGATGCATTTCTCAGGATTAAGGCGGATCCCGAAGGCTCTGAGTTTTTGGAAGGTTTCCTCTAAATCTGCAACATGGTAGCCAGGCAGTTTGCTTTTGACTATCATATCATCAACATACACCTCCATGTTCCTCCCCATTTGGTCTTTGAAGACTTTGTTCATCAGCCTCTGGTAGGTGGCTCCTGCATTTTTGAGTCCGAAGGGCATCCTGATATAGCAATATGTTCCTCCCTCAGTGATGAAGGCAGTCTTCTCTTCATCTTCGGGGTTCATCCTTATCTGATGATACCCACTGAAAGCGTCCAGGAAACTTAGGAGCCCGTACTCGGCAGTTGAGTCTACCAGTTGGTCTATTGGCGGAAGAGGATATGAATCTTTCGGGCAAGCATCGTTCAAATTTCTGAAGTCGATGCACATCCGGAGCTTACTACTTCCTTCTTTTGTGGCAATTACCACGTTGCTTAGCCATTCGGGGTAGTTTACCTCCCGGATAACGCTAGCGTCTATCAGACGCTGGACTTCGGTCTTGACGAAGTCACTTTTGTGAGCCGAGATGCTCCGTTTCTTTTGCCGGACAGGTTTTACTTCCGGACTCGCTTTGAGGCTATGCTGGATTACGCGAGGGTTTACCCCTGGCATGTCCTTCGGCGAGTAGGCGAACAGATCTTTATTTGTAAGCAGAAAAGATACAAGTTTTTCCTTATCTCCTTCGGCCATGCTTTTCCCTATTCGGGTACTATGGCCTGGGATAAGCTCTACTTTTTCTGTTTCCGCTTTTGTGGGATCTTCTGCCTCGCCCCTTTCCAGCTCTTTTGCTTCTACAGCATGTGCTAGGTTGCTTGCTGGAGCCTTTCGTGCTCTGACGAACACCTTTCTCACCTCGCCTTGATCAATGAAGATCTTTGCGTCTCCTCCTTTGGTGGCGAAGGTGACGGTCAAGTACTTTACATCAGGGCGAATGTGCAAATTTCCCTGTGTCTGTCTGCTGAGGATGGCGTTGTATGACGAAGGAACGTCCATGACTATGAATCTTGTCATGGTAGAGGCGAACAACTCAGCAGTTCCTTTCTCTGAAGTTCCTTTCATCATCAAGGGGAGGTCGATCCACCCGAGGACAGGTAGCTCAGATGGTCCTACGCCGAACTTGGGTGAAGTAACAGCCTTGAGGTCACTCCTGGATACGCCCAAGCTTGGCAACAAATGTGAGAACAAGATGTCTGCGTTTGACCCATCGTCCAGCAGTACCCTCTTGACGTCCCAGTTTTCTATCCTCGCCATTATCAGCAATGGATCGTCATGGGTAAATACGATGGTGGAGCCATCCTTGCGGGCCAATTTTTTCGTTGGGCTCTGATATTCCATCACCGCTATCTCTCTGGCCCTTCTTTTTCTTTCCGAGGATGGAAGTCCGGTTGTGATCGTCTGTATTACTCCTGCCGAAGGTGGAGGACACCTTCTCGGACTTCGGTTCCTTCGCCTGTCTGAATCGTAATCCTCGTCATCGGGCTTTCCTTCTTCCTCTTTTTTCCCTTTCGAGGAAGGCATTCTCAAATAACGCCGAAGCTGGCCCTGCTTTATCAGTGATTCAATGTACTTTTTCAACTGAAAGCAGTCTTCGGTGTCATGACCGTGATCACGGTGGAACTGACAGAACTTCTTCATGTTCCTTCTGTTGTCAGCAGTCATGCCCCTCGGTCGTTGGATTTAAGCCCCCTGTTTTTCCAACGCCATGAGGACGTTAGCCCTCGTTGTGCTCAAAAGTGTAAAGTTTTGGGGCTTCCTTCCTCCTACTCGCATTCTCCGAGGTCGGCCTAACTGTTCCATTGGACACCGGGCTTGCTGGCTGGACCCTTCGCCACGAGCGTGAATATGGTCAGCCTTCGGTCCAGTCATTCTCAGCTCTTCGGCTGTCATATGTTGTTCAGCCCTTCGGTAGAAATCTCCCAGCGTGTCCGGGGGATCTTTGGAGAATTCATAAAACAAGTGCGAATCCCTCCGGAGGCCCCTCGTCATGGCGAGGATGCGGATTTCGGGACGAAAGTCCGGAACACTGAGGGCCTCTCTGTTGAATCTCTCCACATAGTCACGGATGGTCTCCCCGTTTCTTTGTGCTATGTCGAACATCTGGACGGGCATCTTCGCCGTCGGCTTGCTCCCAATGAACTGTTGGGTGAACGCTGTGGACAGCTCCTGGAACCCCCTGATGTTTCCGGGAGGCAGGGAATTGTACCAGGCAGTTGCTGGTCCTGCGAGGGTGACTTCAAAGCACTTGCAGAGTGTAGCATGATCAGCCCCGTGTAGCACCATGCTGCGTTTGTACTTTGTTAGGTGGGCCTGGGGATCAGTCCGACCCTCATAGGTCTCCAACCGAGGTAGCCTAAAGTCACTTGGCATGGCCGCCTCGACCACTGTTCGGGCGAAAGGAGTTTCATCTCCAGAGACGGTTTCGGTTAGCCTGGCCCAAACAGGCTTGCGTGCCACCTGCTGTTCCACTCTCTCCAGTCTTGCCAAGACTTTCTCCAGGAGGAGTGTAGCACTGGGCTCCTCTTCCTGGTGCTTGGAGGTTCTTCGGTAAGAGGACTGTTGCCGTTTCTTCGGGGAGCGACTTTGGTACCGAGGTGAGGAGGACTTTGCCTCTGGCGACAAACTTCTTCTGGACGGGACTTCGGGTCGTTCAGACCTCGCTCTTTCCGCCAGCCGTGCTCCGAGGGGCAAGTTATCTGTGGAGGACTCTTCCCGTGGCTCCCCACTTCCCGAGCTATGATGGGTTGCCCTTGGGCTTTTCTCCCGAGGTCGTGCTGGCGAAGTGGGTTTTTGCGCCTGGGCTGGTTGCGGCCACCTTCGGTCTATCTGTTGTGTCATTTCAGCCACAACAGACCTTTGAAAGTCTCGTAAAAAACCCATGGTGATGACAAGAGGGCGTTCCTCTTCAGGCAAGGAAGTCTCTGGGGGACTTTGTTCGGTAGCTGGTTGGGTCTCAGGCGCGGACGGGGACTTCGGGAGTCCTTTGTCCTTCGAACGCCGAGTTTCGACAACTGCTACCTGGGAGTAGTTTCCCACAGACGGCGCCAAATGATGCCCCAAAGCATCTTCGTTTACTGTCATGTTGACAGGTGGAGAGACTTCCTGAGGAGGCGAGCGCCTGGAGCTCTGGTTTCCCAGCTGAGTGTGCCTGAAAAGCTCAAAGAAGAGGTTAGGAGGTCCCCGGTTTGCTTTTCCAGGGAGGACCCTCCGACGCCCAAGTCAGTTTTCTGAGTGAAAGTGGAGGAAGAACACTAAGGGATCAAGTGTCTTGCCTGTTTTGTGTTTTCTCAGAGGGAGGAAAATGCCCATCCTTTGCCCAGTCCCCTTTCCTAGTATTTATAGGAGTAGATGGTCCGTTCAGATCATGACACGTGTTCGGTCGGATTTGATCTGTGCTTTTGGACATAGGGGACAGGCAGCCGTTTGCAGCCTCCTTTAGCCCTGGACCCGGACAGGTTGTGTCAGGACTGGGGCGGCTGCGGCGTGTCAGTTCGCCGTTCTGATGTGACGTGTAGGGCTTGTGGGCGACATGTCAGAGGCTCCTTAAATGCTCATACCGTACTCCCGAGGTCCCCTGGGCGAGGTCGCCCTTCGGTGCGTGCACCCTCTTCGGATTCTATCCGTCCTTCAGTGCGAGCACCTCCTTCGGGATCTATCCCATAGTTCTGGGAGTTCCCTTGATGAACACCTTCTTCGGGACTCACACCAATACTTCGGGGATTCCCTTGTTCAGGTGTTTCTTGTTCGGGGAAGATCCTCTTCGGGGACTCTGCCTTCGGGGAGATTCTTCCTTGCTTCAGAGAGATGGCTCTCTTACCCGAAGACGGTCAGTTTGGCCCCTCGATGGAGACGGTGTTGTCCTCGGAATTCCTGACGAGCTAACCGAAGTCTCGAGCTCATAGTGTTTGACTTCGCACCTTCCGAGGTCAGTAAAAAGATCCTCTTTTGGGTGACGTCAGACTCCTCGGCCAATATTCTGGCAGGGAGTTACTACCGAGGAGGCAATAGCCTTTGGCCATCAGGGAGTATAAGACAAAGGCTTGTACATTATTAAATTGAGCCATCACATTCAATATAGCCTACTACACTCGAACCCAGCTGTTAGCATCCATGAGCAATCCCATTGGCGAGCTTTCTGGTGCCTTAAGGTCCCTCCAAAGCTTCATAATTTCTAATGGCAAGCTTATCCAATCAATTGCCAACTCAGGTCAATTTACGGCATCATAATATTATTGCTCAACAGCCTCTATGTCCTTTTTGTGGTTCTTGTATAGAATCTATTGAGCACATCTTATTCTTTTGCTCTTATACTTAGCTTATACACTAGTATTTTGGTTTAGATGCTTTTCAAATTGATACCCCTCATATAATGGGTATTTTTAGAATTGCAAGTGGTGCTTTAAATGAACTTTCATGGTATCAATATTTAGCTATTTAGTGGTTCGTGTGGAAAAATCGAAACGCATTTATTTTTGATGGAGCATGCAAGACTGTTGAATTATTATTTAACCAAATTTGGACCTATATGAACACAATTGGGCTTGCTTCTTTCTCATGCCATCAGTCACCTTAGCTACGTGTACTGGAGCATTGGTCTTGGCTGCATCAGAACATAGTGGTCCTGAATGTATATGCTGGTTTTCTCTTTTCCTATGGTTTGGTTGATATTGGTATAATTGCACGAGATTCTTTATCAACTGTCTTGCTTGCCATCACTCATACTATCCCTTATGTTAATGAAATTTCCTATGTGGAAACTTTAGCCATGTGGAAGGGGATACTTGAAGCTTGGTTTCGTGGATGAAGGAGGATTATCTTGAAGGAGGATTATCTCTATCATTTGATTCCTACAGTTTTGTTCATGTCTCTCGATCAATCAACTGTGTGGCACATAGTCTTGTATCTTTATCAAAAAGGATTATTAGGTAGGGTGGAATGGTGCACACCTTTTCCTACCATCCTAAATGATATCATTCATTTTGATTCTGGTTGATCAATAAATTACAACTTAAAAAAAATTAAATGGTAAAAAAATTTTGTTTTCAATATATGAAAAGTTATAAAGGTTGTGTTAAAAAAATTAAAATTTTTTTTTTCTAGGGGTGTAAGAGTTTTATTGCAACCAAGATTTTTAATGATGCAAATGAGCAAAATAAAAAGACAAAGCATCTCGGGCAGCCAGCTCAAGTGAGCTTGAAGGACACTATGTTGGAAATGGTTGGGCTGGTTTTGAATCTTTACAAAAATATTTTTTCCCGTGAAAATGCCAAATGTGGCTAAAGAACCATCATCCATCCATCACACACACACACACACACACACAATCACAAAATGCTTCTTATTATAAAAATAAAAATAAAAAAACTAAAACAATAAGATTTAGCTCAACTAAGACCACATGATGGACGAAACAAAGAAAAGGGATTTCTTGCAATCCATCGAGTTAGCTTTAACAAAGATAACACTATTTTTTTTCCAAATCCCTCTTATTTCATACTCTGCATCTTACTGCCTTCCTCTGTGTTGAACTTCTTAGAACTGCAATTTGAAACATATTGAAGTGGAGATTGAGGATAATTCATGTCACCATCAGTCCTTGCTTCACCCCTACTTATCCTTGCTTCAAGAGGCTTACATTAGACTTCCTTGACCATAAAAAATCCTCAATCCACTAGTAACTAGAAATTAGCAATTGGCCAGCCCCTAAAGATTGAGCATCCAACAGCAAAAAAGAAGAAATTTAATGACAGGTGGTGCCATATATAGTTGAATAAGGCAATTAACTCCACTAAATTTTGGAAAAATTACACATGTTGGATGTAAGTTTATGACAATTGAGCATTTTGATATCATAATTCTTTACAATATATGGCTATTTGTACCCACTTTTTAAGGCTCTCCTATACCAAGGATAATATTTGCAATGTAAGTTAATTTTTTAGGCTTGGGAATTTTTGTTGCACCTTAAGTCAATTAGTGGGTTAATATATTGTAGAGTTAGTGATATGGTCATTTGAGCAAAATCTTGTCATAAGGGCAAAATAGTAATTATTCCTAAGAAACTATTCTAGGACATGAATGTGTTTGAACTATGGAATTAAAGGTTTTGAAGAAATTTATAGTTCCTGGCTCAAATTACATTGATAAAGTGAAAGAAAAAGGCCTTGTGAAGCTTTAGGACCCAATTAGCATAAGTAAGAAAAATTGGGGGATCTAACAGAATTTTGGAGAGAATAAGAAGCAAAGAAAGAAGGTTTTTGCTCATTTCTCTCCCATTTCATACGTAGCAGCCAAGCTCCAAACCCTAAACCTCATCTTCATCTAATTCTTGCAAAATTGAAGCTCTAGTTGGTGATTTCTTGAAGCAACTAGCTTAATTGAGCTTAAGGAAGCAAGTAATCATGTTTTCCCTCTTGGTAAGCTTCAATTCTTGTATTTAAGTTGAGGTTTAGAGTTTTACTAAGTGAAATAAGGCTTGTGTGTGTTATATGATTGATCCCTAAGCTTAATTTTGGCTTGTAAAGGTTAAATAGAAAGCTATAAGTGTGATTGTACTAAAGTGGTTCAAGTGGGTTGGCTTATGTACACAAAAAGGGGTGGAGTGAGTGAATGAAGTTTAGAAGTATTTTTCTCATAATATGATCATATTTCATATGTTTTATGCTTGGGCAATTTATTTTGTTAGGCTAGAACCAAGACTACATTGATTTGCAAAGATTTGGTGCAAGTGTGCTTGTGTGTACCTAAGAAATTTGTATCCTATGATCTTGAAATTGGTAAGAGATTTTTATGCTTCCAAGTGTTTAATTGATGCATGTGCATATTTTCTAACATATGGGAAAGTATGGGAGTTAGATATCATGAGAATGGTTCAAATTTAAAGGCAAAATGAAGGAAAACAGGTATTTGAGTGAAAAATAGGGGAGCTGGAAAATGAGGGTCGGCAACGTGGTGCCAAGAACTTATTTTAGAACCTGAAAGTTCTGGTCATTGGCTACATGATGCTGAGCTCTGGCAACATGGTGCCACCACACTTTCCCCCTAAGCTAAGGAAATCCAAAACGTATTCCAATGCATCGGTTTCAAATTCCAAACCATTCTAAGATGTTTTGGACCTTTGTTTGACTTTTAAAACCACTCCTAAGGCTATAAAAATGTATCTTTTAAGGAGTTAAGTGGTGGTTAAGCAAAAGCTTATGGTCTAAGAAAGTAATTAGGACCCTAAGAAAGTTGAGGGTACTAAGTACCTAAAAGAGGTTTTAAACCTCAAATGTACCCTAACTAAGTTACCTAACTTAGTAAGTTAAGCCACCAATCTAAATAAACTCTTGTAAAATGTGATAAGAGAAATAAAGAGGCAAGCTAAATTTGCTTAAAACAAAAATAAAGTCTTGTAAGTTAGGACTAGGATGAGGATGGGTCCCTACTAAAGGACTCAACTATTGGCCCTTAATTAAGACCTCAATATTGGCCGTTAGTTAAGACCTCAAAATGTTTTCGACCTCACATCAAGAAGCATTTATATATCTCATATATATATTTGCATATCCTAAAGTTTTATTTTCTAGGTGTTAATCCCTTACTAAGAATTACTGAAATTCTCACTCTTTTAAGTGTCACATTGTGTATATTTTATTAGTGAAAACCTTGGTACCCAATGAGCGGGTTGCTAAGAAAATTCTAGTTGCAGGTACTTAGTAAATTGAATCACATTTGATTCTAATTTATTTAGTTAGCTAATTTTATATGCTAATAAATGTTTAATTGTGGCATTCTCAATTATAGGCTAAGTACATGAGGAGGTTGGTTCTCATCTTGGAAGCTATAAGCTCAGGTAAGAAACTTCATTTTGAGATCTCGGATAGTCTTGTAGAAAATGTGCTACTTGTGTACCAAGTGGCCTATAGTATGAATTATTTTTGCTAGACTTTGGTGTATACATTAAACTATTTTTTGCTTTTGGATGTACATAAAGTTAGCTATTGTACATAATGTTGACGCTTGAAGTCTTTGTTTTATAACTTCGGTATTTGATTTCATGTTTATACTATTTACTATGCCATGGAAAATATGTGCTAAGTTTTATTTGGTATAATTTGAAAATTTTCTGAAGTTAAGTTTGCATAATGCATATGCTAGGATAATGAATTAGTAGCACATAAGTTTTAACTTACACAGATATCGATTTAACAAACTGCAACTAAGAGGGACCACTAAATCCTGACTTATCTAATGATCCTAGGTTGGCTTCACTCTTGGGTAAGTCAAGGACCTTTATAGCGATATCAGAGCAAGGCTTAATACTGGGAGGTGAAACGACCAACTTATCTAAGAGTGGGACCACTAAATCCCGACTTATCTAAGGATTCTTGGTATTTACTTTCAAGTTTATACTATTTACTATGCGGTGGCAAATATGTGCTAATTTTTATTTTTTATAATTTGAAAATTTTCCAAAGTTAAGTTTGTATAATGCATAGGAAAATGAATTAGTAGCACATATGTTACCACCTCAATAAATGGGAAAATTACAGTATAAAGGTATAATGGTTATAAACCATTATATAGCATGATTTTCCTTATAGTGAATGGAATGTGAAGGGTAAAGTGTGTAATCTACACCTCCTTAAAAATTTCTACACAATGGTTACTTGGCCCTCAAGAAAACCCTAAGGGATTGCTTGGTTAACAAGTAACCTATGGACTTTATTGTAAGATTTCAAACCTTGGGTAATCAATTGTACAACTTTAAAATGGGGGTTTTAAAGGGATTTGAATGGTATGGAAGCATTTTTTAAGGCTAAATTGCATAAAGAAAACAACAACTATTATTCAAGAACCTAGGACAACTAGGTTTACAATTGTTCGTAAAAATAATTTAAGGATGGGATGATCTTTGACAAGGGTTAAAGATGGCTATTTCTAGCGTTAACCCAACCTTTTATTTCTAGCTTATAAGGTCAAAAAGGTGGGCTAAATATTAGCCAAAAATTCTTTCCTTAAAGCATACTTATAGTGACCTAAGTGAGGGTTAAGGTTAAACTAATCAAACCAAGAAAAGATCTATACTTTTTTACCTTTCTTTTGACATTTTGGCCGTAACCAGCCACAGCCTTCAGCCTTAGCTCCTCCATAAGCTTCCGTAGCCACCATAGCTCAAGCTCTCAAGAAATCACAAAGGAAGGCAATCAGATGCACAAAAAACAAGAAAAATCCCAGTTTTCAGGTTTATTGTGCAACACTTATTATAATTAGCTTTCACAGCCCAAGGTAAGGGTTTTATCTGAGTTTCATGGTTTTTTACTATTCAATACTGATTCCCAAACATCCATGAAACTACTACCCTAAGCTTGGAAGAGAGCCAAGAACTTGATGAACCAAGTTTAAGTTAAAGGGGAAATTGAACCTAGGGTTTCAGCCCTACAGCTTTGGTGCTCTGTTATGACAATGAAATTTAAGGTTTCTAGAGCCCAATTTAGTACTAAATAAGATCAATTAACCTCTTAAGACCAAGCATTAGCTTGAGGAAGGCTACCATAGTGATTACATAATGTTTGTTTGATTGTTTATGAACTAACCCTAATGTGTTTATTGCTGGCAGCATTACATTTGTTTGTTGATATGTTGTTTGTGCATTTGGATAGATTTGCTTCTATATTTGTACTATATTTTTGTGTTTTAGTGTCTTTGGATTTTAGGTATATGACTAGATTTTGAAGATTTTGTTGATAAACTCTTACTAATTTTCATTCAACAAACTTACCCTCATTTGTCCATTTCAGGAGTACTTAAAAGAGAGCATTAAAACTAATAGCTGTTGTTTGAATTTCTTTGTGAAATTTAGGTATATTAACTTCCATATGTGTAGTTGTAAAATGGAAATTTTCATGATTTTTGGAGTACATTAGCTATTTTTAGTAATGGTAGTTTATGCCTTACGCAACAGCTAGTCCCTTCAAGTTTTTGGAGTGCTTAGTGCATTTGAAGCCCTCCAAGAGGCTTAGTGTATGTATGAACTAAGTTATTAGCATGTATGTAGTGTATGAATGCATGTAAATGAACTGGGTATGTTGTATGTGTAGTGTGAGAATGATATATGGAACAATGATGTGTAGTTTCAAGTGTATGTACAATGCTGTCCTTATGGTTTTTATGGGTTGTTTTGATGGCATTTTTATGAACGATGGTTAGAAGAGTTCTAAAATTAGGGGAATGATTTTACCATGTGTATAATACATGTATGGGCACTACCAAGTGGGTTTTGCACTTAGAAGTGAAGTGTATGAATATTATGAAATTTTGTATGGGCATAACGGTCAATAGTGGCTAAATTTTGGTACCCTGTACTCCAATAGCGATAACTTTGTGTACTTAATTAGTTCGGCTATGAAATTTTGACCACACTTAGAACACTTCAAGATGAAGAATTTGACATTTGAATTACTAAATTTAGTGCCTTGTAGCCACATTTATGGCCTATCAAAGTTGGCTAATTTTGATATGTACTGTTTATATGGTCATTTCTACCCAGTCAAGTGTAAAATCCATAATTGCAAACTTAGATGGATTTAATGTCTCAAACCTATTTCTCTATCAATGCTTAAGTGTATTAAAGCATTTAAAACCTTTAGGGCATAGAAGTACAAACGTAGAACTTGACTTGGATATGGTATGAAAGTTTGTACACATGAATAATGAGCACCAATAGCACCAAGTGTGCATACGATTGGAAATGCACTTGGGGATTTTATTCAAATTTCATATTGGCCAGGAATAAAGAATTTGATTTCCATCATTACTTCGAGATGAAATTGTATGTGAATATATGTGTGATAGTTGGATCAATATACATATATTTGCATAAAGACCAAAAGGGCTACTTGGATAAATATAGTGTGCATGTTCGGCTTGCCCTACAGGATATGAACAGCCTGGGACCTGAGCTCACTAAATCTGATCATTGCATAGAAGCACTCAGAGTGGTAACAACGTAAGTCTTAATTTACACAAACATTGACTTAATCAACTACAACTAAGAGCGGGACCACTAAATCCCAACTTATCTAATGATCCTGGGTTGGCCCCACACTGGGGTAAGTCGAGGACCTTTACACCATTATCTTTAATACTTTTTTTGTCCCGACTTGTTTGCAATAAATTGGTTTGCAGAAGTTTTAGACCAGGTAAAGTTTTGCTTTTGTTTTCCTGTTTTGCCCTTCGATTTGCTTGGTCAATCTCCTCATTTTCACTAGGCTTGGCTTCCATCTTCCATATGCATCTCAGACTTCATCTCTATCTTTGGCCTTTGTCGCTACCTTGCTTGACTTTGTCTTTAACTTTGGGCTCTATCCCTGCCTTTGATCTTCATTTTCGTCATTGTCATTTGGCCAGATCTCACCAGCAGAAAGGATTTGAGGTTAATGAGTAGCAATATGGCCACCTTGATTAGATATCTTTACTCTATTTCATTGCCTACATCGCCTTAATTAGAGATCCTTCCTTCGATTCCTCTTTCAAACGGATATCCTTCCTCTAAATAGTTACCTCAATGTGTCACCTCCTTGCCTTAACCTCAACTCATCGATCTCTTTGCCCTTTAACCTCTTCACCACCACTTATATTTATAGAGTAAATCCAAAAAAAGGGTAGAAGCTAAAGTCGAGTTTGATGACTTCGTGGTAAAGGCATCAGCTCAATCTTTGGTTGGTGGTAAAGGGAAATTAAAATGGAAGAAGAGATTACAAGAAAAACAAAGTAGGCTTTAAAAAATAGATGAGAAAGAAGCTTCAGTCAAAGTTTTTGAAAGTGGGGTTGAGGTAAAGGTGTTATGATAAATAAGGTATAAAAAGCTTACCAAATAAGGAAATATTGCAAATAATTTGAGATGACCTAAAAAAAATATTGCAAAGAACATAAGACAGAGAGACTATGTAATTCTTCCCCTCACTCAAAAAATTTTTAGGTTCCACCCTTCTTATTTAATAGATGGACAAAGCAGGCAATGGGGTAACAAACTGGAAGAAAGGGGACCAATTGAAAGTGTGGAGAGTGATAACGATAGTTGTGGGTTCTATGGTGAGATGGATAGGGTGACAGGGAATTAGGGATTGAGGGTCGAGGGAGGGTGTGTGGGTTATGTTAGAAAATTGAGTCATTTACTGTGGAAATCTATATAGGAATCAAACGCATTTGTTTCGTTGAAATTCTACATACCCATCTAAAGTATAATTTCACACAAAAAGGAGAAACATTTGAACAATATTTAGATAAAACTGAAAAAATAATTGCATTTGAATAAAATGATTTGATTGTTTTTTAATTCTATCAATTTAAACCAAAACCCAATTTCTTGTTTAATTATTGGATCGGTTTCTTATTCCTATACTTGAAACTAAATAAACTAAATAGATCAAATAATAAGAAATATTTTATCAGTGAAAGATCACTTTCATTTCTAAATCTTTTGTAACTTTTCTATTTAATTTTTAAAATTTTGTGAATTTTTATTTGAGTTCTAAAATTTACAAAATGTGTAAACAGTTACTTTTAAAGTTAACCTTAGAATAAGTAGCTAACAGTTTAGGACAAATTTTTTTACAAATTTTGTAAGTTTTAGGACTCAAATGAAAATTCACAAAGTTTTAGGACTTAAAAAAGAAAATTGTAAAAAATTTAGGACTGAAAATGGTCTTTCAAGTATTTTTTTTAAATGCAATTTTTTTAATTCATAGTAGCCTATGTTTGAAACCAAAAAATTTCAAATTTCAAATTTTAGAAACTTGAAGTGAGCTATGAAATTTTTGACTCCTACAATTTTTGTAAATTTTTTCTCTTGTTTTCTTCTAGTTTTCATGTTTGAAAGCTTGAAGCAAATTCACAGTTGCAGAAGCTTTCTTGCAATTTGGTGTGAAGTCAATGTGCTTGAAATAATAAGCTCCAGCTATGAAAAAGACAACAATGCTAGCAGTTGGTTCTATCCCTCATCATTCTTTCACCTGATTTTCAAAGTTGTTTCCATCATTTTTTTGTTATAGTGTTTAATGACTTTCGAATGAGGTGATTGTGTTGGATCTTAACTTGTTTAAGGACTATCTTGATGGTGTTTAGAATCAAATGAAAGAGAGGAAATATTGCTTTAACCATGGGTTCGGTCCCGAGTCTACAAATTTGGTTAGATTATTTTTTTTTCTTATTTTTTTGATAAAATTTGGTCAGGTTTCTGGCCTTTGATTTCTTTTCACTAGATTTTCAAGTCATTTGGAAATGAAGAAATAGAAGTTGTTTATGCATTTCAGTTTGTTTTTGGTTTTATCTTTTCAAATGATTGGTTGACTTTGATGTTCTTTTTTTATTTTTTAACAGGATGTATACCGAAAATGCATATCTTCTGTAATTTTTAGAGTTGTTCAACTGGAAGGTACAAGAAACATCTTATTGTCTATTGCCTTGTATATAGTTTATGGGTGGGAACGACTACTTTTAATCCTAATTTTTTTTGTAACTTTTCTATTTAAATCATAAAATTTTGTGAATTTTTCTTTGAGTGCTAAGATTTTGTGAATTTCTATTTGAGTCATGTAAACAAATTGATATGCGAAAGTATGTATCTTTCATGTGTATGTTTGTACAGGCTTGCCTTTATATAAAATTGGCTGAGAGCTATTCTAGGAATACAATTATGTACGAAATCATAATCCTAGAATTTCTCTATTTTAATTGCTCATTGATTGCTTGGTCTACAACTTCCTTTATCTCGTGTTTGAATTCCAATCACAAATGAATGTTGATTGTCTTGGTTGATTTTCTTTCCTTTAACATTCCCTCTTAAGTTGGAGTGTGAATGTCAATGACACTTAACTTGCTAAGATGTGTGTGAAAGGCTGGTGACTTCAACAGCATGGTAAATATATCTACTATTTGATTTCCAATTTGCAAATAAGATGCCTTGATCTCTCCTATTTGGATTCTCTTATGAACTGTATGGCAATATAATTTAATGTGCTTCATTTGCTTGTGGTACACTGGGTTTGCAACAATTTGCAAGGCTGTTTGATTGTCACAAAACATCCTTGCTGGTTCAGGATGTGGCACAAGTAAATCTTTTAATAAATATCTCAACCAAGAAAGTTCATAAGTGGCTACAGCCATGGAACGATACTCTGCTTCTGATGATGACCTTGAAATTGTTATCTGCTTCTTACTTTTTCATGATACAAGAGACTTGCCAAGAAAGATACAATTGCCTGTTACAAACTGTCATGTGAGTGGGCATTTTGCCCAGTCGGCATTCACAATACCTAATCAAGTAGAGTGGATTATTTGATGAGAACAATAATCCTTGCCTAGGAGCTGCCTTCAGATATTGAAGAAGTCGATGAATAGTCTTGAGATTATGTATCTTGGGTTTCTGCATGAATTGGCTGAGTGTGTTTACAGAGTATGTGATTTTAGGCAGACTAATTATGAGATAGATAAGCTTCCCAATTAGCCTACTATATCAAGTGGGATGCTTGAGAGCTTCACTCACTGTACCTGTTAGCACCAAATTAGGCTTCATTGAGATAGATGTCGGTTTTGCTCCAAGTAACCCAGCTCATTCCAATATGTCCAATTTGTACTTTCATTGACAAATTGTAATTCCTGGCTCAGAACAGGCAACTTCAATTCCAAGAAAGTATTTGAGTGGTCAAGATTTTTAATTTTGAAATAACTATTGAGAAATTTCTTGAGGTCACAAATATCCTTCTCATTGTTGCCCGTTATAACCATATCATCAATATAGATAAACACAACAATAATGGAATTCCTACAAACCTGTGTAAATAGCAAGTAATAAGCTTTTGACTGCTGAAATCCAAGTTCCTGAATTTAATAAGAGAACTGTTGGAACCAATTGCGAGATACTTGCTTAAGGCCATAAAGTGACTTATGGAGTGGACAAACTGAATTCCCCCTCTAACGACGATAACTCGGATGAGGCATCATTTATACTTCCTCATTTAGCTCACCATGGAGAAATGCATTTTTGTACATCCATTTGGTGTAAAGGCCAATGTCAGAGAGTGGTTATAGCTAGTAAGCAACGGACAATGATTAATTTGGCAACAGGAGCAAACGTATCTTTATAATCGATGCCTTCGCATTAGGTGAATCCTTTTGTGACAAGCTGAGCTTTTATGGCACTCGATTGTACTGTCTACATGGTATTTGATCTAAAACCCATTTGCATCTGATGGGTCACTAGCCAAGAGGCAAAGGGACCATGGACTAAGTTTTATTATCCACAAGAGCCTTAATCTCAAAATTCATAACTGCAACCCATTGAGGGTCTTGGCTGACTTATTCATAAGTGTTGGCTTAACCAATCAAGATATATTATGCACAAATGAATGATACTTATCAGACAGCATAGAGTAAGTGTTGACACCCAATTTCGTCCGGCCATTAAAAAAAAATTTTCAAAAAAAAATTAATTAAAAAAATTAAATTATTATTATTATTATTACCAAAAATTAAAAATTTTAAATAAAAAAAATTAAATTAATTTTTCTAGCTTATGGGGGGCATTTTTGTTTTATAGAATTAGCTTTAAAATAATATATATATATATCTGTGTGTTTATTAGAAAGTTAAATTAATTGTTAATTATTATTTATTATTATTAAAAGAAAAAAAAAAAGAGAGAAAAAAAATAGAAAGAAAGCTTAGAGCTCCGTTTAAAAAAAAAATAAAATATTCAGCCTTAATCCCTGGCCTCTCTTTCTTATTCCCAGAACACTAGAAATTTTTCCTGTCTGCCGTTTAACTCCCCCCTTTCACACTTCCGTTTGCCTTGGCGTGCCATCACTCCTTCCTGTCTCCGTCACGCCGTCATCCCGTCAACGTCGCCGTCGTCCAGCCACCGCCGTCGCCCAAGCCGCGCCGCCGTCGCGACGATCTCCTCCCTTCTTCCCGATCGCGTCCTCTCTCCCTTGGCTGTCGCGTCATCCACCACCCTCGCCGCCCCACGCCCTCGCTGCCCCACGCCTTCGCCGCCGTGCCCAACTCCGTCCACCGTCGCGCGTTTTCCCCCCGCGTCCGCGTCATTCTGATACAAACAGATTCAAATTTCAATTTTTAAGGTAAAAACCCCATTATAATCCCTCATCTTTTCATTTTCTTTCATTTGAGTCACTAACCTTTTTTTTATCCTTGTAGAAAACTTTTCTAACTTTTTTATATTGTTGTTATTATTACTAACCTTTATTATTATTGTTATTATTATTAATAACTAACTTTGCTAACTTTATTAACCTTTATTATTGTTATTATTACTATTATTAACAACTAATTCTAACAACTAACTTTTACTATCTTTATTATTATTATTATAATTCATGGAAGGTTATACCTCCTATTTATTTATTATTAGTGGATGGCCAAAAAGCCTCGCTTTATTTATTTTTTTATTATTTATTGACTTTTAATCTTCCTTTATGTGCTTTTTATTTGCATATGATATTTAATTTCTGCAATTTTTAAGTGGATGGCAAAAAAGCCCCACTTTATTTATTTATTTATTTATTTGTCCTTTATTTACTTTATGTAGTTTTTTTTATAGATGGTCAAACTTATTTCACTTTCGGCTATAAAAATAAAAATAATAACAAAAAAAGAAGTTTTTTTTATGTGAATAATTAACTTCATTTGTATGTCTAACAAAAAAAATCAATTTTTAACAAAAAAGCCAACCATCTTTTATTATTTTTGGATTACATATTTTTATTTATTTCTTTTAAAGAAAACATTAAAGAAAATCAATAAATTTTTTTAAAAGTAATAGTAATTAACAATTTAAGAAAAAGTAAAAAAAATAATAACAACAAAATATTAAAAAATTATGATTAAATAAACAAAACAAAAATTAATAAAATATTAAATCAATTTCCATATCCGGATGATCCGGCAGGATCCACTGTTTGGGAAAATATCAACTTTTTTTTATTGAATAAAAATAAATATAAAGATAAAAATCCATATTTTACGATATAGATTAAATTATTTAAAATTTCGTCAAATTCCGTGTCCAGGTGACTCGGCAGAGTCCATGGTTCGGAATTAAAACTTCCGTGTCCGGGTGACTCGGCAGAGTTCATGGTTCGGAAATATCAAATTTTATACAAATTAATTACTGAAGACTTTTAAACCCATCTTAATTTAAAAATCCACATCCGACTAATTCAGTTAAAATTTCTAGTTAGAAAATTAACTGAATATTTTTTTAAAGCAAAGCAAAACAAAATTGAAATCAACTAAGGTACCAATTTTTGGGCGTTTTAACAAAGTTGTTTTAACATAACTGTACTCCCGAATCCCCGAACTCTCGCAGACCAATTTTAAGGTGTCCAATCGACCTAAGTGAAAACCGATTGGTGGCGACTCCCGAAAACGACCCGCCCGTTGCCACAGCTTGGCGACTCCACTGGGGACACGGTTAGTGAGTCGAGCCTAAAACATTGATTTGTTTTGCTTTGCTTACTTTTATGTGGATTCTTGTGTTATATTTACTTAAGTAAACATGCATAATGCATTCACGACATGAAGCTATATACCCGAGCTTCCTCAAATTGAACACGTTCTTTCTAAGCGAAATTGGTGTTGTTGTCCTTGTGAGGCCATGGTCTCCAAGCCTTCACCGGTTTCAAAGTAGCAAAGTAGTGTATTGCCTCCTGAGACGGTTAGTCTCTGCATGGGCCCACGAAAAGCTACGACTCGAATTAATCCTTTCCTTACATAAACCCTAGAGGGTAAGGAATTGGGCTATCATTATAATTTAGTGATGGGATTCGGGAACTACCCTCGGCCTTTTGATAAACCACCCTATGCATATAGAACTCCTCACTTAACCATAGAACTGACCACAGTATTCCTCCCATTTACCAACGCCATAAGCATGTCCTTGTTATGCTATGTTGTTGCTCTACACTTTTATTTTTTCGTGTCTTATATTTATGGTTTTAATTCATTTTTCCATAATAGTTCATGAGTTGTTAATTGCTATTTAACTTGTTAATAACCTTATTTTTCTTTTGTTATACTTCCGTTCTGTGCAATTATTCTTCATGCATCAAAACCACGCATCAAACTATGCTAACTTTTTGGTCTTTCTAATAATAACTAGAAGTCTTGAAGTTTCACGATAGTTGATAATCAAGCTCACTCATTGCATACATCCATTACATCAATCACATGCATATAAAATCTGATAAAAATGATCTCATTGCATGCATTCCACTACATGAATCACGTGCATATAAATTTTGATAAAAACATAATCTCATTATGTATTGCATGCATCCATTGCATCAATCATATACATGTAAAGTTTAATAAAATAAATCTTACTTTAAAAAAGGTAAAATTGGACCTCAACACCGATATTCAACTCGGCTCCAAACAAGGCTAATGGCAGAGCAAGCCAAAGGTCGTCTCACAGATATTGAGTCCAAGATGGAAAACATGACAGAACAAATGAAACAACTAATGGAGTTGATTAAGGGAAAAGCAACTCAAGTTCCTATCAAAGAACCACAAGATCCTACTTATCTTCACGGATTCACTTAACAACGGGTCTCAGCTCAAGAGAAGCTTTTTCATAACTCAGGCCCATCTGATAACATTCATTTAAGGCACAATCCAATTTTTGAAGGAAAGAAGCCCCTGCTTAAAAAATAAGAAGATACTAAAAAAAAACTCGAAACCATAGAAAAGAGATTTCGGGTCATTGAAGGAGGCACTATATTCGGAGCTCTCTCAGTGGGTGATCTCTACTTGATGCCAGACGTTGTGATTCCTTCAGTCTTTAAGGTGCCAGACTTTGTAAAATATGATGGAACAAGTGATCCCATCACTCACATCACGTTGTTTCTAAGAAGACTACAACCACTCACAAAAGACGAGAAAGTGTGGATAGCACTTTTTCAAGAAAGCCTTACAAAGTCAGCACTACATTGGTATCTAAGTCAAGGTCCAAGAACATTAGAACATGGAATGATCTCACTCAAGCTTTCATCAGTAATTATAAGCATGTCATGGACTTGGCTCCGGATCGCCAACCTCTCCAGAATATGGAGAAGAAGGAACAATAGACCTTTAAGGAATACGCACAAAGGTGGAGAAACTTCTATGATAGAAAGAGAACTGATCACCCTGTTTATCCAAACACTAAACATACCATTTTATGAAAAACTAGTTGGGAACACTTCAAGTAGCTTTTCAAATATGGTATTATCTGGAGAAAAAAAATCAAATTTGGAATTAAAACATGGAAAGTTGGTCGATTCTTCAATTGGAGGATGTTTCAATCAAAGAAGTGGAGTTGTCCATAACATCATCTCCTGGTTCTATGGTACAATGCCACTCACGATACAAGTGAAAGGATATCCTATTGAGATTGTAATCTCCAAGGCTCTATGGTACAATACCACTCACGATACAAGTGAAAGGATATCCTATTGAGATTGTAATCTCCAAGGCTCCCTCATCAGTACCACATACTACTCATGGGAAGAAAGCTACTCAAGTCAATTCAACTTCCACAAGTTTCAAACCTGCTACCACCCATACCAACGGTAGCAAAAATCAAATGGCGTCCTCTTTCAAGTTGGTATGACCCAAATGCCAAATGTGATTACAAAAAATGTTCAATTGGGCATTCAGCTGAAAATTGTGTGACACTGAAACTCAAGTTGGTCGAGTCCAAATTGCTAGGCCATAATGTGATTGGTAATTGAAAGTGAAGATTTTGAACTGGAATTACATTGATTTTAGAAGGGCTCCAAGTTAGATCTGACCTAACAGTTCGCACACACTTTTGAATGACAGGGAATCCTTTTACTAAACTTACATCTTTGAGAGCTTGTCAAAGTAATCTAATAGTAAAAATCTCCTAGATTTAGTCCAGAATCTAGGGTGTAGTCTTTGCTAAATGGACACCTGGTATTCTTTTTCTTGTCCAACAAAAAGATGTAATGCGTGCATCCTACCACTTTTTACCAAAAATTCAATTTTTACATCTATCTCTCACTCTTTCCCATTACACTATCCGTTGTTTCCATCACACTTCACTTTGCAAACGATACTACTCGTGGGTGAAAATGAAAGATAAGGAAGATTTGTTAGTGGTGATCTTCAAAGTGCTACCAAATTTAGTAAGAAGGATTTCAAATGTTGCACCTCAACTCTCAAAAGAGAATTCGCAGTGGCTATCAACATCCTTGCAAGAAGTCTGGGGTTAGCTTCCAAAGAAGGTAGCTCTCATATTAAATGACTTCAGTCGCCTCCCAATTCTCACAAATGCTCAACACAAAAAAAAAAAAAGGTTCTCGGTTCTCCGCAACACAAACTCCAAAAAGGAAAGAAGTTTTTCCCTTCCATCAAAAGCCATTAAAGGGAAAATTCAAAACCAAAAAAAAGACTGAGACCAAGCACAAGCAAGAAAAGCCACTTGTGTCATCTCACTTCAAGAGGGCTATGATCTCGGTTCTCCGCAATACAAACTCCAAAAAGGAAAGAAGTTTTTCCCTTCCATCAAAAGCCATTAAAGGGAAAATTCAAAACCAAAAAAAAAAAAAAAAAAAAAAAACTGAAAGTAAGCACGAGCAAGCAAAGCCACTTGAGTCATCTCATTTCAAGAGAGTTATCAAGTATGTCATCACCATAGCTCGCACAAAAAAAAAAAAACAACAACAACAAAAAAAAAAGAAGAAACAAAAAAAAGAAAAGAAAATAGGCTCAAGTTAGAGCAAAAGAAAGAAAAAAAAAAGTGAGCTATGGATTCTAGACTGAAAACCTGCAAAGGCGGTTTAGAAGACAAAAGCAACCCTCAAACCAAGCGTACATAAAGATTACGATAGTTGGGGGGCAACAGATGAGGTCTAACGTTCTGAAAAAGGTGGCAAGTTTGAGGTCTTCACTATTGAATTTTTCACCGTAATCAGATATGCTCACGAGTAGTATTAAAAGACCGTTTTTTCACACCACTCAAACTTAACTTTCCTCAGACCTAACATTTACCCCTTGATATCATCCTCATTCAGCTAAAAGACTACCACAAAAAAAAACCACTCAAACTTAACTTTCCTCAGACCTAACATTTACCTCTTGATATCATCCTCATTCATAAAAAAACTATCATTATGAATTACGTTTCTATCTTATTGCCTTGTACAGTTTATGTCTTCGAGTTGGAAAGGGGAAGAATGATAGGATATTTTAATTTAAAAACAAAGACCGTAAGTTACTGGGTCAAGCTTTGCAAATTGATGAAAGTTTTTCTTTAAGGTGAAACCATTATTCATTAATGTGTGTAGACTTAAAAGTGAGGAGATAGCTTGAGACTTTCTTTAAGAAGATGTGGTTTTTGTAAGAGAAATTCACGATTGAGGGCCATCACAAAGGTCTAGAAATGCTCGATCTTCTTTTAAATCAAAGGCGAGATGATACCTTTTATCCACATAAACACCATATTCAGGGGGCAAAGTACTCTTTACGAAGCGTAAGAAGAGTACTGTCAACGAAGAAGCTCAATAAAAAAATGGGGCAAGTCTCATCGAGCAAAACCTGAGTTTAAAGAAGAGCAATCTTTCAGATTATAACATGGGGATAAGTATGTGTCAGCCCGGACACAAGAAAAAGGACAGACATTGAAAGTTAAGCTTTTGATGCTATGAAATCCATGACAAGGGATGAGTACCCAAAGAGACATAAAGTATGAAGCGGGCGAACATTAAAGAAATTGAGGCCAAAATTCAAGAACAAGTCAAGGAAAGGGGATTTTGAAAAGAGTTGGGCTTTTAAGGCAATGGACAAGAGCTGGGAAGCATAAAGAGATTCAATGATAGTCCAAGAAGGCAATCACAAAGAAGATCCAGTAAAGCAAAGACATGAAGAACTAGATCCATCCAAAAATCCAAAAAAAAAACATCAATTACGCATGCTCTGCATTCATGCATTTCACATCATGCATGCATGGCTTTTGCATAATAGGAACCAAATGGGAAGCACATCCACGGCACAGTTACAGCAGTATAAGCTGAGATCTCAATGACATCAGCTCTTACCAGTCTATCACTGGATGCACAGCTAATATGCTGGACCCAGTCCCATCAGGGATCCAAGGATAAAGTAGACAATATTGTCAAAAGCCTGGCAATTGATTCAATAATCGAGGCTACACCTGGAAGGACAGGATTGATGCCAGCTTAGCAGCATCCAAGATAAGAGATAGCTGTGGTCAAAGATAAGGCAGACATCAAGAAATATTATCGTTGAAAATTTGTCAAAAGCGGACAATGGATTCAATAATCGAGGACTGGATCGACGTCAGCTCGATGGAATATCCAAGATAAAAAATATCTATCACATCAAAATGAAGTAGGATCCACTTTTCCGGTTAAGCGGCGGATACGGTACTCCGTGACTCTCAAGTCGGTTTTCTCAGTTGCCCATAATAACTGATTCTTTCCTCTCTTCTTTCTTTTACTTCCCTCTAGAAAATGGATCCTACTCTTTCTGTCTTACGAAAATATTTTCCTTTTCTCCCAATGAACATTCTCAAAAAGATCTACCAAGTTCGCTGTGAACGATTAAGAGTTCTGATGCACAAAGGAATCCCTGAAGATGTGTGGTGGTTAATCGAAGCCAAGGTTCGTCTGGCAGGTGAAATCCCAGAGGCATTTGTGTCTCACATGCCTGGTATAGGCAAAAGCTCTTATGCCAAAAAGCGAAGAGCGAAAAGGTTACAAGTCTGCCATAAATGTAGACGGTGGACTTGTAATACTAAATGTCGTTCTTTAGGGATGATCTCTGATAATCGAGAAGATAAAATACGATTTATTAAGAATGGCCTGAGTAAGGACTCGTTGGATGATATCCAATTGACTCTTGAGACGCATTCTTGTGGATCCGTGCAACGTGAACTTCTCGGTTTATGGAGCATTTTTCATGAAGAACGAGACCGTTACAGTCCCGGGAATCTGACTTTAAACGACCCTGTTTGCCAGCTTGTAAAAAAACTGGATGGGTAGCAAATCCTCGACTCATAGAAGGCGTTAATGCCATTACTGGACGTAAATCAGTTGAAGATGTGAGCCACAGTCACAATTACTGTACATACAATTTGTCATATTTGGAAAATTTACATTTTCTTTTGACAATAATGTACTCGCTCCCATAAGTGTAATCGACACGTTATCCTTTCATCACTATAAATGCATGTTCTTCTTTCCGGTTAAGCAGCAGATACGGTACTCTGTGATTCTCAAAGTCGGTTATTTCAGTTTCCTACAATAACTGATTCATTTCCCTCATCTCTTAAATTCTTCTCTCATCAATGGAGTCTACTCTTTCTGCCCTGCGAAAGTACTTTCCTTCTCTCCCAATAAATGTTCTTAAAAAGATTTATCAAGCTAGATGTGAAAGAATCAGAGTTTTTATATACAAGGGCATTCCTGACGATGTGCGGTGGTTAATTGAAGCTAAGGTCCGTTCGGCTGGTGAAGTTCCAGATGCATTTATGCCTCGCATGCCCGGTTTAGGTAAAAGCCGTTATGCCAAAAGGTGAAGAGCGAAGAGACTAGGCGTGTGTTATAAATGTGGGCGATGGAATTGTAATACTAAATGTCGCTCTTTAGGATACATCTCCACAAATCGTGAAGATAAAAGAAAATTCATTAAGAATGGCCTGCGTAAAGAATCTCTGGAGGATATCCGAGAGACTCTTGAAACGCATTCTTGTGCACGAGTGCAAGGTCAAATTGTCAAATTGTGGAGGACTTACCATAAAGAACGAGACCGTTACAGTCTTGGGAATCTGACTTTAAACGACCCAGTTTGCCAGTTTGTGAGAAAACTGGATGGGAAGTAAATCCTCGATTCATAGAAGGCATTGAAGTCGTTACTGGACGTAAAACCAGTGGAAGATGAGAGCCACAGTCATGATTGCTGTACATATAAGCTATCGTTTGTCTTTTCTTTTGACAATAATGTACTTGCTTCTGTAAGTGTAATTAACACATTATCCCTTTCATCACTATAAATATGTGTTAGTTATTTCCGTTTCCTACAATCACTAATTTCTTTCTTTGCCTCCTTCATCAATAGAGTCTTCTCTTTCTGCCCTACGAAAGTATTTTCCTTCCTTCCCAATAAATGTTCTTAAAAAGATTTATAAATCTAGATGTGAACGATTCAGAGTATTTATGCACAAAGGCATTCCTGATAATGTGCGGTGGCTAATCGAAGCTAAGGTTCGTTCAGCTGGTGAAGTTCCAGAAGCGTTCTTTCCCCGTATGCCCGGCTTTGGTAAAAGCGCTTATGCCAAAAAAAAAAGAGCAAAGAGGCTAGGCGTTTGTCATAATTGTGGATGGTGGATTTGTGGCAATAAATGTCGTTCTCCAGGAGTGATCACCAGAAATCGTAATGATAGAATAAGATTCATTAAGAATGGCTTGCGTAAGGAATCTCTAGAAGATATTCGAGAGGTTCTTGAAGCGCATTCTTGCAGAATAGTGCAATTTGAGATTGTTGGATTATGGATAATTCTCCAAAAAGAACGAGATCGTTATAGTCTTGAGAATCTGACTTTAAACGACCCAGTTTGCCAGTTTATGAGAAAACTGGATGGGATGCAAATCGCCGATTCATAGAAGGCATTGAAGCCGTTACTGGATGCAAAATCAGTGGAAGACGTGGACCAAAGTCACTATTACTGTACATGCTAGCTGTCGCTTTTGAAATTATCCTCCCAATAATGTACCTACTCCTGACATGAGATACAGTTATGACTACTGTATATAGTTGCCACTTTTGAAATTTTCCTTCTCATTCGACAATCACGTGCCTACTCCTGACGTAAGCTACAGTCACGACTACTGTGTATGCTAGTTGCTATTTTGAAAATTTTCCTCCCCTTTTGACGATAAGGTACCCATACCTGACCTGAGCCATAGTCGTGACTATTGTGTATAGCTAGCAATAATGTATCCACTCTTGAAAAAAAAAAAAAACTATTACTTTATCTCTTCATCTCTACAAATATATCCTCTTTTCTCACAAGGGTAAGGATAGGAATGGAGGAAACCTCAACTCGTAAATCCCGAAGTATTTGTGTATTTTCTGGGGCCTTTCCTGGAAAAGATGAAGAGTACTTAAAGGCAGCCAACCATTTGGGTAGGGTATTAGCTGAGCGAAAAATACACTTAGTCTATGGAGGAGGTAGTGTTGGATTAATGGGAGGTGTAGCATCAGCAGCATCTCTAGGAGGAAGCCAAGTTCTGGGTATTATCCCTAGACCTCTGAAACTTGTTTCTGGGGGCACAATTGGAGAAGAATTAGTGGTTAAAAATTTGCAAGAGCGTGTGTTACAAATGCTTTTAAATGCTGATGCTTTTATCGCTCTACCAGGTGGTTTTGGCACATTGGGAGAAGTCTTTTAAATTGCTTCCATGGCCCAACTTAATTTGCATAAGAAACCCATTGAGCTGTTGAATGTTAACAATTTCTTTACAGGTCTGATAGCTTTTGTGGATTATGCTATGCAGAATAATTTCATATCAAGAGTGGCACGACGAATCATAATATTCGCAACAACTGCTGAAGAATTGCTAGATAAAATGCAAGCTTTTGTTCCTGAACCAGATCCAGCAATGATTCAGATAGACTGGACACGACAGTCTTTCCCGGCCAGTTTGATCCCATAATTGTCCTCTACTCACCCTGTTAAAGTATTGTGGAAGAAGAAGCGATCCGATCCATTTTTCTTGTCCTTTAGTTTTATTGTCAGCATTTTCTTTCGTATTTCAGTTTTTCTTTTCAGGGAATTTCATTATCTTATAAGATAGTTTTGTTCATGCTGATATTAAAACCATTGGATAAAGCCTTTAGTTTGGAATGGCTGAGTAAAGAGTAATTTTTATTGCTCTTGAGACGCATACTATTAGGTCTACTAGTCATGATATTTTGAGGTAGTTAAGCTTCAACCTTATTTGGATGACATATCTCTCAAGCGAATCTATATTTACTGAAGAAAATATTAAATGAACCGTGGATATTGATTCCAAATATCCCTTCGCTTTACACAATTTGTCAGTGTTATGGTCATCATCAAGATTCACTCGTTTTATCGAAGTCTAAATTTTTCTACTCGCCTATTATGAAGATCCACACTTTCGAAAAAAATTAATCCAATTTCAATTGCCTTCATATAAATTTCGCTAGAGGTTCTAAGGAGAGTTCCTTAAGCCTCATTCAATCAAATTTCCAACGATAGGAAAGTTCCTATCGTCGAGGTTCTAAGGAGAGTTCCTTAAGCCTCATTCAATCAAATTTCCAACGATAGGAAAGTTCCTATCGTCAAGGTTCTAAGGAGAGTTCCTTAAGCCTCATTCAATCAAATTTCCAACGATAGGAGAGTTCCTATCGTCGAGGTTCTAAGGAGAGTTCCTTAACCATCATTCAATCAAATTTCCAACGATAGGAGAGTTCCTATCGTCGAGGTTCTAAGGAGAGTTCCTTAAGCCTCATTCAATCAAATTTCCAACGATAGGAGAGTTCCTATCGTCGAGGTTCTAAGGAGAGTTCCTTAAGCCTCATTCAATCAAATTTCCAACGATAGGAGAGTTCCTATCGTCGAGGTTCTAAGGAGAGTTCCTTAAGCCTCATTCAATCAAATTTCCAACGATAGGAGAGTTCCTATCGTCGAGGTTCTAAGGAGAGTTCCTTAAGCCTCATTCAATCAAATTTCCAACGATAGGAAAGTTCCTATCATCGTGGTTCTAAGGAGAGTTCCTTAAGCCTCATTCAATCAAATTTGCAACGATAGGAGAGTTCCTATCGTCGAGGTTCTAAGGAGAGTTCCTTAAGCCTCATTCAATCAAATTTCCACCGATAGGACAGTTCCTATCGTCGGGGTTCTAAGGAGAGTTCCTTAAGCCTCATTCAATCAAATTTCCAATGACAGGAAAGTTCCTATCGTCGAGGTTCTAAGGAGAGTTCCTTAAGCCTCATTCAATCAAATTTCCAACGATAGGAAAGTTCCTGTCGTCGAGGTTCTAAGAAGAGTTCCTTAAGCCTCTTTCAATCAAATTTTCAACGATAGGAGAGTTCCTATCGTCGAGGTTCTAAGGAGAGTTCCTTAAGCCTCATTCAATCAAATTTTCAATGATAGGGGAGTTCCTATCGTCGAGGTTCTAAGGAGAGTTCCTTAAGCCTCATTCAATCAAATTTTCAACGATAGGAGAGTTCCTATCGTCGAGGTTCTAAGAAGAGTTCCTTAAGCCTCATTCAATCAAATTTTAAGCCCCATTCAATCAAATTTCCAACAATAGGAAAGTTCCTATCGTCGAGGTTCTAAGGAGAGTTCCCTAAGCCTCATTCAATCAAATTTCCAACGAAGGAAAGTTCCTATCGTCGAGGTTCTAAGGAGAGTTCCTTAAGCCTCATTCAATCAAATTTCCAACGATAGGAAAGTTCCTATCGTCGAGGTTCTAAGGAGAGTTCCTTAAGCCTCATTCAATCAAATTTCCAACGATAGGAAAGTTCCTATCGTCGAGGTTCTAAGGAGAGTTCCTTAAGCCTCATTCAATCAAATTTTAAGCCCCATTCAATCAAATTTCCAACAATAGGAAAGTTCCCATCGTCGAGGTTCTAAGGAGAGTTCCCTAAGCCTCATTCAATCAAATTTCCAACGATAGGAAAGTTCCTATCGTCGAGGTTCTAAGGAGAGTTCCTTAAGCCTCATTCAATCAAATTTCCAACGATAGGACAGTTCCTATCGTCGAGGTTCTAAGGAGAGTTCCTTAAGCCTCATTCAATAAAATTTCCAATGACAAGAAAGTTCCTATCGTCGAGGTTCTAAGGAGAGTTCCTTAAGCCTCATTCAATCAAATTTCCAACGATAGGAAAGTTCCTGTCGTCGAGGTTCTAAGAAGAGTTCCTTAAGCCTCTTTCAATCAAATTTTCAACGATAGGAGAGTTCCTATCGTCGAGGTTCTAAGGAGAGTTCCTTAAGCCTCATTCAATCAAATTTTCAATGATAGCGGAGTTCCTATCGTCGAGGTTCTAAGGAGAGTTCCTTAAGCCTCATTCAATCAAATTTTCAACGATAGGAGAGTTCCTATCGTCGAGGTTCTAAGAAGAGTTCCTTAAGCCTCATTCAATCAAATTTTAAGCCCCATTCAATCAAATTTCCAACAATAGGAAAGTTCCTATCGTCGAGGTTCTAAGGAGAGTTCCCTAAGCCTCATTCAATCAAATTTCCAACGAAGGAAAGTTCCTATCGTCGAGGTTCTAAGGAGAGTTCCTTAAGCCTCATTCAATCAAATTTCCAACGATAGGAAAGTTCCTATCGTCGAGGTTCTAAGGAGAGTTCCTTAAGCCTCATTCAATCAAATTTCCAACGATAGGAAAGTTCCTATCGTCGAGGTTCTAAGGAGAGTTCCTTAAGCCTCATTCAATCAAATTTCCAACGATAGGAAAGTTCCTATCGTCGAGGTTCTAAGGAGAGTTCCTTAAGCCTCATTCAATCAAATTTTAAGCCCCATTCAATCAAATTTCCAACAATAGGAAAGTTCCCATCGTCGAGGTTCTAAGGAGAGTTCCCTAAGCCTCATTCAATCAAATTTCCAACGATAGGAACGAGGTTCTAAGGAGAGTTCCTTAAGCCTCATTCAATCAAATTTCCAACGATAGGAAAGTTCCTATCGTCGAGGTTCTAAGGAGAGTTCCTTAAGCCTCATTCAATCAAATTTCCAACGATAGGAAAGTTCCTATCGTCGAGGTTCTAAGGAGAGTTCCTTAAGCCTCATTCAATCAAATTTCCAACGATAGGAAAGTTCCTATCGTCGAGGTTCTAAGGAGAGTTCCTTAAGCCTCATTCAATCAAATTTTCAACGATAGGAGAGTTCCTATCGTCGAGGTTCTAAGGAGAGTTCCTTAAGCCTCATTCAATCAAATTTTAAGCCTCATTCAATCAAATTTTAAGCCTCATTCAATCAAATTTCCAACAATAGGAAAGTTCATATCGTCGAGGTTCTAAGGAGAGTTCCCTAAGCCTCATTCAATCAAATTTCCAACGATAGGAAAGTTCCTATCGTCGAGGTTCTAAGGAGAGTTCCTTAAGCCTCATTCAATCAAATTTCCAATGATAGGAAAATTCCTATCGTCGAGGTTCTAAGGAGAGTTCCTGACGCCTCATTCAATCAAATTTCCAACGATAGGAAAGTTCCTATCGTCGAGGTTCTAAGGAGAGTTCCTTAAGCCTCATTCAATCAAATTTCCAGCGATAGGAAAGTTCCTATCGTCGAGGTTCTAAGGAGAGTTCCTTAAGCCTCATTCAATCAAATTTCCAACGATAGGAAAGTTCCTGTCGTCGAGGTTATAAGGAGAGTTCCTTTAGCCTCATTCAATTAAATTTTCAACGTTAGGAGAGTTGTTATCGTCGAGGTTCTAAGGAGAGTTCCTTAAACCTCATTCAATTAAATTTTCAACGATAGGAAAATTCCTATCGTCGAGGTTCTAAGGAAAGTTCCTTAAGCCTCATTCAATTAAATTTTCAACGATAGGAAAGTTCCTATCGTCGAGGTTCTAAGGTGAGTTCCTTAAACCTCAGACAATCAATTATCAATTTTTCTTCAACGATAAGAAAGTTCTTATCGCAGAGGTTCTAAGGAGAGTTCCTTAACCTCATTCACTCAAACTTTCAACGATAGGAGAGTTCCTATCGTCAAGGTTCTAAAGAGGATTCCTTAACCTCACGGTTTAAGCGGCGAGAACGTTTTCAATGCCCAGCTAAGCCGGACGAAATTTGGTAACGACTTTGCATACGTCATGTCCCATGAAGCATGCAAAAGGGGGCAGCTGTTGACACCCAATTTCGTCCGGCCATTAAAAAATTTTTTAAAAAAAAAATTAATTAAAAAAATTAAATTATTATTATTATTATTACCAAAAATTAAAAATTTTAAATAAAAAAAAATTAATTTAATTTTTTTAGCTTATGGTGGGGCATTTTTGTTTTATAGAATTAGCTTTAAAATAATATATATATATATCTGTGTGTTTATTAGAAAGTTAAATTAATTGTTAATTATTATTTATTATTATTAAAAGAAAAAAAAAAGAGAGAAAAAAATAGAAAGAAAGCTTAGAGCTCCGTTTAAAAAAAAAAATAAAATATTCAGCCTTAATCCCTGGCCTCTCTTTCTTATTCCCAGAACACTAGAAATTTTTCCTGTCTGCCGTTTCACTCCCCCCTTTCACACTTCCGTTTGCCTTAGCGTGCCGTCACTCCTTCCTGTCTCCGTCACGCCGTCATCCCGTCAACGTCGCCGTCGTCCAGCCACCGCCGTCGCCCACGCCGCGTCTCCGTCGCGACGATCTCCTCCCTTCTTCCCGGTCGCGTCCTCTCTCCCTTGGCTGTCGCGTCATCCACCGCCCTCGCCGCCCCACGCCCTCGCCGCCCCACGCCTTCGCCGCCGTGCCCAACTCCGTCCACCGTCGCGCGTTTTCCCCCCGCGTCCGCGTCGTTCTGATACAAACATATTCAAATTTCAATTTTTAAGGTAAAAACCCCATTATAATCCTTCATCTTTTCATTTTCTTTCATTTGAGTCACTAACCTTTTTTTTATCCTTGCAGAAAACTATACTAAGTTTTTTATATTGTTGTTATTATTACTAACCTTTATTATTATTGTTATTATTATTAATAACTAACTTTGCTAACTTTATTAACCTTTATTATTGTTATTATTACTATTATTAACAACTAATTCTAACAACTAACTTTTATTATCTTTATTATTATTATTATAATTCATGGAAGGTTATACCTCCTATTTATTTATTATTAGTGGATGGCCAAAAAGCCTCGCTTTATTTATTTGTTTATTATTTATTGACTTTTAATCTTCCTTTATGTGCTTTTTATTTGCATATGATATTTAATTTCTGCAATTTTTAAGTGGATGGCCAAAAAACCCAACTTTATTTATTTATTTATTTATTTGTCCTTTATTTACTTTATGTATTTTTTTTATAGATGGTCAAACTTATTTCACTTTCGGCTATAAAAATAAAAATAATAACAAAAAAAGAAGTTTTTTTTTATGTGAATAATTAACTTCATTTGTATGTCTAACAAAAAAAATCAATTTTTAACAAAAAAGGCAACCATCTTTTATTATTTTTGGATTACATATTTTTATTTATTTCTTTTAAAGAAAACATTAAAGAAAATCAATAAATTTTTTTAAAAGTAATAGTAATTAACAATTTAAGAAAAAGTAAAAAAAATAATAACAACAAAATATTAAAAAATTATGATTAAATAAAAAAACAAAAATTAATAAAATATTAAATCAATTTCCATATCCGGATGATCCGGCAGGATCCACGGTTTGGAAAATATCAACTTTTTTTTATTGAATAAAAATAAATATAAAGATAAAAATCCATATTTTACGATATGGATTAAATTATTTAAAATTTCATCAAATTCCGTATCCGGGTGACTCAGCAGAGTCCATGGTTCGGAATTAAAACTTCCGTATCCGGGTGACTCGGCAGAGTCCATGGTTCGGAAATATCAAATTTTATACAAATTAATTACTAAAGACTTTTAAACCCGTCTGAATTTAAAAATCCACATCCGACTAATTCAGTTAAAATTTCTAGTTAGAAAATTAACTGAATATTTTTTTAAAGCAAAGCAAAACAAAATTGAAATCAACTAAGGTACCAATTTTTGGGCGTTTTAACAAAGTTGTTTTAACGTAACCGTACTCCCGAATCCCCGAACTCTCGCAGACCAATTTTAAGGTGTCCAATCGACCTGAGCGAAAACCGATTGGTGGCGACTCCCGAAAACGACCCGCCCGTTGCCACAGTAAGAAACATATCGTTGCAATGGATAGTGAATGTCGGACGATAAGGAAGAGGAGACCTCAGGGCCTAGGACAATAGCATGGTACATTTTAAAATCTTAGAGATAGAGTAGAGGCTGGTGAGTGCGAGATGAATGGTGAAAGTTGAGAATGTCGTTGGGTCTTTAGTCTGGTGAAGGAAGGTGAGCATTTGATGGAATTGACGAGGAGGATGGGTCTGGTGGGACTGTAGATGGGCCTATCAGTGGTGACTTCGTTGGAGGGGATGCCGACAAGGTGGTGGCATTGGTGGTTATAGTGTGACAAGAGTAGACTTTTAGTAGAGCTAGATTAGGATTGATCAAAATGTTGTCTACTGTTTATGGCAAAGAGTTAGGGATAAGATTATATGATGAGTGAAAGTTGACTGGGGTAAGAGTTGATTGGATTGGTCTGATCAGAAAAATTAGGGTCTAGAGGATAAATTTGGCCGAATGGGAAAGGTAAGATAGGGTAGTCATCTTGGTTTTATGGTGGAAGTTTATTCAAAGGGATTATATGTTCATGAAAAGTGACATCTCGAGAATTAAAAAAATTTCTTGCTTTCAAGATCAAATAAACAGTACCCTTTTTGCCCAAGGGGATATTTGACAAAGATATAATGGCGTGCATAATAATAAAAAACTGCTACTGTTGTATTAGAGAAGATCACACTGCGAGCTATGTTAGGCTGGATGGAATGAAGGATCCACATTATCACCAAATCATTGTAGCATTGCCATAACAGGAATCTTACATCGGTTGCTGGCGGGGCCTTTACGAATTCATCGATTAGACTAAGCTTATTCTTGGCATTGAGGCTGAGATGCATAGAATGACTCGATTCACCATAGTTGCATTCGTCCAGCAGTGTGCTAACTAGGGTGAGTCTTAATGTGTCTAAATATTGCAAGACCAGATGATCAGGTAGTGAACTGTCCTTCCCCTCCGTGTCTTCAATTGGTTCAACCATGTCGACTGGTGTGGATTTGTTTTGGGTGGTGAAATGTGTTGAACTAAAGGCACCAGAATTGGTGCTCTGATACTATAAACAAATTGATATGGGAAAGTATGTCTGTATAGGTTTGCCTTTATACAAAATTGGCTGAGAGCTATTCTAGGAATACAATTATGTACAGAATCATAATCCTGTAATTTCTCTATTTTAATTGCTGATTGAATGCTTGGTCCACAATTTTCTCCATTGTGCATTTTAATTCTAATCACAAATGAATACTGTTTGCCTTGGTTACTTTTCTTTCTTTTAACATCTTGAAACTTGCAAACAATGTAAATAGCTGGGTTATTCACAGGTTGAATTTCATGGTTTAGCTTTTAATTTTATGCTCAGTAGCTGAACAAAGACATATTTGAGGCAATATACTACTATGCCCTGAAAGTTTTTTCTACAACTGCCGTAGAAGTTGGCCCTTATGAGACCTATTATGGAAGTACCATTAGCATTGTGAATATAATCCATTTAAGTTTTGTCGGGTGTGCAAACAAACATAGGCATTCATTCTTTAAAGTCTTTGGCTGGTTTGTTCTTTAAAGGAATTTTTTGGTTGAGAATGGGTTAGATCAATCCTTCATTGTCTACCAGTTTGTGGTTAATGGTAAATAAATACTTTATTACTTATTTCTTTCTGGGACTATTACATGGTGCATATATTTTTTATGACTTAAAGTTACTGGTAGCCAAATAAAGCATCTTAAACTTGATTATAATTTGTTTTAGGGTTCATGGGTTGGCACTCATTTAGTACCTTTTAGTTTAGATTTTGAGGTATCAAAATAAAAGGGAATAGTTATTCTTTTGATTGCCTCTTAGCTATCTATCAAATTGCAGTGTGTTCTTCAACATGACATATAGGGTGTGACTCCATTAAGCAGGTGGGATTGGGAGGCCCTCTAAGAAATGATAGCAAAGAATGGAGTTAGAAATTCACTTCTGGTAGCTATAATGCCAACTTTATTGACTAGCCAAATACTAGGAAACAATGAATGCTTTGAGCCATATAAATCCAACATATATAGTCAGAGAGTTCTTAGGTTTCCTTGTTATCTATACCATTAGTCTATTAGCTATTATGGCAATCTCATATAATAATTTTCTGTTTGCCTTCTAGTAGTGAATTTGTTGTGGTTAACAATCACCTTTTTTCATAACTAGACTTAGACAGGCCTTTGGTCTCTAGTTATAAAGAACAAGTTAATGCATGAAAATGGTTTTGTTTATAATATCCTTAAGATACCAGAGGATTTGAAACCTATTTACAAGTATGATTTGATATTCTTGTCTTAGGCTTTCATCTTCAATTGGCCAAACTCTACTTGCCCGAGCTTTTTTTTTTTTATCATTTAAATTCCACTGGGCTTTAAGTTTTTCTAATTTGGCAAGATCATATGGGAAATCAAGCAAAAAACTTTGGTTGATATGGCCGTGGATCGTGGTTGCTATATAGACTAAAGTCAAAGTTTAGACATACATATGGACCAACCTAATTTTGAGAAGCTCACTTCTTTACACTTCCATGCCTAGCCCAAGGTAGTCTTTGTTCCCTATTTCATCGTTGTTTGTTATGGTGTTACTATTTTTTCCTAAATGAATCATTTAGTTAAACTATAATTTATGAGGATTCTTATTATTTTCACGTGGAAATGTTCATTATAGGCTGTTACTTTTAGATTGCTAGTTCAGTGTAAAACTTCTCTATTGAATTCTTTGGTTCTGCACCTTGACTTATACCAATCCTTTTTATAATGTGCATTGCTTTCTTTTGCATATAAATAAGCATTCAAGTTGGCAACATTAATTTCAAATCCTCATTCATGTTTGGCTTCATGTAGGGTTTGAAGACTGAAATGTATTATCTGAGGTCACATGCCATAGCCGATGCCATCAAGTTTATAGTTAATACTTCCACGGTTAAGGTAATAACTAATATATCTAGTTTCAAGCAACCACACTTACTTGAGTTAGTGCCTTCCAATGTCACTGAGTCCTTGTGATACTTCCATGGCTTGTGGGACCTGAGCTTTCTATATCTTGCTATTCATGGTATGCAAATATTAGGATTGCCCATGTAGATAGGGGTTCCATATCGTGTACATGTTTATAAACTCTATTTTTAGCAGTGTCCATTTAAATCCTTGTTCTTGCCTTGTTCCTTAAGATAGTAAGACATTCTTTAGTTGCCCTTAGACTTTAATTAACAACTCCAATATGGAATGAGAAAAAAAAAAAAAAGAAAGATACCAAGAACAGAACCATTGAGATCAAAGGCAACCTCAAACTCTTTTCATATGATAATAAAAAATACATATATTTTTTTTTTAAAAGAGGAAAATGAATAACTAGAAAACTCAATGGAAGAAACTTTTTTTGGTATTACAAGAGGTAGAAAATCGGTCAAGTCAAGTGTGAAAGACAAAAAAGGTCAATTAGATTATTAGAAGTAAGATAAACACCAAAACACACACATGAGTTACAAAAAATAAATGACAAAAAATGGTAAAGAGGAGCAGTGTGATGTGAAATATAAATGACACTATTCTTTTTTCTCTTTTCCTGAAAAGATTATAAACAAACGTCACTTTGCTTTTGTTTTTCCTTCCTACCAGAAATTTACTCCAAACCTGCGACCAAGTAAGGGTAAATATTATTCGGATAAAATAAAAAAAAAAACAAAAAATATTGACTACATTTGGATAAAATCATTCTGTTACGTTGCTAATTTAGTTTGTTTGGATCAAAATCAAATTTCATGTTTGGTTATTAGATTGGTTATTGAATTATATATTTAAAATCGAATAAATCAAATAATAATAAATATTTTATCATTATTGATATTGACCATACATATACAAAACTATTTCCTACTAATTTTGGACTATAAATTGTTTGTCCCTTTTTAATTTTAGCATGATAGATAAATTTTTTTAATGTTCATCTTATTTTTTTTATTTATTATATGCCTAGATCCTAGAAAAAGGAATAAAAAAAACCTAACCAAATAAACCAAAATATAATTCAAATGGTTTAGATCGGTTCTAGCATGTAATTTGGTTAATTCAAAAGCACTTTGTAAAAACCAAAAACTGATTGGATCATTGTGTTTAGATTGATTCCGAACCGAACCAACCAAATATTCACTCCTACCATCAAGTAGTAAATTGCTCTAAAGATCCTTTATAATTGTTGTGATGACTTAATCGCCAATATCTATGCTTGAAGGGAGTCAGGTTTACAGTTAGTTTTAGAATTTGATATGATTTATGAATGAGACAATTTTTTCAAACTTATTACTATAATTTTTTTAAACTTCTAACATTAAATATTACTCCATCCATTTCATAAAGGATAATGCATTTTTTTGGTCACAAAAATTAAGATGTGTATAGTTTATGACATTTTTTTTTCTCTATTTTTACCTCTGAAATTAATTTTTTTTTTGTTATGTGTAGTAAGAGTTTTAATGAAGATTAAAAAAGAAAAGATTCATTTTAGGGTTTCATACAGTAAGAGTTTAAATAAAAATAGTAAGGTCAATTGAATGTTGAAAAATTTCTTATATTGCTCAGCAGACAAGCTCCCAGATGATGATGCTTTTAGCTGGTTACTTTCTTTGTTGTCGATTGCATTAAGGAAGTATGGAAAATTGGGATCACGTGCTTGAGCCATCTTTATTGTTTCCTCTATTTTTCTCCATCAATCTTGGTTTCTCGTTGTCAGATATGTTGTCCAAGAAGCCATTGTTTGTGTAGGTGGAACCGACTCTGATACCATGAAAGAATTTAAAGTGAAGAATTTGTTCTTCATGCACATCATTCTACATAGCATAAGCCTTTATGTGTAGACACTACAAAGTCTCCTAAAGTTACTCAATTGCTTGGAAATAAACTAGTAAGGCATTTAGCCCTTATCCTACATGATAAGTACAAGACTTGTTAATTATATATGAAAAAATACATATACAAGATAAACACGTGCTTCAATAGTACTTGATCACAGGTCTAGCCCATCTTCGAGGTGTCTTGTAGCCCATTTGGCCTCACAGGGGACCAACTTAAATCTGTTTGTGAGAATTGCAACAATGGCTAACACTAGGAGATCACACCTCAACAATGAAAGTGGCCATGAGGAGGTCCGGGATGATGCCAGAACAGGGGCAAAACAAGTCCTTCCCATCGATTTAGAGGGTCTAGTTTAGGGGCCATAAAATTGGCCCGCCTCTTCTTGACGAGATCTAGCATAAGGAAGGGCCCCAAGGCCATCATAGATGACTAGTTCAATAACCTGAAGCTTCCCATGCTAGAGGAATTGTTTGAGGAACTTCATCAGAAGATTCGAAGAGCTTTACCTTAGCTACCAGAGGATGGACTAGAGAGTTACCAGGGAGACGTGCACCAACTAGCCATAATGCCTAAAGGAACAGTGGACCCTCTAGAGGTTCGTTGGCAGAGGGAGAGAACTCGAGAAGAGCTAGAGGCCAGCAATGTTAATTCGGTCTTCCAACATTTATACGAGATGAAAGAGTGGTTGAAGGAAGAGCCAAGAACTGTCAGGAACAGCAACTGAACATCAATTATCTATGCCTCTAGCTATTCATGGATGATATCTGGAATGCTCAATTAAAGAAATGAAAAATATGTAAAGTTTTGAGACTAGAGTAAAGATGTTTTTCCCTCAAGTTTCCCCTTAAACTGAATCAAGAAATCGAAAATGGACAAGTTGAACTTCACGAGCCCAACTACTGCCCACTTGTTAGGCCTGGTTAGGCCCAGATTGGTCCGAACTCCCGCCCTCTCTTTGCCTCTCTCAAATTTCAGCAGTACCATAAATTTATTCCGCCAAAAATATATTCAAAAACCCGCCTGCCCTTTCTTTCTCTCTGCTAAAGATCAATGGCGATTTCGCCGTCGAAGACGGGAGATCAGCTTGCTACCATACCAGAAGAAGAATCTCGGCTTTCTTCTCTCATCTATGGTTCGATCTTCATACTTCAAACTCTCCTCTACATTAATTTGTTTATTCCTAATTTCTTGCTGCATTTACGAACACGATATCGAAATCTGAAGTTCTAACTTGTTTGCGATCAGTTTGATTTCGAATCTGCTAGAGTTGTGGATGTAATTCTACGTTTAATCAAGATAGCTTAGATCTGACCAGCTCAGTTTCTTCAAAGATCATGAATCCGATAGGCGCGAGTTAGTTTCTCATATGGGAAAATCTTCTGAGGTGACGAGATTCTTCTTCTGGTATCGGAGCGAGTTGACATCCGGTCTTTGACGGTGAAATTGCCATTAATTTGTTTAGCCCTAATTTCTTGCTGCATTTACGAACACGATATCGAAATTTGAAGTTCTAACTTGTTTGCGATCGGTTTGATTTCGAATCTGCTAGAGTTGTGGATGTAATTCTACTTTTAATCAAGGTAGCTTAGATCTGATCAGCTCAGTTTCTTCGAAAATCATGAATCCTATAGGCGAGATTTATAGATTTATAGTTTCTTATATGGGAAAATCTTCTGGGATAGTGATTATTGTTTAATTAACAGTGCCGAGATTCTCCTTTTGGTATCGGAGCGAGCTGACCTCCGATCTTCGACGGTGAAATCGCCATTAATTTGTTTATCGCTAATTTCTTGCTGCATTGACTAACACGATAACGAAATTTGAAGTTCTAACTTGTTTGCGATCGGTTTGATTTTGAATCTGCTAGAGTTGCGGATGTAATTCTACGTTTAATCAAGGTAGCTTAGATATGATCAGCTCGGTCTCTTCAAAGATCATGAATCCTATAGGCGAGATTTAGTTTCTTATATGGGAAAATCTTCTGAAATAGTGATTATTGTTTGATTAGCAGTTTACATGGCAGATTTTCCATTTTTGTTTTACGATCTGGAGTAGCAGAAGGATGAATTTTCCTGTGTTTGGTACAGATACATCTCAGCAGCTCCAGACGGCACTGGAGAATATGCTCAAGATGATAAGGTGGAATACCAGACTTTGCGAATTTTTCTCCCCTCCTTGCAATAAATTGGAAATTGGACCTTTATTAAGATAGATCGGCTTCTTTTCGTTCCCTGTCTTGTGCTTCATTCTGCGAAATGTGCATAATACTCTATTTCTGTTGGTGGTTATTTTCTCATATTTTTGTTGGAATTCCTTCCAGCGAAATTGATCAGAACACTGGGGAAATAGCGGAAGAGATATACAAGTGCAAAGAATTTGCGCTTGATAGGAAGAAATCATTGGATGAGGAGAAGGAACAGTTTCAGAAAGCTGCCTACGCTGTTCTGGAAATGCTTAATGCTAGGGACTAGAACTACCAAGTACAAAGGCAACAATGTCTGAGGTTCCTGAAAATTGTCGTATTTTGGTAAGATGTTGCTACTTTGCTCCTTCGATTTGACATGTTTCAAAGCCCTATTAGATTGTTACCTCAACTACCCAACTCAGCTGTCATTGCAAGTTCTAGCCCTTTGTTTTTCTTGTATTTTCTGCTCTGTCAAAGCAGCAGACATTGAGCTGAACTAGTGTAGGTAAAGATGCAGGTCTTAGGTGCTTGTGGCATATTAGATTCATCATAGCCATTAAGCCATATAGTTAGTGGTTGTTTAGGTATCAAATCTTATTTTTAAATGATATACAAGTGGTCATTCTCTCTTACTGCATTTAATTCTTCAACTTGTGAACCATCAGCCATGAGAATGGTGCTTCCTTGTCTTCTAAACTTTTTCTCTGCAATCATAAATTTAACAAAGTTGAAGTCAAATCTACTTTATCTGCATAATATCAATCCAACTGTTAACCAGCCAACAAAGTTCTGACATGTGAATGGTGGAAAACCTTGTCTTAGTTGCCTAATAGGAGCATGGCCTACATGTTTGCTTTGAAGTCCTACAACTCACAATTTGATTGATAGCTAGCTTGTAGATTGTGAGTTTCAAAACCTGTCATGGCTTTCTTCAGGTTGGTTGACTTTTGGGATTTCTCTGCCTGGGTGTTGACAATATTATTCTAATCAGTTTTCTTAATTTCAGTCAATGCATGCTATATTGAAAGTACATTGTATGTCATGCATAGATAAAATAAAGAATCTATCTTCAGCTGGCACCTCAATAAGGTCAAGGATTTGCCTATATCTGATTTTTATTAGATCAGTAGCAGGACTTAGCAATAGTAGCTTGTAGTTCTGAAAGTACCTGCTAATTTGAGTAGTTCTTCAGTTTTCTCTGGCAAAATTATCAGCTTCCCATTGCTGTAACTATATGCGCTATCATTTGGATGGTGGCCATGGATTATCACTTGAGTGGGGGGTCCGTTTGGCAATGGATCAGAAGTTTCTCCAGTTCCTGCAAAGCAATAACAAACAGTTAAACATTACTAAAAATTAAAACGAGAAAAAGTATGGCTTCATGTTATGTGCACCAAGAATGTGATTGGTGAACTTGGAGAGGGACTGCATTTCTGTTTCCCTCACTGGAGTTGCATATTTCTGCTGTGCTGGGACTCAAAAGTCGGAACAAACAATTAACCCAACACATTTTAGGAGAATCAAATCAATAGTTTCTGTTGAAATCATCTTAGAGGCTAAATTTTCTGGCCATCAAACGAATTCCAAGGGGGCTGCCATTTTTCAGCCATGCATGCAATTTTTGCTGTAGCATGTGTATGGTCGGGTTTGACCATTCACCTGTTTTTTTTCTTTCATTCAATAAATATTTTCAGTAACTATCTAAGCAAGCCTTTAGATTACCATGTATCTTTGGTTCTGCAGAAGGATCTTGTGTTTCACCATCGTTTTGCTCCTCCGACTGCACCAAATGCTGCAAAGTTCAATCACGAATCAAATATCTTTTAGAAAAGACATGGTAGTTTGTAACTGAAGAAAAAGTTGGAAGCGGTTTGTGCTTTTACCAACTTTCAATAATAGTTGAATATATACCTCTATGTTAGGGTCGCTCAGCAGTTCAGGTAAGAAGGGTATCTCCTCTAGAAGTTCTTGTTTTAGTTCCTTCAAATACTGAAAACAAAATAACAATAATTTTGATGAGACTTCAATAGTATTCTTCACTGGGATTTGGAAATGTGTGTTTGATCATAGATGATTCTAAGACTTCCCGAACAAGAGAGCTCCCTTTATATGTGATCCTTGTAAATGTAACTTGAAGGGTTATTGAATTTGGTCAGTGACATCAGACTTCCTACATTTCAGTTATCGTGTTGACTATTACCTCTGGAGTCAGTTGAAGATCTGCTTTTTCTTTCTGTTTACTCTCACTTCCTGGAGGTTACTAATTCCTCTTGATTTGTTGAAAGTGTGAAACAACACTAATTACGGTTCTCCAAACCTGAATGAAGTTGCCAATAATTATCTTTCCATCCTTGCTTTGTGGTTGTACCATTTGTTTGAAGTGATGATGGCTAATCCGAATAACCTGCGAGAGCCTCTTGGTTCTGACTGTAAATGGCTGTGGGATGTTGAAAACCACCCCAACCTCTCCGGCCATATCTGCGGGTCCAAGTTTTGACAGAAACTATGGGGAAAAAGTAGTTTGGAGAGATGGGAAATCAGAAGGTTTTCAGTATTAAAAGAATGTAAAATATTAATTACGTTTGAGCATAACTCTTAAATCTTCCTGGATTCTACTGTCTATACCTGTTCTGTCCCATTCTTGTATGTCAACACATCCTGCAGTTTTGCATTGAATCAGGTTGAATAACTGAGGTTGTGAAAGACAAAATTAGCCTGAGAGAGAGTGAGCATGACAGATTGCATACCACCGCTCCAGACACCAAAATGTAGAAATCTGTTGGTATCTCATTTTGCAAAATGATTTCTAGTTTTGGTGGAAAATACTCTGCCTTCATCTCTGACACCTGAGAAAATTCCAAACTTAGAACTTCTTGATTCACAAATTTTCATTCTTCAGGAAGTAAATACTTTGCACAGTTTATACCAGCTGCACTGTCAGGTCTTCAGAGACTCCTTTGAACAGGTAGCTCTTTTCAACGGTCCTGCGGAATAGATGCTGGGAAATGCTGGATCTGATTGCCTTCGGCAGGTCCTGCAGAACTTCCTCTTGTTGCAACTCTGCAGTCTTGAACTTGAGTTGCATATGGGCCAGCATTTGCTCCCTCAGTCCCTCTGGAAGCCTGTTCTTGCTTGCATACCGTAACAACTCATGGATAGTATCCCTCTGCGAAACACCAGATTACTTGAGGTAATTAGGCATTTTGTTGGTTAAGCAAAAGAATTGGATGATTTGGTATTGAACTGTACCATGGCGAAGGTTCTGGTGGCTGCATGGACAACGAGATTGGTCATGTTACCGATGATATAAGCAGTGAGGCCAATGTTGAACAACATGTAAATCATGTTGAAGATCTTCTCTCCGGTGTTGACTGCGTGCAAGTCTCCATAGCCAACAGTGGTGAGAGTGACGATTGACCAGTAGAGAGAGTAAGTGTAGCCCAACCAAATGCTTCTGTGCTTGAAATCATGGACCTCTGTTCCAATCCAGGTGTTTTCTGGGTTGCTGTGGTGCACAGCTAGCCAGTAATAGACGCAACCAGCTGAGTGAACTGCAAATAGCGTAACCTGCAGGGCAAGCAAATGAAATGAGGAAGATCCTAAACCACAAAACAATTGCGTGGTGTTTTTGATTGGAGCTGGCTTACACAAACTAGTTTGATGAGTCTGGTCAAGAAGTAGTTAAACTGGGTGTCCTTCTCCAACCTGAGAGAAATTAAACGGTTTTAGGAGGATGGAACTGGATCGATGAAGTAGAGCTGTAAAACTTGAGGATGAATTTACAGAAATTATACCGTTCGAAAAGGCTGCTCACACGCCACAAACGCCATAGGCGAAGCAAGTTGAGATAAGCGAAGGCCTGGCCTCGGTGATTTTCGCCGGTGAAAACTCTGTAGAGAGGTTGAAATGGGGTGGTTGAGGCAACATCCATGAAGAACCAGAACCTGGTCACATATCTAAGAAAACCAAACAAGAAAACTTGCTTCAGTAAACATGTGATGAGTAGAAGGAATCAGTATTTAAAGAGATAAGTAGAAGAATAAACTTCACCTGGCGGCGATTTTCTTGTGATCGTCGACAAGAAGATAAGTCGATGTATCCAAATAAGCAACGAAGAAAGTCAAGACGATGTCGATGGCAAAGAAGGCATCGACCACCAGGTCGATGACCGAGAGGGCTCCATTTGCACCTCTTTGGAAAGCCAACTCGAAAGTTGATGCCCATGCAGAGTATATAACCAGAGCCACCAAGAACGTCTGCCACCATCTGAATTGTTGAAGTAGAAAAAATAAAAGCAACAAAAAAAACATCAATAAAAAAATACTTCCTTTATTACGAATTAGTTTAAGGCTAAAAATACTTCCTTCGTCACATAAAGATAATGTATTTTTCTGAGGGTAGAAATTAAAGTGTTCGTATTTTTTTTTTGTCTCAAAACTAACAGTAAAAAAATTGATTCCTTTTTTGGTTATGTTTACTAAGGATTTAAATGATAATTAAAAAAAAGTTAAGTTTTGTATAATGAGAGTTTTAATCAACATTAAGAAAGAAAAGATTATTTTTTTAAAATTTGTATAGTAAAAGTTTGAATAAGGTTAATAAGATGAATTGTATGTTAAAAACTTTCTGAAAACACAAATGCTTCACCCTTTCTAGAACGGCTAAATAAAAAATATGTTGCATATTTTGAAATGCATGGAGTATTACTTGTTGCACAAGAAAAGCAAATTTGTCAAATATCAAGCGATAATAGCTAAGTACATAAACATGCGCTAGGTCGGTCAGTAGGTAAAGATGTTTAGTGGGCCGATGTGGCCCGGCCAGGCTTGGGCCTAGGTTGGTGAGGCCTAGGCGTGGCCCGCTTGAAGGCGGGCTAGGCCTGTGCTATGTTTTAAAAAAAAAATTATTTAATTAGTTTCACATTATCATTTCTTTTAAAGAGGGAAACACCATAACTTGATTAGATTTTATTAATTAAAAAAATGAAATGGCATTTAAAAAAATTGAAGCGACTTGTCTATTTATAGGAGATGCCATTTTTTGTAAACAAAAATAGTCTCAAAAATAAGTTGTTACTAGTTGTTAGAATGGACAAAACAGTAATTTGAGGTTAAAAAGCAAGCTTAGAGCCATTGGGGGGCCTTAAAATGCAATTTGTCCACTTTTGAACGAATTGAAGAATAAATGTTCAGATTAACCCGCCAAACCTGGCCCGGGCCTACCGAGCCTGGGTCTAGCCTTTGCCTAGGCATAGGCCTCAATTTGGGCTAGGCCAAGCTGGGCTTACTTAATACCTCATTCTTCCCTAGGCTCATAACTAACTTACTTCTACCGTGCCTTTCCCTAAGCTGGGCCAAGTTGAGCTTTGACCGGACTGAGTTAAGTTTGACCTTAAGCCGGGGCTAGGCTAACTACACACCTCTACCGATAGGTTCATTTCATCGTGGACAATATTCCAGTTTTTGGAGTCATGTAACGCAACTTTAAAACACTCGTAAGAATGTCTATAAATATTTTTGGGATTAAAAAAATATAGAATTTGGTCCCTAAACAACACCCATTATTACATTTTACCAATTCGGTCTTGAGACAAATAAATGTATACGAGCTCTTATCCTCTTATTGTTTGCCAGCTAGACATAGTCCGATTGACATGAATGTTACCATGTTGTGTGGTTGATTATAATTCAAATTTTGGCTTATGTAAGAAATTTCTTCCCTTTTAGGACTAATGAGATTTCTTCTATTTAAAGTTAATTTTTGAGTGGAAAAAAACTCATCGTTTTTTCTACATCAGGGTCAACTGAAATCAAACATTAGAATAGATTATTCAAATTTAATTATTCCCTAGACATTATTGGTATTTTGCTTAGTTCCTGAACTAATTCAAATGTTGCAATTTTCTCCGCTTAACTTGGCCCTTCCTAAGGCAATCCCTTGTTTTGTGGCGGATGCTAGCCCCATGAGCATGCCCCAATTTATCGCTTGATGATGGTGAATTTACAAGATCCAACCAAAACAAGTATTAAAAAAAAATTGTGCTCTCTTTTATAAACTTATCCTCATTAATAAGAATCAATCCTCAACTTAGGCTTGGTGATTTAAGATTTTAAGGAGACTTCTTAGATGCATCCGGGTAGGCATACAATAAATTTAAAAGAATTTTAGAATCGGATAATGGTAATTCTGAACTTTATACTGTGTAGTGCTATTTTACTTGCGCATCTAGTATTACTTAGTGTCCAATTCAAAATCTCTATTTTTTAATCCTGCAATTCTATTGTCTAATCCTAAATTATTATTGTTTAAACCCATCATTTTTTGTATGTACATGCTGTTAACTTAAATGATTATCATTTTTCACGTCACATGCATGATTTGCGTAATATGCGCTTAAGAAAAGCTCATAAAATTTTTTCCCTTTGTTCCTCAGTTCAAATGAAAAATTGTATCCAGTTTTCCCGATAAATTTAGATCATCGCATATATTGAACACTAAAAGATCAAAAAAAATATTTGAATTTTGTAACGTGATGATGCCGTAAATATTTTAAAGGCCATCGAACTTTAACATTTTTCCTTGAAAATTTTATTATTCCAGCTTGGATATTGAACAGTTTCAATTGGGTCCAAGGGCGCTTCTAGTGACCAGACTGAAAATTCAGACAAGCTTTTTAGAAAAACACTTGTTAGGCCAATTCCGTCTGAGAGAATTCGACCACTCTGGCTAGTATAATAGAGAAGTATGTTAAAAAGAGAGTTTTGGGGCTTAGAGTTTCAAGAAGTAAAATTGATTCAATTTTCAATTGGTGTTAAATTTTTGGAAAATAAGAACAAAATGGTCCGCCATTGGGTGAGTATGACTTGGATTGGTCAAAATTCTAGTGAAACCGAATCAATCAGAAATAGACTCAGTTCCAAAAAAATTCTACATAACTTAAGAACCGAAAATTGAATAAAATCAAAATCATGGCTCTGAAATTTTTTGTTTTAGTTCTCAAATTTTTTAGTTTATACCATATAGCTATAATAACACTAAAATCCAATAAAATTACATCCACAACCATTGCTCAATAATGGTTTGTGAAATTAGGATGCCTTTGTGGAATGGGATTGGGATAGCCAGGACTTAATTAGGATAGGTTTAGAAATAAAAAAAAACTAAAAACACCTATAATATAATTTTTTAATAAATAATTATACATTTGAAATTAAAAATTTTATAATATATTAATACATATGTCTCGGATTGGTTTTATATAAAACTAGAACTAATAAAAAAAAAATGATGATCTTTCCAGAGGTGGAACTCACCTGCAAACCATCATTAATTTTTACCTAACTTAACCCAACCTACTATTGTTAGATTGGGTAAACTCATAATTTTACCCGACTCATGCTCACACTTAATTCAAACGGACTTATTGGGACTTTAAAATAATGTGAGCCCATGAATGGCAAGAAGTTCATCGTTATTCAACAATCAAATGAGTCTGTTAATAAAAGTGATGGACAATTCTGTTATCACTTTCTTAACTTTTACATATTTTTGCACAGATATCCAAATGTTAGGCTCGTTAGCTCTATTTAAAGGTAAAAATATCAAATTTGCCACTAAAATTTTTGGTTGGAAGCAGATATGCTATTATAGTTTTTTTTTTCACTCAATCTTTTACTAATGTTTTAAAATGGGCCGGATATGTCATTGAAATTTCAAATTAAGAGTGGATATGTCACTAGCTGTTAAAAACCTAATGGAAAACGTTAAAAAGCCAATGAAAAATGTTAAAAATAACAAATTTTAAAATTTTAAGATGATAACGCAAGTTGAACAAACTTCAAAGATTCTCTCTCTCTCTCTCTCTCTCTCTCTCTCTCTCTCTCAAAAGAATGCCAACAAAGAGATTAGATGGTTGAGACAAAAAGAGGGCAGTAATGAGGTTGGGGCACTAGTGACAGAAATGTCAACAGGGCTGAATTGTTAATGGCAGATATCAGATCCTTTTTTGGTAAAAATATCCAAAGTTTTAATTATTTTTAAAGATGCATAATAATCCCAAGATTTCAAAACCTAGTATTTTTACTATTTTCTGTTATTTTTTTAACCAGCAGTTGCATATTCGGCCAATTTTAAAACTGTAGTTGGAAATTAAAGAAACAAAACTATAGTGACATATCTGCTCTCTACCCAAAACATTAGTAGCAAATTTGATATTTCTGCCCTATTTAAACAAAACAACTGTTTACACAGCATTTTGCAGCTTTCCATAAAAATTCAATTTAACCACGGAAAAGACTCAGCTTGAGCTTCTGGACACCATTGAAAAAGTTCAACGGCTTGGTAGGAAATGAAAAAATACAGGTGGCCCGCCCCGCTGGGCAAAAATGTCGAAGTTCGACGGCCATTTCCGTGTGTTAGTGTTGCTTCTATAGTTGCCTAAAAGTTAGGGTAAAATAAATGACACTTGCAACCAAAGGTGAGCCATTCATTTGGAACCTTAAAAGGGTTCAATATACCTTTCAGGTTATTATTTTAAATTGAAGTGAATTTCATTAGTTAAATTGCATAAAGAAATTAAGGGTGATAATTATTCGTTTTCTTCTATTTAATGGCAAATTAATGTTTTTATGATATTGACTAGATAACAATTTGATTAACTTCAGAAAAAAATGTGGATATATTTTAAGGTTATGGAGGAAAGTGAAATTTCGAAAAATTTTAGGAAATAAGTATATAATACTAAAAACAACAATTATTTGGCACTTCCGAAAGTCAAATATCATTGCATAATATTAAGCATTTTTTTTTGTATTAGAATGGATTTAAGAATTTGTAATAGTTAGTTAGGGAGAAATTAGTTAGTTTCCCTTGCCATTTTTTTACTATCAGAACTTGCCAAGTAGAGGATGAGGGATTTGAACCCTTGATTAGACATTTGGGAGGCCAAAGCCTCAACTAATTCATCTAGGTGTCTAGTTTGAGATAATATAGCCCAATGTATTTCACAAGCTTTCAATGTATTTTCATATGAGAATGTATTTTTTTTATATAGGCAACATAAGTGCATATACTATAGAATTAATACGGTAGGATGAGAGTAAATAGCACTCTTCGTCCTTGAACTAAAACATATGTTTTGGATTCATCTTAAAACTACACAACGTTACACCATTTATCCTTTAACTATGAAAATATTATACCAATCACCCAGTCGTTAACTGTAACCATTAAAATGAATGGAAGAAACCATAAAAACATTAGTTTTAACCCCTAAAAACCTTCTATTTATCATAAAAACCTCAAAACTTTTATATCTTACAATAAAACCACATTTTCCTAACCGTCATCCCTCCTCCATGATTGCCTCCATCTTTTTTTTCGGCCATTCGATTCTTGCGTCCTCTGTCATTGATTCCAAGCCAACCTCTATATTTACGAGCACACCTCCCCCTTTTTTCCTATTAGATTGTCGATGGTTGTATTCCTCTCGTAGTGTATGATTGTCTCCCTTCAGTGGTGCACATCATCTTTATCTAGTGGAGCGCGATTGTCAATTATCATCTTTTTCTGGCAATGCACGATTGAAAAGAAACGATGATGTTGGAGCACGATTGAAGAGAGATGTCTAGATAAGATCGAAAGGAAACGACAATAGAGGATAGTGATGGGCAAAATCGGAGTGTCATGGGAGAGTGCTACGAACGAGGACACTTAATCAATAGGAAAGCACGATGAGATGGCAGCAGAAAATAGTGACAGAAGACAACGACGAAGGATGGCGATCGATGAGGAAAAAGGCTGCGCTCTGGCCTTAATGGTCTTTTCTTAGCCTTTTACTCCCCTTTCTTCGTTGATTAATCGTCCGCGATGGCTGTAATGTGGAATGTCGGTGGCAGGATAGGGCGTGATGGTGGCAAATCAGTGCTGGCCATAGCAGAGATGAAGGTCATGAGGGGTGGAGGAGCAAGGGTGAAGGTCATGACAGGACCGTGGTTTTATTGTAAGATGTAAACATTTTATGGTTTTTATGACAAAAGGAAGGTTTTTGGGGTTAAAACTAGCTTTTTACCTTTTTTTATCTATTTTAACAGTTGTAACTATCGACAGGATGATTGGTGTAACATTTTTATAGTTAAAGAATAAATAATGTAATGTTTTGTGATTCTATGATGAATCCAAAATATGAGTCTTAATTCAGGGATGACGGGTGCTATTTACCGAAAGAAAAACATATCCATTGTAGAATTAATAAACATAAAGATGGTATAAGAAATTATAAGATCTCCTAATTAAAAAACAGACTAACACAACTATTTTTTCAATCAATTCTACACAATGTGTAACAATTATAGGTATTTATATGTAAGGGAAAGAGGAAATACTGGCTTTTTAGAATCTTAAAAACACTCAAAGTAACAGCACAATATTATATATAGAAAATGAGGACATCCGCGTTGAACCCCTGATTCAGCTCAAGGCCAATGGGTTGGGGATTAACACAACTAACCATTGAACCTCCATTAGTGGACTAGCTAGAGTGAGAATCTTTTTAAAGAATATGTATCGTGATGCAAAATCCAAAATAATCTGTACCGTCGAGTATCTCGAATCTCGAAGCAACTTTTGCTCCAACTAATTAATTAGTCATTACATAAAATTAAAAAAAGAAACGTAGCTAATTAACATCTGGTAATTATTTTTTTAAATTAATTGTCCTTTGCAATTGGAACCTCTAATTCATCAGCTCTAAGAAACAAAGTCAGCGAGAAAGAATAATTACAATTAATTTGTTTTATTTTCCAAGAAATAAGCTTGATTATTAAGCTTAAGCAAGTACTTAATAATAATAATAATAATAATTACTGCTTAAAGTGAGTTTCCATAAACAAAATAAAAACTACTTGAAAAGAGAAAATTAGATCAAGGATTAATTACCTGTATCTTCGATCATAAGGAGCAATAACGTATCGCCGGAGATGGAGGTACCCGTCGTCTACCACCGTCCCAAACGCCGGCAACAGGCTGCTGGACACCGTTGCCAAGGTCCTTATCTCGCCGCTTGATCGTCTCCGCAACAGCAAAGGCAAGGGCGACCTTGATTCCGACATTATTACTACTACTGTATACTAGTAGTATCTCTTGGGAGAGAGAGAGAGAGAGAGAAGCAAATAAGGTCAATGTGATGGGAGTGAAGCAGCCTCTCCAAAATATTCAGGTAATCTAATAAGGTCAATGTGAGTGGAGGGAAACAAGGGAATTAAATATGTTTACATATACTGCGTGATATAATTATTCTTTTTTTGGTAAAAAAAGAAAAAAGACATAAATAGATTAAGTATAAACTACAAAACATTGCCCACATCTTGGTTAGAAGTACAATTTATCCCCTTCTATTCTAGAAACCAAAGCTTCACCCCTAATTAATGTGAGCACTTTTTTAAAAGTTGCTCGATAGTTATTTTCAATATTTTCTGTGTTCTACTATTTTTGCTCTATTTAACTTTTTTAAATGATTTAATTTGAATTTATTTATATTATTATTTTTTTAAAAAAAATTTAAAAGTATATTTAGAAACTATATGTTTTGATTTATCATTTATATATAAAATTTTTTCATTTATATATTAAAATATTAAAAATAAAAAATTATAAATTAATTGTTAAAAAATAAATAGTACAAAGAATTTTGGACGGAGAGAGTAATAATTACAGTGCTTAAAAATGTCTAATTAAAAGTTAACAAATAGTTTGAATTATAAACATTTCATTTATTTCAATTTTAAATGGTATTTTCTTTTTCCTTTTAGAGAAAAAATTTCAGAAGGTAAAAAGTAGGTTTTTTAAAAAGGAGGGTGCAGAATACATTTTCAGTCAAATATTAGGGGTTTTTGTAATCCTTCCAAAATAATTACTAGTAAAAGTTCATAGGAGCTGGCCGGAGGTTTCACGGGTTCAGCTTAATTATTGATACGTATTATTATTATATAATCTTTTTTTTTTTTGTCAAACTACCTAAATGTTCCTTGTATCCGTCATCATGCCCCCTAAAAGAAAATCTCGAAAAAAATTTTCCTTTGGTAGACGCTGAGCTTCACTAGGATAATATTTTTAAGCATTTTTACGAATTTTCTAACTTAAAAACACTAAAGAAAGAAAATAATATATAATTTTAACCAATTAAATCACTATGCATAGAAATAAATACTATATATTGATCCATTATCAATCATATAATATGAACTGATGATCCAAACTTTATTAGCTTAAAGCCAATACGGCATGAACGGATACATATAATTGGTCGTCCGGAGTTAGTATCCCGTAAGTTATAAAATAATAAAAAAAAATTAATATATGTTTATTTATTTTTATTTTTTTTATCAATACACCATTGCACTTTTCAAGAGGGAAAATATTATCAAAAGAGCTCAAAACTACACCCTCTCATCTTTCTTTTTTGTTTTTTCTCTTACTTCTGTCCTTCGGAGCAAAGTTGTTTTTTTCAATTTTTTTTACAATATATTTCTATTGATATTCACATTTTCCCTGAAACAATGTTAAATATTTTATTTTGTTATTTCATAAGTTAATAGTTTTTTATTCAAATTTTAAAATCTTAAAGCAAAGTTATAATAACAACTTTACACCAAAGATATTACTCTTGGATCATGTTGTTTCATAATTATCTTGTTTCACACTTCCACTTGATTTATAGAAAATTATATTTTCTAACAGAATGTTTTTTTTTTATTTATGTATTTAGTCTCTACAAATGATCTTTCATAGGATAGGCTCTTCGGTGACTCTAGATACCAAAACGCGCACGTATTATCATGTTAGAAATAAAAAACAATCATTGTTATTCCTGTATATATATGTATCATTTGTCAGTCACAATGAAGTGAGATAATATTACTAACTTTTTTTTCTTCAATTTTTTAATGTTTTTATTATGATCCTTGGAGAAAAAGTTTTTCTATGAGAGCAAAAAAATCCAATGTTATTGTGTTAAATCTTATAAATTACTTACAAAATGAATAGTAGATTTCAACACATATTTTACTTAATTATTTTCATGGCCCATTAACATTTTACTCAATTACGCCATCGAATGGAATGAAAAAAAATATTCTGTTATTTCCCATATGATGGCATTAGGAACCGCGCTATCCTAATCTAATGTTGCACTGAGTAATGAAGCATCTTTTAGTTTTTTGGTTTTTTTTTTTTTGAATCCATATGTGATGCCATGTAAGAGATCAAATACATTTGTCTCCTATTTGCTTATAGGAACTGATGATCACTATATAAAGAAGAAACCTGGACGACAGGAAATCTGCATTAATTATAGACTCATTTGTAACTTATGAAAATTCTTGTGTCCAGTACCAGGAATTTAAATGGTATAATTGAAGGACTTCTTAATCACTCTCTATTCTTTCAAATTCTAACTTTTTTCAATATCCTTATTATTTTTTTTTATTTTGTTCAACTCGGTCTTATCAATATTTCTTAATTTATTTTCACATTTATGAATGTTGAGAAACAATTTCACCAATATGTGTGTGTATGTATGCATATATGTATATAATGTATTTCAATACTATGAATTAATGTTGGAGACTAATTATAGCTTCACCCAATAAGTTTGAAAACCTACACATTTTCCTTACTTATTTTAAACTCCAGTAAGAAAACAAGGGCATTTAATAATTGCCCCTGAACTTAGATTTATATATAATTACAACTTTGAGGTTTGTAAATCTATACTTTCCCCTTTTTTTTATATTGCCTAATAACAACTTTTGAAATCCTAGTTAAATTGTCTATTCCAGTAATTTCAAATCATTTGATATATATTTTTTGCAACTAATTGACATTCAAGAATTGCTGCTTTTTTTTTATAGAAACAAAAATTGATATGTTAAAATTTCCATTAACCATAAAAAAGTATACTCCATTTGTTCTAATAAAAAAAGATGAATCATGTTCCTTTTTGGATGTCCTAAAAAAGATAAGGTATTTTCTTCTTTAGAAAGTTTTTAACATTCAATTTACTTTATAACCCCATTTTAAAGTACTGAAGCCCAAAAGAGAAATCTTTTATTTTTTTAATCTTAATTAAAACTCTCACTTCATAAAACTCCAAAATGAATCTTTTTTTTTTAATAATCATTTAAACTTTCACTATGTATAACCTAAGAATTTTAGTTTTAGGGGAAAAATGAAAAATAAAAAAATATTATAAACTACACAAATCTTAATCTTCGTGTCTAAGGAAATACATTATTCTTTACGGGATGCAAAAAGTATTGGATAGGTCAAAATTATTAGGGAATAGCTACCGGGACAGTTTAATTGTGATTTCATAAGTTACTCCGTCTCTCTCATTGAAGATGCACAAGAAATATTTGGATTGGTTGTTAGAGACTCAAGGTCTCATTTGGAGGTATGAAGATAGTAGAAAGAAAGATGATGGCGACAACAACCAAATTATTAGGGGTGAGAAAAGAACCAACAAAGGAATGAGTTCAAAGTTTTTGGACATCATCTAGGCCTTTAGAAGCAATCAGGGTCAAACACATAATGGGTTGTTAGCTTTAATTCTTCAATTGTTTGCTGAGAGAGTTGTGACCATTGAGGGATGGCATCCAAAGGTTTCTTTAAATAATGAGCATATGGGGGAGTTTGGTTTCTTTTTCTGAATTAGGAGCTATAAAATTTGGAAGATTATGTAGAATTTGGAAAAACATGTATATGCTTCGTTCATCCACTATGGTTACAAGGAAATAATATATATAGCTCGTACAAATTTATCTACTAGGATTAGGCTACTAAGAGATAAGGGCTAGATGTAGATAAAAACTTAAGAAAAGATAAAGGCTAAGAGAAGATAAAACTAAGAAAATAAAAACAAGAGATAAAGACATAATTGGATTGGAGAAGAAGATAAAGATATAATTGGATTGGAGATGGAGTTGGACTTTCAACATCCCCCTCAAGCTGAAGCATGAAGTAGTTAAATGTCAAGCTTGCTTACAAACACATGAAATTGAGCATGACTAAGGGCTTTGGTGAACAAATCTATCGGCTGTTCATTGGAAACAATGTACTTAGTTGAGAGTTCATTAGATTTTATCCTTTTTCTGACAAAGTGACAATTTATTTCTATGTGTTTTGTCCTCTCATGGTATACAGGATTATCAGCAACGTGCATGGCTGCCTGATTGTCACAAAAAGGTTCCATGGTTGGCATAAAATCCAACGTCAAGTCCTTCAATAGGGCACTTAGCCAAAGAAGTTCACTTGTCGCTGCCACCAGGGACCTATATTTCGCCTTTATAGAGGACCTATTTATTATCTGTTACCTTTTTGTTCACCAGGATAAAGGCACATTTCCAAATGATCTATAGTAGCTTGTTATTAACCATTGTGTGTTCGGGCAAACACCCCAATCTACATCACAAAAAGCTTTTAACCTCAACTTATTGTAGTAAGGGAAAATAAGACCTTACCCAGGGGCTCTTTTAATGTAGCATAGGACTTTGATGGCTACATCATAGTGTTCCATGGTGGGTTGTTACATGAATTAAATGAACATATTTACTGCATATGTGATATCCGGTCTAGTGATTGTGAGATAGAGGAGCCGTCCTACTAATCGTTGATATGGTTTTGGGTCATTCAAGAATGAAGCTGTGGATCAGCCTAATTTGTGTCGTTGAGCCATGGGCACTCCATTTGGCTTGGCTGCAGTAAGTCTAGCATTGTTTAGAACATCCATGGCGTATTTTCTTTGACTGACGAAGATTCCGGTAAAACCATGTGCTATTTCAAGACTGAGGAAATATTTAAGATGCCCCAAGTCATTCAAGCGAAAATGCATGTGAAGGGACTTCTTGATTTCTTCACATTCATGTGAATTACTTCCAACTATAATCATGTCATTTACATATACCAAGACTACAAGAAAATGTCCATTAGTAACACAATTGAATAAGGATGAATCTACATGTGATTGAATGAACCCATATTGTTTTAATGAAGATGACAATTTTACAAACCACTCTCTAAATGCTTGTTTTAGCCCATAAAGTGATTTTTTTAAGTGACAAACTCGATCTTCTCTTGGCTTGAGGTAGCTTGGTGGCAACTCCATGTAGATCTCTTCATGTAAGTCCCTTGTAAAAAAGTATTGTGTACGGTTGTCAATTTTGCAACGGGGTACAAACATTTCATTATAGTCAAGGCCCTTGACTAAAGTATATCTTTTTACAACAAGTCTCACCTTGTAATGCTCAACTAAGCCATCTGATTTGTGTTTGATTTTATACACCCATCTGCACCCTACTGTTGTTTTTCTTTTTGGCAGTTTCACTAAATCCCATGTATGATTTTCTTCTAGTGCATCCAATTCTGCCCGCATTGCCTATTTCCAGTATTCTTTCTTTTGAGCCATTAAATAGGACTTGGGCTCTATACATGTTAGAATAGCCACAAGAAAACTTTGGTGGCTCACAGAAAACTTTTTGTTACTTATGTAGGAAGACATGAGGTAAGGCTTACTTACGAGAGTTGTGCTGGACTGGCTTCCTTATCTTAGGAGGCTGTATTCATAATCTACAAGGTAAGAAGGTGCTTGTCTAACTCGATTGCTTCTACGCTACCCTCTCATTTCAACCTCTGATTCTTATGGAACTACATTCTGTTCATCCTCCTTGGTGTCACCTTGTCTTTCTTGTTGCTCCCTTGCTGTTGGGCTTTCATTGCTACATGGCATCATCATTTGAGGAAACTCATCAGATAAGTAAGGATATAAGTGTTTAGTTTGCTATCGAATATTAGAATCTCTAGCAACACTTTCTTTCTTCAACTCATATGGAAAAACTAACTCATAAAAAACAATGTCACTTGAGGCAAATAATTTATTTTCCTCTAAGTCATAAACTCTATAACCTTTCTTGTTGGTGGGACAGCCAAGAAACACACTTGGCCGAGCTCTTCCCAAAATTTTATGGGTAGGTTGGCTTGTAGTCTTAAGGTTTGGGCTATGTTCAAAATGTCTCTGTGCTTTTGCTCTACCACTCCATTTTGTTAGAATGTACTGGGACATGTAGTTTAGTGCAAGATTCTCTTTGATTTGAAGAATACATTCAACAATCCTCTAATTAGTTTCAGGGCATTATTGCTCCTTACACCCTTCACATTGAGATCGAATTAGTTGTTGACGTGGTGGTAAAACTCCTCGAACATCTTGCATGCATCTTTTTTCTATTTCATCAAATATGTCCAAATAGTTCTCGTAAATCATCTACTATGATAAGGAAAAAATGGCATCCATTAATGGAAAGAGTATGATATGGTCCCCAGATGTTAATATGAACCAACTCAAAAGGAAAACTTGCTCCATTATCACTTGTAAGAAATGGAGATCTAGTAGACTTAGCTAATGGACAAACCAAACACTCTTTATTATCTGAACTTAAATGAGATAAACTCGGGATTGCTTTCAAATGATCTTTGGATGGGTGACCAAGTCTTTGGTGCCACAACTCTATGGGAACACTTTCAGTTCTTGCTTCTAGTAATGTTTCTTCTTGTTCATCCGTCTCAAGATAATATAGCCCCTTTTTTGCTTAGCCACTCCAACCAGCTTTCTTGTAGTAAGGTCCTAGAAGACATAGAAATTGAGAAAAAAGATCTCAATGCATTTGCCCTATTTAGTTAGTTTTCTTACAGAGATCAGATTACATTTGAAGTCGGGTGCATAAAGGACGCTGTGAAGTTTCAAGTTGTGGTTAAAGAAGGAGGTGCCGGTTTTATTTATGATTTTGATGCTTCTATTGGGTAAGTGTATAGGTCTTATATCTTTAACAAGTTCCTTCTAAGAAGCTATATGATTTGTGGCTCCAGTGTCTAAGATCCACATGTTTTGTAGTTTGGAACTAGACAAATAATAACAAACAATTGTACCTGCGAAGTCGACTATGTTTGTTTCTTTGTTTTCACCTTTTCCCATTAAGTCCACAGGATTTAATCTTGAACCGAGAAGGATTGATCGATCCATACGCATCCTTTCCGTATCATCTTCTCCTATCAAATCCACGGGATTAGCTTTAGAGCTCACTGTCTTTACATTCTCACGAGGGGTTGACTCCTTATTGGGGACCACATTCTTCATCGACAGATCTCACTATTTTTTCGGCATGTTTTGCATAATGTGCCAGATTTTAGTCCATACTCCTTGCATATCACCAATTGTAGGTGAAAACACAGTTGACTCCAAGTCACTATCATACTTTGCCATTTTTCTGTGGTGAAACGGTAATAAGAAACTTAGATCAAACCTACTCTAATACTATGTAAAATTTGGAAGAATATGTATATGTTGTGTTCATCCACTATAATTACAAGGAAATAATATATATATAGCCTATACAAAGTTATCTACTAGGATTAGGCTACTAAGAGATAAGGGCTAGATGTAGATAAAAACTTAAGACAAGACAACGGCTACGAGAAGAAAAAACTAAGAAGATACAAAAAAAATGGTAAATACATAATTGGATTAGAGATGGAGTCCGACTTTCAATAGAAACCTCAAGTGGCTACAAGTTCTAATTCAGAATTTCATTTTGATCCATGTTTTCTTGATGTTGGTATCTTGTTAGATAAAAACAAAGTTCAAGGAAATGAGTGTAGAGAAGTAGTGGAAGCACTTAAAGTAATGGAACCATATCAAATAAAGCTATTGGATTTACCTATGGATGATAAAGGTGTAGAGGAGTCCAACCCTTTGGAGGTGTTCTTTTTCCAAATAATAGCATGTTGCCTTGCACATTGATAGCCACTAAATTTGGTGTCTTAGGTCAAAGGGACTATCTAGTTTGGCTAATTCTTCTTGGGTAAAGAAAATGATCAATAGATTTAATAAATTGTTAGGGGTTTCTTCTAACAGGTGTGAAAGATTGACTTTTAAATTGTATGAGGAATTATAAACACTTCAAGATGGAAAAAGAGAGTCATAAAATGTTTGTCTCTTGTAGGAAGGGGCTAACCTTGTGTAATGAATTGAAAATATTGGAATGAGGTATCAAGGATTAATGATGTTTAGTGAGGTTAATTTCAAAGGTTAACAAGCTGTGTCTTAAGAAGTTGTTGGGGGGGGGGGGGTTGGGAGATTTTGTTTCTTTTATAAACGGGTCTCATGTTTGTTTTAGCTTTTGGCTGGACCTTTTTGTATTCTTCTTTTAATTAATAAACATCTTTGATGTTCAAAAAGAAAAGGCAGGAGAAAAGTGTAAATTTTTAGATTGTAGCAATATAACTCTAATATCAACCTAATGTTGGGGGTTCACTATAAGCTATCCAGAAAACAAAGTCCTATATAGCATTTAAATAGAAGAAAAAATTGAAAACATAGGTTGATTTTGTGTCCCACTGTTAAACGATTTTAGTGAGACATTAGGATTATTCCCTAGCAAGTAGAAGACATAAGTTTTCTTAGGTGGCACACCAAAAAGTTTGAAACATGAAATATTGGCTATTACGGGATTTAGAGAGGCAAGCTTGCGTATGAAGTATATGGGAATTCCTATTTCTTCTGATTATGCAAGAGAAGAAGGGTCCAAGCTCCAAGATGACTAAATTGAAAAGAAATGGAATATTATGACCAAACTGAACAAGATAGTAAAATTAAAGGTCTAAAATGCCATTTAACCACAAATAAAAAATTAAAACTTATATTTACGGAAATATAAAATATTAATAATCAAGTCATACTTTTATATATATATATATTTTTATTATAATAGTAGTAGTAAATAAATAAATAGATGATAATAATAAAACAATGATATAAAAACTATAAAAATTAAAAAAATTAAAGAATAATAGAGAAATAAATAAATAAGGAAAAAAATATATTGTTATTAATTTAAAAAATAAATCATAAAATCATAGATAATAAAATAATAAAAATATAAGTAAATAGAAAGAGAGGGAATATAATATGATCATAGTGAAACAACCTAAATACTCTTTACACATCTCGATGTGGTTCTTTCCTAATGGAAATAGTACTTAACTGATTATACTTTCAATAAGTGAAATAAATAAATGAATATGAAAAATATAACACATATAAAGTAGAGGAAAAATAAATAAGCATAGCACCATTTTTCTATCATATTTTTATTTTATTTGTTAGTTACGTTTTTTTTTATTTTCTCTTTTTCTCTTCATTTATTATTGTTCAAGTTTTTAAGAATATTTTTATTTTTATTCCTACTTTATTTTTTTAATTTTATGTTCTAAAATATTTATTATTTTGATTTATTTATTTGATTTAAAATTTTTTTTGGCACTATTTTTCATAAAACGTAAGTTTTAATTTTATTTTCTTGGTTTATTGGATTTTTAAACCTTTAATTTTGCTATGCTATTGAGCTCGTTCATAATATTTCATTTTGTTGCATTTCAGTCATTTTTCGTTAGTGTTTAACAGTGGGAATGAGTGGATGACAAATGATACAACATGTCAACAACTCGACATCATTCATAGTTTAGGACGACTCGTTCAACATTTAATAGTTTGAGGATGATGGCGCAAGATAGATGATAGTGTGAGGACAATAGTTGCCGTTTACCCAAAGAAAAGCACATCAGAGCATAAATTTCATACACAGTGAACGTGATGAAATGCTAAATATCATGGTTGGGTATTTGGGCGGATTACAAGAGAATAACGACGACCATGATTTCATTTCCTAAGCTTCCCCCGTACAAAGCGAATTTTTCTGAATCTCTGCGTTTTTTGGATCCGTCCCACGTTCCTTCATCGCTTCTGAATCCGTTACGAGCGGCTCAATTCAGGCATGGCGACGAATACGAGCAGAGAGAACCGCCGGAGGAAGATCGTCGATCGGGGATCGGACCGCTTGGCTCTCATCTCGGGTCGGGTCCCCAAATCTGCTGATTTCGACTCGTCTGGCGCGGTTGTTTTACCCTTCCCTCTGGCCTCTGCCCCCGGTACCTTCCCTCCTGATTCTGTTCCTTTCTCGTTCTGTAATAGCGTGATTCCCATTTCTGATTTTATGTGATGGAACCAGTTGATGTTAATACGTTGTTTTTGTCCGACGGCTTGTGCTGACTAATAGGATTTTGATTTTGTTCTCGAGTTGAAATCGAGGTTCTTCTTTTTTCGTGCTGTGGATTCAATGCATGTCTGGAGGTTTCGATGAACAATCTGGGTCTTCTTTCTATAGAGGTCCCTGAAAATTTTGAAAGTAAGCTCTATATGAAGGTTAGTTTAGGCCCATTTGGGAAGAGTTTTGTTATTAGGTCTAGTGTTTGAGATAAAATTTGGATGGTTCAAATAACTTCTCCAGACTTCTAATGCTAATGGCTACACTTAGATGGCTTTTCCCATTCTTTGATGCAAATTAATCAAACTGATGCCAAACAGAGCCACTGTATATGTTTTTTCTGTTGGAGTGGTGCTTGAATGGAACTAGTTAATGGGTACATTTAGGAGTTCCTTTAATTCTGGGTTCAATCATAAGTTTAATTTATTTTAAGAAGAAAGACAACTTTCAATGATCCGAATCTGAAGCTTACTGTTGAAAGGTTTGAATAAAGATTGCCTGATTTTCTGAAAGGTTCTTTTACTTGTCTCTTAGTTTCTTTTCGGTCTCTGCCAATGATTCATGAGTCTACCAAGTTCTGGAGATTAATCCTAGTCATATCTTCAATTTCACTTGAAGGGTGTTTGGGAGATAGGGAAAGCTACATACATTTTTTTGGCTAAATTATTCTTTCTAGGTCCTTTTGTTTTGTTTTGTCCCTTTTTTGGAACAATCCTGGAGGAAGGGAGGGACATCTAGCAAAAGGAAAATGGGGGAAGTTTGAAAGCCTCCTACGAGGCTCAGACTCTTTCAGGTTAGTAAGGGCAGCCCAATGGGAGGGGCCTGAGTGGATTTGTGGTCTTTCAGTTCAGATTGATTAGTTCATGATGTTGACAAAGTTCACCCACTTGTTGTCTGTTAGGTGCTACAAAAAGCAGCGGATGTTTTCCTGTCCTCTTGAGTTTGTCAGCTGCAGTTTCTTGGTTGTTGCTGATGATGAATTTCATTTGAAAATGCAGTTTCTCCTGTTGCTGAGGAGACATCCTCCAGCTTGGGGTTGCCTAAGAACAAATCTTTTGATGCTGGTAGTGGTCCTGCTTTGGATGGCTTTAGACCATCCCTGGCACCTTCACCAAATCAACCTTCACCTAGTTCTGCACCGACGTCAGGGCAAGGTTCCAAAAGGAAAACGAGTCAGCTTGACCTTTTCACTCATGCTACAATAAGTTTTGCAATCTCTTCAACAGAGCATACCCGCCTCCTGTATTCAGCAGCTGCAGCTGTTTTGGTTGTTCTATCTAATCTAGGATTTCCTCTGCTTGGCAGCAGATTTATAAACAGCCTCATTAGCTTTAAGCCTCTTTTCCTACTTTTGCTGACCAATATGACAGTCGTAACCGTGAAAATTCTGGACAGTCATGGAGTCCTCGAGAGGGCAGATAGGGGGGAGAACAACAATGCCTCTTCGGACGAGTATGCTTGGGCTGACCAACTCGGGAAAACGTTGGAGGTGGGCATGGTAATGCAGAAGGCTTTTGATGCAGTTGCTATGGATTGCAGTTTGTATGCTGTAATCATAATATGTGGCCTCTGTTTCACGTAAGGTCTTGTGCTTCGGGGAAACTTTCCAACCACACCAAGTTGTTTGACTCGGAATTTTTCCAGCTCCGAGTTGAGTGGCGTCTCTCCTTTTTCTTTTCTTTAGGACGTTGCTGAAATAATCTGCATTTTTTCAGTTGCTGTTCCTGGTGCTGTTGCATAGCCCATAAATTGAATGCTAGATGTTGGGGAGTTATGTATGCAACTAGGAACGTATTAGTCATGTTCACTTGATCGTATTTTATGGATTTTCAACTGATTATAGTTGGCTAAATTGCATGGATATACATTTATTATTATTTTGGTTTAGTCATTAACTTATTGACTGTTTTGTTTTGGTTTTAAATCTAACAACATATGTTCAATTTTTAGTTTTCAACCTAGTAAAGAAATTTCATGTTGGTCATCCATTGAATGAACATATTAACTTGAAGAAATTGTCGGATAATAATTTTTCAAATGTTAATTTAAACTATTGATAACTGTTTTTAATAAATTTAAAATGAGGAATATTTTTTTAGTAGTCAAGAAAAAATTTAAATTATTAGCTTTTTATCTCTTTATATCTTGTTTCTAATTTATAGAGAGTAGAAATGTGACTCGCTAGGACAACATAAAGTTCAAGCATCCGTTTTGGACAAAAAAAATAAGTTAATAAGTTAGGTAACTTTAAGTGGATTTTACCCCTTTTATTGAGCTGGTTGATAAAACGTTGGTTTAGTCCCTAAATTTTTTTTCCTGCCAAATTGGCCCCCAAGCTTTCTCATTGGATAATTGAGCGCAATTTCCGCTTGTCTTTATTTTAATTTAAATTCTTTTTCATTGAATGTTGATTTATTGCCCTGCGACAAAGTGCAGGCTTAATACTAGTGTGTTTAACGTACTTCTTCTTTTTTTTTCCGTCTTCTTGGCCTATCCGAAAATACCCAAAATAGTCAAAGAACAAATTAAGGTTGGGCCATTACATAATTTACTTGATATAGCTATGGGGAAATTTATAATTTATCCATTAAGTTCAATTTTTTTTTTTTTTTTGGTAATTGGAAGTAGCCACTACTAGATATAAGAGTTTTATATAAGTGTTATTTGTATGTAGGCAGAAATATCAAATTTGCCACTAATGTTTTAGGTAGTGAGTGAATATGCTACTACAGTTTTTTTTTTGTTGCCCAATCTCTCACTAATGTTTTAAAATAGGCTAAATATGCCACTATCCGTTAGAAAATAATGGAAAATGGTAAAAATAACAGGTTTTGAAATCTTGGGGTTATTATGCATTTTTAAAAACATAATCAGGACTTTTGAGATTTTTACTAAAAGAGGGTTTGATCTCTACCATTAGTGTTTCGACCCTGTCGTTGTCTCTGTCACTAACACCCCAACCGCATCCCTACCCTCCATCTATCTCTGCTATCTAATCTCCTTGCCAAGTCTTTGAAATTTGTTAAAACTTACATTATCATCATAAAATTTCAAAACATGTTATTTTTAATATTTTTCATTAGCTTTTTAACGTTTTCCGTTATATTTTTAATGACCAGTGGCATATCTACTTTTAATTTAAAACTTTAGTAGCATATCCGGCCCATTTTAAAACATTAGTAGGAGATTGAGCAAAAAATAAACAATAGTAGCATATCCGCTCTCAACCGAAAGCATTAGTAGTAAATTTGATTCTTTTGCCTTATATGTATGAAAGAGGGAAAATACCAACTTGTTTGAGACCCGAAAAACTTACAAATTGCTCCATTTGGGAAGAAATTAGGGAGGCGGGAGTTGAAATCCAACTTCCCATTTTCCACTTTATATTGTTTTCCACTTTACTAGTACTGCAGGGCAAGTTCAAATTTAATTATTAAAAAACAAGCATGAAAGAGATGTTATATTACATATATTGTACATACTTAATTCATTTATACTCTTTGAAAATTTGAAACATGAATGACTTATTGACAGAGGTGGCTGATGGGTTGACCTGACCGGCGGGGCTTGGGTTAGGAAATTTGGACCCGGGCTCAGCCTGTCTTAAGGGGGGTTTGGCTTGGGCTAGGGGCGGAACCTTGTTGAGCCAAGTTTTTCCGATTTCAACAAAAAATGTTGAAACATGTTTCAAAATATTATTCAAGTGTAATTTGACTAAAAATGTTTTTATTTGAAGAAAAACACAACCGCCAGTGTAATTTTATTAATGAAAAAGCCAAACGGCACTAAATCATTTGGAACGTGCTTTACACTTGAAAATGACAAAATGTTTCAGAAAAATATCGGAAAGTAAAACCTAAGATCTTACAATTTTTCAAGTAAAAATATTTTAATTTTCTTACAATTTTTTAATTTTAATTTGAGTACATTTTTGTTAATAATTTTTTTCATGTTTCAAATTTAAAAAATAAGAAAGCTAAAAAATATATGTTTTTTTGAAGAAATAAAAATTAAAAATGTTTTTAAACATATTAAAGAATGATTAAAAGTTTCAATGTATAAAAAAATCTCAAAATAAATATTTTTAATCATTAAAAAGCAATATTATAGAATAAGATGCTTATTATTGAGTTTAAAAATTTTCTAAAATAATAAATAAGACAATATTTTTCTTAAACTGGAAAAGAATAATATTAATGGGGCCTATTGAACAATAACTAATTTGTACGTTAGGTGTGCTTTAGGCTAGACAGATATAGCATTAATTTAAATGATGACAACAAATATATCCTCAACAAAGTATAATTTTTTATAATTTGATGCATAACCAGAAAAAATATTGTATATTTTGTGGACTGTACAAAAAAGAAGCTTTAATCTTTTCAATATAAGAGAATGAATGATCAATTTTGTAAAGTATTTGGAACAAAATATAGTGAAAGACAAATTGATATTTTCCCAAAGTGTTTAGAAACGCTAACGTAAGAAAAGCCGAAGAAAAGACCATTTTTAATCCTAAAATTTTTACAACTTTTCTATTTAAATCCTAAATTTTTTTGAATTTTTGAACGTTAGAAACTGGTGGCCCAGCTTGGCCGGTTCAAGTTCAGGTCTAGTTTGTGTGGGCTGGTGGGCCAAGGCGAGCTCACTTGGGCTTCTCTCTTTTGCCTGGCCCATATTTGCCCTGCCTCCTCCTGAGTCTACTCCGTGTTGGGCGAACTCGGGGTTGACCGGGCCGGGCCGGGTTTGACCGAGTCAGGCTGAGTTTGACCCAAGCTGGGGTTTGGAGCGGACTCAGGTCAACCTGGCACATTGGCCACATCTACTTTTATAAAGGAAAAAAACGCTAATAAAAGTTATTAATGATTAAATGAAATCACTTGATGAGTAAAAAGCTTCACACCGAGTTTGTTTTAACTTAAGTAAATTGATTTCAAAATGGCTTATTTGTATTCTTACATTTTTTTATCCTAAACTAATTTTAATTAAAAGTCAATATTATGTAACTATAATAGTCCATTGAAAATATAATTTTTGTAATCTTACTAAATTTTTATAAAATTTTCTAATTTAATGCATTAAAAAAGAAAAATTTATAAAAATTTAACAACATTATGAGAATTTACTTTTAAATGGATTGTTACATCTACATAATATTGGCTTTCAAATAAATTTGGTTTTAGGCAAAAAAGATGTAAAAGTAAAAATAAGTTAGTTGACTTAAGTTAAAATAAATTGACTCGTTAAACTATTGAAACTTTTTAAAATTGCTGGCAATCAATTTGGGAACTGGAAAATATTTGTGACCGTAAAAAACTTTTCCTGAAGAGTAAGTGGTTGAGTTTGGAGTTTAATCAAGAAGCCGGATTTTATCGGAAATTAGGAGTGAATTACCAAGTATGAGAGTTCAACAGCAAACATGGGAAAACCAAAACATGTGTCCCAGAGCCAATGAACTATTCTTAGACTTAGTTAAATTTAATGTCATCGATCTAGGGCATAAATCTTTCACAGCTGGAGAAAATGTAATGTTTCTGAAAGTTCGATGATGAAATTGTGACACTGTACACATATTAAGAACTTTCCATGTAATCTTATCCCTCGTTATGGACATCTTCTGTCCTTAGTAGGACAAGGTGAAAAAATGGCTGATTTCCAAGTTTGAAGATAAAATTATAACCTCACAACAGATTGAGGATCTATCATATTTTTTGCGCATTCTCTTGTAATGGACATCCATACCAGACCAGCCGAAGGAAAGGGTTATGGCCCAAAACATGTTATTGTACATAAGGTTGGAGAGAAATGCTTCTCTTTAGTTACATAGAATTTCTGATAATCGACATCCTTAATGGACCGGCAAAAGGAAGGTACACATCCCTACTAGACCAGCAGAAAAGAAGGGCAAAGGCCCAAAACGTGTTACTGTAGCTAGAACGTCGCTATTCATAAGGTGAACGGAGAGGTTCCCATGGCCCTGGTTGATATTAATATTAGAATTTAAAAAAGTTTTGTTTTATAAGAGTAGTTTTATCTTTTAGTTTCAGCAATTTGGTCTCTACTATTAATAAGTTATCAAAAATCCTAAAACTAATCATACAAAAAGTTCACAAATAGAACCATATTATATAGAACAAGGTCAAGAAAGCAATGCCAGACAAAGAAATACACTACATTGTCAGTCCACACAACATTCAGTGACCCAAAGACAATAGAGCCCTCACATTGTTTTTTTTAATTTTTTTTTGTTTCCAGCGAAAGACTGGGGTTCATAACCAAGAGGATTAAAGGAACATGAGACTTCTCCCCTATCAGAAGGATTGGTTACATTAATATTAAGACCAACATGAAAATCAAACAGCATCAGGCACCCCAATAAAGGGGTAATTGGGGCAAGTAGGAGCAGGAAATGCCAAATAGATTAACCTTGCCAGGGTCCTAATACCAAGGCTGTACTCGGAGGTAACAGTCCTTATTCTAATGTCTATAAAATTATCAAAATAAAGAAAGGTAGCTTCCATTGCAGCTCCAAAGTTCCAAACTTCGTAAGTGCATCAGCCGCTCATGAACTGGCCTCCTTCGGCTGTTGGCCCAAGTGGACAAGCATCTTTACGAATAGACGCCTACAAGCAACCATAAATTGATTGCAGTTGATCAGATTACACAGTTTTTATATAGATATATTATAATTTAGGGTTAATTACAATTTATCCCCTAAGGTTTAGTTGAAATTACACTTTATCCCTTCTATTTCAAATATATACATTGTGCCACTATATTTTTAATATAGTCTGACAGTAACTTTTGAAATCTTTATTTAAAAATTTTAATAGTCATTTTCTAGTAGTTTCAATATATATGATATTTTTTTACAGTTAATGAATATTTTAAATTATCAATTTTTTTATTTTTATATATGAAAAAGATTCTTTTTTTTAATGTCAATTAACTGCAAAAAAAACTACCATACATATTAAAATTACTTGAAGATGAGTAATTTACAGTCAAAATTAAGATTTCAGAAGTTTTTGTCAAACTATATTAAAAATACAGGGGGCAAATTCTATATTTTTTAAACAGAACGGGATAAAGTTTAATTTCACCTAAACCTTAGTAGACACATTGTAATTATTCCTATAATTTATTAATGCTTGAGGCCACAAAGCTGAACTTAAAAATTAAAATTATCCTTATATAACTTATTTAAAATTATAATACTAATTACTAACACTAATGTCAAACTGGACTAAAAAAAAATCACACACACACAAACCATTAAATGGATTAGAGAACACTTAACTACATTTTTTCTCCCAATATTTGGTATTAGTCACATATTTGCCTTAAGTTTGAAAACGTACCTTATTCCTATACTTTATTCAACTCAAATAGAGAAAAAGATCGTTTGATTTAAAAAATAAAAGACTAATAATTTAGATTTTCTATTAATCCTAAAAAATTTGTAGGTGGTTCAAATTTATCACAGGATAGGTACCAGGCAACTTAAATTAGAATTTGAAATTTTGAAATGAAACGGTTTAAAAAAGTAGGAGGTTTAAAAATAGGGTAAATGGCACGCACTACCCTCAACTTTTAATTATTATTTTTGTTCTAACCCTAACCTTCACTTTGCTTGCTATGTGCCCATAACCCTATTAAAATGTTTCATTTTGACCCCTACGTGAACGGAACTCATTTAAATGGATGGCAAACGCCATGTTAACGTTTATGTGGCACCGGAATGTACACACTAGCTGAGAAAACACACAAGTCATTACATTTGGAGAGGAAAAAAATGGAAAAAAAAAGAGAAAACAGAGAAGAGGGGAACGGTTCATCAATCTTCAAAGTATATAGAGATAGTGGTGAGAGAACAAAATGAGAGAGAGATAGGGCTTGAGAAGGAGAAAAGATTCGACATTACACGGAGAATAAAAGATTTGGAATCACAAAGCCGAGAAAAGGAAAAAGCGCAGAGAATCAAAAAAAGAGAAGATATTCCCGAAAAAAAATGGTAGAAGGGAAAGTGAAGAGAGATGAGAATGAAGTCTGCCCACTGTATAGTAAGTGAATCTGCTTTTATGATTGAGTGATGGAGAATATTTTAGAGTTGAATGTTGATGGGTAGGGGTGTTGGGGAAGTAAAAGATATTGTGGGGTAAGTGGGTGGTATGTGTGTGTCGTATGTGTGTATGTCATGTGTGTTTCTTCTATGTGTTGTGTAGGGGAAAAGGGACCACATGGGGACCATGGGAGAATATAGAATTATGTGAGAGTGGGTGGAATATACAACATCGGTGATTAACATAAAGAGTATTTTCCGTTGGCAAGACCTGGTGATGGTTATTTCACCATGAAGATGTACCATGGGGGCTTGTTTGGAAAGTTACCATGGAAGGCCTACATTGAAGGTTTTGTTAACTACTGGGACTATTGTCAATTTGATAGGTTTAGTCTAATAGAGATAGACAAAATGGTGGAGGAGTTGGGTTATTCAAGTTACGTGGACTACTTCTGGTTATATCCAGGGATGCCCCTTGATGATGGTTTAATCCCTTGAAAGATGAAGTTGAAGTGATGTAGATGATGATGCTTTGCTTGCATGAGAATCTTGTTATTGAAATATTCATTTCGATGGAGAGTAAAGTAGATATGATTGAGGATGAGTTGGCCTTTCTAGGGAAAATTAAAGAAGCTATTAGTCCTAAGAAAGCTGTGATAGAAAAAATTGTAGAAGAGGGTTATGGGAGTTGTCCATAATCAAGGAAGAAGTGTGCTACATCTATAAGCAAAGAAAAAGGTGAAAGTAGCCAAAGAAAAGCACTGACATGGGTTGTGGAGGAGAATGAAAAGCAAATATTGGCAAGAGATGTTGAAAAGGGTCATGTAAATGTTGAACCAAATGTGGCAGCTGAGAATGTTAAGTTAGAAGATGAGCATGATGTGGGATCTGAGAATGTTAAAGTCAATGATGAGGCTGAAGATGAGTAAATGGTAAGATCAGAGATTACCCTAATGGGTAGTAGCAATGGGGCTGATGAAGGGGATGATAGTGAAGCAACCATAAAGGATGCAGACTATAGACCTAATTCTGGAACATGAAGTTGTGAGGCAGAGTTTGAGAAATCAGACAATAACATTGGATAGGAAGATAATGACATTGGTGATCATATTCGAGGAAGTAGGGAAGAAAATGGTAAAGGGAAGAAATCATGTATAGGCTTTATATATGAAGTAGGCTTTGAGGAAGATTTGGACTCTAATGATTTGCAAAGTATATACTCAAATAGTGATGAAGGTGATATGTACCCAAGTTTCAATGAGAGATCTGACATAAGTGATCTTAAGTTCCTTGTGAGTCAGAAATTCATGTCCTTTGATGTGTTGAAAAAAGCAATATAGGCTTATGGAATTAAGTCAAGGTGTGATGTAAGGGTTGTAAAGAGTGATTAACATAGGCTAAGGGCTAGATGTGCAGAAAGATGTCCTTGGACATTATATGCTACACTTGTTAAAGGTGGCATGGTGCAAATAAAAAATTACATTGATGACCACAATTGCATCAAGGTGTTCAAGTCAAAACATATCAAGTTTGGCTGAATTGCTGAGACATATCTTGAAAACATAAGGCCTAACCCTGATATTTCCATAATAGCACTGAGGGGTTAGATTAAGAGAGATTTCAAATTAGATGTCCCTAGGAAAAAAGTATGGAGAGGGATTAAGAAAGCACTTCAGATTATAAGAGGTGATGAAAGAATACAATTTTCCAAGTTGGCTGATTATGGGGGTGAGCTTAGAAGGACTAATCTTGGAACTATGTTCAAGTTGCAGCTTAAAAATTTAGTCTTTCAAAGGGTGTTCATATGTCTGGAGGCATATAAGTAAGGGTTCTTTAATGGATGCAGGCCTATAATTGGTGTGGATGGTTGTTTTCTCTAAAGTCATTATGGAGGTCAACTTATTGCTGTTGTTTGTTTGGATGCAAATGATTGCATCTTCCTAATTGCCTATGCTAGGGTAGAGGTTAAGCCATATGATTCATGGAATTAGTTCCTTAGTCTGTTGGGTGAGAAATTGGGTATAAACCAAGCAAATTCCAGAGACTGGACCATCACTTCTGATAGACAAAAGGTAAAACCTTAGTAACTTCTTTTGCTGCAGCTTATATAACTTCCTCTAACATGAATTTTCTTCTTATGTAGGGATTGCTTCCTACAGTGCATAAGTTATTTCTTGAAGTTGAGCACAGATTCTGTGTATGCCATCTCTATAATGACTTTAAGAGTGTGCATCCTAGACGAATGCTAAAAGAGCTGGTTTGGTCAGCAGCAAGAAGTAGTTAGGTGGCAGAGTTCAACATGTATATGGAAAGGATTAAGGTAGTAGATGAGAGTGCTTGGAAATTGTTGACTTCTGTTCCTCTAATACATTGGTCAAATGCACATTTTAGAGAGTATTGTAAGTATGATATCCTCATATATAATATCTGTGAGTGTTTTAATAGATTTATCTTAGATGTTAAGGATAAATCAATTTTAACAATGCTAAAGATTGCTAGAATCAAATTAATGGTGAGGATTGCGAATAGAAGGAAAGCACTAGAGAATTATATAGGGGTTATGTGTCTAAGGATAGTCAAAAAGTTAAATAAGTCAATGGAACAGGCTGGTTGGTGTCACCCTGTGGGTTATGGAGGATCACAGTGCCAGGTCAGCACACTTAATGGCCAGTTTATGGTTGACCTGGTAAATCACAGTTGTAGCTGCAGAAAGTGGCAGTTAAGTGGGATTCCATGTGCACATGCTTGCTCTGCCATTGGAGACAACAAAGTGAGAATAGATGACTATGTTCATTCATGCTATAAGACAGAGACATGTGCAAGGACTTATGCACATGTAATTAATTCTATATCTAGTATGGAGTGGTGGCATGATGAACACCATAACCCTATCGAACCCCCTCAATTGGGAAAGATTAAAAAAGACAGGAAGTAGAAGAAGAAAAGAAAGGAAGAAGGTGAAAATGAAAATGCAACTAAGATGAGAAGATTTGGTATGAAAATGCATTGTAGTGTTTGCAGAGATGAGGGTCATACAAGGAGAGGGAACAAAGGTGGCAAGAACCAAAGGTGAAAGAAGGAAGAAACTCAAGGTACAATCTAACTATATATACTATTTTGCTTTGGAAAAGATCAATTTTATAACATAAAGTTTATATGAATTGTAGGCTCGAAGGAACACAAGCAGCTAACCACAGGAGACAAGGAACACTGGGGTTAGTCAAGAATAGAATGACCCTAGAGCATAATCCCAGCCAATTAGTCAGTTAACTGGTTCTGAATTCCTTCGATTCAACATCAATGTGGGCCCTTCCATGAGACAAAAAAATGTCTGACCAAGAAAGGAGTCAGCAAGCAAAAGAAGGGGCTCTTGCGCTTAGAATGTGTGACATATTTAAGAATTATATTTTGACTACAGAAGTTGTGGTTTGTTTAGTACTGTTCTAAGCACCTATTTTTTTAGTATAGTATAGATGACGTTATTTTGGTTGTGGAATGATGTAGTAGTGTTCAATGATGTTCAAGTTGATGTTTTTTGGGTTATGAGATCATGTGGTTGTTTAGAAGTTAGAGTCAGACACTTGTTATATCTATAATCATTCCTAATTAAATGAAATTATGTCTTTCTTTTCATTTTACTGTATCATACAAATTTTCATTCTATGGGGACATCACAAAAGCATCATAGAAATAATGAAAATGTGCTGAAGTTGGGGGTAAAAATTACATTTGTTATATCAAGTTGGTGTTAAGTCTAAAACGATCACAAAAAAATAGGGTCTGAAATGGAACACATTAAAAAGGTTGGGTGCAATTATAATAGCAAGATACAAAGCTTAGGGTCCATAATGAAACATAACACAAAAGCAAAAGGTCCATAATGAAACACACAAAACCAGTTCATTCACACCCACAACTTGGTCCACTCACCCTACACCACCATTCTCATCTAACAGCTGCCCACAAGATCTGGCCCTACAAACAGCACCCCCACCCAAAAAACATATAAACACGCCACATCCCCAACATATACACATCAACTAAGTGCCCCAAAGCAAATGGATGTCCCCATTACAACCACCTCAACAAGCACCACCAACCACACCTTCAACTATCTCGTTAGCGCATTATATTCTCTCAGCTGCTTTTCACTTTCTTAGCTATTCTTCGGTCCTCTGGACCTGCCTGAGCAATTCATCAACAACATCCCTCATCTTGCTTGACACAAGTAGATTGTACCAATAAAAAAAACCACAATTCTCAGCTCCTTTTCCAACAAATTTAATAAGAAAAAGACATAGGGCACCTTGTTAGAACATCTTTTCTCCATAAGAATGCAGTACAGGAACAAATTTTCCAGAATCTTTCTTACCCCATAATTGTTGCATCTTAGGAACCTTCATCCCGGATTAGCTTTTGTCCATGACGTTAGCAAGGTTGCAAGACTCCCACATGAACAAATCCTTAACGTTCCTCCTTCAATTTATGCTTAATTAAGACCAGGAATGACACTAACAGTAAAAAGGTAAGTAAATCCCTAGATCTTCAGTTTATTCCTTTTTGCCAATTTATGGCCATTTAAGTTCTCATTTCTGTGGTGGATGGGGGTGGGTGGCTGCAATTACATCTTTTCACTCGCCAACAAAATCACAAAACTCTTTTTGGAGGGAAAATTTCACTCCAAAGTAGTCATGCGGGAGTCATTAGTCTACTTACTGGGCCAGCGTGGACATTCCAGTGCCACATAAGCGTTAACATGGTGTTTGTCGTCCATTTAAATGAGTTTCGTCCATGTAAGGGTCAAAATGAAACATTTTAATATGGTTAGGGACATGAAATAAGCAAAGTGAAGGTTAGGGTTAAAACAGAAACAATAATTAAAGGGTGGAGTTAGCACGTGCAATTTACCCTTGAAAATAAAATTCTAAACTTTGAGGGTAAAAATGTAGTTTTCACAAAAGAGTAAATTGTAATTGACCATGACTTTATTTAGTAGTATTAGTAACTAGTCATGTTTTTTGCTTTTTACCAGAAACCCTGGGAGTTGGAGCATTGGCTTGGTTATACCCACCCCAGAAGAACTTGGTTCAGCAACCACTGTTGTATTAGCCAATTTTAACGGCGGCAAATATGAACAATTCCTTGCAGCATTGTTTCACAATTGTAGTTGAACTAACAATGACGAGGCTTGCATGTAGCATGTAATGGGACGATCAAATGAACCAAACATGGGAGCACAAGTTAGCATCCTTAGAATTGGAGGGGCCAACAATGCCACTTTATGAGCGACGATGTTTGAGGGAAGTACCCACCTTAGAGGTGGTTTGGAAGCAGTTGCCATCAGCGAAACCAAACCTAAGGGGACCTAGATGACATTCCTGGCCATGGACTCGTTGTTAGTGGCTTGTCTGGGGATCCAATAGGAATAAAATTTGGTTTGATAAGGGTAGGAAGGGGCTTCATGGTGACTCTCACTATCGGTTGTTTGACTTGGATTAGTAACTAGGCAATGACGTGTCTGTCAGATTTAAGGCCTGGTGGTTTGGTTAGTTGGAAGAGAGTTGTGGTGCCAGTGGCCGACACTCTAACCCTCAAGTCACGCGTGCGGTGCGGCTTTGCGTTGGTGGTAGATCTTTGGGGCTGAACAAAGGCAGTCAAGGTTGTCTGCGGCTATGGCTCTTCTATCTCCATCAAGATGACATATTTTTTCTTGGGTACAAGTGGTTGAACGATGAATTGGGCATCATGTGGGTTTCCTACAACACCCAGCTCTGACTTTGGAATCAAAACCATGAGGGATTAAAGTGTGGTTAAGGGAAATAAAGAAAGGACAAGATGGGAATGAAGATGAGAATCAGAGGAGATCATGAAATGCATGTGAAATCTTGAGGTTTATATAGAAAGATTATGCTTTTAGTAGGGATTTTTTTTGTTATTAAATGGAGTATCCTTAGTGATAGATACAAAAAAAAGGAGATGGTTATTTGGCTATCTAGTAGAATACATTCCACCATGTAATAACATGTGGAGTGATAAGGTCCACTATTGGGTTGCGCTTTGTTTTACAGTTTGTCAGATTGTAGTATAGTAATAGATAGATCTGCATTGTCTAAAGAAAATGTTCAATGTGCGTATCTCTGATGGATGATTTAGATTTATTTGTCATTTTATTAGAGAGTAATGAATTGTCACCCTATAGTGGCAAGCAATGGTGTTCAAATAATGAGGTCCACCAAATCTATTAAGCTAGATTACAACTTCTTTTTTGGCTCAACATCTATTTTCATTCCCTTTTATAATTCCTCACTCATTTACGCAACTTTAAAACACATATTTCTTACTATTAGTTAATCATAGTTTACAGAGGTGTTGTTTAATTTTGTAAAGAGAACAAACTAATCTAAACAAGTGACATGTTTTCAATACTAAATGTGTTAAACTTACAAAGGTATCATGTTTACAAAACATCAAGTAGTTGACAATCAAATTAACACATTGAAAAATCTCCTACTATTGAGGGCCACTAAGTCCATTAAGCAAAATTATAAGTTGATATGTTTTTTTTTCTTTTTTTGCTGAATATGCAACTATATGTGTTCTTCTATTCCAGCTCTGCCTAAACAGTCAATTTCACTTAACTACCTCCAATATTATGTCATTTATAGTCTCTGAAGAACATATTTCTCTTAAATAATTTCCTTTAAAATTATCTATTAATTACCTATAGGATAAATTGTGTGGATAGTCTAACTATTAATTATTATTCAGTTTTAGTCTTTAATTTATTGACAGATCTATTTTTATCATGAATTTTGATTTTGGTCCTAAATATATTAAAAACATTTTGTTTTGGTCTCATTTGTCATTAGATGAAATTTCAAACTCAAAGTAACTAGCTAATAGTAAATTTTTATATTTTAATTTAAAGTATTCAAAATCTATCTTCCAGCAAATTTAATCTTAATAATTTTTTTTAGTTAACACACATTTTACATCATCAATTTTTTCTCTCTGTAAATTAGATTTATTTTATTTAAGAAAAAAATTATTAATTTAAATCGTCTATTGATTTTTGAAAAATTGCTGTATAGTTTAAAGTTACTAGAATAAAGTTACTTGATATTTTAATTAGAATTTCAAATGCTTGTGTCAAGTAATTATATTGCTTCGAGTTAATGGATTTCAATTAATGAGGGATCAAAACAAAACAATGTTAATAGGATTAGGATCAAAGCAGAATAGCCAATAGGTTAGGGACTAAAATAAAATTATAATTAAAGGTTATGGACTGTTTATGCACTTTACCCATTACTAATAGGTTATAGGTGTTTTTGGTAGGAGAACAAATAAAATCATGCAAATAAAGTGTTACAAGATTCTAAATATATATGCTAACTTTAAAAAATTATTACTGCAAGAGTAAAGGATTAAGTTGATATAAATGATGATTTCTTTCTTTTTATTTTTTTAATTAGAATAACTAAAAGTCAACAAGAGAATAGAAAAGAATATCCAAAAGACTAATAAGTGATAGAATCTCTAAAAATTGAGATTAAGTCAAACCAAGAACCTTTAGAGTTTGAAATAAGGATCTGCTTCTGCTAGCAACTCATCTAATTGGTACAGAACCATGCCTAACTTCGGCTTTCCATCAAATTAGAATTGTTAAGATATGCATTCACTAAATGCCATAATTGTCTCTTTGCAAACAACCGTTTTCACAACAAGCTCACTCGATTTCAATAGTGGTGTACAAACAATTAGCTTCTCTATGAAAAATCAAGCTCTTAGTGTAATCATTGGAACTAGTAGTAAGCTTGGTGGATTGGACCTTTGCACTTGATTGGTTACATCTTACCCTCAATTTCTTGGACAACTTTTATAGAAGAGATAAACTTAAATTCTTGTGCTTAGTGGAGGGAGAAAGGTGCCCAAAGTCACAAACTACTCCAAGTTCCATCGGTCTTTTGAAGAACCTGGATGGCTAAGAGGGAAAAGAATCTTTTCATTCTAGTGAGAAAATTCTTGACTTTGCAGTAGGGCTGAAAATGAGCTAAGCTGAGTCAAGAAGTAGATTCATCATGTTTGGCTTGAAATAGTTTGATATTTTGTTCAGATTTAGATTAAAATGAGTATGGACATGCCATAAACGGGCTTCTAACCAATCAAGCTCAAGTTGTTTGCTTAAATTAAGGAAAAAAATAAAAATTGAGCCGAGTAATAAGTAAATCAAGGTTCATTTGAATTTTGTATTGAGCTTAAAATTTTGTTTTATGTTTTGCTTGATAATAGTTTAAATGAGCCATGAATGAGCTCTAAATTAAGCAAAACTCACTCTGAACTTCAGTTGTTTGTTCATTTTTCACCATTACTTAACAGTAGCTTTAACTGAGTGTTTCCTTTGGTAAGAATGAGGTTATGGAACTTTCTTTTTCCATGACTAAATGGATTAGTAACAAGAGTTGAAGGCTGGTCCAAAATCTCTGAAGGCTTCAAAATTGGAGGAGAGAAGATTTGTTGTTGCCACTGATATAGGTTCATTGGTCGACTTTGCCTAATTATAATAATCATTTTTTCTCCATATATAGCTATATGATCTTCCTTTCTCACCTTCCCATATTATCTGCTTGGCCTTCCTTCTTCATTTTATTTCCCAACTCAAAAGTACACACTCTCTCAGTCTATGAGCTATTTTTAATATCTCAAAATGTGAACCATTTTCGTAGACAATAAGTAATCTGTCATTCAATTTTTATCTTGTTATCATAAGATTGATGTTTAACATTCAATAAATGGTTTCTATGGTTAAGTTTAGAAATGATATTAAAAAGTGAAAATTTTCCTAAAACAATTAAAACAAATAGGTCTTAAAAATTGTAACAGATGAAGTATATATTTCATTTTAAATTATTTTCTTAAGATAATCTACTAACTACTCATGGGTACAAGAGAATACCTTCTTAATCCAATTCCACGTGTGATAACCTTAAAAGAGGTCTTAAATGACACCACATCAATACATTTTCCTTGAGAAACATTATTTTTTATCTAAATTTTAGAAAAATTTAGGCTTAAATACTTCAAATGTCCCTTTAATTGACCAAGTTGCATGAATTGGTCCCTTAACTCTAACATGTAAGTTGGTCCTTTCAATGTGTACTAATCCTCCTACTTATTAACTTAATGCAAGTTAATCCAACCGTTTAAGATTAACATATTTGGGGACTGAAATGCACAAAAACAAAGATAGCATGGATCGACTTGGATTGTTTCACTTCCTAATTTTATATTACAAATTAACAAAGCACAGAACGAAAATCACAAAAAAATGATGAATGGGTCTTGTGTAAGCCTAATTTTAACTTAAAGTCATTGGTTCTATTTATCCTAATTTTCACAAAGGACTCAGACTTTAAAGCACATATAAATATTACTCAAACAAGCAGTAAGGTATCAAATAGGCAGATCTCATGAAAACTCTCACCAGCAAGATTACTAAACAAATTGCTTCGATACCAAAATTTCCCATGTATTATCAAACAATGAATAAACAATTAATCAACACAACTATGGATAATTGAATAACCACATGTATGATCTATTTAAACATTAACTTACATATAATTTTTGAAAACTAGTTTACACATCATAAGTATGTTATCAACAAAAGCATAGTTACAAACTAGTACTTTTGGAGCTAGAATACAAGGCTTTAACTGCATTCTTACACCTATTAGGTTTGAGTAAGATTGTAGTTTTGTTATCAATACAAATAAAATCTAATTATACATATGGGTCACTTTTTTCTTTAAATTTTTAGTTATTTAGATTTCAAAATCTATTTTTATTGTAATGGGGGATTGCATTTCCATTTAAGGAACCATTTGCAGTAATTTATTTCAATTACTTTTCATCTAGTTTGTTGGTTGGTTGCTTTCTCTTAATTACATGCATCTTAAAAAATGATAGTTACTTAAGCATGTTTTTTATCAGCTAGGAATATTATTATTAATTATACCAGCGAAAGCCGGCCTGAAATGTACAACCTGCTGTAAACAGAATCAAGAAGTGTGATTAAGAGAAATTACTACAACATAACACCCTATACCTTACAATTGAAACTACCCTACATCTTACAATTCATTACTAACACTAAATGCATAGCTCTGGACTTATAATCCAATCATGTAATGACAACATCTTGAGCTGATATCCAAAAATGTGATACAGATTGTATTTAGAAAAAAGCCTTTTTAACTCTATATTGAATATTCCTGTAGAATGTATTGTTCATTCCTAGCCATCGGTGCCATATAGTATTATATACCACATCAATCCATACCTTCTAGACCAATGTGTTCCTAAATATGTATGGATTTTGCTGAATCATTTGCCTTATGTTTCTTCCTTTGACTGAAAAACATCTCCACTAGTTAAGGACTGCATTCCATACTTTATTTGCCACCACGCAATTCACCAACAATTATTGGATGACCCATCCTCCATGCTACAGAATGTGGATTTTGTGTCTTGAACCCCTATTTGATGATGCTGTAAGTTCATCTTTGCAAGTATCTAATCTTGCATGGCCTCCCAAATAAGCATATTAACCTTTGTTGGTACGCATCTATTCTAGTGAGAGCCTAATCTTCTTATGTTTTCTTTTAAACTCAATTCGTCGATCTGCTACACAAATGATTTAACTGTAAAAATTCCTTCTGAATTGAGTTTCCTAAACAGCCTGTCATGAATTGGTTTTTATACCTATAATATAGATAAACTTTTATCAACTGCATCAAATTTAAGGTAATTGCCTCATTTATCATGCTATGAAATACCTTCAAAACTAATAAAAATAGAAAAAGAGATAAAAGATCTCCTTGTTTTAGTCCCCTCTTTATTTAAAACTCCTTCATTATGCTTCCATTTATAAGAACTGCAACTAATGCAGTTGAAACACAAGATTTTATCCAAGGCAACAATTTATCCCTGAAACCCATTTACTCTAACATTGAGAAGAAAAAATTCCAATTAACACTATCATAAGCCTTCTCGAAGTCCACCTTTAATAATCAAATTTTTTTGTTCTTTTTTTTTTTCGCACCAGTGATATTACTTCATTTGCCACCAGCACACTATCTAAGATCTATCTATCTTTAACAAAAGTAGATTGATTCTCACTTACCAGCTTTTGAATCACCTTTCACAGCCGATTAGCAAGCATATTTGCTGTTATCTGATACACTACCCCAATGAGACTAACTGGCCGATAGTCTTTAAGCGATGTCAAATTACAACCTTTGGTTAGAGTCACATTCACTTCAAAGTTCTTCACCATATCGATGGCATCCCTTTTTAACATGTTACAACATTTCTTAAAAAGCTTGAAGTTGTATCCGTCCAAACCTATCTTCTTCAAAAGGCTTTTTTTTTGGTCAATTCCAACAACTCTACTAATTCTAGTTTCTTCAAATTTCTTAACTTGAATTTCTACTCAATTTCCACTCTTCAGAAAAGCGTTTACTCGAAAAGCTTCATACTTCCTTCTTTAATTCATTGGGGTCTTCCCCCAATTTTCCCTTAATCAACATATCCTTGATCTCATTTATTCTTTATTTGCTGCTCATTAAAGAGTGGAAGTATTTTGTGTTTTCATCACTTGTAGCATGTAAAAGGTGTTGAAAACCCATTAAGGCCTCCATAGTTTGGATTTGGAAAAAAAAAATGGATCACTATAAGCCATAGATATCAAACTTGAATGTCCTTGCAAGGCTGGGCATAAGGATATACTTTATAAGCTCTAAGGGGTGCGCCACAGTGTCCCTTGGGTGACACTCTAATATGGCTTAGGTTTGGGTCATCCAAAGGTTGCTTTGATTTTCACAAAAAAATGCATTTTAAAGCTCCTTGGAACCTCCTTAAGTATGAATTTGGCATTTTGAATGCTCATAACCTTCACCTTTCTTGAACTCTCCAAAGTGTACAAGATAACACCTCTGAGGTTGCTATCACATCCAAACACTTTTTTAATTCTAGCTTTAAACCTTTTAATTTCTCTTATAGCGCAAAACTGCCTCCATTTTCAAACTCCAGATTGCCCCAAACCTTTTCCATAAACTCATCGAATTCTCTATCCTCTGTCCATATATTGAAAAATTTAAACAGTATTAGGCCATAATTAACCAACATCTGTTTTAACAATATTAAAAGATGATCTGACATTCTCCTTTACAATCCAACAAGGAAACCTTCAGCTATATCTTCAAGAACTCATTCAATAGTAGTACTCTATGAATTTAACTATCTTCAAACCATTAGTGTTACAATAAGTAAGTTTCCTTTTTTTGAAAGATAGGGTGAAATCACTTTTGCATTGAAAAGATAAAAGCTTACAATTAAATCTTACAAGATTAAGTGATATGAAAAAAATTCTATTTTTTATAGGACTGATTAAATATAAATGATAGGCATATAAATACCTTAAAAATCAGTACTGAGTGTGGCAACTAACAAATTAAAAATTGGAAATCTTTTAATAAAACTGGACTGTCGGCTAAATTTTTCTCTAGTACCAATATATGCCACTAATATTACAATTTGAGAACGAATATACCACTAATTGTTAAACCTAACTATAAAAGCGAGAAGTAGGTTTTGAAATCTAGGGTACTAATGTAACCTTTAACAAATTTCAGAAACTTCATATAATTTACCACTTTCATTTGTTGTGCATTGATCCAAGCCACCACAATGGTCACCATCAAATAAGCCATTGGGTGACAAAGGCAATACCAAGAAAGATATTGTTAAGCATAAGTATTTTTAATAGAATAATCGCCATACCTAGAATCAAACTTGAGCCCAATCTGGCCAAAATTGTATACTCATTAATATTGGTATTAGGTGATGAATTAATGAGTCGAAGATGATAGCAAGGAATCGTATCTAAATATTCTCCATTAGACGAAATTGGTTGAAAATGTCAATGGAATGGTGGATGATGGTGAATTCAGATGATCAAAAAATAAGGGTGTTCATCCAACTCGTGCTACCTGCAGAACTGATTGCTCCAAACTGAACAATTGAAAATGTGGGTTTTATACGGGTTAAGGTTGAATTAGGTTATGAAAAGCAAAATCCGGTCATACATGCGAATTTGTTCAGCTAGTGAAAAGCAAAACTTGATTAACCCACACCAGACAGCTTCTAATCTTTAATTTCTAATCCTTAATTCCCTATTCCTAAGTTTACCCACAACATTACCATCCTTCCTTCTAATACAATAGCAATTTTTTTTTAGTTTTTCTTAGTTTACATGCAAATGTATGTTTGTTTTCGTTAGCTACATTTCCTGATGTAATTGTCTAGCTTGCCCAGTTCATTAATTTTTTAGCTAGCTAGCAAAAAGATTAATGAACTAGGCAAGCTAGACAATTACATCAGGAAATGTAGCTAACGAAAACATCAGTTAAATAAATTCCAACAAGCATATCATATGTACATGTATATACATGTATGTACATAGCTCATAATAAACTACTTACTCTATCTCACAAAGTTTGGCCCCATTACCATTCATAAAAATTAATTCATGATTTTTGTTCTTTCAAAATTTTTTATAGAAATATAAACTTTTTATATGAAATGGTACCATAAAGACTCTAGTTTATAAATATAATTTTTTTTAATTTTTTTATAATACAAATTAATATAAATGTATATAAGTCAAACTTTAATAAAAAGGTAAAAGGGAAATCCTTTGTGAAATAAAAGGAGTATTTAGTTTGGGTTGAGGTAGTATGTGTCGGTAGATATTGCAAGTTGCAAAACTCTTCTTTGTGCCCGACCCTTACACCACAGTACGTATGTACTATATATCATATATAACCTGAGTGATTGACTAGCTAGCTAAGCCTAAGCATTAATGTAGAGATATGTAACTACTCTGAACATAAAAGCTGAAGGCTAGGAGAGGAAGAAAAGACAACTAGTATAGCCTACAAGCTCTTTAATTCTCTTTCTACACAAATTAAGGCATTACAGCTTGGTTTCTTGCTTCATACATATCCTCCATGGCACCTTATTTCATTCTTCACTACTGGTTCTAGTTTTGATGTATTTGAAAAGCTAAGCACGGACACAAGATGGAATCGACAAGAATAATATGATAATTAATGAACCTAATGAGTACATCTAGTGGAAAGTGTATTTTTACGGTGGTGGTATATGTCAATGTTGCTCGCTGTAAATATGAAACTCAGTCATACTTAAGCCAACCTAAATGTATTATATGTCAGTTGATTTTTAATTAGGTTTTTTCTCATATGGATATGGTCAAGTACTAGGATGTGCAACCCAATCATGGTAGTTAGTCGGGTCAAGTTATGCCATAACTGGGTTATACATGCCTGTGAACACCCCTGTCAGAAAACATCATAGAGAGACTTTGAAACACATTAAAATTAAATGAGCCAGTTTTATTTGGTTGGAATTTGGGTGGGGGTGAAAAGGAGTTGGGTTTTATTCGGGTAGGTTGAGCTCGAGCTTGAGTAAGGGTTTTTTTAGTTGAGTTTTTCTAGCTCGAGCCAAAAATCAAGCTTGAGTTTATTTGGGGCCGGGCTCAAGCCTGGTTATACTTGACCCCTTAAGCTCACAGGCCTAATAGGTCCTATGTTTTATCTGTTGGGCCCTTTTCCATCAGGCCCACTACTTACTCCCTCATTAGGCCTTATCTTAGTCAGCCCTTTAGTCTGTGTCTCTTGGGCCTTTTTCCATCAGTCCCAGTCCGGCAGTCGCACCCTACTCCCACAGTCCCTTCTATGTTTGACGACTTCGGCCTTCGTCCTACTGGAGGCTAGTGACCAGTCTCCTCTCCCACACTCCTAGCCTTATAGTCTGTTCAACGGCTTCAGCCCCGAGCAGGAAAAAATAATTGGTGGCCGGCCTCAACTAATTAATGACAATTGCACTGACCAGGTCTTGGCTTGTTGAATGACTTAGACCAAGGACCAGTTGAATGCCTGAAGCCGACACGGCAAGCGAGGAACCTTAAGGCTCAAGCCGACCTGGTAAATGGTAATCGAGGCACCACAAACGAGATTTGGCTTGTTAATTAGCTTGTTAAACCAGGGATGAGCCTTGACTTATGATTTTTCAACTGCAATTAAGACATTACCACAACCGACACATGTCAAGCCGACACCGACGCTGGCGACCGTGATCAGCAGCTCCACCTGATAACATTCCTAAAATCATAAATCATATGTTTTTCTTTAGGCTTTTTTTATCTAAGGTTTTTATTCTTTTTTGTTCAATTTCTATTTTTCATTTTCCTTCTATTTTGAATGATTATTTTACTAGATTTGCATATGTTTAAGTGTCGATGTTTGTTATTAGGTTTGGGAAAAACCATTGGTAGAGTGATTTTGTTAGACATGATCATATGTTGGTAAGTGGTTGAGCATCAATGGGCTATTGAGTAGAGAGAAAAATGTTGGTCTGGTTCTAAAAGAAAGAATGGAGAATTTTGTCTGCTGAAACAAGGCAGACAATTAAAGAACTTTGGTTATGATAAACTTATATTTATTATATTTATTTCTCTCATATTTAGTATGTTTTAATATGTTTTGAACCTTAAATATATATTTTGAGTATATTTTCTAGCTTAGAGCATATCTGGACTTAATTGATTGAAAGTAAATTTAATTTGCCATTTTACACGTTTTAATTTGGTTGTGTTCTTTCATGATTTTGACAAATTGGCGATGTTACAGTAGAAAAATCATATCTTCAGCTACAGAGATCGGAATCAAGTGATTCTTAATTCATTGGAAAGCTAACATCTGGAGCTACAAGTCATATACATACCATGAAACCCAGTTTGTACGTTAAAAGGGTCAAATTCAGCTTCAAAGTTGCAATTTACGAGTCACCGCTGGTTCAAAAGCAGCTGTAGTATTTTGGGCATATATTTGGCTGTAGATTTCCGTTTTATGCGATTCAGGTGTCGTTTTGAAGATAAGAAAGAGCTCTACAACTTTTATGCTTTGAGTTTTGAGAAATAATAGCTGAATCAAGGTCGAATATCAGCTTGAAGTTGCTGCTGATGTCCTAGAGCATTGCTTGGCTGACAACTTTGAAACCTTATAGTTATTTTGAATCTTTTTATTTGTTTGGGGTACTTTTGTAATAATATAAAAATTTTAGGGAGTTTTTATGAGTTTTCCATAGGTTTTAGTTTTCTTTGGTTTTTAATTGCGTGGTTGCCGCACACCAATGCTAGCTCTCCGTTTTTCGTAATTCCAGTTTTAGTTTCTTTTATTCTTCTTTGTTTTTCTTTTGATGATAGCTGAGTAATTTTCTGGTTTAGTTCTAGGGACGATTTCCATCGTCAACACCGGTTGTGAGGATTGATTGTTCTTGCTTAAACTTTCTTTAATTTCAAGTATTTACTTCTTTGTTGTTCAGATTTATTGTAATTAATTTTTCTATTCCCACTTGTTGAATTGGTTCTATGCTTGATTTTCTTTTAACCGCTTAGGTGAAGAATTCAATTAGAAGCAAGTGAATTGATTGGAGATTACTTTTATTTTTGGTTAGCTTATACGAAGAAGTAAGACAGGTTAAATTGTTCAAGCTTTTGGATTGTTGTTTGGAATAAACGTTTTGGTTCATTGATCTTAATGCTGATTTTGAGATAATTAGAAATTGCTTTTCAATATCTGGTTACTCAAAATTAAGAAATTAATCTGAAGCTTTTTCTGGTTAATTTTACCGTTGAATTCTTAGAGTTCTTTTTAGCTTTAAAGAGAGTTCTTTTTATTTGCTTGAATTAAAGAAATATGTTCTTTCGATGATCAACTGCGTGATTGGAATGGATAATCAACCCTGAACTGAGCGTTTTTAGTATTGGTTAATTTTGTTTTGATTCTGCAGTTAATTTATTTCAGCTTTTAATTGAAGAAAACCCCAATCTTTATTTCAATTTTCTGACAGGAAGCTTTCAGTGAAAAAAATTTTCTTTGGGATTCGACCCGGTTTTCACTGCTAGACTACAAATTTATTTATTTTGAATTGTTAGGGATACCATAATTATTTTTGGCGGTTTCGACGACCGACCAGGTTGAAAGAAGCTAGTTTTTTACCCTTTTATGTACATGTGCCAATGTTTCATTTTGCAGCAATGTCAATGTCAAACAAGGGTTTTCAATCTGTGGGTAAGTCAAATACAATTTCAGCCATTGATGTTAATCAAATTGACACCACCATTGACATTGATCAAACTAAAATAGCATAAATGGCAAATATTCCCATTGAGACTTTATCTAGTGATAAAGACGGATTAAGTTAAACAGATGAGGGTGAGAATAAGGAAAAAAATGATGGGGCTGCTGTTAGTGGTGAGACAATAGTTGGTGGGGCATTGAAGAAAAAAAAAGCAAGTAGCAAGAGATTTACTATTTGGAAGGAATTCAAAACATGTACTAATTCAAAAGGGTTAAAAAAGAAAAAGTGCATGCATTGTAGAGCACTTATGTCGATGAATAAGTCTTCAAGTACATCGCATCTTTATAGGCATCTAAAAAAGTGCACTCAAAGAAAGCTTTACATGAAACGACAAGGGCTTCTTAATTTTCAGCTAGAAAATACAAGTACTGGTGATAGCTTTCATACCCTTGCACTACCTGTGGTAAATGGAAAATATGATGCGATGAAGATGAGGGAGGCTATTGTTCATTGGGTATTGATGCATGAGAAGTCATTCATGGTTGTAGAGAAGGATGGGTTTAACTTTATGATGAGGATTGCAATTCCTCAATGGGAGAAAATAAGTCGGGTAGCATTGAGGTAAGATTGTATGAAGGTCTATGAGCATGAGAAGAAAAGATTAAAGGGCTTCTGAACAAAATTCCAAAGATTAGCTTAACAACAGATTTGTGGAAGTCTAAAAGTTAAAAGATATGGTATATGGTAGTCACTACTCACTTCCTTGACTCGGATTGGAAACTTAATAAATGGGTGTTGAATTTTGTCCACATTCCTCCTCCACATAATGGTGTAGACATTTCAGATGCTTTGTACAAGTGTCTGAAGGAGTGGGGCATCGTGAATAAGATTTACACCATATCAGTTGATAACCATTCATCTAATTATAGTGCTATTACTAATTTAATAACCATTCATCTAATGATAATGCTATTATTGAAGGCATTCTGTGAGATCATACAGCAGTTGCAGTTACCTTATAGAAAACTTGTGCTTGATTGTAAGACTCATTGAAACTCAATGCATGAGATGTTATCATGTGCTTCGAAGGTTAAAAATGTCTTCCCAAAACACCAACAAATGGGGGTCAATTATATCTCATGTCTAAGTAAAGAGGAGTGGGAGAATGTAGACAATATATTGGCGATCTTAGGGTATTTACCAGAGCCACTAATGTTATATCTGGAAGCACATACCTAATTTCAAATTTGTTTCTTTCTCAAGTGTACAAGGTGAAGTAGGTTTTAATTAGTAGGGTAATTGCTAAGGATGCCTTTGTAAGGGATATGGTGACAAAGATGAAATAGAAATTTGATAAGTATTGGGGGGAGTGCAACTTGTTAATAGAAATTGCTGCCATTTTGGATCCAAGAGTTAAAATGAAAGCTCTTGAATATTGTTTTCTAAGGATAAACTCTTTATTATAGGCATGAAAGAATATTGACAAGGTGAAGAGAGCTTTATATGAGTTGTACGACGAGTATGTGACTGAGCACAACCAAAGTACAAACTAAAATAAAGAATGGCCAAGTTCCTCTTCCCGATCATCTTCTGCCTCACTTTCCGCACTCTCTTCAAGCTCGGGGTTTGTAGAAATCTATCAATATGTAATGGCAACCGAAACTATAGTGCTAGAGAAAATTGATTTGGACATGTACTTAGAAGATGATTGTTTTTTCTGTCATCCAGATTCACTCTTTCACATATTAACTTGGTGGAAAGGAAATCAATCAAAATATCAGGTGTTGTCAAATATGGCAACTGAGATTTTAGCCATTTTGATTACCATAGTTGTATTTGAAGCAACATTTAGTGCTAGAAATAGAGTGATTGACTCATACAGTGCATAATTTTCAGCTGAGACTGTGCAACCTTTAATTTGTGGAGGGGATTGGCTTAGAAACCTCCACGGTGTAAAGAAGAAAGACACTGTGAGTATTTAAATTAATTTTAATAGCTTCTTTGTTTGGAAAAATCTTTTAGTTTAATTATCTTTTAATATTTAGAAAATTATTTCACATAAGAAAGTTTAGTTTCATATGCTTGAGTTATTTGCTTACTTCTTTCTACTCTTTTGTTGTGTGAGAAAAATCCAATTGTGGTCAATCTATCCATTCCTTGATATGGATTTTCCTAACAATAAAAAATAAATCAGGTAAAATCTTGTTATTTAATAGCTTTTCTGTTATGAAAAATCTTTTGGATACTAGAAGGTATTTGTGGGAAAATAATCTGAGTATGCTAATATATTAAATGATAAACATGTTTCGAGGAGTGAAATTAATTTTGTTTCAGTGTTCTATTGTTGCTATGTGTTGTTGTATTCTGCTGCTCTTTGTTACTACAGTACTTCGTTGCTGTGTTCTTCTATTGCTGGAAGTATTGTTGTTGTGCTCAGCTATTATTGCCTTTTGTTGCTGTGTTCTGCTACTACAATGCTCTGTTGATGCATTTTGCTGCTACTTGTTCTCCAGATGTCATTACCATTAGTTTCATTGTAACTGAAATCTAGATATATGTATTTGTGTTGTTGATCATGAGAAGGAGTTTCCCCACTAAAGTTGGTTGGCTCACTTTTGGCTTTGCTTATGTTGCTTGAGAGCTGTCACTTTAGACTTGATATATTGCTATGCTATTTTCATTTAGATGTTTTTATTTAGTTGTAAAACTTGATATTTGGATTTCGTTTATTATGTTTTGTCAAAATTTAAAATATTTTTTAGATTTTTTTTTTTAATTCAGATTTGTATTTGAGCCTCAAGCCCTTTCAAGCTGAACTTGAGCCCTACTTAAGCCAAGCTCGAACCCAAAAAATTTGGGCTTGAGCAACTCGAGCTCAAGTTCAAGTAGTACCAAATTACAATGGGGTGGAGCTCGGGCTCAGCTCAGCCCATTTTCAGTCCAAAATTTGGGTGATTAAAAATATAGCGAAATATATTGATGAATTTGAATTTCTTTTTTGTAGAGACCAGCAATAGATCTGTTAAAGGATGAGGTGACTGGTGCATAAAAATGAAAATACTAAATTACATAAGATATTTTAAGTTTGTTAAAAGTTACATTAATACCTAAGATTTCAAAACCAACAACTTCTTGCTTTTACAGTTAGATTTTTAACAGTCAGGGACAAAGCTGCCAAGGGGCGGGGAAGGGCTGCAGCCCCCCTTAGATTTTTTTTTAAAAAATTATTAGTAGTATATAATAGGATAAAAATTGCAACAATATTAAAGTTAGGTACTTGTTTGTAAATTATAAAATTAATTAGGGATTTTTGCAGATTTTATCCTTTTTTAAAATTTTTAATTGGAACCAGAATTAGAAACACGGAGATTACGGGTCACGAATGAACTAGGGCCAGCCCCTCTTGGCTCCAACGCTCTGTCCCTCTATTCTTCAGTAGTGACGACGATTCTCTTCGATCTAATTCGTCGGCGAATGGTAGTGACCTAGCCAGCTTAAGCTTCTTCTCCCCGTTGCCGACATTCTTTCTGCCCATCTCCCCTCCGACTTTGAGTCTGAGTTTTTGGAGAAAGCCCCCGTGTGTCTGGCAGCCGAGTCACGACAGAGGTTAGACATTTTCTCAATTTTCCTTTCTTATCCTTTAATTCTTTATTTCTTTATCAATTGGTCACTTAATTTTGTAAATAAAGTGTACTAAATCAGTCAATAATGAAGCTAATATGTAAGATCTTAATTCTTATGTTTTTAGTTTCAGGTTTATAGCTTTCTCTTTTCTTGAAATTGAATCTTCATACTACTTAGCTTGAGAAATGAGAATTATGGTAATGGAACATTGCGTATTGTGCTTAACATTTATGTAATTGACTTGTTTGCATATGTTATTAGAGAACAAGTGAAGAAACATAGACAAAAGTTAGTATTAATTACAAACAAATTTATCATTATAATTTTTTTTGCATAATTTTAGGATGATTTAAATCCAATTGCCTTGTGATATCCAAATCATCATGATAAAAATTTTCTTTTCGTTGTTGTTCTTGTCCGATTTTTCATAACAAGTAAAAGAGTAAGTTTGAGAATATTTGTTGTTGTTCTTAAGTAAATTAGTTGAAGAATATAGAAATTTCTCTTATTTTATGATTGTTTAAGTGTTGATTTTTTTTTTTTTACAACAATGGCTAGCAATCAAAAGAAATTATTCCACTTTTTTAAGAAGAAATCTTTACCAGAAAGTGAAGGCCAACCGAAAAGCAGTCAATGTTCAAGAATAGTGGAAGAGCTTTCAGAATCTGTTGGAGATGAGTATTGTGAAGACTAAATTTAAAAATAAAATGGAAAATGATTTTTTTGTTGATAATCTACTTTTGTATATTGAAAAAGAAATTGCAGAGACTTTCAGTTTTAATTCTATACTTGATGATTTTAGGAATATGAAAGAGTGTCATGTTAAATTCTAAACTAAATTATTGTAGATATTCAAATTTCATGAGTTTATAATATATTATTTGATATTTTGTATTATTAATCATAAATTTATACTTGTTAACAATCCACTCACACTCACACTTTTCGCCCTGCCCTTCTTGCCGCAAATTCTGATTATGTCCCTGTTAACAATTGATGACATATTTGTTATTAAATTGCAACAATAATGATATATTTTGTCCCTAAGTATCACATTGATGATAAAGTCAATACCAGGGCAGGAAAAACTTTATTAGATAATCTACTGCAAGAGCCAAATATTAGTAGGAATCTGTTACTTTTCCCCAAACAAAAATACCTTCCGTTGTGCGAGGGCTGCGCTGTGGGACACTGGTCTTATCTGGCATCTGTTAACAATGCTTTTGTCACTGGTTTGGTTGACGTCGTTTTAGAAAACAGTCTGCCATTCATTTCATCGTACAGCTAACGAGCGAAATTGCTTGCCCAAGTACTACTAACAAATGATTGCAAAACAAACGAATCGATCCTCTGTTCAATCCGTTGAGGTACCTCCCACTACCACTGTTTGTCGTCAGGAAAAAATCCTGGATTTTGACTATCTGGACAGGGTTACTTGTGATGTTTCAACTTCTGCTGCCTTCTTTGGAGCAATTATCGCTTCCATCAATGAAGCGGGGCGATCAAAGTAAATCCATAGATCCAGGTTAATCAATGACCCGACTACCGTTTCCTCTGTGGAATGAGAGGCAGAGGCTAGCTAGAATCTTAAGATGCTGCTCGAGAAAGTCGCTGCGCGAAAAAGGGGTTCAGGTTCATGCAGCCGTGTTGATAACTGGGTTCGGATATGATCTGATGTTGAATAATGATCTCATAGATATGTACGTGAAATGTGGTAAATTGAATATGGCAAGTGATGTGTTCGACATAATGCCTGAGAGAAATGCGGTTTCTTGGACTGCGCTTATGTGCGGGCATTTACGGCATGGCACTGCCGAGGGTTCTTTGTCACTGTTCCATCAAATGTTGGGTTCTACTGAAAAAGGGAATGACTTTACTCTGTCAACCAACTTCAAGGCTTGTGGGGTTCTGGGTATTCTTGAAAATGGACTTCAGATCCATGCCATGTGTGTAAAATTTGGATTTGAAACAGCTCCTGTTGTTGGTAATTCGATGATGGACATGTACTCTAAATGTGGAAACATCGAAGCGGCAAAGAAAATTTTCAATGTCTTATCAGAAAAAAATCTTATAAGTTGGAATACCATGATAGCAGGCTATTCGCTTGCAGGTTATGGTGAAAAGGCTCTGGAAGTGTTCCACAGAATGCAAGAAAACGGGCTAACCCCAGATGAATACACTCTAACAAGTGTGTTGAAGGCTTGTACTGATCTTGGTGCAGTTAGGAAAGGTTCAATAATTCATGGTCTTTTAATTACTAGTGGGTTTCCATGCAAAGTAAAGGCAACCACCGCTGGGGCTATTATTGATCTGTATGTGAAATGTGGGGACTTGCCTAGGGCCAGGAAGATGTTTGATCACATTGAAGAGAAGAGTGCAATATCATGGAGTGCTCTCATTCTCGGTTATGCTCAACAAGGGAACTTGACTGAAGCTATCTACTTGTTTGGGCATCTTAGAACAACCTGCATTCAAGTTGATAGCTTTGTTTTATCAAGCATGATTGGCGTGTTTGCTGATTTTGCACTTGTTGGGCAAGGCAAGCAAATCCAAGCATATGCAACTAAGCTCCCATCTGGCTTAGAAATATCTGCATTAAATTCAATCATGGATATGTATCTCAAATGTGGATTACTAGATGAAGCTGAAAGATTCTTCAGTGAGATGCCTGAAAAAAATGTAGTTTCTTGGACAGTTCTTATCACAGGGTATGGGAAACATGGTCTTGGAAGCAAGGCAGTTGAGGCGTTTAACAAGATGCAATCGAAGAAGATTGAACCTGATGGTGTGACATATTTGGCCATACTTTCAGCTTGCAGCCACTCTGGTTTGATTGACGAGGGTGAAGTATATTTCTCTCAGCTACTTCATAATCGAAGAACTAAACCGAGGATAGAGCATTACGCTTGCATGGTTGACCTTCTTGGTCGGGCTGGACACTTGAAACAAGCTAAGCACCTGATTGAGACCATGCCTGTGAAGCCTAACTTGGCCATATGGCAAACCTTGCTCGGTGCTTGTAGGGTACATGGAGACATGCAACTGGGCAGAGAGGTGAGCGAAATTCTCTTCAGATTGGATAGTGATAATCCAGTAAACTATGTGATGGTATCGAATATGTATGCTGAGTCTGACAACTGGATTACTTGTGAGGAAGTTAGAGAAACAGTGAAAAGGAAAGGCCTAAAGAAGGAAGGTGGGCGAAGCTGGGTAGAGATCAACAAGGAGATTCACATTTTCTATGGTGGGGATGACACGCACCCCCTAACAGGGAAAATTCATGAAGTGCTGAATGAAGTGGAGAGAAAGATGAAAGAAAAGCTGGGTTATATTCCGAGGTTGAGCTTTGCATTGCGCGATGTTGAAGAAGAGTCAAGTGAAGAGAGCTTGAGATTTCATAGTGAGAAATTAGCAATTGGATTGGCCCTCCTTCATGGTGCCAAGGAGGATGGAAGAGTTGTTAGAATCTTCAAGAACCTGAGAATTTGTGGGGACTGTCATGAGTATATCAAAGGGCTTTCACAAATCCTTAATGTGGTTTTTGTGGTCAGAGACGCCAATAGATTTCACCATTTCAAAGGTGGCCAATGTTCTTGCCAAGATTATTGGTAAATTCTCTGTTTTTTTATAGAGTGGTAGGCTGGGAGCGAATGTTCTTGGAATTATTATTGGTAAGAGATGATTGCAGATTGATCTGTTTGGTCGTGAGTCCCTGCTTCTATCAACGGGGTTCTTGCAAAGATTATCAGGAAATTTGTCACTAATGTTTGTGCTATAGCCGAAATCGGCCACTATATATATATATATATTGCTATTTTATAGTTAAATCCGCTGCTTGCGTTTTTTAATGGTTGGAAATTTCCCTCTAATGTTTTCTAATGTTTGTTAATGTGTATTCCATTATAGTGGATATTATTTGGAAATTTTTTTGGGAAATAACAAATATGTTTTGATGTTCGTGCTCTGGCCTAACAAATATGATGTGGGCTAATTTGTTTGGTGGTGCTAGAGCATGGGGTTGGTTGTGGAGGTGCATTTTGGATCCCTAAAAACGAGAATTTCTTCTCGTCCTTCTCAATTGATATGCGCAATCTGGTGGCGGCAAAATGATAAGAGGCTCAGGTGGCTTGGCCTTTGCCAAGGATAATGATAGTCCAAAAGATCAATTAGCGGGTTAATTCGTCCAAGTTTTTATAAATGGTGGCAAATTTGGGATAATTGTATCTATGGCCCCTAACTTTTTATTATTGTGTCATTTTAGACCCTAACCTTGATTTTTTATATAGAAAATCCTGAACCTTAGGTGTTCTATTTTACACATTTTGTGGACGGAAAACGTTAGTATGGATGAAAAATGTTAGATGGCACGCCAACATGGGTAATTGGCCATGGTGGGCCCTTCAGCTCTATCTCTTCCCAACTTTCTCTCATCTACTGCAATTCATTCTTCCTTTCCAGATCTAAACAAGAATGGGCTACTTTAGCAGTGGCCGAAATCATTGAGGCTCTAGAAAAAGGCACTACTGGAGTATCGGAAGCCTATGGCAGAGAACTTTTCAAACCCACATTCAACCTGAAAACCATGTGCAAGACATCGAACTGAAGTGACTTTTCATTACCGTCTCATACTTGTCTCCTTCATCCTCTTCCTCCCTTTCTTGTACAAATCCATTGAAATCTTCCATACTCCACTTTCATTTTGTGACATCAATTTGCTTTCATCTCGCTTGGAGCTCAAACCCCGATCTTTTCTATTCAAATTGTGAGTCTTCTTCATTGGATTCAATAATGATTCAACATGCTTGAAATCACTCAATCTGCAAAGAAATTAATAAGTTGACTCAACAAAGACATTTGTATTTTATGGAACAACACATTTGTATAAATAGAATAACACATTTGTGTGAATGAAACAACACATCTTACTAGATGAACACTTTATCACATAACCGCATGTTTATCTTAACGGAACAACACTTTCTACTAAAAATAGCAAAATTTAAAAATAGCATATATTGTGAAATGAACAGCATATTATAGAGTAATACATTATTTACAAGAATAGCACATTATTTCTAAAAATAACACTACATTTGAACAACATATCCTACAAAATGAGCAACATTTCTTACTGAACAGAACAACATATTATGGCATATTATAAAACAACATAATTTTATAAATGGAACATCAACGGAACAACATTATTTACGAACAATAAATCTCATCAAATGAATAGCACAATTGTATGAATGGAAAAACACTTCTACTAAATGGAATAATATTATTTACGAATAGCACATCTTACAAAATGAACAATATTGTGCACAACAACACATTTACATGAATGGAACAACATTTATTACTGAATGAAACAACATTATTTATGAGTAGCACATCTTACGAAGTGAACAACATAATACAAAGTAGCACATTTGTATGAATGGAACATTACATCTTACGAAACAAAACAACATTATTTACAAACAATATATCTTATGAAATGAACAGTGTGTTACAAAACAATACATTTGTATGAATTGAACAATATTTCTTATTGAACAAAACAACACAAACACAGCTGAAGGCAGGGACACTAGTTCTTTCCCCAATGGGGCATAGACACCACAGGGAGGCAGGGATGAATGATGGAGCGTATTACAAAATAGCGCATTTGTATGAATAGAACAATACTTCTTATTGAAGAGGCAGCACAGATCTCGTCGGAGGCAGAGATGTCAATTCTTCCTCTAATGGGGCATACTGCCAGTGGCAGGGACTAATGATGGAGAAAGGTCGGTGGAGCAGATCAAGCGTCTCCACACCTTCACCTTTCTTGTCGTCATCTTCAGAATCCTCTCCAACATAAACAAATCCATCAGTGAGCATCTTCCTCCCATCTTCGATGACAATGACGAAGAACTAAAGTCGTGAGATATAAAGAGAACAAATTGAAAAAGATGAGGAGAAGCAGGATAAGGATTTGAGCGAGCTTGTCATTCTGGAAAAGGAAGAAATGAATAGAAGAACTGGAGAATAAAAAAGCAAATAGCAGAAATCATAAAGAACCTGAAAGTAGGGGTGCTCCGCATAGTCCGAAAGTATTTTAGCCTAAACTATATGCATATATAACAGTAAAAGAAAAACTATAGTAGCCAATTCCCACTATGGCACAATTATTACTACAAATTTGCCTCTTTTATCTGCAAGTAAGTATATATTCCTTCTACTAAAAGAATCGGTTTTTTTTTTCTGTAATCAGAAGCATCTGTACAAATGATGTACATTATAATTAAAAGAATATGGGAATGTCTACTTTCTAGGACCTGAAAGGCCATCAAGGCAACATAATTGGCATTTCACTGGAAGTTTGTGTTCAAACTCCCCAATCTCTACCTTAGTGTCCTAAGCTTCAATCATTTAGGCTAAAACTTTAAGATGAAAAAATTAATTAAATTAACTACGATTTCAAATCTTCAGCGCTTTAATCTAGTAGCTAAGAGATCAGAGGCATATGAAGGATATCAGGGTTTGGACCTCAACCTTTTTATTCTCTTATATAATACAACAATACTGAATTTCGTATCTTTCAGACGAGGGAAAAAAATTATACTTCATGGAAAATTTGATGGTGGAGCTTTTGTTTGGGTGCATGTGGCTCGACATTTCACTAAAAGGGCTCACGTGAAGGGCTCTATTGAGTCTATTCACGTGAGCACACAGTGGCAAACGTACAAAACGTGCTCGTCATCCTGGGGTAAATTGCATGCGTTACCCCAACCTTTTAATTTTATTTCTGTTCTAACCCCAACCTTTATTTTGTTCGTTGTGCCTCCCTAACGTGGCTAAAACGTTTCAGTTTGAACCTTTGTTGGATGGAATCCGTTATATTGGATGGAAAATGACACGTCAACATAAGATTGTAGGGGAAAATGTTTGTTTTAACCCTTGTAAACATTTCTCTTTACCAAAAAAAACTTTAAAAATTTCAAATCTAGCAAGAACACCCATCCACAGTGTCACTGCCTGCACCCAGCAAGGCCAAGTTGTGGAAGGAAGATCAGGACGCCGGAGGCATGGACGAGCTTTTGGAGGTCCTTAGCTATAAAGTGCGCTCCTCCGACATGGCTGACGTCGCACAGAAGCTCGAACAGCTCGAGATGGTGATGGATTCGGCCCAGGAGGATGGGATTTCCCACCTATTTGACGCTGTCCATTACAACCCAACTGACCTCCATGGATGGGTCTAGACTATGCTCTCTGAGCTCAACAATCCCCCCCATTTCTGAGCCTCAACAGCAGTAGATTGACCGCCAATCTTTTGTCTTCAACGACTATTTCGAGTACGATCTTAGGGCGATTCCTGGGGTTGCGGTTTTCCCGCCACAAGAACGCAATTGCGGAAGTGCTCCCAAGCAATTGAAATTGTCCGAATCTGTGACTAATCCTGTTGTATTGTCCCCTTCTTCGTCTGGGGCAGAGATTGGGGCATCAGCTGTGGCATTGGAGCCAAGTCGGCCGGTGGTTCTAATTGAGTCTCAAGAAACTAGCGTCCGACTCGTTCACACACTTATGGCCTGCACGGAAGCCGTTCAACAGGGCAATATGAAGCTGGCTGATGCTCTGGTAAAACACATCGAATTGTTGGCCGCATCTCAAGCCGGGGCTATGAGAAAGGTCGCGTCCTACTTCACCGAGGCATTGGCTCGTAGAATCTATAGAATATACCCGCAAGACTCTCTCAACCCTTCCTACACCGATATTCTCCAGATGCACTTTCTACGAGACGTGCTCATACTTAAAATTCGCACATTTCACGGCCAATCAGGCTATTCTCGAAGCTTTTGCGACGGTCAGCAGAGTTCACGTTGTTGATTTCGGGTTGAAACAGGGAATGCAGTGCTCGGCGCTGATGCAAGTGCTGGCTCTCCGACCGGGCGGGCCTCCAGCTTTCCGACTGACAGGAATCGGCCCACGGCAGCCAGATAACGCCGATGCATTGCAGCAGGTGGGCTGCAAGTTGGCCCAATTGGCTGAAACAATCGGCGTCGAATTCAATTTCGGGGGGTTTGTTTGCAACAGCTTGGCGGATCTAGAGCCTGAAATTCTGAATCTCCGTCCGCTGGAAGTCGAGGCAGTGGCCGTGAATTGCGTGTTCGAGCTTCATCCACTCCTGGCGTGACCCGGCAGAATAGAGAAGGTATTGGGCTTGATTAAGGCAATGAGGGATGAGGGAAAGCCGGAGAGGAACGACGGTGAGGGAAGGCCGGAGAGCAACGACAGATGAGAGTGGCGGCAGGTGAGGGAGGCGAACAGTGGATAGGTTGTTCCAAGAGGGAGGCGGAGATGACGAGGAAAAAGCATGAGGGGTTTCTTGCTAGATTTGAAAATTTTAAAGCTTTTTTGGGTAAAGAGAAATGTTTACAAGGGTTAAAACAAACATTTTCCCCTACAATCTTATGTTGACGTGTCGTTTTCCATCCAATATAACGGATTCCATCCAAAAAAGGTTTAAAATAAAACGTTTTGGCCACGTTAGGGAGGCGCAACGAACAAAATAAAGGTTAGGATTAGAACAGAAACAAAATTAAAAAGTTGGGGGTAACACGTGCAATTTACCCCGTCATTCTGTGATACACCAGGCTGGCATTTTGCACACTAAAATTCAGTGTTGAAATCAACTTCATCGTATGAAAAAAAATGAGGAGCTGCAAATGTTGAGGTCAGACGCGCTAGCGTAGCGTGCAGCCAATGTCAACGGAGTGAACTCAGAATGTTCTCATTTAATACCGTCCCCGTGAAGGAATCGAAACAAGCAGAGCCCGCAGTTTTCTGGCCCTGTTTCTCGAATGCGTCCCTTTCCATTTCTCACCCTCCAATCCAAATATTCCCATTCTTTCCCTTTTCTCGACCCCAGAAAGGGATCGCCGCCACGCGACCACCACGTTCCACTCTATTTAATTATCGCCCCCCGCAGGTTACGGTTCGCGTGAGTTGCCAAATGCAGTCGCTTCAGCAGAAGGCTGCGCAGTGGAGTGGCGTCGACACTGCCGACGCCTTCGCCATCGACGAAACCAATTTGTTTCAGAAACTGGGTCTTCAGACCTTCATCAATCTGTCTACTGATTTCTACACCAGGTGAGCTCCCGGAAGGAACAAGTTTGCCACTTTGATTCGCTTATGGTATTTTCTGGGATTTTGCGTTTAATTGGGTCTGATTTTGGTTTCTGGGTATGGTGGGGGGATTAGGGTTTATGATGATGAAGAGGATTGGTTTAGGTCTATATTTGCTAACTCGAAGAAAGAAGAAGCGATTCAGAACCAGTACGAGTTCTTTGTGCAGCGGATGGGCGGACCCCCTCTGTACTCGCAGCGCAAAGGTGAGAACGTAAGATGCCATTTCTGCAATCTTTTACCTAAAAATTCTGATTCAAGTTCTCTTTTTTTTTTTTTTTTTGGTCGGTTTTTACATTTTAGGTTAACTGGTTCACCTGTATCAACCTTGCGATTGAACATGAGCACAATACGTATTTGAATCTGGTTAAAATCTCATTGAAGTTTTGTGTTGAACTGGATAGATATATATTATGAGTGTTGAAACTTCCATCTCCTTATATTCTCACCGGAAGGATGCATTAGGAAGAACATCCAACTGTGAAAAATTTTCATATCTTTCTTTCACTAGGGTGTTAATCATGTCGATATGAACTGTGGAGCCTAATTTCTCTATGAATTTAGAGTCTTCATTCTTTCCCTGTGGAATAGGGAAACGATGATTTCCTCGCTTTTGTGACATAACTTGCATTTATATATAAGCCATACTGAGGTATCTTGTTGTTATTGCCTTGGAGAAACCAGACCGGGTGCTACTGTTGAAGGATCTAATTCCACAAAACATATTGCTGGGTTGGATCACTTCACTTTGAATTATTACCGTTGTTGCGGACCATTTGATGGTTTGCTGGTTGGTTTTGTATACGTTTCTTCATATTCTTCCTCTGTTATTGGCAGGCCATCCAGCACTAATTGGACGCCATAGACCCTTCCCGGTGACACATCAAGCCGCGGAAAGATGGTTATATCACATGCAAAATGCACTGGCCAATGCTGCGGACATTGATCCTGACTCCAAAACAAAAATGATGAATTTTTTCAGGTACGTATTTACCTTTCTTTCTTTCTATCACCTCTACATACAAGTAATGTGATCTTTTGGGCTTGCCTTTGTTGATCTAATGAGAAACCATCAATTTTCCAGGCATACTGCATTTTTCCTAGTGGCTGGAGATGAGTTGAAGCAACAGAGACAAGAAGTTCCTTGTAAGCACAGTTCTGGGAAACCAGCGTCTGGGTGAAGTTCTTGACAGATTTCCCTCATCCCTTTTGTGGGGAACTTAATAACAAATGGACCTTTCCATTTATTGACCTCTCAAAATATAATTGAGAGCTGTAATTGTACCTTGCTTGATGCAATATGCATCTTCAAAGATTCTTCTCTGCCATGGTTGTAGGTTGTAGCCTGTAACACCTTGGTTTAACAACTGGAATAGGAACTTGATAAGTCAATGACCTTTTACAACTTTTTAAATAAGTCTTAGCAAATCTTTTCTATGGTGCAAATAGCATCAATGCTCCCAAACCTTTTGTTCCCTTCGAAAATTGGCCTTTAATCTTCATTTCATTGCAAATTGGTTTCAAACTTTTATGATTCATCACATATTGATCCCCAATACTATGAAAGTACATAAACTCTATTTATAGAGAAAAAAAAGCTAATAATTTAAATTATCATTAACTGTGATAAAATTATGAGAAATTTTAAATTTATTAGAAGATAACTGCTGAATAATTTGAATTCATTAACTTTCAAAAATTATCTTACATTAACTTTTTTTTAAATTATAATTGAAACTATTCATAACTGTTTTACCATAAATTCAAAATGTGTAATAATTTTTTAATAGTCAATAGATAATTTAAAATATTAATTTTTTTTCAATGGTGCTTTTTATGGAGCACTTTTGTCCATATAAACCAGCCTTTTTAATGTATATTCCACAGACCGTTTCCACCTGTTTTACCAATTTTCATGTTAAAGAATAAAGCGAAAAATTATCATTGACATCACTGCAAAATTTCCCTTTTCCAATCATGGAATGGGAGGTTAGCTCAAGAAACACATGAGCTTTCCATGTAAACACAAGGTTCCTGCCACGCTGCACATAGAAAACCAGTGTCGCATACGAAAGCACTTCTTTTAAACAAGGTTCTTTTTATAAGTTACTGGGTAGAAGACCGCCAAATCGGTTATGAAGCACTCTTTTGCTTCTGTGACTGGATGATGAAGCTCAATCTTTCATAAGCATCAGAGCAAGCATGAGAGTATTCGGACAATGAGCGGAACAGCTCCGGCAAGCGAATCTTGAGACTCCCTAAGGACTTGTCCCTTACTTGGACACAATGCTTCTGGTGTGCTTCAATTTCCTCTTCCAATTTCTTCCTTAAGGTCTCAACTGCAAATTGCCTCTCCGAGACAGGATCTTTGGCATTCGCATCTTCACCTCTTTCAGCATCTGTTTCATCAGCTGGAGTTCTACGCTGCATATACTTTTGATACCATTCCTCAAATGCCTGGTTTTTGCGCAAAAATTCCCTCCTTGTTTCCTCGCATTTCTCTTTTAGCTTCATTTCTTCATCTTGATGAAGAATAATGGTTTTTATCACCGCAGCAAATGAAGAAATTGCAGATTTGGCAACTTCATCAGGTAGCTTCTCGAGATGGTCATGCCAGGCATGGAGGAGCGCCTGGATTGGTGGATTCTGCGCTCGTGGTGGGGATGAAATTTTCTCTTTTAGACTGCTTTCGATAGGGATGAGATTTAACTTTAACCAGCTGTTGAGAGCTTGGATGTATTGCTTTTGATGGGTGACAAGCTTGTCAAATTGTGACTGCCATTCCTGTACAACATTCGAGAGTTGTATGGTGCGCCCATGGTGGTGCTTGGTTGTTTCTTTGGGAGCTTGGGCAATGTCAAGTAATTTGAGGTCCATAACAATCTTCAGCTGGCTATCATGATGCATGCACATACTTCTCCACATCTTGGCCATCCTATAGCATTAATCAAAGCATTCAACACATTCAAATGTTGTTCCAAGACTAACGCAAACACACCCATCATCGAAATAGATGTTTCAACCTCAGGACAGCTAATGTTCCTAAAAAATGAATGCAAAAGCAACAGAAATTGATAAAAATAGCAAACAAAAGTGACGATCTGTAACAAAGTAACCAGATCACACAAGGCCTATTTGCATCAATACTGATCACCTGAAAATAGGTTCCATCCCCTTGAATCAGCGGAATTATTCTTCAGCATCTCAGGCAGACAAAGAAGAACAACAAGGAGAGAAGGAATTTTGAATTGCTAGAAACGGAAAACCTTACCCATCTACAAGAGCAACGAGTTTCGGGTACAGCTGCTCATCACGTAGTCTATTTACTTCAGACACGGTTGAATCCATAGACTGCATGTCAACTATGTATCTCGTATGCAGGTGACTAACAGCTGCTTTTGTTTTCTCCAAGGATTCAGCACTAGCACCACGCTTTTTCTGCTTGTTTAACAAACCAACTTTCCTCTTATACTCGAGCTTCATCAACTCACCTTGCTACAACAGTATATAAAAAAGATAAAAGGAAAAAAAATCTTAAGATTAATCATGTAAAAGTAACAGAAAAAGATCAAAGAATCCAAGCGACACTTCTAGTAGTACAAAGGTTAGCAGTAAAAAGCTTCCAAGTTTTCACAATACAGCTTGATGTTACAAGCCTAGAATGCACAAGATATGCTATAAAAATCATTGCACGTAACCAACAGAGATATGAGATACCTTCACTTCATCATAAAGTTTCTTCTCCCAAGCTAGTAACTTATCCAAAATGGTGGCATGGGTCTCATATTCTTCCGAGTCCAAATCATCCTTCCCCCCTTCACCATTCGCCATCCCTCTAAATGACCTATTCCATGTGATAACTCGCATGACCCTTGCCGAATGGTCAATGTGCCCTGAAACAGGCAAAGGCCAGGGCGAATGTGGGTCACACTTCTGCAGCATGTAATCAAATAAAAAAACTTCTAACCAAAGCAAAGGGAAACCAGCAAATGACTAAATGATGTCAAGTTCATAATAGCTAATTCTTAGCCAAGCAAGGAACAGAAGAACTCTCTCCTTTCAACAGTCAGAAGCATTTTTCTTTTCCTACACTAAAGGGAACTGGCATGACCAATCCAATCCAATAATAAAATTACACAGCTGTTTGGGAAGTTCAACCTACCGGCAACTTCGACAGATAAGGGTTGGTGACAAAATCTAACTAGAGACAATGTTCTTACCCTCTTCTCTTTTCAAAAACGAGTAAAGCAATAGTAGATCTGAGGTAAAGGAAAAGGCCAAATAATAAATGGAGGATCTAAATGTGCAAAAGCAACTTTTATCCAAAAGCTTATCAGCAGAATCAGAATTCTGAAATCCAATCAGATCTTAAACAATTCTGGGTTCAAATTTCCTGCAACTGAAGCATTAAACATTCAAAGATCACCCACCAAACAAGCAAACATTGTCACAGACAAGAATCATAAAACAAGCTAATTAACCAGTAATTACCTCGATTATCGGCAAAATTGGAGTGGTAATGCATTCTGGTGGCCTCCAACATCTTGGCAACTTCTTGGGCACTTTCCGAGGCCTTCAGGAAATGGTCATCGATCTCTCCCAACACTTGCATTAGATTAACACTCGGGACCGGCTTCACCGCTCGCCGGAAATCCGCCGGCGCCGTCTTGGAATGCTCTATATGCACTTGCTGGTCCACCTTCTCCTCCTCCTCTTCAATCGCCTTCTCTGGCGTCTTCGGCTCAATCTCGGGTTCTCCGCCACCGCCACTGAACGCAACACCCAACTCATTTATCTCCGCAACATCGCCATTTCTGTTCTCGCTCTCGTGACTTTCTTCCACATCCAAGCTCGGCCCAGGCATGGTGTCGTCCACCATGAAGAAGTAATCCCACGTCATGTTCTTCGCTTCCGGCATCGGCGGTGCGGCATTGGTGTTCTCCGGCGTACTTGGCGGAGTTACCTCCTCTGGTCGGACGATTCTAGAGTTTTTCCCCGATTCTTTGTTCCTGCGTTTGAGCTCTTCTTCTTCTACCTCCTCCTCTTCAACTTCCTCGTTTATCGTGACAGACGAATCAACCTGCTTCGTGCTCTTTACAGGAATAGCCGGCATGCTTATAGCTCTCTTGATAGGGCTAGGCGAGAAATTGGGAAGCGGCGGCGGAGGAACGATGCTCTCCATTATGGGCGGTGGAGGCGGCGGCTGAGGAACTGGTTCAAGGGGAGGGATCTGAGCCTGGTGATGGTGGGGGTGGTAGGGGGCAAAAACCTCTTCCGCCTCGCCGTGAGCGTAGTCGCTCAAGGCGGCGCCGGTGTTCTTCAGCGACATGGCGTAGCCACTGTGGCCGGAGGCGAAGACGTTCCGAGCCACCACCGCTTCCTTCATCAAAATCTTCCGCTCCTTGCACCGAGCCACCGATTCTTCATTGTCTATCTTGGACTGCGCACAACCCATGAGACCAAAAACAACAGAAAAAAGCCAAGCTCTTTGGGTTTCCTCCTTCCCCTCTCCTCCACCGGTTCCGGCAATGGGAAAGCCCTCAAGCAGCGACCTTTATGGAAGAAAACAAAAGTTGGGTCTTCAAATGAAGAGGGGAAGCCAGAAAAAAAATGGTGCTTGGGGAGAGAGAAAGTAAGGGAGCACGAAAAGAGAATAGATACAGAGAGACGTGCAGAAGAGAGAGAGAGAGAAAGAGGAGTCTCATACCCGCTCTAATTGATTACCAAGAGTCCTTTTCGACAAATTTTCTATTTAACGGTCACATTTTTCAAAGTAAAACGGCGCCGTATTCTGATGTTCTTGTATTGGGTGGATCGGACGGTTCTGAAATTTTTCTGTTTCGGCGATTGGTAGATCGACGCAAAATAACGATTAAAAGAGACGTTAGTAGACGGAAAGGCCCCGAACGGTACCTTTAAACAAGAAAACAAATAAGGGATTGTGTTAGGTAATTAGGTGACTCACTGGCCACCGCTTCTCGATTCGGAACCACACCCCCCCCCCCTTCCTTAATTCTGTTCAGCTCCACATCTGGTCCAAGTTTTATTTTTAAAAAAAATAGTATTTTCTGCATTTTATTGGTAATTTTTTGGGTAAGTAGTTTTTGAACTTTAGTGCTTGAAAATTCAACCCCTTTCGATATTTATGTACAGGGATATTTTCAAACATAAATTAAGGCTGTTCGATTTTGAAACCGAAAAAGATCAAGCTAATAGTTCCGTCAATATAAAAGCGTCAGCATAAAGTTTTGATACGTCGTGCCACACCGCAATATGGTTCGGAATGTATCATACCAAAACACTTAAATTTCAAGTTTAGGGTTGAGTTCGGGTTAGAACCTGAAAATTTTGAGTAGTTTTTCAATCCAAAAAATGTAACATGACCCAACTCTATTTATCGGCTTAACCTGAACTGACTATAACCTAAAAATATAAAATCAGAGTCGGGTTTACCCGACATAAAACCGAACACCCCACATCTGGTGAGGGACGACGATGACGATTTGAGAAAAGGTGGCGAATGGCGAACTGAGGGACAACGATGGTGAACAGAGGAATGGCGGCGAACAGTTAACCAAAGGCTAACGAGGAGGCCGACGGCGGAGCTACGAGCGAGGGGCGTTGAGAAAGAGATCGACGACTAGGCGATGACGCTGATCTCATGCTTCTTTGAGAAGGAGATTGACAGAAGATGATGACGACGAATAAACTAGAGGATGACGATAACCAAAAGGGCACATAGGGGGCGGGGGAGGGAGGTCAACGGCTGTGACAGGAAAGGAGGGAGGAAAAGGCTGTGCAAACGTATGTAGAGGCCATTCGCCATGAGGATGGAAAAGCAGGCGACGGACGGACACTGAGCAGCCAGCAGGTTGAGGATGCTACACATGTTCGTTGAGATTAAGGACTCACTTAGACAGACTGAGTTAGGTTAGGGTTAGTCACTTGGGCTAGCAAACTAGTAACTAACAAGCCCAAATTAGTTCAATGGGCTGGGCTGAGGGCTTATATTCGGGTTAATAGGATGGTTTCGAGTTCAACCCGAACCAACTCAACTTTTGAGTCTTTGAATAAGGTCGGGTTTCAGTTGGCCCAAATATTACTTTTCTAATCCTTTGACTTGACCTTAACTTAAACAATAGGATTGAGTTTCAGGTTAGGGCCAGAATTTCACCCTTAGTTGTGGTGTGCTAACAAACTAAAAAGCTGGCTTTTTGCCCCCTTTTCATTTTTAATCAACTATACAAAGATTTATAACAAATACTCCATTCGTTTACAGTTTTTGTGCTTCAATTGAGTCTAGCATGCAAATCGATAAATAGATACTATTTTGTTCTTCTTTCCAACATTGTCCTTCCTTTCCTTGTTTTTCCACTTTGATCCAATCCATCGCTCCTTGCCTCCTACTATACCCCTCGCCACCTCAACTTGACCACCTTGCCTCAATGTCCAGACCTCTTCTCCCTCATCACCACAACCTCCTTAGCCCAAATCCATTGGAGGTCCACAAAACAAACCAAACAAAAAACAACAAATAAATAAAATCCATGAAGATAAGCTCTAGAAAGGAAGGAATCTCGCCGAAATGATTTCAAGGATCTCTAAGAAGACAAGCTTTTGTCTGCAAATCATCTCCATGCAACACCTAACATATTGCCTATTAATTTCTAATCTCTCTAACTGATTCAAAAATGATTGTAAAAGGATTCATAATCTATTCATATTGCAAACAGAAATTAGATTATAATCTTTCTACTGACAATCAACAAAAAGGGGGAGGTGGAGAAGGTGAACCTAATTACATGAACTTTAGATGGTTTGGGTTAATTGTAGATTTTTGCGAGATTTGGAAACATGGGCATAATTGTCATTTGGGTTGATAAAACTTACCAAATAATGAAATTGTTGAAAGAATTTGGAACTGCCCAAAAAGAAAAATATCATAAAAAAGTGAGACAGATGGAGTATTTTGTGAACATTTATGTTATATTTTAAGCCCTAAAAGTTTTTGCTAATTTTTGTCTTAATTTTATGGGTTATAAAAATTAACTTTTGAATTTTAGAGTATAACGCACCATGGCATAGCTTCACATGTCACTAATGTGTGTCATGAATTGGATGATAATAAAATAAGAGATAACAGACATCACGAATGAATTTGAGTCATCCATGACTATGAGTCCCATGTGGAGCCCATAATCACAAATAGTCTGCGCTACATAACATCTTACATATGGTATAGATCATTTGTAACATATGTTGTCTGTTAATATATAATTTTTTGTCATGCACATGACATCCTACATGTGGCACATGCTAGCAAGTGTTGTTCTTTCACCCAGTACTTGCTAGCAAACTACCTTTAAGCAGCTTTGATACTTTTAATGATATGGAATATCTCTGTATTAATTTTCTTCTGATAATAGGTCATAGATGTTACGGATGAATTTAGGTCATTCATAATTGTAGGTCCCACGTATTCATCCATGACATCTATTCTTGTTATCCTACCACTTATCTTTTCTTTTTTTCTCTGCTTTTGCACCAACGGGCCTTTCCTATTTATTAGGGACTTCAATTGCTTGACGCCTACTCAATCACTCTAGCTTAATCCATTCCACCTGAATACCCTAATTTACTAGAAGCAATAGTCTTAAGAATGTTTGGTATTTCCCAGTTTAACACAGTCAAATGATGAGAGTGCGAGCCCACATAACACCAGGCTGCTAGCACGTCCCATGACCGATCTCTTCTGGGTTACAAACAAAGGAATTCCTTGTTCCTATTTCTATAAGAAAACGTTATGAAAGAACCTTTTCAATTTCAGATTTAAATTGAAACACATTTTTTGTCTCTTGTAATCTTATGTCGTTCCTTTAGAGGGTGGATGACTTGAAATGACAAGCTAGGTGTCTTGCACTTATGACCTGATCCAACAATTGAAATAAAGTGACCTTAAGATGGTCAAACGATAGTAAAAAAGACTCGTGGCTCACTATAACCCGATAACTAAATGATTTGATACTAAAGTTAACTCCATACCTAAGTCACACAATACTTCTATTTTAGGACATCACTCTTGCTCTCAACTGCCGATAAGCTCTTATTTTTATAACATTTTTATTTACTTAAATTTTAAAAAGTGAGGTATTCTTACTCATGTTACAGTCCACGCTTTTATTTTCGGAACATTTTATGTGACTTAACTCCGGACCTAATATGACCCATCTTGAATCCGACCTGAATCTCATATTTGGCCGTATCAGAGGACACGCAAAAAACATAGCCTTAACCGACTTTCCGCCTACCTAAGAGGCCACAAGTTCAGTCAGCAAGTGTAAAGATTGCAGGAATAGTAAACCAGCAAGGAGAGAATCCTAAGCAAAATAATTGCACAAATCGGTCACTGTGCTTGTCACTAGGGAAATTCCAAGGATTTCCACCACCCAAAATGATGCCACCCAAGCAAAGCACCGACCAGGCCCAGATGTCACAGAACTTACAGCCAAGACGTTATTTCGTCCGCACTGACTGGTTTCCACAAAAACAGAACTCTGGCACCATCCTTTTCCCCCCGGATCACCTAGTAAAGATTCAGAATGAGCAGAACAAATGAGCGCACAAGACTATTAATAAACCTTTCAATCTTCTTTGCTTCATTGTCCGTCACAACAGAAAACACAAGACAGTGCCTAAATGGAGTTTACAGGAGATTAGGTGTTTGATTCATCCTAAGGTGTTCCAATAAGACTAGAATGCTAACACATTATGCATTCGCCTCTTATATAACACTTCACATGGAATTTCAAAAACTAACAATCCTATTTCTTCGTTAATAACAGGGTTTAAAATAGAAATATGAAATAGCAACCATACCTAACTTATACTTCTATCATATGGCTTCAATCCTGCATAATGAATGTTACATTTGCTTCAGAGGATGCAAAAACTATTTCTGATTATTTACAAGGGCAATATCCTGCACCCAAAAAAAAAAAAATTCAATTCTACTTTTACAAAAGAAAGTATACGTGTCTACTAATAACAAAAAAAAAAAAATCATCTGTTGGAAAGATTACCAAAAAAAACAGTCAGAGGGGCAAAAAATTCTGGCTCTCATTTGGTCTTAAAGTTAGCCTGAAGCTTTTTGAACTCCCTTTCTTGTTGCTAAAAATATTCAGAAGCACCCAGATGAGTACACAAGGGAAATGGAAGACAACAGCACAAACCAAAAAGGATCAATGAGTCAAGCCGTAGGAACAAATGTAAACTCCAGACCTTGAACAAATTTTTCAATGCGAGGTCAGATCTCTCTATTAGTAAGCACCAATCCATAGCCATGTCATATTCGAGTGTGTTAGGCTGAGAACAATGTGAAGTTGATACAGCTTCTTTCTGAAAATTGTTAAAAGAAAAGAAAAAATATTGGATTAAATGCAGGACTTATGAAAAAGGATAAAAAGTCTATTCACAGAGATAAGCACATAGATATACAAAAGATTTATTTTTTGTTATTAAGAAAAAGGAATACACTGAGGAAAGAACATTCTTAATTGAAAGGATAAATTACCATTTCCCGTTGCATTTGAAGTTTCATTTTCTCAAGTGCAATATGACCTACAAATGAGGTCTGCTTTCTAGAAAAGCAAAGTTCAGGAGAGCTGGCAACAAGCGGCCTGCCAAACAATAGAAATAAGTGAATAATACATGAGTCTAAAGCAAATGAACTCTCCTTGTAGGAGTGTAGTGTATTAATGCACCTGGATGAGCCTATAACCAGTATAAATTCACTAGATTTACAACCACAATCAAATTCACATCATAGAGGTGCAAGGACATATGCCATGAGTAGTGAAATGCACATACATCACAGAAAACATTGAGATTATTGCTTAAGAAGATAGATCAAACAATGGAAGTAAAGTTTCATTATGGAACAAGGTAAAAATCACATGGAAGCCAACAAAACCAATCTAAGTAGTGAAGTTAAGGAAACTAAGGATAAATCTATGCAAGTTTCCAGAACCACAGCATTTTCCATTAACCACCCACATATTACCAACATAGGGCACAATGGCCCTGACACAATATGTCAATACTAAAACCACAGCATGGTTACTTTAAACAGAAAGAAAGAAAGCAAAGTGGTTCTAAGTTCTATTAATTGATAGGGCTTCTCAATTATTTGAACATTTTTCTTTCCCAGATGTCTAGTACGAGTTACTTCCTAGCTTTCATGGGAATAAACATCTAAACGCGAAGTTGGGCTAAGTCTCCTCTGGAACTGGATCCAGAAGAGAAAATAGAATGTTGGCTTTGAAAGAAACATATGAGGAATATTTAAAAGTGCATACCTCCCATTAGGTGGCAATAAGCACCCCTCTTGCAGTTTCTTTGAAACCTTCTCAGCTGCTTCCCGTGTATTCAGAATTACAAGAGCTTGACCTGGAAGATGAACAAACATTTGTCAGACTCCTGATTCGTGCACAATGCCATAATCAGTGTGCACTATCGTATTTCAAAGATCGGAAGAAAAATTTTTAGGAAAATCAATCCAGACATATTTGAATTTGCTTAAATCAGTATCTGATATTGTTACTACTTTATATCCTGATCATGGTACCAGTATAGGGGCTCTGAAAAGCAGTTCGCTGGATCATCTTTGCTGTACACATTTCATTGAAAGCATGCCAAACTATATCCTGAAACACAACAAACGAGAAAAAGATACAGAGGAAATGGGGAAACTATCCAAATATAAGGAACAGTGACCAAAAGACAACATAACAATCTTTATAGAAACAAACAAAAATATATTTTACCTCCACTTCTGCTGAAGTGTAAGAGGGATCCAGATTCTGAAGCAGAATAAGTGTTCCTTCCTCCTGAGCATTTTGAATTCTTTCTTCCCAGGGCTGACCATGAACCATTTAGTTGATACAGACAAGCCTCTTCTACAGTTATCCTAGGTTGTCCAACATAAGAGAATGGGAGGACAATATTGAACAGCCACTTACCAGTTCTACAAACCATTTGCTCCTCTCCTGACAACAAGAAAAGGGAGACACGAGTATCAATTCTACAAGTCGCATCGCGACAAAATGCAAAAAATAGTCAACACCACCAGAAGCTGAGCTGAAAATAATCACAAAACTACTTACATCATCTGGCCGAGGAGTAACCTCAAACTTTAGCTCACCAGTTTTTTGGATGTCCTTTTGAGACCTCATGGAAGAGTCCTTACGCAACTTGCTTACACCAGTGGGTCTTGCAAGCTAATCATTGCCAACAATGGTCAATAAAACAAGAATGTAAAAAAAATACAATAAGGTCACTCACATTGTTGGGCTGAGAAGTAAGTCCAGAAGACCCTTGATTGTGTTTTTTTTGGTTGTCATTGGGAGATTGCAAAGCAGATAACTTAAGCGGCTTGGCATCAGCAGTAGATCTTGCAAGCTTATCATTTCAAGCAATGGTCAATACCACAGGAAATAACCAAAACATCAAAAAGCAATACAACAAGACTACTTACATCATCTGGCTTCATAACTTTCAATGCTTGATCACCACTTTTCACATTGTCCTTCGGTACACTGACCTGCTGCTTCTTGGGAGGGCTGACAGCGCCATCAGGATTTTTTTTCACCTTCAGCTTTTCTTCAAGGTTCAGTTTTGGTTTTTCTTCAAGACCAGAAGCATCTGGTTGTGAAACTCTAACATCATTGGCATTCCTACTATCATTCGTCTTTTGTAACTTTGACAAGATATCACTCTTGTCAGACTTTGTGCCAACATCAGCATTCTCAAGCTTAATCTTCTTATGTGGCCTGCTACCATCTCCATCACAATCTATAAAGCCATTAAAATTTCCATCAGCTGTGAACCCTTTTTTTCTGCTAGTAGAAAATTATAAGCTATCCGGGAGAGAATCTTTTCAACCTTACCTTCACGCAAAGAGTCAGGTGCTCTGGCTGCCGTATTGTTTGCATTTTCAGCAGGCTTCCGTGTTGGCAAAGGCTCCAGAAACCTCAATTGATTAAATAAATTTTTAACTGTGATTTTTGAGCAAACAAATGAAAAGTTTGCAACAGCCAAAAAGTCAAACAAAAAGAATCTGAGTCAAACCATATTGAAGAAGCTTAACAAGGTTAAACAACACAAACCTTCAACTCCAGCTATATTCTCATCCATCTTATCCAAAATAATCTGTCTCCCAACATCAAAAGTACGGTGAAACACAAAATCAGCCTCCTTGATAACTTCATTAGAGGGCTGGGGATTTCTGTTGTCCGTTGAATTGCATATAACCTTGCACTTTCCAGCGATCGCTTCCTGATAAATTGTTATTTTTTTGCAATTGGTTGGATGAAGACACATGAACAACTTCAAAATAAGAAACCTAGCTTGTCTACAACCTAATAACAAATGTTAAACTTCCATGTTTAAATCAAGATTTCTGCATCCAATCTCAGATATAGCTATTAGTGTAAGGACTTGAAAGCATGACCCTGATAAGACCCTAAATAAAATTCATGCTTCACACTAAAATTCCTGTGTATATCATTCAACCAAAGATGAAAATGAATGGGATAAGCAGACATAAACGTTCTTCCATTCCTATCATATCAAACAAAAACAATATGAGAATTCAAAAATCAAAAGGGGAGAATTTTGAAAAGCAAACAGTTCAAGGTAAGATAGTGATGATAATAGTCAGAATAACAGTGCATCAGCAAGTTACGTGGAAAAAAAAAAAGAACAAAAAGACCTAGCTATTTCAGCACATACGCAAACAAACATGAATACACTTTTGAACAATTGGTGAAGTACATCACAAAAGCATACTGCAGAAGACCAGCATACAATATAAAAACAGAGGGCAGTATCAATTACCAGAGGATTAATATTTGCCAGGCCTTTCCCTTCACCAGATGCTAAAAATAGCTCATTCTCTTCGAATTCTACAGGTCCAAGAAAATTTGTGATATCGGAAGGTTGGAGAAACCATAGAATCTTGACTTTCTTAGACTTGTCTGCATTTTCCCATATTTTTATAATTTTCCCTATGTCAGGCTCTGATACACCATCCCTGAACATATATACGCAGTCATAGAGCCAGTATTCCACACCATCATACAAAAAAGACTCGTAAAACTGGACATCTTTTTTTCTGCCACCAATTCCCTTCTTTCTGCCCCACTTAAATTCTAGATTCTCAACTTCACTGAATCCTACCATGCTCAAAACCTGAAAAAGAGAGAGACGTCATATCACACAACATAGAGATTTATGGATCACAAACCACCAGTCCACCCACTCTTTCCCTTCCATTGCAAGTTTCTTATACAAATAAAAAACTCACATGGCTTACAATAGTAGCTATGTCAGAGATTCTGTAGTCCTAGGCACCCTCTCCCTAATGGGACGATTTCTATCATTATCTGAGGCTATGTGAGCCAGACAGACGACTGAACCAGACACCACATACAAGTTCTGCAATGTAGACAGCTTTCTATGACATGAAGCTTTCAGCTACAAATGCAGGCAGCAACGCAAGAAACCAAGCTCGCAATTACAAACGTAGACAGCGATATATGGCATCAGGCTATCAATTACAAATATTCAAGGGTGGCTAGTGACCCAGAATTCCAGCACAAAAAATTCCTTCCGGGGATAGTTCAACTTCAACCCAAGCCTATATGAGCAGGCTCCTATCAGTTTCCAATTGGGAAAACAACTTAATTCGAGAACCCACACAAACCCATACACGAATCGCAGCAACACAAGCAAAAGAGACGAAACAGAGAAAACTAATCAGACAGACATTGAAATTTGATAGAGAAAAACAGACGAAAACACACTTGGCGGAAAACGTACAGACCGATATCGACCGTCGCGGAGACGGTGGAGCCCGTTACGGAGCAGGACCTTTTCTAAATTCTCGAAACTCCGTCAAGCAAGCCACAACTTGTCAAAACTGCTCCTCCAAACTGCAGCAGCGGAAACTAGGGTTTCGCATTCAAGAATTCCTAACTGTCTTTTGGGAGTTTTTGGCAGAAGCAAAACTAAGGTGGGGTGGTGAGAGCAGGGAGGTGGGGATTTTGCGAGGGACGGCCCGGTAAGGCAGCGATCGAGTTTTCGACTTGTAAATAAAGTTGTACGCCTAATCAATTGAAATTTAAAATAATTTTACGGCAATATCACAAATAACCAACTCATTTACTATTTATTGATGACGCATGTGACATAATCCTTTTTATTTTATATAGACGCTCCGGCTTCCGTACTCCGGCTCTCACTTTCAATTTTTGCTGACTTTGGTTAATAGGTCACTGTTCAGATTTAGGGTCAATTAGATGGAGCTAAGTTGAGCAGAAGCGCCCTTCTTATTCATGCCGACTCAACCTTGGAGTCTTGTAGGGTCCAATAAAAGCTGAAAGAGCATAAGTCAAGGTCTCCACATATGGCACCTTTCCCTTACTTCAAGGTGTTCCGTATAACTCAAAGTTTATAAATACCTCTCCCACTTCTTATTTGAAGAACTTTCTCCTTCTTTATTACCCTAAACCCTTAATTTTCTCTCCCATCTTTTCATTCAACCACTCAACAGGAGCTTGGTTTACATTATCGGAACTCAAGGTTCCTTCTTGGCTGACTCTAGCATATCAGAGCTAGGAGCTTAGGGCTTGAAGCTCGAGGCTCGTCCCAAGGCCTCCAAATCTCAAATCTAACTTTAATATTCTTGCCATTAGTGGGAAGTGCAAGGATAAGCCCAACAAACAACCTATCGAAGGGATGCCTTTTTAATTTAACCTTATGACTACTTACATTAATTCAGCATACGAGTTCCACCAAGGAAAAAAAAAAAAAGGCTTATAGGATAGCCCTCCTAGACCAGCACATCCAATGGATTGAGCCAAACACAGGCCAATAGTCATCCTCTAGTGCCCAAGCCTATAGGCCATAAATGCCAGAAGGAGCTGAGTTGAGTAGAAGCACCCTCCTTGTTCGTGCCGACTCAACCTTGTAGCCTTGTAGGGTTCGATAAAGGCCAGAAGAGCATAAGTTGGAAGGTGTTTCATATAACTCAAAATTTATAAATACCCTGCACAACTTTCATTAAAGGGACTTTCTGTAGGGTTTTGGGAACCAAATAAGTGTAGCAGAAACTAACCGAAATCCTTCAAGATCAAAGTGAAATAGAGTAAATCGGGTGTTCAAAATTTTTATACCAAGTTGGCTGAGATCTTTCTCCCAATTGTTGAGTCAAATAAAAAACTTAAACAGTTAACATGTTCAAGCTCTCAATGGTATTTACACAAACCACTCGGATCATCACACCTTAACCAGGTTCCAGCAGGTGCATTCCTTTTGCGCTCATAATGCTAGCTTGCATCCTCCAAGGAAAAGTAAGAGAAAAGTGCAACTGGAACTTTTCAGAACCCCTCTGATTTCGTCCTTAGGGAGGCTAGGACTAGAAAATCCTTACTGTATGATGTGTTTATAGTGATGCTTAACTCCTAAGCCCAATAGGTTTCAAAACCTTAATCCAATTAGGTCTAATTTCGGGCTTCATATTGGCTTAACCTTTGGGCTAATTATTAATCCAAAATTATCATGGAACCAAAACCAATTGGCTCTATTTGTGCGACCAAATAAACTCTTATTACATTAGCAATAATCATAAACAATGAGCAGTGTCTAGTAACACATCATTGCTACTCAAGTGACAAGATAGTCCGCAATTTGACTAAACCTGTATTATCATTATTCATATATGTCATTGTCCCTTTACCCAAGATATCAAGATTGAGCACAAGACATTAAATGTGTTACTCTCGTACAGCCCAATCTAACGTTTCTTGATTATCAAGTAAATAAACTAAAACTGATGACATTAATATCCCATATCAACTCATCCTAGCATGCCCATACATTTCCTTAGTCTCACTCAATCAAGGGATCTAAAGATATCACTCTCGTTATATAGGAGGGATAAATTCCATCTTGATCAGAGAAACCCTCCATCATGATATGTGACATACCTAATGACTACATTCATATTCACTCAATTACGAGCAATAAAGGGAAATATCAAAGTATATGACTCACATACAGGGAACCTTGATGGCTTTAGATCAAAGGACTACATATACCATGATCACTATGAGAATCACTTATAACACTCATATGACGATTCATGTAGCATTCACATGATAGGTTGGTCCAGTACACAATCTTCAACTTATACCCATATGTAGACTACATATCTCATATTAGTTTCCACACATGTTATTCTTTATGTTTTATTGCAACCTACTCCACAATAATACTAGACCAGGGACATTTAATAATACTATCATTCTAGTGTTATAATTATGTTTGATTATGTCACACAAAAACAAAAATAATAAACACAATTATTGGTATAATGCCTAAATAAAATATCATGACTCAATGTGCAAAATATAATCATCTCATGATTGGCTTTTGGGCATAACACTAACACTTTGTCCCTTGTTTATTACCTTAAACCCTTAATTTTCTCTCCCACCTTTTCATCCAACCACTTAACAGGAGCTTGGTTTACATTCTTGGAATTCGAGGTTCCTTTTCGGCTGACTCTAGCATATCAGAGCTAGGCACTCAAAGCTTAATGCTCAGGCTCGTCTCAAGGCCTCCCTCAAATCTAACTTTTATATTCTTGCCATTTGTGAGAATCGCAAGGATAAACCCAACAGACGACCTACAAAAGGGATGCCTTTTTATGCTAACCTCATTACTATTTACATTAATTCAGCATACGGGTTTTGCCAAAAGAAAAAAAACACTTACAAGATAGTCTTCCTAAACCAGCACGTCTAATGGACTAAGCCAAATATAAGCCAACAGTCACCCTCAAGTGTCCAAGCCTATGGGCTATAAATGCCTTATAGGGCCTAACCTTATGGGCCATACATGTCTTACAATATCAAGCTGAACATGGTCCAATAGCTGCCTTTTGTGGCCTAAGCCTACGGGCCACAAATATCCTACAAGACTAAGCTGAACATGGGCCAACAATTGCCCTCCAAGGCCGTAGCATGTTAGCCATCCTGTCTTATAAGACCAGCTTGGCATATTGGCTAACTCTTTCTATAGAACCACTCTAGCCACCTAGCCATCTCATCCTACGAAATAAGCTTCGGCTTATAGGCCACCTAGTCTTAAAAGACTCACTCGGCTTGCACACAAGCTCAGCCTACTAATTACCTGGTCTTATATGACTACTTTGGTCTACTAGCCTCATCCAATATGACCACTACGGCCTATTGGTCAACTTATCCTATCTGACCACCTTAGTCAACTAGTCTACTCGTCCTACAGGACCTATTGTCCTATAGGACCAACTAGTCCTACAGGACCAATACGGCCTAATTACAACCTTGTCCTATAGGATTAGCTTGACCTACTCGCCAACTCATCCTACAGAACCATTTTAGCCTAATGGTTGACTTATCTATAGGACCAGCTTATTTACAGGACAAGCTTGGCCTAATAGCCACCCCATCTTATAGGACTAGCTCGGCTTACTAGCCACCTTATCTTATAAGACTAGCTCGGCAAACTGGTCACCTCATGCTATAGGACCACTTCAACTTATTAATAGGCTCGTCCTATAAGACTACCTCGGCCTACAGGTCACCTGGTCCTATGGGGCAACCTCAACCTAATGGCCACCTTGTCCTATAAGACTAGCTTGGCATACTTGCCAACTCGTCCAACAAAACCACTCTAGTTTATTGGCTATCTTGTCCCATGGGGACAAGCTTTGGCTTATAAGCCACATCATCTTATAAGACTAACTCATCCTACAAGGGTAGTTTTGTCTACTGGTAGCCTTGTCCTATAAGACCAGCTCAACCTTTTTGCCATCTTGTACTGCAGGACCACTTCAGCCTATTAGTCAACTTGTCCTATAAGACTTACCTTGCGGGGCTAGCTCAGCCTAATGCCCACTTCATCCTACAGGACCAACTTCTCTTACTAGCCAACTCATCCTATAAAACCAACTCAACATACTCTCTAGCTCATCCAACATGACCATTTTAACCTACTGGCCATCTTATCCTATAGGCCTAACTTGGTATACTCACCAACTCACCCTACAAGACCATTGCAATCTACTGGTTATCTCGTCCTACAGTGACAAGCTTTGGCCTCATTATCATATAGCACAAACTTGGCAAACTAGCCAGCTTATCCAATAGGACCAATTTGACTTATTGGTCAACTTATCCTATTGGATCACCTTAAATTATGAGTCACCTCGCCCTATAAGACAAGCTTAGTCTAATGGCCACCTTATCCTATAGGACTCGCTCGACCTACTAGCCACCTTATCCTACCTAACTAGCTAGGCATACTCTCCAGATTATCCTACAAGACCATTTCAGCCTACTTGTTATCTTGTCCAATTGGACAAGTTTCGACTTATAGGCCACCTTGTCCTATAAGACTAGCTCGGCCTACTCACCAACCCGTCCTATATGACTAGCTAGCATTACTAGCCACCTCATCTTGTAGGACCAGCTTAGCTTACTCATAGCTTGCCTTGCAGGACTACTTCAGCTTACTGTCATCTCATCTGACTGAACAAGCTCAGCCTGATGGCCACCTCATCCTATAGGATTAACTCGGCCTATAGGTCAACTCGTTTTGTAGGGCCAGCTCAGCCTACTTGCCAATTTCCTTTTGCTTTAAGGAGTTTTGTACAACTAAAAGCTTATAAATACCCCTTTCACCTCTCATTAAAGGAGACTTTCTCTCTTATTCATTACCCTAAACCCATAATTTTCTCTTTCACCCTATCATCCGACCGCTCAATAGGAGCTTGGTTCACCTTTTTGGACCCCGAGGTTCCTTCTTGGACCCCGAGGTTCCTTCTTGGCTGACTCTAATAGATAAGAGCTTGAAGCTCGGGGCTCGCCATAGGGCCTTTAAATCTCAAATCTAGCTTTAACATTTGCTCCATTTGTGGGAAGTGCAATGACAAACCCAAAAAACAACCTGCCGAACAGATATTTTTTAATGTTTCCTTCTTTTATGCTAACCTAATTACTAATTACATAAATTCTGCATACTGGCTCTACGAAAAAAAGGAAGAGGTCTACAGGCTAGTCTTTCTATACTAACACGTCCAATAGACCGAGTCGAACACAGGCCAATAAGCGCTCTTTGGTGCCTAAGCCTATAGACTTCTTCAGACTATATGCCATATTCTCCTATAGGACCAACTCATCCTACAGGGCTAGCACAGCCTACTTGCAACCTCATTTTATAAGGCCAGCCCAACCTACTCAGCAGCAATCCTATAGGACTACTTCAGCCTCCTGGTTGACTCATCTATAAGACCACCTCGACCTAATAACCACCTATGGGACTTACTAGCCACTTCATCCTATAAAACTAGCTTGGCAAACTAGCCAGCTCATGCTATAGAACTAATACAACCTACCAGCCACGTTGTCTTATAGGACAACCATAGCCTAATAGCTATCTTGGCCTACTAGCCATGTCATCTTATAGGACTAGCTTGGCATACTTGCCAACTCATCCAATAGAACCATTCTGGTCTATTGGCCATCTTGTCCTACAGAACAAGCTTTGACTTATAAGCCGCCTCATCTTATGAGATAAGCTTGTCCTACATAACCAACTTTGCCTACTGGCAACCGTGTCCTATAGGACCAAGTCAGCTTTTTTGCCATCTCATACTATATAAGACCATTTCAGCCTACTGGTCAACTCATCCTATAAGGCTGTCTTGCAGGACAAGCTCAACTTAATATGACATGGCCCCTTATGGCCAACCAAGTAGACTATGAGAATGAGCCTCACACTAGTTATGATTGGCTAATTAATTATGTGTACCCTTGTTAAAAACATTCATGCCACTAGTAATTTAACCTAGAATACAAATGTTCATGCAAGTGTTGCCTTGACTTAGGCAAGTGAAAATCTATAAAACATGTACATAGCCTAGGCATTTTCATAAACGCAAAGTTCAAAAAGTCAAAGCATACAAAACTATCATAGTTTCATCAAATGAACTACACATAACTAACTGTGTGTGGGCACTAAAAAAAAAAAGGCTATGCCTGACACCTAAAGGCAATCTTAGAGCTTAACACTTTATCCATACACATCGGAGGCTACTAGTGTACATCATATACACTCATATACACAAGACTAAAACCATTGAGATCCACACATCTAGCTCATACCTTATATGTAAGTCTTGGTGGCAAGCCTCAAAAGTCCTTTACATGGTTGTTAGGAATTGCGATGAAATTAGTAAGGCAGCTTAACCAGCAAGTAACCAAATAAACTAAAATCTCAAGAATTCTCTTAACAATTTACGCATAACAAAAGACGACCTCAACAACCCTAAGTAGTTATCGGGCTCAACAATGTTAGTATTTGCATAACACAAAAGTAAAAGAGTGAAAATCCATGATTTTTAGTAAGAGGTCTCCAACTTGCATAAAAAACACTAAGGACAACACATATTTATGTATATGTAATCTATTGTGAGCTCATACAGTACAAGGCTAAACTTATGTGCATAATGTTTCAGTCTTTTAGGACTTGTCTTGTACCTAGTCCTTAACTACATGGCAAAGTCTTGTTTACTAGCAAACATCACTTGCTAGTCTTACTAGCAAATTCAATTACTAGTTTAACTCCCTTTTATGTTGTACAGGCAATGTGGTGGGCACTCCTTACTTAAGTTCAAAGGAATTCATTAGGTGTTGTAGGCCTTCATATAGTACCTCAAGCCCCTAGGCTTGGCTAGGCCACTTGTGTACTAAGCCCTTATATTCTTTCATACCAAAAGGTAGACTTAGTTCCACTTGTGCCTCAAATAACTTGTCTAGGTTACAAAGTTCTAAACCTTTACCTAAGGTCCATAACTACCAATTATTACTTGGTTACACCACTAAATTAATGTTTAACTAACCATAGAAATGCTTAGCAAGCTTAACTAGGGTCCCCAAAGTCTTACAAGGCCTTAGGAACACCCTTGTACATAATCTAGCTCTTTAGATTATGATGTTTATGCATCACAGACATGGTGTGTTTGAATCTCTGTAATGTATGTACACTGGCCACATGGTGCATTCACATTTCAATCAGCTTCTCAATTTTGGATTTCATGTGAACACACCACAAGTTGGTGTTTTTATATCATGGACTAGGCGAGCTTCACATTGTTCTTCGTGTTGCCTACGTTTAAAAGGTGTTTTCCTTGGCTCAATTCAAGCATTAACTTATCAAATCAACCTCCATGACCAACATATAAGTTCCATACATGAATTTAGCAAGCACAAAAACTAATCTCTTACCTTAATTTCATGTCTCAAGAAAAGGTCAAGCAATTCTCCACCAAAACTAAGGCTTCACTAGGTTTTTCCTAGGTCTAAGCAATCCAAGGTACATAGCATTAAAACAAGGCCAATCAAGCAAAACTTATGCATCACAAAGCCAAACAAACATGGAATCAACAAGGTTTTAAGAGTGCCTCATGTACACAACAAGCCCTAGCAAGAAAAACATGAAAATAGCCTTCCAAACCACTAAACATGCTTGAATCAAGCTACCTAAAGCTTATACACCCTTAGAGCCTTCAAAATCCACCAAGAAAGCTTGAATTTTAAAGTGAAAATTTTGGGTGCTAAACCTGGATTAAGGTGCTTAGGCTATTTTGTCAAAAAATCCCATTCCCAAAATAGTAACTTCTTTTGCCATTTTTCAAACTTAGCAAAATTTAGGTGCTAAACTTGAGTTAAGGTTTTTAACACTTATTTTGATACTCAAGACACAACCCAGAGCCTCAAAATGTAAAATTATCATGTTGCCCCTGATGTCTTTTGATGCCATAAACTTCTTGGAGCCTAGTAAACCTTAACCAACTTACTTGACATTGCTAAATAAACTTAAAATAAGGTATTAAACTAGAAATTTATCAATTTACCTCCATTAGCCAAGTCTCCCACTAAAAGGATTGTAATATAATGCCTACTTTTTCTTACAGGACCAACTATAAGTACTAACCAATTCTTTCTATAAGACCAACTCAGCATACTTTCTCGCTCGTCGTACAAGACCACTTCAACCTACTAGCCACCTTGTCCCATAGGACTAGCTCGATATATTTGCCAACTCATCCTATAAGACCACTTTTATCTTGTCCTTTAGGGATAAGCTTTGTCCAACTCATTTTATAGCACCAACTTAGCAAAACTAGCCACCTTGTCTAAGAGGACCAATTTGAAAAATTGGTTGACTCATCCTATAGAATCACCTTGGGTTACGAGTCACCTCACCCTACAGGACAAACTCAATCTAATGGCCACCTTGTCCTATAGGACTTGCTTGGCCTACTGGCCACCTAGTTTTATAGAACCAGCTTGACATGCTCTCCAGCTTGTCTTATTAGGCCACTTCAGCCTACTTGCCATCTCGTCCTATTGGGAAATCTTCAAAATTATACGCTACCTTGTCCTATAAGACTAGCTTAGCCTAATCGCCAACCTATCCAACAAGTCCAACTTGATTACTGGTCACCTTATCCTATAGGACTAACTTAGTTTACTTATAACTCACTCTACAGGGCTACTTTGGCCTATTGTTATCTCTTTTGATAGGACAAGTTTGGCCTAATGCCCACCATGTCTTATAAGAGAAACTCGGGTTATAGGTCATCCTGTCCTATAGGACCAGCTTGGCCTACTTGCCAGCTTGTCCTATAGGACTAACTCAGTTTATAGGATATCTCATCCTATAGGACCATCTCGCCTTACTTGCCAGCTTGACTTATAGGACTACTTCAGCGTATTGGCCTTCTCGTCCTATAAGACAAGCTTAGCTTAATGGCCACCTTGTCCTATAGGATGAACTCGGCCTACTAGCTACTTCATCATACAAGACCACATTAGCCGTAGAATCATAAGTCCTGTGGAACCCATTCTACAATATTGGCAGCTCATTAGTCTCCTTTTCCTAAGCCCAATGCCTTAGGGGCAATAATGATATTATGATTATCTTACATTGGGCCGATAAAGGGTTTCAGCACTTGTTATAACCTAAGTGCCTTTCCTCCATTTGGAGGGGAGGGGCACCTACCATGTTATGAACATTAGCTCGTGTATGATGAGCACCTACTTGGCTATAACCATTTGCTTGGCAATGAACATTTGCTTGCCAGTGATGAACACTTACTTGGCTATGAGAACCTAGTTGGCATGAGCACCTATTCGCCTGTTATGAACACCTGCTTGGTTATGAACACCTGGTTAGCTAAGAATACCTGCTCTAAATTGAAATTGTCGTTGCCTAAGCTTGCCATAGAATGGGTAAATCCTAATAATCCACCCTGAGAAACTCATTTTCCCACACCTATGATGCTAAGGATAATGTGATCCAACTGGTTGGCACCTTCCATGATGATCCTCCTAAGCGTTTAGCAAGTAGTAGGTGGGTCTTTCATCTATGTACTGAGGATAGGCCATCATCAATGAACTTGCTGTCTATTTGAGTTGTGAAGTACAACCACCCTTTGGGTCCACCTTGATGAAAAGGAGGCCTTTGAAAAGTGCCATCGTTAGCTCAAAAGCCCAACTCACAACACACCAAGGCAAATTCGATGAGTGACCCCAAGCATCAGATTAAGCTGTTCAAGTGCAACCATGTAGAATTTAAGAACTCCCCTCCCCAAAAAAAGGCAAAGAGAGCCATATCCCGATCTAAACGTGACTCAAGTACACCCTGACCTCCGACTCAATACAACCCAAAATGTCTTCTTATCCGACCATAAGAGCGTCAACTCCCAGTTGGCAGACACATCCCCAAATTAGCAGATGACCTTTGACTGGGCAACAATGTTGTTTGGTTCCTCCAATATTGGATGAAAGATTGTGGTTTCTAATTATTTTGGTTAATTTTGGTGTTTTTATGATCTAAACATTTATTGATTTATTTTAAGAAAAGAAGAGTTCAAAATAATAACATGATGGCTAATTATGACATCATATAAACGGTACTGACATAACATGGCAGTTTATAGTTATGAGACAAATTGATTCTCCCAAGCTTGAGTTTGATTATAATAGTTTTCATATAAATTGTGATTTGGCAACAAGAAAAAATAACACAACAGAGAACAAAAGTGGAGCAAAGGAGAAATTCAATCAGTTATAGACCCATTTGGTTTTAAAATCAGCGATTAATGTTAAAGTTTTGAAAAAAATATCTAAAACTCTAATGTTGGTCACACAAATTAAATAACACATTAGCTTGAGCTGTTTCATTTCCATCATTAAATAAAGGGTAAACTCCACCGATCATCCCTAAATTATCAAATGTTACTTAATTGTCCCTAAACTATATCTAATATTACTTAATCGTTCTGCTATCTATCACAACTGTTAAGAATGAATGAAAAAATGATGTAGTTGCTAATGTAGCATAGAAAAATGACATGGCTGCTAATGTGATATCACTTTTCTATCCATCTTTAACAGTAAGCAGGATGATTAAGTAACACTGAATATAATTTAGGGATGATTAAATAACATTTGATAGTTTAGGGACAAACTAGTAATATAGGATATAGTTATCACAAAAGTTATTTAAAACTCTAACATTCATCACAAAAGTTATTCCCAGCCTATATTCACCCAAATATGTCTACAATGGCCTGGTTTTCGCAATGTAATAGGATGAGAAATTTCAAGCGAAAACAAACAAGTAGCTGTTGACACCCAATTTCGTCCGACCATAAAAAATTTTAAAAGAAATTAAATAAAAAAAATTATTATTTTTATTATTATTATTATTACTAAAAATTTTAATTAGTTTAAAATACATTTTTTTTTGTGAAGATTTGATTTAAAATGATATATGTGTGTATTTGAAAGAAAAAAAGAAAACTCCAAAAAAATGGCAAAATTTAAAAGTTTGAGGTAAAAATGACAACATTAAGAAGTTTCGGGAAAAATTGACAAATTCTGAAAGTTCTAGGAGCATTTGGTAGTTTGTCACATAAAATTTTGGGCCTGCCGACGTTCTGGCACAAATTGACAGAAAACGACAAAATTGTCAAAATCAGAAGCTTCAGGAACTTATCCAGAGGCTGAGAGACGTAAAGGACTAAAATTGTCAGTTTACCAATTTTAAAGATAAGTTTGAAATTTTTTATTAATTTATCCATCAACAGTTCAGCCAAATTTCCTCTATAAATAGCCCCCCAAATTTTGTGCTGAACACACAAAAAAATAGACAGAAAGCTTAGAGCTCCGTTTTAGAAAAAATAAAAATTACAGACTTAGTCCCTGGCCCTCTTTCCTTTTCCCAGAAAGTCCCAAAAGTTTCTATTCTGACGTATAGACTATCTTCTTCCTCCGTTTTTTTTCTGTTTCTTCCTTCTCCTTCGCTGCCCGTCGCTCCACGCCGTCCCGCCGCCGCTCATCACGCTGCCGTCGCGCCGTCCCCACTTGCCCCTGGCCGCGCTGCCGCCCCACCGCCAGCTGCCCCTCCTTCCCCCCCTGCGCGCGCGTCTGTTTCTCACGTTCCCAGCAAAATTCAAAATTAAAACTAAAGGGTACAACCCTTGTTTTGTCCTCTATTTTTTTTATTTCTTTCACTTTGGTCACTAACCTTTTATTTTGTTCTTGCAGAATTAATTCCTAACTATTTTAATTTTTACTTGTTTTACTTATTTGTTATTATTACTAACCCTTTTTTTTTTGTTATTAACTTACTAACAACTAACTTTTAATATTATTATTGTTACTAACCTTTTAATTTTTGCATTATTACTAACTTTTATAATTGTTGTTAACAATTAATTAACTTTTTATTATTGTTGTTAATTAATTAATTTAATTAACTTGGCTAACTTTTTATTATTGTTGTTAATTAATTTAATTAACTTGTCTAACTTTTTATTATTTTTGTTAATTAATTAATTAACTTGGCTAACTTTTATTGTTGTTAATTAATTAATTTAATTAACTTGGCTAACTTTTATTGTTGTTAATTAATTAATTTAATTAACTTGACTAACTTTTTATTATTGTTGTTAATTAATTAATTTAATTAACTTGACTAACTTTTTATTATTGTTGTTAATCAATTAATTTAATTAAACTTGGCTAATTTTTATTATTGTTGTTAATTAATTTAATTAACTTTGCTAACCTTTATTATTATTTATTTTTAAAGTGGATGGCCAAAAAGCCCCACTTTATTATTATTAATTTTCCTTTATATAATTTTTTTTTAAATTTAATTCACCTTTACCCTTACTTAAATAAATAAATGAAAATTAAAAGAAGATTATTTTTTAAGCCTAATAAAAATAATTTTTTAAAAAGCCAATTATTTTTATTTTTCTTTTATAAATTGAATAATTATTTAAATAATAAATAACTTTCACTAAAAAAAAACTAAAAGAAAGATAAGAAAAAGATAAGAAAGATAAGAAAAAGATAAAAAAAGAAAAGAAAGAAAGAAAAGAAAGAAAAGAAAAAGAAAAGATAAAAAAAGAAAAGAAAGAAAGAAAAGAAAGAAAAGAAAAAGAAAAGAAAAGAAAAGAAAGAAAAGAAAGGAAAAATAAAACTAAAAGAAAGATAAAATCAAAAAGAAAGAAAAGAAAGAAAGAAAAGAAAGAAAAGAAAAGAAAGTGTAAAGATTAAAAAATAAATTTTTTAGATTATTAATAAATCTAAAAACAAAAGACTTACAAATTAGTAATAATAAATTCCATAAAAATAATAATTATATAACTAACAATTAATTAAAGTAATTTCCATATCCGGATGATCCAGCAGGATCTACGGTTTGGAAAATATCAAACTTTCAAAATAAATAAATTAAATAAAAAGATAAAAATCCATATTTTTACGATATGGATTAAAATTTTCACCAAATTCCGTGTCCAAATGACTCGGCAGAGTCCATGGTTCGGAATAAAAATCTTCCGTGTCCAAATGACTCGGCAGAGTCCATGGTTCGGAAGTATAAAATTCTATACAAATTAATTACCAAAAATCCACATCCGATTAATTCAGCTAAAAATTCTAGATTGAAAATTAACTGAAATTTATTTAAAAGCAAAGCGAAACAAAATTAAAATCAACTAAGGTGCCAATTTTTGGGCGTTTTAACAAAGTTGTTTTAACGTAACCGTACTCCCGAACCCCCGAACTCTCGTAGACCAATATTTAAGGTGACCAATCGACCTAGGTAAACTGATTGGTGGCGACTCCCGAAAACCCGACGTTGCCACAGTAGCAAACTAACATTATTTCTTAACAAACCTACAACAGATTATAATAATACAACACAAGTATGTATATCTTTTATATTATTGTACCTTAAATACTCAAGTACATAACAATAGATCCCAAAGCTACATGCCCTTTGAAACATTATTTCACTAATTCACAAAGAGCTGATTCGGTTGCCGGAGTAAAGTAGAGCTCTTGTTGTGTCTAAAGAAGACGAGTCCGCTTGGGAGCCCATACTATGTGATCTTGAGGAAGGAAATGGCAAACAGGAACACTTCCCGGCTGGACCTTAAGGACTTGAAACGCCAGATGCTTGGGGTTCCAAGCCGACGTGTCGGTGTGGCAGACCGCAGCCGCTTCCACTTTCGAGCCATCTTCACCCACCAGACGAATCACGAGTGGCTTGGTGGTTCGCGATTCGTGGCAGTAGAAGACGGCATACGCGTACTCCTGCTTATGGCAGGCCACGGTTTGGTCACTTGCTAAGCTCCTCACTGAGCCAGCTATTGTATACTTCTGCTCTGTTTGGGTTGGCTTCTGTACTTCCGTTGAGATTGCCAACACATCTCGGCCGAGCTTCGAAGTGCTATAATCAATCATAGACTCCAAAGAAGTTGCACAATACTTGTCCTCTCCCTTGATGCCCTTCTGCTCACACTGATCAATCGTGTTCTTCATCGTCTCGGCTTCCACCGAATCGGGTTTCACCTGGAAGCGATTTAAGATCTCGGGGAACTTGTTTGATGAGAAGGGGATTGTGTCAGCTACCTTGCGTGGCAAGAAAGTTGCTGTGTCATCAGTCTGAGGGAAGTGCAGGGACATCGTGGTTCCAGGACGCAGGTCCTTCTCCAAGAAGAAGAGAACAACATTTGGGTCGTCATGAAGCTGGGTTTCGGTAGCAGCATATTGGTAATTGAAGGGGCTTTCGTAGCCTTTACCACCTCCTACGGCAACATGTACTCCCTTCCTCTTAGGTCCTGTGTTCACAGAAACCCCTCCTTTGCCCACCCCGACGGTGGTCCCCGTCCCTTTCCCAGTGTTCACACTCGCACCGCCCTTCCCCACGCCTACGGAGGTGCCTCCGGGGGTGCCCTTTCCGGCGTGGACGTTCACACCTCCCTTGCCAACGTTGACGGAAGTCCCCCCCGGCTTCCCGTTCCCGGTGTTAACGTTTACGCCGGTACCCTTGGCCACGTTGACAGATGTACTGTCCTCCTCCAACGTTTCTGAACACACATCAGGACATATTCAGCTAAAGCTAGATAATGAAATTCTAGAAATGGACCAAATAATTGAAGCAAATATTGTAGTTTTTAGATTCATTATTGTATTTTACCAGTCTGCAGAAGAGCTTTGATTGATTCTGGCATGGGAGTATTAGGTAACACGGTTTCCCAGTAGAGCTCAGGCGACAGAGAAGCATGGCTTGCCACCGTAGCAACCTGCATCAAGTGAACCGTAGATAAGTCGGTGAATAGAAGACTTCGGTGATTAGAAGATCAAACAAACTGAAAGCGAGAAAAATGAAAAAAAAAAAAAAAAGAAGAACATACAGCTAGAGAGAGAAGAATATAGGAGAAAAGAGGGAGCTCCATTGGCTACTATCTTGTTGTTATGGTTCAGAGAGACAGAGAAGTGAAATCGAGGAATGAATTGGGACCTGCCAGGGTAGGGCACTACCCTTTATAGGCCAATAAATTAATTAAAGAATAAGGATTTGAATATAACCTTTCAACAAAAAATATCATTTTCTCCCAACCGTCCCAGCCTCCCAGCCAGACGAAGTTATTATTTGGAATAGGCCAGGTGGAGAGTAGGAAATTAACGAAGCACTTGTTGTAGAGGTGCTAGTGTTGGTTTTGCTAACTTCTAAAGGGGTTGGATTCTGATATTAATGTTTTAGGACCCATCTGTTCGTTTCAGTGTGGCCAGTCGGTTTTAATTGGGTTGGACTTTCTTGGACCACAACTAACACCAACCCAAATTTATGAGGGTCGTACTGCATACTAGTTAAATATGGCCACCCGGGGCTAGTATCTTGATAATTAATTATTGTAAAATTAAAATTACGATAAAAAATGAGGTGATTTTAGAGTAGTATAAATTTTATGTTTTCAAAAATCAACACATACATAGATAAGGCAACTATTTTATATACTAATATATTTTATAAAGATGTGGTAAAGACGAGTTTTCTTTGTGAGCAAATAAAAGGTGAAGACGGGTTAAAGTGAGAAAAATATGAAAAAAGAAGTTATTGGAACTATTAAATCAACTGTGAGAGTTGAGTTAGTAGACTTTATTTCAATTACTTTCATCATAGCATTCATTAATTATTAATTTATAATTGACATAGCAAAGAGAAAATAATATCTTTACACTATATTTACGATAAAAGGGTTTGAACCAAGTAAGGAAATATCAAAAAATTTCCTTTGTAAAAGTACAATAGATGATATCAAATTAAAGTAAATGATATTTTCTGCATTAAAGTTATCTTTGTTGATGGAGGAAATACAAATTTAGGGACTGTTTCCGTCTTGACTAAATCAAGAGCGATTGTTAATAGTTAGGTTTGTAGTTGAAAAAGAGAGAGTGTAAGGTGTTTGAAGTAATGTAAGTTTATTATTTATTTTGGATTTCTAATTGGAGTAAAAGAATTTTGGGACATTTTATTTGGGAGAAAAAAAATCTCAAAAGGGAATTATTGATGAAGAAGTCTTGTAAGAGAAGATAAAAGTATTTGACTCTCTTTATATGGAATGATATGATGATTTGTGGGTTTTATACTACTTTAGAAATAAGATAAATTGGTTGAATAAGTGCAAAATTGTTATACTTTGATAATAAAATTTCATTGCTTATTATGCATATGTGTGCATCTAGGGATTTGTAAATAGCATATAAATTATCCATCTAGCCATTCATTAAATGGTAGGATAATCTTTGTAGTTTAATTATTTGGTTCATCTTACCATTCATGGGATATTACGATAATCTCTATAGTTTGATCTTTGCTTTTATTTGTTCATTAAATATATATAGAATACATGTACTGAGGATTCATAGATCACATTATATTTTCATTCTTGTTATACATATATGATGCATGGAAATATAAAAAAAAAACATTTAATATGCACTGTATAGAGAAAAAAAATGATAAAATACATTGAATACATAACATGGAATAAATACAAATAAAATTGTATTATAACATCTTATACTTTATTTATCATTAGAACTTAAATTAATGACTCTAGAAATTTAATTAACATCTATAGGGTATAATATGTGATTGAGGAAATGATTTTTGGGCAAATAAAAGTGATGAATACTCATAAGGTATTATTATTAAGGGTTTAAATCATCATTATACATTTTGAGTATGATTAATTTCTATATTCTGAGCATTTTTCCGCCGGGTTACTATTCATACATTTTTATTATTCACACGTATTTTTACGATTCACAGTTACTATTCACTGATTTACTGTTCATATGCGTATTCACTGTACATATGCGGTTTACTGTGTATTAATATTAAAATATATCATTAAATAATTATTTTTTATGTAGATAAAAATCATCACTTTGCTGCCCTTCACGAGAAAAAAATCATATCTGGAGCTGTAGGTATTGGAACTGAGTGATTCCAAATTCATCTGAAAGCCAACACATATATCTTCAACTCTGCTTCATTCTGTGAGCTAGTTTGATCGTTTTCATTGCCAAAATCTGATTATAGATAAGACCCTTCATTATTTCATGTGCTGAAGAGCAGTTTCAGTAGAAAAATCATAACTTGAGCTACAGATGTCCGATTTGAATGAGCAAGCTATCAATTTGAAGATAAAGAGGAGATCTACAACTTTCATGTTTTGAGAAAGAGCTGATCTAATGTGTAAGATGGTCAAAAATTAAAAGAAGTTGCAGCCTGCCATTATTGATTTGTATTTACCTACATTTTACCATTTTATTTTTATCACTTCACCCACCCCAAAACTCTATAAATAGGCACCTTTGGGGGAGGATGAAGAAGGCCATTTTCTTAGGCCTTATTTATATTCTTGTATTTTCTTTAGCTTTTATTCTTTGTTCTTGTTCTTATTTTCAATACCGAAGCTCTGTCCAAGTGTTTTCTCGTTCTTGTTCTTGTTCTTTCTTTTGATCTTTCAATCTATGTTCATTTTATCTTTCTACATGTTGTTTACTTTTATGATGGCTAAGTAATCTTCTTTTTTCTAAGGTAAAAGGGTGAAGCTTTTGGTATAGAGGCTATGATTGATTTAAATGGATCATAGCGTTAACGGTATTTTCTTCTTTAATCTATTTAACTTCCCTCCTTGTTAAGTGAGAGTCTTGATTCATCATAATCAATCATTGGCACAAAAGCTTCTTGATTCCCTCTGTAGAATATGGCTCTGCCGGCTATATTGGAATATTGAGTTATTGTCAACAATGATTGGCATGATGGATACTTGAACCTATTAGCAAGTGTTGGCGTTTTAAGATCAATGAATGTTAATACTAATTAAATTCCCTGATTAGGACCTCCTTTATGTGTGGATCTCAATTGAGTGGTAAGATGGGCTAAAATTAATCATAACCGATATACTAAAAGTGGATCCCCTAACCTTAGCTATTTTATTTGAATTTCAATTTTAATTCATACTTGTTTACACATTCCACCAAAACTTTCTTTATTAAAAATTCAACTTTTATTTTTTAATTCACTTCCCTGTGGTTTGACGCTCGGACTCTCGAGATTTTATTACTTCCGACAACCTATACTTGGGTTACAACTGCTAGAGCGCAGTAAAAAACTAGAATAGATATTTTTATAAAAGTATAATATGTGAATTCATTTGGCAATGAACCAAAGTGAAATTTTCTAATGAGGTTATGACCAAAATAGAACAGTTAATAGGTTAGACCAAAGTAATATGATATTTAAAGTTAAAGGACTATCTATGAAATTTACTCGCTGATGTAGTAACTCTAGAAATTCAATTGACTTTATAGAGTATAACATGTGATGAGGAAATCTTTACGATATAAGAATTAGAATGCAAATTTTGTGGAAATATACATGTGATTTCATTTAGTGATGAACTAAAATGAAACATTTTTAATCAGTTTAGAACTAAAACATAATGGTTAATAAGTTAGAGTCTAAAATAGTATGATATTTAAAGTTAAGAGGCTACACATGATTTACTCGTCTAGTCTATTTATTGATGGCATTTATTGTTAGGGTAAATTCCATATTGGGTTCCTTCCATATTTTTTTGTCCTAACCAGCTCACGTACATTTAGTTTGTCCTGGTGAATAAGGATGATAAAATTTGACCTGACCTGATAACCTAACCCAACCCATCTGAACCCAAGCCCGACCTAACCCAATTTGACAAACAAAGTCAATGACCTAAACTTGAACCCGAACTTGATTGAAGAAAAGCTCGAGAAAACCCAAACCCGAATAAACTTGGCCCAACCCAACCCGAACCTAAAATAACCCCAACCTGGACCCGAATTCATACTAACCTGACTAGACTTAAACCTGACTCAACTCACCCAATTGTCATCCCTACTAGTGAGGTCTCTTAACTTATATTTCGCATCTTGTTTAGGTCATTTTCATCAATTAGGCTGTTAATTTTAACAGAATCTGGTTAAAAATGACAACTTTAGTTCCTAGATTTCATTCATTCTGCTCTTAGCACAATAAAATTTATTTATCTTGCTTTTAACACCTTAGAAGTTATATATTTAACACATTAACCACTTTTCCCCCTCACATATGAATAAAAAGAAACTTTAAAAAACTCAAAAAATGAAACAAATTTGTGAATGCTCATCCCAAATGAATCAGAAGAAACTTTTTGTTCTCCCCGACCTAAATTTTTCATGACTTCTCGCTCATCGCCTAAGTCCTCCCACACACACATATACACACACACACAAATTTTCTCTCCCATGCTCTCCAACAGCTATCTCAGTTTCCACCTTAAGGCTTGATAACAAACTATATAGGAAACATCCCAAGAATACTTCAAGCTTCAAGAATCTACAAGAAAAAATGAATTTGATGACTTGATCCACAAAGATCATACAGTTCTTTAAGCACCAAGTAAAGTTCACATATAATTTAAGAGAGAACAAATCTCAAGTAATTGTAATCTATATGTTACAATAGAAAATTTAGGCCTATTTAAACATATTCTAGGCCTTGGAAACCCTTTGAAAGTTGAACATAACAAACTAGAAAGGAATAGTACTTCTAATTACACTAGAAGTCCTAAACAAGCTAGAAATCACACTTAAAGCACACTTTAGATGCCAATTTTGACCCATATAGGTCCATGTAGGTCCCTTGGCAGTTCCATTTGCCAATCATGTGCAAAACATGTGCAAATGGCTACAAAGGTTTGGTAAGCTATGTGCACACATGTTGGGGTTCATTAGAGCACCCCCGGCTTCATTCCAAGGGCTCTTGAGTGCACTAATGGGTCCAATAAGATTTGGCCTTCATTTTCACCACATTTAGGTCCATAGGTGTCTTATAGGGTCAATGGTATACTAGGGTTTACGCTTCTTATGTGTACATGTGGATTAGAGTACACGTAGACCTTTAATCTAAAAAAATGTGCATAAATTACATGTTCTTGCTTTATTTGTGTTCAAATGATGCTCCAACTGTTCCATTGCTACTTTCCACATGTATAGCCATGAATATTGATGGTTTAAAGGCTTGGGGTTGGCTCTTAGTTTTGTCATAGACCTTGTAGCTTAAACATAGGCATGGAAACTCCATGTAGCCTCTTTAGTGCACCTTTGTGTAACTTGGTTGTTCTTCCATGGTGGCTTGGGTGTGGGGCAGTCTTTGTCAATATTAGGCTTCTTGACTCCTTTAAATGACAATCCTTTAGATCCTTTAAGATTTTATGCTATTAAGCTCCAAAAGATAATTTGAGCTCCTTAACTTTAATCTCCTTAAGAACTCCTAGAATGTGCATAAAGGTGTTCCAAAGGTTGTCATCAACTCTCCTTCCTTAAGAAGATTCATCCTCGAATTGAAGCCTACAATAGAAAAGGGAATTAAATTAATAAGGGGTGAAAAAGACATCGATTAGGCACATACCTTGCACATAAACACTAATGTTGAAGAATATATACGTGAGGCACATCTCTTTCACATAAAACCTAAAGCAACAAACAAATTTGCATACTATTTTGTATCCTCCAAGTTCAAAAACAAAGTTAGAAGCAATGAGCACAAGAAACTCAAAAGCTTGCACAATTTTTATCTTAACTCTAGGCAACACTTCAATTTCATTTGTATGCATGTATGTCATGACTAGCACAACAAGAATAGTGGAATCTTCATACAAAAGCAATGATTTATTCATGACATAGTCAAACATATAAATATCATGCACAAACTTCTCATGTAATTCAAGAATTATGCGTTTCCTTCAAGAAATCAATAGAGCATGTAGAAAAACATCAAATTTACATTTTAATTCAAGCTTTAACTTAAATTTAGGTACTACGTTTATTTCACTTGTAATCACACAAATTCTAGTTGCATTAGCATGAATAATGCTATTCCATGGCCAAAACAATGAACAATGCAAAATATGACCATATTAAAAAAAAAAGAGCTAAACATATCAATTCTTGAAAATCCAATACAAATCCTATTGGCAACTTCAAAACTTTAAATGTGGCAACAACAAATTCACAAATTGGCCAAGAATATGCCAAATTAAAGAAAAAAATTTAATAGCTCGCATGGGAACTTGGAAGATCAATAAAAAACATTACCTATATGGCTAGATTCTTTGAAAAAAAAAATCATAAAACAGACTTGAATTTGCATGAAGATGACAATTTAACCTTTTAAGCTCAAAATGATTAACCACCACAATGTTATCTTAGCATAACCTAGAAATAAACTCATGGAGAAAAAAATAACACCATATTTATCTAAACACACAAATAAAGATAAATTTACACAATCAGACCTAAAAACAATGATTTTGTATACATTCAAAATGTAATTGATGTAATGAATGAGTAATCAATGCAAACAAACCAAAACACATGAAAACATGCAAGTTTGGTGTGAGACAAGCTTAAGAAATATGGATTTAAAATCTTTAGTCTTAAAAATGCACAAAATAGACTTGTGTAAGTTTGCACACAAAGTAAAGCTCAAATGCAACAAAATGAAATTGGGCATGGAAATAATATTTTAAATGAAACATACTCAGAAACATAAGGAACATCATGGTATGCAAAACTCAAGGAAGGAAGGGGTGCATTTATCAAATCCAAGGATTGATGAAATAATTAAAGCAAACAAACTTAGAATTTGACAAAAGCTCATTCTTACTACCTTCTCTCAACCTAATTTCATTAAAATCATCCTTCAAAACTATATTGTTAGAAAACACATATTGTTTGATATTCTCATGCAATACCACATCAAATCTAGGTATAAAGAAGAAATACATTACACTGGTTAGACTTAGTCTCCAAGTATCTTCCTTAGGCGTAAGCACCATGAAATTCTCACTCTTGTATACAAGTGCCTTAGTTTGAGTTACAACAACCTCTTATTCTTTAATTGATTTGATGCATTCAACTTGTCTTGCAATTTTGGGAACACCAACTTCTTGGATGATTAGTAACTCAGTTAAATACTTTATCTCATCTCCCCTTAATTCTTGTAGAAAAGAAAACAAAATACTGGAAGAAGACTCCATTATGTTAGTTGAAATCAAGGCTTCTTTGTAGGTCTTCCTTTATTCACTCAGCTTAGGTTCATCAAACTCTTGTTTTCTCTTAACTTCCCACTTAATTTCTTCTTTCAGGAACTTTCCAACACTCACATCCTACTCAATCTTACTTTTTTCACAACACTATAATTTTCTCTCATATTTCCTCTCTTGATTTTTTTTGGCCCTAAACTTTTCTCTTAATTTTCTTTTTCTGCTCAACCTTACCAAAAAACCACTTTCAATCTCTAACAATCTCCCTTGGGCTTAATGGAACAATTGTGATCTCATTCTCATGATACAAGATAGATAGCTCGTTTGTATCTTTATCAAGAATGGCCTTTTTTGCTTTCATCCATGACCAGCCAAGTATGACATGTGCCCATGGCATATATCCTATGTCATATGGTATCAATTCATAGTACTTGCCAATAGTCACAAGAATTAGCACTTGATGCATTATTATTTGGCTACTTTGATAAAACCACTCCAACTTGTAAGATTTTAGTCGTTGATACTCTTCTAGTTTGAGCTCCTCCACCATGGTATTGTTGATCAAATTTATAAGCCTCCCCTCATTTATGACCACACTCAATTCCTCCAATTGAGCTAAGGCTCTTGTATGGAAAAGACCTTAGTATGCTACCTTCATTTGAACATTTTCTCTTCTCATTGTACTAGAGAACAAAGACCTCATAACACTCCCTCATGTGTTTACTTTAAAAAATATCACTCACACTTAATTTGTTAGTAGTAATTGCTAAGAAAAGTTAGTCTCAAAAGTTCTAAGTGAATGTTGTAAAAACAAGAGTTTATAATTTATAACCCTAATCCACCTATAAGTGAACGAAATTATTGTGTGCTAATGATGAATACGGGTATCATCCCAAAGAAAAGTGGTGAAATTACAATGAAATTCAAATCCTAGATACTCAACCACTGAAAAAGTGATTGAATTGAGTAAAGACTAAAGTAGGCTAGGTGAATGCATGAATAAAGAGAAATGAACTAGAATAAATAAAGCTATTAACTACCCAATAAAATCTAAAATGTTGGATGAATGCAAGGGTCGCTAGTGAAAACAAAGGTGCAATTAAATGAGAAGGCTATCTAGAATTAGTTAAATTACTGATGAAGTGAAGTGGTTGAGAATGCTATCCCCCTAGGATTCCATTCTTTTACTTGTTAACTAAGTCAAGTGAAGTTCCAAGAATATTGACTTTCTATGTGGTGTGAGGATTCAACCATCAAAACCCTTTTTCTCAAGACCAAGTTTTGCTCACCTATAATTAACCATTGCATCTCTCAAGCTCATATATTAATCTAAAATGGATTAAGACCTAACCTCATTTTAATCACCTAATGGGTGCACGGATCACCTTTAATCCACAAGACCCATCGTGCTCTACTCCTCTTTTCCACCTCCATCATTTCTTCTTTAAGAAAAAAGTGAGATTGTGAAGTATGCGTAGTGGCCAATCAACACACAATCATTAAACAGAAGAGTAGTCAACACAAAATAATCAATATCCATGCAAACCTCAAATAGAAATTAGATAACAATTATCAAGAGTTTCAAATTAGAGAGATATAAAGAAATATACTCTGTGTCTAAATTAACAGTTAACATCACATTATAGTTTAAGGAAACCATAAAGAAACATTAGAGAGAAAAGGGAAGAAGGAACCAAAATAAAGCCCTAGAAGCTTAAGTTTCTTTAGCCTCCAAGTTTCTCGTTGGCACCTTCAAGCAAGCTCCCTAAAAAAAAAAAGACTTCAATGGTGGCTCTTTAAAAAGTGTTCTAAACCCTAGAATGAGAGATGTGTTAATCTTCCAAGCTCTTCATTTCTTTAAGAAGTTGCTTCCTTATCTTTTTGAATTGAACCAATTAAGGGAGTGGTAGGTGAATTTTTAGGCCCACTTGATGGGGATAAGCAAGCCAACCCCATATCAAAGCTCCAAAGCCGAGAAAAATTAGTCTCCTGCAGAACATGACATGATGTCGTACCTAGCTAGGTGGTGCGATCACACCATGAATTTGGGCAAGTTACTAGAATTGGTGCAATGACATTAACTGGAATGGTGAGACAACATCACACATGACTCATGGCTTTTTGTCCTACGTGGTGAGATAGCACCATTACTCTTGGTGTGATAGCTTTGCCATAGAATTTCCCTTCCTTTGTACACAGTCCTATTTCAAGCTCTTAACTTTCTCCTTTCTGCCAATTGTGCCCAAATTTTGCTTGTTTTTCCATTCAAGCCCCTTTGACTCCATTAATCCTATAAAACAAACATGAATACTAAGATAAGAAATAGTAGAATTTTTAGCAATTAAGTATAGAAGTTTGTGGTAAATTTAAGTAAATTTTGTGATCAATCGTGAACTAGACTTAAAGCACACAAAAATTTATAAGATCTTTGAAAATTCAAGTAATTTTGAAGGCAATACTAAGGAAAACACAAGGCTCAAGAAATTCCTACAATGAAAGATTGCTAGAATTATGGTTAAGACAAAAGATTGCAAAATCGAATCGCATGGGTAAAAACTGAAAACTTGTGGAAGAATTTACTAATTTCTAGAAATAATGTTTTTGTTTCATTTTTTTGCTAGATGAACTTCCAAGAAGGTTTTTTTCTACAAAAGAAAGCAAAGGAAACAATTAATTGCAGCATAAACTCAAAAAACCCTAGTTCTTGCTTAAATTGGAACAAACTTTGTTGGAACAAAACAACCTATTTTTCAAACCTTATTTTTGGATTTTTTTGTGTGTTTTTGATGCAAGAGAATCAACTCAAAATGATTTAGATGGGTTTTGGTTGTTTTGGAATAGATTTGGTACATTGAAACTCTTTTGTATGCAAATTTTGCACACTTTGATCTAAAATAACCAAAAACCAAATAGAATGAGTTAGATATGAAGGAAAGTGGATAGAATTGACAAAATATGAAAGAAATATAAAGGGTTGGATGTAAAAATTGAAAGAAATAGGGCTAAACATGAAGAACACAAAAGAAATCAAATTAAGGTTTCTCTTGATGCAATTGGATGAACTAGGTTGGGAATGGCTTGGAATGACCTGAAACACAAGAAAACATATTAGAATCGATGAAATATGAAGGAAAAAAAAGATGTTAGATGAAAAAAATGGAAGAAAATGCTTTTAGACTCAAGAAACATTGAAAGAACCGAATGAAGCAAACAAGATGCAAACGGTGCCAAGCTGATTGTTTTTGGTATTTTTCTGGATTTGGCCTTGAAACAAAGGGCTGGAATTGAAAGATGCAGACCTAAAACACACAGAAAAAGGCTTTAGAACTTAAAACACTGAATGAAAAACAAAAGAAAAAATGAAAATAACAAGAATCAAATGAAAAAAAAATTGAATAAAAGAGATAGGAATTTTCCTTTATTGGTGTGTTAGAACTTGTGGCTCTAATACCACTTGATGACAACTACACAGGAAATGTCCCAAGAATACTTCAAGCTCCAAGAATCAATAAGAACAAATGGATTTGATTACTTGATTCACAAAGACCACACAATTCTTTAAGCAATAAGTGAAGTTCACATAGAACTAAAAAGAGAACAAATCTCAAGTAATTGTATTAATCTTGTAATCTATATGTTAAAACAACAAATTTAATCCTAGTTAAACATATTCTAAGCCTTAGAAACCCTTAGAAAGTTGAATGGAACATACTAGAAAGGAATAGGACTTGTAATCACATTAGAAGTCCTAAACAAGTTAGAAATCACACTTAAGACACATTTTTTACTCTGATTTTTACCTAAAAGGATCCATGTACATCCCTTACTTGTTCCATATGCCAATCATGTGCAAAGCATGTGCAAATGGCTACAAAGGTCTAGTAAGCTATGTGCACATGCATTGGGGTTAATTAAAGCGCCCCTAAATGCACCTCAAGGGCAGTTGGGGTGTACTAATGGTTCCAGTAAGGCCCGACCTTGATTTCCACCACCTTAGATCCATAGGTGTATTCGAAGGCCTATAGTATGATAGGGTGTATGCTCCTTAGGTGTACATATGGACTAGGGTGCACGTAGACCTCTAACCTATAAAATATGCACCATTGCATGTTCTTTCTTCAATTGTGTTCAAGTGATGCTCCAAGTGTTCCATTGTTGATTTCCATATGTGTAGCCATGAATATTGATGATTTAGAAGCTCGAGGTTCACCCTTTGTTCAGTCATGGACCTTGTAGGTTAAACATAGGCATGAAAGCTCAATATAGCCTTTTTAGTGCACCTTTGTATGCTTGGTTGTCCTTCCATGGTGGCTTGAGTGTGGGACAGTCTTGGGCAACTCTCTTTAGCTTCATTGTGTTAAGATTAGCCTTCTTGACTCCACCAAATGATAATCCTTTAGATCCTATAAGATTTGATGTCATTGAGCTCGAAAAGATACTTGACTGTTCAAATTTGAGCTCCTTAACTTTAATCTCCTTAAAAAATCCTAGAGTGTGCATGAGGGTGCTCCAAAGGTTGTCATCAAGGCTCTTCTCTCCCATTCCACTCCCCTCTTTTCCATACACTCATTCTTACCCCATCGCTCAAACTTTAACCCACATCAAGAAAATTAGGTCAATCCTTCTCTATTGTCATCTTTGCCACCACCATCATCAGCAAAAAGCTCCAAATTTCCATGATCTCCTAATTCATCCCCATCGATGAGCTCCAGATGACCAACATCTTTGCCCTTATCTCCATTAAGAAAGGTCATCCTCTTCATCATCCTCGATGCCTTTACTTCTACCTGCTCCCAGAAACACTTTACCAAGTTTTTGGAGAAGTCAACTTAGTTAAAATCCAAGGGCATTCACACAATCGCATGCGTATCTATCAATGAAGCTTTCATGATGCAGGCATGGAAAAAGAATCTAAGCATCAACTTTAACCCACCTTTTTTTTGTTTAATGGGAATGGGGGATTTATGAAGAAGATTTAGTGTAGGCCTGATTTGCACGATTAGCCAATTGGGCTTGGCATTAGGTTATGGGGGTATGTGCTCTTAGTAGACAACATGATTAATGTGCTTAATTTAGAGGAGGGTGGTACTGGAGATGTAAAAAGCCTTTAATCCCCTCCATCTCTTCAAGTCTTATTCAATGCCATAGATTAAAAGTCCTTTGAGTCCCTCCATTTCCTGATGGTGGTGATATTGGTGGAGCTATATTTTTTTTTTTTGGGTTTTTTTATAATTCATTTGGTATGATCATTCACACATCTGATTTAATTTTTTAATTTTTTTTTGTCTCTTCTAATTCATGTGTGAGGGGGAGAAATGGTTTATATGTTAAATTATAACTTCTAGGGTGTTAAAAGCAAGATGAATAAAGTCCAAGGTGCTAAGAACAAGATGAATGAAATCTAGGGACTGAAGTTGTTATTTTTCACCAAGATTCTATTAAAATTAACAGCTCAGTTGATGAAAAGACTCAAATGGGATGCGAAATATAAGTTAAAGGATCTCATTAGGACAAACTGAAAGTAAATGACCTAGTTAGGACAAAAAAAAGGAAGTGGACTTATTATGGAGTTTATCTTTTATTGTTAGTACCCATCTTATATATATATGTTTGTGCTGGTATATGACTGGATGTAAAATGAAAATACTTTTACATTTTCAAAAACCAGTCAGATTCTTTTGCATACAATTTAACTTGTATAGAGTTTTTTTGTACAAAAATTTTAGTTAATTTAGAAAGAGAATGGAAAAAATTGTCATTAACGTTTGCTCAAATGAGCATTTTTACAACTGATTTTTTTTATATGCAAATTTTTCATTAATGTTATATAGGAGCAAATTTGGCAGTGGCCTCTAAAATTGTTTGTGTGGCAAGTGTGACAAAATGGAGAAAATACAAGTTTTAATTTCAGGTTTTCTCAACCTATAACCGTAGTCACTAAGTTTCTAAATCTATAATATTCACCATCTTTTTCACCATTTCATTGTCTTTCCTATTATAATTAGAGTGAGTATTTCTAGTTTCTTAAGATTTTGAAGCTAGGGTCAATCGATGATGGTGAAGTAGATAAGGTCAGTGCTACTTGTTTGGGTCAATGGATGGAGGATTTTAAATATGAGGTCAAAGAAGAAAAAGGACTATGACAATGTTAGTGGTAGTATTGAGCATAGGGAAGGAGATGAGGTAAGTGATGAACAATTGGATTCATGTGTGCGAGCTATTGGCCACGACAAAATAGCATATCCACAAAGTTGGGTACCTAGAAGCTAATGACCATAATTTTAAGAGCTAGTTTAAGAGTTTTCTCAGTTTGTTAGTTCTTTATATGGCACTAACGTATTGCTAACATGGTACAATGAATATTCTCACTATTTTTTCACTACTTTGGTGGTAAAATTGCTTCCAACAAGCAATGTTAGTGACAAAGTTGCACCAAAAAATACTAGTGGTAAAATTGCTCTCTTAACAAATATTGTTGTCTCAAGTACAACCAATAAGATGGTGAACTGGTTGAGTTCCAAAAAACACAAAAAATGGGTTCTTAAACCCTTAAACCAAAATGCAATTCATATACTGATAAACGAACCTATTCTAACCAGAAAATGACTACCACAATAATCCTAAACTTTGCTTTAAAAGCTAGATTTGAAGAATTTTTTAAATTAAGCAACTTTAACCAAAGGTAAAACCACAAGTTACCAGACAATGATCAAGTAAGTAGAGGGAAAAAAGCTTGCATATAAAGATTTTTATTGAGGTTTGGCTCTCCTCTTGAGAGCTTACCCATCTCTTCAAGTTCATCACTTGAGAGTTTTCTTTTTCATTATGAATCACAAGATTACACAAGAACAACCACTTATTTGGTAGCTCTCTCTACGACCATACTCACTGATTTTGCTGAAGGCTAACCAGAAACCTCTCTAACTCTATTTGACTTACAAGGAAATAACTCAAACACTAAAAAAAGCTTAGTAACTTTGTGGTTACAAAGTGGTAAGAACAATAAAAGCACTCCAAGCTAAATAAGCAAGTGAAAACTTAATTTCTTGGCAATTCTCAAACTTGAACTCTTTGAAGATGAATTCTCTTTTCTTGTTGCCAAAAGTTCTTTCCCAGGTGATTCTTGATGTTTTTATACTCCAATGGATGGAAAAAAGATGTTGAAAAATGTTGGAATGATCAGAAAATTCCTTTGAAAAACTTGTGAACGTTGTTGTCAAATTTGACAGGAAATTGCCTTTATTTCTTAGTTTCACCTGGATGAAAAACTTTCTCTCGGTTGAAAATTTGGTCTCAAATCATCATCCAAAGTTTAGTCTCCAATAGCTAAATTGCTAATTAATGAGATATCAGCACCTAACACACGTGACAATCTAAAGTAGCACGAATTTAAAATAAATTTTCAAAGAATTTTGGAACTAAAAAAATCATACGCAGGTCTGGATTGAATTTTTCACTTAGTTGAAAAACTTTCACTTAAGTGTTTTTCTTGTCCAGAACCAAAATACTCTCGGGTACAAAAAATTGCTTCAGTTTCAAGATGTTCAAAAACTTTCACCCTATTGAAACTGTAGCTCCAAGTTTTTCTCACTTCCAAACTTCAACGAATTTTGCACCAAAAAGCTTTCTTCTTTCACAAACAATGCTTGAATCATAAAAAATACTTGAAATATACTTAATGACCATTTTTCCCTTCCAAAGATCAAAACTTTATCAACAAGAAACCAAAGTATAAATATTTAAATATGAACTTAAAACACATAAAAAAAATATGTTTTGTAGTTATCAAAATTAAATAAATATGAGCCATGAGTGGACAAAATCCAACAATCTCTCATTTTTTTATGATGATAAAACCTTTTTTAGGAGACATTAAAGAAGACTAAGTATAAGAATTTTGAAAAAATTTTGACATAGTCTCCCCTAAAAATTGAACAAACCTCTCTGTTTAAAGATGTAAAACAGCCACAAAATATTCTCAAAAAAACCAATACTCAACAAATATAACACCAAACACTTCCACAATTACTAACTAAGCATGCTCCCCCTTACTCCAACATTCAAAACAACCATAACAATACCACTCCCCCACACTTCTTGCATATATATTCTACAATTAGTAAGCATAATATAACACTAAATTATCATGAACAACAATAAACCAATGAACCAAGAATTTTCTCACCCTTTTGTCATAATAAAAAAGAATGAAATAGGAAGCACAATAACATAGACAAAAATGCAAAGAAATGAAAGACAAAGATAATGAACATGATGTGCACAATGCAATATCACAAAGAGAATGACACATAAGCACTTAAAAACATCCATAACAAGTCAAAATATCCATGTGGAAAAAATCAGTAATAACAAAAGCATACTACTAGAAGGGTAACCCAAGTCTAAAAAAATTGAAAACAATGTTTGTGCTACATTAAGAGTAGAATTTTTTTAGACTTGAACCAAAGAAGAACTAATGAAGGGTAGGAAAGGAAGGTTTTGGGAGAAGAGGAATGATGGCAAGGCAAGCTCTTTGCCTTGTAAAAGCTGTAAGATCTTCAATTGTAGTTCCAAGCTCTTTGCCTTGACAAAAAAACAAGTTGGAGCACATTCATAGTAGGAGAGTCCATTACCTCAATTTCTTCTACAAAAGAGGAGGAAGGGGGTGTATAAGATAGTTCAGTGGTTGGACATTTTTTCATTGTCACACTTGCTTTCAACCGTTTAGACTTAGGGTGGTTGTCTGTGGAGGAGTCTCAGCCTCTTTTATGTGTTCCACCACCGCAATTATGAGGTGCCATTACCGATTTCTCAAAGAATCGGTAAATGGCATTAGTATTTTTGCATCTAGGGATTCTATCCTTGCTCTAGTTGGTGCTAACCAGAAACCGATAAGAGTTTCAAGGTTGAGCATAAATATATTTGAGGCATTTTTTTTCGGGGTTAGATAAAGATTGCTCACAATAGCCAAATAGAGCATCTCCAAGTTTGCTAGAGTCTTTTGATCGAACAGCTTTTACAAGGCCCAACAACTGGGCGAACATGGCTTCTGAAGCTGTAAGATCTTCAATTGTAGTTCCAAGCTCTTTGCCTTGACAAAAAAACAAGTTGGAGAAGGAAAGGGTGGGTGTCATTCAGCTTTTCAAGTTTGACATGAATCTCTGCTTGAGGTTTTTCCAACGAGGCAATTTTGGCATTGGTTTGAGCTAGTTCAAGGGTAAGCTTTTCCAACTCAGTGGCTCATGTTCTCCAACCTCATCAACACTTCCATTACTCTCTTCATCGGAATCTTCATCTCTACGCTTCTTCTTTGCTTTTCTAAATGTCCTTCGCAGACATTTCTTATAAATTGTGTCATTTATTTTCCAACCAACTATTTCAACAAACTTCAAACCTTCTAACCTTAAATTTGTAAGATCAACAAGGGCTACACGATCGTCTAAAGGAATTTCTCCGATGTTGCAAACTAGCCCATAGGCTTCAAGAAGCCAATTGATAAGAGTGAGAAAGGGCAAAAGTGCTGCTTTTTTTGTGGCTGCTTTTTCCATTTGGTATAGGATTCTAGCACCAAAATCCACATTATTCCTCTTAGCTATCTTGTATATAAAGCATGCATCATGATAAGTAACATTATTGGCACCCTCCTTACGCACCAAAATATTAGCAATAATCTAATGCAAAATTCGATCAAAAGACTCTAGCAAACTTGGAGATGCTCTATTTGGCTATTGTGAGCAATCTTTATCTAACCCCGAAAAAAAATGCCTCAAATATATTTATGCTCAACCTTGAAACTCTTATCGGTTTCTGGTTAGCACCAACTAGAGCAAGGATAGAATCCCTAGATGCAAAAATACTAATGCCATTTACTTGGCTAGTGAGTGTGAAAAATTTCATATCCACCTTCAAATTTTTTTTAAATTCCCGAATCTGAGCCTCTGAACCTCTAGGTTTCTGACTAACAAAAGAGTCTAACTTGAAATATTAACCTGAAAGCACCACTTTATAGAATTTTTCTTTCTTTAAATCTTTAACAGAAACAATCCAATTTTAGCACAATTTCTTAAGTTTCTAAGTTTCTTCAGTAATAAGAGCCACATTCATAGTAGGAGAGTCCATTACCTCAATTTCTTCTACAAAAGAGGAGGAAGGGGGTGTATAAGATAGTTCAGTGGTTGGACATTTTTTCATTGTCACACTTGCTTTCAACCGTTTAGACTTAGGGTGGTTGTCTGTGGCGGAGTCTCAGCCTCTTTTATGTGTTCCACCACCGCAATTATGAGGTGCCATTACCGATTTCTCAAAGAATCAACCAGAAACCTGAATTGAAATGGCGTGCAGAATTGATTTAAGGCTAGGGCTTTGGCTAGGGAGCTTTATTGCCGGAGATGAGTTAGTCAGTTGGAGTGGGGGTTCTTGTGATGAGAAAGATAGCAAGTTGCATTGGTGGAGGTTGAAGGAGGAACAGAAGGAGAGTTGGTCAAATCAAATAGGGGAGAGGACGAGAGCAGATGGTGCGCAAAGTCTGAAACTCGTGAAAAGAGAGGATTTTGAACTTTAGCAGGTTTTAAAAAATGCAATGTTTCAACATTTTTTTTTAAATTAAAATAATTTCTCTTTTTTAAAACGGTAGCATTTTAATAAAGGAAACATCTTTTTAAAACAAAACACCCAATTAAAAAAACCACTCAATTGAAATGTAAGGAAAGAAATATTGAAAGCAAAAACTTGGAAGCAATATTTTTAAAACACCAAATTGAAAAGTTTTTAACCCGATTGAATTTAAAAGTCTAGTACAAAAATTTTAAAACTTAAGAGAAATACTTTGAAAACCAAAGGAAGTACTAGTAAGACTTTAGACAATAAGTGGCACACTTCACTATATGAATATTTGAATTATATTGCCATGAAATTGAGTTTTCATGATAATATAATTCTATTATTTTTAGCATAAAAAACAAGTTACCTTGGGTTGCTCATTCCTAGTTCTTTCCTAACAAAAATAAATCTTTTTTTCACATAAAGGTTTGGTAAAAATACCAACTAATTGGTGTTGAGTGTCAATATTCAAGTGCAATATCACCATCATGCACATGATCTTTAATAAAATGATGCCTAACTTTTATATGCTTTGCTTTAGAGTGGAAAACTATATTTTTATCTAGGCTTATGGCACTTATGTTGTCATATTTAATGGGCATCTTTTTGAAATTAATACCATAATCTTTTAATTGTTAAGTCATCCACAACATTTGAGTTACACAACTCCCGACAATAATTTATTCAACCTTTGTGGTGGATAAAGCAACCGATTTTTGTTTTTTCTTTTTTGGAAAACCATGTTGCAAGACAACACCCATTAAATTGACAAGAGCCATTAGTTGACTTTCTATCCACTTTACTTCAGGTATAATCTACATTGGAATATCCCAAAAGATTAAAACTAATGTCTCTAGAGTACTAGAATCTTAAATTTGTTGTACCACCAAAGATCTAAAAATCTTTTTTATCACTTTCAAATGTGATTTCTTAGAGCATGATTGAAAACGAGCACACAAACAAACACTAAACAATATGTACAGTTTACTAGCTGTCAAATAAAGCAAAGAACTTATAATGCTCCTATAGAGCTTTTGGTCAATAGGCTTACCATTTTCATCCTTATCAAGCTTAGTTGTGGGCACTCATTAGAATGGAACTAGGTTTAGCATTTGAGTAGCCAAACCTCTTGAGTAGCTCTGTGTGCTTAGCTTGGTTAATGAAAATGTCTTCTTTTAATTGTTTGATTTGAAGCCCAATGAAGAAGGTAAGCTCATCCATCATTCTCATCTCAAATTCTCCTTGCATTAATTTAGAAAAATGTTCACACAAAGATTCATTAGTAACACCAAATATAATATCATTCACATAAATTTGCACAATCAACATATTATCCTTGAAATGCTTAATAAAAAAAGTGGTATCAACCTTACCTCTATCAAACCCTTGGTCAATCAAGAATTTGTTCAACCTATCATACTAAGCTCTAAGAGTTTTCTTTAACCCATACAAAACCTTCTTCAATTTAAAAACATAGTTTGGAAAATTTGGATCTTCAAAACTAGGGGGTTGTAAAACATAAAATTCTTTTTTAATAAAATGCATTTTTCACATCCATTTGACAAAGCTTAATCTCCATATAGCAAGAAAAGGCACAAAATAATCTAATAGTTTCTAATCTTGCAACAGGTGTAAAGGTTTCTTCAAAGTCAATACCTTCCTCTTGACTATAATCCTTTGCAACAAGGTTTGTCTTGCTTCTAATAACAACACCATTTTCATCAAGTTTGTTTTAAAACTCATATTGCCCCTATAATGGTGTGATCTTTTGGGTTAGACACTAGTTCCCAAAGTTCATTCCTATGAAATTGGTTTAGTTCTTTTTGAGCCAAAATCCAATTTTCATCTCCAAGAGCTTTATCAATGGTTTTAGGCTTTATTTGAGACAAGAAGCCACAGTAACTACATAAAGTTTCTCAAAGAAGATTTAGTCACAATACCTCTTGAAGCATCACCTATTATGAGGCCCTTTGGATGACTAGATTTATGCTTAAACTTTCATTCACCAGACACTTCTTAATGAGAGTGCTCTTCTTATTGTAGGTGTTGCTTTTTAGAATGATTTTGGTTATCATGCAAAGGCTTTTAAGGCTTATTTTCTTTTCTTTCACCTTAGGTTTCCTTTTTTGTATCATTGGGCTGATCTCTCGTAAAGGTATTATCTTTAGGTAGAATATGAGTGACTCCCTTCTTTTTGTGATTGATTTCCTTTTGATGAACATTATCTACAACATCATCATCACTATAATACTTTTTTCTAGTAACATTGTTAGTCTCATCAAATACAACATGAATAAACTCTTTAATCACAAGAGTTCTTTTATTAAAGACTCTAAATGCCTTTCTTTTACTAGAGTACCCAAAAAATATAGCTTCATCACTCTTTGGATGAAATTTTCCAAGATTATCTTTTCCATTATTCAGGACAAAGCACTTGCACCCAAATGCATGAAAATATGAAATGTTTGGCTTGTTGACTTTCCATTGCTTATATGGAATTTTATTGAGAATGTGTCTAATCAAACTTTATTGAGAATGTAAGAAGTGTTATTTGTAGCTTTAGCCCAAAAAAACTTTAACAAACCACTTTCACGCAACATGGTTGTAGCCATCTCCTCAAGAGTTCTATTTTTTCTTTCCACAACACTATTTTGTTAAGGAATTCTAGGAGCAAAAAAATTATGAAAAATGCCACTAGATTAACAAAATGAAATCATGTCATGATTAATGAACTCTTTACCACAATCACTAGAAATAGAATTAATGCATGAACTTTTTTCTTTTTGTATTCTATGTGCAAATGAAATGAACACATCACAAGTATCACTTTTATGAGCAAGAAAGAATACCCAAATAAATCTATAATAATCATCAACAATCACAAAATAATATTACTTTCAGCCCAAACTTCTACTTTTAATAGGTCCAAACAGGTCCATGTGAAGTAGTTGGAGAGGCCTAGAAGTTAATACACAATTTTTTTTTATTTAAAAAAAACCTTGGTTTGTTTTCCTTTCATACAAGCATTATACACTGTCTTTTTCAAACTTTATTTTACGTAAACCTCTAACCAAATCACTTTTCACAAGTTTTGAAATTGTATGCATGCTAACATGGCCAAGTCTCTCATGTCATAGCCAACTATCATCATTGTTTGTGGCATTAGACACTTCACAATTAAAAAAGACGAGTCATTGAAATCAATCATATAAACATTTCCTTGTCTTCTACCAATGAACTTAGTTTGATTGGAAGCAATATCAATTATTTGACATACAAAAGCTTCAAATATAACTCTATAATCTTTATCACACAATTGAATAATACTGACCAAGTTATGCTTCAATCCATCAACAAGCAACCCATTGTCAATTAAGGAGGAATTTTCCTTATTGACCTTACCTATACCAATAATGGTACCTTTGCTATTATCTCTAAATGAGACAGTTTTTCATTCTTTTGGCTTGAGGTTTATGAATTGAGACTTGTCACCGATCATATGTCTTAAGCATCCACAATCCAAATACCAAGTTTCCTTTCTTGCCCCTACAAATGAACAATCACTTGTTGGATTTTGGTACCTAAATTTTCTTGAGCCCTTCAATGTTAGTCACAACCTTAGTTCTCTTAGGAACCCAAATCATCTTATAGCCAATTTGTGTATTTGGCTTTTTGGTTATGTAATCATATGCATAGTGACCCTTTCTACCACATGCATGACAAGTTGTAAATGGGCTATACATAGTAGATGATACACCAACAAACCTATTCCCAAAATTTTTTTCCTTAACTAAGAGATTGTAACCTATACAGACCTTGTCATAAACACCCTTTTGTGCTCCAAGTAACAAGTCATGTTTTTATTTTCCCTTAAAAAATCTGGACAAAGATTGTGTGAAATTAAAGTTCTCCTTTTTTAGCTTATCTCTTTCTTTAGTTAAGGATGCATTCAAAGTTTTCAATTCACCAACTTGTTTAGCAAGTTTTTAGAAATCCTTATAAAGAGTATTGATGACATTTTATAATTCTAAATATTTACTACCTATGGATATATATAGCTAGATAAGTCACTTAAGTAGTTGTTTACTTCATCTTCTTTTTTTGCCATGAGATATAGGTTTAAGTGACTTTGGCTTGTTAAGAAGACTGCATCATCATCTACCATCATTAAATATTTGCTTGATCACTCGTGCTATTGGATGAAGATGATCTATCACTTAAAGATAAGTCACTTGTACTCCAAGCTACCAAAGCTTTTCCATTTCTTTTTTTTTTTTGAGAATTTCTTGTGCTTCTTGGGTTTCTTCTACTTCAATGGACAATAAAATTAAAAATGTTCGGGCTCCTTACAATTGTAGCAAATAATTTCATCCTTCTTCTTAAAGTATTCTCCTTTGCTCTTTTCATGCATATCCTTTTTGAATTTCTTGTTTCTTGATTTCATGAATATCTTACTAAACTTCTTTTCCAAAAGGGTCATATCAATCGCTTCATATTCACTTGATGATATGTGGTCCTCTTGAGTCTTTAAATTCATTGACTTATTCTTCTTGATGAATTTTTCTTCAACTTGCTCCTTCATCTCATAAGTCAACAACTTTCCAAAGAGCTTATCCATATATATGGTTTTGATGCTTCCTCATTCATTGATGGCTTCAACCATGCTTTTCCATAATGAAGGTAAACTCCACAAGATTTTTCTCACAAACTCCTGATTTATATATTCTTTCCCAAGCAACGTGGGCCATGTGAAGATCTCATTGAACCTCCTAAACATTTCTTAGATGCTTTCATTTAGCTTCATGCTAAACAACTTATATGCGCTCACAAGCATATACATCTTGGTGTTTTTTACTTGTGTGGTTCTTTCATAAGTGACCAATAGCTTGTTTCATATATCCTTAGCATTTCCACAAAAAGAAACCAAATTAAATACATCAGGGGTTAGTGCACAATATATAATATTCATTACTTTTGCATTTCTAGTGCACATGAGATTATCCTTTGGTTCATATTTTGTTTAGCTTTTTGACACTTGATTCCCATCAACCAATTTGTTAGGAATTCTAGGACCATCCTTAATGATCCTCCAAAAAGCAAGATTAATTACTTGGATATGAATTTCCATTCTAGTTTTCCAGGAATTAAAGTTTGTAGAGTCAAGCAATGGTGGCCTAGATGGATTTTGCCCGTCAAGATGCATACTAGTGGTTTTCATGGATCTTTAAGCTTTAAAATTGCTAGATATTGTCAAAATACAGCCAATAGCTCTAATACCAATTATTGTCTGAAGTGCAACCCAAAAGAAGGGTGAATTGGTTAAGTTAAAAAAAAAATACCGAAAATGGGTTCTTAAACCTTTAAACCAAAATGTAATTCAAAAAGCAATAAATAAGCCAATTCTAATAAGAAAATGAAAGCTAGCTTTGAAGAATTTTTTAAATCAAGCAACTTTAATTAAGGTAAAAGCACAAGTCACCAAGCAATGATTAAGTAAGTAGAGGGAAAGAAGCTTGCACACGAGAATTTTTATAGAGATTCGGTCTCTTTTCTTGAGAGCTTACTCTTCTCCTCAAGTTTACCACTTGAGAGTTTTCTTCTTTACTATGAATCACAAGATTACACAAGAACAACCATTTATTTGGTAGCTCTCTCTACCACCACACTCACTAGTTTTGCTAAAGGCAAACTAGAAGCCTCTCTAACTCTCTTTCCCTTACAAACAAATAACTCAACCACTTAAGAGAAGCTCAGTAATTTTGTGGTTACAAAGTGGTAAGAACAATAGAAGCACTTAAAGCTAGATAAGCAAGTGAAAGCTTAATTTTTTAGCAATTCTCAAACTTAAACTCTTTAAAGATGAATTTTCTTTTTTTGTTGCCAAGAGTTCATTCCTTGGTGATTCACGATGTTTTTATATTCTAATGGATGCAAAGGAAAAGTTGAAAACCATTGGAATGATAAAAAAAAGTCTCCTAAAAAACTGGTGAATGTTATTGTCAAATTTGATAGGAAATAACCTCTATCGCTCAGTTTCACCTGGATAAAAAATTTTCACACTGTTTAAAAATTGGTCTCAAATTGTCACCTAAAATTTGATCTCCAACAAATAAATTGCCAATTAATGAGGTGTCAACATTTAACACACATGGCAATTTGATGTGACACGAATTCAAAATGAATTTTCAAAGAATTCTAAAACTTAAAAATCATGCCCAAGTCTAGAATGAATTTTTCACTCGGTTGAAAAACTTTCACTCGAGTTTTTTTCTTGTCCAAAACTAAAATATTCTCAAGTATGAAAAATTGCTCCAATTTCAATATATTGAAAAATTTTCACCTTGTTCAAATTGTAGCTCCATGTTTTTCTCACTTCCAAACTTCAATGAATTCCACACGAAAAAGCTTTCTTCTTTCACAAGCAATGCTTGAATCACAAAAAATATTTGAAATATACTTAAGAATCATTTTTCCTTCCAAAGATCAAAATTTTACCAACAAGAAACCAAATATAGATCTTTAAATATGAACTTGAAACACATAAAATAAATATGTTTTGTAATCATCAAAATTAAATAAATATGAGCCATGAGTGGAACAAATCCAACAAATATCAATGGCGATTTTGCTCAACTTCCCTAATTTAGCGTTGTCTTTTTTTTTTTTTTTTGTAAACAAAAATATATTTACAAGATACCAACTTAGAAGATAGTATGTATTTAAGGTAAATGGGGAAATGCCTATTTTTTGGGAACTTAAAATGCTCAAACTAGTATTTAATGAAATTTTTGTGAGAAAGTGGTGAAAGTTAACATTAGACTCTAAGTGGCTAGCACCATTGTCCTATTAATTAATTAAAGGGCATTTCCTAAAATAGTCATTTATCTCACTTTATCTTTAATGTTTTTCATAAAATAGTCACTTATCTCACTTTGTGTTATCATAAAGTCTCATACATTCTAATATATATCCTATCATTGTTGCTTCCATCAAATTTTCTGTTATCTCATATGGAAGTAATGATGTAGCGAATTGGATGTCGATGTGGCAGTCCAAAATGCCATATGGCACCATTTTTCATAACAAGAAATGACTACATTGGAAGAATAAAAAATTTCAAATTAAAATTGACACAAAGACATAATTTTAGGGATATAAAACATATATTAGCATAAAGTTCATCTCCTTCCCCAAATATTCTATACTTCTTTCGGTAGCAGTGGTGCCACATAAATTTTTTTTCCAAGAATTTGATTTATTTACATCATTTACTCTTCTTGTTCTTCTCTTTCACTTTCTCTAAAGAAGTCTCTTCAAAATCACAACTAATTTTTGTACTTCAGTGTTTGAACTTTTGATTTTTTAAACAATTTTGTAGGATTTTTTGGGTCCTTGATGATATTTTAGGCTCCAATTTGCTCTCTTAGACAAACCTAATGCCAATTCTGGCTTTGGAAGATGATCCATTAATGTTGATTCTGATTCATGTTTTGGTCACTCGCATCACTCTCTCCGCCATCGTCGTCTTTACTTTCATCTTCTTTTCCCATTCATCATCACCACAACCATTTTTTAGTCTATATCTTGGGCTTCCTCCCCTACCCTCTTTCCCATTTGAATATATGGGCACTTACCCACATGTTCATGAAATCGAGTGCCCACTGGCAGTTTCAAGTTAGGAAGACACTGGTATTTAGCATTGTCCGACTTTTGGAATTCCATACCAGTAATGATCTAAAGGGGGTTTGAATTCCATGTCTGTAAACAACGTGTCTAAGTTGACCCACCAAATCGACTCAACCTCTGAGTGGCTCACCATTGCCACTTTGATCGTTGGTAGTTTCACCAAATAAGAGTTCATTTTTTGGTGGAGCAAAGAATTGTTGTAGAATATCTAAATGTCATTAATTCTGTAGTAGTCAACCTTGTTCTTGAATAGCTGGAAGATGAGGTGGTCTCTAATGGGATTCTTGTGTGCCAATAGCTAGGAGCTAGTGATAAGCAAATTTCATGGTTCACTTCATTAAGGAATAGATAGGCAGAAACATAAAAAGATCGAGAGAGCCTATCACTTTCCCCATTTGAATTGCAGAGAAGATTTGGGGATGAAGATGAAATTCAGGTTAACAATGTTTTCAGTCCCTGAAATTATATGTTAGTTTCAGTTTCAGCCTGAAGTTTTTTATTCTTTCAGTGTAGTCATTGTTTTGTAGGCCTAAGCATTTAGTCATTTCGATTTGAATTGAATTGAATTAGTCGATTAAGTTGGTTTTCAGTTTTTGACAATCATAAACCTAATTAATAGAAAATAGAATGACAGTCGATCAAAATTGTACCAAAATTTTTTATTCGATTCAGTTTTGAACTAAAAGAACCGAAATTTGTGAAGCCCTTATTACTTCAATTAAAAATGCACTAGTAAAGAAATTCAACATAATAGTTCAACAACATATAAAATACTTCACAAAGAGTTGGGTTGGACTTGGTCACTTGGGCCATATTTTCAGCCTAAACAGGGAAGGATAGACTATGGGTAGTAGTAGAAGCCTAAAACACAAAAAAAAAATCGGTTAATTCAATAACCGAATTAATCGACCCCTCAAACTAAAATCGATTTTAAGAAATTCAGTTTTAACGAAAACCGAATAGAAAAATCGAAAAAACCAAACCAAAAAACTGAATTAATTCGGTTCTTTGATTTTTTAGTTTCAATTAAATAGTGCACATTCCTATTTTTTTGTTATGAAAGAGCAAGTCACGTGGCTTTTTGGACTGCCACATGGACATCTAAGTTGTCATGTCATTAACTTTCATCCAAGAAAATAGAAAAATTGATGTAAGGGACTTGAGTGTGACACACATTAGGATGTAGGAGATTTTATGAAGGTACAATGTGAGGCAAGTGACTATTTTAGAATAAGTGTTAATGTTAAGGGACCATGAATGAATTTTACCCTAAAAAAAAATATTCATTCCGAAAAAATGGAGGAAATGATGTTTTCTTTTGGTACGTATTAAGGATGCGAAATAGGAAAATTGTGATCAAACCTTCTAATAATAACTAATCGTGAAATCATTATGTCAATATTTTGGTTGTTCAAAATGCATAAATAAAAAAAACATATAATATGTATAACTAAGTATCATCTGAGATTTAGCCTAAGTGACAAACCCATGTGTCTTTTACCTTCAACAGTTATACCAAGTCATTAACCAATTTCAAGATTGTAATTGCATAATAAAACTTACTCCTTCGAGTTTATCTAGCATAGAGTTCACTAACCATTCATCAAACTTGTTTTCATATAACAATTTCTTCGTAGTTCTAAATGAATTTGTAAAAGAAAAGCCCGAAAAAGAAACATTTTAAGAGTTTAAGAATCAAACTTTCCACACTTTTTAAGTTATTGATACTTAAAAGAATTTTATGCTCAATTTTGTTGTCATTTGAAAGTTGCCTCCCTTGGAGATCTCAATTATGAGAATCTAAGTGCTTGTAACTATGATTATCGAAATTAAGATTTGAGTCTTAAAAACTTATAGTGCATTTGGATCTAGAAAACAATTATCATTTTCATTTTCTATATACAAATTTTCAAAGTGTTTTTTAGAAAACATGTTTAGTTGTTTCAAAACAATTAAAAATGATTATATATATAGACACTACATTGAAAAAGTTCATTTCCTTAGTTGAAAGTCTAAGAAAGGTTTGTAAACTATAACTGTAGATTTTCCCACATATATCAGCTTCATTAGTGAAAACAAAAATTCCAATGCCTACTCCCAGATTTTCACTCTTTGTCGCTTAGGCTTTCATCTTTTCTATCCCTTACATTAGTGCCACCATCTTTGTTATTCCCAAACCTGTGACACTTGCCACCAATTTCATTATTCAACAGCTTTGATGCCATTGATGTTGCTTAGAAAGGGTTATTTCATGCCTTAAGGACAACTTAGTTGCCTTAATCGAATAAGAGAGGAGAGGATTAAGAATCTGTCAACCCAAAGAAGCTGAGAGAGACGGGTTGGTCGGAGGCAAAAGAGTTCCACAATGGTGGTCACTGGAAATAAATTGATTGGAGAAAGAGATCAATTTGAGAAAATGATTGAGAGAAAAAAATCAATTGGAGAAATAGATCAATTGAATGGAAAAAAGATTATACCAATCTCCTTAAGGTCATTGGCTTGAAGGGAAAAATTTGAAGCCAACAGTCGGTCGTAAGTTATGACTGAGACAGAGGGCGAGGAAAATGTTTTTCAAAAATAAAAAAGTGGTGAATTGGTGTTTTCCAATTGTATATAAGTTGAAATTTTGTTTTCTAAGAAAATTGAAAATGGAAACTAACTCACCAAACATGTTTTCATTTCATTTTCTAATTTTTAGAAAATTTTCTAGAAAAATTGGATAATTTTCTAGAACTAAATAGGGCCTTACTTTTCTCCAAAAGAAAAAAACATGTTAAGTCTTAGTAGAAACTTATACATAGGTAGAAATTAGTAGAGAGTAGAAAAACTTTACATTTTTACATTGTTTGTCAGATTTGCTAAGATTAAGCTAAAAAAAATTGTACCAAGAAAAATATATAAATCTTTGGGTTTTTTTTCTCAAGTTCTCTATCTCATTTGATTGCTTTTCTTTGTCATGAGTTTGATAATCTCGGTTCAGAATAATGTAAGTGTGGATACAAATGAAGAAAATGTTAATGATTGTATAAGTATTGACAATAAATTAAATTGACCTCTTCAAATGATCTAATGGCAAAAGAAGAAGGTGAAGATATGAATGTTAAAGATGATAATATTAACACCATCATTAGGCATGATGTTCCAAGTGATTTATCTGATGACTAAAATGTTCTTAACTTCTCATTATGAATTATGGGCACTTTCTTTATGATATTAAAGTACTAGCAAGTGGAGATGTTGTGTAATATGAACTTGCTATGATAATTTGGAAAATTATATTTCTTTCATATTTTTCTACGTGTTTTTTATTTTGTAGAATCTTACAACTTTACAATTTTTTATGATTGTAAAAAATCAAAATGACTCAACTAAAATTTTCTCAATTCCCAATGAACAATTTTCAGACAACTTACTACTGTTAGAAATTTCTGGTGGTTAGCCATTAAAAACCATCCAATGACATTTTTCTGATGGTTAAGCTGTCAAAAATTGTCTGGAAAATTTTTGTATAGTTATCTGTTGGAAAATTTTATATGGCCACATTTTTTAAGACTGAAAAATCTCCCTCTGCATTGTCTACCTAGAAATTGTGATTTTTTACTTTGAGTTTTTCAACGAGCAAGTTCAAACTATGAAGCTTGCCCTACTTTCCCACCATTATAAAATAATTCATCTCAATCAAAAACCTAATATTTTTTCACTCTCATGTTTATTGTCTTTCCCATAGAATTATCCATCCCTCTCCAAAACTTGAATTTTCTTCTTCTTCATTCTCCCTTCATCTCTTTCTCATCCTCCTCCTCCTTCATCTTCCCCTCTTCCTTGCTATGTTTTTCTTCTTTCTCCTATTTTTGCCACCATTTTCATTCATATTTTCCCATGAAAAATTAATTGTTTTAGGGGACAAAAAGGTTTCGATGGCTATCCAGCGAAGATTTTAAGGGATGGTGGCTATCGGATTTCCAGCAATCACCATCTGTTGAAAAATCCTACAGTTGGAGTCGTCGAGACCACCTTTCAGTGATGGTTATTCATGGACCCCCTTTCCAATGATTAGCCATTGGAAATTTCGATGGCAACCGTCAAAAAATATTTTCTCCATGGCTAACCTCAACGAATGCTTTTCAATGGCTATTCGTCAGAAACAACCCTTGAGGAATAGCACTTTCTAGTAAGGAATCTAGCTAGGCAGAAACTTAGCTTTTGTAACCTTGTTTATAGCAATTATCTTGGATATATTCCCCACTAATTTAAAATGACTAATCATTAATAAAAAGTAGTTTCCACACTGATACCCAAATCAAATGATTTTGATTAGACCCGAAAGTACCAAGTTACCGTGCCCACAACCCGATTAATGATGGAGGCTTGCGACAATCTATGTAGACTCGGAGATTAGGACACAAGCCTATTAAGTCTACCATTCAGCTATTATATAGGGTGTATCTCACATACTTACCTAAGTTGAATACCATTGCTATCTATTAACTTGAGCGTTAGAGATATCTCCAGACACAACCAACTAGGGTCATCTTGACCCTATATTCTAAATTTGCATGCTAGTGGCCAGGTTTCATTACATGGCCGCTACTCGTTGGGTTCTAGAGTGATTTTTTTATCACACACTATTTGAGATTAGAGGTGATTCACATCAGTCTTCAACCACACTAATTACGGGAAAGACGGTTACAGTGACTCTTCGATTTCTATAACTGTGAGAACTTAACTATATAAGGTAGTTTATGCTGACATAAGACCACAGGATTCGCGGGAGTGTGAATGAATTGTGTTTTAACGTAGATAAACAGTCCGTTTAGGTTCTTAATAGTGATAGGCCCAAAAAAATTAAATATGGAAAAAACGTGGAAGTCACTCGATTCACTCACTCGATGCGAAGAAATGATGATCGCTACGTTGGAATACGATAGTTTCTTAATTGGTCGATTGTATTTTTTTTTTTTTTTTGAAAAATATGATATTGAATGCATTTATAATCCACTCAAATAACTGAATGTCAGCATGTAGGCAGCAATTTTCCTAAGTTGAAATCCTTATAAGCAGGGACAAAATCAGGATTTTAAATTAGGCGGTCAAACTTTATTTTAAAAATATTAAAAAAATTAGGGGTCAAAGCAGAGAAAATGAGATTTCTTAATCTTTATCTTTATATATATACATGAGTAACATACATAATTTATAAGAATTTTAGGGGCACCCCTAATCCCCGTATTAGCTCCGCCTCTGCTTATAAGAGATATTACTAGTTTTGTGGAGGGAATAGAAAAGAGAAAGCTTTTATAATTCAAGGACTCCAACTAGAATTCTATCATTTTAAGAGAAAGTAATTGGGAGAAAGCGCATTTATCCGGAGCATATTCAAATATTAGTATTACTTTTTTTTTTTTGTAGGATGTCTCAATTGTAGCTACTAATCTCTTTCAATTATATCAAAGTCAGACATAGTTTCAAACTAGTCAACTGACTCAATGGCTTCAAGCTTGCGACAAGTTCTCTCCAAGTATCGTGGATCCTAAGTTGATCTTGCCCTTTTATATAGGGGACTTGATTTTTTTAGTCATTTTCTTTTCTTTTACTCTCTTTTGTCTTATTTCTGATTACCGAGAAGAAAAGAAAAAAGGAGAGAGAGAGAGACCTATTACTATGTTTTTCTCTAATTTAAATATGCCCTTTTCTTTACTTAGTTTGGTGGAAAATATTGCACTAAATCAAAATCAAGTTGGTTTTGATCTTTTGAGAATAAATTGGTGTGCTGACCATTCAACTCAATTGGTCATTAGGGACACTGCCTGAGCCAAGGCTGGAATCCGAGACCCCCAAATATTTAAGCAACAAAACTGAAATAAATGCTGAATGTGGCTCGATACCCTTCAGCTGATAAGAAATATACAGAGTGGCTTGACTTCCTTCCTACAATCTTTCATAAATACTCTTAAAAACTCTAACAAACAAACTTCTAAATGCCTATATATTGGTAAGGATAATAGTGCATCATTAGGGTCACCGGTCATCACAAGGATCAAACGGTTATGGAATGCATGATCGAAATTTACGGACTACGAATGACCATTATTATAATGCTTCTTTCTTGTGGAACAAACTTAGTCATTTAGGGGACGATACTGAAGGGTAAATTTGGAAAGTGAAAAATTGTGAATTTTGTTCAATTTTCTGGTACATACTCTATAATAAAGAAAGCACAGAATTAGCAAGCCTCTCTTCGTCTCGTGCAACTAGGCTCATTGCCTGTGTTGTGCTACGGGTAATGATACTTGAATGAAGGAGAGTGCTAAAGAGATTACGGACAGAAATAGAGGTTACGAATTTCCAGTATGAGCTGAAACCCCGTCTGACCCATTTTCTTTCTCTCCTTTTGCTAAGTCTTCTAACATATCTACTATTGCTTGTTTTCGAGCTCTTTCCTGTTTAGCTTTTTGTTAAGGACATGTGCCCACCTATCTTATGGTGTTTATATGAATTTTTATTAATTTGAACAGAACTATAAAATAGAATGACCAAAATGATACAATTTTGAAACCTGATAATGCACGCAATTCATTAGGTAATTAATTATTTCTTATTTTGACTAAAATTTTATAAAATTTTATGTAGCACAGCCTGACTATTTCCTGATAACAAAAAAATGTTGAAGTAATTGGCTTTTTACATACAACCGTACTGAACATAATAACATAAAAAATAACGAATTATTGATGGTATAAGATGAACAAAACCGTGTGCTTTGACAGTAAAAGTACATAAATGGTAGCCTCCTTTTACTTCGACATTTCCAAACTTGCACACCCAAATGCATTACACTAGGCACACAGAATTAACATATTTTCTAACAATAAAATTTTTTAACAATTGTAGGTCCAGAGGAACTTTTAACAATCATAGTTAGACTTCCACTATACATTATTTGTCTTTTTTTATTTTATTTTACTCACAAGTAAGGAGAGAAATTTGGAAGAAAACTTAGAAACCAGAATCCAATCAGGCAGAGTCGCAGCCCACTGAACACACACCAACACAACTAAAAGCAACTTGTAATTGTGGCAACCAAATCCAAAACAGATTCAGAAACATAGAAAGAGAAACCTAAAACAACGAAAATCAATCGCATCTCCAAGAACAACAAAAATCAAAGCACTCACTTCCAATTATTCGTCAAATTCAATCAATAAACCTAGAACAACAAAAATCAATTGCATTTGGAGATTCCTGTGCCTGGTTTGATTTGCCGTGGGATCCAGAGAGGATGAGGGTGGCAGCGTAGCCATGGTGGGGTAGTTCCGACGGCCACTACTCCCTCTTTTGCCATCTCGCCGGCCCTTTGCCGTTCCTCGACCGCAATGCTGACCTCTTCTCTCTCCTTCTCTCGATGCTCCGTATGGGCTCGCTCCCTTCCAATCTCCACCTTCACCATTCCCTCTTCCTCCCACTCAATGGCTGCAACTTTCAGTGGACTTGTCCGGGAAAAGGCAAAAAGGTGATTAATGGGAAGAAAATAGGGTTGGGCTGCAAGATAGAGAATAATTGGAATCAGTTTTCTACAGCAGATGAAGGGAAATTAGAGAGCAGGGAATGGGGCCAGTAGGGGCAAGGGTTTTCTACAATATGGGAGAGGAAGGAGTTAGGGCCAAGAAGGGCAAGGGCTTGTCTGGTAGAATCTGTCAAATTCATAGGCAGGATGAAATGCCATCGAAAAGGAATAATGAGTACCCACAAATGAATTAACCAAACACACATAATGACATGGCCACCCTCAGCGCTGCCAAGGAAGCCTATGAGAACTGATCTCATGTTGGTTGCAATTGGCTAGATGTATATGTGCGTAAATTAAAACTTTGTGATACTAGTTGATTAACCTAGAATATGCAAGATGCATGCTTTTATGCTTTGACTTGGATAGGAAGAAAATCATTAAAACATTCACTTGGCCAAGGTACTTTTCATAGAAAACAAGTTCAAATAGCCAAAGCATATAAAATCAATATTTGTATGCTTAATACTGCACATATCAACCATGTGAGGGCATTCAACAAGAAGTAGACTAATACTCCTCACCCAAGAGCAATCCTAGAGTCTAAGTGTGATGACTTTCTTAGTCAACGACGGTTTAGACCGGGTAAGTAATGTTTATTTAAGTGTTTTTACTTAAGTACCTTAAATTAGCATCTTACTAAGTGCAAAAGATGAGTTAAGTTTAGGTAAAGATGAGTTCCAAAGTATGGTTTGACACCTAAGAGTCAAAAGGGTAAAATAGTAATTTTGACCCAAATGAGTAGCATGACTATAATTTTGATGAAATTAGGGTCATGTAAGGAATTTTGACTAGTTAAGTCAAGACCATAAGTTGTCCTAGTTTTTAGAACCATCATTTGAAAGAAAAGTGCAAAAATTGCACTAAATGCTCAAATGAGCCATTTATGTCTTAAGAGGCTTAAGTGTCCAAAAGGTTAAGTGTAAGAGGCTTTTGAACATCCTTTAAGACTAAGGAGGAATAGTTTTGGGTGAGAGTTTAGTGACCAAAGTGAAACAAAAGAGAACTTGAGGGCCAAGGGACAAGAAAAAAAAAAGAAAAGTGAGTAGTGGAGTTGGTAGGATATTTAAGCCACTTGTTGACATCCATTTTCTATCTCTTGCTCCCATTTTTTGTGGCTCCCTTTCCCCACCAGAAATTCTACTTTAGGGCACCCAAATTCCTCAAGTTTCCATCAAATTTGAAGGTCCCAAGGTGATTATAAGAAGCCCCAAGTTTATTTTTAGCGTTATTGTTTCAATCTAGCTTTCTTATGCTTGTTTTGGGCTTGAAACTTAAGGTAAGCCTCTTGGTTTAGTTTGAGCTGGTTCTAATTTGTTTGAGTAGCTAGAGATGGTCTTGATTTGAGGTTCTTGGTGCCATATTATATTAATTTTAGGATTGGAACTTAAGAAAGCTACGTTAAGCTCAAGTGTGCTTGTACTTTGTTCTTGCTTTGTAGCTGAATTTGAGGTAAGGGTTCAAGTTAATTTAGTTGGCCAGTGTCTCAAGTACCACCGTCGTTTGATCTCACAGCAAGAATAAGACACCTAAGGCATAAGAAGTCTTAAGGATTGTGTGTGTTGCATATCATACATTCATGCATTACATATCTTTTATGTTGTTGTCTTGTGTTGATTGTTGGTTGGTTGTTTAGTTGTTGGTCTACCATATTGCATGCTTGCTTGCTTGCTACCTTCTTTGCAGGTACCCTAAGGGATCCTTACTGAGTACATTCATGTACTCACTTTCTTAAGTTTGTTGTGCAAATTCTAACATCGGGCCTAACAACTAATGGATAGTTGTGGGTTAAGCTTTCTCTTTTTGCAAGTACTTACTTTTTGGAATCTTTAAGATTTTAAGCTTACTTGTGACTTAATATTTTAAGCTTGTACTAACTAAGGTTGTGCCTTTACAATATAAAGCCTACATGGTGCACAAGGATAAGGAAGGGGGCTTACACTTGGAGCTTGATAACTCAAAGCGCTACTAAAAAACAGCATATTTCCAACAGCCATTTCCAACGGCTTGCTGTTGGAAATTATAAAATTTCCAACGCGAAGCCGTTGGAAATCCATTTTCCAAAGGCCCAGTTAAGGGCCGTTGGAATATGAGCAGTTGGAAAATTTCCAACGGCTATTTTTTTTAATTTTTTCCCAAGGCCGTTGGAAATTGGGAAAAAATATAAAAAAACTTATTATTATCATAATTATTAGTCTTATTATTATTATTATCATTATTATACTACATTAAAGTAGAATAATAATTACTTTAATTATTATTATTATTATTATTATTATTATTGTACTACTCTTACTATAATAATTATTACTTTAAATATTACTGAAATAATACTTATTCTTATTATTATTGTTATCATTATTATTCTTATTATTATTTTAGTACTACTCTTACTATAAAAAGTATTATTTTAAATATTGTACTAAAATAATAATAATAATTATTATTGTTATCATTATTTTTGTTATTATTATTTTAGTACTACTCATATAATAATAATAATAATTATTATTATTATTATTATTACAATTATTATAATAGAACTACTCTTCGTATATTAATAATTATTTTAATTACTATTACTAATATTACTATTATTATTGTTATAATTATTATTATTTTTATTATTATCAGTATTATAATTATCGTAGTCCTAATCTTTGTACAATAATTATTATTTTAATTATTATTTGTACTATTATTATTATTACTACAATTACTACTATTATTATTGTTATTATTATTATTCTACTACAACTCTTAGTAGTATAATAATTATTTTGATTATTGTTAGTACTATTATTCTTGTTCTTACTACAAATTTTAAAATTAATCCCGAAATTAATAAAAAAATTAACAAAATGGCCTAAAATTCGAAATTACCGTTTCACATCCAACAATCAACAACTAAAAATCATATACATTTCACATATTTCAAACCAAAAAATCATATACATAATCCAGATTTACACAATTTTACCAAAAAAAAATTTAAAAATTTTAAAATATGAACTTACCTCAAATCCTTCCTTCAAATGCATTTATTATGATTTTCAATCTGCCACAACAAGTAAAATATTACACCCATTAACATTATTAAACATCAAACCATGATAATAAAAAAAAAAAACCAAAAACGCAAAACGAACTCACAAATACCACGAACTTACCTACAGATCGAGTAGATTCACTACCAGATCCAACAACGCCGTCCTCGATTAACACTTATTTGGCCCTGGGAGACGAATTTTTGGTGCTGTGTGTGCGTGTGGATGGGTTTCTGCAGAGAACGGCAGAGAGAGAGAGAGAGAGAGGAACGCGAAGAAGAAGACGATCTGGGCAGCTTGGGGGGGGCTTAAATTTTCATTTTCTGAACAAAATTAATGAAACGGTGCGTTTTCACTCTCTCCATTTTCCAACGGCTCTAGGCCGTTGGAAACTTATCAACAATTTAATATATTTGTCTTCCAACGGCTAAGGCCGTTGGAAAAAAAGTACAATATTACGTCTAAAAATTTTCAAAATGTTGCTTCACTAAATTCGTTTTCCAACGGCTTAGGGCGTTGGAAAAACTTTGCATTTATGATGGCCGTTGGAAATTGTGCTCCTTTCACATCTTCAATTCTTCCAACGGTTATTCCGTTGGTAATTAAAATTCTCTTAGCTCCAACGGCCTTGGCCGTTGGCTATTTTCCAACAGCTAGTCCGTTGGAAAAAAGGCGTTGGAAAAATCCGTTTTTCTAGTAGTGAAGGTAGGGCTCAAGTAAAGGATCTTAGTTAAGAGTTTTGTCTTGTATGTATATACTACTTTGTGTACTAAGATGTTGCCTCTATTAGGATTCATTGTGGTGTAAAACCATTGAGTTACTTTTGGGTGCATACTAGTGATGTTAAGTGTGCACAAACTATTACTTGAAGTTAAAGTAACTAGTATTTTATTGTTTTGGCACAGTTTAAGTACTTTTAAATGTAATGCTTGAATGAAGTTTCTGAAATGGTTTACTTAATTGTTTTCATCGCCAGAACAAACGCAGGCATATCTTCTTATAGGATAGGCTAAGAAACTAGTTGCATGTAATTGTTTTAATTTACCTATAAGTAATGGTTAGCCAATAGTAACTAAATGGGATTCACAGTCCCTAAAAGCCTACAAGATAAGGTTGTCGGGGTATTAGGACCCCACTTTGTGACACTATAACTCAAAATATAGACAAGGGAAGCAGCTAGGTGTACAATATATACAAGCCTTGACTGAGATCCCCTCAAACTAACTCCTACATTGGAGTAAGTTCCAGTGGCAAGTTACAAAAGTCCTGTCCACGTGCTGCTAGGCTCTGCAGCCAAGAAAATATTATAGTTAGGACTGTTACTATAGGGTCTTCACTTGCAAGAAAAGTTACTAAGGATAACACATATGTGAACATATGTAATCTGCTGTGAGCTCTTACAGCCTGAGGCTAAACTTATGTGCATAGGTTTCAATCCCTTGGGACATGTGCCCAACCTAGTCCTTGAACTACAAGACAGAGCCTTACCTACTAGCAAGTGTAGCTTACTAGCCCAACCAATGAAAATTCACTAGTTGAAACTCCCTTATGTTGTATAGAGGCACTATAGTGGATCTATTGTTGACTAGGCCACAAAGACCCACTAGGTGCACTAAGGTTCTACATCGTAACCTTGTGCCTAATTGCACGGCTAAGTCACTGATAGTACTAAACCTTTCACTCAATCTAGTGACACCTCATTGTGGCCTTTAATAATTAGTTTTCTTGTTTATGGTAGAAGTAATCATAAAAAATAAAGAAAACTCCTTGGTCTCGAAGGAATTTTGGAAGTCTCGAAGTACGTTTGGAATACTTAAACCCCTAGGTACCCTAAGCACCCCTTCAAGCCTCCCCTCGAATCATCTAGAAAAATTGAAAAATTTTAGCCAATATAATTGTGGTAATGCGTTGCTGCAGTTATTAACCCCTTGGAAACTTTTCGTGGCACTGGCGACGCGTGGCCAATTCCTGCGATACCTAGAATTTCCAGTTTTGCTGCTATAACCTTGGAATATTTACCAGACATGCTTGGATGGCCTTCCAACTTCACATACCTGTAAAAAATATTGCAAAAACCACAATCAACTATCACAAGTATACCTATGATGCATTGTAACATTATTCCAAGCTCCACAAAACTAATAGTCCATCATGATCAATTTTGCCCACTAACTAATGTTATTGCCAAAACTACTTGAATTTATCAAGTAGCAACACTCTAATAACATTAATCAAGCTTAAAAACATAACTCCTTTGCCTTAACTTCAACCCATAAGCAAGAATCAAGGAACTCTTTACAAAACCAAAGTTCCACACAGTTTTACCTAAGTTCTAAGCAAACAAAGGCACAAAACACCAAATTACTAACTTCTAATCAAAACTCAAGTTTCCAAGCATCTAATAAACAAGAATTCACCAAAAGAACACAAGCTACCTAGCATCAAAAATAGGAGATAGCTGGAAACATGATTCTAAGCTTCAAAAACGTGAAATTTCACTTGGAACAAGCTTCCTAATGCATAAGTATCCTTGGTAGTTTCAAATTTCACCAAAACCTTTTGATTTTGAGATAGAATTCTTTACAAAATCAAGAGAGGATCGATGAACTTAGGTTTAGATTGAAAATGGCAGCCTCTTTGATTTTACAAACATTTATACTCATTTTGAAAACCAAGCCACCAAAGTTTATGCAAAGTTACAAAAAAGCCCCCTCCCTTATTTAGTAACTAGTCAAACTTTGGTCAAATCTTATTTATTTGAGTTAAGTTTGGGTCCAAGGGAAAAGTTAGGTTTCCATAACTCATTTTTAACCCTCAAGACTCAACTTGACACTTCGGGATACAAAATTACCATTTTACCCCTGAACTCTATTGGGTGCCTTAAACTCCTCGGAACTTAATAAACTTTGCCTAATTTACTAACTCTTGCTATGTGAACTTGAATTAAGGTTCCAATTAGATTTTTAACTATTTACCTTCCTCAAATGGACCTTCAACTAGAAGAGTCATAACACATCAAAAATTAGATGTTAGAAACTTTCCAAAAAGGGAAACAACTCATTCTTTTTGGAGTAGCCCAAAAATGAATACTTGTCATCCTTTTTGAGATGGAAGGAGTAGTATTCTTTCTTTTTTTTTTTCTTATATATATTAATAAAAAAAATTTTGCTAAATAATATTTTTTCTATATGTAGTCCATTTTTATGTGATTTCTTAAAAAAAGATATTGACTCTCACATATATTTTATTTATGTTAGGAAAATTATGATGAAAATAATTAGAATACATAAAAAATATTCAATAAATTTTATTAATTTCTTTCATCCTAAAGTAATATTCTAATATTTTTTTGTGAAATTATACAAGACAGTATACAGGTTGTTGACGACAAATCATGCTGCACAAAAATGCTTTTCTTCACAATGCTCTTTTTTTTTTTTTTGGGAGGGAGGGGGTTCTGAAGATAATGGGGTTTGATTGGTCAACGAGGATACATGAAAGTAAAAGGAAACAATAAATCTAGCATCAAGCAAAAGTAGAGAAAGAACAATCCTTTTAAATTAAACAAATTGGATAATTGGGTGAGATAATTATCATATTAAGTTTTTTTTGAAATAAACATAAGTGATAATTAAATAATAATAATTACATATGATTTTCTTAAAGCAAACCATTTCCTCTCTAGACCTAGAAATACCTTGGGCTAAAGGTTCAAAAACAATAAAATTGGAGAAGAAGCAGAATCAAGGAGAAAGAAATTACTCTACAAAAAGTTCTTTTTAACTCTTCAAGTAAATCAAGTTCAAATCATGCTCAAATGTCTGGTGTGAGGAGAAATCAAACCCTAAAAAAGATTAAAACCCAGTTTCAAATCCCCTGGGCAGAGAATGTGAAGGATTTGTTTTTATGCTACATTAAGTCAAACTCCAAGAAAAGTGACAAGAAAACAGGAGACATTATCGGAAGTGCTCAAGTCCAAGGATTACGATGAAAAGTCCCAATCCAAAAGAAGCAGTAAGGGACATTGGTTCATGTTTGCACAATATAATTCTGGAGTTTATGTTCATGAAGAAGCTGTTTGCATCTCCACCAAAGCTTAAAGCATTAATCAGATGATTGTGCATATAGGAAGCACACAAGAAAATTGATTTCTCAAAATCTCTATTCTAAATTTTAATTTTATAATTTGCATTGTAATTAATTTCAATGCGTAATTTTACACATAAAATTTGTTCATATATGAATGTCCTGTTCAGCAACCCTTTCAATACAGGGGAAGGTAGCACTTGTAAATCTCCAAATATTACATGGGAAATATGTGAGGGATCTTATGTATTCATAAGATTAAAAGCTTTCAAAGTCCAATCACTACTTTCTACTTATTTCCTATTTATAAATGATAACTTATATAATGCAGCAGCAAGTATTCAATTGACCAGTTTTCAACTTTAATTATGACAAATGATATTATAACTGATATGGCAGTATGGTGGCATGCAGCAATGTTCGATTTTTTCCTTTTTCTACGTTAGTGGTTCACATTAATCATTTACTGACTTCATGATTCTAGATTTCTTTGTGAGAGATGGCTTGGGTTGTAACAACAAATAGTGGCGTTGATTGGATCGGTTGCCGTTATACTACTAGAAGTATTACTGAATGGGAGGGTGTGATTCTGATAGTCGGAGGGTGACGATGACATTAGTGATAGCATGAACAGCCCAACCATTCAACTTCTTAGGATGCTTCAAGTAATTTTGGAAGAAATTATAGGGTGCAAAATGTATATGTGCGCATTTTAAACAAATTAGTTGAGTATTATAATGCATTAGCGGTAAACCAATATACAAAGACATGAAATGCCTTCACTAAACCTTTGTGGTCCCACATGCAACCCTACTCAATGAGATTGAGGTCCATAAAACCTGAGTTCTAATACCATGTTAAAATATTAAACTTAAAACTAATGTAGATATTATTATTATATATAAACATAATAAATCCCTTCATTAAACTATGTGAGATTTAAGATTTGCTAACTATTGGAAATAGAAATGTCAATGGGTCTGATTTGGGTTGGATAATGGTATTTTCACATCTTACCCGCTCCCTTGAATGCTCTACTCATGTCTTACCTATCATCTGTCGCATGGAAAATTTTTGCATCTATATTTTATCTATTTTTAGACTGGTTGAGTCGAGTAAAACTCATCCACCCACCACACCTCTACAACTATAATTTTGTTGAATTGTACCACACCCAATCATATATTTGCCACTGTTAAAAACATCTATTGTATCTTATCTATTAAAGCTATTCACATTTAGTGGTGGCCGGTGGGCCAACCCGGCCTGGCCCGGCCCGGCTAGGCCTAGGTCGGAGTTTCCGGACCCGAGCACGGCCTGCGTGAAAGCAGGGTGGCCCTGGACTGGGGCGGGTCCGAGCTGAGCCAAGTTAATCCGATTTTAATAAAATACGTTTTAATATGTTTTCAATAATTATTTGATAGTAATTTTATGAAATATATATTTTTTTAGAAGAAACATCACTGCTGGTGCAAATTTTATTAATAAAAAAGCCAAACGACACTTGCATAATTTGAAACATATCTTACACTTGAAAATGGCAAAACGTTCCATGGAAAAAAATAAAAAGGTAAAACTTAAGATCTGTGCTTAGCAGCATAATCAGATCAATTATATTTTTAAAATTGTAATGAAAACCTGTAATAAACTCTTGTTGGTCATCATCAGAAAGGATCTCATCATCTGAGCTTTTAATATCTTGTTTCCTTAGAGCAGCAAGTGCCCAATGCTGGTTACAGACGCAAACCTTGTTGAAATAATTGAGTTGCAACAATCACGAACCACCAGCAACCCGAGGCGTGTATACACTGTTCTCAAGGATTATAGCTCGCGACTCTTCAAAACGTGCAGGAGAACAGGTCTATGAAAATTCACCAGGATACAATGGGTTTTCCGGGAAGTGTGTACTCATACCCGGGATACTATAGGAATCAGCAGAAACACAAGAACCAGCGAGGATTAGAGTAGGATGAGGAAAGAAGAGAGAACTCAAAAGCGGGGTCATCTGAGAGTGGAGTGGGAATGGGTATTTATAAGTAGCAGTGGTTCGAATTTGAACGTTTGGGTAGTAATGTTGGGAGTTACAAAATTAATATCGGTTATGATTTTGTATGTTGAGCCCGTTTTGATTTCCAACATGTGAAAAACAAGTTTTCCGGGTAAGGGTAAAAAAGTAAATTCAGGAAATGTAAAAACTGACTTGGACTGGGCCTTATGATACTTTGCGCACAGGGGGCAAATCGGGCTCTTTCCACTGTTTTGGCCCATCTTGTGCGCTCGAGCCCATTACTATTTTCTTTCTTACCTAGCCCACTTGGGCATGGTAACTTATAAAGTCTAGAAGCTCTCCTTGTCCAAGCCATGTGGGATATGCCTTTTGGAATACTTGACAACAAACCTCAACGACTTCAGGAGTGAGTCTTGCTCATTTCTCCAAGATGACTCATTTCCCTGCACAAAATGCGGCCTTAGAGACAACGGTTGAGACCGAAACTGCCAAAATCTCTTGCGCCAGTATGGATAAGATCGGGAATCTTCCTTTTTTGTTCTTCCACGACTCAAGGATGTGTTGCTCATTGTTTTCAAAAGAAGTGCGGAGATAATCATCCCATTCTGTCAATCTCGGGTTTGTGGGTCTCTATCGTTTGAGGATATTCGTCGCTGGGTTGAACCTTGATGATGATAAGGAGGTTGAATGTCGAGCGGGTGTTGGATCGGATGACCTAACCTTATCAGCATGCTTAACAGAGTAGAGTTTGTATAACTTTCTCAAATTGTAGTCAACTTCAGCAGAAATAACAAGTGCAAAAACTTGTCATTGACCTAAATATGTAAGATAGTATGCTTCTAATAATTGCAGACAACCCGTGATTTTGACATTTGATCTAATGCACATGCAACAAGATAAATTTGTGGGATTTGTTGAAAATAATCAAGTCATTTCTTTTGCATTGCTTCAACAATTGGTTTCAAAAACTCGTCATCCTTGTATTAGTGGAAAACATAGACGATGTTTACAAAAAATAACATTGCTTGGTGCACCGTTGGGTAATAAACCCTAGAGAAAAGTTTGTTGCCTCATAAAAATATCTAAGTAACTCAACTAACTTAAAACATTTTTCCCAAACCTCGTCCATTAGCCAGTCGCCTTGCACTTTTGAGTTCACAAAGCGAGTCAAAAGATTTGCCCATGGTTGAGTGTCATTTAACATGTCAAATGTTGAGTTCCATCGAGTGGGGCAACCGATTTTAAACCTTTTCTAAGAAAAATTCACCCCATTTTCAATACAAAACATTTTAAATTTACGAGCCAATTTGTTCCTTGTTTTAACAAAAAGTAAAGCATTCCAAATTAGCTCAATTTAGTTTTGCAATTGTTGTAAACCATTTTGGACACAAATTCAAAATGTGACACAAGTAACGAATATGAAAAATTTCCATCAAGCAGTGGTTTTATTTTTTTTATCAATTCTCTCACCGCCGAATCATTGTTTGAAGCATTGTAAAAAAAAATAGACAAAACTTTATCGGCAACAAAAAAATTCACGCAAACTTTCAATAATGTAGTTGAAAATATTCCAACCCGTATGATCAGATTCCATACATTTGAAAACAATTATCTATTTTTTGAATAACTCATTCATCATCTATTCAATGAGCAGTGACATAGTAATAATTTTGTCCTATTGGAGATGTCCACATATAAAATGTAAATGACAGACAGTGATCAATGGTAGAAAAATATGCTTGTAAATCATTTCTCCTAGCTTTTTATAGTTTAAAGCTTTCTCTTCTAGCCATTTGCCTAGGCTTTTTTTTATAAGTAGGATTTAGATTTTCTTGGATGAATCTTTCTAAGTGTTCATCTCAACTTGTTTAAATGGTTTTTCAGTAATCATCATCCAATTAATTAAACTTTGCTTAACAGTTTTTGGATTAAATCGAAAAATACCTGGACCACCGGAGCTGCCAACACCCGTCAGTTGTGTTTGTCCACCGAAAATGCCGCCGATGTCTCCATGGATTTTGCTCAAGTGCCTCGTGAGGATGCTCGTCCCAGAGTTCAGTTTGTGTGCAAATTTGTTGTCGCAATGTTTGCACTTGGCATACCTCATTTCGCCTTCCCAAACTTGATCATAATGCGCCCAAACGGAAGTCTTCAAATTCCCGTTCTTCACTTGACTCCACTTGGGTTGCTCACTTTGTGGCATCAGTTGGGACCCCTCGGCACCGAGTTGGGTCTATGGAATTTCCTCAACGTCATCATTAGAGAGTTGATCATCAAGGCCAAGGTCGTATGCCGCCATGTCAATGTTTGGATCATTGTCGGCAATTTCTTGTGAATACGAACCTCAATTTTTGCAGAACAAACGTCATCACAAAAATGAACCTACCCCTATGCCAGATAAGGAGGAGGCAACACCCTTGCCCTTACTGGAGTTCTTCCCTCATAATGCCATTAGTGGAAGAAAATAATTGAAAAGATGGAGAGATGATTAAGAGGCAATTAAGAAAATATTAGTATAAGATTAAAAAACTTGGAGAGAGATAGTAGAGAGAATGAGAGAATATTGTAGGAGATTGGAGAAGAGAAGATTGGTGTGAGGAAGTGTGGGAAGGAGGTTGCCTATTTATAGGAGAAGAAAAAATTCATTTCACCCAAAAAGCCCTAAAAAACTAGCCATTAGTGGCTGTTGACTGAGGGTAAAAAAAAAATCCAATGACGTTGGGGAGGCCAGGGTGTAATTTTATCAATTTTTCCGAAAATCTGAAAACTGCTCGATAGGAAGCTGAACGGTCAACCCGGCCCGACTTGGCTCAGTCGGGTCATGGGCCGGTCTGGTCCTATCCTAGTTTGAGCGGGTTTATGGGCCGATCCGTCTGATTTAGGCCTCCTTCCTCTTCTAGGCTGAAACTTGTCTCGCCACCCTCCGAGTCCATTCTGTGCTGCGCCGGGACCAGGTTTGATTGTGTCTAACTAAGTTTGACCCAAGCCTGGTCCGGGTCAGGGCCAGGTCAATCCGGCCCAGTAGCCACCTCTACTCATACTTGTTCTTAATTTCATGTAACTTATCTAATGTACTTTTGTTTTCATCACATAACTAATACTAATATATTACTCATAAACATATATATGGATCGGATGATACCCAAATTCATTGGTGGGTAGAAAAAAAAAACCATATCTAACTCAAACATGATCAATTGCCAAAGAAATCTACCAATCAGATTGGATGTAACCAAATGCCCTTTAGATTAGACATCCGTTGACATACCTAATCGAAAGTTATGGGAACTGAAACAAAAAATTTTTAACGTCCGTCTATTTTCACGCTAACAAACGATGGCATTGGTTTATCCTTTTTTTTATTTAAGACTTTAAGGCCCAGTCGGCTGGATTTAATGGGCCCGACTTAATGCATTATTTTGTTCCGGCTCGCGTCCCAGGTTTTGAAGAGACAAAAAAAATTCAAAATTCCCACTAATTTATCTTCTTTATGGGCAATTTAGTTATAGTGCATTGAATCCCACTGAACTGCATGTAAGTAAACATCATTTAGATACAAATGCTACACTTTGTTATGATCGAAATGCTGCCAAACCAACATGTTAGGTAGACTGAGGCTTTAAAGGTCCAATTATTTTGAACCATATTACCCTTGAGTAATTACAATTTACAAGGTAAGATCATGTCTAATCGCTTCTCTATATTTTTTATAAAATAAATAAGTAAAAAAAATTTATAATTTATCTATTCCAACTCCAACAACTTCCTTATTTTATAAAATTTTACATTTATTATACAACACTTAAATATTATCCATTTAAAGAAAATTAAAATTAATGGTTAGTTTAGTTAGTACAATAATTAAATATTCTATATTTAAAAGAATAATATTCTATATTGTTGATGACAAGTGAGAAAAGTTAAAATGTGATGGGGAAAAAGAGACTAAAAGTGTGATAGCCGAAGGGCTTTCGCCTCTCCCAATACGTACTTCCCGCCGAAGTTGTGTTCGGGAAGCCTGGCATAGCTCGAAAAGAAGCACTGTCATTGACCTCGGCAGGAGTGAAGTCGAGCACCACGAAGTCAGGACTTCGGCTAATACGCCAGGAAATCCAAAGGTATGGTCGGCTCCTTCAGGGGACCAAACGGATCGTCTTCGGGACAGAGGCCTAGCCCTCACAAGCAGGAGAGAATCCTCCGAAGGCAGAACCACCGAACTAAAGGACTCCCCGAACTACGAGCATAACTGCCGAAGAAGGGCATCCATACCAAAGGACGACCTTGCCCAGAGGACTTCGGGAGTACGGCATGAGCATTTAAGGAGCCTCTGACATGTCGCCCACAGACGTTACATGCCGCCCCAAACGGCGGTCTGACACGTCGACGCCGTCCAGGTTTTGTCACGACCTGTCTCGGTTCAAGGCTCAAGGAGCCTGCCACCGGCTACTTGTCCCCTACGCCCAGAAACTCAGAGAACATCCGACCGAACACATGTCGTCATCTGAATGGGCCGGGCGCTCCTATAAATACCAGGGAATAGACCCTGACAAAGAGTTCGACTCCTCCTCCTTGAGAAAACACAAACAGGCAAGGCCACTAAACTTCTTAGTGCTCCCCCTCTTTCACCTCTCAGGACATTGACTAGGGCGTCGGAGGTTCCTCCCCGGGAAAACACCCCGGGGACTTCCTAACCCTCTTTTCTGAATGTTTTCAGGCATACTCCCCTGGGAAATTTGAGCTCCAGACGTTCTCCCCCTCAAAAAGTCCCTCCCGGAGTCACAATGTCTCCCGACGAAGATGCCGCGAGGCATCATTTGGTGCCGTCTGTGGGAACCCACCCTCGGGTCGCCGTCATTGAGACTCGGCGTTCCAAGGACAAGGGACTCCCGAGGTCCCCGTCCGCGCCTGAAGTTCAACCGGTTATTGAGCAAACCATTCCGGGGACTTCTTTGCCGGAGGAGGAGCGTCCTCTTGTCATCACCATGAGTTTTCTGCGCGACTTTCAACGGTCTGTCGTGGCTGAAATGACGCAACAGATAGACCAAAGGTGCCCGCAACCAACTCAGACCCAAAGGCCCCCCTCACCAGTACGCCCTCAAGAGAAAAGCCCCAAGCCAACCTACCATAGTTCGGGAAGTGGAGACCCCCGTGAAGAGTCTTCGACAGAAAACATGCCCCTCGGGGCATGGTGTGCGGGACAAGCGGGGTCTAAGCGACCTAAAGTCCTATACCAAAAGAACTCATCACCCGATGCGAAGTCTCCATCCCCTCGGCGTCGAAGTCACTCCCCGAAGAGGCACAGGCAATCTCCTTACAACGAAGCCTACAAGCACCAGGAGGAAGAGCCTAGCGCCACGCTCCTTTTGGAGAAGGTATTGGCGAGGTTGGACAGGGTGGAAAAACAGGTAGCCCGTAAGCCCGTCTGGGCCAGGCTATCTGGGACCTTTTATGGGGAAGAGTCCCCATTCACCCAAGCTGTAGTTGAAGCAGCCATGCCAGGTGACTTCTGAGTACCTCGGCTGGAAACGTACGATGGCCGAACTGATCCACAGGCTCATCTCACCAAGTATAGACGCAGCATGATGATGCACGGTGCCGACGACGCCACCTTGTGCAAATGTTTTGAGGTCACCCTCACGGGACCAGCAATAGCCTGGTACAATTCATTAGCCCCAGGAACCATCACAGAGTTTCAGGAGTTATCTACGGCCTTCACACAACAATTCATTGGAAGTCGGCCGACGGCGAAGATGCCCGTCCAGATGTTCGACATAGCGCAAAGAAGTGGAGAAACCATCCGCGACTATGTCGAAAGGTTTAACAGAGAAGCTTTGAGTGCAGACTTTCGGCCTGAAATATGCATCCTCGCGATGACACGGGGCCTTCGGAGGGATTCATAGCTATTTTACGAATTCTCCAAAGACCCCCCGGACACACTTGGGGAGTTCTACCAAAGGGCCGAACAGCATATGATGGCCGAAGAGCTGAGAATGGGTGAACCGAAGTCTGATCACAACCGGGCCGAAGGATCCACCCAGCAAAGCCGATATCTGGCCGAATAGGCAGGACGACCTCGGAGAATGCGGGGAAGAAAACTCCCAACCTTCACACCCCTGAACACCACAAGGACCAACATCCTCATGACAATGGAAAGACAGGGGACCCAAATTCAGCGGCCAAGGGCCATGACCGCTGATAACAAAAAGAACATAAAGAAGTTCTGCCAGTTCCACCGCGACCACGGCCACGACACCGAAGACTGCTTCCAACTGAAGAAGTACATAGAATCACTGATCAAACTGTGTCAACTTTGGCGTTATCTGCTAATGCCTTCCCCGAAAGGAAGAAAAGAGGAGGAAGGAAAGGCAGATAACGAGGATTATGACTCCGATAGAAGGAGGAACCGAAGTCCAAAGAGGCATCCTCCACCTCCGGTAGGGGTAATACAAACAATCACAACGGGACTTCCATCCTCGGAAAGAAAGAGGAAGGCCAGAGAAATAGCAGCCATGGTATATCAGAATCCAAAGAAGAAGCTGGCCCGAAAGGATGGTTCCGCCGTCATATTTCCCCATGACGACCCACTGTTGGTCATGGCAAGGATAGGAAACTGGGACATAAAGAGAGTGTTACTTGACGATGGATCAAATGCCGACGTCCTGTTTTCGCATTTACTGCCGAGCTTGGGCATATCCGGCAGCAACCTCAAGCCTGTCACCTCGCCTACCTTTGGGGTGGGACCATCCGAGCTACCCGTCCTCGGATGGATCGATCTTCCCCTAATGATGAAAGGGACTTCGGTAGACGGGACTGTTGAGTTATTTGCCTCCACAATGACAAGGTTTATCGTCATGGATGTCCCTTCGTCATACAACGCCATCCTTGGAAGACAGACACAGGGAAATCTGCACATTCGCCCTGATGTGAAATACTTAACTGTCACTTTCGCCACCAAGGATGGAGACGCGGAAATCTTCATCGATCAGAGCAAAGTAAGGAAGGTGTTCGTCAAGGCACGAAAAGCTCTAGGAAACAACTTCGCACAAACGATGGAGGCAAAGGCACCAAAGAAGGGCAAGACAGAAGATCCCGCGAAGGCGGAAATAGAAGAAGTGGAACTTGTCCCAGGCCTAAATACCCGAATAGGGAAAAACTTGGCCGAAGGTGACAAGAAAAAACTTGTATCTTTTCTGCTGACAAATAAAGATCTATTTGCCTACTTGCCGAAAGATATGCCAGGGGTAAACCCTGACATAATACAACATAGCCTTAAAGTAAGTCCAGAGGCAAAACCTGTCCGGCAAAAGAAGCGGAGCATCTAGGTCCATAAAAGTAACTTTGTCAAAACCGAAGTCCAGCGCTTGTTAGACGCTGGTGTCGTCAGGGAGGTCAAATACCCCGAATGGTTAAGCAACGTGGTAATGGCCACAAAAGAAGGAAGCAGTAAGCTCCGAATGTGCATCGACTTCAGGAACTTGAACGATGCTTGCCCTAAAAACTCATACCCTCTCCCACCGATAGACCAATTGGTAGATTTAACTACCGAATACGGGCTCCTAAGTTTCCTACACGCCTTCAGTGGGTATCATCAAATAAAGATGGACCCCGAAGATGAGGAGAAAACCTCCTTCATCACCGAGGGGGGAACGTACTGTTACGTCAGGATGCCCTTCGGCCTAAAAAATGCAGGAGCCACCTACCAGAGGTTGATGAGCAAGGTCTTTAGTGATCAAATAGGGAGAAATATGGAAGTCTATGTAGACGACATGATAGTTAAGAGCAAGCTGCCTAGTGACCACGTCGCGGATCTAAAGGAAACTTTCCACCAGCTCAGAACCTTCGGGATCCGCCTTAATCCCGAAAAGTGTATCTTCTGAGTGACCTTGGGAAAGTTTCTCGGGTACATGGTATCAGAAAGAGGCATTGATGCTAACCCAGAAAAAATTAAGGCCCTGCTCGAATTCCGAACTCCCACCACAATAAAAGATGTGCAGAGACTCACTGGAAGAATAACCTATCTTAGTAGGTTTATTTCCAGATATGGAGATCGGTGTCGAGCATTCTTCAAAGTCCTCACTAAGGCAACAAAAAAGGAGGACAACCTTAGAAATGATGATCATCCTTGGGATGAAGACTGCCAAAAGGCCTAGAAAGAACTCAAAATCTACTTAGCCAGACTTCCCACTTTGCGACAACCTCGCGAGGGAGAGCCCCTCGTATTGTACCTCGCCGTCACAGAAAAACTGTGAGCTCGATCCTCGTGAAAGAAAAGGGGCCGAAGCAATGGCCGGTCTATTATGTAAGCAAGTCCCTACACGGTGCCGAAGTCAGGTATCCCTTGCTGCAAAAAGCTATATTTGCTCTAGTACTAGCAAGAAGAAGGCTACCACCATACTTTCAAGCTCACCCTATCATCGTCCGAAGTAGTCTACCACTACGGGATGTCATGAGGAAAGTTGATCATTCTGGAAGGCTTTCCAAGTGGTGTATAGAGCTTGGCGAACACGACATCACTTATGAACCTCGGAAAGCCATAAAAGCTCAAGCACTGGCAGACTTCATCGCCGAAGTACCCACCACCGAGGATGGCCATCCGGATCCTGGCGAAGGTGAGCCCGAATGGACTTTGTATGTGGACGGAGCCTCAGGGTCCGAACACCAGGGAGCTGGGGTAATTATTAGAGGTCCCGAAGGCCTAGAAGTAATGAAGGCTATCAAGTTCAGCTTTAACATCACCAACAATATGGCTGAATATGAAGCCCTCATAGCAGGATTGCGCCTAGCCAGAAAAATTGGCATAAGAAACTTGAAAGCCCACAGCAATTCCCAGCTGGTAGTTCGGCAAAAGGCAGAAGACTACGGGGCAAAGGACCCAACCTTGGCAAAATACCATGAATTGGTAGCAAAACTCATCCGGGTGTTCGACACCGTACGAATCAAAAACGTACCTCGACGAGATAATGCAAAGGTAGATTGCTTGGCAAAATCAAAAACATGCTCCGAGATGCTAAACCACCCGAGCATCACAGTGCTGAGCATAGCAACTTCGGGAAAAGGTTGGAAAGACCCAATAAAAAGATATCTCACAGACAATACGCTCCCCAAAGACCTCAGCGAAGTTGCAAAAGTGCGAAGACGCTCCTGTCAATTCTTCCTAATTGGCGAAGAATTATATCGCTAGGGTAATGCAAATCCACTACAGACGTGCGTTGGCGAAGAGGATACTGAAATGATCCTCGAAGAAGTACACGAAGGCGCTTGTGGTTCGCACATCGAAACCGACGCCTTGGCAGCAGTAATACTTTGCCAAGGATACTTTTGGCCTACCCTGAGAAAGGACGCTAGGCAGTTCGTCCAGAAATGTGGTAATTGCCAAAGGCACGCGAATATCCAGAGGACACCCTCGGAATTGGTAACTTCGGCTGACTATCCCTAGCCCTTCGCAGTTTGGGGTATAGACCTCATTGGGCCGCTCCCAACAGCGCCTGGAGGCATAAAATTCTGCGTGGTAGCAGTAGACTATTTCTCCAAATGGGTCGAGGCAGAACCCCTGGCGACTATCTCGGCAAAAGAGGTGCTGAAGTTCGTATGGAAGAACATTGTATGCAGATTCAGCATACCGAGGATACTAGTAGCTGATAATGGGTCCCAGTAGCATACCGAGGAATTTATCAGTGACTTCGGAACAAAATTACACTTCGCCCCAGTAGCTCACCCCCAAAGCAATGGGCAGGTAGAAGTATCTAATAGGACCATAAAAGATGGTCTGAAAAAGAGACTTGGGGAAGCAAAAGGGAAATGGCCAGGAGAGCTCCAACGCTTGTTATGGGGTTACCGAACAACACCCCGGAGAGCCACAGGGGAGACACCTTTTTCACTTGTTTTCGGTACAGAGGCTATCATCCCAATCGAGATAGTACGACCATCAGTATGAGTGCAAGTGTTTGATGAAAGAGGAAATGACCTCGGCATGAAGACCAAGCTCGACCTCGTCGGCGAACACAGAGAAATAGCTGAGCTGAGAAGAAAAGCTTTTCAGCAAAGAGTGGCCGCGGCCATAAACTTACGGGCCAAGCCAAAGGGAATCAAGAAAGGAGACCTCGTTCTCCAAAAGGCTGAATTTGCACCCCGAAGGCCATCCCACGGGGTACTTCGTGCAAATTGGGAAGGACCTTACCTGGTACTTGCCGAGGTGCGAAAAGGGGTGTACAAGCTCGACGATCCCGAAGGCGTAAAATTGAAAAATACTTAGCATTCAGACGCCTTGAAAAAGTTCTATGCTTAGGATTTCGATGGGAAGATGGTACTGTACAAATTAGAAAAAATATTCTAAGTACAAAAGTTTCTTAGAAAAATTCCTAAGCATAAATTGCACAAGTCAAAATTCCGCAAAGGTGATTGCTGAAACGAGCGCAGATACGATTTCCCGAAGTCTCTTGAGCAAACGTGTTCAGGAAAATGGGAAATGAAAAATCTTGCAAAAAGATTTAGCCAAGTTTTCTAAAAAGAAAAATCTTTATTGAAATGAATTTGCTTACAGAGAGGAAGAAGTACAAAAAAAAAAAAAAAGAAAGGAAGGCAAAGGACCCTAGAACAAACTAAGGAATCTCGACGTCCCGGGAGCCACCAGCTCCTACATCCTTTTCCACCACCTTTGGCGCCGGAAAAGAAGAAGGCAAGTTCAGGTGCTCAATCTTAGACCAAGACCACCGAGGCCCCTCGGGAATGTTTAGGGCCTCCAAGAAAGAGAGGTCCAGATTTGGGAACCTCTGAAGAACTTGGTGCCGAGCGAGGCAAAACCCGTCCTGGAAACCAACCTTGGTCATCTGGTCAGATTTATCCTTCTCGACCTCAAGGTCCTCAAGATCCTTCTTCAGATCCGCGACCTCCTTCTTCAGTGCCTTCATCTTCTTCTTCTTCGGCTCCTTCTTCAAGGAATGAACCTCAGCTTAGAGCGCAGCCTTCTCAGCAAGCGCCTTCGCCAGGAGAACCTCAGCCTCTGACTTCTCCTTTTGATGCGCCTCGTTCGCCGAGATCAGCTCCACCACCTAGGAGCCGAGGTCAGAAATTTTCTAGGAGGAGTCCTTCAAAAGTTCCTCCTTTTCTTTTAGGAACTCCTCCCGAACGGTGGCAACTTCCTTCTCTGCAGCTTGAGCCAGCTGCGTGTTCTTGGCAGCCAATTCCGAGCACATGGCCTTAGTTGTTTCTATGACTTCTAAGGCCGAGACTCAGAACGCCGCTTGCCTCGCCACCCGAACTCTGAGGAAACCAGCGTACCCCAACAGCTGCAAAGAAATAAAGGCAAAGTCAGTAAGGCAAAAAAGAGAGCCAAGTACTTAGAAGAACTCAAAGGGAAAAAGAAAGGCGCAAAACATACCTGGGTAGCGTGCTCGGAAACTTTCGCGGCGAGGGAGTCGTCGCCCGGGTGAGCCTCCGCAATGGCCCTGAAGGAGGCCTCGGTAAGGATCCCTTTCGAGATCTCTTTGGCTATTTGCTGGCAGTCTTGAGAGTACAAATTCATGTCCTCCGTAAACGACCAGAAAGGCTCCTTCGGGATCTTCCCCTTCGGGATACAGGCATCCCGAAGCGCTCGCTTCCGGGCATGCTCGTCTGCCTAACCCGGAAATTGTAACTCCCCTTCACAGCAAAATAAAAAGCTGGTCAAGGCAGATAAATCTCAAAATTCAAAAAAAAAAAGTAAAGGCATCACAGTTCACTAGAAAACGAACTTGGTGGCACTTCGGCCACGTCGTCGTCAGAATCCAGAACCTCCTCGGTAGAAATCCCCTTGCCTTTGCTCTTACGCCGCTCCTCGGCAGAACACTGACTTGGGCATCGGAGGCTCCTCCCCAGAAAAATACTTCAGGGACCTCCTAACCTTTTTCTTTCTGAGCATTTCAAGCACACTCCCCTGGGAAATCTTTGCTCCAGACGTCCTCCCTCTCAGGAAGTCCCTCCCGAAGTCATAATGTCACCCGACGAAGATGCTGCTGGGCATCATTTGGCACCGTCTGTGGGAACTCACCCTCAGGGCGCCGTTGTTGAAACTCGGCGTTCAAAGGACAAAGGACTTCCAAAGTCCTCGTCCGTGCCTGAAGCTCAACCGGCTACTGAGCAAACCCTTCTAGGGACTTCTTCGCCTGAGGAAGAACGTCCCCTAGTCATAACTATGAGTTTTCTAAGTGACTCTCAGCGTTCTATTGTGGCTGAAATGACACAGCAGATAGACCGAAGATGGCCGCAACCAACTCAGGCCCAAAGGCCTTCCTCGCCGATACGCCTTCGGGAGAAAAGCCCTAAATCAACCTATCGCAGTTCAGGAAGCGGGGATCCTCGTGATGAGTCTTCGACGGAAAATATACCCCTTGGGGCACAACCTATGGGACAAACGGGGTCCAAGCGACCTAAAATCCCACGCCAAAGGAGCTCATCACCTGAGGCGAAGTCCCCATCCCCTCGGCGCCGGAGTCACTCCCCAAAGAGACGCCGGCAATCTCCCTTCCTAGAAGTCTACAAGCACCAGGAAGAAGAACCTAGTGCCACGCTCCTTATGGAGAAAATATTAGCGAGATTGGAGAGAGTGGAGAAACAGGTAGCTCGGAAACCAGTCTGGGCTAGGCTATCTGAAACTTTTGGTGGGGATGAATCGCCGTTCACCTGAACAGTAGTCGAGGGAGCCATGCCAAGTGAATTTGGGGTGCCTTGGCTGGAAACCTATGATGGCCGAACTGATCCACAGGCTCATTTAACCAAATACAAACGCAGCATGGTGCTGCACGGTGCTGATAATGTTACCTTGTGCAAATGTTTTGAGGTCACCCTCACAGGACCAGCAACAGCGTGGTACAATTCGTTGGCTCCCGGAACCATCGGGGAGTTCCAAGAGTTATCTACGGCCTTTACGCAGCAATTCATTGGAAGCTGGCCGACGGCGAAGATGCCTGTCCAGATGTTCGACATAGCGCAGAAGAACGGAGAAACCATCCGCGACTATGTCGAAAGGTTTAATGGAGAGGCCTTAAGTGTTCCAGACTTTTAGCCCGAAATACGCATCCTCGCCATGACACGAGGCCTTCGGAGGGACTCACAGCTGTTCTACGAGTTTTCCAAGGACCCCCCGGACACGCTTGGCGAATTCTACTGAAGGGCCGAGCAGCACATGACAGCCGAAGAGCTGAGGATGGGCGGACCGAAGTTCGACCACACCCGTGCCGAGGGGTCCAGCCAGCAAATGCTGTATCCAGCCGACCAGGCAGGACGACCTTGAAGGATTAGGGGAAGGAAACGCCCAACCTTCACACCCCTGAACACCATGAGGACCAACATCCTCATGACGATGGAAAGACAGGGGACCCAGATTTAGCGGCCAAGGGCCATGACCGCTGATAATAAAAAGAACATGAAGAAGTTCTGCCAGTTTGCCACGACACCGAAGACTGTTTCCAATTGAAAAAGTACATAGAGTCGCTGATAAAACAAGGCCAACTTCGGCGATATCTGCGAATGCTTTCCCCGAAAGGAAGGAATGAGGAAGAAGGAAAGGCAGATGACGAGGACTACGACTCCGACAAACGGAGGAACCGAAGTCCGAAGAGGCGTCCTCCACCTTCGGCAGGAATAATACAAACAATTACAACAGGACTTCCATCCTTGGAAAGAAAGAGGAAGGTTAGAGAAATATTAGTGATGGAATATCAGAGTCCGATGAAGAAACTGGCCCACAAGGATGGTTCCACCGTCATCTTTCCCCACGACGATCCGCTGTTGGTCATGGTGAGGATAGGAAACTGGGACGTCAAGAGAGTGTTGCTTGACGATGGATCAAACGCTGACGTCCTGTTTTCACATTTGCTGCCGAGCTTGGGTATATCCAACACCGATCTCAAGCCCGTCACTTCGCCTACTTTCGGGGTAGGGCCATCCGAACTGCCCGTCCTCGGATGGATCAATCTTCCCCTAATGATGAAAGGAACTTCGGTAGACAGGACAGACGGATTATTTGCCTCCACAATGACAAGGTTCATTGTCATGGATGTTCCTTCGTCATATAACGCCATCATTGGAAGGCAAACACAAGGAAATCTGCACATTCGCCCTGATGTAAAGTACTTAACTGTCACTTTTGCCACCAAGGATGGAGACGCAGAAATCTTCATTGATCAGGGCGAAGTAAGGAAAGTGTTCGTCAAGGTGTGAAAAGCTCCAGCAACCAACTTCGCACAAACTGTAGAGGCAGAGGCTTTGCCAGATGGAAAACCAAAAAAGGGAGAGGCAGAAGATCCCGCGAAGGTAGAAATGGAAGAACTAGAACTTGTCCCGGGCCGAAATACCCGAATAGGGAAAAACTTGGCCGAAGGTGACAAGAAAAAACTTGTATCCTTTCTACTGATGAATAAAGACCTGTTTGCCTACTCGCCGAAAGATATGCCGGGGGTAGACCCTCGCATAATACAGCTGATAGCCAAAGGGCTATCGCCTCTATCTAACCTGAACTCGGAGCGTCAGGAAACGAGAGGATACTATTAGCCCCCCGAGGTACTAAACAGATCACCTTCGGAGATGGAGAATCAGCTGTTGCAAGCCAAAGAGGATCTCCCCAAAGGCGGAACCCTGAATTAGGGAACTCCCCGAACTATGGGCACATTTCCCGAAGGGGCACCATCCGCGTTAGAAGACGACCTCGACCAAGGACTTCGGGAGTACGGTATGAGCATTTAAGGAACCTCTGACATGCCGCCCACAGACGCTACATGTCACCTCAAACGGCGATTTGACACACCGATGATGTCCAGGTCTTGTCACAACCTGTCTCGGTTCAAGACTCAAGGAGCCTGCCACCGGCTACTCGCCCCCTACGCCTAGAAACTCAGAGAACATCCAACCGAACACGTGTCGTCATCTGAACAGGCTGGGCTTCTCTATAAATACCAGGGAACAGACCCTGGCAAGGGGGTGGACTCCTCTTCCTCGAGAAAATACAGGCAAGCCCACTAAAAACTCCAGTGCTTCCCCTTTTACCTTCTTAGGAAACTGACTTGGGCGTCGGAGGCTCCTCCCCGGAAAAGCACCCCGGGGACCTCCTAACCCTCTTCTCTGAGCTTTTCAGGCACATTCCCCTGGGAAATCTCAACTCCAGACGCTCTCCTTCACAGGAAGTCCCCCTGGAAGTCACCATGCCTTCCAGCGAAGATGTCTCAGGGCATCACTATGGAATGACTTTTGCATGAATGATAATGGGGGGAAGGGGAAAAAAGGTGGTTGTCGCTTGGAATGCTACAACTGCTGGTGCAATTGTAAAAGGGGGCTAGTTCCCATTGGATCATTTTTGCAATAGAGATTGGATGAAAAGATCCACAACAATCACATAACAACGTCAAATTGATGCCATTGAAAAATGGAAAATCATTAAGGGAAGAAGGTATATTGTTGCTCTTATTATTAGAAGTATCAGCCCCTTTAAAAGTTGAAGAGTGGGCCCTCTTCCAAGTGCACTACTACAAATGATGACTTGGTAGCAAAGGTAGCAAAGACGTCTCCAATAGGCCTTGTGGCATACTCTGCCTCTACTGGAAGGATTTTAAGCTTCGGGGCATCAACGAGCCCATCAGTGGTATTCTTGCACCTCCATATGTGCTCTTGAGCACTGCCACCCCATGTTAGCATAAAATGCAAAAAAATTAGAATAACCTCGATAAAAAAAAAGCAATAAAAGTGAGCATGAAATGAGTATGACTCCCGAAATCCTTTGGACCTTGTTGGGCTTTGGAAGCCACCTCAAAGGACTCTATTAACAAACTCTTCTTTGCCAAAAACCATTCACAAGGGCTCTTTATATCAGATTAACTTAAGTGGTCTCAATTAATCATTGCCTATCAAAAGGTGGTCTCCGTAATCTATGTGTAGAGGATCAGGAACAATTCTGTATAGTTTTCATTTTGGACCATGGACTCTAGCCACATGAAGAGACCATGGTAAAGATCGGTGCCCATCAAAACGTTTGAATAATGAGGGCTACGTGACAAGAGCCTAGTGGGGGGCCTCGGTGAATGCACAAAGAAAACTCCACACCAGCTCCCTTATAGTGAAGAAAAATGAATCCCTCCAATCAGCCCACAAATCCTTGTAGAAAATGAAGGGGAAGGATTTATTACCCCTTTGGTTAACGAGGGCAATTTTGAAGAAGCATGAATCCTTCTTCAACCTAACATATAAAAGTTGGGGGAACACATCCAAAAAAAGGTCCACCGTCACCATTTTGTAGGAAATGATGAAGGTGTTAATGTGAGTAAAGGAATTAGAGGCTAGCTACAAGGCCGACACCTAGTAGTGCTTACAAAATTACTCCACCAAATGATGTTGCGGAAATTGAACACAACCTGGAGCTGCCCCACAAAGATTGTAAGAATGTCGATCTCAACATTGGCCTTGGGATTACCCCTATCCTCTAGTGACTGAGATTTCTTCAAAGCAGTAACCACCCTATTGGGCAAAAAAAAAAAATGCTTCAAATTGGTGGCCAGGATACTAGTTGTTAGGGATGTCTTCACCTTCCTAATCACTGATACAATGGGTGCAAAGGGCTCCTTAGAGGACCCTACCTCTAAACAATTCCTTTAGCAGACTAGGGAATGTGACTGGTGGTAGCCCTTCCCGACAATGACTTCTAAGAGGCTATCTAGAAAAACTAGAGCAGATGAGGTAAGGGCTACCGTTAGTAAGGAGTGAGAAATAAAAGGGAAATAGACAAAAGAACTAAAACCTAGAATTAGGAAAGCTAACGAAAATTACCAAAAATAAACAAGCAAAAATAAAAAATAATAGAGTTACTAGAAAAATCAATTACCTTACTAAATTCACAAATGAAAAAGGAAAGGAATGGAAAGCCAATAACTTCCAACACCACGCATAAACTAAAAAGGCTTCCTAAAGAGGAAAAAATCTCAAAACATGATTGTAACTCAAAAGAAGAAGCACTAAAAACTTGAGTTAGGGAAAAGAATGTGATAACAAGGCATAGTAAAAGAAAAATTTAGGGGGGGGTTAAAACCCTAGCCTATTTATAGGTGCAATAACGCCCCTCGAATTACCTCCTTGAAAGCCACTATAATTATGGTGGAATATTTAAACCGATGAAAGACAAGCACGTGGCATTACAAAGCAGTCAAAAGAGTCATACCTAGTTACTTCTTTGGAGGAGTATTAAATAGGCATCACTTTGACTCCAAAACAACCATCAAACTTGACATGTTTCACAGAGACGTATAACTGTCAGCCAAGGCAATATGATGATGTACTAGAAGGCATCCATTAGAAGATATCTGAAGGAGCTAAGGGTGTAAATGAACAGAGCGTTTGATGAACAATTCATGAACCATTTGGCGGGAGTTCGTTTATGTTCGCTTATTAAGCTAAATGAACGAACACGAACACAATTTTTTGTTCGTTTATTTAAACGAATGAACACGAACAAACCTATGTTTGTTCATTGTTCATTTGTTTATTATATATATATATATATATATATATATAATGCATGTATGTTCGTTCATTTACATTCATTCATTTATGTTCGTTTAAATCGTTCACAAACATATTTTATATATTGTTCGTGAACATGTTCGTGTTCATGTATTGCCATTCATAACAAATTCATTCATTTGGTTTGTTTATTGTTGTTCACGAACATAAACGAACAACCATTCTACACTAAATGAACAAATGAACATGAACAAGGCTTGTTTGTGTTCATGTTCATATTCGTGTTCGTTAAAAACCTAAACAAATGAACACGAATAGCTCTCCTTCGTGTTCATTTGATTCATTTATAGCCCTAGAAGGAGAGATCCCACCGAGGCATGATATAGAAGTATAAACATGTAACCTCACCTAAACGGCAATGTATCAAGAATAAGGTGTAACGGGATCTCTTAGACTTGAACCAGGATTGGTGAGGTAAGTATGATTTTTTTAGCTTAAAATTCTTATTTGCACACAGGGTTATTATTTAAGCACAATAATGTAGCATAAAGTAAGTAATATGATCATTTGAGCAAAATTGGTCAAAAAGGGTAGAGTTGTATTTTTGCCAAAAAAACCCCTTAATTTTTTGCTATATCTAGATTTGGACTAAGGGATTAAACATTTTAAATTACTTTTATGATTCCTAGTCCAATTACATGCATGCAAAGATGAGAATAAAGCAAGTGTGTGAGACTAGGACTAATATAGAACAAGATAAGTTGTTGAGGACCGTAGTGTGTTATTTTGAGTAATGGGCAAGAGATAAGTTTGGAAAAGAGGCTTTCCTTCCTCCTTTTCTTCTCTTCCTATGCCATTCACCAGCCAAGAAAGCTGACATCTCTTCTCCAACTAATTTCTTGAAATTAAAAGCTCAAATAAAAGGAATTCTCAGTGCAAGTGGCTCATTTGGCCTTAAAGGAGCTTAAGGCCACATTTTTCTCATTGGGGATATCTTTCTCTTGGCCTAGGGTTTATGTTATTTTTTATTAAGAGTTGTTTAAGGCCTGGGTAGGTTAGGCAATCAATCCTTAAGCTAAAGTTCTTACTATGAAGGTGAATTTCAAGCTAATTTAGCTTATGCGCAATATTGTCCCAAAAAAGAGTTTAATATGTCACACAAAAAGGGGTAAGTTATATGAGCTTGTTTTAAGTATTTTTTAGCTCAAATTTGGATCATATTATGTGCTTTTTGATACATTGGTAATGAATTTGCTATGCTGAAACAAGTTTGCTACATTGTGGTGCAATATTGAAGATTTTGTGTTTGTGTGTGCATGTTAGATTTGTGGCTTGTGATCTTGGTTTAGGTAAGGGATTTTTTGTGATTTCAAGTGTTTAATGGATGTTTTTACATGTTGTTCATCACGTGAAGTGATTGGAAGTAGTTTGGGGCAAAATGAGCATTACATGTGCAAGAATCGAGCGAAGAACACATTTAAATAAGATCTTAAAATGTTTGAGCTCATATTATATATATATATATATATATATATATATATATATATATATATATATATATGAGTCATAAGTTTTATGTTTAGGTATTTAATCACTTATTGAAAAATTATGAGTTCATACCCATTAAGTTGTCATATTTGTGCAGACATGGATATTGGAGAGCCTAACGCCCATTGAAGGGTTGTTGGCAAGCCTTTTGTATAGGTATTATTTAACTAGAATCTTAATTGGTTCTAAAAGATTGACTTGAAACCTTTAAAGTGCTAACTAAGTTAATTGTTAGCTTTATAGTTTTAGAACTAAGGGGCACAAGCAAGTGATCATTTTCCTGCCATTGTGGTTAGCTAGCTTAAGGCAAGTGGGAAAGTTTTTATTGATCTCAAGTTTGATGTATATATATGGCAATCATGTGTGTCTAAGATGATTGGAGAAGCCCATGCCCAAAAAATTTAAGAAGCGCAACATCAAATGTGATAAAGAGGAAAACTGATAAAGATGATAACAAAATTCTCTCATTAGAGGATCATTTCTATCTAAGAGTAGCCTATATGGTCTCCTTAACCACTGTATAGAAGGACTCCCCATATAAATCTCGAGGTACGAGAAAACACTCTATATGTTACTACTATCATTCCCTATAAAAAAACTGGCTTAATCGTCGAAGAGTTTCCTTTAGGAAACATCCTAGGGCTTAAACACAGTCTTCAAGTCCTTAGATTCACTATCTTTGGAGCTCCAAGGGCGGTCCACCTAATCAAATTTGATGCCTAGCAGCATCTTCGTCGGGTGACATTATGACTTCGGGAGGGACTTCCTGAGAGGGAAGACGTCTGGAGCAAAGATTTCCCAGGGGAGTGTGCCTGAAATGCTCAAAAAGAAAAAGGTTAGGAGGTCCCTGGAGTATTTTTCCGGGGAGGAGCCTCCGATGCCCAAGTCAGTGTTCTGAGGGGAGATAGAGGAAGAGCACTAAGAGGCTAAGTGGTCTTGCCTGTTCATGTGTTCTCAGGGAGAGGGGGCCGAATCCTTTGCCAGGGCCTATTTCCTACTATTTATAGGGGTGCCCAGCCCATTCAGATCGCGACACATGTTCGGTCAGATGCGATTTGTACTTTTGGGCGTAGGGGACAGGTAGCCGTTTGTAGGCTCTTCGGGTTTGGGACCGAGACAGGTCGTGACAAGACTTGTCAGAGACTCCTTAAATGCTCATGCCATACCCCCGAGGTCCTCTGGGCGAGGCCGTCCTTTGGTACAAATGTCCCTCTTCGGGAATTATGCACGTAGTTCGGGAAGTTCCCTAGCTCGGGGGTTCCGCCTTCGGGAGATTCTCTCCTGCTTGAAATAACTGGTTCTTCATCCCCGAAGGCGATCTGTTTGGTCCCCTGAGGGAGCCGGTAACATCCTTGAAATTCCTGACGTACTAGCCGAAGTCCCGAGTTCGAGGTGTTTGACTTCGCTCCTTCCGAGGTCAGTGATAGCGCCTCTTTCGGATGACGTTAGGCTTCTCGACCACACTATTGGCAGGAAGTATGTACTGAGAGAGGCGATAGCCCTTCGGCTATCACAGGCCCTCCTTCGGAAAGCCGAAGTGGAAACTTCGGCTTGTCGGCTTTCGGAGGGTGTCCTTCGGGGCCTTGGGTGTAATACCTGTGCCGAAGATGTACCTTTTGTTCGAATACATAGGTTGTTCGACCATAGCCTGTCTTTTGGTGTCTTCGAGGTAACCCACTTCTTTCCTTTTACGGGTCTGTGCAACGTCGCGTCTCGTAACCAAGCGTGTCAGCCTGGAGTAGCGCGCCCAGGGTTTAGGGGTGTCAGAAGGCGTGTACCTCTTTTGGCGCGATGGCTAACATGTGGCACGCTTGTCATTGGAAGGGACTACATCGGTTTACGGCAGGTGCCCCTTTTTATGCGCAGAGAGTAGTTATGGCGACTGTTCGCCTTCGTGGAGTACTTATGACGCCGATTCGCCTATCCTCCCTCGGCCTATATATGGCCTGTTCCATCATAAGCTCCTTTTGTTCTACTTTTGCTCTTCCCCTGCTCACAATTGTTTTTGCGTTTTTCGCGGCGGTGCTTTTTCTTAGGCGATTTCCGGCCACCTTTTATTATGACGGCGACTCCAAACCCATACTTTGGCAAAACGTTTGGTGGGTTTTGACTTTCAAAATTCTTTGATTTTCTGTGCTCTTCTGCTTTTCTGAAAGCTTTCTCGGAGTGGGTTTTTCATCCCCCGAAGTCCTTTTTTCTTCGAAAATGTCTTCGCCAACTCTTCTTATGACTGTTTCCCCCATCCCAGAGAGCTGGCTTCCTCTTCTCAATCATACTTGCTATACGACTTCAGAAAAATTGGAAAGATGGACCAAAAAGTTCTTTCTTCCTTCTTATGCCACCACCAGACTTCCTAGCTCTCAGGAGGTCAGTTTTATGAACCGCCGAAATGAGGTTACCGTTTTTTGCGCCCAACTGAAGGCCGGACTTCAGTTTCCTCCCTCGAAGGTGATTTGCGACTTTTGCCAATTTCATGGCATTGTCGTAAATCAACTTCCCCCGAACTCATATTGCTATTTCAACGCCTTCCTTTGCATGTGCGGCTTTTTCAAAATAGAACCCCATTTCATTCTTTTTATGCAGTACTATAAGCTTTACGTGGTCCCAAATGGTGGCTTTTACTTTATGCTACCTCGGGGATCAGGGAGCAAAAAGTATATGTTCACTTTCGCCACTAAAGACAGCTAGCGAGGGTGGCAAAGGAAATTCTTTTTTCTGAATATGGAAGAGGCCTAGTCGTACGTTCCGACCAAGTGGGCTCGGGGAAAGCTGGAGACAGATGTTGTAGACTCGAAGAGGCTGCTGACTCCTGAGTTGGCGGCCAGATTCGCGGACTTCGACAAACGGATCCAAGCAGTCTCTGACTGGGATTTCGAGATCCCTTCACGCTCCCTCTACCCCTTCCTCATCATGTGGAAACTGATGACTGAGGAGGTCCTTCGGGAGCTAGAGGTAATGAAGGAGCACGAGACGGACCTCAAGATGCCGGCTCCTGCCATCGCAGGGAAAGACTCCTGGCTGGTAAAACTCCTTCGGAAGGAGGTTACTTACAAGACCTTTTGTAAGCGTAAGTTATCTCAAAATTTTTTTATTATAGATACATCTTAGACTCACATTGATGTTTTCCTTCTGTTTCAGAGATGGGCGACGAGTCCGCTGCTTACTACAAGGCGCTCTTCCTCGGTCAAGCCGAGAAGGGGGAGCAAAGGCCGTCTCCTGAAGGCAGAAATCGTCTGGGGCTGGGCCATCCTTGGCAAAATGGGCGAAGAAAGACGCGCCTCCTCTTCACCCGAAAATTCCCGAGGAGGCGCGCGAAAAGCCTGACGCCGCTGTTGCCCAGCCGATCGAGGTCGCCGCTAACGCCTTTTCTCGGAGTCCCACTTCCTCAGCGGCTCTTCTGGACGCCTTGGTGGAAGTCCCTTCTGCCGAGGAGCACCACAAGAGCAAAGGCAAGGAAATCTCTGCCGAGGGCATCTGGGACTCCGACGATGAAGTTGCCGAGGTGCCGCTAGGTTTGTTTTTTAGACAAGCTGTAGTGTCTTTATTTTTTGAACTTTGAGGATTGCTTGCCTTAACAAGCTTCTTGTCTTGCCATGTAGAGGAGGTACCATCTTCGGCATGGGTGGCTGAGCACGCCCAGAAACGGGCCCTTCGGGATTCCCATATCCTGAAGGGGAAGGTCCCGAGGAAGCCTTTTTGGTCGTTTACGGAGGACATGAACTTGTACTCCGGCGACTGCCAGCAAATGGCCAACCAAATTTCAAAGGGGATCCTTACCGAGGCCTCTTTCAAGGCTATTTCCGAGGCGTGCCCGGACTAAGAGTCCCTTGCTGCAAAAGTTTCCGAGCACGCTGCCCAGGTATATTTCACGCCTTTGTCTTTTCCTTTTGATTTCTTCTAAGTGTTTAGCTCATTTTTTTCCTTCCTTACTTTGTTCTTACTTCTTTGCAGCTGTTGGGGTACACCGGCCACCTCAGGGTTCGGGCAGCGAAGCAAGCGGCGTTCCGAGTCTGGGGCTTAGACTCTGTGGAGAAATCCAAGGTCATGTGCTCCGACTTAGTTGCCAAGAATGCAGAGATGGCTCAAGCTACAAAGAAGGAGGTCGCTACTATTCGGGAGGAGTTATTGAAGGAAAAAGAGTAGCTCTTGAAGGACTCCTCCCAAAAGATTTATTATCTCGGCTCCAAGGTGGCGGAGCTGACTTCGGCAAACGAGGCATATCAAAAGGAGAAGTCAGAGTCTGAGGCTCTCCTGGCGAAGGTGCTTGCTGAGAAGGCCGCGCTCCAGGCCGAGGTCGAGTCTTTGAAGAAAGAGCCGAAGAAGAAGAAGACGAAGGCATTGAAGAAGGAGATTGCTGATCTAGAGAAGGAACTTGACGATTTAGCGGTCGAGAAGGAGAAGGCCGTCCAAGCGACCAAGGTCGGTTTTCAGGATGGCTTTTGCCTTGCTCGGCATCAAGTTCTGCAAAGGTTCCCAGATCTGGACCTCTCCTTTTTGGCGGCCCTAAACATCCCCGAGGGGCCTCGATGGTCTTGGTCCAAAATCGAGCACCTCAACTTGCCCTTTCCTCTTTCGACGCTAAAGGCGATGGACAAGGACGTAGGAGCTGGTGGCTCCCGAGATGCCGAGACTCCTTAGCTTGTCTTAGGGTCCTTTGCCTTCTTTTTCTCCTTTTTTGTACTTCTTCTTTTGGCGAGCTTTCTTCTTTGTAATTAGATCCATCTCTGTCAAAAAAGACTCCTTCTTTCCTTTGTAAAAATTTTTTTGGCTAAGTCTTTCGCGCAAGATTTTTCATTTCCCATTGTCCCAAACAAGTTCACTCAAGAGACTTCGGAAAATCATCGCGCAAGATTTTTCATTTCCCATTGTCCCGAACAAGTTCGCTCAAGAGACTTCGAAAAATCATATTTACGCTTATCACGCCAATTAGCCTTGGAATCACCCTCGCGAAATTCTCTTTAAGTAAATTTCCAACTTCAGAGAAGGTTGATAACCTTTATAAATAAATTTTCTTATACCGTGGTCGGCGACGACCGCTCTGGTGAAAAGAAACTTTTTGTACTTTAGAAAAAAATTTCTAACTTGTACAATTTTCCCACCAAAATCCTAAGCATAGAATTTTTTCAAGGCATCCGAATGCCATGTATTTTTTAATTCTACACATTCAGCATCGCCGAGCTTGTAAACTCCTTTTCGCACTTCGGCAAGCACCAGATAAGGACCTTCCCAATTTGCGCGAAGTATCCCATGGGATGGTCTTCGGGGTCCAAATTCAGCCTTTCAGAGAACGAGGTCTCCTTTTTTTATTCCCTTTGGCCCGGCGCGCAAGTTTATAGCCGCGGCCACTCTTTGCTGAAAAGCTTTTCTTCTCAGCTTGGCTATTTCTCTGTGTTCACCGACGAGGTCAAGCTTGGTTCTCAGGCCGAGGTCATTTCCCCTTTCGTCAAACACTTGTACTCGCACCGATGGTTGCACTATCTCAATTGGGATGATAGCCTCTGTACCGAAAACAAGTGAAAAAGGTGTTTCCCCTGTGGCTCTTCGGGGTGTTGTTCGGTAGCTCCATAACACGCTTGGGAGCTCTCCTGGCCATTTCCCTTTTGCTTCCCCCAACCTCTTTTTCAGACCATCTTTTATGGTCCTGTTAGATACTTCTACTTACCCATTGCTTTGGGGGTGAGCTACTGGAGCGAAGTGCATTTTTATTCCGAGGTTATTGATAAATTCTTGGAACCCCTTGTCTGTGAACTGGGATCCATTATCGGCTACTAGTACCCTCGGTATGCCAAATCTGCATACAATGTTCTACCATACGAACTTCTGCACATCTTTTGCCAAGATATTTGCCAAGGGTTCTGCCTCGACCCATTTAGAGAAATAGTCCACTGCGATTACGCAGAACTTCACGCCTCCAGGCACTGTCGGGAGTGGCCCAATGAGGTCTATGCCCCAAACTGCGAAGGGCCAGGAATAGTCAGCCGAAGTTACCAATTCCGAGGGTGTCCTTTGGATACTCGCGTGTCTTTGGCAATTACCACATTTCTGGACGAACTGCCAAGCGTCCTTTCTTAGGGTAGGCCAAAAGTATCCTTGGCGAAGTATCACTGTTGCCAGGGCGTCGGTTCCAATGTGCGAACCACAAGCGCCTTCGTGAACTTCTTCGAAGATCATTTCAGTATCCTCTTCGCCAACACACCTCTGTAGTGGATTTGCATATCCCTGCCGATATAATTCTTCTCCGATTAGGAAGAAACGACCGGAACGTCTTCGCACTTTTGCCGCTTTGTTAGGGTCTTCGGGGAGCGCACTGGTTACAAGATATCTTTTTATCGGATCTTTCCAGCCTTTTCCCGAAGTTACTATGCTTAGCACTGCGATGTTCGGGTGGTTTAGCACCTCGGTGCATGTTTTCGACTTTGCCAAGTAATCTGCCTCGGCATTATCTCGACGAGGCACATTTTCAATTCGTACGATTGTATTACTCTCGGATAAGCTTTGCTACCAGTTCATGGTATTTTGCCAAGGTCGAGTCCTTCGCCCCATAGTCCCCTGCTGTTTGTCGAACTACCAGCTGGGAATCGCAGTGGGCTTTCAAGTTTCTTACACCAATTTTTCTGGCTAGGCGTAACCCTGCTATGAGAGCTTCATATTCAGCCATATTGTTGGTGACGTTAAAGCCGAACTTGATGGCCTTCATTACTTCTAGACCTTCGGGGCCTCTGATAATTACCCCAGCTCCCTGGTGTTCGAACCCTAAGGCTCCGTCTACATACAAAGTCCATTCTGGCTCACCTTCGCCAGGATCTGAATGGCTGTCCACAGTGATAGGTACTTCGGCAATGAAGTCTGCCAGAGCTTGAGCTTTTATGGCTTTCCGAAGTTCATAAGTAATGTCATGCTCACCAAGCTCTATACACCATTTGGAAAGCCTTCCCGAATGATCAACTTTCCTCATGATGTCCCGTAGTGGTAGATTACTTCGGACGATGATTGGGTGAGCTTGAAAATATGGCCGTAGTCTTCTTCCTGCCAGTACCAGGGCATATATAGCTTTTTGTAGCAAGTGATACCTGACTTCGGCGCCGTGCAGGGACTTGCTTACATAATAAACCAGCCATTGCTTCAGCGCTTCCTCTTTCACAAGGACCGAGCTTACTGCTTTTTCTACGACGGTGAGGTACAACACAAGGGGCTTTCCCTCGCAAGGTTGTCGAAGAATGGGTAGACGGGGTAAGTAGATTTTGAGTTCTTCCCAAGCCCTTTGGCAGTCCTCATTCCAAGGATGATCATCACATCCGAGGTCGCCCTCCTTTTTTGTTGCCTTAGTGAGGACTTTGAAGAATGCTCGACACCGGTCTCCATACCTAGAAATAAACCTGCTAAGAGAGGTTATCCTTCCGGTGAGTCTCTGCACATCTTTTATTGTGACGGGAGTTCAGAATTGAAGCAGAGCCTTAATCTTTTCTGGGTTAGCATCAATGCCTTTTTCTGATACCATGTACCCAAGAAACTTTCTCGAGGTTACGCTGAAGATGCACTTTTCAGGATTAAGGCGAATTCTGAAGGTTCTGAGCTGGTGGAAAGTTTCGTTTAGATCTGTAACGTGGTCATTAGGCAGCTTGCTCTTGACTATCATGTCATCGACATAGACTTCCATGTTCCTCCCTATTTGGTCATTAAAGACCTTGCTCATCAACCTCTGGTAGGTAGCTCCTGCATTTTTGAGCCCGAAGGGCATTCTGATGTAACAATACATTCCACCCTCTGTGATGAAGGCGGTTTTGTCCTCATCTTCGAGGTCCATCCTTATTTGATGATACCACTGAAGGCGTCTAGGAAACTTAGGAGCCCGTATTCGGCAGTTGAGTCTACCAACTGGTCTATTGGTGGGAGAGGGTATGAATCTTTTGGGCAAGCATCATTCAAGTTTCTGAAGTCGATGCACATTCGGAGCTTACTACTCCCTTCTTTTATGGCAATAACCACGTTGCTCAACCATTCGAGGTACTTGACCTTCCTGATTACATCCGTGTCCAATAAGCGCTAGACTTCAGTTTTGAGGAAGTTATTTTTATGGATTGAGATGCCCCGTTTCTTTTGCCAGACAGGTTTTGCTTCCGGACTTACTTTAAGGCTATGCTGTATTATGCGAGGGTCTACCCCCGGCATATCTTTCGGCGAGTAGGCAAACAGGTCTTTATTAATCAGTAGAAAGGATACAAGTTTTTTCTTGTCACCTTCGGCCAAGTTTTTCCCTATTCGGGTATTTTGGCCCGGGACAAGTTCTACTTCTTCCCTACTCAGAAGGCGTGTCCCCTATTTTGACGCGGCGGCTGACACGTGGCACACTATCATTAGAGGAGAGTCGCATCGGTTACAGAGGGCGCGTCTTTTCGGACGCAGGGAACAGTTATGGCAACTGTTTGCCTTCAAGGGGTACTTATGATGCCGGTTCGTTTACCCACCTTCGGCCTATATATAGCCCATTCCATCATAAGTTCCTTTTTTGGTTTTGCTTCTGCTCTTTTTCCCTGCTTGCAACTATTTTTTCCCTGCTTTCCACAGCGGTGCTGTTTTGACAGAGGTTTTCCGGCAATCTTTCACGACGGCGACTTCAAACCCAGATTTTGGCAAGTCATTTGGTGGGTTTTTGATTTCCAGAATCCTCTGATTTTTAGAGTATTTCTGGAAGTTGTTTTCTTTCCTTTTTTCGAACTCGTTTCTCAGCTAACATGCCTGTTCCCGAGAGCTGGCAACCCCTTTTGTCTCACTCTTGCTACACCACCCCAAAAAAACTAGCAAGATGGAAGAAAAAGTTCTTTCTTCCTTCGTATGTCGTTACGAGGTTGCCTCGTTCTGACCAGTTTTGCTTTTCGAACCGTAGTAATGAGGTTACCATTTTCCGAGCCCAACTGAAGGCCGGACTTCGGTACTCTCCTCCGAAAATGATTTGCGAGTTCTGCCAATTCCATGGCATTGCCGTAAATCAACTTCCGCCGAACTCGTACTGCTATTTTAACACCTTCATCTGCATGTGTGGCGTCTTCAAGATAGAACCCCACTTTGTTATTTTTATGCAGTACTACAAGCTTTTCGTGGTCCCGAAGGGTGGCTTTTATTTCATGCTACCTCGGGGATCCGGGAGCAAAAAATATATGTTCACCTTTGCCACCAAGGATAGTTGGCGAGGGTGGCAACAAAAATTTTTCTTTCTGAAGATGGAGGAGGCCTGGTCGCATGTTCCGACCAAGTGGGCTCAGGGAAAGCTGGAGGTGGACATCGTAGATCCGAAGATAATGCTAACTCTGGAGTTGGCTTCTGTCTTCACGAACTTCGACGGACGTATTCAGGCTGTCTCTGACTGGGGTCCCGAGGTCTCCTAGCACTCTCTCTACCCCTTCCCCATTAATTGGAGGTTAATGACCGAGGAGGTTCTTCGGGAGCTAAGGGTAGTGAAGTAGCACAAGACTGACCTCGAGATGCCAGCTCCTGCCATCGCCGGGAAGGATTCTTGGTTGGTGAAACTCCTTCGGGGGGAAGCTACTTTCGAAAATTTGTTCGAGAGTAAGTTATCTCTGGCTCCCTTTGTTATGGTTTTCATCTTGGACTCACGCTGATATCTTCTTTCTTTTCCAGAGATGGGCGACGGCACTGCTGCCTTCTACAAATCCCCTTTCACTGGCCAAGTTGAGAAGGGTGAGCAGACAAAGAAGGCCGTCTGTCGAAGACGGAAAACGTCTAGGGCTGGGCCATCTGTGGCCAAACGGGCGAAGAAGGATGCGCCCCCTCCTCTCCCAGAGATTCCCGAGGAGGTGGGCGAAGAGCCCGAGGCTGCTGCTGTCCAGCCGGCCGAGGTCGTTGCTGACCTTGCTGCTCAGAGTCCCACTCCTTCAGCGACTCTTCTAGATGCTTTGGTAGAGGCCCCTTCCGCCGAAGAGCGACGTAAACGCAAAGGTAAGGGGATTTCTACCGAGGAGGCTTCCGACGACGACGTCGCCGAGGTGCTAGCAGGTTTGTTTTTCTAACAAACTGAGGTGCCTTCTTTTTTGTGGGCTTTGAGATTTTCTTGCCTTGACCAATTTTTTTTTTCTGCCGTGTAGGGGAGATATCATCTCCGGGTTGGGTGGCCGAGCATGCTCGAAAACGGGCCCTTCGGGATGCCCATATCCTGAAGGGGAAGGTCCCGAAGGAGCCTTTTTGGACGTTTACGAAGGACATGAATTTGTACTCCGGAGACTGCCAGCAAATGGCTAAGGAGATCTCAAAGGGGGTGCTTACTGAGGCCTTCTTTAAGGCCATCACGGAGGCTCACCCTGACGATGACTCTCTTGCCGCGAAGGTTTCTGAGCACACTGCCCAGGTACGCCTCTCGCCTTTGTGTTTTTCCTTTTGATTTCCTCTAAATGTCTGCCTCTTCTGACTTTGTCTTTGTTTCTCTGCAGCTGCTGGGGTACGCCGGTTTCCTCAGAGTTCGGGTGGCGAGGCAGGCGCTGTTCCGAGCCTCGGCCTTAAGCACCATAGACCAATATAAGGCCAAGTGCTCGGAACTGGCCACACAGAACGCGCAGCTGGTTCAAGCTGTAGAAAAGGAGGTTGCTGCCGTTCGGGAGGAGTTCCTGAAGGAAAAGAAAGAACTTTTGAAGGACTCATCCCAGAAGATTTCTGACCTTGGCTCCCAGGTGGCGGAGCTGATTTCGGCGAACGAGGCAATTCAAAAGGAGAAGTCAGAATCGGAGGCTCTCCTGGCGAAGGTGCTTGAGGAGAAAGCCACACTTCAAGCCGAGGTCGAGTCTTTGAAGAAGGAGCCGGAGAAGAAGAAGATGAAGGCGTTGAAGAAGAAGGTCGCTGATCTGAAGGAGGACCTTGAAGACCTCGGTGTCGAGAAGGACAAATCCGACTAGATGACCAAAGTTGGTTTTCAGGACAATTTTTGCCTCGCTCAGCATCAAGTTCTTCAAAGGTTCCCAGATTTGGACCTTTCTTTTTTGGAGGCTCTGAACATTCTCGAGGGGCCTCGGTGGTCTTGGTCCAAGATCGAGCATCTGAACCTGCCCCCTTCGCTTTCGGCGCCAAAGGTTGTGGAGAAGGACGCTGGAGCTGGTGGCTCCCAGGATGCCGAGAACCCTTAGTTTGTTCTAGGGCGCTTTGCCTTATTTTCCTTCTCTTTTGTACTTCTTCTTCTTGCAATCTTCCTTTTTTGTAAACAAATTTATCTTAATAAAAGAGTTTTTTGGAAAATTTGGCTAAGTATCTTTGCGAGATTTTCCGTTTCCCTTTGTCCCGAACTCATTTGCTCAAGAGACTTCGGAAAACCTTATCTGCACTTAGCATGGCGACCTTCTTCGCGAAATCTTGACCTGTACCACTTATGCCCAAGAATTTTGGCTAAGTCTTTTGCCAGGTTTTCTCCGTTGTCCCGAACACGTTCGCTCAAGAGATTTCGGAAAACCTTATCTGGTCGGCCACTTTTGTGGAATTTGCACTTCTTATGCTTAAGACTTTTTGGCTAAGAAAATTTTGTACTTAGAGAACTTTTCTAACTTGTACAGCACTATCTTCTTCGTCGAGATCCTAAGCATAGAATTTTCTCAAGGCGTCTGAATGCCACATATTTTTTAATTGTATACCTTCGGAATCGCCGAGCTTGTACACCCCTTTTCGTACTTCGACGAGGATCAGATAGGGACCCTCCTAGTTCGCGCGAAATACTCCGTGGGATGGCCTACGAGGTACAAATTTAGCCTTTCGGAGAACGAGGTCTCCTTTCTTTATTCCTTTTGGCCTGGCACGTAAGTTTATAGCCGTGGCCACTCTCTGCTGAAAAGTTTTTCTTCTCAGCTCCGCTATTTCTCTGTGTTCGCTGACGAGGGCGAGCTTGGTTTTTAGGCTGAGGTCATTTCTACTTTCATCAAAAACTTGTACTCGGATTGATGGTTGCACTACCTCGATTGGGATGATGGCCTCTGTACCAAAAATGAGTGAAAAAGGCGTTTCCCCTGTTGCTCTTCGGGGTGTTGTTCGGTAACTCCACAGTACACTTTGGAGCTCTCCTGGCCATTTTCCTTTTGCTTCCCCCAGCCTCTTTTTCAGACCATCTTTTATGGTCCTGTTAGATACTTCTACCTGCCCATTGCTTTGGGGGTGAACTACTGGGCCGAAGTGCATTTTTGTTCCGAGGTCACTGATAAATTCCTGGAACCCTTTATCTATAAACTGGGATCCATTATCAGCTACTAGTACCCTTGGTATGCCAAATCTGCATACGATGTTCTTCCATATGAACTTCTACACTTCTTTTGCCGAGATAGTAGCCAACGGTTCCACCTCAACCCATTTGGAGAAATAGTCTACTCTTACTACGCAGAATTTCACGCCTCCGGGCGCTGTTGGGAGTGGTCCTATGAGGTCTATGCCCCAGACTGCAAAGGGCCAGGGATAGTCAGTCGAAGTCACCATTTCCGAGGGTGTCCTCTGGATTTTTGCGTGTTTTTGGCAGTTACCACATTTTCGGACGAACTGCCTAGCGTCCTTTCTTAGGGTAGGCCAAAAGTATCCTTGGCGCAGTATTACTGCCGCCAGGGCGTCGGTTCTAATGTGTGAACCACAAGCGCCTTCGTGGACTTCTTCGAGGATCATTTCAGTATCCTCTTCGCCAACACACGTCTGTAAAGGATTTGCATATCCCTGCCGATACAGTTCTTCGCCTATTAGGAAGAATCGCCCGGTGCGTCTTCACAATTTTGCAGCCTCGATGGGGTCTTCGGGGAGCGCGTTGTTCGCAAGATACTCTTTATTGGTTCTTTCCAGCCTTTTTCCGAAGTTACTATGCTCAGTACTTCAATGCTCGGGCGGCTTAGTACCTCGGTGTATGTTTTTGACTTCGACAAGCAGTCTGCTTCGGCGTTATCCCGTCGAGATACGTTCTCGATCCGTATGGTGTTGAACTCTCGAATGAGCTTTGTCACCAGTTCGTGATATTTTGCCAAGATTGGGTCCTTCGCCCCATAGTCTCCTGCCGTTTGCGGAACTACTAGCTGGGAATCACTGTGGGCTTTTAGATTTTGCACGCCAATTCTCCTGGCTAGGCGCAATCCTACTATGAGGGCTTCATACTCAGCCACATTGTTGGTGACGTTAAAGCTGAACTTAATAGCCTTCCTTACTTCAAGGCCTTCGGGACCTCTGATAATTACCCCAGCTCCCTGGTGTTCGGACCCTGAGGCTCCGTCGACGTACAAAGTCCACTCTGGCTCACCTTCGCTTGGATCTGGAGGGCTATCTTTGGTGGTGGGTACTTCGGCAATGAAGTCTACCAGAGCTTGAGCTTTTATGGCTTTTCGAGGTTCATAGGTGATGTCGTGTTCGCCAAGCTCTATGCACCATTTGGAAAGCCTTCTCGAATGATCAACTTTTCTCATGATATCGCGCAGAGGTAGACTGCTTCGGACGATGATAGGGTGAGCCTGAAAATATGGTCGCAGCCTTCTTCCTGCTAGCACTAAGGCATATATAGCTTTTTCCAACAGAGGGTACCTGACTTCGGCGCCGTGCAGGGACTTGCTTACGTAGTAGACTGGCCATTGCTTCACCCCCTCTTCTTTCACAAGGACCGAACTTACGGCTTTTTTTGTGACGGCGAGGTATAACACGAGGGGCTCTCCCTCGCGAGGTTGCTGCAAAGTTGGCAGGCCGGCTAAGTAGATTTTGAGTTCCTCCCAGGCCTTTTGGCAGTCTTCACCCCAAGGATGGTCATTACTCCCGAGGTTGTCCTCCTTTTTTGCTGCCTTAGTGAGGACTTTGAAGAATGGTCGACACCGGTCTCCATATCTGGAAATAAACCTGCTGAGGGAGGTTATCCTTCCGGTGAGCCTCTGCACATCTTTTATTGTGGCGGGAGTTCAGAACTTGAGTAGAGCCTTAATTTTTTCTGGGTTGGCATCAAAGCCTCTTTCTAATACCATGTACCCAAGGAACTTTCCCGAGGTTACTCCGAATATGCACTTTTTGGGATTAAGGCGGATCCCGAAGGCTCTGAGCTAGTGGAAAGTTTCCTTTAGATCTGTGACGTGGTCGCCTGGCAGTTTGCTTTTGACTATCATGTCGTCCACATATACTTCCATGTTTCTCCCTATTTGGTCAATGAAGACCTTGCTCATCAACCTCTGGTAGGTGGCTCCTGCGTTTTTGAGCCCGAAGGGCATCCTGATGTAGCAGTATGTTCCTCCTTCGGTGATGAAGGCGGTTTTTTCTTCATCTTCAGGGTCCATCCTTATTTGATGATACCCACTGAAGGCGTCTAAGAAAGTTAGGAGCCCGTATTCGGCAGTTGAGTCTACCAATTGGTCTATCGGTGGGAGAGGGTATGAATCTTTCGGGCAAGCATCGTTCAAGTTTCTGAAGTCGATGCACATCCGGAGTTTGCCGCTTCCTTCTTTTGTGGCAACTACCACATTGCTTAACCATTCAGGGTACTTGACCTCCCTGATGACATCGGCTTCTAACAGTCGTTGGACTTCGGTTTTGACAAAGTTACTTTTATGAACCGAAATGCCTCACTTCTTTTGCCAGACAGGCTTTGCTTCTAGACTTACTTTGAGGCTATGTTGAATTATGTCAAGGTTTACCCCTGGCATGTCTTTCAGCGAGTAGGCAAATAGATCTTTATTTGTCAGTAGAAAAGATACAAGTTTCTCCTTGTCACCTTCGGCCAAGTTTTTCCCTATTCGGGTATTTTAGCCTGGGACAAGTTCTACTACTTCCATTTCCGCCTTCGCGGGATTCTCTACTTCGCCCTTTTTTGGTGTTTTTGCTTCCACAGCTTGCGCGAAGTTGTTTGCTGGAGCCTTTCATGTTTTGACGAACACCTTCCTTACTTCGCCTTGATCTATGAAGATTTCCGCATCTCTATCCTTGGAGGCGAAAGTGACGGTTAAGTACTTGACATCAGGGCGAATGTGTAGGTTTCCCTGTGTCTGTCTTCCAAGGATGGCGTTGTACGATGAAGGGACATCCATAACAATGAACCTTGCCATTGTGGAGGCGTACAACTCCGCCATCCCAATCACCGAAGTCCCTTTCAGCATCAAAGGGAGATCGATCCATCCGAGGATGGGCAGCTCGGACGGACCTACCCCGAAGGTAGGCGAGGTGACGGGCTTGAGGTCGCTGCTAGATACACCCAACCTCGGAACAAGTGTGAAAACAAGACGTCGGCATTTGATCCGTCGTCAAGCAGCACTCTCTTGACGTCCCAGTTTCCTATTCTCGCCATGATCAATAATGGGTCGTCATGGGGAAAAATGACGGCGGAACCATCCTTTCGGGCCAGCTTTTTTGCTGGATTTTGATACTCCATGACTGCTATTTCTCTGGCCTTCCTCTTTCTTTCCGAGGATGGCAGTCCTGTCATAATTGTTTGTATGATTCCCGCAGGAGGTGGGGGCGCCTTTTTGGACTTCGGTTTCTCCTCCTGTCGGAGTCGTAGTCCTCATCTTCTGCCTTTCCTTCCTCCTCTTTTCTCCCTTTCGGGGAAGGCATGCGCAGATAACGCCAAAGTTGGCCCTGTTTTATCAGTGACTCTATATACTTCTTTAATTGGAAGCAGTCTTCGGTGTCGTGACCGTGGTCACGATGAAACTGGCAGAACTTCTTCATATTCTTTCTGTTGTCAGCGGTCATGGCCCGTGGCCGCTGAACTTGAGTTCCCTGCCTTTCTATTGTCATGAGGATGTTGGTCCTTGTAGTGTTCAGAGGTGTGAAAATGGGGAGTTTCCTTCCTCGCGTTCTCCGAGGTCGACCTGCCTGTTCGATAGGATACCGGGTTTGCTAGCTAGACCCTTCGGCCCAGGTGTGATCGGACTTTAGTCCACCCATTCTCAGTTCTTCGGCTGTCATGTGCTGTTCGGCCCTTCGGTAAAATTCGCCCAGCGTGTCCGGGGGGTCCTTGGAGAATTCGTAAAACAGCTGCGAATCTCTCCGAAGGCCTCGTGTCATTGCGAGGATGCATACTTCGGGCCGAAAGTCTGGGACACTCAAGGCCTCTCTGTTCAATCTCTCGACATAGTCGCGGATGGTCTCTCCAATTCTTTGCGCTATGTCGAACATCTGAACCGGCATCTTCGCCGTCGGCCGACTTCCGATAAACTGCTACGTGAAGGCTGTAGATAACTCCTGGAACTCCGTAATGGTTCTTGGGGCCAATGAATTATACCAGGCTGTTGCTGGCCCAGTGAGAATGACCTCGAAGCATTTGCACAAGGTAGCATCGTCGGCACCGTGCATCATCATGCTGCATCTGTATTTGGTCAGATGGGCCTGTGGATCAGTACGGCCATCATAAGTTTCCAACCGAGGTACTCTGAAATTGCCTGGCATGGCTGCCTTAACTACATCTTGGGTGAATAGGGACTCATCCCCACAAAAGGTTCCAGACAGCCTAGCCCAGACGGGTTTACGGGCCACCTGTTTCTCCACTCTGTCTAACCTCGCCAATATTTTCTCCATGAGGATCATGGCGCTAGGTTCTTCTTCTGGTAGGGGAGATTGTCGGTGCCTCTTCGAAGAGCGAGTTCGGTGCTGGGGGGATGGGGACCTCGCCTCAGGTGACTGGCTCCTCCTGTGTGTGATTTTGGGTCGTCTTAACCCCGCTTGTCCCGCGAGCCGTGCCCCGAGGGGCATGTTTTCTGTTGAAGACTCCTCTCGTGGGTCTCCGGATCCCGAACTACGATGGGTTGGTTTGGGACTTTTTTCCCGAGGGTGTGCTGGCGAAGGAGGCCTTTGGGCTTGAGCCTGTTGCGGCCACCTTCGGTCTATCTATTGTGTCATTTCAGCCACAACAGAACGTTGAAAGTCGCGTAGAAAGCTCATGGTTATGACCAGAGGACGCTCTTCCTCAGGCGTGGAAGTCCTTGGGAGGGCTTGCTCAGTGGCCGGTTGGACTTCAGGCGCGGACGGGGACCTCGGGAGTCCCTTGTCCTTAGAACGCTGAGTCTCAACGACGGTGACCCAAGGATGGTTTCCCACAGACGGCGCCAAATGATGCCCTGGGACATCTTCGCTGGAAGGCATGGTGACTTCCGGGGGGACTTCCTGTGAGGGAGAGCGTCTGGAGTTGAGATTTCCCAGGGGAATGTGCCTGAAAAGCTCAGAGAAGAGGGTTAGGAGGTCCCCGGGGTGCTTTTCCGAGGAGGAGCCTCCGACGCCCAAGTCAGTTTCCTGAGAAGGTAAAAGGGGAAGCACTGGAGTTTTTAGTGGGCTTGCCTGTATTTTCTCGAGGAAAAGGAGTCCAACCCCTTGCTAGGGTCTGTTCCCTGGTATTTATAGAGAAGCCCAGCCCGTTCAGATGATGACACGTGTTCAGTCAGATGTTCTCTGAGTTTCTGGGCGTAGGGGGCGAGTAGCCGGTGGCAGGCTCCTTGAGTCTTGAACCGAGACAGGTCGTGACAAGACCTGGACGGCGTCGGTGTGTCAAATCGACGTTTGAGGTGACATGTAGCGTCTGTGGGCGGCATGTCAGAGGCTCCTTAAATGCTCATACCGTACTCCCGAAGTCCCTGGTCGAGGTCGTCCTCTGACGCGAACGGTGCCCCTTTGGGAAATGTGCCCGTAGTTCGGGGAGTTCCCTGATTCAGGGTTCCACCTTCGGGGAGATCCTCTTCGGCTTGCAACAGCTGATTCTCCATCTCTGAAGGCGATCTATTTAGTACCTCGGGGGGCTAATAGTATCCTCGCGTTTCCTAACGCTCCGAGTTCGGGTCAGATAGAGGCGATAGCCCTTTGGCTATCACATAGAAGGTGCCAATTGCTGGGGCTCTAGTTGGCTCATCTTAGAGGCCTCATTGAAGGGGGCCACTGTTACTTGAAAAGATCGATCCTTACTTATGACTTGAGAACTTGTTCCCCAATCAAGTGCAGTCACAAAAAAAAGGATTGGCGAATAAAGGAATTACGCCATATCAACTATTCAGCCCACAGTAGGTGGTGGGCATTAAGGAGTGCATCTTGAAGGACATGATTGATATCATTCATAGGATCCATGAGGCCTTAAGGACCCCCCCAGGATCGACATTGGTTGGCTCATCCTTTTAGGGGCGACGAGGCACAATGGATGGATGCTGCGGCTTAACTTCTCCAGGTATACCTTCTGTACTTACCAATGCGTCATTTCTTGCATGAGCTTTCACTAATCTTTTTTTTTTATAGGAGGTGATCATCATTTATGCCATCAGCAAAATGGTCTTCATTTATGAAGCGAAGGTGAAAGTCCTATACACTCAAGTGGATAACCTGAAGTCCTTCAATGTTACCTTTATTAGTAGCTAGGTGAGGAGAAGTCTAGGCAGGAGTGTTACCATCTCATAAAAATGAGAGAATTACAAAGTGTGACATAATGGTCAAGAACCATCATATTGTGTAATTCTCACTATAGTGATTGAAATGTGAGGGGTAAAAGGTATGATCAACACCTCCTTAAAATTGTTACAAGATGGTAACTTGGCCTCCAAGAAAAGCCTTAAGGATTGCTTATTTATCAAGTAACCTATTGACCTTTTTGCAAGGTTTTAAAAATTTGGGTACTTAATTGAAAAACTCTTAAAAAAGAGCTTTGGAGAGTTATGGGAAGGACATGAATGGTATAAAAGTGCTATTAGAAGACCAAATTCCTTATAGAAGACAAGTTTGGGCAAAGGAAACACTAAAGGCATCAATGAGCTAAATGTCCTAACATAAACCTTAAGATGTTCAAGCTTTTGACTTAAGTCAAAGGGTGAAGTTATGGAGTTTAAGACAAAGAAACCATGGTTAGTGAGAAAAAAAATGACATAAAGCATCATTAAGGCTAATAAGGGTCTTTAGTGCCCTAAAGCCAATTCAAGAAGCCAAACTCAATTTTGCCCCTTCATATTTGACCTAACCAACCATCACCCACCTCCACACTTCCTCCATAGCTCCTCCATAGCCATCATATCTCCAAGCTTAAAGTTAGAAGCAATTCAAAGCAAGAAAGGGCAATTGGAAGCTATTTGGTGCTAAGACTTGAGTGCACCTAGGATCAGGCTCCAATTTCAGCATGCACTCAAGGTAAGGAGTTCTCTTGCTCTCATGGAATGGTTACTATATTTCCAAGCATTCATGGAGCTAGGGCTAGGGTTGGAAGAGAACCATGAGCTTGATGAACCAAGCTTAGTGAAGGGAATACACTTAGTGAAGGGAGTGCACTTAGTGAAGGTTTTGTGACCTAGTGTGACGTACACAGTGATGGCAGTGAATATAAGGGTTTCTAGAGCCCAAAGTTAGTACTAACTAGTGTTAAAAAACTCTCCTAAGGCCAAGATTATTCTTGAAGAGGGCTGCCATAGTGATCTACTTATGTTTATTGCATGTTTTATAGGCTAACCAATGAATGTTGTTGCTACTGCATTACATATGTTTAGTGTTTGTGAATGATTGCTGCATTTGGTTGCTCTAAATTGGATATATGCATTATTTTTTATTTTGTTTTAGTGTCTTTGGATGCAGGTAATACTATGGGTTACATTACCTTAAGGCTATAAGTGTTCTCCTTACTAGGTTTCTCCACGAAACTTACCTCCCCTCAAATCTACCAATTTCAGGTCCAGTAGGAAGATCACATTCAAACTGACCTTTGTGGTTTGAGTTTTGATTTAAAATTTTAGATAATTTAACTTCCATGTATCTGGTTGTGATTTGGGAAATTTGGTGATTTTAGGAGCACATTTGGTATTTTTAGTGATGGTGCTTACTGTACTATGCAGCAGCTGTCCAACATCTTGTTTCTAGAGTGCATTATATCTAAAGCTCTCCTATAACCTGGATGCATGTTTTAGTTGAGTTAAGGCTATTATGTAGTGCATGGATGCATATACATGTAAGACATTTAAGTTGAAACAAGTATGTGAACATTTGAGGACTGTTTTGCTATGTATGTGAATGTGGTGCACAAGCTGTCTAAGTGTGAATGATAGGTTGCTTGTTTGTAAATTCTATTTTGGCCATATAAAGTTACTAGATGTAAGAGCATGTAATTCCTATGTTTATTGGACATGTATGGGATAGCCTTGGGGGGCTTACCCCTTGTAAATTAAGTGTTTACACACTTATAAAATTTTGTATAGGCAAAATGGTCATAAAGTAACTAGAATTTTGACTCTGTACTCAAAGTTCTATATCTCCCTGCTTAAAATCAATCTTGGTATAAAATTTTTACTACACCTAGATCACATCTTAAGGTTTAACTAGGATTTTGAATTTCTGCATTTGGAGCCCTATAGCCAAAGTTATAACATTGTAAATTTGGCTAAGTTACTGTTCATTTGGTCATAATTTTATAAGCAACTTCAAAAATCTGTAACTTGGTCCATAGGTGGGCTATTGATGTAAAACCAAATTCCATGGTTTTCTTTTAAGTCTCTACTTAATATTTAAGCAAATAAAATAGGGGTACATGGCTAGATTAATATTTTTTTGGAGGAAGTTTTAGGTGTAGTGGCTGGTTACTTAAACTTAACAAGATTGCCTAATGTGTAGTAGCCAAGATTAGGACTTGTCCTAGTGTTTTCCTTCCTTAATGCTATGGTGTGCATAAAATGTGAATATGTGTATAGTGGTTAGATCAATATGCATGCATTTGCATAGTGCCCAAAAGAGCCAAGCACACTAAGGGTATTGTTCTGATGGCCTACAAAGCATACCAATCTTGTGAGTCTTAAATACACAATTTTGGCACCATAACTGGACTACGTCGAAGTGAGTAGCAAGGAGGGCTTGTGTAAAGAGGTGAAAGACCTCTAAGGTGAACTGGAGAGGTCGAAAGAACTCATTCACGAGTAGGGCTGGAAGCTTCACTACGCGGCTAAGACTGTTAAGAAGGCAATAGAGAGAGATAGGCTAGATCATGATGAGATCCAATTCTTAAAGGCCTAGTTAGGAGCTATTGATAAAAAAAAAACTTTCAAATGTTGAGGAAAGCCTCCATCTGGGTCCAATGGCTCATCAAGGCAAGGCTAGCTCAAGTGGGGTGATGCCTCCCTCCCTTTTCGATAGACCAATCAGGGTGGATGGAGCCGTCTAAGATCTATAAGGGGCACAACCAGAGCTTTGCTAGAAGGAGCTTTTATCGGCCACCAGAGTGATGGAAATGGAGCTCGACAATGAGGCCTTTGAGGAATTTCATAAGGACTTCCTTTCCTATCACTTTAAGGTCGAGTAGAAGCACCTGAACCTTGAAGTATCTTCTTTATCTATTTATGTGGTGTTGGGTTTGGCCTTTGATGCATGGTCGAATGAGGAAAAAGAGGGGTAGTGCCATCTGATAAGGCTTTTATTGCCATAAATGCCTAGGAGGCACCATTTAATGATGAATTTTAGGTACCAACACCACCGAATCCTCTTTGAAAAATACCACCCTTGGTATTTTGGGAAGGTCAGGTGAGGTACTCCGACAGATACCATCCTAGCTAGGGTCAATATGCGTTATTTTCACAAGCTCAAAAACAATAGTCTTCAGCCTCACCATCATTATACGATTTATGCTTTCCCTCTAGTATCTATATTGGGTTCTTTCTCCAGCTTGAAGCCAACGTCAGATTCACACTTTCCCACCAGTATCTAATTTGTGACTTTTATTTGTTATTTTAGGGTAGTCATAAAGAGGAACTTTGTAATGATTTTATTGTATTTGTAAATTTAGTAAAGTTAAAAATAAAGTTCCTTCATTATCTTTTTATGTCTATCATTTAATTTTTTGCTGTCAGGCTTGATTAGTAAAGCTTATTTCTTTTCAATTTTGTATATCTATTAGGCTCGATTAGTAAGGCTCATTTCATTTTGATTTCATATATTTAGCATATGTTCTAGGAGCCTTAGATAAGTCAAAAGTTTTTCTGAGTTTTTTTACCTTAATCCATTTTGGCCTTTGTTTTAGCTTAGCCTAAAAAATTTCTTTAGGTTGAGGCCTTAATGCCCACATTGGCCTCCTTTAAATAGCTTATTTCATGGGGATTGTTGCCCCCATGGCAAGTGTTGGCCTTCATTCATTTCATCTAGGACTCTTTTGATCCTTTCGTCAATCTTAATTTTGGGCCTCATTTCTTAGCAATCTTTTTAGGACCTCATTTTGTCGATCCTTCAATTATGGCATAAATCTTCAAAGGTAATAAGTATAGATAAAAGAAAATGTAGAAAGCCCTAATTTAATTGATGTTGCTTATTGATAGCCAAACGCTATCGCCTCTATCTGGCCGAACTCCCTGCCATAATGATGGCCAGAAGAAGCTGGCGCTACCCGAGAAAAGGTGTGATCAGGCACCTCGGGAGATAGCCGAAGAGCTCCGAGCCCGGCACGCCAGGAAACCCCGAGGATACTACTCGACCCCCCAAGGTTGTGAACAGATCGCCTTCGGTAAAAGCGGCACCAGACATAGGGAGCCGAACATGATATCCCCGAAGGCGGAACTCCCTGAAACTGGGAACCCCCAACTGAGGGCTTGTTTCCCGAAGAGGCTCTGTCCGAACTAAAGGACGACCTCACCCAGGGACCTCGGGAGTACGGCAGGAGCATTTATGGAAGCATTTAAGGAAGCCTCTGACACATCCATTCATAGACGCCACAATCCGCCTCAAAAGGCGCTCTGCCACGCTGACGCCATCAAAATCATATCATGGCCCATCTCAGCACGTGGCTCAAGGCAACCTGCTACCAGCTATCTGTCCCCTATGCCCAGAAAGTCAGGAACATCCGACCGAACACGTGTCGCGATCTGAACGGGCTAGGCACTCCTATAAATACCAGGAATTAATACTTGGCAGGAGGCTGGTTGGCAGAAACACGGCTCCCACACTCTGAGAAAATTACCAGGCGAGACTCCTCAGCCCTTTGTGCTATTTCTCTGCCTTTCTCTCAGCCATCACTGACTTGGGCGTCGGAGGCTCCCCCCCGGAAAAACACTCCGGGGGCCTCCTAACCCTTTGTTTCTTAGCTTTCAGGCACTCTCCTCTGGGCTATCCATTCCACCAGGCGTTCTTCCTCCCAGAAGTCTCTCCACCAGTCATCATGACTATAAACGATGAGGCCCCTGGCCATCATTTGGCGCCGTCTGTGGGAACCCGCTCTGAGATCGCCGTCGTTGAGACTCAGCGTTCTAAGGACAAGGGGCTCCCGAAGTCCCCGTCCGCGCCTGAGATACAACCGGCTGCTGAGCAAACACTCCCAGGGACTTCTGCGCCTGAGGAAGACCGCCCTCTGGTAGTCACCATGAGCTTCTTGAGGGACTTTCAACGTTCGGTCGTGTCTGAAATGACCCAGCAGATCGACCGAAGGTGGCCACAGCAAGCACAGGCGCAGAGACCCCCCTCACTAACACGCCCTCGAGAGAGAAGCCCCAAGTCTACACATCGCAGTTCGGGGAGTGGAGACCCTCGCGAAGAATTATCCACAGAAGATATAGCCCTCGGGAAACAGCCTGTGGGACAAACCGGGTCCAAGCGACCGAGAGTCTCACAGCGAAGCAGTTCGTCGCCTGAGGCGAGGTCCTTGTCCCCTCAGCGCCGAACTCGCCCCCCGAAGAGGCGCCGGCGATCTCCATTCCCTGAAGAAGGCCCTAGCGCCACAGTGCTGATGGAGAGGATACTAGCACGGCTGGACAGAGTGGAGAAACAAGTGGCCAGAAAACCCGTCTGGGCCAGACTCTCGGGAACATGCTGCGAAGATGACTCGCCATTTATTCAGGCCGTTGTTGAGGCAGCCATGCCAGGTGACTTCAGAGTACCTCGGTTGGAGATTTATGATGGCCGTACTGATCCACAGGCCCATCTGACGAAGTACAGACGCAGCATGATAATGCACGGTGCTAACGACGCTACCATGTGCAAGTGCTTCGAAGTCACCCTTACAGGGCCAGCCACGGCATGGTACAATTCCTTGCCTTCAGGAACCATCACTGAGTTCCAGGAGTTGTCCACAGCCTTCACCCAGCAGTTCATTGGGAGCCGACCTACGGCGAAGATGCCCGTGCAGATGTTCGACATAGAGCAAAGGAACGGAGAAACCATCCGAGACTATGTCGAAAGATTCAACAGGAAAGCTCTGAGCGTCCCAGACTTCAGGCCCGAAATCCGCATTCTTGCCATGACGCGAGGCCTTCGACGAGACTCACAGCTGTTCTACGAGTTCTCAAAGGACCCCCCGGAGACCCTCGGAGAATTTTACCGAAGAGCAGAACAGCACATGACCGCCGAAGAACTAAGAATGGCTGGGCCGAAGTCTGATCACCACCGCGCCGAAGAGTCCAGTCAACAAGCTCGGCATCCGACCGAACACGCAGGACGACTTCGGAGGATGCGAGGAAGGAAACCTCAAAGTTTCACACCATTGAGCACTTCATGGACCAACATTCTCATGGCGCTGGAAAGGCAAGGGACGCAGATTCGGCGACCAAGGGCCATGACCGCCGATAACAAAAAGAATGCCAAGAAGTTTTGCCAGTTTCATCGCGACCACGGTCATGACACCGAAGACTGCTTCCAGCTGAAGAAGTACATAGAGTCGCTGATAAAACAGGGCCAACTTCGGAAATACCTGAGGATGCCATCCTCGAAAGGCAGAAAAATGGAGGAAGAAAGGGCCGAAGATGAGTACTATGACTCCGACAGGCGGAGAAACAGAAGTCCAAAAAAGCGCCCTCCACCTCCAGCAGGAGTTATCCAAACCATCACCACGGGGCTCCCATCCTCGGAAAGAAAGCGGAAAGCCAGAGAAATTGCAGTCATGGAGTATCAAAGTCCATCAAAGAAGCTGGCTCGCAAGGACGGCTCCACCGTCATCTTCCCCTACGATGATCCACTGCTGATTATGGCGAGAATAGGAAACTGGGACGTAAAAATAGTGTTGCTTGATGATGGCTCAAATGCTGACGTCCTATTCTCGCACCTACTACCGAGCTTGGGCATCTCCATCAGCGAACTGAAGCCTGTCACCTCGCCCACTTTTGGGGTTGGACCATCCGAACTCCCCGTCCTCGGATGGATCGACCTCCCGCTGATGATGAAAGGGACTTTGGTGAACGGAGCAGCTGAGTTGTACGCCTCCACAATGGTGAGATTCATAGTCATGGACGTCCCGTCCTCGTACAACGTCATCCTTGGAAGATAGACAATGGGGAATCTGCATATTCGCCCTGATGTGAAGTACTTGACTGTCACCTTCGCCACCAAGGATGGAGATGCAGAGGTGTTCATAAACCAAGCCGAGGTAAGAAAGGTGTTTGTGAAAGCGCGAAAAGCTCCGGCAAGCAACCTCGCGCAAACAATGGAGGCAAGGGCGCCAGAAAAAGGCAAAGTAGAAGATCTCGCCAAAACAGAAACGGAAGCAATAGAGCTTGTCCCAGGTCAATCTACCCGAATAGGGAAGAGCTTGGCCGAAGGTGATAAGGAAAATCTTGTATCCTTTCTGCTGGAAAATAAAGATCTGTTTGCCCACTCGCCAAAAGATATGCCAGGGGTGAACCCTGGCATAATACAGCACAGCCTCAAAGTAAGCCCGGAAGCAAGGCCTGTCCGGCAAAAGAAACGAAGCATCTCGGCCCAAAAAAGGAACTTTGTCAAAACTGAAGTCCAGCGTCTCCTAGATGCTGAAGTTATAAGGGAGGTCAAGTACCCCGAATAGTTAAGCAACGTGGTCATCACCACAAAAGAAGGTAGCAGCAAACTCCGGATGTGCATCGACTTTAGAAACTTGAACGATTCTTGCCCGAAAGACTCATATCCTCTGCTGCCAATAGATCAACTGGTAGATTCAACTGCTGAATATGGGCTCCTAAGTTTCCTAGACGCCTTCAGTGGCTACCATCAGATAAGGATGGACCCCAAAGATGAAGAGAAGACTGCCTTCATCACCGAAGGAGGAACATATTGCTATATCAGGATGCCCTTCGGACTAAAAAATGCAGGAGCCACCTACCAGAGGCTAATGAACAAGGTTTTCAAAGACCAAATGGGGAGAAACATCGAGGTGTATGTTGATGATATGATAGTCAAGAGCAAGCTGCCTGGCCACCACGTTGCAGATCTAGAGGAAACCTTCCAAAAGCTCAGAGCCTTCGGGATCCGCCTTAATCCTGAGAAGTGCATCTTCGGGGTGACCTCGGGAAAATTCCTTGGGTACATGGTATCCGAAAGAGGCATCGACGCTAACCCCGAGAAGATTAAGGCTCTGCTTGAGTTCCGAACTCCTACCACAGTCAAAGATGTGCAGAGACTCACCGGAAGAATAACCTCTCTGAGTAGGTTTATTTCCAGGTACGGAGATAGGTGCAGACCTTTCTTCAAAATCCTCACAAAGGCAACAAAAATGGAAGGCGACCTCGGAAGAAATGATCATCCTTGGGATGAAGATTGCCAAAAGGCCTGGGAAGAACTCAAAGTCTACCTGGCCAGCCTGCCGACTCTGCGACAACCTCGGAAGGGAGAGCCCCTCGTACTGTACCTCGCCGTCACAGAAAAAGCTGTGAGCTCAGTCCTCGTGAAAGAAGAAGGGCCAAAGCAATGGCCGGTCTACTATGTCAGCAAGTCCCTGCATGGCGCCGAAGTCAGGTACCCTTTGCTTCAAAAAGCTATATATGCCTTGGTGCTTGCAGGGAGAAGGCTGCGACCATACTTTCAGGCTCACCCCATCATCGTCCGAAGCAGTCTGCCCCTATGGGATGTCATGAAGAGAGTTGATCATTCGGGAAGGCTCTCCAAGTGGTGTATAGAGCTGGGCGAACACGAAATCACGTATGAGCCTCGGAAGGCCATAAAAGCTCAAGCACTGGCAGATTTTATCGCCGAAATACCCACCACTGAGGAGAGCCACTCGGATGCAAAAGAGGGTGAGCCAGAATGGACCTTGCACGTAGACGGAGCCTCGGGGTCCGAACACCAGGGAGCTGGAGTAATTATCAGGGGCCCCGAAGGCCTGGAGGTAATGAAGGCTATCAAGTTCAGCTTTAACGTCACCAACAATGTAGCTGAATATGAAGCCCTCATAGCGGGATTACGCTTGGCCAGAAAGATTGGCGTGAGAAACCTAAAGGCTCACAGCGATTCCCAGCTGGTAGTTCGGCAGACGGCAGGAGATTATGGGGCGACGGACCCAATCTTGGCAAAATATCATGAGCTAGTAGCAAAGCTCATCCAAGAGTTTGACGCCGTACGGATCGAAAATGTACCTCGGCGGAATAACACTGAGGCAGATTGCTTGGCGAAGTCGAAAACGTATACCGAGGTGCTAGACCATCCGAGCATCTCAGTGCTGAGCATGACGACCTCGGGAACAGGGTGGAAAGACCCAATAAAAAGATACCTCGCAGAGAATTTGCTCCCCGAAGACCCCGGCGATGCTGCAAAACTGCGAAGACGCTCCGGAAGATTCTTCCTGATTGGCGAAGAGTTATATCGGCAGGGATATGCGAATCCGCTGCAAAGATGTGTGGACGAAAAGGATACTGAAATGGTCCTTGAAGAAGTTCACGAAGGCATGTGTGGTTCACACATTGGAACTGATGCCCTTGCAGCAGTGATACTCCGCCAAGGATACTTCTGGCCTACCCTGAGAAAGGACGCAAGACAGTTCGTCCGAAAATGTGGTAGCTGCCAGAGACACGCAAAAATCCAGAGGGCACCCTCGGAAATGGTAACTTCGGCAGACTATCCTTGGCCCTTCGCAGTCTGGGGTATAGACCTTATTGGGCCACTCCCCACAGCACCCGGACGCGTGAAATTCTGCGTGGTAGCAGTGGACTATTTCTCAAAGTGGGTGGAGGCAGAACCACTAGCAACTATCTCGGCGAAAGAAGTGCAGAAGTTCGTATGGAAGAACATCGTATGCAGATTTGGTATACCGAGGGTACTAGTAGCTGATAATGGATCCCAATTCATAGACAAAGGATTCTAGGAGTTTATCAGCGACCTCGGAATAAAGATGCATTTCGCCCCAATAGCTCACCCCCAAAGTAACGGGCAGGTGGAAGTATCAAACAGGACCATAAAAGATGGCCTGAAAAAGAGACTGGGAGAAGCCAAGGGGAAATGGCCCGGTGAACTCCAAAGTGTATTATGGAGCTACCGAACGACGCCCCGAAGAGCCACAGGGGAGACTCCTTTCTCACTCGTCTTCGGAACAGAGGCCATTATCCCAGTAGAGGTAGTTCAACCTTCAGTACGGGTGCAAGTATTTGATGAAGGTGGTAACGACCTCGGCCTGAGAACCAATCTCGATCTTGTGGCCGAACACAGAGAAATAGCCGAGCTGAGACGAAAAGCTTTTCAGCAAAGAGTGGCCGCAGCTGTAAACTTACGGGCCAGGCCAAAAGAAATCAAGAAGGGAGACCTCGTTCTCCGAAAGGCCGACTTCGCACCTCGAAGGACATCCCATGGCGTACTTCGCGCAAACTGGGAAGGACCCTATCTGGTTCTCGCCGAAGTACGGAAAGGCGTGTACAAGCTTGGCGACACCGAAGGCGTAGAATTGAAGAACACTTGGCACTCAAACGCCTTGAAAAAATTCTACGCTTAAGATTGAGCGGAGGAGTTATGTTGTACAGAATGGCCTTGAGAAAAATTCTTAAGTGTACAGAAACTGTGCAAAACAGAATCCCGCAAAGATGCTCGCCATGATAAAGCGTGGATATGACTTTCCGAAGTCCCTTGAGCCATTACGCTTGGGAAAGATGGAAAACAAAAATCTCGTAGAAGTACTCGCCATAGCCAACGCAGAAATAATTTTCCGAACTCCCTTGAGCGAACGTGCTCAGGAAAATGGAAGTGAAAAATCTCGCGAAAGGTTTTCCGAAGTCCCTGGAGCAAATATGCTCGGCACAATTGGAAAAAAAAAAATTTGACTGAAGGTTTTCCGAAGTCCTTTGAGCAATCATGTTCGGGGCAAATTGGAAATGCAATAGCTTGCAAAAAGACTTAGTCAATTTTTTCAGACCTTCCAGAAAGTCTTTCGAGCAAGCGCACTCGGGACAAAGGAAGGTAAAAAAGTTTCTTTAATCGCAGGTTTTCCGAAGTCTCTTGAGCGAACATGTTCGGGACAATGGAAATGAAGAAACTTGCAAGAAAAGACTTAGCCAAAAAATCTTCATTAAGAGCAAAGCTGCTTTACAAAAAAGAACTGCCCGAAGAAGGACTGCCCGAAGAAGGATTACAAAATAGAAGGGAAGGAAAAGGGGCCCTAAAAAATAGCCTAGGGGTTCGCGGCGCCCCGAGAGCCACTCGCTGGCCCGCCCTTTTCCACCACCTTCGGCGCCGGAATTGAAGGAGGAAGTTTCAGATACTCGACCTTGGACCATTTCCACCGAGGTCCCCCAGGAATGTTTAGACCCTCTAGAAAAGAGAGGTCCAGATCTGGGAACCTCTGGAGAACCTGGTGACGAGCAAGATAGAAGCCGTCCTGAAAGGCAACCTTCGCCATTTGATCAGACTTATTCTTATCAAGCTCGAGGTCGTCAAGGTCGTCCTCCAGTTCAGCAATCTCTTCCTTCAGCGCCTTTATCTCCAGCGTCCCCTTGGACTCCTTCTTCAAAGACTTGACCTCAGCCCGGAGAGTATTATTCTCACTCGTCAACGACGCTAGAAGGCTGTCGGAACCAGCCTTATGCTTGAGAAGATCTTCGTTGGCGGCGAGCATCCCCTTTATTTGTTCACCGAGGTCAGCGATCTTCTGGGAGGAATCCTTTTGAAGTTGTTCTTTTTCCTTCCGGAACTCCTCCCGAAGGGCAGACACTTCTTTCTCAGCAGCCTCTTTCAGCTGATGGTTTTTGGCAACCGACTCCGCGAGTGCGGCCCTCGTCTCATTCATGGTTTGAGTGGCCGAAGTTCGAAAAGCAACCTCCCTGGCCACCCGAACTCGGAGAAAGGCGGCGTACCCCATCAGCTGCAAAAAGATAAAACGCAAGGTCAGTAAGAGCAACTTGGGAAAAAGTTGAAGGGAAAGAGCTGCGAAGAATATACCTGAGCAGCATGCTCGGTGATCTTTACGGCGAGGGTGTTATCCCCTGGATGGGCCGCCGCTATAGCCTTGAAGGAGGCCTCGGTAAGCACCCCCTTCGAAATTTCCTTAGCCATTTGAGGAACGTCCTCGGAGTACATATTCATGTCCTCCATGAACGTCTAGAAAGGCTCCTTGGGTATCTTCCCTTGCGGGATTTTGGCGTCCCGAATAGCTCGCTTCCGAGCGTGTTCGGCCACCCAGTCAGGGGTAGTCAACTCCCCTGCGTGATAAGAATGAGAAGGAGATTAAAGATGAAGAAGCCAATCCAGAAAAAACAAAGGAAGTACACTTTGTCTGGAAACAAACCTGGCGGAACCTCGACAACAACGTCCTCGGAGTCCTCGGCCCCCTCGGCCGAAATGCCTTTGCCCTTCCGCTTGCGCCGCTCCTCGGCAGAAGGTACTTCTACCACTACATCAAGAAGGGCCTGTGACGCGGTAGCACTCCGAGGAGGGACGTCGGTTGAAGGGACCTCGGAAGCAGCAGCCTCAGGCGCGGGAACCTCGGCTGCCCCAGGCTCTTCGGCAGCCTCCTCAGGAATTTCCTCTAGAGGAGCCTGGTCAGCTCTCTTCGCCCGTTTCCTCGAAGGCCCCGCGCCAATAGACTTCCGCCTTCGGGAAGACGCCTTCTTCACCTGATCGCCCTTCTCCACCTGGCCGTTGAAACGGGACTTGTAATAGGCGGCAGTCTCTTCGCCCATCTCTGAAAAATGAGAGAAACATCAGCGTAAGTCCGAGGAAAAAAGCAGTAAAGGAGTAGAAGATAACTCACTTTCGGCAAGCACTTCGAAAGAAATTTCCTCCTTCAGAAGCTTGACCAACCAGGAATCCTTCCCGGCGATGGCAGGAGCTGGCATCTCGAGGTCAGTCTCGTGCTCCTTTACCACCTTTAACTCCCGAAGGGCCTCTTCGGTCATCAGCTTCCAGTTGATGGGAAAAGGGTAAAGGGCACGCGGAGCAACCTCGGAAGTCCAGTCAGAGACAGCCCGAATGCGGGCGTCGAAATCCGCGAACACGGGAGCCAACTCTGGAGTCAGCAGCATCCTCGGATCAACTACGTCCGCATCCAGTGTTCCCTGAGCCCATTTGGTCGGAACGTACGACCAGGCCTCGTCCATCTTCATGAAGAAGAACTTCTGTTGCCACCCCCGCCAGCTATCTTTAGTGGCGAAGGTGAACATGAATTTCTTGCTCCCGGATCCCCGAGGTAGCATGAAATAGAAGCCACCCTTCGGGACCACAGAGAGCTTGTAATACTGCATAAAAATTCTGAAATTGGGTTCTATCCCGAAGACGCCACACATGCAGAGGTAGGCGTTAAAATAGCAGAACGAGTTCGGGGGAAGCTGGTTCACAGCAATGCCATGAAATTTGCAGAACTCGCACACCATCTTCGGGGGAGGATACCGAAGACCGGCCTTCAGCTGGGCTCGGAAAACGGTAACCTCCTTACTATGGTTTGAAAAAGCATAGTGGCTAGAATGAGGCAGCCTAGTAATGGCGTAAGAGGGAAGAAAGAATTTTTTCTTCCACCTCTCCAACTTTTCAGGGGTGGTGCAACAAGGATGGGCTAAAAGAGGCTGCCAGCTCTCAGGAATGGGCATTTTCGACATGAGAACGAGTTTGAAAATGGAAGAAAATAGTTTCCAGAAAAAACTCAAAAGAACACAGGGATCAAAGCACTCTGAAAAACAAAAACCCACCGAAAGATTTGCCAAAATCTGAGGACGCCGTCGTGAAAGTTGGCTGGAAAAAGCTTTGATTAAGGTAGCTCCGCCACAAAAAGCAAGAAAGTGCAAGAATAGGGGCAAAGCAGAGAGAAGAGCAGAAGAAAAAGCAAAAGGAACTTATGATGGAGCGGGCTATTTATAAGCCAGAGGTGGGTAACCGAAACATCATCATAAGTGCCCTTTGGAGGCGAACCGTCGCCGTAACTGCTCTCTACACCTGAAAAGGCGCGCCCTCTGTAACCGACGCGACTCTCCTCCAATGGCAAAGCGCCACGTGTCAACCGCTGCGCAAAAATGGGGCACACGTCCTCCAAGCGTCCCTTGAAATCCGGGACACGTCCCCTGATTGGGACACATCTTCTGATATCCCTGGAAAACTGGGGCGCGCCGCTCAGACTGACACGCTTGGCCAAACAGACCTGCAGAAACAAAGAGCAGGCCACCTTGAGGACGCCAAGAGACAGGCTATGGCCGAACAGCCCATGACCTTCGGGCAAGAGGTGTATCTTCGGCACAGGCTCCGCCTCGAAGGCACCAAAGAACAGGCCAAGGCCGAAGAGCCCATGATCTTCGGGCAAAAGGCGCATCCTCAGAACAGGTTAAGCTTCCAAAGAAACTCCCATAAACAACCTCGGAAAGATATGCAAAACCGAAGTCTTCACTTCGGCTTTCCAAAGGGGGGGCATGTGATAGCCAAACGCTATCGCCTCTATCTGGCCGAACTCCCTGCCATAATGATGGCCAGAAGAAGCTGGCGCTACCCGAGAAAAGGTGTGATCAGGCACCTCGGGAGATAGCCGAAGAGCTCCGAGCCCGGCACGCCAGGAAACCCCGAGGATACTACTCGACCCCCCAAGGTTGTGAACAGATCGCCTTCGGTAAAAGCGGCACCAGACATAGGGAGCCGAACATGATATCCCCGAAGGCGAAACTCCCTGAAACTGGGAACCCCCAACTGAGGGCTTGTTTCCCGAAGAGGCTCTGTCCGAACTAAAGGACGACCTCACCCAGGGACCTCGGGAGTACGGCAGGAGCATTTATGGAAGCATTTAAGGAAGCCTCTAACACATCCATTCATAGACGCCACAATCCGCCTCAAAAGGCGCTCTACCACGCTGACGCCATCAAAATCATATCATGGCCCATCTCAGCACGTGGCTCAAGGCAACCTGCTACCAGCTATCTGTCCCCTATGCCCAGAAAGTCAGGAACATCCGACCGAACACGTGTCGCGATCTGAACGGGCTAGGAACTCCTATAAATACCAGGAATTAATACTTGGCAGGAGGCTGGTTGGCAGAAACACGGCTCCCACACTCTGAGAAAATTACCAGGCGAGACTCCTCAGCCCTTTGTGCTATTTCTCTGCCTTTCTTTCAGCCATCACTGACTTGGGCGTCGGAGGCTCCCCCCCCCGAAAAAACACTCCGGGGGCCTCCTAACCCTTTGTTTCTTAGCTTTCAGGCACTCTCCTCTGAGCTATCCATTCCACCAGGCGTTCTTCCTCCCAGAAGTCTCTCCACCAGTCATCATGACTATAAACGATGAGGCCCCTGGCCATCACTTATACAAAATAAAGTCATAGATCATCAAAATGATAGGTCCTAGGCATTGTCCTACCTCCAATGTTCATTAACTCATACATTCCACTTTTGACCTTATTCTTCCATTTAGTCCTCAATACTCTGTGCCTCGGGCTTTTTCCTATCAGTTTTGCCTTAACAGGGGCCATTACACCTACTCAAATTTTTTTCTGCTTGAATCTCCCATCATAGGCCAAAGCCATTCATTGCTTGAAAGCCCTCATGCAAATCAAGGCATCCTCCATTAATTCTTCTAAGAGTTCTTGTTTAGCCTCCAGTCCTATGTTATTTGTCTCCTTATCAAACATTTGCACTCATAAGGTACACTGTATAACTTTGGTAGGCATAAGAGCTCCATTTCATAGACCATGGTGAAAAGACTTCCCTTGTTAGTCTTCAAGAGATCATTCTTTAACCCCACAAGATACTTGATAGCTCCTTTGCCCATCTTCCCTTGGCCATACCCAATCTCTGTTGAGTCTTTCCTTTATAATCCTATTTGTGACCTCGACTTGCCTATTGGACTGCAGATGAGCTACCAATGCAAAATAGAGAAGGGTGCCCTTTACTTTTGTGAATTTGTGTACTTACTAGCTACCAAACTATTTGCCATTGTTTATTAGATTATTTTTTCATAAAAATTTTACAATCTAGGGGGACTATTATGGTCGCCAAAAGTTTTGCCTCCACCTACTTGGTGAAGTAATCAATGACAATAATGTTGTACTTCACCTGATTAAGGGCTTTCTATTCTACTACATTATTGGTTACAGGGAATCTGAACCATATTGTCAGTATAGGCTCTATACCAAGTGGTAATTGTAATACGACTCCGGCACCTTGGTGTTTTAGTCCTAATGCTCCGTTAGTGTACATTTCCCAAGATATTACATTGTGTTAAGATTCTTCCTCAACAGCTTTGGTTGGCATCATTTTTGCGGTAAAATCAGCCAATGCCCTTACTTTTATGGATTTTCGGGGTTTATACTAAATGTCAAATTCTCCCAACTCAATGCACTATTTGGCTAATCTTTCTAAATGGTCTGGTTTCTAAAAGACATTCTGTGAAAAAGTTTGGTTTTTACGATGATCTTATGCATCTACAAATAAGACTTCAAGTTCCTAGATGCCATCACAAAGGCAAAGATAGCCTTTTAAAGAATGGGATATTGTGATTGGCTATTTGGAGGGTTTAACTTACATAATATACATGCCATTCTTCTATTGCCTATTCTTTGATTAAAATAGCACTAATTGAGCCCTTAGTGATTACTAAATATAAGATTAAAGGTTTGTCGGATTATGGTTGCTTCAATGTGGGTAATTGCCAAAAATACTCTTTAACCTACCTGAAGGCCTCTTTACCTTATGTTGTCCATTTAAACCTTGCTTCCTTTTTTAGTATTTGGGAAAAAGGGCGAGATTCATCTTTGAAGTAGGATATAAAACATTTAAGTGCTGTTAATCTTCCAGCCAATTTTTGGATATCTTTCTTATTTTATGGGTCAAGTATCAACAATATTGATTTGATTTTATACGGGTTGGCATTGATCCATCTTTACAGGACCATATACTTTAGGCTTGTCCCTACTCTTACTCTAAAGATGCATTTCTAGGGTTCAACCTTTATTAAATTGTCTCATTCTCCGAAAAGTTTCATGGAGATCATCAAAGTGGTGGTCTATAACCCTACTTTTGATGATCATATCATCTGCATATACCTCCATATGTCATCCCAACTTCTCTATAAAGACCTTGTTCATCAGGTATTGGAACATTGCATTCATATTCTTCAAGCTGAAAAGGCATCCTTTGGTAGCAGTAAACTACCTCTCCAATGGTAAAGGTCATTTTCTCTTCATCTTCAGAATCTATCCGAATCTAGTGGTATCCATTAAATGTGCCCCTAAAAGATAGGATCTTGAACTCAGCAGTGGCATTGACTAACTGATCAATGGTAAGTAGCTAGTAAGAGTCCTTTGGGCATGCATCATTTAGGTTCATATAGTTAACACACATGTGCCACTCTTAATTCTCTTTCTTTGTTAGGACCACATTTGGCTAACATTCAGGATATTATACTTTTTGAATGATCTCGGCCTCTAACAGTCTTTCAACCTTTTTTCGGATGTAATCTCTTTTTTCCAATACTATGTTCCATTTCTTTCATTGAACTGGTCAAGTAGAAGGATCAACTTGTAGTTTATGCGTGATAACCTTGGGGTATATACCTAAAATATCACTAGGAAACCAAAGCAAATATATCATATTAGCGTGCAAAAATTCAACAAATGAACTCTTTACCTCTGGGGGGATGTCCTTCAAAATCTTTATAATTTTTTCAAGGATATTTTTTTCTCTTATGACTTCTTTGACAAAGGTACACCAGGCTCCTTATCCTGGGGCTCTTCCTTCCTTTTTTTTGGTTCAAGCAGCTTTTGCTTATTGTCCCTAAGGCCTCGTAGGCTTGCCGCACAGCTCCATTGTATTGATACCTGGTCTACATGCATAGTGGCATCCCTTATAGGGGTCACAAAGAGCCTTGTTAGCTATTTAGTATCGGGTTAAATGTGAAATTATACCAACATTAACCTCCTAATGATGGCATTCTATGACAATGACACATCTAGGACTAGGAAACCCGACATATGAGAGTCATATATGAATTTTCGTCTTCCCTAATGCCTATTAACATGAAGGGTAGTTTGACCATCCTAAGTGTCAGGAACTCATCTTGCCCGACCTTATATGTGGGCTTAAGGATTGGTGCTAGTGAGGATCCTTAGGCTTTGTTTTTCTCTTGTTGATCAAGAGAAAAGGACGTCGGAGTTTGCTTCTGTATCCAAATAAAATTTCTCAACATCAAAATTGTTGATCCTAGTTGTGCCGATAATAGGGTCTACATAAGGAACCAAAATACAGGATCCATCAGGTTTTGTCAAGATGTTATTGGTATTGGTTGCCTCTCGTTGTGCAATCTTTCGCCCTTGGCATTTTTGAGTTAAAGAAGACTCCATTTTTGTGACCATATGAACGGCTCTTGCAAGTAGGTCTAGGTTGTTGTGAGTGTCCTTAGGGGGAGAATGGCCCCTCTATTGCAGATAGCCCCCGTTGTAGTCATCCTCTTTTTCTTTTCTGCAGGCCTTTCTTCTTACCTTTAGTAGAGGAGTTGTTCTGACCAAATGTTCTCTTAACTTCCCAGGTTGGATCATTTACTGGATGAGCCGCTTTAGTTGTCAACAATCCTCTCTATCATGTCCTTTGTCCTTATAATGACAGTATTTTTTTAAGTCCTTATTATTCATGGGGCCCATCAGTTGGGGGCTATTTGAGCACCTAGTTCTTCCTTTCTAGTGTATATAAGATGTTTGCCCTTGTCTCCCTTATTGGGGCTAACACGAGGTCAAGCCGAGAAATTTCTACACCCCTTCTCTTCTTCCTAAAAGTGGACCCACCTTCTCTTGACCTTAGCTATTCCTTTTGTTTGGCTGGTCAGTTGAACTCTTCTACATGCATATGCTGGGTGGCTCAATTAAGGAACTCTTCAATATTTCTTATAGGGTTTTCAAGTAGGTCCCTGGCCAACCTAGAATCCTTCAAAACTCTTTAGGTTATGGCAACCAAGTGCAGCTCAAGGGACAAATCCTGTTGTTAGATGAGCTTAGCATTGAACCTCTATATAATGTCCCTTAAGGGTTTGTCTCTACCTTCCCTTATCTTCAGCAAATGGGCTATTATCTTAGGGATTGACATGCTCCCGAAGAAATGGTGAAGGAAAACTTGGGAAAGATTCATAAAGGACTAGAAATGGCGCCCTCTTTTAGTCTCGAAACAAGAAGCAGTTGGCCCTATTAGGGTTGAGCTAAACACACGACAAATAATCACATCAAATGTTTTTTCTAGTTTCATGGAGGTGATATACAGCTGTAGATGATTGATTGGGTTAGTGAGGCCATCGTGGACGTCAATTTTTGGCATCCCAAATCTATATGGTATGGGGGCATTCATGATCTCCTTTATAATCGGTTAGAGCAACATATACTCTATGTCTATGATGGGGCCAAAGCTTAATGGGGAAGGCTTTGGCATCCGCATACACTATTCCATCTGATCTGACCTTTGTAAGATAACATTGATGTCACTACCAGCAAGCCTGCCAAATCGTCCTTGGGATACATAAGGCTCCTTAGCTAGAGTTCAGGTTAAGTGATCAAAAGGTTTGGTCCATTGGGCCTCATCAAGTGCCTTGGTAGGGCTCTCTGTATTTTTCGTTCCACAGTCGCCTTCAACTACTTGAAGAGAGCATGTTGGAGGGTTTGGAATTGGTCATCGTTTAGCACAACAAGGCCTTTCCCCTTTAGGGGTGCATGTCGTGGCAATGGGGGCTCTTCCTTTTCAACCCTTTGAACCATTCTTGCATTTTGGGGATTAACAGACCCTTCGAGGGGGATTGAGCAAATCTGTTCTTTAGCTCTCATGCTCATTTTTTAGGGTGATCCTAATCCATATTAGACCTCTTAGTGTTCACCATTGCGTTTCCATTGACGACATGAAATTAATAGCAAAAGCGATATTAACTAATCAGGTGGACTAGCCTTGGAGCTTTGAAGATGGTAAACCTAAGGTCCTACACTCAAAGACAATGTTAAAGCCTCAAAATGTTTCCCCGGAGGAAACCTTCTAAAGACGCAATCAGATTTTTGGTGGAGAATGGTAATAGTAAAATATAGTGTTTCCTTGTGCCTTACGATTTGTGATGAGAGTCCTTTTTGTATAATGGTTGAAGAGACCGTTGAGACTACTTTTAGATAAAAATGATCCTATAATAAGAAGATTCTATTATCATTTTTGTCAGGTTTCCTCTTTATCACATTTCATGTTGGGTTTCCTGAATTTTTGGCCATGAATTTTTCCGGTCGTCCTACCTTAAGCCTTCTTACTATGGGTCTACACTTATTTGTGTTTTATTTTTTGCAAATGGGCAATATTTGAAAAGTGGGTTTTGATCATTGAAAATATTTTTGACTTGTATGTTTTTTCCAATAACAACAATTGTGATATAACTATCATTGTTGATGAGTAGGCGACATGGTCAAATCACAACTTATACATGTATGCATGCACATATATATATTCATGTAACTATCAAATAAGTGAAATCTACTATATAAAGTAACTTATTTGTATAATAAAAACTAACAAATTCTCACGTACAAAATTGTAATCATTTTAATTTTTTTTTTTAAATTGTGGATTATAAAGGTGAACTTTTTATGCAATCATGTACATCTTTCTTCTAAATATATATAAAAAATGGACATCTTTTTATTAATTACAATCCTTATATGTGCAATCATGCCCAAGACTGTACAAACAACCATAAAAACCGAACAATTTGTACAAAAATGTGCACATAAGTCAGACTCACTATGTAAAATAAAACAAAAAAAACATAAGATGGATAGAAAGATGTAAAATATGTAAGACATAACAAAAATTCTTCAAGATCAAGTTCCCAATATTATGAGATCAAATTTTGAGCCGTAGATTTTGCTCAATGCCTAATTTACTCTCTTCTTCTTTAATATTTCTTTATCATATTTTTGTTACCTATCTGCTACTACATTTAATTTCTAATTTAATTACTTTCTCTTACCAGCTAATAGGGGCAAAAATGTCTAATAAAGAAAGGGTATATTGAGGACCTGGGTCTAAGGTCGATGACCTCCAAAATGCTAAGGTTGCAGAAAATGGGAGGCTCCTATGGAGGGAGCTATTAAATTGAATGTTGATGCCATGTTTTTTCATTCCCATGCTTCTTTGGGAGTGGGGATTGCAAATTTGATTATTTTGGGACGTGCCTAACCACGTTTATCTTGAGAGGTACCATTGTATATACATGAGAGTGTTATGTGGGTAGAGGACAACTTACTTTGCTTTGTTGGAATTAAGTTTGGTTGGTGTTCTATTATAATTGTATCAGATTCTCACATTATAGTTCATGTGCTTTGTTCAAGAGCCAGTATTTTAATTTCCCATTTTGGTGTTATTTTGAAATATTTGTTTGCAAGCTTTAAGATTTTCTTTTTTTTTTCTTTAATTTAGAAGTCTTAGAGTTGTAATAAAATTGTTCATTCCCTTGCCCAGACTTGTTGTTTATTAGATAGAAGGGAGCACTTTGCCAAATCTTTTAGAGTGGCTCTTGAACTCTCTTTTTCTTTTTTTTCCTTGTGATTGTTCAGAGGCAAGGTAAGAGAGTTTAGGGTATAAAGGATGATACAATGTTAAGGTATAAGAGATGACGCAATGTCATGTGATGGAGAAACACGCTCTTAGGGCAAATCCTGCTAATTTATGCTTGTCAATAATTTGGTGGAAAGCCAAAGCTCTACATAAAGCAGTTAGGGTCCGCATGCAATTGGTCAAGATAGTGATATATTGTAATGAGAATTTGGCAGATGCTTTAAGTACTTTTTGTGTGCTTTCATTTTTGCTTCTAAAGCTGAAGAATACTATGGTATAAGTTAGCTTTCTTGAATCCAGATGGGGCATTGAATTCCATCTAAAGCCAAGTAGCTACGCTAAAATTGAAAGTTTTGCCAAACCCTATCAACTATGAAGATTTATGGGTAACAATAAGGTCTTATGGACTTCATAGTGTTCCATGACTATGAGTGACAAAGTGATTTGGTGGATTTGTCAAGAACCTGGAAGATACAAATAAGTGGTTTCTAGCGACAACAAGCAACTCATAGAAAAAATCTCCCCAAGCGATACAAGATGGAGGTATGAAAAGAAATGTCGGGGAAAACACATTAATTTCTGGTCAATCATATAGACAACAAAATACAGACCAAGTACTAGTAAGCTATCCAATCCGAATATGACTTAATTCAAGGTCATTATCTCTTAATAATATTTGAGGCATTTATTAAAAAAACAGCATTTTTTTTAGAATCATCATATAAGTGTATAAGCGATGCATGTACTATTATTGCAAGTTGGGGAAATAAACATGTCAGTTTTTCAGGATTAAAATAGTAATTGAACCAATTTTACTAAAAAACAAAGCAGCTTGAGTGTTATCGCATCCTAGGCTCGGTTGACAAAATAGAGAACAAGTTAATTGATTCGGGATTTCGCTCTCCCGCTAGTCGCTCGGAGACCAAAATTAGGGCGGGAAATCTGAACCTAATTGGCGGGAAAGCAAACCACTGGAAATATATTATCGATTCGACGAGTCCAGTAGTAGAATCGTTTCAATTTTCCCTCTTTCGCTCCTTTCTCTTATTAGGGTTTCAAGTTTCAACTATGTTTGGCTCCAGCCCGTTCGACTCAACCTCTGCTTTCTCCGGTGGCGGTTTCATGGCTTCTCAGCCAGCTGATGTCATCGATTCGACGCCATCTCCGGCCAAGGTGAGTCTCTGATTTCGGATTCTCCTTTTTGTCGGTAGCTTTTTCCTGGGTAAGCAAACTGTTCTGTTCCTCTTGTATTATGACCTGATTTCGTTTTATTTCCACAGCGAACCAGTGAAACTCTACCTATTTTGCCATTGACCGTGAAGCAGTTGAGTGAAGCTTCTCAATCTGGCGATGAGAAATCCAATTTCTTGATTAATGGAGTTGACGTGAGCAATGTAAAGTTCCTATATCCTTCTTTTCAGTTTCTTTCAGTACTTTGTGTTTCTGTCTTGCTAGATTCTTCCAGTTTATCTACTCAAATCAAATATGAAAAGTCAACAAATATGTCTCTGTATATTTTCTTAGCACTAGAATTGGAGTGGTGCTTGAATAATCTTTCATCTTTTGAATTTTTGGGTTGATACAGGTCAAAGTGGTTGGGATGGTATCTGGTAAAAATGTAAGGTCTTCAGATGTTCGTTTCTTCCTGGACGATGGAACTGGACGAGTTTTGTGCATCAGATGGTAGGACTCTATAGACATGTGATATGTTTCTTTGGATATGCGCAGCAGTTTTTTCACTTTTGGGCTCCATTTAAATATTGGCTTTTGAACCAGGATGGCAGAAGCTTCGGACACACAAGAAATGGATGAAGTAGAGTGAGTACATGTTCAAGAAGATTTTAGTTCAATTAGATAATGGTGATGCCAGTTGGCTTTAACCTGTTCGAAGTTCTAAGTCACTCTAAGTTTATCTCATAATAGAGATGGAAGATATTATAGCTTGTGTGGCCGGCTACAAAGTTTTCAAGGCACAAAGCAGTTAGCCACCTTCAGTCTCAGGTATATATGTGAAGATCATTTTCCTTCTATGTTAGGATTCTTTCACATCATACAATTAATGTATAAAGGATGAAATTGTCTCTTTTACCTGTCTGGTTTCTTGATATATGCTGTTTTTCATCAGGCCTGTAACCAACTTTGATGAAGTAACTCATCACTTTCTTGAGTGCATACATGTTCACTTGCAAAATTCCAAATCGCAGGTATTAATTCATGTCTATGTCGATGGCTTGGGTTGCTTCATACATTAACGATGTTTTGTAGATGATTCTTTTTGTTATATTTGCGTCAAGTCACAAGACAGCACCACAGAGCCACGGGATCCATCATATGTTACCCCTGTTCGACCATCATCAAATGGATCAGTTACTGGCCCATCTAGCAATGTATGAAGATAAAATTCTGGAACCATCTCTCTCCCCCCCCCCCCCCCCCCCCCCTCTTTCTATCCCCCGTCTTCCCGCGCCTTTTTCCTGTTTTCCTAGACCTTACCATTCTCTTTTCAGCAGTTGTCTGTGCAGTTTAGCACTGATGGTCTCAAGAGCTTTGATAAAATGGTTCTGAACTATCTGCAGCAACCAGCAAGCATGTGAGTTTGGCATTAAATTTTGAGCTTCCTACTGTAGAGCTGCATTGCCAACAAAGCCTGGATTTTTCCCTTTGAACTGCCTTGTGCTGGTATAATATACTAATGGTTAATTCATATTCTCCTAGCAGCTGCTTTTTGTTGGTTAGGTTAAGTGTGCACCGAATGGTACCCAACCCCACCCCCTCTCTAGCATTAGTTAGCCTGAATACCAGCTTAGGCATTGTCTGATGCTCGAGCTTGCATTTGCATAAGCCATTGACCCATTTGAAGAAATTTAATCGATAACAGGATCATCTTATTGAATCAAACTCCCATTATACAAAATTATGTTCTGATTTCTAAAGGTGGAAATCAGTACACTTGTATCCAAATTACAAGAACCGACTTGGGTTTAGGGCCAAACCAATTATTGGGCTGGACAAATCGTCAGCTTTTATATTATTTTGCAAGTACATTCTTCAGCAAACTGGGGCATTGAAAGTGTCTCTTACTTGGTATTAACTTCCAATCCAACTTAGAGTTATGTTTGCTGGTATTTTCTTTGCAGCGAACGGGAGATGGGCGTACATGTAGATGAAATTGCCCTGCAGCTGAAGGTTCCAACTGAGAAGATCAAGTACTCTCCTTTCTCTCACACACACACGCACATACAATTCAGCATGTTGTTTTCACCATAACATCTGGAGCTTATTTCTGTTGATGTAGGGATGCTATTGACTTTCTTGAAAGAGAGGGTCTTGTATATTCCTCCATAGATGACTACCACTACAAGGCTGTGGAAGGTTGCTGATTACTGGCATTTTATGATCTGCATAAGTTTGTAATGAATCTTCATGATGTATATGTTTGTCCTGATGCTTTTCAATGAGTATGAAAAAAAATGTCGCATTTAGCTCCTAATTGATTTGAAAAGGAAAAATCAAGTTAAATTTTATAAAAAATGATTATGAAATTTACGCATTTAGTATTCTAAATATTTAGAAATGAAACACGCATTTTAACTTTCTATCATTTTGACAATGATTTTAATTTAGAAGTATAAAAAACAAGTTATTGAATTTAGTTTATGGTTTTCTTTACTTACAATCAAATGAATAATGCCAAATCTAAAAGGCAGAATGTGTAAAATCAAATTTTGATCCTCGAGTATTTTCCGACACTTGACTTTCTAAACGATGGTGCACTTTGCCTCTCAAGTTTACCCCCACAATAACATTTATAGATGTGTCCCAGATTGGGTGGGTGGTTGAACTTGGCTCGATTTTAGGCTCAACCTGGATGAAACTTGGTCCGGGTCAAATTTGGTTCATCCTGCCTTTTTCATGTAGGCTGAAATGGCCCTAAATAAGAGGCCCATTAGCATGGCCCGGTAGTCTGCCATTTTGGAAAAGAAAATTTTTTTAATAAATAAATAACTATGTATGTACAAATATAAATATTAAATAGCTAAGTTGGATTTTCTAGTGAAAGTTTTGTTGTTTTTCACAAAACAAGTTAAAAAAAAATATTTATGCAGTTTTATTTTTAGAATTCTAGAATTTTGTTTACATTAGGCCATACTCGACCTAGCTTGGAACTCAGGCCAGCCTGGCATAGGCCCAGCCCACATTAGAGTAGGCTGAACATGGGGCCTTTCCTTTATTGGTCCAAGCCCTAGCCGGGCTCTAGTCAAATTAGCCCACAACCCACCTATAATAAGACCTATAAATTTTAGTTATTTACTATTAATTTTTTATTTTTGGCCAAAAAAGCAGTTTTGTTTAATCTCAAGGCAAGTCATGTACAAAGTCTTATTGCAAAAGAGTAGGCCATTCATTTACTTTCAAAAAAATTTACCAGTAATGGATGATCAGATTAAAACATATAATATAATTATTAGAACCGTTATTTGGAAGTAAAGAAAAAACTGATAAAATTATCATTATTTATTTGTCTCAGTAAGTTAGTGGAGCAAAACTTACCTTTGTTAAGTTGAGGGGATATGTGTGGCATTTTTTCAAAAAGAAATACCATGGAGGGTGTAGAACTTATTGCTAAAAAAAGCTTAGTAACACTTGCATCTTAAATTAGCGACCTATGAAACAACTAACAAAACCTGATCCAAAACACAAAAGGAAGCAAAAGAACCCTAGCACCTCTGCTACATAGCATAATCAGATACAACATTCTATGTAAAAAGATTAGTAATACTATTTCTAATACAGCTTTGAATTGACTCAAGATTAGTAATATCGTGGCGGTATATGTGTCATTTTTTAGTTCTAGAGGTAAAGTGTTTGGTATAACCTATTTAGAGCTTAAAATTGATTTTAGGCGAAAGAAAATAATTGGAAAATTTGCGGCAAGTAAGGACAAATTTCAAGGGCCATAGTAAATAAATTAATTCTGTTTATGAACTAGATTGTGACAGATAAGTAGAGTGTTTTCTTGAAGGGCGGGCTTATATATGATAATATCTGGGTGGCATATGAGTTATTACATTCTCTAAAGAATCGGTGAAGTGGAGGGAAGGTTTCTGCATTTTAAAGCTAGGTATGGCCAAGGTTTATGACATGGTTGAATGGGCATCTTTGGAGGTGGTGATGCTCAAGTTAAGCTTTTGTGGGCCTCATCAGCAAGTGCATCTCTTCCGTGACCTACTCGATTTTGATTAATGGCAGGCCACATGGTACGATCCATCCCCAGATTGGGTTAAGGCAAGGATACCTTATTTTGCCTTACTTATTCCTTTGTATGTGCAAAAGGGCTGTTGGCCATTTTACAAAAAAGGCATGGGGAATGGTGTTGTTTTGGGTTTAAATGCTTATCGGCTCAGGGGCTGACTATTTCACATCTCTTGTTTGTAGATGACTACATTGTCTTTTTTTGAGTAAATAAAGGCAAGGGTGTGACCCTTGTCTCTGTCCTTTAAACGTGTAAGAAAACAACGAGACAAATGGTGAATTTTGAGAAAACTGGTGCATTTTTCAGCCTTAGTACGATGAGTTATAGTAAAAGGCCCTATTTCGAGCGGAATAGTGCCAAAATGTTGATAAATATTTGGGCTGTCATGCTTAGTTGGGCAAAGGAAAAATGAAGCTTTTGGTTATCTAAAGGACAAGCCCTATTTCACAAATGATACATTTTGTTCAACAACATTTATAATCAATTGTTTTATAAAGGCCCAACACTTTTTGAAATCAATGGGCTAGCTACCATGAAGGCTATGGGCCTTAAAAATTCCAAGTTGAAAAAGGGCCAGCCAAATTTCAGCATTCAAAAAAGGTCTAAGGAGGTATTGCTATTGTTGAAGAGTTAGCCACTTTTTGATGTGGCTATAAAATAATTCCTAACAAAAAAGGTCAAGTTGATCTTGGTAGTCAAAAGAATCCTTAACATAAGTAATAATGTGATCTTTGATCTGATTTTAATCTGTGAGCCACAAAACCCTAGCAAAATCTTTAAGAGACCAAATTTTAGTATGATTTCTCCTCACTATAGCAGCAGTGTGAAAGAAAAATGTGTTGGAGTCACCTAGAGCCAACCAATTTATTATAGATTTTTATGCTTACAATTTCTCCTAATCCTCCAACAACTTTTTTAGTTTCTCCCTATTATCCTTAATAAATCCTTCTTATTGCATAAATTAGGCTACGTCTGAAGGTCATGAAGTTCAACTTGAAGAGATTCAATCTAGGCTGGTTGGCCCTCTATATTGCTCCTATTCCAACTACGCGGACAAGAAAAGCGACATCTGACATTTAGTGGACAATCGAAACATGAATGGACAAGAGAACCTTTGATCCTATACTTGCTTCAATATTTGTTCATAGTTAGGATATCTGAGCTGAAAGCTTTTGAATCTCTATGGCCTATGATAAAACTTTTGAGTCAATTTTATTGTTAGCAGGAGAAGGACATGGCCCACCACCTAGATAGACAAATTTTTGTTGGAGCACAAATAGGAATAAATGGAGCCAAGTAGCTGAAACAAAATATTTTATCCAATGTTTCAAATATAGCATCATCACCAAGTCTACCGTTTGTCAACATAAAATGAGGACCTTGATAGTGAAGCAAAATTAGGGAAAGGTCTGACACAAATGAATGAAGAAGGTTAGGGATAAAAATAGCATTTCTTCCAGTTTTCTAACCCAAAGTTTGGACTTGGTTAAAATCTTTAATGAGTAAAAGAGGAAATGAGGAGTGCAAAAGAGCTGATGTTATTTCATTTCGGGTTTCATACCAAAACCGTATAACCAAATTGCCATACATTAAGCTAAGAAGCCATTCATGCTTGAACTCATCTATTATGTACAACAAAATAAGATGCTTCCAAGATTCAAGCACTGAACGTACAAAATGACTTTTTTAACCCACCCACAAGCAATGCCTCTAGTTCCTATAGGTTCCATAAAAGCAACAAAAGAAAACACATATGCCTGAAATTTCATAAAAAGCTTAACTCCCTTCGTTTTAGTCTCCATAAAGAACAAAATATTTGGTCGATGTTTGTTTAAGAAGGCTTAGCTTTTTTAAACTATCTCATTTTGGCCCACTCCACAATAATTCAAGCTAAGGAAGATCATGGCTGCTCCAGGAGTTGTTTGGGGTCAACCACCCAAAACTCTCAAGGGATGACCAAACTGATCACATAAGATTGCCAGTTGAAGAGCAAGGTAGTCATCTCAACCATTAGGACATTTGCCAAGGCTCTGACCTCTTGAACTCTTTGATACTCGTGTTGAAATGAGGAATAGATTTGGGCTTAGGGAGCTGAGATGAAGAAGCTTCATTCATTTAGCCCTGTTTTAGTCTTAAAGTTTTCAATATTGCAAGAGGAGGACTACTCATCTCCATTAGCGATTCAAGATCTAAAAAGGCTCCTTATTTTTTAAGTGGCAGTAGAATTTTGGGGAAGTGATGCCATATTGCTTGCAAAGACTTGGGTTCTAAAAGCTGAGAGCTTGGGTCAGTCTCCTAACTTGGCCCATTATGATACACATCCTTTTGACTAATCTCTCCTATGGGCTTATAACATGCTTCTCTTCGGCCTCATCAGTTGGGTTCTTTTGAATCTGATTAGAAATAGGGCCACCGAACCATCTATCTAGGAATTGACCAAAGTGTTCACATTGTGAAGAGTTAACAAAGGTGACAGAGGTGATGGCTTATTGCTAAAAAATTCCACCACAATTATAATGTCTGAGGAGGTGTCACTCTTAATGCCCAAGAAATCCATGATATAGTCTCAAGATGAGTTGGAGTTTGGATGGCGAAAGTGTCCATTTGAAGGCTAATTTGAACTATCCTTTGCTTTAGTTGCAAGGTTCAGCGGGTTTAGTGGATGCAAAAGCCTAAAAGGCTAAGTTCGTTACCTTCCAAATTTGGGTTTACCCCTTGGGCCTATTTAACATTAACAACTTGCAACTTCTGACCATTATGTGGCAGATTAGGTTGAGCATTCTTTTCGCCATTCATTGGACCAATCAAGATGTTTAAAATCTCCTTATCAAACTCATCGTCCAATGACGAACAGTATTGTAGCGCCTCTCTTTTTAGCTACATAGCCTTCTTTGTCATTGATCAGATTAGTTTGTGTGTTAATTTTAGTATCTATTTTATGTTAGTTTTTGTTATATTTAAGTGATTTATTACTCTCACTTGTTTATTTTTTTTATTTTATTTAGGTTATAGAACTTGGAAAAAGAGTTAACCATATTTTTATGAAGTAAAAAGACTAAATTATAAGAAATTATAAATTAAGATGTGCATTTAGAATTGGAGAAAATTCTCTTATAGTTGACTAAAATACCATTTTTATAATATTATGAAGTACTTTTAAGTTAAAGGTATTTTAGTTTTTTGGAATCTTAGGGGCTGTAGATTAGAACCCCATACATATAAAAAGAAAAAAATGGCAGCTGCACAAAAGGAGTAAAGAGGACACGAATCGAAATTGGGAGAAAAGAGAAGTTGTTGATAGCGAGCAGAAGAAAAAAAACGAATTGCGAGCTGAGGGCAGAGCAAATTGCGAGCAGAGGAGCACTTTTGCTAATTGGGTGCAGCGGGTACAAGCAAAAAAAAAAAACAAAAACAAAAACAAAAAAGAAATTTCAAGATTCTTTGCTTCTCCATGCGTACTTAATTGGTTGGTGAATCAAGACTTGACATTAGTTTTCTTTGGGAGCAAAAACACATGACCGATTCGGAATTTTGTGAGTTTGATTTCATAATTTCATATAGATTCTTTCAGCTATGTCTTGTTTTTATTTCTTGGGATTATTAATGATTTTTGAATCTAATATGAGAGGTTAAATTTTTTTTTAAGATTAGGGATGTAGCCTAGTTAAATTATTTCTATTAATTTATTTGAATTGTGTTTTAGTCTATTTCCTTTGTAATAATGAGTATTGTCAATATTTAATCACCATAGATAATTTATTTTAGGGATTTGAATGAAGGGCCGAAAAGTGAAATTTAATCAATGCACTAGGGAAATAAAGTTGCACTAGTTAGCATAGAGATATACCTATTTATTGTTTGTTAAATTGACAACCTAAACTTAATGAGTTTGATTAATTATGTGAGATATTGAGAGATAATTGTAGATTAATTGAACATAATACAATTGCTCAAGAGATAGTTTTAATACTATAAATGATTGTTTACAACAAAAAACTTGCCCAAATAATTGATTAGAAGACCATCTAAGTGAAATCTAAGCCTTAGCTATCTTATAATTATTTTCTTGCCAGTTCGTTATTCTTGTTATTGTTTTAGTTTAATCTTAGTTTAATTTTAGTTAATTTTATTCTCTTAAAATTTAAACTTATTTTTTTTAGTTTTTATAAACAATTAATTATCTGTTCCTCATAAAATCAATATCTTTGTTTATCATAAGAATTAAAGCTTACTACAAATGACCTTTTACACTTGTAGGATTAGTCATATCAATCACCTCCTGAAGTCTCTTCAAGCGTTCAATATAGTGCTCCTGACAAGATGACCCGATCTAACTAAGTTAGAAAAAAAGTGAGGGTATATTATGTCCTCTCGATAGTGCTCCTTTTCACCTGCAAGTTTCTAGTATTGAGGGTCCATGTGAGGATTGTGTGCCTCCTCCATTGACATTCATCTTCGTTGTGAATTATGTTTGTTATTTAAATGAAGTGCACAAAACCTGCACTTACCATCGTCTTGCTTATAAACATTTACCAATAGTATTTTTTTATTTTTATTTTTCATCTACTACAACTGGTATTTGAAAGTTTTAACTAGTCTCCAACTAATCCAATTCGAGTTGAGTGGACGATTCATTTTAGGAAAACAGACTGGTTACATTTATAGAATTTAGATCAATAAAGCTTCATCGGAATCAAACTCCTCACCATGCTTGAACCAACAGTCGCTGATTTTTAATGGGCAGATCATTTTCAATAGTTAACGTTATCATGAGTTAATTAATCAAACTATATGATTGACAAAAAAATATACGTAACTAAACGTTTTTTTATTGCTAATCGTCTGTCTCCTATAATTGTAGATTATTATAAGAGATCATGGGAAAGGAGAGTTTGCACCGACGTCTAATCAAGCTTTGAACATTGATCTATTTTTCATAGTATATAAATGAAAAATGAAAAGAACATACACCTGACTAGAGATGCTAATTTAAACTGCTATTTGGTATTGAAAAGTGAACAACAAAGCTTCCAAGAGTGGAACTAATGACCCACATTTGATTCTGTTCCTCATACACAGAATTTTATATAATTTCTGAATAAGCTAATTAATTCTTGCTTTTAGCCGTAGAATTTGTGACAAGCATGACGCATATATTTTTTTTTTCTTTCTATTTACTTTCACTTTGCTCTCACATCAAGACCCTTAATGGAAAACTTACAATTATCCCATAAAGTATGCCCAAACTTGCAGTTTGTCTCTTATTTTTTAAAATCTATTTTTTACCCTTAATTTTTTTACATTGTTCAATAATGACTTTTAAAACTGTATTTAAACTATACAATAGTCATCTTTTAGTAATTTTAGTATCTTTAATATTTTTTTATAATTAATAGATATTTTAAATTATTAGTTTTTTCTTTCAGTAAATGCATTTTCCTCTCTATAAATACATATTAATATTTTTCAGAGGTTAGTTAGCTATGAAAAAAAATTAAAAATCTTAAAATTACTGGAATATGATTATCAGATAGTTTAAATTAGAGTTTCAGAAGTTGTTGTCGGACACTATAAAGAAAATAGGGGGTAAAATGTAGGTTTTTGAAAATAAAGTGTATAAAGTGTATGTTAGATTAAACCATAGGAGAGTTTTGTAATTTTCCCCGCCTTAATATAATAGACGCATCATTAGTGCACAATCATTTTGATGGGACTTAAAGTGCTGTTTTGTTCTTAAAAGCTCAGGCTTATAAAAAGCTCCATTTTAACTTATTATTTAATTGGAGATTTCAATAGTATTATTATTGGGGAGAAGAATCCATATGGCTTTCCATGCAGGCAAAGCAAAGTTATAAACGGACAGAATCGTCAATGACCTAATATATCGTGGACTTAAGTTGGCAGCCCATCAAATCGTTGGTTAGATGCATTTAAGGCCTACTTAATATAATCATCTTATTTTGGGTTGATATTCCGACTCTCAATTGCCATTCTCATTTTTACCTCTTTAACATTTAAATTTTAAAAAATAATATCTAATATTCACATTCTTACTCTTTGCTCTCATTTTTAGAAAGAATCATCAATGACTTAATACATCGTGGACTTAAGTTAGCAGCTCATCAAAGCGTTGGTTAGATGCATTTATGGCCTACTTAATATAATCACCTCATTTTGGGTTAATATTCCAACTCTCAATTGCCACTCTCATTTTTACCTTTTTAACATTTAAATTTTAAAAAATAACATCTTAATGTTCATATTCTCACTATTTGCTCTCAGTTTTAGAATGCTTTAGGGCATTTAGTTCATGCCTTTAACAAAGGCACTTGGTTTTGAAGGAATAAGGGTTGGGGTGTAAATTGGATGTGAATACCAAAGCTTGAGGTTGGATTGATAAGCCTTCTCATGACGGCTCGAATTATGCCCTTGTTTGGGAACAACATCAGGGGTTGGAAAAGCTACCTATTGTTAGATTTTACAGTTAGAGGTTTGAGAAAGGTATCACAACCATTAATGATCTATACCAACATATAATTTTAATTTTAGACTCTATTCTCAAATAGAGCTATAGTGATTTCATTAGGACAAACATGTTATTCTTTGTGATCAGAGGCTGGCAATATCAGATAGTAGTAGTTATTATTTTTTATTTAAACATGTACGATAATCTTTTCCTTATTGTTGACTAACTATTTTTCAAAAATTAACCGAATGTAAATCTTAAGTGGCAAGCATAATTTTGACCCAAGTTTATGGGGATAATTGAAATTATTGCATCACTTTTGGCCTTTTTATTTTTGGCTTGGTAAATATTTGTTAACGACACAAATAATATTTTCCAAATTCCCTGGCAACTGTTAAAATAAGAAAAAAATGATTTGAACTCCGTTTTGAAAAATTAAATAACAGGAGAAAATTAAACAAAAACAGAACAAACATGCACTTTGCACTTCAGTTTTGAAGACTGTTGAAGGCGTCTTATCAAGTTCCCCCTGATGCAATTATTTATTCCTTGTCTGAAAACTCTATAATAACTTGCAATTGATTCTGTGTACAAAAATTAAAAAGAGTACAGGGCATATATACCTGATTATAACACTAGTGCCCTCCTTCAAGGATTCTAGGTTCATTTTTCTGTTTTTTTTTTTAATGAAGAAATACTTCTATGCGAAAATGGTAAGGCAACTTGAGATCTAACCCAAATGAGAAACATTTAAGTTTATACAGTTTTGAGAAGTCAAAAAACCAAGATTCCAAAGCTGTCACACATTTTCATGATCAAGCTTCCCCACATGTATTATTCTCTTTCTTTTAAAAATTCTGAGGGATGGTATAAGATCTACGATGCGACACTCGATTCATCTACTCACTTTGCGTTTCATCATCGCCCCAGACGTTTTGAAGTGCTCTGTATGAGATACCTAAGTGCGAGCAAATTATCAAGTCCTTCTGGACATCCAGTCAAAGGGTCCACGATGTCCAAGATAGCTCGTGGATGTTCCCAGATGGTTCCTATACTTAATGAGTGGAATAAACCCTCTACAGTTAAGTTAAAGCTTTAGATTAGGTTAGTTGAATATTAGCTGGTGGAGAAACAAAACAACCTAAATATCTTGGAACACCGTGATCAAATCTTGTCTATGAGGAAACAACACACATCTCTGCTCGTGGATGTGGAATACATGTGGGCTTAGGAATTGTGAATCTCTCAGTTGGCCCTGGGAGACAAAAACATACAATCCTTCCATTTGGCAATCAAGATTAGGCACTTTCGAGCACACATTTTGGCTCTAAAGGTGGCAAATGATGCTTTGGCTTTACTCAGAGGAAGATATAAGAGAACATATCAGATCCTTCTTTGTCTGTCTCTTTCACAGCTAGTCCTTGTTAAGAGATAAAGCTCAAAATGCATTTTGTTCTACTTTTTCAAGGAAGCTGTTTGAATAGCAATGCATGCTCCTATTAGCCCCTATCATCAAACAAGGGATAAAATGTGCAGCTTTTGATCAAGGGAGTTTGAAAGGTGCAGGCCCAGATGGTACTCACCCCATTTTCTTTAAAAAGTATTGGCATCTTTTAGGGGATTCAGTTGTTGAGGCTGCTTTATCTTCTTAAATGGGGGAATTCTCTCACGTTAAATTGATCACACATTTATCACTCTAATCCCCAAGATCCAGGAACCTTACATAATAGAGGATTACAGACCAATCAGTCTATTCAATATTCTCTACAAAGTTATTACTAAGCTCTTGGTCAACAGACTAAAACCAGTTTTGCCCAATTTGGTATCAGTGTATCACAATGCTTTTATTCCTTGGCAAAGCATCCAAAATGGCATCCTAGTAGCTCATGAAGTTCTTCATGCTATCAAGACCAATTTGTAGAGCAACCCCTGAGCATATAAAGCCATTAAAGTTAGACACCTGTAAAGCCCACAATGCCCTCCAGTGGTTCTTTATTGACAAAAAAACCCAATTACATGAACTTGGCAAACAGTTGGATCCATTTGATCAAATAATGGTTCTCTTTCTGTTACTCGATGCAAGTTAACGGCTGTACCACTGATTGGTTCTCTTTGGTGGTAGGTATCTGGCAACACAATTCACTTTCCCCATATTTTTCTCATTCTCTATGCGGAAGCTTTGTCCTGCTACCATACTTTGCTTCAGATGGCCACTCATTGGTCTAAGGGCGAGCTGGAATGGTTAATCTATAAACCATTTATTTTTGTAGAAACCATCTCAATTTCTTCTGTCCCTAAAAAAAGGCAGTCCAAGCTCTGTAGAGCACCTTGATGTTATATTCAAGAGTAGCGGGGTAGGAGACAAACTTTATTAAATCTGAATGGATGTTTAGTAAAATGTTCTGATGACGTGGCAACAAGAACTATATTATACTCTCCCATTTCAAATTAATCCAAGTATTCTTTATTACTTAAGTGCCCTATTTTGTCAAGATCTATCCTGTACTGCCACTTTTCACTTCCTAGTTGATAAAATTAAATCCCATTTAGATAATTGGATGTTACAAATGTTTAACAATGTGGGAAGACTTACTTTGATCTAATCAAACCTTAAACTTAATCTTAGTATATATCATGTCCTTGTTCAAGGTTCCTGTCACATTTTTTGATTTGGTTTCTAAGGCCTTTATCTAGTTTTGTTGATTTGGATCTCGTGATAAGAATGGTGCCACTTAAAACAAAAGGAGGTGCTAATGCTTCCAAAAGGTCTTGGAAGTTTAAGAATCAAGGACTTGTGTCTATTCAATCAAGCTTTATTAGGGAAAACTGTCCAGTGAAGCTTTACGGGGGATCCAAATAACCTGGTTTTTATGGTCCTAACAGCAAAGTATGGTCCATCCTACTTGTTATGGACAGTTAAAGCTAGTTTCTCTACTTCTCCAGTTTGGACAAGTTCATTTATAGAAGATTGCTCTTTGATGATTTCTACCTTTGGAAAATTGGAAATTACTTTTCAATTTGGGAATAGGAGGACATGTGTATTCTAGATATAGCCCTTGAGTAACTCATTGTCTTGGATTCTCATCAAAGATATATGCATAACATTTAGATCATGAATATGGGTCTTCCCTATGGTGGAGGTTGGAACCTTTCCATCTCAGGAAAACGATGTGATCTTTTGGCAAGGTAACTCTAGTAGTGGTAATTATTCCACCAAACAGGGTTATTCTCAACTTATGCTTCAAAATGCCTCCCATCTTCTCAACTCAGTAGGGGGATTAGTTCATTCTTGTCCAAACCCAAACTTCGTTAAAGTGATGAAACGAGTGTGAGGTCTTCAAATTTCTCAAAAATTTAAAAGTTTTCTATGGAAGTCCCTTTTGAATGCTCTTCCCATGGGGAGTAACCCGACTTTTCAGTAGGGGCTTTGAAATCCATAGTGTCTTTTTTGTGGGGAGAAGGAAGAGACGACCCTTCACCTTTTCTTGGGTTATTCTAGTTTGGTAGCTATAGTGGCTTCTTTTTGCTCAGATCCTCTGCAGTTTATTGCTGGTTAATTTGAGGATTAATTGTCCTCATTTCTAGCCACCCAAGCTAAATGGTTTTTTTGAATGGATCAGTTATCTGGCTGGAAAGGAAAAAGTGTATCTTTTGTATTGCACCTTTTGATACCCCGTTAGATGATAGCCAGAACGGATGCACTAATTCAACAACTCTGTGTTGCTAGAGACTTACTGGCAGCTTAGAGGGTTTTTGCCAGTAATCCTCCTAACAAGTTATGCCACTTATGGGGGACTAGAAATTTGTTGCCCTTTTCCCGCAATTCGGTAACCTTTGCTCCTGATGGAGCTTCACGTAGAGAATCAAGTCTAGAAGCAACAACCTGATTATGGGTGGGATCAAATGCTCCACCTAGACCTCAGCAAGGAAAGCTTTGACAAAATTATTTTTTGGTCCTAGAAGCAGAAGTGGAAGTTGTTTTAGGAGCAGTTTGTACATGATGATCTTTTCTCTAGAAATTGTTACCATCCTATTTGATTGCCTATAGGCTTTGGATGTTTTTCGAGTTTCGACCACCAATTCCTGACTTGGTACATATAGTTGACTAGATTGTCTATGAGATGGAAAAGTTCTATCGCTGCTTATTGGACATAGTTCCACGAAAGCGAGTTTCTCCGCACATAATCTTACAGCTTCTTTCTTTCCTTAGCTCCCTTTCTTGATTCTGAGTACAAAAAGAAACAAAGTAAATGTGACTAGAAAATTGGAATAAAGGAAACACAAATAGAGGCTATAATTTTTGTCACTAAACACATCCCTCCAATGACAAAGTTAGCATGTCGTTAGTCGTACAGACTGTTTTCCGTGTTAGAACTTTTGAAAATAAAAAATAAGGGCGAATCAATAAATTATCGTAGGCAATTACAAATTGATTAGACCACAAACAAGCAGCAAAATAGTGTTTATTTTTTGTGTTGAAAATACAATACAAAGCACCACAAGGTTTAGAGAGGAAAATGAATTTTAATAAATTATCATAGGCAATTACAAATTGATTAGACCCCAAACAAGCTGCAAAATAGCGTTTATTTTTTTATATTGAGAATACAATATAAAGCACTATAAGACTTTAGGGAGGAAAGTGTGGGATAAACTAATAAGAGATACTCTTTTTTTTAACCTCTGAAGAGGCTTAAAGTGGCTATTGGGCAAACTAAACGGCAAAATACTGTTGAATAGGAAGAAAAGAGAAAACCAAAGTATTAAACAAGTATGCGGGCCGATTGGGTGGCAGAAAGTAATTCCATTAAATAGAGTCCGCAAATTAAAAGAGGCCCAATGCATATGTGCGTCTAAATAGGAACATTTATCCAAACATTTAATTGATATCATAAATCGTCACTCAACCTTTATTTGGTTGTAAATTGGTGTCAAATTTTTATAATTCATTGTGTATTGTGTTCTGTAAATAAGATTTAGTTGACATAAAAACTCGATCTACAGAGAGAAAAATTAATAATTTAAATGAGTTATTAACTATTAAAAATTATGGCATAGTTTAAATTTATGGGAAGCTAGCTTTTATATAACTTAAATTAGAATTTAAAAAGTTGGCTAAAAAAATTAAATAATTCAAATTGTTTGAAAATTGTTTTATAATAAATTCAAATAGTGCCATGATTTTTTTTATAATTAATAAATCATTTGAACTGTTAGTTTTTTTTCTATTTAAGTTGAGTTTCTATGTTTATGTAGTCTTGTCTAAGGTTAGGAACCAATATGTAATAAATTATAAATATTTTGGGCCAATTCTATTAAAAATTGTGGCACAGTATAAATTTATGAGAAGCTAGTTTCTATATAACTTAAATTAGAATTTAAAAAGTTGACATAAAAAAGTTAAATAATTCAAATTGTTTGGCAATTGTTTTCTAATAAATTCGAACTGTGCCATAATTTTTTTTATAATTAATGAATCATTTGAACTATTAGTTTTTTTCTCTATGTAAATCGAGTTTCTACGTTTATGTAGTATTGTCTAAAGTTAGAAACCAATATGTAATGAATTATAAATATTTTGGACCAATATCCAATGAAATAAAGGTTGAGAATTGATATACAGTAATAGGTAAAGATTTTGGGCTAAGGTTATTAAAATTACGATCTTGAACGATCCTATGATCCTGACATATAAAACTTTGCTAAAACATTATAGGAGGGAAGACATGGTAGGATTGTAATAAAATTGTAACTAGGATTGTAGGATTGTAGGATTGAAGGATTCTACTGATCATACTCGGATATTGATTTTTGTTGGGGATAAATTGCATAGATAATCTCTAATATTTAATTATCATTTTTTTTTTCATCCGTAGTCTATTAAATATTCTGTTTTCATCCTAAACCTATTAAAAACATTCAATTTTAGTTTTAAATCTATTAAAAATATTTTATTCTCGTCCAAAATTGGACAAAATTTGTTAACTCAAGATAACTATATGATAGTAACTTTTTAGAGTATAATTTAAATTATTTGGTAATAGCCTTACTTTAAATTTATATGTATAATAATTTTATTTTACAGTTAATGGATATTCAAATTACTAATTTTTCCTTTCCGTAAGTTAAATTTATTTTATTCAGAAAGAAGAAACTGTTATTTTAAATTATCTATTGACTGTAAAAAAATTATTATATATTTTAAATTTACTGGAAGCACTTACTGAATATCTTAATTAGAATTTCTAAATCTTCTGTTAAACAGTTATTTTGAGATAATAGATTTCATCTTTTGAGGATTAAGGCAAAAATAATTTTAATAGGTTTAGGACAAAAACAGAACAATCAATAGGTTAAAGAAAAGTTGGTTATGAACACTGTACTCTCTTTTATTTGTTGATGATATATTTGTTTATGAATTTCTTTTAGACTTATGTTGATTATTTTATTGGTTATGTTGATATATACTTTGTTAAATCTTGAACTTTACTTGTATTATATCAATAATTATGTCCTACAATTGTTATAATACTTAATTTTTTTTGAGTTTTTAATATAATTAGTCTTTTACATAAATTATGTTATTTTGATAAGAAATTTTAAGTTTTTGATAGGATCTTACAATCTACAATTCAATTTTATAATCTCGATCTTGCATTATAGAAAATGTTTCTGGGTAAGATATCGATCTTGATAACCTTGTTCTGGGTTAATTGTGGTTTTTACCCGCATGCCAACTCTTTAGGTTGTTTCGATACATGTACAACAAATGGAAGTGGCATGACATGTGTGTTATCACCCTGGTACTAAAATTTTTTCCTCGCTGCATGCAAAGGAAATGTCGTTAATCAATTTCAGTTTACGTTTAAGTTCATGATGCATAATTAAAAATCAATTTTATTTTAGAAGTACACTTTTAGAGGACATTCAATTTTAAGGATTTTTAAAATCTATGGAAAAAGTAAAATTGTGTGAAAGTTACTTACATAGAAACTGAAAACGCAAAAAACTAAAATTCTAATATTACATATTTAGTTGACAAAATTCTTTGCATTGAGAACGGTGACTAAAATGTAAGTTTCTAAAAAGTAATGGTATATTTGTAAATTTTTTAAAAAGTTAGGGACTAAATGTGTAATTTCTTTACACTATTTTCTAATTTTTGAAAACTTTCTGGGAATAAGTATGTAATCCTTAGGAACAATTTTTGTAAATTTTTAAAGTATAGGGATCAAACTGTAAATATTTTAAAATTCATTGGTTACGTTGTATTTTTTCAAAAATAATTACTATGTGTACGTTCTTACTTTATCTGAAGATTTTGTTTTTTTAAGTGTGATGGATAATTATCTTTTCAATCGAGGCATAACGCTGTTGTTAAAAGTCTAGAAGAACTGCGACATAAATTTTGCCTAAATTTACTATTAATTTTATTAAAATTTGTACAAAATTCTGTGTTGGAAGAACTGATTGGATACAAAAAAAAAAAAAAAAAAAAAAGACAAGAAGTCCAACTTACTTTTTAACTTCCAATCAAATTGTACCATAGATAATTCTGCAAAATTTTAATAACAGTTGTTAATACATCTAATACTCTTGTAACTTTTCATCTCTTAATTTACACATGAAAAAAGTCGACTATTTTTCAATTGATAGGGCACAACTTGACCACTCAACTAGTGGTGCGTGGAAGAATAAAGAGGTATCAACATGAGTTGATGATTCACATTTACTAGGAATTCAACATTAAAGACCGACAACAGTGATATTTCAAGGCTTTACCTTACCCAGGCATGTTACCGAAGGCTATTAACACAGTGCTTGCAGACCAAAACATCCAAGGGATTATAAACACAAGTATGGGAATTGTAGTCCCCACATTTTTTTTTGAAGTACTAGTGGGACGTTGGATTATTGCCCTCTTAATCAGAATTCGAGCTCTTCCTTCTTCCTTTTTCTCATAACTTACAAATACTACTTTATAATGCTTGTGAATATAAAAAAAAGCTTGGGAACAATAAAAGTGAAGTTCAAATGTATTTTAAAAGTAAAAATGAAGTGCATGATAAATTTTAGTCAATCTAATAAAAGATATTCCCCCTGTTCCAAAATGAATTAAGTGTATTTTTTTTATTTTTTGTATTTGCAAAAAGTTAGAAGGGTTTCCGTTTTAGAAAAATTTTAACATCAAATTTACCTTACTATACTCATTTAAAGTCTTGCTACATAAAACCCAAAAGGTAATCTTTTAAAATCGTCATTTAATTTCATTACACAAAACCTAAACAAGACTTTTTTTTAATGTTTAGTTTTGGGAGCAAAATTGGAAAAATTATAAATTGCATACACCAAAAAAGTCCATCATGTATATGTGTGTGTGTGTAGTTGGAATAAAAAAGATATTTTTTAGTTGACAACTACTGGGCGATGAAGATGTTAGTGGCCTAGATTGCAGTTGCTCTTCTGTTGGTAAGTTGTGTCAGATTTGACAACAGTCACCTTTCAGTCAACATTTTAGGTGCCTAATTTAACTATAGTTGCCCTTCAGTGATTAGATTGATTTAGGGTTTGACAATTTTTTTTAAGGTTTTTAGGGTTTCGTGTTTTTTTAGAGTTTAGGGTATTGAGATTTTTTTAAGGTTTAGGGAATATACAATTATGATTTTAGGGTTTAAGAGTATTGGATATAGATTTAGGGTTTGAGATTCTTATTTAGGGTTTAGGGTTTGAAATTATAGTGTTTAGGGATATGGAATTAGTTAACTAGGGATAGGGTATTGAATTAGGGTTTTGGGATTTTTAAGGGTTTTTTAGGGTTAATTTGGAGTTTTTTAGGGTTAGCGGTTTGGGATTTTTTTAGGGTTTAGAATTAGAATTTAGGGTTTAAGGGTATTAAAGTAGAGATTAGGGTATTGGATATGAGTTTAGGGTTTGGGATTTTTATTTTGAGTTTAGAATTTATATTTAGGGTTTAGGGTTAACTGTAGATTAGGTTTAGGGTTTAGGGATAGGGAATTATGGTTTAGGCTTTTTTAGGGTTTAAGAGTACAGAATTAGGGATTAGGGTGTTGGGTTAGCTTTAGGGTTGGGATTTTTTTTTGGTTTTATGATTTGGAATTAGGGTTTAGGGATATGGAATTAAGGTTTAGAGTATTGAATTAACTTTAGGGTTTGGCTTTTCTTTTCGGGTTTAGGGTATTCGACGTCGAGTTTAGACTTTTGGATTTATAGTTTAGGTTTTAAGGTCTCTAATTCAATACCTTAATTGAATCCTAAACTTTAATAACCATAAATTCCTAAAGCCACAAACCTGAGAAATGTAAACCCTAAGTGTAAATTGATCCCTAAATCCTAACTCAATGCTAAAAACCCTAAAACTATAATTAACCATAATTAACCCTCAACCCCCATAAAAATTCATGAACTTATATTTTATTTTAACTTAAGTCAACTTAGAAAAAAATGATTTATTTTTATTTTTACATATTTTTTACACTGAAGCAATTTTATTTGAAAACTAATATTAAGCAAATGTCAGAAACCATTTGAAAGTAAATTTTCATGACGTTATTAAATTTTTATGAATTTTTTTAGGCATTAAAAAGGAAAAATTCATAGAAATTTAATAAGATTATAAAAATTGTATTTTAAATGGATTATTACACCTACATAATATTGCCTTTTAAATGAAATTGGATCCAGTCAAAAAAATGTAAACATAAAAATAAGCTATTTTGGATTAAGTTAACTTAAGTTAAAATAAATTGGCTTTAAACATATATATATATATATATATATATATATATAATGTATGTATCTAAATAAATCATTTACATTTATAAAAAAAAATCTTCTAAAAAGGATGAACATAGCCACTGAAAAAACGAGTACATTCATACTGAAAGCAATTAAATAACGATTGAAAAAAATATAAATTCATAGCAAAAGTGACTAAATAGCAACTAAGGCTTCAATTGCTTTTCGGTAGCTAGTTTTCCATATCTTTTAAAACCTTCACTCAGCTCGCTTCTAGCACTCTCATTTCTCCATTATCTTCCTATTAGCTCTCCCTTTACCCTTCTATTCTCAATTCTTTTTCCATTAGCTCTTATTTTACTCTTCCATCTTACTATTCTTCTTTTAAAATTTTGTCTGAGATTTTCATGTCTGGGTTTATTCTAAGTTTTTTATGTTTGGCCAATTCCATTTTCTTGCTTCATTGTGGGTTTTGTTTGAGTTTTCATGGGTGTTGCCTAGCTTTTCATTTAGGTTCAAGTTTGAGTGGGTCCGGGTAGTGTTTTTTCTTTAGTTAAGGTTTTTCAGCCAACATTGTTCATTAAAGAAGCTTTTTTGTTGTTGTTGTGCAAAAAAAAAAATCAGTTGTTTGAGGATTAAATTAGTTTTAAATTATTAAATTAGTGCTAAATTGTTAAATTGTTGAACTACTGCTAAATTTTATTTAAATTTTAATTTCATTATTTGATTAGTTTATTATTAATAATTAAATTAAATTAATATTCATATCAATTTAATGTAAGTATCAATTAAATAAAAAATGAAATAAATAATCAATTAAATTAAATAATATTATTTAATAACAATTATATTAAACAATAATGTAATTTTTCTAAAGCAAAAAAATTGTAATACATCGACTGAATTGTGACTGAACTAACAGTCACTAATATAGCGATTGAAATAGTCAATCGCAATTTCTTGATTGAATCTTGATTGAACATGTCAATCACTTTTGACAATCTAGATTCAGGCATGAACTATTTGTGACTTGAAAAAATCCAATTGTCTTCTGTAGTTAATGGGCAGTCACTTTTGGATTATAAAGTGACTAAAATGCGACTGGGATGATAGTTGCTATATTTTATCCATCTTGTAGTGAGTAACATGTTATTCTATAGAGAACGAAGGGAGTAATATTTTAATTTCTGGTATGTTGTTTGAATTTTGACAATAATTTTTATTGACACGAATAAAAATTTTTCTTCATTTCTTTAGATTACAAGAAGTACATGTTACTAACTAGGTGAAAATTAATTTCCCCAACATATTGTTAGACAGTGAAGTGAAAATTCTTTCAAGTGAGTCTAGTTATGCATGAGTAATATATATCTCGAACTAAGAATCTAATTTTTAATGTGTGAGAGCCCCCTATACTCAATCTAACATGTTATATTTTTCTACACCATCTTAGTTGGAAGAAATTCTTCAAACTTGTCATTTATGCAAGAGCTTGATTACAATAATTGAAATTAGGTTGAATTAGATTGAATCTAATAATTTTCAAAATCAATATCATCTATATGAAATACTTAATTCATCTCATTTTACTTGAAACATTTCACTAGACACGTTGTTTAAGGCATTTACATATTTTTCTCCTTTTCCTGATTTTGCCCTTTTCTTCCTCTACTCCTATTCCCCAAAGCTTACTCCTTTATGCCTTCTATCCATATGCTACATCATTGATCAAGCCCAATCACCAATCAAGCCAAATCGTCTATTTTGCGTCTGCCTGACCTCTATGTAGCCCCGATCTCCCTGCCGCCCTGATGTCCTCACTTTTCCTTGCCTCGCATCACTGCCACTCTTTGTTACAACCCATCCTCCCTACCACATCAACCCACGACCTCTTTTTTGCCTCTTGGATCCTATACCCTTGGCCTCCTTCTCGCCTCTCAGATCCTAAACCCATGTCCTCCTCTCACCACCTCGACCCATGGCCTTCTCTCACCACCTTGACCTACGTTGTCGCTGGCTCTACAATCATCCTTGTTAGCACCAATTGTTGATTTCGCCAGTGCCTTCAATCATCAATCATCCTTGTTAACACTATTTCACCCTCGTTATCAATCTTCAATACCTAATTTAATAGTAGAAGAAGAGAGATTGAGAGAGAAATTGAAACTGCCTGGAAGGAAAGAAGGGTTAAAATAGGAAAATAAACATAAAAGACTTCCTAAAAAGAGAAACGTTTCATATTTTTTGGGATAGCCTAAAAAGGAAAACATTTCATTCTTTTTGGGATGGAGGGAGTACATTAAAGGATAACGAAAGTAGGAGGTTGTGATGAAGGTCATTGAGGTGGTGGTTTAATGTCAGGTTTAGTCTTTAAAGTTTTCAGTTTAAGTCCTTTAGATAAGTAAGTCTTGGTTAGATCGGCGACATGTGCCCTCATATTGATGGCCTTATTAGACTGAGTACTTTCCATATGTGTTGTGCTTGTATTTACTATCGCATCTTTAAATGTTACAATCATATCCTTATGAAAAAGTTTGCACTTACTATGATCCTTTTTTTCTTTCTTTTTTTTATACATGTTCTTGAACGTTAATATTGTCGATTAGGAGTTAATGTTTATTGTGGTTGTCCATTATTGAATTGGAGGTGTCTTTTGGTGAGGAAAACTCAGGGGAGTAATGATATATTTGAAGCGTGTTTATTGGTGTAATTCAAATGGAGGCATTGATACGTTCCTTTAGTTGTAATTGAGACTTCCATTCTCCAAAATATGCAGTTTTAAGGTACTAATATTTGCCCCAACGGAGTGGGATATCTCTGCTAGTTTATTTGATGTCACAAATGGAGGTTGCACGTACGAGCCGATGTGGATCAATTAAGTACATGATTTATCATATTGTAATATCCTTTTTTTCATGCATATATATACACGCATGCTCCATTAAACATGTTTGCTTCCATGTCTCTTTAATCATTGCTAATCAACCTAAGCATATTTTCGTATCTTGGAATCCAACCAGATCACATTAACGTATTCACACCAATATCTTCCAGAATTCATTGGTTGGAAAAATCATAAAATAAAGAAAAACTACGTGCTAGAGAACACACTAATCTACAATTAGCACACACTTAATTAAGTTTGATTTAATTAAGTTTGTGCTTAAGCCATAATGACGCTTCCATGTTGTTTTACCGCCCCTAGCCTCATCCTACTAGTGGAGGTCATGATAATCTAATATAAGACATTTTTCCTTCACAAAGAAGAATTTTTTTTTCATGTAGGGGAAGACTAATTTTTGAAGATATAATGAGAAGTTGTTCCTAATTTTTTTTTCATACACAAGGCACTGATTAATTAAACCTATAATTTGTTGCTTTGAACCCTTTCCACTGCTGGGACTAGCTTGCTTGGCTGACGATAGAAAACTGTACTAAATTAATAAAGGAAATATTTTGGTTATCGAGACCAGTGGAAAGGGCCTGACGAAAGATAAATTGGTGATGTTGTTATGATTAGATTTCATGTGGGTTTTGCAAAAGATAATATGTTGTTTAATTATGATCACCACTTAAGAGGGAAAATTTGTCCACTAAAAAGAGAGTAGGCATGGGAGAAAAGAAGTTGCTAGTTTATTGGGTGCTTTTTACCCGTTACTAATTAGTGGCGCTTAAGCCTTTCCGACCTTCCAAGTTCAACCGAGAGAACAGTCCACTTATTAGGTAAAGTAAACTATACTAATTACTTTTGGGATAATATATAAGTGGCAAAGAGATATCTTTGAGTAAAACTACATTCTATCGACTTGGATAGTTAAGTTTTATATACCACCACATTTTTAAGAATTTATTATAAGTGATTATTTTTGTAGATAGTGATTATTTGCAACCTATAAAACATATCAATAAAAAACTCATACTTCAAAAAACTAAAAAATTACTTCTAATTTTTTTTTTCTTTTTCATGAAAAGGGAAGTATTAATTTTTATTTTCCTAAGAAATGTGAGGAAGAGTTCATTAAATTAAACAATTTTAAAAATAATATATTATTCAAGTGACTACTAGTTAAATGGAGTAATTGGGTTTTAAATGATGTTCGAGAGAAATAAAATGTAAAATGAAAAAAATTAAAAACTTTAAAACGAATGCTTCCTAAAGCTTCATCACATGTGTTAGGAAAAATTAACTCTTAGGACAATAGCAACCATGAACAGCAAGCAGAATCAATTTTATCTTGGCACGTAAACTATTAAGTATATTGTACGAGATCTTAAAAAGGCGCTAGCCTGTAGCCAATGACAAGGTTTGAGGACCCCAGGGTTTTGTGCATAGAAAACAGCCTCTAATACTTAAGTTAATAATAGCTTGTGCGGAAGGAGAAAGCTCGCTCAAAATAGTGGTGGCAACAAAGAATGTACCTTGTCCTGCTTGGTGGAAGACCTTTTATAGACCCTATGATGCCGCTATCACAGAGGAAACTCTTCTCATGGCATGATTTCTCATGGCATGATTAGGTATGTGAGTGTGAAGATCCTTCCTAACATGCATTCTCCTCGCTAGCGGTCGACACATTAACTCTTTTAATTGTAAGTAGGAATCTAGTGGTTCGTTCAACTATTGATCCTAGGCTCAATCAATAGGTTGGATCTTGTGGGCTCTTTATTTTTTCCTTTAGTGGGCTTTACTCTCTTAACTTGCCAGAACTAATTTGGGTATCAATAGCCCCCTAAAGTAGAAATGGAGGAAATTTGGTTCCCAGCATTTCATGCTGATTTGATGGCAGTCACCACATGGTAGTCGTACACTAAAGGGAAGTACCTCATCCCAAGAGAGACTCTTCAACTTGAAGGATCTTTGTTAGATTTTTGGCTTAACTTTTCAATCTGCTGTTCATAATACCCTAGAGTTGTTTTGCCCCTTTTGCTTTTTTGTTTGTACCTATCGAAGTCAACCTTCAAGTTCAGACACATTTTCCAGCACTGTTCATTGTCCTCTATGCAAGATATGTAGGAGGGTCATTCAACCCCCTTTTTTGTTACTATTCATGGGTCTTTATCCATTTGTCTAAGATTGCCGGTCATTCAATCGACGATGGGTATCAGCCTTGGTGATAAACTATGTTTTGGTTTTGTTTTTTTGTTGATGGTTGGTGTTTAGAATAAGTTGCTTGCCTCTGCCATGAGAGGCACCTTAATCGAGATACAGGCTCGTAGCCTAAAGAGCACACAATCTCTAGATACAATGACGGGGCTTTAGAAGGACCACTTCCTTCCTATGACCCTTGACATCTTTATTCCAAAGGAGGATGAAAGGGCTGACCATCCTATGGAGAAGCAAATAAACTTTTATGCCTATCAGATTCAAGAAAGTTTCCATTTTCTTATCTATCATTGGTCATTCAATTATGCAAAAAATTCCAAATCCTCCATTTTCAATTGGCCACCAGTTGTTGTTTGCACATTGATGGTTTTCTTGTGGCATGCCACTTCATAGAGGTCAGGTACTATTTGAAATGCTTTTTTTTTTTCCATTTTTTCTTTCACACTAATAGTCTTCCAATTGCTTCTTCAACCTCTAGCCTAACTTTCTCGGCCTTAATCTATCCTTTCCTTTTACCATCACCCTAAAAAACTATAAGGATTAGAAGGAGAAATTATTTTTTGTACTAGTAAGGGACAATTAGGACTTCTTTTTTGAATGGATAGACAATCTTGTCCACAAGGTGATCAAGCCAAATCTCCTTGTTGCTGGTTCTAAGGCCTTTGTTGCAACTAAGAATATAGTCTCCCACTTACTAAAGATGGTAAAAGATAAGATAAAGGGGATGCTTAACTTATTTTCCCAGTAGCTTTTGAATGAGACCACCCTAAGGGTTTGCAAAATTAGCCACCCTTATATGGAAAAGCTTGATCCATACCTTTGGTTCAAGGGGATGAGTGATGAACTCTTAAACCCCTGGATAGTGGGCTCAACTTAGAAAATGGGTCCTCCTATTATCCTCATGCTCTTTGTTAATTGTTAGGATCCCTATACTCATACGGTTGTGTATATATGCCTTTCAGAGCTTTAGAGGTACCCTATGATGCTGCAAAGGGGAATTATATCATTATTGAGTTTCTCAAGGCTATGGAGAATTCCTAAATGCCTATTAGGGAGCTTATAATGCCTTTTCAGAGCTTTCTTTGGTAGATGAAGATGACTTGATTGAGACAAATAAGCTTCAGAGGCTAATTGGGCCTTTTCCTCTCGTAGAGGTGGTTGAAATAGAGGCGGAAGAGCATCCCCTTTCCAACTATCGAGGGGCCATAACAGTAATGCCTCTCTAGATGATTTAGCTAATAGAGGCCCTTTTAGGTAATGACTTAGGCTTTCTTTAACCTGTGTACCCAGTTCACAAACTATGCCCTTAGTATTTTCCCAGTGCCCGTTTATTGTAGTTTCAGGAATGCCTGATAAATAAGGTGCATCTCCTTCTATTTTGGAGGGGTTGGTAGACAACTGGTATCCTCGTTTATTGCCACAAGTTGGAATGTTGGTGATACGTTGGAGGCTTCATACAAGAGAATGAGGGGTCTTGGTAATCATACAGAGAGCTCCAGGATGGTTCTTAGCCTTTTGAACTACTTGTAACTGTAGGTTATTGAGGTAGAAAATAGGAAGTGCCTGGAGGCATACTTCAGCGCTTATGAGGGTGTGTCGTAGAACCTCCACTTTCTTGTTCATGAGCATGAATATGCCTTAGATAGTGATTCTATCTTGTAATAACTACCCCAAGAGCAGGCCATACTTGAGGAGTATTATTACCATCTAGCCACAAGCATGAGGTATAAGACCACTTTTTTTTCCATGTAAGTACCAGTTCTTTCATATCAATTTACTTTCTTACCTTAAAGTTGCCTTTCAACTAGAATCCTTTGGTCAGACTGCCATTATGGTGAACAAAGGGGGTTGTTAGGGTAAAAGCCATAAAGAAGACCAACTAGCAACTTGCCAAAGAAAAAAAAATGTTATGCAGTACAATGAGAAGCATTACTTAAAGGTAGAAATGTTGGAGAAGGAAAAGAATTCTCTAGGGGAGAGAGTTCATGCCTGGAAAAGTAGATCTAGGCCTGAAAGCAAACTCTCCTTCCTCCACTTCTTCCATCCTGGAAATGGAAAATGCTATCCTCCTGGCTCTCAACAAGTGTATTTAGGAGAAGGTGGCTTGAGTTAAGGATGAAGCAGAAATGAGACTTATCTAGAAGCTGTTCAATGGCTTTGATTGGTGTCACTACCAAGTAAAGCAAGCTAACCTTAGCCTGGATCTTTGTAGCCTCGTCGTCCTTCATTATACGCCTGTTGAGTGGGGATCCTGGTATTTAGATGAAAGGCTCATTCAAAAGGCTCGAGAGTTCATCCAAAGTGGCAGTCTCATAGTTTTCTTTTGGGGCCCAACTTCATCCCACATGGTATACTTCTTGTAGCTCTCTAGGTGATTCTTGTAGTTAATAGGCAACATGTTTTATAATAAAAACCTTTTATTCTATTTTACAACTAAAAGACCAAATTTTGTAATTTAGTTCCATCATAATGACGAAGTTCATATCATGAATACATACATCACGATGCAATTGAAACCACATGCCTTCTGTCCCCTTTCCTTTTGTCAAATGGGGTCTTGAAGGTGCCTGCATTCATACATTGTGGAACCATCTTTCTATTTGGTCACCAATGAAGGCTTCTTCTTTTTTCCTCTTAGGTACTTTAGCTGTGGGTAAGGAACATGTAGAGTCCTACTTGGATTATTATTCTAGGGGCTTTGAGTTAGTTAAAGATTATTAAGCCCTCATCATAGTCTTATAGCATAAGTGTTTTATCTTAGAAGGCTTTCTCACCATTTGCCTTTAGGGATTCTCGTTCAAAGAAGCCTACCTAAAAAAACCGCTTATCAAGGATCCTACACCACCTTGTGAGGCTAAGACTGATAAGCCCATCCTTGGGGTCAGGGCCACTCGCTAGGGTCCCATGTTACTCAAAGGCCAACACTTATAAGGCTCACCTTTGGGGTGGAGGTCATTTGCCAAGGTTCCTATGTTACCTAGGGGCCAAGACTGTTGGGTCACCTTCAGCGCCAAGGCTACTCACCAAGGTTTCCATGTTACCTTAGGGCTAGAGCCTGGGGCCAATCCACTGGTGCACTTCATCCATTTTAGTCGATCGTTGGCAAGTAAGATTAGTAGAAAATTCCATAGGGAGAACCTATAAAATTTATTACATGCTTGGATTATGTTAGATAGGTGTATTCATCTTGCCCTCAGTATACAAGTAATTTATGGTAAAAAAAAAGGACCAAATTTGGCCAAGTTCCTTCGAGGCTATGTTTTGGCCATAAGGCTCTTTGGCCTAGTTCTATCTTTTCATGTGCCAGCTTTGGTTTTAGATGCAGCCTTAAAAGCTCTCTGGCTTGGATCACACTCCATTTCAGTTAGAGGCTTTCTCGCGACAGATAGCCTTCAAGCAAGTGCCCGTTGATCTTTCTCCAGACTATTTCTAAGAGGACAATAAAGAGTGTTTTCCCTAAGCTCATTTGTGCTTCATCCTTGCTCCCAGTCGGGCAACCATCCCTAGGCTCTTGACTCTAATATGTTATATGATCACAATTTCACCAGACATTAGTCCGAACCAAGATTTAAGTAGTCAAAAGCACCTAAAAATGTTAATCGTATATAGAAAACAGCAGACTGGATGGATATTTGGAGATAGTTGATATCTTTTCGACACATCAACCTTGCCTGCTAGAATCCACCCCTTTCTTTTTCTCCCTATGATTGCCATATGTACATTTCTTTTCTTAACTAAGGTAGTGACTTGCAAGATAACTATTCCATCCATGACCATCTAGCGAGAGTGGGTGAAATCAAAAGCTTGGAAAAGACCTACACCTCCATCCAATCCTTATCAAGGAGTATCAGATTATTGACAAGCTTGTCCATCAAAAGTCTGAAGGATGAGGTAATAAAGATAATTTCCACAGTTTGAGGCAAGGTCATAAAGATAATGTTTGTGTTCTGAAGGATAAGGTCATAAAGATAATTTCCAGGCAAGATCATGAAGATAATGTCCATTTAGAGTAGTCCTGCACTGTCCATCATTTTGTTGGCCTAGACACACCACTTTTTCTGACTATGTTTTTTCATCACTATAATGGTTTTCTTTGGATGGTGTGTTGCATTGGGTCTTTTGCCCTCTCTCTTCAGAAGAGATCCTTTTGATACTCCCTCCAAGAAGACTTTTAACCACTTGATACCATACCCTCATTTTTCAAGTTTACCCTACTAAGGGCCAAAGAGGGCACACATGCATATAATATAATTGTTCACAATAAAAAAAATCTAAAGTAGCTTATAAAGAGGGCCCTCAACTTTTGCTGTGCCTCATCCGGGAGCTATATTCATCCTTCTTGTGTTTGTTTCAAGGGTGCCCATCAGTGTTATCCCCCTTTCTTTTTTCCATGCCGTGAGTACTCCAAAGGTTTGGATCTATGCATCCTGCCATCCTTGGGACCCTAGACAGGCTTGCCAGATAGGATTTTAAGGCCGATTCTTATGGTATGTATATTTTCACAATGTCCCGGAAGCTTGTGAAGCTAAACATTTGCAGGAGAACATCTGTTTGGATGTGGAACTATACTTGATTTGGCCTTCCTAGAAAGGAATTATAGACTGAAGGGACATAAAACCAGGAACTTCACTGCCTGGGAATACCACACCATCTCTTTTTTTATTAGGATGGCCCCAATGATCATCAAGGGTAACTAGACAGTCCCCAAGGTTAGCAATTTTTCTTTAGCAACCCTATAGGTGGGTCCCTGCATTGAAGTGAGAGAAAACCTCCAAATATGAAGAAGCTCCCGGGCATGGCTAAAATTCATAGTGACATTTGCTCCTCCATCCATATAAACACTTTGTATATCATAGTTGGCGATTGGGGTTATAATTAAGAATGTGTCCATGTGCGTTTCAAGGATTTTGGACCTGCACTCTCTCTTAACAATTCTCTTGGGATCTGTTGCCTTCAAATGGGTGATCTTGTGCTTCTTCCTTTTGTGTCCAGTGGGGCCCTTAGCTATCTTGATCATTTTAATGACCTTAGTAGGTCAATCATAATGTTGATCCCTTGTACCTATAGATCTTTCTTTACAGGCTTCTTTGCCTCATCATTCTTGATCATACTTCCTTTATCGGGGTTATTTTGCTCCCCTTATTCCTGGGGAGACCCCTCATACCAACTCCCATGGCTTATCCTCCATCCCAATTTCTTTAAGGAATACACTAATTTCCCTACAAGTTTTAGTATCATGACCATAATCCTTATGATACCTACAAAATTTTTTCTTGTTTTCGAGGAACTATGCATTGATAGGTTGAGGCCATTTGGTCACCATGTTCTTTCATTCTAAAGTGAAAAGGATGTTTTACTAGGTTTCTTTGGCTTTTTCTTTTTATTTTTCCTCAACTATTTAGTCTCATAGCCCCTTTTTTGCTTTTTTGTACTTATCATTATAGTTGGCATCCTCCGTCTAGATATACTGATATGTGGCATTATATAATTCCTCTATGCTTTATGCTATATTCTCTTGAATTGACCAAGAGAAATGTGATTTTGGGATGATGCTTTTAGTCAAACCCAGTAGCTTCACATCTAGAAGATGATTGGAATCTACAAGGCTTTTGAACTAAAACTCTTCAACTATTCTTAGAGAGGTTTGTTCTTCTCATGATTGATGTTAAAAAGCTAATTAACCATCTTCTTGGAGGGCTAGATTCCTATAAATTACCATAAAAAACTTCTAGGACACCTCATTGAAGAAGGCATACCTTTCTCTCTTGAAGGTTCCAAAACCAAGTGGACACTGCCTCAGAGAATGTTAAGTTAAGCTCTTTACACATGATTAAATCATTAGCCCCTTCCTAGTTCATTATAGTGGTATACCTTTATAAGTGATTGACTGGATCTATTAGCCTATTATATAGATCCACATTTGGCATCCAGAAGCCATAGGGAGTTTGTGCACTTTAAATTTCGGTCGTGAAGGCTAGAGGCACATATAGCTAATGTCCAACAGGGTAACTTTTGATGACCTATGTTCTTCCCATGAACGCTTCCTCTTCAATCATTCTTCTATTTCGTCTAACATTCGGAGGACAATGTTGATGTTACTGACTTCCACCTCCTCATGGGTCTTTCTTCTCCACTATTCTTTTAGCATATCTATGGCCTTATTAGGCAAAGGAGCTTGCCTTCCTTTGTCCCCATGGTGCCTCTCCACCTCTTTCTTTGGAGCTCGAGGAGCACCTTTAGATTTCCTGTAATAATTATTGTCACAACTTCTCTAGTAGTTAGTGCATTAGGGCATTAAACTGATCACCTATTAAGGCTGTAGGGGCATTTCCTCACACTGGGTCACATGGCATAGGAGGTTATCCTGCTTCCTATTCCCTAGGGGCTCGCAATCTTCTAGGAGTGCCCATATAGATGCATCAGCCCCATCGCCCTCTCGACTAGTCTCATTAATTAGGCATGGTCTCCTGGTCTTGACCATTTGTTAGTTTCCCATAGATGGCGCTAAGTTAATGCATAAATTATCATGTGGGATGCACGAGACCCTTAGAGAAGTGCTAACATACAGACAAAGGCAATGTCAGAAGATCCTGAGGTTGTTTGCTTGGGGAATACCCTTTGATGCTTAAGTTAGGAAGAGCTTGTAAGAGAAAAGAAACCTTAGTTGAAAAAGCAATGCCAGGATAGGATATACCTTTTCCTACTTGGCAGAAAGCCTTTTATAAGCTATAAGATGGTGCTATACTGGAGGAAACTTCTCCAATGGCGTGATCAATTACGTGATCGTGGTTATTTTTCCTATCATGCCGTTCTCGTTAGCGGTTAACTGATTAACTATTTTAATTATAATTAGTGTTCTTGTGGACCGTCCAATTATTGATCCTAGGCCTAGTCTACAGGTTGGATGTCATAAGGTCTTGGTCTTTGGCCTCATTGGGTCTTACACCCTAATGGGCCAGAGCCATTTGGGTATCACACCCATTTGGCTAAGACTGCCTTATGAGAATAAGTAAAAGAAGAATGGAAAGCAAAAAATAAAAAAAAAATTCCCAGTCATGATTTGATTAACAGTGAGATTCCCGTTCACAAACTATGTTGAGGGTTAAAGTTAAAATCTCAAAAGTTTGAGGAATCTCCAAGCCAGTGGATGCCTCATTGGTGTCAAGGAAATGAAACATTCCAAACATATGAGCTCTTATACTCTACCTATCATATACTGCATTTTTCACTTTTTAATCTTCTGACTTTTAGCTTAATTTGGTAATTTTTTTTATAAAATGGCTTGTAAACATATAAATTTATATTTATAGTTCAGGTAAAATTTTAAGCACTACATTTAGTTTTTATTTTTTTGTGAAAAAAATTACTATAAGGAACATCAGTCAAACTCAATTTTAACAAGTGAAAAAGTGGCATGTTTAGATAAGAGTAATTCATAAGCAGAAACAATTAGAATTTCGATTGAATGGTTAAGACTTGTGGTCATTATTATGAGGTCTAAGATACAGTTTTCCAGACTCTCTGTTGGTCTTCTTCTCATGTGCAAGCAAAAAAAATATTAAAATCATCAGTAGAATTATTTCGATTGATCCTTCAACTATGTTCAATTGTGCACTTTGGTTCCTAGGTGGAAGACCTCTCATAATTTTCATTTATCTAATGTTTCAAGTATTTGAAAGCGAATTTTTTGCATAATTCATCCCAAAATTGTGACGAATATAGCGCTTTCGTTCATAAACAAATTCAAACGTTATTGGGAGAAAGAATAAGCCTATTTCGATATATTTCCTATAAACTCATTGATAATTGTGCTACATATTCGAATTAAAATAGATAGTACAGTCAAAATTAAGAACACAAAAGGAGGCAAAAAGTAAGAAAAGGCAACAAAAAAGCCTCAGATGAAATTTTTTTCCCCCATTTCTATCTTGTTCCTTATGAATTATTGTCTCTAGCTAGCTAGCTAGGCTTAGAAAAGAAATCCTCCACTCTCAGCGCTTCTTCAAAATCACAATAACTATATGAAATTAGACAAGAATCTTGATGTTGGAGCTCACTTTGGCAACTTTAGATTTGAACGACCGTAAAGTTTAAGGAACAATTAAGCAACTTTCCAAAGTTAAGGGAACAAAGGGCAACACTAAATATAGTTCAAGGAAATAAGGTCAAAAGGGTTATAGTGCGTTTTAGATTTTGCTTTATCCAATTTATGATCTCCACGATCTTTCTTCTATGCGCAAATAATTTGTGTTTTCTGGTGGCAAAATTCTCCAAGTCTGTTTCCGTGAGTTAATGAGGGCAGAAGTGTTAGTGATGAAGTGAAGTTGGGATTCGTAATTAGTGGAGAAAATCGAGAACTTCAAAAGTAAAATATAAAGTAATCATTTTTTGTGTGATAATTAACAGTCCGGAATAAAGATGGATTAAAGATTACTTACACTGATGATCTGAAAATAATATGTTTGTAGTTTTGGCTCTGTGGCAACTTATATGTATATAGGGTTAGCCTTGGTATGCGTGCTAATGTTCAAGTTGCTTTGGACGTATAAAACATAACCATTTGTTTAGCACCTCTTCAAATTTTATCAAATTTAGGATAGTTGTTGAAAAATCGGACTTTGAGTTTTATAAGTTGTAACTGGTACTTAAATTTGAGTGAACAAGATAGAGAATATTCAAAACAGATCTTACATGGAAAATTTTTTAGGGTATGAACAATAGATACACGTAAAAGAAATTCACTATAAGAAAAAAATCGGTCATACAATCTCTCTAATTTAAGGAGAAATACTGATAATTTTTCTTAAACAAGGAAAAAAAACCGAACTCTCTCTAATCTTTACACGAATGTTTAATGGGCTTGAGAAATGGATGCATTAGCTAACATTAATTTGTTTTTTTAATATACTTGAATTGTAAACCGTTTCTCATGGAAATATGAGAAACAAGCTTGCGGCACATCCATGCAAAGTCTTCATCCCATTAATGCCACCATGCAAGTTTTTCTTCTTCTTCCAACCGATTATGAAAATTTCTTGAACTCTATAGCCCGCTTACTGCGACAATCTCCCACTTGAAGTTATGATTATAAGCAATCATATCTTCACATAGTTCTTTCTATCATGTCATTTTCATGTTGCTCATATTTTGATTGGGCCATAGCACGCAAACAATACTGCTTTGGTTGTTAACATAGCCACAATTGTAACAAAAATTTGGTCTTTCTTAACATCTGGCAACGGCGTAGGTTTCCTTTATTTATTTTATGGTCATCTTACAATATTCCAAAGTTGTCTTCCACGAGTAGCCATATATCGACTAACCGCTTTCATTGCATTGAAAATGTCGGGTTCTATATGGATCGTAGCAAAAATTGAATTTCCACTAATTATGTACACAATATTTAACACATCTCCATCCCCCCAACTTCATTGCCAGGACTCCTGAAGGATACTTTGAAATTAACAAAAAATGGCTTACAAATTTGAGCAAAATCTTCTGCTTATTTCTGTCTTTGTAAATTTGCATCTTGAAAGTCTTGTTTGCTGGTTTGTAAGTCCTTCAGTTAGCTAACCGTTACTTCATTACAATCTTTGTTGGGGCCTACTCCAACATCTCATTCATATACAACAACATTTTCTTGAAACCTTTTGAACTTTACATAAGGATGTACACATTGTATATTGTATCCAAGGCTCGTGATGAAAGAATCAAATCTTGTATATATGTCGTACCTATGCTGCATCACATGAAGATTCATTCAACCAGGAAAACCAAGTTTTCTTTCTTTCTTTTTTTCAAGTTCTTCTGGTTAGAGCTTACAAAACGTCTTCTTTCATAAAAAAACACAACCATTGTCACTTAACTGCTCTCGATCTAGATATATCAAAGTAACACATATCATAAAGGATACCAAGATTTTAGTCATTCCATTATAGATAATGACTCATTTCTTTCTTTCTGAGCATAACCACTCACCATTATTATTACATGAGTCATTCAATTGGATTTGGCACCTTATGCTCTAGAGCTATTTTAGAAGAATTTCAACTTCATTTTCCTTTTTTTCCATTCTTCTAATGGCCCTGCCCTTTTAGGGTGCTCCAAGAAGCCTAAGGAAATATGTTCCATGTTAGTTGTAGTTGGCTAGTTAATTACTTTTTTGTTCATTTAATTCCTTTCAAGCATCTAGTTTCTTACCCTAACATGCATATTGCATAAGTGTGCTTTGACCTCAAGTAATAAAATAAGTAATAAAACATTAAAACAATATTGGAATTTATAAAACATCACCAAATCACAAGTCAATGCAACACATATAGTTACTTTAACTACTAGTGATAATCACACATGTGCACCATTACACAAGAATGACTATGCACATGTCCAAAAGCAACTCTCAAATACACTACTCAGTTAACTACACTGGACACTAACTAGCATACAAAGGTATACTGAAAGACTATTACTATGGTCAGAGCTCAACTATGTCCTCCTTTATGCCACTAGCTTTTATCAGGCCACAAATAGCTATAGTTGGCACATGCACTTTGTTAGTGTTATGCCCAAAATTCAATCATAAGATGATTGTATTTTGCACATTGAGTTATGATAGTTAATTAAGATATTACTATAATAATTGTGTTTGTTGTTTGTTTCTGTGTAACATATTCAAACTTAATTATAACTTTAGAATAATAGTATTCTTAAACATTCCTGATCTAGTATTATTGTGGAGTGAGTTGCAATAATACATAAAGACTGGCATATGTGGACACTAATATGAGATATGTAATCTAAATATAGGTACAAGTTAGAGAACTTGTGTATTAAACTGACCCACCATGAGAACGCTACATGGATCGTTATATGAGTGTCATAAGCAATTTTTATAGTAATCATCGTATATATAGTCCTTTGACTTGAGGTCATCAAGATTCTTTACATGTGATTCACATAATTCAATATTTCTCCTTGTTGCTCATAACTGAATGAACATGAAGGTGGTCATTAAATATGTCACACATCATGCGAAAGGATATGTATGATTAAGATGAGATTTGTCCTTCCCATTTAATGGGAGTGATATCTTTGGGTTTCCTTGATTGAGTGAGACAGAGGAAATGCATTGCCATGCTCAAATACATTGATATAAGATATTAATGTAATCAGTTTAAGTTAGTCTACTTAAAAATCCAGAAACCAAAGATTGGGCTATACAAGAGTGACACATTCCATATCTTGTGCTCAGTCTTGATATCCTTGGACAAAGGGATGTTGACATATACGAATAATAATCATGGCGGTTTAGTTGAATGACTGGCTATCTTATCACTTGGGTAGCAATGTTGTGTTGCTAGACACTATTAATTGTTTGTGATCATAAATGTAATTTATGATCATTATTAACGTGATAGGAGCCTATATGGTTGCACATTTAGAGCTAATTGGATTATTTGAGTGCATGAGCCAAATTGTTTGGTTTTGATTTCATGATAATTTTAAATTAATTATTGGCCTAATAGTTGAGCCATTCTTAAGTTTGAAATTAGGCCTAATAAGATTACGGTTAGGAAACCTATTTGTCTTGGGAGTTTTGCTTCATTATAATATATATATATATATATTATAATGTTAATTTCATAAAGCCCTCCTAGGATGAAATTTAGAAAGAGTTCTGAAAAACTCCAAGGGCACTCTCTTCTTTTCTTTCTTTAGAGAACAAAAGCTAGCACTGCAAGCATAAGAAAAACTCTTCTGCCAGAACTTGGATGAGGCATGGTGATCTGAGAGGTTCGCTTCAATACCATAGAAAGCTTGAACATGTCAATTATTTAAGTTTTGTGATTCGGCTTAACAGTTGGGTAAAAGTTCTTAACCTACTAGGTATGAAATTTTTGAATACCCGATTTACCCCATCTCACTTGGATCATTGGGGGGTTTCAGTTAATTCTACTGCATTATTTGGCTCCCAAAACCCTACACATATAATCAATAAGAAATTAGAATTACAAAGATTCACGAAGTAAAGTATTTGCACAAACATACTAGTGCAACAACCTTCAATGGTTGTCAAGCTTTACAGTTTGAACATTTGCACAATAATACTAAGGAGAGAGAGAAACAAATATTCTCGGTAAAGGATATACATACATATGCACACACATGCACAAGATATGAACTAATCTATTACGCATCATTATGGCATAATGCTAAACATATGATCATAGTTTAAGTCCCTTGAGAGTGCATTCTCTACTTAGTCTTTATTACAAGACTTGGTCTTGCCTACTAGCAAGCTTAGCTTACTAGTAACTAATGAGCTTAACTCACCAACTTATTGTCACCTTTCTTTAGCATAGGTAAACATTATGAATGCTTCTTGTTTGAGTTTCAAGGAACTTACTAGGTGTATTAGGTTCCCACATAGTGCCTCAAGCTCCAAGCTTATCTGGGTCACTAGTGTACCAAAACTCCACCTATAATGCCTACCAAGGGTGCACTAGACCTCACTTATACCTCAAGTATCTTGGCTGGCCCACTATGTACTAAACTATCACCCAAGGTGTGTACCTATCCAACATTACTTGATTCGCCCTATTTGGTAGAAGCTACTGTGGTAGGACTTAAACTTACTAGGTTCTAAGAAGCCGTTCAAAGTGCACCAGGATTTCTTATTGGCACCTTAAGTGCCGAGGTTCAAACTAGCCTACTAATGGGACCAAATTCTTTACTCATTTTAATGGCACCTTTTGTAGTCTTTATAACTCGTCAACCTTTGAAGTAAAACTTACATCCAAGAAACTTGATGATATCTCTACCATAATGGAGAACTATGGGTTATCAAAGCTTTGTTAGACATCCTCTACTCCAAGGACCGTAATGCACCTCTAGGTGACTCCATTGGACCACTCCTTGAAGACTTTAATTGTTGGTTAAACCTTTTGTGGCACTACATGCCCCATGAAATAGTCGTGTGGATGCTTATGCCATACTCCTCATTCTTACATTCAAATCCAAAAATGTGTATGCGGCCACTCAAATGATCGTGTAATTCCTTATCGATTGTGGTATTGTTACACAGGTATGTGATACATCTGTGTGGGTGAGGGTGTCAAAATGTTCATTTTGAAGAGCATTACATGGCTAGTTGACATGATCATGTCTCTGTCCATATGGCAAACCCTCACTTATTTTCACTTGCAATACCACTACATGGCTTGTGACATGGTAGTATCCTACCTTGTTCTCATAAATTCATGCCTTAGGAACTTGGTTGCCATCCAATGGTGTCCAAATATCTTAGGGACATTGTCCCAAGCCTCTCCCGTGCATATATGAATACACTATACTACAATGTGCCATTTTAACCAAGTCCTTGGTGCTCACAAATGCTACACTAGACCTTGATTCATCATTAGCCCACCATAAACAAACCACACCATAATTTATACATATCTCACAAACTACTTTAAGCCATAAAGCAAGAAACTAATAAGACATGCACCAAATAAGTGTGTATACAAAATCCCTTACCTCAATTCACAAGATGAAAGAAGGATTAAGCATCCACTTTAAGAAAATGGGTCTCACAAGGGCTTCATATGGTTCTAAGCAATTCAACACAAATGGAACCAAATTAACCTCATATAAGCTAGACCCCAGCTCATAGAAACCTAAGAAACTAAAAAAAAGAAAGAGCAAAATGTTATTTAGGGTTATTCAAGCACCCCCAACTCAAAACCTTCCAAAATGCCTTTAAAGAGCTCCTAACTCAACATCTTTGTAAGGCAAGCTTGGTCTCATTGGGCACTCTAAGATGCTTCAACTTTACCAAGAAATGAATAAAATGAAGAAATTTGAGCTAGCTCCCCATGGTGGTCTAGAGGATGCATGAAAATGTAAGGTCTAAAAAATGATAATATTGCCCTTTACTTGTCTCCTAAGGTATTAAAGTGCTGGAGCCCCTCTTTTCCTCAAATTTTTGATATTTTTCCAAAATAACCCCATTATCCCTAAGTCTCTTCAAACAACTTTTACACTTAACCAATTTTTTTTTCCTAAAGTTTAGGTTCTTGCCTTTCTAGGTCCAAAGCCTTACTTGTGAGATAAAAGAACAAACTTTTCTAATGGTTTGCTTGTTGCCCAAGGATCCTAAGTTACAAAGGGTACTTGGATGTAGGCTTCACCATACTTGGTTCAAGAAGAAGAAATTAAGTAAGAGAGAAAGAAAGAAAGTTAAAAATAGATCTGAGGATGAGAAAAAGAAATGCAGAAGAGTATCTAGAAGAAATTTGAATAAAAAAAAAGAACTTGAAGCACAAGTGCACCAATGAGTTGAGATAGAACAAGAAAGAAAGGAATTACAAAAAACAACTTCAAATATTATTGATATGTGTCATAACTTGCTATCATATGCCCTATTTAAAGGGAAATAAGTTTGGGTAGCTGGCCAAACAAGGTCTTAATAGACTAGGAGTCTTACACCTGGTAAAAGCAAACCTAGCCAAACTAGGCTTTGAAAACACACTTTGGACACTCTTTGGGTTTGCAATTTGTGTGGCATGTATATCATGTGCCACAAATCTATTTCTTAACCTAAAAACATCTAGAAAAAAAATAACATAGAAAAGCTAGAAAAATAACACAAGCATACTAAAAGGGCTGAGTGGGGCTCCAAAGAGGCTCTTGGGTGTACCCTTAGTGCTCCATAGGGTTTTGGCTTGTACCTCCCTAGCTAGGGTTTCTTGGTTTATCTAGCTTGAACCTTCATAATATTAAATGAAATAAAGTGTTTTGGATCCTGTACACTTATAGTTTAATTCCAAGCAGAAATGGTTTGGTAGGGCTCCAAGGAAGGCTTCAAGTGCTTTACAATGAGGGCTTGAAGTGCATCTTGCATGTTTTTGATATTCTTCCTTGTTATGGGTCTCGTGATTATATTTAATGGGTACAAACATATCCTTAAAGCTTCTGAGCTTGATGGTGCTCCATCATCTCCTCTTTCCTTAAAGAGATTTATCCTCAAATCATCACCTACCTCAAACGAGGATAGGTGAGAAACATTGAATGTTCCACTAACATTATGCTCACCATTTAAGTCCAACTTGTACACATTGTCATTGATCTTCTCAAGGGCTTAAAAAGGTCAATCTCCTTAAGACTGAAGCTTTGATTTTCTTTGTGAAGGAAACCTTTCATTTCTCATATGAACCCAAATCCATTTTTTCTGGCTTAAAAGTAACCTTCTTCCTTCCTTTGTTGGCTTGGGTTGCATATTTGAGTTTTCTTTCTTTTACAGCTTCACTTTCTCATGCTACTCTCTTAACCATTTTGGCATTCTTAGCTCCATATAAGCTAGATGTGTCACTTATAGGCAAAGGAATTAAATCCATAAGAGTTAGTGGAATAAAACCATAAATAACTTTAAAAGGTGAAAATCCTGTGGTTTTGTGCACTAGCCTATTTTAAGCAAACTCAACATGTGGTAAAACTTCCTCCCAAGTTCTCAAATTTTTTTGAATGATGGCCCTAAGTATTGTGATCAAAGCCCTATTAGTTACCTCAGTTTGGCCATCAATTTGTGGATAACAAGTTGTAGAGAACATAAGCTTAGAACGTAACTTGCTCCACAAGACTCTCCAAAAGTGACTTAGGTACTTTACATTTCAGTTATTCACAATAGTTCTTGGAAGTCCGTGCAATCTCATAACCCCTTTGAAGAATAGATTTGCAATGCGCACAACATCATCAGTCTTGTAACATGGAACAAAGTGAGTCATCTTTGAAAACTTGTCCACAATCATAATGATAAAGTCTTTTATATTCTTTGTTCTAGGAAGTCCTATAACACAGGCCATAGAAGGGTCAGTTTAAGGATGAGATGGAATAGGTAAAAGAGTGTAAAGGTGATAAGGATTTTTCCTAGACTTAGCTTTTTTACACTTAAAACAAGTAAAAGAAACTTTCTCTACATCTCTTCTCATCCTCGGCCAAAAGAACTTTTCTTTGAGCCAACTTAGTGTTTTCTCAACAAAAAAGTGTCCCATTAAGCCTCTTCTATGAGCTTCTTATACTAAAAAATATCTTAAAGAAGTCTTAGGCATGCACAATTTCTCTTACTTAAAAAGTAAGCCATCAATTTCATAGAACTTTTCATAACCCGAATGTGTACACTTTACATAAACTTCTTCAAAGTCAAAATTTCATGCACATAAATCCTTTAAATACTCAAATCCTAAGATCTTAGCATCTAAAGAAGAAAGAAAAATATACCTCCTGGATAATGCATTAACCATAATATTTTCTTTACCTTGCTTGTACTTAATGTGGTATGGAAATGTCTATATGACCTCTACCCACCTTACATGCTTTCTATTGAGCTTTCCTTGGCCTTTTAATTTTTTTAAAGATTGATGGTCTATATGGATGATGAATTCCTTTGGAAACAAGTAATGTTGTTGATTTTCAAGCACTCTCACTAAGGCATACATCTCCTTGTTAGAGATTGGGTAGTCTAAGGTGGCTTCATTTTGATTTTCACTAAAGAAAGCTATAGGCTACCCATCCTACATCAAAACAACATCAATACCATGTCCACATGCATCATATTCAATCTCAAAGGTCTTATAAAAATCAACAAAGCTAAAATAGGTGTATTGTTCAATTTGTGCTTAAATAGCTTAAATGCATCCTTTTAAGTTTTCTCTCACTTAAAGCCCACATTGTTTTTAACAAATTCCTTTAAGGGTGCTGCAATGCTTGAAAAATCCTTCATAAACCTCTTATAAAAGCTAGCAAGACCATGGAAAAACCTCATCTCATATATGGAGTTAGGGGTTGGCCACTTTTGTATCGCTTTTACCTTTTCTTGATTTACCACCACACCCTTAGAGCTCACAACAAAACCAAGAAATATAACATGGTCAGTACAAAAAGAATAGTTTTTAAGATTGACATTTAATTTTTGTGCTCTTAATGTCTCTAACACATGCCTAAGATGCTCAACATGCTAATACAAGCTCCTATTATAAACAAGAATGTCATCAAGGTAAACCACAATAAACTTACCAATCAAATTCCTTAAAACATAATTCATAAGCCTTATAAAAGCACTAAGAGCATTACATAAACCAAATGGCATGACTAATCACTCATAAAACCCGAATTCAGTTTTAAAAGCAGTCATTCATTCATCCTCCTCTTTCATCCTAATTTGACGATAACCATTTTTGAGATCAACTATAAAGAAAATAGTAGAATCATGTAACTCATCAAGCATGTCATCTTGCCGAGGGATAGGATGCCTATACTTTACAATGATTTTATTGACAAGCCTATAATCGATAGACATCCTCCAAGTGCCATCCACCTTAGGCACCAAAATCACAGGCACAACAAATGAGCTCAAGGTTTCTCTCACATAGCCCTTGGATAGTTGGTCTTCAACTGGCCTTTGCATCTTCTTTGTCTTCTTAGGGTTACTGCTATATGCAGTCTTATTAAGAATGAGAGTTTTAAGAATGAGATCTATTTGGTGCTCAATACCCTTTAAAGGTGATAATCCTCTTGGCTCATTGGGAAACACATCCTTAAAGTCCTCTAACAAAGACACAGTAACACTAGGAAGCCTGTTAGTTAGTACACTATAAAGAAAGAAAGATTCTTTGAAAAGTAAAAGTAGCACTAGCTTTTGTGCTTTAAAGGCTTTCCTTACATCAATGATCTTCATAATCAAGCTTTCTATTTTTTTTCCTCTCAACTCTCCTCTTTTTTCTTTTACTTTGGGAACTTTCAACACCGTTCTTCCCTTAAAGGTCACTCACCTCACATTTCTCTTTTATTCTCTTAACTTTCTTATCATTACTAAGCCCCTCATCTTTTTTTTCCTTCCATTAGCTTTTCTCTGGGCCTTATCATGAATCTTCCTTTGATCCTTCATAACTTGTTGTGGTGTCACTGGTGCCAATGTGATAGTCCTTTCCTTGAACTTGAATAAGTATCTATTCTTAAAGCCATCATGGATTACTCTCTTATCATACAGCCATGGCTGTCCTGAAAGGATGTGACTTAATTCCATGGGCCCAACATCACACAAGACTTCATCTTCATAGCTCCCAATTTTAAAAGCCATCATATCTTGCCTTGTCACCTTGACCTAATCTTCATTGTTGAGTCATTGAAGCTTGTAAGGCCTTGGCTGCTTTGTGGTGAAGAGCTGCAACTTTTCAACCAAAGTAGTGCTAGCAACATTAGTACAACTTCCACCATCTATAATCATATTACATACCTTTCCTCTAATGTAACAACTTACATGAAATATGTTTTATCTTTGATCATTCTTTTTTTTTACTTGTACATTCAATGATCTCCTAGCTACAAGTGTAAGTCATTTATCTATAGATCATAGATTCGAATCATCTCCCACAGTAGGCTCACTTGGTAAAGCATGCTCTTCATTATCACTTTCATCCGTGACAACTTCATCAATGTCATTTAACACTATAGTTCTTTGATTGACACAAAATCTTGCCACATGCCCCCTATTTTGATGCTTAAAACAAATTTTTTGCACAATTTCTTGGACCAAACTTAGATTCAAGGTTACCTTTTTTAGGCCTTTGGGGTTAACTTTTGAAAGGTGCTTCAACTTTGCCCTTAATGAGCCCCATCTTTTGGCTCCTCCTTCCTCACTTCATTGGGCCATGATTGCCTCAGGTTAGGGGTCTGTTTGGATGCAAACCTTGCTACCTCTATTCTCTTGGGTTGCTTTTTTAACCGAATGGCAGTATGCACAATGTTCTTTAGCTCCATATGAGGTTACAACTCAATAAGGTTGGCAATGTCAGTATTTAAGCCATGCAAAAATCTTGCCATTGTTGCTTCTTGGTCTTGCTCTATGTTGGTTCTCATTAAGGTCACCTCTAAGTATTTGAAATAGTCCTCTATAGACTTTCTTCCTTGAGACAATCTTTGAAGCCTTTGGTGTAGCTCCCTTTGGTACTAACTTAGCACAAACCTCTTTCTCATGATTGTCTTCAATTCTTATCAAGTTTGAACCAGATCCCCTTGAATTCATAACCTGAGTCCACCAAGCAAGTATATAGTCAGTAAACTCTAAGTGGCAAGCTTTACTTTTTTGTCTTCTAGATAAGTGTAGCACTTAAAGATCATATCCACTTTGGCCACCCATTCAAGGAATGCCTCCAGGTCATTTCTCTTTTTGAATGGTAGAATTTGCAACTTGATGGCATTGAGATTGGGGTCGCCTCTTGGCTGCTCCCTCACGGGTCTCCTTGGTGGTGGTGGTGGTGGCAAGTTCTCATGGTCGTCATGTTCATAAGCAAAGAATTTATAACTTGTGCTAGGTCTCTCTTAGCTGGCATTTTTGGAATTTGGCCTAGGATGCTTGTTTGAGGTGCTTTAAAAGTATGAAGCTCATCTAGTCATGCCTATCCAATCCTTACTTGGTCTTCTCCAATCTATCCATCATCATCTTGATTCTTGAGCATATATCTTTGAATGTGGAGCTCTCTACTTGTTCCTTCATATCTGAACTTACTTCTTTTAACATGTATTTTGATATCAAAGATCCTCATAAACACTTTTTTTTCTCTTAAATTTTTTAGTGAAATGTTGCTTAAATAACCAAATCTCCCAAGTTTTAAAACAGCTAACTGAAAACATACTAACACTTGAAAATCCTTTAAAGCCTTTCAAAACCTTTCTAGAAAGATAGAAAAAGATTAGAAAATGTTTGGAAATCAGAGTAGAAGGTAAGAATAGGATGCCCTTATAATAAAAGATTGGAACAACAAGCGAGAGAAAATTAGGGTTTTGGCCAACTAGGGTTTTGGCCAAGTAGGGTTTCATTTGAAATCAAAGCTTTCATTGCTTTCAAAAAAATTTCCAGTCAGCATATGTTTGTTATTTGTTGTTTTGCTTACTGGAATTGGCTTTCAAAACATCAAACAACTTGTTGCTAGAAAATAAAATGAAGGAAACCAATACTTGCAACAAAAAAAATATAAGTTGGATGAGCAAATGAAACTTGGAGAACAAGGATGCAGCTAAAACAAAATAAGAATGAAATATTCTTTTGTAGTTTTTGGTTATTTCATGATGCACATCACATGAAGGTAATGAATGGTAGCAGTGCTTGGATGAGATTGAATGAAGAATAATAAATGAGGGCTTGATTTGAAAGAAGGTGAATATAAACAAGAGAAATTAGAAAAAGGCAAGAACCAATGATTTAGAATGGGTGAAATAATATAAGAACACAATGAATTAAAGCTAAATAAATAAAAAAGATAGATAGATAGGTCTTGTTTCTGGAACTTTGGCTTTGATACCACTTGATGGGTTGCTTGTTGCCTAATGATCCTAAGTTCCAAATAGTACCCAAATGTAGGCTTTACCAAACTTGGTCCATGAAGAAGAAATTGAGTGAGAAAAAAAGAATAGAAGTAAAAAATAGATCCAAGAATGAGAAGAAGAATTACATAAGAGAATCTACATGAAATTTGATTAGAAAATAAGAACTTGAAGCATAAGTGCATCAAGGAGTAGGGATACAACAGAAAAGATAAGAATTCCACAAAGCAACTTGAAATATTTTTAATTTGTGCTGTAACTTTGAATTACATTAAAGGGAAATAAGCTAGGCTTTCTAGTCATATAAGGCCTTAATGGACTAGGAACCCTAAACCTAGAAAAATAAGCAAACCAAGTCAAACAAGGCTTAGAAAACACGCTACAGACACTCTTTGTGTATGCAATTAGTGTGGCATGTGTACCATGTGCCATAAATTTTTTCCTTAACCTAAAAACATGCAGAAAACATGAACTAACTATGAAAAACTATAAAAATCACATGAGCATATTAAAAAGGTTGAGTAGGGCTCCAAAGTGGCTTTTGGGTGCATCTTTAGGGCCCAGTGAGGTTTTGGCTTGTGCCTTTTATGTCTAGCCAAGGTTTATTGGTTTTTCCAACTTAAACCTTCATAATATTGGATGAAAATGAAGTGTTTCAAGTTTGGGACACTTATAGGTTGGCCGCAAGCTAAAATGGCTTGGTAGGGTTCCAAGTGCTCCACAATAATGGCTTGAAGTGTGCTTTGCATGCCTTTGGCCCTCTTTCTTGTTATGGGTCTTGTGCTTATCTTCAGTGGGTCCAAAGATGTCCTTGAAGCTCTTGAGCTTGATGGTCCTCCATCATTATCACTAGAAGGTGTAAAATTACAGCTTTGCCCCTTGTGACACTTAGGTGCCAAGTTAGCTTAGGAACTATCTCACCCTTAATTAACTTGCCTGATTTTACTAAATCACACAAAATGAGTTCTTAAACTAGGGATTTGACTTTGTAACTAAGCCTTACCTAATTGTAACTAGTTTGATACCTGGAGGGTCATAACAATCGTATCATAACAATCATAATCTCTGAAGTGCTTTTGTTTACCTCATCATTTTTTGCATTATCACTTATGAACATAATATTTTTTCTTATGAAAAGTTTATGGGTAGTTGGATCTAACAAGTGATATGCCTTACACAATTAGTATATCAACACTTTGAAACTTTGAAGACTGTAAACACTTCTACTTTTTCTTGATTGAAAACACTCAAAATCTTCTAGAGTATGTTGCACCCCCTAGAGAAACAGTTGGTGCTTACCAAACATTAAAGAAACCTTACTTCTTTGAGCTTGATGTATTAAACTCTAAAAGTGCAAGCACACTTTTTATGATCTTGTGCTGAATTTCAAACTTGTAGCCAAGATCTTAAAATTGTCTTGGGATAATTAAGAGTTTTTCCTTTTCCTTTTTATCATAGGCCCTCCAAATGCTTCTTGTTGTCATAATTACTTCACAGAGGATTTTTATCATTTGATGTGCTTGTGATATTTTCTTAAGGATCAGAATTTTATTTTGAAAATCCATCTCTAAGTGGCCTTTTTGGCTTGAATAGTGATATTTTAAATGCCTCATACTTTTTGATTTGCCATTACTAAGAATCCTGCCTTGGCCATGTTCCATTGATATTTTTCCTGTCACCAACAAGGTGTTTGCTTATTGTAAAGTGACATGCCTATCCTTTTTGTTCTAGCCTTGGCCTTTTCTTTTTAGATAATAGTTGTAGCATCCTTTAAGACAGGGTCTAAAAGAACATGATTTGTTAAGTTGAAGATAAGTTGATTGTACAAATCTGGCAAACCTTAGAGTAAAAGTCTTGCAAGCTCTAAAGGTTTTATTTTATATCTCAATGTTGTAAGTTGAGAACATAAAGTATTCAGAGCATTTATGTGCCCAGCACTAAAATGGATTCCTCTATTCGAATAGTATAGAGTTTCTTCTTGTGAAAAATTTTGCTGTTCAATGACTTGGCCTCGTACAATTTGTTGAGGTGATCCCAACTTCCTGTTTTCTTCTCCTCAAAGCTAGATAACGTTCCATCTGCTAATGTGAGATGAAGGTCTACATTAGCATACTTGTCCATTTCATTCTTTTTTTTTTTCATTTGTAAAATCAAGTGGTTTTACATTGCTAGCCACCGGATAAACAAGTTTTCTCAAAATAACATTTATCTTTAGCTTCTATTGTGAGAAATTGATCTTGATGAATTCTTTATGCCAAACTTTCCTACCATCACTTCTATTACAAACTATTTGACCAAAGATAATTAGCTCCCACTATTTTATGTTAACAATGGTCGTATGATGTAAATAGCACCATTACCTTTCCAGGGTAAGAAACAATCTAATTTTTTTGATGTGGAGGATCTACTTTTTAGTGACAGCCATGAAGCATACTATAAGTAATTAAATTATAACAAACCTAATTTTGGCTCTTATACTACTTATTACTTGTTATAAAATTGGACTTTGAGCAGAGAAAGCTATAATTGATAAATCTGAGAAAATAAGATAGAAAATATTAAACACAACTTTTATGTTGAGTACCTTTTAGGATCAATATCGCAAACCTCGATAAACGAAATCACTTATGAGAAAAAAATAAGAGCTACAATGTGAGAACCTTTATTTTATCAGGTAATTAATTTATTTTATTTACATAATCTTTGATAAAATTACACTTACAAGTTAGGTTTAAGTCAAGTCAATGAGTCAAATTATCCTTGGAGTTCATAGGATTAAAAATCTAAGGTAAATTGGCCATAAGGGCAACTAGGGGAATTTTCGTAATTTGACATGTCAAAGGTCAAAATGTAACCAAGAGATATATAATTGAACTTCTAGAGGTGAAATGAATATCTCGATGAAATTTGAACTCAATTTGACCAAAGATTGGCTTTTTCTTGCTAAGGAAGTGAGGAATGGAAAGATGGTAATTTTCAGGTCAAATGTGGTCAAAAAAGATCTAAGAAGGGGGAAATGGTATTTGAAACCATTTTGTGAAATTTGGTGAAGTTTGAAGTTAAATGGACCAAGTTTGAGACTTTTCTTATAAGTGAAGCTAAAAATGACATTTTGGTAATTTTGGTTAGTCAAACTTGGTCAAACCCTAGTCAAATATGGTAAAAAAGAGTCAAACCTGGTCAAGGGTAGGAAGAATACATGGTTGAAAGTGGATGAAAGAAAATCTATGAATTTAATTGTAAATGGAGACATATTTGAGGATTTTATGGAGGTAATTTCCTTTTAACCAAGGGTTATGAGGCTTAAAAGGCACTTTCACCCCAAGCACCTCTTGAAAACTTTAGAGAATGAGGTAACCTAGTTTTGAGGTAGGAAATAAGCTTCAAAAAATGTGGAAGAGCCCCCATTTCCCTTGGTTAAAAAGCCTAAACCACTACTAACCATGTAAAGGCCTTAATCCTCTACCATTTTAACCCTTTCACCCATTTTCCATCCTTATTCATTCCCAAACACTCCAACTCACTTTTTGCTCTTCCTCTGCCTATTTAGCATGTCGTAAACCCTCAAAACATAGAAAATCACCAAAAGAATGAAACAGAAATAAGAGAAAAAAAGCTTGTAAGTGATAAATCAAGGAGAAAATGTGTTTGTTATAAAGGAGGGCTTAAGAGTTTGGTTTCTTTCTTCTCCAAGAGGTGGCCACAGCTTTGGGATGTTTATTTTGAGGTGAGAAAATTTATTTTGCTATACCTTGGTTTCCTCTTATTTAAACAACAACTTTTTTGCTCATAAAAACCATTGGTTATTGAGATCAAGCTTGGTAAGAGGGAGGAGAACTGTGGAGCTTCGAAAATGAGTTTTGATTTGAGATTTTCTACCAAGGTAAGGAGGTCATTTTGGTTTGTTTATGTGAAATAAAAAAATGTTGCCCCTAGGCTTAGAAATGTTGATTGGTCAAGTGGTTATTTTACTATATAGTTAAGGGACTCCAAGGAGACTAGGAAAGGAATCTTGGTGCTTGAAACTTGAGCTTGCAAGGTAGTGATCTACACAAGGTTAAGGTGTTCTAACCTTTATTTCTTTGTGAATCTTTGGCCATGTTTTAGCGTTTTAAAAGCTAGGGAAAATGGTAGGGCAAATGGGGCACAAGGTGACCAATAGAGCAAAAGAAGGCTCATGTGGCACTAAGGTTAGACCTAGCTCCTAGTTTTGGGCAATAGGTGGTGTCCTTGGTGCATGGGCTATAAAATGGTGTGTGGATAAAGCATTGGATGCTTGGTAGATGAGTGTAGCTGAACCTTCAAGATTTGGCAAGCACAAGAAAGGTGTGCCTCAGTTTGGGTGTGTAGGTGTTGTGATCGAGCTCAAAGGCTCGGTATGTGGTTATGCGTTTGTGGCATGGGCTCCTAGGTGCATGAGTATTTTGGGTGCCTAGGAGCATGGTGAGTTGGGTGTAACAAGGTGCACATGCATACGCCCAAAGGGTCATGCTGCCATGTGTGCCAAAAGGGCTCTCGATGGCACACCTAGGGTTGCGCGTGTACATACGCCTATGGGCTCATGGTTGTGCGCACCTACGAGGTTGCACGGGCATGCCTTAGGGGCTTGGTTTCCATGTTGGCCTTGGGTTATGCTTTGGACATGACCCATAAAGGGGAGCCCATGGTAGAAACCCTAGGGCCTAAATGGCACTCAAGCCTACTAAATGACTTAGGCCACAAATAAGCACACATATCGACCTAGTGGGGCATAGGACCTAAGATGGGGCAAAATACATCCAAAGGCACTAGGCCACACATCAAATTGGTTCAAACCCTATTACATACAATAAGGGAGTTTTTGAGCTAGCGAAATCTGGCAAGCTTAAGGGCAAATGTAAGGATGCCTGCTCAAGGGCAAAAATGGACCAATGGGTATTTTGTTTGTTTGTTGTTTATTTGTTTATTTGCTTGTGTGAGAAGTATGAGGAGTCATACACCCAAAGGAGCATGATATGATGATCATTATATACTGCTCCACGCCATATGAGCTCGTGGCACACTCATATAGTTCATGGGCAAGGTTTATGCATGCATGGAAACGTATGCATATGGTCCATTATGTGTGTTGTTGTTATGTATTGTTTGTTTTATAATACCTTACTAAGTATTTTATATATTTACCCTTATTGTTAATGTGCATATAACATCGTCCAAGAGACAAATAATCCACAGTAATTATTTGATACTTATTTGTTAGTTTCTCATAAGTACATTTTGCATACACTACATATTCATTTTTCATATGTTGCATGCACTTATGGTCAAAGTCTAACTCCAAACTTATTTGCCTTATATAGCAAAGTAATCGGGGAAGGACTTCTTAGGTCACTTCTCACTTGGGTTTCTCTCTCCCAAGCAAAGGCAGGCCTACCAATCATTTGGGTCATCACTATTTTGTTGTACGGTGGTAGTAGCTAGTAGGAGGTCTACTGATATTGACTTTGATTTAGCATAATCGTGGCATGTATTATTATTAATTCGGGTTAGGCTTATCAACCCATAACATTACTTGCTTAGGTTGATAGGCAAAACACTTAGATATTGTGTTGACATAGTATTTACTTGCTATGAGTGTAGTTTTCATCCATTATTTGGCATGATATATTATTTCTGCATGCATGAGTATTAAAAATGTTTTTCTTACACCGCCGCACATATTTATTTCATGTTTTCTTTAAATCTTGCCAAACCATTATCTTAGTTTAATAAACTTAAGTGTTTTATTGGAATTAAGTAAATGTTTTTGTTAACTCTCAAGTAAACACTAAACGCTAGGTAAGTGACTAGGATTTATATAGGAAATCTCGGCAAAAGATCCTGGAAATGAGGAACGATTCTGGCCTAATTAAGAGTTTAGATTAGGCAACAGAATAATTTAGCCTAATTAAGAAATTAATTAGGTATTTATTAGGACGGTTCCTCACATACAACCTCTTTAATTTTAAAGGAAATAATTACTAAAATTAACAGAAAAACTAAATTGCATCTAATCTTTATTGGAATGCTCTAATAAGCTTGAGAAATGGGATACATTGGCTGGCCATGACCTATTTGTTAGTTTGAATCAGACTTGGTTCTCATAGAAGCAAAATAAACAAGCTCACAGCACATGTGCAAAAATTTTTTCAAACTCATGTAAAGTCTTCATCCATTAATGTCACCTAGCAGGGTCCTCTTCTTCCAATTTTGAAAAATTTACCTTTGTGGCTAGCCTACTTCGATAATAATTACATGAAAGTTGAGTTGCAAAAAAGAAAAATATCTATATAATAAGTAGTAGAATCTTTTGTCTCAATTAGGACTTGAAACTAAATGTTAAGTTAAGACTAAACCACTCTTATAGCTTGCATCATAAGATTATGTGTATCAAAAGATGCTAAAATTTTATTTTTCTAAAATGAATTGCCTTAAATACTTCTTGCTTCTTTCTTATCACTTCCATTGGGTATTGTTTTTTATACTCTTTAGTTTGCGTATACAATACTCTTGTAGTTACCCTTATATCCTCCTTAATAGTTGCAAATCTTAAGCATGTCCTATTGCTACTGCATCCTGCACGACCACTATGTCAGCTCCCTTATTTGTCATTATTGTTTAATCTCGCCCTGTCAACTGCTCTATCCTACCTCCATTGTCTAACCTTGTCCTATGTCATCATTCTCAAGTGATGTCAAATCAATGAGGAGTAGCTGATCGTGATTCCTTTTACCTTTTCATGTTCCTAATTTTGATTTGCCACCATCCAACATCCTCGTGGTTTGTTGGCCTACCTATAACTTGCTTATGCCACCGCCGTTGGAGCCACAGTTGCCTGCAATTCGTATTGTGATTTGCAGTAAGCCAAGGAAGCAATGGCAGCAGAAGGCACTAAATGTTAACTCATGAAGCAGATCTTTTTTTATTTTCCAGATTATATAAATCACCTTATGTTTCCCAAAAATTGCAATATTGTCATATGATTTAGAAAACTACATTTTTGTTCTCTACATTGGATATTCAAATCGTGTTTAGATAATATTTCTTATCTTTGTATTAATATTCCAACAAATGCATTCATGCTCATACTTGTACATATAGCTTGAACTATTTGTGTATATCAATCAACTTACTTGTATGTTAAGATTTATACCGACAACCTTATTTGTATATTAAAATTTATATCAAACATCTTACTTAAAAATTGAACTTATATATCTAAAACTACTGTATATATATATATATCATGTAATTATAAATAAGCAAGAAAAAAAAAAGAAATAATTATGCAAACAAAAATTTGAATAAATTGAGAGGAAATAAAAAATTCAATATACATTTGTCTCACACCAATATATACATATATATATATATATATATATATATATATATATATATATATATATATATATATATATCAATTTTTTTATTTATGCATATCTTTTAATTTTGGTGAAAACACAGTTAAAGGTTACTCACATGTATTTCTACTACAAAGGGTACAATTGGTGCAAATCTATTGTTCAATTTGTATGTATCTCTAACCTTATTTATACATCAAGTTCATACATATTTGACATATGATTTATACATATCACTATTGTAATACTATTAACTAAATTTTGTCCTAATTTTGATTTTATTTCCAAAAATATAAAATCTATGTATAAATTGTATGAAAATATAAATAGTATAAATTTTGATTTTATTTACAAAAATATAAAATCTATGTATAAATTGTATGAAAATATATATAGTATATATTTAAATGAATATAAATTTATGCACACATAATATTCATACTAGAATTTGCACACATTTGTTGTCTGATTGGTAAATATCTCTAATTTTGGCAAGGAACATGTTTTGACTCATGCGCACATATTCTTTGGCGGAAACATTGAACTCGTACACATTCTCTTATTGCTTTTGTACATGTATGTCACATGTTTTGTAAGGTCATACATATTTATCATCTAATTTGTACATATCTCATATTTTTTATGGGAGGTTCAACCCATACATACTATTGAAGTTATTGGTAACATATTTGATATCTCATTTGTACATGTCTCATACATTATTTGTATAGATTGCTCACTTTCTTTGTATATTGAGTTTGTATATATCTTATATCTAATTTGTATCCAAGTCCAACTTTGACAAAAATCAAGATTTGATATATTTACACTTATTTTATACTATGAATAATAGTATTTTTTTTGAAAGTAAAAGAAACTTGATTTAACTAAGAAAATGTAGCCAACAACCAATCTAGAGAGGGGGTATCCCAAGCCACCATCCTTGTAAAACGGATGCCCCTTCTAGCTTAGATATGGCCATCTCTGTTTGATGAACATTTGACAAAAGAAAAGATGCAATCCATAAAGAAACAACCTAGAGTATGAGCCTTATTTATGATGGCTCCAAATAAAATAAAGAAGATGAAACACCTTTCTGAAGTTTAGAAATAATAATTAGAAAATCAGATTCAATCACAAAAAGTGTCATAAAATTGTAGGAAATGAGGGCCCACGCTAGCTACCACATTTACCAACACAAAATTGTCTAAAATAGGGCGTCAGGAAATCGTAGAAAAAAGGGTCCACAGATTTTGTTAAATCTTCATCAGAAAATTGTAGAAAATAAGGCAATCAACAAATCATTGCAAGGTTCGAGGATTATCCGACAATTATTATTTTTGACAATTTTATTTCCTACTATTTAGTCTAATGATTTTTTTAGTAGGAAATATTATTTCAGATGATTTTCCTATGACTAAGATAGTCTAAAAAACCCTGGTCTCTTGTAGTGGTTTCGGCTAGCAGCAAAAGACAATACTCCTTGCAAGTGATAGCAAGCAAACCAAAAGTAACCCATGAAGAAGCAGGAGATTCCCGGAGTAAGCAAACCCAATGAAAACAAAAGTCCTAGTTGGAGTGAACTTTGTTCCCAAGAGGTTGCTCTTAGAGATAAGAGGGGACTATTTTCAATCAACACAATTTGTTTCGGTTTTATGAATGATAGCATTGAAATTTCAATATATAGAAGTATAAGGGGGTTTGGTGCACATTAAACTTACCCTTTACCTCCCCAAAAAAATAAATAAATAAAACCTAAGGGAACTTGTGAAAACATAAAAGCAATAAAACATATTTTTTTCCCATATTTCCTTGGGCGCCCACAAAGTCGGTCATGCACTTGAAGCCCGTTTTATTGGTTAGATTGGGCTTACGAATCTCCTTTTCGAGCCCCATTTCAATAATATATTAACAAATACATAACTTTTCCTATCCCTTATCTTATTAATTCTAATTAGTACTAAACTTATTAAGAATTTTATTGTAAAACTTTATAAACTTTTGTACTTACAGTTTAATTTTCTTGAAAAAGCAAGAGGAGCCAAATAATTTTTCTGCATTCAGTCGTATTAATAGCGCATAAGATTTAATGATTTTTTTTGTACTAATTCTCGTTATTTGTTTACCATTTTTATTTGTTCTCCATTTTCTTGTTTGTCTTTGACATCGGCCACTAATGTTGGTGGGCAAATTCAATTCCAATAGATAGTGATTAAGGCATCTGTACCAATCTACCTGGCAAATGCTTGGCTTCACCCCTGTTAGCTCCAACTCACTAAACTATGACTTCAAACTACCATTATTTTTCTTTCTTACCTTTTTTTCCTCATAAAAAATCAGATTGCTAGAGTCAACAAAATATATAGAGTTGCCAGGCATCCTCCCCTAGCATTGGTGGACAGAGCTCTATAGATAGGCTAGGCACGCCTTTTACACATTCTCTTGTTTTATTCCCTTCGTTCCACTCGCTTTTTGCTTACTTTCGGCACTTCAAAAGGTCAAACTTTTTCTTTCTTCGGTGTTCTTTTGCATGTGCTAATATTTTGGACCGTTCTAAAATACGGGTGGGGTATTAGTGCCCTGTTTTCCACCGTCGGATCAAAAGATTAGATTTTGGTTCAAATCTTTTTTCTCAACTAAACTTTTAATTTTTTGTCGTTTTAGTCCCAAATATTTTTTTTTTCTATTACCTAGACTATTGCATTCAGATAAAGTAAGAAGAAGTTTTAAAGCAACCTGTTTTTGTAGGTTATAGGTCATCTTGAAATCAATGATTCAGTTAACCCAAGTAGCTGATCATGCTGCCGTCCATGAAGCCACCAAGCCCAGCCGCCGATTCCAGATCCCAGGCCTTCGATCGCATTGCCATCAATCGCACCACCAACCCCAGTCGCCAATTGCGAATCGCAGGTTGTCAATCGCAAATTCCAAGCTCCTGGAGTGGAAATCACATGGCGGCTGGTTGTGAAACCCAACCCGCTGTCACCGATCATAGTCGTCGATCGTGGTGGCCGATTGTGAAAACGAGCCTGCTTCGCAGTCGCTTACAAGAATTGACTGGAGCCTGCCGTGCCTCCTCAGCTCTTCCATCGAGCAAAAGGAGGAGGGTCGTGGCAACGCCAATCACTCATGTGGCTTCCGTCCGTGCCTGCTTTGCTTGCTTTGTTCGGGATGCCGAAGACGACTATGGTGGTCGGCCGCCGTGAGAGAAGCAGGACAAACCGGAGAACCATATCTAATCATTTGACTCCTTGGTCAAACTGTTGTGTGGTCCTGCTTTTAGTGTGTTTGTTCGTTTTAATCCTTATCTCCTCTCTGTTTTGTAGTTCAGTTACTGCCAACATAATTTACTTAATCATTTTCATACGATTTTTTTTTATTTTAATTTAAGTCATGAATTGCATCAAATTTTAGGCTATTTATCCAATTATTTAATTTACTTAATATTTTTAAGTAAATTGTTATTGGTGAATTTAGTAAAATCCTAAAATAGATTTATTTCATTCAAATCTGATTGGTCTTGTATACCATATAATGCATTCGATCAACTTAGGAAAATTGATTGTTTGCAATTCCTAAAAACACATTGCTACAAAAATGTAAGTAAAGTATTCGTATATATCTTTTTTTACTTGAAATCAATTTTATTTGAAAGACAATTTTATTTAGGTGAAATAATCCACTGATTATAAACTTTCTATCATACTATTAATTTTTTATCAATTTTTTGTTTTTGGGCATTAAAAAAGATAAATTTATAAAAATCTAATAACACCATAAAAATTTTATTTCGAATTGATTATCACACCTACATAATATTAGCTTAGTTATGAAATTGGTTATAGGTGAAAAGGATATAAAAATAAAAATAAGTCATTTTAGATTAAATTAACTTAATTTAAAATGAATTGGCTTAGTTTTTTAGATTAAGTTAAAATGAATTAGCTCAGTCAACTCATATAGTCATAACTTCATCACCTTTTTTGGAATGTTTAGAAACATTGGGGACTAAATACAAGATAAAGAAAATAATAGGGATTAGTGTAATATTTAGCAAAAAGAGATTCTAATAGGCCTAATTGATGATATATATTTTTTTAAATCCAACTGATGATTTTTTTTTATCCAAGCTAAAGGAAAAAAAAATACAGCAATCACTAAATATAAGATTTTTATACCTAATTACGTAATTGATTTTATTATTTTTAATCCATATATATATATATATATATATATAATTCAATCAATTTTATTTTTACTTGATAAATTAGTTAACAAAAATAGTTTATAAAATAATCAGGATAGAGAGAGTATTTTTTATATTACCACTAAATTATCATTTCAAGTTTTATTTTCATTTTTTTTATTTTTGAGCAAAAGTATAGAAAAAAAATTAAAAATAGCACATACTTTTTTTCATCCTTCTTAATTTGTGTACACTTTACAAATGGTGCAAACAATCTAGATATATAGAGTAATGTTTATTTTATATAATTATATACACTTTTTATATCTTTAGTTAATAATTAAATTTTTTGGGCCTAAAAAGAAATGATTTATTGGTTTCACGATATTTAATTATATATATGATAATTATATTTAAAAAATTGAATATCATTAAATATGATTCTATTAATTAATTATACCTTTTATTGACTACATATTCCTACTTATTATCATATTAACATTATTATTACTATGATTACTGTAAAAAATAATACTAATAAGAACAAATTGCCTAACCTTAACCCTAAACCTTAATCCTAACTCTAATCCCTAACCCTAAACTCTAATCCCTAATCTCTAATCCTTAATGCTAAACCTTAAATCCCTAAACCAACAGAACTAACCCTAACCAATATCTCATATCACTTAATCTGAATCTGATACCACAACAACTATAATCTCATACCACTTAACCTGAATCCAATATCACAACAACCAAAATCTCAAACCTTTTAACTAGAATCTGATACCACAATAACCATAATTTCATACAACTTAACCTGAATCATATACCATAACAACAAGAATCTCATACCACTTAAACTGAACCTCTCACTACTTAACTTGAATCCTATACCACAAGTACCTAAATCTTATACCACTTAACCTCAACCCGATACCACAACTTGAATTTCATACCATTTAACTTGAATCTCATACCCTTTAACTTCAATCCAATATCATAATTTGAATCTCATACCACTTAACCTCATTTCTACTCCATAACAACTAGAATCTCATATGAATTAACCTGAATCTCGTACCACTTAACCTCAACCTGATATAACAACCTAAATCTCGTAACACTCAACCTGAATCCTATACTATAACAACCAGAATCTCATACCACTTAACTTGAATCTTATACCACAACAACCAAAATCTTATACCACTTAACCTGAATCTCATATCTCTTTACCTAAATCGTATACTACAACAACCTGAATCTCATACCACTTAATGTGAATTTCTTACCACTTAACCTGAATCTCTTACCACTTTACCTGAATTCCATACCATAACAACCAGGATCTTATACCACTCAACCTGAATCTTATACCACAACTAGAATCTCATATCACAAGAACCTAAATCTCATGCCACTTTACCTGAATCCTGTACCACAATAACTAGGATCTCATACCACTTAACTTGAATCTTATACCACAACCACAATCTCATATCACAAGAACCTGAATCTCATACCACTTTACTTGAATCCTATACAACAGTAACCAAAATCTCATACCATTTAACCTGAATCTTATACCACAATAACCTGAATTTCATACCACTTTACCTGAATTCCATATCACTTAACTTAAATCTTATACCACAACCAAAATCTCATACTATAAGAACCTAAATTTTATATCACTTTACCTGAATCCTATACTACAATAACCAGAATCCCATACCACTTTATCTAAATCATATACCATACAACCAGAATCTTATACCACTTAACCTCAATGCTATACAACAACTTGAATCTTATACTAGTTAACCTGAATTGCATACCACTTAACCTGAATCCTATACCCTAACAACCATAATTGCATACCCTTTAAACTGAGTTCTATACCATAACCAGAATCTCATACCATAAGAGCCTAAATTTTATACCACTTTACTTGAATCCTATAACATAACAACCAAAATCTTATACCATTTTACCTGAACCTTATACTAGACAACCAGAATCTCATACCACATGACCTAAATCTCTTACCACTTTACCTCAATCCAATACCACAACTTGAATCTCTTATCAGTTAATCTGAATCACATACCACTTAACCTAAATCCTATACCACAATAACCAGAATCTCATACCACTTAACTTGAATCCTAGACCACAACTTGAATCTCATACTACAAAAACCTGAATCTCATACCATTTAACCTGAATGTGCTACCATAAATATACCACATGGACCTCAATTTTATACCAATTAATCTGATTATGATACTAGATGAACCTGAATTTGATACCATATATATACCATATATTTTAATTTTTATACCATACCATAAAAACTTGAATCTCGTACCACATATATACCACATAACCTAAATCATATACCATGTAACCTAAATCTCATACCACATCAATCTTATATCACATAAACCTGAATCTCATGCCATGTCAACCTGATTCTCATACCATTTGAATTTGAGATCACATGAACCATTTAATTTGAATTTGATACCACCTAACCTAAATATTATACCATTTAGCCTGAATTACATGCTGCATAACCTGTAACCCATTGTTCAGGTTACATTGTGATTTTCTTATTTTGTATACTTTTGTTGCATTTCTAAACTTAGGTCCTTAATTGATCAAAAAATAAAAGTTCAGGGATGAGCCATGGAAAGGGGGGTATTGGTGCCCCCTTTGGTATTTTAGAACGTTCCTAATATTTTAGGGTGCTCGTGCTTCTTTTGAAACTTCTAGCAGCACCTTGTATATTCATTAATGCATATATACTTCATTTACTTTAAGTTTTCCACAAGAATAATGAATTCTTTAAATTGTACTTGCGCCGAAGGTTCACTCTATCTTGCTAGAGTATTTAAATATGACTTAATCTAACATTTCAAAGGATGTGAAAGAAGTGAACTGCTTATATATGGTGGTGAACTTATGACCTATCAACTTAGCAATTTGTTTATATATGACGGTGAATTCATGACTTATTAACTTAAATTTTAGGGTTCAAGCAAAACTGAACAACATATGTTTTTAGCTTGCTTGGGTGAAGTCCTCAATCGTCGACACCTTAACAAGTGGCACCAGAGTTGATAATTCAGCTTGGCTGGTGATTGATGGAAATTATACCTTCCATGACCCTACCTATGGTTGAGCAAAGTCCAAAAGCAAGGTGATGACTCATAAGTTGCTCCTTACACTTGAGTAGATTGAGTAAATTGTTGTTGTCTCAAATTTCTAATTCAATTAGAAGTGATGCCCATTATGGAATGAATTACATGTAAGGGCAGATTGTTGTTCTATTCATATGTGACTTAATTTGAGATTGGATAAATATGAAAGGACAACACTACTTGTATATAGTGGTGAACTCATGACTAATTAATTTAATTTTTGAGTTAGGCTGAACACATGTTTGTGGGTGGAGTGGGTGTAATATTCCTACTATCCACTAGAGTAGAGCTAGAAAATTATATCAGTGGGGGCAACAAAATATACAATTAATGCTTTTTTGTGCTATGAAAAATGTACTGGCTAATAGTAAAATATATTATTGCTAAAAAATATTAACATTACATTTAAAACTAGATTAGATTTCACAACTCATAATTGAGGGGATGTGGGAAGCAAATGGTAAAACAGTATTGTTTATGGAAATAAAAAAAAAAGAATTATAAAAAAGGCATTTCATACTAGTTTTACTTTTTTTTTGAAATATACTAATATTGTTCTTAAGATGTAATTGTTTATGAGTTATTTCTTGAGAATTGATGATTGATTAATACTCATAAAGAAGAAAGACTATGATAATGGTACATCTTGATGATTAAAAGAGGTTAGATTGAGAGAAAATTAAGAAATATTGAAAATTTGCATATACCATTTTAGTTTGAGAAATTTCAGCAATAGATCAAGATATTTTGTTTATTCTATACTAAAACATGATTGGAACCTAGGCTTATATCATATCATTGAAATGGTCTAATGGTCTATGACTATATTTTAACATAGAAAAAATGAAATTCTATTTGGAGGCTTGAGTAAGAAATTATGTTGATTCTTATAAGACATCGTTGAAATGATGGGCATTGCACAAGTATAAAAATTAAGGATTAAATTGCACTGATTGGTTGATTTAAAAATTAAAAATAAAATATAAATTATAGCTTGAGAATTCTAGTTTTGTGGGAATTTTACTGATTGCAATTTAAAGTTTTCTACAAAGAGTTATTGTCACTCGTATGAGTATACAATTTCAGCTAAAGATCAAGATATTTCTGTTGGTTCTATATTAAAATGTGACCGGAACCTAGGTTTATAATATATCACTGAAATGCTTTATAAGTCTATTTTAACATAGAAGAAATGAAATTCAATTTAGAGGCTTAAGTAAAGAGTTATCTTGATTCTCACAAGACATCGTCAAAATAACAGGCATTGCACAAGTCTAAAAATTGAGAATTAAACTGCATCGATTGACTAATATAAAAATTGTAAATAAAATATATGTTATACCTTGAAAATTATATTTTCATATAAATTTTATAGATTGTAATTTAAAGTTTCTTACAAAGAGTTATGGTCATTCTCATATGAGTACGCAATTTTAAGTTGAACTAAAGCTTTTGGAAATTAAATTAGGATTTAATGATAGTTCATACTATTTTGATTAAGTTCAAGAACATGAGTGATTAATGTTGGATGAGAGATCCGACTCTAATCAGTGCTGTTGCAATTGCAAAAATGAGAACTTGCACGTGGGGCTGCATTGAGGATTGGGACTTGGGCAGTAAGAGGCATAGTTTTGGGAGCAAATGATTGAAATAAAAAACCTAGATGACTATACTTGATTACAATTTAAGTCCCAAAGTTATTGACTTGTATGATTATATGCATAGAACTTTAAATTGTCCAACAAGATGTGATTTCCTTACATAATTGACAAAAAATGTCTGAGTTACAGACTTAGGTGATCAAAGTATCATGGTCATCAGAGTTCTTTGCTCAATTCATAGCCCCAAGATGTCCAATGGAGCGATTGACTGAGTCACTATAATAGAAGGGGTTATCTGGGTATTTAGGCAATTGATATTTAACTAAAGTTTGTGCACCATGTTAATAATTTGACCAAAGTTTAGTGTGGTCATTTACCCCCACTCAAATATGAATAACTTTACCCCTACCACTCCCTAACATAGGGATAATGAACTGTGGGGTCTAAACCCAAGCCATGCAAATGGAGTTCATGATTCTTTAATATCTCAAGTTCGAATTTTATGAATAAATAAATAGATTTTGTGAATTGTGAGAGCTATGCCTCTTAACCAGTGGTTTTGCTCCAAAAAAACTACAGACAACAGTTCATAGTATTCACAAAACGGAGTCTGACTCTATCTTACGGGTGTTTAAAATTAAAAATTCTTAAACTTAGTAGCTGACAAGTATTATAGGCAACCTACTTGGGGACTGGGGTTGTTTGATTTCACTCTCACAAGACCTCGAGTTCTTGGTTCCGTTCCAATTTGGGGAGGAACCAAGCCCAAATGAAATCAAACTGAAATAAAATACAATTTTTATGAGCCTGAAATCTTTGTGTTATTGTTTACCGTTACTACAATTAAAGGTATATGAAACCAAATTATGGGCATATTCTTCCTGTCAAACATAAAACCCTAAAGCTTATATGTTTTGAGGATTGTTACATGCAGGGTCATATTCATGCTCATTGTGCAACGATGATGGCTATCTATCTTTGGTAGAGAAAATTAATTACAAGAAATCCTTGTTTTAATTGTATTTTAATCCTAACCCTTTGACCTAGCTTGGCTAAGGGTTCATATGGGTATGGGAGATGGTCTAGGATTTAAATACTGACCTTCCCACTTCCTACAACATACCTTAAAAAAGCTGATTCGGTTGTCATTCTAGTTCCTTGAAAAGCTGGCATGCCCTTTTCTTAATTACTTATTCCTCCGTTTCGCATTAATTGACAATTTTATTTTATTTTACTGAAGTTTGACATGAACATATTTATATTAAAATATATTTAAAAAAAATCTTAAAAGTGATATTTAGAAACTATAATCTTTAAAGTTTCATTTTCATATAAAATATTCATATTTTACAATAAATTTTGAAAGAAATAAAATTATAAATTAATTGTTATAAATAATAAAAGGGTCAATTTTTGTGAAATGGGGAGAGTATATAGTATATCTCTATTTGTGACATTGTATGATGCTTCTAAATATTAGAAAAAAAACTATAAATTAACAAACTCCTATAGTAAATTTAACTTTTGAATAAATACAGGACCATTAGATAGTGCTTTCAGTATTTTTTCCAATTTAAATTTCTAATATTTTTTTTAGCTCCCACGGCGTTTTTAACTTATTAGATATCAGACTATTCTTTGTTTGTTAATCTGTGCTTGCCGCTGGTCCAGAGATATTTTATGCTAGAAAAATCATAGAGAACTTTATAACATCGATTTTATTTATAGTAATAATTTTTGCTATTTGGGCTATCGTTCTGAGTTAACAAATTATAGAATAGTGTAGTTAAGTATTTGCAATAAATTCGTATTTAGATTTTAAAAAATTTATCCTTATTAACTTTTTTTGGAAAAAAGATATGAAATTAATATAGAAACGACACTACAACATCCTGGTGCTTACACCAATACAAACCATCAACACCTCTGAACATTAAAAGAAAAAACAAACAGCTTCCAGCACAAAGCTGAACAAAACTCTCCTCCTGGGCGTGAACTGCAGGACAAGCCACAACCAAAACTCTGAAACTAAATCCAGCAGATAAGTGGCGAAGATCGTCGAACTCCTTCCTCAACTTAAATACATGTTTGGAGAATAATTGAGTTTTGTATATGCAAATACATGAATGATGGTCAATTAAAATATAAACTTCCAAAAGTAACTTTTAAACTCCCAAGTTGTTTTAACACTTCTTAAAAAAATATATATTTGATTAGTCTGGCCTTTAGGTCTTTTAAAATCCAATTTTAATACATAGTGGTTACACAATTTGGAAATTTGGAAGAGGCTTCTGGTCGGAATATGATGCCGAGGCATGTCATGAATATTCATGATTATCTGCATGTCGAATTAGCGTATCCAGTTATAACCTCGCATAAGCTGAATTTAAGTCGCACAAAATATCATGGAAGTGGAAACGGAGAGTGGGAACGGAAGTGAAAAATCATTATTTTTTAAAATTGAAGTAAGTAAAAGTGTTGTGAAAATTAAAGTGAGAATGACAATTGAAAACAAAAGCGGGAGTGTTAAAGTAGGAATGACAACCGAAAATATAATGATTGTGTAACTTAGAGTTAGAGATGAATACAATGACTATAAACTTTAGTAGGTTTATTACCTTTAGTTTATCATTTTCATTTCTTTTATTGTGAATTAGTTAGTAGCTTAAGTGGTTATAGTTATCTCTTCTCCCTTTCCTTTCTGTTGGCCTTCTTTCTGGAACCAATTTAGATGCTTTTGATTACTGAAACCCAACAAAGTCTTTAGTTATAAACAAGCAATGAAAGAAGACAATGGTTGACCTCGAAATTTTTTGCAAGTGTGGTTTTATTTTCACTAATGGAATTCTAATCTTATGTTGGCTATTAAAAGTTGGAGTTTTTGTTTAGCAATTACTTTATGGAAAATTACCAACGAGAAACATGCTGGTTGAGAGGAATATACTGAGTAGTCAAGACGCAACTTGCTCCTTGTGCAAAAGAGAAACTGAAACGATCCCTCACTTATTTCTGCTTTGTAATTATGTGTGGAAGATGTGAACTTTGATATTGAAGGACTGGAGCTTGCAATGGCTAGTCCCAAATACAATATTACAATTTTTCATCCAGTGGAAGGAATATTCAGGACAAGTCAAATCAGAGGAAGTGTGGATGTTGTTCTTCTATGTCACTGTTTGAACGATTTGGCAAGTAAGAAATGATAAGATTTTCAATGGGAAAGAGATAGAGTCTCTCATTGCATATGATATAGTTAAAATGAGGGTTGGGTGGTGGATCATGGCGAAGTGACAGCAGAGCAAAATCACAATCTTTGATGTTTTAGTTGATCTAGCAAATGTGGGAATAGAAAAGGAAGAAGTGAAGAACCAAAGGTTATCACGGTGGGAGGCTTCAATCCATGATAGTATGAAATTCAATGTGGATGCAGCAGTAAATCCAAGGCTAAAAAAAGCTACTATTGGTGGCATCCTCCAAAATAGTGAAGGCAAGGTGTTGTGTATTTTCTCCAAGCCAATGAAGATGAGAGAAGTAGTAGAAATAGAAATGGAAGCAATATTGGAAGCTTTGAGCATTATGAATAAGAGGAAGGACATATTGAAAGATAGATTAATAGTAGAAACTGACTCAAAATTGGCCACAAGCTGGATCAAGGAAATTGAAAAGGGACCGTGGAGACTAATGGATGCTCTCAGACATATTGAAAGCTTGAAGAAGAGCTTCCAAAACTGTAGCATTGTTTATACTCCAAGAGAGGCTAATGAAAAAGCTGATGCATTAGCCAAACCTAGATTACAAATAGTACTACCCTTACAGCTTTGGTTTGTGTAATTTGCCTTAGTAGTTTGTGCTGTTACTTATGTTGATCTTTGCTTTGAATAAAATACTTGCTGCAGTTAAAAAAAAAAAATAGTCGGTATACTTATTAGTTATGAAAATATATAGAGAGTAAATGTGGCAAATTACTAGTCTTAGTCTTTGGAATTTTAGAGAAATTAATGAGGCTGAGGATCAGAGGAAGGGCAAAAGAAAATTGGATCACGGTCAAAAGGATCAGTGATGAAATATGAATTGAAAATATTAGAATGTGAGAGATTAAAGATTAGGTTTCTGTTTGATTTCTCTTTTTTGGGTTTTGGGTGCTGTAATTCCTGGCACTAAAGTATATATCTTATTGGTATTTTTTGAGAGGGGAGGGGGTGGTGGTTTGGAACTTTGAGGCTAAGGTGATTTATCTAGGTTTTCAGGTTTGAAGGGATGATTGTAGTTTTTATGTTTTGGTAGTAGATTATTGATGCAACATTAGGGGTGTAAGCTATGACCCTAAACCCGAACCCGAATCCGAACCCAATCCTAATTTTTGATTTGGGTCGGGTTGATTAAAAAATATCAGAGCTGACCCTATAATACAATATATAAAAGTCCAGCCCACCCTTATAATACATTATATAATATAAGGGCCCAGCCGAAACCATTATCAAAACCCAAATAATTGACCCAATCCTAATTCCCTGAATCCTAATCTCTTCGTTCCAACCTTAGTCTTCTTCCTATTTCCTAATTCTAATTCGTTCCCATTCACCTCAACCAAGCAGAGATCATCGGCATCGACCTAGACTTTGTCATCATTGTTTCACCGGCCTTTAGCCTTTGACCTCCCTCCTTTCCTTGTTGTCCTTCCCTTGATTTGGAATCACCTCCCAAATCGCCTCCTCCTAGTCGCGACTCATGAGCCACCAGCCACTGTGTTTGTCCTGCCACTAAGTCCAAGCACTCTTGCTGCTCTCATCATCCTTTCGGCCAATCAACGCTTTGCTGCCACTCTATTCCCAATCAGTCACCACCACCAATGAGCCATTCACCATTTGTTAATAGTCACTGCCGCAGAACTTTCGAAGAGTCACTTCACAGCATTGTTGTTCGCCAACACGGAATCGGGTCAACTCGACCTTAATCCGACCCTAATCAGGTTAGGGTTGGTTCAGGTTATTACATAAATGGGGTCAGGTTAGGGTTAGGGTTAATTGGGTTTGAAGCAGGCTACAAAAATTGGGTTTCAACTCAAACCCGACCCTGCAACTTGAACTTTTAGCCCAACGTAACACGTTCTAATATTTTTCTAGAACTGGTAAATTTACACTCTATATTTGTGTAACAAAAATAGCAATTTAAATCTTCTCATTCCGAAATCATATTTCCAAATAAAACAAAATTAAGGAAAGGAGACGTGGGAAACGAAAATAAGGAACGAAGCAAGGAAAATAATGAAGGAAGCGGCTATTGAGTCCATCTAAGAACTCAGCAAATTATTTATGCGAGAGTTTTATAGTTTCATTTAGTTCTGTAAAAATTAAAGATAATTATGTCATACACACACACACACACTATCTGGTAATTTCTTTGAGTCATGTTGGATTTGTTCCAAGAAAATATTTAATTTTGATGATGACAAGTGTATTGTGTTATTGTGTTTAATCTCATTTTATTGGGTCAAAATAGATTTGTTAAAGTTGTGCTTAATTTCCAAGAATGTCAAGTAATTATCTCAAAAAATATGTTTTGAGAATATTGAGGAAAAATCACTTTTGAAAGAAACTAGTTTGAATCAAGTTTGATTTCAAAATGGCAAGTGTTTTTAAGTTGTTTTAAGCTTAATCCGTTAAAATCACAGTTTAATAGGTATGTCGTTTACCCAAGTTCAGCTCATTCCCAAGGTTACACCTTAACACGTTAAACTGGCTTAATTTGAAAGTTAAGTTTCCTGTAACTTTTGAAACAGCATCAGGTAACCTGTTAAAGAGAGTCTTAACCTGTTAAAGTCGAATTCTGAAGGCTCCGTTTCAAATACTGTAAGTGGCGCGTTTTGAGCCAAGATTTCAAATGGAACTCAGACCAATCAGAAGACGCCACCTGGATAGCTCTGTCGCGCATTTAATGCGCTGTCTCCTGCTGCTTTTTGACCGTTGAAAGGAAAAGTCGAGTTAACAGGTTAAACTCAGAACTTAATTCGAAATCTGGAAGTTCTGTCTTTTCGCGAAAAACAGAGCAACGGCTCTCCAGTTTTTAAGGGAGCTTTTCAGACATTTCCATGATGGTTTCAACGGTCTAATAGCTTCCTAAAGAGTATATTTACACTAAGAAACATGTTGAAAACAAAACTTGGCAACTAGAAAAAGGAATCATCCATCAAAGAGCAGAAATTAGAAAAGTTGCCAAGAACTTGTGCTTGTGCTTTCATTGGCTTATCTAGCATTGGTTGCTTTGTTCTTACCTTGTAACCACGAATTGTTGAGCTTGTCTTGAGTGATTGAGTGATTTCCTTGTAAGGGAAAAAGGGGTAGAAGGGTTTCTAGTTAGCCTTAGACAAAACTAGTGAGAGGTGAAGGTAGAAAGATCTACCTAAGTGTTGTATGCCTTTGAAGGCTCTTGTGTATCATTGTGGTTCATAGTAGAGAAGAAAACTCTCAAGTGGTGAGCTTGAGGAGAGGAGTAGGCTCTCAAGAGGAGAGTTCGAACCTCTATAAAAATTCCCTTGTCCAAGCTTCTTCTTCTCTCTACCTATTTGAGCTTTGGTGGGTGTTTTATGCAACTTGTTTTGGTTGAACTTGCTTGTTTTCAAAACTGCTTCAAAGATAGCTTTCAAAAGCAAATTCTAGGTGGATTGTGGTAGTCATTTTCTGAGTAAAATAGAGTTAATCATTGTTCTTCAAATTGAATTTGAGTTTGGGGTTTCAAGAATTAAATTGTGTTTTATTTTTGGAACCCAACCAATTCACCCCCCCGTCTTGGTTGCACTTGGGCCAACAATTGGTATCAGAGCTAGTGGCTGTGTTTTGATAAAATCCTACGATTTTCAAGCCTAAAGATCCATGGCAACCACTAGTATGCATCTTGAGGGGCAAAATCCATCTAGGCCACCATTGTTTGATTCTACAAATTTTAATTGGTGGAAAACTAGGATGGAAATTCACATTCAAGCAATTGATTATGCTTTATGGAGGATTATTAGGGATGGTCCTAAAACTCCTATAAAAGTAGTTGATGGTATACAAGTACCAAAAGATCGGACGGAATATGAACCGGGGGATGATCTTATGTGCACCATGAATGCAAAAGCTATGAATATTATATATTGTGCACTAACCCCCAATGTATTCAATTTGGTTTCTTCTTGTGGAAATGCTAGGGATATATGGAACAAGCTATTGGTGACTTATGAAGGAACCACACAAGTGAAGGACACCAAGATGCACATGCTTGTGAGGGCATATGAGTTGTTTACCATGGAGCCAAATGAAAGTATTCAAGAAATGTTTAGAAGATTTAATGAGATCCTCACACCACTCAAATTACTTGGGAAGGAGTATACAAATGAGGAGTTGGTGAGGAAGATCTTGTGGAGCTTACCTCCACCATGGAAGAGCATAGTTGAAGCCATCAATGAAGGAGGAAGCATCAAAACCATGCATATAGATGAGCTCTTTGGAAAGTTATTGACTTATGAGATGAAGGAACAAGTTGAAGAAAGATACATCAAGAAGAATAAGTCAATTGCTTTGAAGGCCCAAGAGGATAACTCATCATTAAGTGAAGATGGAGACATTGATGAGGCTCTCTTAGCAAAGAAGTTTAGCAAGATGTTTAAGAAATCAAGAAGCAAAAATTTCAAAAAGGAGAAGTATGAAAAGAGTAAAGGAGAGCATTCTAAAAAGAGGAATGAAGTTATTTGCTACAATTGCAAGGAGCCCGGGCACCTACAATTTGATTGTCCATTGAAGAAGAAGAAGAAGCACAAGAAGCAAAAGAAAAGAAGCAATAAGAAAAATGGAAAAACCATGAGAACATGGAGTGATAGTGATCAATCCTCAAGTGAAAGTTCAACTTCAAGTGATTCAAGTGAGGATGTCAACTTGTGCTTAATGATAGATGAAGATGAAGCATCATCAAGAAATCAAAGCTACTCCAATCTATGTCTTATGGCAAAAGAAGAAGATGAGGTAATAAGTTATTCAAGTGACTCTTCTAGCTCATACATATCTATAGGTAGTGAATACTTAGAATTACAAAATGCTTTCAATGCTCTTTACAAGGATTCTCAAAAACTTGCTAAACAAGTAGGTGAATTGAAAGTTTTGAATGCATCCTTGACTAAAGAAAGAGATGAGCTAAAAAAGGAGAACTTTGATCTCACACAATCTTTGTCTAGATTTGTCAAGGGAAAAGAAAAACTTGATTTGTTACTTGGAGTACAAAAGGGTGTTTATGATAAGGCCGGTATAGGTTTTAATCCATTAATGAAAGAAAGAAAATTTGGGAATAGATTTATTGATGCATCTTCATCCTCATCCTCATCAAGTAGTTCATTTGTAACATGTCATGCTTGTGGTGGAAAAGGTCATTATTTTTATGAATGCATGGTTAGAAAAGGAAATGTTCCTTTTGGCTACAAATTAGTATGGGTTCCTAAAGGAACTAAAATTATTGGAGCTAACCCTCAAGGACCCAAAGAGATTTGGGTACCAAAGATCAAAATTTGAGATTTGTTGTAGAGTGCTAGAGCATGGGGCAAAAATTAGAAGCATACACATGAAGCTCTATGCACCAAGAAATTGGGAATTTGAAGTTCAATGGCAAATGCTTGAGACAAAGTACATTTGTGGTAACATTGTTGATTTTATTTGGTTAATGGTAATTTTTTGATGCATTGAGCTATTTGGTTTTGATATGTTGCTTGATGAGTATATATAAGTTATTCATTATTCTTGGAAGATATGTGATATGTTTTATGAGTATCATGATGATTGTGGATTTGTTCAAATATTTTGATGATATGATTTTGTATGAAAAATATTATGTTACTAGCCTATTAGTTGATATTTGGCTATTTTGCTTGATCTAGAAAGGGGGAGAATTTTTTTTTATATGCTTGGACTAAAGGGGAGCATGCTTTCTTGCAAAAATTCCTTAGAGTTTATATGCCTTGATTAAGGGGGAGCTTATTGCATGTTGTGGTAATCTTGTTTGAGAATGTTTAATGATTTATTTTGATGATATATATGTCTTTTTGATTATGACAAAAAGGGGGAGAGATAAAATTGAAGAATATTTAATGAAGGGGGAGAATTATTATTTATGTCTATTATTTGGAGGTTATATGTATTTTTTTGAAAGATTGTTTTGTCATCATCAAAAAGGGGGAGATTGTTGGATTTGTTCCAAGAAAATATTTAATTTTGATGATGACAAGTGTATTGTGTTATTGTGTTTAATCTCATTTTATTGGGTCAAAATAGATTTGTTAAAGTTGTGCTTAATTTCCAAGAATGTCAAGTAATTATCTCAAAAAATATGTTTTGAGAATATTGAGGAAAAATCACTTTTGAAAGAAACTAGTTTGAATCAAGTTTGATTTCAAAATGGCAAGTGTTTTTAAGTTGTTTTAAGCTTAATCCGTTAAAATCACAGTTTAATAGGTATGTCGTTTACCCAAGTTCAGCTCATTCCCAAGGTTACACCTTAACACGTTAAACTGGCTTAATTTGAAAGTTAAGTTTCCTGTAACTTTTGAAACAGCATCAGGTAACCTGTTAAAGAGAGTCTTAACCTGTTAAAGTCGAATTCTGAAGGCTCCGTTTCAAATACTGTAAGTGGCGCGTTTTGAGCCAAGATTTCAAATGGAACTCAGACCAATCAGAAGACGCCACCTGGATAGCTCTGCCGCGCATTTAATGCGCTGTCTCCTGCTGCTTTTTGACCGTTGAAAGGAAAAGTCGAGTTAACAGGTTAAACTCAGAACTTAATTCGAAATCTGGAAGTTCTGTCTTTTCACGAAAAACAGAGCAACGGCTCTCCAGTTTTTAAGGGAGCTTTTCAGACATTTCCATGATGGTTTCAACGGTCTAATAGCTTCCTAAAGAGTATATTTACACTAAGAAACATGTTGAAAACAAAACTTGGCAACTAGAAAAAGGAATCATCCATCAAAGAGCAGAAATTAGAAAAGTTGCCAAGAACTTGTGCTTGTGCTTTCATTGGCTTATCTAGCATTGGTTGCTTTGTTCTTACCTTGTAACCACGAATTGTTGAGCTTGTCTTGAGTGATTGAGTGATTTCCTTGTAAGGGAAAAAGGGGTAGAAGGGTTTCTAGTTAGCCTTAGACAAAACTAGTGAGAGGTGAAGGTAGAAAGATCTACCTAAGTGTTGTATGCCTTTGAAGGCTCTTGTGTATCATTGTGGTTCATAGTAGAGAAGAAAACTCTCAAGTGGTGAGCTTGAGGAGAGGAGTAGGCTCTCAAGAGGAGAGTTCGAACCTCTATAAAAATTCCCTTGTCCAAGCTTCTTCTTCTCTCTACCTATTTGAGCTTTGGTGGGTGTTTTATGCAACTTGTTTTGGTTGAACTTGCTTGTTTTCAAAACTGCTTCAAAGATAGCTTTCAAAAGCAAATTCTAGGTGGATTGTGGTAGTCATTTTCTGAGTAAAATAGAGTTAATCATTGTTCTTCAAATTGAATTTGAGTTTGGGGTTTCAAGAATCAAATTGTGTTTTATTTTTGGAACCCAACCAATTCACCCCCCCTCTTGGTTGCACTTGGGCCAACAAGTCATGAATACGCTAGAATTAGGAAGGCTCGTATATGTTTTCATTAATTTAAGATAATACAAATATGTAAGTATATTACTCATTTTGAGACACGAATTTTTTTTTTAAGTGCTTCAATAATTTTGAAATAGAGAGAAAATATAAATTGATACCAAGTGTAATGAGACTCTACACATGTGTCGTTCAACTTGTGTTTTTGTGGCTTGGAAATATTGACGAGCCTCTTTCACATAGAGGGACACTCTTTAGATGTCCAACTCAATCACCAGAACACATGTCCTAATATAGAAAGGGCGGGATCAAGCAAGCTCCAGAAATTTAATGACATATATAATTAAAATGATATATATATATATATATATATATATATATATATATATATATATCACAATGTTAAAAAATGGTGTCGTTTCTAGTTTTCTAACATTATGTAATTTTGTAAGATTTATACCGTTAATTTTCTTCGAAATCAATGCTTCCATTTTTCATTTGGAACGATGGCCTGGAATAAATTGAAATGTGATGAATTTCAAGTATTGTTTCCAGCAGAGTCTTGATTGAAATGAACTTTTGAATTTTTAATTTGTAAAGTCTAAAGAGGAATATTGTGCTTCATTTCAAATGACTTTTTTTTTTAGAATCCAGTTAAAACGAACTAAATCTTATTTTTACTAATATAAAACCCACACTTATATCATCCTCTTTCAAATACAAACATTTACCCCTCCGCCATTACCATACTTAAACTTGCCTACACTTACCCTCCCCCATAGAAAAGAGAAAATACTTATTTTGCCTTCCTAGCCATCTTCTATAAAAACTTTAACCCCCAACTTTTGCATCAAACAATCTACCCCGCCTTTAACCATACCCATCGATTTCTCTTGCCTCTGCTTCGCAAATGGGTATGTGAACTTTAAATCCACCTTGAAAGAGAGCTTCTTGCTCGTGGGTTTTCTCAATTTCTGAAACCGGAACAGAAGATTGAACCGTTTGAGCCCAAAAGGTACAAATGGATGTCAATTCCCTTGCCAGTACTGGGTTTCGGGAAAAGGAAGGCCGTTGAGTTGGATAAACCAAGGAGAGGATGGGTCGAACTTCTGAAGCACTTATCAAGGTGGTCTGATTCGAACACGCGATCCTCCCGAGCAGGCTTACCGGTTATCATCTCTCGACACCTGTCCTTGGGATTCCTAGCGAATGACATCTGGTGACCATCCACAGAGAATGTCGACGCTTTGCTGGCTTTGATCACCAACTCGATATCCGCGACCTCTTCTGATCGAGGCCCAGTAGCGAATTCCGCCACCCACACAGGCCATTGGAGCATGTCAGATGCCAACAATGCTCGATTCAAAAGAAGTATGCCCAGATCTAAACCTTGCCCTATTACCATCGTAGATGAGAGCAGGGTAATCGCAGAGATGCAGACAAAGATGCTTCTTGGACAAGCTTAGCAATGAGGAAGAGGAAGATGATTGGGTGACGATGCTCTTGCAATCATGTAGTAGAAACTTCTCCCAGGGGCCGACAGAATCTGTTGCCGACTTGAAGAAAAGGGAAAACAGGGCCAATCTACAAGCATCTCGAGGCGAGGTAAAGGAAATGATGAAGGACAAGCACTCTTCCGGCAATCCAAGGATGGAGCCAAACCCATTTCGCGCTCTCGTGGTTTTTAGCTTAATTGGCGCCATGTCGCATCTTTCCCATGCAAATTTTGAATCGACAAAGATGAGACGGGTCTCGGTTGAGTAAAATAGATGCACAAGAATCCAGAACTCTTTGAGTGAGCACTTTGGGTTGATGTTCTACGTGGACTTGGGGATAAAATGTGTATGGGGGAGACAGGGTGCAAAGTTTGGGGGCAAAGTTATAGAGTAAAGAAGGCTTGGAGAATAAAATAAATTTTTTCTTGTGTTTTTTTTTCTTAATGATGATTAACAGAGTTAGCTTTAGAGGAAGTAAGTATAGATATGATAACTTTTAAGGTGGGAAAGTGTAGGTATTTGAAACTAGGAGGATACAAGTGTAAGTTTCACTAAACCTCAGTGATGATGTCTATGTAATTTTCCTTTTTTATTTTGACTCTATTATCAGGAGTCGAAGTTGAAGTATGAGTCAGAACTTGTTTTATATTTGAAATCTGAGTCACCTTTTTCTCTTTCAAATCTTGAAATTATAACTTCTTCTGTTCTTGGATCTATTTTCAGTTGATCAAATCATCCTTTAAAAAAGTTTTAGAGGCCATCTAGAATCCCTTTCACTGTTATTTTAATACGTTTTGTTTGTTTCTTTAGAACTTTTGTCTCATTTTTGTTTCTTTCGAACTTTTGTCTGATTTTCTTTTTTCTTTTCAAACTCAAAACATGATTTGGTAGATTTGGAAAGGAAAGTTATTGCCCTTTAAAAATAAGACTACGTATTTTCTTGACCAGGGACATATATCTTGGGATAAAATCTCAACATTGAATCAGCACTAATCAAACCGTTTTAGAGTGTTGTGAGCCCAAACGGATAGGTGAGAAAATGTGAATTGAAAAGATTGAAATGAGGAATTAAGGGCTAGTATCTTACTTTATTATGTTTTTTTTTTTTGGGTTCATGGAATGTGGTGACTCTTGGTATGAGAAATTGTAGTTTCTTGCTTTTAGTTGGGAGAGGTTGATAATATAATTTAAATGTAAGGGAGAGTCCGAGGTCGGGTTTCTCTTTTCGTGTTAGCTTATTGGGTTTTTGAGTATTTATATGGTTTGTGGGGTTTTTTGGGAGATTGGTTCCAAAAGTTCCAAAATCTTTTTGCAACTGGGATTCTATACTTTATTTATTTAATAATATCTGTTTTATAACATTTAAACACACAGAAAAAAGTTGAATTTGATAGTTTTGTGCTTTACTTTTGGGGGGGAGGGGTGGCAATCAGAAGTATTTGTACAAATATAATAGTAGGTGGTACATTATAGTTAGGGGAAGAAAGGGATGATTGCTTTTCTGGGATACTAAACTAACATAACAGGCATTTTACGGGATTTTTAGTGGAGGTAGAGTTTGAACCTTTAACCTCTATCTTGATATCCTGAGTTTGAATGAGCTGAGGTTCCAGGATTTTTGCTTCACTTTTTCCAAAATGTATACTCTCTGTTAGAAGAAAAATACGTTTCCATCCTTTTCCATTTTTTATATCACACACAAAAAAAAAAAAAAAAAAAAGCACCCGAAAGCACCTCTTGCTCGCACTTCAAAATTATTACTTAGATTGTTATCCGATCAGAACTCAAATTGAAGTTGCTAAGCTTCTGATTTTGACGGCTAGTTTTGGACGAAGCATTAAACTCTCCCCAGTTGCAAGCTAATGCGATTTGGCATGATATAGTCCCTTGAAAGTTTGTTCAACAATAGAGCCTTGATCTAAAGCAATGACTCATTAATTTCAATTTTGAAAACAACACTTCAAGTTATTAAAGTTTGACGCCTCCTCTATTTTGTCCTAAAAAGTTACATGTGGTTGACTCAGCTTAATAATTAGATAAATCATTGTCACTATCTCCATAAAAAAAGAACAAAACATAGTTATTATTTGACATAATTTTTGAAATTATAATTTAAACTATTTGATAACTTTTAATAAATTTAAATTGTGTGATAATTTGTCCTAATTAATGATCAATTCAACTAATCTGTTTTATTTTTTATGTAAATCAAGTTTCTATTCTGTAACAGTCTCTAAATAAATTTTAAAACTAACTATTTATATAGCTGTAAAGTTTGAGGTTCATTTAGAAAATACTAAACTATTCAAATTAGGGGTGAGTATAGGGTGGGTAAACTTGAAACTCAGCTTGAATCATCCCTATTAGGTTAGGTTTGGTTGGGTTGAGTAAAAATGAACCATGGTTAGTGGGTTGGTTACATATATAAGAAAATCGATGGTTTTTTAGTTGGTTCTGATTCTATATAAAACCAACACAAAGAATAACCGGACCCGAAGTATATATATAATTATATAATAAAAATTATAGTATCACTAATATATCAATATATGTATGTATTTCCTTAAAGACTTATTATGGTTATATTGTGTTTTATATCAAATCATTGAATTAATGTCCCAAATTGAAACAACATAAAAGTTGTGGATCATTAACAAAATTTCTCCATATTCACTTGAGTCACTTCGTTTTCTAGATCGATTACTCCTGGGTCATTTTTGCTTTCGATCTCTTTACTCCAAACTACTCTCTATGACACAATTGTTATGTTTTCTTATTTATGAGCCATGTGAAATTGGAAATTTATGACATTAACATATTTTAAGTTTTGATACTGAAAAATATGGTCTTAAATGCTCACCTTTTCATGTTGAATGTCGTACCAATGTTGGAATTATAGGAGAGAAATAAACTGGTTGAGATGAATGATACTGTATAAGCAATTCTTTTGAACCATTTTTGTAATAGCATGTTAAACTCTTTTGAATATGTCTAAGTATATATATTTAAATACTAATTTAATTGTATATTATGTTGAATATTTCATAAACTGTTTATGAATGTAATTTTATTAAATTTTGATATTGTTATAGGTATATGATATAAATAAAAAAACTCGAGAACCAAAATCGAAAAGACCAGAACCATGTTCGATTTTCTATTCTCATATTGGGTAGAAAATTTTTGAAACTGACGCTATTTTTAGTTGGTTCGGTTCTACTATAAAACCAAACCAACCCAAACCACGCTCACCCTTAATACAAATCACCTAAGTCATAACTTGTCCCCCTTGCTCTAGTTATTCCGTTACTTAAACCTCACTGAATACAACTACCTGAACTTTATAAAACATTACAAGTTGGTCTATAACTTGATGGCAAAATCACAAAAGCCTTACATTATCTCTTGTACTTTGTCAAAAAAGGAACACTTAGTTTAAAAACATGCAAAGTACACTCTTTCCCGCCACAATCCCCAAATCAAGCATGAATTTCAGCACACAAAACAACACCAAATTCCAACACCATGTTCTCAGTTGGAAATGAGTCTCCTATTTCATTCAAATCCTTCCTCACATTGGAATTGCAAGTTGTTTTTGCTTCGGATAGCTCTAGTTCATTTGTAAGAGATTGAAAACTCACCATTAAGAAAAAGGAAAACGACATGAAATTGACTCTAATTACCTAAGATGGATATTGTAGACCTATGTGCATTTGCATATACCAGCCTAACACCTGCTCGGCATGTCATGGTCATACCAAGTCAGCTCACTTATCTTTTGCAATTAGAATATTAGCCCTTGCTCTAATACCTTAATATATTTCAAACCATATTTTTTTTTTCTCAATACTCCCAGTTTTTATGGGGCACACGGGATTTCATCATCGTTGATATTATAAGCTCATGAAAACAAAAGTTTCTTCTCTTAACTGTTTCACCGCCATCAATTCAACATTTTTTGTCTATTTTTCCTTCCTATGACCAGCATTTCTTGCCCAACTTCTCCAAATCAAGTTCGCAAAAATATTTTTGGTATTGACTTATTTGAAAAAGGATAAATAAAATCATAAAATTCACTTTTTAAAACGACAATAGTATACATAAGAATTAGATACCACTTGTGCATATATTTTGGACACTAGTTAAAATAAAGTCACTACATCCACCATATATTTCCGCAGGAAAGTGTATATTTAATTTGTGTGTTTACAAGTTCCGTACAATTTTCACACATTTTAATTCAATTATGTAAACACTTCTCCACATTTTTTTTAAATATACATGTATCTATAAAGTTATGTTAAATGACTTTGAAATAATGGCCAAATGTTTCTAGAAACATACAAGTCATAAAAACACTTCAATAAAAATTAATCGACACTTATTCAATTTTATAAACACATTTCTACAGTTTTCTTAATTATAAATGTGTCTATAAAGATGCAAAAGGGTCAAAAACAAAGATACAAAATGTCAAAAATAAATGGTAAAAGTGTCTAAACAAGTATGTGTAAGTTTCTAAAAAAATTTCCAAACAATTTATTCTCTACATAGACAATATTCAAACCATTTAATCACTTCCAAAATGATATGTAAAAAAGCAGAAGTATTTAAATAAATATGTTGAACCATCTACAGCAATATGTAAAAGTGTCTAAAGTAATATACAGATAATTTATTATTTTAAAAAATCAAAGTGACTACAACAATATGCAAAATTGTGTGCACTATATGTAAAAGTAACTACAACAATATGCAAGAAATTTGTTATCTTTAAATTTAAAAGTGTTTAAATTTGTTATCATTAAAGATTTAGTTTAAGCTTGAGCTCGTATTTGGCTCAACCATTGGAGATTTACTTCTCAATAGTTATGTCCTGTTAAAATTAATATCTCCTTTAATTTCGATTGCTACCCTCTCAATCGTTGTATTCAAAATTTGAAGGAGTATTGGAGATTTACTTTAAGGTTGACCTTCTATTTGGATTGGGTGAGGAGTGGTCAAAGCAAAGAAGGACAAGGCTAAATGGGCAGATAAGGTTGTGAGATGCCTCGTATTGTTGCCAAAGCTAATTAAGCCATGCAACCTTTAGGAGCAAAAACAAAAGGGGAAAGGAAAGGGGAAACTGAGAATTTATTCACTGCAAACTACATTGGATAAAAATAGGCTGAATGCAATTGATGAATATTTCTTACAAAACATCTATTGAAATTGGACGGGAAACCAGAGTGTTAAGTTGGCTGGTATGAAGCTGGATAGAATTGTTGCCATGCTTCCTCCCTTATTGCCTAGTCATCAATGATTAGGCTTTGAACTGGATAGGAAGGGTAGAAAGATCTAGCATATGGAACACGGTGAAAATTATCGAGGATACTAAGGATAAAATTGGAAAATCATCCATTTTGTTTAATTAGATATATGTTCATATTTGTACTTGTAGGGTTTTAGGAGCCAAACAAGCCCCACAAAATTTAACCAAAACCCTCATGGATCTAAGTGAAACGAGGTAAACCAGGTATTCAAAAATTTTCATACCTAATTTCGATTGAGATCTTTCACCCAACTGTAGAATCGAATCACAAAACCTGAATAGTTGTCGTGTTCAAGCTCTCTGCGGTATCCACACAAGCCTCTCGGGATCACCACGCTTCCACCACGTCCTGGTAGATGCATTTCTCTTGCGTTTGTAGTGCTAACTTACGTCCTCCAAGGCATTGCAAGAGAAGAGTGCGAATGTTTATTTTTTGGAGGCTAGGGGAAAGCTGTGAATTTCTCACTAAAAGTTGTATTTATAGTGAGACTCAACTTTTAGGCCTAATGGGTTTCAAAGCTCTAAATCCAATTAGCATTTAATTTTAGGCTTCATAATAGCTCAACTTTTGGGCCCATTATTAATACGAAATTATTATGAAACCATAACATAAATAATTAACCCATGCACTATAATAATCCAAATAGCTCTATACGTGCGACCCAATAGGCTCTTACCATATTGGCAATAATCATAAATCACATATATGATCACAAGCAATGAGCGGTGTCTAGCAATGCATCATTGCTACCCAAGTGATAAGATTGTCGGTGATTCGACTAAACATTTATGATCATTACCCATATATGTTATTGTCCTTTTGTCCAAGATATCAAGGCTAAGCACGAGACATAGAATGTGTTACTCTCGTATAGCCCAATCTTTGATTTCTTAAATACCGAGTAGACTAACTTAAATTAATGACATTGATATTGTATATCAACTCATCCGAGCATGGCCATGCACTTTCATGTAGGGAGGGACAAATCTCATCTTGATCATACAAATCCCTCCACATGATATGTGACATACCCAATAAACTCCTTCAAGTTCACTCAATTACAAGCAACAAAGGGAAGTATCAAAGTATGTGACTTACATGTAGGGAACCTTGATGACCTTAGGTCAAAGGACTACATATACCATGATCACTATGAGAATCACTTATTACACTCATATAACGATTCATCTAGCATTCTCATGGTGGGTCGGTCCAGTACACAAGTTCTCCAACTTGTACCCATATGTAGAATACATATCTCATATTAGTCTCCACATATGGTAGTCATTATGTATTATTGTAACCTACTCCACAATAATACTAGACCAGGGACATTTAAGAATATCATTATTCTAGGGTTACAATTATGTTTATTATATTATGCAGAAACAAAACAACAAACATAATTGCTGGATTAATGCCTTAATAAAATACTATGGCTCAATGTGCAAAAATACAATCATCTCATGATTAGCTTTTGGGCACAATACTAACAGTACTACTAATTACAAATAGCCATAAATTTCACAACCCTTTAAACATTAATGCAAAGTAATCACTTGAAACACAAGGCTCATCTCACTAAGCTAAAACACTAAGGACACAAGATAACGTCCAAGTCCAAATTCATTTACACAACATACAGGCACTAAGTGTCAAAGGAGTTTGCAATATTCAAAGTCTTAGGATATAAATTGTGCTTGTAGGGTCTAACATCATAAACTGAGAGTAAGACTTGATCATACGTCAATTCAACAAAGCCACAAGTTCCTTAATGACCTAGTCCAAGTCATCCATTCAGGGTAGAGTACTTTGAATTTGTGTTGATCTTGCTTGTTTCATGTAGCATTATAATGGGAAAGTGGCATATGTTTTGCACACTTGGGGTGAAGCCAGCTTATAGGCCACCAGTCTTACTCACTGCACAATCTAGAAAGACCCAAAAAACTTGGCTGTTAACTTCTGTTTGGGATGTTAGTCACTGTGTACTATCTATAAGGTTTAAACCACAGATAAACTTAATCTTTTACAACAAATTTTCTTTTTCTATGATATCTATTAGCCTGCTGTTTTATCTTGTTCAAAGGCTGCTATAAATGACTTCTGAGTATCCTAATTTGTGCTTCCATCTATAATAAACTATAGTCCACAGCTTCCACTCTTGAGCCACTAGTTACACAAGGACTTTAGATAGAAGGTGGTTGTCCATATAAAGACTCATAAGGTGTAATCTTCAACAATGGGTGGTAGTAGGTGCTATACCAAAAATCAGCCAATGGCAGAATCTAAACCCATTCATTTAGTCAATCTACTGTAACCAATATTAAATATCCCTCCAAACACTCACTACAAGAATCCTAGATATTTTCAATGGCCAAATTCATAGCTGAATCATTGCGAAAGTAAATTTTGCTATGAAAAAAATCATTACAATACATCATAGAAAAATTCCCTATCGTTCATTATAATTGTTGCAGTATAGAGGCAGAATGATGACAATTTATATCATTGTTAAAATAGTGAAGATTCTTCAATGATTTGATATAAATGATTATTTGCCTCATAAAGAAAGTGATAATTTCTATTATTGTCATATGCGATGATCTGATTCATTGCTTTATGCAATGATATATATCATAGGAACTATTTCCTCAATTATGCAATGATTGTTCATTTTCTGTTTTTTTAATTATTATTTTTAGTGTATATAATTGATTAAATTAGTGTACTATATTAATTATTGCTAGTAGATTATTGTAGCTTAATAATAAAATGTTATTAATATTATTGTACCTCAATAATAAAATGTTATTAGTATAAATAATAATAATTTATATAAATATATCTCATAAATGCGTAAATATAAAAAAAAATCCTAAACCCTAATTGCACCCTTATTGCTGTGGTACTGGTGAACCATTGTCTGACACACTCTCATCCTTAGTTCCTACCCTAGAGGACCCAATCCACAATCTAACCAAAACAAAATCAAATAGAATAGCTTTGTTTCATATAAGCTCATGGATGGTAATGCTAATTGCAACACTTTGTCTGGAACTGGATTTACTACTGCATGTCGGACTAAATTTGGGTCAATTGGATAGTGATTAGCTCAAACTGCTTGTTCAACTCTTGGGCCAAATCATGCAGGGTTGTATTCTCTACTTTCAAGTGAACAATCTCAACCAACTAGGCATGGTTCATGCCTGCCAAAAAGTCATTGCTTTAGGGCCTTTTCCTTGCAGTGACCTATTCACCACCCAGGTTTACCTAGGTTTTTCCATCAAACTGAGGATGGTAGGATGATGACAAACTTAAATAGACCTGTAACTTCTAGAATAGCTCCTGCCAAAAGTTACTCAAGAAAACAAGATCTTAATGACTTAAGATGTCCTTTGGCATCCCATGTAACCTATAGAAGTTATCAAGGAAAATTTGAGCGATACTAGCATCTATGTAAGGATGAGATAGGCTCATAAAATGAGCATACTTGGTTAGACAATCAACTACAACAATGAAAATACTCTTCCCTGCAATTGCAGGTAATCTTTTAACAAGATCCATAGAGATAGATGTCGACACAGTTCCAGGAAAGCTTAAAGGCTGCAATAACCTAGGAGAAATGCAACTTTCAATCTTGTACCTTTTGTAAATGTTGCAAGCTAGAATATCCCCCTAAGGGTCCTTCACAGGCCAGTCTGATAAGAGTCTATCTCAATGTGGTATTAAACCCTACAGCCAATCTTCCCTTTCTCCTCAACTGCTCTAAAATCCTTTAGTGATGACCATAGGACTAAGGGTTTAACTAGAACTCATGTATAATATTTTGCATCTCTACATTATTTCTATAAAATTTTGTTATATATCTATTAAACTCTATAGTATTCATGGATTAGAGCTATCAAGGTAATATTAGCAGTTCAGCATTATATTGCCTTGAAAGAGCATATGTAGGCTTATTCTTTTACCCTTTCCTGTAAACAATGTCATAACTAACCCTATTAATTGTGGCAGCCACTTTTCCTAAGTGAGAATAGAAACCTTCTATTCCAATAGATGCTAGTTAAGGCCCCCACCTTTTAACTATATATACTACAACAAAAAATTCCTTATCATACACTAATAGAACCTTATTATTTGGTCTTAAAGCCTTGCTAAAATAGGCTATAAAGTGACCTTGTTGAGATAAAATTGCCCATAAACCATAATCAGATGCATAAGCTTCTATAACAAATTTTTGTTTGAAGTTTGGAGTTACAAGCATTAGAGTTAAGGACACAGCTCCCTTTAGATTCTAGAAGTCTCTCTTAGTGCTCTCATGTTACTAAAAGTTACTCTTGCTCAATAACTCTATCAAAGGTTACGCTAATACTCCATACCCCTTAACAAATTTCCTATAACAAGCAATCAACCTTGAAATTCCCATTAACTCCTTCACATTTCTAAGCACTAGCCAATCAATCAATGATTGCACCTTTTTTTTATTTGCCTTCACCCCCTCTCTACTAATGAATTTCCCAAATACTCAACTTCAATCATAGCAAATACACATTTGTTCTTCATTAGAATAACTAATTCTTTCTCAACAACTCTAAACTAGCCTCTAATCATTCTACATGTGCCTGTAAGTTAGGGAAGTATATCAAAATAACATCAAAGAAGACCAGAATGAACCTCATGAAATGGGGACTAAAGACATCATTCATTATGTTTTGAAAAGTAAAAGATTTATAAGTAACCCAAATGGCACGACTAAAAACTCATAATGGCCATCGTGTGTCCTAAATGTTGTTCTATGAATCCTATCTAAGTTCATTCTAAGCTAATGGTAACCCAGTATCATATCAAACTTAAAGAACTATCTTGTCCCATGCAATTCTACAACTAATTCCTCAAGGATAGGAATAGGAAGTTTGTCCATATTGGTGTACTTATAAAACTGCCTATAATATATACACAACTACCAAGAATTTTCATTTTTTTCTTAAGGGCCACTAGTCAAGAAAACTTTCTTTGACTAGGCCTTATCATACTAGCATCAAGCATTTTTTTTAATCAGTTTCTCTATCTCATCCCTTTGTATGGTTAGATAAACATAGGGCCTACATTGAACTAGGTCAAAATCCTCCTTCAAAACAATATTGCAATCATAGTTCTTATATGAAGGTAACCTATATGTTTCTTTGAAGACATCTGCATATTCTTGCAATGGTTTTTCCAATAGCTCCTCATCTACTTATATGTTTTGAGATATCTACTAGATGCAATTTAAGGGAGTCTCACCCTTATCTTCTACTTTAATCAAACACAAGGTACTTGCTTACCTTTTCTGTAATAACTTGGCCATTTAAGCTTCACTCACCATCTTATAATTAGGAGCAATCCTCATCAACAACACTTTTTCCCTTCTTTTCAAATTCTATCTATATGGCTTCAAAGTTGAAATGAATGTCACGTAGTGTTTTCAATCATTGCAAACCTAGCACTATATCATAGCCAAAAGTGGGCAACACCTTCATGGATGAACCAATGGTCATCCCTTGTAGCTAACATTCTATATCCCTATAGACTTTATTACAACTTTTGAGTGGATTCATTAGTTACCTCTTCTTAAGCAGATTTTACCCCAATATAGGACATTCCAACCTTTTGATATCTTTAGAGTAGATAACATTTTGTGCAATACTATTGTCTGCAAGAACCACAAATGTTGATCATTTAAGCGAGCCTTTGCCATAAAGCGTCCAAAAACATACGATTGTCATCTACAATGAATCATATAGAGCATGCATAGATATCGATAGCATTTCTCACCCCTTAGTTACTGCATTGTCTCTTTTATATTGTCTTATTCCCATAATACAGCCTTTATTTCGTTATCATCATCATGCTCTTCCCCAAAATACATTTGGCCATTGTTACATTTATGAACCCTAAATATTCTCATCACATAGAAAACAAAATCCCTTGGCCTTTTTCCTCAATTTTCTTTGCTTAGAGCTTTATGGTTACAACTTTAATTACACCCACTTTGAGAGACCCTTCCTTGGGGGAGCAGAACCTATAATGACTTTCCTTATAATAAGTGGTCTTAAAAGCAAAGGTTGCTTGGCAGTGACTACTCCCATCATCATCTTGGTTTTTTTCTACCAAGCATTAAAGTTGGCTTGTTACAACTTCGCTATATGCACACATTTTGAAATAGTTGAAGGATTAAAGAACCTCATAATAATATCGATTTCTTCTTTATGGCTAGTCAAAAAACAATTAATAGCATAGTCTTCAATTATATCAACCTTTATTTTAAACACATCAAATTTATCTTGATACCCTCTAACAATTCCCAACAATTTCATTCTCACAAGCTCAGACATAGGATCGTCATGTAAATCATTTGTAGGACGGTCCTTCAAATAACACAAATATTTACCCTAAGAAATGTGGTTAACATACTTAACCATCATATAAGCTTGATGTCATTGCAAACCCAACCCTTTTATGTGTATTCTATAATTCTGACCTTACATGTTTCCAGAGGCTGCTCTATCTCAAAGTATTACTCACAATGATAGATCCATCCCTTAAAATCACTATCATTGAACTTGGGAAAGTAAATCGTTCACTTCTTGCCAACAACTTAATTGGCAAATCTAGCCTTACATTCACCAACACGAGCAACTATATCAGGGATATTATGACTAACAACCATAAACTATATATGTTTATTCACTAGCTCCCTAGCATCAATGTTATCCTTCTTAAGTTCCACTATTTCCCTGTTGACATATTGTAGCTCTTTAATCATTTTCTCCATTGAAGCTTGCAACAACCTCAACATGTTATTTGTGCCACCTTGATCTTAAGTTTTAACTCTCATGGTGGATTCTAAACTACTCTGATACTAAATGATAAGAACCAGCTCATAAATTACCTTAACAAATAAGAAATATAAAAGAATTAAAGGATCAAAAAATGAAGAACTGCTTTTCACGATGAACTCCAAAGAGGGAAAGAGAGAAAAAGACATAAAGGGAAAGAACAAGATTCTGAGAGAAAATTGAGAGTTGGAGTTTTTATTTCATCAATCAATAGTTTTACAATAGAATCAACAGGTTATTTATACTACAACTGAAATCAATCTAATATGCACCATGCACTCACTTATAACAAACACCAATAAACTTTCTTGCCAAGTATGCATACATGCTCACCTTACCATGTCATCAATCCATGCACTTATGTACAACTAATCAATAAGCCATATATTAATGGAAATTGTGGAGAAGTAGCAAAATCTATTTTGATTAAGATTGTCAAAAACCCAATGAAAGACATCCACCTATATTTCTTTCACTTAGCCTCCAATTCTTTTAAATCTGTCAACTTACAGACTAAAGCCTCAAATATGACATGAAAAAAAATTGGATTTTTTATTACTAAAATACCTACCATACTTAACAAAAATCAAACCAAAGCCGATATTCTTTATATTTAGTTTCAACTGAAAGAAACTAAATGCAGAATTAGCCAACCAAAAATTTCAAACTATTTGGTTTTTCTTAGCTTTTTCAGTTTTTTTTTAGTTTCAACTAAATAGTGATCACCTCTCGTAGGTAGTCTTATTTTGAGTTCATGAAAACTTGCTTCACATGCATCAGCCCATTCAAATTTTTGTGATTTTTTTGTTCATTGTGTAAAACATGAAGTAAACTAAAAACATTTCAAAAAAAAATCATATGTAATACCTAGCTAACCTAAAAAGCTTTTAACCTCAGCAATATTGTTATGCCCATTGCACTGTGTAACTACCTTTATGTTAACTAGATCAACTACTAACCCCCTAAGAATTGATAATATTTCTTAGTAAAACTATTTCAACTAACTAGAATTCACATTAGACAACTTAGCATATGACTAGTTATCTTTTAAGACTTGTAACAATGCTTTTAAATGATCTTCATGTTCAGCCTCAATCTTGGACTACATAAAAAAATTCATAGATGAACTTCTCCATGAATTTATCCAAAAATGGTCTAAAATTCCATTTATTATATCCATAAATACTGCAGGTTCATTTGTAAGCCTAAATGGCATTACCACAAATTCAAAGTGTCTATATCCTATCTTGAAAGTAGTTTTTGACATGTCTTCTTGTATTACCCTTTATAGAATGTATTCCTAACTTAAATCTATTTTAGAAAGCACTTTAGATCCCTTCAACAAATCAATAAGTCTCCAATTCTGGGCAAGGGTATTTTTCCTTCATTATATAGAGTTCAACATTTTTTAATCAACATAAAGCTTTAGGGAGCCATCTTTATTCTTCACAAATAAAACTAGAGATCCCTAAGGTAGAACACTAGGTCTTTTAAATCCTTTCATTAATTATTCATCCAATTGATTCTTAAGCTCATTCATTTTAGGTGCTGACATCTTATAAGAAGGTATTAAAATTGGTGTAATTCCAAGTTGTAATTGGATAGCAAATTCCACTTTCCTCTTAAGAGGTAAATCAAGAAACCTATAGGAAAAAATTTAGGAAATTGGTTCACTACTGTTAATTTACTTAGCTCTACATTTATAGCTACTCCATTTAAGGAATTATACTCATTTTCTTCCACTATTGGAACTTTTGCCTTAATTATAATTCATACTATGTATGTTATCTGCTCTATCATAAAGAAAAACTAAACAAAACTTTTGAGAAATTGAAAATATTACCTTTCTACTAGAACAATCAATGTAGGTCTGATGTTGAGCTGATCAACTTTCCTACACACCTTGAAAGAAGCTTGTTTGACTTGGTGATCTCTAATGGAGATCATAAATCTTGGAGGGCTTCATGATGGTTTGTGACTTGTTGATCCCAACCTCAGCAAAGCTCTATCCTCTCTTCCTATAAGTACACCATCTATTTGACATTCTGGATTCGCAAGTTGATATTATATTCCAAAAGATACTTTGACTTTGTTACCATGAATTTGTTATTGGTTGTTGTTTTGTTCGTTGAAATCCATTATCAATTAGGGATTATGGGAGGAGACAGTGTATTTTGCCTTTTTGAACTAAGTGTGCCACTTTTAACAAATTAAAAGAGATAATGAGGGTCTTTGTGGTTTTTTCATTAAGGAACTTGGGTGGTTCACAAAAGAACTCGTAACATTTTACAAATTTTAGGGACTTGTATTTACTAAGTTCTAATGTATAGACTAGGCACTTGAAAGTTTAGCCCAGTGGCTACTTCAATCGGTGTCAAGGCTACCCTTAACCTAAGGGCCAGGATTTAAGCCTCTATAGAGGCAAAAAAACCCACTTCTTCATAAGTTGTCCATTATTTTCCTCTTTATAAAATCTTGTAATACCTTATATTGTATTCTGAGTACTAAGAAAGGAAAAAAAAAACTATAGACTAACTAAAGCAAGTTAGATAAGTTGGGGGTTGATCACATACTTAAGCGACAATATTAAACTCTTAGAGTGAAAATAGTGGTATTCTTCTCTTAAAACACAATTGCTTCCTAAAATAACTGATGGGAAAAAGAAATCACAACATATTTGGCCCTTGAAGTTATACATATCTATCCGACTCACATCTTTAATCATTTTCCTATGAAATGCCCCTTGAACTTCTTTAAAGCTAAATTGTCCATATAAACAGGATAACCTCACCAAATTTGAAATTATGTGAAAAAAATACTATTAAATTTAGCCTAGTATTCCTTGTAATAGATGTGTATTTGGAATGAAATAATGTTATTTAATGTATTATTTTAAGTTTTAATCATTATTCGCTCAACTTATATATCAATTGAAAATTTTTACTTTAAGAAGTCTAAAAAATATGTTTAAGATACTTTGAAAATTTTAGCATTTTTTATTCACTTTTCTTTTATTCATTGGGCATGAAAAAAATAATAAATTTGATTTCTAAAAAATTATTTAGGTGGTTATATGTTGTTTTTAGATAAAAAAAATTAGTGAAAAATAGTTCATTAAAAATTAATTATTTTAATCTAAAACAAATACATTAGATTTCCTATCTAAACTTTTAATTTCAAATTCACCACAATAGTAGCACAAATCCAATACTGATAATTTAATTAGTCTTAATAGTTGGAGCTAGAGCAACTATTTGCAATTTCAACCAGGGAGAGAAAAAAAATAGTAAAAAATAATTAGTGAGCTACTAATATTTCTTAGTTGATCCATAAGAGCCACTAATGTTCTTTTTCGGCAAACTAAACCAGGAAATTGATAAATTAGCACAAATTCACCATACCCTTGTCAATGCCATCATCATCAACCATGACCTGTTGATGACTAATTGCCCACATGCGTCCCTGTAGCATTGCACCATTGTTCCCAAGGATCACAACCAATCAAATCACACATGGTTGAAAGAGAAAGAGCCTCGATCATGTCTTTCATTTTCACCTATGGTCCGATTATGAAAGTAAATACCCTTGCCACTCCTTTGTTGTCACGCCCAACACTTATGTGCCCTACCTCTCTTACCCTCAATTTTTAGAGGAGCCTTGGAATCTTTCCTAAATCCCCAAAGATGAAGGTTGCTAAGGTATATGGCACTTCAAAAATAGTCTAAGCTGACAAAGGAGAGATTGAAGCTATTAGAGGTGAAATAAGAGTCTGAAAAAAAGTTATCTTGGCTGACATGATGCTTGTTGTCTTCGTTGAGCAAAGGGTCAATGGAAAGCTTATGTAAGGAAAAAAAAGTGAAGTAAATGAAGATAGGAGCTGAAATATTAGATCCATAGACATTACAGGTGCTGAGAGTGGGAATAGAAATGCAAGGACTACAAATAGATATATTACACTAAGAATTCTTTGGATTTAGCATTTAAACCGATGAAGACAGGAAGATTTGAGCCAACTTAGAAACTTTAATTGTTTATTTGGCCAGAAAAATAATTGATGGCTATAATTAGGCCAACTAAAAATGTTAACGGTTTATTTGTTAGTTTTGGTAAAGAAATAAGTAAAACATTGCTATATCTGTTTAATGAGACAAAGTAAATTAGTTTTATACTAGGTAAATTGGCCTTATACTACTACGGCAATTTGTCACTCGGGTACCTAATCATAACTAGATAAAGTTTGTGACTAAGGAAGAGAATGAACAATATTATAGTCACTCAAATATCACAAATAAGGCATTAATTATCCGAAAGAAATGTTTAAGGACCAAACAGGCAAAAATTGACATTTTAGGGATCTTTCTAAAATGGTTCCATGTTTTGTTATGGATATATCTTGAACTTACTCTCACACTATTCGTTATTGGACTAAATCAAAGTTGTTGTAGGTTTATAGTAATTTCTACCACATAATTAATATATAGATATAAATTGTATAACTTACAAAATGTTATAAATTTTATTCCAGACTTAGATGTTACCATTGGAAAAACTATCTACAAGGCAACAATGTATTCACATGCCTTCTCAATTCGATGTCCATACACAAATTGCCCCAACCAATCTACAAAAGGTGTAGCACTGGCCTTTTGTGCACAACCTTGTTTCAAAACACCAAAGAAACCACCCTATTACCACAAAGAGACAACCCAACTGAGAAACACTAAAAATGGATAAAGTGGGAGCATAGTGGGTTGCAATCTTCAAGAAGTCCTTAACCTTGATCATAAAGGTGCATGTGATTAAAAGGTGCGAAAAAGATTCCATACAAGATCTACACAAAAGGCAAAAAGAAGGAACATTCATGCTTTTTATTTGCAAATTTTCTTGCATGGATAATGCATTTATAATGGTTTGCCACCAGAAAAGTTAGGGTCAAAGAGAGGCCAAGTGATGCCAAAAAAGCATCTTTATTCCTGATCACCTTCCAATGGAGGATGACTCTTAAACAAAGAAAAAGCTACATGATACATAGTCTTAGCAGAAAACTACCTCGACACCACCATCTTCTAGCTAAACAAATTTGTTCTAAAAGATACCGAAAGGGGATTTGAAGGATGCTCGTAACATCTTCAAGATTAAATAAGGCCTCTAGCAAATGCACCATCCATGAGAATGCATCTTTCAATATCAACTGTGAGATATCAATTATGAGATTGTCATTTCCTTTAAGCCTGACAACAATGTTGTAATTAGGCAACAGGAAGTACTAAAGGAAAGCCAATTCTCACTCCACCTACACACCAAATGCCTTCATTTCTGAGAACTTGCTGATCCATCATAAGCCCTTTCTAGGTTAAGGAGTTTAGAGAATAAGCTCTTTTTCACATGCAAAAAGTTGGATGTGGGAAACAGTGTCCTACTTAGCACCTTAAAGTGCTATGAAGATTGGTTGTACATAGGGCATGAACCTAACTTTGTAACATAAGTATAGTTAAAAGTTTGAAAGTCTCTCAAACACAACCCACCTCCATCTTTTGAAGTGCACAACGACTCCTATCCATGCTATATAGAAGGATGCCTATCATAGGAGGAGGACTAGAAGAACCTGATGACTAGTTGATATAGCTATTCACAAATTTAGTTGGGTAAGAGCATGTAACTTATAGGTGACTAGGCATTGCCTGTATAATAGATTTAATAAACACTAAATGCCTAGCTTGAGATAACAATGAGGCATTCTAAATGAATAATTTGTTGGTAACCTCTCAATCAAATAGTCATATTGATTAGCCATTCATCGACCCATGACCTAAAGGAAGCCCAAGTATTTATCAAAAGTCAAAGCATGCTAGTCACTAATAGCCTATAGATCATTGACCAAACATTACCTGGGGTATTAGGATTAAAAAATGTAGATGACTTGTGAAAGTTTACCATTTGACCTGAAATTGCCTGATAAGTGTTCAAAATGCCAGAAGGGTTTGAACCTCCTCTTCATATAATTGAATAAAAAGCAGGCTATAGTTGTAAATAAAATACATGAAATTGGAAAACTTAGTCTATTGATAGCCACTCCAAATAAGGACCCTTGACTCTATAGCTATTGAAGAAGGCACAAGAGCCTGTCCATGCATACAAGGAAAAGATGAGGTAACAAAGGACAACCTTACCATATTCCACATAAGGAAGACAGTCTATAAGAAGCCTTTCCAATAATCAATACAGAGAAATATGCCAAAGTTATACAACTCATGCTAAATTGATCCACTTAGCATAGACCCTTAATAGAGACATTGCACGACACAGGAAAAGCCATTCTACCTGGCCACATGCCTTGGAGATGTCAAGTTTGAATGTTTCGCTCCCAACCTAGTGCCCCTCATAGTACTCGGATGAAACAAGTCTTTGGAGCCACCAGAGCATTATTGGTAAATAATCAACCAAAAAAGAAGGCATTCTAATTTTGACTGATAATTGAGTTTAATACTGGCTTCATGCCATTTACTAGTATGTTTGTGATAATTTTGTACAATACATTGTGAAAACTTATTGGTCGAAAGTTAGACAAGCATCTAAGGTGCTGCACCTTTAGAATTAGAGCAATATACATGTAGTTATCCTTTTGGGAATTGATAAAAAGAAGAACTCTTAGGGAATGTACTCTGAATTTAGAATTCCAACAATATACTAAGAAATATCATTATTTATTAGATGCCAATATTTCTTAAAAAAAAGTAAAGGAAGGCCATCAAGGCTAGGGGATTTGATGAGGTACATAGTAAATAATGTAGTGGCAATTTCCTTAGAAGAGAATGGATGAAGTAACACCACATTCATGTTATCAGATACTTTGGCCAAGATCACATTAAAATAAGATAGGACTCGCACATCAACTAATTATAAAAAAAGATCATTAAAATGTTGCACTTCTTCATCCTAGATATCTACCCAAGATGTCAACAAAGGTCCCAAGTTCAATCTTATGGAGGTAATAACATTACTCATTTGCCTGTCAATTTGCCACTCAGCTAAAATATTTTGAGTTCCTATCACAAAGTCGGAGCCATGTAGCCTTTACTTTCTAATGCTAATAAGCTTCATCCTTTGCACAAAAGACATGTAAATCTGCCTCCATATCAAGGCATGCCCGAATGAGCTCATCAGATAATGGCTGACTATACATTCAGTCTAACTGCTTTTCCTTTCTCACAGTCTTAAAAAGTAGTTTATTAAAAGTTGTTGCATGCCATTAAGATAAGGAAGACTTGCACTTCTGGACACATCATACTAGGTAAGCCCCATCCCAGCTACCAAGCTACTACAATCACCTCTTCACAGTAAGGTTTTTTGTCCATATAGATTCAAAGTGCCATAGAGTCGAGGAAGGAGATAGAGGAAAAGCTGTGCAGAATATCTCTAACCCCATATGGTCCTTCGTCCTTCAAGAAGAATGGAAAATGTGAGACAACCGTCATAGGGAATATGGTTTTCCAAGGTAAATTAGCCATTGCTCGGTCCAAATGCTTGTGCACATGAACACCCCCATGACAAACCTTATCCCAAGTAAAAGAAAAAACCCTAAATCCGAAGTTCTCCAGCTGACAGTCAAATAAGGCCTCCCTAAAAGTTGACATCTATGATTCACAATGAGAATTACCACCATCCTTGTCCTAGGACAACAATATTTTATTGAAATCCCTCATGAGGCATCGCGATGAAATGTATTCAAATCACCACAGAAGCTTGTGATCCCACTTAAGTGACCCTGAGATTTCAAGTGGCAATCTATGTATGATAATGACGATGATTGGATTGTAAGAATCACATTCAAGTGCTGCCAATGTGTGAGCACACCACTTCACCCTATACTCAATAAAAAAATAGGAAGAAAATCTGACTGTGTGCGAAACCATTGCATTTCATTAGAATTCTTTTGGGTTTTAATAAAAATAAAAGAACTAAAGGGAAAAGATGCACCATCACCCTCTAAAGGGCCAGAACTATCTAAGATGTGCCAAACCTTAACAATTTAGACTTATGAACCTAATTTGGGGAGGGAATGGTGAGTAAATGTCCATAACCGCTTTCTGAATCTCTTCTAAAATTGTTCTTTTTGTCAAACTTGAGGGAGACTGATCCCTCCTCTCATAATGGGCATTTTTGTGCAATTGAATAATTCTTAACAATGACCTTTGTACCTAAATTTTGTGTTAGCTGTAGCAGAAAACCTCAACCTTATTACCTTTTTGTCGACCCCTTTAGAGCGACCTCGACCAGCTGGCAAGTCCACCTTTACATCTTTAAAGACCATTTATCTTGACATAGATATAATAACTTCTATCACCATTGGGCATTTTAACATAGTCTCAATCAAAATCAGGATCAAAGCAATTTTTAACTTGTAAGAAACACCATTCATTCTGGAGCCATCTCGCCAAAATGCTACACATGTGAGAAGAATGCACCTCTTCACTTGTCTGTTGGGATAGCGATGTAGGAGGTTGTTGATAAAGGTTAAACCGATCCCCTAAAGCCTGTGATGAAAGTTGCATGGAAGCATAATAATTAAACCTCAATCATGCTCCATGTTCATTCAGTTCTTTCTCACCCCTAACGGTGCTTTCCACAAAGTTCCTCTGAGTATGATCGAGGAATCCACACGTAAGAAAAGAAATCTAGCAACCACTTGTACTACAACTTAAACCACTCATGACCAATACTTTTCTAAACTAAAATACCTTGATGAACTGACTTGATCACGTCCATAATAACCCAGATTTTGAGCATAGGGCAAGAAAGGTCTACCTACATAACGACACCAATAAAATCACCTATGGTGTACCATGTCTTTGTACTCATCCATGAATACAGGACAGCTATGATATGGACCTATAATGATATGTGCTTGAATAGTATAGGTATAGGCAATCACTAGGATGAATGCATTAGAGCATCACTACCTTATTGTCAAAACTCTAAGGCCAATGCTTGAGCACCCAACTGATGGCATTGCTCGAAGAGAATTACACCATGAAAATATTGGACCTAAGGTTTGGGAATGTTGGTTAAATAAAAAATTCAAAAATTTTCCCCTAAGACGTCAACAACTTAACAATATAGGATGACATAACCTTCAGCCTCCGGTGTTCCTCCACATTGTCGTTTCATGTTGTTATGGATGTTTGTTTCTTTGCTGTCAAACTCAATCCCGAAGCCTTAAAAGCCCCAAGCCTTGAAGAGAGTGATTCCATGGTTGCAACACGCACAAGAAAAAAGCACTGACAATGATCTGAAGCCACCAAGAATCTAGCTGAACACCCACAATGGGCAAGACGAGTCCTAAACCGGCAAAATAGCTAGAGGACTAGAAAACCCTAAAAGAGACACTCTACAGCATGAGAAAGTAAACTCATTAATACACATGTACTTTAATGAAATGAAGATTAAGAAAGCACTATTATTAATAACTATTCACTATTTTTTTATATGAAAAATATTGGTAGATAAATTTTTCTAAAATTGCATGAAAAGTCAAATTGATCATGTTTAACCATTACATCGATGCTTCCTTCTCCCTTGCTTTGGCCTTTCTCTTTATTTTCCTAGACCAGTTTTGTAGTGGCAAAATACCTTTGGAAGGTATCAAGTACTTTATTTCCCAACAATTCTTGAGTTTAAAGAGCAAATAAACATGATTCTTAGGAGATTTTTCCAATTTAAGCATTTACACTAAAAACATGTTATGTTTTGCAAGCTTGTTTTCGATTCAGGTGAAACACCTTTATATATAAATTTTACAAGAGTGTCTGATCAATTAAGACTACAAAAAACACTTATATCTAGTATACAAGGTAGTGACTTGTGATAGAAATAATCCCAAAGATATACTCACGTGTTAAACACAAGTATTTATCCTTAACTCTCATTCTCAAGTTAGAACATGTAAATTGTAGCTTGTTAACTTACTCACCAAGAACTCAAATTGTGTATGTCCTAATGCTTGGAACATATCAAAGAAAAATCCCCTTGGACAGAATCTTGTCATGAATAAAGTGACCATCAATCTAGATATGTTTCATATGTTCATGAAATATAGGATATGTTGCAATACACATGATACCCTGGTCGTGACAATAAAGCCTCATAGGTTCATCTTGACAAATAGTGAGACTATGAAGTAACAATTTTTTATCCGCAAAATCTCACTAGTAGTTGCTGTCATAGATCAATATTCAACTTCAGCTGATGACTAGGAAACATTTGATTTTTTCCTAGATTTTCAAGAAATTGGACATCTCCAAGTTGAATCAAGTAACCTATTAATTGATCTTTTTTTTTCCCAAGCTACATAATCAACATTACAATAAGCATAGAGCTTAAGTAATCCATTTGCTAGAATGAAAACACCCTCTCTTGGCATTTTGTTTTAAGTAATAAAGTGCATGCATTGTAGATTATAGTTAGTAGCACATTGTACCTTTATAAACTGGCTGACTAAATTGACTGCATAGGTTAATTTTGGTCTAGTAATGGTTAGGTAGTAGAGTTTGCAGACTAATCATTTATACTAACCAAGATTTTTCAATTCATGGGTTTTAACGGAACTAAGCCAATGCTACTGTTGAATAGGAAAATAGCCTAGCCTCAAACCTATCATCCTAATGTCTTTTAAAATATCAACCGTGTACTTTCTTATAGAAAGAAAGGTCCTTTTAGATGATCATACAAGTTCCAATCTTAGGAAGGATTTCATCTTCCCTAAGTCTGATGTAAAACTTGTTATCCAAGTTGGTTTTTAACTGTTTAATTTATTCATTGTTGTTTCTTACAATGAGCATGTCATCTACATACACTAATATGACAATAAAGAGATTACAAAATTTTTGTGTGAACAATGAATAGCTAGCTTTAGACTAATAAACCCGAAACAAACAAGTGCAACAGAAAGCTTTTCAAACCACTGATGGCTCACCTGCTTAAGCTCATAAATTTTTTTTTCTACACTTTGTTCACCAACCTTAGTGGAGATAACATGTAGATTTCCTCATTAAGATCTCCTTGAAGAAAGGAATTATGCACACCAACTTTATAAAGATCCCAATTTTTAAATATAGCTATAGCCAACAAATGTCTAAATGATGTGAGTTTCATTACAATAGTGAAGATTTTTTAGTAGTTAATACCTTCCACTTAGCTAAACCCCTGTACTACTAGTCGTGCTTTGTATCTCTTAATGTACCATAAGCTTTATGTTTGATTCTGTATACCCACATGGAACTAATAGCTTTCTTGCTTGGTGGCAGCATTTCTAATGTCCAAGTTTGATTCTTTTAAAATGCATGTATCTCCCATTCTATGGCCTTACGCCATTTAGCATCTTTATTGGCGTCAATGAAACTTTTAGGTTCTAAGGAAGATGATATAGCTACAAGAAAAGTTTGATGGCTAGAAGCAAACCATGAGTATGAAAAATGTGAGACCAAAGATTAGGGTTTACCTAACGAGGTGTGACCTACAACAAGTGATGATGATGATGACTTGTTTACCCCATGTAAATCATGCATATCGTCCTACAAGTAATAAGGAGGTTTGTTTTCTCATTGAGATCTATATAATGATTCAGTTTAAGGGATTTGTAAACTAGGGTTTTGGGAATAGCTGGTTCTTAAGCATTTGAGCCATTTTAAGGATCATGATTTGTCTCAAGTCTTGGTTCATCATTGTAACATATGGCTTTAAGAATGGGCTGAGGTTTGTCATAATGCTCATTATGCGTCTATAAAGGAAAATAATACATAAAGTATTACATCAAATGAGAAAAACACCTTGTGAGTTTCTTGGTCATACATTTTATAACCTTTGTAATCAATTGGATATCCAACAAAAACAAAAGGTTTAAACTAAGAAGCAAACTTGTCTTCTGACTTTGAAAGAACATAGCCTGGATAGCCAAACACATGAAGATGATCAAGTGCAAGAGAATCAGAGAACAAGATTTTATAAGAACTTTTACCTCCCAATTTTGATAAGGGTGTATGATTATTCAGATTGTGACTATCAGGATACATTCACCCGAAAATTTAATTAGAAGTCTAGCCTAAAAGTGAAGGGCCCATACTGCTTCAAGTAGGTAAAGATACTTCCTTTCAACCACTCAATTGTTTTGTGAACTATTGATGCATGAAGTTTGAAGACTTAACCCATTTTGTTTAAGGAAGGAACACAAGGGACAAAGAACAAATTCCTGTGTGTCACCACTTCTAACTTAAAGTATATTTTTTTCAATTTGGTTTTTGATCATATCACAAAATATTGTAAGATACTTGATTACTTTGGACTTATGGTCTAGAAGGTAAACCCAAGTACCACAATTATGATCACCATGAATAGTTAGGAAATAGTGTGCTCTAGATGTAGAGTGTTATTTATGGCTCTTAAATACTAATATGAATAAGATCAAAGAATGTTACACTAACAATTAAAGTTTTTGGAAACAAGACTTTTGAGTTTGTTTTGCACAATGGCAAAAATCACAACATTTGTTGAAGTTTCTAAAAGTTAAACCACCAAGTTGAAGAATAAGAGACAGTTTTTCAAAGGGCATATGACTGAGTCATCTATGCCAAATAACAAGACAATTTTTGGGCTTGTTATGAGTGGAAATCTGAGCTTTGAATTCCTTAAAGTTATACAAACCATGGCATTCCTTATTTTTGCCAATTAGTCTCTTCGATGTCAGGTCGTATATGACACAAGAGTTTAGAATAAAGGTTAATAAACAATTCAAGGCCTTAGCCAATTTGTTGATGGACAAAATGTTACATTTAAAGAAGGGTACATAAAGCACCTTATTTAATTTCACATTACAGGATTTAAAAGTTTGGCCATAAGATTAGATCATTAGGTTGCTTCCATTGAACAATTGAACTAGCACAAAAGATGTAGTTGCTCAACAGTTGAAGAACAAAGATTGTTGTAAAGATAAGTGTTCTGAGGTACAATCATCAATAATCCAATTTAAAGAATGATTGGATACCTTACCAACAAAGTTAGCTGTAATATTTTGATTGGACAATAAGGCCATCAGTTGCTTGAGCTGGTCCTACATAATATTCAAGTTGTTGCCTGCTCATTATGAGCCATTAGAAGTTTCACGAGTCATAGCTTTGTTTACAAAAGCTGATAAATGTCAATTTGTTTAGTCAAAATTGTTGACGTTTTAGCATTTTTGAGCTTCTTTTTCTACATCATCACATCATATTTTCTTCCATTTCTCATTTTGGACTTTCATTTTGTAGGTTGGAGAAAGGAACTGAAGCATCAGATTGGATTAGAAGTGAGCGAAGCAAAAAATGAAAAATTCTGATGAACAGTTCATTTGGTCTGTGTTCCTAAGTGGCATTGTAGCCCCACAGTTTAAAGATCCTAGAAGCTAAGGTCGTGTCCTGGGTACTGCGGTGCTAGTGCCCGTCAAGCTCTAGGCGCTCCAACACTAGATGACTTATTTGGGCACCTCAGCAACCCTATGTCCGAGTTTTACGGTCTCCTACCTCCTATTTTGAACTTTGGCTTCCCATTGGTGGGGAAATTCTATCTTTTGGTGGTAGGTGAAGATAAGGGAGCTTATCTCTTAGAAAAATCTGGAACTTTGAGATACTCTCATCTTCCTCCAAGCTTAAGCTAACTTTCCATTATCACATATGTTACATTCTTCTTTTACCTTCTTGTGGAGCACTCTTGGGCATTACACGAAGAAGACTTGGGGCACTTGAAGACACAGAAGAGCTTAAGGAATTGGGCATCTATAGGCTTTGGGTTCCTTCTTTCCTTTATTCTTTTTGTATTGAACATAAATGTTCTTTGTTTCATGTCCACAATTATGTTTAGTTTAGTTATGGACTAGTCTTCCTTAGCATTTTCTATGGATGTAGCTACTTGTTTTGGTTATGTTGGATAAATTTATGGTTATGTGATGTTGGTTTCTATCAAATGCTTGTTATCTCTTTTGAGCTTATTGTTATATTAGCTAATTGATGGCCATAATTGATTACACCATAAATTGCTTCTAAACTCTTGGAAAAAAATTAAAAGTTATTGGACTTAGGAGAAGAGTTTAATGTCTATGGACTTATCGGGAAATTAGTCTAAATCATTAGGTAAAGGTAAATTGAGCTCTAATGCTTCTTCCTAAGCTTTGTTTTGCAAGTTTTTTTTTTTCATTCAGTTTAAACACGTTTATATTCAAGTGTTACAGGAGTTCCTGATCAACTAAAACTACAAGAAATACTTATCTCTTGTATACAAGATAGTGATTTGTGATAAAATTAATACTAACGATATACCCATGTGTTAAACACAAGTACTTATCCTTAACATAGGCCATAAGAAGTCTCAAATTCGCAAAGCAAACCCAATTTCCAAGTAGGAATTAGCAAACTACAAGTGCAATTCTTTCCCATTGTATATGGATTCTTATAACTAAAGTTGTCATTCTCCTACAAAGTGATGAGCCTAGAAATGAATATGAGTACTTAAGGCAGTCTAATTTGTGGATTGATACTCATTAGCTTTTTTTTACTTTACAACATATGAACGAAAGTGCAAACAACAATCCAGTTTGTTAAACTTAAGTTGGATTAATTTATTATGACTTATTTTCATTTTTATGTTTGTTTGGAACCAATGTTACCTAAAAGGTAATACTATATCAGTTTGATAATTTGATGAATAACATTTTCTATAATGTAACCAAATTACACTATAAAAAATGCTACGTAAAGATTATTATACTTATGTACTATTAGCTTTTAAATAACATTGATTCCACACCTAAAAAAAAAGAGAATAATCTATTTTGATATAATCTAACTTAAGTTTAAACAAACTAAATAGAAGGTTCAAACACTATACAGTGTTTGGGCCTAATGGGCTTCCTTTAGCTTTGGGCCACTCTTTAATGGGCTTGATTGGACTTGAACGGAGCCCTTGGTACAACCCTTGGCTGTATTTTTCCCCCGTTATTTTAATCTACTTGAACCTCAATATATAATACATGTTTCGACATCTGCATCACAGTCATTCGTTCACAGATGGATGGCAAATAAGAACAACTTATACTTTGACGAATGACTTCTATATTGAAAAACCTGTAGCATATTTTAGATTTGTTCTAAAATTTGGGGAAGGATTTTAAATAACATAAATACAAAGTAAAAGCCGTCCCCACTCATATTTAGCAGTGATGATGAGCAAAATCCCACACACATATGATATGATGTAAATATATAAATATATGTATGTGTGTGTGTGTGTGTGTGTATAATGATGGGAATTGAGGGTGGTGGAATGAATGAAGGCAGCAGGATACAAAAGGAATATATATAGAGAGGCAGAGACACATCGCCATCCACTCTCTGCCTTTCTCTTTCTATGTTGAATGCACTGATTTTGCTGCTCTGATCGCATTCCCTCCCCCCTCACATATTCACCCAACTCCTTAACCTACCAATATTTTTTATTCTCTTCCAATCTCACCACCATAACTAACACAGCTCCATGATCAGAACTGGTTTCTGTTCACTAATTTCTTGATCAAATCGTTTCTGTTACTGTCTCTGTTTTGGTTTTCATGGAAGGTTACTCTGTTTCGCGGGAGATTGAAGGCAAGCAAGCTCATGATCCCATATTTATTGACCAAGCCAAGAAGAAGAAGAAGAACGTGGTGAGGATGAGTGGTTGTGGGCAGAGAAGTAAGCCGACTTCTGGTTCGTGCGTGTTCGTGCCTGGCCCCTTGATCGTCGGAGCGGGTCCGTCGGGCCTGGCCACCGCGGCTTGCCTCAAGGAGCGCGGCGTCCCGAGCGTGATTCTGGAGAGATCTACCTGCATCGCCTCGCTGTGGCAGCTCAAGACGTACGATCGCCTCCGCCTCCACCTACCGAAGCAGTTCTGCGAGCTGCCGCTGATGGGATTTCCGGCGGGATTCCCGACCTACCCGACTAAGCAACAATTCATCGAATACCTGGAGGACTATGCTGAGAGGTTCGATATAAGGCCGAGGTTCAACGAGGCGGTGCTGGAAGCTGAGTACGACGCCACGGTGGGGTTCTGGCGGGTGAGGAGTAGGGTGGGTGGGGAGGACGATGAAGAGAGGGAGTATGTGTGCCGGTGGTTGGTGGTGGCGACGGGGGAGAATGCAGAGGCGGTCGTGCCGGAGATCGAAGGGGTAGAGGAGTTCGGTGGAGATATAAGGCACACGAGCTTGTACAAGAGCGGGGAAGAGTTTAGACGGAAAAGGGTGTTAGTGGTGGGCTGTGGAAATTCTGGCATGGAGGTTTGTTTGGATCTTTGCAACCATGACGCTAGCCCCTCCATTGTTGTCAGAGACACGGTATGAAATCGCTTCTTTTATTTAACGAAAAAACAAAAAATCAATTAATTTACTTGAATTATACCAAAATATTAATTTATTAATTGAACTTTAATCTCATGTCTCTCTTCTGCTGGTTACTAACAAAGCTTCTCTAAAACTCTACAGTCATAAATACTCTAATTTTTTTAAAGAAGAATAACTTTCATAATTGGGAAACTTGTACTTCCTAGTAAGGTTTTAGATTCAATTTTAACCACTTTCTGAATCTGATTAAAAAAAAATTAACCACTTAAAACTAACACAAATTTTTTATTTCTTCACAAACAGAGACCTGTGGCAAGTAAACTTTCACTTTGCTATCTTTCTTTACAACTAAATTATTTAGGTTTTTTTTTTTTTGCTAAGTTTAAATATGAACTCTGAAATGTGAAAATCACTTGGTTTCTGATTACAAAAAAAAAAATGTGAAAATCACATACAAAAAGTAGTTTTTTGTAGGTGATTTTGAGTGGTAAAGTTTCTTGCTTTTGAAGAAAGGATTCCTCAAATAGAGAATAGTACCTGTCTTCTCATCTTAAGTTTACTTTTTTTCTGTCTGATTTTTGTCTCTTCAGTTCATTCTCTGTTAAATACTTTACTAATGATTAATGAGAGCAACCGAAGCACACAGCTTTTTTTTTTATTATTATTATTCCCAAAAAGCGTCAGTCTTAAATCTTTTTTAGGAAAAAAAAAAGAACAAAAAAACTTTCTCCCCCAGTAACTTTGTGAAGAGGATGAGCTAGAACCAGCTGGTTTTTCCAAGATTTTGTGACTTCAAGTTCCAACAGTTGTTCTTTTTCTCTTTCTTTTTTTTCTTTCGATCAGAGAATGATCAGAAAACAGCACTTTTAATTCAGATATTGGAAGAAGAAAACAATATAAGAACTACTAAATAAAAAGCATTTCAGTATGTGGTTCACTACTTTCTTGGGATTCCCAAGCATGCGCGATATTCTAATGAGTTTCATATTAATTTCAATTATATTATTCTCAGAAATTAGATTAATATATAATTTCTAGTTTTATAATAACGCCTAAAAAAGTTTTTAATTTAATAAATTTTCATAGTCATAAATAATGAATCTTGCTTGCCTCTTTCCTTTCCCTAATGATTAATTTTCCCTCAAAAAAGAAAAAGAACACTGCCTTAGCATATGGAGGCCTGTATGCAATTGGCCCAGACACCCATCAACTCTATCTTTTCATGTCTTTCCTTTTCCCCCCTTAAGAATGGAGGGCACTTTTGTAACTTTATCAGAGTGACACATTCTTTTTTCTAATTTTTGTGAAAATGGGGGACTGTTGAATCAATAGGTGCACGTCTTGCCACGAGAGATGCTGGGCAATTCAACTTTCGGGTTGTCCATGTGGTTGCTCAGGTGGCTGCCCATACGCTTTGTGGACCGCCTTCTCCTCCTCCTCTCTTGGCTCTTGCTCGGTGACACTGCCTGTTTCGGCCTCTGCCGCCCCCGCCGCGGCCCTCTCGAGCTCAAGAGCCAGTCCGGGAAGACGCCGGTCCTGGATGTTGGTACCCTTGCCAAAATTAAAAGTGGTCATATTAAGGTTCGTACTAATCTCACAGGTATTTTGTTTTTCAATTTCAAATTTGGCGGGTATTTTGTAAAATCAGTTTTGAATTTGGGTCGTGACAGAATTTACGATTTACATATGAAGAATGTTTGATAGATGTATCATAAGTTTTACGAAATCGAGGTGTACATTATGATGTAGGTGTTTCCAGGGATCAAAAGGCTAAAACATCTCACGGTGGAATTCGTGAATGGGAAAACGGAGAATTTCGACGCTATCATCTTAGCAACCGGATACAAAAGCAACGTGCCCTCTTGGCTAAAGGTAAAGCTTTTCCATCTCCCTTTTCGTTCAATATCTTGATTCTTAAGGATATGTTTTAAAATAATGGAAATAGTAAAAAAAATTGGGAAGAAAGTTGGATAAAGGGCAGAAAAAGGAGAAAAGGCTAACGAAAAAAGGTAATAAAAATGGGCAGGAGGAGGATATGTTCTCGGAGGAAGATGGATTTCCTCGAAGGCCATTCCCAAATGGATGGAAAGGGCAATGTGGGCTATACGCCGTGGGGTTCACCAAGAGGGGCTTGCTCGGAACCTCAATGGACGCCACCCGAATCGCCCAAGACATCGAACGGTGCTGGAAAGAGGAAGGCAAACATCGGATGGCCCTGGCTCATTCCTTGTTCGCCCACTCATCATCCACCACATCAGTTTAGGGAGACCTAGCTAGCTTGACATATTGAAGAAAACTCATCATATCGGAGGATTTTTGAAGGATTTGCCCGGCCCTCCAAGGAAGGTATTTCGTCCAACGAAATTATAACAATAGGGGGGATGGGGGGAGCCTTTTTGAGTGACCCTTCGAGTTTTTCACTTCAAAACAATTGATGATACACCAGCTTGGCCAACCCTAGAGTGAAAAGAAACCGTGGGGGTTTCTTTTTTTTTTTTTTTGTTGATGGAGGTGGGGGGACCTTAACAAATTATATTACATTTTGTACATCTTGTATATTAACATTTTTCTCTAATTAGGCAACACTTTTGTTATTTTTTTTAATATAGGGGCTGTGACTGTGAGTAGGTTGCAATTAGCAGGCCGGATTGTAAAAGTGGGTATTTTGTTTGCTAAATTAGGAGAGATTATATGATTGTGCCAAATAACCTACTACGGGTGGGGTGGGTTTGGAGTGAGAGTAAAGCGCCTAGCCGGCTGCCTCATTTGTATGCATCTATTACAATATTTGGATCCCTCTTTTTGTTAAAGGTTCTTTAATTTAAAAAAGTGGAGAATTGAATTTATAAAGTATTTGTGACAACAATCAAACTCTAGCCATTAAATCATGCTTGAGTTGCTTATGAGGACTTGTTTCTGTTCAAGGACAAATATTGGTGCTTGAGGTGGAGTTTGTTGTACTACTTTGCTGTTTTTATCTTTATATTCGAAAGTTAACCAGTGGTACAAGAGAGATTTTATACCTCAAAGGGGTAAGAGTGAGTCGGATTGATTCATTTTTATTATATATTTATACATATATTTTAGACTGATTTCATATGAAACTAGAACTAACCCAAAAATTGATGATTTTCTTAAATGTTAAAATAACTTGTGGACCATGGGTCATCTTTATCCAATCCAACCTAATAAGGATGGTTTGGGTTAGGTTTTGAATTTATCCAAATTATACTCACTCCTACCTCGAATATCAATATTGAATTAATCTAAGCAGTGGAAAAATCCCAAAAAAATATGTCTAGAATTGAATCCTAGCCAAGCAGGCGATATAGTCATTTATGTTAATAAATCAACAAAAACTACAAGAAAAGGATGGGTTAAGGAACCGGATAGGGCAATCAAGGAAATGGTTGCTAGGCCATTCGTCGCCAATCCTGTCGCCAAAAAAGGGGCACAAGTTTACTTCCAGTGCCTCTTCATTATAAATTCAAATCTTTCATTTTTTTTCTTATGCTTTTTCTTCTACTCTTTGTTTTCATGTGTTCTGTTTAATTTGGAGCAAGAGACTTCTCTAGTTCAAGCTAGGAATTAAGGAAGAAATTGTTCCTATCCAAACTGACCAATCTTCCACATTTTCTTCTTAACATTTTTTTTAATTCTTGTGAAAGCCACCTTGTACCCCTTTAGTTCAAGTTAGGATAGTTCCAACAGAAAAATATTAGCTTGAGGACTGATAGTCGGAGTGTCCCTTTCCGCCATTTCATAGTTGCAGATGTATCCCAAGTGTGTGGTATCCCAAGTGAGGAAAACTCCCATGGTTCAAGTGAGGCTTTTCTATTGGTCAGATTGTTGAGTTGTAGGAAGAAATTTTTTCTCTTCTTTTTCTATGTTGAAGGCCTTTGTTCCTTCTCCATCTGATAGATAGAATATGAAACTTCACAACAACTAAGTAAAAAATTAAAAAAAAAATTGTTAAGAAGAAAATCCAATGAGATATCTTCAAGCAAAAAATTTTGAAATTAGTATGTAAAATCTAGATATCTTGTGTTCATAAAACCTAGCAACCAATTGGTGACAGCCTTGATAGGTCACAAAAAACACAATGATGATCTCAGTCACTTTGTCAGTTGCTCTTTCTTGGCAACTAAAAATCTAGTGACTGTTCTAATCAGTTGTCAAAAAGCAGAATACTGACAAATTGATGACCCATTTTCTAGTCAGTTTTACATATTTCTCTTGTAATAAAAGTAAGCCGCTATTTTAACAAAGTTTTGGCTTCATTTCTTAACAACTTCAGCATTTTTGTGTTTTTAGCTCAAGTTTTTGGGGTAGAATATGTGTATTTTTTAGCAACCTCAATATTTTATTATTAGGATTCAAATATTAACTTATGTAGATTTCTTCATTCTATTTGTAACTAAAGGATATACTATATGTCCTAGCCATTTGGCAAATTGGCAAAAGGACATGGATGGAGGCTCGGACTTCAACTCTGGCTTCCACCATTTCCCCACAAAATGTCACTTAATACTGATTTAAGTATCTTCAGTTCCTGAAAAAGTAGTCATTTCCACCTTTTCCTTAGATATGTAATATCTCATAACTTTGTACCTTATAAAGTTGTTCCTGATTAGGGATAGACCCAGAAATTTTTATTAGCAGGAGCCGACAATTAACACCTTAAAATATTCTACGATAATAAAAATCTAAAATATAGACATAATTTATTTAAATTGAATTCATCATTCTTGCATGAAACTAAATCTTCTATAATTACATTAGTATCAATTATTGCAACTAACTCCTTCTCTACATTCATTAATAAAAACTCCTTAAAAAAATTGGTATCTATCTTGTTGCGAGGTCAAGTTTTTACAATATTCAAAGTAAAAAAAGCATCATTTGTTTTATAACTTAGTCAAACAAAGCCAAAAATTCCAAGATTAGTTGAAGACATCATTAAAAAAAAAACCAGATTGACGCAAAATCTGTGGGTGTTCTTCATGGAGTTAGGAAATTTTTAGGTTTGCTTTAACTTGAAGCTCTTTGTTGAAGATTAAAATTGCAAGGATGATGTCACTCAAATTGGACCAAACAACCAACTTCTGAATTATGTGAAAAAAAGAAAAAAGGGGTTAGGGTTGTAGATTTTGTGAGTCATGAGATAAAAAGTAAACCCAAATTCATTTTTTATAAATTTTTTATTCTAAATAGCATTTAATATAATAGGTTAAGTCACAAAAACTAGTCTTGGTCAACAAGCACTTTGCATGAGAGAGAGAAGTAGAAAAGAGAAGTAGAAATGAAGTCAAATGTACAAAATTGCTTAAAATGACTCACAGATAAAATTTTCTTAGATTTTTCAAAAAGCTAATATTATTTTTATACATATTTCCTGGACTCAAGGGGTGGCCGAGGCTCCTACTAGCCATTTCACAATTCTGCCCCTACTTCTAATTATCAAAAAAATAAAATAAAATAAAATAAAGGATATACTATATGATAATAACGAAGCTATAGGATAACCTTTATAATATGATTTCTTTTACAACCATTACTTTGACCAATACCACTGTCAAAATGATTTCAGCCCTATTAGGACATGGACCACTTCTAGTCATGAGAAGTTAACAATTAATGTGCACATTTAAAAATTGGGCAGTAACTCATTCAATTCTAATAAGTTTTACGCCATTCTATTACCACTTCAATGTCTATAAAATTGGACGAATGACACCAATCATCACTAAACTATGTTTCATGATACTGTGTGGTCTGCAATACTACAAATAATTTCTTAATTATCATCATACTTTTGAAAATGTTGCAATTTGAGGACAACGTGAAGTTTAATTATCAATTCTTAATTATGATGACGTCACATCGCGAACTAGAAAAGAAAGCTGACTTGTAATTCGACAACCACAACATGCTAACTGTAAGACGTCGATATGCAAGATATTGACTACAAAGCAAGCATAACTTTGAGACAGCCCACAATATATGTCTGCCGGTTAACTAGAATGGTATTTTTTGCAACAACGGTAGTATATATATGGGAGTTTCTTTTACATTAATTTTAATGTATTCTTACACAACGTCAAGTTTAGTTATCAATTCTTATATAAAGTGATTATTTTTCCAAATTAGTAATTTATTGAAATTTTGCATTTTAAGAAGTCTAAAAAATAATTTTAATATATTTTTTGTAAAAAATAAGTTTTTTTTTTTAGTTTTAACTTAGCCAACTTGAAAAAGGAAAAATTTATAAAAAAATATTTGTTTTTCATGAAAAATATTGTAAAAATACTTTCTGAATAATTTCTCAGAGTATAAGAAAATCAAATAAATCGGCAGTTTTGACAAATAATCAATTTATACAAAATAATGTATTGAAATTAATGCAAAATGATTAACTTAACAATGGTTGTTGTTGTTTCAGATAGCAGAAGGGATAGTCAATAAGAATCAGCAGTCAACTTGATGGTACCCTAAAACTAGTTTTTTTATTGTGCACCTATGTCTAATTAGACATACTAACCCATCATTCAATCTTCTATATATAAGGCATAAATTATTCAAAAAATTGACAAAAATACCCTTAGTTAAAATATTCTTCTCTACAAAAAACATTAGCTTGCTATTGTTGTCTCCTCCGGTGCTGCCACCAAACTGTCATACGTCATGATCTCGCAGTATACGTCACATGTCATGTTCGAAAAAATGAAAAGTGTCTGAATGGATACCGGAAAGTGTCTAAAGAAATATTTAGAAGTGTCTGACCAATATGTATACAATTTACTCTTTTCAAAAATAACTAATTGAAACAATAAAAAAATGTCTGAATGAATGTGGAAAAGTGTCTAAAGAAATATTTAGAAGTGTCTGACCAATACATAGACAATTTACTCTCTTCAAGAATAACTAATTGAAACAATAAAAAAATGTCTGAATGAATGTGTAAAAGTGTCTAAATAAAAGTAACAAAATGTCTAAAGCAATACGCAATCAATTTATTTTCATGATAAAAATGTATACGAAATAATAAAAGAAGTGTCTAAATAGAAATTTAAAAGTGTTTAAATCAATATTTAAAACTGTCTAATAATCATTTAAATAATAGTTTCTAATCTCATGACGCCATTTATTTTCCGGATCTCGTCCTCCCCGTTCATGGTTCCTCGGCTTCCGTGGCTTCTTCGTTTCTCTTCCCTGGCTATTTCTGGCTATGTCTCGGGGTTTTCTTTCCTGGCAATTTCCTGGCTATATACTGGAATAAAAGATAGAGGAACGCCGGCGATTGCTAGCAATTTAGATCTTGATTCTCTTTGCCGGCGATTGCTTTTTCGGCATTCCAACCTTCACGCTGTCTCTCGCCGCTCCTGGATCTGTGAGCTTCGATTTCGCTTCTCTTGGCCGGCGATTGATTCTTCGGCGTTCCGATCTACACGTTGTCTGGCACCACTCTTGGATCTTCACGCTCCGAATCTCGCTTCTCTTGGCCGGCGATTGGTTCTTCAGCGTTCCAATCATCTTTCTCTTGGATCTTCTCTTTTCCCTTCGTGTTCCGATCTCTCTTCTCTTGTCGGTGGCTTCCAGCTTCTTCTCCGGCTCCGGCGTGATCTTTGCAAGTTTGAAGAATCGAGGAGTAGCCGGCGCAGGAGTAGGAGCAGGGGATTTGTTTCCGGTGATGTCAGGAAAATGGGCTAGAGAGAATCAAGGATGGTAGTTTTGGGAAAACTGATTTAAAGTAGGGGTAAATTTGAAAATTATCCCTATGTCTAATTGCACATATGCGTACAGTAACCATGGTACCCTGAAACTGTTACGTTGCCAATCTGAAGACGTTTATGTAAATATTAATAGAATGAGGAGAAGATATGTATGTATATATATATATATATATATATATATATATATATATATATATATATATATATATATATGGTTTAGGGATGATAGTGCAGTTTGCCCTTGTTTTGTTTAACAACTCTATTCATAATTTCATGTGCCTTTTTTTCTCTTTGATGATGATGATGATGTGATGTTGATCATAATAATAATAATAATAATAAGTACTCATCTAAAAATAATAATGATTGTAATACTAATTAATAATAATACAATGACGTCAAAGAAAGGCTTCGAGGGCCAATAAATGCAAATCACCTTCTTCTACTGGTTTGTGATATGAGTCAGTGGCTCCAATTGACTACTCAGCGCAAAGATACATTTCCATATGTTAACTAAATTTTGTAAAGTCTAGAATTGTTCAATTGGTTTGACCTAAATCAATTTAATTTAAAAAATTTTACCTTTATTTTTATATTTTTTATCCAGAATCAATTTAATTTAAAAATTAATATTATTTAGGTGTAATAATCCGTTGATTGTAAAATTTTAAGGATACTATTAAAATTTTATGAATTTTTTTAATGTCCAAAAAAATAAAAATGCATAAAATTTTAATAACATTATAATAAATTTATTTTAAATGAATTAACCCACCTAAATAATATTGGTTTTTAAATAAAATTGGTACTGAAAAAAATTTAAAATTAAAAATAAATTATTTTAAATTAAATTGCGTTAAGTTTAAAACGAATTGGGTTAAAATTTTCAAGAAAATGTAAACTATGAAATGCTTTTCCAAGAACAAAGGATGCATCATGTTGACGCCTGATATATATATATATATATATATATATATATATATAATAGCGGCTCAGGGTAATTAACTTGAAACGGGCAAGCAGGCGTAATAATTTGCTGCAAGATCTTTTTTCACTAAAGTGAAACAGGTACACACGATGTGAAACAGCTTTTCCGACCACGAGAAAAGGGGAATCCGCACGAAGGCAAAATGTTTTGTTTGCCAACCCTGAAATTATAAAACTGGAGGCCGGGCTGGCGTGATCTGATGGTGAAACAATATCTTGTACAACTTGAACACCCTGGTTTCTTTTCGATTTGTGACAAAATGAACATCATTTCATGCAAGCTGCAACCTAGAGCTACAGTAAAATCTGTCACGACCCCAGTTGTAATATTTGGTAATAATGGACCCTACTCTGCTAGTGTCACCTGTGTGTGTTGTTGGCGTTTGATCGGTACTTATAAGCCATCATCAACAATGCAGGAGACTATTTAGGCTCTATAAAACTCATGTGTTGTGAACAGAATGTAGGCCACAGGCCTCATGACTATCATTGGATAGACAACGTCCAGTTGATAACTAAACTATCAAGGAAAGTAGTTTAACTGGATCCTCGATGGATTGGTCGAAGATATTATCTGTTTTTGGCCGAGACTGCACAGTTTTATCCTTAAAATGCACCTCACGTGAGAGAGAAGTGTTTGAATCATATAAAATTCTTAAGCTCCTCGTTTCTATAACACATGAGATAGCCCTCGATTATAAGTAACAAACACATGAAAAATTAAATATTTGGTTGTGCATGGAACGAAAATGAAAAGTAAATTTTTTTCTTTGAGTGAGTAAGATTGGAGAGAAAATTAATACAAAAATTGGTATAAATTTATTGTAAAGATTAATTGATTTTTTTTCAAACTAACAAACTTTATTTTGTCAAGCAAATAAACTTATTGTTAAATATGCACATTCTTAACAGATGCATATAGTTTCAACAATATGTTTACTTTTGAAATTAATATTTTTTGTAGTCTGAATCACATTATAGGATTTTCAGAGTTAGAAGATAATTAAAAATATGCTTTACACAACATTATAGTCGCTAATGAAGCTTTCATTAGATAAAGAAAACAAGAAAGGGTAGAGAAGGGTATATGGTTCTGAAAATAAACATGAAAAAGGCATGTTGTAGGGTGGAATAAGATCTTTTAGCTGTTATATTGAATAAAAAGAAATTATGTGACTTATGGACTAGTAGGATAATGAAGCTTGTGGGCACAGTTTTCTCCAAGGTGTTGCTAGGGGATCCTCTCTTCCCTTATCTGTTCATCCTTGTGACTAAGGCTTTGTCTCTAACGCTTTTAGATATTGAAAGGAAGAAACAAATTTCAAGTCATCAAGTGGGAAGGAACTGCCTTTCAATTTGACACTTATTTTTTGTTGATGATTCCTTATTTTTCATGAAAGCTACCTCAAGGAATTGCAAAGCCATCATGGGAATATTGGATTGATTACTACTTAGCTTTTAGTCTGGCAATTAACTAGGACAAATCAACTTTTTTTTTCTGCAAAAACACTCTAGTTGATGTCTAGTACAAAATTAGTTGAGTTATTGGAATTTCAATCAACCTTGGCAAATATCTTGGTACACCAACCATCTGGGGGAAGATAAAATTAGAAGCCATGGCTTCTGCTCGGGATAAAATGGCAAAAGAACTTTAAGGTTAGAAGGAGAAATTACTATCCTTTGCTCATAAGGAAGTCCCTGTCAATGAAGTAGTTTTTCCTTCACTTGTTTACAAAATGGTGGCCTTTAAGTTTACAAAGAAATGGTGTGAATATTTAAATTCTGTGATTGCAAATTTAGGGGGGGTTATTCTCAGAAAGGGAATAAGATTCAATGGAGAAGCTAGAACCCTTCAACAATTATAAATCAATAGGGAATGCCAGGCTTCAAAAATTTGGAAAAGTTTAATAAGGCTCCTCTAGCTAAGTTGGCTTAGAGAATAGTGAATAATCCAGAGGCTTTGTGCATAAGAATTCTAAGGGGGCTATACTTTCCACATCATGACTTTATAAATACCAAAAAAATAAAATACTTCATGGGGATGGTCTAACATATTATATGGTTGAGACAATATTTAGAATGATTTGTCCTTGCAAGTCAAGAATAGCAAAAAACTAAGTATTTGAAGGATACTTGGGTTACTGACATCCCAAATCACATATTACACCCCACTGAGCCTATCCATCATTATTTGTAGAATACGAAAGTCCACAAACTGATGAATTTAGATGCATATAGTTAGGATGTTAGAATAATACAACATATGATTCTAGAAAAAGAGTGAAAGGCCATCCATTAGATTACTATTAGTAAATCTGTAAAGGTCGATACCCTCATCTGGCCTTATGAGAAAACTGGATAGTTAACCATTAGATCAACTTATCTTGCTCATAAAAAAATTTAAAGGCACACTGGATCATCATCATTGCACAAGATTGATCTATTACTGCCAAAATGTATTTAGCGAATCAAAGGCCTACCTAAATTCCTAAACTTTCTTTGGAGCATTTGTTAGAATAACATTGCAATTAAGCATATCCTAGTTAGGATATGTAAAAATATGAGATCAATGGCCTGTTTTGCATGCTACCGAGACTAATGAGCATGCAATCATGTTTTTTCAATGGACTAGGTTTGTTTGGCATAGTTGTCTAGATTATTAAGCTAATAAATAGGTTGTTACAACATTATCTCTGGGTTAGTAGTTGTCTAGAGAGAAATAAAGTACAATAAGCAAACTAGGGACTTATCCTTTCAAAAATTACCCATATCAGTTGGTACATTTGGCTTGCTAGGAATGAAGCTATATTTGAGAGGAAGCCTACAAATTCAGTAAACACAGTTCATATGATTGATAAAGGCAAGGTCCTTATGGTGCTTGCAGATTTCTGTAAAACAATTCCTACCACTCCAAATAAGAATAAGTAGAGGCAAATGTAATGTGGATAGAGAAAGCCAAGGTAAGTATAGACAAAAGTAAACACAGATAGAGCATGGGATCCTATGTTAGATCAAGATTGATAGAGTAATTTCAATGTGGACTAGCCACATCACCATCTAAATACTCAGGTGATTTTTTAATCCTTTTTTTTACGGCCACACACCTATGGTTATTAATATTCATGAGGATATTTAGCTAAAAAGAAAGCAGTTCAGGTTTGTAAATTTTTGGACCCAAGATCCTAATTTTGAAAGTTGTGTTGATAAGGGCTGGAATGTAGAATTTAAGAGGTATAAGATGTTTCAATTGGTCAAAAAAATGTAGAGTACTAAGCATAATTTAAAGTTACTAAATGTTAAAAAGTATGCATTCAAGAGAAAGTTAATAAAAATTTAAATGAGTTACAATAAAAATTTAAATGAGTTACAAGACAAGAAGCATGAACATAGAAAGAAGCAGGTGTTGGTGCTTAAATAAATGGAAGTCAAGCTTAACTTCTACAAGTTGCTTAGGGATGAGTGTAGTTATTATCATCAGAAAGCTAAAATTAAATGGATGAAAAAAGTATATGGAAATATGAAGTATGGTCCTGCCAAAATATAGGAACAAAGAGCAAGCTCTACAATTTGAGAGTTAGAAGATGCTACATGACAAATTAGAACTGGACATAATTAGGTGGTAGAAGTGTTCATCGATTTTTATCAACATCTTTTAGGCATAAAGAAGTAAAATGTTTGCCTAAAGAGCATTAGTTGCAGCTACTGAAGCATATTTCTGTTCAGGAAGAGAAGGAATAAATATGGTTAATTCCTCAAAATAATGCCCCTAGTCCAGATGGCTTCATTACCTGATTTTACTAAGTAACTTGAAAAAAAACTAGCCTTCTTATGTTTGAAGCAATGAAAGAATATTTTTTTTAATTTAGATGAATTGATGAATTCTATTAATGCAACTAATTTGGTTCTTATTCTAAAGAAAATGTTGTAAAAAAAGTTGGTGATTTCAGACCTATAGCATGTATAAGTGCATATCTTAAGTTCTGGTAGCTAGAATGAAAAATGTGATGGGAATACTAATCAATCTTACTCAAGCTGCATTCGTTAATGGAAAATATGTTTTTGAAAGTATTGTGAATGTTATTGAGCTACTAAAACATTATTTAAGAAAACAAGTTTCTCTTTTCACTACAAGATTCAATTGCATATAAGAAAGGTGATTACTTAGTCCACTAAGCTTTTCTTGAAGATGCTACGAACACGCTAAATTCCCCAAGTATTTTATATCTTTGGTGATGACTTGTGTGGGTTCCCTTATTCTCTATTTATGTCAATGGCTTAGTTGAAAGGTTCTTTAATGGGAAAAAAGGGCCTAGACAAGGGGATCTTTGTCCCCTTTTTGTTTCTTGTATGTATGGATGTTTTTACAACGTGCTTGAAGCATATTTAGAAGGTAAGGGAATTTACACACCATTAAGTGTTTCCAGCATCAATTGACCCATCTATCATTTATAGATGATTAATTGTTTTTTTTTTCATGGAGATAAAAAACCAATTTGAGATTTTATGGTCCTTTATGATGAAATTTGCAAATGTACTAGTGTTAAAATTAAGCCAAGAAAAGACTAAAATTTACTTCAAAGGTGCTAAAGAAGGGACAAAGTTAGGAATGTTTACAACAATGAAATTTCAAGAAAAATCAAAGTCTTTTAGATACTTGAGAGTACTTATCAGTTCATCAAGATAAAAGATAAAGGACAATGATACTTTGATAAATAAAATTACTGGCAAAGTAGATGTTTGGAGAGCAAAGTTTCCTTATCATATAGAAAGATGGCAGCTAATCCCAATCTATCATTTAAGGTTTTACAATTTCTTAATGTCAGTCTTCGTTCTACTAAAGAAGATTATTAAAAATTAGAGATAAAATATAGAAACTTTTCTAGGAAAGAAAAAGACAACTTTTTAATGTCAACCTCTGATCACTTGGAGTTAAGTGATTATTCCTAAAAAAGAATAATGGGTAGGAGTCAAGCAGCTCTAGGTTTGGAATTAGGCTTTAATTTTAAGGTTGCTTTGTGCCATTCACAAGAAAAAAAATTCTTTATAGGTTAAATAGGTTAGTAGCTATCACTTGAATTGAGAGAGAAGTTCATGAGGTTAAATGGATCGTAACTGATTTAAGTATTTGGCAGGACTTGATTATGGTGAAGAGTTTTTTTATTTGAAGGCAGGGTCGATTAGATAGAGTAAAGCTATCATAGATGGAGCAAAAGTCAACTATAGGGTGCTGTTGGTTGCTTATGACTCTAGGAGAATGAAAGGACAAGGGGTGTTGTAAGCTGTGTTTGGAATCATTAGTTTCCCCTAAACGTCGTTAAACTTTAGAAAGCAATGCAACGTGGATTGTCGATCCATATAAGAATGAAGCCATGTGGCCTATCTTTGGCTTACAAATGTTATTTATGTGGGAATGTAGATGACACCTTAAAGCAAGTTTTTGTGAATTACGTGTTCTCTTGACAAGTTTGGGCCAAAGTGTTAAGCTTACTGAAAATTAAACAAATGAAAAGGGATGTGATCAATTGAAGATGTTTGTATAGAGAGCTAAGGGATATGCATAAAATAAAGTGGGTAAAAAGGTTGGTTGTATGGCAATGGTTTATCATATTTAGATCGAATGAAATAATTGTTAACATGGGAAAAGACAAGAACCTTAAAGAGTTAGTTAAAAATATTCAAACTGATTTATCTATTAGATTATATATGATTCCTTTGTCATGTTTGTTGACGTCTAGCTAGTGTAAATGTGTGTTCAAAGCTTATTGATTTAGTTTTGTTCCTTTATCCTAATTATGCTTAAGTGTATTTTTTCTGAGGTATAACACATATATGATGTTTTTCTCAATGAATATGTATAAGTGTTTCACATAATATGTGAAAATATCTGGAGCAATGTGCAAGTAATTTGATAATTATTTATCATTAGAAATAAAAGTGTCTGAAGAAACTAAAAAAAAAACAATGTTTAAATAGATGTGAACAAGTATTTGAATAAATATCTAAAAGTGTCTAAACAAGATGCAAACAAATTGTTCTTTTCAGAAATAAAAGTATCTGAAGTAAAAAGTTAAACTGTTTGAATGAATATGTAAAAGTGTTTAAGAAAATATGTAAAATTGTTTGAAAAAATATGTAAAATTGATTTTTGAACATGAGAAATTACTAATGACATGATCTCTTCATCAGTTTTAAGAATTTGGTACAAAATTCAGTGAGTATGACCTGGAGTCATTTATAATCATGACTACCACTCTTAGTCAAGATTAAACAGTGGGGTGGTATGGTGAGATAACTACATGCCTCGATCGTGATGGAGCAATTAAGTTAGTGGCTTCCTTAAATCTAATCTCAATGTTTGCAAATGGTTAGGAATGGTTGGGAAAAAAAAAATAAAAGGTTCATAATATCCAACAAAGGCAACGTTAGTAATTTGAAGAAGACAAAAAATCACGACAAATGCCTAGATTTTCGGCTTCTCTAGTGCCGTGGCATTGTTGCTAGAAATGTTATTTAGAGGCGAGGGTGGTGGCTGGAGAAGATGAAGATTCGTCATCACTGCTTACAATTGGAAAAAATGAAGATATGATTTAAACTAGGGCACACGACATGAATTAGTTAAGATAATGAATTTCAGAAATTTGCCGATATATCTATTTAAACATATTTGTATATTAGCCTCTATATTAGGTTTAGGGTTAAAGAGTGTTTTTTCCTTCTCATCAACCAGCAAGTGATTTTAAAAATCGAAAAACAAGAAGTATTCTAAGGTAGGGTGAGAATATGAGAAAAAAATGCAAAATTTTTTTTTAAATCAATCTAACTAAAAGGAATCACTGGGACCAAACCTACAGAAGGCCCGAACTATAAGAGTTCAGGATGAACAACCCATTATGAAACTCAAAAAATGCAAAGACAAATTCAAGGCTTAGCAATAACATAGGTTGGGAAGTTTTCAAGAGTGTAGCCATTGTTAACATGTAAAAAGTTTCAATCAATAATAAAAAACATCAAATAATGTTATAAATTGATGAAATTTGAAAGTCTAAAATAATGAATTTAAATTCAAAAGTTTATAACTCTAAATCTAACACAAGGCTCATTCATGTTGCTAAAATCGTTAAGTATTGAATTCAAATTGAAAGTTTGTACTAGGTCTTTTTTAATTTACAAAAGAAGACTATTGTTGAAAACGTCATTGTCCATCCTGTTTTCCAATTTGGTCTTCATAATTTTCATTAATGAAAAAAATACATTTGTAGTGAAACTTAACACGGGAATATTCAATATCAAACATATCAATTTATCAACAAGAAAGTAATAATTTGACTTCCTCATAGCAGCTAAGACTTTGTATGATTCAGTTATTAATGACAAATCCTTCAAAGTTTGACAAATTGCTACTCCCTTTATCCCAAATTCTTTGCACCATTCACTTTTTAGTAATTAATCTATAATTTTTTATTTTAAACATTCTAATATATAAATGAAAAACCTTTATATATGAATGATAAATTAAGACATATAGTTTTTAAATATATATTTTTTAATTTTTTTCTAACAATAATATGAATAAATTCAAATCAAACTATTAAAAAAAAGTCAAATGAAGCAAAGAAAGTGGGACAGAGGAGTAATATCAACATTCAAAAATGATATTAGGTCATGTTCAGTGTCTTGAAAAATCATAGGGATACTATTCATGTGCAATGCTACAAATGGAATCAATATTAAAAGACATGAACCTCTTTTTCAAATTCAAATACAAGCTTAACTTCAAAAGCTCTATAAGGTGCTCATTGAATCCGAAAGAGATCTCCTACAACTTAAAACCTATAGTAGGATTGAACACATCAAATTGATAATAATGCTCCATTATGGCATCAACACGTTGAAGACTACTACACCGCATAAAATGTGGAGCATTTAAATTTGGAATAACAATATCATATTTTGAATAAAATGAATAGACCTCTTGAACAAAATAATCCTACTCATCCCCCCTTAAGTATTGTAGCAATAATGAAGTTGTTTTTACAAAGTCAACTACTTTTATAATGTATTGACCTTTTAGTTGTAATATTTGGCATAATATCGACAATGAAGATAGGCCTCTAAAAATGTGATCATCAAGGAACATGGAGGAATTATTGAAGAAAAGACAAGTACAAGCACTACTACAAAAAGGTCATTTAGCGACGGTTTAATTAGCGACGGCTTAAAACAGTTGCTAGTTAGCGACGGTAAATAGTTATTAAAAATCTGGTGAAAGTTGAGCGACGGTTGTATGTCCCTAAATTTTAGCGACGGTTAGCAGTCGCTAAATTTAGCGATGGCTTACCTTCGCTAATTTAGTGACTGCTAACCGTCGCTAAATTTATTGATGACTTGTCCTCGCTAATTTAGTGACGGTTAGCCGTCGTTAAATTTAGTCACGACTTGCACTCGGTAAAATTCATCGAGATTGGTTAGCCTTTGCCAAGTCTCTTCCGAATTTTGTAACACGTAGCCATCACTAAAAGCCGATGAATCATCTACAGCAAATCATCACTAAAGTACGCCCCAATTAAAAACAACTTACCCACGCTAGCAGCATAGGAGTTCTTGCATGTTAGTCTTTTTTTATGCTAACTTATCATCTATTTAACATAAATAACTTTTTTAAATATATGTAATGCAGTGCAGATGTGTAACTTAAACTCTAATGAAAGTTTTATGACGATTAGTCATCATTAAATTATGGCAATAGTTAGGGAAGACTTGCCCTCACTAACTTTAGTGATGGCTTGCCGTCGCTAATTTAGCAATGGTTAGCAGTCACTAACTTTAGCGACGACTTACCCTTGCTAATTTAGCGACTGTTAGCAGTCGTTAATTTAGCGACGGTTTGCCCTCGCTAACTTAGTGAAGGCTAGCCGTCACTAAATTTAGCGACTGTTTGCCCTCGCTAATTTAATGTTTATTAAAAAATATGATAAATTTGTTTATGATTACAAGATTCTTTCATCTTATTTATTATTTTTCTAAAATTATACTTAAGCTATCAATTACTTATGTGATGTTAACCTTTTCACATTTTATTTTAGTTTTTATTATGTCTAGCTAACTAAATTAATTATGTTAGTTTACATTTTAGTTTATTTATAGTTTTGATTAAATCTAGCTGCATCATGAACTCCTAACTATTTCTAACTTGTTTAATTGACTAAGTAAAATAATTGAATAATTATTTCTTTAAACATGTTTAGTGACAAATGAATAGTTATGTTTATCCATTATTTTGTATTATAGAATTTCATTGTAGATTTAACTTATTGTTAAAATAAATAATTATATTTATAATGTTGTAGGCTTACAAATAATGAGGGTTAGCAGTTGCAAGACTTTTAGTGTGTCTAATCTAGTGAAGGCAAACCATCGCTAAATTTAGTGACGGTTAGCCTTCACTAAGTCTGGGAAAAATTTAGTGATGGTGTGTCTTCACTAATTTAGTGTATTAATAAATTCAAATGATCAATAGATTTATTTGTCTATAAAAAAATAAAGATTATAATTTGACGATTAAGTTTTATTTTATGATTAAAAAAATTTGTAATTCTTTTTATACAAAAAAATGAATTATGATTACAAAAATTTGTAATTCTTTTTATACAAAAAAAATGAATCAACAAAATAGGTATTTTAGTGAATCACTAAATGATGGTCAGATATTGTGATAGGTAGTTGTCACTATCCAAAGACAGCTTGTCCTCGCTAGATGTAGTGACGGCTAAGCCGTCGCTAGATAAAAAAATTTTAAAACCCCCGCCCCTGCCCTTCCATAAAGACATTCGGTTTTCAGACTCTACTACTCCTATCACCTAATTTGTCCACTTTCTGCTCCTCTTCTCCGCCAAAGCGGTAACCCACTTGATCCTTACTCGAATTCGTTCAACTACAATAGAGCCGTGACCAAATCGAGGCTCGATTCCCTAATTACGTTCTGCTCGAGCTCCTCCATCGACGTTACTGGTACCATGAACTCGCAGCTGATATTGGGGAGCTTCGTAACGAGTTGGATCTAGGTAGCCGCCATCAATAGTAGCGACCTCCCCAATTTGTCGTCGGAGGATGCCGTCGAGTGCGACTACTTCGTCTATCACTCTTACATATCTCGTCTATCTCGTTAAGTGCGAGAAGTGCTCCAAGTGCTACACTATCCAGTCAGATTGGAAGGCTTATCTCAGGTTTTTTTCTTGAGGAAATTATGAAAACATATCTATTGTTCTAGTTCTTTGAGTTGTTTGTTTTTTATTTGTTGCTGGTTTTTGGATTATGTATTGTTTGTGTTTCTACATGAACTGTCGAAAGATCCAAGGGGGGTTTGAATGCTAATGAATTGAAAGTGTTAGAAATTTGGACCTCAAAAAACGGGCAGATTATTTGTACCCATTCACATGTTGCTAATTAATGCTGTGTCAGACAGAGAGGCCCTGAGGTATAATTTGTGGGTGGATTTGTTCTCATGTGAGCAGCTGGATCTTGTGTTTGTTTTCTATAGGGTTTGGGTTGGCTTAGCTTTCTTGATATATTTGACTATACTCAAAATACGGCAAGGGATGGTGACTTGAGTTTTTTTTTTTACCGTTTTGAGCCTCAGAATCTATGTATCATAGTGGTAAGTGGTTAAAATGTGTTTTAACCAGTCCCTTGTTGTATTTTGAGTTCCAATAACAAATATAGTGTCTTTATTACAAGAATTATATAAGCTATTAGATATCTTAAAACATGCTTATGAATTATATGGGAATCACCATTGGGGGTCGGAAGTGGAGGTAAGGTGAGGTTTCTGTGGGAGAAGAGGCTGGAGGAAGAGAAGAAGGGGAAGTGGATGGCTAGGAACAAGAGCAGGACCTTGCTGGCTGAGTTGACTTTGGCCAAGTCTGAGCTTAGGAGATTAAGGAGTTTGATGTTTCATATAAAGAAGAAGACTAGGATTAAGGGTGCATGGAGTTACTGATGATGTCATGCATGGAGTTACTAACTTAAGGGGAGGAAGTTCACTTCCAAGGTAAGCTAGTCTCCATAATTCTCTAAGAGCATCCTGCAGTTTTAACAAAAACAACTGAAGCTGCAATTGAATCATTATATTTACATGTTCTCAGCACTGTAGAGGCACATTTAAAGTAGATCAAAAGAGCAAACATGGTTTCCAAAGGTTTGCGTGTGCTCAATAATTTATTGGGGAAGTAGGGTTGTGCCAGAACCCATAAACTTCGTGAACTACTCATGAACAAGCTGGGTAAGGGTGACTTTGAACAGAAATTCTACCTCATTTAGCTTACTGAATGAGCGTAAATGAAAGTGATCTCAGTCCATTAAGGTTCTGAACAAACTCATTTATTGTTCATTAAGTATTAAAGACACAGTCGGATAATGGATTAAGTAATTTATCATGATCATATTATAGCACATCTTCATCTGCATTAGGAACACACCTTTCTACTCTTGTATGAAAACCCTGAAACCTTCTCATCTTTTAAAGGCCATTAATTCCTTCATTCTTGCTCCAATTCTTTTTCTTCATTTTGGCCTCTCATCCTTGAGGATTCTAAAAGCCGTTTATTTAATGATTTTATTTTGACCATTTCTTAGTGAGGTTAAAGATTGAAAGGATGTCGGCACTTAATATAAAAAGAATGCATGAGATTTTGGAGGTTTGCTTCTCTTTTTCCTGCCTTTGGAGAGGTTATTATCATGCCTATGTTTAATACATATGTTAATCTAGACTTTGTTTATGTTTCCATGTTTTGCTATATACTAAAATTCTGTATTTCTAGGATAATTGTAGGTGTATGACTGATTTAGTTGATAAATGAAACTTATGAGCTATGTTTTAAGGGCTTTGCTAAGTAGTTTGCTTGATTTTCATTAAGTGGCACGTTATATCCTTGAGTTCTGGTTTAAACTAGTAATATTTAGAGTTGTTCTTCTTAAGTCCTTCGTGGGCATTAATTTGGTATCAAGCATTGTTATTTGCTATTAAGGGAGTTAATCTGTGTTTGTTTTTAGTTGACTAAAGAATAAAAGTATTCAATATTGAGTTAGTGTGTAATTTGGAGCCTTAACTTGTCCCCTTAGCTTCACAATACTTATTGTGCCATTGTTCCCACTCACTAAGCAGTGAACTACATCGGTTTGAATTTATTTTAAGACTTTCGTTCTTTGGTTGGATAAGTGAAGACTTTTATCACAATGCCTTGTGATATCATTGAAGTTTATGTTCTGATTTTCTCTAGAATTGGGTTGTGTAAGGCTTATTAAAGAGCAACTGAATTGGCATACGAAATCAGAGCTGAAGGTACAGGTTGGCTCTAAAGGAGGAGCAGCATGAGATAATGGCAACGGTTTGCATGCAGTGCCACATGCTAGTGATGCTTTGCAAGTTGTCTCTTGCCTATCCCAACTGCAAGTTCATGAACCCTATAGAACAAAGTCCTTCGAAACTCTTCAAACCTAAGCTTAGTCTCTTGTGCTAGAAGAAATTGTAACGTTATATCTTGAAATTGTTGAATGACTTGTCATTGTATAAATCATATTTTGGATTAATGAAAACTACTTCAATACCCTGGTTGTTACACTTGTGTGGAATCAATGACAATATTGAAAACTACTCCATGGAGGTTTGCTAATGAAATAGTGGTGCCTGGGAGTTGCAAACTAGCGATGATTATGTGTCACAAATAGTGATAATGTAGCAACAGTCATGCGTCACTAACTAGCGACGACCACACGTCACACGTCATTAACTAGCAACGGTCATTGTTAGGTTCATTCCTAAGTGCTTGGCATAGGCCAAGAAAATAAAAGAAATGCCATGAAAACATGAATGACTTGTTTGAGCATGGGAATGGTGGTGTATGTGCCAATTTGAGAACTTTCGGGTTCCAAATGCACAAAGAAAAATGGCCATAGAGTTGTGGTAAGAAAATAAATGTGAAGGGCCTTAATGAAATTAAGAGAAGTGATGTGTGTGCAAAAACGAGAAGTCTCAGGTTCAATATGCACATGAAACAATGACTATGTGGTAATTGGTAGAAAACAAAGTTTTGTGGCCATTTTGTACTTCTAACTGAGTGATTAAAATGAGACTATGAGGTCTTGAGGACTTAATGGCTCCATGCAAAGTTAATGAGGCCGAGAGCTAGCATTAGACCATTTTAGTGACATGTGGCTCATTACCGAAATTTTCATGCTTACACTAAACCAATTGCCATCATTTTCGGGCTTAACTCCCATTTATGCAAGGCCGAAAACTAGTTCTTGTTGCTTTTGAAGGTTGCTGCCGATTTGGTGCCAAATTGTGGAGAAATTGAAGCTTGAAGGAAGAATCAAACTTGGTCTACTCATTTTCGGCACTAGGCGACCTAAAAGTTCAAGTTGAAGCTTGGTTTTTGAAGTTACAAGGGGAGGCTGAGACATTCAAGCTAGTTCTTGAGGTATAAATTCATAAATTCACTCTTTTTCTTGGTAATATTCCATGATCAAGTGATTATGATAGCTAATTGAAGTCATTGTTGTGCTTAGCAACCTTAGTTTGGAAGAGTGGTTTCAGTTTTGGATGCTTAATTATAACCGAAAGCTTGAGCTTTGTATTTGAGGTAGGAATTCACAAATTTACTTGTTTACTTGGTAAAGATTCCATGAACAAGTAATTTTGATGGCTAATTCAAGAACAAATTATGCTAGGTAATTTCAGTTGGGAAGCTTAAGTTGAACTTGGCTGTTCAAGCATTAACCGATGAGACTCAAGCTTGGTTTGGAAAGGTAGGGTTCATGGCTACTTGTTTGCTTGGTAATGTACCATGATTCAAGTAGTAGAGTAGCTAAGTGATAGTTAGAATATGCTAAATGACCTGTCGCGGAACGGGGCCCCAGTGCCCCATAACCTTGTAGGCCTTAGGGATTTATGAATCCCACTAGTTACTATTGGCTAACTATTACTTGTCAATATAAATTAAACAATTTATATGCAACTAGTTTCTTAGCCTACTCAGTTTAAGTTATGCATGCTTCTGTCCTGGCAATGCAAACGAATTTTTATAAGTCGTGGATTAAAAACATTGCTCGAGCATTTCACTAAAACATATATAAAACGTGCCAAGACCTTGAAAATACTGGTTGCTTTAACTACAAGTAACAGTTTGTGCATACATTACACCTCTAGCATGCACCCAAAAGTAACAAGATGGATTTACATCACAATGTATCCTATTAGAGGCAACTTACTTAGTACACAAAGTACTATGTACAAGAGACAAAAACTACTAACTAAGATCAACTACTTGAGTCCCACCTTGAGCTATACCAAGCTCCAAGTGTAAACCCTTCACTAGATCTTGTTCTTGTGTACTCTTAGCCTCTACTCTGTAAAGGCACAACTTGGTTAGCACATAACTTATATCACAAGTAACTTAGAATCACTAGGATTCTCAAGAGAAATACCTGCAAAACAGAAAACTTAGGCCTCGACTATCACTTAGTGATTAGGCCCGGAGTTAGAACCTGCACAATAAACTTAAGGGAGTGAGTACTTGAAAGTACTCAGTAAGGGTCCCTTGAATACCTGCAAGAAAATGGCAACAATCCAATATGCAACCATGGCAACCAATCAAGCAATCAACCAACAAGTAACTCAAACAATCAATAACAATTAAGATATGCAATGCATGAATGTATGATATGAAATGCACATAATGCATGCACTTGGGACTTTCTGCACTCTAGGTGCCATAAAACTTGCCGTGAGCTCAAACGGCGGAGGTACTTGAGATACTGGCCCTCGTATCCCGGGTACTTTATCTCCCTTAAGTCCCACCTACGGGTTCTAGAGTAGGTCGTCACCCCTCTCAAACTTACCCGCCTTTACCCTTAACTTATTGCGCAAGGTAGTCATCCTATGTGGTTTAACTAGCCAAACCCTTAAGGTTTAACTTAGAGCACTCATAGTGGCTTACTTACCAAACCAAATGGTTCGGTCGGGATCGACTTAGGTTTTTCTCCTCATTGACCATAGGTAATTGACGCTCTCCTCGGCCAACAAAGAGTCTAAAAACCCACTTAATCCCCTTAGTGCTCATTTAGAAGCTTAAGCACTTTGATTTTCTTAACCACCAAGTCATACTCTTCCTTAACCACACAACTTAACTACCACTTAAATAATGCATAATTCCCGGCTTAGGAAGGAGTTCTAGACCCAACCGAGGCTATGGAACGTCTTAACTTAGCCTAGGGATGAAAACCGAGAGTTTGAGACACTCTTAGGATGCCCGGAGCTTGCGGGCAAAATGCCATGGCGGCGCTGTTGGCGACGCGTCGCCACAGGCATCAGTGTTCGGAGAACTTTTTCATTTCTCGGCGGCGCATCGCCAACTCGCGTCGCCAATATGGCATCGACACTGGCGATGCGTCGCCAACGCTTTCCAGCGTTGCGCGACAGCATGCGACCTTGCACGAAAACTGCTCAAACTTTCTCATCCCAAACTCAAATCACTTGGGTCTTGTTTCTAACTTATTCCCACACAAAACACTACATTTCTATGTATTATTTGAACTTAATTAACTTGAACCCTTACCTCAATTTAGCTACAAAGCAAGCATTGATACACGAACCTCCTTAGCTCAATTAAGCTCCCTTGAGTTCCCGCTTAAAACCAAAGTCATTTGGCACCAAATACTTCAAACCAAGACCATTTCTAGCTATGGGAACAACTTAGAACCAATCCAAATGAACCCAACAAGCTTACCCACAAATTTTGAGTCCAAACTAGCACCAAAAAGCAAATTGGAGCTAGAACACCAACAAAGAAGCTTGATGATTCCTACCCACACCTTGGGCTTCCACAAATTGATGAAGAAATGCAAGAAAATGAAAGTTTGGGCTGTGATTTTGGGAGAGGAGATGGAGCTACGAAATTTGAAGTTTGAGGCAAATGGTTAAGGGAGAAGAAGACTTAACTTATATATGTGTTTAAGGCAACTTTTCCCTCTCTTGCACTTAAGTCCACAAGCTCTCAAAACTTTCAAAGATGGTTCTAATAGCTAGGATAACTAATGGTCTTGATTCAACTATGCCAAATCACACTTAGGAACTCACTTACTTAATTAAGCTTACCTTGCTTGCTTAACGAGGTGCTAACTTGAGGTATTTAATTTAATGAAACACTTAAACAAAGTAAAATAAATACTTACTTGATTAGTCAACTAGGAGAGCCATCACACCTTAGTTACTTGATGGGCATATTGAGGTGATTCGATTTTATGAGAATTGGTTAGCTAATCAAATATGGGCATGTGCTAGAAACTCTAGTGAGTAAGGCCAACTTGCTAGAAGTTTCAGAGCTCTAATGGAAGATGGACTAAAATTGTGAAGAATTATGTACAATGGTGCACAAGGGCACATGCTAGGGCTTCGGCCGAATGAACATTGTGGTGTGTGAGTGTGTACCTTGTGTGCTTGGGTGTTTTGTTGTGCTTGCTAACCATTAGTAGTTATGTTCTTAGTTATATATGCCTCGGCTATATTTGCTTTTGTGCATATTGCTTGTATCTTGGTGTCTTTATGTTTTCTTTTGCAGGACAATATGAGCTTGAGGAGGTTAAGTCTTGAGTTTAGACTCGGCTTAACTAAATAAACTCATTAAAGAGTTGTTTTGATGGTGAACCCTACTGAGTAATTGTTACTCATTGCCCATACTTTTGTGTTTCAGGAAAGGATATTCGGCTTGAGTAGTTTTTGCTTGAGTTGCTAGCTTATGTGCTAGTGTACCTTGGAGTTCAAGGTAAGTGCCAGTGTGTGCTTGGCTTATGATATTGCTTATGTTCATTCACTAGTCTTATGTAGTTAGTGTTGGCCGAGACTTATGTTCAAAGTTGTGCAGGCTTGAGTAGTGTGGGACTATCTAGGTGAACAGCTATGGATGTGTGGACCATTGCCCTGATAGTGGTTTTTACCTTCATGACCATGAACATGGCTATAGGCCTGGTTTTGCAATGTGTGCTTCTCTATGGCACACTCAAGGTTCTCTTTGGAGAGTAGGTCTCTTGGGTAGTAAGCATGACTTGGTGAGTTGGGTTATGGGTTAGCTTGGCTTGTGGCCAATTTAGGTGCACTTTTGTGGACTACTTTTGTTGTATATATGTATGTGGTCTCGGGTGCCCTTTGGTTTTGTTGTACATGGAGTACTTTGTTACCAAGTTATGCTTGGTTGTTTATGGTTTTGGTCATGTAAATGATGAATGCTTATGGGCCAATGTATGGCATGTTTATATGAATGTGGGATGTGTTTTATGTTGTGAATCTCTTATGCATTACTCCTGGCTGAATGCTCATTTGCATCCAAACTTTGTTTTTTTTTCAAACCTTATGAAATCATGGGCTTCTTGGTTGTCATATACTAAGTAGCACACTTGATTAGCACACATCCTAAACACTTAGTTATAAAATTGTTTGCCTTGCTTGAATTGCAAGCTATCCTTTACAGCCTTGCTTGTATTGCAAGTTAGTGGTAGTGGGTCTTGCTTCTGTTGCAAGTAACTGCTTCAACTCTTTTAAAAGCCTCCTGGGCCACCTCCCAGGCCCATTAACTTAAGAAAATATGACTTAAAGCCCAGCCCAAGAACAAGGTTGGACGAATTGAAAAGTTGGTTTTAGCATTTGAAACTTATTAGTTTGGTAACTTTGATCAAGCTTGGTGAGTATGCATGGGCTGGGGCCTGTGTGGGGTGTGACACGCATCACTAATTAGCGATAGGCAACTGTCATTAACTTTGTGACAGCTAATTGTCACTATATACTGACTACCAGTCGTCGCTAAATGTCCGGCCGACCATCGGTGCCGGTAAATAAGCACCGTCAATATAGTGACAGCTAATTTGCGACAACAACCGTCACTAAGAAATTAGTGGCGAGTAAATTAGAAACGGACAAGCCGTCGCTAAATCCAAATTCATGACGGCTAGTCGTCGCTAAATACCGTTGCTAAATCACTTTTTCCTTGTAGTGAAGGTTAGGGTTATAGGTTTTTGTTTTGTTTTTTTAACCAACAAACATGAATTTTATTGAATAATAAAATGAATATGTGACCAGCTAGATGCTGAACCATTACGTCACATTCTAGATAGCAATTTCAATACCCTTACTAGTTTCTTAAAATTGACACTTTATCAAAAAAGCTACTTAGTAAATTGAAGCTTCTCTATGCCAAACTGCAAGACAGCTGAAGCAATACCTTATTACTTGAAAATTAGCTTCTCTTCCACCAATGAATAGTGTCCATTGACTTTAGACTCCTAGCCAACCACCTCCAGCAGCAATAATGGAGCATATAGAGAAACTCCAGAGCTTCAGATGCCTACTAGCATACTATACATGATTTCGAATAGAGGAGATTGGGTCTTGACACCCTTCCACCCATGAACACTTCATATACTTGCACCGAAAAGAGATCCATAAGTAAGACATTCTTTGAAAATCTAAAAACACATCTAAAACACTATTGGTTTTGGAGTTGAAGACCATGTTGTTTCTCTTGAGCCAGATCAGCCACGCAGCCACCCTTTTTGTGGATTCCCGAATCTTGACTTGTTTTCTGCTTTTCAATGTAGACTGGTTTTCCTGGAAGAGTTCTTGTAGATGAGCGTTGTTTGGCCCCGAGATTCTCGACCATTTGAAAGTTAAGAGTCCACACCTGGAAAGAAAAGTTGCAAGTATACAGAACATGGTTTGCATTGTCCTTGTCTCTGTTAACAGCAGGCATGATTCATCCTAAGTGTTGAAGCCTGCGGATGATTAATTTCAATTTTGTTAAAAGTTTATCTTGTATTGCCTTCCATATGAAAATGTTTATCTTCGATGGGATCCAATTGCTGCATTCAAATTTTCCAGCTCCTTGATTGAGAGAACTTTGAGTTATTTCAATTTCTTTTCAAAGTAGCTTGACAGTAAATTCACCATCATTTGAGAGAGTACCAGATCCTACATCTCTTGGAGCAAGAGCATGAGATTATCAAATTTTCCTGATTCTCTACAATTCGCTAAAATATACCAAACGCATTAAAACATTAAATAAAAGATTAAAATATGCAAAAGCCCATTATTAATTCCAAAATTTATAGATAAAGATTTAACTTTAATACTTCTAGTATTTAATTAAATATTTAACGATCCTTAATAATTTTTTTTAAAATTCAAAGAGGTGACTGCCCCTCCCCAAGCCTTGTGAGCGACGGGAATTTTTCCTTTGCTGGATGGCGGAAATTTTCCCAAAAACAGTAATCGAAATTTTATTAGGCCTAACTACAGCATTAGCCCTTGAACTTGCCCAACTCGAGCGAGTTGGTCCAAAACTCACTACTCACTAAAACTTAGCCCTTGAACTTTGAAAAGCTATGCACTTTAGTCCATTATCTACTGTTTGAACAGACGGCGTTAGCCTGGGGTTGAAATCCACAGGCTTTCATCCCCGCCTCCCTTCTCTCATCTTTTCGTTTGATTCAGTCCATCATAATCGATTCCGTCCGGCTCTCTCAATTCTTTCACGATTTTGTTAGCGTGCCGTCATCCCTCTCACAAGCACATCGTTGTCTCCTCCTTGCCAGCACGATTCAATCGGGAAGCTCGATTCGCCCGGGACAACTAATCACCTGGGAAACGAATTGCTGCTGTGAGGGAGGAGCAACAGAACGATTCATGGCTGCCCACTCCCGCCTTCTAAAAAATCCGTCTTGCAAATTGGATGTGGAAGAAGCATGCGCCGGTACCCTGCCAGTGCAGCATCTTGTCCCCACACACAGAGGAACTTGTCGACTGCGACTCGTCTCGGCTGAGGAGGAGTTGCAACGAAGGAGGATCAGTTGTCGATTTCAAACCCATGTTGCGACAGTGAGCCCGAGTTGGTTCGTCTCAGCCTAACGCAATTCGTTTATTACTATTGGGAATGGACTAATGTGCATAGTTTTTCTAAGTTTAGGGGCTACGTTTTAGTGAGTAGTGAGTTTTGGACCAACTCGCTCGAGTTGGACAAGTTCGAGGGCTAATGCTGTAGTTAGGCCATTTTATTACGGCATTTTTCCTACAAATTGCAACGGGAAACTGTCCTTTGTCAGAGGCGGTCAAAAAATTTCCTACCGAACATGTTTGGAGATTTCATAACGGTAATTCCCACGTTTAGCAGTTGGAAACTTGACTTTTTTCCCGTGTCATCTTGCTGCAGGAATGTAGGTCGCGGGAAATCGATTATTTGATAGTGAGTTGAGACTTCTTATTGGAGATCATGATACTTCAGAAGAATTATAAAATTGTGTTATTTTCGTTTTTCTAGATTTTTATATATTACTCATTTCATTAACGGACCCATAATCTCAGGAGATATCCGCTGTCCTTTTTCGTAGTCCATATTTTCCCAAAATTTCTAATCTAATGAGGACTGGAAGAAAGCAAGAAAGTGGCAGGGCCCATAAGATCAAGAACGGCCCTTTGGGTTGTGCCCTTATTGCGTTATCAACCTTTGTATTGTAACAGTCCTTTTCCTGCATGATTTCGTTATTGTACCAGATGTATGGATAGCAAAAACAATCTCATAATAATCAACAAATCTGAACGGAAATATTATGGCAAATCTTAACTTTTGTATTAGCTTTGGATCTAAAGTTAATCGCACAAGCATATTTGTTTATCTTCCATAAAGCAGCGACTTTCACTGGTTTGTTGACTTCGTGAACTTGTAAATTGTAATTAAGAGGGACATTTAAGTAGTTGGTTTCTTTAATATAACATTTAGCATTAAATTTTCTTTTCTTTTTTGGGGTAATCAGCATTAAATTTTCGAATAATCTATTGATACTTGTCAGATTTTATTCAAATTTCTAATATTAAAATCTACAATTAGACATCTTTTTCCAAACTCAGACATTGTTCTCTGATGCTTTTCTCACAATGATTTATGCTTGCTCACGTTGCTTTCTCTTTGGCTTTTTTTGTGAAGATTAAAAAGATGTGTTTAGAGATGACAAAATTTAACTCGACCTGATGACCTGGTCCAACTTACTTAAATCTAAATCTGACCTAACCCAATTTAACCAAAAAATTTAACAACATGAATGTGACTATACTCAAACCCAACTTGAACTTGAACTTGATTGAAATGAAACCTAAGAAAACCCAAATCCAAATGACCAAAATGCAAAACTGAACCCGAAATGGCCTGAGTCAAAATTGACCTGAACTCAAAACTGATCTGACCTAAACCCGAAATGATTTGATGGCTAAACCCGACAAGACCCAATTTTAACCTAAATCAATATAAATATATAGTCTACAAAGATTTTAAAAAAATATAATTCTTTATATATTTACTATTCATCTAAATTCTACATCAATTATGACCACACAATTTAAGAAATTTAATAAATATTTTTAAAATATTTGTTGTTTAGCAATCCTATAAATTTTGAAGAAAAAATTAACAAAATTACTTATTTTGATTTGTTTTGGGATCTTCTAGGATTTACTAGTTTAAGGGGCATAATTATTTTCAGTATATCAAATTTGGCAATCCCACCAATATGGATCAGCTTAATTTGAAAATCTTAATGATTATAGTAACAAACAAGCACCTAAATTTTGAGTTCTTCCAAATAAGTAATTTTTATATTTAATAAGTTTAATAATTTTGGTATGTAAATGTCAAAATCACAACATAAGTAGCTAAACTTTTAAAAATTTCATTTTAGTCACCTATAATAATTACAACATGGGTCCTTGAAGTTTTCATTTTTTTGCATTTTCACCCAAAATTTTTGAATCTTTTAGTTTAGTCACTCAAAGTAAACTGGAGTTACATTTCATAGCAAAAATTGGAAATCATAGCTAATTCACTGGAACATAATTAAGAATTTTTTAATTAAATATATTAAAAAATGAAAATTACCCTAAATTAAATTGCACAAAAAAATTTGAATTCTTTAATTTAAATTTTAACAAAAATCAAACAAAAAAGTTGAATCAATTCAGTCATTTTAGCCTATGCACCATTAGCCCAAGCAAACCTGACTGCTAACCTGAATCTGGCTCAAAACTTGAATAAACCAACCTGAAATTGCCCAAGACTAAAATTGACATATGTTGAACCTCAATCTATATAAACCCAACCCAACCACACCTAAACTAGAAATCTGATCAACCCAAAATGCACCCAAACTTAAATAACCTAACTTGGACCCATATTCTTGTTAACCTGATTAAATGTAATCTTGAATAACCTGACTCAAACCTAACCTTCCCACCTAATTGCTATTCATAGATGTTTTGTATTTGAAACGCAATTGAACATATTTCATTTTGGCATTCTGTTTTACTTAAAATTTTTCTTTCATTATTGCTTGAGTGTGCTGAGGCTAATGAATAGAAATCCTAGTTCCAGGACACATTGCTCTAAGTAGAAAAACTTGCACATTTAAGGCCCAGATCATTTAACTTTGACAAGTATAAGTTAAAATGTTTTTTGCTGGTTCCAAATTTGATAAGCATGGCCCAAAGTAAATGCCATTAAAGGAATGAGGTATTCACAGTCAAACCTAACGGATATTTATTCCCTTATGCTCCTAGAAGTTGCTACTGTGGATAAAGAAGAATGTGCATCTTCTACCAAAAAAAAAATAGGGAAATTGTTGTCTTGCTAGACATCTGGATCTTGCTTCATCTAAAAGGGAGGCCAGACCCATTTCAGTTGAAGGTGAGGTGGAGCTATTCAAAGGTCAACAAACCATACAATCTGGGATTACATCGTGATAGTCATCTGCTTCAACTAGAGTTCACCGTTATGGCACATCATCTTTCAGGCTTTATTTTGATTGGATCCATTCCACACCATCATAGTCCATGTTATTCAAGCTAATTCCCCTACCCATTTTGTTGACCAATGATCTATCTTGTGGCTGTGCGGATTTTCATTGTGTTTCCAACATTCAATGTCTTTTTTTCAAATATTAGTTGCATTTTGTCATGTATATGTACAATCATCTCTACAATCTAGAAATTGGAGGCCTTAGGCCTATATTTGCATGTTACAATGTGAAATAGCTCTACTTCATTTCCATATTGGCTGGCATTGTCAAGAAATTTGACCATTATTTGAATAACTAATTGGGGTTTATGAATTATGGGTTGTAGGGCGGTGGTTGACTGTCATAATTGCTTGTAAACTGTGCCGTGTAGGTTGACATTCACATAGAGAATTGAGGACCCTAAACCTTGCAGATGACATATCGACACCTTCTTATAGGAAGGCGAAACTTGTGATGGAAAGAGAAAATCAAGACATAGCGAACAGACTTTTTTAGAAGGAAAACAAAGCTAAGGTTCAAGATGGATAGAGTTGGTAGGTGGTGCAGCCTTCAACACGTGGGTTCATTTTTTGCTCAAAGCTGCAGTAATAAGTTTCAATTGTTGGGGCAACTAAGGAACAAAATTAGGGGATCCATTGAAAGTCTCATGGTTGATCACAAAAAAACACTAAAACATGGAGCTATTAGTGTGGACTAAACATGCCCTAAAAGATTTTGGGTTCAATTTATAATCTTATGTATGAAGAAAACTTGTTTAGGAAAGGTCTTTATTTTGGCGCCTACTAAGGCTATAAATGAACAAAACATTCGGTGAACTATTCATGAACAATTTAACATAAGTTCATTTATGTTTATTTATTCAGTTAAATGAATGAACAAAAACCATAATTTTATATTCATTTATTTAAGTAAATAAATATGAATGAAAGTGTCATTCCTTTATTTATGTTCATGAATATATTTGGTTAGTCTTCATTTACATTTTCATTTATTTGTTCATCTGTTCATTTCTTTCTTTATTATTTACATATATATTTCTTATTTGTTGGTACTCAAGATGTTCATTTCTTAATTTTGATATGTATTTTAGTTTATAGATACTTATCAAACGTTTCTAACATGATTTTTTTATTTTTTAAAAAAATGTCACTTAAATCTTTATCAATATGTTTTGGAAGTTTATGTATTTATTAGCCTTAGTTCATTTGTTTGTATTCGATTATTTGATCATTTATATTGTTTACGAATTCATTTGTTTATGTTACTTGCAAATTAGTGTTTATGAATACTAGGGCTTAGCTTGTTTAGTATATACGTGATTGTGCTAACATGTTAAGGCTTGCAAGTTGGGTTGGATTTATGGGTCTCTCTTGACCCGCTTTCACATGAATTAGAATATCCCTGAAGTTTCTTGTATTTACAGTCATGACCCAGTCAATTCATTTTCCCCTAGCTTGTAAGATTCTCGTCTCTTTTCATACATTGTGCACGAAGGATGATGGATAAATAGAGGTAGAGCTAGTGGCAAGTATAAGCGTAGCACCTTGACCTTAATACTTGGATAACCGATGGCTCTTGAGGTTGTGGGTAAGATTATGGACTGTGGTCAACCTCTTGAGTGGATTGATAGCTTGCAAGTCAGCAAGGAAGAACACCTTCAGGTTTTTTTTGCATGAGGAGCCCCACAATTAGTGGATGCCAAGCTTACTGAAAGCTGAGAGCGAGATGGATTTGGTTACATGGTGGCAATGTGGGGAAAAAGGGCTACAGGGGCAAGATGATTAGTTATGCATTTGAGGGCTATAGCTTTAGGAACAACTGCGTGGTTAGGCATAAGAGAGCCATGACCATAAATATGTGAAACTTTAAGGCTAATTAAATTGGTGTGAAAGCCAAGAAAGACTTGCGAATCTGACCCGGTTCGGCAGCCTTAACACAGTAATGTGCTCACATGTATATCAAATGAATTGCTATAAATGAATGAATATGAATATGGAAATATTTTTCATTCATTGGCAGTGTTCAAGAAAGATTAAGCCTAGTCTATTTTGGGAAGACATTTTTCATCAATGCATTATATGGCTCGATTGATCAAACCATTTCACACCCCCTTGAAAGAACTAGTAATTATGGTTGTACGACACCCAACTATTACCCTTAACTGTGACACATTTTAGATTCCCTAGCACATGACCTCAAACTTGCAGACACCACCATCCCTAAGTACATAATGGGGGGCGTGATCTTGGTGAATGTTAAGAGGTTGGACAAGGATGATAAAGCTAGCAGTGGCGTGAGGAGCATCAACCGTAGAAAGTAGGCTGGCTGAAAGTAGATAAGTCAAAACAATTAGGTATAAGATGCTGGATGAGGAGGATATGATTAGGCCATAACGGGATGGATAGGTAGAAAACATGGAGATCAAAACAGAGGGATGTTGGTTAGGCAGAAGTGTGATATGGACAATTAGGGGCAGAAGTGGGTAGGTTGAAAGTAGGGAAGTTTGAAGGGCAGGATCTAAGAGGCTAGATGATGAAGATGTGATTAGGCAGCGACAGGTAGGAAACATCGACTTTTGGGTTTGCTGGTGGCTGATTGGCAATGGGTGGATGGTCTAGGGGTAGAGAGGCATAAATATAGGTAACTTCATGGGGGTTTTCATTTGTTTGAAAATTCATACCACAAAACACGTTAACTCAAGCATGTTAAATGCTAATGGACAGGCAGTAAATAATGAGTTATTTAATGCATTATTTTTAACTTTTTTGATTTCTTGCTCTGCTTACATATCATTTGAAGCTTTACAATTTAAGAAACCCCAAAACCATTTTTAAAAGATCCTTTACAAAAAAAAACCTAAGTATTTCTTATAAAAGTTTCTTTTCATGTTGGGATTGAAAAAATTGTAAAACATTAAATATTTTATTAAAAAAATTATTCAAGTAACTATTAAGCACATATAGTGTTTATATTTATATTCATGTTCGGTAATAGTTACATAAACGAACATAAACATTATCCATTTGTAGTCATTCAACTTATTAACAACCTGAGCACCAACTACAAAAAAAAATCAATGTTTATCCGCCAACAAGGTTACCCTAGTTTTTGTTTGTTTTTTTTTCTCGGATTTTTGTTAAGTTTTTGTCTCCTTATTGAATTTTTTATGCATTGAGATTTAGTGCAGATGGTTTATGTATTCAGAATAGATACATGGTGAATTAATTCTTGGTGGAATCATGAGTAAAGATATGTGGAAGAATCATGAAAAGATTCAAAAAGGTTCATAAATGAGTTTTGAAGAATAGTTTTTAGAGACTTCCTTGAGCACTACATAAGGAAGAGGTCTTGGTCTCATTTCGTATCATCAATGAGGAAAAACACAAAGCACATCACAAGTAGAGGAGTGGAAGCAACTCTAAGGGTCTTCAGGTATAGAAACAAGATGAGTTGTGAGTATCTCAAGAGTGTGCATAACTCTTGGGGTAGAGTAATCTCCTAGGTTGAGGGAGAGTGTATAAAGGGTATTCTGCTTGATACAAGGACTTGAGTTGAGTATAATCTTTAGTGATATTATCTTGTACTCATTATTTGCTCTCATAGCAAAGATGAAAACTCTTCAAGGACCCCGTTAAAGTTTTGTTGTCTCCTTGGGTCGTTTATTTTCTCTTCCTGTCAAGATTTCAATTTCCCAGGGTTTTTAATTCTAGACGGAGTTCAAATATTTACTCTTTTTTATATTTTTATTTTTTGATATAAGGGCATAAAATCTTTATTTTGATGACAAAATTAATAAAATAGAATACAATCTCCCAATTGTTGGTGCATTATTGCCTTCCCGAATTAAACGGCCTATTATGCGATCCAATTAATAGAGATTGAACGGATCCCAAAAAAGATCTGCAGATTGTAACTAAAGGGGAAAAGAGAAGATACAAAACAAACAAGTAAATACCTCCGCTGTTGTCATTCTTGATCATTGTTGCAATCAGGCCAACAACCTTTTACCACTTATTGGATCTTTGGTGTTGGACGGCCAAATCAAATTTTATGTAAAAAGTAACTAAGTCATGATATAGAGCATAATCATAAAAGTCGCACACAATTGTTGAATTAATTAATGAAATTTACAACAAAAAAGAAAAGATAGATGTTATTTTAAAAATCTATACTTTATCTTCTGAAATGTACATTTTCTTTTACTGTTTCTTTTAGTCGCTGGTATTAAGTTCTAAAATTAAAATTTGAATTAATAATTTTTTTATTAAATTTAAATTGCCTAATGCTATAGTTGGAAAGTTAATGAACAGTTGACATCATCGATTTTTTCAATACTTAAATGCAAAAAGGCCCTTTTTTTTTCTTCCTATATTGGTATTAATGACGGCACCACTTTTTGAGCAAAACATACGTTTTTAAAATAAAATGGAATATACTGTATTTTCACCTAAAGCTGCTAAATATTGTTTGTAAATTAGCCGTTACACTGTTGGTCGTCTTAAGTGAATTTTTTTTTTTCATAATCGTTGATGGTCGACGGCTTAAGTGATTTGAATTCTCAAACCCTATCCGCCACCCTTCCCCCTTTCTCTCAAAAAATCCCTCCAATTTTGACCTAATTAGCCGAATTTGGCTGGTTTTTCAGCTGAATGTGGACATTTTTTCATAATTTTTATTTTATTTCTTCAAATAATTGACATTATCAATTTTTATGTTACTTCTCTTTACTTTTATTAGATCTAGTTTTTTTCTTCCTAACAGATGAGAAGGAGTTTCAAATTGAAAAAGCCGGCAGTAGAGAGTGTCACTCAATGGGTCGGCCGATCTGCTCTTTCATAATGGATTGAGAGTTAGCATTTGTTAGTCTAAATATTATGTTGGCTTTGTATCCCTTATTTTTTAGGGTTTTTTTTTCTGTCAATTTGTAGGTTCAATAGTGGGTATTCCTGTGTATGAAGTTAATAGGGACGCTATAAATAGCATAAGTTGAGTCTATTGTCTCTATAAAGTTTAGTGCTTATATCTTATTAGTATATATCTTATAACCTACAGTTAATAGAAAAAAACTTTTATAAAAAAAAAAGTTAAACCTCCACCCATGTCCCTTAACTACTTTGCCAAGTAATAGGGACAATTGGTCCAATTTTGTAAACACCCTTTTTTATCTTCTTGTTTAGGTAAAATAGAGTATCTTCATTTTTATTTTTGTTTTTCATACTATAAGATATTTTAGGAAAATTTATAGGAATCCCCATGCTATACCCTAACCTACACTCATCTCCTGTGTATTCAAAAACCTACAGCTTGCCCCTCAAATCCTAACCTCCGTGATTTTATGCTGAACCAACCAAATAGGTAAAACCCTGCTTTTTTTCTTGGCATTCTCCACTTGTAAACTATGACCCCTAAAATTTTGCATCTAACAGATTAGCCATCATCTTCAACTAGTCAACTTCACCTCTCATTCTAACTTTAAATATATTTTTTCTAATACAAGATACTAAGTTGTGGTTTAGTCTAATTAATATATATTCTTATCTCTTTAATATTAATTATTTCAAACTAATATTATCGTAGCAAATAACATAATTAAAATTAACTATAATTTTTTTTTTGTATTTTCTACGGCTACAATCTTGTTTCTCTTAAAATTTGAGGCAACCAATCACAATCTCAAGATGCTGCACCTTAATCTTCAAAAACATTTCAACACAGGAAAACTGGGAAAAAAACAAGAAAAAGAAGGGAAAGTTCTCCGAACTCCGCCCCTCCCTTTCTTGGTCTCTTTAGCCACCACCCTTTGACCGCTCATGTCCAGATGAGCAAGTCAAAACGGATTCTAAATCCATGTAGAAATAAAATGATGAAGAGATCATAAAGACCAAACAACTCTTACAGGAGATAAATTGCATCTGTGGTCCCTGATATTTTATGATTATTCCATTTTAGACTCTAACTTCAAAATCTCATATGGAAGGTCCTCAATCTCAATCCATTGTTCTATTTAAAACATTTGGAGGATGGAAAGTGTTAGAATTGAAGAAATTAACCATGTGATTTGCCAGTGTGGATGATTTACCACGATAACAATAATGTGGAAAAGGAAAGGAAAAATGAATAAAAGAAAAAATAACAGTCTAGGTCCCTGATTTCTAACTTCCCTCCCTTAAAACCCTAACTTTTCCTTAACTGATGCTGCCAATCCTAGGCTACTCTCCCCCTACCATCCTAGCCCACTGTCCCTGCTTTGCCACAAGTTGCTCCACCATCCCCGTAGAGCCTCACCACCATCCTCCATCAAATCCGCCACCATCCGTCTCTCTTTGTTCACCCTTTCTGATTCATTTTCCCCCACCCTGATCATGGCGTCCATGGATTTGTTCACTGTCCGTCAATTTGTTTACTTGATTTCTTGGTGATTTCACAATTTCTAGTTTGGGGCTTAGGCTTGGGTACGAACGAATGAGTGACTAGTGGGGCGACTTGGTGGAGGAGGAGCGATGACAAGAGATTCGTGAGAGAAGGAGGTGGAAGGCCACCAGAGATTCGTGAATGGAGGAGGTGGAAGGCCGCCAGTGGTTAACATTTTCCTTTTTTATTATTATTATTTTTTATTAGTTTTCTTTCTTTCCACTTCATCATCAGCAGTTGATTATTGTGTCATTGTGGTAAATCGCTCCACGCTGGTGTGTCATGTGACTAGTTCTATGATTTTTAATGTTTTCCATCCACCAAAGGTTTACAATAGTACAAAAAATTAAGGTTGAAAACCTTTCACGCAAGATTGAGGACCTCTTATGCGAGGTTTTGAGGTTAGTGTCCAAAATAGTATAATAACAAAAAGTTTGAGGCCACATATGCAACTTACCCCTTACCGGAGCCAAAGGCTGGGGAACATGATTCTCCATAGACATGATCGTAGTCACGGCGGAGTTAATCGTCTCAAGAGCGTTGGTCATACCTCTTAAATCCCATTTCTGATCGATTGCCGAACAGAAATGAAGAAGAGAACAATTTTGGAATTCCCCGTCTACATAAACGAATCAATAATCTATAAATCTAAATAATATTGGTAAATTTCGGAAAAAACTAAAATTAATTACAGGCTTTTGAGGTCAAACACACGGCAATGTTAATATTTATTAAAACCATAAAATATAAAATTATTTAGCAAAAGAATAGTTTTTTTAAAAATATATTTAAGAAAAATGGGTTGCAGGTAGCCTGACATCAATCATAGGGTTAATCTATGTGATTCTTAAAGTTTATAGGTACTAGTAGTATTTGAGCCTAATATCTTAATAGATAAATTGGTTGAGATTAGGATTTTAGGGGTAAATTGTAGGTTTTTTAATATTGCTGAGAGGATGGGGAAGCATAGGTTAGAGTATACCACGAGGAGATGGGGTTTTTGTAAATTTTAGTTGGTTCTATTGTTTTCTCATTAATAATAATTCATTACCTTTTTAATATTTCATTGGTCACATTAATGTTTCTTTATTTTGTTTAGGGTAGAAACTAAGAAAGTGAAAAAAAAAAAACTTTGTCTGTTATTCCCACTTTTAACATTAATTTTTTACACGTAAATCAAAAAAAATTGAAAAACTAGATATTAAAATGAAAATTTAAAGGGTAGTATAATAAAATAAATTCTAAAATGGAAAAATTATAAAGATTTAAAATTATCCAAAATAGAATATGTCGCAATAGTTTTGGGATGGAGGAATATTTTTTTTTGCTTAAAACTAATTCTTGTAAAGGTAATACTTGATTTGATATGATAATCACTTGAATACAAATTTTATTAAATATCAATTACTCTCTCTGTCAAAAAAACATGCAACATAATTTATATTGAGTTGCACAAAAAATCTATAATATTTTCAATTTTAGTAAAGTACTTTACCATTTACCATTTAAACTATCATTCTCAAATCCAAATTTTCTTTTTTTTTTCTTGATTTACACAAAAAAAAATGCAAGGAAAAAGTAAAAATAATACATAAATTTTTTCCTATTTGTTAATCTTTGTACTAAAATCAAATATTTCACTCAAAATGGCATGGATGGAGTAAATTTTATGAATTTTTTATGTACAAAGCCGAGGAAAAGAAAAATTAATAAAGAAAATTAATAAAGAATACTTTCTCCATTATAAAAAGATATAACATATTCTATTTTGAGTCGTTCTAAAACTCCTAAACATATCCTTACTAAGTAAATAACTTTATCATAATACCCTCTAAACTATCATTTCAATATCTACATTTTCCGTCTTTCTTAATTTATTTGTAAGGAGGTGATGGGTAAAAATGAAAATAATATACTAAAGTTTTCATTTTTCTTAATCTTGTGGCAACTTAAACGTTTAATTCAAAATGGGATGGATGCCATACTTAACCTTTTTAAAAATTGTTAAAAAAAAATACTTTTTAGACTTTTTAAAGATAGAATTTCGATTTCTATACCAATTGAGTGAATAATCGTTAATAGCTGATTTTTTAAAAGTGATTATTGAACATACCAAAATGTTTGAGCTCATTTGACTTCATTCAACTCAAGTTGGGACCCTTTCAATAAAGTAAAAAAGCAAACACAAGAAGACGGTGTTGGGATTAAGATCTTAATTAGAGAGCAAATCACATCATAAACCCATCAACTTGATCTTGATCCTCTCTTAGTGTGGCGGTGTACCGATTAGCTTCCATCCAACCAACAAAGCGGGAATCGAGATTCTGGAGTGGGGCCGTACTACGGTGCTTCACGTCCACAAGGTGATGATAGCCACTGCTGGCTAACCTCTGACCTACGTACGCCAGGCATCACATGGCGGCTCATCAGGACCATCCAAAATCCCGTCCCCACCTTGATGATTGAGGGCCCCACCACCATTGATTAGCGCTAACGGTCTGATCGCTACGTCCTCTCTCCCTGGACCACTTCCCCGGAATTGACCGTGAGCTTGCCGGTCAACGTCAGATGAGCGGACGGTGGAAGTTGGTGGGGGAGGGTCTTCGTTGTCAAGTAATCGGAGGGAAACCGTGATTGATTTGCTTTTCATTATTCCGGTTTGTCTGTCACCGGAACCTATGCCTATTATGTCGTGCCTAATTGAAAATTGGGAACTGCCGAATTGGCATTTGGCAAAGTATTAGTTGTGACATTCTAAATTTAAATCTATCCAAAAAGCCAAAAAGAAAAATTTCCAAGAAAAATCTCTTAGGTTGGCATGGCCTAGCTGAACCTAGTCATTGTGATCCAACCGTATAACAAGCGAGTATGTTCATGGGATACCTCGTTTTTTCTTCAAAATTGATTGCGACCCGTTTAATATTAATGTTGGTGATTTGCATTAAGATTTTAAAAGTTATCTAATAATAATTTTTAATTTTTAACTTTAGTGATTCCATCTCCATAGTAAATAAAGATAAAAATTCAGAAAAAAAATAAAGATAAAAATATAAAATTTGTTATTAATGTTTTGGGTTATGGCCAAATTTACCACTAAATTTTTTTTTTATCCTAAATTCTGACTAATGTTTCAAAGTTAGCTCAAATCAGCCACTAATTATTAAAAGTTACAGGTTTTAAAATTTCAGAACGATAGTGTGACCTTTAAAAAAATTTTAACTTTAAGTAATTTATTTTTTTCTTTAATAAACTCTGATCCACCTTTATCAGCACCTCCAGTATGCCCATCACCTCAAACACCCTCACTGGTCTTCACCGTCATGTCTTTATCACGAAACTCGACCTTAGATGCAGCAGCACAAACTGGTCAATCTTCAATCATCTAGCCATTAGTATGAACTCTCACTGTCTCCTTTCCCGAAGTTGGAATTGTGTTGGAAAATGAAATCCCATTCTCAGTTTGACACAGAGGATGTAAGGCAATCTAGTCGATAGCCAAGGTGTCAGTAGGAGCTCGAGCCGATTGTGTGGGTTCAATGAACTGATGTGGTCAAAGTTGAGATTGGGGGTTAAGATGGGGTGTCGTCAAGGAAAGTAGTGAACTGGTAAAGACTGACTCAGGTGTAGGGCGGGTTAGGATGAGCATATGGTCATTGGTTTGTAGGAGAGGTGACAGAAGTATACAAGGATTGACGGTGAAAGTGGTTGGTGTTGGCAGTAGAGGTGTTAGAGGTGGCATGTGCGATGAAGTGCTAATGAAAGTGGAGCAAAGTCTATTAAATAAAAAAATGATCAATTACTTAAAAAACCATAGAATTTGTTAAAAATTGCATTACTACCCCGAAATTTCTGAAACCTTCAACTTTTAATTGTTCATATTGTTAGTGACCAATTTGAGCCAGTTTTGAAACATTAGCGGAAATTTGGAACAAGAAAAAATGTAGTGGTAGAATTGGTCCCAACCCAAAATATTAGTGGAAAATTTTAAATTTTAAATAAATGACTTAAAACTCTAATACTAATTACAAAAAATTTCTCAAATAAGGATTCAAGTAATTAAAGGACACATATGTTGATTTAAGTTAAAATCGGTTCTTGTCATGTTTAGTTGTCGGGTTATTTTGGATTTGGGTCAAGTCGAGCTTGGGTTCAAGTTTTTTCAAATTTTACTTCAATTGGGTTCAGGTTCGGGTCGGGTATAGTCAGGTTCATGTCGTTGCCTTTTTTGATCAAATCTAATCAGGTCAGGCTTAAGTTTGGGTATGTTGGATCAACTCTTTAAATTTGGTCAAATTTTGTCATCTTTGACCTATGAGACAAAACCCGATGCACTTAAATATGATCACGAAGACAGAACCTCAAATTACTCAATTGCTTGGTGATTTGTAAGATGGGCTGGTATGGTGAAGTTCTACGGATAAGGATGAGGTGCGACTAAAGAGGAAGGGGAGCGCTGCTTTGGGCCTATGCTTAAGTGAATATGGGCCATGCTGGCTCTTGGAACTCCAAGTACCAAACGTTTTAACAAGTCCTTGCCTCGCGTCTTGTGCAGTGTCACATTTATTCAAGGATGTCAAAATCCTAATTTTAATTTTAGAATTGTACAGTTTATGATTTGAGATGTGACAAATAATTTGATTGGATTCTAGAATTACAATTAACATTTCTAATCCAATTCTAAGATTAAGATTCATAGAAAACTAAATACAATTTTACGTAGAACTCGATTTTAACAATTTTACTTTTCATGAGCAGATTTTTAAAATCTTGTGCCTTGTGTTTAAGCTTAGAATCAGGGAAGTGACAGGTAAATTAAAGATAAATCGTTTAGCAATGACGGGTAAGGCTGGGAAATAGTATCAATTTTGTATTACTAGTTACATGTTTTCAGTTAAAAACTTCGGTACCAACATTACAAGTTATGTAGATATAAAAGTTATTCATCAATAGTACTAGACACAAATTGGTTGGTAGCAGCTGTTATAACTAAAAAATCATGATGTTATTTTGAATTACTTCTTCCATGAGCTTCAATTTTAAAATTAGGTTCTAAGATTAGGAATGATACAAGTATGATAGTGGTTTGTAATACTAAAATCTACTTTTGGTCACTTGTTGATAGTCAAGGTGCCTCGAGGCACAATAAGTGGTAGACACATGCGAGTAGATTACCAGCTTCGTTCATTTACATACAAAGATGTAAAACAAAGTTATGAGGACCCCTACGGGTGAAACCCCAGGGTAGACCATTTGACCCTTAAGTCATTAATAATGATGGTGATGAATACTTATAAGTGTATAGCTATTAAAGGTTTAAATTATCATTATACATTTTGAGTATGATTAATTTCTCTAATTTAAGCAGTTATTCCACTAGGTTATTATTCACGCATATTCACTATTCATATACATATTTACTGTTAAAATATGGGGTTACTATTCACCATGTTTTATTGTTCGTACACGGGTTACTATTTATCCATATTTACAAAATATGTTAAATAATTAATTTTTATGCAGTGGATAAAATCATGACATCACATAATTCTTGGATTAATGATTGATGCCTCAAACATCTACAATTTTTAGTTTGTAGTTCAGCTTAATTGAGAGATAGGGAATGCCAAATTTGGATTGCGAACAGAATCAGTTCCAGCATTTGTGCACTTGATGATCCTTTATGAGAAAGATTATACTTTGAGCTATAGATGTCAGAATTGATTGATTTTAAATTCATTTGAAAGCCAACACATAGATCTTCAACTCTATTTCACATGCCGAGAACTAGTTTAATAATTTTCATTGTCAAAATCTGGTTATAAATGAGACCATCTGTTCTATTGTAAGCTGAAGTGCAATTTTGATAGAAAAATCATAACTTAGGCTACAAATGTGAGTTTTGAATGAACAAGCTATTGTTTTGAATTTAAAGAAGATATCTACAAGTCTTGTGCTTTGAGGAAAAGCTAAATCAATGTGTATTGTGATCGAAAAATTAAAATAAGTTTGGGCCGCCTTTGTTGACATGTATTCACCTACTTTTTACTATTCCAACTACCCTTTATTATTTCACCTACCCCAAGGTTCTATAAATAGGTAGCTTGGGAGGATGAAATTAGCCTTGTTCTTAGGCCCATTTAGAGTTCTTGTATCAAATTTAGCTTTTCTTCTTTGGTTCTGTTCTTGTTTTCAATCCCAAAACTCTGTTCAAGGTGCTTTCTTCTTGTTCTTACTTTGATCTTGAATCTATGTTTGTTTCATCCTTATATATGTTGTTTACTCTTATCATGGCTAACTAATTTTTCTTTTGCTAAGGTGAAAAATTGAAACTTTTGGTATAAAGGTTATGTCTAATTTAAATGGATAGCAAGGTTAACGATATTTACTTTCTTAATCGATTTAACCACCCTCCTTGTTAAGTAAAAGTTTTGATTCATCATAGTTAATCATTGGCATAAAAGCTGCTTGATTCTTTTTGTAGAACATGGCTATGCCAGTTATATTGGAATCTTGAGTTATTGTGGTCAAAGATTTACATGATGGATACTTGAACCCAATAACAAGTGTTGGTATTATAAGATCAACGAAAGCTAATGCTAACTCATGCCCAAGAATTCTGAAATTTGATTACTAAATTCCCCAATTGTGATCTCATTTATGTGTAGATCCTAGTTGAATGGCAAGATGAGCTAAAATTAATCATAATTGATATACTAAAAGTAGATTCCCTAACCTTAGCTATTTTATTTGAATTTATGTTTTAATTAATACTTGTTCACACTTGTATAAATTTTTATTTGAATTTGAGTTTTAATCAATACTTTTTCACACCTGCATAAATACTTTCTTTGTTAAAAATCTTTAATTTGTATTTCTTAATTCACTTCCAACACTTGGACTTTTGAGATTTTACTACTTACGATAACCTACACTTGGATTCAACTATTAAAGTACACCAAGTTTTTGACACCATTGCTGGGGAAGTAAAATTAGATTATAAGTTCATTTTCTTTTCATTTTATCCCTTTTTATTTTGTTTTATTTTTATTGTTTTTCATATGGAAAGTTAAACCTCCTATCTTTTATTTTCTGTTAATCTTGTTTTCTTTTTATTAATTATTATTATTATTGAATGGAAGGCTAAGCCTTCTACATCTTTTGTTCATAAAATGGAAGGCTGAGCCTCCTATCTCTTTTTGTTATTCATATTGGTTTTTCTTGTTGTTATTTTGTGTATGCATAAAAGCTTGGTCATGTACTTCAAGTGGTAGACTGGTAAGAGAATCTTCATCTTCTTCAAACATGGCTAAACACATTAATGACCAAGAGGATAATCATTCTCTACATAACAACCAAGATCAGCCTAGGACTCTTAGAGAACACATGTCTAGTCTTTCCTCCTGATGCATCTCGCTTTAACTTTAAGCCAGGTATTATTAAAATTTTGCAAAGTTTTCATGGCTTTGATTTTGAAACTCCATACTTGCATTTGAGAGAATTAGAGAAAGTTTGTTATACATATAATAACATAAACTGTAGTATGAACACCATCAGGCTTAAGCTTTTTCCTTTTTATTTAAAGATAAAGCTAAAACTTGGCTACATAATCTTAGGTCAAGCTCCTTAATTCATAGGATGAATTGAAACAACAATTTTTGAAAAAAAATTTCCTGCCCACAAAATAAATTCTTTCAAAAAGAAAATCATCACTTTCACACAAAAGTTGGGAGAAACTTTTTACCAATATTGGGATAGATACAAAAATTTACTTAACACATGCCCACATCATGGTTTTGAAACATGAAGACTAGTCTCACATTTTTATGAAGGTTTGACACCTAGGGAAAGGTAAATGATGGAATTGGCATGCAATGGAACATTTGAGGATAAGGATCCTGATGTGGCAATAAATTATCTAGACCTACTAGCTGAAAATACACAAAATTGGGATAGCGCTGGTACTTATGAGGTCCTAGGTAACACTCAATCTCTTTCATCTAGCGGAGTATATACCATCTTAAGGTAGGTAATGACCTTGAAGCAAAATTTGCATCTCTAGCTAGAAAGGTTGAGATATTATAAATAAAAAGAACTGGTAAATTAAAATCTGTTGAAGAAGTTGTTTGTCACATTTGTGAGACTAATAACCATTCGACTAACAATTGCGCAACCTTGCCTTCTTTTAAAGAATGCCTCCATAAACAAGTCAATGCTTTGAAAAACTTTAAGAGGCCAACCCAAAATACATATTCACAAACTTATAATATTGGTTGGAGGAATCATCCAAATTGTAGTTGGAGAAGTGATAATCATGTTCAACCATTACAATCACCTTCGCATACCTAACAGAATTTTCAACAATCTCAAGGGTATGCACTTTATGTTTTTTCTTTTAGGAAAAATCTTGACGATATACTACATTTAATTATTGAGAAGCAAGAGTTCATCAATGCTCAGACAAGTCAAACCACGATTGATTTAAAAGATACTCTTACAAAATTTACATCTGCACTCAACATTCATGAGAAAGGGAAATTTTCCTCTCAACTACAATTGAATCCCAAATGTCAAATTATGAATCAAATGAAATCAATTATTACACTTCGCAGCAGTAATGTTATTGAAAAATCCATTTTTAATCTTTGTGAAAGGAGACGATGAGTCAACTTCTAATAGTAAAAAAGGAGTTGAACCTATACTAAGCGAAAAACAAATTGAATCTCCACCTACACCTTTATTTCCTCAGGCATTAACTATTCTTAAGAAGGTGAATCAAAATCCCAAAATTCTTGATATTTTTAAGTAGATAAATATTAATATCCCTTTGTTGGATGTGATTAAACAGGTACCTTCTAATGCCAAATATTTGAAGGATTTGTGCATTATTGAAAGAAAATTAAATGTAAAAAAGAAAGCATTCTTGACCGAGCAGATTAGTTCTGTTATTTAAAATAATACTACTTTGAAATACAAGGACCCTGGCTGTCCAATAATTTCATGTTTCATTTGAGAAAATAAAATTGAGCCCAATTGAGGTAATTCTTTTGCTCCCTGATAGATCAGTGAAAGTGCCTAGAGGAGTTATTGAAGATGTGTTAGTTCAAGTTGATAAATTCATATATCTTGTGGATTTTATTGTTTTGGATGCACAACCAGTGGAAATTAAGAATTCAATACGTGTTATTCTATGACGTCCATTTTTAGCAACCTCTAACGATTTAATTAATTGTAAGAATGGACTGGTCAAGCTGTCATTTAGGAATATGATATTGGAGCTAAATATTTTTAACTTGCTTAAGCAACCACCTGAAAAGGAAAATGAAAGTGAAGAAGTTTATATCATTGATACTATTTTGGAAAACTATATTCAAGAAAGAAGTATCTTTAATCTTCTGAAAAATTGCTTGGTTAATTTATTTGAATCGATTATGCAAATGGATCAGGGTACATCTAACATATGTGCATTGCTTAATTCTTCACAAGTAGAAGGAAACACATGTTGGAAACCAAAAGTTGTGGAGTTAAGACAACCTAAAGTTGAAGAGCAAGATAAAAAAAACCCGCACCAGAGTTAAAGCCCTTGCCCAAGGAATTGAAATATGCATTCCTTGGAGAAATTTCTTCTTATCCTTTGGTAATTTTATCTACTCTTACATTCAAGAAAAAAAGGTAAGTTGATTGAGTTACTTAAGAGGCATAAAAGTGCAATTGGATGGACATTAAATGACATAAAGGGTGTTAATCCTTTAACTTGTTCACATAGAATAAACTTGGAAGATAATGCTAAACTTGTCAACAACCTCAAAGAAGACTTAATCCACAGATGAAAGATGTAGTAGGATATGAAGTTCTTAAAGTATTTGATATTAAAATTGTTTACTCTATCTATGACAGCAAATGCGTTAGTCCAACCCAGGTTATTCTAAATCATAGTGATAACAAATGAAAAAGGTGAGACTTTACCAACTTGAATTCTATCCAGTTGGAAAATGTGCATTGACTATAAGAAATTGAATCTTGCCACCAGAAAAGATCATTTTTCATTACCTTTTATGAATCAAATCTTAAAAAGAATAGTAGGACATCCTTTTACTGCTTTTCTTGATGGATACTCAAGTTATTACTAGATTCCAGTAGCTTTTGAGGACCAAGAAAAGACCACATTTATATGTTCTTTTAAAACCTTTGCATGTAGACGAATGTCTTTTGGACTATGCAACGCCCTAGCAACATTTCAAAGATGTATGCTGAGTATTTTTAGTGAAATTATTGAAAAATATCTTGAAGTTTTCATGGATAATTTAATCGTATATGGAAATTCCTTTGATAATTGTCTTGAAAACTTGGAAAATGTTTTAAAAAGGTGTGAAGAAAAAGGCTTAGTACTAAATCAGGAAAAATGTCATTATATGGTCACCTCCGGAATTGTTTTGGTTACCTCTACCTAAAGCAGTTAGGGAAATTCGCTCATTTTTTGGACATACAGGATTTTATCGAAGGTTCATTAAAGGATTTAATGAAATATGTAAACTTCTTTGCAACCTCTTTGAAAAAGATGCTTCATTTGAATGGACTCAAGAATGCCAAAATTCTTTTGATAAGTTAGTTGGCCTTCTAACATCCTTTCTGATTATGCAACGCCCAAATTGGCCCTTACCTTTTGAGGTAATGTATGATGCTAGTGATTATGTAGTTGGTATTGTTCTAGGACAAAGAAAAAGAGAGTAAATCATATGTAATTTATTATGCAAGTAAAATTTTGAACTGTAGACCAATGAACTAAAGTACTGTTTGTGATTTCCCACCCTTTACCATTTCAATCTATTTACTTGCAGTCGTAGTGTAATTCATTGGTGTATTGTTCAAAGTTCTACTTGCATAATAAATCATATATGGTTTACCTTCCTTTCTTTGTCCTAGAATAGTACCAACTGCATAATCACTAGCATCACACATTACCTAAAAAAGTAAGGACCAGTTTGGAGGTTGTATAATCGGAAGGGATGTTAGAAGGCCAATTAACTTATCAAAAGAATTTTGACATTCTTGAATCCATTCAAATGAAGCATCTTTTGTGAGGAGGTTGTAAAGAGGTCTAGACATTTGACTGAACCTTTTAATTAACCTTCAATAAAATCCTATATGTCCAAAAAATGAGCAAATTTCCCTTAATTACTTTAGGTAGAGATAACTGAGCAATGAGATCCACCTTTGTTTTACCAACTTCAATTTCATTGAAAGATACAATATGAACCAAAACAATTCTAGAGGTGAACATATAATGACATTTTTCCCAATTTAGTACTAAGCTCTTTTCTCACATCTTTTTAAAATCTTTTCAAAGTTTTCAAAAGAATTATCAAAAGAATTTCCATATACGGTTAAATCATCCATGAAAACTTCAAGATATTTTTCAATCATGTCACTAAAAATACTCAGCATACCTATTTGAAATGTTGCTGGGGCATTGTATAGTCCAGAAGGCATGCGTCTAAATGCAGAGGTTACAAAAGGACATATGAATGTAGTCTTTTCTTGGTCATCAAGAACTACTGGAATTGGTTAATAAAAATGAGTAGCCATAAAAAAAGCAGTAAAAAGAATGTCCTGCTACCCTTTCTAAGATTTGATCCGCAAAAGGTAATAGACAATGACCTTTTTTGGTGGCAAAGATTCAATTTCCTATAGTCAATTCACATTTTCCAACTAGATGGAATTTGAGTTGGTAAAGACTCACCTTTCTCATTTGTTATCACTGTGATGCCAGACTTTTTTTGGAATAACTTAGGTTGGACTAACCCATTTGCTGTCATAGATATGGTAAATAATTCTAACATCAAATAATTTAAGAACTTCAAATTGTACTACTTCTTTCATGTAAGGATTAAGTCTTCTTTAAGGTTGTTGACAAGATTTAGCATTATCCTCAAAGTTTATTCTATGTGTATAAATTAAAGCATTAATACCATTTATGTCCTTTAATGTCCATCCAATTGCACTTTTATGTCTCTTAAGTAGCTTAATCAACTTACCTTCTTGCTTGAATGTGAGAGTATATGAAATTACCACTGAATAGGAAGAATTTTCTCCAAGGAATGCATACTTAAATTCTTTAGGCAAGGGCTTTAACTTTGGTGTAGGTATTTTATCTTATTCTTTAACTTTAGGTTGTCCTAATTTCTCAACTTTTGGTTTCCAACATGTATTTCCTTTTATCTGTGAAGAATCAAGTAATGCACATATATTAAATGTATCCTGATCCATTTCCATTATTGATTCAAATAAATTAATCAGACAATTTTTCAGAAGATCAAAGATACTCCCTTCTTCAATATGGTTTTCCACAATAACATCGATGATGCAAACTTCTTCACTTTCATTTTCCTTTTTAGGTGGTTGCTTAAACAAATTGATAACATTTAGCTCTAATGTCATATTCCTAAATGACAGATTCATCAGTCTATTCCTGCAATAAATCAAAACGTTAGAGGTTGTGAAAAATAGATGTCCTAGGATAACAGGTATTGAATTTTTAATTTCTCACTGGCGGTGTGTCCAAAACAATAAAATCTATAGGCTATATAAATTTATCAACTTGGACTAACATATCTTCAACAACTCATTTGGGCACTTTCATTGATTTGTCAGTAAGCAAAAGAGTTACATTGGTTGGTTTTAACACACCCAAATTTAGTTTTTGATAAATTGAATATGGAAGTAAGTTTACACTAGCCCTAAGATCCAACAATGCTTCCTTAATTTTATGTTCTCAAATGAAACATGAAATTGTTGGACAACCAGGGTCCATGTATTTCAAAGTAGTATTATTTTAAATAATAGAACTTACCTGCTTGGTGAAGCAGGCTTTCTTTTTTACATTTAGTTTTCTTTTAATAGTGTATAAATCCTTAAAAAATGTAGCATAAGAAGGTACCTGTTTAATCACATCTTACAAGGGGATATTCATCAAGAATTTCAAGATTGTGATTTATCTTCTTAGGAATAGTTAATGCCTAAGGAAATGAAGTTATAGGTGGAGATTCAATTTGTTCTTTGCTTAGTATAGGTTCAACCTTTTCTTTACTTTTAGAAATTGACTCATCGTCTCTTGCACAAGAATGAGGAATTCATTTTTCAATAACCTTACGACTACAGAGTGTAATGATTGATTTCATTTGATCCCTGGTTTGACCTTTGGGATTTGGATGTGGTTGAGAAGGAAATTGCCCTTTCTCTTGAATGTTGAGTACAAATACAAAATTTGAGAGAGTACCTTTCAAATAAATGATGATTTGACTTGTTTAAGCATTGATGGACTCCTGCTTCTCACTAAATGAATGCAATGTATCTTTAAGATTTTTTCTAAAAGGAGGAACATAAGGTGCATACATTTGCGATTGTTGAAAATTCTGTTGGGTGTGCGATGGTGATTGCAACAGTTGAGCATGATTATCAGTCCCTCAACTAAAGTTTGGGTGATTCCTCCAACTAGAATTATAAGTTTGTGAATATGGACTTTGGGTTGGCCTCTTGAAGTTGTTCAAAGTATTGACATGTTCATGGAGACATTCTTTGAAAGAAGGCAATGTTGGGCAATTATTAGTGGAATGGTCATTGGTCTTACAAATGTGAAAAACAACTTCTTAAACAGATTTTAATTGACCAGTTCTTTTCATTTCTAATGCCTTAACCTTTCTAGCTAGAGATGCAAAATTTTGCTTCAAGGTCATTATCTTTCTTAAAATGATATATACCTCCACTAGATGCAGGGGATTGAGTCTTTCCTGGGGCATCATAGGTATCAGTGGTATCCCAACTTTATACATTTTCAGTTAGTAGGTCTAGGTAATTCATTGCCTCGTTAGGATCCTTATCTTCAAATATTCCATTGCATATCAATTCCACAATTTGCATTTCCCTAGGTATCAAAGTTTTTCCCAATTTATATATGAAAGTGGTGATTTTCCTTTTGAAAGAATTTATTCTGTGGGAAGGAAATTTTTTTTTTCAAAAATTGTTGTTGTAATTCATCCCATGAATTAACGGAGCTTGACCTTAGATTCTATAACCATGTTTTAGTTTTATCTTTTAAAGATAAACATTAAAACTTAAGGCTGATGGTGTTCATGCTATAGTTTAAGTTATTATATGTGTGACAAAGTTTCCCTAATTTTTTCAAACACAAGTATGGATTTTCATAATCAAAGCCATGAAAAGTTGGTAAAAGTTGAATAATACCTGGCTTGAAGTTGAAGTGAAATGCATTAGGAAGAAAGACTAAACATGATGGTGCACTATTTCTTATGGGGTTTATGTGTTCTCTAAGGGTCCTATTCCAATCTTAGTTATTATATAGAGAATGGTTATCCTCTTGGTTTTTAATGTGTTTAGCCATGTTTGAAGAAGATGAAGATTCCCTTACCAGTCTATCACTTGATGTACATGACCAAACTTTCATGCATACATAAAATAACAACAAGAAAGATGAATATGAATAAAAAAAAGATATATGAGGCTCAGCCTTCCATTTGATTGACAGAAGATGCAAGGGGCTTAGCCTTCCACTCAATAAAAATAAAAAATAATAAAAAGAAGACAAGATTAATAGAAAAGATGAGGTTGGAGGTTTAACCTTCCATATGAAATACAATAGAAATAAAACAAAATAAAAAGGGACAAAATGAAAAGAAAATGAACTTGCACTTTAATTTTACTTTCACGGTAATGGTGCCAAAAACTTGCTGCACTTTAGTAGTTGTAACCCAAGTGTAGGCTGTCGTTAAGTAGTAAAATCTCAAAAATCCGAGTGTCGAACCACAGGGAAGTGGATTAAGAAATACAAATTAAATATTTTTAATAAAGAAAGTATTTATGTAAGTGTGAACAAGTATTGAGTAAAAGTCAAATTCAAATTAAATAGCTAAGGTTAGGGGGATCTACTTTTAGTATATCAGTGATGATTAATTTTAGCCCATCTTGTCACTTAACTAGGATCCACACATAAATGAGATCCCAATTAGAAAATTTAGTAATCAAATTTCAGAATTCTTATGCATGGGTTAGTATTAGCTTTCATTGATCTTATAACACCAACACTTGCTAATGGGTTCAAGTATCCAACATGCCAATCTTTGATCACAATAACTCAAGATTCTAATATAGCCGGCTTTGCCATATTTTACAGATGGAATCAAGTAGCTTTTGTGTCAATGATTGACTATGTTGAATCAATACTCCCACTTAACAAAGAGGGTGGTTAAATCGATTAAGAAAGTAAACACCGTTAACATTACAATCCATTTAAATTAGTCATAACCTTTCTACTAAAAGCTTCACCCTTTCACTTTAGCAAAAGAAAAATTAGTTAGCCATGATAAGAGTAAGCAACATATATAAAGAATTAACATAGATTGAAATATCAAAGTAAGAATAAGAAGAAAGCATCTTGAATAGAGTTTCGGGATTGAAAACAAGAATAAAACCAAAGAAGAAAAACTAACTTTGATACAAGAACCCTAAAATGGACTAAGCACAAGCCTAATTTTTTTCTCCTAAAGTTGGCTATTTATAGAGCCCTGGGGTAGGTGAAATAGTATAGGGTAGTTGGAATAATAAAGGGTAGGTGAATATAAATCAACAAAGGTGGCCTAAACTTATTTTAATTTTTTGATCACCATACACATTGATTTAGGTTTTCCATAAAGCATAAGACTTGTAGATCTCTTCTTATCTTTGAAGTGGTAGTTTGATCATTCAAAACTGATGTCTGTAGCGCAAGTTATGTTTTTCTACCAAAATTGTCCTTCAACGTGTGGCAGAACAAATGGCCTCATTTACAATCAGATTTTGGCAATGAAAATGATCAAATTGTTCTAATCATGTGAAGTAAAGTTGAAGATTTATGTGTTGGCTTTCGGATGAATTTGGAATTAATCAATTTTAATGTCCACAACTCTAGATATGATTTTTCTCGTGAAGAATCCCCAAGTATGTGAATGCTAGAATTGATTCTGTTTGCAATCCAAATTTGGCCTCGTCTCAATTAGGCTGAACCATGAACTAAAAATTATAGACATTGGAGGCTCTGATCATTGGTCCAAGAATTGTGAGATGTCATGATTTTATTCACCTACAAAAAAAAATTTAGCATATTTTTGTAAATATGGATGGATAGTAACTCACGTATGAATAGTAAATATGCGTAAATAGTAACATAGTGGAACAATTACTTAAATTAGAGAAATTAATGGTACTCAAAATGTATAATGATGATTTAAACCCTTAATAACTATACACTTATGAGTATTCATTAGACGGCATACAACCTAGGACAAAGTGAAAATACTCCTTATATAGATAGCCGAACAGTTGGTATAATGGACTTGTGGTCTAGTGCCTGAGCGTACATCAGCTTGATGGGCCTCCATTGTTAATTGGGCCTCAAGCCCGGGAACCCATTACCTTTAGGTTTGATTCAGATCATGGGTACCAATAGGTCCCTCCCCTAATTGAATGAAGGTTTGACAGGTTCATACATTCTAATGTGCATATGCGAAAAATGGCCCTCCTCCAGGGGTTGCCCTAGCAATTGGAACTGAGTTCAATTGTACATATGCGAGCTTATTGGCTTGAATGATTAAAAGATGTTGAGAATCTTTAGGTCCATCATTAGGTTTTCTCAAAAGCAAATTTCTAACACAAGGAGGATTTATTCACTGTTGCCTTTTCATTCATTAGGGGTCGTCCTTGTACCCTATAGACTAGTTTCCATCCGGGCCTTTGATGCAACAATCAAGCTAATCGAATAGAATATATGAGCCCTAAAGGCTTATAAATATGTGCCCATAGCACACCACATTACTTATTGGAAACACTTTTTGAGTGTTCTTCAAGAAATCGCATGAGGTGTACTATTTAATGTTAACAGCCGCAGCGCCTGAAGCTAGTAAGCTGGAGGAACCCTTAACCTCCTACCCTTATGTAAATGTTGTGCAGTGTGTTATGATGTTCGACACCTCATTGAGGCTATATCCTTGATATATTAACCTAGTAATGGACCCCTGTGGCTTTTGGGTTTCAGGTCTTTGGTTCCCTTAATGCTTGACCTTATTCCTTTGAGGCAGGCATTCTTGAGGACTTCTTAGAGTTATACTTCATAGGGAATTATAGAATCCTTCTCCTAAAAAGCATTCAAAAGGCTAGATTCCTGAAGGCTGTCACCTGAAAAGCCTAATTCCTAAGGAAGCCCCCTCCACTCAAGGGATGTAATATATGGGGCTTATCTCAAGGCCATCATCCATAAGGTGATTGCATTAGTGGTCACCTAATTTTTTGTCCAATAGCCCATCTACAGGGTCGTCATCCATGATGCCACTCACCGGGGGTCTCATTTGGGCTTATGACCTTTATCCAATGGGCCTCTTGACAAGGTCTCATTCTACATGGGGGACTTCACCCGATGGGACTCTCACCAGGGGTGTTATTTTACCTAGGGGCCGTAATCCAAGAAGCTGCTTGCTAAGGGCTTTAATCTGCTTAGGGATTATCATCCAAAAGGCTATTCACGTGGGGATCTTCTTTTGCTTGGGGTAAAAATCCAAAAGGTTTCTTGTTGGTGGTTTCATTCTACCTGGGTTCAAAATCAAAGAAGGCACTCACTGAGGGTTTCATTACAATGGGGTCCATAATCTAAGAGAGGTAAGGGGTGTCATTCTACCCAGGGCCCATAATCCAAAAGGCCGTTATTTGGGGTTTCATTTTGCCCCCATAATCAAAGAGGTAACTCATCAGACGTCTCATTCTGCCCAGGGCAATAATCTAGGTGGCCGGTTGCTAAGGGTCTTATTCTGCCTTCATGATGTAATCCAAGTAGCTGCTTTCGGGGATTTTATTCGTTTAGGGCCCATAATCGTAGAGGCCACTCACGGTGGTTCTTATTCTGCTAAGGGCTATAATCCAAGTGATCATTTGCCAGGGGCTGATTCTACTTGGGGATCATAATCCAAATGGCTAAGTCCTAAAGGTTTCATGCCACCCAGTTTCGTAACCCAAAAAGTCACTCATCGAGGTCTCGTTCCAGTGAAAGGCCATCATCCAAGATGTCAGTTTCTTAGGGAGGTCATTTAACATTGGATGCAAAAAGAAGGTTTTAGTCCATGCTTATCAGGGAGATGAAGTCTACTTAATGTCAGGTTGCTGAGATTATGTACCGAACCCATGAAAAATTCTACAATGAGTTTTTGAAAAATCTCATACATCACAATTTCTTTTCATATCTTGCCATTAGTTCCATTTTTAGGCCTCAAACATTTCATGGACTTGCACAGAAATAGGACATTTTTCTTCATGATATGGATATTGCCTTCCCCCATGATTAGCAAGGGCAAGGAGTAAAGACCATCACTTATCCTTGTCTATACATACAAGAGCGTGCAGGCACCTTTAAAATGAAAATAATACATGACAAAATATCATTCATGCTCAATTATTCCTTGTGCACTAATGGTCCTTCGAAGCCTTTTTGCTGTGCATGCTTTTCCAAGTAGGTGCCACTAAAAAAAATTTTGCTTGTGTATACTCAAGCTTTTAATTTAAGCAACAAACATATGTACTTGCTTTACAAGGTTTTTATGCTCAACAAGATGCAATAGCAGTGACACACTTTTCATGTAAATTATTGTCTTTAAGAGGCTGATAACAATATATCATGATAGCAATTCATGCTCAGTCTATACTTCCCATGCCTAGGTCCATTAACAATTTTATGTGAATGCATGCATTCATACTAACATTTAATTTCCATTCAAATATTTATGTAGAGACATAATTGGTACCTGAGGGAAATTTTAAAAGAAGGTGCTCGCTTACATTAGTAACTCATTTTTTTCTTTCTTATTTTATTTTTGTCATGTACAACTCTTTTTCTATTTCTTGCCTATGTGGGCATGATCGCAACATGATGCTCACAATTTAATCACTTTCCTATTTTCTTTTTTTATCATTCATGTTCTTCCAAATGGCTTACCGTGAATGCATATAGATGTCAGTGCCCCCTTTGAACCAGGATGGCGTGCAAGTATCTATAGTTAGCCACCTAAATACGGTGGTTAGTCAAGACTATCACCACTATTGTCGAGCCAATAAGTGCTAACTCGAATGGATTGTAGCCACATTTTCTAAAAAAATTGGTGGTCATTCCCATTTCACCAAATGAACTTGCAAATCCAGGCTGTGACAGCCTCTTTTATCTCGGTAATGATGGCATGCTTAGATTTGCATAAAAATTTCATTGGATCTAGTGTCCATGAATTGTACTTAGCCTATTAGACCTACAACAAAGAGATCGAGACGGAGTTAATATGACAACTCTTCTAGTTAATAACTTGCTTTGATTAGGTAACTATGTTTAATTTAAGTATTTTTATTTAAATACATCAAATTAATTTCTTATTAATAAAAACAGACAAGCTAAGTAAGGTCATGTTGAATTTATAAATAAGAAATGACACTAAAGTCAAAAACAGTAAAATAATGATTTTGGCCTAACTTTGTGGCATGGTAATAATTTTGGTAAAATTAAATTCATGTAAGTGTTTTTTTCTACAATATTTAAGTTTTTAAGTTATTCTAGTCATCTGAACAAAAAATGGAAGTTAAGAAATTAAAATGCATTAAGTGAGAATTTGAGCTATTATATCCTATAATGGTTTAAGTGGCTTAAGGGCAAAGCTTAGAGCAAGAAAAACTTAGTTTCTAGGGTTAAAGTAATACAAGGCTGAGAACTTGTTAGTTGGAATAGGTATGGATGTTTTCACTACTAAAATTCAGTCATTTTCCAACCATCATTACCAATGGTCACACTTGGTAATTTATTGGTAATAGGATGATGGCAATCTATGCATCGGTAATGGTCGTACCAATAGCCAAATTTTGAGCTGTTGGTAATTTTCAATGGTCAGCCGTTGGTATTACCAATAGTTCATGATTTGACACTTTAGAACAACGATTGAAATTTTTCCAATGGTTTAAATTGTTAATAGTTACCAATGTGTTTGACTATTGGTAATTTACCAATGGTCAAGATCGATGGTAATTATCAATACATTTGACCATTAGTGAATTACCAACAGTTAAAGTCGTTGGTAACTACCAATGTGTTTGACAGTTAAAGCAATTGGTAAATTTCTAGGTTTTCAAAAAATTCAAGCAGTTTCCAACACATTTGCATTAGAAAGTATTTTTTTAGTAAGATTAATATTTTTAAAAAAATTATTCTTTCCAAAAGAAAAAATTAAATGCATAAAATTATAGAAAAAATTAAAATGAAATTTCCTAAAATAACCTAAAATAAAATTATAGATAATAAAAAATTACATAGAGAACTAAATTTCAAGAAAAAATAAAATCACAAATAAAATAACCTAAAATAAAATTACAGATAATAAAAACTAACCTAAAATAAAATTACCTAAAACAACCAAGAATAAAATTACAGATAATAATAAATAACCTAAAATAAAAAACTAGATAAAAAACAATTCTTTGCCTCCAATGAGACATTTCTCGTCAAGCAGATACTACAAAATTGAAAATTAAATAAATAAAAATCAGAGGGTAAGAGTAAATCCATGTGTTTCAAGGTTGGCCAAATAAGCTCATTGAGAACAAAAATAGTTAAAAAAAAATTCAATAACATTTTAATGTGTGTGTGTGTGTGTAACACTTAGATTCAAACTCTACTAGTGTAGCATGGTCAAGAGGAAATGTGTTGAAAATGGGAAAAAATAATTAAACATAAGAACAAACCAAATAATATCTATTGGACTAGAATTAAACATGTGCAGAGAGAAATAAAAAAAAATGCAAACAAAATAAGGAAACTTTATCCACGTCCATAATTGGACTTTGTGGCGCGTGGATCCCATGCTGCCATCTTTGGATAAGTAATCATCGATGAACACCCTTGTTCAGCTTGCAACGAACCTGCTAACAATAAACTCCAAAGGAAACCTACCAAAAAAAACCAAAAACCCAAATATCAAAATAAAAATTTAGGGCTTTAAAACTTTGAGTTTAGATTACAAAAATCAATTTCTCCATCCATGTCACAAAGGTTGACTCTTTTACTTTTTTTGACTAAACTTTGACTTAAATATGTTCATATTAATTTTATTGTAAATTTTTTTTAAGAAAATAATTACAAAATAAAGTCTTTATGGTTCTATTTTCATACAAAAAATTTATATTTGTATAAGAAATTTTGAAAAAAAGAAAATCATGAATTACTTACTGTGAATAGTAAAGAGGACAAGCTTTGCGAGACAAAGGTAGTATATTTTTAAAGAAGCTAAAGAGGAGAACAAAAGGATCAAAACCATGTAAACCAAAAAAAAAAATTGAGAAAAAAATTAACCTAAAACTATGAAGCTAGATATACAAAAGTAGTTGATTTTTTTTTTAAAAAAGTGGCTTTAGAGAAAGTTAAAGAGGAGGAAACAAGAAATCTAAACATGTAAATGAAAAAAATTGGAAAAATATTTTCTGGGCACCCCTATTGTTGCTGAAAAACTAATCCAAGTAGTGGCACCACTGTGTCAACCCAAAATTTGATAGGTCTATGAGTGTCTGTGTGGGAGACACAGAGGCAGGAAGGAAGAGAAGGAGAGAGGGAAAGGAAGAAGAAGAAAAAGAAAAAGAAAAATAAGAAGAGATAGAAGAGAGAAGGAGTGAAGAAGAAATGAAAGAAGGAAGAGAAAGAAGAAGAAATGAAGAGAAGGACAAGAAGAAGAAGAGGTATGGAAGAAGAGATGGGGAGAGTTACGTGTGTGAGTGGACTTTTATAATTAAAATAGGAAAAAAATCCCACTTTAGTCCCACATTTCCATGGTTGTTTCAAAATGGTCTTTCTTTTTCAATTTCTAATGGCTTAGGCCATTGGCAACACTTATAAACGGTTATTCGCATTGGCAATTACCAATAGTTTAAGTAATTGAAAAGTTACCAATAGCTTAACCCTTGGCAACCATTAAATTCTATCACCAACGGTCTAACATGTTGATAATTACTAACAGTCCAACTATCGGTAAAATGACAGTTAGAAATAGCCCTTATTTTAGTAGTTAATTTCTTAAAGATGAAACAACTATTTATCATCCTTTCCCTGAGCCATATTGATATCTCCTCTTCCTCAATAACTCATCTTCATCATCTCTTCAAAATTAAATAAATTTCTTGCAAAATTGAAGTTCCCAAAGCATTTATAACAGGCCTCCAAATTAATTTTGGTGGTTTTGGTGCATCTGTGATGTCCTTTACAAGTTTTTGCTTCAATTCTAAGGTAAGCTTTGTTTATGGTTTTGAGTTAGTTCTAAGCTTGAAATATGGTTTGGGATGGTCTTATTTGTGTGTTTGTGGTGTCCATTTTTCTTGGATTTAGGCTTGAAACTTAGGAGAAACAAATTGTGTTCAAGTGAGCTTTGTGTGGCTTATTTGCTTTATTCTTGTTTTGGTTTGAATTTTACTTAAGGTGTTAAGTCAATTTAGTTTATATTGATGCATTTAATTCTTGTTTTAAGTGTTGGAAGTAGGATTTATGGTGCCTTAGTTATGGAACTACATGAAAACCAAGTTGAAAAGGGGAAGGGCACAAAGCGGGCATACGTCTAGGGGTGGTGCAATCGCACTCTTTAGCTTGTGTGTATGCACTATTCCATTGAAAGAGGATAAAATGGTGGTGTGATTGTGCCATCCCAGGAGTGCAATCGCATCAACACTTTCTTGTCCAAACGTGTCCTAAATGCCTTCTAAAGTTATTTAAGGGTTTCCAAGTGTTCTTAAGACGGGGCATGCTCGAAAAATGTTCCTAAATCACTTCTAATATATAATATGCATCAATTAAGTAAGTTAATTATGTAATTGGTTTAAGAGGGCTAAGATTTGTGGATATGTAAACGGTGCCTTATGGACGAAGTAAGGTGTTAAGTGGGGCTAAGTGAGGTTTCGCTTTTCTAATAACTGAAGCATGGGGTCATGGAACCTCGGGTATTGGAGTGGAACCTAAGGGAGTCCCAATGTAGCTAATAAGCTTGGTAAGGTATTACATTAAGGGGCCTTATGTCAAGTTCAAAGAACTTGGCAAAGTAAAGTTACCAGGGCAATTACACCATACAGTAAGTAAAGGAAAGACGGGCTAAGTGTTGGGAGTAAGTGACGAATTATACTAGGACCTATAAGTGGTACTTAAGGGAGGTAAAGAATCCAGGATAGGTGGGCCAGTGACTCAAATATCTTCACCATTTGAGGTCACAGCAAGCTTAAGACACGTTAACGTATAAGTAGACCCAAGTGTTGTATGTTGCATATCATTCATACATACATTGCATTTATTATTGTCTTGTTAATTATTGGTGTTTGTTGAATGCATCATTTTTTTTGCTATATATGTATGCTTGCTTGAGTTTTCTTGTAGGTACCGGGGGACTTTTTCCTAAGTTCGACAACATACTCATTCCCTTAAGCTTATTTGTGGATGTTTTGACATTAGGCCTAACAACTAAGTTGATAGTTGTGGTCTAAGTTTCTCTTTCTTTTAGGTACTTTTTCTAAATGAAACCTTGAGTTTTTAAGTTACTTGTTTAAGTGCACTAACTACGTGTTTATGCCTTTAAAATTTAGAGGCTAATTGTTGCATAAGGACAGGAAAGGGCTTTGCACTTGGAGCTCGATAGAAGCTCAAAAGGATGATCTTATTTATGTATTTTCCATATAGATAAAGTACCTTGTGGACAAAGACATTGCCTCTATTAGGATGCATTGTGGTGTATAACACTTGAGTTAGTTTTGGGTGCATGTTAACGTTAAAGAATATGCAGAAAATACTACTTCAAGTTGGAGTAACTATTTTTTTTTTCATGATACATTTTAAATATGTTTTAATGAAATGCTCAATGGGTATTTTATTTATTTGGTTTATTTATTTATGTTGCATTGTTAGAAAAAATGTTTGTATATATTCCTGCAGGGTAGGTTGAGTAACTAGTTGCATGTAAATTGTTTTAAGGGAAAATGACATTTTCAGTCCTAAAACTTTTCATGGTTTTCCAAGTTAGTACTAAGATTCCTCAATTTGCCAAAAAAGTTCTAAAATGTTTAAGCCATCAACTTTGTTAGTCCTAAAACTCTTAATTTTGCCATCTAGTAGGCGAAATGCTCATGTGGTTGCAAATGACATTTTCTCTCTAAACATATAAGAAGAAAAGAGGATGAATAGGGTTGGTGATGGATGCCTTATTGCCTAAGATACTTCAACCTACTTTTAGAACCAGATGTAGCACACTAAACTTGAGTTCAAGAATAAGTTGTATTGAGAAGGAAAAAAGAGAATTTAGAAATAGAATCAAGGATGAGAAGAAGAATTACAGTAAAGGAATTAGAAGAAATTTGATTGGAAAAGAAGGAGAGAAAACATTAATGTGCCAATGAGTTGAAATAGACCAAAAAAAAAAAACAGACAAATTATGTAAAGCAACTTCTATTCTTATTAATCTATACGTAAACCATGAATTACATCATTTATTTATAGTATTCTAATTTAGGGTAACCAGCTTTAGATGGACTAGGAACTCTAAACGAATTTCAAGTACTAAACCTAGATTGACTGAGATTGGAAAACATGCAATTTAACATTTTTTTTTTGTATGCAATCCATGTGGCTCAAGTAACATGTGCCACGAACCTGTTCCTTAGCTTAACAATATGTAAAACACACTAAATAAATGAAAAAAACTAGAACAAATGTTACAGCCATCCTAGTGTAAAGCTCGACTAAGGGAGGTAAAGTAAATTAAATCATAGTTTGGAACCTTACTTTAAGTTCATATAGCAAGATTAAGTGAGTTGCTTAAGGTTTACTAAGTTCCGAGGAGTTTATGACGCAAAAGAAGGTTCGACGGTAAAATGGTAATTTTGCATCTTAGGGTGTCGAGCTAACTCCTGGGACTCAAAACTGTGTTCTAAAATCCAACCCTTACTTAAACCCCAAAAATTAGCTTAAGTGCAAGAGATTTGACTAAGTTTAACTTGGGTTACTATTTACAAAAGGGGTTTTTTTGTTACTTTTTACAAAGTTTGGTGGCTTATTGATTTAAAAGCTTTAAGTTTGCAAAAGAAAGGGTTTGGTTGCCATTGTTTCTCCTTGTCACTCGCAAACCAGAGATCCCTCTTGCCCTTACCATTTCCTATTGATTTCTTGGCCAAAATCAAAGATTGTTGGGGGTATACAAGCCTTGAGTAGCTCATTTTAAGCTTGGTTTGTGGTCTTGGAGGTGTCTTTCATATTTTTCTTTATGGTGGCTGGGTTTATGTGAAGGTAAAAAAGATTTCTTGTTGATTTCTTGTTTATTTGATATTTTGTAGCTTGGGTTTGGCTTAGTTGGTGTTAATTTGGTGTTATTTACTTTGGTTTACTTGGAACTTAGGTAGAACCTTGTGAAACTTTGTTCTTGGTGAAGAGTTGCTTAATTGTGACTTGAAATCAATGCAAGGGATTTAGAGTTTTAAGGTTAATTGATGCTATTGGAGTGTTGTTGCTTTCTGGAATCAAGTAGTTTTGGCAATAACATTGATTAATGGGCAAGTTTTTTCATGGTGGACTAGGTGATTGATTGAGCTTGGCATTATGTTTTAATGCATCATAGTTGTGTTTGTAATGGTGCATTGTGGCCTTTGTGACATGTTCTATAGGTATGTGAAGTAGGAAGTCATTCCAAGCTTATTTGATATGTTTGGGAGGCCTCCCAAAGTGCATATGGCAAGAGTTGGGATTTTCTGGGCACGAAGAGGTTGGTGACGTGTCGCCAATGCCCAGGATTCATTGCCAAACCCTTGCAAAATTTACCTGAGGATTGTGCACTGCGAGGACACGTCACCACAGTTATTGTGCTAGCAAAAACTGAATTTTGCTAGAGGGTTTAAAGGGGAGGTCCAAAGAGGTACTTAGGGTACCTAAGGGTTGAGGTGTTGCGGTGGTATCTCGAGACTTCCAAAGCTCATCCGGGTCCTAGGAGTTTTCTTAAATTTTGTGGCTACTTATACTATAAGCAAGGAAACTATGTTGTAAAAGGCCACAATGTAGTACCATTAGCTTAGGTGTGAGGTTTAGTACCATTGAGGACCTAGCCATACCTTCAGGTATGAGGTTCTGGTGTGGATACCTTATTACACATAGTTGGTTCCTTGGAGCCTTATTAAAATTGGCCCAACCATAAAGCCCTATACAATATAAGGGAGGTTCAACTAGTAATGAACTTCACTAGTTAGGCTAGTAAGCATTGCTTGCTAGTAAACAAGGCTTTGCCTTGTAGTTTAAGGACTAGGGAGAGTACAAGTCCTAAGGCACTAAAACATATGTGCATAGGTTTTGCCTCATGCTGTATAAGCTCATAGCATATTACATATGTGTTGCCTTAGTATTTTTCCTTGTAGGTGAAGATCCCTTACAGAGAATTTTTGAATTCTTATTCCCTAGTTTATGTTGTGCAGATTCTGAGGTTGTTGAGACTGATAACCGCTGAGGGTTATCAAGGTTGTCTTTTGTTGTAGGTACTTTGTTATGAGAATCTTTGTGATGTTAGTTCTTATAGTTATTTGCTGGTTAAGTCAAGATACTAACTATAGTTTTCGTGGCCGCAGTGGCTAGCAAAGCACGTGGAGGACATTTTGATGCTTGCCACCAAGATTCTATTTAAGGTGGGAGTTAGATGAGAAGATATTAATAGGAGAAGCCTTGTGCACAATATATTCACTAGTTGCCTCATTTGTTTATGGATAGAGTAAAGGACTCTAGGGTTGCTCTTAGGTAAGAAGCATTAGTCTTCTTTTTTTGAATTCCATCACATGGTTATTATGTGTAGTTATGGCAATACAAATGATGGATTTATATGCTTTGACTATTTGATCCTTGGTTTCCATGGAAAAATTCCTAGGCAATATGAATGTTTTATGGTTTTTCATTTACTCAAGTCAAAGCAAAAATGCATGCATACATGAAGTTTTAACATGAACACACATAATTAACTAGCCAATTATAAACAACATGAGACCTGTTCTCATAGGTTCCTTGGGCAAGGCTATGAGGGGCCTTGTCAACAAAAGTTCCAAATCACCAAAATGTGTGGGAAGGGCTCTAAGGGTCACTTAGGTACACCCTTAGGTGCCATTATAGCTCATGCTCATACCTTATAGGTCTAGGAATTTTCTCATGGATTATTCATCTTTTTATCTCTATTTTATTGATGAACATGAGTGAATTTGGCTCTTGGACCCGATTAGCCATGCTAGGAAACTTTCATGCACAATTAAGCTCTAAATGTTCCAAAATAAGGGTTTTGAGTGCTTCTTGCATTTCCTTTGCCCTTTTCCTTGTAATAGGTCCTGAATTTATCACCAATGGATCCTTGTAAGTCCTTGGAGCTCTTGTGCTTGCTGGGCTTCCATCATTTCCCCCTTCCTCAAAGAGATTTCCCCTCAAATCATCATTTATATCACACAAAGATAGGTTAGACACATTGACTGCTACACTAACATTATGCTCACCTTTCAAGTCTAACTTGTAATCAGTACTATTGATCTTTTCAATGATTTGGAAAGGTTCATCTATTCTTAGTTGAAGCTTAGATCACCTATGGGAAAGAAATTTCTCCTTTCATATGTGAATCCATACCCAATCTTTTAACTTAAAAATAACATTCTGTCTTTCTTTATTGGCTTGGCTTGCATATTGTTGGGTCTTTTTTCTATTTGAAGTTACCTTTTCATGCATTGCCTTTACCTTCCCAACCTTTTTAGCACCATCTAAACTAAAAACATCGCTTAGAGGTAAAGGCATCAAATCCATAGGGGTTAGTGGGTTAAAACCATAAACAATCCCAAATGATAAATATCTTGTGGTTTTATGCACTGGCCTATTATAAGCAAACTCAACATGTGGAAAACATTCTTCCCAAGCTTTTAAGTTCTTTTTAATAATGGTCATAAATATAGTTATCAATCTTCTATTAGTTACCTCAGTTTGACCATCAATTTGTGGATGACAGGTTGTAGAGAAAAAAAACTTAGCACCTAGCCTGTTCTACAAAACTATTCAAAAGTAACTTAGGAACTTAGTGTGTCAATCACTCACAGTTGTCTTGGGAACTATATGCAATCTCATAATTTCCTTGAAGAACAAATTATCAATGTGCCCAACATCATCAGTTTTGTGACATGGAACAAAGTGAGCTATCTTTGAAAACATGTCCACAATCACAAAGATAGAATTTCTACCATTCTTTGTCTTAAAACTTCCTACAACCAAGTCCATAAAAAGGTTGGTCTAAGAATGACATACAATAGGTAAAAAAGTGTAAACACCATTTGGATTTTACTTAGATTTACCTCTTTTACACTCAAGACAATGGGAACAATTTTTCCGCATCTCTTTGCATCTTTAGCCAAAAGAAGTTATCTTTGAGTGCACTTAGTGTTTTCTCAATACCAAAATGTCCCATTAAGCATACTCCATAAACTTTATACACTAAAAATTCTTTCGAAGATGTCTTGGGGATGCATAATTTAGTTTTCTTGGAAGGAAAACCATCCAATCTATAGTGCTTATCAAAACCCATTTTGGCATGCTTAGCATATAACTCACCAAAGTAAAAAACATGTGCATATAAATTCTTCAAATACCCAAATCCTAACACCTTTGCATCTAAATTAGAGAGTAAGGCACACCTCTTAGACAATGCATCAGCCACCACACTCTCCTTACCTTGCTTGTGCTTGATGTGGTATGAAAAAGTCTCCATGAACTCTAGCCACCTTGCATTCCTCATATCAAAATTTCCTTGGGCTTTAAGGTCCTTCAAAGATTAATGGTCCATGTGGATGATGAATTCTTATGGCCACAAGTAGTGTTAGAAAGTTTCTAATGTTCTCACTAAGGCATACATCTGCTTGTCAGATATTAGTTAGTTTAGTGCTTCCCCACTTAGTTTTTTACTAAGGTAAGCTATACACCATCCCTCATGCATAAAAAACAAAACCTATACAACAAGCATCAGAGCCAATCTCAAAAGTCTTAAAAAAAATAAAAAATCAAATCAAGCTAAAGTAGGTGCATTGCTTAATCTGTGGTTCAAAAGCTTATATGTATCTTCTTGAGCTTTCTCCTACTTAAAGCTGACATTGTTTTTAAAATTTTAATTCAAGGGTACTGCAATGCTAGAAAAATCCTTTACAAGTCTCCTATAAAAGCTTGTAAGTCCATGGAAAGATCTCACTTCAAAAACTATCTTAGGAGTTGGCCAATTTTGTGTGACCTTTACCTTTTTTTGATCAACCTTTACACCTTTTGAACTTGTAACAAAACTAAGAAACATCATATGGTTAGTTAAATAAGAACATTTTTTAAGATTTTCATAAAACCTTTGTACCCTTAATGTCTCTACTATATGCCTAAGATGCTCTACACGTCTATGCAAGGTCTTATTATAGACAAAGATGTCATCAAACTAGAGCAGAACAAAATTTTCAATGAAAATCTTTTAGAACATGATTCATTAACCTCATGAAAGTACTAGGAGCATTAGTGAGACCAAATGACATCACTAACCACTCATAAAAGTCCAAACTAAGTCTTAAAGGAAGTCTTCAATTCATCCTCCACCCTCATTCTATTTTGATGATACTCACTCTTAAGATCAACTTTAAAAAAAAAATAAAAGAACCATTTAATTTATCTAGCATATCATTAAGTCTTAAAGGAAGTCCCCAATTCATCCCCCACCCTCATTCTAATTTGATGATACCTACTCTTACGATCAACTTTAGAAAAGATGGAAGAACCATGTAACTTATCTAGCATCTCATTAAGTCTAAGGATAGGATGTCTATACTTTACAGTAATTTTGTTCACCATCCTATAATGCATACACATCCTCAAATTTTCATCTTTTTTATGCACAAAGATCATAGGCTCAAGCTTTCTCTTGCATAACCTTTGGCCAACACATCCTCAACTTTTCTTTATATTTCCTTTGTCTCATTGGGGTTGCTTCTATATGCAACCTTGTTTGGAATAGGGGCTCCAGGAATAAGATCAATTTGATGCTCCATTCCTCTCAAAAGTGGCAAACCTCTTGATTCATCTGGAAACACATCCTCAAACTCCTACAACAAAGACACAACAACACTTGGAAGCTTGTTAGTTAAGTCATTAGAAACAAAGAAAAATTCTTTGAAAAGTAAAAGGAGCACTGCTTTTTGTGCTCTTAAGTTTTCCTCACTTTGCTCATTTTGATCATTAAGCTCTTTTTTCTTCTTTCAACATTCTCATCTTGCTTTTACCCTTGGGAACTCTCAACTCCCTCTTTCCCTTTAAGGCCTTTCTTCCCTCTTCTCTCTTATTTTTTCTAAGTTTTCCTTTCAGGTTTATTTTTACTCAGGCCTTTATTCTTCTGCTCTTTCATTTTTTTCTCAGCCTTACCATGGATCTTCCTTTAGTCCTCCATCACTTGTTGTGGTGTGAGTGGTGCTAAAATGATGGTCTTCTCCTTGAAATTAAATGAGTACCTATTCTTGAATACATCATGGGTTACCCTTCTATCATATTGCCAAGGTGGACCCAAAAAAATGTGACTAGCCTCTACAGGTACAACATCATATAAAACTCTATCTTCTTATCTTTTAATCTTAAAGGGCACCAACACTTGCTTTGTCACCTTGATCTCATCTTCATTGTTGAGCCATTGGAGCCTATAGGGTCTCAAATGTTTGGTTGTAGGGAGTTGAAACTTATCAACTTAAGTAGTACTTACAACATTGAAACAACTTCTGCAATCAATAACCATACTACATACTTTTCCTCTAATGTAGCACCTACTACAAAGGATAGTCTATCTTTGATCATTCCCTTCTTTAACTTGAGCATTCAAGGCCTTCCTTGCCACAAGTGATACTCCTTCTTCCAAATACTTTGCATTAGTGTCATACTCTAATCCAAGCATACTGGAGGCAACAAAGTCTTCTTTATCACTCTAATATGTCACATTCTCTCTTCTATCATTCAACACCATGGTCGTTGAATTAACACATTCTCTTGTGTAATGTCCCTAGCAATTTCACTTAAAACATATTTTTTCGCAATTTCAAACACCATTCATAGAATCAAAAGTACCTTCCTTTGGGCTTTTTGGATTGTCTTTGAAAGTTTTCTTGGCCTTGCACTTGAACTCCTCATTCCTTGGCTTATCTCACCTTGCTTCATTGGCCCAAGTTTTTCTCAAATTAGGGTTAGTTTTTGGTTGAAACATTGCTGCCCTTTTCCTTTTCAATTGCTTTTCCACTTTGATGGTTTTATGCACCATGTCCTCCACCACTATATAATCATGCAAGTCAACAAGGTTAGCAACCTCAGGATTCAAACCATACAAGAACATGGCCATTGTGGATTCTCTATCTTTCTCTACATTGGCCCTCAATAGTAGCACCTTCAAATCCTTAAAATAATCCCCCACTATCGTAGAGGCCTATGATAATTTTTACAGTCATTGGTCGAGTTCTCCTTGGAAGTAAGATGACATAATCCTCCTTCTCACGATGCTCTTTAGTTCTCCCCAAGTTTGACTTGGATCTTCGTGATTTCTTTGCCTTGAGCTTGTAGCCTATGTCTACCAAGCAAGTGCATAATCAGTAAACTCCAAAGTGGCAAGCTTTACCTTATTATCTTTTGGATAGGTGTAGCAGTCAAAGATCATCTCCATTTTGGCCATCCATTCAATGAATGCTTATGGATCACTTCAACCCTTGAATTGTGGGATTTGTAACTTGATAGTGTTAAGGGTTGGGTTTTTTCTTGGTTGTTCGCTCATAGGTCTCCTTGGTGGTGGATGTTGGTTGTTCTCAAACTCCTTCTCCTCTTCCTTTTGGTCATAAAGATCATAGCTTGTTGTAGGAGCCTCCCTTGGTTTAATCCTATTTGGTAGGCATCCAAAGATCCATTTGTTAATCATTGATTAGGAACTTAGCTCTTAAAATTCAAAAAGTATAGACTCCTAGGATGATTTGAGGTTTCCCTCCAGGATTCTCCCTTGGAATGATTTGAGATCTCCCTCAATTATTCTCTAGGAAAAATGAAAGATCCTCCCAAAATACTCTTTTTTTTTCTTAATTTGTTAGTGGAAAAGTTTTTGCAACCAATTCTTTCAAGTTCTAAAAGAACTCACTCAAAGCACACTAATACCTTTGAAAATCCTTCAAAACCTTTCAAACTCCTCTAAGAAAGAAAGAAGAATAGGAAGGAGAACAATAGGGAAGTGATGGAAACAAGATGTTCTTGCAATAAAGGATTGAAAGAACAAGAGAGAGAAAATTAGGGTTTTAAAACTAGGGTTTCGGATCACTTGGGGTTTTGCTTCAAAAATGACATTTTCTTGCACAAAATGACATCCCAACTTGTGAAAGATTATTTTCCATTATTTTCTTGCTGGAAACAAGGTTTGAAAGCGTTAAGATATGTTCTTCTTGCAAAAAAAAAAAAAAAAAACAATGAGAAACCAATACTTGCAGCAAAGCAATTGAAAGAATAAAACTTGCAATAAAAGAACAAAACTTGAACAAAATAGGAAGAAACTTATTTTTTGTATTTTCTAGATATTTTGGATGTAACACACACATAACTTGATGGACCACACATTTTGGAATGGTTGGAACAAAATAAAACAAAAGGTAGCACAAATTTGGAGGGAATGAGCACATGGTGATGAACTCTGAAAGAAACAATAACAAAACCGATTAGGATGAATTATATGATGCAAAAGAAAGCTTGACACGAGGATAAATAAACACAAAAGAAGATAGATTGGTCCTGTTTTTGAAGCTTTGGTGCTAATACCACTTGATAGATGGCTTATTGCCTAAGACACTTCAAGCTCCTTTTAGAATCAAACGTAGCACACCAAACTCAAGTCCAAAAAGAAGAAGTTTTATTTATTGGAAGGAAGGGAAGTTAGAAATAGAATCAAGGATGAGAAGAAAAAATGCAATAAAGGAATTAGAAAAAATTTAATTGGAAAAGAAGAAGAGAAAGCACTAACGTGCCTAGGAGTTAAGATAGAACAATAAAGAGAAGAATTGCACAAAGAAACTTGTATTGTTATTAATCTGTATGTAAACCATGAATTAAAAGGCTTATTTATAGTATTCAAAGCTAGGCTAAGACAACCAGACAAAGTTTAGATAGACTAAGAACATTAAACCAAGAACCCTAAACCAAGAAAAAACACTAAACTTAGATTGACTAGGATTAGAAAACATGCAATTAACACTCTTTTTGTATGCAATCCATGTGGCTCAAGTAACATGTGCCATAAACTTGTTCCTAACTACACCCTTAGGTGCTATTAGGGATAATGCTTGTGCCTCGTAGGTTCAGGCAGTTTCTTATGGATCATTCCTCTTTTATCTCCAGTTTATTGATAAAATGAATGAATTTGGCCCCTGGAACTGATTAGGCATGCTAGGAAGCTGTCTTGCATAGTTGAGCTCCAAATGGTCCAAAATGAAGGTTTTGAGTGCTTCTTGCGTGTCTTTAACCCTTTTCTTTATAATAGGTCCTGAATTCATCACCAATAGATCCTTGTGAGTCCTTGAAGCTTTTATGCTTGTTGGCCCTCCATTAGTTGGTGGCTTAAAGGTTGTAGGACTTTTTTGGCAAATCGTCTAATTTTAGGACTAATTTGTTCAAACTCGAAAAGTTTGAATCTCCACAATGACAAGGAATAACAATCCTTGGTAATTGTTTTTTGAAGAAAGTGAATAAAGATTTTGGATCCATTATATGGGATGATCAAAGCTATGTGGAAAAGAAAGAAACTTTGAAGGTTATTTTGACATGGGCCTAATTGAATTGCATGATTTGCTGTCATATTTGTGAACCAAACTTCCACATGTAATCTAAGTGTTTGAAAGTTGTCCAAGGGAAGTACCACATAACTTGGGCATAATTTTATTATAAATTCTCTTTTTCTAAAGACAGTAGGTAACTTGAAATAGAATTACTTCAAATTTCTCATATTGATGCAATACTTAGGAAAAAATGCTAAAACTTTACATTGATTTACAACTCTTGGGAAATTTTATTCACACATAATTGCCAAAATATAGAGCTAAATCATGCAATCCAATTAGACCCATATTGGAAAAACCTTCAAAGTTTCTTTCTTCTTCATATTGTTCTAGCCATCCTATGTGAATGGATCCAGAATCCTTATCCCTTATCATAAAAAAAATTATAGAGGATTATTGTTAATTGTCATTGATGAGATTCAATACTTTTTATTTTTATCAAGTTATTCCTAAAATTTTTCTATTTGACAAAGAAGTCTTAAAATTACTCAATTTGCCAAAGAAATCCTAAAACCTTTAAGCCCTATTAGGCCTCTTTTTTGTTGACATGTTAAGAGAGAAAATGGCGTTTACAGCCACATATTCATTTCATTTTCCAAATGGTGAAGTCAAGAGTTTAAGACTAACATAGTTGACGGCTTAAATGTTTTAGGACTTTTTTGGCAAATCGATGAGTCTTAGGACTAACTTGCTAAAACACAAATATTTTTAGGACTAAAAACATCTTTTCCCTTTGTTTTAATTTATCAACTTGTAATAGTTAGCCAATTGTAACTAAGTGGGATCATAGTCTTTAAGAAGCTATAAGGTAATTAATTCAGGATACTGGGACCCTGTTCCACGATAGTTAAGAATGAGGTATTGTCATAAGCTTGTCAGGCATCGGATCTAGCCTAAGTTGCATAATCCTTTTATTTTGAATTGCCACTCCTACTCTCATACTCTCATCCTGGTCTCTTTTTTAATACCCTTTTACCTATTTAAATTTTAAAAAGTGATGCTTTCTCATTCTTTTTCTCATTGCCTACTATTGCTTTTAGGACGATTTGTGCAAGTTAGGATCCGGCTTCAAGGGGTCAAAACTTAAAAACTAATGGTCACTCCAAAAAGGTGGACAACATCGGGAAGAGAGCCATGATGTAGCAACTTTCGGGATGCTTTTGCCAATTTTCAGCAGGGCATCAGAGATTCATGGATTGGGGTGAACTAGACTTTGATGGATTGGATGATCATAAGGCTCTTGTTCCCAAAAACATTGCCAATTGATAAGCAAAGTGTCTTAGGATTTAGTGAGTGGCGAACACGTGTGGGTAGATGGCAGGCTCCAATCATCTATATACAAAAACATAAAATAAGGTAAAAAAACCCCTAGAGGTGCGACCCTAAAGAGGCCCCTCTGATGCTCATAGCAGTGATGATGGTGGCATACAACCTAGGGCATATGCCCTAGCTTTCAAGCCTACTATCATTAATTGGGCCATGGCCTTAATGAACCAATAGCTTTGAGTCTAACTTGGATCATAGGTACTTCTTTTATTTAACTTGACTTTCCGTTTAGTAACAAAATGCTTATTCAAAAATGGAAAATAGTTCGAGGGCTCGCTTTGCCCAGAAAAGGGCTCTATGGCCAAATGGGCTAAAATGTAAAAGTCTAAGAGGAATGGGCATAAAAATGTGATGAAGGAATAAATGCAAATAAATAACGCAACATATTATTATATTTTCTTTTTGGGATATAGTACAGAAAGCTAAACAAAACTTCAAAGGAATAAGGCAACATTCTCCTATGCATGAGTTAAAAACAATCTATCACCACTACTAAAAGAGGATGTGAGTAGGAGGCCTTATTGATGTGGGAGATAATCACCATAGAATCAACCTCACCTCCCACCCCTTTGACCCAACACCACTAAAAAAAAAAAAATTTCCAACGTGTTAATTTCCAATGGCCTAGCAGTTGGAAAATACCAATGTAATGAACCATTGGTGGAAGGGATGTTATTTTTTTTTCCTATTCATTCTCTTTACCTGCGTTAACGTTATAAGTGGGGAAAAAATTGAAATTGGCAAAAAAATGTGGAGGGACAATTTTTTTTTAAATTTTCCAACAGCTAGGCCATTGGAAAGTTTTAAAAGTTCATATTTAGCTATTTTAATGAAATGGCGTGTTTTATGCATCACTTTTCCAATGGTAGGCCATTGGAAACATGAAATTAAAATTCATTAGCTCGCCCTGCAGCCATTTTGCATTCCTGTGTTCATTTTCACTCTTTGCCTGTCTCTCACCTGCACACATAGCACTTGTAGGGTTCAAACCACCAAATCTGCGTCATTGGCATGCTTCATTCTTGTTTCTTCAGCTGATATTCGTAGATCTAGTGCTGAATCATTGCAAAAAGTTATTATTTTCAGTTTTTTGAGCTTAGTTTGTGTTATTATTTTGATTTGAGTTTTATCATATATTTGAATTTTTTGCTACAATGGGTGAAACTTCTTACTTGTTCTCATAGGTTCAAAGCATTCCTAGTCATTTTCAAGGTTTCTTTTCCAATTCTGAGGTAAGTTCTTGAAGGTTTTTTTTCTTTTTTTTGCAAAAAAATTGAAAAATCTAAGGGGTTCTTTTGCTGTGAAAGGTATGAAATGTTTGTGATATGTTAATGTTGATGGTTGTAATTGAAATTTAGTGTTGACCCATTAATATATGCAATTTCATGAATTTTCTTCATTTATTTTTATTTCAGAAATTAAAAGATATTTAGTATTTTGTTAGGTTTAATTAACTAAAATTTTCTTTTAAAACTACACTAATGGTAATGTAGAATATATATATGATATATGACAAAGTATTGTAATCCATGATAATTCAATAAATTTTGTAATTTTATTAATTTTTGAAATTAATAGAAAATTAGAACTGGTTAGGTGTAATTAACTTTGCTTGATTGGGTTTATTATTTATGTGCTGATATATTTATCAAGCAAGTATTGAATAAAAAATATTTTCCTATGAATTTTTTTTAATTTTTTTATTTCAAAAATTAATAGAAATTTTGTATTTATTTTAGGTATAATTAAAAAAAAATTATTTTTGAAACTAAATTGATGGTAATGGAGAATATATATATAGATGATATATGAAAAAGAATTCCAATCCATTATAATTCAATGAGCTTAATTTGTAATTTTTATTAATTTCAAAAATTAATAGAAAATTAGAATCCATTAGGTGTAAATAACTTTGCTTGATTGGATTTAATATTTATGTGCATATATATTTATCAAGCAATTATTGAATAAAAAAAATTTTTGTCAATTTTTTTATTTCAGAAATTAATAGAAATTTTGTATTTTTTAGGTATAATTAACTAAAATTTTTTCTAAACTAAATTTCTTGTAATGGAGAATATATATATATATATATATTAAAAAAACTTCCAATCCATGATAATTCAATAAGCTTAATTTGTAATTTTTATTAATTTCAAAAATTAATTAAAAATTAGAATTTGTTAGGTACAATTAACTTTGCTTCATTGGGTTTAATATTTATGTGTGTATATATATATATATATATATATATATATATATGGTATATAAAAAGAAATTGCAATCTATGATAATTCAATAAGCTTATTTTCTTATTTTTATTAATCTCACAAATGAATAGAATATTAGATTTTTTTAGGTGTTATTAACTTTGCTTGATTGGGTTTAATATTTATGTGTGTATATATTTATGAAGAAATTGTTGAATAAAAAACATTTTCCTATGAAGCCGACTTTATTTTTGAACAATGAGGAATTTATTAATGAAAACTTTTGAATATGAAAGAATATTTTTAATTTATGAAATTTTTTTTTATTAAAACAAAAATTTATTATATAAATAAATTTTGGGGAATTAAAATTAACTCATTTCTCTATTTTATTAAAGGCACATGTATTTATTTTATCAATAAATAAAAAATATTCTTTTTCAAAGAAATTGGGCTAAATAAGAAAAAAAAATTAAAATTTTTTTATCAGTAATAGACATATTTTATCAATGGGTTAGTAAAACATAAGTATATGTTGTCATGGTTGTGTTTTATACATTTACCAACAGCTTTAATTTATAATAGAGCCGCGCTGTAGTTAGATGTACCATAATTGTTTCTTGCCCGGTCGAACGGTGTTACACAGAGGAGTAGGAGTCCAAGGTTGATGAATTTATATCATTTGTTGTCCCTCACCTTGAAAACATGAGCGGTAGCAGCATTTATTGTCATTGTCGGAAGTGTAAGAAATTGCAGTTTAGAGAATGTGACAAGATTAGAGTTCATCTTTACAAGTGGGAGTTCATGACTTTTTATTTAACTGGATGGCTCATGAAGAGCTGTTTAATGAAGCATCAGATACACACAGAGAAGTGTGAGGATTTGATAACTTTGATTACGGTTCTTCAAGAAATCTATATAAAAGGATGATATTAGACCCCATTGGGCCTAATTACCATCAAAGTCCTCCCTACATGGATGAGCAACCCAATGAAAGTGCTCAAGGATTCTTCGACTTGTTGAATTCTGCCTCAACTCCTCTATGGGATGGCTGCCAGAATCACTTTGGGTTATCTGTTGCTATTCGTCTATTGAACATTAAGTTGGGGTATCACATGTTACGGGCCTATTATGATGGCATTGCCCAATTAATGAAGGAGATGAAACCTATAAATAGTAAGATGCCATCTAATTGGTATGAGATGAAAAAATTAGTTTCGCAGCTGGGTTTATCTCAGTTTAAGATTGATGCCTATGTTAGTGACTGTATGTTATTCTGGAATTAAGAAAAAAATTGGCGAAGCTATAAGCTTTGTGGTGCTACAAGCCAAAAAAGGGTGATAGGGGTAAAGATTGACCGAGGTAGACCATGCATTATTTACCACAAATCCCTCATTTCCAACGCCTATTTGCTTCAGTCTCAACAGCAGAACAGATGCGGTGGCACAAGGAGCAACGACTAACCTTAGGTGTTTTAAAACATTCATCTGATGGTGAAGCTTGGAAGCATTTTGATCACATCTACCCATGGTTTGCTTTCGAACCATGAAATGTCTAGCTAGGGTTGTGGACTTGCCCCATTTGGACCATTTGGAAAACAGTACTCTTGATGCCCTGTTATCATCACTCTATATAATTTGCCTCTATGGATGTGAATAAAAAAACCCTACATTTTCCTTTCTTTGTTGATTCCGGGTCCATGTAGCCTTCATCACAATATTGATGTTTATTTACAACCTTTAATAAATGAACTAAAGCATTTGTGGGATGATGGCATCCAAACATGGGATGTGTCATTGAGAGAAAATTTTGTCCTTTGAGCTGCAGTACTATAGACTATAAATGATTTCCCAAGTTATGGCATGCTTTCAGGATGGATGATGCATGATCAGTTGTCTTGCCCAATTTGTATGGGCTAATGCAAGGCTTGTCAACATTAGTACGGCAGGAAAACTTCATACTTCAATTGTCACCAGAAATTTCGTCCAACTGGCCACTCATATAGAAGAAATAAGGCACGTTTTAAAAAGGGAAGTTAGAGAATTGATTGCCTCTTGAGGATTTTTCAGGTGAGGTGATACTTGAACGAATCTCTTTCCTTCCATTAATTGCTACAAATGGCCCACAACATCACTCCCATGAGTATGGAAAATCTCATAATTGGATGAAGCGGAGTATTTTCTAGGAGTTGTCTTATTGGGCAACGAACTTAATCCACCATAATCTAGATGTCATGCACATTAGGAAAAAAATGTTTGAGAATATCTGGAATACTGTTATGGATGTTAAGAACAAAGTGAAAGACAATGTTAAGGCACTGAAAGACCTTGAAATTTATTTTAATCGACCGGAGTTAAACATGGTTCCTCTTAAGGATGGTCATTTATTCGAACCCAAGGCCTAGTTCACATTCGATATTATCCAAAGGTAGGATGTTCTCAGTTGGGTTAAATCTCTAAGACTCCCAAGTGGGTACACCTCCAATCTTGGTAGATGTGTTGATAATTCTGGTAGCATTATGTATGGTATAAAGAGTCATGATTGTCATGTGATGATGGAACGGCTTATACCCATTACCCTTCATGCGCTTCCCAAGAATATATGGAAACCATTAACTAAGTTATGCCTATTCTTCAAAGATTAGTGCTCTCTAGATGCTAATCACTTTTTACAGGTCGAGGGTAATATTCCAATTATCCTGTGTAAGATTGAGATAATTTTTCCTTTTGAAGTTTTTAATACCTTGGAGCATATGCTTGTGTGACATATAACTACTATATTTTCATCTCCTTTTTTTTTCATTTTATTTCATCTATTTTTTTTTGTTTTGCCCTTTTTTGCATTCCTTCACCCTTTTCCTTCTGTTTTTCCAATTCATTTTTGTTTCCCTTTTTTTTTTGTTTCTTCTTTAATTTTTTGTTATTGTTCCAACTTTTTTGTTTTTCTCATATCATTTTTTATCTTTTTTTTATAAGTTCTATTTGTTCTTTTATCAGTTCTTATTTATCTTTTTAGAACAAATAACTATTAGTAAAAGAATAAACAACTAATTTATCTAGTGATTAATTAGGAATTGATAAAACAACAAACATATGCAAATAAAAGAACAAATAATTACTATTAAAACAAAAAAGGAACTAGTTTATTTGACAAACAAGTTGGAACAATAACAAAAAAATCATAAATTAATAAAAGAGAAAACAACTACTGATAAAAGATAAAATAATTGCTGATAAAAGAATAGACAATTAGTTTATTTAAAGAACAAGCAGAAATTGATAAAGGGACATATAGTTGCTAGTAAAAGAATAAACAACTACTGATGAAAAAATAAATAATTATTAATAAAAGAACAAGCAGAAATTGATAAAAGGACATATAGTTGCTAGTAAAAAAATAAACAACTACTGATGAAAAAATAAATAACTGTTAATAAAAGAACAGATAACTAGTTTATTTAAAGAATAAACATGAATTGATAAAAGAACAAATAGCTACTAATAAAAATAATAACTACTAATAAAAACATACAACTAGTTTATTTAAAGAGCAAATAAGAATTGATGGAAGAACAAGCAACTACTTGTAAAAGAACAAAAAACTACCTATAAAATAACAAATAATCACTAATGAAAGAATAAATAGGAACTGATAAAAAAACAAATAAGGTCTTAATTTTTTGGTGTATGTAACTTGATTTCTTCTTTGTTAGAATTTCGTGTGTTAAATTTCAAATTTCTTTTTAGGATATGTTAGAGAGAACAAACTAGAGCAAAGAATGATATAAGAAAAAAAATCTAAATCAAAGCAAACAATGAAATTATAAAAAAAATCTAAATCAAAACAAACAACTGAAACCAAAGCAAAATGAAAATCAAAGTGAAGAACTAAAATGGTCGCAAACTAACAAAATAAGAGAATATATAATTAAATGTAAGCCATAGACAAAAAAGATTTTGTAAGAAAAACAAAGAGATTTTTTTGTTGCATGAAGAAAGAAGTGGGGAAAAGTGTAATAAAAAAGTGTCAAAGGGGGTTGTCAATTTGATGAAAAATAAAAAAAAAAAAAAAAGAAAAAGAAAAGTCAAAGAAGCAAAGGTTAGAAAAAAAAAAAGAAGAAAATTTGTAGAATTTTTGTGAACCAATGATGTGACTGACTGATCTGTAAAAATCTGAGCCAAATTATCAATTTCTATATTATAAGATGATGGCTTATGGCATAAATTAGACTTACATAAGACTTACTCATTATTACGGTATTGGATATATTTTGCTTTCACATATATGGGACATTTGCCAATGATGAAACTTTAGAATCTTTTTTCCTGCAAATTTTATGATATTTCTTTTAGAATTGTTTTATTAATTCCTCACACCCTACTCAAAAGGAAAATAAAATTGTTGCGAATTGGATATTTGACGTGTTTGATGAAGATGCAAACAGATTTTTAACTAAAACATTGCAATCAGAAAAAAACATAATTATTAAAAAGTAATTTTTCCAGGCGGGCAAGGAGAGAGAATGAGGGGTTTCCAATCGAAGAAGAATGTCACGCATGTGTAGGGAATAATCAGATTTCATCATTACTGATCATATTCCTAGAACGTTGGCATGGCATTGCTTTGAAGGAGTTCCTCCGCATGCTTGGTTATTATTTGATACATTTGCTACCGTATGTGCATGTTGGGTAAGGTGATTCAGGTTGATACATCCACCCGTGTGAAACAAGTGGCTCATATATATGCAAAGATGCTAGTTCTTACAAGCAGTTTTGAAGTTATTAATGGAGTTTTGTCCATTAAAGTTGACGATAACCTTTTCAGGCTGGTGTTAACGGTTGAATTATAGACACCTTCTGTGATGATTACCTTGCTATTTTGGAGCTTTGGGAGGGCCGCAAATAAAATTCCAGTGATTTTTATGCGCCTCAAAATCCTTTTCTCAGAGATTCTATCGGGCTAATTGTTGTTGCATATGAGCAGGTTTGATGGTATTTGATGGTTTTGTGTTGACTTCAATGCAGTTCGTTACAAGGAGCAGGATAGATGTATTTTCAAAGTTTTAAGATTGTCCACCTATGTGTTTTTACATATAGTAACATTGTTAGTGTTACTAACGAAGTGTACCGTTAAGAAGAAAGTTTGAAACAGTTTGGAAAGCATGAATTTGGAGAGTGAAGATCAAGGAAATTCCTCATTAGAAATGGTTAACATACAAAATCATATTCAATCACTCACAATCCCAAAACCCACAATTCCCAGATCCACAAGTGTGTCTCCCCTGGTTGTCCAATCCCTTGATGGCCATTCCCCACTGCCGAGAAGCACAGAAACACTGACAGTACAAAGACACAGACGACATGAAAACCGAAGCGGTGCAAAGCCGTTTAGAGGAGGCAAATGTGTTCTGAGCAGGACGAGGACGGCAATGACTAGATTAGAGGGCGGCGGACAATGGTGGTTCAAAACTTGTAAAAAGGGAAAGCATACAAAAAGGTTTAGGAAGCAAGTACTTAGGACGATAGTAGTTAAGACGTTGATTTTGGCAAAGAAACAAAAGGCCCATATGATTTTTTGAGATCCATGATAAAAACATCAATGATTTGTGTTTTATATTACAAAATAACATGAATTTGTACATATATATGCTATTGGGTTTTATATGTATGTTCTGGATTTATAAATAGCACAAATACATATGTATTTTCCTGGAACTTATATGCATGTTCTGGGTTTGTAAAGAACATCGGTATATATATGTTTGCTTTTGATGTTTATATGCATGCTTCTGTGTTTGTGAAAAAACAAATATATATGTATGCTTTTGGACTTTATATGTGTGCTTCTAGTTTTATAAAGAATACATATATATATGTATGCTCCCGGGTCTGTAAAAATAAAAATAGATATGTATACTTTTGAATTTTATATGTATGCTTATAATCTGTGTATTAATTTGTAAATGATATATATTAAACTAAAATTAAAATGTATTAATCTGTGTAGGATATGTGTTAAACTGAAATTGAATTATATTAATCTGTGCAAGATATGTGTTAAACTAAAAGTAAAATGTATTAAATTATGTGAGATATGTATTAAACTGAAAGTGATTGTATTAAACTGTGTGGGTTATATATTAATCTGTACGTGAAATGTATTAAATTGAAAGTGAAATGTATTAATCTGTGTGGTAAAACCATCACATGAGAAAATGACATATCATAGAAAATAGATTTCTATTATATGAAATTGAATATTTATAAAATTATTTTAAATAATTACCATATTGATTAGATTATCTTTATTGTTTACTTAAGATTAATTTTCCAAACGAATTCAAATGCATATAGTCTCCATAATAAAACTATTAATGTTTGGACAATTGAGAAAAAAAAAATCACGAAGGAAAAAAAGAATTGAAGATGTGGAATTAAATAAATAAGAAAACGTTTAAAACTAAATTTTCATAAATAAAAATTTTAAATATAGTTAATGTCTTAATTAGAATCCAATCAAATCTTCCACCTTACCAAACATAACCACCATAAATGATCTAAACCAAATGGAAGCTTCTCTCATTCTAACGTCATCAAGTATGTGCATATACATATATGTGCATTTCAAAATTTATAGTATTTTCAAGGAACTAGTTGCTGATGCTTTTAATTCTTTCATTGACCAAGCTAGATTTTTTACTTTCAGGTTGGAGGATGGAAATTTGTTTTTTTTTTTTAAATTCAAAATCACTATTACAAGGGTTTGAAGGGTTACAACTATAGTATGAGAATGTCAACTTATTCGAAACCACAAAGCCATTGAACTCAGTATCAAGGCATTGTGGAAATTCGGGGAAGGAATGAAAGAGCGAGAATTTGAACCCATACCGTGGGTGGGGATCAATGTTCTTTTTACCAGCTGAACTAGGCTGGTGGGATGGATGGAAATTTACTTGGTACAACAAATTTGACACGAAAATGAGTAAGATTGGTAGATTCCTTATCTCAAAAAGTTTTTGGAAGTATATACTTACTTTTATGTGGTGGTGTTAAAGACGAATATTTCTAATCATTGTCCTATGTTGTTGAAGTTGAATTTCTCTGATCATGGGCTAGTTCTTTTTCAGTTTTTGTATGCATGGATGAATCATAATGACTATAGTGGCTTTATGAAACAAGAATGAAATGGATGTGGAGCCGAAGAAAAGCTTGGCATTGTGTTTAAAAGGGAAGCTGAAAATCTTAAGAATGCCCCAAAGGATTGGGTAGGACAAAATTTTGGAAAAATTGACAAAATGAAAGATTGATGGAAACTGAGAAATGGGATCATTTAGTAAAAGAGAAGGATTTGAATAATGATGAGAGGAATCACAGAGTTGCTTGCTAGTCCAGGTTTTGGAACTTATCTTCAATTAAGGAACATATGATGAAACAGAAGTCTAGGGTGAGGAACATATGATGAAACAGAAGTCTAAGGTGTTATGGACTAAAAAAGGGAATAAAAACTCTAAATTGTTTCACATTGGTGTTTGGGGGAAGAATTTAAAAAAAAAAGATAAGAATGGTTTGCTATTGAATGGTTTATGGGTAGAGGAGCCACTAAGGGTGAAGAAGGAAGTTCCAAAAATTTTCCAATCAAGATTCCAAGAATGCTACATTTGAGGCCAAGGTTTTTAAGATCAAAATTTTAAAAACTGAGTAATGATATGAGAAAAATGCTTAAGATGCTGATTACCAAAGTAGAAGTCTAAGGAGCTGTTTGGAATTGTGGCTGCCCTAAAGCGCTAGGACTTAGTGACCTTACCTTTAACTTTCCCAAGCGATATTGGGAAATTTTTAAAGGTGATATCTTGAATTTTGTGGCAAACTTTGAAAAATATGGGAGGCGCGAAAAAGGGATCAACACTTCCTTTATAATGTTGTGTCAAAGAAAAAGAATCTTGCATGGCTTTGTGATTATCGGCCGATCAGTCTAGTTGGTTACCAATATAAAATAATTGCCAAAATCCTAGCGAGTTTTGGCCACAAATGAAGTTTTCAACTATTTGAAGTACAAAAAGAAGAAAGCTTTGTTTGTTAAAGTAGATTTTGAAAAGGATTTTGACTATATCAATTGGAATTTTCTTGATTTAGTTATGATGTAAATAGGATTTAGTGAGCATTGGAGAAATTGGATCTACACGTGTGCCTTTCAACATCTTCAGTCTCAGTTCTTGTAAATGAAAGCCCTAAATCAGAGTTCTTGATGAAGAAAGGTATTTTGCAATGAAATCTTTTATCGGCTTTTTTGATTTTTATTGTTAGGAAAAGCTTTAAATGTTATGATGCAGGAAATATTTGATAAAAATTAGTTCCAAGGTGTTGTCCTGGGTAAGGAAGGTATAACTATTTCACACTTCTAGTATGTTGATGATGCTTTATTTTGTGGTGAGCGGTGTGATCTAGATTTGATTAATCTAGAAAGGATCATTTAGTGCTTCTGGCTTGGTAGTTCCATTCACCTGCTAGAATTGCTCTATTGTATTGTAGTTTATTGATATCTATTTAATAAATTTGTTTGCGGTTCAAAAAACTAAAAGTTAGAAGTTCTATAATGTTTTATTGAAGCAAAAACTAAAAGTAGTTAGTATATAAATTCAAAGCTATTGCCTTTTGGTAATTAATTTTGTAATTGAAATATTTTTGTTAAAAACTCAATATGCAAAGAAAAATGTAGGGGTAAAATGCCATTGGTCCAAAATCCTAAATTGTCACAAAAAATGGTCCAAAATCCTAAATTTTCACCATAAGTTGATCCCCTCCATCTCCATTTTTTTTTACACATTAGTGCCAAACTTTTATAGTGCATTGCATATAAATCTCTAGCTCTATATAAGACTGAGTTGCACAAAAATCTAGTTTAAAGAGTGAAAAAAATGATAGTTAAACTGTCAATAGATAACTAAGATACAAGTTGAATTTACTCAAAAGGTAATTATAGAACAATGTAAACTCATTAACTCTCACATAATTTATCAAATATTATTTAATTAAAAGTTTATATTTTGAATTATTTGATAACCGTCTACCTAAGAATTGAAATTGTACCATAATTTTTTGACAAAAATTATGTCATTTAAATTATTTGTTTCTCATCCTTATAGCTCAAGTTTTTGTACCAACTTAGTCTTATTTTCTAATATAAGAAGCATTATAAAATTCTGAGATCAATAATAGAGTAAAAATTGAGAACCCGTTTACAATGACCTATAAAGCTTAGGGACTAATAGTGTTAGTGACAGTTTAGGACATGATGAGGGATGACAACGAAATGGATCGAGCGCAGATACCCCATATCTGCCATTCGTACCCACTGTTTTTTTAATATTTATGATTTCACGAGTATCCGCAAGCAGATGAAAAATTTCACCCATGACCTGTATGTAATATGTGCCTGCCGGTAACCAGTGATTTAAACTATGTTTTTAAATTTTATAAAAGTAAAATATAAAAAATACATACAATGTCATTCTCCACATGTAATATAATAAAATCATAAAATACGTAAAATCATAACATACATACAAGAAAATATTCTATGAGAATTAGTATAAAATGTTAGTTAAATGTAAGTGTTGCATCTCATTATAATTAATAAGTAGGAAATTTACATTCGCGAGTTTTGCATGTACAAAGGGTGGATTTACCTGTAATAGATATCCTTACCTGCCACCGACCCATATTTGTCAAGCGGGTGTGGTTTACTACCTATGTCCGCCCCATCGTTGGCATTTTGCCCTTTTATCAATCTGTCATGGGAGGATATCTGCGGATCATAAATTTCATTCACCCAATTCTCATCCCTCAAAATAGATGTACGAAAAGGACAAGACGAAGAACGCGTGCATGCTCAAATTGGTGTATAGAGTTCAACATTCAGTTTTCCTGAACTGCCCGGACGGGACCGCCACTCTTGTCCTACTCGTATGTTCTTTTCACATTACAGAAAATGAAAGTAATTTTAATTTTAATTTTTATTATGTAGAATTCATATTGTTTAGAATTTAAAACAATAGCTACTTAATAGTTACTCATATTTAGAAAGTAATTAATTTTTAAGAAATTTTTTCTTCTATTCCAGCTTTAGAAAAGAAAATAATAGAAGTACTTACATAAGAAAAAGTTTTTTTTTTTTTGTTTAATAACCGTCTTAAAAGGACCTCTGTTTTTTCGACTTCTTAAAGTAAAATGTCCCAATTTATAAGCAATTTGAAATAAATAATCAATGCATAAAAACACAAATTATTCCAAACACATCTAAATATTTTTTAAAATGCAACTGATTTAGGTAGGTATGTCATAAAAAGAAACACAAATTCAACCCTGTTCAATCCATAATTTTAATTTGAATACCACATAACTTTATTAACTAATTAGTTGAAGGCTTGTCTTCACATACCCAGCAAAGGCCTGCTCCAGTCGAAGCTTGGGTTCAAGGCACAGCGACCGCACTCCAACATACAAACTCCAAAAAATGTTGTAAAAATGCAGCTTGACATCCTCTAGATTTTGTGAGGCATGCAACTCACCTCTCAAAATTTTTTTTTGTATCTCTCCCTACCTTAAATATCTATTTTTATATGTTGCTGATTATAGAAAAAAAAAAACAGTTGGCAACTTTGATTCATTTTTGTTAACATCAACTTCAGTTCACATTTCACACGCCTCATCCTCACACCTTTATTAATTATTTGCTGGTTCCGAAAGGAAAAAGGAATTGGGAGATTTCGACTTCACAGGGGTCCAAAGATTCACTTTCCCTCTTGCTGACTCGGTGTAACCAGGGCAAAAGAGAAACCAACAGCAAAAAGCACCATTGAGTTTTCACTCTCAAACACTTGGATAAAAGTACTGAAATGTCCCACTTTTTTTCTTTGTTTTTTTTTTCTTTCGTGCTCCCTTTTAATCACCCGTGAGTTCATGACAAGGGATCAGTTGGTGTTTTCTTGCTTTTCTTTCACTTTATCACTTTTGTCAGTCTCTGGATGGAAATCTCTGTTGTGTTGACTCTTGAGAAATGAAAGAGGGCCTAAAGCCCCATTCGCCCCCTAAACTTCATCAACTCAAATTTTTTTCCCCTGAGGTTTGACTCAGGTTTACTCACCACTCAAACTTTGTAAATGAGAACTGAAATGAAGATAAAATGGAAGATAAAGGATTAACTAGCCATTTTCCACATAAACCTTTTGTTCTCTAGAACGAGTTAGGTACTAGAATTAAATAAATTATATTTTGATACAAAATACGAGTTGTATTATGTAGATTATGCAAGATTGATAGTTCTTTAAATTGCTCGAATTAAAAAGATTAAAATAGATAATCAAAATAATGTTATATAGAACCCGAGTCAAAGGTTTGTATCAAAACTTTATAGCATTCAGATGCAATTGGCGGAGATTAATAGACTCGTGCTAGCGTGTTAGCGTGTGTTCTTACTTATTCAAGTCAGGTCAGTACTAACGTGTGTTGCGTGTGATGAGGTTTCAAATAAGTTATAATAGCTCTTGAATTTCACATTAGTTACATATATATCAAGGATTGATCCATATAGGATATAAATCCATCCATATATCAATCAAATGCGTAACTTCTATTTTCTATGAACGCTTTCGAATATTTTTCTGAAATCCAGTCACACCAGACCAATGTATTTGATCCGATACGAACCCTAAAACACGTTAATGTACCCCAATTAGTATCACTTAAACTATCCCAAACATCACGTAGCTTGATTAGCAGTTAAAAAATTTAAGTTTTTATTAACCGTTTTAGTATCAAATAATAAGTACTTGTCAGACAGGTTTTTTTACATGTTATAATACAAACAATTAAACTGAGGAAAATAAGCTCAGTCCATCAATTATATTTTGACGAACTGCACTTGAGCCGTTAAATAATAGTGGAGCTCACTAAAATTCAGGAGCCCAAAATACATATTTGAAGGCACATCCTTTTTTTTCCATCTGCTCTCTTCCATTCTTACAAGTCACAGCAACCCCGGCCCCCCACATATATTCTTCTTCACCATGCTCGAATTTTTGATTAAGTTTTACTAATTAATTAACCTGATTAATTTTTAGTTTCAAAATTAATAAAAAAATCGAATCATAAATATAGGAACTTTAATCAGAAAATCCACATAAAACTGTCTCCTAAAGGTTCCACTTGCAGAGAACCCTTGAAAAGATCTTCCATAAAATTCCCTTGGCGCATCTACTATAAGTGCAATCCCACTTTAACTTTTTTCTATGTATGAGTTTGTTTTTTTCTTAACCTGATGTGTTGTTTAGAGAATCATTTTTTTTAATCAAAATCATTATACAAGAGTATATGGTTAGAAGGTAGTATCACTACAAGCAAACATGCATATGGTGGTCAACTTTTGTGATGACTTAAAAATGTTGTTGTAAAACATCTCTATTTTCTAACAACTTTTTATTTGCCATGATCACATATATACTTTTAAATTTTTACATAACGGCATTTTTTTATGGTTACAAATAGTCACATTTTGTAGCAAAAAATATTTTTTGTTACCAAATTATTAGTATCTTACACAATGATTTTTTGTTTGTTGTTAGACAATATGCAATTTTAATTTTTAATGTAACAACATGATGTTTTGTTACAAAAAAAAAATTGCACTTTTTTTTTTATCAAATGAAAATATTAAGAAATAACCAAAAATATTTAAGAGTACTAAACTCTAATGTAATAGTCTTAACTCTGTAGATAAAGAACTTTATCTTTTTGAAGCACTAACTTTATGTGATGACTTCATTAGCAATGAAACTTATAACGATAAATTGTTACTGCTAATCATATTTTATAGTGAGAAATGACTTTTTACCGATGACTTTTTCCATTACCATATGTATGTTTTCTTATAGTGTATATATAAGAGATAAAAGGAGAACATCGACTTATTTAAGATCCAAAAAGCTAGCAAACAAATATAAATGCATTATGTGAGAAAATGGATGAAATGAGAGTTAAAACGCTTAACCTCACATTCCCCTCGCATCCCCTTTACCACTCCACCAAAAACTTCGGAGATGGAATCATATTATAGTTTCTACATAGTAGCTTTGAGACTCCATAATTATTTCTCCTACTTGTTGCAATCAGATTCCAACTAGTTTCATAATCCGTCTAACGGACGGGATAGCACTGCACAATAAAACACTTCTTCTAATTGATGTATAGAAAAGATAGTAGACATTATATTTAAAGAAGAAACTATAATGCATCTGATACTACAAAAGTGTGTAAAAGCACGAAAACTCATATACGGTGAGGATTTATTTGTAGAAATTCAGCAACAACATTACATTGTTTGATCCTATTAAAATTAATAGTGTTGATTAATATGGTGAGCAATTGAGAAGGTCAGCAAAGTGTAGATATCAAATGTGTACTTTTAGTCATATTAATGTCACATATTTTTTCAATCGATTAGTTAAAAATTTGGACGAAATGATGGCAATAAGCTCGATTGGCAAGCACAACATGGTAAACGATTATATTTGCACAATGAAAATTACAATACGTCATTAATGGAAATCATAAATAAATATTTGAGGAATTTTTGAAAAAATGTGTAAGATACTATATTTGGAAACACATTTCAATTAAGGGCGGATTTGGGTGGATCATATATATTACTCTTAATAATAAGGAATAAAATCATTTAAGATTTGAAGAAAAAATATTATTCAAGGTAGTGTGATGGTATTTAGGATAGCATGCTAAAAACATTGAAGGCAGCAAAATTAATGTAGTATAAAGCCCAAACATAATGAAATAATTGGCACAAACACAAGGAGAAAAAGACATGTTCATTCACATGGCCCAGATAGATGAAGGCCTGGATAGATAAAGGCCCAAATAATATTGTTACAAAGAAAAAAATAAACAGGCCCGAACAAAATTAGCCAATGTTGAGCCCAATTAAAATTATCAACCATATTAAACACATTGGAGTAGGTAGAAAGAGGTTGAAATAAAATAGTTGGGAAAAAATTGTAAACGGGGAACAAATAATTTGAGTTAAGGGGCTAATTTAGGCCCAAATGAAAACTCAAATGGGCCGAATTTAATGGGGAAAAATAATCGAATGATTATAGGGCACACAAAAGTGCAAAAAATGATTTCTAATTAAAAAAAAGTGCAAAGAATGGTGACCCAATATAAATTAGGAGAAGGCCAAAAGAATATCAATTAATGTTTCTATCATAGAAATGAAGTAATAAGACTACGAAAGGTGGCATATTATATGCATGTAATATTTTTGTAGAGAAGATAGGTTTCAAATTTTTCTTTAAGGGTTGAAGGGAAAAAATGTTAGGAGTTAATTATTTAAATAACCAAAATACTCAATTAGGAATTTGGTTGGGCCAAATCTGCGAACCAGTAATAGTAAAAATGGATGGCTATAACAAAAGCCCAGTGAAAAACCTATTTAGTCTAATTAGAAATGAATTTTGAGCCATTATTGACAAATTATGGGCCTAGATAAGGAATAAATCTGGAATTCTTTAGGTGGAGTACAAACAAATACCAAGTTTTTCAAATTTGTATCATCTGGCCGTCTCTTTCTCTCGCTTTTCTCTTCTCCCTCTCTAAAGCTCTAACTTCTCTCTACAAAAGGTTGTTGGGTTGTGGGTTTGAGAGGTGGAGCCTTTTGCTGGATCATTTATCCGGCGCTGGCGCTGCCGTGGCTATGTGTTTCCTGGTGAAATGTTGGCGTACGGATGAATTTTCCGCCGTGGAACCGTCACGAGAGTTTTTTTTCCTTATTTTTCTATAAACAATGTTTTATGTTCGTCTATCACACATCTACAAGGTTCTATAAAGCACTTTTCTCAAATTCCGAATGCTATTTCATAAATCCAGGCTCAAAGTTTACATAATTTCTTTTTTCAAAAACCAAATCGACAACGGTTTCTGGGTTTCGATAGCGCCACATCCTGCCGGATAAAGGTTGTGGCTATGGTGAAGGTGAGGATTTGTGAATCCCGGCTGGTTGCCACCACGCAGATGCATTTTTCCAGCGGCTGATCTGCTGTGGCAATTTTTCTTTCTAGATCTTTTGAAAATATACATATTTAGGTTAGTCTTTCAGTTGTCTTTAACTTTTTCTAAACCACCTGAGTCAATTTCTAAACGTTTTTTTTGTAGATATGTGGTCAAGGTTTCAAAAATTCTTTTTTTTTTTTTTAAATATGAATGACATTTTAGTGCCTTCCGCATTCGGATGATCTCTGTGCTTTCCTTTCGGGCTTAAATCGATTTTCAATCTTTTAGCTGCGGGTCATTTCATCGGCACGGTCATTTGGGCTTCTCTTTGGACATTTTGTAAAGTGGTATGTTAGTATTGCTTTTTCAACTCCTACTTAACTACCTTCATACCCTTTTTTGGAAGAGTGATAATGGTCTTCTACATCAAGTTTCTGATGTTTTGGTTTTTTTTTTTCCTCAGATAAATGTGGTTTGGGTTTTAAGATGAGATGGGCGGAAAAAGGGGTATATGATGTGGGGACAGGCGGCCCATTTACGGCCATCACCCTATCGGTGGAAGAACGCGTTGGCACCAAACGCCATCTTCCCCTAAGTCTGGGTTTTTTTAGAAAAAGGTATATTTGTAATCGGCATGTAAATTTTGTTTCCTAGGTTAATCTATTCTAAAACTCACACACAAGATTACTAACTATTTTCTTCCCATGTATTGCATGACGTACACACACGCGCAATGATTAGAACAGCAAGATTAAGAAACAAAGGCTCCAGTTAGCAGGGAAATAGAGGTAGAAGGTAAAGCCTTTATTTTTTTTTGTTTGGCTTACCTAATCTATATAGCTAGTTAAGTTTTTCTGGTTACCTAATCAATATATCTAGTTAAATGCAACCTCTATGACATCCTTTAAAACTGAAAAATGAAATAAAGGTGTCAAAAAAAGTTGGAACAAAGATTTAATTGCAAAGATTGAATCACTGCATCGTTAGGAAATGAAAAAATGAGTTATTTTGGAATACAATTTTAAGAGGTTAGGGTAGTGAAAAGTATTACGACTCTGCACTTTCCCATAGAAATTGCTTACGGTTTGTCATTTGAGAACAAATGCATGTTATCTATACTTAATTCATACCTTAAACGAATTTTTAAGAATCAAAAATTGGCAACACATAGAGGAATCAAAAGGTTTTTAATAGAGGATACAAACATAGCGCATCATATGCACATAGTTTATTTTTGAACCTCTTTCTATGCTGCTAGGTGTCTCTGTTTCTGTTGGGTGTTCCTCTTTCCTGATTCTCCTACCGTGAATGAATGGTAGAACATTGTAAATAATTATAGTGAAAGAAATGATTAGAAATATAGAGGAACAAAAATACCTGTTTTGCGATTTGGTGGTGCTTCCTGCTGCAGTTGTATGTGTGACTTGGAACTTGCCTGTGTGATTTGTAAATTTGCAATTCTTAGTTCCATATATTTTTGTTATTACAGAGTAGAATTATGCTGGATAATGGTGGAGAACCAAAAACAGTTGCTGTTGAAAAACCCAAGAGACTGCTGTTGTTCAAAGCGGTGGCTATTGGAAACCCAAAACAATGTAGCTCCAGAACATCTTCTCACAGAGAAAAAAATGAACTGCAAACTTTTAGAAGGAAAAAAAATAAAAATGCATGTAAATATATATACTGGTGGTTTCTGTAACTGACAAATAAAAGTGGATAGGTAGGTTACTGGGTAAGGCCAATATATAGGGTAAGTGGTAGAACATGGGCCGAATGAGAAACTAACAACTACTTAAAGTAACTGGCGAATCTGGATGTGATGGAGGTCGTGGTTTAAAAAATATATTAATAGCTTTGAAAAAACCGTATTCCAACAAATTCAGGAACGTGGGTTTAAATGAATTAAAAAATTAAATTTATTTGGCCTGAAAATTTTCTGTACACGCATCTGGGTAGCAATTAATGTGGCAAGATTGTAAATACTTGAGAAAGTTAAATGGGGAACCAGTTACTGCATGACACGTATGCTCTGTTAGGGGTATTATAGGAAGTTGACACATGTCAGTTTCTACGGAGTTGTGTGTTACACGTGTCTGATTGTCAAAATTTTTTAAATTTTTAAATAATATGAAAAGACTATTCAACCAAATATCCTGCTTTCATATATATTATAGATTAATGTGGCAAGATTGTAAATACTTGAGAAAGTTAAATGGGGAACCAGTTACTACATGACACGTATGCTCTGTTAGGGGTATTATAGGAAGTTGACACATGTCAGTTTCTACGGAGTTGTGTGTTACACGTGTCTGATTGTCAAAATTTTTTAAATTTTTAAATAATGTGAAAAGACTATTCAGCCAAATATCCTGCTTTCATATGTATTATAGATTTACGAACTTGCACGTCTGTTCATATTGTCGTCATCATTTACAATACTGTGTTCTTTATTCTGGATAATATACTAATTATGTACCAGAAAAAAATCTTAGATATTCGGCACGAGTTGACAACTAGAGGTGTTCAGTGGGCCGGTCCTGACACGGCCCGGCTCGGGACCGGCTCGCCTGGAGCACGGCCCAGGCCCGCGTTAAGACCGGCGGCATGTGGGCCGTATATGGGCCTGGAGGAGGGGGGGAGGGAGGTGGGCTCGGCACGGCCCAGGGAGGGATTGGGCTCGGCTCGGCACGGCTCGGCACGGCGGCACGGGACCGGCCCGGGACCGGTGCGGTGCAACGGCAGGATTCTTCCCAACGGCCAGATTTTTCAAAAAAAAAGGGCAAATGACAACTTAGGTCCTTTTAACGGTTGGCAGCGTTTTCTGGACCCCAGAATTTACATTTTTGCCCCCTCCAACAATTATTTTCTAAGGGTATTTTAGGAAAAAAAAATAAGGTCTTCCCCTATAAATAGGGAGGCCATTTGCATCATTTCTTCACACCAATCTTAGCAATCTCTCCTTCTCTACTCATATATTCTCTCATTTCTTTCAAGCAGTCAATATTATTTTCTGCATTCTCACTCAATTCTCAATTACTTTCGAAGCTTGTGTTTTGCTCAATTTTGCCTCACACAAATGGCATCAAGAGGAAAGGGAAATGCCTCAAGCTCTTCATCCCGCACCGATTTGAGGTCATTTTTTCGTGGCCTTTCTCGACCGGCGACCCGTGGGACTCATATCCAACAAACTGACGATGACGAGCAATTCGATATGAGTCAATACGACTTGGGCCTCGATGATCAACTTTCTAATGACGACGTTGAGGAGGTGGAGCCAACGGCAGCAGGGAATGTTGGTGGAGGAGATGGTTCTGAACAAACCCTGACAAGCCATCAAGCCGAACTTCCGGCAGAAGGTAAGACGGCGAGGCGCACCGCATGGGTTTGGGAGCATTTTGACCAAGTTTTTTAGAATGATAGTCATGGAAACAATGCGAGGTTCGCACAGTGCAAACACTGCAAGCAAAAGCTCTCGCATAAGAAGAACGTTGGCACAGGAACACTGAGACGTCACATGGAATCAAAGCATCCGACTTTATGTTCAGATGCAGCTACGAGTACCGGCGGTCAGACACAGCTTGCAAGCACTGCCGGCGGATCAAGTATTTTTAAATTTAATCAAAAAGATTGTAGAGAAGGCATGATAGAATGGATGATGTTAACTGAAAAACCATTTACACAATCGGAAGATAGACACATGGAAAAATGGATTACAACACACTTAAACCCTGCTTTTAAAAAAACATCTAGGACCACTGCTAGAAGGGAGGCATTTAAAAGTTATGAAGCTGGTAAATCAAACTTACAAGCATACTTCTCTGCTTTAGATCACTCTATCTCATTTACTAGTGACATGTGGACTTCACCACTAGGACAAGATTATTATTGTATAACTGCACATTGGATTGATGATAGTTGGGTTATTCAAAAACGTATCATTGCATTTAAGTGGATGGAGGTCGATCATACTGGTTGGAACATATTCAATGTAATTTCAGAATGTTTAAAAGAATATTTTTGTCATGACAAGGTTTTTAGCATAACATTTGATAATGCATCAAACAACGATGTCGCGGCTGAGACATTGAAGGAATCACTAGAACCTGTCCGTGATGCCGCATTTTTTCATATTAGGTGTATATGTCATATTTTAAACTTAGCTGTCCAAAAAGGTCTTCAAGTTTTGAGTAATGAAATTACTCCAATTAGGTGGGCACTCCACTATTTAAAGTCAAGGCCGAAAGTTTCTAAAGAATTTAAGCAATATTGTTTGGAAAATGGCCTCGAATTTAGTTGGAAACGTTTTAAACTTGATTGCCCTACCCGATGGAACTCCACTTATGAGATGTTGATAGATGCGATGCCATTTGCTGCATACATGACATGTTTTATAAATGTCAGAGAAAAGAACACGATTTTGAAACAAGAGATGTGGGATAAACTGTCAAAATTGGCTGCTGTGCTGCGATATTTTTATGATGCCACTGTTTTTTGCTCCGGTGTATACTATCCCACATCGCACAGAGTTTTAATGCATATGGTCAACATTGCATGGGTTTTGAACCAATACAAAGATGACGAGTTCTTAAAAGACACAATTAAGGCCATGAAAGATAAATGGATTTCATATTTCAGTACTATACCCCCAATCTACTTACTTGCAGCTACACTAGACCCGACCATAAGAATCACAGGTACGCAACAGCTACTTGAGGGTTATTATAGTTTCTTAGAAATGACAGATATTTCTGTTCATACTATAATTGCCTCTATTGATGAGCACTTGCGAGAGTTATTTAATATATATGCCAGTCGGTATAAGGATAAGGTTGCAAACACTACTTCATCTACCATCGCGTCTTCATCGGTCTCATTGTCATTCAATCCGGCTGAACAACTACTCAAACGGCCCCGTGCTGCCGCATCCGGTCTTACTGAAGTGGACGCATACCTTAACCTTGTTTGGGAGAATGGTGAGACCGACATTCTAGACTGGTGGAAAGCAAGAAGTAACAAATTTCCAATACTCTCCATCATTGCCAAAGAAGTTCTAGCTGTTCCCGTCTCAACCGTTGCATCAGAGTCCGCTTTCAGCGCTGGAAAGCGTGTCATTTCAGAGAGACGCGCAAGGCTATCACCAGATGCAGTTGAAGTTTGTATATGCAACCGTGATTAGGGTCTTGCAGCTTGCAGATTACAAGACCACAAGAGTTCTGACGAAGAAAACCCCGATGAGGTAGATGCTTAAATCCATCACTTGCTCATTATTTACTTACTTTGTATTTGATCTGATTTTGCTGTGTAGCACAGATCGTACTTTTTATTTTGCATTTAATTTTATGGAACGTTTCGCTATTGAGTAATGTAAAGCCCGTTCCATGGTATGTAAGTGCCGTTTGGCTTTAATATTAATAAAAGTTCACACCGGTGGTGGTGTTTTGCTCTTAAAACAAGTAATTATACAAAATATAAAGATAACCTTAGAATAAATATTTATCTAGTTTTTTTGTCATTATTTTATTTATTGTCTTGTAAAGTAAAATCTTGGTAATCATGGTTTGTTTCTTTAACATAAATAAATAACAAAAAATGGTTTAACTCAAAATCAAATATATCAAAGTTTCCAAACTTTTTGGTCAATTTCTTACCTTTAACGTTTGATTAATTTAAAAGTCTAGTAGAATTGAAGATGAAGTGGAATTTAAGATAAACTAGATTATAAAATATCACTTATAAAAAAACTCTTAAACTCTTGTTTTTATTAAGTTATTTAAAAGTGAAGACTAAAAAGTGGAGACTAAAAATTAAAAATAAAAACTAAAACTTAAAATTAAAATTAAAATTAAAATTTTAAAAATTAAAATTTAACGGGCCAGCTCGGGTTCAACCCAGGACCGGCACGGGACCGGTACGTGTAAACATGGGTTGTGCCCGGGCCCAAATTACTTAGGCCCAGGACCGGCCGGTCCGGTCCGGTCCCGGTCCGGGCCAGCCCGTTTGTGCATCTCTGTTGACAACAGCCTTGCACCATTTATGTCTTTACGGTCTGATTCGTGCGTCTGAGAGCACTTTCGAAAAGAGCAACAAATTAATATATATAAATACGCTGTTTACTTTATTGACATTTAATCTTTTTTTTCTTTTTAAGAAAAATAAAACTTTCACCATTATTCTTGGTTTAGGTTTTATTCACTTGTTTCATCACTGATTTCCAATTAGTGAGGAATTTGGTGAAGCAAATGTTGGATGAAAAACTCTGACAGAAAGGAAAAACAGCCAAATAACCAATTCAGATGGGCTAGTTTTCACAGACAATCCCCTCAACTTTACTAGCAATATCATGAAATTTGGACAGACAAGCTACTTACCATTAAAAACCAATTCATTTTAAATTAAGTTAACTCAATCCAAAATGACTTATTTTTATTTTTATAGTTTTTTTCCCAAAATCAATTTCATTTGAAAACCAATATTATATAGATGTAATAATTTATTTGAAAATAAATTTTTGTGATATTATTAAGTTTTTATGAATTTTTTATGTATTAAAAATAAAAACTCATAAAAATTTAATAAGATTATAAAAATTATATTTTAAATGAATTACTGCACTTACAGAATATTGTATTTTAAATAAAATTAGTTTCAAATAAAAAATATGTAAAAATAAATATAAGTTGACCTAGGTTAAAATAAATGTGCTCTAAAATGCAGATGTGGCAGTCTGAAAGGATGATGAAATATAATGTTTTCATTCTATCTAATGATTTGATTAGTGAAATTTAGAGCCAATTCATTTTAATTTAAGTCAATTGACTTAATTTTACTTTTCTATCTCTTTTGCTTAAACCAATTTCATTTGAAAACTAATATCATGTAAATGTGATAATCCATTTGAAAGTAAATTTTTATGATACTGTTGAATTTTTATGAATTTTTATTTTTTAATATTTTAAATTAAAAAAGTTCATAAAAATTTAGTAAGACTACAAAAAATATATGTTTTCAATAAATTATTACAGTTACAGAATATTGACTTTTCATTAAAATTAATTTCAAATAAAAAAGATGTAATAATAAAAATAAGTTATTTTGAAATCAATTATCTTAAGTTAAAACGGATTAAATGTCATGTCCTTAGTCACGAACATTGATGGGCTCTACAGCCGTGAAAATAGCTTAGGAACCTATCCAATGTAGCTAATCGCAATAAATCGGAAATTTCCAATAAATCGAGTGGTTGGTTTGGGAAATTTCCAAGGGAAATAATCGCAATAAATCGAGTGGGAAAAATAGTAACCGCCAAAAATGCGGTGAGCGTGGATCGAACACGCGACCTTCAGATCTTCAGTCTGACGCTCTCCCAACTGAGCTATCCCCGCAGATGCTGACACAATGTTAGTCCAAATTTTTATAGCTTTTATAAGAAAAGAGGCAATCTTATCCAAACTAAAGGTTAGGTTCCATATAAAATTACCTATTTACTTTCGTAGTACAAATATATAAGCTCAGCAGCTAATTAAAATCGGTTCACCAAAGCATGTATGAATCAATAAGAAAATGTCAATTAAAAGTTTCTTAGTTCATCCAAAACAAAATATATTCTACCCCTAGATTTCGGAATAGTCATGCTTAGAAGGACACTAGCGGCAACCACCAAATACCAAAGCTACAGGCCCAATATGCTGGTATATTATAGAGAAAAATAAAGTCGGTTAAGCTTTGTAACAGTGTTTAATTTTAAATGATGAATTATATTCTGCCAAAAATCAAATTTGTATGCTGTCATATTAGAACGCTAACTTAAATGGATGTTTAGAAATTCTTCGAGGATTATTAGTACTAGGTTCCATTATACTAGTAAAGAGTTGTAGATGTTTCATTCGCCTAAATTCTACCTAGTGTATTACATTAAAATGTCATTACAAGATGAAAATGTTGGAGATTTTCAATTAATCTAAAAATTGATAAACATGATTTATATAAATAAGATTCTAAATTTACAGGTCATTTTACATAATATTAATTCTATATTTTTTTTTGAAATTTCTAGAAGAAATTATCGAATAGTAAAATTTGTATTACTCTTGCTATTGAATGGTTTTTGGATGTGTTTGCATGTGCCGAAGCAGAACCCAAGAGTCTACGACCCGGTCCAAACCTGTAATGGCTACAAGGCCTTTAAAGCCACTAGTCTATAGGCCCAAGGCCGAGCTCCTTTAGCTTAGTAATTAACATATTTAGGTATATAAAAACTTCATAACCCAATTTACCCAACAAAAATCCTGATCTAATGGCTAAGAGTCATGTTATTATTAGGAGGTTGGCTTCCTTCATGTACTAAACAAAATTTAAAACTTCAGAACCCCATGTAATTATGTTTTTTTTTTTCCTTTTCATCTTTTCCATAAGCTATACAAAAATAATTGTCTAGTAGACAAGCACATGGTTTAAGGAAATCACAATAAATAGTCTTTCATTGGTCAAACTGAGTATTATACCAATCTTAACCATCATTTAATGTATCTATGTTTTTGTCTTTGAACTTCTCCAATATAAACATATAACTGGTTACCCTGCATTTAGTGAGGACATCAGTCGCTTGACTCATCTCCCGGTACATTTTGTTCTCCTAGTTTTGTCAGTCTTTAAAACTAGAAGTACTCCTGCGCAGGGTTTTATTTTCATGTCAACGTAGCCAGGACGTTTAGACTTGGAATAGCTTTCTTTCCTGTACCGTACAAATAGGTTCTCTCCACAGACATACCCAGAAGCATGTAAAGAAACCGAAGGACGATAGTTATCAGTTAATCACAATTTCCATGCAACAAGGAGAACATGAAATTGCATGGCATGCTGTAATGAAATGGATGGGGATTTACATTTGTGATCTTCAGTTACCAAACCGGGCAAATCTGCCATTGCCATGCTTGCTTTCAGTTCATCGCCAAAACTGTAACCGCCATGTTGGGGTTCAGGGTGCCCACTCCACTTCTTACTCAGCAGGTATATTAGAGGAAATGAGTGACAACCTGCTTGGATTCTCCATTCACTCCCTTCAAGTTAATGCTTCTGCCAGTAATTCCTCAACTGAGCCATGTGCAGAAGGATTTCATCTCGGCCTTGATTTGTTACACTACTGGTCATGATCCATGGTGGCACCGTTTCGAAGAAACCTCGTATCAACTCCTGAAAGTCATTCACATTCTCATCTGGCCTCTTCCCTCCATTCTTCTTCTTCTTCCGCTTATCACATTTGGTGAAGATCAATGTCATTGGAATCTAAAACAAACAAGGATTAAAAGAAGAGAATATGAAAGAGTTCCAATTCAATTTATGTCATCTTCTTTCACAAGAGAACATAAATCATAAACAGGATGTTTAACCAAATCTGCTTGCTGTAAAGGAAAAAAGCATAAGAACTCTGATTTCATAATGTTATACAATTTTCTTATTAGATGTACCTGATTTTGACCCAGCCAACTAGCATACTCGAGGTCAATTTTCTTTGCAGGAATACTCGCATCTATAAGCAGGAATACTGAGACCAATGTTGAACGGTTAAGGAAATAATTTTTAGTGAACTTGTTCCAGTCAGTCCGAACTTCTTGTGGGGCAGCTGCATATCTGTTCAATCAGACAGCTATATAAGAGCTATTGTAAATCCAAGTGACTGTGTTAACAATGCCGCTCCTATATCAGTCAATACAATGCAAAATCAGCTATCCTTGACCTGTTTATTCCATCAGTTAAGAAAATTAATATGCAATAGCCTAGAACTATTGGGATTTTCATCAATTCCAACAGAGATACGAGAAGTTTTAAGGATTTTGGCCAAGCCAAGCATGGTATCATCTTTTCTAGTTAGCAAACTGCTGTAGCTAATGTACAGAAACTTGTCAGAACTTATATACACATTCCTTTATATTTGGGATACTACAAACATCAATGAGAAGATGGATTGGACCCTGATACTATAGGTAAAGAACAAAACTCTTAAGAGAAATATTTTATTAGACTCTAGCAAAGCTCTTCAACTACCACAAATTTGAGTGGTAAAAAATCTGATATCTTTACCGTTGGAAAAATCATGCCATAATTCTAGAACATTAGACTCTAGGAAAGCTCTTCAACCAACACAAATTTGAGGACAAAAAAATGTTATATCTTTAGAGTTGGAAAAATCATGATATAATTCTCAAAGCAATTGATATTTGGTGAGGTTCTGGAGGGAAGGTTTGCTGGCCGCTCATATGTTACAAATTCTAATGTCACCAAGTAAGTGCAAGAACAAACTTCCTTACTGAGTATGAGCAAAAAGAACGCAGAAAATATAGAAAGTGCAACATCCAATAATGGCGCATTTCAAATTAAACAGAGGAGCAGGCTACACTAGCATATGGCATAACATAAGCACATAAGAGAGTATGGCGGCAGCTTTCAGAATGACAAAGTTATCCTTAACTCTCATAGATATGTCAGTGTTATAGCCCCACAACATACTATAACAAATGGTCTCAGCCTAACTTAGCATCCCATTTACAGAGAGATCATGGGTTCTGCTTTTGAGAAATGAGAGATTCTCAAAATCCACTGAACACCAAAATCAGCGCAAAGAATCTGTAACATATATTTAGAACTAAGAAGGGCAACCATACCCATATCCAGGCAAGTCCACAAGATACCAACTACCATTAATACGGAAGTGGTTGATGCACTGTGTCTTCCCTGAAAAAGATGAAAGGACACATTTTGTTAACCATAGCCTCTGCCGAATTCGGCCAACATCAAGATGCAAAGACAAGACATGAACGAAATATGCCTATGTTCTCAATTCGATTGTTAGAGCTGAGCTAACAACATGCTCTTCAAGACCAAGTCCATTTTAACTATATCTATGTGCTTCCAAATAATGCTTGATAAAGCTTCAAGACTGATCTCCTCAAGTTACGGTTGGACACCCGAAGAGGGTAAGTCTCCCAAGCAAGTTTCTAAATCCTAACAATCTTGTGACAAAGCAAAATGCAACAAAGGCAAACACAGGAGGAACAAATTCAGATAACCAATACCCGGTTTCTTGGAAGTGAGGGCGAGACGCTTCCTTCTGACAATCGAATTGAGAAGCGAGGATTTCCCGACATTGGACCGACCCACAAGCGCAAACTCCGGCAACCCATCGGCGGGACAGTTCTCAGTCCTGACGCTGCTCTTCACGAACTCAGCCTGCACCACCTGTGCATCCCTCGCGTACTTGCTCACTACTATGTTGGAACCCTTCAACACCCTGGTGACCAAATTCGGATCGTCCGGAGAAACCTCCGTCTCCGGCGGTATAAACAGCTTATCCAGAGAAATCTTTATGCTCGGCTCCTCAGGAACAGAAAAATCCGAGATGGGAATCGGCTCAGTGACGGAGAGAGTCGATTTCAGGGCAGAGAAGAGCGGCGGAGCAGCAGTGAAATTGATTGGCAACTTTGGTCTGGTAAGAAGGCTGAGAAATGGAGAAGGTTTAGTGAGAATAGAGAACTTAAATCTCGGAAGCTGAGTCGAGACCATCGCTCTGTCGAGTATATTCAACCTGCCAAACTGAATCGAGGACTTTGAGGCTCTAGCAGAAGAAATTAGCTCTCGATATCCGCAGGCTCGAGCTGGAGGGAAGCACCGAAGCAAAGCCAAACATTTTCCTAAATATGTCACTCATCTTAACCCATGTCAACAAATTTCCCACTAATTTATTTTTTGTTGGCTCATAAATAACCTACTAATAGTTTTAAACTATGCAAATACAGATGTATGAGAAGTTCGCCAAGAATACTTGTACGAAGAAGATTCCAGTGCCAAACGTAAGGGACTTCTTTCGAATATGTTCAATTTGGTTATTGCCCGTGTCTAGTATTGACATTTGTGATTAGTATTAGAGTTCTGCAAAAACTATCTAATAATACTTTTTAATTTTTAATTTTAATGGTTTAATCTTCATTGTTAATAAATTATTTAAAATTTTAATGTCAATCACAAAAGTTAAATGTTCCTCCTTAACAATTGAAGTAAGAAACGTGACATTGACTCTAATTAGAGGGAGAACAATCTATATTTTGAATACTTTTCACTTTTTTAATTGAACTTTGGCTTCTATTTTTTTTTCTAGGTTAAAAAATAAGTGAAAATCGTATTAAAAAAATATATGGTTTTATGCATATATACATATGTTTTCAGTTGACTATAAGGAGAGGAATTTTCTAACAAAACTATCCTAACCTAAAATTCTAGATTCCACATATAGGACTTCTCATCAATGGTCCCTTTCCCTACAATCAACTGAATCATCAAAGCCTATCTAGTGTCTACCCTAGCCTCTACTTTCCCCAGAAGTTACAAAAGATCTCAACCATTCCTTCCAACTAGCATTTGCTTGTTGCTCAAGCCACGAGAGGAAACAACTATCCAACAGGCAAAACAAGTTCACATACAGAAGCCGGTACCTTAACGAGAAAAACCAGAAATTCACTACTTGAAGCATTGGCCATAACCCTCCTTCCACCATTAATGCCAGGACGAAGTCTCTCTTGATGTCTTCCTTTACTTGGGCAACACTCTTCCCAAAAGAAAATCCCATGTAAGTCAAGAACACCAACAAGTCCAAAGGCCCTAATAAGAATCTGTCTAATGCAACCTTGGTGGCTACAAAGCGATAGGAATTTGGTTGTAGTAGAAGCCGAGACTTTATAAATCTATCCAGACCTTCATACCTAGAATAGGTTCAAAAAAGGTGTTGTACATTAGAAAACCAGATAAAGGATACTTCTTCTACCTACATATATATATGACCTCTAATTAGTGTAGAGGATTTTCAATTAAGTAGTTTAGTTAAGTATCATTTGAATAGGGAAATGCCTGCCCTTTTGGAACCCAAAAGATACTCAAACTAGTATTAGGGTATTACCTGGGGAATAGAGTTCAAATATTTGACTTTCCCCATATCTCTCTAACCCCTTAGCCGCACCAGGCCAAAGGGGTCAAGTGGGTCAGAAACCCTTACTCTACCTACATGTGGTGTCAAGTTATTTTAGTAGTTTGAGAAGCAGGACTTCAATAAACAAGTTAGAGAAGGGACAAAATGTTTACCAGTAATGGCCAATTGGTCCTACAAATCCAAAACCAAATAAGCTTGTCGGTACCACTCGTCTCTGGTTGATGATCTCCGTTTCTTTATCCTTGCAATTGAGCCACAAAAGAAGTTTGTTTTTGCTTAACCAAATTTACTTGCCTATAAATCCAACAATGTGGGTGAAAGGTTATAACTTAATTGCTTTGTAACACAAATTATTTTGTCTTGTTCGAAATTAATGAACTATGAAGTAATGGCAAGTCAATAAATTATGGTACAATGCTATCAAATAAACATGAATAAACACCACATCACAACTCAATCAATCATAAACACAATCACTACAAAACAACATGTCCTATGCGACCATTAAATCAATTCCATTCTTTTTGCCACCAAAGTGTGACAAATGAAGAGTAGAAATTGCGACTGAAAAAGTGATAGCTACTTATCATACACATGAGACACTTATTCAATCTTTCCATGATCATACAATTTATACGATATACTGATGTTTATCAAACATACATCAATTAGCAACAAAATAGACTGGCTAGAAGAAAAATGAAACCATAAATAGGGAATTTTTCTCTACAGTGGAAATGGTGATGGCCTGGCAGCCATGTCCCCAAATCCCCAGATCAAACCAGAGCTCAAGATCTACGTCTTCATCGATGAATTGCCAAACAATTCTGGTACCATTTCCATAATCTCAAAATTTCTCTCCCCTTTCAAAACCTGCATTTATTAATTTAATTATCTTTTATTTTCTTTAATTTACGAAACAAAGAATGTAGGTCCGTTTCTTTCCTCGCTCGACCAACTGCTTTGCCACTTTTTGCCAACAATAACAGATGGACCTGTAACTATTTCACTGGTTTTGTTACTACTACCCTGGGCTTGGCCCTTTCACTTTATTTAGGCAATCCCTTTAAATAGAAAAATGATTTGGTGACCCTCTATCAAGTGACTGCCACATGTCTTGCCATTTAAAAAGGTAGGACATCTTAAGAATGGCTAGAGTTGCTTTGCCTTTTTTATGTAACTTTAAAAGGGAAAGAGAGAGAGAGAAAGGGGGGGGGGGGGGGGAAGCAATTATTCTAGCAAGGTAGGGAAAAAATTAGAGTCTCTAATTTACCAAAGTCTCACTAATCTCTATAGGAATGCTCAAATGAGCTTGAGAAATGAGATGCATTTAGCCGGTCATGAATTTGCCTATTTATAGGCTTGGAGTGCAAGCTTGTTCTCACGTGAAGTGGAGAAACAAAGTCGCACAATACATGGACCTGTTAGTAAAACTTTGAGGTTTTCTCTACATCAGGTCACCATCCTCACTGGCTGCTCACAAGTATTGGCAACCTTAAGACAGACTGTGAAACTTAGCAACTCTGTGGCTCTCCTAGCTCAGGAGATTGTTACTTCTTTGAAGACTTTTGCCCACTGCTTTGGCAGTGATACCTTGACACTGTGTGTCTCCTTCCCACTTTTTCGCCACTCCTCACTTTCCTTCATGGTTATTTTAGACTTTTGGTTATGATTATCAAAAAAAAAGAAAAAAAGAAAAAAAGAAAGAAAGAAAGAAAGAAATAGCGAAGTCTTCACGCCCTTAATTGTTGCTTTCTCACCAGCCAACCACACATACGACTTTTTCCAACTTAGCAACCGGCCTATGTAAGAAACAACCGGCTGGCAGACCACATGGAATATTAGAGGCTTCAATAAGGCTTATAAACCAAATGAAGCGAGGAAAATATAGCTAAGAGTAAAGTTAGTATTGCTATTTTTCAGAAACTAGACCAAAGGCTAGTAACTTCTATAGCAAGTAAGAGATGTCATCAAGGCTGGAACTACCTGAACACTATAACTGGTTTCCCTCAATATTATCCCAAGGAAAAAGATCTGTGTTTCAATTTCTCTTTTCATACCGCATTTGATTTTCTGAAGCAATTGAGCTAAATTAAGGGTTAAGAAGAAAATATGAACCACAGATCAAAATTTTGTATATACCATGGAGTTGCACTATAATTGATTATCTGCTTGCGCTTAGCAGCTTATAGCATCTCCATCCATCATCAATCAAGCAGTCCTAAAGGCCCACGCCTGTAATCTCTGTCATTTCTGTTGGCCTTAATTCAAGTCCACCATCGATGGTAATAATTACTAATTGCAGTTCTCAAGATTTGCCCCCTTTCTTCCTTTTCACATTTAATGATTCTTGTTCAGGAGGTTGAGGAACTTTGCTGACAAGCCATACAAGAAGAACCCCAACAAGTGCACCAGAGAGATGCGCAATGTGATTCACACCCTGCAAGGCAAAGGAAGTGCCTGACAGTCCTGTTGAAGCTTGGGCAGCTTCCATGACCTTTTAAAATGGAGAAAATAAAGTTTAGATAAAAAATACTAGAAAGTGAACCAAAGGAAAGGGTGTGCCTCTGAAACTCACGAAAATTTCATATGAAGGGCACACCTAATTTCTTCAAGAAAGAACACAGTTTTCACCTTGTCTATAACAAATTGACCCAGTATAAGAACTTCAAGGATCTTCCTCCAGTCCCAGGACATCTACAAAGACCAGAAGGCTGCTCATAAACTTGCTGCTGCCTTTTTTTTTAAATGTATTGAATAGAAAGTTTATGCAGGTAATTTTACGCAGAGGATTGATGCTTAACACACAATCCTCACCTTGACAAGAACACTGATAGCAAATAACCCAAAAACAGCCCCTGAAGCACCCATTGAAACAGCATTCCTCGGCAAAATGAGCCATGAAACTACGTTTGCTCCTACACCTGTGAATATGTAAGAGAGCCACAATGCGAAATTTCCTTCCTCTTCTTCAACTAGCTTTCCTGACAATAAATAAAGGTACACACTTCAAATGAATTCAACGAAATACAACCTTTTGTAACTAGGAATTCCATCAACCAGTCAAAGAATGAAATGCTAACCAAAAATGTACAAGAAGAAAAGGTTGCTAGAGAGATGATCCCTGCAAAGTATAGGAGTGAGACAGTCCATTAAAATAATGTCTCAGTTTACAAAGACAGGAACTTTGACATGGGCAGCAAATATTTCTATTAACAGACATCATAAGGGCAGTCAGAGTAGCAGAGACAGAGGCCTCACCAAGTAGCATGACAAAACGTTGATGTCACGAACTGGAACCAAGCAGGATAAGCATGATACAGGTACAAAGATTGAATGTTCCGAACCTATTCAATGAGTGAAAGGAAAATGAATATATTCCGTAAATAACAACAGGAAAATGAATATATTCCGTAAATAACAACATTCTCCAAGATTTTTGTTCAAAACTTGGAAAAGAATAAAAATGTGAAAAAAAGTACTTGAAACAAGTGATCGGCGACAAATATTGCCAGATTAAGAAGTATAATCCAAAAGACACCAGTAACCCGCCTCTCTGGTTTCTTTCTCTCCTCCGGTCTGCCAAGCTCCAGCTGGGAAACGATATCTAGAGGCAGTGAACGAAAATAAAAATCAAATAGCTTGAGTGTAACAAATAACAATAACAAACACTGGTTCTGAATTGCAGACAAAGTGTTCGCGGAAATGCCAAGGAAAACAAAAGGACAGCTCGCAGAATTTAGAAAGACTGTGTAAGACTGATGCGGGAAAATTGCGTACCTGAGCGTTTGGAGTTGCAGAAAATGGTGCGAAATGGGAGTGTGGGACGAGAATGGGAGGAAAAAGAACATAATTTGATGGGTGGGGTTGGTCTCTGAGAGTTGAGCAAAGTAAGGATTGTACAAATTTCATGAGGGTGGTTCGAAAAGGAAGCAAATTTAGGCGGGAATTTGTAATGGATTCGAGGAGGCTTCCATGTTAAGATGTTTGGAGATCTAGCAATTTGCCACATTCTTTTGATCTTTTCTCCTGTCTGGACGGGAGAAACCCTACGGTATCATGTTTGCTAAAAAAGGTGACCCACAAAAGTACTGTTTTTTTTACCTTTGACACGCAGTTCGTTTTAATTTTTAGTTAATTGACTATAAAATATTTTATTTTAATTTTTAGATATTTTTTTACTTGAAATTAATTTTAATTAAAAAATAATATTATGTAGTTACAATAATCTATTAAAAATATAATTTTTTTAATATTACTAAATTTTTATAATTTTTTTAATTTAAGGCATAAAAAAATTCATAAAAATTTAAGAACATCATGAAAATTTACTTTCAAATAGATTATTGAATCTATATAATATTAAATTTTAAATAAAATTAATTTTAGATAAAAAAATATAAAAAATAAAAATAAATCAGTTGACTTAAATTAAAATAAATTATCTCGAATCTCTTTGTTTTACTAAGATAATTATAGTAGCATAAAGAAAGGTTTGGCTTTTGAAAATAAGATTGAAGTTCATAGTTGCCTTATAGTTATAGTGATCCTACAATATATTTTGTTTAAACTGAACTGAATTAGTTTACTTATTTGATTCTCAATTTTGAATGGTTAAAAATTGGGTGGACCGAATTTCTATCTAAAACCAAACTGAAATAAAAAAAAAAAAAATTTCTTTTCTTTCGAAAGCAAATAGCTTGGCAACACCAAGAGTTGAAGATGTATTTTATCGTGATATTGTTTTCCCTTTCTGTGGTTGGTTTGATCTGCTTTTGAATCTTCGCCTTTTTCTTTTATATGTTGTACTCTGCGGATTTTATTTGATTCTGTTTTTATTTATTTATTTTTTTTGGGATACTCTGTCTTCTCTGTTCGATTGCTGGGTAATTATGCGGAAAACGAAAGGGGAGCATTTCCAGAACCGTAAACACCATTGCTACAAAAACTAATCTAGAATTCTTGACAATTCAATTTAATCCTAACAACTACAGTAATTCTCTGCTCATGGCATTCGCATATTTTGAGATCCATTTGACTTTGAAGCAAATGCCTACTCGAACTAGCTCATTAGCGGTAGAAACCAACTTAGCAAATATTCTATTTGAGGAAGAAAAGAGTGATTATGATAAGATAATTCAACTTAAGGGATCTGAAATAGAAGATCATTACTATTGTTCTATGAATTCCTTTTCTGAGAATTAAAGAAGCTATCAGATCAATAATTTATTTCATGTTATTGCTCATTAAGTTACTTTTAACTTCAGACTTTGGTGATTTTGTTATGAATAGTTTGATAGTGAAAACATTTAGTATGAACTTAGATATCCCCTCAACCTGGCCATTTTGTTACCAATCTATGATGTGTATTGTTGTCTTGCCTGGCTCAGGGCACTTGTTACTAGTTCGTAGGGTTATGGCTAGGGGAGGAAAGTAACTTTGGGCTAATTTCTTTATAGCCCAACACTTATAAATCAAGCACTTAAACCTATAGCATATTAGGTTGGGATAAGCCCAAAACTAATCTTAAGAAATTTCAGCTTATTTCGTTATTAGATTAGCAGATACCCTAGGTTGAAAAAAAACTAAAAAGAAACCAAAGTACAAGTACTAAATTGACTGAACTTAAAATTATTTTATTTTTTCAGTCAATTAAGTTTAAATCAAATATTAATCACCTCTAACTCTACTCATATCATACCAAAATAAAAATATTATTTTAAAAATATTTTATTTGAAAGTAATATAATTTGAAAATTGATATCCTATCTACTCATACTCACTTGAATAATATTTTTGAAAGAAACTAATTTTTTTATAATTTTTTCACCTAACCTAATAAAAGAAAATAAATAAAAATATTTAATTTTAGAAAAAAATATATTAAAAGCGAGTTCTAGACTTCATAAAGTGAAAGCTTTCAATTGATGTATAATTTAAACAAATAATCACTGTGAATAAAAATAACTACTGGAGGTCATTTCTTAAAAATCTTAGTCGAACATACCTATTATTTTATTGGAACTTCTTCATATTGTTATAGCACTAATTATTATTATTATTTTTTAGACAGAGCATATAAGAAAGTTTAAAGGAACAAAGATGCCCATCCTATTGGTTGAGCAGTTGATCCCACAACGCATTCTCCCACAGCCGATTCCTCCCTGGCTACATAGCTATCAGACTAAGGGATAGATGTGGCTTGGTTCTCATTTAACGATCTAGATTTTTTTTCATCAAGGGTGCCCTTTCCTTGTAAAGGCCAATGAGCGACATGCCTAAGTTTTCAGGGCATTAGCCCAGCTCAAGTGGTGGGGAATACATCGTTGCTAAGGAAGAGAGTCGAGCCACAACGAATTGATGTGGCGGGAAGGCCATGGCAGCAAATGCAAGGTGCAAGGCCTTTTTTTGATTACTTTTAGATATCCCCTGCTACCATGTTCTTTTCTTTTACTTTAGCCAATATGAGTTCACCTGGTACTAGCAGCTTTCTGTTAGGGTGCCTTAGCTGCTTTATGAAGCAATCTAATGCGGATTATTCTTATTTGAAATGGGATTAAGATGGGAAGGGCAACTCCCCTATTGACAAGAAGGCTATGGTTAGGGAAAAAAGTGGTGCAAAAGCAACACGAGCAGTGTTGGAGTTATACCGGAAGGTGATGCTATAGAATATATAGTCTTTGGGCTAGTGGGATTCAAATCTCATACCTGTCAAAAGGCAAATGATCTTTACGTAAAAAAGGCCTCTCTCTTCATTAAGCTAAGCAAGAAAGGGAGAGCGAGACAGAGTTAAAGACAGAGAATTAGATCATAATCATGGGTTAGAGAGATATGCTGATGAGGTACTACAGTAACTGAGCAGTGATTGAATTTCTCCATCTTATTGATCACCTATTGGACTATACTTACCAATGGAGGGCTAAGAGAATGATTATATTGCAATGTAGTCAAGATTTGTGAACAATCTATTAAAATAGTAGCATAGTATAGAGAATTTGACTGGCAGTTTTGACTACACCAAGTATTGTAGTCATTTCTATTTCAAGTGCTTAAGAACATTAGTGTCATATTTATCCTTGTTTGTAGTGAAGAGGGGCATTGGTGCCCATCCATAACCAAGATGCCACATCAAGGCCTAAGAATCTATGACAAGCACTATCAGCCACAAAGATTTCTAGTATGATAGGCATTTGAATAAACTTCCAAGTACCCTAAGAATGGCACAAAAAGCATTTGGGGCAGTAGCAAAACTAAAGTGTTTTCCACAAATGTTTCTCTGTGCTTTAATCTCCCTAAAGTAAGTTATCCAAGATTATTCATGGGGCAATGATGAAAGAACCAGAGGACTGAGAACAAACAACAGGACTCTATACCATAGTTGTGAGAACCCTCATTTTATCAACTAATTAATTTATTTTATTTTCATGATCCTGATTAGATTACACTTGCAAGCTAGGTTTAAATCAAATCAATGAGCCAAATAGTCTTTGGAGTCCATAGGATTAAAAATCTAAAGTAAATTGACCATAAGGACAACTAGGGGAAAATTGGTAATTTGGTAAGTCAAAGGTCAAAACATGACTAAGAGAGATAAAATTGAGATTCTAGAGGTGAAATGAACATCTCGATGAAATTTGAACTCAATTTAACCAAAGATTAGCTTTTTTCTTTCTAAGGAAGCAGGGAAGGGTAAAATGGTAATTTTTAGGACAAATATGATCAAAATGGGTATGGAAAGGTGATAAATGGTATTTGAAACCATTTGGTAAAATTCGGTGAAGTTTGGAGTTAAATTGACCAAGTTTGAAGTTAAATTCACCAAGTTTGAGACATTTTTTACAAGAGAAGCTTAGAAGGGCATTTTGGTAATTTTGATTGGTCAAACCCAAGTAAAACCTGGTCAAGGGTTGGAAAATACATGGTTGGAAGTAGAGGAAAGAAAATTTAAGATTTAAAGTTCATTTGGAGACATAGTTGAGAAATTTATGGAGGTGGCATCTTTTTATCCAATAGTTTAAGCTTCATTTCATCCATCAAACCTTTGTGCACTTGTGCCAGGGAAGCAACCTGTTTATGGAGGCATGAAATTAGTTTAAAAATGTGGGTGTGCTCCATTTTCCTTTGGTTAAGTAGCCTAAACCTCTACTAACCATGTAAAGGCCTTAGCCCTTTACCATTTTAACCCATTCACCCATTTTCCATCCTTATTCATCCCTAAACCCACAAACTCATTTCTTCTCTTTCTATGATCATTCATCATGTCCTAAACCCTTAAACACACAAAAAAAAATACCAAAGAAATGAAAGAAAAATAAGAGAAGAAGAGTTTGTGAGTGAGAAATCAAGGGGAGAATGTACGTGTTGCAAGAGAGGGCTCAAGAGTTCAGTTTTCTCTAAGAGGTGGATACGGTTTCGGTATGTTTTTTAGATGAGAATGTGTTTTGGTTTCATCCTAGTTCATTCTTGTTTAGATTGGCCTTTGTGCTTATCAAAAACCCATGATTTTGTGTGAGGTTAAGTTTTAGGAAAACAAGGAAAACTGGTGAGCTTTTAGGAAAGGAGCTATGAATTTAAGTGTTTGTTTTCTTAAGGTAAGGAGTATATCATTTTTTTGTTATGGTTCTTGAATATTTATACTACCCCTAGGCTAAAAAATATGTTAGTAATATGGTCAATTTACTGTGATTAAACAAGGAACTCCAAAGGACTAGGATCGGGCTTGTAGGAGGTGGATCTTTGAGCTTGCAAGTGCAAGATCTACATAAGGGTATGGTGTTCTAGACCTTATCTTTTTTAAAAGATCTAACCATGTTTTAACTTGGTGAAAATAAAGGCAAACAGTAGGGCAAAAAGGGCATAGGGTGACCAATAGAGCCAAAGAAGACTCAAGTGGCACTAAGGTCGGGCCTAGCTTTTAGTTTGGGCAATAGGTGGTGTCCTTAGTGCATGGTTTATAAAATGGTGTGTGGACCAAGCCTTAGATACTTGGTAGATGAGTGTGGCCGAACCTTCAAGGTTTGGTAAGCATAAGAAAGGAGTGCCTCGGTTTGGGTGTGTATGTGTTGTAACTGAGTTCATGGGCTTGGTATATGTGTGTGCGTGTGTGACATGAGCTCCTAGGTGCATGAATATTCTTGGGTGCCTATGAGCATGGTGAGTTCAGTGTACTGAAGTGCACATGGGTGTGCCCAAGTGGGCATGCAACCGTGTATCCCCAAGGTGCACATGAGGGTGTGCCCAAAGGTGCACATATGGGCTCGTGGCTATGCTCACCTGGGGGGTCACACGGGCATATCTTGGGGGCTTTGGTTTCTTGTGGGCCTTAGGTTGCGGTTTGAGCATGACCTATAAGGGGGAGCCCAAGGCAAAGCCCTAAGGCCCAAATGACACTTAGGCCTAATAAATGACTTAGGCCATAAGTAAGCATGCACATGGGCCTACCAGGACAAAGAGCACTATAAGGGACAAGACACATCCATGGATGCTACGTCCCACACAAAATATGGTCAAACCCCATTACATACAATAAGAGAGTTTTTGAACTAGTCAAAGCTGGCAAGCTCAGGGGCAAATGCAAAGATGCATGCTCAAGGGCAAAAATGGACCAATGAGTGTTTTGTTTTTTTGTTTGTTTTGTTGGTTTGTTTGCTCGTGTGTGAAGTATGGGGAGTCATGTACTGAAAAGGGCATGATATGATGATCATTATATAATAATCCACGCCGTAAGAGCTCATTGGCACGCTCATATAGTTTATGGGCAAGGTTCATGCATGCATGGCAAAGCGTGCATATGGTCCATTATGTGTCTTGTTGTTATGTATTGTTTGTTTTAGAAAGCCTTGTTTGTTTTAGAAAGCCTAACTAAGTATTTTATAAACTTACCCTTATTGTTAATGTGCAGAAGCCAAATAATCCACAGTGATTATTTGATACTTGTTTGTTAGTTTTTCATAGGTACATTTTGCACACACTACGTGTTCATTTTTTATATGTTGCACGTATTCATGGTTAGAGTCTAACTAAAAACTTATTTGCCTTGTACAGCAAGGTAGTCGGGCAATGACTTCTTGGGTCGCTCCTCGCTTGAGTTTCTCTCTCTTAGGCAAAGGTGGGCCAATCGAGAATTTAGGTCATGAATATTTTGTAGCATGATAGCAGTAGCTAGTAATAGTAGGATGTCTACTGGTATTGACTTTGACTTAGCATAACAGTGACATGTATTATTATTATTTCGGGTTAGCCTTATCAATCCATGACATTACTTGCTTAGGTTGATAGGCCAAACACTTAGATATTGTGTTGCCATAGTATTTACTATGAGTGTAGTTTTCATCCATGGTTTGGAATGAAATATTACTTGTGCATGCATGAGCATTAAAATGTTTTCTTATGCAGCAGCACATATTTTATTCATGTTTTCTTTAAATCTCACTAAATCATTATCTTAGTTTAACAAACTTAAGTGTTTTATTGGGATTAAGTAAATGTTTTTCTTAACTATCATGTAAATGCTAAACACTAAGCAAGTGGCTAGGATTTACATAGTAAATCTTGGCAAAAGATCCTAAAATGAGGAATGATTCTAGCCTAATTAAGAGTTTGAATTAGGCAACAGAATGATCTAGCCTAATTAAAGTACTAAATGGGCATTTGTTGGGATGGTTCCTCACAATAGTAATAATGGCTAGAAGAGAAAGGATGGCTAGCCTATCAAGCTAGATTGTTTTCTTAGGCTTGTCAAAGGTTAGAACAAGGAACCAAAGAGCCAAACTTTTTTAAATAATAGAGGAAAATTGAGCATATAAAATAACCGTGACTGACTCAAGGAATGTTAGAAAATAAGAAGCAAACCAAAGAAGAAACTTTGGACAATAAAAAAGAACTAGGACTTAGGACTCTTTAACAAAGGTAAAAACATAGAGGCAAACCAAAGAGAGAATTCCTTTTCTGAAACAAAATGAGGATTAAACATGAAAATAAGGATGAGTCAGAGCATGGAGAAAGGTTGTCTCTAGTGGCTGAAAGTTGATAAAGTAAGGAATTTCTTTTGGTTATTTTGGACTAAGCATTCAACTTGGCATGATAGCAAATACACTTGTTTTTACTAACCAAAAAATATATAAACTAAAGACTAAAAATGAAATCCATCTTCCATGTCATTTACCTTAGCCTGCTAGGATCAAAACAACCAAGACTCAAATGATGAGAAATTTGTAGTTGGTGGATTGGTATAAAAAGAACCCATACAGGAGTGGAGCTTGATAAAAAAAAACCAAAACTCAAATGATGAGAAATTTGTAGTTAGTGGGTTGGTACCAAAAGAACCCCTATAGGAGTGGCGCTTGAACATTCCCAGAAAGGTGCATAGTTTTTTCTTCCTAACTATTGCATCATGGACAAATAGAAGTTGTGAAAACACTATGATGTGATAAATTAACCTTTGTATGGAGGGAACTCAAAAGGCATTTCCACAAGAACACTTTGAGTTTTTTTGGAAGATATAGTCTATAAACCATTTTAATTATTTTAGGTAAATGAGAATTTGGTGCTAAGGCTATAATGCCTCCTCTTGGATGAAGTAAATGAGAGGATTTCATGATATCCTCTTAAGAATAGCCTTACTTTGTGGTGAATTTTCTAGTTGTACTTATAATTTGTTGGACTGTGCCATCACCTCTAGAAGCAGAAGCAGAAGGAAGGGTAAACATCCTTTGACCCACTGAATCATGGAACAATTCGAATCTAAACAGTATTCCATCTTGTTCCATTATGGTTTGAAAGGTCTAATTCTTTGAGATGCATATAAAAAGCATGGTTTATAATAAGATTTTTGAGCTAATAAGAAATAGTATACATGATCCAATTATCCTCCTAACCCCAAATAAATAACCCATTTCCAGTTATCTAATGATGATGTTGAACTAAGATAGATCATCCATATAACAACTTTTGCCAAATTGGGGATGCATTACTAGTAGCCTTGTCCCCTAAATAGAGTTTGAATAACCATAGTTAGAATGCAAGACTCGATAAAAAAGCGTATTCAAATTGGCTGCAAAGATTCACCAAATTGTTTTCCCTAGCAAAGCTTGATTAAATTAACACATGTCCTTGATGGCTAAGCTCCTGAGATTCTTTGGAAACATCAAAACTTCTTGTTTCAAGTGATTAGCTTCCCTTTAAATTAGGACTGTAACCACCAAAACTATAAAGACCCCTTATAGGGTGCCACTAGAAAATGCTACGAAAACATGTTTCACACTAGTTATAATTGGCTAATTAATTACTTGCTCATTAATCAAACCTTCATGCACCTAGTTATTTACCCTAAGTGAATGAACACTTGAGTATGCTTTGAAGTCAACAATAACAAGTATTAGTAAAACATAAAACATTTGCTTAAGCATCCATAAAAGCAAAGTTCCAAAGTATAGCTAAAGCATTCAAATATAGTTGCTTAATCTACAAGTAATAATCCTATATGAGCATCAATTACATAAAATAGGACTATGCCCTTATCTAAGAGTGACTCAAGAGTTTGCTGCTCAATCTAGTACATCAAAGGCTAGCTAGTTACCTCAAATACACTAGAGGACTACAATCGAGGTCTAAACTGGAACTCCTACCTGAGTATAAGCTCCAAGTGTAAGAGTCTTAAAAGTCTTTCCTCGTTCCATACTAGCCTCTATTGGCCAAAGATAACCATATTAGCATAATAAATTAACTAGTAAGAAAACCATAACTTGAACCATAGGGATTCAATAATACATATGCCTACTCAAAAACACAATAGCACAACAACCCTTAGTGGTTGTCTAGTTGTACAGAATCAATATCTGCACAATAAATCTAAAGAGGGTGATAACTAATGATTCTTAATAAGGGATCCTTGAACCTGCAAAGAAGACACTAAGGATAATTATATATATAAACAATATATCAACTAAATATATTGCAAGCTCTAGCAGCTTGAGGTAAGCACATGGCCATGGTTCAAGTACCTTGAGGCTTTCCTTTTTACCTAGTCATTCTACAAGACATAGTCTTGTCTACAAGCAAGCTTTGCTTACTAGCCTACTAGTGAGTCTAGCTCACTAGCCTCAGCTTCCCTCTTATGTTGTACAATGGTTCTATGGTTGGACTTAAGTCACCTAGGTTCCATGGAACCCACTGGGGTGCCCTAAAGATTCCTCCATTGATACCTTAAGCCCTAAGTTTAGACTAGGCCACCAATGATGTTGAACCCTTCACCATATTTAATAACACCCAACCGTAGTCTTTGTAGGCAACTTGCTCTAAGGTCACACTTTAACCATAAAATTTGATGAGTTTACCTAGCTTTTTGGAGAGCCATCAAAGTCCCAAGGCACCATCATGCAATGTTTGCCTCTAGACACCCTAAGAACCCCTTGGACCCTCACTCAAAGCTCTCATTGAAGACCTTAACTTGCCTACAGAATTGCTTGTGGCATCGTGACACTAGTGGTGGTATTGTAGTGTTGCTAGTAATTCAGGTAACTAACTGCTATAAGCTTATGCTTTGGTCACTTTTGAGGCTTCCCAAGCCCTATTGGAACCTCAAGGACAATGTCCCAAGCTTATCCCTTACATCTAAGGGTGGTGGGCCAACCCAACCAAGGCTGGGCCTGGGTTTAAAAGGCCCAAGTAAAGGCGGGCTAAGGCTAGTCCTGGGCTATGGCATGTTTTTTTTAGAAAAAAAATATTTTTTGAAATTGATTTTGGATTACTTTTGATTTTTTAAGAAAAAGACTACAACTGGTGAAATGTTCCAAAAATTTTTAAAAATTAAAACCTATGATTTGTGCTTAACAACATACTCAGATCAAAACAAACCAAGAGAAATAAAAAAAAATCAAGCTTTGTTGTATATGCAGACTTCCACTATCTCTGGCATCAATTTTACTGATTTCTCCAATATTACTTATTTCCCTACACTAAACGTTGTCTTAGATGTAACTATTGAGACTGGTATTGTGAGAATTTCCTGGGCAATGATGAAAGTTATAGAAAATTTTAATCTATTTTGTTTCCACCATTCTAGTATGTTGACATCACTTGGCTCGAATAACTTATTGAGGTAGTCATCCACCTCAACTAAACCCAAAGTCATCGGTTAGGGGAGTTTGAGCATTTGGAGGGCCAGATCAAATCTTGATGAGGCTAACCTCCTATGAGGCTTGGTTTGAGGAGCTTTAGATCTTACCTTATCTGAATGCCTTTTCACAATATAACTTGTACAAATATTATAAGTAATCAGAAGCAGTAGCAGACATAACTAAAACATTTACATAGGCTTTTTCTAAATAAGTATAAAAAATGCCTTCCAGCAATGTTGTCATGCCTGTCATTTTTACTTATGGATCAAACAAATATGCAAGCAAAAAAATAGGGGGAATGTTTTCAGAATACTCAAGTCACTTAGCCCACATGGGTTCCACGTTGGGTTTAAAAAACTCATCATCTTCAAACTAATGTAAAGCATACATAATGTTGACTAAATGAAGCAAAACTTGATACAAGGTTAGGGTTGCAAACATCGGAGAAAAATTTTGATAGCTTTGTAAAAAAGCTTTAACAATTCACTTGATTTAAAACATCTTTCTCACGTTTCAACTGTGAGAAATTCACAATTCAACTTCATGTTCATGAAATGAGTCAACAAATCAACATATGAATATGCATCAAGCAACATCAAACAAGTTGAGTTACACCAGGTTGGACAATCCAATTTAAAATGTTTCTAATGACTTCCCATTTTTGAAACAAAACCTTTTGAACTCATGAAATACAGCAGGTCTTGATTTTAAATGCGATAATGAATTCTGAATAAGTATAATTTGATTTTGCAAAACTTCTAAAACTTTTTGTACATGCAGCTTTAAAATATTGCACATGCATCTAATATGAAATAGTGCTCCTTCAAAGGTGTGTCAATTGTTGACTCAAAAGCCGAGCAGCGACATCATTGTTTATTATATTATCAAATGAAATGCATAGAACTTTATTAGCACCAAAATATTCATGCAAATTTTCATGTATGCAATGATAAATTTGAAATCTAATATGATCAGTTTTTATGACCCTAAATGAAAGTACACATTTTTTGATCACTCAATCAGCATCAATCCAATGAGCAGTCATATAATAAAATCATTGTCCTACGGGCAATATCCACATGTCACTTGTAAATGCCACACAATGATAAAAAATAGAAAAATATGCTTACAAGTTTGATTTACCTGTTTCAAATAATTTGAAGGTCTCCTACCTAGCTATTTTCTTAGAAATTTTTCTAAATGCAAGGTTTAATTATGATCTAATCCAAAATTCTAAGTGAACATATTTAGCTTGTGAAAATAGTTTTTTGGTAAGTATCATTCAATTTACCTTGCATTCTCTATAAGATTGTTGGTTAAATCAAAATATATGTGACCCATCGATGGTGCTCCCATGTTGAGTTTGTGCTCATACCAGGAAGGAGATTGGTATGCTAAATTTTTATATGGCGCCATAGCATTATGGTCTTGCAGTTCTTCTTTTGGGCTAACTTTTTGTTACAATATTTGTACTTCCAGTACCTTGAATCCCCTTCCAAAATGAGGTCATAATGCTCTCATGCTTGAGCTATTAGCCTTGAGGATTTAACTTGTGCTTGTGAATCCTTGGCATTGGGTCGATAACTTGTCGACTTCGGTTGGTTCTCATCCCCTCCAACAATATTGGTCGGCATCGGCTCCACCTTTTCAACATCATCATCCAATAATTGATCATCAAGGCTCAAATCATAAATTGTCATGTCAATTTGGTCATCATCATGTACTTCTTTGACGTGGCCGCCTTTATCGAATGGGCAAGATCTATGACAGAACAAGCCTCTAAGGGCAGTGGTGTTGGATGAGGAAGAATCTATAAACTTATCCTTTCTTCTTGAAACCATGAGTGAAAGAATAATAGTAGTGATTAGGAAGAAATAAGCAAAAATGCTTGTGAAATTTGAAAAAATGTTTGAAAAACTAAGAGAGAATTAGTAGAGGAAGAAGATAGATTGCAATTTTAGTGTGAGAATGGAGTGGAAATGGCCTCCTTATTTATAGTGGAGGGCCAAATTTTTTTGGACCCAAAAGCCCTTAAATTATAGTTTTTAGGATGGGTAGAAGTGTAATTCTAAGGTAAAAAAAACTTGAGAAATTTGCGGGGCATTGAGTGTGATTATGCCTTTTTTAATTTGGTCAGGTGACCATTGGAGCAGTTGTAGCTTTCTATTAGACTCGGAGTGATTGTGCCTGGGTCGAGCTGGTCACGGTTTGTGTCTGGGCAATTTTTTTTTTTTTGGGTGAATTGGGCCGTGCCAAGTTCACTTTGGGTCCACTCCTTCTCCAAGACCACACACATCACGCCCTTAGTCCAACATTTCTTGTGCCTGTGCTGAATCGGGCTTTGAACGACCCATACTTGGTCTAACATCGAGCTAGGCTTGGCCTGGGTGAACTAAAACTGACTCGATGCCCACCTCTAACCAAGCCTTTATGCCCAAGTCACCACATTAGGCCTTGGTTCTATGCTAGTCAAAATGAAAGCTAAATCTCTTACCTCAATTAAGCTAGAAATAGCAAGACCAAGCTACCAGAAGCAAACTATTTTAAGAAACTAAGTACCCTGGGCTCTAAGACAAATTCAACACATATAGCACCAAAATAAGCTTAAATAAGATAGATGTAACCTGAAAAGCAACCCATAGACCAAAAGCAACAAGGATTAAAAGGTTGCCTCAAACCCTAGAGCTATAATTCCTTAGAAACCCAACAAGAAGTGCTGACAAGTGCCACCCTTAGCTAGAACAAGCTTTAGCTCACTTGGGTACCTCAAAAGCCTTTAATTTTCACCAAAGAATGAAGGTTATGAGGAGATTTGAGCAAGTTCCCATGGTGGAGCAAAGAACACAAGAAATTAAGGTTTGGTACAGATAATGAATAACACCCAACTACTCTCACAAATTTTTTTTGAAGCGAGACTCATCCTTGTACCTCAACTTCTATCATTTTGTCAAAATTACCCAACCTTGCTACATATTTTTAGATAGTTTCTAGACTTACGCAATTTTTCCCTAGCTTTGGGTTCTAAGCTTCCTACGCCCAATCTTATGAGCTATAAAAACAAAATTATCACTATGGAATTTGGAATTACCAATTTGCCCTTAATGACTCTTAGGCACCAAATGTGACTTAGAAACCACCTAATCTTTAGTAAGTAACTTGCTTGATTTTTCTAATTCACAATAACATAACGTGTTTAAACTAGGGCATCACTTATGTATGCACTTCAATTGACATTCTGGCTAGGAAGGTCGTAACAAAAAACCAATGAAGTTCTTTGAAATTGAGTTCCATGAAGTTGCTAAGAACTTAAACATAGACATAATATAACCTGACATAGATGTTAGTGTTGATCGAATAAAGGTCAATCTCCCAGCATTGTTGAGCCTTTTCCACTTCCAACTTTTGAATTAAGCTTTAATCTTATTAGAAAAAAAATGAAATCAGGTAGTCTTAGAAAAATTGGTCGGGCGTCAAAATCGCAAAAAATAATTTCGGTCTCACTAACAATTCAAAATAAATAAATTTATACTATAGTGGTGAAAACCAAGTTTTTTTCTTTGCTTTGGGAAAGCACCACAGATGGTGCGCACTTTTATTAAACCAAAATGCCTAGTGGCACTTACATACAGACCAGGGGCCTATAGAAAGAACCAGGTTGAATCCTAAAGAAAATTTTTTTAACTAAAAACTTCCTATTAGAAAACTAAAAAGATTTAAGGGTTTTTTTAATTGAATGGTAAAATAAACTAACTGAAGAATTAAAAAAAAATTAACCAATATTAAAAATGCGAAGTTCAAAGTTGATTATCTATTCTAGTTACACAATTGAACATTGAAGGAAAAGATTTCTTCAATCCAAGCAAATAAACATGACTCTCTTTAAAGCTAAAAAGAATCCAAGAAATTCAACAGTAAAATTAACCAGAAAAAGCTTCAAATTAATTTATTAAGTTCAAGCATCTAGATATTGAAAAGCAATTTTTAATCAACTCAAAATTAGCATCAACAATAATAAACCAAAAGTTTATTTTAAACAACAATCCAAAAACTTGAACAATTCAAAGTATCTTACTTCTCCTGTATGAAATAATCAGAAATTAAAATAATCTACTGTTAAATTCACTTACTTCTAATTTGAATTCTTCACAACCAAGTGGTTTGAAAGAAAACCAAATAAATTTGCAATCACAAAACTAATCCAACAAACAAGAATAGGAAAATTAATTGCAATAAATCTGAATCTTGAAAAAATAAGTACTTGAATTTAAAGAAAAATTTAACAAACAGAATCAATTCTCACAACTGGTATTGGTGATGGAAATTGTCCCCTTGAATTAAACCAGAAAACTACTCAGCTATGTTTGGAATGAAAAACCAGTGAAAAGAAAAAGCCCAAAACCATACATCTCCTTTGTTTTTTAGCTTTTCCAGTTGCCAGCCTTTTAAAATTCTTGAAAGACAATACTCTCCTTGAGAATGAAGTTCAAGCTTACTAGGATACCTTTTTAACTTGGAAAATTCTTTTTGCTTTTAAGTAGAGCCACACACAATTATCCCTATGGCTGCTGCAGACACTAGGAGTCCCAATCCCAAATGGGGCTGATTCTTCTTTATAGCTTCACTTAGACATTTTATCGATCACCTTTTATGAGTCAAGTTATTGGAGAGCCAGTTGCCTTCTTCGTACAAAGCTTTGACTTAAACAGATAAAAGCAGCTCCGGAGCTTTGCTTAGAATGAAATCTCAGCTGCTTCGGACAATGGCGGAACGGGACAATGGCAACTGGTCGATGGTGAGCACTGGTTCGGACAGCAAGAAAACTGAAGCAATTAAATTGCTAGAGGCCTTCAATTGTTGTTTCAATCTCAATTGAAAGCAGCAAATTGAAACAAATCAAGAGAAAGAAAATAGAGACAGCAAGCGACATTGAAGTTGCTCCAGGCATGCATAAAAAGGCTGGTTCTAAAGTAGCAAAGTGGAACTTTGCTTCTTCGAAGTCCAAAACGCACCATTCCCATTACTCTCTTCCTAAAAGTATTACAAAAATGCTCCACTAAAAAGAAATTCTCCACGCATGAAAATTTAGGTGCCAAGCAAACAAAAGCAATTTATATTTTCCTCTAGTCTTTCCTTTGCTCCTTTAAAAATAAAAAATAAAATAAAATAAAATTATTAACATCCCTATTAGCTTAATAAATCGAAACAAAAGCTAATAAAATTGTGAAATTAATATATATAAATTATACACTCATCAAATTCCCCCTTACTTAGCTTTTGCTTGTCCTTTGACAAAACTTAAAGTAAAAGAAACCTAAAAGTGATAACAATATACTTTTGAGCTAAAGATGGTAAGTTAATTTCATTTTCAAGGGTCTTGAAAATTCAACAAGAGGAATTAAGCATGCAACCTATTTGGCAATAGCAACTTAAAACAAAATAAGTTCATGAAAATAATTTCTTCACAAGCTAGCAACACTCAGCTTTCAAAACTTGAGAAAAACATTCAACTTATGCACAAAGTAAAGAGAACAAACCAAGTAGGTAAGAACTCCAAAAGTGAAACTGGCCTTATCACAGACCTATAGAAAATAAGAAATCAGTTGAGAATTTATTCTTGTTCTCAATCTAATTGATTTTTTTTTATTTTTTTTTGTTCCGCTTTTTAACGAGTGTATAATAAGGGCTTTGTCATACCCATGCTACTAACTCAATAGAATTCCAAAGCGGTCTTTGACCATACTAATGTTTCTTGTACCTTTTCGAGCAGTGGTTAACTCTTATCTTAGGATAAGACCTATATTTACTTCAATTCCCAGAAACAACGGAGCAACAACTTTTTATTCATTAGAACATAACAATTTAGAATTTTTTTTTCTCAAGTGATTCAAATCATCCATCAACTGAGCAAACCGCATATCCAACTTAATAAGCTCATAATCTAACAAGGTTTGAATCAATGTACTAAGCACACAAATTTGATGCAAAAACTAGCTTATCAAGATAATCATCAACTAGTTTTATCAAAATTGTAAAAATAGTTTAAAAATATGATTTGAGAGTTGCACAAAGACTAATAGATTACTGACATAACACTCAAGCTAAGCATTCAAAAACCAAAAAGTGAAATTAGTTTAACAATTCAGATTAATGCTTAAAAGTATGAATAAAAAAATTTAGTTTAAAAATTTTGAAAAAAAAATTTAGGGCACAAGCTATTCATTCTCCCACACTAAAGTAGAACATTGTCCTTAATGTTCACAATAAAAACACAAATGGGGAAAAGAAAAAGTACTGCCCTGATAGTTGTTTTTGCAGTAATTCATAGCCCAGAACTATACTTTAGCTTGATATCTCTATGGTTCGCTTCACTTTTAGTCTGAAAAAGTATTCCCTGACCAAGAAAACATATTATGAGAATATTAAAAATCTGAAAAACTAAAGTAGGAAAATAAAAATAAAAATAAAAATAAAAGAAAAAAAATCCAGATTGTTTGTGGCATAATACCACACTTGGGTTGCCTCCCAAAAGTGCCTTTCTTTATTGTCTTTGGCTAGACAACCTACTTTCTACATCAGCTTTACTCCTAGATAGGAGTAACTAAGTGAATCTCCTCCATATAAGAGATAACAATATTTTCAAGAAAATGTTTCAACCTATGACTATTAACTTTAAAAACTTTATTAGTCTCCATACTTTCAATTTCAATAACACTATAAGGAAAAGTATTCACTACAAGAAACGGACCAATCCATCTAGATTTCAACTTACCTAGAATGAGCTTTAATCTTGAATTAAAAAGTAATACCTTTTGACCATTAGAAAATTGTTTGTGATTCAACCGCTTGTCATGTAGGTATTTTGTGCATTCCTTGTACATGCTAGCATTGTCATATGCTTCTAGCTTGATTTCCTCCATCTCCTGAAGTTGCAATTTTCTTTCCTTTCTAGCTTTTTTTCAGATTCAATTTACACTACTTAATAGCCCAAAAGCATAATATTCAATTTCAACAGGTAAATGGCACAACTTACTATAAACTAATTGATATGGTGACATCTTAATCAGCATTTTGTATGTTGTCCGGTATGACCATAGTCCATCCTCCAAGTGCAGACTCTAGTCCGTTCTATTTGGATTGACTACTTTCTCCAAAATGCTCTTTATCTCTCAGTTCAAAACTTCAACTTGCTCATTGGGTTATGGGTGGTAAACAATGGCTACTCGATGATGCACCCCATATTTCCTCATAAATGCTTCAACAATATGATTGCAGAAGTGCCTACCTTGATCATTAATAATTGCTCTAGGAATTCCAAACCTACTAAAAAAGTTAGACTTGAGAAATCTTACAATAACCTTAGAATCATTAGTACAGGTAGCTTTTGCTTTTACACATTTTGAAACAGAATCCACAGTAAGCAATATACAAACAAATCCAAAATAGTTAGGAAAGGGTCCCATAAAATCCCTTCCCTATACATAAAAAAGCTCACAGTATAACATAGGGGTTTGAGGTATTTCATTTCGGTTGGATAAATTTCCAAATCTTTAACATTTTTCACAAGTCTTATAAAATTGTTAAGAATCCTTAAACAATATTTCCCAATAAAACTCGCTATCCAAAATTTTTGTAGCTATCCTATTAGGACCAAAATGTCCTCCACAAGTATAACTATGATGATAAGTAAGAATGGAATGAATTTCATCATTAGGTACACATCTATGAATAATTTGATCAGAACTGATTTTCCAAAGATATGGTTCATCCTATATATAATATTTAGAGTCATTTTTTATTTTGTTCCTTTTTGCTTTAATCAAGTCTTTCGATAAATTTTTAGCAGCTAGGAAATTAACAATATTACTAAACCAAGGCTCCTTACCTTGCACCTGTAGAAGTTGCTTATCAGGAAACAATTCTAAACTGGGCAAAGCCACTTTTTTATGCACAAGTCAGCTCAAATGGTCGGCCATAAAATTATAAGCTCATTTCTTATCCTTGATCTCTAAGTTGAACTCTTGCAATAACAGAACCTAGCGTATCAGTCTTATTTTATATTTCTTTTTTTTTTCCAACAAGTACTTCAACGTTGCATGATTAGAAAAAACAATTTCTTTAGATCCTAGTAAATATGATCAAAATTTATCTAAAACAAAAACAATAGCTAAAAGCTCATTTTTTGTAGTTGAATAATTGCATTTAGGCAGGATTCAATGTCCTTGACATGTAGTAGATGACATGGTTGTTCCTCCTAATCATTTGGCGAAGTACATCTCCTACAACATATTTACTGGCATCGCACATGATCTCGAAAGGAATGTCCCAACTAAGAGGCTGTATAATCAATGCAAAGATAAACAACTTCTTCAACTTGTCAAAAGCAACTTTATAGTCCTCTCCGAAATTGAAGGGCACATCTTTTTATAACAACTTTGTGAAAGGTTGTGCAATCTTTGAGAAGTCCTTAATGAAATGCTTGTAAAAATGTGCATGGCCAAGAAAACTATGAATCTCTCACTCATTTGTCGAATAAGGTAAATTTGCAATTAGGTATACCTTGGCCTTGTCAACTTCAATACCCCTAGCTAAAACCATTGTTGGTAATTCAAATGAGTTTCATGCTATTAAATTAGCATGCATTAGGATCGGATTGCAGAAATAATCACACAGGTACCTTGTTTTTTAAATTCCACAAACGTAGAATTCTCCAAGCTTTACACGCTCGAATTTTTTCTTTTCCAATTGCACTATACGTCACGTATGTCTGTTGTATGTTGTTATTAATGCATAGCAACTCTTTTTATAGGCAAATTTGGGTAGAGATCAAAATGTGGCATGGGACCCCTTGGGATATCTTAATCCTATCAAATTAGTCAATAACTAATTTGTTATTTACAATTCAGTATAACATTTTGTACAACCTTGTAAAATCTCTCAAGAGTTCAAAGATAATTCACAAGTGCCTATATGTTTTATTCCATTCTGTTCACCGTCCAATACTGTTGCACATAATCCGAACTAGACTAACCACATCCAAATCATGGCACTATCAATAAGGAATAGAATATATGCACTCTTCAAGTTTATCTGAACTTAAACAATTTAGAAAAATATTTATAAAATCTATATATACTACTTATATATAATTTTATATACAAAATAATATTTCTGAAAACAACATTTTTCTAAATCAACCACATGGATTTCTTCATCTGAAAAAACCAAGAGACATACTCCACAATATTCACTCTTCCTTTAAGAGCGGTGAATTTCATGTTGAATAATCATGAACTTAACATGTTAACAGTTATGTAATCCAATATGTCCAAGTATATCCTATATTAGGTATCATTGGTTGACATATGAAAATTACATAATGCATACATTTAAATTCATATTATTCTTAAGTCTACGGAATAAATAATATTTGCTCATTCTCAACAGTTGAAGGTCTAAGAGTAATTGATTTGGTCCTGTTCAAATATTTATCTCCATAAATATTCATATACACATTAAGAATCAATATTCCAGTGTTTGGGACAAATCACTCTATCTCATATAGTAATATCATATGTGTAATTTTTTATGAATAACTAACTCATGTATATACTCATATTTGTGAACACCTTTCAAGAACTATAAGACAAAAGCAAATCCCATGTGACATGATCTCTATCATCCATCAATCCATATATAATATAGTTCTATAGGTTTATCTTAGGAGGCGATAAAATATAAATCAATGAAAAATAACATAACTTTATCAAATCAATAACAAAGTTTAACTTGGCTTTGATGAGCACAATAAAACTTTTAATCTCCTATTAACGATTCAAAGCCAAACAACAATTATTCTAAGACCCATTTCCTTTATGTGTTTCCCAAAAATGTTTTGAGACAACGATTTAGTCAGTGGGTCTGCCATGTTCTCTACTAAAGCAATCTTTGTAATGCTTGCATCTCCTCTTTTGACAATTTCTCTTACCAAGTAAAATTTCCTCGATATGTGCATCATGCGTTGAAGAGCACGGGGTTCTTTGACTTGTGCAATAGCCCCAGTGTTATCACAGTATAGAGTAATCAGAGATTCTATGCTTAGAACAACTCTAAGTTTCTGATTTAACTTCTTAATCCAAACAGCCTCTTTTGCTGCTTCAGAAACGATAATGTATTTTGTAATGCTCGTAAAATCCCAAGTAATTAAGCCTTGGCCTATGAGGATTTAGGGCTTAAGAATTTTTCCTAAATTGGAAATTAAGCTTATTGAGTTTAGAAGACACTAAATTAAGTGGGACCGGGGAGTATGATGAGTGTTGGACAGTCTCAGAATTTAAACTTGGCTTAGGCCAAGTAAAATGATGAAAATTTAATATGAGGGACTCAATTGGACAAAAGGGACTTTTTGTGGTTGGGCTTAATTGCCCAAATGCAATGAATTGAGGGACTAAAGGGGGGGATTAACCAATTTTAAAGGCATTGGATGCCATGGCTGCCACCTTTCTCCATTTCCCATTATTTTAATCCATCTCCCTTCCAACTCATCATTTAAGATTCTTTCCTCTACCTACTTGTCCCCCACTTTTGACAAATTCTCTCAACTTTTACCAAATTCTTTCAATTTGTCCCCTACTTTTGACTATCTCACCCACCACCCACACAAGTCTTCCAATTTGTCTCCTACTTTTGACTATCTCATCCACCACCAACAAAAGTCTTCCAATTTGTCCCCTACTTTTGACTATCTCACCCACCACCCACACAAATCTTCCAAGTTAAAATTCAACTCTGCATACCATCCTTAAATGGATGGACAGACTAAAAGGACCATTCAAACCCTGGAGGATATGGTAAGATGTTGTGCCATAGATTTCCAAGGAGAATGGGATAGATATTTTCCTTTAGTGGAGTTTTAGCACAACAATAACCATCACTCAATGATTGGCATGGCACCCTGTGAGGCACTTTATGGAAGGAGGTGCTTAACTCCACATTGTTGGCATGAGCTAGGAGATAAGTTGGAAATAGGCCCAGAACTCATAAGAAAGACTATTGGGAAGATTAAGCTAATCTAGGAAAGGATTAAGGCTACCAACAATAGGCAAGAAGCATATGCCAACCAAAAGAAAAGAAGGGACTTGGAGTTCCAAGTAGGAGATCGAGTATGGTTGAAGGTATCTCATATGAAAGGAGTAATAAGGTTTGGCAAGCAGGGAAAATTAGCCCTGAGCTAAGTAGGACCATACTTAATACTCGCAAGAGTAGGAAACATAGCCTACAAGTTAGAGCTACCCCCTGAGCTAGGGCATGTACATGACAGCTTCCATATGAGCTTATTGAAAAAGTGTGTCTTTGATCCTAAACAAGTGGTGCATGTCATTAGTGTTCCCATTACCCAAAATCTCACATATGAAAAAGAACCAATTCGGGTATTGGCAAGAGACACTAGGAAGCTTAGGAGTAAATGGATACTTATGGTAAAAGTCCAATGGACTAACCATTTTGAGGAGGAGCCCACATGGGAAGTGGAAGCTGAAATGTTTAAGAGCTATCCTAACATATTCCCTAAGATCCTAGGAAATTTGGAGGACCAAATTTCTTAAGGAGGGGAGTATTGTAATGCCCGCAAAATCCTAAGTAATTAAGCCTCAGGCTATGAGGATTTAGGGCTTAGGAATTTTTCCTAAATTGGGAATTAAGCTCATTGAGTTTGGGAGACACTAAATTAAGTGGGACAGGGGAGTATGATGAGTGTTGGACACTCTCAGAATTTAAACTTGGCTTATGCCAAGTAAAATGATGAAAATTTAGTGTGAGGGACTCAATTGGACAAAAGGGACTTTTGGTGGTTGGGCTCAATTGTCCAAATACAAGGAATTGAGGGACTAAGGGGGGATTAGCCAATTTTAATGGCATTGGATGCCATGGCTGCCACTTTTCTCCATTTCCCATTATTTTAATCCACCTCCCCTCTAACTCATCACTTAGGATTCCTTCCTCCACCTACTTGTCCCCCCATTTTTGACAAATTCTCTCAACTTTCACCAAAGTCTTCCAATTTGTCCCCTCCTTTTGTCTATCTCACCCAGATTTGTCCCCTACTTTTGACTATCTCACCCACCACCCACACAAATCTTCCAATTTGTCTTCCACTTGTCTCCTACAAAAAAAAATCACAAGCTCACTCATTTTCTCCCTTCATGGCCAGCCATTACATGCCCATTAGGCTCCCAAATTCATTCATTTTACTCCTCCTCATCTCTCTCTACAATCTCTCACTACAACTCCCTCATTTTTTCTCTCAAATTTTGCGTTAAACTCTAAAACACTCTTCCAAACTTCTTCCATTTAAATTCAGCCAAGACTCATTTCTTGAACATCCTTGAGCTTTTACCAAGTGTTTTTTGTGTCTACAAACTCTTAAGAACACCCCGAGCAAGAATCAAGAAAAAGATTGAAAGAAGGGGACATTTTTGGAAACCATCAAGCAAGAGAAGTTTCGGCCAAGTCTTGTTCTTGGCATTTTTATGTTTGAAGCTTGTGTTCTTGATACACATAAGCTTCCAAAGCCTTCCAAGGCAGGAAATCAAGTGGTGGATTCAAGAAAAGATTAGTGAGAGCTTGATGGAAATTAATCCGAAGGATTCAGCCATACTTCTTTCGTTTAAGGTATTGTGTGTTCTACCAAGTGTTCTTGGTATTTCCCATGTTTGTAAGTTATGTCAAGCAAGAATATGGCTTGCTAACTTTCTACCCTTGTAGGATCTTAAGCTAGAAGAGAAGTTCTAGTTACAACAAGCAAGGAAAAACAAAGAACTAAGCTTAAAAGTTTTCAGGCAACAAAAGCTGCGAACGGTTTTGGTAAGAATTCTTATACTCTTTGAGTATTCGGGCCCTTGGATGATGGATATTGGATGCCATGTGATCCTAAGAAGGCTACAGAGGGTTATGTTTTGTTACTTAGGCAACTCTATGATAGCTAGCTCCACACAAGCATTACGTTTAGGAGTTGAGTTGGCCAACTCAATTCCCAAGCATAAAGAGCTCAGATTTTAAAATGGATTAATAAAATGGTTAACCTAAGAAATGAGAAATATGGATCATGCTTATTATGCCTGCCAGGGTAATAAGGTGTTAAGTGGTGTGTGTGTTGTGTGCTTTTATGTTTGGTTGTGCATGCTAACTCCCGATTATTATTATTATTGTTATTGCTATATGTCTTGTGTTTTTTTTTCTTAGTGTTTTCTTTGCAGGAGTATGGAATATTTGTTGCCATGCCATGTTATTCTTGGCTGTGTTAGGCTTTGGAAGCCATTGGAATCCTTACTGAGTTTATAACTCACCCGCCTTTCTCTACTTTTGTAGGAAAAGGCTTACTTGAAAAGCACTAAGGTCAAGAGTATTTTATACCCTTTCTGTTGGTAAAGGTTTGTGTACATATGTATTTGCTCAATATTCTAAGCATTCTAAGTGTTATGGGTTACTTGTGTAACAAGCTAATAAGTGTGGACTTTATGTGCAGGACCCGGAGTCTAGATTGTTGGAACAAAGTCTCTAAGGTGAAAAGTGTGTTCTTTGGCTCTTTGTGTGGTTCGCCATATTTGCACATGTGCTATTATGTTGGTCTTGTCTAAATGACCAAACCTATGATAAAAATGAACTTTAAGAACTTTTGGCCATAATATGTGTTAATGGCTTGTATATAAATTGTTGGACCTTTGGTGGTCATCAACATTTTGGGCCTAAGTAATGTTGATGATGGATTTGCATAATCGTACGTTTATAAGCCTATGCTTGATTATGAAAAACATGTGCATGATAAACAAACTTTTCAAAGCTTGATTTGGTGTTTTGGTTGCCATGCATGTACTTGGCTATGTTTGATAATGAGCTTGAAATGAACAAACAAGTTCCATATAAGTACTAGCTTGTTTCCAAGAGCACAATATAAATCTTTAAGTAACTAATTAATGAGCTAGTACTAGTAATGTCATAGGGTTCATGCCTATATGTTTTGATAAGGAATAAATGCCCCCTTTGTTGAATTCCGCTGCATGGTTAAGTAATTGAACCTGAATCGGCCAGGGCTAAGTTGGGCATGACATATTTTGCCTCGGTTGTAGAGTCAGCCACAGTACTTTGCTTGAAGCTTCTTTAATTAAAGAACCCACCATTCAGTCCATAAATGAATCCAAAATTTGATTTTCCATCATCTGGATCAGATTGGAAGTCAGAATCAACATATCCTTTTACTTCCAATGAACCACCACCATAGACTAAGCAATAATGCTTTGTCCTGTTAAGATATTTCAGAATATGCTTAACAACGGTCTACCCAGTGAGTAGAATACCATCAACATATAGGACATGAAATGTGATAGCACTCATTTGCATCTTTTTATAAACACAAGCTTTATCTGGACTTTGTGAAAAGCCAAATTGTTTGACTATCTCATCAAAATGGATGTTCCAGCTTCTAGAAGCCTGTTTAAGTCCATAAATGGACCTATTCAGCTTACATACTAATTGTTCCTCCCTGCTAAATACAAATCTTGTAGGTTGATTCATATAGATATCATCTTCAAGATACCCATTCAAGAAGGCCATTTTCACATTCATTTGCCATATCTCGTAGTCATAGTATATAGCAATGGCTAATAGAATCCTGATAGATTTAAGCATGACCATTGCGAAAAGGTTTCCTTATAATCAATTTCTTCCTTTTGATTATACCCCTTTACCACTAATCTTGCTTTTAAGGTTTCCACTTTTCCATCAGGTCCTCGTTTCCTCTTATAAACCCATGTACAACCAATGGTCTTAATATTGGTTGGTGGATCTACGAGAGTCCAAACCTGATTCTTATGCATAGAATCCATTTCTGAATTCATAGCATCAATCCATCTATCTCTGTTAACATCCTTTATTGCCTCCTCATAGGTTCTAGGATCTTGTTCACAATCTTCTAAAATCATTGTGAATGTCTCATTCAGAAACGTCAAAGTTTGAGGTAGACGAACAATCTTACAACTTTTACGAGTAGACTCTAAAAGAGTATCAACTCAAGTACTTTTAATAGTAGCAGCACTATCAAATGTTTTGGTTAACTCTTGTAAAATAATCCCATTGTCTTTGCTAGGGTCAACCACAAAATCTTCTTCCATGAAGACCGCATCTCTACTAACCTATTGGGCAACATGGCAGTGGCTGTATTGACATAATTGCCTCTTTCAGGTTGTCACTGATTTCCAGCCTTGCATCTTTCTCTGTTTTGCCATTTTTTTATACAAAATCCAACTTATCTCCTACAAAATTTTGCTCAAAACCATCTTGGACAATTAGGTCAATGATATCCATAAGATAAATAGATTCAAAATTTTCTGGGTATTTCATAGCTTCAAAAATATTCAAAGTTCATATTTCCTTATCAAATTGAAAAGATAAAGTCTCTCCTTGAACATTTGTTTTAGTCCTAGCTGTTTTCATAAATGGTCTATGTAACAAAATGTGATATGAACTCGAAGCAAACTTATCATTCATATGAATAATATAAAAACCAGCAAGAAAAATAGCTTATTTACTTGAAGTAGAACATCCTCAACCACACCTTCATGATATTAATTAGACCTATCAGCTAGTTGAATGGCTACTCTTGTACTTTTCAAAGGTCTTAAGTTCAAAGCTTTGTAAATTGACAATGGCATAACATTAATCGAAGCTCCTAGATCTAGCATAGCTTTTTCCACCTTAAAATTACCTATTATACATAGTATAATAAACATACTAAGGTCCTTACACTACTGAGGCAACTTCCTTTGAATTATTGCTAACACATTCTCCCAAACTTTGATTGTCTCATCAGTCTGCAGCTTCTTTTTTGTTGGTGCATAGTTCCTTCAGAAACTTGGCATACCGAGGCACTTGCTTGATTGCATCCAGCAAGGGTATATTACTTTGATCTCCCTAAAAGTCTCAAGAAATTACTACTCGGTCTTCTCTTTCTTTGATTTTGCCAACCTACCAGGAAAAGGATGTGGGATCAGGATTTTTTATTTTAGAAAATTTGGCTTATTACTTACCTCCTAAGTTTGTGCATCAGAAGTTTTTGGCCAGGGGCCATCTTTGTCCTTTTTAGGTGGTACAATTTTTGATGTGGTGGTTTGCATTTCTTTGCCACTTTGAATGGTCATGGCATTAGCATGCTCTCTTCGGTTGATTTCAATTTGAGACTGCAACCTTCCTTGTTCAGCTTCAATTTTGTTTCCTGGGGCTGCCAATTATGAAATTTGGTTCCCCAAGTCTTTGATGCTAGCTCTTGTTTCCTACTAAAACATTTTTTAGTGTTAATGGCTAAAGCTTTAATAATATTCCCTAATGTTATACCTGAACTTGGTGCTTGGTTCTGTGATGGAAGGGCTGATTCATTATAATCGACAGATGGCTACTGTGGTTGGTTGTTTGTGTTAATGTTGTGCCCAAAAGCCAATCATGAGATTATTGTATTTTGCATATTGAGTCATGATACGTTATTATGGTATTAACCCAGTAATTGTGTTGTTTTGCTTTTGTGTGACATAATCAAACATAATTATAACCCTATAATAATAATATTCTTAAACGTCTCTGGTATAGTATTATTGTGGAGTGGGTTGCAATAATACATAAAGACTAACATGTGTGGAGACTAATATGAGATATGTAGTCAACATATCTGTACAAGTTGGAGAACTTTTGTACTGGACCGACCTACCATGAGAATGCTACATGGATCGTTACATGAGTGTCATAAGTGATTCTTATAGTGATCATGGTATATGCAGTCCTTTGACCTAAGGTCATCAAGGTTCCTTACATGTGAGTCACATACTTTGATACTTCCTTTTGTTGCTCATAACTGAGTGAACATGAAGGTGGTCATTAAGTATGTCACATGTCACGTGGATGGCTTTGTATGATCAAGATGGGATTTGTCCCTCCTATGTAATGGGAGTGGTCTCTTTAGTCCTTTGATTGAGTGAGACTGAGAAAATGAATGACTATGCTTGGATGAGTTGTATGGGATATCAATATCATTAGTTTTAGTCAATTTACTCGGTAATCAAGAAACCTTAGATTGGATTGTATGAGAGTATGGTGGAATAGGGCCCCAGTGCACTGATTTACTAACACTGGTAGGCTCTTTGGGAACTATGATCCCACTTAAGTTACAATTGGCTAGTTATTACTCATGAAGTATCTTAAATCGTTACATGCAACTAGTTACTTAGCCTACCCTGCATAGAAAATATGCATGCATCATCCTAGCTATGCAATAATAATCAAATAAAACAATATTAAAAATAGTGCCACGACAATTAACGAAAACACAATTCAAAACAAGCCAAGACATAAAACTTTAGTTACTTTAACTTCAAGTAACAACTGTGTGCATACATCTCAAACATATATGCACCCAAATGTAACCCTAGTGTTATACACACTAATGGACACTAGTAGAGGAAATCTCTTTGTATGAAAATACCATACACATAAAAGAAGCAACATAAATCTACTAAGATCTGTCCTTAGCTCTTCATCCAAGCAAGCTAGCTTCAAGTGATGAGCCATACTTTTCTTGTACTTTCATAGCCTCAAACTATAAGGAAAATACTTTGGTCAATACTAGCTTATGCTGTAAGTAACCTAGTAACACACAAGGTTTCCCACTCAAGGAGCACATTTGAATCAATGAAACTTAGCCTTAATAGCTACCCCTTACCAACTATTAAGCATGACTAGCCCATTTAATACCTATATAACACTTAAGGGATGAGTACTGAATAGTACTCAATAAGGGATTTGGCACCCGCAAGGGGAAAACAATGCAAGCATGCAAAGCACAACAAACAAATATATACATATATATAACATACAAAACAAAACAAGCAACCAACTAGCATAACCAGAAACAAGAATAAAAACAAAAAACAATGCAAATAATGGATGGATGGATGGATGAGTGAAATATGCTCATGCAAATGCACTTAGGACTTCCTTACACTCGTATACTAGACTTGTCGTGAGCTCTTACAACTAGGGTACTTAAATACTAGCCCTCGTATCTTTTGCTAGCACTTAAATAACCCCATAAAGTCTTCTTACGAGTGCCTTAGAGTAAGTCATCACTTACTCAACCCTTGCCTGCCTTGATGAGCGACTTAGAGCAAGTTATCACTTACTCCACTCTTGCCCATCTTTTCCCCTTAACTCATTGTGTAGGGTAGTTGTCTTATGTGGTCCAACTTACTTTTAGTGGCTTATTTACCAAACCATAAAGTTTGGTCAGGATCCTCTTAGGTTTTCTCTTCATTGCCCAAAGGTTTAAGACCTATCATTTGGGCCAACAAATAAGCCGAAACCCACCTTAATCTCCTTAGTGCTCCCTTAACAACTTGAGCACTTTAACCCCCTTAGTTACCATTCCTTATTCTACCTTAACCACACCACTTAGCTACCACCTAAATAATGCATAATTCCCAACTTAAGAATGAGTTCTAGACCCAACCGAGGCTATGGAACATCTTAGAATGGCCTAAGGATAATAACTGAGAGATTGAGACATTCTTAGGATGCCCTAAGCTTGAGGGACTTATGCCTTGGCGACACCATCGATGACGTGTCACCAATGGCTTCAATGCTCAGGTTCTCGGAAGATTGCTAGCAATGCATCGCCAATTCATGTCACCATCAGTGATGTGTCACCAAATGGTGTCACCAATGTTCTACAGTATTGCGCGACAACGTGCGAACTTGCACAAAACTTGTTCAATCTTTCCAATCCCAAAGCCAATTCACCTGGGTCTTATTTCTACTTCATTGTCACATGTAATACTACATTTCTATGCATTATTTAAGCTTAATTAACTTAAATCCCTTACCTCAAATCATCCTTAAAGCAAGAAACAAACAACAAGCAACATGCGCATATGAGCTCCATAGAGTTCCTTTGAGTTCCAAGCTTGAATTTAACCAAATTGGACACCAAGAGGAAAAAGTTAAGGCCATTTCTAACCATTTAACAAGCTTAGAACTAAACCACAAGGGTCAAATACGTTTACCTTAGGGTTTAAACAAAAAACTTGCAAGAACAACTCCAAATGCACCAAATTCACCAAAAATGAGCTAAGGGCTTGTTGCGATGGCTGTGGGACCTTCAATTTTCATGGAAATTTGGGTAGAATAGGAGGTTTGGTGGTGGAGAGCTATGGAGGAGAGGGAGCCACTAAAATGGCAAATGGAGGAGATGATGAATAGTGTCATCCTTCTTCCATTATATAGCCAAATACTTATCTACTTGACACTTTGGCCCTCAAACTTAACATTGATTCACTTAGGCTACTTAAAATCTTCCTACACCAACACTCCTTGGTCCTATAGAAAGGTTTTTCTTACCCAAACACTTTGCCCTAAAGCCTCTTAAGTCATTTAAGCTATTATAAGGCATAATAGCTCAATTTCTCACTTGGTACATTGTTATCCCTTAATTTTCACTTTTGGTTCAAATGACTAGAAATACCTATGGTCTTAACTTAATTAGCTCAAAACACTTGCATGAACTTAATTTCACTAAAATTATGGTCATGCCACTACTTTGGGCCAAAATTACCATTTTGTCCACTTTGCCCTTTAGGTGCCAATCACACTTTGGAACTCAAGTTAACCTTACTTAGCTTGCTTTCCTTGCTTAATAAAACTTATTTGAGAAAAATAACTTTGGAATTCCTTACCTCTGTAGTCGAGCTAGGGGAGGTATTTGGAGAGCCTTTATAGAGAGTGTCCATTTCATGTCTCATGTTCGGTCTTGATATCTTGGACAAAGGGACAATGACATATATGAATAAAGATCATAGAGGTTTAGTGAAATTATCAACTATCTTGTCACTTAGGTAGCAATGATGTGTTGCTAGATACAACTCATTGTTTATGATCATAAATTTGATTTATGATCATTGCCAATATGATAGGAGCATATTGGGTCGCACACTTAAAGCCAATTGGATTATTTGAGTGCATGGCCCAAATTGTTTGGTTTTGGTTTCATGATAATTTCGAATTAATAATTGGTCCAAAGGTTAAGCCATTATGAAGCCTGATATTAGGCCTAATTCGAGTAGGGTTTTGAAACCTATTAGGCTTGAAAGTTAAGCTTAACTATATATACATCTTATAGTGAGAATTTTTGTAGCCCCAACTCTAGCCACCTAAAGGATGAAATCAGAAGGATTCTGAAAAGTTCTAGCAGCACTCTTGTCTTGCTTTTCCTTGGAAGACACAAGCTAGCATTACAAGCGTAAGAAGAATGCACCTCCCGAAACATAGAGGAGGTGTGGTGATCCGAGTGGTTTGTGTGGAGACTGTAGAGAGCTTGAATGTGTCAACTGTTTAAGTTTGTGATTTGACTCAACAGTTGGGTGAAAGATCCTAGCCAACTAGGTACAAAAATTTAGAACACCCAATTTACATCATTTCACTTGGATCTTGAATGGTTCGATTAGTTTCCGCTGCATTTGTTTGGCTTCCAAAACCCTACAGTTTAGTTGCCCATATCTTATATTCGGGTGGTCGCTCCAACCAAGGTTATATTGATTGGCATAGGGGTCATACTTTTTTGGTTGGTTAACAAACCCTGCTTACCACACTCACTTGAGATGTTGTATCCTCTTGTAATTATGGGCATGAGTTAGTAATGTGTCCTTAAGTAGAGCAAATGCCACAAACTCTAGGATTCTAAACCTGTCCTAAAGCAACTTGTCTAATAAGGGAGGTTAGTTCAGAAAGTTGAGCTTCAATACTAGAATTTCCTACCTTATTTACCTTCTTCAGTACATAGTCTACCCTTATCCCAAATTGTTTTGAGTTGGCTGCCATTTTATAAATCAAGTTCTTTTCTTCTTCAGGCGTCTTTTCTTAAGTGCTCTTCTACTTGCAGCACCATCATACTTTGATCCATTAATAGTAGCCCCTTATAGAAATATTGTGGCAACAGTTGATCATAAATCTTGTGGTGTGGATAACTCGCATATAGTTGGTTGAATTTATCCTAGTAATCATATAGGTTTTCTCCATTATACTGATGAATCATGTTGATTTTGCTTCTGAATTTTTCCAACCCTTGAAGCTGGAAAGAACTTCTCCAAAAATTTCTTTTTCAAGTCGTTCCAAGTTTTGGTTGGGCTAGAGGGAAGGTAGTACAGCTAGTTCTTTGCCTTCTCCACCAATGAAAAGAGGAAGGCTATCAGCTTAATATGTTCTTCTGTAACTCCCTGGGGCTTCATGGTTGAGCAGACAACATTAAATTCCTTCACGTGTTTGTGGTTGTCATCGCTTGCAAGTCCAAGAAAGGTGGCAATAAATGAATCAATCCAGCATTTAATTCAAAGGCTACCTCAATATGGGGAAAATCGATGCACGGAGATTGCTGGACAATGTTAGGCATTGCCAACTCCCTTAGTGTTTTTGTGCCACCATCTCTACAATAACAACTGCTTGTTCTTCACTTTCAGAGTCGCTGTTCGCAGATGTTCGTAGTTGTAAGATTCATCACTTGCCTTTTCGCTTTCCTCTTCGCATTTGTTGTATTCTCGAACTTTAGATCAAACACTAATTCACTTGTATGAGAAGATCTTGGCATACATTAGTTAACTGGAAAAAAAAATTTCATAGAAAAAGAAAATCACCCCCAACAACAGCGCCAAATTTTTGGTCGCGCGTCGAAACCACAAAAAATAATCGGGTCTCACTAACAACTCAAAATAAATAAACTTACTATAGTGGTGAAAACTAGGTTGAATCCCAAGGGAAAGGTTTTTAACCGAAAGCTTCTTTTTAGAAAACTCAAATAAAAGATTTGGGGGATTTTCTTAAATTGAAAGCTGAAATAAACTAACTAAAGAATGAAAACAAAATTAACCAACATTAAAAATACTAAGTTCAAGGTTAATTTTCCATTCTAGTTGCACAGTTGATCATTAAAAGAAAAGATTATTCAAATCAAGCAAATAAACAGAACTCTCTTTAAAGCTAAAAAAAACCCAAGTAATTGAGCAATAAAATTAACTAGAAAAAGCTTTAGATTGATTTCTTAAATTCAAGCATCTAGATATTGAAAAGCAATTTCTAATCAACTTAAAATTAGCATTAAGAATAAAGAACCAAAAGTTTATTCCAGAAAATAATCCAAATGTTTGAATAATTTATCTTGTCTTACTTCTTCAGTATGAACTAACCATAAATTAAATAATCTCCAGTTAAATGCACTTACTTCTAATTCAAATTCTTCACACCAAAGCTATTTGAAGGAAAACCAAGCACATTTGCAATCGTAGAACAAATCCAACAAGTGAGAATAGGAAAATTAATTACAATAAATTTGAACCACGAAGAAATAAGTACTTGAATTTAAAGAAAATTTCAACAAAGCAAAATCAATTCTCACAGCTAGTGTTGGGGATGGAAATTGTCTCTTTGAACTAAACCAGAATAGGAATGGCAAAAATTGACCTAACGTGAAGACTTGACTAGAAAAGTCAATGATCTAAACCCGATTGTACATAATTTGACTTGAACCCGAATCCGATTAAAGTGAAACCCAAGAAAACACGAACCTAAACCCGACCTGACCCAAACCCGAAATAACCCGATGGTTAAACCCGACAAGACCCGATTTTAACTTAAATTAATATAAAATATATGGTCAATAAAAATTTTAGAAAAATTATGATTTAATATATGTGAATGAGTTTCTTCTATTCTGTTGATTTGTTTTATATTTTAGAGCAAATGAGTGGGAGCTATAGGAAATTATTAGTAAAATGGTGATAGAGAAGTAAAAATAATTAGATTTTAAAAATTATAGTACTCCTTCCGTCCATATTCTTTGAAATATTTAGCTTTTTCAAATAGTTTGAATTGAATTTATTTATATTACTCCATCTATCTCAAATTTTTTGCACCATTCATATTTTAACAATTAATTTATAATTTTTTGTTTTCAACAATTTAATATATAAATAAAAAAATTTATATATGATTTTTAAATATATATATTTTTAATTTTTTAGTAAACAATAATATAAATAAATTCAAGTCAAATTAATCAGAAAAGTTAAATGGAACAAAGAAAATGGAACTGAAAGAGATTATTTGTTAGAAAAGAATTTAAAAAGTATATATTTAGAAACTATAGGTCTTTATTTATTATTTAATATAATAATTTTTTATTTATATACTAAATTGTTAAAAATAAAAAATTATAAATTAATTATTGAATAGTAATGTTACAAAGAACTTGGCATAGAGGTAGTATTTTATTAAAGAAATTATATATTAATATATCTTTATAAATTTTATATTATTTTTTATATCTAGCTAAATTAAATTTTAATCAAAATTAAACAAAAAAAATTGAAATGATTCAGCCATTTCGACTTATGTATCAGTGAACCAAGTAAATCTGACAATCAAGTTGAATTTAGTCTAAGACCCGATAACCCGACCTGATTGGATCCGAACCCAAATAAACCTGGATTGACCCAATCTGAACCCAAAATCTACTCAACCTGAAATTAACCAGAACCAAATAATCCGACCTGAACCCGAATATATACTAACCCGATTAAACTTGAACCTGAGTGACCTGATCCAAACCTGACCCAACCCACTCAATTCTCATCCCTAAACCAGAAGAGTACTTAGCCATGTTTGGAATGAAAAACTAACGAAAAGAAAAATCGCAAAACCAGGCCTTTCCTTTGTTCTTTTGTTTTTCTAGTTGCTGGCCTTTTAAAGTTGAAAGAAAATACTCTCCTCTAGAAAGAAGTTCAAGCTTACTAGGATACCTCTTTAATTTGGAAAATTCTCTTTGATTTTTAAGTTGAGCTGCACACAATTATCCCTTTGGCTGCCGCAGACACAAGGAGTCCAAAATGGGGCGATTCTTCTTTATAGCTTCACTTTGGCAATTTATTGAGCACCTTTTGTGAGTCAACTCGTTGGAGAGCCAGCTGCCTTCTTCTCACAAAGCTTTGACATAAATAGATTAGAGCAACTCTGAAGCTTTGCTTAGAATGAAATCTCTGGTGCTTCTACTGCTCTTTATGACGAACAAGTGCGGAAAGGGACGAGGGCAGCTAGTCGATGGAGAGTACCAGTTTGGACAGCAAGAAAACTGAAGCAGTTAAATTGCTTTAGGCCTTCAATTGTTGTTTCAATCTCAATTGGAAGCAGCCAATTGAAACAAATCAGGAAAAAGAAAACGGAGACAGCAAGCCACATTGAAGTTGCAACAGGCGTGCGAAAAGGCGTTCTAAACTTTTCTTCTTCAAAGTCCAAAATGCACCATTACCATTACTCCCTTCCTAAAAGTATTAAAAAAATTCTCCACTAAAAAGAAATTCTCCACGCATGAAAATTCGGGTGCCAAGCAAACAAAAGCAATTTTATTTCCCTCTAGTCTGAAAATACCACAATTTCCTTTGCACCCTTCAAAATAAAATAAAATAAAATAAAATTATTAACATCCCTAGTAGGTTAATAAATCAAAACAAAAGCTAATAAAATTATGAAATAAATATATATAAATTATGAGCCTATGAAAATCTTGGCACAAGGGTGCTCCTAAGTAATTCAGAATCCCAGTATTGACTTCGAACGAAAGAAGTTAACAAAATTCTTCTCTGTGATTCTGGTGGACATTTGGATTGAATATCTATTCAGATTTGTGAAAGTTAACCTGTTGTGCTACTATAGCAGAACAAAGACTTAATGCATTCTAAAGGGTTCTCACTGCGTCTTTAGTAGGTCTAAAAAATATTATGCAATTGTCTGTGAAGAACAAATGGTTAATAGTGGGACCATTTCTACGAGCATGTAGACTAATTAAAGAACTTGAGGGATTGTAACTGAGAGAGGTAGTTAAAGAAAACTTCCATACATTGAATAAATAGGAAGGGAGTGAGCGGATCTCTTTGCCAAATTCATGCAAATGGTGTGAACCAGCTCGTGGTTAAACCATTCACTGGGATTGAGTAAGAAACTATGGAAACATAATGCATAATAAAAAGCACATCATTCTTCAAAAAATGCATTGATAGTAAAATTTTGTCTAGGAAAGGCCATTGACTAAAGCTTATCATAGACACTATAAATATCTGATTTTCAGGACATCTTCATTTCTTCTCAGACCATTCTAAACATTGGTTTGCATAGTAGCATGAAGGTCTCATGGGCAAGAATAATATTATTTGAGTGCTCCTACTTGGGACAAAAGCACTCTAGTTCTCGCAAATGAGAGATGGCAATATTAGTTTTAGCTACTTTGCCATTGTGTTAACAATTAGTTTATAAAGAGTGTTGTACTAGCTAATTGGCCAAAAGTCTTTAACCACATGTACCTTTTGTGTCTTAGGGATTAATCTAATGAAAGTATGTTTGATCTACTGAAGAAGAAGGCCACCATTCAAGAATGAAAGTGCTGCATATGTAATAGCATCCCCCATTTTGTGCTAGGATTTCTTGATAAGTATTAGAAGGATGCCATAGGGACCAAGAGCTATAAAATTTCCATGATCAAATACAACTAGTTTTATGTCCTCATGTGTGAATAGAAAGATAGAAATTGAAAGTATTGCTTAGAGTACCTTAGTAATAGCAGACCAAAACATATCATGGGCTACATTATGCTGTATTGAACTTACATCATACAAATTAGCAAAGTAAGGCCGCACAAGCTGACGAATCTTATCATCTAAGTAAATCCACCCATCTTTTTCCTTTTTTAGGGTAGAAATACATGATCTGGGCCTTTTATTTCTTGTTGCAAGGTGAAAAAAAATCTTCTGTTCTTATCGCCTCAAGCAAGCCGATTTGAGTTTAAATTTTTAAGCCAATGAGCGCTCTCCATCTAGCATCAGATAAAAATGTTTCATACATAAATAAGTGGCCAATTCATGATTAACTAATAAATAAGAATAACTTTGTGACAATACCAACTTATGTTCAACTATTTTAATTTGGTTATGAATTTCCTAACTAATGACTTACTCCATTGTTAAAATAGAGAGACCAACTGAGGGCATTTTGATGCAACTTGGAAAATTTTTTAATCTTAAATTTGCTTGGTCCAAAAAGACATGAAAATCTCTTCAAACTTAGAAAATCTTAACCAAAACATTTTCAAATATCCTTAGACGATTGAAGAACATTGATACAAGTGAGGAGTCCAAAAGTAAAGTAGCAAGATTAGATCTTTGGATAGCTTGATTGACCAATAACAACATGAAACAACTAGAACCAAGCTTTATTGCAAAAAGCTTTATCTAATACCTCATCAACTGCCTCATCACATTGTTAAAAAAAGGTCGATTGATTGGCAATTAAATTAGATTAAGCTCTTTAACAAGTGATTGAAGAAATTCAACTCTTGGACATAAATGAGTATTTCTCCTTGTTTTTTGGTGAGTATTGAACCTGGTTAAAGTCACCAACAAGAAGTAAGGACATGATACCAAAAAAAGTGTTACCATAATTTTGATCCAAGTTATTGTTTTATGTTGTAAAAAAGGAAGATCATATAAATGACAGAGGTATGAAGAACAACTTCTTCCATCAACCTTCAATAAGACTAAATTAGCATATTTACGATGGACCACATAAATAATATTAGAAATATATTCTAACCAAAGGTCACCACTACACCCTACTATATCAACAAAAATGTAGCTATTAGAACGTAGACTTGCTAGTTTAGTTTTGACCAAAATTTTGCTAAGTTTAGTTTCCATTATATATGAAAGAGAGGGCTGATTATTCTTTACTATAGACTTCAAGTGATGAATAGCCACAACATGATCCAACTTGTGACAATTGATACCTATAATCCTCATTGCTGCCCTAGGGTTTGATGTAGATCACCATAAATCCTTGTCCCTTGGTATGAGTTTGAACAATAAAAACCATGCCAATGACAAAAGAACACTGTAGAGACTCCTATTGAGCCTCATCAAAGAACGTGCAATGGATTTCACAAATATGTTGAGTAAACTAAGCCATAATGAACTCAGTTTGTTGTAAAGGATGTAATTTTTGCCTGGTCATATATACAAGTTGAAGTCTACTAAATGTTTTTCTTTATCAAATTTAAATGTATCCAAAGTTTCCCAATTTTTTTCTCAAATAAGACATTACTGAGCAAATTTATCATTTAACTCAGTCATAAGACCTTTCTTGATCTTAGTCATGTGATTTAGATGATTCCTAAGCAAACTTCTAAAGAAAGACTACTAGATGAATTTGCTTGCCTCAACTTGAAATATTGAAATGCTTCTTGAGCTGAACACTCTTTAATTTCATTCATTTAAGAGAAGATTTAGATGAACCAAATGAGACAACGGTTTCCTTTTCAGTAACACCAGGTCATTAGTAGGAGCAAATGACTTTTTTCAACAATTTTTTGTTTTCAAATTAGTCTATATTTTTAGTATTCTTATAATGAATTATGTTTTTTTGTGCAATAAATTAGCTGGTAAATGAATAAAATAACTGATCTAACCAATGAGTATCACATGTTATTGATAAATGATGGAATAGCTAAGGTGCCCTTATGCATATTTGTGCTCAGCATGTAAATGTCAGCTTTTCATAGCTATCCTAACCATTTCACATCATGTTCCTTAACCTAGATCACAAAACATTGGAGGAATTCAAACCAATTCCCAAAAATTTCATCTTCTATGATTGGTTGCCACCTCCAAATGACATCTTTGGTGATGAACTCCTACAAAGATAACAACATCAACTTCACCATCTTTAGATCTAGGTTGTTTGTATAAATCAAATTTGAAGAAGCCATTATCTCTGCTTCTCAAATTCGAGCAAGGCTGGTGGTTATATCGTCCACCTCTCCATTGCTATCAAGGCTGATGGTCATGTTACGATACCACCTCTACCATACCATCTTGATTAAGGTTGGTAGTAACCATTACAAATGAATCTAGGCTACACTAGCTGATTTTGGCACTATATTGTGTTGCCAACAATTTATCATGCCAAAAAAAAAACTTATTATACATGTTACTTTAGACACTTTTACGTATTTATTAAGACATTTTTGCATATGTATTCAGACACTTATTTTTGAATAGAACAAATTGTCTGCATATTACTTCCAACATTTTTAGATATTAATAAAGACTCTTTTACTTATTACTTTGGACATTTTTATTTTTCATAAAGAATAAATTGTCTGTATATTGCTTCAAACACTTTTGTATACTTTTATGTACTCATTTAGATATTTTTATTTATTGCTGCAGACACTTTTATATCTAAAGATAATAAATTGTCTACATATTGCTTCAAAAATTTTTACATATTGCACCAGACACTTTTATATATTGTTTCAAACACTTTGCCATATTCATTTAGACATTTTTATTCACAATTTTTATTAAAGAGTATAAAATATTTGCATATTGCTTTACACACTTTTACATATTATTTAAAATAATGTTACATATTGCTTCAGACATTTTTACACTCTTACATATTGTTTCTAAAGAAAACAAATTTTTTGCATACTATTTAAAGAGAACAAATTGTCTATGTCTTACTTTAGACATTTTTATATATTCCTTTAGAAACTTGGACATCTTATCTTAAATACTTATGTAGATTGCTTCTATACATAGTTTGATGGTAGAGATGAGGGATGAGTGGCTTAATGGTGGCCAGGAATAGTGATGAGCAGGGCGAATGAGAGTGAAAGATGGACATGACCTTGACATGAGATGGGCATAGTATGGATGCAATAATAGACAAATCTAGACACAAGCGATGATAACGAGATCAAGAGGTGAGCAACAATTGATGCTATATGGAGGTGAGTGATGATTGGCACAATCTGGAAGCAAGTGGTGACGACAAGATTCAGAGGCGAGCGGTGACAGTGTCATAAGCAATAATGGTGGGATCTTGAGTCAATGATCAGCTAGAAAAAGCCTGATTTCAAGGCAATGATTAGTTAAAGAAGGTTTTGATTTGCAAGTGATGAAGGCCCAATAAAGGCAAAAGAAGCATCAACAATTGTGAGGTAAGGTTTCTAGAGGGATGGTTTTGATCCATAGGAAATTTGGTCAATTTTTAGGTTATGGGGTAGGTTGTTTATGAAGAATTAATGGTGAATTAGTAAATCTAATTAAATACATGTCTGTAATATAAGCTGTTTGTCCAAAAAAAGAAACATATGTTATTTTGGCCATCCCAAAGCTTTATAGCATTTTTGTATTTAGTAGATTACTTTACCATGTTAATCTTCAAACTATTACTTCAATATTCACTTTTTCAATTTTTTATTTACATTTGAATAATGAAAGGTAAAAGTGGAATTACATAAACTTTTTTCTCTTTCTTAATTTGCATGCCAAAACGAAACATTTTATCCAAATTGGGACAAGGAGAGTAATAATTAGATAAATGATAGAATCTGACTTGAATATTTAGTATGTAGGTAGGATATGAAAATTACATTTTCATACTTATTACTAATATAACAAAATATAGTTTAACTATGCCACACTCTATTGTACCTAAGTCATACCAAATCCCATATAAGGGAAGATCTTTTAGTTCTACATCTTTTGCCATAACTAGAAAAAAGTAAATTCCCAATGGATAGTAGCCAGAAAATGACTTTCCAATGGAAAATTAATGGAAACATCTCTATTAGCTTCCGCCATGTCGGAAATGAGATTTTGACAACATCTGCCAGAAAATCTAATGGACGACATTGGCTGTGGGATGATAAGATAAAATCCGACATCAAGCTGTCGGATTTCCTGACCACCTTCAACATTTAGAAATTGGACTTTTTAGTAGTGTGCAACCTTACTATTTAAGTTCTAAAACTTTTAAAATTTATATTTAGTCTTAAAATTTGTAAAATGTATGAATAGTTAATCGTTAAATTAATGCCAGAACAAGTGATTAATGGTCTTGGATTAACTATTTATACGTTTTGTAAGTTTTAAGACTCAAATAGGAATTTGCAAAGTTTTCTGACTTAAATAGAAATTTGCAAAGTTTTAGCATTTAGATAAAAAATTTGTAAAAAGATTTAGGATTAAAAATGGTTTTCCCCTTGCTTTTGTTCCATTGGCATTTCAAAGTCTTCCTAAAAAATGCTGATTTGTTTTTCACTATTTTTTCTTTCAAATGCTTTTCAAAATTACTCATCTGTTTTCTTACAATGATGAAAATAAATCTTTTATTTTTTCAATTTTTTTTCTAAAGAAGGTAAAACATTTTTTTCTAGTTATACATCAAATGTTCAAAGGTCCAACATTCCTATAGCCCATTTTCACCCTCTCCCTCCTAGGTCTCGCCATACAAATTTTCTTCTAGTTCTTGTTATTCTTCATTTTTTATTTTTTATTATTTTTCTTTTTGGCAAAAAAAGGCAAATGTGATACTAAACTATAAAGGTGTAGAGTAATTTTGTTACTAAATTTTTTGGGCAAATTTTCTATTAATCTTTTCAAAAATACAAATTTACCATCAATGTCTTGTGCAAGGAGCAAATTTGCCACTAGCAGTTAAAATTGTTTAATGTGGCAAATGTGAAAAAAGAGAAAAATACATGTTTCAATTCCAAGTTTCCTTTATCTAATATTCTAGCCCTTAATTTTCTAAATTTATCATTTTCACCATCATCTTTGTTCCAACAAACCCCCATATCCTTCACTACCGACCACCTTTTTGGCCACTAGCATTACCTCTACTCTTCTACATATCTCGGCAATGCTACAAGAAACACTCCTTGGAATAAATCCTGATTAAACAGGTTTCAATTTATGTGGGTGACACTAAATTTAGAGACATCACAGTTTTAGAATAAAAGATTGATAACTGTGGCAACGGAGGGTTGCTTGATAACAATAAGAAAAGTGGAAATAAAAAGGCTCAACAATGAAGGTGTATGGTCAAACACAAAGTTTTGACCTATTTAATTGTTATGAAATGTTTCAACTATTAGGGTTTAAGGAAAAAACTTTTAGAGACTAATTTAAAAATTTTGTCAATAGAATAATCATTGAACAAATGAAAATTCCTAAAACTTAATGGTCAATGGCAAAATTGCCTAAAATTGAAAATGTTATTGGTAAATTTGACTATAAAAAGAATTTAGTGCCAAAATTACTCTACTTTTGCCTTCCCCTTTTTTAACAAATCCTTTACTACTAAAGGTGCACGTGTCAGCATCTCAACAGGGGGAAGCCGGAGGGGACGGGTGGGGAGGGAAAATGGGTTCAGAAACATCTATAAATGGTTTAACTTCTGCTGCCACGTTGAGAAGAACTACGGTGCCTTGCTTCACTGCGACGCCAGTCCCAAGAACTTCAGAAACTTCTTTCTCTCTGTCGACGCATCCCCGTCTCTGCGGCAGAAGATAACGGTCTATACATCACCAAGAAGATTGTTCTGTTTATCTTTTCTTCCGTGATTCTTAATCTCTGTCTATTTCATTCTTCTCATGCTGTCGTATAATGTTGCTGAAATTTGAGTTTAGGTTTTTTTGGGCTCTCGGGACTTCAGAACATCTTTCTCCGTGACCCCGCGCCACCATCGTGAGACTGAAAATTTAGGTCCATGCATTCGCCAGCTAGGTTTTCGGTCTACCTTTTCCCCCAGAAGTCTCAGTCTCTGGCTATTTGATTTTTCTCATCTAGTCTGTAGTCGTAACTGAGTACATTACTGACATTTGATTTTGGTTCATTTGGGTTCTCAGAACTTCAGAAGCTCTTTCTCTGTATTGCTGCACCGCCGTTTCTGCGACTGACAAGATCGACCAGTATAATCACTGGCAAGGTTTTTCGTCCATCTTTCTCTGATGATTTTTAGTCTCTGTCTACTTAATCTTCTCTAATTTGCCGTATGTGAGTGTACAATTCCATTTGGGTTTATTTGGGTGCCATTTTCCCAGGTTTCTAGTATGGCAGGAGTCAGTGAAGTTTTGAATCTTGAATTCAAGTGGGGAAGAAAGAAAAACTACCAGTTCTACGAGTCTTTTTCTTACGACGGTGAAAAGTACTCGCTTTATGATTGCATCTACGTCTGCCGGGACGGTGTGCCCGACCGTGACATAGGCAAGATTATTGAAATATGGGAAAATCCTGAAAAGTCAAAGGAATCGAAGCTTCTATGGCTTTTCCGACCATCTGAGATTTCCATTCTAGTTGGCTCTGTGGAGACTGATGAGGAGGAATTGTTTTTAGCATCTGGTGATGGTGAAGGCGTAACAAATGTTATTCCTCTAGTAATTGCTACTGCTATCACTTTTTTTTTTATGGTGGTGTTCCACATTCCGCTTTAGTTTGCATTGTTTATAAATAGATAAATTAATGTGTTTGTGTTTATGTGCATATATTTGTGTTTTTAACAAGGCATACTTTGTGCAATTTGCTGGTGTTGTATTATTGTTTTTCTTGCCCATTTTTTTTCTTATGCGCAGCTAAAATTTGGGAATGTATGTATGTTAATGACAAGTCATAATTCGTGCAACTTGCCTGTATGCTATTTTTTTTTTTTTCCATTCTTTGCTAATGTGCTGTTAAAATTTAGCCTTCTAAATTCATGTTTTGCTTAATGTCTTTCGACTGTCTTCATGTCTGCTTCTCATTTTCATATTCAGTTTGGCTGAATGACATAGCTCATGAATTTGGTTGTTGAATATTGATCATATAAGTTTAACTTATTTAAACTCTACATCACATTGGCTATTTCTAATTTGTTTTATCAATATCCATATTTGAGCTCTGGTATCAGTTATGTGATTTGGACATTTTGTTTTTGGGTAACAAGCATGCTAGGCTGCTTAGTTTAAAGTTATGTCTGTATTATCCATCAAGTAATTTTTAACACTTTTAAGAATTCAAGAGGAAGCAATCTCTGGAAAGTGCATTGTCATATGCACATCAAAGGACATCTGAAACCACAACCTTCTGAAGAAGTTATTGAAATGGCTGAATATGTGTTTCACCGTACTCTTGATGTTGGGAGAAGGAATATTATGGCTAAGATAGACCAACGTATTGCTGGAATTAAAGGTTTATGTTTATTCACCATTTTGAAAGCTTCCTTGATATGGTTTAACTTCTTGTATGTATTACTTTTCGTTGTCAGAACAGTTTCATTTATTTGGCTCAAATGTTGCAGTTAATCATATTTTTAATCAGTTGAGGATTCTAGAGTCCTCCACAATTCAGAAGCCTGCTAAAGATCTGAGTGATGCAGAAGCAAATATAGTTGTCCTTTTGCCTGAAGGTTTGAAAGATTCTTTCCTTAATTTCCTAATAAGTTGACAAAAATTTTGTTGGCTTTACAGATTCTGGTAAAGTGGGTCGCATGTCGTATAAAAAAGGTAAGCCTAATTGTGCTACCATTGAGTGGAAGTTTGATGAGCTTGCAAATAATTAGAATGTGAATAATGCTATGGTTTTATCACTAAATGCCTCTGAACTGGAAAAGGATACTGATTGCATTGTCAACCATTTTAAGAAGCAGGTCAGTATACCAAAAGACAACCTAAACATTGGTGATCTAAATGGCAGAGTTACCAAGAGATATGATATAAGTAGCCTAATCTTGTATACAAGCTCATAAGGATGACACGAAACTCATGATCTTTTGCTCAAAATTACTTTTTGGCTAGGAGAATGTGATTGATCTTTGTGTGTTTATTTCTTTTCCTCATATTCCTGTGTTATTGACCATTTTTGGAAATTATAAGCTCAACAAACCAACTATTGAGGGCAAGTTGCATAAGGAGTCTTCTATAAGGCCTTTAACGAACAACAAACAAACTATTGAGCAAAAGTCCAAAGGTACTCTTTGGCTAGATGATGTAAGTAGTGTGCATGTGTTTATTTCCTCTGAATATTATGGTAGTCTTCACCATTGTTCGCTATTTATTAAGACAAGACTTATAGATTTTTTAGTTGAGTCTCCTTTACCTTGCTAGCAGGACAGGAGAAAATGGTTTATGCAACCAGTAAGAGGTTTTTCAAGATTGTGATCTCATGCTTTTAAATGGTTTGTCTGTGAAATTCTCAACTAAGTGGTTCATGATGGTCAACCCTAGGAAGAAAGAATTAATCAGCCCTGGGAAGAAAGACTTAAACATGCTCATGAAGATGGAACACTTGTCCTGCTTTAGAACTTAGACCCATCTTACACTTCAATAGAAGTGAAGGTGAAATATCCTTTCTTTTGCTTATTATAAGCATAGTTAGTTCATCTTCCTGTTCACCGTTCCTTCTATTTAGTTGAATTCTTCACTTCTTTTGCATCCTTTCTCCCGTTTGTCATGTTTCAGGATATAGTTTGTCATGCTTTTAATGAAATGTGTACAACAAAGATGATCTAGCTGACTGGTGTTTTGAGCCTTCATAATGGTACAAACAAAAGGATTGAAAGTTGTAACTATACTTGATACTGATCAAGCCAACAAGAGTTGCTACCCCACTCACCCACTGGTTCTACTCCTAAGTACCCCTAATTAAAATAGTTGCAACAAATCTAAATATTGATTAAGTAGATTCACAGATGCCCAATTTCCTTATTCAAAAAATTTTGCTTCCTACTGTTGTGCAAAACTGCACAACTAATTTTATGGCATCTTGAACTGATCAACAGATTGACAGGTTTTCATGTTTCAAGTTAAGCTTTTGTCATTTTGAAGACACGCAAAGCAACAAGGAAGGTTTTAAAGAAACTTGAAGAGGGATGCTTATAACTACCAAATGGGAAGTATGCACATCTTAATGTCCCTTATATTTCTTTGAAGCCAGCATCCTTCCTTTTTCTGAATAAGTAATAAACCCCGTCATAGGGTTCTTATAGCAACTTTACTTTCTTTATATTTGCTAGTGTCCATGGCTCTTGTATTTGCAGTGAAATATTCTGCTAAAGACCACATATCCTTTATTTGGCATCACATAGGTTGATATGTGAAAATACCGTGGTTCTCAAAATGTTCCTCAATTCATCCACAACTTTTGCTACTTGTCTACTTAGATTTGAATATTTCAGTTTTAGTGTCATTCTGTGATGAAGCTGTGATAACTCTTCTAGTCAACAACTGGCTTTGACCTGGTAAATGTGTTTTATTTAAGTGTGTGTACTTAAATACCTTAAATTAGTATTTTATTAAGCAAGAAAGGCAAGCCAAGTATAAGTAAGGACGAGTTCCTAAGTGTGATTTGGCACCTAAGAGTCAAAAGCGCAAAACAGTAATTTTGACCTAAGTGAGTGGCATGACTACAATTTTGATGAAATTAGGGACATGTAAGAAATTTTGGCTAATTAAGTTAAGACCATAAGTTAATCTAGCTATTAGAACCATCTTTTGAATGAAAAGTGTAGAAATTTGCACTAAGTGCTCAAAGGAGCCATTTATGTCTTAAGTAGCTTAAATGTCCAAGAAGCTAAGTATAAGAGGCTTTTGAACATTCTTTAGGACCAAGGAGGGATGGTTTTAGGTGTGTATTTAGTGGTTAAAATGAAACAAATGGGAATTTGGGAACCAAAAGACAAGAAAACAAGAGGTAAGCTTTAGTGGAGTTGGTAGGATATTTATACCATTTGTTGACCACCATTCTCCATCACTTGCCTCCAAAGTTCGTGGCTCCCTCTCTCCACTAGAAATTGTACTTTAAACCTCCCCAATTTCATAAATTTTCATCAAATTTGAAGATCTCAAGCTGAATCTAAGAACCCTCCAACTCATTTTTGGCATTTTTACTTCAATCTAGCTTTTTTATGCTTATTTTTGGCTTAAAACCTAAGGTAAGTGTGACAGCTCTCCTAGTCGATGACTGCATTTGACTGGGTAAGTATATTTTATTTAAGTATCTTTACTTAAGCACCTTAAGTTAGCACCTTATTAAGCAAGAAAGACAAGCTAAGTTTAAGTGAAGATGAGTTTCTAAGTGTGATTGGGCACCTAAGGGTCAAAAAGGGTAAAATGGTAATTTTAGCCCAAGTATGTGGCATGACTGTAATTTTTTATGGAATTAGGGTCATGTAAGGAATTTTGACTAGTTAAGTCAAGGCCATTAGTTATCCTAGCTATTAGAACCATGATTTGAAAGAAAAGTGAAACAATTGCACTAAGTGCTTAATTGAGCCATTTACGTCTTAAGAGGCTTAAGTGTCCAAGAGGCAAAGTGTAAGAGGCTTTTGGACATCCTTTAGGGCCAAGGAGGAATGGTTTTGGGTGAGCGTTTAGTGACCAAAGTAAAACAAATGAGAACTTAAGGGTCAAGGAGCAAGAAAACAAAAAGTATGTTTTAGTGGAGGTGGTTAGGATATTTTTGGGCTAGTTGACTTCCTTTTCCCATTTGTTTCTTTCCCAAAATTCGTAGCTCCCTCTCCCCACCAGAATTTCTGCTCCAAAACTCCCTAATTCTACAAGTTTCCATTGAATTTGAAGGCCTCAAAGTGATTACAAGAAGCCTCAAGCTTTGTTTTGGTGTTCTTGCTTCAATCTAGCTCTTTGATGCTTGTTTTGGACTTGAAACCTAAGGTGAGCTTCTTGGTTTTATTTGTGTTAGTTCTAAGTTGTTTGGGTAGCTAGTAGTTCTAAGTTGTTTGGGTAGCTAAAGATGGTCTTGATTTAAGGTTCTTGGTGCCATATCACGTTGGTTTTAGGATTAGAACTCAAGAGGGCATGGTTGAACTCAAGTGTGCTTGTGCTTTGATTCTTGCTTGGTAGCTGAATTTGAGGTGAAGGTTCAAGTTAATTTAGCTCAATTAATGCATATAAAGGTATTATTATATGTAAGAATGAAGTAGAAATAAGACCTACGTGAATTGGCCTTGGGATGGGAAAGTTTGAGCAAGTTTCGTACAAGTTTGCATGCTGTCGCACAATGCTGTAGTGCATTGGCAATGCCACTTGGCAATAGTAGTGACGCAATTTGGCGATGCGTCACTGGTAAGCCCCATGATCTTGAGCGTTGCCAAGGCATTAACCCCCCAAGCTCGGGACATCATAAGAATGTCTCAAACTTTGGGTCTTCATCCCTATGCTCAAGTTGTCTAAGGGGCACTAAGGGGATTAAGTCAGGTTTCAAAGGCTTTATTGGCCTCGGTGAGATGTCCCATACCTAAGAGAATTGAAGAGAAAACCTAAGAAAATCCTAACCGAACCATTTGGTTTGGTAATTGAGCCATTAAGGAGCTCTAAGGCAAGCTCCAAGAGCTTGGCAAGTTAAACCACATAAGATGGCTACCCTGTGCAATGAATTAAGGGTAAGACAAGCAAGTCTTGAGAGAATGTGACGACCTACTCTAGGACCCATAAGTGGGACATAAGGGACGTAAAGGATTCGGGATACGAGGGCTTGTGTCTCAAGTACCTCTACCGTTTGAGCTCATAGCAAGTATAAAACACATAAGCTACAAGAAGTCCTAAGGACTGTCTGTTGCATATCATACATTCATGCATTGCATATCTTATTGTTCTTGTTTTGTGATTGTTTGTTGATTGCTTAGTTGTTGGTTGTTGAATGTCATACTTACATGCTTGCTTGTTATCTTCTTTGCATGTATCCTAAGGGACCATTACTGAGTACAATCATGTACTCATTCCTTTAAGTTTATTGTGCAGGTTCTAACCTTGGGCCTAACAACTAATGGATAGTTGTGGGCTAGGTTCCTTCTTTTTGCAGGTACTCTTTCACTAGAATCCTTATGATTATAAGATTTATTGTTGACTAAGTTATGTACTAACTAATTGTTGTGTCTTCACAGTATAAAGGCTAAGTGGTGCACCAGGATAAGAAAGGGCTTGCACTTGGAGCTTGATAGCTCAAAGGTAGGGATCAAGTAAAAGATCTTAGTTAAGGATTTTGCCTTGATTGTGAATAGTACCTTGTGTACTAAGATGTTGCCTATATTAGAATACATTGTGGTGTAAACCATTGCGTTACTTTTGGGTGCATGCTAGTGATGTGTAGTGTGCACAAACTATTACTTGAAGTAGAAATAACTAGTATTTTAATGTCTTGGCACGATTTAAGTACTTTTAAATGGAAAGCTCGAACGATGGTTTTTTAAATGGTTTACTTAATTGTTTACATTTCCAGGACAAATGCATTCATATCTTCTTACAGGGTAGGCTAAGAAACTAGTTCCATGTAAATTGTTTTAATTTATCTACAAGTAATGGTTAGCCAACAGTAACCAAGTGGGATTCACAGTCCCTAAGGCCCTACAAGCTCAAGGTCATCGGGGTACTAGGACCCCGTTCCGTGATAGTTTTTAGTATCAGAGCAGGTCAATGGTCCTAGTAGAGGCAATTAGTGAACTAAGATCTAAGTGTTCCTTATGCTAAGTATAGTTAGTACTGCTTATAAGTTGCTCTAGGTGTGGTCATCTGGCTTTGGTTGCAGGTATCATGGTTAATACTCGGGGTAGGTGCTGCTGCTGAGGCTCAGGCTCATGGTTTCATTGTTTCATTGTTACGGAGGCTCAAGGAGTCCATGGACCGAATGCTGCTTGGCATGGCTATCCTGCTTGAAGAGCATGCTAAACCTCTAAATGGAGGGGAAACCTTGGAGGACCCCAATGCAGTAAGGGCTGGCATGCACCAAGCCCTAACAGTGCACCAAGGCCAGGGGAGAAATCCTCCACCTAAGGGCAAGTGCAAGGTCAAGAGCAAGAACATGCTCAAGTGAACATCGAGGAGGATAGTAAGGAAGCAGATGAGGAGGATATTCACCCCCGTAGAAGGGGAAGGAGGCACATAATTCCAGATCATATGGGGCTCGTTTCGATATGCCATGAGATCAACACTTCAAAGTTCAATGAAGTAGGTGACCCCCGATACGGCCGAATGATGGTTGTCCGAATCAACGAGATCTTCGAGAACATGAAGTTGGATGACAAGGCCAAGATGGATTTGGTGCCTTTCTTTTTGGAGGGCAAGGTTTCCTTATGGTGGAAGGATGTTATGGAAAGACTCAAGTACGACAATGAAGGAAGATCGGGCAAAGGCCCAAAGAACTTGATTGGACCGAATTTGAGAAGGAATTCCAAAATGAGTTCAATAGTGAGGTGGCTTAAGATCAAAAGATGATAGAGTTTGATGAGTTGGTTCAAGGAAGCTTGACGGTCCATGAGTATGAGAGAAAATTTAGTTCTCTTTTCTAGTATGCTCCTCACTTGACCGGGAAGGATGAACGTAAGGCAAAGAAGTTGATTCATGGACTTAAGGGGGAGTTGAGGAGTTTCTTGACTGTTATTGGAATCTAGACATATCATGAGGCCATTCAAAAGGCCTTGGCATTAGAAAGAAAGTTGGTGGACACGAAGCCAAAAGATAAGGCCGTTGAGCCAAGGATCCCAGTACACTTAAGGTTGTCGGGCAAGAGGCCTAACCCGGGAGGAGACCAGGTCCCTGCAAAAAGGGCAAGAATGTCGGGAAAGACCATTGCCTTAAGTCTAAGAGGTTTCATGGTAGCAAACCATGCACTATTGGGACCGATCTTTGTAATTATTGCCGCCAGCCTAGACATTAAGCTAGGGAATGCCCAAGGCTTAGGCAAGAGCAAAGCCAAGGAAGACCAAGAGCCTCAAGAGCTAGGAATGCATCTGCCGGAGCCCTTGTGCAACCACGTGTCTTTACTTTGACGGGCCAGGCACCCAGAGAGCCGACGGCTATGCAAGGTAACTTTAATGTTCAGGATAGTAGTGTTAAGATTTTGTTTGACACTGGTGCTACTATTTCTATCATTTCCTTGAGCATGGTTATCAAGTTGGATTTGGAAAGAACCTTGATGGATGAAATGAGATTTATTAAGATTACTGGGAGGAATATCATTTTTACCAATGAAATGGTCAAGGGGTATCATTTGGAGTTAGGGGGTCATAGGTTTTTGTGTGACTATTGGGTTTTAACCTCGATCCCTTATGACATTGTCCTTGGAATGGATTGGTTAAGTAGGATTAAGGCCCAGATCGACTGTGTAGGTTGTAAGGTCACCATTAAGGATGCCTTAAAGGTAAGAGTGACTTGGATAAGCGGTTTGGCAAGTAGTGCCAAAAGCTTGCACCTCAAGTTGATGAAGTCCATTCCCATTATGAGTAAGGAAGAGTATTACTCTCTGAATGGGGTGGCAGTTGAGGAGCAACTTAAGGAAATTTCAATAGCCAATCTATTTCCAAAATTTTTTCCTGTAGACCAGCCAGGATTACCCCTCAGTTAGGGAGATTGAATTCTCCATACACTTACAGGCTGGGATAGAACCAATTTCCATACCCCCCATATCGGATGTCTTGAAATGGATGAGCTGAAAAGGCAGTTAGAAGAACTGCTTGAGAAGGGCTTTATAAGGCCAAGTGTTTCTCCATGGGGTGCCCTAGTGTTGTTTGTGAAGAAAAAGATGGAACCTTATGGTTGTGTATAGATTACAGAAAACTTAATGCAGTAACTATAAAGAACAAATATCCATTGCCCAGGATCGATGACTTATTTGATAGGTTAAGAGAGCAAAGGTCTTTTCTAAAATAGACGTAAAGTCTAGATATTTCCAGATAATAGTAAGGGATAAGGATATCCTGAAGATTGCATTTAGGACTAGGTATGGGCATTATGAGTACACAATTATGCTGTTTAGAGTAACCAATGCTCCGGCAATTTTCATGGATGTCATCAATCAGATTTTTAGGCCCTACCTAGATCAATTTGTTGAGGTGTTCATTAATGATATCTTTGTGTATTCTAAGACTCCTCATGAATATGAGGAATATTTAAATATAGTTTTGCAAGTGCTTAAGGATAACCAATATTATGCAAAACTATCTAAGTGTCAATTCTGGGCAAGTGAGATTCCTTTCATCAGGCATATCATAAATGCTCAATGACTAAGTGTTGACCTAGAAAAGGTAAAGGCAGTGGTGGAATGGAAACGCCCAACAGCTGTGATTGAAATTCAAAGTTTTTTGGGTTTGACAAGATATTACCGAAGGTTCATTAAAATATTTTCTGTGATAGCTTTGTCATTAATTGCCTTGACCAAGAAGGCACAGAAGTTCATTTGGACTTCTACTTGTGAAGAAAGTTTCTAGGAGCTTAAGAAAAGGTTGATTTCTGCTCCCATCTTAATCCTTCCAGATCCGCATAAGACTTTTATGGTGTATACCAATGCATCTGGGATAGGGTTAGGATGTGTGTTGATGTAAGATAAGTAAGTGATTGCATATGGGTCTAGGCAATTAAGGCCTAACAAGTTGAACTATCCGATGCATGATCTTGAGTTGGCAGTTGTGATATTCGCCTTAAAGCTCTGGAGACACTACCTTATGGGAAGGTTTTTTATGATCTTTACGGACCATAAGAGTATGAAGTATTTGTTTACCCGAAAGGACTTGAACATGAGGCAGATGAGGTGGATCGAGTATATCAAGAATTATGATCGCTCAATAGACTATTGTTCTAGTAAAGGCAATGTGGTTGCCGACGCCTTAAGTCGTAAGTATTCTAGGGTGATTCTTTCCACGGATCAAGTGGCTACTAACTCAGAGGGTTCCAATGTGGAACAATTCTCGATCTTATTTGAAACTTGGTGAGACTTGGAAATGGCTCAAGTTATAGTCCTTGAGATTCAGTCAACATGGCTGATTAAGGTTAAGGAAGCTCAAGACAATGACCCAAACTTAAAGAGAATTTATAAGGAGGAAAGACATGGTACTATATTGAAAGAATTTCAGTATAAGGATGGGTTACTATACTATGGTGACCGGCTCTATGTGCCAAGTGACTTAAGTCAACAAGTGTTGCAAGAAGCACATACGACCAAGCTTAATGTTCACCCCGATGTGAATAAGATGTACCATGACCTTTGGACTCATTTTTTGTGGCCAAAGTTTAAGAGAGATATATATATGAATATGTATCTAAGTGTCTCACTTGTCAAATGGTGAAGGTAAAGCACCAAAGCCCGTCAGGAGTATTGTAAAGTTTACCCCTTTCGGAAAGAAAGTGGAGATCCATCACCATGGACTTTTGTGTCAAGTTGCCCAACACAAGAAGACAGCAAGACTCAATTTAGATGGTGGTGGATAGGTTGACAAAGTCAACGCACTTTATCCCTAGTAAGATTACTACCATGGAGAAATCAGCCCAGTTGTATATCCGAGAAGAGATAAGACTCCATGAAATCCCCGATCAGATTGTATCTGATAGAGAACCCCATTTTTTCTCATGGTTTTAAAATGCCTTTCAAAAGGATATGGGTTCCACTGTGAGCTTAAGTGCTGTTTATCACCCTCAAACTGATAGGCAAACTAAACGGTTAATCCAGACCTTGGAAGGCATGTTGTGAAGTTGCGTGATGGACTTTAGAAGGGATTGGGACCAACACCTACCATTGATTGAGTTTGCTTACAGTAACAGTTATCAAGAAACTATTAAGATGGCGCCCTATAAAGCTTTGTATGGGCGTATGTGTGTGACACCTCATTGTTGGGCAGATAAGGCAAATGAAGTCGTTATTGGCACCAAAATCATTGCCAAGGCCACAACAAAAATTAAGTTGATCCAAGCAAGGATCGAGGCTGCCTCAGATTGGCAGGCCAAGTATGTCAATGTGCGAAGAAAGGATTTGGAGTTTGATATAGAGGACAAGGTACTCCTTAAAGTTTCCCCGATGAAGGGTGTGGCTAGGTTTGGCCAAAGGGGTAAGTTAGCTCCAAGATATATTGGTCCTTTTAAAATTCTAGAATGGGTGGGAAAAATGGCTTATCGGTTGGCTTTACCACCAAGTTTAGCCCACGTTCACAATGTCTTTCATGTGAGTTTCTTAAGGAAATGCATTGTGAACCCAGGCAAATGTTAGCCCCATCCGTCATTCCAATAAGGGATGACCTAAGTTATGAAGAATACCCCCATCAAGTTTTTTGACCACCAAGTCAGAAAACTAAGAACAAAGTGGATCCCAATGGTCAAGTTACATTGGTCTAACCATGGGGAGGAAGAGGCCACTTGGGAAACCGAGTAGGATATGCAGAAACAATATCTAAGTGGTTTTGCCCGATTAAGTTAGAATTTGGGGGACCAAATTTCTGAATGAGGGGAGGATGTGATGGCTCTCCCAGTTGACGAATGCATTTGATCAGGTAAGTGTATTTTATTTAAGCGTCTTCACTTAAGCAACTCAAGTTAGCACTTTATTAAGTAAGAAAGATAAGCTAAGTTTAAGTGAAGATGAATTCCTAAGTGTGATTAGGCACCTAAGCGTCAAAAAGGGTAAAAGGTAAATTTGGCCCAAGGGTGTGGCATGACTGTAATTTTTTATGGAATTAGGGTCAAGTAAGGAATTTTGACTAGTTAAATCAAGGCCATTAGTTATCCTAGCTATTAGAACCATCATTTGAAAGAAAAGTGCAACAATTACACTAAGTGCTCAATTGAGCCGTTTACATCCTAAAAGGCTTAAGTGTCCAAGAGGCAAAGTGTAAGAGGCTTTTGGGCATCCTTTAGGACCAAGGAGGGATGGTTTTAGGTGAGTGTTTAGTGACCAAAGTAAACAAATGAGAACTTAAGGGTCAAGGAGCAAGAAAACAATAAGTATGTTTTAGTGGAGATGGTTAGGATATTTTTGGGCTAATTGACTTCCTTTACCCATTTGTTTCTTTCCCAAAATTCGTAGCTCCCTCTCCCCACTAGAATTTCAACTCCAAAACTTCCTAATTCTACAAGTTTTTTATTGAATTTAAAGGCCCCAAGGTGATTATAAGAAGCCTCAAGCTTTGTTTTCGTGTTCTTGCCTCAATCTAGCTCTTTAATGCTTGTTTTGGACTTGAAACCTAAGGTAAGCTTCTTGGTTTTATTTTTTCTGGTTCTAAGTTATTTGGGTAGCTAGAGATGGTCTTGATTTTTGGTTCTTGGTGCCATATTACGTTATTTTTAGGATTGGAACTTAAGAGGGCTTGGTTGAGCTTAAATGTGCATGTGCTCTGATTCTTGCTTGGTGGCTGAATTTGAGATAAAGGTTCAAGTTAATTTAGCTTAAATAACGCATAGAAATGTAGTATTATGTGTGGAAATGAAGTAAAAACAAGACCCATGTGAATTGGCCTTGGGATGGGAAAGTTTGAGCAAGTTTCGTGCAAGTTCGCATGCTGTCACACAATGCTGAAGTGCATTGGCGACGCGTTGCTGTTGGCGACATCACTTGGCAACATGTCACCATTGGCAATGTGATTTGGTGACGCATTGTTAGTAAGCCTTCAGGATCCCGAGCGTTGATGCCGTTGGCGACACGTCGCCGATGGCATCGCTACGGCGTTAACCCCTCAAGCTTGGGGTATCCTAAAAATGTCTCAAACTCTCGGTTATCATCTCTAGGCTATTTTAAGATGTTTCTTAGCCTCGGTTGGGTCTAAGACTTATTCCTAAGTTAAGAATTATGCATTATTTAAGAGGTAGCTAAGTGGTGTGATTAAGGTAGAGCTAAGTAGAGTGGCTAGGGGCTAAAATTGCCCAAGTTGTCTAAGGGGCACTAAGGGGATTAAGTCAGGTTTCAAAGACTTTATTGGCTTAGGTGAGAGGTCTCAGACCTAAGGGAATTGAAGAGGAAACCTAAGAGAATCCCAACCGAACCATTTGGTTTGGTAAGTGAGCCACTAAGAAGCTCTAAGCTAAGCTCCAAGGGCTTGGCAAGTAAAACCACATAAGATGGCTACCCTATGCAATGAATTAAGGGTAAGATGGGCAAGTCTTGAGAGAAGGTGGCGACCAACTCTAGAACCCGTAAGTGAGACTTAAGGGAGGTAAAGGATTTGGGATACGAGAGCTAGTGTCTTAAGTACCTCCGCCGTTTGAGCTCATAGCAAGTATAAAACACCTAAGGTGTATGAAGTCCCAAGGAATGTCTGTTGCATATCATATATTCATGCATTGCATATCTTATTGTTATTGTTTTGTGTTTGTTTGTTGATTGTTTGGTTGTTGGTTGTTGCATTTCATACCTGTATGTTTGCATGTTATCTTCTTTGCAGGTACCCTAAGGGACCCTTACTGAGTACATTCATATACTCATTCCCTTAAGTTTACTATGCAGGTTCTAACCCCGGGCCTAACAACTAGTGGATAGTTGTGGGTTAGGTTCCTTCTTTTTGCAGGTACTCTTTTACTAGAATCCTTGTGATTCTAAGATTTCTTGTGGACTAAGCTATATACTAACTAAGTGTTGTGCATTTACAGTATAAAGGCTAAGTGGTGCACAAGGATAAGGAAGGGCTTGCACTTGGAGCTTGATAGCTCAAAGGTGGGGCTCAAGTAAATGATGTTAGTTAAGGATTTTGCCTTGATTATAAATAGTACCTTGTATACTAAGATGTCGCCTCTATTAGGATACATTGTGGTGTAAAACCATTGTATTACTTTTGGGTGCATGCTAGTGATGTTAAGTGTGCACAAACTATTAATTGAAGTAGAAGTAACTAGTATTTTATTATCATGGCACAATTTAAGTACTTTTAAATGCAAAGCTCAAGCGATGGTTTTTTAAATGGTTTACTTAATTGTTTGCATTGCCAAGACAAATGTATGCATATCTTCCTGCGGGGTAGGCTAAGAAACTAGTTGCATGTAAATTATTTTAATTTACCTACAAGTAATAGTTAGCCAACAGTAATCAAGTGGGATTCACAGTCCCTAAGAGCCTACAAGATCAAGGTCATCGGGGTACTAGGACCCCGTTCTATGACAATAAGCTTCTTGGTTTGGTTTGAGTTGTTTCTAAGTTGTTTGAATAGCTAGAAATGGTCTTGATTTGGAATTCTTGGTGCCAAATCACGTTGGTTTTAGGTTTGGAACTCAAGAGAGCTAAGTTCAGCTCAAGTGTGCGTCTACTTTGTTCTTGCTTTGTGGTTGAATTTGAGGTAAGGGTTCAAGTTAATTTAGCTTAAATAATGCATAGAAATCTAGTATTACATGTGAGAATGAAGTAGAAACAAGACCCTTGTAAATTAGCCTTGGGGATTAAAAGATTGACAAAGTTTCGTGCAAGTTCACACGTAACCACGCAATGCTGTAGAGCATTGGCGACACATCACCATTGGTGACACAATCTGGCGAACGACGATGCAAGTTGGTGATGCCTCATCGGCAATTTTCCAGGAAAGCTGAGGAATTATGCTGTTGGCGACAGGTCACCGATGATGTCGCCAAGGCAAAAATCCCTCAAGCTCGAAGCATCCTAAGTATGTCTCAATCTCTTAGTTATCATCCCTAGGCTATTCTAAGATGTTTTGTAGCCTCGTTTGGGTCTAAGACTCATTTTTAAGTTGTGAAATTTCCATTGTTTAAGTGGTAACTAAGTGGTGTAGTTAAGGTAGAGCTAAGTAAAGTGGCAAGGGGGTAAAAGTGCTCAAGTTGCCAAGGGACCACTAAAGGGATTAAGTCGGGTTTTGGAATTTTTATTGGCCCAATAGTTAGATCTTAGACTTTTGGGGAGATAAGGAAAAAACCTAAGGGGATCTTAACCAAACCACATGGTTTGGTAAGTGAGACACTAAGGAGCTCTAAGCTAAACTCTAAGAGCTTGGCAAGATGGACCACATAAGATGGCTACCTTGCACAATAAGTTAAGGGTAAGACGGGTAAGTTTTGAGAGGAGGTGACGACCTACTCTAGGACCCATAAGTGGGACTTAAAGGAGGTAAAAAATTCGGGATACAAAGGCCAGTGTCTCAAATACCTCGGCCGTTTGAGCTCACGGCAAGAATAAGGCACCTAAGGTGCAAGAATTTTTATGGATTGTGTATGTCGCATATCATACATACATGCATTGCATATTTTTTATGTTGGTTTTATGCTGGTTGATGGTTGGTTGGTTGTTTGTTGTATGCCATACTTGCATGCTTGTTTGCTATCTTCTTTGCAGGTACCCCAAGGGACCCTTACTGAGTACATTCATGTACTCACTTTCTTAAGTTTATTGTGCAGAGTCTAACTCTGGGCCTAACAACTAAGTGAATAGTTGTGGGCTAAGTTTCCTCGTTTTGCAAGTATTCATTTACTTGAATCCTCATGATTCTAAGGTTACTTGTGGGCTAAGCTTTGTACTAACTAAGTGTCTGCTTTTATAGTTTAAAGGCTAAGCTAGGCACAAGGACAAGAAATGACTTTCAGTTGAAGCTTGATAGCTCAAAGGTGGGGCTAAAGTGATGGATCTTAGTTAAAATTTTATCTTGTATATATAGTATCTTGTGTACTAAGATGTTGCCTTTATTAGGATAAATTGTGGTGTTAAACCATTGAGTTACTTTTGGGTGCATGCTAGTGTTTAAATGTGCACAAACTATTACTTGAAGTTGAAGTAATTAGCATTTTACTGTCTTGGCATGTTTTAAGTATGTTTTAAATGGAAAGCTCGAATAATATTTTCTTAAATGGTTTATTTATTTGTTTGCAATGTCAAGAAAAACGCATGCATATATTCTTGCAGGGTAGGCTAAGCAACTAGTTGCATGTAAATTGTCTTAATTTACCTATGAGTAATAGTTAGCCATTAGTAACTAAGTGGAATCACAGTCCTAAAGGGCCTACAAGCCAAGTAATTCAGGGCACTGAGACTTCACTCTGTGACAGAAGCTCTAGCTTCCATTTTTTTTGGTTCATCTTTTTATCAATGACACTAAACTTATACCCCCTCTGTCCCAAAATCTTTGCTCCATTTGTTTTCAGCAATTAATCTAAGATTTTTTATTTTCAACATTTTAATATATAAATGAAAAATCTTTGCATACAAATAATAAATCTAGACATGTAGTTTCTAAATATATTTTTAAAAAAAATTTCTAACAAACAATAATATGAAACAAATTAAGTCAAAATACAATAAAAAGTCAAATGGAGCAAAGATTTTGGGATGGAGGGAGTATTATATAAGTACATTTTACTCTTTGTCCATGTGTCTCAGACCTCCCCTGCCCTTTAATGATGTGAATTTTGTTATGTTTGTAAGTCAAATAAATTTTTATAAGTTATAAGCTCATCCCAATACAATAGTTCAAGTGTTGTAGGTTAGTTTGCCTTTATCCTTTTCCATTGTTAACTTATCACTTTTACTGTAGGCCTCTTGTTGCTAGCTTTCTTAATCCTTGCTTATATAAAAAGCAAAGCAAGTTTGCTGGCCATCTAAAACTCAATAATGTAAAGATACATATAGAAATAGTAATCTCCTTTGTTTATGTTTCACTGAGCTTTTCTTTCTTCATCAAATGCGTTTATTTTCTTGCATTTTAGGGTTTATCTTTGTGAATGAACTTATTGTACTACTATTCTTTATACCTGCAGTTCTGCTAACATTTATTCCCCCTTGTAATTTGTAGAAAGAAGTTGTATCTATTGCACATTGTTCTCAGCCCAACACACTTGAATATAAAATGGCTGAAGAGTGGTGCTTGCTAAAAGAAAGATGTGAACTTACATTGAAAAAATTGTTTGTGGTCTAGATTTTGAATCAATTCTCATGGCATTACCAGTGGTCTTTTTTTCTAGTTTGTGCTGTGGTCTTCCATTTCCTTGTATACTAGTATGGGTACTTTTGAATGCTCTCAGAATCAAGAGAAAGAGTTTAGAAAACTTCAAACCTTCCTTATGTTCAAATGAGTGCCACCATTTCTAAACATCTGGCTATTATCTTTTGGCAATCATTCTGAAGAAAGGAATTTTTTGTTGGTAAGCATGCTCAATTATCTCTCTAATGGTGATTTTTTTGTCCCGTGTAGGATATTTTGCCCTAGTAAATAGGTAAGATAGGGTTTTTACCATCTTTTGAACCAAATGAACAGTTGTTTTGCAGGATTGCAATATGTAGAAATATGATGGTATGGTCACTATTTCATTTCCATATTCTAAATTCTACTATTAATTAAAAAATGGCACTTTTTGCACTTGAAATTTCATATGAAGTGTTTTCTAATAGGCCAATGAGTAAATGTTAGCTTGTTATCTCAAAGATGCAAGAAACAAGGAACAATGAATGAATGAAAGGAGAAAATGTATTGCCTATTATTTTTTGGCCTTCTAGGATTGTTGAACCTTTGAATAAATTAAATACCTAAAATTTGAAGAATTCGATTTAAGAATCAAGATGTGTTTTTGTGTGTATTGTGATGCAAAAAACATGATAAAGTGAAGCTAATTAAAGAAGAGCAACAAAATTGATATTTTTATATGTTCTCTTTTGTGTTCATTTTGAACTTTGATGTTGCTTCAGCTAATGGTTCCTATTACTGCTTATTAGATGATGGTCAGAAAAAAGGATATGCATGATTCTGGAGGCCAGGGCTGATTTTATAATAACCAGTTAAGTACAGTGTATTTATTAGGACCATATCAATATTGGTTTTTCCTACTTCCCTTTTGAATGACACAAAATTTTCAAGTTCCCTTGTTTTGAAATAGAATGACTTGTAGCAGTTAATTTGCTTTGTACTGTGTATAGTTATCTTGTTCTATTTTTGCTATCACTATGCTATAAGATCGCATTATTGCTTTCACATGATCAATGAATGCCGGTAATGGTTTCTGTTGCATTTGCCTCCCTGATATGATTTATTTAATTCTAGTATCTAACTCGTTTTACTGAACTAGATGTTTATATGGGGAAAATTGTTAGTCATTCATTTTCTATCTTATCTTTGTTTCAATTTTTATATAACCTAAACAACCATGTAAGTAGGTTGATGGACTAAAATGTGCCAATTTCTAAAGTTTGACAGGTGAGTGAACCCGAGTCAAAATTCAGGGGATAAGATGTCTAAGTTGGCAAAGTCCAACGATGAAAGTGGTTTTAGGCGCAACCAAATAAAATGCAGGGAAACCTCCAAAGTTTGCCATAAACTACACTTACCCCCTCCCCCCCTTTATTTTAGAAAATCTACAGTTTGCACCCTCGAAATGTTACATCTAGCACTTTGTCTACTATGCTGGTGGGCCGAATGCCCTAATTGACCAACAAGATTTTCAATTTGTGCAAATCAACCATAATATTCATCTTATTGACACCCAATTTTGTCTGGGCACCGATTTTTTGTTTAAGTATTAGGTTAGAAAATTAGTTTATGAGGCATTTTCATTTTCATTTTTAGGGGCAATTTGGTTATTTTATAGTTTAGAAAGTTGGTAGGATTATGTGCATTTAGATTATTTAGTGTTATGAATTTTTAGGGTAGAAATAGGGATACTAATTTGGAGTCCTAAGGGTTTTGTAGGATCAATTTAGGTAAAAGGAAAAAATTTGGATGGAAACCGATGGTTTTTAGAATATTCTAGGCAAAATTGGAAAGTCTGGGACAAATTTGGCATTATCATGAAATTCAGGAAAAATCTGGTTATTTTTACAAAGCCTTAGACTAATTTGCAAATCAGGAAAAATTTGGGCTAAATTGTAATTTCTCATAAAAAATGGGAACCAGATCAATAGCCTAAGAGAATTGTTGGACTAAACCTGATATTTTGACCAGGTTATATCCTAACCTCTTCAAATTGAACTTGGATCAGTTTAAACTTCAAAAATACCTAGTTAATCTCACATAAGTTCTCCTAGTATTAATAGGGTCATCACTTGAGGGAAAAAGGGGGTAAGAAATTAGCAACACTCTATGCTCCTAGCTAAAAACGGAGAACTACAGTCTTATGTCCCTAACTTTTCGCTACCCTACCCAGAAACCCTAACCTTTCCTCTAAGCCGCCGCCACCCCTAGAACGTCCCCCTCGTTGCCCGATGCCTTTAGACGTCAAGCCCCACCGCTCTAGCCGTCCCTGCCCTCGACTACGCTCCAGCCTGCCCGTGCTTCGTCTCACGCCACACCACCATTCCAGGAGTCGCCCTGCCGCCGGAGATGCAAATTGCAGGGACGACGAGGGAGACCGTCGTCCTGAATCTCGTCCTTTCTCCTCCGCTACCAGATGCCGCCGCTTCCAGACGTACGCCCGCCCCCTGCCGATCGTGCGTCACCTCCGAGGAGAACTCAGGCCGCCGCTTCGTCCCCCATTGCCGCCGGAATCAAGGAACTAAAGCATGACCCAGATCGCGACCCGCGCGCAACCCGTTTTGGTCCAGATCCGATTCGATCAACCATTCCTCTTGGTTTAACCCTCATTTAGCTCCATGTTTTGTTTATTTTGTTCATTTAAGTCATTAGCCTTTGTTTCTTTTGGTTGCAGATTAGTCATTGGAGTTACAAGTTTATTTTCTTACAATTTAGCCACTGACGAGAACTTTGTTTTTCTTACATTGAGTTGTTTTCAAACCAATTTCACTAACAATTTTCGTGATTTTTCATATTTAATTAAATTTAACCAATTTTGAGTTAATTTAAAATTTATCTTGATTTATTTTATTTTATTTATTTATCTCTTACTTTCTTTTTAATTTTAGAATAGTTTGATTTTAATTTCTATTCACATAATGCATCCTAAAAAGTGATAGTACATAAAAGTTATTCATTATGCAAGATAATTTAATTTTTCCTCATCATTCTCCTAGAGATTAGGGAGAAATCAACAAACTTTCAGGAATCTATTCTTGGTGGATTTGATAAAATCTCGAGGTGAATTATTCGTTCGAATTCAATTAGTCTGATAAGACTCATGGCGAACAATGTGATCGTTTCAAATTTTTCATGGATTTAGTAAAGTCCCAAAATTTCAAGAACCTCTAAGATTCCATATTCGATTAGTCTGATAAGATTCACGGTTTGAGATTAAATCAATTGTAAATTAAATAAATTTCATAAATTTCCTTTTTTTTATTGATGATTAGGAAATGAAACAAAGATTTAGAAAAGGATAAAACCGAACCTCATGGTACTAATTTCTGGGCACTATAATAAAGTTATTTTAGCGTAACCGACTCATGATCTCAAAATCTTTCACAAATCATAACAGGTATCAAATCGACCTAGGTGAAACTGATTGGTGATTCCGCTGGGGATGAGTTTAGCCGTAAGAGGGGTTTGGTTTTCCTCTTTTTCTTTCTTTGTTTTTTTCTTAACAAAGTGGTTTGATGTATTGTTTTTTTTTAAGGCTTTGACACGCACATACTTTGACATGCATAATGAGCTCCATACCCAACCTCACTCCAACCAAGTTTTGCAAAACACCTGAGTTAGGCCAGTCGTGTGAGACAATACTCTCTGCGCTTTCTCTAATCCGTAGTAGTAAGTAGTGTTACTCGAGTGTGGTGATAGTCACTCAATGGAATCATGAAAGCTATAACTCGAATTGACCCTTCCTTATGTAGCCCTTATGGGTGAGGAATTTGGCCTTTTCTAGCCCGATAAGACTTAGTAAGAGGGATTTGAGAACCAACCCATGACCTTCATTTCAAAAAAACCACCCATGCATATAATGGTCATAGATCCATTCACTAGGATTTCCATAGTAAGACATGCATTGTTTCATTGTTCTTTTACCTTGTTCTATGTTAGGTTATTATACTAACGTGACAAACTTTTGTCATTTGGCCATTTTGTTGCTTTGTTCATGTACTTTTTTCTCTTTATAAAATTTATTTTTCTTCTCATAGTAGCTCATATGTTATTTGTCCATATCAATTCTATTCTAACCTATTACTAACTTTATTTTTTTCTTGTCCTTTGTTTTCTCAAGGAAACTTTTTCTGTGCATCAAAATCATATATCAAGCCATACTCACTCTTAACTTTCTTCTCAACAATAAGTTTTGAAGTTTCATGGTTGTAGATAATCAAGCTCATTCATGGCATGCATACATCAATCCTCACTTCATTTAAGGTGCAAGATTTTCATCCCAAGTTGGTGCATCCATAAATGATATTGAGCAAGACAAATGCAATCTTCGAGGAGACTTCATGCAATTCTTGGATAAGGAAGTTTTTATGCCCCTTTTTGTGGGCAGGAAAGACATCTCTTCAAGAAGAATTTTTAAGTTAGATCTAACCTAGAGGTCTACACACATTTGTGAATAACAGGGAATCCTTCATGTAGACTTGAATTTTTTAGAGCTTGCCAAAGTAACTTAATAGTAAAAATCTCCTAGATTTAGTCCAGAATCTAGGGTGTAGTCTTTGTTAAATGAATATCTCTTATTCTTTTCTTGTCCAATAAGAAGATGTAATGTGTGCATTCTACCACTTTTTACCAAAAATGCCATTTTATGTCTATCTCACCATTTTCGCCATCATACCATTCATTTCACCCTTCTTGCCATTGCATTTTCTTTCGTAAACAAACATAAATGCGACAATGTTACTTGTTGGTAGAAATGAAAGCTAAGGGAGATTTCATGGTGGCGATCTTAAAAATGCTACCAAATCTAGGAAGAAGGATCTTAAGTGTTGCACCTTAACTCTCGTCACACAAAAGCAAAAGGAAGTTCATAGTAGTTATCAGCATCATTGCAAGAAGTTCTTGGTTAGCTTCTAGAGAAGCTAGCTCTCATATTAAACAACTTCAATGGCATTCCAATTCTCATGAATGCTCAACACAAGAAAATGTTCTCAATTATCCACAACGCAATTCCAAAAAAGGAAATAAGTTAATCCTTTCCATCAAATGACTACAAGGGAAATTGAAAAGAAAGAAATGACTGAGAGTAAGCACGAGTATTTAATGTCACTTGAGACATCTAGTTTAAGGAGGGCTATCTAGCACGTCATAATCATAACTCAAGAAAAAAGATAAGGGCAAGCTAAGTTGTTAGTCTTCAATACAACCCAGGCAAAAGTTAGAGCAAAGGAAAGAAAAAGAGAAATAAAAAAAAAATGAGCTATGGATTCTAGACTGAAAACCTACAAAGTCAGCTTATAAAATAAAGGCAATTTTTAGAGTAAGTCTGCACTCAAATTGTAAGAGTTGGGGGGCCTCAGATGGGATCTAACTTTTTTGAAAAGGTGATAAGTTTGAGTTTGTCACTATCGAGTTTTTCAAGGCAATCAGGTCTGTTCACAAGTGGCATTAAAAAAAACCCTTCTTTCACACCATTCAAGCTTAATTTTCTTTAACCAAGTACCATTCCACTTCATCTATATCATCATCTAAAACCGTTTCTACCTTTCACCTTATGCATTTTGTATCTTCGAATTGGAAAAGGGAAAAATAACAGAACATATTGATCGAATACAAATACCGTAAGTTATTTTGTCAAGCTCTGTAAATTGATGAAATTTTTTCTTTAAGACTAAACCATTATTTATTAATGTGTGTGGGTCAAAAGTGAGGAAACAGCCTAAGACTATTCTTGAAAAGGCACATTTCTTGGACACATTGGGGGGCATTAAGTATTGAACACCAATATCATCACAAAGGAGCAAAGGATGCACATTCGTGGATTATGATCCCCAAGCTGAGGTAAGGAATCACAAGTACCTTAAAAGAAATGTTGATGGAGCTAAATATGAATCTAGACTACGAGTCACTCCCTTCTCATACATCACGATTTTCATAAAACCTATGCATTTCATCTATTGAGGTTCTCACTTTGTTTTGAATTATTCATCATGAGCAACATGAACATCAGGCATAATGCATATTCTTTTTAAAATGATTTTAAAGACAGGTCATAAGAAGACAAGTGTAAGGAATATTCACTAGGATCTCCAAGAAAGAAACTCTTCTGATGCACAAGTTAAAGGCATTGTAGTGTAAGCATTGACTTGGTTAATGGGAGACGGTTTGATTTTGATTCTCAAGTGTGGCAATGACTCAAGAAGGGTTTCATTAAGGTAAGACGAAAGGACACTAGTATGGACATCCAGTTAGAAGCTTTCAAGATCAAAGTTGAGGTACGTTTTTCACGCCTAAAGAGATCATAGCTAATTTTCATGCTTGGGGCGCAAATTTGAGAGGTGGACATCTATGAGTTGTCATACCATTTTTCAAAGCAACTTTCATCTTATTTGGGCGGGTGTTCTCAAAGCTCATTTTAAGACATTTTGAAGGTATTTTTAAGGTATCTCAAGACATTTTCTACTTTTAAAGTTTCTCATCAGACAAGATAATTTTGAAATTTACTCATTTTGTGGAATTTCTTCACTTTCAAGATTCACTTATTTTATGGAATCTTCAACTTTTCTTGAAATTCACTCATTTTGTGAAAAAATTTCATTTCAAGATTCATTCATTTCATGGAATCTTAAGCTTTTTAAGATTCACTCATTTTGTAAATTTCTCACTTTTAAGATTCACTCATTTTGTGGAACCTTCAGCTTTTTGAAAATCACTCATTTTGTGAAATTTCTCACTTTCAAGATTCACTCATTTCGTGAAATCTTCAGTTTCTTAAAATTCACTCATTTTATCAAATTTCTCACTTTTAAGATTCACTTATTTTGTATAATCTTCAGCATTTTGAAATTCACTCATTTTGTGAAATTTCTTCACTTCCAAGATTCACTTATTTCGTGAAATCTGACTTTTTTAAAAAATTCACTCATTTTGTGAAATTTCTTCACTTTCAAAATTTACTTATTTCATGAATTTTTCAACTTTTCTTGAAATGCACTCTTTTTGTGAAAATTCTCACTTTTAAGATTTACTCATTTTCTGGAATCTTCAGTTTTTTAAAATTCACTCATTTCATGAAATATTCAGCTTTTCTTGAAATTCACTCATTTTATGAAATTTCTAACTTTTAATATTCACTCATTTCATGGAATCTTCAGTTTTTTTAGATTCACTCATTTTGTAAAATTTTCAATTCTCTTAAGATTCACTCATTTCATGGAATCTTCAGCTTTTTTAAATTCATTCATTTCGTGAAATTTCAATTTTTGTACTCATCCATTTTGGAAATTCACACTTTTAATTGAATTATTCTAAGTTTGGATAATTTCTTGGAAATTTCTACTTGAGATAACAAGGAAAGTCCCTTAATCTCAATACAAGACAAAACAGAGGTCTTAAACAGAAAGTAATTATCTTCCTCGTAATTTGAGTCAAACCGAGGTTTTAAACAAGAAAAGTTCTCTACTTCATCACTAGGGGTGAAAATGGGCCGAGCAGAGCCCGAGCCTATTGGGCTCGAGCTCAGGCCCTTTGATATTTGGTACTACTCGAGCTTGAGCTTGAATTGCTCAAGTCCAATTTTTTAGGCTCGAGCTTAGCTCGAGGCAGGCTTGAGGTCGGTCTGAACTCTATTTGAGCTCGAATGACACATTTGAATCTTCAGTGTTATAATTACACCTTAGAACAAAGATGAGGGACCAAATCTGTAATTTTTTAGAGAAGATAAAAAATTAGAGAACTTGTCCCAAACTTTCTAATCCTTTGCTATTCTACCTTGGTGTTGTGAATCTCACAATTGAGTCATCATCTTCCTCACCTTTACGGCAGAGCCACCATAGTCCATCATCTGATGGCTTCTGTGTCAATTCCTGGGTCACCGAAGTCCAAATCACACGGGATTCAAGCACACATCACGAAATCGGTAGGAGATTGGAAACCTAGATTTGCAATGGGCCAGCGGTAAGCAAAGGTGACGGGGAAGCACGGCTAGAGGCATGGTGTTAGGTAAGTAGAAGTGACGGGGAAGCAAGGCTGGAGGCGCCCCGTGCGATCCTTGGTGGTTTCTGCTCAACGATAATCGTTGTCAAGACTTGAACGTGCTGAAATTCTCAGTGGTGGTCGAACGGCTGGGTGGACGAGAATGGGATTGGGTCAGGCAAGCAGCAAGCTTTAGGTGTTAGGCTTAGGGCATAAAGGAAACAAGGGTTAGGACTTAGGGCTTGGTAGGCCCGCGAGCTCATAGGGCCGAGTACATCCAAGCTTGAGTTCGACCCAAAAAGGTATTCAAGCCTATTTTGCGGCTCGAGCTCGAATAGGCTCGACTCGAAATACTTGAACTCAAGCTCGAGCTCGAGTTACCGAAAAAAAGGCCGGCCCCTTTTCACCCCTAAGTCATCACATCTAAGGCAAGGTTAATCCAAGTTTTCAAAGGTAAATTAATTCTTTTTCTCAGAGGTAATAAAGAGTCGAGGTGCTCAACCTTAAAGGAATTTAAAGGTGGTAAAGAGACATGGTTCTCTACCTCAAAAGTCATCAGAGGTGGTAAAGAGTCAGGGTGCTCTACCTCAAAAGCTATAAAATGTGGTAAAGAGAGGGTTCTCTACCTCTTAAACTATTGTAAGAGAGAGTTCTTTGTCAAAGGTAAAAAGAATAAGAGAAGAGTTTCTCTCCTCTAAAGAAAGGTTTCTATCGAGAAATAAAAAAGAGGTAGGGAAGGTTCCTTAACTTCTCAAGAAAAAAGGAAAGATTTTTCATCTTAGGTTTGAAAGCAATAAGAAGGTTCTTATTGCAAAAGAGTAAGAAAGTTCCTAGGCCTGGTAAAAAAGGAGGCAAGAGTTTTTCTCCATAGATTCTTGGACGATAAGAAGGTTCTTATCGTAGAGGTAATAAAGAAGGTTCCTTAACCTCACAAAAAAGAAAAATGTTTTTCTTCTTTGGATTTTTCTACAATGGGAAGAGTCTTACGGAAAAAAAAAGGCAAAGAGAGTTCGTTAGCCTGATGAAAAAGGAGGAAAGAGTTTTTCTTCTTAGATTCTTAAATGATATGAGGGTTCCTGTTATTGACATAATAAGGAAGGTTCCTTATCCTCGAATAGGAGGAAAAGGTTTTTCTTCTCCGAATTTTCGATAGTGAGAAAGTTCTCTTTATCCAATGAAATGTTGGACAAAATTTGGTAATGGCTTTGCATGCATCATGTTCCATGAAACATGCAAAGGGGGGTAGCTGTTAACACCCAATTTTTTTCAGGCATTGATTTTTGTTTAAGTTTTAAGTTAGAAAATTTGTTTATAGGGCATTTTGATTTTCAGGGTCAATTTGGTCATGTTATAGCTGAGGAAGTTGGTAGAATTAGACACATTTAGATTATTTAGTGTTATGAATTTTTAGGGTAGAAATAGGAATTAATTTAGTTTAGGCACTAATTTGGAGTCCTAAAGGTTATGTAAGGTCAATTGAGGTAAAAGGGAAAAGTTTGGGTGGAGACCGACGGTCTTTAGAATATTTTAGGCAAAATTAGAAAGTTTGAGACAAATTTGTCAAAATCATGAAATCTAGGAAAAATCTGGTTATTTTTACAAAGCTTTAGGCTAATTTGTCAAATCAGGCAAAAGTTGAGCTAAATTGCAATTTTGCATAAAAATGGTGACCACATCAGTTGGCAAAGAGAATTGTTAGACTAAACATTATAGTTTGACCAGATTATATCCTAACCTCTTCAAATTGAATTTGGCTGAGTTTAAACTTCAAAAAACCTAGTTAATCTCACATAAGCTCCCATGGTATAAATATGGGTTATCACTTGAGGGAAATGCGGGGAAGAAATTAGCAAAACCCTAGGCTCCTAGCAAAAAACGGAGAACTGTAGCCTTAAGTCCTTAACCTTTTTCTACCCTACCGAAGAACCCTAACCTTTCCTCCAAGCCCCCGCCACCCCCTGGAAGTTCCCCTTCGTTGGCTGACGCCTCTGAAGGTCGAGCCCACCGCCACTAGCCATCCCTGCCCCCGACGATGCTCCAGCCTGCCCGTCCTTCATCTCACGCCACACCACCATTCCAAGAGTCGCTCTGCTGCCGGAGGCGCAAATTGGAGGGACGACGAGGGAGACGTCCTCCCGAATCTCGTCCTTTCTCCACCGCCGCTTCCTGACGTCTGCCCACTCCCGCAGATTGCGCGTCACCTCCGAGGAGAACCCTGGCGCCGCTTTGTCCGCCATCGCCGCCAGAATCAAGGAGCTAAAGAATGACTCGGATCGCAACCCACGCCCAACCCGTTTTGGTCCAGATCCGGCTCGGTTAACCTTTCCTATTGTTTTAACCCTCATTTAGCTCCCTATTTTGTTTATTTTGTTCATTTAAGTCACTAACCTTTGTTTCTTTTGTTTGCAGATTAGTCATTGGAGTTACAAGTTTATTTTCTTACAATTTAGCCACTGACCAAAACTTTGTTTTTCTTACATTGAATCGTTTTCAAACCAATTTCACCAAAAATTTTCATGATTTCTCATATTTAATTAAATTTAACCAATTTTGAGTCAATTTAAAATTTATCTAGATTATTTTATTTTATTTATTTGTTTATCTCTTACTTTCTTTTTAATTTTAGAATAGTTTGATTTTAATTTTTTTTCTCATAATGCATCCTAAAAAGTGATAGTACATAAAAGTTATTCATTATGCAAGATAATTTAATTTTTCCTCATCCTTCTCCTAGAGATTAGAGAGAAATCAACAAAATTTTAGGAATTCGTTCTTAGTGGATTTGATAAAATCCTAATTTAGATTCATTCGAATCCGATTAGTTTGATAAGACTCATGGCTTAGAATAAGTTGTTCTTTTCAAATTCTTCATAGATTTAGTAAAGTCTCAAAATTTCAAGAACCTCTAAGATTCAATATCCGATTGATCTAGTAAGATTTATGATTTGAGATTAATTCAATTAAAAATTAAATATAATTAAATAAATTTCATTTTTTTATTAACGATTAGGAAAGGAAACAAAGATTTAGAAAAGAATAAAATCGAACCCCCCATGGTGTACCGATCTCTGCGGGCTATAATAAAGTTATTTTAGCGTAACTGACTCAAAATCTTAGAATCTCTCACAGACCATAATAGGTATCCAATCGACATAGGCTAAATTGATTGGTGCTGACTCCTAAAAAACTCATTGCTACACATCCATGCCACCTCCAATCCATTGTATCTAAATATATGATATATTTCTAATAATTTATTTATTCCAGAATAATTTATATATTTACAATATTACTATTAATTTCTAAATCTATAATATATTTTCATGTTTATAAAACAAGTTTATGCTTGTGATTAATATTCATATTTACTTTTTAATGTCTTATTCATTTTTTAATTTTTTCAAATAAAGAAGTGTCATTTTTAGGACAAATGTATTTTAGCTAATTTAATGTATTTCTTGTCATTAATTTGATGGGTTTCTTATCTAAATACCTTCAATATAAACTAAACCGTATGATATAGCATTGAGATAGTTATATGGGTGGAAGCATGTGACGTTTTAATTAGTAAATGTGGACAAATAAGGGAAGTATGAAGTGAAATAATCAGCTTAATTAGTGATATAGGTAATTGCATAAAATTTCAAAAAAAAAAAAAGTTGCTTCCATATATTTCTCTTCCACCATGCAGATTTATTATTAATTCTATTCAATATTATTTCAATTAATCAATCAATAATCAATCTATTTCTCTCTCTCTCTCTCTCTCTCTCCTTTTCTTGCTTTTTCTCTTCTTCGGTGACTGATTTATAGCTAATAGATTCAGCTAGAAGACAACAAGAAACTGATGTAGACCAATAGATTTGTTCATACAATTTTTTTCCACACAAGAGACTGACGCATTGATGCATGAATCAATATAGTAATTTGCAAAGAAAAAGAAGAGAAAATAACATGACCTAGTCATAGATAAATAAAATAAAAAAACATGATCAAAGAAACAATAAAAAGCATGATTTTTATTACATGTTGCTAAAAATTAATGAATGTGTACATTTATTTCATATGGTGAGAACTAGTTTTCAAAATAAAATAAAATTAACTAAAATATATTTTTCCTAAAACATGATACCTTTTATCTGAACTAATTAAAAAATTAATAAGTTATTAAATAAATATTAATATTAATTACAAGCATACACATTTTTTATAAACATGAAAATATATTATAGATTTAGAAATTATTAGTGAATTTATAAATATAGAAATTATTCATAAATAGAAAATTTATTAAAAGTGTATCATATATTTTGGGCAAACTAGATTGGAGGTATCATGAGATGAATATTGTGTTTTGTTGGGCAACCAGGGCATTAGGTCACTAGCATAATAGACAAGATGACAAATGTGACATTCCAAGGGGGAAAAGTGTAGGTTTTACAAAATGCAGAGAATAAGTGTAGGTTAGGCTAAACATTAAGGGCCCTCTTGTAAATTTTCCTAAAAAGTACAACGGTGCATAAACGTTGAACAAGTTTTTTACCCTTACATTATAAATTGTAACTTTATATTTTATTTGAGATAAAATATAATAAGGACGGAAGTTTGAAGGTTTATAAGTTTAATTTTAATTAAATTAACTATTTTTAGATCTTTATTGGAGGTTCTAATCATATAATAGATTATATGACAAAAGGAAGAAGTTGAAGGATTCTTAAGAGAACATATAATAAGTTTTAGTAGGAAAAAGGAAAAAGAATTCCCACCTTGTACTATATGTATTAGATCAAAATTCAATTCATTTTTATCTAAAATATAATTTAGTTATGACTTTATCACCTTTTTCATTGTCATAATTTTGAATTCCTATACCTTCATATTATACATCGAAACAAAAAATTCTTTAAATATGAAACATATTTTTAGAATTTCTAATTTTTTGAGAAATAGTATTTTTATGTTTAGTTTACTAATTTAATATTTTTATTTATTTGTTTAATCAAAATTTTAATGTATTTATAATATTTAAAATTGAAGCAGATTTTTACCATTTACAAATTCTTTATATTAGTAAAATAATATTAGTATTTGAAATGGAAAAAAATAGAAAAAATATGTAATTATTTTCTATGTCTTTTATAAGTTTTTTATGGAAAAAAAACTTAAAAATGCCACTAAATTTAAAATTTTGTAACAAACATGTCTTTAATTTATATGAATATTAAATATGCCTAAAAACTTGATATTTACAAATTTATTTAATTTTTACACTTTAAATATTTTTGTTAAAACCTAAAAGCACAACTTAATATCAATGTATATATATATATATATAATAAAAGTCCAAAGATATAAAGTGATTAAACCTTAAATTATAAGTTATTAATTTTCCATTTAGGCACTAGGAATTTATTCTATTTTAAGGTGTCAATTTTTCTATGGTTGACTAATTACATTATAAGAATAATGTGTAATAGTAGGTTTTCAAACCTTAGTAATGTAAGTATAATTTATAGATCAATGCGTAAACATTAATTACCCAAAGAGATTTAAAAAAAACTATACAAGACTTGACCTTGATATTTGGAACAATCACATTGACTCAGCTATAAAATAAAGGGTAAGTGTAAGTTTAAAACTTTGTGGTTAAGTGTATTTTTTAAAGGTCAAGAGTCAGGTAATTAAGTTTTTTTAAGGATAAATGGCATGCATCGTCCTTGAATTAAGGCTCATGTTGCGGATTCATCCCAAAACTAAAAAATGTTATACCATTCATCCTAATATTATGAAAATGTTGCACTATTGGTCCTGCCATCAAATTTTCTATTAAAATGGGTGGAAAAAAATGTAAAAAACAAGTTTTAAGCCTCGAAAAACTTTCCATTTGCCTTAGAACCTCAAAACTTTTACATCTTGCAATCAAACTACCTTCTCCACTTTCTTTCAACCATATTTTTTTCTTCTTCCCATCAAAACCTTGTTTGGACTGTATTTACTTTTTATTACTTGGATATAATTAGTATCTAAAGGGTGTAGGATTAAACTACTTAGTCAATTCATTTCAAGTATAATTAATAATGTATTGTAAGTATTTAGTTTTTATAGTATTTGATCTATACTTTTTAAATTAAAAACTTAATCAAAATTTTACGCTTTAAAATATTATTCAAGTGGTTATTAAAAATATATAGTATTAACTTTCAAATAATATTAATTTTGTTCAAAAAAAATAGTAGAAAGGAAAAAATAGCACATATTATAAAAATATTATAAACTAAATAGGTGTAAATCAGATACTATTTTTTACACCTATTTATAAATCTTATAACTAAAAATATTAGAAACGAAAATTATTATAACTCTGATTATAAATCTTTATGCTTGTTTAGTTTCTAACATCTCATGTTATGTATTATTTTTATAGTATGTATTATAAGTATTTACGCCTGTTTAGTGTCTAATATTTTTATACTATATATTGTTTTTGCCTTTCTACTTTTTTTTTGAACAAAATTAATATTATTTGAAAGTTAATACTACATATTTTTAATAACCACTTGAATAATATTTTAAAGTGTAAAGTTTTGATTAAGTTTTTAATTTGAAAAAAATATAAAATAGATATTATAAAAACTAAATACTTTCAATACATTATTAATTATATTTGAAACAAACAGACTAAGTGGTTTAATCCTATGCCCTCTAAATAGTGATTATATCCAAGTAATAAAAAATAAATATAGTCCGGACAAGGTTTTGGTGGGAAGAAGAAGAAAATGGTTCAAGGAAAACTATGAGTTCAGGTTAAATAGTTGAAAGAAAGTGGAGAAGGTAGTTTAATTGGAAGATGTAAAAGTTTTAAGGTTTCTAAGGCAAATGAAAAGTTTTTCGAAGGTTAAAACTTATTTTTCATGTTTTTTTCCATCCATTTTAACGGAAAATTTGACTGCAGGATGAATAGTGTAACATTTTTATAATTAGAGGTTGAACAGTATAATATTTTTTAGTTTCAGGATGAATCCACAACATAAGCCTTAGTTCAAGGACAATGGGTGTCGTTTACCCTTTTTTAAAAAATATATTGTTACTGATAGTTACATATCTTTTAAAAAACTTAATGTTTACTTATTAAGTTTATACTTTAACATCATTCCTCATATTTGTATCATACTTATTAAAATAAATTTATTTTTTGCTTAAGTTTTTTATTAAATGTCCCACCTGAGAACTTAGCATGTATCTTTTTTTTTTATTTTTATTTTAATAGAACCTTAAAATATATGTTAAAAACTTAGTTTATGTCTTTTTAAAAGTAAAATTTAAGCTAATATATTAATGGTAAATTTATTTAGTTGTTTGAGCAAACTAATATAAGATCTTTAGTTTAATCATTAGTTTCTTGAATCTAAAATATAAAAATTAAGATAAAATTTTATAACTTAACTTTTCATAAAATTTCTAAATATATTATATCATTAAGTTCATTAAATTAAGATCTTTTCTTAATAGATTGCATACTATTAATTTTAAATTTTTCACGGAAAATGATGGCCAGGGGCCTCATCGTTTATAGTCATGGTGACTGGTGGAGAGACTTCTGGGAGGAAGAACGCCTGGTGGAATGGATAGCCCGAAGGAGAGTGCCTGAAAGCTCAGAAACAAAGGGTTAGGAGGCCCCCGGAGTGTTTTTCCGGGGGGGGAGCCTCCGACGCCCAAGTCAGTGGTGGCTGAGAAAAGGCAGAGGAAATAGCACAAAGGGCTGAAGAGTCTCGCCTGGTAGTTTTCTCAGAGTGTGGGAGCCGTGTTTGGCCAACCAACTAGCCTCCTGCCCAGTATTAATTCCTGGTATTTATAGGAGCGCCTAACCCGTTCAGATCACAACACGTGTTCGGTCGGATGTTCCCTGAGTTTCTGGGCATAGGAGACAGATAACTGGTAGCAGGTTGTCCTGAGCCACGTGCTGAGATGGGCCATGATGTGATTCTGATGGCGTCCGTATGTCAGAGCGCCTATTCAGGCGACTTTATGACGTCTGTGAAAGGACGTGTCAGAGGCTTCCTTAAATGCTTCCATAAATGCTCCTGCCGTACTCCCGAGGTCCCTGGGTGAGGTCGTCCTCTAGTTTGGACAGAGCCTTTTCGGGAAACAAGCCCTCAGTTCGGGGGTTCCCAGTTTCAGGGAGTTCCGCCTTCGGGGATATCATGTTCGGCTCGCCATGTCTGGTGCCGCTTTTCCGAAGGCGATATGTTCACAACCTTGGGGGGCGAGTAGTGTCCTCGGGGTTTCCTGGCGTGCCGGGCTCGGAGCTCTTCGGCTATCTCCCGAGGTGCCTGATCGCACCTTTTCTCGGGTAGCGCCAGCTTCTTCTGGCCATCATTGTGGCAGGGAGTTCGGCCAGATAGAGGCGATAGCATTTGGCTATCACATGCCCCCCTTTGGAAAGCCGAAGTGAAGACTTCGGTTTTGCATCTCTTTCCGAGGTTGTGTATGGGAGTTTCTTTGGAAGCTTATCCTGTTCCGAGGATGCGCCTTTTGCCCGAAGATCATGGGCTCTTCGGCCTTGGCCTGTTCTTTGGTGTCTTCGAGGTGGAGCCTGTGCCGAAGATACACCTCTTGCCCGAAGGTCATGGGCTGCTCGGCCATAGCCTGTTTCTTGGCGTCCTCGAGGTGACCTGTTCTTTGTTTCTGCAGGTCTCTTTGGCCGAGCGTGTCAGTCTGAGCGGCACGTCCCAGTTTCGTCCCAGTTTTCCAGGGATGTCAGAAGACGTGTCCCAGCTTTCAAGGGACGTTTGGAGGACGTGTCCCCCATTTGCGCGCAGCGGTTGACACGTGGCGCTTTGCCATTGGAGGAGAGTCGCGTCGGTTACAGAGGGCGTGCCTTTTCAGGTGCAGAGAGCAGTTACGGCGACGGTTCTCCTCCAAAGGGTACTTATGACGATGTTTCGGTTACCCATCTCTGGCTTATAAATAGCCCACTTCTACCATAAGTTCCTTTTGCTTTCTCTTCTGCTCTTCTCTCTGCTTTGCCCCTGTTCTTGCACTTTCTTGCTTTCTGTGGCGGAGCTACCTTAATCAGAGCTTTTTTCCAGCCAGCTTTCACGACGGCATCCTCAGATTTTGGCAAATCTTTCGGTGGGTTTTTTTTTTTCAGAGCGCTTTGATCCCTGTGTTCTTTTGAGTTTTTCTCTGGAAACTGTTTTCTTCCATTTTCAAACTCGTTTTATGTCGAAAATGCCCCTTCCTGAGAGCTGGCAGCCTCTTTTAGCCCATCCTTGTTGTACCACCCCTGAAAAGTTAGAGAGGTGGAAGAAAAAATTCTTTCTTCCCTCTTACGCCATTACTAGGCTGCCTCGTTCTAGCCATTATGCTTTTTCAAACCGCAGTAAGGAGGTTACCGTTTTCCGAGCCCAGCTGAAGGCGGGTCTTCGGTATCCTCCCCCGAAGATGGTCTGCGAGTTTTGCAAATTTCATGGCATTGCTGTGAACCAGCTTCCCCCGAACTCGTTATGCTATTTTAACGCCTACCTCTGCATGTGTGGCGTCTTCGGGATAGAACCCAATTTCAGAATCTTTATGCAGTATTACAAGCTCTCTGTGGTCCCGAAGGGTGGCTTCTATTTCATGCTACCTCGGGGATCCGGGGGCAAGAAATTCATGTTCACCTTCGCCACTAAAGATAGCTGGCGGGGGTGGCAACAGAAGTTTTTCTTCATGAAGATGGACGAGGCCTGGTCGTACGTTCCGACCAAATGGGCTCAGGGAACACTGGATGTGGACGTTGCTGATCCGAGGATGCTGCTGACCCCAGAGTTAGCTTCCTTGTTCGCGGATTTCGACGCCCGCATTCGGGCTGTCTCTGACTGGGATCCCAAGGTCGTTCCGCTCGCCCTTTACCCTTTTCCAATCAACTGGAGGTTGATGACCGAAGAGGTCCTTCGGGAGCTAAAGGTGGTAAAGGAGCACGAGACTGACCTCGAGATGCCAGCTCCTGCCATCGCCGGGAAGGATTCCTGGTTGGTCAAGCTTCTTAAGGAGGAAATTTCTTTCGAAGCTCTTGCCGAAAGTGAGTTATCTTCTACTCCTTTACTGTTCTTTCCTCGGACTCACGCTGATGTTTCTCTCCTTTTTCAGAGATGGGCGACGCGACTGCCGCCTATTACAAGTCCCTTTTCACCGGCCAGGTGGAGAAGGGCGATCAGACGAACAAGGCGTCTTCCCGAAGGCGGAAGTCTACTGGCGCGGGACCTTCGAGGAAACGGGCAAAGAGAGCTGCCCAGGCTCCTTTAGAGGAAAATCCCGAGGAAACTGCCGAGGAGCCTGGGGCAGCCGAGATTCCAGAATCTGAGGCTGCTGCTTCCGAGGTCCCTTCAACCGACGTCCCTCCTCAGAGTCCTACCGCGTAACAGGCCCTCCTTTATGTAGTGGTAGAAGTACCTTCTGCCGAGGAGCGGCGCAAGCGGAAGGGCAAGGGCATTTCGGCCGAGGAATCCGAGGACGATGTTGTCGAGGTTCCGCCAGGTTTGTTTCCAGACAAAGTGTACTTCCTTTGTTTTTTCTAGATTGGCTTCTTTGTCTTTAATCTCCTTCTCATTCTTATCACGCAGGGGAGTTGACTACCCCAGGCTGGGTGGCCGATCATGCTCGGAAACGAGCTCTTCGGGATGCCAAAATCCCGCAAGGGAAGATACCCAAGGAGCCTTTTTGGACGTTCACGGAGGACATGAATATGTACTCCGAGGACGTTCCTCAAATGGCTAAGGAAATTTCGAAGGGGGTGCTCACCGAGGCCTCTTTCAAGGCTATAGCGGCGGCCCACCCGGGGGATAACACCCTCGCCGCAAAGATCACTGAGCATGCTGCTCAGGTATATCCTTCACAGCTCTTTCCCTTCAATTTTTTCCTAAGTTTTTGGCTCTTACTGACCTTGCGTTTATTTTTTGCAGCTGATGGGGTACACCGCCTTTCTCCAAGTTCGGGTGGCCAGGGAGGTTGCTTTTCGAACTTCGGCCACTCGAACCATGAATGAGACGAGGACCGCACTCGCGGAGTCGATCGCCAAAAACCATCAGCTGAAAGAGGCTGCTGAGAAAGAAGTAGCTGCCCTTCGGGAGGAGTTCCGGAAGGAAAAAGAAGAACTTCAAAAGGACTCATCCAGGAAGATCGCTGACCTCGGTGACCAAATAAAGGGGATGCTCGCCGCCAACGAGGATCTTCTTCAGCACAAGGCTGGTTCTGACGGCCGTATAGTGTCGTTGACGTGTGAGAATAACGCTCTCCGAGCTGAGGTCGAGTCGTTGAAGAAGGAGCCGAAGGGGGAGGAGCAGATAAAGGCGCTGGAGGAAGAGGTCGAGGATCTGAAGGACGAGCTTGAAGACCTCGAGCTTGAAAAGAACAAGTCTGATCAGATGAGCAAGGTCGCGTTTCAGGACGGCTTCTGCCTTGCTCGGCACCAGGTTCTCCAGAGGTTCCCAGATCTGGACCTCTCTTTTCTAGAGGGTCTAAACATTCCTGGGGGACCTCGGTGGAAATGGTCCAAGGTCGAACATCTAAAACTTCCTCCTTCAATGGGCGGGCAGACGAGTGGCTCTCGGGACGCCGCGAACCCTTAGCCAATTTTTAGGGCCCCTTTTCCTTCCCTTCTATTTTGTAATCCTTCTTCGGGCAGTTCTTTATTTTAAAGCAGCTTTGCTCTTAATGAGGATTTTTTGGCTAAGTCTTTTCTTGCGAGTTTCTTCATTTCCATTATCCCGAACACGTTCGCTCAAGAGACTTCGGAAAACCTGCGATTAAAGAAACTTTTTTACCTTCCTTTGTCCCGAGTGCGCTTGCTCGTAAGACTTTCTGGAAGGCCTGAAAAAATTTGACTAAGTCTTTTTGCAGGCTTTTGCATTTCCAATTTACCCCGAACATGATTGCTCAAGGGACTTCAGAAACCTTCAGTCAAATTTTTTGTTTTTCCAGTTGTCCCGAGCATGTTTGCTCAAGGGACTTCGGAAAACCTTTCGCGAGATTTTTCACTTCCCATTTTCCCGAGCATGTTCGCTCAAGGGAGTTCGGAAAATTATCTCTGCACTGGCTATGGCGAGTACTTCTGCGAGATTTTTGTTTTCCATCTTTCCCGAGCGTGATGGCTCAAGGGACTTCGGAAAGTCATATCTACGCTTTATCATGGCGAGCACCTCTGTGGAATTCTGTTTTGCATAATTTCTGTACACTTAAGAATTTTTCTCAGGGCCATTCTGTACAACATAACTCCTCCGCCCAACCTTAAGCGTAGAATTTTTTCTAGGCGTCTGAGTGCCAAGTGTTCTTCAATTCTACGCCTTCGGCGTCGCCAAGCTTGTACACGCCTTTTTGTACTTCGTGGCGAACCAGATAGGATCCTTCCCAGTTTGCGCGAAGTACGCCATGGGATGGCCTTCGGGGTGCGAAGTCGGCCTTTCGGAGAACAAGGTCTCCCTTCTTGATTTCTTTTGGCCTGGCCCGTAAGTTTACAGCCGCGGTCCTTACCACCTTCATCAAATACTTGCACCCGTACTGAAGGTTGAACTACCTCTAGTGGGATAATGGCCTCTGTTCCGAAGACGAGTGAGAAAGGAGTTTCCCCTGTGGCTCTTAAGGGCGTCATTCGGTAGCTCCATAGTACACTTTGGAGTTCTCCTGGCCATTTCCCCTTGGCTTCCCCTAGTCTCTTTTTCAGGCCATCTTTTGTGGTCCTGTTCGATACTTCTACCTGCCCGTTGCTTTGGGGGTGAGCTACTGGGTCGAAGTGCATCTTTATTCCGAGGTCGCTGATGAATTCTTGGAATCCTTTGTCTGTGAACTGGGATCCATTATCAGCTACTAGTACCCTCGGTATGCCAAACCTGCATACGATGTTCTTCCATAGGAACTTCTGCACTTCTTTTGCCGAGATAGTTGTTAGTGGTTTTGCCTCCTCCTCACTTTGAGAAATAGTCCACTGCTACAACGCAGAATTTCATGCCTCCTGGTGCTGTGGGGAGTGGCCCAATAAGGTCTATACCCCAGACTGCGAAGGGCCAAGGATAGTCTGCCGAAGTTACCATTTCCGAGGGTGTCCTCTGGTTTTTCGCGTGTCTCTGGCAGCTACCACATTTCCGGGCGAACTGTCTTGCGTCCTTTCTCAGGGTAGGCCAGAAGTATCCTTGGGGGAGTATCACTGCTGCCAGGGCATTAGTTCCAATGCGTGAACCACACATGCCTTCGTGAACTTCTTCAAGGACCATTTCAGTATCCTTTTCATCCACACATCTTTGCAGCAGATTTGCATATCCTTGCCGATATAACTCTTCACCAATCAGGAAGAATCTTCCGGAGCGTCTTCGCAGTCTTGCAGCATCGCCGGGGTCTTCGGGGAGCAAATTCTCTGCGAGGTATCTTTTTATTGGGTCTTTTCATCCTGTTCCCGAGGTCGTCATACTCAGCACTGAGATGCTCGGATGGTCTAGCACCTCGGTATATGTTTTCGACTTCGCCAAGCAATCTGCCTCAGTGTTATTCCGCCGAGGTATATTTTTGATCCGAACGGCGTCAAACTCTTGGATGAGCTTTGCTACTAGCTCATGATATTTTGCCAAGATTGGGTCATTCGCCCCATAATCTCCTGCCGTCTGCCGAACTACCAGCTGGGAATCGCTGTGAGCCTTTATCACGCCACTCTTTCTGGCCAAGCGCAATCCCGCTATAAGGGCTTCATACTCAGTTACATTGTTGGTGACGTTGAAGCTGAACTTGATAGCCTTCATTACCTCCAGGCCTTCGGGGCCCCTGATAATTACTCCAGCTCCCTGCTGTTCGGACCCCGAGGCTCCGTCTCTGTGCAAGGTCCACTCTGGCTCTCCTCAGTGGTGGGTATTTCGGCGATAAAATCTTCCAGGGCTTGAGTTTTTATGGCCTTCCGAGGCTCGTACGTGATTTCGTGTTCGCCTAGCTCTATGCACCACTTGGAGAGCCTTCCCGAATGATTGCAGCCTTCTCCTGCAAGCACCAAGGCGTATATAGCTTTTTGAAGCAAAGGGTACCTGACTTTGGCGCCATGCAGGTACTTGCTGACATAGTAGACCGGCCATTGCTTTGACCCTTCTTCCTTCACGAGGACCGAGCTCACAGCTTTTTCTGTGACGGCGAGGTACAGTACGAGGGGCTCTCCCTTCCAAGGTTGTCGCAGAGTCGGTCGGGTGGCCAGGTAGACTTTGAATTCTTCCCAGGCCTTTTGGCAATCTTCATCCCAAGGATGATCATTTCTTCCGAGGTCGCCTTCCATTTTTGTTGCCTTTGTGAGGACTTTGGAGAAAGGTCTACACCTATCTCCGTACCTGGAAATAAACCTGCTCAGAGAGGTTATTCTTCCGGTGAGTCTCTGCGCATCTTTGACAGTGCCTGGAGTTCGGCACTCAAGCAGGGCCTTAATCTTCTCGGGGTTAGCGTCGATGCCTCTTTCGGATACCATGTACCCAAGGAATTTTCCCGAAGTCTCCCCGTAGATGCATTTTTTAGGTTTACGGCGGATCCCAAAGGCTCTGAGCTTTTGGAAGGTTTCCTCTAAATCTGCAACGTGGTAGCCAGGCAGCTTGCTCTTGACTATTATATCATCAACATACACCTCCATGTCTCTCCTCATTTGGTCTTTGAAGACCTTGTTCATCAGCCTCTGGTATGTGGCTCCTGCATTTTTTAGCCCGAATGGCATCCTGATATAGCAGTATGTTCCTCTCTCGGTGATGAAGGCAGTCTTCTTTTCATCTTCGAGGTCCATCCTTATCTGATGGTAGCCACTGAAGGCGTCTAGGAAACTTAGGAGCCCATTTTCAGCAGTTGAATCTACCAGTTGATCTATTGGCGGCAGAGGGTATGAGTCTTTCGGGCAAGCATCGTTCAAGTTTCTGAAGTCGATGCACATCCGGAGTTTGCTGCTACCTTCTTTTGTGGCGATGACCACGTTGCTTAACCACTCCGGACTTACTTTGAGGCTATGCTGTATTATGCCAGGGTTCACCCCCGGCATATCTTTTGGCGAGTAGGCAAACAGATCTTTATTTTCCAGTAGAAAGGATACAAGATTTTCTTTGTCACCTTCGGCCAAGCTCTTCCCTGTTCGGGTAGATTGACCTGGGACAAGCTCTATTGTTTCCGTTTCTGTTTTGGCGAGATCTTCTTCTTCGCCTTTTTCTGGTGCCCTTGCCTCCATCGTCTGCGCGAAGTTGCTTGTCGTAGCTTTTCGCTCTTTTACAAATACCTTTCTTACCTCGGCTTGGTCTATGAATACCTTTGCATCTCCATCCTTGGTGGCGAATGTGATAGTCAAGTACTTCACATTAGGGCGAATATGCAGATTCCCCATTGTCTGCCTTCCAAGGATGGCGTTGTACGAGGACGGGACGTTCATGACGATGAATCTCGCCATTGTGGAGGGGTTCAACTCAACTGCTCCGTTCACCGAAGTCCCTTTCATCATCAGCGGGAGGTCGATACATCCGAGGACGGGGAGTTCGGGGGGTCCAAGCCAAAAGTGGGCGAGGTGACAGGCTTCAGTTCGCTGCCGGAGATGCCCAAGCTCGGCAGCAGGTGCGAGAATAGGACGTCAGCATTTGAGCCATCATCAAGCAATACTCTTTTGACGTCCCAGTTCCCTACTCTCGCCATAATCAGTAGCGGATCGTCGTGGGGGAAGGCGACGGTGGAGCCATCTTTGCGAGCCAGCTTCTTTGATGGACTTTGATACTCCATGACTGCAATTTCTCTGGCTTTCCGCTTTCTTTCCGAGGATGGGAGCCCCGTGGTGATAGTTTAGATAACTCCTGCTGGAGGCGGAGGGCGCTTTTTTGGACTTCTATTTCTCCGCCTGTCGGAGTCATAGTCCTCATCTTCGGCCCTTTCTTCCTCCATTTTTCTGTCTTTCGGGGATGGCATCCTCAGGTATTTCCGAAGTTGGCCCAGTTTTATCAGCGACTCTATGTACTTCTTCAGCTGGAAACAGTCTTCGGTGTCATGACCGTGGTCGCGATGAAACTGGCAGAACTTCTTTGCATTCTTCTTATTATCGGCGGTCATGGCCCTTGGTCGCCGAATCCGCGTCCCTTGCCTTTCCAGCGCCATGAGAATGTTGGTCCGTGAAGTGCTCAATGGTGTGAAACTTTGAGGTTTCCTTCCTCGCATCCTCCGAGGTCATCCTGCGTATTCGGTAGGATGCCGAGCTTGTTGACTGGACTCTTCGGGGCGGTGGTGATCAGACTTCGGCCCAGCCATTCTTAGTTCTTCGGCGGTCATGTGCTGTTCTGCTCTTCGGTAAAATTCTCCGAGGGTCTCCGGGGGGTCTTTTGAGAACTCGTAGAACAGCTGCGAGTCTCGCCGAAGGCCTCGTGTCATGGCAAGAATGCGGATTTCGGGCCTGAAGTCTGGGACGCTCAGAGCTTCCCTGTTGAATCTTTCGACATAGTCTCGGATGGTTTCTCCATTCCTCTGCTCTATGTCGAACATCTGGACAGGCATCTTCGCCGTAGGTCTGCTCCCAATGAATTGCTGTGTGAAGGTCGTGGACAACTCCTGGAACTCAGTGATGGTCCCTGAAGGCAATGAATTGTACCACGCAGTTGCTGGCCCTGTGAGGGTGACTTCGAAGCACTTGTACATGGTAGCATTGTCAGCACCGTGTATTATCATGCTGCGACTGTACTTCGTCAAATGGGCCTGTGGATTAGTACGGCCATCATAAATCTCCAGCCGAGGTACTCTGAAGTCACCTGGCATGGCTGCCTCAACAACGGCCTGAATAAATGGCGAGTCATCTTCGCAGTACGTTCCCGAGAGTCTGGCCCAAACGGGTTTTCTGGCCACTTGTTTCTCCACTCTGTCCAGTCGTGCTAGTATCCTCTCCATCAGCATTGTGGCGCTAGGGCCTTCTTCAGGGAATGGAGATCGCCGGCGCCTCTTCGGGGGGCAAATTCGGCGCTGAGGGGACAAGGACCTCGGCTCAGGCGACGAACTGCTTCGCTGTGAGACTCTCGGTCGCTTGGACCCGGTTTGTCCCACAGGCCGTTTCCCGAGGGCTATATTTTCTGTGGATGATTCTTCACGAGGGTCTCCACTCCCCGAACTGTGATGTGTAGACTTGGGGCTTTTCTCCCGAGGGCATGTCGGTGAGGGGGGTCTCTGGGCCTGTGCTTGCTGTGGCCACCTTCGGTCGATCTGCTGGGTCATTTCAGACACGACCGAACGCTGAAAGTCCCTCAAGAAGCTCATGGTGATTACCAGAGGGCGGTCTTCCTCAGGCGCAGAAGTCCCTGGGAGTGTTTGCTCAGCAGCCGGTTGTATCTCAGGCGCGGACGGGGACTTCGGGAGCCTCTTGTCCTTAGAACGCCGAGTCTCAACGACGGCGATCTCAGAGTGGGTTCCTACAGACGGCGCCAAATGATGGCCAGGGGCCTCATCATTTATAGTCATGGTGACTGGTGGAGAGACTTCTGGGAGGAAGAACGCCTGGTGGAATGGATAGCCCGAAGGAGAGTGCCTGAAAGCTCAGAAACAAAGGGTTAGGAGGCCCCCGGAGTGTTTTTCCGGGGGGGAGCCTCCGACGCCCAAGTCAGTGGTGGCTGAGAAAAGGCAGAGGAAATAGCACAAAGGACTGAAGAGTCTCGCCTGGTAGTTTTCTCAGAGTGTGGGAGCCGTGTTTGGCCAACCAACTAGCCTCCTGCCCAGTATTAATTCCTGGTATTTATAGGAGCGCCTAGCCCGTTCAGATCACGACACGTGTTCGGTCGGATGTTCCCTGAGTTTCTGGGCATAGGAGACAAATAACTGGTAGCAGGTTGTCCTGAGCCACGTGCTGAGATGGGCCATGATGTGATTCTGATGGCGTCCGTATGTCAGAGCGCCTATTCAGGCGACTCTATGACGTCTGTGAAAGGACGTGTCTGAGGCTTCCTTAAATGCTTCCATAAATGCTTCTGCCGTACTCCCGAGGTCCCTAGGTGAGGTCGTCCTCTAGTTCGGACAGAGCCTCTTCGGGAAACAAGCCCTCAGTTCGGGGGTTCCCAGTTTCAGGGAGTTCCGCCTTCGGGGATATCATGTTCGACTCGCCATGTCTGGTGCCGCTTTTCCGAAGGCGATATGTTCACAACCTTGGGGGGCGAGTAGTGTCCTCGGGGTTTCCTGGCGTGCCGGGCTCGGAGCTCTTCGGCTATCTCCCGAGGTGCCTGATCGCACATTTTCTCGGGTAGCGCCAGCTTCTTCTGGCCATCATTATGGCAGGGAGTTCGGCCAGATAGAGGCGATAGCGTTTGGCTATCACACGGAGAAGATAAATATTGACATCTTTGATAAGATATTAAATGTACGAACAAGAAATTTTAATAAGTACTCTTCCATCACAAATAAAAAAAATATATCATTTTTTTTGCAACTAGTATTACATATAGCATATTCTACATTGTTTATTATTATTATTATTATTATTATTATTATTATTATTATTTATAAAAAATAGAAATCAAGTGCATTGAGTAATTTATTACAATGGATGTCACAAATGAAGATAGTTATAATAAAAAATTAAAAAAAAACCATGTGAAAAATAGAAAAATAAAACTAATAAGAAATATATCTAAACTAGAAAAAGGTAAAATCATTATTGCTACTATTTATTTTGAAAAAGATAATTAGATTTATAGTTATTTGAGTAAAAAATAACTTAGTATTTTGATTCACGTGCAACGTATGCAATTACTAGTTACATGTAAATAGATTAGGGTCAAGACCATAACCGAAATTAAGTCTAGCGAACTCAATAAACTCCCCAATATGATCCTATTGCATGTTGGATGACAACATTTGTTACTTTAGAAAGTTTTACAGTTTGAGGTATCATTTAGGGATAAATGGTGAAATTTAATTGAAATAAAAACTATAAATACATAGCCACAGACTATGTATATATATGCACACATAAACGTCAGTTTGGTACACAAGTTGATACAATTTACAAGGGGCACATCACCAATCGACGAAGCATCGCTATGCTTGCCGGGAGTCTTTTTTATTTTTTCTGGTTGTGGAGATGCACAAAGAAAAGTCTAGCTCTAGCACAAACTTTCACGAATTACAACTTGAATTAAAAAGCAAATATGCCACTAAGGCTAGGAAGATACACTTAAAGATCCATCGTAACTCAAATAATAATGAGAGAACTTCTCCAGATGGGAGTAGACCGCTAGTCTATTTTTTTGCTTTCAGTTCAATCTTAAACTCGAGTTATATAAGAGGGGAAGTACAAAGTTCATCTTTAAGCCGACATCAGTTAAGCGGAAACATAAAAGGCTGGATGGGTGGGTTTAAGTGTTGTAGCAGGTCAGCTTTATTCATTTCCCCCTCCCGAAAAATAACAATCTGCTCGAGATGCATTTTGTTATGAAGCATTGCTCTCCTTGTCTGCGTTTCATCAATTCCACTTCCCACCAATTTCATGCAAAGGACTTGAAGCTTATTCAGGTTTTCGAGGTCCCCAATGGTTAGTTGTTTAGGATCATCTCGATCAATTCTCACAGTTGCCCCATGCAGTATCCTAAGAAGAGTCAACTTTGCAATACCTTTTGGGTAATAAACCCAATTAGTGTGACTTGTGTAAAGAACTCTCAAGTTGAGCAGCTTCTCAATCCCATCAGGTCATTCATGAAGGCTATAGCAGTCCCACAGATTCAAATACTGCAAGTTGCGAAGTTCACATATTTCTTTTGGTAGTTCCTTCATGCAGCTGCTTTCTTTACTCGATAGCTTAAGAAATCTCAAATGAATTAGTTTCCCTATTTCGGCCGAAAACTCGCCCAAATCTGCAGGATGTGCGAGCATGAGGCCCAATTCTGCAGGATGTTTGAGCATGGGATACATATCTACTAACCTTAGACTGGGGCATTGATCAAACAAGTTAGTCCAGAAGTTTGTTGTAAGGATTAATTGCCCTGCCTGACACATAAACATGATACTTCTTAACTTTCCCTTCTTATCAATGGAGGTTGGAGAATAAGGACCTTCCCTCGTCACAATTGTCAAATGACAACTTCTTTCCGATGGTAGTTCTATTGGTAACTCACTACCAGATCCAACTTCTTTCATCACATATTCATGTTGATCAGTCAAGAATTGTGGAAAATCATGCAGAATATCATGCATCTTAAATAAAATTTTGAAATTAGTAGGTTGAATAAAACAACGTGCTACCAAGCAGTTGAAGTATTCTTCACCTCTTGACTCCATGTCATCATTCTCATCAGAGCCTAAGAAGCCTTGAGCCATCCATTGACACACCAAATGATGCTTCGATAAATAGGTATCCTTAGAATAGATGGTGCAATATAAAAAGCATCTTTTAATGACTGAAGGCAGGTCGTGGAAGCTTAACAATAGAGGAGCAAATACATCTTTGTGCACTAAATTTAGTTTCCAAATTTCACTGTTTAAAACATTCTCCCACTCTTGGCAAGTTGTTTTATCCTGCAAAAGGCCCCCTAAACTCTTTGCAACAAGTGGTAGTCCCTTGCATTTCTTGGCAATTTCCCTCCCAATACCCTCTAAATTCATATGCCGCCCACTTGCGCTTTCACCTAATGCTTCTTGGCTCAAAATTAGCATACATAGCTGTTGGGTTTCGGGAGCCAAACAGCGCAGTGGAATTTAACCGAAACCTTCCAGGATCCAAGTGAAACGGGGTAAACCAGGTGTTCGAAAATTTCATACCTAATTTTCGGTTAAGATCTCTCACTCAACTGTAGAGTCGAATCACAAAACCTGAACAGTTGATGTGTTCAGGCTCTCTATGGTATCCATACGAGCCTCTCGGGATCACCACGCTTCCACCACGTCCCGGCAGATGCGTTTCTCTCGCGCTCGCAGTGCTAACTTGCGTCCTCCAAGGAATTGCAAGAGAAGAGTGCGGCTGTCCTTTTAGGAGGCTAGGGCAAGGAGACCTACGAATTTCTCACTTAAAAGTTGTATTTATAGTGAGACTCAACTTCCAGGCCTAATGGGTTTCAAAGCCCTAATCCAATTAGGATTTAATTTCGGGCTTAATAATGGCTCAACTCCTTGGCCCATTATTAATATGAAATTAAAGTGAAACCATAACCCAAATAATTAGCCCATGCACTCTAATGATCCAAATAACTCTATGTGTACGACCCAATAGGCTCTTGCCATGTTGGCAATAATCATAAATCACATTTATGATCATAAGCAATGTGCGGTGTCTAGCAACACATCATTGCTACCCAAGTGACAAGATTGTCGGTGAATCGACTAAACCTTTATGATCATCACTGATATATGTCATTGTCCATTTGTCCAAGATATCAAGACTAAGCACGAGACATGAAATGTGTCACTCTCGTATAGCCCAATCTTTGGTTTCTTGATTACCAAGTAGACCAACTTAAACTGACGACATTGATATCATATATCAACTCATCGGAGTATGGCCATGCATTTTCTAAGTCTCACTCTATCAAGGGGCCCAAAGATATCACTCCCGTTACATAGGAGAGACAAATCTCATCTTGATCATACAAATCCCTCCGCATGATATGTGACATACCCAATGACCTCCTTCAAGTTCACTCAGTTACGAGCAACAAAGGAAAGTATCAAAGTATGTGACTCACATGTAGGGAACCTTGATGATCTTAGGTCGAAGGACTATATATACCATGATCATTATGAGAATCACTTATGACACTCATATAACGATCCATGAAGTGTTCTCATGGTGGGTCGGTCCAGTACACAAGTTCTCTAACTTGTACTCATATGTAGACTACATATCTCATATTAGTCTCCACATATGCTAGTCATTATGTATTATTGCAACCCGCTCCACAATAATACTAGACTAGGGACGTTTAAGAATATCATTATTCTAGGGTTACAATTATGTTTATTACGTTACGCAGAAACACAACAACAAACAAAATTGCTGGATTAATGCCTCAATAAAATATCATGACTCAATGTGCAAAAATACAATCATCTCATGATTGGCCTTTTGGGCACAACACTAACAATAGCTCTTCAGACAACCCCTCAAGATTGAATGTAGAAGTAGACTCCATCGTCATTGACACACTACTTTTTCGGGTTGTTACAAGAACCCTACTTCCATGTGCCCCATTTTTTAAAACCAATTTTAGACTCTCCCAATCTTTTTCATCCTTTGTCCATACATCATCCAACACAATAAAGACTTTCTTTCCAACGATAGATTCACAAATTCTTTCCATGAGAGAGGGCAATGTGACTGAATCTTGACGGTAGGCTAAGGGTATAGCTTCTAGCCCTTCCACGCCCTTTAAGATTTCTCTTGCCACTTTTTTCTCGTCGAAAACATGCAAAACACATACCCATATGCTCTTGTCAAAGTGCCTTTTCTCTTTAATTTCATTGTATATCACTTGGGCAAGGCTTGTTTTACCAATTCCTCCCATCCCCATGATGAAGATGGTTTGTACTGGTCATTCCTCCTTATCCAATAGGCACTCTTTTATCCTATCCTTCACCTCATCCCTCCCATGTATTTTTGTCACATCTACGAGAGGAGTTGTTTCTTTTCGTACCTTTAACTGCTTACTCTCTCTTTTTGTTAACTCCCATGTATTTTGTTTTCTCTTCGCAATCTCATTCAACCTCGTATTGATTTCTTTTATTTTCTTCCCGATGTTATGGTACGAGGCAAGTCGAGTGCAAGAGAAACAAGACAAGAAGCGACGCACCTTCTCCTTTAGGGTCGAAGGAATTCTCAGGCCGTCTTGCTGTTGCTTTAGCAGTGCAAGGTTCCACTCGTCCAATACATCCTCCATGTCATAAGCTGCATCCTTCAGCTCATCTAACCAAAGCTTGATGCTTTTGTTAGTCACCTGCTTCTCTTCTGCGCCTTCAAGCAGTGCACAGATAGCCTCAAAGTTGCTCTTAAGTTTTCTCACATCTTCTTTGATGCCGTTGATTGGCCTTACTTCTTGTAATGCGTCATTGGAGATGATCGTAGCTAGTTGTTGCAAGACGCCAGTAAGTAGGGCCTCCGCCATTTTTGGGCAAGGGGAACAATTTGAAAAGAAAAGGAGAAATTTTGGTGGAAGAGATGATATTTTATAGAAAACAAAGAGTGAAAGAAGAGATTGAGATATACAACGAGATTATGGTTTGCTACAAATGGGTTTGTTACCAAAGAGTTATTTTATAGCAAACAACGGAAAATTCTTCTACAAGGATATGTATAGTTGTGCTATTCTTGTTCAGGGAAATCAGACATGCCTTACTTTGTTCTTTTGCCTATGGGAATCAAATTTGGGTTTCTAGTGCTCTCAATCAAAGAACAAACTACTCTTTTTCGCTTTTATGTAATGGGTTCAAAAATGAGCGAGAGCGAGAGAGGTGTGAGGAGAGAGCATACTTGAGAGAGGAGTTTCGTTAGAAGGAAAAGGGTCAGGGGAAAAAATTCCAGACAGGATTTTAGCAGGGTCATGGACAAGGTGTCCACGTCATTTTTCTTTGAGAACTTCCCGGAAGACTGGGACAGGATCAATCTTTGGCCGGTGTTTCAAAGATACGGAGCTGTGGTGGATGTGTTTGTTGCAAAGAAGAGAACGAAAGCAGGTCGTAAATTTGGATTCGTCAGATTCAAGAACGTGAGGAGCAAGGAAATCTTGGAAAATGACCTAAATAGTATTTGGATTGGGTCGTTCAAACTACGAGTTAATATCACAAGGTACCAAAAACAGACTACTCTGTGGGAGCTCAAGGGTGGCACAAGAAGGCAGGCAGAAGAGACGGAGCGGTTCAGAGCTTGGAGAGATGGAAGAAATTATGCAGAGGTTGTTGGAGGTAGCTCAAAGGAAAGAGGTGAAGAGCAGAATTCGAAATGTGGAAATGTTTCAAAATGCAAGACGGACGACCCAGACCAGAAGGAATGGACCGGGATAGAGTTAAAACCAAGAACAGAAGATCTGATGTGGTTACATCAGTGTGCAGTCGGTGAAGTAAAACAGTTTGATTCCATAAGCCAGCTGCAATATTTGATGGGGGTAAAAGGCTTTGGCAACTGCAAAGTCAAATATATGGGAGGTAAAAGAGTCTTAATTGAATGTAGTTCAAAAGAAGCGGTAGACAGAACACTGGAAGACGGAGCAGACTGGTTTGAAGAATGGTTTGAGTGGGTCACTCCGTGGTCTTCGCAGCTTAAGCATCCGGGAAGAGTTGTTTGGTTGAATGTGGAGGGACTTCCCCTGCATGCTTGGTGGAAAGATGCGTTTACAACAATCAGAGGTCTCTGGGGAGATATCATTTCTGTGGAAAGTTTAACTCTTCAGAAAGAACAGGTGTGCCTGGGAAAATTTTGTGTATTAACGCATTGTATGGAAACAATAGCACAGGTGTTGAGAATTAAAGTGGACTCGCAATTATATGCTGTTAGAGTCTATGAAGATTTATATCATCTAGTCGACTTCGGGCCAAGGTACAGTTCTTCGTCACAATTAGACTCTGAAGACGATGCGGTTGAGTCGGCAAATGAGGCAAGCTGCGAAGAAGACGATGCCGATGTAGACGTTGATGAGCTGAGTATGGAGGAAAAGGAAAAGCTGGAAGACGTGTCGAGAAGTGGGAAAATTGGCATAGACTTCGAGGAGAAAATAGATACTCATAGCTGTGGAAATATGGAAGCTTGGAGGCTGGCTCAAGTTCCAAAGGATAGCAGCTTTGTAGGTGATGGAGGGAACCCTTCAGGCGGCTCGATTTTAAAGGTAAATTTAACCTTTGACCGTGACGGAGAAGGTGGATCCGAAAATTCAGAAGAGTTGGGCCTGACTGTTAGAGAAAACAGAAACGCAGACTCGGAGGCCCAAAGAAGAAAGGGTTGGGCTGGTCTAGAGAAGGATAGAAAAGCAAACTCTTTGGTTAATGAGGCGTACATGGCCCAGGAGGTAAAATGGTTAGGAGGGTCAGAGACAGCGAATAGTGGTTGCTGTCGAAAAACGGAAAGAACGCAGAGCAATGGGCAAAGCAGGAAAAGGAGCAAATCTAAACTCGTTACAGAGGTGACGCAGAACCTGGGAGGGGGGTACGGTGAAGCAGGTTTGAGCTCGACGAAAGCCATGGCAAGTGATCCACCTACAAGAGCGAGAAGAAAGAAGATCCAGGGCTGCAAATCGCAAAAGATCCAAGACTGCAAAGTTAAGTCTGGAGCTGATCAAACCGCAGAAGTGGACGTTGCTAATGAGTCCATAGATGATTCATCGATAGAGTGCTGTAATGCAAAGATTCTGGAGATCGGAAGCAGGAAAGATGATGAGTCTACAGAAATAATGGAAAGCCTGGACAGAGAAATCGAGGCCGTCAAGAAAGTAGGTGAGTTAGTTGGTTTTAATATGAATGTTGCAGATGATAATAGGCTGGAGGATCTGGTAGCAGGAAGGGGGGGGGGGGGGACTAGTGAGGTAACGAGGTTGGTCGCAAAAGGATTGTGCGGTAGAGGTAGCGGTAGAAATCCATGAGAATTATGTCTTTAAATATCAAAGGGATATGGAAGAATCTGAAATGTAGATTATTGAGGGACCATTTATCTAAGGAGAAAATTGATTTTCTTGGGCTACAGGAAACGATATTCTCTGGAGAATTGAGAGAAGCAAGTAGAAAAGTGGCCTTTTTCTGGTACTCGGCAGAGTATGACTTTGTCAAGAAGGATGCCTGTGGAAAATCAGGGGGCTTGATGTGTGTTTGGAATACAAATGTGTTCCATAAAACCAACCAATTTTCTGGAAATGGATTTTTGGGTGTGTCAGGAACTTGGGCCGGAAAATCTGTCTTGCTAAACATTATACACGTATATGGGCCTCAGGGGGATACGGAAAAGCTGGAAGTTTGGAGGCAAATCTCAGAATTAATGGGGAGAGGCTCAGGTGTATGGGTGGTTTTTGGGGACTTTAATGCAGTAAGGTTTAGAGAAGAAAGGCACGGCAGCTGTTTTGATGCGGGAGTTGCTGAAAATTTCAACAATTTCATTAGTGGAGCTGGTCTACACGTGATTCAAATGGGGGGAAGGAAGTTTACCTGGTTCCAAAAGGATGCATCAAAGATAAGCAAATTGGATCGGTTCTTGGTTTCTCACGATTTTTTCCAGTGGTGGCCAAAGGCAGTTGTAGTAGCGCTGAAGAGAAATATTTCAGATCATGTTCCTTTGTTGTTGAAGTTGAACCTGTCAGATTTTGGACCAGTGCCTTTTCGATTTTTTGATGCTTGGATGGAGCATAGTCAATTGCAAGAGTTGGTTAAAAAGGTGTGGTTGGATTGTAACATTTCTGGTTCACCAAGGGCTGTTCTCAAAGAGAAGCTAAAAGTCTTGAAACATGAGTTAAAGGTGTGGAAGAGGAAAACTTTTGATACCTGGAATGATCAAGCTGAAGACTTGAAGATAGAAATAGAGAATTGGGACCACCTGGCAGAATCAAGGGAGCTTCAGGAGGATGAGAAAATAAAGAGAGCAGAAGCTTGGTAGAGGTATTCTGAAAAAGAAAAACTTAAGGAAGCTATGATCAAGCAAAAAGCACGTGTAAAATGGGCCATTGAGGGGGATGAAAATTCCAACTATTTCCACGCTTCTGTAAGAGGGAGAATAAGGAGAAACAATATCACAGATCTGAATATTAATGGGAAATAGAGGGAAGAGCCAAGTGAGATTAAGGGGGAGGTGTTCAATTTTTTTCGGAAAAATTTCCAGGAGAAGGTGGACATTCACCCATATTTCAGAAGTAGTGGATTCAAGAAGCTTTTGGATGAGCTAAAACAGAGATTAGAAGAGCCGTTCATAGAGGTTGAAATCAAAGAAGCAGTGTGGCAGTGCGAAGGGTCCAAAGCCCCGGGTCCGGATGGTTTCACATTTAATTTCTTCAAGAGACATTGGGAGATAATGGGCCCGGATATTATTAAATTTGTTATGCATTTTGGAAAAGCAGGAAAGCTAGAAAGGGGATGTAATTCCTCGTTTGTGACCTTGGTGCCAAAGAGTAAAAATTCGATCATTCTTGGGGAATATAGACCGATCAGCCTCATTGGTTGTCAATACAAGATCATTGCGAAGGTGTTGGCAGAGAGGTTGAAAAGAGTAATTCCTTTATTGATTAGTGATGTGCAGTCGGGGTTTATAAAAGGAAGACAAATTCTTGATGGTGTTTTGATTACAAATGAGCTGGTCGCCCAAGCAAAAAGAGAAAATAAGAAAATGTTGTTGTTTAAGGTTGATTTTGAGCGGACGTATGACTCTTTAAACTAGAAGTTCTTGGATTCTATTATGGAGCAGATGAACTTTAGGCAGGTGTGGAGGAGATGGATTATGGCTTGCTTAGAAAGTGCAAAGGTCTCAATTCTTGTAAATGGCAGCCCAACTCCGGAGTTTCAGATGGAGAAAGGAGTCCATCAAGGTGATCCTCTTTCCCCCTTTTTATTTCTGATAGCGGCTGAAGCTCTTCATGTAGCAGTAGTGGAGGCGGAGAGGAAGAAAATCTTTGCCGGAGTAACAGCGGGTGTAAGTGAGATATCTATTTCTCACCTACAATATGCTGATGATACTCTATTCTTAGGTGTTTGGTCCAAAGATAATGGTAGAAACCTGATGAGACTCCTGGATTGTTTTCAGTATTCCTCGGGGTTAAAAGTAAACTTAACGAAGAGCAAGATTTTCGGTGTAGGGGCCAACCAGGAGGAAGTGGTGAAAATGACCAAATTGATCGATTGTGGTACAGAAAAGTTACCGTTTACATATCTGGGCCTTCCAATTGGAGCAAATATGAAGAGAGTCCAGGCTTGGCAACAGGTTATTGAGAAGGTATAGAGTAGATTGTGCACTTGGAAGGCAAAGACTCTGTCATATGGTGGTAGATTGACCCTGTTAAAATCAGTTTTGGGAAGCTTACCCCTGTTCTGTTTCTCATTGTTTCGTGCTCCTCTCTCGGTGATTAAAAAGTTGGAAAGTTTAAGATGTCAATTTTTCTGGGGGGGTTCAAGGGAGGGTAAAAAGACAGCTTGGGTAGAGTGGAGTAAGGTGTTAGGTAAAAAGGAGATAGGGGGCTTGAGTGTGGGTAGTCTAAGGGCAAAAAATTTGGCCTTGCTCGGGAAGTGGTGGTGGCAGTTTAGGACAGAGGAGGATGCGTTTTGGGTCAAGATTATTAAGTCCATTTTTGGAGAAAATGGTGGGGTAGATAGGGTGTCGAGTGAGAAAAGGTTTTCTGGAGTATGGGGGAACATTCTAAAAATAGGTAGGGAGTTGGAGGAGGTTGGGGTGGACTTTATAAGCTCTTTTAGGTGGAATGTAGGGGTAGGGGATAAGGTAAGATTTTGGGAGGACCTTTGGCTGGGGAATTGTGTTCTGAAGCATAAGTTCCCTAGGTTATTTGAGTTGGAGTTGTCAAAGAATTGTTTGATAAAAGAAAGGAGGAGGGACAATGGGTGGGAGTGGGTGTGGAGGAGGGATCTAAGAGGGAGGGAGTTAGGAGAGTTTGAGGAGTTGTTGAAATTACTGGTCTCATTAAACTTGAATGCAGGTTCCTCTGACAAGTGGAGGTGGCATCTACACTCCTCTGGTATGTTTTCGGTTAAGGTGCTGTCCAGTTTGGTGGATGAAGCTCTTTTACCGTCTGCACTTGGTGGCCAAGCTATAAGATGGAATTCGTGGGTTCCTCGAAAAGTCAACGTCTGCATCTGGAGAGCTCTGCAGTATATGCTCCCTTCAAAGATTAATATGGCGGTGCGAGGTTTCTCAGTTCAAGATACTCTTTGCCCATTCTGCAAACAGGAAAAGGAATCGTTGGACCACTTGTTTGTGAACTGCTCCCAGGCAAGGGATGTTTGGTCTGCTGTATATTCTTGGTGGCATATTCAAGTGATGACAGCAGGAAATTTGATACAAGCTCTGGCTGGCCAACATCTGGTTTACTTTAATATGGCTCAACAGAAGGTTTGGGAGGCTATAACTTTCATAGTGGTTTGGTCTATTTGGAATAGAAGAAATAGTTTAGTCTTCACAGATAGTAGAAAACCAATCGGGCAGGTGCTCTTTCAAGTTCAAAGTTTGTCCTACTTATGGATTAGGAATAGGTGCCCAAAACTCAACTGTAGTTGGTTTGAATGGTTTTCTAATCCAAAAAATGCGATACAGAATTGGTTGTAAAAGGAAGGGGTTGGGTGCTTGTCTAAGCATTATGTAAGCTTTGTTTTAAGGGTGTGTGGGGAGTCTTTGTGAGGGATCTAGGACTAGCTCCTTGTTAGTGTGTATTCTTGTTCTTCCTTCTTTTAGTAATCTAATTCTTCTTTCTGCCGTTAAAAAAAAAAAAATCCTTTACTTTGCTTTTGTTGTGGAGGAGAATGAACTTTCAGTTTAAAATGTTCTTTTCTTTTGTTTCAAGAAATTACGAGCAGGTAGGCTCCAAAACTGTGCAACAAGTACATGAGGCTACAAATGGTTGTTGCAACTTACAAGTACAGCGGACCAGTTTTGAACTGATAAAACCAAAATCCAACTACATGATGCTGACTGTTACACATAGAGACCATCGGTCATGCACCTGCTATCCACATTCATATATAGTCCGGATAATTTTTTATAAATGGTATCTTAATTATTAATTCTGTTATTGTGATTACTTAAGAGAATGCTGTTCTAACTTTTCATATCGTATGAGTATGTCACTATCTAAATTATTAACTGTTCTAACTCTTTTTCTGTTTTACGTAAGAGGAGGAATTGATTTTCAGTTTCTTTATTGTAGACGGAAAATATTCTTCTAGAGAAATGTGAAAATCCTTTACTTTGCTTTGGTTGTGGAGGAGAATGAACTTTCAATTTAAAATGTCTTTTCTTTTGTTTGAAGAAATTACAAACAGGTAGTCTCCGATACTGTGAAACAAGTACATGATGCTATAGAATGGTTGTCACAAGCACAGCCGACCAGTTTTGAACTGATAATTAAACCAAAATCCAACCACATGATGCTACCTATTACGCGTACAGACCATCGGTCATGCACCTATCTCCACATGATGCTAACTACAAATGTGACATTCCAGATGACAAAGTGTAAGTTTTACAAGATGCAAGATACATGTGTAGGTTAGGCTAAACATCAGGAAATATTTTGTAAATATTCCTAAAAGGAACAAAGCTGCATAAATGTTGAGTGGCTTTTTTACCCTTACATTATAAATTGCAAGTTTTTATTTTATCTGAAATAAAATACGTAAAAATATCAAATTTGCCACTAATATTTTCAATTGGGAGCAGATATGCTATTATAGTTTTTTTTTACTCAATCTCCCACTAATGTTTTAAAATAGGTCGAATATGCTACTGAAATTTTAAATTAAGAGTGGATATGCCACTAGCCGTTAAATACTTGACAGAAAATGTGAAAAAGCTAATGAAAACATTAAAAATAACAAGTTTTGAAATTTTATGGTGAAAATACAAATCTTAACAAATTTTAAAGATTTTTTGTAATTAAACTATATCTCTCTCTTGAATTCCGGTGAGGAGATTAGATACTAGAAATAGAGGGAGGGCAACAATGGAGCTGGGGTGTTGGTCACGGACATAGTGACAGGGCTAAAGCGTTAATGGCAAAGATTAAACTCTCTTTTGACAAAAATCTCCATGGTCCTAATATTTTTTTAAACATACAAAATAACCCCAAGATTTCAAAACCTGCTATTTTTACATTTTTTTGTTGTTTTCTAACAAGCAGTTGCATATTTGGCCTATTTTAAAACATTAGTGGGAGATTGGGCAAAAAAAAAAAAAACTATAGTGGCATATTCACTCTCTACCCAAAACATTAATAATAAATTTTTATATTTCTACCAATAAAATATAATAAAGAGGGAAGTTTGAAAGTTTATATGTTGAAAAGTTATAATTAAATTACATATTTTTAGGCTCTTACTACAGGTCCTAACCATATAATAGATTGCATGAAAAAAGGAAGAAGTTGGAGGATTCTTTGGAGAACAAATAATAAGTTTTAGTAGAACAAAAAAAAAAAAATTCCCAACATGTACTATTTTTATTGGATCAAAATTTAATTCATTTTTATCTAAATTATAATTTTGTTATGACTTTATCACCTTTTTCATTGTCGTAATATTGAATTTCTACCCTTTCGTATTCGACATCAAAACAAAAAATTCTTTAAATATGAAACATATATTTAGAATATCTAATTTTTTGAAATATAGTATTGGTGTGTTCAGTTTACTAAGTAAATATTTTTATTTATTTGATTGATCAAAATTTTAATATATTTCTAATATTTAAAATTGAAATAAATTTTGACCATTTACAAATTCTTATATTAGGAAAATAATATTAGTATTTGAAATGGAAAAAATAGAAAAAAAATATGTAATTATTTTCTATGTTTTTTTTATAATTTTTTTATGGAAAAAAATTATAAATTCTACTATATTTAAAAATTTGTAACAAACATGTCTTTGATTTATATGACTATTAAATATGCCTAAAAATTTGATATTTATAAATTTATTTAATTTTACACTTTAAATATTTTTACTAGAAACTAAAAGCACAACTTAATATCAATATATATATATATCTATATTTATAACTATATATAATAAAAGTGCAAAGATATAAAGTGATTAAACCTTAAATTATAGGTTATTAACTTTCCATTTAGGCACTACAAATTTATTCTATTTTAAGGTGTCGGTTTTCCTATGGTTGACTAATTATATTATAAGAAAAATGTGTAGGAGTAGGCTTTCAAACCTTAATAACGTAAGTATAATTTCTAAATGAATGGGTAAATATTAATTACCAAAAGGCATAAAAAAACTATACAAGACTTGACATTGATCTTTGGAAAAATCACATTGACTTAGCTATGAAAAAGAGGGTAAGTATAGATTTAAAACATTGTGGCTTAGTCGGTCGTAGAAATCACCAAAAATAAAATTAAAAATAATCAGAAAATAAAAATTAAGAAACCTATCAAGTAAGAAATTGATGAAACAATCAAGAAGGCAAACCTTGGCATCAGTCAACATCCACAACCAAATTCTTACAACTAATCATCGATGCATAGATAGATCAATTAAGACTTTAAATATTTATTATTTGAACTATCTTTCTGCCTCTCCTTAGTTATAGTTAATCAGAAAACAAGCGATCTAATTAACCGTAACTGCATTTTAATTTAACTTAATAATTGCATTGAAAATTAAAGAGATTGATGAAACTAAATAATACAAACACAGGCATTTGCATTTAATCTAGTTGAATGTTTTCCTTCAGATCTAATGATTTCTAACACAGCAAATCAATAAATCTTAGTTGCTTTACAAATTAAAGAAACTAAACAATTATGAATTTGATTTCTAACCTAACAGTAGATTAAATTCGAATAACAACTAGCAAACCTTCTAGATATAAATGAAACAATCAGGAAATTAATCATAGAAGAACATTCAACACTCAAAGTATTAATTGAATCAATAAAACAATTTTGATCTCACAGTATTGAAGAATTCAGAGTTTTAGTCTTTTTTAACCAATAATAAAAAGATTAGGCAGACATGGCCATGAAAAATCATTAAAAAGAAAAGAAAAGAAAAGAAACAAGAAAAGAACACAAAGAGAGTTGGGGAAAAAAGCTACCACCGCAGGTCTGCTCCTGCATCTCTTTGAAAACCTAAAAAAATTAACCCGGTGTGCTAAAATCCAAAATATCTCCCTAAACTTTCTATATTGTTACAAAATTACCCCATATAAATAAAAAAGATTTAAAATAACTAGAAAGTTTCAAAGTTGCAAGCCAAGCAATACTCCAAAACATCAATAGCAACTTCAAGCTGAAATTAGACCTTGATGCAGTCATTTTCTCACAAAACTCAAAGCATAAAGTTGTAGATCCTTTCTTAGTTTCGAAATGTCACCTGAATCACATAAAACAGATATCTACAGCTAAAAAAATGCCTAAAATACCGCAACTGATTCTGAATCAGCGATGACATGTAAATCACAAATTCGAAGCTAAATTTGGCCCCCTTAATGAACGAACTGAGTTTTATGAATCCATATGATGTGTATTTCCAAATGTTAGCTTTCCAATGAATCAAGAATCACTCAATTCCAATCTCTGTATCTCAAAATATAATTTTTCTACTGGAATATTGTCAATCTGTTAAAATCCTGAAAGAACACAACCAAATTAAAACTTGTAAAATTGAAAACTAAATCTATTTTTAATCAATTGAGCCCAGATATATTCTAAGCTACAAAACATACTCAAAAGAAATCTTTAAGGTTCAAAATACATTAAAACATACTAAATATGAGAGAAATAAATATAAAAAATGTAAACTTATCATGGCTAAGTGTATTTTTTATGAAAAGTCAAGATTCGGGTAATTAAGTTTTTTTAATAATGTATTGTTACTGATAGTTACATATATTAGAAAAACTCAATGTTTACTTATCAAGTCTATACTTTAACATCATTGCTTATATTTGTATCATATTTATTGAAAAAAATTTATTTTTGCTAAAGTTTCTTATTACATGTCCCACCTAAGGACTTATCATGTATTTTTTTTATTTTAATATATCCTTAGAATACTTACTGAAAACTTATTTTATGTCTTTTTAAAGGTAAAAGTTAAGCTAATATATTAATGGTAAATTTATTTAATTATTTGAGCCAAAAAATATAAGATCTTTAGTTTAATGATTAGTTTTTTTACTCTAAAATATAAAAATTAAGATATTTTTTACTAACTTAAATTTTAATAAAATTTCTAAATACATAATATCATTAAGTTCATTAAATTAAGATCTTTTCTTAATAGGTTGCATACTATTAATTTTAAATTTTAAATACATAATATCATTACTAACTTGACATTTTTTATAAGATATTAAATGTACAAAAATGAAATTTTTATATGTACTCTACATCACAAATAAAAAAAATCTATCTTTTTTTGTAACCAACATTACATATAGTATATTCTAGATTGTAGTATTATTATTATTATTATTATTATTTATAATAAATTGAAATCAAATGGAACAAGCAATTTATTATAATGGATGTTACAAATGAGGACAGACATAATGAAATATTATAATACAAAACTATGTAAAAATGAAACTAAGAAGGAATATATCTACGCTAAGAAAAGGTAAAATCATTATTGCTACTATTTATTTTGAACCAGATATATTTATTTGAGTAAAAAATAATTTAGTATTTTGATTTTCGTGCAATGTCAGCTATATATAAATAGATTAGGGTGAAGACCTTAACCGTAAGTATAGCGAACTCAATAAACTCCCCCAATTTGATCCTGTTGCATGTTGCATGACAACATTCATTACTTTAGAAAGTTTTACAATTCGAGGCATAATTTAGGGATAAATGATGCAATTTAACGGAAATGGAAACTTTAGATACATAGCCACAGACTACACATATATTCACACATAAACGTCAATTTGGTACACAAGTTGATACAATTTACATGGGGCACATCACTAACCCCGTAAAGCATCGCTATGCTAGCCGGGAGTACCTTTTATTTTTTCTAGCACCAAATTTCACGAATTACAACTTGAATTAAAAAGCAAATATGCCACTAAAGGTAGGAATATACACGTAAAAATACAGCATAACTCCAAATAACAGCGAGAGAACTTCTCCAGATGAGAGTAGACTGCTAGTCTACTTTTTTGCTTTGAGTTCAATCCTAAACTCGAGTTATAACAGAAGAAAGCGGGTACATAGAAAGCGGGATGGGTGAGTTCAAGCCCTGTTTAGTCCTGGAAAATTTTCCAATTTTTCTAAAAACTTTTCTAAAAATTAGAAAATGAAAATAAAACATGTTTAGTTAGCTAATTTTCTTTTTCAGTTTTCTAAGAAACTAATTTTCCATTATATGAAGATTTGGAAAACAATGATTTTGTTGTTTTCCTAATTTTCAATCAGGCTTTCACACAGCTACCAGCGTCTTGAACTTCTGCCCGACCCATCCTTTCACTCGACCCAACCTCTCCTGCCGCCGTTGCCGAACAACGTCTCCCTCGCCGTCACCACCGACCAACCTCCCCATTTCCACCGCCAAACCAGCACCGTGGAACTCCTCTACCGTCTTAACTCCTCCGTATCTCTCAACTTCTTCAGTTTAATAGATCCCTAAATCCCCTCCTCTCTCATTCAATTAAGACAACTAAGCTAGCCTCGAGGCATGAATTGATCCATTGGAAGCAATAGTAGTAGAATCGGAGCTGTTTGATAGTGGAATCGATGGTGAGTGTCAACCGCTTTGGAATGACGGAGATGGTGGTGTTGATGTAAGGGATAGAAAAGATGGGAGCCTAAGCAACATAGAGCAAAAAGATGGGGGCAGGATTTAGAGTTTTTTGTTTTCACTTTTGAACCTGATAGACTTGGCAAAATCTGCAATTATAGTTTATAAACTCTCTTTCAACATTCAACTGAGGTATTGACTTTTTTCAATGTCATGTGTATATATGTAATAATCTTTAATTGTTTTAAAACAACTAAACATGTTTTCTAAAAAAAAAATTAAAAAATTGTACATAGAAAAATGAAAACTATAACCAGAAAATGAAAATGAAAATTGTTTTCCACAACCAAACGCTACCTAAGTGTTGCAGTATGTTAGCCTCATTCACTTCCCCCTCCCAATAAATACCAATGAACCCGAGATGCATGTTGTTATGAAGCTTTGCTCTCTTTCTCTACGTTTCATCAATTCTACTTCCCACCGATTTCATATGAAGGACTTGAAGCTTATTTAGGTTCTCGAGGTCCCCAATGCTTAGTTTTTTTGGATCATCGTTGCCCCAACCAGTATCCTAAGATGAGCCAACTTTGCAATACCTTTTGGGTAATAAACCCAATTAATGTAACTTGTGTAAAGAACCCTTAAGTTCAGTTTCTCTATCCCATCGGGTAATTTGCAAAGGCTTAAGCACTTCCTTAGATGCAAGAACTGCAAGTAGCAAAGTTCACACATTTCTTCTAGTAGTTCCCTAAGGTAGTTGCTTTTTTCACCCATCAGTGTGAGATATCTCAAAATGAATTATTTCCTTATTTGGGCAAAAACTCACCTAGTTTTGGAGGTGTGAACAAATTCATTTCTAGTAACCTTAAACTGGGGGATTGATCAAACAACTTAGTCCAAAAGTTTGTTGTAAGGATTAATGTTGTTGGCTCATCAGCCCATAAACATGATACTTCTCAACTTTCCCTTCTTATCAATAGAGGTTGGAGAATAAGGTCCTTCTTCATCACAGTTGTCAAATGACAACTTCTTTCTGATGGTAGCTCTATTGGTAACTCATAATCAGATTCGACCAGTTCTTTCGTCACATATTCGTGTTGAGTAAGGAATTATGCAAAATCATGCACAATATCATACATCTCAAAGAATAAAACAATGTGCTACCAAGTAGTTGAAATAATTAATACTTTATAGTATATTTATAGCATTAATTTCATAATTTATTTATAATAATTAATACTCAGGTACTTATATATAGAGGTGGGACATGGGCCTGTTCAACCCGTCCCAAATTGAGACCGCCCTGCAAGTCGACAAAAATCCATATAGATATGGGCCAAATATGAACCTGAAGGAAGAGGAGTGCTCAAAACGAACCACCCCGGCCCAATACAAAACCCAACCCGCCTTGTGACCCGTGCCCGCCCCGCACCGCGGACCGACCTGGCTCAAGACCGGCCTAGGACCAGCCGGTTCGGTCCGGGCTTGGAACACCCCAACAACTCCTTGCAACGGACAGCTACAAGTCATTTTCACTCTATCCTTACACCATCACTCAATTTCTCTTCTTCCTCTACTATATTTTCTCAAGCATTTGAGCTTTTTTCTTAATTTCTTCCAAATTTCTTACTAATGTCCACCTAATATCTTCATAATCTCCTCTTAATTTTGCAATAATTAGTACTATTAGTTCATGACTCATGGCTTCAAGAAGAAATGGCCAGTTGACGGAGACTTCATCTTCCCGCACCACCGGCCTCCAAGGCTTGTTCCGTTGTCATTCCTGGCTAGTTGACAAAGGCATCCTCGTCGAAGAGTGGTGTGATGATGACCCTAATATTGATATGATGAATTACAATTTGGGCTTGACGATCAATTATCCAATGATGATGTTGAAGAGGTAGATGCTATGCCGGCTAGGATCCATCAACACATCCGACGTCAACAAGTCGTGGATGCGCTGTAGAGGAAACCCAAGCAGAAGGTAAATCCTTGAGACTAACTGCTTGGGTTTGGGAGCATTATGACCTCGTACATGAAGGGGAGTTGAGGTACGGGAAATGAAAACATTACAGGAAAAAGTTGTTGTATAAGAAGAATTCTAGCACTGAAACGCTGAAGTGCCACATTAAAAATCAACATGAAAATGTCCTCACCACTAGTTCTAGAGGACAAACACAACTTAGGAGTACAACCAATGCCGACAGGTCAAGTATATTTCATTTTAACCAACAATCTTGTAGAGAAAGCACGGTAAATTGAATGATGCTTACTGAAAAACCTTTTTCATAAACTTGAAGATATGCATCTAGAATCTTGGATTAAATCACAATTAAATCCTACATTTAAAAAATTGTCTAGGAAAACAGCTAGAAAGGAAAGCTTTAAACTATATGAAGCTAGAAAATCAAATTTACAAACGAATTTTTCTGCTATTGATCATTGTGTGACATTTACTTCTGACATGTGGACATCACCTATAAGTCAATCATTTTATTGTGTTACTTTTCATTGGATTGATTCTGATTGGGATATGCAAAAATGAATTTTATCATTTCGGGTCATTAAAACCGATTATATTGGTTATCATATATTTATTTGCATCTTAGAAACTTTACGTGATTATTTTTATACTGATAAAGTTCTTTTCATTTCATTTGATAATGCTTTAAACAATGATGTTGCCACTTGTTTTTTGAGTCAAGCATTGAAACCACTTCTAAACGGTGCATTTTTTCAAGTTAGATGCATGTATCATATTTTGAATTTTTGTGTACAAAAGGGTTTAAAAGTTCTCCATAATGAAATTGTGCCTATTTGGAACTCATTAGCGTTATTGATCAAGACTCGCTGTATGTCGTGAATTCAAAAGGTTTTGTTTTGAAAATCAAAAAGAATTTTCTTGGAAACGGTTTAAATTGGATTGCCAAACCCGTTGGAACTCCACTTATTTGATGTTGCAAGATGCATACCCATATGCGAATTTTTTGATGCATTTCATGAACTTAAAAATGGGTTGTAAATTTCTTACGACTGAAGTTTGGGAAAAATGTTCTAAAATCGATGAATTGCTTAAGGTTTTTTATGAGGTTACTAAATTTTTCTCTGGTGTTTACTATTTAACCATTCATCAAGTTTTGCTTCATTTAGTGAACATTACATATGCTTTACATCAGTTTAAAGATGATGAGTTGTTAAAACCGACTATCAAAGCCATACGGGCTAAATAACTTCAATATTCCAAAAACATTCCACCTATCTTTTTAGCTAGTTCTTTGCTTGACTCATATGTCAAATTAACGCGTACAACCACATTACTTGAAGGAATTTTTCATACTTATTTAGAAATGTCTCATATAAATGTTTTAGTTATATCTGCTACTGCTTCCGACTACTTGCATTTTTTGTACAAGTTATATTGTGAGCAACATTTAGATAAGGTAAGATCCAAAGCTCCTCAAATCGAGTCTCAAAGGAGATCAATCTCATTAATATTCAACCCATCCTTCCAAATGCACAAGCGCCCCGACCGACGACATCGGGATTAACTGAGGTCGATGATTATCTCAACACATTGTTCGAGCCAAGCAACGTTGGTATATTGGAGTGGTGGAAACAAAAGAAATCAAGGTCTTCGATCTTGTCAATAATCGCACAGGAGATTCTTACCGTTCTAGTCTCCACTGTAACATCTGAGGCAGCGTTTAGTGCAGGAAAATAGGTAATATTGGAGAAACGATCAAAATTGACACCTGAGGTGGTGGAAGTATGTGTGTGCAACCGAGATTGGGGTCTCGTAGTACTTCGGCAACACGGCCAAAAGAGTTCGAATGATGAGGTAATATTCGATACCGAGACTTGAAATTCTTTTCAATCATATATATAGTTTGTATTTGATTTGGCTATGCTATTAAGCACAGATCATAGGTTTTTATTTTTTATCATTATCGGAACGTTTTTGTCATTTCAAATTATAGGGCTCATTCTGATTATTTGTAAATGTCGCTTGGCTTTTTTACTTAATAAAACTCATATCGGATATGGTGTTTTTTCTTAAAAATATTTATTACATATATAATTAATTATGTTTCTAATTTTAAAAAATATCTCAAAACTCGCCCCGAGGCCGCCCTACCTGGGACCGGTCCCAGCTCGATCCTCTTGACCCAGGCCTAGGCCAGACCAGTCTCAGGTCGGGTTGACCCAGCGCCCATCTCTGCTTATATAGCCCTCACTATAAAATTCACCCATTTCCCTATGACTACTTCTTTTATCATTAATTATAAAGTGCATTTATATTGTTTAATAACTTAGGCCCTCATATAGTCATGATTTAAATTTTAGATTTTGAAATATAATTTTTAGTAAGCTCTTTGTATCATAGTCAATAGTCCTTAAAATTCTAATTTTTATATATTTTAGTAATTGAATTTAAATTTTTATCATCTTAGTATAATAAAACACCATTAGCTTTTGCTTCCTTCTTAATGGCTCATTAATAGTATTGTCTCTTAATCAATTATTTTAAATAGATTCAATCTCTTTGTTGCCATTTAGTAGCTTTAATTTCCATTAAAGTACTATGATTACAATTTTATTTGGTTTCAATGGTATTAATATTGTCTATCTAACTTCTCCAAGACTACTTCATTTAGTATTTACTTTATAGCACATTTATAGCATTAATTTCAAATTTCATTTGTAATAATTAATACTTAGGTCCATTAAAAAGCTTTCATTACAAATTTATTTGGTTTCAATGGTATTGTCCACCAAATCCTATATATATATATTCTCACATTTTTTTTAGCATACATTCAATATTATCATTCATTCGTTTCATTTCTTCCTGTCATCTTTTACTATATTTCTTTATTTATTCACTAATTTATATTTTTGGATTCTCCCCCAATATCAATTATGAACTAGATATTTAAAAAGACTAATAGGCTTTTTTTATTTCATAGTATTTGAATTCATACAATGGACAAATATGTTCTTTTATGAATTGTTTCTTATTTTATAGTCATCCAACAGAATATGTTGCATTGGAGGAATTGTCTCCTGAAAGAACTGACTGGACTATTCAAGTAAAGGTGTGTCATTTATGAGATGTTTTTTAAAACTTTTTAAAAGGTAACAAATTTATCAGTACTGATTTTTTTCTTGTGTATGAGAAGGTATTTTCTTTTTCCACCATTCTACTAAATTTTACAATTTATTCTTTTCTCCCTACTATAAATATATGTTCATGATCTATTATTGGCTACTATGTCTGGTTTACATATGCAAGGTGTGGCAATTCATGGGTCTATAAAATTTTTTTGGCATATAAGTTTAAAGCAAAACTTCATGAAAGAAGTATGTATATTTTTAAGAATTTCACAGTTCTTTCAAAGAAAAAGACTTACTCATAATACACAAATCTATGATGTGAACTATGAACCTTATGATTTTCTCATGTATAAATTTGAGTTTGTTACTTTGACAAACTTAGCATACACGTGGACCAAGAAAAATTTCTTATAGGTTTTCCTAAAGGTTTTCTAAAATATAATCGAATGCTTCATGTACTTTCTATATATCATTATTTCAATTCCTTTTTGTATGACAAATGTTGTGAGAGTTGATGTGGAAGTTGGTCCAATAGAACAACAGATTATTAAGGGTGATTCAGTTGGCACATTTACTAAATAATTATAGGATTTGAGGTATTTTCTACACCATGATATTAATATTTTCCCTTGGAGCATTTGGGTATTTTTTTTTTTTTGCTAATTTCCATCTTCTTTTTTTTTTTATAGTAGGAATAAAATTCTACTTATATTTTGGTCAGAGTTCTCCAAAAAAAAATTGGTGAAAAGGGGAAGAAAATGAATCGTCTTGTGTTGTAAGAGTTTTCACTTCTTTGGTTATAAAAACTTTTTCAAGGTTTCTAACATATTGTACGTTCTCTTATCCACATTTAGCCTTACTTTTCATTCTACTATAATGTAAACTTTTTAACTAACTTATTTTTATATATAGGTCGACCAAACTTAGAAACTTCAAAATTCAGCAAGATTTATTTAAATCTTCAAATTCTTGAAGTTGATACTATAAGGGATGATTTTATACAGGTCTCTAAAACCAATTTTTTATTTACAGTTTATGTCTTACTTTTATTAATAACTTATCACCCATGATTTTATATTATATATTTGAATATATATAATGATTAAAGCACTACAAGAAAACCAAAGCAATGGTTAAAGCACTACAAGATTATATAGATCAAATTATAAAAGATTTATAATCTTAGCAGCTAAGATCTATTTCATTACAATTACAAGTTCTGTGATGAATAATGTCTTACATCGAATAATCCTATTAATAAAAAGTAAGAGTTTGGATAAGTTTGGCATTACATAGCATAACTACATATATAAGCAATGAAAACATAACGTACATTCTAATATACAAACCCAATTTTAATTCAAAAAATGATTTTCATGTATCGCACGGGTTGCTCAACTAGTATACAGATAGATTAAGGTCAAGACACTAACCATAGGTGTAGGGGTTATATGCATTTGTGGTCCCCAAACTTTAAAAATTATTCCACTTTTGTCCCCAGTGTGCACTTTGTTCCACTCTCTTATCTAATGTGATTAAAATGTTCCATTTTTGCCCATCTTTGGACAGAAAAAGTTATGGTGGATGGAAATTGCAGTGGAAATCTTAATTTTAACACCTAAAATCAAGTTTTCTCTTCTCAGAAGTCCTCAATTTTCACATTTGTCAATTTGGCCACCATCCATCTCTCTTATTGTGAAGAAAACCTCCTCCTGCTCCGCCGCTTGCTTCCACCACCATCAAGACAGTCGTCCAAGCCTCCACCTCTCCCCCGGCAGTGATTACACCCTCTCTGGCCCCCTCTCCATCACCGTTGGCCCGAAGGAATCGAAGGCCGTTGGGTGGACATTGATTAGCGAAGAAAGGAAGGACTCGGCGAGGCAAGGGGAGTGACCAAAAGCTCGAAGTCGGAAAAAGCTATTAGATAGAGAGCTCAGCCATCATTTTGCAGCACTTACAGGAAAATGGAAACAACAAATGCAATTAACCCTATATCTCACCACAACCGACCCAAGAATCAGAGCCCAAAAGGCTCAAAATGTCCACAACCATCACCGATGACGACAAAGAAACCGCTAATCCCGCCTCCTATCTCAACAGAAAACGCAGGTACAAACACCGTGATGTTGAGGAAGCACTTTTCCATGCCGGTGCTGTTCCCGAGCAGGACCGCAGTAGGCCCAAAAGCTACGAGTGGGCGCATCCGGCGCGCACTGATAAGGGCATTAGAGCTATAGGTCAGGTCGTCTTCGGCCGCGAGGTGATCGACCCACCCGACCTCGTTGAGCGGCTTAGTTTCGCACCTTCCAGGCCAAATCCGAAGTCTGTAGGTTCTGGTAATGAGCCTGCTAAGTATTTAGAGTGCTCCATGAGAGAGCATAAGGTTGTTAGGGTGATGGGCAAGCGTGGTCCCAGACAGAAATATGGGACATGTCAGTCAGGCCTTTTGCCATGCAGTGAAGATGGTGTAGATGCCAACGAATTTAGACAGGGTTCTGCAGTTGCTTTGGACGATAATGCGTTTAATCACCAGAGAACCTTCGAGACGGTGGAAGATGGAGGAATAGCGGCAGGCTGGTGGTGGTTTTTTCACTTTTCAGGCGGAGTTTAAGGAGGCAGCAGTTGTGGAGAGCAGTTTAGAGAAGTGGAAATGATAGTCAAATTGACAAAAGGTTTAGGGTTTTTGGAGGGAGAGAACAAGTTTTTAGAGATTAAAATTAGAATTTTCCCTACAATTTCTGTCCACAATAACATTTTCTATCCAAAGAGGAGCAAAAGAGAAGCAAAAGTAGAATGTTCTGATTGCATTAGAGATAAAAGTTGAAGAAAGTGTATGTTAGGGAATATAGTGGAACACCATTTAAAGATTAGGGACAACGGATGCATTTTTTAGCGAACTCAATAATTGTGAACTCTCCCAATATGATCCCATTACATGTTGCATGACAACATCCATTACCTCAAAAAGTTTTACAATTTGAGGTATAATTAGGGATAAATGGTACAATTTAGAACAAATAGACTGCATATATATGCACACATAAACGTCAATTTGGTACACAAGTTGATAGAATTTACAATAGGTACATGCTAGCCAGGAGTCCCTTTTTTCTGGCAGTGAAGATGCACAAAGAAAAGTCTAGCTCTAGCACCAAATTTCAAGAATTACAACTTGAATTAAAAAACTAAGATGCAACTAACGCTGGCAATATACACTTAAAAATCCATCATAACTCCAAATAACCATGAAAGAACTTCTCCAGATGGAAGTAGACCGCTAGTTCACTTTTTTGCTTTGAATTCAATCTTAAATTCGAGTTATAAGAAAAATACAGAATTAATCTTTAAACCAACATCAATTAAGGAAGGAGCAGTTCCCAAGGGAAATGAAAATGCGGATACCCAGACTCAGTAAAAGGCTCGATGGGTGAGTTTAAGTGTTGCAGCAGGTCAGCTTCATTCATTTCGCCCTCCCAACAAATAGCAATGTTCTTGAGATGCATTTTGTTATGAAGCTTTGCTCTCCTTGTCTGTGTTTCATCAATTCCATTTCCCACCAATTTCATATGAAGGATTTGAAGCTTATTCAGGTTCTCGAGGTCCCCAATGCTTAGTTGTTTAGTATCATCTCGATCAATTCTCACAGATGCCCCAATCAGTACCCTAAGATGAGTCAACTTTGCAATACCTTTTGGGTAATAAACCCAATTAATGCAAGTGTTTGTGACAATAACTCTCAAGTTGAGTAGTTTCTCTATCCCATCAGGTAATTTACAAAGGCTTGAGCACCGATCCAGATGCAAGTACTGCAAATACCGAAGTTCACATATTTCTTCTGGTAATTCCTTCATGCAGCTGCTTCCTTTACTCCGTAGCTCCAGAAATCTCAAATGAATTAGTTTCCTTATTTTGGCTAAAAACTCGCTTAATTCTGGATTTTTAAGTATGGAATACATGACTACCAACCTTAGACTAGGGGATTGATCAAACAGGTTGGTCCAGAAGTCTGTTGTAAGGATTAATTCCTCTGTTTCACCCATAAACATGATACTTCTCATTTTTCCCTTCTTATCAATGGAGGTTGAAGAATAAGGCCCCTCCCTCGTCACAATTGTCAAATGACGACTTCTTTCAGATGGTAGCTCTACTGGTAACTCACTACCAGATCCGACCTCTTTCGTCACATATTCATATTGAGTCAAGAATTGTGCAAAATCATGCACAATATCATGCATCTTAAACCCATGTCTGTCATCAGTAGGTTGAATGAAACAACGTGCTACCAAGCAGTTGAAATATTCTTTACCTATTGACTCCATGTCCTCGTTCTCATCAGAGCCTAAGAAGCCTTGAGCCATCCATTGATACACCAAACGATGCGCTAATAAAATGGTGTCCTTAGGATAGATGACACAATATAAAAAGCATCTTTTGATGACCGAAGGAAGGTCATGGAAGCTTAACCACAGAGGAGCAAACACATCTTTTTGGACTAAATTTAGTTTCCAAATTTCACTGTTTAGTACATTCTCCCACTCTTGGCGAGTTGTTTTATCCCGCAAAAGCCCCCCTAGAGTCTTTGCAGCAAGTGGCAGTCCCTTACACTTCTTGGCAATTTCCCTCCCAATATCTGCTAAATTGTTATGAGTCCCACTCGCCCTTCCACTTAATGCTTCTTGGCTCAAAATTAGCCAACATAGCTCTTCAGACAACCCCTCAAGATTGAATATAAAAGTAGACTCCATCATCTTTGACACACTACTTTTTCGGGTTGTTACAAGAACCCTACTTCCAGGTGCCCCCTTTTTGAAAACCAATTTTAGGCTCACCCAGTCTTTTTCATCCTCTGTCCACACATCATCCAACACAATAAAGACTTTCTTTCCAATGATGGACTCACATAGTCTTTCCATGAGAGAGGACAATGTGATTGAATCTTGAAGGTAGGCTAAGGGCACAGCTGTCCCTTCCACACCCTTCAAGATTTCTCTTGCCACTTTTTTCTCATCAAAAACATCCGAGACACATATCCATATGTTCTTGTCAAACTGCTCCTTTTCTTTAATTTCATTGTATATCACTTGGGCAATGGCTGTTTTACCAATTCCTCCCATCCCCACGATGGAGATGATTTGTACCGGTCTTCCCCCCTTAAGCAATAAACACGATTTTATCATATCCTTCACCTCATCTCTCCCATATATTTTTGTCACATCTACGAGAGGAGTAGTTTCTTTCCGTACCTTTAACTGCTTACTTTCTCTTTTTGTTAATTCCCATGTATTTTGTTTCCTCTTTGCAATCTCATCCAACCTCGTATTGATTTCTTTTATTTTGTTCCCGATTTTATGGTACGAGGCAAGTCGAGCGTAAGAGAAACAAGACAAAAAGCGACGCACCTTCTCCTTTAGGGTCGAAGGAATTCTCAGGCCGTCTTGCTGTTGCTTTAGCAGTGCAAGGTTCCACTCGTCCAATACATCCTCCATGTCATAAGCTGCATCCTTCAGCTCTTCTAACCAAAGCTTGATGCTTTTATTAGTCACCTGCTTCTCTTCTGCGTCTTCAAGCAGTGCACAGATAGCCTCGAAGTTGCTTTTAAGGTTTCTCACATCTTCTTTGACGCCCTTGATTAGCCTTACTTCTTGTAATGCGTCATTGGAGATGATCGTTGCTAGTTGTTGCAAGGCGCCAGTAAGTAGAGCCTCGGCCATTTTTGAACAAGGGGAACGATTTGAAAAGAAAAGGAGAAATTTTGGGGGAAGAGAGGATATTTTTATAGAAAACAAAGAGTGAAAGAATTGAAGAGATTGAGATGTACAACGAGATTATGGTTTGCTACAAATGGGTTGGTACCAAAGAGCTATTTTTATAGCGAACAACAAAACATTCTTCTACGAGGATATGTATAGTTGTGCTATTCTTGTTCAGGGGAATCAGACATGCTTTGCTTTGTTCTTTTGCCTATGGGAATCAACTTTGGGTTTCTATTGCTCTCAATCAAAGAACAAACTACTCTTTTTCGCTGTTATGTAAGAGGAGGAATTGATTTTGAGTTTATTTCTTGTAGACAGAAAATATTCTTCTAGACAAAAGTGAAAATCCTTCGCTTTGCTTTTGTTGTGGAGAGGAGAGTTTAAAATGTTCTTTTCTTTTGTTTGAAGATACTACAAACAGGTAGCCTCCAAAACTGTGCAACAAGTACTTGATGCTACAAATGGTTGTTACAAGTACAGCTGACCAGTTTTGAACTGATAAAACCAAAATCCAACTACGTGATGCTAACTATGAGACCATCCATCATGTACCTATGTCAACGTTCATATTATATGTCCAGATAATTATGTTTCCAATACCATCCCACGCTTCCTCAAGCGTATATTTAGACAAGGGCATTGGAGTTCCGTAAATTATTGACCGTGCCACTTACAAAAAAAAAACAACACTCAAATTCAATAAATAAAATAGTCAATAGCAGTTTATTCCCATTTCACAACTATTATTGTCGTCACTCTAGAACCGGTTCTTATTTTAGCTTTTGGAACTTTTTCTTCTAAAATCCTAACCAAATTCGAACTAAAAATTCTTAATATTTCATGAATATTACCACTCCAGTTTAAAATTTCCGCAGCTGCTTTTGACAATGTTGTCACACTCAACTTTCCGTACCTTTAACCGCTTACTCTCTCTTTTTGTTAACTCCCATGAATTTTGTTTTCTCTTCGCAATCTCATCCAACCTCGTATTGATTTCTTTTTGCTTCCCGAGCTTATGGTACGAGGCAAGTCGAGTGCAAGAGAAACAAGACAAGAAGCGACGCACCTTCTCCTTTAGGGTCGAAAGAATTCTCAGGCCCTCTTGCTGCTGCTTTAGTAGTGCAAGGTTCCACTCGTCCAATACATCCTCCATGTCATAAGCTGCATCCTTCAGCTCTTCTAACCAAAGCTTGATGCTTTTGTTAGTCACCTGCTTCTCTTCTGCGTCTTCAAGCAGTGCACAGATAGCCTCAAAGTTGCTCTTAAGTTTTCTCACATCTTCTTTGACGCCCTTGATTAGCGTCACTTCTTGTAATGCGTCATTGGAGATGATCATTGCTAGTTGTTGCAAGACGCCAATAAGTAGATCCTCAGCCATTTTTGAACAAGGGGAACGATTTGAAAAGAAAAAAGGAGAAAGTTTGGTGGAAGAGAGGATACTTTTATAGAAAACAAAGAGTAAAAGAAGAGATCGAGATATACAACCAGATTACGGTTTTCTACAAATGTGTTTGGTACAAGGTTTTAAATCTCGTAACGGATAGTATACCATTTTTCTAACTGTACGATACAGTATTGGTATCATACCGTATCATCTCGAATGTATCGGTTTTAAATATTTTAGATATATAGATGTATATAAAAATAAATATATATAAATATAGCATATAAATTTATAAAATATACCAATATACCAATATTTGATATTGTAAAAGTGTGAAATGTATGTTATATTATATAGATTAATTAAGAGTATCTTATATAAATATTTCACTACATATATTAAAAAAATAATTTTAAGATATGAAAAAAATAAGAGTACAAATTTTCTCTCAAATAATAATAAATGTTTGTCATATAAAATTTATCAATTACACATACTTATAATATATTTTGTCTAAAAATATCAAAAATAAAAAATTATTTATAATTAATTATTCCCTCCAACCACATCTGTCGGCATTTTACGCAAATTTCTCTAATGGAGGCAGGGGTGCTTTTTCAGTTATTTTGGTTTTAACTGAAACCAAATACACCGAATTATAAGGAAAAACCAAAAATTGAAAAAAAATTCGGTTATTCGGTTTTCATTCGAAATAATTGAATTATACACAAACATTTTCTAAACTTTAAACATCCATCACATATTTTAATCTAATCACATATTCTAATCACATAGCAAGTATCTATAATTCATTCCAAATCCAAACATTACATACATACACATAACAAACATCTATCACACACATAATCATTTTCAAATTTCAAACATAAATACTAGTAAAATAAAAATTCGGTTATTTCGGTTAACTGAATTTTAGTTGGGGCAAACCGAAAACCGAACCGAATTTCTATATCAGTTTTCGGTTATAACCGAAAACCGAAATTATTTGTAAAATCGATAACCGAAAACCCAAGAAATGAGACCGCAAATTTCTCTAGTGGAGAGCATATAGCCTGAGAAGCGAGAAATTTGACAAGAACATATGGGTATGTGTCAGACGGAATAAAGTACACTCCAGTATAAAGTCTTAGACAGAATTTGCTGTTTCAATACCGTTTAGGTGACAGTACCAAGATGTACTAGTTGTACTGGCTGGTACAATATGAAATTAAATACTATAACAACCAGATTCAACACCCAATGAGACATCAATAATTGCTGTAACTTTATTCTATTAGCTATCCACATATGAGTCGTTACCTGGATCTTTTGTCGAACCTCCTCCAGTTTAAACTTCTTGTTTCTGAAAATTTTCTTGTTCCCTCTCTTCCAAATTGACCACATTTTAACCATTGTAATTGCCTCCCAAACTTACTAATCTTTTTGTTAACAAATTTCATTAGCCAATATGTACTTGTTGAATTGAATTTTCCCTTACCGATTTACAGCCCTACGACTTGGGAACATCATCCCAAAGTTGTTGCACCAACTTGACCAACAGATGATCCTTGTCTTCAACCTGTGAATTGCACAGAGGGCATAACACTATTTGTTGCACTACCCACTGTTGTACAGATTTATTCTTGTTGCTAATCTCCCATGTTTAGCTTTCTATACAAACGAGTTTATTTTTGCAAGGATTGCCTTGTTCCATCTGAATATTTTTGCCTCTTTCTTTCTTGCAAATTGCTTGATGTCCAATAAGCAAGCCGACAAAGCCACTGAATATACTCCATCTGAATTCAACCTCCAACTGATGCAGTCCAATATATTTGACTGCAAACAAACTCCATCAATAGCCTGAAACAAATCATCGAGTTCATTGATTTTTCATCGTCATAAATCCTTTATTATTTACCCATTGTCCTAAATCCTTCATCTGACACTCCATGTTTAAGGTTAAATTGTATAGCCTAGCAAATAATGTTGCAAAAGGACTCTCCCTAGCCTAAACATCATCCCAAAACCTTATCTTATCCCTTTTTCCCAAAGTCCAACTAAAATCACTACTAAAATTTTGGCTTTTACCAACAGCCATTTCCAACTGCCATACTTTGGAAATTGAAAATTACCAATGCGCAGTCATTGCTAAATGCACGTTAGTAAATCGATCGTTGGAAATCAGGTTATCAACAGTCAAAATTTAAACTATTGGTAATTTCCAACTCGAACACATTGGTATTCTAATCGTTGGCAATTACCAACAGTCGTGTACCGAACTTCTTTTCCAACTGTTAAAGATTTTACCAACATGTACATGTTGGTATTTACCAACGGTTTAACACGTTGGCAATTACGAACGGTTCAGCCCATTGATATTTACCAATGTGCCAACCCATTGATAAATTTTAGCACATTGGTACAACTTCATAAACCTATCCTGATTATAAATTCCCTGTTTTCGTCAATTTCCAAACTCAAACAGGTTGCTGCATGCTAGTTACAAAGTCCAAATTTTTTAGAGGTCCACACAAATAGTAATTTCATTCTAATATTGTGCATATTAAGTTCATTCATACATCAAAATAAAAACTAGTTATATGTCTTCAACAATTCATACAAGCTACCATAATAACACATCTCAGGAATTTCATCTGACTCTCAGGTCTAAGAAATTTCATTCAAGTTTGATGACATAGGAATCACAAGATGATTTGCCTATTCAAGATGGTAATCAAGGAGACCCCAACTCCTCATTATTTGAGTCCGAGTCATCACTATACTATGGAACTAGATGAGCCAGTGGGCAGGAAAGGTTTAGCGAATGACAAATAACATCCAATTGAGCTCGATTAGCCTCTAAGGTGGCTTTATTTGCCTTCATCTTTGCTCTTTATCTCCTTTTGAGCCTCTCCAGCTTCTTCTCATACTTGGTGTCCCTTCGCACAATCTCTTTTGCCATCATCTTCTGTACTTGCTCATTAAACTGTGGTGTCTGAGTAAGGTCAATAGGTGAGACCTCACCAGGCATTCAGCGTCCCAGTATAATGCACTGCTCATATCCTAAACCATAAGCACGCCCTCTCATTTTCCCATTGGATACAGTACTAATGATTGTAGCTTCATCAATTTCCTATGCAAGCTCCATTCTATCCTATTGTTGTGTTCACTCTTTAATCTTAATACTAATCCAAGCCTACAAAAAATATTAACTCATTTGAATCAGTCATAAGTGGTTACACATAACTGACTTAACAATAGTATGAAAAAGAAGTTATTATACATATCGTAACTTCTTCGGATCGTTTACTAATGTATTATCAATTCTTCATTTTATGTGTCGCCTAGAGGACCTTGAACAAGTCGGGGTCCTTCTTCTCCAAATCTCTCTCTAATAGAATGTTAAGTTAGAGTAATATGTATCATCGGTTAATGATTTTCTTAAATGTAAAATATAAGAGCAGAAAGGGCATGCCATTTCATCTCAATGTGCAGACATCAAGATGGATCCCCTTACATATGTTGCACTACATGAGCCAAACTATGAATCCTTGTCACTAACGGATGATCGGATTACCTTGAATCTAGGGGACTTCTGAGAAAACTCTAGACTAGTCCAATATACTTCCATTTTTGCATATGCAGCATTAGACATAAAGTATGCCTTCACTCGACATTTAACAGGATCCTTCACACACTTGATCTTTGCCATAATACTTCAGAAGTGTTGTGCCCCCAAGATATGTCATATCCAATACACCTCATTATGGTGTGTTGGATCTCATTCACAGTTCTTCTATAAAGGATAATATATTAGACATAAAAATATGACGGATAACAGTACTAATTGTGTATGTAGTTATGATATGGTACTAATATGTCAATTATACCTAAAAAACATGCCACCATTGCTGAATGCCTAATCTAGAGACATGAGACCAATCAGGATATCATTTGAAATATGTGGTTAAGCATGGTGTTGCCAACCATGTCGCTGTAGCTGGAAGGAATCTACATAGTAAAAATGTATATGACAGTAGCAGTTATATGTAGTATTGTTTATGGTAAATAATCAAACTAATTTTCTATGTTACAGATAATTTGTAGGATGTTCATTTCTACGTGTTACCATGAGGGTATATCCTCAGCTGAGATTGGGCTGGTGTCTGTGGCATCGATGATGAGACATCTTCAGTATGTGTGTCTTCCTTTGAGGCATGAGAATGAGTCATCTAAGGGTGACTAACATGTAGCTGTCAGGGGCCATGTGCAGATGTCGTGCCTTCAACATCGCCAAAATGGTGTAGATGTAACCGGGCATGAGTAACTGACATCAACATGTCCTGTGTCTCTAGAACTACATCAACTTATGGCCAGGATGAAGAACCCATCCTCTGTAGTCGATGAAGTTCTATCTGCAGGACCTCCTTGAATTGTGCAAATGGTCCCTTCCCAGGTCGGTGTCGATAGGTGTTATCTCTTTTAGGCAGCATCTGCAATTATTATTAATTTATTCAAAAAATAAAAATAAATATTTTAGAGATATTAAATGAATTCTCCTAACTTTTCATGAAGTTACCAAATATTTTTATAGTTTACAGACACTTATGACTCGAGATCACTACAGACTTTGGCACTGTCATCTTCATTCGCTTGACCCAGTGCTTGCATGATCATCAAACTCCTCATTTTCATCAGTCTCAGCTCCATCAGATTGAAACTCCTCCTCATCATCTATATCATAATTAGTAATCCTCTAATCATAAATTTCATCATCCTGGCCAATTAGACCCATGCTTTGAAAATCTTCTTCAATATCATCACTGAATCCCGGGTCAGCAAACTCCACAACTAGATAATCCTCAATTGTATGATTCAAAATGCCTCCACTTTCTTGATAAACATCATCATTGTCAACTATTTCATAGTGGATGATCTGTATAGGTATTATCTTTAGCACAACTGACCACCCATTTTTTTTCACTCGACTTTGTCGGATACGATGTGTAGTAAACTTGGTCAACCTGTGATGTAAGAATGAATGGATCAAACTTCCAATGTCGACAGCGATCCCGGACCTAAACTAAACCAAACTATTTATGGACTCGAGTTCCACAGTCAGGTGTTGGGTCGAACTAGTTGCACCTAAACAAGACAGCATTTTTATATGGATAGCCAAGATATTCTAGTTGAATGGCTTCTTCTAATATACCATAAAAATCACATTCAACTTCACTAGAACCGGTGCTTTGTATGCACACTCCACTATTAAATATTGACTTTTCATTGCCCCATTCAGTTATGTGGAACTTGTAGTCATTTATGAAATAAACAAGCCATGTCTCAACCTGACGTGGAGGACCACATGCAACATCCCACAACATGTGATCGACTATATTGCTTCATGGGTCATTGACCTAAGTAAAACAATGTCAATTTAGGAAAACACATGTGAAACATTGGAAATTAATGGTTTGAAATACATAGTAAGTTATATGCACTTATATAGTGCTAGAGCTAGCTTGAGAAGTTATTTTCAAAGTGTATGTCCATTTGGGACATGGCAATATCGGGTGCATGGACCCTTACCTCCTCAACAAACATACTATGACAAGATTGAAGGATAGGAAAATAGGTTAGTTGAATGGTTAGTGTTGGGCTTAAAAATAAACTGCCCATGTCAATATAGAATGTGTGCATACTTTAGATATGACCTGATCTCTGCACAGTTTAGAAGAATGTATGTAGTGGTAACTCTGAGTTCATCATCTGTGAGGAATCTATATCTAGATGCACCATATGGACGTCCCGAAAAGTTGAATATGGACCACAACTCTCTATTATAGGGGACAGGACCACCATCATCATTTTGAGGAACTCTGTTTCTTACACACAGAACATGGGATTCAAAGTAATGAGAGAAAAAGATGGAAGTCTCCTCTATAAGGTACGCTTCACAAATGGATCCCTCAACATAAGTAGTATTAGAAACCTTCATTTTCAAGTCATGCATGCATTGCTCAAAATTATACATTCATTGGTACTAAATAGGTCCTCCAACCCTGCTTCATATGGCAAGTGAACTGGCAAATGCTCCATGACATCAAAAAATCCAAGAGGAAAAATTCTCTCTAGATTACAAATGATAATTTGAATGAAAAATTCTCTTTAGATTACAAATGATAATTTGAATATTAGCCTCTAACTCTAAAAAGTGATTGGAAGCACCTGAAGGGCAATAGGGAGAAGTCGTTGCATCATCATATGACAATCATTAGTCTTCATGTTATACATAGTGCTATCAGAACTATCAACACATTTGCCAAGATTTAAGGCATACCCATCTGGGAGTCATAGAGATTTAACCCAAGAAAGAACATCCTACACATTGAACGTGAATCAGGCCTATGGTTTGAATGAACAACCATTTTCAAGGGAAACCATGTTTAACTCCGGTTAATTACAATAAATTTTGAGGTTCTTTCATGCCTTAACATTGTCTTTTGTTTTATTCTCAACATCTATAATGGTATTCCATATATCCTCAAACACATTTTTCTCAATATACATGGCATCCAAATTATGGCTGATTAAGTTCGTCCCCCAATAAGGCAAATCCCAAAAAATGCTCTGCTTCATCCAATTGTGTGATTTTTCATAATCACAGGGGCGATGTTATGGCCCATCTATTGCAATTGATAGAAGGAAGGAGATTCTTTCAAATATAGCCTCACCTGACAGGCAAATGCTCCATGACATCAAAAAATCCAGGAGGAAAAATTCTCTTCAACTTACAAATGATAATTGGAATATTGGCCTCTAACTCTAACAAGTGATTGGAAGTGCCTGAAGTGCAATAGGGAGAAGTCGTTGGATCATCACATGACAATCATGAGTTTTCGTGCCATACATAGTGCTACCGGAACTATCAACACATCTGCAAAGATTCAAGGCATACCCATCTGGGAATCGTAGAGATTTAACCCAAGTGAGAACCTCCTACCTTTGGTTAACATCAAACGTGAATCAGGCCTTTGGTTTGAATGAACGACCATTGTCAAAAAGGACTATGTTTAACTCCGATCGTTTACAATAAATTTCAAGGTCCTTCAGTGCCTTACCATTGTCTTTTGTTTTGTTCTTAACATCTATAATGGTATTCCATATATTCTCAAATACATTTTTCTCAATATACATAGTATCCAAATTATGGCTGATTAAGTTCATCCCCTAATAAGGCAACTCCCAAAAAATGCTCTGCTTCATCCAATTGTGTAATCTTCCATAATCACAGGGGCAATGTTGTGGCCCATCTAAAGTAATTGATAAAAGGAAGGAGATTTTTTCAAATATAGTCTCACCTGACAAATGCTCAGAATTCGATGAATTCTCTGACTTGCCCTTTCTAAAACAACCACTATTTATTCTATATAGGTGGTTCTTCTCAAGAAATTGTTGGTGATAGTCTAAGAAATAAGTTTTTCCACCATACTTAAGCTGGAATGCCTTACTTCGACCTTTACAAATTAGGCAAGACAACCGACCATGCGTCATTTATCCCTAAAAGCATGTCATAAGCCAGAAAGTCATTTATATGGTCTACTGTAGTGCAGCTTGAAGGACAAAATTTTCTCTCAATAAGACATTCCATATTTTGACATCATCCTCTCACAGATGGCTTAGCTTTTCTATTATAGGTTGTAGATAAACATCGATATTATGATTTGGGCTACATGGACCTCAAATTAATAAGGAAAGAAACATATAGGGTTTTTTCATGCACATCCATGGGGACAAATTATATGGAGTTACGATAACATGCTAGCAAGAGTATTGTTTTCCGGATGGTTCAAATGGGGCAAATTCATCGGGACATAACCCCAACCGGATAGTTCGTAGCTCGGCAACAAACCATGGGTAGATCTGATAAAAATGTTTCCAAGTTTCACCATCAGATGGATGTTTTATAACACCTAGGATTGGTCATTGCTCCTTATACCACCTTATTTGCTATGCTGTTGAGACTGAAGCAAATAAGCGTTGGAGACGAGGGCTTAGTGGTAAATAATGCATGGTCTTCCTCAGTCAATCTTTACCGCTATCACCCTTTTTTGGCTTGTACCTCTCAACTCTACAATACTTACAAGTACAACGATTACTTATTCTTTCCAGAACAACATGTAGTCATTAGCACACATACCAATCTTGTGGTGAGATAGGCCAAACTGTGAAACTAATTTTTTCATCTCAAATCAATTGGATGGCATCTTGTTATCTGTAGGTTAAGTCTCCTTCATCAATTAGGCAATGTCATTATAATAGGCCCGTGACATGTTATACTTCAACTTAACGTTCAAAAGACGGACAGCAGCAGATAACTCAGAATGATTCTAGCACCCATCCCATAGAGGAGTTGATGCGGAATTCAACAAGTCAAAAATTGTTAGGCACTTTCATTTGACTACACATCCATGTTGAAAGGACTTTGTCGATAATTAGGGCCAATGGCGTCCAATACCATCATTTTGTACGGATTTTTCAAAGAACCTTGATCAAAGCAATCAAATCCACCCACATCTCTATGTGTATCTGATGCTTCAATAAACAATTCTCCATGAGCCGTCCAATCCAAGTAAAAAGACATGAACCCCCACTTGTAAAGATGAACTCCAACCTCGTCACACTCTCTAAATCACAAATTCTTACACTTTTGATAAGGACAGTGAATGCTGTAACCACTCATTTTTCAGGATGGGTGACAGCAAATGATATAAATTCATCAACCCCAAACTCATACTCCTCTATGTAGCTCGTTTGGCCTAGCAAAAAATGGTTATAGTATAGCCAACTACAATCCAACTCCATTATAAACTAAATCTGTTGGTAAACTTATAAAACACATAGACATGAAAGTTGGCAAATGAAAAATTATTATTTTAGACAATATCATTTTCATGATAATTTGATTGAGTTCTTGAACATCAAACCACGGTCATACTTACTATTAATCATGTCCAGCTCATTCACACATATGTATCATTATAACAAAAAATTAAAAAATGTCTAGCCATCTGTCACAAGAAATTTTTAAAAAAATGTCATAAAAGAGTTGTTGTCATTGCTTCATATTTCTTGAAGCATATATTCCAAATATTGTCATTGTTTTTTATTTCTTTAAGCATATATTGTTACATTTGATTTAAGTATCATAATTCATAACAAGAATACACATACTATCAACTATTATTATTATTATTATTATTATTATTATTATTATTATTATTATTATTTCTAAGTACTACTACTACTGCTACTACTACTACTATCATCATCATCATCATCATCATCATCATCATCATCATCATTATTATTGTTGTTATTATTATTATTATTATTATTATTATTATTATTATTATTATTATTATTATTATTATTAGTATTATTATACCAATTAATAGCATAACAAATACTAATATAACAACACCATATAATTTAATTAATTATAAAATTAAGACTAAATCATTCAAACTAAACCCTAATTAAACCATAAACCATGAAAATAAAAAATTAAAAAATTAAAACAGCAATTTATATCAAGAAATTAAGATAAAAATGTTTAAACTACTCCAAAAAAATAGTATGCTTTTTAACATAATTAAATACAACAAAAAAAATTAAATCACACAACTTTACCTTTTCCCTAAACACACCCGAAAATTGAAAAAAAAAAAAGGGAAAATGAATGGAAAATACCAAACTCAAATTTCCAAGAAAATGTAGGAAGGGCATTCCTAACACATCAATTTTAACGATAAAATAAATCATTTCAGTCACCATTTTCCTCAAAATCACACTAATTTTTGGATATTTTAAGGAAAAATATAAAAAATACAAAATGTACCTATCAAATTCACACAAGCTAAGGAAGCACAATATCCAACCTTCCAAGCTCAAAGAAGAAGCTAAAAAATGAAACAATTAAGCTCACAAACTCAAGCTATGTTATAAAATTAAAAATCATAATATATGTGAAAATATGAAGAAATCCTTCAAAATAAATACATACCAAACAACTTTGGCACCATATCTACATAAATTGACTCATTCTCATGCTCCAAAGGTGGTAGATGAGCTCCAGCAACGGGTATGGCAACAGTTGGGGCTGTAGAGAGCTAGGAAGGGAGAAAGAAAAGAGTTCACGTGATTCTGGAGGAAGAAGAATGGGGGTTGATTTAAAAAACGGTTCCCAATGGCCAGACCATTGGTAACCAATTAAATGAAACATGTAACCAACGGTCTGGCCATTGGTAACCAAGCCCCCCAAACAAAGCCTAAACAGCCCTCATTAGCAACCAACACGAGCACACTAAAAATTAAAAAATACCCTTAACAATGGCCTTGCCTAGCGGTAATTACCAAAGGTCAAGCCGTTAGTAAATAGGTAGTTGGAAAACTCACATATTTTAGTAGTGAATTCTTCTTTAGATTAATTTCCAATTTTTCCAAATCATTCCCAACTTTCACAATTTCTCCCACACTAATCTTCATAACTTCTCTACCTGACTCACACTCAAACCTCCATCTTCACCATAAATATTTTTTAGTCACCTCATTCCACAATGCCCCATCCTTACCATAGAGTTTCTACTACCATTTTAGTGGCAAACCTATATTTTTTGTGAATAAACTCCCTACCCTCAAACCCTCACACTCATCCCTTAACAGTATTTTACTCCATCTTACCCAATGAATTTTCTCCCAACCCCTGAAAGTCCCCAAAAGAAATTTTTCCTAATACTCTCCAAGATTTTTAGTGTTTCTCTTAGCACTCGGAACAAAGAGAAAGAGTTCAAAGGCATACTGGTATGACAAGATTTGATCAAAGTGAGTCAGGCACCTGAAGGCAAACCTCCTAATTAGATAGCCTATTTTTCAATTTCTCTTCCAGTAGCTTCCACAACATCTTTCTATCTTTTCTTCCTTCCCACTAAAAGTCCTAGGTATGTGAATTTTCATGTAAGTTTTATTTCATCAACATATTATAAAGTTTTTGTTGACATATCTCATAATTTTCACATTAGTTTGGTAAATAGCTTGAATGATAAAACAAGTTGTTGAGTTTCATATAGCTGTTATTTTCTGTGACATATTTTAAATTTTTCCTTGACACATTTCATAATTTTCATATTAATTTAGTAATAGCCCTAAATGAAAGACTAAGCTATTCAGTTTTATGAAGTTGTCATTTTTCAGTGACAGATTGAGGGTGGGCAATGGCTAGGTTGAGAAATTTGACATCCATTGTTAGTAATGGTTGGCTTAATAGGAACTACAGTGATGGGCCTTTATCGAGAAGAGAAGGTTGGGAATTGTAAAAATCAAGCAAAATGAGTAAAATTAAGAAAGGCATAGGTTGACATTGGCAATAAGTATAGTAATATTTGAAAGATTAAGTAACCAATGTGCTCAACAATTTTTTTATAGAGCATGGTGGATAAAAATTAAGTTTTCTAGTTGAGTTTTTATATATGAGTTCCCAGTATATAAGTTTGTCAACTTAGCTTGTTTTTCTTCATAAGTCTTGTTTTTCTTCCTATAAGATTTTTCAATTTATTGAGCCATAAATTAAGAAAAGCATGCCATTAAGTATTATTCTGCTTTTCCCAAAATAAAGAAGTTTATTGACCTTATTAAGAAAACTTTCTTGACTGCATAACTTTTTGTCGAGTTCCTATAAGAAATTTTACCTATATACTTAAAAATTAAGCACCTTCATCTCCATAATGAAAAGCTTGCCATAGTAATGTTTCAAACATAGTTAGGGTAGCAAGTCAAAAACCGATCGACAGTACCGGCTGTACAAAGAATGGGGAAGTGATTGGAAGGGCAATATCTAATGTCGGCATTCCTTTTTTTCGTTTTTGACAGTCAAAAGGTCTTGATGCTAAGGCATTATGAAAAGGCTCTGGACAATGAACCGAGGTCCTATCACAAAAGCTCTATCCTGTAATCTTCTAAGTTGCCAACACCACCACGCTTGTTTTTCTCCATTATGATGTGGAATGAGAAGTAAAATCAAAAACCCTTGAATTTTATAGGCAAGAAAAAAACCATAGAAGAAGACGACGTGATTAGGAGTTAAAGACTGGCCAAAGTAATGTTTCAAACATATATAGGGTAAGAGGACTAGACGGTCGGGTCTTGGTCAAGAGAGATTGGCCAGAAGCAGAGGAGTGAACTCGTTAGGCATTATTGGGAATGACAAAACTTAAGAAAGGGCAATAATGGCATAATAGATGGAATGAAGTCGTTGGCTATTACTGGGAATGACAAAACTTAAGTAAGGGTAATAATGGCATAAAAGATCCCATCCACTGTGCACATATGTCCATAGTAGAATAAGTACAAATTTATCCTTAAAATAAATATGCATTTTAAAATTGTCCTTTCATTTCTGAACATTGTTATTTGTCCAACTACTAAACATAAATTTTCATATTTGATATTACCAAATACTCCATCCATGCTAAGAATTGGTTGAAACTCTTGGGTTAAAATGAAATTAAGAAATATGAAACAATTTATATGTTGTTTGCATTTTTTTTTATGGAACTCACTACAAGAGAAATTCAGTAAAGCGAATAATTGTAGTTATTGAAATTCAATCACAAAGAGGGCTAGTTGCGCAAAAGTCACTCCAAAGTGGGTTTTACTAATTGTAGGCCATATGACATATACAAAAAGAAATAAAACACTAATATATGGAGGAAAATGAACACAATTTTAGGTCCTACCATGCCTCAAAAAGATACCATTGTGGAAGGAAAACTTTCATGAATAAATTGTGTAATCTCAATATTTATGCCTATAGATCTGAAGTGATCGACAAAAAACCAGAAAGACAAACAAACCAGCAGACAATTTTTGTGTTGTTTCCACTTTGTCTTTCACTTTTTGTACATAAATAAAAAAAGATGAAAAAATTGGACATTGAAATGATAGTTTGTAAAATAATATGGCAAGACAATTTATTATATAAGGAAATTATATTGCAAAGACGATCCAAATAGAAAAAGTGGCAACATTTTGGGAGAAAGTGTTTTTCAAACTATATAAAATGGAATATTTTGTAATTGAAAATTTATTTTATGTAATAAGTATTTATCATTGGATTGGGTAAATGACAATCATCACCCTCAAACTAATACTCATGTTGCCTAATTGTCCTGTAACTACTAATTGTTACATTAATCATCCTCTCTTTATGACAATTGTTACAATAACATCTTTTCCTTAAGTTAGGCCATTAAGAAATAACGAAATGGGTTTTTGGTAAGGAGGAAGTGTATAGTCAATCCTAAAACTTAGTAAAATTTTCTAATTAAGTCTTAAAACTTTGCTACCTCTCATTCTCAATAAATATTTAAGCATTTCTTTCCAAAACTAACCTTGTCCTCCCATCTTTCCACTTTGATCAAACGAATCTCCATCGGACCATTACCTCCTCACCACAGTTCTCCATCGGATTGTCACTTTCTTATCCCTTGCTCCATTGTTGCCTTCCTCGATAGCTGCCTTAGTCTCGTCGACTCAACCTAGTCGCAGCCCATTGATACCAACAGCGCCTCCGCCTTTTACCAGATCAGGAAGCACCAATGAAAAAGAATAACAATGATGAGGCAGATTTGTTTCCAACGGCCACCAATGGTAGCACATGCTCACTCTTCTTGCCTGCATCACTGCCTACTATATTTGGAGCACAAGTGTTTCCATCTCCGTCGTCGTGGCTGAATTTCCTTGGCAATTCTTCAGAAAACAAAAGAAAACCAAATCAAACCAAAGATGATGCACATAAGATATAAGGTCATTCCTTGTCCTTATAATTACTGATTTGATTATTTCCTTATACCTCTCTGCTTTCCATTCCTGTAAAAAAATTACCACTTCATAAATAAATTTCACATCTCGTTAGTGAACAAAATTTCATGTCAAAAAATTAAAGTTTAACAAGCCCTGCTTGCAAAGTATCAATCAATTGAGCTCGCTGCTCATCACTCTCTGGTAGCATCTCAAATATAGTGGAAGATGGGCATCCATTCTCCTTGAAATACCTATGAAAACTCAAAACCTCATTTCAACCATAGACCCATCAAGGCCCAGCCATCAACTCCACAAAAAAAAACAAAAGGAAGAAGGAAACAAAAGTGAAACCATTGTGTCCTAAGCTTGCCATCGCCAATCTAGTTCTAGAAAGAAGCAAACAAAAATTGAAGGGATGGAAAAAAAAAAGAAAAAAATGAAAGGAAATGGATACTGGAATATGAAAAAAAACCTTTAGTACTTAAATAGAAAATTTTACTAATTTTTTTGGCTGACTGTGCACTTTCCCTTTCAACTTTGATTTTACTAAATTTTTTGGCTGATTGTGCACTTTCCCTTTCAACTTCGATCACTTCTTAATGGCTTGACATACTGACATGACGTTATTACAATAATTTCATAGTTAAAGGATGACTGGTCTAATAATTTATAATTGTGAGATAATTAAGCAATATGGGTTTTAGTTTATGGATGATGGGTGCCATTTACCTACTAGATTAAATGCCAATAAACAGAATTTTTAGAATAATAATAAGTAAACTTTGAAAATTTAGTAAGTAAAAAAATAAATTCTATAAGCTATTTTGTGTTTATTTGATTTTTTTTATTATTTTATTTCCTTACAAAGTCCTCCATTTTAATTGCCTATGAAATTTGTTAGTTAGACACTGACAGTTGCCTACAAATGAAGAAGAACATTTGTGATAGATCATTACTTTAAGAACACGTTTCTATGTTTATTATTTAAAGGAGAATTTTGTAATAAAGTGTATGTTCTACGGACAAATCATGCAATTTAGCCTTTTTGTTTGGTACAACTTTTATATATACTAGACTATGGAACACATAGGTGATGGACATTCAACAAATGGCTGGCCAATTCAGGACTTGCAAATTTAAATTCCTTCCAAGTCAAGCAAATAAGGGTGCATTGCACATTTTCTTTAGGGACATGCTAAAATCAAAGTCATCTGAACATTTTTTTTTCCTCTAATCTTTAATTAGCAAAGAAATAAAAAAATGGTCTAAACATCATGTTAGTCCAAAAAGACCAAAAACCCATATCCCACCATTAGTACAGCCCAAAAAACCCAAAATCAAGACACAATAAATAGGGCCAAATCTAAATTAGATATTTAACCTCACACAAATATTCATGTCACACCCTCAAAGGCACAACAAGCTTTTAATTAGCTCAAAAATCATATGATGGTGCTTAATAGGGCCAAAGTTACACGTGCAGATTTTGCCATCAAATTTTAAATATTATGTAATAATGAAATACATAAAACACATTCTTCTTTAACTAAGAAAAGAATTAAGAATGAACAGCTCAGTTTTGTTAAAATAGAATTGCGAACTAGTTAAGCATTTAATAATAAAGTACTGAATATTTTATCTAACACTAGTAGTCTTCATCATGTCATTACAATATTTTGAGAATACTAGGGATGAAGCCTGCGCTTCGCAGAAGGTGGCAAAGCGTGAAGGTATGATGATGTTTTTTTCTATGGAGATAAATCAATTCTATATCAAATTTAAAGATGTATATCTATTTAAAAGTATTATATACATTGAGAGCTAACAATAAGTTCCAGAATTAAGGTATATATCTCAGTATATTATGTTTTTCTAAAGCATGATATATTAAATAAAACCATTAATGTTCATAAAATTAAATTAATAAATCATAAAATACATGGCAGCATACTCTAAAAAAATGGAGCATACAAAAATTAGATTGCGTCTATCTTCTATAGATGGATATACTCGACCTAGAATTGCACAGACATAATCTTATAATAGATTACATGAAAGTTGGTTATGCTAAAAGAGCCATAGCAAATCAATCTTTACCCAACTCTAACTTAAAGAAAAAAACTAAACCCAAGTTTGTAACTCAAGTATCACGATATAATGAATCTTATACATTTACCTATAGCACATAGATTTATAGCAAAAAGAATACTAATTTTCTCTCTGATCAACATTGTCTGGAAATTTGATTAAAAATACATCAATCTATAGTTCAGTTTAATGCCAAATGACAACAACTAATAAGCAATAACAATGTCTAATGAACATGTAAATCTACGTATCTATAAATGCAAAATAAACCATTTTACCTTGTAAAATTTGGGGTACCAGAGACGGTATTCATTTTCCCAATAAACAATGCATCCACAAAACAATTGGCTTATTTCTCATTGTTCATTATATTTCAAATGCCATAAGAGTATTGACAAAAGTGATTACACCAAAAAAGTTCTTTCTTTCAAGCTTTGGCATCACATTACAACAAAAAGAAGAAAAATCTATGTTTGTACTCTCATAAGTAATGGAAAAAGGGAGACAAAAATTGAAAGAACTCACTAAAACAAAATAAAAGAGAAAAAGACAAGCTCTTGTCACCCAACGCTTATAAATGAACCTAGCCACAATTACACAAAATGAGAGAAAAAAAATAAACCATAGTTTTCTGGAATTTTTTAGCAAGCAAACAAAAAATGTGATATGTCATGATATTTTGTTTTCCAATGACAAAGCTTCCCATCGTTTAAGACTATTTAGATACTTAAAGAGTCCTCAAATTACTTTAGGTTCTACTCCATCTATCTCATATTTTTTGCACCATTTTTATTTGGCATGCAATTTAAGACAGCTTGTACATTTATTAATTTCCATTGTTCACCTCTGTACATTGACTAATTTGCCCATGTTTTTCCTAAGCAACGAGGCATGACAAAGAGGACCATCTTCATCTCCGTCCCCATTGATCTGTCGTCGTCGATTCGTTAATTTGTCACCTCGTTCTCATCAATCCGTCACCCTGGCCAGCCCGTCTTCATCTTCATCCCTATCGATCCATTGCCCCCCCATTCGATCCCACTGTCGATAATTTGATTCATCACCTCATCCTTACCGATTCATTGCCGGAGTATGCTTCTCGACTTTAGCGTCCTCTTTCATCCTCATGAAATCAATCATCAAGATTCCAATAGTGACTCAGGTGTTGATCCTTGATACGTCATGATTCTAGCAGTTCAACCGTCCGCAATTCCAACAGTGCAATTGTCATCGAATTGCTAGCATTTCATCACCTCTGTCGCATTGACTCATAACCTCCACCTCTTCTACCACGCTGATGGATGATTCCATCTGGAAGCATGAACTTGACTAGTGTCCCGATGACGTGCTTCACTTGGTCTGGGCATCGCTAAAAGGACGTAGCTGGAGAGACTTGGAATACAAGATTTGGACGGAGATTAAGCAAGAAAAAAAAAAGGTTAGATTTCAAAGGGTTAGTAAATTTAAGGAGGCGGTATAACAGACATTTTTGTTGCTAAAATTTACTAAAAAAGGAAATAGAGCAAAGAATTTAGAATGGCCGAAAAAGGAATATAGTGCAAAGAATATAGGATGGAAAGAGTATTTTGTTCTAAGTACAGCAATCGTACATGTGGAAAATGAAGTATATGCAACTAACTCATAAAAGAAGGGGCTTAAGAATTGTTAGTTGTTGCTAATATTTGATTATCCTATATGATATCTAGGCCCTACTTAAAAGCATAAAATTTTTTTGGCACTAAAAATGTCTAAATTTCATTCACATAAAACCATTATAAAAAATGAAGATATACAATTTTCGGTACAATTTCTTTTCTTTTATTCATTTCCTGACATAGTGAACACAAAGCACAAGTGCATGGAAACCCAGGAAAATATACAATAAATTTCTAAAGGAACTAATTAATGTGAAGCATCTTGCACAATCATGCAAGTAATTCATTTCTCAACTTTATCATGTCAACTTCATGTACCAATAAGTGAAAGATGAGGATACAAAATGTTGGGAAAAATAGGGCAGCAAGTGACTCTAAAGTAAAACCTAACATGATAATATAAATATGAAACTTTTACTCAAGGAAACCCTTCCTCTATTTATTGTTAAGAAGAATAACTCCACTCAATTTTATGCGCTAAACTTCCTCAAATAAAAGTCAACTTAATGATAACTTAAGATTCTAAAATTATAAAAAAAAAATGCAAGTCAAAGTCTAAAGCCAAAATCAAGAACTTAACCAAAATCAAGAACTTACCTACAACATGTAAAATGAGGCAGATAAAACCTGTGTAATTTGCCTAGGTCTTTTCAACATGACAGACAACACGATGAATTCCTATTTTGTATTGAAGCTAAAAAACTAGAGAAAATTCATTAGTCCCGATCAATTTTTGGCATGATGTTAAAGGCTTTTATCAATAAAGCAAATGGCATGACAACATATTTTAAGCTAAAATGCACCCAGAGTCCACAAAGACGAAAAAGACCTAGATAATACATTGGCAAGGTCATTCATGGTTACAAAGATGCAAATTGATTTTTTTAAGTAGATCAAATAGGTAATCAAGGACATTAAGTAACCCATAACAACTCATCAATATATTCAAGGAGCCAACAAAAGAATCAAAGTGATCACTAATATAGTTTGATTAAGTTCAAAAAAAATGATGACAACATGTGAGAAATAGAGCGATACCTTTATATTTACTTAATTCCGCAAACAAGTCCATTAATTGGTTGATCCTTCCAAGGGAAATTGCATTATATGTCTGAATAAATAAATAAAGTAAGCACTATTCATGTGGGTTGGGTATGTGTATCTTGTAATCCAAAAAATTTCTTTTGGTTATAGATAACTGGGAAGAAACATATTGAAAACAAAATCATCACGTAGAAATATAAATGCTATAAAGGCATTTATAACTCTAGCAAAGAAAAGGAAATGTGCCATTATATGAAAAATAATAACATAAAAAATATGGAAGAAAAATAAAAGCACAAATTTCTAGGTATAATTGTGGTTATTAATTTGCGAGGTGGTGTTTGGGGACTCGAGGGTAGGGGCAATAACTATGAGAATATTTGTTAAGTTAGACCAGATAATCATTGGAAAGTTGCATACTTACATCTAGATATAGTCATTGCCCTCCTACAATGATTATATTGCCTTGCAATTTAATACAAGTAATCAGAGTAATTCAATTGTATTTTGTTCAAAGTTTTCACCTAGGAGCAAACTCATGGAGTTTCAACAAGTAGAATTTTTGTCAAATAAATATATAAATATTATGAAATCACATTTGAACCAACAATTTTAAAAAACTTAGGCACAATAACTGGTGACCAAATGAATAATTGAATCAGAGAAACCAAGAAAGCAAATGTCACACAAATAGACATCAAAGGAAAAAAATAGAGAGAAACAAATATTGCATAAATGTAATACCAGGGAAAAGCCCAGAACATGTTCACACTATAAAGAACACCAAACAAAGTACAAGACATGCCTCCTAAAGAAAAGAGAACAAAGAAAAGAAATATGCTTCTTTTTAGTATTCAGGCCTGTAGGAATTTCATGATTAACGAATAAAACTAACTGGTGATTAAGAGTGATATCAAAAGATCTTTTTCACTTCATGTTTCTATATCTTTAGTGTCTTGAATGAATATTCACCAATAGTTAGTACTTTGATATACACATTCAAAACACTTTCTCCTTCATTTTGACAACTAGCTCTTAGGACCCTCACACAAAATGAACAAACATACAATCATCTATACAACCAGCATCATATTGTTTTCATAAAATAAACCATGAGTAATTGTGAATCTAGTAATTTACCCACCATCATCGTAAAAGTGAAAAGTTCTTAGATACAATTTTCTCAATAAGAAAAGCTTAATTAAGAACTTAAGAGAAATTTGCCAAAAATAAAAGGACATCATGAGAATGTTAAAAAAATTCTTAAAAATAATACTTTCTAGTTTGAGCTTATGCATTAAGTTTGCAAACAATCACATATTTAAGCGACTTCTACCAGGCCCTATCTAAGACCAAACAAATGCTAATAGACTTTTCAAGTGTGTGTTGAGATTGTAATACAGTACCTGTAGAATCAACAACATCAAAATTTTAATAATGTTTTGGTGGTTAAACAATCAATATATAACACAATCTTAACAATGATTATCTAATACCTTAAAACTAAAACTCTAACAAACCAAAATTGCAGATAGAAACAAGAAAAGGTCATGATAATAGAAGTTAATCAAACAATGCACCTTCATTCCTATATTTAGGATTTAGAGGTTGTTGCACTTACAGCCGAAAGATCAGGAGTAACGAAGGCCTCCAATGGATGGAGAGGCCGAAATCGAGTTTAGAATTGAGCCAAATAAGAGAAATGTGAGGGGAAATGAATTTTCAGTTCTAGTACCTGTAGCAAAGATGAAAATGAACCAAACAAACGATCGGTTAACCTGCTTGGAGCCTGCCTGTTCTCCTTTCTCTCTACCTCCCCATCCTTTCTTTTAATTTCCCAAATTTTTCTTTTTCCAAACATTTTGAAACCTCCAAAGTTTTTACTTTTGAAAATTTTAGTTATAAAATCCTCAATTGGCGAAACCAAATCTTCTGTCTCTATTGTAGAGGAAACCTCATCAGTTTGACTGATTCAGCATTTTGGTGGGGATGTAGTATTAGTGAACAAGACCCAAGTTTAATTAGGGACACAATTAGCTCTGATTGAAAAAGTTTATATGGATTCGGTCAAAAAATATTTGAATTGTGAGACAACACTGTGTGTAGGTGAGACTAATACAATTGGGAAAATTTACGGATCAAACTCAGGTCAAAAAGAGATGGGTTTAGGTCTGGCTTATGTTGTGGGTGAGATTGGTGGGGCAGCTACCTGTTGTGAATGAGAGAATTTAAAGGTTATTGATGATGATGGCTATGGTATGATCTTTTTGGGAGTCCCACCAAATTTGAAGGGGTTAGATAAGTTTGATAGACAAGAATCGAGGACTGTTGAATTAATGACAGAAAAACTGTTATCAACAAAGTTAAAAGGCTCTAGAGTAGTGAGGAGACGGGTTGATAAAGTCAATAAATTGGCAGGGTTATATTTTGAAGGATGTGAAGAGTTGGCCCTTGAACTATATGATGATCTATACAAGGTTAAAGGTTGGAAAATGAGTAGTATTAAGGTGGGCAATAGTAGGAAAAAATTATCCTTAAGAAATGAATTGAAAAGGTTGGAATGGAATTTCAAGGATTAATGTTGTTAGTGGGGGATTTGTGGGATCTGAAAGGGGTTTTTAAATTGTAGACTTAAGGTTTTTTGAAGGTTTTGAAGTAGGGTTATCTTAGGGTTGGCGGTTAAGGCTTTTGAGGTGGATACAGGCTTTTGGTTTGTTATTATAAGTTGAGTTTATTTTTGCTCTAGCTCTTGGCTGGAGTTTCTTTGTATTTTTCTTTTTATTAATATATGTTTGTCGTTAAAAAAAAAATCATCAATTGGCTCTTGATCAAAGGTGATATTGTAGTGCAAACTTAACTACCAATCCACCCCTATTAAGAAACACAACATAGGATGACAAACGGGATAAACACATACCAATTGAATTATGAAATACTTCATCCATCTCACAAAGTAAGTCTTCTTTCTCTTTTTGGATATTTTAAAATAAATGACCCTATCCTTTAAAAGCAAAAGATTAGTTCATTCTGATTTAAATCAGATTAATGAGCATCCATTAATATCGTGTCGAGTCAGGTTTTCGTGGGTCATGAGAGTTTGTTATGAAAAATTCTTTTTTTTTTGCCCTAATTACATCTTTGTGCCATCACAATATAAACGCCTTCTCCTATTCCCTCTAGCCAACGAGCAATTTGCCGTAGTCGGAGACTCACAGGCCAGCCTGCACTTCGGATTCATCAATTCGCCAATGGGTTTCCACAGTCAGAGACTCACGGGCCGTCCTGAGCTTCGGATTCATCGATTCGTCATTGGTTCACTAATGAGCATAGAGATAGCATGACGCCTCTATGTTTGGCCTGGATTTATGTGTGTGTGGAAATTAGGAGACATGGGTTACCTTGATGGAAGAATGGACGGTGGCGGCAAGAGACGGATTGAACACAAAAGAGAGCAGGAATTTGCCCAACAGTAGCATATGCGAGTCTCCAAGAGTAGGGAGGGTTTGATTCATGCCAAGTCAAAGGCTTCAATCACCGAAGCGGCAACGGTTCCTAAGATGAGAAAAAGGACTGATTTGAAGATCATGATTCTGGGGGTGAGGTTAATTGTCATTGGGTAATCTTTTAAGTCCGATTATTTTAGGACCCGAGAATAAGTGGCCGCTAGGTCTAGAAGAGAAGAGGCGACAGCTAGATCTGAGTGGAGTGATCGGAGCTAGAAGAAGTGGTGACTAGATCTGGGAGAAAAGTAGTGGTAACGGTGGCGGTGGAAAGAAGGAGGAGAAATAGAAGAGGGATGATTTTGGGTGGTGGAAAATGGATAAACAAGACAAGCCATTGTCTACCTACCCCAACTTGCAGAGGTTTGATGTGGAAGTGATAAGGGTAGTTTTGGAAGAATGATAAAAAAAATGCCCACTTGCCTTAAACTTTATGCATTTTCAAATGGGCCAGCTTTTAAGAAACGGAGGAGTAACAATTTTAAATCCATTTAGACCTTATTTCACGTGATCGAGTCACTCACAGTCGCCGAAGCTTATTTTCTTCATATCCAACAACATTGGCAACATCCTATCATAAACCAGCCTCTTTAACCTCTCAACTTTAACAAGCACCAAACCCATATCTCTCGTACCTGTTCCATGTCGATCCTTTAATGGCACCAACTCTGTTCCACCCCCCATGTTCTGTATCTCCTCTCTTCTAGCCCTGTTTTCCTTTCACTTAGCTCACTCTTGCTCCCATTCGCCACTTACCTAATGCCCGCTATTAGCTTCTGTCCCTCCCTTTCTTTTTTTCACGGTGCTTGGTTGTGACCACCCTTCTTTCCACATCAAATGTGCCTCCCCACACTCACTCATCTCCAATAGCAACATCTCATTCGTTCTCTTCCAGTTTGACCCCAACTTCACCTCCCTCGTCGCCGCTGACCCATTTTCCAACTTTCCTATCTCGATTCCTCGCCAAACTTGACGGTAAGGATTTTGACAGCCGGTTAAGAAAAGATAATAAAAATCCCATCTGATTGTTGATAGAAGAGTTTATTGGAGTCTCGAGCACGTCTGTTCGATGACTGTTGGGTTTGCACCATAAGAAAGTAGATTTGGACAAATATTTATTTTGGCATATAGATTTAGAAAAAATTGGCAGAAAAGGAAATAAAGAATACGAGATGGCATCGCCTATGAGGCAAATGTGCATAAAGTCGGGGACTAGTTTATTCGACAAAAAAGTTTGGGGAGAAAAAGGACAGCTTGGGATGGAAAGATGATTTGCACATCTTGGGGAAAAAGAAATAACAAGAAAATGGGAAACGGCATCGTGTTAAAGTTACTGTTAATGAACACTAAAACACCCCACTGCATTTAATATATAGTAAGAAAGGTATATTTTGACTTGCACATTGTAGCATATATTTTTTTCTGATAAATTTAGCATTAAGACAAATATCAACAATAAATATTTTGGCCTGCACATTATAGCTAGGCTCCCTTTATTTTATTTTCTTATTATTAAAATGACTAGTTATGAATACATAATACCGTAAAACATAAGAATGCACATGTTTCAAAATCATGAATATTTTTTTTATCATTTAAAAATAATTCACTAAAAACTTATATATTTTATCAACTTAAATTCTAATTTTTTATATCGATGAGAAATTTATTTGAAAATTTTAGCAATTATGGACGCAACTACTTTATCAAACCATAAAGCTTCCAAAGTAAATAAATCATGCTACAAATCTCAATCATCAATAAAAAATATATATAACAAAAATCTAAAACTATATTTAATTTATGCTAACCAATTAATGATTTAACCAGATATGAGTCGGATATAAGTTTTATTTTCTTCTCACCCATAGAATTTGGGTAGGATGGTTTTCTCTCTCCCCGTGAGAGTTCCTCTCTCTATATGAGAGTTCCCCTCAGAATTGATTTTAGGTTTCCTTCAGTCTTTGCTAGTCATTCCTCAAGATCGGCTGGTTGCTTTCTGATTGTTCTCGGACAGTTACCTCTGCTCGCGTAGTAGAACAGGAACTTCAAACAAGCTTTACTATTATCCGTCGCAATCGGCTTTTCTTCAACCATTAGATTAGTTTGAGGTATTACTTGTTCCAGATTGGTGCTCTGGTTAGATGCAGGTGTCCTGCCCAGTGCTCTTCAATTGGATCTCTGGATTGAATTTAATTGATCATTATAGGAGAATTTGTTTTGAATGGTTTTGGATATTTTAGTTCGTCAGATAGGTGTTAACGTTAGATCGATTTCTTGATTCGCTTCTTGATTCATTTTCTTGCTTTTGAGTCTGCCAGGAGAATACTATCCTATTTGATTCTTGTTAGTATACCTTCTTTCGATTCCTAATTCTTGCATCAGAATTTTAATAGGTTCTTGTCTTGGTTGCAGTACACAGAAACGATGGAAGCGACATCTGAGGGTGACACTTGCCCCAATCTAGAGTCGGAGGTGTTAGAGGAATTAGTTCTGGATCTTCAGCCTGATTTGGAAATAGGTGACCAGGTTATTTCTTTTGTTGGTAAAATCATATCAGACAAGAAGTTGAATCAGAAAGATATTATGAATATTTTGTTGAATATTTGGAAAAACTATGGAATACATGCGATTAACTTTCTGGATGACAAAACGGTGCATTGTGTGTTTGAGGACTGGGAGATGATTGATTGTGTTCTGTCTGATGGCCCATGGAACATCATGGGATGTATATTTTCTCTTCAGAAATGGTTGCCAACACAATTTCTGCAGGATTTGTGTTTCACAGAAGTACCGTTTTGGGTCAAAATTCATGGTTTGACCTTAAACCTAATGACCAAGGTAAACGGAAATGTAATTGGCAAACAATTTGGTCAAGTGCTGGTGGTTGAAGACCCAGGAAATATGGGGGAATTCTGTAAGGGATATCTTAGGATCAAGATAAAACTGAATGTTAAGGATCCTATCAAAGCTGGATTTTGGTAGACGAAGTCTCTTAGGTGCAAGAAATGGATAGCTGTGAAATATGAAAGACTAGGGGGCCTCTACTATACATTTGGTAGGCTGGGACATTCTGACATTAGCTGTAGAGCGGCTACTCAACCAGTAATGATGAGCACTGGTCAGTAGATGTATGGCCCCTGGTTAAGAGCTCCTACACCAATACTTGCTGAGGAACTTGCCAAACCTCTTCCACCAAGGCCAGACCACTTACTTCCTGGAACCTTAGTGAGATCTACTATGCATGCGAAGGCCACAGATGGATCATCATCTGAATCCCCTCCTAGTCAGGACTCCCAACAGCTGCTTAATTTCCTGCCTAAATTACTCTATTCCAATCCTGAGAGTATACCATCAAAGATGGCTGTTCTAATTCATCAAACCCAAACTTCTACTATCCCAGGGAAGTCTGATACCACTGGGACTGAGGAAGATGAGTCACTTGATGTTGTGTCTCAGAGAGGGGGCAGAAAGAGAGGGAGACCTCCGAAGAGGAAAACAGCAGAGCTGGAGAATTTGGTAGAGGAGAATGTTGAAAAAAAAACCTAGAGAGAATACTACATTTGAAAATGGGTCTGGTGGCTGCCCTTTAGCCACAAGGGAGCCATGATTCTCATGAGTTGGAACTGTCAGGGTATAGGGCCAACCCTGACAGTTCAACACCTTACTTGGCTCTTAAAGAAATACAAACCTCAGTTATGTTTTTTAATGGAGACAAAGAACAAAAAGAAGAAGTTAGAAAAGGTTAAAATGAAGGTTAAGTACAAAAATGCTTGCTACGTTAATCCTATTAGTATGTCTGGAAGGCTTGCTCTTTGGTGGACTGATGTTGTACAAGTTTGTGTGGATATGAGGACAAAGAATTTTTTGGATACAACAGTCACAGATATGAAGGCTAATACTAGTCGTATTACTTGGGTCTATGCAGACCTAAATTTTCCTAACAGGAGGAGAAATTGGGAAGTCATAAAAATTTTAACTTCTAAAAATTTCTTACCCTGGTTATGCATAGGGGACTAAAATGACGTAGCAGCCCAATGTGAGAAAATTGGTGGTAGGCTGAAAGCTCAAGACCAGATTATGGACTTTCAGGAAATGCTGTTAAAAACTCAACTTCAAGATGTTGGATTTCAAGAACAAAAATATACCTGGTCAAATGGCAAAAAGGATGGGATAGTACAAGAAAGGATTAATAGAGCTTTAGTGAGCCATTCCTGGAGAGTTATGTACCCAGATACTCAGGTGTATCACTGCCCTCGGATAGGTTCTGATCATTGTCCTATAATCCTAAAATGAGAGAGTGAAAGCGTTAGGGGCAGGAAAAAATTCAAATTTGAGCATATGTGGACTATAGAATCAACATGTAGAGATACTATTAAAAATTCCTGGGATTTGAATGCAGGCAATGACACTTATTCTCTTCAGGAAAATTTAAGAAGGTGCAGTAGAGTGTTGATTAATTGGAGTAAGTCTCATTACCCGAATAATAGACAGGCAATTAAGACTTTGACTTCGAAGCTGGTCAAGCTGCAGGATAGCTCTGAGCCCTTGAATAGTAGTACTGAAAGCCAAATTATCAAGCAAATTGAAGAGCATTGGATTAGAGAAGAAATGTACTGGCAACAACGCAATAGAGTTGACTGGTTAAACATGGGGGACAGAAACACTACCTATTTCCACAATGTAACTATTCAGAGAAGAGCTTTAAATAAAATTCTAAGGATCCAAAATAAGCAGGGTGTTTGGATGGAAAATGAGGTAGATATTATAAACACGTTCAAGCAGTTTTACACAGATTTATGTAGCTCAAAAGGGTCGGTAGGCATGAATGAAGTGTTGATCCATGTCAAAACAATAGTTCAAGCAAAGCTGAAAGAGAAACTTCAAAGGGATGTATCAGCCGAAGAAATTAAGTCAGCTGCTTTTCAAATGGCTCCTCTAAAGGCTCCAGGGCCTGATGGATGCTCAAGAATTTTCTTCCACAAATATTGGGATGAGGTTGGGGAAAATGTCACCAAAGCAGTCCAAGCTTTCTTTAACCAAGGTATTTTTAATACTTCAAAAAACAAAACATCTATTGTTCTTATCTCTAAAGTTCCCCACCCTGAAAAAGTGACACAGTTTAGGCCAATTAGCCTGTGTAACTACTGCCATAAAATTATTTCTAGAGTCCTTGTGAATAGGTTAAAGCCTCACATGAATAATATCATATTGCCATTTCAAAAAGCTTTTGTTAAAGGGAGACAAATCCAGGACAATATATTAATAGCTCATGAAGTTTTTCACAGGTTAACAATAAAAAAGAAAGGATTAAACTGGAATATGGCTATAAAAGTTGATATGCAAAAAGCTTATGATCGAGTGGAGTGGTCTTTTTTAAAAAGTATTATGGAAAAAATGGGGTTTCCTTCTAGGTGGATTAATTGGGTTATGTCCTTGGTTTCTTCGGTGTCTTATACTCTTTTGATCAATGGAAATGAGACTGAATCTTTTACACCTACAAGGGATATAAGGCAAGGTGACCCTTTATCCCCTTATTTGTTTATCATGATCACTGAAGCTTTATCTCAAATGTTAGTAAATGCAGCTAAGTTGAAAGTTATTGAAGGTATTAAAATGAGCAATCACTGTCCTTCTTTAACTCATTTACTTTTTGCAGATGATTCTCTCTTTTTTGTTAAGGCCAGTGTCAAGAATGGACATCACCTGCAGCAGGTTATTACACAATATTGCTAGGCCTCTGGGCAGTGCATAAACTTAGATAAATCTACTATCTTTTTCAGCCCTCACACTCCTACAGCCCTGCAAGAAAAGATTAGCCTATTTTTGAAAATCCCTAAGGAAGAAAATACAGGAAAGTATCTAGGCCTGCACACTTTATGGGGACGCTCAAAGTGTGAAGCGTTGGCCTTCCTCAAGTATAGAATCATCAAAAAACTACAAGGGTGGAAGGAGGCTTTACTTTTATACTCAGGTAAAGAAATTCTACTCAAGTCTGTTATTTCTGCCCTATCTTCATATGTTATGGCCTATTTTAGATTCCCTAGAAAGTGGTGTCATAATGTACATTCTCTAATGGCAAAGTTTTGGTGGGAAGGTCAGCACTCAGACTCTAGTATTCACTAGAAAAGCTGGGATTGTTTAACTTTGCCAAAGGAAAAAGGGTGAATGGGTTTTAAAGATCTAGAGGCTATGAATATTAGTATTTTTATCAAAACTTGCTTGAAGGATCATCTCGAATCCTCAGTCTTTTTTAGCTCAGATTCTATGAGGGGTTTATTTCCCTGATGGAAATATTTGGAATGCAAAAAAAGGCCCTAAATCTTATTAGGGATGGTCTAGTATATTAGAGGGTAGGGATTTTTTAAAAAAGAATGTCTGCTGGCAAGTTCATAATGGTCAATCTGTCTCTGTATGGAATGATGCTTGGATTCCGAATATAGGGGGCTTTAAACTTCATCCGAATATAGATATTCCACTAGAGATAAGAAGTATGAATGTTGGTAATCTAATAGATGCCAGCACTCACACATGGAAGTTAAATGAGATTTCAAACTTGCTTTCAAATAAGGAAAAACAGGCTATTTTACAGGTCCCTATTAACCATTTTCCAGGAATAGACAAACTGATTTGGCCACACAAAAAAACTGGTAATGTAACAGTCCCATCTGCCTACAGCATACAAAAATTCATTGCTTCTAATCCCTCTTCTGCCTCAACCTCGCATCAGATAGACCCCTGCGTGTGGAAGTTAGTTTGGAAAATTAAATGCCCTCCCAAAATTCAGAATTTCATGTGGAGAGTTTGTCAAAATGCTGTTGCTGTCCGTCTGAATTTAGCTAAAAAAGGTACCAAAATAAACCCTGTATGTCCTTTCTATATGCTTTTGCAATGTCAATGGACTCACCTAGTCTGGTTTGTGTGCTTGGACTATAAACCTCATAATGCTGAAATCCGAACATTTGATCAATGGTTCATTGAGGTTTGTCATTCCTTAAAGCATACACAAGAAAATAAGGAGATTATTAGTTCAATCATTGCTTATACTTGCTGGTTTATCTGGTTGGCAAGGAATGAAGTTGTTTTTCAAAAGAAAAACATCATTCCTGAAGTTGTAATACGTAGGGTTCAGGGTGCTGTTGCTGAATTCTACCAAGTCCACTAGCACCTTGGAAGCATAAACCAACCTATGTACAAACCTGCTGTCTCTGAGTAGTGGAGCAAACCGACAAGGGGGACTCTAAAGCTTAATGTGGCTGTTTGCAGTGGGCACGCTATTGGGATGGCTTACCTAGTGAGAGACTGGCAGGGGAACATATTGGGGAATCAGGCCATGGTTGATGCTGGCACCTACAAAGAGGCAGCAGTAGCGGAAACGCTTAGAACAGGGCTCCAGGAGTTGCTGAGATTAGGCCACACAGCAGTAGAAATTGAGATTTCTGACAAAGAATCAGTTGCCAGCTTGAAGGATAAAGAAGACTGGAGGATAGGCACTCTACTCTCCGATATTAAAACTCTGAAATGTTGTTTCTCTTATTGTTCTATTAAGAAGATTTCTGTTAAAGCTAATATGTGTGCTTTACGCATAGTTAAGTGGGTAAAGGTACAGAAGAGGCAAAAATTGGACAATTTGTCCCTCTTCTGTTTATGCCCTTCAAAATTTATTGGATGTAAACTTTGAGCCCCCTTGAGGCCTTTGTGTAAATGAATTTGTTGATTTGTTCAAAAAAAAAATTAATGATTTAACCATTAACTTAGTAAAGGTAAAAAGAAACAAAAAGAAAACATTTAGCCCAAGCCAAATCCGTCTAAAGTATAGCTAAAAGTAGACAAATTAAAATGACTAAAGTTTTATTTTAGAAAATAATAATATACAAAAGTAACAAAAAAATTTGGGGACCAAGACAAGATATGGAAAAATTTTAAGTATTAAAGATTTAACAATTGATTTGATAAATAAATAAATAAGAGAAATAATTTAACAAACATATAAACAAATCATGATGAACAATATTTTACTTTAGAAGTCAGTACATAAAAAATAACAAAAAAAATTTAGGGACCAAGGAGCAAATAGAAAGAATTTAGTTAAGTAGTTATTAGGTTCAAGGACTTAAACATTACACGGGTTACACTTGGGGCTGAAATGCAATTTAGGGTGTGAAATTGTTTTTATTCAAGAAAAATATGAGACAGACTAAAAACGAGTAAATAACAATAAAATCCACGCAGAAACATGATCACTTCATGTAAAGCGGAGCAAACTTCAAAAAGATTCGATTACATCCAAGGAAACGCAACAAAAAAAAGGCGGAACCATTCATAAACATTGATTTACACTGTTCATAAATAGTAACATTCCACGTCTTTTAGAAGTAAGTATTAATGTTAGAAATATTATGCCAAATTTGTTTGAAACCTAAAAAAAGAGGGAAAAAATGGAAATATGAAAACCTTATTTTGATTTTTCGAATGTAAGTGAAAACTGAAAAAGCATATTATTTTACAGAGTTTTTACTTCCAAAATTTACAAAAAACATATCATTTTCTAATAGTGTAAATATGAAAACTAAAAGGAACAGAATTAATAGTAATGCAACATAAAATAGAAAATATAAAAGATTATGAAATGAACAGTATGCAAACTTTAGGAATTAATTATAACCTGTCCCCTAAGGTTTTTGTGATATTACAATTTTTTCATTTTATTTCAAAAATATATATTTTGCCCTCCACCTTACACTTTATCCTTTGCAAAAGAAACTGTTTCACATTTATAGGAAGAAAAAATTTATAACCTAAAATATCCATTAACTGTAAAAAAAAATATTGTAGAGACTGAAATTACTAAAAAATAATTATTGTACAATTTAAATTAAGATTTTAAAAATTATTGTCGAACAATGTAAAAAACAAGAGGATAAAGTGTATTACTACTAAAATTTTTGCTTCTACCGATGGCTATTTCCAATGATTATGCGTTGGTAATTCAAAATTGCCAATGTAGAGTCGTTGATAAATTCATGTTGGTAAATCGATTATTAAAAATTTAATTATTAACAGTCAAAATTTAAGCCGTTGGTAATTTCCAAAATGTCGTGTATCAGATTTGTATTCCAACAGCCAAAGACTTGGTAATTATCAATGATTTAACACATTGATAATTATCTAAGGGTTTGGCGCTTGGTAGTATTTCCTGTAAGACCATTGGTAACCGTTGGAAACTGCAAAATAGATTGAAATAAATAAATAAATAAATTTAAAATAATTAGTATTTTCATTTCAATTAAATTTTAGTAAATTAATGTATGAAAAATTAAATATTAATATTCACAAAATTGAATAAAATTAATATTAACAACATTAATAAAATTATGATTAATCAAACACATGCACTAAAAATTATATAACTAATATTTTTATTAGTACAAATAAATTATATTACTAAAGTTATATTTACTGAAATCATATTTATGTTTTACTAAAAATTAATGAAATTACAGAAATATTCAAAAAAAAAATCAAACACAAAATTAACTAAAATTCAGAAAATCAACGCAGAACCTACGATCAACAAGATTAAATTCGAAACAATTCAGATCGGCAAAAATTCAAAAATAACAATTAGCAACAAATTAACAATTAACAATTAATAAAATTCAGAATTCAACAATTAAGAAAAATTAACAAATCAGATTTGCTTCACAAAAATTCCAAAATTTCACAACAAAGAAAAAATTAACCAAAATCAGATTTGGTTTACAAAAATCAGATCTGCACCCAAAATCAGATCAGCGAATGATGACAAAGTCGATGGCCAGAAACGACCGACGACACATTGAGTGAGGTTGTGCAAGGAGCGTCGGGCAAGGGAGGAGACATAGGCTAAGGAGCGAGGAGGATGGCGAGATCGAGAGATGACGTCAGAGAGAGACTTGAACGGAGGAGACTGAGGACGGAAGGCAGGCCATTGAGGAGACGCGGCGCAAACAGAGGAGATTTCGCAGCGTGATGAATGGCGATCAATGCGAGGTTGAGTGGCGAGCAAGACGGAGGGCAGAAGGTAAGAGGATGAGTGAATCAGAGGGAAGATGAGGTGAATCGGAAGGAAGAGGAAGGCAAAAGGAGGCAGAGGGCCGGGGGAGATGGAGAGGAAATGCAGCAGGTCGAGGGAGATAGAAGGGAGAGGTGGCAGTAGAGGTGGGAGGTGGGCCGGGTTGGCCCGGACTGAACCGGAACCGTTCTGTCTGTCAAACCCGCCCCGCCCCCCGCAAGAAGCCTGCAATATTATGGGTCGAGTATGGGCCCAATAGGAGGAGGGGGACGCAAAAAAGATCGGCCCAGACCAGATGAACCCACCAGCCCGGACCGCCTCGGACTGGACCGGACCGCCGACCCAGACCGCACTGCCCTGCCCCGCCGACCAGCCGCAACGGCTCCCTGATGTATAACGTTAACCTGCAAAATTTTTTTTAAAAAAAGGCTAATTACACAGCAGGCCCTCCAACAGCTTTCTGCTCCATTTCAGCCCCCAAAATTTCATTTTTGCCCCTCCCAACAACTAAATTTCAATGACTTTTTGGTCAAACTAATTTTTCCCCTCCCCCTATAAATACAAATGCCATTTTCACTCAATCCTCACACAATCACTCAACCTCTCTTCTTCATCTACTATATTCTCTCAACCATTCTCCTTATTTTCTTAATCTCTTCCAAATTTCTTACTAATCTCTCCCTAATATCTTCATAATCCTCTCTTGATTTTACATTAATTACTACTATTAGTACGTGAGTCATGGCTTCAAAAGGAAAGGGCAAGTCAACAGATAGTTCATCTTCCCGCAACACCGGCCTCCGAGCCTTGTTCCGTCGCCGATCTAGGCCCGCCGATAAAGGCATTTCAATTCAAGAGTTTCACGACGATAATGCCGGAATCGATATGACGAATTACGATTTGGGTCTCGACGATCAATTATCCGATGATGAAGTGGAAGAGTTGGATGTGATGGCGTCCGGGAATCCGTCAACAGAACCGATGCCTACAAGTTATGAACCCGGCGTGGAGGGAACTCAAGCACAAGGTAAATCCACGAGACTAACTGCTTGGGTTTGGGAGCATTATGAGCTCATAAACGAAGGGGAGTCGAGGTACGGAAAATGCAAACATTGCGGGAAAAATTTTGTGCATAGAAAGAATTCCGGCACTGGAACGCTGAAGCGGCATCTTGAAAATCAACATGCTAACGTCCTCCTTAGTACCGGGACTAGTTCTGGAGGACAAACACAACTTGGGTCTACAACCGGCGCCGGCGGACCAGGTATATTTCGTTTTAACCAACAATCTTGTAGAGAATGTATGGTAAATTGGATGATGCTTACCGAAAAACCTTTTTCACAAGCTGAATATGTCCACCTAGAATCTTGGATAAAATCACAATTAAATCCTGCATTTAGAAAAGTATCTAGGAAAACTGCTAGGAAAGAAAGCTTTAGACAATTTAAAATCGGAAAATCAGATTTGCAAGCATATTTTTCTGCTATTGATCATTGTGTGGCATTTACTTTTGATATGTGGACATCACCTATAGGTCAATCATTCTATTGTGTTACTTCTCATTGGATTGATTCTGATTAGATAATGTAAAAACGAATTTTGTCATTTAAGGTTATTGAAACAGATCATACTGGTTTTCAAATATTTAATTGTATCTTAGAAACTTTACGTGATTATTTTTGTACTGATAAAATTTTATGCATTTCATTTGATAATGCTTCAAATAATGATGTTGCCGCTCGCTTTTTGAGTCAAAACTTAAAACCACCGCTCAACGGTACATTTTTTTACGTTAGATGCATGTGCCATATTTTGAACATTTGTGTGCAAAAGGGTTTAGAAGTTCTCCAAAATGAGATTTTGCCTATTCGAAACTCATTAAAATATTTGATGTCCAGACTTGCTATTTTTCGTGAATTTAAAAGCTTTTGTATTGAAAATCAAAAATCATTTTCTTGAAAACGGTTTAAATTGGATTGCCCAACCCGCTGGAACTCCACATTTTTGATGTTGCAAGATGCATTACCGTATGCAAATTTGTTGTCACATTTCATGAATTTAAAAATGGGTTCTGAATTTCTTACGACTGAAATTTAGGAGAAATGCTCCAAAACCGGTGAATTGCTTAAGTTTTTTTACGAGGCAACTGAATTTTTCTCTGGTGTTTACTACCTAACAAGTCATCAAGTTTTGTTTCATTTAGTGAACATCACATATGCTTTACATCAGTTTAAAAATGATGAGTTGTTAAAATCGACTGTCGAAGCCATGCGGGTTAAGTGGCTTCAATATTTCTCAAACATTCCACCTATCTTTTTAGTCGCTTCTTTACTTGACCCGTATGTAAAATTAACGGGCACAACAACACTGCTTGAAGGAATTTTTCATACTTATTTAGAAATGTCTCATATAAATGTTTTGGCTATGTCTGCTTCTACTTTCGAGCACTTGCATTCTTTATACAAGTTATATTGTGAGCGGCATTTGGATAAGGTAAGATCCGAAGCTCCTCAAACTAAGCCTCCAAGGAGATCAATCACCTCAAGATTCAACCCGGCGCTCCAAATGCTCAAACGACCTGGACCGATGACATCGGGATTAGCTGAGGTCGATGACTATCTCAACACATCATTCGAGACAAGCGACCTCGACATCTTGGAGTGGTGGAAACAAAAGAGATCAAGATTTCCGATCTTGTCGATAATCGCACAAGAAATTCTTGCCGTTCCAGTATCGACCGTCTCATCTGAGGCAGCGTTTAGTGCCGGAAAACGGGTGATAACAGAAAAACGGTCAAGATTGACACCCGACGCGGTAGAAGTATGCGTGTGTAACCGAGATTGGGGCCTCACAGCACTCCGGCATCAAGACCAAAAGAGTTCGGATGATGAGGTAATATCCGATACCGAGAGTTGAATTTTTTTTTTTCAATCATACATGTAGTTTGTATTTGATTTGATTATACTGTTCAGCACAGATCATAGGTTTCTATTATTTATCATTTCCGGAACGTTTTTGCCATTTCAAAATGTAAGGCACGTTCCGATTATTTGTAAGTGCCGTTTGGCTTTTTAACTTAATAAAACTTACACCGGAGGTGGTGTTTTTTCTTTAAAATATTTATTACTTATATAATTAATAATTGTTCTATATATATATATATATTAACAAAAAAAATGAAACCCGCCCTGCCCCGCCCCGGGACCGGCTCGGAACCGCCCCGCCTACAACCGGTCCGTGCCCAAGCCCAGGACCGGCCGGTCCGACCCGGTTCCCACCTCTAGGCGGCAGGGGGTAAATGAGTAAGATAGGTTAGGGTTTTATATAGGATAGGTTAGGGCTTTTTTTGTTTTTAATGTATGTATGTATTATATTATATTAATGTATCATATATGTATTATTAATATAATATATCTTCTATATTCTAATATGTACTGTAAAATATATTGTATCATAATATAATAGATCATATATTATCATGTATCATAGAATATAATGTATCATATATGTATGTATAATATATGTATCATATTGTATCATAATACTAATATTATTGAGAGATTTGAAAGTGAGGAATATTCTGCTACTTAAGCTATTGGGAGATTTGAAAAACTAATTGATGTTAAATGAATACGAAATAAAACTAAAAAGAATAACTTGTAAATTTATATATTCTATATGGTTCGTATGTCTATTCATACACATTATAAATTGTATACACATATATATGATAAATATGATACACACACACACACACGTATATATTTAAATATAAATATTATATAAAAATGATATAATTGACAATATCAATATGCATATATATAAAAATATAAATATAAATATACATATTATTATTATTATTTCTAATAAAAAATATATAAATATGATACATTATTTAATGTATGTATTTATGATATATTAAAATGTATATATATGATACATTATATCATCATCATCATCATCATCATCATTATTTATGTGTATGATAATACATTTTTTAATAATATAATTTTAAAAATATTTCTTTACTTTCAAAAATTTTAAAACTATACTTTGTAAAATATATAATTTTATATATGATTATTATATGACATATTTTAAATATATATTATTATATTTTTAATAATAACAATAATAATAAGTATTATATTTAAAACTATAATAATAATATTGTTGTTATGATATATGATAGTTACCAATGGGCTAATGTGTTGGTAATTACCAATGCATCAATTACTAACGTTCTGACGTGTTGGTAATTTACCAATGGTTTGACATGTTGGTAATTTCTAACAATTAACGCAATGGTCTGACACGTTGGTAATTTCTAATAGTTAACCATTGGTAATTACCAAAGGTCCCGTTGAAAAAACTAATTTTTTTAGTAGTATATATTTTTGAAATAAGATGTGCAAAATGTAATATAACCTAAACCTCAGAGGAAAAATTATAATTAAGGGGCTGTTCAAATGGCTTTAATCCGATTAATAAGAGCACATTATTCTTGGACAAATACGGGTGAACATAGGGTGTCAGCCAATAAAGTTATGAAGTGAGATATGAGTTTTGTAGTATTTACATCTTGAGCCATTGGAAAGAAAACGTTGAATTTGGTTTCCTAAACCACCCGATGGATCTGATTCATCGACAGTTGTACCTGCCACTTACCTTTCTTATGGTTTCGTAAACCAGCAGCCCAAAAGAAGCCTATTGGAGCACCATCTGCATGCCACCGGTCGAGTTGCTGCCATATCCACACGCATGCATGAATCTAGGGCGAACATGAAGGCCCATGTTGTTTTAGTGCTCGTCTGCGGATCCGACAGCAAATCGATGCATTTGAAGCGTAGGATGGTCAATGGGCCTCCAACTGCCACGAATTGCTCACGACCAGAGGGAACGAGGTATGGGTTCTTGTGTGCTTGTCTATGAGGAAGACAGACTGACGAATGTAAAAGCGAAGGCACCTCTGCTGCAATGGTACTCAATGTAATTATGGCCAAAATAAAAGGACGTTTTCACACTCAACAAAAAAACTCCCCATGACCTGCGAGAATCACAACCTAACCCGGCATTAATGGCACCTCATTAATTTAGTTTAAATCAAAACAAACTGCCTCTAGCTTGCAACTTTAAAGTTTGGAAAAATTCCTTGCTTTTTTTGTTTTGTTTGTTCCTAGGAAAATACCATTATTGTAGCAGTATTTGTTTGAGTTTTAAACTTAATAACAAAAATAACTGGCTTTTTCATGTATTCTTTTTTCTTCTTCAATCATTCTTTCAAAAAGTTACATTTTCTTTTTCAGCATATCAAAAATTAAAGAGGTAAATCATATAAAGTTTTTGAATTCTATTTAAAGTTACATTATTACCCCATAAATTCAAAACCTACAGTTTCTTGTTCTTTTTTATAATCTTTTAGGCCCTGTTTTTTACGTAAAATTGGGGTTGAAAAAAGGTGTTAATTCAAAAAAAGCAGCGGGCAGATTATCCGGCTGGGTAAGGGGTTCCGGATCGGGTCAAACTTGTCGGTTATGAATATAGGCTTGCAAGTGTGACGTATTTACACCATTTGCCACTCAGTAAAACGTAAGTCTTCTATCTTCCCTGTTTCCATTTTTGGCCGCCATTCTTCTTTGCAACCGTCTCTGCTCCTCCGCATCAACTCCCTCGCTGGACTCTTCTCAGTGTGTCTGTTTTTCGGCGAGGTCATGTAGACCAGGTCCGATTGCATGAATGCCGCCTAAGGTTAGTAACCGCACTCATCTAATTTGTAATTTTTTCTCTTTTCTCCCTCGTCTTTATTCCTCTCCTCTTTTGATTTAGTTCACAATAAGCACCGATTCCCATCAGCCCTCTCTCTAGCAAATCTGCTTCTGGTTCACTAATGGATAAACCAAATTGAAACGGAACCAGTCTGTGATATTTTATTCCTCTCTTTGCTCGAATCTGTAAGTCTTGTGTTTTGTTACTGTACTGCTTCACTCGATGCCAACTGGATTGTCTATTAATGTGAATGCCACTAACTTGATCTGAACATTTCTGCTTGTGTTACTTAGCATCAGAACTTACTTCCACAACATTCGTATACTGGTTCTTCTCGTATAATGGTTATCAATGAATGTTGATGTTGGTCGTATAATGTTTCATTTGCTGGAATTCACCAGAAAGTCAAACTAATGGAGCTTCATTTATGTCTATACTTGCTAGTTGCGTACCTACAAGAAACTGAACCAGGAAAATTATTGGGCATTTCCTTGGGAAAGTCAGAGTAATTTCAAAAATGAATTTTTAGGTTCCTGGATTATATTGTTAATTCTAATGTGAATAAGGTTAATGGAAATGCATTGTGGTATGTGCAACCTTGTGGGGGAGGTCAATGTTTCCTCTCCTTCATAATTTTTAGGCCATTGACTACTATTTCTACATGGAAAGTAATTAAATCGAGTACATTAGGGTTTAAATAGCTCTTAGGTTCTATCTGGGCCTTAGTTGTTGCGGGCTGCAATTGAGCAAATGTTATAGTTTTGGGTTTAAAAATTAGAACTTTGGGTATTACTAAGAATGGACTATAAGAACTGAACTACTTGATTAAGCACTTTAGCTACCAGAGTATACAAATAAGCCTGAATTGGGGGAAACTGGTAGAAATTGACTCCCATTATCTTCTTCTCATTCAAGCTCCAGCTTACATAGGGTTAGGGCATGCAAATCTAGTCAAAACCTTCATTCCATTGTCTTTCCTAAGTTTGTACTTATAAGTTTCGATGGTAGATTATGCTCGGGAAATTGAAAAGTATAGTATATTTTGTGCAAGGGTAGTTGCTTCACAATCAAGCAACTAGCTAACCAAACTATTGTCTAGTGCATATCAGGGGTTTTAGTGGCTTGGTAAGGGTTCTTATGCTTTGTTTTTCTATTAATTAATATTCATCAGTAATCTATATTGTTTGATTCTGCATTTTTTTGAAATGGAAGCCAAAAAATGGGTGTCTGATGATTTTGATCAATGGACCATAGTTTTGACAGGGTTACAAATTGGAACTTTTAGAATTAATGTATTTGTGCATTCTAAGCTAGCTTTTGGAATTTTTCTAGCCTGATGTGTATTCTGAATACATGGTTGCTTAGTAGTGTTGTAACAGAAGTTGTTTATGTAACTCAAACAAAGTACTATGATTTACTAGTTCTTATGTTATGACTTGTGAATGACTTCCTGAGTAACATAGCCTACATTTGAATTGTTGCTTCTAAACTAAATGCACTTGTTTCCTTGTATAGCCCAAGAGTATATTTAGTCTTCTAAAAGAATCTAAGCAGTAAACTTATGTTGAATACATGGTTTAACCATATAATTGAATTTCTTCTACATTTAATTTTAGCTTTACCTTTTTGGCGAAATACTCATGTTCCATGATTTCAAACTTGTAGGATATTTGTTTGACGCTAAACTATTGATAATTAGTTCACCCTTAGCTAGAACCTCATAATTCAGTTTTCCTTTTTTGCCTGTGTTTTGTGTTTTGCTGTTTGTTTATTGAAATATATTTAAATATAGTACTTGTATTTTGATTGTTCCTCTGTATAGTATGTTCCAATTTGTAATACTCTCCAGTGGTAAATTTAAAATAGTTATTGGCTTGAAACAGACTTTTTTTGTTTCCCTTCGTAGTCCATTTCATGTTTCCTGAAAGTTGCAAATTTAGTAGGTGATTTATGAACTTGTTCTCTTCCCTACCCAGGTCTATGTTAAGCATTTCGTGGAGGATTAGCTGCTTCAATTTACCCAGCCACTACTCTCTTTCGGTTGGTATTGTTCTGACATTGTGAATTTAGATGGTTTCTCTTCACTTTAATTGCTACTTGTAGAAATGTACGATTCTAGTTATGTATGTTAAACAACTACCTTATGCAACTGTTTGTGTAATAGAAATTACTGTTGCTCAGTGAATGCTACATGGTTCATAGTAATTGTTAAAGATGCGCTAATTGCATTTCTTTGGATGTGTTATACATGAGTGCATAAGAGTGGATACCAATTATAACTATAAATGACATCGCTGCTGCCTGTATATAACCATGGTTTTTTGTTTTAGGTGGTTCTCTTTTAACTCTTGGATAGGGTGCGCAAGCATAAGCGTGACTAGGAGTTGTGTGACGTCTTGTATGAAGCTGCGTAACAGAGTTGTAGACTCTCCGCCCGCTAACATTTCTGTCAAACACTACTGGGTACTTTCATAGTGTTATTCCTTTCTTTTTATTTTCCTGTTTTTTCATATCCATGACTCATCATTGCATTATACATTCTCATGCTGCATGGTAACATCGTAGTTTGCAGAATATGTATGTTGGAAATTAATGTGTATTTTTTTAGGTAATGCTGTTTTCGTAATAGTATGCCATGTGACATACATCTATGTGGGTTTCCTTGGCAGTTGAGGACAAGAACTATAATGTTTGGCATGAATGTTCGTGGTCATAATTGGGATCTAGAAGACGTTGTTAGAGGGCCAAAGGCTGATTGGGACCCGGTTACCACCGATATTTTCTATCGGTGGGCTGCAGAAGCCGCTGACTAGAACTTAATGAAAGGTGGACATTTAACGAAAAATGGCTGGACCTACATTTTTAATGGTTTCCGGCAAGAAACTGGTTTGCTGTATACAAAGGTTCAGATTAAGAATAAATTGAGGCTACTTAAGAATACCTACAAGGAGACAAAAAAACTTTTGGGGTCTATAACTGGCCTAGGGTGGGATCTTGAGCGAGGAACCATAATAGCAGATGACGATTGGTGGGAGGCTCGCATTTAGGTAACTAATATACTACTGGCCCTTTTTTAGTATGTTTACTGCTATACTGCTTGTTCTACTTCTTGCATTTTTTAATAATTGGAAAGTGACATGCCCCTGTTACTTTGTAATGCAGCAAAACCCATTGGCAGTTACACTCAGGGGTAAGCGGATTCCCAACTTGGTTGACATGGAGATGATGTTTGCTCCGATTCGGGATTTGTCAGGTTTTGGGCGGTCTGCACACATGGGTGGTAATCCGTGCATCCCTAACTTGAATGGGGATTCAGCGGACTCTTATGCTGAAGATGTTGGGGATACCGATACCCAAGAGCCGATCCAAGAGCCTATCCATCATGTCCCCAATGTTGCCACGAACAGAAGAGACCATCTAGAGGATAGGAGTAATGGGTTCCCAAGACGGGTTAGCCCAGAATTCTGGTCAATTCCATGCTGCCAGCTCTTCCCATGTCCCTCCTGTGGGCATTTCACTTGAGGATCCCCATTCTTCTCAAAAATCTAGTGGACGCAAGCGGAAGTCAGGCGAGCGAGAACGAACAGAAATGCTTTCAAAAATTAGTGACTACCTCACTACAGGCCGAAAAGAGCAAATGACAGAGCTTGCTCAAGCAATGTCCAATCCAAATGACATAGGACTAGTTATGACTGCGGTTGCGGAGTTACCAGGGGTTAGTTATGGGGATCCTTTTTGGATGGTAGCCTGTGATTTTTTCATGGAGAATGAGAAATCCATTGCTGTGTTTCTTCAAGGTTGTAGTGGTTCAACAAAGGTCCAGATGCAGTGGCTGCGCCATCAGCTCCAAAAAAAATGGGGAGGAACCATCTGAGCAGGTCATATTTGGCTGTATATTACATGACTCGCAGTAGAGAATGATCCTTGATTTCTTTCTAGGATCATTATGTTTATTTGAAGCGCAGTGTTGTTTTAGGAAGTATGAACTGATTGCTTGTTACTGTGACCAGTTAGGACTCTCCTCCCGTACTGACGTTTAACCTGAGTATGTTTTTTTTTTACTATTGATAGTTAGGAACCAGTCACTTCCGAACGTTTCAATTAGTTGAGAGTAGTGTTGTTTGTAACGAGTTAGGGTTGTCACAAATAGCATGAGCCATGCACAATTCATAATGCATTTGTTCCATTTCTTTACAAGGTTTGGTCATCCTGACAATTATATGAATTGTGTCGCATTCCTTTCAGGTTTATGGTGTGATGTTTCTCGCGCTGAAATATACAGCCCTCCTTCTAACATTTATATATTTGGGTTATTATAAGCCGAACAATGTGAAACATTGTACGATGACTTAAAACGTTGTTATGTAAAAGCACATTTATAGAGAACAAAATAATAGCAAAAGCGGTGCTTGAGGAGATTATAGCAGATGAGTCAAGCAGTAATGAATCCGAGCGACAAACAAATAGGGAACCCATTCAAACAGGGGAACAATTGTTCTGGAAATTAACAGAAAGACCTAATGTTTTTTTTTATGAATATTGAATGACTGTATCTTGCTTTTGAGAGTTGCATAATACATTAGTGCAACATTATGGGTTTCATGGATCAAATAACATGTCCACCCATGAGGCATTAGCTATATTCCTCAGCTTGTGCGGACATGGAGACACACAACACGGACTTGGTCGCTGGTACGAACATTCGGCCTTAACAATAAATGTGTCGTACAAAGTTGTTTTTGAAGCTGTATGTAAAATGGCAGAGCATGTTATAAGACCATCTGATTCTTCATTCACGAATGTATCGAAATATGTTATGACAAGATGCCTGCAGTTTTATAATGCCATAAGGGCTCTTGATGGAACGCACATTTCTACTATAGTTGAAACCGAAGATCTACGACACTACTACATTGGGCGGAAGGGAGAGCCGACGCAGAATATGCTTGTCCTGTGTGATTGGGACATAAGGTTCACACATGTGTATGCGGGCACACCTAGGTCGCAACATTACATGGCTGTTCTACGAAATAGTATGGGCAACTCGACTTCTGGATTCCCTTTTCCACCACCAGGTACATGTTGCTAACTATTGCCAAATTACTTAAATTAAATACAAAAATATTTTTCCATGTGATATATATTTCTTGACATAATAAAAGTGTATATTCCCACTTAACAGGGAAAATACTATCTTGTGGATTCCGGATATGCAAATAGCCCTAGGTTTTTGGCTCCATATAGGACAGCTCCATATCATCCATCAGACTTTAACGGCAGAAGACTGACGGGAATGGAGCAGGAGTTTAATTACTATCATGCATCGTTGCGAAATATCATAGAGAGAACAATAGGTGTTTGGAAGAAGAAATGGAAAATTCTGAGACTGATGCATGAATTTGACGCCACGATTCAAGTCAAAATAGTTATTGCCACTGCTACATTGCACAACTTCATTCGGAACTACAATGCTGATGATGAAGATATTGCAAGTGTGCTTCAGGGGAGGTACGCGCAACATGATGTGAAAACAGATAATTCAATACCATTTGATGAGTTGCATTTGGATGGACATGAAATGGCTCGCATTAGGGATGAAATTGCACGAACACTAAACCAAGGGACAAGGATGCGACGGCAACACTCACGCGGACAAGGACGACATAGCACTAGTTGACAGAACCACGGCTTTAATAAGAAATTTATACGCCTATATGAAACCAGGCGTTATGTTGGTATTATGTATGTAGCAGCATATTTGTTGTAGTCAAATGTCGACATGTAGACCTCTGTATGTGCCATCTGATCAATTTAATCAAATTACATCAGTTTCTATCTACACTTGCTGCTTTGATAACGGTGAATATAAATTCAAATAATTTTGGATTTGCCGGTTACTTATGAAATACAATTTTATGTTAAATTTTTTCTTCTACCCTGAGAGCAGTCGGGCAAAGAACCTGGCATAATAAGTTATTCTTCTGTAAAATGCATTTACTGAAGTGAATAACTATGAAAGTACGAATAATAAACATTATCTCAAACCCCCGTAGAATAGAAGCGTAACAATTGATTCAATAATGCCAATCAAACATTAGTGGCAACGAAAACTTTCGTTACTCCTACAACTACGCCTAACAACAAGCATTTTCAACATTACAGTAAACACCACTGCCATAACAGCAATAAGGAAAAGTAATCCTGACTTGATTGCAGTGACTGCCATGTGCTTCTGTGTTACCCCTTCTAACTCTACTACTTGGCTTCAAAGCAGAACTCTACTAACATACCAGTTGGTACATTTGAGGCCAAATTTGACAGCACAATTTTGCTGACGGACAGAACTGGTACCCCGCTAGTAGTATTGATCTTGGAATATGGCTCCATCAAGCTGCACATTGTACTTGGGAACCAAATTTTGTTTAACCCTTGGAATGTAATAAACATCCCACAAAAAAAAAAAAAACTATAAGAGCATATGACACCAAATCCAAGAAAACAAACAAACATTCTAGTTCATATATTAAGTTTCACTTTATCAGTGTGCTTGTTAATTTTTATATCTCACCTTCTCCAAGAAAGGCTGAGCATCCCTAAAATCAAGAACTATAAGAGCAAATGTAGCAATAACTGCAGTCCAGGACAAATTCAGACCACATAGTAAAGCAATCAGCATTCCCACAGTAAGAAGATAAACACACGACTTCCACATTAACCTTTTTCCAACTTGTACAAGATTTTTTCCTTTACTTCACGATATTCAACAAGGTCTATTGAGGCAAGAGCAAGCAGAAAAGGATGAGGAGGTAGGTTATGTTGCCTTGCAATTTTTAGAATCAATTCAGTCAAAACCACACAAGAGATGTCATTAGTAAACGGAGCACTTGAAATGGATGGACTTAGTCAATTGCGACAAAGTAAGTCCCTAGGTTCTTTACTTTTACAAGCAATCAATTTCACTATATATTTGAACATATCTTCTCTCTCTACATAAACACTGACGATCATTGTTCTAAAGAACAGACATAGGGTACGTAGACAGATTGGCCCAAGTAGGGATCATGCTATCTTTCCCACTAAGAAGCAACAACTCAAATGTAGGCTATGTTACTCAGGAAGTCATTCACAAGTCATAACATAAGAACTAGTAAATCATGGTACTTTGTTTGAGTTACATAAACAACTTCTGTTACAACACTACTAAGCAACCATGTATTCAGAATACATATCAGGCTAGAAAAATTCCAAAAGCTAGCTTAGAATGCACAAATACATTAATTCCAAAAGTTCCAATTTGTAACCCTGTCAAAACTATGATCCATTGATCAAAATCATCAGACACCCATTTTTTGGCTTTCATTTAAAAAAAAAATGCAAAATCAAACAATATAGATTACTGACGAATATTAATTAATAGAAAAACAAAGCATAAGAACCCTTACCAAGCCACTAAAACCCCTAATATGCACTAGACAGTAGTTTGGTTAACTAGTTGCTTGATTGTGAAGCAACTACCCTTGCACAAAATATACTCTACTTTTCAATTTCCCGAGCTTAATCTACCATCGAAACTTATAAGTACAGACTCAGGAAAGACAATGGAATGAAGGTTTTGACCAGATTTGCATGCCCAACTCTATGTAAGCTGGAGCTTGAATGAGAAGAAGATAATGGGAGTCAATTTCTACCAATTTCCCCCAATTCAGGCTTATTTGTATACTCTGGTAGCTAAAGTGCTTAATCAAGTAGTTCAGTTCTTATAGTCCATTCTTAGTAATACCCAAAGTTCTAATTTTGAAACCCAAAACTATAACATTTGTTCAATTGTAGCCCGCAACAACTAAGGCCCAGATAGAACCTAAGAGCTATTTAAACCCTAATGTACTCGATTTAATTACTTTCCATGTAGAAATAGTAGTCAATGGCCTAAAAATTATGAATGAGAGGAAACATTGACCTGCCCCACAAGGTTGCACATACCACAATGCATTTCCATTAACCATATTCACACTAGAACTAACAATATAATCCAGGAACCTAAAAAATCATGTTTGAAATTACTCTGACTTTCCCAAGGAAATGCCCAATAATTTTCCTGGTTCAGTTTCTTGTAGGTACGCAACTAGCAAGTATAGACATAAATGGAGCTCCATTAGTTTGACTTTCTAGTGAATTCCAGCAGATGAAACATTATACGACCAACATCAACATTCATTGATAACTATTATACGAGAAGAACTAGTATACGAATGTTGTGGAAGTAAGTTCTGATGCTAAGTAACACAGGCAGAAATGTTTAGATCAAGTTAGTGGCGTTCACATTAATAGACAATCCAATCGGCATCGAGTGAAGCAGTACAGTAACAAAACACAAGACTTACAGATTCGAGCAAAGAGAGGAATAAAATATCACAGACTGGTTCCATTTCAATTTGGTTTATCTATTAGTGAACTAGAGGCAGATCTGCTAGAGAGAGGACTGATGGGAATCGGCGCTTATTGTGAACTGAATCAAAAGAGGAGAGGAATAAAGACGAGGGAGAGAAGAGAAGAAATTACAAATTAGATGAGTGCGGTTCCTAACCTTAGGCAGCATTCGTGCAATCGGACCTGGTCTACATGACCTCGCCGAAAGACAGACACACTGAGAAGAGTCCAGCGAGGGAGTTGATGCGGAGGAGCAGAGATGATTGCGAAGAAGAATGGCAGCTGAAAATGGAAACAGGGAAGATAGAAGACTTACGTTTTACTAAGTGGCAAATGGTGTAAATACGTCACACCTGCAAGCCTATATTCATAACCGACAAGTTTGACCCGATCCGGAACCCCTTACCCGGCCAGATGGTCTGCCTGCCGCTTTTTTTGAATTAACACCTTTTTTTCAACCCCAATTTTACGTAAAAAACAGGGCCAAATGACCAACGGTATGTCCGGTCTCAAACTATGAAAAAGTGTCATATGTCATTCCAAAAAATAATGTAAATTATATCAATACAAAAAGAATTGTGAAAAATTCAATTCAAAAGTCAAATATTAGTGAGAAATTTGAAACTTTTGCTATTTTTGTTTCAACAAATTTTTATATAAGTGTTAGAAAGCATGGACAGGCCTATATAGAACACTGAGGGGTCCATGGGTCCCATTAAAATTTTTAATTTCCTTGGAAAATGTCAAATAATTAGTAGATGAACCCACGTATATATCAAATGATTTCATTAGTTTAAGAAAATGAGAAAAATAAAATAAAAAGTTGAATAATTAGAATTACTTTGTCTATAAATACATTGAAATTAAATTAAATTTTTAAATTTTATTTTATAAGCATATTGTATATAAAAAACTAATGATAAATTCATTTTAACTTAAGTCAATTTAATTCAAAATAACTTTCCCATGAAACTGATTTTTTTTAAAAAAAATATAAAAATAAAAATAAATTATTTTAAATTAAGATTACTAAAGTTAAAATAATTATACACAAGCCTCATGAAGAAGAATTTCTAGTTTCGTCACGGTTAGAAAGTCTGAATACAGCCCACCTTCTTAGACTTCTAGCAAATGGTGCAAAACGCGAGAGCCCGATTAAAACGTGAGGAAAACAAAATCTTTGATCGGTATTTGTTGTTTAAAATTTTTAAAAACCACTTATTTAACTTTTGCTTCTTTTGTTTAAACCAATCCTATTTTAAAGCTAATATATATTTTATATTAATTGGACTAATGCCCTTTTAGAAAGCAATTGATTTTTATGTTTTTTTCCCATATCTAGCTTAAATAGTTCTTAAAGTGTATGATTTTAATTAATATATAAATTGAATAATAATTTTTAAAAATCTCCCAAAATGTACCATTAGTCTATAAGGAGTGGATAAACCTCGAATGACACAGAATTTACAAGGATGACTAGAAAATTTGAAACAAAAGACGGTAAATTTGTACTGATTGAACAATTTTGCCCAATTTGTCCCTTCGCAGGTGAAGGGCCTCAGTCGAGAGCGCGAGTGAAAATAAAAAAAAAATATTTCCTAAAATATAAATAAATAAAAATATTGTAAAATTAAGGATGAGAGCTATACTTGATTGCGAGAGTGCGAGCCTAACCCAAAGCTAAAAAAATATTGTCGTCTAGCCAAAAAACCTAAAAATATTTCCATTCACGATTCGAATATCAAATTTAACAACTGCGGTCTAGTGTTTGTATACACGACCGCGAACAAAACTGTCCTTAATTGAGCATTTGTTTTTCCGGTGGAGAAAATTGAACACTACGTAATAGTGCAAGGGTTTATTCTATCGGAGCCGTAAAATAACGAATCCAAAGCAAATAAACAGAAGAGGAATAGAACCCTAAATTGCGTCTCTGGTCTGGTGTTCGTCGAAGGAGGAGGAGGAATCGAGGAGAAAAAAATGGTTTTCTACTTCAAAGCTCGACCAGAGGCTGGCGATTACACCATCTTCATGGGTCTCGACAAGTACGAGAACGAGGAGCTTATCAAATATGGCGTCCCTGAGGACGTCTGGTACTACCACGCTTTTCATGTTTATGGTTTAGCTTCTGTTTGAAATTTTGCGTTTTTTATTTATTTTGATGAATTCTTGGCATTCTTTGATTCGGAGGGAGAAATATTGAATCAATTTGATGAAAATCATATGGGTAATTTCTGGTATTTAAGGTTTGGATTGTTTGGGTTGGAAGGAGAGGTGGAAGGCTGTTCTTCTGCGATTGGATTCTGTTTTGATTTTGGTTAGCTGATTCTCTTACAGGTTCCACGTTGATAAAATGTCTTCCGCTCACGTGTACGTAAGACTTCATAAAGGCCAAACACTTGATGATATAAGTCCTGGCTTGCTGGAGGACTGTGCACAGCTTGTGAAAGCAAATTCCATTCAAGGTGAAGTTCAATAATGCAAAATTGTGGGCCCGTTCGTATTCTGTGTTGTGGTTTTTTAAGCAGGACGCTTAATGCTAGAAATTGCTGTTATTATAATTCTTTTTTATCTCAAAGTTATGATTTTGTACAATCTGTTCTGGCTGTTCTTGATTAACTTTCTGTGTGGAATTCCATTGGCATTTGTTTCATGAATACTCATTTTCAAAACCTTTTTTTGTCTTGTTGCAGGCAATAAAGTGAACAACATTGATGTAGTTTACACACCATGGGCAAATTTGAAAAAAACTGCTTCCATGGATGTCGGTCAAGTTGGTTTCCACAATCCAAAAATGGTGAGCTTTGTTTTATAGGTTGATTATTGCTAGTAAATCCTGTACATTTTTGGGCAGTAGGGTCTTAAAACTGGGCTGATTTTCTTTCCTGGGTTAGGTTCGCACTGTTAAAGTTGAAAAGCGAATAAATGAGATCATCAACAGATTGAACAGGACGAAGGTTGAAAGGAAACCTGATTTAAAAGGTAATTTTTTATTGGATTTCTCCTGCTCATTTCTACAAATGGCAGTAGCGTACTATAACCTCATTCTTGAAACTCTACGTATGCATCTCAGTTTCAACATTAGAGTTGCTTGTTCTTCTTTTTTTCGAAAAGCAGTCATTCATTTTTAATCTTTTTCTGCATTAACTTACATGGTTTAAAGTCGATGTTTTCTAGTCCTGTATGAATCTCACTAAAATTTGTTTCTATCATGTATTTTCTCCTGCAGCTGAGAGAGAAGCTGTTAATGCTGCTGAAAGGGCAGAGAGAAAGCAACAACTGAGGGAAAAGGTGAGTTAATGCTATTATTTAAGCATTTCTTTTACATGTAAAATATTTTATACTACCTCTCGGGACTTGGCTATGATTTCTCTTAATGAGTTGAGCTATGGATATTGGGAAAAACAATTCCGATCACTGATTTTTCTGTATCTCTTTTCAGTGGTCTAGACTTGGTGAAAAAGAATCGCTTTTCTTTCAGTCAATTCTATTATTAACATGAGGATAAATGTGTCCAAGGGTTGTTTTGGAGTGGCAATTTTATATATATATATTTTTAAATTACGTTGACCAAGAGATGTTGAAGCTGCATAAATTATTTGCATTGTGCATACTATCATCAACCTAGGAGAAAATATAGAATGAGCATGGGGTAATAATTCCATATTGGTCCGAACTAATCCATATGCCCCCGTTTTTAATAAGATTCCGGGAGGAGTTACTCGGAATGCTGCCAAGATGTTAGTATCTTTGGTTTCATATTTAGGAGTATAATAAGTCAATTTCTACTCTTTAACCCTTGTTTTAGTCTCTGTTTGCAGTGACATAAGTTCCTCCCTACAACTCATCAAAATTTAGTTGGTTGAAACTCATCGTATCTTTCTGGTTGTAAATAGCCTTCTAGCGATACCATGATGTCTTACCAATTCCTTCTATTTTTACTGGAAAAAGCTAGGGCCTGACCACATTCCTTTTTGCTGCTGAAGTTAAAAGATATGATAAACAGGTATAAACTTTGAAGAGGATGGACATGGCCATAATGTACTTGGAATACTAGGCTCCTTGGTGTTCTTGACGGTCACCTGGGAACTATAATAAGGTTTTGTGCGTGTTTTGTATATTTTTGAGCTGGAAATATGATAAATGAGTATAAAGCTAGGTTGAGCAGGAGAGACAAACATTACAATCAGCATCTCCCCAGTCCCGACTCTAATTCATGATACGTGCTCTTTATTTATGAGAGATGAAAGGCACAGTTACTGATTTCTACATGCTTTAGAGTTTTGTGGGAAAATTGCCGCCAAATAGAACAATAGACGTCAGTGAAGTGTCTGTGTTTACAGCCTATGTCAATCTGATTAATACATTGGCTGCTGCAGGGTGAGATAACAAAATCATGCAGAATGGAGAATTACGAAAGGAAGACATTATTTAAATCAAAAGATAGTGAGAGAGTGGTGTTTCAGAAAATGATGCAGCCATTTCTGGTCGAGTTTTTGGTTTTCGAATATAAAATGAATGGATAAGGGAGAAGAAAATGAATCAACTACGTTTCTGATGATTTCTATTTACTGCAGGCTATGTTTTTGACAGACCACAGAAGAACAAAATTGGGCAAACTGTATTTAGAAAAAAAGGGTTGAGTTTGGCAAAAAATGAGTAGTAGAAAAGAAAGATAATGTTCAACTTGATAAGGTAGCGAGAGAGACACAGTTAGTTAGTTCTGTTGAGTTTTTAGTTGGGAGGCATAAAAGGAAGAATGGATAGGGAAAAAGAAAATGGGTCAACTACATTTCTGGTAGCTTTTTTTATTTACGATGGGCTAAGTATTTGGTGGACAGATATAAAGTTGGCCATCTGAATAATGTAGCTCACATAAGAGTTTAAATCGGACAGATGGTGTTAAAAGCAGTTTTGCTTTTGTCATTTGTGTCCAAAAATTGTCTTTTTGTGTTCCCATATTCTGGATTGTCACCTTTTTCAGATTATTAAAGTGAAGGGGAAGAGAAGGGAACAAGATCTCCCTCCATTATTTGCTTACAAAGGTAAAACAAGAAGAGGGGACCAAAGTATCTCCTTTTTTGGTTTTGAAATGGACACCAGTGGAAGGGGAAGCAAGGTTAAGATTCTTCTTCCCCTCATTCCCTTCGCAAGACTGATTCTCTAACCCAAATGAAGGGAATTTGTTTCCCGTCCCTAGCTATAATTCATTTCTCAATAATTCCTTTCCCTTACTCCGTTTTCTTTTTTGATAAGAAAATGGACTAATATATATATATATGTATATATATAACTGAAGGCGCCCAAAAGGGTGCAAATGCTTACAAAAAATCAGGAGCAAAAGAAAGGCTCTACAAAATCTACAACTTCTAAATCTTTACATAAAGGTTGCCTGATACCAAAATCTGGGGAATCTAGTCATTGCAGCCTTAGAAAGGGTATTGGCTGTTCTCTACCCTCGAAAGCTCTCAAGTTCCTTCCCCTCCAGATTAGCCAAAAATTGCAAGAGGGAATGAGGGGAGGGCCTTTTAGTTTCCCTTTTTAGTTCTAGCCCATGCGAAGATGATAATTCCTTTTGCATAGAACCTGACCGCATCTAGCTAACACCCATTAGAGACTTTGCTGTATCCCACAAGTCTGTAGACCACTTACAAAATAGCAAGAGGTGGTTAATGGATTCAGCTGCTTCCTTACAAAAAGAAGCATCTATTCAATGGAACCTTCCCTTCCCTTTCCTCCTCCAATCCAAGAATAGAGTTAACGAAATAAGTGTTGGACATGCAGGTCAATACATTCACTTGATATTGTACCTGCACCTATGTTTGAGCGACTCAGCAGTCTACATGGATTGCTGGTGTGCTGGATTTGGTTTATTGCAGATAGGGTGCTAGACCTGCACTAAACTACGAGGGAAATAATACAAAGTTAAAATGGAATTAAGATTAGAGCAGTAGGTTAGGAAAGAAAGTTGTATTGTATGCATCATGGTCTACCTTTCATTGCTGTAGCAAACTATTCAATCACTGAGAATGCAACAAACAAATCCAGCTCTGTAGGCATGTTTTCATTGTTCTTATTCATTAACATTAGGACCATGTAATCTGGCATTTGTTTCTTTTTTCCATTTTGACAGTTATTTTTTCTAGTTTGGTTGAATGTTGCTCTTACTTCAGTTTGGAAATATGTAACTGGATCTAAACGCCAAAATTCAAGTACATTTTTTACGTCTAAGAACAAAGAATATTTGTTTGTCTAATTTTGAAGAAACGGCGTGAGGAGCTGGAAAGGCTTGAGAAAGAAAGACAAGCAGAGATAAGGAGCTACAAGGGGTTGATGGTCTCAGAGAACATGACATCAAACAAGCAAATTGCTTCAGAAAACAAGTCTTTGCAGGAGCTTGAAGAAGATTTTATGTAAATCTGGTTGATTTTTGCACCTTCATCAAGAAGGTGAGCATGCACCAACTTAAGAACTCTAATGCTCATGCGAGACAGTGGTTTGTCCTGGGTTCCTATTTCCAAGCTTGAAGTCATTCCCTCTATGAATAAATCACCCCTGCCCTTGGTCTTGCATCGTGATTTGTGAATGTTGACACTGAGCAAAAGAAATGCTGGGGAAAAAACCCCTGGTACAGATAGAGCTGGGGTTGGGGAACTAGGGGAACAATCTAGCTTGTGGGATATTATGTTGTACCTAAGTGAATTGAATTGTAATTGCGATGAAAGCTTGATCCCAATTTTATCTTGCTCTGATTTCTTACTTACCAATGACTTACGGATGGTTCTGCAGTGCTGCCCCTGCTTGAGTCGTAAATTAATTTCTATCAGATACAGGAGCTCTTGGTTTACTGAAGGGTGCATCCCAAATGACCTCGAGCAATTCAACTGTTACAGTTTTTTTATTTTCTTTTGAGATAAAATATTAGTCAGTCCTAAAATTTTTAGCATTTTAACAACAAACTCATTGACTTGTCAAAGTAGTCTTAAAACTATAGAATCATTAGCTATGTTAGTCTTAATTTGAATGTCTAGATATGTGATAGACGAAAAAGCTGAGTTAACACATAATTGCCGTTACATGTTTACTTGTTGATCTTTTTTATCAGATTCATAACTTTGGGAACTGAATTGCTCAAAATGAAAAACATGACTGATTAAAACACTCATTTCTCTACTTTCAAACAACAAAGGCAGTGTTAAGTCTCTGCTGTAAATTTTTGCAGAGCGAGGAATGGTAAATTTTTGCTGAGCGAGGAGGAAGAACTGAAGCACCCTAGTGACTTCTTGCTTTAGTTGCCATTATATTGTGTTAGCCTCTGCTGCAAATTGATTTTGTTTGACTTGTCAAACTGTCGTATTCTTCCTACAAATAAAAAAAGGGGGAAAGATCACATGAAGTCCTAAAACTTTGGCCATATTTCTATATAAGTCCTAAATCTTTTCGAGTTTCTATTTGAGTCCTAAAACAATGGAAACGTCCTAACTGTTAGTCCTAAACTTAACACTCTACACAGGTGGCTCACAGACTATATGATGTGGCAGACGGTTTGGCTTATGTGGCAGAAACCTACGTTCAGACCCTAATTTTGACTTCTCATTCCTTGAAGTAGAGAAACAATGAAGTTGGTGAGAAAGAGAGAGGGATAGAGAGCAAAATGGAGTCCAATTCATCGAGTTCAATTCAGTCCGTCAAATAAGTCAAATTCTACTACAAATGCGAGTTGAGGATTGTGGTGAAGACTGCCTAGATGAAGCTCACATTGATTTATACCTTAAGGTAGCTAAATTAATGAACTAGTTCAAAGTCTAGTTCCATGCGCATGCATCCCAAACATGAGTAGCAAGTAGCAATGACTCAAACTTAACCATCTAAAGATATCGCATCTTCACCACAAGTGGACCTGTGTGTGATTGCAAAATCACAAGAACAGACTGGCGTCTCTGACACAAATCTTGGCAATCAAAGTTGAGTATAACGTGCAAATAAGTAAACAATCTCCCAAAAATTGCTACCCTCAATGCAAACGAAAATGGACCAGAAAATAAATAAGACCCAAAAGATTGGCCATACTCACTTGTCCAAATTGCATTTCATTCACAATCAACTGTAGCTCTGTGCAAATAGGTCAAGTAAACATGTCTTCAATTCGCAGCAACTCATCCATACATGCCCTTAGATTCATCAAACAATGTGCCTTAATTGATGTTACCATTACTGTTGAGCCTCATATTTATAATAATAAAACACAATAACCATACACTTGAAATAGACATAAAGATCACAAAAGAATCATTTCTTTCCCATTTGACTCATTTCTAAACTACTTTGAAGATGTTCTTATCAGTTCTGCTTAACTGCTAGCTTTCCCTTTGAATGCTTCGATCTGTTTTGCCCCATGACCAAGCACAAAGTTGCTGGAAAGTAGTTGCTGGAAAGTTCAGCAAACGGTGATAAATATACAGGAACTTTGAGTTTTTGTTCAGCTTAGTTGTGCACGAAGTATAAGTTCAAGCTTGTTAATGGTTTGCCCAGCAAAGTGAATTGTTTTAGGACAGAATGAGGTGCTGGAAAATATGCAGTAAAAGGCCAACAAATACTGCATAATTTTTCAGGAAAAAGAAAATGCAAGTTCGGCCCTCTTTGACTCAAGTTTGACTTCTTGGTAAATGAAAAAATTTTGAGCTGAAATTTTACACCAAGTTAGCTATAGAGATTTACAATTTGCTGAAACTTTGAGTTTTAGAAAAGCTTACTTGTGTACAAAGTCTGAAGAGACTGAAATTTCTGTCAAACTTAGTGTGTTGTTGGGCCTTCTTGACTGAAGTTTGACTTCTTAGAAAATGAATGAATTTTGAGATGAGAATTTACACCAAGTTAGCTCTAAAGACTTATAGTTTGCTAGAACTTTCAGTTTTAGAAAATCTTACCTGTGGACAAAATATGAAGAATCTGAAGTTTCTGTCAAACTTAACATGTAATTTGGCTCCCTTTGACTCAACTTTGACTTATTGGAAAATGAAAGAATTTTGAGTTGAAATTTTACACCAACGTAGCTCTAAAGATTTACAATTTTTTGGAACTTTCAATTTTAGAAAATCTTACTTGTGCACAAAGTATGAAGAGTCTGAAGTTTCTATCAAACTTAGTGTGTAGTTTGGTCTTCTTTGACTCAACTTTGACTTCTTGGAAAATGAATTAATTTTGAGTTGAAATTTTACACCAACATAGCTCTCAAGATTTACAATTTTCTGAAACTTTAAGTTTTAGAAAATCTTACTTATGCACAAAGTATGAAGAATGTGAAGTTACTGTCAAACTTAACATGTAGTTTGGCCATCTTTGACTCAACTTTGACTTATTGGAAAATGAAAGAATTTCGAGTTGAAATTTTACACCAACATAGCTCTAAAGATTTAAAATTTTTTGGAACTTTTAGTTTTAGAAAATTTTGCTTGTGCACAAAGTATAAAGAATGTGAAGTTATTGTCAAACTTAACATGTAGATTGACCATCTTTGACTCAACTTTGACTTATTGGAAAATGAAAGAATTTTGGGTTGAAATTTTACACCAACTTAGCTCTAAAGATTTACAATTTTCTGGAACTTTCAGTTTTAGAAAAGTTTACTTGTGCACAAAGTATGAAGAATGTGAAGTTACTGTCAAACTTAACATGTTGTTTGGCCATCTTTGACTCAACTTTGACTTCTTGGAAAATGAATTAATTTTGAGTTGAAATTTTACATCAACATAGCTCTTAAGATTTACAATTTGCTGAAACTTTCAGTTCTAGAAAAGTTTGCTTGTGCACAAAGCATAAAGAATCTGAAGTTTCTATCAAACTTAACATGTAGTTTGGCCATCTTTGACTCAACTTTGACTTCTTGGAAAATGAATTAATTTTGAGTTGAAATTTTACACCAACATTGCTCTAAAGATTTACAATTTGCTGGAAATTTCAGTTTTACAAAATATTACTTGTGCACAAAGTATGAAGAATTTGAAGTTTCTGTCAAACTTAGTGTGTAGTTTGGTCTTCTTTGACTTAACTTTGACTCAACCATGGTTTTATTGAAAGTTACATCACCAAGCATTCTCCTTATTTGTCTGATATACATCACAAGTCAATCTTAAAAAACCATGTTTCTATACATCAAAAGAGCTTAACAGGTGCATGGTTGCATCAAATTTGCAGATATCAAAAGAGCATCACAAGTGCATGTTCGCAACACTTTTGTCCCTCATTGATTGAAGCTTCTCTGCTTGTGCTTTTCTTAACTGTTGGACAGCCATAGTATTCCTTGAAGAGGTTGGTCCCTTGGCAACAAGTAGCTCCCCTCTGTGATCCAGGCTACAACATCAACAATAACATAAAATTATAGACATGAGGTGATATTCTAAGTACAAAAGCTATGGAGATCAATGAAGGACCAACATTCATGATATTAATCTCTGCATGAATTTGTTGGGTGGGGTTGCCTTCATTTATTGCATGAACAAGGTGTGGTTGCTGCTCCTATTTTACACAAAAAAAAAAGTTGCAATTTTTTTTTACCTGCATAATAATCTATACCAATAGATGGATCTTGAGATAAGGTTGAACCATTTCTTCTATTGTCTTCTTTGACCTATATTGGGGTAAAAAATAGTTATTAATGGGTCTGTTCATAGACAGTACATGCAAAAATTAAAGAGAGATACCTTCAACGTTAAGGGGCAGCCTCTCTTGTTATGATTTTCCTTTTTACACTTAAAATAGGTAATCGCCCCACCTTCCTTAGACATTTTACTTCCTTTAACCATTTCTAAAGCCTCTTTACTTCTTTTTTTAGCAGGTCTGCCTGTGAGTGTTTTTTTCAGTGGAGATAATGGATCAGGTTGGTTAGTCTTTTTTCCAGAATTTTCTACCAGGCATAAGAGTCAACATATATTGATATGTCCTTTGAAACTTTGCAATCTTATAGCATTCATCAAAGAAATCCTCGGGCTGCCCTCCACTAAAGCTGATTGCACAAATGGCATGCTTACAAGGAATACCACTAACCTTCCAAGTACCACATACACAATCCTTTGAATGGAGATCCATAACATACTTCACATCAAGTTTCATGATCTCATATGCACTTTCACTATTCCAGACACAATGGTAGTTTCTGCCAGCCTTTTTATTTGTCTCCAATTTCTTAAACATATTAGGACCAAAATTCCTAGGCAACCCAACACATGAGTCTCTTTGTTTATGCATCTTGACCATCACTTTTTCCCTAATTTCCTTTAGCATGGAGTAAACAACCTTGGTTCTTAGTTCAAGAATCCACCCATTGAATCCTTCACATAAATTGTTGCTTATAATGTCACACTTGACTAAAGGATTGAAGAAGGCCCTGCACCAGTGTTTTGGTGAAGTTCCCATGAGTATATCATGACCTTCAATAGTAATTTGTTTAATCTTTTTCATATTCTTTTCAAAATTAGCAAAGTTTGTTGATCTTGCACAATCCCAAAATAGCTTCTCTAGCTTAGGACCCCTAAACTTATTACCCTAATTTCATAGATGTGTCTAGCACACATTCTATGCTCTGCATTAGGCAATAGATGTGCAATACTATGCACCAATCCCTGAAGCATAAAATACAAGAATAACAACTCAGTATATTTGTTACCCACTTTAGGGTAGTCCAGTTATGGTGCCAAAATTGTACATTTAGACTCTTAGGATTGGTAATGTTCTGTAGGCCATTAGAACACTATTATTAGTGTGCATACCCAAGTGGCATTCTTGGGCACTATGTAAATACATGCATATTGGTCTAACCATCATACATATATTCAAATTTCATGCACACCATGGTATTAAAGAAGGAAAACACTAGCACAAGTCTTAATCTTGGCTATCACACATTAGGTAATCTTGTTAAGTTCTAGTGACCAGCTACTGCACCTGTAACTTGCATAAATAAACTGTATCATTCTAGTCATGTAACCCCCTGTTTTCTTAGCTCCATTATCAAGTAGAAGCTTAGAGCAAACCAAGAAATTTTGTTTTACATCAATAGCCCACCTATGGACTAATTTATGATTTTTTTTAAATTGGTTATAAAATTCTAACCAAATGAACAGTAACTTAGTCAATTTTGAAACGTCATATCTTCGGCTATAGGGCTCCAAATTTAGAAATTCCAAATTCTAGTTCAACCTTTGGATGTTCTCTAGGTGTGGTCAAAATTTCATGCCAAGATTCATTCTACACAGGGAGATACAGCATTTTGAGTGCAGAGTCAAAATTCTGGTTATTTTATAACCATTTTTCCCATACAAAATTTCATAAGTGTGCAAATACTTCATTCACAAAGGGAAAGTCCTCCATAGTTACCCTATATATGTCCATTACACATAGGAATTATATGCTCTTGCATTAAGCAACTTTATGTGGCCAAAACAAAATTTACAAGTACGCAATCTATCATTCACACTTAGGCAGCTTTGCACCTCATCACATACATAGCCAAAACATTATTCAAATGTTCACATACTTGTCTCATTTTACATAAACTACATGTACATGTATAAATGAACTATATAATGGTCTTAACTCAGCTGAATACACACCCTAAGTTACAGGAGTGCCTGAGATACAATGGATTCCAGAACAGGATACTGGACAACTGCTGCATAACACAATAAGCACTATCACTAAAAATAGCAAATGTGCTCCTAAAATCACCAAACTTTCCAGATCATAACTAGACATATGGAAGTCCATGTACTTGAAAATTCAGATCAAAACTCAAACCAAAAATGTCAGTTTGAATGTGATCTTTCTGGTGTTCTTGAAAATGGATAGAAAGGGGAGTAAGCTTTTTGTAAAGAACTTAGTAAGGGCTTTAAATGTAAAGTATTCCATAGCAATGTACCACCTGAAATCCAAAGACATAAAAACATACAAAAATAACACATATACACAAATATGGCAACAATATGCACCAACAAACACAGCAACAAACACATGTAATGCTGGCAGCAATAACACGTTAGGGTTAGTCTATAATCATTCATTAAAACAATAAGATATCTCTTTAGTAATACTATGGTAGCCCTTCTAAGCTTTTTCTTGGTCTTAGGAGTCTTTTAGGTCTTAGTTAGTACTAACTTGGGCTCTAGAAACCTTTTTTTCTTGCTGCCATCTTTAGTATGGTAACACTAAGGCTGAAACCTTGCCATGCTTCTTTCCCCTTAACCCATACTTGGTTCCTTAAGCTTTTTGCTCTCTTCCAAGCATGGACTTAGCTTCATGGATGTTTGGAAATACAATAAAAAATCCAGGAAAGTTTAAAAAACCCTTACCTTTTGCTGGAAATTTGATGAACCTTAATAGAACTGAAAATAGGTTTTCTTGCACTTTTTGATGTCTTCTTTGCTTTCTTTTGCTTCCTCTTTCTTTCTTAAGGTATGGTGGCTATGGAGGATGGTGGGAAAGGTTAAGGAAGAACTCTTGGCTGCTGGGGGATGAAATTTAGAGGAAATGATAAGAAAATGAAGATTTTTTTTTCATTTATACATCATTTTGACTTTGGTGGCATATATGCAAATTTTTTAAACTTTGGCCAACACTTGGACAGATTATATCCAGCTATTTTGGTTGGGAAAATGACATTTTTTGACCACTTTTAACCTTGTCAAAGGTCATTATAACCTTTAGAAAAAAAGGTGGATACTTGGATCCTTAGTTGGCATTATGCCATAAATGATCAACTTTGCCTTCTTAAGCACTTTGGTCCCCAAAAATATCCTTAATTCCATCCATGTCCTTTCTTCATAATTCCATCCATGTCTTTTCATAGCCATCTTTAGAAATTTGTGCAATTGAGTACCCAACTTTTGTAACCTTACAATTTAGTCCATAGGTTACTTGAAAATTAGGCAATATACCAATACTTTCTTAAGGACCAAATTATCATTGTTTGTGCCACTTAGGGGAGTGTATGTTGAATACTTTACACTTTACAATTCATACACTATGGTGAAAATTAAAGCATACAAGTTTAGGTCCTTACGCTGTAATTTTCCTATTTTGTGAAGGTGGTAACAATATTGCTATTTTGCATTATAAAATTTTAGGCAACATATTATGTATAATGACAAACAATACACGAAATGAGTTTTAACATACCTCATTTTGTTTGTCAATAATCAATGTCCAACCAAACCCATCACTAATGTTGAGATCTTCTTTCAAATGTATCAAGAACCAAGTCCATGAATCTTTATTTTCAATTCGAACCATAGTCCAAGCGATGGAGAACATCTAATCATTCTCATCTCTATCTATGGCTAATAAAACTTTTCCGTTGCACACTCCTTTAAGGAAAGCACCATCAAGACTAATAATATGTCTACAACCAGCAGTGATCCCCCTTTTCAATGAATCAAAGCACACATAGAAGCTGTTGAATAATGGATTTGTGGTGCTAGGTATAAGAAGATCTAATCTGACTTCACATGTAGTCCCCGGGTTCGTAACTCGAATCTCTTTAGCATAATCAATCAACATTCCATATTCTTCATTGTAACAGCCAAGTAACTTTTTAAAGACTCTCATTTTTGCTCGTCTACACTTGGTTACAGAGACATCCACCCCAAGTTTCTCTTTCACCATTTGTCTAAAACAAGTCAACTTAATGCTATGACCCAAAATTTACTATTTTTTTGAAGGAAATATCACAGTCTTTAATGGTCTTTGCTCCATGACTGTATGTTTAGTCAGAGCATCTTTAAATTGTTTTGGGTTATCAAATGTCATGCTCATGGCAAAAGTAGGAGTAATAGAGTTTGGGTCATACCTTGGGAACATTTGAACTTCCCTTTCCTAAACATTTTCTCCTACCATCTTGCGTACCTTTTATTCCTCTTTCAAAAGCAAATATAGTTTTTCTTTTTTGTCTGACCATTTCCTATTAAAATTTTTCACTCTATCCCTTATGTCCTCCGATTCTTTATCATCATCACTCAAAACTTAACTTCCTAATTTGATCTCATCTTCTTCCTTAACATACCCAAATAGCTTTCTAAGAAGTGCATCATCATCATCGTTATTTGAGATAAAATCTAACTTGCTTGTATCTTCCCCCCTCCAAATCAGTTGAGTTTTCACTAATCTCATCATCAATACTTGTGTCAAATACTAGTTTGCTGTTGTGCCCATCCATGCTACAATGTTGGACATAAACTTGCAAATTCCCATGGCATAACAATAAATTCTCCAACACATGCATGCTTGAATCAGATGCTGCCATTATCTCATTTAACCCATCACATAAAGATTTTCTAGGCTCCAACCAAAACATCTTGCTAACTGGTACATCAGTAAATTTTTTTACCATATCCAGGAGCTTACTATATACTAGCAAATCAGTTTCCACATTGATAGAAGCTTGTACCCCACCAACATACTCTTGCAGTTGTTTATCACAAAATTCACCCCCGTACATAAATGTAATACAAGCAGAGGTGTGACCCATTTTACTGAACAATTGAACTGAAAAAAAAAAATTAAACTGAAAGACAATTATGAGAACTAACTTAAACAAAAAAAATAATAAACCAAAAGATCTAACTTAAATTGAAAAAATTGAATCGAAAGACATATGTCAATGCATTACATAGAAAGAAATCCAATAGTACACTATCAAAAACACCCAATTTATGATTCCTACCTAGCAAAATTCCTGGTTTTATAGCACATATGTGACAAAACTTGAACTGCAATGCATTATAAAGAAAATTTGAATAGAATCCATCAATGGAAACAAAAGATTTTGAGTTTAATCTATGTGTACAACAAAAATACTATAACCTTTCTTCCTAACCTAAGTCACGACATAGCCATGCCATTCTCTCACTGTTATATACTCCAAAAAGCTATGTGCACATATAACTTCAAGAAACTGACCTCGGTTAATTTTCTGAAACTTGTAGCGAAATCTCAGTCACCGACCTCTACCATTAATTCATTTCAACTCTTCATCCGTCTTAGTCTCATCTCAAGTATTTTAACTTTTTTAAGAAGTCTTTTAAGAGGAATACCAAGGGCTTATTGATCAGATAAAATGGAGATTTTTGTCACAAAAGCACCACCGTTTGCCACACAAGCAAAACATTCAGCCACTTGTATTAGTGTTAAATTTAGGACTAACTTTTTAAACGTTTCACAAGTTTTAGGGCTCAAATAGAAACTTGAAAAATTTTAGGAATTAAACAGAAAAGTGGGAAAAGTTTCAGGACTTAAAATGATCTTTTCCCAATAAAAAAGGAAGGACTAAATTCCATGCTTTGTTCAACCCAACCTTATTAACCATAATCAATTTGTGCAAAATGGTTTCAGCTTTTAACTTGTTAACCTATCGGGATGATTGAAGACAAGAGACTGCCCCACTTCGATGGCCACAAACAAGGAATCAACAAGAAGCAGAGAGCCATGAAACAAATATTAGTAAATTGGAGGAGAGAAATAGGTAGCCGATTTGGGCATTTCTATTGGCAGCTTAGCTCCACCGATTTGATCCAACGGATTGATGAACCAATTAAAGGGCTTATTGGCTAGCTTTTAAAAGAAGGAACGAGAGGTAAATTACTAGGAAAAGAAAATCAAGTGTTTGGTTTTGCATTGCTAGTGGTGGGCGATTCTTAGGACCAGTTGTGTAAGGTGAGGTGTGGTGAGGGTGGTAGGTTGGGACCATCAGCAGCAGTTTGTCACTGGGATTAGGGAACGAGCTGTTGGGTGAATTGGGGGCTTGGAAATCGGTGTCTACTGTCTTCATCCCTGGAGGTGGGTGGTTTTGTTCGGTTGTGTAGGTCGGAATTATAGTGAGAATTGGGATGTGTATGCATTAGGAATATGGAGAAGGAAACTAGGAGAAGTGATGAAGATATCTGTCGGGCTTCTCTCGCTTCGTCTCGGTGACAGTGGACGGTGATGGGAGGAGAACGAAGGCGGTTACGGTGATAAGTGGGGTGAGGAAGATAGTAAATGGGGAAATAAGTTTTTCAATCACTCTTATTTTTTCATTTTGAGCAATTCAATTCACAATGTTACCAAATAGATAAAAGGAGCTAACAAGTTAACATTTAAACGTCTGTTATGTGTCATGTCAGTTTTTCTGTTTATCATCTAGTGAGATATCAAAATTAGGACTTACAGAGCTAACGATTTGATAGTTTTAGGATTACTTTTGCAAGTTGATAAGTTTTAGGACTAAGTTGGTAAAATGTGAAAATGTTTAGGGCTGACTCATATCTTGTCCTTTTTTTTCCTCCTTTGAGATTTTCCCTTTCACTAGGAGCATTAAGCCTGTCATGTAATGGGAATAATTTATTTCCATTTTTTTAGTTGTTTTGACGGGAATCAATATCATTTAAAAGTTTTTACTATATATAATCGTTGAATAGTTTTTTTTACACCGTAGTTACATCTTTATGAAATTTTTACTTATTCGACCTAAAATAAGAAAATTAGTAAAAATTTAATTACATAATAAAAAATGTTTCAATCAATTAATATATCTATATAGTACTAGCTTTTAAATGCCAGAGTTCGAGATTGTTGTTTAGAGGATTCTTTTCAATTTTTTTTATTTATGACTTTGGGGAGAAGGAAGTTTCAATCAAGCCTTGATTGAATCAGATTGAGTTAGGTTGATGTCCAACCAAGGTTGTGCATGTGAAAATGGAGAGCAAAGAAACTTGCAACCAAAGATGATGTTAAAGGTTGTGGAGTTGTGTCTAGGGAAAACTCTTGATAGTTAAGTTAGTGGTCAAGCTAAGAGAAAATGAGCGAGAGGTTTTTCTGAGAGTAATGTCTATTTATGCATACATATGGCTTTTTACCAAGTCCTTGTTATAGGTAAGATTTCTCTCAATTTAAGCTAAAAGTTCCCCATTAAGTTGGGTTTGAATCCTATGTATTAAGGGACAGAAAGAATTTAGTTTTTCAATTAGAGTTAGTCCCTTACCTATAAATTTGAGCCTATTTACCGTGGGCTCATGAGCTCAATTCTGATGGGTATAATGGACATTGAGTCTGGCCCAGAATAAAGTTAACGAGCTCTTTCCTAAATTAAAATGGAAGTGGGTGCCCTACATTTTGAATTGCTGGGCTAGCAAATCATTTCATAAACGAGATGAGAGAGTAGGACACCGGTGGCTAAGGCTGGACAAGAGGTTTTATTTCAAGGCGAAGGGACCTAAAGCAACATGTCGGTTTCAATCCGACCTTTCTTCTTTACTATTATGTTCTTGCCTTGACTGATAGAAAATTTTCCCTTTTTTACTCACTACTGCTGCCGCAAGTCCAAAGCACTACTGTTTTGATCGTTGTGGAAATGAGAACGATCTAAGCAACAGGTCAGCGTCAGCTTTAATGATTTATTTCTGTGGGTCACTGTAAATCAATACGGCTCATGCCTGAGTCCAAAATTGTTGTAAGTTTTATATTGCACCGTATTGTATTTTTTTTTGTTTAGTGTGAATATCGCTCAGCAAAGTAACTCTTGAACTGATGGCAAAGAGGAGAATTAACGGTAAAAGTAACTCAATACAGGGTGAGGGCTATGAGGAGAATGAACAACCATTGATTTACAGAAACACAAGCTTCAATGATTGATTTCTATGGGGATCAGCTAGATCAATATGGCTAATAAATGGGTCTATAAGTTGTTGTCATTCTGAATTGTTTTGTATTTTGTTTTTGTGAATGTCGCTCGGCAAAAGTAACTCTTGAACATTGTGTTGAGGAAAATGAACAAGGCAATGAGGGAGGTTGGCAAGGAGAATGAACGGGGTGATGGTGAGGAGAATGAACAGGTTATTTGTCCTCAATTGCACTTGATAAAAAACTAGATGCTCACAAGGTTATTTTTTACATGAATAATAAGAAAATAAAGATAACGACACAGTCCAATAAAAACAGATCATATCCCTAAAATGGAACGTATGACTCGAGTACTTGTAAAATTCTGCTAGTTGACTTAAGGTATCAAAAGAAAGCATACATTTCATGTGTGGACAAAAACAAAACCAAAAACTCCAAACTCATGTTTACTAGTTCCAAGTTATTATGCCGTGAATCTGTTTTGCAGTTTTTTTTGGCAAAATGGGCAAATTTGCCTCTGAACTAAAGGAATAGAGTAATTTTACTACAAAACATTTTTTTGTAGGCAAATTTGCCATTAATGTTTTCATTGTAGACAATTTTGCTACTACTTTTAAATAGTAAGAATATTCTATGACAACTCTTAAACTAGTCATTGAAAGTTTTTGTCTTTAACCCCTGGCTGCTCAAGCCTTTTCCAATACCTAAATGAGTTAAAACTATGTTTTTGACCACACCTTGCATTGCTAAGCCTACTTGTTTCTACCTTCTTCATTATCGCCGAACAACCCTCTGCTACCAATACCATCAATCTTTTATTCTAGAACTTTAATACTTTTGTATGTAGTCTTGCCTGTAACAATTGAACCTTGATTAATCAGCATTTGTTCTAAGGAGTATTTTCAGGGGCGTTGCTAGGATGTGTGGAAGAGCGAAGGTAACACTGGTGACAAAAAAGGATGTAGGGTGTTGAAGGGTACATGGGTTTGTTGAAGCAAAGACAGTAGTAAAATTGATAGATTCAGAAACTTAGGTTCTATGGCAATAGGTAAAAAGGAACTTGGAATTGAAACTTACATTTTTCTCTTCCCCCCCCCATGTTTGCCACAGTAAGCAATTTTAATAGTTGGTGACGAATTTGTTTCCAACACAAAATAGGGTAAACAGCACCTGTCATATCTAAACTAAGACTCATGTTTCGGATTCATCCCAAAACTATAAAATGTTGCACCATTTATCCTTTAACTATGAAAATGTTACACTAATTGTCTAGCCGTTACTTACAATTGTTAAAATAGACGAAAAAAAACATAAAAAAATTAGTGTTTTAACTGCCTGAAAACCATCCATTTTTCATAAAAACCTCAAAACATTTATATCTTGTAATAAAATCACTGTCCTGTCATGACTTTCACTTTTGCTCCTCTGCCCTTCATGACCTTTACCTTTGCTATGGCCGACAGACATTGATCTGCCACCGTCACATCCTCATCCCGTAGTAGACATCCCCACCGACATTGATCGATAGAGAAAGGGGAACAAAAGGATGAGACCCTTGGGGCCAGAGTGTGACCTTTTTCCTCGTTGATTGCCGTCCTTCGTCGTCGTCTTCTATCATCGTTGTTGGTCTTCGTCTCATCATGCTCTCCCTGTCGATTGAGTGTCCTCTTCCATAGCGTTCTTCCACTACACTCCGATCTTGCCCATCACCATCCTTTATCGTCATTTCCCTTCGATCTTGCTTAAACATCTCTTTTCAATTACGCTCCAACATTGTTGTTTCTCTTTGATTGCGCACTGTTGGAGGGTGACGATCATGCACCGCCGGAGGAAGATGGTCATTGATACTCTAGTAGAAAAAGAGGGGAGGTAGGCTCGCAAATGGGAAGGTCAACTTAGAATCAATGACAGAAGGCGTGAAAACTGAATGGGCGAAGCAAAGGACGACAGCAATCATGGAGGAGGGAGGGTGGTTAGGAGAAGGTGGTTTTATTGTAAGATATAAAATTTTTTAGGTTTCTATGACAAATAGAAGGTTTTTAAGGGTTAAAACTACTTTTTTACATTTTTTCTATCCATTTTAACTGTTGCAGTTAACGGTAGGATGATTGGTGTAATATTTTCATAGTTAAATGATACATGGTGTAAAGTTCTATTGTTCTGGGATGAATCCAAAACATGAATCTTAGTTTAGGGACGGCAAATGCTGTTTATCCCACAAAATATTAATGACAAATTTAGACTTTTTAAAAATATTAATGACAAATTTACTTATAAAAAAGTTTAGTGGAAAAGTTACCCTATCCTTGTCAAATTTGTCACTTTGCATTTTTTTTTCACAACAAAGTTGCAAAATGATTCGTGACTTATGAAGCCTGTTGTCATTGGATTCTGCAAGTAAATCAATTATATGAAGTATATGTATTGAATTAAATACCGCAGTATACCGTGCGGTACATTGCTTATTACGTACCCACGGTATGTGGTACAAATGTTTTCTCGTTTTGCCATTTTATCGTGCGGTATACCGCAGTATTTTGTAATATACTGCATACTGCGCACTTTTTGAATGTATTTTGTCAAAAAATCACGGTATACCGCAAAATATCGCATGGTACGTCTGCAGTATTTAATTTTTGCGCCAATTTTTTTTTTTTTTTTTTTTTTACATCAAAATATCATAAATATATAAAATATTAAAATAAAAATAATACACATATCATAAAATAAAAATTTACTTTTAATTTTTTTTGTTAATTTTCTTAATTAATATAAAAAATTAATGAATGATATTATTTATATTTATAGTATATCAATAAATTAGTTTTTTTTAGTATTGTTTATTTTGCTCCATATATAAATTTTTTTTAATGTTTTTTGTATTAAGAAAATATCTTCTATCATATATATTTTATTTATATTTGATAAATTATGATGAGAAAAATTAGAATACATAAAAAATGTGTAAAAATAAATTATTAAACAAATTATGTCATCTTAAAATAATATTCTAACATTTATTTTTTGTGAAAACGGTAACGGTATGTGGTGCAGTATATTATATGATATATCTTAAAAATTCAGGGTACGGTATACCTTGCGGTAATGGTATCTAACACCTTAAGTATATGAGAGACAAAGCTTCCAGCAATTGGAAGCACATTCCGTGCATTAAAGAGACGCCGCGGCCATCTGCAAAATAAAAATAAAAAAATGACAAATTAAGCCAGAGTGATAGTGCCCAGCTAGCTCAATGGATCACCGTCTCTTGCATATTGTAATGGCAGCAAGCCTGGTTCCTATGGCAGCTGCTTGGTTTATATAATATTTTGATTGTTCTACGGGTGTCTGTACCTGCTTCTGCAAACCGGCCGGGCAAGGAGTGCTTCAACCGTTTTATTGGGCCTAAATTCATATTTATCCCGTCAATTTTGTTAACTTGGACATATAAATTATATGATATAACCCCTTCACCATCAACTCGATTGAACTTAGCCCTTAAACTTCACAAAATGGAACACTTAGCCCGTTCAACTGATGATGTAACTTTTCATCGCTAGAGTGGCCTAACTTAAATGAGTTAGCTAAAATTGGTCCAGATCAAGCATTCACGTTGGACTATAGACTTGGTATGTCATTAAACTCACAAGTGAGTGTTCTCTTGTGTTCATCTCTCTAAGCACCAAGCCCCCATTTCAGAGCTCGAATGATTGTCCATTTTTCAGACTTCGAATAATCAATCCAAAACAGAGCGTTAAAGGAATCCTAAAAACTGGTTTGAAGTTTTAGTAACACTGTTCTATGGAAGGGAGAGCTGAAAGATTCCTGTTTTGTTTCACCAAGTATTTTTCAGAAATCTATGCCGTCTATTGTGTTCCCTGAGCTTGAAGATTCCTCACTTTTGAAATCTTTCATGAAAAATCAGCTGAATTCTCTTGGACTTACTATTGATAAAGGCTGGTCCCTGATTCGAATAATAGATACACACATAAATAACATAATATCGAGAATCATTTAATGCATGAACGTGGTGTTTTTGTCCAATAAACTCGTGTAATTAATAATGTTAAACGTGGTTTTTCTTACTAACTGGCTGAATATAGTAGTGCAATTTATGACATGTTTGGTTGGTTTTCAAGGTCATCCTATCACTGAAAGAGTACCTGTAAATGGATGGCTTTCAAAGTTTATTTGCTGATGTGGTCTTGCAGACCAAGCTTATTTGCCAGTCTCATTCTCGTCCGCCCATGGCTTCGTTTCCCTTTTGCGCATGTCTAGCTTCCTTCTCGCTGCGTCTTCATTCTTCTTTATACTGATCAACCAACAGATCGTTCAAGAATCCCGAAGAACGCAAGCAGCTGGCGTCTGTTAGGTGACCTTAATTGGCGGTGGAGATGGGGGCTTGATACTTAGAAAGATGAACACAAGAGAACACTCACTTATGGGTTTAATTACTTACCATGTCTGTATCGATCGTGCATGTTCGATCAGGACCAGTTTCAGTCGGTTAACTCACTTCAATTGGGTCACTCCCCTCCCAGTAGTGGGAAAAAGTTATACCATCACTTGAAGGGGCAAAGTGTCCCATTCTGTGAAGTATAAGGGCTGACTTCAACCGAGTAGAAGTTGAAGAGGTTATGCATCCGAGTTTGACAAAGTTCAGGAGGTAAATATCCACTGATGCCAACCGCAGATTTGTTTGATCATTGATATCCGATCGTTCTGCTCCATCTCCATCCTGTGATGCGTGATTGGTTGTTGATGAAGAATCTGATGACCGGAACTGATCTTCCTCCATCACCGTAATGTTGCTGCTGCTCTCCCACTCCACTATGCTATTGAAATCCTATTTCAGCTGTGGTTCGGGAATGAGTAAAATACGAACACAGAAGCAGCTTAAGAACATAGTTAAAAAAATAAAGAAAGAATACAAAAAGAAAGGAAAATTTGAGACTAACTTAGAGAATGCACTACAAAGTACAAACGTAACAGTTGATGACATTTGGCCCAAAAGGCGAAGATGCAGGCCATTCTCTTTAGGTCCAACAAGTTATTGCCTGCAACTATCTCCATAAGTAAACAGAAAATGCAAAGACTACGCCTAAAGACATTTTTAGTTCTCAAATTTGAGTGACTCGGATACTTAGCCCCCTGAACATCAATTCAATCCAGCTCACCCTCTCAACTTGGTAAAATGGTATAGTTAAGCTCTTCCTTTCTTGCTCTATCAAGTAAAAGGTGTTGGAAGTCCCCTAGCTTTGTTTCTTTTTCTTTTTTTCCTTTCATTTTCCTCCCTAACCACATAAGTTTCATGAGTTTTGCTGACATGTCCAAAAAGCCCAAAAATTCTTCCCTCATTTGAATATATATTTGACTTGAGGGTGGGTTTTTGTTCTGACTCGATTTTTTATTTTGCGTTAGAATGTGAGGAAAGGTGCGATAATCTAGAGGTTGCTTTTGAGCCCTCTAGCGATGGGGAGCTCACCTATTACACCGTGTCTAGCATTTCCCTTTACATTAATCAATTTCTAGCATGGAGATGTTTGTGTGTTAGATGGGTAGTTACAAGGAAATGAGAAATAGAATGACTCCATGAAAACACCTGGTTTAGGGTATTTCAAATTTTGTAAATCCAAATTTTCTTTTCTCTCCCTATTTCGATCATCACCATCAATAATATAGAAAGAATCCCGCCGATAGCACCCTTGGATGTGACAAGAATGTGATCGGACGACACTAGTATTCATGGATATTCATTGTGTGCAAACTTTTTGATACCCCTACGTATACGCGGACAGTTGTCGGCTAGCATTTCCTAGTACGCGTACTGCCACTAACACAAAAACTAATTTCATTCAAAAGATTATGACCAGCTGAAGAAGTGTTCTATGGATGTATGGTTTATGGTTAGCTACGTGAGTTTGATATGCTGCAGCTGCACCATTGAATGTGTGAACTCTGGATATCTTAATACTGCCTTCCCCTTTTATCAAACTACCTAGGCATGAAAGATAAGCATGGCCATTACTAGTTTGAGAGTTTTGAAGATAGTTACCTATGTCCAACAGTTGCTAATTTTATTTTTTATAATTATAATAAACAGTGCAGAAGGAGTTATTGGTGGTTTATGCTTGTTAGTTGCTTGAGAAGTAGCATTCCGGATACCGTGCATTGCTTCGAGACAATAAGGTAAGAAATGTTTTTGTGTTTGGTTGCATCAATGTTCATCTTTTAATGTTTGCCCATTTCAAGAATCATATGAATTAACTGCTTTCTACATTGTTTCTTCAGGTGGATGATATTTCTAAGATGTTTAGGTTTTACCTACTTAAAAATACCCAAAGGCTTGGAACCTTTTGCCAACATATTCAAGCTGGTCTTGGCTTTTATCCTACTCACTCTATGAACCAATCTTGCCCAACTTTGTTGACTCGCTAATTATTTCTTCCTGCAGCACATCAACATTGAGATTACAGCACTGGATCAACATGCCGAAAATGACACAGACAACCAGGTTCAAATCAAATATTTTTTTTGTGTACCACATAAGTTTGGGGGTTGCTGCATTTGTGTGCATTAGCATTTTTTATACTTACTAAGTGTTTTATGGATATTGCCCCCACACCCTTTTTAATATGGTGAGTGCTAAAATGCTCTTCATGAGTAGAACAAATGAGCGCCATTTGGGGGGGCACTTGATTTTTACTTTTATAGTTGAGGGGTAGTGTCCTACATTCTTTTGTCAAAAGCAAGAAACTAGTTTCTTCCAACAAATATTCTTCTGTTTGACATTTGGAGAGAGAGGGCACTTGATTCTTACTTTTATAGTTGAGGGGTAGTGTCTTAATTACATTCTTTTGCCAAAAGCAAAAAATGAGTTTCTTCCAACAAATATTCTTTGGTTTCTTTCCATTCCATCATACAAGTTTTTTTTTAGTAACAATTGTTGTACACAACTAATTTGTCATTTCAGGCGAAGATAATATATTGTCATTGAAGACTTCTACTCATGCTGGTGTGTAGGACTGTTAAAATGCCTCCATTGGAAGCTACTGTAAGATGCCAACGTAAGAAATTCCATATAACTTGGGATTTTCAGGTCTTCATCTGTAAAGTATTAAAATTGCAAGATAAACATATGGCTTATGTGACAGACTGCTTTTCAAACAACACATTGTTTCACAGGATTTGTGCTGGATATTTCAAAATGGGTTGTTTTATGGTTACATCTCATTCTAGTTAGACTGTATTAACATGCATTACGCAAAACAGGCTTTAAAGAAGGCTTTTAAGGTGTTTTGTGACAAAATAGATGGTGAAAATTCAATTCTTAACCTCTTGGCAAGGTTTCGTGATAAGATCCTTAATACAAGAATAATCCAAAAAAGATATACCAGACCTCTCACTAAAGCAATAATTACTAACTCGACGCAACTGTAGACTTTCCAGCTGAAAAATGATAGAGAATAAAAATCCCAAATCTTTACAACTTCTTTAATTGTTGTTGCTGGAAATGCTAATTCAATACTTTCACCAAACAACTCGCATAATTCTTTACAAAAAATTGAATATATTGTAGAATGAAATTCAATCTATCTAGTGCAAAATAGGGGTATGAAGTCATTAAAGAAAATTAAGCATGAAAGAGTAGACTTCTGTTACTCACCCTATTATTCTATAAACTTTACCACAGAAGGCACAACAATAACTTCTATCCAGATGCATCAAATTGCTAAGATCAACAACTCCCGCCTTACTGCGTTGAATAGTGCACTCAAGATGGCATGACAACCCACAGTAATCCTGACCACCAGATTCAGAAGCAGAAACAAACTAAAGATTGGGGTCCTTGATGTCATGAAACAAGTGACAGACACAACAAGAGCACCTTTTGTAGAATGTGTCATCTATGAAAACAATGGCCTTGCATCCAGAATTTTTACAAACCCAAGAATTTGAAAATCCCAAATCCAGAGATTAGCCAATAGCTGAACATAGCCTTGTTAGGTTTTCCCTTTCCTATTCTGCCTCTTAAAGAAGCGATGGTTGCTGGAATTGGATAAGATTTTTTTGAATTCTAAGTTCTTTCTTGGCTTGCCACACACCTTTAAAGCTTTTGTCATTCTATTTTTTTATGAACAAGAGTTATTTTATTGTTCATCCAAGAAACTTCAAAAGAAGCTCCGCTCCCTCCCTAATAAATTTAGAGGACTCCTGGTGAAGCTCCTGACTCAGTTAAGCATTACTTAATTGGCCACTTTTATCTGGGAGCTCTACAGACTGGGTGAATATCTTTCAGCAACTGAAGCCCCATATAGGGAAAACATTTGTGCACTTAATGCCAGTTGAAATTTATATCAGTAGAAAAGGAATAATAATAACCTGCATGTAATTAAAAAAAACTTTAGAAACCTAAAACAGCAAAGAATTTTGAAACAGTTTGGCAAGTAATCCAAAACATAACACATTATTAGACATAACACAAGGAGAAATCTTCATCTGTCAAATCCCACAAGCTTTTTAACCCTTTCCTCAACTTGCAATGTACCTTCATATCAAAGCAAAGAACTTTGCCAAGGAAAAATGCTTTGCTTAATTAACAACGTTACCTAGTAAAACCAACTACCAGACCTTTTTCCCTCGTATTGTTAAGCACGAAAGGAATTCCTAAAAGAAGCAAATGAAGTAGACAAAGATCACCAGAAATAGCTAATAAAAAAAAAAGAAAAAAAGAAAAACATCTGAAGACAATTTTGCAAATGTGAAACACCATAACATTAAGAGAAAATTTAGTATGGCTGAAAATTATTTGAGCAAAGCTGAGTAGTAGATAGATCATATTCAGCTTGAATAATTTATCAATTTTGATGTTTTGTTCATATTTGGATTAAAAACAATATAAATGAGCTATGAACGAGCTTTTATTTGATTAAACTCAAGTCAAGCTTGAGCTGTTTGATTAAATTAAAGAAAAAAGCTAAAATTAGACTGAGCCGAGTCGAGTAGGAAGCAAATCAAGCTTTGCTTGAATTGTATGTCAAGCTTTAAATTTTGTTTAAGATTGACTTGATAACTTTTAGAATGACTTACGAATGAGCTTTAAATCGAGCCAAACTTGATCTATTCGTTTATTTTTCATCCTAAAATTCAGCTATTGCCAAATCATTTCATGTCAACAAAGCACAAATAACTATAAAAAACGGGAACAACAAACAAATGCAAGTGATGAAAAATGCTAAGTTAATAGAAATGAATTTGACCAGGCAAAAAAAAAAAAAAAATACGAGAATCTTTGTCCTTTTCATTTGATAAGGTGTTTTGTGCTTGCTTACATCAATGTTCATCTTGTAGTCCTTGTCCTTTTTAGAATCACATTAGCTAAGTGTTTTCTACATTGTTACTTCAAGTTGATGATTTTTGTAGAATGTTTAGGTTTATTCAGCAAATATCCAAAGGCTTGGAATCTTTTGCTAGCATATTCAAGCTGGTGCTTTAAACGGTAGCTTTTTCTTTTGTATATTTGTTTTTCAGCACATAATCAACTTCTTGGTCAATATATTTTACATCAACTGCTGGACCGTTACAGGTGATTAAGCAATAACTTATATTAGTGATGAGGACTTTTTGTATGACAAGTATTCATTCCATACATTTTGTGAATGACAATTATTTGTAGAAGAGGGAAATGTATTATATAGTGGGAAAGAAGAAGCTATTCATAGAGGAGTCATGGACATAGGATTGTGCCATGTGTCCTTAAATTGATGGTGGTAAAAAGTGTAAAGGTCTTTCTTAGGGTTTTGAGTCTATTAGATCAGTTAGGAATTAATTCTAATCAGCTTTATTTTGAGCCCATTAAGCTAGAACTTATCTCTGAAATCATTCTTTTATGATGTCAAACTAAAATTCTCGCAAAAACTTTTATATCTAACATCATCTAGTTTGGAATAATCAAACAAGAAGGAAAATTTTATTAATAAATAATAAATAATAAATAATAAATAAATAGGCAAATATGAAATTATCAAATTTTGCCACTATGCATATATATATATATATATATATATATATATATATATATATATATAAAAGGTAAACTTTAAGGTTTGACAATTTCCTAGGATTTTAATGCTATTGAAATCCTATTTTAGCTTTGGTTTGAAAATGAGTAAAACACGAACACAGAACCATCTTTAGGACATAGTTAAACAAAAAAAGACAAAAGAAAATCAAGACCAACTTAAAGGATGTGCTTCAACCGTAATAGTCGATGACATTTGGCCAATAGGTGAAGATGCAGGCCACTCTTCGTGGGTCCAACAAGTTATTGCCTGCAACAATCTGCACAAGTAAAAAGAAAATGCTGTAGTAAAAATTATGCCTAAGGCATTTTTAGCCCTTAAACTTGGGTAACTCGGGCACTAAACCTCTTAAAAATCCATTAGTTCAACTCACCCCCTCAACTTGTTAAAATGATGTATTTAAGCCCTTCTTTTCTTGCTGTATTAGGTAAAATGTGTAAAATGTGCAGGAAGTCCCCTAGGTTTTTTTTTGTTCATTATCAATCCTAACCTCACAAGTTTCATGATTCTTTGCTAACTTTTCAAAAAGCCCAAAAATTCTTCCCTCATTTGAATCTATGATTGACTTGAGAGAGAGTCTTTATTTTGTATTTTAGGTCAGAATATGACAAAAGGTGTGATGATCCAAAGGTTGGTTTTGAGCCCTTTAGTGATGGGAAGCTTGCCCATTACACCGTGTCTATCATTTGCTTTTACATTAATTGACGTATGACTTGAAAATGTTTCTGTATTGGCTGGGTAGTTACGAGGAAATGAGAAATAGAAGGGCTCCATGAAAAATACCTCCTTTAAGGTATTTGAAATTCAATAAATCCAAATTTTTGTTTCTCTCTACATTTCAGCCATCACCATCATTAATATAGAATGAACACCACTGTCAGCATGCTTGGATGTAATAGGGATATGATCAAACAATAATGGTACCCATGGATATTCACTGTTTAGAAACTTTCTGACAACCTTGCATATATGCAGGCAGTTGTTACCAGCATTTTCTAGCATGTGTTCTGCTACCAGCATAAAAAATAATTATACCATTTACTAACCACAATAATTGACCAACTTTACTGTTTTCATATTGTTTAAATGGTTATTAATATTGTTTAATTAACCTTAATCATCTTGTTGAAGTTACTTTAGTTGCATTTGGCTCTGTACTTTGAGACTCTCTCCTTTATTTCTTCTGCACTATAATGCCCCATTTTTGAATTAGCTTCCTCCATGAAGGAGGTCCTCATTGCTAGAGGGCTTGAAATTGAACTTTGACTCATTACATCTTTCATCATATTTTGACCCAAAATATAAAATAGAGTTAGAATAGAGACCTATCCTTGAGTTAAACATAAATTCAAATGAGAAAAGAATTTTTGGACTTTTTAGAAATGTTGGGAAAATAATTATAAAGCTTATGAAATTAGGCATGAAAATGAATGAAAAACAAAGTTAGGAGACTTCGAACATATAATACCTAACTAAGTAGAGGAGGGAAAGGGCTTAAGTGTACCCTTGTACCAAATTGAAAGGGCGAGTTGGGACCGGGTTGATGCTTAGGGGTTAAGTGTGTGAATCATATAAGTTTGAAGGCTAAAAATGCCTTTAGGCCTAAAAATTATGCTAAATTGCAGTGTTTGTCCCTAAACTACCATTTAGTTATTTCAAGGATATGGAATGGAAGAAATTCAAAGATATTCAATGGCAAAGCTTTCCACTATAGGGATATTCAACACAATTCAATACAAGTCTTTTGTTTGGATTTCAAAGAAAGACAGGAGCTTCAGCTTCTCTTGGTTCCAATAGTGCCATGATCCTATTATTGCATTGTCTAGCTGAAGTTTATGAGTCTTTGCAGTAACATTATATAACTAAGACATACTGGGGTCTTTCACATTTTAGCTACATTGGTCTTCTTAGGCTTTTTGTACTTTTTAGGTGTGGTGGAACAGTGCTCCAGTGCCCTGATTTACTAACACTGGTAGGCTCTTTAGGAACTGTGATCCCATTTAGGTTACAATTGGCTAGTTATTACTCGTGAAGTATCTTAAATTGTTATGTGCAACTAGTTACTTGGCCTACCATGCATAGAAAATATGCATGCATCGTCCTGACTATGCAATAACAATATATTAAAACAATATTGAAAAAAGTGCCATGGCAATTAATGAAAACCCAATTTAAAACAAGCCAAGATGTCAAACTTTAGTTGCTTTAACTTCAAGTAACAACTGTATGCATACATTTCAAACTTATATGCACCCAAATGTAACCCTCGTGTTATACACACCAATGGACACTAGTAGAGACAATCTATGCATGAAATTACCATACATAAAGAAGAAAAAGCTTATATCTACTAAGATTTGTCCTTAGCTTTTCACCCAAGCGAGCTAGCTTCAAGTGATGAGTCACACTTTCCTTGTACTCACTTAGCCTTAAACTAAAAGGCAAACACTTTGGTTAGTACTAGCTTATGCTACAAGTAACTTGGAAACACAAGGTTTCTTGCTTAAGGAGTACCTTTGAACCAATAAAACTTAGCCTTAATAGCTGCTCCTTATCAATTGTTAGGCTTGATTAGCCTGCTTAATACCTGCACAACACTTAAAGGGGTGAGTACTTTAAAGTACTCAGTAAGAGATTCAGTACCTGCTGGGCAAAAACAATGCAAGCATGCAAGGCACAACAAGCATACAACTATATACATATATAACATACAAAACAAAACAAACAAGCAACCAATAGCACAAACAAAAATAAGAATAAAAATAACAAATCAAATAATGAGTGGATAGATGGATGGATGAGTGGAATGTGCACAAGCAAATCCACTTAGGATTTCCTTACATTCGTAGGTGCTAGACTTGTCTTGAGCTCTTACGGCTGGGTTACTTAGATATTGGCCCTCATATCCTATGCTATGACTTGACTAACCCCATGAAGTCCTCTTATGAATGCCTTAGAGTAAGTCATCTTTTACTCAACCCTTGCCCGCCTTGACAAGTTATTCAGAGCAAGCCATCACTTACTCCACGATTACTCGTCTTTTCCCTTCAATTCATTGAGCAGGTTAGCCGCCTTATATGGTCCAACTTACCAAGCTCTAGAGCTTAGTTTAGGGCTCCTTAGTGGATTACTTACCAAACCACAAGGTTTGGTTGGGATCTTCTTAGGTTTTCTTTTCATAGCCCGAAGGTTTAAACCTTCCACTTAGGCTAACAAACAGCCTGAAACCACCTTAATCCCTTTAGTGCTCCCTTAACAACTTATACACTTTAACCTTCCTTAGCCACCATTCCTTACCCTACCTTAACTACACCACCTAGCTACCACCTAAATAATGCATAATTCCCAACTTAAGAATGACTTCTAGACCTGACCGAGGCTACAGAACATCTTAGAATGGCCTAGAGATGATAACCAAGACATTGAGGCATACTTAGGATGCCTCGAACTTGAGGAACTTGTGCTTTGGTGACGCCATCGGTGACGCGTCAGCACCAAAATCAGTGCTCGGGCTCTTGTAAGATTGCTGGCAACGCATCGCCAATTCGCGTCACCAGTGGTGACACATCGCCAATGCTCTACAACATTGCGTGACAGTGTGCAAACTTACATAAAATGTCTCAATCTTTCTAATCCCAAAGCCAACTCACTTGGGTTTTGTTTCCACATCATTCCCACATGTAATACTACATTTCTATGCATTATTTGAGCTTAATTAACTTAAATCCCTTACCTCAAATCATTTTGAAAGCAAGAAACAAGCAACAAGCATACTTGAGCTTCATAGAGTTCCTTTGAGTTCCAAGCTTGAATTCAACCAAATTGGACACCAAGAGCACAAAGTTAAGAGCATTTATAACCATTTAACAAGCTTAGAACTAACCCACAAGGATCAAACACGCTTACCTTTGGGTTTGAACCAAAAACTTGCAAAAAGAACTCCAAATGCACCAAATTCACCAAACAATGAGTTATGGGCTTGTTGGGATAGCTTTGGGACCTTCAATTTTTATGAAAACTTGAATGATTTTGGAGGTTTGGAGGTGGAGAGCTATGAAGGAGAGAGAGCCACGAAATTGCAAATGGAGGAGATGATGAATAGTGTCATCTTCCTTCCATTATATAGCCAACCTCTAATTTACTTGACACTTAGGCCCTCAAACTTAACTATGATTCACCTAGGCCACTTAAACTCTTTCCACACCATCACTCCTTCATCCCTTTGAAAGGCTTTTCTTACCCAAACATGAAGCCCTCAAACTACTTAAGCCATTATAAGACAAAATAGCTTAATTTCTTACTTAGTGCATTTTTCACCCTTAACTTTCACTTTTGGTTCAAATGCATAGAAATACTTATTTTCTTAACTTAATTAGCTCAAAATACTTGCATGAACCTTGTGGCAACGTCGGGTTTTCGGGAGTCGCCACCAATCCGTTTACCTAGGTCGATTGGTCACCTTAAAATTGGTCTGCGAGAGTTCGGGGATCGGGAGTACGGTTACGCTAAAACAATATTGTTATAGCGCCCAAAATTGGCACCTTAGTTGTTTTTAATTAAATTTTTTTTTTTACTTTGCTTTTAAATAATTTTCAGTTAATTTAGAGATTTTAACTGAATTAGTCGAAATGTGGATTTTTAAGTTAATTTGTATAAAATTTTATACTTCCGAACCATGGACTCTGCCGAGTCATTTGGACACGGAAGATTTTGATTCCGAACCATGGACTCTGCCGAGTCATTTGGACACGGAATTTGGTGAAATTTTAAACAATTTTATCCATATTGTAAAAATATGGATTTTTTATCTTTTTATTTAATTTATTTATTTTAAAAAGTTTGATATTTTCCAAACCGTAGATCCTGCCGGATCATCCGGATATGGAAATTAAATTTAATTTATTGTTAGTTATATAATTATTAATTTTATGGAATTAATTATTAGTTTAATTACTAATTCGTAATTCTTTTTGTTATAGAATTTTTAGATAAAAAATTTTTATTTTTTTATTTTCTTTCTTTTCTTTTCTCTCTTTTCTTTCTTATATTTTTCTTTTTCTTTTTGATTTAATCTTTCCTTTCTTCTCTTTCTTTTCTTTCTTTTCTTTTTCTTATCTTTCTTATCTTTTTCTTATCTTTCTTTTCTTTTCTTTTTCTTGTCTTTCTTATCTTTTTCTTATCTTGTTTTAGTTTTCTTTTTGTTTTCTTGTTTAATGAAAAATATTTATTATTTTAGTGGATTTAAAAGTTATATTTTAAATAAATCAGTAAAATATAAAGTCTTAATTTTCATGTATTTTTTTTAAACAGGTTTTATTTTTATTTTTTATTATTTTTACTGGATAAAAATAACTATTAAAATTAATTTTAACTTTTTGTTATCTTTAAAGAATTAAAAACATGTATATAAAAATAAAAATAATTGGCTTTTTTAAAAATGATTTTTATTAGCCTTAATAATTAATTACAAAATAATCTTCTTTTAATTTTCATTTATTTATTAATTAGTAAAGGGTAAAGGAGAATTAAATAAAAAAAATATATAAAGAAAAAAATTAATAATAATAAAGTGAGGCTTTTTGGCCATCCACTTTAAAAATAATAATAAATGTTAGCAAAGTTAATTAAATTAATTGTTAAACAACAATAATAAAAAGTTAGTCAAGTTAATTAAATTAATTAATTAACAACAATAATAAAAAGTTAGCCAAGTTAATTAAATTAATTAATTAACAACAGTAAAAAGTTAGCCAAGTTAATTAAATTAATTAATTAACAATAATAATAAAAAGTTAGCCAAATTAATTAAATTAATTAATTAACAACAATAATAAAAAGCTAGCCAAGTTAATTAAATTAATTAACAACAATAAATAAAAAGTTAGCCAAATTAATTAAATTAATTAATTAACAAGAATAATAAAAAGCTAGCCAAGTTAATTAAATTAATTAATTAACAACAATAATAAAAGTTAGCCAAGTTAATTAAATTAATTAATTAACAACAATAATAAAAGTTAATTAATTGTTAACAACAATTATAAAAGTTAGTAATAATGCAAAAATTAAAAGGTTAGTGACAATAATAGTATTAAAAGTTAGTTGTTAGTAAGTTAATAACAACAATAAAAAAAGGGGTTAGTAATAAACAAATAATAAACAAACAAGTAAAAATTAAAAGGGTTAGTAATTAATTCTGCAAGAATAAAATACAAAGTTAGTGACCAAAGTGAAAGAAATTGAAAAGATGAAGGATTAAATGAGAGTTGTACCCTTGATTTTAAATTCTGAATTCTGAGAAATGGAAACAGAGGGCGCGCGACGGGGGGAAGAAGATGGCTTAATCGTCAAAATGAAAAGTTTTGAGATTTTCTGAGGAAAGGAAGGAGAGCTAGGGACTAAGGCTGTAATTTTTTCTATTTTAAAAACGGAGCTCTAAGCTTTTCTTTCTATTTTTCTATGTGTTCAGCACAAAATTTGGGGGGCTATTTATAGAGGAAGTTTGGCTGAACTGTTGATGGATAAATTAATAAAAAATTTCAAACTTATCTTTTAAATTGGTAAAATGACAATTTTAGTCCTTTACGTCTCTCAGCCTCTGGATAAGTTCCTGAAGCTTCTGATTTTGACAATTTTGTCGTTTTCTGTCAATTTGCGCCAGAAACGTCGGCAGGCCCAAAATTTTATGTGACAAACTACCAAATGCTCCTGGAACTTTCAGAATTTGTCAATTTTTCCCGAAACTTCTTAATGTTGTCATTTTTACCTCAAACTTTTAAATTTTACCATTTTTTTGGAGTTTTCTTTTTTTCTTTCAAATACACACATATATCATTTTAAATCAAATCTTCACAAAAAAAAAAATGTATTTTAAACTAATTAAAATTTTTAGTAATAATAATAATAATAAAAATAATAATTTTTTTTATTTAATTTCTTTTATTTAATTTCTTTTAAAATTTTTTATGGTCGGACGAAATTGGGTGTCAACAGCTGCCCCCCTTTGCATGCTTCATGAGACATGATGTATGCAAAGTCGTTACCAAATTTCGTCCGGCTTAGCTAGGCATTGAAAACCTTTTCGCCGCCTAAATCCTGAGGTTAAGGAACTCTCCTTAGAACCCCGGCGATAGGAGCTCTCCTATCGTTGAAGGAAAATTGATTGTTTCTGAGGCAAAGGTTCCATCCTTAAAACCTCGGATTGATTGATTGATTTCGAAGCAAAGGTTCTATCCTTAAAACCTCGAATTGATTGATTGATTTCGAGGCAAAGGTTCCATCCTTAAAACCTTGAATTGATTGATTGATTTCGAGGCAAAGGTTCCATCCTTAAAACCTCAGATTGATTGATTGATGTCGAGGTAAAGGTTCCATCCTTAAAGCCTCGAATTGATTGATTGATGTCGAGACAAAGGTTCCATCCTTAAAACCTCGGATTGATTGATTGATGTCGAGGTAAAGGTTCCATCCTTAAAACCTCGAATTGATTGATTGATCTCGAGGCAAAGGTTCCATCCTTAAAACCTCGGATTGATTGATTGATTTCGAGGCAAAGGTTCCATCCTTAAAGCCTCGGATTGATTGATTGATGTCGAGGTAAAGGTTCCATCCTTAAAACCTCGAATTGATTGATTGATCTCGAGGCAAAGGTTCCATCCTTAAAACCTCGGATTGATTGATTGATTTCGAGGCAAAGGTTCCATCCTTAAAACCTCGGATTGATTGATTGATGTCGAGGTAAAGGTTCCATCCTTAAAACCTCGAATTGATTGATTGATCTCGAGGCAAAGGTTCCATCCTTAAAACCTCGGATTGATTGATTGATTTCGAGGCAAAGGTTCCATCCTTAAAACCTCGGATTGATTGATTGATGTCGAGGTAAAGGTTCCATCCTTAAAACCTCGAATTGATTGATTGATCTCGAGACAAAGGTTCCATCCTTAAAACCTCGGATTGATTGATTGATGTCGAGGTAAAGGTTCCATCCTTAAAACCTCGAATTGATTGATTGATCTCGAGGCAAAGGTTCCATCCTTAAAACCTCGGATTGATAATTGATTGTTTTCGAGGTAAAGGTTCCATCCTTAAAACCTCGATGATGAAAATTGATTATTTTCGAGGCAAAGGTTCCATTCTTAAAACCCCGATGATGAAAATTGAATGTTTTCGAGGCAAAGGTTCCATCCTTAAAACCCCGATGATGAAAATTGATTCTTTTCGAGGCAAAGGTTCCATCCTTAAAACCCTGATGATGAAAATTGATTTTGAGGCTAAGGAGCTTTCCTTAGGACCTCGAGCGAAATTTATATGAAAGCAATTGAAGTTGGAATAATTTTCTTCGAAAGTGTGAATTTTCATAATAGGCGAGCGCAAAGAATTAGGCTTCGATAAAACGAGTGAATCTTGATGATGACAATAATACTGACAAACTATGTAAAGGGAACGGATGTTTGGAATCAATATTCAAGGTTCATCTAATATTTTCTTTAGTAAATATAGATTCCCTTGTGAGATATGTCATCCGAATAAGGTTAAAGCTTAACTATCCCAAAATGTTATGCCTAGTAGACCTAATAGGATGCGTCTCAAGAGTAACAAAAATTACTCTTTACTCAGCCATTCCAACCTAAAGGCATTGTCCTATGGTTTTAATATCAGCATGGACGAAACTATATTATAAAAAAAAGAAATTCCCTGAAAGGAAAAACTGAAATACGAAAGAAAATGCTGATAATTAAAACGAAAGGACAAGAAAAACGGATCAGATCGCTTATTCTTCCACAATGCTTCAACAGGCCGGGTAAAAGGACAATTATGGGATGGAACTGGTTGGGAAAGACTGTCGTGCCCAGTCTATTTGGATCATCGCTGGATCTGGTTCAGGAACAAAAGCTTGCATTTTATCTAGCAATTCTTCAGCAGTTGTTACGGATATTATGATTCGTCGTGTCACCTCAGGGATAAACTTCTGCTTCACAGCACGATTCATAAAAGATAATAGACCTGCGAAGAAATAGTTAACATTTAACAGCCCAATGGGTTTTTGATGCAAATTAAGTTGGGCCATGGAAGCAATTTGGAATACTTCTCCTAATGTGCCAAAGCCACCTGGTAGAGCGATAAAAGCATCAGCATTAAAAAGCATTTGTAACAAGCGCTCTTGCAGATTTTTAACCACTAGCTCTTCTCCAATCGTGCCCCCAGAAACTGATTTCAGAGATGCAGGGATAATACCCAGAACCTGGCTTCCTCCTAAAGATGCTGCTGATGCTACAGCTCCCATTAATCCGACACTACCTCCTCCATAAACTAAGTGTATTTTTCGCTCAGCTAATACACTACCCAAATGGTTGGCTGCCTTTAAGTACTCTTCATCTTCTCCAGGAAAAGCCCCAGAAAATACACAAATACTTCGGGATTTATGAGTTGGGGTTTTCTCCATTCCTATCCTTACCCTTGTGAGAAAAGAGGATATATTTATAGAGATGAAGAGATAAGGCAATAATTTTATTTTCAAGAATGGATACATTATTGCCAGCTATTCACAGTAGTCACGAGTATGACTCTGGTCAGGTATGGGTACACTATCGTTAAAAGAGGAGGAAAATTTTTAAAATAGCTGCTAGCATGTACAGTAGTCACTATTGTAGCTTACGTCAGGAGTAGGTACGTGATTGTTGGAAGAGAAGGAAAATTTTAAAAAGTGGCAGCTATATATAGTAATCATAACTGTATCTCATGTCAGGAGTGGGTACATTATTGGGAGGATAATTTCAAAAGCGACAGCTAGCGTGTACAGTAATCGTGACTTTGGTTCACGTCAGGAGTGAATACATTATTACCAAAAGGGGAGAAAAATTTCAAAAGCGACAGCTAGCGTGTACAGTAATCGTGACTTTGGTTCACGTCAGGAGTGGATACATTATTACCAAAAGGGGAGGAAAATTTCAAAAGCGACAGCTAGCATGTACAGTAATTGTGACTTTGATCCTCGTCTTCCACTGGCTTTGCGTCCAGTAATGGCTTCAATGCTTTCTATGAATCGGTGATTTGCATCTCATCTAGCTTTCTCACAAACTGGCAAACAGGGTCGTTTAGGGTCAGATTCCCAAGACTGTAACGATCTCGTTCTTTTTGGAAAATTATCCATAATCCAACAACCTCAAATTGCACTATTCCGCAAGAATGCGCTTCAAGAACCTCTCGAATATCTTCTAGAGATTCCTTACGCAAGCCATTCTTAATGAATCTTATTCTATCGTTACGATTTCTGGTGATCACTCCTGGAGAACGACATTTATTGCTGCAAATCCACCATCCACAATTATGACAAACGCCTAGCCTCTTTGCTCTTCTTTTTTTGGCATAAGCGCTTTTACCAAAGCCGGGCATACGGGGAAAGAACGCTTCTGGAACTTCACCAGCTGAACGAACCTTAGCTTCAATTAGCCACCGCACATTATCAGGAATGCCTTTGTGCATAAATACTCTGAATCGTTCACATCTAGCTTGATAAATCTTTTTAAGAACATTTATTGGGAAAGAAGGAAAATACTTTCGTAGGGCGGAAAGAGAAGACTCCATTGATAAAGGAGGCAAAGAAAGAAATTAGTGATTGTAGGAAACGAAAATAACTAACACATATTTATAGTGATGAAAGGGATAATGTGTTAATTACACTTACAGAAGCAAGTACATTATTGTCAAAAGAAAAGACAAATGACAGCTTATATGTACAGCAATCATGACTGTGGCTCCCATCTTCCACTAGTTTATGTCTAGTAACGGCTTCAATGCCTTCTATAAGTCGGGGATTTGCTTCCCATCCAGTTTTCTCACAAACTGGCAAACAGGGTCATTAAAAGTTAGATTTCCAAGACTGTAACGATCCTGTTCTTTACGGAAAGTCCACCATAAATCCATAATTTCCCATTGCACTATTTCACAAGAATGTGTTTCAAAAGTTAATAGGATATCATCCAAAGATGCCTTACGCAGGCCATTCTTGATGAATTTTCTTTTATCTTCATGATTTCTGGAGATGTATCCTAAAAAGCGACATTTAGTATTACAATTCCATCGTCCACATTTATGACAGACACCTAGCCTCTTTGCTCTTCGCTTTTTGGCATAAGCGTTTTTACCAAAGCCGGGCATACGGGGAAAGAACGCTTCTGGAACTTCACCAGCTGAACGAACCTTAGCTTCAATTAGCCACCGCACATTATCAGGAATGCCTTTGTGCATAAATACTCTGAATCGTTCACATCTAGCTTGATAAATCTTTTTAAGAACATTTATTGGAAGGGAAGGAAAGTATTTTCGCAGTGCAGAAAGAGTAGAATCCATTGATGAGAGAAGAATTTGAGAGAAGAGGGAAATGAATCAGTTATTGTAGGAGACTGGAATAACCGACTTTAGAAGTCACGGGGTATCTTATCCGCTGGTTAATCAGAAAGAAGAACACACATTTATAGTGATAAAAAGGGATAACGTGTCGATTACACTTAGGGGAGCATGTACATCTGTCAAAAGAAAATGTAAACTTTTCCAAATATAACAAACTGTATGTACAGTAATTGTGACTGTGGCTCACATCTTCCACTGGTTTTATGTCCAGTAACGGCATTAACGGCTTCTATAAGTCGAGGATTTGCTTCCCATCCAGTTTTCCTACAAGCTGGCAAACAGGGTCATTTACAGTCAGATTCCCGGGACTGTAACGGTTTCGTTCTTCATGAAAAATACTCCATAAACCAAGAAGTTCACGTTGCACTGATCCACAAGAATGCGTCTCAAGAGTCAATTGGATATCATCCAACGAGTCCTTACTCAGGCCATTCTTAATGAATCGTATTTTATCTTCTCGATTATCAGAGATCATCCCTAAAGAACGACATTTAGTATTACAAGTCCACTGTCCACATTTATGGCAGACTTGTAACCTTTTCGCTCTTCGCTTTTTGGCATAAGAGCTTTTGCCTATACCAGGCATGTGAGACACAAATGCCTCTAGGATTTCACCTGCCAGACGAACCTTGGCTTCGATTAACCACCGCACATCTTCAGGGATTCCTTTGTGCATCAGAACTCTTAATCGTTCACAGCGAACTTGGTAGATCTTTTTTAGAATGTTCATTGGGAGAGAAGGAAAATATTTTCGTAAGACAGAAAGAGTAGGATCCATTTTCTAGAGGGAAGTAAAAGAAAGAAGAGAGGAGAGAATTAGTTATTATGGGCAACTGAGAGAACCGACTTAAGAGTCACGGAGTACCGTATCCGCCGCTTAACCGGAAAAGTAGATCCTACTTCATTTTGATGTGATAGATATTTTTTATCTTGGATATTCTATCGAGCTGACGTTGATCCAGTCCTCGATTATTGAATCCATTGTCCGCTTTTGACAAAGTTTCAACGACAATATTTCTTGATGTCTGCCTTATCTTTGACCACAGCTATCTCTTATCTTGGATGCTGCTAAGCTGGCATCAATCCTATCCTTCCAGGTGTAGCCTCGATTATTGAATCAATTGCTAGGCTTTTGACAATATTGTCTACTTTATATTTTTTTTTTATATCTGCCTTATCCTTGACTATAGCTATCTCTTATCTTGGATACTACTAGCTGGCGTCAATCCTATCCTTCCAGGTGTAGCCTCGATTATTGAATCGGTAGCCAAGCTTTTGACAATATTGTCTACTTTATCCTTGAATTCCTGATGTGGGTTGGTCCCGCATATTAGCTGTGTATCCAGTGATAGATTGGTAAGAGCTGATGACATTGAGATCTCAGCTTATATTGCTGTAACTGTGCTGTGAATGTGATTCTCGTTTGGTCCTTGTTATGTAAAGGCTATGTATGCATGATATGAAATGCATGAATGCAGAGCATGTGTAACTAATGGCTTTTTTTTGTATGGATCTAGTTCTTTATGTCTTTGCTTTACTGGATCCTCTTTGTGATGGCCTTCTTGGACTATCATTGAATCTCTTTATGCTTTCCAGCTTTTGTTCACTGTCTCAAAAGCCCAACTCTTTTCAAAATCCTCTTTCTTTGACTTGTTCTTTGAATTTTGGCCTCAATTTCTTTAAAGTTGGCCCGCCTCATAATTTCTATCTCTTTCGGGTACTCATCCATTGTCATGGATTTGATACCATCAAAGGCTTTACTTTCAATGTCTACTTTGCCCATTTTCTTGTGACCGTGCCGACATTTACTTATCCTCATGTCATAATCTGAATGATTGCTCTTCCTTGAACTCATGTTTTGATCCATAAGACTTGCCCCCTTGTCTATTGAACTTCTTTGTTGGCAGTACTCCTCTTACGCTTCGTAGAGACTACTTTGCCCCCCTGAATATGGTATTTATGTGGATAAAAGGTATCATCTCGCCTTTAACAGAAGGTCGAGCATTTCTAGACCTTTGTGATGGCACTTGATCGTAAATTTCTCTTACAAGAACCACATCTTATTAAAGAAAGACTCAAGCTATCTCCTCACTTTTAAGTCTACATACATTAATGAATAATGGTTTGGCCTTAAAGAAAAACTTTCATCAATTTGCAAAGCTTGATAAAGTAATTTACGGTCTTTGTTTTTAATTAAAATATCCTGCCATTCTTCCCTTTCCAACTCGAAGACATAAACTGTGCAAGGCAATAAGGTAGAAACATGATTCATAATAATAGCTTTTTAACTGAATGACGATGATATCAAGAGGTAAGTGTTAGGTCCGAGAAACGTTAAGTTTGAGTGGTGTGAAAGAAGGGTATTTTAATACTACTCGTGAGCAGTATTAAATAAGGTAGAAACATGATTCACAATGATAGTCTTTTAACTGAATGAGGATATTAGGTCTGAGGAAAGTTAAATTTAAGTGGTGTGAAAGAAGGGTCTTTTAATACTACTCGTGAGCAGTATTAAATAAGGTAGAAGTATGATTCACAATGATAGTCTTTTAACTGAATGAGGATGATAAGTCTGAGGAAAGTTAAGTTTAAGTGGTTTGAAAGAAGGGTCTTTTAATATTACTCGTGAGCAAATTTGATTATGATGAAAAACTCAATAGTGATGACCTCAAACTTGCCACTCTTCCCAGAAAGTTAAACCTCATCTGTTGCCCCCTAACTATCGTGGTCTTTATGTATGCTTGGCTTGAAAGTTGCTTTTGTGTTCTAAACCACCTTTGCAGGTTTTCAGTCTAGAATCCATAGCTCACTTTTTCTTTTTTTCTTTTGCTCTAGTTTGAGCCCTTTTTCTTTTCTTTTGTTTTTTTTTTGTTTTTTTTGTTTCCCTTTCTTTTTTTTTTTGTGTGAACTATGGTGATGACATACTTGATAACTCTCTTGAAGTGAGATGACTCAAGTGGCCTTGCTTGCTCGTGCTTGTTCTCAGTCTCTTTTTGGTTTTGAATTTTCCCTTGTTGGCTTTTTGATGGAAGGGATGAACTTTTTTCTTTTCGGAGTTTGTGTTGCAGAGAACCGAGATCATAGCCCTCTTGAAGTGAGATGACTCAAGTGGCCTTACTTGCTTGTGTTTGCTCTCAGTCTATTTTTGTTTTGGATTTTCCCTTTAATGGCTTTTGATGGAAGGGATGAACTTCTTTCCTTTTTTGGAATTTATGTTGCGGAAAACTGAGAACCTTTTTTTTTTTTTTGTATTGAGCATTTGTGAGAATTGGGAGTCCACTGAAGTCATTTAATATGAGAGCTACCTTCTTTGGAAGCTAACCCCAGACTTCTTGCAAGGATGTTGATAACCACTGTGAATTTTTTTTGTTTTTTTTAAGAGTTGGGGTGCAACATATGAAATCATTCTTACTAGATTTGACAGCACTTTCAAAATCGCCACTATTAAATCTCCCTTAACTTTTTATTTTCACCCACGAGCAGTATCGTTTTCAAAGTAAAGTGTGATAGCAATAATGGATAGTATAATGGAAAGGAGTGAGAGATGGATGTAAAAATGGAATTTTTGGTAAGAAGTGGTAAAATGTGTAGGTGTAATAATTGAATTTTTGGTAAAAATTGGTAGAATGTGTAGATGTAATAATGGAATTAAAAAGTGGTAGAATGCACATATAACATCTTTTTGTTGGAGAACAAAAAGAATTACTGGTTGTCAAAAAGTAAAGTGTGATGGCTATAATGGATAATATAATGGCAAAGAGTGTAAAAATGGAAAGTAGTAGAATGCACGCATTACATCTTTTTGTTGTACCAGAAAAAGAATAGCAGGTGTCCATTTAACAAAGACTACACCCTAGATTCTGGACTAAATCTAGGAGATTTTTACTATTAGATTACTTTTGCAAGCTTTCAAAGATACAAGTTTATTCAAAGGATTCCCTGTCATTCAAAAGTGTGTGCGGACTGTTAGGTCAAATCTGACTTGGAGTCCTTCCAAAATTAATGTAATTCTAGCTCGAAATCTTCACTTTTCAATTATCAATCACATCGGGCCTAGCAACTTGGACTTGGTTTTGCTTGATGAGGCGGCAATGGATTGTGGGTGACATTTGGCTCATCGGAAAAGTCCAACCACTTTGACTCGATTAATTGTTGAACTATACGCTTCAATGCCATGCAGTTTTCCAAGCCATGGCCTGGAATGCCATCATGATATGGGCAGGTAATGTTAGGGTCATACCACCTTGGATATGGGGGTTTGAATGGCTTTGTAGGAATTGGACGGATAAATTGTCTTTCAATGAGTTTTGGGTATAACTCAGTATAAGTCATGGAAATTGGTGTGAAAACTTCTCTTGGTCTTGGTGCAGGTACTGGAGGAGTAGGAGCAGGTGGCCATGACTGATTAGGTCTGTTAAAAGGATAATTGTTGGGCCTATTGGAAGGATAATCATTGGGCCTATTTGGAGGATAATTATTGGGCCTATTCAGAGGATAATCATTGGGCCTATTTGGAAGGTAATTATCGGGCCCATTGGCAAAATAGGATAGGCGAGGTCCGATAGCCACAGTGTCCACGAGGGGAATCCTTCTTCCGCGTCCTATTTGTTGTACTTCGTCATCTTTTCTTCTGGATGGTCCTCCTCTTTTCATAGGATTATTAAAGGATTCAGCAATATTCCCAGTCCTAATCTCATGCTCGATTCTTTCTCCAGACATGACAATGTTAGAAAAATTAGTTGCCGAATTGCCAATGAGTTCGTCATAATATAGGTACTTCAGTGTCTGGACAAACAAAGTGACCATTTCTCTTTCTGTCATGGGTGGCTGAACTTGTGCTTCTTGAATTGCTTTCGCCTTGATTAGCTCGATCAATTGTCTCATTTGTTCGGCCATACTTTCTATCTTGGACTCTATCTTTATGAGACGTCCTTCGATTTGTTCTGCCATTAATCTTATTTGGAGCCGAGTTGAATATAGGTGTCGAGGTCCAATTTTATCCTTTTAAAAGTAAGGTATATTTTATTAGATCCTATGTGTATGTGATTGATGCAATGGATGCATGTAGGAAAAATGAGATTATGTTTTTATCAGACTTTGTATGCACGTGATTAATGTAATGGATGTATGCAATGAGATTATGTTTTTATCAGACTTTATATGCACGTGATTAATGTTGATTAATGTAATGGATGTATGCAATGAGATTATGTTTTTATCAGACTTTATATGCACGTGATTAATGTAATGGATGTATGCGATGAGTGAATTTGATTATCCACTATCGTGGAACTTCAAGACTTTTAGTTGTTATTAAAAAGACCAAAAAGTTAGCATAGTTTGATGCGTGGTTTTGATGCATGAAGAATATTTGCACAAAACAGAAGTATAACAAAAGAAAGATAAGTTTATTAATAACTTAAATAGCAATTAACAACTCATGAACTATTATGGAAAAATGAGTTAAAACCATAAATACGAAAATAAAAGTGTAGAGCAACAACACAGCATAACAAGGATATGCTTATGGCGTTGGTAAATGGGAGGAATACTATGGTCAGTTCTATGGTTAAGTGGGGAGTTCTATATGCATAAGGTGGCTTATCAAAAAGGCAAGGGATAGTTCCCGAATCCCGTCACTAAATTATAGTGACGGCCCGATTCCTTACCCTCTAGGGTTTATGTAAGGAATGGATTAATTCGAGTCGTAGCTTTTCGTGGGCCCATGCAGAGACTAACCGTCTCAGAAGGCAATACACTACTTTGCTACTTTGAAACCGGTGAAGGCTTGGAGACCATGGCCTCACAAGGACAACAACACCAATTCCGCTTAGAAAGAATCGTGTTCGATTTAAGTAAGCTCGGGTATAGAGCTTCATATTGTGAATGCATAATGCATGTTTTCGCTAAGTAAATATAGCATATAAAAATCCACATAATAAGCAAAGTAAATTAAAACAAATCAACTTTAGGCTCGACTCACTAACGTCGACTCCCCAGTGGAGTCGCCAAGCTGTGGCAACGTCGGGTTTTCGGGAGTCGCCACCAATCCGTTTACCTAGGTCGATTGGTCACCTTAAAATTGGTCTGCGAGAGTTCGGGGATCGGGAGTACGGTTACGCTAAAACAATATTGTTATAGCGCCCAAAATTGGCACCTTAGTTGTTTTTAATTAAATTTTTTTTTTTTACTTTGCTTTTAAATAATTTTCAGTTAATTTAGAGATTTTAACTGAATTAGTCGAAATGTGGATTTTTAAGTTAATTTGTATAAAATTTTATACTTCCGAACCATGGACTCTGCCGAGTCATTTGGACACGGAAGATTTTGATTCCGAACCATGGACTCTGCCGAGTCATTTGGACACGGAATTTGGTGAAATTTTAAACAATTTTATCCATATTGTAAAAATATGGATTTTTTATCTTTTTATTTAATTTATTTATTTTAAAAAGTTTGATATTTTCCAAACCGTAGATCCTGCCGGATCATCCGGATATGGAAATTAAATTTAATTTATTGTTAGTTATATAATTATTAATTTTATGGAATTAATTATTAGTTTAATTACTAATTCGTAATTCTTTTTGTTATAGAACTTTTAGATAAAAAATTTTTATTTTTTTATTTTCTTTCTTTTCTTTTCTCTCTTTTCTTTCTTATATTTTTCTTTTTCTTTTTGATTTAATCTTTCCTTTCTTCTCTTTCTTTTCTTTCTTTTCTTTTTCTTATCTTTCTTATCTTTTTCTTATCTTTCTTTTCTTTTCTTTTTCTTGTCTTTCTTATCTTTTTCTTATCTTGTTTTAGTTTTCTTTTTGTTTTCTTGTTTAATGAAAAATATTTATTATTTTAGTGGATTTAAAAGTTATATTTTAAATAAATCAGTAAAATATAAAGTCTTAATTTTCATGTATTTTTTTTAAACAGGTTTTATTTTTATTTTTTATTATTTTTACTGGATAAAAATAACTATTAAAATTAATTTTAACTTTTTGTTATCTTTAAAGAATTAAAAACATGTATATAAAAATAAAAATAATTGGCTTTTTTAAAAATGATTTTTATTAGCCTTAATAATTAATTACAAAATAATCTTCTTTTAATTTTCATTTATTTATTAATTAGTAAAGGGTAAAGGAGAATTAAATAAAAAAAATATATAAAGAAAAAAATTAATAATAATAAAGTGAGGCTTTTTGGCCATCCACTTTAAAAATAATAATAAATGTTAGCAAAGTTAATTAAATTAATTGTTAAACAACAATAATAAAAAGTTAGTCAAGTTAATTAAATTAATTAATTAACAACAATAATAAAAAGTTAGCCAAGTTAATTAAATTAATTAATTAACAACAGTAAAAAGTTAGCCAAGTTAATTAAATTAATTAATTAACAATAATAATAAAAAGTTAGCCAAATTAATTAAATTAATTAATTAACAACAATAATAAAAAGCTAGCCAAGTTAATTAAATTAATTAACAACAATAAATAAAAAGTTAGCCAAATTAATTAAATTAATTAATTAACAAGAATAATAAAAAGCTAGCCAAGTTAATTAAATTAATTAATTAACAACAATAATAAAAGTTAGCCAAGTTAATTAAATTAATTAATTAACAACAATAATAAAAGTTAATTAATTGTTAACAACAATTATAAAAGTTAGTAATAATGCAAAAATTAAAAGGTTAGTGACAATAATAGTATTAAAAGTTAGTTGTTAGTAAGTTAATAACAACAATAAAAAAAGGGGTTAGTAATAAACAAATAATAAACAAACAAGTAAAAATTAAAAGGGTTAGTAATTAATTCTGCAAGAATAAAATACAAAGTTAGTGACCAAAGTGAAAGAAATTGAAAAGATGAAGGATTAAATGAGAGTTGTACCCTTGATTTTAAATTCTGAATTCTGAGAAATGGAAACAGAGGGCGCGCGACGGGGGGAAGAAGATGGCTTAATCGTCAAAATGAAAAGTGTTGAGATTTTCTGAGGAAAGGAAGGAGAGCTAGGGACTAAGGCTGTAATTTTTTCTATTTTAAAAACGGAGCTCTAAGCTTTTCTTTCTATTTTTCTCTGTGTTCAGCACAAAATTTGGGGGGCTATTTATAGAGGAAGTTTGGCTGAACTGTTGATGGATAAATTAATAAAAAATTTCAAACTTATCTTTTAAATTGGTAAAATGACAATTTTAGTCCTTTACGTCTCTCAGCCTCTGGATAAGTTCCTGAAGCTTCTGATTTTGACAATTTTGTCGTTTTCTGTCAATTTGCGCCAGAAACGTCGGCAGGCCCAAAATTTTATGTGACAAACTACCAAATGCTCCTGGAACTTTCAGAATTTGTCAATTTTTCCCGAAACTTCTTAATGTTGTCATTTTTACCTCAAACTTTTAAATTTTACCATTTTTTTGGAGTTTTCTTTTTTTCTTTCAAATACACACATATATCATTTTAAATCAAATCTTCACAAAAAAAAAATGTATTTTAAACTAATTAAAATTTTTAGTAATAATAATAATAATAAAAATAATAATTTTTTTTATTTAATTTCTTTTATTTAATTTCTTTTAAAATTTTTTATGGTCGGACGAAATTGGGTGTCAACAAACCTAATTTCATATAAATTACGTTCACGCCACTAACTTGGGCCAAAATTATCATTTTTCCATTTTTGACCCTTAGGTGCCAATTACTTTTTGGAACTCAACTTAATCTTACTCAACTTGCTTTCCTTGCTTAATAAAAATTATTTGAGGAAAAAGTAACTTGGGATTTACTTAAATCCATAGTTGAGCTAGGGGAGGTACTTGGGGAGCCTTTATATTTTCCCCTCATTCAAAAATTTGGTTCTCCAAATTTTGATTCTTAACCGAGCATAACACTTGGATGATAATCCTCTTATATCCTACTTAGTTTTCTTACTCATGGTCTTTTTCTTACTATGGATGCCTATAGCTCCTTAACCACGAGCTTATTCAAGTTCTTAGCTTCTTGGCTTGTTGATCAAGAAACTTCTTAAGGTACTCATTATGAGACCTCTCCTTGGAGACATTACTTATGGGGTAGACACCTCACCTTTGTTTACAAGGCACATCCTCATACTCTCAATTTTCACTTAAGCCTAACTTGCTCCCTTCTAGCCATTCTCCCAGTTGGGTTACTTTTGGAAGTACTTAGTCCCCTACTTTGAGTTTTTACCCTTGTTGGGACTTGTCACAAACTCACACCTCACTTAGGCCCCCTTAAGCCTCACTTAGGTGCTTCTTGGTCACCACCGCTTAGCTCTCCTAGCACAATTCAACTTGGCAATGTTTCCACCCATCTTAGGCATTTAAGCTACCTTGGGTACATTATCATTTTATTAACTCTTAGTGAACCTTAGTGCTTAGGACACACTTTTGACTTAGTAACTCTTACACTCGACTTAGGCACTTAAGCTAATTCTTAGGTGCATTTTTAATCTTGTTGCCCTTTGATGCTGTGGGCACATATTTTTCATGATAACTTATGCTAGGCATCATTGCACTTTAGCACCTTAAGTATGGTACCCTATTGTGGTAACTCACCTTTAACATTCTTAGGTAGCCATTCACACTTACTACCTTAGGGTTCCTTAGCTGCTTTAGGCACTCATAACTTAACAGCCTTGAGCATGGTATAACACCTTAGCTCATATAGACCTTACATCTTTTCAGGTGTTCTTAGGTGTACCACCGACTACCCAGTTCTTCAAACTTGACTCATCTAGGTAATCACTTAACATGGTCAGGGTCTTCGACTACTCTTTAGTCACTTAGCCATTTCTTGCCCCTTAATTCTTAAGACACCCTTAGCATGCTTCTTCACATTTTATTACCCAGGAGTCATTACTTAATCAGTTTGGCCTCCTTTGGTGGTGGGGTATTTTAGGCCATTATAACCTTTTCTTAGGTCTCTTCAAATTACTTAAGACCAATCCTTAGCACCATTGATTAACTTGCTTAGGTGCTTTAAATACCCCGCACTGCCCGACATGTCACTAACATGACCTAAGGCCTTAGCTTGATTACTTGGCCACCTCGGGTGTATACTTGGCACTAAGTTCTTTAGGCCCCATGACCTTTTTTAAATTTTCTTAGGAAGCTCTTAGGACTCTTGGCGTTCAGCCTTTCATGGTCCTACTGTAGCTCCTACACTTGGATACACTTTGTGTCCTACAACTCATGCCACACCCTTGGCCTTCTCAGGAATCTTAGTTTACTTGATTCCAACTTAGCATTTTTTATTTTCCTTCTCACTTATCTTGGTTTCTCATGGAATCCATAGCAGTCTTTCTTAACATCTCGAACTAATCAGGTTAAGATAACCCGATTATTGCCCTTGAGTGCTCCCAACACACAATTGTGTTTAAATGATACTTACAAATCTTATGCCTTATTTGAGGCCACTTTGGTACCTATACCTTGCTTCCTAACACTTAGGCACATTCTTAGGTCGTCGCCTTGCTAGCCTATCCTTATGCACTAACCACCATGACTACTCAGTGTGATTTACACACCCATAGCCCATAGTGTGTGCACCCTTAGGCTTAACTGAGTCCTATAACCTCATTATGCCTGAAGAAGTCTTACTTGGTACCTTTTTTGCCCATATTTCACTTAGGCTTTTGAAGTTTTTTCAAACACTAAGATTTCCTAGAGTCTTTACTATGACTCACTTTCCTGGGCTCTTAATGATTCAAGACCATTATTTAGTAGCTCAACTTTAGGGACTTACTAGGTAGTTCCAACTACCTTAGCTCCCACAACCTTTCCTTGGGGCTTTAGTTCTTTTCTTGGCTACCTACTTATTCAAGAATCTTTCTTAGTCACCAGTTGACCACACTTAGACTCTTAAATTACTTAGATAACTTTTTACCCCTTAGGGAATAAAGAATCCCATAAACTTCTTAGGCTTAACAAGCTCACATAATTTTCAACAAACCTAAACTTTCAGTTTCCTTGAATCCACTAGTAAGGTTATTACCTCAATTCACACTTAGCTCCATCTTGAGATTCTTTATATTTAAGACCTTAACTTGGCATTCACACCTAACTAAAGCAATGCCGATCCTTTCTGATTTATCCAGGACCCTTCGATAATGGAGTACACTTTGGACCTTAGGGTGGCCCTTTATCTTATGAACCTTTAGGTTAACTTAGGTCCACACTTTTAGTCTTTTGGCTTAAGCTTTCTTAGCTCTTTCAAACTCATAATGAGCCTTCACTATCTAGAATGAATGAACTCTCAAACTTTTGAAGACATTGCCCAATGCACTTTTACTCTTCATGAGCAGCCTTAGGTCAACACAGATTGTAGCAAAAAAATTACTAGGCATAAGCCTATTGCTTGGAGTTCATTTTGTCTCCATAGGCACTTTTATTAGCTATAGGTCCTGATTTTAAAATTGTTTAGGACAACTCTTTTTTCAACTCACTTGGGTTGTCCTTAAAGCCTATCAGCTAATGGTGCTTTCATGGTTCCTCCTTACACTCCCATTTTGGGTTGTAATTTCTTAGGGATCCAGATGTTACCCTTTTTGGTCTGTAAGACTCAGGTTAACTCTTTTTGGGTTTACTGAACTAGAACCTTAAGCTCGTACCATTGAACCTTACTTTGATACCAATATGACCTTAAGTTGGCACCGGTAGAACCTTAATTTGGTACCGTTATAACCTTAACTTGGGACCATTGACACCTTAATTTGATACCACAAAAACCATAACTTGGTACCCCTAGACCCTTAAATTGGTACCAGTGAACCTTAAATTGGTACCAGTATAACCTTAACTTGATACCATTGGAGCCCTAACTTGGTACCACAATAACCTTAACTTGGTATCACAAAACCTTAATTTGGTACCGTTATAACCTTAACTTGGGAGCATTGACACCTTAATTTGATACCACAAAAAAAATAACTTGGTACCACTAGAACCTTAAGTTGGTGCAATTGAACCTTACTTTGGTACCATTATGACCTTAAGTTGATACCAGTAGAACCTTAAGTTGGTATCAGTATAGCCATAATTTGGTACCATTAGAACCTTAAACTGGTACCACTGAACCTTAAATTGGTACCAGTATAACCTTAACTTGATACCATTGGAACCCTAACTTGGTATCACAATAACCTTAACTTGGTATCACAAAACCTTAATTTGGTACCGTTATAACCTTAACTTGGGACCCTTGACACTTTAATTTGGTACCACAAAAATCATAACTTGATACCACTAGAACCTTAAGCTCGTACCATTGAAGCTTACTTTGATACCAATATGACCTTATGTTGGCACCGGTAGAACCTTAATTTGGTACTGTTATAACCTTAACTTAGGACCATTGACACTTTAATTTGATACCACAAAAACCATAACTTGGTACCCCTAGAACCTTAAACTGGTACCACTGAACCTTAAATTGGTACCAGTATAACCTTAACTTGATACCATTAGAGCCCTAACTTGGTACCACAATAACCTTAACTTGGTATCACAAAACCTTAATTTGGTACCGTTATAACCTTAACTTGGGACCATTGACACCTTAATTTGATACCACAAAAACTATAACTTGGTACCACTAGAACCTTAAACTGGTACCATTGAACCTTACTTTGGTACCAATATGACCTTAAGTTGGTACCATAACAGCTATAACTTGGTACGACTAGAACCTTAACTTGGTACCACTATAACCATAAATGGGTACCACTATAACCCTATCTTCGTAGCACTAATTTTAGGTTAATTTATTTTTCAATATAAATAACTTACACAAAAATTTTTCACTTAATTCTTATATTTCCTTCCCTTCATTCACACCTTAATTTTGCACTTATTTATTATCTTCATGCACAAATAAATGTATATTTTATATCTAATACCAATATAATACATACATTTTGAATTATTCTTACTTACTAATCCACCAAATAAAAAAATAAATTATTTATTTTATATATTTATTATCTATAGTACGTACAATAATTCTTTCTAGTCATTCTCATCTTATTACGTACAATTATATTTTTCAATAAATATATATTTATATTTAATACCCATAATACCTTAAAATAAATATATATTTTATGTTTACTTTACCCATTTCAGTAATTTCCCCTTCTTTTTCCTTTGTTCCTGCCTATCCCATTTCCCTTGCAACCTGTTACCGGATCAATAGGTTTTTTTTTAGTCTACCAATCCATTGGTCTTTTTGTGACTAATTTCTAATTTGGGTCATTAACTGACACATTCTGAAAAGTTTTAGGAATTCTAAAAAATGGGGGGTATCGTTATTGACCAGGTATTTTAGTATCTTTGTCAATTTAGGAATGGATGATGGGAAAACCAAAGTCAAGGTTTTGAGTTTTCTTTTATTTTCGTTTCAGTAATTGTACAACCAATTGGATCAATTCTGTAACGGAAATAAATCATGTGCCTTATTTCCATCATTTAAGGGATTTAAGTGTCCCACTTTCTAAAGTTTGAGGGATGAGTTAGCCTGAATCAAAGTTCAAAGGCTTATATGTATGAGTTCCCAAAGTTCAAGGACTATTTATGGTTTTAGCTCTTTTTATAATTAAGTGAATGTTATCTTTATGAAACATAAATGCAACCAAAGAATTTATTGAAGTCTAGTGCATTAATAAAAATAAAGTGGTTTTGAGTTCTATTGTTATAGCTCTTCTAGTGGGAAGTGCAATTGAGGAAGGTAAAGTGTTTTAAATTAAGGTTCTAAGCCTAATTCAAGTTTACATAGCAAGAATAAAGAAGTTTAGCAAAGTTCACCAAGTTTCAAGAAAAATAAAGCACTAAACTAAGTTTAGGGGCAAAATGGTAATTTTGCATCTTGAATAGTCGAGACGAGTCCTGAGTGTTTTAAAATGAACTTTTAGAACTTAACTTTCAACCTTAACTCAAACTTGAAAAATAGACAAGAATTTAATCAAGAATTGCTAAGTTACAAAGATGGGGGACTTAATTGTAACAAGCTTAATACTTTGAGGTTTTATGGGTTAAGTGAAGGTTTAAGAAGGGGAAAGAGGGCTATGGCTGCCATAATCCCGTTTCCAGCCTTCTCACCCCCATTTAGAAATTGAGCTTGGAATCAAGACATTTTGGTGCCAAGAGGAGCAATTCAAAGTATATAAGCTTGGAGAAGTGATTTTCAAGCTTAAAATCATGTTTTTGAAGCTTGGAGAGACGTTTTCTCAGATCCCCTATTTTTGAACGAGGTAAGAGTTGTGTTCTTGATTGAATTCATGCTATTTAGTTGAATTGGAGCTTGGGTTTTGGTTAGAGAGCATAATTTTGATGTTTGGTGCTTTGTTTTTGGATTGGAACTTGTGTAGAGCTTTGGGAGCTTAGTTGATTGAAAAGGAGGGTGATTCTTGCTTGTAACTTGGAGTTGAGGTAAGGGAGTTGTGTTTTTAAGTTCATGGAATGCCATTAGCTTGGATTTGCTTGAGAAATTTGAGTGGTTTTAGCTAAGGCATTAAGGAAACGTTTTGGTTGAATTATGGTGGACAAGAGGAATTGGGAGGATTGGATTGATGTTACAAGACATCATAGCTTAGCTTTTAATAGTTGGTTATGTTTTATGCAACATGTACTATGTGTGTATGAAATTTGGAGGCATTCCATGCATGTTTGGTACGTGTAGGAATCGTCCAAAGTTCATAGCAGCAAAATGCGCCAATTTTGCAATTCTGCAGACTGGCGACGCGTCGCCAATTTCAGGTCAAAACCAGCGACGCGTTGGCAATCTAGAAAAACTGTCTCAGAACATCGACAACTGTGGCAACGCGTCGTCACGGTTTGCGACGCATCGCCGAGACAGCATTTGACACCCGATTTTGTTTTCAGCATAACTTTTCGCTCGGGTGTCCAATTGAGGTGATTCAAGATTCCACGCGAAGCTAAGAGGGAATACTATCACCTCAATGTTTTAAAAACACTTAAAATGTCCTAGTTTTATATTTATATTAACTCAAAGTGGAGGTAAGTTTTTAAGGAAACTATGTTGCAAATGAACATAATTAGCTACCACTAGCTCAGGTGAGAGGTTTAGAACCCTTGTCGGCCTAGCCGTGCCGTAGCCACGAGGTCACAAGGTGAAACCTTGTTCATCTAGTCTACATCAACGAGGCCCTGCGGCCTAGTCTACAAAGTCCCACCATAATTCCCCTGCATAACAACTATGGGAAGGCTACATGATCGTTTGCAGTAAGCTTCGGCTTGCTAGGAGCGGGTTATGTTTATAACTCACTAGGCACGGAGTAATACTCCGTGAGGAGGACTACTTGAGGAGAGGTCTTTGACCTAGTTATATATGCATATATAATAGCACCCTCGTGCTGAGTGAGCTCGCAGCAAGAGTCCTAGGTTTTTCTTGCAGGTACATTGAAGATCCCTTACTGAGAATTGTCGAATTCTCACTCCCTGGTTTTGTTATATAGAGCCTGAAGTTACTGGACCGGGTAATTATTGAGGATTATCTCGGTAGTACTCTTTTGTGTGTACAGGTATGGCAGTTGAGAATCCTCGTGATTCTAGTCTACATAAGGGCTTAGTTGGTTTGTTGGTCAGGTAACAGTACTAACTAGTTTCTTCCTTTGGCTGCAGAGCCTAGTAGCACTTAGCAGAAGACTTTTTAGACTCGCCACTGGGACGTGTTTCCAAGGTGGGAGTTAGGGTAAAGAGATCTCAATAAAGTCTTGTATTTATACAGTACTTTAGTTTGCCTCCATAGTCTATGTTATAAAGAGTCCTTGACTCCATGATTGCTCTTGGGTGAGGGCATTAGTTGGTTTATGTATGAATGCTTTCACGAGTTGTTTATGTGTAGTAAACCCACACAACTGTTGATTTTTGGTATGCTTTGGCTGTTTGTATTTATTTGTGTAGAAATTACTCGACCGAGTTATTGTTTTAATGTTTTATGGTTTAATAAACCAAGTCAAAGCATAAGAGCATGCATATTGCATATTCTAGGTTAATCAACTAGTAGCATGGGATTTAATCCGCACACATACACAACTAGCCAATTGCAATCCACCGTGAGACCAACTCTCACAGGGCTTCCTGGGCAGGGACACGGGCGGTCGTGTCAGTTTTTGGTATCAGAGCTGAGGTTTCATAGATATTGGAGGCTAAGACTGAGATCTAGTTTGGAAAAGTCCAAGTGCTAGGAAGTTAGTACTGACCAACATCTGAGGAACGTTGTCTGGCTGTGGTTGCAGGTTGCTATGGTTGACCCTAGGTCAGGAGCTTCAAGGGGAACTAGGGAGCTTGGTGAAGGTTCTAGTGACCCAGTTGTGGCAAGGCTGGATGAGATATCCAGAGTTTTACAGGGGTTGACAGAGACTATGGCCCAAGTGGCACAGGGTATGAACACCCTTGTGACTGAAATGTTCAGAGATTATGAGGACAGAGGTGATGTCCAGAAGGAGGCTGACCCACAACAGGAGTAGGAAAGGCATGCTGAGCAACAGCAAGTGCCTAGAGCTCATGGATATAGAAATTATGTTCATGAGGAAGAAGAGGAACCAGAGATAATGGAGGCTCCAAGGAGGGGAGACACTCCACATCAAATGAGATTATTGGAGAAGTTTAAGACTGTTGATCCACCGAGCTTTGATGGGACAGGTGATCCTGACAGAGCAGAGGATTAGTTGTCGAGGATGAACAGACTTTTCACTTGTGGTGGTTATGAGTCAGAGCAAAGGATGATTTTAGTACCTTTCTTTCTGAGAGGGAGAGCTAGTTTATGGTGGGATGATGTAATGGAATTACTGAGGGAAAGTAATGGTACTCGCCCAGAGCACAAGAAAAAGGTGCTCAAGTGGTCGGACTTCGAGAAGAAGTTCAGACAGGAGTACATCAGTGAAGCTGCACAGGATCAGAGGAGGATCCAGTTTGAAAATCTGACACAGGGAGAGATGTCTGTGCGGGAGTATGAGCAGCGTTATAATTCTCTTATCCGGTATGCTCCGTATATGTTGTTAAATGATGAGCTGAAAGCTAAGAAGTTTTTCCAAGGCCTGAAACCTGTACTCAGGAGGTATATGGCGACAGTGGACATCAAGAGCTATCGCCAGGTAGTTCAGAAGGCGTTGGCCTTAGAAAAGGAATTTGAGGATTCCAGAGTACCTAGCAAAAAGGTGGAGGTTGGACCAGCCAACTTGGGAAAGAGTGCCGGGAAGCGACCAATGGTGGAGAACCAAGGTCCATCCAAAAGAAGGAAGACGGGTTTGTGTCCTAGATGCAGACGGTTTCATGGTGGAAGACCATGCACTATGGGGACAGATGCTTGCAATATCTGTGGTCAGAGAGGACATTGGGCGAGGGAATGCCCAAGGGTTCGACCGGTGTCAGGTCCGCCTCAGACTTTACCCCCAGTACCTCTTGCTATAGGAAATCGGCCTGGTGTAGCTGCAGCAGCAGTTGAGCCGAGAGTTTTTGCACTGACGAGTTAGGTGGCCAGAGAACCGCCCGCAGTTCGAGGTAATTTTACTTTTCAGAACAGTAGTGTTAGAGTGCTTTTCGATACGGGAGCTACTCTATCAGTGATATCTTCTACTTTGGTAGATAAGTTTAAATTGCAGTGAGAAATCTCGGGTGAGTTGGGACTCATCAGGACTGCAGGGAAAGGTTTTATTGTGACCAACGAAGTGGTTACTAGGTATCCCTTGCAGTTAGGTGATCATGATTTTTGCTGTGAGTTATGGGTGATAGAGCTGAGGTCTTATGACCTAGTGTTGGGAATGGATTGGTTGAGTAAGCATAAGGCACAAATTGACTGTGTGAATCACTCAGTTGACATTACTAATGCTCAAGGAGCTAGGGTGACTTGCACAAGAAGGTTGGCATCTAGTGCTAAGAGTCTGCACCTTAGACTTATAGATACCATCCCTGTAGTTGGTGAAGAAAAGTATTATTCATTAAATGGAGTGGCTATAGAAGAGGAATTGGGGAGAATTCCTGTAGCTAATCAGTTTCCTGAGGTGTTTGCAGTAGAGTTACCTGGGTTACCACCTAAGAGGGATACTGAATTTGCAATCCATCTGCAGCCAGGGGTTGAGCCTATTTCCATACCACCTTATAGGATGTCAACTCCTGAGATGGATGAATTAAAGAAGCAGTTGGAGGAATTGCTAGGGAAAGGCTTTATAAGGCCTAGTGTATCACCGTGGGGAGCTCCAGTGTTATTTGTGAAGAAGAAAGATGGAACTTTCAGGTTGTGCATTGATTATAGGAAGTTGAATGCAGTGACAGTTAAGAATAAATATCCACTTCCTAGAATTGATGATCTATTTGACAGACTCAAAAGAGCAAAGGTGTTTTCCAGAATTGATCTTCGGTATGGGTATTTTCAGATCAGAGTTAAGGAGGAAGATATTTCGAAGACTGCTTTCAGGACGAGGTATGGACATTATGAATATACAGTTATGCCTTTTGGTGTGACGAATGCTCCAGCAGTATTTATGGAAGCTATGAATTGGATCTTTAAGCCATTTTTGGATCAGTTTGTTGAAGTCTTCATCGATGATATTCTGGTATATTCACAGTCTACATTAGTGCATGAGGAGCACCTTAGAACAGTTTTGCAAGTGCTGAAGGAAAATCAGTACTATGCAAAGTTGTCTAAGTGTGAGTTTTGGTCTGAGAGGATTCAGTTTTTAGGACATATCATCAGTGCTCAAGGGTTGTCAATTGATCCTGAAAAAGGTCAAGCAGTAGTTGAGTGGAAGAGACCAATTATAGTTATAGAGGTCAGGAGTTTCTTGGGTTTGGCAGGTTACTACAGACGTTTTATAGAGAAATTCTCCGTGATATCTACACCGTTGACAGCATTGACTAAGAAGACTCAGAAGTTTGAGTGGACACCGAAGTGTGAAGAAGCTTACATGAAGTTGAAGGAAAAATTGACTAGTGCACCTATACTTGTCTTACCAGATCCAGACAGAGCTTTTACAGTTTATACAGATGCATCTGGTTCAGGTTTGGGATGTGTGTTGATGCAGGACAGTCAGGTGATTGCTTATGGTTTGAGACAGCTGAGGCCTAATGAGTTGAACTATCCTGTTCATGATCTTGAGCTGGCAGCAGTGATTTTTGCACTGAAGTTGTCGAGGCATTATTTGATGGGATGGTCATTCAGAATCTTCACCGATCACAAGAGTTTGAAATATTTATTTACCTAGAAGGATCTGAATATAAGACAGCGGCGATGGATTGAATACATAAAAGATTATGACTATTAGATTGAGTATTGTGCTGGTAAGGGAAATGTGGTAGCAGATGCATTGAGCCGGAAGTACACGAGAGTGATCTTATCCAAGGATCAGGTTACAGATTCCTCTGAAGGAGTATTGAGGGGCTGTTTCTTAGCTTTGTTTGAATTATGGCAAAGTCGAGAAAAATCCCTAGTCTACATTTTGGAAGTCCAGTCAGCTTGGTTAGTCAGAGTCAAAGAAGCTCAGATGCAAGATCCATTGTTGAAGAAGATTTCAGGCGAAGCTAAGTCTGGAACTGTAAGGAAGGAATTCAGATACAAGGACGGAGTATTGCATTATGGAGATCGGCTTTATGTACCGAATATTGAAGGACTTAGGCAACAAGTCCTACATGAGGAACATAGTAGCACTTTGAATATCCACCCTGGTGTTAGTAAAATGTATCAAGATCTGAAGACACATTTTTGGTGGCCAGGTTTGAAGAGAGATGTACGAGGACATGTGGCAAAGTGTTTAACATGTCAGATGATTAAAGCTGAACATCAGAAACCAGCAGGCACACTACAGAGTTTACCTCTGCCAGTGAGGAAGTGGGGATCCGTTACTATGGATTTCCTAGTAGGGTTGCCGAATACCCGGAGTCAGCATGATGCTATATGGGTAGTGGTTGACAGATTGACGAAGTCGGCACACTTCATACCAATCAGAATCACTTATACATTGGAGAAGTTGGCTCAGTTGTATCTCAAGGAGATTGTGAGACTCCATGGGATACCGGATCAGATTATATTTGACAGAGATCCCCGGTTCACATCACGATTTTGGAATGCTTTTCAAGAAGCATTGGGAAGTAAAGTTAGTCTCAGTACTGCTTTTCATCCTCAAACTGATGGGCAATCTGAGAGAGTGATCCAGACTTTGGAGGATATGCTACGGATGTGTGCTATTGATTTCAGAGGTGATTGGGATCAGCATTTACCACTGATCAAATTTGCTTATAATAACAGTCATCAAACTGTTATTGGAATGGCGCCCTATGAAGCTTTATATGGGAGATGATGTATGACACTTCATTGTTGGGCAGATCCAGCAGATAAGGTAGTTATTGGACCTGAAATCATAGCTGACACTACAGCTAAGATCAAGTTAATCCAGCAAAGGATCAAGACAGCCAATGACAGGCAGACCAAGTATGTGAATTTGAGGAGAAGAGACTTGAGTTTTGAAGTTGGGGATAAAGTACTTCTGAAAGTGTCGCCCATGAAAGGAGTTAGCTGTTTTGGGCGAAGGGGCAAGTTAGCTCCTAGGTTTATTGGACCTTATGAAGTGTTGGAGAAAGTGGGGAAAGTTGCTTATCGGTTAGCTTTACCACCTAACCTATCCCAAGTGTATAACGTGTTTCACGTTAGTCTACTCAGAAAGTGCACAGTGGAACCGGGACAGGCAGTAAATCCTTCAGTAATACCCATTCAGGAAGACTTGACTTTCGAGGAGAAACCAGTTCAGATACTAGATAGGCAAGTCAAAAAATTGCGAACTAAGTGGATTCCGATGGTTAAGATCCTTTGGTCTAACCATAGTGAGGAGGAAGCTACCTGGGAGACGGAGCAGGATATGCTGAAAAGATATCCTAGTATTTTTCCGGAGTTGCAATGGAATTTGGGGGACCAAATTCAAGAAGGAGGGGAGAATGTTATAGCGCTTCTAGTGGGAAGCGCAATTGAGGAAGGTAAAGTGTTTTAAATTAAGGTTCTAAGCCTAATTCAAGTTTACATAGCAAGAATAAAGAAGTTTAGCAAAGTTCACCAAGTTTCAAGAAAAATAAAGCACTGAACTAAGTTCAGGGGCAAAATGGTAATTTTGCATCCTGAATAGCCGAGACGAGTCCTGAGTGTTTTAAAATGAACTTTTAGAACTTAAACTTTCAACCTTAACTCAAACTTGAAAAATAGACAAGAATTTAATCAAGAATTGCTAAGTTACAAAGATGGGGGACTTAATTGTAACAAGCTTAATACTTTGAGGTTTTATGGGTTAAGTGAAGGTTTAAGAAGGGGAAAGGGGGCTATGGCTGCCATAATCCCGTTTCCAGCCTTCTCACCCCCATTTAGCTCTCAAATTGAGCTTGGAATAAAGAGATTTTGGTGCCAAGAGGAGCAATTCAAAGTATATAAGCTTGGAGAAGTGATTTTCAAGCATAAAATCATGTTTTTGAAGCTTGGAGAGACGTTTTCTCAGATCCCCTATTTTTGAACGAGGTAAGAGTTGTGTTCTTGATTGAATTCATACTATTTAGTTGAATTAGGGCTTGGGTTTTGGTTAGAGAGCATAATTTTGATGTTTGGTGCTTTGTTTTTGGATTGAAACTTGTGTAGAGCTTTGGGTGCTTAGTTGATTGAAAAGGAGGGTGATTCTTGCTTGTAACTTGGAGTTGAGGTAAGGGAGTTGTGTTTTTAAGTGCATGGAAAGCCATTAGCTTGGATTTGCTTGAGAAATTTGAGTGGTTTTAGCTAAGGCATTAAGGAAACGTTTTGGTTGAATTATGGTGGACTAGAGGAATTGGGAGGATTGGCTTGATGTTACAAGACATCATAGCTTAGCTTTTGATAGTTGGTTATGTTCTATGCAACATGTACTATGTGTGTATGAAATTTGGAGGCATTCCATGCATGTTTGGTACGTGTAGGAATCGTCCAAAGTTCATAGCAGCAAAATGCGCCAATTTTGCAATTTTGCAGATTGGCGACGCGTTGCCAATTTCAGGTCGAAACCAGTGACGCGTTGCCAATCCAGAAAAACTGTCTCAGAACGTCGCCAACCGTGGCGATGCCGAGACAGCATCTGACACCCGATTTTGTTTTCAGTATAACTTTTTGCTCGGGTGTTCGATTAAGGTGATTCAAGATTCCACGCGAAGCTAAGAGGGAGTACTATCACCTCAATGTTTTAAAAACACTTAAAATGTCTCAGTTTTAGATGTATATTAACTCAAAGTGGAGGTAAGTTTTTAAGGAAACTATGTTGCAAATGAACGTAATTAGCTACCACTAGCTCAGGTGAGAGGTTTAGAACCCTTGTCGGCCTAGCTGTGCCGTTGCCATGAGGTCACAAGGTGAAACCTTGTTCATCTAGTCTACATCAACGAGGCCCTGCGGCCTAGTCTACAAAGTCCCACCATAATTCCCCTGTATAACAACTATGGGAAGGCTACATGATTGTTTGCAGTAAGCTTCGGCTTGCTAGGAGCGGGTTATGTTTATAACTCGCTAGGCGCGGAGTAATACTCCGTGAGGAGGACTACTTGAGGAGAGGTCTTGGACCTAGTTATATATGCATATATAATAGCACCCTCATGCTGAGTGAGCTCGCAGCAAGAGTCCTAGGTTTTTCTTGCAGGTACATTGAAGATCCCTTACTGAGAATTGTCGAATTCTCACTCCCTGGTTTTGTTATATAGAGCCTGAAGTTACTGGACCGGGTAATTATTGAGGATTATCTCGGTAGTACTCTTTTGTGTGTACAGGTATGGCAGTTGAGAATCCTCGTGATTCTAGTCTACATAAGGGCTTAGTTGGTTTGTTGGTCAGGTAACAGTACTAACTAGTTTCTTCCTTTGGCTGCAGAGCCTAGTAGCAATTAGCAGAAGACTTTGTAGACTCGCCACTGGGACGTGTTTCCAAGGTGGGAGTTAGGGTAAAGAGATCTCAATAAAGTCTTGTATTTATACAGTACTTTAGTTTGCCTCCATAGTCTATGTTATAAAGAGTCCTTGACTCCAGGATTGCTCTTGGGTGAGGGCATTAGTTGGTTTATGTATGAATGCTTTCACGAGTTGTTTATGTGTAGTAAACCCACACAAATGTTGATTTTTGGTATGCTTTGGCTGTTTGTATTTATTTGTGTAGAAATTACTAGGCCGAGTTATTGTTTTAATGTTTTATGGTTTAATAAACCAAGTCAAAGCATAAGAGCATGCATATTGCATATTCTAGGTTAATCAACTAGTAGCATGGGATTTAATCCGCACACATACACAACTAGCCAATTACAATCCACCGTGAGACCAACTCTCACAGGGCTTCCTGGGCAGGGGCACGGGCGGTCGTGTCATCTATCTTATTGATCATGAAGATAGTAATAAAAATAACTTGCTTCTCATGACATCTATTTTTGTACTAAAGATTTCATCTTAACAAAGAAAAAAAAAACCATGAATATGTCAACTCTCTTGATTTTTTTGGGTTTCTTAGTGTAGCTTTCTTTCTCTTTTCATATTGTACAAGAATAATACTTAATCTTAATGGCTCATGTTGCCCAGCTATGATAACTTAGCTAGGGTACACTTGAGGTTCAAAATCTCTATTGGATATTTAGCACCTACACAATTACTTGAGGCCTTCTTAGGTTACATGAGCCTTAAGCCAATTATACTTATCCACCATTTACACCCTTAATTAATGCATTTAACTCAACTTAGGAGCAAATCTAAGACTAATTTTAGCCTTTTAAATACCAAATAGGCCTAAGAACTCATTAGTACCTTTTAGGATCCATTTGGACTCTTTTTATTGGGGCTAAACGCAACCTAGCACTGCAACGCCCAAGGCCATGCTGCAATGCTATGTTGTATTTGGTGCTATGAACTCCAACATTCCTAGTGCCATGGTACCACAACTCATACCTAGAATAACAACACAACTTTGTGCTAACTCGTCACACTTAGCCTAATGCTTTTTCATATGGCTAATTCTATTTGGTGCCAACCAACAATTCCTCCCACTTGATAAAACAACATAAAAATGCATCAATTAACACACTTGGAGCTTAAGATCCCTTACTAAAAGGAAACCACAAGCATTTAAACACAAAATGCACCACTAATTACAATCATGACTTCTTTTGATTTCAATGCAGCAACCTATTTTACGCATACCAAGGCGCAAGCAAAGTATGCTAAGGTAAGAACCAAAGTAGGACTAAGTTGAGGATGGGTTCCCATCATAGAACTCTAACTATTAGCCATTAGTTAAGACCTTAGGACATAATATTTTTACAAGCTCATGCCAACAATGCATTTATATTTGATAAAATTGCTTGCCTTAAGATTCTTGTAGGTTAAGAAATCCTTTATTGAGAATAATCAAATTCTCACTCTTTTTGTTTTATATTATGCAAATTATGCCATTTGTCGAGCCTAACACCAAATGTAGGGTGCTAAGCTAAAATTTTATTTCAAGTATATGCTTAATGAATCTAGATTGATCAACTCTAACATAATAGTTAGTCTTATCACATGCATATTGAGCTATTTCATGGCCTTAACAGTAAAAAGGTTAAGAAGTGCACAAGGAAAGAAAACGGACTATGTACCTTCAAGGGCAAATTAGCTTAATTTAGAGCTAGGTTATTTGTGATCTTAGACGTGTTAGTAGTTGAGTACATAGATAAACTAACTTATGTATCTAGTATTGAAAGTTGTTGTAAAAGAGACTTTAATGGCACGTTTTAAACATGGTGGTTGCTTTTGAATGTACATTGAGTGCTTAAGTGATGTACATAGAATTAATGTGTGAAGTTTCACATACTTGTTTTATGACTTCAATTTATGTTTTTAAGTGGTTTTATAAATGATTGGCTAGGAGTTTGATTGTTTATTTTACTTGTTTAAAGTTGAAGTTAAGCATGCATACATCATTTTCTAGTTTAATCAACTAGTTGCATGAAAGTTTTAAAGAATTGCAAGTACTGACCAGTAAATTGCAACTATGTATGGGATCACCACTTCATGAATAAATAAAAGACCCTAGGTAGTGTCCCTTATAGTAGTATTAGAATAAGGCTTAGGAAGTTTTGCAAGATTCTTACGAGAGCCAAAGTGTCTGAGAACAAAAGAAAGTCCTTCTTTGTTCTATGTATAAAATTTTTTTTATTGTTGGTATTTTTTTAGTGTAGGTGGTAAGTATGATGATTATTATTATTATTGTTTGTTTTGTTTTTGTTGTTGTTGTTGTTGTTGTTGTTGTTATTATTATTATTATTATTATTATTATTATTAATTACATGGGGATGTCTTTTGGCTTTCTTTTGTAGGGACATTTGTGAACATAAGAAAAGGAATTACAAGTGATCTTAGCAAGGATTCAAATGGCCCTACGAAGGTTAAGTAGCCCTAAAATGAGCAAGATAAGGGATGATCCTAAGGGATTTAAAGGCCTAAGGAATTGGGGAAATGACCCAAGGAAATGAATCGTGCAGGCCAAACTATTTCAAGGTAAGCCTAAATACTAAGGCTAAAGAAGGTATCAATCCTAATAGCATGCCAGGAGTTGAGTTGGTACCTTTCTATGCAAAACATAGGGTAACCTATTGCAGAAGAGCATCCTTTAGGGATAAAGTATAAGCAGGCCCCAAAAAGAGGAGTTGGATGCATAGCCTAAGGGTAAAGATCAAGGTATACTAAGGATCCACAGGTCTACCAAGCCAAGTAATGTATCCTCACAAAAAGTAATATATCCTCATCAAGAGTATGTTGATGCTATGGCCATAAGGGCTAACGGACACTAAGGACTCAATTGCACCGAGCCGAGGATAACATTTTCTCTAAGGAAAAAATAAGATCCTAACAATAGCTTGGGAATAGATAATCTACGATGAATAACCAAGAGTTATCCTAGAAAGGAGTAAGAAAGGATGAAGAAAGCAAGTGCCCAAGGTGTAAGGAAAATTTTATACTAGCAACACCTTGAGGAAAAGCAAGAGTTACCAAGCACATGCAATCAGAGGTAGAGGTGTAAAGCCTCGAGGGCAAGTGTTGTCATGAAAGACCTCTGTGTTGCATAAGGAAAAAGTTGTACCCTAAGGCCTTTCATTGATTGTAAGATTGAATGCAGTAGTGGGTAAATGTTAGTAGCCCACAGGCATAAGGTCATTGTCATTACACTTAGCGTTTCCCATTAGATTAGACCTACACAACATGATTTCCAGGCCATCTAATAGGCATAGATCAACATCAAGCCATCTGATCACCATCTTAACTTTTAATTGGACATCTTTTCAACCATTCCCATAAAGAAAAAAATGATTAACTAAAAGATATCAATATAGAATATAAGCCATTTAACAAGAACAAGATAGATGAAGAGAAGACTAAACCAAACAAAAATGAATAATCACTAGAAAAAAAATACAGAGAGAAAAGGCCTTGAAGTTTATAAAAGAGAGGGGAGAGATAACTAAAAGTCAAGGGATTTTGGAAGTTAAGATATATTAGTATATGCTAAACAAATTGAAAGGAATGATATTGTCTCGCATATTCAAACTAGTGGTCTGAGGCTTAGGAACACTCAACGGAGGTTGAGGATTTCAGCCATGCCTCTGTCAATTACCTCTTAAATATTACATATGTTGGTTCAACGACTTTCCAGGGTCCAAAAAAAACAAACACGCCCCTTCCTTAGATATATATATACTATCAACCTTATATGCTTGTAAAGATGCTTTTGAGTAATAAAAATGTAAAGATATTTCTTCTGAAAATACATTAAGCATAATATGTGTAATTTAATAAAAAATTGTTGTATATGTTAGTTTGAATTTTTTTTACCAGATATCTTTTTTACATATATATGGTTTTTTTATTCAAATACAAGTTAGAATTGATGAGAGAGTAAAGAAAATCTACACTACAAAAAAAGAGATGTCCAATTTGGTGTGCATAGAAGATACCATTAAGGCATGGCATCAAGTATGTAAATATATATGGGTTAAAAAATGAATATAAAAATTATTTTGATATGATAATTAATGTTGATTTTAGGCCCTTATAAATGGTGATGTAGATTGGGTTCAAGAATAAGTTTTTAGACTAAACATAACATTTTAGATTAGAAGTCATATTTGGTTTTGAGTAGCACATTTGTAGGATATTCATGGGACTACATTTAACATTTGGAGATAATTTTGCCATTTATGAAAGGAAATCTGATGTGACATTTAAGTAGGTTCCAATAAATGGACAAACTATACATTTGGCGTAAAATTTTCATACTTTGAGTGAGTTAGTCCATAACTCATAATTCATTAAATGTTGGCTCTAGAACTTTGCAAAAGTTGGTGGCTTAGTTTAATTGTCACTTTGGTTGACTGACGGGGTTTGAAATGAGGCATAGGTGACTTAGGTTTGACTGAAGTGACATTGATAGTCAATTAAGAAGGCTTAGAACATGAGTTTGAGATAGAGGAGGATTATACCCAACTTTTCATTGACAAACAACAAAACTACAGTTGTACAACAAGTTTATAGGATTCATGAAACAAAATAAGAATAGCCTTAGGCTTGAATTCTTCTGGGAGAAGATTCACCACTATGTTTTTGTGGATTATGTATCAAAATGTTTCTAGCTCAGAAAGAGAACCAGAATACAGGGAAAAGGTTTTATGGATGTCCCAGATACAAGAAAGTAAGCGATTTGATTTTTCTAATTTTTATTTCATATGTTGATGATTTTGTTACCATTGTTTAGCTTAATTAATTTAAGATGGTATAATTCCAGATGATAAAAGCTGTAAATTTTTACATTTTTTTGATTCATTATTTTGTGATATTAGCGGATGTGGTTGGTTCATCCAAAGAAAAAACAAGCTAGAAAAGAGATTTTAACACTGAAGAAGATGTATGCATATAATTACCTAAAATCTACTTAGAAAAACAAAGTTGAATAAAGTTTCCCATCTGTGTCTGTGTTCTCTTTGCAATGTCTGGAGAGAGTAGGTTCAATTTCTTTTATGATTGCTTGAAAAAAGAAATTACATATAGCACCAATATTTCCACCAATAGAGTTTGTTTCATCATGTTGGTTTAGAAAGAAAGTGTATGCACTCTCAAACCAAAAACTTCAAATTTTGGTTTTGTTTATAGACCTAAAACCATAAATAGCCCCTTAACTTTTGTGACTCAGAGACATAACCCCTTGAACATTGACTTAAGCCAACTCACCCTTCGAACATTGGTAACTAGGACACCTAAGCCCCTCAAATACTGGAAATAAGGCACATGCATGTGATTTATTTTTGTTCCATAATTCCTGCAGCTGATTATATGGTGACAAAAAAAAATCAAGGAAAACTCAAAAGGTTCCAAATTTGGGTTTCTTCTCAGAGTATGCAAATAAACACATTAGTAGCAGAGGAGCAAACACTTTGGTGTTTGTTGTGAATGAAATCTTTTGATAAAACCTTAAACCATCTTAGCAAAAAAATTTCTCACTATAAGTACCGATTTAACAAACTTTTAATGTTTGCTGCAAGGATGAGATTTGATTTTGGAGACACCACAATGTTTTGATGCAATATAAAGGGAGAAAGCTTGATGACAAAATGTAACAACCCTAGAAATTAAAGAAAAGAAAATTACCAAATTGCCCTAAATAAACTAAAATAAAATTAAAATAAAAATAAAAATAAATTAATTAACATTTTATCCTTAAGGGTATTTTTCTAATTTTTACTTACCAATTTAGAAAGTTAATATAAACTTAAGAGTCTTAATCCTTAGATAATTCATTTAGTACTTATTAAGTCAAAATTTCAAACCAGAAGCTTAAAGTCATTTTCTTTAGGCTATGGGCATTTTTGTCATTTCCAACTAAGCATCGGATGAAAAATCTGGGAGCACCATTGAATTCTTCTCGCAAAAATGAGTCAAGAGAAATTTGTCTTACTCAATTCTGAATCCGTTTGCTTAGATTTCCAAAAATTTAGCCTACGCGCATGTAGGGTTTAAACCGGGTTCGTGCTTTTGTTGTATATAATAATTTCCCAACTAACCCTAATTTTTATTCTAAAAAATTTCAGCCGCATGCGTCCTTGGAATTTTGTTTGCTTAAAAAAAACAATTTAATTTAATTTACCTACTTATCTATATTTTCTTTATTTTAAAAACCTTCATTATTATCCTAATATAACTATAACTCTTTCTTTTAATTTAATATTCTTGTCCCGTATCTCTCCTAGGTCAAAAAAAAAATCCAATTCGGTACCAAAGCCTGCTGCCACTTCCTTTCTTTTCTAGTCCATGCGCAACATCCACTTAAGCAACAACAATGGGAAAAACACCAATGATCGCTATGTTCCACCTTGCCATTCCAGCTGCCTCCTTCAACCTTTGTGTATATTTCTCTTTTTCATTCCTTTAATTCATTCAGATAGCCTCCTAATTCCACCATTGTTCAGCGACTTGCATAGTAGAGTGGAGAAGAAATTATCACACCAAAGGATTGTCATCGCACTCTCCGCTCCGTTACCGGCTTGATCGTGATCTTTATCGAACCGGCGTAAGTCCAGCCCTTTGGGCTTTTATTTCTCCATCATCCAACCAATTTTGAATTCTATTTAATTCCCTATTATTGCTTAGGTTTATTAAGTTGAAGGGAAACCACATCCAGACACCAAAAGCGATCTTACGAGTATCGATGATTCCGATTTGATTCGCGTGACCCAAAATTCTTCGGTATTACTTTTTTCATTTTTTTTTCTTTTCTTCCAGCACCTAAAGTCCTAATATTTTTGCTGTAAGTTCTTGGTAGATCATTGTTAATCTGAGTTTTGGGTTTTGCACTCGTTTCCAGTGCAATCGGGTCCATATTTGCTTCTAAACCCCGGTAAGTCATCGTAGTCTTTTTAAAATCCTTTCGGCTGCCAATTTCAAATCTTACAGCCCTAACAATTATCTTATCTTTGCTGTCCATGTTGTTGCAAAGGGTTAGAAAAATCCTTACTTGAAGGTTTGGCACTTCTTTGGACTCCCAGACCGCCAGAGATCCTGAAAACACATCGGTAACTGAAATAAAAAAATTTCCTTTCAAGATCAGTTTTTACAGCCATTAAATGAGCATATAACTTAGTGTGTGGTCGCTATAATTTTTAGGATCAATATCAAGAAGGCTTCTGACATGATCCCGAATAGGCACGAGGCCACCGGAGACACCCCGAGACCTTTTTTGCTCACTAGGTAAAATTCCGACCTAGATGCCAAGAACATGATACTTCCAAGTACCATTTAGGAAATTTCCAATTTTTAATATATTTTTCTAATTTTCTACCTTACTAACATTTTGTAAGACCGTCCTAGGAAATTGCCATCTTTCGCCATATTATTTCGAACTAGGTAAGGGGGAAGAACGGGTTAGTTCTCGTGGGCCCTCTTAGGCCCAAAATAAGCATCAACCCGAATAATAAATTTTAAGTAAACAATTGGGCTAAACAAAATCTTTAAATACATGGGCAACATGGGTAGGGTAATTAATTAGTTTTTCTAGAATTTTATTTTATTTTATTTTATTTTAGTTCTCTTCCATTGAGATGTAATTTTTGGTTGGTTGGTTGGTTGCATGGTTGTAATGATGTGATCTATGTGATAGCCGAAGGACTATCTCCTCTCTCAGAATCTACTTCTTACCAAAGATCGTCACCGAGCAAACCTGGCGTCATCCGAATGAGGTACCATGACCTACCTCGGAAGAAAGGAAGCCGAACACCTTGATCTCGGGACTTCGGCCATAAGGCCAGGAATCTCAAAACCATTGCTGGCTCCCTCGGAGGGCCGAAACGGATCACCTTCGGGAATAATTAACCAGCTGATACAAGCAGGAGAGAACCTCCCCTGAGACAGGACCTCCGAGGTATGGAGTTCCCCAAAAGTGGAAATCCCGAACAGAGAGCATAACTCCCGAGAAGGGCAACCGTGTCAAAGAGCGACCTCGCCCAGGGGACCTCGGGAGTACGGCATGAGCATTTAAGGAGCCTCTGACATGTCACCCACAGACGCTACATGTCACCTCAAACGGCGATCTGACATGCCGACGCTGTCCAGGTCTTGTCACGACCTGTCTCGGACCAAGGCTCGAGGAAGCCTACAAACAGCTACTTGTCCATTACAGAGAAGATCCGACAGAACACGTGTCGTGATCTGAACGGGCCGGGCATTCCTATAAATACCAAGGAACAAACCCTGGCAAACGGTTCCACTCCCTCTCTTTGAGAAAACAGGCAAGGCCACTGAAATCTTTAGTGCTCCCCCTGTTAGGCACCTCCTAAGTGCTTGGCTTAGGCCAAGGAATATCAAGGAAAACCAAGGAAAGTGAGAGAAAACAGAAAGGGGAAGTAAGAGAAGCTCCGGAGACTAGTACAGTGACTTATGTGCAAAACTGGAGACTTTCAGGACTTAATTGCACATAGAAAATGTACTATGGGAAAGCTGACAGAAAACAGAGAAAGGGGACTAAATTGTGCACTAAGTTAAGTGGTACAAGTGAAACCACAAGCTTAAGGATGGCATTGTTGGCCATGCAAAATTTTATGATGGCTAGTCCAAGACTAGACCATTTTTGGGAGACAACAATGATTGCTAGTCAAATTCTTGTCTACCACTAGTGTACTATTCACTAGTTACTAGTTAAGCTAACTAGTCATTAGTTTAGTTACATGGCCGGTTTTACAAGGGTACTTATGACATCTTGGTACTTGTGTTTATCATGTGCTTGGCATAATGGGCCAAGAATTGACTTGAGTGTCCATTTAACCACAAGTTTAAGGGTGGCATTGTACTTATATGGGCTTGGAAGACTACTTTGCACCATGCAAAATTGTGGAAGGCAAAGTTGGCATTCTAGCCAACTAAAAACACATGACTTTCGGCCGAAATCAAGTCCAAGGCCATTTGTTCATTTCGGGCTTGCTTGTTCTTGTTAAACCGAGAGTGTTCTTGAGAGTTCTTTCACATTTTGGCTTTGAAATCCAAGATTCTTGAAGATACTTGAAGGATTCAAGCTTGGAGAAGAGTGTTTCGGCTTGTGCTTGCTTGGAATCAAGCTTGGTTCTTGAAGATTCAAGGAAACCGAGCTTAATTGAGCTAGGGTTTTGAGGTAATGTCCATGTCTCCTTGAATTCATGGTAGTTCTTCCATGTACAAGGAACCTAAGTGCTCAATTGAAGATGTATTAAGTCAAATGAGCAAGAAATGCTTCGGTTTGGAAGTGAAATGCTGGCCGAATGAATTGGATGAATGAACATGGTGTTCTTCTTCTTAAAGATGGATATATTTATCCATGTTTGATGCTTGATATTACCGATGTAATCTTGTGATAGGTTGTTGGGGTGAAGGACACCAAATTTGTGGAAGTTAGTGTGTTGGCCGAAAGGTGAATTTGAGGTAAATCATGTTCTACCTCTAACTACATGGCATTGATGCCAATGAGCTTTGATTATTGATGATATAGTGAATGTATGTTGGGTTGGAATGATGAAGAACAAATGTGGGTGAAATTGGATTTTATGGCCAAAAGCTTGAAGTGGTATAATTTAGTGTCCATTACTTGAGTACATGGTAATGATGCCATGAAACATGTTTAGTGGTGATTTGGTGATTATATGATGAACTAAATTGATGAAGCACATTGTTATGTGATTATGGGCATTTTAGCTGAGAGCTAAACTTAATGTGAAATAGTGTGTTTTACTTGGTTACATGGTAATTGTGCCATGAGCAAGCTTTATGGCTGATTACATGATTATGTAATGAATTAGAAGGATGGATAGTATAACTATGTGAAGGTGGGCACTTTGGCCGAGAGCTTAAGTGTGTGTATTGTAGTGTCCTTCATAGAAATCATGGTAGTTAATCCATGGGTTTGTGTTGTTAATGCCTATGTATTGTTATGGTAGGCATTGTGGTTGAAGGGCACTTGGACATTTGAAGTTGGCTTGAGACCGAGAGCTATTGAGGTAGGGTTCACTGGCACTTGACTTTGCTTGGTAATGTACACCATGATTCAAGTGTCTAGAGTGGCTAAGTGATGGTTAAATGTGCCATATGACCTTAGTTGCTTGATGGGCTTAATGCTTATACTTGGTTGTTTTGTTGATTAGCTAATTAACTATGGTACATGTACTAGAAATGCAAGTAAATGTGGCCTATTTGCTTGGCATTTTGGGAGCTCCAAATGGAAATGGTGTATTGGTAAGTTTGTGTGCAAGAAATGCACATGGGTACATGTATGGCTTATATGGCTGAGAGCAACATTGTGGAGTGTGTGTGTGTACTTGTGTGCTTTGGTGGTTCCTTGTGCATGCTAACCCCACTTATGAAATATTTGACTTATTTATCTGTCTTGTATATGTATATGCCTGTTTTTCTTGTCTTGGTGTTTGTTTTGCAGGTTGAGCTAACTAATGGGAGGTTAAGCTTTGAGTGATTACTCATCTTAACTAAATAGACTCAATATGAGTTGTATATGTTTTAAGTGATTCCTACTGAGTTATATGCTCACTGCCCATCCTTTATTTTTCAGGCAAGAATATTCGGCCTGAGTAGTGCTAAGCTGCCTTGTGTGTGTGCTTAGTGTTTATTTGCTTAGTTACCAAGGTATGTGCCAATGTGTGCTTGGCGTAGCATTTTGGTTTCATTACAAGTCTTATTTACCTATGGTTGGCCTAGACTTATGTTTTAAGTTTGCAGGCTGTAGAGTGGGAACTGTCTAGGAGAGCATGGATACTTGGACTTTAGCTCTGATTGTGGTATTCACCTTTATGACCATGAATATGGCCATAGGTTTGGTGTTGCAGTGTGTACTTCTGTATGGGATTCTCAAGGTTTTATTTGACCATTAAGAGTATGGTCTCGGGTTGTATGTAACTTGGCATGAACAACTTATGGATGCTTGGCATATACAGCCATGGTAGATACTAGGTAGACTACCATTTTGATTTGTATATATGTGTAGTCTTGGATACCTAGTTTGTGGATGTTTTGTGGATTTTGGATGCCAAGTTATGTATGGACTTATGGATGGCATTATGCTTGCCTATGTATGCTGGATATTATGGGCCAAAGTTGCCACTTTTATGTGAATGCTTATGGACCTAGTTATGTGGAACTGTTGTGCATAATGGTATGTACATTAGTAGGCCGAGAGCATCATGCATTTTTACTTGTTGTTTTCAAAACCTAAACCAACCTTGTGGGCTTCTTGGTTGCCATATAGTTAGTACACTTGATGCACACCATGTATGTACTTAAATTGCATTTAAGTGTTGCCTTGCTTGTTGTGCAAGTTAGGGGTTTTGGGCCTTGCCCTTGCTGCAAGTTGTTAATGGACCTTTGTTAAAGCCACCTGGGCCACCTCCCAGGCCTCTTAACTTAAGAAAATAAGACTTAAAAGTTGCCATTACTTGCTTGGCCAAACCAAACACTTTGAGATTAAATATTGAGTTTGGGGGTTAAATTAGCAAATGATAGGCCAGGGCCTGAGTGAGGTGTGACACCCCCTCTTACCCTATTGAGAAACTGACTTGGGTGTCGGAGGCTCCTCCCCGGAAAAACACCCCGGGGACCTCCTAACCCTTTCTTCTGAGTATTTTCAGGCACACTCCTCTGGCAAATCTCAGCACACGGCGATCTCCTTCTCAGGAAGTCCCCATCGAAGTCTCCATGTCTTCCAGCGAAGATGTCTCTGGGCATCATTTGGCGTCGTCTGTGGGAAACCACCCTCAGGTAGCCGTCGTTAAGACTCGGCGTTCTAAGGACAAGGGACTCCCGAAGTCCCCGTCCGCGCCTGAAGTCCAACCGGCTACTGAGCAAACCCTTCCAGGGACTTCCATGCCTGAGGAAGATCGTCCTCTAGTCATCACCATGAACTTTCTACGTGACTTCCAACGTTCTGTTGTAGCCGAAGTAGCGCAGCAGATAGACAAAAGGTGGCCGCAGCAAGCCCAGGCCCTAAGACCCCTTTCGCCAGCACACCCTCGGGGGAAAAGCCCTAAGTCAATTCATCGTAGTTCGGGCAGCAGAGACCCACGAGAGGAGTCTTCAATGGAAAACAGGCCCATCGGGGCAAGGCGGGTGGGGCAAGTAGGGTCCGGATGACCCAAAGCCCCACGCCGAAGGAGCTCGTCACCTGAGGCGAAGTCCCCATCCCCCCAGCGCCGAACTCATTCCCCGAAGAGGTATCGACAATCTCCCTGCCCTGAAGAAGAACCTAGCGCCACGCTCCTTATGGAAAAGATATTGGCGAGGTTGGACAGAGTGGAAAAGCAAGTGGCCCGCAAACCTGTCTGGACCAGGCTGAATGGGACCTTCTGCGGGGATGAGTCCCCGTTCACCCAAGCCGTAGTTGAGGTAGCCATGCCAGGTGACTTCAGAGTACCTCGGCTGGAAACTTATGATGGCCGTACTGATCCGCAGGCCCATCTGACCAAATACAGACGCAGCATGATGATGCACGGTGCCGATGACTCCACCTTGTGCAAATGTTTTGAATTCACTCTCACAGGACCAGCAACAGCCTGGTATAACTCATTGGCCCCAGGAACCATCACGGAGTTCCAGGAGTTATCCACGGCCTTCACACAGCAGTTCATCGGTAGCAGGCCAACGGCGAAGATGCCGGTTCAGATGTTTGACATAGCACAGAGAAACGGAGAGACCATCCGTAACTATGTTGAAAGATTTAATAGAGAGGCCTTGAGTGTGCCAGACTTTTGGCCCGAAATACGCATTGTCGCCATGATGAGGGGCCTTCGGAGGGACTCACAGCTGTTTTACAAGTTCTACAAGGACCCCCCGGACATGCTTGGCGAATTTTACCGAAGGGCCGAACAGCACATGACGGCCGAAAAGCTAAGAATGGGTGGACCGAAGTCAGATCACACCCGGGCCGAAGGGTCCAGCCAGCAAAACCGGTATCCGACCGAGCAGACAGACCGACCTCGCAGATCGAGAGGAAGGAAACCCCCCAACTTCACACCCTTGAACACCACGAGGACCAACATCCTCATGGCGATGGAAAGACAAGGGAGCCAGATTCAGCAGCCAAGAGCCATGACCGCTGATAACAAAAAGAATGTAAAGAAGTTCTGCCAGTTCCACCGCGACCACGGTCATGACACCGAAGACTGCTTTCAATTAAAGAAATACATAGAGTCGCTGATAAAACTGGGGCAACTTCGGCGTTACCTGCGGATGCCTTCCCCGAAAGGGAGGAAAGAGGAGGAAGGAAAGGCAGAAGATGAGGACTACTACTCCGATAGGCGGAGAAACCGAAGTCCGAAGAGGCGCCCTCCACCTCCGGCAGGAGTGATACAAACAATCATGACGGGACTTCCATCCTCGGAAAGGAAGAGGAAGGCCAGGGAAATAGCAGTCATGGAATACCAGAGTCCGGCGAAGAAAGTGGTCCGAAAGGATGGTTCCGTCGTCATCTTTCCCCATGACGATCTGCTGCTGGTCATGGCGAGGATAGGAAATTAGGACGTCAAGAGAGTGTTGCTTGACGATGGATCAAACGCCGACGTCCTGTTTTCACACCTGCTGCCAAACTTGGGCATATCTAGCAGCGACCTTAAGCCTGTCACCTCACCTACATTTGGGGTAGGACCATCTGAGCTGCCTGTCCTCGGATGGATCGATCTCCCCTTAATGCTGAAAGGGACTTCAGTAAATGGAACTGTTGAGTTATACGCCTCCACGATGGCAAGGTTCATTGTCATGGATGTCCCTTCGTCGTACAGCGCCATCCTCGGAAGACAAACACAGGGAAATTTGCACATTCGCCCTGATGTGAAGTACTTGACTATTACCTTTGCCGCCAAGGAAGGAGATGCTGAAATCTTCATAGATCAGGGCGAAGTAAGGAAGGTGTTCGTCAAAGCACGAAAAGCTCCAGCAAGCAACTTCGCGCAAGCTGTAGAAGCAAAAGCACCAAAAAAGGGCGAAGAAGAAGATCCCACGAAAGCGGAAAGGGAAGAAATAGAGCTTGTCCCAGGCCAAAACACGCGCATAGGGAAAAACTTGGCCGAAGGTGACAAGAAAAAACTTGTATCTTTTCTACTGACAAATAAAGATCTGTTTGCTTACTCGCCGAAAGATATGCCAGGGGTAGACCCTGACGTAATACAGCACAGTGTTAAAGTAAGCCTGGAAGTAAAACCTGTCCGGCAAAAGAAACGGGGCATCTCAGTCCATAAAAACAATTTCATCAAAACCGAAGTACAGTGCTTGCTAGACGCTGGTGTCATCAGGGAGGTCAAGTACCCCGAATGGCTAAGCAATGTGGTAGTTGCCACAAAAGAAGGTAGCAGTAAGCTTCGGATGTGCATCGACTTCAGAAACTTGAACAGTGCTTGCCCAAAAGATTCGTATCCTCTCCCACCAATAGACCAATTGGTAGACTTAACCACCGAATATGGGCTCCTAAGTTTCTTAGACGCCTTCAGTGGGTATCATCAAGTAAGGATGGACCTCGAAGATGAGGAGAAAACTGCCTTCATCACCGAGGGAGGGACATACTGTTACGTCAGAATGCCCTTCGGGCTCAAAAACGCAAGAGCCACTTACCAGAGGTTGATGAGCAAGGTCTTTAACAACCAAATAGGGAGAAACATGGAAGTATACGTCGATGACATGATAGTCAAGAGCAAACTGCCTGACGACCATGTTGCAGACCTGGAGGAAACTTTCCACCAACTCAGGGCCTTCGGTATTCACCTTAATCCCGAAAAGTGCATCTTCGGAGCAACCTCGGGTATATGGTATCAGAAAGAGGCATTGATGCCAACTCAGAAAAAATTAAGGCTCTACTCGAGTTCCGAACTCCTACCACAATAAAAGATGTGCAGAGACTCACCGGAAGGATAACCTCCGTTAGCAGGTTTATTTCCAGATATGGAGACCGATGTCGACCATTCTTCAAAGTCCTCACTAAGGCAGCAAAAAAGGAGGACAACTTCGGGAGCAATGATTATCCTTGGGGTGAAGACTGCCAAAAGGCCTGGGAGGAACTCAAAACCTACTTAGCCGGCCTGCCCACCTTGCGGCAACCTCGTGAGGGAGAGCCCCTCGTATTATACCTCGCCGTCACAGAAAAAGCCGTAAGCTCGGTCCTTGTGAAAGAGGAGGGGGCGAAGCAATGGCCGGTCTATTACGTGAGCAAGTCCCTGCATGGCGCCAAAGTCAGGTATCCTTTGTTGCAGAAAGCTATATATGCCTTGGTGCTAGCAGGAAGGAGGCTGCGACCATATTTTCAGGCTCACCCTATCATTGTCCGAAGCAGCCTACCCTTGCGCGATGTCATGAAAAAAGTTGATCATTCGGGAAGGCTTTCCAAATGGTGCATAGAGCTTGGCGAACACGATATCACTTATGAACCTCGAAAAGCCATAAAAGCTCAGGCTTTGGCAGACTTCATTGCCGAGGTACCCACCACCGAGGATAGCCATCCAGATCCAAGCGAAGGTGAGCCAAAAGGGACTTTGTACGTCGACGGAGCCTCGGGGTCCGAACACCAGGGAGCTGGGGTAATTATCAGGGGTCCCGAAGGCCTTGAAGTAATGAAGGCTATCAAATTCAGCTTTAACATCACCAACAATGTGGCTGAGTATGAAGCACTCATAGCAGGATTGCGCCTAGCCAGGAGAATTGGTGTGCGAAATCTAAAGGTCCACAGCGATTCCCAGCTAGTAGTTCGGCAAACGGCAGGAGGCTATGGAGCGAAGGACCCAACCTTGGCAAAATACCATGAACTGGTGGCAAAACTCATCCGAGAGTTCGACACCATACGAATCAAAAATGTACCTCGACGGAACAACGCCGAAGCAGACTGCTTAGTGAAGTTAAAAACATACACCAAGGTACTAAACCGCCCGAGCATCGAAGTACTGAGCATAGTGACTTCGGGAAAAGGCTGGAAAAACACGATAAAAAGGTATCTTGTAGACAACACGCTCCTCGAAAACCCCAGCGAAGCCGCAAAAGTGCGAAGACGCTTCGGTCGATTCTTCTTAATTGGCGAAGAGCTATATCGGCTGGGATATGCAAATCCGTTACAGAGATGTGTAGGCGAAGAGGATACTGAAATGATCCTCAAAGAACTTCACGAGGGGGCCTGCGGTTCACACATCGGAACCGATGCCCTGGCAGCAGTGATACTTCGCCAAGGATATTTTTGGCCTACCCTGAGAAAGGACGCTAGGCAGTTCGTCCAGAAATGCGGTAATTGCCAAAGACACTCGAAAATCCAGAGGATACCCTCGGAAATGGTGACTTCGGCTGACTATCCTTGGCCCTTCGCCGTTTGGGGCATAGACCTCATAGGACCACTCCCAACAGCGCCTGGAGGCATGAAATTCTGCGTGGTAGCAGTAGACTATTTCTCTAAGTGGGTCAAGGTAGAACCATTGGCGACTATCTCTGCAAAAGAAGTGCAGAAGTTCGTATGGAAAAACATTGTATGCAGATTCGGCATACCGAGGGTACTCGTAGCTGATAATGGATCCCAGTTTATAGATAAAGGGTTCCAGGAATTTATCAGTAACCTCAGAACAAAAATGCACTTCACCCCAGTAGCTCATCCCCAAAGCAATGGCCAGGTAGAAGTATCTAACAGGACCATAAAAGATGGTCTGAAAAAGAGATTGGGGGAAGCAAAAGGGAAATGGCCAGGAGAGCTCCAAAGTGTATTATGGAGCTACCAAACAACACCCCGAAGAGCCACAGGGGAAACACCTTTTTCACTCATTTTCGGTACAGAGGCCATCATCCGAGTCGAGGTAGTACAACCATCAGTCCGAGTGCAAGTTTTCGATGAAAGTGGAAATGACCTCGGCCTAAGAACCAAGCTCGACCTCGTTGCCGAACACAGAGAAATAGCCGAGCTGAGAAGAAAAGCTTTTCAGCAAAGGGTGGCCGCGGCTACAAACTTGCGCGCTAGGCCAAAAGGAATAAAGGAAGGAGACCTCATTCTCCGAAAGGCTGAATTTGCACCACGGAGGCCATCCCACGGGGTATTTCGCGCGAACTGGGAAGGTCCCTACCTGGTTCTTGCTGAAGTACGAAAAGGGGTCTATAAGCTCGGCGATTTCGAAGGTGTAGAGTTGAAAAATACATGGCATTCGAACGCCTTGAGAAAATTCTATGCTTAGGATTTCGGCAAAAAAGATTGTGCTATGCAAGTTAGCAAAATTTTCTCTAAGTACAAAAAACTATCTTGAGCATAAGTGGTGCAAATTTCGCCAAAGCGACCGAATAAGCGAAGATATTATTTTCCAAATTCTCTTGAGCAAACATGTTCGGGACAACGGAAAAAAGGCTTGCAAAAGACTTAGCCAAGATTATTGAGCATAAGTCGTCATAGTCAAAATTTCGCGAAGAAGGTCGCCGTACTAAGCGAAGATGAGTTTTTCCGAAGTTCTTTGAGCAAACGAATTCGGGACAAAGGAAAATGAATAGATCTCGCAAAAAGACTTAGCCAAATTTTCTTTATTGAAATAAAAGTGCTTACAAAGAAAGGAGTGCCAAAAGAAGAAGTCCGAAAAAGAAGAAAATGAAGGCAAAAGGACCCTGAGAAAAACTAAGGATTCCCGGCGTCTTGAGAGCCACCAGCTCCCGCGTCCTTCTCCACCACTTTCGGCACTGGGAGCGAGGAGGGCAGGTTCAGGTGCTCAATCTTGGACCAAGACCACCGAGGCCCCTCGGGAATGTTCAGGGCCTCCAAGAAAGAGAGGTCCAGATCTGGGAACCTCTGAAGAACTTGGTGTCGGGCGAGGCAAAATCCGTCCTGAAAACCAACTTTGGTCATCTGGTCGGATTTATCCTTCTCGACACCAAGGTCCTCAAGGTCTTTCGTCAGATCTGCAACCTCCTGCTTCAGTGCCTTCATCTTCTTCTTCCTCGGCTCCTTCTTCAAAGAATCGACCTCGGTTTGGAGCTCGGCCTTCTCAGCAAGCGCCTGCGCCAGGAGAGCCTCAGAGTCCGACTTCTCCTTTAGATGCACCTCATTCGCCGAGATCAGCTCCGCCACTTGGGAGCCGAGGTCAGAGATCTTCTGGGAGGAGTCCTTCAAAAGTTCTTATTTTTCTTTCTGGAACTCCCCCCGAAGGCAGCAACCTCCTTCTCTGCAGCATCAGCCAGCTGCAGGTTCTTCTTAGCCAATTCCGAACACATGGCCTTAGTTTTGTCAATAACCTCCATGGCCGAGGTTCGAAATGCTGTCTGCCTGGCTACCCGAACTCTGAGGTAGCCGGCATACCCCAGCAGCTGCAAAGGGGTAAAGGCGAGGTCAGTAAGACAAAAAGAAGGCTAAGTACTTAAAAAAAAAATTTGAAGGGAAAAAAGATGGGCGTGAAGCATACCTGGGCAGCGTGCTCGGAAACCTTCGCGGCAAGGGAATCGTCACCCGGATGAGCTTCCATAATAGCCCTAAAGGAGCCCTCAGTAATCATCCCCTTCGTTATCTCTCTGGCCATTTGCTGGCAGTCTCCGGAGTACAGATTCATGTCCTCCGTAAATGACCAGAAAGGCTCCTTCGGGATTTTCCCTTGCAGGACTTGAGCATCACGAAGGGCTCGCTTCCGGGCATGTTCGGCCAGCCAGCTCGAAGTAAGTGACTCCCCTGCACGGCAAAAACAAGAAGCTGGTCAAGGCAAGTGCATTCCAAAAAATTAAAAAAAGTGAAAACATAACACTTTGCCTGAGAAAGCGAACCTGGGGGCACCTCGACGACGTCGTTGCTAGAGTCCAGGGCCTCCTCGGTGGAGATCCCCTTTCCTTTGCGTTTGCGCCGCTCCTCGGCAGAAGGAACCTCTACCACGGCATCCAGAAGAGTCTGTGACGGGGTAGGGCTCTGAGGAGGGACGTCGGTCAAGGGGACGTCGGGACCGACCTTGGTCGAAGGAGCAGCAGCAGCCTCAGGCTCTTCGCCCACCTCCTCGGGAATTTCCGGCAAAAGATGGGGCGCGGTCCTCTTCACTTGCTTGGCCGAGGACAGCCCGGCACCAATAGTCTTCCGTCTTCGGGAGATGGCTTTCTTCGTTTGTTCACCTTTCTCGGATTGACCGAGGAAAAGTGATTTGTAAAAGGCAGCGGTGTCGTCGCCCATCTCTGGAAAAGAAAAAAGACATCAGCGCAAGTCCAAGATGAAATTATAACAAAGGGATTTGGAGATGACTTACTTTCGTAAAAATCTTCGTAAGATTTTTCCTCCCGAGGAAGTTGCACCAACCAGGAATCCTTCCCGGCAATTGCGGGAGCCGACATCCCGAGGTCCGTCTTGTGCTCCTTTACCACCTTTAGCTCCCGAAGGATCTCTTCGGTCATCAGCTTCCAGTTAATAGGAAAAGGGTAAAGAGGGCGCGCAGGGACCTCAGAATCCCAGTCAGAGACTTCTCGGATCCGTCTATCGAAGTCCGCAAAAATAGGTGCCAACTCGGGAGTCAGCAGTATTCTCGGATCTACGACATCCATCTCCAGCCTTCCCCAAGCCCACTTGGTCGGAACATGCGACCAGGCCTCCTCCTTCTTCATGAAGAAAAATTTTTGTTGCCACCCTCGCCAGCTGTCCTTGTTGGCGAAGGTGAACTTATATTTTTTGCTCCCTGATCCCCGAGGTAGCATAAAATAGAAGCCACCCTTTGGGACCACGAAGAGCTTATAGTACTGCAAAAAGAGGATAAAGTGTGGCTCTATTTTGAAGACGCCACACATGCAAAGAAAAGTGTTGAAGTAGCAGTACATGTTCGGTGGAAGTTGGTTTACGGCAATGCCATGGAAATGGAAAAACTCGCAAACCATCTTCGGCTGAGGGTACCGAAGTCCAGCCTTCAGCTGGGCTCGAAAAATAGTAACCTCGTCACTACGGTTTGAAAAGCTGAATTGGTCCGAACGTGGCAACCTCGTGGTGGCATAAGAAGGAAGGAAGAATTTTTTCTTCCATTTTTCCAATTTTTTAGAGGTGGTGCAACAAGGGTGAGAAAGAAGAGGTTGCCAGCTCTCGAGAACAGGCATGATTGGCTGAAACATGAGTTTGGAAAATGGCAAAAACAAGTTTGGGAAAGCTTGAAAAAGCAAAAATCAGAGGACTCTGGAGAACAAAATCGCACCGAATGATTTGCCGAAGTCCGGATTTGAAGACGCCGTCGTGAAAGGTGACCGGAAAAAACTCTGTTAATAGCGCCGCCGTGAAAAACAGGAAAAAACACAAGAGTAGTTGAGGGACAGAGGAGAGCAAAAGCAAAAGCAAAAGGAGGTTATGACGGAGTGAGAGTATATATAGGCCGAGAGGGGGTAAGCGAATTGGCGTCATAAGTGCTGTACGAAGGTGAACCGTCGCCATAACTGCTCACTATGCATAAAAAGACGCACTCGCTGTGACCGATGCAACCCTGGCCAATGACAAACGTGCCACGTGTCAGCAGTCCCGCCAAAAGGGGAACACGCTTTCTGACAAATGGCGCGCCGCTCCAGACTGACACGCCTGATTACGAGACGCGACGTTCCAATAGCCTACAAAAGTAAAAGAAGTAGGTTACCTTGGGGACATAAAAAATAGGCTATGATTGAATAGCCTATGTCTTTGGACAGAAGGTGCATCTTCGGCAAAAAGTGCTACACCCAAGGCCCCGGAGTACTCCCTTGGAAAGCTGGCAAACCGAAGTTCTCACTTCGGCTTTCCGGAGGGGGGCTTGTGATAGCCGAAGGACTATCTCCTCTCTCAGAATCTACTTCTTACCAAAGATCATCTCCGAGCAAGCCTGGCGTCATCCAAAGGAGGTACCATGACCTACCTTGGAAGAAAGGAAGCCGAACACCTTGATCTCGGGACTTCGGCCATAAGGCCAGGAATCTCAGAACCATTGCCGGCTCCCTCGGAGGGCCGAAACGGATTGCCTTCGGGAATAATTAACCAGCTGATACAAGCAGGAGAGAACCTCCCCAGAGACAGGACCTCCGAGGTAGGGAGTTCCCCAAAAGTGGAAATCCCGAACAGAGAGCATAACTCCCGAAGAAGGGCAACCGTGTCAAAGAGCGACCTCTCCCAGGGGACCTCAGGAGTACGGCATGAGCATTTAAGGAGCCTCTGACATGTCGCCTCAAATGGCGATTTGACACGCCGACGCCGTCCAGGTCTTGTCACGACCTGTCTTGGACCAAGGCTCGAGGAAGCCTACAAACAGCTACTTGTCCATTACAGAGAAGATCCGACCGAACACGTGTCGCGATTTGAACGGGCCGGGCATTCCTATAAATACCAAGGAACAGACCCTGGCTTCGACTCCCTCTCTTTGAGAAAACAGGCAAGGCCACTGAAATCTTTAGTGCTCCTCCTCTTACCCTCTTGAGAAATTGACTTGGGCGTCGAAGGCTCCTCCCCGGAAAAACACCCCAGGGACCTCCTAACCCTTTCTTCTGAGTATTTTCAGGCACACTCCTCTGGGAAATCTCAGGTCACGGCGATCTCCCTCTTAGGAAGTCCCCATCGAAGTCTCCATGTCTTCCAGCGAAGATGACTCTGGGCATCAGTATGATGTATGATGTATGTTTAGCACTAGTATCATATTAGGAGCGCTTGTAACAAGAATTAAAATAGAAATATGTTAGGACCGCCTAAATAAACTCGTTAGTACCATGTTTAGGGCCGGCGAGAAAAACACTGCTAGTACCATGTTTAGGTCGACAAGCTCGCTAGCAACGTGATGAGATTGAAGGAAACTGTTAGTGGCATGTTAGGGCCGTAATAAATTACTATAAGCCAGTAGATAAATGATTAGGAGTGTAAATGCTAAATGACAAACTTAGAAAGAATTCATGAAAGAGGACATGAACATATATCATAAATACACTTAAAAGAAATATCATTGATTGTCATGTCATCATGGAACACTAAGGTAAGATAACAAGATAAAAGAAATAAAATGCATTAGAATCATGGCACTTTACTAAAAAGGGCTAAATAAAATGAGTTACGATCATGCATCAATTGGCTGTTGCATATGATTGATGATTGTAATACACAAGACTGCATTAAATAAAGGATTCGAGGAGTAAAATAAAACACGAGGCATGCATGGTTGGCGATGGACCATATCTGCATGACCTGACAAGCCGTAAATTTAGACGAGAGGTTCGAAATGGATGATTCGAACCCGAGAGGTATGCTAGGGTGGCAGCGGACCGTCCCTAGTCATGACCCGATATTGACACGGAGTATGAAGATATGATTTGTGCGCTGCCAGACCATAGCTAGCGAGGGACCATGCTTATGGCTGGTATCACAAGAGGCTCTACCTCGGCGTAGGTATCCCGAGAGGCTCTGGCTTGGTGGCATCCCTAGTGGCATTGCCTAAGAGTTATCCTGAGAGTGGGTGATGTACACACTCACCACCCTAGGTTCGTTCGACGGCATTTAAGTATTGGATTAAATTATTGATCAATAAGATATGATTTAATCGGTAAAAGGAATAAGGCATATGCATGGTAGTTCAAGCATGCTAATAGGATTTTGATATTGATGTTATGATGATGTACAAAATTGTTCTTTAATTAAATTGCTAGAAATTAAAGTTTATTATTCATTGTTGTTTGTTGCGGGAATATTAGGACCCACGTGATGGGCTTGATACTTCTCCTTTACTGAGCAAGTTGTGCTCACCCCTCATTCTAACATGTTTTCTTAGGTGAGTACTATGAGGAGACAGAGTACACTGAACCATATAATGAGGTTCAAGATGTGGAGCAGATTGAGTGAGGGTACACTGTAGCCCCTCGAAAGTAAAATTGGCTGGGACTGGGTTTCAACTTTGTGTTATTTGATTTCTAAAGAAACATATGGTTTGTTTAAATTGGCACATTATCCGCATATTAGTTTTCCTGAGATTGTCACTTAACTACTCTGATTTCGTTTAATACTCTTATGGTTTGGAAAATAATTTAAAATAAAATGTTTTACCTCATATTTCTTAAATTATTTTTAATTAAATGCTTTATAATTCCGGGAATTTAAGATATCTTTTAAAATTAAGGTTCATAAAATTTAGGGGCGTTTCTTGGTTCCCCAGACCAAGTAACCTCTCTAATCGGACTACTTGGCCCCTGGCCAAGTAGCCTCTCGAATCCAGGATCAGTCCTGGTAGACGATGCATGTGCATACCCACTATGTCACACCATCGTGGTCCCGGGTCAGCTCTGATACCATCTATAACGACCCAAGTCCAGAACCGGTCAACAGAACACCTGCCCACACCACATGGGCTATTCTTTGGAAAAGGATAAGCGCTAGGTACTTAGGAATGGACTCTCAGTATAAGGAAGTTCCCCCGTCCCATACCAGCGGACTTAACCACATACTTTGAACCAAACCAGGCTCTGATACCATCTGTAACAACCCAAGTCCAGAACCAGTCAACGGAATACATTTAGAAAAGGATAAGCACTAGGTACTTAGGAATGGACTCTTAGTATAAGGAAGTTCCCCCGTCCCATACCAGCGGACACAACCACATACTTTGAACCAAACCTGGCTTTGATACCATCTGTAATGATGTAAATCCAGAACCGGTCAATGGAACACCTGCCCACACTACATGGGCTAACCTTTATGAAAAGGATAAGCGCTAGGTGCTTATGTTCTGGAATTGGAGCCTATATATCCACATAAGGCTTCCCACAATTCACCCATGTGGGACATGGGGGTGTTACACAAACAAAGGAGGATAATATTGGAATAAGGGTTTTTGGGTTCAAATTCTACACTAATTAGGTGAATGGAGATTGGACTATGTGTTGTATTTCGTATTTTGCTACTGAAATGAAAAAAACTATTGTTTGGAAATAAGATGACAAATTTTCTTGTTTTTAGACAAGGAAGTGGGTATTTTTTTGTAGATTGATGAACCATTTCTAGCTCAAGTAAAAGGAAGAGTGCACCAAAGGGAAATACGGAAAAAAATAGAGCAGCAGTTAAAACCCATGATGCCAGTTTTTTCCTGGCTATGGTTTTGTTCTAATGTGGCAATCCATGATACATCTCAAGATCGTGAGTATGTGCCCCCTACTGCCTAGTTTCTTCATTTTCTTAGAATTCCATAGTCTTCCATGTTTCTACGATTTATTTGTTAACATGTAAGTTAGCCTCATTTTTGTTCTATGATTTTTTAAATGACTAGTATTATTAAACAAAAATTTTATTTTTGTTTTTATTCATTGAACTTCTAGCACATGTTCATTTGTAAAATTCATGTTTAAGAGATTTCTAGGGAATGTTTGGCAAGAGATTTATTAAGAACAAGATTGATTAATATTTAGATGTTTAGGAAATTCATTTATGGTTCTAGCTTTTTATGTCATTTCAACCACTAAATGAAGACATGAAATGATGATGTACTATCCATTTTCTTGATGCAAGTGGCTACAACTCCCGGGAAATATCTTAACCAAGATTTACAAAAATGAACTTAATGACCTATTTCTATTTGCAACATTTTTTGGATTTTTATATGGCCTCATATTTGAATAAATTGTGCACTACATATGCTATCATAATGTTTGGCCCAATTGAAAATGATCTAATAAGGTTTAGCTTTAGGCTTTAGATATCTTGTAAAATGTGGATAATTTTAATGTATAGAGGGCAAAGTATAACTTTTATTTTTTGATGGGTTGAAATAAAAGATACACAAAACTAACATGGCCAATCTATATAAGAAGGTTATGGCCCCCAAATCATATGTGCTAAGATTCTCTCTTCAGTTTCTGCCTTTTTTGAGTCCTCATCATTAAATAGTGTAAAGAGGAACTCTTGTGTACTGATTTGAAAGACAACAAGCCAGGAAGATCCTTGCTCTAGAATATTCAATGGATCCATGTATGCTTCTAGTTTTACTTTTGGTTTGGTCTTGATGATAGAACACAAATGTTCTTTGGTTTTATGATTGATTAATTTGATTCAAGGAATCAAATTTTTCTAAAAACTTTTCCTTTTATTGTTTTGAGGATTATTTTCCTTTGCTACTGAATCGTAGAAAGGGATGCCATCTTCTTTTGTTATAATGGAATAATACAATTCATGGTTCACCTTTTGATGCTTTATTCTAAGTAAAGCCAGACATTTGTATGTTAAGGTACTTTCCCTGGTCATAAGTTAAATAAGGTTGCTGTTGTTTTTGAATTCCACTTCTTGATCATGATCTTTACTCTAGAGTAGCAAGTACAAGCCAACAATCATAATTACTCACCCATGATGCTGATCAATATGTTAACTTAGGATTATTCTTTTAGTAAGCTTTCATAAAATGTGTATGATTATTTGAAGTTGAAAAGAATTCGACACTTTGTCATTGCAGAATCTAGAAGGTGGTAAAGGTTTATGAAATATTTCATCCATGCATAACTTTTTGGAGAGGTTGCCTGTAAATTATTATTTTGTATATATTTCCCTTTCCAAATGCATGTCACTTAGTGTCGCGGCCACACTCGTGCCCTTTCATTTGATGGGAAGAAACCATTTCATGTCCTTTGAGTTTTCTCTTGTATTCTTTTCAGCCATCATACTATCAAGTGCATCAATTATATAATATAAATAAATCACATGTCTCATTTCCATCATTTGAGGGGCTTAAGTGTCTCACCCACCAAAGTTGGAGGGGCAAGTTGGCCTGAGTAAAAGTCTAAGGGGTTATGTGTATGAGTTACCAAAGTTTAGGGGCTATTCGTGGTTTTAGGACATATTTATATGTTCAAGTTCCGAGTCACTTATGCATCTAAAACCTATCGTGTGGCTAAGAATTGAATAACAACTTCCAATATGCAATTATGAGCTTTTTTGTGTAAATGATGCAGCTTTAAGCCTTAACGTATAAAGAAAAACCTAGAAGTAAGTTGCTAAAATTCATAGCTACGGGTAGAAAATACCTTATAACTATTTAAGAAATTTTGTAGAAAAATCAGTAGCTTTGCCCATCGACTCAAGTGTGACTTCTTAGCAAATAATGTAATTTTCAGATGAAATTTTATACCGAGGTAACTAAAAGATTTGTGATTTGTTGGGACTTTTAGATTTTCAAAAGTTTACTTGTTGAAAAAGTTTAGAATGTCCAAAGTGGGTTGTTTCTACATAAACTATAGATTTCGTGTTAGACGTTCTTATTTCAATGAGATTTGATGTTTTAAATACTTGATCTTGGAATGTACTAAAACCAGTACCTTGTAATATCTAAGCCTTGGTTTAAGCTTTTGGCTTTTTACACTATATGCATCAATTACACTAGTTCAAGTACATGTAAAAAAATAAGCATGATTCTGCATAATCATAGTCTTGTATCAGTTACAATAGTTACTATGTTGTATGTTACAAAAGTAAACTAAGCGTATGGCCATACTTACAGTTTTATATCATATACATATACAAAATGACAGGTTGACTGCTATAAAATGAATACCAACTATATAGTTGAGATAATTATGATCAGTAGCATAAGCCATCAACTGCAATTGATTTGCACACTCAAGACCAAATAACATGTAACTTTGGTTCTATGCAGAAAACTTCAAAAGAATGCCAAAAGAAAATTTAAGTGTGGGCTAAATAATAATTAGTATGCGAAAGTTCTACCATAAAAGAGAAGTTATCTACTAGGTCAAAACACGCAACTTGAAGTAATGTTTACATAGTAAAAAACTTCAATTGTATGCAGGCATGACTTGAAAATTCATTATCCTGTAGTGGAAGTGACAAAATAGATGGATAAGAAATTCTTATCATTCTTATAAATTATACTTAATTTTCAAAAATTTAGGAAAATGTCATTGTATGTAATTTATATATTGAATGACCTCTTTTGGAGGTCATGAATGATTCTTAGTAAAAAATGGAAATAAATAATCAATGAATCTATAGATAATTAATTAGAAAATGGGACTAACTGTCATGTCTACATATTAAAAACTTTATCTTATAACTCATTTTGAAATAAAATCTTAATTTTTTAGATAAATGATCCAATATAGTTACATTTTGTAAGAATAAAATGCTTTTGAAATTTTTACACTAAATATGGACCCTTGACTATGTTTTTATTTATATAGTATACAAGGAAAAAAAGATTTAAGAATGTTTCTTATAAAGAAAATCAAAGATACTTGAGAGTAAATTACTTGAAACTGCATTCTAAAAAACGACATAGTAGAAGATTAACACAATTAAACAATTGTAAAGCATTTTTTGTACAGTAAAAATATTTGATTTTTTTTTGGAATTGAATTCCAAAAAAATAAATAGGACATGTTTTTGTAAGAGCAAGCAAAAAAAATATGAATTTTATTTCATTTTGTTCGCATTACAAAATAAAAATTGTAAAGACTAAAGCTCTAAAGTTATTAAAGAAGTCAAGGAACATCGCCTCGGGTTGAATGATTTTCCACATGCTCCTTACTTAATTTTTCCGGGAGTTCCCCCAATTTCTTTGGGTAAGCCTAGGGGTGAGGAGGGTGTGTGTTTGGATTTGCCATTAGAATTTATGAGGATGGAGATCCCTTCAAAGAATTTAGTGGGTGAAATTTCTAAAACTAATAAGGTTTAAGAGGTGGGGAAAATTGAAAGGAATGATGAATCTTATTTAGTTTTTTAGGGAGTCCCTCCAATGTCTTTGGATAAATAGAAAGTGATGGAAATTTTTTATGATTGGGATCAATGAGCTTTGGAAATTTTAGAGAGATTTGACAAAGCTAAGAATTAGAAGAAGGGATGTACAAAGAATGGATCTCTACCAAAGGTATTGGCGTTAAATTGTGAAAAGATTGGAATGGAGAATTAAATATTAGGCTCTATTTTTTTCTTCTTTTACAGGTTTTGGTTGATATAACTTTTGGGTCTACGACTTGAAACTTTTATGGTGTTAGTAGGGTGTGTTTATATTGTGAGCACAATGGAGTTTTAGTTTAGATTTTTGGCCTTGGGAGGGAGGTATTTCTCTTTGTTTATTAGGGTTTGTTAGGTTGGCTTGTTCTAATTTCTTTCTATAACGGATGTTTTTGTACTATATTCTTACTATTAATATTATTTTATTTTGTCGTTCAAAAAAAATATATGTTAACATGAGCAAAAGTTTTGAAGTTTCACCAACTTTACCTTTATAAATTACATAAATGTAACCAAGCAACTACTAAACTCTAATGAGTTAAAAAATTTAATGGCTCTCCCTTTCATCTAATTCACAAATAAGCTTATATATAAGTAAGTTTCTTCTAGTAACATCAATTCTCATACTAAATTTCTCATTTTAACAAAACAAAGAAATAACCCCAAGAATATGACAACTCCTAAGTACTTTATGATTTTTTTTGTGTCTTTTTCTTTTTCAATTTCTATAACAAAAGATTAATATAATAATGTCATGTGGCATTATTGGCACGTTTGGTTCATACAATCCCAAATATAAAGTGAATGACTCAATTGAAGTCATGATAAAGAGTATGTTATCATAGTATTAATGTTCAAATATTGTGCACAACACTTCCTAAAATATATTGATTTATTTATTCATAAAATATTTTGCTTAAAATAATTAATCTCAATATGACAGCTCAGATTTGACTATTTTCTTTGTGGGATGACTATAACTTGGAGCTGTACGATTTATTTTTTTGAATATCAAGAAACAAGATTTATTGATGCTAGTCGATTGAGTACCAAAGAATTGCCCAGCAGGTTGTTGAAGAATTCAAGGGAAGGCAAGTCACCCTAGTAAATTTGCTATCACCAACAAAGGTTATGGACCAGTCATACCATGAGCACTTTAATCCTTTACACTTGTTTGCAATCCAAAGAAATGGAAGAGATTGAATAGAGAAAAGTACTTCCTATGAGTTAAAATCCTGCTGCTTGAACAGATGTGCAACAAGCCTTTCCTGAAGAATTTCCAACTGGTCAAGACTTATAAGAGCACTAGAATGCTACCAGGAGAAGACTGAAACCCATACTAAATTCACCTACAAACATCTGGCCAATACATGCCTTGTATCCTTAGGAATGCTACTACAGAGAAGGCAAAGTGAACTGGAGATGTCAAATACTTCTCTAGAGAAAGATTAGATCTAGTTAGGATGTGATATTTGATCGCTTTCTAGTGATACCCACCTTAGGAAATTGGGCCCCCATTGGGCCTAAATGTCATGTTAAAGAAATTAGGCCCATTAAAGGTTTGAAGCCTAGTTTGATCATAAAGGACAGGTGTCCTGGATCCAACAGTTTAAAAGATAACCACTCCATTCAATGGTCCTAAATCTTAGGGCACACCACTCCAAAAGCCTATATAAAGGCATTTATTATCACATTTCATGTATGAGATCACTTTCCTTGGTATTTTCACCATACTAGAGTTATTATTGACTTGAACGTTGAAGTATCTTTTGCAGGTCTTCACATTTCCCTCGCCAAGGTGTACTCGTGCAACAAACCAAGATCCCGGACCTTTAGATCGTATACTGAGGAAAGTGCATCATCATTTGGCGCCCAATGTGGTTTATCCATGAGCACGTACTTGGACCCTATTACTCCTAGAAAGGAGGTGCAGCATTTGAATACTCATCCAAAACCTCTAGACAAGGTGGCGGGAAAAGCCTTCCTTATTGATAAAGTAGAAGGAGCAAATAACAACAGTTCAGCATCTACATCACCAAGCCGTGCACTTGAAACTGAAAGTGGTAAAGCAAACACACAATTCTACCAAAGGCAGTTGATACAAAATACCCCATTTCTTTACAAGAATAGAGTATGAAAATATGAATGCCCAGTTGACAAGTAAGCTAGATTCAATCACGATTGTCATGGCTAAGTATTTTGTGTAGCCCCCTCAGCAAGCAAAGGCACCACCCATGCCTTGGAACAACTTTCATTATCTTTACACACAAGGAGTCCAATCCCATAGTGATGGTACTAGCATTAGAACCCAGATCCAGAGCTCGATAAAGGGTGTCCTGAACTTTTCCTTTCCTAGCATCGGTAGCATGGCCTCTAGAGGGCACGCTACACCATCATTCCAAATCCCACTAGCTTCTCTAGAACCGCCATCCTACCAGCCCATACCTCCATTCAAGCATACCATCATCCAACCATCTCAAGAATTCCTTCCAGTGACAATCTCACCAATACCAAGGGTGCCACCAAAGACTTTTCTTCCCTATAACATTAGAGACAATAGCCATTCAGCTTATGCACATTATTATTGGCTGGTGTTTCATATTAGACTACCTTCGCGCACCCAGCCACCATGGCAATAACTAGTATGCCCCCATTGGCACAATATGCGTACCTTGCATCTTTGCACCAGCCCATGGCCGCTACCTCAGACCCTGCTACAGTAGTAGCACTTCAAGCCATTCAAAACACCATTACTCACATGTAGTGGCAAATACAAAATCTAACTCAGACTAGCCCAAGGAAGCAAGGAAGACACCCTTTTATTGCTGAACTCATGAATGAGCCAATACCAGAGAAAATAAAAATCCCTCATTTTGAACCATATGACAGGACTGGAGACCCCACGGATCACCTTAGCCATTATGAAAATATTATGATTGTGGCTGGTTTCTCATATACGGCTATGTCTCAAGCCTTCCTAACAACATTCATGAGATATGCCCGAACGTGGTATTCTGGTCTTGAAGTAGAATTTATAAGTTCGTGGGAAGATCTCAATAAGGCTTTCACGGACTACTTCCTTGGGAGGAAAGGTTGCATGCGTGCCAACTCACCTTTTTGCTGTGAGACAAAACATGGGGGTCCTTGAGAAGTTATGTAGACTGCTTCAGCAAGGAAGCATTGAAGGTGCCTAGTTTGGCCAAAAATGAGTTTTTATTGTTAATGGCTGGGGGACTTCAACCAGATTCAAAATTTGCCCAAAATTTGGCAAAAAAGCCCACAAAGAAATGACAAGTTCTTGCAAAGAGTCTCAAAGTTCATGAATGCAAAGGACATTATGGCACTTAGCGTGAAGCAACGCAAAAATGAGTCTAGGCAAATAGACTACCAAAGGCCTTTGAAAAGGCAAAGGTATAAGAAGAAATCATGGCCACAATATGACCCCCTTTAGAGGTGACATACAAGTTAAAGTCAATAAAGAGTGAAGTTCAAACCACTCACAGCCCCAAGATCTATTATTCATCATGCCATCCAAGATAAAAAATATCTTAAGTGGCCAGAAGCCAAGAAGGGCAAATAGATAAGCCCTACAGTGGACCATTATTGTGAATTTCAAAAGACTGTTGGACATGAAACTGACAATTGCAGCTTCCTCAAGAGTAAATTAAAAAATTGATTAAAGAAGGGAAGCTCAACAAGTACATTAGGCACTATGGTGATCGAAGCAACAATACTTGCAAGGAAGTCACCAAATTTAAGAAAAATGATGACAATGAGGATAGAGATAATCAGGGTAGAGAAAAGAAGGACCCTATAATAACAAGCCAACGGAAGCAACAATCCATCATATTGCTAATAAGGTTACATCTGAAAGGGGAAAGGAACACTTTGCCGTTGTGAAAATCAAGAGTTTATCAATTTAACCCTCAAAAACCTACAAGCGAACGGAATCGTAGTGTACTTAGAAGTAATTAAGGGTATCGTCCCAAGAGAGTTTAGTGATTCTATCTAGATTCAAAGATCAAAATTGTCAAGCTACTTGACTCTAACAACACAAGAAAAGTGACTCTAAAGAAGGTGAAATGTGCTAACGAGAGAACTTAGACTAAAAGTGACTACCTCTCTAGGATTCCATTCCTCCCCATTGCTACCCAAGAAAGTTGGTCCTCAAGTCTGATGTTCCATGTGTGGTAGAAAAGATCTCACATCAAGAACCTCTCTCTCAAGATGGGTCTTTGCTCACCTTCCACTAACTTGGGCTTTACTCAAGCTCCAACTTAACTTAGGGTGGTTGAAGAACTAAACCTCTTTTGATTCCTAGTGTTCACTTAGATTATCTCTAATTTAAATTAAAACTATGCCCCTTCCATTCCTCTTTGTCACCCATAAAACCTTTCTCAAGGATTTAATGGACTAGTGCATTAGACATGGTGGCCTACCATAAATCAAACAATAAGCACAATGCAAGGAACAACACAATAGAACTCATCCATAAACACAAAACAACTTCATTGAGTAACAAGGGAAGGAAAGTCACCCTAGAGAGATAAAGTGATCTACTCACAATCCATAGCCAATGTCATCAACAAATCCATAACAACAATAACCACGAAAATCATACAAATCAAAATAGATAAGAAAGGAAACCCAAGAAACCCCCTCGAAGATTGTACTCCCAAGAAGAACAATCCTACTTCCAGCTTCTTAAAAATGCCTCCAAAAAGATCAATAGGCCTCTAGATGGGTCAAGATCAAAATCAGCCAAGAAGCCCCCCTTTGGACTCTTTCTTCTCTTCTATTTATACCTCCTCTTCATTCCAGCCCTAAAGGGATAAGTATCACTTCTTCCCAGCCAGCTCATCAGGTAGAAAATGGTGGGGGACCATAAAAAATGTGAGCTTTCGGCAAAACAGAGCAGCAGCGTGGGTCGAGTTATGGCGACGCGTCGCCAGATGACCAAAATGAACACAAAATTCTAATAACGTTGGCGACGCGTCGCCAGCATGCGTCGAGTTCTGGCGACGCGTCGCTAGATGACCAAAATGAACATAGAATGCTGATAACGTTGGCGACGCGTCGCCATCTTCGCGACTTCTGGCGACGCGTTGCCAGCCTTCGTCTTTGCACTTCTCCTACGTCCCTCGTCCAAATGCCGTCCCACTCGAGCTTGCTTCTAATGCCCTGTCCGCAGCACTTGGCCAAACCTGTAATGAGCCAAAGAACCAAGAAGAACTAAGACAAAGAAGGAAAAGTCAACAGAATTTGACGGTCAAAGTTGTCAAAAGGTCAACACTTTGACCGTGGATTTATGCACTTAACAAATTCCCCCAAACTTAAACCTAACCTAGTCCCTAGAGACCTAACCTACAACACACTCAACAACCAAAGAAGCTACCATGGTAACCAAATGTTTCATCTAAACTTCAATGATTAACTAGGTTTGACTTCAAAAGAAGAAATGGTGACTAAGGAAAAGTTAATTTTGCTACCTAGGGTGAAGCCCGTAGGGGTATGACCCCCTAGTTGATTTAAATTTCCATTAAGGGAGTTGTGTTAAGTTCTTTTCCAAACACTTGCAAAAGGATCCAGCACCCTCGACCTCATTCCTCTACGGTTGGTTGCACCACACTCAAAGCTCAAATGGTTTACTTTCAAAAGATAGCAACAGGATAAAGGCTCAAAAAGAAAATGGAGGAACCAGAAGATAATCTTTCATAATAGAGTTAGCGAGGCAGTCGAAAATAAAACCAAGTGCTTAAAAGAAACAATCAAGTTGAACAAGCATCAATCCATCATTCACCAACCCTTTACACACATCAACTAACTACTGATCCCTCTTCATGTATTTAGCCGTTTAGCAAGTGCATAAACGGGAGCTCCGCCTAAGCCCAAGCTACTAACTTAATACAATCCAAGGTGGTTTTATTTTATTTACGCCCATACTCTTATTTCGAGCATCTTTTCGAGCTGTGATCAACTCTTGCCTTAGGAGAAGACCCCAACCTACTTTGATACTCAGAAACAGCGGAGTAGTGTCATATCTATATATTAAATTTTTTTTTAATAATCCACTAAACTTGCCATTATTTCCCACTTATTCAACTCAATGCAATTTCTTTTAAGTTCAGGGTTTGACATTTTTCCGCCTCAGGTAACTCGAGAGTATAATCACAAGAAAATGAATACTCAAAATAAGGGAGATACGATGGAATGTAAAAGGGGTTAGTTATTTGGTGGAAAGGTTCCTCCTATGGGGCTACATGCTTCAAGTTCACGCACTATTGTGAGTTTGCTAGGTCTTTAGGTAAGTTTTAGAACAAAACTTAGTACAAGGAACTCAAAGACACAAGTTCGTAGCACAACTCCCCAGTTCCTTATAACAAAACATCAAGGATTCACCCACAAGTATCAAAATTAATTTTTCCAACTGCATCAAAGCTTCAAGAGAGTCAACCTAGTAACCACATCCATCCAAAAACAACAATTGTCCCCACTGGGTCCTAAAAACACCAAGAATCAAGAAGGACTACAAAAAGAACTATCCACCTATATGCTTCTATATGCAACCTATCCAAATTCAAATACGAAAGAAAGGACAACAGGAAAAAAAAATATGCAAGAAACATGCACCCTACATGAACAACCATAATTCTTAGAACCTAGAAAACAACACTAAGTCTAAAACAAAGACACGAACACAAACAAAAAGACCAAGTATGATAGTCAAACAACCACTCCCCCAAACTTAAAACGAACATTGTCCTCAATGGAAAGTAAGTGTCCAAGAATCATACTTGGGGGTGGGAGTTCCCACCCCTACTAATCCTCTCCCATGTCATCGTGGCCGGAAGACCCACCGGCAGGAGGAAAGGAGGAAGGCCCTGCGGGCGGGTCATGTAGAGGTCCAAAATGTGGGTAAAATGGAGGTGGGTGGTTTGAGGGGTGGGGTGTGTACCACTGGTATGCGGAAGGGTGGAAGTGAGGTGGAATGGGTGGGAAGGGTGGGTATTCTGGCGGGAAGTCCCGCTGCTGCTGCTGCTGGAGCTGGTGCTGGTGGCCCCAACGGACTTGCCCAGAAAGAGATTCTTGATTGCCAGCTATAAGCGAGATGCCCTCGCGAACCTCCTTCGCAAATGAAGTAAAGGAGCCACCGACTGAGTCGAACCGCACCGCTGACTCTTCATGCTGCTCTCGCATCATCAAATACAGTTTGTTGAGTGCTACAGCCAAAGAGGCCAGAGTCGCGGTAGCTGGATCGACTAACTGATCAGAAGTCCCCCCAAAGTCCTCGGGCTCTTGAAACTGTTCTTGCTCTTCTTCTCTTTCTTCTACTTGCTCTTGCTCATGTGTGGCCTCTGCTTCCTCTTCTTCCGATGATACCTCTTGGACTCCTTCTGAAGCACCACTAAGTTTGTCCACTAAGAATGGCTTTATGATCAAAGTTATCTTTGAGGGATCCTCCATGATAACACCGGCCCTCAATAATAAGGTGGTGACCAACTGCGGGAAGGGCAGGTTCCCCCGTTTTGACTTGGCAGTGCCGATAAGATGCTTCAGGATGAAGTGGCCGACATCGATGCGAAAGTCACAAGCTATGCAATATAAGATCTCCAAGCGATCCGGGGTGACTTCCCGAACATGAGTCGTCGGGACTAGGCGGGAGGAGATGAAGTAGTTCCATGCCTTCATCTCTGGGGGGAGAGCCGAAGAGCTGAAGTAGAGCTTCCTATGAGACTGATCCCGGCTCAGTGTCCAATGGACCGGGCGACTGCATACTACTTGAGCCTACTGCTCAAGGGAAGCCTATTTGAATTGTCCTCCAATCAATGGGTTGATGTTGAATAGCTCATTGATAGCTGAATCCCCATAATGCACCGCATGTTTGCGCACAAAACAGGCCTTGGCTCGGCGATTCAGGTAGTAAGGGCCCATCATGTTGGCATAGAATTCCATTATGAGGAGCTTAGACACTTCTTCTTGCGAATGAGCGACCCATTGTTGCCATCCACGCCTCTCCACGATTCTTAAGATCCCCTCATTTTCCTTCTTCGAGAAGTCGAAGCCTCGTTCCGGTGTGAGCTTGCGATTCATGAACCCCTCAAAGTAGTTGTTTGCCCGAGAGGACACAAAGCGAAAAGTATCATAGGGAGGTTCTTGTGGCTTTTCTTGACGAATCCTCTTTCCCCTCCCCTTTTCTTTCAAAGAGTGAATGGGCACTGACTTGCGAGGCATGTTTCCTACAAAATCACAAGATACTCTTCAACTTCCTTTACATGAAGAATGAAAGAACAAAGGATTAACCTTCACCACCACATTCCCCAATTTCAAGTTGACAATTCATAGTTGAAAAGCTCATGCATAAGAGAACAATCCATTATCTTACTTCACGTCCACCCTAGGTGTTCTAAGATATTGCACCAACCATTATAAGACCATGCATATTGGTATTGGACTGCCATACAATACACACTTGCTTATTAAACGAAACATTCAAGCAAAATCGATGTTAAGGATACTAGTTATGTGCTCATGAACAAGGTAGCAAGGAAAATCCCATTAAGGTCCATACCAACATGTGGCGCTTGGGAAAAATGGAAAACAAGCTTCCTAGTGCAAAGTAATCATTCAATCTTGAACTACGCAACACCTAGATGCATCAAATACAAAGAATTGTGGAAAACCTGCACCTCACAAAGCCACATTGTTATGCAAAATAGCTATGGAGGCAGTCAAATTACACTTTTTCGGAAATCTTCCAACTCAAAAATCAATCAATCCAGAGAAAATTGAAAGTAATGCAAGTTTGACCCACTCCTATTTCAAGTAGATCTCAAGTTTAAAATCACTCAAACAACAAGAACATGCATAAACAAGAAATTGCCATGAAAATTCGCAGCCCTTGTGATGAGAGAAATTATAACCTTGGTTTCGAATCCAAATTCATAATCCAATGCACAAAACCCTTCCCATACATACATGTATCCATATCAAATCAAATTTAAACATGAAATCCATGAGAATCGAGCAAAACAAGTAATTGCCGGAACTTTCACAAACAAGCACCATTCACTCCAAATCTCATCTCAAAAACGCAGAAGGGAGGGAGAAGATGAGAGACACTTACTTGATGAGAGGCTTGATGAGATGAATCGATACCAAAAAATCAAACCGTGATGCTTACAGAAGGGTAGGGTTTGAAAGTTGAGAGGTTTCTTTGGTGGAAGAGCAAAGTAAAAGTGAGAAAAGTGAAAGCAAGGCGAGGTTGAAACAACGGTTATAAACTTGGCGACGCGTCGCCAATTCTGGACGCATTCTGGCGATGCGTCGCCACCGTTATAACCATTCTGAAAAAAATTGCGAAAGTTGGCGACGTATCGCCAGAGTTACGAAACCAACCTTTTGTTTTTAAAACATTTGCAAAGTAACCCCCAATCTTTTCATCCTAACTCTTATAGCCTTTGCAAATTCAATACATGGTACCTCTTAAAGTTGAGAAAATGTGGTCCATTCCCCCCACTTTCCTTCTGATGGGTCTCCCAACCTACCAACACACAAGACAATACCAAATGAGCAGAAAATCACAAAGCACTACATAAACTAACTAACGAAAAGAAAAGAAGGAAGTAATCGGCATCGGGTTGCCTCCCGACAAGCGCTTGATTTTACGCCTCTAGCTTGGCGCCTTTAAGCTTCTTTTTTTTCAATGGTCGGGTTCGGCCAAGATGGTTTGACCAATGTGTCTAAGTTCATCACCATAGTAAGGCTTGATTCGTTGACCGTTGACTTGAAAGGTGCATCCATCTTGTCCTTTAAGCTCTACCGCTCTATATGGTTGCACCCTAATCACCTCAAAAGGTCCCGACCATTTGGACTTTAACTTTCCCGGAAAGAGCCTCAACCTTGAGTTGAAGAGTAGCACTTTTTGACCCGGTTGAAACTCCTTCTTTACAAGAATCTTATCATGCCACAACTTCGTTCGCTCCTTGTACATCCTTGCATTCTCATAAGCATCCATGCGAATTTCCTCCAACTCATCCAATTGAATAGCTCTCTTCTTTTGGGCCCTTTTTAATTCAAAATTGAGCTTCTTAACCGCCCAATATGACTTGTGCTCCAACTCCACCGATAAATGGCAAGCTTTACCGTACACAAGTCGATATGGTGACATTCCAATAGGTGTCTTGAAAGCCGTCCTATATGCCCAAAGTGCATCATTCAACTTTTGAGACCAATCTTTTCGGTTGATGCCTACCGTCTTCTCCAATATCTTCTTGATCTCCCAGTTCAAAATCTCGGCTTGCCCGTTTGTTTGTGGATGATAGGGGAGTGACACCTTATGCCTTACACCATACTTCAATAAGACTTGAGTCAACATCTTGTTAATGAAATGTGACCCCTCATCGGAGATGATAGCCCTAGGTGTGCCAAACCTTGCAAAAATATTCCTTTGAAGGAACTTAACAACCACATTAGCATCACAAGAAGGGGTGGCAATAGCTTCCACCCACTTAGACACATAATCAACTGCAAGCAAAATATAATGATTTCCACATGAAGGAGGAAAAGGCCCCATAAAATCTATTCCCCACAAATCAAACACTTCCACCTCAAGAATGTTTTGTAATGGCATTTCATCCCTCCTAGAAATGTTTCCTAACCTTCGGCATCTATCACATATTTTCACAAAAGTATAAGAATCTTTAAACAAAGTTGGCCAATAATAACCGGTTTGCAATACCTTACTTGCCGTCTTGGAGGCTCCAAAGTGTTCGCCACATGGTGAGGAGTGACAATGGTGGAGAACATCCTTTGCTTCCTCGCTTGAGATGCATCTTCTTATGATTTGGTCGGCGCACCGGCGGAAAAGGAAAGGATCATCCCAAAGATAATGCTTGACATTAGCTTGGAATTTCTTCTTTTCTTGGTAAGACAAGTTTGGTGGCAAGACTCCACAAGCTAGGTAATTCACATAATCCGCATACCATGGTATCTTGCCCTCCACCTTGAACAAGCTTTCATCCGGGAAGTGCTTTTGGATAGGTTGCTCCAATGACTTTTCTTGGCCCTCCAATCTAGATAGGTGATCGGCCACAAGGTTTTCACATCCTTTTTTGTCCTTGACCTCTAAGTCAAATTCTTGAACCAAGAGAATCCATCTTATGAGCCTTGGCTTGGCATCCTTCTTGGTGAACAAATATCTAATTACCGCATGATCGGTGTGCACCACAACCTTAGAACCCACAATATAGGATCGAAACTTATCCACTGCATATACCACCACCAAAAGCTCCTTCTCCATTGTGGTATAATTCATTTGAGCTCCATCTAAAGTCTTGCTAGCATAGTAAATCACCCGAAAAAGCTTGTCCTTTCTTTGCCCCAACACTGCCCCCACGGCGAAATCGCTAGCATCACACATAATTTCAAACGGATCCTCCCAATTGGGTGGAATCAGCACCGGCGCACTAACCAATTTCTCCTTCAAATTCTTAAATGATTCCAAACACTTTTCATCAAAGTGAAACGGCACATCCTTCTCAAGAAAATTGCATAATGGCTTAGCAATCTTGGAAAAATCTTTAATAAATCTCCGGTAAAAACCGGCATGCCCTAGGAAACTTCTCACTCCTTTTACATTGGAGGGTGGTGGCAAGTTTCAATAGCTACAATCTTAGCTCTATCCACTTCCATGCCTTCACAAGAGATTTTATGCCCAAGTACTATTCCCGATTTAACCATGAAATGGCATTTTTCCCAATTTAAGGATAAATTAGTTTTTTGACATCTCTTCAAGACAAGGACTAAATTATCCAAACATGCATCAAAGGAGTCACCAAAGACAGAAAAATCATCCATAAATACCTCCATGCAGCTTTCCACCATATCGGCAAATGTGGCCATCATGCATCGTTGGAAAGTTGCCGGAGCGTTGCAAAGTCCAAATGGCATTCTTTGAAAGGCATATGTGCCCCAAGGACTAGTGAAAGTAGTCTTCTCTTGATCTTTCGGTGCTATGGCAATTTGATTATATCCCGAATAGCCATCCAAAAAGCAATAGAACTCATGTCCCGCCAACCTATCCAAAATTTGATCGATAAAAGGAATGGGGAAATGGTCATTCCGGGTAGCTTTGTTGAGCTCCGGTAATCAAAACACACTCTCCATTTGGTAACCAACCTAGTAGAAATCCATTCATTGTTATTATTGCCCACCACGGTTGTACCGCCCTTCTTAGGCACCACTTGCATCGGACTCACCCATGGAGAATCCGAAATTGGATAAATGATGCCGGCATTAAGCAATTTCACAATCTCCTCTTTGACTACTTCCTTCATCTTTGGATTTAACCTTCTTTGAGCTTCAATGGAGGGCTTAAAGTCATCTTCCATAAGAATTTTATGCATGCAAATTTCCGGGCTAATTCCCTTGATGTCAGAAATGGACCAAGCTATTTCCCTTCTATGATCCCTCAAAACTCGAATCAACTTTTCTTCCTCCAAAGGAGTCAAGGTAGATGAAATAATTACCGGGAGAGAATCGTCCTTGCCAAGATAAACATACTTAAGATCTTTTGGTAAAGGCTTCAATTCTAACTTGAGCTCTTCCTTGACATCACAAGACAAAAGTTGTTCTATGTTTTCTCTTGGAGGTAGCACCCTCCCACAAGAATCAAGAGTTGTTAGAATGCTCAACACATCATGATCTTCCTCACTAAATGCATTTTCAATCACTAGTGCTCTTCCAATAGGATCCTCTATAAACAACACATCCCTTTTCTCTTTAATACAAGAATCAATCACATCAATCATGTAACACTTGGGCACCTCATCATCAATAGATTTCATGGCTTGAGCAAGATTAAAAGTAATTTCCTCATTATTGGCTCTCAAGGTGAGATTACCTTTTTCCACATCAATGATGGCCTTCCCGGTAGCAAGGAATGGTCTCCCAAGTATAATCGGCATGTTCCGGTCTTCCTCCATGTCCAACACTACAAAGTCTACCGGAAATATAAAATTGTCAACTTTGACCAAGACATCCTCCAAAACACCTTTTGGGAATGTAAATGACCGATCCGCCAATTGGAGGCAAATAGACGAAGGTTTCACCTCTCCAAGGCCAAGACTCCTACAAATGGACAAGGGCATCAAGTTAATACTAGCTCCAAGATCGCACAAAGCCTTGTCACAATGGAAAGATCCAATATCAAGGGGTATCGTAAAACTCCCCGGATCCTTGAGTTTTTTAGGCATCTTCCTTTGAATAATGGCGCTTGCCTCCTCTTTCATTAGGATGAGTTCGTTGTCAAGGAACTTTCTTTTTTTTGTAATCAACTCTTTGAGAGACTTGGCATAAGAGGGCATTTGATTTAAAGCTTCCAAGAAAGGGATATTAATTTCCAATTTCTTGAAGATTTCAAGAAACCTCATGAAGTGAGTGTCTTCCTTCTTAGGCTTGAACCTTTGGGGGTACGGAAGAGTAGGCATGTGCTTGGGCATTTCTTCCTTGGTGGATGCATTTTTAGCCTTGCCTTTTGAGCTATCTTCCTCACTTAAAGGAGATGGGGCTTGAACATCCTTACAATCTTTCAATGAGGTGGGCTCTTGGAGAGGATATTCTTCTTGAATGGGTGGTTCCTTGATTTGCGTTACCACATTCTTCCCACTTCTAAGAGTAATAGTTTGGCAAGACTCTCTTGGGTTGACATCCATATCGCTAGGTATAAACTTGCCTTTTTGAAATTGCCTCATAGAAGTTGCTAGTTGGCCCATTTGAGTTTCCAAATTCTTGATCGATGCTTGAGTATTAGCTTGCATAGTCTTCATTTCATCCTCCAAAGCCCCAATCTTCTTGTTTTGGCCACTTGCCATCCCCCTAACTTCTTGCATGAATTCTCCCATCATGCCCTTCATAAAATCTTTCAAGGATGCCTCCGCTTCATTAGAATTCTCACCTAATGGTTGCATAGCGCCTTTGGGGTTAAAGTAGTTGAATCCTTCGTGTTGACGGTCCTTGGGAAGAAGTTCCCTCCTCCTTGCTTGGGTGGGTAAGGATTCTGGTAACCCAAAAAGTTTACATCTTCCACATCGTCTACATCCTCACTAGCCATGGCTTGTTGCACTTTCCCCCTTTCTTGATTTTTTGACAACTTGGCCACCATGCTAGTGAGTGCCGAAAGTTGAGCTTGGAGGGAGGTATCTTTGTTTACCTCATATAAGCCACTTCCCTTCCTTGGGATCCCTTTTCCGCTAAGCTCAAGACTTTTAGCCATGTTGTTCAATAGCTCAAAACATTCCTCTACATCTTTTAACAACAAGAAATCCTCGGCAACGGTGCCAAAAACTTTGTTGTGAAAATCAAGAGTTTATCAATTTAACCCTCAAAAACCCGCAAGCGAACGAAATCGTAGTGTACTTAGAAGTAATTAAGGGTATCGTCCCAAGAGAGTTTAGTGATTCTATCTAGATTCAAAAATCAAAATTGCTCAAGCTACTTGACTCTAACAACACAAGAAAAGTGACTTTAAAGAAGGTGAAATGTGCTAATGAGAGAACTTAGACTAAAGGTGACTACCTCTCTAGGATTCCATTCCTCCCCATTGCTACCCAAGAAAGTTGGTCCTCAAGTATGATGTTCCATGTGTGGTAAAAAAGATCTCACATCAAGAACCTCTCTCTCAAGATGGGTCTTTGCTCACCCTCCACTAACTTGGGCTTTACTCAAGCTCCAACTTAACTTAGGGTGGTTGAAGAACTAAACCTCTTTTGATTCCTAGTGTTCACTTAGATTATCTCTAATTTAAATTAACACTATGCCCCTTCCATTCCTTTTTGTCACCCATAAAACCTTTCTCAAGGATTTAATGGACTAGTGCATTAGACATGGTGGCCTACCATAAATCAAACAATAAGCACAATGCAAGGAACAACACAATAGAACTTATCCATAAACACAAAACAACTTCATTGAGTAACAAGGGAAGGAAAGTCACCCTAGAGAGATAAAGTGATCTACTCACAATCCATAGCCAATGTCATCAACAAATCCATAACAACAATAACCACGAAAATCATACAAATCAAAATAGATAAGAGAGGAAACCCAAGAAACCCCCTCGAAGATTGTACTCCCAAGAAGAACAATCCTACTTCCAGCTTCTCAAAAATGCCTCCAAAAAGATCAATAGGCCTCTAGATGGGTCAAGATCAAAATCAGCCAAGAAGCCCCCCTTTGGACTCTTTCTTCTCTTCTATTTATACCTCCTCTTCATTCCAGCCCTAAAGGGATAAGTATCACTTCTTCCCAGCCAGCTCATCAGGTAGAAAATGGTGGGGGACCATAAAAAATGCGAGCTTTCGGCAAAACAAAGCAGCGCTGGCGACGCGTCGCCAGTGTGGGTCGAGTTATGGCGACGCGTCGCCAGATGACCAAAATGAACACAGAATGCTGATAACGTTGGCGACGCGTCGCCAGTGTGGGTCAAGTTCTGGCGACGCGTTGCCAGATGACGAAAATGAGCACAAAATGCTGATAACGTTGGCGACGCGTCGCCAGCCTTCGTCTTTGCACTTCTCCTGCGTCCCTCGTCCAAATGCCATCCCACTCGAGCTTGCTTCTAATGCCCTGTCCGCAGCACTTGACCAAACCTGTAATGAGCCAAAGAACCTAGAAGAACTAAGACAAAGAAGGAAAAGTCAACAGAATTTGACAGTCAAAGTTGTCAAAAGGTCAATATTTTGACCATGGATTTATGCACTTAACAGTTGCCCTAGGATCCTCAATTGCTCATAGAACCTTATGACTTATTGTCGATGTAGTAATAGCCAAGCATGGAGTTGAAAAGCTTCTGCTAGATATGGGAGTACCCCCTAGCATTCTCTACCAGTCTACTATCGAAAGGATGACGTTCGACAAAGCAATGATTAGGCCTCACCATCATCAGATTAAAGGAACAGGAAATGAGCCTCTACTAGTAATGGGGGAAGTCATGCTTCTAGTAATGTTTGGGGATAGAGTAGGGAAGGAGGTTACAGAGATGTTAAAGTTCAAGATCATTGATGTGCCTGCAACTTATAATTGTTCGATTGGATTCTATGCTATACAAGAGTTTGACATTTGTATCAGACCCAAAATGTTGGAGATCATTCTCCTGACCAAAGAAAGAATGGTAGTTATCTCCCTCAGCATAGCAGAGACAATCTCGGTAATCACCTGGTTGCACCATTATGATAACTTAGATGAACGAAACCAAGAGAAGGAGAAAAGAGGAACACCCATGGAGGCAATGAAAAAGATCATCCTCAACGATGTAGAGCCTAGCAAGAAGACCAAGGTATGGACTACCCTTGGAAAAGAAGAGGAAGAAGAGTTGATCGCCTTTCTCAAAGACAATTGTGATGTTTTTTCTTGGTTGGCAAAAGACATGCTAGGAATTGACCAAAAATTCATTACCCATAAACTCATAATCATGCTAGGAAGGCACCCAGTCCAATAGAAGAAGAGGAACCTTAGACTAAAAAGGAAGTAGTTACTAAGGCAGAGGTAGAAAACTTCCTAGTTGCCGCCTTTGTAAAAGAAATCAAATATTCATATTGGGTCTATAATGTTGTAATGGTTCCAAAGACCACGGATGGGTGGAGAATGTGTAATGACTTTACAGATCTTAATGAAGCATGTCCTAAGGATTGTTATCCCTTTCCTCAAATTGATGCCATGGTTAACGACTCAGCATCTCACAAAATACTTAGCTTTATGGATGCCTTCAGCGGTTATAACCAAATCTGCATGCGTCCAAATGATGAAATTCATATTGCCTTCATAATTAACCAAGGCCTATTTTGTTTCACTAGAATGTCTTTTGGCCTTAAAAACACTAAAGCTACCTACCAAAGGCTTATGAACAAAATTTTCAAAGAGCAAATCGGTAGAAATGTTGAAGTCTATGTAGATGACATGCTAGTTAAGAGCAAACAGAAACAAGATCATATTGCAAACCTAAAGGAGACATTCAATTCCTTGTGAAAATAAAAAATGAAACTTAATCCAGCTAAGTGTGCTTTTGTGGTAAGCTCAGTAAAATTCCTGGGCTACACGGCCACTCATCGAGGCATAAAAGCCAGGACATTAAGGGTATATAGATATTAATAGGAAGAATCACAACCCTTAGAAGGTTCCTGACAGGATCGGCTAAGAAGTGCCTTTTATTCTTCTGCACACTAAGCAAGAAAAGGAACTCACATCCATTGTGGGATGAAGAGTGCCAAAAAGCCTTCAACCTAATTAAAGGTGCATTAGGTAGCCTGCTTGTCCTTAAGAGCGCAAGGATAGGCAAACCCCTTATATGTTATTTATCAGTTACTCAAGAAATAGGGGGGCAGCCCTCTTGCAGGAAGAACAAGGAATACAAAATCCAGTCTACTTTACTAATCGAGTTTTTTAGTGGGTAGAGCCCAGATATCCCGAAGTGGAGGCTATAGTACTGATGCTCATCACTACGGCAAGAAGGCTTTAACTATACTTTCATTTTTAGCCCATAATTGTGCCTAAATCATATTCATTGCAGCAAATTATGGGAAAGCCTGAATTATCAGGGAGACTTACAAAATAGAGCATGGAGCTCACCAAGTTCGACATCAAAGATGTCCCCCAACTAAGCATTAAGTTGTAGGCATTAGTAGATTTTGTCTCTGAGTGTACTCCTCACCAAACCACGGAAGTGCTAGGTGAGTGGATAGTACACAAAATGGCTCATCTAGTTTTAAGGTTATGGCATCAGAAAAATCCTCGGAAGCCCAGATGGGATAAAGACAAACCATGCTTTAAAGCATAATTTTAAGGACACGAACAATGAAACAAAGTATGAAGCGGCCATCATAGAATTGTGAATATACAAGGACCTAGGTATAAAGGAGGTAAGACTTCGAAGTGATCCTTAAATAGTCAACTAACAAGCTCAAGGGGAATATGAACCCAAGGTACCTACCATGACTAAATATCAAGAGGCACGGAAAAATAAGATGGCAATATTAAAAAATGTGGCCATTGAAAATATCCCTCAGGTCGAGAGTAGTCAAGCAGATGCTCTAGCTATAGTGGCTTCAACATTTGGAACACCCACATATATCCATATTAATGCTATCGAAAAGCCAAGTATTTGCAAAAGTGTAGTCATGGCTATCTCACAAATAAAAAATACGGGATGGATGCACCCAATAAGGAGTTACTTATGCATAGGCTAACTCCCGGAAGACCCTAAGGAGGCAACTAAGCTGGAGATAAAGGCCACCAAGTAATATTTGTTTGAAGATGGTGAATTGTACTTCTAATCTTTTACAGCCCTATATAGAAGTTGCCTCTCAGCAGAAGAGAAAAACTACATACTAAAAGAGGTCCATGATGGCATTTGTAGATATCACATCGACACTAGAGCGCTGACTTGAAAACTCACTCTCCAGGGCTTTATTGGCCTACGTTAGCTAACAACGTTAAAAAAATTTGTTGGGAAAGATGAGAAATGTCAAAGCTTTGGTTTGGTGTCAAAGAAACAAAAAGAGCAAATGACGCTAGTCACTACACCTTGGCCTTTCACAAAATAGAGAGTTGCCATCCTCAGACACCTACCTCGAGAGGGAGGAAATATTTAATAGTTGCTACAGACTACTTGACTACGTAGGTTGAAGCCAAACCCTTAGTAAAAATTAAAGAACAAGAGACAAATGACTTCTTATGGCAACAAATAATATGCAGGTTCGGCATTCTGTGGGAAATTGTCATAGACCATGGTACCCAATTGATGGGAAGGAATTTTTTTGAATTCCTTGATGAGTTGGGCATCATGCATTGCAGCACTTCCATAGTAATGCCATAGTCTAATGGCTTTGTTGAGCTTGCAAATAGGTTAATTCTTGACATTATGAGTAAGAAGCTTGGTTAAGCACTTGGAGCATGGGTAGATTTAATCCTTGAAGTACTGTGGACTCACAGGACCATACACAAGACTTCCATCGAAGAAACCCCCTTTCATTTAACATACAGTACAAAAGCTATAATACCAGTTGAAATTAGCCTTCCTACCTAAATGATACTTCACTTTAGCAAAGAAGCAAATGATGAGGAATTAAGGATCAATCTGGACATGTTGGATGAGCTAAGAGAGACAGCAGAAATAAGAACTTCAGTCTATAAAGAAAGAGTTGCCAAGTATTATATTTCCAAGATCAAGCCTAGGCATTTCTGGGAGGGAGAGCTGGTGCTACGACAAGCAGAAGCTTCTCGGCATGACCTGAATAGGGGAAAGTTCAATCCACTATGTGAAGGGCCTTATATTATGGAAAAAGTTACTGGAAATGAGGTAAATAGACTTAAGAATTTAGATGGTACAACATTACCGAGAACATGGAATGTAAATGTATTGAAAAAGTACTGATAGCCGAAGGCTATAGCCTCTATCTAACCCGAACCCGGAGCGACGGGAAGCTTTTAGCCCCCCGAGGTACGAAACAAATCGCCTTCGGAAACGGAGAATCAGCTATCGCAAGCCGAAGGAGATCTCCCCGAAGGTGGAACCTGAAACAGGGAACTCCCCCGAACTGCGGGCATATTTCCCGAAGGGCATCGTCCGTACCAAAGGACGACCTCGGCCATGGACTTCGGGAGTCGAGCATTTAATGAGCATTTAAGGAGCCTCTGACAGGAAACCCACACGCCGCCTGAAACGGCGACTTGACACACTGACGTCATCCAAGTCCCATCTCAGCCACAAAACCAGGAGCCTGAAGACGGCTACCTGTTCCCTACGCCCTGAAAGGATCCAGCCGAACACGTGTCAGGATCTGAACGGGCCGGGCATTTCTATAAATACTGGGAAAATGGACTTGGCAAGGGATCCATCCCCTCTCCCTGGGCAGCCCTCATCCATAGCTGAAAATATATGCAGGCTAACTCTCGCACCTTTCTAGCGGGCCTACTTTATTCATTATCAGGGTACTAACTTGGGCGTCGGAGGCTCCTCCCCGGAAAACCATCCCGGGGACCTCCTAACCCTTTTTTCTGAGCTTTTCAGGCATTTTCCCACCTGGGGAATATCTCCGCAAGACGTCCTTCCCCCCCGGAGGCTCCCTCGGAATTCACCATGTCACTGGACAGAGATGCCGGAGGGCATCATTTGGCGCCGTTTGTGGGAACCCACCCTCAGGTTGCCATTGTTGAGACTCGGCGTTCTAAGGACAAAGGATTCCCGAAGTCCCCGTCCGCGCCTGAAGTCCAACCGGCTGCTGAGCAAACTCTTCCAGGGACTTCCACGCCCGAGGAAGAACGTCCTCTGGTCATAACCATGAGCTTCCTCCGTGACTTCCAGCGCTCTGTTGCGGCTGAGATGACACAACAGATAGACAGAAGGTGGCCACAACAAGCTCAAACCCAAAGGTCTCCTTCACCGATACGCCTTCGGGAGAGGAGCCCCAAAGCAGTCCACCGCAGTTCGGGGAGTGAAGACCCACGTGAGGAGTCTTCAACAGAAAATATGCCCCTCGGGGCATGCCTTCCAGGGCAAACGGGGCCCAACCAACCCAAAATTCCACGACGAAGGAGCCCTTTGCCTGAGACGAGGTCAACCCCTCCCCGACGACGGACCCATTCTCCGAAGAGGCGCCGTCAATCTCCTCGACCTAAGGAAGAACCTAGCGCCACCGCCCTCATGGAGAAAATATTGGCAAGGCTGGACAGAGTCGAGATGCAGGTGGCTCGCAAGCCAGTTTGGGCCAGACTGTCTGAGTCTTTTTGTGGGGATCAGTCTCCTTTTACCCCAGCTGTGGTCGAGGCAGCTATGCCGGGTGACTTCAGGGTACCTCGGCTAGAGACGTATGATGGTCGAACTGACCCACAGGCCGACCTGACGAAGTACAGACGTAGCATGATGATGCACGGTGCGGATGACGCCACCTTGTGCAAGTGCTTCGAGGTCACGCTCTCTGGACCAGTGACAGCGTGGTATAATTCCTTGGCTCCAGGAATCATCGGGAAGTTCCAGGAGTTATCAACAGCCTTCACCCAACAGTTCATCGGGAGTCGCCCAACGGCGAAGATGCCCATTCAAATGTTCGACATAGCGCAAAGAAGTGGAGAAACTATACGCGACTACGTCGAGAGGTTTAACAGAGAGGCCTTAAGTGTTCCAGAATTTCGGCCCGAAATACGCATCCTCGCCATGACAAGGGGCCTTCAGAGGGATTCCCAACTCTTCTATGAATTCTCCAAGGACCCTCCAGACACACTGGGCGAATTCTACCGACGGGCCGAACAGCACATGACGGCCGAAGAACTAAGAATGGGCGGACCCAGGCCCGAGCACACCCGTGGCGAGGGGTCCACCCAGCAGGCACACTAACCGACCGACCAGCCATCCCGACCTCAGAGAATGCGAGGAAGAAAACCCCCAAACTTCACAGCACTGAACACTACGAGGACCAACATCCTCATGACTCTGGAGAGGCAGGGAACACAAGTTCAGAGGCCAAGGGCCATGACCGCTGAAAATAGAAAAAACATGAAGAAGTTCTGCCAATTTCATCGCGATCATGGCCACGACACCGAGGATTGCTTCCAGCTGAAGAAGTATATTGAATCGCTGATAAAATAAGGCCAACTTCGGCGGTACCTACGGTTGCCTTCCCCGAAGGGAAGGAAAGAGGAGGAAGGAAAGGAAGAAGATGAGGACTACGACTCCGACAGGCGGAGGAACCGAAGTCCGAAGAGGCGCCCTCCACCCCCTGCGGGAGTCATACAAACAATCACAACGGGGCTTCCATCCTCGAAAAGAAAAAGGAAAGCCAGGGAAATAGCTGTGATGGACTATCAAAGTCCGGCGAAAAAGCTATCCCGAAAAGATGGTTCCACAGTCGTCTTTCCTCACGACAACCCACTCCTGATCATGGCAAGAATTGGAAACTGGGATGTCAAAAGGGTGTTACTTGATGACGGATCAAACGGTGACGTCCTATTTTCACAATTGCTGCCGAGCTTAGGCATATCCATCAGCGATCTCAAGCCGGTCACTTCACCGACCTTCGGGGTAGGACCGTCCGAATTACCCATCCTCGGATGGATCGACCTTCCATTAATGATGAGAGGGACTTCGGTCAAAGGACCAGCTGAGTTGTTTGTCTCGACAATGATGAGGTTCATCGTCATGGATGTCCCCTCATCATACAACGCCATCCTCAGAAGGCAGACGCAGGGAAATCTACACATCCGCCCTGATGTGAGATATTTGACTGTCACTTTCGCCACCAAGGAAGGAGACGCAGAAATCTTCATAAATCAGGGTGAAGTAAGAAAGGTGTTCGTCAAAACCCGAAAAGCTCCGGTAAACAATTCCTCACAAGCTGTAGAAGCAGGGGCTTCAAAGTCAAAGAATGGCGAGAAAGAAGATTCTGGCAAAATGGAAATGGAAGAAGTGGAACTTATCCCAGGACGAAGTACCCGAATAGGGAAAAACTTGTCCAAAGAAGATAAGAAAAAACTTGTATCCTTTCTGATAATGAATAAAGACCTGTTCGCCTACTCGCCGAAAGACATGCCAGGGGTAAATCTGCGCGTAGTACAACATAGCCTCAAAGTAAGTCCGGAAGCAAAACCTGTCCGACAAAAGAAATGGGGCATTTCAGCCCATAAAAACGACTTTGTCAAAACCGAGGTCCAACGTTTATTGAAGGCAGATGTAATCAGGGAGGTCAAGTACCCCGAATGGCTAAGCAATGTGGTGATCGCCACAAAAGAAGGAAGCAACAAACTTCGGATGTGCATCGACTCTAAAAACCTGAACGATGCTTGCCCAAAAGATTCATATCCTCTCCCACCAAAAGATCAACTGGTAGATTCAACTGCCGAATATGGGCTCCTAAGTTTCCTGGACGCCTTCAGCGGCTACCATCAAATAAAGATGGACCCCGAAGACGAAGAAAAAACAGCCTTCATTACCGAGGGGGGGACGTATTGTTACACCAGGATGCCCTTCGGGCTCAAAACGCAGGAGCCACCTACCAGAGGTTGATGAGCAAGGTCTTTAATGACCAAATAGAGAGGAACATGGAAGTCTACGTAGATGACATGATAGTCAAAAGCAAGCTGCCTGTTGACCATGCCACAGACCTAAGGGAGACTTTTCACCAGCTCAGGACCTTCGGAATCTGCCTTAACCCCGAGAAGTGCACCTTCGAGGTAACTTCGAGAAAGTTCCTTGGGTACATGGTATCAGAAAGGGGCATTGATGCTAACCCAGAAAAAATTAAGGCTCTGTTGGAATTCTGAACTCCTGCCACAATAAAAGATGGGCAAAGACTTACTGGAAGAATAACCTCCCTTAGCAGATTTATTTCCAGATATGGAGACCGATGTCGAGCGTTCTTCAAAGTCCTCACTAAGGCAGCAAAAAAGGAGGGCGACCTCGACAGTAATGATCATCCTTGGAATGGGGACTGCCAAAGAGCTTGGGAAGAACTCAAAACCTATTTGTCCCGACTGCCTACTCTGCGGCAACCTCGCGAAGGAGAACCCCTCATCCTGTACCTCGCTGTTTCGGAAAAAGCAGTAAGCTCGGTACTTGTGAAAGAGGAAGGGTCGAAGCAATGGCCAGTTTACTACGTAAGCAAATCCCTGCATGGCGCCGAGGTCAGGTATCCATTGCTACAAAAGGCCATATACGCCTTGATACTGGCAGGAAGAAGATTGCGCCCATACTTTCAGGCTCACCCCATTATCGTCCGAAGTAGCTTGCCTCTACGGGACATCATGAAAAAGGTTGATCATTCGGGAAGACTTTCCAAATGGTGCATAGAGTTGGGTGAACATGACATTACCTACGAGCCCAGAAAAGCCATTAAAGCTCAAGCATTGGCAGACTTTATCGCCGAAGTACCCATAACCGAAGACAGTCATCAAAATCTCGGTGAAGATGAGCCAGAATGGACGCTGCATGTAGATGGAGCCTCAGGTTCCGAACACCAGGGAGCCGGCATAATTATCAGAGGACCCGAAGGTCTAGAAGTAGTAAAGGCCATCAAGTTCAGCTTTAGCGACACCAACAATATGGCTGAGTATGAAGCTCTCATAGCGGGTTTGCGCCTGGCCAAGAAAATCGGCATAAGAAACTTGAAGGCCCACAGTGACTCCCAGCTGGTAGTTCGGCAAACAGCAGGGGACTATGGTGCAAAAGACCCAACCTTGGCAAAGTACCACGAGCTAGTGGCCAAGCTCATCCGGGAATTCGATAGCGTTCAAATAAAAAATGTGCCTCGGCGGCATAACGCCGAGGCAGACTGCTTGGCGAAGTCAAAAATGCATACCGAGGTACTAAACCGCCCGAGCATCGAAGTACTAAACATAGTGGCTTCGGAAAAAGGCTGGAAGAATTCAATAAAAAGGTATCTCGCAACCAATGCCCTTCCCGAAGATCCAAAGGATGCGGCAAAAGTCCGAAGGCGTGCCGGAAGATACTTCCTGATAGGAGAAGAGTTGTACCGGCAGGGATACGCCAATCTGTTACAGAGGTGTGTTGATGAAGACGACACTGAAATGATCCTCGAAGAGGTCCACGAAGGCACTTGTGGCTCACACATCGGAACAGACTCCCTTGCCGCGGTAGTACTTCGCCAAGGATATTTTTGGCCCACCTTAAGAAAGGATGCCCGGCAGTTCGTCCGAAAATGTGACAACTGCCAAAGACATGCTAAAATCTAGAGAGTACCCTCGGAGATGGTGGCTTCAGCTGACTATCCCTGGCCCTTCGCAGTTTGGGGCATAGACCTCATCGGGCCACTCCCTACAGCACCTGGAGGCGTAAAGTTTTGCGTAGTCGCAGTTGACTACTTCTCTAAGTGGGTCGAGGCAGAACCACTAACAACCATCTCGGCCAAAGAAGTGCAAAAGTTCGTATGGAAAAACATTGTATGCAGATTTGGCATACCAAGGATACTGGTAGCCGACAACGGATCCCAGTTTACAGACAGAGGGTTCCAGAACTTTGTCAACGACCTCGGAATAAAGATGCACTTCGCTCCAGTAGCCCATCCTCAAAGCAATGGCCAAGTAGAGGTATCTAATAGGACCATAAAAGATGGTCTGAAAAAGAGGCTAGGGGAAGCAAAGGGAAAATGGCCAGGAGAACTCCAAAGTGTATTGTAGAGCTACCGAACGACACCCCGAAGAGCCACGGGGGAAACACCTTTTTCACTCATTTTCGGAACAGAGGCCATCATCCCGATAGAGATAATACGACCCTCGGTGCGGGTACAAGTGTTTGATGAAAGAGGAAATGATCTCGGCCTAAGGACCAAGCTAGACCTCGTCAACGAACACAGAGAAATAGCCGAGCTGAGAAGAAAAGCTTTTCAGCAAAGAGTAGCCATGGCTGCAAACCTGCGTGCTAGGATGAAAGGAATAAAAGAAGGAGACCTCGTTCTCCGAAGGGCTGAATTTGCACCACGAAAGCCATCCCACGGGGTATTTCGTGCGAACTGGGAAGGCCCTTACCTAGTTCTGGCCGAAGTACGAAAAGGGGTCTATAAGCTCGGCGATTCCGAAGGAGTAGAGTTGAAAAATACTTGGCATTCGGACGCCTTAAGAAAATACTATGCTTAGGATTTCGGCAAAGAAAATTGTACTACAAAAGTTAGCAAAATTCTCTCTAAGTACAGAAAATTGCCTTAAGCATAAATGGCGCAAATTTCTCAAAGGTGACCAGACGAGCGAAGGCGTCATCTTCCGAAGTCTCGTAAAAAGACTTGGACAAAATCCTTGAGATTAAGCATTTCGAGGGCTGAACTTCGCGAAAAAAGTCATCATATTAAGCGCAGACGAATTTTCCCGAAGTCTGTGGAGCGAACTAGTCCGAGACCTCACCAAAAAGACTTGGCCAAGTTTTCTTTATCGAAAATGAAACTGCTTACAAAAAAGGAGTGCCAAAAGAAGAAGACCAAGAAAAAAAGAGAAGAAGCAAAAGGCAAAGGACCCTAAACAAAACTAAGGATTCCCGGCATCCTGAGAACCGCCTGCTCCCGCGTTCTTCTCTACTATCTTCGGCGCAGGGAGAGAAGATGGCAGGTTCAGATGTTCAATTTTGGACCAGGACCACCGAGGCCCCTCAGGAATATTTAGGGCCTCCAGGAAAGAAAGGTCCAGATCAGGGAACCTTTGAAGAACCTGGTGACGAACAAGACAAAATCCGTCCTGAAAACCAACTTTGGTCATCAGGTCAGATTTGTCTTTCTCGACCCCAAGGTCCTCAAGGTCTATTTTAAGCTCAGCAACCTCCTTCTTCAATGACTTCATCTTCTTCTTCTTCGGTTCCTTCTTCAAGGCATCAACCTCGGCTTGAAGCGCAGCCTTCTCAGCAAGCGCCTTTGTCAGGCGATCTTCGGCCTCAGATTTCTCTTTTTGGTACGCCTCATTTGCCGAGATCAGCTCCGCTATCTGGGAGCCGAGGTCAGAAATCTTCTGGGAGGAGTCGTTTGATAGTTTCTCTTTCTCTTTTAACTCCTCCCGAAGAGCGGAAACTTCCTTCTCCGCAGAATTGGCCAGCTCCAAATTCGTGACAGCTAGATCCGAACACATGGCCCTAGTTTTCTCTAAAGAACCTAAGACCTGAGTTCGGAACGCCGTCTACCTCGCCACCCGAACTCTGAGAAAGCCGGCGTATCCCAGTAGCTGTAAAAGGGCAAAGGCAAGTTCACTAAAACAGAGAGAAAACCAAGCACTTAGAAAGAATTCAAGAAAATGGGGCGCGAAGTATACCTGGGTGGCGTGCTCGGAAAGCTTTGCAGCAAGAGAGTCATCGCCCGGATGGGCCTCGGCGATGGCTCTAAAGGAGGCCTCAGTAAGGATCCCTTTAATCGCCGGAGTACATGTTCATGTCCTCTGTGAATGTCCAAAAAGGCTCCTTTGGAACCTTCCCCTTCGGGATGATGGCGTCCCGAAGGGCTCTCCTTTGGGCATGATCGGCCACCCAGCCCGGAGTAAGTAACTCCTCTGCAATAAGACATGAAGCTGGATTAAGGCAGCTGGACGCCAACGAACCCGAAAAAGGAAAAAGGCACCACAAACCGAACCTGAAGGCACTTCCATCACGTCGTCCTCGGCAGCCGGAACCTCCTCGGCAGGGACCCCCTTGCCTTTGATTCTGCGCCATTCTTCAACAGAAGGGGACTCCACCACGGCATCCGGAAGAGCCTGCGACGACGTAGGACTGCGAGGAGGAACCTCCGCAGTAACCTCGGGCTGAGGAATAACAACAACTCCCGGCTCCTTTATAGCCTACTCGGGAGTGGCCTTCCTCGCCCGTTTTGCCGCCGAAGGACCGGCCCCGGTTGTTTTACGCCTTCGGGAGACGACTTTCTTCGTCGAATCACCCTTCTCGGCTTGGCCGGTGAAAAGGGCTTTGTAAAATGCATCCGTGTCCTCGTCCATTTCTGAGAAAGAAGGAAGACATCAGTGTGAGTGCAAAATGAAGTTATAACAAAGAGACTAGAAAATAACTCACGCTAAAAAAAGGTCTCGAAAGAAACTTCCTCCCGAAGGAGTTGCACAAGCTAGGAATCCTTCCCAGCGATGGCAGGAGCTGGCATCTCGAGGTCCGTCTCGTGCTCTTTTACCACCTTGAGCTCCCGAAGGACCTCCTCGGTCATCAACGTCCAGTTAATGGGGAAGGGGTAAAGAGAGCGCGAAGAGACCTCGGGACCCCAGTCAGCGACGGCTCGAATACGACGGTCGAAATCCGCGAATATAGGAGCCAACTCTAGGGTCAGCAACATCTTCGGATCTACGATGTCGTCGTCCAGCCTTCCCTGAGCCCACTTGGTCGGGACATGCGACCAGGCCTCCTCCACCTTCAAAAAGAAAAACTTTTTTTGCCACCCTCGCCAGCTGTCCTTGGTGGCAAAGGTGAACATGTACTTTTTGCTCCCGGATCCTCGAGGTAGCATGAAGTAGAAGCCACCCTTCGGGACCACATAGAGCTTGTAGTACTGCATAAAAATAACGTAGTGGGGCTTTATTTTGAAAACGCCACACATACAGAGAAAGGCGTTGAAATAGCAGTACGAGTTCGGAGGGAGTTGATTTACGGCAATGCCATGAAATCTGCAAAACTCGCAAATCAACTCCGGAGGGGGGTACCGAAGGACGGCTTTCAACTGAGCTCGGAAAACGGTAACCTCATTGCTATGGTTTGAAAAGCTATAATGATCGGGACATGGCAACCTCGTAACAACATACGAGGGAAGGAAAAATTTCTTCTTCCACCTTGCTAATCTTTTAGGAGTAGTGCAGGAAGGGTGGGACAAGAGAGGTTGCCAACTCTCAGGAATAGGCATCTTGGGCTGAAAAGCAAGTTCAGAAAAAGGCAACAGCGAACTTTGGAAAAACTTTTGAGAAGAACAAAAAAGTTCTGGAAATCAAAACCCACCAAAACGCTTGCCGAAATCTGTATGTAAAGACGCCGTCGTGAAAGGTGGTCGGAAAAAAGCTCAGGTGAAAGAACCGCCGCAAAAAGCAGAAGGAAAACCAGAGCAAAAGAAAAAGAAAAAAGAGAAAAAATGATAGAGTGAGCATATATATAGGCCAAGGGAGATAGGCGAACCGGCGTCTTAAGTGCTGGGCGAAGGCGAAACGTTGCCATAACTGCTCCTTCGCGCCTAAAAAGGCACGTTTGACATTACAGCACGATCCCTACCAATGACTGAGTGCCACGTGTCAGCCATCGAGCCAAAAAAGGGGACGCGCCTTCTGACACCCCTAAAAAACTGGGATGCGCCGCTCCAAACTGACACGCATGGTCATAGGACGCGACGCTGCACAGACCTGCAAAAGGAAAAAGAAAGAAGTAAGTAGCCTCGAAGACACCAAAAGACAGGCTATTGCCGAACAGCCCATAATCTTCGGGCAAAAGGTGTACCTTCGGCACAGGTTTTACTCCCTAAAAACTCCCAAAGAGCATCCTCGGAAAGACTACAAACCGAAGTCTCCACTTCGGCTTTCCAAAGGAGGGCATGTGATAGCCGAAGGCTATAGCCTCTATCTAACCCGAACCCGGAGCGACAGGAAGCTTTTAGCCCCCCGAGGTACGAAACAAATCGCCTTCAGAAACGGAGAATCAGCTATCGCAAGCCGAAGGAGATCTCCCCGAAGGTGGAACCTGAAACAGGGAACTCCCCCGAACTGCGGGCATATTTCCCGAAGGGCATCGTCCGTACCAAAGGACGACCTCGGCCATGGACTTCGGGAGTACGGCACGAGCATTTAATGAGCATTTAAGGAGCCTCTGACAGGAAACCCATACGCCGCCTGAAACGGCGACTTGACACACTGACGTCGTCCAAGTCCCATCTCAGCCACAAAACCAGGAGCCTGAAGACGGCTACCTGTTCCCTACGCCCTGAAAGGATCCAGCCGAACACGTGTCAGGATCTGAACGGGCCGGGCATTTCTATAAATAATGGGAAAAAGGACTTGGCAAGGGATCCATCCCCTCTCCCTGGGCAGCCCTCACCCATAGCTGAAAATATATGCAGGCTAACTCTCGCACCTTTCTAGCGGGCCTACTTTATTCATTATCAGGGTACTAACTTGGGCGTCGAAGGCTCCTCCCCGGAAAACCATCCCGGGGACCTCCTAACCCTTTTTTCTGAGCTTTTCAGGCATTTTCCCACCTGGGGAATATCTCCGCAAGACGTCCTTCCCCCCCGGAGGCTCCCTCGAAATTCACCATGTCACTGGACAGAGATGCCGGAGGGCATCAAGTACTATCAATAAGACGAGTATGCTTAAGACATATCACCATAAGTAAAAACATACACCTTAGGAGAAGGTAAATGCACAATACAAATCCTAGAAGGAGCAAACAAGGTAAATACACCTTAAGAATGCATGAAGCATAAAAAAAGTAGCAATTGATGAAAGAAGTTAAGAAAACTAAAGGAAAGTCACAAGTCTTTAAAAAAAATTACAACCATGACTTAACTGAAAGAAATTTGAAGATAAAATCCAGCTACATTGTTAGAAAAAGGGCAAGAAGTGACGTGTCAATTTTCATTGATATCCTCAACATCGGTACCCTGCACCAAAGACCCAACCAAAGTAGCATGAGAGCTGGAATGAATTGACTAGAGAACCTTCAATGACTTCCAGTAGTCTGGCCTCGACCTATTTTTCTTTCCTTTAAATGACTTTCACCAGCGGCAGGAACACAACTAGTCAGAAGGGGTTCGCGCAGTCCCTCTGGAAGTTGGTCATAAAGGTTCATCGAGCCCAACAGTAGGTGAGCATCATTATCTAGTATATCAGGGAGTTCCAACAGGTAAGATGGATCGACTCCTTAGTAAACATAAGACAACACTTTCATGGAATCATTGATGCCTTCAAGATAGGCTCCCTTAACATGGGAAAAGGCCTTAAAAAGCTCCTATTCCTTAATACTAAAGGAAGCATGGGAACCTTTCTACTTTTCCACCTGGGATGTGTGCTCCTCCTCTTTAGATGTTAAAGAATCTTAGGCATCGCTGAACTTCTTCTCAAGCTCATCCTCATGATTCTTCATTTTCTTTTCCCAAGTACAGAGTCATTGAAGTTCCTTGGATGACTCTAATAGCTTTCTCTCTTTCTCATGGACTTTAGCATTTCAATCATCCAGAGCCTTAGTATGCTCATAAATAGTGAGTGAGCTAGTAAGAACCTACACATAATAAAAAAGTCAATGCCTTCGTACAAAGAAGTTCAGAACTAAAAGGGAAAAGAAACAAACAGCTAAAAGAACCTCAAAGTCATGCTTAACATTGATAGTCGGTAGGCTGGCAAAGGAAGGAAATGACTGATTAGCTGCATATATGTGCAGTGCTCCAATGGAACAGCCTAACTTCCTTGTCTTACCTTGCCCTTTGCCGAAGGAGCAATGGTGGCAAAGGGAATAACGATTGCCAAGACAACAGAAGGAAGGGGAAGAGCGTCATAAAAGGTTTGTGGCCTCTCACCAGACTTAGTGCATGTAAAAGCCTTCTTGATAAAATCCTTGGCTTCCATTTTCTTTTTATTCCTTTTTACCCAAGATAACAAAGAGAAGTATTCTTTAGAGCACAGACCATCAAAAGCTACAAAGAAAAAAGGGAGAAAATAAGGTAATAGTTTGGAAAAAGTGAATAATCGAAGAAAATACTACACACCATGAGTTGACAAAAACTCTGGGGTTAGGCATCCATTAGTTCAGGCATGGACATTCTTGCCAACCAACTCCTTAAGTAATTAAAGGATGCTTCCTCCCATTCATACCATTAAGAAGGAGCAATCTTATTAAGATCCTATTTCTTGTAGTCATTAAAAACCCTTACTTTGGTAGGGAATGGTCAAGTTTAATCATTCAACTTCAGCAAAAGGAATCTACCCTTCCAACCCTTAATGTTACTAATCGTACAAGAAATAAGAGGGCTCTTTGGGCGAAATCTGTACCAACCACTTAGGATGGATTGAGGACGGAAGAATGATCAAAATAAAGGCACGGTGGGCTATATACCAAGGTTCTTAATAACAACAATAAAAAATACTATGTACTGCCAGCTATTTAGGGAATACTGAAAATGTGGAATTCTGAAAATAGTTGAGGAGATCCAAAATGAAAGGGAAGGTGGTAAAGATAAACTAATTTTGATCTGATCCCAGTAGAAAGGGAGAAATCCATTAGCAAAGGTAACATCAAGTCAATTGCTCGAAGAAAGTAAATGAATTTCGTAAGAAAAAGGTACATCACAAAAGTGACAAAGGAAGTTAACTTGCAAATATTCTCAAGGAAATGCAACATCCCGGTGGTCTCACATGCTTTCCCAATCAAGTTCAGGGTTAGAAAGTTCTTCCACTTGATCGTGCATTAGTTTCCCAAACCCTTTTATAACCTTCAACTTACCCAAGCTAGCCTTCATGTCCAATACTTTTCTCGTTTTATCCGAAAGTGGAATGAAATTTCTTGGATCGGCCATGCTTAAAAAATAGAGGTAATGGTAGTTAGCTAGATGGGAGAAGAAATGAGGTGGCGGTGGTCAGCCCATGCCTGCTGACTATGGTAGCGATGGTCAACCTATGCTTTAAGAATAGAGGTGGCGGTAGTTAGCCAAAGGAAGTGAACATAGGTGGTGGTAGTAGCCATAAACATGATAGGAAAAAAGGACAAGCGATGGTATGTAAAAAAAAAAAAGGATTCAATGGTATATCCACGCATATAGAGAGAAAATTTAAAAGACAAAGGCGGTAGTATGTTCACCAAGTACAAATTCATGCTTTTCCAAGAAATATTTTCAGAAAAGAATCAATTTTAGAAATATTTCTTCATAAGAAACACTCCAAAAATATTTTCCTAAAAGGGAATACCTTTAAAAATATTATTTATCTTCTTTTTGCTTAAAAATAAAAAGGGTGAGGTTGGGGGGCAAATGGTGATACCCACCTTAGGAAATTGGGCCCCCATTGGGCCTAAATGTCATCTTAAGGATTTGAAACCCAGTCTAATCATAAAGTACAGGTGTCCTAGACTCAATAGTTCAGCAGATAATCACTTCATCCAATGGTCCTGATAGCCGAAGGGCTATCGCCTCTATCTGACCCGAACTCGGAGCGTCAAGAAATGCGAGGAAGCTATTAGCCCCCCCGAGGTACTAAACAGATTACCTTCAGAAATGGAGAATCAGCTATTGCATGTTGAAGAGCATCTCCCCGAAGGCGGAACCCTGAATTAGGGAACCCCCGAACCACGGGCATATTTCCCGAAGGGGCATTGTCCGTACCAGAGGACGACCTCGGCTAAGGACCTCGGGAGTACAGCAGGAGCATTTAAGGAGCCTCTGACATGCCGCCCATAAACGCTACATGTCACCTCAAACGGTGATTTGACACACCGATGCCGTCCAGGTCTTGTCACAACCTGTCTCGGTTCGAGACTCTAGGAGCCTGCCACCGGCTACTTGTCCCCTACGCCCAGAAATTCAGAGAACATCCGACCGAACACGTGTCACGATCTGAACGGGCTGGACATTCCTATAAATACCAGGAAACAAACCCTGGCAAAAGGTTGGACTCCTCCCCCTTGAGAAAACACAGGCAAGCCCACTAAAAACTCTAGTGCTTCCCCCTCACCTTCTCAGGAAACTGACTTGGGCGTCGGAGGCTCCTCCCCGGAAAAGCACCCCGGGGACGTCCTAACCCTCTTCTCTGACCTTTGCAGGCACGTTCCCCTGGGAAACTCCAGTACCAGACGCTCTCCTTCATAGGAAGTCCCCCCGGAAGTCACTATGCCTTCCAGAAAAGATGTCCCCGGACATCATTTGGCGCCGTCTATGGGAACCCACTCTGAGGTCGCCGTCGTTGAAACTCGGCGTTCTAAGGACAAGGGACTCCCGAGGTCCCCGTCCGCGCTTGAGAACCAACCGGCTGCTGAGCAAACACCCCCAGGGACTTCCACGCCTGAGGAAGAGCACCCTCTGGTCATAACCATGAGCTTCCTGCGCGACTTTCAACGTTCTATTGTGGCTGAAATGACACAACAGATAAACCGAAGGTGGCCGCAACAAGCTTAAGCCCAAAGGCCTCCTTCGCCAGCACACCCTCGGGAAAAAAGCCCCCAAACCAACTCATCGTAGTTCGGGATTCGGAGACCCACAGGAGGAGTCTTCAATAGAACACATGCCCCTCGGGGCACGGCACGCCGGACAAGCGGGGTCAAGGCGACCCAAAATCACACACAGAAGGAGCCAGTCGCCTGAGGCGAGGTCCCCATCCCCTCAGCGCCGAACTCGCTCCCTGAAAAGGCACCGACAATCCCCCCTGCCAGAAGAAGAACCTAGCGCCACGGCCCTTATGGAGAAAATATTGGCAAGGTTGGACAGAGTGGAGAAACAGGTGGCCCGCAAACCTGTCTGGGCTAGACTGTCTGGGACCTTTTGTGGGGACGAGTCCCCATTCACCCAAGACGTCGTTGAGGCAGCCATGCCAGGTGATTTCAGAGTACCTCGCCTGGAAAATTATGATGGCCGTACTGATCCACAGGCCCATCTGACCAAGTACAGACGCAGCATGATGATGCACGGTGCCGACGATCCTACCTTGTGCAAATGCTTCGAGGTCACTCTCAGTGGGCCAGCAATAGCCTGGTATAATTCATTGGCCCCAGGAACCATCACAGAGTTCCAGGAGTTGTCCACAGCCTTCACGCAGCAGTTTATCGGAAGTCGGCCAATGGCGAAGATGCCGGTTCAGATGTTTGACATAGCGCAAAGAATTGGAGAGACCATTCGCAACTATGTCGAGAGATTTAACAGAGAGGCCTTGAGTGTCCCAGACTTTCGGCCCGAAATACGCATCCTCGCGATGACACGGGGCCTTCAGAGGGACTCGCAGCTGTTTTACGAGTTCTCTAAGGACCCCCCGGACACCCTTGGCGAATTTTACCGAAGGCCGAACAACACATGACAGCCGAAGAACTGAGAATGGGCGGACCGAAGTTCGATCACGCCCGGGCCGAAGGGTCCAGCCAGCAAACTCGGTATCCCACCGAACAGGCAGGCCGACCTCGGAGGACGTGAGGAAGGAAACCCCCCATTTTCACACCCCTGAACACCACAAGGACCAACATCCTCATGACAATGGAAAGGCAGGGAACTCAGGTCCAGCGGCCACGGGCCATGACCACCGACAACAGAAAAAATATGAAGAAGTTCTGCCAGTTTCATCGTGATCACGGTCACGACACCGAAGACTGCTTCCAATTGAAGAAGTATATAGAGTCGCTGATAAAACAGGGCCAACTTCGGCATTATCTGCACATGCCTTCCCCGAAAGGGAGAAAAGAGGATGAAGGAAAGGCAGAAGACGAGGACTACGACTCCGACAGGCGGAGAAACCGAAGTCCGAAAAGGCACCCCCCACCTCCAGCAGGAATCATACAGACAATAACGACGGGACTCCCATCCTCGGAAAGAAAGAAGAAGGCCAGAGAAATAGCAGTCATGGAGCATCAAAGTCCAACAAAAAAGCTGGCCCGAAAGGATGGTTCCACCGTCATTTTTCCCCATGACGACCCATTGTTGATCATGGCGAGAATAGGAAACTGGGACGTCAAAAGAGTGCTGCTCAATGACGGATCAAATGTCGACGTCCTGTTTTCACACTTACTGCCGAGGTTAGGTGTATCTAGTAGCGACCTCAAGCCCGTCACCTCACCTACCTTTGGGGTAGGTCCGGCCGAGCTACCCGTCCTCGGTTGGATCGATCTCCCGTTGATGCTGAAAGGGACTTCGGTGATGGGGACAGAAGAGTTGTACGCCTCCATAATGGCAAGGTTCATCGTTATGGATGTCCCTTCATCGTACAACGCCATCCTTGGAAGACAGACACAGGGAAACTTGCACATTCGCCCTGATGTCAAGTACTTAACCGTCACTTTCGCCGCCAAGGATGGAGATGCGGAAATCTTCATAGATCAAGGCGAAGTAAGGAAGGTGTTCGTCAAAACACGAAAAGCTCCAGCAAACAACTCTACACAAGCTGTGGAAGCAAAAGCACCAAAAAAGGGCAAGGCAGAGAGTCCCGCGAAGGCAGAAACGGAAACAGTAAAACTTGTCCCAGGTCAATCTACCCGAATAGGGAAGAGCTTGGCCGAAGGTGACAAGAAAAAACTTGTATCCTTTCTACTGGAAAATAAAGATCTCTTTGCCTACTCGCCGAAAGATATGCCAGGGGTAAACCTTGGCGTAATACAGCATAGCCTCAAGAAGCAAAGCCTGTCCGGCAAAAGAAACGAGGCATCTCAGCCCATAAAAATAACTTCATCAAAACCGAAGTCCAACGCTTGCTAGACGCTGAGGTTATCAGGGAGGTCAAATACCTCGAATGGTTAAGCAACGTGGTCGTCGCCACAAAAGAAGGCAGCAATAAACTCCGGATGTGCATCGACTTCAGAAACTTGAACGATGCTTGCCCAAAAGACTCATACCCTCTCCCTCCGGTAGACCAATTGGTATACTCAACTGCCGAATACGGGCTCCTAAGTTTCTTAGATGCCTTCAGCGGGTATCATCAAATAAGGATGGACCCCGAAGATGAAGAAAAAACCGCCTTCATCACCAAAGGGGGAATATACTGTTACGTCAGGATGCCCTTCGGGCTCAAAAACGCAGGAGCCACCTACCAAAGGTTGATGAACAAGGTCTTTAAAGACCAAATAGGGAGAAACATGGAAGTGTATGTCGACGACATGATAGTCAAAAGCAAGCTGCCTGACAAACACGTCATGGATCTTAAGGAGACTTTTCACCAGCTCAGAGCCTTCGGGATCCGTCTCAATCCCGAAAAATGCATCTTCGGCGTGACCTCGGGAAAATTCATGGGGTACTTGGTATCCGAAAGAGGCATTGATGCCAACCTAGAAAAAATTAAGGCTCTGCTTGAGTTTCGAACTCTCGCCACAATAAAAGATGTGCAGAGACTCACTGGAAGGATAACCTCCCTCAGCAGGTTTATTTCCAGATACGGAGATCGGTGTCGGCCATTCTTCAAAGTCCTCACAAAGGCAGCAAAAAAGGAGGACAACCTCGGAGGTGATGACCATCCCTGGGGTGAAGATTGCCAAAAAGCCTAGGAAGAACTGAAAAAATACTTGGACATCCTGCCTACTCTGCAACAACCTCGCGAAGGAGAGCCGCTCGTACTATACCTCGCCGTCACAGAAAAAGCTGTGAGTTCGGTCCTTGTAAAAGAAGAGGGGCCAAAGCAATGGCCGGTTTATTACGTGAGCAAATCCCTGCATGGTGCCGAAGTCAGGTATCCTTTGTTACAAAAAGCTATATATGCCTTGGTGCTAGCAGGGAGAAGACTACGACCATACTTTCAGGCTCACCCCATCATCGTCCGAAGTAGTCTACCACTACGGGACGTCATGAGGAAGGTGGATCATTCCGGAAGGCTCTCTAAGTGGTGTATAGAGCTTGGCGAACACGACATCTCTTACGAACCTCGGAAAGCCATAAAAGCTCAAGCACTGGCAGACTTTATCGCCGAAGTACCCACCACCGAGGACAACCATCCGGATCCTGGCGAAGGTAATCCCGAATGGACTTTAGATGTTGACGGAGCCTCGGGGTCGGAACACCAGGGAGCTGGGGTAATTATCAGAGGTCCCAAAGGCCTTGAAGTAACGAAGGCTATTAAATTTAGCTTTAACGTCACCAACAATGTGGCTGAGTACGAAGCCCTCATAGCAGGATTACGCCTAGCCAGAAGAATTGGCATGCGAAATCTAAAAGGCCACAGCGATTCCCAGCTAGTAGTTTGGCAAACGGCAGGAGACTATGGGGCAAAGGACCCGACCTTGGCAAAATACCATGAACTGGTGGCAAAACTCATTCGGGAGTTCGATACAGTGTGAATCAAAAACGTACCTCGACGTAATAACACCGAGGCAGATTGCTTGGCAAAATCAAAAACATACACCGAGGTGCTGGACCATCCGAGCATCGCAGTGCTGAGCATATTGACCTCGGGAAAAGGTTGGAAAGACCCAATAAAAAGGTATGTCGCAGAAAATGTGCTCCCTGAAGACCCTGGCGACGCTGCAAAGTTGCGAAGACGCTCAGGTCGATTCTTCCTAATCGGTGAAGAGTTATATCGACAGGGATATGCAAATCCGCTGCAAAGCTGTGTGGACGAGGAGGATATTGAAATGATCCTCGAAGAAGTCCACGAAGGCATTTGTGGTTCGCACATCGGAACCGACGCCCTTGTAGCAGTAATACTTCGCCAAGGATACTTCTGGCCTACCCTGAGAAAGGACGCAAGGCAGTTCATCCGAAAATGCAGTAGTTGCCAGAGACACGCAAATATCCAGAGGACACCCTCAGAAATGGTAACTTCGGCTGACTATCCCTGGCCCTTCGCAGTCTGGGGCATAGACCTCATTGGGCCGCTCCCCACAGCACCTGGAGGCGTGAAATTCTGCGTGGTAGCAGTAGACTATTTCTCCAAATGGGTTGAGGCAGAACCACTAGCGATTATCTCGGCAAAAGAAGTGCAGAAGTTCGTGTGGAAGAACATCGTATGCAGATTTGGCATACCGAGGGTGCTAGTAGCTGACAATGGATCCTAGTTCATAGACAAAGGATTCCAGGAATTTATCAGCGACCTCGGAATAAAGATGCACTTCGCCCTAGTAGCTCACCCCCAAAGCAATGGGCAGGTAGAAGTATCTAATAGAACCATGAAAGATGGTCTGAAAAAGAGACTGGGGGAAGCAAAAGGGAAATGGCCAGGAGAACTCCAAAGTGTATTATGGAGCTACCGAACAACACCCCGAAGAGCCACAGGGGAAACGGCTTTTTCACTAGTCTTCGGTATAGAGGCCATCATTCCAATCGAGGTAGTACGACCATCAGTACGGGTGCAAGTGTTCGATGAAAGTGGAAACGACCTCGGCCTAAGAACAAAGCTTGACCTCGTCGGCGAACACAGAGAAATAGCCGAGCTGAGAAGAAAAGCTTTTCAGCAAAGAATGGCCGCGGCCATAAATTTACGAGCCAGGCCAAAAGGGATCAAGAAGGGAGACCTCGTTCTCTAAAAGGCTGACTTCGCACCCCGAAGGCCATCCTACGGAGTACTTCGCGCGAATTAGGAAGGACCTTATCTCTTTCTTGCCGAAGTACGAAAAGGCGTGTACAGACTCGGCGACGCCGATGGCATAGAATTAAAAAATACTTGGCATTCAGATGCCTTGAAAAAATTCTATGCTTAAGGCTTCGTGGAAGAATTGTGTTGTACAAACTAGAAAAATATTCTAAGTACAAAAGTTTCTTAGAAAAATTCTTAAAGTACAAAACCAGAATTCCGCAAAGGTGCTCGCCGAAAAAAGCGCAGGTGATTTCCCGAAGTCCCTTAAGGAATCATGTTCGGGAAAAATGGGAAATGGCGAACCGCGCAAAGATACTCGCCGTAACAAATGCAAGTGCCGTTTCTCGAAGTCTCTTGAGCGAATGTGTTCGGGACAAAGGGAAATGAAAAAAACTTGCAAAAAGACTTAGCCAAAAAATCTTCATTAAAGATAAAACCAGCTTACAAAGAAGAAGGATTGCCAGAAAGAAGAAGCATAGAAAAAAGAACGAGAAAAAGGCGAAGGGCCCTAGAACAGACTAAGGATTCTCGGCGTCCCGAGAGCCACCAGCCCCTGCATCCTTCTCCACCACCTTGGGCGCCGGGAGAGAAGAAGGCAGGTTCAGATGCTCGATCTTGGACCAGGACCACCGAGGCCCCTTGGGAATGTTCAAGGCCTCCAAAAAAGAGAGGTCCAGATCTGGGAACCTCTGGAGGACTTGGTGCCGAGCAAGGCAAAACCCGTCCTGGAAAGCGACCTTAGTCATCTGGTCGGATTTATCCTTCTCAACCTCCAGGTCCTCGAGCTCATCCTTCAGGTCCGCAACCTCCTTCTTCAGCGCCTTTATCCTCTTCTTCTTCTCAGGCTCCTTCTTCAAGGAATCGACCTCGGCATGAAGCGCATTCTTTTTAATCAGCAACCTCGCCAGGAGCTCTTCAGACTCTGATTTTGACTTTAGAAGCGTTTCATTGGCCGAAAGCAGTCCCGCCACCTCGGAACTGAGGTCAGAAACCTTCTGGGAGGAGTCTTTCAAAATCTTCTCTTTTTCCTCCCGAAGGGCGGCAACCTCCTTCTCCGCAGCATCAGCCAGCTGCAGGTTCTTGACGGCCAGTTCCGAACACATGGCCTTCATTTTTTCTAAGGTATCTAAGACCGAGTTTCGGAACTGCGTCTGCCTGGCCACCTGAACTCTGAGGTAGCCAGCGTACGCCATCAGCTGCAAAAAGATGAAGGCGAGGTCAGTAAAAGCCAAACACTTAGAAATAATTCTTCAAGGGCAAACCAGCATACCTGAGCAACGTACTCGGTAACCTTCGCGGCGAGGGTGTCATGGCCCGGATGAGCCGCCACAATAGCCTTGAAGGAGGCCTCAGTAAGCACCCCCTTCGAGATCTCCTTAGCCATTTGGGGGCAGTTTCCGGAGAACAAATTCATGTCCTCCGTAAACGTCCAAAAAGGCTCCTTCGAGATCTTCCCTTTCGGGACTTTAGCATCACGGAGAGCTCGCTTCTGGGCGTGTTCGGCCACCCAACTTGAAGTAAGTGACTCCTCTGTATGGCAAAACGAGCAGCTGGTGAGAACAAAAAGAACCTCGGAAAATAAAGGCATTACACTTCGGCGAAAAAAGCAAACCTGGCGGCACCTTGACGACGTCATCGTCAGAAGCCGGGGCCTCCTCGGTAGAGATCTCCTTACCCTTGCGTTTACGCCGCTCCTCAGCAAAAGGAGCCTCCACCATGGCATCCAGAAGAGCATGCGACAGAGTGGGGCTCTGAGGAGGGACGTCGGCAGCAACCTTGAAAGGCAGAATGGCAGCGACCTCGGGCTCCTCACTTTCCTCCTCAATACTTTCCAAAGGGGGAGGAAGAATAGTCTTCTTCGCCCGTTTGGCCGAAGGTCCAGCACCAGTGGTTTTCCGCCTTCGGGAAGCCGGCTACTTCGTCTGCTCGCCCTTCTCTACTTGGCCGGTGAAGAGGGACTTGTAGAAGGCAGCAGTGCCGTCACCCATCTCTGAAAAGGAAAGAAAGCATCAGCGTAAGTCCGAGATGAAAGCTATAACAACGGGAGTCAAAGATAACTTACTCTCAAAAAAAGTTTCATAAGAAACTTCCTCCCGAAGGAGCTGCACCAACCAAGAATCCTTCCCGGCGATAGAAGGAGCTGGCATCTTGAGGTCCGTCTTGTGCTCCTTCACTAACCCTAACTCCCGAAGAACTTCTTCGGTCATCAACCTCCAATTGATTGGGAAGGGGTAGAGGGAGCGCGAAGGGACCTCGGGACCCCAGTCCGAGACAGCACGGATACGGCCGTCGAAGTCCGTAAAGATAGGAGCCAACTCCGGAGTTAGCAGTATCCTCGGATCCACGACGTCCATCTCCAGCTTTCCCTGAGCCCATTTGGTCGGAACATGCGACCAGGCCTCCTCCATCTTCAGAAAGAAAAATTTTTGTTGCCACCCTCGCCAGCTGTCCTTGGTGGCGAAGGTGAACGTATATTTCTTGCTCCCAGATCCTTGAGGTAGCATGAAGTAAAAGCCACCCTTCGGGACCACAAAGAACTTGTAGTACTGCATAAAAATAATAAAGTCGGGTTCTATCCCGAAGACGCCACACATGCAGATGAAGGCGTTAAAATAGCAGTACGAGTTCGGCGGAAGTTGATTTACGGCAATGCCATGAAATTGGCAGAACTCGCAAATCATCTTCGGAGGAGGGTACCGAAGTCCGGCCTTCAGTTGGACTCAGAAAACGGTAACCTCATTACTATGGTTTGAAAAGCAAAATTGGTCAGAACGAGGCAACCTCGTAACGGCATACGAAGGAAGAAAGAACTTTTTCTTCCATCTTGCCAGCTTTTTGGGGGTGGTACAGCAAGGATGAGATAAAAGAGGCTACCAGCTCTCGGGAATAGGCATATTGGCAGAAAAATGGGTTTGAAAAAAGGCAAGAAAACAAGTTCCAGAAAAAACTCTAGAAATCAAAAGAGTCTGGAAAACAAAAACCCACCAAAAGACTTGCCAAAATCTGGGTTTGAAGTCGCCGTCATGAAAGGTTGCTGGAAAAACTCTGTTAAAACATCTCCGCCGCAAAAAGCAAGAAAAAGCGCAAAAGCAGTGGCAAGCAGGGAAAAGAGCAGAAGCAAAAGCAAAAAGGGAACTTATGATGGAATGGGCCATATATAGGCCGAAAGAGGGTAGACGAACCGGTGTCATAAGTATCCCCTGAAGGCGAACGGTCGCCGTAACTGCTCTCTGCTCCCGAAAAGACGCGCCCTCTGTAACCGATGAGACTCTCCGCCAATCACAGTAGGCCACGTGTCAGCCGCCGCGCCAAAATAGGGAACGCGCCTTCTGACACCCCTAAAAAACTGGGACGCGCCGCTCCAGACTGACACGCCTGGTCATGACACGCGACGCTGCACAGACCTGTAAAAGGAAAAAGGAAAGAAGTAAGTAACCTCGAAGACACCAAAAGACAGACCATGGCCGAACAGCCCATATCTTCGGGCAAAAGGTGTACCTTCGGCACAGGTTTTACTCCCTAAAAAATCCCAAAGAGTATCCTCGGAAAGACTACCAACCGAAGTCTCCACTTCAGCTTTCCAAAGGGGGGCATGTGATAGCCGAAGGGCTATCGCCTCTATCTGACCCGAACTCGGAGCGTCAGGAAACGCGAGGAAGCTATTAGCCCCCCCGAGGTACTAAACAGATCGCCTTCAGAAATGGAGAATCAGCTATTGCATGCCGAAGAGCATCTCCCCGAAGGTGGAACCCTGAATTAGGGAACCCTCGAACTATGGGCATATTTCCCGAAGGGGCATCGTCCGTACCAGAGGACGACCTCGGCCAGGGACCTCGAGAGTACGGCAGGAGCATTTAAGGAGCCTCTGACATGCCACCCACAGACGATACATGTCACCTCAAACGGTGATTTGACACGCCGACGCCGTCCAGGTCTTGTCACAACCTGTCACAATTCGAGACTCAAGGAGCCTACCACCGGCTACTTGTCCCCTACGCCCAGAAATTCAGAGAACATCCGACCGAACACGTGTCATGATCTGAACGGGCTGGACATTCCTATAAATACCAGGAAACAAACCCTGGCAAAAGGTTGGACTCCTCCCCTTTGAGAAAACACAGGCAAGCCCACTAAAAACTCTAGTGCTTCCCCCTCACCTTCTCAGGAAACTGACTTGGGCGTCGGAGGCTCCTCCCCGGAAAAGCACCCCGGGGACCTCCTAACCCCCTTCTCTGAGCTTTGCAGGCACGTTCCCCTGGGAAACTCCAGTACCAGACGCTCTCCTTCACAGGAAGTCCCCCCGGAAGTCACCATGCCTTCCAGCAAATATGTCCCCGGACATCAGGTCCTAAATCTCAGGGCACACTACCCCAAAAGCCTATATAAAGGCATTCAGTATCACATATCTAGTATGAAATCACTTTCCTTGATATTTGCATCATACTAGAGTTATTATCCCCAGAGTATCTTTTGCAGGTCTCCATGCTCCCTTCATCAAGGTGAACTCGTGCGATGAACCAAGCTCCTAGACCTTTAGATCGTATACTGAGAAAGGTGCATCATCACTTTCCACATAAAAAGGTTTACTTTCAGCAACATATATTTGCACCAGCATTCTTTACCAGCCACATTTTATACCTGCAGCAATAGTGTATCAAGGTCGGCTTGCTTCCGTGACTAAATAAATTCCATTTTTGCTTGCCTTCCACATAATTTATCTTCCTTATATGCATCCAGTTGCAACGAATTACAAACCTGCTCTAAAGTGTCAACTTCTCCAATCTCCCTATTTGTTAACTCCCTTCACCAATTCGAAACCCAACTCCAAGAAACACCCTCCGAAAGTCCTAAGTCCAACACTAAAACCTTGCACTCTTTATTTGTGGATAATTGGAAAAGTCTAGGAAATTTTATTTCAAAACTCATATCCCCTACCAGCACATCTTTCCATAACAAAACTTTATCTCCTCTCCCCATGACCCATCCAAAACTCTTTCCAAAACAAATACCCGTAGAGTCAAATTTTGTCCTACTGCTCACAATAACAACTTAAACACGCTAATTTTCCTATGACCAAATTGTCGCCAAGACCTCCCCAAGCACCATAAAGATTCACAATAGATTTACTATGCAAAGCATGTTCCCCATTAAGGAATCTCAACCACCACTTTCCTAATATTGAAAGGTTTTTTGCAACAACCTAAAATTTTACTAAGTTTAGTTTGTTTAAGTTAATGGTACAAAAGCTAAGTTAAAATAATAACCATTAAAGGCTTGGTTAGTTATTATGGTGCATAAATTGACAAGTCAAGCCCAAAATTAAAAACGGAAGAAAGAAAAGGAGAGAACATAGAACATAAGGGAAAGTAAAAAAAAAAAAAGAAAAGAGAGAAATAGAGTTATAAACATAAAAAGGAAAGTAGTTTAATTTTCTATTCTTACGTTATTATGGTTCTTTTCAAGAAAAAGAAGTAAGAATTGAAGATCAAGACCAAGTTTAGGACATTCTTCTTCAAAAAGAGTAACTTTGGTAAGTTTTATTCTAGAATTTTCTTATATATCTATATTAAAGTTGTTCATGAAAATTCAAGAATAGATAAAATTATTTGGGTAGGAATTTGATAGTTTTTAAACATTGAAATATACAATAGGTGTTTGGTAGTGTATAGAGTGATTTAGAAAAACAATTCTTGGTGAGGTATGGTTGGCGATTAGCAAATTCGAGCGAGTTGAAGTGGGATGAATAAGAAAGAACACAAAATTGATGCTCTTGAGCAAAATTAGGTTAATTACGAAACAGGTCCTCACTGTTAAAAGGTAGCTTCAATAAGATCCTAGAATTTAAGATGTTACAATTTGGTCAATGAAAGTGTGAGGCTGAAAAAGATTATTGGGTTAATAACCACATTAGTTCTTGGAGCTTTCAACACTAGTTCAGTAGCTTCTTTGGTTTTAAAAATATTGTTTAGGTCACTGATAGAATAATTTTGGATTATTTCTTAATTTTGTTTGGTTTTGACTTAGAATTTAATATAATGATTTTATGTGACTAAACCATTTGAAAAGTTGCAATTTGAGGTAAATTATTGTCCACTATTCTGAACTTAAATTATTATTTTTCTATCCATTTTATTGATTTTTAAAGTATTGAAATATATTGAATTCTAGCTAATTCTATGAAGATTTGACTTTAAAGTATGAATAGTTTGATCATAAGACTTATTATCTTGATTTCACCTTTATTATTTGAAAGTTTTGTCATTTAAACATATTACAAATAATTACATATGCATTATTTATGTTTCTAAGTACGTAAGTTGTGTTTTAATAAATATGGGATTAAGCATGTTTTAGTTATGTTATTATGACAATATGATTTTATGATTTATATGGGCCTTAAGATTTTGAATGTTTATAAATATGAATATGTATGTTTTCACTCTATTTTAATGGGCATTGGTTCTATGCCCGATTACTGGGAAAGTGTTAGTGCATGATCCTTCCGATAGGGTATTATCTAAATATGACTTACACTGCATTGTTCAAGACTAGACATTCTAGGCACTCTACTGATAGTGATTTTTATTCGGTCTATGACATACACTACCAGTTAAAGTGTAGATAATATAAAATATGACATATTGCAATAGTTAAAGTGTAGTTACTATGACATGACATACTACAATGGTTAAAATATAGTCATACTAATCGCTCCATTCATCATGTTAAGAAATACCATGTTTTGTCGTTTGTTTTCAACTGCTCTATTTTGACTAATGATTTTATATATGAATTTTATCTTTGTTCTGTCATGTTTTATGATAAAATTAATTGTATTTGTTTCTGATACTATTTTTATAGTTTATTAAATAGTGGACAACCAATTGCTTCCTAGGCATTTGTGCTTATCCTCTATTTTCCCACTCACTTAGATAGCAAGTAAGAGAAGGTTAGGTAGTTGATGAGAGTAACTATAGGAGCTCAAGGTTTTAGAGAGCATTAAAGTGAAATTTAATATACATCATAAGCTTAGAGATATTTTGTATGATATTTTAAGTTATAGTTGCTCCACCACTCGATGCCAAATGTCAATTAATAAGTTTAGATTATAAGTTAAAGTTACTTTGATTTATTTAGAATGTATGTAGCCTTTCATGTTAGAGGGAATTTTATTTCTTCAAGTGTGCGACATGTCATTGTCTCCAAAATTCCTAGGATGAGCTTTAGGGCATGACATTTTTGGAGTTCAAACTACCCACACTCGCCCTTCCCTTTCCTTAGCTAGAATTTTGCTCCATGCTACCCAAATAACATTACTTCTCTATCCATTCCCCCCCAAAAGAAATTCATTCACAATATTTCCAAATAATTTATAACACTCATCAGGGCTCGAAATAAGAAGTAATATAAAGGGATGCTAGATAGAACCATCCTTAGAAGAGTAAATTTTTTGCCAATCGAAATATTCTTTGAAAATTTGACTTTTAGTCCAGAAACTAACTAGAAGCATTTCATGACCTTTTCCAAATTTAGCAAATATGGAAGACTCCACTCACTAACGAGCAATGTATCAGCGACATATTGTTCATTATCATTGACATACTGTAAGTGAGATAGCTTCATCTCATCCTGGTCAACTTTTACATTGTGAAACAAATTTTTTTCTGCTTGCTTCTGAACCATAATATTCAAACCAGAATAGGGGAAAAGGATAACCTTGCCTTAACCCATTTTTCATATGAAATTCCAACATTAGGCTTCCATTGATAAGAACTGAAATGGATGTAGTAGAAAGGCATTCTTAGATCCCCTTTCTCCACTTATAACTGAAGCCAATTTGCAACATCACATCATCCAAAAACTGCAAATTTAAACAATCAAAAGCCTTTTCAAAATTAGCTTCAAAGAAGAAAGCTTTTTGATTAATTTGCTTTAAGAAGTCTAAAGCCCTATAATTTTTTAGCTAGGATCTTTGATGAAATCTTATACTGACTCCCTACAAGACTGAGTAGCCTATAATCTTTTAGCCCGGCAGGATTGGCAACTTTCGACACTAGAATGATGAAGAAGGCATTACATCCCTTCTCCATTTTTTACTTTTTCTTCAAATTCCAGAATAAACATGCATATATCATTTTTTACAAGGCTCCAAAATTCTTTGAAGAAGTTGAAGGAGAACCCCATCTAGGGCAGGAGCTTTTCTCCCAATGCAACTCCAAACAGCACTTTTGATTTCTTCCTTTGAAAAAGGTGATACTTATAGCTCCTAAATCCAGGTCTGCTATATAATTCTTCTTTGAAAGTTCCTCTGAAAAAACCAAACACATGTTCCTTGGCAACGTTAGGCTCTTTTATGCAAGTCCAAACCACATTGACCAGCACACCCTGAATTGCATTTTTTATGTATCTTCCTTTCATCGCTGCTCAAAAGTATTTGGAATTTTCGTCTCCATCTTTAGCCCAATACACTCTGGCCTTTTGTCAAATCTTACTTTGTTTTGTCCAAAGCTTTCCAAAGTTCTTCATAGCAACTAATACCTGCTCACTAATCTCATATTCTTCTACTTTGAGACCATATTGGCTTGCCAACTATTTTAGCCTCTTTCCATTCTTTTTCAACTAGTTCTCAGAAGCCAGCATGAGTCATCTAAGAATCAGAAAATCTAAATGGATATAGCCTAAATTCAGCATTACAAAGCTTCAATACTCAAGGATAGTGATCTAAAACAACATGGTTCAAAGCCACAAATTAAGAATTTTATCAAAAACAAGAAACCTATTGAGCTTACTCATCTTAGTTCCTACCTTGTTAAACCAAGTGTACTTTTGGCCTCCAGTGTTAAAGTCATTTAACTCCATTTGGTCAATGAAAGAAATGAAGCTTTTGGCAACTTTCTCATCAAAATCACACCCCTTCCTCTCCCTTTTGGATCGAAGAACATTAAAATCCCCACTAACACACAAAGCATGCCTGGCAACTGATTTTTCACAACAATGATTTGATTTCAAAGCGCTTCTTTCTGGGAAGACTCAAGGGGGCCGTATATATTGACTTCCTAACCTAATCACTTGAAACAACAATGAAGCAGGGCTCTAAAAATGTACCATTTTTTGAATCATAGAGACCTTCAAGAGTATTCAATGTTTCAATCCCCTTGAGGTCACCAACAGCACAATGTTTCAACCACCAGTTTTCTCCATCGCCAGCAGATATTTTGATCCCCACCCAAGCATCTTTTTTGTGACCAAGTATGATTATTTCGATCAATTTTCCTCATACCAGTAACCACTTCATTGTATTTTCTTCCATCTCTTATGGAACTAAGTTGTAAGTCTTCCTATTGAGCCGTGACATTCTTCTCCTTAGTTTTCTTCACCCTTCCCTTCATTTGGCAAACCTTGCATGATTTACCCGTATTTTGTGAGTGCCAATTCAAATTTCATTTAAGGAGTTCTCAACATCTTGGCCCAACAATTTGCTTTGAACATGACAAAGCTAGACTTTAGGCCAGATTTTCTCTGACTCCATTTTCTAGCTACGTAGACATAAACAACCACATCATACCTCTAAAAAACACTCCAAAGATCCTTTGATTCCCAGTTCTCCAGGAAGTTCTTGAAGAAGAATGTTGTCATAGTGACATTCCATCACCCTGCCAACCTTATTTCTCTAGCCTTTACCTTAAGATTCATTTTAAAAATTGAGTAAAGATGATAAAATTTGACCTGACATGATAACTTGGCCTAACCCACAGAATTCAAGTCTTACCTAACTTGATTTGACTAGAAAAGTCAATAAACTTAACCCAACTATATCCAATATAATATGAAAGCAGAACCCGATTAAAGTAAAATCTAATAAAACCCAAACCAAATGACCTAAACTTGAATTGACATGAACCTAAAATGATCTAAACCTGAAACTGACCTGATCTGAACTCAAAGTGATTTGATGACTAAACCTAACATGTAAAGGCTCTTCAAGTACTTCCCTAAGTTCGAAACCAAGGTAAGTAAATCCCAACTTATTTTTCTCAAATAATTTTTATTATGCAAGAAAAGCAAGCTAAGTAAGGTTAAGTTGAGTTCCAAAGTGTAATTGGCACCTAAAAGGTGAAAGGGGTAAAATGGTAATTTTGGCCCAAGTTAGTGGCATGACCATAATTTTAGTGAAATTAGATTCATGAAAGTGTTTTGAGATAAATAACTTAAGACCATAAGTGTTTTTAGTCATTTGAACCAAAAGTAAAAGTTAAGGGATAAAAATGCACCAAGTGAGAAATTGAGTTGTTATGTCTTATAATGGCTTAAGGGCAGCATGTGTGGGTAAGAAAAACCTTTCCATGGGACCAAGGAGGGATGGTGTAGAAATATTTTGAGTGGCCTAAGTGAATAAAAAATAAGTATGAGGGCCATTGCGTCAAGTGGAGGACAATGAGCTATGTGGGAGTAGTTGGTTATATAATTGGTGGAAATGGAACTATTCATCATCTCCTCCATCCACCATTTTCTTGGCTGCCTTTCCTCCATAGCTCTTTATCTCTAAACCTCCCAAACCACCCAAAATTCCATGAAAATTGAAGGTCCTAAAGCCATCCCAACAAGCCCTTAGCTCACTTTTGCTGGAATTGGTGCATTAGAACTTGGTTTTGCAAGTTTTTGGTTCAAACCCTAAGGTAAGCATATTTGATCCTTATGTGTTCATTCTAAGCTTGTTAAATAGTTAAAAATGGTTTAATTTCATGCCCTTGGTGTCCAATTTGGCTAAATTCAAGCTTGAAATTCAAAAGAAGTCCATTGGAGCTAGGTAGAGCTTGAATTGAATAGTTGCTTACTTCTTGCTTTGTGGATCATTTCAGGTAAGAGATTTAAGTTATGGCATGATTAAATGATGCATAATTAGTGTTGGAACATGTGGGAGTAAGTTGTAATGAGCCAAAAATGATTAGAACCGGTTTGGGTAAGATTTGGAGCAAGATTGGCTGAGAAAGGGGTGAAGAAAAGTAGCTTTAGGGGTTAATGCGGTCACACTGATTATTTTGATGCGATCACATCAAGCTCAAGATGAAGAAAAAGTTTCCTAAAATGTGCAATGCTATTGTACCAACCATTCTGGTGCTATTGCATCAATTCCAGCAACTCCTACAAAATAATGGTGCTATCATACCACAATATGCATTGCTATAGCATTGTGCCTGAATTGAGCCAACCTTGTTTCTAAGTGTCCCAAATAAATTCTTGAGGCTTAGGTAGCATCCTAACATGGCTCAAAAGTGCTTCTAAGATTTAAGTATGAATCAATAAGTAGGTAATAAGTGGGTGGTTAAGAGGGCTAAGGAAAAGTGGATAAGTAAGGTACCTTAAGTCACAAATAGGGTACTAAAGAGGGACATAGTATTGTATGAGTCCTCCAATGGACAAGGGGTGAGGTTGTGAACCTTGGGCATTAGAGAGGGACCCGAGAACGGTTCAGGACCCTTGATGACCCAAGTTTAGAGGCCAAGTGCCTCAGGACATTGAGAGGTGCCCAAGAGGTCCCAACTGAGTTGACGGGCTCGGTAAGCAAATCCACTAAGTTGCCCAAGTCAAGCTCAAATGGAACTTGGCAAAGTTTGGCCACTAAATTCAATTACTTAGTACAACAAATAAGAGGAAGTTACGGGTAAGAGGTGAGTAAGTGACAGTTTACTCTAAGTAACCTGTAGAAGGCAGGTAAGATCAAGTAAGCGATGGCTTACTTAAGGCACCTGTAAGGAGCAGTTAATGGGGTTTAATCAAGTGCTATCATCGGATATGAGGGCCAGTATCCAAGTACCATAGCCATAGGAGCTCACGGTAGTTAAGAACACCTTTGGGTGTAAAGAAGTCCTAAGTGCATAAACATGTGCATTCACTCATCCTTTTATACGTTACATTGCATTATTGTTGTTGTTTATTAATTGCTTGTCTTTATTGCTTGTTGTATTGTTTGGTTAGTTAGTTGTACTATATGAAATATATATGTTTGTTGTGCTTTGCATGCTTGTATTTGTTTCCCCCTAGAGGTGCCATATCCCTTACTAAGTACCTTAGCATACTCGCCCCTTAGGTGTTGTGTAGGTATTAAGAGGGCTAGTCATGCTTAACAGTTGGTAAGGAATAGTTGTTAAGGCTACTTTTATTAGTTCAAATGAACTTTCTAAGTGGGAATACTTATGTTTTCAAGCTACTTGTAGTATAATTTTGTACTGACCAAAGTGTTTGCCTTATAGTTTAAGGCTAAGTGAGTAAAAGGAAAATGTGGTGCATCATTTAAAGCTTGCTTGTTTGGGTGAAGAGCTAAGGATGGATCTTAGTAGATATATGTTGCTTCTTCTATATGTATGGCATTTTCATACAAAGAGATTGCCTTTACTAGTATCCATTGGTATGCATAATACTAGGGTTATATTTAGGCGCATATACGTTTGAGATGTATGCACAAAGTTGTTACTTGAAGTTAAAGCAACTAAAGTTTTACATCTTGGCTTGTTTTGGATTGTGTTTTCATTAATTGTTGTGACACTATTTAGAATGTTGTTTTTATTTAATTATATTGCAGATCTAGGACAATGCATACATATTTTCTTAACATGGTAGGCTAAGAACTAGTTGCATATAATGATTTAAGATATTTCACAAGTAATAACTAGCCAATTATAACCTAAGTGGGATCATAGTTCCTAAAGAGCCTACCAGTGTTAGTAAATCAGGCACTGGGGGCCCTGTTCTGCCACAAATAGTATCAGAGCAGGCTAATGGTCCTAGTAGAGGCAATAAGTGACTTATATCCAAGTGTAGTTAGTACTACCTATAAGTATTCCGGGAGTTTTCATTTGGCTTTGGTTGCAAGTATATAAGTGGGAACTCAGTAAGGTTTTGGCATTAAGGCAAAGAACGAAGAAAAGGCTTAAATGGAAAGATGGTGTTACCCATAAAGAAGCCGGTGCTATTCTTGTACATTTCTAATAACATTATGACATGAGTAAGCTAAGGAGCATACCCAACCTTTGAAGAAAGGGAGGCCGTGGTTGATGTGTAATGGGTAAGCATTGAAGTGTGATAAGGCCTAATAGTACACTTAGACCAAGAACAAAATCCTCACCCTAAGGCCAAGACCAAGGTCAAATAAAATATCTATAGTTATGTGGATAAGGATAGAATATGATGAGTAATAGAAAGGCCCAAGGGTAAGGGCCAAGGGTCCTTAAGTTAGAAAAGGTGCACCGAGGCCAATTGAACAATCATTACTTAAGGGTAAGGGCAACATGGACACCAAGATAGCATTAGGCTATAGGGTAAAGGGTCAAGTGCACTAGGACCATATGTGCACTTGGGCCAAGAAAATAACATCTTTACCCCAAGGTAAGTTGAGGTCCGAAGCAAGAGCTCAGTAAGGACCATTTAATCTAGAGTCCATGGAACCCAAGAAAGAACTAAGGAAAAGCAACATAAATTGAAAAAGTAGGCTATATGCCAGGTGCTTGGAAACTAGGAAGGTAAAAGACTAAGAGCATGTATATGCTCGAGATTAAGGCCTAAACAAAGGCCTAAACAAGGCTATGGTCAAGGATGCCTCAATCACTAGGATAACACTGCTAGTACTCAAAGGCAACCAAGAACACTTACTAAGACCAATTGATTGGTCAAGGAGCTGGCGACAAAAAAAGGTACCTTTAAGTTTACAGCATAATGGTAAGTAGTTTTTATTGTTTAAACTACTATGTTTGTAGTTATGACTAGCTTACCTAGAAAACTAGGATTTCGAAGAAGTGTGGGTATGTGAACCCATAAGAGCCCAAAAAAGGGTAATCTTTGATTAGTCCCTTTAACTAGTTAAGGTTTTGCCTAAAAGCTTAAGGGTAATAGGTGTGTAGCGATCTGTGGTTGTTGTTTATTAAATGGTGTGGCAATGCTTAGGAAGAGGATTTATTAGGGTTCATAAGAGCTGACTTAACTGTTATAGTCCTAAGTACCCTTGGAAGTATCATGAGGGTAAAGGTGACTTGCACAAAAGAGTTGGAAAGTCATGCCATGAGTTGAGCCTTAAGTTGATCGAACTTGTACCTATATTGTAAGGAATACTTTATGCACTATAGGGACAGTTTAAGAAAGGACAACTCTAAGATAGGTATGACTGGTCCAATTCTGAAAAGTTTTTGCACACAATTTACTAAGGGTTACCAAGTAAGGAAAGATTAAATTCTCCAAGCACCCGTAGCTAAGGTAAGAGGGCTTATAAAGCCAAAAGTTAACTTTAAGAACCTGAAGTTGTGAGTGAAGAAAAAGTAAGTGGTAACCTAAGGACTCGCAGTAATTGTGAAAAATTGGTTAAGTGAAGGTTGAGAACCATAACCTACAAGTCTTAAAACTGTGAAGTTATCTATAAAGGTGTGGTTCATTAAGGAAGGGAGTCCATTGATTTTGGTAATTTGGCCAAGGTTCAAGAGTTAACCTGAACCTTAGAGACCAAAAGAGTAATATTTGGATTCCTAGGAAATTGTAACTCGGAATGAGGGTATAAGGTAGGACCATGAAAGCACCATTAACCAGGTGGCTTTAAGGACAACCCAAGAGAGTAGAAAGGAGACATCCTAAACAATACTAAAATTGGGACCTAATAGCTAATGAGAACACTCATAGAGATAGAATGAACTCCAAGTAGTAAACTTATGCCAAGTGTATTTTTTATGATCTATGTTGACCTAAGGCTGCTGATGAAAAGTGAAAGTGAATTAAGTAGTGTTCTCAAATCTTTGGTAATTCAATCAATCTAGATAGTGAGGCTCATTGTTAGTTCCAAGAAGCTAAGAAAGCTTTAAACCAAAAGGCTAAAAGTGCTAACCTAAGTTAACTTAAAGGTTCATAAGAAGGACTTTAAGGTCCAAAGTGTACTCCACTATCAAAGGGTCCCAGATAAATAAAAAAGAATCAGCAAAGGTATAAATTGGTGTAAATACTAAGTTTAGGTCTTAAATATGGAAAAACTCATGAAAGAGCTAAGTGTAAGTTGAGGAAATATCCTCACTAGTAAGATTCAAGGCAACTGAAAGTTAAGGTTGAATGAAAAATTAAGTAAGCATGCTAAGCCTAAGAAGCAAATAGGATTCTTTATTGTCCTAGGGATAATAAGTTACCTAAGTAGTTTAAGAGTCTAAGTGTGGCCAGCTGATGACTAAGAAAGACTCTTGAACAAGTAGGTAGCCAAGAAAAGAACCAAAACCCTTGAGGTAAGATTATTGAAGCTAAGGTAGTTGGAACTACCTAGAGAGTCCCAGAAGTTGAGCTGCTGAATGATAGCTTTAAATCACTAAAAGCCCATCAGAATGAGTCATGATAAAGGCTCTAGGAAATCTTAGTGTTCAAGGAGACGTCATGTGCTTAAGTAAAATATGGGCCAAATAAGTGCCAAGTAAGACTTCCCCGGGTATAAAGAGGTTGTAAGCCTCAGGTAAGCCTAAGGGTGCACATGCTATGGGCTATGAATGTGTAAATCACACTAAGTAATCAAGGTGGTTAGCGCATAAGAATGGGTTGTTGAGGCAAAGACCTAAGGATGTGCCCAAGTTTCGGGAGGCAAGATGTAGGTATCAAAGTGGTCCCAAAGAAAACATAAGGCCAGTAAGTCTGATTCAAATATAAGAGCATGCTAAGAACACTCATAGGTGGTACTCAAATTGGGTTAACTTGATGAGTTTGGGTTAATAAGAAAGACTACTATGGATTCCATGAGAAACCAAAATAAGTGTGAGGGTAAATACCAAATGCTAAGTTGGAATCAAGCAAACTGAAATTCCTGAGATGGCCAAGGGTGTGGCACAAGTCATAAGACACAAAGTGTACCCAGGTGTAAGAGTTTAAAAAGGATCGTGAAAGGTTGAACACCAAAAGTCCTAAGGGCTTCCGAACAAAAGTTAAGAAGGGCTATACTACCTAAGAGAACTCAATGGCAAGTATACACCCAAGGTGGCCAAGTAATTAAGCTAAGGCCTAAGGGTCACAGTAGTGACATGTTGGACAGTGTGGGGTGTTTAAAGCACCTAATCTAGCTTATTGATGGTGCTAAGGATCAGTTTTAAGTAATTTAAAGAGACCTAAGTGATGCCCCGAGGCATCTTCGTCGGGTGACATTGTGACTTCCCGAGGGACTTCCTGAGAGGGAAAAGCCTAGAGCCCAGATTTCCCAGGGGAGTGTGCCTGAAAAGCTCAGAAGATAGGGTTAGGAGGTCCCCAGGGTATTTTTCCGAGGAGGAGCCTCCGACGTCCAAGTCAGTGTCCTGAGAAGGTAAAGGGAAAGCCCTAAGGGTTTTAGTGACCTTGCCTATTTGTGTTTTCTCAAGGAGAAGGGTCTGATCGAGGATCCATCGTTTGCTAGGGTTTGTTTCCTGGTATTTATAGGAGAATCCAGCCCGTTCAGATCATGACACGTGTTCGGTTAGATCTTTTCTGTACCTTCGGGCGTAGGGGACAGGTAGCTGCTTGCAGGCTCCTCGAGCCTTGGTCCGAGACAGGTCGTGACAAGACCTGGGCGGCGTCGGCGTGTCAGATCGCCGCTTGAGGCAGCATGTAGCGCCTGTGGGCGACATGTCAGAGGCTCCTTAAATGCTCATACCGTACCCCCAAGGTCCTCTGCCCGAGGTCGTCTTTGACACAGATGCCCTTCTTCGGGAGCGATGCTCGTGGATTCGGGGAGTTCGTGGTTCGAAAGTTCTGCCTTCAGAGAGATCCTCTTCTGCTTGCAATAGTCAGTTCTCCATATCCGAAGGCGATCAACCCGGTCCCCCCCGAGGGAGCCGGCAACATCTTTGAAATACCTAGCGTACTAGCCGAACTCCCAACTTCGAGGCTCTTGACCTCACTCCCTCCGAGGTCAGTGATAGCGCCCCTTTCGAATGACGCCAAGCTTCCCGATCACACTTTCGGTAGGAAGTATGTTCTGAAAGAGGCGATAGCCCTTCCGCTATCATAAGCCCCCCTCCAAAAAGCCGAAGTGGAAGCTTCGGTTTGTCGGCTTCCGGAGAGCGCTCCTCGGGGCATTGGTAATACCCTTTTTCGAGGGTGCACCTTTTGTCCGAAGACATTGGCTCTTCAGCCATAGCCTGTCTTTTGGTGTCTTCAAGGTAACCTACTTCTTTCCTTTTGCAGGTCTGCGAAACGTCGCGTCTCGTAACCAGGCGTGTCAGTCTGGAGCGGCGCGCCATTTGTCAGAAAGCGTGTTCCTCTTTTGGCGCGATGGCTGACACGTGGCAGCTAGTTATTGGCGGGGGCTGCATCAGACATAACGGGCGCGCCTTTTCATGCACCCCGAGCAGTTATGGCGACTGTTCGCCTTCGCGGAGTACTTTATGACGCCGGTTCGCCTACCCGTCTCGGCCTATATATACATTTGTCTTGTCATAACCTCTTTTTGCTTCTGCTTTTGCTCCCTCTGCCTTTCAACTGTTTTTGCATTTCCTCCTGCTTTTTGCGGCGGTGCTATTTGACGAAGTGTTTTCCGGCAATCTTTCACGACGGCGACTCCAAACCCAGATTTTGGCAAATCATTTGGTGGGTTTTAACTTCCAGAGTCTTTTGCTTTTTAATTTTTCCCGAAGTCATTTCTGGCCTTTTTCCGAAATCGCTTTTCTGCCGACCATGCCTATTCCCGAGAACTGGGAACCTCTTTTGTCTCACCTTTGCTGCACCACTCCTAAAAAATTAGCAAGATGGAAGACCAAATTCTTTCTTCCCTCGTACGCCATTACAAGGTTGCCACGCTCTGACCAGTTCAGCTTTTCGAACCATGGCAACGAGGTTACCGTTTTCCAAGCCCAACTGAAGGCCGGACTTCGGTACCCTCCTCTGAAGATGATTTGCGACTTTTGCCAATTTCATGGCATTGCCATAAATCAGCTTCCGCCGAACTCGTACTGCTACTTTACCACCTTCCTCTGTATGTGCGGCGTTTTCAAAATAGAGCCCCACTTTATTCTTTTCATGCAGTACTATAAGCTCTTCGTGGTCCCGAAGGGTGGCTTTTATTTCATGCTACCTCAGGGATTAGGGAGCAAAAAATATATGTTCACCTTTGCCACCAAGGACAGCTGGCGAGGGTGGCAACAGAAGTTTTTCTTTCTGAAGATGGAGGAGGCCTGGTCGCACGTTCCGACCAAATGGGCTCGGGGAAGGTTGGAGATGGACGTCGTAGATCCGAGGATAATGCTGACTCCCGAGTTGGCTCTCGTATTCGAGGACTTCGATAGACGTATCCGCGCCATCTCCGACTGGGGTTCCGAGGTCCCTTCGCGCTCTCTCTACCCCTTCCCCATCAATTGGAAGCTGATGACCGAGGAGGTTCTTCGGGAGTTAGGGGTAGTGAATAAGCACAAGACAGACCTCGGGATGCCGGCTCCTGCCATCACTGGGAAGGATTCCTGGCTGGTGAAACTCCTTCGGGAGGAAGTTACTTACGAAAAATTTTATGAGCGTAAGTTGTCTCCAAATCCCTTTGTTATAATTTTCACCTTGGACACACGCTGATGTCTTCTTTCTTTTCCAGAGATGGGTGACGATACTGCTGCTTTTTACAAGTCCCTTTTCCTCGGTCAATCCGAGAAAGGTGAGCAAACGAAGAAGGCCGCCTCCCGAAGGCGGAAAGCGACTGGTGCTGGCCCTTCCTTGGCTAAACGAGCGAGGAAAACTGTTCATCCTCCTCTGCCAGAAGTTCTCGAGGAGGTAAGCGAAGAGCTCGAAGCTGCCATCGTTCCGCCTCCCGAGGTTGTTGCCGACGTCCCTCCTCGGAGCCTTACTCCGTCGCCAGCTCTTCTGGGTGCCCTGGTGGAGGCTCCTTCTGCCGAGGAGTGGCGTAAAAGTAAAGGCAAGGGAATTTCCACCGAGGAGGTCTCAGACTCCGATGATGACGTCACCGAGGTGCCGCCAGGTTCGATTTCTCAGACAAAGTGTGATGCCTTTACTTTATTTTGAATTTTGAGATTTACTTGTCTTGACCAGCTTCTTGTTTTGTTATGCTGGGGAGTTACTTACTCCGGGTTGGGCAGCCGAGCACGTCCGGAAGCGAGCCCTTCGGGATGCCCATATCCCGAAGGGGAAGATTCCGAAGGAGCCTTTCTGGACGTTTACGGAGGACATGAATTTGTACTTCGGAGACTGCCAGCAAATGGCTAAAGAGATCTCGAAGGGGATGCTTACTGACGCCTCCTTCAGGGCCATTGCGGAAGCTCACCCGGGCAATGATTCCCTTGTCGCAAAACTTTCCGAGCATGCTGCCCAAGTATACTTCACGCTTTTCTTTTTTGCTTTTGATTTCTTCTAAGTGTTTGGCCTTACTGACTTTGCCTTTATTTCTTTGCAGCTGCTGGGGTACGCTGGTTTCCTCAGAGTTCGGGTGGCGAGGTAGTCGGCGTTCCGAGTCTCGGCTTTAGAGGTCATAGAAAAGACTATGGCCGCGTGCTCGGAATTGGCTGCCCAGAACACGCAGCTGGCTCAAGCTGCAGAGAAGGAGGTTGCTGCCGTTCGGGAGGGGTTCCTAAAAGAAAAAGAAGAACTTTTGAAGGACTCCTCCCAGAAGATTTCTGACCTCGGATCCCAGGTGGCGGAGCTGATTTCGGCAAACGAAGCGCATCAAAAGGAGAAGTCAAACTCTGAGGCTCTCCTGGCGAAGGTGCTTGCTGAGAAGGCCGCGCTCCAAGCCGAGGTCGATTCTTTGAAGAAGGAGCCGAAGAAGAAGAAGATGAAAGCACTGAAGAAGGAGGTCAAAGATCTGAAGAAGGACCTTGACGACCTAGGGGTCGAGAAGGAGAAGTCTGACCAGATGACCAAGGTTGGTTTTCAGGACGGCTTCTGCCTTGCTCGGCACCAAGTCCTGCAGAAGTTTCCAGATATGGACCTTTCTTTCTTGGAGGCCCTAAACATTCCTGAGGGGCCTCGGTGGTCTTGGTCAAAGATTGAGCACCTGAACTTGCCCCTTTCGTTCTCGGCGCCGACAGTGGTCGATAAGGGCGCAGGAGCTGGTGGCTCCTGAGACGCTGAGATTCCTTAGTTTTGTCTTAGGGCCCTTTGCTTTCTTTTTCTTCTTTTTTGTACTTCTTCTTTTGGTAAGCTTTCTCCTTTGTAAACAGATTCACCTCAATAAAGACTTTTTTCTTTAGAAATTTTGGCTAAGTCTTTTTGCTAGATTTGTCATTTCCCATTGTCCCGAACACGTTTGCTCAAGGGACTTCAAAAAATCATATCTGCGTTTAGCACGGCGATCGCCTTCACGGAATTCTGACTTGTACATCTCTCACTTAAGAATTTCAAAGAAACTTTTGTACTTAGAATATTTTTTCTAACTTGTACAATGTAATCTTCTTCCCACCGAAATCCTAAGCATAGAATTTTTTCAAGGCATCTGAATGCCAAGTATTTTTTAATTCTATGCCTTCGGCGTTGCCGAGCTTATACACCCCTTTTCGCACTTTGGCAAGTACCAGATAAGGTCCTTCCCAATTTGTGCGAAGTATCCCATGGGATGGCATTCGGGGTGTAAATTCAGCCTTTCAGAGAACGAGGTCTCCTTTCTTTATTCCCTTCAGCCTGGCGCGCAAATTTATAGCCGCTGCCACTCTTTGCTGAAAAGCTTTTCTTTTCAGCTCGGCTGTTTCTCTGTGTTCGCCGACGAGGTCGAGTTTGGTTCTTAGGCCGAGGTCATTTCCACTTTCATCAAATACTTGCACCCGTACTGATGGTCGCGTTACCTCAATTGGGATGATGGCCTCTGTGCCGAAGACGAGTGAAAAAGGCGTTTCCCCTGTGGCTCTTCGGGGTGTTGTTCGGTAGCTTCATAATACGCTTTGGAGCTCTCCTGGCCATTTACCTTTTGCTTCTCCCAGCCTCTTTTTCATACCATCTTTTATGGTCCTGTTAGATACTTCTACTTGCCCATTGCTTTGGGGGTGAGCTACTGGGGCGAAGTGCATTTTTGTTCCGAGGTCACTGATAAATTCCTGGAACCTTTTGTCTATAAACTGGGATCCATTATCAGCTACTAGTACCCTCGGTATGCCAAATCTGCATACTATATTCTTCCATACGAACTTCTGCACTTCTTTTGCCGAGATAGTAGCCAAGGGTTCTGCCTCGATCCATTTGGAGAAATAATCTACCGCTACTACGCAGAACTTCACGCCTCCAGGTGTTGTTGGAAGTGGCCCTATGAGGTCTATGCCCCAGACTGCGAAGGGCCAGGGATAGTCAGCCGAAGTCACAATTTCCGAGGGTGTCCTCTGGATATTCGCGTGTCTCTGGAAATTACCACATTTTTGGATGAATTGCCTAGCGTCCTTTCTCAGGGTAGGCCAAAAGTACCCTTGGCGAAGTATTACTGCTACCAGGGCGTCGGTTCCAATGTGCGAACCACAAGCGCCTTCGTGAACTTCTTCGAGGATCATTTTAGTATCCCTTCGCCAACACACCTCTGCAGTGGATTTACGTATCCCTGCCGATACAGCTCTTCACCGATTAGGAAGAATTGGCCGGAGCGTCTTCGCACTTTTGCAGCGTCGCCGGGGTCATCGGGGAGCACGTTGCCTGCGAGATACCTCTTTATCGGGTCTTTCCATCCTTTTCCCAAGGTTACTATGCTCAATACTGCGATGCTCGGATGGTCTAGCACCTCGGTGCATGTTTTCGACTTCGCCAAGCAATCTGCTTCGGCATTATCTCGTCGAGGTACGTTTTCGATCAGTATGGTTTCGAACTCTTCAATGAGCTTTGCTACCAGTTCGTGGTACTTTGCCAAGGTTGGGTCCTTCGCCCCATAGTCTCCTGCCGTTTGTCGAACTACTAGCTGGGAATCGCTGTGGGCCTTTAAATTTCTCACGCCTATTTTTCTGGCTAGGCGCAATCCTGCTATGAGGGCTTCGTACTCAGCCACATTGTTGGTGACGTTAAAGTTGAACTTGATAGCCTTCATTACCTCTAGGCCTTTGGGACCTCTGATAATTACCTCAGCTCCCTGGTGTTTGGACCCCAAGGCTCCGTCAACATACAAGGTCCATTCTAGCTCACCTTCGTTTGGATCCGGATGGCTGTCCTCGGTGGTGGGTACTTCGGCAATGAAGTCTGCCAGAGCTTGAGCTTTTATGGCTTTTCGAGGTTCATAAGTGATGTCGTGTTCACCAAGCTCTATACACCATTTGGAAAGCCTTCCCGAATGATCAACTTTTCTCATGACATCGCGCAGAGGTAGACTGCTTCGGACGATGATAGGGTGAGCCTGAAAATATGGTCGCAGCCTTCTTCTTGCTAGCACCAAGGCATATATAGCTTTTTGCAAAAAAGGATACCTGACTTCGGCGCCATGCAGGGACTTGCTTACATAATAAACCGGCCATTGCTTCGGCCCCTCCTCTTTCACAAGGACCGAGCTTACTGTTTTTTCTGTGACGGCGAGGTATAATACGAGGGGCTCCCCCTCGTGGGGTTGCCGCAGAGTGGGCAGACTGGCTAAGTAGATTTTGAGTTCTTCCCAGGCCTTTTAGCAGTCTTCATCCCAAGGATGATCATTACTTCCAAGGTTGTCCTCCTTTTTTACTACCTTAGTGAGGACTTTGAAGAATGGTAATTTTAGTACATCCCAAGATCAAATATTACAAGGTACTTATTTTAGTACATCCCAAGATCAAATATTTTAAACATTAAATCTCATTGAAATAAGAAGTTCTAACCTAAAGTTTGCAGTTTATTTAGAAACAACCCATTTTGGACAGTCCAAACTTCTTCAACAAGTAAACTTTTGAAAATCTAAAAGTCCCAACAAATCACAAATCTTTTTAGTTACCATGGCATAAAATTTCATCTAAAAATTACATTATTTCTATGATAGAATTGATGCAGTTGATAGTATGATGATTGAAACGAATACAAGAGAAAATTCAAAGGACATAAAATGGTTTCTTCCTATAAATGAAAGGTTAGCTCAATAGCAAAGAGATGTGAGTGTGGCTGTTACACTAAGTGGCATGCATTTGAAAGGGAAATACGTACAATATAATAATTTACAAGCAACCTCTCCAAAAACTTACGCATGGGTGAAATATTTCATAAACCTTTACCACCTTCTAGATTCTCTAATGAAAATGTGTTGAATTCTTTCCACTCTTCAAATAATCACACATATTTTATGGAAGCTTACTAAAAGAATAATTCTAAGTTGGCATATTGATCAGCATAATGGGCGAGTAATTAAGATTGTTGGCTTGTATTTGCTACTCTAGGGTAAAGATCATGATCAACAAGTTGAATTAAAAAACAACTACAGCCTTATTCATCTTAAGACTAGGGAAAGGACCCTAGCACACAAATATCTGGCTTTACTCAGAATGAATCATCAAAAGGTGTACCATGAACAGTATTATTCCATTAGAATAAAAGAAGATGGCATCCTTAATCTACCATTCAGTAGCAAAGGAAAATAATCCTTAAAATAATAAAAGGAAAAGTTGTTAGAAAATTTTGATTCATTGAATCAAATCAAGCAATCATAAAACCCAATCATATTCAATCATCAAGACTAGATTGAAAGTAAAATCAGAAGCATATCTGAATCCATTGAATATTCTAGAGCAAGGATCTTTATGGGTTGTTGTCTTCCAAATCAGTATACAAGAGTTCCTCTTTGCTCTCTCTAATGATGGGGGCTCGGAGGAGGCAGAAACTGAAGAGAGAAAATCCTACCACATATGATTTGGGGATCATAGTCTTCTTATATAGATTGACCATGTCAGTTTTGTGTGTCTTTTATTTCAGATCATCACAAAAATAAAAGTTATACTTTGCCCTCTACACATTAAAATTGTCCATACTTTACAAGATGTTTAAAGCCTAAACTTGGACCATATTAGATCACTTTCAATTAGGCCAAACATTAAGACAACTTATATAATGTATAATTTATTCATATATTAGCCAATATAAAAATCCAACAAAAGTTGCACATAGAAATATATCACTAAGTTCATTTTTGTAAATCTTGGGTGCAAAACACTAGGATATTTCCTAGAAGTGATAGCCACTTACATCAAACAAATGATTAGCACGTCATCATTTCATGTCTCCATTACTTGGTTGAAATGACATAAAAAGCTAGAACCATAAATGAATTCCTTGAACATCTAAATATTAATCACTCTTGCTCTTAATAAATCTCTTACCAAACATTCCTTAGAAATCTCTTAAACTTGAATTTCACAGATGGACATGTGCTAGAAGTTCAATAGATAAAATGAGATTTTGTTTAATAATACCAGTCATTTCAACAACAATAGAACAAAAATGAGGCTAACTTACATTTCAACCAATAAATCTTAGAAACATGGAGAACTATGGAATTCTAATAAAATGAAGAAACTAGGCAGCAGGGGGTATGTGCTCATGATCTTGAGATGTATTATGGATAAAAAACGGTGAATATTGCCACATTAGAATGAAACCATAGCCAGGAAAAATTGGCATCATGGTTTTCAACTACAACTCCATTTTCTCTGTATCTGCCTTTGGTGCACTCTTATTTTTACTTGAGCTAGAAATGGTTCATCAGTCTAGAAAAAATACCCACTTCCTTGTCTAGAAACAACAAAATTTTTCATCCTCTTTCCAAACAACAATTTTGCTTATTTTAGTAGCAAAATATGAAATACAATACATATTCTAATCCCCATTCACCTGATTATTGTCGAATTTGCAACCAGAAATCATTCTTCCAATGTTATCCCCTTTTTTTGTTGTTAAGCTTTCTCCCCTTATATTACATCAAAACATTAGGGTGTCACCAAAATCAGATCTTATCCTAGTAGTAGATATCAAGAGTTTGCTGAATCAGCACTCATAGTGAGAATTTTTTTTGCTAAGATGGCTTAAGATTTTATCAAAAAAGTTCACTCACAATAGACACAAACGAGTTTGCTCCTCTACTTCTAACTTGTTTCTGTGCATTCTCTAAGGGGAAAACCAAATTTAGATTTTTTGAGTTTTCCCTAATTTTTGTTTTAGTCACCATACAATCACCTATAGCAATTATGTAACAAAAATAAATCATGTGCTTACACATGCCTCATTTCTAACATTCAAGGGGCTTAAGTGTCCTATTTACCAAAGTTGGAAGGGCGAGTTGGCTTGAGTCAATGTTCAAGCGGTTATGTGTCTAAGTCACAAAATTTTAGGGGTTATTTATGGTTTTAGGCCTATAAACATAACCAAATTTTTAAGTGTCTAGTTTGATAATGCATACACTTTCTTTGTAAACCAACATGATGAAACAAATGTTATTGGTGGAAATATTGGTGTTATACGTACTTTCCTTTTTCAAGCAATCATAACAGAAATTTATCCAACTCTTTCCAGACATCATAAAGAGAACACAAGTAGGAAACTTTATTCAAGTTTGTTTTTCTAAGTAGAATACAGGTAATTGCATGCATACATCTTGTTCAGTGTCAAAATCTCTTTTCTAGCTTGTTTTTTCTTTGGATGAAGCTCTATAACCACATCCGTTGTACTATCACAAAACAATGAAGTAACCAAATGTAAATATTAACACCTTTTATCTTTTGGCATTATACCATCTCAAATTAATTAAGCTAAACAGTGGGCCAACTCATTTCAAATAACAAAATCATCAATAAATGCAACAAAAATTAGAAAATCAAGTTGCTTACTTTCTTGTATCTGGGACATTCATAAAACCTTTGCCTTGTATTCTGGTTCTCTTTACAAGCTAGATATATTTTGGTACACAATCCGTAAAAACATAGTGGTGAATCTTCTCCTTAAAGAATTCAAGCCTAAGGCTATTCATACTTTGTCTGATGAATCCTATAAATTCGCTTTACAACCATAGTTTCTCTATTTGTCTACAAAAAGTTAGGGATAATCCTCCTTTATCTCAAATTCATGTTTTAAGCCATCTCAATAGACTATCAATGCCACTTTAGTCAAACCCAAGCCACATATGCTTCATTTCAAACCCTGTCAGTCAACCAAAGTGAGAATTAAACTAAGTCACCAAATTTTGCAAAGTTCTAGAGCCAACATTTAATGAGTTATGAGTTGTGGACAAACTCACTTAAGTTATGAAATTTTTGGGCCAAATGTATAGTTTGGAAATTTATTGGAACCTACTTAAATGTCACGTCAGATTTCCTTTCATAAATGGAAAAATTATCCACAAATGTTAAATGTAGTTCCATGAATATCCTATAAATGTGCTTCCCAATTTTGACTAGATATGACTTCTAATCCAAAATGTTATGTTTAGTCTGCAAACTTATGCTTAAACCCAAAGTACATCACCATTTATAAGGGCCTAAAATCAACATTAATTATCATATCAAAAGAATTTCCATATTCATTCTTTAACCCATATATATTTACATTCTTGATGTCATGCCTTGATGGTAACTTCTATGTACACCAAATTGGGCCTATCTTTTTTGTAGTCTAGATTTTCTTTACTCTCTCATCAATTATAAGTTGTAATTGAATAAACAAAAATCATATATATGTAAAAAAGATATCTAGTAAAAAAATCAAACTTACATATATAATAATTTTTTTATTAAATTATGCATATTATGCTTAATGTATTTTAGGAAGTAATAACTTTACATTTTTATTACTTAGAAGCATCTTTACAAGTATATAGGGTTGATAGTACATATATATCTACGGAAGGGGGTGTTTGTTTTTTTTTCAGACCTTGGAAAGTCATTGAACCAGCATATGTAGTATTTAAGAGGAAACTAGTTTACATACCCGGCGTTGCCTCGGTTTCCATGTTGTAATGAATTTCAAAATGTGTATATTAGTCATTGGCATGTTCTTCAAATATAAAAAAAATTGTAAATTTATTTAATAATATTTTTTAAAATAAAATTTTTTTATTGAGTTTATCAAAGAACACAAGAGGCACAAAAAATACAACTATGTAAATATACCCTTAGTTTATATTTTAAAAAAATATATAGTATTATAGTTTATCCAAGTTATAAAAAAAATTGGTAACATAAAGAGTAAGGTAAATTTTGTAGATGACTCATAACCTTTTATGCTTCATTGTCATTCTTAACCTATTAAGTATTCTCTTTTGAGTCTAAATTTTTTAAAATAGTCTATATTAGTCCTCAATTGGATGAAATCTATTAATTTAAAGTAATTATGTCTATGTAACATCAATTTTTTAAATAATTTTAAATTGTCTAATAATGACAAATAGTTTTTTATAAATAAAGAAAATCTTTTTTTTATGAATTTTTCTCATATATAAAATAGTTATTATGCACAATGTATGTACTTATTATGTAACAACTTTTTGTTGGGTTAAAGAATTGCACCTAGTGGGACAAATTAAAATATTTTTAATTGGTTTATAACGAAAAGAGAACAATAAAAAATTTCCGGGTGAAATTTAGCTCACACTAGATATTAATCAAGGAGATTAACTTTTATAGTGTTAATTGCATATTTTAATAGTATACCTTATCTAAGTTAAAAAGAAAACAAATTGAAGATTTATCTAGGTAATTTTCATGGGGTACTGTATATCTATTTTTTTTTTATTTTCTCTTGAATATATCAGCTATCCTATCATTGTTGGGGAACAATTTTTATGATTAACGTTAGAGCTTTAGGTAATTTATTAAAAATGGAAATTTAGCTGCTAAAGTTAAAAGTTAAAAGCTACTATTAAATAGTTCTTTCAAAGCCCTAATAATAATTGATAGCACTAATGCCAAATGGGGTTCCTAAAGGATTAAATAATAAAGAATTTAAATAAAAATATTTAATAATATATTTCAAAATTAAAAATTATTTAATAAATTTATCAAGAAAACACAATAGGCATAAACAGGAAAAAAGAAAAAAAGAAAAAATAGACACCATAGATATAAAAAACACAACTCAATGTTAAATCAAGCATGATCTTAAACACCTTTCCAACTTGTAAAAATATATCAAACTGACCTTATGATGAAAGTGAAAATTTGACAAGAAGTTTGAAAGCTTGAAATAATAGTGTGCTTTGTCTATTTGCACCCTTAGCCCCAGCTGAATGTTTTTTTTTTTTTAATGTTATGTTCTTATCATTAAAACTATCAATTATGATCAAAACATAAAACTGTGAAACATAATATTGTACATTATTTGAAATGATAGATATTTTTTTGGTGATTAAAGAATAATTGACTAAAAAATTTTATCTCTTATCAATTTAGATTTCAATTTTTAATATAGATAAAAAAATTTACTTTTAATTTTAGGAATTATTGACCAAATCACTTCATTAAACCATAAAGCTTTTTCTTTTTACCTTTACTGCGTTATGGTAACCAATGTTTTACTTTAGAAAATCATATATCATAAAAAAACTACTCCCTCCGTCCCAAAAGTTTTGCTCCATTTGTTTTTGGCAATTAATTTATGATTTTTTATTTTCAACATTCTAATATATAAATAAAAAATCTTTGTATATGAATAATAATTCAAGATATGTAGTTTCTAAATATATATTTTTTTATTTTTTCTAACAAACAATAATATGAATAAAATTGAGTCAAAATACAATAAAAAGTCAAATGTATCAAAATTTATGGGACGGAGGGAGTATAAAATTGTGTTGAATTTATATTAATCAATGAATGGTTTAACCATTAATATAGTAAAGGTAAAATAAAAAGAAAACAAATAAATTTACCAAAAGTAGGCGACAGAAAGCGAAAGTCGGGGAGTATTAAGGCAGAAGTGAAACATCTAGGGACCAAAAGAGGGGAAATACCAAAAGCTAGTGACAGAAAGCTAAAGTTGAGGAGCATTAGGGCAGAAGTGAATCATCTAGGGACCAAAAGAGTTTTGACTATAGTTGGAAGAAGCAAAACTAAAAAAAAAAGGTAACATCACATGAGGGATGAAGGGCAAAATTGTCTCCACACTGTTCATCACTGTAGTTCAAACAGTGGAGCCTTCACGGCTTTTAGAATATAGTTTAATTACATTATGATATTTTCCCAGTTTTAAAAATGCAAATTACATATCTTTGGCTCATATTAAAAAAGCAGAGATGAAGGCCAATCATGCCGAGTGGGAATACCTATTACAGGATCTTGAACTCCATACAAATAAAAGATTTTATAAAGACGCAGAATATTAAAATTATGTTAGAATTTTGCAATTGTGAGCACTCAACATTAAGGAATTCACAATGCAATGTAGAAAAATAACACTAAATAACATTTTTTTTGAAAGTAGAGAATTTATTGAGCAAAATCAGACTAGAGTACAATAGTTCAAGCTTACAAAAGCAACAGACTTATAGGAAGAGTAGCACAAGCCTACAAGAAAATTGCTAATCAATTTGACAATAATTAACAGAGAACAAAATAGTAACAAAGCATAATCTAAGAGGAACAGACATTAGATAAGCTGGTTGCAACCACAAAACCTACAAAGGAGAACTCCTACTAACTATAGATTTAGCCAAATCATCCACAGACCACAACTACATTCAGCTCTGTCAATATGTGAACCAAATAACAGCCTCAAAGACTTACAATAAACCAGCCAGTAACGAATAGATGCAGAAACACAACTGAACATCAAAACCAGCACTCTAACTACTATGAGCGATTCACCCCTACTTTGCATAGCCAAATAAAATAAAGATTAACAGCACTAACAGGTAATAGACATGTACTCAGATTCAATTCCCTGTTTCTCCATGATCCCAACTTTCACTAAACAGAGGCAACATCCAATGCAGCACATTTTTCTAGCAAACTTACATGCAAAGTTGCAAGTTAGTGAAACCTAGGTTTCTGCAGCGGCAAGCTGTAGCATCAGCAGCTGGATTCACCTTTTAATCTATAAAACAATGCACTACAAATGAGGCTTCTTTTACCTAAAGTTTGCTAATAAAATAAAGTTGGTAAAACCACTTAAATAGACGCACCTTACCCAAGGGATATTTCTCAGATAAAGGAAACATTTAAATAAGCAACTGATCAGTCCCTAAAAAGACAACAATTGAACACTTGTAATGAGTTTAATTATGCAATTACTAAATATAAACACCATATCTGTTACCTATATGGAACAACATAAGAAGTAGCAACTACACAGGGGACATGGAAAAGCTCTGCAAGACTCCAGCATTCCTGAAGGTGTATTCAGTGGGAACTTCTAAGTAAGAAATTGCATGTTCCAAAGTTAACAACTTTTGACTAACAATTGTCAAGAAATACCAAACTAAAGAAGTTTATGAAAATTTTTAAAATAATCAGTATGAAGGCATTGCTCCTGGAACAACAACTGATGGTGGATGCAAATCTTGATGTCGAAGTGTTAGGCCTTCTGCATGTCGGCAATCAAAGTTAGATGCACAATACAAAAAGGCAAATACATGTTCTTCCTTTTAGATGAGTCCTATAAAATGCAGAACTATTTCATTCTCGTCCATTACATGGTCCAATAAATATTTGTTTTGTCAGAAAAAAATCAGATTGCAACAAAGAGAATACTTGGAGCTACAAAAGATTTTACAGTAGTAACATCTACAATTATACATGTTCTCGAGAAATGAAAAAGGACTGCAAGGCAGAGAAGAGTCATACTTACGAGTAAGTTGGGGTCGCCTAAGGGTCTATACACTGCGGGCATGAACTTTGCGCCACCATACTCCACTGCCTTTTTTTTATTAGAACTTCCCCTTGTTTTATCGAACTCTTCCTACACAAATTAATTAACCTTATGTTAAATTCAAACATATTAAACCAACAATCGATTCGGAAATACAACCAGTTAGTCAATCAAAATACCAAGAAGATGTATTGCTTCGCAGCTGGTGATCCGAGAGATTTCCATAGATTCTAGCAGTACTGTCGAACCCGTCATCTCTAAAAACATTGGCACCATCACGTGCTCTGACCTAGGGCAATTTTTTCTGACCTGATTGAGCATGACAATCACCTTGTCATTCGTATCAACCATGTCAAAGCTCAACAGGTTCCGAATAAAAAATGGAATCCTCACTTTGATCTAGCTTAGAAATGAAAAGATGGAAGAGAAGATTGATTTATGCAAAGGTTTGTTTTTCAAAATAAGAGATGAAAATTGGGATTTAATTTAAGGCGAGGGTTGGGTGGAAATCAGAAATCGCAAATATTGATATATCCATTTACAAATTAAGATAAAAATGGTGTTGGCTTCCTTGGTTTCCTTCTGGAGTTTCAAAATTTCGGTTTCATCCCACACAATTGTGGGACGAATTTATTGAAGGGTACAATTGGAAAATTCATGTAAATAATATTAATTTTCTTACCTAAAATAACAAATATGCCACATGTCAGTACCAAATTATGTCTCTTAAGTGAAATGACTCTATTCTCCTTAAGTATATCCTGCTTTCATAATATATATTAGACTGGCAAAGGCGGGCCTCAAACCCTTAACCTTCACCACATGTCCCTAAGCCTTAAACCACTAGTTTGAAGACTTTAGACAATATCATTCCTTTTAATTTGCTTAGCATATACTAATATATCTTAACTTCTAAAAACCCTTGAATTTTAGTTATCTCTCCTTTTTCTTTCATAAACTTCAAGGTTTTTTCTCTCTGTATTTGTTTTCTAGTGATTATTTATTTATTTTTTGGTTTAGTCTTATCTTCATCTATCTCATTCTTCTTAAATGGCTTATATTTTATATTGATATCTTTTAGTTTATAGTTTTTTTCTCTAGGGGAATTGTTGAAAATGCATCCAATTAGAAGTTAAGATGGTGATCAAAGGGCTTGATGTTGATCTATGCCTATTAGATGGACTGGGAATATTGTTGTGTACATCTAGTCTAATGGAAGACGCTAAGTGTAATGACAATGAACTTCTGCATGTGGGCTACTAACACTTACCCATTACTGCATTCACTCTTACAATCAATGGAAGGCCTTAGGGTACCACCTTTTTCTTATGCAACATTGAGGTCTTTCATGACAACACTTGCCCTCGAGGCTTTACATCTCTACCTTTAGTTGCATGTTCTTGGTAATCCTTGCTTTTCCTAAACGTGCCACTGGTATAAATTTTCCTTACACCTTGGGCACTTGCTTTCTTCATCCTTTCTTACTCCTTTATAAGAGAACTCTTGGTTATTCACCATAGACTATCCGTTCCTAAGCTATTGCTAGGATCTTGCTCTTGCCTTAGAGAAAATGTTATCCTTGGCTTGGTGTAGTGGAGTCCTTAATGCCCGTTAGCCCTTATGCCCATGGCCTCAACATACACTTGATGTATATTACATCCTTACTCTTGGTAAGGATACTTTACTTGGTCTTGGTGCACTAGTGGATCCTTAGTATACCTTGATCCTTACCCTTGGGCTATGCATCCAACTCCTCTTTTTGGGGCCTACTTATACTTTATACCCCATAGGATGCTCTTCTGCAATGGGTTACCCTACGTTTCACATAGAAAATTTTCAACTCAACTATTGGCATGCTATTATGATTGATACCTTCTTTAGCCTTAGTGTTTAAGCTCACCTTGAAACAATTTGGCATGCACAATTCATTTCCTTAGGTTGCTTCCCTAATCCTTAGGCCCTTGAATCCCATAGGATCATCCCTTATCATGCCCGTTTTAGCACTACTCACCCTTCGTAGGGTCATTTGAATATTGCAAAGAGCACTAGTAATTCCTTTCTTATGTTCACTAATGTCCCTACAAAACAAAGCCAGAAGACATCCCCATGCAATTACTAATAATAATAATAATAATAATAATAATAATAATAATAATAATAACAACAACAACAACAATAAATAATAATCATACCTACTCCCCTACAATAAAAAAATGCCAACAATAAAAACAATTTTATACTTAGGACAAGGAAGGACTTTCTCTTGATCTCAGACACTTTGGCTCCAGTAAGACTCTTGCAAGACTTTCTAAGCTTTACTCTCATACCACTGTAAGGGACACCGGCTAGGATCTTTTATTTATTTGGGAAGTGGTGCTGTCAATACTTGCCATTTTTTGTTAAAGCAGCACTAATAAACCCAAAAAGTACTTTAGAGTTGACATTTTCTTGGCTCTTTTTATTTGCTTTGTTAAGATGAAATTTTTAGTAAAAGAATAGATGTCGTGACAAGCAAGTTATTTTTATTACTACCTTCGCGATGAATAAGATAGAACTCAAAACCGTTTGATTTTTATTAATGCACTAGACTTCAATAAATTCCTTGGTTGCATTTATGTATTAAAAAAGGTAACATTTGACGAAACTTAAAACTTCACTTGATGGCTAGATATTGTTCTTCAAACTTCACTATGTCCGACTTTAGTCTAATAATAATCCCAAAAAAATAAATGTACAAAACAAAAAAAACACTTACTAGTTCACATAATTATAAAAATTTGAAAGTTCTCTTTTAGTGGGAAATAAGTTTTAAGCATGTAAGATCCTTTCATTAGAAAAACTAGTTTCACTTTATAAAATAGCTTATTTATATGTAGGTGCTATAGTAAGTTTGATTATGAGATATATTTCAAACCCTCCGCCCGTTAGATTTTGGATGAAAATATAATTTACCTCCATCTTGTTTTGTAAACCTACACTCTGGCCATGAAGTTGTATTGTCATTAACACGAAGAAGGAAAAAAAATGCAATTTTATATTTAAATATGACTTTTTTTGATAAATTAAAATTTTAAATAATTATTAGACTGCATACCCCTCTATTTTAATGGGTTAATTATTCTTTGTTTAACCTTTAGATATGCTTTATGAGTTTTTGTCAAAGAAGTTAAATGTGTTAATTAAGTTAAAAAAACTATGAATATCAAAGATATATATCTAATAAAACATAGGGATTATTTTAAAATTTTACCTCTAAAATTTCTATTCTCAATCCTCATTCGCCCTCTCATCACCGGTGCTCTTTTCCTTGCAACTCTTCTCGCCGTCAATCACTGCCTCATTTCGTAACCAGTTCCTATTCTTACCACCACTCTTCTTACTGTCGATTGATGCATTTTTCCTTCTAGATCGAGTTTGTGACTACTAGAATGAGGAAGGACACGATGGATTTGGTAGCTCTCCCTCTCATCGTGCCTACTCTTCTCCCTTTTCCTTTCAATCATCTCATTGCCGACCGTTGCCGCTCGGAGTATCGGTGATCGAATTGTCGGCTGTCGCTTGATCGAATTGTGTCACCTAATTGAATCGCCGCTCTGATCTCCTTGCCGATGCTTCAATCTCTCGTCTCAGGCTCCTCGCTCTTGGTCGGATTATCGGCTTGTCTTCCTAGACTTCTGGCCTCTTCGATTCTCCAATCTCTCGTTGAGAACCTTTGATCTACCTAATATGCTCGACAGCCACCTCCTCGATGCTCCGATCAGTCATCGAGGACCTTATCATACCGCTCAGATCTTCGACACTCCAGTGCCTCACCTTGACCGGAGATCTTGGTGAGGCAGAGAGACACAGGGTAAAGAAGAGATGAGTGGGGCTCAAACATTTTTTTCAGACATTTTATACATTTGTTACATATCTTTATATATTTATTTAGATATTTTTGTATATTTATTTAGACTCTTTAACGTATTCTTTACACTTTTAATTTTGAAGATAACAAATTTTCTACTTATTGTTATTGTCATTTTTTTTTTATTTTTTGTTAGGCATTTTTATATAGTTATTTAGATACTTTTGCTTATTGATTCAAACACTTCCACTTTTTAAAATAATAAATTATTTACGCATTACCCATATAGTTTTACATACTTTTGTCGATGCTTTAGTATATTTATTTGAACGCTTCTACACGTTTATATATTATTTTGATAGAGAATAAATAGTTTGCATATTATTAAACAAATAGTCTGCATAATTTTTCAGATACTTATATATACTTTTTCGCAAACGTTTCCTAATTGCTTTAGACATTTTGTATCTTTGTTTTTAATACTTATGTAGACACGAGTAATAACGGAATCTGGTGGTGGCAGAGGCAGCAATGGTGGCGGTGATGACGGCAGCCTTGGTGGCGGTGAGATTGTGATAGAATTTCTGAAGGGGAAGAAAGGGTTTTTGGTGAGGGGTAATTTTGTCAACTTCTTTTGATGGAAGTGGATTACTTGTAAAGAGTTAAGGGTGGGTTAGTATATTTAATTAGACATATATGCATGGTATAATAATTAGTTAAAAAATGTAGGTAATACATTGCAGCTTAGTGATTGGATTTGAAGTGAACCAGGATGGAGGAAGTGGATTAGAGAAGTTTTCTAACGATTTATTCAAGTGTTAGAGATGGATGGTTGCTGGATAGTTCAATTTGGAAAACTATTAGCAAGTCAAATTAAGAGGTTGCTTGGAAGTTGTCAGACTCAAGGGACTTGATTGGACAAAAATAGGAATCTCAAAGTGGAATTAGCCATTTGACTATGCTGGGAGTTCAACCTGAAACTGGTGTTTAAGCTTAAAACGCAATTGATCCAGTTCTGATTCAGGACAGGTCCGAGAGTAGTGGTAAGGGAGTGGATTTTATATGTATGTTTTCCGGATTCCAGTAGCTTAAAGCTTTTGATTTGCTAGTGCACTAATGCTTAGCACCAGGCATGACAAAGAAAATTAGGAGTAACGTTGACAAGCAGTGGCTTGATCAATTATCATAGCTTCCATGGGGACTGGTTCTAGCTCGGTTCTGACGAGGACTACGTGATTACTAATTACCGGATTAATTACTGGGAACCTATACAAGTGAACAGGGAAATGTAATGCCCCATGAGCTTGTCAATTTAATCAAATATGCATAAGTGATGATTTCCTAAAGCTCTACTGTTTTTATTGCTTTGCTTGTTGTTAATTGTTGCAATAGCTTGTTTAAGCATAATGTTCCTTACTGAGTTTCTTGAGAACTCAGCCCCCTAATGTCTTCTACTTTCAGAGGCATAATAACACTAAGGTGCTAATCATAGTAGGTTCTGATGCTTTGGTTTTGTATCAGGTGAGTTCTGAAGCATAATGTATTGTGGAATTATCCATTCAACTCCATAGCCACTGGTTTAACCTGTTGGTTCATTGAGCGTTCAGTGTTTATTGGGGTTCTGCTGGTATGCTCGTATGCATAAAGCAAATTCAACAACTATGGCACGTTCTTTGGTATTGAATGTGTTGCTTTTGGGTGTACACAACTTGGTATAGAGGCTTATCAGCCTTGGGTCCTGTCATGTGCTGGTTTTGTATGTTTAGAACTTGTGTGGATTGTTAATTAAGCAGTGCATGTGTCCCTATGTTCGAAGTTAGTTTCTGTACTCTTTTTATTGTGGTTAGGCAGAGGCTTATGGGAAGGGGTTCCTAAAAGTACTACTGCTTGAATGGACACCAGCAGTGAGTTTTACATATTGTACTCGGATAGGTCCTGCCCAGTTACATTTTAAAATTTACCATGTCCTATATGGCTCTTGTTGCACCAGTGCTTTTCTTATGTTTAAATGGATCTGATCAGCCCAGATTTTCGAGCAAGAACATCCAAAACAACAAAAGCTGCAGCTTTAACTAAATTCTGCAGGTTTAGAATTAGTGTTATTCTGAAGGTAGTTCTGAAACCTGTTTTACCCCCTTAGACTTTGGTTTTATCACTGCCAGCGATAATCTTTTGTCAAGGAAAGCATATTTACTCGTTTTGACACACTCAAATGGCTGTAATCACATTTCTGACCTGTTAGAACGAGATATGCACATTACAGTATACCGTGGAATTGTGTTATGAAGCAGGGAATTGTGTTATGGAGCAGGAAAGCTAGTTTCATGTCTTCATAGGTTTGGTTTTTATAGGGAGGCCTCCTGGGCACAGGATTGCTGTGGACTGGGCAGTGGCTGGGTGCTTACATATGCAGCCAGCATGGACTTGCCTTGCCAACCTCGAAGAACCACCATGATTTAAGCAATTTGTACTGCATAACTAAGTTTCTCAAGCATAATGTTGTAAGACAATTCTATTTATGTGGTAAGACAGTTCTCAAGCATTTACAGGACCATATTCTGTAGATTTGGAGCCAGTTGTGAGGAAAGTCAATGGCCAAGGTTTAATCCTAGCTTGAATTACTGATCCAATACCCCCAGGATGTTTCTTTTATTAGAAGAAAGGGATTTGCAAGCTTTAACTTAAAATGAAATGGCCATTCCTCATTTTCACTAATCAACCCGGAGATCTTGCCATTTCCTGGAGGCATAAGTACAAAGGGATGACAAATTGTTTCAGAAGCTTAGGGCTCGGTTTAGACAGAAGCAATCTGCTGGGTTAGTCATGCACCTGCAGGTTTGACCTCGGGTTTTACTTTTGGCTAGAATGGCTAGTTTATCCTAAAAGTTTGCAGGCAAGCCTAAAGTCATATTAGAAACCTGTTTGAACCATTAAATTGAGATTTAAAGCTTAATTTTCAATTTGGCTACTCAACTTCATGAAAACTGGTTCGAAACTAAAATGGCGTTTAGAAACCTGCAATAGGTGTAATTGCTAAAATTGTTTAATTACAAACTGACCAAGTCTGATTAGTGGCATTATGTAATAAGAACTGAGACATTTGTTTACTCTACTTCTTCACCCAATCACCTCCTAAACCAAGGAGGAACGTTTGCTAGTTTACGGGCCTGGTGGACTGGTTTCCTAGTTAGCAGTAAAGAAGTATTTCTTGGTTTCTAGCAACTCCCATTTGCTAAATCCAACTTGTCTCCATAATTTGGCTGCAATACTTTAGTTCAAAAATGAATTAGACACACTCCCACTCACTTAAACCAGCGTGAAAGGGTTGTTTACTAGCTAGTTTAAACAGGTTCCATGTTTAGCTACCAGGTCTTAGATTTTGCTGGTATCTTTAGCGGTTTAGTGAGCAAACTATGCTCATGCTCTATTAGGTTTCCAAACCTGGGAGGGGGGGAGGGGTGGAGGCAAATGTCTAATTAACACAATTCACCCTAAAATAGAACTTTATATCAAGAAATGTAATAAAAGTGTGAAAAATTCCACTATGCCATAGAATTGTAGAGCATATTTTAGGCTCTTTATTAGTGTTGATGACCATTTATCTATATTCTTTCGCATTTTTATTAACATTAATTTTCTTTTTCCGATGAAAAAATAAGAGATATTGAATGTAGTGACAGTTTTCCACTTCTATATTTCTTTTTCATCAAGAAATTTCTTTGATATTTAAATTACACTACTCCATTTTTTAGGCACTTTTTTAATATCAAAGATTACCTGGAGTAATATTGTTTTTCATAAAAGTAATCAATAAAAAATAAAACATCAACATTTCACCTTTATCAATTGTACTCTGTACATTTTGAAAAATCGCAGGGTGTATCCACCTCAGCTAACACCTTAGCAGCATCCAAAAGTTGTACATCGTATTATGTGTCTTATATGGTCATAAATCCAAAAATGTTGTATCAGTTAATGTTTGCTTTTTTTTTTTTTCTTTTCGCTCAAGTTTATTCTAGCCTTCAAGTAAATTTGGCTGAGAAATTAAAAACCTTGAAAATATAAAATAGATTCAATTACTCTTTTTCCTTGTGGTTCTACATCAATTATAGTATTATTCACTATTTTTGAAAACCTACTCTGACGCCTATAATTTTTAACTCTAACATAGAAAAATAATTTTCTAGCATTTTTAGAGAGGAAAATTTGGTTAGCTAATTAAATTATCTGTTAACTATAAAAAAAATTGCTATGCAATTTAAATTTACCACAAAGAAGTTACTAAAAACGTTTAAATTAGAATTTGGAAAATTCATATAAGACAATGAAAAAATAAGAGTGGGTTTGCAAACCTTTGGGTTAGGGGTAAACGTAAAATTAGTAAAAGACCTCAGCAAGGAAACTTTATTTTCCCTAAATAGAATCTTCTATCAAGAAATATTGTAAAGTATGCATAGTTATGTTATATACTATAAAATTGTGAGACCATCTTTTATTATACTCCATCCTTTCACAATAGTTAGCCTCTATTCTTTTTTTGATAGTTTCAAAATAGTTGTCCCCTTTCTATCTTTCCAAATAAGGTAACTTTATTATTATTATATATATATATCATTTATTGAAAGGAGAGAAAGTTGAGAAAGTTAAAGAGTGAAAATACGTAGGACCCATTAAAAAGTAGATAAGTACATGTACTTTATATAAAAATAAATAAGCTAATAGTTTTATATTAAAAGAAAGAAGTAAAAAGTTGAGAAATCTTAATTTACGTGCATTATCAAAGAGAACAGGTTTTATGAGACGGAGGGAGTGTTATTAATAGCAACAACAATTATACAATTATAAGACAGTTCCCACCCCCCCCCCCCCCCAAAGAAAAAGAAAAGTAAAGCTAGTCATGTGGGGCTTAATTCATGTAGTATATATATGTGAAACACATAAATCATTTAGTTTGTGGGGATTAATTATTGTAGTATATATATGTGAAACATATAAATTATTTAGTTTCACGAAGCCCTTTGAACGACATATGTGCATTGGTACCATACTAGCGCACTCTTTACTAAAACTTTCATAGAGTTATTTAGTCTATATTTGGGAACTGTATCAACTAGACGGGCCAACAATGCCTCATGACAAACTATACCATTTCCTATGAGTTGCTTGCAGCATTCATTTGAGACAGTTCCTGATCTGAAAATGGTTGCCACAATCTCATTCGCACAATGAACCTTCACCTCAGTATCACAATGTTTCTCTTTGATGATATCATGATAATCTTTTGCTGTAGAGAATGAAACAAAAATAAGGAGCACCAAGAAACCCATAGAGTACTTGAGAGTTGTCATGTTCTGGGGGTTTCTTTTTTCTCCTTTTCTTTGTTTAAGATGAAATCTTTACTACAAGAATTGATGTTGTGAGAAGCAAGTTATTTATATTACTAGCTTCGGGATAAATAAGATAGAACTGAAAACTCTTTGAGTCTTATTAATGTATATAGATTCAATGAATTCTATGGTTGCATTTATGCCTTCAGAAAGATAATATAGGCGAAACTACTAAACTTCACTTGATGGCCGGATATTGTTCTTCGGACTTAACTATGTCCGTTTTCAGTCTAGAGTCTAGTAATAATCTTAAGAAAACTAAATATACATTAAAAAAACCACTTACTAGTTCACATTAACTATAGAAATTCAAAAAGTTCCTATTTCTTAGTGGGAAATAAGTTTAAGTATATAGGGTGTTTTGATTAAAAATTATAGTCTTTATAAAACTTGTGTGGATTGTTAATTAAGCAAGCAATGCATGTGTCCCTATGTTGAACGTTAGTTTCTGTACTCTTTTTATTGTGGTTAGGAAGGGTGCCATGGGAAGCGGTTCCTGAAAGTATTACTGCTGGACTAGACAGCAGCATTAGTTTACCTATTTTACTCGGATATGTCCTGTCTGTTACTGTTGGAAATTGTAGCCAGTTACATATTATTAAATTATCATACACCAGAATCATATCATGAAAATAATTACAAGAGTACATTGTTTTAAATTCCATAAACGTAGAACCTTCAAGTTTCATTGTTCATCCTGCCAAATTTGTCTTTAACTAATTTATTTTTTACAAGTCAATATAACATCCTATACAATCTTGTACAACCAACTAGGAGCTTAGAGATATTTCACAATAACCTATATGTTTTATTTTATTCCATTTATTGTCAAATATTGTCACACATAATCTATAGTAGACCAACCATATTCAAGAATCATTGTGTTGTCAATCTAGAAATAAATATGTGTTCATCTTTTCAAATTAATCCTTATTCAAACGATTTAAAAGAATATTTACAAAACTATATGTATATATAATCATATTTTTAAAATAATATTTTTCTAAATCGACCACATAGATTTCTTAATTCTTGTGTTGCTATCCCTCAATGCAAGCCACTGAATTCTTGACTTTAAGGACTAAAGATACTCTTCATTTATTATGCCTCTTATGTAGTTTTAGGATCCCCTCATCGGATTCTAATGTAGTGGGGGAGGCCTGTGCCCTTTCTAGGTGCTATATATCCTTTCAATTTCTTTCCTCAAAAGGTCAGCTACAGGCTTCATCTAATGATGCAGTTCCAACACCAGTTGGGTGCACCTAGATGTTGCCTAAAACATTTTTTGGCCTCTTATAGGACTAGACCACACTAACTTAATTTTGTCATCAAAATTACCATATCTTAAGAAAAAAAAACTCAAATCTTTGCGACAATGGTAAAATTTGTGGCATGGCACTATGTCTAGAAATAGTGGGATATGATTAGACTACTGAATGGTCGGATTCATCAACTGCTAGTTTGGGAAAATTTAAAACCACTTTTCATTGTAGTAAGCCTTATCCAAGACTTCATAGAAATGTGTCTTCCCCTTGCCTGAAGTTAGACCACGTGAATGTTAGACCAACACAAGGAAGTTGTACTAATTTGATCTTTTTTAGAAACTCTTGGAGGTGTTTAGCACTTGGAAAAGAATGGGCATTTCTCCCTACCCTTCAAACGAAGATAAATCTAATTGAAATAGCCAATTAATATTAAAGTTTTGGTGTATTGCTTAAGGATAGAAATGATAGCATTTCAAGTCAATTGATGGAGGTGGAGAACAGGGTTACAATAAATACGTCCCAAGAACCACTAGTGACAGACCATTTCAGTTACATAAAGGATATTTAATTGAGCACACTTGTACACTATGGAACATGTCAGATCAAACATCCAACCAACCAAGAGACTGCCTTTCCTACCAAGGGGTTAACAAAAGAAAAAAACTAGAACCCTAAACTATCAAGCATTTACAATAGAATTACCTTTCGTCTCTATTTCTATTAAGAACAAGAGTTAAGGCTGTTTATGTTAGATGATTCTTTAGTGGTGGTGAATTGCCATATGATGGTTAAACCCATGAAAATTGATCCTTACCAGCTTCATGAGTTTTATTTGGTTCAAACCAAAAAAACCTTGTTGTTTCTCCATGGGTCGAACAAAGGAGGCTTCTAAAAACCCTAAACTCTAAAACCTTAAAAAATTCTCCAAAGAAAACACCAGATTAGAGTTATTAGACTAAGTAAGTAATGAGGAAGTAGAGTAGAACCGTTTCAAGGGGCATGGACTATCAAAATCACTAGAAATAGAGATATCATTCTTTGTTTTTGGGTAATTGCATTACCCCAAAAGTAATGCTTAGTAGCTTCATGGGTTTTATTTGGTTCAAACAAAAAAAACCTTGTTGTTTCTCCATGGGTCGAACAAAGGAGGCTTCTAAAAACCCTAAACTCTAAAACCTTACAAAATTCTCCAAAGAAAACACCATATCAGAGTTATCAGACTGAGTAAGCAATGAGGAAGTAGAGTAGAACCGTTTCAAGGGGCATGGACTGTCAAAATCACTAGAAATAGAGATATCACTCTTTCTTTTTGGGTAATTGCATTACCCCAAAAGTAATGCCTTTTCCATGTTCTCTTTAGCTTTTAAACTAACGAATGAAGAAGATGTTTGCACTAGTTTAGAGATCGGGAGATGTCCATGATAGCTTCGTGCAAAAAGACCTAAAGTGAACTGCCCCTACTTAGAACTAGTTATCAACTTGAACAATGATAGAAGAGGGTGGGATCATTTCTTGGCCAGAACTTATTTCAACACCTCCAAATGGTTCTCTTCCATTTTCCTTTTCTAGGTAGAGACTATTTCTTTTAAAACCCTAAAGGTTTCTCTCTTGAAATACCAAAATTAGAGTAATCAGGTTAATGGAGTCATTTGTGCTAGTTATGAAGCCTAGTTATATTGTGCCAACAAAATTTTGCCCAAACCTTTTGTTAGTAACTACAAAGGAGAGATATTTGTTCCATGTCTAGGAATTCAATGAAGATGGCATGAAAATCTATAAAAAAGCATCCACTAGAATCCTCTTCCTTTGCCACATCCAACAGTGGAAAGCTGGCCATGACATATACCTAACTTTTATCATTTTTTTTAAGACAAAATAAAAATGGGTTCTAATTGAACTGTGTCTAGGTCAAAATTAGGATAACAAATTCTCATCATTTTACTTCACTTTCATTATTCACATTATTTGGTGCTTCACCATTAGGAAAACCCTCCTTAGTAAACAATTTCATGTGTGAATACTGGTTAGTTAGTAGGTTCCCTCTTATGTGTGAAGTCAATACACTTGGGCATTGTTTGTTTGGAGATCACTTTTTGTAACCATTCTCAAAAGATAACTCATTATCATTCCCATAAAAAGATACAAAATGCTTGCAACTGCTAAGAAAACTAGCCATTGGAAAGTTGACCTTCCTCTTATCTGGAAGGTTTATATGAGTGAGTAACATGGGCTTATGAGGAGGAAAGCAATATTGCATCCTGGAACAACCTATTCTTCCATAACTTTTGAAAATCTTGTAAATTGACTCACATTTGAAAGGAACTCAAAAAGTAATTCCATTTAAAAAAACTCATATAGTAGCCTAAAAGGCAATGGTCCTAAAATGTCATGTCGAACTTTGGCACAAAGATATTTTTATCTATGATGTGAATTCTCATCAAAGTCAATAGCATAAATAGAACACAACCTTTCACTAAAAACCCTAGCTATAGATATGCATATTGTTGTTTATACTAGGCTTTACTATGGTTGTAGGCTAATGGCCATAGCAAAATATTTGTATGGTTTGCTCATTCAATAAAAGCTAGTATAGAATGCATTCCAATGTTTCCAAACCAATTACTAGAGGCATTTATATACATTTATTCTACATTTAAAGTGTAAGTATAGGTATAGAATCAATGTTGAAGTCTAGGACTCAAGTCCATGCCTAGCACTACACAACTGAGGTAGCTGTCATAATGTATAGTGCCAGTACCCTATCCTGATCCTACATTAAATAAGCCAAAAAAATATAGTTATATTTCACATACCTATGACCTTTTCAAATAACAAACAAGAAATACAAACAATAATAAACTATAGACACACCTATAGCCTAGATCACAACCAACTTCGTGCTGGTTGTTAGTTCCAGGTGTATCCTCATATGCACAAATAAAATAGTAAGGGTTTTATAACCTATAACAAAGCACATTAGTAATACTGTATTGGCCAATGCACACAAACTTAAATTTTCAATTTGTGTCCTTGAGCTCAATACTTTATAGTTCATAAGGATCTTATAATAATGGCCATTATTGTTAAAGAGGTGCACATACCCCCTTCTTTATTACCCCATGTCCTATCCAGTAACAAAGACTGGCCAAGTGCCTGCGTCAATCATTTGGCATGTTAGATACATATTAGTATTTATCATTCCATTTCCCTTTCTACGTGTGTATGCATAAGTATCTATACTTGGAGTGTTAGGTTCCATAATGGTCATCTGTAACAGTTTAACTACTTGGTATCAATGGTTTTGGAGGGCCTTAAACCCCTTGTTCACTTACTTCTAGTCTCTTTAATTGTCTTGTAATTCTGTGGCACTTGTAGGTGTGGTAAACATCCCACATTACCTGTAGGACCCAATAAGTGTCGTGAAATAGTGCCCGAGTGCCCTAAATTAACTAATTTGTTGGCTACTAAGGATTGCGATCCCACTTAGTTATAATTTGCTAACTATTATTGACTAGTAAATTGAAACAATTTACATGCAACTAGTTACTTAGCTTATCCTTCAAGAAGATATGCATGCGTTCATTTTTGCAATACAAACTCAAATAAATAAAATAGGTAAAAACAACATTGCTCAGCCATTCCATTTAAAACATATTTAAAATGTAGGAAGACAACAAAACATTAGTCACTTGTACTTTAAGTAATAGTTTGCACACACATATAAACCCTTACATGTACCCAAAGATAACATAAGTGTTATAAACCGTAATTTATCTTAATAAAGACAATGTCTTAGTACACAAGGTACCATATATACTAGGTAATATACTACTAAGACCATCCACTTAAGCTCCCACCTTCAAGTTATCAAGATCTAAGTGCAAAGCCCTCACTTTCCTTATACAACCTGAATGTCTAAACAGTTATGACATAGACACTTAGTATAAACTTATTACCTAAGCAGCTTTAGAATCTTAAAGAATTCAAGTAATAAGTTCCTAAAAAAGATAGAAACTAAGTCCACAATTATCCACTTAGTTTTTAGGCTCGGTGTCAGAACATGTACAATAAATTTATGGGAATGTGTACATGAATGTACTCAATAAAGGTTCCTTGAGGCACATGCAAATAAGATAACAAATAAGCATGTAAACAAACAAACAACAAACAAATAAACAACAAAAAAACATCCAACACATACTATAGCCAATAATATGGATTGCATAAGTGTATGATATGCAATATGCACAATACTTGGGACTCCTTACACCCGAGGTGCCTTACACTTGTTGTGAGCTCAAATAGTATAGGTATTTAAGACATTGGCCAATGTATTCCAAAATCTTTACCTATTTTAAGTCCCTATTATGGGTCCTAGAGTAAGTCATCACTTGCTTTCAACATTCACTTGTCTTTTTCTCAAGTGATTGCGCAACTTAGCCAAGCTCTGAAAGCTTAGCTAAGGGCACCTTAGTGGCTTACTTATCAAACTACAAAGTTTGGCTTAAATCTTCTTTGGTTTTCTCTTTATTATCAAAAGGTCCCTCCCATTTGGGCTAACAAATAGTTTGAAACCAACCTTAATCCCCTTAATGCCGCCTTTACACCTTGAGCAATTTAACCCCTTTAGCCACCCTACCTTGCCATACCTTAACCACACCACTAAGTTACCACTTAAATAATGCATGATTATGGACTTATTAATGTTTTTTTTTACCTAACTAAAGGTATAAAACACGTTAGGATAGTCTAAGGATGAAAATCAAAGTAATGGGGGGTCCTTAGTATGGCCCTACACTACTAGAAAAAGGTGATTTAACGATGACAGAATTAACAACAACAAAAAACTATCACTTATTGGAGATGGCAAATAGTTTCTAAAAATCCAGTGAAACGGCTATTTGTCACTAAAATTTAGTGACGGCTTGCCCTTGATAATCTAGTGACTGTTAGCCGTTGCTAACTTTAGTGATGATTTGGCCTTGCTAAAATACCAAATATTAGTGATGGTTAGCCTTCGCTAAGTCTCAGCTAGATTTTGTGACACATAGCCCTCACGAATATAGATCACTTCTAGCTCTCAGGGGGGTTTTTTTTATACAGATGTGCGGATCAATGGATTTATGTGTTTGTGGAAAAAAATATAGATTATAATTTAGGTTAAAAAATTATCTAAATTATTTCTCTAGAAAATAAACATGAGAAGTGAAAATCTCTTAAATTTCAACTGATTTTTTTGCCAGACGTTGGGAATATTAATTTGTTGATTAGTAATCATAATATTAGTTTTTGGTTATAAGAAGGACCTTAAATAAAATTTGTAATTCTGTTATAAAAAAACTGAATGAACAAAATTTTAAAAATGATAGCCAGAGCTAGTGAAAACTTGTAATCGCTAACTTAGCAAAGGCTAGCCATCACAAAATTATAGTTAGTGCTAGTGACAGTTACCATTGTTAATTTAGCGACGGTTAGTCATTATTAAATTTAGTGATGGCTTGCCCTCTCTAATTTAGCGATGGTTAGCCATCGCCATATTTAGTAACAATTTACCCTCGCTAAAATCCTAAATATTAGCGACGGTTAGCTTTCGCTAAGTGTCAACCAGATTTTATGACACGTAGCCCTTACTAATATAGATTAGTTCCAACTCCTAGGGTTTTTTTCTTGATTCAAATATATGGATCAATTGATTTATGTGTTTATTAAAAATATATCGATTATAATTTAGGTTAAAAAATTTATTTATCTCAATTATTTTTGTAGAAAGAAAAAAAAGTGAAAATCTATTGAATTTCAACTCATTTTTTGCCAGACCTTGGGAATATTAATTTGTTGATTGGTAATCATAATATTAGTTTTTGGTTATAAGAAGGACCTTAAATAAAAATTGTAATTATTTTATAAAAAAATAAATGAATTTTTTTTTAAAAATGATGGCTGGAGCTAATGACAACTTGCATTCGCTAACTTAGCGAAGGCTAACCGTCTCTAAATTATAGTTAGTGTTCGTGATGGCTTGCCCTCGCTAATTTAGCAACAGTTAGCTATCACTAAATTTAGTAACGGCTTACCCTCGTTAATTTAGCACAATTAGCAATTGCTAAATTTAGTGACAATTTGCCATTGCTAAAATCCTAAATATTATTGATGGTTAGCCTTTGCTAAGTGTTCGATAGATTTTGCGACACGTAGCCCTCACTAATATAGATCAATTCCCACTCTTAGGTTTTTTTTTTGCTAATTCAGATATATGGATCAGTGGGTCTATGTGTTTATGGAAAAAAATATAGATTATAATTTAGGTTAAAAAATTTATTTATCTCAATTATTTTTCTAGAAAAAAAAGTGAAAATCTCTTGAATTTCAACTAATTTTTTTCCCAGGCCTTGGGAATATTAATTTGTTGATCAGTAATCATAATATTAGTTATTTGTATATAGGAATGACCCTAAATAAAATTTATAATTCTTTTATAAAAAATAAATGAACAAAATTTTAAAAAAGATGGCCAGAGCTAATTTATACGTAGTGCTAGTAAGTGATACTGCTCGCCCTCGTTTGACTCCCATCTTCAAGCGACGGTTGACCCGTTGCTTAGTTAAGAAGGTTTTAAAGCCTCTCTACCTCCCTTGTTGCCAAACAAAATGCTGCTCTCTTTCATGAAAACAACTAATGCGATTGCCATACCCTTGAAGACCTTGGATGTGGATTTCAAAATCAGAGAGGCTACTGTGATCATGGCAGTGAGTTGATCTTCTTCGAACACTCGAAAGTAGCCTGGGAAGCACCGGGAAGTTCCAATCTGCTTGACTAGTTAGGGATTTGTCATCGATTTGTTTTTTATTTTTTATTTATTTGTAATCGATTTGTTGTTGATTTCTCTTCAATTTTTCTTCGATTTGTGTTCAATTGATTGATGGGTAATTACTGTGCCACACCATCTACAGATTCCCAGCACAAGAAGAAAGGTAAAAAATACCCATCAATCAATTGAACACAAATCTATAGATTCTACTCTTTTTTGACATGAGATTTGTTCAGATCAAACACAAAAAATGAAATTCAAATTTATAGTGATTATAAATAATGTTAATTTGTGTTTGTTTCCTATACACTTAACCCAATATGGAGAATGAAAATGAAGTATACAACAAATTTCTGTAATCAATAAGGATGTTAGGTTTTTGTTTTGTTTCCTTTACGCTGAAGTTAATATGGAGGCCTGATGATTTACATGAATTCTCACTTCTAGGTACCTCACTGGTCAATGAAAGAATGTTGGAATCCTATGTTATTGAAAAAGACTAGTTTCTTGTCCCACATGGAAAGATGTTTCCAACAATTGGGAGGTAGACTTAGGCGTATCTTTCTACATTTAATTTGCAATGGATTCTCAACTGGTTAAGTCTATTTTAGTTTAGTAGTTCTACTAACACTTTGTCAGGCTTTTGAATCCATAACAAAATTACTATCTTGCTGTAGTAATTAGGCTATATGCTAAATACATTGCTTTTGGTATTTGTCAAATTTCTTATCTCAAGTGTTGTTGACCCTTTGGTTGTTAATGTTTTTCTATTGAATCCGGAATTCCTATCTACCTTTAATTTGAAAACTGTTATCTTGTAGCAAGACTACTGTCATTGACAATTGATGATTACTTTTAAATTTTTGATGCTTTAGCTGATTTTCTAACATTGGCATGATCATACTTTGTGTTATGATGTAGGAACCATATGACATTTTTAGTGATGAATATCTGTTTGTTGAAATTACAAATAAGGTATGTATCTGATTGGATGTCTCTAGATGAAAATTCAACTAAATATTCAAACCAAAAGAAAATTTTAGTTGTTTTGTTAAATTACGCATCTTATGGAAGTCAAAATAGCATATTATTTATGGCCCTTCCAAGGATGACAGCGAGCTAAAACATTCATGTATTACTAGAAACATTTGTTGTTTCTTACCTTCATTTTCTTTAATCCTTGCTCTTTCCTGTTACTTGAAACTTTGCAGGCTCTTTTTTGGTAACAGCAAAACTCTTATAGGATTGACCTAACACCTTTACACAGTACTACATTCCAAGGGTATTTTCTTAGGTCAGGTTTATGTAAACATATATGCATTTGTAACAACTAAAGGTGTTTCATTTGCCTCTAGCCTTTTGGTATCTTTATTTGTGGTGTGTGATAGTGCTTGTTACTGAGGGTCATCATTTTCTTTTATACAGCCTATAGTGGATGCTTTGGATCCAAGGGTAATAGTATCTCTTCCAGTGTACCATGTCTTTGACTTTATCGAGATAAAATGAGTCTCTTGACTCTCAACTTGTTCTTATTTTTTGTTCATGTCTATTGTCTTGTCTTTGAAGCATTAGGTCCCTTGTTCTTTTTTAAATGTATTTGGGTCACTTTTACAGAAAGATGAGTTATATGAAATTGATATTCCATTAAAATCTGTAGCAGCAATAAGCACTAGGGTACATGGGTTGGCTTGCTGGTGCGATGTTTTGTTTAATAAGAGGTAATTTTTAGTCTGTTCTTCACATTTTTTTTCATGGCATTTGATCTCCAAGTTAGGGGAAGGAATCGATAAATTTTTTCTAATTTTCAGTTGGTTTTTTTTCCCAGCCCTTGAAGAAGGGTCGATTTATGTTCAATTGATTGATGGTTATTTTCTTGCTAAGATGCGAAATGATGCCAGTCCATTTTGGTTCAATGAGTTTAGATATAACACTTAGATCTTCATAGGTAGCAGAATCAGTGAAGTTATTGGTTTTGTTTTATTGTCTCATAATGAGTACTTATTTGCTTGAGTGAAATGGGTTGTCAGCATGCAATGTCAGCTATTGGCATGTTCATTACATAGTTAAGTCACCAATATATGTTGTACTTTCAGGATTTTAGTTACCATAGCAACACATTGATAGTTGGATTTATTTCTTTTAGCAAACTTAAAGCATCAAATCCTAGTGGAGAGTGGAGAAGTATTAGAGGATTCAAAATCTTTGGTGGATTAGAAGGTACCAATGTGACATATTGCTGTGACCCCTATCCTTCTCATTTTCTCACCTACCACAATAAAGCACACACACAGTCTATAACTTTTTAATATTATAAAAAATTTAATATTCCTAGTGTTCAGTTTCTAGTAGAATTAATGCCAAGTAATCTTTTTTTTATTCCTTTTTTAATGTAAAATGTGGACTCTAGGTACAAACTCCATAAGATATTTTAAATGCAAATTGCCTTATCTTTCTTGGTGTTGGAGCATTTGCTCCAGCCATGGATGTGTTAAATAAGACCTAGTACATGTTTTTCATAGTTGTATAATCTAGCAGTTACTTTAATCTAATAATTCAGGACCTACTTCTTTGAACAATAGTAGTGCCTTTAATGTTTTTATCTGAAATAAGCACAATTAGGCTACATAATTATTTACTTCCAAGTTGGTAAAAGATATGCAATTTGTTTCTTCTATTACATGAATTCAGGTGTTGAAAGATGGATTGTCAGCTTTGCACATACCTTATTTGTATGGGATTAGAAACAGGTGAGAGTTTCTTTGTACTTGTTCAATTTGAAGATGAATTTGTTGGATGGGATTAGAATATGATGCTAATCTTATAGAATTCACCAATCTTTCAAACTTTAGTCTCACTGGTTTAGGAGTGAATAAACTAGTTTACTGCACTATGGGGTTTGTTGATAACATGGTTTGACTAAGGTCTGACTTTTTGATATAAGCTTTGTTTTGTCTAAAATTTATGGAGTAAGCTAAAAATCACATTTGAATTATGTTGGAGATTAACTCTTCTTTTTAGGTCCTAATTCATGTTCTTGATACTTGAATTCAAGACTGGAATTTTTCTTTTAAACCAAGTCTCGGCTTTGAGACCAATATGAATAATTTTTGCTATATAAGCTTGATCCTTCTAACTCTATCATACTTTTTTATTGTTCTAGACTTGCTCTAAAGCTTTGATCTTAGTTTATGCCACTATTTTACTTCTTGGTTATGGTGAAATGTAACACCCTATTTGTGCATTCATTTGCATATTAAATTACCGTTGCACAATTTATTACAGTGTCTTGCTATTATGGTTGAGGATTATAGAATGCCTTCAATTTCTAGTAAAGTGAGGAGCCTACTAAAAGCAAGTTGTGGTAATGCTATAGAGTTGATCCTTGAAATTTTTTCTCTATCTAATCATAGAATAGATTTACTCAAAATTTCACCCTTAGGCTTTGTACTTTCAAACATGCTTTTGGTTATTAGGACTTCCCTTGTGGTAGAATTGTCAATTTACTGGGAAGGAACAAAATATGTATATTGATCTTTCTAATAATATAAGGCTTAATCGTTTAAAGGACATTTGTTGCTGTATTTCATTGGTGTTGATATATATAATCTGCCTCTGTTTTATAATTGTCTAATTGTAGAAACATAATAATATGGTATTGTATGTAGGAATAAAAAATAGAAAAGAGAATATATATATATATATATATATATATATATATATATATATAGTCTAGTGAAGGCTATAAGTCATAAAAAATGATTGTTGACTAGTGAAGGTTTATCGTCACTAATTTGGTGATGGCTAGCCATCATTAAATTAGTGACTACTATATGTCACTAATATTACAATGTTAGCGACAGCTAGCCTTCACTAACTAGCAATAGTAGCCATCGCTAAGTTATTAGCGGTGAGTAAATTAGCGACAAAAAATTTAGTGATGGCTGGTTGTCACTGTAAACAATTAGCGATAGCTAATATCTGTTGCTAAAACCCTATTTTTTAGTAGTGCTAGCATGAGGCTTTTTGCCTTGTGTTACTGTAGCTCCAAGATCGGTGCACAAGCCAAACCTTCCTAACCTTCTTCATCCTCCTGAGGCTTCTGTTTCCACCAGGGCTTTGGTGCCTAGAACACATCCTAAGGGCATCCTTTTGTGCATAATTGCATAAAATTGGCTCATATGCCCCTATCCCAACACCAATCCCAATGGATCTTGTTCTAACTTCATTCCCACATAATATACTTCAATTCCATGCATTATTTGAGGCAAAACAACTTGAACCCTTACCTTAATTCAAAAATAAATCAAGGACAAGCATCAAAGTAGCATAAGCATACTTGAGCTCCTTTAGCTACTTTTGAGTTCCAAGCCTAAAACCAATACATTTTGGCACCAAAAACTTGAAATCAAGACCATTTATGGCTACCTAATAAGGTTAAAACCAACTATAAGCATGATAAATGCTTACCTTAGGGTTTGAACCATATCAAGTAAACAAACTCACAAATGCACAAACACTATTAAGAATAAGCTAGAGGCTTGTTGTGATTGCCTTAGGACCTTCAAATTTGCAAGAAATTTGTGTGATTTGTGAACATTGAATATGAAAGGCCATGAAGAAGAGGGGCACACGAAAATGGAAAGTGGTGGAGATGATGAATAGGACTTTCTCTACTAAATATATCTCAACTACTGCCACTCATAACTACCTTAGTGTCCTCACTACTTTGGCCCTCAAATTTGTTTTGGTTTCACTTTGGCCAAGTTTTTTTCCTTTAAAACCATCCTTTCGTGGTCCCAAAAAAATTTTTCCTTAACCACAAGCCTTACCCATAAGTCACCTAAGTCACTTAAATCATAAATAACCCATTTAAACACTTTGTGCATTTTCAGCCTTTTAACTTATACTTTTGACTCCAAGAGCTAAAATAACTTATGGTCTCAAATTAATTAGTCAAAAACACTTACATGACCTCAATTTCATAGAAATTAGCATTATGCCATTAACTCCAATTAAAATTACATTTTTTACCCTTATGCCCCCTGTGGTGTCAATTCACACTTAGGAGCTAAATGCAACTTTAGTTTGCTTGTTTTTCTTGCTCAAATAGAAACTAAATTGAGGTACATAAGTTAAACACTTATGTTTTTCATACTTACATGGTCAAAGTAAGTCATTGACTAAGAGAGCTGTCACATCATCCCCTCCTTAAAAATTTTAGTCCCCCAAGTTCCAGCTCAATCGAGCAAGTTCACTTGGATATTGCTCTTAAATATCCTGCTCGATCTCCCAGGTGGACTCTTCTTTACCATGGTTTAGACTATAAAACCTTAACCATTGGGATCTACTTTGTTCTTAACTTCTTGACTTGATAGTTATGAAACTTAATGGGGTACTCTCCATAACTTGTGTCATCACTTATCAGTTCAAAGGATGAGCCTGACACTTGTCTGAGGTTCACATTCACTTCCTTAAAGAATTTATAAGGAAGATATTGGGAACATCAGCCAAAATTGGTTGCAAAGCCAACTAGTAAGCTACTTTACCTAAACTTTTGAAGATTTTCTAAGGACCAATATACCCATCATTAGGGAAACCTTAAGGAGCACCTTGTATTCTACATCAAACTCCAAGTGCTTTTTTCACACATTGGTATACTTAGACTGCTGATCTGAGACAGCCTTGATCCTAGCTTGGATCAACCTAATTTTATTATGGTCTCGGCAATGATTTTTGAGCTAAGAAGAACTTCATCTGCCATATCCGCTAACACAATCAGGCATTGCACACTTGTGCCCACAAAAAGCTTCATAGGGTACCCTTTAAAGCTTTATAGGGTACCATTTTAATAGCTTCTTGATAACTATTATTATGGACAAGTTCAATCAAAAGTCAGTGTTGGCCTCAATCCCTTCTAAAATGCAGCACACAACTTTTTAGCATGTCCTCCAAGGTCTAAATCACTTGCTTAGTTTGCCCATTGGCCTGAGAGTGATAAATAGTACATAAGCTCATAGTGGAACTCATAGCCTTTTAAAAGACATTCTAGGACCTCCAAATAAAATGGGGGATCTCTATCTGATATAATTTAATCTAGAATTCTATATAGTCTTGCCACTTCCTGAATATACAATGAAGGCAACTTTTCCATGGTATAAGTAATCTTAATAGGGATAAAATGTGTTACTTTGTCAACCTATCCACCACCACCAAAATTAAATCATTCTAGATTCTTATATTTGGTAACCCAACACAAAAGTCCATGGTGATGGATCCCCTCTTCCTTTTCGGGAGGGGTAAATTTTCAACATTCCTGATGGCCTTTGGTGCTCTGCCTTTACCATTTGACAAATGAGGCATTTAAAGACATTCATATATGTCCTTTTTAAACTTTGGCCACTACAAATGAGTTCTAAGGTCATGGTATATCTTATTCAGACTGGGGTGAACATTAAGCTTACTTGTATGCACCCCTTACAATAGTTGTTGCCTTAAGTCACTTGGCACATAAAGTTGATTTCCATAGTAAAGTAACCTATCTTTATATGAAATTCCTTCAATATAGTACCATGCCTTTCCTCCCCAAAAATTTTCTTCAAGTTCAGGTCTTTTTTCTTGGCTTTCTTAATCTTAGCTAGCCAAGTTGACTGAATTTTCAGGACCATAACTTGCCCTTTTCCAGTCTCGTAGATTTCATACAGCACTAAGAACTACTTCAAATTGGAACCCTCTAAGGTATTGAACACTTGATCTTTAGAAAAAATCACTCCAAAATAGTCATAACTCATGAAATCGGCAACTACATTGCCCTTACCCAAATAATAATGTATCAAGCAATATACTCAATCCAGCTTCTCTGCTTTATGTTCAATTCCCTTGGGTAAACAAATACTTTAGACTTTTATGGTCTATAAAGACATTAAAGGACCTTCCAATAAAAAAGTGTCTCCAAAGCTTTAAGCTAAACACAATGGCTACTAACTCAAGATCATGCACCAGGTAGTTCACTTCATTAGACCTTAACTGCCTAAACTAGTATGCAATCACTTGTTTATCCTACATCAACACACATCCTACCCTAACCTACATGCATCAGTATAAACCGCAAAAGCCTTACATGGATTTGGTAAGATTAAGATGTGAGCAAAAGTTAACCTTCTATTAAGCTCCTAGAAACTATCCTCATACTTAGAAGTCCAAATGAACTTCTATGTCTTCTTTGTCAAGGCAGTCAACAATGAATTTATCAAAGGAAATTTTTTAATGAATTTTCTGTAATAACTTGACAACCTTAAGAAACTTTGAATTTCACTTAAAGTGGTTAGTCATTCCCACTCGACCACTACCTTTACCTTTGTTGGTTCGATACTTAGTCTTTAAGCATTTATGATGTACCCAAGGAACAAAATTTTACTTGCCCAAAATTGGCACTTAGATAGTTTTGCATAGTCATTGTTATCCTTTAGTACTTGCAAAACAACCTTCAAATGTTTATCATGTTCTTGGGAAGTCCTAGAGTACGTAAGGAAATCATCAATGAACACCTAGAAAAACTAACCTATGCAGAACCTAAAAATTAAATTCATGGTATCCATGAAAACTGTCAGAGCATTTGTCACTCCAAAAGGCATAATTGTGTACTCATAATGCCCATACTTAGCCCTAAATGTAGTTTTCAAAATGTCCTCTCCCTTTTACCCTTATCTAGAAGTATCCAAACCTTAAGTGCATTTTAGAAAAGACTCTTGCTCCTTTTTACCTATTAAATAAGTCATTGATCGTAGGGAATGGGTATTTATTCTTTATCATAACTGTATTCAGCTTCTTATAGTCTATGCACAAATGTAGGGTCCTATCCATTTTTCTTAACATATAGCATTAAGACACCCAACAGGGAAATATTTGCCCTTATAAAGCCTTTTTTAAGTAGCTCTTTTAATTGCCTTTTTCCACTCATCCATTTCAAGTGATGACATCTGATAGAGGGATATGGAAATTGGTTCTATCTTAGGCTGCAAGTGTATGAAGAATTCAATCTCTCCCTTTGGGAAGGTAACCATGGAGTTCGAATGAATCTCATTTCATCCATTAAAGTTATATGCAAGCTTAGCTTAACAACCATGGTTAAAATAAATGACAAAAATAATAGTATTAGTATCAAATAAAATCTCAATACTATTATCCTGAAGATTAAAGTTGCTTGCATCGCTGTCCACTTCTTGTGTGCCTGGCCTTCCAAAGCAAAGACTCACAGCTACACAAGTGCTCCAGTAGGTGCATTTCTAACTCCTGGGGCTCCAACCCTTCCTTGGCATTGTCCTTGCGTAATTTTCAAGCACTCTCTGACCTAATGTCCAAGTTGACAATGGTAGTTGCACAAGTTGGTCCTAAGGGCACAAGGTTTGTTTCCATGATATTTGTGGCACCTTGAACATTGACCATTTCCAATATTTTTACCATTTTTAGATGGTCCTTAGTGTCTTTCTAAATTAGGCCTATTGCCCCACAACCTGGCATGCATTGGAACTCTAGGCTCTTTGGCCTTCTCCTTGGACGCTATACCCATCAACTTCCTCTTCAAGCCAAGTTCTCTTTGCACAACCTCATGATATGTCCAGGCCCCAACAACCAAGAAACTCCTTAATTCAGCCTTTAGTTAAGCAAAAAAAAAAATTCCCCAAGTTCATCCTTCCTACCCATGTAAAGTGGATACTGAAAAGTGAACCAAACTTCCTTTTATATTCATGGACCATTATATTTCCTTGGACCAACTCATCAAACTCAATCCTCTTTTGGTCCTAGGTGGCCTCACTATTAAATTCATCCTAAAATTCATTTTCAAATTTAGCCTAATCAAGCTCCTTAGGCCTTTGCCTAAGTCAACTCTCATTATAAGCCTTGAGCCTCTCTATGACATCTTTCCACCACAAAGATGCATTGCTTTCCAAGATGAAAGGCACTAGGTACACCCTAGCCTTTTCATCTAATTTTATTTTTTTAAATATATCATTTATTTGGTACAACCAACCTTCAACCACCTCTTCATCCTCTTCTTCACTATCCTCATCATAATCCTCTTGAACACACTCATTCACTTGCCCTTTCAGTTACTTTTGGGTTGGGGGATTTCTCCCCTGACCTTGGTGTACCATTAGGCCTTGATGCACTTCGGGCCTTACCTCATTATGATCCTCTAAGGTCTCCCTTTCATTTAGAGGTTGAGCATGTTCTTCGAGAAAGAAAATCATGCCCTGTAGCATTTGGTCCATAGAGTTGTTAAGCCTATGTAATAATTCCAACACCTGTCTCATAACTCCCCCATTGGAGTCAATAGTTCCTCCTTCAGGAACCCTAGCCTTAGTTTTAGCACCTGACCATGTATTAACCATTATTCCTTCAACCAAAACTAGAAGACAACAATGAGAACATCTTATAAACCATACTAACTACACTTCGTACAAAGAATACTAAGATCTTAGTTCATTTCTTTGCCTTTACTATGACCATTGACCTTCTTTAATATAAATTGTCACAAAAATAGGGTTATAGTGCCCTGAATTAAATAATTTGTAGGGGATTAAGGACTATAATTTTTCAGAGTTACAATTGGCTAACTATTACTCATCGTTAAATTAAAAAAATTTGCTTGCAACTTGTTACGTAGCCCACCTTGCAAGAAGATATGCTTGATTTCATCCTTACAATGTAAACACAAATAAACAAAAAAAGTAAAGAAAACATCACTTTGGAAATTCCATTTCACACATGTTTAAAATGTACCAAAGACAACAAAACACTAGTCATTTATATTTCGAGTAATAGTATTGTTATAGACCATAATGCAACCTAATAGAGGCAATGTCTTAGTACACAAGGTACCATGTATACAAGGAAAAATACTACTAAGATCATCCATGTGAGCTCCCACCTATAAGCTATCAAGCTCCAAGTGCAAAGCTCTCACTTTCCTTATGCAACCTTTGCCTCTAAACTATCAAGGCGTAGACACTTAGTTAGTAGAAACTTAATATCCAAGCAACTTTAAAATCTCAATGGATTCAAGTAAATAAAAAACTACAAAATAGAGAAACTTTGTTGACAACTATCCACTCAGTTGCTAGGCTTGGTTTCAAAATATGCACAACAAACTTAAGGGAGTAAGTACATCAATGTACTCAATAAGGCCCCTTAGGTTACCTACAAAGAAAATAGCAAGCAAGCATGCAAATATGGAATACAAATGAATGAACATGTGATGCATACAATAACCATTAATAATATGCAATGCATGAATATATAATATGCAACATGCACTATACTTGGGACTTTTAACACATGATGTGCCTTACACTTGCTATAAGCTCAAATGGTAAAGCTATTTGTAACATTGGCCCATGTATCCTAAAGTCGTTAGCTCCCTTAAGTTCATCACCTATTCTTAAAACTTACACTTCTTTCCCTTAATTTGTATGCAAGGTAACCATTTTTGTCGTCCAACTTAGCTAAGCTCTTAGAACTTAGCTTAGGGTACCTTAGTGGCTTATATACTAAGCTACAAAGTTTGGTTGGGATCTTCTTAGCTTTCTTGTTTATTACCCAAAGGTCCAAGACCTCCGAGTTGGTTTAACAAATAGATTAAAACCACCTTAATCCCCTTAGTACCCCATTTGCACCTTGAACACTCTAACCCCCTAGGCCACCTTACCTTGCCCTACTTTAATCACACAACTTATTTAACACTTAAATGATGCATGATTCTAGACTTAGGAATTTTTTTTTGATCTATCAAAAGCTATGAAATATTTTAGGATAGTCTAGGGATGAAAACTGAAGCGACAAGAAGTCCTTAGTGAGGCCCTAGCTTGGAGCTTTTTGGCTTATGGCATTGCATCACCAGGGGCCTGTGCCACAAGCAAGACCTTGCTACCTTTTTTTTTGGCTCTTCGGGTTATGGCATCTAAAGCACGTCTTAAGAGTGTCCTCTTATGCATAGTTGTGCAAACTTGTGTTTAATACCTGTATCCTAGTAGGTCTTGTTCTAACTTCATTCTCATATAAATTCTTCAATTCCATGTCCTATTTGAGCCAAAACAACTTGAGCCCTTACCTTAATTCAAAGACAAAGCAAGAACAAGCATTAAAACAGAACAGGCACACTTGATCTCTTTGAGCTCCTTTTGAGGTTAAAGCCTAAAGCCAACGTGTTTTGGCACCCTAAACTTGAAGGCAAGACCATTTCTAGCTAATTAACATCGTTGGAACTCACAACTATAAGAAAGGTTTGCCTTGAATGAGCTAGAAGCTTATTGTGGTTGCTTTAGGACCTTCAAATTTGTAGGAAATTTATGAAATTTGTTAGAATTAAAGATGATAGGCTATGGAAAAGAAAGGCACATGAAAATGGCAAGTTATAGAGATGATGAATAGGACATTTTCAACCAAATATATCCTAACTACTCCCATTCACAACTTCCTTAGCCTCCTCATCACTTTGGTGCTCAATTTTGTTTTGTTTTCACTCTAACCACATATTTTCCTTTAAAAATGTATGTCCTTGGTCCCAAAAATAGTTTTTCTTACCCCCAAGCCTTGCCCATAAGCACCCTAAGTCACTTAAAGCACAAATGGTCTATTGAAACATTTAGTGCATTTTTAGCGCTTAACTTCCGCTTTTGGTTCCAATAGCTAGAATAACTTATGGTCTTAACTTAACTATTCAAAAACCTTTACATGACCTTAATTTCATAGAAATTATGTTCATAACATTTACTTGGTTCAAAGTTATAATTTTACCCTTATGACCCTTAGGTACCAAATCATACTTAGAAACTCAATGCAACTTTATTTAGCTTGTTTTTCTTACTCAAATAAAAACTAAATTGAGGAATTTTAATAAAAACACTTAAATTATACATACTTACCTGGTCAAAGCAAGTCATTGACTAGGAGAGTCATTGCAATATAAGTCATTCACATGCATCCACTTATAGTGTTATGCATGTGTTCTCTAATGCTTCATAAAGCACCAAAAAGTTACCATCATAGCATTATTTGCAATACCATGTAGTGTCATGCCTTTGGCTGTCCATTTCCATCATTAAGTCAAGACAATTGATTCTATAACAAGTAAGCTCATCAAATCTATATATAACTTTGCCACCAAGCTATTTAAACTTTGTTTCTTACTCAATTATATGGGCCATGCATTGTACCTTTTTAACCATTTCTAAATGCACGTTTTCATGCATTCAAATAATATGTACACATATATTATATACATTCATTTACCAATTGGAAAAATTGGAAACTCTTATCTTAGAAACTTAAGTACCTTGGCAACCATCCTATAGCCCAATGCCTCAATTTCTTGCTTACTTTTCAGCCAGATTTTAGCCTTAATATAGTAGTGTGTAATTAAGATTTATAAAATTAATTACTTCATTTTTTAAGAACCATATAGCCCCTTACACCATTACACACAAAACCTTAACGCTAGTTTGCACCATTTTTTTATCAGTAAAGCAAAGTGATATAATATTTATGGCCAGCAAAAAGTTGGAAGAAATAGGGTACAACACTTAGAACATGTCCACAAGCAAGCCAAGTATCCCAAGAACAGAATATGAAATAAAAACATAGACAAAGGTTTAGATAAGAAAAATCATAAGACATGCTCCTTCTGCCTGAATACCTTCGCAACAAAAAAAAAAAAGAAAACTGAGAGGATGAGAACACTTGAAGATAGCTAACTCTATTATTGTTAAAATTGATGTTATTCCTTACATACTAAAGAGACCATAACCTTGCCTTTACAACAATATCCTAGGCCTTATGAACATTAGAAGAACTTGTGTTTGAAGAATGTTGCTCGAAGATAAGCCAAATATTGTCCATGGGATGACATTGGCCTCCCCAACATGCATATGTTATTGTCCAAACTTGCTCAGCAAACTTACATTGTAGAAAAATGTACACCATGTCCTCTTGAATGTTCTTGTAGAAAAGGCGTGAGAGTTTTATCTGATTCCATCCATTAGAAGCCAAGTTTTTCCTTATTGGTAGCCGATTTTGAACTGCTCTCTAGATAAAAAGTTTCACCTTTACTGGGCACCAAGCATTCCATTTAATGATTTACTACTAAAGAGTGATGTGCATTAACTCATATTCCACTAACTTTGCTAGTGACTTAATCGAAAAGTCATCATTGCTGCTAAGGCTCCAAATTAGCTTGTTTGTAATGTAGCTATTCAATGTCACATTTTTTAATAAAGCTCACAGTTCTTATTCACTACCCACATGAGCCCTTTGTTGCCTATTCTCAACAATTCCAGACTCAGGTGTCTCCCTCCCATCTACCTATTGTTGCATATAATAATTAGGATTCTGGTAAAAGCCTAAAAAGTCTAGGGAATTTAGTCTTTAGAGCTCACTCCCTAAACACTTGTTATCCCATAGTCTTATTTACTTACCATCACTTATTTTCCAAGCAAAACATTTATTCAAATTCACATCTTTTATGAAGAAGTTACCTATTCATGAAATTTGACCCCATGTAGGTTTTTAAAAAGTAGACCTAAAACCCTCACATTATTCATGTAGTGATCTTATTGCTTCCTTCCACAAAGCCTTTTTCTCTAGTTTGTATCTCCACCACCACTTTGAAAGCAATGCTAAATTCCTAGCTTTTAAGTTGCCTAAACCTAGCCTCCCAAAGACTTATCAAATGCCACTTTACTCCACTCGACAGAATGAATCTTTTTGTCCTCCCTTGCCCTCCCAATAAAAAGCGCTTTCAAAGTGACCCAACCTAGCATGCACCCTTTAATGTCGCTGCTTTGGTTAACACCCTTAATCAACCATTTTAGCTTGCTACCCTTTATGGTACTTCTATTATGTCAAAGAGAAACACGTCCCATAACCCATATTTCAAAAAGAAACAATGGCTATCCATAAGAGAGCCAAGTCATAACATACTCATTACCCTTAGCTAGCTTACAAAAATTCACCAAGGCATCAATAAATGCAACAAAAAAAAAATAGCATCATTTTCAGCCAACCTAACAGTAATCTATGCATCATGTCACATTCAAAAGAGGTCATTAGCTTACCTTTTCCCTCCTTTGAAAATGTGACTGACAGCTTCTCCCCCCATTGCTGCTAATCCCAAACCCAAGGCCTCACAAATTATTGAACATATTGCTCTGGTACCACTTTTACCACGCCCCAAAACCTTAGTAGTATCAAGACAATGACATGCCACACACTCAAAGAAAGAAAATTCCCTCGACCATGTAAGACTACAAATATTCTAAATAAATCTAAATAACCATCACTTATAATCTAAACTCATTACTTGTCATTTAGCATTAAGTGATAGTTCAACTATGACATTAAATATCTTACCAAAATATCTCTAACCTAAAAATGTACATTAAATTTCAATTTAATGTTATCTCAAATCATGAGCCCTTGTAGTCACTCCTAACTAGCTAACCTTGTATTCTTACTATCCACATGAGTGGGAAAAAAGTAGGTAAGCAAGAATGCCTAGTTAACGGTGAGTTGCCCACTATTTCATAAAACATAAAAGCAGTTCGTGTAATATATATAACATAGAGATCATGCAAAAAGCAATCTTATTGGACATATCATAAGTTTGGAAGTCTCACCCTAAAAATTTTTATTTTATTAACGTGCTCTAAAATGCTCTATTTTGGTTAATTAGCTTTATTCACAAATATTATTTGCTCAATTCTCAAAATTGCTATTGCATTGATCGTTTTATGACTTTTCAAATATTTTTCTTGAAATTTATGTTATTATTTTAGAAGAATTATTTATGCTTGATCCTTATATTTTTTTTGTATATTGTATTTTTGTTTTCAAAATTCACTACTTGCTTAAAGTGACTACAAGACTAGTTGCAGTTTGAGATAGCTAGGAATATGTTTTTTAGTACTATTGCTAGAAATTTATTTATGTTTAGGAAAGACTTTGGATTTTATTTTGTTCCATTGAACTATGATATTTTATGGATTATGTTATGATTTCAAGGATTGTTGTTACTTTGCTATTTCCTCTTGAAAGTTGAATTTTATAAGTTTGGAATTATTTGGAATACTATTGCCTTGGATGTTTAGGGAAATTCATGTTCTTGAGTATGTAGAGTGTCATTGTCCTAAGACTCCTAGGGTGGGCTTTGGGGTGTGACAAATAAAGAAATTTTTTTTTTTTCATTTCATCCAATTGCTCTACCCATCTATGATTCACCGAAATACCTTTTAGAGATTTTTTCTGACCTTCTAAGACATCCACAATGGAAATACCTCCACTTGTCTCTTGATTTCTACCTTGAGAAGAATTAGTTTATTTTTTATTGCTTCTAGAATTGATTTAGCATTTCACACCTTAGTCACTTTTCTTCTTCTGAAAGATCCCTTGATCTTAGAATATTATCCCAAGCATGTAACTTTTTAATCAAAGACTCCAAGAAAGAATCTATATTGCCAAACATGTTCTTGTTACAGTCTTTTAATGTCCTTTTTAGCAGCTTTAACTTCCCGTTCTAGACAAAAGCATTGCTTCAATTTGCATTCAAAAGATTCCATTTTTTTCTACAAAGGGGATAAAGTCTTTGTGACCAAACCAAGAATCAAAGACCTTTAAAGGAGGGGCCAAAATTGATAAAATTTTACTTAAGCAAAATTGGATAATGATTAAACAAGTTTGTTTTAAGTCCAATAAGGTTTTGGTTTAGGCAAAAGTTGAAGAAAACACCTATATGACATGAATTAGAGGTAAGTAAGTTAGGAATTAGTTTTCAATACTAAACTAGAAAATACTACTACAAAGTGCAGGACAATTGGATAAAATTCTCAAAATTGGAGCTTAAAAGCAAATTTGACCCATATCACCTTCAAATGACTTGAAATTTTGTACAAGTTTAGTATTTAGTGAAAGAAACATGTAAGAAGTGGAAAATATGATTAGCTTAGAAGTAAAGTTTTGAAGTGCAAGAAGGTAGCAGCTGATATGTACTAATAACAGTAATACTAGTTAAAGCTGCTATTTTGCATAATTACTTGAAAATTGGGTTTATTGCTGCAAATTTAATGTTTTGTAATCTATTATTGACTGGTTGAGGTCCAAAATAACTAAAATTTTGTTTTGATGTTGAGTGAGAGCCGAATATAAATAAACAATTGCTACTTTGCACTATAAAAAGTTGTTTGACTTTGTTGTGAGTTAAAGTTAACTTGCTACAAATAATGCTGCAAAAAAATTTAATATTTGAATACAAGTTAGAATTGGTGTATTGAAACTTGTGACATAGTTTTTATTTGCATTTGCCTTCATAGATCAAAACATTGATGGATAAGTTGTCCTTGCCTTTTGCCAATACAATGGGAAAAAATGTTGGCTACCTATTTTCAAAAATGATTTGAACAGAAATTTTGGAGCATTAGGATTTCATCCCCTAATGTATTAAATTTTAAATTTTAGTAGTTAAGTATACAGTCGTTGGTCTCCGTATAAAAACAAGAATATTTCTTCCTTTATTATAAATGCTAATTTACTTAAAAAATGTCTTTAAAATTCTGATGGATAGGACAAACTAACAAATTCCTCATGTTTTTCATATGTTATATGATTTTAAATGTAACATGATCATATTAGTTTATTTTAGTTTTTAAGTGAAATCCATATTTGAGTGCAAAAAATTCACGAACTCAAAAATATCAAATGAAATCTCCTTGTAAAATAATAATAAAATTTGTAGATTAAAATCTATAAAAAAAATGTGAGACTACTTTTTATTAGCCAAAGTAGACTATTATTATTAGTAATAGATAATCATACAACTCCAAGGTATAGTTATCCCATGAAAAAAAAAAGTCAAATGAGAGCTTTTCATGTTGAGATTAATTATTTTATACAAGATATTTTATGAATAGATAAGCAAATTTATTTTAGGAAGTGTTATGCACAATATGTGAACATTGATATCATGATAGCACATTCTTTGTCACAACTTCAGTTGAGTCATTCACTTTATTTTTTGGCACCATATGAACTAGATGCACCAACAATGGCCCATGACATCGTATTTCAATTCTTATTGGCTCCTTACAACATTCAATTGAGACAGATCTTACCCTATAAAGATGTTTGCCACAATCTCATCTACACAATGAAACTTCATAGTAGCATCACAATGTTTTTCTTTAATAATATCATGGTAATCTTTTGTTGTAGAAATTGAAAAAAAAAAAGAAACAAAAAAAACTCACAAAGAACTTAGGAGTTGTCATGTTCTTGGTATTTTTTACTTGTTTTATTATGATGAGAAATTTAGTATGAGATTTGATGTTTATAATATTTAGATGCGATAGTTAGTCTCATTTTCTAATTAATTATTTATAGTTTATTCATTGATTATTTATTTCCATTATTAACTAAGAATCAATGTGACCTCCCAAGTATAATTTCACCCTTTTTTCTAAAATTTTTGAAAATTAAGTCTAATTTATAAGTACGATAAAAATTTCTTATCCATCCATTTTCACTTCCATTACAAGATAATGAATTTCAACTAATTCTTGGATACAACACATGTTTTTGACTTCTTTTTTAAGGTATGAACTTTTGCGTACTGATGATTACTTAGCTCATTTAGTAATTAAAACCTAGGAGAAGTTTTGTTGGCGTGCCAAATGATTTAATGATGATAGAGGGCATCAAAATTTCAATAAGCTATTGTAATGAACTTCTAGTGCTAACATTGACTGGTTTGAGTCTTGTTTGATCCTTACCCAAACAAGCATTAAGTCAAATGGAACTTGGTAAATAAATAGTAAAAGAAACCTAGCATGAATTAGAGCTAACTAAGTTTGCAATTAGTTTTTGGTACTAAGTTGGAGAATACTGATATAAAGTGCGGGAAAATTGGATAAAATTCTCAAAATTAGTGCTTGAAAGCAAAATTGACCCATATAACCTTAAAATGACCTGGAATTTTGTAGGAGACTAGTATTTAGTGAATGAAATATGTGAGAAGTTGAAAATAAGGTCAATTTGGAACTAAGGTTTTAAAATGCCTGAAGATAGCAGCTGGTACGTATCAATGATAGTGATACTAGTGTATAACTGCTATTTTGCATAATTCTTTGAAAATTAGCTTTATTTTGCAAAATTTATGTTGCATAATCTATAGTTGATTGGTTGAGGTCCAAAACAACTACTACTTTGCATTATAAAAATTAGTGTGACCCCTTTACAAGTTAGAGTTGACTTGCTACAAATAATGCTCTAAAAAATATGATATTAGAACATAAGTGAGAATTGCTGTATTGAAACTTAAGTTATCTTCATAGATTAAAACATTGATGCATAAGTTGTCCCTGCCCTTGGCCAATATAATGGGAAGAAATATTGGCTAATGTCTCAATTAGGTTGCATACCTTCATTTTGTCCTAGCGGGATCATATACCTTGCGTGACTTATTTAGGTCCTCTATGCCATTTGAGCTATTAACTTTGATAGAATTTGGTGACAAATGATAGCTTTAGACCCTAAATTTACTTCATCCTGCCTCTAACACATTAACCACTTTTCTCCTTCACACATAGGGGCAAAGATAGGGGCTAGGGGGTGTCTCAACCCCTCCAACCCCCTAATATTTTTGCATAATTATATATATATGATGTATATTTTATGAATTATTTTAGAAAATTAAATAGTTAAAAAAAAATATAAATAACAACACAAATAATAAAGAAAGTAAAAAAAAATACTATTTTTTAAATTTTTTATGTAAAATTTATACACAATATTAATATATTAGTCTCAGTTTTTTAGTTGCAATTGATTAGTTTTTTTATGTTGTTATTGTCACTCAAATGGCTTGTTAAAGTGAAATTGGAATTGGCTTAGGATGTGAGGAAAAGACAAACGGTTATTAGCTCTCGTATAAAATCCACATAGTTTATTTTTTAGCTGTACAAAATTGAGATGAAGAGATCTAACAAAACGACAAGAAAAATAATAACTTGCAATAGTGGATAGTCGTTAAGCACTATGTACCAATCTTTATTTATTTATTTTTTTTACTTTTTGACTTGTATGTTATCGATTTTATCTAATAGATTTGACCATAATTTTTTTTCTTCGTCCAAACAATATATAATCCTTTCTGATGCGCTCATTAAAAAGAGTGTTACTGCTGCCATAATATTTTTTGTAAGTTGGAAATTGTAATTACAAATTCTCCATTCACCACACCACCCACCGCCAATTTATGAGACTTACTTTTTCAATTTTTTTATTTCTCTATTTTTTAATTTTATTATTAATTTTACTGAATTTCAAACTAAAATCCCTATATGACTGTGGAGATTAAAATTGGTAAGTTTCAATACTTTTAATCATAAGGTCTCAAATTATAATCTTAGTATATTTTTCTGCAATTTGAATGAAGATATATATGTTAAAAATTTCTTAATCCCGCCCCGCTCAACTCGCCGCTGTCACACACAAACCTCAATGCCCACCCAAAAAATGAATCAGATCTCCAATCCTAGAAATGAATCCAAAAAATGATTTCAAAAAACGATTCCAGAAAACGTTTAAAAACTCCTTAACGACAGTCTCCGGTATCCCCTCTCCTTCGTCAAGCCAATTCGTCGCCGGAATGCCTTGGCTCCGTTCGCCGTTCTCTTTTCAGCACTTGGACCCGTTCGACCTGCCTCTGCTGCTGCTCCATGAGCTATGTTAGCTCCCGCTGGCAACCTGCTGCCTGGGGCGAAGTAGCATCTGTTGACTCTCTTTCTTCCCTCATTTCGCAAATGTAACACCAACGGACCAACCGCATTCGGTAGAATCAAACATAGAATGGACGTGTCGTTCTTGCGCGAATCTGCCTCTCCAGAGTAAAGGATCCAACTTAACCGATTTCTAGGAGATGATTTGGGCGATTTGATAATCTCGATGGGCTTCGCTTCCTCGTTCTGGGATCATCGGCGTCGGTGGCATCTTCATGGCGATTGAAATACAGATCTGGGATTTGTTACGGTGGCATCGAAACAGATGAAGCCATCGCGCGGGGCAGCCTGTCTGGGCGGAGTAGGCGGGGCCACCGGCGTCGCGGGTAGCGAGTATAATGGAGATGGGAGCTTCACCGACCGTAGCTTGAGGTGAAGGCGCGGCAGCGGGACGATTGAGAAGTGTAGCACTCTCAGAATGTTGAATAACGGATCAACCGAGCCTTGGGAGACAGCAGATTGAGTCATCGATTTTAGAATCTTTCATGATTGACTGAGCAGAGATGATTATCTGGGATTTTGGGTTTGGCTCTTAGCGCCACACAGTTCGAGTTCGAGTATTAGTGTGATTTTATGTGTTTTTTTTTTCCTGCAGGTTCGGACGATGATGATGATTCTTTGGAATAGGGATTTTTGTTTTGCAGAGGGGAATGCTGTGCGAAACTGCAATTTTGAAATCTTTTGCGAAGTGGAACTGTTGCAAGTGGAGTTAGCCCATTGAGAAATGAGTTAAAGAGAAACGTTGGAGATTTGGATTTCATCCCTTAATATATTAACATTTAGATTTCAATAGTTAAATATACATGTGTTGATCTCCTCCACATAACAACAAGAATACTTCTCCCTTTATTACAATGATTAATTCACTTTAACGATATCTTTAAAATCTTTAGGCATAGCACATGTTAACAAATTCCTCATGTTATTTATATAAGTAATATATTATTTATAACTCTAACAAGATCATACCATATTATTTTAGTTTTTAATTGAAATCAATTTTGGAGTGGAAAAAATTCATGAACTTAAAAAAATAAAATGAAATATGCTATTAAAACAATAATACAATTTGTAGATTACATTCTATAAAATTGCAGAGTAGTTTTTATTAGTCAAAGTAAGATATTATTAATAGTAATAGATAATTGTACAAGTGCAACATATTTATATCCTAGGTGTATATATATGAACGGACACAACTTCAGAGAATCAAAGAGATCGAGAGAGAAAATAGGAGAATGAGAGTAAGAGGTAACAGACTCATCTTTAGAGATGACAAGTAGGTAAATTAGGTCAAGTTTGGGTAGGCCATTCAGGTTTGGTTTGATTAGGTTAACATAAATTCAGGTTCAGGTCAGGCTACTTAGGTTTGGGTTGGTTTTAGGTCTGTAGATTTTGGATTTGGGTTAGGTTGAGTGGGTTTTATTTGGGTTCAGATTCGATATAAGTCAAGTCAATTTTAGTCTCAGGTAACTTCAAGTTGGGTTATTTTGGTTTTGGGCCAAATTTAAGTTGGCTATCAGGTTACTGGTGCATAGGCTGAAATGACTGGATTTTTTTTTTAACAACATGAAAAGAATTTCCTTGATAAAAGGTAAACCAACCAGAGGCTGGAGAATTAGAGAGTTTAAAAAGTGTTTTTCATCACAAACCCATTTCAAGATAGGGCAAAAATCTAGTCATTAATCACACCATAATACCATAGTAAATACACCAGTTAACCAAGCAAGGATTGGATTTGAGACCCAGTCAGAATAAGGCATGCATGTAATTAAAGTTTAACCTGTTGGCAATCCATAAATGTGGCAAAGCTGGAATTTAGTAGTAGATTTCCTCTACTTTGAAGGCTCTGTTACTAAAGATCTTATCATGCCTACCCAAATCACCCATATGGTTGTTAGAGTTACTGCCCTTCAAGCTAAATTGACTTCTTTGACTGCCGAAAGAAAAAAACAATGAAAAAGCACCTATTTAATAGAATGGCTTTCAATTGTTTGGCAACCCCTATCATTTAAATATAATGCACCAAATTTGATGTGTAATTGGGCATAGACTAGTAGATAACTCCATTTCAATCTGCTAATTGCAAAGAGTGCATAGAATGCTCTGCTAAGTTTACTCCCCACAACTGAAAGTTGTACTTTGTTAGCAGTCTTTCTTGTGTTAAAACGACTAGATTGATTCAGTGTTTTTTTTTGTTAATTTTGTTAAAATTTAAATTAAAGAATTCAATTTTGGTGCAATTTAATTTCAGTGAATTTTATTTTTTATGTTTAATTAAAAATTTTATAATTTCTTTAATTATATTTCAACAAATTTGCTACAGTTTCCAACTTTTACTACAAAATCAGTATGAAATTTAAGTCTAGTCCACTATTATTGGCTAAACTACGAAGTTTCAAAAAAAAAAAGGAAAATGCTAAAATATAAAAAGTTCAAAGACACAAATTGTAATTATTATGGATGACTAAAATGAAGTTTTTAAAATTTAGGCTCCTTATTGCATTGTGCTTAAAAGTTTAGAGACTAACGTTGTAATTTTGACATTTGCCTACCAAGATCATTGAACTTACTAAATATGGAAGTTATTTATTTTGAAAGAACCTAAATATGAAACTTATTAAATATAATAGTCCTCAAGGAAGGGACTTACAAAATATGAATGTTCTAAAAAAAATGGGGCTTACTAAATATGGAAGCTCCCAAATATAAGCCTTACTAAATATTAAAGGTAATGGAAGAGAAAAATTAAGATTTATGGTAAGGGTTAGGATTGAATGTTAACGTTTAGAGTTTAGGGTCTTAAGGTTAGAATTTAGGGGTTTAGGGTTAGAATTGATGGTTTATTGTTAATATTAGGGTTTTAGTTTGCTTTATATATATAGTTTATAGTTTAGATTTGTGGTTTATGGTAAAGGCTAGGGTTATGTACGGGGTTAAAGTTAGGGTTAGGGTTTAAGTTTACAGTTTAAAGTTTAGATTTAGATATGATGTTTATTGTTAGGATTAAGAGTTTATGGCTTAGGTTAAGGTTAGTGTTTAGGGTTTTTAAGATTTAGGATTAGAGTTTTGGGTTTAGGTTTAGAATTTAGAGTTTAGGCTTAGGGTTTGTGGTAAAGGTTAGGTTTAGAGTTAGGTTTGTGGTTTAGAGTTTAGACTTAGGTATAGTTACTATTAGAATTGAGGGGTTTAGGGTTTAGGGTTTAAGTAGACATAAAAAATAATATAAAAATCATAAAGATATATTAATATATAATTTCTTTCATAAAATAACTTAACTAAAAATTTCAAATATTTCAAATATATAATTAAGTTAATAAAATATCATAACTTAAATCATTTATTTAATTTAATGAATTATTGAATTTTTTTTCATGTTTATCAAATTTGAAATGTTTTGAAAGGTAAAACTTTAATATGTCTGGAAAGTACTTCTAAAATCGGGTTGATCTGGGTTTAAATTGATCCTTATTGAATTTAGTCATTAGAATATTTCAGGTTTAGATCAGGTTAGTCACAGGTTTGGGTCATTTCGGGTTCATGTCAATTAAGGCTTGGATATTTTGGGTTTGCATCCTTTGGGTTTCGGTTTTTTCAACTTTCACTTCAAATGGGTTTGGGTTCAGGTCAGATTAGGTACTATTGGGTTTGGTTCATTGACTTTTCTGACTAAATTGAGTCAAGTAAGGCTTGGATTCAGCGGGCCATCTAAATATCAAAACATTATCCTGTCACTCAGTTTGAAGTAAAATCTTAACATTTTTAGATAAATGATCCTATATAGTTACATTTTCTAAAAATAAAAAGTTTTAAAATTTCTACACTAAATTTGGACTCATGAGTGTGTTTTTGTTTATATAGTATACATGACAAAATAGATGTGAGGATATTTCTTATAATGAAAATCAAAGATACTTGAGAGTAAAATACTTGAAACTTAATACCACAAAATGAAATATTCGAACATTAACACAATTACAAAAATTGTGATGCATTTTTTGTAAATAAAAAAAATTCAAATTGAATTCAAAAATAAAAGTAGCAAATAATATCTCATCAATGTAATAACCTAATAAAGAGTTGGTATGAAAGTTCTTTGGGAAATTAAGCAGGACATGGTTTTGAAAGAAGAAAGAAAAAACATATGATTTTGTTGACAACAGTAGATACAAACTGACATGCATGGTTAAAACTAAAATATATATCTTGATATTAATGAGAGTTTAGCAGTTTCACCAACTTTACGTTTATGAATTACATAAATGCAACCAAAGATGAAGGAACTAATAAATTCTAATCAGTTAAAAAAAATTTAATGGCTCTTAGTTTCATCAAATTTGCAAATAAGCTTGTATATAAAAAACCTTCTTCTTACAAGTTGCAACATCTATTCTCCTATTAAATTTCTCATCTTACAAAAAAAAAAAACACAACAAAAATACCAAGAACATGACTGGTACTAAGTATTTTATGATTTTTTTGGTATTTCTTATTTTTGTTTCAATTTCTACTGCAAAAGATTACCGTGATATTATTAAGAAAAAACATTGTGATGCTACTATGAAGGTTCATTGTGCAGATGAGATTGTGGCAAACATTTTTGGGGCAGGATCTATCTCAAAAGAATGTTGCAAAGAGTTGATAAAAATTGGATTAGAATGTCATGAGGCATTATTGGCGCGTTTGGTTCATACAGTACCAAAATACAGAGTGAATGACTCAACTGAAGTTGCAATAAAGAGTGTGTTAACATGGTATCAATGTTCAGATATTGTATACAACATTTCCTAAAACACATTTGTTTATTTATTCATAAAATAACTTCAGTAAAATAATGAATCTTAATATCACAAGCTCTCATTTGACTTTTTTTGTTAGATAACTATATCTTGGAGTTGTACGATTATCTATTACTATTAATAATATCCTTCTTTTGCTAATAAAAAGTAGTCTCACAATTTTATAGAATGTAATATTCAAATTTTAATATTATTTTACTATCATATTTGATATTGTGTTTTTAGTTCATGTGCTTTTTGCACTGCAAAATGAATTTCAGTTAAAAACTAAAATAAACTGCTCTGATCTTGTTGGTTTAAAAACCATACAATATGTGAATAACATGATGAATATGTTAATGTGTGCTATGCCTCAAAATTTCAATGATATTACTAAAGTAAATTAGTCATTGTAGTAAAAGGAGAAATATTCTTGTTATTATATGGAGACCAACACATTTATACTTAACAACTGAAATCTAAATGTTAATATATTAACAGATGAAATTCAAATGCTCCAACATTTCTCTTTAAATCATTTCTGAAATTATATAACCAATATGTCTTCCCATTATGGTAGCTATGGGTATGGACAACTTATCGATCAATGTTTTATTCTATGAAGGCAAATGCAAAAAAAAAAAAAAAAACAATGTGAGAAGTTTCAAAATGCCAATTCTCTCTTGTGTTCAAATATTTAATCTTTGAAGCATAACTTGTGGTAGGTCAACTCTAACTTGCAAACAAATCAAACTAATTTTTATAGTGCAAAGTAGTAGTTGTTTATTAGTATTTAGTTCTCCCTCAACATCGAATCGAACCTTATTTTTTGGATCCCAATCAATCAATAATAGATTGCACAAAATAAATTTTGTAGCAACAAAGTCAATTTTCAAATAATTACGCAAAATAACAGTTTTAAGGCTGTATTGCTATCATTAGTATATACCAGCTGCTACCTTTAGGAACTTCTAAACTTTGCATCTAAACTGACCATATTTTCCACTTATCACATGGCTCCTACAAAAATTCAACTCAGTTGAAGTTTATACATGTTAATTTTACTTTGAAATGCCAAGTTTGATAACTTATCCGATTTTCCTGCACTTTGTAGCAGTATTTTCCAACTTAGTATCAAAAACTAATCCCTAACTTACCTTTAATTCATGCACATATAGGTTTCTTTTACTATTTAATTCCAAGTTTCATTTGACTTAATGCTAGTTTAGGTAAGGACTAAACAAGACTCAAACCAGTCCCAACAATCATTAGAAGTTCATTATAATAGCTTACTAAAATTTTAATGCCTTTTATCATCAATAAACTCATTCAACATCAATTAAAATTTTCCCAAGTTTTTATTACTAATTGAGCTAAGTAATCATTAATACACAAAAGTTCAAACATTAAAAGAACAGTCATTTGCTGGGTCAAAACATATAGCTTGTAGTCAAGTTAACATAGTAAAAAAATTTTGTCACATGAAAGCATCAATTGAAAATTCATTACCTTCTAGTCAAAGGAAAAAAAGGATAGATAAGAAATTTTTATCATACTGATAAATTACACTTAATTTTCAAAATTTTAAGAAAATTATGTGAAACTACACTTTCCTTGTATATTGATAGGCAAAAGACTCAAAGGGCCCAAATCCCAAAGTATTGGGATTGGGCCTTTTTTGGGTGCCCAAATAGACTTAAGGGAACTCCTCCTTAGAAGGAAATTGTATCCCGTAAATACAAGATAAGCTATGGGATTCTTATCCCAAGGACGAATTTCTCAATGCACACTTTGAGTATATAAACTTCGACAAGCACCAATCCTGAGGTATGACATTTTGGCTCTCTTCTCGTTCTCCTTGTCATTCTTCATCAGAAAGCTAACTTAAGCATTAGAGGGCTATAACACTGTCTTTGTGTGCAGGACTCTAATCCACCGTTCACTAAGCTTTTGGGCCCAGCTTACCTGACCACTTTACTCATCAATTTTGCGCCATCTGTGGGAACCCAATATGGTGAACACTTGAAGATCACGATTGGAAAACCAAGACCTGCAGGAGACTAAGCAGAAGAGTCATCACCCTGAGAAGTCCAAAGGGCCCACAGTTGAAGAAACACACAAGAAGGATGACCTAGAAAATCCCACAAGGCTCTAGAGGAACGGTCCCGTGCCTTAAAGAACGGATAGTTCCAGGCTTTACAGCCCTGTTTGAGCAATTAAGTGTGATGGTCTAACAAGAAATTTGGAGGCCTTGCCTAAGGCTTCAGATGAAGTCGCTAAGAGTCACCTAGCGGAGGGGCCCCGTTTAGCCTCTCCACGAGGCCAGCCTTCAAAGACACAAACCCATGAGAGGCTGTCATTTCTGGACCATTTGAATGGTCCTAGCGACATCAACGGGATCTTGTAGAGACTCAACTAGATGAAGTAGTGCATGTGAGCCCCTAAACGACCAAAAGAAAGCCCTGGCATTGGCACTGATGTGGTGTACCGGTGGCTCCAACCTTTTATAGAATAAATAATCAATGCCCCTATTCCTGAGGGGTTCCATATGTCAAAAATTGACTTATACGATGACCTTACAGACCCAGTAAACTATCTATAGAGGTATGTTACATCCATGAGGCTTGAAAGGGCCTCAGATGTCATTATGTGTAAAGCTTTTAGCTCTATGTTAACAGTGGTCGCCACCTCCTAGTTTGGGACCAACTAGGGGCATTGCTTATCCTCATTCAAGGACATTTCCTTGATGTTCTTGAGACACTTCTTGGGATGTCGGCTGACTCCAAAGAAGCTCACCCATCAACTGAAGGTTTAACATGGTAATGAGGAGTCCTTAAGGGACTGTGTCCGAAGATTCAATTCTGGGGTAGTACAAGTGTAGGGACTATCTCCAAAGCTACACTTGGTGGCCATTACCCAGGGATTGAGATGAGATTCGAGACTAGCTTGATACTTCCATGAAAACCTTGTATAAGACAGAAGAATTCTTTGACTGAGCCATAAGATACATACATGCAAAGGTAATCAATCGGCCAGCAGTTCCTAAAGAGCAACCCAAAACTAAAAAAGGTGGATCCAAAAGGAGAGGTGGAGGGATCAACGACTAGAGCCCGTCCTCCTACCCCTGAGGGAAATAAGGTTGAAAATGCTTTAAACGCTCAAGAAAAAGAACCAGATCCCTCGGTGGCCCTCGGTGATGCCTCCTTAGAGCAAGAAAGACCTAAAAAAAATACTATAGATACCACAAAAATAAAGAACATGATACCATGGAGTGTTGGTAGTTAAAGAAGCTATTCGAGGAGATGATCTATGAGGGCAAGTTGAAAAAGTACCTATGTAAGTGAACATCTCCTTGCCTAAGAAAAGAAGAGAAACCCCATAGAAGAGATGACGAGGGTGACAATGATAGAGGACAGAGGCCCGGGAGGCCTCGCTCCCTAAGGGACAACAGAAATCTTGGACCCCCAGCAAAGATGGTCCACATGATCATCAAGGGAGAGGCTTCAGTAGCTCCAAAGAGGCAGAAGCAAAAAATCACATAGCTAGAACCAACTGACTCTGGTCGGGTCATAACGAGGGCTAACGGATCTGGGGTAATGGCCCTACACTTGGACCCGTTCGTCTTCATGGCACGCATCAACAACTTTGACATTGAAAGGGCCTACTTGGATACAGGGGCCAATGTCATCATTTTTGTTGACCTATTGGAAAAGATAAGAGTTAAGAGATCGTTCTTATCGCCTGTAATGGGGCCTACCTTTGGGATAGGCAAAGATGAGGTCCTTACAATTGGGAGTATTAAAGTGCCGCTGATGTTAATAGGTAAAGATCACAATGGGGAGCTTGCCTATGACTCCCACGATGCAGAATTTTTTGTCCTAGATGTCATGTCACCTTATAATGCCATTCTTGGCCACCTATCCAGCTACAGTGCTATGTCTGGGCCAACTTTAGAAAGCTAATGGTGCTCTTTGTGGCCTCCATTGGGGAAGCCACTATAATCATCAACCAACCGTCAACATGGGGAGGTTATGTTGTGACCTTGTGAAGGCCCAGAGAAAATGCCCTTTTACTAGCGAAATCCAAAAAGCGCAGAGAAGCCTTCTAGGAAAATGAGGACGACTTGGCTTTACCCAAAGATACAAAGCTAGTAAAGGTAGCCCTGGAAAGGCTATTAGGATTGCCAAAGACCTTCTATTTAAGGTAAAGCAGATGTTCATTTAGTTTCTTAAGGCAAACATAGATGCATTTACTTGGTCTCCTAGCAAAATGCCCAAGATAGATTTAGCAATCATTACCCATAACCTACAAGTGGACCCCTTTACCCGACCAATACAACAGAAAAAATGCAATATGGCACCAGAGAGATGAAAATACATCAAGGAGAAAGTAGGAAGGATGCTGGAAGCTAGAATTATTCAAGAAGTGCGATACCCTGAATGGCTTGCCAACGTAGTATTAATAGAAAAGGAAAATCAAGACTGGCACATGTGCGTTAACTATACCAATCTTAGCAATGCATGCCAAAAAAATTTATATCCTTTGCCATCCATAAATCAATTGGTCGATGCCACATTCGAATTCAAAGTACTTTCCTTCATGGACACTTTCAATGGCTACCACCATATTTGGATAAAACTTGAAAGTGAGGAAAAAAAAGCTTTCACAACAGGTGAGGCAGTTTATTACTACCAATAAGTGCCATTTTGCCTAAAAATCACTAGAGTCACTTACCAATGGTTGATTAAGTGAATCTTTGTAAATCAAGTAGGGAGAAGTATGGAATTCTATGTAGATGACATGATTGTCAAAATGAAGGCCATTGATCAGCACCTTGATGACCTTCGGGAAACCTTCCAAAGGATGTGTCAATATAACATGAAATTGAATCTTAATAAGTGCACCTAGGCACTAGCAAAATCCTTGGTTACATGGTCTCCAAGAGGGGAATAGATGCCAACCCCGATAAGATTAAGGCCATCCTAACAATGCCTGACCTTTAGAATAAAAAGGATGTTCAGAAGCTTGTCGGGATACTAACAACACTGGGACGATTCATCTCATGATTTGGCGATAAATGTAAGCCATTCTTTTGAATATTAAAGAAAAAAGGCCTTCGAATGGATGGACAAATGCGGTGAGGCATTCCAGCAAATAAAAGACTATTTGTGACACCTCCCTATGTTAAAACAACCAAAGCTTGATAAGCACCTTGTGCTTTACTTAGCCATCATCGAAGGCTCTGTTAGTGCTGTCCTCATCAAAGAAAGTGGGGCAAAATAAAAGCCCATGTACTATGTTAGTCAGACCCTCAAAAGGGCCAAACCTAGTTATCCCATGCTTCATAAAGCAATTATGGCTTTTATTATAGCCTTTCAAAAATTGTGACCTTACTTTTAAACTCACCCAATAATTGTCAAAATATAATTACCTTTATAGGATATCCTACAAAAACCAGATAAGTTTGGCAAACTTATTAAGTGGTGCATTGAATTTGGGGAGTATGACATCCACTACAAGCCCTGGAAAGTTGTTAAGGCACAAGCCCTAGCAGCTTTTGTTGCTGAGATGACCCCAAGCAAAGAAACCCTAGGGGGTAAAGCAAGACATCCATCTGGGAGATGTACGTCGACAAGGCCTTGTGTCTTGAATGTGAGGGTGCAGGCATCGTACTTAAAAGCCAACTAAACTTAAAGGCCACACTCAAAATTATATTTTGCTTCCCCGTAACTAAAAATGTTATAGAGTATGAAGCTGATAGCCGAAGGGCTACCATCCCTATCAATGCACACCTCCTACCAAAAATATAGCTGGAGAGCCTTATGTAACCCGAAAGAGGCACTGTCACTGACCTCGAAAGAAGTGAAGTCAAAGCGCCTCAAACTCTAGACTTCGGCTAGTACGACGGGAACTTCAAAGGCGTTATCGGCTCCATTGGAGGACCAAACGAATCACCTTCGGAGGCGAAGGTGATAGGCGAAGGGCTATCGCCTCTTTCAGAACATACTTCCTGCCAAAAGTGTGATAGGAAAGCCTAGCGTTATCCGAAAGGGACGCTATCGCTGACCTCAGAGAGAGCGAAGTCAAGAGCTTCGAACTTGGGACTTCGGGTAGTACGCTAGGGATTTCAAAGATGTTGCCGGCTCCCTCGGGGGGACCGGGTGGATCGCCTTCGGATATGAAGAACTGACTATTGCAAGCAGAAGAGGATCTCCTCGAAGGCGGAACCTCCGAACCAGGGAACTCCCCGAAACCACGAGCATAGCTCCCGAGGAAGGGCATCTGTGTCAAAAATGACCTCGCCCAGAGGACCTCGGGAGTACGGCACTAGCATTTAAGGAGCCTCTGACATGTCGCCCACAGGTGCTACATGCTGTCTCAAACGGCGATCTGACACGCCGACGCCGTCCAGGTCTTGTCACGACCTGTCTCGGACCAAGGCTCGAGGAGCCTGCAAGCAGCTACTTGTCCTCTACGCCCGAAGGTACAGAAAAGATCTGACCGAACACGTGTCATGATCTGAACGGGCTGGACTCTCCTATAAATACCAGGAAACAAACCTTGGCAAAGGATGGATCCTCAATTAGACCCCTCTCCTTGAGAAAACACAAACAAGCAAGGCCATTAAAACCTTTAGTGCTTCCCCTTTACCTTCTCAGGACACTGACTTGGGCGTCGGAGGCTCCTCCCCGGAAAAATACCCCGGGGACCTCCTAACCCTCTCTTCTGAGCTTTTCAGGCACACTCCCCTGGGAAATCTGGGCTCCAGGCGCTCTCCCTCTCAGGAAGTCCCTCTAAAAGTCACAATGTCTCTCAACGAAGATGCCGCTGGGCATCACATGGCGCCGTCTGTAGGAACCTACTCTGAGGTTGCCATTGTTGAAACTCGGCGTTCAAAGGACAAGGGACTCCCGAGGTCCCCGTCTGCGCCTGAAACTCAACAGGCTACTGAGCAAACCATTCCAGGGACTTCTGCGCCCGAGGAAGAGCGCCCTCTAGTCATTACTATGAGCTTTCTACATGACTTTCAGCGTTCTGTTGTCGCTGAAATGACATAGCAGATAGACTGAAGGTGGCCACAACAAACTCAGGCCCAAAGGTGTCCCTCGCCAGCACGCCCTCGGGAGAAAAGCCCCAAACCAACCCATCGTAGTTCGGGAAGCGGGGACCCACGTGAGGAGTCTTCAACGGAAAATATGCCCCTCAGGGCACGGCTTGCGGGACAAACAGGGTCCAAGCAACCCAAAATCCCACATCGAAGGAGTTCGTCGCCTGAGGCGAAGTCCCTGACCCCCCGGCGCCAAACTCAATCCCTGAAGAGGCGCCGGCAATCTCCCTTCCCAGAGGAAGAACCTAGTGCCACGATCCTTATGGAGAGGATACTAGCGAGACTAGACAGGGTGGAAAAACAGGTAGCTCGCAAACCAGTCTGGGCAAGGCTGTCTGAAACTTTCTGTGGGGATGAGTCCCCATTCACCCGAGCTGTGGTTGAGACAGCCATGCCAGGTGACTTCAGAGTACCTCGGCTAGAAACTTATGATGGCCGCACTGATCCACAGGCCCATCTGACCAAGTACAGACGCAGCATGATGATGCACGGTGTCGACGACGCTACCTTGTGCAAATGTTTCGAGGTCACCCTCACAGGACCAGCAACTGTGTGGTATAATTCATTGGCTCCAGGAACCATCACGGAGTTCCAGGAGTTGTCCACGGCCTTCACGCAGCAATTTATTGGAAGTCGGCCAACAGCGAAGATGCCTGTCCAAATGTTCGACATAGCACAAAGAAATGGAGAAACCATCCGCGACTATGTCGAAAGGTTCAACAGAGAAGCTTTGAGTGTCCCGGACTTTCGGCCCGAAATACGCATTCTCGCCATGACGCGGGGCCTTCGGAGGGACTCACAGCTGTTTTATGAGTTCTCCAAGGACCCCCCGGACACGCTTGGTGAATTTTAGCGAAGGGCCGAGCAGCACATGACGGCCGAAGAGCTGAGAATGGGTGGACCGAAGTCCGATCACACCCGGGCTGAAGGGTCCAACCAGCAAACTCGGTATCCAACCGAACAGGCAGGACGACCTCGGAGAATGCGGGGAAGGAAACCACCAACCTTCACACACCTGAACACCACAAGAACCAACATCCTCATGACAATGGAAAGGTAGGGGACTCAGATTCAGCGGCCAAGGGCCATGACCGTTGATAACAAGAAGAACATAAAGAAGTTCTGCCAGTTTCACCGCGACCACAGCCACGACACCGAAGACTGCTTCCAATTGAAGAAGTATATAGAGTCACTGATAAAACTAGGCCAACTTCGACGGTATCTACGGATGCCTTCCCCAAAAGGGAGAAAAGATGAAGAAGGAAAGGCAGAAGATGAGGACTACGACTTCGACAAACGGAGGAACCGAAGTCCTAAAAGGTGCCCTCCACCTCCTGCGGGAATAATACAAACGATCACGACGGGGCTCCCATCCTCGGAAAGAAAGAGGAAGGCCAGAGAAATAGCAGTCATGGAATATCAGAGTCCGACGAAGAAACTGGCCCGCAAGGATGGTTCCGCCGTCATCTTTCCCCATGACGATCCGCTGTTGATCATGGCGAGGATAGGAAACTGGGACGTCAAGAGAGTGTTGCTCGACGATGGATCAAATGCCGATGTCCTGTTTTCACACTTACTGCCGAACTTGGGCATATCTAGCAGCGACCTCAAGACCGTCACCTCGCCTACTTTCGGGGTAGGACTATCCGAACTGCCCGTTCTCGGATGGATCGATCTCCCCTTAATGCTGAAAGGAACTTTGGTAGATGGGACTACTGAGTTATTCGCGTCCACAATGGCAAGGTTCATTGTCATAGATGTCCCTTCATCATACAACGCCATCCTTGGAAGACAGACACAGGGAAATCTGCACATTCGCCCTGATGTGAAGTACTTAACTGTCACTTTCACCACCAAGGATGGGGATGCGGAAATCTTCATAGATCAGGGCGAAGTAAGAAAGGTGTTCGTCAAGGCACGAAAAGCTCCGGCAAACAACTTCGCACAAACAGTGGAGGCAAAGGCACCAAAGAAGGGCGAGGCAGAAGATCCCGCGAAAGCGGAAATGGAAAAAGTAGAACTTGTCCCAGGCCAAAGTACCCGAATAGGGAAGAACTTGGCCGAAGGTGACAAGAAAAAACTTGTATCTTTTCTGCTGAAAAATAAAGATCTGTTTGCCTACTTGCCGAAAGATATGCCAGGGGTAAACCATAGCGTAATACAGCATAGCCTTAGAGTAAGTCCGAAAGCAAAACCTGTCCGGCAAAAGAAACGAGGCATCTCAGTCCATAAAAGTAACTTTGTCAAAATCGAAGTCCAGCGCCTATTGAACGCCGATGTCATCAGGGAGGTCAAGTACCCCGAATGGTTAAGCAACGTGGTTATTGCCAAAAAAGAAGGAAGCAATAAGCTCCGGATGTGCATCGACTTTAGAAACTTGAACGATGCTTGCCCAAAAGACTCATACCCTCTCCTACCGATAGACCAATTGGTAGACTCAACTGCCGAATACGGGCTCCTAAGTTTCTTCAACGCCTTCAGTGGGTATCATCAAATAAGGATGGACCCTGAAGATGAGGAGAAAACCGCCTTCATCACTGAGGGAGGAACATACTGTTACGTTAGAATGCCCTTCGGGCTCAAAAACACAGGAGCAACCTACCAGAGGTTGATGAGCAAGGTCTTTAACGACCAAATAGGGAGAAACATGGAAGTATATGTCGATGACATGATAGTCAAGAGCAAGTTGCCTGGCGACCACATCGCAGATCTAAAGGAAACTTTCCACCAGCTCAGAGCCTTTGGGATCCGTCTTAATCCCGAAAAGTGCATCTTCGGAGTGACCTCGGGAAAGTTCCTTGGGTACATGGTATCAGAAAGAGGCATTGATGCTAACCCAGAAAAAATCAAGGCTCTGCTCGAGTTCCGAACTCCTGCCACAATAAAAGATGTGCAGAGACTCACCGGAAGGATAACCTCTCTTAGCAGGTTTATTTCCAGGTATGGAGACCGGTGTCGACCATTCTTCAAAGTCCTCACTAAGGCAGCAAAAAAGGAGGACAACCTCGGAAGTAATGATCATCCTTGGGATGAAGACTGCCAAAAGGCCTGGGAAGAACTCAAAATCTACTTAGCCGGTCTGCCCACTCTGTGGCAACCCCGCGAGGGAGAGCCCCTCGTATTATACCTTACCGTCACAGAAAAAATAGTAAGCTCGGTCCTTGTGAAAGAGGAGGGGCCGAAGCAATGGCCGGTTTACTATGTAAGCAAGTCCCTGCATGGCGCCGAAGTCAGGTATCCTTTGTTGCAAAAAGCTATATATGCCTTGGTGCTAGCAGGAAGAAGGCTGCGACCATATTTTCAGGCTCACCCTATCATCGTCCGGAGCAGTCTACCTCTGCGTGATGTCATAAGAAAAGTTGATCATTCGGGAAGGCTTTCCAAATGGTGTATAGAGCTTGGCGAACACGACATCACTTATGAACCTCGAAAAGCCATAAAAGCCCAAGCTCTGACAGACTTCATTGCCGAAGTACCCACCACCGAGGACAGCCATCTGGATCCAAATGAAGGTGAGCCAGAATGGACTTTGTATGTTGACGGAGCTTCGGGGTCCGAACACCAGGGAGCCGGGGTAATTATCAGAGGTCCTGAAGGCCTAGAGGTAATGAAGGCTATCAAGTTCAGCTTTAACATCACCAACAATGTGGCTGAGTATTAAGCCCTCATAGCAGGATTGCACCTAGCCAGAAAAATTGGCGTGAGAAATTTAAAGGCCTACAGCGATTCCCAGCTAGTAGTTCGAAAAACGGCAGGAGACTATGGGGCGAAGGACCCAACCTTGGCAAAATACCACGAACTGGTAGCAAAGCTCATTCAAGAGTTTGACACCATACGGATCGAAAACATACCTCAACGAGATAACACCGAAGCAGATTGCTTGGCGAAGTCGAAAACATGCACCGAGGTGCTAGACCATCCGAGCATCGCAGTATTGAGCATAGTAACCTCGGGAAAAGGATGGAAAGACTCGATAAAAAGGTATCTCGTAGACAACGCGCTCCCCGAAGACCCTGGCGATGCTGCAAAAGTGCGAAGACGCTCCAGCCGATTCTTCCTGATCGGCGAAGAGTTGTATCGGCAGGGATACGCAAATCCACTGCGGAGGTGTGTTGGCGAAGAGGATACTGAAATGATCCTCGAAGAAGTTCACGAAGGCGTTTGTGGTTCGCACATTGGAACTGATGCTTTGGCAGCAGTGATACTTCGCCAAGGGTACTTTTGGCCTACCCTGAGAAAGGACGCTAGGCAGTTCATCCAGAAATGTGGTAATTGCCAGAGACACGCGAATATCCAGAGGACACCCTCGGAAATGGTAACTTCGGCTGACTATCCCTGGCCCTTCGCAGTTTGGGGCATAGACCTCATAGGACCACTCCCAACAGCACCTGGAGGCGTGGAGTTCTACGTAGTAGCGGTAGATTATTTTTCCAAATGGGTCGAGGCAGAACCCTTGGCTACTATCTCGGAAAAAGAACTGCAGAAGTTCGTATGGAAGAATATTTTATGCAGATTTGGCATACCAAGGGTACTAGTAGCTGATAATGGATCCCAGTTTATAGACAAAGGGGTCTAGGGATTTATCAGTGACCTCGGAACAAAAATGCACTTCGCCCCAGTAGCTCACCCCCAAAGCAATGGGCAAGTAGAAGTATCTAACAGGACCATAAAAGATGGTCTGAAAAAGAGGCTGGGAGAAGTAAAAGGGAAATGGCCAGGAAAGCTCCAAAGAGTATTATGGAGCTACCGAACAACACCCCGAAGAGCCACAGGGGAAACGCCTTTTTCACTCATTTTCGGTACAGAGGCCATCATCCCAATCGAGGTAGTGCGACCATCAGTACGGGTGCAAGTATTTGATGAAAGTGGAAATGGCCTCGGCCTAAGAACCAAGCTCGACCTCGTCGGCGAACATAGAGAAATAGCCGAGCTGAGAAGAAAAGCTTTTCAGCAAAGAGTGGCCGCGACTATAAACTTGCGCGCCAGGCCGAAGGGAATAAAGAAAGGAGACCTCGTTGTCTGAACGGCTAAATTCAGACTCCGAAGGCCATCCCATGGGGTACTTCGTGCAAATTGGGAAGGACCTTATCTGATACTTGCTGAAGTACGAAAAGGGGTGTATAAGCTCGGCGACGCCAAAGGCGTAGAATTAAAAAATACTTGGCATTCAGATGCCTTGAAAAAATTCTATGCTTATGATTTCGATGGGAAGAAGATTGTATTGTACAAATTAGAAAAAATATTCTAAGTACAAAAGTTTCTTAGAGAAATTCGCAAGTGAGAGTTGAACAAGTCAGAATTCCGCGAAGGCGATCGCCGTGTTAAAGGCAAATATGATTTTCTGAAGTCTCTTGAGCGAACGTGTTCGGGACAATGGGAAATGACAAATCTAGCAAAAAGACTTAGCCAAAATTTCTAAAGAAAAAAGTCTTTATTGAGATGAATCTGTTTACAAGGGAGAAAGCTTGCCAAAAGAAGAAGCACAAAAAAGAAGAAAAAGAAAGCAAAGGACCCTAAGACAAAACTAAGGAATCTCAGCGTCTCGGGAGCCACCAGGTCCTGCGTCCTTATCGACCACCGTCGGCGCCGGGAACGAAAGGGGCAAGTTCAAGTGCTCAATCTTTGACCAAGACCACTTGTTGGCACCTCCTGAGTGCTTGGCTTAGGCCACCGAATATCAAGGAAAACCAAGGAAAGTGAGAGAAAACAGAAAGGGGAAGTAAGAGAAGCTCCGGAGACTAGTACAGTGACTTATGTGCAAAACTGGAGACTTTCAGGACTTAATTGCATATAGAAAATGTACTATGGGAAAGCTGACAGAAAACATAGAAAGGGGACTAAATTGTGCACTAAGTTAAGTGGTACAAGTGAAACCACAAGCTTAAGGATGGCATTGTTGGCCATGCAAAATTTTTTGATGGCTAGTCCAAGACTAGACCATTTTTGGGAGACAACAATGATTTCTAGTCAAATTCTTGTCTACCACTAGTGTACTATTCACTAGTTACTAGTTAAGCTAACTAGTCATTAGTTTAGTTACATGGCCGGTTTTACAAGGGTACTTATGACATCTTGGTACTTGTGTTTATCATGTGCTTGGCATAATGGGCCAAGAATTGACTTGAGTGTCCATTTAACCACAAGTTTAAGGGTGGCATTGTACTTATATGGGCTTGGAAGACTACTTTGCACCATGCAAAATTGTGGAAGGCAAAGTTGGCATTCTAGCCAACTAAAAACACATGACTTTCGGCCGAAATCAAGTCCAAGGCCATTTGTTCATTTCGGGCTTGCTTGTTCTTGTTAAACCGAGAGTGTTCTTGAGAGTTCTTTCACATTTTGGCTTTGAAATCCAAGATTCTTGAAGATACTTGAAGGATTCAAGCTTGGAGAAGAGTGTTTCGGCTTGTGCTTGCTTGGAATCAAGCTTGGTTCTTGAAGATTCAAGGAAACTGAGCTTAATTGAGCTAGGGTTTTGAGGTAATGTCCATGTCTCCTTGAATTCATGGTAGTTCTTCCATGTACAAGGAACCTAATTGCTCAATTGAAGATGTATTAAGTTAAATGAGCAAGAAATGTTTTGGTTTGGAAGTGAAATGCTGGCCGAATGAATTGGATGAATGAACATGGTGTTCTTCTTCTTAAAGATGGAAATTTATCCATGTTTGATGCTTGATATTACCTATGTAATCTTGTGATAGGTTGTTGGGGTGAAGGACACCAAATTTGTGGAAGTTAGTGTGTTGGCCGAAAAGTGAATTTGAGGTAAATCATGCTCTACCTCTAACTACATGGCATTGATGCCATGAGCTTTGATTATTGATGATATAGTGAATGTATGTTGGGTTGGAATGATGAAGAACAAATGTGGGTGAAATTGGATTTTATGGCCGAAAGCTTGAAGTGGTATAATTTAGTGTCCATTACTTGAGTACATGGTAATGATGCCATGAAACATGTTTAGTGGTGATTTGGTGATTATATGATGAACTAAATTGATGAAGCACATTGTTATGTGATTATGGGCATTTTAGCCGAGAGCTAAACTTAATGTGAAATAGTGTGTTTTACTTGGTTACATGGTAATTGTGCCATGAGCAAGCTTTATGGGTGATTACATGATTATGTAATGAATTAGAAGGATGGATAGTATAACTATGTGAAGGTGGGCACTTTGGCCGAGAGCTTAAGTGTGTGTATTATAGTGTCCTTCATAGAAATCATGGTAGTTAATCCATGGGTTTGTGTTGTTAATGCCTATGTATTGTTATGGTAGGCATTGTGGTTGAAGGGCACTTGGACATTTGAAGTTGGCTTGAGACCGAGAGCTATTGAGGTAGGGTTCACTGGCACTTGACTTTGCTTGGTAATGTACACCATGATTCAAGTGTCCAGAGTGGCTAAGTGATGGTTAAATGTGCCATATGACCTTAGTTGCTTGATGGGCTTAATGCTTATACTTGGTTATTTTGTTGATTAGCTAATTAACTATGGTACATGTACTAGAAATGCAAGTAAATGTGGCCTATTTGCTTGGCATTTTGGGAGCTCCAAATGGAAATGGTGTATTGGTAAGTTTGTGTGCAAGAAATGCACATGGGTACATGTATGGCTTATATGGCCGAGAGCAACATTGTGGAGTGTGTGTGTGTACTTGTGTGCTTTGGTGTTTCCTTGTGCATGCTAACCCCACTTATGAAATATTTGACTTATTTATCTATCTTGTATATGCCTATTTTTCTTGTCTTGGTGTTTGTTTTGCAGGTTGAGCTAACTAATGGGAGGTTAAGCTTTGAGTGATTACTCAGCTTAACTAAATAGACTCAATATGAGTTGTATATGTTTTAAGTGAATCCTACTGAGTTATATGCTCACTGCCCATCCTTTATTTTTCAGGCAAGAATATTCGGCCTGAGTAGTGCTAAGCTGCCTTGTGTGTGTGCTTAGTGTTTATTTGCTTAGTTACCAAGGTATGTGCCAATGTGTGCTTGGCGTAGCATTTTGGTTTCATTACAAGTCTTATTTACCTATGGTTGGCCGAGACTTATGTTTTAAGTTTGCAGGCTGTAGAGTGGGAACTGTCTAGGAGAGCATGGATACTTGGACTTTAGCTCTGATTGTCGTATTCACCTTTATGACCATGAATATGGCCATAGGTTTGGTGTTGCAGTGTGTACTTCTGTATGGGATTCTCAAGGTTTTATTTGACCATTAGGAGTATGGTCTCGGGTTGTATGTAACTTGGCGTGAACAACTTATGGATGCTTGGCATATATAGCCATGGTAGATACTAGGTAGACTACCATTTTGATTTGTATATATGTGTAGTCTTGGATACCTAGTTTGTGGATGTTTTGTGGATTTTGGATGCCAAGTTATGTATGGACTTATGGATGGCATTATGCTTGCCTATGTATGCTGGATATTATGGGCCAAAGTTGCCACTTTTATATGAATGGTTATGGACCTAGTTATGTGGAACTGTTGTGCATAATGGTATGTACATTAGTAGGCCGAGAGCATCATGCATTTTTACTTGTTGTTTTCAAAACCTAAACCAACCTTGTGGGCTTCTTGGTTGCCGTATAGTTAGTACACTTGATGCACACCATGTATGCACTTAAATTGCATTTAAGTGTTGCCTTGCTTGTTGTGCAAGTTAGGAGTTTTGGGCCTTGCCCTTGTTGCAAGTTGTTAATGGACCTTTGTTAAAGCCACCTGGGCCACCTCCCAGGCCTCTTAACTTAAGAAAATAAGACTTAAAAGTTGCCATTACTTGCTTGGCCGAACCAAACACTTTGAGATTAAATATTGAGTTTGGGGGTTAAATTAACAAATGATAGGCCAGGGCCTGAGTGAGGTGTGACACCACAGAGGCCCCTCAGGAATGTTTAGGGCCTCCAAGAAAGAAAGGTCTAGATCTGGAAACTTCTGCAGGACTTGGTGCCGAGCAAGGCAGAAGCCGTCCTGAAAACCGACCTTGGTCATCGAATCAGACTTCTCCTTCTCGACCCCTAGGTCATCAAGGTCCTTCTTCAGATCCTCGACCTCCTTCTTCAGTGCTTTCATCTTTTTCTTCTTCGGCTCCTTCTTCAAAGAATCGACCTCGGCTTGGAGCGCGGCCTTCTCAGCAAGTGCCTTCGCCAGGAGAGCCTCAGATTCTGACTTCTCCTTTTGATATGCTTCGTTTGCCGAAATCATCTCCGCCACTTGGGAGTCGAGGTCAGAAATCTTCTGGGAGGAATCCTTCAAAAGTTCTTCTTTTTCTTTCAAGAACTCCTCCCGAACGGCAGTAACCTCCTTCTCTGCAGCTTGAGCCAGCTGCGTGTTCTTGGTAGCCAATTCTGAGCACGTGGCCTTAGTTTTTTCTATAACCTCCAAGGCCGAGACTCAGAACGCCGACTGCCTCGCCACCCGAACTCTGAGGAAACCAGCGTACCCCAGCAACTGCAAAGAAATAAAGGCAAAGTCAGTAAGGCCAAACAATTAGAAGAAATCAAAAGGAAAAAAAAGAAAGGCGTGAAGCATACCTGGGCAGCATGCTCGGAAACTTTCGCGGCGAGGGAATCATCGCCCGGGTGAGCCTCCGCAAAGGCCCTGAATGAGGCCTCAGTAAGCATCCCATTCGAGATCTCTTTGGCCATTTGCTGGCAGTCTCCGGAGTACAAATTCATGTCCTCCGTAAACATCCAGAAAGGCTCCTTCAGGATCTTCCCCTTCGGGATATGGGCATCCCGAATGGCTCACTTCCGGACGTGCTCCGCTGCCCAGCCCGGAGTAAGTAACTCCCCTGCACGGCAAAACAAGAAGCTGGTCAAGACAAGTAAATCTCAAAATTCAAAAAAGTAAAGGCATCACAGTTTGCCTGAGAAAGGGAACCTGGCGGCACCTCGGCGACGTCATCGTCGGAGTCCAAGACCTCCTCGGTAGAAACCCCCTTGCCTTTGCTTTTACGCCGCTCCTCGGCAGAACGAGCCTCCACTAGGGCACCCAGAAGAGCAGACGACGAAGTAGGGCTCCGAGGAGGGACGTCGGCAATAACCTCGGGAGGCGGAGCGACGACAGCTTCGGTCTCTTGGCTTACCTCCTCAAGAACTTCCGGCAGAGGAGGATGAACAATCTTCCTCGCTCGTTTAGCCAAGGAAGGACCAACACCCGTCACTTTCCGCCTTCAGGAGGCGGCCTTCTTCGTTTGCTCACCCTTCTCAGATTGACCAAGGAAAAGGGACTTGTAAAAAGCAGCAATGTCGTTGCCCATCTCTGGAAAAGAAAGCAGACATCAGCGTGAGTCCAAGGTGAAAATTATAACAAAGGGATTCGGAGATAACTTACGTTCATAAAAAGTTTCGTAAGGAACTTCCCCCCGAAGGAGTTTCACCAACCGGGAATCCTTCCCAGCGATGGCAGGAGCCGGCATCCCGAGGTCTGTCTTGTGCTCTTTCACTACTCCTAACTCCCGAAGAACCTCCTCGGTCATCAGCTTCCAATTGATGGGGAAGGGGTAGAGAGAGCGCGAAGGGACCTCGGAACCCCAGTCGGAGACGGCGCGGATACGTCTGTCGAAGTCCTCGAATACGGGAGCCAACTCGGGAGTCAGCATTATCCTCGGATCTACAACGTCCATTTCCAGCCTTCCCCGAGCCCACTTGGTCGGAACGTGCAACCAGGCCTCCTCCACCTTCAGAAAGAAAAACTTTTGTTGCCACCCTCGCCAGCTGTCCTTAGTGGCAAAGGTGAACATATACTTTTTGCTCCCGGATCCCTGAGGCAACATAAAGTAAAAGCCACCCTTCGGGACCACGAAGAGCTTATAGTATTGCATAAAGATAACGAAGTGGGGTTCTATTTTGAATACGCCACACATGCAGAGGAAGGCGTTAAAATAGCAATACGAGTTCGGCGGAAGTTGATTTACGGCAATGCCATGGAACTGGAAAAAGTCGCAAATCATCTTCGGAGGAGGGTACCGAAGTCCGGCCTTCAGCTGGGACCGAAAAACGGTAACCTCGTTACCGCGGTTTGAAAAGCTAAATTGGTCCGAACGTGGCAACCTGGTAACAGCGTACGAGGGAAGGAATAACTTGGTCTTCCATCTTTCTAATTTTTTAGAAGTGGTGCAGCAAGGGTGAGACAAAAGAGGGTGCCAACTCTCAGGAATAGGCATGGTCGGCTGGAAACTGATTTCAAAAAAAGGTAAAAAATGACTCCGGGAAAGATTTAAAAATCAGAGGACTCTGGAAATAAAAAACCCACCAAATGATTTGCCAAAATCTGGGTTTGAAGTCACCGTCGTGAAAGGTTGTCGAAAAATGCTGCGTCAAGTAGCACCGCCGCAAAAAGCAGAAGGAAACGCAAAAACAGTTGAAAGGCAGAGGGAAGCAAAAGCAGAAGCAAAAGGAGGTTATGACAGAACAAATGTATATATAGGCCGAGGAGGGTAGGTGAATCGGCGTCATAAAGTACTCCACGAAGGTGAACAGTCGCCATAACTGCTCGGGGCGCATAAAAAGGTGTGCCCACTATGTCTGATGCAGCCCCCGCCAATAACTAGCTGCCACGTGTTAGCCATCGCTCCAAAAGAGGGACACGCTTTCTGACAAATGGCGCGCCGCTCCATACTAACACGCCTGGTTACGAGACGCGACGTTTCGCAGACCTGCAAAAGGAAAGAAGTAGGTTACCTCGAAGACACCAAAAGACAGGCTATGGCTGAAGAGACAATGTCTTCGGAAAAAAGGTGTATCTTCGGCAAAGGTGTTAGCCCCAAGGCCCCAAGGGGTGCCCTCCGGAAGCCAACAAACCAAAGCTTCCACTTCGGCTTTGTGGGGGGGGGGCTTGTGATGGCCGAAGGGCTATCGCCTCTTTCAGAACATACTTCCTGCTGAAAGTGTGATCGGGAAGCCTGGCGTCATCCGAAAGGGGCACTATCACTGACCTCGGAGGGAGCGAAGTCAAGAGCTTCGAACTTGGGACTTCGGCTAGTACGCTAGGGATTTCAAAGATGTTGCCGGCTCCCTCGGGCGGACTGGGTGGATCTCCTTCGGATATGAAGAACTGACTATTGCAAGCAGAAGAGGATCTCCTCGAATGCGGAACCTCCGAACCAGGGAACTCCCCGAAACCACGAGCATAGCTCCCGAGGAAGGGCATCTGTGTCAAAAATGACCTCACCCAGAGGACCTCAGGAGTACGGCACTAGCATTTAAGGAGCCTCTGACATGTTGCCCACAGGTGCTACATGCTGTCTCAAACGGGGATCTGACACGCCGACGCTGTCCAGGTCTTGTCACGACCTGTCTCGGACCAAGGCTCGAGGAGCCTGCAAGCAGCTACTTGTCCCCTACGCCCGAAGGTACAGAAAAGATCTGACCGAACACGTGTCATGATCTGAACGGGCTGGACTCTCCTATAAATACCAGGAAACAAACCCTGGCAAAGTATGGATCCTCGATCAGACCCTCTTCTTGAGAAAACACAAACAGGCAAGGCAACTAAAACCTTTAGTGCTTCCCCTTTACCTTCTCAAGACACTGACTTGGGCGTCGGAGGCTCCTCCCCGGAAAAACACCCGGGGACCTCCTAACCCTCTCTTCTGAGCTTTTCAGGCACACTCCCCTGGGAAATCTGGGCTCCAGGCGCTCTCCCTCTCAGGAAGTCCCTCCAGAAGTCACAATGTCACTCAACGAAGATGCCGCTGGGCATCAGAAGGTCCAGCTATTCCAAGCAGGAGAAGAATCCCCTCGAAGGAGTAACCCCCGAACCAGGGAACTCCCCGAGCTGCGGGTACATCTCCCGAAGAAGGACGTCCGTACCAAAGGATGACCTCGCCAAGAGGACCTCAGGAGTACGGCAGGAGCATTTCAGGAGCCTCTGACATGTCGCTCACAGGCGCTACACGCCGCCTGGAACGGCGATCTGATGCGCCGACGCCGTCCAAGTCCTATCACAACCTGTTTCGGTCTCAGACCCGAGGAGCCTACAAAACGGGTACCTGTCCCCTACGCCCGAAAATACGGATCGCATCTGACCGAACACGTGTCACGATCTGAACGGGCGGGGCACCTCTATAAATACCAGGAAACAGGACTTGGCAAAGCATGAGACTCTTTCTCCTTGAAAACACACACATAGGCAAGGCCCTCTAACCTCCTAGTGTTCCTCATCTATATCCCCTCAGGGCATTGACTTGGGCGCCGGAGGCTCCTCCCTGGAAAAATACTCCGGGGACCTCCTAACCCCCTTTTTTGAGCATTTCAGGTACGCTTCTCTGGGAAACCTGTGCACCAGGCGTTCTCCCTCTCAGAAAGTCCCTCCCGAAGTCACAATGACACATGACGAAGATGCTGTTGGGCATCATTTGGCGCCGTTTGTGGGAAACCACCCTCAGGTCACCATTGTGGAGACTCGGCGTTCTAAGGACAAGGGACTTCTGAAGTCCCCGTCCGCGCTTGAAGTCCAAACGGCTACTGAGCAAACCCTACCAGGGACTTCCTCGCCTGAGGAAGAGCGTCCTCTAGTCGTAACCATGAGCTTTCTATGCAACTTCCAGCATTCTATTGTAGCTGAGGTGACACAGCAAATAGACCGAAGGTGGCCTCAACCAACCCAGGCCCAAAGGCCCCCTTCGCCAGTACGCCCTCGGGAGATGAATTCTCGCAGTTCGGGAAGTGGGGACCTGCGCGATGAATCCTCGATAGAAAATATACCCCTCGGGGCACTGTCTATGAGGCAAAAGGGGTACGAGCAGGCAAAGACTCCTTGACAAAGGAGCTCGTCACCCGAGGCGAGGTCGCCGTCCCCTCAATTCCGAAGTCAGTCGGCAAAGAGGCACCGACAGTCACCCTTCCCAGAGCACCAGGACGAAGGGCCCAGTGCCACGCTCCTCATGGAGAAATTGTTGACAAGGTTGGAAAGAGTAGAGAACCAGGTAGCTCGGAAGCCAGTCTGGGCTAGGCTATCTGACACTTTTGCTGGGGACGAATTGCCGTTCACCCGAACGGTGGTCGAAGCGGCCATGCCAAGTGACTTCCGGGTACTTCGGCTGGAAACTTATGATGGCCGAACTGATCTACAGGGCCATCTCACGAAGTACAAACGCAGCATGGTGTTGCATGGCGCTGATGATGCCACCCTATGCATGTGCTTTGAGGTCACCCTCACAGGGCCAACAACAGCGTGGTACAACTCATTGGCTCCCAGAACGATCAGGGAGCTTCAGGAACTATCCATCGCCTTCACTCAACAATTCATTGGAAGCAGGCCGACGGCGAAGATGCCCGTCCAAATGTTTGACATAGCACAGAGAAATGAAGAGACCATTCACGACTATGTCGAAAGATTCAACAGAGAGGCCCTAAGTGTCCCAGACTTTCGGCCTGAAATACGCATCCTCGCCATGACGCGGGGCCTTCGGCGGGATTCATAGCTCTTCTACGAGTTCTCCAAGGATCCCCCGGACATGTTGGGAGAATTCTACCGAAGGGCTGGACAACACATGACAGTCGAAGAGCTGAGAATGGGCGGACCGAAGTCTGAGCACATCCGTGCTGGAAGGTCTGGCCACCAAACGAGGGATCCGGCTGAATAGGCAGGGCAACCTTGAAGGTTTAAAGGAAGGAAATCCTCAGCCTTCACACCCCTGTATACCACGAGGACCAACATCCTCATGACGATGGAGAGACAGGGGACCCAGATTCAACGACCGAGGGCCATGACCGCTGAAAATAAAAAGAATATGAAAAAGTTCTACCAGTTCCACCGCGACCATGGCCATGACACGGAAGACTGCTTCCAATTGAAAAAATATATAGAGTCGCTGATAAAGCAAGGCCAACTTCAGCGGTATCTGTGAATGCCTTCTTCGAAAGGAATGAGGGAGGAAGAAGGAAAGGCCGAAGACGAGGACTACGACTCCGACAGACGGAGGAACAGAAGTCCAAAAAGGCATCCTCCACCTCCGGCGGGAATAATACAAACAATCACGATAGGACTCCCTTCCTCGGAAAGAAAGAGGAAGGCCAGAGAAATAGCAGTGATGGAATATCAAAGTCCGTCAAAGAAAATGACCCGCAAAGATGGTTCGACCATCATTTTCCCTCACGATGATCCACTGTTGGTCATGGCGAGAATAGGAAACTGGGACGTCAAGAGAGTGTTGCTTGACGATGGATCGAACGCCGACGTCCTATTCTCGCATCTGCTGCCGAGCTTGGGCATATCCAGCACCGACCTCAAGCCTGTCACTTCGCCCACTTTTGGGGTAGGACCATCCGAACTGCCGGTCCTCGGATGGATTGACCTACCCCTGATGATGAAAGGGATCTCGGTTAATGGGGCGGATGAACTGTATGCCTCCACGATGGCAAAGTTCATCGTGATGGATGTTCCTTCATCATACAATGCCATCCTTGGAAGACAAACACAAGGAAATCTGCACATTCGCCCTGATGTAAAGTACCTAATTGTCACTTTTGCTACCAAGGATGGAGATGCAGAAATCTTCATCGATCAGGGCGAAGTAAGGAAAGTGTTCGTCAAGGCGCGAAAAGCAACCAACTCCTCACAATCCGTAGTGGTAGAGGCTTTCCCAGATGGAAAGCCAAAAGAGGAAGGGGTAGAAGACCCCGCGAAGGTAGAAATGGAAATGGAAGAAGTGGAACTTGTCCCAGGCCGAAATACCCGAATAGGGAAAAACTTGGCCGAAGGTGACAAGAAAATACTTGTATCTTTTCTACTGACGAATAAAGACTTATTTGCCTACTCGCCGAATGATATGCCAGGAGTGGACCCTCGCATAATACAACATGGCCTTAAAGTAAGTTTGGAAGTAAAACCTATCCGGCAAAAGAAGCGGGGCATCTCAGTCCATAAAAATAACTTCATCAAAACTGAAGTACAGCGCTTATTGGACGCAGCTATAATCAGGGAGGTCAATTATCCCGAATGGTTAAGCAATGTGGTTGTCGCCACAAACGAAGGGAGCAATAAGCTCCGAATGTGCATCGACTTAAAAAATTTGAACGATGCTTGCCCAAAAGATTCATACACTCTTCCACCGATAGACCAGTTGGTGGATTCAACCACCGAATACGGGCTCCTAAGTTTCCTAGATGCCTTAAGTGGGTATCATCAAATGAGGATGGATCCCGAAGATGAGGAAAAGACAGCTTTCATCACCGAGGGCGGAACGTATTTTTACATCAGAATGCCCTTCGGACTAAAAAATGTAGGAGCTACCTATCAGAGGCTGATGAACAAAGTCTTCAATGACCAGATAGGGAGGAACATGGAAGTTTATGTCGACGACATGATAGTCAAAAGCAAGATGCCGAAAGACCACGTCGCAGATCTGAGGGAAACTTTTCACCAGCTCAGAATCTTCGGGATTTGCCTTAACCCCGAGAAGTGCATCTTCGGCGTAACTTCAGGAAAGTTTCTTGGGTACATGGTATCAGAAAGAGGCATTGATGCCAACCCAGAAAAAATTAAGGCCTTGCTTGAATTCCGAACTCCCGTCACAATAAAAGATGTGCAAAGACTCATCGGAAGGATAACCTCTTTTAGCAGGTTTATTTCCAGGTATGGAGACCGGTGTCGAGCATTCTTCAAAGTACTCATCAAAGTAGCAAAAAAAGAGGGCAACCTCGGATGTGATGATCATCCTTGGAATGAAGACTGCCAAAAGGCTTGGGAAGAATTCAAAACCTACCTAGCCTGCCTGCCCACTCTTCGGCAACCTCGCGAGGGAGAGCCCCTCGTGCTGTACCTCACCGTTGCAGAAAAAGCAGTGAGCTCGGTCCTTGTGAAAGAAGAAGGGCCGAAACAATGGTCGGTTTATTATGTAAGCAAGTCCCTGCATGGCGCCGAAGTCTGGTATCCCTTGCTGCAAAAAGCCATATATGCCTTGGTGCTGGCAGGAAGAAGACTACGGCCATGTTTCCAAGCTCACCCGATCATCATCCGAAGTAGTCTACCTCTATGGGACGTTATGAGGAAAGTTGATCATTCGGGAAGACTTTCCAAATGGTGCATAGAGCTTGGGGAGCATGACATTACTTATGAACCTCGGAAAGCCATCAAAGCTCAAGCTCTGGCAGACTTCATTGCCGAAGTACCCATTACCGAGGACAGCCATTCCGATTCTGGCGAAACTGAGCCAGAATGGACCTTGCATGTAGACGGAGCCTCAAGGTCCGAACACCAGGGGGCTGGGGTAATTATCAGAGGACCCGAAGGTCTACAGGTAATGAAGTCCATCAAATTCAGCTTCAACGTCACCAACAATATGGCCGAGTACGAAGCTCTCATAGCAGGGCTACGCCTAGCTAGAAAAATTGGTGTAAGAAATTTAAAAGCCCACAGCGACTCCCAGCTGGTTGTTCAACAAACGGTAGGGGACTATGGGGCGAATGACTCAACCTTGGCAAAATATCATGAGCTGGTAACGAAACTTATTCAAAAGTTTGATATTGTGTGGATTGAAAACGTGCCTCGCCGGGACAATACCGAGGCAGATGGCCTAGCAAAGTAAAAAACATGCACCGAAGTGATGGATCACCCGAGCATAAAGGTACTGAGCGTATCGACCTCAGGAGAAGACTGGAAAGATCTCATCAAAAGATATCTTGCAAGCAGCGAGCTCCCCGAAGACCGCAACCAAGCGGTGAAAGTGTGAAGGCGTGCAGGACGATTCTTCTTGATCGGGGAAGAACTGTACAGGTAAGGATATGCAAATCCATTACAAAGGTGTGTTGGCGAAGAGGATACTGAAATGATCCTCGAAGAAGTGCACGAAGGCAGTTGTGGTTCACACATTGGAACCGACGCCCTGGCAGTAGTGATACTTCGCCAAGGATATTTTTGGCCTCAGAAAGGACGATAGGCAGTTCATCCAGAAATGTGGTAATTGCCAAAGGCACGCGAATATCCAAAGGACACCCTCAGAAATGGTGACTTCGGCTAACTATCCCTGGCCCTTCGTAGTTTGGGGCATAGACCTCATTGGGCCACTCCTGACAGCGCCTGGAGGCGTGAAGTTCTGCGTAGTCGCAGTAGACTATTTCTCTAAATGGGTCGAGGCGGAACCCTTGGCGACGATCTCGGCAAAAGATGTGCAGAAGTTCGTATGGAAGAACATCATATGCAGATTTGGCGTACCGAGGGTACTAGTAGCCAACAATGGGTCCTAGTTTATAGACATGGGGTTCCAAGAATTTGTCAAAGACCTCGGAATACAGATGCACTTCGCTCCAGTAGCTCACCCCCAAAGCAATGGGCAAGTAGAAGTATCCAACAGCACCATAAAAGATGGTCTGAAAAAGAGGTTGGGGGAAACGAAAAGGAAATGGCCAGGAGAGCTCCCAAGCGTATTATGGAGCTACCGAACAACACCCCGAAGAGCCACAGGGGAAACACCTTTTTCACTTGTTTTCGGTACAGAGGCCATCATCCCAATTGAGATAGTGCAACCATCGGTGCGGGTGCAAGTCTTTGACGAAAGGGGCAATGACCTCGGCCTGAGAACCAAGCTCGACCTCATTGGCGAACACAGAGAAATAGCTGAGCTGAGAAGAAAAGCTTTTCAGCAAAGAGTGGCTGCGGCTATAAACTTATGCGCCAGGCCAAAGGGAATAAAGAAAGGAGACCTCGTTCTCCGAAAGGCTGAATTTGGACCCCGAAGGTCATCCCATGGGGTACTTCGCGCAAATTGGGAAGGACCTTATCTAGTGCTTGCCAAAGTGCAAAAAGGAGTTTACAAGCTCGGCGACACCGAAGGCATAGAATTAAAGAATACATGGCACTCGGATGCCTTGAAAAAATTCTGTGCTTAGGATTTTGGTGAGAAAATTGTACAAGTTAGAAAATTTTTCTAAGTACCAAAGGATTCTTTTTACCAGAACAGTTGTCACCGAGGACGGCTTAAGAGAATTCACTCACAAAGGCTATCCACCTTCTCTAAAGATAGAAGTTTACTCAGAAGGAATTTCACGAGGGTTAAGTACCATTTTCCGAAATCCCTTGAGCGAACGTGTTTGGGACCATGGGAAATGAAAACTCTTGCAAAACACTTAGCCAAAAATCTCCCAAAAAGAAAGAATTAATCTTTATTAGCGAAGATGGAATCCGATTACAAAGCAGGAAGTTCACCAAAAGAAGAAGTACAAAAAAGGCGAAAAAGAAGGCAAAGGGCCCTAAAGCTAAGGAGCCTCGGCATCTTGAGAGCCGCCAACTCCTGCGTCCTTGTCAGCTACCTACGGCGTCGAAGGAGGGAAGGGCAAGTTGAGGTGCTCAATTTTGGACCAAGTCCACCGAGGCCCCTCGAGAATGTTCAGGGCCGCCATAAAGGAGAGGTCCAGATCTGGAAACCTCTGAAGGACTTGATGCCGAGCAAGACAAAAGTCGTCTTGAAAACCGACCTTGGTCATCTCGTCAACTTTATCCTTCTCGACCCCTAAGTCGTCAAGTTCCTTCTCCAGATCTACGATCTCCTTTTTCAATGCCTTCATCTTCTTCTTCTTTGGCTCCTTCTTTAAAGACTCGACCTCAGCCTGGAGGGCGGCCTTCTTAGCGAGTACTTTCGCCAAGAGAGCCTCAGACTTTAACTTCTCCTTTTGAAATGCTTCGCTTGCCGAAGTCAGCTCCGCCACCTTGGAACCAAGGTCAGAAATCTTCTGGGAGGAGTCCTTCAAGATTTCTTCTTTCTCCTTCGTTAACTCCTCCCGGAAGGTAGCAACCACCTTCTTTACAGCTCGGGCCATCTCTGCGTTCTTGGCAACCAGGTCAGTACACATGACCTGGGTTTTTTCTATCTTTTCCATAGCCCAGGCTCGGAAAGCTACTTGCTTCGCTACCCGAACCTGGAGGAAACCAGTATACCCCAGCAGCTGTAAAGGAGCAAAAACAAAGTCAGAAAGGCAAAAAATGGGCCAAGTACTTAGAAAAAATCAGAAAGGAAAGGCAAAGGCCTGAGACATACCTGGGTAGTGTGCTCGGAAACTTTAGCGGCAAGGGACTCATCGTCCAGGCACACCTCGGAAATGGACTTGAAGGAGGCCTCGGTAAGGACCCCCTTCGAAATCTGGTTGGCCATTCGGGGGCAGTCATCGGAGTACATGTCCATGTTCTCCGTAAAGGACCAGAAAGGCTCCTCGGGATTTTCCCTTTCGGAATATGGGAATCCCGAAGAGCCCGTTTCCGGGCATGCTCGGCTACCCATGCCGGAGATGGTATCTCCTCTACACGGCAAAAACAAGAGAACTGATCAGCATAAATAATCCTCAAAACTACAAAAAAAGAAGAGGGAGGAAAGATGGCACCCAAAAAAACCAACCTGGAGGTACCTCGACGACATCGTCATCATGGTCCTGAGCCCCCTTGGCAGAAATCTCTTTGCCTTTGCCCTTACGGCGCTCCTCGAGCTCCGCGGCAGAAGGGACCACCGCCAAGGCATCGAGGAGAGCCGCCGAGGAAGTAGGATTCTGGGAAGGAACCTTGGCCTACTGGGCGGCGTGAACTACAGGCTCCTCGCGTACCTCCTCGGGAATTTCCGGAAGAGGAGGAGGCACGTCCTTCTTCGCCCATTTTACCGAAGATGGCCCGCCAGCAGTCATTTTGCGCCTCCAGGAGGCGGCCTTCTTTGTCTGCTCCCCTTTCTCGACTTGACCAGAAAAGAGGGACTTGTAGGAAGCAGCAGAATCCTCGCCCATCTCTGAAACAAAAGGAAAACATAAGTGTGAGTCTAAGGCGTGCCTTTAACAAAAAGAACTTTGGAGGAACTTACGCTCACAAAAGGTCTCGTAAGTGACCTCCTCCCGAAGGAGTTTTACAAGCCAAGAATCCTTCCCTTCGATGTCAGGAGCTGGCATCTCGAGGTCTGTCTTATGCTCCTTCACCACCCCTAGCTCCCGAAGGACCTCTTCGGTCATAAGCCTCCACATGATGGGGAAGGGGTAGAGGGAGCGTGAAGGGACCTCAGAATCCCAGTCAGAAACTTCCCGGATCCGTTTGTCGAAGTCCACAAATCTGGCCGCCAACCCAGGAGTCAGCAGCCTCTTCGGGTCTACGACATCAGCCTCCAGCTTTCCCTGCGCCCACTTGGTCGGAATGTATGACCAGGCCTCCTCCATCTTTAGAAAGAAAAATTTTCTTTGCCACCCTTGCCAGCTGTCCTTGGTAGCGAAGGTGAACATGAACTTTTTGCTTCCTGATCCCCGAGGTAGCATAAAGTAAAAGCCACCCTTCGGGACTGAATAGAGCTTGTAGTACTGCATAAAAAGGATGAAGTGCGGTTCTATTTTGAAAATGCCGCACATACAAAGGAAGGCATTGAAGTAGCAGTACGAGTTCGGGGGAAGTTGATTTACGGCAATGCCATGGAATTTGCAGAAGTCACAAATCAACTACGAAGGAGGATACCGAAGTCCGACCTTCAGTTGGGCACGAAAAATGGTAACCTCATCCTCGGCGTTCATAAAGTAGAGTGTTTGGGGGCCAGGAAGTCTGGTGGTGGCATAAGAAGGAAGAAAAAATTTTGTGGTCCACTTCTCCAATTTTTCTGAAGTAGAACAGCAAGGGTGCTGAATAAGGGGTTGCCAGCTCTCGGGCACGGGGGAAGAAGGTGAAAGAACAGTTGGCGAAGACATTTTCAAAGAAAACAGGGACTTCGGGGAAGAAAAAATGAGTTCGGAAAATCTTTGAGAAAGGACAGAAAGGGAATCAAAACCCACCAAACGTTTTGCCGAAATCTGGGTTTGGAGTCGCCGTCGCAAAAAAGCTGCCGGAAAAACACTCCGTCAAAAGAACCACCATAACAAACAAGAGAAAACACAAAAGCGGCTGAGAGCAGAAGGAAAGCAAAAGTAGAAGCAAAAGGAAACTATGACGGAGTAGGGTATATGTAGGCGAAGGGGGGTTAGGCGAACCGACGCCATAAGTGCTTCGTGAAGGTGAACAGTCGCCATAACTGCCCCCTACACCTTAAAAGGCGTAACTGCCATGACCGATGTGGCTCCCACCAATGACAGTGTGCCGCGTGTCAGCCGATGTGACAACCGAGGAGCACGCCTTCTGACACCCTTAAATCCCGGGCGTGGCGCTCTTGGCTAACGTGACCAGTCACGAGACGTGACGTGTCACAGGCCTGCAGAAAAGAAAGAAAGAAATGGGTTACCTCGAAGATACCAAAAGGCAAGCTATGGTCAAACTGCCTGTGTCTTCGGACGAAAAGTCCATCTTCGGCACAGGTATTACACCCGAGGACCGGGAGGCCGCCCTTCGAAATACGACAAGCCGAAGCTTCCACTTCGGCTTTCCGAGGGGGGGCTTGTGATAGCCGAAGGGCTACCATCCCTCTCAGTGCACAACTCCTACCAAAAATATAGCCGGAGAGCCTCATGTCACCCGAAAGAGGCACTGTCACTGACCTCAGAAGAAGCGAAGTCAAAGCGCCTCGAACTCGAGACTTTGGCTAGTACGATGGGAACTTCAAAGGCGTTACCGGCTCCCTCGGAGGACCAAACGAATCGCCTTTGAAGGTGAAGGTCCAGCTATTCCAAGTAGGAGAAGAATCCCCCCGAAGGCGTAACCCCCGAACTAGGGAACTCCCGGAGCTGCGGGTACATCTCCCGAAGAAGGACGTCCGTACCAAAGGATGACTTCGCCAAGAGGACCTCAGAAGTATGGCAGGAGCATTTAAGGAGCCTCTGACATGTCGCCCACAAGCGCTACACGCCACCTGGAACGGCGATCTGACGCGCCGACGCCGTCTAAGTCCTATCACAACCTGTCTCGGTCTCAGACCCGAGGAGCCTACAAAACGGCTACCTGTCCCCTACGCCCGAAAATACGGATCGCATCTGACCAAACACGTGTCACGATTTGAATGGGTGGGGCACCTCTATAAATACCAGGAAACAGGACTTGGCAAAGCATGAGACTCTCTCTCCCTGAAAACACACACACAGGCAAGGCCATCTAACCTCCTAGTGTTCCTCCTCTATATCCCCTCAGGGCATTGACTTGGGCGTCGGAGGCTCCTCCCTGGAAAAACACTCCGGGGACCTCCTAACCCCATTTTTTAAGCATTTCAGGCACGCTCCTCTGGGAAACTTGTGCACCAGGTGTTCTCCCTCTCAGGAAGTCCCTCCCGAAGTCACAATGACACATGACGAAGATGCTGTTGGGCATCAGAAGCCTTTCTGGTTAGGTTGCAGATGGTTGGTCAAGTAGGAGTGTAAAGTATACATTTATATAGTGACTCCCAGTTAATAGTAAACTGATGCCCAGCGGCATCTTCGTCGGGTGACATTGTGACTTCGGGAGGGACTTCCTGAGAGGGAGAACGTCTGGAGCAAAGATTTCCCAGGGGAGTGTGCCTGAAACACTCGGAAGAAAGGGGTTAGGAGGTCCCTGGAATATCTTTCCGGGGAGGAGCCTCCGACGCCCAAGTCAGTACCTTAAGAGAAGAAGGGAGGGGAGAATGCAAGGGAGCTGGGGGATCTTGCCTGGTCGTGTTTTCTCAGGGAGAAGAGGTCCGATCCTTTGCCAGGGCCTATTTCCTAGTATTTATAGGGGTGCCCAGCCTGTTCAGATCATGACACGTGTTCGGTCAGATGCAATCTGTACTTCCGGGCGTAGGGGACAGGTAGCCGTTTGTAGGCTCCTCGGGTCTGGGACCGAGACAAGTCGTGACAAGATTTGGACGGCATCGGCGCGTCAGACCGCCGTTCGAGGCGGCATGTAGCACATGTGAGCGACATGTCAGAGACTCCTTAAATGCTCATGTTGTACTCCCGAGATCCTCTGGGCGAGGCCATCCTTTGGTACGGACGCCCCTCTTCGGGAATTATGCCTATAGTTCGGGGACTTCTCTGGTTCGGGGGTTCTGCCTTCAGAGAGATTCTCTTCTGCTTGGAATAGCTGGTTCTTCATCCCTGAAGGCGATCCGTTTGGTCCCCCGAGGGAGCCGGTAACATCCTTGAAATTCCTGACGTACTAGCCGAAGTTCTGAGTTCGAGGTGTTTGACTTCGCTCCTTCCGAGGTCAGTGATAGCACCTCCCTCGGATGATGTCAGGCTCCCCGACCACACTTTTGGTAGGAAGTATGTATTGGGAGAGGTGATAGCCCTTCGGCTATCACAGACCCCCCTTCGGAAAGCCGAAGTGGAAACTTCGGCTTGTCGGCTTTCGGAGGGCGCCCTTCGGGGCCTTGGGTGTAATACCTATCCCGAAGATGTACCTTTTGTCCAAAGACATAGGCTGTTCGACCATGGCCTGTCTTTTTTTGTCTTCGAGGTAACCCACTTCTTTCCTTTTGCAGGTCTGCGCAACGTACTTTGCAGTTTTCCTTCTTCGGTGTTGCCGAGCTTGTATACTCCCTTTCGGACCTCGTTTGGGACCAAATGAGGTCTTTTCCTGTGTGGCCGAAGTACCCCATAGGATAGCTTTCGGGGTTCTAATTCGGCCTTTTGGGGGTGAGGTTTTTTTTTTTCCTTGTTCCTTTTGGCCTATCACACAGGCTTGCACTTATGGCCACTTTTTGCCGAAAAGGCCTCCTTTCGAGCTCGGCCTTTTCTCAGCTTTTGACAACTAGGCCGAGGTTAGTTTGCAACCCGAGATCATTTCCTCTTTTGTCAAACACCTATATTGTATGATGGCAGAACTACTTCAAATGAATAGTGGCTTCTGTACTGGAGATACACGAGAAAAGCATCTCCGCATTGGCCCCTCGGGGAGTTGTCTGATAACTCCTTAGTTCAGTAAGAAGTTCTCCTAGCCACTTTCCCTTTGTGTCTCTTATAGTCCCTTTTTCGACTACCTCTACTTGTCTATTGCTCGAGGGCTGAGCTAGTGGGCTGAAGTGCCATTTTATTCCGAGGTCAGTGAAGGATTCTTGAAATCCTCTATTCATAAACTGGAAATCATTACTGGCCAGTGTCACCGTTGGTATGCTGAGTCAGCATACTATGTTCTTCCAGACGAACTTTTTTGTGCACCTTTTGCCGGCATGGTTGCTAGGAGTTCTGCCTTACCCCGCTCAGTGAAGTAGTCCTCTGCTATCACACAGAACTTCACATCCTCGGGTACTGTCTGGAGCGGCTCGGTGCAATCTTTTCGAGGTTATCCGCTCTGAGGGCAGTCTTCGAGTGCTGGCGTGTTTCTGGCCATTTTCACGCATGATGGACGAATTGCCCTGCACCCTTTTTACCATATAGATACTTTTATAACGAAGTTGCGTACCTTTGCCTGCATAGTTTTTCCTTAATCAGGAAAATATCGACTGGAACGTCTTTGCACTTTCTGCCTCTTTATGAGGATTTTTGGGACTCTTTGGTTGCACGATTCCTCTTCGTAGGATCTTTCTGCCTTTTGTGTAAGGTTATTATACCTAGTGTTGCCATGCTCGGCTGGCCCAACACTTTTTGGTAATTAAGTTTGATTATTTTGGTGGTCTCCCTGCCTTTGGGCCCCCGAGGGGGTATCCCAGCGCCCTAATGTTCTGCGCTTGGGGCTCCATTGTGATAGCCAAAGGCTATCGCCTCAATCTGGCCGAACACCCTGCCACAACAATGGCCAGAAGAACTGGCGCTTCCCGGGAACAGGTGGAATCATGCACCTCGGGAGATAGCCGGAGAGCTCCGAGCCTCGGCACGCCAGTAAAACTTGAGGACTCCATTCGCCCCCCAAGGTTGTGAACAGCGCGCCTTCGAAAAAGTGGCACCAGACATTGCTGCCCGAACATGATATCCCCGAAGGCGGAACCCCCTGGAACTGGGAACCCCCGAACTGAGGGTATGCTTCCCGAAGAGGCTCTGTCCGAACTAGAGGACGACCTCGCCCAGGGACCTCGGGAGTACGGCAGGAGCATTTATGGAAGCATTTAAGGAAGCCTCTGACACGTCCCACCACAGACGTAAAAAGCCACCCTGACGCGCAGACGCCATCAGAATCACATCATGGCCCGTCTCAGCACAAGGCTCGAGGCGAGCTGGTTACCAACTATCTGTCCCCTACGCCCAGAAGTTCAGGAGCATCCGACCGCACACGTGTCATGATTTGAACGGGCTAGGTATTCCTATATATATAGGAAATAAATACTTGACAGGAGGTTGGTAGGCCGGAGATACAGCTCCCACACTCTGAGAAAATACCAGGCGAGACTTTTCTGCCTTTGTTTTTGAGCTAGTGACTTCCTCCTTTTTCCGGCCACCACTGACTTGGGCATCGGAGGCTCCCCCCCGGAAAAACACTCCGGGGGCCTCCTAACCCTGTTTACTAGCTTTTCAGGTACTCTCCTTGGGGCGACCCACCTTCCAGGCGTTCTTCCTCCTAGAAGTCTCCTCAACAGTCATCATGACTCAAAACGATGAGGCCCCAGGCCATCATTTGGCGCCGTCTGTGGGAACCCGCTCGCAAATCGCCGTCGTTGAGACTCGGCGTTCTAAGGACAAGGGACTCCCAAGGTCCTCGTCCGCGCCTGAGATACAACCGGCCGCTGAGCAGACACTCCCAGAGACTTCTACGCCCGAGGAAGACCGCCCTCTGGTAATCACCATGAGCTTCTTGAGGGACTTTCAGCGCTCGGTCGTTGCTGAAATGACTCAGCAGATTGACCGAAGATGGCCACAGCAGTCACAGGCCCAGAAACCCTCCTCATCAATACGCCCTCGGGAGAGAAGCCCCAAGTCTACACACCGCAGTTCAGAAAGTGGAGATCCTCGCGGAGAATCATCCACAGAAGATATAGCCCTCGGGAAACGGCCTGTGGGACAAACCGGGTCCAAGCGACCGAGAGTCTCACAGCGAAGCAGTTCGTCGCCCGAGGCGAGGTCCCTGACCCCTCCGCGCCGAACTCGCTCCCCGAAAAGGCGTCGTCGATCTCCCTCCCGCGAAACTGGTCCTAGTGCCACTGCGCTTATGGAAAGGATATTGGCACGGCTGGACAGAGTGGAGAAGCAAGTGACCAGAAAACCCGTTTGGGACAGGCTGTCGGGGGCATTATGCGAAGATGGCTCACCGTTTATTCGCGCCGTCGTTGAGGCAGCTATGCCAGGCGACTTCAGAGTGCCTAGGCTGGAGATCTATGATGGCCGGACTGATCCACAGGCCCATCTGACGAAGTACAGATGGAGCATGATAATGCACGGAGCTGATGACGCTACCATGTGCAAATGTTTCGAAGTCACCCTCACGGGCCCAGCAATAGCATGGTACAATTCCTTGCCCCCAGGGACTATCACTGAGTTCCAGGAGTTGTCCACAGCCTTCACCCAGCAGTTCATTGGGATCAGGCCAACGGCCAAAATGCCTGTGCAGATGTTCGACATAAAGCAGAGAAACGGAGAGACAATCTGAGACTATGTCGAACGATTCAACAGGGAAGCACTCAGCGTGCCGGACTTCCGGCCCGAAATCCGCATCCTCGCTATGACACGGGGCCTTCGGCGTGACTCACAGCTGTTCTACGAGTTCTCCAAGGACCCCCCGGAGACCCTCGGAGAATTTTACCGAAGGGCAGAGCAGCACATGACAGCCGAGGAATTGAGGATGGCGGGGCTGAAGTCTGATCATCACCGCGCCGAAGGGTCCAGCCAGCAAGCTCGGCATCTTTCTGAACACACAGGCCGACCACGACAAATGCGAGGAAGGAAACCTCAAAGTTTCACGCCCTTGAGCACGACACGGACCAACATTCTCATGGCGCTGGAAAGACAAGGGACGCAAATTCGGCGGCCAAAGGCCATGGCTACCGATAATAAGAAGAATGCCAAGAAGTTCTGCCAGTTTCATCGCGACCACGGTCATGACACCGAAGACTGCTTCCAGCTGAAGAAGTACATAGAGTCGCTGATCAAACAGGGCCAACTTCGCAAATACCTGCGGATGCCCTCCCCAAAAGGCAGAAAAGAGGAGGAAGAGAGGGCCGAAAACGAGGACTATGACTCCGACAGGCGGAGAAACAGAAGTCCAAAAAGGCGCCTTCCACCTCCAGTAGGGGTCATCCAAACCATCACCACGGGGCTCCCATCCTCGGAAAGAAAACGGAAGGCCAGAGAAATTGCAGTTATGGAGTATCAAAGTCCATCAAAGAAACTGGCTCGCAAAGATGGCTCCACCGTCGTCTTCCCCCACGACGACCCGCTGCTGATAATGGCGAGAATAGGGAACTGGGACGTCAAGAGAGTGTTGCTTGATGATGGCTCAAATGCTGACGTCCTATTTTCGGACTTACTGCCGAGCTTGGGCATCTCCAGCAGCGAGCTTAAACCTGTCACCACGCCCACCTTCGGCATTGGGCCATCCGAACTACCCGTCCTCGGATGGATCGACCTCCCTTTGATGATGAAAGGCACTTCGGTAGACGGAGCAGCTGAGTTGTACGCGTCCACAATGGCAAGATTCATCGTCATGGACGTCCCGTCTTCGTACAACGCCATCCTTGGAAGGCAGACTCAGTGGAACCTGCACATTCGCCCCGATGTGAAGTACTTGACTGTCACATTCGCCACCAAGGATGGAGATGCAGAGGTCTTCATCGACCAAGCCGAGGTAAGAAAGGTGTTTGTAAAAGCACGAAAGGCTGCGGCAAACAACTCTACACAAACGGTGGAGGCAAAGGCGCAGGAAAAAGGCAAAGAAGGAGATCCCGCAGAAGCAGAAACGGAAGCAGTAGATCTTGTCCCAGGACAATCTACCCGAATAGGGAAGAGCTTGGCCAAAGGTGATAAGGAAAATCTTGTATCCTTTCTACTAAAAAATAAAGATCTGTTTGCCTACTCGCCGAAAGACATGCTAGGAGTGAACCCTAGCATAATACAGCACAGCCTCAAAGTAAGCCCGGAAGCAAAACCTATCAGGCAAAAGAAACGAAGCATCTCAGCCCACAAAAGCAACTTCGTGAAAACCGAAGTCCAGCGCCTATTGGATGCTGAAGTTATCAGGGAGGTAAAATACCCCGAATGGTTAAGCAACGTGGTCATCGCCACAAAAGAAGGCAGCAGCAAACTCCGGATGTGCATTGATTTCAGAAACTTGAACGATGCTTGCCCGAAAGACTCATTTCCCCTCCCGCCAATAGATCAACTGGTAGATTCAACGGCCGAATACGGACTCCTGAGCTTCCTAGATGCCTTCAGCGGCTACCATCAGATAAGGATGGACCCCGAAGATAAAGAGAAAACTGCCTTCATCACCGAGGGAGGAACGTACTGCTATGTCAGAATGCCCTTCGGGCTCAAAAATCCAGGAGCCACCTACCAGAGACTGATGAACAAGGTCTTCAAGGACCAAATGGGGAGAAACATGGAGGTATATGTTGATGATATGATAGTCAAAAGCAAGCTGCCCGGCTACCACGTTGCAGATTTGGAGGAAACCTTCCAAAAGCTCAGAGCCTTCGGGATTCACCTTAATCCCGAGAAGTGTATCTTCGGCGTGACCTCGGGAAAATTCCTTTGGTACATGGTATCCGAAAGAGGCATCGACGCCAATCCTGAGAAGATTAAGGCTCTGCTTGAGTTTCGAACTCCTGCCACAGTCAAAGACGTGCAGAGACTAACCGGAAGAATAACCTCTCTGAGCAGGTTTATTTCCAGGTACGGAGATAGGTGTAGACCTTTCTTCAAAGTCCTCACAAAGGCAGCAAAGATGGAAGGAGACCTCGGAAGAAACAATCATCCTTGGGATGAAGATTGCCAAAAGGCCTGGGAAGAACTCAAAGTCTACCTGGCCAGCCTGCCGACTCTGCGACAACCTCGGGAGGGAGAACCCCTCGTACTGTACCTCACCATCACAGAAAAGGCCGTGAGCTCGGTCCTGGTGAAAGAAGAAGGGCCGAAACAATGGCCGGTCTACCACGTCAGCAAGTCCCTGCATGGCACCGAAGTCAGGTACCCTTTGCTTCAAAAAGCTATATACGCCTTGGTGCTTGCAGGAAGAAGACTGCGACCATATTTCCAGGCTCACCCCATCATCGTCCTAAGTAGTCTACCACTACGGGATGTTATGAAGAGAGTTGATCATTCGGGAAGGCTCTCCAAGTGGTGCATAGAGCTTGGCGAACATGAAATCACGTATGAGCCTCGGAAGGCCATAAAAGCCCAAGCATTGGCAGATTTTATCGCCGAAATACCCACCACTGAGGAGAACCACTCAGATCCGAAAGAAGGTGAGCCAGAATGGACCTTGCATGTTGACGGAGCCTCGGGGTCCGAACACCAGGGAGCTGGAATAGTTATCAAAGGACCCGAAGGCCTAGAGGTGATGAAGGCTATCAAGTTCAGCTTCAACGTCACCAATAATGTGGCTGAGTATGAAGCCCTCATAGCGGGATTACGCTTGGCCAGAAAGATTGGCGTGAGAAACTTAAGGGCTCACAGCGATTCCCAGTTGGTAGTTCGGCAGACGGCAGGAGATTATGGGGCGAAGGACCCAATCTTGGCAAAATACCACGAGCTGGTAACAAAACTCATCCAAGAGTTTGACGCCGTGCAGATCGAAAATGTACCCCGGCGGAATAACACTGAAGCAGATTGCTTAGCGAAGTCCAAAACATACACCGAGGTGCTAGACCATCCAAGCATCTCCGTGCTAAGCGTAACGACCTCGGGAACAGGGTGGAAGGACCCCATAAAGAGATACCTCGCAGAGAATGAGCTTCCCGAAGACACCGGCAATGCTACAAGACTGCGAAGACGCGCCGGAAGATTCTTCCTGATTGGTGAAGAGTTATATCGGCAAGGATATGCAAATCCGCTGCAGAGATGTGTGGCCGAAGAGGATACTGAGATGGTCCTCGAAGAAGTTCACGAAGGCATGTGCGGCTCGCACATTGGAACTGATGCCCTTGCAGCAATGATACTCCGCCAAGGATACTTCTGGACTACCCTGAGAAAGAACGCAAGGCAGTTCGTCCAGAAGTGTGGTAGTTGCCAGAGACATGCAAAAATCCAGAGGATACCCTCGGAAATGGTAACGTCGGCAGACTATCCTTGGCCCTTCGCAGTCTGGGGTATAGACCTTATTGGGCCACTCCCCACAGCGCCCGGAGGCGTGAAATTCTGCGTGGTAGCAGTGGACTATTTCTCAAAATGGGTAGAGGCAGAACCACTAGCAACTATCTCGGCAAAAGAAGTGCAGAAGTTCGTATGGAAGAACATCGTATGCAGATTTGGCATACCGAGGGTACTAGTAGCTGATAATGGATCCCAGTTCATAGACAAAGGATTCCAGGAATTCATCAGCGACCTCGGAATAAAGATGCACTTCGCCCCAGTAGCTCACCCCCAAAGCAATGGGCAGGTGGAAGTATCAAACAGGACCATAAAAGATGGCCTGAAAAAGAGACTTGGGGAAGCCAAGGGGAAATGGCCAGGAGAACTCCAAAGTGTATTGTGGAGCTACCGAACGACACCACGAAGAGCCACAGGGGAAACTCCCTTCTCACTCGTCTTCGAAACAGAGGCCATTATCCCAATAGAGATAGTTCAGCCTTCAATACGGGTGCAAGTATTTGATGAAGGCGGAAACGACCTCGGTCTGAGAACTAAGCTCGACCTTGTGGCCGAACACAGAGAAATAGCCAAGCTGAGAAGAAAAGCTTTCCAGCAAAGAGTGGCCGCGACTATCAACTTAAAAGCCAGGCCAAAAGAAATCAAAAAAGGAGACCTCGTTCTCCGAAAGGCCGACTTTGCACCCCGAAGGCCATCTCACGGAGTACTTCGCGCAAATTGGGAAGGACCTTATCTGGTTCTCGCCGAAGTACGAAAAGGCGTGTACAAACTTGGCGACGCCGAAGGCGTAGAATTGAAAAACACTTGGCATTCAGATGCCTTGAAAAAATTCTACGCCTAAGGTTGAGCGGAAGAGATATATTGTACAAGAAATATTCTAAGTACAGAATGGTCTGGAGAAGAATGGTCTTGAGAAAAATTTTAAGTATACCAAATTGTCCAAGACAGAATTCCGTGAAGGTGCTCGCCACGAAAAAAGCAGATGTGACTTCCCGAAATCCCTTGAGCCACTATGCTCGGGAAAAATGGGAAACAAGAATCTTGCAAAGGTACTCGGCATAATCAGTGCAGAGAAAAATTTCTGAACACCCTTGAGCGAACATGCTCGGGAAAAAGGGAAAGCAAGAATCTCGCAAAAGTACACGCCAAAACAAAAGCAGAGGCAATTTCCGAACACCCTTGAGCGAACGTGCTCGGGAAAAAGGGGAAATGAGCAATCTCGTGAAAATTTTCCTAAGTCCCTTGAGCAAATATGCTCGGGACAATAGGAAGACAGAAAAATTTGGCTGAAGGTTTTCCGAAGTCCCTTGAGCGAACATGTTCGGGATAAAAGGAACAAAAAGCCTGCAAAAGATATAGCCAAATTTTTACAAACTTTCCAGAAAGTCTCTTGAGCGAGCACACTCGGGACAAAGGAAAGTAAAAAGTTTCTTTGGTTGCAGGTTTTCCGAAAGTCTCTTGAGCAAACGTGTTCGGGACAGTGGAAATGAAGAAACTTGCAAGAAAGGACTTAGCCAAAAGATTGTTCATTTAGAGCAAAACGCTGCCTTACAAAAGAAGTGCCCAAAGAAGGAGCACAAAGGAGAAAAATGAGAGGAGCCCTAAAGCAAACTAGGGAGAGCCTGGCGGATGAAGAGCAGGAAGCTTCAGATGCTCGACCTTGGACCACTGCCACCGAGGTCCCTCAGGAATATTTAGGCCCTCCAGAAAAGAGAGGTCCAAATCTGGGAACCTCTGCAGGACTTGGTGCCGAACAAGGCAGAAGCCTTCCTGAAAGGCGACCTTGGCCATTTGATCAGAACTATGTTTTTGAACGCCAAGGACGTTGAGCTCGTCCCTCAGCTCAGCAACCTCCTCCTCCAGCTCGCTTATCCCCAGCGTCTCTTCGGACTCCTTCTTCAGAGCCTTGACCTCGGCTCGGAGAGCGTTGTTCTCATCCGTCAACCTCGCCGTAAGACTGTCAGAAACAGCCTTGTCCTTGACAAGATCTCCGTTGGCGGTGAGCAGCCCCTTTACTTGATCGCCGAGGTCGGCAATCTTCCGGGAGGAGTCCTTTTCAAGTTCCTCTCTCTTCTTCGAGAACTCCTCCCGAACGGCGGCGATTTGCTGAGAACAATCCGCTGCCAGCTGCTGGTTGCTGGCGACCAGGTTTGCAAGCAAAGCCTTCGCTTCACTGAGTTCCCGCGAAGTCGCATCTTTGGAGGCAGCCTCTCTCGCCACCCGAACTCGGAGGTAACCTGCGTACTCCAGCAGCTACGGCAAGGCAAAAGTCCAGGTTAGTACAAGTCTAAACACTTAGAAAATTAAGGGAAAAGAGTGTAAAGACTATACCTGAGCAGCGTGCTCGGTGACTTTTGCGGCGAGGGTAAGATCCCTCGGGTGAGCCGCCGCAATGGCCCGGAAGGAGGCGTCAGTGGTCATCCCCTTCCAAATCTCCTTTGTCATCTTCGGACAATCATCGGAGAACAAATTCATATCCTCCGTGATTGTCCAAAAGGGCTCCAAGGGGATCTTCCCCTCAGGGATTGTGGCATCGCGCAGGGCCCGTTTCCTCTCATGAATGGCCCTCCAGCCAGCAGTAAGAGGCTCCCCTGAAAGTGAGAAGGAAGTTAGGAGTAGAAGAAAAATTCACGAAAAGCAAAGGAGCTGAACTTCGCCTGAAGGCATACCTGGAGGAACCTCGGAGACAGTGTGCTCGGGATCCTCGGGCCCCTCGGAAGAAAGACCCTTACCCTTCTGCCGGTAGCGTTCCTCGGCAGTAGGTACTTCTACCACTATAGTGTTTTTGGGGGCCTCGAGGTCGAGAGGAGGCACCTCGGCGGAAGTAGCGGGGACCTCGGCCGGTGGAATTTCAACAAGACCAGCCTCTTCGCCAGCTTCTTCTTCCGAAAGCTCTGGCTGAAGAGGCTGGACAGCCTTCCTAGCTCGCTTTGCTGAGGGCCCCGCCCCTGTCGTCTTCCTTCTTCGGGAAGCCGCCTTCTTTGTCTGCTCCCCCTTCTCCACTTGGCCAGAAAAGAGGGCCTTGCAATAGGCGGCAGCCCCATCGCCCATCTCTAAAAAAGAGAAGAAATATCAGCGTAAGTCCGAGGAAAAAATATAAAGGGGTGGAAGATTACTCACTTTCGGCAAAAGATTCGAAAGAAGTCTCCCCCTTAAGGAGCTCGACCAGCCAGGAGTCCTTCCCGGCGATGGCGGGAGCGGGCATATTGAGGTCAGTCACGTGCTCCTTAACCACTTTCAGCTCCCGAAGGACTTCTTCTGTCATCAACCTCCAGTTGATAGGAAAGGGGTAAAGAGCACGAGGAGAGACCTCGGGAGCCCAGTCAGCGACTGCCCGAATGCGGGTGTCGAAATCCGCGAACACGGAAGCCAACGGTGGGGTCAGCAGTATCCTCGGATCAACGACGTCTGCGTTCAGCACTCCCTGAGCCCATCTGGTCGGGATATCAGACCATTTCTTATCCACCTTCAGGAAAAAGAACTTAGGCTGCCACACCCGCCAGCTATCCTTTGTGTCGAAGGTGAAGGTGAATTTTTTGCTCCCGGATCCCCGAGGCAGCAGAAAATAGAAGCCACCCTTTGGGACCACGTAGAGCTTGTAATACTGCATGAAAATGATGAAGTGGGGCTCTATCCCGAACATGCCACACATGCAGAGGTAGGCGTTAAAATAGCAGTACGTGTTCGGGGGAAGCTGGTTCACAGCAATGCCATGGAATTGGCAGAACTCGCAAACCACCTTCGGGGGAGGATACTGAAGTCCGGCCTTCAGTTGGGCTCGGAAGACGGTAACCTCATCGCCGCGGTTTGAAAAAGCAAAATGGATAGAACGAGGCAGCCTGGTCACAGCATAAGAGGGAAGAAAGAATTTTTTCTTCCACCTCTCTAGTTTTTCGGGGGTGGTACAGCAAGGATGGGCCAGAAGAGGTTTCCAGCTCTCAGGAACAGGCATCGTAGACATGAAAAAGAGTTTGAGATGGAAAAGAAAATAGTTTCCAGAAAAACTCAGAAAAACAGAGGAATCAGAGTACTCTAGAAATCAAAACCCACCAAAAGATTTGCCTGAGGACGCCGTCGTGAAAGTTGGTAGGAAAAAGCTCTGATTAAAGAAGCTCCGCCACAGAAAGCAAGATAAAACGTAAGAACAGAGGGCAAAGCAGAATGAGAGCAGAAAAACAGTAAGTGGGACTTATGATAGGATGGGCTATTTATAGGCCAAAGGTGGGTAGCCGAAAAGAAATCATAAGTACCCATTGGAGGCGAACCGTCGCTGTAACTGCCCACTGCACCCGAAAAGGCGCGCCCTCTGTCAATGACGCATCTCTCTTCCAATGGCAAGAAGCCGCATGTCAACCGCTGCGCAGAAATAGGGGACGTGCCTCCCCAAACGTCCCTGGAAAACCGGGACACACCTCCTGATTGGGACACGTCGTTTGACATCCCTGAAAAGTGGAGACGCGCCGCTCAGTCTGACACGCTTGGCCATCAGACCTACAGAAATAAAAAGTAGGCCACCTTGAGGACACCAAGAGACAGGCTATGGCTGAACAGCCCATGACTTTTGGGCAAGAGGTGTATCTTCGGTACAGGCTTTGCCTCGGAGACACCAAAGAATAGGCCAAGGCCAAACAGCCCAGATCCTCGGGCAAAAGGTGCGACCTCGGAACAGGTTATGCTTCCAAACAAGACTCCCAACGACAACCTCGGAAAGAGATGCAAACCGAAGTCTTCACTTCGGCTTTCCAGAGGGGGGCATGTGATAGCCAAAGGCTATCGCCTCAATCTGGCCGAACACCCTGCCACAACAATGGCCAGAAGAACTGGCGCTTCCCGGGAATAGGTGGAATCATGCACCTCGGGAGATAGCCGGAGAGCTCCGAGCCTCGGCACGCCAGTAAAACTTGAGGACTCCATTCGCCCCCCAAGGTTGTGAACAGCGCGCCTTCGGAAAAGTGGCACCAGACATTGCTGCCCGAACATGATATCCCCGAAGGCGGAACCCCCGAACTGAGGGTATGCTTCCCGAAGAGGCTCTGTCCGAACTAGAGGACAACCTCGCCCAGGGACCTCGGGAGTACGGCAGGAGCATTTATGGAAGCATTTAAGGAAGCCTCTGACACGTCCCACCACAGACGTAAAAAGCCGCCCTGACGTGCAGACGCCATCAGAATCACATCATGGCCCGTCTCAGCACAAGGCTCGAGGCGAGCTGGTTACCAACTATCTGTCCCCTACGCCCAGAAGTTCAGGAGCATCCGACCGCACACGTGTCATGATTTGAACGGGCTAGGTATTCCTATATATACAGGAAATAAATACTTGACAGGAGGTTGGTAGGCCGGAGATACAGCTCCCACACTCTGAGAAAATACCAGGCGAGACTTTTCTGCCTTTGTCTTTGAGCTAGTGACTTCCTCCTTTTTCCGGCCACCACTGACTTGGGCGTCGGAGGCTCCCCCCCCGGAAAAACACTCCAGGGGCCTCCTAACCCTGTTTACTAGCTTTTCAGGTACTCTCCTTGGGGCGACCCACCTTCCAGGCGTTCTTCCTCCTAGAAGTCTCCTCAACAGTCATCATGACTCAAAACGATGAGGCCCCAGGCCATCACATTGTCAAGGAGTTTCCACTCTGGATCTACCTTCGCTCTGTCTCCTTTGTTGGTTTCAGCCTTCCCTTCTTCTGGGACTTCGGTAATGTAGTCTGCCAGTACCTGGGTGCTCACTGCCCTTCTAGGCTTATACGTGATGTAGTACTCTCCGAGTTTGATGCACTGTTTCGATAGTCTTTTTCGAATGCTCTACCCTTTTTTCGCGACATCGCGCAGAAGCGGGTCACTTCGGACAGCGATAGTGTGTCTAGGGAAATAGTGTCGGCGCCTTCTGCCCGCACATCAAGCCGTGGACGACCTTTCAGGGCAAATGGGTTTTGACTTCGTTGCCGAGGAGGCGGCGACTTTTTCATCGGGTGCAGAACTCTTTCAGCGGGGAGGTCTGGGTCATCCCGACCCCGCTTTTCCCGTAGGTCTCGCTACGGGGAGCATAGTTCCCACTGAGGACTCATCTCGTTGATCTCCGTTTACCAAATTCTTATGAATTGATTTGGGATCCTTATCCCAACAAGGTACTGATGAGGGAGGGCCTTCGGCCCGAATTTAGTTGCGGCCTTCTCTGGCTTGACTACTGCGTCCTTTCAACCACGCTAGGGCGGGGGAATTCACATATGAAGCCCATGGTAATAGTCAGAGGGCGTTCACCCTTGGGTGAGGAAGTCCCTGCCGCAAGTTGTTTGGCTGCCGGTTGAATTTCTAACGTGAACGGAGACCTCGTGAGTCCCTTGTCCTTAGAACACTGAGTTTCAACGACGGCGACTTGGAACTGAGCTTCCCACAGACGGCGCCAAAATGATGCGGGTCCGGTTAGGTGGAGCCGGCATCTCCACTGTTGTGCAGCGGTGTGGGCAGCAGGGGTTCCTAGAAGGATAGGAAGGTACCTTGAGAGGGTCACCTCAAGTGGTGGCCGCCAGCGTCCGAGTACCATGGCTAATGAGGATGGGAAAGGCTTCCGGCACGGGAGGGAAAATGATGCGGAGATCATTCAAGGAGACCTGGCTGAAACACTTAGAAAATAGGGGTTAGGAAGCCCCCGGGGTGGATTTCTATGGGGGAACCTCCGACGCCCAAGTCAGTGCTTTGATAAAGCGAGAAGGACACAGTAATAAGTACTAGAAACGCTTGCCTGGCGTGTCTTTCTGAGGGCTGAAGGGAGAGTATTCAGGTGTAGAGAAGAGAGCGTCCTTCTGTTCTTTTGGTCCTCCAGGCAGAAAACCTTTTTCAGGCCCCCAGGCGGAAAACCTTTCCCGGGCCTCCTCTCCTGTGATGACTTCCCTTGTATAAAAGGAAGAGGATGACCCCTTCAGATGATGACACGTGTATGGCACGTGTATGGTTGGATAGTGTTCGTACTTCTAGGCATGGGGGCCCCTAGCCATCTGCAGGCTCTTCAGGTCGCGAGCCGGAGTAGGTGTAGCCCTGTGTGATAGGACGTTAGATTGTGACGGCATGCCAGAGTGTGCCTGGAGGTGGTGTGTTGGTGACTTGTGTAAGCGGAGTGTCAGAGACTCCTTGATGGCTCTTGCCGTACAACCGAGGTCCTTTTGGTTGATGTCTCACTTCGGGGCGAAGAGCCTTTTTCCAGAGTCAGGCTGGAACTTCGGTGTATCCGTCTTCAGGGCGCTTTCTCCCGCAGAGGGTGGTCGGTCCTTTTCCCCAAAAGTGGTTTGGCCGGCGTCCCGAAGGAGGCGCTACGCTGGCTCCTTAAGTTGTAATTGGCGAGCTACCGAGGTCGAGTGCCTCAGGTGTATGACTTCCTTCACTCCGGAGTCCTTTTCCGTGGATGGTGGTTGATCAGGGCGATAGCACTTCGGCTATCAATAGGTGCTAAGTCTGCCATGATTACAGTGGTGGTTTCAAGGAGGTAACCTGAGAGTTGTTGGTTTTCTATTTATACGGTAGAGTCTTTTAACCTTTTTTTTTTTCACCAATTGACTTCATCTTGCTCTGCTACATCCTTCTACTTTCTACTTCTTCTTTGCTTGTTTTCGAGTCTCTCAATGCTCTTAGACAATTTCACTTTTTACTACTATTTTCCATCAAACCTTTTATAATCAGGTAATTGGACTTATACCTTTCATCTCTATATAATCTGTAACGGTGACTTTTGGTGTTTTGGAATTTTTGCTTTATACTATTTTGGGTTTTCATTGGCCATTCTTTCACCATGTGCCACATGCAAGTTATAGCCCTAACAAGTTGCACGATGGTTTTTTCAGTTGACATCCTCAAGATCATCATCCAAGGCAACAGTTGATGACGCCGATTCTTTAAAGATGCTATTTTCTCCTAATATGGGAGTATTAAGGGGTGCCAAGATGGAGCTCACCAAGAAAACCTTTTTGACAAACCTATAGAGATGCTTCTGGACTAATAAAGTGGTGGCTACTTTTTCCCATAATCAAGCACTAAGAGATGAGAGACTTGAAGGTTGTGACAAAAGGGCTGATGTCTTTATGGTCTTTATTTACCAACTGCAAGCGGGGCTTTGCTTCCCTTTCTATCCATTGTGGAGCAATTTTGTGGTCATTACAAAGTACCGCCTTTGGAGCTAACCTTAAATTTTTTCATACACATTAACGGGCTCATTCTTTGCTCCAAGATGGCTATACTGAACCCCCGATGGAAGTCTTCCTTTTGTTCTATGTGTTAGATCTAAAGAATGAACCAGTTTTCCTCCACATCACCCCAATCAATTGAGGGGGAACAAGTCCTTCGCATTACTGTCCTATAAGGACTCGTGGGCAGGCTAGAAGGATAGCTTTTTTTTGCCTTGAGGGAGCCAGGGTGTGGCTTCTCTTGTGAGCTTGTCAATACTCTCCAATAGGCCATAGTCTAGCGGTTATCAACATACGAGGGCTTCAAAGGCTACCACATATACTTTGGGCTGGTAAAAGTGATGGGGAATGACAATTTTTTTGGACTTATTCCTTATTCACTGTATTGGGGAGGTATTGCTCAAGTGGGCAGAGATCAGCAGGGCCTACCTAAGTTATCTAAATGTGTATAGCCCCTCCAACTAGGCACCAGATCAAGGGAGGAATTTGGTGGATGACTTTTGGATCACTTTCCAGGCTCAGTGAGGCCCCCTGAGCACCATGAGTTTTATTTCGTGTAGACACTCAGCCTTTCTTAATTTTTATGCATCTGGTTGGTCCTAACCTCTGGCTTCTTTTGGTAGAAATGGGTAGTTGTGCTAAAGAGTTCATAAAGAGGCACAAAAGCATCACTGATGCCCTGGCTGATGCTTAAAAAATCTCCATCCTGCTGGCCAAGGTAGCTCACTCTTTAAGGGTAATGGAGAAGTCTCTGAGGGCTTCATCTTCCAAATTAGTACCCCTAGTGGTGGAATTATCTTTAGTCTCATTTGGAGGCATAGTTAGTGTGGAAGAAACCACAATCTTTGGCCTCCAAGGAGGCTGACGCCAAGCAAAGTAATAGTGATGGTAAGGCTTTTGTAGATAACTTTTCCTACTGCAGCATTAGTTCTATTGACTTGATTATGTGTTGCTTGTAGGTCATTTCATCTAGCCCCTTCCATGAAGTGCTTGAAGACCCTTGGTCCTCCTTCTGCAGACCCAAAAGTAGTGGTGGTGTCCTATAAAAAGGTAATCGAGGAGGCACCATCAAAGCAAAAGGCAGCTGGCTCTTCTCTTCCTCCTCCCCCTACCAAGATTCCAAAAAGGGTCATTCCTGAAAGGGCAACACATACTCGTAGGGGTCCTTCCAATCTCGCCGTTGATGAACGCCATTAGCCCTGTGACTTGAACTTTGAGCATAGTTAGACTCAAAAGCATAACTTAGCATTGAAGGAGATTATGTTGGACTAGGTTTCTGACCTTTTATGGGTGGTGGGTATTGGCAAATCAATCCTTAAGGAATGAAGATACATTTCACACCATAACCTTGAGGGGTTGAGGAGCCCTAAGGATCGGCACTATCTTGCTTACCCACCTTAGGGGGATGATAGCTAGCTTATGAACCTAAGGTGTAGCCTACTCCAAGTACATTCTTAGATGGTAAAAAATGTTTACTTTTTTTCTTGGCTCAAACAAGTTTGGTTTGGTAGCAGGCCATTGTTTCTTACTGCATTGGGGAGCAGTGTATAGCCCGAGAGAAGGCCATATAGTCTCTCTTTTCACAGGTTGAGGGCCTGTGAACTAGTAGAGACTTTTTAAGGATGGAGTTGGAGGGTGAGCACATGGCTTAGAATGCCTTGGTGAAGGACGTCCAAGCAATGAAGGAGACTAAGGAAAAGGTGGAGGCCCATGCCCAAGAGTGTGAGTAGGAGCTATGGAAAATGGCGGAGGCTCTCAAAGTATCCCAGGAAAGGGGAAACCAGGTTACCAAGGAGGTCGATCAGTTGGCGTTGCTACTGAACGTTACCATGGACAAGATTAGTTTAGTTGAGGAGACTCTTCCTATGGACTAGGTTATGTCCATGGGCCCAAGGACTGTTCAAGGTGAGCTTAATGCTAACTCCGTTGCTTCTATAATGCTTCTCGTGGAGTGGATTATGCAGCTTGGTTTCATTGGATACAAAGGCCTCATGGCACACTAGAGGCTCTGTATCAAAGCTAATATGCATGTAGAGGAGCTTGACTTGCCCCAAGAAGGTGAAAAGGGGGCTGGGTAGGGATGCCTTTGTTGAATTCAGTGAGGGCTTCCTTTCCTGCCACTTCCAGGTTGAGTAAGCTCATCTAGGCCTGGATCTGTCATTTTTGCTAGCTTACAAGGATCTAGGTCCAAACATCGATGTGTGGCCCTAGGAGTGCAAGTTTGTGAAGCCTACTTCTGATAATGGGTTGATGAAAAATACTGAGAAGGCTCCCATTCTAGATGAAGGTTAGGAGGCTTTGTTGCTTACCCCTTCCACTTTTTTTGTGGTCTCCTTTCATTGTGGGGGTCATATTATCTTTCTAAATTTTTGTAACTTTTGTTATTCTTGCAATTTTTTAGATTAGTGAAATATAAATTTTTTATTTAGCGGTTACTTTGATGTGATGCTCGGAATAATCATGTAGAAAATTTTCCTATCCATATTTTTCAAGTTTTTACCATCCTTTTATCATGCATGGAAGTAGTTGTTGTGTCGGTCTTCCTTCACCAATGACCTTATCTATTTGTGAATAAATTTGCTTTTAGAGAAATTATTCAACTTCGGTGTTTTGGATAGGGCTTGTTTTTACTTCCTTATTTTGGATGATAAAATTGAGGGGCCTTAGTAAATTGTGAATGTCATAGGTCATTTAGGAGGGGTGCCTTCACTTTATTTCAAAAATGTGTAGTACATCATCTGAAGCAAATTCACAAAGTGCAATTATTATGTAAAGTAAGGTAACAAATCATTGGAGAAATAGTTTCTAGGTAGCTTTCTCCTTTTGGGGCTTGATAACTCATAGGCCCTATTTTTAAATTTCTTTGCAATTGAGTGGGGTTCATCCCAGTTGAGTCTCAATGCTCCATGCCTTGGGTTTCTCCTAGTCAACTCTGCCCGAATGAAGGCCATACCTCCAACTTGGATGCTCTTCTTCTTGGTTCTTCCCTTGTGAGCCATGGTAGTTCATTATTTGAAAGCTTTTATAAGGACCCTAGCATACTTTCCTAGTTCTTCAAGGAGACCAAGGTTTCCCTCTAGTTCCTTTTCATTCTCACTTGTATGGTATGCTTGGGTCATCAAAGTCAAACAAGAGACTTCTATTAGAATAAAGGCATAAGTTCCATAAACCATTGTAAAAGGATATTCTCCTATGGGCTTTCGAGGCACTATTATATAATCTTATAGGACACTTAGCAATTCCTCTGCCCATTTGCCTTTGGCTTTTCTAAATCTCCTGTTCATGCCTTCTTTGATAGTTCTATTGGTTACCTCTACTTATCTATTCGATTGAGGATGGGCCACATGTACGGAGTGTAAACAAATACCTCTTGCCTCAGTGAATTGGTGCATTTGTTGAATATCAAATTGCTTGCAATTATCAGTGGTGATGGCTCAAGGGTAACTAAACTAGCAAATGATATTATTCTACTAGAATTTAATGATTTTAGAGGCTGTGATTGAGGCTAGGGGCTTTTTCTCTATTCACTTAGTGGAATAATCTACTGCCATGATGTAGTATTTAACCTGTCTTAGGGCCATGAAGAATGTCCTAATCAACTCCAGACTCTACATAGCAAAAGGCTAAGAGTCGGTGGCTATGAAGGCACTGAAGGACGGTAGCCTCTATATTCACGAGTTGATCTGGCAGGCATGGCATCACTAGACCAACTTCTTGGGGCCCACTTGGATTATGGGCCAAAAGTAACCTTGTCACAGGGCTTTATGGTTCAAAGAGTTGGTGCCAATATGTGCTCTATAATCTCTTTGGTAGATCTTTTAGAGAATGTCTTGCCCTTCTTGGGGAGTTAAGCATTACTGTAGGGGAGAAGTGAACCATCGCTTATATAGTTATCCTTTAATGATGACAAACCTTCCAGATTGTATCCTAGTATTTCTTTCTTGCTCAAGTGTCCCATTTAGGGTTCCAATTTTGAGGTAAAGCTTGATCAGTTTCCTCTAATCATCTTCAAGAGATGTATGTTCTAACTGGTGAATTGAAGGTTTTGCAAGTTCCTTCGTCAAGACCTCCTCCTAGCTTTTGAGATGGCATCCACCATTGTATTCTGGACCCTTGGGATATTCTGAACCTACATGAGGCCAAACATCTTCATCAAATCTTTTGCCATGTTCAGATATTTACAAAAAGTAGGGTTTTTGGCCCCCGACATTCTTGTTCTTTGGTCTACTATTACCTGTGAGTCACTGTATATCTGTAGACATTATACCACCACTTGACCAGCCATAAATAGCCATACTCAACAACATTATTTGTGATAGGAAATTGAAACTTAATTCTGAAAGCTGCTTGCATGCCCATTGGCCTTTTCAGCACAATCCCTGCTCCTCAGTTTTCTGGCCCTGAGGCCATGTTGACATACATTTCCCAAAGAGAGTTTTCTTCTTGTCATTTTTCTTCACCTTTTTCTTGTGGAATCATTTCTATGACAAAGTCCATTAGTGCTTGTGCTTTTATGGCCCTCATGGGCTCATACTGGATATCATATTCTCCTAATTCAATACATCATTTAGCAAGCCTCCCTAATTTGTCTGGCCTTTGGAAGATGTCCTTTATGGAACTCTAGTTGTACAATAATATAATGTGTCTGAAAGTATAGCCGTAACTTTCAAGATGCCATGATGAAGGCTAGGACTACCTTTTATAGAATGGGATATTGAGATTCTGCACCTTGGAAGGTCTAAATGACTTAGTACACTGGCCATTGTTCTGATCCGTGCTCTCTCACAAGTACAACGTTGATGGAGCCTTCTGTCATTACTAGGTGGAGTACAAGAAGTTTGTCAAGCTTCGGCTGCTTTAGTGTTGGGAGGTGTTTGAGGTAATTTTTAATGTGCTTAAAGGCTTCACAACATTCATTGGTCCATTCAAATATTGCTTATTTCTTAAGTATGTAGAAAAAGACTTTGCAATGGCCTCGAAATGGTGGCACGAATCACCTAAAAGCTGTTAATCTGCCCACCAGCTTTTGGACATCCTTTTCATTCTAAAGGTCAAGCATTGTGATAATGGCTTCAATTCTTTCTGGGTTCACATTGGTTTCTTTTTTAGAGACCATATAGCTAAGGAATTTTCTAGCACTGACCCCAAAGGTGCATTTTATAGGGTTGAGCCTCATGTTAAATTCATGCATTCTTTGAAAGTTTTCCCACAGATCATCAAAGTGATGTTCTAGAGCTCTACTCCTAACAATCATGTCTTCCATATAAACTTTCATGTTCTCCTCGAGTTGTTCTGTAAAGATCCTGTTCATGACTCTTTGGTAGGTTGCCCCACAATCTTTAAACCAAAGGGTATTCGCTAGTAAGAATATACTGCTTCTTTAGTTATGAAAGCCATTTTTTCATCATCCTTAGGGTCCATATGAATTTGGTGGCAACCACTGAAGGCATCCATAAATGGCAGGATTTTGAAGTCCAAGGTGGCATCGACCAATTGGTCTATGTATGGCAATGAGTAAAGGATCCGTTGGATAGGCATCATTCAAATTTGTGTAGTCAATGCACATGCGCCACTCGCTATTCTCCTTTTTTACTAGAACAACATTGGCAAGCCACCCTGGGTCTTATACCTCACAGATGATGCCTGTTTTTAACAATCTTTTAACTTCTTCTTTGACTAACTCTTTTTCTTTTAGGCACCATATTGTACTTTTTCTACTATACTAGTCGAGTGGACAGGTTCACTTGCAATTTGTTAATGATAATTTCTAGATCTATTCTTGGCATCTTGCTAGGAGACCATGTGAACACATCTATGTTTGCCTTCAAAAACTATATGAATAACTTTCTTACCTCAGGGGGGAGGTCATTGCCAAATTTTAATTTTTTTCCAAGGGCTAGTTCTACCATCTCAACATCCTTAGACAAGGTAATCCCAGCCTACTTCTCTTAGGGTTGTTCTTTTCTTTTCTTTAATTGCATCAAGATAGGCTTGTTTCTTTTCAGACCCTACAAGCTTACCACATAGCTCCATTGTACCGATGCTTGTCTATGAAAATGGTGGCATCCCCAATAAGGATCATGAAAAGCATCATTAGCCACCTAACATCAGATTTAATATGAAATTCTGCCTATGCTGGTCTTCTGAGGAGGGCGTTATATGGTGATGGAATGTCTAAGACTAGGAACTTTGATGTATGAGAGTCATAGGCAACCCTTCCTTCTTGATAGTTCCAAGCATAGGTACCTTTTTTCTTCCTACTCCAAAGGTAGGCCCCGATACGAGCCACAACAAGGATCTTTTGAGCATGATTTTTTCTAACAAGTCAAGGAAGATGATGTTAACATTGGCCCTAGCGTCCAAATATACCTTTGCACATTAAAGTTTTTAATTCTAGCTTTGAGTACCAATGAATGCATGTGAAGGACGAGCACCTGGAACCCATTGGGCCTCTTCAGGACCTTGCCTAGGTTAGTCATTTCTAGTTAAGCAACTTCCCACTCCTTTTATTTTTGAGCCATAGAAGACTCCTTTGGTAATCATGTGAATGACCATTGCTAGGGTATCTGGATTCCCCTAGGCCCTTAATAAGGATCATTGCATTTTTTTTCGTTGTCCTATATCATGGTCTTCTTCATTGTCCTTTCTATGGGGCCTCTCATCTTGCCCTAGACAAGGGGATGGCTGCCTAAACAAGTATTCATTCAGTTTTCCCTCCTGGATCATTTTCTTGATGAGTCTCTTTAGCTACCAACATTCCTTAGTGTCATGCCCTTTATCCTTGTGTTATCTACAATAGTTCATAGTGTACTTCTTGTTTGAGGATGGCATTGACAGGGGCCACCTTGGAACTTGATTTTTCTTCTCTAGGGCATAGAGGATATTTGACCTTGTCTCATCTAGAGGCGGGAGTGTTCTTCGGCCTTACTCCACTTCGTAAGTCCATTTTTTTCTAGCCTTTACCTGATCCCTTAGCTCTAATGACTGATTAAGCTCCTCTACATGCATGTACCAGGTAGCTTAGTAAAGCAATTCTTTTATGTCTTTTGTAGGGTTTTTGTGAAGGTCCAAAGCTAGCCTCGAGTCCCCTTGAATGATGGTGACCATATGTAATTCAGGGGATAATCTTTGTACCTGCACTAGTTAGGCATTGAATCTTCAATCAAATTCCCTTAAGGACTCATTGTGGCCTTGTAGAATCTTTAGGAAATGAGCCACCGTCTTAGCGGTTAGTTGCCTTCCTAAGAAGTGGCTCAAGAATGCTTGGAAGAGATACTTAAACGAGGCAAAATGACATCCTTGATTGGTTTGAAACTAGGATGTAGCAGCTACTGTTAACGTTAAGCTAAAGGCTCTACAAATGATAGCATTTGAGGCCTTTTCCAAACTTATAGAGGTGATGTACCTTTGTAGGTGGTTTACTGGATCGGTAAGGCCATCACATAGGCCGAATTTGGGCATGCAAAACCCTTTGAGGGCTACTTTGTTAATTATTTTGACCGTGAGAGTTGAAGCCGCATGTATTTAAAATCAATGCCAAGATCGTGACCCTTAGTCAAGAGCTTAGAGATCCATATGTGTTATTCCATCTGGTTGAGTATTTGCAAGATTGCGCTAATATCACTACCAATGGGGCCACTTAAACATTCTAAGGATACTAGCAACTCATTAACTCGTGCCCCTAAAAGTGAGTCTTGTAGGGCCTGATGGGCTCCCTAGGTGCCAAATAGCTCACGGTAACTTTTTCTGGAACTCTCTGTATGGCTTTCTGAATATCTTGCAACAAATTTACTTTCAGCTATTCAAATAAGGCATGCTGTGGGGCTTGAAACTGATCATCATCTAGTGGTGTAGGGCCTATCTATTTATGAGGGTATTTTTAGGGTATTGAGGGGTCCTCTAGATTAGCTCCTTGATCAGTTTCCTCATTTACAGGTTGTGCGGCCCTAATAAGGTGACAGCTCTCATGCTCATTTCCTGGTTAGTCCTGGTTCTCAATGTAAGACCTCCTAGCGTTCACTATGTTTCTACAAATGATACCAAATTGATAGTTAATGGGATTTTTTGGCCTTGGCCTACCTTTTAGTAAACTTTGAACTTGGATCCTATGCAAGAAGACAACATTAGAGCCTCAGGATGGTTTTTTAAGGGAAAACCATCCGATGATCTAATTAGTCCTCCAATGAGCCAAAAAGTGTAAAAGAAGCATGATATGAGACTGTCATACCTTAGGATTGGCAAGTTGATGGGTTTATATAGCAGAGAAGGATCCGAGGGAATTTTTCCTGGATAGGAATCCTTTAGCTCGCCCCATAATTTGAGGATTTCACTTCCATCTAAAAAAAAGGGTTTCCTTGATTAGCTCATTGGGCCTTCTATTTTTTATCTATCAGATAGGGATTCATCTGTGTTAGGCCCCGTATTAGGCTTATCTCCTACCACCTTTCTTTGTGTCTTTGTACACAGGTGCCCAGAGCTAGCAAGTGATCAAGTACTTTCACTATCTAACTTAGAACACTAACTATTTTGAGTATCAAATAGTGCCATTGGTGGGTATGATTGCATGCCATCCAATCATCAATGTGACACCACCTTCTATCCGTGATTCCAATTCAACACCATGAAGTTGCCCAATTTGGACTATACCTATGGGAGATCCCATAAAACAAGCCTTCCACCCTCGAGACTGATAGCCAAACGCTATCGCCTCTATCTGGCCGAACTCCCTGCCACAATGATGGCCAGAAGAAGCTGGCGCTACCCGAGAAAAGGTGCGATCAGGCACCTCGGGAGATAGCCGAAGAGCCCCGAGCCCGGCACGCCAGGAAGCCCCGAAGACACTACTCGCCCCCCAAGGTTGTGAACACATCGCCTTCAGAAAAGCGGCACCAGACATAGCGAGCCGAACATGATATCCCCGAAGGCGGAACTCCCTGAAACTGGGAACCCCCGAACTGAGGGCTTGATTCCCGAAGAGGCCCTGTCCTAACTAGAGGACGATCTCACCCAGGGACCTCGGGAGTACGGCAGGAACATTTATGGAAGCATTTAAGGAAGCCTCTGACACGTCCTTTCGCAGACGTCATAAAGTCGCCTGAATAGGCGCTCTGACATACGGACGCTATCAGAATCACATCATGGCCCATCTCAGCACGTGGCTCAGGACAACCTGCTACCAGTTATCTGTCTCCTACGCCCAGAAACTCAGGGAACATCCGACCGAACACGTGTCGTGATCTGAACGGGCTAGGCGCTCCTATAAATACCAGGAATTAATACTGGGCAGGAGGCTGGTAGGTTGGCCAAACACGGCTCCCACACTCTGAGAAAGCTATCAGGCGAGACCCTTCAGCCCTTTGTGCTATTTCCTCTGCCTTTTCTCAGCCACCACTGACTTGGGCGTCGGAGGCTCCTCCCCCGAAAAAACACTCCGGGGGCCTCCTAACCCTTTGTTTCTGAGCTTTCAGGCACTCTTCTTCGGGCTGTCCATTCCACCAGACGTTCTTCCTCCCAGAAGTCTCTCCACCAGTCACCATGACTATAAACGATGAGGCCCCTGGCCATCATTTGGCGCCGTCTGTGGGAACCCGCTCTGAGATCGCCGTCGTTGAGACTCGGCGTTCTAAGGACAAGGGGCTCCCGAAGTCCCCGTCCGCGCCTGAGATACAACCGGCTGCTGAGCAAACACTCCCAAGGACTTCTGCGCCTGAGGGAGACCGCCCTCTGGTAATCACCATGAGCTTCTTGAGAGACTTTCAGCGTTCGGTCGTGTCTGAAATGACCCAGCAGATCGGCCGAAAATGGCCACAGCAAGCACAGGCCTAGAGACCCCCCCCCACCGACACGCCCTCGGGAGAAAAGCCCCAAGTCTACACATCGCAGTTCGGGGAGAGGAGACCCTCGCGGAGAATCATCCACAGAAAATATAGCCCTCGGGAAACGGCCTGTGGGACAAACCGGGTCCAAGCGACCGAGAGTCTCACAGCGAAGCAGTTCGGCGCCTGAGGCGAGGTCCTTGTCCCCTTAGCGCCGAACTCGCCCCCCGAAGAGGCGCCGGCGATCTCCATTCCCTGAAGAAGGCCCTAGCGCCACAGTGCTGATGGAGAGGATACTAGCACAGCTGGACAGAGTGGAGAAACAAGTGGCCAGAAAACCCGTTTGGGCCAGACTCTCGGGAACAGGCTGCGAAGATGACTCGCCATTTATTCAGGCCGTTGTTGAGGCAGCCATGCCAGGTGACTTCAGAGTACCTCGGTTGGAGATTTATGATGGCCGTACTGATCTGCAGGCCCATTTGACGAAGTACAGACGCAGCATGATAATACACGGTGCTGACGATGCTACCATGTGCAAGTGCTTCGAAGTCACCCTCACAGGGCCAGCCACGGCGTGGTACAATTCCTTGCCTTCAGGAACCATCACTGAGTTCCAGGAGTTGTCCACAGCCTTCGCCCAGCAGTTCATCGGGAGCCGACCTACGGCGAAGATGCCTGTTCAGATGTTCGACATAGAGCAAGGGAATGGAGAAACCATCCGAGACTATGTCGAAAGATTCAACAGGGAAGCTCTGAGCGTCCCAGACTTCAGGCCCGAAATCCGCATTCTTGCCATGACACGAGGTCTTCGGCGAGACTCACAGCTGTTCTACGAGTTCTCAAAAGACCCCCCGCAGACCCTCGGAGAATTTTACCGAAGATCAGAACAGCACATGACTGCCGAAGAACTAAGAATGGCTGGACCGAAGTCTGATCACCACCGCCCCGAAGAGTCCAGTCAACAAGCTCGGCATCCTACCGAATACGCAGGACGACCTCGGAGGATGCGAGGAAAGAAACCTCAAAGTTTCACACCATTGAGCACTTTACGGACCAACATTCTCATGGCGCTGGAAAGGCAAGGGACGCAGATTCGGCGACCAAGGGCCATGACCGCCGATAATAAGAAGAATGCAAAGGAGTTCTGCCAGTTTCATCGTGACCACGGTCATGACACCGAAGACTGCTTCCAGCTGAAGAAGTACATAGAGTCGCTGATAAAAAACGGCCAACTTCGGAAATACCTGAGGATGCCATCCCCGAAAGACAGAAAAATGGAGGAAGAAGGGGCCGAAGATGAGGACTACGACTCCGACAGGCGGAGAAATAGAAGTCCAAAAAAGCGCCCTCCACTTCCAGCAGGGGTTATGTAAACCATCACCACGGGGCTCCCATCCTCGGAAAGAAAGCGGAAAGCCAGAGAAATTGCAGTCATGGAGTATCAAAGTCCATCAAAAAAGCTGGCTCGCAAAGGTGGCTCCACCGTCGTCTTCCCCCACAACGATCCGCTACTGATTATGGCGAGAGTAGGGAACTGGGACGTCAAAAGAGTATTGCTTGATGATGGCTCAAATGCTGACGTCCTATTCTCGCACCTGCTGCCGAGCTTGGGCATCTCCGGCAGCGAACTGAAGCCTGTCGCCTTGCCCACTTTTGGGGTTGGACCATCCGAACTCCCCGTCCTCGGATGGATCGACCTCCCGCTGATGATAAAAGGGACTTCGCTGAACAGAGCAGCTGAGTTGCACGCCTCCACAATGGCGAGATTCATCGTCATGAACGCCCCGTCCTCATACAACGCCATCCTTGGAAGGCAGGCAATAGGGAACCTGCATATTCGCCCTGATGTGAAGTACTTCACTATCACATTCGCCACCAAGGATGGAGATGCAGAGGTGTTCATAGACCAACCCGAGGTAAGAAAGGTGTTCATGAAAGCACGAAAAGCTCCGGCAACAACCTCGCGCAAACAATGGAGGCAAGGGCACCAGAAAAAGGCAAAGAAGAAGATCTCGCCAAGACAGAAATGGAAGCAATAGAGCTTGTTCCAGGTCAATCTACCCGAATAGGGAAAAGCTTGGCCGAAGGTGACAAGGAAAATCTTGTATCCTTTCTGCTGGAAAATAAAGATCTGTTTGCCTACTCGCCAAAAAATATGCCGGGGGTGAACCCTGGCATAATACAGCATACCCTCAAAGTAAGTCCGGAAGCAAGGCCTGTCCGGCAAAAGAAACGAAGCATCTCAGCCCACAAAAGCAACTTTGCCAAAACCGAAGTCCAACGTCTCCTAGATGCTGAGGCTATCAGGGAGGTCAAGTACCCCGAATGGTTAAGCAATGTGGTCATCACCACAAAAGAAGGTAGCAGCAAACTCCGGATGTGCATCGACCTCAGAAACTTGAATGATGCTTACCCGAAAGACTCATACCCTCTGCCACCAATAGATTCAACTGCTGAACATGGGCTCCTAAGTCTCCTAAACGCCTTAAGTGGCTACCATCAGATAAGGATGGACCCCGAAGATGAAGAGAATACTGCCTTCATCACCGAGGGAGGAACGTACTGCTATATCAGGATGCCATCCGGGCTAAAAAATGCAGGAGCCACCTACCAGAGGCTGATGAACAAGGTCTTCAAAGACCAAATAAGGAGAAACATGGAGGTGTATGTTGATGATATGCTAGTCAAGACCAAGCTGCCTGGCTACCGCGTTGCAGATTTAGAGGAAACCTTCCAAAAGCTCGGAGCCTCCGGGAACCGCCTTAATCCTGAGAAGTGCATCTTCGGGGAGACTTCGGGAAAATTCCTTGGGTACATGGTATCCGAAAGAGGCATCGACGCTAACCCCGAGAAGATTAAGGCCCTGCTTGAATTCTGAACTCCTGGCACTGTCAAAGATGCGCAGAGACTCACCGGAAGAATAACCTCTCTGAGCAGGTTTATTGCCAGGTACGGAGATAGGTGTAGACCTTTCTCCAAAGTCCTCACAAAGGCAACAAAAATGGAAGGTGACCTCGGAAGAAATGATCATCCTTGGGATGAAGATTGCCAAAAGGCCTGGGAAGAACTCAAAGTCTACCTGCCGACTCTGCGACAACCTCGGGAGGGAGAGCCCCTCGTACTATACCTCGCCGTCACAGAAAAAGCTGTGAGCTCGGTCCTCGTGAAGGAAGAAGGGCCAAAGCAATGACCGGTCTACTATGTCAGCAAGTCCTTGCATGGCGCCGAAGTCAGTGTTAGTGTTGTGCCCAAAAAGCCAGTCATGAGATGATTGTATTTTTGCAAATTGAGTCATGATATTTTATTGAGGCATTAATCCAGCAATTTTGTTTGTTGTTTTGTTTCTGCGTAACGTAATAAACATAATTGTAACCCTAGAATAATGATATTCTTAAACGTCCCTAGTATAGTATTATTGTGGAGCGGGTTGCAATAATACATAATGACTAGCATATGTGGAGACTAATATGAGATATGTAGTCTACATATGGGTACAAGTTGGAGAACTTGTGTACTGGACCGACCCACCATGAGAACACTTCATGGATCGTTATATGAGTGTCATAAGTGATTCTCATAGTGATCATGGTATATGTAGTCCTTCGACCTAAGATCATCAAGGTTCCCTACATGTGAGTCACATACTTTGATACTTTCCATTGTTGCTCGTAACTGAGTGAACTTGAAGGAGGTCATTGGGTATGTCACATATCATGCGGAGGGATTTGTATGATCAAGATGGGATTTGTCCCTCCTATGTAACGGGAGTGATATCTTTGGGCCCCTTGATAGAGTGAGACTTAGAAAATGCATGGCCATGCTCCGATGAGTTGATATATGATATCAATGTCGTCAGTTTAAGTTGGTCTACTCGGTAATCAAGAAACCAAAGATTGGGCTATACGAGAGTGACACATTCCATGTCTCGTGCTTAGTCTTGATATCTTGGACAAAGGGACAATGGCATATATCGGTGATGATCATAAAGGCTTAGTCGATTCACCGACAATCTTGTCACTTGGGTAGCAATGATGTGTTGCTAGACACCGCTCACTGCTTATGATCATAAATGTGATTTATGATCATTGCCAACATGGCAAGAGCCTATTGGGTCGCACACGTAGAGCTATTTGGATCATTAGAGTGCATGGGCTAATTATTTGGGTTATGGTTTCACTTTAATTTCGTATTAATAATGGGCCAAGGAGTTGAGCCATTATTAAGCCCGAAATTAAATCCTAATTGGATTAGGGCTTTGAAACCCATTAGGCCTGGAAGTTGAGTCTCACTATAAATACAACTTTTAAGTGAGAAATTCGCCGGTCTCCTTGCCCTAGCCTCCCAAAAGGACAGCCGCACTCTTCTCTTGCAATTCCTTGGAGGACGCAAGCTAGCACTGCGATCGCAAGAGAAACGCATCTCCCGGGACGTGGTGGAAGCGTGGTGATCCCGAGAGGCTCGTGTGGATACCATAGAGAGCCTGAACACGTCAACTGTTCAGGTTTTGTGATTCGACTCTACAGTTGAGTGAGAGATCTCAACCGAAAATTAGGTATGAAATTTTCGAACACCCGGTTTACCCCGTTTCACTTGGATCCCGGAGGGTTTCGGTTAAATTCCGCTGCGCTGTTTGGCTCCCGAAACCCAACAGTCAGGTACCCTTTGCTTCAAAAAACTATATACGCCTTGGTGCTTGCAGGGAGAAGGCTGCGATCATTCGGGAAGGCTCTCCAAATGGTGCATAGAGCATGACAAACACGAAATTACATATGAGCCACGGAAGGCCATAAAAGCTCAAGGCGTATTATCAGGGGCCCCGAAGGCCTAGAGGTAATGAAGGATACCAAGTTCGGCAGACGGCAGGAGATTATGGGGCGAAGGACCCAATTTTGGGAAAATATCATGAGCTAGTAGCAAGGCTCATCCAAGATTGACGCCGTACGGATCGTGAAGGAACATCGGCGGAATAACTCTGAGGCAGATTGCTTGGCGAAGTCGAAAACATATACCGAGGTACCAGATCATCCGAGCATCTCAGTGCTGAGCATGACGACCTCGGGAACGGGATGGAAAGACCCAGTAAAAAGATAACTCGCAGAGAATTTGCTCCCCGAAGACCCCGGCGATGCTGCAAGACTGCGAAGACACTCCGAAAGCTTCTTCCTGATTGATGAAGAGTTATATCGGCAGGGATATGGGAATCCGCTGCAAAGATGTGTGGATGAAAAGGATACTGAAATGGTCCTTGAAGAAGTTCATGAAGGCATGTGTGGTTGACACATTGGAACTAATGCCCTGGCAGCGGTGATACTCCCCCAAGGATACTTCTGGCCTACCCTGAAAAAGGATGCAAGACAGTTCGCCCGGAAATGTGGCAGCTGCCAGAGACACGCGAAAAACCAGAGGACACCCTCGGAAATGGTAACTTCGGCAGACCATCCTTGGCCCTTCGCAGTCTGGGGTATAGACCTTATTGGGCCACTCCCCACAGCACCCGGAGGCATGAAATTCCGCGTGGTAGCAGTGGACTATTTCTCAAAGTGGGAGGAGGCAGAACCACTAACAACTATCTCGGCAAAAGAAGTGCAGAAGTTCCTATGGAAGAACATCGTATGCAGACTTGGCATACCGAGGGTACTAGTAGCTGATAATGGATCCCAGTTCATAGAGAAAGGATTCCAAAAATTCATCAGCGACCTCGGAATAAAGATGCACTTCGACCCAATAGCTCACCCCCAAAGCAACGGGCAGGTAGAAGTATCGAACAGGACCACAAATGATGGCCTGAAAAAGAGACTAGGGGAAGCCAAAGGGAAATGGCCAGGAGAACTCCAAAGTATATTATGGAGCTATCGAACGACGCCCCGAAGAGCCACAGGGGAGACCCCTTTTTCACTCGTCTTCGGAACAGAGGCCATTATCCCACTAGAGGTAGTTCAACCTTCAGTACGGGTGCAAGTATTTGATGAAGGTGGTAAGGACCTCGGCCTTAGAACCAATCTCGATCTTATGGCCGAACACAGAGAAATAGCCAAGCTGAGAAGAAAAGCTGTTCAGCGAAGAGTGGCCACGGCTGTAAAACTTACGGGCCAGGCCAAAAGAAATCAAGAAGGGAGACCTTGTTCTCCGAAAGGCCGACTTCGCACCCCGAGGGCCATCCCATGGCGTACTTCGCGCAAACTGGGAAGGACCCTATCTGGTTCGCTACGAAGTACGAAAAGGCGTGTACAAGCTTGGCGACAAGGAAGGCGTAGAATTGAAGAACACTTGGCACTCAAACGCCTTGAAAAAATTCTACGCTTAAGGTTGGGCGGAGGAGTTATGTTGTACAGAATGGCCTTGAGAAAAATTCTTAAGTGTAAAGAAATTATGCAAAACTCCGCAGAGGTGCTCGCCATGATAAAGTGTAGATATGACTTTCCGAAAGTCCCTTGAGCCATCACGCTCGGGAAAGATGGAAAACAAAAATCTCGCAGAAGTACTCGCCATAGCCAGCGCAGAGATAATTTCCCGAACTTCCTTGAGCGAACATGCTCGGGAAAATGGGAAGTGAAAAATCTCGCGAAAGGTTTTCCGAAGTCCCTTGAGCAAACATGCTCGGGACAACTGGAAAAAGAAAAAATTTGACTGAAGGTTTCCGAAGTCCCTTGAGCAATCATGATCGAAACAGAAATGCAAAAGCCTGCAAAAAGACTTAGTCAAATTTTTTCAGGTCTTCCAGAAAGTTTTACGAGCAAGCGCACTCGGGGCAAAGGAAGGTAAAAAAGTTTCTTTAATCGCAGGTTTTCCGAAGTCTCTTGAGCGAACGTGTTCGGGACAATGGAAATGAAGAAATTCGCAAGAAAAGACTTAGCCAAAAAAATCCTCATTAAGAGCAAAGCTGCTTTAAAATAAAGAACTGCCCGAAGAAGGATTACAAAATAGAAGGAAAGGAAAAAGCGCCCTAAAAATTGGCTAAGGGTTCGCGGCGTCCCGAGAGCCACTCGTCTGCCCGCCCTTTTCCATCACCTTCGGCGCTGGAATTGAAGGAGGAAGTTTCAGATGTTCGACCTTGGACCATTTCCACCGAGGTCCCCCAGGAATGTTTAGACCCTCTAGAAAAGAGAGGTCCAGATCTGGGAACCTCTGGAGAACCTGGTGCCGAGCAAGGAAGAAGCCGTCCTGGAACGCGACCTTGCTCATCTGATCAGACTTGTTCTTCTCAAGCTCGAGGTCGTCAAGCTCGTCATTCAGATCCTCGACCTCCTCCTCCAGTGCCTTTATCTGCTCCTCCCCCTTCGGCTCGTTCTTCAATGATTTGACCTCGGCTCGGAGAGCGTTATTCTCACACGTCAACGACACTATACGGCCGTCAGAACCAGCCTTGTGCTGAAGAAGATCCTCGTTGGCGGCGAGCATCCCCTTTATTTGGTTACCGAGGTCAGCGATCTTCCTGGAAGAGTCCTTTTGAAGTTCTTCTTTTTCCTTCCGGAACTCCTCCCGAAGGGCAGCTATTTCTTTCTCAGCAGCCTCTTTCAGCTGATGGTTCTTGGCGACCGACTCTGCCAGTGCGGTCCTTGTCTCATTCATTGTTCGAGTGGCCGAAGTTCGAAAAGCAGCCTCCCTGGCCACCTGAACTCGGAGAAAGGCGGTGTACCCCATCAGCTGCAAAAAATAAATGCAAGGTCAGTAAGAACCAGAAACTTAGGAAAGAATTGAAGGGAAAGAGCTGTGAAGGATATACCTGAGCAGCATGCTCGGTAATCTTTGCGGCGAGGGTATTATCCCCCGGGTGGGCCGCCGCTATAGCCCTGAAGGAGGCCTCGGTGAGCACCCCCTTCGAAATTTCCTTGGCCATTTGAGGAACGTCCTCGGAGTACATATTCATGTCCTCCGTGAACGTCCAAAAAGGCTCCTTGGGTATCTTCCCTTGCGGGATTTTGGCATCCCGTAGAGCTCGTTTCCGAGCATGATCGGCCACCCAGCCTGGGGTAGTCAACCCCCCTGCGTGATAAGAATGAGAAGGAGATTAAAGACAAAGAAGCCAATCCAGAAAAAACAAAGGAAGTACACTTTGTCTGGAAACAAACCTGGCGGAACCTCGACAACATCGTCCTCGGAGTCCTCGATGGAAATGCCCTTACCCTTCCGCTTGCGCCGCTCCTCGGCAGAAGGTACTTCTACCACTACAGCACGGAGGGCCTGTGACGCGGTAGGACTCTGAGGGGGAACGTCGGTTGAAGGGACCTCGGAAGCAGCAGCCTCAGACGCCGGAACTTCGGCTGTCCCAGGCTCCTCGGCGGTCTCCTCGGGGATTTCTTCTAGAACAGCTCTCCTTGCCCGTTTCCTCGAAGGCCCCGTGCCAGTAGACTTCCGCCTTCGGGAAGACACCTTGTTCGTCTGGTCGCCCTCCTCCACTTGGCCGGTGAAAAGGGACTTGTAATAGGCGGCAGTCGCGTCGCCCATCTCTGAAAAAGGAGAGAAACATCAGCGTGAGTCCAAGGAAAGAACAGTAAAGGAGTAGAAGATAACTCACTTTCGGCAAGCGTTTCGAAAGAAATTTCCTCCTTAAGAAGCTTGACCAACCAGGAATCCTTCCCGGCGATGGCAGGAGCTGGCACCCCGAGGTCAGTCTCGTGCTCCTTTACCACCTTTAGCTCCCGAAGGACCTCTTCGGTCATCAACCTCCAGTTGATTGGAAAAGGGTAAAGGGCGAGCGGAACGACCTCGGGATCCCAGTCAGAGACAGCCCGAATGCGGGCGTCGAAATCCGCGAACAAGGAAGCTAACTCTGGGGTCAGTAGCATCCTCGGATCAGCAACGTCCACATCCAGTGTTCCCTGAGCCCATTTGGTCAGAACGTACGACCAGGCCTCGTCCATCTTCATGAAGAAAAACTTCTGTTGCCACCCCCGCCAGCTATCTTTAGTGGCGAAGGTGAACATGAATTTCTTGCCCCCGGATCCCCGAGGTAGCATGAAATAGAAGCCACCCTTCGGGACCACAGAGAGCTTGTAATACTGCATAAAAATTCTGAAATTGGGTTCTATCCCGAAGACGCCACACATGCAGAGGTAGGTGTTAAAATAGCAGAACGAGTTCGGGGGAAGCTGGTTCACAGCAATGCCATGAAATTTGCAGAACTCGCACACCATCTTCGGGGGAGGATACCGAAGACCGGCCTTCAGCTGAGCTCGGAAAATGGTAACCTCCTTACTGCGGTTTGAAAAAGGATAATGGCTAGAACGAGGCAGCCTAGTAATGGCGTAAGAGGGAAGAAAGAATTTTTTCTTCCACCTCTCTAACTTTTCAGGGGTGGTACAACAAGGATGGGCTAAAAGAGGCTGCCAGCTCTCAGGAAGGGGCATTTTCAACAGAAAACGAGTTTGAAAATGGAAGAAAACAGTTTCCAAAGAAAAACTCAAAAGAACACAGGGATCAAAGCGCTCTGAAAAACAAAAACCCACCGAAAGATTTGCCAAAATCTGAGGACGCCGTTGTGAAAGTTGGCTGGAAAAAAGCTCTGATTAAGGTAGCTCCGCCACAGAAAGTAAGAAAGTGCAAGAACAGGGGCAAAGCAGAGAGGAGAGCAGAAGAGAAAGCAAAAGGAACTTATGGCAGAGTGGGCTATTTATAAGCCAGAGATGGGTAACCGAAAAATCGTCATAAGTACCCTTTGGAGGTGAACCGTCGCCGTAACTGCTCTCTGCACCTGAAAAGGCACGCCCTCTGTAACCGACGCCACTCTCCTCCAATGGCAAAGCACCACGTGTCAACCTCTGCGCGCAAATAGGGGACACGTCCTCCAAACGTCCCTAGAAAGCTGGGACACGTCTTCTGACATCCCTGGAAAACTGGGATGAAACTGGGACGCGCCGCTCAGACTGACACGCTTGGCCAAACAGACCTGCAGAAACAAAGAGCAGGCCACCTCGAGGACGCCAAGAAACAGGCTATGGCCGAACAGCCCATGACCTTCGGGCAAGAGGTGTATCTTCGGCACAGGCTCCACCTCGAAGACACCAAAGAACAGGCCAAGGCCGAAGAGCCCGTGATCTTCGGGCAAAAGGCGCATCCTCGGAACAGGTTAAGCTTCCAAAGAAACTCCCATACACAAACCTCGGAAAGAGATGCAAAACCGAAATCTTCACTTCGGCTTTCCAAAGGGGGGCATGTGATAGCCAAACACTATCGCCTCTATCTGGCCGAACTCCCTGCCACAATGATGGCCAGAAGAAGCTGGCGCTACCTGAGAAAAGGTGCAATCAGGCACCTCGGGAGATAGCCGAAGAGCCCCGAGCCCGGCACGCCAAGAAGCCCCGAGGACACTACTCGCCCCCCAAGGTTGTGAACACATCGCCTTCAGAAAAGCGGCATCAGACATAGCGAGCCGAACATGATATCCTCGAAGGCGGAACTCCCTGAAACTGGGAACCCCTGAACTGAGGGCTTGTTTCCCGAAGAGGCCCTGTCCGAACTAGAGGACGACCTCACCCAGGGACCTCGGGAGTACGGCAGGAACATTTATGGAAGCATTTAAGGAAGCCTCTGACACGTCCTTTCACAGACTTCATAAAGTCGCCTGAATAGGCGCTCTGACATACGGACGCCATCAGAATCACATCATGGCCCATCTCAGCACGTGGCTCAGGACAACATGCTACCAGTTATCTGTCTCCTACGCCCAGAAACTCAGGGAACATCCGACCGAACACGTGTCGTGATCTGAACGGGCTAGGCGCTCCTATAAATACCAGGAATTAATACTGGGCAGGAGGCTGGTAGGTTGGCCAAACACGGCTCCCACACTCTGAGAAAGCTATCAGGCGAGACCCTTCAGCCCTTTGTTCTATTTCCTCTGCCTTTTCTCAGCCACCACTGACTTGGGCGTCGGAGGCTCCCCCCCCGGAAAAACACTCCGGGGGCCTCCTAACCCTTTGTTTCTGAGCTTTCAGGCACTCTTCTTCAGGCTGTCCATTCCACCAGACGTTCTTCCTCCCAGAAGTCTCTCCACCAATCACCATGACTATAAACGATGAGGCCCCTGGCCATCAGAGACCTTAATGTTGCAACGAACTTTTATCATGCCTTAAACCACACACACCCAATGCATTCTTATGTCCTTTGAGAGGTTATTAGACTTAGGAGCCATTTTAGGCCCAGTGGGTGGTTTAAGACACAACTCCAAGATACTAGTCTCAGTTTCTCGGTTTTGGACCAAAAACAACAAAAATTATTTAAGTGCCTTAATGGAGTTTATTTTGTGCCAAAAATTCAAGTTAAACTAGTTTTAGATAGAAGTTGAAGGCAAAAATGGAAAAAACCTTAAATGCATAGCCAAAAATGCATGACACATGTTACAAGCTAGGTAGATAATGCACATGCACATGTGTCCTAGTAGGCCTACCTACAGGCCTCCTAGACATGCACCAGGGCACAATGTAGTGCGCACACACAACCAAGCCACATTTATTGTAGGCCAAATTTCGCAAAACAACATTTACATTTCCAAAAGTGTTATGCACAAAGTCAAGTCCAAATGAACATACATGCATGTCTTAGTAGGCCTACCTCTAAGCCTCTAGGACACATTCCACGACACATGCACATTGATAGCCGAAAGCCTTTCGCCTCTTCCAATACGCGCTTCCCCGAAGGGCCATCTGGGGAGCCTGATGTAGCTCGAAAATAAGCATTGCTAACGACCTCGGCAGAAGTGGAGTCGAGCACGACAAAGTAAGCACTTTGACTAAAACGCCAGAATTATTTAAATGTGTTGTTGGCTACCTCGGGAAACCGAACATATCGTCTTCGGGAGCAAAGAGTCAGCTACTGAAAGCAGGAGAGATTCCCCCGAAGGCATAACTCCCCGAGCCACCAACATGATTCCCGAGGAAGGGCGTCCGTACCAAGGGGGCGACCTTGCCCAAAGGGCCTCAGGAGTACGACATGAGCATTTAATGAGCATTTAAGGAGCCTCTGACAGGAAACCCACACGCCGCCTGAAACGGCTACTTGACGCACTGACGCCGTCCAAGTCCTATCTCAGCCACAAAACCAGGAGCCTACAGATGGCTACCTGTTCCCTAAGCCCAGAAAGCACAGAGAGGATCCGACCGAACACGTGTCAGGATCTGAACGGGCCAGGCATTTCTATAAATACTGGGAAAAAGGACTTGGTAAGGGATCGGATCCATCCCCTCTCCGTGATCAGCCCTCGACCATAGCTGAAAATATATGCAGGCTAGCTCTCGCACCTTTCTAGTGTGCCTACTTTATTCATTATCAGAGCACTGACTTGGGCGTCAGAGGCTCCTCCTCGGAAAACCATCCCGGGGACCCCCTAACCCTTTTTTCTGAGCCTTTCAGGCATTTTTCCACCTGGGGAATATCTCAGCAGGACGTCCTTCCCCCTCGGAAGCTCCCTCGGAACTCATCATGTCACTGGACAGAGATGCCAGAGGGCATCATTTGGCGCCGTCTGTGGGAAACCACCCTCAGGTTGCCGTCGTTGAGACTCGGCGTTCTAAGGACAAAGGACTCCCGAAGTCCCCGTCCGCGCCTAAAGTCCAACCGGCTGCTGAGCAAACTCTTCCAGGGACTTCCACGCCCGAGGAAGAACGTCCTCTGGTCATAACCATGAGCTTCCTCCGTGACTTCCAACGCTCTGTTATGGCTGAGATGACACAACAGATAGACAGAAGATGGCCATAACAAGCTCAAACCCAAAGGTCTCCTTCACCGGTACGCCCTCGGGAAAAGAGCCCCAAAGCAGTCCGCCGCAGGTCGGGGAGTGAAGACCCACGTGAGGAGTCTTCAACAGAAAATATGTCCCTCGGGGCACGCCTTCCAGGGCAAACGGGGCCCAACCAACCCAAAATTCCACGCCGAATGAGCCCTTTGCCTGAGACGAGGTCACCCTCTCCGAAGAGGTGCCGTCAATCTCCTCCACCTGAGGAAGAACCTAGCGCCACTGCCCTCATGGAGAAAATATTGGCAAGGCTGGACAGAGTCGAGAGGCAGGTGGCTCGCAAGCCAGTTTGGGCCAGACTGTCTGAGTCTTTTTGTGGGGATCAGTCTCCCTTCACCCGAGCTGTGGTCGAGGCAGCTATGCCAGGTGACTTCAGGGTACCTCGGCTAGAGACGTACGATGGTCGGACCGACCCACAGGCCCACCTGACAAAGTACAGATGCAGCATGATGATGCACGGTGTGGACGACGCCACCTTGTGCAAGTTCTTCGAGGTCACCCTCTCTGGGCCAGTAACCGCGTGGTACAACTCCTTGGCTCCAGGAATCATCAGAAAGTTCCAGGAGTTATCAACAGCCTTCACCCAACAGTTCATCGGGAGTCGCCCGACGGCGAAGATGCCCGTTCAAATGTTTGACATAGCTCAAAGAAGCGGAGAAACTATACGCGATTATGTCGAGAGGTTCAACAGAGAGGCTTTAAGTGTTCCAGACTTTCGGCCCGAAATACGCATCCTCGCCATGACAAGGGGCCTTCGGAGGGATTCCCAACTCTTCTATGAATTCTCCAAGGACCCTCCAAACACACTGGGCGAATTCTACCGACGGGCCGAACAGCACATGACGGCCGAAGAACTAAGAATGGGCGGACCCAGGCCCGAGCACACCCGTGGCGAGGGGTCCAGCCAGCAGGCACGCTATCCGACCGACCAGCCACCTCGGCCTCAGAGAATGCGAGGAAGGAAACCCCCGAACTTTACAGCGTTGAACACCACGAGGACCAACATCCTCATGACTCTGGAGAGGCAGGTGATGCCCTCCGGCATCTTTGTCCAGTGACATGGTGAATTCTGAGGGAGCTTCCGGGGAGGAAGAACGTCTTGCTGAGATATTCCCCAGGTGGGAAATACCTGAAAAGCTCAGAAAAAAGGGTTAGGAGGTCCCCGGGATGGTGTTCCGGGGAGGAGCCTCCGACGCCCAAGTCAGTATTCTGATAATGAATAAAGTAGGCACGCTAGAAAAGTGCCTATGGGTGAGGGCTGCCCAGGGAGAGGGGATGGATCCATCCCTTGCCAAGTCCCTTTTCCCAGTATTTATAGAAATGCCTGGCCCGTTCAGATCCTGACACGTGTTCGGTTGGATCCTTTCAGGGCGTAGGGGACAGGTAGCCGTCTTCAGGTTCCTGGTTTTGTGGCTGAGATGGGACTTGGACGACGTCAGTGTGTCAAGTCGCCGTTTCAGGCGGTGTGTGGGTTCCTTGTCAGAGGCTCCTTAAATGCTCATTAAATGCTCATGTCGTACTCCCGAAGTCCATGGCCGAGGTCGTCCTTTGGTACGGACGATGCCCTTCGGGAAATATGCCTGCGGTTCGGGAGAGTTCCCTGTTTCAGGTTCCGCCTTCGGGGAGATCTCCTTCGGCTTGCAATAGCTGATTCTCCGTTTCCGAAGGCGATTTCTTTTTGTACCTCGGGGGGCTAAAAGCTTCTTGTTTCTCCGGGTTCGGGTTAGATAGAGGCTATAGCATTCGGCTATCAGCAGGGAACACAAGTTCAGAGGCCAAGGGCCATGACCACTGAAAATAGAAAAAACGTGAAGAAGTTCTGCCAATTTCATCGCGATCATGGCCACGACACTGAGGATTGCTTCCAGCTGAAGAAGTATATTGAATCGCTGATAAAACAAGGCCAACTTCGGTGGTACCTACGGTTGCCTTCCCCGAAGGGGAGGAAAGAGGAGGAAGGAAAGGTAGAAGATGAGGACTACGACTCCGACAGGCGGAGAAACCGAAGTCCGAAGAGGCGCCCTCCACCCCCTGCGGGAGTTATACAAACAATCACGACGGGGCTCCCATCCTCGGAAAGAAAAAGGAAGGTCAGGGAAATAGCTGTGATGGACTATCAAAGTCCGGCGAAGAAGCTATCCCGAAAAGATGGTTCCACAGTCGTCTTTCCTCACGACGATCCACTCCTGATCATGGCAAGAATTGGAAACTGGGATGTCAAAAGGGTATTACTTGATGACGGATCAAACGCTGATGTCCTATTTTCACAACTGCTGCCGAGCTTGGGCATATCCATCAGCGATCTCAAGCCTGTCACTTCACCGACCTTCGGGGTAGGACCGTCCGAGTTACCCGTCCTCGGATGGATCGACCTTCCATTAATGATGAGAGGGACTTCGGTGAAAGGACCAGCTGAGTTGTTTGCCTCGACAATGGCGAGGTTCATCGTCATGGATGTCCCCTCATCATACAACGCCATCCTTGGAAGGCAGACGCAGGGAAATCTGCACATTCACCCTGACGTGAGATATTTGACACTCACTTTCGCCACCAAGGAAGGAGACGCAGAAATCTTCATAGATCAGGGCGAAGTAAGAAAGGTGTTCGTCAAAGCCCGAAAAGCTCCAGCAAACAATTCCACACAAGCTGTAGAAGCAGGGGCTTCAAAGTCAAAAAATGGCGAGAAAGAAGATTCTGGCAAGGTAGAAATGGAAGAAGTGGAACTTATCCCAGGACGAAGTACCCGAATAGGGAAAAACTTGTCCGAAGGAGATAAGAAAAAACTTGTATCCTTTCTGATAATGAATAAAGACCTGTTCGCCTACTCGCTGAAAGACATGCCGGGGGTAAATCCGCGCGTAGTACAACATAGCCTCAAAGTAAGTCCGGAAGCAAAACCTGTCCGGCAAAAGAAACGGGGCATTTCAGCCCATAAAAATGACTTCGTCAAAATCGAAGTCCAATGTTTATTGGAGGCAAATGTAATCAGGGAGGTCAAGTACCCCGAATGGCTAAGCAATGTGGTGATCGCCACAAAAGAAGGAAGCAACAAACTTCGGATGTGCATCGACTTCAGAAACCTGAACGATGCTTGCCCAAAAGATTCATATCCTCTCCCGCCAATAGATCAACTGGTAGATTCAACTGCCAAATACGAGCTCCTAAGTTTCCTAGACGCCTTCAGCGGCTACCATCAAATAAAGATGGACCCCGAACACGAAGAAAAAATAGCCTTCATCACCGAAGGGGGGATGTACTGTTACACTAGGATGCCCTTCGGGCTCAAAAACGCAGGAGCCACCTACCAGAGGTTGATGAGCAAGGTATTTAATGACCAAATAGGGAGGAACATGGAAGTCTACATAGATGACATGATAGTCAAAAGCAAGCTGCCTGTTGACCATGTCACAGACCTAAGGGAGACTTTTCACCAGCTCAGGACCTTCGGAATTCGCCTTAACCCCGAGAAGTGCACCTTCGGGGTAACTTCGGGAAAGTTCCTAGCGTACATGGTATCAGAAAGAGGCATTGATGCTAACCCAGAAAAAATTAAGGCTCTGTTGGAATTCCGAACTCCTGCCACAATAAAAGATGTGCAGAAACTTACTGGAAGAATAACCTCCCTTAGCAGATTTATTTCCAGATATGGAGACCGGTGTCGAGCATTCTTCAAAGTCTTCACTAAGGCAGCAAAAAGGGAGGACGACCTCGAGAGTAATGATCATCCTTGGAATGAGGACTGCCAAAAAACTTGGGAAGAACTCAAAATCTACTTGGCTCGCCTGCCCACTTTGCGACAGCCCCGCGAAGGAGAACCATTTGTGTTGTACCTCGCCGTCACAGAAAAAGCAGTAAGCTCCATCCTTGTGAAAGAGGAAGGGGCGAAGCAGTGGCCAGTCTACTATGTGAGCAAGTCCCTGCATGGCGCCGAAATCAGATATCCTTTGTTGCAGAAAGCTATATATGCCTTGGTCCTGGCAGGAAGAAGGCTACGGCCATATTTTCAAGCTCACCCCATCATCGTCCGAAGTAGTTTACCCCTGCGGGACGTCATGAAGAAGGTTGACCATTCGGGAAGGCTCTCCAAATGATGTATAGAGCTTGGCGAACACGACATCACTTATGAACCTCGGAAAGCCATAAAAGCTCAAGCCTTGGCAGATTTCATTCTCGAGGTCCCCATTACCGAGGACAGCCACCCAAGTCCCGACGAAAATGAGCCAGAATGGGCCTTGTACGTGGATGGTGCCTCGGGAGCCGAGCACCAAGGAGCAGGGGTATTCATCAGAGGC